>CP106732.1:79799164-89220108 GCA_025506655.1 Gossypium rotundifolium | reverse complement strand
AGAAATTTAATAAATCACTAAGCATTCACTTAATTAATGAAGTTCAAAATAACTTCCAAAATACATTCAATCATATTTAAGCATGCAACATCATTCAATTAAGTAAAGATGCATAACCCCTAATTATCAGGATGTTGCAGTTCTACCCCCTTAAAATAATTTTGTCCTCGAAATTACCTGGTTGGAACAAGTGAGGGTATTGCTGTCGTATCGCTTCCTCCGGTTCCCACGAAGCTTCTTCTGATCCATGATTGCGCCATAATACTTTGACGAGAGGAATCGATTTTCTCCGTAAAACCTTTACATCTCGCTCCAAAATTTGAATTGGCTCCTCTTCATAGGACAAATCTGGTCTTAATTCCACCTCCTCAACTGGCACTATATGAGATGGATCCGACCGATAATAGCGTAACATTGAAACATGGAACACATCGTGCATTTGCTTTAACTCCGAAGGTAAATCTAGCTGATATGCCACAGGTCCGACCCGCTTCAAAACCCGATAAGGTCCAATGAACCTGGGACTTAACTTTCCTTTGCGACCAAATCTCATCACTTTTTTCCAAGGTGAAACCTTTAGGAACGCTTGATCTCCCACAGCAAACTCTATTTCCTTCCGCTTTAGATCTGCGTACGACTTTTTTCTGTCAGATGCTTCTTTTAACCGAGCCCGGATTACCTTAACCTTTTCTTCAGATTCACCACTATTTTGGACCCAAATATGACGTTCCCTAATTTTGTCCAACACGTAGGAGTGCGACACTTCCGTCCATATAGTGCTTCATACGGTGCCATCCGAATCGGCTTGGTAATCGTTGTTGTACATAAATTCGCTAACGGTAAGAATTCCTCCCAACTTCCTTGAAATCCATCACACATCCCCTTAACATATCTTCTAAGATTTGGATTACTCGTTCAGACCGGCCGCCGACCGTGGATGAAATGCCGATCAAGTCCAATCTGTGCCCAAAGTCCGATGCAATGCTTTCCAAAACCGAGATGTAAACCTCGGATCTCTATCCCAAATAATCGACACCCAAGACTCCATGCAATCTCACAATCTCACCACATATAACTTCGCCAATTTTCAGAAGAGTAATCAACCCGAATCGGGATAAAATGTGCGATTTAGTCATTGGTCCACTATCACCCATACTGAGTCTTTCTTAATAGGCGTAAGAGGAAGCCCACTAACAAAGTCCATGGTGATTCTCTCTCACTTCCACTGTGGAATCTTTATCGGCTGAAGCAATCCCGAAGGTACTTGATGTTCAGCCTTGACTTGCTGACACGTTAAGCACTTTGCTACATACTCCGTAACTTCTCGCTTAAGACCAGGCCACCAAAATTGATCTCGCAAATCTCGGTATAACTTACTTCCTCCAGGATGCATAGCATAAGGGCTACTATGCGACTCCTGAAGAATCTTTTGCCTCAACTCCTGATCCCTCGGCATACAGACTTTACCTTTGAAACACAATACCCCATCGCTGTTAATACCAAAATCTTCCAATTCTCCATTCTATACCTACCGTAGCTTTACAATCAGATCTTCGTCTACTAACTGTCTCTCTTTTACTTGACTCAACCATGTCGGCCTAACTTGAAGTTCTGCCAACAAGCTTCCGTCATCGCAAAGACTAAGATGTGCAAACATCGCCCTTAAATCTGACACCACTTTCTGACTTAGAGCGTCTGCCACCACATTCGCCTTGCCCGGGTGGTACTCGATAGAACAGCCGTAGTCTTTCAATAATTCTATCCACCTTCGTTGCCTCAAATTTAGTTCTTTCTGAGTCAGTAGATATTTCAGACTTTTGTGGTCCGTGTATATCACTGACTTTTCCCCGTATAGATAATGTCTCCAAACTTTAAGAGCAAAGACTACTGCTGCCAACTCTAAGTCATGCGTCGGGTAATTAACCTCATGTGGTCTCAACTGTCGAGACGCATACGCAACTACCTTCCCATCTTGCATCAGAACACATCCTAATCGCGTGTGAGAAGCGTCACAATACACGATTTAAATCCTTTTCCGCCTCAGTGAATCAAAGCCGAGCTTCAGTCAAAACCTTCTTGAGCTTCTCAAAACTCTCTTGTTGCTTATTAGCCCACACGAAAGGTACCTCCTTTCTCAACAATTTCGTTAAAGGTGTAGCTATCGATGAGAATCCTTCGACGAATCTTCTGTAGTATCCTGCTAACCCCAAGAAACTGCGAACTTGCCATGGACTTAGGTGGTTTCTAATCTAGTCTGACCTCAATCTTCGAGGATCCACCTTATCCCTTCTCGCCGACACCACATGGCCTAAAAGCAACCTCTTTCACCAAAATTCACACTTGCTGAATTTGGCATACATCTTCTTCTCCCTTAAAACTCGCAACACAATCCGGAGATGCTCATCATGTTCCATTTCAGACTTAGAATACACTAGGATGTCGTCTATGAACAATACGACGAACTGATCCAAGTAGGGTTGGAAAATTCGATTCATCATATCCATGAACGCAGCTGGGGCGTTCGTCAATCCGAATGGCATTACCAGAAATTCATAATGCCCATATCTAGTCCGAAAAGCCGTCTTATGGATATCCACTTCTTTCACTTTAAGCTGATGATACCCCGACCTTAGATCAATCTTTGAGAATACCGCAGCTCCCTTAAGCTGATCGAACAAGTCGTCGATCCTCGACAAAGGATACTTGTTCTTGATGGTTAGCTTATTCAACTGCCGGTAGTCTATACACATCCTCATCAATCCATCCTTCTTCTTCACAAATAGAACCGGTGCTCCCCATGGGGATACACTAGGTCGGATGAATCCACGATCAAGCAACTCCTGAATCTGAGCCTTAAGCTCAACTAATTCCTTCGGTGCCATTCTATATGGAGCAATAGAACCGCACTGCTTCGTGCAATAAATCAATCCCGAATTCTACCTCACGATCCGGAGGCAAACCTGGAAGTTCTTCCGAAAAAACATCTACAAACTCATTCACAGTCCTGACTTCTTTCACAGTTGCCTCTTTAGCCTCCAAGGCACTCACCAACATCAGGAAGGCTACACATCCCTTTCTAACCATCTTTTCTGCCTTAAGAGAGGATACTATATTAGATAAGTAGTTCCGTCTCTCGCCCACCACTACAACTTCTTTGTCATCAACAGTTCTTAAGGACATTTGCTTAGTAGTACAATCCACATTTGCACGATACTTCACTAGCCAGTCCATGCCTAAGATCAGGTCAAATTCTTGAATGGCAACTCCATTAAATCATTAAATCGCATCCCTTGAACTTCTAAAGGCACTTCCTTAAAAGTTTGTCTATTACTACCGTCATCCTAAAGGACTAAATATACCATCTTCCTAGGTACAGTCTCAGAAGTCACATGCAAAGTTCCAGATACTTCACTAGCGATGTAAGAGTGAGTTGACCCTATGTCTATCAAAGCAATAAAGGGCAACCCAGAAATCAGAAACGTACCCGTAATAACATCAAAAGGCCATCGTCTTCTCTGCGATTTAATCGCATATACGACCTGGCTGTCTCGCCTCAGAGCTACCACTGTCTCTGCCTGAAGTTTCGCGACCTCTACCAGAGCCATTACCCCTTCCATTTGGACCACGGCCCCTTATCGGCTGCTGTTCACCTCTGCCAGCCTGATTAACACCCTGACCTGCTGGGCGGTTCTTATCTGAATTCTTCGGGCAATCCTTGATCATATGGTCTCTAGATCCGCACTTGAAACATCCCCCGGTCTTTTTCCAACACTCTCCCAAGTGCATTTTCCCACATTGAGAACAAGCACGATGTTGTTCACCCGTAACAGTCTGCTGACCTCGCGGTCCTTCATTTCTTGGTTTCTTTTGGAAATTCCCGGATGACCCTAAAGATCCAAAGCTTCTCTTATTCTTATTTTGGCCTCTGTCCCGGTTCTGTCTTTCAGTCCGCTTAACTTCTTCAGCTATTCTTGCTCTTTCCACTAAGATTGTAAAGTCTCTTTCACGGTGTGGAGCAATCATCACTCCCAGTTCATCTCTAAGTCCATCTTCAAATCTGACACACCGTTCATATTCAGTAGCTACTATCCCTCTGGCATAATGGCTAAGTCGCAAAAACTCTGCTTCATATTCAGCTATCGACTTACTGACTTGCACTAGATTTAGAAATGTCTTCCTCTGGGAGTCGATGTAGCTAGCTCCAACGTATTTTCCTTCGAATTTAATTTTAAAATACCCCCAATCCACTCGATCCACAGGGGTACTTTCCTTGATAGTGAGCCACCACTGGTAGGCCTCATCACGGAGTAATGAAATAGCACCCTTCAGTTTTTCCTCAGCAGTGCAGTCTAAATCATCCATGATCCTCTCGACTGCCTCCAACCAGTATTCCGCTACATTTGGAGCTACTCCAGATACTCCCCTAAAAACCTCAGCTCCATTCGATCTTAGTCTCTCAGCTACTGACTTTCGAGACCCATTTCCAGTACTAGCTTCTACTACTCGTTCTAAAACTCGAAGTACAGCTTGTGATACTACGTCACCTCCTCCATTTTGCTCTTGAAAATCCACCCCAACAGCCGGTGGCGGAGCTTCATTTTCGAAACCTTGACCAGATCTAACTGGTTCCGACATAGCCATTCTTCCTCTTCCGCGTCCACGACAACCACGTCCCCTAGAACTCATGTCTACTAAGCGTATTATCTATTTTTATGAAAAAGTCTTATGCATTAGAGTCTTTTCACTTCTTATTAAAAGAAAGTTTTATGCAACAGATATTTAGTGGTTTTTCCGTAGTAGTACACAAACACCTAGGGTCCATGTCTCTAAAGTATAGTTTCCTTAGGCTTATCATACATTCATATCGTTTATCAATAAAGATACATACCTGATGGATATGGGCCGAGAATTTCGAGTGCCATGCTCTTATAAAACCATTTTAACTTAAGAAATTTTTTTCAAAAAGTCATTTGGGCCAACTTTTGAAAACGTTGTGGGCTTCAAAACCCAAGGCCGAGAGTTTAAAACTGGGCTCTGATACCAAGTTGAAACACCCCAAACCCGGCCCAAAAAGCCTGACCAGATTTGATATGTTCCTCGAGTAAAACTTTAGCAAACTTTCACTTTTTTTAAGAAAAACTTGATGATTTTTGAATAAAACAGATTAACTTAAAGATCGGGTTGAAATTTAATTGTAAAGTAAATTCGCATCTTCTTAAAACATTATTTTAAGAGGAATAATAAGTTAATGTAAAACCAAATTTAATGAAAAATTTATTAATATTGTGGAAATATATTTTGTTTTCAAAACAGTTTAAATTATTTATCAAAATCCATTTAGTTATTTAATTAATAATTATTCATGGCAAAATAAATCCAAACACAAAAAAATAAAAAAATAAAAACAGTTTATAGTGGCCTTATTACATAAAATAGCAAAAACCCATAATAAAGTCTAAGAGGTAAAATTTAATAGGTTTAAATTGGAAAATCTCCAAAATACTTGATATGAGCATTGGCCACCACGGAGTCCTTGCTGTCCCGATCCATCGCACTACGAATCATCTGAAAAAGTTATCCCACAAAAGGGGTGAGTCATAAACTCAATGTATAACACATACATTAAAAAGCCCATTAATCATACATATAACCATAGGCCCATTTAAGTCATATTTAGCCCATAAGCCCATTTTCATAGCAGATTAAATAATAATCATTTAAATCACATGGATATGTACATATAATGAAATGCAAACCCGGCCCACCTAAATATCTATCCGCTACACACCACCCGTACCAACCAATCACACCGTGGGGATTACTAAATCGACCCTCCATCCGCTACACACCATCGAAGGCAGTTGCTGCAGTCAACATGCACATCGCCCTTATAATTTTGTGGCAAGGCCACCAGACAAAATTGTGACCGAAGTCACTGGATTCAAATATGTGACCAAGTCACCAATTCACATATGTGACCAAGTCACCAGATTTCAAATATGTGACCGAAGTCACCGGATATTGTGGTAAAACCACCAGAATACTTCCCCTTTATCAAATTCACCCATATGCCCATGCACATACATATTATTCATTTTTCATACCATTTACCCCAAAATCATAATATAATTATACTTATTTCACATTTTTGCATATAACTAAATTAACGAAATATTGGGGTAAACATACCTGAATTTTGTATACCACTGAATGGTATCCACAAACATTAACAAACATATTGTCATATAGTCACATTTATTATAGATCTTATGAGATTTTATTGTATGGCTACACACCTTATGACTGTGAGAACGATACCTTCTCGCTCGTCAACACCTAGTTAATTATCACACTTGGTTAGAATATACTATTACTAATAAAATTATACTTATTGATGAGAGATCTAAATCCTTACCCTCGGATTCTCGAACAACCGATATTTGTGGTTTTTCTCCGCTAGATGGATCAAAACCAGCTGATATCCCACCAACGTAAAGTGGTTCGGTTGTACGTACTACTTCAAATAATCGATCTTCATTAGCAGAGGGTCCACAACCCGATGGAAAATCTCTTATCACCGATACAGCCCTTCGTTTGAAGTTCGATGGTAAAACAGTGCCTCCTCTCTTCCAAACACTCCGTACTGCTCTTTTCTTACCTATCTTGTTAGTCTCAAATCACCCCTAAAATAAAGTTGATTAGTGATCCATTCTAAAAGAATTGATACGATTGAAATTAATAATCCTTACCTTGGATGATTTCGAAAGATCACTTCTTAAAAGTTGGCTTCAATAAAGATCCTTAAAAATCCCTTCCAAGGATTCGGCCTAGGAGAGAAAAATAAGAGATTTATTTTTCTAAATCAACTATAGTAAAAAGAAATAATGAAAACAATTAAAAAAACCTTACTTTGAGCACTTGAAGATTCGGCCTTGAACAAGAAAAGAAGAGAATAAAAAGTAAATTTGGTGATTTTGGTTTGCACAAAAAGAAAAGAGAAAAAGATAGTGATTTATGGTATAAAATAGTTTCGGTTTTCAATAAAAGAAAAGAAGAAAAGGAATTCAATATGGAAGATGATTCGGTTGACAAAAGAGATGAAAAGAGTGTTGATTTTGGTGTTGGTAGAAAATAGTTTCGGTTGAGAGAAGGAAGAAAGAAAAATTAAATTGAAAGAAGAGAGAAAGAGAAGATGAAGAAAAGATGATGATGAAGATGATTTTAAAAGAAAAGAGATAGGTTTAGAGACCTATGCACATTCGGCCAAGAGGAAGAAATGAAGAAAAATAGTTCTTTGAACTTTGGTAGTTTCGGCAATGAGGGAAAAAGAAAAGAAGAAATGTTTTCCAAACTTTTGATGCATATGACTAAAGAGAATAAGAATTTGAAAGAATAGGAATTTTAACCAAAATGGTCAAAATGAGAACCAAAACAAAGTAAAGCTTTTTACCTAATGTTATTAGCAAAATTCGGCTAGGAGGAGAGCTCTTGGAGAATTGAGAAAAGATGCACAAAAATGGAAGACTTTTTGGCCAACTTTCACCCCCTAACCCAAGTCAAATTCGGCCAACTAGCTTGCCAACATTATCCCCCTTTTTCCTCCATGTTTCTTCCCCATCAACCCTTAAATTGCTATCACAATTAACTATCCCCTTTAGCCCCTAAAATCGACTAGATTTATAGTCAAATGACCATGAAAAAGTTTCCAAGACAATGCCCTTACTTCAAGCCTTTTGTCCCCCTCATCTTATCATCCTTTCATGATTCCATACCATAAGTTTTAGCTTACCTTTTTCATATGATCAAATAACCAAAATTAAAAAGATACTCATCTATTCTAGAAGAGTTATGGCCGACACTATAGGGAAGGAAACAAAAAATAAAATCCTCCCATTTGCTAGCTAGGGGATTCGAACCTCTCCCCTCAAGCACTCATCCATGCATCCTAACCACCTTGCCAATTACTCATCTTATGCTTAAAACCTCTTGTCTTTATTTCTTAAAGCCTATTATGCTTAGCTCCATCTTAATTATTAGAAATTTAATAAATCACTAAGCATTCACTTAATTAATGAAGTTCAAAAATAACTTCCAAAATACATTCAATCATATTTAAGCATGCAACATCATTCAATTAAGTAAAGATGCATAACCCCTAATTATCAGGATGTTATTCTTTGGGCCGTTGGATCGTGTTTGCCATTGTTGATGACCCCGTCTCATCACCCCTTCTCCTTGGATTTAAAGGGGCCCGACGTTCCCTTCGCTCACGAAGTTGCCATTGCCTCTCTTCTTCTGATAACAGATACGGCTTGCCATGGATCCTAAACCATGGCATGTACTCCGGCACGCACGCTAACTCAGGAACGATGATCGGTTCCCGGAAAGGTAAAAAGTCATACCGGTTCTCCCACGTCTCGATATGACCTGACCAAAATATTGGCCAATCCATGCGAAGCATCCGTAAGTGTAACACCCCAAACCCGGCCCAAACACTATAGCCGGATCTGGCATGTCACTAAAAAGATTCTGTAAAAGATGTCAAAATTTTCGGGAAATATTTTTTTTCTTGTATTCAATCTTTTGTTCGGAAGAACTTAATAACTTGATAAGTTTAACTAAGTTATAAATTTCTTTTGTTGTTTTATGAATTAAAAACCAAAATCTTAATATATGCTTTAGTTTAATTAAAGTTTAAGTGCCTGGCAGTAATGAAAGCCCAAAATAAAACCCAAAACAGAGTATAATAGTCTAGTGGCCCATGGCCTTATTACAACGAGACTTAAAACCCATTAAATAAAAATATAAAATAATAGGTTAGAGTCTTTTTGCTGAATCCAAATGTTCTTTTGCATGGCCACCTTGCTCTCCTCTCCAGCCCGGTCCGTTGCACTAGGTGCTACCTGAAATTGTTGAAATAATAGGGTGAGTCATGAAACTCAGTGTGCAACCCTCGTGCACCATTAGATTGGGCCTTAGCCCACAGATCAAAATATAAAACATAATATAGTAGATAACATGCATAAAACCCAACCCAATCCTAGGTTTCCATCCGCTACATGCCACCCTTACCTACTAATCACACCATTGGGGATTTCTACAATCAACCCACACCGCTACACACCATCAATGGAAGTCATGCTGCAGTTAGCTGCTCATCATCAAGTTGTGACATAGTCACCAGGCTAAAATGGCATAAGCCACCAAAAACAGAGTTGTGACAGAGTCACCAGGCTGAAATGGCATAAGCCACCAGAAACAGAGTACTTCCCCTTTTTCATCAATTACCCAACTCCAAGCATACAGAGAAGTCGACATACAGAGCATATTACTAAAGAAGGATAGAAATCACTAACCTGGTGATTAGCCTTTACCCTGCTCGGGTTTTCAATCATAATGCCGGGATTTTGGCATTTAACAAAGTTTAGTAGATTTATACATATATATATTGGCACTCAGTCTAATAGTGTGAAAGGTTACACACTTGATTATTGTCGATACCCTTGCTAAACCGATCTATAACTTTGCTTAAAAAGCCGAAAAGATGTGAAAATAGGGCCTCTCCTATATTCGGCCATGGTTAGTGTTCTACTCACTTTTATGTACTTAAAAATAAATAATTCTCCTCACCTAAACTGATTATATCCCAGAAGTAGGATGGTTTGAACGCTACCAGTGAAAAACCTTGACGACTAAGATTTCCTTTAAATCCCGATGTGCCACAAAGAAAAAACCCGTGATTAGTTTCCAAATAGCCATTTGGCTAAGGTTTCTAAAAGCCGGAGAAATATTGGAATCTCGAAATCGACACTTAACTATTGTTTTCTTCAAGATTCGGCACAAGCAAACTCCACTGAAGAAAATTTGGCAACTTTAGAAGGTGAGATCTTAGTGGTTTCGGCTTTTTATGAAAATCCTGGAAGGATGAACTGACATGGTTTCGGCTAAAAAGAAAAGTGGAAAGAAAGCAATGAGAGGCTTGAAGATTCGGCTAACTGAAGAAATAGAGAAGAGAGAAAAAATAGAGTAGAAATTTCGACAGAGAAATGAGAGCTTTAACAGTAAATTTCAGCACAATGGGAGAGAAAGAAGTTAGGGTTCAAATGCCAAAATTTGAAGAGATACTCTCCTATTTATAGGATTTTCAGCACCTACCTATTAAAAACTGAAAGTGCCCTTCATAATATCTAAAGCTTAAGCAAATAGTAGGGAAAATTCAGCACCCCTTTTCCTATGTAGTAGCTGAATTCTTCACCCCTCTAGGTGATGGAATTTCGGCCATCACTTAGTCTCCTAGATAGCCCCTCCTTCTTTCCCTTATCTTAATCTGTTATCTCCTCAGAAATAGCCTTAACTATCACCAACTCCTTCCCCATTTATCTGCTTATTATCCTCACAATTTAAACATAATAAAATTCCTAAAAAAAAAACCTTGTGTCGTCCCCTCCTAGTCCCCATTTAAGTGCCAAAATGTGGCCCTAAGCTTGGGCTTTAAGCAACCAAAAATTTGGGCCCTTTTCCATCTACTAAAAATGCCACTTATAGCTTCCCCTTACTGAGCCCCTAGTTGCTGGGCCACAAGCCCAATATGTCAATTTAATTACTAAAACTTTATTTTAAACCCAAGTATGTCTAAACAGAATACTTAAAACAAGGCCTCAGCCCAAATTTGAGCCCCATCTGTACCTCAAATTCTCAAATTAATATTTTAAGCAATCACTACACAAAAATGCACAAGCCCATAAATTCAGGATGTTACAGTAAGTCCATTTTGTGCTCATCATCGAGCACCTCAGGTGGCATGGGAATCGGTTGCCAAAATCCAAATTGACGCAGAACCTGATCTGACTGATGCATCTCCACGGTCGTGTAGGTGATCAATGGGACCTTAACGTGCCAACTGTTCGAATTTTGGAAGAACTCCTCCGGAATTACTGCCCGAATTTTTGGATCCTCGTACGGTGTCCATTGAAACTATATTAAAATTACCAAAATATTAGTTATATACATAATAATAGACACTACATACGAAATACTAAATTATAATAACGAAATTCAAAACTTACTTGTGATTTCGACCGTTGGTCCAATAGGAGCCGTATATCCTCAAGCGAGATAGGTATTCCAACATGACTCGCCGAATGGTTCCACCTAATTAAATAAACTTTTAGCATGTAATTATACTATAAATCTATGAAATAATTCTAAAATATAATATTAAATTTACCTCGTTATCGGTGGGAATGAATATGGCTGGTCGAGTCGAGGACGTAAAATTGGAAATCGAAACCATGCCCATGACTGCAGTAGTGATAGGCAACCTCCGATTTTTGCTTTACTTGGCCGCGTCGCCCCGCACATCTCCCGGTACAACCTCAATAGCACGGCAGACCCCCAACTCAATTCACCGGCTGCTTTGAAATCAACAAGTTTCAGGAGCCATCTCAGGTGGACGAGGTTTCTAGAGAGGTCTAGAGGTCCGGCATCAGACAGCCTCTAATTATCTGAAGAATGTATGCCCGAGCATACCGTATCCTTTCTACTTCAGTCGAACCCTCGTTCAGCTCCAGGAATGTGTCTCGTAACCAGGCCATATCGATCCGAGCTCCTTGAATTCTATCCGAAATGGCACCCAGAAGCTCATAGCATACGGCCATCCAATCAGTAGATGTTGCGGACCGGTGACTACCGACCCGCCCATCGGTAATCCCAACCTGAATCGCACATCTTCTAGAGTGATGGTACACTCTCGCATGGCGAGATGGAAAGTGTGCGCCTCGGTCTCCACCTCTCTATCAACGCTACCGATCAAAGGCGGCCCAACTTGAACCCGCCTATCGTGGCCACGTGCAAAAACCCGCTTCCGCAGTAATTCTCGATCAACGGCAATGGGGACCATGCATGTTGCGAATATAACATTCCAACACCGATCTATGATTGTTTAAAAATTATAAAATTAAAATTAATTAAAATTGCATAATTGAAAAAATTATATAATATTGAAAAATTAAAATTAAAACTTACCATTTGCATTTGCTCGACGGAGATGTGCTTGTTGTCTAGGCGAAGTAATTCCCCGGCCATTGTAATCTGATAAAAAATTTTAAAATTTTCCAAAAAAAAATATATTAAAAAAATTATAAAGGGCTTTTTCGTAAATAGTAAAGGACTATTTTTAAATTTGAGCGTAAATTTCAAGGATTTTGAGAGAAAATTGAGAGAAAATTGAGAGAATATTGAGAAAGGATTGAAGTGTGAAAAAAAATAAAGGGTTGGGGGTTTTTATAGTTTTTTTTGACCGTTGGGCCCCCAACGGTCAAAAAAAATTGGCAGTTGGGATTTGACCGTTGGAGGGCTAAAGCGGGCCCCTGAGGACGCACTTTGTGCCACCTCAGCAAAGCGCGCTTACGTGGGAGCGCTTTGCTGAGGTGGCACAAAGCGCGTCCTCAGGGGCGCGTTTTTCTATTGTTTCCCCCCAAAACGCACTGATGTGGACGCGTTTTAAGGGAAAACGGCCATTTTCCGTAAATATTCTTCAAACTGGCCTATTTTCGTAAATAATTTAAATTTTTGGTATATATAAGATATTTACCCCAAATAATATATGTGAATTTATTTAATTCTTTTTTGTGCTAACAAAAATAAAAGTAGGTAGGTGGGGTGCTGTGCTATTTGGCACAGGGTTCTTATATGATGCCACGGTGTTTTAGGTGACGTTTCAATATTTCGTCACACTAAAGCTGCATTTAAAAAAAAAAATTGCTGCAGCTGTAAACTTTGGATTTATATTATTTATTAAAGTTACTACTATTATGCCGTGTTAATTTATTACTAAGTGAATAATGTTTTTTTTTAATCTGTATTAAATTTTGAGAGTTTATAATCTATATACACTATATATAAAAATAGTGTATCAACCATTTCTCCTTTCGACACCTATCCAAATAATTTTTCCTTTTGATACCTATCCAAAAACAAAGCTATCTTCTTCTTTTTTTTTTTTTCTTTTCTCCTTTTTTTTTTTTAGATTTTAAAACATTTTAATCCTTAGAATATATTCAAAATTTAAATCTATATTGATAAACTAAATATGAAAGGAAGGCGGTTAGGCCATTCCAATCTTGCTTTTTCATTATAAAATCATGGTTTAATTGCGATTACATCTCTTTACTTTTTTTTTAACTTTATATAATAATAATCAAATTTCATTTTCAATTTTTTTTTGAATATAACAAATTGAGCTTCTTATTAAATTAAAAACTTAACAATAAAAAAAGTGACCCAAAAACTTAAAGGCCTAGCAAATAGAAGAATCGGGAAACTAAAATTAAAAAATTAAAAACATAAATTAAAAACCTGTCGACCTAACTGCCCAATCAGCTTCTTGCGCCAGTCTGTTCCCCTTCCATCAATCACTCCGTCTTTAATGGCGCTTTACCTATCACGAGGAAAGAGAGAAAACCTTATTTTGAAACAGATGAATACCCTTCCCCCTTCCAGACTCTACCTTCTCCCTCTCAATCTGGCTCCCTTGCGTATTCAATCTCCGACTGTGCCTCAGCATAGAATGGAACAGCATTCTCCAGGTAAATCATTTCTTTTCTTCTTAGTCTCTCCGTTGCGAGGATATGGGCTAGTTTATTTGCTGATCTAGGAACAAACTCATATCTTGTATTTGTAACTTTCGACTGCATCTCATGAATATCCTGGATATAAGGGCTTACTTGTGATTTATCAATCCCTCTCGTGTTGCATTTCTTTATTATTGCCAAAGAATCTCCCTCGATGATAACCTCTGTTTCTTTTATGTCGAAAGCTATTTGAGTAGCCCGACGACAGGCGATGGCTTCGGCGACAAAAGCTGAGGCCACTCCGTGATGGAGTTTTGTACTAAAAAGAAGAACACCACCGAAACGATTTCTAACCACTACCCCCGATGCTGAAAGTTTAGAACTCTCGTCGAACGCTCCATCAAAATTTATCTTTACTGTCCAACCAGATGGATTTTTCCATTTGACACCATCTATTAAGGTACTATGACTGACTTTTCTGATTGCCTCCAGTTCTTGAATATATCCATGTATGAAGCTAACTATCTCATTGCTCGATCTATCTGTTTTGTCATGAATGTGGGAGTTCCTGTCCCCCCAAATGGCCCAAAGTGTTATACAGAAAAGACGACACATGGTCAAAGGGATATTAGCCAAAGCTCTGGTAAGCCACTCTACAAAGTCTGTTTATGTATCCGCTACCGACATTATATCTGATAAATCTGACCAAATCCGAACTGATACAGGGAATTTTTGAAAAAGATGGTTCATCGTTTCCACTTCAGCTCCACACCGAGGACACAAGCGGATTGTTGTAAGGTTTCTGATGGTCAGATTCATCCCAGTTGCCAGATAGTTCAAAGAAACTTTCCATATAAAAAGCTTTATTTTCAAGGGAATGTCTATTTTCCACAATTTGTTGTAAAATCCTTTGTAGATATCTTGTAAAGAATAAGCTATAAAATCATTTTTCTGTAATAGTTGATAGGAGCTGCGCACAGAAAACTCACCCGACAATTCGCCCTTCCACACAAGGAGATCTGCATGCGGTTCCTTCGCCAAAGGGATTTGAAGAATCAATTCTGCCTCAACAACTGAGAAGGTACTTTCTATTAGCCTCCTATTCCATTCCCTCTGATTGTTATTTATTAGATGCAACTTTAACCAAATGCAAATTATCAATTCAGGGCGTTAATCTAACACTTTCATAATTTGGAATCCATGCGTCGTTAAAGACTAAAATTTCCTTGCCAGAACCAACTTTCCATATCAAACCCTTTTCTAAAGAAGCCTTTGCTGCCCAAATGCTACGCCATACATAAGAAGTTGATCTTCCTAATCTCGAATCACGAAAACTACAATCTGGAAAATACTTGGCCTTGAAAACCCACGTAACTAATGAGTCCAAAGAAGTTAAAAACCTCCAACCTTGTTTTGCTAACAAAGCTAAATTAAATTGTGCCATGTTTCTGAACCCCAAACCTCCCTCCTCTTTGGGCCTACATAAATAACCCCATTTGCACCAATGAATACCGCGCTTCCCAGCTCCTTTCTGCCACCAAAATTTGGCAAAACTACTTTCGATCTTCTCACACAGAGATTTAGGAAAAAGAAAATAAGACATGGCATAAGTGGGAATAGCCTGCAAGACAGATTTTATAGACTTCTTTCCCCCTTATGACAAAAATCTATTACTCCAACTATCAATTTGAAAAGAAATCTTATCTAGAATTTCCTGAAATGCTGCCTTTTTCCTTCTACCCACCATATTGGGCAAACCTAGATATTTCTCTAGGCGCGAGCAACGACGTACTCCTAACATTCCTTCCACCAATGTTTTCGCAACTTCTAAAGTATTTGAGCTATAAAAAGTTGTTGATTTGTTCAAATTAACGTACTGACCTGAACAACCCTCGTACTCCTTCAGAATTGCTTTTATATTTCTCGCTCCCTATTCTGTGGCTTCGCCAAATAACATGAAATCATCAGCAAACAATAAGTGAGATATCGCTGGCCCTCTTCTGCAAACCCTTGCCCCTTTAACCAATCCTGCCTATTTTGCCGATCTCATTAAAGAAGAAAGCCCTTCACTGCAAATGAGAAAAAGGAAAGGGGTAAGTGGATCCCCCTGCCTAAGTCCCATTGAGGGATGAAAAATTCGGCCCTTCTGACCATTAATGTTAATAGCATAAGATATTGAATTAATGCATTTCATTATCAAATCCACCTATTCCTGTGCAAATCCCATCTTGAGCATCATTTTCTTCACAAAATCCCATTCTACTCTATCGTATGCTTTGCTCATATCTAACTTAACCGCCATATAACCCTTATTCCCTATTTGTTTCAGTCGAAATGTATGAAGGACCTCATAAGCTAAGAGTATATTGTCAGTTATCAACCGACTAGGAACAAGAGCACTCTGTACTTCATCAATACACAAGCCGATAACATTCTGCAACCTGTTTGCAATTGTCTTTGCCACAATCTTATAAAGAACTGAACATAGGCTTATTGGCCTGAAATTGACTAAAGTTGACGGATTAGGGATCTTTGGAATTAGCTCCATTTCAGTGACATTAGCTATATCAACTCCTTTCTTCTCATTAAGAATACTTAAGCAAAAGTTCATTACCTTTTTGCCCACAATATGCCAGTATTGTTGGAAGAACAAAGCTGGGAAGCCATCCGGTCCGGGGGATTTTGTAGGACCCATACATTTCAATGCCGCCCAAACTTCCTCTTCACGATAAGGTGTTAATAAAGACTCATTAACTTTATTTGTGATAACCCTTTCTATACCCTCTAACACCTTTCGAGAGTCACCAATACCCTTAGAAGCAAAAAGATCTTCAAAATATTCTGTAGCTATCTCAAGTACTGTTGAACCATTGGTTATCTCATTGCCGTCCTCTGACACCAATTTTGTAATTGAATTAGTCCTTTTCCTAAAGGATGCACACTTATGAAAATAAGCTGTATTTTTATCTCCGAACTGATGCCAATCGGCTCGCGCTCTTTGCTCCCAATACACTTTTTCTTTATCAATCTTCATATTTAAGTGTGTCCTTGTATCAATAATTCTTTACATCGTTTCATCATCTTTGTCTTTTGCTAACAAGAATTCTAGCTCTTTTACAAGCCTCTTTTTTAGTCTCGCTTTCTTGTTTCTAATAAAGTCGGCCCAGTCTTTCAGGTAAATTTGCAAACACATCAACTTCTCCCACAACGGTACATTATATGAAGCCCAAAATTCCTTTAGCGCTCCTTCAAACGAATCCTCCATAGTCCACCATACCTCAAACCGAAAACTTCTAGAGCTTGAAAGTATGGGTGGGTTATCTGTAGTTAAAAGGAGAGGACAATGATCCGGCGTAGAATGAGGAAGATGCTGTATTTTCCCCATTGGAAATAAAAGTAGCCATGCTTTATTGGCAACCCCTCTATCTAAACATTCTCTTATATTTGTTTCTGGAAGGTTACCCCTTTCCCAAGTGAACCATACACCCGAATAACCCATATCCATCAATTGACAACCCTCCAAAGTATCCCTAAAATCATCCATTCTCTTTTGTTCTCTGGGAACTCCACCCCTCTTCTCAAAGGAATACAAGATTTCGTTGAAGTCTCCTACTACAAGCCAAGGAAAGTTACAATCCTGACTTAAACATCTGAACAAGTTCCAAACACAACTTCTATCTTTTGAATATGATAAACCATAAAAACCCGTAAATCTCCACTCCTGTGAACTTCCCTCCCTAACTAACTCATCAATATGCCATTTCGAGAAACTCCTCAACGTAACCCCAGTGTCGCTTTTCCATGCAAGACTTAAACCTCCACGAGACCCATCTGCTTCAATATCAATTCCACTACTGAAACCACAACTCCTCCTAACCCTCTCCATACATTTTTTATTCAACTTAGTCTCTATTAAGAAGACCATTTGGGGATTTTGCTACTTACATAAGTTTCGCAGCCTCTTCACAGCCCGTGGACTCCCCAATCCACGGACATTCCAACATATGTTTTTCATAGCGCCCGGTCGGCTTGCCCATTGGCAGCCGCCGATTCTAAATTGTTGAAGCCAACCATCGAAATTTCCTCATCAATCATAACCTCCTTGCCAACTCTTGATAAAACATCCCCACAAACTCCTTTTAATCTTTTTGTACCCTCCTGATCCACTAATTCCCAACACACCTCACTATCAACTTTATAAGGACTTTTCCTCTTTTTCCTATCACCACTACTTATAATCATATATTTCCGCTTATTTCCAACCAACCTTTTCCAGCTAGCTTTCCTTGAAGTAGTGAACTTTTCCTCACCTTTATTAGGTATTGCTTCCTGTACCGTATTCTGTAATAAAGAAAATAGCCCTTCCCTAAATTTTAATCCATCTTCCCACCTCGCCAAGACTATCCCTCCAGCAGTATTCCCATTCAAAAGATTAGATTTGCCCCAATCTTCTTGGCTATCCCGCACCGCATTCTGCCCTATATAAGAACATTGCACCCCCTGCTTTATAGAAAATGCATTAAATTTCACACTTTCTTTTCCCATCATCTTGGATTTTTCTTTTAATACGATAGAAAATGGTGGATCTTCTCTAATTTTTGCCTTTTTTGCAGGATCTATCTCCAAGCAATCATGAAGGCTATGATCTAATTTACCGCAGCCAAAACAAAAATTAGACAGTTTTTCATATTTAAAAGGAATCCAAAAACTGACCCATTTTGCACTAGAGACGAAAATACCTCTTCTAAGGGGTTTTTGAACCTCCAAATTCACCCTTAATCGGAAAAAATCACCACTAACTTCAGATATGAGGACCCCACCAAAAGTACATCCAATTGCATGCAACATATCTTTCTTATCAAACTCTGGAGGGCACATGCCAATCTTAAGCCAATATGGTGATGAAGTTAATCGAATCTGGTCACGTTCAATTGGACTCTTCAATCTATCAAACAAAATAAGGAACTTGCGGAAGAGCCATGGCCTACCCTCCAAAATAAACTCTAAATCGTCTTCTAGATCAAAAGTAATGGAAAACAAATTCTGCCCCACTGTCTGGATCTCAAACTTCTTCTTGGATTTCCATACGCTTTTCATCTGGGCTCTAAAACTATCCGGATTAAAAACTTTTTGTCCATACTGAACAGATCAGAGTAGGCTTTTCACTGAGGACCACCAATGATCTCTTAATCGACAGTTGGATCAATTCTTCAACCAACAATGATATCTCTTCATTGCCCTCCCTCTCCACTCCACCACCCTCTTCCATCCTAAGCCACAGTAGAAACTGATCTCTCTAGGACTTTTTTAGAGCACTCTTGGTTTTCAAGGGAGCAGTAATTTCATTTTCAAATTTTATATTACACTCAAAGTTGAGATTTAATTTTTATATTTAATTTTTAATAAAATTTGGTACTAGAGGAACACATGTTCTATTGTTCTCTCCTTCTCTCTCTCCATTTAAAATAATGGTCCAATTTTAATTTTGATCTCTTTGAAGTTTTTATTATAAAATAATAGTCCAATTTTAGTTATTTTCCTTATATTATGCTTAAATTTGAGATTTTTTATATTTAATTTTTATATAATTTGATGCTTTTCAAGAATTATATATATAATTTACATTGTAATTGCATGCGAGATAAATATATTTTATTTCTTCATTTATAAATTTATTTTTGAATTATATTATGAAGTGATTGATCTATATATTGAACCGTGTGTCATGTTTTAATTTTATCATATTAGAGTTTCATCTCAAACTATCTCATATTTTGTTAATTTATTTTCATAAAATATAAAGATATAAAATAATATTTAAATTTATATTTTTTTGAAAAAAATCTATTTGACAATTATTTTGTATAACTAAAAATTTATTTTCAATTAATCATTTAAATCCCTAGGGCATACAATCTTGTTTTATTTATTATTATTTATGAATTAGTCTATTCTTATTAATTGATTAAATAACGATCATGCAATTAGAAATCTCTAATATATTTTTATATATTATGTTAATTTGGTATTGATTCTTAAAATTCAAAATTCAAAATTTAAAAACTTTAAAAATTAAATATTCTTTTCCGATAAAAATACATACAAATTATAAAATATTTATAAATAAATGAATATGTATTGTTTTCATTTTCTAACATGACATTTATGTATTAAAATAATACTTTTATAAATAAAGAATTTAAGGAAAAAATAAAACCATGAAGAAGACTTAAGCAAATTCAACTTTTCTCTTTTTTTCATCATTAACGACCACTATATTCAGGTTGGGTCAAAAACTATAGCCTGTGGTTAAAAAGGATAAGAATAGATGTCTTTAGGTTGTTGCCCAAGACGAGGTTGTTGTATTAGAGGTTGTGCTTAAAAGCATGCATGATTGAGAATATACATGTGAGGATGGAGTCTTGGAGACCTAGTAGGTGGAAAGCCATGTCAGCAACTCCACAACCGATTCTTAGTTCGGTGGCATGATGACGGAGGATGTGTGTAACACCCCAAACCCGACTAGGACGTTATGGCCGAATCCAGCATGTCACATTGAAGTGTTTTTGCGAAAACCTTGTTTTCATTGAAAACCCTTCTTAAGGAATTTTGATTAAAAACTTAGATTATAGTTGTCTTCCAAAACAATATGTATTTAGAAATTTGTCTTTTTATTATAAGTTAACAAGTATTAAAAATAAAACTTTTTACCAGCAAAAGCTTAATTTTGAATAAAAACCATTGTTTCCAGAAAAAACTTGATATAAATTCAATAGAAAGTAAAGCAATCAATGTAACAATAAGCAGAGGGAGGCCTTATTACCATTCAAACTTAAAATAATCCAAAATGCTTAAAACTATAAAGAAAATCAGGAAAAACGAAAATGTCTTGGTAGCTGGCCACCACTGAGTCCCTCCATTCATCAAACCGCCTACTGAGGATTTCTTGAGAAAAATATAAGAGGGAGTGAGTTTCGAAACTCAGTGTGTACGACCCTCGTCAAACAAATAGCATACATATCATATTGTTAACATAATAATATCATACATGCAATGCAGTGCAAACCCTCCCCAATAATCCATCAACTACACAACATTTCCCTTCCAACCTTATACACCTATGGGGATTTCTAAATCGACCCACCCATCCGCTACACAGCAATGGTAGCCTGGTTGCGGTACTACCTAACGTTGCAGCAAAACTGCTAGTCATATACTGGGCTTTAAAAGCCAACAGTGGATCCACAGTCGTCAAGCAACCATGCGGCCCTCAAATTCTTCCTCCGTACCATAATTCCCACCCACATGCAACCTAGGCAGTATAGCATATGATTGCAGCATGTCATACCCACAAATCCTAAGTTTAACTCATAGGGGTATTTTAGTCATTTTTGCCCTTAAAGCATTTCGATCATTTTTAAGTATTGTGGATTTAGTACTTACCTAGGTCCGTTAACAAGTCCCCATTGGCCAAAGTGAACAGATACTATGCACAAAGTAGGATTCTAGAGAAGAGGAGGTGGATCATTGAGACTGCTTAAGTACCAAGCTCTTCCTAGATCCAATCCTAGACATGCATATAACCATTACCACACTTCAACCTTATGACTTGTCCACGGATGCAATTATGTGTTTAAGTTTTATGTATGTTTTGGAAGTTATCAGATACTAGGTCCAAACCCATATACAAAGCCACTAAGCCCAACTTGCTCATATGGTCCATCAGGCCCAAATCACATTCAGGTGGCCCATTAGGCCCAAATCAATTCCAATTCATGTAACCTGCATGACTAATTCAATCCATACAGACAAATCAACAATTCCACATATTTTACCCTAGGGCCCACCGGCCCATTTAGCCACTTTCAGCTTTTCATCTTTTTGGCGTTGCCGATATCGTGTGTGTGTAGTGTTTGTACACACCTGGTAATAACGCGTGCTGCAATCCCCTTAATAATGAACCTACAACCAACATCACTTAACGATTAATCATGGGCTTAATACATATTGTCGAAACCATTTTTTTTATTTTGAAAAATGGGGTCGACTTTTTTTTAAAAAAAATAAAGAATGGGAGTCGCCACCAATCCCTTTTTGCTTAGGTGTGATCGGATCACCTTATAAAACGTTTTATTTCAAAACATTGATTTTGGCCTACAAAATTCAAGAAAATGGGTTCGGGAGTCGGTTACGAACAAGGAAGGATTCGCACCCTTGTAACGCCCAAAATTGGTACCGGATTGATTAGTTATTGTCCTAATGTCGAAAATTCGAAAATATTTGAAAACATGATGTCTTTAAAAACTTGAACAATTTGAGTTGGAACTTGAGATTCCTTTGTTCTGAAAGAATACAAACATCACATCCAGCACGTTAGGACATGATGTTTTAAACCCTCGTAACCAAAATCATCCCATGATTTATAAAATTCATTAAAAGGATATTTAGTTATTTAGTCAAACGGAAAATCGAAACCCAGCACGTTAGGGCACTATTTCCCGAATTTTTAAACACAAAATATTACCTTATTTAAGAAAAAATTTTGGATAAAATGTGGTAATTAAAGGAGATAGATATTTTTAAACAAAGATTTGAAAAAAGTAACATTAAGTTATTACAAAAAAGTGCAATTTACTAAAGTTACAGTCGCATTAACAATTAGCACTAACATAAACAATTAAGTAAACGAATGACAAGCAATAATAATAATGTTAAAGTAAATAGAGATAATAGATTCAAATTTTAAAAAAATGAACAATCAAAATAAAAAAATATAAAGTAGATAATAGAAATTTTAAAAGAATCTATGAAAAATTAAGGAAAAAATTTATTCACAAGATTAAATTATGTATAAAAAAATAATAATATAAGGTAAATAATATATTCAAAACAATTAATGAATATTATAACAATTTTAAAAAATTAAAAAAAAAAAAAAAAAAACGATATGGCAAAATCTAAAATAGTTAATATATACACAATAAAATAAATAAATATATTTTAAATAAATAATATAAAAACTTTGAATAAAAATGTATAAGGATAACTAATAATAAGTATATAATATACCATTTAAATATAGATAATATACATATTTTAAATAAACAATATATGGAAAATTTTGTCTTAATAATAAAACAATTTAGATGATGTACAACACACAAATTTTCAAATAATACATAATATGATTAAAGTTAAATAATATATAATATATAATATATAACAAATAAAAATAATAATATATATGATAAAACAATTTAACGTAAATAGGGTAAAGCAAAAAGAAAAACAAGTTTAAAATAATTAAAATAAATGAATGAATAATGATTAAGCAATTAAATGGATAAATAAAAAAAATTAAAAAAATGCATAAGTCAACCTAACTCCCGCAATATGAAGATTAAACGAAATTCCTCCACCAAAATCTAACTCGAACGAAAGCAACTAAAAAAGAACCGAAGATGAGCGAAGAACAAAATAAGAACAAGCCACAGAAAATAAAAACGCAAAAGAGAGAGAAATTTGAGAGAATGCTCCCAAGAATTTTTATTACTATAGTTGAGCCGCCCCAAATCCAACGGTACAGATCAATTACATCAACAGCTAAGATTAAAAGGTATCTACAAATTAAATCTCTAAGATTACAAAATCAATTCTTCTAAGATTGCATACCATATCTTCTAAGATTGCATATCATATCTAAGATTTGCATATCATATCTAAGATTGTATACCATATCTTCTAGGATTGCATATCATATCTAAGATTTGCATATCATATCTAAGATTGCATACCATATCTTCTAGGATTGCATATCATATCTAAGATTTGCATACCATATCTAAGATTGAATATCCTTGAAGATTGTGTTCCCATATACGTCAAGCTTGTAGAAGGACCTTCAATCTTTTAATGGGTCATTCCAATCGGGGAAAATGATATATTTTGGACTGGACTTGGACTTTGTTTTTCTATTTTGGGTTTATTATTTTTTGTATGGGCACGGGCTAAATTGACCTATTACAGTTTCCCCTCTTTGCTCATTGTCGTGTAACGAGAATGGAGCAAAGACTATAAAAGGACCAATTTTTTCCTGTCTTGCCGAGCCTTAACTTCTTGGTCCTTATCTTATTCAAGTAGTCTCTAACCCAACTGCAACTTCAAGGAGATTGAATCAGTAGCTTTAATCTTATTCTACTGCAACTTCAAGGAGATAAGGCCTGCTCTTGTAGATTCAATCCATCCTACTGTAACTTCAGGAAAGTGAGACTAGTATCTTTAATCTTGCTTCACTATAATATTCAGGAAGACACGATCTGCTATTTTCAGTCTACCCGCTATAAACTTAGGGAGGCAAGCTAATATCTTCGATTTGCTTCCTACAACTTCAGGAAGATAAGATCTGCTGTCTTCAGTCTGCTCCACTGCATTTTCAGGGAGGCAGGCTAATATCTTTGATCTGCTTCCTACAACTTCAGGAAGATAATATCTACTATCTTCAGTCCGCTCCATTGCAAACTCAGGGAGGCAGGCTAATATCTTCGTTCTGCTTCCTACAACTTCAAGAAGATAATATATGTTGTCTTCAGTCTGCTCCGCTGCAAACTCAAGGAGGCAGGCTAATATTTTCGATTTGCTTCCTGCAACTTTAGGAAGATAAGATCTGATGTCTTCAGTCTGTTCTGCTGCAACTTTAGGGATGCAAGGCTGACATTTTTTATCTGCTTCTTGTAACTTTAGGAAGATAAGATCTGCTGCCTTCGATCTGCTTCCTGCAACTTCAGCAATGCCAGATCTGCTGTCTTTGATCTGCTTCACTGAAACCTCAGGAAGTCCAGATCTGCTATTTTAGTCTACTCCACTGCAACTTCAGGGAGATAAGACTTGTGACTTCGACCTATTCCACTGCAAATTCAGGGAGATAAGGTTGGTGGCTTCAATCTGCTTCACTGTAACTTCAGGAAGATAAGATTTACCGTTTTCAGTCTGCTCCACTGTAACTTCAGGAAGATGAGACTTTCTATGGAAAATTCAATCCGACCTACTACAACTTCAGAGGTATAGGATTCATCATTTTAATCCGCTCCACTGCAACTTCAGGGAGATAGGATTAACTATCTTTAGCCTGCTCCATTGCCGATACATGGAGATAAGACTTGTGACTAAAATCTGCTCCATTGCTACATCAAGAAGATAAGATTCGCCAAATTTGATCTGCTCCACTACCACTTAGGGAAATAAGATCTACAATTTTCAGTCTGCCTCACTACTATCTCGAGGGGAAAAAATCTAAACTTTTCAGTCTGCTTCTTTACTATCTTAGGAAGACTTCAATCTTCAGTTTGCTCCACTACCATCTCGAGGGAACAAAATCTGAACTTTTCGATTTGCTTCCTTACTATCTCAGGAAGACTTCAATCTTCATTCTGCTCTACTACCATCTTGAGGGAACAAAATCTGAATTTTCCACTTCCTTACTATCTCAAGAAAACTTCAATCTTCAGTCTGCTTCACTACCATCTCAAGGGAACAAAATTTGAACTTTCCAATTTGCTTCCTTACTATCTTAGGAAGACTTCAATCTTCATTCTGCTCCACTACCATCTCGAGGGAACAAAATCTAAACTTTTCAATTTGCTTCCTTACTACCTCAGGAAGACTTCAATCTTCAGTCTACTCCACTATCATCTCGAGGGAACAAAATCTGAACTTTCCAATTTGCTTCCTTAATATCTTAGGAAGACTACAATCTTTAGTCTGCTCCACTACCATATCGAGGGAGATAAGACTGATGGCTTAAATCTACTCCGCTGCTTCATGGAGATAAAATTCACCGTTTGATCTTATTCTACTACTGCTTAGGATGACAAGATCTACAATCTTTGACCTATTCCCCTGTTGGTTAGGGAGATAGGATTGGTGAATTCACCGATGCTGCTACACCGTCCTCTAGGGGACATGTCCTGTAGACTTGAATGTATTATGGACGACATTTGCATGAATGCAGAATGTCATGAGAATGATCCCTGTTTTAAATGTAAAATGATTAAGATGTAATTATCAGAATGAATCAAATGCTCCTAACTAAATGATATTAGGGATGACATTCGCATGAATGTAGAATGTCATAAGAATGATATTTTTTTTAATGTACAACAATTAGGACACAATGATCGGAATGAATCAAATGCTCCTAATTGAAAGTGTATGAATGATATTTACATAAATGCATGAGAATGATCCCTTTTCTAATGTTTGGGTTGTCACTGCTCATAGTTCATCAAGGTTCTGTCATTGATGCGTTACCATGCTTTCTCATTCAGCTGGTATCTTTGATAGAAAGTCCAAAGAAACGATCAGATTCTGCTTAGCAAGCTTGCCCCACTGTAATTTCAGAGTCCTTTCCACTGTACCCTTTGGGACATAAAGTTTGTATCTCCCATTGCAACTTTAGGGGAATAATATTTGGTTTCTTTCATCCATCTTGTTACCACTCAAAGGTATGAAATTTGTATCATCTTCAATCAAGTTGATCTGTTACACCATTCCCTGGGTGTAATGACCCGTTGTATTTGCCTGAAATTTGCATGAATGCAAGGTATCATTTTTCTTTTCCCGAGAATGATCCCCTACTTGAGTTGACATTGCTCGTCATTTGTCGAGATCGTATCACCGATGAAATTTCTTATCCAATAAAAATCTGAAAAGATAATCATCTTTCAATATTTTCAACCCTTAGGCTTGGTGAGTTCTAAACAATAGTCCTGTTTTAGATTCTCATATTATTTAGAAGCTTCCAGAGTACTATGCGAAACTCCTTTTATGAAAGTATTATAAGTCCATTAATTGTTATTTCAATATAAAATTCTTGAAAAAGATCACAACAGTGGACGTGAAAAAAATTAATCAGGAGCATAGCTCAGAACAAATAAGCTAATCAAAGATAACCAAGGCAATAAAAGAAAAATGATTGGTGTATCTTGAAAAGATAAAGTAAGCAAAGATAGCTAAGGCTATAAAAGAAAATTGATTGGGGTGTATCTTTGACAAGAAAAAAAAAGTAATCAAAGATAGCAAATTCAAAAATGGATAAGATAGAAGATAGGTACCCCAGATATCGCAGCATGATCTTCTCTGTACAAACTTCTTGAGGACCATTTTGAGCTCAATATGTGTTTAGAGGATCCGGAGTACTTTGTCAATACCCTAAGACATATCATACTTCTTCATTGTTAATTTAGGCATAGCAAGACTACCACATACCTTATCTTTGATCAAAATTTGAGCCGCCCTTTTCGGGTTTTCGGCTCAAAACCCCTTTGGTCTCAAAGCGCCCTTTACGGTTTTCACCTTGGCCTCTCTTTTATTTTCTTTTTTCTTTCTTATTCCTTTTTTTTTTTTGAATTTGAACTCAAGGCGCCCTTTGCGGGTTTTCACCTTGGCCTTTTCCTTTTCAGGTAAAATACTTCTTGACTGCACCTGAATTCACTGGATTGGGCAAGTATTTGGCATTCATCTCAATCAATATCAATGCTCCTTCAGGATAGACCTTCTTTACAACATAAGGTCCTTCCCAATTTGGCATCTGCTTTCCTCTAAAATCCTTTTGTATAAGAAGGATCTTCTTCAATACTAGGTCCTTGTCATGAGATTCCCTTGGGTGGTCTATTTTTAACATAAGTTAACATCATCCATTTTGGTATTTTTTGACTATGATGAATGCTTTCAAACCCTTTTCTTCAGCCAAGTTCATTGGAGACATTCTACTTCATCCAATTCTTGACTCAATCAAAGCTCGAGGCAGAGGAATCTCGATTTTCATGGACAAAACAACTTCTATTCTATAAACCAATGGGAAAAGTGTTGCCTCGATGAAAGTCCTGGTCAACATTTAATAAGCATAGAGAGTAAATGATAGCTTATTATACCAATCTTTACAAGTATTGGTCACCTTTCATTTTTTTTCTTTTGACAACCTTTACTGCACTGTGATATGCTACCTGATCTTTGAGCAAACTATAATCTTTGACATTGTACAGTTATGCATTATTAAACATGATCCTTTCTGGTACTCTTTGTTGGCATCTGATCTTTTTTTTTTATTTTGATTTTGATGACTGTCGACTTTACAATATTAGCATATGAAGCTACTTCCACCCTCTTAGTGAAGTAAACGATGACCACGATGATGAATAGATATTGGCTATGACGAGATTGGCCCCATCACATCCATGCCCCACATATGGAAAATTTGTGAAGAAAATGGAAGAGTCACATGAATCTCGTTTTCTTTAATTCAGTATTTGCGGTATAACTGATGTAATCCCCTTCCATGGTAGACCAACAGTGCCCAATACTCATGTTTAGCCCACGTCTTATTAGCCTAAGCATGTCCTCTTTTCTAGGCTCATAATGTCCAATGACCCTTTGTAGAATAGGGTCTTTTTTTCATCTTGTTCTACCCTTCTTAACAAATCAGAAGATAGGTTACAATCTTTGTCATCTTCAAAGTCTTGAGATCCTTCTAGACACATATCTTACTTGAAAGGAAACTCTAAGTCGAGAGCGAGATTGCTCACATCATTAATATTGGAGATCTATTGAAAGAAGATTTCAAAGAATAAATGATTGAAAGAATGATCATTTGTATGGTCATAAATGGAGAATGAAAGAATACTTGAAAGAAACAAAAGAATGTACAATATTAAATGTAAAGAATGAAAAAATATTTACTTAAAAAAACGATGCATTTTATTGAAATAAAAATTCTAGACATAAGCCTATTTCACAAAAGGATTCTTATTGTCTCTAGGCTTAAGGCAACAAGCACATTTTAAATATTACTCTATATCAGCTCTAAAAATATAGGGATCTCTTTCACAGTCCGATTATTCAAAACACTCCCAAGTATGCAAGGGCGTGGAAACTTCGTTCCTTGATTCCCTCTTCGCTTTTGACTTCTTCAAGGAGTCACAACATTCTTGTCTCCTTCTTCAATTATAGCATTCACTGCCCCATTAAAGTGATCAGGTTTTGATGAATCGTCAAACTTCACAATTCCCATTTTAATGAACCTTTTGACCAACTTTTTAAACGTAGTATAGTTTTCAATTGAGTGACCCGTTATTCTCGCATGGTAGTCACATTGAGCGTTCAAGTCATACCATTTAGGATATAGGGGCTGTAACGGCTTTAGATAAAATGGGGACACCACATGCGCGTCAAATAAACTTCAATATAGCTCTTTATACGTCATTGGGATTGGCGTAAATTAGAGCTTTTCTGAATTTTTCCTTGCGCCTAATTCTTTTCTTGTCGACCCTTGTTGCCCAGTTGTAATTATTTTTGGTTGGCTAACAGTGATTGCCTTCGAGTACCCTTTGTTGTATGTACTCATATTATTCACCTCATTGTCTTTTTTCCTAGGAGCAGACCTTTTAGCCATTTTCACTACTTCAACCTTGCCACCTGTTATGGCATTTTCAATCATTTCCCCTGCCATCACTATATCTGCAGAGCTTTTGGTAGTACTTCCTATCATATGAGTGATGAATGGAGATTTCAAAGTATTGATAAAGAGCATTGTGGTTTCCTTTTCTAAGAGTGGTGGTTGAACTTGCGTGGCAACCTCCCTCCATCTTTGCGCATACTGCCTGAAGCTTTCATTTGACTTCTTTTCTATGTTTTGTAAGGTGATTCTGTTAGGCATCATGTTTGTGACATGATTGTACTGCTTCATGAAGGCTTGGGCTAGGTCCCTCCAAGAGCTAATCCTAGCACGGCTAAGTTGATTGTACCACCTAGACGCTGCCCCCACCAAACTGTCTTGGAAACAATAAATCAAGAGTTGATCATTGTTAACATAGCCAGTCATCCGTCTACAGAACATAGTGATATGTGCTTCAGGGCAGTTGGTCCTATTGTACTTCTCAAATTTTGGCATTTTGAACTTATGAGGAAGCACCAAATCTAGAACCAAGCTCAGGTCTTTAGCATCAATTCCATGATGATTATCAGTATTTTCTAAAGCCTTGAACTTCTCTTCCAACCATCTGCAACGATCTTCTAACTGCCTTGAAGATTCAATTCTTATCCCCTCCTTTTCTACTATATCTAAGTTAAGGATAACAGGATTAGCAAGGTTATCTCTTAGGTTGGATCCTATGCCAACTTGGAAAGTCATGGGCACTCCAGCGTCATTTTGCCCTTGTTGAGGCCTAATCATGACAAATGGCCTTCAGGGATATTCCTCTGGTTGTGTTTGCACATGCGGTGGGATGAAACCACGAGGAAAGTCCTCATTATCTTCAGCATTAACTATGAGACCTTTTCCTTTGTCCATTGCCCCGTTCAGCATCTGGGCCATTTGAGTTATCATGTTCCTTTGAGCTTCCAACATTTGGTCTCTCATTTCTTATTGTAGCTTTGCCAATTGCTCTTGCATCTGGTCTTGCATATCTCTCTAGAATTGTTCGAGTCTTTGATCCATATTTTTTGTCTTAGCAAGTGTACCGTAACGGTGTTTAATTTCTAGGTTAACTTTTCCTTCTCACTTTCTCTCTTTTTCTGAAATAACTTCAACTAATTAGGGTCCTTCTATGGATTTTAATGCATATGATGTGATGTAATTCAGATGCATGGAATGAATGAAAAAGAAAGAGAGACGTTGATTCTAAATTCAATTCCATTAGAACAAATTTTCTAGAAAGCAAATTTCTTTACATAAAACGGATTAAATATGCGGCCTTGCCCTCATATTCCAAGAAAAAACATCAATCCCCTTCTTCCAAAGGTCAAATCTTACAAACTTCTAATAGATGCCTCCATTAGCTCCTTTTTGCTTGAGCTACGACTCATTACTCACTTATCTTTGCAATACTTGTTAGCCTCTTCAAGAAAGTCGAGACATGGTGATTCTCGAATAGTCTTTGTCAGCTTGAATCCTTGGGCAATAAAGTCTTGTATTCCTTCATGCACTATCAGTCTTCTATCATTTATTTGGACCATATTCAGACGACCGTATTATAATCCACTTTATCAAGAAATTCATTTTCTCATGACAAACACTTCTATTTAGAAACCAAATTTGAATCAATACCTCTTTTCTATGATGTGAATGCAATGCAATCAAAACAAAAGAGAACACGTTAGCACAAGAGAAATAAAAATAGGGCACCTATCTGGGTGACCACTAGGGTTTGACATAATTCTACCTAGGGTAATCCCTTAGGTTTTCTACATGTGGTTTAGCTCTAATGTTGGGGTACCTGAACCAGCAGATTCCTTGATCTTCACCCATTATAAGCTCATACATATCGAGTTCAGTTTAGGGGAATACATTTCCCTATGTCCATGCGGAAGTGAAAACCTCACGAAGACGTAGGTACAGATGTATCCCGAAAGAATTCCATTAGCCCATGCAAAGGTGAAAACCTCACGAAGGCATAGTTTCTCACTCCCACTTAAGGGTGCGACCACAACGGTCATGCAATGCAATGTGTGCAAGAAAATAATAATCATATGTTCAAATCAAAATTTTTAAATTTTCAAATCAAATTTTCAAATTTCTGACAAAGGACAGAATATAATCAATTTTACGGCTTGACTCTCTTATTAGTCCCCAGCGAAGTCGCCAAGCTGTCGAAACCATTTTTTATTTTGAAAAATGGGTCGACTTTTTAAAAAAAACAAAGAATGGAGTCACCACCAATCCCTTTTTGCGGTTTTAGGGCTATGCGGGTTGTGTGTGAAGGGTTAAGATTAAATGATGGGGTTTTGTCATAAAATCAAAGTGGCCGAATGGCTGAAGTATTACTTCTTGGTTTCCCTAGGTCCTGCGTTCGAATCGGGAAAGCTGCGGTGGGATTTTCTTTCTTCTTTGCCATGAAGAGGTGGCGTGAAGGTGGATTTGCACATGGGAGCTTCTTTAGATAAGGATTAGATTTTTTTGAATTGGCTGATAGGTAGGTGATGGCTTTTACTATTTTAGATAATATAGGATTATTTTAGTTTAAAATAGAGATAATGGTTGTATTGGGTTATTTTGATTTGATAAAGAGATGAAGTATGGATAAAGTAGTAGGGGATTGGTTTAATTCAAATGAAATTGAATTAGTGGCTTGGTGGGTGGCGCATGTTGGCTTCACGTGGGAGTGGTGACCGAATGCTATAAATAGGGGGTAGAATGCAATTATTCTTTTAGTCTATTGCCAAAATTTGTATTTGTGTTCCTAAATTCTGTTTGTAGCCAATTATTCACCCTTCCATATCTCATTTTTTATTTTATTTATTTATTGTGTTAAGCCAAAACCTTACCCTCCTAAGCATTCCTATTCTCCATTTTAATTGTTGACCGAATACCAACATTCTCCTCTCATCTCTTTTGTTTTCTTTCATCACTTTGAAAGCCGAATCTCCCTTTTTATTAAAACCTTCCTTTTCATTTGTCTTGATCTTGGCGAATATTTGTGTGGGGTGATCTCGTTGGGCTATTTCTCAATCGGTTGGAGTGGCTAGCGGGAAGGAACACTAAGGAGCTGTTCAATTTGGCTACTCAAGGTAAGGTGGTAGTAAGTATTCTACCAAAGGACCTTTTCCATGGATTTTGGTATGTAGATACTAATAGTCTTGTAACAGATTTTGGCAATTCCATTGGTGTTTGATTCAACTAAAAGGGTAAGTGACTTGTGATATTGACCACAAGGCCATATTGGATATATATATTTGATAACCGATTGATTTGTGACCCTTTAAGAGTTTTAGCGTTGATTAAGGAACTTCCGGATTTCAAGACTTTTAGGTAAGTAGGTTAAGTTTTAGATATTTGGTTTAAGTTGCGTATATTGATAATTAACAAAGTGTTACGATTAAGTGTAAATCGATGGATGCGAGTGCGAGTCAAGAGGAGAAAGGAAAACTCCCATCCGAAGTTCAAGAAGAGATCGGTTCTGCTGCATTGAGATTGCCCACGGTGTGGGCGTGCAACAGAAAGCGATAGGCGATAATGAGTAGTCTCGCTAAGCGATAGCGTCGGGATCGAGGGATTAGAACTTCAGGTTATAAGGTGTGTAGTTAGCCATTGTCTCCGGGTTTTATGTGTATAATGTGTTTACTAACAATGCAGTGATGAATGTGACATAAATACCCTTAAAGGGTATAGCGATGATCAGGTTAGTACCGAACCTATGGAAATGTGATTACTTGCTTATATATGAGTATGCTTGTGGATATTAATAAGCATGTGCATGCATTATCATGATTATATATTATGTTACATGATTATATATTATGTTACATGTGCATGGGTGGGTTTATGAAAGAAGGGCGAGGTGTACTTGATGCGTGGTTGATGTCGACTTTGTGCTACATCGTGGATTGGCGCCGATCGAGGTCGCGTTGTGGATCTTTGCGATTTAGTTCGTGGTTACCTTGATTGATATCGGCTTTATGCCATATCGTGGCTTGATGGATTCTTGTGTGCTCCATCGTGGTTTGATGTTAGCTACACGCTACATCGTGGATGGCATTAGTTGCCTTTTGGAGATAAAGGAGAGGGTGACTCGATAGTCCCCGGTGTGTGGTAGGTGGTTAAGGGGTGTGTAGCGGATGGACCTTAGGATTGGGTTGGGTTTCATATCGCATGGTTTTGTTATAAATTGATATGGAAATGGGCCAAGCCCAATATGGAATATGAATAGGTATGTTTTGAGAACATACGTGGAAATGGGCCAAGCCCAGAATCGATGGCCTCTTTATTTAGGTGTGATCGGATCACCTTATAAAATGTTTTATTTCAAAATATTGATTTTGGCCTATGAAATTCAAGACATAAAATCCGGGTTCGGGTTTGGGGATGAGTGATCGGATCACCTTATAAAATGTTTTATTTCAAAATATTGAGGAAGGATTAGCACCTCGTGAGGAAGGATTAGCGCCCAAAATTGGTACCGGATTGATTAGTTATTGTCCTAATGTCAAAAATTGAAAAGATTTGAAAACATGATTTCTTTAAAACTTGAACAATTTGAGTTGGAACTTGAGATTCCTTTGTTTCGAAAGAATACAAACATCACATCCAGCATGTTAAGACATGGTGTTTTAAACCCTCATAACCAAAATCATCTCATGATTTATAAAACTCATTAAAAGGATATTTAGTTATTTTGTCAAACTGAAACTCGAAACCCAGCACGTTAGGGCACTATTTCCTGAATTTCTAAACACAAAACATTGCCTTATTTAAGAAAAACTTTTGGATAAAATGTGGTAATTAAAGGAGATAGATATTTTTAAACAAAGATTTGAAAAAAGTAACATTAAGTTATTACAAAAAAGTGCAATTTACTAAAGTTACAGGTCATATTAACAATTAGCACTAACATAAACAATTAAGTAAAAGAATGACAAGCATAATAATAATGTTAAGGTAAATAGAGATAATAAATTCAATTTTTTAAAAAAATGAACAATCAAAATAAAATATATATAATATATATATATAAAGTAGATAGTAGCAATTTTAAAAGAATCTATGAAAAATTAAGGAAAAAAATTTATTCACAAGATTAAATTCATGTATAAAAAATAATAATATAAGATAAATAATATATTCAAAACAATTAATGAATATTATAACAATTTTTAAAAATAAAAAATAAAAAAACGATATGGAAAAATCTAAAATAGTTAATATATACATAATAAAATAAATAAATATATTTTAAATAAATAATATAAAAACTTTGAATAAAAATGTATAAGGGATAACCTATAATAAGTATATAATATACCATATAAAAATAGATAATATACATATTTTAAATAAATATATGGAAAATTTTGCTTTAATAATAAAACAATTTAGATGATGTACAACACACAAATTTTCAAATAATACATAATATGATTAAAGTTAAATAATATATATAATATATAATATATAACAAATAAAAATAAAAATATATATGATAAAACAATTTAATGTAAATAGGAAAAGCAAAAAATAAAAAGTTTAAAATAATTAAAATAAATGAGCGAATAATGATTAAGCAATTAAATGGATAAATAAAAAAATTAAAAAAAACGCATAAGTCAACCTAACTCCCGCAATATGAAGATTCAACGAAATTCCTCCACTAAAATCTAACTCGAACGGAAGAAACTCAAAAAGAAACGAAGCTGAGCGAAGAACAAAATAAGAACAAGTCATAGAAAATAAAAACGCGAAAGAGAGAGAAATTTGAGTGAATGCTCTCAAGAATTTTTATTACTCCCAAACTCAAGTGTGTTTTACAATGAAGGTAGATGCCTCTATTTATAGTTGAGCCTCCCCAAATCCAATGGTATCAATTACATCAACGGCTAAGATTAAAAGGTATCTACAAATTAAATCTTTAAGATTACAAAATTATATCTTCTAAAATTGCATACCATATCCTCTAAGATTGCATATTATATCTTCTAAGATTGCATATCATATCTTAGATTTGCATATCATATCTAAGATTGCATACCATATCTTCTAGGATTGCATATCATATCTAAGATTGCATACCATATCTTCTAGGATTGCATATCATATCTAAGATTGCATATCCTTAAAGATTGTGTTCCCATATACGTCAAGCTTGTAGATGGGCCTTCAATCTTTTAATGGGTCATTCCAATCGGGCCAAATGATATATTTTAGACTGGACTTGAATTCTATTTATTATTTTGGGTTTATTATTTTTTGTATGGGCCCGGGCCAAATTGGCCTATTACACATACTTTATCAAAAACCGAAACCTCACCGTAACCTTACCATGTGCCACCAGTCCTAATAGCTCTTTCTTAGCAACTACTCACGAATATCCCCTAGATATGCATCAATCTTAATCATTAAAGACAAAATAATAGGTGACTTGTATCCACTTAAGTCACCCTTTCCCTTACTATAGACTATTCGGCCAACTAATCCCAAAATCAATAACACTTACCCAAAAGCCGAAATGTATGGATAGCTTTTGGCAGAAACTTGTAGATCCAAGCTTGATTCCGATTTTTCCAAGATCCGATCCACCAAAAATTAAAGGAATGATGATAGCACGACAAAGATTTGGTCACTAGAGTATTCGGCACAAGGTTTGGGGAGATGAAGAAATCGGCTCCAGGAGCAAAGGTTTTTGGCTTTTGAGATTAGTATAGTGAAAAGGGGTTATTCGGCACAAATAGGAAGAAGAGAAGAAGGGATTGGCTAAAACCAAAGGTGAACCAAAAAAGAATTTGAAAGGAGAAAGTATGGAGGATTCGACTTTCAGGTATTTGGAAAGAAAAGTAGTTTTCGACAAAATAAAAAGAAAGAACTTGGCATTAGCCTAGAACTCCAAAATCGACACCTATTTATAGCCTATAGCCAAATTTCCTATCCCCAAAATTCCCAATTTGGCTCAACCTCTTCCACATATCTCATCTCCTAATTTTTCTCCATGATAAGCTCCTCAATCCTTTTCCTAAATTTTCTCTTCTGATCATTCTCCTTAGAGTCCATCATCACACCACTTCTAACTTTCTAAAAGGCCAAAATTAAACTCCTAAAAAAAATACTAAGCTAGGATTCGAACCTAGGATCTCCTTGCTAGCCCATAACGCAACCTTCCTATTATCTTAAGTGGCGTCACTTAGCCACTCCACCACAAGGCTCTTTGATGTCATTTTTCCCTATTTTTATTTAAAAGTCCAACTACTTACCGCCCTGGTTCCTTTAATAATTAATTAAAAATTCCTTCTCCTTAAAGTTCGAACCCAAAACTTCTCCAACACCCCTAGACACTCCAAGTTTATTAAACCCTTAAAGCCAACATGTCATTTGTCATTTTCTTGCTTAAAAAAAAATTTATGAGACCCAAAGCCCAAAGCCCAATTCATCAAGGCCCAAAATTTGATGCGTTACAATGTGTAAATCGAGGAGTTCATGGTAAAGGTTATTGATGCTAGTGGTTGTGGATGAAGGCGGTGCCCAACGCTTGACAAATTTTGGCGAAGACTAAGGAACAGCTAAATGTATAATAAATAAATTATTATTTATAAATACATCTAAATGATGGGAAAATTTTGAATCTGGTTTAAGAAAAATAAGTATTCATTTATTTATAATTTTACATGTATTTTTATAAAATCTTATGTATTTTTATCGAAAAATGAACTTTTAAATATATTTTTTAAAGTTGTTAATTTTGAATCTTGAATTTTAAGAAATCAAGATTAAATTGACATGATGTGTAAAGTTGAGGTTAAATTTTTGAATTTCTTATAATTAAGACCAAATTGATAGAATCGGTAAATATTGGAGGGATCAATTTGTTATTATGTCAATGAAAATAGCCACGTCAATACTCCTTTAGTGATTAAACAGATGAGTGACTGAAATATTAGATTTCGATAACGTTAGTAACTAAAATAAAAATTTTAAACTTAAATGACAAAAACAAAAACACTAATAATTAAGTAACTATTATATAATTTACCCTAAATTTAGATGAGCAAATTCATTAAAAACCCAACGTAAAAAGGAAGAACGAAATTGATTAAATACCGTTTGGTTGGTCAAGATTTTATTGCATACTTATTTTCTTCCTCTTCTATCTAATTAAATTTGGAGCTCAAGTTTGTTTGGTTCATCAAATTCCTCCATTTCGCCAACTCATTTTTAATGATCGATTTAATGTTAGATTAAAGAATTTAATAAAAATGCAATCTTCTTTTTTTTTTTTTTAATTTGGAACATTTACTATTTGAGAATGTGATTTTATATGCAAATTATTGAAATTTTGGGAGTTTATACATACACAATTGTCTTGTTGAAGCTTGGAAAAGAGTTTTTTTTTTTTTTTTTTTTTTAGAACTAGTAGTTTAAACTCTTATATTGGGGTCACATTATATGCAAATTTGATTGTTTTTCCAGTAACCATTATTTAGTTTAATATTTCTATTAGAAAAAAATTGTGTTTAAAAATCGTGGTTGGAAAATGTAAATTAAAACTTTTAAAAGTTCAGCTGTTTTGTGAAAAAATATGGGTTAAGAAGTACATTTCAATTAAGTGTATTTTTTTCGAAAGATTTAGTGTAGTTAGAATTTAGATTCAACAATAACGATATATTTATACTCATCATGTAAATCAATTTTTTATTGATTTAATATCTCTATTATTTCGATCGATTATGTTAAATTTTAATATAATTAATCGTTAAAAATTTTACATTAAAAATAATTAAATATTTTAAATTAGTAAAAGACTCCATGTGAATGATTTATGCTAAGAGTATAAATATGATGCTCGCTTTAAATTAATACAAATCGTTGATTGAAATATCTAAAACAAGGTAATTTACGGGTAAAATATTCAAATATACCAAAAATAACAAAATTTACGGAAAAAGGGTCGGTTTTAAGAAAATTTACGGAAAAAGGGCCATTTCCCAAAACGCGTCCACGTCAGCGCGTTTTGAGGAGATAAACAAGAAAGCGCTACCGGGACGCGCTTTGTCTATATATAGCAAAGCTACCGACAAGGACGCGCTTTGGTGATAATAAAAGCGCGTCCCAAAGGGCGCTTTTTTGATCAAAAATTAAATCTATAAAACCCCCAACCCTTTTATTTCTTTCACACTTTAGTCCTTACTCATTCTTCTCTCAAATTCCTCTCAAATTTCTCTTTAAGTCCTTGAAACTTTCTCTGAAATTTCAAAATAGTCCTTTAATATTTACAAAAAAGCCCTTTTTAATTTTTAATATATTTTTTATTTTTTTGTAATTTAGTTTTAATATATTTAATAAATAAGAAGTTTTTTATTTTTTATTTTTTGGTAATTTAGTTTTAATTTATTTAATAAAATAATTGTTGCTTATATGTTTTGTAATTTAATTTTAATATCTTTAATAAAATAGAATTTGTTTAATTTTTTTTGAAATTTAAATTTAAAAATAAAAGTCCAACCTTTGTAATTTTATTGTAACTTAAAGGTTCTTTTTCTCCAAATTAGTCATTCTACAAAAGTTCACCGTTTTCATCAACAAATAAATAGAATTTACATTGACACCAAGAGACAGAAAAAGTTAAGCAGACTGTCAACTATTCCGATTTGGACACGAGCGAGATGTATGGCCTGGGTTCCTACACCATCCGCACAACCTACGTTGGTTGGACGTTTCTCGAATATCCATATTGTTGCGTATTCTAGTCGAGCAAGGTCGACCTTTTGGTTTGCGCCTTAGTTGTCTATCCGACAACAGCTTATACGGTGCAAGCGATACCGACGGCCACTTACGTTCATCTGGAACTGGTGGGAATACGTGTCTCCACACGTTGTACATGTTTTCTATTTTATACACTTCATCGACATAGCTCATGGGATCAAGACGGAGATTCTGACAAGCCACAAGTACATGAGCTCATGGGTAACGAAGTGCATCAAATATCCTAGAGTCGCAGGTCCTATTTCTCAAGTGCACACGATACTGCCCGCCAACAATACCTTGGTTCGGTCTGTCAAACTCCGTCACACAAAATTGTAGGTTGTCGCGATCGTGACACACTGTGTGCATGGTGTTGGCCCGTGCCTTCCCCCTGTTAATTTCTCGCAGGACCTTCGCGCTCCATACATAGCCTCCTTGCATCTGGCCTTTATAACTCATTGCTCGCTTCGAAAATAGTGCCACTAAACGAAAATATGTCTCTCACACAATCGATGTTATCGGCAGATGACGCGTACCTTTTAAAATAGAATTTATGCATTCTGCCAGGTTTGAGGTCATATGACCATATCGTAGGCCACCGTCATATGCTTGTGTCCACTGTTCGAAAGGAATATTGCACAGGTAGTTTGCACCTTCTTCGTTATCTGATCGTAAACTCGCCAACATCTCCTAAAAACGGTCCTTATTGATCTCGTACCCTACCAATATACATTGATAGCAAATATTACATAGCACTCTTCAATTGAGAATAAATTGAATGTTACAAATGAAATTATATTAATAGATATTACATACCCATATCGGTCACTTGTCGTCGCTGACTTTTAGATCGATATTGCCCATAGTAGTTGGATGCAACATGCCTTAGGCAATATCGATAGTGTGTATGATGCCACAGGCTTCCTTGGCGCTCTATTGCGGCTAGTATTCTAGGGCCCCGATCCGATATAACGCATATATTAGGTTGAGGGCAGACATGCCTCCTTAGCCTAGATAGGAAGAAATCCCAGTCATCAGTTGACTCTCCCGATGTTATTGCGAACGCAATCGGGAGGATTCTCCCACTGTCGTCCTATGCCACAGCTAGCAATAGTCGATGCGTATATCTGCCATACATAAAGGTACCATCAATTTGTACCAATGGCTTGCAATATATAAATGCATCTCGGCATTGCTTAAATGTCCAGAAAGGATGCTTGAACACTGCGCATCCACGGAGCAAGCGATCGTTGTAGTACGCCGGTTCTATTTCAAGGTCTGTTATGCTGCTTAGGACATATCTCTCCAGCACCTGACACCACTGCCACACTTTATTATATGAAGTGTCCCACTGACCATACAACTTTTTCAACGCCTTCTGCTTAGCTATCCAAGCCTTCCTGTAAGAGGGCGTGTACCCCAATTGGCTACGAATATTGCCAATTAAGGTTGGCACTGTAGTCTTAGGATTGGCCTTCACCGTCGGCATTATTAAGTCAGCCAACATGTCTGAATCTATCTTTGGATGATCTTGTGTAATAGCTATCAACGAAGTACGTTAAATAATGCAACATTACGTAATATTAGTATTATTCAAAAACATTGAACACATCATGATACTATACCGGCAAGACATGTATGTGGACCTTTATACTTTTTGATCTCCTACAAGCCTGTCCTTTTCCTCAACGAGGCCATGCTTTTCCATGAACACGTACCGTCTTGAACTGCACACTTCACCTCGTACTTATCGAGCTTAGATTTAACCACGATGTAGTTAACCCCGTTCTTGATGCTGTATTTTTCAATGCAGCAAGAAAAGCATCCTTGTTGGAAAACTTGTTACCAACTTCTAATTCGCCTGAATCCAACGATGAAGTTGTACGGTCACGTGTCCGATGTGGTAGTTCAAGAAACTCCAATGCATCGTCTTGGGATAGATCGACCTTATGCATGTGGGCTGGAGGCGAGTACATCCTGAATAGCGGATCTTCTTCTTCTTCGTCTGAACGCCTCAACATCTTCAGGTACTATTGGAACAGGCTCCGGTTCAGAAAATAATCCAACTTCTGCACCATTGAGCCCGGGCTCTCGAGGTGGATCCGCATTCGACTCATCAGCCGATCCACCATAATCTGCAATGAACAAGGGCCCCTCGTCGGTGGATGTCGTGGGGAGTACATAATCCCTCCTTAAACATCTTTCGTAATGTTCCCAATCATATGTGGATTGCCAACCACTAGAAGTTGATGACGTTCCCCAATACATATTTCTATCACCGGACGTCGAAGGAAGGATATGCATGTCCCATCCACCAACCGAGTATCGTGCGGGGGCTATGTTTTTCATAATACCATCAAACACGGGCACTTTCGTATTCTGTATCCCACTAACAGAGTGTCGGCTTGGGGTCGTGTATTCCCCTCGAACAGAAGTAGATGTTAAGGTTGAAAGAAGATCACTTGGCGATGAAAATTTTACATATACCTAAAGATAGGGTGATCCACTAGCAAGATGAGTCTCCACCATTGCCTTCAAGCTCCGAGGACCTTTGATGTCGAATGATTCATATCTCACCAGATCAACTAAAACACAAAATCTATACTTAATAGATTGAACTTTCATTGGCATTGTTCTGAAGATTTTGTGCCTAATTCTTTTGCAAAGTTCTGACAAATCTATGTTCCGATTAAAACCTAGTCGCGCTGTGTTCTCCGATAAAAAAATAACACCATTTTTGGTGTCACAAACCTCACCATTATAGTAAATAACAACATTAATACGTTCACTCATTTTCAGTTTCTATTTTTTCTTTAGCCTTAATTTCTGTTATGCAACCTGAGAATGAAATTTGGCTAATTTATAGTCTAAGGATTGCTATAGACTACTGTAGCAAAAGAGCGTCCACATGAGAGCTCTTTTTAGTACCCCTACTGACAGTGCATCCTGCTTAAAGCATTTTGGGTACTGTTTGCTCAGAAACGTCTTATCAAAATTATTTTACCGGAGACTACTGTAACAAAAGAGCATCCACGTGGGAGTTCTTTTCAGTACCTCTTGACGATGCATCTGCTTGAAGCATTTTGGGCCTTTGTTTGCTCGTAAACGTCTTCTCAAAATTATTTTCTTGGAGACTATTGAGCAAATGGCGTCACGTGGGAGCTCTTTTGATACCCTGCAGATAGTACATCCTGCTTGAAGCATTTTGGGCGCTGTTTGCTCAAAAATATCTTCTCAAAATTATTTTACCGGAGACTACTGTAGCAAAAGAGCATCTACGTGGGAGCTCTTTTCAGTATCCCTGCTGACAGTGCATCTTGCTTGAAGCATTTTGGCCACTGTTTGTTCATAAATGTCTTCTCAAAATTATTTTATTGGAGACTACTGTAGCAAAAGAGCGTCCACGTGGGAGCTCTTTGCATTACCCTACGAAAGGCATGCATCGCTTGAAGCGTTTGGCCATTGTTTGTTCAAAACGTCTTCTCAAAATTATTTTGCAGATACAAGCTGTCAAAAAATTCAAATAATTTTTTTATAATATATTTTGCCCAAAACCCTATATATATTTTTACTAAAGCCTAATTAAACCTAATTAAATTTCCCCTAAAAATCCTAAATATAACGACCCTAATTAACCATAAAAAATAATAAACCTAGCCCAAAAACCTTAAAATTTTATACCCTAACACTAAAAACAGCTAAAAAGTCAAGACGGGAAAGAGGGCAAAAGCGCGCTCTTTTGCCACATCAACACAAAGCGCATCCTCGTAAGCGCGTTTTGCTGATGTGGCAAAAGCGCGTCCCCAAGGGTGCGCTTTCCTGGTTTATCTCCTCAAAACGCGCTGACGTGGACGCGTTTTGAGGGGAAATGGCCCTTTTCCGTAAATTTTGTTATTTTTTGGTATATTTGGGTATTTTACCCTAATTTTACGATACTTATAAGTAAATCTTTCTATCTATATATATACATATGAAGAGAAATCAACTTATGGTAACTTAAAACTTACTTTTACATAATAGAAACTTGCCTAACTTTCTATGCCGTTACTATTTTAATAAACCGATGATTGAATTTAGTAATATAATTATACTCACTTTTATGTGTTAATTTTCAAATCAAACTAAAATCTTTATTATATTTATCTTGAATATTATTGTTATTATATATGTAATGGTTGAAAGTTTTTTTTTTTACATAAAATAAAGAGATAAAGCAACATTTAGTCCATGAACTTGACAACTTTTCCCAACTTGGCTTTTGAACATTTTTTTGTCCACATTAGTTCCCGAACTTGTATTCTTAAGACAATTTAGTCCTTTTTTTAACAATTTTAAGAGGTGATGATGTGGTACTTTTAGAGAAGAATTCATCCAGAGGTTCCCAGCAAGCTTGAGTAGTTTGACCCTTAACCGTGGTTGTTTGATAATTGAAAGAAGCTCCGAGTGGTAGTTAATAATATGTAAGCCTCATTTGAAATAATTTTAATACCTTCATTTACTTTCTTATTTATATTTCCCTAAATAACCTAAAAGGTAATAGCAACTAGACAACATTGGTGAAATGTAATTGGGAAAACAAGAAGTCTAACCAATCCTTGATTCTATATAGTAAGATGGTATTTGTCCAAGTAACCCTTAATCGATCCTCGATCACAACAACCATATTGTAATCCCTACAAGCATGTAATGTAATCTTAGAATCCTAGTGACAACGAGGGCGAGTGATGGTATCAGATATATATCGCTAGTAAAAATTAGACATAGTAGGAACATAGTTGTTATAAAAGGCTCCACACTATACTTTTGATTTCTCTACCAGTTTTAGCGACCATAGGATTTTATAGAAATTAACATTTAAAGTGGATATATTATTTGTTAATGGTTGTTGACTAATAGATAGTAAGGTGGTGAGAGCTTTATATCATCCTTTAACAATGTAAATCTCGAACCCATCATATTGCCAAACTAGTATATCCATCACACTCAGTTTTTCATGGAGGTCTGGAGATTAAGAACGATTTGGGAGTTAATTGAAAGAAATAGTAGGTTCGGTGGACACTATTAGAAAATCTTGAAATTTAGTGGTTGAATGGAAATTAGTTTGGTCTCAATTCTAGTTTGGGTAAGTTGGAATTTGTTGGTTCTTTAGTGGGAAACAAAATTATTATTGATGGATGAGTTATTTGGGACTTTGGTGACTGTGCGTGAAAGGTTATATATATGTGTGAGAAGGATTATTCTGGAGATAGAATTCTTCTGCATCATCTTCTTTAGTTGCTCCAAAGAAGAGAAAGTTGAGGAAAGCTCTTACTCTTTCTATATTCGTGAATTTGAGGAAAAAAAGAAGAGAAGTTAAGGATTTCTAAAATCTCTGAAAAGCTTTTGAATGTTACTAGATTTTGGGTTTTAAACCTTGAATATATTTGATTTAATTGGTATATTGGTGGATGTGCATAGCTGGAAGGACGAAGGAGTTGGAAAAGCTAAGTTAGCGAGGATGAAGGATATCTAGGAGTTTCCTTACTCCACCGTTGGAGGTGTTATTCTGGTTGTTGTGTTGCTTGTATGTTCTACTCTGAGTTCAGTTTTAGTTATATGATTGTATATGATTGTGGTGAATGAGAAACTTGTGCATGCCTAAAGTTGTGCAATTACATGAATGTTTTCTAGTATGTCGTTAAATTGCATGATAGAATTGGTACATGGTGTACTCCATGATATGGTATGAACAAGTAGTGCTGGTTGTAAAGACGTGCATGTAATTTATGTTTTTAAAATGTGGAGTGTGGAGGGAATTATTTGGCGGGTTAGTTGAAGATAGGAAAATTAGAGTAATGGAGGAATGGATGGATTGAACAGGGAATAGAGTTACCAAATATGAAAATGGCCCGGCCTTGCGGGTGAACACTCAGGTGTTTGAATTAACAAGATGAGTTGAGGAAGTTTGGTTAAAAATGGTCTGCTGGCTCAACAGAGAGGCATCATGGATAAATGATCGACTGGCTCTACGGACCAACACCATTAAAATGGTTTTTTAACTCCTCAGAGTCAAAAGTCTATGGCTAGCCATGGCATGATCTGCAACAACCCGATTTAGGGCCTAGTCGAAATAGTGATCTCGGGATCACTAATCGAGGTTTGAGAAAATTATTTTCATGTTATTTTATGTGTTATAATATATTTTCAGGATGTATGGAAATTTTGGTGCTTTAATTTTAGCGATTTCATGCTTAATCGTGAAAAAGGACTAAATCACATAAAGTGTGAAGGTTCCATTTTATAGGCTAAAGGTGTTAAATAGCCATGAAGTGTAAATTTGAGGTCTTTAAAGTGCAATTACACCTACCTAAGAGAGATGGACGATCAAGGGGACAAGGAATTAAAAGTTTGACAAAAGTTGGTGACTTTTGTTGAATAAATGAATAAAATAAGATGAAATAAGAAAAAAGCTATCATCTTTTTATTTTCTTCTCTTCTCCACCAAAATTTTCAATAAACAAGGGGTGTTTGAAAGCTCAAAATTTTAGCAAGTCATTTTCTCTTCAAGTAAGTGATTTTGATGGTTTTAGTTGATTATTTTTATACTTTTGGAGTCCCAAAGCTTAAGCTTTCTAAAGAGGGGACTATTTTGCAAGATGGTTGAAAGTCTAGGGACTTGATATGAGAGAGTTTGTGTTGTTTGCTAAGTTTTTATGGAAGGAAATGAAAGTTGGGAAGATGAGAAACAACTTTTGTGAAATGTGTTGTCATGAAAACACCTAATTAGGACTAAGATGCAAATGTTATAATTTGTTCATTAATGCATGAAATAGTTGGAATTATGAATAGTTGTAAGAGGATTAAATGTTCAGCTAGGCTTGTTTGATAAGAAAATGTGATGAGAAGTGATTTACGAGCCTAGGGGCAAAATCATAATTTTGCCAAAGTATGAGGGCAAAATAGTCATTTTTGCCTAAGTGTAGATTATGATGTATTATTATTTATAAGTGATTAAATGAGTAAAATTTTGTTGTTCTAGATCAAGAAAAATAGATTCAGACATAGAACGAGAGAAAAGAGAAACATGGACAAATAGATTTCCTTTTTACCCTTTTTGGTATCGAGGTAAGTTCATGTGTTAAATTGTCCAACTCTAAGTGAAGTATTTTAATATTTTGATGTTGTATGAATTGTTTATTTCCTCCATGTATACGTTAAATACGTTTTGATGTGATGTAAAGAAATGAAAGTCTTGATTTAGACCATGAATAGTGGAAATGCAAATAACATGATACGATGGTAATTAAGGTTCTGTGTAAGACAATATTTAGAATATGGCCTCGGTGTGGGATTTCATATAAGACCATGTCTAGGACATGGCATCGATATGTTAAATCATGTAAGACCCTATCAGGGGTATAATGTCAATGTGACATTATGTGTGTGAGACTCAAGAGTGTTATTTAACAATTTAAGTGATTCAACAAGTATGTTGAAAACATGAATGAATGTGGTTGTACCACGAGAGGTACAGGTATGTGTTAGAACTGAATTGAGATAAATACGGTATATGATGAAACCACAATGGGTTATGTGTAAATGATGCACCTTGGTTGCATAAGTTATAATTAGTAATGCATTGCGTGAATGCCAACGATTATCGTAGAAAGCTAAGTAAAAATGGTAGTGTGTGAGGATGTTCCCGGATGAACATTTGAAATAGAGAAATTCATGTGGATAACTAGCCATGAGTGTATAATAACGATGAGCTATGTGCATACCACATTATTAATTGTTAATGATGGGCTATGTGTGATACCATCAACAATATCATTAACGGTGGGCTGTGTGCATTACCACCTTATTAATTATTAAATGATTGGTTGTGTGCGATATCGTCGCTTATAATATCATTTGGTGGGCTAAGTGCGATACCACCGTAATTATTCTTAAGGGTGGGCTAAGTGCAAAACCACCGAGTGTTGGTAGTATGAGTGGCTTATGGAAGAAAAGTGTTTGATGTGTTGTTTTATGTGATTTTGTGGTGACAAGTGCAGGGATGTATGCTAATTAACTTAAGCGCTTGGCTGTGGCATGGTTAGAATGTGGTAAGAGATGGAATGAGTAAGCTTCAAGAATGATTGAGTAGGTAACCATGAGTTTAAGAGTAAAACTCATTATAATACCTTGTGATAGAGTAAAATCAATGAATATCAATAGTTTATTGTTATATGCATATGAACTTACTAAGCATTATTGCTTACTCCTCTTCCTTTCTCATCTCTTATAGGTTAACTTAGTAGCTCGGGTTGGAGATCGCCGGAGATGTTTTCACATAATCGAGCAGACACTTGGTATGAGATTTCAAGTCCTTATGAGTTATGGCATGTATAGGGATCTCTTTTAAATTTGATTAAGTTATAGTTAATATAGCCAAATGTGTTGGCCAAGAGAGTTCATGATTTGGTTTTGAATAGCCATAGATGATGGCTTAAGTCGATTGTAATTATGCTAGAAATAGTTCTTCCTTGTGTTTGGGACGAAGATTTCATTTGTATGAATCAAATATGTTTAATTCAAGAATAGTATTAATGAGTAAAGAATGTTGTGTGATGGTGTATGGGTATAAGCAAGATAGGGTTGCTAAATGGCTTGGAAAATAGCCTTGAATTGGTCCACACGAATAGACACACGGGCGTGTGTCTAGGCCATGTGTGACACACGGTGAACCCACATGGGTTAATAGACCATGTGTCCCCTGTATGATAGTGTTTTAAGTCAGATTAGACCATGGCCTAGCCACATGGGTGTGTGCCTAGGCCATGTGAGATGGTCAGTGTTCACCACGGGTGTAGAACACGGGCATGTCCCATTACACATTGGCATGTGTGACCACATGACCTAACCCCATGTGTAACATCCTGAATTAACGGGTCTATGCATTTAGTGTAAGGATATGTTTAATATGTTAATTTATGTGATAGGGGTCCAAATTGGGCTTAAGACTAGGCAAAGGCCTTGATTAAATTATCTGATTGGGCATTATAGAGTTAAAAGGTGGTAATTGTGTTTAAAATACCAATGTGGGCTTGTGGCCCAACAATAGGTGGCGCTGCAAGGGAGTTAGAAGTTGGCGTCACTAACAGTTAAAGAGGCCCAAGTTTTGGCTGCAAGGAGCCCATGTTTTTGGGCCATTTTCGGCACTTAAAAGGGAGCAAGGGGTGACGCCACAACAAGGGTGTAAGGGGCCCAAAATTTAAGTTCTATGGAGCCCAATTCTCTTAATTTAAGTAAGCTAAATTCGACATTAGGGTTAGGTGAAGTGGATGGCAACAAGGCTAAAAAATAGGAGGATTTACATGGATTTTATAATTGATAATATAAAAGATAAAACGGAGAAAAGATAGGAGCTATCAAGGAAAGGTGATGGTCGAAAATCCACCACCTAGAGGAGTAAAGAATTCGGCTACATCATGAAAAAAGGGTTGCCGAATTTTCCCTATTTATTTGCTTGATTTTTTAGTTATCAGGAAGGGTACTTTCGATTTTGTGATAGGAGTACCGAAATTTCTATAAATAGGGGGATATCTCATTAATTCTGGCATTTGAACCCTAATTTCTTCTTCTTCTTCTATTGTGCCGAAATTCTTAGTCTCTCCCTCTACAATTTCTTTTCTTTAATTTCTTCAAAAGTGAAACCTCTCTCTTTACTCTCTTTTCCATTCTTTTCTTCTTGTGTCGATTTCTCTAAAAGTGAAATCTCCATAGTTTTTCTCTATTCATCCCATTTGTGAGTTGGTTCTATTTCTTTCGACATTTAAATCTTCCTCATTGACATTGTCGAATCCTCTCCAGTGCTAGCCGAATTCCCTGTGTTAAGGTAAGTGTCGACTTCTGTTGGTTTCTCATGTTCTATTTGGTTTTTTAAAGGCAAAAGCCAAAAAGCTAATAGTTTAATGGTTCTATGTTGGGTGGCATTCCGGGATTTGAAGGAAACTTGGTTGTCTAGATCTAAAAGCTGAAAATAGCTAGTCTGCAACTTCGAGATTTTAAGGTAAGGAGATCTTCCTTAGATTTTTACTAGATTCGTTCATTATATGCAAGATCTAAACTTTATGATGAGGATTAACGACCATATATTGTGATAGTAGTTCTGACAAGGACTTGTGATGGAATTAAATATTGATCAGGCAAAGGAGAGAATCCCTAAGTTTAAGAAACGAGCGGTATCCGCCGTTCGAGATTGGCCACTTAGTTGTGGACCGGCTTCTGAACAACACCTTAGGCAGATAACAGTTGTGTCAACTACGGATAGCATCGACATAAAAAGTATCATTTTTTTGGTAATCAGGTGTGTAGATCTCTAACACACACTCTCTAATTGTAATTTATGTGTAGTGGGCTAAAAAGTCGGAAAGTGGTGCATGTGAGCGATCGATTAAAACCCAAAAAGGGTTAGGCAAGGATGCTAGGTACGCAATCATAGAAATCTCTATGTATATTGAGACATATGAAAGCCTGTGTGATGTTCTCTTTATATATGTATGCATGGGGTGGGAATATAATATTAAAGGGGAAGTGCATGATGGATCATATGGTGACCGGTGGTAGAAATCCCACGAATATAAACATGGGTCATATGGTGACCAGTGGTAGAAATCCCACAAATAGAAATGTTAGATGACACAGTGATCGGTGGCTATGCCACGTGGTGTGTAGCGGATGGAGGGTTGATTGTAGAAATCCCTAAGGTGTGATGGTTGGTACGGGTTGGTGTGTAGAGGATGGAATTCTAGGATGGGTTGGGCCATTCATTATGTATTGTCTATCATGTATTATGATTATTGCCTCTATGTATGGGACAAGGCCCATAATGTGTTTGTGGGCCTTAGGTCAGTGCGTTCAGGATTTATACACTGAGTCTTGGTGACTCACAGCTTTCCTTTTTCTCTACTCTTTCAGATGAGGAGTAGATCGTGGACATGGGAGCCGAGACGGACTCGAGGGGTCATCAAGTTTTTTTTCTATAGATTAAGTTTGGTTTTTTTTTATTATTTCTTTGGGACTATTTATGTAATAAGGCCTCCTTAACTTAGACTTTGATTTATTTTTGTTATGTCGGGATTTGCAAAACTTATTTTTTTTTAGTCTTCAAAATAAAATGAAATAATAAATGGGCTTTTCAACTCAATCAACACAAAATCTCACATTTAAGGGATTACTCGGCTAAAATAAACTAAGTTTTCCAAAACTTTCAGAGAAAAGTTTTCAATGTTCAACTCGTAGCATACCAGATCCGGTTGAAACTTATGGGCCGGGTTTGGGGTGTTACATTTTGGTATCGAGCCAGTTCAAAATTTGAGTTGTGAAATGGGCCTAGGGATGTTTTGTAAAGTTGAGGAGAATTTAAACAAAACTTTGGAAGAAGATAGGGCCTTCGAGTCTACCGGCACCCAATCCACGCAGGTAAGTATTCTAACCCTTGATGTGATGTACTTGTTAGGTTGATGGGCTTGAGGGACGTAGACTAGTAGGATAGTAGCAATGGACTTTAGGCCTAGTTAAACAACTCTTCAAATCCATAAGACTTAATCCAACTAAACAAACCCGTGACCAAGTTGATGGGTTAGGGTGTGGCAATAGGCATACGCATGTCTAGGATTGGATCCAGGAAGAGCTTGGTATTTAAGCAGTCCTAGTGACTCACCTCCTCTTTTCTGGAATCCTACCTGGTTTGTAGTGACTGTGCACCTTAGCCATAAGGGCTTGTTGACGGGCCAAAGTTTATAACTAAAACACGAAAGGGACCAGTAACCCATTTCTTTTATAAAATTGCTTAAGCGTCTCTGATTGTGTAAATTACCCAAAAGCCCTAGGTTGAGGAAATTTACCAAGATACCCCTGATTTTGTCGAATGACCAAAATACCCTTGACTGAAAAATTACCAAAGTACCCTTGTTGAGGAATTACTAAATTACCCCTGATTCACGAAAGTTACCAAAGTTGACAAAATTACCAAAATACCCTTATTTTGAAAAATACCAAGAAACTCTATTATTTTGTTTTTTTAAATTTACAAAAATGCCCCTGTAGGATAAATTATAAAAATACCCCTGGGTAGTGAAATAACGAAAATACCCTTATGTGATGAATGTGAGTTCATGGATGTTGGTTGTATGTTGATGGTTGATTGTGTGTGACTCCTAGGACTAGGAGATACAAACTTAAAATTGAACTCGTTGAGAATTCGAAAGAACTACTTTTAAACCCACTATTCATAAGACTGTCCGTGGTTAATTAGTGGAAGAAAACTAATAAATCATAAAATTTCTAATCAGATAAATCGCGAACGGTAGGATGAGCACTAGAGGATGTGGTATGCGTGGCCGAGGTAGAGGGATGATTGTTGTGTCAAAACCCGTAGGGTCTGGTCACGAATCCGGGAATGAGGTACCAGTGCCACCAGTTATAGAGGCGAAGTTTCAAGATCAAACGGCCGGAGATGATGCTGTATCACAGGCTATGTTAAGGGTTTTGGAGAGAGTTGTTGGAGTAGGTATGGGCATAGGAGCCTGAAAATCTATACCGGAGCGACTTAAGAGCAACGGGGCAGAAGTGTTTAGAGGAATCTCTGGTATAGCCCCAAGCTCAATTGAGTATTGCTTAGAGGTGGTTGCACGCATAATGGACGATCTGGACCTCACGGAGGAAGAGAAATTGAAAGGGGTTATATCTCTCTTGAAGGATGAAGCCTACCAATGGTGGCTCACGGTTAAGGATGGTACGGTGGCTGACCCGCATCACATGGGAGTTCTTCAAAATAGTGTTTGAAAACAAGTACGTTGGATCGAGCTATGTGGATGCACAGTGCAGAGCATCCCTGAACCTGGTTCAAGGAAGTAGGTCCGTAGCAGCGTACAAAGTAGAATTCTTATGCCTGAGCCATTATGCTCGAGGGATAGTGGCCATGGAGCATGAGCGATGTGTCTGGTTTGAGGATGGCCTGAAGGACAAATTACGAGTGTTGATAGCTCCGCAATGAGAACGAGAATTTACGGTGGTTGTGAAAAGGCTAAGGTAGCGGAGAAGGTGAAACAGACAGAAAAGCTGAATCGGGATAGAGATAGGGGTGGAGGTAAGAGAAACTTTGGATCATCGGGAACAATTAGAGGTAATCGAAAAGACCCAGGCCAGATGGGCCGAGACGAGATAATAGACCTACTACTGCTAGTCAGACACCGAAGTGTGCTCAATGTGGTAAATCCCATGCGGGTGAGTGTAGGGCGGGCAGTGAGAAGTGCTTTAGGTGTGGGTCTTTTGACCATCAAGTTAAGAACTATCCGTAGCGAAAAGGAAATGAAGGGCCCACAGGCCAACGGAATGTTCAGCTTGGTAGAGGAGGTCGTGGGGCAGCTAGAGGTGGTAACGATTTTGGTCGGGGTCGTGGAGCACCAGGTCAAGAGGTAGAAACATTGAGACGAGATAGTCGGGGTTGGTCTATGCTGTCAGACGTCGAGAGGAGGCTGACGCATCGGATGTCATAACCGGTACATTTTTAATTTTTGGCTTGCCTTACACTGCATTGATTGACATTGGGTCGATGCATTCGTATGTAGCTAATAGCGTATCTGGAACTTTAAGGTTAGAATCTGAAATTACCCCTAGGGAAATGACTGTAGTTAGCCCGTTAGGACAATCGGTGATAGTGGATAAACTCTATCGGGAAGTACCTTTAGAAGTTTAGGGGATAGTCTTCCAAACGGATCTAATGGAATTATCGTTTGGGGAGTTTGATTTAATTTTAGGCATGGATTGGCTTGTGAAGTATCAAGCTAATCTAGATTGTGCAGCCAAACGTATGATGTTAAAAACCCCCGAGGGTGATGAAGTGTTAGTGATAGGAGAAAGGGGGAACTGTCTATCAAACGTAGTGACCGCCCTGAGAGCAGAAAGGATGGTGAGGAAAGGATCCGAGGCAGTCTTGATGTTTGTTCGTGCTATGGAAGCTAAGGAACTAACAGTGGGAGACGTTAGGACGGTGAAAGAATTTCCTGATGTTTTCCCTAAGGAGCTTCCAAGATTACCTCTGGATCGTGAAGTAGAGTTTGGAATCGATCTTCCTCCAGGGACAGCACCGGTATCTATAGCTCCATATCGAATGGCGCTGAAGGAGTTGGTGGAGTTGAAAGTGCAGATTTAGGAGTTATTGGATAAAGGGTTTATTCGACCTAGTGTGTCGTCGTGGGGAGCGCCGATTTTATTAGTCAAGAAGAAGGATGGGTCAATACGTATGTGTATTGACTATCGCCAATTGAATAAGTTAACGATCAAGAACAAGTACCCGTTGCCAAGGATCGATGACTTGTTCGATCAATTGAAGGGGGCCTCAGTCTTTTCGAAGATAGATCTGAGGTCGGGGTACCATCATCTTATGGTTAAAGAGGCTGATATTCATAAGACGACCTTTAGGACTCGCTATGGTCACTATGAGTTCATGATGATGCCATTTGGGTTGACCAACGTGCCAGTAGCGTTCATGGACATGATGAACCGAGTGTTCCAACCCTACCTAGATCAGTTTGTCGTGGTTTTCATTGATGACATTTTGGTTTATTCAAGATCGGGAGAAGAGCATGATACACATCTGTGAATGGTTCTGCAGATTCTAAGGGAAAAGTAGTTGGATGCCAAATTTAGTAAGTGTGAATTTTGGCTGAAAGAGGTTACTTTTCTGGGGCACGTTGTGTCGACTGAGGGGATTAGGGTTGACCCTCATAAAATTGAAGCGGTGTTGGATTGGAAGCCGCTCAAGTCGGTGGCAGAGATTCAAAGTTTTCTTGGCTTGGCCGGATACTATCGAAGGTTTGTTGAAGGATTCTCCTTAAATGCAGCACCGTTGATTAAGTTGTTACGGAAAGGAGTTCTGTTTGTTTGGTCTGATAAGCAGCAAGAGAGTTTTGAGTAGTTAAAAAGAATTTTAACGGAGGCTCGGTGCTGATTCAGCTGGAGGCTGGAAAAGAATTTGTGATTTACTGTGATGCATCACACAGAGGATTAGGGTGTGTGTTGATGCAAGATGGAAAGGTTGTAGCATACGCATCTCGGTAGTTAAGACCGCATGAAACAAATTATCCCACCCATGACTTGGAGTTGGCATCGGTGGTTTTTGCTTTGAAGATTTGGAGGCATTATCTTTACGAGAAGAAATCTTTCATTTTGACTGATCATAAGAGCTTGAAGTATCTTTTGACTTAGAAGGAGTTGAATTTAAGGCAGAGGAGGTGGATCGAGTTGTTAAAAGATTATGACTTCTCGATCGAGTATCATTGGGTAAAGCTAACGTAGTAGTGAACGCTCTAAGTCGTAAAGTAATCTCTGACTTAAGAGCAATGTTTGGTCACCTTAGTCTATATAATGATGGAAGGTTGTTAGCTGAACTGCAGGTGAAACCCTCATGGGTTGACCAGGTTAAGGAGAAGCAACAGACGGATGAGTTGTTGAAAGAAAGGTTTCCGGTAGGGTCAAGTGATGAATTGACAAAATTCAGTGTTGATAAGGATGGACTGTTATGTTTCCAAGGGAGAGTATGCATGCCGAGGGATCCTGAGTTGAGGCGAAGGATTTTGTAAGAAGCGCATGGTAGTCCATACGCTATGCATCCCGGAGGGAGTAAGATGTATCGAGACTTACGAGAGTAGTTCTGGTGGCCAAACTTAAAACGGGAGGTGACTGATTTAGTGGCCAAAGTGTTTAACCTGTGAGCAGGTCAAGACGGAGCATCAATTACCATCAGGGTTATTGTAGCCGGTGAAGATTCCCCAATGGAAGTGGGAAAGAATCACAATGGACTTTGTTAGTGGGCTACCCCTCACACCTACTAAGAAAGATTCAGTTTGGGTGGTTGTGGACCGTTTAACGAATTCTGCTCACTTCATACTAGTGTGGGTCGATTACTCTTTGCAAAAGCTAGCTAAGCTGTACGTAGCAGAGGTGGTAAGGTTGCATGGAGTACCGGTATCGATCATATCGGATAGGGACCCTAGGTTCACCTCGCGATTTTGGAAGGCATTACATCAAGCGCTGGGAACGAAGTTGGATTTTAGTACAGCGTTTCATCCTCAGACCGATGGACAGTCTGGGCGGGTGATTCAAGTCTTGGAGGACATGTTGAGAGGGTGTGTCATTGATTTCAGAGGTAGTTGGGAGGAGTTCTTGCTGTTAGCAGAGTTTGCTTATAACAATAGTTACCAGTCAAGTATTCAGATGGCACCCTACGAAGCTTTGTATGGGCGGAAGTGTCATATTCCTACATGTTGGATGAAATTAGGGGAACGTCGAATTTTGGGTCCGGACTTGGTCACCGAGACGGAGGAGAAGGTGAAAGTAATTCGGCTAGACTAAAGGATGCGGCAGATAGATAGAAGTCCTATGCTGACTTAAGACGTAAGGACATAGAGTTTGCAGTGGAGGACAAGGTATTCCTGAAAGTATCGCCGTGGAAGAAAGTGCTAAGATTCAGACGTAAGGGTAAGTTGAGCCTCAAATTTGTCAGACCATATCAGGTGTTGAAGCGAGTAAGACCAGTGGCATATCAGCTTGAGTTACCTCGAAATTAAGTCAAATTCACGATATATTTCATGTCTCTATGTTAAGACGTTATCATTCGGATCCATCTCACATAGTGCCTATGGAGGAAATCGAGGTAAGACCCAATCTATCCTTCGAAGAGGAACCGGTGGAAATTCTGGATTATGATGTCAAGGTGTTGCGAAGGAAAACGGTCCCATTAGTTAAGGTGCTGTGGCAGAATCATGGTTCTGAGGAGGCTATGTGGGAACCCGAGGAAGCAATGTGGCAGCAATACCCCCATCTTTTCTAATCAGGTAATTTTGAGGATGAAATTTCTTTAAGGGGGTAGAACTGTAACATCCTGAATTAATGGGTCTATGTGTTTAGTGTAAGGATATGTTTAATATGTTAATTTAAGTGATAGGGGTCCAAATTGGGCTCAGGACTAGGCAAAGGCCTTGGTTAAATTGTCTGATTGGGCATTATAGAGTTAAAAAGTGGTAATTGTGTTTAAAATACCAACGTGGGCTTGTGGCCCAACAATAGGTGGCGTTGTAAGGGAGTTAGAAGGTGGCGTCACTAATAGTTAAAGAGGCCCAAGTTTTGGCCGCAAGGAGCCCATGTTTTTGGGCCATTTTTGGCACTTAAAAGGGAGCAAGAGGTGACAACAAGGGTGTAAGGGGCCCAAAATTTAAGTTCTAGAGAGCCCAATTCTCTTAATTTAAGTAAGCTAAATTCAGCATTAGGGGTAGGTGAAGTGGACGGCAACAAGGCTCAAAATAGGAGGATTTACATGGATTTTATAATTGATAATATAGAAGATAAAACGGAGAAAAGATAGGAGCTATCAAGGAAAGGTGATGGCTAAAAATCCACTACTTAGAGGAGTAAAGAATTCGGTAGCTTCATGAATAAAGGGGTGTCAAATTTTCCCTTTTTATTAGCTTGATTTTTAGTTATCAGGAAGGGTACTTTCGATTTTTTGATAGGAGTGCCAAAATTTCTATAAATAGGGGGGATATCTCATTAATTTTGGCATTTGAACCCTAATTTCTTCTTCTTCTATTATGCCGAAATTCTTAGTCTCTCCCTCTACAATTTCTTTTCTTTAATTTCTTTAAAAGCCGAAACCTCTCCCTTCACTCTCTTTTCCATTCTTTTCCTCTTGTGCCGATTTCTCTAAAAGTTGAAATCTCCATAGTTTTTCTCTATTCATCCCATTTGTGAGTTGGTTCTATTTCTTTCGGCATTTAAATCTTCCTCATTGACATTGTCGAATCATCTCCAGTGCTAGTCGAATTCCCTGTGTTAAGGTAAGTGTCGACTTCGTTAGTTTCTCAAGTTCTATTTCGATTCTTGAAAGGCAAAAGCCGAAAAGCTAATAGTTTAATGGTTCTATGTTGGGCGGCATTTCGGGATTTGAAGGAAACTTGGTTGTCTAGATCTAAAAGCCAAAAATAGCTAGTCTCTAACTTCGGGATTTTAAGGTAAGGAGATCTTCCCTAGATTTTTACTAGATTCGTTCATTATATGCAAGATCTAAACTTTATGATGAGGATTAACGATCATATATTGTGATAGTAGTTTTGACAAGGACTTGTGATGGAATTAAATATGGACCAGGCAAAGGAGAGAATCCTTAAGTTTAAGAAACGAGCGGTATCTGTCGTTCGAGATTGGCCACTTGGTTGTGGACCGGCTTCTGAACAACACCTTAGGCAGATAGCAGTTGTGTCGCCTACGGATAGCGTCGACATAGAAAGTATCATTTTTTCTGTAATCAGGTGTGTAGATCTCTAACACACACTCTCTAATTGTAATTTATGTGTAGTGGGCTAAAAAGTCGAAAAGTGGCTGTGTAGACAGTCGATTAAAACCCAAAAGGGGTTAGGCAAGGATGCAGTGCTGCAATCATAGAAATCTCTATGTATATTGAGACATATGAAAGCCTGTATGATGTTCTCTTTATGTATGTATGCATGGGGTGGGAATATAATATGAAAGGGGAAGTGCATGATGGGTTATATGGTGACCGGTGGTAGAAATCCCACGAATATAAACATGGGTCATATGGTGACCGGTGGTAGAAATCCCACGAATATAAACATGGGTCATATGGTGACCGGTGGTAGAAATCCCACAAATATAAATGTTAGATCACACAGTGATCGGTGGCTATGCCACGTGGTGTGTAGCGGATGGAGGGTTGATTGTAAAAATCCCTAAGGTGTGATGGTTGGTACGGGTTGGTGTGTAGAGGATGGAATTCTAGGATGGGTTGGGCCATTCATTATGTATTTTCTATCATGTATTATGATTGTTGCCTCTATGTATGGGCCAAGGCCCATAATGTGTTTGTGGGCCTTAGGTCAGTGTGTTCAAGACTTATACACTGAGTCTTGGTGACTCACCGCTTTCCTTTTTCTCTACTCTTTTAGATGAGCAGTAGATCATAGACATGGGAGCCGAGACGGACTCGAAGGGCCATCAAGTTTTTTTTCTATAGATTAAGTTTGGTTTTCTTTTTTTTTATTATTTCTTTGGGACTATTTATGTAATAAGGCCTCCTTAACTTAGACTTCGATTTATTTTTGTTATGTCGAGATTTGTAAAACTTATTTTTTTTTAGTCTCCAAAATAAAATGAAATAATAAATGGGCTTTTTAACCCAATCAACACAAGTAGTAAAGTTATTTACAAAATCTCACATTTAAGGGATTACTTGGCTAAAATAGACTAAGTTTTTCCAAAACCTTTCAGAGAAAAGTTTTCAATGTTCAACCCATAGTATACCAGATCCAGTTGGAACTTATGGGTCGGGTTTGGGGTGTTATACCATGGGCGTGTGGCCCTTGATTATATGAAAGAAATTTTAAGATCGTAAAAGTTTTTGGTAGGGTTTTGAAATCCCTTGTATGTATGTTTAAGGCCTCGTAGGTCCTTAATGATGTGTGTTGTGATGATGAAAGAGAAATGTCAAGTTGGGATTGAGGTTGTGCGATTTAAGTAGATGAAGTCCGGTAGTGCCTCGTACCTGGTTTCGGCTTAGAATTTGGGTAAGGGTTGTTACATGATCCAGTTGAGGACAAGTTCGCTTTATGGAAAAAAATGAAGTCCACCAGGGTAGTAAATAGTGAAGCCTGTCAGGGCATATATAAGTGGAAATCACTGTTTGACTCGTATGGAAAAAAGTCTTATATAATGGTTATGGCATGTATGGGAATGCTGGCAAGAATGATGATAATGTAACACCCCAAACCCGGTCAATACACCACGACCGAATCTGGTATGTCACAGGGAAAAGGGTATTTGAGAGGTTTAGGTTTCCGTTTAAGAGTTTGATGAAAAACTCCTTCGTATGTTTTGTTCTTGTAGAAAACTTGAGCATGATTGTTTAAAAGCGATAGGGTATTTGAAAACCCGGAAATTTTGAAAACTTAATCAGTTACGCAAGTAGAACAAGTTTACCTCATTTAGAAATTTAAGTAATCCTTGTTGCTTAAACACATTTTTTCTTTTAAGTTAAAAGAAATCACATTTCAAGTTTGGAAGACAATTGAGTTTCATTTAATTTAAATTACAATGATACAGATGGTAAAGTTTGAAACATATCGCTTGCGGTTTGAAAACCTTATCTTTCCAAGTTTTATCGAATATTACCCGAAATTTGTTAAGGCATATTTGAAATCCATTCTAAGCAAGTAAATAACAAAATATAAGTTTAAAATTTTTGAAGAGGCCTTTTACAATCCCAACATAATCAAATGAAATTAAATAGGGTAAAGTACCAAGTTTGAAAATTAGTGCAAGTCCGAATTTATTTTGGCATGGTCACCTCGAGTCCACCCAGCTCAGGTATCTGCGATCTCGTGTCACCGAAATGATAAGGGAGAAGGTGAGTCGCAAGACTCGGTGCATAAATCCCTCTCCGGTATAACATGCTAACACACATCATAACAAAGCAATGCAAGTAATGCACCGATCCTTACCATCCATATCACCTTTTCTACCCGTGTGGTACCAAACCTTGGTGGTGCCAAACCACCGTGACCCAAAGTCACGATATCCATAGATGTGGTGCCAAACCACTTTGGTGACCCAAAGTCACGAAAGATCCATTTGTGGGGCCAACCCGTGTGATACCAAATCATGGCGGCGATCCCATATCTCAAAAGTGGGGCCAACCCACGGTGGCGTTAACCACGAGGGACGAGTCGCCTATGAGGTGCCAAACCTCACGGTGTCCCAAAGACACAAGTGTGATACCAAATCACGGTGACCGTAGTCACAATTAAAATGATGGGGCCAACCCATCGTGTGATACCAAATCACTAGCATCAATCCCGTATAATCAACCGTGGGGCCAACCCTTCGTGGTACTAAGCCCACTGGGACGAGGCGGAGGTGCTAAACCTCTGGTGACCCAAAGTCACAAAAATCAATCTGTGGTACCAAACCCTTGGAGGTGCCAAACCTCGGTGTCCCAAAGACACGGATATCATATTCCCTTCCTCTCATATCACCCAATAACATATCATACTAATGCAAAGTCGTGCAATCATGCTATCATGCTCACATGCTTAATATGACATCTCAAAGTACATACACCAATAATCATGATATCACATATCATCACATATCTCGTAATGAAACGGACTTTACGAATCGTATCCATACCTCATTGGGTATTAAATCATCAACCACACCATTTCACTTACACAATCGAGTTATTACTACATTACTCGGTTAAGAAGGTGTGTTAGTTTACACACCTGATAAATCGCACGCCTAATCCTGAAGAATCGGTTTAAACCCCTCGATTATTTGCTCCTAAAGTCGGCCAAACACAGGATTAATCACTTAAAACCATTCAGCCAGAATAGATAAACCAAAGGGGTTTGCATTAAACCTTTACCTCGTAAATGGTTTGGTTTCCAACCAACCCCGAACCAACAATGGTTCCCTCACCAATCGGTCACACCCTAGAAATGAAAAACGTTTAATCTCTTAATAACTTGGCTTAAAGAAAACTAAACGAAACCGACTAAAAGAACTCGTTCTTACCACCACTTATCGATTGTAGCAGAGGAGAAGGACCCTTCTTGCTTGCTTAGAAATCCAAAGGCCCTATATGATAAGTTTAATCAAGCAAGTTAACTCTTTTCAACCAACCAACATCGACTTATCCCAAATCGAATCAACAACAAACAAGAGAGAAAAGATGGCCTTTCGGCCAAAACCTACCTTCTACTAGACCGATTGAAGCGAAAATGCAACAAGGTCAACCCTCCTCAATATTAAGCAATGAAGAACTATAGGGAGAAAAGATTCTAAGCAACACCCTTAATCAAAATGGAGAAGGAGGTTGACCTTAAGAGAAATGGAAAGAACGATTTGGAACAAAAAGGCTAAGGGGTTTGGAAAAGAAAAGAAGAAGATAAAATGATGAGTGGAGGGGTGCTTTCGGTTTAAAGAAAAAGAAGATGGAGGATGAAATTTTTTTTGGAGGATGGTGTTTCGGTCAAGAAGATATTGAGAGAAGAAGAGAGTATGAGAGGAAGAGAAGCTAGTTTCGTTTACACAAGATGTAAATGAGAAGAAATGGGAACAATATTCGGCCACACACACCAAGTTAAGAGATGCAAAGCAATTTTGGCAAAAGCTACTTGAACTTTCGGTTTAAGGAGAAAAGAGAAGAAGTAAACTTGAAGTTTTGGCTAGTTTTGACTAAATGAGAATTGGCTCACAAAAGAGTTTTTTGACCGAAAATGCACACTTTGCTAACATGAAAATTCGGCACACTCCCCCACAACACTTACCAACCGGCCACTCCCCCAAAACCTCTCCAAAATCCGGCTAAACACCCTCAACCACTCCAAGCCACTAATTCAAATCACTTTGAATTAGTCCACTACCTACAATCACTCTCCACCCACCATTTAAACTTTTGACTTGGTCAAGCGGAGTTTGAGCGCCTACAACTCCTCCCTCCATGCAGTCAAAATGGAAGCCAAAATGGAGCATTTGCAGCTTGAACACAGGACCTCTCCCCTTGCAATTGGCGCCAAGCCAAGCTCCTAGTGGCGCCTTACTTGCCACTCCACCAAGGCTCCTCTTGTGCTAAAATTTACCTAAAATATTTATAAACCCAGCTCCTTGGCTCCTCCCACCTAAGCCTAGAAACAAAAATTTTTCCTACCACTCGGGCTTACACCTAGCTTATAACTAAGCCCCAACAACATCAAAATAACAACATAGCACATCATGCACATGAAGCAAAGCCAAAATAAAATAGCCCTTAACCCGGGATATTACAGTTCTACCCCTTTAAAAACAATTTCGGTCTCGAAATTACCTGATCAGAAGAGTTGAGGGTATTGCTGTCTCATCATATCCTCGGGTTCCCATGTAGCTTCTTCCATGCCATGATTCCACCACAGTACCTTAACCAAAGGCACAGACTTCCTACGCAGAACCTTCACATCCCGATCTAAAATCTATGTACAGGCTCTTCCTCCATGGTCAAATCTGGGTTTACCTCGATCTCTTCCACTGCCACCACGTGCGATGGATCTGGCGATATCGCTAAGCATCGAAGCGTGGAACACGTCGTGAATCGACTTTGCTCTGCTGGCAACTCGAGTGGTAAGCCTCTGGTCCCACTCGTCTCGATTACCTTATACATTGATAAACCTCGGACTTAGCTTGCCTTTCCTTACGAACCTTAACACTTTCTTCCACGGTGAGACCTTGGAAAAACTTGATCTCCCACAGCAAATTCAATATCTCTCGCTTAAGATCGGCATAAGACTTCGCTGGTGCGAAGCTTCTTTCAACCGAGCCCGAATCAACAACCTTTTATTCGGTCTCAAAGAACCAACTCTGGTCCCAACAATTGGCGTTTACTTAACTCATCCAACAAGTAGGTGGCGACACTTCCCTCCGTGACAACGCCTCATATGGTGCCATCTTGATGCTTGCTTGGTAACTATTGTTGTAGGCGAACTCGGCTAATGGTAGATACTCCTCCCAACTACCCACGAAGTCCAATACACAACCTCGTAACATGTCCTCCAAGATCAGTATAACCCTTTTATTTGCCCGTCGATCTGCGGATGAAATCTTTGTCTTGAAATCAGCAGTGTACCAGAGCTCGATGCAACGCTTTCCGAACCTTGACGTAAATCGGGATCCCTATCCAAGATGATCGATCTGGCGCCCGTGCGATCTCACTATCTCGGACACATCTGACCGCCAACCTCAAGTGAGTAATCCACCTCTTTGGGATAAAGTGAGTGATTTAGTCGATCGATCCACAATTACCCAAAGCGAATCCTTCTTGCTAGGCGTAAGAGGTAATCCATCGCGAAATCCATAGTTATCCTTTCCCACTTCCTTTGTGGAATCTTCATTGGTGAAGCAACCACGACGAGAAGCGATGCTCACCTTGACTGCATGTCGGACACTTCCTACAAACTCTGTCACTTCCTTTTTACGACGACCACCGTAAGCTGTTCTCGAGATCCCTATACATTTTGCTACCTCCGGGGCGCATAAGCGTAGGGGTTGCTATGTGCATCCTGAAGAATCTTTTGCCTTAACTCAGTATCCCTCGGCATACAAGCTTTCCCCTGAAAACACAGCACCCCATCACAAGATAAACTGTAACCCTCCAAACCATCATTCTACACTTGTGTCCTCTGCGCACTCAAAACCTCATCCATCAACTGTTTTTCTCTGATCTGCTTAACCCAAGTAGGCTTAACCTGCAACTCTGCCAGAATACTCCCGTCGTCGTACAAACTTAAGTGGGAAAACATCGCTCTTAGATCCGAAACAACCTTACGGCTCAACGCGTCCGCCACAATGTTAGCCTTGCCCGGATGATACTCAATTGAGCAGTCGTAGTCTTTTAGCAACTCAATCCATCTGCGCTGTCTCAGATTCAAGTCTTTCTGAGTCAGAAGGTACTTCAGACTCTTATGATCTGTGTAGACTATCGATTTCTCTCCGTACAAGTAATGCCTTCATATCTTCAAGGCAAAGACTACAGCTGCTAACTCCAGATCATGCGTTGGATAATTGACCTCATGTGGCCTCACCGCCGAGATCGTAAGCCACAACCTTCCTTCTGCATCAAGACACAACCCAAACTCATATGTGATGCATCGCAATAAAGCGTGAATTCCTTCCGACCTCGGGTTGAATTAGAACCGGAGCTTGGTCAAAATCTTCTTCAACTTGTCGAAGCTCTCCTGCCGCTTCTCGGTCAAATGAGCGGAACCCTTTTCTTAATAATTTGGTCATCGGTCTTGCGATCAATGAAAATCCCTCTACAAATCTTCGGTAGTATCCTGCCAAACCCAGAAAACTTTGAATCTCAGCTACTGACCTAGGCGGCTTCCAATCCAAAACCGCCTCAATCTTTTGAGGATCCACTCTAATCCCCTCACCGATACTATATGACCCAAGCGTCACCTCCTAAGCCGAACTCGCATTTACTAAACTTCACATAAAATCGCTTTCTCCTCGAATCTGCAATACCACCCGCAAATGCGCATCATGTTCCTCCTCAGTCCTTGAATATACCAAGATGTCGTCGATAAAAACCACTACGAATCGATCCAAATACCGTTGAATACCTATTCATCATATCCATGAAGGCTACTAAGATGCGTTGTCAACCCAAGCGGCATAACTAAGAACTCAAAGTGCCCATACCGAAATACGAAATGCCGTCTTGCAAATATCGCCTCCTTCACCTTTAACGGTGATACCCGGGCCTTAAATCGATCTTGAGAAAACTAACGCACCTTCAAATTGATCAAACAAGTCATCTATCCGAGGCAATGGATACTTGTTTTTGATCGTCGACTTATTCAATTGGCGGTAGTCTATACACATCAGTATAGTACCGTCTTTCTTCTTGACAAAAATCTGCGGCGCTCCCAAGGCGAACACTTGGCACGATAAAGCCTCGATCCAACAACTCCTGGATCTGAGCCTTAAGCTCCACTAACTCTTTAGGCGCCATCCTGTACGGAGCAATAGATACTGGCGCAGTTCCGGGTAACAGATCTATCCCGAACTCTACCTCACGATCTGGTGGCAAACCCGGAAGCTCCTCAGGAAACACATCAACAAATTCCCTAACTGTCCGAACCATCTCCACAGCAGACTCTTTAGCCTCCAAGGCATACACATGAACCACATATGCTTCTGACCTTTTCGACCATCTTACCGGCTTTGAGCGAGATACCACATTAGACGATGATAATTTCTCCTATTCCGTCAGGACTACCTCATCACCCTTAATTGTTTTCGAACCATGCGCTTAGCCTCGCAATCCAACTTCGCCTGGTACTTAACCAGCCAGTCCATCCTGAGAATCAGATCGATCTCCCCAAACGACAGTTCCATCAGATTGGCCACAAACACTACCCCTTGGAGTTCTAAAGGTACGTCTCTATACAGCTTATCTACAACTACAGAGTGACCTAGAGGGCTTATTACGGTCATCTGCCTAGAAGATATCTCAGAGTCTAAATCCATGGTCTTCACTATGCTACTTGTAACATATGAATGCGTCGAACCCACATCAATCAAAGCGATAAATGGAGAACCAAAGATTAAAACGTCTGGGTTATGACGTCCGGTGCATTGCCCTCCTCTCGGTTCCTCGCATACACTAGCCCCTTGTCGGCCTCAAGATTACTGCACCTCTGCGCGGTGCTCCACGCCTGACCGAACCATTACCTCCTCTGCCATTACCTCGGCCCTCTGCGGTGGTGGTCCATTATTCTGTCTCGAGTACGTACGACTCTGGGTGAATCCTAGCCAACTTGCGCGGACAGTCCCTCACACGATGGTCCGTGAGCCACACTCAAAACAAACCTCTACCACCAGTCCAACATCCTCCCAATGAGCTTTCCCACAATAGTTACATGCGGCGGTCTCGACTAGCAAAGAACAAACCTACCAGATTGATTCGCCCACTCGGTCTAGCCCTTTTCTGCAGTTACTGGCGACTCAAAAGATCCAAAACTCCTCTTGTGCCGGTTCCTATCCATGCCTTGCCTCACGGACTCCTTAATACCCTTGGCTACCTTCGCCTTTTCAAGCGAGCGGCAAATTCACGCTCCTGCTTTGGGCACAATCAACAACCTTAATTCATCTCGCAGCCATCCTCGAAATGAACACACCTCTCGTGTTGGTAGCCACCATACCACCGCATACCGACTCGGCCTCGTAAACTCGCCTCGTACTCGACACGATTTACTCCCTAAACTAACCTCGAAATGCTTTTCGTTGCTCATTAATGTAGTTAGCTCCAACGTATTTTTTACGATAGCGACCACGAAATAGTCCCAAGTCGGATCTTCATTGCGGTATTGCCCGAACCGTCGACCACCATTGGTATGACTCATCTCGAGAAGTGATACTATCCCTTTAACTTTTCTTGTTGATCAGTCCAGAGCATCCATGATCCGCTCTATCGCTTCCACCAATATTGGCGATCTTTGGGAGCAACACCAAGACACCTCGAAAAACTTTTGCGTTTGCCGAAGTCGTTCGAGCACGATTTTCTAGCTCTGCGCCCCACCTACTCCAACTACCCTTTCCGAACTCCGCAAAGATCGCTTTGTGACACCTGCGTCGTCCCGATCATTCTGAAACTCACCACCTCGGTGGTGGTGGCGATGCAAGTATCTCGTTCTCGACCACGACCGAACCTACGGGTTCAAAAGCGTCATCCTACCTCGACCACGTCCACGACCACGTCCACCTCGGTACTCATGACTAAAATCTTGTCGACGAAAGAATTTTATGCATCGATAATTATTCCTTCGTTTAAAAGCAAAGTCTTATGAATATTAAAGAAGCTTTGTTTCGCGAGTCCATCGAGTCCTATCGGTTTGATCTCTAAGGTAGTCTTACTATCTATAACATCCTCGATAATTAGGGGTTATGCATTTTACTTAATTGAATGATGTTGCATGCTTAATCATTATTAAGTGCAATTTTGGAAGTTATTTGAGCTTCATTAATTAAGTGAAGGCTTAGTAAAACTTTTAATTTTTATTAATTAAGAGAGAGCTAAGCAAATTAGGCCTTGAGAATTAATGACAAGGAATTTCAAGCATAAGTTAAGTAATTGGCAAAGTGGTTAAGATGCATGGATGTGTGCTTGAGGTGTAAGGTTCGAATCTCCTAGCTAGCATTAGGGGAGGATTTTAAATTTTTGTTTTCTTCCTTATAAGTGTCGGCCAAGAATATTCTAGAGTGGATGAGAATTCATTTAATTTTGGCTATTTGACCATGTGAAAAAGGAAGTTAGGAACTTATGGCATGGGATCATAAGTTGGTGATAAGATGAAGGGGACAAAGGCATGATATTGGGCTATGTTTTGGGGATGTGTTCATGGTCATTTGACCATGAACCTAGACGGCATGAAGGCTAAAGGGAGTGGCTTCATTGTGTAGCAAATTTTTGGATATGATGGGGAGGAAACAAGGAGGAAAAAGGGGGATATGTTGGCCTTGATTTGGCCGAATTTGTGCTTTGCCATTAGGGGGGAGTTAGCCAAAAGTCTTACACAACCTTTTGTCCATCTTTTCTCATTTTCTCCAAAAGTTCTCTCCTAGCCGAAATTGACATTGAGTTTAGGTAAAAATCTTCTCTTTGTTTTAGTTTTCTTTTGACCATTTTTTCTCCAAAAACTTCTACTTTGGCCGAATGTACCTTAGACACTTTGGTACACTTTTACTTTTGATTTAGCCCTCAATTGATTGAACCAAATACTACTTTCTTTCTCCCATTTTCTTTTTGAAACCAAAACTACAAAGATTAAGCACCATTTTCTTCTTCATTTTTCTCTCCCTTTTGCCGAATGCATCTAAGCTCCAAAATCAATCTCATTTCTCTTTGATCAATTCTCCTTTTCTTTTTCTTTTCAATTTATTTCTCTCTTCTCTTCCTCTCATTGCCGAAATCACATAGGATCAAGAATTTCCTCCTTGGCCGAATGTGCAAAAGTTCCTAATCATCTCTTTTCTTTTGAGAAATCACCATTATCATCTTCTTCTCCTCTTTCTCTTTTCTTCCTTCTTTCTTTCCTTCTCTTTTCTTTTCCTTTCTTCTTTTCCTCAAATCGAAACCACCATTTCTCTTCTCTTTTGTTAAAGCCGAATCTTGAAGGACTCAAGTAAGATTTTATCAATTATTTTATCTTTTCTTTTCACTTTAGCAAACATAGAATCGTAATCTTTTATTTCTCTCCTAGGCCAAATCTTTTGAAAAGATTTTTTAAAGATCTTTGTTGAAGACAACCTTTAAGTAACCATTCAAAATCATCAAGGTAAGGTTATTAATTTAGATCATATCAATTTCTTTAGATGGATCACTAATCTACGTTATTTTAGAGGCGATCTAAGATCAACAAGATAGGTAAGAAAAGGGTCATGAAGTGTTTGGAAGAGGAGGTGTTCCTTTACCATCAAACTACAAACGAAGAGTAGTATCGGGGTTAGAGACTTTCCATAGGGTTGTGGACCCTCCGCTAACGAGGATCGATTATTCAAGTAGTGCGTATAACCGAACCACTTTACGTTGGTGGAATATCGTGGTTTTGATCCATCTAGTGGAGAAAACCACAAATAATCGCTCATTCGTGAATCAGGGTAAGGATTTAGATCCATCGTTTATAAGTATAGTTTTGTTAATAATAGTTTATACTAGCAAGAGTGTATTAATCAATTAGGTGTGGACGAGCAAGAGGTATTGTTCTCACTTTGTTACTAGGTGTGTAACCATACATTAAAAATTTCCATAGATTTATATTGTTAAAAAGTGATTATATGATAGTATGTTTTGTTTGTGGATACCAATCATTGGTATACAAAATTGAATATGTTACCCAATATTTCGTTTATTTTTGCTATATGCATCAATATGAAATAAGCATGACTATATTATGATTTATGGGTAAATAGCATGAAAATCGATTTGATATGTATGTGCATGGGCATATGGGTATGTTTAATAAAGGAGGAAGTATTCGGTGGTTTTACCACAACGGTGACTTCGGTCACATATGTGAAATTGGTGACTTGGTCACATATTTGACTCGGTGGCCGGTCACATATTTGACTCGGTGGTTTTGGTCACATATTTGACTCGGTGGCCGGTCACATATTTAGCTCAGTGACTTGGTCACATATTTGGCTCCGTGACTTGGTCACGTATTTGAAATTTGGACTTGATCGGTGACTTGGTCACATCTGTTTTTGGTGGCTTTGCCTCAATAAGGCGATGTGCATGTTGGTATGTAGCAACCGCCTTCGATGGTGTGTAGCGGATGGAGGGTCGATTTAGTAATCCCCACGGTGTCTTTGGTTGGTGCGGGGTGTGTAGCGGATGGATATTTAGGTTGGGCGAGCTTGCATTTCATTTCATATACATAACTATGTAATATTGTATGATTATTACTTGATCTGTTATGAAATGGGCCTTTGGGCTAAATATGAGCTAAAAGGCCTTTGGGCTAAATATGAGTTAAATGGGCCTTTGGGCTAAATATTTGATTAAATGGGCCTATGGCCATATGTGAAATTTATGGGCTTTAAAGCATTTGATAAAATGGGCTTTTTAGTGTATGTGTTATACATTGAGTTTATGACTCACCCATTTTATGGGATAACTTTTGAGATGACTCAGAAAGCGATGGATCGAGGCGACAAGGATTTTGAGGTGGCAGGTGCTCGTATTAAGTATTGTGGAGATTTTCCAACTTAAACTATTTTCTTTAAATTTTATTACTTAGACTTTATTTTGGGTTGCCAATATTATGTAATAAGGCCACTATAAACTATCTTTCATTTAGTGTTTGGATTTACTTTTATTTTGACATGAACAAATATCTATTAAATAACTAAATTGGTTTTCAATAATTATTTAAAAGGTTTTTGTCTCTAATATATAAATGTTTTCAAGGAAATTTTCTTAAGTTTGGTTTCCTTTTGATTTTATTAATTCCTCCTAAAAATAATGTTTTAAAAGACAAAATTTCTTTACAATGGAATTCGCTAAAGTTTTACTCGAGGAACATACCAAATCCGGTTAGGCTTTTTGGTAGGGTTTGGGGTGTTTCAATTTGGTATCGAGCACGCTTTTAAACTCTCGGCCTTGGGTTTTGAAGCCCACAGCGTTTTCAAAATTTGGCCCAAAGACTTTTGAAAATTTTCTTAAGTTAAATGGTTTTATAAGGGCATGGCTTTTCGAAATTCTCTACCAGATCCATCGGGCATGTACCTTCATTTGATAAATGATATGAATGTTTGATAAGCCTAAGGAAACTTTAGAGACATGGACCCTAGGTGTATGTGTACTACTACGAAAAACTACTAAATATCTATTTCATAAAACTTTCTTTTAATAAGAAGTGAAAAGACTCTAATACATAAGACTTTTCGTAAAAAACAGATAAGATCGTAGTAGACATGAGCTCTAGGGGATGAGGTCGTCGTGGACATGGAAGAGGAAGGATGACTATTTGAACCGATTCGATCTGGTCAAGGTTAGAGAATGAAGCTCCACCATAATTTGTTGAGGCGGACTTTCAAGAAAAAAATGAAGGTGGTGGCTGACATCACAATTTGTCTTCGCGAGTTTTGGAGCAAGTAGCGAATCTAGTTCGGAAATGGGTCTCGAAAGTCGGTGGTGAGAGACTAAGATCGAATGGAGCTGAGGTTTTCAGAGGAGTATCTGGAGTAGCTTCTAATGTAGCTGAATATTGGTTGGAGGCGGTCGAAGGATCATGGATGATATAGATTTGCGATGAAGAGAAATTGAAAGGTGCTATTTCACTTCTTCGTGATGAAGCCTACCAGGTCTTGGCTCACTATCAAGGAAAGTACCACATGGATCATCTGGATTGGGGATATTTTAAAGTGAAATTGAAGGAAAATATGTTGGAGCTAGCTACATCGACTCGAGAGGAAGACATTTCTGAATCTAGTACAAGGAAACAAGTCGATAGCTGAATATGAAGCGGAATTTTTGCGACTTAGCCGTTATGCCAGAGGGATAGTGGCTACGGAATATGAACGGTGTATCAGATTTGAAGATGGACTTAGAGATGAGCTAAGAGTGATGATTGCTCCACACCGTGAAAGAAATTTTGCAATCTTAGTGGAAAGGGCAAGAATTGCTGAAGAGGCTAAACTGATTTGAGAGGCGTAGCAGGACGGAGGTCGAGCAAGAATAAGAGAAGCTTTGGGTCTTGAGGTCATCCGGAAACTTTCAGAAGAAATCAAGGAATGATGGATCGCGAGGTCAACAGGCTGCTACGAGTGTACAAAGTCATACTTGTTCTCAGTGTGGGAAAATGCATTCGGAGAATCTTTGGAAAAGACCGCGGATGTTTCAAGTGCGGTTCGAAGGATCACATAATCAAAGATTGCTGATGAACTTCGGAGAAGAACCGAATCCGACAAGTCGAGGTGCTAATCGGTGACGAAGTGGACGTGAGAGATAAGAGGTCGTGGTCCAAATGGAAGGGGCAATGGTTAGGTAGAGGTCGCGGAACTTGATGAGGCGATGGAAGTTACGGCGAGACAACCAGTTTGGTGTATGCGGTTAAATCAGAGAAGACGATGGCCTTTTGATGTTATCAGATGCGTTTTGATTTACAGGTTGCCCTTTATTGCTTTGATAGATATAGGGTCAACTCATTCCTATATCGCTAGTGAAGTATCGGGACTTTGCATGTGACTTCAAATCGTACCTAGGAAGATGGTACTTAGTCCTCTAGGATGAGGCGATGAGTTGTAGACAAACTTTTAAGGAAGTGCCTTTAGAAGTCCAAGGGATCTGATCTCGGTGATTTAATGGAGTTGTTGTTAGGAGAATTCGACCTAATCTTAGGCATGGGTGGCTTGTGAATCACCGTGCAAATGTAGATTGTCTGCTAAGAGAATGTCCTTAAGAACTTTTGATGACAAGGAAGTTGTAGTGATGGGCGAAAAGACGGAACTACTTATCTAATGTAGTATCCACTCTTAAGGCGGAAAAGATGGTTAGGAAAGGATGCAAAGCTTTTACGATGTTGGTGAATGCTTTGGAGGCTAAAAAGCAATCATTAATGAAGTCGGAGACGGTGAATGAATTTGTAGATGTTTTTAGGAAGAACTTCGGGTTTGCCTCCGGATCGTGAGGTAGAATTCGGGATAGACTTATTGCACAGGAACGGCGCCAGGTTCTATTACTCCATATAGAATGGCACCGAAGGAATTGGTTGAGCTTAAGGCTCACATTCAGGAGTTGCTTGATCATGGATTCATTCGACCTAGTGTGTCTCCATGGGGAGCACCGGTCCTATTCGTGAAGAAGAAGGACGGATCGATGAGGATGTGTATAGACTACCGGCGGTTGAATAAGTGACCATCAAGAACAAGTATCCTTTGCCAAGGATCGACGACTTGTTCGATCGACTTAAGGAGCTGCGGTATTCTCAAAAATTGATCTAAGATCGGGGTATCATCAGCTTAAAGTGAAAGAAGCGGATATCCATAAGAAGGCTTTCCGAACTAGATATGGGCATTATGAATTTCTGGTAATGCCATTCGGATTGACGAATGCCCCAGCTGCGTTTATGAATATGATGAACTGGATTTTCCAGCCCTACTTGGATCAGTTCGTCGTGGTTTTCATAGACGACATCCTAGTATATTCTAAGTCTGAAATGGAGCATGATGAGCATCTCCGAATTGTGTTGCAAGTCTTAAGAGAAAAGAAACTGTACGCCAAAGTCAGTAAGTGTAAATTTTGGCTGAAAGAAGTTGCATTTTTAGGCCATGTGGTATCTGCGGAAGGAATAAGGGTAGATCCTCGGAAGATTGAGGCTGTGCTAGATTGGAAACCACCTAAGTCCGTAACTGAGGTTCGCAGTTTCTTGGGTTTAGCCAGATATTATCGAAGATTTGTTGAAGGATTTTCATCGATATTTGCACCTTTAACGAAATTGTTGAGAAAGGAAGTACCTTTTCGTGTGGGTACGATAAGCGAGAAGAGAGTTTTGAGAAGCTCAAGAAAGTTTTGACTGAAGCTCTGTTTTGATCCAACTGAGGCGGGAAAGGATTTCGTTGTGTATTGTGGCGCTTCTCACGGGTTTAGGATGTGTTGATGCAAGGCGGAAGGTAGTTGCATATGCGTCTCGACAGTTGAGGCCGCATGAAGTTAATTACCCGACGCATGACTTGGAGTTGGAAGTCGTAGTCTTTGCTCTTAAGGTTTGGAGACATTACTTATCTGGGGAAAAGTCGGTGATATACACGGACCACAAAAGTCTGAAATATCTCTTCACTCGGAAAGAACTGAATCTGAGGCGTGAAGGTGGATAGAGTTGTTGAAAGACTACATTGTTCTATCGAGTACCACCGGGTAAGGCGAATGATGGTGGGCGCTCTAAGTCGAAAAGTGGTGTCGATTTGAGGCGATGTTTGTACATCTTAGTCTTTTCGATGACGGAAGCTTGTTGGCGAACTTGAGTTAAGCCGAGCATGGTTAAGTCAAGTGAGAGAGAAGGCGCTTAATAGATGAAGATCCGAGTGAAAAGCTTGACAGTGCAAGTGGGAAATTGGAAGATTTTAGTATTAACGATGTGGCGGGTATTGTGCTTCAAAGGTAAAGTGCGTATGTCAAGGATCGGAGTTGAGACAAAAGATACTTTAGGAATCGTATGGTAGCCCCTATGCTATGCATCCTGGAGGAAGTAAGTTATACCGAGATTTGCGAGATCAATTTTGGTGGCTTTGGTCTTAAGCGAGAAGTTACGAATTTGTAGGAAAGTGCTTGCGTGTCGACAAGTCAAATTTGAACATCAAGTACCATCGGGGTTGCTTCAACCGATAAAGATTCCGCAGATGGAAGTGGGAGAGAATCACCATGGACTTTGTTAGTGGGCTTCCTCTTCGCCTACTAAGAAAGACTCCATTTGGGTGATAGTGGACCGATTGATGAAATCGCACATTTTATCCCGATTCGGGTTGATTACTCTTTGCAAAAATTGGCGGGTTATCGTGGTGAGATTGTGAGATTGCATGGAGTGCCGTTGTCGATAATTTGAGACGAGATCCGAGATTTACGTCGCGATTTTGGAAAGCATTGCATCAGGCTTTGGGCACCAGATTGGACTTCAGTACGGCATTTCATCCTCAGTCGGACGGTCAGTCCGAAAGAGTAATCCAGATATTAGAAGAAGCTTCATGGGAACCGGAGGAAGCGATGCGACAGCAATACCCTCACTTATTCTAGCCAGGTAATTTCGAGGACGAAATTATTTTTAAGGGAGGTAGAACTGTAACATCCTGATAATTAGGGGTTATGCATTTTACTTAATTGAATGATGTTGCATGCTTAATCATTATTAAGTGCAATTTTGGAAGTTATTTGAGCTTCATTAATTAAGTGAAGGCTTAGTAAAACTTTTAATTTTTATTAATTAAGAGAGCTAAGCAAATTAGGCCTTAAGAATTAATGACAAGGAATTTCAAGCATAAGTTAAGTAATTGGCAAAGTGGTTAAGATGCATGGATGTGTGCTTGAGGTGTAAGGTTGAATCTTCTAGCTAGCATTAGGGAGGATTTTAAATTTTGTTTTCTTCCTTATAAGTGTCGGCCAAGAATATTCTAGAGTGGATGAGAATTCATTTAATTTTGGCTATTTGACCATGTGAAAAGGAAGTTAGGAACTTATGGCATGGGATCATAAGTTGGTGATAAGATGAAGGGGACAAAGGCATGATATTGTGCTATGTTTTGGGGATGTGTTCATGGTCATTTGACCATGAACCTAGACGGCATGAAGGCTAAAGGGAGTGGCTTCATTGTGTAGCAAATTTTTGGATATGATGGGAAGGAAACAAGGAGGAAAAAGGGGGATATGTTGGCCTTGATTTGGCCGAATTTGTGCTTTGCCATTAGGGGGGAGTTAGCCAAAAGTCTTACACAACCTTTTGTCCATCTTTTCTCATTTTCTCCAAAAGTTCTCTCTAGCGAAATTGACATTGAGTTTAGGTAAAATCTTCTCTTTGTTTTAGTTTTCTTTTGACCATTTTTCTCCAAAAACTTCTACTTTGGCGAATGTACCTTAGACACTTTGGTACACTTTTACTTTTGATTTAGCCTCAATTGATTGAACCAAATACTACTTTCTTTCTCCCATTTTCTTTTGAAACCAAAACTACAAAGATTAAGCACCATTTTCTTCTTCATTTTTCTCTCCCTTTTGCCGAATGCATCTAAGCTCCAAAATCAATCTCCTTTCTCTTTGATCAATTCTCCTTTTCTTTTTCTTTTCACATTATTTCTCTCTTCTCTTCCTCTCATTGCCGAAACCACATAGGATCAAGAATTTTCTCCTTGGTCGAATGTGCAAAAGTTCCTAATCATCTCTTTTCTTTTGAGAAATCACCATTATCATCTTCTTCTCCTCTTTCTCTTTTCTTCCTTCTTTCTTTCCTTCTCTTTTCTTTTCCCTTTCTTCTTTTTCCTCAAATCGAAACCACCATTTCTCTTCTCTTTTTGTTAAAGCCGAATCTTGAAGGACTCAAGTAAGATTTTATCAATTATTTTTATCTTTTCTTTTCACTTTAGCAAACTTAGAATCGTAATCTTTTATTTCTCTCCTAGGCCAAATCTTTTGAAAAGATTTTTTTTAAAGATCTTTGTTGAAGACAACCTTTAAGTAACCATTCAAAATCATCAAGGTAAGGTTATTAATTTAGATCATATCAATTTCTTTAGATGGATCACTAATCTACGTTATTTTAGGGGCGATCTAAGATCAACAAGATAGGTAAGAAAAGGGCTGTGCGAAGTGTTTGGAAGAGAGGAGGTATTCCTTTACCATCAAACTACAAACGAAGAGCAGTATCGGGGGTTAGAGACTTTCCATCGGGTTGTGGACCCTCTGCTAACGAGGATCGATTATTCGAAGTAGTGCGTACAACCGAACCACTTTACGTTGGTGGAATATCGGCGGGTTTTGATCCATCTAGTGGAGAAAAACCACAAATAACTGTCATTCGTGAATCCGAGGGTAAGGATTTAGATCCATCATTTATAAGTATAGTTTTGTTAATAATAGTTTATACTAACCAGAGTGTATTAATCAATTAGGTGTGGACGAGCAAGAGGGTATTGTTCTCCTTGTTACTAGGTGTGTAACCATACATTAAAATTTCCATAGATTTATATTGTTAAAAAGTGATTATATGATAGTATGTTTTGTTTATGGATACCAATCATTGGTATACAAAATTGAATATGTTACCCAATATTTCGTTTATTTTTGCTATATGCATCAATATGAAATAAGCATGACTATATTATGATTTATGGGTAAATAGCATGAAAATCGATTTGATATGTATGTGCATGGGCATATGGGTATGTTTAATAAAGGAGGAAGTATTCGGTGGTTTTACCACAATTACGGTGACTTCGGTCACATATGTAAAATTGGTGACTTGGTCACATATTTGACTCGGTGGCCGGTCACATATTTGACTCAAAGTGGCCGGTCACATATTTGACTCGGTGGCCGGTCACATATTTGGCTCGGTGACTTGGTCACATATTTGGCTCCGGTGACTTGGTCACGTATTTGAAATTTGGACTTGATCGGTGACTTGGTCACATCTGTTTTGGTGGCTTTGCCACAATAAGGGCGATGTGCATGTTGACTGCAAGAATCGCCTTGATGGTGTGTAGCGGATGGAGGTCGATTTAGTAATCCCACGGTGTGTTTGGTTGGTACGGGGTGTGTAGCGGATGGATATTTAGGTTGGGGGCTTGCATTTCATTTCATATACATAACTATGTAATATTGTATGATTATTACTTGATCATTATGGAATGGGCCTTTGGGCTAAATATGAGCTAAATGGGCCTTTGGGCTAAATATGAGTTAAATGGGCCTTTGGGCTAAATATTTGATTAAATGGGCCTATGGCCATATGTGAAATTTATGGGCTTTAAAGCATTTGATAAAATGGGCTTTTTAGTGTATGTGTTATACATTGAGTTTATGACTCACCCATTTTATGGGATAACTTTTGAGATGACTCGTAGTGCGATGGATCGGAAGAAGGATTTTGAGGTGGCGATTTTCGTATTAAGTATTGTGGAGATTTTCCAACTTAAACTATTTACTTTAAATTTTATTACTTAGACTTTATTTTGGGTTGCCAATATTATGTAATAAGGCCACTATAAACTATTATGTAATAAGGCCACTATAAACTATCTTTCATTTCATGTTTGGATTTACTTTTATTTTGACATGAACAAATATCTATTAAATAACTAAATTGGTTTTCAATAATTATTTAAAAAGGTTTTTGTCTCTAATATATAAATGTTTTCAAGGAAATTTTCTTAAGTTTGGTTTCCTTTTGATTTTATTAATTCCTCCTAAAAATAATGTTTTAAAAGACAAAATTTCTTTACAATGGAATTCCGCTAAAGTTTTACTCGAGGAACATACCAAATCCGGTTAGGCTTTTTGGGCCGGGTTTGGGGTGTTTCACTATCACTAGCCATCCAATCACATCTCATTAATATCATTATCACAAACAATAGTAAGGGTACTTACAGGCGGATTGGTCTTGGAGACTCGGTGCCATGCCTTTCAAACCATACTTTTTAAAACATAACACTTAAAACCAGAATTTAAAACATTTTGGACCCCGGACCCACGGCCGAGCCTTTGAACTTGGCTCTGATACCACAATTGTAACACCCCAAACCCGGTCAATACACCACGACCGAATCTGGTATGTCACAGGGAAAAGGGTATTTGAGAGGTTTAGGTTTCCGTTTAAAAGTTTGATGAAAAACTCCTTCGTATGTTTTGTTCTTGTAGAAAACTTGAGCATGATTGTTTAAAAGCGATAGGGTATTTGAAAACCCGGAAATTTTGAAAACTTAATCAGTTACGTAAGTAGAACAAGTTTACCTCATTTAGAAATTTAAGTAATCCTTGTTGTTGCTTAAACACATTTTTTTCTTTTAAGTTAAAAAGAAATCACATTTCAAGTTTGGAAGACAATTGAGTTTCATTTAATTTAAATTACAGCGTGATACCCGATGGTAAAGTTTAAAACATATCGCTTTGCAGTTTTGAAAATCTTATCTTTCCAAGTTTTATCGAATATTACCCAGAAATTTGTTAAGGCATATTTGAAATCCAATCTAAGCAAGCAAATAACAAAATATAAGTTTAAAATTTTTAAAGAGGCCTTTTACAATCCCAACATAATCAAATGAAATTAAATAGGGTAAAGTACCAAGTTTGAAAATCAGTGCAAGTCCGAATTTATTTTGGCATGGTCACCTCAAGTCCACCCCGGCTCCGTGTCCGCGATCTACGTGTCACCTGAAATGATAAGGAAGAAGGTGAGTCGCAAGACTCAGTGCATAAATCCCTCTCCCGGTATAACATGCTAACACACATCATAACAAAGCAATGCAAGTAATGCACCCGATCCTAACCATCCATATCACCTTTTCTACCCGTGTGGTACCAAACCCATTGGTGACCCAAAGTCACGATATCCATAGATGTGGTGCCAAACCTTTGGTGACCCAAAGTCACGAAAGATCCATTGTGGGGCCAACCCACGTGTGATACCAAATCATGGCGGCGATCCCATATCTCAAAAGTGGGGCCAACCCACGGTGGCGTTAACCACGAGGACGAGTCGCTATGAGGTGCCAAACCTCGGTGTCCCAAAGACACAAGTGTGATACCAAATCACTGGTGACCGTAGTCACAATTAAAATGATGGGGCCAACCCATCATGTGATACCAAATCACTAAGCGTCAATCCGTATAATCAACCGTGGGGCCAACCCATTTGTGGTACTAAAGCCTTTGGGACGAGGCGGAGGTGCCAAACCTCTGGTGACCCAAAGTCACAAAAATCAATCTGTGGTACCAAACCTTTGGAGGTGCCAAACCTCCGGTGTCCCAAAGACGGATATCATATTCCCCTCCTCTCATATCACCCAATAACATATCATACTAATGCAAAGTCGTGCAATCATGCTATCATGCTCACATGCTTAATATGACATCTCAAAGTACATACACCAATAATCATGATATCACATATCATCACATATCTCGTAATGAAACAGATTTACGAATCCGTATCCATACCTCATTGGGTATTAAATCACCAACCACTTTGTTTCACTTACACAATCAAAGTTATTACTACATTACTCAGTTAAGAAGGTGTGTTAGTTTACACACGATAGATCGTGACGCCTAATCTGAAGAACCAATTTAAACCCTCGATTATTTGCTCCTAAAGTCGGCCAAACACGGATTAATCACTTAAAACCATTCGCCGAATAGATAAACCAAAGGGTTTGCGTTAAACCTTTACCTCGTAAATGGTTTGGTTTCAACCAACCCGAACCAACAATGGTTCCCTCACCAATCGGTCACACCCTAGAAATGAAAAACGTTTAATCTCTTAATAACTTGGCTTAAAGAAAACTAAATGAAACCGACTAAAAGAACTCGTTCTTACAACCACTTACCGATTGCTTATCAGAGGAGAAGGACCCTTCTTGCTTGCTTTGAAATCCAAAGGCCCTATATGATAAGTTTAATCAAGCAAGTTAACTCTTTTCAACCAACCAACATCGCTTATCCCAAACCGAATCAACAACAAACAAGAGAAAAGATGGCCTTTCGGCCAAAACCTACCTTCTACTAGACTGATTGAAATGAAAACGCAACAAGGTCAACCCTCCTCAATATTCGGCAATGAAGAACTATAGGGAGAAAAAGATTCGGCAACACCCTTAATCAAAATGGAGAAGGAGGTTCGGCCTTAAGAGAAATGGAAAGAACGATTGGGAATAAAAAGGCTAATGGGTTTGGAAAAGAAAAGAAGAAGATAAAATGATGAGTGGAGGGGTGCTTTCGGTTTAAAGAAAAAGAAGATGGAGGATGAAATTTTTTTTTGGAGGATGGTATTTCGGTCAAGAAGATATTGAGAGAGGAAGAGAGTATGAGAGGAAGAGAAGCTAGTTTTGTTTACACAAGATGTAAATGAGAAGAAATGGGAACAATATTCGGCCACACACACCAAGTTAAGAGATGCAAAGCAATTTTGGCAAAAAGCTACTTGAACTTTCGGTTTAAGGAGAAAAAGAGAAGAAGTAAACTTGAAGTTTTGGCTAGTTTTTGACTAAATGAGAATTGGCTCACAAAAGAGTTTTTTGACCGAAAATGCACACTTTGCTAACATGAAAATTCGGCACACTCCCCCACAACACTTACCAATCGGCCACTCCCCCAAAACCTCTCCAAAATCCGGCCAAACACCCTCAACCACTCCAAGCCACTAATTCAAATCACTTTGAATTAGTCCACTACCTACAATCACTCTCCACCCACCATTTAAACTTTTGACTTGGTCCAAGGCAGAGTTTGAACTGCCTACAACTCCTCCCCTCCATGCCGTCAAAATGGAAGCCAAAATGGAGCATTCATGCAGCTTGAAACAGGACCTCTCCCCTTGCAATTGGCGCCAAGCCAAGCTCCTAGTGGCGCCTTACTTGCCACTCCACCAAGGCTCCTCTTGTGCTAAAAATTTACCTAAAATATTTATAAACCCAGCTCCTTGACTCCTCCCACCTAAGCCTAGAAACAAAAATTTTTCCTACCACTCAGGGCTTACACCTAGCTTATAACTAAGCCCCAACAACATCAAAATAACAACATAGCACATCATGCACATGCAGCAAAGCCAAAATAAAATAGCCCTTAACCCGAGATATTACAGATAAGATGTCTAGCTAAGACATAATGACAAAAGGAAAATCCGAGAGCATGTTGTACATGGATATACGTGGAAAAAGGGGTTATCCTTCAGAATATTTGCAAATATGTACCACTATTAAGAGTCTGCTAGAGTTAATAGATAAGCCAACATAGGTTTTGAGAAAGTGAGACGATTTTCTAGACTCTACTTTTAAGTTTTCTTGGCAAAAAGATTGTCAAAAAAGGGAAAATCTACCAATGACTATCTTATATAGGAAGTCCACCAAGGGCCATCTATTTTGTAAACCCGATAGAGGCTATCAAATGAGAGGGACATTCGTAAGGCCTATTCGCTCTAGGAAAGTCTGCCAAGGGTTATTCATTTTGGTGATATCTTTAAGGACTACCTTGTTAAAGGAAAAGTCCACTGGGATTATCTTATACGAATAAGCAATAAAGGGCTTATTCGTATAATAGTCCGCCAAATAATTGATTTAGAAGCTTCTAATTGAGGTTATGTATATGAAAGTTTCCCTTTTGGATAGGCATCTGAGTTAGCTAGAGTATATACACGAAGTATCCCGAATGATGTCGTACGTTTATTAGAAATTTTTAGGGAATGAATTGTAATGGGTAAGAATTTGCCGCTACGACAAAGTGTGTACTAGTCCGCCAGAGTTAACGAATGATACGCATGTTAGCTCAAGAGACGAGTTATTCAATAAATTTATCAAATGATAAAGAATTTGAATCTAAGATGATGTTTAGGTCTCTTTTAAGAGTTGAAAGGACGCCTACATCTTAGAGGAATCCTGCCACATATATATTGGCCAACAGTTTGTTCAAGAAGAGCATATAGGTGTTGAACATGACAGCCAAATTGCGAGAGCTTATATGAAATGTAGGGAGTTATTATTTAATAATTTATATATGAAATCTCACTAAGTTCATTCGAACTTATGAGTGGTTTGCCTTGGCTATAGGAGTAAAGGCTATTATGGAAACTGTGGGAAGGAACCAAGCCAAACCTCGTGGAACCTATGTGGGTTTCTTTGAAGTGGTATCATGCATAAAGAAGGGCACCCTTAGAGGCTACACCTCAGGCAGTGAATATGTAATTAAAAAAATCAACTTGTTAAAATTATGTATATAGGCATATTCAGTAGATGGGTATGTTGTAAAGAATATTTTTTTCTACTTAGTTAATCATATAATAAGAGATTTCATACAACGTTCTTTATGAAAATGCTTTGGTTAGTTAATTGATTAGGTTAAATTTGTATCTAAACATAGCATTGATTCTAGTAGAGAATTAATTAAATTGGAAATATTTTGTTATGTAACGATTTAATTGTGACATTTGGTACCCGGACTAGATGATAGGATCGGGTCAGGTATAGGGTGTTACAATATCAACATCAGTACTTCATGGCAATTGAATCAATAGAATACACTAGGTTCTATAATAACTGAAAAGTTAGTGGTGTCAAAAATTATGGTTTTGGAACCTCGATTCTATAAATCGAGTCATATTTATGAAGTTCTATCAGAAGCGAATTAAACTTCAGTTTAGTAATTTCGTCAAAGTAGTGTTTAATTTGAGTACACGAACTAAATTGTGTAAGTGATAAAAGTAAGAATTATTAAGAAATTACAATTAGAATTGAATATATAGGACTTATTAAGTAAATAAACCATTATATATTATTATAATTGTGGTTGGTTATGGCTTATATTATATGTTAAATATATTATAAAACTTTAGTTAAAATTTACATTAAAATAAAAACAAAATGAAAGTAAATAGCAAAGTGGGGAGAAAGAGAAACAAACCTTTCATTTTTATTTTGCATGCTAAAAATAGGGAAGGAAGAAGAGGGAGCATTCGACCTTTGAGCTTTAAGCTTTGAAGCACAATTTGGTTAGTGTAATTTTACCCGTTTCTTGTAATTTTTATGTTTTTAGAATCTCTGTAGTTCAATCTAACTGGCCCATTTTACAATTTTTGGTATTGGTAAAGATTTAGGATGTTACCATTTAGAGTTTGAGGTATTATTTTGATAGATTTCAAGTTTAGAATTGATAAATGACTAAATTGTAAAGTCAATTGATGATTTTGTGTAATAAGGACTGGAATGCACAAATTTCAAATTTGTGGTAAAAATGTGAAATAAAGAGTTAAATTAGGCTTAAAGTGAAAATGGTATAAAAATTGGAGGTTAAGTTTGAAAGTTATGTTAGTCCCGATTTTAGGGGCTAAATTGAATAAAATGAAAAAGTTGCATAAATTAGAAATTGAATGTGAAATTGGCTTTGTATTGATAATTTATTGTGTTTGTTATAATTTGTAGCTAACGTTGACTCAGATTCCTCAAAAAGAAAGGAAAAGACAAAGTTATCGACGAATAGCTCGGAGTTCACGGTTTGTATTTCTATAATTAGAATTACTCGTAAATTTGCTACATTTGAATTGTTTTTGTAGGGTAAGAATATAATGTGAGTCTATTTGTGAAATTGAGATGTATTTGAATTGGTTAAAATGATTGATGTTTTTTAGGATTATTGTAAGAGCCCATTTTTAGTTAAATCAGAACAGTGGTTTCGTGACCACAAATCCGAGGTTGAAATATTTATTCTATTATTATTTTAAGGTCTACAACATGAATATATGATTGTGTGAAGGTTTCGTTAAGAAATTTTACCGTTTGATTAGTAAATTTGATAAAAAAGACTAAATCACGTAAAGTGAAAAAGTGATGTTCTATAAGTTAAAAAGGGTTTAATAGCTATGAAATTAAATGTTTGAAGGGTTTATGTTGTAATTATACCACTAATAGCATAAGTGGACAATTATGGACAAGCATTATGTGATTTTAATGGTTTTATACTAAGGTTAATTAGGTAAATATGTTAATAAACATTAAATAAATAAAACCAAAATAAAAGTTATCATCTTTTATGGTTCTTTCAACTAAAAATGGAGAAAAGAAAATGTTCATGGAAGCCATTGGGTTCGGCAACTTCAAGCTTAAATTGGTATGTGTTTTTGACCCAAAATTTAATGATTTCTATGTTTTTGAGATCGTTGCAATTAGTACTAGCTAGCCCAGGGACTATTTTGCAAAATTTTTAAAGATTTTGAAAGTTTCCACTGATGAAAATATGTGTTCTTTGATGTTTGATGATGAAATATAAATTCTTGTGGTTAGATTTACCTATTTTGTAAAGTGATTTTGAGTAAAAATGCAAAATAGGGATTTATTTGTGAAACTGTGAAAATGTGTGGTTAAATGTGTGAAAAAATGAAAAATGTGAGATGCTAGTGGCATAATAGTAATTTGGCTAGCATGGGTTTATTTTGAATTTCATTAATTTGTTATTTTTGTAATAAGGACTAAATTGTAAAAATGTGAAAGTTTAAGGGCTAATGGTAAATTAGCTCAAATGTATATTTTGGATTGAACTGAATAAATAGATGATTAAAGAAGTCAATTTTGAATATATTTAGATCAAAAAAGGAGAAATACGGGCTTAGATCGATGAAAGAACAAAGTTATGAAATAATTTACTTGACTCACCGTTTTAGCAACCGAGGTAAGTTCATATGTTATAATTTTATTTCAAATGTATTTTATTTGCTTTGATATAGCATAAATTGCGATTATGTGACTACGGACAAGTTTGGAAGTGATTCGACGATAATTCAACAGTTCAAAAATCCTGGTTGAACCTTAGGAATAGTTTAGGATACTAGTGACATGTCATTAGGGGATATAGTAAGTTGGCTTCGGGCCATGATATAGTACTTTGTGTGTGAGATAAAATGATTTGGCTTCAGGCCATGCATATCGACTGATTTGGCTTCGGGCCATGATATCAGTATTTCGGATAAGTTACCTTGATTTGGCTTCGGGCCATGGTATAGGTACTTATCATTTGAGACCCTTGATTATCCGACTTCTATTCCGAATGGTTCAATGGGCAAATGAAAGATGTGGTTGAGTACGAGATTGGTACAAGATGGTATAGGTACATACGAAAATGAATTGAGTATTGAAACTATGGAATTGATGAGTTCCTTGGTAAGTTATGTGAATGATCATTGATAGTTTTGTGATTTAATAGAATTGTTGTATATTGCTTTCTATTATTTGAATGATTAATGAATAGTGATATTTACTCATTGTTAACATACGAGCTTACTAAGCTATATAGCTTACTTTGTTGCTTTTCCATGTTTTATAGTGATTTCAAAGCTTGATCAGATTCGAGGATCGTCGGAGACTTCATTACACTATCCGCTGACACTTTGGTACTTTTGAAACTATGTTTTGGGTCATATGGCATGTATAGGGACTTTGAGTCAAATTTGTTAAATGATGTAGCCATTTGAGTTGCCTTATAAATATTATGTTTGGTTTGTATATAGCTATGGAAGTTGGCATATTTTGGTTGATTTGGATGTGTTTATAAATGTGCTAATGGTTTTGTTTTAGGTTTGGTAATTTACCTATCTTGTGAGATTGAGGTTGGATTTATGATGTTTAATGATATTAGGTATTTTGAATGTTAAAGGGTTGATAATTGGGAAGCTATGTGTTTATGATTGGTACATGAAAATGCATATGTGGAAGGGTTTAGTTAATTGAATTGTATATGTGAATTAGGTATGAAATTAGATGTAAATTGTGGTATATTTGTGATTTGTATTGATGGAAAGAAATGGTATGATTTGAACAATTGTTGATGGTATTTGGCTGCATATTTGTGTATTGAATTGGTACCATTTGGATTGTTTAGGTACATGCAAATTTGGGTGGCAAAATGGCTTGGTAAATAGCCTATTTTTATCCACACCGGCAAAGACAAGGGTGTGTGTCTCAGCCATGTGTGACACACGGTTATGTTACACGGCCGTGTGTTCCCTGGTGTGGTTTCAGAAATCAAGTCAGTATGCTTCGCACGGCCTCACTCACGGGCGTGTGACTTGGCCGTGTGGTATAAGTCAGTATACCCTACAAGTTTGACACGATCTAGTACACGGCCTGGCACACGGGCATGTATGGCCATTTTTAGGGCACACGGGCTAGTCACACGGGCATCTGTGTTGGCCGTGTGACCCAATTCAGAGAGTTACATGGGGTCAGACACGGGCTGGGACACAGCCATGTGCTCCCATTTCGAATATCTACACGGCCTCAGACACGGGCGTGTCTGGTGGCCGTGTGAGACACATGGCCTGGCCACACAGGCGTGTGTCCCCTATTTTGAGAAAAATTTTCAAAGTTTCGTGAAAGTTACTTGAGTTATTGGTTTAGTCTAGAACCACTCCCAAAGCATGTTTCAGGCCTCGTAGGCTCGTAATAAGGACCATGTGATTGAAATTGATGGATGACTGCTTGTAATGAGAAAATTTATGTAGAGTTGAATGTTTAATTATTTTATAAGTCCGGTAATACTCCGTAACTCTATTCCGGCATTGAATACGGGTTAGGGGTGTTACAATTATTTTGAGCATATATGAAAGTTAAGAGTATTTATGTAAATGTGGAATTAAATGTATAATGAAATTTTTTATGTTATTATATGATTGCATAAATGAGTTAATGATTTAATTGATGTGAATTGGTATATGGACTGAGAATGAAATAAGTAATGGAAACCCTATTAACTATTCGAGCAGAGTCGGATATAGTTGGAATGCCATAGGATAGGAAGAGTTATAGGGATTTCTTCGACTACAAGTCAATGAGGCACTGTGTGCCAATTTGCTTCATTTTAACCAATGAGACACTAGGTGTCAATCTATTTGATAGCACTGGGCGCAACTATTTGTTTTGGTTTTATCTGATAAGGCACTGGGTGCCAAACTTGTGTGTTGGTTAGATCCGTGTATCCGTTTGAGTCTGAGTCATGTTAATGGGGAATTAAATGATGAAATAAGTTATTTGATTTTCGATATCGCAAATGGTGAGAAATGAAATTGAAATGTGGAAAAGAATATGAGATAATGAATAGAATTATGAATATTAGATGGTGATGTTCAGTGAAAGTCTATGAAATGAAAGGCTAGATGGAATATGTTTATACATGAATTGAGCAATATATGCACTATGAGATATAATTACCATGTATTGATGTTAGATTAATGATTTAGTTGTGAACAAAGAATTTGTAATTTATCCTTTGTAATTGATCTTATTGCATGTCATTAATGGAATTAAAATTTTCATTTTAATACTCTATTTTGTTTAAATATTTGGATTATAGAAATACCACTGAGTTATAATCAGCATATGGTTTTGTTATTCCATGCACAAGTTAGATACTATTCGATCCGTATGTCGATTCAGCATCCAACAATGATCCCAAACTCAAGTATTGGTGATGCTCTTTTTTTGGTTTTGGCATGTACCTAGGAAGCCTTGTGTTTGGAATGTAGAATTTGTAGTTTGATGACATTTTGAATCTTGTGGGCTTTATAGGTTATGTAAATATGTATAGCATAATGAAAATGATAATTTTGTTGATAGTTTGATGGTTGTTTTGGTTATTTACTAAATGTTTTCATGGATGAAATGGTCATATGTCAAGCATTATGTTTGATGGATGTTCGGATTTTTTTATGCATAATATGCCTAGATAATGTCTCAGTATGGAATTGGTAAAAGTCATGTCTACACCTATGCTTTATTTGGATGTGTTGGTTTTTTTATACATGTTTGGTTTGGTTTATATGGGATGCCATTGAAGGTATAATGGTATGATTGAGTAGGATAATTTAATTGGGTTAGCATCGTTGATTGAGGTGTCAATTGTGGCATATTGGTTAGACACCTAGGATGATTGTTGTAAATGATGTTCTTGACTTGTTTTGAATACCTTTGAATAGGTTGAAATGTAGTCTAAATGAAAGCTTAGGGCTTAAACATTTCATGGTTGTATAGCTTGGTTTAAAAGGCACTTTTTAGGTATACACTGGTCGGCACACAGTCTACCACACGGCCATGTGGCCTATTAAATTTTGGTGCAGGTTTGTCTGCACGGTCTCAAGGAGTTACAAGGTCGTATGACCCTATATTCGAATTGTAAATGGTCTTACCACACAACCATGTTCTTGAGCCACACGAGTTGAGCTTTGTCACATGGTCGGGTGACACAGCCGTGTGACCCCAATTTCACACGACATCAGGTTGTTACACAGTTTACTCACACGGCCATGTAACTCTTCCACACAGCCTCAACCCTTTCATGTAGCCTCGAGAGATGACCGCGTGTCCCCTATTTTCATATATTCTTATCTTTTTAAATTTGTTTCAAATTGATCCGAATTGATTGCCTGCTTAGTTTTAATCTTCAGTAAGCTCGATATTAACCCATAATTTATTGAAACACGTGTTAATTTTTTTAATTATGATTTGTTTAATTTTTAATTTAGATTTTAAAATTATAATTTTCTTGTAATTGATTGATATTTAGTTGTAACATCCTATTGTCCAAGTCTGACGACTAGACCAGGTGAGGGGTGTTACAAGTTTCACTTAGGTGAAACAAGGTTTGTATTAACTGAATATTCCAACCTCATATGCTTGGGTCAATTAAATCACAAGCAGCATTAACCTTAATTAACTGAATTTTGTTGGTGTTTGTATATTAGGCAATCATCAATCCTCTTAAATGTACATGGATTGGCCATTGTTGATTCTTCATTGTAGCCTTGCCTTGAGCACACTATAACAGCCCAAAATATAGGGGGTTAATTATAAAGAATGAATAAGTAAATGATTAGGCTTGATGGTTAAGTGTTTAGTGTAATCCTTAGAGGTCCTATGTTCAAGCAACACTTCTCCAAATTCTTTTCTTTATTTTTCAGCAACATATGATCAAAACCATACTTGAATACATATTAAATGGAGTAGAAAATAATTAAGAGTGGGTAATAGCCCAAATGGTTAAGCCTTTATAGTTTCCCCTTGCTTTCCCAAGATCAAGTCATGCCACCATTACCTTTTTCTCCTTTTAATTTTGGTAATATGAGTAATTTACCACGCAACCCCTCCAGAATTTGTTAAACCTAGCTATTTAATCCCTTTTCCTAGTCATAATAGAATTTTGTTTCCCTTTTCAACCTAAAGAGAATTGTGTTCCCCTAATCTTTATATTTCCTCCTATTTTATTTTCTTCTCTTTACTTTCCATAATAATTTTCTATATTGTTGATAATTATTCTGTTTCCCAAATCAAATCATCCCCCATTCCGTTGTGTTTTTATTGATTTAGTGAATCACCGTCAATTTCATCCCCAATTTTTCCAAGAGTAGGTAAGTTCAAATAAAATCTCGGTAATCAATTTGAAATTCTCATAGATTTTACATCTGGTGTTAATCTTTAATTTGAATAAATGGATCTTTTACGAGTCTTGTCAAAATTCTCGGTAATCTTGATAAATCTTGAAAATTGTTATTAATTCTTGCATAAATATCATTTAAAGGACTCAATTTAGGTAACCTGGACTAGATCTAAATGAGAGGGACATCGCTCGAGATCCCGGAGACAAGTATGTGTTTTTTACGAGTGAATCAGGGCAAAATTGTGCTAGGATAGGGCCACACGGCTATATAGACCACATGACCATGTCCCCTTGAAACCCTAGGATAGTTTGTTTTTCACACGACCAAAACCTTTCCACACGGTCTGCCACAAGAGTGTGTGGACCACATGACCCACCACACGGCCATGTGCCCCTATTTTTCAGATTTTACAATTTTGCCTATTATTTTTAGATTTATAGTTTTTCCTTTATTTTTTAGATTTTATAGTTTTGCCCCTAACTTTTTAGATTTATACAATTTTGAACCTATTTTTCAAATTTTATAGCTTTACCTAGAATTTTATGATTTGTTAAGTTTAGTCCCTAAATGGTTTTCAAACTATTTTTATGTTTTATTTTATTCAATTAAACCCCTGATAATATGAATTATAATAAAATCCATGATCTAATTGACTGAACTAATGTTATGTGAATATTTGCATGAAATACACATGTCTATTGTATCTGTATTTGTGATTGTCCATACAACATGTCTTATGTTACCGATAAACCAAACACTTAATAAGCTTGACTTTTGGTTATTAAGTTGATCTATCATAAGATATTATTTGCTACTATATTGAACTATTATAAGCATATTGATTGCTATCATATTGTTCTGTTAAAAACATAATTAAATGCTACTGTATTGATCTGTTTAAGCTTGCCATATTACATTGCATGGGGAGGGACGATGTGAACAGAGAAAGTTAAGCAGCTTATCTGCATCATTGAGTGGTTTATCCACACTGTTTGAGCAACTTTTATCTGCACCATTTGAGTGGTTTAACCACATCGTATTAGTAACTTCAATCTACAAATATGTTGTGCATTCATAACCTTGTAGCAGCTTGTTTGCAAAAACTTTTTAACAAAAAAAATCGGTAGTTCATCCACCCTTTTTATTACTAGTGGGTTATCCACAATGAGTGGTTTGTCTACAATCGTAACACCCCTAACCTGTATCCGTCACTGGGTTAGGGTTACAAGGCATTACTGATGAAATACACAACTTAGAGCAATCATTTATTTCAATTCATGCACAAAGTTATAACAACCCCTTTACAAGAATTTCCAAACTCAAATAGCAACCATTATCTTAATTCATTTAAAACAAATTCATATATTTGAATCATTTAACCGACTAAAATCAATTATGTAACACCCCTTACCCATATTCCACACCGGTACAAGGTATGAGGCGTTACCTTACTTAAAAACATGTATACAAACATTTCTGGGTTATGAAATTTCGTTCAAATTTAAAACTTTTCAATCTTCATCTTAAAGTCCTTAATATGAGCCTACGAGGCCCAAAACACACTTTAGAAATGGTTTGGTACTAACCCGAGTTCTTTAGAAAACTTTGAAAAATGTCACTAAAGATAGGGGAACACGCCCGTGTGACCTAATAACATGGCCATGTTGAAGGACCATGTAACTCACACGTCCTAAGCATATAGGGACACACCCGTGTCCCATGCCCGTGTGGAGTTATTTTTCAATTCGAACCTACATGGTTTTTCTCACGGCCTAGCACACGCCCGTGTCCATGGCTCGTGTCCTTCACACGGCCATGACATGGTCATGTCTCAGCTCATGTGCAAAAACCTTGACATGATATTTTTGACGTCATCATTCATTTAGGGTCACAATGCCAAGGCACATGCCCGTGTGCTAGGCCGTGTGGCGAATTTAATTTCGCATTTAAGGTGCAGACTTCACATGGCATGGGCACATGCCCATGTCTTATGGCCGTGTCTTCCACATGGTTGAGACACATGGCCGTGCCTCAGCCCGTGTGGTTACTGCTGGGCATTCTATTTTGCCAACTTAGGGTGAGGGGACACAATCTAGACACACACCCGTTTGTCATACCCGTGTGGATAAAAACAAGGCTATTTACCAAGCCCTTTTTGCCACCCTCACTTGCACCAATATAAGCCACATCAAGTAAAGCCAATTCACATACTTTATCAATTCAATCTTGCAACCTACTCATTCATGCATTGATAAACCAAATACTCAACCATGCAATTTGCTCAATAATGAAAATCATCATCATTTGCATAGATCAACAACAAATATTAGCCATCATCCATGGCCTTATACAAAATGAATCAATCTTCAAGACAAGCCAACACATTTGGCCAAAACAATATGACACTTGACAAAATACCAAGTCCCTATACATGCCATACTCAAAATTATAAATCTAACTATACCAAATGTTCAGATTGATAGTGTGATCGAACCTTCGAAGTCCTTTGATTCCCGAGCTAACTTGGTGATACTATAAGAAAATGGAAATGAGATGGAGTAAGCATAAAGATTAGTAAGTCGCATGTAAATAATTAATAACAATTACCATACATTATCATATTCATTGCATATTATAAACTTGCACATAATTCTCAAATGATTAAAGGCATAACTTACTCATTTTCATCCTTACTAATCATACTAAATAATTCGAGCTCATTTCTCATAAATTTCATGTAGGTACCTGTATCACTTACAACATAGTCGTAACTTTTCTCACTTTTAACACAAGCTTTAAATTACCCGTTGAACCAGTTGGAATCCCAAAGGATACCTGACAAGCCTCACACGAGAGGGTACGATGCCGATGCCATGTCCTAGACATAGTCTTACATTGGCTCACATATCAAGGCCGATGCCATGTCCCAGACATGGTCTTACACTAGCTCTCATCTCAATGCCGATGCCATGTCCTAGACATGGTGTTACACTAGCACACATATCAACGTCGATGCCATGTCCCAGACATGGTCTTACACTAGCTCTCATAATGTGGCCGATGCCATGTCCCAGACATGGTCTTACATTAGCACACATATCACCCAAATGTCATGGCATGGATATCCAATCTATTCCTAAAGTTCAACTAGGAGTATACCACATCAAATTTTTTCATGCGTATTCATATCAATAATCAAACATTTTATGCAATATCAATTGTTTAATGCATAAAACAATAGAGTTGTATTATTTATGTACAACTTACCTAGCTATACAAAATATAGGCGACTAGTTCGTTTTAGTCCAATAGCTTAGTTTTCCCCCGGTCTAGGTCTAGACTCCTTTTTTCTTGATCTATAATGACAAAATTTACTAGTTTAATCATCACATTAATCAAGACCTTCCAAAATTCCTACTTTGGCAAAATTACCGTTTTTCCCCTAGGCTCGTAAAATGATTTTCATCAAATTTCTTCACTACCCAAGCCTAACCGAACCTTTACTAAGCTTATAATAGCTCACAATTTCAGTTATTTCACACATTTACCACCTATTCTACAACCTTTACAAAAAGGTCCTTTTTAGGTGTTTTCATGAAAATCACTTAATAAAAGTTGTTTATTTAACAACCAAGATTCATTTTCACCCATAAAATTTCAGCAAACAACATGAATACTCACATGGTAAAACTCTAGAACCTCAACCATTTTCCAAAATAGTCCCCTCATTAGCTAGATTAAGCTATAGGGGTTCCAAAAGTACAAAAATTATCAAAAACAACCACCAAAATCACTTACTTGCAAAGGTTGTAAGTTGCTGAAAATTTTTAAGCTTCCATGGCTATTTTCTTGGGGAAAAATCGGTGGAGAGAAGAAAGATGAAATGTGATATCTTTTCTTCTCTTTATTTTATTCTATTTCACCAATTAAGTCACTTAATGCCACCAAACTTTGACCAATTTCATTTTTTTGTCCCCTATGGCTGGACATCACTCTTTTAAGGATCTATTTGCACATTTAGGACCTCCAATTTAAGGTTCTATAGCTATTTAACACCTTTAGCTTGTAGAACAAAACTTTGATAATTTATACAATTTAGTCCTTTTTCAAAATTAAGCAAGTAATCACTAAAATTGATTCACCAAAATTTTCATTCACTCATATAATCATGTTATAACACATAAAATAATATTAAAAATAATTTTTTGGCCTCGGATTAGTGGTTTCGAAAACACTGTTCTGACTAGCCCCAAAATCAGGCTGTTACAAATTATCTAATCCAATTTCGAACGAACTATCATTCATCAAAGCCATATTACACATGATTCAAAATTACAACATTCGAACCATATGACCATCAATTTCATTACATTCGAATACCTTAATTAAAATCAAGCATATTTCAATTCATATACCAAGCACATATATCACAACATTCATTCAGTATATATATCTATTTTATTAGCTAATTATCCACATATCATTTTATAAGTTTTTGCACATGTACTTATTAAGTTGAGACTAGCAATATCATACAACTTAATAAACATCCATATATGAGACATTAACAACATCACCAAATAGTCAAATATAGTTCTTGTACATTACAAATTCATGCGCATTTTTCTATATTATCATGGACCATTTTTTATTTTTATTTTTATTTTGATTATAATAATAAGTCAAAGCATACCTAATTCACATGCTAAATATCATGTCTAGACATCATATATTCAATCACCAAATGAGCCATTAATTCAGTCATCAAAATAGCCTCAAAAATTTGAACCAATTCAATCACTCAATATTAAACTAATTGTACTATTTCATCCGAATACAAACATTAATATGTCATTTTATAACTATTCATATAACCAACAAAACATACCTAAAATATAGTCATTATTACTAATAAGTAACCAAATCAAAGTAGCCATTTTACTACTATAATTCGCCATTAACACTTTATGCTCATAACAGAAATCAAACATTAAACTAACCAACTTGACCTTTAAATACCAAACCACAAGCAAACATGTCATATGTATATGTATTTAATTTATCTATCATTAGCCGAATATGAAAGCCCATCATTTACCAATTCCAAGCCAATTTATAAGACATATTATACATCAAATTATAGGTCAATAATGAGCCACTCCAAATAACAAAATTCACAATATATATAGCAAAGTCATCACATAGTTTATAGAAACATGTACCACAAATCGAAAACACATCCATCAACTACATAATTACTCGAGCCGAATCACATGTTCATCAAACAAACTTTCCAAAATGAGCTAATTAACAAGGCCTACTATTCACAAACATTAACATCATTATCAAGCCATTTTTGCATGGCTATTTATATACAATTCAAAACAAACCATATTAAAACTAGCCTATACACGCCATATGTCAAAAGTACAAGCTTTCAAAGAACTGAAAAAGCGATCGATAGTGTGATGATGATCCTTGACGAACCCTGAGCTCGAGCTAGCTTTATATATCTATAAAACAATGAAAGAACACACAAGGTAAGCTTTGAAAGCTTGGTAAGCCATAAGCAAATAACTCATCACAATAACATTAATAATTCAATTCAAATGGGTCACATTTAACTAATCTCTTACACATATACAATCACTTTTCTCATATAATCCACAATACCACAATAAGTAATTCCATTTACCTCATTTTTCAATGAACATATAAACATACGTACCTAAATTATTTAGCTCAAATTCACATTCGAACTCATTTGACATTGCCCGTTGAACCATTCGGAATCATTAAGGATACTTGGAAACACATATATCACATACAATGCCATATCCCAGATATGGTCTTACATGTAACCACATATCGATGCCTCGCCACACAGGATCTTACACGAAATCATATACGATGCCAATGTCCCAGACATGGTCTTACACGAAATCCCACCTCGGAAGTCCTAATGTCATGACATCAGTATCTTATACTATTCCTAAGGATCATGCGGGGCTTTTGACTTCGTAATTCACTCATTTCATGCTCGAAACAAGTCCTCCAATGATTAATTCAATTCGGCAACATATATAAATATATACAATTCAATTCAGCAATATATACATTTAAATGTAAAAACATTTATTTGATTATGAACTTACCTCGTATGGAAATAAACTGATTGGAACGACTATTCAACAACTTTCGACTTCCCTCGATCCAAATCTGATTTCTTCTTTTATTGATCTAAATCAATACAAATTTAACTTATTTAAAGACATATTCATTCAATTTCATCCAAAAACACATAAATGTGCATTTTGTACTTTAGCCCCTAACATTTCACATTTTCTCAATTTCGTCCCCATTTCAAAACAACTCAAAATACACAAAATTTAAACATGCTCATGTTAGGCCAAATTTTTCCTAGGTCCTTAGCAGTCCATTAATTCTATTTATTTCACATTTTGACCTAAAAATTTACAAATTTCATAAATAAATCCCTAATTTGGATTTTTATCAAAAATTATTTAACAAAATATAATAATCTACCAACAATTATTTGCTTTTCATCATCAAACAACAAAAACATCAAGCTATATTCAATAAAAAATCACAAATTCATCAACCAATCCAAAAATTAAGGCATGGGCTAGCTAGAATACGAAGAAACGATCTCAAAAACATAAAAATTATCAAAAATCGAGCAAAGAGCATACCTAAATCAAGCTCCCAAGTGTGCCGAACCTTAAAGCTTTCAAATGGTTTCTTCTTCTTTGAGTTTCGGCCAAAACAAGATGAACAGGCATGATGTTTTATGTTTTATTTTATTTATTACATATTAATATTCAATTTATAATTTTATCCATCATTTACAGATTACAAAATCACTTATTTTAAGTTCATAACCGTCCATACTATTGTTCAATGGTCAAATTAAAACATAAGGATCTCATAATTAATTAATCAAAACAATTAAGCAATTTAACATATAACATGCTACTTTTATGTTTTTCGCGATTAAGTCCTTTTATTAAATTAAGCACACAAACGGTAAAATTAAATCACAAAATTTTCACACAAATCAAATAACATGTTGTAAATACCAAAAATAATATTAAAATAATTTTACGACCTCAGATTTGTGGTTCCAAAACCACTATTTCGATTAAGCTAAAACCAGGATGTTACAACTCTCCTTCCTTAGGATTTTCGTCCCCAAAAATCTTACCAGTGAATAGGTTTGGATATTGCTCTCTCATAGAATCCTCAAGCTCCCACGTAGCTTCTTTGACCCCGTGTCGATTCCATAAGACTTTCACCATTGAAATTTTCTTATTTCTCAATTCTTTAACCTCATGATCCAAAACACGGATTGATTTTTCTTTGCATGTCATATAGGATTGAATCTTAATCTCGAACGGGGAAATCACATGCGAGGAGTCGGATCGATATCGTCGAAGCATCAATACGTGAAATACATTATGAATCTTTTCTAACTCAGGTGGCAACAACAATTTATAAGCAACCGACCCGATATGCGATCTAAGTATTTAACTTGCCTTTTCTGCCAAATCTAAGTATTTTCTTCCACGGAGATACTTTCAAAAATACTCGATCCCCAATCTAAAACTCAATATCATTTCATTTCAAGTCTGCGTACGATTTCGGATGATCTGACGCTATTTTCAGATTATCACGAATCATTTTCATTTTCTGTTCAGTCTCTTTAATCAAATTGACCCAGTGATTCTTATTCTCGCGGAGCTCAGTCCAGTACAAAGGTGTTCGACATTTGCGACCGTACAAAGCTTCGTAGGTGCCATTTTTATACTCGATTGAAAGCTATTATTATATGCAAATTCAATCAATGGCAAGTATCATTCCCACGTACCTTCAAACTCAAGAATGCAACATCTCAACATATCCTTGAGTATCTGAATAATCCGCTCGGATTGACCATCCGTTTGTGGGTGAAAAGTAGTACTGAAGTGTAGCTTTGTACCCAGTGTATCTTGCAATTTCTTCCAAAACTGTGACGTGAACCTCGGATCTCTATCCAAACAATAGAAATAGGTACTCTGAAACACCCCAAACCTGGCCCACAAGCCCTGACCGGATCTGGCATGCTTCTAGAGAAAAACCATTCGAATCTTATTTGGGCTTCGCCAAAAACTTGTGTGTTTTTGAAAACAGTTGATTTGGGTTGGGTTAAAAATAAAAAAAAAACGTTGTTAAAACATTCAATCTTTATTTTTAAGAAAAATTCATTTGAACTTTAATTTAATAAGAATCGTACCATAATAAAACAATTAAAATGCACAAGTAAATAGTTCGGACCATAGCCTTATTACATCAAAACAAATCCCAAATTAAATCCAAAATACTTAAAAGAAAGAAAGCCCAAAACAAAATAAAATATATTCAGAGCTGAGCATGGCCACCCTTGAGCTCCTGCCGACCCGGTCCATCACTGAGTGTCACCTGAAAAATAATCCCACAAAGGGGTGAGTCAAACAGACTCAATGTGTACAACCAACACAAGTCTCAATTAAATTCATGCATGTCAAATTATACATAATAAACATATATAATCAATGATGCAAACCCGAACCCAAACCTAGATAACCATCTGCTACACATCACCCGTACCAACCATCACACCGTGGGGACTACTAAGTCAACCCTCCATCCGCTAGACACCATCGAAGGCAGTTGCTGCAGTCGACGTGCTCATCGCCCTTATAATTTTGTGGCATAGCCACCAGATAATAATTCGTGACATAAGTCACCACATTCAGATTACGTGACATAAGTCACCAAATTCAAATTACGTGACATAAGACATCACATTCAGATATTGGGGTATAAAACCACCAATTCACTTCCCCTTTACATATCACCCATATGCCCAATGTCAAACAAATCATGCAATATCATGCCTTATTTCACATTCTTATCACTATTGGCATACGTGCCATTATAGATCATATCATACTCATAGTAGGAGTGGGTAAACGTACCTGAGTACTTTGTACCTTGGCGAGATACTCTTAGCCACATCTTAACATATTCTTAGCAACATATTTATTAAAACATAACCGTAAATTTATTAAGGCTTAGTGTGGGTACACACCTGATTTACTTAGCGCTTTATTGAAATCCCAAAAACCCGATCAAATGCTTTTAGACCCTTAATCCATATATTCAACCAACCTTAAACACTTTAGCAAAAAGCCATTTGGCTAATTAATTAAATCCCGAAGGACAATCGCAACCAAAATCTTACCTTGTTGCCGATTTCACTACTAATCAAATCCCAAAATTCCGTAGTCTTTCTCCCTTGGACTCGGCTAACACTAGATCAATTGATTTGGTTAGTTTTCGGCTTTTGAATAAATAGTAAATAGATCTAATCCACTAAATTAGCCTTGGCCGAATATCATGGGTACTTACCTTGCAATTTTAAATCCCGAAAGTCTCCTTACTCTCCCTTAACGTTGGCTACACACAAAAGAACACAAGGTTATGGCACTATACACATTCGACCATCCCTAACCAAGGCTTAACCATTGTTTTCGGCATCTTAAAAGAATAAGAACCCAAATCCGATTGCTTAAGGAGGAGATCACTTACCACTATGTCGCTCACCTTAGATCTGAAATCCCGGATGGTTTCCTTAGAAGTCGACCCTATGGAAATCCTGAAAGAATCCTTCATAGTTTCAGCCCAAAAAATTAAGGGGATTAGAATCTTGATTTTGGCTTTAAGAAAAGGATTGAAAAGAATCGATAATTGATCCTTACCCTTATGACAGAAATCGATTGCTCTTTGTTGAATCCACAGAGAGATTCGGCTAGGTGGACTTAGATAAGAACCAACACGTTTCAGCTTTAGATGATTATTAGAAAGGTTCGACTATGGTTCCAATTCAGAGATGGAATCTTCAGCTTTGTTAGAGAATCGTGACAGAAAAGGAGGAAGAAAAAGTTGATAAACTCGACAATTGTGGTCTTTAGTAAGTGGAAAATTTCGGCTAAAACCAATAAAAAAAATGAAGAGAAAACTTTGGAGGGAAAAAAGCAAAAGGGACTAATTTGCTTTGTAAAATTCGACACACACTCCTTAACACACTACAAAGCCGAAAATAATCACCAAGAGGGTCCCTTGGCCGACCACTACATCCTCTCTTATCAAATCTCGTAATTCACTCTTCCTTAGCCAAATCTTCACGTTTTTATCTTGATCTACACTTCATCTTGAAGTGTCCTTGTGCCGCCAACTTCTTCTCTTCCATGTAGCAAAATAAAGACTTTTATTTGCTTCCCTTGTAACTCTAACCCTGACCCATTTGCACCTGCTTGTGGTGTCACTTACATAGGCTTTAAGTGGCGCCTCCAAGCCACTTAACCAAGCCCATTTGTGTGTCATAACTCCCCTACATTTTCTCTTAAGGCCACCCTGCTTAGCTTCCTCTTTTAGATTTAAAATCTAATAATTTCTAAGACACTCTCCTATTTTCTAAAGTTCACAAAATTCATACAACATATTCTTAACACACAAAGGCATGCTATTTCATATAATTAAGTAAAAATGCATAAGCCATAATCTGGGATATTACAGTTCTACCCCCTTAAAATAATTTCGACCTCGAAATTACCTGGCTAGAATAGGTGGGGGTACTACTGTCGCATTGCTTCTTCTGGCTCCCAAGAAGCTTCCTCCGATCCATGGTTACACCACAACACCTTGACCAAAGGGACCAACTTCCTCCGAAGCACCTTCACATCTCGTTCCAGAATCTGAATTGGCTCTTCCTCATAAGACAGATCTGGTCTCAGCTCCACCTCTTCAACCGGAACTACATGAGATGGATCCGATCGGTATCGACGTAGCATGGAAACATGAAATACGTTGTGCATCTGCTTCAATTCCGGAGGTAACTCCAACTGGTATGCCACCTGTCCAATTCGCTTCAATACCCGTTAAGGTCCTATGAACCTTGGACTTAGCTTCCCTTTGCGACCAAATCTCATCACCTTCTTCCAAGGTGAAACTTTGAGAAACACTTGATCTCCCACCGCAAATTTGATCTCCTTCCATTTGAGATCTGCATATGACTTTTGCCTGTCAGATGCCTCCTTCAACCGTGCTCGAATTATCTTAACCTTCTCTTCGGATTCAGCCATAATTTTTGGACCCAAAATTTGAAGTTCCCCTAATTCCGTCCAACACGTAGGAGTGCGACACCTCCGTCTATACAGCACTTCGTACGGTGCCATCCGTATACTTGCCTGATAGCTGTTGTTGTAAGCAAATTCTACTAAAGGCAAATATTCTTCCCAACTTCCTCTGAAGTCTATCACACAGCCTCTTAGCATATCCTCCAACACTTGTATTACTCGTCAGATTGACCATCTGACTGTGGATAAAAAGCTGTACTAAAGTCCAATCTGGTGCCTAAAGCCTGATGTAGAGCTTTCCAAAATTGAGACGTAAACCTTGGATCCCTATCCGAGATAATCGACACTGACACTCCGTGCAACCTTACAATCTCCACTACATACAACCTTGCTAACTTTTGGAGAGAATAGTCCACCCGCACTGGAATGAAATGCGCGGACTTTGTCAGTCGATCCACTATCACCCATACCGAGTCCTTCTTAGTAGGCATAAGAGGAAGCCTACTAACGAAGTCCATGGTAATTCTCTCCCACTTCCACTGCGGAATCTTAATCGGCTGAAGCAACCCTGATGGAACTTGGTGTTCAAATTTGACTTGTCGACACGTTAGGCACTTTCCAAAAATTCGGTCACTTCTTGCTTAAGACCGTGCCACCAAAACTGCTCCTTAGATCTTTATACATCTTATCGCCTCCGGGATGCATAGCATAAGGGCTACTATGCAATTCTCAAGAATTCTCTCGCCTAAGTTCTTCATTCTTCTAAGATACGACCTTACCTTTGAAGCACAATACTCCTCATTATTAATGCCATAATCTTCCAACTCTCTATTTCAGACTTGCCATAACTTAACCCTTAGATCCTCATCCATTAACTGACTTTCTTTCACCTCATTCAGCCATGTCCGCTTAACTTGCAACTTTACTAACAGACTTTTATCGTCATAAAGGCTCAAATGTGCGAACATGGCCCTCAGATCCGACACTACCTTTCGACTTAGGGCATCTGCCACCACATTCGCCTTGCCCGGGTGGTACTCTATGGAGCAATCATAATCCTTCAATAACTCCACCCACCTTTGCTGTCTCAGATTTAGTTCTTTTTGAGTCAGCAGATACTTCAGGCCCTTGTGGTCTGTGTAAATCACTGACTTCTCTCCATAAAGATAATGCCTCCATACCTTAAGAGCAAAGACCACTGTCGCCAACTCCAAATCATGCGTCGGGTAGTTAAGACGCATAAGCAACTACCTTCTCGTCTTGCATAAGGACACCTCCCAATCCTATATGGAAAGCATCACAATACACCACAAAATCCTTCCCTACCTCGGGCTAAATCAAAACTGGAGCTTCAGTCAAAACTCTCTTAAGCTTTTCAAAGCTCTCCTGTTGCTTATTTGCCCATACGAAAAGCACTTCCTTTCTCAATAACTTTGTCAAAGGTGCGGCTATTGATGAGAACCCTTCCACGAACCTTCTATAATAGCCTGCTAAACCCAAAAAGCTACGAACCTCCGCCACAGACTTGGGTGGTTTCCAATCCAAGACTGCCTCAATCTTCCGAGGATCCACCCTTATTCCTTCAGTAGATACCATATGTCTTAAAAACGTAACCTCCCTAAGCCAAAATTCACACTTACTAAATTTGGCATAGAGCTTCTTCTCCCTCAACACTTGCAACACTATCCGGAGATGCTTGTCATGTTCTTCCTCGGACTTCGAATACACCAAAATATCGTTAATGAACACAATAACAAACCGGTCCAGATAGGGTTGTAAAACCTAGTTCATAATGTCCATAAATGCGGCTGGGGCATTTGTCAATCTGAACGGCATTACTAAAAACTCATAATGCCCGTACCTTGTTCAGAAAGCCGTCTTATGGATATCAGCCTCCTTCACCTTAAGCTGATGATAACCAGACCTTAGATCTATCTTTGAGAATACTGCGGCCCCTTTAAGCTGATCAAACAAGTCGTCAATCCTTGTCAAAGGGTACTTGTTCTTGATGGTCAGCTTATTCAACTGACGATAATCTATGCACATATGCATAGTTCGTCCTTCTTCTTCACGAATAAGACCGGTGCTCCCCATGGAGACACACTAGGTCAGATAAACCCATGATCAAGCAACTCTTGGATTTGAGCCTTGAGCTCAACCAACTCCTTTGGTGCCATTCTATATGGGGCAATTGACACGAGTCGCATCTTGTGAGCAAATCAATTCCAAACTCCACCTCCCCGTCCGGGGGTATTCTTGGTAATTCCTCCGGAAAGACATCCACGAACTCCCTTACGATTCTAACTCTACTAACTCCTCCTTCTTTTGCATCTACAGCACTAATGAAGGCCAAAAATGCCTTGCACCCTTTCCGTACCATCTTATCAGCCTTCAAAGCAGAAACTACGTTAGACAAGTAGTTCCTTCTTTCTCCTATCATGATTATCACCTCATCCTATAGGGTCCTTAACTCCATTCGCTTAGCTGCACAATCCAATACAGCCCGATGCTCTACTAGCCAATCCATGCCAAGTATAAGATCAAATTCCCCGAAGGGTAATTCCATTAAGTCGACAGGAAATACAGCTCCTTGAAGCTCCAAAGGTACTCTCCGAAACATCTTATTCACTACTACAGTTTGACCTAGTGGGCTTATTACAGTCATCTCCCTACTAGATAGTTCAGAGGTTATTCCTAGAGTTTCAACTACTCTACATGCAACATAAGAATGGGTTGAGCCCACATCAATCAAAGCAACATAAGGCTTGCCAAATATAAGGAACGTACCGGTTATGACATCCGGCTCGTCTCCGTCCTCCCTTCGATGAATCGCATAAACCAAACCCGACTGCTTGGCCTCCGTGTTACCAACTCCTCGGCCCGGTGTTCCTCGTCCTCTACCAAAGATCAAGTACCTCGCCATTCAAACCATGACCTCACGAGGTCATTGTCCACCCTTCTAGCCTGGTTAGGACCTTGACTTACTGGTCGTCCCCCTTCGGTTCTCACAAGACAATCCTTAATCATGTGGTTCTTGGACCCACACTTAAAGCATCCTCCCGTCTTCTTCCAACACTCTCCTAAATGCTTCTTCCTACATTGGGCACAAGTACCATAACGCCTCTAGTAGCGACCCTCATCGACCTCGCGGTCCATCAACTCTAGGCCTCTTTTGCTCATTCCTAGAAGACCCTAAAGATCTAAAGCCTCTATTCTGCCTATTCTGATCGGTGTTTTGCCTTATAGAATCCTTGATACCCTCGGCTACCTTAGCCTTCTCTACCAACACAAAGAACTCCCGCTCTTGCGTGGAGCTATCAACAGCCTCAAATTATCCTCAACTTGTCCTCAAATCGACACACCGCCATGCTCATTGACACTATGCTCGAGCATAACGGCTCAAATTTTAGGAATTCAACTCAGCTTCGCCACGGACTTGTTCCTTGAACCATTTCTTAAATGCCTTCCTCTATGGATCGATGTAATGAATACCAACATACTTTTTTGGTATGCCGCCTTAGCATAATCCCAAGTGAGTTCCTCAGTTGTAGCACCATCCCGAACCGTGAGCCACCATTGATATGACTCATCTCAGAGAAGTGACACCAACCCTTTTAATTTTTCCTCGATAGCTTAAATCGAGCTCATCCATAATTTGCTCGATCGCCTCCAACCAATACTCGCAGATCGGTGCCACACCGATACACCACGGAACACCTCGACCGTTGGCTCGAGTCGCCGGTATCGACTTCGAGTTCCCATGCCTCCACCGCCCACCACCCTTTCCAAAACCTGCAAGATCGCTGTGACACGCTGCGTCATCCCCGTCGATCCCGATATTCCACATCGGTGGTGGTGGTAGTGGTGGCATTTATTTTAGATCCTTGACCCGATCTAACGGGTTCTGACACGATCATTTGGCCTCTTCCACGACCACGCACGTTACGACCGCGTCCCCTTGAATTCATATTTCCAAATCACGTTTATCTGATTAAAGAATTTTATAAATTAGTTTTTGTTCCACTGATTTATCACGAACAGTCTTATGTTCAATAGTTCTAAGGAGTAGTTCTTTCGATTCCATACACATACAGTCTCAATTCATTCATTCATTCATCCATTCATGAACTTACGTTCATTACAGAGAAATATTATAGTGTCATTGTTTGTTGTTTTCCACTACCTAGGGGTATTTCTGTAATTTTATCCTATAGGGGTATTTTGGTAAATTTTTCAAATTAAGGTATTTGAAAATTTTGCAAAGTAGAGATTTTTGGTATTTTACAAAATTGAAATACTTGGTAAGAAAATTTCAAGGTAAAATGGTAATTTTATACACTAGGGTATTTTGTAATTTTACAAGCGTGGACATTTCGGTATTTTTTACAAAATATGGTTCTGGTGACTTTCCAAAATAAGGGTATTTTTAAAGATTTTAATTTGAGGGTACTTCGTAATTTTCCTCACCGAGGTATTTTGGTCATTTATAAAGTTGGGGTAATTCGGTTAATTTGCAAATCGTAGTATCTTAATATTTTACAAAATAGGGTTTTGGATATTTTTATAAGGTAAGAAAAATCTTAGTAAAAACTGTGGGTAGTATGGAAATTTTATGAACCAAGGGTATTTTAGTAATTTTTTCCAACTAGGGGTATTTAGGTCATTTTAGTAAATCGAGAATATTTTGGAATTTTTTTTTCAAAATAGTTTTCCTACACATCAAAGGGTCATTTGGTGATTTTAAGACTTGGGTTTTTACCAAAATATGGCTAGTCCCTTTCGGGTTTTAGTTATTGGGTTTAGCCTATGGCTGAGTCCTCTTGGTTAGGGTGAACCGTCACTACGCATCAGGTAGGATTCGAGTGGAGAGGAGGTGAGTCACTAGGACTGCTTAAATACCAAGCTCTCACCGAAACCAATCCTAGACATGCGCACAATGGTTGCCACACCCTAACTCGGTGACTTAGACACAGGTTTGTTTAATTAGGCTTTAAAGCTTTATGCAATTTTGTGTTGGAGTAAGCTAATCCTAGGGTTTAATAACTTAATATACTAATCTACGTCCCTATAAATCCCACATACAATCACAAAAGAGCTAGGAGTACTTACGGTGGACTTGGGCCGAGACTCAGTGCCATGCCGAAAAACTCGCTTATTTCTTAGTAAAACCCATTTTCAAAAGAAGAAAACATTTTGGGCCCTAAAGCCCTCAAGGCCGAAGTTTTGAATCGGCTCGATACCAAAACTAAAACACCCCAAACCCGGCCCACAAGCCCCGACCGAATCTGGCATGCTTCTAGAGAAAACCATTCGAATCTTATTTGGGCTTCAAAAACTTGTGTGTTTTGAAAGCAGATGATTTGGGTTGGGTTCAAAATTAAAAAAAACGTGTTAAAACATTCAATCTTTATTTTTAAGAAAATTCATTTGAACTTTAATTTAATAAGAATCGCACCATAATAAAACAATTTATATGCATAAGTAAATAGTTCGGACTATAGCCTTATTACATCAAAACAAATCCCAAATTAAATCCAAAATACTTAAAAGAAAGAAAGCCCAAAATAAAATAAAACATATTCAGAGTTGAGCATGGCCACCCTTGAGCTCCTGCCGACCCGGTCCATCGCTGAGTGTCACCTAAAAAATAATCCCACAAAGGGGTGAGTCAAACAGACTCAATGTGTACAACCAACACAAGTCTCAATTAAATTCAGGCATGTCAAATCATACATAATAAACATATATAATCAATGATGCAAACCCGAACCCAAACCTAGATAACCATTCGCTACACATCACCCGTACCAACCATCACGCTGTGGGGACTACTAAGTCAACCCTCCATCCGCTACACACCATCGAAGGCAATCGCTGCAGTCGACGTGCTCATCGCCCTTATAATTTCATGGCATAGCCACCAGATAATAATTCGTGACATAAGTCACCACATTCAGATTACATGACATAAGTCACCACATTCAAATTATGTGACATAAGTCACCACATCCAGATATTGGGGTATAAAACCACCAATTCACTTCCCCTTTACATATCACCCATATGCCCCATGTCAAACAAATCATGCAATATCATGCCTTATTTCACATTCTTATCACTATTGGCATATGTGCCATAATAGATCATATCATACTCATAGTAGGAGTGGTTAAACGTACCTGAGTACTTTGTACCTTGGCGAGATACTCTTAGCCACATCTTAACATATTCTTAGTAACATATTTATTAAAACAAAATCGTAAATTTATTAAGGCTTAGTGTGGGGTACACACCTGATTTACTTAGCGCTTTATTGAAATCCGAAAACCCGATCTAATGCTTTTAGACCCTTAATCCATATATTCGCCAACCTTAAACACTTTACAAAAGCCATTCGGCTAATTAATTAAACTCAAGGACAATCGCAACCAAAATCTTACCTTGTTGCCGATTTCACTACTAATCAAATCCCGAAATTTCGTAGTCTTTCTCCCTTGGAATTAGCTAACACTAGATCAATTGATTTGGTTAGTTTTCAGCTTTTGAATAAATAGTAAATAGATCTAATCCACTAAATTAGCCTTGGCCGAATATCATGGGTACTTACCTTGCGATTTTAAATCCCGAAAGTCTCATTACTGTCCCTTAACATTGGCTACACACAAAAGAACACAAGGTTATGGCACTATACACATTCGGCCATCCCTAACCAAGGCTTAACCATTGTTTTCGACATCTTAAAAGAATAAGAACCCAAAACCAATTGCTTAAGGAGGAGATCACTTACCACTATGTCGCTCACCTTAGATCTGAAATCTCGGATGGTTTCCTTAGAAGTCGACCCTATGGAAATCCCGAAAGAATCCTTCATAGTTTCGGCCAAAAACATTAAGGGGATTAGATGTTGATTTTGGCTTTAAGAAAAAGATTGAAAAGAATCAATAATTGATCCTTACCCCTATGACAGAAATCGATTGCTCTTTGTTGAATCCACAGAGAGATTCGACTAGGTGGACTTAGATAAGAACCAACAAGTTTCGACTTTAGATGATTACTAGAAAGGTTCGGCTATGGTTCCAATTCAGAGATGGAATCTTCAGCTTTGTTAGAGAATCATGAGAGAAAAGGAGGAAGAAAAAGTTGATAAACTCAAGAATGGTCGCCCTGTAGTAAGTGGAAAATTTTGCTAGAACCAATAAAAGAAAAGAGGAGAAAACTTTGGAGAGAAAAGAACAAAGAGACTAATTTGCTTTGTAAAATTCGCACACACTCCTTAACACACTACAAAGCCAAAATAATCACCAAGAGAGTCCCTTGGGCCACTACATCCTCTCTTATCAAATCCCCTAATTCACTCTTCCTTAGCCAAATCTTCACGTTCTTATCTTGATCTACACTTCATCTTGAAGTGTCCTTGTGCCGCCCACTTCTTCTCTTCCTTGTAGCAAAATAAAGACTTTTATTTGCTTCCCTTGTGACTCGAACCCTGGCCCATTTGCACCTGCTTGTGGTGTCACTTACAGAGGCTTTAAGTGGCACCTCCAAGCCACTTAACCAAGCCCATTTGTGTGTCATAACTCCCCTACATTTTCTCTTAAGGCCACCCTGCTTAGCTTCCTCTTTTAGATTTAAAATCTAATAATTTCTAAGACACTCTCCTATTTTCTAAAGTTCACAAAATTCATACGACACATTCTTAACACACAAAGGCATGCTATTTCATATAATTAAGCAAAAATGCATAAGCCATAATCTGAGATATTACATACTCCATGTAATCTCTTAACCTCAGAGATAGACAACTCAGCAAGCTTATCAAGTGAATAATCCATTCTTTCTGGAATGAAATGAGTCGATTTGGTCAGTCTGTCAACAACCACCCATATTGCATCTTTCTTACTCGGGGACAAGGGACAACCTAAAACAAAATCCATCGTGATTCTATCCCATTTCCACTTAGGAATCATAATTGGCTGCAGTAACCAGATGGTACCTGATGCTCAGCTTTGACTTGCTGACAAATTAAATATTTTGAATGAAATTCAAAGATATCAGGCTTCATACCAGACCACCAATAAAGCTGTTTCAGATCGTTATACATCTTCGTACTTCCTGGATGAATAGATAACCGACTACTATGAGCTTCGTTCAAAATCATCCGAATCAATTCTAAATTTCTCGAAACACGTATTTGATCTCTGAATCTCAAACAATCATTAGCATCAACTTGAAACTCCAAATCAAGGTTTGAATCACATTGAGCTTTTTTTGTTAACAATTCATTATCAACTTTCTAAGCTTCAGAAATCTACTGTATAAATAACGATCTCACTTTCAACTCAGCTACAATTAAGCCGTCAACAGATAGATCCAACTGAGTATTCATCGCACGTAGAGCAAACAAAGATTTTTGACTTAAAGCATCAGCAACAATATTGGCCTTCCCCGGATGGTAGTCAATCACTAGCTCGTAATCTTTTAAAAATTCTAACCAACTTCGCTGTCGTAGATTCAGATCTTTTTGAGTCATCAAATATTTTAAGCTTTTGTGATCAGAATAAACATGACATTTCTCATCGAATAGATAGTGACGTTAAATCTTCAATGCTAACACGATAGTTGCTAATTCCAAACCATGTGTCGGGTAATTCTTTTCATGCAGCTTTAATTGTCTCGAGGCATAAGCTATGACTTTGCCTTCCTACATCAAAACATAGCCCAGACCATTCAATGATGCATCACTGTAGATTACGAATTCTATACCCGATTCTGGCTAAACTAACACTGGAGCTCTGGTCAATAAAGCTTTCAATTGATCAAAACTTTTTTGACACTTGTCCGACCACTCGAACTTAACATCTTTCTGTAGTAGTCTAGTCAACAGAGTTGCAATCATTGAGAAACCTTTTACGAATCATATGTAATAATCGATGAGTCCCAAAAAACTTTAGACTTCAAATACATTTCTCAAGGCTTTCGATCTAATATTACCAAATCTTGCTTGGATCCATTCAATACCGATCTGAGCACAATATGCCCCGTAAAACCAACTTGAGCAACTAGAATTACATTTATCGAACTTCGCATATAACCACGCAAAGTCCGTAACACAAATCTCAAGTGCTCGGCATGCTCAGATTCATCACGGAATAGATTAAAATGTCATCTATAAACACAACAAAAAATCGATCCAAATACGGTCTGAAGATTCAATTCATTAGGTCCATAAAAATAGTAGGTGCATTCGTTAATCCAAAAGGAAAAACTAAAAACTCATAACGCCCGTGCCTCGTTCGAAAAGCAGTTTTGACACATCAGAGTCTTTAACTCGTAGCTGATAGTAACCCGATCTCAAATCTATCTTAGAAAACACTGTAGCTCCTTTCAACTGATCGAACAAATCATCAATTCGTGGCAGAGGATATTTATTCTTGATAGTCACTTTATAGAGCTATCGATAATCGATGCACATTCTCATAGTTTAGTCTTTCTTTTTCACAAACAACACCGGTACACCCCACAGAGAATAACTCAATCGTGCGAAACCTCAATCTGTCAACTCTTGCAAATGAGCTTCAGCTCTTTTAATTCGGTCGGTGCCATTCTGTATGGAGCTATCGATATCGGAGTTGTTCACGACACTAACTCAATACCAAACTCTACCTCTCGGATCGGCGGCAAACCCAGTAACTCTTCAGGAAACACATCTGGATATTCACACACAAATGGTACTGATTCAATCTTCTTTTAAGTCAAGCACATAGGCAAAGTAAGCTTCACAACCCTTTCTTATATATTTTTGAGCTAACATCGAAGAAATCACTGCCAGTAAACCATTCAAATCATCTGATTCAATCCAGATAATCTAATTATTCTGGCATATCAAATCAATCGTCTTTCGTTTGCAGTTTACAATAGCATCATGTAGTGTTAACCAATCCATACCCAGAATTATATCAAATTCTTTGAATGGCAACAACATCAAATCGGTCGGAAAATAGAAATATCGAATCATCAATGGGCAGTTCTTGCATACTTTATCAACCAAAACACACTTGCCTAAGGGGTTCGATACTCTAATCACAAATTTAGTAGACTCTATAGGCAAAGTCTTACTAGATACTAAGTTCATACATATATACGAATGAGTCGATCCAGGATCAATCAATGCAACAACACTAGTATCATAGAGAGTGAAAGGACTGGTTATAACATCAGGAGAGGAAGCTTCTTCACGAGCGCGAATAGCATAAGCTCTGGCAGGTGCGCGGGCTTCAGATCTAATAGCCGTGTCTTTAGTCATTCTCTGGCTTCCACTCACATTACCTGTGTTTTTGGGTGGTCTACCTCGAGCTGTAGTGTTACTCGGCCTCATATTCTGCACTGTATCTTGCTCGGCCAATTCAGGACATTCACGGATGAAATGATCTAATGACCCACATTTGAAACAAGCCCGATCATTCAATCTAAAATTACCGGGATGTTGTTTACCACAATGTTTGCACTCATGTTGATTTGGTCTAACATTTCCAACACTAGCTATTGAAGTAGCTTTCGAACTCACAGTGGTTTGTCTCAATCTCGTATAGAATAACCCACATAGCCTTTGAACGGCTAAAATCATCTCAAACTTCTTTGATCTCGATGAAATGACTTACTCAATGATCTTTTTCATGAATCTCTAGCTTCAAAGTCACTTTTCTTTTCTCTTTCCGAGTTCTTCAACTTTGCATCCTCTCTCAACGAGTACCACAAAACAAACTTTTTGATTTCCAGAATCCTGACTAATAGCTTAATGTCTTTATTCAAACCATCTTCAAAAATTTTACACATTATAGATTCATTGAAACACATTCCGGGCTTATCTCATTGAGTCTCACAAATTTCCATTCATATTCGTCACTTTCATGCTAATTCTATTTTAACTCGAGGAATTCTTTGTATTTTGATCTATGAATCGATCGATATATTTCTTTCAAAATTTAGTCCAAAAGAAATCCTGTGTAACCCGTTCTTTTGGAACCACGATACTAAATGTATTACACAGTGATACTTGGTGTCTCAAGTAAAGATATGGCACATTTAATACATTATTAGGGTACAGGATAGTTCATCAAACACCGGATCGTATTATCGCTTTAATTTAGCTCGCTTAGCATCATCATCGAAAGTAGCTCTGAACTTTTCGGCCCTATTTTTTTTGATTTTATCAACTAGAGGCTTATTCAATTGCATCAGATCGTTAACTTGAGGTATCACAGGTATTTGGAGAGGATTAGGTGGGGTGGAGGTTGTTGAGCTGGTAGACTTGTCTGGTTATACTGTGTGATCCATTCGTTCATCATATGGAAGAAGGCTTGTTTAGCCTCTCCCTCGTGACTACTCGTAATTGACCTAGAATTAGCCGGCGCTGCCCCATGAGTGGGAGCGGGCGCATTACTTTCCACATCATCAGTTACGGCTCGATCGGGATCCATTTACTATACAAAAATACATTTTAATTGTCAAGAATCACCACACAATCGCAGTTTATATATATGGAACGTATAGCTAGACTCACACGCGCTACGTTAGTCCTAGAACCAAATAAATCGTAGCTCTAATACCAAAAAAATGTAACACCCCTAACCCGTATCCGTCAACGAATTAGGGTGACGAGGCATTACTGATCAAATACACAACTTAGAACAGTCATTTATTTCAATTCATGCACAAAGTTATAACAACCACTTTACAAGAATTTCCAAACTCAAATAGCAACCATTATCTTAATTCATCTAAAACAAATGCGCATATTTGAATCATTTAACCAACTAAAATCAATTATCTAATCCAATTTCGAACCAACTATCATTCATCAAAGCCATACTACACATGCTTCAAAATTACAACATTCAAACCATATAACCATGTAACACCCCAAACCCGGCCTATGCATTAAGCCCGGATCTTGGCATGCCACACAAATTAAACGTACATTCAAATCATTAACGATGTAGGAATCAAATCTTCAAAATGATTAAGAGAATGACTTTATCGAAAAATCAAAGTTCATTGAAAACCATAATTAAAAACGCAAGAGTTTATCATTTGATCTATAGAGTAGTAATTGATTAAAACTTTGGATTTATTTAGTGAAATATTTCATCGAAAAGTTTTAAAATAATTTCCTAAGTTTCGTGATATTTAAGAAAACCTTTATTTTATACGAAAGTTTTAGAAAACAGCTTATGAAAACTAAATCAATCCAACTTAGTAAAACTAAAACATAATAATATCCATCCACATAATAAAATCCATAATTAAAAGGCCTTATTACATCGCCATTAAATAGTACTTAATAAAAATTATTAAAAAGTTTTAAAATTTTATAAACCACCATTCGTAGTATAGCCTCCACATGAAGTCATCTCCACCCAAGCCTCCATCAATTATTATTACCTGAGAAAGGTAAGAAAATGGGGTGAGTTACTTAGAACTCAATGTGTAACCCACTTACCGGATTCACTGGGCCAAAACCATATAAACATATAATTGGGCTTGAGCTCATTTTGCAAATGTAAATATTTATAAATCGGTAAAAATAATAATGCATGTAATATGCAATTCCCAACCAAGCCTAATTTCCATCGCTACACACCACTGCATACCAACCATCACACCTGTGGGATCAAGTCAACCCACCCCGCCAACACACCAATAGTAGGCTTAAAGCCAATTATAATATTTGTGGCAACAGGCCATTTAAATAATTGTGGTAGAACCACCGATCTAGATTTTGGGCAATAGGCCATCGTGATAGAGTCACCTATCTAGAATTTTGGCATTAGGCCTTTCTCCTCTTCTTAAATTCTCCCAACCCATGCAATCATGTTTATGCATAACAAAATACTTGTAAAGTAAATTTTTATAAAAACTCATATTACAATTTATCAATTTGGCCCATTAGTTAAAATAGCATTTTGGCCCATATAACGATCTAACAACTTGGCCCATAAAATCACATATTTCAATTTCGCCCATAAAATCACATAATTCAATTTGGCCCATAAAATCACATATTTCAATTTGGCCCATAAAAGGGTACTTTTCGTAATTCAGTCCATCGAGACATTTCGTAATTCTGCCCATTGGGACATTTCGTAATTCGGTCCATCGGGACATTTCATAATTCGGCCCATTTAACATATGAGGCCTTTTCACAATTTCCACACTTGGCCAATTAGTCAAAATATTCACATGGCCCAAAATATCACTTTCTTTCACAAAATGACCCATTAAGGGTAAATCCGTAATTTTCCACATCCTCGATTTTTGGTATCATGCATTCACACAAAAAAATTTGTATAACGTATTTTTCAATCTCACCAAATTTACGATTTTTATTATAACGATTACGATATGGTATAACCCAAGAGATAAGTGTGAAGTTACACACCTGATTACGGTGAGAACTACACTTTCCCGCTCGTCGATTTCTAAACACACATCACGATGGATTAGAACACTAATATTTAATATAAAAATATTCTAATGATTATTGATCTAGATCCTTACCCTCGGAATCTCGAACAACAATTATTCGCGATTTCTTTCCGATCAAAGGTTCAGAACCACGAGTAAACAATGGCTCGGGAGTACGAACGACTTCGAATAATTGATTTTCGCCGAATGAGGGTCCACAACCCGGTGGAAAGTCTTGGATTTTCGAAACAGTCCTTCACTTAAACTTAGGGGGAATAGCAGAACCACCCCTCTTCCGAACACTATTTACTGCCCTTTTTGTCCCTATCTTGCTTGTCTCTATTGACAAAAGATCATTAGTCCGACTAATAAATTATCAAAATTTCGACTAACGGTCTACAATATGACAATCGAGCGATAATGTCCCCTAAAACGAAATCGATTAATAAACCATTTATATCCATATGTCAAGTAATATGAAAATCCTTAATAATCCCTTACCTTAACACCTTAATTCGATTCCAATGATTTACGATGTTTACGAACACTTGAGTTTCGGCCCTCCACTATCACACTATTGTCCAAGGCTTGAAAGAAGAAAAAGAAATGATTGAAAAGAATACTTATGTATAAGAGAAGATTCAGCTATGAATAAACAAAGAAAAGAAAATGATTGACAATGGAGTAATCTAACATTCGCCATGAGAGAAAACAATGAAGGAAATATGGTTGAAAAGAAGATAAAAGATGAAAGGAAGAGATGATGTTGATTCGGTTTTCAAGAGGGAAAGAGAAAGAAAAGAGATGAATTTTAGGAGCAATATGCATTCGACATTGGTGAGAAAAAAGAAAAGAAAAGAAAAGGTCCTTGATGGCTATGTGGTTTCAAATCACAAAGAGAAGAAAAATTTTTGGAGAGGAAGAGCAACTAAATGAAATGGTCAAAAGAAATGGCAAAAGAAAATTGCTTACTCAAAGTTTTTGGCATATTTAGCTAGGAGAAAATGGATGGAGAGAAAGTGTTTTGCGTAGCAAAAATGACCAAAATCAAAACAAACTTACCTTTAGCACAAGATACATTCCGGAGAGAGAAAACAAATGAAAGGAAAATAAGTGTTTTGGGAAAAGATGGATGACCAAAAGGAGTATCACAACTACACAACATTAATAAGCTTACCTCAAAATTTCGGCCACCCCCTATCCCCAAAAACCGATCAAGTTCAAGTCAAAGTTGGCTACACCAACTTTCCAAAACATCCTCCTTGATAAGTGCCTTGTGTTCCCCCTTCATGCCTTAATCAAATGATTCCTTTCCTAAGTTAACACATGCCTTTTCCCATGGTCTTCTTGCCATAAAAATTTAATCCAACTCATCCTAATCCTTATCCATGACCGACACATGCTAGGAACAAGAAAAATAAAAGCTTTCAAATTGCATGCTAGGAGATTGAACCTCTCCCATCAAGTCCAACTTATAGTGCCATCACCACTTTACCACTAAAAAGTGTTTCATTGAGGATTTCCAAGGTGAGTTGAATATTGAGAAGTAGTTTAAAATTTTGGACAAAACCATTGAGTTGATGTTTTATGGACCAAGGTATTTTAGTAATTTTACCCTAAGGGCATTTTCGTAATTTTCCACAAATCGAACTTTTCGGAAAACATTGTAAAAGAGTTGTTCTTATGATTTGAAAGAGTTATTACAAAAATTTTGAAAACATTAGGGTTCTCGTTGTTTCATTCCTTTCAAAACATGGCTAATTCCCTTTCGGGTTTTAGTCATTAGGTTTAGCCTATGACCGAGCCTTCTTGGTCAGGGTGAACCAAAGCTACGCACCAGGCAGGTTTCGTGTGGAGAGGAGGTGAGTCACACGGACTGCTTAAATACCAAGCTCCCACCGAACCTTTCTAGACATGCGCACAGAGGTTACCACACCACTGAGCCCTCTGGGTTAGGGTGAACCCAAGCTACGCACCAGGTAGGATACCTGCGAAGAGGTGGTGAGTCACTCGGACTGCTTAAATACCGTGCTCTTTGGTTCCAATCCTAGACATGCATGGAGTTACCACACCCTAGCTCAGTGACTAAGTCATAGGTTGGTTTAGTTCTTTAAGTCTTATGTTACATTAGGTGTGTTTGAGTAATCTAATCCTAGGTTCAAGTTCCTATAAGTCTATCTACGTTCCATGCTTCCTACCCTTCTACGAATATATTTCACATGAGGTTTGGAGGTACTTACACTGGCGGATCGGTTTGGGAGACTCGGGCCATGCCGCTTAAAACCCAAAATCAATTAATAAGGCCTACTAAAACATTTTTGGGCCTTGGGCCCCCACAATGAAGTTTTGAACTGGCTCGATACAATTTTAATATTCAAACCCTACCCAAACGTTAGGACCGAATATAGGTCGTTACGGAAAAACTTTTTGAAACCCATTTGAGGATCCAATTTAAGCTTTGTTAAAAACAATTCGGTTTGGTTATCTTGTTGAAAACCTTTTTGGACTAAATTCGTAAGTTTAATTAAGTCAAGTTATTATACAAACTTCAGATGTGCCCGATGGCACGATAAAACATTTTTCGTGTTAATTTTATAAAACGCGTGATTTAAATTTATAGTAAAATAAAATTATCCAACATAATAAAAAAACTAAAGTAGAGTAAAATGAGGCCTTATTACATCCAAAATAAAACAACCCAATAACCAAATTTAAAATAACAAAAATTAATGTCTATTTAAACTTAAATCCACCGCATGGCCTCCTCAAGTCCCTCGGCTCCATGTCCGTTCTAAGCATCACAGAAAAAATTAATGGAGAAGGTGAGTCACCAAGACTCAAAGATGTAACCCTTCCCTGCTTTTAAAATATTTTTCATACACAAAATATAACATTTAATATGCAAAATAATGTGTACCCAACCTAGCCAACCATACGCCATTGTCTACCCTGCTGTGGTACCAAACCACCGGTGGTGCCAAACCACTGGTGACATATAGTCACAATGTGTTACAAAACACCGTGTCCATAGACACAAATCGGGTGATGGGGCCAACCCATCGTGTGATACCAAATCAACGCGACGATCCCATATCTCGGGTGGGGCCAACCCACGGTGGTGTTAACCACGAGGGATAAGTCGCTATTGAGGTACCAAACCTCTGGAGGTACCAAACCTCCGGTGACATATAGTCACGGTGTGTTACCAAAACACTTGGTGCCCGTCGGCACAATAATCACGCCCTCCACTCATCAATCCCACAGCAGATAAACATACATATGTTTCATGCCATCACTTTCTTAAATTTCATGTGTCAATACATCATGCTTACCAAAAGCATTAATAATAATAAATCACATTAACAGGTACTTACCTGAATCACCACTTATACCGATTTGGTATTAATTCCAATGCTACATTAACAAAAAAATGAGCATTCACAAAGCTAAGCATAGTTAACATATTATATAGTGTGTATGTACACACCTGTTACCACGATAGTCTTAAATCCAGAAGATAATCAATCGGCCACACTCTAAGTCCTTGCCCCTATATTCGGCCAACTATCAAGGTTAGTAATATGGCCATTCGGCCAAACCAATTAATTTAAAGGGGTCATATTTTGTACCGCATCCTTACCTAATCGCTGAATCCTAGCTTCGCTTTTAGAATCGTCAGAATCGGTTCATAAACTACAGTTGGTCAATATTAGAAACCATGGCTTTCGCTTTTCCTAATCATTAGAGGGTAATCTTTTATAAGTAAACACTTACCACCACTTACCCAAAACAGAATGTCGATAATGCCAAACCGATCTCCGTTTTGAGATCCCGAAGTGCCTATCATTGATTTCAACACTGGTTAGAACTCTTGCTACTAGTTGTCAAACTTGCTTCCATTCAATCCCATAAGTCGACAAGAGAAAGAAAATACGAATGAGGTTCGCCATCCCTTACCTTGATAATCGATTGAATTACAAAGAAGTCCCGAGTATCAATGCCATCTGCACTATTCACCAAAGTGCAACCAAGGAGGAATGTGAGGTTTGACACTTCAAGAGAGTATTAGATTCGCTATTTGGAGGTAGGACAATAGGGTTTTGATCTATGAAGAAAAGAAATAGATGGCTATGGAGATGTGGAGGTTCTGCCAAAGATTGAAAAGAAAAGAAGTTGATGGCTTTAGTCTTCAAAGAGAAAGAATAAAAGATAGGAGGGTTGAGAGTTTGGCGGTTTGCAAAGATGGAGAAAAGAGCAAAACAAATGCTAAGTCGATGCTATTTATAAGCATTCCAACAACTCCCCTCCCTCCAAAAGTCCTTGCCGTCACTCCTCCTCAACAAGGAGTCCAAGATTCCTCAAACTTCCTTAATTCACTCTAGACCACTTAATTTAAAACCATTTGAATTTTCTAATAATAATCCAATGATAATTCTTTTAAATCTCCATGATTTACTTGATTATCCTTAAAATAAAACTCAATTATTATCTATTAATAATAATTAAAGAGTTTAAAGAGAAGAAAACTCTCCTCCCTATGCCGTCCAAATAAAGTGCAAAAAGAGGGATTTCCGCGACTCGAACACAAGCTCTCCCTTGCTCCTTGGTGGCGTCACATGTAGCTCTTAAGTGGGCTTACTTTGCCACTTAGTCTAAGCTCATTTTATGTCCAAATTATCCCCATTTAATCTTATAACACCCTCTTGCTAAGGCTCCCTACCTTAACAGTTAAAAACTAAAATTTCCTACCAAATCGAGTCAACACGAAGCCTTAAAATGATCATTATTATTCCATAAATAATATCTCAGCAGTCCTTACATAAGAAAAATAATTAAATTCCAAATAACCCCATTTTTGGGATGTTACATCTCAGCTCCACCTCTTCAACCGAAACTACATGAGATGGATCCGATCGGTATCGACGTAGCATGGAAACATGAAATACGCGTGCATCTCGCTTCAATTTCGGAGGTAACTCCAATGGTATGCCACCGTCCAATTCGCTTCAATGCAGATAAGGTCCTATGAACCTTGGACTTAGCTTCCTTTGCGACCAAATCTCATCACCTTCTTCCAAGGTGAAACTTTGAGAAACACTTGATCTCCTACCGCAAATTTGATCTCCTTCCTTTGAGATCTGATATGACTTTTGCTGTCGCCGATGTCTCCTTCAACCGCGTGCTCAATTATCTTAACCTTCTCTTGATTCACCACAATTTCGGACCCAAAATTTGACGTTCCCTAATTCCGTCCAACACGTAGGAGTGCGACACCTCCGTCTATACAGCACTTCATACGATGCCATCCGTATACTTGCCTGATAGCTATTGTTGTAAGCAAATTCTACTAAAGGCAAATATTCTTCCCAACTTCCTCTGAAGTCTATCACACAGCCTCTTAGCATATCCTCCAACACTTGTATTACTCGCCGATTAACCATCGATTGTGGATAAAAAGTCGCATCAAGTCCAATCTGGTGCCTAAAGCCTGATGTAGAGCTTTCCAAAATCGAGACGTAAACCTTGGATCCCTATCCGAGATAATCGACACCGACACTCCGTGCTACCTTACAATCTCCGCTACATACAACCTTGCTAACTTTTGGAGAGAATAGTCCACCCGCACTGGAATGAAATGCACGGACTTTGTCAGTCGATCCACTATCACCCATACCGAGTCCTTCTTAGTAGGCATAAGGGGAAGCCCACTAACGAAGTCCATGGTAATTCTCTCCCACTTCCACTGCGGAATCTTAATCGGCTGAAGCAACCCTGACGGAACTTGGTGTTCACCTTGACTTGTCGACATCGTTAGGCACTTTCCAAAAATTCGGTCACTTTCGCTTAAGACCAGGCCACCAAAACTGTTCCTTAGATCTTTATACATCTTATCGCTTCCGGGATGCATAGCATAAGGGCTACTATGCGATTCTCGAAGAATTCTCTGCCTAAGTTCTTCATTCTTTGGCATACAGACCTTACCCTTGAAGCACAATACTCCCTCATCATTAATGCCATAATCTTCCAACTCTCCATTCTGTACTTGCCGTAACTTAACCCTTAGATCCTCATCCATTAACTGACTTTCTTTCACCTCATTCAGCCATGTCCGCTTAACTTGCAACTTTGCTAATAGACTTCCATCGTCATAAAGGCTCCTATGTGCGAACATGGCCCTCAGATCTGACACTACCTTTCGACTTAGGGCATCTGCCACCACATTCGCCTTGCCCGGGTGGTACTCTATGGAGCAATCATAATCTTTCAATAACTCCACCCACCTTCGCTGTCTTAGATTTAGTTCTTTTTGAGTCAGCAGATACTTCAGGCTCTTGTGGTCTGTGTAAATCACTAACTTCTCTCCATAAAGATAATGCCTCCATACCTTAAGAGCAAAGACCACTGTCGCCAACTCCAAATCATGCGTCGGGTAGTTAACCTCGTGTGGCCTTAGTTGTCGAGACGCATAAGCAACTCCCTTCTCGTCTTGCATAAGGACACCTCCCAATCCTATATGGGAAGCATCACAATACACCACAAAATCCTTCCCCACCTCGGGCTAAATCAAAACTGAAGCTTCAGTCAAAACTCTCTTAAGCTTTTCAAAGCTCTCCTGTTGCTTATTTGTCCATACGAAAAGCACTTCCTTTCTCAATAACTTTGTCAAAGGTGCGGCTATTGATGAGAACCCTTCCACGAACCTTCTATAATAGCCTGCTAAACCCAAAAAGCTACGAACCTCTGCCACAGACTTGGGTGGTTTCCAATCCAAGACTGCCTCAATCTTCCGAGGATCCACCCTTATTCCTTCAGCAGATACCACATGTCCTAAAAACGTAACCTCCTTAAGCTAAAATTCACACTTACTGAATTTGGCATAGAGCTTCTTCTCCCTCAACACTTGCAACACAATCCGGAGATGCTCATCATGTTCTTTCTCAGACTTCGAATACACCAAAATATCGTTAATGAACACAACAACGAACCGATCCAGATAGGGTTGGAAAACCTAGTTCATAATGTCCATAAATGCGGCTGGGGCATTTGTCAATCTGAACGGCATTACCAAAAACTCATAATGCCCGTACCTTGTTCGGAAAGCCGTCTTATGGATATCGGCCTCCTTCACCTTAAGCCGATGATAACTGCATCTTAGATCTATCTTTGAAAATATTATGCCCCTTTGTCGATCAAACAAGTCGCCAATCCTTGGCAAAGGGTACTTGTTCTTGATGGTCACTTATTCAACCGATTTATAATCTATGCACATATGTATAGTTTCGCCTTCTTCTTCACGAATAAGACCGTGCTCCCCATGGAGACACACTAGGTCGGATAAACCCATGATCAAGCAACTCTTGGATTTGAGCCTTGAGCTCAACCAACTCCTTTGGTGCCATTCTATATGGGCAATTGACACGGGAGTCGCATCTTGTGAGCAAATCAATTCCAAACTCCACCTCCTCGTCCGGGGTATTCTTGTAATTCCTCCGGAAAGACATCCACGAACTCCCTTATGATTCTAACTCTACTAACTCCCCTTCTTTGCATCCACAAAGACTAATGAAGGCCAAAATGCCTTGCACCCTTTCTCTGCACCATCTTATCGACCTTCAAAGCGTAAACTATGTTAGACAAGTAGTTCCTTCTTTCTCCTATCATGATTATCGCCTCATCCTATAGGGTCCTTAACTCCACTCGCTTAGTTGCACAATCCAATATGACCCGATGCTCTACTAGCCAATCCATGCCAAGTATAAGATCAAATTCTCAAGGGTAATTCCATTAAGTCGACAGAAATCTGACTCCTTGAAGCTCCAAAGGTACTCTCCGAAACATCTTATTCACAACTACAGTTTGACCTAGTGGGCTTATTACAGTCATCTCCCTACTAGATAGTTCAGAGGCTATTCCTAGAGTTTCAAATACTCTACATGCAACATAAGAATGGGTTGAGCCCACATCAATCAAAGCAACATAAGGCTTGCCAAATATAAGGAACGTAACGGTTATGACATCTGACTCGCTCCGCCCTCCCTCCGATGAACTGCATAAACCAAACCCGACTGCCTGACCTCCGTGTTACCAACTCCTCAGCCCGGTGTTCCCCGTCCTCTACCAGCACCGTTACCTCTGCCATTCAAACCACGACCCCGCTGAGGCTGCTGTCCACCCCTTCTAGCCTGGTTAGGACCTTGACTTACTGGTCGTCCCCCTTCGGTTCTCACAATACAATCCTTAATCATGTGGTCCTTGGACCCACACTTTAAGCATCCTCCCGTCTTCTTCCAACACTCTCCTAAATGCTTCTTCCCATATTAGGCACAAGTACCATACTGCCCTCCAGTAGCAGCCTGCTGACCTCGTGGTCCATCAACTTTAGGCCTCTTTTGCTCATTCCTAGAAGACCCTGAAGATCTAAAGCCTCTCTTCTGCCTATTCCGATCGGTGTTCTGCCTTATAGAATCCTTGATACCCTCAGCTACCTTAGCCTTCTCCACCAACACAGTAAACTCCCGCTCTTTCTATGGAGCTATCAACAGTCTCAAATTATCCCTCAGCCCGTTCTCAAATCGGACACACTGCTCATGCTCAGTTGACACTATGCCTCAAGCATAACGGCTCAACCTTAGAATTCAACAGATTTCGCCACGGACTTGTTCCTTGAACCAAATTTCGTAAATGCCTTCCTCTCGTGGATCGATGTAATGAATACCAACATACTTTTTCCGGTATGCCTTTAGCATAATCCCAAGTGAGTTCCTCAATCGTAGCACCATCCCGAACCGTGAGCCACCATTGATATGACTCATCGCGAGAAGCGACACCAACCCTTTTAATTTTTCCTCAGCAGTTAAATCGAGCTCATCCATAATTTGCTCAGTCGCCTCCAACCAATACTCAGCGGTACTGGGTGCCACACCAGATACACCATGGAACACCTCAACTTCGTTGGCTCGAGTCGCCAGTATCGACTTCCGAGCTCTCATCCTCCACCGCTCCACCACCCTTTCCAAAACCTACAAAGATCGTAAATGCGTGACATCGCATCATCCCCGCCCGATCCTCGATATTCCACATCGGCCATGGTGGTGGTGGTGGTGGCATTTCATTTTAGATCCTTGACCCGATCTAACGGTTTCGACACGATTATTCGACCTCTTCCACTACCACGCACGCTACGCACTGCATCCCTTGAATTCATATTTCCAAATCACGCTTATCCGATTAAAGAATTTTATAAATTAGTTTTTGTTCCACTGATTTATCACGAACAGTCTTATGTTTAATAGTTCTAAGGAGTAGTTCTTTCGATTCCATACACATACAGTCTCAATTCATTCATTCATTCATTCATCCATTCATGAACTTACGTTCATTACAGAGAAATATTGTAGTGTCATTGTTTGTTATTTTCCACTACCCAGGGGTATTTTCGTAATTTTATCCTATAGGGGTATTTTGGTAATTTTTTCAAATTAAGGTATTTGAAAATTTTGCAAAGTAGAGATTTTTGGTATTTTTACAAAATTGAAATACTTGGTACGAAAATTTCAAGGGTAAAATGGTAATTTTATACACTAGGGGTATTTTTGTAATTTTACAAGCCAAGGGTAGTTCGGTAATTTTTTACAAAATATGGTTCTTGGTGACTTTCCAAAATAAGGGTATTTTTAAAGATTTTAATTTGAGGGTACTTCAAAGAATTTTCCTCACCTTGAGGTATTTTGGTCATTTATACAAAGTTAGGGGTAATTCGGTTAATTTGCAAATCAGGGTATCTTAATATTTTGCAAAAACAGGGTTTTTGGATATTTTTATAAGGTAAGAAAAATCTTAGTAAAAACTGTGGGTAGTATGGAAATTTTATGAACCAATGGTATTTTAGTAATTTTTTCCAACTAGGGGTATTTAGGTCATTTTAGTAAATCGAGAATATTTTGGAATTTTTTTTTCAAAATAGTTTTCCTACACATCAAAGGGGTCATTTGGTGATTTTAAGACTTGGGTTTTTATCAAAATATGGCTAGTCCCTTTCGGGTTTTAGTTATTGGGTTTAGCCTATGGCTGAGTCCTCTTGGTTATGGTGAACCGTCACTACGCATCAGGTAGGATTCGAGTGGAGAGGAGGTGAGTCACTTGGATCGCTTAAATACCAAGCTCCCCACCAAACCAATCCTAGACATGCGACAATGGTTGCCACACCCTAACTCGCGACTTAGACATGTGTTTGTTTAATTAGGCTTTAAAGCTTTATGCAATTTTGTGTTGGAGTAAGCTAATCCTAGGGTTTAATAACTTAATATACTAATCTACGTCCCTATAAATCCCACATACAATCACAAAAGAGTTAGGAGTACTTACCTGGTGGACTTGGCCTGGAGACTCAAAGCCGTGCGGAAAAACCTACTTATTTCTTAGTAAAACCCATTTTCAAAAGAAGAAAACATTTTGGGCCCTAAAAGCCCTCAAGGCTGAGTTTTGAACCGGGCTTTGATACCAAAACTAAAACACCCCAAACCCGACCAACAAGCCCTGACCGGATTTGGCATGCTTCTAGAGAAAAACCATTCGAATCTTATTTGGGCTTCGCCAAAAACTTGTGTGTTTTTGAAAACAGTTGATTTGGGTAGGGTTCAAAATTAAAAAAAAAACGGTGTTAAAACATTCAATCTTTATTTTTAAGAAAAATTCATTTGAACTTTAATTTAATAAGAATCGTACCATAATAAAACAATTAAAATGCATAAGAAAATAGTTCGGACTATAGCCTTATTACATCAAAACAAATCCCAAATTAAATCCAAAATACTTAAAAGAAAGAAAGCCCAAAATAAAATAAAACACATTCAGAGTTGAGCATGGCCACCCTTGAGCTCCTGCCGACCCGGTCCATCACTGAGTGTCACCTAAAAAATAATCCCACAAAGGGGTGATTCAAACAGACTCAATGTGTACAACCAACACAAGTCTCAATTAAATTCAGGCATGTCAAATCATACATAATAAACATATATAATCAATGATGCAAACCCGAACCCAAACCTAGATAACCATCCGCTACACATCACCCGTACCAACCATCACGCTGTGGGGACTACTAAGTCAACCCTCCATCCGCTACACACCATCGAAGGCAATCGCTGCAGTCGACGTGCTCATCGCCCTTATAATTTCGTGGCATAGCCACCAAATAATAATTTGTGACATAAGTCACCACATTCAGATTACGTGACATAAGTCACCACATTCAAATTACGTGACATAAGTCACCACATTCAGATATTGGGGTATAAAACCACCAATTCACTTCCCCTTTACATATCACCCATATGCCCCATGTCAAACAAATCATGCAATATCATGCCTTATTTCACATTCTTATCACTATTGGCATATGTGCCATAATAGATCATATCATACTCATAGTAGGAGTAGTTAAACGTACCTGAGTACTTTGTACCATGGCGAGATACTCTTAGCCACATCTTAACATATTCTTAGTAATATATTTATTAAAACATAATCGTAAATTTATTAAGGCTTAGTGTGGGGTACACACCTGATTTACTTAGCATTTTATTGAAATCCCGAAAACCCGATCTAATGCTTTTAGACCCTTAATCCCTATATTCGACCAACCTTAAACACTTTACAAAAAGCCATTCGGCTAATTAATTAAATCCCGAAGGACAATCGCAACCAAAATCTTACCTTGTTGCCGATTTCACTATTAATCAAATCCCAAAATTTCGTAGTCTTTCTCCCTTGGAATCAGCTAACACTAGATCAATTGATTTGGTTAGTTTTCGGCTTTTGAATAAATAGTAAATAGATCTAATCCACTAAATTAGCCTTGGCGAATATCATGGGTACTTACCTTGCGATTTTAAATCCCGAAAGTCTCATTATCGTCCCTTAACATTGGCTACACAAAAGAACACAAGGTTATGGCACTATACACATTCGCCATCCTCAACCAAGGCTTAACCATTGTTTTCGACATCTTAAAAGAATAAGAACCCAAAACCGATTGCTTAAGGAGGAGATCACTTACCACTATGTCGCTCACCTTAGATCCGAAATCCGGATGGTTTCCTTAGAGTCGACCTATGGAAATCCCGAAAGAATCCTTCATAGTTTGACCAAAACATTAAGGGATTAGATGTTGATTTTGGCTTTAAGAAAAGATTGAAAAGAATCAATAATTGATCCTTACCCTATGATGTAAATCGATTGCTCTTTGTTGAATCCACGTAAAGATTCGACTAGGTGGACTTAGATAAGAACTAACAAGTTTCGACTTTAGATGATTACTAGAAAGGTTCGCTATGGTTCCGATTCGAGATGGAATCTTGACTTTGTTAGAGAATCATGAGAGAAAAGGAGGAAGAAAAGTTGATAAACTTCTAGAATGGTAAATCAGTAGTAAGTGGAAAATTTTGGCTAGAACCAATAAAAGAAAAAGAGGAGAAAACTTTGAGAGAAAAGAACAAAAGAGACTAATTTGGTTTGTAAAATTCGGCACACACTCCTTAACACACTACAAAGCCAAAAATAATCACCAAGAGAGTCCCTTGGCCGGCCACTACATCCTCTCTTATCAAATCCCCTAATTCACTCTTCCTTAGTCAAATCTTCACATTTTTATCTTGATCTACACTTCATCTTGAAGTGTCCTTGTGCCGCCCACTTCTTCTCTTCCTTGTAGCAAAATAAAGACTTTTATTTGCTTCCCTTGTGACTCGAACCCTGGCCCATTTGCACCTGCTTGTGGTGTCACTTACAGAGGCTTTAAGTGGCACCTCCAAGCCACTTAACTAAGCCCATTTGTGTGTCATAACTCCCCTACATTTTCTCTTAAGGCCACCCTGCTTAGCTTCCTCTTTTAGATTTAAAATCTAATAATTTCTAAGACACTCTCCTATTTTCTAAAGTTCACAAAATTCATACGACACATTCTTAACACACAAAGGCATGCTATTTCATATAATTAAGCAAAAATACATAAGCCATAATCTGGGATATTACATACTCCATGTAATCTCTTAACCTCAGAGATAGACAACTCAGCAAGCTTATCAAGTGAATAATCCATTCTTTCTGGAATGAAATGAGTCGATTTGGTCGGTCACAACAACCACCCATATTGCATCTTTCTTACTGGGGACAAGGGACAACTGAAACAAAATCCATCGTGATTCTATCCCATTTCCACTTAGGAATCATAATTGGTGCGAGAATCAGATGGTACCTGATGCTCAGCTTTGACTTGCTGACAGATTAAACATTTTGAAAGAAATTCAAAGATATCGCTTCTTCATACGCACCACCAATAAAGTCGCTTTCAGATCGTTATACATCTTCGTACTTCCCGGATGAACAGATAACCGACTACTATGAGCTTCGTTCAAAATCATCCGAATCAATTCTAAATTTCTCGGAACACATATTTGATCTCTGAATCTCAAACAATCATTAGCATCAACTTGAAACTCCGAATCAAGGTTTGAATCACATTGAGCTTTTTTTGTTAATAATTCATTATCAACTTTCTAAGCTTCAGAAATCTACTGTATAAATAATGATCTCACTTTCAAATCAGCTACAATTAAGCCGTCAGCAGATAGATCCAACTGAGTATTCATCGCACGTAGAGCAAACAAAGATTTTTGACTTAAAGCATCAGCAACAACATTGGCCTTCCCCGGATGGTAGTCAATCACTAGCTCGTAATCTTTTAAAAATTCTAACCATCTTCGCTGTCGTAGATTCAGATCTTTTTGAGTCATCAAATATTTTAAGCTTTTGTGATCAGAATAAACATGACATTTCTCATCGAATAGATAGTGACATTAAATCTTCAACGCTAACACGATAGTTGCTAATTCCAAACCATGTGTCGGGTAATTCTTTTCATGCAGCTTTAATTGTCTCGAGGCATAAGCTATGACTTTGCCTTCCTACATCAAAACACAGCCCAGACCATTCAATGATGCATCACTGTAGATTACGAATTCTATACCCGATTCTGGCTGAACTAACACTGGAGCTCTGGTCAATAAAGCTTTCAATTGATCAAAACTTTCTTGACACTTGTCCGACCACTCGAACTTAACATCTTTCTGTAGTAGTCTCGTCAACGGAGTTGCAATCATTGAGAAACCTTTTACGAATCGTCTGTAATAATCGATAAGTCCCAAAAAACTTTAGACTTCAAATACATTTCTCGAAGGCTTCCGATCTAATATTACCGAAATCTTGCTTGGATCCATTCGAATACCCGATGCCGACACAATATGCCCCAGAAAACCAACTTCGAGCAACTAGAATTCACATTTACTGAACTTTGCATATAACTATTTATCACGCAAAGTCTGTAACACAAATCTCAAGTGCTCGGCATGCTCAGATTCATCACGGGAATAGATTAAAATGCCATCTATAAACACAACAAAAAATCGATCCAAATACGGTCTGAAGATTCAATTCATTAGGTCCATAAAAATAGCAGGTGCATTCGTTAATCCAAAAGGAAAAACTAAAAACTCATAATGCCCGTGCCTCGTTCGAAAAGCAGTTTCGACACATCAGAGTCTTTAACTCGTAGCTGATAGTAACCTGATCTCAAATCTATCTTAGAAAACACTGTAGCCCCTTTCAACTGATCGAACAAATCATCAATTCGTGGCAGAGGATATTTATTCTTGATAGTCACTTTATAGAGCTATCGATAATCGATGCACATTCTCATAGTTTCGTCTTTCTTTTTCACAAACAACACCGGTGCACCCCACAGAGAATAACTCACCGTATGTAAACCTCAATCATCAACTCTTGCAAATGAGCTTCAGCTCTTTTAATTCAGTCGGTGCCATTCTGTATAGAGCTATCGATATCGGAGTTGTTCACGACACTAACTCAATACCAAACTCTACCTCTCGGATCGGCGGCAAACCCAAGAACTCTTGAAACACATCCGGATATTCACACGCAAATGGTATCGATTCAATCTTCTTTTAAGTCAAGCACATTGGCAAAGTAAGCTTCACAACCCTTTCTTATATATTTCTGAGCTAACACGAAAGAAATCACTGCCAGTAAACCATTCAAATCATCTGATTCAATCCAGATAATCTCATTATTCTGGCATATCAAATCAATCATCTTTCGTTTGCAGTTTACAATAGCATCATGTAGTGTTAACCAATCCATACCCAAAATTATATCAAATTCTTTGAATGGCAACAACATCAAATCGGTCGGAAAATAGAAATATCGAATCATCAATGGGCAGTTCTTGCATACTTTATCAACCAAAACACACTTGCCTAAGGGGTTCGATACTCTAATCACAAATTTAGTAGACTCTACAGGCAAAGTCTTACTAGATACTAAGTTCATACATATATACGAATGAGTCGATCCAGGATCAACGCAACAACACTAGTATCATAGAGAGTGAAAGTACTGGTTATAACATCAGGAGAGGATGCTTCTTCACGAGCGCGAACAGCATAAGCTCTGGCAGGTGCGCGGGCTTCAGATCTAATAGCCGTGTCTTTAGTCATTCTCTGGCTTCCACTCACATTACCCGTGTTTTTGGGTGGTCTACCTCGAGCTGTAGTGTTACTTGGCCTCATATTCTGCACTATATCTTGCTCGGCCAATTCAGGACATTCACGGATGAAATGATCTAATGACCCACATTTGAAATAAGCCCGATCATTCAATCTAAAATTACCGGGATGTTGTTTACCACAATGTTTGCACTCATGTTGATTTGGTCTAACATTTCCAACACTAGCTATTGAAGTAGCTTTCGAACTCACAGGTGGTTTGTCTCAATCTCGTATAGAATAACCCACAGTAGCCTTTGAACGGCTAAAATCATCTCGAAACTTCTTTGATGCTGACTGAAATGACTTACTCAATGATCTTTTTCGCGAATCTCTAGCTTCAAAGTCAGCTTTTCTTTTCTCTTTCCCGAGTTCTTCAACTTTGCATGCTCTCTCAACGAGTACCACAAACTTTTTGATTTCCAGAATCCTGACTAATAGCTTAATGTCTTTATTCAAACCATCTTCAAATATTTTACACATTATAGATTCAGTCAAAACACATTCCCGGGCTTATCTGCTGAGTCTCACAAATTTCCATTCATATTCTGTCACTTTCATGCGACCCTATTTTAACTCGAGGAATTCTTTGTGTTTTTGATCTATGAATCTCTGACTGATATATTTCTTTCGAAATTTAGTCCGAAAGAAATCCCAGGTAACCCGTTCTTTTGGAACCACTGATACCAGTGTATTCCACCAGTGATACTTGGTGTCTCGAAGCAAAGATATGGCACATTTAATACATTATTAGGGTACAAGATAGTTCATCAAACACCTGGATCGTATTATCAAGCCAGAATTTAGCTCGCTTAGCATCATCATCGAAAGTAGCTCTGAACTTTTTACCTATTTTTTTGATTTTATCAACTAGAGGCTTATTCAATTGCATCGATCGTTAACTTGAGGTATCAAGGTATTTGGGGAGGATTAGGTGAAATTTGAGGTCGTTGAGTGGTAGACTTGTGCGGTTATCTTTGTGTGATCCATTCGTTCATCATATGGAAGAAGGCTTGTTTAGCCTTTCCTCGTGACTACTCGTAATTGACCTAGAATTAGCTTGCACGCGCCCTTGAGCAGAGCGAGGGCATTACTTTCACATCATCGATTCTGGCTCGATCGGATCCATTTACTATACAAAATACATTTTAATTGTCAAGAATCACCACACAATCGCAGTTTATATATATGGAACGATAGCTAGACTCACACGCGCACGTTAGTCCTAGAACCAAATAAATCGTAGCTCTAATACCAAAAAATGTAACACCCCTAACCCGTATCCGTCACCGAATTAGGGTGACGAGGCATTACTGATCAAATACACAACTTAGAATAGTCATTTATTTCAATTCATGCACAAAGTTATAACAACCACTTTACAAGAATTTCCAAACCCAAATAGCAACCATTATCTTAATTCATCTAAAACAAATGCGCATATTTGAATCATTTAACCAACTAAAATCAATTATCTAATCCAATTTCAAACCAACTATCATTCATCAAAGCCATACTACACATGCTTCAAAATTACAACATTCAAACCATATGACCATGTAACACCCCAAACCCGGCCTATGCATTAAGCCCGGATCTTGGCATGCCACACAAATTAAACGTACATTCAAATCATTAACAATGTAGGAATCAAATCTTCAAAACGATTAAGAGAATGACTTTATCGAAAAATCGGAGTTCATTGAAAACCATAATTAAAAACACAAGAGTTTATCATTTGATCTATAGAGTAGTAATTGATTAAAACTTTGGATTTATTTAGTCGAAATATTTCATCGAAAAGTTTTAAAATAATTTCCTAAGTTTCAGTGATATTTAAGAAAAACCTTTATTTTATACGAAAGTTTTAGAAAAACATTTATGAAAACTAAATCAATCCAACTTAGTAAAACTAAAACATAATAATATCCATCCACATAATAAAATCCATAATTAAAAAGGCCTTATTACATCGCCATTAAAATAGTACTTAATAAAATTATTAAAAAAGTTTTAAAGTTTTATAAACCACCATTTGTAGTATAGCCTCCACATGAAGTCATCTCCGACCCAAGCCTCCATCAATTATTACTACCCGAGAAAGGTAAGAAAATAGGGTGAGTTACTTAGAACTCAATGTGTAACCCACTTACCGGATTCACTGGGCCAAAACCATATAAACATATAATTGGGCTTGAGCTCATTTTGCAAATGTAAATATTTATAAATCAGGTATAAAATAATAATGCATGTAATATGCAATTCCCAACCAAGCCTAATTTCCATCCACTGCACACCACCCGTACCAACCATCACACCTGTGAAGATCAAGTCAACCCATCCCGCCAACACACCAATAGTAGGCTTAAAGCCAATTATAATATTTGTGGCAACAGGCCATTTAAATAATTGTGGTAGAACCACCGATCTAGATTTTGGGCAATAGGCCATCGTGATAGAGTCACCTATCTAGAATTTTGGCATTAGGCCTTTCTTCTCTTCTTAAATTATCCCAACCCATGCAATCATGTTTATGCATAACAAAATACTTGTAAAGTAAATTTTTATAAAAACTCATATTACAATTTATCAATTTGGCCCATTAGTCAAAATAGCATTTTGGCCCATATAACGATCTAACAACTTGGCCCATAAAATCACATATTTCAATTTCACCCATAAAATCACATAATTCAATTTGGCCCATAAAATCACATATTTCAATTTGGCCCATAAAAGGGTACTTTTCGTAATTCAGTCCATCGGGACATTTCGTAATTCTGCCCATTGGGACATTTCGTAATTCGGTCCATCGGGAAATTTCGTAATTCGGCCCATTTAACATATGAGGCCTTTTCACAATTTCCACACTTGACCAATTAGTCAAAATATTCACATGGCCCAAAATATCACTTTCTTTCACAAAATGACCCATTAAGGGTAAATCCGTAATTTTCCACATCCTCGATTTTTGGTTTCATGCATTCACACAAAAGAATTTGTATAACGTATTTTTCAATCTCACCAAATTTACGATTTTTATTATAATGATTACGATATGGTATAACCCAAGAGATAAGTGTGAAGTTACACACCTGATTACGGTGAGAACTACACTTTCCCGCTCGTCGATTTCTAAACACACATCACGATGGATTAGAACACTAATATTTAATATAAAAATATTCTAATGATTATCGATCTAGATCCTTACCCTCGGAATCTCGAACAACAATTATTCGCGATTTCTTTCCGATCAAAGGTTTAGAACCACGAGTAAACAATGGCTCGGGAGTACGAACGACTTCGAATAATTGATTTTCGCCGGATGAGGGTCCACAACCCGGTGGAAAGTCTTGGATTCTCGAAATAGTCCTTCGCTTAAACTTAGGGGGAATAGCGGAACCACCCCTCTTCCGAACACTATTTACTGCCCTTTTTGTCCCTATCTTGATTGTCTCTATTGACAAAAGATCATTAGTCCGACTAATAAATTATCGAAATTTCGAATAACGGTTTTAAAAGTGAGATTAACTTACCACAAATATCCTCGTTCCACAATATGACAATTGAGCGATAACGTCCCCTAAAATGAAATCGATTAATAAACCATTTATATCCATATGTCGAGTAATATGAAAATCCTTAATAATCCCTTACCTTAACACCTTAATTCGATTCCAACGATTTACGATGTTTACGAACACTTGAGTTTCGGCCCTCCACTATCACACTATTGTCCAAGGCTTGAAAGAAGAAAAGAAAAGATTGAAAAGAATACTTATGTATAAGAGAAGATTCAGCTATGAATAAACAAAGAAAAGAAAAATGATTCGGCAATGGAGTAATCTAACATTCGCCCATGAGAGAAAACAATGAAGGAAATATGGTTGAAAAGAAAATAAAAGATGAAAGGAAGAGATGATGTTGATTCAGTTTTCAAGAGGGAAAGGAGAAAGAAAAAAGATGAATTTTAGGAGCAATATGCATTCGGCATTGGTGAGAACAAAAGAAAAGAAAAGAAAAGGTCCTTGATGGCTATGTGGTTTCGGTCACAAAGAGAAGAAAAATTTTTTGGAGAGGAAGAGCAACTAAATCCGAAATGGTCAAAAAAATGGCAAAAATAAAAGTGCTTACTCAAAGTTTTTGGCATATTTGGCTAGGGAGAAAATGGATGGAGAGAAAGTGTTTTGCAAAAGCAAAAAATGACCAAAATCAAAACAAAATTACCTTTAGCACAAGATACATTCGGCTAAGAGAGAAAACAAGTGAAAGGAAAATAAGTGTTTTTGGGAAAAGATAGATGACCAAAAAGGGAGTATCACAACTACACAATATTACTAAGCTTACCTCAAAATTTCGGCCACCCCCTATCCCCAAAAACTAACCAAGTTCAAGTTAAAGTTGGCTACACCAACTTTCCAAAACATCCTCCTTGATAAGTGCCTTGTGTTCCCCCTTCATGCCTTAATCAAATGATTCCTTTCCCTAAGTTAACACTTGCCTTTTTCCCATGGTCTTCTTGCCATAAAAATTTAATCCAACTCATCCTAATCCTTATCCATGACCGACACATGCTAGGAACAAGCAAAAATAAAAGCTTTCAAATTGCATGCTAGGAGATTCGAACCTCTCCCCTCAAGTCCAACTTATAGTGCCATCACCATTTTACTACTAGCTCATCTTATGCCATCTTTTATCACATAATTAACTTAACTTCAAGGTCACCTGGCTAAAGTACTCTTTAGTAAAATTTTATTCTATTTCCAAGTAAACCGGAGCCTTCTCAAGACTATATTAAACACATAATAAAATCATACTCGAACTAACACCAAAGTCTAGCAACATATTGATACTCAAATTTTAGGATGTTGCAAACCATCAATTTCATTACATTCGAATACCTTAATTAAAATCAAGCATATTTCAATTCATATACCAAGCACATATATCACAACATTCATTCGTATATATATATATATTTTATTAGCTAATTATCCATATACCATTTTATAAGTTTTCGCACATGCACTTATTAAGCCAAGACTAGCCATATCATACAGCTTAATAAACATCCATATATGAGACATTAGCAACATCACCAAATAGTCAAATATAGTTCTTGTACATTACAAATTCATGCGCATTTTACCATATTATCATGGACCATTTTTTTTATTTTTTATTACAATAACAAGTCAAAGAATACCTAATTCACATGCTAAATATCATGTCTAGACATCATATATTCAATCATCAAATGAGCCATTAATTCAGTCATCAAAATAGCCTCAAAAATTTGAACCAATTCCATCACTCAATATTAAACTAATTGTACTATTTCATCCGAATGCAAACATCAATATGTCATTTTATAACTATTCATATAACTAACAAAACAAACATAGTCATTATTACTAATAAGTAACTGAATCAAAGTAGCCATTTTACTACTATAATTTGCCATTAACACTTTATGCTCATAACAAAAATCAAACATTAAACTAACCAACTTGACCTTTAAATACCAAACCACAAACAAACATGTCATATGTATATGTATTTAATTTATCTATCATTAGCCGAATATGAAAGCCCGTCATTTACCAATTCCAAGCCAATTTACAAGAAAAATTATACATCAACTTATAGGTCAATAATGAGCCACTCCAAATAACAAAATTCACAATATATATAGCAAAGTCATCACATAGTTTATAGAAACATGTACCACAAATCGAAAACACATCCATCAACTACATAATTACTCGAACCGAATCACATGTTCATCAAAAAAAAATTCCAAAATGAGCTAATTAACAAGGCCTATTATTCACAAACATTAGCATCATTATCAAGCCATTTTCGCATGGCTATTTATATACAATTCAAAACAAACCATATTAAAACTAGCCTATACATTCCATATGTCAAAAGTATAAGCTTTCAAAGTACCGAAATAGTGATCGATATTGTGATGATGATCCTTGATGATCCCCAAGCTCGAGCTAGCTTTATCTATCTATAAAACAATGGAAGAACACACAAGGTAAGCTTTGAAAGCTTAGTAAGCCATAAGAAAATAAATCATCATAAGAACATTAATAATTCAATTTGAATAGGTCATATTTAACTAATCTCTTACACATATACAATCACTTTTCTCATATAATCCATAATACCACAATAAGTAATTCCATTTACCTCATTTTCAATGAACATATAAACCTCATAGTACCTGAATTATTTAGCTCAAATTCACATTCGGACTCATTTGACATTGCCCGTTGAGCCATTTGGAATCATTAAGGATACTCGGAAACACATATATCTCATACAATGCCATATCCCAGATATGGTCTTACATGTAACCACATATCGATCCCACTGTCCCAGACAGGATCTTACACGAAATCATATATGATGCCAATGTCCCAGACATGGTCTTACACGTAATCTCATATCGATGCCAATGTCCCAGACATGGTCTAACACGAAATCGCACCTCGGAAGTCCTAATGTCATGAAATCAGTATCCTATACTATTCCTAAGGTTCATACGGGGCTTTCAACTTCATAATTCAATCAAATCATGCTCGAAACAAGTCCTCTAATGATCAATTCAATTTGACAACATATATAAATATATACAATTCAATTCGGCAAACTCGAAAGCTTAAAGAACATACCTAAGTCAAGCTCCCAAGTGAGTCGAACCTTAAAGCTTTCAAATGGTTTCTTCTTCTTTGAGTTTTGGCCAAAACAAGATGAACATGCATGATGTTTTATGTTTTATTTTATTTATTACATATTAATAGTCAATTTACAATTTTATCCATCATTTAGACATTATAAAATCACTTATTTTAAGACCATAACCATCCATACTATTGTTCAATAGCCAAATTACAACATAAGGATCTCATAATTAATTAATCAAAACAATTAAGCACTTTAATATATAACATGCCACTTTTACATTTTTCGTGATTAAGTCCTTTTATTAAATTAAACACACAAACGGTAAAATTAATTCACGAAATTTTCACACATATCAAATAACATGTTGTAAATTCCAAAAAATAATATTAAAATAATTTTACGACCAAAGATTTTTGGTTCCAAAACAACTATTCTGATTTAGCTAAAACCGGGCTGTTACAACAACGATGAGTGGTTTTATTCACAACATGGTGTAAAGGTAGAGGAGTCCTAAGGAACTCCTACTATGTTGTGTAGCGGTGGGGTAGGAACATTTTTTTGATAAATTGAAATTGGATTGCATTTATATTTGCATTGCTGTGAATACCGAGATATTATGATAATGAGTTAATCTGAAATACTGAAATTTCGAGTTGCCATTCAAATTGTGTTTATCCTTTGAAGTTGATATTATGTATGTTGCATCTACTGTTTGCATCAATTTTCTTGTGATGGAACTCACACTGAGCTTCATAGCTCACTTTCCTTTTATTTTCATCTTTACAGATAACCCACCAGGTTAGGACGTGGACTCGACATACGAAGGGCTCAGCTCGGATTGACCGTTCTACCATAAGAATATTTTGAAATTATTATTTGATATTTTTATTATTTAAAGACTATATCATTTTATTTTTAACAGTGGCATGGGACTTAGGTTGGTTTTAATTAGCATACATGTCTTTTAAATTTTTCTTTTTAAAATGTTGAATTATGGATTATAATCAAATATGCATGAAATATAAATTTTATTAAAACTAAGTTAAAATCACTTTTCCACTTTAAGATTATAAATAATTTTTTAATAAATAAACCAAAAATTAACTAAGTTTTTCAATGATAATCATTCTCTACAAGAAACATGTTAAACTAATTGTTTTTTTACTCATGGAATTTTCTAAAAATAGACTAATTTTTCTACTAAAATAAACAAATGTTTTAAATCAACTATTTTATAAACCTAGATCGCTACAAGGCGATCTTGGTGGACGATGTAATCTCCCGAATTCGGATTTAAAGTTTAGGCCGGGTAGGGGAGGTTACACATGCCTTGCGCACTCCAAATGCTTTGCCATGTAAATGATGGGTCCTTTCCTAAGTATGTTTAACTCTGTGAATGGATAATATTTTTGCCTTGAAAATTCTTGCTACCAAAGATGTGGGGTTGGTCACCAATCGCCAACCTACTTGCCCAACATCACTATGTTGAATTGGGTCGCATCATGAAATCCAAGGCCTATTACAACTTAGACACACATAAAACACACTAGTTCACACAACTCATGCCTCTAGAGTTATCATTGTTTTGACACCAAAATCAATTAATAAGAATTAAAACTCATTACAAAATGATGTTGGTAATAAGAAACAACTCATGGTCTAAGTCTAAAGTGATTGCAAAATGGTTTTAATATAAACATCCTTACCTTTTTTAGAAAGCATTCAATTGCTCCAACTTTATATACGTTCTCAAAGTTGATCCTTTATACCTTGAAAAGAGTGTTTTTTGTTATTGTCAACCATAGTTGGTAAACCTAAATATTTATTAGGGTCTCGAGTGATACGAACATTCATTACATTCTACACCCACCACATGTTTACACTCTAAGGTAGTACTAACATTAAACAAAATCATAGACTTGTCAGATCCACCTTTTGACCTAAACATGATTCATATTAATATAAAAGTCCCTTAATTTCCCACACTCCACTAAGAGTAGCTGCACCAAAGATAAGTTTTATCATCATCAAATTTCATTTCTACTCCCTTCCATCCACATAATAATCCCAACTCATTTAGTACTATTTATTAAAGATGAAAACATTTCTGCTATTGATTATGAGCAAGTACAGGGACATAGGGTCCTTTTGTTTGAGATCCCTAGTTGTAAAGGTATTAGTGACAAGCCCCATTGTGCAACAAACTCAATAAATTGCATAACCAAATCCACCAATCTTCGATCAAAGCCTAACTAAAGCATCATCTCCTTGACAAAGTGCCACTCCACCTAATTTATATACTTACTCATATCAAGATTCAAGGTAAAACTCCCTCCCAACCCCTTATTTTGTGTTGCAACATGTGTAGGACTTTGTAGGCAACAAAAGCAATATTTGTTATAAATAAACCTAGGAAAAAACAATCTGTGCCTCATCGATACAATACCCAAGGGTTGGCTTAAACATGTTAACCAATTTCTTAGCAATCTTATACAAAACATCACACAAATTATGTGGCATCCCAAACCTGGGTGAGACGGTTTGACCCAAATTTCAAATGTCACATTAGTCACTGAAGTGACTCTTCGTTTATACCACCACAAACACACCAACCAACCAAACACACCTCACAAATATTCAGAGAAAATTTAAAATCCTCAAATCATGCTTCTGTTGCACTACTCTGATCATCCAATCAACAACAAAACTAAATTTATAATTTAATATTTAATAGGCAATTACTTCAAAACTTAAGTTAAACATACATGCAAGCCATAAGATATTTTTAACTGACTATATTTGAAAGGACTTTGGAAACTGTTTTATTTAAAACATATGATTAGATTTAAATCGTAATTTAGTAAAATGTTGGAAAAACTCCACTTCACAATGTTTGAAATTAGTGTTGTAAAATTATATGTATAAGTCTTATTTCGGAAGATTTATCTAAACATTACACACAACATCATAAAATCATCATCTAATTAGTTCACATGCAACTTTCTTTTTTTTTTTTTTTTTTGTAATTTGTCCACTTTTACATTTCATGCAAACTAAACACATGATTATTTTTGCAAAGCATACATAAAACATATAAGACTTACCTTGTTGACCAGCGACTCTTCAACCTGCACTTACAAGTTAGTCGAACAATTGTTCATATGATTCACCAAGCATTCACAATACACCATTTAATCAACTATCTAAAACGATAATAAAATTCTAAATCAACAATTAAAGAGCCCATAATTTCCAATTAAAACCCAAAAATTGTAACTAAGTCTAATACTAAATCCCATAAATTGGTCCCTCAATGCCTTCCTCATTTGGATTGGGAACACATCAATATTCCTAGGTGTAACCTTGTTATGGATCACTTGGATGGCTCACTTCCACACCTATTCACAAGCTATAACACCACAATGATTTAAAAGAGAGTGTGAGCTTGTTGAAGCTCTGGGAGTGCTCAAACATACAACAAAAAAAAACACATCATTCAGGTTAAAAGTAGGCATGTAACACTCCTATCTCGAGTCCGTCGCTGGATTAGGGTTAGAAGCGTTACTTGACAGACCAAAAACATTTATTGAATTATCATATAGCCATTCAACAATATCAATCATAGTCTCCCTTAAGTAGGTCATCGAGACCTTAGACATGCTTATTAACCAGGTCTGGACTAAATCGAAACACATAAGTAATTTCATGAGAATTTGGAACTTTTTTAAAATACAGGGGACACACGGCTGTGGGGGTAGGCCGTGCCTCACCCACGGCTACTTGACATTCCCGTGTGACCTCCCCGTGGTAGTATACTGCCAAAATCAATAGGGTCACCAAGCACGCCCGTGTGCTAAGGCTGTGTACTATTAGATCACATACTGACATTTCTCACACGGCCATCAAACACACCCGTGTCGAGGCTATGTGCAATTTAAGCCACATTCTGCTAATTTACCCACGGTCTTAGGCACGCCCGTGTGCCTCAACCGTGTGACAACATAGGCCATTTTACAAGGCCAATATGCCACCCACTTAGGGTATTACCTACAAGTAATACATATCAAATCATAATATGCATATATGGCAACCAAAACATACCAAATTGCTCACTTTATCTATACATTCAATACCAATTCCATTCATACTAACTTACAAACTAAATCCAACATCATTTCAAGCATATATCATCCATTTTCTTAACGAAAACTTAACCATTTCATATGCATCAAAACATACCAAAAATATATGCTTCATATAACTCATTCATTCAAGCATTTTATCAACTCAAGACTAACCAAAACATATGGCTAGAATCATCTTATAATCACATACACTTATCTAGCCTATAAATGCCATAATTAGCTATATATATCTTAAAAAGGGTACCAAAATAATTTTAGTAGTGTGATGATGATCGGTGACGGTCCCGACCCTTCAGTAGCTTTGACGACCTATAAAATAGAGAAAACGCACAGAGTAAGCTTTCCAAAAGCTTAGTAAGTCATAATACAAATAAACCTAGCATAAAGGCATATATGCATAAAGTACATTGACACATAACATTTACTTAGCAACTATCACATATTGTTTTGGTTCATATACTTGGACCCAATTGCCACACTCATCCATACCAAAATCATATGTTTATATATCCAACTCCTTCTTAAACACTCTTGCATATTATTCTAGTGCTCATATTCAATCATACTTTTCTTTAATTCAAAGTCATATAGGTACTTAACTTTTATGCACCTTTATTATACATACCTAACATATCTGAAATAAATATAGCTCAGATTTGCTCATTGAACAGTTCAGAATCTAAAATGATACCTGAAAACGCAGAATAATTGTACAATATCAATGTCCCAGACGTGGTATTATTGGATGTCGATGCCACTATCTCATAAGGTCTTACCAGATTCGAGATATCGATGCCATCGTCCCGCATAAGGTCTTACTCAGATTCGATATCGATGCCATCGTCCCGCATGTGGTCTTACTCGTATTCGAGATATCGATGCCACCGTCCCAGCATGTGTTCTTACTCATATTCAGATATCGATGCCACTGTCGCAGACGGGGTCTTACTCGTATTCAGATATCGATGCCATTGTCCCAGACAGGGTCTTACTCGTATTCAGATATCGATGCCACTGTCCCAGACAGGGTCTTACTCGTATTCAGATATCGATGCCACTATACCAGACAGGGTCTTACACGAATCACTACGATGCCGATGTCCCAGACATGGTCTTACACATAAAGCTCATATCAATGCCAACGTCCCAGACGTGGTCTTACATATTAATCATTTATCGATGCCTACGTACCGGATGAGGTCTTACTCATAAAACTTATATCGTTACCAACATTCAAGACGTGGTCTTACACGAGTCTCAAATCAACGCCAACATCCCAGGCATGGTCTTACATGATAAACAGAATAGATACCTATCTATTCTTAGGTTCTTACACGGCTTCTCGGACTTAATCACTATAATGGATTTATCTCGAAATACAAACACCTATCTTCTCATCCATACCCATAATCAACCTCAAACATATGAACAAACATAATATCATACAAGTATGTTTATTTGCATAATGACTTACCTTGGATTCGATCTATCGGAATGGGAAATGGCTACTCGTTTACTTTTGCTTTCCCACGATCTAAGTCCGTTTTCCTCGGTTCTTGATCTAAACATATTCAGAATTAACTCTTTTATTCACTAGTTCATTCAATTCAATCCAAAGACACATATTTAGGGCTATTTGTAATTTAGCCCTCACATTTGTACATTTTATCAATTTAATCCACTTTTCACAAAACATGAAATTCACAAAATCTACTCATGCTCATGCTTAGCTGAATACTCCTACATCACATATAAGTCCACATTTTTCATTGAATTCACAAATTAGTCCTCCAACATAATATTTTCACAATTTAGCCCTATTTAGCTAAATTCAACAAAACTTCAAGAACAAAACATGTTCATCAAGCTTAAATCTTCCATTTAACATCATAAAACATCACAAAACTCAACATAGCATCAATGGCATTTTACAAAAACATCATCAATTCATCAAATTGAGACATGGATTTAGTAGCTCTCAAAGCAACGATTGCAAAAACGTAGAAATTATCGAAAACCTGACCGAAAACATACCTTGGATTTAGCCTTCAAATGTCCAAACGAAATAAAGCTTTTCTTTTCTATTTTTGTTTGTGTTTTTTGATGGAAGAATGGATGAACAAAATCCATTTTCATGTTATAATCGCAAATAATATATATAATAATTCATTTACCCTTTTAGCTATATAAAACAAAATTTTATAACATAAATAACAAGGTCATTTTTGACCATAATCACCCACTAACTAAATAGTGGTTAAATTGCCATTTAAGGCCATAACTTTTAAAAGCCACAACACGTAGGTGCTTTAACAAATAGCAAGCAACTTTCACTTTCAATGAAAGTCAATCCTTTTGTCAAATTAATCATATAGACAGGCAATTTAACATATGAAACTTTTCCACATGCTTAATCACATATCAATGACACAAAAATTAATATTAAAATATTATATGAACTTGGATTTGTGGTCCTAAAACCACTATTCGACTAGGGTGTAACCCAGACTATTACAATTCTCCCCCATTAGGGATTTTCCTCCCCGAAAATCTTACCGTTAAATAGAGTCAGATATTGTTGTCTTATTGAGTCCTCAGGCTCCCACATAGCCTCTTCTATTCCGTGTCGATTCCACAATACTTTCACTAACAGTATTTTCTTATTTCTCAACTCTTTCACTTCTCGAGCTAAAATACGGGTCGGTTCCTCCTCATATGTCATATCAGATTGGATCTCAATTTTAGATGGGACAATCACATGTGACGGATCAGAACAATGTCTACGGAGCATTGAAACATGAAATACATCGTGAATCTTTTCTAGCACAGAGGGCAACCTTAGTCTATAAGCAACAGGCCCAACTAGTTCAATGACCTCATACGGTCCGATGAACCTCGAACTTAATTTGCCTTTACATCCAAATCGGAGTACTTTCTCCCATGGAGACACTTTCAAAAATGCTTTGTCACCAATCTCAACTTCTGTATCTTTTCGCTTCAAATCCGTATAAGACTTCTGACGATCAGATGCTGCTTTCAACAACCTCGGATCAATTTCACTTTCTGTTATGAATCATTTATCAAATTAGAATTCGAATCACCTTAAGCTCATTTTGCTATTATTTCCTTATCAACTTTCAGACATCACATATTTGTTGTATACTTTTACAAAACTTTTTAGAATATACACTCTTTTTTTAAATAACACATAAACATCGATATCACATCTAAGATTCCGAATCAAAAATCAATTTATGTTGAAATCCTTTTTAACTTATCAAATAATTCATCAATTCTGAGCAACGGATATTTATTCTTTACGGTCACCTTATTAAACTGTCGATAATCAATGCACATTCTCATTGTGCCATCCTTCTTTTTCACAAACAGAATAGGAACACCCCAAGGTGAAAAACTCGGTCTACCAAACCCTCTATCAGTCGACTCTTGCAACTGTAACTTTAATTCTTTCAACTCTGTTAGTGCCATATTATACGAAGCTACTAAAATAAGTGTCGTACCAGACATTATTTTAATACCAAACTCAACTTCACGAATCAAAGGTAAGCCCGGTAACTCTTTAAGGAAACACATCAGAAAACTCGCAGGCAATAGGTACTTACTCAATTTTCCTTTCAGACATTTTCAAATCAATTACATAAGCAAAATATGCCTCATATCCCTTTTCACAAAATTCTAAGTTTTCAATACCGATATCGTAGTAGCTATCCATCTAAATCGTTATACTTAACCCGTAAAAATTTCATTATTTGGATATCTCAAGTCAATAGTCTTTCTTTCACAGTTCACAACAACATCATGCATAAACAACCCATCCATACCCAAAATAATGTCAAACTCATCAAATGGCAAAAGCATCAGATCAGCAGGAAAATAGGTATCTTAAAACATTAACGGACAGTTCTTTCATGCTTTATCAACCGAACACTTTTACTCAAGGGTTTCGATACTTTTATAGCAAACTCAGTAGTTTCTACAGGCAAAGTCTTACTGAATACTAAATTCATGCATATATATATGAATGCGTAAAACCAGGGTCTATCAATGCAATCACAGAAGTATCATAAAGTGTTAAAGTACCCGTTATAACATCAGGTGATGAAGCTTCCTCACGAGCTCGGATAGCATACGCTTTGGCAGGCGCTCTAGCTTTAGATCTTGCAACAATGTTCCTCGTAGACCTCTGACTACTATTGACATTTCTTGTATTTTGGGAAGGTCTATCTCTCTTTAGGGCATTAGCTCCTCTCAGATTCTGAGTAGTCTCTTGTTCAATAGATTTTAGGCAGTCTCGAATAAAATGGTCTAACGATCCACATCTGAAGCAAGCTTGATTTTTCAATCTATAATTCCTGATGTCTTTTACTATAATGCTTAGACTTAAGTGGCTCGGAGTTGACATTTCCAACACTTGCCATCTCTGACCAATCTTGAATGAAGTGATTTCGTGATCCATATTTATAACAAACTCTATTGTTGTACTTGCTCCAACATTTTCCCACATGTCGTCTTCCACACTGCCTACACTCAGGTTTATTGCGTTTAGTACTTCCATCATTTGATTCAATTGCAGCTTGAGTTCTCAAACTAACATTTGGTCTCACACGATCTCCACTAGCATGTCCAATTGAAGCATTTGATCTATTGTTTGCATCTCTATATTTCTTCGTTAAAGGTTGAGAAAAATAACTCATCTATCTTTTTCTTTCATTACAAGCTTCAGAATTGACTTTCTCGGTATTATCATTATTAGTAGCCCTAAACTCTCCGGCCTCATACTTACGAATTTTGTCAACTGGAGGCATATTCATTAGATTCAAATTCATAGTCAAAAGCATAGCAGATGTCTAAGGGAGATTAACCGGGGATGTAGGTTGCAAAATAGTCGGGTTATTTCTTACAAATTGAGTGAACCACTCACTCATCATTTGGATGAAAGCTTGTTTAACTTCTTCCTCTAGACCGCTTGTAATCGGTCTCGCATTAGAAGGCATTGTCCCTTTCACTGGAGCAAACGCATTACTTTCTACATCGTCAGCTACAGCTCTTTCGGGATCCATTACTACACAAAAATCATATTTTTTTCATACGTCAAGATTCATCACACTATCACATTTCAGATATATGGCATGTATAGTTAGACTCAGACACGCTACGTTAGTCCAAGAATCGACTAAATTGTAGCTCTGATACCAACCAAATGTAACACCCCTATCCCGAGTCCGTCGCCAGATTAGGGTTAGAAGCGTTACCTGACAGATTGAAAACATTTATGGAATTATCGTATATCCGTTCAACAATATCAATCATAGTGTCCCTTAAGTAGGTCATCGAGACCTTAGACATGCTTATTAATTGGATCGGGACTAAACCGAAACACATAAGTAATTTCATGAGAATTTGGAACTTTTCTAAAATACAGGTGACACACGGCCGTGGGGGTAGGCCGTGCCTCACCCACGGCTACTTGACACTCCCGTGTGTCCTCCCCGTGGTTGTATACTGCCAAAATCAACATGATCACCAAGCATGCCCGTGTGCTAAGGCCATGTACTATTAGATCACATACTACCATTTCTCACACGGCCATCAAGCACACCTGTGTCGAGGCCGTATGCAATTTAAGCCACATTCTGCCAATTTACCCATGGTATTAGGCACGCCCGTGTGCCTTAACTGTGTGACAACATAGGCCATTTTACAAGGCCAATATGCCACCCACTTAGGGTCTTACCTACAAGCAATACATATCAAATCATAATATGCATATATAGCAACCAAAACATACCAAATTGCTCACTTCATCTATACATTCAATACCAATTCCATTCATACTAACTTACAAACTAAATCCTAAATCATTGCAAGCATATATCATCCATTTTCTTAACCAACACTTAACCATTTCATATGCATCAAAGCATACCAAAATATATGCTTCATATATCTCATTCATTCAAGCATTTTATCAACTCAAGACTAATCAAAACATATTGCTAGAATCATCTTATAATCACATACACTTAGCTAGCCTATACATGCCATAATTAGCTATATATATCTTAAAAAGGGTACCAAAATGATTTTAATAGTGTGATGATGATCCGTGACGGTCCCGACCCTTCAGTAGCTTTGACGACCTATAAAATAGAGAAAACACACAGAGTAAGCTTTCCAAAAGCTTAGTAAGTCATAATACAAATAAACCTAGCATAAAGGCATATATGCATAAAGTACATTGACACATAACATTTACTTAAGAACTATCACATATTGTTTTGGTTCATATACTTGGACCCAATTGGCACATTCATCCATACCAAAATCATATGTTTATATATCCAACTCTTTCTTAAACACTCTTGCATCTTATTCTAGTGCTCATATTCAATCATACTTTTCTTTAATTCAAAGTCATATAGGTACTTACCTTTTATACACCTTTATTGTAAATACCTAACATATCTGAAATAAATATACATTCACGTAATTATTCATTGCTCGAATTTGCTCATTGAACAATTTAGAATCTAAAATGACACCGAAAACATAGAATAATTGTACAATGTCAACGTTTCAAACGTGGTCTTATCGGATGTCGATGCCACTGTCCTAGACAAGATCTTACTCGTATTCAAATATCGATGCCACTGTCCCAGACAGGGTCTTACTCATATTCAGATATCGATGCCACTATCCCAGACAGGGACTTACTTGTATTCAGATATCGATGCCACTGTCCCAGACAAGGTCTTACTCGTATTCAGATATCGATGCCATTGTCCCAGACAGGGTCTTATTCAGATTTAGATATCGATGCACTATCCCAGACAGGGTCTTACTCATATTCAGATATCAATGCCACTGTCCCAGATAGGGTCTTACACGAATCATTACGACGCCGATGCCCCAGACATGGTCTTACACGTAAAGCTCATATCAATGCCAACGTCCCAGACGTGGTCTTACATATTAATCATTTATCGATGCCTACGTCTTGGACGAGGTCTTACTCGTAAAATTTATATCATTGCCAACATCCTAGACGTGGTCTTACACGAGTCTTAAATCAACACCAATGTCCCGGACGTGGTCTTACATGATAAACAGAATAGATACCTATCTATTCCTAGGTTCGTTCAGGACTTCTCGAACTTAATCACTATAATGGATTTATCTCGAAGTACAAACACCTATCTTCTCATCCATACCCATAATAAACCTTAAACATATGAACAAACATAATATCATACAAGTACATTTATTTGCATAATGACTTACCTCGGATTCGATCTATCGGAATGGGAAATGGCTACTCGTTTACTTTCGCTTTCCCATGATCTAAGTCTGTTTTCCTCAGTTTTTGATCTAAACATATTCAGAATTAACTCTTTTATTCAATAGTTCATTCAATTCAATCTAAAGACACATATTTAGGGCTATTTGCAATTTAGCCCTCACATTTGTGCATTTTATCAATTTAATCCACTTTTTACAAAACATCAAATTCATAAAATCTACCCATGATCATGCTTAGCCGAATACTCCTACATCACATATAAGTCTACATTTTTCATTGAATTCACAAATTAGTCCTCCAACAAAATATTTTCACAATTTAGCCCTATTTAGCTAAATTCAACAAAACTTCAAGAACAAAACATGTTCATCAAGCTTAAATCTTCCATTTAACATCATAAAACATCACAAAACTCATCATAGCATCAATGGCATTTTACAAAAACATCATCAATTCATCAAATTGAGACATGGATTTAGTAGCTCTCAAAACAACGATTGCAAAAACGTAGAAATTATCGAAAATCGACCGAAAACATACCTTGGATTTAGCCTTCAAATGTCCAAACAAAACAAAGCTTTTCTTTTCTATTTTTGTTTGTGTTTTTCAGTGGAAGAATGGATGAACAAAAATCCATTTTCATGTCATAATCACAAATAATATACATAATAATTCATTTACCCTTTTAGCCATATAAACATAAATAACAAGGCCATTTTTTTACCATAATCACCCACTAACTAAATAGTGGTTAAAATGCCATTTAAGGCCATAACTTTTAAAAGCCACAACACATAGGTGCTTTAACAAATAGCAAGCAACTTTCACATTCAATGCAATTCAGTCCTCTTGTCAAATTAATCATACGGACAGCAATTTAACATATGAAACTTTACCACATGCTTAATCACATATCAATGACACAGAAATTAATATTAAAATATTATATGGACTTGGTTTTGTGGTCCCGAAACCACTATTCGACTAGGGTGTAACCCAAACTGTTACAAGGCATACTATGACGTTTCACATATTATTACAGCTCGCATGGAATAGTGGCTCACACGATATAATAGTTTACATGAAATAAATAGTTCGCATAAAATAGGCAATTCACGAAGAATATGAGTTCGTGTAAAACAATAGATAATATGAAATAACAGTTCATACCATATCATAACTCATATATTTCAAGTAATGATAAATTGCCATATTGTGATTTTGAAACATATATGTGGATTCTATCACCACACATTGGATAAATGGATCTCCATATAACGTCTCGCTATTGACTCAAAGAGCCTTACGCTGTCTCCGATTTATGTGTAGCACGAATGCTTACACTCTCCAACACTGTCGACTCATAAAGCCCTACTTTATCTTCGATAAATCAAGTTATGCTCTATATTCCCTTATCTCTCCAATGCTGTCTTCGGACTACAATGCCCTATCCAACTAATAAGGGTGAGTACTCATAATCTTATTACATGCCAACTATATCCAATGGTTACAAGAGATCAAAATGCTAACACGTCATTTTTAACACATTCACAATACTCAGTATAATATGGCTCGCCATTTAGTAAAGCTCGTACAATAGCACAATTCGCAGTGTACATCAGTCAGATATAATATGGTTCATAGTAAAGATTGGTTCACAAGTAATATAGCTCAGATGCAACATATCTTGCACACATAATCACTATTCACATAATATTCTTGTTATAACTCACATAAATCATAATTCGCAGAACTCTTTTTCCTTATCACATAGATTACATATTTTATAACATAGGTCACATGATAGAATGGCTCGCATACCATATAGCACAAAGTATCACAATACACAGTTCACAATATAACATTGTATAGTTCACAATTTACTTAGCTCATATATAGCACATAGATGACATGATAATAGGGTTCACATAAAGAGTATGATTCACAGATGGTATGAGTTTGCACATGTAGTATGAGTTCACACATTGTATGGGTTCGCACATGGGTAGGGGTTCTCACATGTGGTAGGCTCACATACATATAGATTCTCACACACATATAGACTTGCATATTAACATACTGGGTTTGCATAATTCATAATAGGTTCACATATCACTCACCATAAGTTTGCATGTCATATAACAGGTTCGGATATCATTCAATCATAGATTCACATGTCACATACAATCACACAACATGGGTTCATATTTTACATACAGTCACACAGCATAGGTTTGCATTTCTCATACATGAGGGCTCAGATGCCTTTAGGTGATAGGGTTCAAATATGTCAAGTGATTGGGTTTGCACAACCAATGGCTCGCACAACAAACTATAGGGTACACTTATGGCATGGCAGAGTTCTCAAATTTTATGTAGCATGCTCAAACATATTAACATGGGAGGGGTTCACATGCCAACATAGTAGGGTTTGCGTATTAATAAAGCATTGTTCACACTTCATACATAGTAGTGTTAACATAGCATGCATAGTTTGCAAGCCATACATAGCAGGTTCTCACATCTTACCTAGGCTTCCCTTAGCATGTGTACTGGTTTTTAAATATAGTATGATAAATACTCACCTTAGCACTTACTTCAACAACAATGCTCAAATAAGCTTTTCTTGGCCTTTAACCTTTCTGGTGAAGGCTCCCAAATAAATTGTAACATCTTTTTTAAAGTGGTGTCAAAAATAATGGTTTTGAGACCACAAATCCAACGAGTAATCTTGTATAATTCATATTTAAATTATATGAGTCAATAGGAATTTTACAATGAATTTTGGTTTGAGGAATTTTAATCAATTGAATTAAAAGTTAGTATAAGTGGTTCGGTTAAAAGCCAAGAGGTTATTGAAAATGAGGTATTAGGACCTCTTTCCATAATTTAAAGCCATAAATATTTTTATTACATATTTACAGAGTCTGTAACACCCCTAACCCTGCCTAAATGTTATGGCCAAATCTGGGAGTGTTACTGATGTGTCTCTAACTAACTATGATCACAATAAAGGCAAGCGCACCTATCGTTTAATAGTATAGTTATGATAAGACCGAAAATATCGTAGCTACAAGGACCAAGAGTACTATTAATTACTATCTTCTTATTATCTAGCCTAAGATTTGGAGTGATTTCTTTTAAACTACAATTAATTAAAAGCATGACAGAGAATGAATTGGGAAAATACTTTTAGAAAACTATATGAGAAAGGCAATACCTAAGGAAGAATCCACCTAGACTTCACTTATTACTTTTGATTCATACGATTTATTCACTTGACTTAATCTGTAGAAATCCCTGATTTATGTTAATATCTCTTTCGAGACTAAAAATAACTAACTCTAGGTTGGTTAATTGAAATCTCTTTCTAATTAAAACCCCTATTATCTCATTAACTCGATCTATGAATTCCCTTATTAGATTTGACTCTAATCCGGTAGATTTACGTCGTCCTATATCTAGAATTGCATTCAACTCAACTTAATTGTGCTAATATACTCTTAATCAGGGACTTTTTCTCCTCTACATAAGCAGATTCGACTTGAGTCAATAACCGGTACTATTAAAACAAGAATAAGAACTCACAATTAAGAATAAAAACAAGTATTTATTTTATAAATCAAATAGTAATAAGATCTATCTTAGGTTTCATCCCCTTAGGTATCTAAGGGATTTAGTTCATACTGATAGAGGAAAACATATTAAAATAAGGAAAACTACAAAACATAAGAAAACCCAAAAACTTCAAGAGAAATTGATAGGAGATCTTCAGTCTTGATGGAGATCCTTATTCCAAGCTGCCCCCAATGGTTGTCTTTGAGTATTTTCTGCCTTCTACTCTTCGTGTCCCTTTAGGTCCTCCCCCAGGGTGTTTATATAGGCTTTGGAACACCTTTCTTGGCCCACAAGTGGTCTTTTTCGAATAGAATTAGACTTGGGTTCGGCAAGGACACGCCCGTGTGACATGTCCGTGTACCAAAGCTTAGGCCATGTTTGATTCTGCTCGTAACACACGGCCGTGTGGTTTACCCATGGTCGAAAGTTCAAACCGTGTTGATTTCGAGGTAGGCCCATTTTGTCCCTTTTTGGCCTGTTTATCATTCTTTTCGACTCCCTAAGCTCTCCTGAGTGTAAAACATGAAATTAAAGAATTAGGAGCATCGAATTCATCAAATCTAATGAAAATTCATCTAAAAATAAGCCAAGCATGGGGTCAAAATATGTATAAATTATGGTTTATTAAATATCCCCACACTTAAACATTTGCTTTTCCTCAAGCAAAATCCTTAACTCACAATTAAAATTAACTTCCTTAATTTATAATTTTCATCAATAATGTTTCATCATAATTCATAGATAATTCATACATTGATAATTTAACTAAAAGAGTCCTAAAGATTCAAACAATTTAAGTCACAAATTTTTATAGCACAAAAACATATGTGTTTCCCCTTACCTAAATAATCACCTTTAATTCAAAACCGACAAGAATTGACATCCTCACTAAAAATTCACTCAAAGTGTTTAAGGTTCCAAATTAAGCACTCAAAAGTCAAACATGAAAAGTTATTACCATAGGGTTGCATGAAAATCAAATCTCCACCACTATAAAATGAGATGATACACCAATCAAAAGGTCTTTACAAGGGTTGTAATGGGGCTTGGGTTAAAGGCATGGATAAAGGCTGAAAAAGAAGGTTAAAATCGAGATTGAATTGACAATTTACCTAACTAGAAAAATAAACTAATACTGAGCAATTACATTAATTGAAAACTTATCAATAATAACACAAGCTTCTTCTCAAAATGTGAAATTAACTTGCTTAATGCTCAAATAACATAGAACTCATATTTTTATTTTTTTAATAATAAAATGATGAGATGAATTTAACAACTGAAATAAAGAACATAGCTAGACAACTGACCAAATCAAATCTCGACAAAAAGGGATTAATACAATAGGGAAAATTCTTAATGAATAAAAAAGAATGAGTTTTGGGTTAATATTAAGGTATATCAAGAAACGGTTTATTAAGATCAAAGGGGTTCACTAGGGGTTAATTACGAAGGTAGGCTTTTTAGTGGAATAAGTGGGTTAAAACCTAGGTGCCTTTATCATCTCAGTATATCAAATCAAAGGTATGGTCTCGACATGCTTAAACAAAGCAAGTTCTAGTATAACAAATCAATATTGACATACTCATAAAAGTGAGCAATAAAAGTATATGCTCTAAAAGGCTCAAAATCTCACAAAAATTATGGTTTTTGATGTCAACATTGCAAATTTCAAACTTCAAAGTAATATTTAAATTTAGGGAAACAACCTAATAAATTTTTAATTCTGAAATTAGAATTATCATGCTTGATTCTCTGATGTCTTAAAGTTTAAATCAGCAATGCACAATTACCTATGACTTAATCCAAAACATATCAATGAAAATCATAACTCAATATAAGTTTCATTCTAATAGTAATATGAGAAAATTACTTAAGAACAAGACATAATTCAGGGATTTTCTACTATAATTATCCTCCCCACACTTAAGATGTACATTTTCCTCAATGTACAAAGATAGATAATAGTAATAAAATCATAAGATAGGAGAGAAGTGAAACTTCTTGAATTATGGATTGTAATATCCGGGATTTAGGGGTTATGCATTTTTACTTAAATGTGTGTGGTAGCATGCTTGTGTGTGAATTGAATGTGTTTTGGGGCTTCAGGAACCTTGGGTTTTAGGTAGAAGCCTTAAAAAATATCTGATTTTAAGCCTAAAAAGGGGAAACTAAGGGAGCTAGGCCTTAAGGAGTTTATTGTGTGGCTTAAGACACAAGAAAAGCCTTGGTAAAGTGGCAAGGAGGCACCACTTAGGGCCTTAGTCAGTGACGCCACAGGGAGTGTAAGGGGACCTAGGTTTGAGCAGCCAAGGGAAGCATTTTGGAGCTTTTATTTTTCATCAAGGAGATGCAGTGATGGACGATACAAGGACACTTCATGGATGAAGTGTAGATTGGGTCAAATAGCTTAAAGATTTGGCTAAGTAGGAGTGAAAAGGGGGATTTGGATGAGGGAAGGAGAGTTGGCCGGCCAAGGGACTTTCATGATGACAAAATTAGGTCACCTAGTAGCCAAAACTCCCTAAGCCAAATTTTAACTGAGCCTCACCATCATTTCTCTTCTCTTCTTCTTCTCACAACTCTTTCTTCCTCTTTCTCACCAAAGCCGAACCACACCAACTTTCAATCTCTTCTCTTTTTCTTCTCATGATTTCTTCTATCATTAAAATACCGAAAACACACTAGACCATAGTCGATTGCATCTTTAACCTTGAAGCTGATTTGTCCACTAGATCAAAAGCTGAATCTCACCTCTTTTGCCATCACTCTCTAGAGCTGATTTCATATTTACTCCTTTTTGAATCGATTCCTTTTCTATTTCTTTCTCAAAGCCAATCAACCTTCTATTGTGGTCAAATCTCTCCATGTTCCAAGCAAAGGTGTTCAATCAATTTCGGTAAGGGTTAATAGTTAGTTGAGTTCTCTTCTTTTTCCTTTGTTTAGCCGAAAGTTAAAGACTCTAATCCCTTTTTATTCTTTTGGCCGAAACTATGAAGGGAGATTTCGGGATCTTTGTAGCCAACGATCAGAAGGAGATCTTTCGGGATTTGGATATCCAAGGTAAGAAAGTTGTGATATTCGGCCAAAGGCCATAATACTTATTAAAGGTTGCCGATTCTAACTATGGATTTCAGGGAGGAGTACAACCTGATTCGGTAGATCTTCGGGACTCGGTGGTCGATCTAGGTAAGGGTTCTAGTGTTTCAGATCTGTTTCTTATTCATTCAAAAGTCGAAGGCTAATTGGCCGATTACAAGGAGGGATCATCACGTAGTTCGGTATTTGGTTGGAAACAAATCAGTATTAAGGTAAGGTGATATCTTCATGTGACATATCCTTCAGGATTTCTAAGTTGAGCGGAATAGGCTTTTGGTCACTAACTTTTGCTGATCAATTATAGGAAGGGGGAAAGCAAACGTTTAGGGATTTCGCTTAGATCTACGAATAGTCAGGTGTGTAGCCTTACACTAATTCCCGATAGATTAATAGTGTTAGTATTAAATATGTGATAACGGAAATATGAAGAACATGGCTAAGGATACCATTCAATGGTACAGTGCATTTAGGTACGTTACCCCTAACTCACGTTAATAAAGTTTATAAACTATGATAAGAAAATTTGAGAAATATCGATATGGCCATGGGGTGAGGTATATTGCATGATATTTGTATGTTACGATGTTGCATGGGCATATGGGTGATAATGATAAAGGGAAGTGTTCGGTGGTTTTACCACATTATCTAGTGACTTGTGTCACATATTATGAATCGCTACTCTGTCACATTATCTGGTGGCTATGCCACAATTATAAGGGCGATGTGCAGTTGACTGTAGTGACTGCCTTCAATGGTGTGTAGTGGATGGAGGGTCGATTTAGTAATCCCACAAGTGTGATTGGCGTGCATGTGATGTGTAGAGGTTGGATATCTAGGTGGGTTTGGGTTGCATCATTGCTTATATTTGTTTGTATGTGATATAATATGCTATGATCGATTGGGAATCTGTGATGGTTGTTACACACTGAGTCTATTGACTCACCCTTCGTGGGCTAACATTTTGCAGGTGATACTCAGTAAATGGACCGGGTCGGCAGAGACTTAGTGGTGGCCATGCTTAGCTCAGCATTTTTGGATTTCTTATTATGTTTTTTTTGAATTTATTTTGGGTTTTATTTTGTTGTAATAAGGCCATTGTTATTTAACTATTTTATTTTGCAGTTTAATTTTTATTATGATATGAACAAGATCAAACAAATGATTAACCATTTTTCGTAAAATAACTTCAATTGTTTTGACACTTAAACATCTAAAATTTGACATTTCTTTTAACTTGAAAGTTTTGAACACATGATAATAATGTTTCAATACAAACTTCAAAAACAACACGGTTTTCAACCTGATCACAACTCAAATCCAATTTCTTTAAAACCATAAATTTTTCTAAAGTGGCAAAACGAGGTTTAGCAACATTTCACTCAAGGATCATGCCAGATCTGGTCAGGGCTTGTGGCCCGGGTTTGGGATGCTTCAATTTGGTATCAGAGTCCGGTTCAAAACTTGGCCTTGAGGGCTTTTGGGCCCAAAAATGCTTTTATTTTGAAATTGAGTTTTACTAAAGGATGAGCAGGTTTTCTGGCATGGCACCTGAGTCTCCGGCCCGAAGTCCACCAAGTAAGTACCCCTAACTACTGTGTGATTTGTATGTGGGTAATACGGGGACGTAGATTAGTAGATTAGGAGCTATTGAACTCTAGGATTAGCTTACTCCAACACAGAATTGCATAAAATTTAAAGTCTAATCAAACAAACTCGTGAGTGAGTCACCGAAGTTAAGGGTATGGCAAACGTTGCAGCGATGTCTAGGATTGGATTCAAGGGAGCTTGGTATTTAAGCAGTCCTAGTGACTCACCTCCTCTCCGCTCGAATCCTACCCGGTGCACAGTGACGGTTCACCCTAACCAAGAGGACTTATTCACGGGCTAAATTCAATAATTAAAACTTGAAAGGGACTAGCTACATTGTTTTATAAAAACCTTAGTTTTAAAATCATCGAATTACCCCTTTGATTTGTAAAAACTATTTTGAAAAGAAATTTTTCAAAATACCCCCTCCCAGATTTTCAAAATTACCAAAATACCCCAGATTTCCAAAATCACCGAAATACCCCTAGATTTCCAAAATTACCGAAGTACCCCCAAGATTACAAAATTACCAGAACACCCCTATTTCATAAAATCACCAAGGACCCTATTTTGAAAAATTACAAAAATACCCCTGTAGGATAAAATTATGAAAATACCCCTAAGTAGTGTAAAACAACAACAATGACAACCACAACACTTTTTCAGAATGAACGCGAGTTCATGAATGTTGATGATTGAATGAATGAACTTGAGACCAGTGTGTGTATGAATTGAATGAACTACTTTTTAGAACTATTAATCATAAGACTGTTCACGATAAATCAGTGGAAAGAAATAATGAATCATAAAATTCTTAATCAGATAAATGCAACTCGGAAGAATGAGTTCTAGGGGACGTGGTTGTAATGTGCGAGGGCGTGGTAGAGGCAGAATGACCGTATCGAAACCCGTTAGGTCTGGTCAAAGGTCCGAGAATGAGATGCCACCACCACCAGCTGCTGGTGCTAAATATCAGGATCAAACGGGGGATGATGCAGTATCGCAGGCGATGCTGCAAGTTCTTGAGAGGGTGGCTGAAATAGGTGGAGGCATGGGAGCTCAAAAATTTATACTCGAGCGACTCCGAGCCAATGGAGCTGAGGTATTCCGTGGTGTATCTGGTGTGTTGCCCAATACGGCTGAGTATTGGTTAGAGGCGACGGAGCGAATTATGGATAATTTAGACCTGACTGCTGAGGAAAAACTGAAAGGGGTGGTGTCGCTTCTTCGCGATGAGTCATACCAGTGGTGGCTCACGGTTCGGGATGGTGCCACAGCGGCTGATCTTACTTGGGAGTATATTAAGGCGGTGTATCAGAAGAAGTATATTGGGACTAGCTATATTGATGCGCAGAGGAAGGCATTTCTGAGGCTGGTTCAAGGAATAAGTCCGTAGTAGAGTACGACATAAAATTTTTAAGGCTGAGCCGGTATGCTCGAGGCATCATGGTTATGGAGCATGAAAGATGAGTCAGGTTTGAGGATGGATTGAGGGATGACCTATGATTACTGATAGCTCCACAGCAGGAGCGGGAGTTTGCCGTGTTGGTCGAGAAGGATAAGGTAGTCGATGGGGTTAAGAAATCTGTGAGATAAAATTTCGATAAGAATAGACAAAAGAGAGGTTTTGGATCATCAGGGTCATCCGAGAATGTTCAAAAGAGACCTAGAGTTGATGGGTCATGAGGTCAGTGAGGTCATTCTAGGAGAACAAGACTGCATTTGTGCTCAATATGGAAAGAAGCACCTGAGAGAGTGTTGGAAGAAGAGAGGGGGATGTTTTAAGTGTGGGTCTAAGGATCTCATGATTACGGACTGTCCTATGAAAATAGACGGGAGCCGACTAACAAGTTAGGGTCTTAATCAGGCTGGAAGAGGTGGACAGCAGCCACCGCGGGGTCGTGGTCCGATTGGCAGAGGTAATGGTTCTGTAAGGGGTCAGGGAACACTGGGCAGAGGCGTTGGTAACACAGGCGAGACAACCGTGTCCGTGTATGCGTTCATCGAGGAAGGATGGTGACGATCGACGTCATAATGATGACGTTCCTTATAGCTGACAAGCCTTACTTTGCTTTAATTGATGTTGGCTCGACCCACTCATATGTTGCATGTAGAGTAGCTGAAACACTAGGTGTAGTATCTGAACTATCTATTAGGGAGATGACTGTAGTGAGCCCGTTAGGTCAAATGGTAGTGGTGAATAGGATATTTCGGAGTGTGACCCTAAAGATTCAGGGAGTGGTATTTCCTGCCGACTTGATGGAACTTCCCTTCGGAGAATTTGATCTCATTCTAGGCATGGATTGGCTAGTGGAACATCGTGCTAAATTTGATTGCGCAGCTAAGCAAATGGAGTTGAGGACTTCAGAGGATGAGGAGATAATAATGATAGGAGAAAGAAGAAATTATTTGGCTAACGTAGTATCCGCATTAAAGGCTGATAAGATGGTTCGGAGAGGGTGCAAGGCATTTTTGGCCTTCGTGAGTACTTTGGAGGCAAATGAAGAAGGAGTTAGTGGAGTAGGAACAGTAAGGGAATTCGTGGATGTCTTTCAAGGAGTGCTGGGTTACCCCGGACAAGGAGGTGGAGTTCGAATTGATTTACTACCGCATGTGCGACTCGTGTCAATCGCTCCGTACTGAATGGCATCAAAAGAGTTAGTAGAGCTTAAAGCCCAGATCCAAGAGTTACTCGATCATGGGTTTATTTGACCTAGTGTGTCTCCATGGGGAGCACCTGTCCTATTTGTGAAAAAGAAGGACGGGACTATGCGTATGTACATAGATTATCGACAGTTAAATAAGCTGATCATCAAGAACAAGTGCCCATTGTTGAAGATAGATGACTTGTTCGATCAGCTTAAGAGGCCGATATTTTCAAAGGTCGATCTACGGTCGGGATATCATCAGCTTAAGGTGAAGGAAGCAGATATCTATAAGATAGCTTTTCAGATAAGGTATGGGCATTATGATTTCTTAGTAATGCCATTCGGATTGATGAACGCCCTAGCTGCGTTCATGGATATGATGAACTGGGTTTTCTAACCTTACTTGAATCGGTTCATCGTAGTGTTTATAGATGACATCCTAGTGTATTCCAAGTCTAAGGAACAACATAATGAGCATCTGCGGATGGTGTTGCAAGTGTTAAGGGAAAAGAAGCTATATGCCAAGTTTAGCAAGTGTGAATTTTGGCTGAAGGAAGTTACATTCTTAGGGCATGTGGTGTCTGTGGAAGGAATAAGGGTGGATCCTTGGAAGATTGAGGCAATATTAGATTGGAAACCACCTAAGTCTGTGGCTGAGGTTCGTAGTTTCTTGTGGTTAGCAGCTACTACAGGAGATTTGTTGAAGGGTTCTCAACAATAGCAGCACCTCTGACGAAGTTGTTGAGAAAGGAGGTACCTTTTGTATGGGCGGATAAGCAGCAGGAGAGTTTTGAAGAGCTTAAGAGAGTATTGACTGAGGCTCGATTTTGATTCAACCGAAAGCAGGGAAAGACTTCGTGGTGTATTGTGATGCTTCCCATACAGGATTGTGATGTGTCCTATGCAAGACGGAAAAGTGGTCGCTTATGCGTCTCAACAGTTGAGGCCACATGAAGTTAACTATCCGACGCATGATCTGGAGTTGGCTGCAGTAGTGTTCACTCTAAAAGTGTGGAGGCACTACTTATATGGAGAAAGGTTGGTGATTTACACAGACCATAAGAGTTTGAAGTATCTGCTGACTCAGAAGGAGCTAAATTTGAGACAGCGAAGGTGGGTGGAGTTGTTGAAAGACTATGATTGCTCAATAGAGTATCACCCGGGCAAGGCAAATGTGGTGGCAGATGCCCTAAGTCAGAAAGTGGTGTTGGATCTAAGGGAAATGTTTGCACATCTTAGCCTTTATGATGATGGAAGTTTGTTAGCAGAGTTGCAAGTGAAGCCAACATGGCTAAGTCAGGTGAAGGAGAAACAATTGGTAGATGGTGAACTCAGTGCTAAGCTGCTACAAGTACAAAATGGGAAGTTGGAAGACTATGGTGTAAACGGTAATGGAGTGTTGTGTTTTTGAGGCAAGGTCTATATGCCAAAGGATAAGGAGTTAAGGCAGCAAATTTTTCGAGAATCGCATAGTAGCCCTTATGCTATGCATCCTGGAGGAAGTAAGTTATACGGAGATCTACGGGATCAGTTTTGGTGGCCTGGTCTTAAGTGGGAAGTTACAGAATTTGTAGGGAAGCGCTTAACGTGTTAGCAAGTCAAGGCTGAACATCAGGTACCGTCAAGGTTGCTTCAGCCGATAAAGATTCCGCAATGAAAGTGGGAGAGAATTACCATGGACTTCGTTAGTGGGCTTCCCCTTATGCCTACTAAGAAGGACTCGGTATGGGTGATAGTAGATCGATTGACGAAGTCTGCACATTTCATACTAGTGCGGGTTGACTATTCCCTGCAGAGGTTGGCAAAATTGTATGTAGCAGAAATCGTGAGGCTGCACGAAGTACCAGTGTCGATTATCTCTGATAGGGATCCGAGGTTCACTTCTCGATTTTGGAAAGCACTACATCAAGCATTGGGCACCAGGTTGGACTTCAGTACGGCATTCCATCTACAGTCGGATGGCCAATCTAAGCGGGTAATTCAAGTGCTAGAGGATATGTTGAGAGGTTGCATGATAGATTTTAGAAGAAGTTGGGAGGAGTTCTTGCCTTTAGCGAAATTTGCGTACAATAATAGCTATCAAGCAAGTATTTAGATGGCACCATATGAAGCACTGTATGGACGGAAGTGTCGAACTCCTACGTATTGGACAGAATTGAGGAACGTCATGTTTTGGGGCCAGAGATTGTGGTAGAATCAAAAGAAAAGGTTAAGGTAATTCGAGCATGGTTGAAGGAGGCATCTGACAGGCAAAAGTCATATGCAGATCTTAAGCGGAAAGAGATAGAGTTTGCTGAAGGAGATCAAGTGTTTTAAAAAGTTTCGCCATGGAAGAAGGTGATGAGATTTGGTTGCAAGGGAAAGTTAAGTCCTAAGTTTATAGGACCTTATCGGATTTTGAAGCAGGTTGGACCAGTGGCATATCAGTTAGAGTTACCTTCGAAATTGAAGTAGATGCACGATGTGTTCCACATTTCAATGTTACGTCGTTATCGATCGGATCCATCTCATGTAATACCGGTTGAGGAGGTGGAGCTAAGACCAGATTTGTCCTATGAGGAAGAGCCGATTCAAATTTTGGAACGGGATGTGAAGGTGCTACGGAGGAAATCAGTTCCTCTAGTCAAAGTATTATGGCGTAACCATGGATCAAAAGAATCTTCATGGGAGCCAGAGGAAGCAATCTGACAAAGAATACCTCACTTATTTTAGCTGTAATTTTGAGGTCAAAATTATTTTAAGGGGTAGAACCTGTAATATTCGGGATTTAGGGGTTATGCATTTTTACTTAAATGTGTGTGGTAGCATGCTTGTGTGTGAATTGAATGTGTTTTGGGGGCATCAGGAACCTTGTGTTGTAGGTAGAAGCCTTAGAAAAATATTTTATTTTAAGCCTAAAAAGGGGAAACAAAGGGAGCTAGGCCTTAAGGAGTTTATTGTGTGGCTTAGGACACAAGAAAAGCCTTGGTAAAGCGGCAAGGAGGTGCCACTTAGGGCCTTAGTCAGTGACGCCATAGGGAGTGTAAGGGGACCTATGTTCGAGCAGCAAGGGAAGCGTTTTGGAGCTTTTATTTTTCAGCAAGGAGATGCAGTGATGGACGGCACAAGGACACTTCATGGATGAAGTGTAGATTGGGTCAAATAGCTTAAAGATTCAGCTAAGTAGGAGTGAAAAGGGGGGTTTGGATGATGGAAAGAGAGTTGGCCGGCCAAGGGACTTTCATGATGACAAAATTGATCGCCTAGTTGCCAAAACTCCCTAAGCCAAATTTTAACTGAGCCTCACCATCATTCCTCTTCTGTTCTTCTTCTCACCACTCTTTCTTCCTCTTTCTCACCAAAGCCGAACCACACCAACTTTCAATCTCTTTTCTTTTTCTTCTCACGATTTCTTCTGTCATAAAAATGCCGAAAACACACTAGACCATAGCCAATTGCATCTTTAACCTTTGAAGCCAATTTGTCCACTAGATCAAAAGCCGAATCTCACCTCTTTTCCTTCACTCTCCATAGCCGATTTCATCTTTACTCTTTTTGAACCGTTTCCTTTTTTATTTCTTTCTCAAAGCCAATCAACCATCTGTTGTGGTGAATCTCTCTGTATTCCGAGCAAAGGTGTTCAATTAATTTTAGTAAGGGTTAACAGTTAGTTGAGTTCTCTTCTTTTTCTTTTGTTTAGCCGAAAGTTAAAGACTCTAATCCTTTTTTATTCTTTTGGCCGAAACTATGAAGGGAGATTTCGGGATCTTTGTAGCCAACGATTAGAAGGAGATCTTTCGGGATTTGGATATCCAATGTAAGAAAGTTGTGATATTTGGCCAAAGGCCATATTACTTATTAAAGGTTGCCGATTCTAACTATGGATTTGAGGGAGGAGTACAACCTAATTCGGTAGATCTTCGGGACTCGGTGGTCGATCTAGGTAAAGGTTCTAGTGTTTTGGATCTGTTTTATATTCACTCAAAAGTCAAGGCTAATTGATTGTGTGTATTAGTGCTTGGCCGATTGCAAGGAGGGATCATCACGTAGTTCGGGATTTGGTTGGAAACCAAATCGGCATTAAGGTAAGGCGATATCTTCATGTGACATATCCTTCAGGATTTCTAAGTTGAGCTGAATAGGCTTTTGGTCACAACTAGTGTTGACTGATTATAGGAAGGGGGAAAGCAAACATTTGAGATTTCGCTTAGATCTACGAATAGTCAAATGTGTAGCCCTACACTAATTCTCGATAGATTAATAGTGTTAGTATTAAATATGTGTTAATGGAAATATGAAGAACATGGCTAAGGGTACTATTCAATGGTATAGTGCATTCAAGTATGTTACCCCTAACTCACAGTTAATAAAGTTTATAAACTATGAAAAGAAAATATGAGAAATATCGATATGGCCATGGGGTGAGGTATATTGCATGATATTTGTATGTTACGTATGTTGCATGGGCATATGGGTGATAATGATAAAGGGGAAGTGTTCTGGTGGTTTTTACCACATTATCTGGTGACTTGTGTCACATATTATGAATCTGGTGACTCTGTCACATTATTTGAAGGCTACACCACAATTATAAGGGCGATGTGCGATTGATCGCAATGAACGCCTTTGATGGTGTGTAGCGGATGGAGGGTTGATTTAGTAATCCCACGGTGTGATTGGCAGGTACGGGTGATGTGTAGAGGTTGGATATCTAGGTGGGTTTGGGTTGCATCATTGTTTATATTTGTTCGTATGTGATATAGTATGCTATGATCGATTGGGAATCTGTGATGGTTGTTACACACTGAGTCTGTTGACTCACCCTTCGTGGGCTAACATTTTGTAGGTGATACTCAGTAAATGGACCGGGTCGGCAGAGACTTAGTGGTGGCCATGCTTAGCTCAGCATTTTCGGATTTCTTATTATGTTTTTTTTTTGAATTTATTTTGGGTTTCATTATGATATGAACAACATCAAACAAATGATTAACCATTTTTCGTAAAACAACTTCAATTGTTTTGACACCTAAACATCTAAAATTCGACATTTCTTTTAACTTGAAAGTTTTGAATACATGATAATAATGTTTCAATACAAACTTCAAAAACAACATGGTTTTCAACCTAATCACAACTCAAATCAAATTTCTTTAAAACCACCAATTTTTCTAAAGTGACAGAATGAGGTTTAGCTACATTTTACTCAAGGAGCATGCCAGATCTGGTCGGGGCTTGTGGGCCGGGTTTGGGGTGTTTCATGGATGGAGTCAATGAAAAGAAACCAAAAGACTGTAAGTAGTGGTGAAGGTGGGGGAGGATACTCCGGTAGTACTTTGAGTCTTTTGGAATTGAGTCAATGAAGCATCGACATAAACTAATGAAGAAGTTATGGTATATCTACTATAAAGTGGTCAAGCACGGGGAGACCGCACTGGGATCCTTTCACTTTTTTTGAAGCGAGGATGGTGGTCTTGGTCTTGCCCCGAGTGTCCATCATTGTGTACCTAGCATCACCACAAGTAATATCAAAATAGTCCTAAAATACCAAGTTATTCCTAACAAAGTTAAGCAAAAAGTAGTATTTAAATTGACGTGACTAATGTATGGTACCCTAAGCAAAATCTAAATGGAATGAATAATAATAATAAAATAATAAAGAAAAGAAAAATAAATAGTGGTAAATAACTAGGAATTCAAAATAAAGGAAGAAAAGGGTGACCAATGGTGGCAAGGATGGTGGCTGGTGTGGTGGCGGTGTAAAGAAAGAATAAGATAAAGGGGAAAGGGAAAGGAGAGAAAGAGAGAGGGAAAGGAAAGGGTAGGGAAAAAGTTTTGGGTTGAGGGAGAAAGAAAAAAGGAGGAAGTGGTTGGTCAATGGTGGCTGGAGGTGGGAAGGGGGGAAAGCTACGATGGCTAGAGTTGGGGGGAAATTTGGGGGAGAAGGTGGACAGTAGAAAGGGTTAAGTAGGGATTGGGGTATACGATCGTGTTCCACGCCCATGTTCCTTGGGCGTGTTGGGTCACATGGCTGAATCACAAGACATGTGATGCTTTGTTTGTTTCTTCCATGCCCGTGTAAAGGTCTCACACACCGTGTTACTTAATCAGTGTCGACCACGGCTGATGGGCACAGGCATGTCACACGTCCGTGTCATTTACTCGGTATCGCCTACGGTCTTAAAGCACGCCCGTGTGAGGTTATCGTATGTCGTGTTCTTTAGATAGTGTCGACCACAGCTTATAGGCACGGGCGTTATAATGGGTACGTTTTTCATTTTTGGGTTAGTTTATGCAGCCAAACACCGAGAAGAAGGGGATGCATCAGACGTTATAACGGATACATTCCTCATTTTTGGTTTACCCTTTACTGCATTAGTTGATATTGTGTCGACGCATTCCTATGTTGCTAGTATGGTGTCTGGAACCTTAAACATGAACTTTGAAACTACATCTAGGAAGATGACGGTACTTAGTCCTCTAGGGCAATTTGTAGTAGTAAATAAACTTTTTAAGAATGTGCCTCTAGAAGTACAAGGGTTGGTTTTCCCGGTTGATTTGATGGAACTACCGTTCGGGGAGTTTGATTTGATCTTAGGCATGATTGGTTGGTAAGATATCGAGAAAACTTGGATCGTGTTGCTAAGCGCATGGTGTTAAGGACTCTTAAGGATGATGAAGTTTTGGTGATAGGGGAGAGGAGAGACTACTTGTCCAATGTAGTGTCTACTCTTAAGGTGGAAATAATGGTGAGAAAAGGGTGCATGGCCTTCTTAACTTTTGTCAGTGCCTTGGATGCAAAGGAAGTGACCGTGGATGAGGTTACAACTGTAAAGGAATTTGTGGATGTCTTTCCTAAAGAGCTTCCAAGGTTGCCTCCGGATCGTGAGGTAGAGTTCAGAATTGAGCAACTTTCAGGTACAGCTCCGGTGTCCATCGCCCCTTACAGGATGGCGTCGAAGGAGCTGGTTGAACTTAAAGCTCAGATCCAAGAGTTGTTAGATCGTGGTTTTATCTGACCCAGTGTATCTCTGTAGGGAGCACCGGTGTTGTTTGTGAAGAAGAAAGACGGGTCCATGCGAATGTACATTGACTATCGCTAGTTGAACAAGTTGACCATCAAGAATAAGTACCCACTGTCGAGGATAGATGACCTGTTTGATCAGCTTAAAGGGGCCTCGATCTTTTCAAAGATAGATTTGAGGTTGGGATATCATCAACTTAAGGTCAAAGAAGCGGATATTTGCAAGACGGCTTTTCATACTCGCTATGGCCACTACGAGTTCCTGGTGATGCCGTTTGGGTTGACAAATGCACCAGCTGGTTCATGGATATGATGAACCGAGTTTTTCAACCCTATCTAGACCAGTTCATTGTAGTGTTCATAGACGACATTCTGGTGTATTCTAAGACTGAAGAGGAACACGATTTGCATCTTCGAGTGGTTCTACAGATTTTGAGGGAGAAGCAGTTGTACGCTAAGTTTAGCAAGTGTTAGTTTTGGGTGAAGGAGGTTACATTTCTGGGTCATGTGGTATTTGCAGAAGGGATTAGGGTGGATCCTCGGAAGATTGAAGCGGTGTTAGATTGGAAATCGCCTAAGTCTGTGGCTAAGATTCAGAGTGTCTTTGGTCTGGCTAGGCATTATCGAAGGTTGATTGAAGGGTTCTCATTAATTGCGGCACCTTTAACCAAGTTGTTGGGGAAAGGGGTACCTTTTGTTTGGGCTGGAAAATAATAGGAAAGTTTTAAGGAGATAAAGAGGATTTTGACAGAGGCTCCGGTGTTGATTCAGCCTAAGGCCGAAAAGGAGTTCGTGGTTTATTGTGATGCTTCACACACTGGATTAGGATGTGTGTTAATGCAGGATGGGAAGGTTGTTGCGTATGCGTCTCAGCAATTAAGACTACATGAGGTTAATTATCCCATGCATGATCTAGAGTTGGCTGCGGTAGTTTTCACTCTGAAGATCTGGAGACATTATTTGTATGGGGAAAAGTCTGTTATCTATACTGACCACAAGAGTTTGAAGTATCTCTTAACTCAAAAAGAGTTGAATTTAAGGCAGCGAAGGTGAATTGAGCTGTTGAAAGATTATGACTGCTCGATCGAATATCATCCGGGTAAGGCTAACGTGGTAGCAGATGTATTAAGTTAGAAGGTAATATCAGACTTGAGAGCGATGTTCACCCATCTTAGTTTCTATGATGATTGAAGTTTGTTAGCTGAACTTCAAGTGAAAGCCGACGTGGGTAGATCAGATTAAAGAGAAACAGTCATCGGATGAGATCTTGAGTGCTCAACTTCTAGAAGTACGAAATGGTAGGGTAGAAGATTATAGTTTGAACGGTGATGGGGTTTTGTGTTTTCGTGGGAAGATTTGCATGCCGAAGGATGTGGAGTTGAGGCAGATGATTCTTCAGAAGCGCATAGTAGCCCTTACGCTATGCATCCTGGAGGAAGTAAGATGTACAGGGATCTACATGAATAGTTTTAGTGGCCTGGATTGAAGCGAGCAGTTATGAAATTTGTTGGAAAGTGTTTAACTTGTCAGCAGGTTAAAGTCGAGCATCAGTTGCCTTCGGGGTTGTTGCAGCCGGTGAAGATTCCACAGTGGAAATGGGAGAGGATCACTATAGACTTTGTTAGTGTGTTACCTCTCACGCCTACTAAAAAAGACTCAGTATGGGTGATTGTGGATCGGTTGATGAAGTCCGCCCATTTCATACCTGTTCGTGTTGACTACTCACTTCAGAGGTTGGCTAAGCTGTATGTGGCAGAAATTGTGAGATTGCATGGGGTATCAGTATCGATCATATCAGATAGAGACCCTAGGTTTACGTCGCGATTTTGGAGGGCACTGCATCAGGCATTGGGTACGAGACTAGAATTTAGCACAACTTTTCATCCACAAACTGATGGTCAGTCTGAGAGAGTGATTCAAATCTTGGAGGATATGTTGAGGGGCTGTGTCATCAATTTCAAGGGTAGTTGGGAAGAATTCTTACCGTTGGCGGAGTTCGCATACAACAACAGCTACCAAGCTAATATTCAAATGGCGCCCTATGAAGCGTTATATAGGTGGAGGTGTCGTACTCCTACCTGTTGGACAGAATAGGGTGAACGCCAGAATTTGGGTCCCGAATTGGTTGCAGAGACAGAGGAGAAGGTTAAGTTGATTAGGGCTAGATTGAAGGAAGCATCCGATAGGTAGAAATCTAATGTAGATCTGAAGCAAAAGGAAATAGAGTTTGCGGTGGGTGACCAGGTTTTCTTAAAAGTTTCACCTTGAAAGAAGGTGATGAGGTTTAGACGAAAGAGCAAGCTAAGTCCTAGGTTCATCGGGCCTTATCAGATTTTGAAACGTGTGGGACTAGTTGCATATCAACTGGAATTACCTTTAGAATTGAAACAGATGCATGATGTGTTCAATGTTTCAATGTTAAGACACTACCGATCAGATCCGTCTCACATTGTGCTAGTAGAGGAAATTGAGGTAAGGCCAGACTTGTCTTATGAGGAGGAACCAATCCAGATCTTGGATCGAGAAATCAAGGTGCTAAGAAGGAAATCGGCCCGCTAGTTAAAGTCTTGTGGCAAAATCATGGAATGGAAGAGGCGATGTGGGAGCCAGAGGATACGATACGTCAGTAGTACCCGCATCTCTTTTTATCAGGTAATTTGAGGCTGAAATTTCTTTAAAGGGTAGAATTGTAACATCCAGGATTTAAGGGCTTTGTATCTATCTTGTTTTTTGTGCTTTTGGTAAACTTTTTATGTTGTTTGAGTGTGTTTGGGGTCTCCGGGAAGGCCCAGGGTTAAGTCGGAACCTTGGCCAAAAATTTTTATTTGGTCATTTTAGGGGGGAAGCTGAATGGGCAGGACTTAAGGTTTATTGTTTGTGGTTGTTGACACAAGAACTAAGATGGTAAGGTGGCAAGGAGGTGCCACTTAAGGAGTAGGTAAGTGACGCCTCAGGGGGAGCAGAGAGGGAGTAGGTTCAATTCACATCGTCAGCAAAGTGGATGTTTATTTTTGCTTATACACAAAAGAGCTTGGATGATGGATTCAGTTGGGAGCCTTGAAGAGTGGGGTGGACTTGGTCAAATCTTTTTAAAAGGGTGGACAAGAGTAAACAGGGGGATTTGAAACTTTCAAACTATTTTGAATGGGAGGTTGTGAGTGAAGATAGGAGAGAATCAAGGGGTGAAGGTGGGAAAGGTTGTTAGCTGAAATTGTTGAAGGGGTGATAGGTGGGTTAGGCATTCGATTTAGGGGGGTTGGTGCCAAAAATTTTAAAGGGTTAGCTTTAAGTGGTGAGTTCTCTTTTTCAGCATTTGGGGTGTAATGCATTTTGGGCTATTTCATTTTTTTCTTTGAGTAGCTGAAATTGCTAAGATCTATATTCATTCTTCTTTAGCATAAACCGAAACCAAATTTTTCCCGCTCTTTTCCATTTTTGAAACTTGAGTTCTTTGCCTTACCATCAAAAACTGAATCAGGCCTCTCATCTTTTTGGTTGAAAAGTGTTCTCTTTGAAAACCCTTTTGCCGAATCTTTTATTTTCTCCTCCGTTACATCTTCTTCATCTTCTTTTTTTTCTTGTTAGCATTTTCATAACAAGTGAGTGTTGTTTCATTCCCTCTTGCCGAACCCTCGTAGCTTTAATTCTTCTTTTGCTTCTTCCCTCATTTTTTTCAAGCCATAGCATCCCTGTTGTTCGTACTCCATTACCGAAACTCTTGTGCTTCAACTCCTTCTTTATCTTCTTGGTAAGCCGAACCACCATAGCCAATTCTTTTCGCATTTTCTATTTGTTTCTTCATAAACCAAAACCTATCTTCTCTTCTTTCTTCCTGAGTTGTTATTTATCTTCTTGAGTTGCCGAACCCCTTTTTGTGCTCACATCTCTTGGCCGACTCTTGTTTTAGGAAAGTGCCACCATTCATCCTCCTATCTCCCTTACAAATCAGTTCCTTCCTATTAAGTGGTAAGCGCCATCTTCTTTCTCTATTCTCTCTTAATCTCTGTTTGATTGGTAACCGATGGGGTTAACCATGTTCTGTATTTCTTTGGCCGAATGTAGGAGGGGTCTCTATTCGCATTCTTTTTGCATCAAATCGGTGTTGAAGGATCTTAGGAGGGGCAATCGATCAACCAAGGTAAGGGAGTTTACATCTTTCGTTAGGCCGAAAGGCCACTCCTTCTGACGATATCCAAGATGGCTGATTATAATATGGAGTTGTGTAGGGATTCCAGTAGCTTACTAATTCAAGTGTAGTAGCCTCCAGGTTCTATCGACTTAGGTAAGAAATCGTTATATTATTCAGCGTATATCATTAATTTCTCTGCTTCGATGTCTTAACACAGTCTTCTGACCAAGATCTTTTGATGGAATCCAATACCAGTCAGGCAAAGGAGGGGGTTGGACCCGTAAACCCAGCCCCTAAGTTTAAAAATCATGCAGTTCCTACCGTTCGAGATTGGCCACCGGGTTGTGGGCTGACTTATGAAAGGGATAAATAGATCACTGTGATCCCTGCAAGTGAGGATGTTAGTGAGATTGATAGTGTAGTCTTGCATGTTCACAGGTGTGTAATTACCACACTACTTCCTTCTTTGTTGTATTAATTGTGTAGATGTTATGAAAGCCAAAAATCCCGGCAATGATGATTGAGTACCCATGTTGGGTAAAACCGAAACATCAGGTTAGTGTATCTTGGTTAAACCTTACAATTTTGATAGCATGATTGTGTGTATGACATCATATAACTTGTCTATTATACTATGTTACATGTGCATGGGATATTGGGATGGTTATGATATGAAAGGGAAGTGCTTATGGGTGACAATGTCACACTAAATGATGGCTTGGTGCCATAGTATCATATCGGTGATTTGATCACATGGTGATCGATGGCTAGACCATGATATATTATCTTTGAGCAGTGTGTCTGTCAGCATGACTGCCAAAGTGGAGTGTAGAGGATGGAGGGTTGATTGTAGAAATCCCCAGGTGTGTTGAGGTTAGACATACAGAGTGGAGTGTAGAGGATGGAAAATTAGGCTGGGTTGGGTTTTCATATGGATTATTTGGTTATACTATGTTAATTGGGCTTCGGCCAATGGTGCTTTAGGGCTAAGGCCCATTTGTGGAGTATGTGGACTAATTGCACACTAAGTCTTGTGACACACTCTTTTGCTTAAATAATTGCTGGTAATTTTTAGCTTAATGGACTGGGCTGGAGGGAACTCGAGGTGGCCATGCATGGATTTTACTAGTAAACTTTATTTTATTTAGCATTTATCACTATTGGGGATTTTTCTTTGATTTGTAGTAAGGCCACTACAAGATTTGGAGATTTTCTTTCGGGTTTTAAATTTTAGACGTATTAATTACAGACTGCTCAATGGGATGTTTTAAAAAATTAAATTACAAACTAAAGTTTTCTTATAACCTACCAAACAACGTTTCTTATAATAAAAATATTTTTATTAAAAACCTGATAATCGAATAATCGGTAAGTGATTTCAAATGTCACCTAATCACGAGGCTCGGCTAGGTAAATTTCTAAGTTAAATGAACAATGAGTTTTCAACTGAGCAACAAAACTTGGAATTTTATAATGACCTAGAATTCTTCTGAAACTCGTGAAACTCTCTAAACTTCTTCCTAGTGACATGCCAGATCCGGTTGTAGTGTTTGGGCCGGGTTTGGGGTGTTACAGTATATTTAAACCGTGATTGGTGAATGCCTCGGTCTTGTAGGGGACATGTAAGTGTTTGAATTAACAAGGAGGATTTGCAAAGGTTCGATTGGATAAATGAATATTGGCTCTATAGAACAATGTCGTGAATTTGAAACCGTAGCTCTTCGGAGCATTGAATGGATCAGAAGCTAACGAAAGGAAAGGATCCACAAACTATTCCACGGAAAGCATGCATGTATAACGTAAAGTTTCTGCACATGAACAATGCTTAACTAGAATGGAAAATTTTGTGATATGTACTTAAATGTGATAAGTATCTGTATATGAACTAATTCTGATTATGCTTTGAAATTTACCTGAGTTGTATAGTTAGATATAACTAACATTCATATAAACTAAAGTTATTTGTGACTTATATATATGGAAGTGGACAGTGTCCACCAATGAACAGTGATCGACTTGTGATATGTATTCACCAACGGTTTGTATGAATTTATAATGTTGCATCAGTTTGTAAGCTGATTAGTGATATCAAATGTTTTCATTATTTATCTTGATTTCATTTCTTTGAGACCTTGTTTAAACGGTTATTAAAGAACTCACTAAATTCATTCTACACTTGCCTAGTTTCCTCTTCCATTTCAAGTTTTGTAGTGCATTGTAGATTCTTGTAAGAGAATCAGCTAGACTGCGGACTTGATTGTGAGTCATTTATTGTTTTGTTGTAACATGTATATCAATTGGGGTGGCCTATAGTCTTTGTCTCTTTTGTTTGAACATTGTATAAAATGAATTTGGGATTTCCTTCTTATAATAGTTTGTATATAATTAATGATGGCACTTTGCCAAATTATTGAATTTTATGCTTTGTGTGTGGTGTCGTACTTTTTATTTACCTTGGTTTCTTCCTTAGAAATTATAATTTGCCAAGCGACTTTTTAAGATTATTTTGCTAAATCATATTTCATGACTTAACTATTGAAACCTTTGTTATTAACATATCACAATGATTTTGTTATTCGATAGCATCACTATTCGATGGTTAAACGAATGACTCTGGGTGTTACTATTTTATTGGTATCAGAGCTTCAAATTAGTCAATCTTTAAAGGACCGAATTTAATAGTAGGCCCTGATATGCATATTATAGGTTTTAGGCTAGTCCCTTATTGTAATACTATATTGTGTTTGTGTTGTGTAGCTAATCCTGATGTCGACATATTCTTAAGTTGCTATGGTGAAGAGATAGAGAGTAATGCTCCTCCACAATCTGGAGGCCTTGGCCCCTTGGTAAGTAGGGCAGTTGTAAGAGCCAAAGCCCGTGAATCTTTCTTTGAAAGGATGGGACAGTGGTTTGATCGATTTGTGAATGCTGCTCTATCCTCCAATCCTCAACAACCGAATGAAATGACACAACAAGTGACTTTCATACCTAATTCTCCAATTACAAACTCATTTTGAGGAGACCATGTGAAAGAGATTCTTAAAAGAGAAGCCAAGGAATTTAAAGGAAGGAAAGATGATGACCCTGTTGTGGCTAAAAATTGGCTTTCAAGAGTCTGATGAGTGATAGAAGAGTTACAATGTACCTCACTAGAAATTCTTCATTGTACAGTCTCACTGCTCGAGGATGGGGCTCACTAGTAGTGGCATACGGTGATAAGCATCACCATAGAGAATAAGTGAATTGGGAATTCTTTATTGAGAAAATGAATAGGTTGTTTTTAGATCTCAAACAGAGAGGGGTGATAGTCTCTAATTATGAACGTGAATTTATTACGTTGAGTAAGTATGCTCCAGAATTGGTGATAGTCTCTGAATATTGATATCCTCACTTGAAATTAGGGACTTTGCTATTTTGTCGGCTAAGGGCTAAAGAATGGAATTGATGATCCATGAGGAGAATAAGGTCAGGTATCATGAGATGAATAAATGTGAAGCTACTAGCTTATTTTTAGTTGTTGGGTTTAAGAGGCCTAAGGATACAAAAGGTTTCTGTTCTACACCCTGGCAAGATCTTCAAACTGCTGGTTTCCACCAAGATCATGGTGTTTGTCAAGCCACTTCCATGGCGAGCACTAGTGGTTCCAAGATAGAAATGGCCCCTACTTGCAACACCTGTAAAAGAAGTAATGTGTGGACTTGCTGGAAAGCTACTAACGCATGCTATGGATGTGGATCACCTAATCATTTTGTACGGCATTTCCAAACAAAGGCAGAGAAAATACTGAGTAGTTAGTGCAAATAGTTCATGAAACTCAGATTGAAAAGACATCGAGAATAGCTACGAAATTGGGTACCACTGAGGGAGTTTAGATAAGGACTATTGTAAGGTTGAAGGCCTTAGCTAAAGCCTATATGATGTGAACCAAAGAAAATGTAGAAGCTTCATATGTTATAATGAGTAATTTTTGGTATTGGCATTCATGCATTAATTGATCTGAGGTCAACCCATCGTACATTTTCATTAAATTTATAGATGAAAAGAATCTCAAGTCATTTCTACTCAAACAAGTGTGTTAGTCACTAGCTCTCTGGGTCAGATTATGGTTGTTAATAGAGTAATTTAGGACTGTTCGCTAGAATTTGGCGGACATATATTTTTGGTGAATCTATTGTTGTTGGGTTTCCATAAGTTTGACGCTATCTGGGCTTGGATTGGTTGACTTGGCAAAATGCAATTTTTGATTGTCGGTCTAGAGGTGAGCGGTTGCTAACTGAAGATGGAAATGAAGTGCTTATTACTGGGATAGGACACGATATTAGGGACATTATGATTTCGACAGTCTCAGCTTGAGAATTGATTTTGAGAAGCGAATAAGCTTCCTTAGCCTATATTCTGGATTTTGTGGTGGTGCATAAGGATCTTGATCAAGTACCGGTTGTGAATGATTTTTGAATGTTTTTCCTTAGGAACTTCCGAGCATACCACCTGATAGGGATGTCAAATTTTCTATTGAGATTGCACTTTGTACAACTCCTATTGCATTTGCTCTTTACTTCATGGCACCTTTGGATTTGAAATAGTTGAAGGCACAAATGCAAGAATTGCTAATAAGGGATTCATCTGACCTATTGTCTCTCTCTCCGGTGAGGCGATTTTATTTGTGAAGAAAAAGGATGGAACTCTTTGCTTGTGCATAAAGCAGCTAAATAAGGTTACCGTTAAGAAAAGGTATCTGCTACGATGAATTGAAGGGTTGTTTGATCAATTAAGTGGAGCTAAGCTATTCTCTAAAATTAATCTTCGATATAGGCACTACCAAGTTAAAATAAAAGGCGATGACGTTCCAAAGACATTTTTTCGCACTCGTTATGAGCACTACAACTTTCTGGTAATCTTCTTCAGTTTGACAAATGTTCTGACAGTATTCATGGATTTAATGAATATGGTGTCTCAACCCTATTTGGATCCTTTTGTAGCCATTTTCATTGATGACATTTAATTTTACTAAAAATTTGAAGCAGAGCATGAGGAACATTTGTGAGTGGTGCTGTATACTCTTCGTGGTAATTGATTATACAAAAAATTTAGTAAGTGTTAATTTTAGCTAGAGGAAGTCCATTTTCTGGGCCATTTGATTTCTATAGAAGGTATCAAAGTGGATCTCGAAAAGATCAGAGCTGGTTTAGAATGGAGTCCACCAAAGAACATTTCTAAAGTAAGAAGTTTTTTGGGTTTGATGGGTTACTATAGAAGATTTGTGAAGGGATTCTCCATGTTGGTAACACCTATGACTCGACTATTAAGGAAGAATGAAAAATTTGTATGGACCGAAGCATGGCAGCTGAGTTTTGATAAGTTGAATTTTAACCGAGACTCAGTTTTGTCTCAACCAGAATCTAGGGTGGAAATTTTGGTGTTCGCCTATGCATCCTCATGCAATGTGGGAAGGTTATAGCTTATGCATTTCACCAACTCAAGCTGCATGAAAAAATTATCCAATGCGTGGTCTTGAATTGGTTGTAGTTATACTTGCATTGGAGTTTTGTAGACACTATCTATACAAGGAGAAGTGTCACATATTTTCGACCATAAAAGTTTGAAGTATCTACTTTCTCAAAAGGAATTGAATCTATGTCAATGACGTTGGATGGAGTTGTTAAAGGATTATGATCTGACAGTTGAATGCCATCTAGGAAAGGCAAATATGATAGATGATGTGTTGAGTAGAAAGTCCATAGCAATGTTGGCTTCATTGCGAGCTAAAGTCTACCTGGAAGATGACGAGTCACTTCTCATTGAATTTATGGTACGACTTATTTTTCTACTCTAGATCATGGAGTCTTAGTTGAAAGATGTAATATGCGATGATTTGAAGTGACGAATAGGGTCTGACAACACGAAAATTTTTAGTCTCAAAAAGGATGGTGAATTGTGCTTTATGGGAAGGTTATATGTTCCTAAAGGGAATAATTTAAGATAGGAAATTCTGAAGGAATCTCACAAAAGACCTTTCTCACTTCATTCAGGGAGCATTAGATGTACCATGATTTGAAGAGTTTATTTTAATGGCACAGGATGAAGAAGGAAATATTCGAGTTTGTAATGAAATGTCTAACTTGCCAGAGAGTCAAAGCTGAGCCTCAAGTTCCTTTGGGGAAACTTTACCCGCTGAAAATTTAGGAATTGAAGTGGGATAAGATTTCTATGGATTTTGTTTTCAGTCTACCCCTCAGTGCTTCAAAGAAGAATTCAGTCTGAGTGATGGTGAATAGGCTAAATAAGTCAACTCACTTTGTGGCGACTCACATGACATACTCTTTAGAGAAGCTTGTAGAGATTTACATCTTATAAATTGTCAAACCACATGGCATTCCTTCATCCATTTTATCTGATCGGGATCCAAGGTTCACATCTAGGTTATGGAAGCAGTTACAAGAATCCTCAGGAACTAAACTGTGATTCAGCACAACTTGTAACTGATGGGAATTTAAGAGGGTAATACAAGTGTTGGAAGATATGCTCAAGAGTTGCGTAAATGATTTTGGATTGAATTAGGGAAGGTATTTACCTTTAGTATAGTTTCCTACACTAATAGTTATCACTCCAACCTCGACATGTCTCCTTTTGAGGCTTTATATGGAAGAAAGTGCAGGTATTCAATCTATTGGATAGAGCTTAGTGAAGGAAAGCTTGTTGGCCTTGACTTGGTTTGTGACATAGAATAAAAATTTCTAGCTATTCACAATCATTTGAAGATTTCTCAAGATCGCCAAAAGGCTTACGTTGATTAAAAAAGGAAGGGGGTTTCTTATGTAGTTAGTAGCAAAGTGTTCCTTAAGGTCTTGCCTTGGAAAAAGATAATTTGTTTTAGTTTGAAGAGCAAGATTAATCTATGGTTCATCGGACCTTACTAGATCTTAGAGCGTGTATGTCCTGTAGCGTATTGTTTAGCACTTCCACAATAATTATTTCATGTCTTGATATTAAGGAAATATTGTTCAGATCCAGATCATGCGGTGCAATTGGAGACTTTAGAGGTAGAGTGGAACCTATCCTACGAAGAAGAACTAGTTCACATATTGAATGGAGAAGTAAAGTAGCTTAAAATTAAAAAGATTCATTTGGTAAAGATTCTTTGGAAAAATCACAAGGTAGGCGAGGCTACACAGGAAAAAGAAGTTGCTATAGGAGAGAAATATCCCCAATTTTTTCACATGTAAGAAATTTCGGGGACAAAATTTTTTTAGGGTGGGAGAGTTGTCACACACCAATTTTTTCTCATCCGCATTTTGGATGGTTGACCATGTGATATTGGTGATGACTTATGTGAGAGCTAGTCAAATTCGCGAGAATTAACTCGTTTCTTCTTAGCATGTTTCCTTTAGGAATTGTTCTTCAAGGTTTTGCTATCTTGCAGATTCCGATTCTACAACATGTTCATTCGTTTTAAAGTCCGCAATTGGAGGGAAATTTACAAAAAGTGTGTCAAGTCTTGTGTAGGAAACGTGTCATTTTGCATTTCAATTGTAGAGCCTTGATGGTAATGTCTGATTAGTGGAATTGTGCATACAATTAATATGATTAGGTATCCTACTTAGAGTTGGATTACAATCTAATTGTAACACCCTCATCCTCACAACTAAACTAGATTCGTGTGGAAGATTAAAACTCATTATTTTAAAATCAAATTGTATTACTTATTTCTTTACTTTTACAACAAAGACAATAATTTAAAACAAAAGTTCACTATCTCAACTCCGAACTGTAAGGGAACTATTTAGTTACAATATATTCGACCCTTTGGTGAAGTCTCTAAAGGTACCCCTTTCCTATTTGAATGACACTAAATAGATATTGATCTTCAGGTCAACACAATTTGGCTTAGTCCCTCTTCAAGTTCATTATTCACCCAAGATCCGTGGAAGCACAAGCCAAAATTCTATAAGTTCAACAGAACTCAATAAGTATCTTTACTAAATTACTTAAACATAGACCCTGTCTCATGAGATTAGTAAATGAAAATAATTTAAATATGTTTAACTCCCTACTTTTTTTGTGAATAATTTCTCTCATTTCAAAGTGGCATCCTCTAATTTAACTACCGAGCTTATCTATTTGTGGTTAGATTGTTAAATGATTTTCACTTGGTAAATCCTATAACCTTTTGACTATTTTCTATATTCCCTCGGGTGTCTTGCCACATTTGTAGACTTTATCCTTACTATACTTAAATTCATTTATTCCCAGTTTTAGATTCTTCTTTTCACCATATCTTTGTAAGGTAGGCTAAACTCTTAATGACCCTTTTGGTTATGTCCATCTTGGCTAACATTCCATAGATGATCAGTCATTGGTGAACTCATTTGTCTTAATGTGCTCTTAGAGAACTTGTTGACATTCCATCCATTGGGTTATCTAATGGAGACTCATGCCACTCTGGTGGACTAACTCCTACTTCATTTGAGTAGTGGCCGAATTATTTCCTTGTAACATGCTTCATTTGCGATACCTTGCCTTTAAGTGTCAAATACTCGTCTGTTATGGACCACTTTGACTTACAACACCCAACAGACCGATATCCAAGTTTACGATTTCTCTTACATGTTGGTTCTATATGAAACTAGTCATTTGGCTGGTACTTCCTCAATAATTTCCCCTTAAAGAGGAATAGTCTTGACAGACATATCTGTCACTGGACATATCCCTTTTGAAACTCTATCAAGCAATGGGTTCTAACTAACACCTCTTTTCTCTATAGATTAACCGACATACTTATGATAAATCTCTAGCCTATAGGGTTTCTCTGAGCGTCCTCTAGTGTTTCTCAATGGCAAATCCTTATTTGAAAATTCTTGGATAAACCCTCTTTCGTTTTCCTAAACATTAGGCACCACTGGTGCATCATTTCCCATTACCAATTCTTGTTGGGTTACCAGCTTCCAGGATTATTATTTTTTGGCAGACTACTTCCTCATTTATTTTTTATTTCTTTCACCACGTTCGATGGATTCATCACTAATCCGTAGGCTAACTATCATTTCGTCAATATTAACACTTTTCATTCAATTCCCCTTTCCCTTCATCCTCTTGATTTACCCCAATTATCATCCGAGCGGACTATCCCATTTTTAGTGTCCCAGAAAACCATCCCTTTTTTAGTGTCCCGATAGACTACCTCATGTTTACTGTCTCGATGAACTATCTTGTATTTATTGTCCCAATAGACTACCTCGTGTTTGTTACTCGATAGACTATACTGGTTGCCATAGTCAAGCTATGGTCTTACACGTTAGACCTCTATTAAGGTGTCTGCTTGTAGTACCTTACCGCTTTCGCGATATCACCCTATAAAGCCTACTGACCGCCGTCACGGTGTTAACCTATGGAACCATATAACCGTCTATATCGATTCATCTTATATCTACCTTGATGCTCGAACACCGAAATGTCCCCCTGCATGGCTTGGAGCTTTGCACATCCAGTTTCACATTAACAATACCATATGGCGGTATCTAATAGGAATTCTATTTTCCCTATTCCTCCATCCATTTCTCCATTTCACTATTTCTAACATTGATGCTCAAACACCGTAATGTACCTACCACAAAGTAGGGAGCTTTGTACTTTACGGTTTGCATACAACAATATAGTATTATAGTATCTAACATAAATTCCCGTTCACAATTCCTAACTTCACCTATCTCATCAATAATTTTCCCATCCCACCCCACTATTATCATTATGCAATACACGTATTTCACTTACATACAAGCATGGAGTATGCTATCCTTCTAAACATGGATTTCTAACTATCGCATGGATATTGGACTACGTGATGGATACCATATATCAAACAATCTTATGCATGCTCAACATTCAAAATCAACAGAATTTGTACATCGTTGCAAAATTGTGCCAGCCACACAACATTCCTGGGGTAGAGTATAAAAACTCACCTAACACTTCTTTGTCTCCTTCGCTTAGCCTATTTGAACACTAGAGCTTCCAATCTCTTAGAAGCTAAGCATGAAAACCCAAAGTAGATGATGTATAATGTTTTATTTCGTGACTCTGTATGAAACTACAAGTATTATGGTGTGAGAGTTAAACTGGGAAGTTTGACTAAGTAGAATGCAGGGATGAGTACGGTCGTCCAATGATAAAATGATGAATAAGACCATGGTTAGACCATGGCGGTACATGTGATCCCATATAAGACCATGTCTAGGATATGTCATTGGTACCTAGACGAGACTTTATGTAAGACCATAGTTGGACTATGGCAATCAGGTAAACGATGTACTCAAACTCGTAAGACATTCTTTAAATTGATAAGTGACGGTAAGAGAAAGTAGAGTTAAATGTTGAGTACTCAAGTAGATAGTAATGTGAAACTTGAGTAATTGAAATCACTATTCAAAAGTATGAGGGATAGAAACAAATGTAGCATGATGAATGTGAAAACTCACTTGGGACGAGTTGTGTGGCTATGATGAAATTCTTAAATCACATGTATGTAGTCACGAGAGTCAAGTCAAGGGGATCTGTGACCTTACCTTCCTTACCACTATCGAATTATGATGAGATGTTATGAGAGTCAAATTGAGTAATGTGTATATGTGATTAACACAATATTTATGTTAGCATTCTGGGAATGCTTTATATCACATTGATACATGACACTCTGTTAGATAGAGTAATTGTTGTTGAACATGGGGTTGAAGTCTTAGGAGACTGTAATGAAAGGGCTACCATTAAGATATGAAATAGATAAGGTCTTGTATAAGACCATGTTCGAGGCATGGCCTCAGCACCAAGTTATGATTTTGTATAAGACTACATCCAGAATGTGGCTTCGGTATTGGATATGAGAATCACATAAGACCATATTTGGAATATGGCATCGATACTTGATGCGGAAGTCCATATAAGACCTTAACCGGGTTATGGCATTGGCATTTAGAGGTGACTCCATATAAGACCAGCTCGGGAGTGTGGCATTGATTTTGTGCCTACATGAATGATGATGGATGTGCGTCTTTGATTATCTCTAGTAATCAGTAGGACAGATAGATGAGTCTATAGGTAGAGAGGAGAATTGTACTAAAGTCATATGAATGAGTGAATACAGGCACTAGTGAACGAGTCACAAGGAAATGACCACGGAATGTGGCACGATATGTGCTTAATAGAGGCAATTGCAAGTGAGTAGGAAGCCTAAGGTTTATGATTATCGAGGTCTTCTTAAATTGATGTTCACTAATGAAAGGAATTATTAAGGAGTTGAGGACGAAATGGTTAGAGAAGCAATGTTTGAATTGTGAGAGTGTTCAATCATGATAACCATATTTATATGGATCATAATGATCTCTTTAAGTATTACGTGTTAATATCTTTTGCCTTTCAGGGGCGATGTAGTTGTTTATCTCATGAATCGAGATCGTGCGAGAAAGTTAGCTGATTTTCAAAATTAGATTAAACGGTTGTCGATTTAGTAATTGGAATTGACATTCCTTTATCTCATCGTAACCTTATTCAGGTACTTTGAGAAGGAAGTTGGTGATGATTCTAGTATAAAGAGTGAAATCATGAGTTTCATGTTGTGTGATGGGTTTTCGAACAAGCCGAGTAAAATTAATGGATTCAATCAAGGTGTCCCTGCTATCGTGAGATATATTGATAATAAATGTTTTAGATTAGCATAGCAAGAGAAACTCAGATGAGAGTGTGCTTAAAATATGTTCTCAGTATGGAGAAAAAGTGGATTATTGTGTTTAGGTATGATTCAAGTTTTGTGTATATTCACACATGAGTCAGTAAAGAGAATAAAATTTTGTGTGTACGCAAGTAAGGAGCATGATACAAAGATATGCTCATTGGTAATGTCCGGACCATAATGGTTGAGTTGAAAGCTATAGAAGGGACTATTAATTGAAAGTTCTAGTATTGAGTTCAGTCTAAAATCGAGTAAAAGATTTGATCGATTAGTGATCTTGAGACGATCACTTTTGTGTCTGTGTTATGAGTTAGGTGTCATGAAATGATTCATGGGAAACTCGATATGTACTTTCTGAATTTTAATGAGTAGGGGTATCTTATGCTACAAAAGATCTTGAACATGAAATAGTAGAAATGGCTTGAGCTATTACAATGAAGAGTACAGTTATGGTGATACTTCTCAGATAGTAGACAAAATACAGGTTAGATAAGTTTTCTGTCGTTGATGCTTTCTCGAGATAGAATTTGAATATTGATGAATCCAGAACTTATATAGAAGTTTTGGTATGAGATTTAGTAGTAGCATATCTACTAATGTAAGAATAAGGAAATACAATTAGGTGTATAAATGTTTGACAACAGAGTACATTTCACGATATGAATGAGTTGATGGTCAGAAGTAGTTGACCATTAAAAGCTGAGTTTCCTCAGAGTACAAGTCAAGACTATTATGGTCGGTGAATGCTTTAATGAAAAGCGAGATAAAACCCTATAGATTTCAAATTTGAGTTGACAAAATTTCCTAAGGAGGGGGATAACATTTGAAGTGTAGTGAATCAGTCAGTAAAGATCTGAACGATCGTTTGGACGTGTTCATAGTTATAAACTAGTGGACTACTGAGTATATGCCCTGGAGGAAGAAAATACCTAGGTCTCAAGTTACGTTTTGACCTTGTGTAAGATAGCTTAAAGGTTGTTGACAAGAGAAACTTGAAGATAAGTAGATTTGTGATTTTAAATAATTTCTAGAAATTTTTAAAGAATGGGGGCAGCGACTCCTACTGATAAGATTTTCGGGACGAAAATCCCTAAGGGGGGAGAATTGTAATAGCCCTATTTTGGGGCTAGTCAGAATAGTGATCTCGAAATCACTAATTTGAAGTTAGAGAAAATTATTTTCATGTTATATTATGTGTTATAACATGTTTATAAGGATGCATGAAAATTTTGGTGCATTAATTTTAGCAATTTCTAGCTAATTTGTGAAAAAGGACTAAATCGCATAAAGTGCAAAAGTTTTAGTTTATTTGCAAAAGGTGCCAAATAGCTATGGGCTATTAATTGGAGGCCCCAATTGTGAAATTTAGCCTTGTTTTAAGTGAGTAGGCCGGCCATGTGACATAGGGGACAAGAATTTTTAATTTTGGTCCAAATAGGTGGGAATTAGGTGATAAAAATGAATAAAATAAGATGAGTAAAAGATGTTATCATCATTCACTATTCATATATCTTCTCTCCATCAAAAATTGAAGAAGAAATGGAGCTTTGGGGGTTTGAAATTTCAGCCAAGCTATCTCCCTTAATAGTAAGTGATTTTGATGACTTTTCTTGATAAAAATTATACTTTTAGAGTCCCTAAAGCTTAAGCTAGCCAATGAGGGGATTATTTTTCAATATGGTTGAGAGTCTAGGGACTTGTCATTAGAGAGTTTATGCTGGTTGCTGAGTTTTTATGGAAGAAAATGAATGATAAGATGATGAGAAACAACTTTTGTGAAAGATGTCATAAAAACACCTAATTTGGGCTAAAATGCAAAAGTTGTAAATTGTTCATTAAGGCATGAAATAGTTGGAATTGTAGAGAGTTGTAAGAGGAGTAAATGATCAGCTAGACTCATTCAACAAGAAAATGTGATGAAAATTTATTTACGAGCCTAGGGAAAAATTGTAATTTGCCAAAGTATAGGGGCAAAACGGTCATTTTTGCCAAGTGGATATTATGTTGTAATATGATCATTAAGTGATTAAACGAGTAAATTTTTTTTCTAGACTGAAGAAAATGAGATTCGGACCTAGAACGGGATAAAGAGAAATGTGGGCAAAAAGGTCTCTTTTTGGTCCTTTTCGTCATCGAGGTAAGTTCATGTGTATGTGCCAATTACGTATGAGTTAATTAAATATTCCAATGTTGTATGGAACATATATATTTACTCTATGAATGTGTGAAAAAACTTTTAACGAGATGTTAAGAGAATTGAATTTGGGAGTAATGGGAGATGTATTTAGCATGATATGATGATAGTTATAGTCTCGTGTAAGACCATATAGGAATATGGCCTCGGTGTAAGAATTCATAAAAGACCATGTCAAGGACATGGCATCGATATGTTAATGTATGTAAGACCCTATTGGGGTATGATGTCAAGGAGAACTATGTGTATGCGACTCAAGAGAGTTATGTAACAATTTGAATGATTGAATGGGGATTTTGAATGTAAGTGGTTGCACGCAAGAAGCATGAGTATGTGTTAGAACTGAATTGATATGAATACAATATATGATGAACCCTAGTGGGATATGTTTAATTAATGCACCTTAGTTACATGAGATAGAGTTATTGATGCATTGTGGGAATGAGAATGAGTATGGTGGAAAGTTAAGTAAGAAGAGAAATGTATGTGGATAAATATTTGTGTATGTATAATATCGGTGGGCTGTGTATGTTACCACCTAATTTATTGTTAATTGATGGGCTGTGTGCGATACCATTAATTTTATTATTATTATCAGTGGGATGTGTGCGTTACCACCTGATTAATTGTTAATTGATGGGCTATGTGTGATACCATCAAATATATTGCTATTGGTGGGCTATGTGCGTTACCACCTGATCTATTTAGTAATCGATAATGTATGCGATACCATCGCTATAAATGATTGGTGAGCTAAGTGCAGAATCGCCATAAGCATGAATGATTGGTGGGCTGTGTGCGATACTACCCTATAAGAGATTCAATGGTAGGCTAAGTGCAAAACCACTAAGAGTTTTGTAGTATAAGTGACTCATTGAAAATGCTTGATATATTGTTTTATTTGATCACGTGATGATTAGTGCAAGAATGCGTATTAATTAAACGAGTAATTGGCTTGTGGCTTGGTAAGAATGTGGTAAGTGATAAAATGATTGTAACATCCTGAATTAGGGGTTGTCTGAAATTTAATTATTTTCCAATGTGTGTGCTTGAAGAAATGAATACTATGTTTGCTAGACATGATTTATGGTCTAATCATAGCCCCGAACTAGGCCGGACTTAGGGCTGAAATTTCTTTTTAAGTGTTTTAAAGGAGGGAATTAGGTGAGATAGGGGTTAAGTAAAATTTCGGGTGAAGCTTAACACAAAGAGTTAATTGGCAAAGTGGCTTTCATGCGCCACTTAAAGGCTTAGGGGTGACGAATGGGCAGATCTTGGGTTCAATTCTTGGGAGTTACAAGGGGAGAATGCGTTTTGTTTTGGGCTTTTTGGGGCGTTAAAGAAAGGGGCTAAGTTGGAAGGCCTTAACAAATTTTGTGGGTAAGGTTTGGACATGAAAGTCGTTTGGTGGAGTGGTTTGGGGCGCCACTTAAGGGTGTTGGCAAAGGGACTCAAGTTCGAGTCACGCTAGAAGCAGTGGGTGTTTTTAATTTTTGTTTTAGGCGTTAAAGCAAAGAAGGGAGCTCTTAAAAGAATTTGTGATGGGGTTATGTCACAAAAGGCACGACTTGGTAGAATGGTTTGAGGCGTGGGTGTAGTTTGCCTCCACCAGGTCTTGGGTTCAAACCAAAGAAGCTGCAGTTGGCATTTTATTTTTTTGAAGCCGGCGTGAATGGGAGAGTAAGTAATGGTTTGATTTTGGACTCTTAAATTGATAAGGATAAAGCTTAATTTTTGCTCTAGGATTCGGCTGGAGGAGTAAGTGTTGTTGATAATCTATATTTGTTCAAAGAGGAGATTAAGGGAAGATAAATATTGCTTTTGATTTTGATTGAATGGGTGATAATTTAAAGCTAAATTATCACAAAAGAGAGAGGTGATGGCCGATTTTAGGACTCCTTAGGGCCACCCATATTCGGTTATGTGTTAAGCAAGGGTGTGCCAAAAATCATTCAGCAAGTTCTCTTCTTTTTTTTTCATTTGGTTGCTGGCTGAATCTCCCTCATCTCCCATCTACTTCCTTTCTTCTTTTACAAAGCCGAAACCAACATTAATTCCCTTCTACTTTTTCTCTATTAGCCAAACCTCTTCCACTCAAGAATTTCCAACCCTTCCATCCTGTGTTAGCCGAATCCCCCTAAGGTAGGGTGCTATCGATTTCAAAGAGTGGTAAGTGTGTTACTCTAGCATTCGGCTTCTTTTCTTTTCCTTTTATGTGCCGAAAGCTTGAGAAACAAGCCTTATTAAGTTGGCCGAATGTGGTTATGGTTCTAATGGTGTATGTTTTGTGTGTAGATAACATTAAGGTACATTGAGGGAGCCTATCGGGATTTCATTTTTCAAGGTAAGGCTTATACACCATTCGGCCAAGGGCCATTTGTTGTGAATTAGTGCCTAAAGTGGAAACTAACATGTGACGTATAGGGATTTCGACAGTTTCAGAAGATAGGAGTGGTTTTTCGAGATTTTGATTTTGCCTTGGTAAGTAATGATAAAATTCGGCCTAGGGCCATATTTGGATTATATGTGCGATTAGTCCTTCAGATTTCTATTTTGGCCGAATAGGCCTATTCACTAACTTGAGGATTGGCCGAATATAGGTCAAGGGATCTAGCATCGTAGATCGAATCTTCGGGATCTAGGAATTTCGGTAGTAATAGGTGTGTAAAACTCCTTACACACTTTATTAATTAACATTGCCATATTATTGCCTTTTAATCTTTTTGGTAGTGATTTGCTTGTGGGCATAAGATTGGATTCCGGGTAAGTCCCCTATTTCGTGATCTATAATGTATGTTGAGTATGCCATCACATGCTGTCAAATGCTATGCTATACATAAATGCATGATATATGATAATTGTTATGTAAGCATGATGATGGTGGGATTGATGAGAGGAGGGGGATGATTTTTATGGACTGTCACCAGTGGTTTTAACCACAAGATGGGTTGGCCCCATCCGATAAATTGTGACTTCGGTCACAAAGTGGTTTTGACCACATCGTTGTTAAATTGTGACTAAGTCCGGTGGTTTGGTACCACCGATGGTTTTGACCACATTATGATATTTGTGATCTATGGTCATCGATGGTTTTGACCACACGATGGGTTGGCCCCATCATTTGATTTGTGACTCTAGTCACGATGGTTTTGACCACCGGTGGTTTTGACCACACGGGTAGTTAAAGAGTACGGATGGTTAGGTGGGTTGCATGTTGCATGTCTATTAATAAATTGTGTATGAGTTGAATTTTTCGGGTGGGGATTTACACTCGAGTCTTGGTGACTCACCCTTCCCTTACTATTTTGCGAGATGAGTAGATCGCGGAGATGGGTAGGGGAGGACTCGGCGACCATGCTTGGTTCTCGATTTGGAACCCTATTTAAATCGGTTTTAGTTCATTTGTTTTCTAAGTATTTTTATTTTGGGTTGTAATAAGGCCGCTAATTATTATTTGGATGTTTATTTCATTGTTTTATTTTACTTATGTTATATTACAAATGAAATTTATAAATGTTAAGTGAACCGGTTAAAAGTAACTTTTCCAAACTTAATAACTTCTACGAGTTTTCAAAGATGTTACCATCGGGTAACAAAATACACCTAGTCAACTATAACCTTGTAAATTTTTAAAATTTACATGATCAAACGTTTTCAAAGGGCTTATCAATACAACCATGTTTATAAAAATAATCCCAACTGAGTTTTATCAAACCCTGTTGTTAAAACCTTAGACATATTTTAACAAGTTTTCACCTGACACTCAAAATTACTTCAAATCATTTTACTCCGTGACATACCAGATCCGGTCAGGACTCATGGGCCGGGTTTGGGGTGTTACATTTTTGGTATCATAGCCCAGTTCAAAACTCGACTGTGGGGGCCCAAGGCCCAAAATGTTTTATTTGTGTTAGTAGGCCTTATTGGAATGTTTTGGGAAACTGTTTTTGGCTTGAACAGCATGGCACCGAGTCTCCGGCACCAATCCACCCAGGTAAGTACTTCTATCTATTTTTGTGAATATTTGATAGGGGTAGAAGGGTAAATGCTGAACGTAGAAAATTAGAATAGAAACTGTTGAACCCTAGGGTTAGCATACCCCAACGAACAATGCATAAGATTTAATAATTTCTTAAACAACCCTGTGAGTTGTCACTGAGCAAGGGATGTGGCAATCGTTATCGCATGTCTAGGATTGGATTCGGTGGGAGCACGGTATTTAAGCGATCTAGTGACTCACCTCCTACTCACTCGAATCCTACACAGTGCGTAGTAACGATTCATCTGGCCGAGACGACGTACTCACGAGGTAAACTTAATAACTAAAACCCGAAAGGACTAGCCATTTTGGTTTCTGAAATAATTAAAACCTTTTTTTTTAAAAAAAAAGACCAAAATACCCTCAGTTTGAAAAATGACCAAAGTACCCCAACTTATAAATTACCAAAATACCCTCCGTATGAAAAATTTCCAAATAGAAAATTTTCAAAATATCCTTCTTTTGTGAAATTAATTAGAATCAAATTGTGGAAATTTTGTTATGAAAAAAATTTACTAAAATACCCCTAGTGGTAAAATTACAAAATTGCCCCTAACCAACAAAATTACCAGAATAACCCTGACTTCCAAAGTTTTACAACATCACTGTTTTGGAAAATGCAATTCTCAAAAAAAACCATCAAAGTTTTACAAATTTTGAAATATTCCTGATTTATTAAATTTTACAAATTCACCCTGATTTGTGAAAAATTACCAAAATACCCCCGAGCTTCAAAATCACCGAAATACCCTCGGATTTCAAAATTTTTCAAAATACCCGAGAATTTAAGAGTTCCAAAATACTTTTTGACAAAATCATCTGAGAACTTTTATTTCTAAAAAATTACAAAAATACCCCTACAGGACAAATTACGAAAATACCCTGGGTAGTGGAAAAATAATCACAATGAAATCTACAATGTCTCTTTGAATAAATGAATGGAAAATTGTGTGCATGTATGATTACGAAAGAACCACTCCTAAAACTCTTATCATAAAATTTCTTCGCGGATAACTAGTGAAACAAGTACTAATGCATAAAATTCTTAATCGGATAAACGCGAACGAGAATAATGAGTACAAGAGGTCGTGGACGTCCGCCCCGTGGCCGTGGTAGGGGTAGGATGACCTTGTCGGAGCCAGTAGGGTCTGGTCATAGGTCTGAAAATGAGATGCCGGATCTGCGCAGCGAAAACTGAGTTTCAAGATCAGATCGGTGGGAATGATGTTGTATCTCAAGCTGTATTATGAGTATTGAAGCGAGTTGGTAAGGCAGGCGCGGGTGCAGGAGCCCGTAAATTCGTGGTTGAATGACTCCGGGCTAATGGAGCAGAAGTATTTAGAGGAGTTTACGAGTGGCACCGGTCTGGTGGAATATTGGTTAGAATCTCTTGAAAGGATTATGGGTGACCTGGATTTCATAGCTGAGGAGAAGTTGAAGGGTATCATCTCTCTGCTTCGGGATGAGTCATATCAGTGGTGGCTCACTGTAAGGGATGGAGCGATGGCGGAGGATCTCACGTAGGAATTCTTTAAGACCGCCTACCAAAAGAAGTACATATGAGCTAGTTACGTGGATGCACAGCGGAAGGCTTTCTTGAACCTGGTTTAAGGCAATAAGACAGTGGTAGAGTATGAGGCCGAATTCCTCCGGTTGAGAAGGTATGCTCGTGGTATTATGGGTACCGAGCATGAACGCTATGTTAGATTCGAGGATGGGCTGAGAGATGAGCTGAGGATGATGATAGCTCCATAGTAGGAATGGGAGTTCGCTATCTTAGTGGAGAAATTGAAGGTTGCTGAAGGGGTAAGACAGTCGGTTAGACGGAATCAAGATAGGAGTTGGAATAAGAGGAGCTCTAGATCTTCAAGATTCTCTAGTAATCAGCAGAAGAGGACGAGATTTGGTGGGTTGGATCAAGCTGCTGGGCCTGCTACTACTGCTAATCCTCAATGGCCACCACGGTGTGCTCGATGTGGCAAGTCTCACACGGGGGAGTGCTAGAATGGTAATCGGGGATGCTTCGAATGTGGGTCCATGGAGCATCGTGTTAGAGACTGTTTGAAAAAGGTAGCTAGACTGAGATCAGAGGGTCAGGATCGTGCACCAAATAGGAGGGATAATCAACAGCCACCGAGAGGTCGTGGTGTAGGAAGAGGAGGTAATGGTGCTGGCAGAGGTCGTGGAGTACTGAGGGGAGGTACCGGTGGTACTGAGGCTAGGCAACCTAGTTTGGTCTATACCGCAAGGCGTCAAGAGGAGGGCGACGCACCGGACGTCATAATCGGTATGTTCTTGATCTTTGGTGTACCCTATAGTACCTTGATTGACATTGGCTCAACCCACTCATACATTGCTAGTAGCGTAGTGGAAACTTTACACTTAGACTCTGAGCTTACTTCTAGGAAGATGACTGTATTAAGCCCCCTAGGTCACTCTGTAGAAGTAAGTAAACTCTATAGGAACGTACCCCTAGAACTCCAAGGGGTCGTGTTCTTGGCTAACTTGATGGAACTACCGTTCCGGGAGTTCGACCTAATCCTCGAGATAGATTGGCTAGTAAAGTATCAGGCTAGCCCGGATTGCGCAGCTAAGCGCATGGTAATAAGGACTGTGGAAGGTGATGAGGTGGTGATGATAGGTAAAAGGAGAGATTACCTATCTAATCTGGTTTCCGCGTTAAAGGCGGAAAGGATGGTTAGGAAGGGTTGTGAAGCTTATGTGGTGCATGTCTGTGCTTTGGAAGCTAAGGATGTTCTTTGTGAGAGATGTCCGGGTGTGAGGGACTATGTTGATGTGTTTCAAAGGAACTTTGGGTCTACCTCTAGATCGTGAGGTTGAATTTGGTATTGACTTGCTACCCGAAACCGCGCCAGTATCTATAGCTCCGTATCGGATAGCACCAAAAAAATTAGTAGAGTTGAAGGCGCAGATCCAAGAATTGTTGGATAGAGGGTTCATCCGACCAAGTGTGTCGCCTTGGGGAGCTCCGGTGCTTTTTGTCAAGAAAAGGATGGGACAATGAGGATGTGTATAGACTATCGGCTGACTAAACAAGTTGTGAGAAAGAACCCGTATCCTTTGCCCAAGATTAACGATCTATTCGATCAACTCAAAGGAGCATTGGTGTTCTCTAAGATTGACCTTAGGTCGGTACCATCGACTTAAGGTGAAGGAGGTCGATGTCCATAAGATGACATTTCGTACTCAGTATGGGCACTACGAGTTTCTGGTAATGCCTTTTGGTTTGACGAATACACCGGCATCGTTTATGGGCATGATGAATCGGGTTTTCCAACCCTATCTGGATCGGTTCATCGTAGTCTTCATAGATGACATTTTGGTTTACTCAAAGTCTGAGGAGGAGCATGACGCGCATCTTCATGTGGTTCTGCAAGTTTTAAGGGAGAAACAGTTGTACGCCAAATTCAGCAAGTGTGAGTTCTGGCTCAAGGAGGTAACCTTTCTAGGGCATGTCGTTTCAGTTGAGGGCATCAGGGTGGATCCCCGTAAGATTGAGGCGGTATTGGAATGGAAACCACCAAAGTCGATTACAAAAATTTAGAGTTTTTGGGGTTGGCAGGATATTACTGAAGATTCGTGGAAAATTTCTCCTTAATTACAGCACCGTTGACTAAGATGTTGAGAAAAGGGGTTCCATTTGTGTGGTCTGGGAAGCAGCAAGAGAGTTTCGATAAGCTGAAGAGGATCTTGACAGAAGCACCAGTCTTAATTCAGCCTGAGGCAGGAAAGGAGTTCACTGTGTATTGTGATGCATCGCATACTAGTTTAGGGTGTGTGCTGATGCAAGAAGGGAAGGTGGTCACTTATGCGTCACGGCAGTTGAGGCCTCACGAAGTTAACTATCCGATACATGATTTGGAATTGGCTGCTGTGGTGTTCGCCTTGAAAATCTAGAGGCACTACCTGTACGGGGAGAAGTCGATAGTGTACACGGATCACAAGAGTCCAAGTACCTCGAATCGTAAAGATTTAAATCGAAAAGCAGAGGTGGATTGAGTTGTTGAAGGACTACGACTGCTCAATTGAATACCATCCGGGAAGGCTAATGTGGTAGCTGATGCATTGAGCCGAAAGGTGGTAGTAGATTTGCGAGCAATGTTTGCTCATCTAAGTCTCTATGAGGATGGGAGCCTTTTGGCGGAATTGCAAGTGAAGCCGTCTTGGATTAATGAGGTCAAAGAAAGGTAGATGACCGATGAAACTTTGAATACTTGAAGGTTGCAAGTACAAAATGGTGAGGCCGAAGGTTTCAGTTTGGGTAGTGATGGAGTGTTGTACTTTCAGGGGAGAGTATGCATGCCTAGAGATGATGAGTTGAGGCAGCGAATCCTTAAAGAAGGTCATAGCAGTGCGTACACTATGCACCCGGGAAGCAGCAAGATGTATCGAGATTTAAGGGAGCAGTTTTGGTGGTCGAGTCTTAAGCGGGAAGTGACCGAGTTGGTAGGCAAGTGTCTGACATGCCAGCAAGTTAAGGCTGAGCATCAATTGCCATCGGGGCTGTTACAGCCGGTAAAGATTCCACAGTGGAAGTGGGAGGAGATTACTATGGATTTTGTAAGTGGGCTTCCCCTTACGCCCAGTAAGAAAGATGTTGTTTGGGTGATAGTAGATCGGTTGACTAAGTCGGCCCATTTCATACCGGTAAGGGTTGACTACTCACTTTAAAGGTTAGCCAAGCTATATATAGCAGAGATAGTGCGGTTGCATGGAGTATCGGTGTCCATTATCTCAGATTGGGATCCTCGGTTTACGCCGAGATTCTGGGAGGCCTTGCATCAAGAGTTAGGCATGAGGTTGAATTTCAGCACGGCTTTTCATCCGCAGTCTGATGGACAATCTGAGAGGGTGATCCAAGTGTTGGAAGACATGTTGAGGGGCTGTGTTTTGGACTTCCGTGGTAGTTGGGAGGAGTACCTACCTTTGGCAGAGTTCGCTTATAACAATAGTTATCAAGCGAGTATTCGGATGGCACCGTATGAGGCGCTGTATGGTCAAAATGCCATACTCTTACATGTTGGACAGAACTAGGAGAACGTCGGATGTTGGGTCCAGAGTTAGTAGCAGAGACGGAGGATAAGGTTAGAGTGATTCGGGATCGTCTTAAGGAGGCATCGGACAGGCAAAAATCCTACGCTGATCTTAAGCGAAGAGAGGTTGAATATGCAGTGGATGATAAGGTTTTCTTGAAGGTATCCCCTTGGAAGAAGGTGCTGAGGTTTGGCCGGAAGGGCAAGCTAAGCCCTAGATTCGTCGGACCGTACATAGTGTTGAAACTTGTGGGACCAGTAGCTTACCAGCTTGAGTTACTGGCAGAATTAAGCTAGATACATGACGTCTTCCATGTTTTGATGCTGAGGCGCTATCAATTAGATCCCTCACACGTAGTACCAGAAGCAAAATTGAGGTGTCTTTTGAGGAGGAGCCAGTACAGATTTTGGATCGAGATGTTAAGGTTCTGAGGAGGAAGTCAGTGCCTTTGGTAAAGGTGTTATGGCAGAATCATGGTACGGAGGAGGCCACGTGGGAACCCGAGGATGTGATGCAACAGTAATACCCTCAACTCTTCTAATCTAGGTAATTTCGAGGCCGAAATTCTTTTTAAGGGGGGTAGAACTGTAACATCTAGAATTAGGGGTTGTCTGAAATTTAATTATTTTCCCATGTGTGTGCTTGAAGAAATGAATACTATGTTTGATAGACATGATTTAGGGTCTAGTCATAGCCCCGAACTAGGCCGGACTTAGGGCTAAAATTTCTTTTTAAGTGTTTTAAAGGAGGGAATTAGGTGAGATAGGGGTTAAGTAAAATTTCGGGTGAAGCTTAACACAAAGAGTTAATTGGCAAAGTGGCTTTCATGCACCACTTAAAGGCTTAGGGGTGACGAATGGGTAGGTCTTGGGTTCAATTCTTGGGAGTTACAAGGGGGAATGCATTTTGTTTTTGGGCTTTTCGGGGCGTTAAAGAAAGGGGCTAAGTTGGAAGGCCTTAACAGATTTTGTGGGTAAGGTTTGGACATGAAAGTCGCTTGGTGGAGTGGTTTGGGCGCCACTTAAGGGTGTTGGCAAAGGGACTCAAGTTTGAGTCATGCTAGAAGCAGTGGGTGTTTTTTATTTTTTGTTTTAGGCGTTAAAGCAAAGAAGGGAGCTCTTAAAAGAATTTGTTACGGGGTTATGTCACAAAAGGCATGACTTGGCAGAATGGTTTGAGGCGTGGGTGTAGTTTGCCTCCACCAGGTCCTGGGTTTGAACCAAAGAAGCTGCAGTTGGCATTTTATTTTTTTGAAGCCGGCGTGAATGGGAGAGTGAGTAATGTCTTGATTTTGGACTCTTAAATTGATAAGGATAAAGCTTAATTTTTGCTCTAGGATTCGGCTGGAAGAGTAAGTGTTGTTGATAATCTATATTTGTTCAAAGAGGAGATTAAGGGAAGATAAATATTGCTTTTGATTTTGATTGAATGGGTGATAATTAAAAGTTGAAATTATCACAAAAGAGATGCGTGATGGCCGGTTTTGGGACTCCTTAGGGCCATCCATATTCGGTTATGTGTTAAGCAAGGGTGTCTTAGAAAATCATTTATAAGTTCTCTCTTTTTTTTTTCATTTGGTTTCTGGCCAAATCTCCCTCATCTCCCATCTACTTCCTTTCTTCTTTTACAAAGCCGAAACCACCATTAATTCCCTTCTACTTTTTCTCTATTAGCCGAACCTCTTCCACTCAAGAATTTCCAACCCTTCCATCCTGTGTTAGCCGAATCCCCCTAAGGTAGGGTGCTGTCGATTTCAAAGAGTGGTAAGTGTGTTACTCTAGCATTTAGCTTCTTTTCTTTTCCTTTTATGTGCCAAAAGCTTGAGAAACAAGCCTTGGTAAGTTGGCTGAATGTGGTTATGGTTCTAATGGTGTACGTTTTGTGTGTAGATAATGTTAAGGTACATTGAGGGAGCCTATCAAGATTTGATTTTTCAAGGTAAAGCTTATACATCATTCGGCCAAGGGCCATTTTTTGAGAATTAGTACCTAAAGTTGAAACTAACATGTGACGTATAGGGATTTCGACAGTTTCAGAAGATAGGAGTGGTTTTCGAGATTTCAAATTTGCCTTGGTAAGTAATGATAAAATTCGGCCTAGGGCCATATTTGGATTATATGTGCGATTAGTCCTTCGGGATTTCTATTTTGGCCGAATAGGCCTATGGCACTAACTTGAGGATTGGCTGAATATAGGTCAAGGGATCTAGCATCGTAGATCGAATCTTCGGGATCTAGGAATTTTGGTAGTAACAGGTGTGTAAAACTCCTTACACACTTTATTAATTAACATTGCCATATTGTTGCCTTTTAATATTTTTGGTAGTGATTTGCTTGTGGGCATAAGATTGGATTCCGGGTAAGTCCCCTATTTTGTGATCTATAATGTATGTTGAGTATGCCATCACATGTTGTCAAATGCTATGCTATACATAAATGCATGATATATGATAATTGTTATATAAGCATGATGATGGTGGGATTGATGAGAGGAGGAGGATGATTTTATGGATGTGGTTTTCGTCAAGATGGTTGCCCCATCGATAAATTGTGACTTTGGTCACCGTGGTTTTGACCACATCGTTGTTAAATTGTGACTAAGTCCTGGTTTGGTACCACCAAGTGGTTTTAACCACATTATGATATTTGTGATCTATGGTCATCGATGGTTTTGACCACATGATGGGTTGGCCCCATCATTTGATTTGTGACTCTAGTCACCAAAGTGGTTTTGACCACCATTGGTTTTGACCACAGGGGTAGTTAAAGGAGCATGATGGTTAGGTGGGTTGCATGTTGCATGTCTATTAATAAATTGTGTATGAGTTGTATTTTAGGGTGGGGATTTACACATCGAGTCTTGGTGACTCACCCTTCCTTACTATTTTGAGCTTGAGTAGATCGGAGATGGAGCCGGGAGGACTCGAGGCGGCCATGCTTGTTTATCGATTTGGAACCCTATTTAAATCGGTTTTAGTTCATTTATTTTCTAATTATTTTTATTTTGGGTTGTAATAAGGCCGCTAATTATTATTTGGATGTTTATTTTATTGCTTTATTTTACTTATGTTATATTAAAAATGAAATTTATAAATGTTAAGTGAATCGGTTAAAAGTAACTTTTTCAAACTTAATAACTTCTACGGGTTTTCAAAGATGTTACCATCGGGTAACAAAATACACCAAGTCAACTATAACCTTGTAAATTTTTAAAATTTACATGATCAAACGTTTTCAAAGGGCTTATCAATACAACCATGTTTATAAAAATAATCCCAACTGAGTTTTATCAAACCCTGTTGTTAAAACCTTAGCCATATTTTAACAAGTTTTCACCTGACACTCAAAATTACTTCAAATCATTTTACTCCGTGACATGCCAGATCCGGTCAGGACTCATGGGCTGGGTTTACGGTGTTACAATGATTAAGCTTCAAGAGCGGTTGAGTAAGTAACTATGAGTTAAGGAGAGAAACTCGATATAATACGTTGTGGTTATCTGTATTTAATGAATATCAATATTTTTCAGTTATGCAGATGAACTTACTAAGCAATATTGCTTACTCCTCTCCCTTTTTCATTTCTTATAGGTTAATTTAGCTAATTCGGTTGGAGATCGCTAGAGATGTTTTCACACTATCGAGCAAACATTCGATATGAGGTATCAAGTCCCTATGAGTTATGGCATGTATAGGACTAGTATTTAAGGTTTATTAAGTCATTGTTGATGTAGCCAAATTGTGTTGGCCTAAGAGAGCTTATGTTTTGTCAGAGCCATAGATGAGGGCCTAAGATGTTTGTAATTACATGGGAAATAGTTCTCCCTAGTATATGGGATGAAGACATTATTTCTTTTATGATTAAACGTCTTAAATTCAAGAGTAAAATCGATGCTATGTGTAATTATGTGATGAGGTATGAAATGTATTGAATTGAGGATGAACACGATCTTGATTTTAGGGTGGCAATTGGCTTGGTAAATAGCCTCTAAGTGCCCACACGGTTAGACACACGGGTGTGTGTCTAGACCATGTGTAACCTGCACCTTATTGTTTTAAGTCAGGATAGGCCACGGTCAAACCCCACGGCGGTTGTATGAGTCGTATAGGACACACGATTTGGACATGGGCGTGTGCCCCAGATCGTGTGAACAAGTCAGTATACCAAGGATTAACACACAGTCTAGGCCCACAAGCATGTCAAGGCCATGTGAATATAGTCAGTAACTCCCCACAGTTCAAAGCCACAGGCGTGCCCCCATTCCATACAGGCGTGTGCCCTAACCATGGGAGTTTTGGCAGAATGTTGGGATTTTTGAGCAAGGTGTAGGCACATGGTCGTGTGTCCCATCTAACACGGGCTTGTACTCCCTGTTTAGATGGAAGGAAAGTTTTATGGATCATAAGGTTTCCAATATAGTTTCGATAGCCCTTGTAGGTATGAGTGAAGTCTCATAGGTCAAATATGGAGTTGTTGAAGTGGCTCAAGAAGAGTAGTTGTGTTGAGCCTAAGTGGCAATTAAGTACTTTTGTGCGGTAACGCCTCGTACCCTATTTCAGCGGGGATTACAGGTAAGTGGTGTTACAACCAAGGCAATACATAAACTATCAAGTTTTACAATATGGATTTGTCTAAATTCAGCATCACTTGAGGTTTTCCCATCCTCACCCATAGGACACACAAAAACCCTAATAAACAAATACGACTCATTCGCCATTCCCAAAATGTATCATGGTCACGGTATTTTCACATATCTGCCATACTAGTCTTTTCTCATTTTTACTGTCCCAAAAGACATGTGTTTACGGTCCTCGTGGACTACATTTCGCCATACTAGTCTATTGGAAAAATGGGTTTGGAAAACATAGTGGAAAATAAATTTAGGGAAAAACCAGAGTTTTAATTTTTTTCTAAAATAAGATCTTTCTTGTGATATTTAAAGTAATAAACACTTAATCAAAATTGTACCTTTTCGATTCATTTAGGATGATCGATTCGACCAAGTAGTCTTCTCCTTATCCTCAAGCTCATGTCTGTCGAGCGTGGGCTTGCTTCGAATCAGAAAATTTTTCACAAAAATTACCAATGGGGTAGTTTTACAATTTCTCTAAACTTTTGGGCCAAGTTGTAAATCAAAAAATATCTCTAGAAATTTTTTGGAATAATCTCTTAAGAGAATTTTCTCTCTACAACTTTCTCTTAAATTTAAGTGTGTGTATAAATAATGACCTAAAGCTCTCTTTATATAAGGAGAGTTTAGAAAGTTCAACTATGATTAAACTTAATCACTTTAATATTAAACTAATATAATATTTATCAAGATAAATATTATATTAAATCTTATTTAAATTAAATTAAATTAAATATTAAAATAATTATTTTAATATTAAATTAATAAAATACTATTAAGAGAAATATTAAATTAAATATAATATTAAACTATTAAAATAATAATATTTTTGAAATAAAATAATAATCTCAACCACCGATGGCCCACCACTGTTGGCCACCGGGACGTTATCGTTGCAGCCACCGGCACCTCCGTGTCAAATGACACAGGTGCGACACCCTTATGGCACCCCGAGTCGGTTTGATCCAGTTCAATGATGACCCAACCGGTTCGGTCTAGCCACCAGTTGGACCGTCGGTTCGGTTTCACATGCCAAGCCTGGTTCGACTAGTTTTTGGGTCTTGGTCTATATTTTGGGCACTTAGGCCCAATTTATGATCTTAGGTCTATTATTCAAGTTTAATTACTTATTGGACCAATTGTTTGACTTGAAAATTAACTTCCAAAAATATCATATTAATTTTAATTGATTTGATTAATTTAATTTTCCTTCATCAAAATTAATTTTCCAAAAAATCACTTAGATTTTCTAAATTATTTTTTCAAGACAATTCTTTAATCAAATTCTCTAGTTGAATAATTCTCACGACCACCTAATTTAATTCCAGATTGAATAAATTGACTCAATTAAATTCTTCAGAAAGTCGTAGAATTTTCTTCTTATTCAAATGCAATCCGATCGAGCTTTTGTTAAGCTAGCTGAGGGACCAATCGGACATATACAATTAGGCTTTAGTGATTGCAATTATGTCCAGAAGCATCGTTTCGATAATTCGCAATTACTTAATCATAGAGTCAGTCTACAAGAAGTACCATGATTGAAAACTCCTTATTGTATACTCTTTATAAAAGCAATTCATCCAACTGTTTTGTCCAATGACCTCGTCATGTGTGTGTTACCTTCAATGATATCCTTGATTACTTTGAGTTAAATTTGTTCACTTAATACAATCATATTTTATCTCGTTATCACCATTGTGCCTTCTTAATGATTAATATGATCACTGTCAACAAAGGAATGTGATAAATTGCTCGTTCGAGAACAAGCAACCTGTGGCTATGTTCCATATTTATCAATACACACAATGCCAATGAGAGGATATCATTAACTCTTTAATTAAGCTATGAATTCAACTATTGTTAGTAAAGCCATGACATACACAAGTATATGTACCCAACATACTGGCTATGGGCTTGATCATCTTTAGAGCAAAAGCGTCCACTTATATCAAAGCACGTGAGTTGCATACGCATAGTTAGTGACTAACTCAGGATTTAGGTAAATCACACCATGAACGTCACAAGTGAATTAATTCAAAATGAATTCATAATTAATCAATCTTGGGTCCAGTCTAATGTATCATTCTACTAATGAACACATCTATGTCTCTACTCATGGAGTCAACTACTCCGATAGCCAAGACTAGCCATCTCCCAAATTGGAATTGTAGATGACATAATAATCCTTTTTAGTATTTTAATCAAATGCTCACTTTGATTCTTTTAGGGGATTATGGACTCATTTAGATTATTGATTGAAGTAAGTTGTCTTTCTTGCTATGTAAATGTTCTTCACAATGCCACTTATCTTTAGTTTGAACTTTAGACAATCAATGAGCTAATATTTGCTTGTCACAATTTTGATATGCATGCAAAATATAAAAGACAGAAAATACAAAAGAGAAAATAGTGAAATGTGAAATTAACTTTACTTATTCATCATTCAGATAAATAGAAAATAGTTACATGTTTACTACAATATGGGCACATTTCCCAACATGGCCTTCATGCTTATTGTCTCGGCGGACGTCATCAAAACACTACCGCGAGGTCTATTATCATATAACATACTTTCTCGACACTCTGCCCAAAGTCCCTTATCGCTAATCATATTTTTCTATGCATTACATAAATAACATAATGGACACATTTACACAAATTTCACTCATTCTCTTAACATAATCATACTTCCTAACACATAATTTCCCATGCATACTTACCACATATCTTTATATTCATGTTGCACATCATACACTTCAGTACATACATATAGATGCTTCATAGAAACGCACAAACATACATATTACAACTCCTCAAGAAGATATGCTTATTTATATGGACATCAATCATACAAAGAATTATTATAATATAATGTACAGGTTATGAGTCTAGAGACTCACCAAAGATCAACCTTAACCTTGGTCCAGAGCTCCTATTTTGATTGTCAATCTCGATCCAGCAACAACAACCACCTACAATATCATAAAATTTCCATAAGAATCTCCATTATATGTAGTTTACTATCATTTCAATCGCATGATACCCCCAAGTAGGGCCTTCTACTCATACCCTAATGTTCCTACATCTTTTAACATCATTCCCCTTCTATAATCGTAATATACAAAGCTATAATACTTACTAGAAGGTTGAATCATCCACTGGTTAAACGAAATCTTATCTCTAACTTAACAAAGAAAAAGAGAATATTTAGCTTAGAAAGAAGAACTAGAACGCAAAGTAGAAAGAGAATCATCTTCCCCCTTCAATAAATATAAATCCCTTGTCCCCCTATTGTGGACTTTGACAAGTGATGATGTTTACCTAACCCTAATCTTCTGATTTTCCCACAAAAATCTAGAGGAAGGTAAAGAGAATCTGACAAAGATCTTTGTTACAGTTTGACCAGTCACGGTGAGGGTTTAATCAATACAATTGACTCCCAACTAATCCCATTACAAAAGCCAACTAGAACAGTACTCATGTAGACCGAATGTACTATACCTTGGTGGTGACTCACTTATGGTGTGGTCTTAAGGACAATAAATCTCCTATAGCTTTCTCGATACACTTGTTAGGCTCTTAGTGCTCACGCAAAACTCTAGGGTGTACACTTTTTTAGGTGTACACTTTCCTCAATTGAAGATACCCTGTAACTAAATCCTTAGATATCGCTAAAGGGAAGATACATTAATGTTAGTATACGCTAATACCTTAACTCATCAGAAAGTGAGTAGGGTGGTAGAATATACTACCATAATGAGCGAAACAATTTACATACATACCTTATTCACCTTTTTAGATCTATCGCTTTTGGGGTGTGATAGAATGAACTGGTTTTTATCCAACCAAACCAGAATTGGGTCTTAATCATGTCCAATTCTGTCACTAAATTTCCTGATTTTTCAATAGAGGCCATTAACTTATGGCTTCTTTCAATTTAATCCCTTAAAATTTCCTAAATTTTTGGATTTAAAAGAAATCGGGTGTGACAACTCTCCCACCCTAAAAAAAAACTTCGCCCTCGAAATTTTCTTTCATGCTCAGCCTCGGTGGCGGACATAGAGAAACTCTGTTTTATTCTTACTGATTCATTTAATTTGGATCCCCTTTTGCACATTAAAGTTATTCCTACTCAGCCTGATTGGTGGATCCTTATACGTTTAATAAATCATATGTACTAGCTTGTTGGCAAGTATCTGGCCTTTCTATTATTGGATACATTCCAGCCCATAGATTCTCCTTATAATTTTAATTTGGTGAATGCTCTGAGGAAAACATCGCCTGACTAATAGCTTCTTATATTTAATCCTAGCAGATAATTCCACAAATTCTAGATTTATTCGCACGTTAACTCTGCCCCTTTTTGGCAGGTCAGCTTTCTTCTTATTTTAGGTCAGCTAAGTTCGCCCAAAAAATATTTTTACCACTACCTAGGCAGAGTACCAAGGCTACTACTCTAATTCCAAATATCTTCTCAATAGTATCAATGGCTTATGAGTCTCACTTGAAAAAGGTTGTTATTGAACAGACCTATGATTAGTTCGCAAACAATTCTGTCTTGGAAATCTTAAAGGATTCTACATTTTCCCGATGCTAACAGGTGTCCTACCTACATTGATGGATTTTAATGGTTCCTTACCATTCATTAAATTTTTCCATAACTCCCCACAAATTCCTTTGGTTATAAATAAATTGGAACGCTAATGGAAAGCTCATAAGCCTATAGGCATTTGGCTTGACCAATCCTCTCATTATCTCCTAATTTTATTCTTCCCATCTTTCTTTTTCTCATCTATTTACATCTCTAGGGTGTAGTTCCCTGGCTACTCTTGACGTAAACACCTCAAAGATAAACCCCTTTTTTCTAAGCCTTCTTTACCTACCCACTAGCTAACTCCACAATAAAAGGAATAAGTAAGACGAGGGTTCCTAATTAACAAGGACGCACCCACTAAATACAATATGATGGTTTACCTACTAACCTTGTAAAATTGTTTTCCCTATTTTGCTTTTGTTCTCAAAGTGAACAGTAGGAAGTGTCCATATCTGATCAATCTAGAACAAAGCAAGCATTTGCCTCATCACTCGAGGGAGTCCTTTTTCTCAATCTCCTTGTTTTTCCCAAAGTCTCAACTCATGGCGACTTCTACTATAACAATGTGGAGAGACCACTTCACCATCGCTCACCTCCCCCTCTCGAAGGTTCAAAATCAAGCCTTTGAAGGCTTGAGAATAAGGTTGGGGTGGGAACTGCATCTTGACAAAAAGGTGCAATTGCAACATGGGGAGTTACCCAGCCCCGGTGGATTCCAAATTTGGCATCCACTCATACCTTCCTCCTTATCTTTCCCGACTAATCCACATTCAAGCCCGACACAAGGGCCTTCCTTGCCAAGCTTCAATCTTGCAGATAAGCATATTCAGTACTATGGATAATTCCAATGTGAATTTCACCATTTTTTTAGTTCTAGGGAAGAGATTATCAGATGGAATAAAAGGGATCCGGTGACTTTCTTATTTCCAAGATTTTAGGCATAATCACTCCTTCATCCTTTCGAAGGACTAGCCAAGTGGAACTGAAAACACCATTGAGGCGGCAGTCCACTTGCCAAATAAGAATGCTTAATTCCCCTTTTGTATATTTTCTTTAATGTAACTTTGTTTTCTCTAGTGATTGTACTTTCAATCACTATATTTACTTAATTATACATTCCTTATATCCTTTTTGAATCATCTATTTCTACCATCATCATATGCCAATTCAGGCAAATGTATCCACTCATGTCACGTAATAACTTAATTCAAAAAGGACTCAAGAGACTTAGCCAGATCAACATCATACATATAAGGGATACTTCTCTCAATTCCTACATCCAAAGGACTGATTAAACTATACTCTAATATTACTACATTTGTAACAACCTCACCCGACCTGATTATTGGATTTGGGTATGAAGTGTCACAACTGAATTTGATTAATGTGCAAGATTAGAACTCATTATTTTAAAATCAGACTGTGTTACCTATTTATTTAAATATATTTATAACCGAGACAATAATTTAAAATAAAAGTTCACAGTCTCAACTCTAGACTTTAAGGGAACTATTTAGTTACAATATATTCAACCCTTACCTATCTTCAAATGTAGTAATTATGTAACATCCTGATAATTAGGGGTTATGCATCTTTACTTAATTGAATGATGTTGCATGCTTAAATATGATTGAGTGTGTTTTGGAAGTTATTTTTTTGAACTTCATTAATTAAGTGAATGCTTAGTGATTTATTAAATTTTTAATAATTAAGATGGAGCTAAGCATGATAGGCTTTAAGAAATAATGACAAGAGGTTTTAAGCATAAGATGAGTAATTGTCAAGGTGGTTAGGATGCATGGATGAGTGCTTGAGGGAGAGGTTGAATCCCTAGCTAACAAATGGGAGGATTTTATTTTGTTTCCTTCCCTGTAGTGTCGGCCAAGACTCTTCTAGAATGGATAAGCATCTTTTAATTTTGGTTATTTGACCATATGAAAAAGGTAAGCTAGAAGATATGGCATGGAATCATGAAAGGATGGTAAGATAGGGGGACAAAAGGCTTGAAGTAAGGGCAATGTTTTGGAAGCTTTGTCATGGTCATTTGACCATGAACCTAGTCGGTTTTAGGGGCTAAAGGGGATAGTTAATTGTGATAGCAATTTAAGGGTTGATGGGGAAGAAACAAGGAGGAAAAAGGGGGATAATGTTGGCATAGGTTGGCCGAAATTTTGCTTAGCCATTAGGGTGATAGTTGGCCAAAAACTCTAGCAATTTGGTGCATCTTTTCTCATTTCTCCAAAAGCTCTCCTCCTAGCCGAATTATGCTATTGACATTAGGTAAAAGCTTTACTTTGTTTTGGCTTTCATTTTGACCAATTTTCTCCAAAATCATTGTTCATAGCCGAATGCCTATCTACTCAAAAGAGAAGTTTTGTTTCTCTTCTTTTGGCCTTTTTGCAAATTACCATTTGGTTTGAGAAGCCTTTCTAATTCTTTTCTTTTAAGCAAAACACCTTTCATTCTCTTGTAACCGAAAGTCCCAAAGATCATAAACCTATTTTCTTCATTTCTCCCTCTTGGCCGAATGTGCATAGGTCCCTAAAACTATCTCTTTTCTTTTGGAATCATCTTCATCATCATCTTTTCTTCTTCTTCTCTTTCTCTCTTCTTTCAATTTCATTTTCTTTCTTCCTTTTATCAACCAAAACTACTTTCTACTAAAACCAAAATCAACATTATTTTCATCTCTTTTGTCAACCGAATCATCTTCTATTTCGATTTCCTTTTCTTCTTTTCTTTTATTGAAAATCGAAACTATTTTATGCCATAAATCACTATCTTTTTCTCTTTTCTTTTTGTGCAAACCGAAATCACCAAATCTATTTTTTTTATTCTCTTCTTTTTGTTCAAGGCCGAATCTTCAAGTGCTCAAGTAAGGTTTTTGTCAATTGTTTTCATTATCTCTTTTTACTATAGTTGATTTAGAAAATAAATCTCTTATTTTTCTCTCCTAGGCCGAATCCTTGGAAGGGATTTTTAAGGATCTTTTTGGAAACCAACGTTCTAAGAGAAACCTTTCAAAATCATCCAAGGTAAGAATATCACTTTCGGTTATATTAATCCTTTTAGATAGATTATTAACTAACTTTATTTTAACTAACTTTATTTTAGGGGTGATTTTGAGACTAACAAGATAGGTAAGAAAAGAGCAGTACGGAGTGTTTGGAAGAGAGGAGGCACTGTTTTACCATCGAACTTCAAACGAAGGGCTGTATCGGCGATAAGAGATTTTCCACCGGGTTGTGGACCCTCTGCTAACGAAGATTGGTTATTTGAAGTAGTGTGTACAACCGAACCACTTTTCGTTGGTGGGTTATCAATGGGTTTTGATCCATCTAGCGAGAAAAATGACAAATAACGGTTGTTCGAGAATTCGAGGGTAAGGATGTAGATCTCTCATCAATAGTATAATTTTATTAGTAATGGTGTATACTAATCTAGTGTGATAATTAATTAGGTGTTGATGAGCGAGAAGGTATCGTTCTCACAGTCATAAGGTGTGTAACCTTACAATAAAATCTCATAGATCTATTCTTAAATGTGATTACATGACAATGTGTTTGAAAATGATTGTGGATACCATTCATTGGTATACAATATTCAGGTATGTTTACCCCAATATTTCATTAATTTTGCTATATGCATAAATGTGAAATAAGTATGACTATATTATGATTTTGGGGTAAATGGCATAAAAAATGAATAATATGTATGTGCATGGGCATATGGGTGAATTTGAAAAGGGAAGTATTCGGTGGTTTTACCACAATATGAATAATATGTATGTGCATGGGCATATGGGTGAAGTATTCGGTGACTTGACGGTCACATATTTGAAATCCGGTGACTTGGTCACATATGTGAATCTGGTGACTTGGTCACATATTTGAAATCCAGTGACTTGGTCACAATTTTGTCTGGTGGCCTTGCCACAAAATTATAAGGGCGATGTGCATGTTGACTGCAGCAACTACCTTCGATGGTGTGTAGCGGATGGAGGGTCGATTTAGTAATCCCCACGGTGTGATTAGTTGGTACGGGTGGTGTGTAGCGGATGGATATTAGGTGGGCCGGGTTTGCATTTCATTATATGTGTATATTCATGTGATTTTAAATGATTATTATTTAATCTGCTATGAAAATGGGCTTTTGGGCTAAATATGACTTAAATGGGCCTATGGCTATATGTGCAATTAATGGGCTTTAAGGCATATGATCAAATGGGCTTTTAATGTATGTGTTACATTGAGTTTATAACTCACCCATTTTGTGGGATAACTTTTGAGATGATTCAGTAGTGCGATGGATCGAATTGACAAGGATTTCGAGGTGGCCAACGCTCAAACAAAGTATCTTGGAAATTTTCCTACTTAAACTTATTAAGCTAATTTTATTACTTAGACTTTATTATGGGTTTTTGCTATTTTTATGTAATAAAGCCACTATAAACAGTTTTTAAATTTTTGTGTTTGGTTTTATTTTATTTTTCCATGAATAATTATTAATTAAATAACTAAATGGATTTTGATAAATAATTTAAACTGCTTTTGAAAACAAAATATATTTCCATAATATTAATAAATTTTTCATTAAATTTGGTTTTTCGTTAACTTATTATTTCTTTTAAAAATAATGTTTTAAGAATATACTAATTTACTTTACAATTAAATTTCAACTCGATCTTTAAGTTAATCTGTTTTATTCAAAAATTATCAAGTTTTTCTTAAATAAGTGAGAGTTTCCTAAAATTTTACTCGAGGAACATATCAAATCCGGTCAGGCTTTTTGGGTCGGGTTTGGGGTGTTTCAACTTGGTATCAGAGCCCAGTTTTAAACTCTCGGCCTTGGGTTTTGAAGCCTACAACGTTTTCAAAAGTTGGCCCAAATGACTTTTTGAAAAAAAAATTTAAGTTAAAATGGTTTTATAAGAGCATGGCACTCGGAATTCTCGGCCCAGATCCATCAGGTAAGTATCTTTATTGATATGAATGTATGATAAGCCTAAGGAAACTATACTTTAGAGACATAGACCCTAGGTGTTTGTGTACTACTACGGAAAAACCACTGAACATCTGTTTCATAAAACTTTTTTTTAATAAGAAGTGAAAAGACTCTAATACATAAGACTTTTTTGTAAAAATAGATAATACGCGTAGTAGACATGAGTTCTAGGGGACGTGGTCATCGTGGACGTGGAAGAGGAAGAATGGCTGTGTCAGAACCAGTTAGATCTGATCAAGGTTCTGAGAATGAAGCTCCGCCACCTGCTGTTGGGGTGGATTTTCAAGAGCAAAATGGAGGAGGTGACGCATATCACAAGTCGTATACTTCAAGTATTGGAGCGAGTAGCGAAGCTAATCTTGGAAATGGGTCTCGAAAGTCGATGGTCGAGAGACTAAGATCAAATGGAGCTGAGGTTTTTAGGGGAGTATCTAGAGTAGCCCCAAATGTAGCGGAGTACTGGTTGGAGGCAGTCGAGAGGATCATGGATGATTTAGACTGCACTGCTGAAGAAAAATTAAAAGGTGCTATTTCACTACTCCGTGATGAGGCCTACCAGTGGTGGCTCACTATCAAGGAAAGTACCCCTACGGATCGAGTGGATTGGGGGTATTTTAAAGTTGAGTTCGAAGGAAAATACGTTGGAGCTAGCTACATCGACTCCCAGAGGAAGGCATTTTTGAATCTAGTGCAAGGCAATAAGTCGATAACTGAGTATGAAGCAGAGTTTTTACGACTTAGCCATTATGCCAGAGGGATAGTAGCTACTGAATATGAATGGTGTGTCAGATTTAAAGATGGACTTAGAGATGAACTGCAAGTGATGATTGCTCCGCACCGGGAAAGAGATTTTGCAATCTTAGTAGAAAGAGCAAGAATAGCTGAAGAAGTTAAGCGGACTGAAAGACAGAACCGGGACAGAGGCCAGAATAAGAATAAGAGTAGCTTTGGGTCTTCAAGGTCATCCGAGAATTTTCAAAAGAAATCAAGAAATGATGGGTCGCGAAGTCAGCAGACTGCTATGGGTGGACAACATCGTGCTTGTGCTCAATGTGGGAAGATGCACCCGGGAGAGTGTTGGAAAAAGACCGGGGGATGTTTCAAGTGTGGATCTAAAGACCATATGATCAAGGATTGCCCGAAGAATTCAGATAAGAACCGCCCAACAGTGTCGAGGCGTTAATCGAAGTAGCAGAGGTGAACAATGACCGATAAGGGGCCGTGGTCCAAATAGAATGGGTAATGGTTAGGTAGAGGTCGCGGGACTTTAGGCGAGGTAGTGGTAGCTCGAGGCAAGACGGCCAGTGTTCGGTATATGCGATTAAATCACAGAGAAGACGATGGCCTTTTGATGCTATCTGGTACGTTTCGATTTCAGGTTGCCCTTTATTACTTTGATAGATATAGGGTCAACTCATTCCTATATCGCTAGTGAAGTATCTGAAACTTTGCATGTGACTTCTGAGACTGTACCTAGGAAGATGATTGTACTTAGTCCTTTAGGACAGACAGTAGTAATAGACAAACTTTTTAAGGAAGTACCTTTAGAAGTTCAAGGGACGCAGTTTTTGGCTGATTTAATAGAGTTGCCATTCGGAGAATTCGACCTGATCTTAGGCATGGACTGGCTTGTGAAGTATCGTGCAAATGTGGATTGTGCTGCTAAGCGAATGTCCTTAAGAACTCTTGATGACAAAGAAGTTGTAGTGATGGGCGAGAGACGGAACTACTTATCTAATGTAGTATCCGCTCTTAAGGCAGAAAAAATGGTTAGAAAGGGATGTGTAGGCTTCGATGTTGGTGAGTGCCTTGGAGGCTAAGGAGGCAAGCTGCTGAAGAAGTCGGGATCGTGAATGAATTTGTAGATGTTTTTGGAAGAACTTCCAGGATTACCTCCGGATCGAGAGGTAGAATTTGGGATTGAATTATTGCCTGAAACGGCGCCAGTTTCTATTGCTCCATATAGAATGGTACCAAAGGAATTACTTGTGCTTAAGGCTCAGATTCAGGAGTTGCTTGATCATGGATTTATCCGACCTAGTGTATCCCCATGGGGAGCACCGGTCCTATTTGTGAAGAAGAAGGACGGATCGATGAGGATGTGTATAGATTACCGGTAGTTGAATAAGCTGACCATCAAGAACAAGTATCCTTTGCCAAGGATCGATGACTTGTTCGATCAACTCAAAGGAGCTGCGGTATTCTCAAAGATTGATCTAAGATCGGGGTATCATCAGCTTAAAGTGAAAGAAGCGGATATCCATAAGATGGCTTTCTGGACTAGATATGGGCATTATGAATTTTTGGTAATGCCATTCGGATTAACGAACGCCCCAACTGCATTCATAGATGTGATGAACCGAATCTTCCAACCCTACTTGGATCTGTTCGTTGTGGTATTCATAGATGACATCCTAGTGTATTCTAAGTCCGAGATAGAACATGATGAGCATCTTCGGATTGTGTTGCGAGTTTTAAGGGAGAAGAAGCTGTATGCCAAATTCAGCAAGTGTGAATTTTGGTTTGAAAGAGGTTCGTTTTTAGGCCATGTGGTGTCTGCAGAAGGGATAAGGTGGATCCTCGGAAGATTGAGGCTATGCTAGATTGGAAACCACCTAAGTCCGTAACTAAAGTTCATAGTTTCTTGGGGTTAGCCGGATACTCAGAGAAGATTCGTCGAAGGATTCTCATTGATAGCTACACCTTTAACGAAATTGTTGAGAAAGGAGGTACCTTTCGTGTGGGCTGATAAGCAACAAGAGAGTTTTGAGAAGCTCAAGAAGGTTTTAATGAAGCTCGGTTTGATTCAGCCTGAGGCAGGGAAGGATTTTATCGTGTATTGTGACGCTTCTCACACGGGATTAGGATGTGTTTTGATGCAAGACGGGAAGGTAGTTGCGTATGCGTCTCGACAGTTAAGACCTCACGAGGTTAATTACCCGACGCATGACTTATAGTTGGCAGTAGTAGTCTTTGCTCTTAAAGTTTGGAGACATTATTTATACGGGGAAAAGTCAGTGATATACACGGACCACAAGAGTCTGAAATATTTACTGACTCAGAAAGAACTGAATTTGAGGTAGTGAAGGTGGATAGAATTATTGAAAGACTACATTCGTTCTATCGAGTACCATCCGGGCAAAGTAACGTGGTGGCGTATGGTCTAAGTCGGAAAGTGGTGTCGATTTAAGGGCGATGTTTGCACATCTTAGTCTTTACGATGACGGAAGCTTGTTGGCAGAATTACAAGTTAAGCCGACATGGTTGAGTCAAGTGAAAGAGAGACAGTTAGTAGACGAAGATCCGAGTGTAAAGCTACGACAGTCTGAGAATGGGAATTGGAAGATTTTGGTATTAACAAATGATGGTGTATTGTGTTTCAAAGGTAAAGTCTCGTATCTTGGGGATCGTGAATTGAGGCAAAAGATTCTTCAGAGTCGCATAATAGCCCTTATGCTATGCATCCTAGAGGAAGTAAGTTATATCGAGACTTGCGAGATCGTTTTTGGTGGCTTTGGTCTTAAGCGGGAAGTTATGAGTTTGTAGGAAAGTGCTTAACGTGTCGACAAGTCAAATTTGAACATCAAGTGCCTTCGGATTGCTTCACCGATAATGATTCCACAATGGAAGTGAGAGAGAATCACCATGGACTTTGTTAGTGGGCTTCCTCTTACGCCTACTAAGAAAGACTCAAGATGGGTGATAGTGGACGAATGATGAAATCGCACATTTTATCCCAGTTCAGGTTAATTACTCTTTGCAGAAATTGGTGAAGTTATATGTGGCTGAGATTGTGAGATTGCATGGAGTGCCAGTGTCGATTATTTCGGATAGGGATCCGAGATTTACGTCGTGGTTTTGGAAAGCATTGCATCAGGCTTTGGGCACCAGATTGGACTTCAGTACGGCATTTCATCCTCAGTCGGACGGTCAGTCTGAATGAGTAATCCAAATCTTAGAAGATATGTTAAGGGGTTGTGTGATGGATTTCAGGGGAAGTTGGGAAGAGTTCTTACCGTTAGCAGAATTTGCGTACAACAATAGTTACCAAGCCAGTATTCGGATGGCACCATATGAAGCACTATATGGACGGAAGTGTCGCACTCCTACGTGTTGGACAGAATTAGGGGAACGTCAAATTTTGGGTCCAGAAATAGTGGCTGAATCTAAAGAAAAGGTTAAGGTAATCTGGGCTCGGTTAAAAGAAGCATCTGACAGACAAAAGTCATACGCAGATCTAAAGCGGAAGGAAATAGAGTTTGCTGTGGGAGATCAAGTATTCCTAAAGGTTTCACCTTGGAAAAAGGTGATGAGATTTGGTCGCAAAGGAAAGTTAAGTCCCAGGTTCATAGGACCTTGTCGCATTTTGAAGCGGGTCAGACCTGTGGCATATCAGTTAGATTTGCCTTCGGGGTTGAAGCAAATGCACGATGTGTTCCATGTTTCAATGTTACGCCGTTACCGGTCGGATCCATCTCATGTAGTGCCAGTTGAGGAGGTGGAATTAAGACCAGATTTGTCCTATGAAGAGGAGCCAATTCAAATTCTGGAGCGAGATGTAAAGGTTTTACGGAGAAAGTCGGTTCCTCTCGTCAAAGTATTATGGTGTAATCATGGATCAGAAGAAGCTTCGTGGGAACTGGAGGAAGCGATGCGACAGCAATACCCTCACTTGTTCTAGCCAAGTAATTTCGAGGACGAAATTATTTTAAAGGGGTAGAACTATAACATCCTGATAATTAGGGGTTATGCATCTTTACTTAATTGAATGATGTTGCATGCTTAAATATGATTGAGTGTGTTTTGGAAGTTATTTTTTTGAACTTCATTAATTAAGTGAATGCTTAGTGATTTATTAAATTTTTAATAATTAAGATGGAGCTAAGCATGATAGGCTATAAGAAATAATGACAAGAGGTTTTAAGCATAAGATGAGTAATTGGCAAGGTGGTTAGGATGCATGGATGAGTGCTTGAGGGAGAGGTTGAATCCCTAGCTAACAAATGGGAGGATTTTATTTTGTTTCCTTCCCTATAGTGTCGGCCAAGACTCTTCTAGAATGGATGAGCATCTTTTTAATTTTGGTTATTTGACCATATGAAAAGGTAAGCTAGAAGATATGGCATGGAATCATGAAAGGATGGTAAGATAGGGGACAAAAGGCTTGAAGTAAGGGCAATATTTTGAAGCTTTGTCATGGTCATTTGACCATGAACCTAATCGGTTTTAGGGGCTAAAGGGATAGTTAATTGTGATAGCAATTTAAGGGTTGATGGGGAAGAAACAAGGAGGAAAAAGAGGGATAATGTTGGCATAGGTTGGCCGAAATTTTGCTAAGCCATTAGGGTGATAGTTGGCCAAAACTCTAGCAATTTGGTGCATCTTTTCTCATTTCTCCAAAAGCTCTCCTCCTAGTGAATTATGCTATTGACATTAGGTAAAAGCTTTACTTTGTTTTGGCTTTCATTTTGACCAATTTTCTCCAAAATCATTGTTCATAGCCGAATGCCTATCTACTCAAAAGAGAAGTTTTGTTTCTCTTCTTTTGGTCTTTTTGCAAATGACCATTCGGTTTGAGAAGCCTTTCTAATTCTTTTCTTTTAAGCAAAACACCTTTCATTCTCTTGTAACCGAAAGTCCCAAAGATCATAAACATATTTTCTTCATTTCTCCCTCTTGGCCGAATGTGCATAGGTCCCTAAAACTATCTCTTTTCTTTTGGAATCATCTTCATCATCATCTTTTCTTCTTCTTCTTTTTCTCTCTTCTTTCAATTTCATTTTCTTTCTTCCTTTTCTCAACCGAAACTACTTTCTACTAAAACCAAAATCAACATTATTTTCATCTCTTTTGTCAACCGAATCATCTTCTATTTCGATTTCCTTTTCTTCTTTTCTTTTATTGAAAACTGAAACTATTTTATGCCATAAATCACTATCTTTTTCTTTTTTCTTTTTGTGCAAACCGAAATCACCAAATCTATTTTTTTTATTCTCTTCTTTTTGTTCAAGGCCGAATCTTCAAGTGCTCAAGTAAGGTTTTTGTCAATTGTTTTCATTATCTCTTTTTACTATAGTTGATTTAGAAAAATAAATCTCTTATTTTTCTCTCCTAGGCCGAATCCTTGGAAGGGATTTTTAAGGATCTTTTTGGAAACCAACGTTCTAAGAGAAACCTTTCGAAATCATCCAAGGTAAGAATATCACTTTCGGTTATATTAATCCTTTTAGATAGATTATTAACTAACTTTATTTTAACTAACTTTATTTTAGGGGTGATTTTGAGACTAACAAGATAGGTAAGAAAAGAGCAGTACGGAGTGTTTAGAAGAGAGGAGGCACTGTTTTACCATCGAACTTCAAACGAAGGGTCAGATCGGTGATAAGAGATTTTCCACGGGTTGTGGACCCTCTGCTAACGAAGATCGATTATTTGAAGTAGTGTGTACAACCGAACCATTTTTCGTTGGTGGGTTATCAGTGGGTTTTGATCCATCTAGCGGAGAAAAACCACAAATAACGGTTGTTCGAGAATCCGAGGGTAAGGATGTAGATCTCTCATCAATAGTATAATTTTATTAGTAATGGTGTATACTAATCTAGTGTGATTACTACTTAGGTGTTGACGAGCGAGAAGGTATCGTTCTCACAGTCATAAGGTGTGTAACCTTACAATAAAATCTCATAGATCTATTCTTAAATGTGATTACATGACAATGTGTTTGAAAATGATTGTGGATACCATTCATTGGTATACAATATTGTGTATGTTTACCCCAATATTTCGTTAATTTTCTATATGCATAAATGTGAAATAAGTATGACTATATTATGATTTTGGGGTAAATGGCATGGAAAATGAATAATATGTATGTGCATGGGCATATGGGTGAATTTGAAAAGGGAAGTATTCGGTGGTTTTACCACAATATCCGTGACTTCGGTCACATATTTGAAATCCGTGACTTCGGTCACATATGTGAATCTGGTGACTTTGGTCACATATTTGAAATCCGGTGACTTTGGTCACAATTTTGTCCGTGGCCTTGCCACAAAATTATAAGGCGATGTGCATGTTGGTGCAAAGAATCGCCTTCGATGGTGTGTAGCGGATGGAGGGTCGATTTAGTAATCCCACGGTGTGATTGGTTGGTACGGTGGTGTGTAGCGGATGGATATTAGGTGGGCCGGGTTTGCATTTCATTATATGTGTATATTCATGTGATTTTAAATGATTATTATTTAATCTTCTATGAAAATGGGCTTTTGGGCTAAATATGACTTAAATGGGCCTATGGCTATATGTGTAATTAATGGGCTTTAAGGCATATGATCAAATGGGCTTTTTAATGTATGTGTTACACATTGAGTTTATAACTCACCCATTTTGTGGGATAACTTTTCAGATTATTCGTAGTGCGATGGATCGAATTGACAAGGATTTCGAGGTGGCCAACGCTCAAACAAAGTATCTTGGAAATCTTCCTACTTAAACTTATTAAGTTAATTTTTATTACTTAGACTTTATTATGGGTTTTGCTATTTTTATGTAATAAGGCCACTATAAATGGTTTTTAAATTTTGTGTTTGGATTTATTTTATTTTTCCATGAATAATTATTAATTAAATAACTAAATAGATTTTGATAAATAATTTAAAATGTTTTGAAAACAAAATATATTTCCATAATATTAATAAATTTTTCATTAAATTTGGTTTTTCGTTAACTTATTATTTCTTTTAAAAATAATGTTTTAAGAATATACTGAATTTACTTTACAATTAAATTTCAACCCAATCTTTAAGTTAATCTGTTTTAATCAAAAATTATCAAGTTTTTCTTAAATAAGTGAGAGTTTGCTAAAATTTTACTCGAGGAACATATCAAATCCAGTCAGGCTTTTTGGGCCGGGTTTGGGGTGTTTCAAATTAATTAGTGTTAATTTTCCACTTAAAGAGCTTGTTCTCTAAGGAATTTAGGATTTTATACTTCTTTTTCAATAATTAGGCTTTTGGACTAAAATTTAATAAAAATAAGTGTTTTTAACACATTTTATAAGTGTTGTGACCCAATAGGCCGACACGGGCCTTAGGTTGTGCTAATTGGTTTAATTGAGTGCGTAGGATGGAGATATAAAGGCCCAATTGAAGTGGAAGCAAAGGTCGAGTGATGCACAAGCTTCACGGGGTGTCAAAGCTCCAAAAAATGATGCAAGGATGTATAAGGCTATCGTGTTGTGTCACACAACGCAAGGGGTGTGGCGTGACACAAGGCCGATGTGCTGCACAATTATTTCGGAGTTATTTTGGCTCATACAGTTAGAGTTATATGAAAACCTAAGACGTGTTGAATACCTAATTTGGGATAGCAACACCTCTATAAATAATACATTAGGGGATTGATGTAACCAAGTCGTTCTAGACACCTTCAAAAACCATCATAGTCTAGAAAAAGTTTTAGTTTATTTTCTTTTCAACTTTTTAAATACTTATTTTTTTCTTGAATCAGTTTTGATTCAAGGATATGCTTATTTAATTAAAGTATTCAATATATATTTTTGTTTACATTTATTTTATTTAGTTATTCCAATCGAGAGATTTGCTATTTTGTAACGCCTTGAATAATTTAAGTATGTTCTTGAAAAATCTGACACAAATGAGTATCTGCCTTAGTGGCTAAGTGTTCTGGGTGTGTGTTTGATGTCTTGGGTTCAAATCTTCCTTTTTTCCAAATATTGTTATTTTAGATCCAAGCCTTATCCTTGTTGACTGGACTTATATAAAATTGTTTGATAATCTATATTAGAATGAGCCTGTTAGTTCGAGTGGTAAGGAGTTAGTGTCTTGAAGGTCCTATGTTCGAGTCTTTGCGTGGGCATAGATTATTAATTTTTGTTTCGATTGGCTTAAAAAGTTTGAGTGGTCTTGAAAGTCTGAGTTGGTTAGGTTGTTAGTGGATGTAGTGGGATTGTGATCAAGTGGGGATTTTATTTGTTTTTTTTCATTTTAATTTTATTTTCTTTCCCAAAAATTTTCTACCTTTCTAATGTTTTTGCTTCCTTCTTTCCTGCCACTTTTTGTTTTGCTTTCTTTCAATTCTGTTCAACCAATCGTTCATTTTAATCGTTGGGGCTCAGTGTTACGGTTGTGCATCTTTCATCTTAGAGAAGACCGTGAAGCTATGGAATTCACTACAACAGCTTAGTTTGTATTAGTGATTTTTGTTCGTCGGCAGTTTCTTGGGTCTCGGGGTTTGTTTTGCATCAAATCAAACCAGGTACATTCCTAAATCGTAGAAAATCGAGCATCAGTGAAAGCGGAAAAACCATGCTGTCAATGCCACATGGGCGTGTACCTGGCAGTGTGGTTGGCATTGTGTTGGACACTACTGTGCGTTTGACAAAGGCATGGCCGTGCGCAAGACATGGCCATGTGGTGGTGTGAGTGTGGTCATGTGGGCCACACAAGCGTGTTGGCCCAAATGGGCATGCCACACAGACGTGTGGGTTCTGGGATAGACCGTGTGGGCCACACGATTGAGGCCAATATGGGCATGTAGCCCATACGGGCATGTGGGCCAATATTTTTAAAATTTTCCCCTGGGTTGCACGGGTCATTCCGATCGACTGTGGGCATATCGTAGGGTCGGTAAGGGCTAACCAAACCTTAGATTATGTGATCTGATATTTTGATAGCATGCTTTAAGTAGGACATTATTATGCATGTCTAATTATTCTACTATATATATATATCGATATCTGTATGCGAGCATGTTAAACATGATATTTTTGTATCTGTAACCTGTAATTATGTTTGGGGTGGGAATTGTATACGTGCAGGAAGTGTTCTGTATGGTGACCTATGCCTATATTCTGGCAGCTTGGTTGCATATTATCTGACACGTGTCGTAGTGACACAATATGGTGTGTAGGGATGGGTGGGTGTTTTTTAACCCCACATAGTGTGATGGGATGGTCAGAGTTGGTGTATAAAGGATGGGGGTAGGATTCTGTATATCTGATTCTATTATCTGTATATGTAAAGGACTTAGTTTTGAATCTGAATCTGACTGTATATGTGATTTCTGTGAGATTAGCATGTCTATATCTGTTGGGTTACACACTGAGTTTAGGAAAACTCACTTCTGTCTGTCTGTTCTATTCAAGTAATCCACAGACGTAGGCAGATCAATGCAGTGGAGTCTCGCAGTGACCACTAAACTATGATCAAACTTTAAATAAATATTTTTTATTTATTTTAAGGATTATTTATGGAGTTTTGTAATAATTGGACTCTCTGAACTGTTTGGTTAAATTTTGGGGATTTGGATTTTCGTTTTAACTTTATTTGAGACGGTTATCTAAAAACATAGTTTTTACTAAAACCAAGGTTTTCCAAAAATACGAACGGGATTTTCAAATGTAACATTTTCTATGACTTCCGCTGTAAATTATGTTTTGGCAAATAAATGAATTAAATAACGCTTTCGATAATAGATATAAACGAATATGTGGAACACCCCAAACTCGACCTAAAAGTTAGGCCCGAATCGACATGTCACATTGAAGTGTTTTTGTGAAAACTTTATTTTCATTGAAAACCCTTCTAAAGAAAAGTTAAGTAAAATCTAGTTTTGCTTTCAAAACGAGGTGTATCTAAAAACCATTTTCGTGTTACTATGAAAAAGAAAATTTCCTTTGACAGCGAAACCTCTTTCTTAAAACACAATTATTTTCAAAAACTTAAAGTATGCTTAAAAGAAATAAATCCAAGTTCCGTTTCAAAATCACAATACATAGTGGAAGTAATGGAATAATAACTATAGGGATAACCTTATTACAATCCGAAATAAAATAACTTAAAATAAATCACTTAAAATCTAGAATTTAGATATTAAGAAAAACAGGTCTAATAGTCTTGCCAGTTGGCCACCTCTGAGTCCCTCCATCCATTGAACCGCCAACTGAGGATCACCTGAGAAAAATAAAAGAGGGAGTGAGTTTTCAAAAACTCAGTGTGTAGACCCTCATCAAACAAATAGCATACATATCATATTGTTAACATAATAATATCATACATGCAATGCAGTGCAAACCCTCCCCAAATAATCCATTCGGTACACATCATCTCCATCCTGTCGAAACACATCTGTGGGGATTTCTAAATTGACCTACCCATCCGATACACATCAAGGGTAGCCTGGTTGCAGTACTACCTAACATTGCATCAAAGCTGCTGATCATATAATGGGCTTAAAAAGCTATCGATGGATCCACAATTGTCAAGCAACCATGCGATCCTCATGTACTTCCTCCGTTCCATAATTCCCACCCATATGCATCCTAAACAAAATATCAAATGAATGCAGCAAATGTACATGTAACATCCATAAATCTTACAATCAACACATAGGGGTATTTTAGTCATTTCACAAATCAAGGGTATTTCGATAATTCTACTGTACAGGGGTATTTTAGTAATTTTTAACTGTATGGGTCTTAATTACGAACCTTGGCCCGTCAACAAGTCCTCGCGGCTAAAGTGAATAGACACTACGCACCAGGTAGGATTCTAGAGAAGAGGAGGTGGGTCACTAGGACCGCTTAAGTACCAAGCTCTCCCTAGATCCAATCCTAGACATGCATATGTCCATTGCCACACTCTAACCTAGCAACTTGTCCACAGACTTGTTTGATTATTAAATTAAGTTTTATACTGTTTAAGAATTCATCAGAACTAAGCCTAGAGTCCATTAAAACCCTAGCATGCATTTCTAAAATCCCATAAGGCCCACTAAGCTCAATCATGTCCATGTAGCCCATTAAGCCCAATCATGTATATGTAGCCTATTAGGCCCGATCATAATCAAATCATACAACCATCCATATCAATCCATCATTCAATTTCACATATCAACTCTTGTCGATTTGGGTCCACAAGCTCGGTAAACCCATTTAGGTCCTTTTGGCCCGGTTGGCCAAACAGTGGCTCGAGACCATGAGATCGCCTCTTGGTCCTAGTAGTTGTATCGATGTTCCCACACGAATGTTAGCATGCTCGTGTGGTTTTGAGCCAACCTTTTGACTTTTTTGCATTTCAATTTTTTGGTATTTGACTTTTGCCTATTTGTCGTGTGTGAAGTGTATGTACACACCTGGTAAATGAGACGTGTTACACTATCCTCAGCCTTGAACCTACAACCAATACCAACCTCCAATCAATCACACACTTAACCACAATATTTACCAAAAACTAAGACCGTGTGCCACCAGTCCCAATAGCCCTTCCTTAGCTACTATTCACGAATATCCCTTAGATCTACATCAATCTTAATTGTTAAAGAAAAATAATAGGTGACTTGTATCCACTTAAGTCACCCTTTCCCTTACTATAGACTATTCGGCCAACTTATCCCAAAATCAATAATACTTACCCAAAAGCCAAAACGTATGGATAGCTTTTTGGCAGAAACTTGTAGATCCAAGCTTGATTCCGATTTTTCCAAGACCCAATCCACCAAGAATCAATAATTACAGCACACAGAGATTTGGTCACTAGAGTATTTGGCACAAGGTTTGGGGAGATGAAGAAATCGACTCCAAGAGAAAAGGTTTTCGACTTTTGAAGTTACGAATATTCGGTCCCCAACAATTGAGATGAAGGTGGGACGTCACAAGCAATGGAGAAAGAAGAGAATGATATTCGATTTAAGGCTTTATGAGAGAAGAAAAGAAAACACATAAGGAAGAGGTGAGGTTTAGAACAGAAAAAGTGAAGGAGAATTTGGTAGAGCATTATAGTTGCCGAAATAGCACAAAGGGAACTCCAATTGTCGAAATAGCACAGAGGGAATTCGGCACCCCCTATTTATACATAAAATCAAAACTCTGCCTACCCCCCAAAGTCCCAATCGGCTCCAACTCTTTCCCATCTCATCTCCTCATTTTTCTCTCTAATAACCCCCAATCCTTTTCCTAAATTTTCTCTTCTGATCTCTCTCCTTAGAGCCCATCATACACCACTTCTAACCTTCTAGAAGGCCAAAATTAAACTCCTAAAAAATACTAAGCTAGGATTCGAACCTAGGATCTCCTTGCTATCCCATAATGCCACCTTTCTATACCCTAAGCGGCGTCACTTAGCCACTCCACCACAAGGCTATTTAATGCCATTTTTCACTATTTTTATTTAAAAGCCCAACTACTCACTGCCTTGGTTCCTTTAATAATTAATTAAAAACTCCTCCTCTTTAAAGTTTGAACCCAGGACTTCTCTAACACCCCTAGACACTCCAAGTTTATTAAACCCTTAAAGCCAACATGTAATTTGTCATTTTCTTGCTTAAAAAAATTTATAAGACCCAAAGCCCAAAGCCAATTCATCTAGGCCCAAAAATGTCGGGCGTTACAATATGAGTTGTAAAACTTGAATGATTTGTCGAAATGACTCAATTTTCAAAACCTTTCTTTGTGACACATCCAGATTCAACCATAATATCTAGGTCAGGTTTGGGGTGTTACATTTTTTGTTTCCCATTTGATATTCAATCCAGCACTAAATGTAACACCCCAAAACTTGACCTAGAAGTTTAGACCAAATCTCGGAGGTTACATTCAGGAAAAAAAACTTTATTCAAACCAAGAAAAACATTTTTGTTCATAATGCTTGAAACAATACTAAACTGGCGTCAAGCATTCAAAAATAAAAACCACAGTTTCTAAAGTTTAGTCTAAATAACACCTTACTAAATTCCAACATAAAAACTTGTACCGTAATTTATATAACCATTTTACAAATCGACTTAAAATTAACCGTATAAAACTTAAGGGATTTTCTTAAACCGAATCAAACCATATCTTTCTAAAACCTTTGGTACCAAGTCTAGCTCTAAAACACGGAATGTACCTGAAAGGAAACACACTATAGAGATGAGCTACGTGAGTTCACTGTGAGTCCGAAACATGAACAGATGACAAAAGACGAAGCGACACAGTAAATACTTCAGACAAGCATATGTATAGAAATATCACTTACGAAAGTCTCAATGGTATGTCAAATACAATATCAAACCATAGAAATGATATTCCAATCATGCGCAATAATCAGACATATTACATGACATTAACTATATTGTCAATAACCAAAAGTTCACACGAACAAACAAAATGTTCTGACAAACATACGTATATTCAAAAGTGAATGGATGCACAAGTCAAAATCCCACCCCACCAATCAAACACCACTTCGTCCATCTAGCACATCACATAAGGGCTATAGTAGGCCTGTTCACCATGCACACCACATAAAACCATAATAGTTTCATCCACCCTACACACCACAATGTGGAACTATGTCACTTGAGTAACTGTATACAGCTGAGTTGATATACGTATATGATAGTGCAATAAACCGCTGTACAAAAATATCCCATTTAAAACTTCTAAGTCTGTCTTCCTTCTCTTCATAACCAGATCCTAAAATTCTAATGCTATGGAACAATGCACACATTATGCCGACAATATACAAAAACAAACATTAACATTTCCAGTTTGAACAGATTCAGATTTAATTACACTAGTATTCTAATATTTAGTTACGACAACAATAATAAACTCATACTTACATAAATGAGCAATAAAATTAAAGCCCATAAATGCAAATATACATGAACCAAACTAAATCGAGTTCCAAACACACTTATTGAGGCTTGAACGAGGGCCGATTACACAGAAACATAAAATAGATAGTATATGACTAAAAATAAAAATTCTACAAATTAGGGCCACATGGCCATGTGCCTGGCCGTGTAGAAGTCTCTAGGCCGTGTGGAGGCCTACACGCCCATGTGGAGGAGACACACACCTGTGTGACCAAGTTACAAGGTCGTTTGAGTAGCCCATGTAACTCACTGTCCAAACATACCAAAAATAAGTGGCTAAAACCCCTAGGGGAGATTAACGAGTGGATGGAGAAGTGATTAACGGAGGAATTGGGATTTCTTGAGATAGATTAGTTGGTATAAATTACGTGTTATTAAATTGTTAGGCTTGACAACTATAATAAGTTATCATAGGCTAGACAAGGTCGGAAGATATGTCAAACTGATTAAATCGTAATTTATCTTGGTTGAGAAAGTGAGGTTTGGAGTTAAGTGAGTATCAACCAATCAATTAAGTTAATTAGAGACTAGAAGGTAATAATTGCTTAATCGATAAATAATCCACTCTAGACCCCTAATCCAAATTTAGTTGCAAACCATGAAGCGAGTTAATCTTCCTAATTGGTTTATCAATCTATTTCATCTGTTTATTTATCGCCATTTATTTTTTTATCAATCAACCTATTTTATGATTTATCATAATATAGGAAATAATTATTACTACTTAGACTTGTTATTATAAAAGTTGCATAACACTAAACTAATATTGATCTTAAGTCGAACACTATCTGGCTTGGTCCCTCTTCAAGTTCATTATTCACCCACGAGCCCTACAAGCACAAGCCAAAATTCTATAAGTTCAATAGAACTTAGTGAGTCTTTTATTAAATTAATCAAACATAGACCCTGTCTCATAAGAGTAGTAAATGAAAATAATTTGAGTATGGTTAACTCCCTACTCACTTTGAGGAAAATTTCCCTTATCTCGAAGTGGCGATCTGTGATTTAACTAAAGAGCTTATTTATTTATGGTTAGACCATTAAGCGATTTTCCCTTAGTAAATCCTATCACCTTTTGACTATTTTCTATGTTCCTTCAGGTGTCTCGCCACATTTGTGGACTCTGTCCTTACTATACTTACATTTATTTATTCATTTATTCCCAGTGTTGGATTATTCTTTTCACCATGTGTTTATAAGGTAGTCTTTTAGCCTACCCTTCTAATGACCCCTTTGGTGATGTCCACTTGGGAAACATTCCATAGTTGATAAGTCCTTGGCAAACTTCTTTTTCTTACCATTGTCCTGGAGGACTTGCTAACATTCCATCCGCTGGGTTATCTAATGGGGACCCACTCTACTTTGTCGAACTAAGTCCTACTTCGTTTGAATAGTGGTCGGATTACTCCTTCTATCCCACCTTGTTTGTAATACATTGCCTTCAATTATCACATGCTCATCTACTAAGGATCAATTTGACCTACAACACCCAACAGACTGTCATTCGAGTTCACGGCTTCTCTTATATGTTGGTTCCATACAAACCTAGCCATTTGGTTGGTACTTCCTCAATAGTTTCCCTTTAAAGAGGAATAGCCTTGATAGTCATATCTATCATTTGGTGTATACCTTTTCAAAACTCTCTTTGTCAAAGGGTTCTAATTAACGCCTCTTTTTTTTTATAGACTAACCGGTGTACTTGTGATAAATCTCTAGCCTATAGGGTTTCTCTAGGCTCCCTTTTATGTTCCTCTACAGCAAATCCTTATATGAAAATACTCGGATAAACCCTTTCATTTGCCTAAACACCAAAAACTAGAGGCACATCATTTACCGTGACCGATTCATACTAGGTTACCAACCATATGCGTTACAAACTTCAAGGATTATTACTTTTAGGCAAACTACTTCCTCCTTTTATATATATATTTCACATCATTCGACGGTTTCATCACTAATTCACTAGCTAACCATCGTTTTGTCAACAGTTACACTTTTCATTCAATTCCCCTTTCCCTTCGTCTGTGTGATATCCCCCAGTTATCATCCTAGTTGACTATCCCGATAAACTACCCCATGTTTATTATCCCGATGAATCAGTTTGTGTTTACTGTCTTGGCAAACTACCCCGTGTTTACTCTCTTGGTGGATTATATTGGTTTACATAGCCGAGCTATGGTTTTACACATTAAACCCTTATTTTGGTGTCACCCCATAGGAAATTACCATCATTGCGGTGTTGCCCCATAGAGCCTACTGATCGCTATCATGATATTGCCCCATAAAGCTTGCTAACCCCCATGTTTACTTTGTTGCTGACCGCTATCACGATATTGTTACTTGAATAAGGAACCAATTTTCTAGCTTGATTAGTAACTAACCTTTTTAAGCCAATTGCTGGTAAATTCTTGAGTCCTTTTTTAGTTTATGATCAGGGAATGAAATGGTAACAGGAATTGTTTATATAGGTTTGCACTAGAAGTCACAAAGGGAAGGAAACTTTCATTTGGTTATTGATTGCATGTTAATGATTCTTATTTTTACATTAAATTTTTAGTTGTTTCTATATTTAATAGAGTGTTTGATTTTATTTAGCTAAAGATAAGGGAGAAGGCCTTAGTGTAAAAGGGAAAGAACCCATAAAGTAGACAAAGCTTTTCTCAATAATCTCTCTTTTCACTTTTGCTCAAGATAAATTCCAACTAAATCAGTAATAATGTGGTTCTATAGAGCAGATGAATGATTAAAAATGGATACTCTTCCTTGGAAGAAGGGAAATGTTGGAAATTGTTGATATGTGAATGTGATGGGAAAATATTTGGAAAATATGAAATTATATGTGATTTACCTCTAGTAGGGAATGTATATGAAAATCGTAATTGGTGAATGCCCCAACATTGTGAGGGAACATGTAAGTATTTGAATTAACAAGGAGGATTTGCGTAGGTTTGGTTGGATAAATGAATATTTGCTTTACAGAGCAATACCGTGAATTTGAAACCGTAGCTCTTTGGAGCATTGAATGGATCAGAAGCTAAAGCAAGGAAGTGGTCCACAAATTGTTCCATGCAAAGCATGCATGTATAACGTAAAGTATCTGTACGTGAACAGTGCTAAACTAGAATGGATATTGTATGATATGTACTTAAATGTGATAAGTACTCATATATGAACTAATTTTGACTATGCTTTGAAATTTACCTAAGTCGTGTAGTTAGATATAGCTAACATTCGCATGTAAACTAAAGTTAATGGTGACCTTTATATATACAAATATAGAAGCAGACAGTGTTCGCCAATGAACAGTGATCAACTTGTGATATTTATTCGTCAACGGTTTGTATGTAATTATAATGTTGCATCCTTGTGTAAGTTGATTAGTAATAAAAATGTTTTAATTATTTAGCTTGATTTCATTTCCTTGAGACCTTGTTCGAAAGGTTATTGAATATCCTTAGAACTCATCAAGTTCATTTCAAACTTACCTAGTTTCTCTTCCATTTCAAGTTTTTTAGATTATGGACTATTGTAAGGGACTCAGCTAGATTGCAGACTTGATTGTGAGCCATTCATTGTTTTGATGTAACATGTATATCAATCGGGGTGGCTTGTAGTCTCAGCCTCTTTTGTTTGAATGTTGTATGGGATTTCCTACTTATAATAGTTTGTATATAATGAATAATGGCACTTTGCCAAATTATTAACTTTTATGGTTTGTGCGTGGTGGCTTTCCTTTTGACTATTTTGCTAAATCGTGTTGAATGGATTAACTACTGAGACCTTTATTATTAACATATCAAAATGATTTTTATTCTCCGATAACATTGCCATTTGTCGGCTGAACAACCGAGTCAGGGTGTTACAGATTCATTTCCTCATACACACAAGTCAAGATAGTATTGTATAGATGTGTTGGATTTCCTATTCTATGTGTTGTAAATAACTCTATAAAACAATTAGAAGCCACCCGTGCAATCTAATGATTTGAATCAAACCTCTACCCATTTAGAGTTTCAATACCATAGATCTTATTAACCTTATTTCATTAAGAAGAAAAGATACGAAAATGGGTTGTGTTTCATTCTTCCATATTCAACCAATTTGTTCAAGCCATTTGCTCTCATAAAATTAAACCTTGTCCACTTCCATATTTAGAACCAAATGTGACTCCACCACATCAATAAACACGTCATATGTTAGAGTCATTGAATATAAATATTTAACACACCACTGTAGTTCTTTCTTATTAGAGGAACGACCATGCACCAAATATTTGCTCCATTATCGAAGCCTAACACTCATTTTTTGTATTTTCCCGTAACATCCATGGTGGAACTAGTACATAACTTGTTGGGAAATGTGCCCAAATTGTAGTAAACATATAATTGTTTTCTATATATTTGAACGATAGATAAATAAATAAAGTTAATTTCACATTTCACATTTCACTATTATGTCTTTTGTGTTTCTGTATTTCATGTTTTGAATACATTGCAAAATTGTGACAAGCAAATATTAGTTCATTGATTGTTTAAGTTCAAACTGATGATAAGTGGCACTGTAAGAATGTTTACATTGCAAGAAAGACAACTTACATCAGTAGATAATCTAAACGAGTCTGTAATCCCGAAAAAGAATCAAAGTGAGCATTTGATTCAAATACTTAGAAGGATTATTTTGTCATCTAGAATTCCAATTAGGGAGATGGCTAGTTTTGGCTATCAGAGCAAATGACCCCATGGGAAGAGACATAGATGTATTCATTGAAAGAATGATACATGGGACTAGACCGAAGATGGATTAATTATGAATCCTTATGTGAATTAATTCACTTGTGACATTCATGGTGTGATTTACCAAAATCCTGAGTTAGTCATTGACCATGCGTATGTAACTATGTACTTTGATATAAGTTATGGCTTATGCTCTAAAGATGATCGAGCCCATAGTCGGTATGTTGGGTACTTGACTTGTGTATGGCATGGCATTACTAGCAAAAGTGAACTTCATATGAGGTTATTGTGTGAATTGATAAATATGGAACGTAACCACTGGTTGCTTATTCTTGAACGAGCAATTTATTATAGTCATTTATTGACAGTGGCCATATTAATCATTAAGAAGACACAATGGTGATAATGAGATAAAATAGGATTGTATTGAGTGAACGAATTTAACTCAAAGGAATCAAGGATGTCATATCAAGGTAACACACACATAACGAGGTTAGTGGACAAAGTAGTTGGATGAATTGCTTTTGTAAAAAGTATACAATAAGGAGTTTTCAATCATGGTACCTCTTGTGGACTAACCCCAAGATTAAGTAAATTGTGAATTATCAGAATGATGCTTCTGGATATAATTGCACTTACTCGGGCCTAATTGTATATGACTAATTGGTCCCTCCGCTAGCTCAATAAAAGCTTGATCAGACTACATTTGGATCAGAGGAAAAGTCTACGACTTTGGAAATAATTTAATTAAATCGATTTATTTGATGTGGAATTAAATTAGGCGGTCGTGAGAGTTGTTCAACTAGACAATTTGATTGAAGAATTTTCTTGAAAAATTAATTTGGAAAATCAAAGTGATTTTTGGAAAAATTAATTTTGATTAAGTAAAATTAAATTAATCAAATTAATTCAAATTAATATGATATTTTTGGGACTTAATTTTCAAGTCAGACAATTGGCTAAATTGGATAACTAAACTTGAAAATTAGATGTGAGATCGAAAATTGGGCCCGATAACAAAAAGTTGAGACCCAAAACATGTCAAACTCGGCCAAATATGTGAAACCAGACCAACGGTCCAATTTGTAACACCCCAAACCCAACCTAGACGTTATGGCCAATCTGGTGATGTCACAAGGAATGAGTTTTGAAAACAATGTTGACTTGATAAATCATTCAATTTTGATACATTGTGTTCATCATGATTATACTGAAAATGTTTATTTAATTAATTTGTTTATCAAACACTTACTACAGTGGAAGTTTAAATAATGTGATAAATTTTAGAAACCCGATTTGTTATTTTTGGAAAGAACCTCTTTTTGGAATACCATCGATTTCATAAAAGAATTTATGAAGGCATACAAATTATTAACAAACCAAAAATCGACAGTTAAAACCTTAAAGTCCAGAGAGTCATAGAAATTACAAACTTTTAGAATAAAACCAAAATTGTAAATAAAACCATAAATTAATAACTTTAAATAGTTTACAGTGGAGTGGTCATCGCTGAGTCTTCGCCGCACCGATCCACCAAAGTCTATGGATTACCTGAACTGAACAAACAAACAGAGGTGAGTTTACGAAAACTCAGTGTGTAACCCAACAGAAATAGACAAGCAAACATACAGAAACATCATATACAATCAGATACAGATTCGGGCTCATGCCCATCATAGATACGAATAATAGAATCAGATGTACAGATCAGATATATAGAATCCTACCCCCATCCTCCACACACCAACTCCAACCATCCCAACACACCATGTGGGGTTAAAAACACCCACCCATCCCTACACACCATTTCATGCTATTTAGACACATGTTAGATAATGTGCAGTCAAGCTGCTAGAATAAAGGTAATGATCGCCATATAGAACACTTCCTTCTTGTAAACAAATCCCACCCCAAATCAGATACAGATAACAGATACAAAAATAACATTAAACATGATCAACGTGCTTATATATAGATAACAGATATACATCTAGCATAATAATCAAACTTGCATAATAGTATCAAACTTAGAACAGATTTTTAGACTATCAGATCACATAATTTTAGGGTTTGGTTAGCACTTACTAGCCTTATAGTAGGCCCACAGTCGATCGGAATGACCCATTCCATCCTAGTAAAAATTTAAGATTAATGGCCCACACGCCCGTGTGGCCCACACGCCTAGATTGGCCTTGTCTGTGTGGCCCACACGGCCAAACCCAAAAGCCCACACGCCCAACTTGGCCGAGCTCATGTGGCCCCCACGACCATACCCAAGCCATTACACGGTCGTGTCTAGCACATAGCCGCACCTTCGTTAGACACACGGTTGTGTCTTACACATAGCTATCCACACGGGTGACCACACACCCGTGTGGCATCGACAGTAGGCAATTTTGACTTGTTATGAAACCTTATTTCTTACAATTTTGTAACACACCACGTATCAGTTTGATGTGAAACCACTTCTTAGCCTTTCGAAACCTAAAAACAGCGTATCCAAATGCCCAATTAGCAACCAATTTATGAATTGGCACATAGCCTAAAGTAACACTTAAAGCTTATCAGAACCAAAATAGACACTAGTGCAATTTAGGATATCGTAATTAACCTTTAACGCTCACCACCTTCTTCTACACTCCAAATTGCATAAATTAACCCTTAGCATACACACCAAAATGCTAAATCAAACGATAAGGCCCTACCCAACGAGTCCTAAAACAAGGCTACAGAAACAAAATCTCACTTACCAGAATAATATGAAACACAAAAACAACGAGAATTTGGTATACGAGACGAGGATACAGAAACACATGCAAGAAAAGGAAAAATGAAAAATGGTAGGGAAAAGACGGTAACGTCAAAATGTTTTGGGGGAAAAAAAGAGAAACTAAAATTTGAAAAAAAAATTAAATCCCAGATATGTCAACATATCCCCAGATTTTCTCCCACGAACCTACTAACTCATAACTTCCTCAGACTTTCAGTTCAATTGAAACTCTATCAGAAAACTGAGCAAAAATTTACATTCATGCTTCCGCAAGGATTCGAACACAAGACCTCCAACACACCACCCCTTTACCACTCTAACCAGTAGGCTCATTCTGATATGAATTTACAGGCAATTTAATATAAGCCTACTCAACAAGGATAAGGCTTGGATCCAAAAATTAACAAAATTGATAGAAGTGGGACTTGAACCCAAGACCTTTCACACACACCCAGAACACTTAACCACTGAAGTAGATACACAATTGTGTTAAATTTTACAAAAATAGAAATAAATTATTTAGGGCGTTACAACTCTACCCCCTAAAAGAAATTTTGACCTCAAAATTTACCTGATCAGAACAGATGAGGATATTGCTAACGCATCGAGTCCTTAGGTTCCCACATGGCTTCCTCAGTGCCATGATTCTACCATAGAACCTTTACTAATGTATGGACTTCCTCCTCAGAACCTTAACATCTCGATCTAGAATTTGAACCGGCTCATCTTCAAAAGTCAAATCCAGTATAACCTTGATCTCCGCAACAGAGACTACGTGAGATGGATCAGACCGATATCGCCTCAAAATCAAGACGTGAAACACATCGTGGATACGGTCCAACCCTAGAGATAGTTCCAACTGATACGCAACCTATCCCATACACTTCAGAATCTGATACGGCCCAATGAACCTAGGTCTCAACTTGCCCTTAAGACTAAATATCAGAACTTTCTTCCATGGTAAAACCTTAAGAAACACAAAGTCTTGCCTCTTCAGATCTGCATAAGATTTATGTCTATGTAAAGTTGCCTTCAAACGATCTTGAATCAGTCTAAGTTTATCTTTGATCTCAGAAACCAACTCTGTAATATCCGGGATTTATGGCCTATGCATTTTTGCTTAAGTATGTGTGAAAGCATGTTTATGTGTTCTGAATTGTGTGGCATGAATTTTGAAAACTTTAAAGTGTAGTAAATGCCTTAGAAATTATTCGATTTTTTTTTTTAATTTAAAAGAGGAAGCTAAACCTAAAAGGCCTTAAGAAAATTAGTAGGGGAAATAAGACACTAAATTGGGCTTGTTTAAGTGGCTTTGAGGTGCCACTTAGGGCCTTAATAAGTGACGCCACAAGCATGTGCAAGGCCTAGGTTCGAGTCACAAGGGAAGCAAATAAAATTTTTTATTTTGCTACAAGGAGGAGAGGTGTTGGACGGCAATGGGGCACTGAGTGGAGGTGTGTAGATTAAGTTAAATTTCCTTTTAAAATTCGGCCAAGATAAGGGATAAATGATGGATTAATTTTTTTATTATTAATCTTAAATGAGGTGATAAGAAAAAAAGGTGTAATTTGAGAGGAGGATGAGTGTTGGCCGGCCAAGGGATTTCTTGGTGACCAATTTCAGTCATAGCTGAATTGTTAAAGGGAGGTTTAGAGGTTCTTTTCAGTTTATCTTTCTTTCTCTAGTAGTGGTGCCAAAATTGCCTTTGTAGGAGTGTCCATCTTTTTCTTTCTTCCTTAGTCTCTCTTGCCGAAATTTAGCCCATCTCTTCACTCTTCTCTCAACTTTTCTTCCATTGTTAAAATCAAATATCCCTCTCAAAGTCCTATGATTGGCAATTCTTCTTAAGCCTCACACTTCTTCTTTCTTTTCTTGTGATCTTTAAAGCCGAAATACTCTTTGATAGCCGAATCATCCTAGTGTTCATCAAAAGCTGAAACTTGTCGATTCCTATCGAAGTCCACATAGCCGAATCTCTGTGGGTTCAATAAGGAGCAGTCGACTACACTATTAAGGGTAAGATCCATCATGATTTGATCTTCAATCTTTTTCTTCTAGCTGAAAGCTAAGGACTAATCCCATTAATATTTTGGTTTGTTTGTCGAAAGTTGGAAGGTGAATTTTGGGATTTCCATAGTAGCCGACTTTTAAGGAAACCAATCGAGATTTCAGATCTAAGGTAAGCAAGGTATAAGATTAGGCCGAAGGCCATTTATTTGAATGTTAGAATTGGATCTAACATATATCCTGTAGGATTTCGACATCTTCTTAGCCAAGAGACAACTTTCGGGATCTAAAATCGCAAGGTGAGTGACTATATATATTCAGCCAAGGTCATATTGGTGTTTTAGATCTATTTCTTACTTCGTTTAAAAAGCCAAAACTAACTAGTTCATTGGTTCAGCATCTAGCCAATTGCAAGAAGAGTCGTCACAAGGTTTTCGGGATTTGATTAGTAGTGAAATCGACATCCAGGTAAAATTTTCCTTCGAGATTTGGCTAGATATCCGAATGGCTCTTTGCTAACATGTGTAGGGTTGGCCGAATATAGGAACTAAGGATCTAGGATGCTAGATCGAGTTTTTGAGATTTTAGTAAACTTGCTAAGTAAATCAGGTGTGTACCCCACACTAAGCCTTAATTAAATTACGGCTATGTTTTGATAAATATGTTACTAAGAATATGCTAAGATGTGGCTAAGAGTATCTTGCAATGGTACAAAGTACTCAGGTACGTTTACCCACTCCTACTATGAGTATGATATGATCTATGATGGCACATATGTCAATAGTGACAAGAATGTGAAATAAGGCATGATATTGCATGATTTGTTTGACATGGGGCATATGGGTGATATGTAAAGGGGAAGTGAATTGGTGGTTTTATACCCCAATATCTGAATGTGGTGACTTATGTCACGTAATTTGAATGTGGTGACTTATGTCACGAAATCTGAATGTGGTGACTTATGTTACAAAATAATTATCTGGTGGCTATACTACGAATCTTATAAGGGCAATGAGCACGTCATCGCAAAGAATCGCCTTCGATGGTGTGTAGCGGATGGAGGGTCGACTTAGTAGTCCCCACGGTGTGATGGTTGGTACGGGTGATGTGCAGCGGATGGTTATCTAGGCTTAGATTCGGGTTTGCATCATTGTTTATATGTGTTTATTATGTATGATTTGATATGCCTAAATTTAATTGAGACTTGTATTGGTTGTACACATTGAGTCTGTTTGACTCACCCTTTGTGGGATTATTTTTGGGTGACACTCAAGAGATGGACCGGGTTGGTAGGAGCTCGATGGTGGCTATGCATAACTCGTAGACTGCTTTTATTTTTATTAGTTTATTTTTATTTATTTAAGTTTTGAATTATTTGGGTTTTATTTGATGTAATAAGGCCATAAGTATTAAATTGTTTATGCATGCATTTAAACTACTTAGTATGATATGACATTTATCGATTTGAAGTTAAAGTTAATTTTTCTTAAATACAAATATTAATTGTTTTGACACCTAATCAACATGGGTTTTACTTTTGAACCCAACCCAAATCAACTGTTTTCAAAAACACACAAGTTTTTGGCGAAGCCCAAATAAGATTCAAATGGTTTTTCTCTAGAGACATGCTAGATCCTGTCAGAGCTTTTGGGCCAGGTTTGAGGTGTTTGATTTTGGTATCAGAGCCCGATTCAAAACTCAGCCTTGAAGGCTTTTAGGGCCCAAGATGTTTCTTTCTTTTGAAATTGGGTTTTATAAGAAATTGAGCGGGTTTTCAAGCATGGCACCTGAGTCTCCGGCCCGAAGTCCACAGGTAAGTACTCCTAAATCTTTTGTGATTGTATGTGGAATCTATAGGGACATAGATTAGTAAATTAGGAATTAAACCCTAGGATTAGCTTACTCCAATACAAAATTGCATAAAGCTTTAAAGCCTAATTAAACAAACCTGTGTCTAAGTCGCCGAGTTAGGGTGTGGCAACCATCGTGCGCATGTCTAGGATTGGTTTTGATGGGAGCTTGGTATTTAAGCAGTCCTAGTGACTCACGTCCTCTCCACTCGAATCCTACCTGGTGCGTAATGATGGTTCACCCTAACCAAGAGGACTCAGCCACAGGCTAAACCCAATAACTAAAACCCGAAAGGGACTAGCCATATTTTATAAAACCCTAGTCTTAAAATCACCAAATGACCCCTTTGATGTGTAGGAAAACTATTTTGAAAAAAATTCCAAAATATTCTCGATTTACTAAAATGACCTAAATACCTCAGTTGAAAAAAATTAATAAAATACCCTTGGTTCATAAAATTTCCATACTACCCACGCTTTTATCAAGATTCTCTTACCTTACAAATATCCAAAACCCTATTTTTACAAAATATTAAGATACTCGATTTGGAAAATTTACTTAAATTACCCCGATTTGCAAAATGACCAAATTACCCCTAACCGAATAAAAGACCAAAATACCTCAAGAAGGAAAATTACCAAGTACCATCAAATTAAAACCTTCAAAATACCCTTGTTTTGAAAATTCACCAAGAACCATATTTCGTGAAAAATTACCGAAATGACCTCGCTTGTAAAATTACAAAAATACCCCTAATGTATAAAATTACCATTTCACCCTTAAAATTTTTCTAGCAAGTATTTTAATTTTGTAAAATATCAACAATCTCTATTTTGCAACATTTTCAAATACCTTAATTTTGAAAAATTACCAAATACCCCTATAGGATAAAATTACAAAAATATCCCTGGGTAGTGGAAAACAACAAACAACGACAACTACAACATTTCTCTGTAATGAACGCAAGTTCATGTATGTGATTGAATGAATGATCTGAGACTGTATGTGAATGAATTCGAAAGAACTATCCCTTAAAAACTATTGAACAAAGACTGTACATGATAAATCAGTGGAACCAAACTAATCTATAAAATTCTTTAATTAGATAAACGCAAATTGGAAGTATGAACGCAAGTTCATGTATGTGATTGAATGAATGATCGGGTCAAGGATCTGAAAATGAAATGCCACCACCACCACCAGCCACTGATGTGGAATATCAAGATCAGATGGGGAATGACACAGTGTCACAGGCGATGCTGCGGGTCTTGGAAAGGGTGGCTAGAGTAGGTGGAGGCATAGGAGCTCTAAGTGGTACTGGCGACTCGAGCCAATGGAGTGAGGGTTCCGTGGTGTATCTGGTGTGGCAACCAAGATCTGCGTGAGTATTGGTTGGAGGCGATCGAGCGGATTATGGATTAACAATTTAACCGCCGAGGAAAAGCGAAAGGGTTGGTGTCGCTTCTCCGCGATGAGTCATATCAATGGTGGCTCACGGTTCGGATGGTTTTACAGCTGAGGAACTCACTTGGGATTATGCTAAGGCGGCATACCAGAAGAAGTATGTTGGTACTCATTACATCGATGCACAGAGGAAGGCATTTTTGGGCTGGTTCAAGGGAACAAGTCCGTGGCAGGAGTACGAAGCTGAATTCCTAAGGCTGAGCCGTTATGCTCGAGGCATAGTGTCAATTGAGCATGAGCGGTGTGTCCGATTTGAGGATGGGCTGAGGGATAATTTAAGACTATTGATAGCTCCACAGCAAGAGCGGGAGTTTACTGTGTTGGTGGAGAAGGCTAAGGTGGCCGAGGGTATCAAGGATTCTGTAAGGCAGAACACCGATCGAAATAGGCAGAAGAGAGGCTTTGGATCTTCAGGGTCTTCTAGGAATAAGCAAAAGAGGCCTAAAGTTGATGGGTCATGAGGTCAAGAGGTTGCTACTAGAGGCGAGATCGCATTTGTGCCCAATGTGGGAAGAAGCATTTAAGAGAGTGTTGGAAGAAGACGGGAGGATGCTTCAAGTGTGGGTCCAAGGACCACATGATTAAGGATTATCTGTGACAAGCTGAAGGGGACGACCAAGAAGTCAAGGTCCTAATCAGCCGAAAGAGGTGGATGAGAGCCTCGGTAGGGCCATGGTTCAATGGTAGAGGAAACGGTGCTGCTAAAGGACGGGGAACACCGGGCTGAGGTGTTGGTAACACGGAGGCCAGGCAGTAGGGTTTAGTGTATCCAGTTTATTGGATGGAGAACGGAGACGCACCGGATGTCATAACCGGTACGTTCCTTATATTTGGCAAGCCTTATGTTGCTTTGATTGATGTGGGCTCGACCCATTCTTATGTTGCATGTAGAGTAGTTGAAACTCTAGGAATAGCCTCTGGACTATCTAGTAGGGAGATGACTGTAGTAAGCCCACTAGGTCAAACCGTAGTAGTGAACAAGATATTTCGGAGTGTGCCTTTGGAGCTTTAGGGAGCTGTATTTCTTGCCGACTTAATGGAATTACCCTTCGGGGAATTTGATCTTATATTTGGTATGGACTGGCTAGTGGAGCATCGGGCTGTATTGGATTGTGCAGCCAAACGAATGGAGTTAAGGACCCTAGAGGATGAGGTGATAGTTATGATAGGAGAAAGAAGGAACTACTTGTCTAACGTAGTTTCTGCTTTGAAGGCTGATAAGATGGTACGGAAAGGGTGCAAGGCATTATTGGCCTTCATTAGTGCATTGGATGCAAAAAGGGGGAGTTAGTGGAGTTAGAACCGTAAGGGAGTTTGTGGATGTTTTTTCGGAAGAGTTACCTAGAATACCCCTGGATAGGGAAGTGGAGTTCGGAATTAACTTGCTACCGGGTACAGCTCCTATGTCAATTGCCCCGTACAGAATGGCACCAAAGGAGTTGGTTGAGCTCAAGGCTCAGATCCAAGAATTACTAGACCGTGGGTTTATTCGACCCAGTGTGTCTCCATGGGGAGCACCGGTCTTGTTTGTGAAGAAGAAGGACGGAACTATACGCATGTGCATAGATTATCGTCAGTTGAATAAGCTGACCATCAATAACAAGTATCCGTTGCCAAGGATAGACGACTTGTTCGATCAGCTTAAGGGGGCCGCAGTATTCTCAAAGATAGATCTAAGGTCTGGATATCATCAGCTTAAGGTAAAGGAGGCTGATATCCATAAACGGCTTTCCGCACAAGGTATGGGCATTATGAGTTCTTGGTAATGCCGTTCGGATTGACAAATGCCCTAGCCATATTTATGGACATGATGAACCGGGTTTTCCAAACCTATTTGGATCGGTTTGTTGTTGTGTTCATAGACGATATCTTGGTGTATTTGAAGTCTGAGGAAGAACACGATGAGCACCTCCGAGTTGTGTTGCAAGTGTTGAGGGAGAAGAAGCTCTACGCCAAATTCAGCAAGTGTGAATTTTGGCTTAAGGAGGTTATGTTTTTAGGACATGTGGTATTTGTTAAAGGAATAAGGGTGGATCCTCGGAAGATTGAGGTAATTTTGGATTGGAAACCTCCTAAGTCTGTGGCGAAAGTTCAGAGTTTCTTAAGATTAGTAGGCTATTACCGAAGGTTCGTGGAAGGGTTCTCGTCGATAGCTGCGCCTCTGACAAAGTTGTTGAGAAAGGAAGTGCCTTTCAGATAGACCGATAAGCAACAGAGAGAGCTTTGAGAAGCTTAAGAAGGTCTTGACCAAGCTCCGCTTTTGATTCACTGAGGCGGGGAAGGATTTTGTAGTGTAATGTGATGCTTCCCACACAGGATTGGGAGGTGTCCTTATGCAAGATGGGAAAGTAGTCACTTATGCGTCTCGACAGCTAAGGCCACACGAGGTTAACTACCCAACGCATGACTTGGAATTGGCGGTAGTAGTCTTTGCTCTTAAGGTATGGAGGCACTATCTTTATGGAGAGAAGTCAATGATCTACACAGACCACAAAAGCCTTAAGTATCTGTTGACTCAAAAGGAGTTGAACCTGAGACAGCGAAGGTGGGTGGAATTATTGAAGGACTACGACTATTCTATAGAGTATCACCCGGGCAAGGCGAATGTGGTGGCAGATGCCCTAAGTTAGAAGGTAGTGACGGATCTGAGGGCGATGTTCACACATCTGAGCTTATATGACAATAGAAGTCTGCTGGCAGAATTGCAAGTCAAATCGACATGGTTAAATGAGGTGAAGGAAAGTCAGTTAATGGATGAAGATCTAAGTGTTAAGTTGCGACAAGCGCAGAATAGAGAGTTAGAGGGTTATGGTGTTAATGACGAGGGAGTATTGTGCTTCAAGGGTAAGGTCAGTATGCCGAAGGACGAGGAGCTTAGGCAAAGAATTCTTTGGGAATCACATAGTAGCCCTTATGCTATGCATCCCGGAGGTAGTAAATTGTACAGAGATCTAAGGGAACAGTTTTGGTGGCATGGTCTTAAGCAGAAAGTTACCGAATATGTTGGCAAGTGTTTGATGTGTCGACAAGTTAAATTTGAACATCAAGTTCCATCAGATTGCTTCACCAATACAAATTCCACAAATGGAAGTGGGAGAGAATTACCATGGACTTCGTTAGTGGGCTTCCCTTACGCCTACTAAGAAGGACTCGGTATGGGTGATAGTGGATCGGCTGACAAAGTCCGCGCATTTTATTCCAGTGTGGGTTGACTATTCTCTACAAAAGCTAGCAAGATTGTATCGTGGAGATTGTAAGGTTGCACGGAGTGCGGTGTCGATTATCTCGGATAGGGATCCAAGGTTTACGCCTCGATTTTGGAAAGCTCTACATCGGGCTTTAAGCATCGATTGACTTGAGACGGCTTTTCATCCACAAATGATGGTCAATCCGGCGAGTAATACAAGTGTTGGTGGATATGCTAAAAGGCTGTGTGATAGACTTCAGAGGATGTTGGGAAGAATATTTTCCTTTAGCAGAATTTGCTTACAACAATGACTATCGTGCCAAGATTAAAATGGCACCGCACGGGTCGTCAGATGGACGGAAGTGTCGCACTCCTACGTGTTGGACAGAATTAGGGGAACGTCAAATTTTGGGTCCAAAAATTATGGCAAAATCCGAGGAGAAGGTTAAGATAATTCGAGCACGGTTGAAGGAGGCGTCTGATAGGCAAAAGTCATATGCAGATCTCAAACGGAAGGAGATCGAATTTGCTATGGGAGATCAGGTGTTTCTCAAAGTTTCACCTTGGAAGAAGGTGATGAGATTTGGTCACAAAGGGAAGCTAAGTCCAAGGTTCATATGACCTTATCGGGTATTGAAGCGAATTGGACCGGTGGCATACCAGTTGGAGTTACCTCCGAAATTGAAGAAGATGCACGACGTATTTCATGTTTCCATGCTACACCGATACCGATCGGATCCATCTCATGTAGTTTGGTTGAAGAGGTGCAAATTGAAACCAGATCATCTTATGAGGAAGAGCCAATTGATTCTAGAACTAGATGTGAAGGTGCTTTGAGGAAGTCGGTCCCTTTGGTCAAGGTGTTGTGGTGTAACCATGGATCAGAGGAAGCTTCTTGGGAGCCAGAAGAAGCAATGCGACAGCAATACCCCCACCTATTCTAGCCAGGTAATTTTGAGGTCGAAATTATTTTAAGGGAGTAAAACTGTAATATCTGGGATTTATGGCCAATACATTTTTGCTTAAGTATGTGTGAAGCATGTTTATGTGATCTGAATTGTGTGGCATGAATTTTGGAAACTTTAAAGTGTAGTAAATGCCTTAGAAATTATTCAATTTTTTTTTAATTTAAAAGAGGAAGCTAAACCTAAAAGGCTTTAAGAAAATTAGTAGGGGAAATAAGACACTAAATTGGGCTTATTAAAGTGGCTTGGAGGCGCCACTTAGGGCCTTAATAAGTGACACCACAAGCATGGGTGCAAGGCCTAGGTTCGAGTCACAAGGGAAGCAAATAAAAGTTTCTATTTTGCTACAAGGAGGAGAGGTGTTGGACGGCAATGGGGCACTGAGTGGAGGTGTGTAGATTAAGTTAAATTTCCTTTTAAAATTCGGCCAAGATAAGGGATAAATGATGGATTAATTTTTTTTTATTATTAATCTTAAATGAGGTGATAAGAAAAAAAGGTGGAATTTAAGAGGAGGATGAGTGTTGGCCGGCCAAGGGATTCCTTGGTAACCAATTTCGGTCATAGCTGAATTGCTAAAGGGAGGTTTAGATGTTCTTTTCGATTTATCTTTCTTTCTCTAGTAGTGGTGCCGAAATTGCCTTTATAGGAGTGTCCATCTTTTTCTTTCTTCCTTAGTCTCTCTTGCCAAAATTTAGCCCCTCTCTTCACTCTTCTCTCAACTTTTCTTCCATTGTTAAAACCGAATATCCCTCTCAAAGTCCTATGATTAGCGATTCTTCTTAAGCCTCACACTTCTTCTTTCTTTTCTTGTGATCCTTAAAGCCGAAATACTCTTTGATAGCCGAATCATCCTAGTGTTCAACAAAAGCCGAAACTTGTAGATTCCTATCTAAGTCCACATAGCCAAATCTCTGTGGGTTCAACAAGGAGCAGTCAACTATAGTATTAAGGGTAAGATCCATCATGATTTGATCTTCAATCTTTTTCTTCTAGCCGAAAGCTAAGGACTAATCCCATTAATATTTTGGTTTGTTTGCTGAAAGTTGGAAGGTGAATTTCAGGATTTCCATAGTAGCCGACTTCTAAGGAAACCATTCGGGATTTCAGATCTAAGGTAAGCAAGGTATAAGATTAGGCCGAAGGCCATTTATTTGAATGTTAGAATTGGAACTAACATATATCCTGTAGGATTTCGACATCTTCTTAGCCAAGAGACTACTTTCAAAATCTAAAATCACAAGGTGAGTGACTATGTATATTCAGCCAAGGTCATATTGGTGTTTTAGATCTATTTCTTACTTCGTTTAAAAAGCCGAAACTAACTAGTTCAGTGGTTCAGCATCTAGCCAATTGCAAGAAGAGTTGTCACAAGGTTTTCGGGATTTGATTAGTAGTGAAATCGGCATCCAGGTAAGATTTTCTTTTGGGATTTGGCTAGATAGCCGAATGGCTCTTTGCTAACATGTGTAAGGTTGGCCGAATATAGGAACTAAGGATCTAGGATGCTAGATCGGGTTTTCGGGATTTTCAGTAAACTTGCTAAGTAAATCAGGTGTGTACCCCACACTAAGCCTTAATTAAATTACGGCTATGTTTTGATAAATATGTTACTAAGAATATGTTAAGATGTGGCTAAGAGTATCTTGCAATGGTACAAAGTACTCAGGTATGTTTACCCACTCCTACTATGAGTATGAGATGATCTATGATGGCACATATGTCAATAGTGATAAGAATGTGAAATAAGGCATGATATTGCATGATTTGTTTGACATGGGGCATATGGGTGATATGTAAAGGGGAAGTGAATTGGTGGTTTTATACCCCAATATCTGAATGTGGTGACTTATGTCACGTAATTTGAATGTGGTGAGTTATGTCACGAAATCTGAATGTGGTGACTTATGTCACAAAATAATTATCTGGTGGCTATGCCACGAATTTTATAAGGGCAATGAGCACGTCGACTGTAGCGACTGCCTTCGATGGTGTGTAGCGGATGGAGGGTCGACTTAATAGTCCCCACAGTGTGATGGTTGGTATGGGTGATGTGTAGCGGATGGTTATCTAGGCTTGGGTTCGGGTTTGCATCATGGTTTATATGTGTTTATTATGTATGATTGGATATGCCCGAATTTAATTGAGACTTGTATTGGTTGTACACATTGAGTCTGCTTGACTCACCCTTTGTGGGATTATTTTTGGTGACACTCAATAGATGGACCGGGTTGGCGGGAGCTCGATGGTGGCCATGTATAACTCGTAGACTATTTTATTTTTATTAGTTTATTTTTTATTTATTTAAGTTTTGAATTATTTGGGTTTTATTTGATGTAATAAGGCCATAAGTATTAAATTGTCTATGCATGCATTTAAACTACTTAGTATGATACGACATTTATCGATTTGAAGTTAAAGTTAATTTTTCTTAAATACAAATATTAATTGTTTTGACACCTAATCAACACGAGTTTTACTTTTGAACCCAACCCAAATCAACTGTTTTCAAAAACACACAAGTTTTTAGTGAAGCCCAAATAAGATTCGAATGGTTTTTCTCTAGAGGCATGCCAGATCCGGCCAGGGCTTGTGGGCCGGGTTTGGGGTGCTTCAAACTCAGGACCCAAAAAAAACTGATGCTCACCCAACTCAGTCTAGTATAGAAGAATACGACACTTACGGCCATACAAAGCCTCGTAAGGTGCCATCTGAATGCTAGACTAGAAACAGTTATTGTAGGTGAACTCAGCTAGCGGCAAATAATCCTTTAAACTACCTCAGAAATCTATCACACAACTCTGAAGCATATCCTCTAGTATCTAAATCACCCTCTTAGATTGACCATCGGTCTGAGGATAGAACGTAACATGAAGTCCAATCTCAAACCCAAATCTTTGTGCAATTCCTTTCAGAACCAAGAAGTGAAACGAGGATCTTTATTAGAAATAATCGAAACAGGATCTCCATGCAGTCTTACAATCTCGGAGATGTAGAGCTTTGCTAACTTCTACAAAGAAAAGTTCGTTCGAACCGAAATGAAATGAGCAAACTTGGTCAATCGATCCATGATGACCCAAACAGAATCCTTCTTAGTGGGTGTCAGAGATAACCCGCTAACGAAGTCCATCGTTACTCGTTCACATTTCCATAAGGGAATCTTAACGGATTGTAACAAACCCGAAGGCAACTGGTGCTCAGCCTTAACTTACTGGCACATCAGACAAAGAGCAACAAAATCTGTAACCTCACGCTTTAAACTCGGCCACCAGTATAGTTCACGGAGATCCTGATACGATGTATCACCACCGAGATGCATAGCATAAGGGCTACGATGACCCTCTCTAAGAATCGACTGCCTCAAATCAGATTCATTTGGCACATAGATCTGACCTCAAAAACACAAAACACCATCATTATTCAGCCCAAAATCTGAAGTACTGCCACTCTCAATCTGATAAAACCGCAGACCTAGAGACTCATCCCTCAACTTCTTATCTCGAATTTGATAAATCTAAGTCAGCTTCACTTGCAACTCGGCTATCAGACTCCCATCATCAAACTGACTAAGTCGAGCAAACATCACTCTCAAAACTGACATTGCCCTACGACTTAGAGCATCGGCCACCACATTGGCCTTACCAGGATGATACTCTATCGTGCAGCCATAATCTTTAAGCAGTTTAATCCATTGATACTGCCTAAGATTCAACTCCTTCTGGGTTAGAAGGTACTTGAGACTCTTGTGATTAGTATAGATGATACACCTCTCACCATACAGATAATGTCTCTATATTTTTAATGCAAAAACCACCACAACTAACTCGAGATCATGCGTCAATTAATTTCCATCATGTGTCTTAAGCTGAAGGGACGCATAAGCCACAACTTTTCCATCTTGCGTCAACTCACATCCCAATCCGACATGCGACCCATCACTGTATACCATAAACTCTTTATCGGATTTAGGCTATATCAGAATAGGAGCCTGAGTTAGAATAGATTTGAGCTTCTCGAAGTTCGATTGCTCCGCATTATTCCAAACAAAAGGAACTCCCTTGCACAAAAGCTTAATCAATGGAGCTGCATTAAGATAGAACCCTTCAACAAACTGTCGATAATAACCCCTCAAACCTAGAAAACTATGGATTTTAGATACATTCTGAGGCTGTTTCCAATCAAGTACAGCCTCAATGTTTCTAAGATCAACTCGGATCCCCTCAGCAGAAACCACGTGCCTAGAAATGTTACCTCTCCCAACCAGAACTAACACTTGCTCAACTTAGCGTAGAGCTGCTCCTCTCGCAGTATCTGAAGCACTACTATAAGATGTTCATCATGTTCATCCTCGGTCTAAGAGTAAACCAAAATAGCGTCGATGAAGGCTACGATGAACTGATCTAGGTATGGCTGAAAGACTCGATTCATCAGATCCATGAATGCAGGCGGAGTAGTCGTCAAACCAAAAGGCATAACTAGGAACTCGTAATACCCATAATGAGTCCTAAATGCAGTCTTATGAATATCAACATCCTTAACTCTGAGCTGATGGTACCTAGATCGGAGATCAATCTTAGAGAATACCGAAGCCCCTTGGAACTGATCAAACAAATCATCGATCCTCAGAAGTGGATACTTATTCTTCACAGTCAGTTTATTCAATTGCCAATAATCGATGCACATCCTCATGGTCCCATCCTTCTTAACAAATAGAACTAGTGCCAGCCATGGAGACACACTAGGACAAATGAAACCACGATCCAAAAACTCTTGAAGTTGAGCCTTAAGCTTAGTAAGCTTCTCCGATGCCATATGGTATATAACAATAGACACTAGAGCTATATTCGGTAAGAGCTAAATTCTAAACTCAACTTCTCGATTCGGAGGTAAACCCGATAACTCTTTAAGAAAAAAATTTGGAAAGTCCCTCACTATTCTGATATCCCTGACAGAAGAGTCCTTAGAAACAAAAACACTAACGTAAGCCAAATACGCCTCACACCCTTTTCAAACCAATTTCTCAGCCACAATCGCGAAGATCACATTGGACAAATAATCTAGATGCTCACCAATCACAACCACCTCCTTATCATCCTTAGTTCTTAGAGTGACCATCTTAGTCACGCAATCCAAAGTAACTCGATGCTTAACCAACCAATCCATTCCCGGGATTAAGTTAAATTCCCCAAATGGAAGCTCCATCAAATCTACCAAAAATACCTCCCCTTGTACCTCTAACAAAACGTCTTTATAAAGTTTATTAACCCGAATAGACTGCCCCAATGGACTAGTACACTAACCTCACTAGAAGTGCTCTCAACAGAAATCCCCAGGTTTCCAGATATAGTACTAGCTCCATAGGAGTGTGTAGAACCTATGTCTATTAGAGCAGTATATGGAACATCAAAAATAAAGAGCATACCAGTGATAACATCATGGGCATCTCTTTTCTCTCGACATCGAGCAGTACAAACCAACGCAAGCTACCTTGCCTCAGTCTGACTTGTACCTCTGCCCGGTGCTCTCTGCCCACGACCCATACCATTACCACCCTTAGTCGATCTACGACCCCTAGGTAGCTACTAAACTAACCTCTGAGGCTGCACAGAACCCGGTACTAAAGCATGCATCTAAGCTGCCTACTATGGACACTCCCTAATATGGTGCTCTAGAGACCACACCTTAGACAAGCCCCTATTTGCCTCCAACACTCGCCCGGATGGCGCCTACCACAGTCTCCACAAGGTTGAATCCCAATAGGAGCAATAGGAGCGCCCACTCTAGCCGACCCATCAGGTCTGGCCTTTTTCTTAAACCTCTAAACAGAATTAGAGGGGTCTGAATCCTTCTTATTCTTGCCCCTCTCTCGGACCCTATTTTGGCACCCCACTATCTTAGCATCATCGGTGATCTTTGCCTTCTCTACTAGAACCGCAAACTCCCGCTCCCTCTGTAGAGTAATTAGTACCCTTAAGTTATTCCTCAAATCGGACACACCTCTCATACTTAGATGCCACCATGCCTCGAGTGTAAGGGCTCAGCCTCAGAAATTCGGCCTCATATTCAGCCATAGATCTATCACCTTACGTGAGATTCATGAACTAACATGCGAGCATCCACATAGCTCACCCCACATACTTACTCTGAAAAGTGGTCTTAAAGAAATCCCAGTTCAGACGATCAAGTTGAGTACGCTCCTCAATCGTTAACCACCACTAATATGCCTCATCGTGAAGTAAAGAGACTGCACCTTTAGTTTCTACTCGGGTGTACAATCTAAATTATTCATAATCCTCTCAGTGGCCTCCAGCCAATACTCGGCCACGATAGGGACAACTCCAATGACACCCCTAAATAGCTCAGCACCATTCGATCGGAGTTGTTCGGTTATCGACCCTCGGACCCCAGATCCAGAATAGGGTCCAACGACCCTCTCAATATCCTCAGCATGGCTTGGGACAGTGCGTCATCCCCAGCTGAACGGCTTTGAGACCCAGTCTCAGTAGCAGGTGAAACAGGTGTCTCACTCGTATCTAAGTTTGGCATACTACCCAAAGAGGAAAACTCAACTCAAGCCCCCTACGGCCTCTACCACAGCCACGAATACCACTTTTGCAAGTTCCACGAGCACTCATTGTATAATTCGAATTTATCTACATTATAACATTTTATGTATTAGTTCCAGTGTTTATTAACAGATATTTTATGCATAAATTATCAAAAGTTCAGAAATGTTTTCAAAAGTTTCAGTCTCTAACTATTTTAGTACAATTTTAGACAGTACTAACTATAGTGTTTTCAGAACAGTTCTATATAAGTACAAAGATACTTACAGGATCGACGTCGGAGACTCGATGTACCACATACTTTCTCAAATTATCCAAAATATTTGAAAACGAGTTCTTTTTAAATCAGAACTTTGGAACCTACAATTCACAGCCCGAGTATTGCAACCTGGCTCTGATACCACTAAATGTAACACCCCAAACCCGGCCTAGACTTGATGGTTGGCTCTTGTGATGTCACAAGGAATGGGTTTTGAAAATGATGTTGACTTGATAAATCATTCAATTTTGATACCTTGTGTTCATCATGATTATACTAAAAACATTTATTTAATTAATTAGTTTATCAAACACTTACTACAGCAGAATAATGTAATAAAATTTAGAAACCCGGAGTGTTATTTTTGGAAAGAACCTTTTTTGTGTCAAAACAGTCGATTTCATAAAATAATTTATCAAAGCATGCAAATTATTAACAAACCAAAAATCATTAGTTAAAAACATTAAAGTCCAGAGAGTCCTAGAAATTACAAACTCTCAAAATAAAAATAAAATCATAAATAAAACCATAAATTAATAACTTTAAATAGTTTACGGTCGAGTGGTCACCACTGAGCCTCCGCTGCACCGATTTGCCTAAGTTTGTGGATTACTTGAACAGAACAACCAAACAAATGTGAGTTTACGAAAACTCAGTGTGTAACCCAACAAAAAATAGACAAGTAAACATACAGAAACATCATATACAATCAGATATAGATTCGAGCTCATGGCCATCTCAGATATAGATAACAAAATCAGATGTACAGATCAGATATACAGAATCCTACCCCGATCCTCTACACACCAACTCCGACCATCCCAACACACCATGTGGTGTTAAAAACACTCACCCATCCTTACACACCATTTCGTGCCATTTAGACACATGTTAGATAATGTGCAGTCAAGCTACCAAAATAAAGGCGATGATCGTCATATAGAACACTTCCTTCTCATAAACAAATTCCACCCCAAATCAGCTACAAATAACAGATACAAAAATAACATTAAACATGCTCAACATGCTTATATATAGATAACAGATATACATCTCGCATAATAACTAGACTTGCATAATAGTATCAAACTCAGAACAGATTTTTAGACTATTAGATCACATAGTTTTAGGGTTTGGTTAGCCTTACCGACCCTACAGTAGGCCCACAGTTGATCGAAATGACTCGTGCAACCCTAGGGAAAATTTTAAATTAATGGGCCCACATGCCCGTACGGGCCCACACACCCAGATTAGCCTTGTCCGTGTGGCCCATATGCCTAACTTGGCCAAGCCCATGTGGCCCACACGGCCACACTCAAGCTATCGTACAGTCGTGTCTAGCAGCAGGCCATACCTTCGTCAGACATACGGCCATGTCTCGTACACGGCCTTCCACATGGGTGACCACACGCCTATGTGGCATCGTCAGTAGGTAACTTTAGCTTACGCTGAAACATCATTTTTTGTGACTTAAGAACACACCTGGTATCGATTTGGTGCAAAACCACTCTTGAGCCTTCCGAAACCTAAAAATAGCGTATCCAAATGCCCAATTAGTGGTCAATTTATGAATTGACACATAACACGAAGTAACGTTTAAAATTTACTGAAACCAAAAAAAAACACTAGCTTGATTTAGGCTGTTAAAATTAACCTTCAATGCTCACCACCTTCTCCTACACCACAAATTGCATAAATTTACCTTTAACATACACACCAAAATGGGAAACCAAATGATAAGGCCCTACCCAATGAGTCGTAAAACAAGGTTATAGAAACAAAATCTCACTTACTAGAATAATACGAAACATCGAAACAATGAGAATTTGGGATATGAGACGAGGATACAAAACACAGGCAAGAAGAGGAAAAATGAAAAATGGCAGAGAAAAGAGGATAACGTTAGAATGTTTTTGGGGAAAAAATAGAAACTAAAATTTGAAAAAATGAATTAAATCCCAGATATGATAACATATCCCCAAATTTTTTCCCACTAACTCATAACTTCCTCAGACTTTTAGTTCAATCGAAACTTTATCAGACAATCAAGAAAAAGTTTACATTCATGCTTGCGTAGGGATTCAAACACAGGACCTCCAACACACCACCCCCTTACCACTCAAACCAACAGGTTCATTCTGATATGAATTTACATACAATTTAATTTAAGCCTACTGAACAAGGATAAGGCTTAGATCCAAAAATTAACAAAATTTATAGAAGTGGGACTTGAACCCAAGACCTCACACACACACCCAGAACACTTAACCACTAAAGCAGATACATAGTTGTGTTAGATTTTACAAAATAGAAATAAATTATTTAGGGTGTTAAACAATCGATGGTTGGATCAGATCGGTTAGGCTATCACTGGCCCTAACCAAATCGGTTCGGGGTGTTATGAGGGTGCCGCACCTGCGATAGCACCACCAAAAATGACGATGCCAATGGTTGTGATGATAGCATTCTAGTGGCTGACGAATGGTCGGTAGCTGTGGTTCTTCAACGGTTGAACAGTGGATAAATCACACTCTTACTAGGACTTTACTGGATAATTTGATTTCAAATTAACTATTCCAAAAATAATTTTATTTTAATAGTTTTAATATTAAATTAAATATCTTGATCGTAAATTATTAATTTAATATTAAAGTGATTACCTTAATATTAAATTTAATCTAATATTTATTTTGATAAATATTATATAAATATAATATTAATCATAGTTGAACTCTTTAAACTCTCCCTATATAAAGAGAGCCTTAAGTAATTATTTTACACAGACTTGAATTCAAGAGAAAGTTATAAAGAGAAAATTCTCTGAAGAAATTATTTTAGAAAAAAATTAAAGATATTTTTCTTATTTACAACTTGATTTAGAAGTTTAGAGAAAATACGATATTACCCCATGGTAATTTTGTGGAAAATTTTCTGATTTGAAACAAGCCATGTAATAGCTCACATGACGAAGTCCTAGTATTCGGTTACTGTTTATTGAGATATGGTGCTAAGAGTGAATTATAGGCGAGTAAGGTATTAGATATGACTAAGTATAAGATTTTGTAAATACGTCAATCGGTGAATTTTGTGTTATGGCGAGCTCAGTGGTTTGGCGGACTCGCTTGTGGAGTATACGCCATGCCACTAGGTTAGACATTTTTGTTAAAGTTCATAGTTTAATAGAACTAATACCATTTTGGTATGACTATTTTGTTAGTCGAACAATAAATGCTTAGAATGAAACTAAGTTTCTATAGTTGATAAACTACTATGAGAGTACTTGTTATAGGAAACGAGGAAGGGTTAGTGAGATGATTTGACTTTTGCACTAAACCTAGTTTCCATGTTAATATGTATAAGTAGTGACTTATTGATAAATTTTCATATCTTCTTGGCATTTATCTTCTTTCAAAAATTTTCTCTCAACTCAGTCTTTTTGAAAACTTAAGACCAAAAATCTACTTGAGTTGGGTTCGTTGTACTCAGTCAACTCCTTCGCTAGTTTGAGCTCATTGGTAATTATTGATAAACCCTAGGTTATTTTCAAGTTTATTTATGTGATATTAGCGCAGCATGTGTTTGTGTAAGGAAGGAAACTTCCTAGTTCTAGGTTTTATGACAATGTTTCTTGCAAACATGTTTAGTCTCTGGAGTAATAATCTAATAAGTTTAACTATCCATATTTTAGCTCAAGACAATCTTGAAGGTCCCCATGATAAGGGAAAAGGTCCTGGTGTTGTTGTACTTTTTGGTGAGTTCCTTCTTACTTCAATGTGTGTGTAATACATTTTTTTCATACCTTGTTTGAGGTAAGTATTCATACTCTAAAGGGATGAAACATTTGTATATGAAAGGTGGTTGTTCGAAGTCATGAGTCTAGTGATGATATGTTAGTATTAAAGAGTAAGAACCTTTTTCATGCTTAAGCCACTACCTATTGCTTCTAACAAAGATAATATGGCCTAAAAAATGGAAATAAACTCATGGTGGTGTCTTTAATGGAATAACAATTGAACTGGTAGATCGCGATACATGAAAATGGTCGTGTAGCCTCTGGTAGGGCAAGAGTACATTGAAAACTATATTGACAAATCATGACAAATAATATGAATGAAGTAAATGAAATGACTACAAAAAATGACCTCAGTATGTGGCTAACATGAAGAGGGTGGTCTGTATGGTCAAATGGGTATAATGTATATGCTAAAGGATTAGTCAATTGGCGTATAGTTTGTCTGTGATTGGTACTCACTAACTGGTGAACTGTGTGATTATGTTTAAGTTAAAAAAATTGCTTGAATTGTTAATGACTATTGTAATGTTTTCTTCTAGAACTCACTAAGTTCTTCTGAAACTCACTAAGTTCTTTTGAACTTACCTAGTTACCTTACCTTCTCAGGCCTATTGTTGAAGTAAAGGAAGTGTTTAGACTGTGTAATAGCCCATTTTTAGTCAAATCAAAATAGTGGTTTTAAAACCACAAATAAGAGGTTGAAATACTTATTTTATTATTATTTTAATGTCTACGGCATGGTAATATGATTGTGTGAACTTTTCATTAAGAAATTTCATCGTTTGAGTAGTTAATTTGATAAAAAGGACTAAATCGCATAAAGTGTAAACTTATGTTCTATTAGCAAAAAGTATTAAATGGCTATGATATTAAACAATGGAGGTCCTTATGTTGTAATTAGACCATTATTAAAGTGGGTGGACAATTATGTACATGCTTAATTGAATTAGAAAGGTTATTAAAGTAATTTGATAAATAATTAAAAATGTAAAAGAATTAAAAGATGAAAAGGTTGTCATCTTTCTTGTTTCCTTCAGCCATAGCTGAAATGCACCATTAAAGGGGAAAATAAGTTTAGTCAAGCTACTTCTTTGCATGGAAGAGTTATTTTATCCCATTTTTAATGATTTCTATATTTTTTAGATCGTTACAGCTTAGTCTAGCTAGCCTAGTGGCTAATTTGCAAAATTGTTAAAGGTTTAGGGTTTTTCCATTAATGAATGTTGGTGCGTTTTGTTGCTTGATGATAGAAAATGCATGCTTGTTGTTAGATAAACAACATTTGCTAAGTGATTTTTAGTAAAATGCCCAATTAAGGATTAAATTGTGAAATGTATAAATCATGTGGTTAAATTGTGAAATAAATGAAAAATATGGACTTCTAGGGACATAATTGAAATTCAGCTAGCATGGTTTTTGGTTGAATTGCATGAATTTTTTATTTTATGAGATAAGGACTAAATTGTAAAAAATGTAAAATATTAGGGGTAAAAATGTAAAAGTTCCTAAAAGTGTGTTTTTGGATTAAATTGAACAGAAAGATTATTAAATAAGTTAATTTTGATTGAAATTAGATCAAGAAAGCTGAAATATGGATTTAGATCGAGGAAAGAATAAGGTTTAGGATTAATCGACTTAAGTTCGTCGATTTTACATTCGAGGTAAGTTTGTATGTATTAAGCTTTGTTATAATTGTATTTTAGATGCTTTGTTATTGCAATTTTGATTATGACTCTACGGACATGTTCGACGATAATTCGACAAGTGTGAAGTACCGGTTGAACCTTAGGAATAGATTAGGATACGAATGACATGTCACTAGGGGTTATGTGATTTAGGTGTTGGTCTGTACGTTCTACCAGTGATTGAGTTATCCGACATGTGTTGTGGATACTTGTCAGCTTGTATGAGCAGCACCGTGTAGCTTCATCATGACCGTTAGCTTGTGTTAGCAGACCCGTTGATAGCTCGAGAGTTAGCATTATATGTGATACGAGATTGAGGTAGCTTCGGCTATGTAAGTGGCACTTAGGCTGTGAGATTCTCGAGTATCCGATAGTATTCTGAATGGTTCAACGGGTAAATCAAAGATGAAATGGTGAGAATTAGATACATATCGGTATAGGTATGTACAAAAATTGTATTTGCATCGAACATATGAAAGCATTGAGTTCATGGTTAGATAGGTGATTGAATACATGTTAACATTGTGATTAAACATTTTTTAGTATGATATATGCATAATTTGAATGGTAATTAAATGGTGGTTTTTGCTTATTATTTTCATACGATCTTACTAAGATTTATAGCTTACATCATTTATTTTTTCGTGTTTTATAGTGAATTCAATACTAGCTCGGATTCGAGAATCGTCGGAGACTTCATCACACTATCCTACTATCACTTTGGTACTTTTGATCTTAAGTATTTTGAGTATATGGCATGTATAGGATAATGGTCATTTTGGTTATGATTTGATAATGACTTTAGCCATTTGAATTGGCTTGTAAAAGTCTAAAGTTTGGTTTTGTATATAGCCATGGAAGTTGGCTTAATTTGGTTGGTTTAGTTGTGTATGTAATTGTGCATATGGCTTGTGTGTGAGTTTGATGATTGATATGTGATGATTTTTGATAATTGGTAATATGGATAGGAAATGGTTGAGTTATAATATTGGTATACTAGTGAATCTAGGCAAATAATACATATTTGGAATTGGTTATTTTGATGTTTTGTAAAAGTGAGTTTTGGTATGAATTTGATTGGTGTGTTGAGGTAATTGTGTGACTTGGAGTGGTTGCTATTGAAATGGTATAAATTAAGCTTGATTGGAGTTGATTTACATTCCTAGTTATGCCATGTTTTATGCCATTTGGGTTGATGTATGTATATACAAATTTGGGTGGCAAATTGGCTTGGTAAACAGCCTAGTTTTGTCCACATGAGCGTGTGCCTCAACTGTCTGTGACACATGGTCAAGTTGCACAACCGTGCTTCCCTTAGTGTTGAATTAAAAATCAAGTTAGTATGCTTCATGCCGCCCAACACACGGGTGTGTGATTGTCCGTATGGCATAATTCAGCATACCCTACAAGATTGGCACGACCTAGTATACGGCTTGGCACACAGGCATATGTAGCCATTTTTAGGGCACACAGGCGTGTGTATTGGCCGTGTGACCCAAGTCAAAGAGTTACACAGGGTCGAACACGGGCTGCGACACAGCCATGTGCTCCCATTTTGAATTCCACACGGCTTGTGACACGGGCGTGTCTTTGGCCGTGTGAGACACACGGTCAGGCCACACGGGTGTGTGTCCACTGAAATTTGAAAAATTTTCTAAGTGTTTCAAAAATCTCTTGAGCTATCGATTTAGTCTCGAACCACCTCTAAAGCATGTTTAGGCCCTCGTAGGCTTGTATTAGAGACAATGTAATTGAGTTTGAATGATGATTGCAGGAAATTTGAAAATATATGTGAAATTAGTGTTTAATTATTTTATAAGTCCGATAATGCTTCGTAACCTTATTCCGGTTTGAATACGGGTGAGGGGTGTTACACTTATTGGTATCAGAGTTACGGTTTAGTCAATTCTCGGACTAACATAGCATATGTGAGAGTCTAGCTATACATGCTGTATATAACTTGTGATAGTGTGATATCTCCTGCCAGTTTAAATCATGTTTTCATATAGTAAATGGATCCCAATCGAGTTGTAACTGATGATGTCGAAAATAATGAGCCAGCCTCCGTTCACTAAGTAGCGTAATCAGAACCGAGACCCGTATCGGGTAGCCAGAGAGGAGAGGCTAAAGAAGCCTTCTTCCAAATGATGAATGAGTAGTTTACAGAGTTTATTCGAACAAATCCAGCTGCTCAACAACCTCCACACCCACCTAATCCAAAATCAATTCCCGTAGCTCCTCAAGGTGTGGATTTTTTACGATTGAACAAGCCACCTGTTGATAAAATCTAAAAATACGGGGTTGAAGAGTTTAGAGCTACCATTGATGACGATCCTGAGAGAGCACAGTTTTGGATTGAAAATACTATCGAGTATTTGATGAACTATCATGCACACCAGATGAATGTTTAAAATGTGCCATATCACTTGTAACATTCTTAAAACGGGGGTTCTGCGTTTTTCTTATGTTGCATGTGATGTATTGTCTATAATGTTCATTTAACATGTTTTGGGGGTCTAGTTATAACCCTAAGTTAGGCTTGAGTTAGGGCTAAGAATTTTGTTTTGGCATTTAAGGAAATGGAGCTAAGGGAGAAAGGGGTTAAGAGATTTTATTGGGGAAGTTTGACACAAGTAATCAATGGGAAAAGTGGCAAAGAGGCACCACTAGGGTGTCAGAGGAGTGACGCCACAGGGATCAAGGAGAACATTGGTTCGAGCTGCAGAAATCCCTTTCTGCTTATTCATTTTTGAAGCCACAAGCATGAAAGAGGAGTGCTCAGGAGGGACTCTCTTGAATAGATGAGGATGTGAACATCAGATTTGAATTGGATGGATGAATCTTATCAAACTCATGTGGGTAGAGTTGGCTGAATAGTGGACTGTGGGCAAGGGGGGCTATTGATTTTGGGGAGCTTTTGGTATAGCCGAATGTCCCACTAAGCTCATTAGTGTTATTTCTTTTTCTCTCAAAGTACTTAGCCAAAATCTTCATCTCCCTCATCTCTCTCTTTTTCTTCCTATTTTACTCAAGCCGAAAACACCATAGCTGAACCCTTTTCACCTATCTTCTCTCTTCTCTTCACCATCTTTCTCAAATGAAACCACCACTCAAGCCCAATCTTGATCCCATCTTTCCCATCTTTTCTATTTTATTTCAAAAGCCGAAAGCTTCTTGTTTCTTTTTCGATTTTATCAAGTACCTTGGCCGAATACTTGGCTCATAAATCTCTCTCTTCTTTTGATTTCTCTTCATTATCTTAAGTGCCGAAATCAAGTTTGTTTTTGGGGACATAGCCGAATCTTCTGGTAAGGGATCTCTTCTTTTCTTCTTGGCCGATTTGAGTAATGCCGAACCTCTTCTGTCTTTCTTTTGATATTTCTTCAATTATGGTAATCGAGATCTTAACTTATTATTGTCCCATGTGGTAGCCGAAACCCTTAACACCAATAGTGGGTGCCGATCTGTGGTGTTTAAAGGCCAAAGCAGTCATCAAGGTAAGGGACGACAAACTTATTTGGTATCGGGATTTATGTTTTGGCCGAATGGCCTTTGGATTCTTAATGGTGTGTTAAAACCGATTGTAGGGAGGAGTATAGCCAAACGCAGTGAATCTTCGGGATTTCATAGGAAACCAAATCGGCACTAAGGTAAGGAATTAACCCTGTGCGATTCATCCTTCGGGATCTCGTAGGAGCAAGTGAGTATCGCGTAGTTTCGTAGTTTCGGATTTCACAGATAGTCGTGTGTAAACGCTTACACACTTTATTAGTTTAATAATGCTTATTATGTTATTGTATAACCCTTGGTATTAGTGACTTTGTCTTGTGGAAATAAGCTTGGATTCCGGGTAAGTCCCCTGTTATGTGATTCTTGGTACACATTATTGTGATCTGTTAAATACTATGATATATGTTATTAGCATGATCATTCGATATTATGACACGTATGAAACATGATGATGGGTTTGATGAGAGGAGGGGGATGATTTATTTTGGACTGTCACCAGTGGTTTTGACCACACGACGGGTTGGCCCCGTCTTGATATTATATTTTGTGACTAAGTCCCAGTGGTTTTGACCACCAGTGGTTTAGACCACATATCGATTTGTGACTCATCCCAGTGGTTTGGTACCATAGTGGGTTGGCCCCACGAGATTATTTAAGGGATTGTCATCAGTGGTTTTGACCACACGATGGGTTGGCACCATCACTTGATTTGTGAATTCGGTCATCAGTCGTTTTGACCACACTGATATATTGTGACTACGGTCACCAGTGGTTTTGACCACAAGTGGTTTTGACCACACGGGGTAGTTAAAGGTGTTTGGATGGCTAGGTTATGGGTTGCATGTTTTGCATGGTTTGCATGTTTTTACTGATAACTTGTGTAAGTGAATGCACTATCGGGTTGGGGATTTACACACTGAGTCTTGGTGACTCACCCCTTCCCTTATATTTTGCAGGTGAATAGATTGCGGAGATGGAGCCGGAGGACTCGAGGCGCCATGCATGTTCGTTGGATTATGGTTTCTTTTAGTTACTTTTTAAATTTTAAATTTTGGTTTTCGGGTTATATAATAAGGCTGCTAAGATTTATTTTTGGTTTCATCTTATTATTGCTATTATTTTAACTATGTGGGATAAATGATTTTAATAATTAACCGGCAGAATGCAATGTTTTTAAAACTATAACTCCTTCATTTTCGTTAAAGCGTTGCCATCGGGTAACATCACTTAAATTATGATAACAAAGATAACTTGAATGTTTTCTAAAAACTTGCAACAATAATTAGACCTTAAGCATGGATTTCAAAAAAGGGTTTTCTAAAGAAAATTATCCGATAAACTTTCATTTTCAAAAGGTTTTCACTCCGTGACATGCCAGATCCAGTTGTGGTGTGCTGATCGGATTTGGGGTGTTACAATTTTGGTATCAGAGCCAAGTTCAAAGGCTCGGCTTTGGGCCCAAGCCCCAAAACATTTTAAAGTAAGGTTTTTAAATGTTCATGGTTGGAAATACATGGGTTGAACGGCATGGCACCGAGTCTCCGGCACCAATCCGTCCAGGTAAGTACTTCTGACTATTGTGTGATTTATATGTGGGGGAAATGGGTATTTCGGGATCATATATTAGCAGAATAGGAATTATTGAACCCTAGGAATAGCTTACCCCAACTCAATACATAAGAATTAATGATCCACTAAACAAACCTGTGAGTACGTCACTAAGCTAAAGGTGTGGCAACCGTTGTGTGCATGTCTAGGATTGGATTCAGGGGGAGCTTGGTATTTAAGCAGTCCTAGTGACTCACCTCCTCTTCACCCGAATCCTACCTGGTACGTAGTGATGGTTCACCCCAGCTAAGACGACTTATTCACAGGCTAAACTTCATAACTAAAACCCGAAAGGGACCAACCGTTTTGTTTTCAAATGCCTTAAAACCTTGGTTTTGAAATGGCCATAGTAATCTTAATTTAAAAAATGACTAAAATACCCCGATTTGAAAAAAATGACCAAATTACCCCTGACTTGTAAAATTACCAAAATGCCCTTAGTAAGGGAAAATTTTTGAAGTACCCTTGAAGTGAAAATATTCAAAATACCCTTACTTTGTAAAATCACCTTGAACAATATTTTTAAAAGAAATTTTTTGAAAATACCCCTGGATTATGAAAAATTATGAAAATACCCCTAGTTTATGAAATTACCAAAACGCCCCAATTTTGGAATTTTTTAAACATCTATGATTTGTAAAGGTTTTTGAATTTACCCTGTTTTAATTACTAAAATACCCAATAGGTTAAATCACGAAAATACCCCCGGGTAGTAAAATGACGAGAATACCCCTACTCATGGAATAAGGGTAGGAAATTGAACTGAAAACTGTGTGATGATCGAAAGAACCACTACCAAATTACTTTTCATAAAACTTATTCGTGGGTAATAAGTGGAACAGAAGCTAATTCATAAAAATTTCTTAGTCAGATAAATACACCCCGAAAGGATGAGTTCTAGAGGACGTGGTCGTAATGTGCGTGGCCGTGGTAGAGGCCGAATGATTGTGTCAGAGCCCGTTAGGTCTGGTCAAGGGTTTGAGAATGAAATACCACCACCACCAGCTGCTGGTATGGAATATCGTGATCGACGGGAAGATGCGTTGTCGCGAAGAAGATCGCGAGTCTTTGGAAAGAGTGGCTGGAAGAGGTGGGGGTACGGGAGCTCAGAAATCCGTATCTGAGCGACTCCGAGCCAATGAAGCTGAGTTATTTTGAGGTGTTTCTGGTGTGGCTCCCAATATGGCTGAATATTGGTTGGAAGCGATCAACGAATCATGGATGATCCGAACCGATCGCCGAGGAAAACCGAAAGGGATAGTGTCGCTTCTCGGGATGAGTTGTACGGTGGTGGCTCACGATTCGGGATAGTGCAATGTGGATGATCTCACTTGGGACTATTTTAAGGTAGCTTATCGGAAGAAATATGTGGGGTCTAGCTACATTGATGCTAAAGGAAGGCATTTCTAAGGTGGTTTAGGGAATAAATCAGACGAGTACGAGGCAAAATTTTTAAGGTCGAATGATATGCTCGTGGCATTATAGCTACTGAGCATGAACGGTGTGTTAGATTTGAGCATGGATTAAGGGACAATTTGAGGTTACTGATTGCTCCACAGTAGAAGAGAGAGTTTGCGGTCTCAGTAGAAAAGGCCAAAGTTACTGAGGAGGTAAACAGTCGGTGAGACGGAATCAGGACCAGGGATGGAATAAAAGGAATGCTGGAACATCTGGGTCTAGCGAGAATCAGCAGAAATAGGGTAGATATAGTAGGCCGAATCAAGCTGTTAGGCCTACTACAGATAATACCCAGTGGCCGCCACGATGTGCTCGGTGTGAAAAATCTCACACGGGGGAATGTTGGACTAGAAACAGAGGATGTTTTGAGTGTGGGTCGATGGAACACTGAGTGAAGGATTGTCCAAAGCGGTCAGCTAGGTTGCAGTCTGGGGATCAAAATCGTACTCAAAACAGGAGGGATAGTCAGCAGCCACAAAGGGGCCGTGGTGCAGCTAGGGGAGGTAATGGCTCTGGTAGAGGCCGTGGAGCACTGGGCAGAGGTGCAGGTGGTACGGAGGCTAGACAGCCTGGGTTAGTCTACGCAGCGAGACATCGAGAGGAAGGTGACGCACCGGATGTCATAACCGATACGTTCCTAATCTTTGGATTCCCTTACAATGCTTTAATAGATGTGGGTTCAACGCACTCATACGTAGCTAGTAGCATAGTGGAAACTATGAATTTAGACTTTGAGATTACTTCTAGGAAGATGACTGTGAAAAGCCCTTTAGGTCACTCTATAGAAGTAATTAAACTATATAGGGATGTACCCCTAGAACTTCAAGGGGTCGTGTTCTTGGCTGATCTGATGGAACTGCCGATTGGGGAGTTTGATCTGATTCTTGGGATGGATTGGCTGGTGAAGTACCAGGCCAGTTTGGATTGTGCAGCTAAGCGCATGGTGTTGAGGATAATGGAAGGTGAGGAGGTGTTGATGATAGGTAATAGGATGGAGTACTTGTCGAATGTGGTTTTTGCACTGAAGGCAGAGAAAATGATCAGAAAGGGCTGTGAAGCATTTCTGGTTCAGTGTGTGCCTTGGAGGCCAAGGAGTTAGCAGAGGAGAATGTTTAAACAGTGAAGGAATTCGCTGATGTATTCTCAAAAGAACTTCTGGGTCTGCCTCCGGATCGGGAAGTTGAATTTGGTATAGACTTGTTACCCGAAACTGCGCCAGTGTCTATAGCCCCGTATTGGATGGCGCCAAAAGGAATTGGTAGAGCTGAAGGCCCAAATTTAGGAGTTGTTGAACCGAGGTTTCATCCAACCGAGAATATCTCCTTGGGGAGCACCTGTGCTCTTTGTTAAGAAGAAGGACGGTAGAATGCGGATGTGTATAGACTACCGCTAGCTAAACAAGTTGACAATCAAAAACAAGTATTCGTTGCCTCGAATTGATGACTTGTTTGATCAACTTAAGGGTGCATCAGTTTTCTCGAAGATAGATCTCAGGTTGGGGTACCATCAACTCAAAGTAAAAGAGGTTGATGTTCATAAGACGGCATTTCGTACTCAGTATGGGCACTACGAGTTTCTGGTAATGCCGTTCAGGTTAACTAATGCACCGGCAGCATTCATGGACTTGATGAATTGGGTGTTTCAGCAGTACTTGGACCAGTTTGTCATGGTATTCATAGACGATATATTGGTGTGCTCCAAGACTGAGGAGGATAATGATACACACTTGCAAGTGGTATTGCTTTTTGCCAAGTTCAGTAAGTGGGAATTCTGGCTTAGGGAAGTAACTTTCTTAGGTCACGTAGTGTCCATGAAGGGATTAGAGTGGACCCTCGCAAGATTGAGGCGGTGTTGGATTGGAAACCGCCTAGGTCGATGGCTGAAATTCAGAGTTTTCTAGGTCTAGCGGGGTATTACCGAAAATTTATGGAAGGATTTTCTCTGATCGCAGCACTGTTGACCAAGCTGTTGAGGAAAGGAGTTTCATTTGTGTGGACGGAGAAACAACAGGAAAGTTTTGACAAGTTGAGGAAGATTTTGACAGAAGCTCGGTTCGCATGTACGACTGAGGCGTGAAAGGTATTCACGGTCTACTGTGATGCATCACATACTGGTTTGGGATGTGTGCTGATGCAAGAAGGGAAAGTAGTAGCGAACGCATCTCGACAGCTGAGACCGCATGAGGGTAACTACCCGACGCATGACTTGGAGTTGGCTGCGGTGGTTTTTACCTTGAAGATTTGGAGGCATTATCTATACGGCGAGAAGTCGATAGTCTACACAGATCACAAGAGTATGAAGTATCTTCTAGCTCAGAAAGATTTGAACTTGAGACAACGCAGATGGATTGAGCTATTGAAGGACTACGATTGCTCGATTGAGTATCATCCGGGCAAGGCTAACGTAGTAGCTGATGCATTGAGCCGAAAGGTGGTAGCAGATTTGCGAGCGATGTTTGCCTACCTTAGTCTGTATGACGATGGGGGTTTGTTGGCGGAATTGCAAGTAAAGCCGACTTGGGTGGAGCAGATCAAAGAGAAACAGTTAGTGGATGAGGGTTTGAATGCTCGGAAGTTACTAGTACAAAATAATAGGTTAGAAGGATATAGCTTGACTCAAGATCGAGTACTATGTTTCCAAGGGAGAGCTTGTATGCCGAAGGACGGGGAGTTGAGGCAAAAGATTCTTCAGGATGCACATAGCAGCCCATACGCTATGCATCCTAGAGGTAGCAAGATGTACCGGGATTTGCGAAAGCAATTCTGGTGGCCAGGGTTGAAGCGGAAAGTGACTGAGTTTGTGGGAAAGTGTCTAACGTGTTAGCAGGTCAAAGCTGAGCATCAAGCTGCCGTCAGGTTTACTGCAGCCAGTGACGATTCCACAGTGGAAGTGGGAAAGGATTACCATGGACTTTGTTAGTGGGCTACCCCTCACGCCTAGCAAGAAAGACTCAGTCTGGGTGATTATGGACCGCCTGACCAAATCAGCTCACTTCATATCGGTGAGGGTTGATTATTGGCTCCAGAAGTTAGCCAAATTGTATGTGGCCGAGATTGTAAGGTTGCATGGAGTGCCAGTGTCAATCATCTCGGATAGGGATCCTAGGTTCACATCGAGGTTCTGGAGAGCTTTGCATCAAGCCTTGGGAACAAGGTTGATTTCAAGATGACTTTTCACCCGCATGATCGATGGACGATCTGAAAGGGTGATTGATTTTAGAGGATATGCTAAGGAACGTGTGGTTCAATTTTAGTGGTAGTTGGGAGGAGTATCTACCATTGGCGTAATTCACTTATAACAATAGTTATCAGTTTAGTATCCAGATGGCACCATATGAGGCAATCGTATGGACGATGAAGTTGTAACAAATCAAATTTGACCCTAATCGAACGGTGGTTTCGGGACCACAAATTCGAGTCTAAAATATATTTAAATATTATATTTTGTGTTTATTATATGTGAATTAATGTGTGAAAGTTTCAGAGAAAAATTTGATCGCTTGTGTGTTCAATTTAACAAAAAGGATTAAATCGCATAAAGTGTAAAAGTTGCATACCATAGTGTAAAGTGCTAGAATGATGATGGCTTTTTAATATGAGGTATTAAAAGGGCAAATAGCCCATTTTAAGTTAGTGGCCGCCATCATAATGCATGTAATAGTGTTGGTATTTTATATTATATTTTATTACATTTTATGTTAAAATAAACTAGTTAATATATGTTAATAAAACAAAAATAAGAAAGCCATGCATTATTCATCTCTTTGGCCGAAAAACACAAAAGAAAAATAAGGAGAAAGCTTGGCACATTTGGCTTTGAGTTTTGCTTGATTTAGGTATGTAAATTTGTTCTGCTTTTTAATAATTTTTACGTTTTGAGATCGTTGCTTGAACCGTAGTTTAACCCATGTTGTAATTTTTAAATCGAGCATGTTTAAGGTTCGACCATTAACATTATTATATGATAATTGATGTTTGATGAATTTAATTTAAAGATAGGATTAAGATTGATAAGTTTTGTATTGAAGTTTTAGTGAAAATTTAGTAAATAGGACTAATTTGTAAAATGAAAATTTGAGAGGGCTTAAATGCAAAATAAATGAAAGAAATGGACTTATATAGTCCTTATACATATTCGACCCTTGAGTGTTGTGTTGAAGTAATGTGTATTTTGTATTTTGTGTAATTAGGACTAAAGTGTAAAAATGTGAAACACTAGGGGTAAAAGGGTAATTTACCCATTAATGTGATTTGGGACTAAATTGAATTGAAATGTACTTGAATGAGTTAAATTTTTATGTGTTTAGATCAAGAACAAAGAAAAACAGATTTGGATCGGGGAAAAACAAAGGTTATCGAATAGCCGATTCAAGACGGCCTATCGATACCGAGGTAAGTCCCTAAGTCGGATTATATTAAGGAATGCTTTATGAAAGTATTAAATGAAAATTTGATAAATTTGGGTATATTTTCATGTGATAGGCGAATGTAGTGTTTTATTGTACAATGTTATAATAGTTTTATTCGTGAAAATGAATGAGCTTAGTTGAATTGGAAATGTGATAGAGTTATGAAATCTAAGTGATAAGTGGTTATGATACTATTGAAATGTTCATTGAAATGTTGGAAATGATGATATCTCGGCTTTAAGCCTAGGTGCCTAGTGCCGGTGACTTATTTCGTGCTTTAAGCCCAGCGTGCCCTGTGCTTGGGTGATTCATTCGAGCTTGAATGCCAGCGTGCTTTGTGCCGTTGTTATATGTCGGGCTTTGTGCCTAGCGTGCCTGTCTGTTTGATTCATTTCAGCTTTAATGCCTAGCGGGCCTCGTCTTGGTGACTTAATTTAGGCTTTAATGCCTAGCGTGCTTTTTGCCGTGATAAGTTAAAATAGAGAATCGGAGATATATATACATAGTAGATTGATCTATAAGCTCTAAAAAGAAAAAGGAAATTAACTTATTATATTGGTACGTGACAAGGTAAGTTGATTATTTGAAATGATAAATGGTTATGTAAATATGAAATATGTGCTAATCTATTTGAACAAATACATGATTTGGCCTATTCATGTATTTGTAATGATAAAAGTCAAATTATATATTTTATGTGATGTTGATCAAATACGTAAGTTGATAGAAATGTGTTGGTGCATTTGGTATGTAAGGTATGCGAATAAAAATGACATTGAGTTAATATGGATTATTTGCATATAGGAGAAATTATATTATATATATATATGGTTTCGCCATGCTTTATATACATATATATTTGTATACATTCAATTATGTGAGATCATTTTAGATGTACATTGAAGATGTTATTTGGTTGTATGTGGAATTGAATATGACTTTATTTATCGATCAAGATACTTTCGATAAGTCTTACAAGTTAAGTATACGATGAACAAGGATTTGCTATATATGAACATTGATATTCGCTATGATGGTACATATGTGGGTATATGTCATAAATAACGCTTGAGACTTACTAAGCTAGCATGCTTATTGTGTGTATTCTTGTTTACCCTTGTTTTATAGATTTAGGTACAAGCTACGGACTCGAAGGATCCGGGAAGAAGTCAAGCTGCACTATCGACTTTCTTTTGGTATTGAATAACTTAGTTTGGTATTTAAAAGGGCATGTATAGGTTAGACTAAACAAGATAACCAATGTTTTGTAATCGTAAATATGCTAGCCATGCTAAAATGGCCATCTATTTTGGATAACCCGCTTCGTGTTTTGATGATATAGTTTGCTCATGCCATGAATTATCATTTATGCTTGAATATGGTTTAATCATGCGTGAGAGTGGTACTATTATCTGTGCATGTTAGGTTATGACATGAATGACTTATAAATTAGTTCATGTTGATGAGCTTAATATATGGTATATACATTTATAATGTTTGGATATATGATTCGGCAATGAATATTGGTAAGCATGGTGTAATATTCGGTTTAGGCAATAAAGTAAATGTTGGATGCATGTTTAAGTTATAGTATGTGATATATATTTGTTAAATAATGTTTATGACATGTGTGTGTATATTTGATTTGGTCACTTACTAGATAAGAATTAAGTTCAATAATGCATGATTATATTTGGCTATTTTGATTAAGTTTGTGTAAGTGAGTATATACATATATTATTCTTGGATAGTTGGTTATTAGGTTCGAATTTTATTTAGTTTCTTGAATGTTAGAATGAATGATGTTTAGACATGATATGCTTGATATTCAAAAATGAAATAGTATGATTTGCTTATTATTGAATGGAGAAACTTAGTACGTAATGTTAAGGCTATTTGATGACCGAATTGAAAGCTCTTTGTATGGTTGAACTAATGGTGTCTAAATATGATTTTTGATATGAAATTTGGGTATGTTTTAATTTGTCATTGAGTTTGAAAATGATTCATATATGATAATGTTAAATGCATATCACTATGACATTTAAAATCTTTACTTGACCATGTTGTGTAATTGTTTATGTTAGATACACTAAAGGACAATAAGCCGTGTGATATGGATTATTCGGTTTAATGTACACAAGTATTGAAGTAATACGTTCTATAATTAGCTTACGTAAATATTTGTAAAGATATTAATGTTTGTTCTAGGTTATATCCGAATTGGTAATGCCTCGTAACCCTAGTTCAATGACGAATATGGGTTAGGGTGTTACTGTATGTCGTACTTCTACGTCTTTGGATGAGTTAGGTGAACGGCATGTTTTGGGTCCGAGTTGGTGGCGTAAACCGAGGATAAGGTTAAGGTGATTCGGCTCGTCTCAAGGAAGCGCCGAACAAAGCGTAAGTCTTATGTCGATCTTAAATGCAGAGATATAGAGTATGCAGTAGGTGATAAAGTTTTTCTAAAGGTATCGCCATGGAAGAAGGTGCTAAGATTTGGACGGAAAAGGAAGCTAAGCCTTAGGTTTATCGGGGCGCACACAGTGTTGAAGCGAGTGGGACCGGTAGCTTATCAGCTCGAGCTGCCAGCAGAGTTAAGTCAGATTCACGACGTTTTCCATGTTTCGATGCTTGGGCGCTATCAATCTGATCCGTCACACGTGGTACCAGTTGCAGAGATTGAGGTAAGCTCGGATTTGTCTTTTGAGGAGGAGCCAGTACAGATATTAGATCGGGATGTCAAATTTCTACGTAGGAAGTCAGTACCCCTAGTGAAAGTATTATGGCGGAACCATGGTACGGAGGAGGCCACGTGGGAACCCGAGGATGTGATGAGGCAGCAATACCCTCAACTCTTCTGATCAGGTAATTTCGGGGCCAAAATTATTTTTTAAGGGGGGTAGAACTGTAACATCCTTAAAACAGGGGTTCTGCTTTTTGCTTATGTTGCATGTGATGTATTGTCTATAATGTTCATTTAACATGTTTTGGGGGTCTAGTTATAACCCTAAGTTAGGCCTGAGTTAGGGCTAAGAATTTTGTTTTGGCATTTAAGGAAATGGAGCTAAGGGAGAAAGGGGTTAAGAGATTTTATTGGGGAAGTTTGACACAAGTAATCAATGGGAAAAGTGGCAAGGAGGCGCCACTAGGGTGTTAGAGGAGTGACGCCATAGGGATCAAGGAGAACCTTGGTTCGAGCTGCAGAAATCCCTTTCTGCTTATTCATTTTTGATGCCACAAGCATGAAAGAGGAGTGCTCAGGAGGGACTCTCTTGAATGGATGAGGATGTGAACATTAGATTTGAATTGGATGGATGAATCTTATCAAACTCATGTGGGTAGAGTTGGCCGAATAGTGGACTGTGGGCAAGGGGGGCTATCGGTTTTGCGGAGCTTTTGGTATAGCCGAATGTCCCTCTAAGCTCATTAATGTTATTTCTTTTTCTCTCAAAGTACTTAGCCAAAATCTTCATCTCCCTCATCTCTCTCTTTTTCTTCCTATTTTGCTCAAGCCGAAAACTCCATAGCCGAACCCTTTTCACCTATCTTCTCTCTTCTCTTCACCATCTTTCTCGAATCAAACCACCACTCAAACCGAATCTTGATCCCATCTTTCCCATCTTTTTTATTTTATTTCGAAAGCCGAAAGCTTCTTGTTTCTCATTCGATTTTATCAAGTACCTTGGCCGAATACTTGGCTCATAAATCTCTCTCTTCTTGTGATTTCTCTTCATTATCTTAAGTACCGGAATCAAGTTTGCTTTTGGGGACATAGCCAAATCTTCTGGTATGGGATCTCTTCTTTTCTTCTTGACCGATTTGAGTAACACCGAACCTCTTTTATCTTTCTTTTGATATTTCTTCAATTGTGGTAATCGAGATCTTAACTTATTATTGTCCCATGTGGTAGCCGAAACCCTTAACACCAATAGGGGGTACCGATCTGTGGTGTTTAAAGGCCAAAGCAGTCATCAAGGTAAGGGACGACAAACTTATTTGGTATCGGGATTTATGTTTTGGCCGAATGGCCTTTGGATTCTTAATGGTGTGTTAAAACCGTTTGTAGAGAGGAGTATAGCCAAACGCAGTGAACCTCTGGGATTTGGTAGGAAACCAAATCGGCACTAAGGTAAGGAATTAACCCTGTGCGATTCATCCTTCGGGATTTTGGGAATAAGCCGAATGGCTTAAAATCTAAAGGGTGATATTGGCCGATTTTAGGAGCAGTGAGGACATACGTTTCGGGATCTCGTAGTATCGCATAATTTCGTGATTTCACAGATAGTCGTGTGTGTAAACGCTACACACTTTATTAGTTTAATGATGCTTATTATGTTCTCAGATAACCCTTGGTATTAGTGACTTTGTCTTGTGGAAATAAGCTTGGATTAGGTAAGTCCCCGTTATGTGATTCTTGGTACACATTATTGTGATCTATTAAATACTATGATTTATGTTATTAGCTTGATCATTCGATATTATGACACGTATGAAACATGATGATGGGTTTGATGAGAGGAGGGGGATGATTTATTTTGGATTTGTCACCGTGGTTTTGACCACACGACGGGTTGGCCCTGCCTTGATATTATATTTTGTGACTAAGTCCCGGTGGTTTTGACCACCAGTGGTTTTGACCACATATCGATTTGTGACTCGTCCCAGTGGTTTGGTACCACAGTGGGTTGGCCCCACGAGATTATTTACGGGATTGTCATTAGTGGTTTTGACCGCACGATGGGTTGGCCCCATCACTTGATTTGTGACTTCGGTCATCAGTGGTTTTGACCATACCGATATATTGTGACTACGGTCACCAGTGGTTTTGACCACCAGTGGTTTTGACCACACGGGGTAGTTAAAGGTGTTTGGATGGCTAGGTTATGGGTTGCATGTTTTGCATGGTTTGCATGTTTTTACTGATAACTTGTGTAAGTGAATGCACTATCGGGTTGGGGATTTACACACTGAGTCTTGGTGACTCACCCCTTCCCTTATATTTTGCAGGTGAATAGATTATGAGATGGAGCCGGAGGACTCGAGGCTGACCATGCATGTTCGTTGGATTATGGTTTCTTTTAGTTACTTTTTAAATTTTAAATTTCGGTTTTCGGGTTATGTAATAAGGCCGCTAAGATTTATTTTTGGTTTCATTTTATTATTGCTATTATTTTAACTATGTGGGATAAATGATTTTAATAATTAACTGGCAGAATGCAATGTTTTTAAAACTATAACTCCTTTGTTTTCGTTAAAGCGTTGCCATCGGGTAATATCACTTAAATTATGATAACAAAGATAACTTGAATGTTTTCTAAAAACTTGCAACAATAATTAGACTTTAAGCACGGATTTCCAAAAAGGATTTTCTAAAGAAAATTATCCGATAAACTTTCATTTTCAAAAGGTTTTCACTCCGTGACATGCCAGATCCGGTTGTGGTGTGTTGACCGGGTTTGGGGTGTTACATCACTTCTGAGGGACAATGCATATCAATGGTGTCGAGAGAAAGGGTCACCTGGGAATTCTTTCAAGCTGAGTTCAGAAAGAAATATATTAGTCAACGGTTTATCGATCCAAAGTGCAAAGATTTTTTGGAGTTGAAATAGGGTCGTATGTCTATGGCTAAATATGAGCGAGAGTTTGTTAGACTTAGTAAGCATGCTCGAGAATGTGTTTCAATCGAAGTAAATATGTGTAAATGATTCAAAGATAGATTGAATGAAGATATCAGATTGTTAGTTAGACTCTGGAATTGAAAGAATTCGTAGCGCTAGTTGACAAGGCCTTTAAAGCTGAAAAACTTGGCAAAGAAAAGAGAAATGTGGATTTCGAGGCTAGAGATTCGAGAAAAAGATCGACGGATAAGCCATATCAATCTTCATCAATGAAATCAAGAGATTCGTATGCACGTTCGAATACTTCAATTGGGTATCCAAACAGAGATCGTGGAAAGCAATACTTAACTCTTAAAACTCAAACTACATCATTATCGAGTGTTAGCAGCGTGAGAAACAATAAACCTGAGTGTCAACAGTGTGGTCGATGAAATTTTGGTGAGTGTTGGATGAATAATAGAGGTTGTTTTAAATGTGGCTCGTAAGATCATCTCATTAGAGATTGCCCTGAGTTAGCCTAGAAAGATAAGTTCCAGAATGCAAGATCAAGTAACCCAGCTACTAGAGGGAGGCCACCTAGAAATACGGGAATGTGACTAGTAGTATAGGAACGACAAAAGACTCCAGCTGTGAGATTCGAAGCCAGAGCACCTCCTAGAGCTTACTTTATTTGCGCTCGTGAAGATGTGTCGCCACCCGATGTTATCACCTGTATATTTTCTCTCTATGACACTAATGTAATTGCATTGATTGATCTTGGATCGACTCATTCATATATCTGCATGAATTTGGTGTCTAGTAAGAGTTTTCTTGTTGAGTCTATCGAGTTTGTGATTAAAGTATCGAACCCCTTAGGCAAATATGTTCTAGTTGATAAAGTTTGCAAGAACTATCCTTTAATGACTCGAGGTTACTGTTTTCTAGCAAATCTGATGCTTTTACCATTTGATGAGTTTGATATAATTCTGGGTATGGATTGGTTGACATTGCACGATGCTGTTGTGAATTGTAGACGAAAGACTATTGAATTGAAATGCCAGAATAGCGAAATCATTCGAATTGAATCAGATGAGTAGAGTGAATTGCCTGTTGTGATTTTGTCTATGTCAGCTTAGAGATGTATGAGAAAAGGTTTCGAAGCTTATCTTGCTTATGTTTTAGATGAAAAAATATCTGAATCGAAAATTGAATCAGTGCAAGTGGTCTGTGAGTATATGGATGTGTTTCTAGAAGAATTATCGGGGCTACCACTGAAACACCCTAAACCCGACCCACGAGTCTCGACCAGATCTGGTATGTTCCTCGAGTAAAAACAGTTCAAATTCGTTGGTTCATTTGAAAATCCGTAAGTGATTTCGAAAAAACTCGGTTTGGATTGGGCTCAAGTTGGAAATCAATTTATTTTGGAAATATAAGTTTTTATAAAGATGCCATTGTTAAGTTCAAAACGTTTAAATTAAAAGATATGTCGAAATATAGGTTTTATCATTAATTAAATCATGTGAATTTAAGAGTCGAAACATTTAGGGTCTATTTTCAAATAAAACATTTGATCTTTAATTTGATAAATTTAGTAACGTATTGAAATAATTAAAATGCATGCATAAACAGTTTATCACTATGGCCTTATTACATCAAAACAAACCCAAATAAATTAAAGTACTTAAATGAAAATAAATGTCAAAATCATAAAATTCCTTGCTGAGCATGGCCACCATTAAGCTCCTGCCGGCCCGGTCTATTACTGTGCGTCACCTGAAAAATGATCCCACAACGGAGTGAGTCAACAGACTCAATGTGTAACCACAACACTACGCCTTAACAAATTTAGACATATCAAGTCATACATGTATGTATAGCATTTAAATAATATGATACAAACCCAAACCCAAACCTAGATGCCATTCGCTACACATCACTCATACCAACCTGCACACCGTGGGGACTACTAAGTCAGCCCTCCATCCGCTACACACTGTTGAAGGCAGTCGACGTGCTCATCGCCGTTATAATTTTGTGGCATAGCCACCAGATAATATTTTGTGTCTTGAGACACCACATTCGTATAATGTGACCAAGTCACCTCATTCGATAATGTGACCAAGTCACCACATTCGATATTGTGGCAATAGCCACCACATTCACTTCCCTTTCATATTCACCCAAATGCCCATGTCATACAAAATCATGCATTATTATGCCATATTCTCTATTCACATTCTTATAGGTTCACATTTGTGTTTTAATGATCTTATCATAATCCCAATAGGAATAGGAAAACGTGCTCAGTACTTTGTACCATGGTATGGTACCTTAGCCATACTTTTCACGTTCTTAACAACACATATATTTATATTTATTAAACGCTGCCATGAGTCTTATTAAGAGATAGTGTGGGGTACACACCTGATTCGCTTAATGCTTTCAATCCAAATCTCGAAAATCCGATCTAAAGCCTTAGATCCTTAGTCCCTACATTCTACCATCACTTAGAAATTTAATGAAGACCATTCGCCATAAAACCAAATCCCAATAGGATTATCGTAACTCAAAACTTACCTTGGTGCTGATTTCTATTAATCAAATCCCAATTCACACATCGAGTTCCCTTGCAATCGGCCTTACACAAAACGAATGTGGATCCCGAGACTCCTCCTTATCCTTGTCGATTTGGCCCTAAATACACATAGCCAAAATCGGTCACACTTAATACCAATAATATGGCCTTAGGCCGAATACTAACAACCACATACTTAACTTACCAAATCCCGAAAAGTCACTCCTTACCTTTGAACTGTAGAGATCCCTATATGAACTATCTGTTAGAAACGGCTAACTTTAATAACCAATAAGACTTATGCCCGCATTGCACATATCACCTTACCTTGATCAATTGAATTCCAAAACGACCCTTAATGCTTCCTTCCTTCGGCTACACACAAAAGAACACAATATCATGGCTCCATATACATTCGGCCATGCCTAAAACCAAGGCCTAGGCACTTGAATTCGGCACATTAAAATAAAGGACCAAAATCGATTTCTAAAGAAGTACTTACCACTCTACGTTGCTGGAAGAGAAACCAAAAGTAAGTAGTCGACAGCCCCTTTTTCTTAAAAATTCAGCTTTGAGCACAACAATGATGGTTTCGGCACTTAATGGTGAGGAGAAAACGCGACAATGGAGAGGGTTTTAATACATAGAGGATTCGACTATAAGAAAGCAATGATAGAGGGGTTTTGGCTTTTGTGACTTGCGGCAAGGAGAAGAGAATATAGCCCCTTGATATTCGGCTATGGTATCAAAGAGAATAGAAATAGATTTGGTGTTGAAAGAATGAAGAGAAGAGTAGGGGAAAGTAGAAGAAATTTTGGCAACTCACCTTACACCTATTGACCGAATCTTGAAGAGAAAAACAAAAGAATGAAAGCTAGATCATTAACTAAGAATTTCGGCACTCCCCTGCTACTCTTCAAAGCCAATAAAAAACCAGCCCCTAAAGTCCTATATTCGGCCACCATATCTCCACTTATCAAATCCCCATTTAATCTCCTATTTTATCTCTTAACAAATAAATAAAATAAATCAAGTAATTATCAATTATCCTACCTTAGCCGAATTCCAAAATAAAAACAAGCTTTATCCTCATCCAATTGAAAGTCCAATGTGCCATCCACTGCTCCCTCTCCCTAACGCCAGCATGCAAAATAAAAAAAACTCCCCTGCTGCCCACCAGACTCGAACCCGAGACCTGCTAACGAAATTCCTAGCACCTTAAGTAGCGTCCCCAGGCCACTTTTCCAAGGTGCTATTTGTGACATAAACTCCCCAAAATTCCTCTTAAAGCCTCCTTAGCCCCACGCCTTCTTGACGCAAAAATAAATGCTCCTTCCTGCCTCCTTCGCAACTCAAACCAAGGCCCTTAACTGGAGCCTTGTAGCCAATTTACCAAGCCCATTCGTGTGATATATCTCCCCCACATTTTCTCTTAAGGCCACCCTACTTAGCTTCCCTTTTTAGATTTAAAATCTTAAAATTTCTGAGGCACTCTCCTATTTTCTAAAGTTCACAAAATTCATAATACTCATTCACAACATACTCAAGCATGCTATTTCATATAATTAAGCATAAATGCACAAGCCATAATTTAGGATATTACAGTTCTACCCCCTTAAAATAATTTTGTCCTCGAAATTGCTGGCTAAAATAATTGAGGGTATTATTGTCCCATTGCTTCTTTTAGCTCCCAAGAAGCTTCTTCCGATCCATGATTGCACCATAACACCTTGACTAAAGGTACTGATTTCCGTCGTAACACTTTCACATCTCGTTCTAGAATCTGAATCGGTTCTTCCTCGTAGGATAAATTTGGCCTTAGCTCCACCTCTTCAACAGAACTACATGAGATGGATCCGATCGATAACGGCATAGCATGGACGCATGGAATACGTCGTGCATCTGCTTCAACTCCGTGGCAACTCCAATTGATATGCCACTGGTCCAATTCGCTTCAAAACCTTATAAGGTCCTATAAACCTTGGACTTAACTTCCCTTTCCGACCAAATCTCATTACCTTCTTCCAAGGCAAAACCTTAAGAAACACTTGATCTCCCACATCAAAATCTATCTCCTTCCGTTTCAGATCTGCGTACGACTTTTGTCTATCAGATGCTTCCTTCAACCGTGCCCGGATTACCTTAACTTTCTTCTCGGATTCTGCCATAATTTTTGGACCCAAAATTTGACGTTCTCCCAATTTTGTCCAACATGTAGGAGTCCGTCACTTTCGACCATACAGTGCCTCATACGGTGCCATTCGAATACTTGCCTGATACCTATTATTGTAGGCAAACTCTGCTAAAGGCAAATATTCCTCCCAACTTCCTCTGAAATCCATCACACAGCCCCGTAACATATCCTCTAAAACTTGGATTACTCATTCAGACTGCCCATCAGATTGTGGATGAAAAGCCGTAGTGAAATCCAATTTGGTGCCTAAAGCCTGATATAGAGCTTTCCAAAACCGAGATGTGAACCTCGGATCCCTATTCGAGATAATTGACATCGGTACTCCGTGCAATCTTACATACAACCTTGCTAACTTTTGTAGGGAGTAGTCAACCTGCACTGGAATAAAATGCGCGGACTTTGTCAGCCGATCCACTAGCACCCATGCCGAGTCCTTCTTAGTAGGCGTAAGGGGAAGCCCACTAACGAAGTCCATGGTAATTCTCTCCCACTTCCATTGGGAAATCTGTATTGGCTGAAGTAATCCTGATGGAACTTGGTGTTCAGCCTTAACTTGCTGACACGTCAAACACTTGCCAACAAATTCAGTAACTTCCTTCTTCAGACCAGGCCACCAAAACTGTTCCCTTAGGTCTCTATACAACTTAGTGCCTCCAGGATGCATAGCATAAGGGCTACTATTCGATTCCTAAAGAAACCTTTGTCTAAGTTCTTCGTTCTTCGGCATACAGAACTTACCCTTGAAACACAGTACTACTTCATCATTAAAACCATAATCCTCTAACTCTCTATTCTGCACTTGTCGTAACTTATCACTTAGATCAACATCCACCAACTGTCCCTCTTTCACTTCATTCAACTACATCGGCTTAACTTGCAACTCTGCCAGGAGACTTCCATCATCATACAAGCTCAGATGTGCGAACATTACCCTCAGATTCGACACAACCTTCCGACTTAGGGCATCCGCCACTACATTTGCCTTGCCCGGGTGATATTCTATGGAACAATCGTAGTCCTTCAATAGTTCCACCCATCTTCGCTGTCTCAGATTTAACTCCTTCTGAGTCAGCAGATACATAAGGCTTTTGTGGTCTATGTAGATCACCGACTTTTCTCCATATAAATAGTGCCTCCATACCTTAAGGGTAAAGACCACTGCCGCCAATTCCAAGTCGTGTGTCGGGTAGTTAACCTCATGTGGCCTTAATTGTCGAGACGCATAAGCAACTACCTTCACCTCTTGCATCAACACGCATCCCAATCCTGTATGAGAAGCGTCACAATACACCACGAAGTCCTTTCCTGCCTCAGGCTGAAACAAAATCGGAGCTTCGGTCAAGACCTTCTTAAGCTTCTCAAAGCTCTCCTGCTGCTTATCTAGCCATACGAAAAGTACTTCCTTTCTCAGCAACTTTGTCAGAGGCGCGGCTATTGACGAGAACCCTTCAACAAACCTTTTATAGTAGCCTGCCAATCCCAAGAAACTACAAATCTCAACTATGGACTTAGGGGGTTTCCAATCTAGTATCGCCTCAATCTTCCTAGGACCCACCCTTATTCCTTCTGCAGACACCACATGTCCTAAGAACGCAACCTCCTTAAGCCAGAATTCACACTTGCTGAATTTGGCATAGAGCTTCTTCTCCCTCAACACTTGCAACACTATTCGGAGATGCTCATCATGCTCCTCTTTAGACTTGGAATACACCAGAATATCGTTTATGAACACAACAAGGAACCGGTCCAGATAGGGTTGGAAAACCCGGTGCATCATGTCCATAAACACGGCTGGGGCATTTGTCAAACCGAACGGCATTACTACAAATTTAAAATGCCTATATCTTGTCCGAAAAGCCATCTTATGGATATCTACCTCCTTCACCTTCAACTGATGATATCCTGACCTTAAGTCGATCTTCGAGAAAACTGCGGCCCCCTTAAGCTGATCGAACAAGTCGTCTATCCTTGTTAACGGGTACTTGTTCTTGATAGTTAGCTTATTCAACTGACAGTAATCTATGCACATACGCATAGTTTCGTCCTTCTTCTTCACGAACAGAACCGGTGCTCCCCATGGAGACACACTGGGTCAGATGAACCCACGGTCTAGTAATTCTTGGATTTGAGCCTTGAGCTCAACCAACTCCTTTGGTGCCATTCTGTACGGAGCGATTGACACAGGAGCTGTTCCCGGCAACAAGTCAATTCCAAAATCAACCTCCCTATCTGGGGTATTCCAGGTAATTCCTCCGGAAAGACATCCTCAAACTCCCTTACCGTTCTAACTCTACCAACTCCTCCTTCTTTTGTATCCAAAATACTAATAAAAGCCAAAAACGCCTTACACCCCTTCCGAACCATCGTATCCGCCTTTAAAGTCGAAACTACATTAGACAAGTAGTTCCTCCTTTCTCCTATCATAACTACCACCTCATCCTCTGGGGTCCTTAACTCTATTCGCTTAGCTGCACAGTCCACCACAGCTCGGTGTTCCACTAGCCAGTCTATCCCAAGTATGAGGTCGAATTCTCCGAAGGGAAGTTCCATCAAGTCAGCAGAAAATACTACGCCTTGAATTTCTAAAGGTACACTACGAAAGAGCTTATTCACCACTATAGTTTGACCTAGTGGGCTTACTACAGTCATCTCCCTATCAGAAAGTTCAGAGGCTATGTCTAAAGTTTCAACTACTCTACATGCCACATAAGAATGGGTCGAGCCCACATCAATTAAAGCAACAAAAGGCTTGCCATGAATAAGGAACGCTGGGTTATAACGTCGGTGCATCTTCATCCTCCTCCGGTGAACCGCAGATAAACCAAACCATGGTCGCTTTGCCTCAAGATAGCAAGATCTCAGCCCGGTGTTCCACGTCCTTTACCAGCACCATTTCCTCTGTTATTCAGATCACGGCCCCGCCGAGGTCAGTCTGTCCACCTCTACCATCGATTAACACTGAAGCTCTCGGTCGATTCCCATCTGGTCTCATTGGACAGTCCTTAATCATATGGTCCTTTGACCCACATTTGAAACATCCACCTGCCTTCTTCCAAACATTCACCTAAGTGTTTCTTCCCACACCGCTCACAAGTATGATATTGCCCTCCAAGCACTGGGTTATCGACCTCGCGCCCATCAACTCTAGGCCTTTTCTAAGCATTCCTGATGATCCGAAGACCCAAAACCTCTTATTTCTATTTTGATTAGAGTTCTGCCTTGCAGAGTCCTTAATTCCCTCGGCTACCTTGGCATTTTCTACTAATGCGGCAAGCTCCCGCTCCTAGTGTGAGGCTATCAACAACCTCAGGTCATCCCTTAATCCGTCCTCAAACTGGACACATCGCTCATGCTCTGTTGCCACCACCCCTCGAGCATACCGGTTCAGCCTTAAATTCAACCAGACTCTGCTATGGACTTATTCCTTGAACCATTTTAAATTCCATCCTCCGCTCATCAATATATCTAGTTCCCACATACTTCTTTTGATACGCCGCCTTAACATACTCCTGTGTTAGATCCTCACGGTGGCACCATCCCGAATCAGAAGCCACCATTGATACGCTTTATTGCGCAGAAAGCAGCGCCACCATTCCTTTCAATTTCTCCTCGGGGTCGATCGAGCTCATCCATAATTCGCTTCTACGCCTCCAACCAATATTCACCAGATTGGTGCCACACCGATACTCCACGAAATACTTCACTCAGTTGGCTGGAGTCCCTGCATGATTTCTGAGCTTCTATATTCCCTCCAACACCAGCCACAATTTCAAGAATTCACAAGATGACTGCGATACAAGATCCTCTCCCGCTTGTTCTCATTGCTCAACACCGAAACGGTGGTGGTGGTGGTGGCGGTGGTACCTCATTCTCAGATCCTTGACTCGATCTAACGGGTTCTGACACAGTCATTCTGCCTCGACCGTATCCTTGTACATTGCGACCACGTCCCTTAGAGCTCATATCTACGGTCGCGCTTTAATCTGGTTTAAGAAATTTTATGAATTAGCCTTTATTCCACTGATTATTCGCGAAGAAGTTTTATGGAAGGAAGTTTAATAGGGGTTCTTTTGATCAATCAAAGTTTCAAGTCTTCTATCATAATTCAAAGAAAACACATCCATTCCATAGTATCTTCCACACACATTCACTCTTGAACATTTTTGTCCGCTTTCTATCCTGGGGTATTTTCGTAATTTGTCCATGGGTATTTTGGTAATAAATCGGGTCAATTTGAAAATTACAAAAGTCATTTTCCAAATTTTCCAAACTCATGAGTATTTTGAAAGAAAGATTTTCCAAATCAAAGGTATGGTCAAAATTTCGGAAAGTAGGGTCATTTTGCTAATTTTGGTAAACCAGGGGTAATTTCCAGATCAGGGTATTTTGGACTTCCGCAAGATAGGGTTTTTTGGATACTTTTACAAAGTAAGAAAATTTTATTGAAATTGAGAGTGATATGGTAATTTTAAAACCAAGGGCATTTTAGTAATTTTACCACTAGGGGTATTTTAGTAATTTTGTAAATCAGAAATATTGCAGAAAAGTTTATAAAAATAGTCTTTACAAATCAAAAGGATAATTTAGTGATTTTAAAACTAGGGTGTTTTATGAAAATACGGCTAGTCCCTTTCGGGTTTTAGTTATTGGGTTTAGCCTATGAATAAGTCCTCTTGGTTAGGGTGAACCGTAGCTACGCACCAGGTAGGATTCGAGTGGAGAGGAGGTGAGTCCGCTTAAATACCAAGCTCCCACCAAAACCAATCCTAAACATGCGCACCATGGTTGCCACACCCTAACTCGGCGACTTAGTCGCAGGTTTGTTTAATTAGGCATTTAAAATTTTATGTAATTGTTGGGGTAACTAGTCCTATAGTTCAAGTACTTATCATGCTAATCTAAGTTCCATTTCTACCCTTCTACAATTCATATCATAATTCACACAATGGATAGGGTACTTACCTGGTGGACTTCGGGCCGGAGACTCGGGTGCCATGCCAGAAAACCTACTTATTTCCTTGAAAAAAAATCCACTTTCAAAAGACAGAAAACGTTTTGGGCCTTAAAAGCCCTCAAGGCCAAGTTTTGAACCTAGCTTTGATACCAAGCTGAAATACCCCAAACCCAGCCCACAAGTCTTGACCAGATCTAGTATGTTCCTCGAGTAAAAATAGTTCAAATTTGTTGGTTCATTTGAAAATCGTAAGTGATTTCGAAAAAACTCGGTTTGGGTTGGGCTCAAGTTGGAAATCAATTTATTTTGGAAATATAAGTTTTTATAAAGATGCCATTGTTAAGTTCAAAACGTTTAAATTAAAAGATATGTCGAAATATAGGTTTTATCTTTAATTAAATCACGTGAATTTAAGCGTCGAAACATTTAGGGTCTATTTTCAAAGAAAACATTTGATCTTTAATTTGATAAATTTAATAACGATTGAAATAATTAAAATGCATGCATTAACAGTTTAACACTATGGTCTTATTACATCAAAACAAACCCAAATAAATTAAAGTACTTAAATGAAAATAAATGTCAAAATCATAAAATTCCTTGCTGAGCATGGCCACCATTAAGCTCCTGCCGGCCCGGTCCATTCGTAAGGCCACCGAAAAATGATCCCACAATGGGGTGAGTCAACAGACTCAATGTGTAACCACAACACTACGCCTTAACAAATTTAGACGTATCAAGTCATACATGTACGTGTAGCATTTAAATAACATGATGCAAACCCGAACCCAAACCTAGATGCCTTTCGCTACACATCACCTGTACCAACCTGCACACCGTGGGAACTACTAAGTCAACCCTCCACCCACTACACACCATCGAAGGCAGTCGGTGCAGTCGACGTGCTCATCGCCCTTATAATTTTGTGGCATAGCCACCAGATAATATTTTGTGTCTTGAGTCACCTCATTCAGATAATGTGACCGGAGTCACCACATTCAGATATTGTGACAACAGCCACCACATTCACTTCCACTTTCATATTCACCCAAATGCCCATGTCATACAAAATCATGCATTATTATGCCATATTCTCTATTCACATTCTTATAGGTTCACATTTGTGTTTTAACAGATCTTATCATAATCCCAATTGGAATAGGAAAACGTACCTGAGTACTTTGTACCATGGTATGGTACCTTAGCCATACTTTTCACATTCTTAATAACACATATATTTATATTTGTTAAACGTTGCCATGAGTCTTATTATGAGATAGTGTGGGGTACACACCTGATTCGCTTAATGCTTTCAATCCAAATCCCGAAAATTCTATCTAAAGCCTTAGATCCTTAGTCCCCACATTCGGCCATCACTTAGAAATTTAATGAAGACCATTCGGCCATAAAACTAAATCCCAATAGGATTATCGTAACCCAAAACTTACCTTGGTGCCAATTTCTCTATTAATCAAATCCTGAATTCACACACTGAGTTCCCCTTGCAATCGGCCTTACACAAAACGAACGTGGATCCCGAGACTCCTCCTTATCCTTGTCGATTTGGCCCTAAATACACAAAGCCAAAATCAGTCACACTTAATACCAATAATATGTCCTTCGGCCGAATACTAACAACCACATACTTAACTTACCCAATCCCGAAAAGTCACTCCTTGCCTTTAAACTGTCGAGATCCCTATATGAACTATCTGTTAGAAATGGCTAACTTTAATAACCAATAAGACTTATGGCCGCATTGCACATATCCCTTACCTTGATCAATTGAATTCCAAAACGACCCTTAATGCTTCCTTCCTTCGGCTACACACAAAAGAACACAAGATCATGGCTCCATATACATTCGGCCATGCCTAAAACCAAGGCCTGGACACTTGAATTCGGCACATTAAAATAAAGGACCAAAACCGATTTCTAAAGAAGTACTTACCACTCTACGTTGCTAGAGGAGAAACCAAAAGTAAGTAGTCGACAGCCCCCTTTTCTTAAAGATTCGGTTTTGAGCACAACAATGATGGTTTCGGCACTTAATGGTGAGGAGAAAACGCGACAATGGAGAGAGTTTTAATGCATAGAGGATTCGGCTATAAGAAAGCAATGATAGAGGGGTTTTGGCTTTTGTAACTTGCGGCAAGGAGAAGAGAATATAGCCTCTTGTTATTCAGCTATGGCTTCAAAGAGAATAGAAATAGATTTGGTGTTGAAAGAATGAAGAGAATAGTAGGGAAAGTAGAAGAAATTTCGGCAACTCACCTTACACCTATTGACCGAATCTTGAAGAGAAAAACAAAAGAGTGAAAGCTAGATCATTAACTAAGAATTTCAGCACTCCCCTGCTACTCTTCAAAGCCAATAAAAAACCAGCCCCTAAAGTCCTATATTCGGCCACCATATCTCCACTTATCAAATCCCCATTTAATCTCCTATTTTATCTCTTAACAAATAAATAAAATAAATCAAGTAATCATCAATTATCCTACCTTAGCCGAATTCCAAAATAAAAACAAGCTTTATCCTCATCCAATTGAAAGTCCCATGTGCCATCCATCGCTCCCTCTCCCTAACGCCAAGATGCAAAATAAAAAACTCCCTTGTCGCCAACCGCACTCAACCCAAGACCACCGACGAAATTCCTAGCACCTTAAGTAACGTCCCAGGCCACTTTGCCAAGGCACTATTTGTGACATAAACTCCCCAAAATTCCTCTTAAAGCCTCCTTAGCCCTGCGCCTTCTTGACGCAAAAATAAATGCTCCTTCCTGCCTCCTTCGCAACTCAAACCAAGGCCCTTAAGTGGAGCCTTGTAGCCAATTTACCAAGCCCATTCGTGTGATATATCTCCCCCACATTTTCTCTTAAGGCCACCCTACTTAGCTTCCCTTTTTAGATTTAAAATCTAAAAATTTCTGAGGCACTCTCCTATTTTCTTAAGTTCACAAAATTTATAGTACTCATTCACAACATACTCAAGCATGCTATTTCATATAATTAAGCATAAATGCACAAGCCATAATTTAGGATATTACAGTTCTACCCCCTTAAAATAATTTTGTCCTCGAAATTACCTAGCTGAATTAATTGAGGGTATTGCTGTCATATTGCTTCTTCCGGCTCCCAAGAAGCTTCTTCTAATCCATGATTGCGCCATAACACCTTGACTAAAGGTACTGATTTCCGTCGTAACACTTTCACATCTCGTTCTAGAATCTGAATCGGTTCTTCCTCGTAGGATAAATCTGGCCTTAGCTCCACCTCTTCAACAGAACTACATGAGATGGATTCAATCGATAACAGCATAGCATGGACACATGGAATACGTCGTGCATCTGCTTCAACTCCGGTGGCAACTCCAATTGATATGCCACTGGTCCAATTCGCTTCAAAACCTTATAAGGTCCTATAAACCTTGGACTTAACTTCCCTTTCCGACCAAATCTCATTACCTTCTTCCAAGGCAAAACCTTAAGAAACACTTGATCTCCCACATCAAAATCTATCTCCTTCCGTTTTAGATCTGCAGTCGACTTTTGTCTATCAGATGCTTCCTTCAACCGTGCCCGGATTACCTCAACTTTCTCCTCGAATTCTGCCATAATTTTTGAACCCAAAATTTGACGTTCTCCCAATTTTGTCCAACATGTAGGAGTCCGACACTTCCGACCATACAGTGCCTCATACGGTGCCATTCGAATACTTGCCTGATACCTATTATTGTAGGCAAACTCTGCTAAAGGCAAATATTCCTCCCAACTTCCTCTGAAATCCATCACACAGCCCCGTAACATATCCTCTAAAACTTGGATTACTTATTCAGACTGCCCATCAGACTATGGATGAAAAGCCGTAGTGAAATCCAATTTGGTGCCTAAAGCCTGATATAGAGCTTTCCAAAATCGAGACGTGAACCTTGGATCCCTATCCGAGATAATTGACATCGGTACTCCGTGCAATCTTACATACAACCTTGCTAACTTTTGTAGGGAGTAGTCAACCCAAGACCGAATAAAATCGCGGACTTTGTCAGTCGATCCACTAGCACCCATACCGAGTCCTTCTTAGTAGGCGTAAGGGAAGCCCACTAACGAAGTCCATGGTAATTCTCTCCACTTCCATTGGGAAATCAGATTGGTGAAGCAATCGATGGAACTTGGTGTTCAATTTTAACTTGTCGACACGCCAAACACTTGCCAACAAATTCAGTAACTTCCTTCTTCAGACCAGGCCACCAAAACTGTTCCCTTAGGTCTCTATACAACTTAGTGCCTCCAGGATGCATAGCATAAGGGCTACTATTCGATTCCTAAAGAAACCTTTGTCTAAGTTCTTCGTTCTTCGGCATACAGAACTTACCCTTGAAACACAGTACTACTTCATCATTAAAACCATAATCCTCTAACTCTCTATTCTGCACTTGTCGTAACTTATCACTTAGATTAACATCCACCAACTGTCCCTCTTTCACTTCATTCAACTACGTCGGCTTAACTTGCAACTCTGCCAGGAGACTTCCATCATCATACAAGCTCAGATGTGTGAACATTACCCTTAGATTCGACACAACCTTCCGACTTAGGGCATCCGCCACTACATTTGCCTTGCCCGGGTGATATTCTATGGAACAATCGTAGTTCTTCAATAGTTTCACCCATCTTCGCTGTCTCAGATTTAACTCCTTCTGAGTCAGCAGATACATAAGGCTTTTGTGGTCTGTGTAGATCACTGACTTTTCTCCATATAAATAGTGCCTCCATACCTTAAGGGCAAAGACCACTGCCGCCAATTCCAAGTCGTGCGTCGGGTAGTTAACCTCATGTGGCCTTAATTGTCGAGACGCATAAGCAACTACCTTCACCTTTTGCATCAACACGCATCCCAATCCTGTATGAGAAGCGTCACAATACACCATGAAGTCCTTTCCGCCTCAGTCAATCAAACCGAGCTTCGGTCAAGACCTTCTTAAGCTTCTCAAAGCTCTCCTGCTGCTTATCCGACCATACGAAAGGTACTTCCTTTCTCAGTAACTTTGTCAGAGGCGCGGCTATTGACGAGAACCCTTCAACAAACCTTCTATAGTAGCCTACCAATCCCAAGAAACTACAAATCTCAGCTACAGACTTAGGGGGTTTCCAATCTAGTATCGCCTCAATCTTCCTAGGATCCACCCTTATTCCTTCTGCAGATACCACATGTCCTAAGAACGCAACCTCCTTAAGCCAGAATTCACACTTGCTGAATTTGGCATAGAGCTTCTTCTCCCTCAACACTTGCAACACTATTCGGAGATGCTCATCATGCTCCTCTTCAGACTTGGAATACACAGAATATCGTCTATGAACACAACAACGAACCGGTCCAGATAGGGTTGGAAAATTCGGTGCATCATGTCCATAAACGCGGCTGGGGCATTTATCAAACCGAACGGCATTACTACAAATTCAAAATGCCCATACCTTGTCCGAAAAGCCGTCTTATGGATATCTACCTCCTTCACCTTCAACTGATGATATCCTGACCTTAAGTCGATCATCGAGAAAATTGCGGCCCCCTTAAGCTGATCGAACAAGTCGTCTATCCTTGGCAATGGGTACTTGTTATTGATAGTTAGCTTATTCAACTGACGGTAATCTATGCACATACGCATAGTTTCATCCTTCTTCTTCACAAACAGAACCGGTGCTCCCCATGGAGACACACTGGGTCGGATGAACCCACAGTCTAGTAATTCCTGGATTTGAGCCTTGAGCTCAACCAACTCCTTTGGTACCATTCTGTACGAAGTGATTGACACAGGAGCTGTTCCCGGCAACAAGTCAATTCCGAACTCAACCTCCCTATTTGGGGGTATTCCAGGTAATTCCTCCGAAAAGACATCCTCAAACTCCCTTACCGTTCTAACTCCACCAACTCCCCCTTCTTTCGTATCCAAAGTACTAATAAAAGCCAAGAACACCTTACACCCCTTCCGAACCATCTTATCCGCCTTTAAAGCCGAAACTACATTAGACAAGTAGTTCCTCCTTTCTCCTATCATAACTACCACCTCATCCTCTGGGGTCCTTAACTCCATTTGCTTAGCTACACAATCCACCACAGCCCGGTGTTCCACTGGCCAGTCCATCCCAAGTATGAGGTCGAATTCTCCGAAGGGAAGTTCCATCACGTCAGCAGAAAATACTACGCCTTGAATTTCTAAAAGTACACTACGAAAGAGCTTATTCACCACTACAGTTTGACCTAGTGGGCTTACTAGAATCATCTCCCTATCAGAAAGTTCAGAGGCTATGTCTAGAGTTTCAACTACCCTCCATGTCACATAAGAATGGGTCGAGCCCACATCAATTAAAGTAACAAAAGGCTTGCCATGAATAAGGAACGTACCGGTTATAACATCTGATGCATCTCCATCCTCCCTTCGGTGAACTGCATAAACCAAACCCGACTGCCTTGCCTCAGTATTAGCAGCACCTCACCCTAGTGTTCCACGTCCTCTACCAGTACCATTTCCTCTGTTATTTAAACCACGGCCCCGCTGAGGCTGCTGTCAACCTCTACCAGTCTGATTAACACTCTGAGCTACTGGTTGATTCCCATCTGGTCTCATCGGACATTCCTTAATCATATGGTCCTTTGACCCATATTTGAAACATCCACCTGTCTTTTTCCAGCATTCACTTAAGTGTTTCTTCCCACACTGCTCACAAGTATGATATTGCCCTCCAGTCCCAGTTTGCTGACCTCGCGGTCCATCAACTCTAGGCCTTTTCTGAGCATTTCGAGATGATCCAGTAGACCCAAAACCTCTCTTATTTTTATTTCGATTAGAGTTCTGCCTTGCAGAGTCCTTAATTCCCTCGGCTACCTTAGCCTTTTCTACTAATGCGTAAACTCCGCTCCCGGTGTGGGGCTATCAACAACCTCGTGTCATTCCTTAGTCCGTCCTCAAATTAGACACATCGCTCATGCTCTGTTGCCACCACCCTCGAGCATACCGGCCACCTCGTAAATTCAGCTTCAGACTGCCATGACTTATTCCTTGAACCACCTCTAAATGCCTTCCTCTCGCTCATCAATATATCTCGTTCCCACATACTTCTTTTGATCGCCGCCTTAACATACTCCTGTGTTAGATCCTCGGCGGTGGCACCATCCCGAATCGTGAGCCACCATTGATACGCTTCATCGCAGAAAGAAGCGCCACCATTCCTTTCAATTTCTCCTCAGGTCGATCGAGCTCATCCATAATTCGCTTCTACGCCTCCAACCAATATTCAACAGACTTGGGTGCCACACCAGATACTCCATGAAACACTTCAGCTCCATTGGCTCGGAGTCGCTCGGGTACAAATTTTTGAGCTCCCATATTCCCTCGAGCACCAGCCACCATTTCAAGAATTCGTAGACGACCGCGATATAAAGATCCTCTCCCGTCGATCTTTACGCTCAACACCGACGGTGGTGGTGGTGGTGGCGGTGGTACCTCATTCTCAGATCCTTGACCCGATCTAACGGGTTCTGACACAGTCATTTTGCCTCGACCGTGTCCTCGTACATTGCGACCACGTCCCCTAGAGCTCATATCTATAGTCGCGCTTTAATTTGGTTTAAGAAATTTTATGAATTAGCCTTTATTCCACTGATTATCCGCGAAGAAGTTTTGTGGAAGGAAGTTTAATAGGGGTTCTTTCGATCAATCAAAGTTTCAAGTCTTCTATCCTAATTTAAAGAAAACACATCCATTCCATAGTATCTTTCATACACATTCACTCTTGAACATTTTTATCCGCTTTATCCCTGGGTATTTTCGTAATTTGTCCTACATGGGTATTTTGGTAATAAATCGGGGTCAATTTGAAAATTACAAAAGTCATTTTAGAATTTTCCAAACTCATGAGTATTTTGAAAGAAAGATTTTCCAAATCAAAGGTATGGTTAAAATTTCGGAAAGCAGGGTCATTTTGGTAATTTTGGTAAACCAGGGGTAATTTCGTAAATTTTTTTCTAGATCAGGGTATTTTCGACTTCCGTAAGATAGGGTTTTTTGGATACTTTTACAAAGTAAGAAAATTTTATTGAAATTGAAAGTAATATGGTAATTTTAAAACCAAGGGCATTTTAGTAATTTTACCACTAGGGGTATTTTAGTAATTTTGTAAATCAAAAATATTGCAGAAAAGTTTATAAAAATAGTCTTTACAAATCAAAAGGATAATTTAGTGATTTTAAAACTAGGGTGTTTTATGAAAATACGGCTAGTCCCTTTCGGGTTTTAGTTATTGGGTTTAGCTTTATGAATAAGTCCTCTTGGTTAGGGTGAACCAGTAGCTACGCACTGTAGGATTCAAGTGGAGAGGAGGTTAGTCCGCTTAAATACCAAGCTCCCACCAAAACCAATCCTAGACATGCGCACCATGGTTGCCACACCCTAACTCTCGACTTAGTCATGTGTTTGTTTAATTAGGCATTTAAAATTTTATGTAATTGTTGGGGTAACTAGTCCTATAGTTCAAGTACTTATCATGCTAATCTATGTTCCATTTCTACCCTTCTACAATTCATATCATAATTCACACAATGGATAGGTACTTACCGGTGGACTTCGCCGAGACTCGGTGCCATGCCGAAAACCTACTTATTTCCTTGAAAAAATCCACTTTCAAAAGGCGTAAACGTTTTGGGCCCTAAAGCCCTCAAGGCCAAGTTTTGAACCCGGCTCGATATTAAGTCGAAACACCCCAAACCCGGCCTACGAGTCTCGACCAGATCTGGTATGTTTCTCGAGTAAAAACAGTTCAAATTCGTTGGTTCGTTTGAAAATCCGTAAGTGATTTCGGAAAAACTCGGTTTGGGTTGGGCTCAAGTTGAAAATCAATTTATTTTGGAAATATAAGTTTTTATAAAGATGCCATTTTTAAGTTCAAAACGTTTAAATTAAAAGATATGTCGAAATATAGGTTTTATCTTTAATTAAATCATGTGAATTTAAGCGTCGAAACATTTAGGGTCTATTTTCAAATAAAACATTTGATCTTTAATTTGATAAATTTAGTAACATATTGAAATAATTAAAATGCATGCATAAACAGTTTATCACTATGGCCTTATTACATCAAAACAAACCCAAATAAATTAAAGTACTTAAATGAAAATAAATGTCAAAATCATAAAATTCCTTGCTGAGCATGGCCACCATTAAGCTCCTGCCGGCCCGGTCCATTATTGTGCGTCACCTGAAAAATGATCCCACAACGGGGTGAGTCAACAGACTCAATGTGTAACCACAACACTACGCCTTAACAAATTTAGACATATCAAGTCATACATGTACGTATAACATTTAAATAATATGATGCAAACCCGAACCTAAACCTAGATGCCATCCGCTACACATCACCCGTACCAACCTGCACACCGTGGGGACTACTAAGTCAACCCTCCATCCGCTACACACCATCGAAGGCAGTCGCTGCAGTCGACGTGCTCATCGCCCTTATAATTTCGTGGCCTAGCCACCAGATAATATTTTGTGTCTTGAGACACCACATTCAAATAATGTGACCGAAGTCACCTCATTCAGATAATGTGACCGAAGTCACCACATTCAGATATTGTGACAATAGCCACCACATTCACTTCCACTTTCATATTCACCCAAATGCCCATGTCATACAAAATCATGCATTATTATGCCATATTCTCTATTCACATTCTTATAGGTGCACATTTGTGTTTTAACAGATCTTATCATAATCCCAATAGGAATAGGAAAATGTACCTGAGTACTTTGTACCATGGTATGGTACCTAGCCATACTTTTCACATTCTTAATAACACATATATTTATATTTATTAAACGTTGTCATGAGTCTTATTAAGAGATAGTGTGGGGTACACACCTGATTCGCTTAATGCTTTCAATCCAAATCCCGAAAATCCGATCTAAAGCCTTAGATCCTTAGTCCCTACATTCGGCCATCACTTAGAAATTTAATGAAGACCATTCGGCCATAAAACCAAATCCCAATAGGATTATCATAACCCAAAACTTACCTTGGTGCCGATTTCTCTATTAATCAAATCCCGAATTCACACACTGAGTTCCCCTTGCAATCAGCCTTACACAAAATGAACGTGGATCCCGAGACTCCTCCTTATCCTTGTCGATTTGGCCCTAAATACACATAACCAAAATCGGACACACTTAATACAAATAATAAGACTTATGGCCAAATACTAACAACCATATACTTAACTTACCAAATCCCGAAAATTCACTCCTTGCCTTTGAACTATCGAGATCCCTATATGAACTATCTGTGATTTATCGGGCCATATGAGATCATCAAAAGAATAGGGCCAGTGGCATATCGGTTAGATTTACCATCAGAGTTAGAAAAGATTCACAATGTGTTTCACGTGTCGATGTTACAACAATATCGGTCAGATCATCACATTTAATTTCTCTGACAGAGATTGAAATCTAACCCAATATGACATATAATGAAGAATCAATCAGAATTTTAGCTCGAAGTGTTGTGGCAACGTCATGAGGTCGAAGAAGCTATGAGAAAACAGTACCCTAATCTCTTTTTTGGTAAGATTTTTGGGACGAAAATTCCTAAAGGGGAAGAGTTATAACAACCTGTTTTTAGTTAAATTGAAACAGTGGTTTTGGGACCACAAATCTAATGTTGAAATAATTATTTTATTATTATTTTAGTGTCTAAGGCATGGTAGGGACCTAATTGAATTTTGGCTAGCATGGGTTTTGGTTGAATTGCATGAATTTGTGATTTTATGAGATAAGGACTAAATTATAAAAATGTGAAATATTGGGGGTAAAAATATAGAAGTGCCTTAATGTGTGTTTTGGGGTTAAATTGAATAGAGAGATTATTAAATAAGTTAATTTTGATTGCAATTAGATCAAGAAAGGTGAAATATGGATTTAGATCGGGAAAGAACAAGGTTTTGGATTAATCGACTTAATTTACCATTTTTACATTCGAGGTAAGTTTGTATGTAATAAGCTTTGTTATAATTGTATTTTAGAAGCTTTGATATTACATAAATTGTGATAACGACTCTACGGACATGTTTGATGATAATTCAGCAAGTGTGAAGTCCTAGTTGAACCTTAGGAATAGATTAGGATACGAATGACATGTCATTAAAGGTTATGTGATTTGGGTGCTGGTCCGTACATTCTACCGGTGGCTGACTTATCCGGCATGTGTTTTGGATACTTGTTAGCTTGTGTGAGCAGCACCGTGTAGCTTCGCCATGACCGTCAACTTGTGTTAGCAGAATCATTGATAGCTCGAAAGTGAGCATTATATGTGATACGAGATTGAGATAGCTTTGGCAATGTAAGTGGCACTTAGGCTGTGAGATTCCCAAGTATCCGATAGTATTCCAAATGGTTCAACAGGTAAATCAAAGATATGAAATGGTGAGAATTAGATATGTATTAGTACAGGTATGTACAGGAATTGTATATGCATCAAACATATGAAAGAATTGCGTTCATGGTTAAATAGGTGATTGAATACATGTTAACATTGTGATTAAACATTTTTTAGTATGATATATGCATATTTTGAATGGTAATTAAATGGTGAGTTTTTCTTATTATTTTCATACGAGCTTACTAAGCTTTATAGCTTATATCGTTTATTTTTTCGCATTTTATAGTGAATTCAAAGCTAGTTTGGATACAGGAATCGTCGGAGACTTCATCACACTATCCTACTATCTCTTTGGTACATTTGATCTTAAGTATTTTGAGTATATGGCATGTATAGTGTAACAACCCAAACTCGGCCTAGACGTTATACCCGAATCCAGAAGTGTCACATGAAATGGGTTGACAAAAAATTGTTGTCGTTAAATTAAAAGCCCTTTCCTGTAACAGACCGAAATTGACCCTAATCGAAACAGTGGTTTTGGAACCATGAATTCAAGTCCGAGAATTATTTAAATATTATACTTTGTGTTTATTATGTGTGAATTAATATGTGTGAAAGTTTCGTAGAAAAATTTTATCGTTTGTGTGCTTAATTTGACAAAAAGATTTAATCGAGTAAATTGTAAAAGTTGCAAACTATAGTGAAAAGTGCCTATTTGATGATGGCTTTTTAAAGTGGGGTATTAAAAGGGCAATTAGCCTATTTTTAAAGTTAGTGGGTGGCTAAAGTCACCATTGCCCTTTTTATATATGTTAGTTTTATTTTTATTAAAAGGGTTGTATTAGTAATTTAGTTATTAACTTATTATATGTTAAAATAAAACAAAAGAAAAATCATCATCATATTTCGTGTTCTTGGTCGAATGTTGGAGAAGAAAAAAGGGTTTCATTTCTTTTATCGACACTTATAAGCTTAAAATCAAGGTTAGTTTGATTTCAATTTTTGTTAATTTTTACGTTTTTGAGATCGTTGCTTTGAACCGTAGCTGACCCATGTTAGAATTTCTAAAAACAAGCATGCTTGATGTTCGGCCATTGTTATGTTCTTGTGTTTTCTTGATGTTTATGATTTTATATTAAAGAAATGTTAAGGATTAGTATATTTTGTATTGGAAGTTTTGGTGAAATTGAGTATTTAGGGTTAATTTATGAAAATAAATTTTTAGAGGGGTTTATTTACAAAATAAATGAAAGAAATGGACTTGTAGAGTCCCTATGCATATTCGGCCCTAAGGGGTATTAGTTAAATTTTGTATATTTTGTGTTTTGTGCAATTAGTACTAAATTGTAAAAATGTGAAATAGTAGGGTAAAATGGTAAATTACTTATTTATGTGTTTAGGGACTAAATTGAAATAAAATGTACTTAAATGAGCAGAATTTTAATGTGTTTAGATAAAGAACATAGAAAATCCAATTTAGATCGGGGAAAATCAAAGGTTATCGAATAGCAGGGCTCACGTGGTTCGTCGACCATCGAGGTAAGTCCTGCTTAACATATGTTAAAAGTTTATTTACTTAATCTAATGTATGATGAAATTGGTATAATTATAGTATAAAATCATGAATTGGCGAATGTGATGTTAATAAATTGGATTGGTTGAAATTTTATTTAATGTGATATGAATAAGTGCTTTTGGTTTGCTATATGATTAAAATATGTGAAATATAAGTGGTGGTGAATTTTGCACTATGAAATATGAAATGAAAGATTAACTATAATTACATTCAAGCTTCGAGCCTAGCAGGCCTTGTGCCGGTGATCAGTATCGGGCTTTATGCCTAGCAGGCCTAGTGCCGGTGACATATTCGGGCTTATTGCTTAGCAGGCTAAATGCCGGTGTTCAAATCACGGACCTTGAGTCCAGCAGGCCTAGTGCCGGTGTGTGTGTGATTCGGGCTAATATCTAGCAGGTTCTATACCGATGAATTGAAATTTTGAGCCTAGATTATGTAACAACAAAGTTATGAAATGAATCGAGAAAGTCTAAGCTTTTGAAAAATGAATTATATTAATTCGGCCTTGAGGCATGTGTTTTCATACTTATATGTTGCATATGGTGTTAATGAGCAAATGATATGAGGAAGTAAATGTACTATACATAGGTTGTTGGGAATTATATATATATTTTATGCCATGAGGAGATTGGTTACTTGGAAGAATACGAGTGTTTGCAAATGCTTGTGTAAGTAGATTTATACTTATATATGTATTGGTATATTTGATAAATGATATACCCTGGTAAGAAAATGAAAATTGTTAGGTTAAATGAAACAATGAAATTTGGCTATGGTGAATGTATAAGTTCAACTATGTATGTTAAATGTTTTGAATTGTATATTAAAATGCTTGGATGATTGAAGTTATATTGTTCTTGCTTAAGACTTACTAAGCTAGTAAGCTTACCTTGTGTGTGTTCATTATTTTGTTTTATAGATCTTTGATCAAACTACGAGCTCCAGGGATTGTCATTGAAGTCACTCACACTATCGGTTCTCCTTGGTACCTATAATGTTTGACCTTTGTTCTTAAGGCATGTATAGGCTAGTAAAAACTTAGAACGATATTTTGTAACTATTAAGCCATGCGAAAATGGTTGAATATGATGTTAAAGTATATGAAACTTGGTCATGACATATATATATATATATATATATATATATATTATATGTATGTGTGATATGTCAAAATGATTTGCCATGGTGGTTTGATATAATTTGACTCAAGAAAATTTGGTATGGTAAATAAATGAGTTTCATGTACTAGTAAATATTTATATGTATTCGACTAGGACTTTCATTGATTTAAGGTATGTTTTATGAATTATGTACTTGAAATGATTGGTTTATAAGTAAGTATTGAGTAGTAAATGGTAATATGGTTGTTCGGTTATGAAATCAACTTAGTTGGAAGTGCATTTTATGATAAAGCCTGGGTGTGAAGATGAACATATGTCTCGGTTTGAATGATATGATATTGGACGGTGGAGTCTTAGGTTTATGTTCCATGAATCTATGAGCTATAGGATATCTTTGTTATAAATCGAAAAGTTGGTACATATATATATATATATATATATGTGTGTGCATACATTGTATATTGGCTATATTATTTGCATAATTAGATTCAAAGTTAGAAATGCATGAAAATGTATGTTTTGACTGTTATAAAATGAAAATGAAAGAAATAGGATTGGTATGAAATTGAATTCAGTATATGTGGATGATCTATTGATAGGTTTGAAATGATATAGATGATGAATCTATAATTAATGGTATAATGAACATTTTGGTTTGGTTGTATTGGTTATTATATATATGTATATGGCTACATATGTGATTCCTTGATTTGATTGATTGTTTGTATCTACCTAAATTAATATGAGCTATGTCATGTACCTGTAATTCATACATGTACCCTTGTATATTAGGCCAAGTAGGAAATTAAGTGTATGATGGTTATTGAGCTTGTATATCCGGGCATATGTAATTGTAAAGATTTTATTTGTTCGGCCATATGGGAAAATTTTAAACCATGCGTTTTTGGTCTTATAAGTAAAACCAAAATAAGTTAATAAATATAGCATAAATACGATTTGTGGTAAGTACATTATTGGGTAGTATTATTGAAATGCATATTACATGATCTTTTATGCTCATCAATGATTTTACTGTGTATAACTTAGTTTAATATAATAAGTATGCTTGACTAAGATCAAATTGACTGAATAAAAGTTGTGACTTTTCTGGTAATGTTCGTAACCCTAATCCGGCGGCGGATACGGGTTAAGGGTGTTACATTTCCAGTTCATCCATCCTTTATCACTGTTTTTGATTTCAAAACTCTCTTCCATTTAATCGTTTAGAGCTAAAACGTATTTGTAGCGGAACCTTGTAAAATTGTTGAGTTTAGAAAACCGTTCTCAAGATTTTAGAAATCCTTGCTTTTGGTAAACTTAACATTTATAAGTAAATAAAACCAAAAACCAGAAACCAAAACCAAACAGTTTAAAACAGTCCAGAAACTCCCAAAAAATAAAAACTTTCAAATCTTAACGCCAAACTTAAATAAAAGCTAAAACAAATTAAACAGTTTTGGCGAGTGGTCACTGTCGAGTTCTCTGCTGCACCAATTTGCCTAACTCTGTGGATTACCTGAACAAAATAAACAGAAAGGAGTGAGTTTACGTAAACTCAATGTGTAACCCAACAGAATTAAGCATGTACACACAGAATATCACAAAATCAGACAAATTCACAATCGTCCTTAGCCCATGTTAGATACAGATATGATTCGGCCGAGTCCATTTTAGATACAGATACAAATTCGGGCTAGAGCCCATTTCAGATATAGATACAGTTAAAGATATGCAAATCAGATAACAAAATACTACCCCTATCCTCTACACACCATCTCCGACCATCCCTACACACCATGCTGTACCGATGCAGCACATATCAGATATAATGTAGTTGTGCTGCCAGATATTAGGCATAATCTGCCTTTCAGAACACTTCCTCCAATATACATTATCCCACCCCAATCATAGTAACAGTACATGCATACAAAATTAACAAATAAATCATGCTTAACATGCTTTTATTACAAATAATAGATATAACATGCATATACTATCATGCTCAGTATGGAATATTAGTTAAATAGATCATACAGTTTAGGGTTTTGTTAACCCTTACCGACCTTATAGTAGGCCCATAGTCATTTGGGATGACCCGTACAACACTAGGGAAAATTTTAGATAAATGGGCCGACACACCCGTGTGGATCACACTATCTGGCCCAATATCCACACACCCGTGTGGCCCACACGCCCAATTTGGTTTAGCCCGTGTGGCCCACATGGCCGTATCCTACGCACAGCCTGCCCTTCATCGATCACACGGTCGTGTTGTTGCACACGGCCTACCACACGACCTACCACATGGCCGTGTGGCATGGATAGTGGGGTTTTTTGACTTTCGCTGAACCTTATTTTTCTGCGTTTCGGGTACACACCTGGTCTGATTTCGCAGCGAATTTAATTCCAAGCTTTCCAAAAGCCTAAAAACAGAGTACCCGTCAATGATTTAGCAAAATTACTAATAAATTCGATACAAAAGAAACGATAAGAAACTCATTTACTGCCAATAAAAACCACTGCTAACACATTCTAAACTGTTGGAGCTCTAACGGATGGTCCCTCGTCAATTCCTGCACATAATGATCTTATTGAATTACCATTCTTTCCAAACACCCCATTAAGAATAAACTCTCGTTCGAATATACTTCAACTAAACCAAAACCTCACTTACCAAGACGCCCAACGACTATGAAATGAGGCACCATGAATTTACCATGGCAAAAAGAAAGAATTAAACGATGAAAGGGAAGAAGGAGAATAAGGGGAAAAAAGTATAGAGAAAACAAAGACGTTACTTTTTTTTTTTTTGGAAGGGAGAGAAAAAAATAAAACTAATCAGATATCCCACAATCCCTTAACTCTCTCCACTACCCCACTCCTGATAACTTCCACAAAATTCTTGTTTGACCGAAACACTCTCAGTAAAATGAGCAAAAATAAACTCCCAAGCTCACGTAGGGATTCGAACACAGAACCTCCACACAACACACAGACTCCCTTACCACTCAAACCAGCAGGCTCATTCTGATATGGTTTTACAACAATTTAATATAAGCCCACTAAGCAAGTATGAGACTTACATCAGAAAAATACCAAAATTTACCAAAGGTAAGCTTGAACTTGGGACCTCATACACACCTCAAAACACTTAACCACTGACGTAGATACATATTTGTGTTAAATAATTACAAAAACATAAAAAAATATTTTGGGGTGTTATATATAAGATTATGGTCATTTTGGTTATGATTTGATAATGAATTTAGCCATTTGAATTGGCTTGTAAAAGTCTAAAGTTTGGTTTTGTATATAGCCATGGAAGTTGGCTTAATTTGGTTGGTTTGGTTGTGTATATAATTTTGCATATGGCTTGTGTGTGAGTTTGATGATGGATATGTGATGCTTGTTGATAATAGGTAATATGGATAACAAATGGTTAAGTTATAATATTGGTATGCTAGTGAATCTAGGCAAATAATGCATATTTGGAATTGGTTATTTTGATGTCTTGTAAAACTGAGTTTTGGTATGAATTTGATCGGTGTGTTGTGGTAATTATGTGACTTGGAATGGTTGGTATTGAAATGGTATAAATTGAGCTTGATTGGAGTTGAGTTTACATGCCTAGTTATGCCATCTTTTATGCAATTTGGGTTGATGTAGGCATATGCAAATTTAGGAAGCAAATTAGCTTGGTAAATAGTCTAGTTTTGTCCATACGGGTAGAGACACGGGCGTGTGTCTCAGCCATGTGTGACACATGGTCAGGTTGCACGGCCATGTGTCCCTTAGTGTTGTATTAAAAATCAAGTCAGTATGCTCCACAAGGCCCAGCACACGGGCGTGTGATTGGCCGTGTGGCATAAGTCAGTATACCCTATAGGTTTGGCATGGCTGAGTACAAGGCCTGGCACACGGGTGTGTGTGGAAATTTTTAGGGCACACGGGCTAGCCACACAGGCGTGTGTGTTGGCCGTGTGACCCAGGTCAGAGAGTTACATGGGGTCAGACACGGCCATGTGCTACCATTTCGAATGTCCACACATGTGACATGGGCATGTCTTTGGCCGTGTGAGACACATGGTCGGGCCACACGAGCGTGTGTCCCCTGAAATTTGAAAATTTTTCTAAGTGTTTCAAAAATCTCTTGAGCTATCGGTTTAGTACCGAACCACTTCTATAGCATGTTTAGGGCCTCGTAGGCTCGTATCAGGGACAATGTAATTTAGTTTGAATGATGATTGCATGAAATTTGAAAATATATGTGAAATTAGTGTTTAATTGTTTTATAAGTCTAGTAATGCTTCGTAACCTTATTCTGGCATTGAATACGAGTGAGGGGTGTTACAGACTATGCTAAAGAACAATTGTTGTCATGAGATTTCTAGTGTTTCGTATTATGTATGACATGGGGGTGATGTCAGGATGTTCAATTTTGAAGGATGAAATTGTATTCAAACTTATGATTACAAAACTATGAATTTAATGAAATTACAGTCAAGTATTTATGATTTTAAAAATGTACTATTTTATTTAGTCTTGAACGAAAAATGATTTAATTTTGTTTGCTTTAATGTAGTAACACACCATTCTTAGATCCTCCTTAAAGATCGGGGTTACAGTGTTATAAGCCTAGACTCGACAGACGTGAACTTGAGGATAGCGGAGAAGACTACTCGATCGAAGCATTCATCCTAAGAGAATTGAAAAGGTACAATTTTAGTCAAGTGTTTTTTACTTTAGATAACACAACCAAGTTTTAGTTTTGGAAAAAAAATTAAAACTCTAGTTTTGTTTAAATTTATTTTTCGTTGCGTTTTCCAAACCCGATTTTCCCATATAACTCCCATATCTAGTCCTCACACCCTTCTTCCAATATCCACATCACTTCAAATTAGAAGCAATGAGTAGCAAATCTTTCCAATCCTCATGTTTTGTTGCCCACAGTATCCAATAATAAAGCTCAATAATTAGATCTAGAATGTACTAAGTGTTGTAAGGAATAGTGTAAAAACAATTTCCACTAAGATTAATTAGCCACTTCTCCATACATTCTCTCTTATATATTAGTGTCTAGCATCGTTCCTCTCTCTAGTGTAAACTATTGACTCTTAAATCCCAAGTTTATTAGGCCACAAATATTTGAAGTCAATAAAAATTCCCGCATTTTACCTTCACATCACACCCATCCTTATTGTTTCTTAAATGACTACAATATCTCCTTAACGTCTTCAATAACCAACCATGAAAGTCTCAACCTTAGCACAAGTAACATAATAAGCTTTAGGGCTCACCCTCTAGTCCTAGGGGACGAAGTTAGAAAATTTAATTTAAGACGTAAAAAATAAACAATAAATTGAGAAGGAGCAAATTCCAACTTTACCATTATGTTAATTTATGATTTTATAAAATTTTAAAAGACTATAAAGGCAAGTTATCATTTTTGGGTGCCTTTGCTATTACTTGCCCCTTTGTTTCCACCCTATATAGACCTAAAATCATATTCCTTGGATTTAACATTAATGTGTAACAAGAAATAATGTTGAAACTGTAACACCCCTTACCCGTATTCAACATCGGAATAGGGTATGAGGCATTACCGGTCTTAAACACAAACAAACATACATTTTCGAGTCATAAATTTCCATTCAAATTTAAAACTTTTCATACACATTCATATCGTTCCTAAAACGAGCTTACGAGGCCCAAAACATGCATTAGAAGTGGTTCGGGACTAAACTGAGAACTTTAGAAAATTTTACAAAATTAAAAAATTTCATGTTACAAGGCTCACACGCCTGTGTGGTCCAAGGGACACGCCCATGTGACCCTTAGACACACTCGTGCTACAAGCTGTGTTCAAAATAGGGAGCTCTTTGACTTATGCCACAGTCGTGCCACATGCCCGTGTGCTGGGTCGTGTGGTCGATTTAATTTTCACAATTTTTCATAAAATAGGTGTAGACTTCACACGGCCGATACATACTCGTATCCAAGGCCATGTAGCACACACAGCTAAAACACACGCCGGTGTCTCTGCCCGTGTGCTATATTATGGACATTTTGTTTTGCAACAATTAAGGGGGACACAAGGCTGAAACACATGCCGGTGGGGTAGACCGTGTGTCATACACGACCTAGACACACACCCGTGTGTCTACCTGTGTGGACAAAAATAAGGCTATTTACCAAGCCATTTTGCCACCCTTTAATACACACACCTACACCATATAACACAGCACCAATTCAGGCATATACATACAATCAAATCAGCCACAACCAATACATCAACACATCATTCACATGCTACCATTTATCATACACAAACATTTCATACTTATCAACTCATATCATGTAAACTCTCACATCCATGAAAGGCATCATCATATAAATTACTTATACCAACATTAGCCAATTTCAATGGCTTTCAACCAAAATAAGCCAACATATTAGCCAAATCAATTATGAAACATAACAAAATGACCAAGTCCCCTATCCATGCCATAACTCAAAATGTTAAATTCATTGGTACCCAAAATAATTATTGATAGTGTGAGTGGATATCCGACAATCTTTGAACCCCGAGCTAGCTTGGTGACACTAAAAGACATGGAAAGAAAAGGGGAGTAAGTTATATAGCTTAGTGAGTTCCTATGCAAATAATAAGCATTATAGCCATACATTTAACATACAATTAACATAATGTAAGTTAACATAAATGTTACTAAAATTTCATAGTCATAATTTACTCAATCACAACCTTATCGAGGGTTCATCACATATCGAGCTCATTAATTATGAGTTTTACGTACATACCTATACCAATTCACAACATAACCATAGTCTTTCACAACTTTGGCATTCCTGTTAAATTTTTCATTGAACCACTTAGAATAATAAAGGATACTCTAGAATCTCGTACACACATACCGTACCAATGCTATATCCCAGATTTGGTCTTACATGAAATCTCGTATCGATGCCAATAGCCTAGCTATGGTCTTACATGTGTCTCATATCAATGTCATGTCCCAGATACGATCTTACACGTAATATTAGTAACCCTAATGTCATGACATTTGTATCCTATCTATTCCTAAGGTTCAACACGTAATCTTAGTAACCCTAATGTCATGACATTTGTATCATATCTATTCCTAGGGTTCAACCGGAATTTCTCACTTGTCGAAACTTTGTCGAATACACCCAAAGGGTAAATCACAATTCATAAAATATTAAATAATTTAAAATATAAATATAATAATGTATTATTTACATACGAACTTACCTCGGTACAAAAATAGTAGAAATGGGACATAATCGTCAAACACTTTATTTTTCCCCAATCTAGGTCCGAGCCTCATTTTTCTTGATCTATAATAACAAATTTAACTCATTTAATACTCACATTGTTCAATTCAATCCAAAAATCATATTATGTAAAAATTACATTTTTGCCCCTAATGTTTCACATTTTTACAATCTAGTCTCTAGGCTAGTAAAATGAAACTTGTTCAATTTCTTTAATACACAAGCCTAGCCGAACCATTTTCATACCCATAACAGCCAAAAATTTCCATTAAATCACACTTTTACTATATATTTTATAACTTTTACAAATAGGTCCTTTCTAACATTTTTACCGAAAATCACTTAGCAAAAGTTGTTTATCCAACATCAAATTTGTATAATCTACCATTAAACATCAAAATATGCAAATATTTAACATGGTTCAAACCCTAGACCTTGATTATACATCAAATTAGCACTAGAAATAGGTAGATCGAGTTACAAGGACTTCAAAAACATAAAAATCATTAAAAACTGGGCTAGAACGAACTTACAATCGAGCTTGGAAGCTTCAAAAACCCTATTCATGTCTTCCTCTTCTAAATTTAGGCCAAGGGGTAGAAGATGACCAAAAAAATTGGCTCTTAATTTGATTTTTAATTCATTTAATTACCGAATGACCAAAATACCCCTAACTTAAAACATAAAAACTCTCTCACTCCATGTCCATTTTTGTCCACTAACTTAACAAATGGTCTAATTACCATCTAAGGACCTTCAATTTAAAATCTCATAGCAATTGGACACCTTAAACACATAGAACTCAATTTTTGCACTTTTTACAATTTAGTCCTTTTAACTAAATTGAGTGCCCAAACGTCAAGATTTTTGAACGAAATTTTCACGAAATCATTTCGTAAAAATGTAGACCATAGAAATATAATAAAATATATTTTACTACATTGGATTTGTGATCCCGAAACCACAGTTCCGACTAGACCCAAAATCGAGCTGTTAAACTTTCAAAAGAGGATTTTTAAACTCACATCAATCCATTGGAAAATCCTCATAGTGGAAGAATAAAAATAACATAAACAATCATGTGAATAAAACATAATATGTGATAGTCAAATATATATATATATATATATATATATATATATAAATGTATGAAAAATAAATCAAGTGTGTAAAATTAATTTAATTTTAAAACTAATGTAAATGATCCTTCGAGCGGCTAATGTTTAAACCTAATTTTTTGATAAGACATAATTAAGTTAAAAAAAGTATATTTTATCTTAAAAGGATCCAATTAATTTTAAATATCTATTTCCATTACATATTCATTCTTCCAAGTCATTCTCTTCCCTAATAAAAGAGACCACTGTATATATTGCATTATTTTGTTTTATTCTGACAAATTAGGAAAAATCAAGAAAACTTTTTTTTTTTTTTTTTGTTTATGTAAACAAGAAAACATAACGGCAAGCCAAGAAAATTAAAGCTTAATAAACTTGTTCAAGAGATATTAGTTACCATATTTAGAACAAAATTAAATTGGTTTAAATTCATGACTTTAGAACTTATAAAGAAATACCAAAATTAAGGCTATAAGAGGCTGCAAAGCAACCCCATTTTGCCAAAAATGAAATATCAGTTCCTTCCTTCAGAAAAGAAATACTAGTAATTATTCTTCCAATATGTATATTAGAGCATTTGTCTTAATGGAATAGGTCCATAAATGGCGTAATTCCAAATCTTGTTATCCCTTCTCTTAAAGAAAGAAAATGAATGAAAGGTATATTTTGATAATTCTTTTTTCAAAAGAGAAGAAAAATGTTTCACTTTTGTATTTTCTCGTAAAAATATGTAGAAAAGTTTTCTTCAAATGTAAATACAAAATGTACAGATTAAAATAGTATGAAATAAGATATGTTTAAAGGTTTCGTTCTAATACATTGACGACTAAATCTTTTAATATTACAAATGATATTACAAAATTGTAAATTAAGAAATTATTACGGGTCTATTTGGACAACATAGAGTAATTGAATAAAAGTGTAATTACTAGTAATTGCAATCTCTTGTAATTACAAAAAAATTGTAATTTCTTTGACGTGTTTAGCTCAGAGAGTAATACATCGTAATTCTTTATGTCATATTTAGTAGTACAAATTGTAATTATACAATTATATTAAGTTATATCCTTTTATAATATATAAATTAAGTAAAAATAATATATAATCTTTATAAGAAAATTATAAATGGTTCAAAATATTCATAATATTTCTTATAAATAATATAATTTATTACTATAACTTTTAGAATTTTTTTATAAATAGATTATGAAAGAAAATTTTATAATATTTTTTTATGAATAAGTATATTATTTTTATAATATATAGCATGTATATATAAATGAGTTATGTCCATATTTGGTCATAACCTTTATAAATAAATATATTAAAATACTTTAATAACATGTAAATTATTTTTTGTAATAGAATTTGACCATAAATTTAGAAAATTTTATGATTTAAATAATATAATTTTTGTTATAACTTTATAAAATACATAAATTATTTTTATAATATATTTTTAATATTTATAATATAATAATTTTTTACCAGAACTATCCCAAACACTTATACATATTCATTCTTATAATATAATTTTTATAACTTGTATAAAAATAATTTTTAAAACTAGAATTGGGTGTAATTACATGCCTAATTACTTCAATTCTCACCCTCTTCTAAGAATTAAAAAGTGTAATTGAGAGTACTTTAACTACACTCAATTTGGTGGGACCCAACAATTATAATAATTACCCAAACATATCATCATTGTGTAATTACAAGTAATTATGTCTAAATCCAATTATTAAATGATTTTCTAAACACTACCAACATATTTTTCAATTAAAAAGAAATTATTACATATTTTGTTTATTTAAAATTATTTTCTATCGTTTTAAATATGGCCTATGAATTTAATAAAATGTTTAATGATAATATATTTTTATTAAAAGGAAAAGGCACACATTTTAAGATTTTTTTAATATTTGAAATTAACAGATTAAACCCTAATTACTGAAATTGAAAATTTAATTACTGAAATTGAAAATTTAACCAACTTATATTATAAATAGACAGTTGATTTAAGAGAATTGAATATATAACAAATATATTTTAAAAATTTCGATAAAAAATAAATTAAGCTGTAATTAAAATGATGAAATTGAAGTATTAAAAACTATGTTGACTTAGGTCTAAAATCCTATTGTATGTGTATCTTTTCAAATTTATATAAAAATATAAAAAATAAACACCTTCATAGAAATATTTTTACTTTCGAAAAGAAATGAATTTTTGTTAATTCCATATAATTGAAAACATAAATGAAACTAACTCAATCAAATATTTAAATCATACTAAATTTTATCACCACCATAATGTAGATGAATAGAATTATTTTATATTAAAAATATATTTATAAAATGGGCGAAGCCATATACATGACTGTGGGGTCAATTGACCATGCAAAGAAAAATGAAAGCAAAATTTACTCTTAGTTTTAAAAATAAAATTATATAATTGATGTTGATCTCCTAAAAATTTAAAAGTATCCATTAAATTTTTTGAAAAAGAATTATTTTATAAAAATATTTTATATAAAAATAAATGAATATTTCTACTCACTAATATTCAAAAATCCCTAATTATTTTTATTTTCTTTTAACTTTTGTTATTTTTCTCTCAAAATTCTCTTATTTTCTCACACACACTTTCTAGTATTTTTACAAAAAGTGTGATCAATTTTTCAATACTTTCAAGCTGGTCTTCCTAATTGGTAACAATTCTTCTTTTCTTTTCAAGCTTTATGGATTAATCTCTAAAACATTAGAATTGTGACTTTTCCTGTAATTGATTGAGATCTTTATACAAGATTTAGTTTTTTTATTGACTGAATGATTTTGGGATATTGGTTTTGTATGAGATTCCTAACATTTTGATTGTGTAATAATTTTTAGAGGTTAACTAATACATCCGTGAAGAAATTAGGGTCGACTATATTTATAATCTTGAACTTTTTGAATATTGATTAAAAATTAGTATTTTTATTTAGAAATTGTTATTACTAGTGTGATTATTGTGAATCTTGTGTTGAAAATTGACATATTGCATTCTCACGACACTAAAAAGCACTTAAGTGATTTTTATTTTTGTGAAAGAAAATTACTGTTTAAGGTTTAAATTTATTTTTCCAATATCTACTAGTGAAGTAGAAGAACGACAACAAGAAAAGAGTGAATAGACAAAGTGAAATACAAACCAATGTGAAAAAAAAAATGTCAAACAAGTCAAGTTTAGCCTGTAAATCCTTCTAGTCATTTAATGATTTAGAGCTAAGATTAGAAATTATCATCCAAATGATGGTTATAATATAAGAAAAAAAAATGTCAAACAAGTCAAGTTTAGCCTTTAAATCCTTCTAGACATTCAATGATTTAGAGCTAAGATTAAAAATTTTCATTCAAATGATAGAGATAATATAAGAAAAGCATATTTACAAAAAAAAATAAAGTACTTTATCAACCTCACAATCACAACTTTCCCAAAAAATAATGGTGGAACGAAAATTTTCAACTTATTAGTATAAAGACTATGTAATAGTCTTGCATATAATAATATTATACATTACTTTATCAAGGATTAATATTGTAAATTAGTTTATATGTTTTTAAAAACATTTTAATTTTTCAAAATTTAACCCCACAATTTAAGTTTTCTCGCTCCGCCTTATTTATAAAACGCTTTAACAAATGATTATTGATGAGATGGTAGGAGATTTCTATTTCAATTTGGTTTATGTTTGATTGCCAAATAATGTTTTTTTAGTTGTTTCACTTGAAAAATCATATAAAAGTATTAAAAACAAATATACCCTTATAATAATATTAATTGCACTTTAAAGTTAGGGTATTTTAATAATTTTACAATTGAGTTGGTGTCAAGTTGACTTGTGGCACCAACTTAATCAACAAATTTATATATACTATAGAAGCTTTATCACACACATCTATGTGTGGAAACCACAGATTTAGAACACAGATGCCTAATTATATACAATTGATGGAAGTAATAAAGTGTGTATAATAAAATTAAAATTGCTGAGACTGTGATACAACAAGCTGGAGGTAGAGAGGAGAGAGTGGTGGTTGTTGTGGAGGCCGGTTCACCAAGACAGGGAGGAGAGTTAGAGGTAGTGAAGACTAGTGGTGGCAAGAGAGCTAAGGTTGAGAACTGAAGGTATGCTGATAAAGTATTTATAGGTGAGGGTCCCGTGGAAGGTGATGTTAACATGTTGGACTTGCCATCTAGCCATTATTATGGAACGCGTGAAGCGGATGTCTTTGATGGGACAAGGATGTTTGTGATGAGATAGATCTTGTCATTCACTCTAACTTGATGGTTTAAGGTAGTTGAACCTACATGGTGTTTGGTAACCAACAAATTCACGTTCTCGATGAAAGCTTGGGGACCTGAATGACGAATGACTCACACTTTTTCGGATGGTCATTCCGAAAGGGAGGCATATAATGCCCCCGAATTTTATTAAGTATGGAATGCTAAATTATGTCAAATAATTTAATTTGATTCAGTTGATAGGTGTTGTGATTATGTGCGTGAGGTTCTGGGCTTGAGTCTTTCTTGTGGAATTTTGTTAATTTTTGGTCCTATTCCTATCCCTAAGTATTTGGCTTAAATCTTGCTTCCATACAAGTTATGGTAGAATGAGCTTGTTGTTTCGGTGGTAAGGTGGCTGTTAGCTTTCCCTTTGGTCATGTGCTCAAATCTCTATATGTGTAAAGTGGGAATTCTTTTAGTTTCTTGGCTATGGGTTAGTAATTGTGTTTAATTGGAGCTCTAAAAAATCTAGTAGGTTGGGATAATATCATAATATTATTTTATTGTTGAATTAAATTTCAAATTTTCCTACTTTTCATCCAACAAACCGTCTAAGCCTCCACTCTCCTCATGTTGGTTTTTCTCTTCTCCCCTTTTATATTTTCTTTTTATTTTTCACGTTTTCCTCTCTTTTTCTTCCTGTTTCTTGAGTTTTCTTTTCTTGCTTCTTTTCCCATTAATTTTGTTGCTGTTGTTCCATTCGTCTTTGGTGTATTTGTGCGAAATTTTTTTTTGATCTTTGGGTAAGTGGTGGTGTAAGTTTTGTCAAGGATTTTTTTTCTTTTTTATAGCCTTATTTTGTTCTGGAATAATGTTAGAGTTCTTGGTGTTAAATTACTTTTCGTGGTTATGTTAAGTGTTTCTTATGGTTTGTTTAGGCGAAGGTTATGAGAATCAATTACCTCCAGTGGAGTAAGTCTCAGTTCAAACATTGTTCTTTGGGTGGTAAGAGCTCTATTTTGGTTTTGGGATGAATTTTGGTAAATATATGCTATTTTGGGTCGATCTTTGATGGTTAATTAGTATGAGTTAATGAACGAATATAGGTTTCGTGAGTTGCAGACATGTGGTTTGTTCTATCAATAATCAAGTGTGTGAAATTAACCCGAAAACTCATTCAAAATTTGAGAAAATTACGAAACAAGGGCTATTTTTGAAACTACCCAGTGCCACACGACCGTGTGCCAAACTGTGTGTACCACACAGGCATGTGCTAGGTCGTGTAAAGCACACAACGGTAGACCATATGGACCACATAGACTGGCTTGTTAGGTGTGGGCCACACAGTCGTGTGGGCCCTTTTAGCAAATTTTGAGGGCCCATTTGGGGGTCGAATTAAGGATTTAAAATTGGATCTATAGGCATCTTGGTAAGTCTATAAAAGCAAAAAATTAGGTATGTTATTGATAAATAAGCTTAGGTAGTATGTTATGTAAGTTCACTTTTGTAACACTCCAAACTCAGCCTAGAAGTTTAGGCCGAATTCGGACAAGTCACACCAAACATATTGAAAACTGATTGCTTTTCAGAGTTTTAACTTTGAAAACTATAATTTCCTTTTAGTTGATTTAGGTGGTTTTGTAGTTTCATGCTAGAAATTGATAGATACTAACAAGATTATCAAAAGAAAAGCAAGGCAAATCCAAAAACAATTTACAAACCCAAAAGATCAAATCCTAGTTATATCTGTAACGCAATCCGAGCTCCCGTATACCGTCCGATCCTAAGTCAGATGTCCACTTGGATAGACTAAGGTAAGACAACGAGTGATCTACCGATCATCGTGTAGAACCAACTCAAATACAAATAAATAGATCCTAACATATATAAATCAAAGTAACGCAACAAAATAACAATTTTATAACTAGTACGAAATAGATCTAGAGTATCTCAAAAATTTCCACAACGGTAGTACGATAGAACCGAACAAAACAGAACGGAGCAGAGTAGAACAGAACAAATCAAGGAAAGCAGAATAGAACATAGCAGATGATGTGTTATGTAGATCTTGTATTTTTCAAATAGATCAGAATGCATATTTATCAGAAAACATCCTACCCAAACTCCGCTACACACCAAAATAGAGTTCCCCAAAACTCATCCAACGAAATCACACCAACAGATAACTGTGGATGGTGCCACCAGAATTTTGCAGTTAAGATTGCCAGATCAGATAAACGTGGTCAAGCCACTATAGTACAACTAAGCTGCTAGAACAAAATTGTGGATAAACCACCAGATAATGCAGATCATTAACTGCCAGAAACTTCCTCCTTTCATATCAAACCAAATCCCATGCAATTTGTCATGGCATATATATGCAGAATCAGAGTGATGGGTATGTAAGTCATGTTATCTTTCAATAACAGAACCAGGAGACATGAGACTCCATGTCTCGCAAAACAGATTTATCAAACCTCAATAGACCATATTAGATTTTCCATAAAGTAACATGCACAGTTATAAATTAGAATCAGTAATAATCAATCTAACATTTTTAGATATCGCTTATTCCCCATCAACAAAATAGTGTAGAGCGTTATAAATCAGAATCAGTAACAATCAATCTAACATAGTCAGATATCACATATTCTTTATCAACAGAGTAACATAAAGGCGTACCAACAAACTTAGCAGAATACAGATCGTACCTGGATAATTCACACACAATAGTCAATAGCACATTACATTTTGAAAGATCATATTCAATTAGGTTCGAACATAGCAGATATACATATAGATCATAAGTTCTTCATCATCAGATCATTAGATATAGAGTTATATAGCCTAATTCAGATCATACGAACCCTACAATAGGCCTGCGTTATTTTGAACGATGCTTTTGGCCCAAGGGAAAAATTTCCAAATATTGCTTCACACGCTCGTATGATTTCACATGGCTTGGAGGACTGTCCTGAATGACTCTACAAGGTCTAGCACACGTCCGTGTGCTTGCCCATGTGTCCTACACGGCCTGACACATGCCCATGTCACTTGTCCGTGTGGTCCTAACTCACAAACAGTGGGTTACACGCCCTGGACACACGCACATGTCACTGGTCTGTGTGAACCTTACACAATTCATAACCATACACGGTTTGGGCACACACTCGTGTGCCTCCCATTTATGTGAACAGTAAGTTACACGACCTGCCACATCGCTATTGCCAAGTTGTCTGTGGCGTCGACAGTCTAGTTTTTTGATGACTAAAATTCAAAGAAGAAGGGGTTTTCAATACCCACCTGATACGGATTTGATGCAGGAGCAACAAGGATGAATCCCTGTCCCTACACAACAAGCAATTACCCAACAAATGATTAATTCACAATCAAATCGCTAAAACTAACATTTTAGAACCGAAGTTACATCGAAGAACTTTCAACACCAAACTTTAAATCGAATGAATTAAACTAGAAGGAAAAGCCAGACCCTGTACAGAATCGGTGTAACGTAACATAACAAAAGAAAGGTCACTTGGAATTAAGAAACTAAAATGAAAAAACTAAAGAACAGAAAAAAAATGATAGAAAAATGTCACAGAAAAAGGAAAGAATAAAATGAAATAAAAAATAAAACCTATCGGAGGTTTTTGGAAGGTTTTAAATAACCAATCAAAACTAACCATCATACAACAAAATTAAAAAACAAAACATTCCCTATTGCTTTCGCCAGGATTAGAACATAAGACCAAGGATTACACAGAAGCTTAACCACTGAACTAACAAGCTCATTCTTGACATCAATTAACTGAATTTAACTTATAAACCAAATGTTCAAAGATAAGGGTTTAAGCAAAATAACAAAATTTTTAGAAACAGGATTCGAGCTCGAAACCTCAAACACATATCCAGAACACTTAACCACTAAACCAAACCAATTTACTCGTACAAAATTTCTAAGATTTAAACTCATAACTAAGGGATGACCACTCTTGGTTTCAAAACTCAATTTCTTCTAACCCGATTTTTGGGATGTTACAACTTTGTATATGTTATTTTCTGTAAATTTATGTTAAGACACGTATGCTACATAAGCTATATGATACGTATTTGTATATGTTAGCATGTTCGTACATATGATCTGAGGTGGGTTTGATATGTTGGAAGAAGTGTATAAGGCAATTTTTCTGCAATAATGGTGACTAGATCACAAATTTCTGTCCGGCAACTCAACTGCATATTTATGAGTTGCACATCGCTACAAATTGGTGTGATTGGATGGATGGACTCAATTAGTCCTTATTGGTGTGATTGGCTGGACGGAAAGGTGTGTAGCGGATGAGGGTAGGATATGCTATGATATTTTCTGATATGAAATATGATATGCTCTGTTATGGGATATGATAACCTCAGATATGTTATAGGATATATGATAAGAAATTTCGGTCTGATGCAAACTCTATATGTATATTTGATACGTGGGTCAAATCACACACTGGGCATAAAGCTCATGCGTTTGTATGTTTCATTTCAGATGATCCTCAGGCTTAAGATTGGACAGCAACTCTGGAGCTCAGTTTTCATAGTAGTGGGTTGCATATTGTGTTTAAGTATGTTTTGGACTTTCTTTGGACTTTTTGGACTTTTAATTTTTGTTTGGGACTTTAAAATTTATTTTGATATTTTATTTTCAAAAGACTTAATTTTAATTGGTGTTGAAGACAAAACAACATGACTAACAAAGGACTAAGGTTTTATAGGACTGAGTCGTTATAACGTTTTTTCCACTACAAAGTTTTTGGTTAAGTCATTACAATGTTTTAACTCACAAATGAATTGGGTCCATAGATTTGTTTAAACAAAGCTAATAACATGCGATTTTTCATCAAAGTACTCGTGGGTTTTTCATAATAGTTACATTTTCAACATTTTAAGCAATCTTGATATTTTTTAGTTAAACGAGCCTTTCACCAAAAATTAAGCAAGATTATTTTCACGTGTAATGTAACCCTCACAATTCGATCATAACATCTATTATAGGTATGGGGTGTTACAAGGCTTATGGGTGACCTCCGATTTGTTGGCAACTGGCTTATTGATTGGGTGTCTTTCTAGCTTGTCATGTGTCTTGACACGGATGGGGGGTATAACAAAATTGAATAAAAAAAGTGTACCAAAAAAATTTAGAATGTATAAAAAATGTTAAAATAAAGCTTGGGTTGAATAGTAAATTTATTGGTGTGTGTTCAAATTAGAGGTGTTCATCTATTTGGCGATCTTACCTACCAAGACCCAAACGAAATTTGGGAGGGTTTGGGCAAAAATATAAGCTCGAAAAATGGGCTTGGACAAAAAATAAGACTCGTTTAAAAAATGGGCCGAGGCCCAGCCTAGCATGGCCCGAATTCACTAAATGACAAAAAAAATTACTTTTTTTTTTATTTTGAATGTTATTTTCTTGTTGTTTTTTTCCCTATTTTACTACCATATTACTATTATGTAGCTACTATTTTGTTGTTATTGATTGAATATTGTATAAAACTTATTTTATTTTAATTTTGTTATTATTTTAAAGGCATTTGTTAATTTTATTATTATTTTAGAGATATTTGCTTGTTAAGTTACATCTATCTTAGTGTTATTTAAGTCTACATATTTTTTAAAATTTATTTTCAATTTGTTGGGAAATATTTATTTTGATTTTTTAGTATTTTGATGTATTATATATATTTAAAATTATATAAAATAATATAAAAATTTAATATGGGGTAATTTGGGTCGGGCTCAAATTTTAGCATTTTTATATGGATCGGGCTTGGGAAAATTTAGGCTTATTTTTGAGCCCGGCCCGACATGAGCCCGATCAATGGGCCTAAATTTTTAGTTGAGCCTGACCCTGCCCGGCCCATGGATACCTCTAGTTCAAATCCCTCAAAATTAATTTTTTTTATTGTTTATTAAATAAAAGTACTAAAACTACCTCGAATAATATAACTTATTTTAAATACGAAAATATTTTTTTATATTTTATTTAATCGAATTGATATCCGTTGACTCGTGATACCAATTCAATTAATAACTTAAATAATAATGTAAATAATAAATATTTACATGTGAATTAGATATTTAATATGCATTTTTTACCTAAACATTTAATGTGCACATTTTAAGTAGGATATTAAAACCAAGTAAAAATTTCTATTTTAAAACCAAATTATTATTGATATAAATTAAATGAAATGTAAAGAAATAAATGATAAAAATAAATTTGTACAAAAATTAAATCTTGCAGTTGCCCATCCTCCAGGTGGACCATCAATTAGTGGAACTAGATGAATGATCTTAGAATTCAGCAATTAGAATATTTGGATTTCTATAATCTAGATCTAATCACATTATTGGCCAAAAAAAAAAAAAAAAATCTAATCACATTTTTAGTAGGATAAAACCGAGGGTACTTTCTTCAAAAAAAAAAAAAAAAAAAAAAGAACGAGGATTATTCACAGCTTGGGTTTGGGCCAGCCTAATCAACAATCACACTACAATTCAATTGAAATAATTATCGAAATTTATTTATCGAAATTACCTTTTTATGCGTGCTTTAATGATATTTAGAGTTTTATATATTAAAAAACTTAAATTACTACTCTTTGATTAAACAAGCTCATAAATTATTTTTGTAGGTTCCTAATTTTATTGAATAAAATTAAAGCAAATATATTTTAAATTTTATATTAATCTTTTGATGATGCTAAAAATTATATATACTTTAACTAGGGTTAAATCTAAACGGCAGGGATCTTGGTCCCTTCATATGGAAAATTACTATTTAAATACCCTATAAAATCATAAATTAAAAATTATTTTATGATAAAATTACATTTTGTTTCCAAAATGACGAAAAGTATTTTAATCACTTAAAAATTATGAATAATAAATTAATATATTATGTTTAATCTCTTTAAAATTTATTATTCAATTCAACCCCTCCTAAATTTTGTTTTGGATTCGCTCCTACTTTAACATCAACATAAGATTTAAAAGAGTAATCAATTTTTTCAAAAAGTAATTAAGTGTGTTATGTATATAAGAACTTTCAAGAAATTTAAAAAAATAATTTTACTTTTTATTTAATAACCTATTCTCATCAAATTCACAACAGTATAAAATGAAAATGAATGAATTTTGATTTGGAGCAACTATACATATGAAACTTGAATTTTGGTTTATATGTATATATGATACGCTAATTTTGATTCAATTGTACACACTTAAAGAAATGAGTAAATACATTTATTTTCATATCGGAGTAATGTAATTATTTGTGTATGCAATATATCAACGTAAAATGGTGTTAATTCGATAATATTATTACTAAATTGTAAAATTTGAATTAAATCAAAATTTCATGTATAAAATCATACAAACTAAAAGTTCATGTATAACATTGAACATTGGATCAAAGTTCATGTATAATTTTGATATTTATTCCAGATTTAATTTATTTATTTTTACAGTGAAGTTAATAATTATTTTTAACGAATAATCTTTTATTGAAATATTTAAACTATATAGATTCTTATATGAATTAGTTTGAAAATTCCATCATTATTTAAAAACATTAAAAATACATTAATATTAATATGTTTTATAATTTAAATTTAAACAATTTTTTTACTAAACAGTAATTTAAGTCGAACTTTACCACCCAAATTAATAAATAAAATCTAGTATAATTTTCAACTCAGCTTTAGTACTTTTTTTGGCCTATATAATTTAAATGCTACAAGATGCTTGAAGTTGATGTGTATTTTTATATTTGAAATTTAATTTTTATTTGTTAAAATAAAATATTTAAGTTTATTAATTAATTTCATTAAAATTTTTCTGTTAAATTCGTTAATGTGACATTTTAAAATTAAAAAATATTCGCTTAATAGTTATATGAAAAAGAATAACATTGTAATGGAATTATATTTAATAGGAAATTTTAACAGTGTTAACTATTCTTAAAATTTAAAATTCACATAAACAATTTAATTATAATAATGACATTATAAAAATTGAACTACCAAATTCTGTAAAAAAGTTATTAAAATTAAGTTTTAAATTTGAGTATAATTTAAGGGTTAAAACTAAAATTTAGCAATTGTTATATAACCTTTTAAAAAAGAAATAGAGGATGTAAACTAAAATATAATCATAGTAAAGGTATCATAATTGAAATTTAATCACGTGTTATATAGGAAGACATTAAAACTTTTATTTTATATGGAGATTTTATCCGAATTTAATAATCCATTTAAATAAAATATTTTATTCAATTTTAATTAATTTTTGTTTTAAAACGAAACCAATGATTAGGCACACAATAATTTAGTGATAAAAGAGAAAGGGAGATGACATAAATTAAAATAGGCTATAGTGAGAAGTGATAAGTGTCAATCGCCTTGACCTTTTATGATGAGCTGTGCTACATGTGAGTTTAGAAAAGTGAGAAAGTGCCATTTGAGAAGATTATATAATTGCCACTAGTTAAGTAGGGAATCATTTCAAAATATATATATTTTAAATATTTTTCTTCTGACTTTGGTTTTCTTGATTGACTATAATATTTAAGAGGAACTTAATAAAAGGGGTTAATGACTCAGCAAGGTAGATCAAAATTGGTGTAAGAAAACCCTTTTCTAAGGTCATCTCTCTCTCTCTCTCTCTTTACTTATATACCACTCACATGGCACTATCACTATTTCAAAACTCCATAGCTGAATAATAATAATAATAATAAAACAGCTTGGAAGAAAAGCCATGGGAAGACCTCCTTGCTGTGATAAAGTTGGTATCAAGAAAGGTCCATGGACCCCTGAGGAAGATATCATACTTGTCTCTTACATCCAACAACATGGTCCAGGGAATTGGAGATCAGTACCCACTAATACTGGTATTTTACACCAATTCCCATTTTCTTTTTTAGCGTTTATAAGTTCAATAAAAAAATGGGGATTCCATGGTTTCTTTTGGCTGATTCAAACCAACCTTTGTTTAAAGGGTTATTAAGATGCAGCAAAAGTTGCAGGCTTCGATGGACTAATTATCTGAGACCAGGCATCAAGCGAGGGAACTTCACTCCTCATGAAGAAGGCATGATAATTCACTTGCAAGCTTTATTGGGTAACAAGTAATCCTCAAACATCTTCTTTGATTCTATATATACTCCATTCGTTTACCTACTTTAAGTTCTCCAGTGGATCATATTCTTTGTTTGTTTGTTTATACGTAGATGGGCAGCAATTGCTTCATACCTACCTCAAAGGACAGATAATGATATAAAGAACTACTGGAACACCCACCTGAAGAAGAAACTAAACAAGTTTCAGTCAGCTTTGGACCCCCACCCTTCAATTGAGAGAAAGAGCAGCTTAGAATTTGCTTCAACTTCTTCAAGTACTAGTGCTGTTGGGCTAAATCAAGCCTCTTCAACATATGCTTCAAGCACTGAGAATATTTCTAGGCTTCTTCAAGGTTGGATGAGATCATCACCAAAGAAAACTAATGGTAAAAATAGCTCTCTACTTCTCAAGGATACTTCTCAATATCAGAAATGGGATCAAAATACCAGCTTAGATGCTGATTATTCAGCTGGATATAAACCCAAAGCTGCACAAGAAGGCGGTAATTTGATCTCCCATGAAGAGTTTGAGTCGATTTTATCGTTTGAGAACATTAACAATGTTGTATGGGACAAGTCTACTTGTGAATCTACATCAAAGGGTGCTTGTCAAGATTCAGGAAATGATGATGATGGTGATGATGATGATGATGATGATGGTGATGACAAGGTCAATGTTGCAATGGCCCCAGAGAATTTTAAGAAGCAAAAAGTTGATCATCACAACAACAACAATAATAAGAATAATCCGCCATTATCGTTTCTTGAGAAGTGGCTTTTTGATGAGAGTTCTTCAGGTCAAGTAGAAGAGATGAATCAGATGATGGAACTGTCTTCAGTCTTCTAAGTTTTTTCTTTTTTACCTTCTTTGTTCCTCTCTCTTAGCTCCATTTCGTTTCAAGCTTTTATTAATGAAGAAAAATAAGGAGGAAAAGTTTGGGTTATTTAATTCTCTTGATCATAAAGCATAAATGATTATTTTCTAAGCACTCAAAATCAGCAAGCTGGGTTTCAGATTTGTGAAATTTTTTCATGGAAATATATATTGTCCCATATATACATGATCAAATTCTTCATCTTCTTTGAATGTATTTGACTATTTTTGGGTTTTCATTGGAGAATGCATAGAACAAGGACATAAAGAGATAGAAGGTATCACTAAATATATAAGATATTATTAAGTTAAATTAACACCACACAACTTTAGGCCGATCAGAACTTAGTGGCAAAATAAATGAGGGTCTCTATAACTTCAAACCATGGAAGGCTATATAATACATTCCTACTTTTGCAGCAAGTTAATTGGAGTCTCTCTCTATGAGGAAAGATTTAGTGTAAAATTAACTTTTATAGTATTTTATAAGTTTGAGTAGATGTAATTATATAATTGATCCTATATTCATTAGAATATTGTCTTCTATATTTCATAATTATTTTTTAAATTAAATAAATTGTCATTTTTTAATTTACACAATTTAATGCATATTATCTTATATGAATAAAGTATGATATAAAACTATTCAATTAAATAAATCATATAAAATAATTTTAATTTAACTCAAAAGTCTAAAAATCATCTTAGCTTTGAAGTCTACTTCATAGCACGTCTCTTTAGTTTCTTCGTCTGCCTAGCTGCATGTTGTGGGGGTTTTTTGTAGTCGGCTAGGGTTTTGATTTTTTTGGGTGGTTTGGCTTTATTTTCAGGGAAGAGTATGGAAGAGGATTTGGCTTGTAATGTAACGGCCCAATTTAGGGGCTAGTAGGAACAGTGGTTTCAGAATCACTAATTCGAGGTTGGAGAAAATTATTTTTATGTTATTTTATGAGTTAGAGTATGATTATATAGGTTTATGAAAATTTTGATGCTTTAATTTTAGCGATTTCATGCTTAATCATGAAAAAGGACTAAATCGTATAAAGTGCGAAAGTTCTATTTTACAAGCTAAAGGTGCCTAATAGCCATAGAATGTTAATTGGAGGTCCCAAATGTGCAATTAGGCCTTGTTTTAAGAGGTGGCTGTTCATAGGGGGACAAAGAAGTTAAAATTAGTCAAAGTGGGTGTAGTAGGTAGATTAAATTGATGAAATATAATAAAATAAAGAAAGAAAAGATATCATCTTTTCTTCTCCTTCCTTCCATCTAAAATTAGCAGCAAAAATAGGGGTTGAGAACTAAAAATTTCAGCAAGCTTCTCTCTTTACAAGTTATTTGAAGATCATTTCTTGATAAAAATTGTACTTTTGAACCCCTAAATCTTAAGCAAGCTAATGTAAGGACTATTTTGTAAAATGGTAGAAAGTTTAGAGTTTTACTATGTGAGATTTTAAGTTTTTTTCTGTATTTTTATGGAAGAAAATGAGTCTTAGTTGTTAGATAAACAACTTTTGTGAAAGGTGTTACCATGAAAACACGTAGAAGGACCTTTTTGTAAAGGTTGTATAATAAGAGGTAAATGTGTGAAATGTTGAGTTTTTATGGTTGTCATAAGAGAAATAAATGATCACCTAGGCTCGTTAAAGAAAGAAATATTAGAATTGGTTTCCGAGCCTAAGGGTAAAATGGTCATTTTATAAAAGTCTAAGGGAAAAATAGTAATTTTGCCAAAGCATGATTATTGAAATGCAATTGTTAATGTGATTATTAAGTTGGCTAATTTGCTATTATAGATCAAGAAGAACAAAGAATTAGCCTCGATCGAGGAAATGGAAAAGTATCGGACTAAATCGACCATCTAGCCTATTTTGAAATCGAGGTAAGTTTGTATGCAATAAATTCAACATCATGTTATTAAGTTTCTAAATGATTGATATTAGCAATGTTATACAATATTTATATGAATTCGAGTTATGATGTTGAATGAGAAAAATGATGAAAATAGTGAAGTTGAAGTCCTAGGTGGACTATAGTGAATGTGAGTAAACTAATAACGAATCATGAGAATGGTAAGGTCCCGTATAAGACCATGTCTAGGATATGGCCTCGGCACCAAATGGAGATCCCGTATAAGATAATATCTAGGATATGGCATCGGTATCGAATATAAGAATCGTATAAGACTATATCCGGATATGGCATCAACAATCGATACGATATCCCGTATAAGACCATATCGAGGATATGGCATCGACATCTAGAAGTGACCCCACATAAGACCACATCTGGGATGTGGCATTGGTGTCGTAATTATGTGAATGGGGATGATTATATATCCTTGAATATCTCAAGTAATTTCTATGTGGTAAATAGTTAAGCTTATGCTAGAGATGAGATTAATGCTAGTACTAAGTGATGAGGTGACACAAGTATATGTGAGTAATTCATGAAAATGGTTCACGATATATGGCATGTTATGTAATTAGTAATAGTAAATATGAGTAAGATATGGAAATAAGCTTAAGACTTGTGCTTTATTCAATGAAATGGATGAATGACATTATGAGTTTTATGTTACTATTTATTTCATGCAAACTTACTAAGCTTTATGCTTACCTTTCTCATTTCCCTTTTCCTTGTAGTATTGCCAAGTTAGCTCAAGATTTCGTGGAATGTCATAGTGCAGAAATCACACTATCAACTACTCTTCGGTATAGCCAAGTTAGATTCATTTTGAGTAGGGCATGTATAGGGCTTAGTCTTTTTTGTTATGTCACATTTGTTAGCCAAAGTGTTGGCTATTAATGTTACTAAATTCATTTTGTAAGAGGTCTTTGGAATTGGGCCAATACTTGACAAGTTTATATATAATGATGAATTTTATGAAGTGTATGCTTGTGTGGATGTATTAATTTTGAGTCCTTAGAAGTACTTTATAGTCCCGATATGTGTTGGATTAGATTGGTGCAAGTATGGTTGCTATATAGGGTGGCATATGGCTTGGTAGATAGCCTTTTAAATGTCCACATGGGTAGACACACGGGTTTGTGTCTAGGCCGTGTGTGACATACGGTTAGCCCCATGGGTGTGTAGATTGGCCATGTGTCCTCATGCATGCTAGGCTTACAAGTTAGTATGCTCAGTAGTAAACACACTGGCAAAGACACGGCCGTATGTCTCAGTCGTGTGGGAGACTCGACCATGGGCATGGATGTGTACCAAGGTCATACGAAGTCTGCACCTGAATTTGGAATTTAATTCGCCACACGGTTGAAGGACACAGGCGTGTGACAGGCCGTGTGATGCAAGTCAATGTCGACCACGGGTATGTGACAGGTCATGTGATACAAGTCAGTGTCGACCACAGGTGTGGAACACGAGTGTGTGATATGTCATACGGGCTGTAACACCCCATACCCGAGTTCAAGGCTAAGATTGGATACGAGACATTACCATGCTTGAACTCACTTAAACATGTACCTACGGGCTGTAAAATTTTGTTTCGAAATAGAAACTTTTCTTTCTTAGACAAAACGTACATTTCATGGGCCTATGAGGCCTTAAACCCATATTCGGGAACTTTCAAAATTCAAACGGGAACTTTTCCTCGAAACAAGGGTCACACGCCCATGTGACTTGGGACATGCCCGTGTACCCCTAAGACATGCACGTGTCTTCCAACCGTGGTTGGCACTGACTAATTTTACACGGCCATGACACACCCGTGGACTTAAACCGTGTGCTATACCTTGACATACTGACTTATTCACACGGCTGGGCACACGCCCATGTTCTAACCATGTGTAACACACGGCCTAAACAAACGGTAGTGGGATTTACCCGTAGTCTATTCTAACTTAAGACACTAACATGCAGGGAACACACGGCCTAGACACACGCCCGTGTGTCTATCCGTGTGGGCACTTAGAGGCTATTTACCAAGCCAATTACCACCCTAAAATCAAGATCAATCTCATACTCAGTTCAACAACTCAAATACTACATCTTTCATGAACAATACTACATGCTTCATTGATATCAATAATGTAAGAGCTCGATTTTGGGGCTAGTCAGAACAGTGGTCTCGGGACCACTAATTCGAGGTTGAGGAAAATTATTTTAGTATTATTTTATATGTTGTGGTATTAATATACGACTATATGGAAATTTTGGTGCTTTAATTTTAGCAATAGCATGTTTAATTGAGAAAAGGGACTAAATCGCATAAGATGCAAAAGTTCTATTTTATAAGGTAGGGGTACCTAATAGCTATAGATTATAAATTGGAGGATTTTAAAATGCAATTAGGCCATTAGTAGGGTATGGCCGACCATGTAGACAAAGGGGGGGACAAGAGCATTAAATTTTAGTCAAATTTGGTGGAAATTAGGTGGTGAAATGAATAAAATAAGAGAAGTAAAAGATGTTATCATATTTCACTATTCACTCATCTCTTTCCACCTAAAATTGAAGAGGAAATAGAGCTCTTGGTGGCTCAAACTTTCAGCCACTCAATTCTCATTCAAGTAAGTGATTTAGGTGGTTTTAATTGATGATTTTTGTGTTTTTGGAGTCCCCAAAGCTTAAGCTAGCTAATGGGGGGACTAATTTGTGATATGGTTGAAAGTCTAGGGACTTTCCATGGGAGTGTTTAAGTGGTTAGCTGAGATTTTATGAAAGAAATTGAATGTTGGGGAGTGGTGAGGCAACTTTTGTGAAAGGTGTTTTCATAACAACACCTACGTAGGACTTAAATGCAAAGATTTAGTTTGTGACATAAATGCATGAAATAGTTGAAATGGTGAGTAGTTGTAAGAGAAATAAATGTTCATATATGCTTATTTATTGAGAAAATGTGATGAAAAATAAATTACGAGCTTAGGGGAAAAATTGTAATTTTGCCAATGTACAAGGGCAAAATGGTCATTTTTGCCCAAGTGTAGAATTTGATGTATTATAATCATAGAATGATCTAAATGAATGAATTTCATTGTTATAGATCAAGAAGAACGCGGACTCAACCTTGACCGTAATTGAGTAAATCGCTAGCTAACACATTTGCATCAAGGTAAGTTTATGTATAAGCAATATATATTTTTCGTAAACATTATGTTGCTTATTAGAGTATGGCATGATTGAGAACATATGTGGTTCTAGTGGATTGAATGTGATAGTCATTGAATAATTATTGTATGAATGGCAAAATAATCATATGAATGTGTATTGACGATATTTGATGGTGGGCAATGTGCGATATCACCGTAACTAATCTTTTGGTGGGCTATATGCGATACCACCCTAATAAAGGCTGATGGTGGAATAAGTGCGAAACCATCGAGTAATTTGACTAGGAGTAATGAAATTAGAGATAGTGATGTGTTGTGTTATGTGACTTTGTGATGCTAAGTGCAGGGGAACTTGTTAATGAATGCATGCATTAAGCTTGTGAAATGGTTGCAATGTGGGAATGGAGAAAATGAGTAAGCATGATCATGAATGTAAATTGTTTCTCGCTTAGTATGTAATGCTATGTAATTGTTTAATACATGTTATAATGTTATATTGTTTACATGTAAACTTACTAAGCTTAAAGCTTACTCCCCTTTCTTTTTTCCCTTATTTTATAGAGTTTAAGAGCCGAGCCAGGATACATCGATAACAAGGAGGCCGCCCACACTATCTGCTCACCTCAGTATATTCAGACTTAGTGATTTTGTGTATGGCATGTATAGGGGCTAGACTAGACAGATTATTTTGTTATTTTGGCCAAAGGTGTATTGGCTCTTGCTAAGACATTTATTTTGTAAATTGCCAAGAATGATGGCACATTTTATCATTTATGAAATTTCAAAGTTATCAATGTGAGTGCATGTTGAATTATGAGATGTTTATTAGTTTGTTGAATGAACTCATGTAGTGTAAGATATAGGGGTGCTAGAAGCTTGGCAAACAACCTTGCTCTGTCCACATGGGTAGGCACACGGTTGTGTGTCTAAACCATGTGTGACACATGGACTGCCCACACGGGCATGTCCAGGCCGTGTTAAATTAGTCAGTAACTCCCCATGGTTTAAAGCCACGGGCATGTTATGAGGGTAGACGGGTGTGTTCCATTTCACATGGGCGTGTGAGACTACACACGGGTGTGTGTGTCATCTAACACGGGTGTGTACTCCCCGTGTAGAAAAGAAAAAAATTTTATGGATCGTAAGAGTTTTGATATAGTCCCGAGAGCCCTCGTATGTACGAGTGAGGTCTCCTAAGTCAAAAATAAAGTTGTTGTAGTGACTCAAGTAGAGTAGTCGTGTGAGCCTAAGTGGCGATCAAGTAGTTTTGTACGGTAACGCTTCGTGCCCAATTTCGGCGGGGATTGTGGGTAAGGGGTGTTACAAATAAACATACATACTTAGTTAATTTTGGCCAATCACTTAGCCGTATACAAAATGATAATAGACTTGATGGCCCATTCATTTGCCCTTTTTAAGACATATTCTAAAAATGAAATACTTCCTATACATGCCATACTTAATATAAATAGCTTGACTATACCAAATAGCGGCTGATAGTGTGCTTTGAGCTCCGATGACGATGATCTACGAGATTAGCTTGGCGGAACTACATAGAAAGAAAGACTTAAAGACATAAGCATTTAGCTTAGTAAGTTTGCATATAATGCACAAAGAAACATACTTAGTTAACATAAACCATTTGGCATATACAATAGCATCATAAATTTCAGCTATTTAAGCTGACTTACTCATACTGATTCATGCTCGTAAAGTAAACGAGGTACCTGTATCACTTAATCATATAGATTAACATACTCTCTCATGGTAAGCATAATCTTAACTTCATCATTCATAACATGAATAATACTCTTAGTTAGTTTTAACTAGCATTCTTTAATGATAGCTTTACTTATTTAACTTTCTTGTTTTCTCATTTACTCTTTACTTATTTTGCCCAATGAATTTCCATGAATAACCGAGGAAATGAAATCTCATCCCACATATAACTCGATGTCAAAGCCATATCCTCGATATGGTCTTACATGGGATATCTCATCTTGGCATTGAAGCCATGTTTTGACATGGACTTACTCAAAGTCTTCTTTGTGTGTTCCCTTGGGAACTTACCATTTCCTTGTCTTAACATGGTCTTATTTGGTATATTTACTCATGAACTGGTCAATGCCGAGCCTTGGCTTGGACTTACATGAAATCTTCCTTTATTCTCACCAATTCCATGCCTTGGCTTGGACTTACATGGAATATTTATCTCATGATAACTTTACAATGCCAAGACTTGTCTTGGACTTACATGACATCTTTGCTTGGAGACTCACCAATGCCATGCCTTGGCTTGGACTTACATAGGTCTTCATCTCATAATAACTCTTCAATGCCAAGACTTGTCTTGGACTTACATGATAACTTGCTTGATTGCCGATGCCATGCCTTGGCTTGGTCTTATACGGGCTTTTTCATCTCATGTGGTAGATCGAGTATCCTACGTAATTCAACTTCAATCGGGACTTTCTCATGCTTAATCTTATTGATTTCTTTATTTAACATAGTATTGAGCATTTCTATGGTAATAATGTACATTATACTAAGCAAATCAATGATAGTAATCATAAAGCTTAGAAATCATACAAACTTACATCGATATACCAAATGTATGTAGATATTGCAATTTAGTCCTCGACTTTGTTCTTGCCTCGGTTTCGATCCGAGCTTTGTTTCTCCTGATCTATAATAATAATTTAACTCATTTAAAACTCATAATAACTAAATGGACTCATAAATCATACTATGGTAAAATTACCAGTTTGCCCCTAAACTTTCTCATAATTACTCTTTTGCCCCAAGGCTCGTAAAGTGATTTTCATTCAACTTTCTTAAACTTCATGCTTATCTGATTCATTTTCTCTACTATAACAATCATCAATTCTCAATATTTCTATCATGAATGACAAATTTCATAAATATTACAAATTAATCCATACTAACATTTTTCATGAAATTCACTTAGGAAAAGATGTTTATCTAACATCAAACTCTCATAATCTTCCATAAAACATCATTTTACAAGCATATCATTCATGGGTAGATTTTTGAACATGCATCTTAGCTCATTTTATAGCTAAAAATAGCCAATTCATAATACGAGAATTTCAAAAATACGAAGAATATTAAAAACGAGGCTAAGATGAACTTACTAGCAAGCTTGAAAAATGAACAAACCCTAGCTATGAGGTTCTTCAAATTTTAGCACCAAGGAAGAAGATGAATGAGACTTTTATCATCTTTTTCCTATTTTAATCATTTAATTAATAAATGACCAAAATACCCTTCTCTTAAAATTTTCACATTTTACTAACTCATGTCCATTTTTGTCCAAAAATTATAATTTGGGAAAATTGCTATTTAAGGACTTCTAATTAACATTCTAAAGCTATTTCATACAAAAAGCTTCTAGAAACTCATATTTTGCAACGTTTGCAATTTAGTCCTAATGGACCATTCAACCTCAATTTAAGAAAATTGCTTCATGAAACTTTCACACTAGCATGCAAACATGGCATAAACCTTAAAAACTCATAAATTTACCTTGGATTCATGGCCTTGCACCACTATTCTGACTAGGCCCTAAATCGGGTTGTTACAATTCTCCCCCCTTAGGAATTTTTGTCCTCGAAAATCTTACCAACAAATAGGTTTGGGTACTGGTTTCTCATGCTCTTTTCTAGTTCCCATGTAGCTTCCTCTATCCCATGCCTATGCCACAATACTTTCACTAGAGCAATACTTTTATTTCTTAGCTGCTTGGCTTCCTATAACGGTCTTGTTTATACCCTAGTTGGAATAGTGGTTTCGGGACCACAAATTCGAGTCTGTATAATATTTTAATATTATTTTCTATGTCGTTGATATGTGACTAAGCATGTGTTTAAATTTCGTAAGCTAATTAGTCCGTTTGAATGTTTAATTTGAGCAAGTGATTAAATTGCACAGTTGCTTGCTAATTGCTAAAGTACCAATGTGTTGTGACTTTGTTGAGGTGGAGTCCTTATGTTGTAATTATGCCAACTTATAGTTAATGGATGAATGAAAGGCAATCATGCCCTTGCTACATGTTTGTTTTAATTCTTTAATGAAAGGTTAAATTTGTAAATGGATTATTATATATGATATATTGGATAAAACATAACAAAATGACCATTTTTATTCATCCCATTTTGGTCGAATATAGCAAAGAAAAAGGAAGAACTTGAGCTTTAAGGGTTTCGGCTATTTCAAGCTATAATTTAGGTAAGTTTTGATTCGATTTTCGATAATTTCTACGTTTTTGCAATCGTTGCTTTGAGAGCTACTAAACCCATGTCTCAATTTGATGAATTTATGATGTTTGTGTAAAATTCCATTGATGCTATGTTGAGTTTTGTGATGTTTTATGATGTTAAATGGAAGATTTAAGCTTGATGAACATGTTTTGTTCTTGAAGTTTTGTTGAATTTAGCTAAATATGGCTAAATTGTGAAAATGATAAATTAAAGGACTAAATAGAAAATTTGATGAAATATTTGGGCTTATATTATATAGTCCCTAGAGAGGTTCGGCCAAGCATGTGTGTGTGTGGATTTTGTGAAATTGATGTTTTTGAAAATGGACTAAATTGTTAAAGTGTGCAAATATGAGAGTTAATTTGTAAATAGCCCTTAATATGTGTCTTTAGATTTAATTGAATAAAATAATGAATAAAAGGATAAATTCTGAATATGTTTAGATCAAGAACCAAGGAAAACGGACTTAGATCGCGGGAAAGTAAAAATAATCGAGTAGCCGTTTCCATTCGATAAACCAAATCCAAGGTAAGTCACTATGCAAATAAACTTATCTTTATTGAATTGAATGTATGTATTCTTATGCCTATCCGTGAAAATGAATGAGTATGAGATGCTAAGTGCGTGAATTCTAAAATAAGTTTGATATAGTGATAAAGTCGAGAAGTCCCGTATGAACCTAGGAATAGATAGGATTAGCTATGTCATGACATAGGTATCTGTTCTGTTTTATCATGTAAGACCACATTCGAGACGTTGCCATTGATTTAAAATTTCGTGTAAGACCTCGTCTAAAATGTAGGCATCTATATGAATTATATGTAAAAGACCTCATCTGGGACGTAGGCATCGTATGAACTTTATGAGTAAGACCATGTCTGGGACATCGACATCATATTGACTCGTGTAAGACCACGTTTGGGACGTCGGCGTCGTTATGATCTGTATGTGTAAGACCCTGTCTTGGACAGTGGCATCGATATACGAGTGCATGTAAGACCTCGTCTGGGATGTTGGCATTGTACTATTATTCCGAGCTTGCTGAGTATCCTACTAGGTTCCTAAGAGTTCAACGGGCAAGTCTGCAATACGAATGGTCTATCCGAGTTATGATCAATTAAGTGAATGAATTCCCGATTCAGGTACGTTGAATGTGCATTAAGTATGCATGAATGGTAAGTATGCTTATGACTTTGATTTGAAGAAAGGTATGTTTGAATAGGATAATGTGAATGAGATGCAAGGAAGATTGTGAATGAGCCATGTGTTTCAAATGAGTTTTGAATGGATAAAAGTGACCAATGTAGTCATAAGTATGAATCAAGCATGTACATGATAAATTGTTAAGTGAATGAGATGTGCAAAAGTTTTAAATTGCATTTATGCTTTTTATGACAAGTTTATTTTATATGACTCACTAAGCTTTTGGAAAGCTTACTTTGTGTGTGTGTTTTCTCTGTTTTATAGGTCGTCGAAGCTACTGAAGGCTCGAGATTGTCAAGGATCATCATCACACTACAAAAACTTATTTTGGTACCCTTTTGAAAATGTATATGGCTAAATATGGCATGTATAGGCTAGATAAGTGTATATGTTTATGAAGTAAGCATGGCCATGTGTTTTGGCAAGTTTAATTTGGTAATATGCTTGACTGAATGTGATATTTGATGCATATCTTGGTAAGGTAGATGCTTATGAAATAGCCAAGTTTATGGTTAGTTAAATGATGAAGTTTTTCTTTGGTTATGTATGTGTTATTGTTTTGAAAGATGATATGAATGATTTGGCTATTGAATGTATGGGTAAAGTGAACCATTTGATATGTTTTGGTTGCCATATATGCATATTATGTTTAGATATATATTGCTTGTAGGAAGACCCTAAGTAGGTGGCATATTGGCCTTGTAAAAGGGCCTATAATGTCACACAGTTGAGGCACACAGGCGTGCCTAAGACCATGGGTAAATTGGAAGAATGTGGCTTAAATTGCACACGGCCTCGACACGGGTGTGCTTGGTAGTCGTGTGAGAAATGACAGTATGTGATCTAGTAGTACACGGCCTTAGCACACGGGCGTGCTTGGTGACCGTTTTAAATTTGGTAGTATACCACCACGGGGAGGACACACGGGAGTGTCCAAGAATCATGGGTGAGGCACTGACCTACCCCACACTAGTGTGTCCCCTCAGATGTTAGAAAAGTTTTAAATTTTTATGAAATTTCTTATGTGTTTCGCTTTAGTCTCGACTCGATTTATAAGCATGATTAAGGTCTCGATGACCTACTTAAGGGACATTATGATTGATATTGATGAATAGTTGTACAATTAGTTATGTAAATGTTTCTGATCTGTCTGGTAACGCCTTTAATCCTAATCCGATGATCGGACACGGGATAGGAGTGTTACACTTCCCGAGCTAAAATCTTGACTGGTTCTTCACCATAAGTCATGTCGGGATGAATCTCTATCTCTGACAAGGTAATTACATGTGAAGGGTCTGATCGGTAGCGTCGCAACATAGACACATGAAACACATCATGTATCTTTTCTAACTCTGATGGCAAAGCCAATCTGTAAGCTAACGGCCCAACGTTCTCGGTAATCTCATATGGTCTAATAAAACATGGACTCAACTTGCCTTTTCGGTCGAATCTGAGAACTTTTCTCTATGGTGACACTTTCAGGAAAACTTTATCCCCAACTTGATACTCTATCTCTCTTCTCTTTAGATCCAAATAGGATTTCTGTCTGTCTGATGTAGCTTTTAAAGATTCTCGTATCACTTTCACTTTCTCTTCAGCTTCTCTAACCAAATCAACTCCGTGAATAAGGTTTTCCTTGAGTTCAGTCCAATATAAAGGCGTTCTGCACTTACGCCCATATAGAGCCTCATAAGGCACCATCTTTAAGCTCGACTGAAAGCTATTATTGTAGGAAAATTCTACCAATGGGAGAAATTTTTCCCAACTGCCTCGGAATTCCATAATACAACATTTAAGCTGTAACAGTCCGAACTTGACCATAATCTGAACGGTGGTTTCGGGACCACGAATCTGAGTCAAAAAAATAATAAAAATATTTAAATATTATTTTCTATATTTATGATATGTGAATTAATATATGTGAAAGTTTCGTATAAAAATTTAACTGTTTATGTGCTCAATTAGTCAAAAAGGACTAAATCGCATAAGTGGTAAAAGTGACCTTTTATTTGATTTAGGGCTAAATTGATGTGGCTTTATTTAGTGAAGTCCTTAAAGGGCAATATGCCCATTTTAAAGTGGACAGCAACATGGTGATATAACATGTTTTTATGCATTATTTTATATGTTAAAGGTTATATTATATTTATTTTATAATTTATAATTATATTATAATAAAACCAACATGAAAGTGGGATTTTATTCATTCTTTTTCTTCCACCGAATAACACAAAGAAAAGAAAAGGTTTTGGAGCTTTGTACATTTGGCTATTTACAAGCTAAATTAAAGATCAAGAACAAAGAAAAATGGACTTGAATCGGGGAAAGGCGAAAGTTAACGAATAGCCGATTATTGACGTCCAAAAGTATCCGAGGTAAGTCTTTAAGCAAGTTAATACAGTAAATATTGCTCATAACCAAATTTATATGCTGAATTTTGATTATTGAATATGAAATTGGTCAAAGCCGAATGTAATAGGTGATGTTAATAATGAAATGTTGCTAAATGAAATTGAGTTTGATATGTTAAAGTGATATGAATTATGTGTGTTACATGTGATATTGATAATATGTAAAGTGTGTGAGATGGTTTGATAATATGAATATTCGGGCTTCGAGCCTAGCAGGCCTCGTGCCGGTGAAATGTATCGGGCTTATTGCCTAGCAGGCCTCGTGCCGGTGAAATGTATCGGGCTTATTGCCTAGTAGGCCTCGTGCCGGTGAAACGTATCGGGCTTATTGCCTAGCAGGCCTCGTGCCGGTGAAACGTATCGGGCTTATTGCCTAGCAGGCTAAATGCCGGTGATTAAAATTCAAACCTCGGTCTAGCAGGCTTAATGCCGGTGATTTTTAATATGAGCTTATGCATATAAAATGCTGGAGTTATGGTGACAAAAGAACCAACTAAGGTTTATTCATATGAATAAATCTACTTGGCCATCTGAGTAAGTGCCTATGAACTATTTAATTGAGTTTCTATGATCGATCAATTATGAAAGCATATATATGAGCTTTGTTGGACAAGAAAGTGATGCATGATTGTATAGGTATATTCGGCCTTTTTAGTTATGTGATCATATTATCATTATGTAGATATTGAATATTTGGAGTTATAAAAGTTTATATGGATATGTGCATACATATATATGTTCTTGTATATGATTCTAATTAATGAAGTGTATATGAAGTGAGTGTATAGTTGGAAATTGATATTTACCATTTGAATCTTGAACCGAGATAGTGAGTTAATGTTGAAGGTAAGATAAGGAAAATGTTAAATTATATAAGGTATTGAAGTTCGGTAATGAGATATCATATGTGTTTTGTTAAGGTTTAATTGTTATTAAGTATATGATCTAAAGTGTTTGAGTGTTAAATCGAATCACTTTTAATTGCTTAAGGTAAGAAAATGATAATTACTATGGTAAGTATGGTAATGACATTCGGCCATAAAGAACTTTTGAGTTAAATAAATTGTATTCAATGTTATAAACAAATTGTTTATAATGCTTGAAAGTTTAAATGCCATGCTAAAATTTGCTTAAGACTTACTAAGCTAGTAAGCTTACTCTCTGTGTGTTCATTGTTCTATTTTATAGATTTTGATCAAGCTACAAGCTCGGGGATCACAACGAAGTCATCCACACTATCAATCTATTTTGGTACCTTTTGAGTTTGGTTTTGAATTAAAGGCATGTATAGGCTAGATTATGTCTGAATTAATGACTGATGTCCTTGTATATATATATATAGCCATGCGAAAATGGCTTGATTATGGTATTTTAGTCTTAAGTGTATTCGGTCTTGGTGCTTGCTCATTATGGTAATAATTTTTTATAGAGTAAGTATGCTTGTGTTGGTAGCATGGTTAAGCTTTAGTTGTGTATCGTTAATGATGCTATGATAATGATTCTTTAGTCATGCATTAACTTAATTTGTAAATATAGATAATAGACTTTTATATAAAATGTGGTTTGGCCATAGTGGTTTAATTACATAGATAATTGCTAATAATGGATTTGGTTGAATCAATATGTATTAACTATGCTATATTATGGTTATTTGTCAAATTGAAATGGTTCAAATCGTTATGGTCATATGTATATATATTTGCATTAAAAGATGAAGTTATTAAATTTGAAATGATGCTTGATTAAGTGTGGTTAATATGTAATGTGGTTAATCTATCTTATATTAATGCGTATAGCATGTGAATTGTTATAATCAATGATTGATTAAGGGAATGAGTTGGTATGGATTCGGTAATTATGTTAGATATGGCTTTGACTTTAGGAAAATATGCGAATGGTATATTGGCAACTAAAGTTAGTTTGGTTATGTTTTATATCACCAATATCGTTTAAATGAGTGGAATTTTAATAGTGACTGTGGATCATTTGATGTTTAAATTTGTACTCGTTTTAAGGTTACATAACAATATGGTTTAATAGACGCTGGAGTATCGTTTAATTATGAAAGTTATGTTTCTTTTAATTTAAAGACTTGATATTTGTTTAGGTTTCAAATGTTGAAGTGATTAGACTTTTGAGTTATGAAATATAATGAATATCTGTGTGAACTGTATTATGACTAATAACGCCTCGTAACCCTAATCTGGCGACGGATATGGGTTAAGGGTGTTACATAAGCATATCCTCAAGTACTTGAATTAATCTCTCTGACTGACCATCGGTTTGGGGATGAAAAGCTGTACTAAATCTCAACTTTGTACCCAAAGCTTCTTGTAACTTCTTCCAAAATCTGGATGTAAATCTCGAATTTCTATCCAACATGATCGATAAAGGAACTCTGTGAAGCCTTACTATTTCAGAAACATACAAGCTTGCGAGCTTGTTGAGTGAGTAATCAACTCGAACAGGTAAGAAATGAGCTGATTTCATGAATCTATCAACTATAACCCATATAGCATCTTTCTTGCTCGGTGATAATGGTAATCCCATTACAAAATCCATAGTGATACGGTCCCATTTTCACTCGGGTACCATAATTGGTTGGAGCAAACCCGAAGGTACTTGGTGTTCAGCCTTTACTTGCTGACAAATCAAACATCTTGAAATGAACTCTAAAATATCTTTCTTTATTCTCGACCACAAATACTGTTGCTTCAAATCATTATACATCTTGGTACTACCTGGATGTACAGATAAACATCCGTTATGTGCCTCATGCAAAATTCTCTAAATAAGCTCTTCCTTTCTCCATACACAAACTCTATCATTAAACATCAAACTTCCATTGGAGCTAATCCGAAAATCGACTCAACATCTGGCTCGCACTGAGTTCTCTTGGCTTGCAACTCACTATCTTCTTTTTGAGCCTCAATAATCTCTTGGAGGAACAATGGTCTAGCTCTCAACTCAGCTAGAATAGAACCATCGTCGGATAAAGTCATCCGTGAATTCAATGCGTTTAATGCAAATAGGAACTTTCTACTCAAGGCATCGGCGACCACATTCGGCTTTTCGAGATGGTAATCAATGATTAACTCATAGTCCTTTATCAACTCTAACCATCTCCATTGCCTTAAATTCAACTTTTTCTACGTCATCAAGTACTTTAGACTTTTGTGATCGGTGAAAATCTGACATCTTTCGCCATATAGATGGTGTCTCCAAATCTTCAAAGCCAAGACTATGGCAGCCAACTCTAAATCATGCGTCGGATAATTCCTCTCATGAGGCTTCAACTGTCTGGAAGCATAAGCAATAACCTTGCCTTCTTGCATAAGTACACAGCCTAATTCATTTAAGGATGCATCATTTTTCATAGAATCTGCAAATCGTCAGTAGGTGCTCAAAAGATTGTTATATTACTGAACTCTTTCATTAGATCCGACTTGTGGGTTGTACTAAAAATGCTAAATTCAACCTCTCTAGCTGCTGGTAGTCTTAGTAATTCCTGAAAACATCCAAGTACTCACATAATATCAGTAATGAATCAATTTTTAGCTCTGTCTCTCTAGTGTTCATCACAAAGGTAAGATACGCCTCATACCCTTTTCTTATATATCTCTGTGCCGTCTTATGAGAAATCATTATTGGCGATCTACCCAGTTCATCTGATTCTACATGAAGAGTGTCCCCATTCTCACATCTCATCTCAATGTATTTCTTCCCACAATTAACTATTACATCATGGGTGGTCAACCAATCCGTACCAAGAATGATGTCAAACTCATCAAAGGGTAACAACATAAGGTTTGCTTTAAAATAATGACCTCTAATCATCAATGGACAGTCTTTACATACTTTGTCAACTAAAACACTTTTGCCTATAGGATTAGACACCTTAATCATAAATTCTGTAGACTCTATAGGCATACTCATACTGGATACTAGTTTCATGCAAATATAAGAGTGTGTAGATCCGGGATCTATTAAAGTAATAACTTTAATATCATGAAGAGAAAAGGTACCCGTAATAACCTCAGGAGAAGATGCCTCTTCGCGAGCGCGAATGGCATAAGTCCTCATAGGTGCTCTACCCTCAGGTCTCGCAGCCTATTCTTTAGGGTTACCTCTACCACCTGCCCCACTTCTAGGGTTCCTCTGCGGTCTGCCTGTGACCATACCCCCAGATCTAGGGTTCTAAGTTCTCTCTCCTTTCATCATCTCGAAATAATCTTTTATATAGTGATCCAGGGAACCACATCTGAAACAAACATTTTCATGCGCTCGACATTCGTCGAGATGACGCCTGCCACACTTTGGGCATTCAGGTTTATCAGATCAAATATTCCCCACACTAGCGACTAAAGTAATCATGCTTTATTCCTCGAATACTATTTACTCTTGTCCTTCCTTGAAAATCCATTGGAAGTAGCCGATCGGGTAGGAAATCTCTTGACTTCTTGGATGAAGATTGGAATGTGGAGCATTCGAGTTAGTTTCGCGAATGAACTCCATATACCATGTGTTCATCATGTGGAGGAAGGCTTCTCTAGCCTCTTATCCTCCTCTCTGACTCACCGTAGTGTGTCTATTCTCATCCTCACTAGGCATCGTCCCTTCAGTGGGAGCTGGCGCATTGCTTTCTCAATCATCCACCACTACTCTATCAGGATCCATTTTCTATATGTATAAACATAATTTAAGTCGTCAGGAGTCGTCACATTATCATTATAAAAACATTCTTATGTATGAAATGTATAGTTAGACTCATGCTCATGTTACGTTAGTCCTACAACTGACTAAATTATAGCTCTGATACCACTAAATGTAACACTCGATACCCGAGTTCAAGGCTAAGACTGGATACGAGACATTACCATGCTTGAACTCACTTAAACATGTACTTACGGGCTGTAAAATTTTGTTTCGAAATAGAAACTCTTCTTTTTTAGACAAAACGTACATTTCATGGGCCTATGAGGCCTTAAACCCATATCTGGGAACTTTCAAAATTCAAATGGGAACTTTTTTGAAATAGGGGTCACACGCCCATGTGGTTTGGGACACGCCCGTGTACCCCTAAGACATGCCCGCGTCTTCCAACCGTGGTTGACATTGACTAATTTCACACGGCCTTGACACGCCCGTGGACTGAGACCGTGTGCTATACCTTGATATACTGACATATTCACACGGCCTGGGGCACATGCCCATGTTCTGACCGTGTGTAACACTCGGCCTAAACAAACGGCCGTGGGATTTACTCCGTAGTCTATTTTGCCTTAAGACAACATGCAGGGAACGCACTAGCTAGACACACGCCCGTGTGTCTATCCGTGTGGGCACTTAGAGGCTATTTACCAAGCCAATTACCACCCTGAAATCAAGATCAATCTCATACTCAGTTCAACAACTCAAATACTACATCTTTCATGAACAATACTACAAAATTCATTGATATCAATAAACATACATACTTAGTCAATTTGGCCAATCACTAAGTCGTATACAAAATGATAATAGACTTGATGGCCCATACAATTGCCCTTTTTAAGACATTTAAAATGAAATGCTTCCTATATATGCCATACTTAATATAAATAGCTTGGCTATACCAAATAGTGACTAATAGTGTGCTTCGAGCTCCAATGATGATGATCTACGAGATTAGCTTGGCGCAACTACATGGAAAGAAAGAATTAAAGACGTAAGCATTTAGCTTTGTAAGTTTGCATATAATGCACAAAGCAACATACTTATTTAAAATAAACCATCTGGCATATACAATAGCATCATAAATTTCAGCTATTTAAGCTTACTTACTCATTCTGATTCTTATATATCTCATGACACTTACTAGCCTCATGCTCGTGAAGTAAACGAGGTACCTGTATCACTTAATCATATAGATTAACATACTCTGTCATGGTAAGCATAATCTTAAATTCATCATGCATAACATGAATAATACTCTTAGTTAGCTTTAACTAGCATTCTTTAATGATAGCTTTACTTACTTAACTTTCTTGTTTTCTTATTTACTCTTTACTCATTTTGCCCGATGAATTACCATGAATAACCGAGGATACGGAATCTCATCCCACATATAACTCGATGCCAAAGCCATATCCTTGATATCGTCTTACATGGGATCTCTCATCTTGGTATTGAAGCCATGTTTTGACATGGACTTACTCAAAGTCTTCCTTACATGGGATCCGGGCTTCGTTTCTCCTGATCTATAATAATAATTTAACTCATTTAATACTCATAATAACTAAATGGACTCATAAATCATACTATGGTGAAATTACCAATTTGCCCCTAAACTTTCTCATAATTACTCTTTTGCCCCAAGGCTCGTAAAGTGATTTTCATTCAACTTTCTTAAACTTCATGCTTAGCTGATTCATTTTCTCTACTATAACAATCATCAATTCTCAATATTTCTATCATGAATGACAAATTTCGTAACTATTACAAATTAATCCATACTAACATTTTTCATGAAATTCACTTAGGAAAAGATGTTTATCTAACATAAAACTATCATAATCTTCCATAAAACATCATTTTACAAGCATATCATTCATGGGTAGATTTTTGAACATGCATCTTAGCTCATTTTATAGCTAAAAATAGCTAATTCATAATACGAGAATTTCAAAAATACGAAAAATATTAAAAACGAGGCTAAGATGAACTTACTAGCAAGCTTGAAAAATGAACAAACCCTAGCTATGGGGTTCTTCAAATTTTTGGCATGAGACTTTTATCATCTTTTTCCTATTTTAATCATTTAATTAATAAATGACCAAAATACCCTTCTCTTAAAATTTTCACATTTTACTAACTCATGTCCATTTTTGTCCAAAAATTATAATTTGGGAAAATTGCTATTTAAGGACTTCTAATTAACATTCTAAAGCTATTTCATACAAAAAGCTTCTAGAAACTCATATTTTGCAACTTTTGCAATTTAGGACCATTCAACCTCAATTTAACAAAATTGCTTCATGAAACTTTCACACTAGCATGCAAACATGGCATAAACCTTAAAAAATCATAAATTTACCTTGGATTCATGGCCTCACACCACTATTCTGACTAGGCCCTAAATTGGACTGTTACACGGGCGTGTCCCTTCTTCCACACGGGCATGTGACCCTATTTTAAGTAAAAAATTTTTAAGTGTGAAAAAGTTTCTGGTTAATTTTTGAAACCCTCCGTATGCCTGTTTGAGGCCTCATAGACCTAAAATAAGGATGTTATGCATATTTATGAAGAGTCTTAAGTTGGAATTGAAATTTTAAAGCCCAAAATTTTATATTTTAGTAAGTTAAGTCCGGTAATGTCTCGTACTTAATTCCGGAGTTGGATACGGGTAAGGGGTGTAACATTTAGTGGTATCAGAGTTACGATTTAGTCAATTCTCAGACTAACGTAGTGTAATTATGAGTCTAGCTATACATGCCATACGTAAGAGTAATTGTTTAATGATAGTGTGACGACTCATAGCGAATTGAATTGTGTTTTTATATAGTAAATGGATCTTGATCCCGATCGAATTGTAGTTGATGATGCTACAAGTAATGCGCCGACTCCCGCGTGAGGGATCACGCGAGTAGAGAGTAGACCCGAGACTATGGGTCAGGGAGAAGAGGCTCGAGAAGCCTTTCTCCATATGATGAACAACTGGTATACCGAGTACATTCAAGTGAATCCTAATCCTTAACCCCTTCCACCCCACCTATGCCTCAGCCTGCTCTTGTAGCTCCTCAAGTGGTAGAGGTAGTAAGAAGAGAAAGGCCTCCGGTCGATAAGATTCAGAAACAAGGAGCCGAGGAATTTCATGCTAGTAAGGATGATGATCCGGAGAGGGTGGAATTCTGGCTTGAGAATACCATTAGGGTATTCGATGAGTTATCATGCACACCTGAAGAGTGCATAAAGTGTGCAGTATCTCTCTTGAGAGATTTGACCTATCAGTGGTGGAACACCCTTGTGTCGGTGGTACCAAGGGAGAGAGTAAATTGGAAAATCTTCTAAGAGGAGTTCCGAAAGAAGTACATTAGTCAAAGGTTCATTGACCAGAAAAGAAAGAAGTTATTGGAGCTAAAGCAAGGTCGGATGACGGTGACCGAATATGAGTGTGAGTTTGTAAGGCTCAGCAAATATGCTCGAGAGTGCATATCGACAGAAGCCATCATGTGCAAAAGATTCGAGGATGGGTTAAATGAGGATGTCAATTTGTTTATTAGTGTCCTCAAACTAAAAGAGTTTTTGGTGATTGTAGATCGAGCCTGTAAGGCTGTTGAACTAGTCAAAGAGAAAAAGAAAGATGAAAATAAGTCTCACGACTCGAAGAAGAGACAATTAGGCAAGTTATTCCAGTCATCGTCTAAGAAGTTAAGAGAGTTTACTGTTCGATCAGCTACTTCAGCTGCGTTTTCGAACAGAAGTAAAGGTAGACAGTACCTGGGGTCAAAGGCACAGACTACTTCGGTTGCTAGTATTGGCAACGCTCGACCGAGTAGACCGGAGTTCCCAGAGTGTGACAGCTGTCATCCTGGTGAGTGTCGAGCAAACGAGAAGGCTTGTTTTAAGTGTGGATCTCTAAACCATTTTATCAGAGATTGCCCCGAGGTGGGTGAGAAAGAGAAGCCTTAGAATACAAGACTGGGAAGTACTACTAGGGAAGACTACAGAGAAACCCGAGAAATGAAATGAGTAGCAAGAATACATCTAGAGAGTAGATTGCAAGGGCTGAGGGTAGAGCACCGGCGAGAACATATACTATTCATGCTCGTGAGGTGGCGTCCTCCCCTGATGTAATTACGGGTACATTTTCTCTCTTTGACACTCGTGTTGTATCTTTAATTGATCCGGGATCTACCCATTCGTATATTTGCATAAAATTAGACTCTAGCATGAGCATGCCTATAGAGCCTACTGAATTTGTAGTAAGAGTGTCAAATCCCCTAGGCAAATATGTGTTGGTCGATAGAGTATGTAAAGGTTGCCAGTTGATGATTAAGGGTCATTAATTTCCGGCTGATCTTATGTTATTGTCATTTGATGAATTTGATATAATCCTTAGGATGGATTGGTTAGCTACTCATGATGTGATAGTGAATTGTGGGAGAAAATTTATTGAGTTGAAATGTGAAAGTGGAGATCTAATCCGTGTTGAATCAGATGAGCAAGATAGATTTCCAGTGGTGATATCTTCTTTGTTGACTCAGAAGTATCTAAGAAAGGGGTACGAAGCTTACCTTGCCTTTATGATGAATACTAAAGAGACTAAGTTGAAAATTGAGTCGGTACCCATAGTATGCGAGTATCCATATGTTTTCTCGAAGGAATTACCAAGGCTACCTTCGGCTAGAGAGATTGAATTTGGAATTGAGTTAGCTTCTAGTACGACACCTATATCGATTGCTCCATATAGAATGGCTCCAACCGAGCTAAAAGAACTGTAGGCACAGTTGCAAGAGTTGATAGATAAAGTCCGGGGTGCTCCTGTTTTATTTGTGAAAAAGAAAGATGGTTCCATGAGGTTGTGTATAGATTATAGGCAGCTCAATAAGGTAACCGTGAAGAACAAGTACCCATTGCCGAGAATCGATGATTTTTTGATCAATTGAAGGGAGCCACGACATTTTCCAAGATAGACTTGAGGTCTGGATATTATCAATTGAGAGTCAAGGATTCATGTAACACCCCAAACTCGGCCCATACGTTACCACCGAATCTGGTATGTCACAGGGTGAAGTGTAATCAAGTCTTAATTAAATCTTAGAAAAACTGGCGATTTGGAAGAAAACTTTTTCCAAGTATTACGTAGTCTTTTGAAAACATTGATGTTTAGATTAAAGAAACTCCACTTTTACTTTAATATTTAAACTGCCAAGGTGTCAAGTTTGCTATAAACAGTAAACAAAAAAAACCCAAGTACAACCTTGAAAGGCCTTATTACATAACGAAAAGCCCAAATTTAAAAAATAAACTTATAGTAATGCCGAAAATATAAAGAAAAGAAATCAAAATTATGGCCTCCACAAATTCGCCTCGGCTCTTGCATCCACAAGCTACTGTTTACCTGAAAAGTTAAGGAAAAGGGGTGAGTCACCAAGACTCAGTGTGTAACTTTCCCACATTATACATACGGCATGAAGCCCATGGTCATACATTGGCCTTAGCCCACATATCAACATACAACATGTGAAATGCAAATAGCCCAACCCAAACCTAGTTTTTCCATCTGCTACACACCAACCCGTACCAACCATCACACCGTGGGGATTTCTACAATCAACCCTCCATCCGTACACTCCATCACGACAGTCATGCTGCCAATTACACACGATCACTAGGTGACCAAATAATATTTCGTGGCATAGCCACCGATCACTGTGTGACCAAATAAAATATATATATACATCGTGGCAGAGCCACCGATCACAATGTGACCAAAAATAATGTATGAACATATGTATATATATCGTGGCAAAGCCACCGATCACTACGTGACCAATTAAACACTTCCCCTTCATATCAAACCCATACCCATGATCTACATACAAATCCTAACAATGCAACATGCTATTCATAACACATCAATTTGCCATACATACATTTGGCTATGCAAAGAAATGATACGGTCACGTACCTGGCAATCCTAGCCTTACCCCTAAGGGCATCACGACTGTCTACACAACCCTTTTTCTGGCTTTTCATCCCATACAAATGTTAGTACAAATAAAGTATAGTGTGTGAAGGTTTACACACCTGATAATACGCACGATGACACTCTCTATGGCGACACTATCACTAGCTGAAACTACCACTATCTGCCTACTATTCTGCTTAGAACTTGGCCCACAACTCAATGGCCAATCCCAAACAGTAGGCACCGCGCGTTTCTTGAACTTTGGGGTTGGGACTACAGATCCAACCCCTTCCTTCGATTTGCTGACATGCGAGTCCATGAATGATCTTGGTTAGAAGGTACTATATTGAAACGATGATCGCTTAACGAAAAATTAGTTTAAGACATGAACAACGAAAGGAAACCGATTGATCAACTTAGGGAGAATTGAAATCCTTACCTTGAAATCCCGAAAGAAATAATATGGTTCAAATGTTAACAATTTTTGGCTTAAAAACCTAGGCGATTAGATCTCATTCAAATCTCGAAATGTCGCCCAAAAAGAACACGAGATCAGTGAAAAACATCAATCTAATGATGGCCCTAACAACCAACTAGCCATTTGACTTTAGTTTCCAAAAATCGAAAGAGTTTATAAACATTAACAAAAGTCAACACTTACCTCAATAGAAGATTTCGGCTACCACTTGGGAAAAGATTCGATAATGCCAAAGAAGAAGATTGAAATGGGGTAAATGAGATCTAAGAGTTTTAGGCTTTTAAGAAAGATTTGAAGAAGAGATGAACATATAAGAGGCTTAGCGTTTTTGGCTTTAGAAGAATAGAGTTAGGAGTTTTTTTGGTTTTGGCAGAAAAAGAGAAGAAGATGAACCCTTAATTGCCAAAAATAAGAGGAGAGAAAATAAAAGCTATGCTCTTAGGAAAACAATGAATTTCGGCACACCCTTAGCCAAAAAAATAAAAATTTCGGCATACCCTTAGCCACTTCTAGCCGTTTCCCTCCTTGTATTCAGTGTCCCACACTCGGCCACCTCTTCTACCTCTATCCTATCCCATATTTTCCTCTTATCCTCATCTTCCTATCTTCTGACTAAATCCACACTCACTCCTACAGAGTCCCAGCCGAAACCACCTCTCACTCCTCAAGCGCATATATTAAAAAAAACACTCCTTTTGCTTAACATGGGATTCGAACCTGCTTCCTTCAAGCCCTCCTTGTGGCGTCACTTACCTATGCCCTTAGTGGCGCCTCCTTGCCACTTTACCAGCTAGATTTTTTTGTTAACTTTCCCATTCAAGTACCCTTAAGGCCCACTTCACCTAGTTCTCCTTGCAGAGTCTAAAAACAAAAATTTCTACCAAGGCTCAGGCTTAACCTCAAGCCTTCCTAAAAGCTCTAAACACACTAGACATATACACACAGCATGGCATACACACACAACACATCACAAATGCAGAGCCCCCAATCTAGGATGTTATAGTTCTACCCCCTTAAAAGAATTTCGTCCCCAAAATTACCTGGTCAAAAGAGGTGAGGGTATTGCTGTCGTATAACATCCTCTAGCTCCCATGTAGCTTCCTCTGATCCGTGATTCCACTACAGAACCTTAACCAAAGGAACCGATTTTCTTTGCAAAACTTTAACATCCCACTCCAAAATCTGAACTGGTTCCTATTCAAAGGTTAAATCAGGCTTTACCTCAAGTTCCTCCAACGATATCACATGAGATGGGTCTGAACGGTAATGTCGCAACATTGAAATATGAAACACATCATGGATCTTACTTAGCTCCGAAGGTAGCTCAAGCTGATAAGCAACTGGTCCTACACGCTTTAACACCCAATAAGGCCCGATGAACCTAGGGCTTAGCTTACCCTTCTGTCCAAACCTTAGAATTTTCTTCCACGGTGATACCTTCAAGAAAACCCGATCACCCATTGCAAACTCTATGTCCTCGACTTGGTCGGTAAGACTTACGCCGTCCGACGCTTCCTTCAACCTAGCCCGAATCAGCCCAACCTTATTCTCCGTTTCCAATACTAGTTCTGGACCCAAAATCTGTTGTTGACCCAACTCTGTCCAACATGTAGGAGTACAACACTTTCGCCCATACAACGCCTCATACGGTGCCATCCGAATATTGGACTGATAGTTGTTATTATATGCAAATTCTGCCAATGGTAGGAATTCTTCCTAGCTACCTTTGAAATCGATAATGCAACCTCTCAATATGTCTTCTAAAATCTGTATCACCCTTTCTGACTATCCGTCTGTGGATGAAACGTCGTATTAAAATCCAACTTTGTACCCAATGCTTGATACAATGCCCTCCAGAATCTTGACGCAAACCTAGGATCTCTGTCTGAGATGATGGACACAGGTACTCCATGGAACCTCACAATCTCCGCTATATACAACTTAGCCAACCTTTGTAGAGAGTAATCAACCCGAACTGGTATAAAATGAGCGGACTTCGTCAATCGATTAACGACTACCCATATCAAATCCTTCTTAGTAGGCATAAGAGGTGGCCCACCAACAAAATCCATAGTGATTCTCTCCCATTTCCATTGCGGAATCTTCACCAGCTGTAACAACCCCAAAGGCAACTGATGCTCTGCCTTTACCTGCTGACATGTCAAACATTTACCTACAAATTCAGTTGCCTCCCGCTTCAGACCTTGCCACCAAAATTGTTCTCGTAAATCTCGATACATTTTACTTCCTCCCGGATGCATAGCATATAGGCTACTATGCGCTTCCTGAAGAATCATCCACCTCAATTCCACATCCCTCGACACACAAACCTTTTTCTAAAAACACAGAACCCCATCATCGTTCAGATTATAGTCCCCTACTTCACCATATTGCACTTGAGATAGTCGGGCACTCAAGTCATCATCCTACAACTGCTTCTCTTTAATTTAATTTATCCATGTCGGCTTTACCTGAAGCTTAGCTAATAAACTCCCATCTTTATACAAGCTCAGATGAGCAAACATCGCCCTCAGATCTGAGATCACCTTTCGACTTAGCGCATTCGCCACCACTTTAGCTTTGCCCGAATGGTATTCAATCGAACAATCGTAATCCTTTAGTAGTTCAATCCACCTCCTCTACCTCAAATTCAACTCCTTTTGGGTGAGGAGATATTTCAAGCTCTTATGATCTGTATAAATGATGGACCTCTCCCCATACAGATAGTGTCTCCAAATCTTTAAAGCAAAACCACTGCCACCAACTCTAAATCATGCGTGGGATAATTTAGCTCATGCGGTCTTAACTGTCGAGACGCATAAGCAACCACTCTTCCTCCTTGCATCAACACATATCCTAACCTGGTGTGCGAAGCATCACAATAAACCACGAACTCCTTTCCAGCCTCAGGTTGAATCAACACCGGAGCTTCCGTCAACACCTTTTTCAACTTTTCAAAACTTTCTTGTTGCTTGTCACCCCACACAAAAAGTACTCCCTTCCTCAACAACTTGGTTAAAGGTGATGCAATCAAGAAAAATCCTTCAACGAACCTCCTGTAATAACCAACAAGACCCAGGAAAATCTAAATTTTCGTCACAGACCTGGGTGCTTTCCAATCCATGATAGCTTCAACCTTCGGGGACCAACTCTAACCCCTTCTGCCGACACTACGTGTCCTAGAAAAGTAACTTCCCTTAACCAAAATTCACACTTACTGAATTTTGCGTACAATTGTTTCTCCCTCAGGATTTGTAGTAGCACTCGTAGATGCGAATCATGCTCCTCTTCCGACCTTGAATACATCAGGATATCATCTATAAACACCACCACGAACCGGTCCAAATAGGGTTGGAACACCCAGTTCATCATATCCATAAACGCCGTTGGTGTGTTAGTCAACCCAAACGGCATTACTAAGAATTCGTAATGGCCATAACAGGTCCTAAAAGCTATCTTTTGAATATCCGATTCTTTAACCTTAAGCTGATGATATCTTGATCTCAAATCTATCTTTGAGAACACTGACGCCCCTTTCCGTTGATCGAACAAGTCATCAATCCTTGGCAATGGATACTTGTTCTTGATAGTTAACTTGTTTAGCTGACGGTAGTCAATGCACATATGCATTGATCCATCCTTCTTCTTGAAAAATAGCACTGGCGCTCCCCAAGGCGATACACTTGGTCGGATGAAACCCCGATCCAACAATTCCTGAATCTGGGCTTTCAATTTCACCAACTCCTTCGGTGCCATTCTATATGGTGCAATGGATACTGGTGCTGTTCCCGGAAGAAGATCAATTCTAAATTCCACCTCACGATTTGGAGGTAGTATAGGAGGTTTTTCTAGGAAAACGTCAGAGAACTCCCTCACCATTCTAACATTCTCCACCATTGAATCCCGAACTTCCAAAGCACAAACAAAGGCTACGAATGCCCTACACCCTTTTCTCATCATTCTTTCAGCCTTTAGAGTGGATACTACATTAGACAAGAAGTTCCTCTGTTCACTTATTACCACCACCTCATCCTCCTGACTAGTCTTTAGTACCATACGCTTGGTTGCACAATCTAGATTCGCTCAATACTTCACTAACCAGTCTATACCTAAGACTAGATCGAACTCTCCAAAAGCAGTTCCATTAAATCTGCCGGAAAGACTACCCCTTGCACTTTTAGAGGTACATCCCTATACAGTTTGTTCACCACTACTGACTGACCTAGCGAGCTAATTATAGTTATCTCCCTAAGGATAATCTCAAAGTCTATACTTAAAGTTCCAGAGACTATACTAGCAATATAAGAGTGCGTCGATCCAATATCAATTAATGTGGAAAAAGGCAAACCAAAAATTAAGAACGTACCAGTTATGACATCCGGTGCATCCCCCTCCTCTCGACGTCTTGCTACATAGACTAACCTTGGTTGTCTTGCATCAGTGTTCCCTGCACCTCTGCCTTGTGTTCCACAGCTCCGACCATATCCATCACCCCCTTTGGCTGGACCGCGACCTCTCTGCAGTTGTGGACCTCCTCTACCAGGCTGAGTGTTAGTCTATCCTACCGACTCCGCGCCACCCCGATCCTGTGGACAGTCCCTAACCAGAAGATCCGAGGACCCACACCTAAAACATTTCCTGTCACCTACCCAACATTCACCTGAATGAAATTTATTACACCGACCACACCTCTGAGGTTGACCATTACCCCAAATCTCACACCCTGTCTCGGCCCATCCATCTTAGGTCTTTTTTGGAAATGCCCCGTTGACCCCGACGTCACAACATTCCTCTTATTCCTATCCCTGTCTCTATCATTATTCTGCTTTTTGGTTCACTTAACTTCCTCGACTATCTTAGCCTTTTCCACTAAAATCGCAAATTCTTGCTCTCGTTGTGGAGCTATCAACACACGTAAATCATCCCTCAAACTATCCTCAAATCGAACACAACATTCGTGTTCTATGGCCACTATCCCTCGGTCATAACGACTCAAGCGCAAAAATTTTGCTTCATAAGCAGCTACCAATTTACTTCCTTGAATCAGATTCAAAATGCCCTACGCTGCGCATCCACATAACTTATCCAATGTACTTACTCTGGAATGCCGACTTGAAGAACTTCCAAGTAATGCGGTCAGCCACCGCACCATCCCTGACCGTAAGCCACCATTGGTACGCTTCATCCCAAAGAAGAGACACCACTCCCTTCAGCTTCTCCTCTTCCATGAAGTCAATATCATCCATTATACGTTGCACCACTTCCATCTAATACTCAGCTGTACTAGGAGTTACACCGAGAATTCCCCTAAACATGGCTGCTCTATTAGCCCTAAGTCGTTCTGGCATAGATTTTCGAGCTCCCATACCCATGCCTGCTCCCGCAACTCTCTCCAACACTCGGAGCATCGCTTGAGACACCGCATCGTCTCTGCTTGTTTGGTCCTGATACTCTGCCTCCACAGTTGGTGGCACTAGTATCTCATTTCCTGACTCATGACCAGACCCTACTGATTTTGACACAGTAATCCTGCCTCTACCTCGGCCACGCACACCACGCCTCTTAGTGCTCATTTCTAACATTCACGATTTATCTGATAAAAATTTTATGAATTAATAATTTCTTCCACTGATTAATAACGAACAATCTTATGAAAAGTAGTTTCAATAGTAGTTCTTTTGAATTCGAGATTATATCTACAGAGTTCAGTCTCAAGTCTGCATCTCCTAGTTCAAGAAATCACATACATTCAACAACCATACGCATTCCAAACAGAGTATCACATAACTGCATCAAACACAAAGGTGACATCCATAACCTCACCTTCGTCACATAAGGGTATTTTTGTAATTTCACCCTACAAGGGTATTTTTGTAATTTTGCAAAATAGGGTATCTTGGTGATTTTACAAAATAAGGGTATTTTGGTAATTTCATAAATCAGGGGTATTTTGGTATTTTTCTCAAACCTAGGGTATTCTGGATATTTTACAGAACTAGGGGCATACGAGTAATTTTACAAAAATAGGGTATTGGTCCCTTTCGGGTTTTAGTTATGAATTTTGGCCCATTAACAAGTCATCTCGGCTAAAGTGAACAAACACTACGCACCAGGTAGGATTCTAGCGAAGAGGAGGTGGGCTACTAGGACCGCTTAAATACCAAGCTCTCCCTAGATCCAATCCTAGACATGCGTATGCCCGTTGCCACACTCCAACCCAACAACTTGTTCATGGACATGTTTAACTAAAGAAATTAAGTCTTATGGATTTTAAGAGTTCTTTAACTAGGCCTAAAGTCCATAAACCCTAGCATACATGCCTATGTCCCCATAAAGCCCATCAAGCCCAACATACATACCATATCAAGGGTTAGAATACTTACCTGCATGGATAAGGTGCCGCCAGACTAGAAGGCCATATCTCAACCCAAAACCTTTTTCTTAAACTCACATCAAACTATAAAACACCACTGGACCTATTTCACAGTCCGAGTTTTGTAACTGGGCTCTGATACCAAAAATGTAACACCCTAAACCTGGCCCATATGTTACAACCGAATCTAGTATGTCACAGGGTAAAGTGTAATCAAGTCTAAATTAAATCTTTGAAAAACCGACGATTTGGAAGAAAACTTTTTCTGAGATTACATAGTCTTTTGAAAACATTGATATTTAGATTAAAGAAACTCCACTTTTACTTTAATATTTAAACTGTCGAGGTGTCGAGTTTACTATAAACAGTAAACAAAAAAAACCCAAGTACAACCTTAAAAGGTCTTATTACACAACGAAAGGCCTAAATTTAAAAAATAAACTTATTGTAATGCCGAAACTATAAAGAAAAGAAATCAAAATTATGGCCTCCACGAGTCTGTCTCGGCTCCTGCATCCACAAGCTACTGGTCACCTGAAAAGTTAAGGAAAAGGGGTGAGTCACCAAGACTCAGTGTGTAAATTTCCCACATTATACAGACGGCATGAAGCCCATGGTCACCCATTGGCCTTAACCCACATATCAATATACAACATGTGAAATGCAAATAGCCCAACCCAAACCTAGTTTTTCCATCCGCTACACACCAACCCGTACCAACCAATCACACCGTGAGATTTCTACAATCAACCCTCCATTCATTTACACTCCATCACGGCGGTCATGATGCCAATTACACACGATCACTAGGTGACCAAATAATATTTTGTGGCACAGCCACCGATCACTGTGTGACCAAATAAAATATATATATACATCGTGGCAGAGCCACCGATCACAATGTGACCAAAAATAATGTATGAACATATGTATATATATAGTGGCAAAGCCACTGATCACTACGTGACCAATTAAGCACTTCCCCTTCATACCAAACCCATACCCATAATCTACATACAAATCCTAATAATGCAACATGCTATTCGGAACACATCAATTTGCCATACATACATTCGGCCATGCAAAGAAATGATACGGTCACGTACCTGACAATCCTAGCCTTACCTCTAAAGGCATCACGACTGTCTACACAGCCCTTTTTCTGGCTTTTCAGCCCATACAAATGTTAGTACAAATAAAGTATAGTGTGTGAAGGTTTACACTCCTGATAATACGCACGACGACACTCTCTATGGCGACACTATCACTAGCTGAAACTACCGCTATCTACCTACTATTCTGCTCAGAAGTTGACCCATAACCCGGTGGCCAATCCCAAATAGCAGACACCATGCGTTTCTTAAACTTTGGGGCTGGGACTACAGATCCAACCCCTTCCTTCGATTTGCTGACATGCGAGTCCATGAATGATCTTGGTTAGAAGGTACTATATTGAAGTGATGATCGCTTAACGAAACATTAGTTTAAGACACGAACAACAAAAGGAAGCCGATTGATCAACTTAGGGAAAATTGAAATCCTTACCTTGAAATCTCGAAAGAAATAATACGGTTCAAACGTTAACGATTTTGGCTTAGAAACCCAGGTGATTAGATCTCCTTCAAATCCCGGAATGCCGCCCAAAAAGAACATGAGATCAATGAAAACATCAATCTAATGATGGCCCTAACAACCAACTAGCCATTCAGCTTTGGTCTCCAAAAATCGAAAGAGATTATAAACATTAACAAAAGTCAACACTTACCTCAATAGAAGATTTTGGCTACCACTTGCGAGAAGATTCGGTAATGCCAAAGAAGAAGATTGAAACGGGGTAAATGAGATATAAGAGTTTTCGGCTTTTAAGAAAGATTTGAAGAAGAGATGAACAGATAAGAGGATTAGGCATTTTCGGCTTTAGAAGAATAAAGTTAGGAGTTTTTTCAATTTTAGAAGAAAAAGAAAAGAAGATGAACCTTTAATCACCGAAAATAGGAGGAGAGAAAATAAAAGCTATGCTCTTAGGAAAATAGTGAATTTCAACACACCCTTAGCCAAACACAAATGAGAATTTCGGCATACCTTTAGCCACTTCTAGCCGTTTCCCTCCTTGCATTCAGTGTCCCACACTCAGCCACCTCTTCCACCTCTATCCTATCCCACATTTTCCTCTTATCCTCATCTTCCTATCTTCTGACTAAATCCACACTCACTCCTGCAGAGTCCCAGCCGAAACCACCTCTCACTCCTCTGGCGCATATATTAAGAAAAAATACTCCTTTTATTTAACATGGGATTTGAACCTGCTTCCTTCAAACCCTCCTTGTGGTGTCACTTACCTATGCCCTTAGTGGCGCCTCCTTGCCACTTTACCAGCTAGATTTTTGTGTTAAATTTCCCATTCAAGTACCCTTAAGGCCCACTTCACCTAGTTTTCCCTTGCAGAGTCTAAAAACAAAAATTTCTACCAAGGCTCAGGCTTAACCTCAAGCCTTCCTAAAAGCTCTAAACACACCAAACACACACACACATCATGGCATACACACACAACACATCACAAATGCAAAGCCCCCAATCTAGGATGTTACAATTCAGATGTGCCGAAAATAGCATTTCGGACAAGGTATGGTCACTATGAAGTTTTGGTCATGCCTGTCGATTTAACCAATGCCTTTGTAATCTTCATGGATTTGATGAATACCATTTTTTGGCCATTTTTGGATAAATTTTTTGTTATCTTCATTGATTATATTCTTATATACTCTCGGAATGAGAACGAGTACACCGAGCACTTGAGAACGGTTCTACAAATCTTGAGAGATGAACAATTATATGCCAAGTTTAGTAAAAGTGAATTTTGGCTTAAAGAGGTTGGATTTTTGGGGCATATTGTCTCGGGAGATGGGATTAGGGTTGATCCGAGTAAGATCTGAGCGGTTGTGGAATGGAAGCTACCAAGGAATGTAACTGAGGTTAGGAGTTTTCTAGGCCTAGCTGGCTACTATAGACATTTTGTCAAAGAATTCTCTATGATAGCTAGTCTAATGATGAGGCTATTACAAAAATATGTGAAGTTTGATTGGACAAAAAAGTGCCAACAGAGTTTTGAGAGACTAAAGGCGTTGTTGACTGAGGCTCCTATTTTAGTGCAAACTGAGCCGGGAAGAGAATTTGTGGTTTTCAGTGATGCATAGGTTGTCTACTTATGCAAGAGGGCAAGGTGATTGCATATGCTTTTAGACAATTAAAGCCGCACGAGAAGAATTACTTGACTTACAATTTGGAGTTAGCCGCAATTATTTTTGGACTAAAGATTTGGAGACACCATTTGTATGGTGAGAGGTGTCGAGTGTGCACTGATCATAAGAGCCTAAAGTACTTGATGACTCAAAAAGAGTTGAATCTTAGGCAATGAAGATGGTTAGATCTAATCAAGGATTATGAGTTAGTGATCGACTACCATCCGGGAAAGTGAATGTGGTAGCAGATGCCTTGAGCAGGAAATTCTTGTATGCTTTGAGAGCTATGAGTACAAGATTAGCATTATTTGATGATGGTACTGTATTAGCCTAGTTGAGGGCTAGACCTTTATTCATTCAGTAGATATGTGAAACTCAAAAGAATGATGGTGAGATGCAAGCTAAGAGAGCTCAGTGTGAATCAGGGAATAACTCTAATTTTTGGGTTGGTTCAGAGGATTGCTTGGTGTTTCAAGATAGGGTTTGTGTACCCAGAAATGATGAGCTTATCCGAAAGATTTTGCATGAAGCACATAGTGGATGTTTATCTGTACATCTAGGTAGCAAGAGGATGTATAATGACTTGAGAAAATGGTATTGGTGGCCGAGTATGAAGAAAAACATCTCGGAGTTTGTGTCCAAATGCTTAATTTTTCAACAAGTGAAAGTTGAACACCAAGTACCTTCAGGTCTACTTTAGCATATTATGGTTCCCAAGTGAAAATGGGACCGTATCACTATAGACTTTGTGACGGGTTTACTGTTGTCATTGAAGAGGAAAGATGCTGTGTGGGTTGTAGTCGATAGATTTATGAAGTCAGCCCATTTCATACGAGTACGAGTTGATTATGCTATTGAAAAGTTAGCGGATTTATATGTGTCAAAGATAGTAAGACTTCATGGAGTACCGTTGTCGATTATTTCGAAAAAAGATTTGAGATTCACGTCACGATTTTGGAAAAATTTGCAAGAGGCTTTAGGCACAAAATTGAGTTTCAGTACAGCTTTCCATCCCAAACCGACGGACAGTTAGAGAGAGTAATACAGATACTTGAGGATATGCTTCGATGTTGTGTTTTAGAATTCCAAGGTAATTGGGAAAAATACTTACCGTTGGTGGAATTCGCTTACAATAATAGTTTTTAGTCAAGTTTGAAAATGGCACCTTATGAGGCACTGTATGGGCGTAAGTGCCGAACACCCTTGTATTGGTCAGAACTCAAAGAGAATCAGATTCACGGGGTCGATTTGGTCAGAAAAACTGAAGAGAAAGTAAATGTGATATGTAAATGTCTGAAAGCGGCCTCCGATAGGCAAAAGTCCTATTCGAATTTGAAAAGGAAATAAATTGAGTTCCAAGAAGGTGATAAAGTGTTCTTGAAAGTATCACCATGGAGAAAAGTCCTCAGATTTGGCCGAAAGGCAAATTGAGTCCGCATTTTATTAGACCTTATGAAGTTACTGAGAGAATAGGACCAGTAGCTTATCATTTGGCCTTGCCACCTGAGTTTGAAAAGATTCACGATGTCTTCCACGTGTCCATGTTACGTCGATACCATTCGGACCCTTCACATGTGATAGTACCAACAGAGGTAGAAATTCAACCGGACATGACTTATGGCGAAGAGCCGATTAAAATTTTGGCACGAGAGGTCAAACAGTTGAGAAACAAAAATATAGCCCTTGTGAAAGTGCAATGGAAAAGACATGGAATTGAAGAGGCTACATGAGAGCCCGAGGATGCTATGAGAAATCAATATCCCAACCTTTTTATCGATAAGATTTTCGGGGACAAAAATCCTTAAGAGGGAGAATAGTAACAACTCAATTTAGGGCTAATCGGAACAGTGGTTTCAAAATCACTAATCCAAGGTCGGAGAAAATTATTTTTATGTTATTTTATGAGTTAGAGTATGATTATATAGGTGCATGAAAATTTTGATGCTTTAATTTTAGCGATTTCATGCTTAGTCGCGATAAAGGACTAAATCACATAAAGTGCAAAAGTTCTATTTTACAAGATAAAGGTGTCTAATAGCCATAGTTAATTGAAGGTCCCAAATGTGAAATTATGCCTTGTTTTAAGAGGTGGCTGGCCATAGGGGGACAAAGAAGTCAAAATTAGTCAAAGTGGGTGTAGTAGGTGGATTAAATTGATAAAATATAATAAAATAAAGAAAGAAAAGATATCATCTTTTCTTCTCCTTCCTTCCACCGAAAATTAGCAACAAAAATAAGAGTTGAGAGCTCAAAAATTTCAACAACCTTCTCTTTTACAAGTATGTTATCTGATGATCATTTCTTGATAAAAATTATACTTTTGGAAACCCTAAAGCTTAAACAAGCTAATGAGAGGACTATTTTGCAAAATGGTAGAAAGTTTAGAGTTTTTCCATGTGAGCTTTTAAGTTGTTTGCTACATTTTTATTGAAGAAAATGAGTCTTAGTTGTTAGATAAACAACTTTTGTGAAAGGTGTTACCATGAAAACACCTAGAAGGACCTTTTTGTAAAGGTTGTATAATAAGAGGTAAATGTGTGAAATGTTGAGTTTTGATGGTTTTCATAAGAGAAATAAATGTTCACCTAGGATCTTTAAAGAAAGAAATTTGATTAGAATTTATTTATGAGCCTAGGGGTGAAATGGTCATTTGTAAAATTCTAAGGGCAAAATAGTAATTTTGCCAAAGCATGATTATTGAAATGCAATTGTTAATGTGATTATTAAATGAGCTAATTTGCTATTATAGATCAAGAAGAACAAAGAATTAACCTCGATCGAGGAAAGGGCAAAGTATCGAACTAGATCGACCATCTAGCCTATTTTGAAATCGAGGTAAGTTTGTGTGCGATAAATTCAACGTAATGTTATTAAGTTTCTAAATGATTGATATTAGCAATGTCGTACAATATTCCTATGAATTTGAGTTATGATGTTGAATGAGAAAAATGATGAAAATAGTGAAGTTGAAGTCTCAAATGGACTGTAATATACTAATAATGAATCATGAGAATGGTAAGGTCCCGTATAAGACCATGTCTGGGATATGGCCTCAACACCAAATGGAGATCCCGTATAAGACCATATCTGGGATATGGCATCGGCATCAAATATGAGAATCGTATAAGACCATATCCGGGATATGACATCGATAATTGATACGAGATCCCGTATAAGACAATATCGGGGATATGGCATCGACATCTAGAAGTGACCCCACGTAAGACCACATCTGGGATGTGGCATTGGTGTCGTAATTATGTGAATGAGGATGATGATATATCCTTGAATATCTCATGTAATTTCCATGTGGTATATAGTTAAGCTTATGCTAGAGATGAGATTAATGCTACTACTAAGTGATGAGGTGAAACAGGTATATGTGAGTAATTCATGAGTATGGTTCACGATATGTGGCATGTGATGTAATTGGTAAGAGTAAATATGAGTAAGATATGGAAATGAGCTTAAGACTTGTGTTTTATTTAATGAAATGGATGAATGACATTATGAGTTTTATGTTGCTATTTATATAAAGCTTACTCCTCTCATTTCCCTCTTCCTTGTAGTATTGCCAAGTTAGCTCGAGATTTCGTGGAACGTCAGAGTGCGGAAATCACACTATCAATTACTCTTCAGTATAGCCAAGTTAGATTCAATTTGAGTATGGCATGTATAGGGCTTAGTCTCTTTTGTTATGTCACATTTGTTAGCCAAAGTGTTGGTTATTAATGTTTCTAAATTCATTTTGTAAGAAGTTTTTGGAATCAGGCCAATACTTGACAAGTCTACATATATTCAATGATGATGAATTTTATGAAGTGTATGCTTGTGTGAATGTATTGATTTTGAGTCCTTAGAAGGACTTTATAATCCCAATATGTGTTGGATTGGATTGGTGCAAGTATGGTTGCTATATAGGGTGGCATATCGCTTGGTAGATAGCCTTTTAAATGTCCACACGGGTAGAAACACGGGCGTGTATGACACACGATCAGCCCTATGGGCGTGTAGATTGGCCGTGTGTCTCCATGCATGATAGGCTTACAAGTCATTATGCTCAGTAGTAAAAACACGGGCAGAGACACAGCCGTGTGTCTCAGTTGTGTGGAGACACGACCATAGGCATGGGCTTGTGGCTAGGCCGTGCGAAGTCTTCACCTGAATTTGGAATTTAATTCGCCACATGGTTGAAGGACATGGAGGTGTGACTGGCCGTGTGATACAAGTCAATGTCGACCACGGGCCAGACACACGGGCATGTGGTAGGCCATGTGATACAAGTCAGTGTCGACCACGGGTGTGTGATATGTCACAGGCATGTCTCTTCTTCCAAACGGGCATGTGGCCCTGTTTTAAGTAGAAATTTTCTAAGTGTGCAAAAGTTTCTGGTTAAATTTTGAAACTCTCCGTATGCATGTTTGAGGCCTCGTAGGCCCATAATAAGGATGTTATGCATATGTATGAAAAGTCTTAAGTTGGATTTGAAATTTTAAAGCCCAAAGTTGTATGTTCAAGCAAGTTAAGTCCGGTAATGCCTCGTACTCGGTTCTAGAGTTGGATACAACTGGTTTGGTCGTCAAACCTAAGAAAAAGAATGTTACAAAAATATATCACACAATTCCAAACAATTTATAAATCATGACCACAAATACAAATTAAGATAATTACATACATGCATGATAAAATGTGTTAATAAATCCATTTCAGGTAAATACTGATTATACGGAAGCTTTGAAACAAATCGAGGTTGAACATAGATCAATTTGAATTAAAAACAAATAAATGAGAAAGAAATTGACAATAGGGGTCACACGGCCGTGTGACAGAGCCCAAACCGCGTGGCTCCAAACATGGTCATGTGGCTACCCCACACACCCGTATGGCTACTCCACACACCCGTGTTTTTAGACTGTGTAACTCTCTGACTTGGTACACATGGCCGTGTCACATGTCGTGTGTTAGGCCGTGTGAAACCTGCACCTAAAAACATTATATGACACTACCATGTGCTAGACCGTGTGTCAGCCCATGTACACATGAAGAAACTTAAAATTCAAGCCATTCCATCTATCAAAACTTAAGCTTCAAGTTACACCATTTGCATAAAGTAATACCCTTATAAAAAACACATCAAATTAAGCCAAATCATGTAAGTACTAATCAACCTAAGTGCCTAATCAATATACCTACAATGACACCTCCATGTTCAAATCTAAGCAACCATGAGGATTTGATCAAACTGCCAAATTTGAACACCGAAACATAAAAACAATTCATATTGCTTTACATCATGACCTTACCATCTATACAGAAACTACCAAAGCTAACAAAATAGTAGCATACTTATAACTTAACTGCTATCCACTCCATACTAACATAACCAAAGCATAATATGTATCAACCAACTCAAGTAACCATTAACCATCAAACCAAACATGTAACCAACTCATTCAAGACCACATTAGGCAATTACTAAGCAATACAAGTTTTCAGCTACTAACCATTTGATCATTACCAAAATACCTTACATATATACATAGTTATAAAGACATCAAAATTTAACTAACCATCCAATATAAAACCAACATTCTAAACCCAAGAATCTTTAGGTACATGCTGACATCAAAATAAGGACTTCACCAATGATTGAGTTCAGGATTATCTTTGGATGTTAAGTCGTGTACAATCCAAATAGTACCTATGTAATGCCCAATTTCGGTGAAATTGAAACAGTGGTCTCGGGACCACAAATCTGAGCTGAAAAATAAAATTTATTTTTATTTTATTATATGATCTATATTATACTAGAAATGTTGTGTGAAAATTTTGAAAAGAAAATTTTACCCATTATGTGCTTAATTACGAGAAGGACTAAATCGTATAAAATGCGAAAGTTGGATTCTAGTAGCTAGAAGGATCAAATAGCTATGGAATTCAAAACTTAAGGTCCTTATATGGTAATTAGACCATTAAAAAAGTATATAAATTTTTCTTGGTGACTCATCCATGGAAATATAGAAAAAGGCTAAGGACTAAATTGGAAAGTGAAAATTTTTAATTAATTAAAAGATGATAAAATAGATATCATCTTATTTTCTCATCTTCTTCCCCAAAAATAAAACATGGAAACCCTAGGAGAGAGAGAAGAGACTTTCATGGCCAAATTGGGTAAGTTTTTTGTCCCGTTTTTAGTTATTTTGATATTTTTGGAATCGAGATATCTTAATCTCTCTATTCAAGGGATTAATTTGAAAAGTTATCGAAGTATGAAAATGGGTCATGGATGTATATGCTGGATATTAGAAGTTTATGGTAGAAAATGAAAGATTATTGATAGATAAACAATTTTTACAAAGTGATTTTTGATGAAAACATGATTTAGGGACTAAAATGAAAAGTTGTAAAACTTGATGAAAAATTATGAAATTTTATGAATACATGTGCTGTAAAATTTGTAATAGGGCTTTGGTTAGGCTTGGAATAGGGAGTAATTTGCACAATATTCATTTTCCAAGCCTAGGGACGAAAATGGAATTTATGAAAAAGTTAGGGGCAAAATAGTAATTTTGCCTAGGATGAAAATTTAGTCCACATGAATGTAAAATATGATAAATTGATGTTAAATTTACTCGTATTGATCTAGATAGACCAAATTCAGAGTTAGAACGAGGAATGAGGAAAATGTCAGATTAGTAGGATTTACGTACACGAACCTTTGTCGAGGTAAGTTCGTGTAACTAAATTGTATATGTTTTTATGCTTGATTTAAATGTTGTGTTTTTGAATTTTATCAATGTCATAAATATGTGAAATGATCACCTACTCGATATAGCTTGATAAATAAAAATGCTCGATTAAATGGTAAATGAATAAAATGTTACTCGTATGCTTGACATGAATGCGGAATGTGTTTTACTTGTATTACATAAATGTTACGGAGGTATGAAATAATCAAATGCCCGATAATTCTTGAAAAGTGTTTAAATCTCGGTTGAATAAATGGAAAATCAATGGATATGTGATTTTGCGAAACGAAAGAGGTCCTGCATTTGTTGCGGATAGGTATTAGCTCGGATGAGTAATCCTTCGACCTCAATTCTGATAGGATTTAGCCCGGACGGGTAATCATGATGTGAGTCTTCTCGAGCATATTTTATGAATTGGATTTAGCCGGACGGGTAATCCAGATCAAGCTCTTTAGAGCAAATGTCATAAAAAAGATTTAGCTTGGACTGGTAATCTTGTTGTTTATATATACGTGGCTCGAGAGTGTACTTTATGTAATTGTACCTTATGGGTACCATTGGACACGAATTGATGGATTCTACTTCGTACACCTCGAGTGTACCACCTGTGTATCCATCTATATTTTGAATAAATTCAACGGGCAAAGCTTTGATAAGGGCAAATATGAATTTAAGACAAATTGACATGGAATGATATTTATATATGATATGAAATATGACATGAAAAAGGATATTACATGAAATACAAGGAAATGATGATTTATGACTAGTGATGTATGAAAATATGAAAAGATGATAATTTTACATGAAAATTATTTGATGAGAGTGTTCATCCTTGATAATATAATTGTACACCTTGAGTGTACTACTACTTGGTGACCTTAATACTCAAATAAAATGAGTAAAGTCCTGACATGAAATGATCTGAACTCGAAATGAACTACTATGAGACTATACTTGTAATAATAAGAGATAATATATACAAGCTTAATGAATACATTTTGTGGAAAGCTTATATGCATGGAAACTTGATTGTTGATTGAGCTTATACATATCTTGATGTTATCATGGATTACATGACTAACAAGGGCAATAAGAATGTGTGTAGGGCTTGAGGTCAAATTAAGTGAATATGCCTTACATAGTTACCTCAAAATAGGATGAATGGTAAGTTAAGTATCATGTTATACGAACTTACTAAGCATTTTATGTTTACCCCATTTTATTTCCCCTGTTTTAGAGTAAATCAGAAGCTCGTTGGATTGGAAGCTCGACGGAGATCACTCACACTATCCATCGGCCCATGCTAGTACAATATGGTAAATCAATTACGGTTGTAATGGCATGTATAGGATATGTTGGCCATTTTGACATATAAACATAAACAATGCTTGTAATCTAACCATTGGAATGGCTAGTAATGATTGTTTTGATATACTTGTAATGTCATATTATGTTAGCCACATATATGTTAAACAGTGATCAAATTATGTCTAGCATGAGGACATAACCAAGGTAAGATTGTAAACATGTATGCATGAAATGATATGCCATGACAATGGACAGAATATGCTTGATTAGAATGTTTGAAATGGCTAGTAATTGTATATGATGATATATCATGTTAAATGATAGAATTAACTTGAATGAAATGCTTGGATTTGTTGGGTTATGAATGCAAGATGTGGTGTAGGATTATGGAAAAGATTGAGGTGAGAAATGAATCTAGGAATGGCTTTATTTTATCCACATGGGTAGACATGCGGGCGTGTGTTTAGACCGTGTGTGACACACAACCTAGTAGCATGGGAATGTGGTTAGGCTGTGTGTCCCATGCACCTTAAATTCAAAAAAATAGAATGCTCAGAATTGAGCACACGGGCAGATACACGGGCGTGTGTCTCAGCCTTTTGGGTGACACGGCCTTGAACATGGGTGTGTGTCTTGGCCGTGTGAAACCTGCACCTAATTTGAATTGAATTAATTAACCACATGGCCTAGCACAAGGGCGTGTGGCATGGCTGTGTGGCGCAAGTCAAAGAGTAACCTAAATTGGACACGGCCTGATGCACGTGCGTGTCTAAAAGTGATTGACATGATTTATTTGAAAATATTCTGAAAAGTTTCGATAATGCTTTGTAACCTTGCTTTGGCGATGGATACGGGTTAGGGGTGTTACAACCTAACATGCGCACAAAAAACAAAATCGTATCCTGAGTAACTCAGTGTTATTTCTATAATTGAACAATAAAACATATTATAAATGTTAAAATGCATTTTAACGTGTCAATATACAAGCCTTATTACATCACCTAATTATTCAATCTATTTCCATATCTTAAACCAAGCTTATAAACTAATATCTATTATCTGCCCTTATTTCAATTTCATTATACTCAATTTCTTAGTTCTACAATATAATTTCATCAACCAATCATTAAATCACATATGTGACAACATAATTCATCACTTCATCACTAATTGAACTTAATTAAAAATTATAACAATATATCATATTTTCAAATCTATTCAATTTAGTTCTTATCACAAATAAGTAATTTGAATCAGTTCAATTCAACACATTCTAATATTTCCAGCTTGCCGTATGCCATTACCATGCAACGCTATTTGTGAATGCAACAATTGAAAAAGTTTGGGTTATAGAAATACAAATCGTAAACTCTGAGTTATTTGTCGATGACTTTATCTTTTCTTTTTCGTTTTGAGGAATCCGGGTCAACGTTAGGTACAAATAAACATAAATATACCAAATTATCAATACACAATCATTTTCACATTCAATTGCTAATTTATACAACTTTTATATTTTATTCAATTTATTCCTAAAATCGAGATTAACATAACTTTCAAATTAAACCTCAAATTTTTATTTTGATTTAACTATAATCTTAATTTAAATTCCTATTTTCATTTCTACAATAAATTTCAAAATTTATGCAATTTAATCCCTATTACAAAAAGCATCAATTGGCTTAACAATTTAGTCATTTTTTCAATACTAAACTTAAAATCTACTAAAATACACCTTAAGCCTTCAATTATTCAACAATGATACATCCTCAAACTTAAACAATACCAAAAATTATGGCATGGGTCAACTAGCTCGAGGTACCTAAATTTTGAAAATATAAAAATTACAAGAAAAAGACTAAATTGAACTAATCAGATTGAAGCTTGAATATTTAAAAACCCTTGCCGAAAGCTATTCTTCTATCCTTCATTGGTTTCATTTTTGTGAAGAAAATGGATGAAAATGGTTTTTGATGTCTTCCACTAACATTTTTCTATTACTTTATGTCTTGTTTTTATTTATTAATTTTATTAAAATTTTATCACATTAAACAATACATGACCATCCACTATTAATTCTATATTGGTTTAATTGCTATAAAAGTGTCTTTGTTTAATTCTAGCTAAAGATTCCTTAAGAAATCACACATTTGACACCTTTATGTTTTAGTCCCTATACCTTAATAAAATATTTAATTCACTTCTAATATAACTCGTAAATATTTAATAAAAATAGTTACGGGTCCGATTTATGAAAACGAGATCTCGATACCTCAACTTCCAAAACCACTGATTTTAGAATAGATATACTTGTACTTTGTCTGACTTTTCAAATAACAAAACTTATTAGACCAAGCTTCAGTTTAATAATGTAATGCCCTCATAAATATTAATACATAATATTTACTGACTTTCTCATACGAAAATAGAATTCTAAAACCACCATTTTGACACCATTGACTTTTGGGTCGTTACATGGATAATCTTCATCTTGAAGATGAGGAGGAAGATCCAGTGGAGGTAGTGGGGGAAGATGTCGCAAGTGGTGAGGATTATAGTTTTTTTTCTGGTAGAACGTGTAACATCCCAAACCCAGCCGATGCGTTATGACCGGATATGACATGTCACATGAGAAAACATGTTAAATCCTTTTTATTCGTACTAAAATAGGTATTGATTTGTTAAAATCAAGAAAACAAGTTTGATTTGAAATATTTGATAAAATACTACTAACCTCGAAGATTAATTGATAAATCGATAAATTTGAATTAGAAATTTTATAAACCGTGACCTTTGAAAATATCATTGATATTTCGAGAGAAAATTTCCAAGTTAAAAATATTCGTAGAAGGTTGTTATGAAAACCATTTGTTAATATATTTTGAAAAAATCCTTATTTAAGTTTTTGAAAAATTCCCATTTTAAAATAATTTAAGCAACGTAATAAGTTCGTCAAATATAAAGCAAAAATTAAAATATTTTAGAGGCCTTATTACAACATAAAAACCCAAAATAGTAAAGTAAACGGATATAGAAATCTAGAGTTCAAAATAAACACCATTTCTGAAGTATGACCCCCACCAAGTCATCCATGGCCAAAGTCCACGTCATTGAGCATTACCTGCAAGGGTTAAGGAAATGGGGTGAGTTACTAGAACTCAATGTATAATCCCTTTACCGTCGTCCACTGGGCCAGAACCCATTTAGCAAAATTTTGGGCCTAAGCCCCTTTTACATAATAATGTATCAATTAAATCGAATGAATGTAATGCAACTCAACCCAACCTAATAATCCATCCGCTACACACCACTCGTACCATCCCATCACACCTATGGGGATTAGTCAACCCATCCGCCAAACACACCAATCGTAGGCATTTTGCCATTTATAACATATTTTGATTGTGGCCAAGCCACCAGAATCATATTGAATCATATTAACAAACATTTTTGTGGCGTGTGTCACCAGAATCACTTCTCTTCAACATTTTTTCGTCCCATGCAAAATTATGTAAATGCAACATACATAGTAAATCATGATATTTATAGATATAAACAAAAATCATTAATTCAGAGATTCATTACAAAAATTCGGCCCATTGTAACACTTTGAAAATCGGCCCATTAGGGGCATTTTCGTAATTTGGCCCATTAGGACATTTTTCATAATTCTCACAGTGTTAATACCGATTTTGACAAATTTATCAAAATAGTGTAATTTAAGCCAATTTCCCAATTTACACCATATTATGATTTTAATCATAACGATTTATTTCCAATATGATATCGAATCTTAAAACCCACGGAAAAACGGTGTGAGATTACACACCTGATTATGGTAAGTACTAGGCCGTCTTGATCGTCAACACCTATGATATCATAACACTTGATTAATATAACGGAGGAGATTTTTATTAATCTAACTCTAAAATAAACGATAAAAAATGTTTACCTTTAGAATCGTGAACGACCACAATTTGCCTAATTTCACCAGATGATGGTCTACAACCCGGTTGAAAATCCTGAACCGCCGATACCGCCCTTTTCTTGAACTTAGGAGTAGGAATCGTAAATCCACTCCTTTTGAGTTCTCCGCTCGCCTTTCTTTTGAATCGACACCACAACCCTCCATTGGTTTAAATTTTAGTCAGAACGATATTACGTTGATATGAGATGATTGACTAAGGAAAGGACTCGGCTTACCACTAGAATCATATGATCAACAAGTGGATAGATCGAGCAATTTAGTCCCTAAAATATAATTGATTAGTCACAACTACGATTTCGTTTAACAAACTAACCGGTCAACAAAAAATATTGAAATGAACCATAAAGAATCCCTTACCTTAATGATTATAAAACTGATTCCCAACGATTGTACAATGGCTACGAATGAGTCAAAGTTTTGGGCTTCCACTATAACTCTACATTAGAAGGTGATCACATTGTAAAGAGTTATGAAAATAAGATATTTCAGTTGGAACAAAGGGAATATCCGAATGTTGATAAACATACATTCGACTAGGAAAAATAAAAATAAAAAGATAGAATAGAACCACTTACCAATTGATCAAAGGAGTGAGTGTCAACACGAATGAGAAGAAATGATAAAGAAGAGATGAAGGGTTCGGCTATGGAGGAAAAATGAGCAAGAATATTCGGCTATGGAAGTATGGATTAGAGAAGAAGAAAGAAGGGTTGGAGAATTCTGTAAAAAGGAAAAGAAAGATGGAAAATGAGTGCTTAACTAGATTTGGTTTTTCCAAAGGAAAATGAGTGAAATAATTTGGTCTCAATGGTTAGGTACTTTCGGAAAACAAGAAAGAAATGAAGAAAAATGCTCACTAATAGCTTGAAGTTTCGGCAAAACAAAGGAGAAAGGTGAACAATTTTGGCTTTAGAGTTTCGACAAGTGAGGGAAGAAATTGGGAAAAGAGAAAGCTCAAAATGCTAAATAGAAACTAGCCTTTCAAGCACCGAAATTGTAAAATGCCTAAAGAAATTTCGGCTACTAAGTTTCTCCTCCCCAAAACTGTGTGTTTTGAGGACCAAAATGATGAGTGTTGACCAAAATTTCTTTCAAAACACTTTCCACAAAATCGACCAACATGTTTCCCTCCCTTGCCTTTTTCTTTTGATTCTTTCCTTCATTTTCCCTTATTTTCCTCCATACCATATTTTCTTATTCTTCTTTCCATCAATAAAAAGTTTTCCCTTACCAAATTTAAAGCTTGGCCGAAACTTACCATCTAACACATGGTTGGCACAAAAATTAAAATCCCAAAAGTTGCAATAGGTGGGATTTGAACATCCAATCTCTTTGCACTCCCCTTGAAGCCACACCACCTTGCCACATGCTCCTTTATGCTAGCAAGTTGCCCAATTATTCCCTTATGCTAGATGCCACTTGCCTTCTCCCCTTTAAATGCTTCAACACTAAAATGTTCCTATAGCCTAACTTGAAACCGGAACTTCTTAGAAACCTCGTAACTTTACAAAATTGCCTTCCTAATAAGTCCAACTTGTAATAATTCCGTTCTCTTGTTCTCAAAAATTTCAACACTTCTACGCCCAAGGCCACTTGGGCCCAATTCTACTAGGCCCAATTTCTGGATGTTACAATTCTACCCTCCTTAAAGAAATTTCGTCCTCAAAATTTCCAACCAACTACTAAACGCACTGCTCAAGTCACACCACTATGTTTTTACTGGGCACTCTGATCTTAATAACACTAATGTACTTTTAACTTAATCTCAAATCCTCTTACACACAACCAAACATCTAACCACAGAAGCAAGCAATTATCTACCACTTATACCTAAAATTTTCTACATTCAAACATCACGTCCAACCAAAACATACTTGACTTGATGGTGATGAAACAATCCCGAGCCTTATGCTCCTTAGACCCACATCTCAAGCATGCTCCTAACCTCCTCTGGCATTCTCCGGGATGACACCTTTTGCAATAACCGCAAGCTGGAAAGTTTGGACGTGCCTTAACACGCTTTAAAGAACAAAACTGTGACCCTAAAGAATCGCGATCTCTTTTCTTCTTACCGTCCACGCACTCAACTCGAAGTGCCTCACCGATTCCTTTAACCTCTTCCAATACCTCCTTAACTATCTGAGTCAGCTCATCAACCCCAGCTTGATCATGAGATCCCATCTCAGCTACTGGTAAAGCCAACGCCTCCCTTTAGAAAACATGCCCCGATGCTGAAGATCTAGTCCTAGCACCTTGGCCTCTACCACATCTACATCTACCATGATCATGTTCACTAAGTGGATTTAATCAGATTATGAGTCTTATTAATCATCATGCTATTCAATGTTTATTAAACAGTGTTTTATGGAGTATAGAAAGTAAAATTGTTTTCGCAGAACATATCCTAAAGTCTCAATCTCTATAGTTTCAGCTCCTAAAGCTAAAAGTTCTAGAGTATTTCTACAGTCATACCACAATAATCATAATCATAAAATGATAACATATACTTGACTTGGTACCAGATACCCGTGGTGCCATACTTATTTTAAAACATGCATTTATAATTCAAACAGTTTTGGAAAAAGCTTTTGAACCCAAACCACAGTCAAGTTTTGCAACCAAGCTCTGATACCATAAAATGTAACACCCCAAACTCGGCCCATGCGTTATGATCGGATCTGACATGTCACTTGAGAAAACATGTTCAATCCTTTTTATATGTACTAAAATAGGTATTGATTTGTTAAAATCAGGAAAACAAGTTTGATTTGACATATTTGATAAAATACTACTAACCTCGAAGATTGATTGATAAATCGAAAAATTTGAACTAGAAATTTTATAAACCATGACTTTTGAAAATATCGTTGATATTTCGAGAGAAAATTTTCGAGTTAAAAATATTCGTTGAAGTTTGTTATGAAAACTATTTGTTAATCTATTATGGAAAATCCTTATTTAAGTTTTTGAAAAATTCCCATTTTAAAATAATTTAAGCAACGTAATAAGTTCGTCAAACATAAAGCAAAAATTAAAATATTTTAGAGGCCTTATTACAACATAAAAACCCAAAATAGTAAAGTAAACGGAAATAGAAATCTAAAGTTCAAAATAAACACCATTTCTGAAGTATGACCCCCACCAAGTCATCCATGGCCGAAGTCCACGTCATTGAGCATTACCTGCAAGGGTTAAGGAAACGGGGTGAGTTACTAGAACTCAATGTATAATCCCTTTACCGTCGTCCACTGGGCCAGAACCCATTTAGCAAAATTTTGGGCCTAAGCTCCTTTTACATAATAATGTATCAATTAAATCGAATGAATGTAATGCAACCCAACCCAACCTAATAATCCATCCGCTACACACCACCCGTACCATCCCATCACACTTGTGGGGATCAAATCAACCCACCCTGCCAAACACACCAATCGTAGGCATTTTGCCATTTATAACATATTTTGATTATGGCCAAGCCACTATAATCATATTGAATCATATTAACAAACATTTTTGTGGCAGTGCCACCAGAATCACTTCTCTTCAACATTTTCCCATCCCATGCAAAATTATGTAAATGCAACATACATAGTAAATCATGATATTTACAAATATAAACAACAATCATTAATTCAGAGATTCATTACAAAAATTCAGCCCATTATAACACTTTGCAATTCGGCCCATTAGGGCAATCTATCAAATCAGCCCATTAGGGGCATTTTCGTAATTCAGCCTATTAGGGGCATTTTCATAATTCGTTCCATTAGGGCATTTTCGTAATTCTCACAGTGTTAATACTGATTTTGACAAATTTATTTTCTCGATTTACGCCATATTACGATTTTAATCATAACGATTTATTTCCAATATGATATCGAATCTTAAAACCCACGGAAAAATGGTGTGAGATTACACACTTGATTACAATAAGTACTAAGCCTTCTTGATCGTCAACACCTATGATATCATAACACTTGATTAATCTAACGAATGAGATTTTTATTAATCTAACTCTAAAATAAACGATCTAAAATGTTTACCCTTAAAATCATGAATGACAACGATATGCCTTCTTTCACCAGATGATAGTCCACAACCCGGTGGAAAATCCCAAACCACCGATACCGCCTTTTCTTGAACTTAGGAGTAGGAATCGTAAATCCACTCCTTTTGAGTTCTCCACTCGCCTTTCTTTTTGAATCGACACCACAACCCTCCATTGGTTTAAATTTTAGTCAGAACGATATTACATTGATATGAGATGATTGACTAAGGAAAGGATTCGGCTTACCACTAGAATCGTATGATTAACAAGTGGATAGATCGAGCGATTTAGTCCCTAAAATATAATTGATTAATCACAACCACTATTTCGTTTAACAAACTAACTGGTCAACGAAAAAGATCGAAATAAACCATAATGAATCTCTTACCTTAACAATTATAAAATCGATTCCCAACGATTGTACAATGGCTACGGATGAGTCAAAGTTTCGGCCTTTCATAACTCTACATTAGAAGGTGATCACTTTGTAAAGAGTTGTGAAAAGAAGATATTTCGGTTGGAACAAAGGGAATATCCAAATGTTGATAAACACACATTCGACTAGGAAAAAAAATAAAAAGATAGAATAGAACCACTTACCGATTGATCAAAGGAGTGAGTGTCAACACAAATGAGAAAAAATGATAAAGAAGAGATGAAGGGTTTGGCTATTGAGGAAAAATGAGCAAGAATATTCGGCTATGGAAGTATGGATTAGAGAAGAAGAAAGAAGCGTTGGAGAATTTTGTAAAAAGGAAAAGAAAGATGGAAAAGTAGTGTTTAACTAGATTCGATTTTTCCAAAGGAAAATGAGTGAAATAATTTGGTCTCAATGGTTGGGTACTTTCGGAAAACAAGAAAGAAATGAAGAAAAATGCTCACTAATGGCTTGAAGTTTTGGCAAAACAAAGGAGAAAGGTGCACAATTTTGGCTTTAGAGTTTCGGCAAGTGAGGGAAGAAATTGGGAAAAGAGAAAACTCAAAATGCTAAATAGAAACTAGCTTTTCAAGCACCGAAATTGCAAAATGCCTAAAGGAATTTCGGCTACCAAGTTTCCCTTCCCAAAATCGGGTGTTCCTAGGACCAAAATGATGAGTGTTGACCAATAGTTCTTTCCAAAACACTTTCCACAAAATCGGCCAACATGTTTCCCTCCCTTGCCTTTTTCTTTTGATTATTTCCTTCATTTTTCCTTGTTTTCCTCCATACCATATTTTCTTATTCTTCTTGCCATCAATAAAAAGTCTTCCCTTACCAAATTTAAAGCTTGTCTGACACTTACCATCTAACACATGGTTGGCATAAAAATTAAAATCCCAAAAGTTGCAATAGGTGGGATTCAAACCTCCATTCTCTTTGCACTCCCCTTGACGCCACACCACCTTGCCACATGCTCCTTTATGCTAGCAAGTTGCCCAATTATTCCCTTATGCTAGACGCCACTTGCCTTATCCCCTTTAAATGCTTCAACACTAAAATTTTCCTATAGCCTAACTTGAACCCAGAACTTCCTAGAAACCTTGTAACTTTACAAAATTGCCTTCCTAATAAGTCCAACTTGTAATAATTTTGTTCTCTTCACAAAAATTTCAACACTTCTACGCCCAAGGCCCAAGGGCCCAATTCTACTAGGCCTGATTTTGGGATGTTACAGAACGAGTGCTTACGGATAGTGTTGTGCACTTTCCATCATTAGGGAATATTTTGGCATATTTGTGGCATCCCTTGGGAGGCATGACCATTACAAAAATTGGTGATAAGCGTATTCTATTTCATTTCTATAATGTAGTTTATTTTAAAAGGATAATGGATGGAATGTCTTGGTTCTTTAATAGGAATTTGATTGTGTTCCATAAGGTAGCGAATGGCGAGGATTCGAATCAAGTTCCCCTCTTTTTTGCTTTATTTTGGATACAGGTTCATAATCTGCCAATTGGATTTATGACGGAGGGAATGACGCGGGAATTCGAGAAATTTATTGGTAAATTTTTAGAGTATGATGTTGTGTTAGTGACAAAAGGGGTGAGGAAATTCATAAGGATTAGGGTAGTGTTAGATGTCCGTCTCCCATTGAAGAGAAAGAAGTAGGTTGGTTTTGAGCAAAATAATTCTACATATGAGCTTTTCCAGTATGAAAGTTTGGTTTTATTATTTTTTTATTATGGAAGAATGGGGTGTGGGGAAGGTTTTTGCCCTGTGTGATTAAAGAGACATAAGATATGGTGTTTGGTTGGGACTTGTCATAAAGGGCATCATCGTGAAGGGTGGCGCCAACTGTTAATAGATGGCTGAGAGAGGATTTTGGAGATAGTAGTTGGATAAGGATGGAAGTGGATGGAGATAAGGATAAAAGGAGCTTTGGTACAAATCAAACTAATCTACTTTATCAGATAATGGGTAAAAAAGTGGAGGGTTGTATAGGTAAAAGGAGGTGATCGGCTGTTTAATGTCATAACAATAATGTGCAAGTGTACATTATCGATGCAAGTATAGTAGACAGATGTGAGTCTGTTGGATATTGATCCCACATGGATTTTGTCTTTTGTCTATTAATGTCGGTGCAATAACTAGATAGAAACGAGATAAATTGTGAGGATAGTTGTCAGAACAAATTGAAAATAAGAAAATAAAATATGAAAATGATAAACGGGATCTCCAGTATGAACCTTCAACAGAATACTAAGTGCTCACAAGGTATAAAAAGATAGGTGATTGTCGAGACAATAAATTTCAATGTATATTTTACCAAGTGTCACTCCTCTATTTAATCTGAGACTTAAACATGCACATTAACCCCACCTTCCGATGATGGAAATATCGTACTATTAAGAACAAGTGGACTAAATTCCTTTAATATTCGCTCAACTTCCATTGTAATGCTTGTTAGCTCGAACTGTCACTGCACTTTCCAGCGTCAATGACTGCAATAACACTTCCTTGTTAAGAAACATTCAAAACCCAAGATTAATCAATAAAAGCAAGATTGAATAAGATAACATTTAACCAAGAATTCATGTGTACTTCCATACAAACAGAAAACAAAGAGTAATCACCAGCATTTAGAAAGAAATAAGAAAGAATAGAGTAGAGAATACTATTCTTGACAACTCGACTAAATTTTTCTATTCCCTCTTGTCTCGCACTTAGGTCTCCTCGTGAGAAGCTAATATGCATCAATTTTCACATTGGCTCACCCGTGAGAGGCTTAAGCTACCATAGCAGCAAGCTTCAAGGTAGGATGAAAAAGATGATGGTAAAGAAAAAGCTTTCCCCCTTCTATTTTTCTTCTCATGTCAACCTTTTATGTCCTCCTCCAATAGTACATGTGTCCTTTCTTCATAATCATTTTATTATTGTACGTACAGGTTGGTTATACCAGACTAGACAGCTCACGCATTTTTAGTTCTTATCTGGACAGCTATCAAGTGCGGCGACAATTCTGGACGCAATCTGGAATTAACTCATATAGTGACATTAATGCAAAAAAATAGTAAAATTAAGGATAAAATAGGCTAGGATTTACTGAGTTATAAAATGCAATTTACTAAACTAAAAAGGATGACTAAATAGGAATAATTTAACCAATAAGTAAGGAAGAAAACATATGTTCTTTCTAGTGCTATCACACCCCAAACTTGAGTTTTTACTTGTCCTCAAGTAAAACAAAAACTAGCAAGGCTACAAAAATTTTACTAAGGCAAATGATCATTCTAGCAACGTGAACCCTCTAAATTCCCAATGAATTAATCACATTCAAATGAAATAATATTGCATCGACAATACATAAGCATGAATGAATAAGGTTGGAACTTTATCAATGTTAGCATCATGCTTCAAACCCTAAGTTTTATCTACTAATACAATATTTATTGTACAATACTAAGTATTTATATATTATATATATTTTGGAATTAGGAATATCATTGCATTACTATACCCTTGTTCATGAGAAGTAACGATGAAGTGAAACAAACCTCCAACGAGTACGTAATTGCACCGACACACACTCATGCAGTGACGACCTTTGGCTAGATTGATTTTTCTAACACTTGTATTGGAGTGTTCCCTCTTTAACATTCCATACTACACCCACTTTGGAGTGTATCTAATTTATAACTATATATATAAGAAACTGTAAAAAGTAGATTCATTCAAGATTTAAGGAATGATAGCAATCATCCATTACTAATGCAACCTAATCAATTCATCAAAGAATTGAAGCTACAACCTTCTGTCAAATTTATCCAACTCATTCATTGATAATTCACATGATTCAAGAATTAAGCATCAAATGTAATAAAAAATTTATAACAATTTTCATTAACTATAATTAAACCTTGCATGCTTCATTACTGAAAATTTTTTTGAAATATGGGTGCATTTTCAAGCCCCATGTGCATTCCCCCAAACTTAAAGCTTGCATTGTCCTTGATCGTGTGTCAGAGTCTTAAAAATTTATAATATGAATGATCTAGCCTAAAACTAACTGTGACAACGACTTGAGGCAAGTGCACCTATCGAACAGTAGTATAGTTTAGTGGCAAGACCGGATTATCGAACCCAAAGGAACCAAAAGTACTAATACTAACTTTCTTCTTGTTATTTAGCCTAAGAATTAAGAGAATTGTTGTTTTATCTAAAATTAACTAACTACTAAGCTAAAGATGCTAAGACAAAGATAATGAATTGGGGAAAATACTTGAGGGAAAAACCAATTGATTAAGACAATACCAAGGAAGAATCCACCTAGACTTCACTTGTTATCTATCTCTGAATCAAACGATTTATTCACTTGACTTGATCCGTAGGATTCCCTAATTTATATTAATACCTCTTTTGAGGCTACTAACATCTAACCCTAGGTTGATTAATTGAAATTTCTTTCTAATTAAAACCCCTAAGATTGCATTAACTCAATCTATGGACTCCTATATTAGGTTTGACCCTAATCCGGTGATTTTTGTTGTCCTATTTCTAGGATTGCAATCAACTTCGCTTAACTATGCTAGATCTACTCTTAAACAGAGACTTTTGCTCCACTGCCTAAGCACATCAATTCTTGAATCAATATCCTGGAATATCAAAGCAAGAATAAGGAACACATAATCAAGAAAAAATCAAATATTTATCATATAGTTCAAAAATAATAACAAGATTCGTCTTAGGTTTCATCCCCCTCAGGTAATTAAAGGGTTTAGTTCATAATCATAAAAGAATACATCTCAGAAGAAAATATAAAACAAAATATAAAGAAAACCCTAAAACCCCCTTAAGGAATTGAAGAAGAGATCCTCAGTCTTGAGTATGATTTCGGCTTCTTGATATGAATCAACTGGCTTTCTTCGAGTGAATCCCACAATTTGGCCTCTCTGGCTTAGCTCTTTGGCCTAGCTGAACGCCCCCTTGAAGGTTGGCCTCTAGGGTGTTTATTTAGGCTTTTGGATTGACTTTCTTTGCCTCCAAGTACCCTAATCTGAATGAAATCCAAACAGGTCACGTTAGGGACACGCCCTTGGCACACGCTCTTGTAAATCGAAGTCGGGCCGTGGTCGGGTCTGTTAATGAGGCACGACCTGTGGTCTTGGGCCCAAGCCATGTCGATTTCATAATTTGGCCCATTTACTCCATTTTTCGCCCATTTCTCATTCTTTTCATCCTTCGGTGCTCTCCTGAGCATAAAACATGAAAACAAAGGATTAGGAGCACCTATTTCCATAATTAAAGGGATAAATCATCCTGTAACATCCTAAATGTGGGCCTGTGCATTTATATGTTGGTTTAACATGTTAGTTCAAGAATTTAAGGCTCGGGCTGAGGCCTTGATTAAATATATGGATTAGAGGTTAAATTAAAGTTCTGAGAAGTTTAAGTGATATTTTGGGCTTTAAAACTTGGGTTAGAATGATTAAAAATGGTGTTAGTAGTAATTAAATGTAAATAGTTATGTTTGGTAGCAAGTTGGGCTTATGGCCCAAAAATTTGGAGTGCTTTGAGTGGGCACTAGGGTGGCGCCACTTAAAGAGGTTATTGGGCCATGGTTGGCCACTTGAGGCCCAAGTGTTGGGGCCAAATTTCTGCACTAAGAAGGGAAGGGGTTGGACGAAAATTAGGCTTCTTTTTCTTTTATTTAAGTGATAAAAGATGATAATTAAAGAGGAAGGAGTTGGCTTTAGTGTGGGCTCTCCTAAAGGTAAGATAAGGATTGAGTTATCATGAGATTTAAAGATTATCAAAGAAGAGGAGAGTTGGCGAAACTCAACTACGAGGAGGGGGAAAATCGATTTAGTATAGGCTAGCCGAAATTCTGCTAACCATTCTCTCCATCTTTTCTTTCTCTTTGCCGAAATCTACACCCCATTCTCTCTAAGTTTTCTTTCTTTTCTTTTTCCTAAAAACACATCATAGCCAAAACTCTTAAGTGTTTCTCCTCTCCTCAAAAACCCTTCTAAAATTCGAATGCTCTTAGTGCACATCTTCTTCCTCCATAGCCGAATCATTAGGTGAGATCTCTGTTTCCCCAAGGTGCACCGTAAGTCGAATACTCCTTTGTAATCCGGTGAGTTTCGGGATTTTGTTCTATTCGAGTTCACTCTTTCTTTTCCTAAGATCTAACCCAAATCATGTGTACTAATGACTATCGATTTTCTTCTTTGTCCATAAAAGCCAAATCCTTTCTTGCCAAGATCCATAGTGCCAAATTGTGAAAAGTCGAAGGTAGGTGGCCAAGGGTAGGTTTGGTGAATGGCTACTTTCCTGTTCTTTTATTTTTGGCCGAATGGCATAAAGTGTTAGATGGCTTTCGATCATTGGTTTGGTTAATTACTTTTGGTGATGGCCGAATGTAGGAAGGGAGGTGACGAGTTCTCAATGACAATCGGGATTCAATTAATTAGGTAAGAATTCAATTTAAGAGTTATAGTTTTAAGTAATTAGATCTCATCGTTTAAATGATTTAGTGATTAAGGATGGACTCGAATAACAGTCAGGCAGAAAAGGTTGGATCTGTACAACCAACACCCAAATACAAGAAGCGATCTATTTCGGTAGTGCGAGATTGGCCATCGGGGTGTGGGCTGATATTGAAGTCAGATCGAGGACCGATAGTGGTAGTCTAGAGTGATAGTAGCGTAAATGTAGAGAAAGTATTAGTACGAAAATCAGGTGTGTAATACTTCCCCACCATCTAGATCTGATTAATTATATATATGTTCATAAGTTTTATGTGTTACATTAAAAGCCAAAATCTCGGATTTAAACAGCGGACCCTCAGGTTAGTAAATAATCTGATTATATGTTACAAGTAAATTGTGGTACATGTTTTTAAATTATTATACATGTTTGCATGGGTTGGGTGATGAAAGGAGGAAGTAAATGTATATGTATATATGTAGCGGTTTTACCGTGATTTCTTTATGTGACTAATGCCGTGATCATTATAAGGGCTTGACCAATATATGTTGATGAGCGACATGACCGCCATCTGGTGTGTAGTGATGTGGGTTGATTGTAGAAATCCCCAATGGTGTGTTGGTTGATACGGGGCATGTAACGGATGGAAACCTAGGCAATTGGGTTAGGTTTTGCATATTATTTGTTTCCATGTAAATGAAATTATTATTATGTTTTATGAGGCCCAAATCTAGTAGTGCATGAGGGTTGCACACTGAGTCTCACGACTCACCCAATTAAACTAACCTTTCAGGTGACACTTAGCACATCGGACCGGGCCAGAGTGGAACGCAAGGTGGCCATGCAAAAACACATGTGGATCCAGCGAAAAGTTTTCCCTTATTAGTTTTTTTTAAGTATTCTATGTTATGGATTTGAACTACGTTGTAATAAGGCTATGGGCCACTAGTTTACCTTTTTGTTTTCTTATGGGCCTTTATTGTTTATTTTTATTTATTTTAAAACTAAGATATGTAATTCAGTTTTATGCTTTTGATTATTAGGCATATTTTATATAAATTATATTTGGGCTTTCTGTCAACACGATTAGTTTTACAAAAATTTTCTTAGTGACATACTAGATCCAGTAGTAGTGTTTGGGCCGGGTTTGGGGTGTTACAAATTGGTATCAGAGCTCGATTTAAAACTCAGCTTTGGGATTGTGGGCCCAAAAGGTTTTCTAAAAATGGGTATTTGAAACATGGGTTTCTTTTAGCAAAGGCTTATTAGTTCAGCATGGCACCTGCGTCTCCGGCCAAGTTCACCAGGTAAGTACTCTAAACCATTGTGTGATATAAATGTGGGCTTAATGGGCTTATGGGACATAGACTATTTAGGTTAGAACTTGATGTACTCTAGGCTTAGACGAACAACTCTTAAAATCCATAAGACTTAACTTTATTAAACAAGACCTGTAAATAAGTCACAAGACTAAAGTGTGGTAACAAGCATATGCATGTCTAGGAGTAGATCTGGAAGAGCTCGGTATTTAAGCAGTCTGAGTGACTCACCTCCTCTTCGCTAGAATCTCACTTGGTGCATAGTGATTGTTCACTTTAGCCATGACAGGGTGTGGCAATAGGTGTATGCATGTCTAGGAGTGGATTCAGGGAAAGTTTGGTATTTTAGCAGTCCTAGTGACTCACCTCCTTTCCACTAGAATCCTACCTGGTGCATAGTGACTATTCACCCTAGTTCTGATGCGTGTTGATGAGTCAAAACTTATAATTAAAACCCGAAAGGGGCCAGCCACCTGTTTTTCTCACAAAATTATTAGAATATCCTTATTTTGAAAAAAAATTACCCATGATTTGTAGAAATACCTCGATTTACAAAGTCAACAGAATCTTTCCATAGGAAACAAAAACTACAAGAACAACATCAAAATATCCTTAAGTTGTAAATGACCGAAACACCCTTAATTTGCAAACGACCAAAATACCCCTGATTGGCAAAATTATTGAAACACCCCTAAATTTTCAAAATTACTGAAATAACCCCAGATTTTATAAATTACCAAAATATCCCGAATTTGAAAAATTATCGAATACCCCAGATTTGCAAAATTACCAAAATACCCTCGAGTTAAAAAAATTACCAAATTACCCTTATTTTGCCAAATCACTTAGAACCTTATTTTGGAAAATTATGAAAATACCCCTATAGGATAAAATTACGAAAATACCCCTGGGTAGCAAAATGACAAAAATACCCCTAGGTGATGAATGCTACTTGTATGAACGTTGTGTGTGCATAACTCCTAGAATAGGAAGACTGAAAACTGTAGATAAGTTCGAATTCAAAAGAATCACTTTTAAAACTATGTTTCATAAGATTGTTCGGGGATAATTAGTGGAAACAACTAATGACTCATAAAATTTTTAAATCAGATAAACGCAAACCAGAAGAATGAGTACAAGAGGTCGAGGACGTCTACCACGTGGACGCGGTAGAGGTAGGATGACCGTGTCAGAACCTATAGGATCGAGTCATGGGTCCGAAAGTGAGATACCAGGTTCCACCAAGCTGCTGAGGTGGAATTTCAGGACTAGACAAGTAGAGGGGACGTGGTGTCTCAAGCTGTACTGAGGGTTTTGGAAAGAGTGGCTGAAGCTGGTATGGGCATAGGAGCCCAGAAATCTGTGCATGAGAGGCTGAGGAACAATGGGGCCGAAGTATTTAGGGGAGTCTCTGGCGTATCCCTGAGTTCCGCTGAATATTGGTTGGAGGCAGTGGAGCGTATAATGGATGACTTAGACTTCACGGTAGAAGCAAAGTGAAGGGGTCATCTCTTCTTGAGGCGAGGCCTACCAATGGTGGCTCACGGTGAAAGAGGTGCGACCATCGACCTAATTGGTGGGATTTCTTTAAGGAGTCATTCTAGGAAAATACGTTGGGGCTAGTTACATGGATGCTCAAAGGAAAGCATTCACGAATTTGGTGCGAGGGAGTAAGTGCGTGGTTGAGTATGATGCTGAGTTTCTACGCCTGAGTCATTACGCCTGGGGAATGGTGGCAACGAAGTATGAACGATGCGTCCGGTTAGAGGATGGGCTAAGGAATGTGTAATATCCGGGTTAAGGGCTATTTCGATTTGGCATTGTTTGCATGTTTAATTGCTTCCTATGATGTTGTTTTGGTGTTTTGGGATTTAGTTGTTGGCTAGGTGTGAGCACAGGTAGGTGGTGAAATTCTTGTTTTTGGGCTTTAGGGGATAGAAAGCGAGAAGGTGTTGGGGTTTATATTTAAATTAAGTGGAATTATAACACAAATGGGGAGCTAGCAAAGTGGCAAGCATGCGCCACAAGGAAGGTGAGTGTGTGGCGTCATCTGCGGTGAGGGAGGTCAGGAGTTCAAGTCGTAGAGCTCCCTTTTGTCACCTATTTTGGGCGGCATAGGAGGGAGGAGTTGTGGATGATTTAAACACTACCTTGGACTTGGTCAAGTGGTGACTTGGATGGTGGAGAGCAAAGAGGGAGGAGGACTTGGTCCACTCATTTCAAATGAGTGAATGGGAGCTTTGGGGATTTGGCGGTTTGGAGGAGTGTTTGGGGAGCTTGGGAAGTCAAAACTCCCTTGGCCTCTTAGGGTGTATTTTCGGTTTAGTGGAGGGTCAATTAAGTTTCTTTTTCTTCTTTTCTTTGTGTCTACAAGTGATTGTTGTTAGTCAAAAGCTAGTAAAGAGCTCTCTTTTGCCATAGCCTAATGAAAACAACATCTTCTTTTCTTTTGCCATTCATTCTTGTTTCGAATTTACTTGTTGCTCCCATCTTTTCCTTTTTGTTTTTTTTTTGAAGCCGAATGCCTCTCTCATTCCCTTTCCTTCTCTTGTTGTTAGTAAACCGAAACCGGCCTCCTCACTTTTGGCCGTAACACAGTTCACCAAAAGCCTACATCCTCTAATTTCTTCTTCACCTAAGCGAAAACTACCATAAGCCTACCCTTGGATTTTGGCCTTTAGTTACCGAAAGTACTCTCCTCTCCTACTTCTTTTGTTTTCTTTTGTTCATTGTGTGTGGCAAAACTCCACTCCCTAAACCTTTTCTTTATTTCTTTTCCTCCAAAACCAAAAGCATCCATCATTCTATCTTCTTCTTTTCCAAAACAATTTTAGCGAAACTCACTTCCCAAACACTTTTCTCCATTTCTTTTTCATCCAAAACCGAGAGTATTCTTTCTTCCTTGTGTTCTCTTTAAACTCTTCTTTTCGGGATTAAGAGTGTTAGCAAAGCCTCCTTGTGTTGGCGAATCTTCCCTTCCCTTTTTGTCTTGTTCTTTGGCCGAATATTTGGTGGTGTTGGGAGCTTGGTTCCAATCGTTTGGTGGTGGGTAAGTCCTTGGCCGAATGGTCCTCTCCTTTCTCTCCTTATACTTTGTCAAGGTTGGTTGATTAAGGTAGAAAGGGTTATCTTTGGAAGGATACTAATCTCTCTTTGTTATAGGGTCTTTGAAGTGTGAAATCTAAGCAAGGGAATCGTTATTCTTTTGTTAACCGATTGGTAAGTAGGGGTAAGTACATGGTATTGTTATTATTTTAATCTTTTTAAGATCGATTAAGGCAAAGGTAGCAAAAGATTAACTGTTCATTTTTTAAGGTCGTTGATTGCTAAGGAGAATCATTGGGTGATTCGGGTTTTGTAAGAAACCAAATCGGTGAAAGGTAAGGGCTTCGACAAACCCTTTTTGGTCTAAATGGTGTTGGCGAATGTATAGATGTCTAACCCTATGTTTTGGCCGATTGTAGAAGCTAGTACTCGAGGGACTTAGATTGCTTTTGTCGGGATTTCTAGACTCGTATTTACGGTGTGTAAACTAACACTGCGATACCTAGTAATGTTATTAATAAACTGTTTGCTGTTGAAAATGATACGATATGATGGATAATTGGATACCCAAATGGGGTATGTGTGCGGATCCGGGTAAGTCTATTTTATTACAAGTCCTATTATGGATACTTTGAATATGATGATCTATCTTTGTATATATATATGCTATGAGATCACGATGTTGGACATGGTTGCATGAGTTACATGATTGCATATTGTATATGAGTCGATATGACATGTATGGGTGATTCAGTGGAGGAGCGGTGATATTTTGTCTTGTGAGCACCGGTGCTTTAGTAGCACACTTTGTGACTTTGGGTCACGGAGGTTTAGCACCTCAGGAGGTTTGGTACCTCGGCGTCTCGTCCACATGGTTTAACCACCGTGGGTTGGCCCCACTTGTGAGATATGGGATTGGCGCCGGTGATTTGGTATCCACGATGGGTTGGCCCCATCAGCAGTTGTGACTACGGTCACGGTGCTTTAGTAGCACAATTGTGTCTTTGGGACACGGAGGTTTGGCACCTCATTGCGACTTGTCCTGTGGTTTAACCACCGTGGGTTGGCCCCACATGAGATATGGGATCGTCTGCTAGTGATTTGGTATCACACGATGGGTTGGCCCCATCATTGGATTTGTGACGGTCACCGGTGCTTTGGTAGCACAATTGTGTCTTTGGGACACCGGTGTTTTGGTAACACATTGTGACGATATGTCACGGTGGTTTAGCACCACCGGTGGTTTGGTACCACACGGGGTAGAAAAAGCGATATGGATGGTTAGGATCGGGTTGCATTAATTATATTGCTTTGTATGATGTGTGTTAGCATGTTGTTCTTGGGGCGGGATTTACCTTTGAGTCACTCGACTCACCCTCTCTTTTGACTATTTGGTGACACATAGAAGCGGACACGGGGCGGGATGGACTCGAGGTGCTCATGCCATAATAAATAAAGCTTTGCTCGGACTTTTAAGAAATTTGGTACTTAAGTTTTATTATTACTATTTGGTTTTATTTGGGTTGTAAATGGCCTTTTAAATTATGTTTTGTTTACGATTGAGTTAGATTTATAATATGCTTTAACAAACTACTTGTGTTAAAATATGCTAAAACTTGGCAAGACAACGTTTTCAAAACTTCAAAAAGCGATGTTTTAAACTATACCATCGGGTATCATACTATAACTTAGAACAAAATGAACTCAATTGTTTTCTAACTTAAATATGGTTTCTACTAAGACAAGACATTTTAGTAATAATATGAAACAACTTAAACTTCAAGCAGGCATAAATTAGATTTACCTACACTTGAGATAAATTTTCAAAGCTCTCGGGTTTTCAAATACAACATAAATTTTTAGTCAAAACCTCTCAAGTTTTTTTCAAATACAAAATTTTAGCGAAGTGTTTTCCTCAAACTTTTAAACTCAAACCTAAACCACCCAAAACCTTTTCCCTGTAGCATACAGATTCGATGCGTGGTGTATTGGTAGGGTTTGGGGTGTTACATTTGTGGTATCGAGCCAAGTTCAAAAGCTCATTTGTGGGCGAGGCCCAAAATGTTTTAAAACTAAAATTTTCAAGTATATTGTTGTTAAAAGTATGATTTGAAGGGCATGGCACCGAGTCAAGCACCAGTTCGCTGTAAGTACCCGTACTATTGGTTGTGATATTGATATGATTGAATGGCTAGTGATAGTAAGATTACTTTAGAGGCTGGCGATAGGATTCTATGGACTCATGAAAACAAAGTCTCTTTAATATTCATAAAACTTTGCTTTAAAAATAGTGGAATAATAAGCGATACATAAAATTCTTTAATCGAGGCATGATTTAGTCATGAGTACAGAGGTGGGCGTGGTCGTGGGCGTGGGCCTTGATAGGATATTGTTTACGAGCCGTAGGTTACAGGCGGGGTTCGAGAGAATGAGATCTGGGATTCGCCACCAGTGGAGGTGGTGAGTTCGAGGCGAGCCGCGATGATCACGATGTCACGAGCGATCTTTGGGTCTTAGAAAAGGGCTGGAAGCGGTGGGGGCGTGGGAGTTAGGAAATCGTGCTGAGCGACTTGGGCAAATGAAATTTGAATTCTTAGGGGTATCTACGGTGTTGCTCTAACCTTCTTTGATCTTGGCTAAAGCGACGAGCGGATCATGGACGATCTGGACCTAACGGTGAGGAGAAATTAAAGGGATCGTATCACTTCTCGGAGGAGTCATACCGATGGTGGCTCACGGTCCGTGGTGATATTGCTGTTGAAGATCGACATGGGATTATTTTGGTACTTATATCGGAAGAAATGCGTCAGACTAATTACATAAATGAGCGTGGAAAGCATTTACGAGGTTAGTCGAGGAGCAAATCATGTCGAGTATGAGGTAGGGTTTAAAATTTGAGTCGGTATGCCAGGGTATGGTGGCTCTGGAAGAGGAAAGGTGTGTTCGTTTGAGGATGGCTGCATGGACGAGTTAAGATTGTTGATTGCGCCCGTGAGCGTGAATTCTTGATTACGGTTGAAAAGCGAAGGTTGCGAGGGCATTAAAAAGTCTGTAAAGCGAGTATGGGCGAGGCCGTCATAAGCGGAGTTTTGGATCTTACAGGTCGTCGGTGTCCAATCGTGAGAAAAGGGCTAGGCAAAGTGGGCGAATCGATCGGATAGGTTTATTCTTTGCTAAGCGGGGCCATGTGATGTAACCGTTGTGGAAAGGCTCCTGGGGAGGCTGCTTTGGTGATGGCGAGAGGTTGTTTTGAGTGTGGGTCATTTGGACCACGAGTGAGGGGCTGTCGCGCAAGTTAGCTAGAATTGATCCAAGAATCGGGCGTGTCGATCTGAAATAATAGACCACCGCATGAGGGTAGAGGTAATGCGAGGAGGTACTGATTACAGTGGTAGTGGAGCCGAGGCGGAGAGTCTTGAAAGATTCGAGGCCGAGGCGGACTGGTTTGGTATATCTTTGCGGCGCCTTAGGAGGAGGCGGCCCTGGGACGTCATCAAGTGCGTTTTGATTTTGGTTCTCCTTATCTTGCTTTAATTGATGTGGGGTCTACACACTCTTATGTTGCTAGTAGTATAGTAGAGACAATGGATTTAGACTACGAGATATCTTCTAGGCGGATGGTAGTAATAAGCCCTCTAGGTCACTCTGTAGTGGTAGATAAAGCGTATAGAGGCGATACCTCTAGAACTCAAGGGATAGTGTTTGAGGCGATCTGATGGAGCGCCATTAGGGAGTTCGATCTAATTCTCGGAATGGTAATTTGGGTAAGTATCGGTGAAGTTGAATTTGCGGGACTAAGCGCATGGTTACGAAACACAGTAGGGGTGATGAAGTAGTTTTGATTGGTAATAGGAGAAACTATCATCCAACTTGGTATCTGCTCTGAAAAGAGAAAATGGTCGGGAAAGGTGCGAAGCATATGTGGTGCATGTGTATGCCTTGGAGGCTAAGGAGTCTTCTGTGGAGGCTATTGGACGATTAGGGAATTTGTGGATGTGTTTCTGAGGAGCTTAGGGGTTGCCACGGATCGGGAGGTAGAGTTGGGATTGATACATTGCGGAGCTGCGCGGTATCCATTGCTCCGTCTGAGGATGGCACCTAAAGAATTAGTGGAGCTTAAGGCTCAAATCCGGGAGTTATTGGACCGAGGCTTTATCGGGCCAAGTATTTCGTAGGGGAGGGCCTTAGGTACTCTTTGTAAAGAAGAAAGAGCGGTACTATGCGGATGTGCATAGACTACATAAGCCGAATAAGTGACGATTAAAACAAGTATCCTTGCCTCGGATAGATGACTTGTTTGATCAATTTGAAGAGCGTCGATTTTCTCGAAGATTGACCTAAGGTGCAGATACCACCGAGTTGAAGGTAAAAGGCGGATATCTGTAAGGCGGCATTTACATTACTCGGTATGGGCATTTTGAATTCTTGGTTATCGTTTGGGTTGACTAACTTATGCCGTGACTTTCATGGATCGATGAATAGGGTGTTCCAACGATTACTGGATCGATTCGTGGTAGTTTTATTAGCGACATCTTGGTATACTCAGGGTGAGGAAGAGCATGGCCTTTCATTCACGGGTGGTATTGCGATTCTAAGGGAGAAAGCTTGACTCTATCGAAGTTGATGAAATCTGAGTTACGGCTCGGGAGGTGACATTTTGGGTCATGTAATGTAATTTGAGGGATTAAGTGGACCCGTAAGATAGAAGCGGTGTTGGATTGGAAGCCGCCTAAGTCGATGGCGAAATCCGGAGTTTTACGAGGGTTGGCGGGGATACTAGAAGATTTGTAGAGGGTTCTCGTTAATTACGTGACAGATGACCAAATTATTGAGGAAGGAGTTAGTTTGTTTGGGTGAAGCGGCGGGAGAGCTTCGATAAGTTAAAGAAGATTTTGTTGAAGCTCGGTTACGATCCGACTGAGGTCGTAAAATCCTGATGTCTTCGATGCATCACATCTGAGCTTGGGTTGTGTCTTGATCGGAAGGAAGGTTGTAACTACGCATCCCGGCGGTGAGGCCACATGAGGTTAATTATCCCACATACGATTTGGAGCTTGCGGTACGTAGTTTTGCCCTAAAGATATGGAGGCATTACTTATACGGAGAGATCGGTAGTCTATACGGACCATAAAGTCTGAAGTACCTCGACTCGGAAAGACTTGAATCGAGGCAGTAGCCGATGGATTGAGTGCTGAAAGACTACGATTGCTCAATTGAGTATCATCAAGGCAAGGCTAGCGTCGTGGCGACGCGTTGGCCGTAAGGTTGTTTGGTTTAAGAGCATTGTTTGCCACTTGAGTTTGTCACGATGGCGGAGTATTGCAGCGAAGCGCAAGTTAAGCCTACTTGGGTTGAGCGGATCGAGAAAGGTTGTTGGATGAGGTTTTGGCCTTGAAGGACTCGAGTGCGAATAATGGTTTGAAGGTTCTGACTTGTCGGTGATGGGGTTACGTGTTTCGGGGAAGGCTTGTATCTTAGAGATCTTGATTTGAGGCGGAGGATTCTTGAGGATGCTCATGCAGCCCTACGCTATGCATCTGGAGGTAGCAAAATGTATAGGGATCTCGGAAGAAGCGATTACGGTGGTAAGATGCGAAAAAGGAGGTGTGAGTTTGTAGGAAAGTGTCGACTTGTCGTAGTCAAAGTGAGCATCGATTCTTGCGTCTGGTTGCTTGACCGATGAAGATTCCGCGATGGAAGTGGGAAAGGATCACTATGGATTTCGTCGGTGGATTCGCTACATCGAGCAAGAAGGATTGATTTGGGTAGTTGTGGATCGGTGACTAATCGGCTCACTTTATTAGGTGAGGTGGATTACTCACTTGAGAGGTTGGCGGTATGTATGTGTCGAGATTGTGAGGCGCGGGGTGCCGTGTCGATTATCTCGGATAGGGACCCAGATTCACGTCAAGGTTACGGAAGGCTTTACATCGGGCTCTGGGTACGGTTAGATTTCGACCTGACATTTCATCCATGATGACGGGCAATCGAAAAGGTTATCTGAGATATTGGAGGATATGCTTGAGGTTGTGTATTGGACTTGAGGGTAGTTGGGAGGAGTATCTACCGTTGGTGAGTTTGCTTACAACAATGGCTACCAAGCGAGCATTAAGATGGCACCTTATGAGGCGTTATGCGGTGGAAGTGTCGTTCACCGACTTGTTGAACGAGTTAAGTGAGCAGCGATTATTGGGACGAGTTAGTTCTTTGAGACCGAAGACAAGGTTAAGTTGATTAGAGCTCGATTGAAGGAAGCTTCGGCCGTGAAGTCTATCTTGACCTTAAGCGGAGAGATATTGAATTTCTTTGTGGGAGATCGAGTTTTCTGAAAGTCTCACCATGGAAGAAAGTGTTAAGGTTGGGAAGAAAGGCAAGCTTAGTCCAGGGTTTATTGGGCCATATAAAGGTACTAAGGCAGAGTGGGACGATTGCATATCATTTCGAGTTGCCGGTGAGCTAAGTCGATTCACGATGTGTTCCACGTTTGATGCTTGGCGATATCGTTCGACCCATCACATGTAGTATGATGAGGAGATCGAGGTAAATCCAAATATGTCCATAGAGGAAGAGCACTGTCTGATTTTAGATCGGGATGTGAAGGTTCTCTGCAGGAAAGCGTGCCTCTGGTTAAGGTTCTTTGGCGGAATCATGGTGTAGAAGAAGCTACGTGGGAACGAGGATATGATGAGGCAACAATACGCAACTCTTGACGTGTAATTTGAGGTCGAAATTATTTTAAGGGGTAGAAGCGTAATATCCGGGTTAAGGGGCTATTTCGATTTGGCATTGTTTGCATGTTTAATTGCTTCCTATGATGTTGTTTTGGTGTTTTGGGATTTAGTTGTTGGCTAGGTGTGAGCACAGGTAGGTGGTGAAATTCTTGTTTTTGGGCTTTAGGGATAAAGCGAGAAGGTGTTGGGGTTTATATTTAAATTAAGTGGAATTATAACACAAATGGGGAGCTAGCAAAGTGGCAAGCATGCGCACAAGGAAGGTGAGTGTGTGGCGTCATCTGCGGTGAGGAGGTCAGAGTTCAAGTCGTGAGAGCTCCTTTTGTCACCTATTTTGGGCGGCATTGGAGGGAGGAGTTGTGGATGATTTAAACACTACCTTGGACTTGGTCAAGTGGTGACTTGGATGGTGGAGAGCAAAGAGGGAGGAGGACTTGGTCCACTCATTTCAAATGAGTGAATGGGAGCTTTGGGGATTTGGCGGTTTGGAGGAGTGTTTGGGGAGCTTGGGAAGTGCCAAACTCCCTTGGCCTCTTAGGGTGTATTTTCGGTTTAGTGGAGGGTCAATTAAGTTTCTTTTTTCTTCTTTTCTTTGTGTCTACAAGCTGATTGTTGTTAGTCAAAAGCTAGTAAAAGAGCTCTCTTTTGCCATAGCCTAAGTAGAAAACAACATCTTCTTTTCTTTTGCCATTCATTCTTGTTCTTAAGAATTTACTTGTTGCTCCCATCTTTTCCTTTTTTTTTTTTTTTTGAAGTCAATGCCTCTCTCATTCCCTTTCCTTCTCTTGTTGTTAGTGGCAAAACCCGACCTCCTCACTTTTGGTAGTAATACAGTTCACCAAAAGCCTACATCCTCTAATTTCTTCTTCACCTAAGCGAAAACTACCATAAGCCTACCCTTGGATTTTGGCCTTTAGTTGCCGAAAGTACTCTCCTCTCCTACTTCTTTTGTTTTCTTTTGTTCATTGTGTGTGGCGAAACTCCACTCCCCTAAACCTTTTCTTTATTTCTTTTCCTCCAAAACCAAAAGCATCCATCATTCTATCTTCTTCCTTTCCAAAACAATTTTAGCGAAACTCACTTCCCAAACACTTTTCTCCATTTCTTTTTCATCCAAAACCGAGAGTATTCTTTCTTCCTTGTGTTCTCTTTAAACTCTTCTTTTAGGGATTAAGAGTGTTGGCAAAGCCTCCTTGTGTTGGCAGAATCTTCCCTTCCTTTTTGTCTTGTTCTTTGGCGAATATTTGGTGGTGTTGGGAGCTTGGTTCCAATCGTTTGGTGGTGGGTAAGTCCTTGGCGAATGGTCCTCTCCTTTCTCTCCTTATACTTTGTCAAGGTTGGTTGATTAAGGGCGAAAGGGGTTATCTTTGGAAGGATACTAATCTCTCTTTGTTATAGGGTCTTTGAAGTGTGAAATCTAAGCAAGGGAATCGTTATTCTTTTGTTAACCGATTGGTAAGTAGGGGTAAGTACATGGTATTGTTATTATTTTAATCTTTTAAGATCGATTAAGGCAAAGGTAGCAAAAGATTAAGCTGTTCATTTTTTAAGGTCATTAGATTGCTAAGGAGAATCATTGGGTGATTCGGTTTGGTAAGAAACCAAATCGGTGAAAGGTAAAGGGCTTTCGACAAACCCTTTTGGTCTAAATGGTGTTGGTAGAATGTATAGATGTCTAACCCTATGTTTTGGCCGATTGTAGAAGCTAGTACTCGAGGGACTTAGATTGCTTTTGTGGGATTTCTAGACTTCGTATTTACGGTGTGTAAACTAACACAGCGATACCTAGTAATGTTATTAATAAACTGTTTGCTGTTGAAAATGATACGATATGATGGATAATTGGATACCCAAATGGGGTATGTATGCGGATCGGGTAAGTCTATTTTATTACAAGTCCTATTATGGATACTTTGAATATGATGATCTATCTTTGTATATATATATGCTATGAGATGCGATGTTGGACATGGTTGCATGAGTTACATGATTGCATATTGTATATGAGTCGATTATGACATGTATGGGTGATTCGAGTGGAGGAGCGGTGATATTTTGTCTTGTGAGCACCGGTGCTTTAGTAGCACACTTTGTGACTTTAGGTCACGGAGGTTTAGCACCTCAGGAGGTTTGGTACCTCGGCGTCTCGTCCACGTGGTTTAACCACCGTGGGTTGGCCCACTTGTGAGATATGGGATTGCGCCGGTGATTTGGTATCACACGATGGGTTGGCCCCATCAACAGATTTGTGACTACGGTCACGGTGCTTTAGTAGCACAATTGTGTCTTTGGGACACGGAGGTTTAGCACCTCATTGCGACTTGTCCTGTGGTTTAACCACCGTGGGTTGGCCCACATGAGATATGGGATCGTCGCTAGTGATTTGGTATCACACGATGGGTTGGCCCCATCATTGGATTTGTGACTTGGTCACGGTGCTTTAGTAGCACAATTGTGTCTTTGGGACACGGTGTTTTAGTAACACATTGTGACGATATGTCACGGTGGTTTAGCACCACCGGTGGTTTGGTACCACAGGGGTAGAAAAGCGATATGGATGGTTAGGATCGGGTTGCATTAATTATATTGCTTTGTATGATGTGTGTTAGCATGTTGTTCTTGGGGAGGCGGGATTTACACATTGAGTCACTCGACTCACCTCTCTTTTGACTATTTGGGTGACACATAGACGCGGACACGGGCGGGATGGACTCGAGGTGCTCATGCCATAATAAATAAAGCTTTGCTCGGACTTTTAAGAAATTTGGTACTTAAGTTTTATTATTACTATTTGGTTTTATTTGGGTTGTAAATGGCCTTTTAAATTATGTTTTGTTTACGATTGATTAGATTTATAATATGCTTTAACAAACTACTTGTGTTAAAATATGCTAAAACTTGGCAAGACAACGTTTTCAAAACTTCAAAACGATGTTTTAAACTATACCATCGGGTATCATACTATAACTTAGAACAAAATGAACTCGAATTGTTTTCTAACTTAAATATGGTTTTCTACTAAGACAAGACATTTTAGTAATAATATGAAACAACTTAAACTTCAAACCGACATAAATTAGATTTACCTACACTTGAGATAAATTTTCAAAGCTCTCGGGTTTTCAAATACAACATAAATTTTAGTCAAAACCTACTCAAGTTTTTTTTTCAAATACAAAATTTTAGCGAAGTGTTTTCCTCAAACTTTTAAACTCAAACCTAAACCACCCAAAACCTTTTCCCTGTAGCATACAGATTCGATTAGTGGTGTATTGGCCGGGTTTGGGGTGTTCTGAGAATGAGCTAAGGGTTACGATTGCACCACAACAGAGAGAGAATTTTTACGGTTCTAGTGGATAAAGTTAAAATATATGAGGAAGTGAAAGCGGGTGGAGAGACAAGAGAAGGATAAGGATCGGGCGGGGAGTAAGAGGAGTTTTGGACCCTCAGAGCAACTGGAAATTTTCAAAAGAGGCCTAGGACTGATGGGCCAACTTGTACTCCATCGGGCCAGAGTCAGGCATGTTCTACATGTGGGAGAACCCATTATGGGAAGTGCAGAGTGAAAATCGGTGGATGTTTTAGGTGTGGATCCACAGAACATTTGATGAAGGACTGTCCTCAGATGGATCATGGGCAACAAACGGGCCGAGGTTCTATTAGGCTAGGAGAGGTGATCAGCCTGGACCAAGGGGTAGAGGTGTAGCTAGGGAAGAAATTGATCCGGCCAGGGTCATGGAGCATCTGGCAGAGGTACAGTTAATACAGATGCAAGGCAGCCGGGTTTAGTTTATGCGGCTCGTCGAAGGGAGGACAATGATGCACCGGATGTTATAACCGATATGTTTCTTGTTACTGATAATCCTTTATTTGCCTTAATTGATATTGGGTCAACCTACTCCTATGTTGCATGTTCATGTCCGAGACTCTAGGTATAGACTCTGAAACAACCACTAGGAAGATGACCGTGGTTAGTCCTTTAGGACAATCTAAGGTGGTGGACAAACTGTTTAAGGATGTACCTTTAGAGACTAAGGGGTAATATTCCCAGCAGATTTAATGGAATTACCATTTGTAGAGTTTGACCTTATATTAGGAATGGATTGGTTGACTAAGCATCGTGCCAAGTTGGATTGTGGGAATAAACGTATGGTGTTGGGAACCCCGAAAGGCGGGGAGGTGGTTGTGTTAGAAGAAAGGAAGAATTACTTGTCCAACGTGGTATCATCCTTAAAAGCTATTAAGATGATTCAGAAGGGATGTAGTGCATTTCTAGCTTTCGTTAGTGCATTGGATGCTAAGGAGGTGACTATTAATAAGGTCCGAATAGTCAAGGATTTTGCGGATGTCTTTCCGGAGGAATTACCAGGATTATCTCCGGATCGCGAGGTGGAATTTGGAATAGACCTATATCCAGGTACAACTCCAGTATCTATTGCTCCTTATAGGATGGCACCGAAGAAGTTGGTGGAGCTCAAGGCTCATATTCAAGAACTATTGAATCGTGGGTTCATTCGACCGAGTGTGTCTCCATGGGGAGTGCTGGTCCTGTTCGTGAAGAAGAAGGATGGATCCATGTGTATGTGCGTGGACTATCGTCAATTAAACAAGTTAACGATCAAAAATAGGTATCCGTTACCAAGAATCGACGACCTATTCGATCAGCTCAAAGGAGCATCGGTCTTTTCTAAGATTGACCTATGGCCCGAATATCATCAATTAAGGGTTAAAGAAGGAGACATTCATAAGATGGTGTTTCAAACTTGGTACAGGCATTATGAGTTCTTGGTGATGCTGTTCGGGTTGACGAACGCGCCAGCAGCCTTTATAGATATGATAAACTGGGTGTTTCAGCCATATCTTGATCGGTTCGTCGTGGTGTTCATTGACGATATCCTGGTCTACTCTAAGTCGGAGGAGGAGCATGAAGAACATCTTCGCGTGGTGTTGCAAACTCTGAGGGAGAAGCAGTTGTTTGCAAAGTTTAGTAAGTGTGAGTTCTGGCTGAAGAAGTGACCTTCTTAGGACATGTGGTTTCGGCTGAGGGAATCAGGGTGGACCCTCGAAAGATAGAGGCTGTATTAGATTGGAAACCACCAAAGTCTGTGGCAGAGGTTTGAAGTTTCTTAGGTTTGGTAGGGTATTACCAAAGGTTCGTTGTAGGGTTTTCTCTAATAGCGACTTCTCTAACTAACTTGTTGAGGAAGGGAGTATTGTTTGTATGGACCGACAAATAGCAAGAGAGCTTTGAGAAGTTGAAGAGAATCCTGACGGAAGTGCCGGTATTAATACAATCAGAGGCAGGAAAGAAATTTACCGCCTACTGTGATGCATCGCACAGGGGTTTAGGGTGTGTGCAGATGCAAGAAGGAAAGGTGGTGGCATATGCGTCTCGACAGTTGATACCGCATAAGTTAAACTACCCTATGCATGACTTGGAGTTGGCGGCAGTAGTGTTTGCCTTAAAGATTTGGAGGCACTACTTGTATGGGGAGAAGTTGGTAATTTACATCGACCATAAAAGTCTGAGTTATCTCCTTACCTAGAAGGAGCTAAATTTAAGACAACATAGGTGGATCGAGCTCTTGAAGGATTATGATTGTTAGATCGAATACCACTCTGGTAAGGCGAATGTGGTGGCAGATGAGTTAAGCGTTGCTCATTTGAGTTTATTCGACGATAGGAGTTTGCTGGCTGAGTTGCAAGTAAAGCTAACATGGGTAAGTCAAGTTAAGGATAAGCAGTTAGCAGATAAAGACTTGAGTGCTTGACTATTGCAAGTAAGGGATGGTGGAATGGAGGACTATAGTCTAAACAATGATGGAGTTCTGTGTTATCGTGGGAAGATTTGCATGCCTAAGGATGATGAGCTAAGACAGAGGATTCTTCAGGAATCGCATAGTAGCCCCTATGCTATGCATCTTGGAGGAGTCAAGATGTACCGTGATTTGCGAGAGCAATTTTGGTGGCCAGGTCTGAAGAAAGAGGTAACAGAAGTCGTAACAAAATGTTTGACATGTCAACAGGTCAAAGCTGAACACCAAGTGCCATCGAGATTATTGCAGCCGATGAAGATTCCCCAATCGAAATGGGAGAGAATCACGATGGATTTTGTTAGTGGGTTACCCTTACACCCACTAAGAAGGATTTGATTTGGGTGATTGTAGATCGGCTGACGAAGTCTGCTCACTTCATACCGGTTCAAGTGGACTTTTCTCTACAAAAGTTAGCTAAATTGTATGTGGCTAGGGTTGTAAGATTGCATGGTGTGCCGGTGTCGATCATATCAGATAGGGATCCTAGGTTCATGTCATGATTTTGGAAGGCTCTTCATCAAGCAATGGGAACAAGGTTAGACTTTAGTATCTTGCTTTTCACATCGGTGATGGTCATCGAGAGGGTAATTCAAATCTTGAAGGATATGTTAAGGAGTTGCATCATTGATTTTAGGGGCAGTTGGGAAAAGTACTTGCCTTTGGCAAAATTCGCATATAATAATAGTTATCAAGCTAGCATTCAGATGGTGCCCTATGAAGTGTTATATGGAAGGAGATGTCGTACTCCAACTTGTTGGACAAAGTTGGGGGAACCTAAGGTGTTAGGTCAAGAATTAGTTTCGAAAACAGAGGAGAAAGTGAAGTTGATATATCTAGCTACTGACTATGGTACACAACTGTCATTGTTCACACATCACATGTGGATTGGTGGATTTCTGATAGTGGGTGCCGCTGTGCATGCAATCATTTTTATGGTAAGAGACTATGATCCAACTACTCGATACAACGATCTATTAGATCGTGTCCTTAGGCATCGTGATGCAATCATATCACATCTCAACAAAGGAAGCATCTGATCGACAGAAGTCTTACGTGGATCTAAAGCGAAAAGAGGTGGAATTCGCGGTAGGTGGTCAAGTCTTCTTGAAGGTATCCCCGTGGAAGAAAATAATAAGGTTTGGTCAAAAAGAAGTTAAGTCCACGGTTTATTGGGCCTTACCAGGTACTAGATCATGTGGGCCCAGTAGCTTATCGGTTGGAGTTGCCTTCAAAGTTGGAGCAGATACATGATGTGTTCCATGTCTCGATGCTGAGACATTATCGATCTGATCCATCGCACGTAGTGCCGATAGAAGAGATAAAAGTAAGGCCAAATTTGTCTTTTGAAGAGGAAGCAGTGCAAATTCTGGATCGAGATGTGAAAGTGTTGAAAAGGAAGTCTATTCCATTGGTCAAAGTCTTGTGGCAAAATCATGGTGCAGAAGAAGCGACGTGGGAGCCAGAGGATGTTATATGCCAATAGTATCCCCATCTTTTCTGATCAGGTAAAATTTCGAGGCCGAAATTTATTTTAAGGGGGTAGAACTGTAACATCCTAAATGTGGGCCTGAGTAATTATATGTTGGTTTAACATGTTAGTTCGAGAATTTAAGGCTCGAGCTGAGGCCTTGATTAAATATATGGATTAGAGGTTAAATTAAAGTTCTGAGAAGTTTAAGTGATATTTTGGGCTTTAAAATTGGGTTAGAATGATTAAAAATGGTGTTAGTAGTAATTAAATGTAAATAGTTATGTTTGGTAGCAAGTTGGACTTGTGGCCCAAAAATTTGGAGTGCTTTGAGTGGGCACTAGGGTGGCGCCACTTAGGGAGGTTATTGGGCCATGGGTGGCCACTTGAGGCCCAAGTGTTGGGGCCAAATTTCTGCACTAAGAAGGGAAGGGGTTGGACGACAATTAGGCTTCTTTTTAGGAGTCTTTTTCTTTTATTTAAGTGATAAAAGATGATAATTAAAGAGGGAGGAGTTGGCTTTAGTGTGGGCTCTCCTAAAGGTAAGATAAGGATTGAGTTATCATGAGATTTAAAGATTATCAAAAGAAGAGGGAGAGTTGGCCGAAACTCAACTACAGGAGGGGGGAAAATCGGTTTAGTATAGGCTAGCCGAAATTTTGCTAACCATTCTCTCCATCTTTTCTTTCTCTTTGCCGAAATCTACACTCCATTCTCTCTAAGTTTTCTTTCTTTCCTTTTCCTGAAAACACATCATAGCTGAAACTCCTTAAGTGTTTCTCCTCTCCTCAAAAACCCTTCTGAAAGCCGAATGCTCTTAGTGCACATCTTCTTCCTCCATAGCCGAATCATTAGGTGAGATCTCTGTTTCCCGAAGGTGCACCGTAAGCCGAATACTCCTTTGTAATCCGGTGAGTTTTGGGATTTTGTTCTATTCGATTTCACTCTTTCTTTTCCTAAGATCTAACCCGAATCATGTGTACTAATGACTATCGATTTTCCTCTTTGTCCATAAAAGCCGAATCCTTTCTTGTCGAGATCTATAGTACCGAATTGTGAAAAGTCAAGGTAGGTGGCCAAGGGTAGGTTCGGTCGAATGGCTACTTTCCTGTTCTTTTGTTTTCAGTCGAATGGCATAAAGTGTTAGATGGCTTTCGATCATTGGTTGGGTTAATTACTTTTGGTGATGGCCGTATGTAGGAAGGTAGGTGACTAGTTCTCAACGACTATCGGGATTCAATTAATTAGGTAAGAATTCGATTTAAGAGTTATAGTTGTTAAGTAATTAGATCTCATCGTTTAAATGATTTAGTGATTAAGGATGGACTCGAATAACAGTCAGGCAGAAAAGGTTGGATCTGTACAACCAACACCCAAATACAAGAAGCGATCTGTTTCAGTAGTGCGAGATTGGCCATCGTGGTGTGGGCCGATATCGAAGTCAGATAGAGGACCGATAGTGGTAGTCTCGAGTGATAGTAGCGTAGACGTAGAGAAAGTATTAGTACGAAAATCAGGTGTGTAATACTTCCCCACCGTCTAGATCTAATTAATTATATATATATGTTCATAAGTTTTATGTGTTACATTAAAAGCCAAAATCTCGGATTTAAACATCGGACCCTCAGGTTAGTAAATAATCTAATTATATGTTACAAGTAAATTGTGGTACATGTTTTTAAATTATTGTACATGTTTGGATGGGCTGGGTGATGAAAGGAGGAAGTAAATGTATATATATATATGTGTAGCGATTTTACCGTGATTTACTGTAATGGCTAATGCCGTGATCTGTTATAAGGGCTTCGGCCAATATATGTTGATGAGCAGCATGACTGCCATCTTGGCGTGTATCGGTGTGGGTTGATTGTAGAAATCCCCAATGGTGTGTTGGTTGGTACGGGGGCGTGTAGCGGATGGTAACCTAGGCAATTGGGTTGGGTTTTGCATATTATTTGTTTCCATGTAAATGAAATTACTATTATGTTTCATGAGGCCCAAATCTAGTGGTGCATGAGGGTTGCACACTTGAGTCTATAACTCACCCAATTAAACTAACCTTTCGGTGACACTTAGCGCGTCGAATTTGGTAGGGGTGGAGCATAAGGTGGCCATGCAAAAGCACATGTGGATCGGCAAAAAGTTTTCCCTTATTAATTTTTTTTTTAAGTATTCTATGTTATGGATTTGAACTACGTTGTAATAAGGCCATGGGCCACTAGTTTACCTTTTTGTTTTGTTATGGGCCTTTATTGTTTTTTTTTATTTATTTTAAAACTAAGACATGTAATTCAGTTTTAGGCTTTTGATTATTAGGCATATTTTATATAAATTATATTTGGGCTTTCTGTCAACACGATTGGTCTTACAAAAATTTTCTTAGTGACATACCATATCCAGTAGTAGTGTTTGGGCCGTGTTTGGGGTGTTACACATCCAAAATTATGCTAAATGTGGGATTAAAATATGTGTATATTACAGTTTATTAAATACCCCACACTTAAGCTTTTGCTTGTCCTCAAGCAAAATTCTCAACTCACAATTAAAACGAACTTCCTCAATTCATAATATTCATTGATAATGTTTCATCATAATTCATAGATAATTTATACATGGATAATTTAACTCAAAGAGTTCTAAAGATTCAAACAATCAAAGTCACAAGTTTGTAGCATGAAAATTTAGGTGTTTCCCTTTACCTAAATAATTACCTTTAATTCAAAATCGACAAGAGTTGACATCCTTACTAAAGATTCACTCAAATCACTCAAAGTGTTTAAGGTTCAAAATTAATCTCTCAAAAGTCCAACATGAAAAGTTAATCCCATATGCTTGCCTGAAAATCAAATCTCCACCACTATAAAATGAAATGATACACAAATCAAAAGGTCTTTAAAAGGGTTGTAACGGGGCTTAGGTTAAAGGTGTGGATAAAGGCTTAATTAGAAGGGTTAAAATCGAGATTGATTTTACAATTTACCTAACTAGAAAAATGAACTAATCATTAATAATTACATCAATTGAAAATTTGTAATACTAATAATATGAGCTTTTTTTCTCAAGATGTTTAGTTTAAACATGTAAGCTCTCTTTAATCACAGAACTAATATTGAATATACTTCGATTTTTTTAAGAACAAATCAAGAAAATACATAATAAAAGAAAAATTCAACTACTAAAATAAAATAATTAGGTAACTGATCAAATCAAGTCTCGATAGAAGGGTAGTCAAAAGGAATTGTGATAACAAATACAAGATGGGTTTTGGGTTAATATTAGTGGGTGAATCAATAAAAAGGGTTGTTAGGATCAAAGGGGTTCACTAGGGGTTAATTGTGAGGGTAGGCTTTTAGTGGAGTAAGTGGGTTATATCCTAAGTGCCTTTATCATCTCAGTATATCAAATCAAAGATGTGGTCTCGACATGTATAATCAAAGCAAGTTCTAGAATAACAAATCAATGTTGACACACTCATAATCAATAAAGTGAGCACGAAAAGAATGTATGCTCTAAAAGGTTCAAAATCTCACAAAAATTATGGGTTTTTGATGACAACCTTGTAAATTTTGAACTTCAAGGTAATAATTAGATTCAGGTAGACAACCCAACAAAATTTAAATTTTTGAAAATAGACTCGTCATACTTGATTCTTTAGTCTCCTAAGGTTTAAATCATCACTGTATAATTATCACGACTTAATCTGAAACATATCAATAAAAATCATCAATCAACAGGAATTTCATTCTAATTAGTGATATGAGAAAATTACTTAAGACAAGATATCATTCAGGGATTTTGAGAATAATGCAAAAAGTTAGGCACTTTTTCTAAATAATTTTCACCCCCACACTTAAGATGTACATTGCTCTCAATGTACAAAGATAGATAGTAATCACATATTAAGAAAATCAAAAGAGAGGGAGAAGTGAACTTCTTGAATTTTTGGATGGATTCCTTGAGAATGAAACTTGTAGGGATGAAGTAGATGAAAGGCATGATGAACAAAGCAGAGGTGTAGGTATGTAAAAGTTTTCCAGGTCCTTAGTAGCACCTTGAACCTTTTTAGAACTGTAGAGTCAGCGGTAACTTTTTAGGGGTTTTCGTTATGATATTTACTCAAAAATTAGACAGCCGAAGACAAAAGAAATTGGACTTATACTAATAAAAGTTTTTTGAACAATATAAAAGGTAAATGGTAGAATTTAGTAATATTATAATAAAAGTGTAACACCCAAACCCGGCCCAAAACACCACGGCCTAATTCGGAATGCTACTAGGAAAAATGTTTGAAAAGAATTTGATCTAAAGGTGAAAACACTGTTTGAGTTTAAAATATTTTCCTTAGTTTATAAAAGAACGAAAACTTCGAAGGTCGTGTGTAGTTTAAAACATTGTACATTTGGTAATCAAGTTGTTAAAAGTGTCCGGGTTCAAAAACTTAAATTTAAGTCTTTAAGCTGTAAACTGTTCCCAAAACCGTTTCCAACTATTAACCAATAGTCAATCTAACTCAAAATGGTAAAAATCTCCAAATATTTAAAATGGCCTTATTACAAGAAAGAAAAATTAACCCAAAAGTAATTAAGAATCCAAGTGCATAAAGAATTAAAACAACTTTTGCATGGCCACCTCGAATCTACTCTAGCCCGGTCCATGTATCACGTATCACCTGCATTGTTTAAGAAAATAGGGTCAGTCGAACAGACTCAGTGTGCAATTATTCTACATGTTTCCCAAATGGGCTTGGCCCAAAACCACACAATCCACATACCACACATGATGATGCAAAATGTTACCCATCCCAACCTAATATCCATCCGCTACACACCCCCGTATCTTGCCACCACACACCAGGGGATTACTAAATCGACCCTCCATCCGCTACACACCTCTTTGGCAGTCAAGCTGCTCAAAGTCAATATAATGTGGCCTAGCCACCGATCACCATGTGACCAAAATATAACGTGGCCTAGCCACCGATCACTATGTGACCAAATCTCGATATCCACGATGTGACCCATGGTCATCATCAAACCACGATGAAGCACGAAGCTAACATCATCCCACGATGTGGCACATAGCTGACATCGAGCCATGATATGGCACATAGCCAATCATCACCACGTACATAAATGTACACCCCGTCATTCATTTAATATATATATCCCGATCCCATGCATATGCAACATGTTATAATGATATAATAGAATAATGCATGGACATATTAGGCAAGCATACGACATGCTCACAAGTATCCACAGTAGTCAACCACCACTACACCTTAGTTAGGGTACTAACCTGGTTACCGAAATACTCAATTAAGGGTAACAATTCCACCATAACGCTGTATCGGTTATCACACACATAACACATATAATTAATTGACTAATAGGGAAACAACAAATTAACCACACACCTGATAACCCGAAGCACTAGACTCTTGATTTCCCTAACATCCTCACTCGAAGAGACTACAACAATCTGCTTGTCTCTTTCCGATGCTGGCCCACACCCCGGTGGCCAATCTCGAACCTCAGAAACTGAACGTTTCTTGAACTTAAGGGTATGGACAACCCCTTTCTCTCCTTGTTTGGTACTTGCATCCATTGAATGGCACTTAATCAAGAGACACGATTAAACATTAAATCAAATCTAAACGAGACCAAACCTACTCTTAATCGAATACTCTTACCGAAATAGATCCGAATTCTGAAGGCTCCTCCTCAACCTCTTTGAAACTCCCCCTACATTAGTCTAGTTAGAATCAACTAAACTACATAAAGCCAAAAGATGTGGCCTTTGGCCGAACCAAAAGTACACCCCCTTACCTTGCTTGATCAAATCCCGAAAGCTCTTAGATACCCCCAACGTTGGCTTTTAAAAATGGACACAAGGTCACCACCTTGAATAGATTCAGCCACACCTATACAAAGTTAGGCATCTAACTTTCGGCAACCAAATGAAAGAGAAGCAAAACAACAAGAAGAGAACTCTTACCAACTATTAGATTCGATAGGAACAGAGTCTGACAGATTTGGCCTAGAGATCAATCTTGAAAAACAAAACGGAATGGAAGAAAAGAAGAAAAGAATATAACCGCAAGGAGAAAAGAAAATATGAATGAGAGATTTGGCCAAGACTCAAAGAAATAGAAGGGTTATTCGACTTCTAGCAAATGAAAAGAAAAAGAGAGGGTTGGGGTTTATGGGTGTTTTGGCTATGGTGGAAGTAAAGAGAAAGGTTTGACTTAAGTGAGGGAGTGAACAATTCCAAGAGAAAGAAAAAAAAAAGAAAAAGATGAATGCCCTAAATAGAAATCTCACTTTCGGTTTGGCTTCTAAGAGATAGGGAGAAAAGAAACACACAATACTAGCTTTTGGTACACCACTTTTGGCAAAGGGCTAAAAGAAAAGAAAAGAAAACCAAAAGTAAAATGACCTTCTAAATAGCTAAAGCACATTCGGCACCTATCCCTCCTCTATATGACCGAAAATGTCACCTCCCCTTAGCATCCAATATTCAACCAATTCCTCCTCTCTCCCAAATCCCTTCTTTTCCTCCTATTTTTCCTCTTCACCTCTCATTCAAACTAATTTGAATGTCTCAAACCTCTCTAAAAGCTCTCCACCACTCATTCAAACATCTTGACCAAGTCTTCTTCCATCCTTCCAGAGATCAAATGCCGCCTAACTCTCCCACTCTCTTGACGCAAAAAGCAACCCCAAAATGCTTCCTCTGCAGCTCAAACCTTGCCCCACTAGCTTCCTAAGGCGTCACTCCCTTATGCACTAAGTGGTGCCTCTCTTGCCACTCTACCACCTGATCTCTTGTGTCTTAAACTCAACATAAGAACCCTTAAGGCCTAACTCCCCTAGCTCTCCCCTAAAGGCTCTAAACCAAAAATTTACCTAAGGTCCAAACTTAGCCTCAAGATTTCCCGAAACCCCCAAACACATACAAATAGCATATAGAGCATACTACCACATACATATAACTTAAGAAGAGATACAAGACCCCTAAACCCTGGATGTTACAAAAAGGTACATAAAAATCAAATAAAGTTAAAAATAAAAATATAAATAAAGATATAACTAAAATTAAAAAGGAATCAAAAGTCCTCATCATCGATTGGATTGTGGGGTGGTGGAGGCGGGGATATATGAAAGTGATGACAAATCTGCTGAAGAGTCGCCTCAATGCCGTCGAATCGTCGAGTTGTGTCATTGAATTGTTGAGTACAGTAATGCTCGAACTGAGTGAGGTGTTCAGAGATGTTTGAAAGTGAAACAACTATATGAACTAGGCGATGGATTGGTTGTGGCTCCTCATATGGGTGTGGGACATCGTCAGTAATGTCCTTAGGGTCCTCCTCCTCGGTGGTATGGGCTAGCCGATATTGAAAAGATCGGTCCCATGACGACGCTTAATCATCCGTATGTTTATCATCGTTGAGATGCCCTATGGAGACATCTGGCCTATCAAGGTGAGAAAGGCAGATTGTGATATGGTGTTGAAGAGACCAAAGTATCTTGCAAGCCGTGTTACATAATGCCCCATGGAGATGACCCCCTTGCGGTGGCATTCTGTTTGATGTTGAATGGCCAGAGCGATGAAGTAGGCAAGGTTGAAGACGTGGGCATTTTCCATACACCAGAGGGTGGCGCACGGGTGTGGAAGGGTGTGGCTGTGGCATCTGTGCACGGGCGTGGGCTAAGTGTTTTGTGTATGGGTGAGAAAGAGAAAGAGAAAGAAAAGAGAAGGGAATAGTAGAGAGGAGAAGAGAAAGGTTGTTGGTGACCAAAATGGAGAAGAGGATGGTTTTCTTTAAGAGGAGTGGCTAGGGTTTGGGGAGGGGAAGTTTTTGGGGAAGACGGGCGTGGGCTGGTTTAAATAGGGGGTAAGGAACATGGTCATGGGCCACGCCCGTGTTCCCCTTATTCAGCCCGTGTTTTTGAGATTTTTAAATTTTGGCGCATTTTAATTGTGTCACACACTCGTGTTCCTTGGGCATGTTGGGCTATAGGGTCATTTTACACGCCTGTGTATTGTCTCATTCGCTTCCTCCCACGTCCATGGAGAGGGTCTTCCGCCCGTGTTCGTAAGTCAGTGTCAACCACGACCTTGAGGCACAGGCGTGTCGATTACTCAGAATCAACCACAGTTTGGAAACGCAGGCGTGTCGATTACTCGTGTCAATTAATTAGTATCGGCCACGATCGTAGTACACAGGCGTGTGAATTATCTTAGCCCGTGGTCTTTAGGCAGTTTTGACCACGACCAATTTGTATGGCCGTGTCGTTTTAGTCGGAACCCGTGGCTTGGGGAAAATTTTTTGTCCTATTTTTGTACCATCTTTTCCACGCCCTTTTGTAGAAAATTTTCTAGTCAAGGTATCCACAAGGCCACAGCCACGCCCGTTTGCAAGGCCGTGTGGTAGGGAAACCTGCACTTTTTTTGCATTGGTTAGTTTGTAGTTAGGTGCTAGAAATTGAGAATATAATATTAGTAAAGTTAGTGCTCAGGTTGCCTCCTGAAAAGCGCTCGTTTAAAGTCTTAAGCTAGACTCCTATTTTGTTTCTAAATAAAGGTTCACAGAGCTGGAGCTCCTCTCTTATATCCCTAAAGCCTTCACTAATAGAAATTTTCAGTCGTTGACCATTTACCTTGAATGTGCCATAATTTTGATGAGTTACCTCTCTTGTGCCATAGGGGAAAATAGTTTTGATTACAAATGGACCTGGCCATCTTGATTTTAGCTTTCTAGGGAATAATTTTAACCTTGAATTGTATAGCAGGACTGAATCTCCTACTTAAAATTGCATTGGTTGTTTTAAACGAGCATCATGGCATCGCTTTGTTGCCTCCTTATATAATCGTGAGTTCTCATAAGCATTAGCTCGCCATTCATCAAGCTCTTTCAACTGCATCATCCTTTTTCACCTGCAGTTTTAAGATCGTAATTTAAAATTTTTATAGCCCAAAAAGCTTTGTGTTCTAACTCAAATGGTAGATGACAACTTTTTCCGTAGACAAGTTTGTATGGGGATGTTCCTATGGGAGTTTTAAAAGCTGTTCTATAGGCCCATAAAGCATCGTCTACTTTTAATGGCCAATCTTTCCTGTTTGATTCTACTGTTTTCTCTAAAATACGCTTAAGTTCTCGATTTGCTACTTCCTCTTGTCCGCTGGTTTGAGGATGATAAAGGATAGCTATCCTGTGGTGTACTCCATATTTCTTTAAGACTCTATCAAGTTGACTATTAAAAAAGTAAGTACCCCTATCACTAATAATTGCTCTGGGTGTTCCAAATCGAGAAAAGTTTCTTAAGAAACCTTACTGCTACTTTAGTATCGTTAGTAGGTAAAGCTTGAGTTTCCACCCATTTTGACATATAATCTACTGCTACTAAGATGTATTTATTTCCAAATGAACTAGGAAATGGACCCATAAAGTCAATACCCCATACATCGAATATTTCACATGACAGCATATATGTTTGAGGCATTTCATTGTGTTTAGAGATACTACCTGTTCTTTGGCATTTATCACATGAAGCAACATACCTGTTGGCATCTTTAAATAGAGTAAGCCAATAAAAACCTGATTCGAGTGTTTTGTGTGCTGTCTTAATCCCGCTGTAATGTCCTCCTGAAGGTCCTAAATGGCAATGTTGTAGGATTTTGCTTGCTTCTACCTTTGTAACACATCTTCGAATTACTTGATCTACACATATACAGAAAAGAAAAGGATCCTCCCAAAAATAGTTTCTCGCATCAGCAAATAATCTCTTCTTTTGATTATGCGTTAACACTTTTGGTAAGATGTTAGCAACTAAGTAATTTGCAATATCTACAAACCAAGGTGCCTCAGAGTCGGTTATAGAAAAGAGTTGTTCTTCAAGAAATGAGTTGTTTATCTCACTCTTGTCAAGTTCTTTGATATGTGGGCTTTCAAGCCTAGAAAGATGATCTGCTGCAAGATTTTCATCTCCTTTCTTATCCTGAATTTTCAAATAAAATTCCTATAATAGTAAAATCCATCTTATGAGTCGAGGTTTTGCATCGAATTTAGTCAAAAGATAACAAAGAGCTGAATGGTCAGTGTAAACAACAACTTTAGATAGTATCAAATATTGTCTAAATTTATCAACTACAAAAACCACAACTAGCAATTCTTTTTCTGTGGTGGTGTAATTTTCTTGTGCAGCCGTTAATGTCTTGCTAGCGTAATAAATTGGCTGAAAGTGCTTGTCCCTTCGCTGTCCCAAAACTGCACCTACTGCAAAATCACTCGCATCACACATTAGTTCAAAGTGTAAATTCCAATCAGGTGCAATTATAATTGGGGCATTTATTAATTTATCTTTGAGGATAATGCATCTAAACATTCCTAATCAAAATTGAAAGGTACATCTTTTTCTAGTAATTTTGTTAAAAGCTTAGCTATTTTAGAAAAAATCTTTAATGAATCTTCTATAAAATCCAGCATGTCCTAAAAAGCTTCTAATAGCCTTAACTGAACTAGGAGAATGTAATATTTCTATGGTTTCAACCTTTGCTTTATCTACCTCAATCCCTTTACTAGAAATTTTATGTCCTAACACAATCCCTTCTCGAACCATAAAATGACACTTTTCCCAATGAAGCACGAGGTTCGTTTCCTCACATCTCATTAGAACTCATTTTAAATTTTTAAGAAAAAGATGAGAAGAATTACAAAATACCAAAATGTCGTGTAACACCCCAAACTCGGCCTAAACGACACGACCGGATCTGGTATGTCACAGGGAAAAGTTGTTTAAATGAATTTTGGAATTTTAAAGAAACATCGCAATTGTGAAAACTTTTCGTTTTGTGTTTCTATCTTGGAAATAATATTTAGCTTAAGAGTATCATACCCACTCCTATTAAAAAGAACTGTTAGTTGAAATCGGGTTTCATGGTACGAAGACCAAAAACTAGTGGCATTCCGAATCGTGATGTTTTGAAATTAGTGTTTGTAAGTTAAAGAAAAATTTCCAAATTTAGTTATTTAATCGCTTGCCACCTTTTATTAAAACTTTAAAAACTAATTTTTATAATTATATTTTAGAAAACTCCATATTCGACATCTCATAAGATATGTTATAACAGCACAAAATCCAAAAACCAAATTAAAGATTAGGAGGCCTTATTACATAACAAAATCCCAATTAAAAACAAGTTTAACTAAAGAAAATGAATTTATGAGAAAAATATTGCATGGCCACCTCAAGTTGGCCTCGGCTTAAAATTTGCGATCTAGGATTACTTGCAAAATTAATGTAATATCCGAGATTTAGGGGTTATGCATTTTTACTTAATGTATGTAATTGCATGCTTGAGTATGATTTGAATGTGATTTGGGGGCTTTAAGAACCTTGGGATGTAGGTAGGAGCCTTAGAAGTTATTGGATTTTTTAGCCCAAAAAGGGGAACTAAGGGAGCTAGGCCTCAAGGAGATTATTGTGTGGTTTAGGACACAAATAACCCAGTGGTAAGGTGGCAAGGAGGCGCCACTTAGGGCCTTGTAAGGTGACATCACAGGGAGTGAGAAGGGCCTAGGTTCGAGCAGCAAGGGAAGTGTTTTGGAGTTTTATTTTTCAGCAAGGAAGGGCAGTGGTGGACGGCACAAAGACTCATGGAGGAGGTATAGATTGGGTCCGATGACTTAGAGATTCAGCTAAGGTAAAGTGAAAAGGGGGATTGAGTGGAGAGAAGGAGAGTTGGCCGGCCAAGGGACTTCTAGGATGACAAATTTGGTCACCTAGTAGCCAAAATCCCTAAGCGAATTTGTGTCACCAAACACTTTCATTATTCTTTTCTTTATCTCAATTCTTTCTTCTTCTTTCTCACTTTAGCCGAATCATAACTGAGCCTCCATATCATTCTTTTTCTTCTTCTCACAATCATCAAAATTTGAATACCATTCATCCTTCTCCTATTCCCTCCCTTCACTATTGGCCGAACCTCTATTGTTTTCCTAAAGTCATTGCCAAAATCTTTCAACCTCATCCCTTCTCAGGTTTTTGCCGAATGGCAACCAAGCAGAGATCTCCCTTGATCTCTTCTCAAATTGGTTTGGGGATAGGTAAGTCTGAATCACCACCATTCTTCCTTATTTCCTCTTTGTCGACATGTGTAGAACAAAAGCCGAATTTTGGCATTTGTCTTGACTTTTAATCAACCATGTAATCGTTTTTTTTAGGATTTTTGGGATTTTGAAGTAGTAGATCGAGAGCATCTTTTCCTTGTCAATAGTTTCGGTAAGTCAGTGGTAAGGTTTCGTATTGATTCAATTCATCTCTTAGTTATCTGAAAAGTCGAAAGCTAACCATTTGAATATACTAGTGCTTAGCCGATTTCAAGGAAGGCTTATCACGTAGTTTCGAGATTTGGGTGTAACCAAATCGACTGTAAGGTAAGGATTTTGGTTGCGTTAACCCTTCAGGATTTGCTGTGTAGCCGAATGGCTCTTTGCTAAAATGCTTAATGTTGGCGGAATGTAGGAAAAAGGGATGTAGAGCATTAGATCGGGATTTTTGGGATTTGGTAATTGCGTTAGAAATCAGGCGTGTAACCCTACACTAAATTCTCGATAGTTTAATAATAATTATGTTAATCATGTGTTAGTTAAGTGACAAATAAACATGGCTAAGGGTACCATTTAATGGTCTTGTGTGTCGTGCACGTTACCCTTTAACACTGGTAAATAATGTTTAACAACATTGATGTGAAAAGAATGTGGAATTCCGTTATGATTTTGGGATAAGGTAAATTGCATGATAAATAGCATGTTTTATATGTTGCATGGGCATATGGGTGATTATGTTAAAAGGGGAAGTGATCTGGTGGTTTTTACCACATTATCTAGTGACTATGTCACATATTATGAATCTGGTGACTATCACATTATCTGGTGGCTATGCCACAATTATAAGGGTGATGTGTAGTTGACTGCAGTGACTGCCTTCGATGGTGTGTAGCGGATAGAGGGTCGATTTAGTAATCCCCACGATGTGATTGGTAGGTACGAGTGATGTGTAGAGGATGGATATCTAGGTGGGTTTGGGTTGCATCATTGCTTATATTTGCTCGTATGTGATATGATATGCCTTATATGTTTTGGGAGTCTGTGATGGTTGTTACACACTGAGTCTGTTGACTCACCCTTCGTGGGCTAACTTTTTGCAGATGGCACTCAGTGAATGGACCGGGTCGGCAGGAACTTAAAGGTGGCCATGCACAGCTCAGTTTTTTTTGGTTTTTGTTTTGAAGTTTATTTTGATTTATTTTGGGTTATGTTTTGATGTAATAAGGCCATTATAACTTAACTGTTTTATTTATGCATTTTAAATTTTTATTATGATACGAACAACATCGAACAGAACGATTAAACAATGTTCGTAAAACAACATCAATTGTTTTTAACCCAAACACCTACGGTTTTCAAGTTAATAATAATAAACTCTAAAATCCGACATTTATACTAACTTGTAACTTTTGAAATATGAAATTATCGTTTTAGTACAAAATTAAATTTTCACTCAAAATATAAAATTTAAAGTCTAACCAAACAAACCTGTGAGTGAGTCGCCGAGTTAAGGGTGTAGCAACCGTTGTGCGCATGTCTAGGATTGGATTCATGGGGAGCGTGGTATTTAAGCAGTCTTAGTGACTCACCTCCTCTCCGCTCGAATCCTACCTGGTGCATAGTAACAGTTCACCCTAACCAAGAGGACTAAATCACAGGCTAAATTCAATAATTAAAACCCGTAAGGGACCAATCCCCTTGTTTTGTACAACCTTAAAATTAAACCTTGGTTATAAAACTTCCAAAGTACCCTTGATTTAAAAATGACCAAAATACCCCTGATTTGCAAATTGACCAAATTACCCCTAACTTGTAAAATTACTAAAATACCCAAGGTGTGGAAAGTTGCCGAAGTAACCCCAAATTGAAAATTTCCAAAATACCCTTATTTCGTGAAATCACTTGGAACCATATTTTACAAAATTACCGAAATGCCCCTAGTTTGTAAAATTACAAAAATACCCTCAGTCTATAAAATTACTATATCACCCTCGAATCTTCTTGTCAAAATATTCCTATTTTGCAAAAAAATACCAAAAATCCCTATTTTACGAAATTTTCAAATACCCTAATTTGGAAAATTACCAAAATACCCCTATAGGATAAATTACGAAAATACCCTTGGGTAGTGGAGAACAACAACAATGACAACCACAACACTTCTCTGTAATGAACACAAGTTCATGAAGGGTGATGATCGAATGAATGAACTTGAGACTGTAGTGTGTGTATGAATTCGAAAGAACTACTTTTTAAAACTATTAATCATAAGACTGTTCGCGATAAATTAGTAGAAAGAAATAATGATTCATAAAATTCTTAACCAGATATAACGCAATTCAGAATAATGAGTTTTAGAGGACTTCGTCGTAATGTGTGTGGTCATGGTAGAGGCCGAATGACCGTGTCAGAACCCGTTAGGTCTGGTCAAGGGTTCGAGAATGAAATGCCACCACCACCAGCTGCTGGTGTTGAATATTAGGATTAGACGGGGGATGATGCAGTATCGCAGGCGATGCTGCGAGTTCTTGAGAGGGTGGCTAGAGTAGGTAGAGGTATGGGAGCTCAGAAATCTATACCCGAGCGACTCCGAGCCAATGAAGATGAGTTTATCCGTGGTATATCTAGTGTGGTGCCTAATACGATTGAGTATTGGTTGGAGGCAACGGAGCGGATTATGGATGATTTGGACCTAACTATTGAGGAGAAAATGAAAGGGGTAGTGTTGCTACTCCGTGATGAGTCATACTAATGGCGGCTCACGGTTCGGGATGGTGCTATAGAAGATGATCTCACTTGGGAGTATTTTAAGGCGGCATATCAGAAGAAGTATATTGGGACTAGCTATGTTGATGCGCAAAGGAAGGCGTTTCTGAGGGTGGTCTAGGGGAATAAGTCTCTAGCGGAGTACGAGGTAAAATTCCTAAGGTTGAGCCGATACGCTCGAGGCATCGTGGCTACGGAGCATGAACGATGTGTCCAGTTTGAGGACGATGAAGGATGACCTGAGATTGTTGATTGCTCCATAGCAAGAGCGGGAGTTTGCTGTGTTGGTAGAGAAGGCTAAGGTTGCTGAAGGAGTTCAGGAATCTGTGAGACAAAATGCAGATAAGAATAGACAAAAGAGAGGTTTTGGATCATTAGGGTCATCTGGGAATGTCCAAAAGAGACCTAGAGTTGATGGGTCATGAGGTCAGCAAGTTGTTACAAGAGGACAGTACCGTACTTGTGCTCAGTGTGGAAAGATACACCTAGGAGAGTGTTGAAAGAAGATAGGAGGGTGTTTCAAGTCTGGGTCTAAGGATCACATGATTAGGGACTGCCATATGAAAACTGACGGGAGCCGACCCACGAGTCAGGGTCTTAATCAGGCTGGAAGAGGTGGAAGCAACCACGTAGGGTCGTGGTCCGGCTGGCAGAGGTAATGGTTTTAGAAGAGGTCGGGGAACACCGGGTAGAGGTATTGGTAACACGGATGCGAGACAGCCAGGTCTAGTGTATGCAGTTCATCGGAGGGAGGATGGTGACGCACCTGATGTCATAATGGGTATGTTCCTTATCTCTGGATTACCCTTTATTGCGTTGATAGATATTGGGTCAACTCATTCATACATTGCTAGTAAGGTGTCTGGAACTCTACATGTGAACTCTGAGACTGTACATAGGAAGATGACTGTACTTAGTCCTTTAGGGCAATCAGTAGAATTAGATAAACTCTTTAGGGCAGTACCATTGGAAGTTCAGGGGGCGCAATTTCCAACTGACTTAATGGAGTTGCCATTTGAGGAATTTGATCTAATCTTAGGCATGGATTGGTTAGTAAAGTACCATGCGATTGTGGATTGTGCTGCTAAGCACATGACGTTAAGAACTCCTGACGACAAGGAGATTATGGTGATGGGCGAGAGACGGAATTGCTTGTCGAATGTGGTATCTACCCTTAAGGCAGAGAAGATGGTGAGAAAAGGGTGTGTAGCTTTTGGATGTTGATCAGTGCCTTGGAGGCGAAGGAAGCAGCTACAGCAGGAGTTAGAATAGTAAGGGAATTTGTGGATGTCTTTTCGGAGGAGCTGCCTAGGTTACCCCCGGATAGGGAGGTGGAGTTCATAATTGATTTACTGTCGGGTACAGCTCCTGTGTCAATTGCTCCCTACCGAATGGCACTAAAGGAGTTAGTAGAGCTTAAAGCCCAAATCCAAGAGGTGGGTTTATTCGACCTAGTGTGTCTCCATAGGGAGCACCGGTCTTATTTGTGAAGAAAAAGGACGGGACTATGCGTATGTGCATAGACTACTGGTAGTTGAATAAGCTGACCATCAAGAACAAGTATCCATTATCGAGGATAGACGACTTGTTCGATCAGCTTAAGGGGGCCGCAGTATTTTTGAAGATAGATCTAAGGTCAGGATATCATCAGCTTAAGGTGAAGGAGGCAGATATCCATAAGATCGCTTTTCGGACAAGATATGGGCATTATGAGTTCTTGGTAATACCGTTCGGATTGACAAATGCCCTAGCTACATTCATGGACATGACAAATCGAGTTTTCCAACCCTACCTGGACCTGTTCGTTGTTGTGTTCATAGGCGGTATCTTGGTGTATTCAAGTCGAGGAAGAACATGATGAGCATCTCCGAGTTGTCTTTGCAAGTATTAAGGAAAAGAAGCTATATGCCAAGTTCAGAAGTGCAAATTTTGGTGAAGGAAGTTCGTTCTTAGGACATGTGGTGTCTCTTGAAGGAATAAGGGTGGATCCTCGAAAGATTGAGGCAGTATTAGATTGGAAACCCCTAAGTCGTGGTCGAGGTCCGTAGTTTTTGGGACTAGTGGCTACTACAGGAGATTTGTTGAGGATTCTCGTCAATAGCAAACACCTTTGTGAAGTTGTTAAGGAAGGAGGTACCTTTCGTATGGGCAGATAAGCAGTAGGAAAGTTTTGAGAAGCTTAAGAAAGTTTTGACAGAAGCTCAGGTTTTGATTCAGCCTGAGGTAGGGAAGGACTATGTGGTATATTGTGATGCTTCACATACAGGATTGGGATGTGTTCTCATGCAAGATGGGAAAGTGGTAGCTTATGCGTCTCAACAATTGAGGCCTCATGAGGTTAACTATCCGACGCATGATCTGGAGTTGGCGGCGGTAGTATTCACTCTAAAAGTATGGAGGCACTACTTGTATGGAGAAAGGTCGGTGATCTACACGGACCACAAAAGTCTGAAGTGTTTACTAACTCAGAAGGAGCTAAATTTGAGACAGCATAGGTGGGTGGAGTTGTTGAAGGATTACGATTGCTCAATAGAGTATCATCCTGGCAAGGTGAATGTAGTGGCAGATGCCCTAAGTCAGAAAGTGGTGTCGGAGTTAAGGGCGATGTTTGCACATTTGAGCCTATATGATGATGGAAGTTTGCTAGCGGAATTGCAAGTGAAGCCGACGTGGCTAAGTCAGGTTAAGGAGAAACAATTGGTAGACGGTGAACTAAGTGCTAAGCTGCTACAAGTACAAAATGGGGAATTGGAAAATTTTGGTGTAAACGGTGATGGAGTGATGTGTTTTGGGGCAAGGTCTGTATGCCGAAGGACTAAGAGTTAAGGTAGAAAATTCTTCAGAATCGCATAGTGGTTCTTATGCTATGCATCCTGGAGGAAGTAAGTTATATAGGGAATTACGAGAATAATTTTGGTAGCCTGGTCTTAAGCGGGAAGTTATAGAGTTTGTAGGGGAGTGCTTAACGTGTCAGCAAGTCAAGGCTGAACACCGAGTACCGTCAGGATTACTTCAGCCGATAAAGATTCTGCAATGGAAGTGGGAGAGAATTACCATGAACTTCGTTAGTGGGCTTCCCTTACGCCGACTAAGAAGGACTCGGTATGGGTGATAGTAGATCGGTTGACAAAGTCGCACATTTCATACCAGTCTTGGGTTGACTATTTATTGCCAGAGATTGGCAAAGTTGTATGTAGCGTAAATCGTGAGGTCGCATTTGAGTGCCGTGTCGATTATCTCAGATAGGGATCCGAGGTTTACGTCTCGGTTTAGGAAAGCATTACATCAAGCTTTGGGCACCAGGCTGGACATCAGTACAGCATTCCATCCGCAGTCGGACGGCCAATCTGAGCGGGTAATTCAAGTGCTAGAGGATATGTTGAGAGGTTGCGTGATAGACTTCAAAGGGAGTTGGGAGGAGTTCTTGCCTTTAGCGAAATTTCCGTACAATAATAGCTATCAGGCAAGTATTCGGATGGCACCGTATGAAGCGCTGTATGGACGAAAGTGTCGCACTCCTACATGTTGGATAGAATTGGGAGAACGTCAGGTTTTGGGTCCAGAAATGGTGGAAGAATCAGAAGAAAAGGTTAAGGTAATTCACACACAGTTGAAGGAGGCATCTAACCGGTAAAAGTCATACGCAGATCTTAAGCGGAAGGAGATTGAGTTTGCTGTGGGAGATTATATGTTTCTCAAAGTTTCACCATGGAAGAAGGTGATGAGATTTGGTCACAAGGGAAAGTTAAGTCCTAGGTTTATTAGACCTTATCGGATTCTAAAGCGGGTTGGACCAGTAGCGTATCAGTTAGAATTGCCTTCGGAGTTGAAGCAGATGCACGGTGTGTTTTACGTTTTGATGCTACGTCGTTATCGATCGAATCCATCTCATATACTACCGGTTGAGTAGGTGGAGCTGAGACCAGATCTGTCCTATGAGAAGGAGCCAATTCAGATTCTGGAATGGGATGTGAAGGTGCTTCGGAGGAAATCAGTTCCTTTAGTCAAAGTGTTATGACGTAATCATAGATCGGAGGAAGCTTCGTGGGAGCCAGAGGAAACAATGAGATACCAATACCCTCACTTATTTTAGCCAGGTAATTTCAAGGTCAAAATTATTTTAAGGGGGTAGAACTGTAATATCCGGGATTTAGGGGTTATGCATTTTTACTTAATGTATGTAATTGCATGCTTGAGTATGATTTGAATGTGATTTGGGGGCTTCAAGAACCTTGGGATGTAGGTAGGAGCCTTAGAAGTTATTGGATTTTAAAGCCCAAAAAGGGGAACTAAGGGAGCTAGGCCTTAATGAGATTATCGTGTGGTTTAGGACACAAATAACCCTGTGGTAAGGTGGCAAGGAGGCACCACTTAGGACCTTGTAAGGTGACGCCACAGGGGGTGAGAAGGGCCTTGGTTCGAGCAGCAAGGGAAGCGTTTTGGAGTTTTATTTTTCAGCAAGGAAGGGCAGTGGTGGACAACACAAGGACTCTGATGGAGGAGGTATAGATTGGGTCTGACAGCTTAGAGATTCGGCTAAGTTAGAGTGAAAAGGGGGATTGAGTGGAGAGAAGGAGAGTTGGCCGGCCAAGGGACTTCTAGGATGACAAGTTTGGTCACCTAGTAGCCAAAATCCCCTAAGCCGAATTTGTGTCACCATCACTTTCTTTATTCTTTTCTTTCTCTCAATTCTTTCTTCTTCTTTCTCACTTTAGCCGAATCATAACGGAGCCTCCATATCATTCTTTTTCTTCTTCTCACAATCATCAAAAGTCGAATACCATTCATCCTTCTCCTATTCCCTCCTTTCACTATTGGCCGAACCTCCATTGTTTTCCTAAAGTCATTGCCGAAATCTTTCAACCTCATCCCTTCTCAGTTTTTTGCCGAACGGCAACCAAGCAGAGATCTCCCTTGATCTCTTCTCAAATCAATTTGGGGATAGGTAACTCTGAATCTCCACCATTCTTCCCTATTTTCTCTTTGTCGACATGTGTAGAACAAAAGCCAAATTTTGGCATTTGTCTTGACTTTTAATCAACCATGCAATCGGTTTTCTTTTAGAATTTTTGAGATTTTGAAGCAGTAGATTGGGAGCATCTTTTCCTTGTCAATAGTTTTGGTAAGTCAGTGGTAAGGTTTCGTACTGATTCAATTCATCTCTTAGTTATCTGAAAAGCCGAAAGCTAACCATTTGAATATACTAGTGCTTAGCCGATTTTAAGAAAGGCTTATCACGTAGTTTTGGGATTTGGGTGGTAACCAAATCGACAAGAAGGTAAGGATTTTGGTCGCGTTAAACCTTCGAGATTTGCTGTGTAGCTGAATGTCTCTTACTAAAATGCTTAGTGTTGGCCGAATGTAGGAAAAAGGGATCTAGAGCATTAGATCGAGATTTTTGAGATTTGGTAATCACGTTAGAAATTAGGTGTGTAACCCTACACTAAATTCCCGATAGTTTAAAAATAATTATGTTAATCATGTGTTAGTGAAGTGACAAATAAACATGGCTAAGAGCACCATTTAATGGTACTGTGTAATCAGGCACGTTACCCCTTAACACTCGTGAATAATGTTTAACAACATTGATGTGAAAAGAATGTGGAATTCCGTTATGATTTTGGGATAAGGTAAATTGCAGGATAAATAGCATGTTTTGTATGTTGCATGGGCATATGGGTGATTATGTTAAATGGATAAGTGATTTGGTGGTTTTACCACATTATCTGGTGACTATGTCACATATTATGAATCTGGTGACTCTGTCACATTATTTGGTGGCTATGCCACAATTATAAGGTCGATGTGCAGTTGACTGCGGTGACTGCCTTCGATAGTGTAGTGGATGAAGGGTCGATTTAGTAATCCCCACGGTGTGATTGGTAGGTATGGGTGATGTGTAGAGGATGGATATCTAGGTGGGTTTGGTTTGGTAGGTACGGGTGATGTGTAGAGGATGGATATCTAGGTGGGTTTGGGTTGCATCATTGCTTATATTTGCTCGTATGTGATATGACATGCCTTATATGTTTTGGGAGTCTGTGATGGTTGTTACACCGAGTGCATTGACTCACCCTTCGTGGGCTAACTTTTGCGAGATGGCACTCGGTGAATGGACCGGCCGGCAGGAACTTAAAGGTGGCCATGCACAGCTCAGTTTTTTTTTTTATTTTTGTTTTTAAGTTTATTTTGATTTATTTTGGGTTATGTTTTGATGTAATAAGGCCATTATAACTTAACTGTTTTATTTATGCATTTCAAATTTTTATTATGATACGAACAACATCGAACAAAACGATTAAACAATTTTCGTGAAACAACATAAATTGTTTTTAACCCAAACACCTACTGTTTTCAAGTTAATAATAATAAACTCTAAAATCTGGCATTTCTACTAACTTGTAACTTTTGAAATATGAAATTATCGTTTTAGTTCAAAATTAAATTTCAACTCAATTTCTATCTTGAGAACAATCCCAAATCTATTTTCTTCAAAAACCACCAAGATTTTCAAAACATCATTCCGAAACTTAACTACGTTTTACTCAAGGAGCATGCCAGATTCGGTCAGGGCTTGTGGGCCAGGTTTGGGGTGTTTCAATTTAGTATCAGAGCCCGGTTTAAAACTCAGCCTTGAGGGGTTTTGGCCCAAAATGTTTTTCTTATTTTAAAAGTTAGGTTTTACTAAAGAATGAGCAGGTTTTCTGGCATGGCACCTGAGTCTCCAGCCCGAAGTCCACCAGGTAAGTACCCCTAACCATTGTGTGATTTGTATATGGGTATTATCGGGACGTAGACTAGTAGACTAGGAGCTAATGAACCCTAGGATTAGTTTACTCCAACATAGAATTGCATAAAATTTAAAGTCTAACCAAACAAACCTGTGAGTGAGTCGCCGAGTTAAGGGTGTGGCAACTGTTGTGCGGATGTCTAGGATTGGATTAGGGAGAGCTTGGTATTTAAGCAGTCCTAGTGACTCACCTCCTCTCCGCTCGAATCCTACCTGGTGCGTAGTAACGGTTCACCCTAACCAAGAGGACTAAATCACAGGCTAAATTCAATAATTAAAACCCGAAAGGACCAATCCCCTTGTTTTGTACAACCTTAAAATTAAACCTTGGTTATATAAAACTTCCAAAGTACCCTTGATTTAAAAATGACCAAAATACCCCTGATTTGCAAATTGACCAAATTACCCTTAACTTGTAAAATTACTAAAATACCCACGGTGTGGAAAGTTGCCGAAGTAACCCCGAATTGAAAATTTCCAAAATGCCCTTATTTTGTGAAATCACTTGGAACCATATTTTACAAAATTACCGAAATGCCCCTGCTTTGTAAAATTATAAAAATACCCTCTGTCTATAAAATTACCATATTACCCTCGAATCTTCTTATCAAAATATTCCTATTTTGTAAAAAAAACCAAAAATCCCTATTTTGTAAAATTTTCAAATACCCTAATTTGGAAAATTACCAAAATACCCCTATAGGGTAAATTACGAAAATAACCTTGGGTAGTGGAGAACAACAACAATGACAACCACAACACTTCTCTGTAATGAACGCAAGTTCATGAAGGGTGATGATCGAATGAATGAACTTGAGACTGTAGCGTATGTATGAATTTGAAAGAACTACTTTTTAGAACTATTAATCATAAGACTGTGTGCGATAAATCAGTGGAAAGAAATAATGATTCATAAAATTCTTAACCAGATAAATGCAATTCAGAAGAATGAGTTCTAGAGGACGTGGTTGTGGTAGAGGCCGAATAACCGGGTCGAAACCCGTTAGGTCTAGTCAAGGGTCCGAGGATGAAATGCCACCACCACCAAATGCTGGTGTTGAATATCAGGATCAGATGGGGGATGATCACGATGTCAGCGATGCTACGAGTTCTTGAGAGGGTGGCTGGAGCAGGTGGAGGTATGGGAGCTCAGAAATCTATACCCGAGCGACTCCGAGCCAATGGAGCTGAGTTTTTTCGTGGTATATCTGGTGTGGCGCCCAATACGGATGAGTATTAGTTGGAGGCGACGGAGCGAATTATGGATGATTTAGATGTGACTGCTGAGGTGAAACTGAAAAGGGTAGTGTCGCTACTCCGTGATGAGTCATAGCAATGGTGGCTCACGGTTCGGGATGGTGCTACAGTAGATGATCTCACTTGGGAGTATTTTAAGGTGGCGTATCAGAAGAATTATATTGGGACTAGCTATGTCGATGCGTAAAGGAAGGCATTTCTGAGGCTGGTCTGGGGGAATAAGTCTGTAGCAGAGTAGAAGGCGAAATTCTTAAGGTTGAGCCGATACGCTCGAGGTATCATGGCTACGGAGCATGAACGATGTGTCTGATTTGAGGACCGACTGAGGGATGACCTGAGATTGTTGATTGCTCCACAGCAAGAGGGGGAGTTTGCTGTGTTGGTAGAGAAGGCTAAGGTTGCTGAAGGAGTTAAGGAATCTGTGAGACAAAATGCGAACAAAAATAGACAAAAGAGAGGTTTTGGATCATCAGGGTCATCTGGGAATGTCCAAAAGAGACCTAGTGTTGATGGGTCGCAAGGTCAGCGAGTTGTTATGGGAGGACAGTACCGTACTTGTGCTCAGTGTGGAAAGATGCACCTAGGAGAGTGTTGGAAGAAGACAGGAGGGTATTTCAAGTGTGGGTCCAAGGATCACATGATTAGGGACTGTCCGATGAAAACTGACGGGAGCCGACCCACGAGTCAGGGTCTTAATCAGGCTGGAAAAGGCGGAAGCAACCACGCGAGGTCGTGGTCCGGCTGGCTGAGGTAATGGTTCTAGAAGAGGTCGGGGAACACCGGGTAGAAGTGTTGGTAACACGAATGGGAGATAGTCGGGTCTAGTGTATGCACTTCGTCGGAGGGAGGATGGTGACGCACTTGATGTCATAACGGGTATGTTCCTTATCTCTGGATTACCCTTTATTGCGTTGATAGATATTGGGTCAACTCATTCATACATTGCTAGTAAAGTGTCTGAAACTCTACATGTGAACTCTGAGACTGTACCTAGGAAGATGACTGCACTTAGTCCTTTAGGGCAATCAGTAAAATTAGATAAACTCTTTAGGGCAGTACCTTTGAAAGTTCAGGGGGCACAATTTCCAACTGAATTAATGGAGTTGCCATTTGAGGAATTTGATCTAATCTTAGGCATGGATTGGTTAGTGAAGTACCATGCGAATGTGGATTGTGCTGCTAAGCGCATGACGTTAAGAACTCCTGACGACAAGGAGATTGTGGTGATGGGCGAGAGACGAAATTGCTTGTCGAATGTGGTATCTGCCCTTAAGGTAGAAAAGATGGTGAGAAAAGGGTGTGTAGCTTTTCTGATGTTGATCAGTGCCTTGGAGGCTAAGGAAGCAGCTGTAGGAGGAGTTAGAACAGTAAGGGAATTTGTGGATGTCTTTCTGGAGGAGCTGCCTGGGTTACCCCCGGATAGTGAAGTGGAGTTCGAAATTGATTTACTGCCGGGTACAGCTCCTGTGTCAATTGCTCCATACCGAATGGCACCAAAGGAGTTAGTAGAGCTTAAAGCCCAGATCCAAAAGTTACTCGATCGTGGGTTTATTTGACCTAGTGTGTCTCCATGGGGAGCACCGGTCCTATTTGTGAAGAAAAAGACGGGACTATGTGCATGTGCATAAACTACTGGCAGTTGAATAAGCTGACCATCAAGAACAAGTATCCATTGCCGAGGATAGACAGCTTGTTCAATCAGCTTAAGGGGGCCGCAGTATTTTCGAAGATAGATCTAAGGTCAGGATATGATCAGATTAAGGTGAAGGATCAGATATCCATAAGACCGCTTTTCGGACAAGATATGGGCATTATGAGTTCTTGGTAATGCCATTCGGATTGACAAATGCCCTAGCTGTGTTCATGGACATGATGAACTGGGTTTTCCCACCCTACCTGAACCAGTTCGTTATTGTGTTTATAGACGATATCTTGGTGTATTCCAAGTATGAGGAAGAACATGATGAGCATCTCCGAGTTGTGCTGCAAGTAGTAAGGGAAAAGAAGCTATATGCCAAGTTCAGCAAGTGCGAATTTTGGATGAAGGAAGTTACGTTCTTAGGACATGTGGTGTCTGCTGAATGAATAAGGGTGGACCCTCGGAAGATTGAGGCAGTATTAGATTGGAAACCCCTAAGTCTGTGGCTGAGGTCCGTAGTTTCATGGGACTAGCAGGCTACTATAGGAGATTTGTTGAGGGATTCTCGTCAATAGCAGCATCTTTGACGAAGTTGTTAAGGAAGGAGGTACCTTTCGCATGGGCAGATAAGCAGCAGGAAAGTTTTGAGAAGCTTAAGAAAATTTTGACAGAAGCTCCGGTTTTGATTCAGCCTGAGGCAGGGAAGGACTATGTGGTATATTGTGATGCTTCGCATACAGGATTGGGATGTGCTCTCATGGAAGATGGAAAAGTGGTTGCTTATGTGTCTCGACAATTGAGGCCTCATGAGGTTAACTATCCGACGCATGATCTGGAGTTGGCGGTGGTAGTATTCACTCTAAACGTATAGAGGCACTACTTGTATGGAGAAAGGTCGGTGATCTACACGGACCACAAAAGTCTGAAGTATTTGCTGACTCACAAGGAGCTGAATTTGAGATAGCATAGGTGGGTGGAGTTGTTGAAGGATTACTATTGCTTAATAGAGTATCATCCGGGCAAGATGAATGTAGTGGCAGATGCCCTAAGTCAGAAAGTGGTGTCGGAGTTAAGGGCGATGTTTGCAGATTTGAGCCCCTATGATGATGGAAGTTTGCTAGCGAAATTGCAAGTGAAGCCGACGTGGCTAAGTCAGGTTAAGGAGAAACAATCGGTAGACGGTGAACTAAGTGCTAAGCTGCTACAAGTACAAATTGGGGAATTGGAAAATTTTGGTGTGAACGGTGATGGAGTGATGTGTTTTCGGGGCAAGGTCTGTATGCCGAAGGACGAAGAGTTAAGGTAGAAAATTCTTCAGGAATCACATAGTGGCCCTTATGCTATGCATCCTGGAGGAAGTAAGTTATATAGAGACTTACGGGAATAGTTTTGGTGGCCTGGTCTTAAGCGGAAAGTTACAGAGTTTGTAGGGAAGTGCTTAGCATGTCGACAAGTCAAAATTTGAACACCAAGTATCGTCGGGATTGCTTGACCAATAAAGATTCCATAATGGAAGTGGGAGAGAATTACCATGGACTTCGTTAGTGGGCTTCCCCTTACGCCGACTAAGAAGGACTCAGTATGGGTGAAAGTAGATTGGTTGACAAAGTCTACACATTTCATACCAGTGCGGGTTGACTATTTGTTATAGAGATTGGCAAAGTTGTATGTAGCAGAAATCGTGAGGCTGCACGGAGTGCTGGTGTCGATTATCTCGGATAGGGATTCGAGGTTTACGTCTCAGTTTTGGAAAGCATTACATCAAGCTTTAGGCACCAGGCTGGACTTCAGTGCAGCATTCCATCCGTAGTCGGACGGCCAATCTGTGTGGGTAATTCAAGTGCTAGAGGATATGTTGAGAGGTTGCGTGATAGACTTGAGAGGGAGTTGGGAGGAGTTCTTGCCTTTAGCAGAATTTGCGTACAATAATAGCTATCAGGCACGTATTCGGATGGCACCATACGAAGCGCTGTATGAGTGAAAGTGTCACACTCCTACATGTTGGACAGAATTGGGAGAACGTCAGGTTTTGGGTCCAGAAATGGTGGCAGAATCGAAAGAAAAGGGTAAGGTAATTCGAACAAGGTTGAAAGAGGCATCTAACCGAAAAAAGTCATACGCAGATCTTAAGCGGAAGGAGATTGAGTTTGCTGTGGGAGATTATGTGTTTCTCAAAGTTTCGCCATGGAAGAAGGTGATGAGATTTGGTCACAAGGGAAAGTTAAGTCCTAGGTTTATAGGACCTTATCAGATTCTGAAGCGGGTTGGACCAGTAGCGTATCAGTTAGAATTGCCTTCGAAGTTGAAGCAGATACACAATGTGTTTCACGTTTTGATGCTACGTCGTTATCGATCGGATCCATCTCATATAATACCGGTTGAGGAGGTAGAGCTGAGACCAGATCTGTCCTATGAGGAGGAGCCAATTCAGATTCTGGAATGGGATGTGAAGGTGCTTCAGAAGAAATCAGTTCCTTTAGACAAAGTGTTATGGTGTAATCATGGATCGGAGGAAGCTTCGTGGGAGCCAGAGGAAACAATGCGACAGCAATACCCTCACTTATTTTAGCCAGGTAATTTCGAGGTCAAAATTATTTGAAGGGGGTAGAACTATAATATTCGGGATTTAGGGGTTATGCATTTTTACTTAATGTAGGTAATTGCATGCTTGAGTATGATTTGAATGTGATTTGGAGGCTTCAGGAACCTTGGGATGTAGGTAGGAGCCTTAGAAGTTATTGGATTTTTTAGCCCAAAAAGGGGAACTAAGGGAACTAGGCCTTAAGAAGATTATTGTGTGGGTTAGGACACAAATAATCCAGTGGTAAGGTGGCAACGAGGCGCCACTTAGGGCCTTGTAAGGTGACGCCATAGGGAGTAAGAAGGGCCAAGGTTCGAGCAGTAAGAGAAGTGTTTTGGAGTTTTATTTTTCAGCAAGGAAGGGCAATGGTAGACGGTACAAGGACTCTGATGGAGGAGGTATAGATTGGGCCTGACAGCTTAGAGATTCGGCTAAGCTAGAGTGAAAAGGGGGATTGAGTGGAGAGAAGGAGAGTTGGCCGACCAAGGGACTTCTAGGATGACAAATTCGGTCACCTAGTAGCCAAAATCCCCTAAGCCGAATTTGTGTCACCATCATTTTCTTTATTCCTTTCTTTCTCTCAATTCTTTCTTCTTCTTTCTCATTTTAGCCGAATCATAACTGAGCCTCCATATCATTCTTTTTCTTCTTCTCACAATCATCAAAAGCCGAATACCATTTATCCTCCTCCTATTCCCTCCTTTCACTATTGGCCGAACCTCCATTGTTTTCCTAAAGTCATTGCCGAAATCTTTCAACCTCATCCCTTCTCAATTTTTGGCCGAATGGCAACCAAGTAGAGATCTCCCTTAATCTCTTCTCAAATCAATTTGGGGATTGGTAAGTCTGAATCTCCCCTATTTTTCCTTATTTCCTCTCTGTCGACATGTGTAGAACACAAGCCGAATTTCGGCATTTGTCTTGACTTTTAATCAACCATACAATCGGTTTTCTTTTAGGATTTCTGAGATTTTGAAGCAGGAGATCGGGAGCATCTTTTCCTTGTCAATAGTTTTGATAAGTCAGTGGTAAGGTTTAGATCTTGATTCAATTCATCTCTTAGTTATCTGAAAAGCCGAAAGCTAACCATTTGAATATACTAGTGCTTAGCCGATTTTAAGAAAGGCTTATCACGTAGTTTTGGGATTTGGGTGGTAACCAAATCGACAAGAAGGTAAGGATTTTGGTCGCGTTAAACCTTCGAGATTTGCTGTGTAGCTGAATGTCTCTTACTAAAATGCTTAGTGTTGGCCGAATGTAGGAAAAAGGGATCTAGAGCAGTAGATCGGGATTTTCGGGACTTGGTAATCGCGTTAGAAATCAGGTGTGTAACCCTACACTAAATTTTCGATGGTTTAAAAATAATTATGTTAATCATGTGTTAGTGAAGTGGCAAATAAACATGGCTAAGAGTACCATTTATTGGTACTGTGTAATCAGGTACGTTACCCCTTAACACTAGTAAATAATGTTTAACAACATTGATGTGAAAAGAATGTGGAATTCCGTTATGATTTTGGGATAAGGTAAATTGCATGATAAATAGCATGTTTTGTATGTTGCATGGGCATATGGGTGATTATGTTAAAAGGGGAAGTGATCTGGTGGTTTTTACCACATTATCCGTGACTATGTCACATATTATGAATCTGGTGACTCTGTCACATTATCCGTGGCTATGCCACAATTATAAGGGCGATGTGCGGTTGATTGCGGTGATCGCCTTCGATGGTGCGTAGCGGATGGAGGGTCGATTTAGTAATCCCACGATGTGATTGGTAGGTATGGGTGATGTGTAGAGGATGGATATCTAGGTGGGTTTGGGTTGCATCATTGCTTATATTGGGTTGCATCATTGCTTATATTTGCTCGTATGTGATATGATATGCCTTATATGTTTTGGGAGTATGTGATGGTTGTTACACACTGAGTCTGTTAACTCACCCTTCGTGGGCTAAATTTTTGCAGATGCCACTCAGTGAATGGACCGGGTCGGCAGGAACTTAAAGGTGGCCATGCACAGCTCAGTTTTTTTTTTTTTTGTTTTTATTTTTAAGTTTATTTTGATTTATTTTGGGTTATGTTTTGATGTAATAAGGCCATTATAACTTAACTGTTTTATTTATGCATTTTAAATTTTTATTATGATACGAACAACATCAAGTAAGCGATTAAATAATTTTTGTAAAACAACATCAATTGTTTTTAACCCAAACACCTACGGTTTTCAAGTTAATAATAATAAACTCTAAAATCCGACATTTCTACTACCTTGTAACTTTTGAAATATGAAATTATCGTTTTAGTACAAAATTAAATTTCAACTCAATTTCTAACTTGAGAACAATCCCAAATCTATTTTCTTCAAAAACCACCAAGATTTTCAAAACGTCATTCTGAAACTTAACTACATTTTACTTAAGTAGCATGCCAGATCTGGTCAGGGCTTGTGGGCCGGGTTTGGGGTGTTTCAATTTGGTATCAAAGCCCGGTTCAGAACTCGGCCTTGAGGGGTTTTGGGCCCAAAATGTTTTTCTTATTTTAAAAGTTGGGTTTTACTAAAGAATGAGCAGGTTTTACGGCATGGCTTTGAGTCTCGGCCCAAGTCCACAGGTAAGTACCCTTAACCATTGTTTGATTTGTATGTGGGTATTATGAGGCGTGAGACTAGTAGACTTGGAGCTAATGAACCCTAGGATTAGCTTAATCCAACATAGAATCGCATAAAATTTAAAGTCTAACCAAACAAACCTGTGAGTGAGTCACCGAGTTAAGGGTGTTGCAACCATTGTGCGCATGTCTAGGATTGGATTTAGGGGGAGCTTGGTATTTAAGCGATCCTAGTGACTCACCTCCTCTCCGCTCGAATCCTACAGTGCGTAGTAACGGTTCACCCTAACCAAGAGGACTAAATCACAAAGCTAAATTCAATAATTAAAACCGAAAGGACCAATCCCTTGTTTTGTACAACCTTAAAATTAAACCTTGGTTATAAAACTTCCAAAGTACCCTTGATTTAAAATGACCAAAATACCACGATTTGCAAATTGACCAAATTACCCTTAACTTGTAAAATTACTAAAATACCCACATTGTGGAAAGTTGTCGAAGTAACCCCGAATTGAAAATTTCCAAAATACCCTTATTTTGTGAAATCACTTGGAACTATATTTTACAAAATTACCGAAATGCCCCTGGTTTGTAAAATTATAAAAATACCCCCAGTCTATAAAATTACCATATTACCCTCGAATCTTCTTATCAAAATATTCCTATTTTGTAAAAAAATACCAAAAATCCCTATTTTGCAAAATTTTCAAATACCCTAATTTGGAAAATTACCAAAATACCCCTATAAGATAAATTACGAAAATACCCTTGGGTAGTGGAGAACAACAACAATGACAACCACAACACTTCTATGTAATGAACGCAAGTTCATGAAGGGTGATGATCGAATGAATGAACTTGAGACTGTAGTGTGTGTATGAATTCGGAAGAACTACTTTTTAGAACTATTAATCATAAGACTGTTCGCGATAAATCAGTGGAAAGAAATAATGATTCATAAAATTATTAACCGGATAAATGTAATTCGGAAGAATGAGTTCTAGAGGGCGTGGTCGTAATAATGCGTGGTCGTGGTAGAGGCCGAATGACCGTGTCGGAACCCGTTAGGTCAGTCAAGGGTCCGATAATGAAATGCCACCACCACAATTTCTTGGTGTTGAATATCGAGGATCGACGGGGATGGTGCGATATCACGAGCGATCTTGTGAGTTCTTGAGAGGGTGGGTGGAGCGGTGGAGGTATGGGAGCTCGAAAATCATACCCGAGCGACTCCGAGCCAATGGAGTGAGTTTTCCGTGGTATATACGGTGTGGCAATCTGACTAAGTATTAGTTGGAGGCGACAGGCGAATTATGGATGATTTGGACTTGACTTGCGAGGAGGCGAAAGGGTAGTGTCTCTACTCCGTGATGAGTCATACTAATGGTGGCTCATGTTCGGGATGGTGCTACAGCAGATGATCTCACTTAGGAGTATTTTAAGGCGGTGTATCGGAAGAAGTATATTGGAACTAGCTATGTTGATGCATAAAGGAAGGCGTTTCGAGGTCGATCCGGGGAATAAGTGCATGTAGATCGAGGCAAAATTCCTAAGGTTGAGCCAATATACTCGAGGCATCGTGGCTACTGAGCATGAACGATGTGTCCGATTTGAGGACGGACTGAGGGATGACCTAAGATTATTGATTGCTCCACAGCAGGAGCTGGAGTTTACTGTGTTGGTAGAGAAGGCTAAGGTTGCTGAAGGAGTTAAGGAATCTGTGAGACAAAATGCAGACAAGAATAGACAAAAGAGAGGTTTTGGATCATCAAGGTCATCTGGGAATGTCCAAAAGAGACTTAGAATTGATGGGTCACGAGGTCAGCAAGTTGTTACGAGAGGATAGTACCGTACTTGTGCTCAGTGTGGAAAGATGCACCTAGGAGAGTGTTGGAAGAAGACAGGAGGGTGTTTCAAGTGTGGGTCCAAGGATCACATGATTAGGGCCTACCCTATGAAAATTGACGGGAGTCGACCCACGAGTCAGGGTCTTAATCAGGCCAGAAGAGGTGGACAGCAACCACCGCAGGGTCGTGGTATGGGTGGTAGAGGTAATGGTTCTAGAAGAGGTCGGGAACAAGGAGAGGTATTGGTAACACGAAGGCTAGACAGTAGGGTCTAGTGTATCACGATTAAATCGGAGGGAGGATGGTGGCGCACCTGATGTCATAACGGTATGTTCCTTATCTACGGATTACCCTTTATTACATTGATAGATATTGGGTCAACTCATTCATACATTGCTAGTAAGGTGTCTGAAACTCTACATGTGAACTACGAGTATGCGTGGGAAGATAACTGTACGTAGTCCTTTAGGGCAATCAGTAGAATTAGATAAACTCTTTAGGCGTTACCTTTGGAAGTTCGGGGCACAATTTCCAGCTGACTTAATGGAGTTGCCATTTGAGGAATTTGATCTAATCTTAGGCATGGATAGGTTAGTGAAGTACCATGTGAATGTGGATTGTGCTGCTAAGCGCATGACATTAAGAGTTCCTGACGACAAGGAGATTGTGGTGATGGGCGAGAGATGGAATTGCTTGTCGAATGTGGTATCGCCTTAAGGCGTAGAAGATGGTGAGAAAAGGGTATGTAGCTTTTACGATGTTGATCGATGCCTTAGAGGCTAAGGAAGCGGTTGAGGAGGAGTTAGAACGAAGAAGGGAATTTGTGGATGTCTTTTCGGAGGAGCTGCCTGGGTTACCCCCGGATAGGGAGGTAGAGTTTAGAATTGATTTACTGTCGGGTATAGCTCCTATGTCAATTGCTCCATACCGAATGGCACCAAAGGAGTTAGTAGAGCTTAAAGCCTAGATCCAAGAGTTACTCGATCGTGGGTTTATTCGACCTAGTGTGTCTTTATGGGGAGCACCGGTCCTATTTATGAAGAAGAAGGACGGGACTATTCGTATGTGCATAGACTACCGGCAGTTGAATAAGTTGACCATCAAGAACAAGTATCCATTGCTGAGGATAGATGACTTGTTCGATCAACTTAAGGGGGCTGCAGTATTTTCGAAGATAGATCTATGGTCAGGATATCATCAGCTTAAGGTGAAGGAGGCAGATATTCATAAGACTACTTTCTGGACAAGATATGTGCATTATGAGTTCTTGGTAATGCTGTTCGGATTGAAAAATGCCCCAGCTGTGTTTATGGACATGATGAACTGGGTTTTCCAACCCTATCTAGACCGGTTCGTTGTTGTGTTCATAGATGATATCTTGGTGTATTCCAAGTCTGAGAAAGAACATGATGAGCATCTTCGAGTTGTACTGTAAGTATTAAGGGAAAAGAAGCTATATGCCAAGTTCAGCAAGTGCAAATTTTGGCTGAAGGAAGTTACGTTCTTAGGACATGTGGTGTCTGCTGAAGGAATAAGGGTGGATCCTCGGAAGATTGAGGCAGTATTAGATTGGAAACCCCCTAAGTCTGTGGCTGAGGTCTGTAGTTTCTTGGGACTAGCAAGCTACTACAGGAGATTTGTTGAGGGATTCTCGCCAATAGCAGCACCTTTGACGAAGTTGTTAAGGAAGGAGGTACCTTTCGTATGGGCGGATAAGCAGCAGGAAAGTTTTGAGAAGCTTAAGAAAGTTTTGACAAAAGCTCCGGTTTTGATTCAGCCTGAGGCAGGGAAGGACTATGTGGTATATTGTGATGCTTCCCATGCAGGATTGGGATGTGTTCTCATGCAAGATGGGAAAGTGGTCGCTTATGCATCTTGGCAATTGAGGCCTCATGAGGTTAACTATCTGACGCATGATCTGGAGTTGGCGGCGGTAGTATTCGCTCTAAAATTATTGAGGCACTACTTGTATGGAGAAAGGTCAGTGATCTACACGGACCACAAAAGTCTAAAGTATTTGCTGACTCAGAAGGAGCTGAATTTGAGACAGCATAGGTGGGTGGAGTTGTTGAAGGATTATGATTGCTCAATAAAGTATCATCCGGGCAAGGCGAATGTAGTGGCAGATGCCCTAAGTAGGAAAGTGGTGTCGGAGTTAAGGGCGATGTTTGCAGATTTGAGCCTCTATAATGATGGAAGTTTGCTAGCGAAATTGCAAGTGAAGCCGACGTGGCTAAGTCAGGTCAAGGAAAAACAATTGGTAGACGGTGAACTAAGTGCTAAGCTGCTACAAGTACAAAATGGGGAATTGGAAAATTTTGGTGTAAACGGTGATGAAGTGATGTGTTTTCGGGGCAAGGTCTGTATGCTGAAGGATGAAGAGTTAAGGCAGAAAATTCTTCAGGAATCGCATAGTGGCCCTTATGCTATGCATCCTGGAGGAAGTAAGTTATATAGGGATTTATGGGAACAGTTTTGGTGGCCTGGTCTTAAGTGGGAAGTTACAGAGTTTGTAGGGAAGTGCTTAATGTGTCAGCAAGTCAAGGATGAACACCAAGTACCGTCAGGATTGCTTCAGTTGATAAAGATTCCGCAATGGAAGTGGGAGAGAATTACCATAAACTTCATTAGTGGGCTTCCCCTTACGCCTACTAAGAAGGACTCGGTATGGGTGATAGTAGATTAGTTGACAAAGTCTGCACATTTCATACCAGTGCGGGCTGACTATTTGTTGCAAAGATTGGCAAAGTTGTATGTAGCAGAAATTGTGAGGTTGCACGGAGTGCCGGTGTCGATTATCTCAGATAGGGATCCGAGGTTTAGGTCTCGATTTTGGAAAGCATTACATCAAGCTTTGGGCACCGTTTGGACTTGATCTGACATTCCATCCCATGATTAATTTGCTAATCTGAGCGGGTAATTCAAGTGCTAGAGGATATATTGAGAGGTTGCGTGATAGACTTCAGAGGGAGTTGGGAGGAGTTCTTTCCTTTAGCGTAATTTGCGTACAATAATAGCTATCAGGCAATTATTCGGATGGCACCGTACGAAGAGCTGTATGGATGGAAGTGTCGCACTCCTACATGTTGGACAGAATTGGGAGAACGTCAGATTTTGGGTCCAGAAATGGTGGCAGAATCGGAAGAAAAGGTTAAGGTAATTCAGACACGATTGAAGGAGGCATCTGATCGGTAAAAGTCATACGCAGATCTTATGCGGAAGGAGATTGAGTTTGCTGTGGGAGATTATGTGTTTTTTAAAGTTTCATCGTGGAAGAAGGTGATGAGATTTGGTCGCAAGGGAAAGTTAAGTCCTAGGTTTATAGGACCTTATCGGATTTTGAAGCGGGTTGGACCAGTAGCGTATCAGTTAGAATTGCCTTCGGAGTTGAAGTAGATGCATGATTTGTTTCACATTTTGATGCTATGTCGTTATCGATCGGATCCATCTCATATAATACCGGTTGAGGAGGTGGAGCTGAGACCAGATTTGTCCTATGAGGAGGAGCCGATTCAGATTCTGGAATGGGATGTAAAGGTGCTTCGGAGGAAATCAGTTCCTTTAGTCAAAGTGTAATGCCGTAATCATGGATCAGAGGAAGCTTCGTGGGAGCCAGAGGAAACAATACGATACCAATACCCTCACTTATTTTAGCCAGGTAATTTCGAGGTCGAAATTATTTTAAGGGGGTAGAACTGTAATATCTGGGATTTAGGGGTTATGCATTTTTACTTAATGTATGTAATTGCATGCTTGAGTATGATTTGATTGTGATTTGGAGGCTTCAAGAACCTTGGGATGTAGGTAGGAGCCTTAGAAGTTATTGGATTTTAAGCCCAAAAAGGGGAACTAAGGGAGCTTGGCCTTAAGGAGATTATTGTGTTGTTTAGGACACAAATAACCCAGTGGTAAGATGGCAAGGAGGCGCCACTTAGGGCCTTGTAAGGTGATGCCACAGGGTGTGAGAAGGGCCTAGGTTGAGCAAGATGGGAAGCGTTTTGGAGCTTTATTTTCAGCAAGGAAGAGGCGGTGGTGGGCGGCACTAGAACTCGATGGAGGAGGTATAGATTGGGTCTCTGACTTAGAGATTGACTAAGGTAGAGTGAAAAGGGGATTGAGTGGAGGGAAGGAGAGTTGGCGGCCAAGGGACTTCTAGGATGACAAATTCGGTCACCTAGTAGCCAAAATCCCTAAGTCAATTTGTGTCACCATCACTTTTTTATTCTTTTCTTTTTTCAATTCTTTCTTCTTCTTTCTCACTTTAGCCGAATCATAACTAATCATCCATATCATTCTTTTTCTTCTTCTCACAATCATCAAAAGCCGAATACCATTCATCCTTCTCCTATTCCCTTCTTTCACTATTGGCCAAACCTCCATTGTTTTGCTAAAGTCATTGCCAAAATCTTTCAACCTCATCCCTTCTCAGTTTTTGGCCGAATGGCAACCAAGCAGAGATCTCCCTTGATCTCTTATCAAATTGGTTTGGGGATAGGTAAGTCTAAATCTCCACCATTCTTCCTTATTTCCTCTCTGTCGACGTGTTTAAAACAAAAGCTAAATTTTGGCATTTGTCTTGACTTTTAATCAACCATGCAATCGGTTTTCTTTTAGGATTTACGGGATTTTGAAGTAGTAGATCGGGAGCATCTTTTCCTTGTCAATAGTTTCGATAAGTCAGTGGTAAGGTTTCGTACTGATTCAATTCATCTCTTAGTTATCTGAAAAGCTGAAAGCTAACTATTTGAATATACTAGTGCTTAGCCGATTTCAAGGAAGGCTTATCACGTAGTTTCGGGATTTGGGTGGTAACCAAATCGGCAGCAAGGTAAGGATTTTGGTCGCGTTAACCCTTCGGGATTTGCTGTGTAGCCAAATGACTCTTTGCCAAATTGCTTAGTGTTGGCCGAATGTAGGAAAAAGGTATCTAAAGCATTAGATCAGATTTTGGGATTTGGTAATCGCATTAGAAATCAGGTGTGTAACCCTACACTAAATTCTCGATAGTTTAAAAATAATTTTGTTAATCATGTGTTAGTTAAGTGACAAATAAACATGGCTAAGAGTACCATTTAATGGTACTGTGTAATCAGGTACGTTACCCCTTAACACTCGTAAATAATGTTTAACAACATTGATGTGAAAAGAATGTGGAATTCCGTTATGATTTTGGGATAAGGTAAATTGCATGATAAATAGCATGTTTTGTATGTTGCATGGGCATATGGGTGATTATGTTAAAAGGGGAAGTGATCTAGTGGTTTTTACCACATTATCTAGTGACTATGTCACTTATTATGAATCTGGTGACTCTGTCACATTATCTGGTGGCTATGCCACAATTATAAGGGCGATGTGCAGTTGACTGTAGTGACTGCATTCGATTGCGTGTAGCAGATGGAGGGTCAATTTAGTAATCCCCATGGTGTGATTGGTATGTACGGGTGATGTGTAGAGGATGGATATCTAGGTGGGTTTGGGTTGCATCATTGCTTATATTTGCTCGTATGTGATATGATATGCCTTATATGTTTTGGGAGTCTGTGATGGTTGTTACACATCGAGTCATTGACTCACCCTTTGTGGGCTAACTTTTTGAGATGGCACTCAAAGTGAATGGACCGGTCGGGGGAACTTAAAGGTGGCCATGCATACATTTCGCTTTTTTTTTTTTCGGTTTTTGTTTTAAGTTTATTTTGATTTATTTTGGGTTATGTTTTGATGTAATAAGGCCATTATAACTTAACTATTTTATTTATGCATTTTAAATTTTTGTTATGATACAAACAACATCGAACAGAACGATTAAACAATTTTCGTAAAACAACATCAATTGTTTTTAACCTAAACACCTACGATTTTCAAGTTAATAATAATAAACTCTAAAATCTTGCATTTCTACTAACTTGTAACTTTTGAAATATGAAATTATCGTTTTAGTACAAAATTAAATTTCAACTCAATTTTTAACTTGAGAACAATCCCAAATCTATTTTCTTCAAAAACCACCAAGATTTTCAAAACGTCATTCCGAAACTTAACTACGTTTTACTCAAGGAGCATGCCAGATCCGGTCAGGGCTTGTGGGCCGGGTTTGGGGTGTTTCAATTAAGCAGAGGGATGAGTCACCGAGACTCAGTGTGTAAATCCCCCTATAACGTAATCTGGGCCTCAAGCCCGCAGATACCCATTGGGCCTTAGCCCACACAATATAGCATATTAACATGTATGTAATGCAGCCCATCCCAACCTAGTTTTCCATCCTCTAGGTCTCTTGAATCAGCCAAACACCCGTGGCATCAAGCCACTGTTGTCCCAGACCACTTGTGACAGAGTCACAGAATCTATAAACGTGGGCCTAACCCACTGTGGTCCCAGACCACTATGACTATCTCTGATAAGCATGTGTAGGGCCAACCCACTGTGGTCCCAGACCACTGAGATGAGTCACTGATAAATATATGCATACGTACCGTGACAGAAGTCACCGAATCACACTTCCCTTGTCAATCATTTCCCAAGGCCCCTGCAACATATTATCATACTGAGATGAATGTAGCATACTTTCAATGTACAATAGATAATTAATTCACACATACATATATTCAAAAGTAACATCATAGCGAAACTTACCCGGTGTCTCCAAACTTACCCACAAGGGTATCTCGACTATGTATACAGTCGTTTCGGCTTTCTGCCAACACAGTTAATAACGCAGATTAATAAGTAAAGTGTGAGCATTACACTCACCTGATTACGCGTAAGACTAGACTCTCTACGTTGACACTCTCACTAGCAGGGATAACTATGATTTGTCTATCCCAAGCTGACGTCGGCTCTCTACCACTGCTCGGTAGAAAGTTTTGAACCGCCAACTTAGCACGTCTTTTAAATTTAGGAGCAAAAACTACGGGTCCACTCCCCTCCTTAGATTGACTGGCCGTCGCATCCATGAAGAGAGCCTTGATCAGTACTCAAAGAGAAACGCTAATTCGCTAATAAGGAAATTTGATTAGGGCAGACTGCAGCGCAACGAAAATAATAGTAGACAACCCGAAAAGGAATGATTCCTTACCTTGATGAGTGATGGACAGCACAACGACTAATTTGTTCCCGAATAAGAGATAAATCGTGAAAGAAGCAGAAGTTTGGCCTAACAGTAAAAAATAGACCTTTGAGTATTTGGCTTAAAAGAGAACTTAAAGAAGAAAAAGATATCGCACAAAATTACCTTGCATTATATTGATGGTGAAAAGCCAAAATAGATTTGGAAGAGAAAAATTAGCCCTTCACACCTTAGGTTATACGAGCAATATCGATTCGAGATGAAAAAAATAGAGATTCGATTGGTGAAGAAGGAGATAGAGAAGTAGAGAAGGAAAGAGGAAGAAGCCGAAAGAAATAGAAGGAGAAGAAGGTTCTGCTTTTATGAAAAGAGAGAAAATAAGAACATTACCTTCAACAATCCAATAACAAGGTGAAACTGATCCGTTTGGGACCAAAGGAACTATTCAGCTAAAGAGAGAAATAAAAGGGTGTCAATGGAGGAGCTATAAGGTTTTGGCTATGGTGGAGATCACAAGAGAAGGGGTTCAGTAAAAAGGGGCTTCAGGAGAAGTCGACTTGTTGTGAAGGAGAAAAGTAGGAAGAAAGAAATGACAAGAAGAAGGGAGGGTTGAAGTTTCAGATATCAACTTAGGGGAGAAGAGAAAAACGTTGGAGAGTGAAGAGAGTAATCACCTTATGGTTTTGGTAAAGAGAATAGAGTAGAAGGGAGGTACAAAGAGTTTTGGCCAACACCAATTTGAAGAGAAAAGAAGATAATGGCTTGAGTATTTCGGCACTAGCTATAATGAGCTGACAAAACGAAGACCCCTACCACCTGAGTTACCGAAACCAAAATGGAAAACACCAAGGTCACCAGGTTGAAAATTCAGCACACATTCACTCTTAGAACCGAAAATACCAAAATGGAAAAAGCCTAAGACCTTTGAGAATTTTGGCACACCTCTAGCAACTAAACCAAAATCCCCCATCCAAGCTCCCCACATTCGGCCAACAACTCCACCACCCACCAAATCCCTTGATTTGCTCCACCAAATACTCCCCATCACTATTTCAAATTGGTTTGACCAATTCAAACTTCTTTAAGCCTTCTTGTCTATCCATTTGAACTTTTTAACCCATTCAAACACCACTTTGAAAGAATCCCAGCCGAAATCACCACTCCTCCACCTTGGCACCAAAAATAAAGTTCCATAATGTGACATATGGGATTCAAACTCCTCTCCTTTGCTCTTGCAAGTAACGCCACCTCCACTTGGACACAAGGTCCTTTTGTGTCAACATGAACACGCAATTATAAGCAAGGCCTGCTACTACAAGCTTTCCCCCCTTAAGCCCCAAAAACCAAAATTTCACCAAGACTCTGGCTTGACCCCGAGCCTCCCTAAGACCCCCAAACACACCAAAATAACATGCTTAACTACCCAAACACAAGAAATAGTGCAAAATATAGAACCCCCTAATTTTAGGATGTTACAGTTCTACCTCCTTAAAGAAATTTCACCTCAAACTTTACCTGATCAAAAGAGGTGAGGGTATTGCTGTCGCATCACATCCTCTGGCTCCCACGTGGCTTCCTCTGAACCGTGATTCCACCATAAAACTTTAACCAATGGAACTGTCTTCCTTCTCAATACTTTAACGTCTCGATCTCAGATCTGAACTGGTTCTTCTTCAAAAGATAAATAAGGTCTTACTTCAATTTCTTCCACTGGCATTATGTGAGATGGATCTAAACGATAGCTCCTTAACATTGAGACATGGAATACATCATGTATCTGCCTCAATTCCGAAGGTAACTCAAGCTGATAAGCTACCGGTCCCATACGTTTCAACACTCGATATGGCTCGATGAACCTGGGGCTCAACTTGCCTTTCCGTTCAAATATTAGGACCTTCTTCCAAGGTGAAACTTTCAGAAAAACCTGATCACCCACTGAGAACTCTATTTCCTTATGCTTTGATTCGCATACGATTATTTCCTGTCAGAAGCTTCCTTCAACCGAGCCCGAATCAACTTAACCTTTTCCTCTATCTCTAAGACCAACTTTGGACCCAACAACTGTCGCTCACCTAACTCTGTCCAGTAAGAAGGAGTACGACACTTACGACCATACAACGCTTCGTAGGGTGCCATCTTAATGCTGGATTGATAGCTATTGTTGTATGCAAACTCTGCCAACGGTAGAAAATCTTCCCAACTACCCCTGAATTCAATCGCACAGCCCCTTAGCATGTCTTCCAAAATCTGAATTACCCTTTCTAATTGACCATCAGTCTATGGATGAAACGCCATGCTGAAATCCAATTTTGTACCCAACGCTTGATGTAATGCCTTCCAGAATCGTGACGTAAACCTAGGGTCTCTATCTAATATGATCGACATTGGTACCCCATGTAACCTGACAATCTCTTCTATGTACAACTTAACTAACTTTTGCAACGAGTAGTCGAGATAAATGGGTATGAAGTGAGCACCGATCGACAATCACTCACACCTAGTCTTTCTTAGTAGGCGTGAGAGGTAGCCCACTAACAAAGTCCATAGTTATCCTCTCTCACTTCCACAGTAGAATCTTCATTGGCTGTAGCAACCCCGAAGGCAATTGATGTTCTGGTTTTACTTGCTGACACGTCAAGCACTTTCTCACAAACTCAGTAACTTCTTGTTTTAGACCTAGCCACCAAAACTGTTCATACAAATCTTGATACATTTTACTCCCACCAGGATGCATAGTGTATGGACTACTATGCGCTTTCTACAAAATCCTCTACCTCAACTCGGAATCCTTTGGCATACAAGCCTTTCCATGAAAGCACAATACTCCATCACTGTTCAAACCAAAATCTTCTGTCTCACCACCTTCCACTTGCTAAAATCTAGAACTCAACGATTCATCTGACAACTGCTTCTCTTTAATCTGACTTACCCATGAAGGCTTCACTTGAAGTTTAACTAACAAGCTCCCATTATCATACAAACTGAGATGAGCAAACATTGCCCTCAAATCATATATCACTTTACGGCTCAACGCATCCGCCACTACGTTACCTTTACCTAGGTGATATTCAATCGAGTAATCATAATCTTTCAACAATTCAATCCACCTCCGCTGCCTTAAATTCAACCCCTTGTGGGTAAGGAGATATTTCAGGCTCTTATGGTCGGTGTAGATAATCGAATTCTCTCCATACAAGTAGTGTCTCCAAATCATCAGAGCAAACACCACCGCAGCTAACTCTAGATCATGAGTGGGATAGTTCACTTCATATGGTTTCAGTTGCCGAGACACATACGCTACCACTTTCCCCTCTTGCATCAACACACATCCTAACCCTGTGTGTGACGCATCACAATAGACGATAAACTCCTTCCAAGCCTCAGGCTGAATCAACACTAGTGCCTCCGTCAAAATCCTCTTCAACCTCTCAAAGCTTTCCTGTTGCTTATCTGACTAGATAAACCGTACCCCTTTTCATAACAACTTGGTTAAAGGTGCAGTGATCAACGAGAATCCCTCAACAAACCTTTTGTAGTACCCGACTAACCCAAGGAAACTTTAAATTTCTGCTACTGACTTCGATGGTTTCGAATCTAAAATAGCTTCAACCTTTCGGGGATTGACCCTAATCCCCTCGGCAGACACAACATGCCCTAGAAAATAACTTCCTCAACCAAAATTCACACTTGCGAAATTTGGTATATAGTTGCTTTTCTCTCAAAATCTGTAGAACAATTCGAAGATGCGAATCATGCTCTTCTTCCGTCCTTGAATAAACCAAAATATTGTCTATGAACACTATGACAAATCGATCCAGGTAGGGTTGGAATACCCGATTTATCATGTCCATAAATGTAGCTGGTGCATTTGTCAACCCGAATGGCATATCTAAGAACTCGTAGTGACGATAACGAGTTCGAAAAGCAGTCTTATGAATATCCACCTCCTTGACCTTAAACTGATGATACCCTGACCTCAAGTCTATCTTCGAGAAGACCGAAACACCTCGTAACTGATCGAATAGATCGTCAATCCTTGGCAATAGTTACTTGTTTTTAATCGTCAGCTTGTTCAATTGCCTGTAGTCAATGCACATCCGCATTGACCTATTCTTTTTTAACAAATAACACCGGAGCTCCGTACAGAGACACACTTGGTCGGATAAAACCACGATCCAACAATTCCTGTATTTGAGCTTTAAGTTCTACTATCTCCTTCAACGCCATTCTATATGGGGCAATAGACACCGGAGCTATTCCGGAAGTAAATCAATACCGAACTCCACCTCGCAATCTGGAGGTAACCCTGGAAGCTCTTCTGGAAAAACATCTGGGAACTCTTTCACTATTCTAACATCTCTTACAGACAACTCATTGGCTTCCAAAGCACAAATGAAAGCTAATAAAGCCTCACACCCTTTCTCACCATCCTTTCAGCCTTTAGAGCAGACATTACATTGGACAGGTAATTCCTTCTCTCACCTAACACCAACACCTCCTTATCCTCGAGAGTCTTTAGTATCATGTGCTTAGCAGCACAATTCAAGTTTGCTTGATACTTAACTAACCAACCCATGCCTAAAATCAAATTGAACTCACCGAACGGCAATTCCATCAAGTCAGCCGGGAATACTATCCCTTGAACTTCTAAAGGCACATCCCTAAAAAGTCTATTTACCACTACAGATTGTTCTAAAGGGCTAATCACAGTCATCTCCCTAGAAGCAATCTTATATTCTATTCTTAAAGTCTCAGATACAGTACTAGCAACATATGAATGTGTAGACCCAATATCTATCAGCACTGTAAAGGGCAAACCAAAAATGAGAAACGTACTAGTTATGACGTCCGGTTATCGCCATCCATTTGATGTCTAACTGCATAGACCAACCCAGGCTGTCTCGCATCTGTATTCCCAGTACCTCTGCCCGGTGTTCCACGCCCTCGACCAAAACCATTTCCCCCTCCAGCCGGACCACGACCTCTCAATGGTTGCTGACCACTTCTTCCAGACTGTACATAACCCTGACCAACTGGCCGTGCCTTGTTTGGCTCCTATGGACAGTCCCTTACCAAATGATCCACAGATCCACACCTATAACATCCTTTACTTCTTGTCCAGCACTCCCCCGAATGATAATTCCCACATCTAACACATGGTTGAGACCAACCAACAGTATCAGGCTTCACAACTCGACTAGGCCCATCAAACCTAGGCCTCTTTTGGAAACTCCTAGTAGACCCTGATGACCCAAAATTCCTTTTTTTCCTACATCTGTCCTTATCCTGATTCTGACTTTCAGATTATTTCACTCTTCAACTATCTTAGCTTTCTCAACCAGAATAGCAAACTCCCTTTTTAGGAGCTATCAGTACTCGCAACTCGTCCCTCAAACCATCCTCAAATTGGATACAACATTTGTGATCAATTGCAACGATACCCCGGGCGTAACGACTTAACCGTAGGAATTCTACCTCATATTCAGCCACTGGCTTATTCTCTGGACCAGGTTTAAAAATGCCTTTCTCTGAGCATCCACGTAACTTGTCTCAGCATACTTCCCCTGGAATGCTATCTTGAAGAAATCCTGTAATACGATCTACTGACATACTATCCCTTACTACGAGCCACCATTGGTATGCCTCATCTCGAAGGAGGGACACTACTCCTTTCAACTTTTCATCTACGGTACAGTCAAGATCGTCTATAATCCGCTCGACTGCCTCCAACCAATACTCAGCTACGTTAGGAGCCACACCAGAAATACCCCTAAATATCTCAGCCCCATTAGCTCAGAGTCGCTCAGAAACATATTTTTGAGCTATTGATCTCGTGCTTGCTCCAGGAACCCGCTCCAAAACACACAACATATCTTAAGTCACAGCATCGTCTCTACCAGTTTGTTCCTAAAATCCCACTTCCGCAATTGGTGATGCCGACACTTTACCTTTCGGCCCATGCCCTGATTTCGAGGGTGCATCCTCAACACCCGGCCTCTACCACGATCGCGCATACCACGTCCACGTCCTTTAGTTCTCATGATTACGAATTTGACTTAATCTGATTAAAAATTTTATGAGTTAGTATTAGTATTTCTTCCACTGTTTATTATCGGACAATCTTATGAAAATAGCATTAGAAGTAGTTTTTCGCAAGAAATATTTCTAAAGGTCTCCATTTCTAAAGTTGTATTTCCTAAAACTATTTATCACAATATTTTATAAGAATTCAAGTAATAATCAGAAAATTTACAGTACGGATTGGTGCCGGAGACTCGGGTGCCACACTTCAAGAAAACATGTATATATATTTTTATTTATTATTTATTATTTATTTCATTTCTAAACCATATTCCAAACCAACTTTTGAAAACATTTTGAACGCTAAACCCACAGTCGAGTTTTGAAACTTGGCTCTGATACCAAAATTGCAACACCCTAAACTTGGCCTAAACGAAACGACTGGATCTAGTATGTCATGGGGAAAAGTTGTTTAAATGAATTTTGGAATTTAAAAAAAACATCGCAATTGTGAAAACCTTTCATTTTGTGTTTCTGTCTTGAAAATAATATTTAGCTTAAGAGTATCTTACCTACTCCTATTAAAAAGAACTGTTAGTTGAAATTGGGTTTCATGATACGAAGACCAAAAACTAGTGGCATTCCGAATCGTGATGTTTTGAAATCAGTGTTTGTAGGTTTAAGAAAAATTACCAAATTTAGTTATTTAATCGCTTGCCACCTTTTATTAATACTTTAAAAACTAATTGTTTATAATTAAATTTTAGAAAACTCCATATTCGACATCTCATAAGATATGTTATAATAACATAAAATCCAAAATCAAAATTAAAGATTAGGAGGCCTTATTACATAACAAAATCCCAATTAAAAACAAGTTTAACTAAAAAAAATTTACGAGAAAAACATTGCATGACCACCTCAAGTCCGCCTCGGCTCCAAATCGCGATCTAGGGATTACTTGCAAAATTAAGCAGAGGGGTGAGTCACTGAGACTCAGTGTGTAAATCCCCCTATAACACAATCTGGGCCTCAAGCGCACAGATGCCCTATTGGGTCTTAGCCCACACAATATAACATATTAACATGTATGCAATGTAGCCCATCCCAACCTAGTTTTCTATCCTCTAGGTCTCTTGAATCAGCCAAACACCCGTGGCATCAAGCCATTGTGGTCCCAGACCACTTGTGATAGAGTCACAGAATCTATAAACGTGGGACCAACCCACTATGGTCCCTGACCACTGTGACGATATCTGATAAGTATATGTAGGGCCAACCAATTGTGGTCCCAGACCACTGAGATGAGTCATTGATAAATATATGCATACATGGTTCCAAACCACCATGGTCCCAGACCACTGTGACAGAAGTCACCGAATCACACTTCCCCTGTCAATCATTTCTCAAGGCCCATGCAACATATTATCATACTGAGATGAATGCAGCATACTTTCAATATACAATAGATAATTAATTCACACATACATATTTTTGAAAGTAACATCATAGCGGAACTTACCCGGTGTCTCCAACCTTACCCACAAGGTATCTCAACTATATATACAGTCGTTTTGGCTTTCAGCCAACACAGTTAATAACGCAGATTAATAAGTAGAGTGTGAGCATTACACACACCTGATTACGCGTAAGACTAGACTCTCTATGTCGACACTCTCACTAGCAGGGATAACTACAATTTGTCTATCCCAAGCCGACGTCGGCTCTCTACCACAGCCCGACAGAATGTCTCAAAATGCCAACATAACATGTCTTTTAAATTTAGAAGCAGAAACTATGGGTCCACTCCCCCCTTAGATTGACTGGCACTCACATCTATGAAGAGAGCCTTGATCAGTACTCAAAGAGAAACGCTGATTGGCTAATAAGGAAATTTGATTAAGGCAGACTGTAACGCAACGAAAATAATAATAGACAATCTAAAAATGAATGATTCCTTACCTTGATGATTGATGGACCGCACAACGACTGATTCATTCCCAAATTAGGATGAATCGTGAGAGAAGCAGAGGTTTGGCCTAACAGTCAAAAATAGCCCTTTGAGTATTTGGCTTAAAAGAGAACTTAGAGAAGAAAAAGGTATCGCATGTAATTACCTTGTATTATATTGATGGTGAAAAGCCAAAATAGATTTGGCAGAGAAAAAATAGCCCTTCACGCCTTAGGCTATACAAGCAGTATCGATTCAAGATGAAAAAGAAATAGAGATTAGGTTAGTGAAGAAGAAGATAGAGAAGTAGAGAAGAAAAGAGGAAGAAATCGAAAGAAATAAAAGGAGAAGAAGGTTCGGCTTTTATGAAAAGAGAGAAAAGAATAACATTACCTTCAATAATCCAATAACAAGGTGAACCCGATTCACTTGGGACCAAAGGAACTATTCGGCTAAAGAGAAAAATAAAAAGGTGTCAATGGAGGAGCTTTAAGGTTTTAGCTATGGTGGAGATCACAATAAAAGTGGTTCGACAAAAAGGGGCTTCAGGAGAAGTCGACTTATTGTGAAGGAGAAAAGTAAGGAAAAAGAAAAGACGAGAAGAAGGGAGGGTTGAAGTTTCGGCTATCAACTTAGGGGTGAAAAGAAAAACGTTGGAGAGTGAAGAGAGTAATCACCTTATGGTTTTGGTAAAAAAAGAGAGTAGAAGGGAGGTACAAAGAGTTTCGACCAACACCAAGTTAAAGAGAAAAGAAGATAATGGCTTGAGTATTTCGGCACTAGCTATAATGAGCTGACAAAACGAAGACCCCTACCACTTGAGTTACCAAACCAAAATGCAAAACACCAAGGTCACTGATAAACCATAAAAGTAACATATTTTAATCCCACATTTAGTATGCTTTTTGATGATTTAGCCCTTGATTTATATAAAAGGTGCTTGTAATCCTTTCTTTTCATGTCATATACTTAGGAAAGCACCCAAGGATAAAAAGAACACAAAATGGGCTTAAAACGGAGTAATTGGGCCTTAGCAAGAAATCAACACTGCCGGGCACAAAGCCTGGACGACCATGTCTCGCTGATTGCCTAAAGCACGGCCTAACTCACGAGTTGCATGGCCGCGCACATCTCATTACCACACACGGGCGTGTCAAACGATCTACATGGCTGTGTCCCAATCGACAGACCTGAAGCACGACCTAAATCCTGACTTACACGGCCGTTCCATGGTCGTGCCCAAAATGACAGAATCAAGGCACGGCCCAACCCCGAATTACACGGGCGTGTGCCATGGGCGTGCCCTATCGCGGGAATAAGCAATTTCACTTGGAATTGGATGCTTGAAGCCAAAGAAACATACTCCTAAGTCTACTTAAACACCCTAATAGTAATTCTACTTGAAGGAGGTGCTTATGAGCCAAGTAAAGTATCTCAAAAGCCTATATAAACAACCCAATACAGGCATTCAAGGGGGACGATTTTTTGGCAGAGGCTTTTGCCTAAGATTTCATCTATTAGGGAAATAATCGAAGATAGCCAGTTGATCCATCTCAAGAAGCTGAAGTTCTACTCAAGACGGAGGATCTTTTCTTCAATTCTTTCAAGGGGTTTTAGGGATTTCTTATGTTTTGTTTTATCTTTTCTCTTGAGATTTTTCCTACTTTGTTATGAACTAAACCCTTCAGATACCTGAAGGGGATAAAACCTATGATGGATTTTGTTATTTGATTTCTAAATTATATGATAAGTACTTAGTTTGTTCTTAATTATGTTGCTTAATTTAATCTGATGTGCTTAGGTGGAGGAGGAATAGACCTTACCTAAGAGTAGATCTAGCATAATTGAGCGGAGTTGACCGAGCGCCAAGAGATAGGGTTACGAGATTTTGCCAGATTAGGGTGAAACCTAATATGGGAATCCATTGATCGATTTACTGCTTCCTTAGGGGGTTATTATAAGAGAATGAGAGTTCCACTAATTAACCTAAGGTTAGACGTTATTCGCCTCGAGAGAGGGTTTAATATAGGTTAGGGAGTCTCACAGATCAAGCTAAGTAAAGAAATCATATGGTTTGGGGAATAAACAATAAGTTAAGTCATAGGTGGATTCTTCCTGAGGGTATCTTCTTCATCAACTGAGTTTTCCTAAAGTCTTTCTCCAATTCATTCTTTTGTCCTTGCATTTAGTTTAAGTATTTCATTTAGTATTAGATAAATCAACCAATCACTCCATATTTCAGGCTAAATAATAGAAAGAAAGTGAGTAGTAGTACTTTTAGGTTCCCTTGGGATCGATAAGATATTCTTACCTAAACTATACTACTATTCGATAGGTGCACTGTAACACCCCAAACCCGGCCTAAACGTTACAACCAGATCTGGCATGTCACATGAAAGGAATGTCTAAAAACTATGCGTTCGTTAAAAAAACTCGTATTTTTTCTAGTTGTTGTGAAAAATCGAGTTTAAGTAATTTTGAATAAGAAATAGTTTATTATCATTCTAGGAAAATCCCATATTGACCATTTAATAATAGACAGTAACCAAATTGAAACCTGAAACCAAGTAAAATACCCAAGGCCTTATTACATAACAAAAACCCAAATAAAAATAAGTCCAAATAAAAGAAACAAATTTACGAGTAAACATATGTATGGCCTCCACGAGTCCACCTCAGCTCCCAAATCCACGATCTAATGATTACCTATAAAATTTAACTAAGGAGTGAGTCATCGAGACTCAGTGTGTAATTCCCCGTCCAACGGGTGTTAAACCCTTACACAATTTCATATGAAAATATGCATGTCATGAAACCCAAAACCTAACCATCCGAAACTTTCGATTCTACCCCGCGTGGTACCAAACCAATGGTGGTGCCAAACCACTTGTGACCCAAAGTCACAAATAACATATGTGGTACCAAACCACTGGTGGTGTCAAACCACTGGTTACCAAAAGTCACAAATAACATATGTGGTACCAAACCACTGGTGGTGCCAAACCATTCGTGACTCAAAGTTACAAATAACATATGTGGGGCCAACCCACTTTGTAGTACCAAACTACTGGTGATGATCCCTTTAAATATAATATATGGGGCCAACCCACTGTGGTGCTGAACCACTGGGACAAGTCACAAAGATAAATATATGTGGTACGAAACCACTGGTGGTGTCAAACCACTGGTGACCCAAAGTCACAAATATCACATCTTCCCCCTCCTCTCATCATACCCATGCAATATGACATAACAATTCGTGTATGCAGTATGCCATGTATGCTAGACATATATCAAATATAAGTATAACATGAATTACTATCATAATCAGATAGACATAAAACAACATAATCATGCTAATCAACCTCTAAGGGTTTAACCGTAATTTTACCTACCAAAGGCATTTTTGTAATTTACCTTTCAGGGGTATTTTGGTAATTTACCCACTAAGGGTATTTCAGTAGTTTCGTACCTGGAATGGCCTTTTCGAAGGCCCAGTGTCACCTTGAGCGACTCAACTACCATTTTTGGTCTTTACCGGACTGTTGGGCCTAAAACCCAATTTCAGCCCATTTGGGCCCACACGCTCGTGTGGCCCACCTAACACAAATCTATCCACGTATATAAGTTTCACCTAGTCTAGTTCAATATATTCTACATCATCATACAATTTATTCTATTGGGCCTACGGGCCCTTCGCGGCCCAAGCAGTCCCAACCCACAAGAATACTACTGATGGCCTCAACTATCGCGTCGAAGCCCTACACGTGCGCTCACACGCTCGTGTGGCTACTATTACCGTGATCGGCACTTCGGCATTTGCCACTCTACAGCTAGAGTAGAGAGAGTTACACACCTGATAGGAGTCTGGTGTTAAACCGTGCTGCGACCACTCATGTGCCCAAACGCCCACCAAGGTATCTTAACTCTCCTCTTGGAATGCTCTTTATATAGCTAGCTCTTCACCTTCCTTCTTTGTATCTTTCCGATGTGGGATCCCTCCATCAGTAGAGTTTAAATTCAACTAAAACTCTTATCGTCCAATCCGCAAAATTAATACTCCCTTGCTCCTCATGAGATTTTAACCCAGACTCTCCTGTAGAATAATCCACGCCGCTAGCCACTTTACCAACTGGCTCCTTGTGTTTTAAACTATGCGTAACTAAATATAACACTATGGCCAAGGTCTAAAATCATTTAATAAAAATAATCTAATAGGAATGCAAACGCTACAACTAGAACCTTGGACCTCCTTCCTTCCTTGTGGCGTCATTCCCTTGTCCTTAAGTGGCGTCACTTTGCCATTACACCACACACTCAACTTGTGTCATTTTCCTCCAAATTTTATTCTTAAGGCCTACCCGCCAACCTCTAGGGTTTTTGTCACCTAAAACCAAAATTTTTCCTAAGGCCTAACTTGAACCCGAGACTTCATAGAAGCCCCCTAACCTTTCAAACTCACTTATCTAATTGGTCCAACTTGCATTTAAGCCGATCTCTTGTTCTCCAAAAAAATTTAAACGCTACTACGCTGAAGGCCCATTGGGCTCAATTCTCTTAGGCCCAATTTTAGGATGTTACAAATCTAGCCTCCTTAAAGAAATTTCATCCCAAATTTCCAACTAACTAACAAATACACATCCTAACCTACAAGATTACGCTATATTCACAAGACTCGATCTTAATAAAACTAATATACTTTCTAACTAAATCTTGGAACCCATTCACATAACCAACTATCTACCACCGAAGCAAACTGATATTTTTCAGACATGCATACAATTCCTATATCACATCCACACATCACGAATAAATACAATCATTCAAGATATAATGTAATATAGTAAAAGGAAACTTACTTGATTTGGTGCCGAGACTGGGTGCCATACTTACGTAAAAGAGATATATATATTTTCTAAACCATCCTTTGAAAAAAATTTTGAACCCAAACCCACAGCCGAATTTTGAACTGGCTCTGATACCAATTTGTAACACCCCAAACCAGGCCTAAACATTACGACCAGATCTGGCATGTCACATGAAAGGAATGTCTAAAAACTATGTGTTCATTAAAAAAACTCGTATTCTTTATAGTTGTTGTGAAAAATAGAGTTTAAGTAATTTTAAATAAGAAACGGTTTATTATCATTCTAGGAAAATCCCATATTGATCATTTAATAATAAGCAGTAACCAAATTGAAACCTGAAACCAAGTAAAATACCCAAGGCCTTATTACATAAAAAATCCCAAATAAAAATAAGTCCAAATAAAAGAAACGAATTTATTTAGTAAACATATGTATGGCCTCCACGAGTCCACCTCACTCAAAATCGATATATAATGATTACCGCAAAATTTAACTAAGGGTGAGTCATCGAGACTCGGTGTGTAAATCCTCATCCAACGGGTGTTAAACCTTTACACAATTTCATATGAAAATATGCATGTCATGCAACCCAAAACCTAACCATCCAAACTCCCGATTCTACCGCGTGGTACCAAACCTTTGGTGGTGCTAAACCACCGTGACCCAAAGTCACAAATAACATATGTGGTACCAAACCACTGGTGGTGTCAAACCACTGGTGACCCAAAGTCACAAATAACATATGTGGTACCAAACCACTGGTGGTGCCAAACCACTGGTGACCCAAAGTTACAAATAACATATGTGGGGCCAACCCACTTTGTAGTACCAAACTATTGGTGACGATCCCTTTAAATATAATATATGGGCCAACCCAATCGTGGTGCCGAACCACGGGACAAGTCACAAAGATAAATATATGTGGTACGAAACCACTGGTGGTGCCAAACCATTGGTGACCCAAAGTCACAAATATCACATCTTCCCCCTCCTCTCATCATACCCATGCAATATGACATAACAATTCGTGTATGCAGTATGCCATGTATGCTAGACATATATCAAATATAAGTATAACATGAATTACCATCATAATCAGATAGACATAAAACAACATAATCATGCTAATCAACCTCTAAGGGTTTAACCGTAATTTTACCTACCAAAGGCATTTTCGTAATTTACCTTTCAGGGGTATTTTGGTAATTTACCCACTAAGGGTATTTCAGTAGTTTCGTACCTGGAATGGCCTTTCCGAAGGCCCAGTGTCACCTTGAGCGACTCAACTACCATTTTGGTCTTTCTGGATGTTGGGCCTAAAACCCAATTTCAACCCATTTCGCCCACACGCTCGTGTGGCCCACCTAACACAAATCTATCCACGTATATAAGTTCCACCTAGTCTAGTTCAATATATACTACATCATCATACAATTTATTCAATTGGGCCTACGGGCCCTTCGCGGCCCAAGCAGTCCCAACCCACAAGAATACTACTGATGGCCTCAACTATCGCGTCGAAGCCCTACACGTGCGCTCGCACGCTTGTGTGGCTACTATTGCCGTGATCGACACTTCGGCATTTGCTACTCTACAGCTAGAGTAGAGAGAGTTACACACCTGATAGGAGTCTGGTGTTAAACCGTGCTGCGACCACTCGTGTGCCCAAACGCCCACCAAGGTATCTTAACTCTCCTCCTAGAATGCTCTTTATATAGCTAGCTCTTCACCTTCCTTCTTTGTATCATTCCGATATGGGATCCCTCCATCAGTAGAGTTTAAACTCAACTAAAACTCTTACCGTCCAATCCGCAAAATAAATACTCCCTTGCTCCTCATGAGATTTTAACCCAGACTCTCCTGTAGCATAATCCACGCCGCTAGCCACTTTACCAACTGGCTCCTTGTGTTTTAAACTATGCGCAACTAAATATAACCCTATGGCCAAGGTCTAAAATCATTTAATAAAAATAATCTAAAAGGAATGGAAACGCTACAACTAGAACCTTGGACCTCCTTCCTTCCTTGTGGCGTCATTCCCTTGTCCTTAAGTGGCGTCACTTTGCCATTACACCACACACTCAACTTGTGTCATTTTCCTCCACATTTTATTCTTAAGGCCTACCCGCCAACCTCAAGGGTTTTTGTCACCTAAAAATAAAATTTTTCCTAAGGCCTAACTTGAACCCGAGACTTCATAGATGCCCCCTAACCTTCCAAACTCACTTATCTAATTGGTCCAACTTGCATTTAAGCCGATCTCTTGTTCTCCAAAAAAATTTAAACGCTACTACGCTGAAGGCCCATTGGGCTCAATTCTCTTAGGCCCAATTTCAGGATGTTACAAATCTAGCCTCCTTAAAGAAATTTCATCCCTAAATTTCCAACTAACTAACAAATACACATCCTAACCATCAAGACTACGCTATTGTCACAAGACTCGATCTTAATAAAACTAATATACTTTCTAACTAAATCTTGGAACCCATTCACATAACCAACTATCTACCACCGAAGCAAACTGATATTTTTCAGACATACATACAATTCCTATATCACATCCACACATCACAGAATAAATACAATCATTCAGTGTATAACAGAATATAGTAAAAAGGAAACTTACGGATTTGGTGCCAGAGACTCGGTTGCCATACTTACAGAAAAGAGATATATATATTTTCTAAACCATCCTTTGAAAAAAATTTTTGAACCCAAACCCATAGCCAAATTTTTAACTGGGCTCTGATACCAATTTGTAACATCCCAAACCAGGCCTAAACGTTACGACCAGATCTGGCATGTCACATGAAAGGAATGTCTAAAAACTGTGCGTTCGTTAAAAAAACTCGTATTCTTTATAGTTGTTGTGAAAAATTGAGTTTAAGTAATTTTAAATAAGAAACGGTTTATTATCATTCTAGGAAAATCCCATATTGATCATTTAATAATAAGCAGTAACCAAATTGAAACCTGAAACCAAGTAAAATACCCAAGGCCTTATTACATAACAAAAACCCAAATAAAAATAAGTCCAAATAAAAGAAATGAATTTACGAGTAAACATATGTATGGCCTCCATGAGTCCACCTCAGCTCCAAATCTGATATATAATGATTACCTGCAAAATTTAACTAAGGGGTGAGTCATCGAGACTCAGTGTGTAAATCCCCATCCAACGGGTGTTAAACCCTTACACAATTTCATATGAAAATATGCATGTCATGCAACCCAAAACCTAACCATCTGAAACTCCCGATTCTACCCGTGTGGCACCAAACCACCGGTGACTCAAAGTCACAAATAACATATGTGGTACCAAACCACCTGGTGGTGTCAAACCACCGTGACCCAAAGTCACAAATAACATATGTGGTACCAAACCTTTGGTGGTGCCAAACCACCGTGACCCAAAGTTACAAATAACATATGTGGGGCCAACCCACTTTGTAGTACCAAACCATCGGTGACGATCCCTTTAAATATAATATATGGGGCCAACCCACTGTGGTGCTGAACCACTGGGACAAGTGACAAAGATAAATATATGTGGTATGAAACTACTGGTGGTGCCAAACCACTAGTGACCCAAAGTCACAAATATCACATCTTCCCCCTCCTCTCATCATACCCATGCAATATGACATAACAATTCGTGTATGCAGTATGCCATGTATGCTAGATATATATCAAATATAAGTATAGCATGAATTACCATCATAATCTGATAGACATAAAACATCATAATCATGCTAATCAACCTCTAAGGGTTTAACCGTAATTTTACCTACCAAAGTTATTTTCGTAATTTACCTTTCAGGGGTATTTTGGTAATTTACCCACTAAGGGTATTTCAGTAGTTTCGTACCTGGAATGGCCTTTTCGAAGGCCTAGTGTCACCTTGAGTGACTCAACTACCATTTTTGGTCTTTACTGGACTGTTGGGCCTAAAACCCAATTTTGGCCCATTCTGGCCCACTCGCTCGTGTGGCCCACCTAACACAAATCTAGCCACGTATATAAGTTCCACCTAGTCTAGTTCACTATATACTACATCATCATACAATTTATTCTATTGGGCCTATGGGCCTATCGCGGCCCAAGTAGCCCCAACCCACAAGAATACTACTGATGGCCTCAACTATCGCGTCGAAGCCCTAAACGTGCGCTCGCACGCTCATGTGGCTACTATTGCCGTGATCAGCACTTCAACATTTTCCACTCTACAGCTAGAGTAGAGAGAGTTACACACCTGATAGGAGTCTAGTGTTAAACCACGCTGCGACCACTCATGTGCCCAAACGCCCACCAAGGTATCTTAACTCTCCTCCTGGAATGCTCTTTATATATCTAGCTCTTCACCTTCCTTCTTTGTATCTTTCCGATGTGGGATCCCTCCATCAGTAGAGTTTAAATTCAACTGAAACTCTTACCGTCCAATTCGTAAAATAAATTCTCCCTTGCTCCTCATGAGATTCGAACCCAGACTCTCCTGTAGCATAATCCTCGCCGCTAGCCACTTTACCAACTAGCTCCTTGTGTCTTAAACCATGCGCAACTAAATATAACACTATGGCCAAGGTCTAAAATCATTTAATAAAAATAATCTAAAAGGAATGCAAACGTTACAACTAGAACCTTGGACCTCCTTCCTTCCTTGTGGCGTCATTCCCTTGTCCTTAAGTGGCGTCACTTTGTCACTACACCACACACTCCACTTGTGTCATTTTCCTCCATATTTTATTCTTAAGGCCTACCCGCCAACCTCCGGGTTTTTTTCACCTAAAACCAAAATTTTTCCTAAGGCCTAACTTGAACCCGGGACTTCATAAAAGCCCCCTAACCTTCCAAACTCACTTATCTAATTGGTCTAACTTGCATTTAAGCAGATCTCTTGTTCTCCAAAAAATTTAAACGCTCCTACGCTCAAGGCCCATTGGGCTCAATTCTCTGGATGTTACATGCACTTGCCTCTATCCTTGTCATAGTTAGTCTACAAGTTCGATCATTCATTTTATAAATATTAAAGCTCGATTGTTTAACAAGATCAAGTTGTTGGCGCCGTTTCCGGGGAACTCTAAAATATTAAGAAAGCTCTATTTCTATTACTTTAGCCATTATTTTTATTTTTTAATTTTTTCTTATTTTTCTACATATATCTTTGTTTTTGTAAATTTCTTTCTTTCTTTTCCTAGTAGGAACCTCTAGTTTATGACTAGAAGAAACTCGAGAGGACCATTAGAATACAAAAGTGACATTGAGGCTACCGCTCGAAGAAATCACAGAGAAACTGGACGAGCTCTAGACTACCAAAGAGAAGAACAACATGAAAAATCCAATCCTGCTGAAGGGATGGACGAAAACAATCCACCGCCAAATGTGCAAGAATAGAATGCTCCGCGTACTATGTATGATTATGCTAAACCTAATTTGACAGGAGCAGAATCTAGTATTATTAGGCCGCTATAGCTGCTAATAATTTTGAATTAAAGCCTAACACAATACAAATGATTCAACAGTTTCTTCAATTTGATGGTTTGCAGGACGAAGATCCAAATACTCATATAGCTAATTTCTTAGAGTTCTATGATACCTTCAAAATAAATGGCATTTTTTACGATGCCATACGTCTTCGGTTATTTCCTTTTTCATTAAGGAATAAAGCAAAGCAGTGGTTGAACTCGTTACCATGAAGTTCAGTCACCACATGGGATCAAATGACTAAAAAATTTCTTTTAAAATACTTTCCACCAGCCAAAATAGCCAAATTTAGGAATGACATATCTTCTTTTATGCAGAATGACGCAGAAACATTATATGATGCATGGGAAAGATTCAAGGATCTCCTAAGGAGATGCCCACACCACGGATTACCATTGTGGCTTCAAGTCCAAACCTTTTACAATGGTGTGAATTCTCCAACTAGGCAAATGATTGATTCATTAGCCGGTGGAACTTTGAACAACAAAACTCCTGAAGTAGCTTACGATTTTATTGAAGAGATGTCATTGAACACCTATCAATGGAAAATTACAAGTGACAAAATTAGCTAGAGTTTTTAACATAGACACAATGACAATGCTGTCAACACAGGTGGAGATGATAAATAAAAAGCTTGATAACTTATGTTCTTCACAGGTACACCCAGTCATGCAATGCGAAGCGAGTGGGAATGTGGTGAATTCTGAGTACCCACCCTACCAACCAGGCACAGTCAACGAGCAGACAAACTATATAGGTAACAATTTTAAATCTAATAATAATCATTATAGTAACACTTATAATGCAGGTTGGAGGAACCACCCAAATTTTTTTGTGGGGAGGACAAGGAAATCAAGGAAATCAAAGGCATCAACCTCCTCCAAATTACCAAAATTAGTCCTATCCACTGGAAAAGAAATCAAAACTTGAAGAGATCTTGACAAAATTCATGGCGACTCTGATTCTCGTCTCCAAATAAAGGAAGCAACACTTGATGAACAAGAAATCTCACTCAAGGAATCAAGACTTAGGTGGAGAGCTCATTATGTCGGTTGGAATACTTTTCAAATAGTATGTGAAATATGTATGTAAATTTTATCCAAAGACACAGAGTAAGTAAGGCGGTCACACTAAGGAGTGGCAAAGAGCTAGTTAAACCACAAAGAAAGACACCACATGAGGTTACTAAGAAAAAAAGTGTAGAAGTTGAGAACGATAATACATTGCCTAAAGAAAATAGAACACAAATTCCATATCCATCAAAATTGAAGAAAGAAAAATTGGATGCTCAATACGGTAAGTTCCTTGAACTCTTTAAACAAATACATATTAACTTACCTTTTGTTGAAGCTATTTCCCAGATGCCAAAGTATGCAAAATTCTTAAAGGAACTTCTCACAAACAAAAGGAAGCTTGAGGAAGTATCAACAGTGGAGCTTAATGAAGAGTGTTCATCCCTTCTCCAAAATAGACTACCACGGAAGTTAAAAGATCCAGTGAGTTTCACTATTCCTTGCTTAATTGGTAGTTTAAACATCACGAGAGCATTAGCAGACCTAGGCGCTAGTATCAACTTAATGCCTTACTGATTGTTTAAACGGCTAGATCTTGGGGAACCAAAACCCACTAGGATGAGTATTCAATTAGCTGATAGATCTACTAAATATCCTAGAGGAGTTATTGAAGATGTCTTGGTAAAAATTGATAAATTTTTTTTCCATTTTGATTTCGTTGTGTTAGACATGGATGAGGACATCAATGTTCCTTTAATCTTAAGGTGTCCTTTTTTAGCCACTAAGGATAGGTGATGAAGAAATTATTTTCCAAATTTATGATGCCATGCGATATTCTAAAGAGCAAGATGATTTCTGTTATTTTGTTGACACTACTGATCATATTATTAAAAATTCATTATAGGAAATCTTGCATGGTGACACGATGGAACTGTATCCGCCTCAAGGAGAGGGGAAAAAAGATGAAGGTAATAAGACAAGTTTGTATACATCAGAATTTAGACAAATGAAAGAAAAAAACATTGAAGAAGATGACATATTAAAATAGAAACCCTCCATTGATGAACCTCCAAAATTGGAATTAAAACAGTTACCACAACATTTAGAACACGCATTCCTTGGGGAGAATTCTACACTACCAGTAATCATCTCTTCAAAACTAGAACAAAAGGAAAAGGAGGAGTTGATAAAGGTATTAAGAGAACATAAGAAAGCCATAGCTTGGAAAATTTTTGATATCAAGGGAATAAGCCCCGCGTTCTGCACCCACAAAATTTTAATAGAAGAAGAATATAAACCGTGTGTGCAACCTCAGAGACGATTAAACCCCAACATGAAAGAAGTGGTCAAAATTGAGGTAATTAAACTTCTAGATGCAGGAATAATTTATCCTATTTCTGACAGCGTTTGGGTAAGTCCCGTGCAGGTAGTTCCGAAGAAAGGAGGACTGATGGTAGTACCTAATTAAAAGAATGAGTTAATTCCCACAAGAACAAGCATACAGTGGAGAGTCGATAGACTATAGGAAGCTGAATGATGCCACCAGAAAAGATCACTTTCCTCTACCCTTCATAGATCAAATGTTAGAAAGACTATCCGGACATATGTACTACTGCTTCCTGGACGAACTCTCCGGCTACTTCCAAATCCCCATAGCTCCTGAAGACCAAGAGAAGACGACATTTACATGCCCATACGATACGTTTGCTTATCGTAGAATGCCTTTTGGATTATGTAATGCTCCTACCACTTTTCAGCATTGCATGTTGGCAATTTTTGACTTGGAAATACAGGATAAAAAGGGAGCCGAGAATCTTACAGTAGATCACTTTTCAAGACTCAAAAATTGACACACCGAAAAGCTTGATGAACATGAAATAAATGATTCGTTTCCCGAAGAAGAACTCTTTTCTATAACACATTCTAAAGTAACCTGGTTGGCAAATATTGCGAATTATTTAGCGGCTAACATCTTACCAAGAAAAATCACAAATCATCAAAAGAAGTGATTCCTTGCTGATGTGAAAAATTATTTTTGGGAAGATCCATTTTTTTCGCATATGTGCAGATCAGGTAATTCGAAAATGCGTCACAAAGACAGAGGCAAGCAAAATCCTGGAACATTATCATTTAGGACCATCAGGAGGACACTACAATGGTATTAAAATAGCACACAAAATACTCGAATAAGGGTTTTACTAGCCCACTCTATTTAAAGATGCCTACAGGTATGTTACCTCATGTGACAAAAGCCAAAGAACAGGTAATATTTCTAAATGTGATGAAATGCCTCAAACATATATGTTGTCGTGTGAGATATTTGATGTATGGGGTATTTATTTTATGGGACCATTCCCTAGTTCATTTGGAAACAAATACATCCTAGTGGCACTCGATTACATGTCAAAATGGGTAGAAGCGAAAGCCTTACCTACCAATGATGCTAGGGTAGTAGTTAAATTTCTCAAGAAACTAATTTTTCGATTCGGGACACCGAGAGCCATCATTAGTGATAGGGGTACTCACTTCTGTAACACACAATTTGAAAAAGTTCTAAAGAATTATGGAGTATGCCATAAAATAGCCACCCATATCATCCTCAAACTAGCGGGCAAGTTAAGGTAGCAAATCGAGAGCTTAAGCGCATTCTAGAAAAAAATAGTTGAATCAAATAGAAAAGATTGGGCATTTAAAGTAGATGATGCTTTATAGGCCTACGAACAGCATTCAAAACACCTCTAGGGACATCCCCATACAAACTTGTATACGGGAAAAGCTGTCATCTACCATTCGAGCTAGAACACAAAGCTTTTTGGGCAATAAAATTTTTGAATGCTGGCCTCAAAATTGCAGGAAAGAGGAGAATGATGCAGATGAACGAGCTGGATGAATGGAGAATGGAAGCCTATGAAAACTCAAAACTGTACAAGGAAGCAACAAAACGACGCCATGATGCTCGTCTCAAGAAATCAAAACAGTTCGAGGTAGGAGACCTGGTCCTACTATATAATTCAAGGCTTAAACTATTCCCGGGAAAATTAAAGTCAAGATGGTTAGGCCCATTCATAATCAAAACAATCTTTCCATATGGCACCATTGAGGTAACTCATCCCACAAAGGGCACAGACTTAAAATTTATAATGGTGCAGATTCTGGAAATATAAGAGAGGAGCTTCTGCTCCACGAACCTTCGTTTAGAATTGAAAACAAGGAAAGTCTAGCTTAAGACTATAAACAAGCGCTTCTTGGGAGGCTACCCGAGTGCTAACTCCCTAACATTAACTTTATCTCCCTAAAAATTTTGAACAGAAATATAGGATTGTTAACATGGCCATGAACACGGGCGTGCCAATGATCGTGTACAAAACAGGGGACACACCACGGGCGTCGCCGGATCCGTGCATAAATAGAACGAAGAAAGAAAAAAATTTAACGGCACAAGCGTTGCACAACCGTGCCTCCCGAGCATGTGAAGCTACTGACTTATTCGACACGGGCGTTGCACGACCGTGCCCTACGACCGTGTGAAAATACTGACATATTGAGCACGGGCAGACCACACCCGTGCTCTCGATTCGTGCTCACATACTGACCTTTTAGGCATGAGCGTGCCTAATTGACACACGGACGTGCCAAAAACCCTGAAGCGCGCCCATTTTAAAAACACGCGAAAAGCACAGGCACTTCAAATTAAACACGACTGTGGCGAAAGGCCGTGTTCCCCTTCCTTTATAAGCAACCTAACCATTTTATTTCTTCCCAACTTCAAACCCAAAAATCATATTTTTTTCTTTCTTCCCCCCTAAAAAATCCAGCCACAAAGTAAGACCTCTCCCTCCCCAACGCCATTTTTCTCCAAAAAATGACCACAAACCACCCACACAACTGCAACACCACTGTGCCCATAAACACCACGCCCCTACCAGGTTGTGTTCACACCGTAAAAACTAGCTCCACCGTCGTGCACTCCACTCATGCTCATCAAGCACCATCGTGCCTGGAAATATGTCGACATCTCGAGTGAAACGCGTAGTACCAAGTAAGAAAAGAAAGGGACCCGGACCTCTTCTGCAAGCGCAACCACCAAACTTCGCCACCCGTTCCTCTGATTTTTGCAAGAAACTCAAGAAGAATGGTACAAAGCTATATGAAATGGACCCCTAGGCACCGGACGATGCATTGATTGGGACGCGATACAGCAAGTTGGGCTCACAACTGATGTCAAAGCCCTCCTATCAACTGAACCATGGGAAAATTTCTTCTCAATTAATGAGGCCACATACTTGGAGCTCACACTCGAATCCTGCTCCACCTTCACACTGCAAATCGTGATGGCTCAGTTTGACGACCCAGGCACTATCCAATTTCGTCTTGGGGGCACAATACGTCGATTGAGCGTACCACAATTTGGTACGGCCCTCAGACTTTACACACCAAAATTCATTGAAGAGAACCCACTAAGCGGATTAAACCAGGACCTACATGCCACTCCACTCGAATGCTGGCGCAGCCTACACCCTTCAACAAGCAGCTACAACCCTAGTCGCTCCAAAGTGATCGCTCTTTCTCCAGCTCTCAGGTATATTCATGCTATTCTCTCCCATACCATTACAGGTCGAAATGAGAGCACCGGCGTCATCAACAAACACGACGTCTATTTCTTCTCATGCATGTCCGAAGGACATGTTTTCGACTTTATTACATGTGCAATCCAGCACCAGACGGAGCAGCACAGGAAAGGAAATCTATCGATGGGCCCATATATCACACGGCTAGCTCGATACTTCAACCTCCTCAATACCGATGACCAGAGATCATCTCTCACGCTAATAGGCAACATGGTACTTCAAGGCATCCAGACGATACTACACATGCGAATGATCAAACAGCGTCGAGGAACCGATCCCCCTTAGTACAAACTAAAAGAACCCATAAACGAGGAAGAAGACAAGGACATTCTTGATGATGTCCCACTACCGTCAGAGGAGGCACCTATTTCAACCAGCTACCATCCCGTACAGGACCAGCATTAGAGGATATCTTTGCACAACTCACATAGTTGGAGCAGCACTGCGCCCAGCAGTTCACTGACACTACTCGACATCTTGGTGGGATCGAGGACATTCTTCAGCAAATCTGCCATCACTTTCATATATCACCACCGACACCACCGCAGGATCTAGTTGATGATGAGGACCTATGAGTCCTCATAAATTGTTATCTATCATTTACTTTTCTTTATTTTAAAACTTTTTATTTACTGTTACTTTTAAATTTGAACTTTCATTATTATTGCATTGTTTTTATTATTATTATCTACCATTGGCTATTTAACCTTTTAAAAAATTCCCTAATAAGTTATATGCTATAAGATTATTAACCAAGTGACTTTGCAGAATCAATTAAACACCACAAACATACATCCACATAAAAGTCACCTGAGGAACGCACTTCGAAAATCACCCAAAATTCAGGAAGTGGCACTTTATCCCTCTGTTTTGATCTTATATTAATTGTTATTATCTATCTTTGTATATTGAGGGCAATGTACATCTTAAGTGTGGGGGGCTAAAAGTACCTAACTTTTTGCATTATTCTCAAAATCTTGAATTTAGTCTTGTTCGAAAGTATTTTTCTCATATTACTAATTAGGATGAAATTTCTAATGATGTATGATTTTTATTGGTATGTTTTAGAGTAAGTCATAGTTAATTGTGCATTGATGATTAAATTTGAAGGATACTAGAGAATCGAGCATGATAAGTCTACTTTCTAAAAATTAAAAATTAATAGGTCTTTGAACTGAATTTGAGTATTACTTTGAAGTTTTAAATTTACAGGGATTGATGTCAAAAACACCCATAATTTTTGTGAAATTTTGAGCCTTATAGAGCATATATTCGCTTTCGTGCTCACTCTATTAATTATGAGTATGTCAACTTTGAACTGTTATTGTAGAACTTGCCTTGTTTATACATGTCGAGACCACATTAATGATTTGATATCTTGAGAGGATAAAGGCACCTAGGTTTTAACCCGCTCACTCCACTAAAAAGCCTACCCATACAAATTAACCCTAGTGAACCCCGTTGAATCCTAACAACCTTTTATTGACTCACCCACTAATATTAACCCAAAATCCTTTTGAATTTGTTATCACCATTCTTTTGACTACCCTTTAATCGAGGTTTGATTTTATTAAATTATCGAATTATATTAGTTCAGTAGTTACATTTATTATTTATAATGTAATATTTTAGTTTGTTCTAAAAAATCCAAGTTTATTCAATATTAGTAGTATTTAAAAAGCTTAGAGCATTTAAACTCCAATTGTTGAAGAAAAGCTCAGATTAAAGTATTATCAAAGTTTAAGTGATGAAAATATTCTTTATTATATAGTAATTATCAATAGTGGTATTATTAGTTTTCATTCGATGTAAATATTCATATTCAGTTCATTATTTTTAGATTAGGTAATTAGTCAATTAGATCTCGATTCTAACCCTCTAATTCAGCCTGTATCCACACCCTTAACCTTAGCCCCGTTACAACCCTGATAAAGACCTTTTGATCTGTGTATCATCTCATATACAGTGGTGGAAATTTGATTTTCAAGCAAGCCTATGGGATTAACTTTTCAGGTTCGACTTATGAGTGCTTATTCTTGAACCTTAAACACTTTGAGTGATTTGAGTGAATCTTCAGTGAGGATGTCAATCCTTGTCGGTTTTGAATTAAAGGTAATTATTCAGATAAGGGGAGACACCTATGTTTTCATGCTATAAAGGTATGACTTATCGTAATTGAATCTTTAGGACTCTTTGAGTTAAATTATCCATGTATAAATTATCTATGAATTATGATGAGACGTTATCGATAGGAATTATGAGTTATGGAAAGTTCGTTTAAATTGTAAGTTGAGAATTTTGCTTGAGGACAAGCAAAGGCTTAAGTGTGGGGGTATTTGATAAACCATAAAAGTAACATATTTTAGTCCCACATTTAGTATGCTTTTTGATGATTTAGTCCTTAATTTATATAAAAGGTGCTTGTAATCCTTTCTTTTCATGTCATATACTTAAGAAAGCACCCAATGATAAAAAGAACACAAAATGGGCTTAAAATAGAGTAATTGGGCCTTAGCAAGAAATCAACATGGCGGGCACAAGGCCTGCACGATCGTGTCTCACCGATTACCTAGAGCACGACCTAACTCACGAGTTGCACTCCGCACATCATCTCATTACCACACATGGGCGCGTCAAGCGATCTATATGGCCGTGTCCCAATCGACAGACCTGAAGCACAGCCTGAATCCTGACTTACACGGCTTGGCCACGGACGTGCCCAAAATGATAGAATCAAGGCACGGCCCAACCTTGAATTACATGGGCGTATGCCATGGGCATGCCCTGCCGCGGGAATGTGAAACACCCCACACCCGGCCCACGAGAATGGACTGGATCTGGTATGTTCCTCGAAGTAACCCGATTCAAATTCATTCGAATACTTTGAAAATTATGTGTTTTGGAAGATAGTTTGTTGTGGGTTGGGCTTGAGATGAAAACAAATTTATCTTTATAACAAAAACCCATTTGTTTCAAGTGACAAAATATTTAAACTTATTTCATATTAAGTGGGCTTACTCTTTATAAAGCCTTAAATTCATAACATAGTAATTATAGCAGAAATAAAAATTCGTCACGGTGGCCTTATTACATAAAACGAAACCCAAAATAATAAATTGTACAGTACTTAAAATAAAATAAATATTCAAATTAAATTGAACTTCAAGTCAAACATGGCCACCACAAGTTCTGCCGTCCCGGTCCATTACTGCTCATCACCTGAAACATATTCCCACAATGGGGTGAGTCGATGACTCAATGTGTAACCAACACTAAACATAATAGAAATAGGCACACCATACATATCATATGCATATAAAAATTCCAAGGTAATGATGCAAACCCAAACCCAAACCTATATGCCATCCACTACACTCCACCCGTACCAACTCAGACACACGTGGGGACTACTAAGTCAACCTCCATCCGCTACACTCCATCGAAGGCGTCATTGCAATGACGTGCTCATCGCCCATCGATAATATTGTGGCATAGCCACCACTTTAATGTAACCGGTTACCACTTAATGTGACCAAGTCACCACATTCACTTAGTGAGACCAAGTCATCACATTCACTTAGTGAGACCAAGTCATCACATTCACTTAGAGACCAAGTCATCACATTCACTTCCCCTTCTTCAATTGACCCGAATGCCCCAAATTATAAATATCATGCATATCATATTTTTATTTCACTTTCATATCACTTTTCACTTGTATAACATTTTTTTCGAAATCCTAGTAGGAGTAGGAAAACGTACCTGAATACTTTGTACCATAATATGGCACTTTAGCCACTTTCTTTCACTTTCACATTAACATATATAACATATTTAAACCATAAAATTATTAAGATTAGTGTGGAATACACACGGTACCTTAGCCATATTCTTACACTTTCATATTAACACATATATTGAATTAAAGCCCTAAATCTATCAAGATTTAGTGTAGGGTACACACCTGATTTGTTTAGCGATTCCTTGAGATTCCGAAAAGCTAGATCTAAAGTTTAGATCCTTAGTCCCTACATTTGATTCATCATTTATTACTTAGCATAAATTCTATTTGGCTATGATATCCAAATCCTAGTAGGATTTGTAAAAAGACTTACCTTGTTGCCGATTTCAATACTAATCAAATCCCGAAATCTATACTATGCTCCTCCTTGTATTCGGCCAAGCACTAAATCTTATCAGGGGTTAGTTTCGGCTTTTTAAACAAACAAGAATTAGATCTAACTATCAAAATAGACCTTAGCCGAATGCTATAGACACTTACCTTGTGGGTTTTAAATCCCAAAACTCACCGAATAATTAGGGAACACGCGGCCTATGGTGTACCTTCGGGAAAAGAACTTCTCTTTCCTTGTAGCCTACACTTAGTAAATCCCAAAAGATCTCTTCAAAGTTTCGGCAACCATGAACATTAATGGGATTAGCCCTAGATTTCGATAAGTCTAAAATATAAAAGAATGGAAACCAAACTTGGATCTTACCCTTATTTGAAGGAATCGATTGCACCTTCACTTCAACCTTCAGAGATTCGGCTTAGAGACTTGATGAACAATCGGCTATGATTCCCTTATGTATTCGGTTTCAAAGATGAAAGAATAGAGGAATAATAGGCTTAGAAGGAATCGGCTAGGAGGCTAAAAGAAAAGAAGAAAAGAATGGATGCTCAAGAAGAATATTCGGCAGAGGAAAGAGAGAGGAGAATGAATAATGAATGGCCCTAGTCTCATCCTTTTATAGCCGAAATTACTAGGCCAAGAATCCTTAACTTGGCCACCACTCTTCCTTATTTTCCTAATTAAAGAATAATTCTTCATTTATCCACCTATTTAGTCAATTTTAAAGAGAGTGAAACTCCTCTTTGCAAGCCTTGTGCCGTCCACCTCTTGGCTTCTAGAAGCAAAATAAAACTTATTTTATTTGCTTCTTATGTGACTCGAACTCAAGCCCAAAGACCCTTGCATGTGGGCCATTTCACGAGGCCTTAAGTGGCATCTTGAGCCACTTTTCCAAGTCCGTTATTGGGTCAAATTTTATGTACTTTATATTTTAGGGTCACTTGGCCCTAAGTTCCCTTTGGGCTCTAAAATTCGACATTAGGGTCATTTTAAGTTTCCAAAAATTTTCGCGCGGCTTTGTATTTTCCAAGTTTCCAAAATGTTTAGTTTCCTATTTTGGCTTGGTTTCCAAAATGTTTAGTTTCCTCTTTTAACTAATCGTTCCATACATTTCCTTACATTTCCATACATTTCCATACATTTCCATACATTTCCATACATTTCCTTACATCTCCATACATTTCCATACATTTCCATACATTTCCTTTCATTTCCTTTCATTTCCTTACATTTCCTTATATTTCCTTACATTTCCCTAGATTTCCCTACATTTCCTTACATTTCCTTACATTTCCTTACATTTCCTTATATTTCCTTACATCTTAGGGTTCTTGAAACTCTTCAGAACACATCCAACACACCCACTGATCCCACTATCTCATGAATTACGCACGAACGCATATCCTTACATCTCCATACATTTCCATACATTTCCTTTCATTTCCTTTCATTTCCTTTCATTTCCTTACATTTCCTTATATTTCCTTACATTTCCCTACATTTCCCTACATTTCCTTACATTTCCTTACATTTCCTTACATTTTCTTATATTTCCTTACATCTTAGGGTTCTTGAAACTCTTCAGAACACATCCAACACACCCACTGATCCCACTATCTCATGAATTACGCACGAACGCATAACCCCTAATCTAGGATGTTACAGAATGAGCAATTTCACTCGGAATTGGATGCTTGAAGCTAAAGAAACATACTCCTAAGTCTACTTAAACACCCTAATAGTAATTCTACTTCAAGGAGGTGCTTGGGAGCCAAGTAAAGTATCTCAAAAGCCTATATAAATAACAAAAGGCAGGCATTCAAGGGGGACAATTTTTTGGCAGTGGCTTTTGCCGAAGCTTTCATCTTTTAGGGAAATACTCGAAGATAGCCAGCTAATCCATCTCAAGAAGTTGGAGTTCTACTTAAGACAGAGGATCTCTTCTTCAATTCCTTCAAGGGGTTTTAGGGATTTCTTATGTTTTGTTTATCTTTTCTCTTGAGGTTTTTTCCTACTTTGTTATGAACTAAACCCCTTTAGTTACCTGAAGAGGATAAAACCTATGATGGATTTTGTTATTTGACTTCTAAATTATATGATAAGTACTTAGTTTGTTCTTAATTATGTTGCTTAATTTAATCTGATGTGCTTAGGTAGAGGAGGAATAGACCTTACCTAAGAGTATATCTAGCATAATTGAGCGGAGTTGATCGGGGGCCTAGAGATAGGGTTACGAGATTTTTCTAGATTAGGGTGAAACCTAATATGGGAATCCATTGATCGATTTACTACTTCCTTAGGGGGTTATTATAATAGAATGAGAGTTCCACTAATTAACTAAGGTTACGCCTCGAGAGAGGGTTTAATATAGGTTAGGGAGTCTCACAGATCAAGCTAAGTAAAGAAATCATATGGTTTGGGGAATAAATAATAAGTGAAGTCATAGGTGGGTTCTTCCTGAGGGTATTGTCTTCATCAACTGAGTTTTCCTAATGTCTTTCTCCAATTCATTCTTTCGTCCTTGCATTTAGTTTAAGTATTTCATTTAGTATTAGATAAATCAACCAATCACTCCATATTTCATGCTAAATAATAGAAAGAAAGTGAGTAGTAGTACTTTTAGGTTCCCTTGGGTTCGATAAGATATTCTTGCCTAAACTATACTACTGCTTGATAGGTGCACTTGCCTCTATTGTTGTCATAGCTAGTCTACAGGTTCGATCATTCTTTTTATAAATATTAAAGCTCAACTGTTTGACACGATCAGTCACCAGTTTGAAAATTCGGCACACACTCACTCCTAGAACCAAAAATACCAAAATGGAAAAAGCCTAAGACCTTTGAGAATTTCGGCACACCTTTAGCAACTAAATCAAAATCCCCCTTCCAAGCTCCCCACATTCGGCCAACAACTCTACCACCAAATCCCTTGATTTTCTCAACCAAATACTCTTCATCACTATTTCAAATTGGTTTGACCAATTCAAACTCTTTTAAGCCTTCTTGTCCATCCATTTGAACTTGTTGACCCATTCAAACACCACCTTGAAAGAGTCCCAGCCGAAATCACCACTTCTCCACCTTGGCACCAAAAATAAAGTTCCACAATGTGATATATGGGATTTGAACTCCTCCCTTTTGCTCTTACAAGTGACGCCACCTCCACTTGGACACAAGCTCATTTTGTGTCAACAAGCACATGCAATTATACATAAGGCCTGCTCCTACTAGCTTTCCCCCCTTAAGCCCCAAAAACCAAAATTTCACCTAAGGCTCTAGTTTAACCACGAACCTCCCAAGTCCCCCAAACACACCAAAATAACATGATTAATGAGCTATAGCACAAAATGAAGAACCCCCTAATTCTAGGATGTTACATGTCGTCCATACATACCTCCATAATATCTTCCACGAGTTCTTCAAAGATGGCTTGCATGCAGCGCTAAAAAGTAGCAGTAGCATTATATAATCCAAAAGGCATTCTACGATAAGCAAACGTACCATATGGGCATGTAAATGTTGTCTTTTCTTGATCCTCAGGAGCTATTGGGATTTGGAAGTAGCTAGAGAGCCCATCTAGAAAGCAGCAGTACATATGCTCGGATAATCTTTCTAACATCTGATCAATAAAAGGTAGAGGGAAGTGATCTTTTCTTGTAGCATCGTTTAACTTCCTATAGTCAATGCAAACTCTCCAACATGTAACTATTCTTGTAGGAATCAGTTCATTCTTTTTGTTGGTTACAACAGTCATGCCTCCTTTCTTTGGAACAACCTGCAAAGGGCTTACCCAAGTACTGTTAAAAATAGGATAAATGATTCTAGCATCTAGAAGTTTAATTACCTCAGCCTTAACAACTTCTTTTATGTTGGGATTCAATCGTCTTTGAGGTTGCACACATGGTTTATACTCATATTCCATTAAAAGTTTGTGGGTGCAAAATGATGGGCTTATTCCTTTAATGTCAGAAATTTTCTAATCTATGGCTCTTTTATGTTCCTTTAGTACCTGTAGCAACTCGTCTTTCTCTTTGGGTTCTAGTTCTGAAGAGATAATTACTGGTTGTGTAGAATTAACCCCGAAGAATGCATATTCTAAGTGTTTTGCCAACTAATTTAATTCTAATTTGGGTGGCTCATCAATGGAGGGTTTTTGTTTTAGTTCATCGATGATTTCAATGCCTTCTTCTTTCTTTTGTTTAGAGGAATATGTATTAGAATTCAACTCATCGATGTCATCTTCTACCCCCTCATTTTGGGTAAGACACAATTCCATCGTGTCGTCATGTATGATTTCCTACAAAGAATCTTGAATAATATGATCAATGGCATCAATAAAATAACAGGAATCATCTTGTTCTCTAGAATATCGCATAGCATAGTAATTTTAAAAAATAATTTTTTTCATCGCCTACCCTTAGCGCAAGTTTACCATCACCTACATCAATAACTGCCCTAGTAGTAGCTAAAAAGAGCGTCCTAAAATTAAAGGCACCTCAACGTCCTCATCCATGTCAAGCACAACAAAATTGACAGGGTATATAAATTTATCAACTTTTACCAGGATATCTTTGATAATTCCCCTAAGATATTTAACAGATCTGTCAGCTAACTGAATACTCATCCTAGTAGGTTACTCATCCTAGTAGGTTTAGGTTCCCCGAGACCAAGTTGCTTAAACATTTTATGAGGCATTAAATAAATACTGGCACCTAGATCAGCTAGTGCTTTCTCTATGTTTAAACTACCAATTAAATAGGGAATAGTGAAACTTCCTATATCTTTCAATTTGGCTGGTAGCTTATTTTGGAGGATGGCTGAACATTCTTCATTAAATTCCACTGTTGCTATCTCTTCAAACTTCCTTTTATTTGTTAGAAGCTCTTTTAGAAATTTTGCGTATGTCAGCATCTACGAAATATCTTCAACAAAAGGTAAATTGATATGTAACTGTTTAAAAACTTTAAGAAATTTACCGTATTGTGCGTCTAAGTGGTCTTTCTTCAACTCTGCTGGGTATGGGATTGGTGGTTTAATTTTTTCACGTACTGGAATTGCTTTCTCATTTGCTTCCTCAGCCTTTGCCTTATCAGTTTCGTGTGGTATCTTCTTCTTTGTTTCAACCAACTCCTTTCCACTCCTTAGTGTAACTGCCTTCACATGCTCTCTTTCACTAGGTAAACTTTCTGGCCGCCTTTCAGAAAATAACTTAGTTAGTTGTCCAATTTGATCCTTAAGCCCTTGAATTGATGCTTGTTAATTATTCAATATCATTTCGGCATTTTGGAAATGATTTTCTGACACCTCTATGAATTTTGTTAGCGTCTCTTCAAGGTTTGGCTTCTTTTCTTGTGGATATGGTTGTTGTCTTTAATTGGGATGGTATTTCCAACTCGGGTTGTAAGTACTACTATAAGGGTTATTTTGAGGTCTAAAATTGTTAACCATATAGTGAACTTGCTCGCTTTCAGTGCTCGGGTTGTAAGGTAGATATTCTGTATTGTTCATCCATCCTCCATTCACATTGTACTGCATAATTGAATGTACCTGCAAAGAACCACATAAACCATCAATCTTTTTATTTAACAGTTCTACTTGATTTGATAGCATGATTACTGCGTCGAGGTTGAAAGCTCCAGCTATTTTTGTTGGCCTTGTCCTTGTAACTTGCCACTGATAGTTGTTCAGTGGCATCTCTTCTATAAACTCATAGGCCACCTTTGAGTTTTGTTATTCAGGGTTCCGCCGGCTGCTGAATCAATCAATTGTCTCGTTGAAGGGTTCACACTGTTGTAAAAGGTTTGGACCTATAGCCACAAGGGTAGTCCATGATGTGGGCACCATCTCAATAGATATTTGTATCTCTCCCATGCATTGTATAGTGTTTCTAAATCCATCTGCACAAAAGAAGAGATATCATTCCTTAATTTGTCCGTTTTGGCTGGCGAAAAATATTTTAATAAAAATTTTTCGGTCATTTATTCCTATGTAGTGATTGATCCACGTGCAATAGAATTCAACCACTGTCGAGCTTTATTCCTCAAAGAAAAGGGAAATAATCAAAGGCGGATGGCATCATCAGAAACGCCATTAATTTTGAAAGTATCGCACAATTCTAGGAAATTTGCCAAGTGATTATTTGGATCTTCATCCTACAAACCATCAAACTGAACAAATTGTTGTATCATTTGTATAGTGTTAGGTTTCAGTTCAAAATTATTAGCAGCTATAGTAGGTCTAACAATACTTGACTCAATTCCTGTTAAATTAGGTTTAGCACGAGGAGCATGATTTTCGGCCACCTCTAGAGGTAGCACATTATTCTCAGCCATCTCTTCGATAGTATTAATTTTATTCTCTTGCTCTTCTTGTATGTAGTTTAAGCTTCACCTTATTTCTCTACGATTTCTACCAACCATACCTTCGATGTCACTGTCGTAAATCAAAGGTCCCGTTGGGTTCCTTCTAATCATAAACTAGAGGTACCTGCCAGGAAAAGATAAAAGAAAAAGAAAATTAGAAAAGTAAAAAATAAAATTTAATTGCAAATATGTATATATATATATATATAATAGAATATGGCTAAATTAATAAAAATTGAGCTTTCTTAATATTTTAGTTCCTCGACAATGGCGCCAAAAACTTGATTGTGTGTTAGAGTCTTAAAATTTATAATATGAATGATCTAGCCTAAAACTAACTGTGACAATGACTTGAGACAAGCGCACCTATCGAATAGTAGTATAGTTTAGTGGCAAGACCAGATTATCGAACCCAAAGGAACCAAAAGTACTAATACTAACTTTCTTCTTATTATTTAGCCTAAGAATTGAGAAAATTGTTGTTTTATCTAAAATTAACTACCTACTAAGCTAAAGATGTTAATACAAAGAGAATGAATTGAGGAAAATACTTGAGGGAAAAACCAATTGATTACGATAATACCCAAGAAAGAATCCACCTAGACTTCACTTGTTATCTAACTCTAAACCAGACGATTTATTCACTTGACTTGATCCGTAGGATTCCCTAATTTATATTAATACCTCTTTCGAGGCACTTAACATCTATCCCTAGGTTGATTAATTGAAATTTCTTTCTAATTAAAACCCCTAAGATTGCATTAACTCAATCTATGGACTCCCATATTAGGTTTGACCCTAATTCGGTAGATTTTTGTCGTCCTATTTCTAGGAGTGTCATCAACTTCGCTTAATTATGCTAGATCCACTCTTAAATAGGGACTTTTGCTCCACTGCCTAAGCACATCAATACTTGAATCAATATCCTGGACTATCAAAGCAAGAATAAAGAACACATAACCAAGAACAAATCAAATATTTATCATATAGTTCAGAAAACAATAACAAGATTCGTCTTAGGTTTCATCCCCCTCAGGTATTTGAAGGGTTTAGTTCATAATCATAAAAGAATACATCTTAGAAGAAAATATAAAACAAAACATAAAGAAAAACCCTAAAACCCCCTGAAGGAATTGAAGGAGAGATCCTCAGTCTTGAGTATGATTCTGGCTTCTTGAGATGAAGCAACTGGCTTTCTTCGAGTGAATCCCACAATTCGGCCCCTCTAGCTTGGTTCTTTGACCTAGCTGAACTCCCCCTTGAAGGTTGGACTTTAAGGTGTTTATATAGGCTTTTGGATTGGCTTTCTTTGCCTCTAAGTACGCTAATCCGAGTGAAATTCAAACAGGTCACATCAGGGACACGCCCTTGTCACACGCCCGTGTAACTTGTTGCCAAGCCGTGGTCGGGTCTGTTAATGAGGTTCGACCGTGTGGTCTTGGGCCCAGGTCGTGTCGATTTTGTAATTTGTCCCATTTACTCCATTTCGGTCCATTTCTCGTTCTTTTCATCCTCCGCTGCTCTCCTGAGCATAAAACATGAAAATAAAGGATTAGGAGCACCTATTTCCATAATTAAAGGGATAAATCATCCAAAAGTTTGCTAAATGTGGGATTAAAATATGTATATATTATGATTTATCAGTCCCCAATACACTAACATGAAAATGTAATGACAATAAAAATGAAATGACAATGTGAACTTATCAAAATAAAACTTACAGCTATATGCGGTGCATGAATACTATAGCGAAAGCTAAAAATAAACTAACTTAGTTATCCTCAATCATCGATGTGGCTGCATGATGTTTCTTACTCCTCATTTTCTTCTCCTCATTCTTTTGTTTTTTATACTTAGAGGGCTTTATCTTCTTTTCTTTGGGCTTCACACGGTCCTCGGATTGCTCCTCAATTTTTGGTTCTACCCTGACATCATCATTTGCTTCTTGTGTGGGAGAGGCCACCTGGATTGGTCTAGTTTAGACCACTATTGCCAATGAAATGCATTTCTCTTTATTAGTTACCTCAACAAATTATGCCGGTCTCGCTCCATCTTACTCCAAATTATTAATATTTGCATCCACAGACTCGGGTGCGGTGACAATGTTCACAGTAGAATCTTACTCTTCTTTTTCTTTTTCATTTTCAACAACTTCTTCTTCTTTAGTAACAACTTCTTATTTTCCAAAGAACTTCCTTCTCAACAACAGTGTCCTCTTGATCTGCAAAAATACCATCCTCGAACAAGCTATCAATCTTTCATAGACATTCTTCAATATCCTTGAATTCCTCTTCTTTGTCATTATCAAAGACCTGCACAATGGGAGGGGATTCTACCAATCTGTCTCAGTCTTCTAAATAGTCATCCATGGATGAGAGTTCATAATTTCAAATGATTGGTGGAAACACTTGGAATTTTAGTAATGGGGATGGGCTCAATTGGCTTAATGTGGCTACAATAGAACTGTTCCAGGTTTTCGTATAAGTATAAAACAAATTCTGGGATTTCTCTATAGCCTTTATTTTAGCGACAAGCTTGATCTACCTATTGTTGATGGAATTGACCTTTTTTTGACATTTTTTATTTTGCACCATAATGATGTCTCTGCATTTAGGTCTGTTCCTTTGCTGTCGGCCTTGGTTTTGACCTTCCTTGTCTTGCTTGTTTCTGCCTCCTTCAGTATCGACATATCATTGTTGCAAGTCATTCTTTCTATAAAGGATTCATTGAACAGACCATTATTTTCCAAGACTTCCTCACATCACGAGGCACAATTCCTCTTTGCTGGCATAATAACATCACCAATGATGGGAAAACCAAGATTCTAGTTTGCCTTGCGGTGCAGTCAGCAATTTCTTGGTGGAGTATTGTGCCGACATCTATCTTTTTACCCTTGATGATTGAATTTATCAGACACATTCTATCAAGGTTGATTGTGGTGTTGTGAGTAGAGGGCTTTAGCCTGCAGTTGACAAAATGAAACCATATTTTTCTTTACAGCATCAAGAAGCGACAGTGTATCCTATAATTCTTTTGATGGGAACCCATTCACAATGCTCCTTCGACACTCAAGTCTTTCACCAACAGGTCTCATTTTTCATCTGTGATATCCTCAATGAACTTGGAGTGTTCGTCTATATCCACCTTGGTGTTGTACAACTCATTCATTTTTTTAGCGTCCCATGGTATTAAGTCTTCTTAAAAAAATGAACTCTAACTTATGATCATAAAGGTTAGCTTAAAACTCACGTACTAGTGAAAGAGAATAGCTTCCAAGATAGGTGCAAAAAGTTTCCTAGTTTAACTTCGAGATGGTTTTGTAGACTTACTCACCCAAGTCTTATTGTTGCGAAAGGGAAATGCCATGTTCGGGGTGGAAGTTTCACTTCAACATGTTGTCTTGAAATCGTTTCTTTGTCGCTTTATTCAAAAAGATTACTGGCTCCTTTTTTACACTGGCCTGGGGGATTCTGATTCACGAACTACGGTAGCAGAGGACTAATGTTCTTCAGCAGATTTGGTGGATTTCTTGATCGAGCCTCTCGTTTTTTCCATATTTTATTGAAAAGATATGATCTTGATAAGAGATAGGAAAAAAAAAAGGTTGTTTGTATAGTGGAGGAGGATTTATAGTGAGTGAAAAAGGAAGATGGAGAGGTGTGTTGTTTTGTGGAGAGATATAAAGTTGACAAGTATAGTTATGTCCAATAGAAATTGTGCCCGATCAGAAGATCAAACAGCTAAGTGATTTTTGATCAAATGGTGGGATCTGAATTTCCTTGAATTCTGATAAGTTATAAATGGTAGTACAGAATTACAAAATGCGTTTAAGCAAAATTTCAATGTATTGACAATGGTACCTAATTATTCTGCAAAAAGGAAGGAAAATAAACTTGAACAAAAACATAAATAAAATAAACTAAAATCACAGAGTAATAATTAAAAATTAAAACTTTTCGACCAATTTAATGGTCTTTGCCTGCTTTTGATCACTATTGCCAACATAGTGTTTTAGCCTCTATCCATTTACTTTGAACTGGTGTCCATCATGTAAATCTTAAATTGTGACTCCACCATGAGGAAATACGTCTGCAAAGTCAAAATGTCTAGACCAACGTGAACACAATTTATCTAGGTGCAATTTAAGTCGAGAATTAAATAATAAAACCTGTTGACCCACGATAAATTGTCGCTATAAAATAATCTTGTCATGTCATCGTTTGGTCTTTTCCTTATAAATCACAACATTTTCATAAGCATTTATGCTAATCTCCTCTAGTTCAGTGATATCTAACAGCCTTTTCTTTCCAGCTGCTTCATAGTCCATGTTCACTTGCTTAATTATCCACATTGCTTTGTGTTCCAGTTCAACTAGCAAATGACATGCTTTCCTAAAAACCAATTGATACGGTGACATCTCTAATAGAGTTTTGTATGCTATCCGAAATGCCCATAAAGCGTCATCCAATCGGAAAGACCAATATTTCCTTGAAGTGTTTACAACCTTCTCAAGAATGTTCTTAATTTTTCAATTCGATACTTCGACTTGTCCATTGGCTTGCGGATGATAAGTAGTAGCCATTCCATGATTAACTCCATATCTCTTCAGTGAGGTTGCCACTTGGTTGCAATGAAAGTGTGTACCCTGATCACTAATCAATGCCTTTGGTGTCCCGAAGTGGGTAAGTATATGCTTGTGAAAAAAAGTTTGCACTATTTTTGCATCATCCTTTGGGACTGCAACAGCTTCAACCCACTTCGAGACGTAGTCAATAGCTATTAATAATAAAGATTTCCAAATGAACTCAATAACGGTCCAATAAAATCCATACCCCAAACATCGAATAATTCAACCTCTATAATTGACTGCTGCAACATTTCATTTCGTCAGGATATGGAACTGGTGCGCTGACACCTATCGCATTGATTCTTAAAATTGTGGGCGTCTTTGAATTATGACGACTAGTAGAATCCTGATTAGAGAAATTTAGCGAAGTTCTCATACCACCGAAATGACCTCCATAAGGAGCATCATGACAATGCTTCAGGATTGAAAGCATCTCCTCTTCCAAAACACAACGTCGAATGATGTTGTCATTGCATAGCTTGAATAAATACGGCTCATTCCAATGATACTTCAATACGTCATAAAATTTTTTTTATGGCCTGTGACACCCAATTGGAGTTTTCCACTCACTAGATAATTAATAAAATCCACATACCAAGGAGTTGCATGTATAGAAAATATCTTTTCATTTGGGAATGCGTCGACAATTTGAAGTATGTTTTTATCTTTGCTGCCAACTTCCAATCGAGACAGATGGTCTGCAACTTGATTCTTTAGAACCTTAGAGTATTTTATCTCGATGTCAAATTCTTGCAACAGTAATATCTAGCGTATCAGTCTTGATTTTTGCAAAGAGATATCTCAAAGCTAAGTGATCAGTGAATACAGTAACCTTTGCACTAACAAGATAGGAATGAAACATGTCAAAAGCAAAGACTACAACCAATAATTCTTTCTCTGTAGTGGTATAATTGAATTAAGCCACTGTAAAAGTTTTGCTAGCATAATAGATGGCATGAAATATTTTTCCCTTTCGTTGTCCTAAAACTGCACCCACAGTAAAGTCACTTTCATCACACATAACTTCAAAAGGTTGAGACCAATCTGGTGCAACAACAATGGGTGCATTCACTAGCTACTTTTTTAACGAAAAAAGGCATCTAGACATGCGTCGTCAAAGAAGAATTTTTTATTTTGTTCCAGCAATGAGCATAAGGGCTTGGAAATTTTTGAAAAATCTCTAATAAACCTTCGGTAAAACCCCTTATGTCCAAGAAAATTGCGAATACCTTTTACGTTTGTTGGTGGAGGTAATGTAATATCCCATTTTCGGTGAAATCGAAACAGTAGTTTCGAGACCACAAATTCGAGCCAGAAAGAAATTTATTTTAATATTATTACATGGTTCGTATTATGATAGAAATGTTATATGAAAATTATGATAAGAAAATTTTACCGATTATGTGATTAATTATGGAAAGGACCAAATTATATAGAATGCAAAAGTTAAGTTCTAGTAGCTATAAGTATCAAATAGCTATGGAATTCAAAACTTGAGGTCCTTATATGATAATTAGACCATTAAATAAAAGTTAGTAGATATTTTGGTGATTCATCCATGGAAAATTAGAAAAAAAAGGATGAAATTGGAACGTTGAAAAATTAAAGATGATAAATAAAATAAATACTAAATAACATCATTTTATATAATCTTCTTCCCTAAAATTTACATGGAAACCCTAGGAGAGAGAAAGGAAACTAATCAAGCTTAATTAGATCCAGAAAAAAGGAAACTAATCATGCTTAATTAGATCCAGAAAGACCTAATACTGAGTTGTATCGAGGAAAAAAAGTTTTGATTAGTAGATTCTCATATACGAACAAGTATCGAGGTAAGTTCGTGTAATTTAATTGTGTAATTATATATTTGAATTGAGTTAAATGATTTGTATATGAATTGTGTATTGGCCATGTATATGAAATTTGATTACATGTTTGGAAAATACCCGATAAATGTTGAATCTTGTATGAATGAATGAAATTCGATTGGATACAGGGTTCTGTTTCCCGAAATGGTAGTGGTCATGTATATTTTAGACATACGATACTCAAAAGAGTGTCCCATTATAAGCTCGGTTCTTGCAAGCTTCCCGTTAAATGCTCTTCAGAGCATCCTGATTGCCTGTGACCTTACATGTGTTGTGGGCGCACCACAGCTCTTTGAGAGTGTCCCGTTATATGGCTTTTCATGAGCTTCCTGATTAATAGCTCTCTGTGAGCTTCCCTTTAGTGCTCACTTGAACTTCCCATTAAATTTCTATCCGATGCTTCCTGATTAAGTGCTGTTCGGAGCTATCCATTAAAGTTTCTTTGTAAGATTCCCGTTAATAAGCCTAGATAAGCTTCTCGTTATATGGCTCACATCAGCTTTCCATTATTGTGCTTGAGAGAGAGCTTTCTATTTAAGTTCTCATAAAAGTAATCTCAAATATTAAATGACGGATTTATAGTATTGTACACTTCAAGTGTATTACCCATGTATCCATCGAGATTTCAAATGATTCAACGGGTGAAATTCTAACATGAGAACATATGAAATCAAGATGAATCAATACTCATATTTATATGAATTACATGAGATTAGATATTTATGTTTGATGAGCTCATCCTTATTGTTGATATTTACATGAAATAAGTGACTAACATATTTGTTGAAGTTATGTGTTAGGCAAATGGCCTTATAGTTTTGGATGCATGTTTGTATGCTTACTTTAAATGAATATGATTGGTAAGTAAATTTCTGTTAAACAAACTTACTAAGCATTAAATGCTTACTAGATTTTATTTCCTCTATTTTATAGTGCTCAGAAGCTCGTAAAGGTTGAATATTGGTTGGAGCATCATCACACTATCCACCAGTTTGTTTTGGTATAAATATTAAACTTTTTTGATATAATGGCATGTATAGGCTAACTTTTCCTTTGTTTGGCATGTAAATGGATGTTTGTAATCTAGCCATTGGAACGTCTAGTGATGGTATGTTTTAGTATGTTATTATAAGGTTATATCATGCTTAATATATATATGGTGTGGTTAGATTTAATGTATGTGATGTTATATTATGCATGTTAATGATGTTTGCTTGGTTTAATGCTTGGAATTGGTTAGTTTATATGTACAAATGTTGTTGTAGGTTAATGGCAAAATTTGGATGGGAAATAAAGCTAGGAAATGACTTTATTTTGCCCACACGGGTAGACATACAAGCGTGTGTCTTGACCGTGTGTGACACACGGCCTGGCTCATGGGCATGTGGTTTGGTCGTGTGTCCCCTGCATCTTAAAATTGAGAAACAAAATGCTTAGAATTAGGCACATGGGTAGAGACACGGGCGTGTGTCTCAGCCGTGTGTGACACACGGCCTAGAACACGGGCGTGTGTCTTGGCCGTGTGAATCTTGCACCTAATTTTTGAAAATTAAATTAACCACATAGTTTAGCACACAGACGTGTAGCTGGTCATGTGGCACAAGTTAGAAAGTTACACGGGTAAGGACACGAGCTAGGACACGGTCGTGTGTCTCACATCGAATTCCTACATGGCCTAAGACATGGGCATGTCACCTGGCCATGTTAGCCACACGGCCTACTCACACGGGCTTGTGACCCATGAATATAAGAAAAATTTTGAAATTTTGCAAAAAATTATCTAAGATCCTAATTTAGTCTTGACTTATTTTTAATGCTTAAATTAGGCCACGAGGGTCCATTCAAGGAACAGTATGACTAATTTTAGATATGAATAGTAAATGACATGTATTATTTGTAATTATTCTGTTAATTTTGGTAATGCTCTGTAACCATGTTTCGACGATGAATATGGGTTAGGAGTGTTACATTTATTGGTATCAGAGTTACGGTTTAGTTGATTTTCAGATTAATGTAGAAAGTACGAGTTTAGCTATACATGTCATTATATAATTTGTGATAGTGTGATATCTCTTGACCATTTTAAATGTGTTTTTCATATAGTAATGTCGTCCAATCGAGCTAGAGCTGAGTCTGAGGAAGCTTAAAGCAATGCTTCAGCTTCAGTTCAAAGAGCTAAATCTAGTAATAGAAGGCCCGAATCTAAAGGTCGAGGTGAAGAGGCAAAAGAAGCCTTCTTCCAAATGATGAATGAGTGGTTCACAGAATTCATAAGAACAATTCCTACTGTACAACAACCTCCCCCTCCTGCTCCTCAACAAGTTCCTGATATGCCACAAGTTGTTGAACCTGTCGAACTTGTAAGCCTCCAGTAGATAAAAGCTATAAGCACGAGGCAGAAGAATTTAGGGCCACTGCCGATGATGATCCAGAAAGAGCTGAATTTTGGTTGGAAAATACCACCAGGGTTTTAGATGAATTATCATGTACACCAGCCGAATGCTTGAAATATGAAGTATCTTTACTAAAAGACACAACTTATAAGTGGTGGAATACTATAACTTCTGTTGTACTGAGAGAAAATGTTACTTGGGAATTCTTTCAGAAAGAATTTAGAAAGAAGTATATTAGTCAGAGATTTCTGGATCAAAAAAAGAAAGAAGTTTTAGAGCTCAAATAGGGAAATAAGCTTTAGAGCTCAAATATTGTATCTGAGTATGAACGAGATTTTGTTAGGTAGACCAAGTATGCTAGAGAATGGGTTTTGACTGAGGTTGATATTTGTAAACGTTTTGAAGAAGGATTAAACGAAGGTATCAAGCTATTGATTGGAATTCTTAAATTAAGGGAATTTGTAGTATTGGCTGATCGGGCACACAAAGTTGAGGAATTAAGCAAAGAGAAGAGACAAGCAGAAAGAGAAGCTCAGATTTCTTATAACGACCTGAGTTTGGGCCTAGTAGAATTGGGCCATATGGGCCTTGGGCATAAGGAGTGTTTAAAATTTTTGAGAATAAGAGAACGTCATTATTTCAAGTTGGAATTATTAGGAAGGCGATTTTGGAAAGTTATGGGGTTTCTAGGAAGTTTCGGGTTTAAGTTAGGCTATAGGAAAATTTTAGTGTTGAAGCACTTAAAAGGGAGAAGGCAAATGGTGTCTAGCATAAGAGAATGAGAGGGTAACTTGCTAGCACAAGAGGATCTAGTGGCAAAGAGGATGTGGCGTCACATGAAGGGCTTTAGGGGAAAAGGTTCGAATCCCACTTGGTGCAAATTTTGATTTTTTTTTTTTTTTGTGCTATTCATCCATAATGTCAGCAAAGGCTTCAATTATGATAAGGAAGACTTTTTCTTTTAGGAAAGATGGCTAAGGAAATAAGGAAAGGATGAGTGGAAGGAAAGAAGGAAAAAGAAAAGAAAAGAATAGTTGGCCTAAAGTGTGGAAGATGTTTTGGAAAGATTTTATTTGGTCAATGTTCATCTTTTCCTAAAGATGATACATGGTTTGGGAGGGTATTGGGTAGCCGAAATTTTCATTAGTCTTATGGCAAAATTTTGGTGCTTGTTAGGCCTAATTTCTTTTAGCATTCCTTTGTGTTCTTTTCTCCAATTTCTTCTCTCATTGCCGAAACTCCAAACCCAATAGTGAGTATTCTTTTTTTCTTTTCTTTCTTTATTTTGCCCAAACCATCTAGCCCTTGTGACCAAATTATTTTCAATTATTTTCCCTTTGTAAATCGAATCTAGTCAAGCATTCTTTCTCCATCTTTCTTTTCTTTTTCACAAAATTCTCCAACTCTTCTTTCTTCTTCTCTAATCCATATTTTCATACCCGAATTTTCTTGTTCATTTTTCCTCCATAGCCGAACCTTTCAACCCATAATCTTTCCTTCATAATTTCTTTCTCATTTGTGTTGACACCCTCTTCTTCAATCAAATCGGTAAGTAGTTTCTTTTCTCTTTTCATTTTTTGTATTCTTTCTAGCCCAATGGGTGTTTACCACTATTCGATTGTGTATCTTGTCTCTAAACCAAAATGGTGTTTCCTTTTACTCCTTCACATCTTAATCATCCTCTTTTTCATAGTGATCTAAGTGAGTGGCCGAATATCATTCTACCCTTAAGTCAATCGGTGGAGATCAGATTCAATATGTTAAGGTAAGGAGTTTCTTTATAGATTACTTGATATCATTCATTATTCGATTAGTTGGACTAAACGGTTATTATAGGGTCTAAAACGCTCGTTCTTTTTCACTCGTGGATCCTTTGGATATAGTGGTAAGGCTACTCCTATCACTAAAATAACTACTTTCTCTCATAGTAATATTCTAACCGAGATTTTTCCTATGGAGGCAAGTGGTACCGATTCGAAAGGAAAAGTGATTTGTGAACTCAAAAGGGGTGGATTTGCAATTCCTACTCTTAAATTCAAACGTAGGGCGGTATCAACGGTTCGAGATTTCCCACTGAGTTGTGGACCACCATCCGGTGAGAATAGACAAATCATGGTCATTCACAATATCGAGAGTACCGACGATCAAGAGAGTTTAATACTTACCATAATCAGGTGAGTAATCTCACTGAAATCCCGTAAATATGTGATTTAGCATCATATTAGAAATATCGATCATTGTTGCCTAAATATTTAAAATCGGTAAAATGGTATGAGTCGAGTATTTTGCCTAAACATCGTAAATACTAAGATTTGTCAAATTGGGGATTATTTTTAAAATTATGAAAATGCCCTTATGGGCCAAATTACGAAAATACCCCTACTGGCCGAATTACAATGTTCTATAATTTGTCAATTTATCATAACAAATCTCTGGATTAATGATTATTGTTTATATTTGTAAATATTATGCTTTATTATGTATGATGCATTTACATGATTTTGCATGGGATGGGAAAAATGTTGAAGAGAAGTGTAGCCTGGAGGCACTGCCACAAAAATATTTGTTATTATGATTCACTATGATTCTGGTGGCTTGGCCACAATCAAAATATATTATAAATGGAAACTTGCCTACGATTGTTGTGTTTGGCGGGGTGGGTTGACTTGATCCCCACAGGTGTGATGGGATGGTACGGGTGGTGTGTAGCGGATGGATTACTAGGATGGATTGGGTTGCATATATTTATTTCATTTATACGTTTTTATGTAAGTGGGTTTAGGCCCAAGATATTGTTATACGGGTTCAAGCCTACTGGACAGCGATAAGGGGATTATGCACTGAGTTCTAGTAACTCACCCTTTTTCCTTAACCCTTGCAGGTAATGCTCAGTGATGTGGGACTTGGGCCATGGATGACTCGGTGGAGGCCATACTTCAGAAATGATTTTTATTGAACTTTAGTTTCTTATTTCCGTTCACTTTATTACTTTTACTATTTTGGGTTTATTTTGTATTGTAATAAGGCCTCTGGAATATTTTATTTTGCTTTATGTTTGGCGTACTTATTATCTTGCTTAAATTGTTTCAAATGAGAATTTTTCTAAAAACTTAAATAAATTTTTCAAAATAGCTTAACAAATGGATTTCATAACAAACTTTTACAAATATTTTAACTTGGAAATTTTCTCTCAAATTATCAACAATATTTTCAAAAGTCATAGTTTATAAGATCTCTAGTTCAAATCATCGATTTATCAATCAACCTTCGAGGTTAGTAGTACTTTATCAAAGATTTCAAATCAAACTTATTTTCTTGATTATAATACCTATTTTAGTATGAATAAAAAGGATTTAATATGTTTTTCTCATGTGACACGTCAGATCCGGTCATAACGCATGGGCCAGGTTATGGGTGTTACATTTTATGTTATCAGAGTCTGGTTGCAAAACTCAGCTGTGGTTTGGGTTCAAAAGTGTTTTCCAAATTTGTTTGAAATTGGATTTATAGAAACATGTTTTAGAGAAAGTATGGCACCACGGGTATCCGGCACCAAGTCAGTAAGTTTTTCTATTCTCGTTTCATAATTATTGTGGTATGACTGTAGTAAGAAAACTTCACATGTCAGAAATACTCTAGAACTTTTGGCTTTAGGAGTAGAAACTATAGAGATTGAGACTTTAGGATACATTTTGCGAAAACAACTTTACTTCCTATACTCTATAAAACATTGTTTAATAAAACACTGAAATAGCATACAGATTCATAAAACTATTAATCAGATTAAATCGACTTAATAAATATGAGCGCTAGAGGATGTGGACGCGGTGGACGTAGCTGTGGTAGAGGCCGAGGTGCTAGAGCTAAATCTTCAGCACCGAGGCATGTGCCTAGAATGGAGGCATCGGCATCACCAATAGCTGAGATGGGGTCTCATGATCGAGCTGGTGTTGATGAGCTGACTCAATTAGTTAAGGAGGTTTTAGAGGAGGTTAGGGGAATCGGTGAAGCACTCCGACAGGAGTGCGTAGACTGTAAGAAGAAAAGGATCGCGTTCTTCAAAGTCGCAATCTCATTTTGTGAAGCGTGTTAAGGCACGTCCAAACTTTTTGGCTTGCGATTATTGCAGAAGACGTCATCCGGGTGAGTGCTGGAGGAGGTCTGGAGCATGTTTGAGATGCGGTCTAAAGAGCATAAGGCTTGGGATTGTTCCATCACCAACAAGTCGGGTATGTTTTGGTTGAATGCAAAAATTTTTTGAATAAGTGATAAATACATGTTTGTTTATGTGGTTAGCTATTTGATGATGTGAAGAGTTTCCAAGATTAAGATAGAAAGCAAATTAGTGTTATTAAGATCAGAGTGCACCAAAGTGTAGTGTGCTAAGTTAGGATGTGCGACTGTTCCTATAGTTGGAAATTTCAAGGACGAAATTTCTTTAAGGGGTAGAATTGTAACGACCTGAATTTAGGCCTAGTAGAATTGGGCCCAATGGGCCTTGGGCGTAAGGAGTGTTTAAAATTTTTGAGAATAAGAGAACGGCATTATTTCAAGTTGGAATTATTAGAAAGGAAATTTTGGAAAATTACGGGGTTTGTAGGAAGTTTTGGGTTCAAGTTAGGCTATAGGAAAATTTTAGTGTTGAAGCACTTAAAGGGGAGAAGGTAAATGGCGTCTAGCATAAGGGAATGAGTGGGTAACTTGATAGCACAAGAGAAGCTAGTGGCAAAGAGGATGTGGCGTCACATGAAGGGCTTTAGGGGAAGAGGTTCGAATCCCACTTGGTGGAAATTTTGATTATTTTTTTGTGCTATTCATCCATAGTGTCGGCCAAGGCTTCAATTATGGTAAGGAAGACTTTTTCTTTTAGGAAAGATGGCTAAGAAAATAAGGAAAGGATGAGTGGAAGGAAAGAAGGAAAAAGAAATGGAAAGAATAGGGAACATGTTGGCTTAAAGTGTGGAAAATGTTTTGGAATGATTTTATTTGGTCAATGTTCATCTTTTGGTAAATATGATACATGGTTTGGGAGGGGTTTTAGGTAACTGAAATTTTCATTAGTCTTTTGGAAAAATTTTGGTGCTTGTTAAGCCTAATTTCTTTTAGCATTCCTTTGTGTTCTTTTCTCCAATTTCTTCTCTCATTGCCGAAACTCCAAGCCAATAATGAGTATTCTTTTTTTTTCTTTTCTTTCTTTGTTTTGCCAAAACCATCTAGCCTTTGTGACCAAATTATTTGCAATTATTTTCCCTTTGAAAATCGAATCTAGTCAAGCATTCTTTCTCCATCTTTCTTTTCTTTTTCACAAAATTCTCTAACTATTCTTTTTTTTTTCTAATTCATATTTTCATAGCCAAATTTTCTTGTTCATTTTTCCTCCATAGCCGAACCTTTCAACCCATAATCTCTCCTTCACAATTTCTTTGTCATTTGTGTTGACACCCTCTTCTTTGATCAAATCGATAAGTAGTTTCTTTTCTCTTTTCATTTTTTATTCTTTCTAGCCGAATGGGTGTTTACCACAATTCGGTGGTGTATCTTGTCTCTAAACTGAAATGGTGTTTCCTTTTACTCCTTCACATCTTAATCATCCACTTTTTCGTAGTGATCTAAGTGAGTGGCTAAATATCATTCTAGCCCTAAGTTAATCGGTGGAGATCGGATTCAATATCGTTAAGGTAAGGAGTTTCTTTATAGATTACTTGATATCGTTCATTATTCGATTAGTTGGACTAAACGGTTATTATAGGGTCTAAAACGCTCGTTCTTTTTCACTCATGGATCCTTCGGATATAGTGGTAAGGCTACTCCTATCACTAAAATAACTACTTTTTCTCATAGTAGTATCCTAACCTGGATTTTTCCTATGGAGGCAAGTGGTACCGATTCAAAAGGAAAAGTGATTTGTGAACTCAAAAGGGGTGGATTTGCAATTCCTACTCCTAAGTTCAAGCGTAGAGCGGTATCGGCGGTTCGAGATTTCCTACCGGGTTGTGGACATCATCCGATAAGAATAGACAAATCGTGGTCATTCATGATATCGAGAGTGCCGACAATCAAGAGAGTTTAATACTTACCGTAATCAGATGAGTAATCTCACACCGAAATCCCGTAAATCTGTGATTTAGCATCATATTAGAAATATCGATCATTGTTGCCTAAAAACTTAAAATCGGCAAAATGGTATGAATCGATTATTTTGCCTAAACATCATAAATACTAAGATTTGTCAAATCAGGGATTATTTGTAAAATTATGAAAATGCCCCTACGGGCTAAATTGTATTGTTCTATAATTGGCTGATTTATCGTAATGAATCTCTGGATTAATGATTGTTGTTTATATTTGTAAATATGATGCTTTATTATGTATGATGCATTTACATGATTTTGCATGGGATGGGAAAAATGTTGAAGAGAAGTGTAGCCCAGTGGCATTACCACAAAAATATTTGTTATTATGATTCACTATGATTTCGGTGGCTTGGCCACAATCAAAATATATTATAAATAGAAACTTGCCTGCAATTGGTATGTTTCGTGGGGTGGGTTGACTTGATCCCTACAGGTGTGATGGGATGGTACGGGTGGTGTGTAGCGAATGGATTATTAGGATGGATTGGGTTGCATATATTTATTTCATTTATACGTTGTTATGTAAGTGGGTTTACGCCCAAGATATTGTTATACGGGTTCAAGCCTAGTGGATAATGGTAAGAGGATTATGCACTGAGTTCTAGTAACTCACCCCTTTTCCTTAACCCTTGCAGGTAATGCTCAGTGATGTGGGACTTGGGCCATGGATGACTCGGTGGAGGCCATACTTCAGAAATGGTTTTTATTGAACTTTAGTTTCCTATTCTGTTCACTTTATTACTTTTACTATTTTGGGTTTATTTTGTGTTGTAATAAGGCCTCTGGAATATTTTATTTTGTTTTATGTTTGGCGTACTTATTATCTTGCTTAAATTGTTTTAAATGGGAATTTTTCTAAAACTTAAATAAAATTTTTCAAAATAGCTTAACAAATGGATTTCATAACAAACATTTACAAATATTTTAACTTGGAAATTTTCTCTCAAATTATCAATAATATTTTCAAAAGTCATAGTTTATAAGATCTCTAGTTCAAATCATCGATTTATCAAGCAACCTTTGAGGTTAGTAGTACTTTATCAAAGATTTCAAATCAAACTTATTTTCTTGATTATAATACCTTTTTAATATGAATAAAAAAGATTTAATATGTTTTTCTCATGTGACATGTCAGATTCGGTCATATCGCTTGGGCTGGGTTTGGGGTGTTACATATCTAATAAGAGATCTATGGGGAAGTCACAAGCATCTATTTCAAAGAAATCAAAGAAACACTATGATTGTTCTACCACATTTATAGGGTATTCTGGAAAAGAATGAGGCTTTCAACGCTCTAATCCAAGATCTTCGTCTCCTTCTATAACAAGTGCAGGAAGTGTTGAAAGTCCTAAAGCAAGATGCAAACATTGCAATAAATTTCATTTTAGTGAATGCCGCATAAAAAGCAAAGCTTGCTTTAGATGTGGTTCTTTTCACAACTATCTCAAAGACTGTCCAGAAAAACCTATAAAAGATATTGTTTAGACCTCTAGGCCAAGCAATCTCGCCTTAAGAGACACACCACCCCGACACCCCGGTAATGTTAGTGGTAGCCGAGGTGTGACAAAAGATTCCACAGTTAAATCTGAAGCACGAGTACCATCGAGAACTTATGCTATATGTGCACGAGAGGAAACTTCTACACCTTATGTTTTACTGGTACACTTTTTTTTCTTGACACTGATATTACTGCTTTGATTGACCTTGGTTCAACACATTCATACATATGCACAAATTTAGTGTCTGTTAAAAATTTACTTGTTGAATTTACTGAATTTGTGGTTAAAATTTCAAACCCCCTAGGCCAGTATGTTATGGTGGATAAAGTTTGTAAAAACTTCCTCTTAATGATAAAGGGTTATTGTTTTTGGCTAATTTGATGCTATTACCCTTTGATTAATTTGATGTAATTTTCGGAATGTACTGACTAACTCAACATGATGCAATGGTAAATGTGAATTTTGGCTACGGAAGTTGGTTTTCTTGGACATATAGTATCTGCTGAAGGTATTAGGGTGGATATGAATAAAATTTTAGCAACTGTTAATTGGAAACCACCGAAGAATGTGTCTGAAACCAGAAGTTTTCTAGGATTAGTAGGATATTATCGAGGGTTTGTTAAAGGGTTCTTAATGATAGATTCTCCGATGACTCGATTGTTACAGAAAGATGTAAAATTCGAGTGGTTTGATAAATGTCAGTAGAGTTTTGACAGATTAAAAGCCTTGTTGATTGAAGCACCTATGTTAGGTAAACCTAAACCAGGTAAAGAATTTATAATCTACAGTGATGCGTCATTAAATGGTTTAGGCTATGTATTGATGCAAGAAGGTAAAATAATAGCCTGTGTTTCTAGACGGCTAAAACCACATGAAAGAAATTATCTGATACCTGATTTGGAGTTGGCAGCCATTGTTTTTGCACTGAAAATCTGGCGACATTACCTATTTGGTGAAAAGTGTCACATATTCACCGATCATAAAAGTTTAAAGTATCTGATGTCGCAAAAAGACTTGAACTTAAGACAGCACAGCTAGCTTGAATTATTAAAAGATCATGATCTTGTTATTGACTATCATCCGGGAAAAGCAAATATGGTTGATAAACCGTAAAAGTAACATATTTTAATCCCACATTTGGCATACTTTTGGGTGATTTATTCCTTAATTTATGTAAAAAGGTGATCCTAAACCTTTCTTTTCATGTTTTATACTCAGGGAAGCACCCGAGGATGAAAAGAACGAGAAACGGGCCTAAAATGGACCAAATGGGCCATTTCACAAAATCAGCACGGCCTGGACCTAAGCCCACCTGGCCGTGCCTCATAAGAGAAGTCCGAACACGGCCTTATCATGATTCACACGATCATACATCATCAATAGGCTCGCACACAGCCTGCCACACAAAACACAGGCGTGTGCCCATGGGCGTGTCCCTGCCGCGGTCAAGTGGAGTTCTACAATAGGGTACTTAGAGGCAAAGAAACACATTCCAAAGCCTATCCAAACACCCTAGTAGGAATTCTACTTGAATTAGGATATGTAAGGGCCAAGTAAAGCATCTCAAAGTTTATATAAACACCCTAGGGGGCAACTTAAGAGGGGAGTTCAGGAGAAACCTTCTGCCAGAGCCAGCGGTCAGCTAGGCCAAGGAGCCAAGCCAAAAAGGTCAGATTTGTGGGAATCACTCGAAGATAGCCAGTTGATCCATCTCAAGATGTTGGAATTCTACTTAATACAGAGATTTCTCCTTCAATTCCTTCAAGGGTTTTAGGGATTTCTTGTGTTTTGTTTTATCTTTTCTTCTGAGATATTTTCTTTTATTGTTATGAAATAAACCATTTAGATACATGAAGGGGATGAAACCTAAGACGGATCTTGTTATTGTTTTCTAAACTATATGATAAATACTTGATTTGTTCTTAATTATGTGAGCTTAATTCTTGTGTTAATATTTCTAGGATATTGATTCAAGTCGAATGTGCTTAGGTGGTGGAGCAAAAGTCCCTGTCTAAGAGTAGATCTAGCATAATTAAGCGGAGTTGATCGCTCACCTAGAGATTGGGTGACGAGATTTTGTCGGATTAGGGTGAAACATAATATGGGAGTCTATAGATTGAGTTAATACAATTCTAGGGGTTTTAATTAGAAAGAGATTTCAATTAATCAACCTAGGGTTAGACGTTATTCGCCTCGAGAGAGGGTTTAATATAACTTAGGGAATCTTACGGATCAAGTCAAGTGAATAAATAAATGCAGTTCGGTGTTAGATAACAAGTGAAGTCTAGGTGGATTCTTCCTAAGGGTATCGTCTTAATCAACAGAGTTTTCCCAACAATATTTCCCCAATTCATTCTTTTTGTCTTTGTGTCTTTATCTTAGTAGTTAGTTAGTTTTAGATTAAACAACCAATCACTTAATACTTAGGCTAAATAATAGAAAAAAGGTTAGTATTAGTACTTTTAGTTCCTTTGGGTTCGACAATCCGCTCTTACTTAAGCTATACTATTGTTCGATAGGTGCACTTGTCTTAAGTCATGGTCAAAGTTAGTTTCAAGTTCGATTAGTTTCCAGGTTCGATCATTCTCTTTATAAATTTTAAAACTCGACAAAACAACGATCAAGTTTTTGGTGCCGTTGCCGGGGAACTAAAATATTAAGAAAGCCCTATTTTTATTACTTTAGCCTTTTTTTATTTTCTGTAATTTATTTTATTTTTATTATTATTTTTCTTACTTTGCTAATTTTTCCTCTATTTTGCTTTTGGCAGATAATTTTAGTCTATAAGAGAAGATGTCACTGAATAATTATCAGTGGCAAGTCATGAGGACAATTCCTACTAAAGCAACCAATGTCTTCAACCTCAACGTGGTCACCGGGTTATCTAATCAGTTAGAGATGAATAAAATGATTGATGGTTTGTATAGTCTCTCGTAGGTACACCCAGAAATACAACGTGATTCGAATTTAGGAGGTATGGCGAATCTTGAGTACCCACTCTACGGATATGGCATGGAAAACGAGCAAGCTCGCTATACGGGTAACTATTCTAGACCTCAAAATAATTCTTATAGTAACACTTATAATGCAGGTTGGAGGTACCATCCCAATTTCTCGTGGGAAGATCAAGGTAATCAGAGACAACAACCTCTCCACTTTCAATAGCAACCCTACCCACAAGAGCAGAAGCCGAACCTTGAAGAGATGCTGGAAAAATTCATGGCAGCCACAGAAACCTGTTCCCAAAACATCAAAGTAGAACTTGAAAATCAAGAAGCATCAATTCAAGGGATTGAGAACCAGTTAGGGCAACTTACTAAGTCAGTTGGGCAACTTGCTAAGCTGATCTCAGAAATACCATAATGTATCCTGCCAAGTAACACCGAAACTAACCCAAGAAAGCAACCTCAAGCAATAATTGCTCACGATAGTGAAGGGTTAGATCAAACAACATTGACACAAGAGAATATGGTAGAAGAAGGTAAGGTTGAGGTAAGGCCAGGAGTTACCAAACCCGGTAACTACAGAGTACCAAGCTTGTGTACCATACCCCAATGCAATAAAGAAGGACAACACAGAGGAACAGTTTTGTAAGTTTCTTAAACTTTTAAAGAAATTACATATTAACTTACCGTTTCTTGAAGCTCTTTCACAGATACCGATTATAGAAAATTTTTAAAAAAGCTGTTGACAAACAAACAGAAGCTAGACGAGGCATCGCATGTGGAGCTAAATGCAATGTGCTTAGTAATTCTACAAAATAAACTGCCACAAAAGTTAAAAGATCCAGGGAGTTTTACAATTCCATGTTTAATTGGTAGTTTATCTATTGATATTGCTTTAGCTGATTTAGGGGCAAGCATCAATGTTATGCCTTATAAAATGTTTAAACAACTAGGTCTAGGGAAACCCAGACAAACTAGGATGAGCATTCAATTAACTGATAAAACTATCAGAGTTCCTAGGGGTATAATAGAAAATGTTCTAATCAAAATTGATAAATTCGTATTCCCAGTATACTTTTTCATTTTAGACATGGATGAGGGCAATTCGATTCCTTTAATTTTAGGAAGACCCTTTCTAGCAATTGCCAGGACTAAAATTGATGTTGGTACAGGAGAACTCATTCTTCGTATAGGTGATGAATCAATCAGTCTACAAGTTCTTGACTCGGCCAGAACATCGACTGATGAAGGTGAGAAAGTAAATTCAGTTGATAACAAATTTGTTCAACCTTCATCACAGGAAACACCACGAAGCCACAAACCTGATCTGAATCATAGACCTCGTGCAAATAAAGAAGAATTACATGAGGAACTAAGCCTTAAGGTCGACAAATTAGAAGAGTGGAAGACACACTTTAAGGAGAAACCAAAACCGCACGAAGAAAAACCGAAGGAACCCCCAGACGAGCTGATAGGAACAACAAATCACTTCAAAATAGGGGATCAGGTATTGATGAATAAGGAAGACCCTCGAATCACCACTTTAGACATAAAAAAAATGAAGAAATCACTTTTAAAGTACTTAATGTCTTCCTATACGGGATAGTCGAGGTAAGCAATCCTAAATTCAGTACTTTTGAGGTAAACACTACTCGACTTAAACTTTATATCAAAAATTGAGTTAATCGCATGAGAAGGGATTTTCACCTCCTCAAACCACCATGACCACACAAATAACAGGTAAGTCTAGCTCAAGACTTTAAACGAACATTTCTCGGGAGGCAATTCGAGCACTAACCCCATTTTTATTTTATTTTATTTTTTATTATTTTATTATTTTATTATTTTATTATTTTTATTTTCCCTTTTTAGCATTCAAATAAACTAAAAATGCAGATTTCCCGACCATACGGCCTTGTACACGGCCGTGGCCGTGGCCGTGTGGGCACTACAAGTAGGAAAAAGGGCGTGACCAGTAGATGTGTGGTAGCAGGACAAAATTTTCCCCAAAACATGGGCCGCATCGCTATTTAAACCCCCTTCTAACTTTTTCTTTTCCAATTATCTTTCTTCTTTCATTTTCCATTATTTACTTTTACTTTCATTTTTATTTTTTCTTTATTTTTATTTTCTTTATTATTTTCTTCTTATTCTTCATGCCATTTAGATTTAGCTTAGGATTCAATAAAGTCAGAATGGCTGCTTTGAGGATTCAATTTCAAAAGGTTCGAGATGCTTCCCCACGTTCACCTCCAATCCTATCCGGTTCCTTTTCATTGATTTCATCCGAAATTCAGGAAGTTTCACTTCTCTCCCTATCTTATGATTACTAAATTGCTATTATCTATCTTTGTACATTGAGGGCAATGTACAACTTAAGTGTGGGGGGTTAACTATAGTATCATTCTCAAATCCCTGAATTATATCTAGTTCTTAAGTAATTTCCTCATATTACTAATTAGGATGAAATTTCTGATGATTTATGATTCTTATTGATATGTTTTTGAGTAAGTCATAGTTAATTGTGCATTGATGATTTAAACTTTAAAATACTAGAGAATCAAGCATGATAAGTCTATTTTTCATGAATAGAAAAAAATTATTTAGGTTGTTGAACTGAATTTGAATATTACCTTAAAGTTTGAAATTTACAGGATTGATGTCAAAAACCCATAATTTTTGTAAGATTTGAGCCTTATAGAGCGTATATTCTTTTTCATGCTCACTTTATTAATTATGAGTGTGTCAACACTAAATTGTTATTCTAGAACTTGACTCGATTATACATGTCAAGACCACATTTTAATTTGATATACTGAGATGATAAAGGCACCTAGTGTAATATCCCGGGTTAGGGGCTATTTTATTATGGCTTTGTTTGCGTGTGCATGGTGTGCTATGTTGTTGTTTTGATGTTTTTGGGGCTTAGTTGTAAGATAGGTGTAAGCCTGAGTGGTAGGAAAAATCTTTGCTTTTAGGCTTAGGTGGGAGGAGCTGAAGGAGCTGGGGTTTATAAATATTATTTGGTAAATGTTAGCACAAGAAAGGAGCTGGTGGAGTGGCAAGTTGGGCGCCACTAAGAGCTTGGATTGGCGTCACTTGCAGGGGGAGAGGTCCTGTGTTCAAGCTGCAGGATGCTCACATTTTGGTTTCTATTTTGACGGCATGGAGGGGAAAAGTTGTAGGCAGTTGAAACTCTGCCTTGGACCAAGTCAAATGTTCAAATAGTGGGTGGAGAGTGAATTTAGGAGGGAGACTAGTTCAAACTAGTTTGAATGGGTGGCTTGGAGTGTTTGGGGGAGTTGTGGCCGAATATTGGAGAGCTTTTGGGGGGTGAGTGGACGGTTTTGGTAGGTGTTGTGGGAGTGCCAAAATTCCCTTTTCATCTTTGTGCATTTTCGGTCAAAAACATTGTAAGCCAAATTCTTCTTTTGTCAAAAACAAGCCGAAACTTCAAGTGATTTCCTTCATTTTTCTTCTTGAAACCGAAAGACCAAAACCCCTTGAGCTTACTGAAATTTCTTTGTTTCTCTTGATTTGGTATGTGTAGCCGAATGTTCTTTCCCATTTCTTCTTCTATCTTCATTCGTGTAAACTGAAACTAGTACCATTTTTTCTTCTCATACTTTTTCTTCTCATGAACCTTGTTAGTCGAAACCCCATTCTCCAAAATACCTTCATCTTCTTCTTCCAAACCGAAAGCACCTTCCCTCTCTTCATCTTTTATCTTCTTTCTTTTCCAAAACTCCTTAGCCGATTGTCCCCATTTGTTTCTTCTCATTTCTCTCAAGCCGAAACCCTCTCAGCTTGTCCCTTCAAACCTCCTTTTTCTTCTCTCAAACCCCATTGCCGTAGCTTCTATTTCTTCTCATTCTACTCTCCCTTTTCTTCCCACTCAAAGTCAAACATAGGTGTGTTAAACACCTTGGCCGAATCCTTTTCTTTCTAGTTTTGCACTTTGGCCGAATCTAAGTGTGGTGATAATATCGTTTGGTTGGGGATTCAATCGTTTGAAGAAGGTGAGTTTTGGCCGAAAGGCCATCTCTTTTCTCCCTTGTTTGCTTGTCGATTTCGGTTTGGTTAAAGCTGATGTTGGTTTTGGTTGAAAGGAGATAACTTTTGTTTAATCATTTCATTAGGGCCTTTGGATTTTGGAAGCAAGCAAGAGGAGTCTTCCTTCTCTGTTAATCGTTGGGTAAGTGGTGGTAAGAGCTTGCTTTAATGGTCTTTCTTTTAGAGTTTGTTATGCCAAATGCTTGTGAGGCTAATTGTTTGTGTTTTAGGGGGAGGCCGATTGTCAATAGAACCATTGTTGGTTCGGGTTTGGTAGGAAACCAAACCATTTGCAAGGTAAAGGTTTAATGATTAACCCTCTTGATTTATTGGTTTTGGCCGAAAGGTATAAGTGACTAATCTCGTGTTTGGTCGATTTTAGGAGCAAGATAATCGAGGGATTTAAACCGGTTCTTCGGGATTAAGTTTGTGTTATAGTAGGTGTGTAAACTAACACACTTTTTACTCCTGATTGTGTAAAGTGAAACAGTATGGTTGACTGATATAATACCCAATGAGGTATGGATACGGATTCGGGTAAGTCCGTTTCATTACGAGATCTGTAGTGATATCTGATATCATGATTTATGGTGTATGTATTATGAGATGCCGTATTGAGCATGTGAGCATGATTGCATGATTTGCACGATTTGCATTAGTATGATATGTTATTGGGTGATATGAGTGGAGGGGGAATATGATATCCGTGTCTTTGGGACACCAGAGGTTTGGCACCTCCAGTGGTTTGGTACCACAGATTGATTATTGTGACTTTGGGTCACGGAGGTTTAGCACCTCCGCCTCGTCCGGTGGCTTAGCACCACAGTGGGTTGGCCCCACGGTTGATTTTACGGGATTGACGCTAGTGATTTGGTATCACACGATGGGTTGGCCCCATCACTCGATTCGTGACTGCGGTCACCAGTGATTTGGTATCACACTTGTGTCTTTGGGACACCAGAGGTTTGGCACCTCATAGCGACTCATCCCTGTGGTTAACACCACCGTGGGTTGGCCCCACTTTTGAGATACGGATTGTCGCCGGTGATTTGGTATCACGTGGGTTCGCCCCTGATTGATTATTCGTGACTTTGGGTCACCAGTGGTTTGGCACCACATTGATGGATATCGTGACTTTGGGTCACCAGTGGTTTGGCACCACCAGTGGTTTGGTACCACATGGGGTAGAAAAGGTGTTACGGATGGTTAGGATCGGGTGCATTAATTGTATTGCTTTGTTATGATGTGTGTTAGTATGTTGCATATACCGGGAAGGGGATTTATGCACTGAGTCTTGCGACTCACCTTCTCCCTTATCATTTCAGGTGACACTTAGATTGCGGACACGGAGCTGGGGTGGACTCGAGGTGCCCATGCCATGGATAAAGTCGGATTTGCACTGATTTTAAACTTGGTACTTTGCTTTATTTTATTTTTTTTCATTTTGGATTTGATGGGTTTGTAAGAGGCCTTTTTAAAATTTTACTTTGGTTATCTTTATGCTTAAATTTAATTTCAAATATGCCTTAACAAATTATTGGGTTAACATTGTATAAAACTTGGACTGAATAGATTTTCAAAACCACGAAGCGACATGTTTTAAAACTTTACCATCGGGTATCACGCTGTAATTTAAAATGAATGCAACTCAAATGTTTTCCAAACTTGAAACTTTTCCACACTAAGTACAAGATGATTTTAATCAATTAAAAGGGATTTCTCGGATTTCTAAATGATGTAAACTTGATATACTTGTGGGTTCAAATAAGATTTCAAAAATTCTTGGGTTTTCAAAAAGCACCATTGGTTTTAAAGCGATCATGCTCAAGTTTTCTACAAGAACAAAACATACAAAGGAGTTTTCATCAGATTTTTAATCGGGAACCTAAACCTCTCAAATACATTTTCCCTGTAACATACCAGATTCAGTCGTGGTGTATTGACCGGGTTTGGGGTGTTACAATTGTGGTATCAGAGCCAAGTTCAAAGGCTCGGCTGTGGGCCTGAGGCCCAAAATGTTTTAAATTTTGGTTTTAAGTGTTTTGGTTTTAAAGAATATGGTTTGAAAGGCATGGCACCGAGACTCCGGCACCAATCCGCCCAGGTAAGTACCCCTTACTATTGCTTGTGGTTTTGATGTTGATGTGAGTGGATGACTAGCAATAGTGGATTACTTTAGAAACTGAAACTGATAGGACTCTGTGGACTTGCGAAAACAAAGCTTCTTTAATATTCATAAAACTTTGCTTTTAAACAATGGAATAATTACTGATGCATAAAATTCTTTAAATCAGACAAGTAGAGATCTTAGTCATGAGCGCTAGAGGTGGACATGGTCGTGGACGTGGTCGAGGTAGGATGATAGTTTCTAAACCCGTAGGATCTGGTCAGGGGTCAGAGAATGAGATATTGTACCGCCACCACTTGAGGTGGTGAGTTTCGAGAACAGGATCGGGACGACGCAGTTGTAACACCCAAACCGGTCAACACACCACGCATAGAATACGGTATGTTCTGAGGGAAAAAGGATTTTGAGAGGTTTAGGTTTAAGTTTAAAAGTTTGAGGAAAACACTTCACTAGATTGTGTGTTTGAAGAAAAACTTGAGTAGGTTTGATTGAAATCTAATGATGTATTTGAAAACCCGGAAATTTTGAAACTTACTCCGATGGGTAGGTAAATCAGGTTTATCTCATTAAGAAGTTTAGGTTGTTTCTTATTATTACTAAAACATTTTTGACTTAGTAGAAAATCGTATTTAAGTTAGAAAACATTTGAGTTCACTTTATCCCCAAATCATAGTGTGATACCCGATGGTATAGTTTAAAATGTCGCTTTTGTAGTTTTGAAATCGTTATCTTTCCAAGTTTTAGCACATTTTAACCCAATTAATTTGTTAGGCATATTAAAATCTACTTTAAGCATAAACATAACACAATATAATTTTAAAAGGCCTTTTACAAATCCAAAATAACCAAATAGAAATAAATAAGATAATGTACCAAGCTTTATAAGAGTCTCACGCAATTCCTTATTTAAGCATGGCATGAGCACCTCGAGTCCATCCCGGCTCCATGTCCGCGTCTAAGTGTCACTGAAAAGTCAAAGGAGAGAGTGAGTCATGAGACTCGGTGTATAAATCCTCTCCGTATATCATGCCAACACACATCATAACAAAATAATGCAAGTAATGCACCGATCCTAGCCAACCATATCTCCTTTTCTACCCGTGTGGTACCAAACCCTTGGTGGTGCCAAACCAGTGACCCAAAGTCACGATATCCATAATGTGGTGCCAAACCACTGGTGACCCGAAGTCACAAATAATCCAATGATGGGGCCAACCCATCGTGTGATACCAAATCACTAGCGACAATCCCGTATCTCATAAGTGGGGCCAACCCACGGTGGTGTCAAACCACAGGGACGAGTCGCAATGAGGTGCAAAACCTCTGGTGTCCCAAAGACACAGTGTGATGCCAAATCACTGGTGACCGCAGTCACAAATCCGATGATGGGGCCAACCCATCGTGTGACACCAAATCACTGGCGTCAATCCCGTATAATCAACTATGGGGCCAACCCACCGTGGTACTAAGCCACTGGGACGAGACGCTGAGGTGCCAAACCTCTGGTGACCCAAAGTCACAAAATATCATTGTGGTACCAAACCACTGGAGGTGCCAAACCTCTGGTGTCCCAAAGACACAGTGTCCCAAAGACACGGATATCATACTCCCCCCTCCTCTCATATCACCCAATAGCATATCATACTAAATGCAAAATCGTGCAATCATGCTATCATGCTCACATGCTTAATATGGCATCTCAAAGTATCAAAAATCATGATATCACATATCATCACATAACTCATAATGAAACGGACTTACCCGAATCCGTATCCATACCTCAATGGGTACCAAAATAGTCAACCACACTGTTTCATTTACACAAACAGGTTATCACATTACTTAGTTAAGATAGTGTGTTGGTTTACACACCTGAAATAGCAAAGATGTTAATCCTAAGAACGGGTCAAAGTCCCTTGATCACCTCGACAACCCCGATCCTACAATCGGCCAATAATGGATTAGTCACTATACCATTCGGCCAAAAATAGGTAACCCAAGGGGTTGCGTTAAGCCCTACCTTTGCCAATGGTTCGGTTTCCTACTAAACCCGAATCGACAATGGTTCCTCTTGAGCAAACGGCACACCCTAAAAAGAACCGTTAATCCATTGAAACTTGGCTTATAGAATTCTAAAAGAATAAACTATCAAGATAATCTCTTACCCCAACTTACCACTTGGCTTCTCCAATCGGCTGCTTCGAAATCCAAAGGCCCTATATGAAATTGATTACCAAAATTGAACATTATTCCTTTTTAACAGATACCGAAATCGGCCCCTTTTACATACTAAAAATCGACAAAGTACCAGAGAAAGGAGAAATGGCCATTCGGCCAATACTTACCCTCTTAGTAGACCGATTGTACAAGGCTCCAACAAGAGGAATAGGTTCGGCTAACACCCTTGATTAAGAAAAGAAAAGTTTAAAAGAAAACAAAGAAGAAATCGGCAAGGGTTGAAGTAAGGTTCGGCTAAAAGGTTTTGGAAAAGAAAGAAAAAAAATAACAAGATGAATGGAGGGGGGTTACTTTCGGTTTTGTGTGAAAAGAAAAGAGAGTATAGATGAATTCGCCAAGAATCGAAATGGAAAGAAAGAAAGTAAAAAGCACCTTGGTTCTTTCTTGGAAAAGAAAAGGAAATGGAGAGGGAGACTTTCGGCTAACAAGGTTTCAAAAGAGAAAAGAGTTGAAAATGGGATGCTAGGTTCGGCTTTGGCAACAAGCTACTTGAGCATTCGGTTAAAGGAGAAAAGAGAAGAAGAAGTTTGAGACTTGTGCTAGCTTTTGACTAAAAGAGAAATCACTTGTTTTTTACAAAAATGAAAGAGCTTAATTGCTATTCCCTATGATGAAAATGCATCCAAAAGTCCAAGGAATTTTGGCACTCTCAACACTCTCACAACACTTACCAACCGGCCAACCTCCCCCAAAATCTCCTCAAAACCGGCCAACCTCCCCCCAATCACTCCCAAGCCACTAATTCAAATGACTATGACCAAGTCTTCCTCCACCATTTGCTCTCCACCCATCATTTGAATGTGTTGACTTAGTCCAAGGTAGAGTTTGAACTACCTACAACTCCTCCCCTCCATGCCGTCAAAATGAGAGCCAAAATGGGGGGATTTTTGCAGCTTGAACTCAGGACCTCACCCCTTGCAATTGACGCCATACACATGCTCCAAGTGGCACATGCTTGCCACTTTTGCTAGCTTTTCATTTGTGCTCAAGAACACCAATTAAAATATATAAGACCCAGCTCCTTCAGCTCCTATCCCCTAAAGCCCAAAAACTAAAATTTTTCCTCCTACTCAAGCACACTCCTAGCCTACAACTAAGCCCTAAAACCTCACAAACAACAACATAACAAGCCATTAACATGCAAACAATGCCAGAACAAAATAGCCCTTAACTCGGGATATTACACGCAGTGTCACAGGCGATGCTGCGGGTTCTGGAAAGGGTAGTTGGAGTAGGTGGAGGCACAGGAGCTAGAAAATCTGTGCCTGAACGACTCCAAGCAAACGGGGCTGAGGTATTCCGAGGTGTGTCCGGTGTGGCTCCCAGCACGGTGGAGTATTGGCTGGAAGCGACAGAGCGGATCATGGACGATCTGGACCTGACGGCTGAAGAGAAATTAAAGGGGATAGTATCACTTCTTCGAGATGAGTCATACCAGTGGTGGCTCACGGTTCGGGACAGTGTTGCAGCAGAAGATCTTACTTGGGATTATTTCAAGGCTGCTTATCAGAAAAAGTACATTGGAGCCAGCTACATCGACGCGCAGCGAAAAGCATTTCTGAGGTTAGTTCAGGGGAGTAAATCTGTGTCAGAGTACGAGGCAGAGTTCTTGAGGCTGAGTCGATATGCTAGGGGCATTGTGGCTACTGAACACGAGAGGTGTGTTCGTTTCGAGGACGGCCTACGAGATGAATTAAGGTTACTGATTGCTCTCCAGCTGGAGCATGAGTTTACTGTCCTGGTTGAGAAGGCTAAGGTAGCCGAGGGAGTTAAAGAGTCTGTAAGGCAAGGCATGGATAGGAACAGGCAAAAGCGGGGTTTTGGATCTTCTGGGTCGTCGGGTAATCCTCAGAAAAGGGCTAGATAGAGTGGGCTGAATCAGTCTAGTAGGTTTGTTGCTGCTAATCAGGGACCATCGTAGTGTAACCATTGTGGGAAATCTCATTGGGGAGGATGCTGGACCGGTGGAAAAGGGTGCTTTGAGTGTGGCTCTCTAGATCACCGTGTGAGGGACTGTCCGCGTAAGTTGGCTAGGATTCAGTCTGAGGGTCAGGGCCGTACTCAGTTCAGGAATAATGGACCGCCACCGCAGAGGGGCCGTGGTAATGGCAGAGGAGGTAATGGTTCTGGTAGGGGCCGTGGAGCACCGGGCAGAGGTGCAGGTAGTTCTGAGGCCAGACAGCCTAGGCTAGTGTATGCAACGAGGCGCCGAGAGGAGGGCGATGCACCGGACGTCATAACCGGTACGTTCTTAATCTTTGGTTCTCCATTTACTGCTTTGATTAATGTGGGCTCAACGCATTCATATGTTGCAAGTAGCATAGTGAAGACCATGGATCTAGACTCGAGGCATCTTCAGGCGGATGACCGTAATTAGCCCTCTAGGTCACTCTGTAGTTGTAGATAAGTTTGTATAGAGATGTACCTCTAGAACTCTAAGGGTAGTGTTTGTGGGTGATTTGATGGAACCATGGTTTGGAGAGTTCGATCGATTCTTGGGATGGTGGTTGGTTAAGTACCGGCGAAGTTGGATTCTTGTGCTAAGCGCATGGTTCTAAAGACGTCGGAGGGTGATGAAGTGGTTATGATAGGTAATAGGAGGACTACCTATCCAATGTGGTATCGGCTCTGAAAGCTGAGAAGATGGTCAGAAAGGGCTATGAAGCATTTGTGGTTCATGTGTATGCCTTGGAGGCTAAAGAGTCTACTGTGGAGACGGTTCGGACGATTCGAATTTCTTGATGTGTTTCTGAGGAGCTTCGGGTTTGTCACCGGATCGTGAGGTGGAGTTTGGGATAGATTTGTTACGAAATTGCGCGGTGTCTATTACTCGTATAGGATGGCGCCAAAAGAGTTAGTAGAGCTTAAGGCCCAGATCCGGAGTTGTTGGATCGAGGCTTTATCGTGCCAAGTGTTTCACCTTGGGAGCCTAGGTACTCTTTGTCAAGAAGAAAGATGGTACTATGCGAATGTATATAGACTACCGCTAATTGAATAAACTGACGATCAAAAACAAGTATCCGCTGCCCCGGATAGATGACTTGTTTGATCAGCTGAAGGGTGCATCGATATTCTTGAATATCGATTTGAGGTCTGGGTATCACCAGTTAAAGGTGAAGGAGGCGGATATCTGCAAGATAGCATTTCGGACTCGGTATGGGCACTATGAGTTCTTAGTAATGCCGTTTGGGTTGACTAACGCGCCGGAAGCATTTATGGATATGATGAATAGGGTGTTCCAGCAATATTTGGATCAGTTCGTGGTGGTTTTTATAGACGACATCCTGGTATATTCAAGGATAGAAGGGGAACATGATGCGCATTTGCGGGTGGTATTGCAGATTCGAGGAGAAAGCGACTTTATGCAAAGTTTAGTAAATGCGAGTTCTGGCTTAGAGAGGTGACTTTCTTGGGTCATGTGGTGTCGGCTGAGGGGATTAGAGTGGATCCTCGAAAGATTGAGGCAGTGTTGGATTGGAAGCCACCTAAGTCAGTAGTTCAGATTCGGAGTTTTCTAGGCTTGGCAGGATACTACCGAAGATTTGTAGAGGATTTTGTTGATCGCAGACCGATGACCAAATTGTTAAGAAAAGGGTTCCGTTCATTTGACCGAGAAGCGGCAGGAGAGTTTCGACAAGTTGAAGAAGATATTGGTGAGGCTCGGTTCTAATTGACTGAGGCGGAAAGGAATTCACGATATATTGCAATGCCTCACATCTGAGTTTGGGTTGTGTCTTGATGCAGGAAGGAAGGTTGTGGCTTACGCATCTCGGCGGTGAGGCCACATGAAGTCAATTATCCGACGCACGATCTGGAGTTAGCGGCTGTAGTCTTCGCTCTGAAGATTTGGAGGCATTACTTGTACGGAGAAAGATCGATAGTCTACACAGATCACAAGAGTCTGAAGTACCTTTTGACTCAGAAAGATTTGAATCTGAGGCAACGCAGATGGATTGAGTTGCTAAAAGACTACGACTGTTCGATTGAGTATCATCAGGGCAAGGCTAATGTAGTGGCAGACACATTGAGCCGTAAGGTTGTTGCAGACTTAAGAACGATGGTTGCCCATTTGAGTTTGTACGACGACGGGAGTATTCTGGCAGAGCTACAGGTTAAGCCTACTTGGGTTGAGCAGATCAGAGAAAAGCAATTAATGGATGAGATTTTGAGTGCGCAGAGGTCACAAGTACAGAATGGTGGGTTAAAGGGTTACAGTTTGTCTAGTGATGGAGTGCTGTGTTTTCAGGGGAGAGCATGTATGCCGGGGATATTGAGTTAAGGTAGAAGATTCTTTAGGACGCACATAGCAGCCCCTATGCTATGCATCCTGGAGGCAATAAGATGTATCGGGATCTAAAAGAGCAGTTTTGGTGGTAAGATGCGAAGAGAGAAGTGAGCGAGTTTGTAGGAAAGTGTCGACATGTCGGCCAGTCAAGGTGAGCATCGATTGCCATCGTGGTTGCTTGACCGGTGAAGATTCCTCAGTGGAAGTGGGAAAGGATAACTATGGATTTCGTCAGTGGATTACCTCTTACGCCAAGCAAGAAGGATTCAATTAGGGTAATTGTGGATCGTCTAACTAAATCAGCTCACTTCATTCCACTGAGGGTTGATTACTCACTTGAGAGGTTAGCGGTCTGTATGTGTCGAGATAGTGAAATTGCGCGGGGTGCCGATGTCGATCATCTCGGATAGGATCCCAGATTTATGTCGAGGTTTTGGAAAGCGTTACATCGAGGCTCTGAGTGCGCATTTAGACTTCAAAGACTTTTCACCCTTGATCGGCAGGCGGTGGGAAAGGGTTATCTGATCTTAGAGGATATCTTTGAGAGGTTGTGTTCGGACTTGAGGGTAGTTGGGAGGAATTTATGCCATTAGCCGAGTTCGCCTACAACAACAGTTATCAAGCAAGCATCAAGATGGCACCATATGAGGCGTTGTATGGTAGGAAGTGTCGCTCACCTACTTGTTGGACGGAGTTGCGTGAACGTCAGTTGTTGGGACCAAAGTTGGTTACTGAGACCGAAGACAAGGTTAAGTTGATTCAGGCTCGGTTGAAGGAAGCTTCGGACCGACAGAAGTCTTATGCGGATCTTAAGCGGAGAGATATAGAATTTGCTGTGGGAGATCAAGTTTTCCTGAAGGTCTCGCCATGGAAGAAGGTGTTGAGGTTCGGAAGAAAAGGCAAGCTAAGTCTGAGGTTTATTGGGCCGTATAAGGTACTGAGACGAGTGGGACCAGTAGCTTACCAGCTTGAGTTGCCAGCAGAGTTAAGTCAGATTCACGACGTATTCCATGTTTCGATGCTTAGGCGATATCGTTCAGATCTATCGCATGTCGTAGCAGTGGAAGAGATCGAGGTGAATCCAGATTTGACCATGGAGGAAGAACCTGTACAGATTCTAGATCGAGATGTGAAGGTTCTGCGTAGGAAATCTGTGCCTTGGTAAAGGTACTTTGGCGGAATCATGGCGTGGAAGAAGCTACGTGGGAACCCGAGGATATGATGAGACAGCAATACCCACAACTCTTCTGATCAGGTAATTTCGAGGCCAAAATTATTTTTAAGAGGGTAGAACTATAATATCCCGGGTTAGAGGCTATTTTATTATGGCTTTGTTTGCGTGTGCATGGTGTGCTATGTTGTTGTTTTGATGTTTTTGGGGCTTAGTTGTAAGATATGTGTAAGCCTGAGTGGTAGGAAAAATCTTTGCTTTTAGGCTTAGGTGGGAGGAGCTGAAGGAGCTGGGGTTTATAAATATTATTTGGTAAATGTTAGCACAAGAAAGGAGCTGGTGGAGTGGCAAGTTGGGCGCCACTAAGAGCTTGGATTGGCGTCACTTGTAGGGGGAGAGGTCCTGTGTTCAAGCTGCAGGATGCTCACATTTTGGTTTCTATTTTGACGGTATGGAGGGGAGAAGTTATAGACAGTTCAAACTCTGTCTTGGACCAAGTCAAATGTTCAAATGGTGGGTGGAGAGTGAATTTAGGAGGGAGACTAGTTCAAACTAGTTTGAATGGGTGGCTTGGAGTGTTTGGGGGAGTTGTGGCCGAATATTGGAGAGCTTTTGGGGGGGTGAATGGAGGATTTTGGTAGGTGTTGTGGGAGTGCCGAAATTCCCTTTTCATCTTTGTGCATTTTCGGTCAAAAACATTGTAAGCCAAACTCTTCTTTTGTCAAAAACAAGCCGAAACTTCAAGTGATTTCCTTCATTTTTCTTCTTGAAACCGAAAGACCAAAACCTCTTGAGCTTGCCGAAATTGCTTTGTTTCTCTTGATTTGGTATGTGTAGCTGAATGTTCTTTCCCATTTCTTCTTCTATCTTCATTCGTGTAAACCGAAACTAGTACCCTTTTTTCTTCTCATACTTTTTCTTCTCTTGAACCTTGTTAGCCGAAACCCCATTCTCCAAAATACCTTCCTCCATTTCTTCTTCTTTCAAACCGAAAGCACCTTCCCTCTCTTCATCTTTTATCTTCTTTCTTTTCCAAAACTCCTTAGCCGATTGTCCCCATTTGTTTTTTCCCATTTCTCTCAAGCCAAAACCCTCTCAGCTTGTCCCTTCAAACCTCCTTTTTCTTCTCTCAAACCCCATTGTCGTAGATTCTATTTCTTCTCATTCTACTCTCCCTTTTCTTCCCACTCAAAGTCGAACATAGGTGTGTTAAACACCTTGGCCGAATCCTTTTCTTTCTAGTTTTGCACTTTGGCCGAATCTAAGTGTGGTGATAATATCATTTGGTTGGGGATTCAATCGTTTGAAGAAGGTGAGTTTTGGCCGAAAGGCCATCTCTTTTCTCCCTTGTTTGCTTGTCGATTTCGGTTTGGTTAAAGCTGATGTTGGTTTTGGTTGAAAGGAGTTAACTTTTGTTTAATCATTTCGTTAGGGCCTTTGGATTTTGGAAGCAAGCAAGAGGAGCCTTCCTTCTCTGTTAATCGTTGGGTAAGTGGTGGTAAGAGCTTGCTTTAATGGTCTTTCTTTTAGAGTTTGTTATGCCAAATGCTTGTGAGGCTAATTGTTTGTGTTTTAGGGGGAGGCCGATTGTCAATAGAACCATTGTTGGTTCGGGTTTGGTAGGAAACCAAACCATTTGCAAGGTAAAGGTTTAATGATTAACCCTCTTGATTTATTGGTTTTGAAAGGTATAAGTGACCGTGTTTGGTCGATTTTAGGAGCAAGATAATCGAGGATTTAAACCGATTCTTCTGGATTAAGGTTATAATAGGTGTGTAAACTAACACACTTTTTAATGAGTAATATGTTAATAACTTTGATTGTGTAAAGTGAAGCAGTATGGTTGGTGATATAATACCCAATGAGGTATGGATACGGATTCGGGTAAGTCCGTTTCATTACGAGATCTGTAGTGATATCTGATATCATGATTTATGGTGTATGTATTATGAGATGCCGTATTGAGCATGTGAGCATGATTGCATGATTTGCACGATTTGCATTAGTATGATATGTTATTGGGTGATATGAGTGGAGGGGAATATGATATCCGTGTCTTTGGGACACGGAGGTTTAGCACCTCCAATGGTTTGGTACCCTGATTGATTATTGTGACTTTGGGTCACAGAGGTTTGGCACCTCGCGTCTCATCCCGGTGGCTTAGCACCACACATGGGTTGGCCCCACGGTTGATTTTACGAGATTGACGCTAGTGATTTGGTATCACACAATGGGTTGGCCCCATCACTCGATTCGTGACTGCGGTCACCAGTGATTTGGTATCACACTTGTGTCTTTGGGACACCAGAGGTTTGGCACCTCATAACGACTCGTCCTCGTGGTTAACACCACCGTGGGTTGGCCCCACTTTTGAGATCTGGGATTGTCGCCGGTGATTTGGTATCACACGTGGGTTCGCCCTGATTGATTATTCGTGACTTTGGGTCACCGGTGGTTTGGCACCACATTGATGGATATCGTGACTTTGGTTCACGGTGGTTTGGCACCACCGGTGGTTTGGTGCCACAGGGGTAGAAAAGGTGTTACGGATGGTTAGGATCGGTGCATTAATTGTATTGCTTTGTTATGATGTGTGTTAGTATGTTGCATATACCGGGAGGGATTTATGCCTTGAGTCTTGCGACTCACCTTCTCCTTATCATTTGGTGACACTTAGATTGCGGACACGGAGTCGGGTGGACTCGAGGTGCCCATGCCATGAATAAAGTCGATTTGTAATCGATTTTAAACTTGGTACTTTGCTTTATTTTATTTTTTTTCATTTTGGATTTGATGGGTTTGTAAAAGGCCTTTTTAAAATTTTACTTTGGTTATCTTTATGCTTAAATTTAATTTCAAATATGCCTTAACAAATTATTGGGTTAACATTGTATAAAACTTGGATGAGAATAGATTTTCAAAACCACGGCGACATGTTTTAAAACTTTACCATCGGGTATCATTGTAATTTAAAATGAATGCAACTCAAATGTTTTCCAAACTTGAAACCTTTCCACACTAAGTACAAGATGATTTTAATCAATTAAAAGGGATTTCTCGGATTTCTAAATGATGTAAACTTGATTTACTTATGGGTTCAAATAAGATTTCAAAAATTCTCGGGTTTTCAAAAAGCACCATTGGTTTTAAAGCGATCATGCTCAAGTTTTCTACAAGAACAAAACATACAAAGGAGTTTTCATCAGATTTTTAACCGAGAACCTAAACCTCTCAAATACATTTTCCTGTAACACACCAGATTCGATCGTGGTGTATTGACCGTGTTTGGGGTGTTACACCTAGGTTTTAACCCACTCACTCTAGTAAAAAGCCTACCTTCATAATTAACCCTTAGTGAACCCATTTGATCGTAACAACCCTTTTTATTGATTCACCCACTAATATTAACCCAAAACCCCGCTCGTATTTGTTATTACCATTCCTTTGACTACCCTTTAATCGAGAATTGATTTGATTAGTTACCTAATTACTTTATTTTAGCTGATAAGGTTCTTTCTTATATTATGTATTTATTGATTTGCTCCTAAAAAAAACAAAAATGAAAAAATCGAAGTATATTCATTATTAGTTCTGTAATTAGGAGAGCTTATATGTTTAATTTCAATATCTTAAAGAAGAAGCTCATATTATTAGTATGTGATGTAATTATTCAGATTATTAGTTCAATTCTTTCTTTAAAAGATAGGTAATTTGTCAGGTCAATCTCGATTTTAACCTTACAATTTAGCCTTTACCCACACCCTTAACCTAAGCCCCGTTACAACCCTTAAAAGACCTTTTGATTTGTGTATCATCTCATATTATAGTGGAAGATATTTGATTTTCAGGCAAGCCTATGGGATTAACTTTTCAGGTTTGACTTATGAGTGCTTTTTCCTAAACCTTAAACACTTCGAGTAATTTGAGTGAATCTTTTGTGAGGATGTCAATCTTTGTCAGTTTTGAATCAGAGGTAATTATTTAGATAAAGGGAGACACCTATGTTTTCGTGCTACAAATATATGACTTAGAATTGTTTGAATCTTTAGGAGTTTTTGAGTTAAATTATCCATGTATGAATTATCTATGAATTATGATGAGACATTGTTAATGAGGAATATGAATTGTGGAATGTTCGTTTTAATTGTAAGTTGAAAATTTTGCTTGAGGACAAGCAAAAGCATAAGTGTGGGGGTATTTGATAAACCGTAAAAGTAACATATTTTAATCCCACATTTGGCATACTTTTGGATGATTTATTCTTTAATTTATGTAAAAAGGTGCTCTTAATACTTTATTTTCATGTTTTATACTCAGGAAAGCACCGAGGATGAAAAGAACGAGAAAAGGGCCTAAAACGAACTAAATGGGCCATATCACGAAATCGACACGGCCTAAACTTAAGCCCACACGGCCGTGCCTCTTAAGAGAAGTCTGAACACGGCCTGACCATGATACACACGGTGGTACCTCATCAACAGGCTCGCACACGGCCTGGCCACAAAACACACGAGCATGTGCCCATAGGCGTGTCCCTGTCACGGCCAAGTGGAGTTCTACTCGGAATAGGGTACTTAAAGGCAAAGAAACACATTCCAAAGCTTATTCAAACACCCTAGTAGGAATTCTACTTGAATTAGGATATGTAGGGGCCAAGTAAAGCATCTCAAAGTCTATATAAACACCCTATAGGGCAACATAAGAGGGGAGTTCGGCAGAAACCTTTGCCAGAGCCAGCGATTAGCTAGGCCAAGGAGCCGAGCCAGAAAAGTCAGATTTGTGGGAATCACTTGAAGATAGCCAGTTGATCCATCTCAAGAAGTTAGAATTCTACTCAAGAAGGCAAATTTCTCCTTCAATTCCTTCAGGGGGTTTTAGGGATTTCTTATGTTTTGTTTTATCTTTTCTTCTGAGATATTTTCTTTTATTGTTATAAACTAAACCCTTTAGATACCTGAAGGGGATGAAACCTAAGACGGATCTTGTTATTGTTTTCTAAACTATATGATAAATACTTGATTTGTTCTTAATTCTTGTGTTAATATTTTCGGGATATTGATTCAAGTCGAATGTGCTTAGGTGGTGGAGCAAAAGCCCCTGTCTAAGAGTAGATCTAGCATAATTAAGCGGAGTTGATCGCGCGCCTAGAGATAGGGTGAAGAGATTTTGTCGAATTAGGGTGAAACCTAATATGGGAGTCCATAGATTGAGTTAATGCAATTCTAGGGGTTTTAATTAGAAAGAGATTTCAATTAATCAACCTAGGGTTAGACGTTGTTCGCCTCAAAAGAGGGTTTAATAAAACTTAGAGAATCTTACGGATCAATTCAAGTGAATAAATCATCTGGTTCATTGTTAGATAACAAGTGAAGTCTAGGTGGATTCTTCCTAAGGGTATTGTCTTAATCAACCGAGTTTTCCGAACAGTATTTCCCCAATTCATTCTTTCTGTCTTTGCATCTTTAGCTTAGTAGTTAGTTAGTTTTAGATTAAACAACCAATCACTTAATATTTAGGCTAAATAATAGAAAGAAGGTTAGTATTAGTACTTTTAGTTCCTTTAGGTTCGAAAATCCGATCTTGCCTAAGCTATACTACTGTTTGATAGGTGCACTTGCCTTAAGTCGTTGTCAGAGTTAGTTTTCAGGTTCGATCATTCTCTTTATAAATTTTAAAACTCAACAAAATAACGATCAATGGTTACTAATGCCCTAAGCAGAAAGTCTTTATTTGCCTTGTGAGTAATGAATACTCGGTTGTTATTATCAAATGATGGTTCAATTATAGTTGAGTTAAAAACTAAACTGACATTTCTGCAACAGAACTATGAAACTCAAAAGGGTGATAAAGAATTTCAAGTTAAACGAGAACAGTGTGAGTTGAATCTTGATTCAGAATCTTAGATTGGGCCTAACGATTTTTTTGTTATTCAGAGGTAAAATATGTGTACTGAAGAACTCGGAACTAGTACAGAAGATTTTACATGAAGCTCATAATGGTACCATGTCTATTCATCCTAGTAGTAACAAAATGTACAATGAACTAAAAAAGATGTATCGGTGGCCAGGAATGAAATGGGATATTTCTAAATTTGTATCTAAATGCTTGATATGTCAGCAAGTAAAAGCTAAACATCATTTGCCTTCGGGATTATTACAGCCAGTTACAATACTAGAATGGAAATGAGAAAGAGTTACCGTGAGACTTTGTATAAAGGTTACCCTTGTCTCGAAGAGGAAAGATGCTATTTGGGTAATTGTTGATCGATTAACAAAGTCTGCACACTTTATTCCGGTACGTATGGATTTTTCTCTAGATAGATTGGTTGAATTATATATTTCTAAGATTGTCAAACTTCATGGAGTACCAGTCTCCATTATTTCAGACAGAGATCCTCGGTTTACATCCTGATCTTGGAACAAGTTACAAGAAGCTTTGGGTACATAGTTACATTTCAGTACTGCATTCCATTCTCAAACTGATGGACAATCCGAATGTGTTATACAAATTTTGGAAGATATGCTTTGATGTTGTGTGTTAGAATTTGAAGGTAATTGGGAAAAGTTTTTGCCTTTAGTCGAATTTCCCTATAATAACAGTTATCAGTCCAGTATTAAAATGGCACCATATGAGGCTCTGTATAGTTGTAAATGTAGAACTCCATTGTATTGGACAGAGCTTAGTGAGAAAAAGATGTACGAAGTTGACAACTCCATTGTATTGGATGAGCTTAGTGAGAAAAAGATACACAGAGTTGACTTAGTCTGTGAAACTGAAGAAAAGGTGAAAGTAATTCAAGATAGTTTGAAAGTAGCCTCTGGTCGTTAAAAGTCTTATGCCGATCTTAAACAAAAAGAAATAAAATTTCAAGTCGGCGGTAAGGTATTCTTAAAAGTATCACCTTGGAAGAAAGTTCTCTGGTTTGGTCGAAAACAAAAATTTAGTCCACGGTTTATTGGGCCATATGAGATTATTGAAAGAATTGGACCTGTTGCATATCGGTTGGCATTGCCACTAGAGCTTGACAGAATTCATAATGTTTTCCACGTATCTATGTTATAATGATTTTGGTCAGATCCTTCACATGTTATTTCTCCGAAAAAAGTTGAGATTCAGCCTGACATGGCATACAGTGAAGAACCAATAAAAATCTTGGCACGTGAGACAAAACAGTTAAGAAATAAAAAGGTAGCTTTGGTAAAGGTTCTTTGGCAACGACATGGAATAAAAGAAGCTACCTGGGAACCGGAGGATAGTATGAGAAAAAAATATCCAAATCTCTTTAATGGTAAGATTTTCGAGGATGAAAATTTTTAAAGAGGGGAGAGTTGTAACAACCCATTTTTAGTGAAATCAGAATAGTGGTTTCGAGACCACAACTTCGACCCAGAAAGAAAATTTATTTTAATATCATTGCATGGTCCGTATTGTGATTGGAATGTTATATGGAAATTTTGATAAAAAATTTTACTGACTATATGAAAATAGCTATGGAATTCAAAACTTGAGGTCCTTATATGGTAATTAGACCATTAAATAAAAGTTAGTAGATTTTTTGGTGATTCATCCGTGGAAAATTATAAAAATAAAATGATGAAATTTGAAAGTTGAAAAATTAAAGATGATAATGTAATAGCCCAGTTTAGACCCTAGTCGAAACAGTGGTTTTGGGACCACAAATCCAAATCAGAAAAAAATTTTAATATTATTTTTTGAGTTTATAGTATGTGATTAAGTATGTGTGAAATTTTCGTGAGTTAATATTATCGTTTGTGTGCTTAATTTGTAAAAAAAAAAAAAAGACTAAATTGTTGAAAATGCAAAAGTAGCCTTCTATTTAATTAAGTGCCAAATTGATGTGTCTTTATAATTAAGGGGTCCTTATGTTGTTAATATGCCATTAACTTGGTAAGTGGACATTAATGGCCTAAATGTTAATGTTTTATATGTTTATTAATCATGGACATTTTGGTAATTGATGTATTATTATGAATTAAAATAAAAAACATGAAAATATGGCCATTATCATCTATTTTGCACCGAATTTGAAGAAAGAAATAGGGTTCTTAAGCTTTCAAGCTTTCGACACTAATCTTGGTCAATTTGGTATGTGTTTTTGATCCATTTTTTATGATTTCTATGTTTATGTGATCGTTGTTAAGTATTCTAGCTAGCCCATGTCATGATTTTTAAAATTGTTAGTGATTTTGGAAAGTGCTATTGATGAATATTCAAGCTTTATGTTTATCATTGAGGAAAAATGAAAGATATGTGTTGGATTAATATGTTTTGTATTGAGATTTTTGATGAATTTGAGTATTTTAGTCTAAATTGTGAAAATGAGAAATTGAGGGGCTAAAATGTGAATAAATGAAATATATAGGCTTAAATGAACTCCATGAAAATTTAGCTAAGCATGAAAAATGTGAAATTTTGTATATTTTGTGATTTTGTGAAATGAGAACTAAAGTGTTAAAATGTGAAAATATGAGGGCTAATTTGTAAAATACCCTAAATATGTGTAAATGGATTGAATTGAATGATTTGGTGAATAAAAGAGTTAAATTTGAATGTTTATAGATCAAGAACCAAAGAAAACAAAATTAGATCGAGGGGAAATCGAAAGTAGTTGAATAATCGCTCGTTTCCATTCTTTCCTGTACGAGGTAAGTCTATATACAAATAAATGCATTTGAATTGAATTATTATTGCTTATATGTTGTGAAATGTGATGAATGGCTATTGAAGTTGAATATGTGAAATCGAGAAAATTTTAGATAATGGGATGACGTCTGAAAAGCCCCGTATGAACCATAGGAATAGTTAGGACACATATGTCATGACATAGGATTCGATATAAGTTATCGTGTAAGACCACATTTGGGACGTTGGCATCAATTTGAGATTTATGTGTAAGACCATGTCTGGGACATTGGCATCGTATATGATTTCGTGTAAGACCTTGTCTAGGATAGAGGCGTCGATATTTAATTACATGTAAGACCACGTCTCGGACATTGGCATTGTACGAGCTTTCTGAGCTATCCGAGTATCTTGTTTGGTACCGAACGGTTCAACGGGCATTCGAGAAATGAATGAGTATACAAATGTGCATCTGAATTCCATTACGTATGTATGTATATGAAATTTGGTAATGAAAAGTATGTGTGTATATGATCATTTGATATGTGAGCTACATAATATGTGATTATGAGCAAGTGAGCATGGTCAATTGAGATATAAGAGAAATATGACTTGTGATTGTGTTATGCCATGAACCATATGAATAAAATGGTTTATAATTGTTCTATGTGATAAGTTTATTTGCATATGGCTTACTAAGCTTTTGAAAGCTTACTTTGTGTGTGTTTGCATTGTTTTGTAGATTATCGAAGCTACTAGGAGCTCGGGGATCATCTAGGATCATCACCACACTATTGAACTATATTTTGGTACCTTTTGAAAATGTACATATTAAAGTATGGCATGTATAGGCTAGAGAACTTTGATTATGTTTTGAAATGTGTAAATATAGCCATGTGACATGGAATGATAATGAATGTGATTATAGAGTGAATTTAGTGCATGCTATGTGATGCAAAATTTGGTATGTTTTGATGTGCTCATGAATGGCCAAAAGAAATGGTTAATTTTGGTAAGTTTCATGGTCGATTTGAGAAATTTTATGAATTGAAATGGATTAATATGATGTATGAATCACATGTTTTTAATTTGAAGTTGATACTTTGAATTGGTATGTTTGAGTTGGATTTGTATATGGAAATGAATAATGTTATTACAGGTCAAATTGTGTATGATTTGGTATGTTTTTGGCTTCCTTTGGAATTTGAATTAATGCTTGTTTGATGCGTATAGGTATGACCCAATTTTGGGTGGCAAATTGGCCTTGCAAAAGACCTATATTTTCCCACACGGTTGAGCACACGAGCGTGTGTCTCGATCATATCTCTCAAGGTTGCAATTTGAAACAAGTTAGGAAGCCACATCGGCTGGACACACGGGCGTGTGACTGGCCGTTTGAGGAAGTCAGTAGCCTACCTAATTTTCACATGGCCTGACACACGGGCGTGTCTTGTGGCTGTGTGGACAAGTCAGTATGTGTGCCCTGTTTTGCCATGGCCTGGACACAAAGGTGTGTCTAAGCCGTGTGAGGCACATGACCTGCCCACACGGGCGTGTGACCTCTGTAACTTTGAAAAATATTTAAGTTTCGAAAAAAATTTTGTATTACTCGGTTTAGTCCTGATCCCTTCACAATGCATGTTTAAGGTCTCGTAAACCTTCTAAAGGGACTCTATGAGTATATTTCGTTATAGAATGTTTGTGAAATGATCTGATTTGTCCGATAATGCCTCTTAACGTTAGTCTGGTGAAGGATACGGGTTAGGGGTGTTACAATTTATTGATATCATAGCTACGATTTAGTCGATTCTAGGACTAACGTAGTGTGTGAGAGTCTAGCTATACATGCCATATATACGAACTGTGATAGTGTAATGAGTCTTGACAAATAAAATTTGTTTTCCGTATAGTAAATGGATCTTGAACGAGCCGTAGCTAACGATGTTGAAAGTAATGCGCCTGCCCCCACTCAAGGGACAGCGCCGTCTGATTCTAGACCAGTTAGTAGCAGTCAGGAAGGAGAGGCTAAACAAGCCTTCTTCCAGATGATGAATGAGTGGTTAACTCAGTATGTTAGAGAAAATCTGGCTGTTCCTCAACCTCCACCCCACAAGTTCCCATAGCTCCCCATGTTATAGATCCAATTTGTCTAAATAAACCTCCAGTTGATAAGATTAGAAAATGTGGGGCTAAAGAATCCGTGCTACTACTAATGATGATGCTGAGAGAGCCGAGTTTCTGCTTGAGAATTCGATTCGGGTATTTGATGAGTTGTCATGTACCTCTGATGAATGTGTTAAATGTTCCGTTTCTTTGTTGAGAGATACAACTTACCAATGGTGGAAAACTCTGACTTCTATTGTTCTGATAGAACGAATTACCTGGGATTTCTTCCAAACTAAATTCCGAAAGAAATACATCAGTGAGAGATTTATAGATCAGAAACACAAAAAGTTTCTTGAATTGAAACAGGGCCATACGTCTGTTACAGAATACTAGCGAGAATTTGTAAGACTGAGCTAGTATACATGAGAATGTGTCTCGACTGAGGCAATAATGTGTAAAAGGTTCAAAGACGGCTTGAATGAATATATCCATTTGTTAGTCAAAATTCTGGAAATAAAAGAATTCGTTGTGCTTGTTGACCGAGCATGTAAAGATGAAAAACTCAAGAAAGAGAAAAGAAAAGCTTATTCGGAAGCTAGAGAGGTGCAAAAACGAACAATGAGTAAGTCATATCAGTTAGCATCAAAGAAATTTTGAGATGATTATAGTTGTTCAAAGGCTAATATGGGACATTCAAGTAAAAATCATGCAAGATCACATTCGAGCTTCTGAGCTCTAGCTACTTTGATTGCAAGTGTTGGAAATGTCAAATCTGAGCGACTCGAGTGTAGACATTATGGTAAAAGACATCTAGAAAATTGTCGATTAAATGATCGAGCATGTTTCAAATGTGGATCTTTAGATCACTTTATTCGAGACTATCCCGAGTCTATTGAGCAAGAGATTGTATAGAATCTGAAGTCGAATAACGCTTCAGCTAGGGGTAGACCTCCTAGAAACAAGGGAAATGTAAGTGGTATCCAAAGAGCTACGAAAGATACAGCCGTGAGATCTGAGGTGAGAGCACCTGCCAGAGCTTATGCTATTCGCGCTCGCGAAGAAGCTTCATCTCAAGATGTCATTACTGGTACTTTTATTCTTTATGATACTTCTATGATCATATTGATAGAACCAGGGTCTACTCATTCATATATATGCATGAACTTAGTATCCAATAAAACTTTGCCTATAGAGTCTATTGAATTTGTAATTAAAGTATCGAACCCCTTAGGCAAGTGTGTTCTAGTTGACAAACTATGCATCCGTTGATGTTTCGAGATATCTGTTTCTCGGCTAATCTAATGTTATTACCCTTTGATGAGTTTGATATAATTCTGGGTATGGATTGGCTAACATTGCATGATGCTATTGTGAATTGCAAACGGAAGGCTATTGACTTGAGATGTCAAAATGATGAAATAATATGGATTGAGTTCAGTGATTTAAATGGGTTACCGGCCGTAATATCTTTGATGAAAGCTCTAAATTATGTGAAAAAAGGATGTGAATGTGATTGATAAAAGTGACAGAAAAGAAAGTTGAATCTATGCCAATTGTTTGTGAGTTTCCTGACATATTTCCTGAAGAATTATCGGGATTACCTCCGATGCGAGAAGTTGAGTTTGGCATTGAGTTATTGCCGGGGACGACCTCTATCTCAATAGCTCCATATAGAATGACTCCGACAGAATTGAATGAATTGAAGTCTCAGTTACAAGAATTGACAGACAGAGGTTTTGCACTACTGAGCTTTTCTCCTTGGGCGCTCCCGTTCTGTTTGTGAAAAAGAAAGATGGCACGAAGAAAATGTGCATTGATTATCGTCAGTTAAACAAAGTGACTATTAAGAACAAATATCATCTACCCAAGAATCGATGATTTGTTTGATTAGCTAAAAGGAGCTACTGTGTTTTCAAAGATAGATATGAGATCGAGATACTATCAGTTGCGAGAAAAAAATTCAGACATTCTGAAACCTGCTTTTAGAACGAGGTACGGGCATTATGAATTTTTAGTTATGCCTTTAAGACAACAAATGCTCCGTGGTCTTTATGGACTTGATGAACAGAATTTTTAGACCATATTTAGATCGATTTGTTGTTGTATTCATTGATGACATTTTGATTTATTTGCGTGATGAAATTAAGCATGCCGAACATTTGAGAATTGTGCTACAAACTCTGCGTGATAAGCAATGGTATGTAAAGTTTAGTAAATATGAGTTCTGGTTGAGCGAAGTTGGCTTTTTAGGGCATATTGTGTTAGCATCCGGTATACAAGTTGATTTGAGCAAGATTTTAGCTATTTTAGAGTGGAAGCCTTCGAAAAATGTGTCTAAAGTCCACAGTTTTCTGGTACTTGCTGGTTATTACCGACTATTTGTAAAAGGCTTTTCGGTGATTACAACTTCATCGGTAAGATTGCATCAAAAAGATATGAAATTCGAATGGTCTGAAAAGTGTTAGAAAAGCTTTGAACAGTTGAAAGCCCTATTGACTGAAGCTCTAGTGCTAGTACAATCAGAATTCGTTAAAGAATGTGTGATAAATAGTGATGCTTCGTTGAATGGTCTGGGATGTGTTTTGATGTAGGAAGGCAAAGTTATAGCTTATGCATCGAGACAATTGAAACTGCATGAAAAGAATTATCCGACGCACAACCTTGAGTTAGCTGCTATCGTGTTTGCTCTAAAAATTTGGCGCCACTATCTTTTCGGTGAGAAATGTCATGTGCTTTCAGATTATAAAAGTCTGAAATATTTGATGACTCAGAAAGACTTAAATCTGCATCAGAGATGATGGTTCAAACTGTTAAAAGACTATGAGCTTGTGATTGATTATCATCCAGGAAAAGAAAATGTTGTCGCTGATGCTTTGAGTCAAAATCGTGTTTGCCTACTTGCGATGAATGCTCATTTAGTTCTGTCTGATGATGGTTCGGTTTTAGCCGAATTGAAAGCAAGACCATTATTTTTATAGCGATTTGTGATGCCTAAAAAGTTGACAATGAAATGCTAGCGAAACGAGCTCAGAGTGATTTGAACTCTGATTCAGAATTTCAAGTTGATGATGATGATTGTTTGAGATTTCAAGATCAAATTTGTGTTCCGAGAAATTCAAAATTGATTTAGTTGATTTTGAAAGAAGCTCATAGCAGTCGCTTATTGGTTCATCCTAGAAGTATAAAGATGTATAATGATTTGAAACAACTTTACTGGTGGCCTGGAATGAAAAGAGATATCTCTAATTTTGTTTCAAAATGTTTGATTTGTCAGCAAGTTAAAGCTGAACATCAGGTGTCATCCGGTTTGTTACAACCGATTATGATTCCTGAGTGGAAATAGGATAGAGTGAGGATAAATTTTGTTTCAGGTTTGCCTTTAACTCTGAGGAAGAAAGATGCAATCTGGGTTATAGTTGATAGATTGACAAAATCAACTCATTTTATTCCGGTGAGAACGGATTATTCGCTTGATAAGTTAGCTGAATTATACATTTATGATATTGTAAGATTGCACGAGGTGCCACTATCTATTATGTCTGACAGAGATCCGAGGTTTACTTTGCTATTTTGGAAGAAACTGCAAGAGGCTTTTGGTAAGAAATTGCATTTTAGTACTACTTTTCACTTGCAGACGGATGGTCAATCCGTGTAGATTATTCAGATACTCGAGGATATGTTGAGATGTTGCATTCTTGAGTTTAAAGGTACGTTGGAACAGCATTTGCCATTGATTGAATTTGCGTATAATAATAGTTTTCAATCGAGCATTAAAATGGCACCGTACGAAGCTTTGTATGGTAGGAAACACCAAACACCTCTGTACTAGTCTGAACTTTGTGAAAATAAAATTCAGGGGGTTGATTTGATTGAAGAGACTGAACAGAAAGTAAAAGTGATAAGAAATAGTCTGAAAGCAGCGTCTGATCGACAGAAATCATACATAGATTTGAAATGAAAAGATATTGAGTTTGAGATCGGTGATAAAGTATTTTTGAAAGTGTCTCCATCGAAGAAAATACTTTGATTTGGTAGAAAAGGCAAATTGAGTCTGAGATTCATCAGGCCGTATGGGATTATAAAGCGTATTGGGCCGATTGCTTATAGATTGTTACTACCATCTGAGTTAGAAAAGATCCATAATGTGTTTCATGTACCGATGCTTCGACAATACAGATTCGATCCCTCGCATGTAATTTCTCCATCTGAGATAGAGATTCAGTTTGATATGACTTATGAACAAGAATCGATCCGTATCTTACCTCGCGAGGTTAAAGAATTGCGAAATAAGGAAATTCTGTTACTAAAAGTATTATGGCATTGACATGGGGACGAAGAAGCTATGTGGGAACTCGAAGATGCTATGAAAGAGCAATACCTGAATCTATTCAATGGTAAGATTTTCAGGGATGAAAATCCCCAAGAGGGGGAGAGTTGTAACAACCCAGTTTAGACCCTAGTCAAAATAGTGGTTTCGGGACCACAAATACAAGTCAAAAAAATATTTTCATATTATTTTTCAAATTTACAGTATGTGATTAAGTATGTGTGAAATTTTCATGAGTTAATATTATCATTTGTGTGCTTAATTTGAAAAAAAGACTAAATTATAAAAAATGCAAAAGTAGCCTTCTATTTAATTAAGTGCCGAATTGATGTGTCTTTATAATTAAAGGGTCTTTATGTTGTTAATATGCCATTAACTTGGTAAGTGGACATTAATGGCCTAAATGTTAATGTTTTACATGCTTATTAATCATGGATATTTTGGTAATTGATGTTTTATTATGAATTAAAATAAAACAAACATGAAAATATGGCCATTTTCATCTATTTTGCACGAATTTGAAGAAAGAAATAGAGTTCTTAAACTTTCAAGCATTCGACACTAATCTTGGTCAATTAGCTATGTGTTTTTGATCCATTTTTTATGATTTCTATGTTTTTTGTGATAGTTGTTAAGTATTCTAGCTAGCCCATGTCATGATTTTTTAAATTGTTAGTGATTTTGAAAAGTGCCATTGATTAATATTCAAGCTTTATGTTGATTATTGAGGAAAAATGAAAGATATGTGTTGGATTAATATGTTTTGTATTGAGATTTTGATGATTTTGAGTATTTTGGGCTAAATTGTGGAAATGAGAAATTGAGGGGCTAAAATGTGAAATAAATGAAATATATGGGCTTAAATGGACTCCATGAAAATTCAGCTAAGTATGAAAAATGTGAACTTTTGTGTATGTTTTTATTTTGGGAAATGAGGACTAAAGTGTTAAAATGTGAAAATATGAGGGCTAATTTGTAAAACGCAATGAATATGTGTAAATGGATTGAATTGAATGATTTGGTGAATAAAAGAGTTAAATTTGAATGTGTATAGATCAAGAACTAAAGATAACAGAATTAGATCGAGGAAATCGAAAGTAGTTGAATAGCCGCTCGTTTCTATTCTTTTTCGTCCGAGGTAATTCTATATACAAATAAATGTGTTTGAATTGGATTATTATTGCTTATATGTTATTGAAATGTGATGAATGGCTATTGAAGCTAAATATGTGAAATCCGAGAAAATTTTTGATAATGGGATGACGTCTGAAAAGCCCCGTACGAACCATAGGAATAGTTAGGATACATATGTCATGACATAGGATTTCGATATGAGTTATCGTGTAAGACCATGTCTGGGACGTTGGCATCGATTTGAGATTTACGTGTAAGATCATGTTTGGGACATTGACATCGTATATGATTTCGTGTAAGATCCTATATGGGACAGAGGCATTGATATTTAATTACATGTAAGACCACATTTGGGGCATTAGCATTGTACGAGTTTTTCGAGCTATCCGAGTATCCTGTTTGATTTTGAAAGGTTCAACGGGCATTCTGAGAAATGAATGAGTATACAAATGTGCATCTGAATTCCAGTACGTATGTATGTATTTGAAATTTGGTAATGAAAGGTATGTATGTATATGATCATTTTATATGTGAGCTACATTACATGATATGTGATTGTGAGCAAGTGAACATGATCAGTTGAGATATAAGAGAAATATGACTTGTGATTGTGTTATGCCATGAACCATATGGATGAAATGGTTTATAATTTTTCTATGTGATAAGTTTATTTGTATATGGCTTACTAAGCTTTTGAAAGCTTACTTTGTATGTGTTTGCATTGTTTTATAGATTATCGAAGCTACTAGGAGCTCAGAGATCGTGGAGGATCATCACCACACTATCGAACTATATTTTGGTACCTTTTGAAAATGTACATATTGAAGTATGGCATGTATAGGCTAGAGAACTTTGATTATGTTTTGAAATGTGTGAATATAGCCATGTGATATGGCTTGATAATGAATGTGATTATGGAGTGAATTTAGTGCATGCTATGTAATGCAAAATTTGGTTTGTTTTGATGTGCTCATGAATGGCCAAAAGAAATGGTGAATTTTGGTAAGTTTCATGGTTGATTTGAGAAATGCTATGAATTGAAATGGATTAATATGATGTATGAATCACATGTTTTTGATGTGAAGTTGGTACTTTGAATTGGTATGTTTGAATTGGTTTTGTATATGAAAATGAATGATATTATTACGGGTCAAACTGTGCATGATTTGGTATGCTTTTGGCTGCCTTTTGGGACATGATTTGATGCTCGTTTGATGCTTGTAGGTATGACCCAATTTTGGGTGGAAAATTGGCCTTGCAAAAGGCCTATATTTGCCCATACGATTGAGCACATGGGCATATGTCTCGACTGTGTCTCTCAAGGTTGCATTTCAAAGCAAGTTAGGAAGCCACATTGGCTACACACACAAGCGTGTGACTGGCCGTGTGAGCAAGTCAGTAGCCTCCCTAACTTTCACATAGCCTAACACACGAGCGTGTCTTATGGCCGTGTGGACAAGTCAGTATGTATGCCCTGTTTTGCCACGGCCTGGACACATGGGTGTGTCTATGTTGTGTGAGGCACACGACCAGCCCAAATGGGTGTGTGACTTCTATAACTTTGAAAAATGTTTAAGTTTCAAAAAAATTTTGTATGTGCTTGGTTTAGTCCGACCCCTTCCCAATGCATGTTTAAGGTCTCGTAGACCTTCTAAAGGGACTTTATGTGTATATTTTGCTATAGAATATTTGTGAAATGTTTATGATATGATATGATATGTCCGGTAATGCCTCTTAACCTTAGTCCGATGATGGATATGGGTTAGGGGAGTTACAGATAAATAAAATAAATATCAAATAACATCCATTTATATCATCTTCTTCCTCAAAATTTACATGGAAAACCTAGGAGAGAGAAAGGAAACTAATCAAGCTTAACTAGATCCAGAAAGACCTAATACTGAGTTGGATCGAGGAAAACAAGAAGTTTCGGATTAGTAAATTCTCATATACGAACAAGTATCGAGGTAAGTTCGTGTAACTTAATTGTGTAATTATATATATCAATTAATATAAATGATTTGTATATGAATTATGTATTGGCCATGTATATGAAATTTGATTACATGTCTAGAAAATACCCAATAAATGTTAAATCTGTATGAATGAATGAAATTTGATTGGATACAAGATTTTGCTTCCCAAAATGGTAGTGGTCCTGTATATGTTGCGGACATACCGTAGCTCAAAAGAGTGTCCCATTATAAGCCCTCTCAAGCTTCCCATATATGGTTCTTGCGAGCTTCCCGATAAATGCTCTTCGGAGTATCCCGATTGGTTGTGACCCTACATATGTTGTGGGCACACCACAGCTCTTTGTGAGCATCCTGTTATATGGCTTTTCGCGAGCTTCCCATTAAAAGCTCTCTGTGAGCTTCATGTTAGTGCTAGCTTGAACTTCCCATTAAATTGCTATTCGATGCTTCCTGATTAAGTGCCCTTCAGAGCTACCCATTATAGGCTCTTTGTAAGCTTCCCGTTAATAAACCCAGATAAACTTCTCATTCCATGGCTGACATGAGCTTCCCGTTTCTATGCTTGAGAGAGAGATTTCTATTTAAGTGCACATAAAAGTACTCCCGGATATGAATTGACAGATTTATAGTATTGTACACTTCAAGTGTATTACCCAAGTATCCATCGAGATTTCAAATGATTCAACGGGTGAAATTCTGACATGAGAACATATGAAATCAAGATGAATCAATACTCATATATATACGAATTACATGAGATTAGATATTTATGTTTGATGAGCTCATCCTTATTGTTGATATTTACAAGAAAAAAGTACCTAACATATTTGTTGAAGTTACGTGTTAGGCAAATGGCCTTATAGTTTTGGATGCATGTTTGTATGCTTACTTTAAATGAATATGATTGGCAAGTAAATTTCTATTAAACAAACTTACTAAGCATTAAATGCTTACTACGTTTTATTTCCTCTTTTTATAGTGCTCGGAAGCTCGTAAAGGTTGGAGATTGGTCGGAACATCATCACATTATCCACCAGTTCGTTTTGGTATAAATAGTAAACTTATTTTGATATAATGGCATGTATAAGCTAACTTTGCCCATGTTTGGCATGTAAATGGATGTTTGTGATCTAGCCATTGGAATGGCTAGTAATGGTATGTTTTGGCATATTATTATAAGGTTATATCATGCTTAATATATATATATATGGTATGGTTAGATTGAATGTATGTGATGTTATATTATGCATGTTAATGATGTTTTCTTGGTTTAATGCTTGGAGTTGGTTGGTATATATGTGCAAATGTTGTTGTAGGTTAATGGAAAAATTTGGGTGAGAAATAAAGCTAGGAAATGGCTTTATTTTGTCCACACGAGTAGACACATATGCATGTCTTGACCATGTGTGACACACGGCCTGGTACATAAGCATGTTTTTTGGCCATGTGTCCCCTGCATCTTAAAATTGAGAAATGAAATACTTAGAATTAAGCACATGGGCAGAGACACAGACGTGTGTCTCAGCCGTGTGTGACACATGGCCTAGAACATGGGCGTGTGTCTTGGCCGTGTGAATCCTACACCTAAGTTTTAATAATTAAATTAACCACACAATCTAGCACATGAATGTATGGCAGGTCGTGTGGCACAAGTCAGAGAGTTACACGAGTAAAGACATGAGCTGGGACACGGTCGTCGTGTGTCATGATTTTTGAAATTGTTAGTGATTTTGAAAAGTGCCACTGATGAATATTCAAGCTTTATGTTGATTATTGAGGAAAAATGAAAGATATGTGTTGGATTAATATGTTTTGTATTGCAATTTTTGATGATTTTGAGTATTTTGGGCTAAATTGTGAAAATGAGAAATTGAGGGGCTATGTGAAATAAATGAAATATATGGGCTTAAATAGACTCCATGAAAATTTAGCTAAGCATGAAAAATGTGAAATTTTGTGTATTTTTTGATTTTGTGAAATGAGGACTAAAGTGTTAAAATGTGAAAATATGAGGGCTAATTTGTAAAATACCCTAAATATGTGTAAATGGATTGAATTGAATGATTTGGTGAATAAAATAATTAAATTTGAATGTGTATAGATCAAGAACCAAAGAAAATAGAATTAGATCGGGGAAATCGAAAGTAGTTGAATAGCCGCTCGTTTTCGTTCTTTCCCGTACGAGGTAAGTCTATATAGAAATAAATGTGTTTAAATTGAATTATTATTGCTTATATGTTAATGAAATGTGATGAATGGCTATTGAAGCTGAATATGTGAAATCCAAGAAAATTTTTGATAATGGGATGACATCCGAAATGCCCCGTACGAACCATAGGAATAGTTAGGATACATATGTCATGACATAGGATTCCAATATGAGTTATCGTGTAAGACCACGTCTGGGACGTTGGCATTGATTTGAGATTTACATGTAAGATCATGTCTGGGACATTGACATTGTATACGATTTCGTGTAAGACCCTATATGGGACAGAGGCATTGATATTTAATTACATGTAAGACCACGTCTGGGACATTGGCATTATACAAGCTTTTCGAGCTATCCGAGTATCCTATTTGATTTTGAATGGTTCAACATGCATTCTGAGAAATGAATGAGTATACAAATGTGCATCTGAATTCCAGTACATATGTATATATTTGAAATTTGGTTATGAAAGGTATGTATGTATATGATCATTTTATATGTGAGCTACATTACATGATATGTGATTATAAGCAAGTGAACATGATCAGTTGAGATATAAGAGAAATATGACTTGTGATTGTGTTATGCAATGAACCATATGAATGAAATGGTTTATAATTGTTCTATGTGATAAGTTTATTTGTATATGGCTTACTAAGCTTTTGAAAGCTTAATTTGTGTGTGTTTGCATTGTTTTATAGATTATCGAAGCTACTGGGAGCTCGGGGATCGTCGAGGATCATCACCACACTATCGAACTATATTTTGGCACCTTTTGAAAATGTACATATTGAAGTATGGCATGTATAGGCTAGAGAACTTTGATTATGTTTTGAAATGTGTGAATATAGCCATGTGATATGGATTGATAATGAATGTGATTATGGATTGAATTTAGTGCATGCTATGTGATGCAAAATTTGGTATGTTTTGATGTGCTCATAAATGGCCAAAAGAAATGGTGAATTTTGGTAAGTTTCATGGTTGATTTGAGAAATGCTATGAATTGAAATGGATTAATATGATGTATGAATCACATATTTTTTATGTGAAGTTGGTACTTTGAATTGGTATGTTTGAATTGGATTTGTATATGGAAATGAATGATATTATTACGGGTCAAATTGTACATGATTTGGTATGGTTTTGGCTGCCTTTGGGACATGAATTGATGCTTGTTTGATGCTTGTAGGTATGACCCAATTTTGGGTGGAAAATTGGCCTTGAAAAGGCCTATATTTTGCCCACACGATTGAGCACACGAGCATATGTCTCGACTGTGTCTCTCAAGGTTGCAATTCGAAGCAAGTTAGGAAGCCACACTGGCTTGACACACGGGCGTGTGACTGGCGGTGTGAGCAAGTTAGTAGCCTCCCTAACTTTCACACGACCTGACACACGATCGTGTCTTGTGGCCATGTGGACAAGTCAGTATGTATGCCCTGTTTTGCCATGGCCTAGACACATAGGTGTGTCTATGCCGTGTGAGGCACACGACCTGCCCTAAACAGGCGTGTGACCTCTGTAACTTTGAAAAATGTTTAAGTTTCGAAAAAATTGTGTATGTGCTTGGTTTAGTCCCGACCCCTTCCCAATGCATGTTTAAGGTCTCGTAGACCTTCTAAAGTGACTCTATGTGTATATTTTGCTATAGAATGTTTATGAAATGTTTTTGATATGATATGATATGTCCAGTAATGCCTCTTAACCTTAGTCCAGCGATGGATATGGGTTAGGGGAGTTACAAATAAATAAAATAAATATCAAATAACATCCATCTTCTTCCTCAAAATTTACATGGAAACCCTAGGGGAGAGAAAGGAAACTAATCAAACTTAATTAGATCCAGAAAGACCTAATATTGAGTTAGATTGAGGAAAACAAGAAGTTTCGGATTAGTAAATTCTCATATAAGAACAAGTATCGAGGTAAGTTCGTGTAACTTCATTGTGTAATTATATATTTCAATTAATGTAAATGATTTGTATATGAATTATGTATTGGCCATGTATATGAAATTTGATTACATGTCTAGAAAATACCCAATAAATGTTAAATCTGTATGAACGAATGAAATTTGATTGGATACAGGATTTTGTTTCCCAAAATGGTAGTGGTCCTGTATATGTTGCGGACATACCGTAGCTCAAAAGAGTGTCCCATTATAAGCCCTCTCAAGCTTCCCATATATGGTTCTTGTGAGCTTCTCGTCAAATGCTCTTCGGAGTATCTCGATTGGTTGTGACCCTACATGTGTTGCGGGCACACCACAGCTCTTTGTGAGCATTTCGTTATATGGCTCTTCGTGAACTTCCCGATTAAAAGCTCTCTGTGAGCTTCCCATTAGTGCTCGCTTGAACTTCCCGTTAAATTGCTATTATATGCTTCCTAATTAAGTGCCCTTCAGAGCTACCCATTATAGGCTCTTTGTAAGCTTCCCGTTAATAAGCTCGGATAAGCTTCTCGTTATATGGCTTACATGAGCTTCCTGTTACTGTGCTTGAGAGAGAGATTTCTATTTAAGTTCACATAAAAGTACTCCCAGATATGAATTGACGGATTTATAGTATTGTACACTTCAAGAGTATTATCCAAGTATCCATCGAGATTTCAAATGATTCAACGAGTGAAATTCTGACATGAGAACATATGAAATCAAGATGAACCAAAACTCTTATATATATAAATGAATTACATTAGATTAGATATTTATGTTTGATGAGCTCATCCTTATTGTTGATATTTACAAGAAAAAAGTACCTAACATATTTGTTGAAGTTACGTGTTAGGCAAATGGCCTTATAGTTTTGGATGCATGTTTGTATGCTTACTTTAAATGAATATGATTGGGAAGTAAATTTCTATTAAACAAACTTACTAAGCATTAAATGCTTACTACGTTTTATTTCCTCTCTTTTATAGTGCTCGGAAGCTTGTAAAGGTTGGAGATTGGTCGGAACATCATCACATTATCCACCAGTTCGTTTTGGTATAAATAGTAAACTTACTTTGATATAATGGCATGTATAAGGTAACTTTGCCCATGTTTGGCATGTAAATGGATGTTTGTGATCTAGCCATTGGAATGGCTAGTAATGGTATGTTTTAGTATATTATTATAAGGTTATATCATGCTTAATATATATATATGGTATGGTTAGATTGAATGTATGTGATGTTATATTATGCATGTTAATGATGTTTTCTTGGTTTAGTGTTTGGAATTGGTTGGTATATATGTGCAAATGTTGTTGTAGGCTAATGGAAAATTTGGGTAAGAAATAAAGCTAGGAAATGGCTTTATTTTGTCCACACGGGTAGACACACAGGCATGTCTTGACCATGTGTGACACACGGCATGGCACATAAGCATGTGGTTTGGTCATGTGTCCCCTGCATCTTAAAATTGGGAAAAAAATACTTAGAATTAGGCACACGAGTAGAGATACAAACGTGTGTGACACATGGCCTAGAACATGGGTGTGTGTCTTGGCCGTGTGAATCCTGCACCTAAGTTTTAAAATTTAAATTAACCACAATCTAGCACACGGATGTGTGGCAGGTCATGTGGCACATGTCAGAGAGTTACACCGATAAAGACACGAGTTGGGACACGGTCGTGTGTCTCACATCGGATGCCCACATGGGCTGAGACATGGGTATGTCACCTGGCTGTGTGAGCCACACGGCATACTTACACAGGCGTGTGACCCCTATATATAAGAAAATTTTTTAATTTTGCGAAAAATTCTCTAAGATCCTAATTTAGTCCCGACTTGTTTCTAATGTTTAAATTGGTCAACGAGGGTCTATTAAGGAATAGTATGAATATTTTTAGATATGAATAGTAGATGACATGAATTATCTGTAATTGTTCTGTAAATTCTGGCAATGCTCTGTAAGCCTGTTCCGACGACGGATACGGATTAGGGGTGTTATAGGTAATTTCTTAATGATTTATACCTTAGTTTTATCTACTTGAATGCCTTGACTAGAGATGCGATGGCCTAACACAATGCCTTCAGTTGCCATGAAATGACATTTTTCCCAATTCAGGACAAGATGTGTGTCATCACATCGCTTTAATAATGTATCCAAATTGTCAGCGCAATGATCAAAATCATTCCCATAGACTAACAAATCATCCATAAAACCTCTAAACAGTCTTTGATCATATCTGAGAATATTTTCATCATACACATTTTAAATGTGGCTGGTCCATTGCAAAGATTGAAAGGTATACGGCGAAAAGCTAAAGTACCAAAGGGGTAGGTGAAGGTTGTTTTCTCTTGATCCTTAAGTGAAATAGTAATTTGATTGTACCTAGAGTAGCTGTCTAAAAAGCAATAATAGGCCTTTCCAGCAAGCCAATCCAGCATTTGGTCAAAGGAAGAAAGTGGGAAGCTATCATTCTTTGTAGCTGCATTTAATTTGCGATAATCCATACAAAGTCGCAATCTCATGGAAATGCGTGTAGGAATTAATTTATTTTTATCATTGCAAACCAAAGTGATGCCACTCTTTTTAGGTACGCATTGCACTGGACTTACCCAATTTCTATCAAAAATTGAGTAAATAATTCCAGCATCAAGCCATTTTATGATTTCCTTATTGAGAACTTCCTTCGTCTTCTCGTTTAATCTTCTTTGTTGTTCAATCGATTGCTTGCATTCATCTTCTAACTTGATCTTCTGCATGCAAAAAGAAGGACTAATATCTTGAATATCGGTAATACTCCAAGCAATAGCTCATTTATATTGCTTGAGAATATCGACCAATTTCTCTTCTTGAGTTACATCCAGTGTTGCGGAGACAATAACTAAGAAAGTATTGTGATAACCCAGAAAGACATATATCAAATCAAGAGTAGTGGTTTCAATTCCAGAGTAGGAGCTTCTTCAATAGATGGTTTGAAAATTGGTGTGGTTCTAATGGCTAGGTCTAAGGACTCAATCTGCCATCCATGCTTGAGTTCAAGATTATTAGCTTCAACTATGCTATCACAATCGTCTAAGGACTCGGCATCAGATGTCACTGCAAACTCTTTAGAAAGTACTGTGCTTTGGTCATTGAATTCTTCCTCAATTAGATCATCTAGCATATCGACAATATGGCATTCTTCTTTGTCCTTGCATTGAATAGCTTCATAAACACTGAAGATGACTTGCTCATTATTACGTCACATGGTTATTTCACCTTTATAAACATCAATAAAAGTTTCGATGTGGGTAAAAATGGTCATCCCAAGATTATGGGAAACTCATTGTCTGCCTCGCAATCAACTATGATAAAATCAGCCGAAAAAATGAATTTATCCACAAGAACTAAGACATTTTTTATTTTCCTTTTAGGTTGAGCCAAGGATCGATAAGCTAGTTGTCATGTTATTGTAGTAGATTTCATGTGACCAATTCCAAACTTTCTGAAAGTAGATAGTGGCATTAGGTTAATGCTAGCTCCCAAGTCGCATAAAGCTTTGCCTAAATAATGATTGCCAATTAAACATGGGATGGTAAAGCTCCCAGGATCTTTCAATTTAGGGGGCAACTTGTTTGTTAAAACAACACTACAACCTTTTATGAGTGTAATCATTTTAATATCAGTAAGCTTCTTCTTCTTAGACAAGACGTCTTTTATAAATTTCCCATTATTCGAAATTTGTACCAGAGCATCTACTAAAGGAATGTTGATCTGCAGTTGCTTTAGTGTGTCTAGGAATTGATGATACTACTTGTCATGCTTATTCTTCCTTATTCTTTGTGGGAAAGGTAAAGGTAGAGATACATCTACTTGCGCCGACACATTTGATTGCGTCGACAATTTCGAAAGTCAAACATTAGGCATATGAGTGACAATTTGTGGAACTTCTTTATCTGATGCATTGACAAACTCTTCAAATTCAACCTTTTCACCAGTGATGACTCCATCCGTATCTTTAGGTGCTACACTAGAGTCTATAAATTTTTCGCTAGTTTGTTTACCACTCCTAAGAGTGATAGCCTTACAATGTTCTTTCCCCCTCGATGGGATTTTCTATGTCACTAGGTAATAAGCCTGGTGGTCGAGTATTTAGATTTGAATAAAATTTTCCTAATTGTACCTCCAATGCTCAAATGGAAGATGAATTCCCTTATACGAAATCTTTCATGCAAGTAATATGCTCCTGCATTAACGCCTCAAGAGTTGGTAGGGAGTCAGAAGTAGAAGCTTGAGTGTACGGTTGCTATCGATGTCCATGAACATACTAATTTAGTATTGAAGAGTGTTGTGGCTGCATTAGATTTTGGTGTGGATGTGTCTGGCCTTGTTGTGGATACATCTAAGTGTGCTGATTGTAGTTCTATTGTTGTTGATTATAATTCCCTTGTCTTGGATTATAATTACCTTGAGTAGATGTATTCCCATATTTGAATGTCGTAGCATTTGGGAGCATTCTGAGTTTCCTAAAACAGTTGATTGCTTGCAGAGTTGTTGTAAGAGTTACCATAAGAATTATTACGGATGTTACTAATATAATAGGCATTTTCTACATGTTGTGGACAATCTTCATAGCTATGGTTGTCACTACAAATCTCACAACAAAAAGTAGGAACATCAACTTGCTGAGTGACTTGTATAGATGCAATGCTACTAGTCCCTTGCATATTTTTACTCATGTTTGTGAGGGAAGAAACTTGAGCACTTAGTGTTGTTATTGCATCCAATTCAATAACTCCTGGAGTATTTTTTGCTTGTGCAGCTCTGGAGAAAGGGTATTAATAATCATTCTAAGCAATTCTCTCAAGAATTCTCACAGCATGATTATAAGTACAATCTAGCAAAGGTCCATTTGCTGATGCGTCGACAAGATTCCTTGTATATGAATTCAACCCATTATAAAAAATCTCGATTTGTGTTTCTGATTGAATGACATGCATGGGACAACATTGAAGTAAAGATTTATAACGTCCCCATGTGGTGTGAAGATTTTCATCATCCAACTGATGATAAGACGTAATAACATTTCAAAGATAAGAATTTATTGTTGGCGGGTTAAATTGCAAAATAAACTGTGTTGCTAGTGCATCCCAAGAAGTAATTTATCTGGTAGGTAGCCCAAAAAACCAAGTACGAGCTATTCTTTTTAAGGAATAAGGAAATAATTGCATCTTCAAAGCATCATCAGGAATGACTTGTTGACTAAAGGAAGCACAGATCAATAAAAAAGGATTTAAGATGTTCTCTCACATCTTTATGTGGTAGTCCAGCAAATTATCCATTAGAATTCAACATTTGAAACATTACTGGCTTGAGTTCAAAATTCCAAACTTGGATTGCTGGCCTAACAACTCCCGGTTGAAAATCACCCAAGACAGGTACTAGAAAATCTCGTATAGTCCTATTTTGTATGTGAGCATCTTATGGCAACAATGGGTTATTAACATTTTGCTGTTTGATAAACCATAAAAGTAACATATTTTAGGCCCACATTTAGTATGCTTTTGGATGATTTATCCCTTGATTTATGTAAAAAGGTGCTCTTAATCCTTTCTTTTCATGTTTATACTCAAGAAAGCACCCGAGGACAACAAGAACGAGAAACGAGCTTAAAACGGGCCAATTTGTGCCAAAGAGGAAATCGACACGGCCTGGACTTCAAGCTACACAGACGTGCCTCAATAATTAACTAAGACACAGCCATGCCACGATTTACGCGGCCGTGTCCCAATCAATAGAATCAAGACACGGCTTGAAGACGATTTACACGGGCATGTACCATGGCTGTGCCCCTGCCACGGGAGAGAGCAATTTCACTCAGTTGGATACTTTGAGGCAAAGAAACACATTCCAAAGCTTATTCAAACACCGAGTAAAAGGTATAATTGAATTGGGTCACTTAGAGGCCAAGTAAAGCATTCTAAAAGTCTATATAAACACTCTAAGTGTAATTGAGATGGGGCAGTTAGCTAGGCCAAGGAGCCGAGCCAAAAAAGTCAGATTTGTGGGAATTACTCGAAGATAGCTAGTGGATCCATCTCAAGGAGCCCAAATTCTACTCAAGACGGCAGATTTCTCCTTCAATTCCTCTGGGGTTTTAGGGATTTCTTATGTTTTGTTTTATCTTTTCTCTTGAAATGTTTTCTTTATTCATTATGAACTAAACCCTTCAGAATGAAACCTAGATGAATCTTGTTATTGAATTTTGAATTATATGATAAATACTTATTTTGTTCTTAACTATGCATGTTTAATCCAAATCTGATGTGCTTAGGTGGAGGAGGAATAGACCCTACTTAAGAGTAGATCTAGCATAATTAAGCGGAGTTGATCGCACGACTAGAGATAGGGTGATGAGATTTTTCCGGATTAGGGTGAAACCTAATATGGGAGTCCATAGATCGATTTACTGCTATTCTAGGGGGTTATTATAAGAGAATGAAAGTTCCCCTAATTAACCTAGGGTTAGACGTTAATCACCTCGAGAGAGAGTTTAATATACGTTAAGGAGTCTTACAGATCAAACTAAGTGAATAAATCATATGGTTCAGTGTTAAGTAACAAGTGAAGTCTAGGTGGATTCTTGCTGAGGGTATCTTCGTGATCAATTGAGTTTTCTTCAAGTTATTCTCCAAGTCGTTCTTTTTGTCTTTGTGTCTTTAGCTTAGTAGTCATTAATTTAGATTAAATCAGTCAATCACTTAGGCTAAATAGTAAAAAGAAAGTGAGTTTTAGTACTTTTAGTTCCTTTAGGTTCGACAATCCGGTCTTGCCTAAGCTATACTACTGTTCGATAGGTACACTTGCCTTTAATCATTATCAGAGTTAGTTTCCAGGTTCGATCTTTCTCTTTATCAATTTTAAAACTTGACAAAACAACGATCACTGTTGCATCGGCGGTATGGCTATATTGTATCCTTATAGATTCATATTTCTTTGTTCTCGAAGTGTTCTTCGAATAGTCCTTTCAATTTCTAGATCAAAATTGGCAAGAAAATCTGACTTGCTTCAGGTCATAAAACACCTAAAATGAAGTTGAAGAAATAGCAACAAAGAAAAACTAGTTAGTGAATACTAAATATTATTTAAGGAAAATAAAGTGAAAATAAAACAAAAATAAACAAAATAAACATCAAACAAACGCCATCCCGGGCAACGGTGCCAAAAACTTGATCGGTTGTTTAACGTCACTGCAATAATGTTCAAGCATACACTGTCGATGCAAGTATAGTAGATAGATGTGAGTCTGTCAGATATCGATCCCATAGGGATGGTTGTCTTTTGTCTATTAATGTCGAGTGCAATAACTAGATAGAAATGAGATAAATTGTGAGGATAGTTGTCGAAGCAACAACTTGAAAACAATAAAATAAAATATGATAATTGTAAATTGGGATCCCCAACATGAATCTTCAGCAGAATACTAAATGCTTACAAGGTTTAAAGGGATAGGTGATTTTCGAGGCAATAAATTTCAATGGATATCTTACCAAGCTTCACTTTATTTAATTTGAGACTTAAACATGCACATTAACCCGACTTTCCAATGATGGTAATATGGCACTATTAAGAACAAGTGGACTAAATTCCTCTAATCCTCATTTAACTTTCGTTGTAATACTTGTTGGCTTGAATTGTTGCTACACTTTCCAGTGTTTAGTGACTACAATAACACTTCTGTGTTAATAGACATTCAAACCCCAAGATTAAAAAATAAAAGCAAGATTGAATAAGATAACATTTAACCAAGAATTCATGTGTTCTTCTATACAAATAGAAAACAAAGAGTAATCACCATCATTTAAAAAGAAATAAGAAAGAACAGAGTGGAGAATACTATTCCTAGACAACTTAACTAAATCCCTCTATTCCATCTTATCTTGAACTTAGGTCTCCTCGTCAGAAGCTAATCTACATCAATTTTCATGTTGGCTCACCCGTGAGAGGCATAAGCTATCATAACCTCAAGCTTCAAGGTAGGATGAAAAAGATGATGGTCAAGGAAAAACTCTTACCCCTTTTATTTTTCTTCTCAGATCAACCTTTTATGTCCTCTTCCAATAGTGCAGGTGTCCTTTCCTTAGAATTATTTTGTTCTTATATGTACAGGTTGATTATGCCAGACTAGATAGCTCACGCATTTTTAGTTCTCATCTGGACAACTGTCAGGTGCGTCAACAATTCTCGACGCAATTTGGAATTAACTCATGCAACGACATTAATGCAAAAAGATAGAAAAATTAAGGATAAAATAGGCTAGGATTCACTGAGTTATAAAATGTAATTTACTAAACTGACAATGCTAAAATATATGCTAAGGATAACTAAATGGGAACAATTTGACAAATAAGTAAGGAGGAAAACCTATATTCTTTCTAGTGCTATCAGGGGGTGAAATAATGGCATTGTTACCAGTAAAATGGATGGTGGATTAAAAGGTGGTATGACCCTTAATAAGACCAAATAAATGAGACATGAAATGGAAGATAGGCCTATTGAATTCACTGATGGGAAAAAGATACAGGGAGTTCAATCAAAGGTGTGTGGGGTTTTTGACTAATCATGTTCCAATGGAGTCAGATTTATAAAAGAAATATCAGTAGCCACTATCAAGCAGGCCGACCAGGCGCAATGAAAATCTTATGTTGGAATGTCAGTGGTTTGGGGCAGTCGCGGACTGTTAAATGTCTTGAGTACAAATTGAGACAAGTTTATCCTCAAGTTTTGTTTCTTATTGAAATAAAAGTCAGCGCTAGACATATGGAATAGATAATGAGAAAATGTGGTTTCATGTATAGAATTGATGTGGATACTGAAGGATGATGTGAAGGATTATCTTTAGGGTGGAAAGAAGGTTTGTCTATTTCGTTAAATATTTTTTCAAAATCTCATATTGATGCGGTTGTGGATGAAGAGGATGGCAAGGCTGTTTGGATGTTTACGAGATTCTATGGCTCTCCAGTGGAACAAGCGAAGAGTGATTCATGGAATTTACTAAGGCAATTAAAACATGGTCGTGGTTGGTTTTGGGGGATTTTAATGAGGTATGTTTTTCTTTTGAGAAGAAGGGAGGTCACTTGTAACAGCTCATTTTTCAGTGAAATTGGAACAGTGGTTTCGGGACCACAAATTCGATCCAAAAATAAGATTTATTTTTATTTCATTATATGGTTTGTATTATGATAGACATGTCGTGTGAAAATTTTGATACGAAAATTTTATCGATTAAGTGCTTAATTACGAGAAGGACTAAATCGCATAAAATGAAATAGTTAAATTCTAGTAGCTATAATGATTAAATAGCCATGGAATTCAAAACTAGAGGTTCTTATATGATAATTAGACTATTAAGAAATGTATGTAGATTTTCTTGGTGACTCATCCATGGAAATATAGAAAAAGGGCAAGGACTAAATTGGAAATTAAAATAATTTAATTAATTAAAAGATGATAAAAAGAAAAATCATCTTATTTTTGTCATCTTTAACCTTAAAAAATACATGGAAACCCTAAGAGAGAGAGAAGAAACTTTCAAGGCCTAATTGGGTAAGTTTTCTTGTCCCATTTTTAGTAATTTTGATATTTTTAAAATCGGGATAGTCTAATCTATCTATTTGGGGGATTAATTTGAAAAGTTATCAAGGTATGAAATTTGGGTCATGGATGAATATGCTGAAATTTAGAAATTTATGGTAGAAAATGAAAGGTTGTTGATAGATAAACAACTTTTACAAAGCGATTTTTGATGAAAACATCGTTTAGGGACTAAAATGCAAAGTGGTGAAAATTGATGAAAAATTCTAAAATTTATAGAAAATATGTGCTGTAAATTTTATGTTGGAATTTTGGTTAGGCTTGGAATAGGGAGTAAATTGCACAATTTGATTTTCCGAGCCTAGGGACAAAATTGGAATTTATGGAAAAGTTAAGGGCAAAATGATAATTTTGCCTAGGACTAAATTGAGTCAAATGAGTATGAAATGTATGAAATTGATGATTAAAGTTATTTATATAGATTCACACAACTCAAATTTGAGGTTAGATCGATGAAAGGAAAATTAATCAGGCATGTAATATGTTTAATTGAATGTTGTGCTTGTATGGAATGTGAATTATATTGATGTGCATTACTTGAATGCTATAATGAGAAAATTAATACATGCTTGAAAATGGTGAAATAGTGTTATGTCCTGATTGAATATTGAATTCCGATGAATATATGTGCTTTCCCGTAATGGATGAGGTCCTGCATTTGTTGCTGATGGATTTAGCTCGAACGAGCAATCCTATTGACTTAATTATAAAAAGTATTTAGCCCGGATGAGTAATCCTAGTATAATACCTCTCGAGTATACGTTATGATCAGGGTTTAGCCTGGATTGGTAATCCTAATCGAGCTCCTCTGAGTATACGTTATATAAAGGATTTAGTCTGGACTGGTAATCCTGTTATACGATATGTGGCTCGAGAGTGTGTTCATTGGTTAAGTGCCCTAATGAGTACCCCTGAATAAGAATTGACAGATTATCAAATTGTACACCTTGAGTGTACTACTTGAGCATCCATCGGAATTTCAATGATTCAACGGACACAACTCTTGACACGGCATGAGGATTATAAGATGAAATGGTAATGACTTGAAAGAATATTACTTGATGATCTAATCTATGTTTACTTGATTGTTATGAAGATTTTGGTGACTAACATGTTTGATTGAGTGCATGTGTTTAGGAAATATTGCTAATGGATGGAAAACATGATATTTTATGCTCAGACTTAATAAACGGGATTGGTAAGTTTAGTTTCCGTTATACGAAGTTACTAAGCATGTAATGCTCACTCTATTTTATTTCCCCTATTTTATAGTGCTTGGAGGCTCGCGAAGGTTGGAGATCATTGGAGCATCGTCACAATATCGACTAGTCATTTGGGGTATACTTAGTAGAATCATTTTGATATAATGGCATGTATAGGGCAACTTGGCCATAAGTGGCTTGAAAATGATGTTTTGTAACCTAGCCATTGGAATGGCTAGTAATGGTTCATTTTGGTATGACTAAGTAGGTTATTATGATATATATACACATGTGTTATGTTAAGTATATGGGATCAAATGTTGGTAATGCCTAAGTTAAACCAAGGTAAGTTTGTAAACACTTGTGCTTAATGGTATGACTTGGTGAATGATAGAACTTGTTCAATTTGAATGCTCGAATTGGTTGGTATTGGATGTGTGATTCAAATGCAAGTCTTGGGTGCGATTTTGGGTGAAAAATGAAGCTAGAAATGGCTTTATTTTATCCACATGGATAGACACACGAGCGCGTGTCTAGACCGTGTGTGACACACGGCCAAGTACATGGGTGTGTAGTCAAGCCGTGTGTCCCCTACACCTTAATTTTGAGAAACAGAATGCTCAAAATTGAACACATGGGTAGAGACACGAGCGTGTGTCTCAGTCGTGTGTGATATACGGGCATGTGTCTTGGCCGTGTGAAGCTTGCACCTAATTTTGAATTGAATTAATTAACCACACGGCCTAGCACACGAGTGTGTGGCATGGCCATGTGCAGAAGTCAAAGAGTTACATGGGGTGGAACATGGCCTGTAGTATGGGCGTGTCCAAGGGTCACACGGGCATGTGAGCCCTCCACCTTAAAAAAATTTTAAAATTTGCTAAAAATTCTTAGAGGTCTTGATTAAGTCCCGACTCATTCTTGATGCTTGTATTGGACCTCGATGGCCCATTTAAGGGACGTTTTGTATAATATCGGTAAATAAATAGTGATTATCATGAAATGTCTATAAATGTTCTAAAAATTTCCAGTAATGCTCTGTAAACCTAATTGGTGACAAGTACGGGTTTAGGGGTGTTACATCGCTTACAAGAGTAGAGACAAATCAGGGCTTTTAGGAAAGTGTTAGAAGAGTGTGAACTAAGTGACTTGGGTTTCTTTGGTCAATGGTTTACATGAGAAAGGGGAGATTACCAGAAAATAACATAAGAGAGCGATTAAATAGGGGATTGTTGATCTAGGATGGTGGAATTTATTTCTGGAGTATTTAGTGAATCACCATCTGCATAGCTCTTTAGATCATTGCCCAGTGGTTGTCGGTACAGGAGGTATTGAAAGGGCTTTAGCCTAGATTGAGATGTTTGTAGTTTAATTTTAATGCCAATTGGGTGTTCGATGATGGTTTTGGGGATCATTTAAAAAAGTGGTGAATTCAAATAATGAGTTTCTTGTGAAGTTTGAAGCTTGAGGAATAGAATTAAACAAGTGGGCTAAAAGAGCTAAAGTGAACCGGAATCATAGGAGAGAGAATTTAAGTTCTAGACTTCGTGAACTTAATAAGAAAAATCCAAGTGATGAGAATCTGGAGAGATCATGGATGTGAAGTTAGTTCTAAATATGGAAGCTAACATGGAATAATTATATTGGGAGTAAAGGGCTAGAGTTAATTGGATTCATTTCGGTGATCGTTACACTTCACTTTTTAATAATTCTTCTTCCAGCCAGAGGAGAAAAATATTGTTAAGGTTTTGGAGAATGGAAGTGGAAATTGGGTTACTGGACAAGATAAGATGATTAAGCTTGCAACATATTATTTTAAAGATTTGTTTGGTTCAAATCCAATGAGAAGTTATGATCAGTTGCTTGCTGGGATTCAAGTGTGCGTTATGGAAAATCTAAACAAGGAGTTGATGCCTAAGTTTAAAAGGGAGGAGGTGGTGGAGGCGATAAAAACCATGGCTCCTTTGAAAGCGTCCAGTAAAGATGGATTTCCTGCACTTTTCTATCAGAAGTTTTGGCCTGTAATAGGGGATGATGTTGAGAAATTTTGTTTGGATGTATTGAATGGTCAACGTGCGGTAGAGGAGGTGAATCACACAAACATAGTGCTTATTCCAAAAGTGTTGGCACCAAAGAATATGAGTCAATTTAGACCCATCAGTTTATGTAATGTAATTTACAAAGTGATTTCGAAGGTGATTGTTAATAGATTTTGAGGGGCCCTTGGTGTATGTATCGAAGAAACACAAGGAACATTTGTGGCAGGAAGGCAAATCACTGATAATATAATTGTGGTTTACAAAATTCTACATTCTTTAAAAAAAAGAAGGGCTCAGCTGGCTCTTTTGCTTTGAAACTTGATATAAGCAAAGCATATGACAGGGTTGAATGGGGTTCCCTGAAAAGTGTAATAGGTGTACTTGGGTTTTGTGAAGCACGGGTTCCACTTGTTATGAGTTATGTCTTTAGTGTGTCATATTCGGTGATGTTAAATGGGTTTCAAGTAGAAGAGTTTTGGCCTACACGAGGATTAAGGCAAGGAAACCCTCTAAACCCTTATTTGTTTATACTTTGTGTAACACCTCTTACTCGTATAACTTGAACCAAGTACGATACATTACCGTACTTAACTAACTCAATCATGCAACATCGATCCATTAAATTTCATTACAAATTAAATATTTTTCATTCAAGACCTTAATGTACTTATTATAGGTCTATGAGACCTCAAAATTACACTCGGAATGATTCGGGACCAAACTGGAAACTTTTGGACACTTAGAAAAATTTGATTCAAAATAGGGCCACACGCCCGTGTGAAGATAGGGACACGCCTGTGTGGCATATCACATGCCTTTGTTCCACACTCGTGTGGATTTATTTTTCAATTCGAACCTAGAGGGGTTTTCACATGGCCTGACACACACTCGTGTCCATAGCCTGTGTCCCTCACACGACCATGACACGCCTGTGTCTTCACCTATGTGTGAAAACCTTGACATTCTATTTCTGACGTCAGCATTCCATTTAGGTCACACGGCCAAGGCACATGCCCATGTCCTAGGCTGTGTCTCCCACACGGTTGAGACACACGGCCATGTCTCAACCCGTGTGTTTACTACTGGGTATTCTAACTTGCCAACCTAGCTTACATGGCCTCTTGCATCTTTTTCAAAACTGTGACGTATGTCTCAGATCTCTTTCCAAAATAATCGACAACGGTAGTCTGTGGAGTCTTACTATTTTGGACACATACAAATCTGCTAACTTGTCAAGTGAATAATCAACCTGTACTGGTATGAAATGGGCTGACTTCGTAAGTCTATCGACCACGACCCATATTGCATCTTTCTTTTTCAGTGACAACGGCAAACCCGTCACGAAGTCCATAGTAATAAGGTCTCATTTCCACTTAGGAACTATAATAGGCTGAAGTAAACCCGAGGGTACTTGATGTTCAGCCTTCACTTGTTGACAAATTAGACATCTCGATACAAACTCGAAAATGTCTTTCTTCATACTCAGCCACCAATACCATTTCCTCAAGTCATTATCTGACTTCGTCTTTGCTGGATGTCTGCACAAACATCCACTATGTGCTTTATGCAGAATCTTCCAAACAAGTTCATCATCTCTGGGTACACAGACCCTATCTCAAAACATTAAACATCCATCAGGACTTATCCGAAAGTCCAACTCAACATTTGACTCAAATTGAACTCTTTTAGCTTGTAAATCATTGCCGCCTTTCTGGGCTTCACAAATCTCTTGGAGAAACATTGGTCTAGCCCTCAACTCGGCTAGAATAGAACCCTCATCTGAAAAAGCTATCCATGTATTCATGGCTCTCAGTGCAAACAAGGATTTCCTGCTCAAGGCGTCTGCAACCATGTTTGCCTTTCCCAGATGGTAGTCAATTACTAACTCATAATCCTTTATTAGCTCCAACCATCTTCTCTTCCTTAGATTCAACTCTTTTTGAGTCATCAAGTACTTTAAGCTCTTATGATCTATGAACACCGACATTTCTCACCATATAAATGGTGTCTCCAAATCTTTAGTGCAAAAATAATTGCAGCCAACTCCAAATCGTGGGCTGGGTAATTCTTCTTGTGTGGCTTTAATTATCTAGAGGCATATGCTATCACCTTGCCCTCTTACATAAGTACACAACCTAATCCATTCAAGGATGCATTGCTGCAAACCATAAATTCCTTTCTTAGCTTGGGTTGTACTATAACTAGAGCTTCGGCCAACAATGCCTTGAATTTCTCAAAACTCTGCTGGCACTTTTTCGTCCACTCAAACTTCACATCTTTTTGTAGTAGCCTCATCATCTGAGTAGTTATCATGGAAAATCCCTTGACAAATTGTCTATAATAGCTAGCTAGGCCTAGAAAACTCCTAACCTTAGTTATGTTCCTTGGTGGTTTCCAATCCACAATTGCTGAGATCTTACTCGGGTCGACTCAAATTCCATCTTCTGAGACAATATGCCCCAAAAATCCAACTTCCTTAAGCCTAAATTCACTTTTACTAAACTTGGCATATAACTGTTTATCTCTTAAAATTTGCAGAACTGTTTTCAAATGCTCAGCGTGCTCATTCTCATCCTGAGAGTAGATTAATATATCATCTATAAAGACTAGAACAAATTTATCCAAATATGGTCGAAAGGTGCGATTCATCAAATACATGAAAACTATAGGGGCATTTGTTAAATTGAAAGGCATGACCAACAATTCATAGTGACCATACCCTGTTCGAAATGTGGTTTTCGGCACATCCGAGTCCTTGACTCTCAACTGATAATATCCTGACCTCAATTCTATCTTGGAAAACACCGTGGCTCCCTTCAATTGATCAAACAAATCATCGATTCTTTTTAATGGGTACTTGTTCTTCATAGTTACCTTAATGAGTTGCCGATAATCTATACATAACCTCATGGAACCATCTTTATTTTTCACAAATAAAATGGGAGCACCCCATGGAGAGTAACTCGGTTTTGTAAAACCTTTGTCCATCAATTCTTACAACTATGCCTTTAGTTCTTTTAGTTCGGTTAAAGCCATTCTGTATGGAGCAATTGAAATGGGGGCAGCACCAGGAGCTAACTCAATCCCAAATTTAATCTCTCTAACCAGAGGTAACCCTGGAAATTCCTCTGGGAAAACATCTCGATACTCACATACTGGGGAAACTGATTCATTTCTTAACTCAGTCTCTCTAGCATTCATTACAAAGGCAAGGTAAGCTTCACACCCCTTTCTTAGATATTTTTGAGTTAAGAAGGAAGATATCACTACTGGCAATCTGTCTTGCTCATCTGAGTCGGCACAAACAAGATCCCCACTTTCATATTTCAACTCAATAAAATTCCTTCCACAATTCACTATCACATCATGAGTAGTTAACCAATCCATCCCAAGGATGACATTAAAATCATCAAATGGCAATAACATAAGATTATCCATAAAGTAATGACCCATAATCATTAAAGGGCAACCTTGGCATACTCTATCAACTAACACACATTTGCCTAGGGGATTTGACACTCTTATCACAAATTTGGTGGACTCTACAGGCATGTTCATGCTAGAGACTAATTTCATGCAAATATACGAGTGGGTAGATCTCGGATCAATTAAAGCTATAACATGAGTATCATAGAGAGAAAATATACCCGTGATCACGTCGGGGGAGGACGCCTATTCGCGAGTGCGAATGGCATATGTTCTCGAAGGTGCTCTTCCCTCAGCTCTTGCAGTCTGCTCTCTAGATGTATTCTTACTACTCATTTCATTTCCTGGGTTTTTTTGTGGCCTCCTTCTAGTAGTAATTTCAGGTCTTATACTCTGAGGTTTCTCTTTCTCACCCATATCGCTTGAAACAAGCTTTCTTATTCGCTCGACACTCACCGGGGTGACGTCCACCATATTGTGGACATTCCAGTCTACTCGGTTGAGCGTTGACAACACTAGCAGCCAAAGTTGTCTGAGCTTTAGACCCCGGGTATTGTCTACCCTTACTTCTACTTAAAAATCAAGCTGAGGTGGCTGATCGAGTAGTGAAATCTCTTGATTTCTTGGATGAGGATTAAAATGATTTGCCCAATTATCTCTTCCTCGAGTCACGATACTCAATTTTAGCTATTCTTTTCTCTTTAACTAGTTCTTCAGCCTTATGGGCTCTATCTACTAGCACCATAATTTTTTTTTAGTTCTAGGACACCAACAAACAAATGGACATCCTCTTTTAACTCGTCCTCGAACCTATAACACATAATAGCCTCAGTGGAATGTACTCCCAGGCATATTTACTAAGCTTTATGAACTCATGTTCGTATTCAGCCACTGTCATTCGACCTTGCTTTAGCTCCAAGAACTCTTTTCTTTTTTGCTCAATGAACATTTGACTAATATACTTCTTCCAAAATTCCTCTTGGAAGAATTCCCAGTTAACTCTCTCCTTTGGCACCACCAACACAAGGGTGTTCCACCACTGATAGGCCAAATCTCTCAAGAGAGATACCACACACTTCATGCACTCATCAGGTGTGCATGACAACTCGTCGAATACTCTGATGGTATTCTCAAGCCAAAATTTTACCTTCTCTAGATCATCACCTCTACTAGCTTGGAATTCCTCAGCTCCTTGTTTCTGAATTTTATCGACTGGAAGCCTTTCTCTTCTTACTACCTCTATCACTTGGGGAGCTACAGGGGTAGGCTAAGGAATATGTGGGGGTGGAGGGGGTTGAGCATTCAGGTTTGCTCAAATAAACTCAGTGTACCAATTGCTCATCATATAGAGAAAGGCTTTTCGAGCCTCTTCTCCCTAACCTAAAGTCTCAGGTCTACTTTCTACTTGCACGAGAGCTAGTGCATTACTTGCAGCATCATCGGTTGTAGCTCGATTGGGATCCATTTACTATATAAAAATAAAATTCAATTTGTCAGGAGTCGTCACACTATCATTATGTAAATACTCATACATATGGCATGTGTAGCTAGACTCATACTTAAGCTACGCTAGTCCGAGAATTAACTAAATCGTAAATTTGATACCACTAATTGTAACACCTCTTACCCGTATTCGACACTTGAACCGGGTACGAGGCATTACCGTACCTAACTAGTTTAATCAACAACATTGATCCATTAAAATTTATTACAAATTAAATCTTTTTCATTTGAGATGTAACATCCTTAAAATAGGGTTCTGCATTTTGCTTCTGTTGCATGTGATGAATTGTCTATAATGTTCATTTAACATGTTTTGGGGTCTAGTTAAAACCCTAAGTTAGGCCTGAGTTAGGGCTAAGAATTTTGTTTTGGCATTTAAGGAAATCAAGCTAAAGGAGAGAGGGGTTAAGAGATTTTATTTGGGAAGGTTGACACAAGAAAGCAATAGGAAAAATGGCAAGGGAGGCGCCACTAGGGTGTCAGGGGAGTGACACCACATGCAGAGAGAGAGAGCCTGTGTTTGAGCTGCAAGAATTACACTCCTGCTTATTCTTTTTCACGCTACAAGCATGAAAGATGAGTGCCAGGAGGGACTCTCTTGAATGGATGAGGATGTGAACATCAGATTTGAATTGCATGGATGAATCCTATCAAACTCATGTGGGTAGAGTTGGCCGAATAGTGGTCTGTGGGCAAGGGGGATATCGGTTCTGGGGATCTTTTGGTATAGCCGAATGTCCCTCTAAGCTCATTAGTGTTATTTCTTTTTCTCTCAAAGTACTTAGCCGAAATCTTCATCTCCCTCATCTCTCTCTTTTTCTTCCTATTTTGCTCAAAGTCGAAAACACCATGCCGAAAACACCATAGCCGAACCATTTTCACCTATCTTCTCTCTTCTCTTCACCATCTTTCTTGAATCAAACCACCACTCAAGCCGAATTTTGATCCCATCTTTCCCATCTTTTCTATTTTTTTCAAAAGCCGAAAGCTTGTTGTTTCTCTTTCGGTTTTATCAAGTGCCTTAGCCAAATACTTGGCTCATAAATCTCTCTCTTCTTGTGATTTCTCTTTATTATCTTAAGTGCCAGAATCAAGTTTACTTTTGGGGACATAGCCGAATCTTCTGGTAAGGGATCTCTTCTTTTCTTCTTGATCGATTTAAGTAATGCCGAACCTTTTCTGTCTTTCTTTTGATATTTCTTCCATTGTGGTAATCGAGATCTTAACTTATTATTGTCCCATGTGGTAGCCGAAACCCTTAACACCAATAGGGGGTGCCGATCTGTGATGTTTAAAGGCCAAAGCAGTCATCAAGGTAAGGGACGACAAACTTATTTGGTATCGGGATTTATGTTTTGGCCAAATGGCCTTTGGATTCTTAATGGTGTGTTAAAACCGATTGTAAGGAGGAGTATAGCCAAACGCAGTGAATCTCCGGGATTTGGTTGGAAACCAAATCGTCACTAAGGTAAGGAATTAACCTTGTGCGATTTATCTTTCGGGACTTTGTGAATAAGCCGAATGGATTTAGATCTAAAGGGTGGTATTGGCCGATTGTAGGTGCAGTAAGGACATACGTTTCGGGATCTCGTAGTATCGCGTAGTTTTGGGATTTCGCATATAGTCAGGTGTGTAAACGCTTACACACTTTATTAGTTTAATGATGCTTTTATGTTATTGTATAACCCTTGGTATTAATGACTTTGTCTTGTGGGCATAAGCTTAGATTCCGGGTAAGTCCCCTGTTATGTGACTCTTGGTACAAATCATTGTGATCTGTTAAATGTTATGGTATATGTTATTAGCATGATCATTCGATATTATGACATGTATGTTATGAACATGATAATGGGTTTGATGAGAGGAGGGGGATGACTTATTTTGGACTGTCACCAGTAGTTTTGACCACACGAGGGGTTGGCCCCGTCTTGACATTATATTTTGTGACTAAGTGCTTTTGACCACCGTGGTTTTGACCACATATCGATATGTGACTCGTCCGGTGGTTTGGTACCACGATGGGTTAGCCCCACGAGATTATTCTGGGATTGTCATTAGTGGTTTTGACCACATGATGGGTTGGCCCCATCACTTCATTTGTAACCGGTCATCGGTGGTTTTGACCATACCGATATATTTGTGACTACGGTCACGATGGTTTTGACCACTAGTGGTTTTGACCACGTGGTAGTTAAAGGTGTTTGGATGGCTAGGTTATGGGTTGCATGTTTTGCATGGTTTGCATGTTTTCTTGATAACTTGTGTAAGTGAATGCACTATCGGGTTGAGGATTTACACATCGATTCTTGGTGACTCACCCTTCCCTTATATTTTGCGGTGAATAGATTGCGGAGATGGGTAGGGAGGACTCGAGGCGACCATGCATGTTCGTTGGATTATGGTTTCTTTTAGTTACTTTTTAAATTTTAAATTTTGGTTTTGGGGTTATGTAATAAGGTCGCTAAGATTCATTTTGGTTTCATTTTATTATTGCTATTATTTTAACTATTTGGGATAAATGATTTTAATAATTAAGCCGCGAGAGCATAATGTTTTTAAAACTATAACTCCTTTGTTTTTCATTAAAGCGTTGCCATCGGGTAACATCACTTAAATTATGATAACAAAGATAGCTTGAATGTTTTCTAAAAACTTGCAACAATAATTAGACTTTAAGAACGGATTTCTAAAAGGGTTTTCTAAAGAAAATTATCCGATGAACTTTCGTTTTCAAAAGGTTTTCACTCCGTGACATGCCAGATCCGATTGTGGTGTGCTGACGGGTTTGGGGTGTTACAATATTAGTATCAGAGCCAAGTTCAAAAGCTCGACTATGAACCCAAGGCCCAAAACGTTTTAAAGTAAGGTTTTTAAATGTTCTTGGTTGGAAATACATGGGTTGAACAGCATGGCACCGAGTCTCCGGCACCAATCCGCCCAGGTAAGTACTTCTGACTGTTGTGTGATTTATATGTAGGGGAAATGGGTATTTCGGGATCGAAGATTAGTGAAATAGGAATTATTGAACTCTAGGAATAGCTTACCCCAACTCAAGTACATAAGACTTAATGATCCACTAAACAAACCTGTAAGCACGTCCCTGAGCTAAGGGTGTGGCAACCGTTGTGTGCATGTCTAGGATTGGACTTAGGGGGGAGCTTGGTATTTAAGCAGTCGTAGTGACTCACCTCCTCTCCACCCAAATCCTACCTGGTGCGTAGTGACGGTTCACCCCAGCTAAGACGACTTATTCACAGGCTAAACTTTATAACTAAAACCCGAAAGGGGCCAGCCATTTTGTTTTGAAACACTTTAAAACCTTGGTTTTGAAATGGCCACAGTAACCTTGATTTAAGAAATGACCAAAATATCCCGATTTGAAAAAAAAAAGACCAAATTGCCCCTGACTTGCAAAATTACCAAAATGCCCTCAATATAAAAAAATTACCAAAGTACCCTCGAAGTGAAAATATTCAAAATACCTTACTTTGTAAAATCACCTTGAACAATATTTTGAAAAGAAATTTTTGAAAATACCCCTGGATTATGAAAAATTATGAAAATACCCCTAGTTTATGAAATTACCAAAAAGCCCGATTTCTGAAAATTTTTGAAATATCTATGATTTGTAAAGGTTTTTGAATTTACCCTGTTTTAATTACTAAAATACCTCGATAGGTTAAATCACGAAAATACCCCCGAGTAGTGAAATGACGAGAATACCCCTACTCATGGAATGAGGGTAGAAAATTGAACTAAAAACTGTATGATGATCGAAAGAACCACTACCAAATTTCTCTACATAAAATTTATTCGTGGGTAATAAGTGGAATAGAGGCTAATTCATAAAAATCTCTTAAACAGATAAACTGAGGTTAGATATGAGTACTAGGGGACATGGTCAGAATGTGCGAGGACACGGTAGAGGTAGAATGACCGTATCGGAACCGGTTAGGTTTGGACAAGGGTCAGAGAATGAAATACCACTACCACCACTTTGGTATGGAATATCGAGGATCGACGGGGAAGATCTGATGTTGCGGTGATCTGCGAGTCTTTGGAAAGAGTGGTGGAGCGGTGGAGAGTGCAGGGAGCTCGAAAATCCGTATCTGAGCGACTCCGAGCCAATGGAGCTGAAGTGTTCCGAGGTGTTTCTGGTGTGGCTCCCAATATGGCTGATTATTGGTTGGAAGCGACGGAACGAATCATGGATGATCTAGACCTGACTGCTGAGGAAAAACTAAAAGGGATAGTGTCGCTTCTCCGGGATGAGTCGTACCAGTGGTGGCTTACGGTTCGGGATAGTGTAGCAGTGGATGACCTCACTTGGGACTACTTTAAGGTAGCTTATCAGAAGAAATATGTGGGGTCTAGCTACATTGATGCACAAAGGAAGGCATTTCTAAAATTTGGTTCGGGGAATAAATCATGTCGAGCACGAGGTAGAATTTTTAAGGTTGAGCCGATATACTCAGGGCATTATAGCTACGGAGCATGAACGGTGTGTTTGATTCGAGGATAGATTAAGGACGATTTGAGGCTCTTGATTGCTCCACGAGAGGAGAGAGAGTTTGCGGTCTTAGTGGAAAAGGCCAAAGTTTTTGAAGAGGTGAAACGATCGGTGAGGCGAAATCGGGACGAGGGGATGGAATAAAAGGAATCTTTGGATCATCGGGTCTAGCGAGAACCAGAGAAACGGAGATAGATATAGTGGTCGAATCAAGTCGCTAGGCCTACTACTGATAATACTCAATGGCCACCATGATGTACTCGGTGTGGAAAGTCTCACACGGGGATCTTTGGACTGAAGCAGAGGATGTTTTGAGTGTGGGTCGATGGAACACCAAGTGAGGATTGTCCAAAGCGGTCACTAAGTTGCGATCTGGGATCGAAGCGTACTCAAAATAGGAGGGATGGTCGGCTGACCACGGAGGGCCGTGGTCTTGCTAGGGGAGGTAATGGCTCGATAGAGGGTAGAGAGCACAAGGCGGGAGGCTAGACAGCCGGGTTAGTCTATGTAGTGAGGCATTGAGAGGAGGGTGATGCAGGATGTCATAACTGTATGCGTTCCTAATCTTTGGATTTCCTTACAATGCTTTAATAGATGTGGGTTCGACGACTCTCACGTAGTGATAGCATAATGGAAACTATGAATTTAGACTTTGAGATTACTTTAGGGAGATGATGTAATTAGCCCTCAGGTCATTCTGCAGGAGTAAATAATTTGGATAGGGATGTACCCTAGAACTTAAAGGGTTGTGTTCTTGGTCGATCGATGGAAGCCGCCGTTTGGGGAGTTTGATCGATTCTCGGGATGGATTGGTGGTGAAGTACTAGGTCGGTTTGTATTATGTGCTAAGCATATGGTGTTGAGGACAATGGAAGGTGAAGAGGTGGTGATGATAGGTAATAGGAGGGAGTAATTATCGAATATGGCCTCTGCACTGAAGGCGGAGAAAATGATCAAAAGGGCTGTGAAGCATTTTTGGTTCGGGTGTGTGCCTTAGAGGCCAAGGAGTTAGCAGTGGAGAATGTTTGAACAGTGAAGGAATTCACTGATGTATTCCCAGAAGAACTTTCGGGTCTGCCTCCGGATCGAAAAGTTGAATTCGGTATAGACTTATTACCCGAAACTACGCCAGTGTCTATAGCCCTGTATAGGATGGCACCGAAGGATTTTGTAGAGCTGAAGGCCCAAATTCAGAAGTTGTTGGACCAAGGTTTCATTCGATCGAGTATATCTCCTTGGGGAGCACCTGTACTCTTTGTTAAGAAGAAGGGCGGTATAATGCGGATGTGTATAGACTACCGTCAGCTGAACAAGTTGACAATCAAAAACAAGTATCCGTTGCCCCGGATTAATGACTTCTTTAATCAACTTAAGGGTGCATCAGTTTTCTCAAAGATAAATCTTAGGTCGGGGTATCATCAACTCAAGGTGAAGGAGGCTGATGTTCATAAGATGGCATTTCGTACTCGGTATGGGCATTACGAGTTTCTGGTAATGCCGTTTGGGTTAACCAACGCACCGGTAGCATTCATAGACTTGATGAATCGGGGGTTCCAGCAGTACTTGGACCAGTTTGTCGTGGTATTCATAGACGACATATTGGTGTACTCCAAGAATGAGGAGGATCATGATACACACTTGCGGGTGGTATTGCAAATTCTGAGGAAAAAGTAACTTTTTGCCAAGTTCAGTAAGTGCAAATTCTGGCTTAGGGAAGTAACTTTCTTAGGTCACGTAGTGTCCGCTAAAGGGATTAGAGTGGACCCTCACAAGATTGAGGCGGTGTTGGATTGGAAACCGCCTAGGTTAGTGGCTGAAATTCAGAGTTTTATAGGTTTAGCGGGGTATTACTGGAGATTTGTGGAAGGATTTTCTCTGATCGCGACACCGTTGACCAAGCTGTTGAGGAAAGGAGTTCCATTTGTGTGGATGGAGAAACAATAGGAAAGTTTTGACAAGTTGAGGAAAATTTTGATGGAATCTTCGATTCTGGTACAGCTTGAGGCAGGAAAGGTATTCACGGTCTATTGTGATGCATCACATACTGGTTTGGGATGTGTGCTAATGCAGGAAGGGAAAGTAGTAGCGTACGCGTCTCGACAGCTGAGACCGTATGAGGGTAACTACCCGACTCATGACTTGGAGTTGGCTGCGGTGGTTTTTGCCTTGAAGATTTGGAGGCATTATTTGTACGGAGAGAAGTCGATGGTCTACACAGATCACAAAAGTCTGAAGTATCTTCTAACTCGGAAGGATTTGAACTTGAGACAGCGTAGATGGATTAAGCTGTTGAAGGATTACGATTGCTCGATTGAGTATCATCCGGGCAAGACTAACGTAGTAGCTGATGCATTGAGCCGAAAGGTGGTAGCAGACTTGCGAGCGATGTTTGCCTACCTTAGTTTGTATGACGATGGGGGTTTGTTGGCGGAATTGCAAGTAAAGCCAACTTGGGTGGAATAGATCAAAGAAAGCAGTTAGTGGATGAGGTTTGAATGCTCGAAAGTTGCAAGTCTGAATAATGGGTTGGAAGGATATAGCTTGACTCATGATGGAGTCTTGTGTTTCCAAGGGAGAGCTTGTATCTTAGAAGGACGGGAGTTGAGGCAAAAGATTCTTCAAGATGCACATAGCAACCCATATGCTATGCATCCTGGAGGTAGCAAGATGTACCGGGATTTGCAAAAGTAGTTCGTGGCGTGGTTGAAGCGAAAAGTGGTGAGTTTGTGGGTAAGTGTCGGCGACGTCGATGAGGTCAAAGCTGAGCATCAGCTGCCGTCAGGTTTACTTCAGCCAGTGAAGATTCCTCAGTGGAAGTGGGAAAGAATTACCATGGACTTTGTCAGTGGGCTACCCCTCACGCCTAGTAAAAAGGACTCAGTCTGGGTGATTGTGGATCGTCTGACCAAATCAGCTCACTTCATACCGGTGAGGGTTGATTATTCGCTCCATAAGCTAGCCAAATTGTATGTGGCCGAGATTGTAAGGTTGCATGGAGTGCCAGTGTCAATCATCTCGGATAGGGATCCTAGGTTCACGTCAAGGTTCTAGAGAGCTTTGCATCAAGCCTTGGGAACGAGGTTGGATTTTAGCACAGCTTTTCACCCGTAGTCTGATGGACAGTTTGAAAGAGTGATTCAGATTTTAGAGGATGTGCTAAGGGACTGTGTTCTAGATTTCAGTGGTAGTTGGGAGGAGTATCTACCATTGGCGGAATTTGCTTATAACAATAGTTATCAAGCAAGTATCAAGATGGCACCATATGAGGCACTGTATGGACGGAAGTGTCGTACTCCTACGTGCTGGACAGAGTTGGGTGAACGGCATGTTTTAGGTCTGGATTTGGTGGCAAAAACTGAGGACAAGGTTAAGGTGATTCGGGCTCGTCTCAAAGAAGCGTCGGATAGGCAAAAGTCTTACACCGATCTTAAACGCAGAGATATAGAGTATCACGATGGGTGATAAAGTTTTTCTAAAGGTATAGCCATGGAAGAAGGTGCTAAGATTTGGACGAAAAGGAAAGCTAAGCCCTAGGTTTATCGGGTATACGGTGTTGAAACGAGTAGGACCAGTAGCTTATCACTCATTTGCCAGAGAGTTAAGTCAGATTCACGATGTTTTCCATGTTTCGATGCTTAGGCGCTATCGATCTGATCCGTCACACGTGGTACCCATTGCAGAGATTGAGGTAAGCTTGGATTTGTCTTTCGAAGAGAAGCCGGTACAGATCTTAGATCGGGATGTCATAGTTCTATGTAGGAAGTCAGTACCCCTGGTGAAAGTATTATGGCGGAACCATGGTACAGAGGAGGCCACGTGGGAACCTGAGGATGTGATGAGGCAGCAATACCCTCAACTCTTTTGATCAGGTAATTTCGAGGCCGAAATTATTTTTTAAGGGGGTAGAACTATAACATCCTTAAAATGGGGTTCTGCGTTTTGCTTGTGTTGTATGTGATGAATTATCTATAATGTTCATTTAACATGTTTTGAGGTCTAGTTAAAACCCTAAGTTAGGCCTGAGTTAGGGCTAAGAATTTTATTTTGGCATTTAAGGAAATGAAGCTAAAGGAGAGAGGGGTTAAGAGATTTTATTTGAGAAGGTTGACACAAGAAAGCAATGGGAAAAATGGCAAGGGAGGAGCCACTAGGGTGTCAGGGGAGTGGCGCCACATGCAGAGAGAGAGAGAGAGAGCCTATGTTTGAGCTGCAGAAATTGCACTCCTGCTTATTCTTTTTCACACCACAAGCATGAAAGAGGAGAGCTTAGGAGGGACTCTCTTGAATGGATGAGGATGTGAACATCATATTTGAATTGGATGGATGAATCTTATCAAACTCATGTGGGTAGAGTTGGTAGAATAATGGATTTGTGGGCAAGGGGGCTATCGGTTTGGGGAGCTTTTGGTATAGCCGAATGTCCTCTAAGCTCATTAGTGTTATTTCTTTTCTCTCAAAGTACTTAGCGAAATCTTCATCTCCCTCATCTCTCTCTTTTTCTTCCTATTTTGCTCAAAGCCGAAAACACCATAGTCGAACCCTTTTCACCTATCTTCTCTCTTCTCTTTACCATCTTTCTCGAATCAAACCACCACTCAAGTCGAATTTTGATCCCATCTTTCCCATCTTTTCTATTTTATTTCGAAAGCCGAAAGCTTGTTGTTTCTCTTTCGGTTTTATCAAGTACCTTGGCCGAATACTTGGCTCATAAATCTCTCTCTTCTTGTGATTTCTCTTCATTATCTTAAGTGCCAGAATCAAGTTTGCTTTTGGGGACATAGCCAAATCTTCCGGTAAGGGATCTCTTCTTTTCTTCTTGACCGACTTAAGTAATCCCGAACCTCTTCTATCTTTCTTTTGATATTTCTTCCGTTGTGGTAATCGAGATCTTAACTTATTATTGTCCCATGTGGTAGCCAAAACCCTTAACACCAATAGGGGGTGCCAATCTGTGGTGTTTAAAGGCCAAAGCAGTCATCAAGGTAAGGGACGACAAACTTATTTGGTATCGGGATTTATGTTTTGGCCGAATGGCCTTTAGATTCTTAATGGTGTGTTAAAACCGATTGTAGGGAGGAGTACAGCCAAACGCAGTGAATCTTTGGGATTTGGTAGGAAACCAAATCGACACTAAGGTAAGGAATTAACCTTGTGCGATTCATCTTTCGGGACTTTGTGAATAAGCCGAATGGCTTTAGATCTAAAGGGTGGTATTGGCCGATTGTAGGTGCAGTAAAGACATACGTTTCGGGATCTCGTAGTATCGCGTAGTTTTGGGATTTCACGTATAGTCAGGTGTGTAAACGCTTACACATTTTATTAGTTTAATGATGCTTATTATGTTACTGTATAACCCTTGGTATTAGTGACTTTGTCTTGTGAGCATAAGCTTGGATTCCGGGTAAGTCCCTTGTTATGTGACTCTTGGTACACATCATTGTGATCTGTTAAATGCTATGGTATATGTTATTAGCATAATTATTCGATATTATGACATGTATGTTATGAACATGATGATGGGTTTGATGAGAGGAGGGGGATGATTTATTTTGGACTGTGACCAGTGGTTTTGACCAAACGACGGGTTGGCCCCGTCTTGACATTATATTTTGTGACTAAGTCCCAGTGGTTTTGACCACATATCGATATGTGACTCGTCCCAGTGGTTTGGCACCACATTGGGTTGGCCCCACAAGATTATTTACGGGATTGTCATCAGTGGTTTTGACCACATGATGGGTTGGCCCCATCACTTCATTTGTGACTTCGGTCATCAGTGGTTTTGACCATACCGATATATTTGTGACCACGGTCACCAGTGGTTTTAACCACCAGTGGTTTTGACCACACAGGGTAGTTAAAGGTGTTTGGATGGCTAGGTTATGGGTTGCATATTTTGCATGGTTTGCATGTTTTTACTGATAACTTGTGTAAGTGAATGCACTATCGGGTTGGGGATTTACACACTGCATCTTCGTGACTCACCCCTTCCCTTATATTTTGCAGGTGAATAGATTGCGGAGATGGAGCCAGGAGGACTCGAGGCGGCTGTGCATGTTCATTGGATAATGGTTTCTTTTAGTTACTTTTTAAATTTTAAATTTCGGTTTTCGAGTTATGTTATAAGGCCGCTAAGATTTATTTTGGTTTCATTTTATTATTGCTATTATTTTAACTATGTGGGATAAATGATTTTAATAATTAACCGGCAGAATGCAATTTTTTTAAAACTATAACTCCTTCGTTTTTCATTAAAGCGTTGCCATCGGGTAACATCACTTAAATTATGATAACAAAGATAACTTGAATGTTTTCTAAAAACTTGCAACAATAATTAGAATTTAGGCACGGATTTCCAAAAAGGGTTTTCTAAAGAAAATTATCCGATAAACTTTCGTTTTCAAAAGGTTTTCACTCCGTGACATGCCAGATCCAGTTGTGGTGTGCTGACCGGGTTTGAGGTGTTACACGAGACCTTAATGTACTTATTATAGGTCTATGAGACCCCAAATTTACACTCAAAAAGATTTGGGACCAAACCGAAAACTTTTGGACACTTAGAAAAATTTGATTCAAAACAGGGCCACACACCCGTGTGAAGATAGAGACACCCCCGTGTGGCATATCACATGCCCGTGTTCCACACCCATGTGGATTTATTTTTCAATTCGAACCTATAGGGGTTTCACACGGCCTAAAACATGCCCGTGTCCATAGCCCGTGACCCTCACACGGCCATGACATGCTCGTGTCTTCACCCGTGTGTGAAAACCTTGACATTCTGTTTCTGACGCCAGCATTCCATTTAGGTCACATGGCTAAGGCACACTCCGGTGTCCTAGGCCGTGTCTCCCACCCAGTTGAGACACACGGCCGTGTCTCAGTCTATTTGTTTACTACTGGTTATTCTGACTTGCCAACCTAGCTTGCATGGGGACACAGGGCTTATCAACACACCCATGGGGCTGACCGTATGTCACACGGCTTAGACACATGCCCGTGTGTCTACCCGTGTGGACAATTATAAGGCTATCTACCAAGCCAATTGCCACCCTACAAAGCAACCACACACATACCAAATCATATCAACGTACATCATGACAATAATGTTCTTCTCAAAACTCAAAATCAATACATCCAGACAAGCATACACTTCATGAACGTCATCACCATTGATTATATAAACTTGTCAAGTTTTGGCCAATTTCCAATGACCATTTACAAAATGAGTTGAATAACATCAATAGCCCACTTTGGCTAACAAATATGACATAACAAAATGACCAAGTCCTATACATGTCATACTCAAAATAAATCTAACTTTCCTATACCAAAGAGAAGTTGATAGTGTGATTCCAAGCTCTGACGTCCTATGATCCCCGAGTTAGCTTGGTGATACTACAAGGAAGAGGGAAATGAGAGGAGTAAGCGTAAAGCTTAGTAAGTTTGCATGAAATAAATAGCAACATAAAGGTTCATAATGCCATCCATCCATTGCATTAAATAAGAACACAAAGTCTCAAGCACATTGCAATAACTTACTCATGCTTACTCTTACCAATTACATGTTATGTCACATACCGTAAACATTTCTTGTGAATTACTCACATGTACCGGTATCACTTCATCACATAGCTTTAGCACTAATTTCATATCTATCGAAAACTTAACTATTTATCCCATTGAATCGCTTGGGATACCCGAGGATACATAATCATCATCATGCACATAAATACGACGCCAATGCCATATCCCTAATATGGTCTTACATAAGGTCTCATCTCGATGCCGATGTCATATCAGATATGGTTTATACGGGATCTCATATCGATGTCGATGTCATATCCCAAATATAGTCTTATATGATTTTCATATTCGATGTCGATGCCATATCCCAGATATGGTTTAATACGGGATCTCATTTTGGTACCAAGGCTATGTCCCAGAAATGTTCTTATATGGGACCTTACCAATCTCTTGTCTTGATGATGATATCCTCTCATTTCTTAAAGTCTAACCTAGACTTCAACATCATAGGTTTTCATTATTTCCTCATTCAACATCATTACTCAATTTCATAGAAATAATATACATCATCACTAATATCAAACATTTTAAGACTTAATAACATGATGTTGAATTTATTACACACAAACTTACCTCTGTACCAAAATATGCCAATTTGTCGATCTAGTCTAAAACCTTGCCTTTTCCTCGGTCAAGATTAATTAATCATTCTTCTTGATCTATAATAGCAAATTAGCTCATTTAATTACTACATTAACCATTACATTTCAATAATCATATTTTGGAAAAATTACCATTTTACCCTTAGGCTTTCACAAAATAATGATTTTACCCCTAGGCTCGTAAATCAATTCTAATCAAATTTCCTCCTTTTACAAGCCTAGATGAACATTTATTACTCTTATTTAAACCCTCAATACCCATTGTTTCACACATTTAACACCTATTTTACAACCTTTACAAAAAGGTCCTCTTAAGTGTTTTCATGGAAACACCTTTCACAAAAGTTGTTCGTCTAACAATCAAGACTCATTTTCTTTCATAAAAATACAGCAAATAACATAAATTCTCACATGTAAAGACCTTAAAATTTCAACCTTTTTGCAAAATAGTCCTCTCTTTAGCTTGCTTGAGCTTTAGGGGTTCTAAAAGTACAAATATTATCAATGAATGATCATCAAAACAGTTACTTGTAGGAGAAAAGCTTGCTGAATTTTTTAAGCCCTCAAACCCCTATTTTTCTGCTAATTTCAATGGAGAAGAAGAGAAGAAAAGATGATATTTTTCTTTTCTTTATTTTATTAATACAAGTCAATTTAATCTACCTAATTCCAATAACTTTGACCAATTTTGACATTATTTGGCCCCTATGGCCTGCCACCCTATTTCTAAGGGTCTAATTGCACTTTAAGGGCCTCAAATTAATATCCTATGGCTTTTAGACACCTTTAGCTTATAAAATAGAACTTTCACACTTTAAACGATTTAGTCCTTTTTGAAATTAAGCATGCAATCGCTAAAATTAAAGCACCAAATTTTTCATGCACTCTTGTAATCATGCTATAACTCATAAAATAACATTAAAATAATTTTCTTCAACCTCAGATTAGTGGTTCTGAAACCACTGTTCTGACTAGCCCCTAAATTGAGCTGTTACACTTTGTGCTGAGGGTTTTTCTAGGTTGCTTAATATGACTAGAGTAGATGGAAGGTTTAATAGGGATAAGGTGGGTAGGGTTTACCAGTTACTCATTTGTTTTTTGCTGATGACAGTATGTTATTCGGTGAAGCTTTGGTTGAAAGGGCAAATATTATGAAATTAGTGGTGTTTGAGTATGAAGGAGTCTCAGGACAATTTGTTAATTATGCTAAGTCTCTCAAATATTTTAGTGGGAATGTGGATCATGGAGTAAGGTAACAAGTAGGAAGAGTCTTGGGGTGCAAATTTCAAATAATCTAAAAAGGTACATTGGTTTTCCAATGATGGTGGGTCGTACAAAAATAGATGCTTTTGTGGATCTTAAGGAGAAGTTTATGAGGAAGGTGATTAGTTGGAGTGTGTGAAATTTATCATTGGGGGTAAAGAAGTGTTCATAAAGTCAATTTTGCAAGCTATTTAGATTTATACAATGCAATGTTTTATGTTGCCTGTTGCTTTGTGTCGTGAGTTGGAAAATATGAAGAGCAAATTTTAGTGGTGTAATACAAAGACTAGAAAGCGTATACATTGGTGAGTGCATTATGGAAGATGATTGGGTTTTAGCTTAATAAATTTAATATGGGATAGCAAAGCATGGATGGAAATTTTGATGACCAATTATTTGTTTACGAGGAATCCCATGGGGGGTTTTTTGAGTGCATGCTTGGAATCTTACCCTTCGTATACCTGGCAAAGTATCTAGGGGGCCCATAGGCTGCTGGAAGAGGGTTTAGGTTGGAGGGTTGGAAATGGCTCGTGTGTGAACATCTAAAATGATGTGTGGCTACCTGGTCTTAGGAATGGCAGAATACATGTTTAGATTATCGACATTAGATATAGCACTGTTATAGATCTAATAGAGGCAGAAATGTTTACCTAGAAAAGAGAGGTAGTCCGAAATTTATTTGGTGATGAACAATTAGAGAAAATATTATTTATTCCATTGGTGAATAGTGTGCAAAAGGATCAAGTGGTTTGCAGGGGGATAATATAGGGGAATTTACAGCAAAGAGATAGATGGCTAATTATAGAGGAGGATAATATAATGGGAGGTAATAATACTTTACAATCAATGAATCTATCTAATTTTTACAAAAGACTATAGAGCTTAGATATTCATAGCAAAATTCTTATACAATGCTGGAATGTAGCGAATGAATTTGTGCCTACGTTGTGTGCGCTGAAGTCACGTAGCCTTGTTGTGAACACGTTTTGTCCGGTCTATAAAAGGCGAAAGAGGAGATTGTGTCCCATTTGTTTCGAGACGTTGTCTTCTCGAGGCAATTCCTAGAAAGAGTAGGCTTGGTTTTCTCAACAACCAACATGGAATACAATTGGAAATAGTGGTTAGCGATATAATTTATGTAACACCCCAAACCCAGCCCAGAAGTTAGGCCCAAATCTGATGGGTCACATTGAAGTGTTTTTCAAAAACCATGTTTTAATTGAAAACCCTCCTTAATGATTTAAAACTAAAGTCTTAATTTGTGTTCGTTCAATTTCAAAACGTGCTTCATCGAAAAGTTACTGTTAAAAATGTTATTAACTTCGTTAAAAATCTCTTTTAGTTGCGGAAGCTAATTTAAGGTAAAGAAGTTTAAAACGTATGTTTTTGAAAATAGTAATTGGGTTGAAAACTCGTCTACGTCTAACAAATATAAAACATAAACAAATCCCAAATTCAGAATTAAATCTAGAGAGGCCTTATTACATAAATTAAAATTGAAAATGAAATTTAAAACACATATAAAGTCCAAAGCATAACAGTAGCAGTCATCTGGTCACCTCCGAGTCCCTCGCAGCCCCGATCCTCCTAACACTGGGGATTACCTGCACAGTTAAAAACGGGGTGAGTTTACAAAAAATTAGTGTGTAATCCCCTTACTAGAGTAATAGTCAGTATACAAAAATAGAAACCAAAATAATGGGCCAAAGCCCTTTAACAGTAACAATAAAGTCTAGTTCAGAGCATACACTGGCCAAAACCTGCTACAATATCATTTGGGTCACATCCCATGATAGAATCGATTGGGCCCAACCTAAACCAATACAGAACAAGTGGCCCTAAACCCAGTACAATGACAAATCTCATAAACAGATATGCAATAGTATGAGGATGCATCCCACCTCGATCCATCCAACACACCATCCGTAACAACCCTGCACTCCTGTGGGGATAAAATCGATCCACCCTGCCAACACACCAAGCTCAGCACTGGTTGCGACACTAATTAAATAGAACGGCTCGGCGCTGTGAACAGAACAGCTAAAAGCCATAAATATCGCAGCAATGTTGCTAGTTAACAGAATGACTAAAAGCCATAAACAGAATGGTTATAAACCATAATCAGGATGGCACAAAGCTATCGATAACTATAATAAGTTTGGCACTTTGCCATCAGTGACGGTAATATAATCAACACACAACCACAAGTAATTATGATCGACACAGAGTCATCAGCATATATGTTAGGCACATAGCCAAGGGTAAATACGATTGGCACAAAGCCATAGTCAAGATGGCACAGAGCCAAAATTAGATTACGCAGCTTCAAACCGTCCATCGGTCCACAGCCGTCTCATGCGACCCGTGTGACCTTAACAGATCAATACTGGATCCACAGTCGTCTCATGCGACCCGTGCGACCCTATCAGAACTTCTTCCGTATCAATGTCCCAACCCCATGCAGTATGGCGTGTATGTCATGCTCAATCATTACACGTGTATGCAAAATGGCCATGCTCAGTAACAGTCATTTAGATATATATTAAAAGCATATCAATCACACGACCACAATCAAATCAGTTTAAAAGGTAGTCATACGATCATAGTCAAATCAGTCAAATTCATAGCACAAGTAAGTTATTTGCCCACAAGGGCAAAATAGTCATTTTACCCTATAAGGGTATTTCGATAATCCTACCCTTTAGGGGTATTTTGGTAATTCTATCCTACAAAGGTATTTCGGTAATTCTACCCTGTAGGGGTATTTCAGTAATTCTACCCTAAAGGATATTTTGATAATTTTACAAATCAGAGGTATTTCGATAATTTTATAAATCAGGGGTATTTCGATAATTTCCCAATTCAAGGGTATTTTGGTAATTTTACAAATTAAGGGTATTTTGGTAATTTTACAAATCAGGGGTGTTTCAATAATTTCACAAATCGAGGGTATTTTGATAATTTTACAAGTTGAGAGTATTTTGATAATTTTACAAATCAATGGTATTTGGTAATTTCACAAATCGAGGGTATTTTGATAATTTCACAATTCAATGGTATTTCGGTAATTTCACAAATCGAGGGTATTTCAATAATTTTACAATCCGGGGCTTAATGACCCAACAAAGGTCCACCGTCACCTCGAGCGACTTATGTAATCCAAACAGACACAACGGTGTAAATGGGCCTAGGGACCATTATTAGGCCTATGTTGCCCAATTAGCCTAGAAATAGCCCCGCCTATACGAACAGCACAGTTCAAACCAATAGAAACCATATAACATGCATTTTATCCATGTGGGGCCCATTAGCCCAGTGGACCCATACGGCCCATTGTCTAAAAACGACCCTAGCCATGTGGACTACACGGCTCGTGTCTAATATTTACCATAATATGCAAATTTAATTCGTGTAAGGCCCACACACCCATTGGGCCCATAGGCCCATTTTGGCCCCAACGCGACCCAAAACGACCTAAGCCCATGAGTACGCTCATGGTGGCCTCAACCATCTTACGCCCATATTCGGGGCTCGGTCCACCACACATGCAATCGCACTCGTGTGGCATCATTCGCTTGTACTTTGGCTTTTCGGCATTTTGTCGATCTACGATCAGAAGGAGTGTGGTTACACACACTCTATCGACCTTCTCGCCGACTATCGAATACAGGGTACTGTTACACACTTGATCACGTAGAGTACTAAAAATTCATGCTCGCCAAAACCTATATTCAAACATAACATTTAGTTAATCACTTATCAAATACTGTTAGAAAACTCTTAACAACCACTTAACCGAGAGGTCGACTACCACTTGCCTTGACTAGATCGGTCAACTGTGATTAGCCGACTCGAACCATAGTTTGGTGCAGCCGCCCTTCCGCATCCTAACAGAAAGTCCCGAATAGCCGACACTTTATGCTGCTTAAACTTCAGAATAGAGGCTACGCGCTCAATTTCAATCGGCACCTTTGCCGTCACTTTACTACTAGAATTCTCTTTACCCATCGAGAGTTCTTGATTGAATAACAAAAGAGTTTCTATTGCTTCTGAAATGCTTGCACCCCGTCACTTCTTGTAGAAATCTAAAAACCCAAAGATCAACTTAGGAAACTAACATTCGGTAATCAAAGAATAAGATGGAGGAGTATTCGACTTTTAGAAAAAGTAGAAGAAACAGATTTGAACACATATTACAATAACAAAGAAACAACAGAGAGAACTTATGAGTACCTATCAATTCCTTAGAGCCTTTGCAAAATCGAAACAAGACCAATGGAAGAGCACTAAAATAGTCGACCAATAATAGGGAGAGAAGCAGAATATTCACCAAAAGAGCAATAAGAAGAGGGGAATGTCGAAAGAGAAAAGAGAAAAAATGGAGAAAAGGCAATCGGCTAGAGGAGAATAACCAAAAAGAAAGAATGAAACCAAGGGAAAAGAGAAAAGCTAAGGAGAATAGAAGAAAAACAAGGTTATTGATTACCAAGGCATTCGGTTTCCACAGTAAAAAGAAAACAAGAAAAAGAAGACAGTGCGAGGGAAAAATAAAGTATTCAGCCACTTAAGAAAAGAGGAAAACACAAAGTCGAAGAGGAAAAACTTGAAATAGCAAAGCGCCGAAATTGACCTACAAGATTCGGCCACCACTTGCCAACAGGAGAAAAGAAATCCCTTTCAAGAACTTTCAATTGCCAAAAATGCACAAAAGGACCCACTCTAGCCGAATATGCTCATACTAGCTACCCAATTCGGCTACAACTTCTCCCATTTTCAAATTCCTTAAAAATCTCCCTCAATCCCTCCACCAAATTTTCTCTTGATTTACTCCAACTCCCCATTCAAATTCAATTCAAATTCTTATGACCAATTCAACCACTGAGTTCTAGTCCAGTTCTAACACCTCCCCAGTTCAAGCAGCAAAATAAACATACAATTGAGCACGCCATGCCTCGAACCTCAGACTCATTGCCACACATGTAGCGCCACCTTGCCACTAGATCACCCTCTCTCTTTGTGTCACATTTTATCATCAAATATTAATAAGTCCTTCCAACCTACACCAAGTTCCATTTTAGGGAAAACTAAAATGTTTGCTATAGCCTAGATTTGAACTTAAAAACACCCAAAACACTCCAAATCACTCCTAAAGCACATAGCCAGTAAAACAAACATGCAATTAGTGAAATTTTTCTTGCACAACTAATATCCAATTGCTCCGATGCTTAAAGGCTATTTCTTCTAGGCCCAAAATTTGGGGCGTTACAATTTATAAACAATAGTATGGTGGCATCCAGAATTTTAGCTATTTCTTTTTGGGCTTTATGGTATAATAGGAACAAAATTTATCATAAGGGGATTAAGGAAGGGGTTCAAGATATAGTAGGGTTTATAAATGCACATTACCTTGAAGTTGAGTAGTTGGGTAAATTATCGATTACCTTAAGTAATCCAAGCGTTTCTTTTTGGGAACGACCAGAGGGGGATGTTATAAAGTTTCATTTTGATGATTCTTATAATCAACAACTATACATTTTAAGATCGGGTATTATAGCACGTAAGAAGGAAGGAATGGTAATGGCGCCCTATATTAATTGTGGGAGAATATTCTGGATTTGACCATGGCAAAGGCTCAAGCATGCTTGCAGGTAGTTACCTTCGCTGAGGAGTTGGGTTTTCATGAGGTTTGTATTGAAGGAGATGCCTTAACCATTATCAGGAGAATAAATTTTGTAGATAATGACAAATCTAACATTAGTAATCTGATAAAAGTGATTAAAGGAAGAGTGATCAATTTTAGAAGTTTACAGTTTATGTTTGTACCCTGGGTAGTGAATGCATCGGTGCATGGAATGGAAATAGAAGGAAAGAGGCACGACTATCCCATGTTGTAACACCTTGAATTTGGGCCTAGAATAAGTGGGTTCGTGTGTCGAGAGAATGGATTTTGTCGTTAAAAAAATTATTATTGCATGTTTAGTTTAATTTTTAGGAGGTTTAGGAAGGGTTGGTAGTGTTGGAAAAGTCTTAGGCTCGATCTAGGGCTTTAGCAAAAATGTTGTTTTTTTTTTTAGGGAGGTTGGTGGTAGTCATAAGGCATTTAAAATATTGTTGGGTTAAAACCTATCACAAAAAAGTAGGTTGTCTGGTGGCTTGGGGTGCTTGGAATAAGCTGGTGGTTAGAGGTTAAAGTCCTGGACTTGGCAAAAAACCTTTTATCGCGCATAAGTGGTATGGAGGCCAGAGTTTAGGCCTTATAAATAGTTGGGATGACACAAGGAAACACCTGGCCCAGTGGCAAAGGCGTTAGGAGTAGTAGGGGGAGCATGGTTCTAGTCGAGGCGTGCGCATGTTATGTTTTTTTTTAAGTAAAGCTAGAGTGCGACAGAAGGTTTATAATTAATTAGGTAGGAAATATGACACAAATAAAATGTGCGGCGTAATGGTAAGGGCATGGACCATCGTGAAGAAGTTGGAGGTTCGAATCTGGATGTTGGCTAATATTTTTTAGATTCCTTTAGATGATTCGGTCGCTGGAAAATATGCTTTAAAAGAAGTCGAAAATGGAACATGTCACAAGCAAAGTTGTGGTGCAGTGGCAAGAAGCGTGTTGTGGCTCTTACAGATCGCGGGTTCGAGTTGCCTTGTGCACATTAACTTGTTATTTTGCTGCTGGCGTGGGGAAGGTATTTGAATGTAATTCAAATTGAATTTTTGGCTAAATAAAGGAATTTAATTGGTGATAAGTTTGAGTCGATTAGGGAGTGTAGATTTATTTATTTATTTATCTATTTATTTATTTATTTTAGTATAAATATGGGTGCCGAAATTCTCTTTAAATAGAGAGGGGATATCTCTTCAATTTCGGCATTTGAACCCCATTCTCTCAATCTTTTCTCTCCGTCTCTTCTACAAGCCAAAACCCTAGTTGCTTTATGCAATTTTTTTCTTGAATTCTTCAGAAGCTGAAACCTTTTATTTCATTCTCTTCTTCATTCTTTTTCTCTTGTGCCGATTTCTCCATTAAGCCGAAAGATGGAATTTAATCCCATTAGCATTATTTGGCCGAAACTTTGAAGAGGGAATTCGGGATTTGGTTGTGTCGACTACAAGTAGGAGATCACTCGGGATTCCAAAATCTAAGGGATTTCGACAAAGACCAAGGATAAGTGATAATTCGGGATTTAGATCCACAAGGTAAGTGCTTAAGATATTCAGCCAAGGCCCTATTTAGTGACTTAGATCTATTTACTATTTATTCAAAAGCCGAAAACTAACCAAATCAAGTGATCTAGTGTTAGCCGATTCCAAGGGAGAAAGACTACAGAATTTCGGGATTTGATTAGTAGTGAAATCGGCACCAAGGTAAGATTTAAGTTGTGATAAATCCTTCGGGATTTGATTAATTAGCCGAATGGATTTTTGCTCAAGTACTTAAGGTTGGCTGAATGTAGGAATTAAGGATCTAAAGCACTAGATCGGGTTTTCGAAATTTTAGTGAAAGCATTAAGTGAACCAGGTGTGTACCCCACACTAAGCCTTAATTAATTTACGGCTATGTTTTGATAAATATGTTACTAAGAATATGTTAAGATGTGGCTAAGAGTATCTTGCAATGGTACAAAGTACTCAGGTACATTTACCCACTCCTACTATGAGTATGATATGATCTATGATGGCACATATGTCAATAGTGATAAGAATGTGAAATAAGGCATGATATTGCATGATTTTGTTTGACATGGGGCATATGGGTGATATGTAAAGGGGAAGTGAATTGGTGGTTTTATACCCCAATATCTAAATGTGGTGACTTATGTCACGTAATTTGAATGTGGTGACTTATGTCACGAAATCTGAATGTGGTGACTTATGTCACAAAATAATTATCTGGTGGCTATGCCACGAATTTTATAAGGGCAATGAGCACGTCGACTGCAGCGACTGCCTTCGATGGTGTGTAGCAGATGGAGGGTTGACTTAGTAGTCCCCACGGTGTGATGGTTGGTACGGGTGGTGTGTAGTGGATGGTTATTTAGGTTTGAGTTCGGGTTTGCATCATTAATTATATATGTTATTATGTATGATTTGATTTGCCTAAATTTAATTGAGACTTATGTTGGTTGTACACATTGAGTCTGTTTGACTCACCCCTTTGTGGGATTATTTTTCAGGTGACACTCAGTAATGGGCCGGGTCGGTATGAGCTCAAGTGGTGGCCATGCTCAACTTAGAGAACATCTTATTTTTTTTAAGTATTTTGGATTTAATTTGCGTTTTGATTTGATGTAATAAGGCCATAGTTTGAACTATTTATGCATGCATTATTAATTATTTAAGTATGACACAATTTTTATTAATTCAAAGTTAAAGTCCATTTTTCTTAAGTATAAATATTAAATGTTTTAGCACCTAATCAACACGAGTTTTAAAATTCGAGCCCAACCCAAATAAACTGTTTTCAAAAACACGAAAAATTTTAGCAAAGATTCAAATAAGATTCGAATGGTTTTTCCTAGAAGCATGCCAGATCCGGTCAGGGCTTGTGGGCCGAGTTTGGGGTGTTTCAGCTTGGTATCAGAGCCCGGTTCAAAACTCGGCCTTGAGGGCTTTTAGGGCCCAAAATGTTTTCTGTCTATTGAAAGTGGATTTTTCTAAGAAATGAGCAGGTTATCTAGCATGGTACCTGAGTCTCCGGCCCGAAGTCCACCAGGTAAGTACCCTATCCATTGTGTGAATTATTGTATGATTTATAGAATGGTAGAAATGGAACATAGATTAGTATGATAAGTACTTGAACTATAGGACTAGTTACCCCAACAATTTCATAAAACTTTAATGTACAATTAAACAAACCTGTGACTAAGTCGCCGAGCTAGGGTGTGGCAACCATTGTGCGCATGTCTAGGATTGGTTTCAGTGGGAGCTTGGTATTTAAGCAGTCCTAGTGACTCACCTCCTCTCCACTCGAATCCCACCTGGTGCATAGTGATGGTTTACCCTAACCAAGAGGACTCAGCCACAGGCTAAACCCAATAACTAAAACCCGAAAAGGACTAGCCATATTTTTTATAAAAACCCTAGTCTTAAAATCACCAAATTACCCCTTTGATGTGTAGGAAAACTATTTTGAAAATTTTCCAAAATATTCTCGATTTACTAAAATGACTTAAATACCCCTGGTTGGAAAAATTACTAAAATGCCCTTGGTTCATAAAATTTCCATACTACCCACAGTTTTTACCAAGATTTTCTCACCTTATAAAAAAAATATTTCCAAAAACTCTATTTTTACAAAATATTAAAGATACCCTGATTTACAAATTGACCAAATTACCCTAATCTGTGCAAATGACCAAAATACCCTCAGAGAGGAAAATTACCAAGTACCCTCAAATTAAAAATCTTTAACAATACCCTTGTTTTAGAAATCGCTTGGAACCATATTTTGCAAAAATTACCGAAATGCCCTAACTCAAAAAATTACAAAAATACCCCTTAATTTATAAAATTACCATTTAACCCTTGAAATTTTCTTATCAAGTATTGCAATTTTGAAAAAGAAATTATATACCAAAAATTTTTACTTTATGAAATTTTGAAATACCCTAATTTGAAAAATTACCAAAATACCCCTATAAGATAAAATTTTAGAAATACCCCTGGGTAGTGGAAAACAACAAACAATGACAACTACAACATTTTCTGTAATGAACGCAAGTTCATGAATATGATTGAATGATTGAATTGAGACTGTATGTGTATGAAATCGAAAGAACTACTTCTTAAAACTACTAATCATAAGACTGTTCGTGGATAATCAGTGGAAGAAAACCAATAATTCATAAAATTTTTAATCAGATAAATGCGAACCGATAGCATGAGTACGAGGGGACGAGGTCGCTCTAGATGTGAATACCGGTGCGTACTCTATCATAGTATACTAAGGTTTATTTTGGGTTTAGAATTGGAGTGCGCAGCGAAAGCATGGTAGTGAGACTTAGGTAGTAAGATTACTAGTTAGTTGGAAATTTCGAGGATGAAATTTCTTTAAGGAGGGTAGAATTATAACACCCTGAATTTGGGCCTAGAATAAGTGGGTTCGTGTGTAGAGAGAATAGATTTTGTCATTAAAAAAAATTATTATTACATGTTTAGTTTAATTTTTAGGAGGTTTAGGAAGGGTTGGTAGTGTTGGAAAAGTCCTAGGCTCGATCTAGGGCTTTAGCAAAAATGTTTTTTTTTTTTAGGGAGGTTGGTGGTAGTCATAAGGCATTTAAAATATTGTTGGGTTAAAACCTATCACAAAGAAGTAGGTTGTCTGGTGGCTTGGGGTGCTTGGAATAAGTGGTGGTCGAGGTTCAAGTCTGGACTTGGCAAAAACTTTTATTAGCATAAGTGGTATGAAGGCGAGATTAGGCCTTATAAATAGTTGGGACTGTTTTTATGACACAAGGAAAGCCTGCCCAAAGGGCAAAGGCGTTAGGAGTAGTAGGGGGAGCATGGTTCTAGTCGGCATGCGCATGTTATGTTTTTTTTAAGTAAAGCTGGAGTGCGATAGAAGGTTTATAATTAATTAGGTAGGAAATATGACACAAATAAAATACGCCGCGTAGTGGTAAGGGTGTGGACCATCGTGAAGAGGTCGGAGGTTCGAATCTGGATGTTGGCTAATATTTTAGATTCCTTTAGATGATTGGTCATTGGAAAATATGCTTTAAAAGAAGTCGAGAATGGAACATGTCACAAGCAAAGTTGTGGTGCAGTGGCAAGAAGCGTGTTGTGGCTCTTACAGATCGTGGGTTCGAGTTGCCTTGTGCACATTAACTTGTTATTTTGTTCTTTGGCGTGGGGAAGGTATTTGAATGTAATTCAAATTGAATTTTTGGCTAAATAAAGGAATTTAATTGGTGATAAGTTTGAGTCGATTAGGGAGTGTAGATTTATTTATTTATTTATTTATTTATTTATTTATTTTAGTATAAATATGGGTGCCAAAATTCTCTTTAAATAGAGAGGGGATATCTCTTCAATTTCGACATTTGAACCCCTTTCTCTCAATCTTTTCTCTCCGTCTCTTCTACAAGCCAAAACCCTAGTTTCTTTCTGTAATTTTTTTTCTTGAATTATTTAGAAGCCGAAACCTTTTATTTCATTCTCTTCTTCATTCTTTTTCTCTTGTGCCGATTTCTCCATTAAGTCGAAAGATGGAATCTAATCCCATTAGCATTGTTTGGCCAAAACTTTGAAGAGGGAATTCGGGATTTGGTTGTGTCGACTACAAGTAGGAGATCAGTCGGGATTCCAAAATCTAAGGGATTTCGACAAAGACCAAGGACAAGTGATATTCAGGATTTAGATCCACAAGGTAAGTGCTTAAGATATTCGGCCAAGGCCCTATTTAGTGACTTAGATATATTTACTATTTACTCAAAAGCCGAAAACTAACCAAATCAAGTGATCTAGTGTTAGCCGATTCCAAGGGAGAAAAACTACGGAATTTCGGGATTTGATTAGTAGTGAAATCGGCACCAAGGTAAGATTTAAGTTGTGATAAATCCTTCGGGATTTGATTAATTAGCCGAATGGCTTTTTGCTCAAGTACTTAAGGTTGGCCGAATGTAGGAATTAAGGATCTAAAGCATTAGATCGGGTTTTCGGATTTCAGTGAAAGCGTTAAGTGAACCAGGTGTGTACCCCACACTAAGCCTTAATTAATTTACGGCTATGTTTTGATAAATATGTTACTAAGAATATGTTAAGATGTGGCTAAGAGTATCTTGCAATGGTACAAAGTACTCAGGTACGTTTACCCACACCTACTATGAGTATGATATGATCTATGATGGCACATATGTCAATAGTGATAAGAATGTGAAATAAGGCATGATATTGCATGATTTTGTTTGACATGGGGCATATGGGTGATATGTAAAGGGGAAGTGAATTGGTGGTTTTATACCCCAATATCTGAATGTGGTGACTTATGTCACGTAATTTGAATGTGGTGACTTATGTCACGAAATCTGAATGTGGTGACTTATGTCACAAAATAATTATCTGGTGGCTATGCCACGAATTTTATAAGGGCGATGAGCACGTCGACTACAGCGACTGCCTTCGATGGTGTGTAGCGGATGGAGGGTTGACTTAGTAGTCCCCACGGTGTGATGGTTGGTACGGGTGATGTGTAGTGGATGGTTATTTAGGTTTGGGTTCGGGTTTGCATCATTAATTATATATGTTATTATGTATGATTTGATATGCCTGAATTTAATTGAGACTTATGTTGGTTGTACACATTGAGTCTGTTTGACTCACCCCTTTGTGGGATTATTTTTCAGGTGACACTCAGTAATGGGCCGGGTCGGTAGGAGCTCAAGTGGTGGCCATGCTCAACTCAGAGAACATCTTATTTTTTTAAGTATTTTGGATTTAATTTGGGTTTTGATTTGATGTAATAAGGCCATAGTTTGAACTATTTATGCATGCATTATTAATTATTTAATATGACACGATTTTTATTAATTCAAAGTTAAAGTCCATTTTTCTTAAGTATAAATATTAAATATTTTAGCACCTAATCAACACGGGTTTTAAAATTCGAGCCCAACCCAAATCAACTATTTTCAAAATCATGAAAAATTTTAGCAAAGATTCAAATAAGATTCGAATGGTTTTTCCTAGAAGCATGCCAGATCCGGTCAGGGCCTGTGGGCCGGGTTTGGGGTGTTTCACATGTACTGGATGGAGGAAGTCCTGATGGAGATGGAAAAGCTCGTTGATAGAGATAGGAGAGGATTTCAGGAGAGTGAGCAATTGTGAAGGCCGAGCCCGGGCTCGGAGGCAATTGATAGTCTGAGGAACTCGATTGCCTAAGAAAGAGGTTGATTACCAGTGCGTTGGCGCCTGAAATGATTTATGGAGCTGGTGGCCTCTACGTTTTACTGATGCAAGGGGAGGGTTAGAAGGCTTTTGGAGATAGAGGATTTTTAGATCTGGGGACGTTTCTTTTTCTGTTTTTACTCGCATTGTTTCGGTTGTTGTTGTAATTTTGTAAGAAATTGAGTTATTTTTTTTAGACTGTTTTGTGATCCCTTAGTCACTGTTTTTCTGGCCATTAGTTAAGTAGCAAATGTGTGGTCTATCTATAATTGGTTTTGTCTCCAAGCATTTATGGCATCAGTTGGCATTTTAAAAAAAAAATCATATAAAATTATTTAAAAAATGGATAAAACTAAATTAATTTAATTTCTTGAAACAAATGCAAAAAAAAGGAAAGTAGAAAATAATAAATGACCAATAATAAGATGAAAATTTGTGTACCGTCAATGCATGAGTCTTATGCATGCCATTAAACAATAATATGATACCTTATCACTATTAAAATAAAAATGGTGGACTTGTAAGTAACTACTAACAAAAAATATCACATGTCTCTATACTCTTTCACAAATTTGAAATTTAGTATTTATATTTTTATTTTCAAAATTTAGTCCATTTATTTTTATTTTAAAATTTAGACCCAATTATTAACATTGTTAAATTTATTGGTGTGATATTTTAAAATTTAAAAAAAACTCACTTAGTAACAATATAATTAAAACAGACGTTGCAATGAACTTGAATTTAATAAATTAATTTTAAAGGTGTTAATAATTGGACTTATTTTGAAATTTGACAAATAAAAATAAATTATTAAAAATAAAAATTATAAAAATTATATTTTAAATTTACAAAAAATACAGAAAATTACAGCATTTTTAACCATAATTTTATTTACATACCTAGAATATGAAACTAAATAAATAATCTAAATTCTAAACATAAAATTACATATAAACTTTAAAGCTTAAATTATAATCTTTAAAATCAAAATTTAAGAAAAATATAGCAACCCTAATTAATATTTTATATTTAAATAAAATTATTAATATTATTTAATTCTTCAACATTTTTTTATGATAAATGATGAAATTCACATCAAAATATAATGATAATAACCATATATATATATCACGAAAGTCTTGCATTTAAATAAGGCAAAAGGAAATTATTTTCTTTTTGGGAAATCATCATTCATGAGAGGGAAACATGTGATGTTATTGACCTTTTCGGTGTCAGACCTAGCTGAAATATTGATAATATCTTCTTTTCACCATGAATAACCGGAAAGAAAAAGGAGTTTGGATGGCCTTCATGAGAACGTAATCACAGGTTCCTCACCACCTATCAGAACAAGCCACATGTTGCGGCTGTCCCCATGACATTTAAAGTTTTTTAATCAAGGGGTTTAAGGAATAAAAGAAGACAAGACAAGAGAAGAGCAATAAATTAAATTAAATAACAATTTAAGGGTTGAAATTTGAAAAAAGATAAACTGGTATAGCAGTTCAGTAATTAAGTAACAATTACGATTTTTGAAATATAACGCGGAACACACTGAATAACAATACAATGTACTCAAAATATTTTGATCAAAACATTTACGTCCGCCTCATTTTTCTAATCTAGTAACAACTCAACACTATAATCTCTACTTACAACCCTAGATTATTGTAATTACGGTGTTGCGCAATTTTACTAAACTCTTCCGGAAAAATGATATTTCAAATATTGATTACGTTTTGGAAAAAATTATAATTTTAACGTTTGGATGATTTTATTTAAAATGTTTTTATTTTTTGATAATTTTTAAAATTAATTTTTGAGACTTAATGTTAGTGAAATAAATACAAAATAAATTATATTTTTTTATAAAATATTAGAGAAACAATTTTCCGTTGACAACTGGAATTTATTTTTACTAAGATGATATTTTATAATAAATAATGCATTATATAGATTTAATAATAACCAACACTTAATTTGAAGTTACATATATTATATATGTGAGAGTGAATAGTAGATGTAAGCATACATAACGATTTACAATATAAAGCAGTGGAAAAGATTAAATATAAATACTCTAACTATTGCCTAAACTAAATGCTAAAATTCAAATGTTGTTACACCACTGCCGAGCAAGTCAAACTACCGACGAGGACGTCAAATTTAACTGCACGAAAAATTGAAAACTGCCAAAGTCTTCTCAGCACTTGAAAATCTCACTAGGAGGAATATTTTTATTTTTATTTTTGGTGCCTAGGACCTTAACTAGCGGGCATTTATAGCGGTGGTTCCCCATCAAAAATCACCAATTACATGAAAGTGGAGGGAAACGTGTGAAAAACCCCACGGACCATAATGTACTCCAACATTCTCCCACTTTGTTCGTATTGCCCATGATTACTTAAAGTCGAAACATAATGCACGAATCATGGTGATATTTTCTCTTAGAATTTGAGTAGTATCTTTCATGTATCACAATATATCATGTCTCAACGCTTTAGCCCAAATTTCTTAATGAATAAACCTAATGTTTATTCTAGGTCCAAACTTTAGTGACATTTCTCGAAAATATTTAAATTAATGTGCGTAAAAAATATGAGAAACATCAAACTTAATAGAGTTTATTTATAATCGTTCTTATTGACCTGCCATAAAATGTAGTAGTTTATTCGGTTCATTTTCGCACTTAAAGAGCTTGTTTTCTAGGGAATTTAGTATTTTATATTATGTTTTCGATATTTAGGCTTTATAATTAAATATTAATAAAATAAGTTTTTTTAACACATTTTATAAGTGTTGTGACCCAATAGGCCGACAAGGGCCTTAGGTAGTACTAATATGTTTAATTGAGTGTAACACCCCATACCCGAGTCCGATGCTAGGACTAGATACGAGACATTACTATGCTTGACTTACTAGAACATACTTTTACGGGTTATAATTTTTTTTTGATCCGACTTAAAAATTTTCTTTCTTGGTCAAATCATATGTATTGTGGGCTTACGAGGCCTTAAACACTTATCCGAAAACTTTCGGACACTTAATCGAAAACTAAATTTTGAAGCATGGTTCACACGCCCATGTTACTTGGGACACGCCCGTGTACCCTAAGACACACCCATGCCTACAACCATGGGGAGTTACTGACTTCAATCACACGGCCTTAACACACCCGTGTCCACAACCGTGGGAGGCTACTGACTTCAATCACACGGCTTGGGCACATGCCCATGCTTTGACCGTGTGTCTTACACGGTTCATACACACGACCATGTAAGATAACCGTGGCACATCCTAAATTAAAACATTAAAGTGTATGGTTTACACGGCCTAGACACACGCTCGTGTGTCTAACCGTGTAGGTGCTTAAAGGTATTTACCAAGCCATTTACCACCCTAAAATAAAGATCATACTCAATCAACAATAACATATCTTCCATGAATAATACTATGTATTTCATTGATTCCTATATACAAACCAACTTAAACCATTTGGCCAACCACTTAGCCATATACAAAAGAACAATAAACTTGATAGTCTATACAATGGCATTTCTCAAACTATGTTTTCAAAATGAATGCTTCCTATACATGCCATACTTAGTAAAATAATTTAGCTATACCAAAATAAGGGTTGATAGTGTGCTACGAGCTCCAACTCCGATGATCCACAAATTAGCTTGGCGGGACTATATAGAAAGAAATAATTAAAGACGTAAGCATTTAACTTAGTAAGTTTGCATGTATAATTCATAAAAGAATAACTTGATTAATATAATTCATTTAACATAACAATGGTATCATAATTTTCAGCTATAAAGCTTACTTACTCATACATGATTCTTACTTGTCTCATGATATTTATTATTCTCATACTTGTAAGGTAAGCAAGGTACCTGTACCACTTGATCACATTGATCAGCATTTTTAAACATAATAATTATGATATCTAACTCATCATTCATAACATAATTAATACTCAATTTCCATTAGATGATAACTTTGCTTTCTTAGCTTTCTTGTTATCACATTTTAACTTTACTCATTTGCCCATGAATTTCTGCGATTAACCGAGGATACTAAATCTCTTGCCATGATCTTGATACCAAATCCATATTCTAAATATGGACTTACATGGAATGTCTCTTCTTGCATCAATGCCAAGCTTGCCTTGGACTTACATGATATCTCTGTTCAATGCCAAGCTTGCCTTGGACTTACATGATAACTCAGTTCAATGCCAAGCTTGCCTTGGACTACATGATATCTCTGTTCAATGCCAAGCTTTCCTTGGACTTACATGATAACTCTGTTCAATGCCAAGCTTGCCTTGGACTTACATGATATCTCTGTTCCATGCCAAGCTTGCCTTGGACTTACATGATATCTCTGTTCAAATGCCAAGCATGCCTTGGACTTACATGATAACTCTGTTCAATGCCAAGCTTGCCTTGGACTTACATGATAACTCTGTTCAATGCCAAGCTTGCCTTGGACTTACATGATATCTCTGTTCAATGCCAAGCTTGCCTTGGACTTACATGATATCTCTGTTTAATGCCAAGCTTGCCTTGGATTTACATGATAACTCTGTTCAATTCCAAGCTTGCCTTGGACTTACATGATAACTCTGTTCAATGCCAAGCTTGCCTTGGACTTACATGTTATCTCTGTCCAATGCCAAGCTTGCCTTGGACTTTCATGATATCTCTGTTTAATGCCAAGCTTGCCTTGGACTTACATGATAACTCTATTCAATGCCAAGCTTGCCTTGGACTTACATGATAACTCTGTTCAATGCCAAGCTTGCCTTGGACTTGCATGATATCTCTGTTCATACTTAATCACATTGATTTCTTTATTTATCAAAACATTAAGCATTTCTTGATAACAATGTACATTATATAAGCAATTCAATGATAGAAGTCATAAAGCTTAGAAATCATACAAACTTACTTCGATATACAAAATGTATGTAGTTGTCCAATTTAGTCCTCGACTTTGTTCTTGCCTCGGTTTCGATCCGGGCTTCGTTTTTCTTGACTATAATAATAAATAGATCATTTAATAATCATATTGACCAAATTGACTCATAACTCATTCTTTGGAAAAATAACTATTTGCCCCTATACTTTCTAATATTTGCATTTTTTCCCCTAGGCTCGTAATATGATTTTCATACAACTTTCTTAAACTTCATGCTTAGTTGAATCATTTTCTCTACTATAACAATCATCAATTCTCTCTCTTTCTAGTAGGTATGACCAAATTTTATAACTATTACATAATGGTCCATACTATCATTTTCATGAAATTCATTAAGGAAAAGATGTTTATCTAACATCAACCTCTCTTAAACTTCCATAAAACATCATTTAGCATGCATGTCATTCATGGGTAATTTTTTTTGGACATGCATCTTAGCTCATTTAATAGCTAAAAATGGCTAATTCACAATACGAGAACTTTGAAAATACGAAGAATATCAAAAACCGGGCTTAGGAGCACTTACTAGCAAGCTTGAAAAATTGAAGAACCCTAGCTATGGCTTCCTTCAAATTTTCAAAAATAGGGGAAGAAGATGAGTAGATTTTTTTGTCATCTTTTTCCTACTTTAATCATTTAATTCATAAATGACCAAAATGCCCTTATCACTAAAAATTTCAATAACACCATCTCAAGGCCAATTTTTGTCCAAAAATTAAATTTTGGGCATTGCTATTTGAGGGCTCCTAATTATTATTCTAAAGCTATTTCATACAAAAAAGCTTCTAGAAACTCATATTTTGCAACTTTTGCAATTTAGTCCTTTTGGGCCATTCAACAACAATTTAACCAAATTGATTCATGAAACTTTCATACTAGCATGCAAACATAACATAAACTTTGTAAACTCATAAATTCATCTCGGTTTCGTGGTCTCGCACCACTATTCTGACTAAGCTGTAAAATCGGGCTGTTACAATTCTCCCCCCTTAGGGATTTTCGTCCTCGAAAATCTTACCAGCAAAAAGGTTTGGATACTGGTTTCTCATATTCTCTTCTGTTTCCCACGTAGCTTCCTCTATCCCATGTCTTTGCCATAATACTTTCACTAAAGCAATACTTTTATTTCTTAACTACTTAACTTCCTGAGCCAAAATCTTGATGGGTTCTTCACCGTAAGTTATGTCGGGATGAATCTCGATTTCTGACGGGGTAATTACATGTGAAGGGTCTGATCTGTAGCGTCGTAACACTGAGACGTGAAACACATCATGTATCTTTTCTAATTCTAATGGCAAAGCTAAACGATAAGCTATTGGCCCAACTCTCTCCATAATCTCATAAGGTCCAATGAAACGTGGGCTTAACTTGCCCTTTCGGCCAAATCTGAGAACCTTTCTCCATGGTGACACTTTCAAGAAAACTTTATCCTCGACTTGATACTCTATTTCTTTTCTTTGTAAATTCGAATAGGAATTTTGTCTGTTTGATGCAGCCTTTAAACATTCTCAAACCACTTTTACCTTCTCTTCAGTTTCTTTAACCAGATCGACCCTGTGAATCTGGTTTTCCTTGAGTTTAGTCCAAAACAAAGGTGTTCTGCATTTACGCCCATATAGAGCCTCATAAGGCCCCATCTTTAAGCTCGACTGAAAACTATTATTGTAAGCAAATTCTATCAATAGGAGAAACTTTTCCCAACTTCTTTGAAATTTGAGAACACAACATCGGAGCATATCCTCTACCACTTGAATTACTCTCTCCAACTGATCGTTAGTTTGAGGGTGAAAAGCTGTGCTAAAGCTCAATCTTGTACCCAAGGCTTCTTGCAGCTTCTTCCAAAATCTGGATATAAATCTCGGATCTCTATCTGATATTATTGACAGAGAAGCACCATGAAGCCTTACTATTTCTGAAACATACAAGTTTTCCAACTTCTAGTGAGTAATCAACTCGTACGGGTATAAAATGGGCTGCCTTCGTGAGTCTATCAACTACCACCCTTATAGCATCCTTCTTGCTTGGTGACAACGGTAACCCCGTTACAAAATCCATGGTGATACCATCCCATTTCCACTTAGGAATCAAAATGGGCTAAAGTAAACCAGAAGGTACTTGGTGTTCATCCTTTACTTGCAGACAAATCATGCACTAGGAAACAAACTCTGAAATGTCTTTCTTCATTTTTAGCCACCAATACAGTTGTTTCAAGACATTATACATCTTAGTACTTCAAACTTTTGTGGTCAATAAAAATTCGACATCTTTCACCATATAAATGGTGTCTCCAAATCTTCAAAGCAAAGACTATTGCAGCTAATTCTAGATCATGCGTCGGATAATTCTTCTCGTGAAGCTTCAACTGTTTGGAAGCGTAAGCAATCACTTTACCTTTTTGCATGAGCACACAGCCTAATCCATTTAAGGATGCATCACTGAAAATTATGAATTCTTTCCCTGACTCGGGTTGTACTAAAACTAGAGCTTCTGTCAGCATTGCTTTCAACTCCTCAAAACTTTGTTGGCATCTTTTCGACCACTCAAACTTCACATTCTTCTGCAACAATTTAGTTATTGGGGTTGCAATCATAGAAAACCCTTAGACAAATCACTGTAATAGCCGGCTAGGCCTAAAAACTTCTAATCTCAGAGGTGTTCTTAGGTGGCTTCCAGTTTATTATGGCCGAAATCTTACTTGTATCTACTCGGACTCCATCTTTAGAGACAATATGTCCCAAAATCCCACTTCCTTCAGCCAAATTTCACTTTTACTGAACTTCGCAAACAACTGACTTTCTCCTAGAATTTGTAAAACTGTCTGCAGGTGTTCAGCATGATCATTCTCATCTCGGGAATAAATTAGTATGTCATCAATAAAAATAACTACAAAATTGTCGAGGTATGGTCTAAATATGCGGTTCATTAAATCCATGAATACCGTGGAGCATTGGTCAACCCAAAGGGCATGACTAAAAATTCATAATGCCCATACCTCGTTCAAAGTCAGTCTTAGACACATCTGAATCTTTTACTCTTAACTGGTAGTACCCTAATCTCAATTCTATTTTGGAGAACACAGTCGCTCCTTTCAATTAATCGAACAAATCATCAATCCTAGGCAATGGGTACTTGTTCTTTACTGTTACTTTATTAAGCTGACGGTAATCGATGCATAATCTCATGGTGCCATCTTTCTTTTTCACAAATAAAACTGGAGCACCCTATGGTGAACAGCTTGATCTTGCAAAACACTTGTTAGTCAATTCTTGCAACTGTAACTTCAATTCTTTCAACTCTATTGGAGCCATTTTGTAAGGAGTAATAGATATGGTACTGTACCAGGAGCTAGCTCAATACTAAACTCTACCTGTCTAACTGGCGAAAGTCCCGATAATTACTCAGGAAAAACATCCACGTACTCACATACTATCGGCACTAACTCAATCTTCAGCTCTGTTTCTTTATCATTCATCACAAAGGCTAGATATGCTTCATACCCTTTTCTTAAACATCTCTGTGCCGTCATATTAGAAATCATTACCGGCAATCTATCATGTTCATCTGATTTTACATGAAGAATATCCCCATTTTCACATCTCATCTCAATGTATTTCTTCTCACAATTAATAATCACATTATGAGTGGTCAACTAGTCCATACAAAGAATGAGGTCGAATTCATCAAATGGTAACAACATAAGATTTGCTTTAAAGCAATGATCTCTAATCATTAATGGACAATCTCTGCAAACTTTATCAACTAACATACTCTTGCCTAAAAGATTAGACACTTTAATCATAAATTCTGTAAAATCTATAGGCATACTCAATTCGGATACTAATTTCATACAAATGTAAGAGTGTGTGGATCCAGGATCTATTAAAGCAATAACTTTGATATTGTAAAGAGAAAAGGTACCGTAATAACATCAGGGGAAGATGCCTCTTCGCGATCACGAATAGCATAAGTTCTTGCAGGCGCTCTACCCTTGAGTTTCACAGCCTGCTCTCTGGGGTTACCTCTTCCAATTCTTCCATTTCCTGGGTTTTTCTACGGTCTTTCTCGTATCATACTCCTAGATTTCGGGTTCTAAATTCTCTCTTCTTTAGTCATCTCCGGGCAATCTTTTATGAAATGGTCTTGAGATCCACATCTAAAGCATGCATTTTCATGTGCTCGGCATTCTCCGAGATGTCGTTTGCCACACTGTGGGCATTCAGATCTGTCAGATCTAAAACTTCCAACACTTGCAATTGAAGTCATTGTGCTTTATTTCTTGGATACTGCTTACTCTTATCCTTTCTTGAAAACCCAGTGGAAGTAGCTGATCGAGCAAAAAAATCTCTTGACTTCTTGGACGAAGATCGGAATGACTTATTCCACTGTCTCTTTCTAGAGTCACGAGGCTCCATTTCAGACTTTTTCTTCTCCTTTATCAGTTCCTCATCTTTACAAGCCCTCTCTACTAACACAACGAATTCTTTTAGCTCTAGGACAGCAACAACCAATTTGATATCCTCATTTAACCCATCTTCAAACCTTTTACTCATGATGACTTCAGTGGAAGCACTGTAACATCCTGATAATTAGGGGTTATGCATTTTACTTAATTGAATGCTGTTGCATGCTTATTTATTAATGAGTATATTTTTGAAAGTTATTTGAGTTTCATTAATTAAGTGAATGCTTAGTTAAACTTTTAATTTCTATTAATTAAGAGAGAGCTAAGCAAGTTAGGCCTTAAGAATTAATGACAAGGAATTTCAAGCATAAGTTAAGTAATTGGCAAAGTGGATAAGATGCATGGATGTGTGCTTGAGATGTAAGGTTCGAATCTCTAGCTAGCATTAGGGAGGATTTTAATTTTTTGTTGTCTTCCTATAAGTGTCGGCCAAGAATGTTCTAGAGTGGATGAGAATTCATTTAATTTTGGCTATTTGACCATGTGAAAAGGAAGCTAGGAACTTATGGTATGGAATCATAAGTTCATGATAAGATGAGGGGACAAAAGGCATGATATTGGGCTATGTTTTGGGGATGTGTTCATGGTCATTTGACCATGAACCTAGACAACATGAAGACTAAAGGGAGTGGTTTATTTTGATAGCAAATCAAGAGTTGATGGGGAAGAATCAAGGAGGAAAAGGGATAATGTTGGCATTGATTTGGCGAATTTGTACTTTGCCATTAGGGAAGTTGGCCAAAAGTCTTGCATATTCTTTTGTCCATCTTTTCTCCCTTCTCCAAAACTTTTCCCTAAACCGAAACTATCATTGGCATTTGGTACAAGGTTACTTTGTTTTGGTATTGGAATTTTTGACCAAAGAGGTACCCTTATTCCATCTTTTCTTCTCAAAATTCTCTCTTTTGATGACAAAATATTGTCACTTTTGAAGTCACTCCTTTTCTTTCTCTTTAGTGCCGAATTTAGCTATCACCAAAAGCCTTCTCTTTCATTTTCTTTTTCTCTCTTTTTAATTCTATATCTCTTCTCTCTTTCCCCTCTCATAGCCGAAACCATAAAAGACTAAGCACTATTTTCTTCTTCATTTTTCTCTCCCTTAGCCGAATGCATCTAAGCCCCAAAAATCAATCTCCTTTCTCTTTGATCAATTCTCCTTTTCTTTTTCTTTTCATTTTATTTCTCTCTTCTCTTTCTCTCATTGTCGAAACCACATAGGATCAAGAACCATTTGTTACCTCCTTGGCTGAATGTGCAAAGGTTCCTAAACATTTCTTTTCTTTTGAGAAATCACCATCATCATCTTCTTCTTCTCTTTCTCTTTTTTTCCTTCTCTCTTTCCTTCTCCTTTCATTCTCTTTCTTCTATTCCTCAAAGCCGAAACCATCATATTGAAACCACCATTTCTCTTCTCTTTTTGTTAAAGTCGAATCTTGAGGGACTCAAGTAAGATTTTATCAATTATTTTTAACTTTTCTTTTCATTTTAGCAAACTTAGAATCGTGATCTTTATTTTCTCTTCTAGGCGATTCATTTGAAAAGAATTTTCAAAGATCTTGTTGAGGACAACCTTTAAGTGACCATTGAAATCATCAAGGTAAGGTTATTAATTTAGATCACATCAATTTCCTTAGATGGATCACTAATCTATGTTACTTTTAGGACGATCTAAGATCAACAAGATAGGTAAGAAAAGAGCCGTCCGGAGTGTTTGGAAGAGGGAGGTATTCCTTTACCATCGAATTACAAATGAAGGGTCATGATCGGTGGTTAGAGACTTTCCAGGGTTGTGGACCCTCTGCTAACGAGGATCGATTATTCAAGTAGTGCGTACAATCGAACCACTTTACGTTGGTGGAATATCGTGGTTTTGATCCATCTAGTGGAGAAAACCATAAATAACTATCGTTCGTGAATCAGGGTAAGGATTTAGATCCATCGTCAATAAGTATGGTTTTGTTAATAATAGTTTATACTAACCAAGTGTGTTAATCAATTAGGTGTTGACGAGCAAGAGGGTATTGTTCTCCTTTGTTACTAGGTGTGTAACCTTACATTAAAAATTTCCATAGATCTATATTGTTAAAAGTGATTATATGATAATATGTTTGTTTGTGGATACCAATCATTGGTATACAAAATTCGGTATGTTACCCTAATATTTCGTTTATTTTTGCTATATGCATAATTATGAAATAAGTATGATTATATTATGTTTTGTGGGGTAATAGCATGAAAATCGATTTGATATGTATGTGCATGGGCATATGGGTATTGTTGATAAAGGAGGAAGTATTCGGTGGTTTTACCACATTTACGGTGACTTCGGTCACATATGTGAATTGGTGACTTGGTCACATATATTTAGCTCTGGTGACTTGGTCACAATTTGACTCCGTGACTTCGGTCACGTATATTTTCTCCGGTGACTTGGTCACATATTTGGCTCCGGTGACTTGGTCACGATATGTGAATCCGGTGACTTGGTCCACGATATGAAATTTAGACTTGGTCACATCTGTTTTGGTGGCTTTGCCACAATAAGAGCGATGTGCATGTTGATCGCTGACATCGCCTTCGATGGTGTGTAGCAGATGGAAGGTCGATTTAGTAATCCACGGTGTCTTTGGTTGGTGCAGGGGTGTGTAGCGGATGGATATTTAGGTTGGTGGGCTTACATTTCATTTCATGAACATAACCATGTAATATTGTATGATTATTATTTGATCTGTTATGAAATGGGCCTTTAGGCTAAATCTGAGCTAAATTTGGCCTTTGGGTTAAATATGAGTTAAATGGGCCTATGGCCATATGTGAAATTTTTTTTGGGCTTGAAAGCATTTGATAAAATGGGCTTTTTAATGTATGTGTTATACATTGAGTTTATAACTCACCCATTTTATGGGATAACTTTTGAGATGACTTGTAGTGCGATGGATCTAAGCGCAAGGATTTCGAGGTGGCGGTGCTTTCGTATTAAGTATTGTGGAGATTTTCCAACTTAAACTTATTACTTTAAATTTTATTACTTAGACTTTATTTTGGGTTGCCAATATTATGTAATAAGGCCACTATAAACTATCTTTAATTTCGTGTTTGGATATACTTTTATTTTGCCATGAACAAATATCTATTAAATAACTAAATTGGTTTTCGATAATTAATTAAAAGGTTTTTGTCACTAATATATAAATGTTTTCAAAGAAGTTTTTCTTAAGTTAGGTTTCCTTTTGATTTTATAAATTCCTCCTAAAAATAATGTTTCAAAAGACAAAATTACTTTACAATGTGATTCGCTAAAGTTTTACTCGAGGAACATACCAAATCCGGTTACGCTTTTTGGTAGGGTTTGGGGTGTTTCACTTTAATATCGAGCCCGATTTTAAACTCTCGCCTTGGGTTTTGAAGCCCTAGCGTTTTCAAAAGTTGGCCCAAATGATTTTTTTTGAAAGATTTCTTAAGTTAAATGATTTTGTAAGAGCATGGCACTTTCGAGTTCTCGGCCCGGATCCATCGGTATGTACCTTTATTTGATAAGTGACATGAATGTTTGATAAGCCTAAGGAAACTTTAGAGACATGGACCCTAGGTGTTTGTGTACTACTTGGAAAAACTACTAAATATCTTTTATAAAACTTTCCTTTAATAAGAAGTGAAAAGACTCTAATACATAAGACTTTTCAGTAAAAAGCAGATAAGATACGTAGTAGACATGAGCTCTAGGGGACGAGGTCATCGTGGACATGGAAGAGAAAGGATGACTGTTTCGGAACCAGTTCGATCTGGTCAAGGTTCCGAGAATGAAGCTCCACCACCATTTGTTGGGGTGGACTTTCAAGAACAAAATAAAGGAGGTGACTTGATATCACAAGTGTCTTTGCGAGTTTTAGAACGAGTAGCGGAAGCTAGTTCTGGAAATGGGTCTCGAAAGTCAGTAGCCGAGAGACTAAGATCAAATGGAGCTGAGGTTTTCAGAGGAGTATCTGGAGTAGCTTCAAATGTAGCTGAATATTGGTTGGAGGCGGTCGAGAGGATCATGGACGATATAGATCGCGACCGATGAAGAGAAATTGAAAGGTGCTATTTCACTTCTTCGTGATAAAGCCTACCAGTGGTGGCTCACTATAAAGGAAAGTACCCCTGTGGATCATCTGGATTGGGGGTACTTTAAGATTAAATCGAAGGAAAATACGTTGGAGCTAGCTACATCGACTCGAGAGGAAGACATTTCGAATTTGGTCCAAGGAACAAGTCGATAGCTGAATATGAAGCAAAATTTTTGCGACTTAGCCGTTATGCCAGAGGGATAGTGGCTACGGAATATGAACGATGTATCAGATTTGAAGATGGGCTTAGAGATGAATTGCGAGTGATGATTGCTCCACACCGTGAAAGAGATTTTACAATCTTAGTGGAAAGGGCAAGAATTACCGAAGAGGCTAAACGGACTGAGAGGCGAGAACCGGGACAAAAGCCAGAGTAAGAATAAGAGAAGCTTTGGGTCTTGTGGTCGTCCGAAACTTTCGGAAGAAATCAATGAATGATGGACCGCGAGGTCAACAGATCGCTTCTGGTGTACAAAATCGTATTTGTTCTCAATGTGGGAAAATGCACTCGGAGAATCTTTGGAAGAAAACCGACGGATGTTTCAAGTGCGGTTCAAGGATCATATGATCAAAGATTGCACGATGAACTCGGAGAAGAATCGTCCGACAAGTCGAGGTGCTATTCAGTGACAGTGGGCGAGAGCTAATAAGGGCCGTGGTCCAAATGGAAGGGCAATGGTTCCGATGAGGTCGCGGAACTTGAGGAAGAGGTAGTGGTAGCTCGGCGAGACAACCAGGTTTGGTGTATCTGATTAGATTGTGAGAGAAGACAAGTGACGCACTTGATGCTATCAGATGCGTTTCGATTTACGGTTTGCCTTTATTGCTTTGATAGATATAGGGTCAACTCATTCCTATATCGCTAGTGAAGTATCTGGGACTTTGCATGTGACTTCGGCTGTACCTAGGAAGATGGCGTACTTAGTCCTTTAGGATGAGCGATGAGTTGTAGACAAACTTTTTAAGGAAGTGCCTCTAGAAGTCCAAGGGATACAGTTTCCAGCTGATTTAATGGAGTTGCCATTCGGAGAATTCGACCTAATCTTAGGCATGGACTGGCTTGTGAAGTACCGTGCAAATGTGGATTGTGCTGCTAAGAGAATGTCATTAAGAACTTTTGATGAAAAGGAAGTTGTAGTGATGGGCGAGAGACGGAACTACTTATCTAATGTAGTATCCGCTCTTAAGGCAGAAAAGATGATTAGAAAGGGATGTGAAGCCTTCCTGATATTAGTGAGTGCTTTGGAGGTTAAGGAAGCAACTGCTAATGAAGTCGGGGTATGAAAGAATTTGTAGATGTTTTTCGGAAGAACTTCCAGGTTTGCCTCCGGATCGTGAGGTAGAATTCGGGATAGACTTATTGCCTGGAACGGCGCCAGTTTCTATTGCTCCATATAGAATGGCACCGAAAGAGTTGGTTGAATTGAAGGCTCAGATTCAGGAGTTGCTTGATCGTGGATTCATTCGACCTAGTGTGTCTCCATAGGAGCACCGGTCCTATTCGTGAAGAAGAAGGACGGATCGATGAGGATGTGTATAGACTACGGTAGTTGAATAAGTGACCATCAAGAACAAGTATCCTTTGCCAAGGATCGACGACTTGTTTGATCGACAAGGAGTCATGTATTCTCAAAGATTGATCTAAGGTCGGGTATCATCGGCTTAAAGTGAAAAGCGGATATCCATAAGACGGCTTCCGAACTAGATATGGGCATTATGAATTTCGGTAATGCCATTCGGATTGACGAATGCCCATTGCGTTTATGGATATGATGAACCGGATTTTCCAACCCTACTTGGATCGATTCGTCATGGTATTCATAGGCGACATCTGGTGTATTCTAAGTCCAAGTAGAACATGATGAGCATCTCCGGATTGTGTTACGAGTTTTAAGGGAGAAAGAATCAGACGCCAAATTCAGCAAGTGTGAATTTTGGCTGAAAGAAGTTGCATTTTTAGGTCATGTGGTATCTGCGGAAGGGATAAGAGTGGATCCTCGGAAGATTGAGGCTGTGCTAGATTGGAAACCACCTAAGTCCGTAACTGAGGTTCGCAGTTTCTTGGGTTTAGCCGGATACTACAGAAGATTCGTTAAAGGATTTTCATCGATAGCTGCACCTTTAACGAAATTGTTGAGAAAGGAAGTACCTTTCGTGTGGACTGATAAGCAGCAAGAGAGTTTTGAAAAGCTCAAGAAAGTTTTGACGGAAGCTCCTGTTTTGATTCAGCCTGAAGCAGGAAAGGATTTCATCGTGTATTGTGATGCTTCTCACACGGGATTAGGATGTGTTCTGATGCAAGGCGGAAAGGTAGTTGCGTATGCGTCTTGGCAGTTGAGACCACACGAGGTTAATTACTTGACGCATGACTTGGAGTTGGCAGCTGTAGTCTTTGCTCTTAAAGTTTGGAGACATTACTTATATGGAGAAAAGTCAGTGATATACACAGACCACAAAAGTCTGAAATATCTACTGACTCAGAAAGAACTAAATCTGAGGCAGCGAAGGTGGATAGAGTTGTTGAAAGACTACGACTGTTCTATCGAGTACCACCCGGGCAAGGCGAATGTGGTGGCAGACGCTCTAAGTCAAAAAGTGGTGTCAGATTTGAGAGCGATGTTTGCACATCTTAGTCTTTTCAATGATGGAAGCCTGATGGCAGAACTTCAAGTTAAGCCAACATGGTTAAGTCAAGTAAAAGAGAGGCAGATAGTAGATGAAGATCTGAATGAAAAGCTTGACAGTGCAGTGGGAAATTAGAAGATTTTGATATTAACAAATGTGGGGTATTATGTTTTAAAGGTAAATCAGATGCCAAAGGATCGGAGTTGAGGCAAAATATACTTCAGGAATCACATGGTAGCCCCTATGCTATGCATCACGGAGGAAGTAAGTTATCCGAGATTCTGAGATCAATTTTGGTGGCTGGACTTAAGTGGAAGTTCTGAATTTGTAGGTAAGTGCTTAACGTGTCGACAAGTTAAGGTGAACATCAAGTACCTTCCGGATTGCTACACCGATAAAGATTCCACAGTGGAAGTGGGAGAGAATCACCATGGACTTTGTTAGTGGGCTTCCTCTTACGCCTACTAAGAAAGACTCCATTTGGGTGATAGTGGACCGATTGACGAAATCTGCACATTTTATCCCAGTTCGAGTTGATTTCTCTTTGCAGAAATTGGCAAAGTTATATGTGGCTGAGATTGTGAGATTGCATGGAGTGCCGTTGTCGATAAATTGGACGGAGATCAGAGATTTACGTCGCGATTTTGGAAAGCATTGCATCGGGCTTTGGGCACCAAATTGAACTTGATCTGACATTTCATCCTCGATCGGACGGTCACATCCAGAAAGAGTAATCGAGATCTTAGAAGATATGTTAAGGGATGTGTGATAGATTTCAAGGAAGTTGGAAGGAATTTTTACCGTGGCGAATTTGCATACAACAACAGTTTCCAATCGATGATTCGGATGGCACCATATGAAGCACTATATGGACTAAGTGTCGCACTCCTACGTGTTGGATGTAATTAGGGAACGTCGATTTTGGGTCCGAGATAGTGGCTGAATCTGAAGAAATGGTTAAGGTAATCCGGGCTCGGTTAAAGGAAGCATCTGACAGACAAAAATCATACGTAGATCTAAAACGAAAAGAAATAGAGTTTGCTGTAGGGGACCAAGTTTTCCTAAAGGTTTCACCTTGGAAAAAGGTGATGAGATTTGGACGCAAAGGGAAACTAAGTCCCAGATTCATTAGACCTTATCGGATTGTAAAGTGGGTCAGATCTGTGGCATATCAGTTAGAATTGCCTTCGGAGTTGAAGCAAATGCATGATGTATTCCATGTTTCAATGTTACGCCGTTACCGGTCAGATCCATCTCATGTAGTGCCAGTTGAGGAGGTGGAATTAAGATCAGACTTGTCATATGAAGAGGAGCCAATTCAAATTCTGGAGCGAGATATAAAGGTTTTACGGAGAAAATCGGTTCCTCTCGTCAAGGTATTATGGCGTAATCATGGATCTGAAGAAGCTTCGTGGGAACCGGAGGAAGCGATGCGACAGCAATACCCTCACTTATTCTAGCCAGGTAATTTCGAGGACGAAATTATTTTTAAGGGTAGAACTGTAACATCCTGATAATTAGGGGTTATGCATTTTACTTAATTGAATGATGTTGCATGCTTATTTATTAATGAGTATATTTTTGGAAGTTATTTGAGTTTCATTAATTAAGTGAATGCTTAGTTAAACTTTTAATTTCTATTAATTAAGAGAGAGCTAAGCAAGTTAGGCCTTAAGAATTAATGACAAGGAATTTCAAGCATAAGTTAAGTAATTCGCAAAGTGGTTAAGATGCATGGATGTGTGCTTGAGGTGTAAGGTTCGAATCTCTAGCTAGCATTAGGGAGGATTTTAATTTTTTGTTGTCTTCCCTATAAGTGTCGACCAAGAATGTTCTAGAGTGGATGAGAATTCATTTAATTTTGGCTATTTGACCATGTGAAAAGGAAGCTAGGAACTTATGGTATGGAATCATAAGTTCATGATAAGATGAGGGGACAAAAGGCATGATATTGGGCTATGTTTTGGGGATGTGTTCATGGTCATTTGACCATGAACCTAGACGGCATGAAGACTAAAGGAGTGGTTTATTTTGATAGCAAATCAAGAGTTGATGGGGAAGAATCAAGGAGGAAAAGAGATAATGTTGGCATTGATTTGGCGAATTTGTGCTTTGCCATTAGGGAAGTTGGCCAAAAGTCTTGCATATTCTTTTGTCCATCTTTTCTCCCTTCTCCAAAACTTTTCCTAAACCGAAACTATCATTGGCATTTGGTACAAGGTTACTTTGTTTTGGTATTGGAATTTTTGACCAAAGAGGTACCCTTATTCCATCTTTTCTTCTCAAAATTCTCTCTTTGATGACAAAATATTGTCACTTTTGAAGTCACTTCTTTTCTTTCTCTTTGGTGCCAATTTAGCTATCACCAAAAGCCTTCTCTTTCATTTTCTTTTTCTCTCTTTTCATTCTATTTCTTCTCTCTTCCCCTCTCATAGTCGAAACCATAAAAGACTAAGCACCATTTTCTTCTTCATTTTCTCTCCTTAGCCGAATGCATCTAAGCCCCAAAATCAATCTCCTTTCTCTTTGATCAATTCTCCTTTTCTTTTTCTTTTCATTTTATTTCTCTCTTCTCTTTCTCTCATTCTTCGAAACTACATAGGATCAAGAACCATTTGTTACCTCCTTGGCCGAATGTGCAAAGGTTCCTAAACATTTCTTTTCTTTTGAGAAATCACCATCATCATCTTCTTCTTCTCTTTCTCTTTCTTCCTCTCTCTTTCCTTCTCCTTTCATTCTCTTTCTTCTATTCCTCAAACCGAAACCATCATATTGAAACCACCATTTCTCTTCTCTTTTGTTAAAGTAGAATCTTGAGGGACTCAAGTAAGATTTTATCAATTATTTTTATCTTTTCTTTTCACTTTAGGAAACTTAGAATCGTGATCTTTATTTTCTCTTCTAGGCGATTCATTTGAAAAGAATTTTCAAAGATCTTGTTGAGGACAACCTTTAAGTGACCATTCGAAATCATCAAGGTAAGGTTATTAATTTAGATCACATCAATTTCCTTAGATGGATCACTAATCTATGTTACTTTTAGGGACGATCTAAGATCAACAAGATAGGTAAGAAAAGAGCCGTCCGGAGTGTTTGGAAGAGGGGAGGTATTCCTTTACCATCGAACTACAAACGAAGGGCTGTATCGGCGGTTAGAGACTTTCCACCGGGTTGTGGACCCTCTGCTAACGAGGATCGATTATTCGAAGTAGTGCGTACAACCGAACCACTTTACGTTGGTGGAATATCAGCGGGTTTTGATCCATCTAGTGGAGAAAAACCACAAATAACTGTCGTTCGTGAATCCGAGGGTAAGGATTTAGATCCATCGTCAATAAGTATGGTTTTGTTAACAATAGTTTATACTAACCAAGTGTGTTAATCAATTAGGTGTTGAAGAGCAAGAGGGTATTGTTCTCACTGTTACTAGGTGTGTAACCTTACATTAAAAATTTCCATAGATCTATAGTGTTAAAAAGTGATTATATGATAATATGTTTGTTTGTGGATACCAATCATTGGTATACAAAATTCAGGTATGTTACCCCAATATTCCGTTTATTTTTGCTATATGCATAATTATGAAATAAGTATGATTATATTATGTTTTGTGGGGTAATAGCATGAAAATCTAATTTGATATGTATGTGCATGGGCATATGGGTATTGTTGATAAAGGAGGAAGTATTCTGGTGGTTTTACCACATTTCTGGTGACTTCGGTCACATATGTGAATTTGGTGACTTCGGTCACATATATTTAGCTCTGGTGACTTGGTCACAAATTTGACTCCGGTGACTTGGTCACGTATATTTTGCTTGGTGACTTGGTCACATATTTGGCTCCGGTGACTTGGTCACATATGTGAATCCGGTGACTTGGTCACGTATATGAAATTTGGACTTGGTCGGTGACTTGGTCACATCTGTTTTGGTGGCTTTGCCACAATAAGGGCGATGTGCATGTTGATCGCAAAGAATCGCCTTGATGGTGTGTAGCGAATGGAGGTCGATTTAGTAATCCCACGATGTCTTTGGTTGGTGCGGGTGTGTAGCGGATGGATATTTAGGTTGGTAGGGCTTGCATTTCATTTCATGAACATAACCATGTAATATTGTATGATTATTATTTGATTCATTATGAAATGGGCCTTTGGGCTAAATCTGAGCTAAATTGGGCCTTTGGGCTAAATATGAGTTAAATGGGCCTATGGCCATATGTGAAATTTTTTTGGGCTTGAAAGCATTTGATAATACATTGAGTTTATAACTCACCCATTTTTATGGGATAACTTTTCAGATGACTCGTAGTGCGATGGATCGGGGCAGCAAGGATTTCGAGGTGGCCAGTGCTCATATTAAGTATTGTGGAGATTTTCCAACTTAAACTTATTACCTTAAATTTTATTACTTAGACTTTATTTTGGGTTGCCAATATTATGTAATAAGGCCACTATAAACTATCTTTAATTTTGTGTTTGGATTTACTTTTATTTTGCCATGAACAAATATATATTAAATAACTAAATTGGTTTTCGATAATTAATTAAAAAGGTTTTTGTCACTAATATATAAATGTTTTCAAAGAAGTTTTTCTTAAGTTAAGTTTCCTTTTTGATTTTATTAATTCCTCCTAAAAATAATGTTTCAAAAGACAAAATTACTTTACAATGTGATTCCACTAAAGATTTACTCGAGGAACATACCAAATCCGGTTAGACTTTTTAGGCCGGGTTTGGGGTGTTTCAAGCACATTTGCGAGCATACTTGCTGAGTCGTACAAACTCACGCTCATAATCGGTCACTGACTTTTTGCCTTACTTCAGTTCTAGGAATTCTTTTCTTTTTTGGTCTACAAACCTTTGGATGATATACTTTTCTTGAATTCTTCTTGGAAGAATTCCCATGTGACTCTTTCCCTCGGTATAACCGACACAAGGGTGTTCCACCATTAGTAAGTAGAGTCTCTTAAGAGGGAGACTACACACTTCATGCATTCCTCAGAGGTGCATGACAACTCATTAAATACCCTGATGGTATTTTCCAACTAGAACTCAGCTTTTTCTAAATCATCATCTCTTTTAGCTCGAAATTCTTCTGCCCCATGTTTCCTGATCCTATCGATTGGAGGTTTATCTCCTCTTACCACCTCTACCACTAGAGGGGCTACTAGAGCAGGTTGTGGAACAGGTAGGGGTGGAGGAGGCTGTGCATTCGGGTTCGCACGTACGGACTTCATATACCATGTATTCATCATGTGGAGGAAGGCTTCTCTAGCCTCTTCTCCTCCGATTTAACTCACCGTAGTGGGTCTATTCCCGTTCTCGCTAGGCATTGTCCCCTCAGCGGGAGCCGGTACATTACTTTCTACATTATCCGCCACAACTTCTTTGGGATCCATTTACTATATGTATAAACATAATTTAATTAGTCAAGAGTCGTCACACTATCATTATTAAAACATTCTTATATATGGCATGTATAGCTAGACTCACGCTCGTGCTACGTTAGTCCTAGAACCGACTAAACCTGGCTCTAATACCACTAAATGTAACACTTTATACCCGAGTCTGATGCTAGGGCTAGATACGAGACATTACTATGCTTGACTTACTAGAACATACTTTTACAGGTTATAAATTTTTTTGATCCGACTTAAAACTTTTCTTTCTTGTCAAATCATACGTATTGTGGGCTTACGAGGCCTTAAACACTTATCCGAAAACTTTCGGTTACTTAATCGAAAACTAAATTTTGAAACAGGGTTCACACGCCCATGTTACTTGGGACACGCCCAATTACCCTTAGACACGCCCATGCTTACAACCGTGGGGAGTTACTGACTTCAATCACACGACCTTAACATGCCCGTGTCCACAACCGTGGGAGGCTACTAACTTCAATCACATGACCTAGGCACATGCCCATGCTTTGATCGTGTGTTTTACATGGTTCATACACACGACCGTGTAAGATAACCGTGGCATATCCTGAATTAAAATATTAAAGTGTAGGGTTTACACGGCCTAGACACATGCCCGTGTGTCTAACCGTGTGGGTGCTTAAAGGCTATTTACCAAGCCATTTACCACCCTGAAATAAAGATCAGACTCAATCAACAATAACACATCTTCCATGAATAATACTACGTATTTCATTGATTCCTATATACAAACCAACTTAAACCATTTGGCCAACCACTTAGCCATATACAAAAGAATAATAAACTTGACAGTCTATACAATGTCTTTTCTCAAACTATGTTTTCAAAATGAATGCTTCCTATACATGCCATACTTAGTAAAATAATTTGGCTATACCAAAATAAGGGTTGATAGTGTGCTACGAGCTCCGACTCTGATGATCCACAAATTAGCTTGGCAGGTCTACATAGAAAGAAAGAATTAAAGACGTAAGCATTTAGCTTAGTCAGTTTGCATGTATAATTCATAAAAGAATAACTTGATTAATATAATTCATTTAACATAACAATGGTATCATAATTTTCATCTATAAAGCTTACTTACTCATACATGATTCTTACTTGTCTCATGATATTTACTATTCTCATACTTGTAAGGTAAGCAAGGTACCTGTACCACTTGATCACATTGATCAGCATTTTTAAACATAATAATTATGATCTCTAACTCATCATTCATAACATAATTAATACTCAATTTCCATTAGATGATAACTTTGCTTTCTTAGCTTTCTTGTTATCACATTTTTACTTTACTCTTTTGCCCAATGAATTTCTGCGATTAACCGAGGATACTAAATCTCTTGCCATGATCTTGATACCAAAGCCATATTCTAAATATGGACTTACATGAAATATCTCTTCTTGCATCAATGCCAAGCTTGCCTTGGACTTACATGATATCTCTGTTCAATGCCAAGCTTGCCTTGGACATACATGATAACTCTGTTCAATGCCAAGCTTGCCTTGGACTTACATGATAACTATGTTTAATGCCAAGCTTGCCTTGGACTTACATGATAACTCTGTTCAATGCCAAGCTTGCCTTGGACTACATGATATCTCTGTTCAATGCCATGCTTGCCTTGGACTTACATGATAACTCTGTTCACTGCCAAGCTTGCCTTGGACTTACATGATATCTCTATTCAATGCCAAGCTTGCCTTGGACTTACATGATATCTCTGTTCAATGCCAAGCTTGCCTTGGACTTATATGATAACTCTGTTCAATGCCAAGCTTACCTTGGACTTATATGATATCTCTATTCAATGCCAAGCTTGCATTGGACTTACATGATATCTTTGTTCAATGCCAAGCTTGCCTTGGACTTACATGATAACTCTATTCAATGCCAAGCTTGCCTTGGACTTACATGATAACTCTGTTCAATGCCAAGCTTGCCTTGGACTTACATGATATTTCTGTTCATACTTAATCATATTGATTTCTTTATTTAGCAAAACATGAAGCTTTTCTTGGTAACAATGTACATTATACTAAGCAATTCAATGATAGAAATCATAAATCTTAGAAATCATACAAACTTACCTCGATATACAAAATGTATGTAGTTGTGCAATTTAGTCCTCGACTTTGTTCTTGCCTTGGTTTCGATCCGAGCTTCATTTTCTTGATCTATAATCATAAATAGATCATTTAATAATCATATTGACCAAATTGACTCATAACTCATACTTTGGTAAAATACTATTTTGCCCCTATACTTTCTAATATTGCACTTTTGCCCCTAGGCTCGTAAAATGATTTTCATGTAACTTTCTTAAACTTCATGCTTAGCTGAATCATTCTATAACAATCATCAATTCTCTCTCTTTCTAGTAGTTATGACCAAATTTTATAACTATTACAAAATGGTCCATACTATCATTTTTCATGAAATTTATTAAGGAAAAGATGTTTATCTAACATCAACCTCTCTTAAACTTCCATAAAACATCATTTAGCATGCATGTCATTTATGGGTAAATTGTTTTGGACATGCATCTTAGCTCATTTAATAGCTAAAAATGTCTAATCCATATTATGAGAACTTCGAAAATACGAAGAATATCAAAAACCGGGCCTAAGAGCACTTACTAGCAAGCTTGAAAAATTGAAGAACCCGACCTATGGCTTCATTCAAATTTTTGGCAATGGGGGAAGAAGATGAGTAGATTTTTCTCATCTTTTTCCTATTTTAATCCTTTAATTCATAAATGACCAAAATGCCCTTATCACTAAAAATTTTTATAACACCATCTCAAGGATAATTTTTGTCCAAAAATTAAATTTTGGGCAAATTGCTATTTGAGGGCTCCTAATTATTATTCTAAAGCTATTTCATACAAAAAGCTTCTAGAAACTCATATTTTGCAACTTTTGCAATTTAGTCCTTTTGGACCATTCAACAATAATTTAACAAAATTGCTTCTTGAAACTTTCATACTAGCATGCAAACATAACATAAACTTTGTAAACTCATAAATTCATCTCAGTTTCGTGGTCTTGCACCACTATTCCGACTAAGCGTAAATCGGGCCATTACATTGAGTGTGTAGGATAAAGATTTAAATGCCCTATTGACGTAGACGCAAAGGACTAGTGATGCACAAGTTTTTCGAACTGTTAAAGCATAAAACTGATGACACAAGGCAAAATTGCATGTCGTGTCACTCCATAGACATGGTGTGGCACAACACAGGTCGATGTGCTGCCCAAGAATATCGAGGCTATTTTTGTCCACGTAATCAACTTAATACGAAGATCTAGGACGTGCCGAAGAATCAACTTTATACGAAGACTTAGGACATGCAAAAAACCTAATTTGGGCTGCCAACATTCTAAAAATAAGATATTAGGGGTTTGATGTAACTTAGTCGTCCTAGATGCCTTAAAAAATCCTAGTAGTTTAGGAGTAGGAGTAGATTAATTTTCTTTTGACTTTTCATAACTCTTTTGTTTTTCCTCTTGGAATCAGTTTCGATTCAATAGTTTATTTATATTATTCAAGTATTTTAATTTATTTTCTCTTTTCCTTTGATTCATTTCTTTATTCCAATCAATTAATTTGTTACTCCATTCCCCATTCAATATTAAATCCATGATTATCCAAATCTCTTTTCTCTTCTGAATCAATCGTGTTCTCATGATTTATTCAATTAAGATTGAGATTATGAATAACATGAGTGGTTAAATCCCTTAGGGGAGATCAAAGAGTAGATGGCATGTGATTAACAGAGGATTTAGGGTTTTCCCGAGAGGGATTAGTTGGTATAAATTACGTGTTCTTAAACACTTGGATTAACAACCCTAGTGTAACACCCCGCACCCAAGACCGATACTGGGTCTGGATACAAGACATTACTATGCTTGAACTCACTGAAACGTGTACTTACGGGCTATAAAATTTCGTTCCAACTTAAAAACTTCACTTTCTTAGTCAACACATATAACAAGGGCCTACGAGGCCTTTAACTCATGTCAGAAAACTTTAGGAATTAAAATTAAATAACCCATTTTTGAAGCAGGGTTCACACGCCTCTGTGACTTGGAACACGTCCGTGTACCCTTAAGCACGCCCATGCCCTCAAACCGTGTAGAACTACTGACTATTTCCACATGGCTTAGACACTCCCATATCTACCAACCATGGGAGGTTACTGACTAATTTCACAAGGCCATGACATGCCCATGGGCTTAGACAGTGTGCTAATCCTTGATATACTGACTAAATCAACACAGTCTAGGAACACGCCCATGTCCAAACCGTGTGTCTTACACGGCACATACACACAACCGTGGGATTTGTCCGTGGCCTATTATGATTAATAATACTAAGGTGCAGGGTTAACATGGTCTTGACACACGCCCGTGTGTCAAACCGTGTGGGCACTTACGGGCTATTTACCAAGACGTTAGCCATCTTGAAATGAAGATCATATCCATACACAATTCAACGATGCAATAACAACTCAATTTTATGAATAATACTACATGCTTCATTGATCTCAATAAACATACATGCTTAGTCAAATTTGGCCAATCACTTAGCCATATACAAAAAAATAATAAACTTGATAGCCTTTACAAAGGCCCTTCTTAAAACATGTCCACAAAATGAATGTTTCCTATACATGCCATACTTAGTAAAGTAACTTGGCTATACCAAAATAAAAGTTGATAGTGTGTTGCGAGCTCCGACTTTAATGATCCACGAGTTAGCTTGGCGGGACTGCATAGAAAGAAAGAATCATAACGTAAGCATATAGCTTAGTAAGTTTGAAAGTAACAACTCTTAGCATCATCATTGCTTAATATAAACCATTTCACATAAACAATGGTATCATGAATTTCAGCTAAAGAGCTTACTTACTCATATAGATTCTTACATGTCTCATGACACTTACTATTATCATACTTGTAAGGTAACCATGATACCTGTATCACTTGATCACATTGATCAGTATACTATAATAACAATAATCATGATATCTAATTTCTCTTTCACAACATGAATAATACTCAACTTCATCTAACTTCATCTTGATACTAACTTTACTTTCTTAGCTTTCTTGCTATCTTCTTTTAGCTTACTTATTTGCCCGATGAATTTCTGTAGATAACCGAGGATACTAAATCTCTTCCTACATAATATGATGCCAAAGCCATATCCTAGACATGGTCTTACATGGGTTATATCATCTTGGTTTCAAGGCTATGTCTTGACATGGACTTATATGAAGTCTTGCTCTTGATAACATACTCAATGCCAAGCTTGAGTCCTTGGACTTACATGATAACTTGCTTGCTAACTTGATCAATGCCAAGCTTGCCTTGGACTTACATGATATCTTGATCAATGCCAAGCTTGCCTTGGACTTACATGATAACTTGCTAACTTGATCAATGCCAAGCTTGCCTTGGACTTCCATGATAACTTGCTTGCTAACTTGATCAATGCCAAGCTTGCCTTGGACTTACATGATAACTTGCTTGAACATAACATGATTATTTCATACAATTATTGCACATTATATTAAGCAATTTAATGATAATAATAAAGCTTGAAAATCATACAAACTTACCTCAATATACAAAATGTATGTAGATGTGCAATTTTAGTCCTTGACTTTGTTCTTGCCTCGATTTGATCCGTACTTCATTTTTCTTGATCTATAATCATAAATGGATCATTTAATAACCATATTGACTAAATTGACTCATAACTCATACTTTGGAAAAATTACTATTTTGCCCCAATTCTCGTAAAATGATTTTCATGCAACTTTCTTAAACTTCATGCTCAACTGAATCATTTTCTCTTCTATAACAATCATTAGTTCTCACTATTTCTAGTAGGTATGACCAATTTTATAACTGTTACAAAATGGTCCCTACTACCATTTTTCATGAAATTCATTAAGGAAAAGATGTTTATCTAACATCAAACTCACTTAAACTTCCATAAAACATCATTTAACAAGCATGTCATTCAAGTGTATATTTTTGAACATGCATCTTAGCTCATTTTATAGCTAAAATTAGTTAATTCATAATACGAGAACTTCAAAAATACAAAGAATATTAAAAACGGGGCTAAGATGAACTTACTATGAGCTTGAAAAAAAATGAAGAACCCTAACTATGGTGTCTCCCAATTTTTGGCAGCAACAAGGAAGAAGATGAGTGAATTTTTCTCATCTTTATCCTATTTTAATCACTAATGAGGCCAAAAGACCAAATTGTCCTTCCTCTTAAAAATTTCCATAATAGTCTCTTAAGGCCAATTTTGTCTAAAAATTAAAATTTGGGCAAATTACTATTTAAGGGCTCATAATTATTATTCTAAAGCTATTTCATGCAAAAAGCTTCTAGAAACTCATATATTGCAACTTTTACAATTTAGTCCTTTTTGGACCAATTGACCTCAACTTAATAAAATTGCTTTACAAAACTTTCATAGTAACGTGCAAACATGGAATAAACTTGAAAACTCATAATTTCACCTCAGGTTCATGGCCTCGCACCACTATCTCGACTAGGCCCTAAATCGGGCTATTACACCTAGGAAGTTATCTTAGGCTAAACAAGGTCAGGAGATAAGTCAAGCCGAGTAAATTGTAATTTATCCTGGTTGAGAAAGTGAGTTCGGGAGATAAGTGAGTATCAACCAACTGATTAGTTAATTAGAGGCCGAGAGGTAATAATTGGTTAATTGATAGCTAATCTACCCTAGAACCCTAATCCGAAGTTAATTACAAACCTTGAAGCGAGTTAATATTCCTGATTGGTTTATTGATTTTTATCGTTTGTTTATTTTTCTTATTTATTTATTTTCGTTATTTATTTTTATCTCAATTATCTATTTTTTTCACATCCCAAAATTGAGTTAGTAGAATTTGGGTTAGTGAATTAAGAGTGGTCACATCATATTTTTGGATTTAAGGTTGTGAAAATTAGTTAAGTGAATTAATCCGGTTCAATGGTTAAGTGTTGTGCTTGTGTGTAAGAGGTTCTATGTTCGAATCTTTTCCCTTGAATTTTTATTATTTTGTCTTAACCTTTATCCTTGAACATCTATCATAAATACTATTTTCACTCAACTAATGACAAGAATGAGTCTGTTGGTTTAGTGGTAAGGCTTTATCTTACTCAGAGGTTTTGAGTTCGAATCTTGTTGGTTTTGTGTGTACAAAGGGTCATGATCCCGCGAGGGTGAGCTAACTCTAAAAATTGGTCCTCAGTTCGGATTGTAGGCTACAACCCGCATGTATGAAGCTAGAATCACTAGTAATCATCAGTCAACCATATGGAGGTGAATTTGTTCTTGGGCCTTGTACATACCGACCGTCACACTATGGGAGCTAGCCATGCTCGAAGTCGTTACCTTAATCGTAAGGAGGGGTAAGCTAAAGGCAGGGCTAGTGACTGGAGTGAAGTTGTGACAAGGTAGTTGTAATGGAAGGTGTGGCTGGATTACCTTCTTTTTAAGGAGACCTAATGCTTGTTGGGTATTTTGGTTTGACACTACTTCACACCTAAAAAGAAGCAAGCTACGTCTAAATTAAAGTTGGAGATGGAAGGCTTTTTTCATTTCTCTACAGTGAAGTAAGACCAAGTTAGGTTTGAACAAGTTGATAGGATCCCATTTTACGACCTCAAGTCCCTCCCGTGTGGCGACATAAGGGCATAAAAAGGAAAAAGAGGGATGGGTTTTATATTGCTTTTAGCATAGCAGGCCCCCAACAGGTGGCCTGCTCGATGGGCTATTAACTCAGTGGTAAATCGTACCCTTGATAATTACGTCATTGTGCCTAGGTTGTAAGGGCTCTTAGGCACATGGATAATTTAATGAGCTCATCAGCGCCTGACCTTCAGATGTGGATCATCCAAGGCACATTAGCAAACTTTGTGAAAAATTTGAAATGGATAACAAATAAATTTAGTAGGTAGTTTTTTAAAATAAAATGTGTGAATACTCCCTAAAATTCCTTCCTCACGATCGTCCCTCTCTCTCCCACTTTTCACTCTAGTTGCTATCCACTTTTCCACGTTCCCATTCTTTTGTTTTGTTTTGATTTTCATTCTTTTTGTTTTTTTCTCTCCTTTCCATTAATTTCATCTATTGCGTTACTTTGGTGGGGGGTTCTTTTATTTGATTCATTTTTGGCTGATCCAAATTCGATGTTGTTAGCACTCCTTTCAGCTTTGGTGTTGGCTGTACGTGATTGTGGTGTCGGGTAAAAGTATGGATTTCTATGATGATGTAGTATTTATGGTTGTTGGGTTTGGTAGTGAAGAATTAATCCTACAATTAGTAATTAGCTCTTAACGTGAGATTTTGAATGATGATTTGACATTTCTATGTGGCATAGGTTTAATTGTTTCCTTGGAAATCATTATTTTAGGTGAAAATCTTGAGACAAATGCTCTTCCGATGACTTAGTTTCTGTTATAATTCATTACCTTATTAAGGGTAAGTGATCGATGCATTTTTTTGCCAAATTATAGTGTTAGGAATGTTTAGTTAGTGTTTGCAATCGAGTTAGGGACTCAGAATTTAGCTTCTCATGTTAATTCTCACGTTTTGAAATGTCGATTTACATATTTGAATCCACACTGTTGAGATTGCATAAAAAAATGATTAGGTGTGTAACAAAAAATTGGAAAAATAGCGAATAATGTGATGCCGAAAAGCCCATTGTCGACGTCACACACTTGTGTGCCAATTGGGTAACATGACCATGTGGGTAACACAAGCTAGGCCAATTGGGCTGTGTAGGCCACACGAGCGTGTAAGCCCAATTTTCGTAAAATTTCGTTAGGGATGTATTTGAAGTGCGATATGAATTTAATCACTTCATAGGTTTTGAAAAGTGTTATGTATGAATTAAGGACATGAAATTTAATATTCTACCTCTGTTAATGTTATTTTCGAAAGCGTAATGGTATATTCTGATATGTACGGTATGTGTGAAATATATACATCCGTTATCTGATTAGTGTTTGAATGTGAAATCTAAAATAAAAAATACAATATTGTATGTGTAACATTCGAGAGCATGTCTATGGTATAATTTCTATTTTTGATCTGTAATTTGAGAAATTTGTACAACCATGATTTATTCATGTGCGTCTGAGCATGTAAAATGGTAGAGATGTGCATTGGGGTGGGATAATGATGTGATGGAGGAAGTGTTAGCAGTTTAACTACATATTGGTAACCCATCATTGTCGGGCAACCGGGATGACTTAATTAGTGGTTTAAACACATATCTGTTCTGGCAACTTGACTGCAATACTGGTGGCTTGACCACATTTATCAGATTCTAGTGGATTATAGCACTATTTCTGGCAACTTGACTGTTCTATTCTAAAAAGTGACATATGCTCACTTATAGGTGTGTGAGGTTGGATGGATATTCATTACCCTAATTGGTGTGTGAATGGACGGAGATGGTGTGTAGTAGATGGGGGTAAGATCTGTACCTGTATCTACATCTATGTATGTATCAATATCTACATATGTGTTTGTATTAGTATCTACAACTATATTTATAACTGTATCTGTATCTGTGCTTGTATCAGTATCTGCATCTATGTCTATATCAGTATCTACAACTATATCTGTATTTGAACTGTATATGTGTTTGTATGGGTTGAGTTACATACTAAGCTCGTTAGCTCACCCTCTGTTTGTTTGTTTTTTATACTTCTCAGGCAATCAAAAACTTAGTATTGGACGGTGTACGGGAGCTCGGATTGGTTTCTCAGTAATTGTTCAAGTTTTTAAACTATTTTGGACTACCTAAACTAATTGTTTTTTTAGGGTAGTAAGTCTTATTTCAGATTTTTCTTTTCATTTTGGTTTGCTTTTATTGGATTTAGTAGTTATTGCTTTAAAACTACAAAGTTTTGTGTTTTACAAGCTAAGTCACGATTTTTAAAATTTAAAACTATGAAATTTCCCTGCAAAATAAAGTAATCACTTAAGTGTTCTTTTGTAATAAAAATAAATAGTTTTAACGAGTATTTTCTTAAAAATTGGGAAGTGATTTTCTAAAATTAATATTGTCAAAGCACATGATATCAAATTCAAATTTTCAGATTTTAAAACAAGTATATGTAATACCTCAAGATTTGGCCATAACGTCCAGACCAAGGTTAGGGTGTTACATATATTATGGTTTATCATAATATAGAAATTAATTACTACTTCTTAGACTTACTATTGTAAATTTTTTTTATAATTTATTCCATCCTTCCTTAGGTACGATCCTCGGAATACTTTAAAGTATTTCCTTGTACAAACTATATTACAATTTGACCTATGCACTTGAGGACGCTGTCATTCTAATTGTGTTATATTTTTCTATAAACGATAACTCGTTTATAGGCGGTCACTTAAAATGAAATTTACAAGATGGGAACAAGTCTCGTAGTGACAACATGATCCGTAAATTTATGTGGTGGCATGTCTTTAGTCAAAGGATCAACTAACATTTGCTTAGTGTTAATGTGCTCAATGACCACTTTCTTTTCTTTAACACGTTCCCTTATGGCTAAATACTTAATGTCATTATATTTACTTTGACTTCCACTTTTTTGTTCTTAGCCATAAAGACAACAGTTGAATTGTCACAATATATCATCAGCAGCCTAGAAATCAAACCCACAAGTCCAAGCCCAAATATGAAACTCTTCAACCATACTCCATGTGAGGTAGCCTCAAAACATGAAATGAACTCAGCCTCCATAGTGAAAGTAGCAATTAAGGTTTGGTTTGTACCTCCTCGAAGTTTGAGGTAGAAGAATTAAGGTTTATGGGATGAGTAGTGGTTAATATTAGACTTTTACGATTTTCTTTGCAAATTAGAGTCAATGATGAGCCTAGTGGTTCAATGGTTAAGCTTTTGTATTCCTTTGGTCCCGTTTTGAATCCTCGTATGTGCACCGGGCTTGTGTCTCTACAACATAGTCGTGTCTCCTCTGCATCTAAATTTGATAGTGAACTACACGATTTGCTCACACGAGCATGTTCCTTAACCACACGGGCATGTCTTTTAGTCACACGGGCGCGTGCTCTGTCACACGGATTGGTCACATGGCTATGTGGCCCCATTTTTTTTTGCAATTTTTGACCTTTTTGCAAATTGTTCCATTTTGGTCCTCGAGTGGTTCATAACTCTTATAAGCCTTTGTAAAAGTGGATAGTGCACTAATTATGTTTGTGAAAGGTTTATTTAGGGGCGTGTTATCCCTCGAATGTTAATAATAATGTGTATTTATAAGATTCAATCCATTGTTCGCATGATTGCACGTTGCTGTGATATACTGAATTTGGAGTATGTAAATGTATGGGTGTGTTAATTGGAAATTGTGTATATTGTCATTTTGTTATTCTGTATTCGAAAATGAGTATGCCTAATTCTGTATATCTGTATTGATTTAGTTATTTAGAATAATTATGTTTGATTCTAAATATCTATATTGATTTAGTTACCTAAAAATGATTGTGATCTATCCGTATTGGTTATAATATTTGCATTTGCATTTGCATTTGGGGTTGGGACTTAAATGATTTGAATATGAATTGAGGGAAGTGTGATTTGGAAATTTTAACTGATTATTTGATTTGGCGGTAAAACTACAATAATTCAAGTGGCAAATGACCACAAAATAGTGTGAATTGGTTGGATGGGTCCACCATAACCCAGAACTAGTGTGTAAAGGATGGAAAGGTCTAGTGAACCCTATTTGGAGTGATGGGATGGAAGGAGATGGTGTGCAACAGTTGGATTGATGGGATTTCATTGCATTTGTTCTACATCTGAGTATGTATTATCTATACACCTGATTTTAATATTTGCATATTGATTCACTTATTCGTTGTGTATGGATATTATGAATTATCTAAGGTTCTTGTGTGTAAGGATGTTCATTTGACACCGTTTATTTACGATTGTTTTAGAATCGCACTAGGCTTTCATAGCTCACTCACTCAATTTCCTCTTTTCAGGTAGAATGTGAGGTTAGGTCTCAGACTCAGCTAATTAGAGAATCTCAATATTTTTCTATTCTGGTTTGTTTAAATAAGTTTTTATAATACTTGTTTTGATTTAGTTGGCCTGCAAATAACTTTAAGTAAATTGCGGTATGGGATTTTAGGTTTTAATTAACTTAATGGTTTTCGTACTTTTACGTTGTATTACTAAATATTATGATTACCAAATCCTTTTTGGTTTTAAAGCTATTACATAATTATTTTATCTAGTTTTAAGATAATTGACTAACATTTATTTTGAGCCATCACGGTGGCCAATATGACGTCCAGAATCGGGTTGAAACTTCTAGGCCAGGTTTTGAGGTGCCTACAAACATAAATATGAAACCTGATGTTTGTAACGCCTCTAATTTTGGGCCTAGAAGAAATGGGCTTTGAGTGCCGGAGGAATTGGAACTTAGTTGTGCATTTAATAACATAAAAATATATCTGTTTTGGTGGTTAAGGGTCCTGAGAAGTATTGGAGAAGTCTTAGGTTCAAACTTGGGCTTTAGAAAAATATTTGTTTTAGGTGAATAAAACCCTAGATGTAAGTAAGTAGGCTTTAAGAATATTGTTGGGGAAATCATGACAAAAAAAGCCTATTGGTGCAGTGGTTGTGGCGTCACAAGTGTGGCAAAGAGGTTAAAGGTTCGAGACTTGGAGTAAGCTATGGTTTATTTATTTTGTAGGTTTGCCGCCCAATGGTTTTGTTGGAATTGAATTCTACTCAAGTGGTTATGGAATTGGTCTTGGGGAGAGATTTATGGGATATGGAATTGGAGGAGTTTGAATATGTGGTTGAGTAGAATAAGATGGAGAGATTTTAGGAGAGGGATAAGGGGAAGGAAAATGGGGAGTTTGTTATAGAGTGAAGTTGTGTCGAATTTTAGGGTTTTGCTTAGGGAAATGCGGCCAAGAGAGCTTTTCTTCCATTTAGTTTAGTGTTTGGTCACTTTTTGAGTTGGCAAAATCTCCTTTCTGTGCCGAGCTATTTTGAGCTCTAAAGTGTCGTATTAGTTCACTTTCTCTTTGCGTTTTGGGTTGTCAAATTGACTATTTGGGAAAAATTGGCCGAATACTTATCTTTTCTTCTTCCCTGCAGTGTTATTTTTTCGTTTCAATTTTTAGCCTAGTCGATTGCTCCTTCTCTATTCCTTCTTCCCTCTTTTCTTTCTTCTGCTTGGTAGACCGAAGGTATTCAACCTTCTTCTCTCCCAATCCTTGACCGAATATTTCTATGCTCTACTATTGGTATTGTTAATCTGTTCTGCAAGTGTTCCTGACTGAAGGGTAGGTGTTTATACTTTCTTCTTTACATTCAAATTTGATCTCTTTTAGTATTTCTCTGAAAGCCGAATGCTTCTATTCTTTTGGACTTTAATTACGCTCTTGATTCTCTTGCGCGATATGATGCTCGTTAGGGCCTAGTCAAATCCGAGGAGCAAAGATTTTTTAGAGTGCTAAAGCCGTCGAGGTTTTTCTCTCATCGTCCGATTAAGGTAATTTGTTATCTTACTTTTTGGGTTTAGACCGATTAGGCCCTATGGGTTCGCAAAGTAAAATTTGGGTTGTAGGCAGCATCTATGATCAGTACTACCTAACAAAGATCTATCGTAGTGCAGTTTGTCGGCAAGGTGTGTGATCTATCATAGTTAGCGATCTTAGAGGACTGGAGGCACTCACTTAATCAAGGTAAGGGTAGTGAATGTTTTAGGGCTAAGTATTAATAAGGTGGTATGTTTATGTGACTATTAAGGTTGGTTGTATCCATATCGACATGTGATTAATCGTGTGTTGGGAATCGATGTAGGTCTTGGTGCTCAAGGATTATTCGCTTTCTTCGCAAAAAAGGTGTGTAACAGTACCCCGTATTCGATAGTCAGCGAGAAAGCCGATAGAGTGTGTGTAACTGTATGCTATGTTTGATAATCGGCTGAAAAGTCAAAAGTATGTGTTGTTTACACTGCTATGACTGTAGATCGACAAAATGCTGGAAAGACAAAAATATGGGGTATGATGCCACACGAGAGTGCGATCATACGTGTGGTTAACCGAGCCCACGAACATTAGCGTTAGTCTGTAGAGGCCACCACGAGCGCTCTCGTGGTCTTGGGCTGTTCTGGGCCTCGTTGGGCAGAAATGAGTCGTGTGGGCCTAGTGGGCTTGTGAGCCTACACGGATAAAATGTATGTGATGTGGTAAGTGTTGTTTGGACTATGACATTTGCATAACTATGGCTATTTCTAGGCTAAATGGGCCACATGAGTGTGTGGGCCCACTTGGGCCGAGTAATGGGCCTTAGGCCCATTTAGACCGTTGTGTCTATTTGGGTTACTTAAGTCGCTCGAGGCGACGGTAAACCTTCTATTGGGTTGTTAAGCCCCAGTTTGCAAAATTACCGAAATACCCCGATTTGTAAAATTATCGAAATACCTCCAGTTTGCAAAATTATTGAAATACCTCAATTTACAAATTTATCAAAACACCCCCAGTTTGCAAAATTAATAAAATACCCCCGATTTGCAAAATTTCTAAAATTCCCATGTAGGGTAAAATTATCGAAATACCCTCAATTTGTAAAATTATCGAAATACCCTTATAGGGTAAAATGACTATTTTGCCTTTGTGGGTAAATGACTGACTTAGACTATAAATTTGACTGATTTGACTGTGATCGTATGGACTGTGTTTAAACTAACTTAACTATGGTCGTGTGACTCATATGCTTTTAATATATGTCTAAATGACTTTTACTGAGCATGGCCATTTTGCATACACCTGTAATGATTGAGCATGACATAGACGACATATTGCATAGGGTTGGGACATTGATACGGAGGAAGTTTTGGTAGGGTCGCACGGGTCGCATGAGATGACTGTGGATCCAATATTAATCTGTTAAGGTCGCACGGGTCACATGAGACGATTGTGGACAGACAGACGGCTTAAAGCCGCGTAATCTGATTATGTCTTTGTGCCAACCTAAATATGGCTCTGTGCCATCTTGATTATGTCTTTGTGCCAATCATATTTACCCCTGGCTATGTGCTTAACATATATACTGATGACTCTGTGCCAATCATAATTACACGTGGCTGTGTGTCAATTATATTACCATCGCTGATGGCTATGTGCCAAGCTTATTACAGTTACCGATAGCTTTGTCCCATCCTGATTATGGTTTATAACCATTATATTTATGGCTTTTAGCCGTTTTGTTAACTGGCAGCGTTGTTGCTATATTTATGGCTTTTAGCCGTTCTGTCTAAGGCATCGAGCCGTTCTGTTGAGTTAGTGTCGAAATCGATGCTACATAAAGAGCGTAGGGATGGGTGGGTCGATTAAATCCCCATAGGAATGCAGCGTTGGATAGGAGGCGGAGTGTAGGGTTGGTTTGGGTACTCATGCATTACATATACTGATTTTGATATTGAGATGGGCTTAGGCCTAAAGAGATTTGATATGTGACATTTGATATGGGTTAAGGCCCAACTGAGGCTATTATGGGCTAAAGCCCAGTTGCCACCGTTGTTGGAATGGGCTAAGCCCAATTGATTCTGTTATAGGCAGTGACCCAAATGATATTGTGGTGGGCTTTGGCCCAGACTATTTCAATTTCTGTTTTTGTATACTGACTATTACTCTAGTAAGGGGATTACACACTGAATTTTCGTAAACTCACCCGTTTTTAACTGTGCTGGTAATCCCTAGTGTTAGGAGGAACGATACTGCAAGGGACTCGGAGGTGACCACATGACTGCGGCTGTTATGCTTTGGGCTTTATATATGTTTTAAATTTCATTTTGGGTTTTAATTTCTATAATAAGGCCTCTCGAGATTTAATTCTAAATTTAGGATTTTGTTACGCTTTATATATGTTAGATGTAGACGAGTTTTCAACCCAATTACTATTTTTAAAAACATACGTTTTAAACTTCTTTATCTTAAATTAGCTTTCGTAACTAAAAGAGATTTTTAACGAAGTTAATAACATTTTAAAAGTGATAAACTTTTCAATGAACCACGTTTTAAAATTGAACGAACAAAAACTGAAACTTTAGTTTTTAAATATTAAGTAGGGTTTTCAATGAAAACATGGTTTTCGAAAAACACTTCAATGTGACATGCCAATTCTAGGCCTAACTTCTGGGCCGGGGTTGGGGTGTTACATTTAGTGGTATCAGAGCCAAGTTGCAAAACTCATCTGTGGAATGGGTTTCAAAATTTTTGTATTACAAGAGGTTGGTTTCAACTATGTTAAGTGTTTTGAGGTATTTTTTTGGAATGTGTGGCACACCGAGTCTCCGATGCTGAATCCGTAAGTTTTTGAAATTGTTATTTATTTTCGTTAAAAAGTAGTAGATAGAGATACTGTGCTTTCTTAGATATTAGACTATATTGCTACACTTAAAGTTGGAGTTTTTATTTATTCTGTATGTATTCTGGAAATAATATGCATGTGATATCCATCCGCCCCGATGGATAGATGGTGTGGTGCGTGCTTGTATTATTAGGATCAAAGTGCGCAGTGAGAGCGTAGTGTGGTAGGCTAATGGGGTGCGACTATTCTGATAGTCAAAAATTTCGGGGATGAAATTTCTTTAAGGGGGTAGCGTTGTAATGCCCCGAATTTTGGGCCTAGAAGAAATGGGCTTTGCGTGTAGGAGGAATTGGAATTTAGTTGTGCATGTTAATAACATAAAAGTATGTCTGCTTTGATGGTTAAGGGTCCTGAAAAGTATTAGAGAAGTCTTATGTTCAAACCTGGGCTTTAGAAAAATTTTGGTTTTAGGTGAATAAAACCCTGGATATAAGTAAGTAGGATTTAAGAATATTGTTGGGGAAATCATGACAACAAAAGCCTATTGGTGCAGTGGTTGTGGCGTCACAAGTATGGCAAGGAGATTAAAGGTTCGAGACTTGGAGTAAGCTATGGATTATTTATTTTGCAGTTGTGCTGCCCAATGGTTGTGCTGGAATTGAATTCTGCTTAAGTGGTTGTGGAATTGGTCTTGGGGTAGAGATTTATGGGATGTGGAATTGGAGGAGTGTGAAAGGAGTTTGAATATATGGTTGAGTAGAATAAGGTGGAGAGATTTTAGAAGAGGGATAAGGGGGAGGAAAAAGGGAGTTTGTTATGGAGTGAATTTGTGCCGAATTTGGGTGTTATGCTTAGGGAAATGCGGCCAAGAGGGCTTTTCTCCCATTTTGTTTAGTGTTTGGTCACTTTTTGAGTTGGGAAAAATCTCCTTTCTGTGCCGAGCTGTTTTGAGCTCTAAAGTGTCGTATTAATTCACTTTATGTTTGCATTTTTGTTACTGGGGTTGTCAAATTGACTAATTGGGAAAAACTGGTGGGTATTGCCGAATGTTCTTCTTCTTTTATCTTTTCTACCTTTACACCTCGATTGGCCGAATACTTATCTTTTCTTCTTCCCTGCAGTGTCATTCTTTCTTTTCGGTTTCTAGTCTAGTTGATTGCTCCTTCTCTATTCCTTATTCCCTCTTTTATTTCTTCTGCTTGGTAGACCGAAGGTATTCAACCTTCTTCTCTCTCTATCCTTGGCCGAATATTTCTATGATCCACTGTTGGTATTGTTAATCAATTCTGCAAGTGTTCTTGACTGAAGGGTAAGTGTTTATACTTTCTTCTTTACATTCAAATTTGATCGCCTTTAGTATTTCTCTGGAAGCCGAATGCTGATGTTCTTTTGGACTCTAATTACGCTCTTGATTCTCTTACACAATATGATGCTCGTTGGGGGCTAGTCAAATCTAAGGAGTGAAGAAGTTCTAGAATGCTAAGGCCGTCGAGGCTTTTCTCTCATCGTCCAATTAAGGTAATTTGTTATCTTACTCTTTGGGTTTAGACCGATTAGGCCCTATGGGTTCGTAAAGTAAAATTTGGGTTGTAGGCGGTGTAACACCCCAAACTCGGTCAAAACGCTACGACCGAATCTGGTATGTCACAGGGAAGAAAACAATTTTGAAAACAAGTTGCCGTCTCTAATTTAAGGAAAACTTTTGATGTTATGAAAAACCGAGTTGATTTAAAAGTATTACTAAAACTGTTTTGAATTTAGCTTTAAAAAAAATCTCGATACTTTGTTAATCTTACAAGTTTGATTATCTATCCAAAGGTGAAGTTTTGGAAAAACTCGATAATTTGTGTGAATTTAGAAAACATTCAATTAATAAGTTATTTAGGCATGCCATTTTATTTAATTTATATAAATTTCCATGAAAATAAAACAAATAAATAAACTCCAAAATAAAATTTAATTGCCTTATTACAACCCAAAACCAAATTTTAAAGTAAATAAAACCAAAATAGAAGTTTAAAACAAAACCCAAAATAAAATGCACATGGCCACCTCGAAGTGCCTTGGCCAGATCTGCGATCTACGAATCATCTGCAAAAATGTAGAGAAAGGGGTGAGTCAATGAGATTCAGCGTATAAATCCCCATCCCGATATTATCAAGCCCTTACACAATTTCATAAATTAACATGCAAGTCATGCAACCCAACCTAACCATCCGAACTCCTGTATCTACCCTGTGTGGTCAAAACCACTGGTGGTCAAAACCACTGATGACCGTAGTCACAAATAATGTAAGTATGATCAAAACCACTGATGACCATAGTCACGAAATAATAAGATAGGGCCAACCCATCTTGTGGTCAAAACCACTGATGACAATCCCGTATATCAATATGTGGGGCCAACCCACTGTGGTACCAAACCACTGGGACAAGTCACAAGAACAACAACATGTGGTACCAAACCACTGGTGGTCAAAACCATTGAGACTAGTCACAATAATCATATAGAAAGTGGGGCCAACCCACTGTGTGGTCAAAACCACTGATGACAGTCTGAATCATCCTTCCCCCTCCTCTCATCATACCCATAAATGTACGTACTTTTCATGGCATAAATATCATGCTTAGCAATTAGAGATCACATGGCATGGCATATACAGATTTTATCAGGCATTTTAATGTTAACCAAACAAAGTGGACTTACCCGGTCCTCGATTTTACTCTCATGGGTATCATACCCATTCTAACTATTAATCTGGCTTTTAGCAGTTTACATGCTAATACATATTAACAAAGAAAGTGTATAAGGGTTACACACCTGATTACTCGCAATATGACACCCTCCACGTCGGTACTGCCGTTAATCGACACTACCGCTATCTGCCTACTCTCCTACTCGGACGCTGGTCCACACCCATATGGCCAATCGCGAACCGCAGACACGGCCCTCTTCTTGAACTTAGGGGCTGGGTCTCAGATCTGACCCCTCCTAATGCTTGGCTGCCATTAGGGTCCATAACACCTTTGGTCACTAAGCCAGGTTAACACAGAGAATACTATGACTAAGAATATCAAACCCGAATGAATAAATCCCTTACCTAATCGATAAATCCCAAAGATTTAGATCTAAACCACGAGTTGAGTAACTCCGGGAATCCAAAACATGCGTCACACCTCCTATATTCGGCCATACTTAGCACTGTCAATCAAATAGCCATTCGGCTTTACATAAATACCAAAAGAAATAACCCAGTACAAAAGAAATCGTCTCCCTTACCTCAACACCTTACCAACACTAAGCAAAAGTCGAAGTAACTCGAAGATGAGCCCCCTTTCAATCGGCCAAGACCCTAAAAGATTAGCTACTGCCTTCGGCACTTTAATCAAAACAAGAAATGGTTGAATCAGAATGGAAACACTTACCCCAACACCAAAGAAATCAATTGAGAGTGGTGAAGAACATATAATGGCAATCCACTAGAACAAAAGCTGAAAGAAAAGGATATGAATGTTAGAGGAATTCGGCTTTCTTTCAAAGAAAATAGGAGAAGAACCAAAAAATGAGTAAATGCCTTTAGAGAGATTTAGCCAACCAAAAGAAAGCTTACCAAATGCCAGGAATGTTCCATTCTTGAAAAGAAAGAGATGTAGAAGAGTAGGTAATTTGGCTTAGAAGTGACGAGAAGAGAGGGGATAAGAGATAGAGTTTTGGCTCAAGGAAGTATTGAGAGAAGAGAAAACACAAAGAAAGATTTGGGTTAGAGAAAGATGGAGAAAGAAGAATAAAGCAAATATGGGTGGAGTGGATTCGGCTAACACACAAAAAGAAGGAAAAAGAAGAAAACCCTCAAGGAATTTCGGCTTCTAAGATTGAAGAGAAGAAAAAGATTTTATGCCCCAAATGGTCTTCTAATTTTTGGCACCAAAAAGAATGGAAGAAAGCTAAAACCAACACCCCAAATGCCGAAAAATATCACCCAAGACTACCTAAATTCGGCACACCTCCTTTCCACACACTAATGCTCACACCCACACTACTTCAAATTTCGGCAACACACTCCTACTCCCTTCAACCACTATGTCGTCCCCCTCCTATCTCCTCAAATTCCTCCCTTCCATTCATTCAAACAATTTGAATGAGTCAAGCTCCTACATTCACTCCTCTCCATCCAATTCAAATGTGTTGACTCCTTCAACACTCATCCACCAGAGTCCATCCTGAGTACACTACCTCCCCAGCTTTGGCGTAAAAAAGAAATAGCAGAAAAGGGATCCTTGCAACTCGAACCCAGGCCCTCTAGCATGCATGAGGCGTCACTTCCCTTGTGCCTAAGTAGCACCTCCCTTGCCACTTTGCCACTGGAATTCTTGTGACAAACCTTGCTACTATTTTCCCTTAACACCCAATGCCAATAGCTCCCCCCTTCCAAGTACCTTAAATAAAAAATTTTTTGCTATGGCTCAGGCCTACCCCAAGCTCATGCCTAGACCCCAAAACACCCTAATCTGACATAACATTCACATTATCAATAGTCAAACAGATAAAATGCAAAGCCCCTGATTTAAGGATGTTACAGTTTTACCCACTTAAAAATAATTTCGGCCTCGAAATTACCTGATCAAAAGAGTTGAGGGTATTGCTGCCGCATCACATCTTTCGGTTCCAACGTGGCTTCTTCCGTTCTGTGATTTCTCCATAACACCTTTACTAAAGGAACTGACTTCCTACGTAGAACTTTGACATCCCGATCTAAAATCTGCACTGGTTCTTCCTCAAAGGACAAATCTAGACTCACCTCTATCTCCTCTACTTGCACAACATGCGACAGATCTGATCGATAGCACCTAATCAGAGAAACATGGAACACTTCATGGATCTAACTCAATTCCACTGGAAACTAGAGCTGATAAGCTACTGGTCCCACACGCCTTAACATCTTATACGGCCCGATAAACCTAGGGCTCAGCTTGCCCTTCTGACCAAATCTCAGCACTTTCTTCCACGGGGACACCTTAAGAAAGACCTTGTCCTCCACTGCGAACTCTATATCTCTTCGCTTAAGATAGGCATAAGACTTCTGCCTGTCTGAAGCCTCCTTCAGACGAGCCCAAATCAACTTAACCTTATCCTTTGTTTCAGCCACTAGCTTTGGACCCAACAACTGACGCTCTCCCAGCTCTGTCCAACACGTAGGGGTACGACACTTAGTCCATCTGAAGGCTTCATACGGTGCCATCTGGATACTTGCTCAGTAAGCTGTTGTTGTACGCGAATTCGCCAACGGTAGATATTCCTCCCAACTACCCCTGAAGTCCAAAACACAACCCCTCAAAGCATATTTTCTAAAATTGAAATTACTCTTTCTGATGTCCTTTTGATTGTGGATGGAATGTCAGATCTTGAAATCTAGCCTTGTACCCAATGCCCGGTGCAATGCTTTCCAGAATCTTGATGTGAATCGAGGATCCCTATCCGAGATAATCGATACTGGCACCCCATGCAATCTCACTATCTCTGCAACATACAGCTTAGCCAACTTTTGGAGTGAGTAATCCACCTGAACCGGTATGAAATAAGCTGATTTTGTCAGACGATCTACAATTACCCATACTAAATCTTTCTTGCTAGGCGTAAGGGGTAGCCCAGTGATGAAATCCATCGTAATCCTTTCCCACTTCCACTGCAGAATCTTCACCGATTGCAACAGACCCGAAGGTAACTGATGTTCAGCTTTGAGTTGCTAACAGGTCAGACACCTACCCACAAATTTTGTTACTTCTCTCTTCAAACCCAGCCACCAGAACTGTTCTCGTAAATCCGGTACATATTTCTACCTCCGGATGCATAGCATATGGGCTGCTATGAGCTTCCTGCAGAATCCTCTGCCTCAACTCAATGTCTTTTGGCATACAAACTTTCCTCTGGAAACACAACACTCCCTCGCTATTCAAACTATAACCTTCTAATCCATCACTCTGCACTTGTAACTTCCGAGCATCTAGAACCTCATCTTTTAGCTGTTCCTCCTTAATCTGATTTACCCAAGTTAGCTTTATCTACAACTCCGCTAATAGACTCCCGTCATCAAACAGACTAAGATGAGCGAACATTGCTCTCAAATCTGCTACCACCTTGTGACTCAACGCGTTAGCCACTACGTTAGCCTTACCAGGATGGTATTCAATCGAACAATCGTAGTCTTTAAACAACTCGATCCACCTATGTTGCCTCAAATTCAAATCTTTTTGTGTCAACAGATACTTCAAACTCTTGTGGTCTGTGTAGACTATTGACTTCTTCCCATACAAGTAGTGCCTCCAAATTTTTAGGGCGAAAACCACTGCAGCCAATTCCAGATCAGGTGTCAGATAATTCACTTCGTGAGGCCTCAACTGTCGAGACGCGACGCCACCACTTTCCTTTCTTGCATCAGCACACAACCCAAACCAATATGCGACGCATCACAGTAAACCGTGAACTCATTCCCTGCTTCAGGTTGAATCAACACCGAGCTTCTGTCAAAATTCTTTTTAACTTATCAAAACTTTCCTGCTGCTTGTCTGACCACACAAATGGAACCCCTTTTCTCAACAATTTGGTCAACGACACTGCAATCAAGGAAAATCCTTCCACAAATCTTCTGTAATATCCTGCCAAACCCAAAAAACTCTGAATCTATGCTACAGACTTAGGTGGTTTCCAGTCCAATACCACATCAATCTTCCGAGGATCTACCCTAATCCTCTCAGCTGATACCACGTAACCCAAGAAAGTTACCTCCTTTAGCCAGAACTCGCATTTACTAAACTTTGCAAATAACTGCTTCTCCCTCAGAATCTACAAAACCACACGCAGGTGCAAATCATGCTTCTCATCAGGTTTCGAGTACACCAATATGTAGTCTATGAATACCACAACAAAGAGATCCAAATACGGCTGAAACACCCGATTCATCATCTCCATGAATGCTGCTGGAGCGTTAGTCAATCCAAACGGCATTACCAAAAACTTGTAGTGCCCATAGCGAGTACGAAACGCCATCTTATGGATATCAGCTTCCTTCACCTTAAGCTGGTGATACCCGACCTTAGGTCAATCTTAGAGAAGACTGATGCACCATTAAGTTGATCGAATAGGTCATCTATCCTCGGCAACGGGTACTTGTTCTTGATCGTCAGCTTATTCAGTTATCGATAATTTATACACATCCGCATCGTACCGTCTTTCTTCTTAACAAATAGCACAGGGGCTTCCCAAGGTGATACACTCGGCCGGATGAAACCTCGATCCAACAACTCCTAAATCTGTGCTTTCAGCTCCACCAACTCCTTCGGCGCCATCCTATATGGTGCAATAGACACTGGCGCGGTTCTCGATAACAAGTCTATCCCAAATTCGACCTCGCGATCTGGAGGCAGACCCGGAAGCTATTCTGGGAATATATCAGCAAATTCCTTCACCGTTCGGACATCCCCAACAGTTACTTCCTTGGCTTCCAATACACAAACATGGACCATGAACACCTTATAGCCCTTCCTCACAATTTTCTCGGCCTTCAGAGTAGATACAATATTGGATAGATAATCTCTTCTATTACCTATCATCACCACCTCTTCACCCTCAACTGTTCCCAATACTATACGCTTAGCTGTGCTGTCCAAACTCGCTTAATACTTCACTAACCAGTCCATCCCTAGAATCAAATCAAACTTCCCGAATGGCAGTTCCATCGATCGACCAAAATACTACCCTTGAAGTTCTAGGGTACATCCTTATAAAGTTTATTTACTTCGCAGAGTGACCTAGAGGGCTAATTACGGTCATCTCCTAGAAGAAATCTCAAAGATAAGTTCATAGTTCCCACGATACTCGGCAACATAAAATCGTCGAACCAATAACTATCAAAGTAATATAAGGCAGTCCAAAAATCAAGAACGTATCGGTTATAACATTCGATGCGTCGCCCTCCTCTCGACACCTTGCTGCATAGACCAACCCCGACTATTTTGCATCAATATTCTTAGCACCCCTGCCCGATGCTCCATAACCTCGTCCAGAACCATTACCTCCCTTGATCGGACCGTAACCCTCTGTGGTTGCTGGCCATCCTTCCAAATTGTGTACGCCCCTGACCCTTAGACTAGACCCTAGCTGCTTTTCGCTGACAATCCCTTACCTTATGCCTCATAGATCCACACTTGAAGCACCCTCTGTTCTCGGTCCAACACTGTCCCATATGAGACTTTCCACATCGAGCACATCGTGGCAGCCACCAAGTAGTAGTAGCAGGCCTAGAACCCTGATTCTGCCCACTATATCTAGCCCTTTTTTTACGAATTCCCTGCAGACCCTGATGACCCAAAACTCCTCTTGGTCCAATTCCTATCTTGATTCTGTCTCACCGACTGCTTCACTTCCTCGACAATCTTGTCCTTCTCCACCAAGACCGTAAATTCTCTCTTACGCTATGGTACAATCACCATCCGCAGCTCATCTCACAACCCATCCTCAAACCTGACACACCGCTCGTGCTCCGTAGCCATAATACCCCGAGCATAGCTACTTAACCGAAGAAACTCTGCCTCATATTCTGATACTGCCTTGTTTCCTGGACCAAGTTTAAAAATGCCTTACGCTGTGCATCAATGTAGCTAGCCCCGACGTACTTCCTCTGATAACCTAACTTAAAGAAATCCCAAGTGAGATCATCAGCTGTTGCACCATCCCGGACTATGAGCCACCACTGATAAGACTCATCCCGTAAAAGAGACACTATCCCCTTCAGCTTTTCCTCAGCTGTAAAGTCCAAGTCATCCATAATGTGTTTTGTCACTTCTAGCCAATACTTAGTTGTATTGGGAGCCACTCCAGACACACCCCTGAACACCTCTGCTCCATTAGCCCGGAGTAGTTCGGACATAGATTTTGAGCTCCCGATCCTTCACCTGCTCCAGCTACTCTCTCCAGAACCCACAGCATTGCCTGCGACACCGCGTCGTCCCCTCCTACCTGATCCTGAAACTTCGCGACCATAGCTGGCGATGGCGGTGCCTCATTCTCTGACCCATGGCCAGACCCTACCGGTTCTGACATGGTCATCCTACCTCTACCACGTCCGCGTATATTACATCCATGACCTCGAGCACTCATAACTACCATTCACATTTTAATCTGATTTAATAATTTTATGCGTTAGACTTATTCCACTGTTATTACGGCAAATTTTATGAACAGTTTATCATGGAGATTGTTTTCGCAGGTTCATACAGTCCTACAAGTTTCAGTCCCTAAAGTAGTTCCCCATTACTATTAGTCATATCACAAGGACCACAATCATATAAACAACAGTTAAGGGGTACTTACCTGTGCGGATCGGTGCTGGAGACTCAATGCCATGCTTTCCCAAGTCATGCATTTTCCATCAAATTCATTTCGTAACCTATCATTGAAAACATTTTGGACCTCGGGCCCACAGCCGAGCTTTTGAACTTAGCTCTGATACCATAATTGTAACACCTCAAACCCGGTCAAAATGCTACGACCGAATCTGGTATATCATAGGGATGAAAATGATTTTGAAAACAAGTTGCCGTCTCTAATTTAAGGAAAACTTTTGATGTTATGAAAAATTGAGTTGATTTAAAAGTATTACTAAAACTATTTTGAATTTAGCTTTAAAAAAAATATCGATACTTTGTTAATCTTACAAGTTTTCTTATCTATCCAAAGGTGAAGTTTTGGAAAAACCCGATAATTTGTGTGAATTTAGAAAATATTCAATTAATAAGTTCTATTTTATTTAATTTATACAAATTTCCATGAAAATCAAACAAATAAATAAACTCCAAAATAAAATTTAATGGCCTTATTACAACCCAAAACCAAATTTTAAAGTAAATAAAACCGAAATAGAAGTTTAAAACAAAACCTAAAAGAAAATGTACATGGCCACCTCGAGTCTGCCCCGGCTTCGCATCCGCGATCTACGAATCATCTGCAAAAATGCAGAGGAAGGGGTGAGTCAACGAGACTCAGCGTATAAATCCCCATCCCGATATTATCAAGCCCTTACACAATTTCATAAATTAACATGCAAGTCATGCAACCCAACCTAACCATCCGAACTCCTGTATCTACCCCGTGTGGTCAAAACCACTGATGGTCAAAACCACTGATGACCGTAGTCACAAATAATGTAAGTGTGGTCAAAACCACTGATGACCGTAGTCATGAAATAATATGATGGGGCCAACCCATCTTGTGGTCAAAACCACTGATGACAATCCCGTATATCAATATGTGGGGCCAACCCATTGTGGTACCAAACCACTGGGACAAGTCACAAGAACAACAACATGTGGTACCAAACCATTGGTGGTCAAAACCACTGAGACTAGTCACAATAATCATATAGAAAGTAGGGCCAACCCACTATGTGGTCAAAACTATTGATGACAGTCTGAATCATCCTTCCCCCTCCTTTCATCATACCCATTAATGTACGTACTTTTCATGGCATAAATATCATGCTTAGCAATTAGAGATCACATGGCATGGCATATATAGATTTTATCATGCATTTTAATGTTAACCAAATAAAGTGGACTTACCCGGAGTCCTCAATTTTACCCTCATGGGTATCATACCCATTCTAACTGTTAATCTGGCTTTTAGCTATTTACACACTAATACATATTCACAAAGAAAGTGTGTAAGGGTTACACACTTGATTACTCGCAATATGACACCCTCCACGTCAGTACTATCTTTAATCGACACTACCGCTATCTGCCTACTCTCCTGCTCAAATGCCGGTCCACCCCAGGTGGCCAATCGTGAACCGCAGACATGGTCCTCTTCTTGAACTTAGGGGCTGGGTCTTAGATCTTACCCCTCCTAATGCTTGGTTGCCATTAGGGTCCATAACACCTTTGGTCACTAAGCCAGGTTAACACAGAGAATACTATGACTAAGAATATCAGACCCGAATGAATAAATCCCTTACCTAATCGATAAATCTCAAAGATTTAGTTCTAAACCATGAGTCGAACAACTCTCAGGAATCCAAAACTTGAGTCACACCTCCTATATTCGGCCATACTTAGTACTGTTAATCAAATAGCCATTCGACTTTACATAAATCCCCAAAGAAATAACCTAGAACAAAAGAAATCGTCTCCCTTACCTCAACACCTTACCAACACTAAGCAAAAGCTGAAGTAACGCGAAGACGAGCCCCCTTCAATCGGCCAAGACCCTAAAAGATTAGCTACTTCCTTTGACACTTTAATCAAAACAAGAAATGATTGAATCAGAATGGAAACACTTACCCCAACACTAAAGAAATCAATTGAGAGTGGTGAAGAACAGATAACGGCAATCCGCTATAACAAAAGCCAAAAGAAAAGGATATAAATGTTAGAGGAATTCGACTTTCTTTCAAAGAAAATAGGAGAAGAACCAAAAAATGAGTAAATGCCTTTAGAGAGATTCGGCCAACCAAAAGAAAACTTACCAAATGTGGGAATGTTCCATTCTTGAAAAGAAAGAGATGTAGAAGAGTAGGTAATTTCAGCTTAGAAGTGACGAGAAGAGAGGGGATGGGAGATAGAGTTTTGGCTCAAGGAAATATTGAGAGAAAAGAAAAACACAAAGAAGGATTCAGCTTAGAGAAAGATGGAAAAGGAAGAATGAAGCAAAAATGGGTAGAGTGGATTTAGCTAACACACAAAAAGAAGGAAAAAGAAGAAAACCCTCAAGGAATTTTGGCTTCTAAGATTGAAGAGAAGAGAAAGATTTTAGGCCCCAAATGGTCTTCTAATTTTTGGCACCAAAAAGAATGGAAGAAAACTAAAACCAACACCCCAAATGCCAAAAAATATTACCCAAGGCTACCTAAATTCGTCACACCTCCTTTCTACACACTAAAATCGAATGCTCACACCCACATCACTTCAAATTTGGCAACACACTCCCACTCCCTTCAACCATTATGCCATCCCCCTCCTTTCTCCTCAAATTCCTCCCTTCCACTCATTCAAACAATTTGAATGAGTCAAGCTCCTACATTCACTCCTCTCCATCCAATTCAAATGTGTTGAATCCTTCAACACTCATCCACCAGAGTCCATCCTGAGTACACTACCTCCCCAGCTTTGGCGTCAAAAAGAAATAGCAGAAAAGGGATCCTTGCAACTCGAACCTAGGCCCTCTAGCATGCATGAGGTGTCACTTCCCTTGTGCCTAAGTAGCGCCTCCCTTGCCACTTTGCCATTGGAATTCTTGTGACAAACCTTGCTACTATTTTCCCTTAACACCCAATGCCAATAGCTCCCCCCTTCCAAGTACGTGAAATAAAAATTTTTTGCTATGGCTCAGGCCTACCCCAAGCTCATGCCTGGACCCCAAAACACCCTAATCTGACATAACATTCACACTATCAACAAACAAATAGATAAAATGCAAAGCCCCCAATTTAAGGATGTTACAGACGGCATTTATGATCAGTACTACCTAAAGATCTATCGTAGTGCAGTTTGTCGGCAAGGCGTGTGATCTATCATAGTTAACGATCTTAGAGGATTGGAGGCACTCACTCAATCAAGGTAAGGGTGGTGAATGTTTTGGGGCTAAGTATTAAGAAGGTGGTATGTTTATGTGACTATTAAGGTTGGTTGTATCCCTATCGACATGTGATTAATCGTGTGTTGGGAATCGATGTAGGTCCTGGTGCTCAAGGATTATTCACTTTTTTCGCAACAAAGGTGTGTAACAGTACCCTGTATTCGATAGTCATCGAGAAAGCCGATAGAGTGTGTGCAACTCTATGCCATGTTTGATAATCAGTTGAAAAGCCAAAAGTATGTGTTGTTTACACTGCTATGACTGTAGATTGGCAAAATGGCAAAAAGTCAGAAATATGGCGTATGATGCCACATGAGTGTACGATCGTACGTGTGGTGAACCGAGCCCACGAACATGGGCGTTAGTCTGTAGAGGCCACCACAAGTGCTCTCGTGGTCTTGGGCTATTCTAGGCCTCGTTAGTAGGGGTGTTTAATCGGTTAACCGACCCGAAATAACATTAACCGAATTAACCAACCTTTCAAAATTTTTAACCGTTAACCGAACCAAATTTTTTGATTAATTCAGTCAATTAACCGAAAAATATATGTTTTTTATTTTTGGTTCAAAATTCCCCGAATTAACCGAATTCCCCGAATTAACAGAATTACCCGAATTATCCAAAATGAATGACTACATAATTAAAAAAATTACATAATTTTAGTTTTAGTTTTAGAATTTTATTTTTATTTATTAAATTATTTGTAATTTTTATGATTGGGTAATTGGGTTGGGTTGGATATTTGGGTTTGGATTGGGTTTATGGGTAATTGGGTTGGGTTGGATATTTTGGTTTGGATTGGGTTTAGGGATTTGGTCCTAGATTAATAGTTGGCCTATTTATATATTATAATTTTATTTATTAATTTTTTGGTTAAATCGAAAATTTACATTAAGCGATCGATTTGAATCAAATTAACCGTTAATCAAAAAATCACAAAATAATTAACCGACCACCGACCGAAAAAATTTGGTTAACCGACCTATTAACTGAATTCGGTTGGTTAACCAAATTTTTTCGATTTTACTCGATTTTTGCACACCCCTACTCGTTAGGCCGATATGGTTCGTGTGGGCCTAGTGGGCTTGTGGGCCCACAGATTAAAATGTATGTGATGTGGTAAGTGTTGTTTGGACTGTGATGTTTGCATAACTGTTGCTATTTCTGGGCTAAATGGGCTATACGAGTGTGTGGGCCCACTTGGGCCGAGTAATGGGCTTTAAGCCCATTTACACTATTGTGTCTATTTGGGTTACTTAAGTCGCTCGAGGCGACGATAGACCTTCTATTAGGTTGAAATACCCCCAGTTTGCAAAATTACTGAAATACCCATGGTTTACAAAATTATTGAAATACCCTCGATTTGTAAAATTATCGAAATACCCCCAATTTACAAAATTACCGGAATACCTTCAGTTTCCAAAATTATCGAAATGCCCCAGTTTGTAAAATTATCGAAATACCCCTGGTTTGCAAAATTATCAAAATATCCCAGTTTGCAAAATTATCAAAATACCCCAGTTTGCAACCGAAATACCCCTGTAAGGTAAAATTACTAAAATACCCCCGATTTGTAAAATTATCAAAATACCCTTATAGGGTAAAATGACTATTTTGCCCTTGTGGGTAAATGACTGACTTAGACTATAAATTTGACTGATTTGGCTGTGATCATATGACTCTGTTTAAACTAACTTGATTATGGCCGTGTGACTGATATGCTTTTAATATATGTCTAAATGTCTGTTACTGAGCATGGCCATTTTGCATACACGTGTAATGATTGAGCATGACACAGACGACATATTACATAGGGTTGGGACATTGATACGGAGGAAGTTCTAGTAGGGTCGCATGGGTCGTATGAGACGACTGTGGATCTAATATTAATCTATTAAGGTCGCACGGGTCGCATGAGACGATTGTGGACAGACGGAAGGCTTAAAGCCATGTAATTAGATTATGGCTCTATGCCAACCTAAATATGGCTCTGTGCCATCTTGATTATGGCTTTGTGCCAATCGTATTTACCTGTGGCTATGTGCCCAACATATACACTGACGACTCTATGCCAATCATAATTACCTGTGGCTGTGTGCCGATTATATTACCGCCGCTGATGGCTATGTGCCAAACTTATTACAGTTATCGATAGCTTTGTGCCATCCTAATTGTGGTTTATAACTATTCTATTTATGGCTTTTAGCCGTTCTGTTAACTGGCAGCGTTGTTGCAATATTTATGGCTTTTAGCCGTTTTGTCTACGACGCTGAGCCATTCTATCTACGGCATCGAGCCGTTCTATCTACGGCGTCGAGCTGTTTTGTCTATGGTGCTGAGCTGTTCTATTGAGTTAGTGCCGCAACCGATGCTACATAAGGAGTGTAGGGATGGGTGGGTCGATTAAATCCCCACAGGAGTGCAGGGTTGGATAGGAGGCGAAGTGCAGGGTTGGATTGGGTACTCATGCATTGCATATACTGATTCTGATATTGACAAGAGTGCAGGGTTGGATAGGAGGCAGAGGTAATCCCCAGAGTTTTCGTAAACTCACCCCGTATTCTGTATGCTTTGGACTTTATATATGTTTTAAGTTTCGTTTTGGGTTTTAATTTCTGTAATAAGGCCTCTTGGATATAATTCTGAATTTGGAATTTTGTTACGTTTTATATCTATTAGACATAGACAAGTTTTCAACCCAATTACTGTTTTTAAAAACATACGTTTCAAACTTATTTATCTTAAATTAGCTTCCGCAACTAAAAGAGATTTTTAACGAAGCTAATAACATTTTTAAAATTGATTAACTTTTCAATGAACCACGTTTTGAAATTGAACAAACACAAACTGAGACTTTAGTTTTTAAATATTAAGGAGGGTTTTTAATGAAAACATGGTTTTTGAAAAACACTTCAATTTGACATGCCAGATTTGGGCCTAACTTCTAGGTCGGGCTTAGGGTGTTACAATGTTGATTTATGTGAATCAACACAGCTGAAAAAGTCTGAATCGAGGTAGCCAATCACCTCCAAATTGTTTGATCATTTGCACGTAAGCATGAAGTTTTTTGTCCATTTAAGATATCTCAAAAATTTTTTACAGCTCTCTAGTGATCAATACCTGGATTACTTTGATATCTTCCCAACACTCTTACTGCAAATCCAATGCCAAGTCTTGTGTATACTTGAGCATACCTCATGTTTCCATCAACAAAAGCATATGGAATGTTTTTTATTTTCTCCCTCTCAAATTCATTCTTGGGGCACCAGTTCAAATTGAACTTATCAATCTTTACGATAGGAGCAACACTCGATGAACAATCTTTAATCTAAAATATTTCTAAAACTTTGTTGATATAGATTTCTTGTGATAGACCTAAGATACCACGATGTCTATCACGATGAATCTTAATGCCAATGACATAAGACACATCACCCATGTCTTTCATATCAAAATTTTTAGAAAGAAATTGTTTCACCTCATGTATCATACCCCTGTCATTTGTTGCAAGTAATATGTCATCCACATATAGAATAAGGAAACCAATTTTACTCCCATTGACCTTCTGGTATATGCATTGATCTATGATATTTTCAACAAAACCAAACGAAGAGATAACTTCATGGAATTTTAAATACGCTGTCAAGAGACTTGTTTAAATCCATATATGGACTTCTTTAGCTTGCATACCAAGTGTTCACTATCACTAAAGGAGAATCCTTCGGTTTGTTTCATGCATGCCTCTTTCTCTAGATCACCATTGAGAAAGGCAATTTTTTAGATACTGGACTAAAAGTTTCAGTATGAGCTACAAAATGTCAAAATGAGCTACTAATGCAAACATAATGCGCAAGGAGTATTTCTTAGATACTAGACTAAAAGTTTTAGTATAATCTATTCCTTCTCGCTGAGTGAATTCTTTTGCAATGAGTCTAGCTTTTTATCTTTCTATGTTTCCCATTAAGCCTCTTTTTAGCTTTTTACATCCAATGGTTTTTACACCTTCTGGCAATAACACAAGTGCTGGATTTGGTGCCTTAAGTGTACTATTTTCATCTAAGTACACTTGTAATTTTTTCCAACAGATTGATTAATAAAATTAATCGTGAATTAAATTAATGTACTTTGTATTACTATCTTCAAATGGTTTTTGTACCAAAGAAAAATAGAAGAAAATGTTGCTCAATGGTTGTCTATTGTTTAACTAATACTAAGCGGTATTATGTGGTTCGATCATAGTATAAAAAGAAAATTGTATTAGTAGACGAACCTAAACATGTCCTTAGGCTAATAGGAAATGAACAAACCAATTGAAAGACTAATATGTCGTCTATCAAGTCCAATTAGGGAGATGCTTGTCTTGGGTATTAGAGTGGACGACTCCTAGAAAATAGAGATATAGATGTGACTGATTGGATTGAAAGTACAGTCGACAGGACCCAAGCAAAATAGACCCTGAATCCTTTTATGGATTTATTCACTTGTGACGTTTATATTGTGACATACCTAAATCTTGAATGGTTGGCAGACTATGTTTGCGTGACTTGTACACTTTGATGTAAGTAAAAGCCTGAGTTCAAATAGATAAGGAAACAAAAAATGGTGCGTTGGGTGTAGGACTTTTATACTATGTAGCATCATTCACAATAGTCGAATTCATAGCCCAAAACATGGGTAAATGATATCCTTTCATTAGCATTACATGGTAGATGAAAAGTAAACATGGCCATAGGTCGTCCATTTTTGTGATGGATGACTTGATCACTATTTGATAGTGATTAACTTTTCATGAAGAAAGATGTAATGATTACCATGAGATAAAGTATGATCATATTTGGAGAACAGATATTATCCCAAAGAGATCAAGGATATCCTATGAGGGTAACACACTTATGACAAGGTCATTTGACGAGCATTGAGTAGTTTATTTCGTAATGGTATGTCATTGGGGAGAGCTCAATCACGATACTATAATAGAATGACTTCATGACTAATTAGGTTTATAATTAATAGATGAAAAGCTAAAACTTAATTATAAATCATTTGAGCTTCAACGACATACATCCAATTGTTCCCTCTGCTAGCTCATTGAAACCATAAATGAATTGTGTGCTTGAATAGAAATGAATGGAATGAATAGAAAAAGAGAAATGGAAAAAATTTAGGAACAATTATTGTTTTCTCCAAAATGGAGAAATGGAATCATTTGGAGATGAATGTAGGTTTCCCAATATGGAAATGGAAATAGAAATGGAAATGAAAACTTGCAATCTTATATAGGATTACTAGAAAATGATGGAAGAATGAGCTTATATTGTTGGACTATTTTGAAGCCTCAAAATGAAAATAAATCATTTGTTCATATTGAACATGTTGAGTTGTGACATATTGAACAAATTTTCTCAAAATTTGTTAAAATTTTCTCAAAATGAAAATAAATCATTTGTTCATATTGTTAAAATTTTACTGGGTAAAATTGGGGTGAAAAATTATTTAATATGTATATATTAAAGTTTATTTTGGGAAATAGAAGAACTTAAATGAGGTGGATCATATTACAGAGTACTAGGTCAAAAAAGCCCAAGAAGTACTCGTAACTGGACCTGATGTGAGAGAGGCCCAAAACCCTTCATGTGAGGAGGTGGGACGACAAAACCCTAGGATCATTAATTAGGGTTGTCGCCCCCTATATCCTAGATAAACTAGGATAATGTTTTTCTAGTGGAAATAAACATCTACAACTCTGCAAGGGTTCTACCTTGTCTTCCTATAAATAGATGATACAGGTAGAGCTATTAACACAACTTTTGAGAGATTGTTATTCTACTGAAAAATAGAGAGAATTTGTTCTAAACTTATAAACGTATTTTTTAGAATAAAATTTTTATAGGTTTCTATTAAAGAAGAGAATTTTTGTTTTCACCCCAAAAGGAAAATTTTTTCTTGTTCTGTGTTTTGATTCATTTGGTTCGAGCCCACACTCGAAACAATTCGTGGTACGAGAATAACGGAGAAGATTGTTTGGTTGAAAGCTGAAAACATCAAGGATCTGCTTATCCAAAGACATAGGTACGAATTAAGATAAGGTTTATTACTATAAATATCATAAATTGTGTTGGTTTTCAAATTTTTAATTTTTCACTGTGTAAGAAAACCGTTTTCAAACCATGTTTTTTTCCAACAACAAGATCCCAAATATCATTACTTTTCATTCAATTCATCTCTTATTTCATAGCATTGTCCATAATTTTAACTTTTTGCAACTCATAGATCGTGAAAATGACTCAGGGTTATTCTCAGCTCCAATATAGTTAGACTCTTGCAGATACACATTATAGTCACTAGAAATTTTTGATTTCCTTTATCTAGTAGATCTCGTCAATGTTGAAACAACATTTTCTTGTGGATTGTGTTGTTAAATTGGTTGTTCAATAATTTCTGGATTTTCTTGATCAACTTGATCTACTAGAGTGTTTTCAACAACTTGTGGATTTTCATTGATTGCTTATTCAACACCAGGTTGAGGTTGAAGGGTGTTATATATGATAACCAATCTCTCACCCAAAGTGGAAGGTTTACCTACAAGAATTGTGTCCCGAGACAGATCGCTCCAACTAATTGAGTCTTTCTTAAGAAATTTTGCATTTCTCGATTCCACAATTCTAGTGTTATGAAATGGGCAATAGAACCTGTATCTTTTGGACCTTTCAGGATATCCAATGAAATACCCACTAATGGTCATTGGGTCCAGTTTCTTTTCTTGCGGGTTATAATCTCTTACTTTAGATAGGCATCCCCATATGCATATATATCACAAACTCGATTTCTAACCTTTGAACAACTCAAAAGGTGTATTTGGAATAGCCTTGGTTCGAACTTGGTTTAATATATACACAACCGTTTTGAGAGCTTCAACCCATAAGGACTTAGGCAGCTTAGAGCTATTAAGCATATTTCACACCATGTCCATTAAAGTTTGTTTCTTCTTTCCGCAACACCATTCTGATCAGGTGAGCCTGGCAATGCGTATTAGCCAACTATACTGTTATCTTAAAGAAACTTCATAAATAGACTAGGTCCTTGTCTATCCTCAGTGTATCTACCATAATGCTCATCACCCTCTGCAACACCCCAAAATATAGGGGGCTGATTGTAAATAATGACCAAGTAAATGATTAGGCTTGATGTTTAAGTGTTTAATGTACTCCCTATAGGTCCTAAGTTCAAGTCACACTTCTCCCAATTCTTTTATTTATTTTTTTCAGCAACCTATGATCAAAACCATACTTGAATATATATTAAATGGAGTAGAAAACAAACAAGTGTGGGCAACAACCAAAATGGTTAAGCCTTTGCATCTTTCCCTAAGATTCTCAAGTTCATGTTATGCCAACCTCAACCCATTTTCCTTTTATTTTTGGCAAAAGGGGGTAAATTACCCTGCAACCCCCTAAAAGTTTGAAAACCTAGCTATTTATTCCCCTTTCCTAGTTACATGAAGATTTTGATTTATTTCTTTCATTCCAATTAGAATTTCCCTCTCTATTCTCTATATATATCTTCATCTTTTCTTTTCTCTCCCTTTTTCTTTTTTCATCATATTTCATATAATTTTGTAGTTGAAAATTATTTCTTTGCTTACCCTGAATCAAAATCAATCTCCATTAAAATGTTTTCCTAGCGGTTTTCAAACTCACCGCCTATAGCCTTTGTACCTTTGTTAAAAATTTAGTAAGTTTAACCGTTTTATTTAGTAGAACTTGTAAATTCTAAAATAGCATCAATCCACACTAATCTTTCAATTCGATTTTGATCTTTTATGATTCCTGCTGAAATCCTCCGTTAGTCTTGATTAATTCTTGAAAATAAATGTAAATGCATATATAAATATCATTTCGAGGACCCGTTTTAGTTACCTTGAGTAATATTTGAACGTGAGGGATGTCGCTCAAGATCCTGGTGAAAGGTGTGAGTTCTTTACAAGTGAACTGAGGCAAAATCGTTCCTAGGATAGGGCCACATGGGCTGCCACACAATCGTGTCCCCCTGAAACCCTAAGATAGTTCATTTCTCACACGACCAAGACTAATTATAACGCCCCGAATTTGGGCTTAGAAGGAAATAGGCCTTGAGCATCGGAACACATAAAAGTTTACGTGGGCAAGAAAATGACGAATTGACTGTCTGCTTCAGTGGTAAGTGATTTAGTAGTGTTTGGGAGTGTCTGAGAAGTCCTAGGTTCAAACTTGGGCTTTAGTAAAATTTTTGTTTTTAGAGTATAAAATTTTTAGGATCTAGATAGAGGGCTTTTAAATTGTTGTGGTTAAATTATGACACAAGATGAGCTTGTAGTCCAGTGGTAGTGGCGTGATTAAGGTGGAAAGGGAGCTTGAGTTTGAGTCTTTTGTTAGGAAAAGGAGTATTTATTTTACTTTCTTACTGCATGAGAAGTGGACTTTGACTAGAACTCTGCAGGTTGGAATTTGAATGAGTCATGGAGAAATTCAAGGAGGAAAAAAGGGATTTGGATGGTGGTTGGCATGGATTTGGTGGAGGGAATTTGGGAGATAATAAGGGATTTGATGTTCGTAAGGTTATGGAGGAGATTTATGAGGAGAAAATCAAGGAAATTCAAAAGTTGGTGTGGTGTATCCGAACAAGGAGTCTTGGGCATGCAAATTCGGCTAGGGGGTTTCTAAGTGATTTCTCTACTCTTTATTTGGTTTTGGGGCATTTTTCTGTTATTTTTGGGTGTACCAAAATGTTGATTTTGGCAACCTTTAGCGTGTTTTCTTTCTTTTTCCTTTTCGAGCAGCCGAATATTGCATTTCGAGCATTTCTCCTTTTGAGTTTTGTTCTACCCATTCTAATGCTGACTCCTCCTCTTTACAACCTAGTTGAGTGGTTCTCTTTCTCACCTTTTCTTTCCTCTTACTATTCAATTAAGCCTTTGTCAAATTGCTTGTTGCTTTCACCCTCTTCTTTAACCGAATATAGGTTTATCTCTCCCTCTCTATTTAATTTTCGCTTGGTTTCTTTTCTAGCCGAATACTCTCTTCATCTTTTAGCTTTATTCCCTTTTTTCTGTTTTCTTTTGATATACTCATATTGTTTAGGCTGAATACCCTTCACCTTTTTAGCTAGTCATTTTTGGTTACTCTGCTATTAGGGGATTGGTCGAGTACTCTTCTGTTCTACTATTTCTTTGCTATTTCGATCTTTATAAGGTTTCCTGACAAAAGGTAAGGGTTTAAGTTATGGTACCTTTCATTCAACTAAGCCGAATGTTTTCCTTCTATTTTTGGGTACCGATTTATGATTCCTTCCTTCTTTCTAGGGCTTCCTCAAGGAGTGGTGGTGTACAAGTGGTTTTGAAGCAACCACAGCCTTTTTCCTTAAGTATCCAATCAAGGTATATGCTACCTCATTTTCTGGGTTTAAGCCGAATGTTGTCTTTATGTTGATGAGATAGTAGTTGATCCTACCTAACAAAATCTGTTTATAATCCAAATTCTCAGCAAGGCGTGTGATCAATTTTGGGTTAGTGATCTTAAAGGATTAAGCCACCCTCATTCAATCAAGGTAAGGTGGTGTATTTTTGGGCTAAAAGTCAAGAAGTGGTTAACTTGAATCGTCATTTAATTAAATAAAGGTCTTGTTGAGTGTAGGTTCGGTACACGTGGAATTCTTCGCGCATCTCGTTAAACAGGTGTGTAATCACACTATTGTTTCTATGAGTCGGCAAAAGTTGAAAAGTCGAAAAGCCAAAACCTCAGCATTTGAGGCCTCATGAGCGTGCAATCGCTCATGTGGTAAACCGAGCCCACAATCATGGGCAATAGACTGTAGAGGCCACCACAAGCATTCTCGTGTTCTTAGGCCGTTTGGGCCTCGTTGGGCTAAATTGGGCCATGTGGGCCTCGTTGGGCTAAAGTGGGCCATGTGTGTAACATCCTAAAACTGGGGCTATTTGTGATTAAATGTTTTTCTTTGTGTTTGAATTATTTATGAAGTGATAAGATTTAATTAAGGGTCTTAAGTTGGCTCGAGTTAGTAGAAATGTTATTTGGAAGCTTTCAAGGTAGGGAGCCTTAGTGCATAGGGGTTATAAGAATAAATGAAGGAACATTTGACATAGAATAAGCCTTGGAAAAGTGGCAAAAGGGAGGCCACTTAGGAGCTGAAGTTGACGCCACAAGAGGATAAGGGAGAGCCTTGGTTCGAGTCACAAAGTTCTCTCTTTTTGCTCTTGGAAGGGACGGCATAGGAAGGGAGAGATCTTCTCTCTTTGAAACTATTTTTATTATTTAGATAATAAGTTAATAGAAGATAAATAAGGATATTATTTATATTGTTAAGAGATTATTAAATGATTATTTGGGGATTAATTCAAATTATTTTGAGTTAATTCAAATGGGTGGCCTAGAGTGAATTAAGGAATTGGGGGAATTTTGGACTCCTTGTTGAGGAGGAGTGGACGGCAAGGACTAGTTGAAGGGGGAGTGCCGAATTTTCTTTAGGCATATTCTCCATCTTTTTGTTTTCTTTTCCTCCAAATTTCAAGTAGCCGAAATTCCCATCTTTGATTTTCCTTTTCTTCTCAATCTCTTAAAACCGAAAACTATTCTCCTTTTCTTAGACCTTGGCCGAATCCCCTATACCCCCAACATCAATCTACTTTTCTTTCTCATTTTCCCAAAACCGAAACTCTCTCTACTTCTTGCTGAAATCCCACCTTCTTTTCTCATCAATATCTAACCGAATCTACCTTACCTTGTGCCGAAATTCCTTTCTCCTGCCAAGTTTCACTGTGGTCGAATACCAGGGAGTCATAGGTGTTCTTCGGGATTTCTTCTCCAAACCGAGGGGTAAGAATAGGTATTGGCGAATGTTATTTTCTTTCTCATTGGTGTCTCTGTCGATTTATACAAGGAGTAAGGGCGATTTCAGTATTTGTAAACAAAGATGCTAACACTCTTGTGAAACCGATTGATTATAGGATTCCGGGATTTGTGGAACAAGCGATCTAGGCCATTCTTTGTGATCGACTTTGGTAAGTAGTGGTAAGGGCCTATTGTTAATAGATTGTTCTTTAAAAGTGATTAAAAGCAGAAGGATAATAACTTTAGTGATGGCCGATTGTAGGAGTGAAGCAGAATCGCATATCTAATCTTGAAGTGTGTACTCAAAAGGAAAAGGTAAGGAGTCGGGATCACAAATGACCCTTTGGATTAATTGGGTTGGCGAATAGGCCATAAAGCTAACCCATGTTTTTGGTGAATATAGGGACAAGTAGATCTAGGGTGGCGACTCCTCTTTTGGGATTTAGACTCCTCGTTGGTGACAGTGTGTACATACACACTTATAACTATTATTAAGCTGTGCTAAGCGTTGTGAATGCTAACTCGATTTGTGTAGCATTGGATTTAATACCGTATTGGTATAAGTGACGATTCTGTAAGTACTGTTAATATGTGTTGCTATTTAATGCTTTTGGAAAGCATGGCATGAATTTAATTGTAACTTAAATATCTGTTGGCATGAGATTTGTTATACAATGATTTGTTATGGGTTGATGAGTGGAGGCGGTTATATTGTGTCGACGGACACGGTGTTTTAGTAACACTGCTGTGACTACGGTCACCGAGGTTTGGTACCTCGGAGGTTTGGCACCTCATAGCGTCTCGTCCACGTGGCTTAGCACCACCGTGGGTTGGCCCCACTTTGAGACATGGGATTGGCGCCGGTGATTTGGTATCACACGATGGGTTGGCCCCATCAACCGATTTGTGTCTTCGGACACCAGAGGTTTTGCACCTCCAGTGATTTAGTATCACATTTGTGACTTAAAGTCACCAGTGGTTTGGCACCACCAGTGGTTTGGTACCACACGGGGTAGAGAAAGGTGTTTGGATGGCTAGGTTGGGTACATGACTCAATGCATGTTAATTTGTTATAAAGTGTGTATGATGTGGTATTTACCCGGGGGAAGGGTTACATACTGAGTCTTGGTGACTCACCTTCTCCTTTATTTTTTTCAGGTGACACGTAGTTCGCGGATATGGAGCCGGAGGGACTTGAGGTGGCCATGCAGTGGGATTTTGAATTTAATGGACTTTGAATTTCGGTTTATTCTTTTTGATTGTTGGTTTAAGTTTTAAATGGGTTGTAATAAGGCCTCCAATAACTCCTTTAATTATTTTGTTATTCTTAAGCGCTTTGAATATTAGTTAAACTATTTAATTATGATAATAATAAGATCACACGTTTTCTAAAGTAATGCGAAAATGTTTTTGTACCATCGGGTACATCTTAAGATATAGATAATAACTTGATTCAATAAATATTCTTCAAAATAAATCTAAGTATGGGTTTTATACATCCCAACTGTTATAACACTATCTTTTGTCTAGAAGTTAGTTCAGTTTTTAAAAGATTTTCAAAATGTTTCCTCCGTAGCAAACCTGATTCGGTCATAGCGTTTGGGCCAGGTTTGGGTTGTTACAAAATTGGTATCAGAGCCCAGTTCAAAGCTCGGCTGTAGGGGCCCAAGGCCCAAAAATGTTTTGGCAGGCCTCTTTGAGTTATGTTGGGTTTTTGAACAGCATGGCACCGAGTCTCCGGCACTTATCTGCCCAGGTAAGTGTTCCTAACTTCTGTATGATTTACTTTCTATAGAAGGGTAGGAAGCATGGAACGTAGAATAGATTTATAGGAATTCGAACCTTAGGATTAGATTACTCAAACACACAAACAGAACATAAGACTTAATGAACTCAACCAACCTATGACCAAGTCACTGAGCTAGGGTGTGGTAACCCCTGTACGCATGTCTAGGATTGGATCCGGAAGAGCCTGGTATTTAAGCAGTCCGAGTGACTCACCACCTCTTGCGGTATCCTACACAGTGCGTAGCTTCGGTTCACCCTAACTCGGAGGGCTCGGTGGTGTGGCAACCTGCATGCGCATGTGCGGAAAGGTTGGTGGGAGCTTGGTATTTAAGCGATCGCGTGACTCACCTCCTCTCCACTCGAATCCTGCACAGTGCGTAGCTTTGGTTTACCACGACCAAGAGGGCTCGGTCATAGGCTAAACATAACGACTAAAACCGAAAGGGAACTAACCATGTTTTTGGAAAAAAACAACAAAACCCTAACTTCTTCAAAACTTTTAAAATCACTCTTTCAAGTATGAGAACAACCATTTTACAATGTTTTCCCGAAAAAGTTGATTTATGAAAATTAGAAAAATACCCTTAGGGGTAAAATTACTAAAATACCCTTGACTCATAAAATATTAATTCAATGGTTTGCCCAAAAAATTTTATTATTTTTGGGAATATCCAAAAACTCTACTTTGCAAATCACCAATAAAAACTTTGGTTTTGGAAAATTACGGAAATACCATCAACTTGTAAAATTACCAAAATTACCTCGAATTCAAAATTTTTGCAACATCATCGTCTTAGGAAAGGAAAACTCTCAAAAGGGACCCTCAAAGTTTTACAATTATTAAAACATCCTTGTTTTAAAAAAAATTACAAAATTACCCCTGATTGACAAAATTACCAAAATACCCCTTGTTCCCAAAATGATGCCATATCTTTGAATTTTACAAATTTTGATAATACCCTCGGTTTTGGGAATTTTAAAGTGATCTGCTTTGTTAAAGTTCTGAAATCCCTCGGATTTTTAATACAAAAAAAATACCACAGAGGAAAATGACAAAAGTACCCCTAGGATAGAAATAGGACTGAAATGTCCGAAGAGTGAATAAGTATGGAAAGTATTAGGGAATGGATGTGCCTTTTGTGTGAACTAGGGTAGAAGACTTAAAACATTGTTTGATCGAAAGAATCCTTATTAAACTTTTCATAAAATTCTTCACGGATAATCAAGCGGAACAAATTACTAATCCATAAAATTTTTCTTAATCATTAAAAGCGCGTTAGATAGAATGAGTTCTAGAGGGCCGGGTCGGCGTGGACGTGGTAGGGAAGAATGACCGTATCTAAACTGTTAGGTCGAGACGGGGTTACGAAAATGAGATACCACCGCCGCCACCACCCCAACTTTTGGAGTCAAGAGCAAGATCGAGAGGCAGAGGCGAGGATCGCAATGGCTGTGTTGCGAGTCTTGGAGTTGGTGGTGAGGGCTAGTGGAAATTTGGGGCTCAAAAATCATTCCGGCGAATTCGGTCTAATGGATTGAAGTGTTCGAGGTGTATCGAGTGGCACCAGTCTTGGAATCTTGGTGGAATCTGAAAGGATCATGGACGATGTTGACTGTCGATGGGGAGAAGGCGAAAGGAGCCGTGTCGCCCGAAGGATGAAGCATATCGATGGTGGCTCACGATGCGAGATGGCACCAATGCAGAGGATCTTACATGGGAGTACTTGAGTTGCTTTCGGAAAAAGTATGTGGGTACCAGCTACCGACGCCTGCAGAGAAAGGCTTTTACGGGGTTAGTACAAGGAACTAAGTCGTGTCGAGTATGAGGCGAATTCCTAAAATTTGAGTAGATATCGAGAGGCATTGTGGCTCGGAACATGAGCGCCGTGTCCGCTTTGAGGATGGGCTGAGAGATGATTTGAGGCTGCTGATTGCTCCGCAGCAGGTTCATGAGTTTTCGTCTCTAGTGGAAAAGGCTAAGGTAGCCGAGGGTATCAAGGCATCTGTGAGGCAAAGCTATGATAGGCTCAAACAGAAGAGAGGTTTTGGGCCATCTGGGTCAGGTGGTAATGATCAGAAAAAGGCTAGGCAAAGTGGGCCAAGTCAGGCAGCAAGGCCCATGACTGCTAATGAGAAACCGATTCGATGTAATCATTGTGGAAAAGCCCATTGGGAGGTTGTTGGGTGGTGGGCGAGATTGCTTTGAATGTGGGCCTTTGGAGCACGCGTGAGGATTGTCCCGAGCGAGCTCGGAATCGGTCGATGAAGCGAACCGTACTCGGGATAGAAGTGTGGGACCACGGAGAGGTCGTGGTAATGGTAGAGGGAAATGGTGCTACTGTGGTCGCGAAACTCGAGGCGAGGCACAGAACAATCTGAGGCAAAGCGACTGGCTTAGTCTATCTGGCGAGGCGTCATGAGGAGGGTGACGCACTTGCAGATGTCATAACAGATGCGTTTTTGATTTTCGGTCTCCTTATGTTGCATTAATTGATGTGGGTTCAACGCATTCATACGTAGCGAGTAGTGTGGTAGAGACTTTGAACCTAGACTCGAGGCGATTGCTAGGGAGATGGTCGTAATTAGCCCTTTAGGCCATTACGTAGTTGTAAACAAGCTTTATAGGGATGTACCCTAGAACTCCAAGGTCGTGTTTCTGGCCGATCCGATGGAAGCTGTCGTTTGGGGAGTTCGATTTGATCCTCGGGATGGACTGGTTGGTTAAGTACCAAGCGAGGTTGGATTGCGCCGCTAAGCGCATGGTTCTTAAAATGGCCGAAGGGGATGAAGTGGTTATGATCGATAATCGAAGAAATTACCTGTCTAATGTGGTGTCGGCCTTGAAGGCTGAAAAGATGGTTAAGAAAGGGTGTGAGGCGTTTATAGTTTGAATTTGTGCCTTGGAGGCTAAGGAGTCAGCGGTTGAAAAGGTCCGAACAGTAGGGGAATTCGCGAATGTATTCCCAGAAGAACTTCCGGGTTTGCCTCCAGATCGGGAAGTCGAATTCAATATAGATTTGCTACCGGCACCTGTATCCATAGCACCGTGTCGAATGGCACCAAAGGAATTGGTGGTGAAGAAGGCTCAAATTGAGAGCTCTTGGATAGAGGGTTTATCCGACCAAGTATATCTCCGTGGGGAGCACCTGTGTTGTTTGTCAAGAAGAAGGACGGTTCTATGCGGATGTGCATCGACTACCGTCAGTTAAACAAGTTAACGATCAAAAACAAGTACCCGTTGCCTCGGATCGATGACTTGTTTGACCAACTGAAGGGTGCGTCGGTATTTTCGAAGATAGACCTTAGGTCGGGTTACCATCAACTTAAGGTGAAGGAGGCCGATGTTCACAAAACGGTATTCCGAACTCGGTATGGGCATTACGAGTTCCTAGTGATGCCATTCGGGTTGACAAATGCAACGGCAGCATTCATGGACTTAATGAATAGGGTATTTCAATAGTACTTGGACCAATTTGTCGTGGTGTTCATAGACGACATATTGGTTTACTCAAAGACGGAGGAGGAGCATGACAAGCATTTGCGAATAGTTACGCAAATCTTGAGGAGAAAGCAGTTATATGCCAAATTCAGTAAGTGCAAATTTTGGCTAAGGGAGGTGGCTTTCTTAGGTCACATGGTGTCAGCGGAAGGAATTAGAGTGGATCCCCGCAAGATTGAAGCGGTGTTGGATTGGAAACCGCCTAAGTCGGTGGCAGAGATTCGAAGCTTTCTAGGTTTAGTCGGGTACTATCGAAGGTTTGTGGAAGGATTCTCGTTAATTGCTGCACCGTTAACTAAGCTATTAAGGAAGGGAGTACCATTTGTTTGGTCGGAGAGGCAGCAAGAAAGTTTTGATAAGTTGAGGAAGATTCTGACTGAAGCACCGGTTTTGGTACAACCTGAGGCAGGGAAGTTGTTCTGATCTCTTGTGATCGTCCCATCTGGGTTGGGATGTGTATTGATGCGAGGAAGGGAAGGTAGTAGCCTATGCGTCCCGTCAGCTAAGACCGCATGAGGTTAACTACCCAACTCACGATTTGGAGTTAGCAGCAGTAGTCTTTGCCTTGAAAATATGGAGGCATTACTTGTATGGGGAGAAGTCGGTAGTTTACACGGATCACAAAAGTTTAAGGTATCTCTTGACTCAGAAGGACTTAAACTTGAGGCAACGACGGTGGATTGAACTGTTAAAAGACTACGACTGTTCAATTGAGTACCATCCGGGCAAAGCTAATGTGGTGGCTGATGCGTTGAGTCGAAAGGTCGTGGCATACTTATGGGCGATGTTTGCTCATTTGAGTCTATACGACGATGGAAGTCTTTTGGCGGAGCTACAAGTTAAGCCAACATGGATCGAGGAGATTAAGGATAAGCAGTTGGTAGACGAGGGATTGAATACAAAGAGATTGCAAGTCCAAGGTGGTGGTTTGGAAGGGTATAGTTTGACTAATCATGGTGTATTATGTTTTCAAGGACGGCCCTGTATGCCGAAGGATGTGGAACTGAGACAAAGAATTTTCCAAGATGCACATAGCAGCCCATACACTATGCATCCTGGAGGTAGCAAAATGTATGGAGACTTGCGGAGACAGTTTTGGTGGCCTGGGTTGAAGCGCGAAGTGACTGAGTTCGTGGGAAGGTGTCTGACGTGTCAGCAGGTTAAAGCTGAACATCAGTTACCATCAGGACTACTTCAACTAGTAAAGATTCCTCAATGGAAATGGGAGAGGATCACTATGGATTTAAATCGGTGGTCTACCCTCACGCTTGACAAGAAAGAGCATTTGGGTAATTGTGGACCTTTGACTAAGTCACTCACTTGCGTCTGGGGTGAGAATGGATTACTCCCTCCAGAAGCTAGCAAGGTTGTATGTGGCTGAGATAGTCAGATTGCATGGTGTACCAGTATCAATTATCTCAGATAGGGATCCAAGGTTCACATCGAGGTTTTGGAAAGCGTTGCATCAAGCTTTGGGTACGCGATTGGATTTCAGTACAGCTTTCCATCCACAGTCGGACGGGCAGTCAGAAAGGGTCATCTGATCTTAGAAGATATCTTTGAGGGTTGTGTCGTGGAATTCGAGGTAGTTGGGAGGAATTTTACCATTAGCGAGTTCGCCTACAACAATAGTTACCAGCGAGTATCTAGATGGCACCATATGAAGCACTATATGGGCGAAAATGCCGAACTCCGACGTGTTGGGCAGAGTTGGGTGAGCGACAAGTGTTGGGTCGAGTTGGTTCTGAAGCGGAGGACAAAGTTAGGGTGATTCGGGCTCGTCTTAAGGAAGCGTCAGATAGACCAAAGTCTTATGCTGATCTGAAGCGCAAAGAAATGGAGTATGAAGTAGGAGACAAGGTTTTCCTGAAGGTATCACCTTGGAAGAAGGTGTTAAGATTTGGGCGAAAAGGGAAGCTAAGCCCAAGATTCATTGACCCATATACAGTATTGAAGCGAGTAGGACCGGTAGCTTATCATTTCGAAGCTCGTCGTGAGTTAAGTCAGATTCATAACGTCTTTCATGTGTCGATGCTTAGGCGGTATCGGTTAGATCCATCACACGTGGTGCCTGTGGCAGAAATTGAGGTCAACTCGGACTTATCTTTCGAGGAAAAATCGGTTCAGATTTTGGATCGAGATGTGAAGGTTCTGCGTAGGAATTCAGTGCCCTTAGTGAAAGTGCTATGGCGGAACCATGGTGCAGAGGAAGCTACGTAGGAACTCGAGGATGTGATACGGCAACAATACCCCCACCTCTTCTAAGCAGGTAATTTCGAGGACGAAATTCTTTTAAGGGGGTAGAACTGTAACATCCTAAAACCAGGGCTATTTGTGATTAAATGTTTTTCTTTGTGTTTGAATTATTTATGAAGTGATAAGATTTAATTGAGGGTCTTAAGTTGGCTCGAGTTAGTAGAAATGTTATTTGGAAGCTTTCAAGGTAGGGAGCCTTAGTGCATAGGGGTTATAAGAATAAATGAAGGAACATTTGACATAGAATAAGCCTTGGAAAAGTGGCAAAAGGAGGCCACTTAGGAGCTGAAGTTGACGCCACAAGAGGATAAGGAGAGCCTTGGTTGAGTCACAAAGTTCTCTCTTTTGCTCTTGGAAGGGACGGCATAGGAAGGAGAGATCTTCTCTCTTTGAAACTATTTTATTATTTAGATAATAAGTTAATAGAAGATAAATAAGGATATTATTTATATTGTTAAGAGATTATTAAATGATTATTTGGGGATTAATTCAAATTATTTTGAGTTAATTCAAATGGGTGGCCTAGAGTGAATTAAGGAATTGGGGAATTTTGGACTCCTTGTTGAGGAGGAGTGGACTGCAAGGACTAGTTGAAGGGGGGGAGTGCGAATTTTCTTTAGGCATATTCTCCATCTTTTGTTTTCTTTTCCTCCAAATTTCAAGTAGCCGAAATTCCCATCTTTGATTTTCCTTTTCTTCTCAATCTCTTAAAATCGAAAACCATTCTCCTTTTCTTAGACCTTGGCCGAATCCCCTATACCCCAACATCAATCTACTTTTTTTTCTCATTTTCCCAAAACCGAAACTCTCTCCACTTCTTGCTGAAATTCCACCTTCTTTTCTCATCAATATCTAACCGAATCTACCTTACCTTGTGCCAAAATTCCTTTCTCCTGTCAAGTTTCACTGTGGCCGAATACAAGGGAGTCATAGGTGTTCTTCGGGATTTCTTCTCCAAACCGATTGGTAAGAATAGGTATTGGCGAATGTTATTTTCTTTCTCATTGGTGTCTCTGTCGATTTATACAAGGGGTAAGGGCGATTTCGGTATTTGTAAACAAAAGATGCTAACACTCTTGTGAAACCGATTGATTATAGGATTCGGGATTTGTGGAACAAGCGATCTAGGCCATTCTTTGTGATCGACTTTGGTAAGTAGTGGTAAGGGCCTATTGTTAATAGATTGTTCTTTAAAAGTGATTAAAAGCGAAGGATAATAACTTTAGTGATGGCCGATTGTAGGAGTGAAGCAGGAATCGCATATCTAGTACTGAAGTGTGTACTCAAAAGGGAAAAGGTAAGGAGTCAGGATCACAAATGACCCTTTGGATTAATTGGGTTGGCCGAATAGGCCATAAAGCTAACCCATGTTTTTGGCCGAATATAGGGACAAGTAGATCTAGGGTGGCCGACTCCTCTTTTCGGGATTTAGACTCCTCGTTGGTGACAGGTGTGTACATACACACTTATAACTATTATTAACTGTGCTAAACGTTGTGAATGCTAACTCTGATTTGTGTAGCATTGGATTTAATACCGTATTGGTATAAGTGACGATTCAGGTAAGTACCTGTTAATATGTGTTGCTATTTAATGCTTTTGGGAAGCATGGCATGAATTTAATTGTAACTTAAATATCTGTTGGCATGAGATTTGTTATACAATGATTTGTTATGGGTTGATGAGTGGAGGGGGCAGTTATATTGTGTCGACGGACACGGTGTTTTAGTAACACTGCTTGTATTTGCGGTCACCGAGGTTTAGTACCTTGAGGTTTGGCACCTCATAGCGTCTCGTCTCGTGGCTTAGCACCACCGGGGTTGGCCCCACTTTGAGACATGGGATTGACGCCTTGATGATTTGGTATCCACGATGGGTTGGCTCCATCAACCGATTTGTGTCTTCGGACACGGAGGTTTGGCACCTCCGGTGATTTGGTATCACATTTGTGACTTAAAGTCACCATGGTTTAGCACCACCGGTGGTTTGGTACCACACGGGGTAGAAAGGTGTTTGGATGGCTAGGTTGGGTACATGACTCAATGCATGTTAATTTGTTATAAAGTGTGTATGATGTGGTATTTACAGGGGAAGGTTACATCTTGAGTCTTGGTGACTCACCTTCTCCTTTATTTTTTTAGGTGACACGTGGTTCGCGGATATGGAGCCGGAGGGACTTGAGGTGGCCATGCAGTGGGATTTTGAATTTAATGGACCTTGAATTTCGATTTATTCTTTTTGATTGTTGGTTTAAGTTTTAAATGGGTTGTAATAAGGCCTCCAATAACTCCTTTAATTATTTTGTTATTCTTAACTGCTTTGAATATTAGTTAAACTATTTAATTATGATAATAATAAGATCACACGTTTTTTTAAAGTAATGCGAAAAATGTTTTTGTACCATCGGGTACATCTTAAGATATAGATAATCACTTGATTCAATAAATATTCTTCAAAATAAATCTAAGTATGGGTTTTATACATCCCAACTGTTATAACACTATCTTTTGTCTAGAAGTTAGTTCAGTTTTTAAAAGATTTTCAAAATGTTTTCTCCGTAGCAAACCAGATTCGGTCATAGCGTTTGGGCCGGGTTTGGGTTGTTACAATGTGGGCCCAATAGACTTGTGGGCCCCACAAGGATAAATCCACGTTAAGTGGAAAATACTGGACTGGGCTATGTAGTTCGCTTAGCCGTGACTGAATTTGGGCTAAATGGGCCACACGAGCGTATGGGTCCACTTGGGCTGAATATTAGGCCTTGGGCCCATTTATACTGTTTTGACCATTTAGGTTATCTGTGTCGCTTGAGGTGACTGTAGACCTTCGGAGAGGTTGTTTTCTACACCGAAATCCTAAAATTAGTAAAATGACCGTAATACCCCATAGGGGAAAATGACCGTAATGCCTTGTAGGGTAAAATGACTGTAATTCCCCTATAGGGTAAAATAACCGTAATGACCATAATGCCCCCATAGGGTAAAGTGACCGTAATGCCCCCGTAGGGTAAAATGACCGTAATGCCCCCATAGGGTAAAATTATCATAATACCCCTGTAGGGTAAAATGACCTAATACCCTTGTAAGATAAAATGACCGTAATGCCCCTATAGGGTAAAATGATCATGATGCCCCTGTAGGTAAAATGACTGTAATACCTTTTTTAGGTGAATTGACCGATATACCCCCAAAGGGTAAAATGACTATTTTGCCCCTCAAGGGTAAATGATTGATTTGTTTGCGATGTAAATGATTAATTTGTCTGTGACGTAAATGACTGATCTGTTTGTGATTTAAATGACTGATTTGTCTATGATTTCTATGATTGATTCTGAGCATGGCATTTTACATACACGACATACTGCATGGGGTTGGGATACTGTTATGGAGGAAGTACTGTACTGGTGGCTCTGCCATAATCATTATTACTCGTGGCTTTGCCACATATCTTTATCTTGGCAACTTTGATGCGATCACATCGGCAACTTTGTTTGCAATGCCGTTCTTTGGTAGCTTTCTTGCGATGCTCTTCTTGGCTATGTGCTGATCATACCATTGCTACTGATGGTTTTGTACCGGTCATATTACCGTTACTGATGGCTTTGTGTCGATGATATTATCATTACTGATGGGTGTGTGCTGATCATATTACTACTACCGATGGCTTTGTGCCAATCATATTACTATACTGATGGCGTTATAGTTATCTTGTTTACAACTCTTAGCTATTCTAATTACTGGCAGCTTTGCTGCAAAATTGATTAGTTCCGTAACCGGTGCTGATATTGGTGTGTTGGCTGGGTGGGTCGATTTTATCCCCACATGGTGTGTTGGTTGGTACGGGTGGTGTGTTTGCTGGATTGGGATGGGTTACATGATTGCATTGTTGCATTTCTGTTACTGATACTGTCACTGTATTGGGCTTAGGCCCACATGTATTCTGTTTCTGATTCTTATACTATAATGGGCTAAGGCCCACACTACACTATTACTGTTTTAGGTTAAAGCCCACAGTGTTCTATTACTGAAAAGGGCTCAGGCCCAGACTATTACTGCATAAATTACTAACTGAACGATAAGGGATTACACACTGAGTTTTCATAAACTCACCCTTTCTTTTAACTATACAAGTAATCCTTGGCCTTAGACGATTTGGAGCCGCGAGGGACTCAGAGGTGGCGACACGATCACTGATGATTTGTGTTAGACTTATTTATTTAAATTCTATATTGGGCTATTGATTATGTAATAAGGCCATTGGTGGGTTTAACTTCATTTTAATTGGGTTTTGATTTCTTGTCTAAACTGCCAAACTGATGCTAATGAGTTTTCAAAATAATAACTATTTTCAAGACAAGCAAGCATTTTCAAACTGCAAGATGATTTTGATTAGAGTAGCTTCCGTAATTTTAATCAGTTAAGAAACCAATGGTAACAAACATGGCAATCGTTTTAAGAAGCAGTTTTCAAATTGTAATAACTTAATTTGCCAATTTTCATGAAGCAATAAAAAAAAAAAACTAAATGGGTTTTAACTTACATACGGATTTCTATCAACAAGCCCTAATTTTGAAAGAAACTTTGATGTGGCACGTCAGATTCAGTTGTAACGTCTAGGCTGGGTTTGAGGTGTTACACCCATCCTCATGGTCTGCCACACAAGCGTGTGGACCACATGACTATGTGCCCTAGAAACCCTAGTGTAGTCCGTGAACCACACAACCATGTCTTTCTTGTAGGTTGATTTTGCAATTTTCACACGGCCTCAGTCTGTTACATGGCCTAGTCACACGACCATGTCCCCTATTTTTCAAAATTTACAATTTTGCCATTGTTTTATAAATTTTACAGTTTTGCGACTATTTTCCAAATTTTACACTTTGCCTCTATTTTACCAATTTTATAGTTTTGCACCTATTTTTCAAAATTTACATTTTTGTCTCTATTTTATAAATTTTACAACTCTCCCCCTATTTTTTTTAAATTTTACAATTTTACCCCATTTTTATATTTTTCAATTTTGCCCCATTTTACATATTTTACAATATTACCCAAAATTATTATTTGATCAATTTAGTTCTGAATGATTTTCGAGTTGCTTTTAGGGTTTAATTTTATTTAATTAAACCCTTGATAATATGAATAATACTAGAATCTATGATCTAATTAATTGAATAAGAAATACACATGTCTATTGTATTTGTATATATGATAATGCTTACAACATGCCTTATGTTATCGATAAACCGAACACTTAATAAGTATGACTTTTGGCTATTGGGTTGGTATGTTATAAGCATATTATTTCCTATTGTATTAAACTATTATAAGAATTTTGATTGGTATTATATTGTTCTATTAAAAGCATGATTAAATACTACTATTTTGATCTGTTTGAGCTTGTCATATTTGACTCTCTTTTTTTTATAACTCGCCATTTTTTTTAAAATGGACTAATAATTTTCTAAAATAAATAATTTTCTAATTTGTCTGTTTTATAAACTCTGATATTAGTGGTCCATCTCAGTGGATGATGAAATCTCTCAAATTCAAGTCTAACGTCTAGGCCAGCTTAGGTAGGTTACAACCTTTATCGGTTCTCACAATCTTGATTTGCTTACTGCGTTGTTTCTTTAATTCTGCCTTGAAAACTTTAAAGGCTTCTAATGCTTCGCTCTTGTGATGAATGTAGAGATACATGTATTGTGAGTAATTGTCTATGAAAGTGATGAAGTATTTTTTACCTTGCACATCCATATATGGGAAACATATATCAGAATGGACGTTTTCTAATATAGTCGAACTTCTTTTGGCACCTTTCTTTGACTTATTAGTTTGGTTGCCCTTAATGCAGTCTATACAAGTATTAAATCGGTAAAATGTAAAGTACTACCCCATAATTTACTAATCTCTTAATCCTTTCAATGGGGATGTGTCCTATTCTTCATTACCATAAAATAGAAGAGTCTTCATTTAAAACACAACGTTTAGTACCAATTTGAACATGCATAACACTCTGAGTGACATTATTTTGCATATTAAAAGAATAAAGATCATTAGATAAAACACCATTTCCAACAAGTTCAGATTTACAAAATAAACTGAAACTAATGTTTGAAAAACTAAAACAATACCCAAAGAGAGCAAGTCTTGAAATAAAAACTGGGAATATAAAAAGTTTTTTCTAAAAATAAAGAAAGCCACTCCTAAGCACTAATTTTTATGTTCCAATTGCTTCCACATGTGACTCCATCTTATTTCCTGAATAGATGTATCGCTCAGCTACCACTGGTTCCCTCGAGTTTCTTAATCCTTATAAGGAGTTTAATATATGAATTGTAGAACCAAAACCAATCCACTATGTGTTATAACTAACATCAACCATACTGGACTTAAAGCAAACAAGTGAGATTGATTTACCTTTCTTTTCAAGTCAGCTATTAAACTTGACACCTTCCTTCTTTAAGTGTCCCTTCTTTTTACAAAAGAAACACTTGGACTCTTTCTTTATGTTAGCTTGGGGTTGCTGTAACAACTCAAATTTTATTAGGTTTGAATTGATAAATTATGTCAAATAATCTGATCTGGTTTGGTGGTTAAGTGCCTTGAATGTCTACTTTAGGTCCTGAGTTCGATTATCTTATTATGGATTTTCCTTATTAATTTTGAATAATGTACAACTAGAGTCCTAGGGCTTATCTTTTATTTTCGTAATTTGCTATCAATGATAAGCCTACTGGTTCAGTTGTAAGGGTTCAGTTTACCCCTAGGTCTTGTGTTCGAATCTTGTTGTGCCCATGTGTGGAATACTTTTTGTTTTTGGCTATTTGTTGGAAGTTGAGTTCAATTTGAAATCTATAAAATTTAGTGGGTTAGGATAACATCAGAATATTTTACCTTATTTTATTAAAAATTGTCAAGTCCTTAATTTTGCTCCCAAAATTTACCTGTCCAACATTTCTACTCTCTCTATGTTTTTTTTCTAGCCTTCTTCCCTTCTTCTTTATTTTCCAAATCCCACTTTGGTTACACTAAAAGCTTTCTTTTTTCTATTGCGATTTTGCTGCTTAACCTATCTTCTTTCATTCTTCATTATGGATTTGTAATAGGTTCGGTAAGTGTGTAAATTATTTTGAAGTTTTGTTAAGTGAAGTTCTTACTAAATTTCGTTTGTGATTAATGTCAAAATTGTTGGTCATTGTGATCTTAGGTGATAATTGTGCTATGCTTAATGATCTCTCGAAAATTTAAGAATGTCTTAGGTTGCTGCCAATTTCATGGTAGCTGGGATTAATGTCAGACTTAGAGACTTTATTGAGTTTTGACTATTAAATTCAAAGTTTCGGTATTATTAGTTGATTGTTAATTGATGCAAATCAATGTTGTATGTAGGATTTAGAGTGTGTTGTTGTGTGGTTAGTCAAAATAATCTCAAATATGTGAATCTAATCTGAAAACTCGATTAGAACTCATAAAAATCTAAAAAACAATGGTTGTTGCAAAATTGCCCTAAGTCATATAAAAGTGTGGTTGGCCCTTTTCCAAGTGTGTAGAGCACACGGGCGTGTGCGATTACACGAGCTGATTAGGTATGCTGTGTAGGGCCTGTTGGCCGTGTGGACCACACGGACATGATCGCCCATTTTGGTCAAAATGTAGGCTCGATTTGGGCCGATTAGTAAACTTTGAAATCAAATTTGTGGCTACTATATAGGCTTTTAAAATCGTGAATTCAGTATGTTATGTGTTAGTATGCTAAGTAAGCATGATAAGTAGGATTAATTTTGTACAAGCAATAAGATATGATATGATCTGGGAAAAGATGTTTAGCTATGCATGCCATAAATTTCATGTGATATGAATATATGTTAGTTTGATTATGCATGTGCATCGGGGTGGTTTTGATATGTGATGGAGGAAATGTATTCTTATGGTATTATTGCAAATTCTAGTGGTTAAACCACCACGTACCAGTGTGATTGGATGGACGGACTCATTAGTCTTAACTGGTGTGATTGATTGGACGGAGTTAATGTGTAGTGGATGGGGGTAGGATTTGTTCTGATATGATATTAGTTTTGGATATATGAAATTATATTATGATAATTGCATAATTGCATATTATAAGTAAAATTCTACATGTGGGCCAAGTCACACACTGGGGTTCTAACATACTCATTGGTTTTGATACTTTTCAAGTGATCTCAGACTTAAGATTCGGTGGCGATTATGGAGCTCTATTAAGAAATTTTAAACTTTAAGTATGTTTCGGGTTTATTATAGACTTTACGGACTTTCAAACTTTATAAATTGTTTTGGGATATTTATTTTGGTATTTGTTTTTATTTTCCAAACATAATGCTTTAATTGGTATTTTCAACAAGACAACATAACTAATAAAAACTATGATTTTCAAAATTAAGAACTCCAAGTTATTTTTTCGCTGCAAAAGTTTTGAAATCAATAAAATTTTGTGTTACGACATTAACTAGTTAAAGCAAATGGTTTTGTTTTAAAATACTTAATAAGACAAGTTTTCACGAATTTTTGGATACTTATGTTTTTCTCTAAATTAATTAATTTTATTTACTCTCAGTTTAAACTTAAGTTTTCATGAGAGTAAACAGGCAATGTTTTATGTGTCTATGTAACATTCATAATTCGATGTAATGTCTAGGCCGGGTTTGGGGTATTAAATTTGGTGGTATTAGAGTCAGGTTGAAAAACTCGGACTGTGCATATTGGGTTCAAATTTTTTTAAATAAATATTTCTGCATAATTCGTAAATTTTCTTAAATTTGACCTTTTTTATTTTTGAAAATAGAAAGTGAGACTCCGACGCCGATTCAAGTAAGACACTTTAAACTTTAGCTATACTTTAGATACTTTTACATTTGTTACTTTAGTACAATATTTGCCTTCAGAAACTGTGGCAGATTAAAAATTTTCTCTAAATTCTGATAAGCACTTCTGATAAAACTTTAGATTTAGGGTTTTTAAAACCTAAATTAACTCATAAAAATTGGAAATTGTAGATAAGATAATGAGTGCACGTGGATCTCTAGGACATGGTACCCATTGGCGTGGTGGTCACCGTTAGGGGGCTCGAGCTTATTGAAACACCTACCGCTGAGACTAAGTCTAAAGGCTAAGATTGTTGGGGATGACGCACTGCCTCAAGCTATGTTGAGGGTTTTAGAGAGGGTTGTTGGGACCCATATTAGATATGGGAGCCGATGGTCGGTAACTGAACGACTCTGGTCCAATGGTGCATAATTGTTTAGAGGTGTTGTTGGGATCACCTCGACTGTGGTTGAGTATTCTTTGGCAGCCATAGAAAGAATAGTGAACAATTTGGACTGCACCCGAGAAGAAATTGAAGGTGCGGTATCTTTGCTTCACAATGAAGCATATCAATGGTGGCTGACTATTGAGGAGAGCACCCAACTTGAGCGAGTGACTTGGTCCTATTTTTGGAGTGCCTTTTAGAATAATATGTGGGGAAAGTTATATTGAGGCCCGTAGATGCGAGTTTGTGGGGCTAACTCAAGGTGAGAGATCTGTGGCCGAGTATGAGGCTAAATTTCTGAGGTTAAGCAAATATGCTCAATGTTAAGTTGAGGCCGACTATGATAAGAGCATCCAATTTGAGGAGGGGCTGAGGCATGACATTAAGGTGCTAGTAGCTCCTCAGCGGGAGCGAGTCTTCGAAACTTTAGTGGAGAAGGAAAAATTTCTAGTGAGATTAAACATGTGGATCACGAGAAAATAGATAAGGAAAAGAATAATAATAAGAATAAGAGGGATTCAGGTCCTTCTAGTTATACTCAGCGACCTATGTAATGGTCCAAGGTTGGGAGACCTCAGCATGTTCAGCCAGCTACAAGGGTTGAGTGGGTTCTAGTTTGTGATTATTGTAATAGACGACATCTAGGCAAGTTTTGAAGGAGGATGGGAGATTGCTTCAGATGTGGGTCTATTGAGCATCAGATCAGTGAGTGTCCTCGTATGGTTGAGCAAGTGCGAGCTCTAGTTCAGGATAAAATTCAACCACAGAGGGTTGTTAAATAGCTTGCTAGGGTCATAGTCAGATTAAGGGTGGAAATGGTGGTAGTCGTGGTGAAAAGGCACTAGGAAGAGATGCGATTCAGACTTAGGTGGGACACCCAGCTTTGGTTTAGGCAGCAAGGCGCTATGAGGATAAAGATACAACCGATACTATACATACGCATCCTTATTTTACTTTGGTTTATTGTGGCTCGATGCATTCTTATATCACTAGTAGTGTATTGGGTAATTTGGGGATTTTGGATGAGGGTACTAGTAGTGAGAATTCTATGATTAGCCCATTGGGGTAGTCAGTTCGGCTTAGTAAAGTATTTAGGAGGTGTGCACCTGAGGTTCAAGGGTTTGTATTTTCGGCTGATTTGATAGAGTTGTCATTTAGAGAATTCAATTTGATATTGGGTATGGATTGGTTGGTGGAGCATCGGGTTGGATTGGATTGTGATTCTAAGAGGGTAACTCTTAAGGTTAGGGATGGTGAAGAAGTTGTGATGGTCGGCGAGCGTCAAGATTACCTCTCTAATGTGATCTCCGCTTTAGTAGTCGAAAATTTGGTTCAAAAATGTTGTTATGTGTATTTGACTTATGTGTGTTACTCGAGTGTTGTAGGATTAGTTGTGGAGGGGATTCAAACTACAAGAGATTTTTTGGATGTCTTTCTCGAGAAATTTTTGGGGTTACCATTGGATAGGGAGGTTGAGTACGAAATTGAGATTTTGCCTTCGATAGCTCTAGTGTCCATTGCTCTTTATTGTCTGGCATCGAAAGAGCTGCAAGAGTTAAAATTGCAACTTCAGGAACTTCTGGATAGGGGTTTATTTGACCTAATGTGTTCCCATGGGGAGCATTGGTTGTTTTTTTCAAAAAGAATGACAGTTCTATGAAGATGTGTGTGGATTACCACCAGACTTAAAATAAAATAAAGTTGAATAAATTGATGGTATTCACTTAGTGAGACGAAGTCATCACGTTTCACTTAGTGAGATCAAGTAAATCACGTTTCACTTAGTGAGACCAAGTCATCACATTCACTTAGTGAGACCAAGTCATCACATTCACTTCCCTTTCTCAATTAACCCTAATGCCCCAAATTATACATATCATGCATATCATATTTAATTTCACTTTCACATCACTTTTCACATGTTAAATATAACATATTTCAAATCCTAGTAGAAGTAGGAAAACGTGCGAGTACTTTGTACCATAATATGGTACTTTAGCCACATTCTTATACTTTCATATTAACATATATATCATATTTAAGCCATAAATCTATTAGGATTAGTGTGGGGTACACACTGTACCTTAGCCATATTCTTACACTTTCATATTAACACATATAATGAATTAAAGCCGTAAATCTATCAAGATTTAGTGTAGGGTACACACCTGATTTGCTTATCAATTCCTTGAAATCTTGAAAACCCGATCTATTGCTTTAGATCTCAATTCCTACATTTGATTAATCACTTACTACTTTAATAAAAAAAACCATTTGACCATAAATCCAAATTCTAGTAGGATTAGTATTCTTAAAACTTACCTTGTTGCCGATTTCAATACTAATCAAATCCCAAATCTATGCTATGCTCCTCCTTGTATTCTACCAAGCACTAAATCTCATTAGGGGTTAGTTTTGCTTTTAAACAAACAAGAATTAGATCTAATTATCAAAATAGGCCTTAGCCGAAAGCTAAAGACACTTACCTTGTGGATTTTAAACTCCAAACTCACCGAATAACTAGGGAACACGCTGCCTATGGTGTACCTTCTGAAAAGAACTTCTCCTTCCTTGTAGCCTACACTTAGTAAATCCCGAAAGATCTCTTCAAAGTTTGGTAACCATGAACATTAATGGGATTAGCCCTAGATTTCGATAAGTCTAAAATATAAAAGAATGGAAACCAAACTTGGATCTTACCCTTATTTGAAGGAATCGATTGAAAGAATAAGTACCCACTTTCAAGCATTACAAGTTCCTTGTCATGTAATTTGGTTTGACTAATGCTCAAATAGTGTTCATTGATCTCATTGATGATGTCACGAACTAACTAAAATACGACAAAGGCAAGCGCACCTGTCGAATGGTTGTATAACTATAGTGAGTCGGGAATATCGTATCCACGAGGACTAAAAGTACTAGTAGTTACTATCCTTTTATTATTCAGCCAAATAAATTAAAGGGATTTATTTTAACCTAATCTTAACTAATCTAATTACTAAGATGAAACGAGAGAATAAGTAGGAAAATATTGAAGAAAATAGATGAGAGAGACAATACCTAGGAAATAATCCACCTAGACTTGACTTATTATTCTAAATCTGAATTAAACGATTTATTCACTTGTATTAATCCATAGAAATCCCTAACTTATGTTAATATCTCTTTCAAGAATAAAAACAACTGACTCTAGGTTGATTTGTAACACCCCTAACCCGTATCTATAGCCGGACTAGGGTTAAGAGGCATTACCGGACATATCGAAAAATTTTACGCTCATTTCACAACATCAATCATACAACATTATTTCATAATAATTAATACTCATATAGTCCCTTTAGAAAGTCTACGAGACCTTAAACATGCTTTAGAGAAGGTTCGAGACTAAATCGATCTCATACGGAAACTTTGCAGAACTTAGAAAATTTTTCTTTCAAAACAGGGCACACGCCGTGCATTGGACCATGTCTCAGCCAGTGTGCAACACTGACTTGGGTCACACGGTCTGGCACACGCCCGTGCTTCTTGCTGGCAACCTGACTTGCTTCGAATTGCCACCTTGAGAGACACGATCGAAACACACGGCCGTGTGCTCAACCGTATGGGAAAATATAGGCCATTTACAAGGAAAATTTTCCACCTGACATTGGGTCATACCTACAAGCATCAACAAGCATCAATTCATCTCCCAAAGGCAGCCAAAACATACCAAATTTCATTACCACATTCATAATCAACCATCTCAAATGACCAAATACATTTTCAACCATAATATCAAATACCATAGACTATACATGCCATATAACCAAGTCATAAAGGGTGTAAATACCGAAATCATTAACCGGACAATGTGATGCGATCTCTACCGACTTCTAACCCGAGTGAACATCTGAATCACTATAAAGCATAGAAAAACAACACAAAGTAAGCTAAAAAGCTTAGTAAGCTTGTATCTTAATAAACTTAACATAACAAATAATTCCAATTCAATGTTATAAGCATAATATGCTATCTCACATGCCAAGCACAACTTATCTCAAGTTTATAACCTGATTTTCATATCAAATCATCGCAATTCAATAATATACTTACTTACTTACTAACTTTAGCTTTCACAAGTTTATACAATTCGATTCTCATATAACATATTTAATCACATAACTTTCTCATATGAATCACATATCATCACTTATACCCAAATTCACCTTTCGTTCATATAGTTTCTGACAATTTCACGTATGTCACTTTATAAATCACATCTAAATCATTTGTTCCTGTTTCATTTGCATATATTCACATTTCATTTGCATATACATCACATAACCTTCTTTGCACATATATACTTACCTTTCATTATCAACTATTGTATACATTTCAACGTACTTGAGTCGGAATGTCATTCACTTAATCACTTATTTCTCGGAACGCCTGTTGAACCATTCGGAATTAATAAGGATACCCGGATAGCTTGAAAAGCTCATACAATGCCAACGTCCCAGATGTGGTCTTACATATAATCAAATATCAATGCACCTATCCCAGATAGGGTCTTACACAAAATCTTGTACGATGCCAATGTCCTAGACATGGTCTTACACGTAATCTCTAATTGATGCCAGTGTCCCAGACACTGTCTTACACGATATCTCAAATTGTTGCCAACGTCCCAAACGTGGTCTTACACAAAATCATAGCTCAGAATCCTATGTCATGACATATGTATCCTCTACTATTCCTAGGGTTTGTACGGGGCTTTTCGGACGTTGTCACGTTATCGAAACTTTCTCATATTCATATATTCTGCTTTTCAAACAATTCAATATCATAAAAACATATATGTAACTTATTCAAAATACATACATTTGCATTACCATTCGGCATTGAATTCAATCATACAAATAATATGCTTTTATAACATGATTTTGTAAAGTCTATTAAAATACAAACTTACTTCGTTCATAGTAATGACAAATTAAGTTGACTAATCTGATATTTTGACTTTCCTTCGATCTAGGTCTGAATTCCGCTTTTGCCAATCTAATTAATATCAAAACTAACTTATTTATTCAACATTTCATACAATTTTCATCCAAGAACATATAAATGGGCAATTTCCATTTTAGCCCATAACATTTCACATTTATGCATCTCAATCCTTATTGCATAAATAAACAAAATTCACAAAATTACTTAAATACCCATGCTAGCCAAATTCTCTTTATTGCTATAACAGCAAATGTTTTTCATTTATTTCACATTTCTACCACAATATTTTCATATTTCACAATTTAGTCTAAAATTGACATTTTTATCAAAAATCACTTTATAAAAGATGAAAATCTAATATTAAATATTCATATTTCATCAAAAACTATCAAAGAGCTCAAGTACTCAACAATGACAATTCACAAATTCTTTAACAGTTTTAGAAACGGAGGTACGGGTTAGCTAGATTACGAAGCAATGATCTCAAAAACGTAAAAATTATTAAAAACCGACTAAAAACCACTCACCAATTTGTCTTCAAAGTTTGGTTGAATAACAAGCTCTCCCATGACTGATTTTAGGTTGAAATTTCGGTGAAGAGTGGAAGAAGATGACACAATTTGTTTTATTTAATTTAACATATAATTGCCTTTTTACTTATTTAACCTTTAATAACATTAATAATTACACCAAATACCACTCCACTATCATCCGCTAACTCATAAATGGGCTATTTGCCACATAAGGACCTTCACTTTTAAGTTCTATAGCTATTTAACACCTTTAACTAATAGAACTCAACTTTTACACTTTACGCGAGTTAGTCCTTTTATCAAAATTAAGCAACCAATCAAAAAATTATTTGACAAAACTTTCTCACATATTAATTCATATGCAGTAAAAATGTAAAATAATATAAAAATAATTTTACAACCTCAAATTTATGGTTTCAAAACCACTATTCTGACTAGGGTCTAAACCGGGCTGTTACAACTCTCCCCTTAGGGATTTTCGTCCTTGAAAATCTTACCAGAGAATAAATTAATGATTTGCTTAACATAGCATTATCAAAATCTCATTGTAACACCCCAAACCCGGCCTAGAAGTTAGGCCCAAATCTGGCATGTCGCATTGAATTGTTTTTTGAAAACCATGTTTCCATTGAAAACCCTTCTTGCTAAAAAGTTTAAATAAAATCCCAATTACGTTTGTGTATTATTAAAAATTATTAATTTTATTCCCAAAACATCTTTTTAGTTGCGGAAGCTAATCTTGAAAGTAATTGATTTACGAAAAAGATTAAGTCATGAAACCGTTCTGAAAATGTTGCAAAAACGTAGCAGTGTTTTGAATACAGTTAACATCTTGGAAAACCGTGATTTACTTCTAAAGGATATAATTCAAAGTAAATAAAAACCCCAAGTTAAAATCCAAAAACTTTAAGAGGCCTTATTACAAACCATACCAAAAAAAAGTACTTATAAATAACTTAATGGAATGTGTGGCCATCTCCAAGTCCCTCGCAGCACCGATCCTCCTAAAGCTGGGGATTACCTGCACAGTTAAAAACGGGGTGAGTTACAAGAACTCAGTGTGTAATCCCCTTACCAGAGCATCAGTCAGTATACAAAATAGAAACCAAATAGTCTAGGCCAAGGCCCTTTTAAGAGTAACAGTACAGTCTAGTTCAGAGCTTACATGGGCTAAGACCCACTACAATGTCAATCGGGTCACAACACATAATAGAATCATTTGGGCCTAGCCCAAACCAATAATAGAACAAGTGGGCCTAGCCCAATACAGTGACAGATCTCATAGTAGATATGAAATGGTATGAGGATGCATCCCAACCCAATCCAGCCAACACACCATGTGGGGACCAAGTCGACCCACTCAGCCAACACACCAATCTTAGCACCGGTTGCGGCACTAAGTCAACAGAACGGCTTGGCGCCGTGAACAGAATAGCTAAAAGCCATAAATATTACAGCAACGCTACCAGTTAACAGAACAGCTAAGAGCCATAAACAAAATGGTTATAAACCGTAATCAGAATGGCACAGAGCCATCATCTAAATTTGGCACATAGCCATTAGCGATGGTAATATAATCGGCACACAGCCACGGATAATTATGATCGACACAGAGTTATCAATATATATATGTTAGGCACATAGCCACGGGCAAACACTATTGGCACAAAGCCATAATCAAGATGGCACAGAGCCATACTTAGGTTGGCACAGAGCCATAATCAGATTACGCAGCTTTATGCCGTCTATTGGTCTACAGTCGTCATGCGACCTACGCGACCTCAACAGGTCAATACTGGATCCACAGTCGTCATGCGACCGGTGCGACCCTATCAGATCAATATTGGATCCACCGTCGTCAGACGACCCGTGCGACCCTATTAGAACTTCCTCCGTATCAATGTCCCAGCCCCATGCAATATGTCGTATATGTCATGCTCAATCATTACACGTGTATGCAAAATGGCCATGCTTAGCAACAGTCATTTCAACATATATTAACAGCATATCAGTCACACGCCCACAGTCAAGTAAGTTAAAACACAATCATATGATCACAGTCAAATCAGTCAAATCATAGCACAAGTCAGTCATTTACCCACAAAGGCAAAACAGTCATTTACCCTATAAGGGTATTTCGATAATTTTACAAATTAGGGGTATTTTAGTAATTTCACAAATTAGTGGTATTTCAGTAATTTTACAAACTGATGGTATTTCATTAATTTTGTAAACTGGGGGTATTTCGGTAATTTTACAAATCGAGGGTATTCTAAACAGAGATAATGATGTGAATGGGCCTAGCCCATTCTCAGTCCAAATGGGCCCACACGCTCGTATGGCCCATTTAGCCCAAATCTAGCCACATATATGAGATTCACATATTACAGTCCAATATTACTACACAATCATACAACTTATTCGATTGGGCCCATGGGCCCATTGGCCCCACATGGCCCCCCAACCAGCCTAAACCGACAAGAACACTCAAGGTGGCCTCAACTATCGCGTGAAGCTCCCACACGTGCTGCTCGTACGCTCGTGTGGCTACCATCGTCGTGTGACCGATATTTTGACATTTGCCACTCTACAACTAGAGTAGTGCAAAATACAAACCTGATAGGAATCTGAAGCTAATCAGCGCTCCGAACACTCCTATGCCCAAACACCAACCATGGTATCCTTACTCTCCTCATAGATCACTCTATTTAAAGACAACTTCGCCTACTCTATTGCTAGCTTCCCGATGTGGGATCCTTCCATCAATCCTCCAAAAACATCCCAAATTAGCAAAATAGTCACATTTCGCATGCAAGGGGTTTCGAACCCAGGCTCCCATGTAACTTAATCCACGCCACTAGCCACCTTACCAACTAGCTCATTGTGTAACAAAACAAGCACAACTAAATATAAGCCTATAGGCCAAAGTCTAAATTCATTTAAAGGAAATCAAAATGAATTGCAAGCGCCAAGACTTGAACCCATACTCCCTTGCAACTTTAATGACGCCTTGCCACTAGACCACTCACTTCCTTGTATCATATTTTAACCAAACAAATTTATAAGGCCTTCCAACTAATGCCAACTCCCCTTTAAGGAGAAACTAAAATTTTTGCTAGAGCTCTGGTTAAACCTTAGGACTTCTCCAATACTTCTTAGGACCCTTGACCACTTGACTAGACATTTAATTGTGTCATTTCCTTACACAATTTAATACTTATTTACATCTTCCTTACGAACCCATACTCGAGGCCCAATACTTCTAGGCCTAAATTCGGGGTGTTACGCTCACATAATTTTGGATTTCACAACTCTTTACCAACAAAAATTATGATATGTCTTTTGCTATACATCATAGTAAGCTGAATCATCACATCATAGGTATAAGAAACACTTTATGAATCTTCTCGAGTTCTGACGGTAATTTAAGTTGAAGAAGACATTGGTATTACCTTTTCACTTCTCTATTTAGTTGAGTCTAGAAATTCCAATCTCAGCAATATTTTCACAAATACTCAGTTATCTTACTGAAATTCAATGCTTTTACGTATCAATTCTGCATAAGTTTTCTGTCAATCTGAAACTACTTTCAAGATGTTACAAATTACTTTTACTTTCTCTTCAATTTCTCTGATCAAATCATCTCTATGAATCTTTCTCCCACACAGTTCAATCCAGTACAACAAGGTACGGTAATTGTAACCATACAATACTTCATACAATACCATCTTCATATTCACATGATTACTCAACCAACAATAATAGTCTTTCTTAGTTGTTTTCAAACTCTAAAACACAATGAAAAATAAAAATTTGAGAATTTGAACTGTGTTTCCCGATTTCAATGTAATCTCATACTCACAGATTACTGTAATTTCCCTTAGAATCACAATATAAGTTTCTAATCTTAATCTGAAACAATGATGATTGGCACCATGTGTAGACTTATCATCTTAGGAACAAACAACACAATCCTTTTCAATGATAAGGATAATCCTAATACAGAATTCATCAACACTCTATTTCTATAATCAACAAAGTCAAAAATATCACAGTTCACACTCATTCACTAATACTATATCTCGGAATGTCGTGCATCATATTACTCTCGTACGAACAAACAAACTGACACTGTGAGCTACCTATAACAATGGTTATACAATTTCAGAGCTTCTCAGTATAGACACTTTATCTCGAAGCAACAAATAATCATTGATTCCACATCTAAAGTTCTAAATTAGAAATCAATTTATATTGAACCCCTTTTTAACTTATAATTGATAATACATTTCTAAGTTTCACATCTTCACTAAATAACATCTATTTAGCTTCTAACTCAGCTAAAAACTGTTCATCATCTAATAAGATCAATCACTTATTCATCGCTCATAAAGCACACAAGAGTTTCCCATTCGGAATGTAACATCCCAAACCCGCCCATACGTCATGATCGGATCTGGTATGCTATGGGTTGAATGTTGAAAACTTTGCTTTAAAGGGGTTTTGAAAATCTCAGTTTATTTTAACCTACTAATCATTAATTGTGGTTTTTTTTTTGAAAGGAACCTTGACATTCACGTTGAATGTGCTTGAAAAGCCCATTTTCATTTTACTTATAATTAAGACATTGAAAACATAAGCTTATAAATTGTAACATAAAAAAATTATAGATCGATAACCTAAGTTATGGAGGCCTTATTACAAAAATAATCCCAAAATTAAAACTCAATGAAAAACCAAAAATAGTCTATGAAAATAAAATACTTGATGGCCCCTCGAGTCCGCCTCGGTTCCCATGTCCATGATCTACTGCTTATCTGAAAAGTTGGGAAAAATAAAAGGGGTTAGTCACCAAGACTCAATGTGCAAATCTCAAAAACACATAAAAGCCTTGAGGCCCACAAACACATTATAGACCTTGGCCCATACACAATGGCAACAGATTATTTTCATGCAATATGACCCATCCCAAACCTAGAAGTCCATCCTCTACACACCCCCGTACCAACCATCACACCGTGGGGATTTCTACAATCAACCCTCCATCCGCTACACACCATATCGATAGTTGTGCTGTCTGTCATAAAGATCGATCACTATGTGACCTATGTGGCAAAGCAACCGATCGCTATTCGACCTTAATAATATATCAACAGCTATGCTACCTGTCATAAAGACCGATCACTATGTAACCTATGTGGCAAAGCCACCGATCGCTATGCGACCTGCTTCCCTTCATCATATAAATCCCATCCCATGCATACATACATGAAAGAACCAGAACATTAAACTACCTAAACAGATCACATACTTTCACATATTTCAATACACATAGAGAAGTTTATATGATTACGTACCTGGCATCCCTTGCCTACCATTTCTGGGTAATATGACTGCTCATATAGCCTCATTTTCCAGCTTTTAGCCCATAACATATACATAGTGTAACATCCTAAAATTTGTGTATCAGTTGGTTGCTTGTGTTAGCTCGGGTAGTATTGTTTGTGTGTTAGCATAGCCTTGTGAAGGCTTGATTTTATTTATGAAGCTAGAATAATTCTTAGTATTAAAAAATTAGTGAAGTGGACTAGGTGATCCTGACACTTAAGATAATTTAAGTGTTAAATTCTAGCACATGAGGAGTTAGTGGCAAGGTGGTTATGATGCATGAAGGGTTGCTTGAGGGAAGAGGTTCGAGTAGCATGGGTTGCATTTGGAAGACTTTATTTTTATGCACCTTTGCATTAAGTGTTGGCCAAGCTATTCTTATGGTAGGTTGGACTTTCAATTTTTATGGCAAGTTGAATATTAGTTTAGGAAAGCTTGTATTTTGGGATAAGAATCTTAAGATTTATGGAAGGATGGGGGGACAAAGGGCTTGGATGATGGAGAGTGTTTTGGAAACTATTCTAAGGCCATTAGTCCATGAATGTGGACGGTATGTGTGGCTAGGGGGTGGCCGAATGTTGATAGGAAGTTGGGGGGAATTGGTTGGCCAATTTTAGCATTTTGTGCACCATTTGGCATTTCTTCTTTTTCCTCTCCAAAATTTTCTTCCTTAGCCGAATGTACCTTAGGCATTAGGTGCAATTTTGCTTTTGGTTTAGCTCTCATTTTTATTTGAACCAAATTCTATTTTCTTTATTTCATTTTTCCTTTTGAAACCAAAACCACACTTAGCACTTTGTGCACTTTTCTTTTTCGGCAAACAAGGTGTTTGGCCAAACCTCTTTCTCCTATCTCTCTCTTTTCTTTCTTTTGATATTTGCTCAAAACCACATTTCCTTTTTACTTTCTCTTGGCCAAATCTTCCTCCTTCCCAAATCTCATTTCTGTCATTTTTGCTCAAAGTTAAAAACATCCATCTTCATTCTATTTTCTCCTTCCATTTTCTTCTTTCTTTTATTTTCGAATCCTCCTTTTCCTATTCCATTTTCACTTTTATTTTCCTTTCTTTTTCTCCACCATAGCCGAATCTTCTTTCTCTCTTCTGGTGTTATCTTGGTCGAATATCATCAAGGGTAGATTCTCTAAGTGTTCATCTATAATCGGTTTTGGAGGATAGGTAAGTGTTCATGGCGAATTTCCTTATTTCTTTTCTATTTTCTCTATTGATTTTCATGAGGACAAAAGCCAAATTTTGGGCTTGTTAACAAGGTTCTAATCATTCTTAGAAACCGATTTCTTTTAGGCTCTTCGGGACTTTGGAAGCAATCGACTTAACCCTATTCTCTAGCAATCAAAGTTGGTAAGACAAGTGGTAAGGATTCATGTGGATTCATTATTCTTTTAATGGTTGAAAAGCTAAAGGCTATTGGAATTAAGGTGTGATGTTGGTCGAATGGTCTTGATTATAGTTTTGTGGTTTGGCCGAATGTAGGACAAGGTGATCTAGTGCGGTAGATCGGGTCTTCGAAATTTAGTACTTGCGTTTGTGACGGTGTGTACCTTACACACTTTATAACTTCGGTTTATATATATATATATTAAAAACTAATCATGTTACTAAAGTGGAAAACTATGAGATCTTGATATGATACCTTGATGGGTATGAACAAGGACTCGGGTAAGTCCGTTCGATATGATGTTGTTATATGTTGATCTATATCATAATTTAAGATTTATATATTTGTTATATGATCATATCAAAGCATGATGGCATGATTTACTCTTGTAAAACATTGGTTTGGGTGATTTGAGAGGAGGGAAGGATTTGATATCCGTGTCTTTGGGACACCGAGGTTTGGCACCTCCGGTGGTTTGGTACCACGTTATTTCGTGTCTTTGGGACACCAGAGGTTTGGCACCTCATAGCGACTCGTCCCAGTGGCTTAGTACCACCGTGGGTTGGCCCCACTTTCGATATATTGGGATTGTCACCAGTGATTTGGTATCACACGTGGGTTGGCTCCACAACTTGATTAATTGTGACTTTGGGTCACCAGTGATTTGGCATCACATTATTGGATATCGTGACTTTGGGTCACCAGTGGTTTGGCACCACCAGTGGTTTGGTACCACACGGAGTAGAAAAGGAGTTATGGATGGCTAGGTTGGGTGCATTATATATATTGCTTAGTTATGAATTGTGTAAGAATGTTGCATTAACCAGGGGAAGGATTATGCACTGAGTCTTGGTGACTCACCTTCTCCTTTATCTTTTCAGGTGATTCTTGATCGCGGAGGAGGAGCTGGATGAACTCGAGGAGGCCATGCAATAAAAACTCAGTTTTATAAGAACTTCAATTTGGGTACTTGATTTTATCTTAATTTGGTTTATATTTTATTTGGATTTGTAATAAGGCCCTTTTAATTATGTTTTTGGATTATTTATATGTTTTGGACTTGTTTTAAATATGGCTTATAAATTACATGATTGAGATAATAATTTGAGCACAAAGTTTTCTAAACTACAAACGCAATGGTTTTCAAAATGTTACCATCAGGTAATATAGATCGTTTGATAATATTTAACAACTTAAGTGATTTTGATACCTCATACGTTTTTCCAAAACTTAAGTTTGCGAATTTCAATTAACAACGGTTTTCAACTATTCGCTTGAGTCTTTTATAAAAATTATAAAAGGTTTTCTAATCTATGGATCTGTAACTAAGTTTTAAAGATTTATTCACGGAATTTCAAAGTAAATTATCAGTTTTTAACTTATTATAACCTGTTTTCTTCAAATATAGAATAACAAAGAGTTTTTCACTAAAAATTTATCGTTATCTCGATTTTCCTCAAAATGTTTTCCTCTGTGGCATGCCAGATTTGGTCTTGGCGTATTGACCGGGTTTGGGGTGTTACACATAGTACAGTTTAACTAGTGTGATAGAGATCTACACACCTGATTACTGACAAGACGATAATGTCTAAGTCGACACTATCAGTAGTCGCTACGATTGCTAATAGTATAAGGTTTTGTTCTAAAGCCGATCCATAACCCGGTGGCCAATCTGAACTGCTGACACTGCTCATTTTTTAAACTTAGGGATTAGTTTTATAGATCCAATCCCCTCCTTCACCTGATTGACATTTGATTCCATCAAAAGACCTTATCAGTTGCTACCAGCACAACATATAGTTGTTAATCCATAACATACGGTTAAGATTATAAACAGGATGAACGAACCTAACGAAAATCTAAAGAGAACCCCTTACCTTGAAATCCCGAAAAGAGATTGAGACTCAGAGACTAGTAGTTTTCAGCTTTTAGATCTAAATGATCTACTTCGATTCCCGACGTTGCCCAACAAGAAAACATCAAACCATTAATCAAACGTCAAACTTACCGAGCCTATTAGCCTTTCAGCTTTAGCTTCCAAAAATTGAAAGAAACGTGAAGAGAAGAAGATCGGCACTTGCCCTATCACAGGAGATTCGGCTACTCCTAAAAGATTTTGGCTTTTTGCAAAAATAAAAAAGATAAGATGATTCAAAGAATCTATGGAGATTGACTTTTTAATGAAGAAATCGTCAGGAAGAAAAAAGAAAAGAATAGACACTAAGGCATTCGGCTATGGTAAAAGAAAGTAAAGAGAAAGAATACTTAAGGGTTTCAGCTTATAGGAGGAATCGAAAAAAGGTGTAGAGAAAGGTTATGAGGTTTCGACTTTAGCAGGGAATGAAGAAGAAGATGGAACTTTAGGGGTTTTCGGCTTTTTGAGAAAAGAAACAACAAAAAGAAGAGAATGAGAATAAATGCGAAATTAAGAAGTTCCCTATTTTCTAATCAAATTTTCAGCACACATATTAACCAAAAGTCGAAACTACCCACTTTTGAAAACTAAAACAATTTAATTAACAAGGAAAATTTTGGCACCCCCCTTTAGCCTCATCAAAACCGATTTCCTCCTTCCCATAGAGTTGGAAATTCAGCCTCTACTGTGATCAATAGATAATTCCCAAACTTTCTCCCTTATCCATATCCGATCGTACCTTTACAAGTGGCCTAGATAACACCACCTCTTCCTCCTTTTTATCTACTTCATTACCCACATTATCCACTCACATAAACCCCCTATTTCTAAGCTTCATTGTCATCCCACTCTACCCACTTAAATGCCAAAAATTAACTAAATTTAATTAAAAGAATTGGGCTTTATGCAACTTGAATTTGGGCCGCCTCAGTTGACGCCACTTCTCTGCTCTCTCTAAGTGGCACCACTTTGCCACTGGGCCACAAGCCCATTTTGTATTTTAAAACACAGATAACCTCTTTTAAGCCATAACTTATCAGGCTTTCCACTAGAGTGTCCAAACAAAAAAAATTCAATTAAGGCCTCGGCCCAACTTCGAGCCCACTCTGGACCCCTAAAACATTCTAACAAGCATAGTAAACATAACCACACACATAGAATGCATAGGCCCATTAATTCAGGATGTTACAGTTCTACCCCCTTACAGAAATTTCGTCCTCGAAATTACCTGATCAGAATACATGTGGGTATTGCTGCCACATCGCTTGCTCGGGCTCCCAAGTAGCCTCCTCAGAACCGTGATTCTGCCATAAAACTTTAACCAACGGAACCGTTTTCCTTCGCAACACTTTGACATCACGATCTAGGATTTCCACTGGTTCCTCTTCAAAGGATAAATCAGGTCGTACTTCGATTTCCTCCACAGGCACCACATGAGATGGATCTGAACGATATCGTCTCAACATAGAAACGTGGAATACATTGTGAATCTGGCTTAGCTCAGAAGATAGCTCTAGCTGATAGGCTACCGGCCCTACTCGTTTCAACACTCGATAAGGTCCGATAAATCTGGGACTTAATTTACCCTTCCGTCCAAGCCTCAGCACTTTCTTCCATGGCGACACCTTCAAGAACACCTTGTCACCCATTGCAAACTCTATGTCCTTACGCTTCAAGTTTACGTAGGACTTCTGTCGATCCGACGCTTCTTTTAGTCAAGCTCGAATTAACTCAACCTTCTCATCTGTCTCGGTAACCAACTCTAGACCCAAAATTTGACGTTCCCCTAATTCCATCCAATAGGTAAGAGTACGACACTTCCGCCCTTACAATGCTTCATAGGGCGCCATTTGAATACTAGAATGGTAGTTGTTGTTGTAAGCAAACTCTACCAACGGTAAAAACTCTTCCTAACTACCTCCGAAATCAATGTGTCCAAGATCTGAATTACCCGCTCAGACTGTCCATCTGTCTGATGATGAAACGCTATACTGAAATCCAACTTCGTACCCAATGCTAGATACAAAGCCTTCTAGAATCGCGACGTAAACCTCGGGTCCCTATCGATATGATTGATATTGTACTACATGCAACCTCACTACCTCCGCTATATATAACCTAGCCAGCTTTTGCAGAGAGTAATCGACCCATACTGGTATGAAATGAGTAGATTTCGTCAAGCGATCAACAATCACCCAAACTGAATCTTTCTTAGTAGGCGTGAGGGGTAGCCCACTAACAAAGTCCATTGTGATCCTTTCCCACTTCCATTGTGGAATCTTCACTGGCTGCAACAACCCTGATGGTAACTGATTCTCCGCCTTTACATGTTGACAGGTCAAACACTTACTCACCAATTCAGTTACCTCACGCTTCAAGACCTGCCACTAGAACTGACCCCGCAAATCCCGATACATCTTACTCCCTCTGAGGTGCATAGCGTATGAACTTCCATGCGCTTCCTGCAAAATCCTATGCCTCAATCCCGGATCTTTTGGCATGCAAACTCTCCCTTGAAAACATAACAATCCTTCCTTATTCATACCAAAGTCCGTCGATCCATCACTTGATCCTACATGAAACTTTTTCGTTAGCAACTCATCGGACAGCTGCTTCTCCTTAACCAGACTGACCCAAGAGGGTCACACTTGAAGTTCAGCCAATAAGCTCCCATCATCGTATAAACTAAGGTGAGCAAACATTGCTCTCAAGTCAGAGATCACTCTACGACTTAAAGCATCCGCCACCATATTTGCTTTACCCGGATGGTACTCGATCGAGTAATCATAATCCTTTAACAACTCGATCCACCTCCTTTACCTTAGATTCAACTCCTTCTAGGTCAAAAGGTATTTTAGGCTCTTATGATCGGTGTAAATAATAGATTTCTCCCCATACAGATAATGTCTCCAAATCTTTAAAGCAAAAACCACCGCTGCCAATTCCAAATCATGGGTGGGATAATTTACTTCATGCGGTCTTAACTACCGAGATGCATATGCAACAACCTTTCTATCTTGCATCAACACGCATCCTAGTCCCGTGTGTGACGCATCACAGTAAATTACAAATTCCATTCTAGCCTCCGGCTGAATCAATACCGGAGCCTCCGTTAAATCCTTTTTAACTTCTCGAAACTCTCTTGCTGCTTATTGGACCAAACAAACAGAACTCCTTTCCGTAATAACTTAGTCAATGGTGCCGCTATTGAAGAAAATCCTTCAACAAACCTTCAGTAGTACCCGACTAGTCTAAGAAAACTCTAAATTTTTGCCACGGACTTAGACGGCTTCCAATCCAATACCGCTTTAATTTTTTGAGGGTCAACCTTAATCCCCTCTGCCGACACAACGTGGCCTAGGAAAGTAACTTCACTTAGCCAAAATTTGCACTTACTAAATTTGGCATACAACTGCTTCTCCATTAGAATCTGCAAAACCATTCGCAGATGTGAATCATGCTCCTCTTCCAATCTTGAACAAACCAAGATATCATCTATAAATACCACGACAAACCAATCCAAGTAGGGTTGGAACACTCGGTTCATCAAATCCATAAACGCTGCTGGTGCATTAGTCAACCCAAATGGCATTACCAAAAATTCGTAATGGCCATAACGGGTCCTGAAAGCTGTCTTATGAATATTCGATTCTTTGACCTTAAGCTGATGGTATCCTGATCTCAAATCTATCTTTGAGAACACTGACGCCCCTTTTAGTTGATCGAACAAGTCACCAATCCTTGGCAACGGATACTTGTTCTTGATAGTCAACTTGTTCAGCTGACGGTAGTCAATTCACATACGCTTTGGTCCATCCTTCTTCTTAACAAATAACACCGATGCTCCCCAAGGTGACACGCTTGGTTGAATAAATCCTTTATCTAACAACTCTTCTTTGTGCTTTCAACTCCACTAACTCCTTTGGCACCATCCTATATGGAGCGATAGACACTGGTGCTGTTCCCAAAAGACGATTGATACCAAACTCCACTTCACGATCCGAAGGTAATCCCAGAAGCTCTTTTGGGAAAACATCAGGAAATTCCTTCACCATCCTAATGTCCCCAATAGTTAGGTCCTTGGCTTCTAGAGCCCGAACAAACATTAATACCACCTCGCATCCTTTTCTCACCATCCTTTCTGCTCTTAGGGCAGTCACTACATTCGACAGACAGTTCCCTCTTTCTCCTATCACCAAACTTCACCAACCTCGGGGGTTTTCAACACCATACGCTTGGCAGCACAATCTAAATTAGCTTGATACTTCACCAGCCAGTCCATGCCTAATATTAAGTCAAACTCCCCGAACAGTAATTCCATCAGATCCGTCCGAAAAACTATTCCCTGAACTTCTAAGGGTACCTCCCGATAGAGTTTATCTACTACCACAAATTGTCCTAATGGTCTAACTACAGTCATCGTCCTAGGGGTAATCTCGAAATCTAAACTTAAAGTTCTAGACACACTACTAGCAACATATGAATGTGTCGACCCAATGTCAATCAATGCAGTGTAAGGCAAACCAAATATTAAAAATGTACCGATTATAATGCCCAGTGCGTCAGCCTCCTCTCAACGTCTGGTAGCATAGACTAACCCCGGGTGTCTCGCTTCAGTGTTTTCCGCCCTCGGCCGGTGCTCCACGACCTCGATCGAAACTGTTACCACCTATAGCTGGACCACGACCCCTCTACGGCTGCTGACCTCCTCTACCTGGCTGAGAATTTCCCTGCCCTACGGGTCCTACATCGCTCCGTGGCTGTGGACAGTCCCTAATCTGATGGTTCAAAGATCCACACCTAAAGCACTTTCCACTGCCTGCCCAACACTCACCTACATGGAATCTACATGGAATTTACCACAGCGAACACACCTCCGTGTCTAGTTAGCAGCAGGTCTCTCCACCCGGTTTGGCCCATCCGACCTAGGTCTTTTCTGAGTACGCCCAGCTACTTCTGACGATCCAGAATTCCTCTTACTTTTGCTTCTATCTTTATCTCAATTTAGCTTTTCCGTTCCTTTACCTCCTCAGCTATCTTAGCATTCTCCATAAGCACAGCTAATTCCCTCTCCCACTGTGGAGCTATCAAAACACATAAATTATCCTTCAGGCAATCTTCAAATCGAACACACCGTTCATGTTTTGTGGCCACATCCCTCAAGCATAACGGCTCAAGCGTAAGAATTTCGCTTCATACGCCACCACCGACCTACTTCCCTGAACCAGATTTAGAAATGCTCTATGCTGCGCGTCCACATAACTCGTTCCAATGTACTTACTCTGGAACGCAGTTCTGAAGTAATCCCAGGTGATACCATTCTTAACCGTAAGCCCCCATTGATAAGCTTTGTCCCGGAGAAGGGACACTACGCCTTTCAGCTTCTCTTCTTCCGTGAAATCCAGATCATCCATTATGCGTTCAACCGCCTCCAACCAATACTCAGCTGTGCTCGGGGCAATACCAAAATTCCCTAAACACTTCGCCCCATTAGCTCTAAGTCACTTGACACAAATTTTCGGCTCCGTGCCCATGCACCCAAAGAACCCTCTCTAACACCCTCAACATCGCCTGAGATATCACATCATCTCTGGTTTTCTGATCCTAAAATTTCGCCTCTACAACTGGTAGCACTAGTACTTCATTCCCGACTCGTGACCAGACCCTATCGATTTCGACACAGCAATCCTGCCTCTACCTCGGCCATGCACACCATGTCCTCTAGTGCACATTCTACCGATTCGTGTTTATCTGATTAGGAATTTTATGAATTATTAATTTCTTCCACTGATTAATAACGAACAATCTTATGGAAAGTAGTTTAATTAGTAGTTCTTTCGAATTCGAACTCTATCTACAAGGTTCAGTTCTCAAGTCTGTATTTCCTAGCTCTAGAATCCATATACATTCATCCATCACACATCAACATACAAGTAGCATCCATGAACTCACATTCGTCACATAGGGGTATTTTCGTCATTTTACTACCTAAGGGTATTTTCGTAATTTTATCCTACAAGGGTATTTTCATAATTTTCCAAAATAGGGTATCTTGGTAATTTTACAAAATAGGGGTATTTTGGTAATTTTGCAATCTGGGGGTATTTCAATAATTTTGCCAACCAAGGGTATTTCGATATTTTTACAAATTTTGGTAATTTTTACAAATCCAGGTATTTTGGGAAGTTTTCACAAATCAAGGGTATTTCGAAAATTTTACAAAACTAGGGATATAAGTATTTTTACAAAAATAAGGTGGCTAGTCCCTTTCGGGTTTTAGTTATAAATTTTGGCCCATCAACAAGCACTCTCGGTTAGAGTGAACAAACACTACGCACTAGGTAGGATCCTAGATAAAAAGAGGTGAGCCGCTAGGGCCGCTTAAATACCAAGCTCTCCCTGGATCCAATCCTAGACATGCGTATGCCTGTTACCACACCCTAACCCTGCGACTTGTTCACAAACATGTTTAATTAGAAATTAAGTCTTATGAGATGTGAAGAATTGTTTATACTAAACCTAAAGTCCATAATCTCTAGCATACTAACTTACGTCCCTATAGAGCCCATCAAGCCCAACATGCATATCACATAATGAGTTTAGAATACTTACCTGCGTGGATCGGGTGCCGGTAGACTCGAATGCCATATCTCAACCGAATTTTTTTCTCAAACTTACAACACTTTACAAATCACTACTGGACCCATTTTACAGCCCGAGTTTTGAATTGGGCTCTGATACCAAAAATGTAACACCCCAAACCCGACCCATACGTCATGGCCGGATCTGGTATGCTACGGGTTGAATGTTGAAAACTTTGCTTTAAAAGGGTTTTAAAAATCTCAATTTATTTTAACCTACTAATCATTAATTGTAGTGTTTTTAAAGGAACCTTGACATTCGCGTTGAATGTGCTTGAAATGCCCATTTTCATTTTACTTATAATTAAGACTTTGAAAACATAAGCTTATAAATTGTAACAAAAAAAAAATTATAGATCGATAACCTAAGTTATGGAGGCCTTATTACAAAAATAATCCCAAAATTAAAACTCAATGAAAAATCAAAAATAGTCTATGAAAATAAAAGACTTGATGGCCCCTCGAGTCTGCCTCGGCTCCCATGTCCACGATCTACTGCTCATCTGAAAAGATGGGAAAAATAAAAGGGTGAGTCACCAAGACTCAGTGTGCAAATTTCGAAAACACATAAAAGCCTTGAGGCCCACAAACACATTATGGACCTTGGCCCACACACAATGGCAACAGATTATTTTCATGCAACATGGCCCATCCCAAACCTACAAGTCCATCCTCTACACACCCCCGTACCAACCATCACACCGTGGGGATTTCTACAATCAACCCTCCATCCGCTACACACCATGTCGACAGCTGTACTGCCTGTCATAAAGACCGATCACTATGTGACCTATGTGGCAAAGTAACCGATCGCTATGCGACCTTAATAATATATCGACAGCTGTGCTGCTATCATAAAGACCGATCACTATGTGACCTATGTGGCAAATCCACCGATCGCTATGACGACCTGCTCCCCTTCATCATATAAATCCCATCCCATGCATACATACATGCAAGAATCAGAACATTAAACTACCTAAACAGATCACATACTTTCACATACTTCGATACACATAGAGAAGTTTCTATGATTACGTATCTAGCATCCCTTGCCTACCCTTTCTGAGTAATACGACTATTCATACAGCCTCATTTTCGGCTTTTAACCCATAACATATACATAGTACAGTTTAACTAGTATGATAGAGATCTACACACCTGATTACTGATAAGATGATAATGTCTAAGTCGACACTATCAGTAGCCGCTACTACTGGTAACAGTCTAAGGTTTTGTTCTGAAGCTGATCCACAACCCGGTGGCCAATCCCAAACTGTTGACACTGCTTGTTTCTTAAACTTAGGGATTAGTTTTACAGATCCAATCCCCTCCTTTGCCTGATTGACATTTGATTCCATCAAAAGACCTTATCAGTTGCCACCAGCACAACATATAGTTGTTAATCCATAACATATGGTTAAGATTATAAACACGATGAACGAACCTAATGAAAATCTAAAGAGAACCCCTTACCTTGAAATCCTGAAAAGAGATTGAGACTCAGAAACTAGTAGTTTTTGGCCTTTAGATCTAAACGATCTACTTTGATTCCCCACATCGCCCAACAAGAAAACATCAAACCATTAATCAAACGTCAACCTTACCAAGCCCATTAGCCTTTCGACTTTAGCTTCTAAAAATCGAAAGAAACGTGAAGAGAAGAAGATCGGCACTTACCCTATCACAAGAGATTCGGCTACTCCTAGAAGATTTGGCTTTTTGCGAAAACCAAAAAGAGAAGATGATTCAAAGAATCTATGGAGATTCGGCTTTTTAATAAAGAAATTGGCAGGAAGAAAAAAGAAAAGAATAGACGCTAAGGCATTCGGCTATGGCAGAAGAGAGTAAAGAGAAAGAATACGTAAGGGTTTCAGCTTATAGAAAGAATCGAAAAAAGGTGTAGAGAAAAGCTATGAGGTTTCGGCTTTAGCAGAGAATGAAGAAGAAGATAAAACTTTAGGGGTTTTCAGCTTTTTGAGAAAAGAAACAACTAAGAGAAGATAATGAGAATAAATGCCGAAATTAAGAAGTACCCTATTTTTTAATCAAATTTTGGCATACACACTAACCAAAAGCCGTAATTGCCCTCTTTTGAAAACTAAAACCAATTAATTAACAAGGGAAATTTTGGCACCCCCCTTTAGCCTCATCAAAACCGATTTCCTCCTTCCCCTAGAGTTGGAAATTCGACCACTACTGTGGTCAATAGATAATTCCTAAACTTTCTCCCTTATCCATATCCGATCATACCTTCACAAGTGGCCTAGATAACACCACCTCTTCCTCCTTTTTATCTGCTTCATTATCGACATTATCCACTCACATAAATCCCCTATTTCTAAGCCTCATTGCCGTCCCACTCTACCCACTTAAGTGTCAAAAATTAACTAAATTTAATTAATAGAATTGGGCTTCATGCAACTTGAATTTGGGCCTCCTTAGTTGACGCCACTTCTCTACTCTCTCTAACTGGCGCCACTTTGCCACTGGGCCACAAGCCCATTTTGTATTTTAAAACACAGATAACCTTTTTAAGCCTTAACTTATCAAGCTTTCCACTAGAATGTCCAAATAAAAAATTAATTAAGGCCTCGGCCCAACTTCGAGCCCATTCTGGACCCCTAAAACATTCTAACAAGCATAGTAAGCACAACCACACCCATAAAATGCATAGGCCCATTAATTCAGGAAGTTACAAGGAACATCTGAAACTATAATTATTTTCTTCGAATAATAATTACTTACAGACTCAAAAGTTTTTTGACGATTCGAGCTAACCTTGTTGTGCCAAGTTCGGACCTTTCTCTAACATTAAACATTTTAAACTCTTATAGTCATCAAATATGTCACATAACTCTTTTTATGTAGCTTTAACTATATAGAATCACATGATATCTCTGCACATTCCTGTATTAGAACACATTCGAACCATTTAATAATGTATGGCCGAAAATCATAATCTTTTTATTTAACTCAGACTAAACTAGAACTTATGTTCCGGTTGAAAATATCTTCGTGCAAAAGAAAGCTTCAACAATCAAACTAACTTTAATTTACCACAATATTTCTCAGATAGAATCGTTCCGATAGATATAATTCTGTATCAAGTCTTCAAGAATACAAATTCTTCTTCCAAACTGTCCCTCAAATCACATATGTACATTCAAAGTTTATTTCCAGTTCATAGATAGATTCAAACACCTATAACTTCATCAACTTTTAAAAGAAATCTTTTCTTCTTGATATAAGAATAGTGCATACATATCATTATACAAATTTGAACTTGATCTTCTATCATTTACACTTTTGCCAATGTCAAACCTTTTACACAGACTAGAAAGGGATTTCATAATAAAACTATCTCATCTATAAATCTTCAAAGCTTTGAACTATACTGAAGCCACCTCTACTAGATAAAAAATCATAAGGCCTTAATAAGACTGAAGTTTCAACCTTATAAATAGATATTATCCCAGCTGTTAATAATGCTTTTGAACACAAAAGAAAATCAACTATGGTTTCAACAGCAACCAATGAAGAAATACAACTTCTATAACTTTGATAACGGTACTACAATACTCACAAATTTCAAAACAAAAATTATAATCATAATAGACATAGTCATCTCTGTCAAATAGAGATATCTTGCAGATAATCACATGGAATCATAAGAAAACTGGAAATTTTAACATATGGAGTTACACATGATATCTGAAAATTACAACCCACATAAAATGATATCAATTCCGATGATATCCTAGAAAATGTCTAGAAAGAACAATGTCACTTATAAATACTGGAATCCACAGTAACAGAAACAATATAATCTTCACGTATATTCAACAGAACAATAACCAGTAGAAACAAAATATTAGCTTCATACATATTTTACTATCGACTTTTATATCCACTCAATGAAATTATCAGAGAATGACATAAAAACGTCGACCATAATCCAAACAGATCAACGATGCTTTCGTCTATTAATATGTTTAGCTATTGTTCTCATACGATAGACTTTCTTTCTGAAATTAAACATCACATTTACTTCTGAGGATAAATGTAAGCATAGAATGCCCAGAAGGAATCATAGTAACTGTCTGACTATAACCATTGCATTCAAGCATCAATACCATTCAATCATTATTCAACTGTCCAATTCTGTCATCAGAAATTTTCACATTATCCCTTCACTAACAGAAATAAATTCAGAAAAGCTTCTAGTTAATACTTTCTTTAGATAACATACCTGAATAGGTCATTTAATCGGAGTTAACTTCTTCTTTAACAATGACTCTGCATAATCTTCAGAAATATCATATATCTCTTTTAGTATTGTCTTCATTTGCTGATTCATTCTCTTTTCTGACCACATTACTAATCTTTCAAACACGAACTTCTGTAACTCCACAGTCGTGAGCTTATTTAATCCAAATCTTACAGATTTCATTGTAACATTTTACTAATAAAGGGTGAGGGTAGTAACGCCTCAAATTTAACTCTACATGCACATAACACATACTATCACAAATAGCCAGTTCATTTCTAATTTTCACATTCTCAAAATATTTAAAAATCATTTGATTATAATCACTTTTGTTCTTAACACATAGTTCATATGCCAACTCAAATCACTAATTCATAATCAAAGCATTTCATATAGTAGTCATAGGCCACATATCACAACTCATATACTCATATCATTACATAATTTATCAACAACATAATATCTTGTATTCTTATTCATACTTTTATGAGTTCGAACTCATGATCAACACATTTTCACTTAAATGTTTGAGTATTTACTACGTACTATTAGAATTAGCTCGGTTGGAAAACTTATCTATCTCATCAAAATAATTTTCATCGATTAGGAGATATCACACTATCGAGTGTTTATATATTGCATGAATTGGTGTTTAGATTTTAAAGGAAGTTAAATATGGCATGTATAGACACTCTCATGGCCGAATGCTAGAGTGCCCTTAGCTGAATCTTTATTTCTTTTCTTTGATCATACATAAAGAAATCTTCATCCATCACAAATACCTTTCTCAATCCTTTCTTTTCGATCGTGGATTATAGGTAAGGGTTCTTCTTTTCGTTTTCGATTTATTAATAGTGTTATGGCGAATATTAATGATGTTATGAAGGACTTTTGGATCAAGTAAACGTTCGTTCTAATAACGCTTCATTCGTTATAATATAGTGCAATAACGAAAGATCGAAACTCAAGTGATCGGGAGAATCGTGGAAACGTTGGAATCGATTTATTATGGTAAGGAAATCACATCCTTTAAAGCCTCTAGTACTATTTTGATATTATTTTAGATTTAACTAATATCCCTTTGGATCTTGAAGACTTTCAAAATAGGAAAGAAAGGGGCGGTGGTTAGTCACGTTAAGAGGGGCGGATCTGTAAATTCCCCATTTAAACGAAGAGCAGTTTCGACAGTCCGAGATTTTCCACCGGGTTGCGGACCATCTTCCGAAGGGAGTCAATTATTCAAAGTGGTACGAACTTTCGAGCCATTATCGTTGGTGGATTCTCGACTAACGAATCAATAAACGAGGAGAAGCCGAAAATCAAGTGATTCAAAATCAAGAGGGTAAGAGTTTGGATCTATTATCGATTAAGAATATTTATCTGAAATAGTATTCTAAAGGATCAAAATATGTTTTAGGTGCCGAGGAGCGAGAAGGATTAGTACTCGATATCGAGTGTGTAACTTCACACTTTTTCTCGGGTTGGATGTCAATTTGGTATGAAAGTAAAATCGTAAAAAAAATGACTAGATCGGTATAAAACGTAACAATGAGATATTTTGATGAAAATCGTAAAACGACTAAATCGTGAAAATTACAAAACGCCTCGAGAAATTACTTGTTATTATGTAAATTGTATGTTTCGTGAAAATGGGTAGTAAAATATGCTAGATCGATAATCAATGAAATCTCGCTAGATCGATAATTGGTCGAAAACTCATTAAATTGATATTTGGGCGAAATCTCGCTAGATCGATAATGGGCGAAAACTCGTTAAATTGATAAGCGGTCGAAATCTAGTATGAATGTAAATTGGGCCAAAATCTACGCTAGATCGATAAATGGGCCGTAAACTCGTTAAATTGATAAATGGGCTAAAATACTTGCTAGATCGTAAAATTGGGCTAAGTTGATAAATAGTTAATTAGACCAAAGTGTTATTTTTGGGCCTAAATAAAGATTTGAAATTATAAATTCTTGTTAATGGGCCTTTTAATAAAATTATTGTATGATCATAGTTTACTATTGCATACATATTGCATGGGTTGGGAAATGATGAAGAGAAGAAGGCTCATTGCCAAAATCTAGTTCGGTGGCTCTCGCCACAAAATTATGGCTTTTGCCTCTAGTTCGGTGGCTCGCCACAAATGTTATAAATGGCTATTTGCCTCTAGTTCGGTGGCTCGCCACAAATGTTATAAATGGCTATTTGCCTCTAGTTGATGGCTTCGCCACAAAATAATAATTGGCTCAATGCTCTAGTTCGGTGACTTTGTCACAATCTAGTTCGGTGGCTATGCCACAAAATATAATTTGGCTTAATGCCTATGATTGGTGTGATGGCGGGGTGGGTTGACTTGATCCCCACGGTGTGATGGTTGGTGCGGGGTGTGTAGCGGATGGAATTAGGTTTGGGAGGAAAAAACTCATTTTTTACATGCATGCTATTAATTGTGTTATCCATTGTATTATTTTGCTTATGGGCTCAAGGCCCAAATTGTAATTTGAAAACTCGCCCAAAGTGGACAAGTAAGTGAGTTATACATTGAGTTCTAAGTAACTCACCCCTTTAAATTTTTCCATCTCGGGTAATGGAAATTAACGTGGACTTGGGCCGAGGATGACTTCGTGGAGGCCATCTTGCAAAACATGGGTTTATTAAACTCGAACTTTTAATAAGTAATTCACTATTTTGGCTAGACTCACATATGCTATGGTAGTCCTAGAACCAAACTAAAGCATAGCTTTAATACTAATAAATGTAACAACCCTAACCCGTATACATCCTTGGGACTAGGGCTAAGAGGCATTACTGGACATATCAAAACATTTTACGCTTATTTCACAACATCAATCATACAACATCATTTCATAATAATTCATACTCATATAGTCCCTTTAGAAAGTCTACGAGACCTTAAACATGCTTTAGAGAAGGTTCGGGACTAAACCGACCTCATACGGACACTTTGAGGAAGTTAGAAAATTTTTCTTTCAAAATAGGGCACACGTCCGTGTGGCTAGGCCGTGTGCCTCACATGATCGTGCCTTGGACCATGTCTCAGCCCGTGTGCAACACTAACTTAAGTCACACGGTCAGCACACGCCCGTGCTTGTTGCCCATGTCGTAACCTGACTTGCTTCGAATTGCTACCTTGAGAGACACAGTTGAAACACATGATTGTGTGCTCAACCGTGTGGGCAAATATAGGCCATTTACAAGGACAATTTGCCACCCAAAATTAGGTCATACCTACAAGCATCAAACAAGCATCAATTCACATCCCAAAGGCAGCCAAAACATACCAAATTTCATTACCACATTCATAATCAACCATCTCAAATGACCAAATACGTTTTCAACCATAATATCAAATACCATAGCCTATACATGCCATATAAACAAGTCATAAAGGGTGTAAATACCAAAATCATTAACCGAACAGTGTGATGCAATCTCCACCAACTTCTAACCCGAGCGAACATTGAATCACTATAAAACATAGAAAAACAACACAAAGTAAGCTAAAAAGCTTGGTAAGCTCATATCATAAACTTAACATAAAAATAATTTCAATTCAATGTCATAAGCATAATATGCTATATCACATGCCAAGACACAACTTATCTCAAGTTTATAACCTGATTTTCATATCAAATCATCACAATTCAATAAAATACTTACTTACTTACTTACTAACTTTAGCTTTCACAAGTTTATACAATTCGATTCTCATATAACATTCAATTCTCACTTTCATATAACCAAATAAGCACATTTTGGAAATAACATATTTAATCACATATCTTTCTCATATGAATCACATATCATCACTTTTACCCAAATTCACCTTTCATTCATATAGTATCTGATAATTTCACGTATGTCACTTTATAAATCACATATTATTCATTTGTTCCTATTTCATTTGCACATATTCACATTTCATTTGCATATACATCACATAACCTTCTTTGCACATATATACTTACCTTTCATTATCAAATATTGTATACATTTCAATGTACCTGAATCGAAATGTCATTCACTTAATCACTTATTTCTCAAAATGCCCGTTGAACCGTTTGAAATCAATAAGGATACTCGGATAGCTTGAAAAGCTCATACAATGCCGACGTCCCAGACGTGTTCTAACATGTAATCAAATATCGATGCCCTGTCCCAGACAGGGACTTACATGAAATCATGTACGATGCCAATGTCCAAGACGTTGTCTTACATGTAATCTCTAATCGATGCCAGTGTCCCAGACACAATCTTACACAATATCTCAAATTGTTGCCAACGTCCCAAACGTAGTCTTACACGAAATCATAGCTCGGAATCCTATGTCATGACATATGTATCCTTTACTATTCCTAGGGTTCGTGCGGGGCTTTTGAACGTCATCACGTTATTAGAACTTTCTCATATTCATATATTCTACTTCTCGAACAATTCAATATCATAATAACATATATATAACTTATTCAAAATAAATACATTTGCATTACCATTCGACATTGAATTCAATCAACAAATAATATGCCTTTATAACATGATTTTGTGAAGTCTATTAAAATACGAACTTACCTTGTTTGTAGTAATGACAAATTAAGTAGACTAATCTGATATTTTGACTTTTCTTCGATCTAGGTCCGAATTCCACTTTTGTCGATCTAATTAATATCAAAATTAACTTATTTATTCAATATTTCATTCAATTTTCAACCAAGAATATATAAATGGACAATTTTCATTTTAGACCCTAACATTTCACATTTATGCACTTTAGTCCTTATTACACAAATACACAAAATTCACAAAATTACTTAAATACCCATGCTAGCCGAATTCTCTTTATTTCTATAATAGCCCATATTTTTCATTTATTTCACATTTCTACCATAATATTTTCATAGTTCACAATTTAGTCCAAAATTGATATTTTTATCAAAAATCACTTTATAAAAGATGAAAATCTAACATCAAATATTCATATTTCATCAAAAACTATCAAAGAGATCAAGTATTCTACAATGACAATTCACAAATTCTTTAACAGTTTTAGAAACGTAGGTACGGGTTAGCTAGATTACAAAGCAACGATCTCAAGAATGTAGAAATTATTAAAAACCGAGCAAAAACCACTCACCAATTTATCTTTAAAGTTTAGCCAAATAACAAGCTCTCCCATGGCTGATTTTAGTTGAAATCTTTTTGAAGATGGATAGTGGAAGAAGATGACACAACTTGTTTTATTTAATTTAACATATAGTTGCCTTTTTACTTATTTAACCTTTAATAACATTAATAATTACACCAAATGCCACTCCACTATCATCCACTAACTCATAAATGGGCTATTTGCCACATAAGGGCCTTCACTTTTAAGTTCTATAGCTATTTAGAACCTTTAACTAATAGAAATCAACTTTTACATTTTACGCGATTTAGTCCTTTTATCATAATTAAGTAACCAATCGACAAAATTATTTGATGAAACTTTCTCACATATTAATTCATATGTAGTAAATACATAAAATAATATAAAAAATATTTTTACGATCTCGAATTGTGGTTTCAAAACCACTATCGACTAGGGTCTAAACCGGGCTGTTACATGATTAATTGAAATCTCTTTCTAGTTAAAGCCCCTATTGTTGCAGTAACTCGATCTATAGATTTCTCTATTAAATTTGACTCTAATCTGGTAGATTTATGTCATCTTATTTCTAGGATTGCATGTAACTCCACTCAATTATGCCAGATCTACTCTTAAACAGGGACTTTTGCTCCATTGAATAAGTGGTTCAATCATGAATTAATATCCTCAAAACATTAAAACATGAAGTAAGAATACATAATTGAGACGAAGAACAAATATTTATCATGTAATTCAGAAAAAAAATCAAATAATAAGATCTGTCTTAGGTTTCATCCTCCCTAAGTGTCTAGGGAATTTAGTTCATACTTTTGGAGGAAAACATCTCAAAATTAGGAAAACAACAAAACATAAAGAAACTAAAAAACTTCGAGAGAAATTGAATGGAGATCTTCAATCTTGAAGGAGATCTTGCTTCTGAGTTGAATCTGTTCGTGTTCTTCGAGTATTTTCTTTGTTTAGCTTTGTATCTCCCCTTAGGTCCTCTTCTAGTGTGTATTTAGAGACTTTAGAACGCTTAGAAACCCTAAAAATTGGCTTTTTATGCGTGTTTGGAAAACAGAAAGTGATATCGACATGGGCAGGCACATGGGCGTGTGGCCATGGGCGTGTGGCCAGCGTGTGAATCTTGGAAACAACTCTTTTTGCTCAATTTTTCTCGTTTTTCGCTCCTTTCACTCCCCTATGCTCCCCCAGGTATGGAAACATGAATTTAAAGGATTAGGAGCATCAAATTCACTAATTCACATAATAATTCATCCAAAAACGCATCAAGAATGGGACTAAAAACATGTTACTTTTATGGCTTATCAAATGCCCCCATACTTAAGCATTTGATTGTCCTCAAGTAAAATCCTCAACTCACAATTAAAAATAAATTTTCTCAATTCATAATTCTAATCAATAATATTTTATCATAATTCACAAATAATCACACATTGATAATTCAACTAAAAGAGCACTAAAGATTCAAACAATCCAAGTCACACATTTTTAAAGCATGAAAACATATGTATTTTCCCTTATCTAAGTAATTACCTTTAATTCAAAATCGACAAGATTTGACATCCTCACTAAAGATTAACTCAAATCACTCAAGGTGTTTAAGGCTCAAAAATAAGCACTCAAAAGTCAAACATGGAAAGTCATTACCATAGGCTTGCATGAAAATCAAATCTCCACCACTATAAAATGAGATGATATACAAATCAAAAGGTCTTTAAAGGGTTGTAATGGGGCTTGGGTTAAATGTATGGATAAAGGTTGAAATAGAAGGTTAGAATCGAGGTCAAATTTACAATTTATCTAACTAGAAAAATAAACTAATACTGAATAATTACATCAATTGAAAACTTATCAATAATAACACGAGCTTCTTCTCAAATTGTGAAATTAACCGTTTAATCTCAAATAACATAGAACTAGAAATAATTAAAATAAATGTACATATTTTTTTTCACTTCTTTTTTTTTTTTTGAGTTATGGATAAAAAGAGATAATTTATTAACTAAAACAAAAGAAAATTAGGCAACTGACCAAATCAAATCTTGACAAAAAGGGAGTCAATAAAGTAGGAAAAATTCTCAATGAATCAAAAAGAATAAGTTATGAGTTAATATTAAGGGTAGATCAAGAAACGATTTATTAGGCTCAAAGGGGTTCACTAAGGGTTAATTACGAAGGTATGCTTTTTGGGATAAGTGGGTTAAAACCTAGGTGTCATTATCATCTTAGTATATCAAATCAAATGTGTGGTCTCAACATGTATAATCGAAGCAATTTCTTGAATAACCAATAGTATTGACACACTCATAACCAATAATAAAGTGATCAAGAAAAGTGTTGTAACAGTCTGAATTTGACCCTAATCGGAACAGTGGTTTTGGGACCATGAATTCAAGTTTGAAATATATTTAAATATTATATTTTTTTATTATATGTGAATTAATGTGTGTGAAAGTTTCGTAGAAAAATTTGATCGTTTGTGTGTTCAATTTAACAAAAAGGATTAAATCGCGTAAAGTGTAAAAATTGCATACCATAGTGTAAAGTACTAGAATGATGATGGCTTTTTAATATGAGGTATTAAATGGATAAATAACCCATTTTTAAGTTAGTGGGTGGCATATGTCATAGCTAAACTTAAGTTACATATTAGTTTTATTTTATTTGAAAGGTTAATTTAGTAATTAAACAATTCCTTACTTTATATGTTAAAATATCATAAAAATAAGGCCATCATCTTTTTGGTTCATCCTTGGCTGAATGTTGGAGAAAGAAGGAAGCTTTGAAATCCTTTGATTTTTGGCAACTCTAGGCTTAAATTCAAGGTGAGTTTTTAGTCGATTTTCGTTAATTTTTATGTTTTCGAGATCGTTGCTTCGAACCGTAATTGACCCATGTTAGAATTTTTAAAAATAAGCATGCTTGATTTTCAGCCATTGTTATATTCTTGTGATTTTTGATGCTTTATGGTTTTATATTATAGATATGTTAAAGAATAATATGTTTTGCATTGGAAGATTTGGTGAAATTGAGTATTTAGGGCTAATTTGTAAAAGTAAATTTTTAGAGGGGCTTATTTGCAAAATAAATGAAAGAAATGGACTTGTATAGTTCCTATGCATATTCGACCCTTGAGTAGTATTGAGAAATTTGGTGTATTTTGTGTTTTATGCAAATACGACTAAATTGTAAAAGTGTGAAACATTAGGGGTAAAATGGTAATTTGCCCATTAATGTGCTTTGGGACTAAATTGAAATGAAATGTATTTGAATGAGTTTATTTTTGATATGTTTAGATCAAGAACAAAGAAAAATGGATTTGGATCGGGGAAAGACGAAGGTTGTCGAATAGTCGGTTTAAGTGGTCCGTTGATAATCAAGGTAAGTCCCTAAGCAAGTATGTGTTAAAGAATTATTTGTGAACATATCATATGATAATATTTGATGATTTTTAGTATAAATCTATATTGTGGCCGAATGTAGTAGTATGTATTATTGGATTGACTCTATCTTGTTTTTAGTAATATGAATAACTAAGTTCGGTTGATATGTGGAAGAAATACGAAATATATGAAACGTTATGAATTTAGCACAAAGTAACGTGAAATGAATGTTTAGCAATGTTGATATTCGGGCTTAAAGCCTAGCAGGCCTTGTGCCGATGAATTATATCGGGCTTATTGCCTAGCAGGCTATGTAACATCCCGAAATTGGGCTTAGTAGGATTGGGCCTAATGGGCCTTGGACATAAGAATGTTTAAAATTTTGAGAACAAAAGAATGGCATTATTGCAAATTGGACTTGTTAGTTAAGTGAATTTGGAAGGTTACGAGGTTTCTATGAAGTCTCGGGTTTAATTGGGCCTTAGGAAAAATTTGGTATTTTATCACTTTAAGGAGATGGAGTAAGTGACCTTAAAGCATATGAAAATAATTGATTAAACAACTAGCATAAGTGAGCAGTTAGTAAAGAGGCTATGGCACCACATGTATTACCTTGAAGGAAGGAGTTCGAATCACTTTGTATGCAATTTGAATTTTATTTTTGCTTCCCTTCCTTACGTGTCGGTCAAGGAATAAATATGGCAATGGTGGACCTCATTATTTTAGTAAGGTGGCTAAAAGAATAAGGCAAGGTTGAAGTTGGGGAAAGGAATCAAGAGAAATAGGAAAGAAAGGGGGACATGAGGCTAATTCCATGGATGATGTTTTGGAAAGCTTAGGAGGCCAAACTCTAATCCTAAGGGGGGATGCATGTGGACAGTTTTGGAGTAGTTAGGTGGCTGAAACTTTATTTTGGCTTTTGGTAAAATCCTAGCTTTGTTTTGGCCAGAAATCCTCTTGGCAACTTTGTGACATTTCTCTCAATTTTGCAACCCACCTTGCCGAAACATAGTAGAGCAATAGTGCATTGTTTTCCTCTCAAATTCTTTTCTTTTTCCTTTGCTTTGTGCTGAAATTACAAGCCTTGGTGACCATATGTTTCTTCTTTCTTTTTACTTTGGCCGAATTCCCCTAGCACATTTGTGCACTTTCTTGCTCTTTTGTTTGATCAAGATTTTCATCTATTGTCTATCTCCCTTTTTGGATAGCCGAATCCTCCACCCTTCTATTGAACTCTCTTTTCCATTTGAGTGGTCATTTATGTACAATCAGTAAGTGAATTCTTTTCTATGATCATATTCTTTCCTCTTTAGCCGAATAAGTAATTATCACTATTCGGTTGTAAATCGTGATCGTAACCGAAAATGGTGTTATCCTCCACTTCTTCATGTTTTATTCACTCTCTCTTTTCGTAGTGCTTTAAGTGGGAGACTGTGTATTGTTCTAGCCAAAGTCAAATGGTGGTACTTGGATCCAATATCGATAAGGATCGATTCTTGGTGCATCGAGGGAGATCACCGTTGTGGTGTTGAAATCGGTAGAAAGCACAACTCGTAATCAAGGTGTGTAATCCCGTACCCTTACAAATATATGTTTGAAATGGTGAGTAAGTCTCACATCTCTTTGAAAGTTTACATGAAATATTCTGTGATTCGATAGAAATACCGAATAAAACCGATAACCGGCATCCGTGAACACTAGGGAGTGCATATATTCATAGTGGTAATCGTATTTTGTAATAAAATAGTTTTGGTCAGAAACAGTGACGTGTATTTGAAAACTCACGAAAAATTGGATAAAAGGAATTAAAAAGTGAGTAAGATTTCATATTAAAACTTACTGTGTCTACTTTAATATGGAAGAAACGGAGAAGGAAAGGGAATACTATATTCTGAGATATGTTAATTCTAGTGAGACTGGTTCTGAATGACTTTGAGGTATTATGTTCTGTTTTGGAAAAATCATATAAAATTGTACAAAGTGAGTTATGGGACAGAGTTTATATGTATGGATTCCTTACTGAACCTATTTTCGACCGAAACAAGTGGAAGCAGTAGATGAAAAGCGTACAGTAAGATATTTGTGATTAAGGCAAGAGAGGTAAGAATCATTGGACAGTGAAACAAGGAAAACTTTAAGGAATAAACTGTACTAAATGGTAAAGCTAAAAATTATAGAAAAAAATATAGGAGAAAGATATATGTGTCTACTTTCAAGGAAAATTTACAGATTTAGATTTTGAGTGTTTCTAACTCGAGTTATGGTCAATTTAGTCAAGATGCAGATGGACTGCTTTGATTTTATGCTCCAAATTAGTAGTTAAGCCTAGGTTGTGAAATTACCATAATACCCTTAGAGGGTAAATTACCAAAATACCCACAGGTTGCGAGATTCTTGAATTACCCTCGACGGGTAAAATTACAAAATGCCCTTATGGGCGAATTACAGAATTGCCCCTAATGGGCCGAAATACAAAATTGCTTAATGAACTGAATTGACATATTACTTTATGGTCCAATCTGATATATTTTGTTATGAGGGCCAAAATGTGTTAAATGGGCCAAGGTCTGCTAGATCATTAAATGGGCCAAAATTGCTATTTTGACTAATGGGCCAAATTGATAACTTGTAATATGGGCTTTTTGTTGAAATTTACCTTATGAATATATTGTTATGCATTATCTATATATATATATATACATGACTGCATGGGTTGGGATAATTGACGAAGAGAAGAATGGTCTGTTGCCAAAAATCTAGTTCGGTGGCTCTGCCACAAATATTTTAAATGGCCTGTTGCCAAAATCTAGTTCGGTGGCTCTGCCACAAATATTATTATTGGCTTAATGTCTGCTATTGGTGTGTTGGCGGGGTGGGTTGAGTTGATCCACAGGTGTGTTGGTTGAATGCGGTGGTGTGTAGCGGATGGAAATTTAGGCTTGGTTGGGAATTGCATATCACATGCGTATATTTTTATATATATATATTTGATATATATATATATATATATTGTGTATTTGTAAATGGGCTCAAGCCCAAATATTTTCTTTATGGATTTTGGCCCGGTGAAGAAGCGGTGAGTGGGTTACACTTTGAGTTCTAAGTAACTCATCCCCTTATTTCTTAACCACATAGGTAATGCTCCGTGAGGTGGACTTGGGCCATGGATGACTCGATGGAGGCCATTCTTGAAATAGTGTTATTAAATTTTAAATTTCTATTCCGTTATTTTATTATTTTGGTTTAAGTTGTAATAAGGCCTCGAACTATTTTATTATTTGCTTTATGGTTGGTTTACTTATTATTTTGCTTAAATTGTTTTAAACGACTATTTTCTAAAAGCTAAAATAAAGGTTTTTCAAAATCGATTAATAAATGGAATTCATAATAAAATTTTTACAAATATTTTAATACAAAATCTTCTTTGAATTTTCAATGTCATTTTCAAAAGTCACATTTTATAAGATTATTAGTTCAAATCTAACGATTTATCAATCAATCTTCGAGGTTAGTAGTATTTTATCAAATGTCTCAAATCAAACTTGCTTTTCTTGATTTTAACAAAACTTATTTTAGTACAAATTTCAAATCCTTTATACGTTTTCTTCATTGTGACACGCCAGATTCGGGCCTAACTTTTGGGACGGGTTTGGGGTGTTATAGGCTAAATGCTGGTGTTTATATCTCTAACCTCTGGTCTAGTAGGCTTAATGCCAGTGTATATTTCAGGCTTTGATGCCTAGCAGGGTTAATGCTGGTGATACATTATAAACAAAGAACTTGTGACTTATACAAATCGAAACATAAATTACTGCAAGGAGCTAAAAGCTCTGGTAAGTATATGCTTTTGGTGTTTACAAGGAGCAAGGTAAGTTGTTGTACTATGATTCGAATTAAGTATGATGGGATATGGTTGGTGGTTCAATTTGAATTTGGATAAAAGCTATTAAGCTTACTATTGTTGTGTGCAAACACTTTATATTAGAAGTTGAGTTAAATAAGTTATTTGGAAATTTGGCTATAAGTGAAAATTGTTAAGAGTGAAAGTAATTGGATGTGTTTTCATTTGTGTATAAATGAGTTTATGTGATTGGTATGAGTGTGTACTCATTTGACTTGAATTATGTGAATATTTGCAATATATATATCCTTTGTATTTTGATGAATTGTATGTTATGTTAATAAAGTACAAGTACTTTGGTTAATGAATTAATAGCATTTGGAAATGGTTGATTCACATGTTGAAATGTTTATATTTAATGCCATGTGTTTAAAGATTAAAGTTTATAATGCTTAAACATTTTACAGTGAAAATAAGATTTGCTTGAGACTTACTAAGCTATTAAGCTTACTCTGTGTACGCTCATTGTTGATTTTATAGATTTTGGATCCAGCTGCTGGCTCACAGGATCGTCAGAGAAGTCAACCACACTATCATCTCTTTTTGGTACCTCCAGTTAGTTGATTTTGAATTAAAGGCATATACAGGCTAGATAAACGTTTGAATGATGTTCTATTCATATATATATATATATATATATATATATATGTATAGCCATGTGAAAATTGCTTGATCGTTTTGTTTAAGTTGGTTTTATTTGTTCTTGGCTATGAGTATGGTATGTTGGTTTCAATATTTCGACTATGGTCTGTTTCTTTTAGTGAAATATATTTAATATGCATTTGACATAATTGCTCGTTTATGATATTAATGTTCGAGTTAATTTAGTCATGTATTTTTGGCATTAGGTTAATAGTTGAATTTCATTTGAAGGTCAGTCTTTTATGTATTGGGTCATAATTAGAAATGTGGTAAAGCATGCGTCATGGTCGTATTCTTGAGATGGTTGGTTTAGATAAATTTTAAGTAATGAAAATATTAAAGTTGTTTAACTTTGTAATTAATTTATTTGGGAATTGCTTTTAGGGTACGGTTTGGTATATATATAAAGTGATAAATGGATACAAGCTATATATATGTGTTCGATTGTGAAATTTGATCATTTGGTTCGGCTTTCAAAGTGCATATGTATATTTGGTTTGTTAATGGATATGATGTGGTGGATGGCACAATTCATAAGTATAATGTATTAAAGGTTCCTTATGACCGAATAGGTAATCAATTTATGGGTTGAATGTGCATATTTTAACTATGCTATTAGGTCATTCGTAATAAGCGAATTATTAATTGTATATGTGTTCAAGATGTTTTAAAGGAAAATTTTATTATCATAGTTTATGTACCTGATCTTGTATTGAATCAAATTGGTAGAGTATATGATAAATTTGGTATATGTACTTTGGATTGATTATAAAGTAAGTGAACTTGATGTGCTATGAATTGATCTTTATATTTATAATTATACAATGTGTGCAAAGTGATATGTTTGACATCTAGCTTATAAAATATTAGTTTAAAGTTGTGTTTTTTTGTTGGTAATGCCTCATAACCTTAGTCTGGCGACGAAGACAGGTTAAGGGGTGTTACAAGTGTATGCTTTAAAGGCTCCAAATCTCACAAAAATTTTAGTTTTTGATATCAATCTTACAAATCTCAAACTTCAAGGTAATACCTCAATTTAGGGAAACAACCTAGCAATTTTTTTATTCTAAAAATAGACTTATCATGCTTGATTCTCTAATGTCTTAAAGTTTAAACAATCAATGTACAATTACTTATGAATTTAATCTAAAATATATCAATAAAAATAACAATTTGATAAGAATTCATTCTAATAGTAAAATGAGAAAATTACTTGAATACAAGACATAATTTAGGGATTTTCTAATAATCATATAAATAACCTCCCAACACTTAAGATGTACATTGTCCTCAATGTACAAAAATAGAGAATCATAGTAGAAACAAAATATCATAAGAGAGAGAGAGAATTGAAACTGCCCTAAATAGTGGATGAAATTCCCAGAATAATGAAAAGTGAAATTGTAGTCAAATCTAAATGTAACTCATGATTCCGAGCAAACTAATAAGAAAATAAACACAAATAATAAAAAGATTAAGGGATTATAACTCAATTAGAAACAACCATAAATATTTCAAAAGATAATAGTGAAAATAAGTTGAAGAAAATAATAAATTAAAAAAATAAAGCAACTAAAAAATTAAAAAAACAAAAATAACAATTATAATAAACTTAATGATACCAATAAACTTAAAAGTAATTGTAATAATAATAGGAAAAAATACTAAAAAATAGAAATAGCAAAAATAAATTAAAATAAATTTAAAATATAAGTATAAGAATAATAAATAAATAAAAATAAAAAAATTATTAAATAATAATAATAAATAAAATAAAAAATAAAATAAAAATGGGGTGATTAACTCAGTTTTCACATGGCCATGGACACGCCCGTGTGTCCAGGCCGTGTGGGTCACACGGCCATATGCCAGACCATGTGTAGTTTCCTTCGTTTCTCTCACGCCCATGTGATATCCCACAAGCCCGTGTGGCCCGGCCGTGTGGGTTACACGGCCATGTCGCCAGGCCGTGTAACTCTTTGATTTTAAAAAAAATTAGCTCCAAGCTTCACACGGCTGATCGTGTCTCAGAGTTTTAATATTAATATAATGAATGATTGAGCCTAGAAACTAACTATCACCATGATTGAGGCAAGCGCACCTATCGAATAGTAGTATAGCTTAGTGGTAAGACCTGAATGTCAAACCCAAGGGAACCAAAAGTACTAGTACTGACTTTCTTTTTTATTATATAGCCTAAAATAAAGAGGATTGATGTTTATCTAACTAATTCCTAAACTAAGGAAGCCAAGACACAGAGAATGAATTGCGAAAATACTTTTGAGAAAACCAATTGATTAAGACAATACCCGAGGAAGAATCCAACTAGACTTCACTTGTTATTTAACTCTAAACCAGATGATTTATTCACTTGACTTGATCCGTAGGATTCCCTAATTTATATTAATACCTCTTTCGAGACTACTAACGTCTAACCCTAGGTTTATTAATTGAAATCTCTTTCTAATTAAAACCCCTAGTGTTGCATTAACTCGATTTATGGACTCCCATATTAGGTTTGACCCTGATCTGGCAAATTTTCGTCACCCTATTTCTAGGAGTACAATCAACTCCGCTTAATTATGCTAGATCTACTCTTAAACAGGGACTTTTGCTCCTCTGAATAAGCACATCAATACTTGAATCAATATCCTAAAATATTAAAGTAAGAATTAAGAACACATAATTAAGAACAAATCAAGTATTTATCATACAGTTCAGAAAACAATAACAAGATCCATCTTAGGTTTCATCCCCCTCAAGTATTTAAGGGGTTTAGTTCATGTTTATAAAAGAGTACATCTCAGAAGAAATTAAATAACAAAACATAAAGAAAAACCCTAAAACCCCCCGAAGGAATTTGAAAGGAAAATTCTCAGTCTTGAGTGTGACTCCAGCTTCTGAGATGGATCAATTGGCTTTCTTCGAGTAATTCCCTATATTCAGCCCTCTCTGGCTTCGCTCCTTGTCAATAGCCCTGACAGAAGCCTTCTGTCGAACTCCCCTTTTAGGTTGCCCTCTAGTATGTTTATATAGGCTTTCGGGATGCCTTACTTGGCCCACAAGTATCCAATTCCTAGTAGAATTAAAATGGGTCACGGCAGGGACATGCTCGTGTGTAATGCCCGTGTGAATCGAGCCCAGGGCGTGTTCAATCTGTTAAAGTGGCACGGCCATGTGGTTTACCCGTGTGGTGAACTCTAGGCCATGTTGATTTCTTACTTTGGCCCATTTTCTCTGTTTTTGGCCCGTTTCTTGTTCTTTTCATCCTCCTATGCTCTCCTAAGTATAAAGCATGAAATTAAAGGATTAGGAGCATCAAATTCCACAATTCAAGGGATAAATCATCCAAAAATATGCCAAATGCGGGATTAAAATATGTATATATTACGGTTTATCAAATACCCCATACTTAAGCATTTGCTTGTCCTCAAGCAAAATCCTTAGCTCACAATTGAAATTCATTCTTCTCAACTTATAACTCTTATCAATAATGTTTCAAAATAATCCATAGGTAATCATACATTGAGAATTCAACTAAAAGAACATCAAAGTTTCAAACAATCCAAGTTGAGCATTTTATTCATGGAAAAACATAGGTATTTGCCCTTATCTAAGTAATCACCTTTGATTCAAAATATCATAGAGTTAACATCCTCACTAAGGATTCACTCAAATCACTCGAAGTGTTTAAGGGACAATGAATTAAGCACTCAATAGTCAACATGAAAAGTTATTACCATAGGCTTTCATGAAAATCTAATCTCCACCACTATAAATTGAGATGATACATCAATCAAAAGGTCTTTAAAAAGGGTTGTAACGTGGCTTGGGTTTAAGGTGTGGATAAAGGTTGAATTAAAGGGTTAAAATCAAGATCGAATTGACGAATTTCCTAACTAGAAAAATAGACTAATACTGAATAATTACAATAAACATGAGCTTCTTCTCAAGATGTGAAATTAATTGCTTAAGCTTAAATAACATAGAACTAATAATGAATATACTTTCAAACTTTTTTTTAGAACAAATCAAGTACAATAATAAGAATTTAACAACTGAAATGGAAAACATAATTAGGCAACTTCTCAAATCAAATCTCGATAAAAGGTTAATACAATAGGAAAAATTCTTAACGAATCAAAAAGAGTAAGTCTTGGGTTAATATTAAGGGTAAATCAATGAATGGTTTATTAGGATCAACGGGTTCACTAGGCATTAATTATGAAGGTAGGCTTTTTGGGAAGTAAGTGGGTTAAATCTTAGGTGCCTTTATCATATCAGTATATCAAATCAAAAGTGTGGTCTTGACATGCATAATTGAAGTAAGTTTTAGAACAAAAAATCAATATTGACTCATTCACAGCAACAATAAAAGTGAGCAAGAAAAGAAAATGCTCTCGAAGAATCAAGATCTTATAGAAATTATGGTTTTTCTATGTCAACCCTGTGAACTTTAAACTTCAAGGTAATACCTAAACTTGGGAAAACAACCTAGCAAATTTTTAATTTTCAAAAATCAACTTATCATGCTTGATTCTCTAAAGCCTTCAAGTTTAAACAATGAATGCACAAATGCCTATGTTTTAATTCAAGACATATCAGTAAAAATCATAAATCAATCAGAATTTGTTCTAATAGTGATATGAGAATGAAAAGACAAAATTCAGGGAATTGAGAATAATGCAAAAAGTTAGGAACTTTTCTGAATAAAATTCACCCCCCACACTTAAGATGCACATTGCCCTCAATGTACAAAAATGTATGATAATAATATAGTTAGAAATCATAAGAGAGGGAGAGAAGTGAAACTTCCTGAATTTTGGATGGATTCCTTGAGTTGGAAGTGTGGAAACTTGATTCAGAGGTGTAAGATAAGTTGGAGGAGGCTATTCCGGTGGAGGTGGATACTAGGGTCGTGGTGTGGTGATTCCCTAGCAGCCTTTTGAACCTAAATCAAAGAAAAAAATAATATAAATTAAGCAAAATAAAGATAAAGAGAAGGAAAATAAAGGAGAAGAGAAACGAAAAAGAAAAAAATAGATGGACTCAAAGGTCTTTATCTTGTTGAAGGAATGAAGCGTCGACATGAACTTATAAAGATTGGTCTCGTACGAGAGACTTTGCTAGGGTCCTTTAGCTTTTTCGACATGGAGATCGTGGTTTTAAAGAAGAATGAGGGAAAGGGGAAGAGGAAAAATGGAAGGATAAAGGTAATAGAAAGGAAGAGGGGTGTGGTAATTGAAAAAGAATTTGGGGAGAAGGTGATAAGAAGGGGGTTTTATATAGGGTTAGGGATCTGGTTGCTACCCACGCCCATGTACCATGGGTGTGTTGGGTCACACGGCCGTATCACATGGCCGTGTTGTCCTTCGTTCGTTTCTTCCATGCTCGTGTAGTAGCCACCATGCCTATGTTGATAAATCAGTGTCGACCACGGTCGTATCGCATGGCCGTGGCATTTTATCGCTGCCCGTGGTTTGGAGATTTTTTGTCCTTGGTTCGTACGATCTTTGCCACGCTGGTGTGTAAATCCGTGGTGTCCACACGGCCTTGTGTAAGGCCGTGTGGTAGGGAAAACTATGTTTCATTAATTTGGTTAGTTTGTAGTTAGATGCTAAAAGTAAAAATAAAAATAAAAGTATAAATATAAAAATTAAGGGGGTTAGTGTTCGGGTTGCCTCCCGAGAAGCGCTCGTTCAAAGTCTTAAGCTAGAATTACCTCTCATTCGCACATTCATGGTGGTTTGAGGAGTTGAAACTCCTCTCCCTACTATCAGTTTTATGATCATTATATAGTTTAAGTCAAGTAGTGTTTACCTTAAAAGTGCAAAATTTAGGATTAGTTACCTCGACTGTTCCATATGGGAAGATATTCAGTACCTCAAAAGGATTTCTTCGTCTGTATCAAGGTCTGAAGTGGTGATTCGAGGGTCTTTCTTAGCCAACAATACCTGATCTCCTATCTTAAACTGGGTTGTCCCATCTTTAAGTTTGACATGGTTTTGCTTTGGTTTGCTTCGTGTGTTCCTAGTTTCTCTTTGAAATGCGTCTTCCACTCGTCTAGTTCATTGATCCAAGCCTTCGTTCCTCGTGAGTGATTTCTTTGTTGGCATGAGGTCTAGGATCTAGCTCAGTTGTGTAATTTTGTGGTGCTTCTAGAAAAGAATGTTTAACCAAAAGGTCATTAATAGAATTTATGTTCTCACCTTTATTACTTGATGTCCTAGCCGAGTCAAGAGCTTGAAGAGTGATCATCTAATCACCTACACAAAGTATAAGTTCTCTTGTACCAACATCAATTTTAATTCTAACAGTTGCTAAAAAGGGTCTTCCTAAAATTAAAGGAATATTACTGTCCTCATCCATGTCTAAAATGACAAAGTCTACTGGTTTATCAATTTTTATGAGCACATATTCAATTATACCCCTAGGAATTCTAATAGTTTTATCAGCTAATTAAATGCTTATCCTAGTTTGTTTGGGTTTCCCAAGACCTAGCTATTTAAACATTTTATACGGCATAATGTTTATGCTCGCCCCTAGATCGGCTAAGGCGTTATTAACAGATAGTTACAAATTAAGCACGAAATTGTAAAACTCCCTCGATCTTTTAACTTTCGTGGTAGTTTATTTTGTAAAATTGCTGAGCACACTGCATTTAGCTCCACATGTGACATATCGTCTAACCTCCGTTTGTTTGTCAGAAGCTCTTTTAAAAATTTTCTTGAATTGGGCATCTCAACCTTACCTTTATTGACCATAGGTTCTTGCCTTGGTTCAAATTTAGATTCCGCTAACCCTTCTTCATCGCATGCTGTGATGGCATGAAGTTGCTCCCTTGGGTTAGGATCAGTGTTGCTTGGCAAGCTACTTTGTGGTCCTTCTGAGATCAGCTTAGCAAGCTGGCCTAGTTGGTTTTTGATCCATTGAATCGATGCTTGTTGGTTTTTGAAGGTTACTTCGGTGTTCTGGAAGCGTGTTTCTGACACCACGATAAATTTTATAAGCATCTCTTCTAGGTTCAGCTTTTTCTCCTGTGGGTAGGGTTATTGTTAGAAGCCTGGAGGGGGTTGTTGTCTTTGATTTCCTTGACCACCTCATGAGAAATTGGGGTGGTTCCTCCAACCTAGATTGTAAGTATTACTATAATGGTTATTTTGAGGTCTAGAATTATTACCCATATAGTGAACTTGTTCATTTTCAGTACTCGGGTTGTAAGGTGGATATTCTATATTGCACATCCCTCCTCCATTCATATCACACTGCATTACTAGATGTACCTATGAAGAACTACACAAACCATCAATCTTTTTATTCAAAAGCTCTACTTGGTTTGATAGCATAACGACTGCATCGAGGTTGAAAACACTGGCAGCTTTTGTCGGCTTTTTCCTCATAACTTCCCACTGATAGTTATTCAGTGACATCTCTTCAACAAATCGTAAGCCACTTCAGGGTTTTGTTATTTAGGGTTCCACCGGTGGCTGCATCAATAAGCTGCCTAGTTGAGGGGTTCACACCGTTATAGAAGGTTTGAACTTGTAGCCATAATGGTAGCCTATGATGAGGGCACCTTCTTAGTAAATCCTTGTATCTCTCCCATGCATCGTAAAGTGTCTCTAGATACATCTGCATAAAAGAAGAAATATCATTCCTCAACTTAGCCATTTTAACCGGCGAAAAATATTTTAATAAGAATTTTTGGTCATTTGTTCCCATGTGGTGATTGATCCTCATGGCAACGAGTTCAACCACTATTTATCTTTGTTCCTCAATGAAAAGGGAAACAACGAAGCCGTATGGCATCATCAGAAACATCATTGATTTTAAACATATCGTATAATTCCAAAAAGTTCACTAAGTGTGTGTTAGGATCCTCATACTGCAAACTATCAAACTGAACAAACTGTTGTATCATCTGTATAGTGTTAGGTTTCAATTTGAAATTATTTGCAGCAATAGTAGGTCTAACAATACATGATTCAGTACCGGCTAAACTAGGCTTAGCATAATCATACATAGTACGAGGGGCAGGATTTTGATTCACCGGATTTTTCATAGCCACTAGAGGTAATGGATTATTCTGATTTTTAGCCATCTCATTAGGAGGACTGGTTATGTTTTCTTGCTCTTCCTCTATGAATTGTAAACTTCGCCTAATTTCTCTTCGGTTTTTGCGAACGGTTGCCTTGATCTTACTGTCAAAAAGCAATGGTCCTGACGGTTCCTCCAAGTCATAAAATAGAAAAACCTATCAGAGCAAATAATAGAGAGATTAGAAAACTAAAAATAAAAATTAGAAGGAAATAAATAAATAAATAAAAGAAACATGGCTAAAGTAATAAAAATTTAGCGTTCCTAATATTTCAGTTCCCCGGCAACGGCGACAAAAACTTGATCGTGTCTGAGAGTTTTAATATTTATATAAAGAATGATCGAGCCTAGAAAATAACTATCACCACGATTGAGGCAAACGCACCTATCGAACAGTAGTATAGCTTAGTGGCAAGACCGAAATTTTGAACCCAAGGGAACCAAAAGTACTAGTACTGACTTTCTTTTTTATTATCTAGCCTAAAATAAAGAGGATTGATGTTTATCTAACTAATTCCTAAACTAAGGATGCCAATACAAAGGGAATGAATTGGGAAAATACTTTTGAGAAAACCAATTTATTAAGACAATACCCAAGGAAAAATCCACCTAGACTTCACTTGTTATTTAACTCTGAACTAGACAATTTATTCACTTGACTTGATCCGTAGGATTCCCTAATTATATTAATACCTCTTTCGAGGATACTAACGTCTAACCATGGGTTGATTAATTGAAATCTCTTTCTAATTAAAACCCTTAGTGTTTCATTAACTCGAATTATGGACTCCCATATTAGGTTTGACCCTAATCCAGCAAATTTTCATCGTCCTATTTCTAGTAGTTCGATCAAATTCGCTTAATTATGCTAGATCTACTCTTAAATAGGGACTTTTGCTCCTTTGAATAAGCACATCAATACTTGAATCAATATCCTAAAATATTAAAGCAAGAATTAAGAACAAATAATTAAGAACAAATTAAGTATTTATCATACAGTTCAGAAAATAATAACAAGATCCGTCTTAGGTTTCATCCCCCTCAGGTATTTGAGGGGTTTATTTCATGTTTATAAAAGAATACATCTTAGAAGAAATTAAATAACAAAACATAAAGAAAAACCCTAAAACCCCCTGAAGGAATTTGAAAGGAAAATCCTTAGTCTTGAGTGTGACTCCAGCTTCCGAGATGGATCAACTGGATTTCTTCGAGTAATTCCCTATAGTCAGCCCTCTCTGGCTTCACTCCTCGTCAACAGCCTTGACAAAGCCTTCTGTTGAACTCCCCTTTTAGGTTGACCTCTAGGGTGCTTATATAGGCTTTCGGGATGCCTTACTTGGCCCACAAGTATCCTAATCCAAGGGGAATTAAAAAGGGTCATGGCAGGGACATGTCCGTGTGAAACGCCCGTGTGAATCAAGCCGAGGCCGTGTTCAAGTCTGCTAAAGTGGCACTGCCATGTGGTTTAGCCGTGTCGTGAACTCCAGGCCATGTTGATTTCTTACTTTGGCCCATTTTCTCCATTTTGGCCGTTTCTCCTTTTTTTCATCCTCCTATGCTCTCCTAAGTATAAAATATGAAATTAAAGGATTGGGAGCATCAAAGTCCACAATTCAAGGGATAAATCATCCAAAAGTATGCCAAATGTGGGATTAAAATATGTATATATTACGGTTAATGACTGGCCTAGGACACAGCCGTGTGTTCAGGCTGTGTAGGTCACACTGTCATATCGCCAGGCTGTGTGTGTTTTCCGTCGCTTCTCTCACGCCCATGTGAGATCCCACACACCCATGTGGCCAGGCTGTGTGGGTCACACGGCCATGTCTCCATACCGTGTAACTCTCTGTTAATTACCTCATTTCACACATGGCCTACGACACGCCCATATGTCAGGCTGTGTGCTCTACACACCCGTGTGGGTAAAAAACACACCTTTTTTAATATTTTGAAAAATAATTAATTTTAAAAATATCATGAAATAAAGTTAAGAATATTAGCAGTGTTAACACTCGGGTTGCCTCCCGAGAAGCGCTTATTTAAATTCTAAGCTCGACTTACCTAAAATTCACACAGTCAAGGTGGTTCGTGGAGTTGAAACTCCTCTTTCTCGCTAGTAATTCTATTATCAAAATAAGGGTTGAGTCGAGTACTATTTACCTTAAAATTGCTGAATTCAGAATAAGTTACCGCGACTGTACCGTATAGGAAGACATTCAGTACTGTAAAAGGAGTTGCTCCATTTGCATTAGGCTCTCAAGTGGCAATTCGAGGATCCATTTTATCTAGCATTACTTGGTCCCCAACCTTAAATTGGTTTGTTCCAACCTTAAGCTCGTCATGGCATCGCTTTGGTTCTGCATCTTGTATTCTCGGTTTCTCCTTGACATGTGCTCGCCATTCGTCTAGTTCATCGATCTGCAGCATTCGTTCTTCATGAGTTGTTTTGTTTTTGTCATATAAGCTGGAGCGTGGCTCTATCACATTTTTTCGAGGTGTTTCCTGCAAAAGATGTTGAGTCAAAAGGTTACTCATATTAACAGAACTCGCATAATCAATTTTATCACTAGATATCTTAGCAGAATCACGAGCTTGGAGTTTAATCATGTCATCACCTACACGAAGTATTAATTCACTTGTACCAACATTAATAATAGTTCTAGCAGTTGCTAAAAAGGGCCGACCTAGAATAAAAGATACGCCACTATCCTCATCCATGTCTAAAGCAACAAAATAAACTGGGTATATGAATTTAACAATTTTTACAAGTACATCTTCAATAATACCCCTAGGAAATCTAATGGTTCTATTTGCTAATTGAATACTCATCCTTGTTTGTTTGGGTTTCCCAAGACCTAATTGTTTAAACATTTTATAGGGCATGACATTAATACTTTCCCCTAAATCAGCTAAAGCATTATCAACATTTAAACTACCAATTAAACAAGGAATAGTAAAACTCCCTGGATCTTTCAATTTGCTAGGTAGTTTGTTCTGTAAGATAGCTAAGCGAACTGCATTTAGCACCATATGAGACGAATCATCTAACTTATGCTTGTTTGATAAAAGCTCCTTTAAAAATTTTACGAAATTTGGCATCTACAAAAGAGCTTCAATAAACGGTAAGTTAATATGCAACTTTTTCAAAAGTTTAAGGAATTTACTGAATTGTTCGTTTGTGTGGTCTTTCCTTGTTGCATCTGGATATTGTACACGAGGTTTATACTCCTTCTTGATTTTTGTTCGTTGTGGCTTACCTCAACCTTACCATTGCTTACCACAGTTTCTTGCCTCAATTTAGATTCAGATTTAGCTAACCCTTCTTCATCTCGAACGATAATCGTATGAATCTTCTCTCTTTCAGTGTTGCTTGGCAGGCTACCTTGTGGTCGTTTTGAAATCATCTTTGCCAATTAACCTATTTGATTCTCAAGCCCTTGAATCGATGCTTGTTGATTTTTGACTGTTGTTTCGGTGTTTTGGAAGCGGGTTTCTGACACTGAAATAAACTTTGTCAACATCTCCTCAAAGTTCGGCTTTTTCTCTTGGTAAGGTTGTTGTTGAAAGCCTGGAGGGGGTTGTGGTCTTTGATTTCCTTGACCACCCCAAGAGAAATTGGGATGGTTTCTCCAACTTACATTATAAGTGTTACTATAGGGATTATTCTAAGGTCTAGAATTATTACCCATATAGTTGACTTGTTCGCTCTCTGTGCTACAGCTGTAGGATCGATTTTCTGGATTGTTCATCCCTCCTCTATTTGTGTGACATTGCATCACCGGATGTACCTGCGTAGAACCATATAAACCATCAATATTTTTATTCAAAAGTTCTACCTGATTCGACAGCATGGTGATCGCATCTACGTTAAAAACATCGACTTCTTTTGTCGGCTTTGTCCTCATGACTTGCCACTGATAATTATTCAGTGACATCTCCTCTATAAACTCATAAGCCTCCTCAAGTGTTTTATTATTCAAAGTACCACTGGCAGCTGTGTCAATCAATTGCCTAGTTGAGAGATTCAAACCGTTGTAGAAGGTTTGAACCTGTAACCATAGAGGTAACCCATGGTGAGGGCACCTTCTCAATAAATCCTTATACCTCTCCCATGCATCATATAAAGTCTCTAAATCCATTTGCACGAAGGAAGAGATATCATTCCTCAACCTAGTTGTCTTAGCCGGTGAAAAATACTTTAACAAAAATTTCTCAGTCATTTGGTCCCATGTAGTGGTAGAACCTCGTGATAGAGAGTTCAACCACTGTTTAGCCTTAGTCCTCAACGAGAAAGGAAACAACCGAAGGCGAATGGAATCGTCAAAATGCCATTAATTTTAAAAGTGTCGCAAAACTTCAAGAAATTAGCCAAATGAGTACTTGGATCATCTTCCTACAAACCATCAAACTGAACAAACTGTTGAATCATTTGAATAGTGTTAGGTTTCAGTTCAAAATTATTTGTAGCAATAGAAAGTCTAACAATACACGATTCAGCCCCAGTTAAATTGGGCTTGGCATAATCGTACATAAATCGAGGGGCAGGATTTACGAAAACCACAAGAGGTAGCTGATTATTCTAATTTTCAGCCATCTCCTCAGTAATAACAATAACTTCCTCTTGCTCTTCTACTATACTCTGTCGACTCTGCCTCACTTCTCCATGATTTCTGCAAGCTATACTTTTGATCTCACTGTCAAATACGAGAGGTCCTGACGGATTTCTTCTATTCATATACTAAAGGAACCTACCAGAAGCAAACAAAAAGAAAAAATAGTGAATAAAATTAAACTAAAAACAAAAATAAAATAAAAATGACTAAAGTAATAAAAATTTAGTGTTCCTAATATTTTAGTCCTCGAAATGGTGCCAAAAGCTTGATGACATCACGAACTAACTAAAATACGACAAAGGCAAGCGTACATATTGAATGGTAGTATAGCTATAGTGAGTTGAGAATATCATATCCACGAGGACTAAAAGTACTACTAGTTACTATCTTTTTATTATTTAGCCGAATAAATTGAAGGAATTTATTTTAACCTAATCTTAACTAATCTAATTACTAAGATGAAATAGAGAATAAAGTAGGAAAATATTGAAGAAAATCGATAAGAGAGACAATACCCGGGAAAGAATCCACCTAGACTTCACTTATTATTCTAAATTTGAATTAAATGATTTATTCACTTGTCTTGATCCGTAGAAATCCCTAACTTATGTTAATATCTCATTCGAGAATAAAAACAACTGATTCTAGGTTGATTAATTGAAATCTCTTTCTAATTAAAGCCCCTATTGTCGCAGTAACTCAATATATGGATTCCCCTATTAGATTTGACTATAATCTGGTAGATTTATGTCGTCCTATTTGTAACATCCTTAAAATGGGGCCTCTGTATTTTTCATGTGTTGCATGTGTTGATCTGTCTGCTGTGCTAGTTTAGCATGTCTTGGGGACTAGGCATGACCTCGGGTTAGTCCTGGGTCATGGCCAAAATTTTTTGTTTAGCACTTAAGAGAAAGGAGTTAGGGGAAGTAGGGGTTAAGAGAATTAATTTGAGGTCTTAGACACGAGAAAAGCCTTGGTAAAGTGGCAAGGAGGCGCCATTCAAGTCACATGGGAGGTGACGCCACAAGGGGTAAGGAGGACCTTGGTTCGAGCTGTAGAAATTCCTTTCTGCTCAATTATTTTTGACGCCACAGGCAAGCAGAGGTGTGCTCAGGTGGGACTCTCATGGATAGATGAGGATTGAGTCAACAAATTTGATATGGATAGAGAGGAGGGTTTTTAGGAATCGACTAAGGGAGCTTGGTGTTGGCCGAATGCCAAACACTAAGGGATGAGGGAGGAATCGGTTGGGTTAGCAAAAGGGGTGTGCCGAAAGTTCTTTCATTCTTTTTGCCAAAACCTTCTCATTCCCATTCTCTTCTTCTTCTTCTTCCTATTTTGTTCAAAGCCGAAACCTACCCTCATATCTTCTCCTCCATTTTTCTTTCCATTGCCAAATCTTCCCTCTCCCATCCCATATTTTCTTTTCATTCTCTCAAAGCCTCTTGCCTTGAGCCGAAATCTCTTTTAAGCTCTTTTGCCAAAATCGTTCCTATTCTATTTTCTTCTACCATATTCAAAAGCCAAAACTTTGTTGAGTGATCTTCTTCTCTTCTTTCTTCTAATGTCATTTTGGCCGAATATCAACCAAGAGCAGATCTTTTTCGGGCTCTTCTCTAATTGGATTTGAAGAGGGTAAGTGTTCTTGGCCGAATCTCTGTTATTTCCTTTCTCTTTTCTCTGTCGACTCACATGGGGACAAAAGCCAAAATTTGGCATTTGTGGACATGATTCCTAATCATTTATGAAAACTGATTTCTCCTAGGTTCTTCGGGATTTGAAGCAGTAGATCAGGGTTGTTTATTCTCTGTCAATAGATTTCTTCTAGTCTATGGTAAGGGTTCATGTCAATCTATTCTGTCAATCATTCTTTTGAAAAGCTGAAGGCTATTGAGATTTAGTGTTGATGTTGGCCGATTGTAGGGGGAGATCAGTTCGCATACCTTGAGTTGTGGCTAGTGTCCGAGGAGCGTTAAGGTAAGGATTGGGGTTCCATGCGTTAACCCTTTGAGTTTTGTTAGTTTGGCGAATGGCCTTATTCTTGATTTTGGTTTGGCGAATGTAGGGACAAAGGGATCTAGTGTAGTAGATCGGGTCTTCGGGATTTAGTGATTGTGTTAGTAATAGGTGTGTAACGCTTACACACTTCTATTAGTATAATATGCTTATTGTGTTACCGTTATAACTGTTGAATCAGTGATTATGCCTTGTAGGTAGGAGCTTGGATTTTGGGTAAGTCCCCTATTATGTGATTTTTGATATACATTATCGTGTTATTGTTATATGCTATGCTATTCGTTATTGCATGATACATGATGTTATGACATGTATGATATGGACATGATGGTGGGATTGATGAGAGGAGGGGGAAGGAATATTTGGACTGTCACTAGTGGTTTTGACCACACAACGGGTTGGCCCTATCTTGATATTATATTTTGTGACTAAGTCCCAGTGGTTTGGTACCACAGTGGGTTAGCTCCACATGTTGATTACGGGATTGTCATCAGTGGTTTTGACCACATTTATATATATTTGTGACTACGGTCACCAGTGGTTTTGACCACCAGTGGTTTTGACCACACGGGGTAGTTAAAGGAGATTGGATGGTTAGGTTATGGGTTGCATGATTTCCATGATTTGTTAACGATTTGTGTAAGTGCTTGCACTATCGGGTTGGGGATTTATACACTAAGTCTTGGTGACTCACCCTTCCCTTATATTTTACAGATGAGATGTAGATTGCGGATATGGAGCCAGAGAGGACTCGAGGCGGCCATGCATGCTCGTTTGGGTTTTGATTTCTTTTAGTTACTATTTTGATTTTATCTATTTACCTAAAGTTGGTTTTGGTTTGTAATAAGGCTGCTAAGTATTATTTTGGGTTTTTATTATTTGCTTTTATCTTGATTATATTATACATATGTTGGATATATGGACTTGTTAAATTAACCGGTAAAAAGAAATGTTTCAAAACTATAACTCCTTCGATTTTCTAAACGTTTCCATCAGGTAACACCACTTATAAGATGATAACAAAGGTAACTTGTATGTTTTTTAAAACTTGCAACAATAAGTAGATTTTCAAGCATGAGTTTTAAAGCAGCCAGCACACGATTTCAAAATCATCTTAAATAAGGTTTTATAAACTTTTCATACTGCAAAAGGGTTTTCTAAGAAAATTATCCAACAAACTTTTGGGTTAAAAAGGATTTTCACTCCGTAGCATGCCAGATTCGGTCGTGGTGTATTGATCGGGTTTGGGGTGTTACACTATTTCTATGATTGCATGCAACTCCATTCAATTATGCTAGATCTACTCTTAAATAGGAACTTTTACTCCACTAAATAAGCGCATCAATCATGAATTAATATCCTCAAAACATTAAAACATGAAGTAAGAATACATAATTGAGATCAAGAACAAATATTTATCATGTAATTCAGAAAAAATCAAATAATAGGATCCATCTTAGGTTTCATCCTCCCTAGGTATCTAGGAAATTTAGTTCAAACTTTTGGAGGAAAACATCTCAACATTAGGAAAACAACAAAACATAAAGAAACCCAAAACTTCGAGAGAAATTGAATGAAGATCTTCAATCTTGAAGGAGGTCCTGCTTTTGAGTTGAATCTGTTGGTGTTCTTCGAGTCTGTATCTCCCCTTAGGCCCTCTTCTAATGTGCATTTATAGAATTTAGAATGCTTAAAAACCCTAAAAATTGGCTTTTTTTTTGTGTGTTTGGGAAACAAGGAGCGATATCAACACCGGCAGGCACATAGTCGTGTAGCCAACCCGTGTGGCTCACATAGGCGTGTGGCCAGTCCGTGTGGAAATGCCCAAGTTGCATAGATCTTGGAAATAGCTCTTTTTGTTCAATTTTGGTTGTTTTTTTCTCTTTTCACTCCCCTATGCTCCCCCAATTATAGAAACATGAATTTAAAGGATTAGGAGTATCAAATTCAATGATTCACATAATAACTCATCCAAAAAAGCATCAACAATGAGATTAAAAACATGTTACTTTTATGGCTTATCACTCATGAACCAGGTTTTCCAGTCGTATCTAGATCAGTTCATTGTAGTGTTTATCTATGATATCTTGGTATACTCTAAGGCCAAGGATGAGCATGATGAGCATCTTAGACTGGTTCTTCAAATTCTTCGAGAGAAAGTGCTCTATGATGAGTTAAGTAAGTGCGAATTCTGGTTTAGTGAGGTTATGTTTCTGGGGCATTTGGTTTCTACTGAGGGATTCGAGTGGACCTAAAAAGATAGAAGCTATTCTGAATTGGAAGCAGTCTAGGAATGTGACTGAGCTTCGGAGTTTCCTTGGTTTAGAAGGATACTATTGGAGGTACGTTAAGGGGTTCCCACTGATAGCAGCTCCCTTGACTAAGTTATTGCGTAAGAACCCTCCGTTTGTTTGGGCCATCGAGCAGCAATCAAGCTTTGAGAAGCTCAAATCTATTTTGACTCAGGCACCTATTCTAATCCAGCCTGAATCTTAGAAAAAATTGTTGTGTATAGTGATGCTTCCCATATTGGTTTGGGTTGTATGTTGATGAATGAGGGTAAGGTAGTGGCTTATGCATCGAGAAAACTTAAGTAGCATAAAGGTAATTATCCGATGCATGACCTCGAGCTTACTGTGGTTGTCTTTGCTCTTAAGATTTAGAGGCATTATATGTATGGTGAGAGATGTATCATCTACACTAATCACAGGAGCCTCATATACCTCCTCACCTATAATAAGTTGAATCTTATGCAACGTCGTTGGATCGAGTTGCTTAAAGATTATGATTGTTGATCACCATAATACCGGGTAGTAGATTAAACTAATTTTTGCACTTTAAGAGCTTGAAAATGAGCACTATCACTAGGTTTTAGTTACAATTTAGTAAGTTTAACTAAATTCAATAAAATGTGCAAATTAAGTCTTTAATTGACCTTAGGGGTAGAATAAGGCCCAAGGGTGAGCTAATGAACTTCATAAGTGTGTAAGAGACCATTAGAAGGCATGCTAAGTTGATACTAGTCACATTGTTCCAACACGGAGGGTTTGATGTCACAACCTAGGAAGCAAAATGGAGAAATCTCGAGACTGCATTCGATGTCGCGACACAGCTTAAAGGTGTCACGACATACCCCTGAGACATCTTGAAGAGGAGTATATTAACTTCTATGTCGTGACATAGGTCTTGATGTGTTGTGACATCGACTCTAGACAGAAATTAACATGAGCCAAAGGGTGTTTTGGTTTGCACAATCAAATTTAAAGCTCGGAAGCATCAGCTAACCTGGGGTTAAAGACGATGGCCACCTAAAATCTATAAATAGGCTCATTTGTCACACATTATGGATGAAAATTACTTAGCTTAGAATTTCTCTATTAATTTTAGTTTAGCTTTTCTCTTTTCTTAGGTTTTAGATTTGTTTTAACTTGTTCTTTGTTTTATTTCGAGAGATCTAATTTGAGGATACGATCAACATTTATGGATTCACTATTATTGATAATACAAATCATGCTTTTTCTTGATATTTTGCTCTCTTCCTAGTTTATCAATAATGCCTCCTAGAAAAGCTAGACAATCTATGGAATCAGAGCCATCGAAGTATCAAAATCCCTCTAGTTTCTCGACTTCGAATATTGAAAAATATTTTAATGAACTTTAACAAAAAACATTCATTCAAGAGAGGGGATTTGATCCATCGATGATCATTTGTAAGAAGATATGACCTCCAGTTAGATATCATAGGTGGGAACGTTTTGGACAATCCCAAAAGATATCACTGAGGTCCCGATAGTTCAAGAATTTGGATGCTCGATTGGAAACTGTCGGTTTAGGCAAATTCAAATAAGGGAAAATGTTCTTCCCAACTACCTTGAAATTTGATAATACAACCTCTTAGCATATCTTCCAAAATTTGAATGACCCGTTTGGATTTCCGTCAGATTGTGGATGGAAAGTAGTGCTGAAATCCAAGTGGGTTCCCAACAACTCTTGTAATTTCTTCTAGAATCAAGATGTGAAATGGGGATCTCAATCTGAAATAATCGATATGGGCACTCCATGCAACCTCACTATCTTTGAGATGTATAACTTAGTTGGCTTCTGTAATGAATAATCCTTACGGATAGGTAAGAAGTTCCCTGACTTAGTTAACTAGTCTACTATTACTTAAATTGAATGTTTCTTAGTAGGTGTTAAGGGTAACCTACTAACAAAGTCCATCGTTATTTGTTTTCGCTTCTATTGTGGTATTTTGATAGGTTGCAGTAAGAAGGGAAATGGTTCTTAGCTTTTACTTGTTGACAAGTTAAACATTTGGCCACAAATTTTGTTACATCTCATTTCAATCCTAGCCACCAATACAGCTCTTTCACCTCTCGATACATCTTATTTTCTCCAAGATGCATGGCATAAGGGCTAGCATGTGCCTCCCGAAGTATGGTTTGTCTTAACTTATTTTCTTTCGGGACACAAAACTTTCCTCAAAAACACAAGATACCATCATCTTTAAACCTGAAATCTTCAGTCTTACCCTCTTCTACTTGCTTAATTCGAGGTAATCAGGCTATGTCTAAAGGTTGTTTAGATTTGATTTCATCGGTAAGGGTGGGTTTAACTTGCACTTCTGCTAGCAAGCCTCCATCATCTACTAAGCTCAACCTAGCAAACATTGCCCTTAAGTCAATCATCTACTTTCTGCTTAGGGCGTCTTCTATGGCATTGGCTTTAGTGAGGTGACAATCAATTACACAATCATAATATTTCAACAGGTCTAACCACCTTTGTTGCCTAAGGTTCAATCCTTTTTGGGTGAGAAGGTATTTATGATATTTATGATCAGTATAAATGTAACACTTCTCCCCATACAAATATTTCTTCCATATCTTAAGTGCAAAAACTATTACAACCAACTCTAAGTCGTGAGTTGGTTAGTTGCACTCTGTTGCTTCAACTGTCTTGACGCATAAGCCATGAACTTACCACCTTGTATCAACACACAACCAAAGTCGATATAAGATGCATCACTTTACACCACAAAGTTTGTCCTCAATTAGGGCTGAATTAGAACAAGAGCTTGGGTTAGCACCGCCTTAAGCTTTTTGAAACTAGATTGATGTTCCTTCGTCCATTTAAATGAAACATCCTTTCTTAACAGTTTGGTTAAGGATGCAACTATTAAAGAAAACACTTCAATGAATCTATGGTAATACCTTGTCAAACCCAGAAAGCTACAGATTTTAGAAACATTTTTGGGTTGTTCCCATTCAAGGACTGCTTCTATCTTCTTTGGATCTACCTAGATACCCTATGTGGATACAACATGACCCAGAAACATAACCTCATTAAGCCAAAATTCACATTGACTTAACTTGGCGTAAAGCTTCTTTTCACGAAGGATTTGTAAAACCTTCATAAGGTGCTCATCATGCTTAGGTCTGGTTTTGGAATAAACTAGGATATCATCAATGAACACTACAATGAACTAATCAAGGAAGGGTTAAAAAAATTGGTTCATAAGATCCATGAAAGTGGCAGGAGCATTATTAAACCGAATGGCGTCATATGGAACTCATTGTTGCCGTTACGAGTTCCAAAAGTAATTTTATGCATATCAGCCTCATTTACCTTCAACTGGTAATACCCTAATTTTAGATCTATTTGGAGAACACGGTTGCACTCCTAAATTGATCGAATAGGTCATCTATCCTAAGCAAGTGATATTTATTTATGATGACGAGCTTGTTCAACTATCAGTAATCTATACACAACCTTAGGGATCCATATCTCTTTTTCACGAATAGGACCGGAGATCCCCATAGAGACACACTAGGTCTAATAAACCCATGATCCAAAAAGTTCCTGAAGTTGGATTTCAATTATTGTAACTCTTTTGGTGTCATGCGGTAAGGAATAATAGACACTAGAGCGGTTCCTAGCATTAATTCAATACCAAATTCTACCTCATGATCTGGGGGTAATCCTAGAAACTCATCGGGAAACACATTTGGGAATTCTCTAACAATTTAGATGCTATCTAAGGTGGTACTATCACCATTCCCATCCATTACATAAGCCAAGCATTAGCTAGAGTATATCTATAATCTAAAAATTTTAGTTCAACCAAAATCTCATAATTAATAATAACTATAGTAAGACCGGCACCGGAGTCTCGGATTCAAAAGACTTTTAATGCATGCAATTTATACATATTTCTTTGGTTTGAGTTTAGAAAACCTAAACAATGATACCACCAAATGTAACCTCCCTAACACTGTCTAGATGTTAGACTCGAGTTTGGAAGATTACATTAGCCACTAAAGTGACCCAATAAGCTATCAAATTTTTTGAAAAAGATCGTTTTAAAACATTTGTTTAATTTTGTTTAGAAAACTTAGTTAAATACTTGATTTATTATTCCTCAAGTTTTATTTATTATCTAACAATAGAAATATGGAAATTAATTATGTTTTCAATAAAATTGGGGTTCATCAAATAATAATAGTCTAATGTCCTAATTAAATCTTATAATTGAATGTCATGCAAAATAAAATCAAGCCTAAATCTTAGGTCTCATGCCACAATTTATAAATAAATAATACAATATTTTTAAGGAAATAAAGAATATCAATAAAACTTATACTATTAAGAAAAAATGAAACTAAACCGAGCCCCACCAAATGTCGCGCCCGTGTCATAACCTGGTAGGTTATCTGAAAGGATGGAAATTAAAGGGGAGTAAGCTATGATGCTCAATGTGAGTTCATTTACAATAAAACCAATGGAAATAGTTTTTAGGATACTTTAAATAGCATTTCACATGATTATCACAGATAGCAGTTGAGTTCAGAGTACGATTTTTTTAAATGCAAACATCATTCAAGCATTAGAACTCACAATCACAGATTTCAAAATAGTCAAATTCTCAGTTTTGCCAAAACTCCAACCACCAACACACCAAATTGTGGATTAACCACCGATAGTTCAAAGTTTTACTTCCAATGGTTGTGAACACACAACAAATTCTACAAATAGAATCTGTTATGGCTATGGGTACACAACAAAATTTTGTAGGTGAAATTTGCCGGTGGCCGTGGAAAATACAATATACCGCAAATGATAGTTGTCGGAGGGTTGTGATTGCACAGTAAAATGTCATAGGTGGAATCTATTATGGCTGTGGGTACACAGCAAGACCATTGCAGTTGGACTCTACCATGGTTGTGGGTACACAACAAAAAAAAAATACTAATGTCCTGTCAGTTCTTCCTCCAATCATATCGTCCCAACCCACACAATGCAAACTAGCCAATTTCATACAATCATAGACAATGACATTTAATATTCTAACACATGGAAAATTAGTAGCAAACTCAAGTTTTTCATATATTCAAATTGATAATAATTTAGAGAATGTCGATGTAACAGCCTATACCCGACTCGAGTCGTTGAGCCCGAATATTAGAATGTCACAACACCGTTACACATCACATGCATTACCATGGTCTCGTTATTAAGAAAACATCTTCTATTTTAGCTTTCATAATAATTATAAGTCATATAAAACATGCTAAAAATTCTTCAAGCGAACCTAAAATGAAAGTTAAGCATGCTTATAGACCACTAAACAGAAATTCTAAATTATTCATGTAGGTATCGATACTGTTTGGAAAATCGATACCAAAACAACATTTTGTTCTTGTTTAAAATCAAAATCTCTAAAATTATTGGTGCCTTTTATAAAGTATCGATTATTTTACCCTGAGTATTGATACTCGTTATATGGTATCAATACCAAATTACGTTACTGACTTCCTGCACTTTTAAAAATCATGGAGGTATCGTTTTTGAACCACAAATATCAATACCTCTACTCTAGGCCATGAAAAATTTAGCAGTTTAAGGCATATAATCCTTTCAAAATAATAACTACTCAACATGCAACTTTTACCTTATCAAGTAATCACCAAAATGACCACAATAGCGGTTCAATCATCAAAAACATGTCCGAGTAAGCAAATGATATAACAAGAATAATATCCATAAATCATAAGAACAAATAAGTTGTGAAAGTAATCAAAACATTATGGCAAAGTTCATGCAACAATTCTTGTAATACCCCAAACCAAGTCTATGCGTCAAGACGAGATTTGGTTTGTCACACAGATCGAACATCCTTTTTATTCTCTAATGATTTAAGTAAAACAGTTCTCCAAAACCTCTTGAAGGAGAACTTTAGTAAAAACCAAGAAAATGATTTGAAATCGATGAATTTAAGAAACATTTGTTGAAATTTTATCATTTAGTATTCAACTATCAAAACCTTAAAATAGTTTTTAAAGAGTTCAAAAGAATTTGAAAATAAGAATAGTTATAGAATCTCATATGTTTTAAAAAAAATAAAGTATTTTAAAGAAATATTATAGGATTAACATAAGCCCATATTAAATATCTAAAATAAAATTTAAATCCATCAACACATAAAAATTCATAAAATATTAATAAAGGCCTTATTACATCACATCCAAAATAGTAATTTAAAGAAAGAACTTAATATAAGTTCATAGTTTATAAAACCCATATTCGCAGTATGGCCTCCACGAAGTCATCCTCGGCCCAAGCCTCCGTCAATTGCCATTACCTGAGATGGAAAATTTAAGGGAGTGAGTTACTCAGAACTCAGTGTATAACTCACTTACTATATCCACTGGGCCAGATCATCAAGTTATTATTTCTGGGCTTGAGCCCATCAACGGATTTAGCAATATAATAAATGAAATGCATGCAAAATGAAATTTTCCAACCAACCTAATTTCCATCCGCTACACACCACCCGTACCAACCATCACACCTGTGGGGATCAAGTCAACCCACCCCGCCAACACACCAATCATATGCATTAAGCCATTTTTAATAATGTTGTAGTGAACCACCAAACTAGATTGTGACAAAGTCACAGAACTAGAGGCATTAAGCCATTGAAATATTTGTGGCAGAGCCACCGAACTAGATTTTGGCAATAGGCCTTTCTTCTCTTCATCATTTTTCCCAACCCATGTAAATATGTATGCATAATAGTCTATATCCATATGATAATTTAGCAAAAAGCCAAAATACATGTGAGTCTATATTTCAAGTTTTTATTATGGCCCATAATACAAAATAATATTTAGCCCATTAGCAATCTAGCAACTTTGGCCCATATATCAATCTAGCAGATTTTTGGCCCATTTAACGATCTAGCAAATTTTTCGGCCCATTTAACGATCTAGCAGATTTTTTGGCCCATTTAACAATCTAGTAGATTTTTCGGCCCATTTAACGATCTAACAGATTTTTCAGTCCATTTAACGATCTAGCAGATTTTTGACCCATTTAACGATCTAGCAGATTTTTCGGACCATTTAACGATCTAGCAGATTTTTTGGCCCATTTAACGATATAGCAGATTTTTGGCCCAATTACACATGAGGCATAAAATTTACCATTTACCAATTAACTCATTGAGGGTGTTTTCGTAATTCTTTTTGCAACTTTAACAGTTTTCATGTATTTACACAAAAATACTAATTATTACGGATTTTTTTGATTTTGTCATCTTTACGATTTTTCTCAATACTTACGGTATACCATCTAATCCGAGATAAGTGTGAAGTTACAACCTGGTTATTGTGAGTACTAGACTTTCCCGCTCGTCAATACCTAAACGTAACACGATAACTTAAAACACTATTATTTATTAAAACTACACTATTGATAAACGATCTAAATCTTTACCCTCAGGATTTTGAACCACTTCTATTTTTGGTTTCTCCCCGATTGTGGGTTCGTTGCCCGATGAGAATCCACGAACGAACAAAGGTTCGGGAGTACGAATGACTTCAAACAACTAGTTCTCCTCGGATGAGGGTTCGCATCCCGGTGGAAAATCTCAGATTCCCGAAATAGCCCTTCGTTTATACTTAGGGGGATTAGCGGAACCACCCCTCGTTCGAAGACTATTCACCGCCCTTTTCTGCCCTATCTTGAATATTTCTAATGACATAAGATCATTAGTCCGACTAATAATTATCAAAATATGACCAACGATTTTAAAAACGAGATTGGCTTACCACAATTATCCTTGTTCCACAAGATGATAATCGAGTGATAACATCCCCTAAAACGATATCGATTATCTAACCAACTATACCAATATGACGAGTAATATTAGAATCCTTGAATAAACTCCTTACCTTAACTCTTAAGATCGATTCCAATGATTCACGATACTCATGAGCACTTGAGTTTCTGCCCTCCAAAAATCACACTATTTTCCACGGTTGAAAAAGAAATGCGTGAGAAGAATACTTATGTCTAATGGAAGATTCAGTTATGACTAAACAAAGAAAATGAAAATGGTTCGGCAAGGAAACAATCTAGCATTCGGCCATGAGAGAAAACAATGAAGGAAATATGGTTGAAAAGAAAGTAAAAAAAATGAAAGAAGGAGATGATGATGATTCGGTTTTCAAGAGAGAAAAGAGAAAGAAAGGAGAAAGAAAAGAGAAAGAAAAGAGAATTGAGTTTAGGAGAAATGTGCATTCGGCATTGGGGAGGAAAAATGAGAAAAAGAAAAGAAGAAATCCTTGTTAGCTTATGTGAATTTCGGTCACAAAGAGAAGAAAAGATTTGGAGAGAAAGAGAGCAACTAATCCGAAATGGTCAAAGAAATGACAAAAGAATGAATTGTTTGCTCAAAGTTGTTGGGAAATTCAGCTAGAGAGAAAATAGATGGAGAGAAAATGTGTTTTGCCAAAGCCAAAAATGACCAAAAAGAAAGTGCTCCTCCAACACCCAAGCCTACCAAGCCAATCAACAAAACCGGCCATCCCCCTTAGCCCCTATGCTGTCCACATACATGGTCAAAAGGCCATGAAAGAGTTGCCAAAACATCATCCTAGTCTCAAGCCATATCATCCTCCCTTTTCCTTAAGTTTGAGAAACATTATCCCCCTATTCAAGCCATTCTATCCCTTAACTCAAGCTTACCATAACCTTTAGTCTTCTTACCAAAAATAATTAATCCAACTCATCCTAATCTTATCCATGACCGACACATGCTAGGATAAAGCAAAAATAAAAACTCCCAAATTGTATGCTAGGAGATTCGAACCTCTTCCCTCAAGTCCAACTTATGGCGCCATCACCACTTTGCCAATTACTCATCTTATGCCATCTTTTAGTACTTAATTAACTTAAGTTTCATGGTCACCTGATTTCTTTACACTAAAGTACTCTTTACTAATATTTATTCAAATTCCAAGTAAACCCGAGCCCTCACAAGACTATTTTTAGCACATAATAAAATCATACCCGAGCTAACACCAAGCAACATAATGTTACTCAAATTTTTAGGATGTTACAATTCTACCACATTATTCAACGTCCATTGTGTAATGCCCCAAATTTTGGGCCTAGAAGAAATGGGCTTCGTGTATCGGACGGATTGGAATTTACCTGTGCAATTGAATAACGCAATTGAATATCTGCTTCAGTGGTTAAGGGTCCTGAGAAGTGTTGGAAAAGTACTGGGTTCAAACCTGGGCTTTAGCAAAAATTTTGGTTTTAAGTGGATAAAACCCTGGAAGCTTGGATGTAGGCCTTTTAAATTATTGTGTTAAAAAAATGACACAAGGAAGCATGTGGTCTAGTGGTTGTGGCGTCATTAAGGTTGCAAGGGAGCTTGGGTTCAAGTCTTGGCTCTTGTAAATTGTTTTGGATTTTCTTTTAAAGGAACCTGGACTTTGGCCTTTAGACCTTTTAAGTTATTGAAGGTAAAATGTGACACAAAGAGAGTGGGTGATCTAGTGGCAAGGTGGCACTACATGTGTGGCAAGGAGTCTGAGGTTTGAGGCATGGCGTACACAATTTTATGTTTATTTTACTAGTTGAGCTGAGGAGGTGTTGGAACTGGATAGGAACTCTGTGGCTGAATTGGTCATAAGAATTTGAATTGAATTTGAATAGGGAGTTAGAGTAAATCAAGGAGAAAATTCGGTGGAGGGATTGGTGGAGATTTTTAAGAAATTTGAAAATGGGAGAAGTTGTAGCCAAATTGGGTAGCTGGTATGTGCATATTCGGCTAGGGAGTCCTTTTGTGCATTTTCGACAATCGTAAGTGCTTGGAAGGGATTTCTTTTCTCCTTTTTGGCAAGTGGTAGCCGAATATTTTGTGACCATTCGGGCATTTATGCGTTGGGATGCTTTATTCATCTTTGGCCGATTTCACTCTCCTCCCTCTTTTCTTCTTGTCAAATAGTGTTCCTCTTTTCTCTTCTAAATTGTGGCCCCTTTTTATTTCTCTCTTATACTTTCCCCATTAATCCTTCATAGCCTAATTTTTTATTTTCTTAATACTATCCTCTCACTACAACAAAATAGACTTTTAGCAGCATTTTTAGTGGTGTTTTGAGAAAAACGCCGCAAAATTTAGACTTCAGCGGCGCCAAATAGAAAATTCCACAAAAGATTGAGCTATAGAGGCATTTTTTACAAAGACGCTGCTAAAGGTAAGCAATAGCGGCGCTTCTGCTCAAAACACCGTAAAATATTTTTTATTTCAAAATAAAACGATGTCGTTTTAATTAAAATATAAAAATTGTAAAAAATTTGCGGCATTGAACAAAAATAGCGACGTTTGCATGCAAAACGCCACAAAATAATTTTTATTTCAAAACAAAACGACATCGTTTTAATTAGAATATAAAAACTGTAAAAAGTTAGCGGCATTTTTGCAACTCAATATAGGATGTCCCCGCATAACTTCTTGCAGTATTTCCCATACAATCGGCCTTTTTCCCGAATTTTACTCTTAGCAACTCCTATGTTCAGAGAAAGATTTTGTCTAATTAGACCGCGAATTACAAATGTCTGGAAAAGCTATATTTCTATTTCGCGAGGTAATCCACAGCGATGTAATGAAAGTGAGGGGCCAACAGTAATGACAGAACATCCCGAATAATCAACTCGTTTGCCAAGTAAAGTCTCGCGAGATCATCCCTCTTTGCCTTCAATTACATCTGAAAATGACTTGTAAACCTTATTATGACCATCCCTCATTGGTTGTCCATGGATTCCATTATCAAGAAGTGTATCCACGGCTTCTTGTACCAATTTTTCCTGACACATTACTAATTCCCCTGGCGTAGATCTACTTGTTATTAATAGATCGGTAAGAGTATTATTTTGATAGATAACTCTTCTATAGAGTTCATTCATATCTAAACTCATTAGTTTACCCCTATCTATCTGAATGATCAGTCTCAACTCAGGAGGAAGAATCGATAATAGACATAAAACCATCCATTCTGGTTATATATTTGTTCGAATAAAATACTTAGCCAATTCCATGCGTCTAACCAAAAAATCCTTTCTTCTTCCAATTTTTCGATCTTCCCATTCATTACCCGTGAGGCCTTCTTCTCCTAATTCTTTCCATTCTACCACCGAATAATCAATAAGAATTTACAAATCTAGATCGACTAATTGTTCTCGAATACCACCTGCTCCGGTAGAAATTTCACGACTTCGAAATGCATCGAAACCTTGGGTAGTAAAAAAAATGGGATACTGTATTTCCAAGATTGAATTTCATATTTGAATGAACCTCGTAATCATAAGAAAGTAGGTTTTTTAGCGATGGGCCTAGCAAGAGAAAAATTAGGATAGGGCCCTACAGGATCCCCCCTCAAAATCGGACATGAGGGTTTCCTCTCATCCAGCTCAAGTAGTTACACCAAATAAAGATAAAGTAAAGGAGTTCTCGCTTTCAAATTCTAGAACCCCCCAAAAAGGTCTACTCTTTACTCAAGTTCCAAGAAACATTTTATTGATTGATTCTTCCTTTATTGATTTAGATTTTCTTAATTCTTTTCAAAATTAGGACATAAATGAAAATTGAAATTCTTGAGTAGTCTACCTCTCCTCGAATGCTGAATCCTCTTAAATTAAAATTAAAGGAGTGTCATAAAGGATTTACTTGTCTATGTACCCTTCCATTCGATCTCTTAGGTCCTGCGGTACCTCGACGATTATACCACAATGCCCTTAACTTAAAACCTAAGCCTATATGCGATGTATAAACTCTTGCAACCATGACATATTTGTTTCCTTGAACATAATTTCATTTCATTCTAAAAGAACTAAAAGAAATGAGAACGATTAATTCCACAAAAAAAAAAAAGAAGTCTTTTTTTCACGAGGTACAACTTAAAATTCCTAGTTATTTATTTTTACTGACTCGACCATAGACCAATTCCCTTTTTATTTGGGAGTATTGAATACGCCCATAATTCTGAGCTTCATGTTACTCTTCCCAAGAGACATGTTAGATCTAGGGCATCCCAATTTGATTGAATGGGATGACAGTTTCTCATTCCTAATCTGTAAAATAATAATTTTGATAAAATCACAGATCATAGTATACTAGACCCTCTAATTTTTTAAGAGTTTTGTCTAAAAGATTGGCTCTTAAAATGCCGCAATTTAATTTTTTTCAAAAAGGAAACGGCGTCGTTTTGACATCAATATAAAAATTGTAAAAAATTAGCGGCCGCTAAAAGATATAGCAATAGCGGCGTTTTATATAGAAACGTCGCAAATTATTTTTTTTCAAAAAGGAAACGGCATCGTTTTTACATCAATATAAAAATTGTAAAAAATTCGCGGTGTTTTTGGTGCAATAGCGGTGTTTTTTAAAAATGTCGCTGAAAATGAAGCAATAGAAAAAAATGCCGCTAAATATAAGCATTAGCGGCATTTTTATCCAAAACGCCACTAAAAATTACCTTTATTAAAAGCTTATTTCAAAATAAAAAAAGCATTATTTTGATCGCTATATAATAATTCAAGTTTATTTTACGTTTAGTGTTTAGGGTTTTTACCTTAGTGTTAAGGATTTAGCGTTTACGATGTAGTGTGTAAGGTGTAGGTCGTAGGGTTTAAGGTTTAATGTTTATAGTTTAGGGTTTTAGTGGTTTAAAGTTTATGGTTTAAGGTTTAGGGTTTAGGGTTTTGCTTTTATAGGTTTATAATGGTTTATGGTTTAAGGTTTCAATGTTTACGATTGGGTAGTGTTTGGAGTTTAGGGTTATGTGTTTAGGGTTTCAGTGTTTCAAAAGTTTAGGGTGTAAGGTGTAGGTCGTATGGTTTATGGATTTTAGGGTTGAGGGTTTACAGTTTATGGGTTTTAAGGATTAGGGGTTTAGGATTTAGAGTTTAAAGTTTAGGGTTTAGAGTTTAGGTTTTAGGGGTTTTGGGGTTTTAGGGGTTTAGAGGCCTCTTAGGGTCTGAATTTAAACAAACTGATGTTGTATTGCTCATTGCATTCTGATCCATCATCCAAGTGGCCATCATGTATTATTTTCGAAAACTCATGCACTCATTTATCCTCTTCGATCTATTATTTAACTAATTTCTTTGTATTAATTAAAATAAAATTTATTTGTAATTTAATTTTTAAAATATTCAAAAAAATTAATGACACGTAGAAAAAATTTAGAACTAATAACATTGAAAATATATGTTAAAATGTAAAAATTAAAATACTATTATTTAAAATACTTTTGAAGTTTTTTGGGTATATGACTTATTATTGTTTAAATTATATATTAAATAATTTACTATATAATGGTAAAAGAGATAATTTTAATTTTAATATATTAAAATTATCATTATATTTTAAATTATTTAAGAGATAGTAGGTAAACTTTATGTATAATAAAATTTTAAAAAATTGTAAAAAAGTGAAGTATTGTAAAAAATTGTAAAAAATTGCAAAAACTCATTTTATATTAGGTTCAAGTATTAGTGGCGCTAGGGTAAAAGCGCCACTATAAGTAAGCAATAGCGGCGCTAGTTTAAAAAATGCCACAAAGTTTTAATTTTTTTTAGCAAAACGACGCCATTTCTTTGTGTTGGGTTTTATTCAGTTTTATGACCCGAAATCCCTTAGTGTCTTCACCTTATTTTCATAATCCCTAAATTCCCAAAAATCAAAATCCTCCTCAAATCCTCTCCTGCTTTGCCATCGATTGTCCATTCTTCGCATCGCATCGGCCTTCATCTGACTCATCGCCAGTCACCGTCGCCATCGACCAATGTGTAAGTTGCCATCGCTATTATTTTATTTTCTTCAGTCTTGACAGTAGAAAAATAAATTATTTTCATGGCTACCAAGCTCTCCTTGACATTCCGATTCCCTGTAGAGAAATCCCCAAAACCAAGAAAATCAAAATCGGGAGTTCCACAGTTAAATTGTTGTAATGGGCATGGGTTCTCCAAGAACAACTCAGGCTTTAGAGGACAATTATCGATGAAAGTGAATGCTGTCCAAGATGAAGCAATTCATTCTTCAAATTTGGAAACCACCCTTCTTTCCCAAACAATTCCTCCTTCTTCCTCTAAGCTTGTTCTTGCCGTAGGCGCCACTGGTGGCGTTGGTGAGCACCTCCTTTTCTTTTTCCCTTTATTTTTTGCATTTGTATAATTCTACTGTATTTTCTTATTTGGAGCTATTACTTGTAAATGTATTGATTGAACTCTGCATTTGGCTATGTTTAATGTTTAGAAAGTATTCGTAGTAGTGTTTTTTTTTTTTTGAATTCCCTTAAGTTGAACTAACAATTACTTGGGTGGTTGCTCACCTTTTCATTTCATCACATATTTAGACAAGAATCTAGGCTATAATCTTCCAAATATATCTGAGACTAATTAGAAAACAAAATTGCCAATATTGGTGTCGAATATCATCACTCACCTTAAGTACTCTAGTTTTGCTTTACGCAATTTATTAGTTATTTTTTCTGTTTTACCAATTAGTGAATTTCTTTGTAGCATTTACTTTTTTTTACACGTAATACCAATTCTTACGTACTTCTTCTATATAAGATAACATAATACGCTTATTGATATATTTTTGGCGATTCTTTTCCGATTTACATCATGTATAACGAGATAAGTTGTGTTAGTCGATATAGTAGAAAGTTTGAGCTCAATTCAAGCGCAAAACATGGTAGAAGCTCAAGCTTGATTGAGTTTTAATTGGCATACATGAGTTTCAGATGTTTTGAAAATTACTTTTGCATGGCTCTGGTTAAGTAGGCTAATTATATTGTTTCAGACATATCATAGGTTGGTATTTCTTTTACCATTACATAGTAAATTAAGGTCCTAAACATGCATATAAAGCATAAGGGTAGCAGCTTCTTGATTTCTTTTGCTCATCTATGATCTTATTAAGAGTTTCAAGCTGTTGATACTTAAGCTGGTATTTCTTGAGACAACTGATTTCAACTGCTATAATTAAGTTTATATCTAATTTGATGCAGGTTGCACTGTTGGGTGGAGTTCTATTTAGGTAAATACTCTTAAAATTGAGTATTGACAAATTCAATATTTGAAGAAGATTGTTTGCAGCTTTGGGTATTACTCAAATTGATTTTTAGCCAATATATAAATTAGGTTTCGTATCTAATACTTATCCTGTTATTTTATTAAAATATATTACTTATAGAAATTTTGATTTTTTTCTCATTCTTATATTGTTTTACTTTTAAATCTTAGTGAGCTTCTACCATTTACCTGGCCTTGAAGGTTTCTTGATATCAACACATTGTTTCGTTTTCAACTTATTACCCAATTTTCTTCTTATGTTTCTCCCCGCCACTATCTCATGACTTTTAATGGCTACCCACAGGCTATGCTATAGCACTTGCTGACAGAATTGTTGCTGCAAGCTGGGTTAGTCTTCGACTCTATAGGCCTTCTACAGTTAGCACGTAAGTATGCTGAAAACTGGTTTAATACATGGAAAAACTTAGAAAATCTAACCTGAGACATCGTTCAATGCTGTTGTTTGTTCTTTTGGCATTTATGCAATGTAAGCTTTCATTCTAATTCAACTGCCTCCTTTGCAGGTTTTTTATAGTAACTAAAGCTTAAGTTCTAAAGGATTGACAAAAAGCTGTAATTACCTGGTAAGTATCAAACACGTTGAAATGTTGAATAATGATTTTACACCATTTTACACCATTTAATTTATCAACTGATTCGTACCAATTGCTGTCCAAATGAGTAAGAGACGGTCTAATCATGCCGCTTGGATTTTTGACAAGCTCCCATGTATTATTTTTTAAAATTTAATGTACTGATGCGATATAAAAATAACATAAATAAAATATAAAAGTTAATTGTTAAAATATGTTATAAATTTTATATTTTTAACTTTAAATTTTAAAATTTGTGAAATAAAATGACTAAACTCATGCATATAAGATGATAGAAATTAAAATTTGTTAAAAGGTATGTATATAAATGTAGATTTATATTGGTGGTTAAATGTTTAACATGTATGACCAAAAACTTTTAAAATATTAATATTTAAAAATCTGATTAACATAATCTAAAAAGCTCTCCATATATAGTCTTTTCTTATAGGTATAGTGTAGCTTTCCATGGCTCAACAATTTTCAAATGAGTCAATAATTTCCATGCTCAAATTAACACCCAAGTACATTTACTACTAATTTGATCTCTAAGTTGGTGTGGAATTATGAAACTAAGAGAGTTTTTTTCCTATATGTTGCTTTTTGAAATATGTTGCTAATTTTGTGACTGCAGCCTCTGTTTCTTGGTGTGAGTGGAGTAGACCAGCTTATTGAAATTATTAATGTAACACCCCAGACCCGGCCTATCCATTAAGCCCGAATTTTGGCATGGCACACAAATTAAACGTACATTCAAATCATTTAACGATGTAGGAATCAAATTCCAAAACTATTAAGAGAATGACTTTATCGAAAAATCGAAGTTCATTGAAAACCATAATTAAAACACATCATTTAATCTATAGAGTAGTAATTGATTAAAACTATGGTTTTATTTAGTCGAAATATTTTATCGAAAAGTTTTAAAAGAATTTCCTAAGTTTCAGTGATATTTAAGAAAAACATTTATAAAAACTAAATCAATCCAACTTAGGAAAACTAAAACATAATAAAATCCATAATTAAAGAGGCCTTATTACATCGCCATAAAAATAGTACTTAATAAAATTTATTAAGGAAGTCTTAAAGTTTTATAAACCACCATTTGTAGTATAGCCTCCACATGAAGTCATCTCTGACCCAAGTCTCCATCAATTATTATTACCTGAGAGGGGTAAAAAAAATTGGGGTGAGTTACTTAGAACTCATGTGTAACTCACTTACCTTAATCCACGGGCCAAAACCATTTAAGCATTTATTTGGGCTAAGCCCATTACAAAATATAATAATTTAGCATGTATGAAATGCAAGTGATATGCAATTCCCAAAACCAAACCTAAATTTCCATCCGCTACACACCACCCGTACCAACCAGCACACCTGTGGGGAGCTTTAGGCACCCACCCCGCCAACACACCGAAGTAGGCATTAAGCCGTATTTCAAATTTCGTGGACAAGCCACCGAATTCACAGAGTTTACATGGCATTTGCCATTTTTTAGAATTGTGGCAGAGCCACCAAAATTTTGTAGCAAAACTACCAGAACTTCTCTTCATCAAATAGCCCAACCCATGCAATCATGTATATAGCATGCATAACAATCCATTCATATAATTATTCCAACATAAGGCCCATTATAAAAATTATTACAAACTGGCCCATTTCACATTTTGGCCCACGAAATCTCATATCACATATGGCCCATTTATCATCAATTATCATATATGGCCTAATTATCAAATATCACATATGGCCCATTTATCGATTATCACATATGGCCCATTTATCAAATATCACATAGGGCCCATTTATCAAATATCACATATGGCCCATTTATCAAATATCACATATGGTCCAATTATCAAATATCACATATGGCCCAATTATCAAATATCACATATGACCCAATTATCGAATATCACATATGGCCCAATTATCAAATATCACATATGGCCCAATTATCAAATATCACATATGGCCCAATTATCAAATATCACATATGGCCCAATTATCATATATCACATATGGCCCAAATTGTCCAATTATCACTTTTATCGAATTAGCCCGTTAAGGGCAATTTCGTAATTTTCATGATCTTAATATCAATTTCAAAACTTTTATCATTAAGGCGATAAATATGCTATTCTTTCCAATTTCACTAACTTGTGATTTCATCCACCGATTTATATGATATAGTCATCTAACCCATGAGATACAGTGTGAGATTACACACCTGATTACGGTGAGAACTACACTTTCCTGCTCGTCGATATCTAAACACACATCACAATGGATTAGAACACTAATATTTAATATAAAACTATTTTAATGATTATCGATTTAGATCCTTACCCTCGAAATCTTGAACAACCACTATTAGCGATTTCTCTCCGATCAAAAGTTCAGAACCACGAGTAAACAATGGTCCGGGGGTACGTACGACTTCGAATAATTGATTTTCACGGATGAGGGTCCACAACCCGGTGGAAAGTCTCAGATTCCTGAAACAGTCCTTCTCTTGAATTTAGGGGGAATAATGGAACCACCCCTCTTCCGAACACTATTAACAACTCTTTTCGTCCCTATTTTGATTGCCTCCATTGACAAATAAATGTTAGTCAAACTAATATTCCCTTATCACCACCAATTGATTTTAAGAGTGAAATTGGCTTACCACAAGATCCTTTCGTTCAAAAGGTGGAAGTCGATTGATAGAGTCCCTATGATAAAATTGATTTAATCAACACAATCTTATCAAAATAGAAGGATAAAAAAATAGAATCCCTTTTCGAAATAATCCCTTACCTTGACTGATGAAATCTCCTTTTTCACCCGATCTTATGATAACTATGATCAACTTAAGATGTAGAAAAGAAATCGGCACTCCACTATATCACTACAAAGAAATAAGGATTTGATTGAAGGAGAAAAGATTAAAAATAAAAAGAAAGATTCGGCTAAAGGTTTTACCATCAACATTCGACCATGGTGAAAAATTAGAGAGAGGATGATGTTTGAGAGTCTTTTAAGAGAAGTAAAGAAGAAAAAAGAATAGAAATGAAGGTTTTGATTTCGGTTCTCAAGAATAAAAGATGATTCAAAAGAGAACTTTGAGTCAATGGACATTCGGCAATGAGGGAAAAAGGGAGAAATGGTCTTTGATGTTTCTTGTAGTTTCGGTCACAAAGAGGAGAGAAAGAAAATGATTTGGGGAGAAAGAACAGCTCAACCGAAATGGTCAAAACTTAAATGGCCAAAAGAAAAGAAAAGAAAATGGTTTACCTTTGTCCAATATACATTCGGCTAAGAGGAGAGAATTAGAGAGAAACAAGCTTTGAGAAAAACACCAAATGACCAAAAGAAAGATGTACACAACTAGCTCCTAATTCATCCAATTGCCTTCAAGATTTCGGCCAACCCCTAGCCCCAAAAACCATCCAAGTACATGGACATAAAGTCAAAGTTTGGCCACTCCAAACTTTCCAAAACATCTTCCTTGTTATGTGCCTTGTGTTCCCCCTACTTACCTTATTCAAATGATTCCTTTTCCTTAAGTTCCATGCTTACCTTAACTATTAGTCACCTTGCCATAAGTAAAATAGTCCAACGTTACCATAAATAAGGCTTGACCGACACATGCTATAAAGGTGCAAAAATAAAAGTCACCAAAATGCTATCCGTGGGATTCGAACCACTCCCACCAAGCAATCACTCATGCGCCACCATCACCTTGCTACTAGCTCATATTGTGCTAGTTTTTGTCACTTAAATTTACTTAAGCCTCAAAGTTACTTGATCCACTTCAAATAAATACTCCTTACTAAAATTTATTCTAATTTGAATAATTCTCAAGTCTTCTCAAGACTATACTAATCATACAAAATTTAATTATACACAAGTTAAGCACCAAAACATGCATCATATCAATACTCAAATTTTAGGATGTTACAACTCTACCCTCCTTAAAGAAAATTTCATCCTCAAAATTTACCTGACTAAAAGAGATGAGGATATTGTTATTGAATAGCATCCTCAGGCTCCCATGTAGCTTCCTCCGCTCCGTGATTATGCCAAAGAACCTTAACCAACAGTACAGTCTTCTTTCTTAACATCTTAACATCGCGATCTAAAATTTCCACTGGTTCTTCCTTGAAAGACATATCTGACCTTAATTCCACTTCTTCTACCGGTACTATGTGCGATGGATCCAATCTATAGCGTCTCAGCATAGAAACATGGAAAACACTATGAATCTGACTTAATTCTGGAGGTAAATCAGGTTGATAGGCCACTGGTCCTACACGCTTCAACACATGGTGCAGTCCAATGAACCTAGGGCTCAACTTGCCTTTCCTTAGAATCGAAAATCTTTTCCATGGTGAAACTTTCAAAAGACCGATCTCCCACCGCAAACTCAATATCTTTCTTGTAACACCCCAAACCGGTCAATACGCATACCATAGAAACGGTATGTCCTTGAGGAAAGTATTTTGAAAAGAATCGAATAACAATTAAATTTTTGTGAAAAACTCTTTGAAAATTTTATATTTGTAGAAATCGGTGTATAATAAGTTTAAATTGATAATTTACTTTGTAATTTCATAAATAAAACCTTAAAACATAGTTGATAAATCATAGGTTAGAAAACATTTATATCATTTTAAGAAAACTCGAATTATTACTTTGAAAACCAATTTGCATTTTGAATGTTGAAACTTAATATTTGGAAATCATTAAAATTGTAGAAAACACTTAATCTATATTTGACTATCAAACGATTTATATTACCCGATGGTAAGATTTTAAAACCATTGCGTTTTTATTATTTTAGAAAACTTTGGGATCAATTATTAAATTAACCAAATAATTTATAAGCCATTTTTAAAACATATCCAAAGCATATAAATAATCCAAAACATAATTAAAGAGGCCTTATTCCAAACCCAAAATAAAACAAAAACCAAATTAAAAATAAATTAAAGTACCCCAAATCGAGATTCATGTAAAAATCAAATTTTATTGCATGGCCTCCTCGAGTTCATCCGGCTCATCATCCGCGATCTATGAGTCACCTGAAAAGATAAGGGAGAAGGTGAGTCACCAAGACTCAGTGCATAATTCCTTCCCCCAATTAATACAATATTCTTACACAAATTATAACTAAGCAATATATATATAAAATGCACCCAACCTAGCCATCCATAACTCCTTTTCTACCCGTGTGGTACCAAACCACTGGTGGTGCCAAACAACTGGTGACCCAAAGTCACGATATCCAAAAATGTGATACCAAATCACTGGTGACTCAAAGTCACGAATAATCCATCTGTGGGGCCAACCCACGTGTGATACCAAATCACTAGCGACGATCCCATATCTCAAAAGTGGGGCCAACCCACGTTGGTGCTAGACCACAGGGACGAGTCGCTATGAGGTGCCAAACCTCTGGTGTCCCAAAGACACAAATGTGATACCAAATCACTGGAGGTGCCAAACCTCTGGTGTCCAAAGACACGAATATCGAATCTTCCCCCTCCTCTCATATCACCCATACCAATGCAATAGATAAACAAATCATGTCATTATACTTTATTAGGAAATCACATAGAAATTCCATATTTTAAATCGTATCATCATGCATCATATTGCAAAAGTCATATCGAAACAGACTTACCCGATTCCTTATTTATACCCATCATGGTATCATATCAAGATCTCATAGTTTTCGGCTTTAACAACATGAATAGTTATTTAACACACATATATACATATTACTGAGTTATAAAGTGTGTAAGGTACACACCTATCACAAACGCAAGTACTAGATTTTGGAGACCCGATCTACCGCACTAGATCACCTTGTCTTATATTCGGCCAAACCACAAGATTATGAACAAGACCATTCGACCATACCAACAAATCTCGAAAGGTTATCGTTTAAAATACCAAGTATTACCTATTGGCTTACCCCAAAATGATTGTCAAAGAATTGAGGCTTAGAACGATTTCTTCCAAAGTCCCGAAGAGTCTAGAAGAATAAATTCCTGAATAGTTAGATCCTTACAACAATTGTCCAAAAATTTGGCCTTTTCCTCAAGAAAAACAACATAGATAAGAGAGAAAGAAAAGGAGATTCGCCAAGACACTTACCTATCTTCAAAATCGGTTATAGATGAACCCAAAGGAAATCTACCCTTGATGATTTTTCGCCAAGATAACACCAAAAGAGATATGGTGTTAGTTGATGGAGGAAAATTTGGTTAGAGTGGGGAAAAAGAAAGAAAAAGAAAGTGAAATGCAAGAGAGGGATTTTGGCAAAGGAAGGTGGAGAGGACTTTTGGCATAAAAGATTGAGAGAAGAAAAAGAAAAAAGAAAGGGAGGAGATGGTACTTTCGATTTTGAGCAAAAGTGGAAAAAGAAAAAGAGAGAGATGGGAGAAAAGAGATTCGGTCAAGGAAGCAAAAGAGAACAAAATGAAAGCAAATGCCTCCTTCAATGGTAGTATATTTTCGGCACAAAGAGAAAAAGAGTTTGAGAGGAGAAGAAAATAATACCAATTGGTCAAAAATAAAAGCTAAAACCAAAACAAAAGCTTACCTATTACTCACTAATACATTCGGCTAGGGAGAGTGTTTTTGGAGAGAAAAGAAAATGATGTACAATAGTTAAGGAATATGGCAAAAAAGCTACCAACCTTCCGAGCCTTCAACAAAATCGGTCAACCCCTCCCTCTAGACCATTATGCCATCCACATACATGGACTAATGGCCATAGAAGAGTTTCCAAAACACTCTCCATCATCCAAGCCCTTTGTCCCCCCCATCCTTCCATAAGTCTAAAGAATCTTATCCCTAATTACAAGCTTTCCAAAACCATTATTCAACTTACCAAAAATTTTGAAAGCCCAACCTACCATAAGAGTGGCTTGGCCAACACTTAATGCTAAGATGCATAAACAAAAATAAAGTCTTCCAATGCAATCCATGCTACTCGAACCTCTTCCCTCATGCAACCTTTCATGCATCATAGCCACCTTGCCACTTACTCCTCATGTGTTAGAATTTAATGCTTAAATTATCTTAAGTGTCAAGATTACCTAGTTCACTTCATTAAAATTTTTTAAATACCAAGAATTATTCTAGCTTCATAAATAAAATCAAGCCTTCACTAGGCCATGTTAAGCACACAAACAATACTACCCGAGCTAACACAAGCTACCAACAAATACACAAATTTTAGGATGTTACAATTCTACCCCCTTAAAATAATTTCATCCTCGAAATTACCTGATTAAAAGAGTTGAGGGTACTGCTACCTCATAACATCCTCCGGTTCCCGCATAGCTTCTTCTATGCCATGGTTCCGCCATAAGACCTTCACTAAAGGAACTGACTTCTTACACAAAACTTTTACATCTCGATCTAGAATCTGCACTGGTTCTTCTTCCATCGTCAAATCTGGACTCACCTCTATTTCCTCCACTGCCACGACATGTGATGAATCATAACGATATCGTCTAAGCATGGAGACATGGAACACATCGTGAATCTGACTCAGCTCTGATGGCAACTCGAGCTGATAAGCTACTGGTCCCACACGTCTCAACACCTTATACGGCCCAATGAACCTTGGACTTAACTTGCCTTTTCTCCCAAATCTTAACACTTTCTTCCATGGCGAGACCTTCAAAAAGACCTGGTCACCCACGGCAAACTCTATATCCCTCCGCTTGAGATCGACATATGACTTCTACCTATCTGAAGCTTCCTTCAGACGAGCCTGAATCATCTTAACCTTGTCCTCAATCTCTATAACCAACTCTGGTCCTAACATCTGACACTCACTCAACTCTGTCCAGCATGTAGGTGTGCGACACCTCCTACCATACAACGCCTCATACGGTGCCATCTTAATGCTTGCCTGATAACTATTGTTGTATGCGAACTCATTAATGGTAAAACTCTTCCCAGTGCCTCTGAAGTCCAAAACACATCCTCTCAACATATCCTCTAAGATCTGAATAACTCTTTCCGACTGCCCGTCAGACTGTGGATGAAATGCCGTACTAAAATCCAACCCCGTACCCAAAGCCTGATGTAATGCTCTTCAAAACCTTAACGTAAATCTAGGATCTCATCGAGATGATCGACACCTGGTACACCGTGCAACCTCACTATCTCGCCACATACAACTTAGCTAACTTATGAAGCGAGTAATCCACCCTACGGAATGAAATACTTAGGAATGAAATGAGTCGACTTAGTTAGGCGATCCACAATCACCCAAACTGAATCTTTCTGAAGTAGTCATCGTCGGATAATTAACCTCATACGGTCTCAAGCGCCAAGATGCATAAGCCACTACCTTCCCTTCCTACACCAAAGCACACATCCCAAACTAGTATGTGATGCATCACAGTAAACCGTGAATTCCTTACCTGCCTCAGATTGAATTAAAATCTAAGCTTCAGTCAGAATCTTCTTCAACTTGTTGAAACTTTCTTGCTGCTTCTCGGTCCACACAAACGGAACTCCTTTCCACAACAACTTGGTCATCAGTGCTGCTATCAAAGAAAATCCTTCCACAAATCTTCGGTAATACCCCCTAGACCTAGAAAACTCCTAATCTCAATCACTGACTTAGGTGGCTTCCAATCCAACACTACCTCGATCTTCTGAGGATCCACTCTAATCCCCTCGGTGATACTACGTGACCCAAGAAAGTCACCTCCTTAAGCGTAACTCGACTTACTAAATTTAGCAAAAGTCGCTTTTCCTTAGAATCTGCAATACTACTGTAAATCGCATCATGCTCCTCTTTTGACTTTGAGTATACCAAAATATCATCTATAAATACCACAACAAACTAATCCAAAACCGTTGAATACCCAATTCATCATGTCCATGAATCTTTTTGGTAGCGTTAGTCAACCCAAACGGCATTACGAAACTCGTAGTGCCCATACCGAGTAAATGAAATGCCATCTTATGGATATCAACCTCTTTCACCTTTAGCTGATGATATCCAGACCTTAAATCAATCTTGGAGAAAATCGCTGCCCCTTTAAGCTGATCAAACAAGTCATCTATCCTCGATAAAGGATACTTGTTTTTGATCGTCAGCTTATTCAACTGGCGGTAGTCTATACACATCCACATCGTACCATCCTTCTTCATGACAAAAAGTACCGGCGCTCCCCAAGGCGAAACACTTGGTCAAATGAAACCTCGATCCAACAACTCTTGAATCTGAGCCTTCAATTCCATCAATTCCTTCGGTACCATCCTATACGGAGCTATAGACACTAGCACCGTTCCGGGTAACAGATCTATACCGAATTCAACTTCACGATCCGGAGGCAGTCCTGAAAGTTCTTACGGAAATACGTCAAGATATTGCTTTACTGATTCGAGACATTCCCCATGGATTCCTTAGCTTCCAACGCACACACATGGACTACATATGCCTCATGCCCTTCCTGACCATATTCACAGCTTTCAACACAGATACCACTTTGGATAGGTAATCTCTTCTATTACTTATCATAACTACCTCTTCGCCCTCAGCTGTCTTCAAAACCATGCGCTTAGCGAAGGCAATCCAAACTTGCACGGTACTTAACCAACCATCCATCCTAAGAATCAGATCGAACTCCCCAAATGGCAGTTCCATCAGATCAGCTACAAACATTACCCCTTAGAGTTCTAGGGGTACATCTCTATACAACTTATTTACTTCTACAGAGTGACCTAGAGGACTAAGTACTATCATCCTCCAAGAAGCAGTCTCAAAATCTAAGCTCAAGGTCTCTACTATGCTACTAGCAACATACGAATGCGTCGAATCCACATCTATCAAAGCAGTATATGGAACACCAAAAATTATGAATGTACCGGTTATGACGTCCGGTACGTCACCCTCCTCTCGATGTCTCGCAGCATACACTAAACTAGGTTGTCTTGCCTCAGTGTTACTTACACCTCTGTCCGATGCTCCGCGGCCTCGACTAGAACCATTACTTCCTCTACCATTACCACAACCTCTCTGTGGTGACGGTCCCTCCTTTCTGAACTAAGCACGACCTTGACCCTCGGTGATTCACGGCTTGCTTACGTGGGCGGTCCCTCACACGATGATCCAATGAGCCACACATGAAACATCCTTTCCTTCTTGTCCAACATTCACCCCAATGATATTTTCCACATCGTTTACCTTTGTCTTGGTCCTTGATTAGCGATATGAGCCTCCCAGATTGATTCGCCCATTACGCCTAGCCCTCTTTTGAGAATTACCTGACTGGATGATCCAAAACTTCTCTCATGTTTGTTCTGTTGTGCGATACGGACTTACTTCCTTGGACCAAACTCAAAAATGCCTTACGCTGCGCATCAATGTAACTAGACCCAATATATTTCTTTTGATACGCTGCCTTAAAATAGTCCCAAGTGAGATCTTCTGCCGTGGCACTGTTCCTCACCATGAGCCACCACTGATATGACTCATCTCGAAGAAATGACACTATCCTTTTCAGCTTTTCCTCAGCATTCAGGTCCAAGTCATCCATGATTCGCTCCGTCGCCTCTAGCCAATATTCGACCGTACTAGGAGCTACACCCGAAACACCTCAAAATACCTCAGCTCCATTGGCTCGGAGTCGCTCAGGTACAGATTTCTGAGCTCCCGCGCCTCCACCTATTCCAACTACTCTCTCAAGAACTCTCAGCATTGCTTGAGACACTGCGTCGTCCCCGTTTGCTCCTGAAACTCAACTCCAACCGCTGGTGGTGGGGGTGGTGGTACCTCATTCTCGGATCCTTGACCCGACCTCACTGGCTCAGACATAGCCATCCTACCACGACCGCGTCCACGCATAACACGACCCCGACCTCAAGTGCTCATGTCTAAAATCTTGACTTATCTGAATTAAAAGTTTTATGCTTGAGACATCATTCCACTATCTTTAAAACACAGTTTTATGAATAATTTTTAATAAGAAGTTGTTTTCGCGAGTACATCCAACCTATAGTTTTGGGTCTCTAGAGTAGTTCCTACTACTATACAATCATACCATCATCATATCAAAAATTAACAATTTGAAGTTCTTACTCGGGCGGATCTGTGCCGGAGACTCGGTGCCATGCTTTTCCAACCATATAATTTTAAACAAAAACATTTTAAAACTATACTTTAAATCATTTTGGGCCTTGGGCCCACAGCTGAGCTTTTGAACTTAGCTCTGATACTAATTTGTAACACCCCAAACCTGGTCAATACGCCATGACCGAATCTGGTATGTCACTGAGGAAAGCATTTTGAAAAGAATCGAATAACAATTAAATTTTTGTGAAAAACTCTTTGAAAATTTTATATTTGTAGAAATCAGGTGTATAATAAGTTTAAACTGATAATTTACTTTGTAATTTCTTATATAAAACCTTAAAACTTAGTTGATAAATCATAGGTTAGAAAACATTTATATCATTTTAAGAAAACTCAATTATTACTTTGAAAATGTAACATCCACGATAATTAGGGGCTAAGCATTTTACTTAATTGAATGATGTTGCATGTTTATTTATTAAGTGTACTTTGGAAGTTATTTTGAGCTTCATTAATTAAGTGAAGGCTTAGTAAAACTTTTAATTTTATTAAGAGAGAGAGAGCTAAGTAAATTAGGCCTTAAGAATTAATGACAAGGAGTTTCAAGCATAAAGTTAAGTAATTGGCAAAGTGGTTAAGATGCATGGATGTGTGCTTGAGGTGTAAGGTTTGAATCTTCTAGCTAGCATTAGGGGAGGATTTTTAAATTTTTGTTTTCTTCCTTATAAGTGTCGGCCAAGAAAGTTCTAGAGTGGATGAGCTTTCATTCATTTTTTGGCTAGTTGAACATGTGAAAAAGGAAGCAAAGAACTTAAGGCATGGAATCATAAGTTCATGATAAGATGAGGGGGACAAAGGCATGATATTGGGCTATGTTTTGGGGATGTGTTCATGGTCATTTGACCATGAACCTAGACGGCATGAAGGCTAAAGGGAGTGGCTTAATTGTGTAGCAAATTTTTGGATATGATGGGGAGGAAACAAGGAGGAAAAAGGGGGATATGTTGGCCTTGATTTGGCCAAATTTGTGCTTTGCCATTAGGGGGGAGTTAGCCAAAAGTCTTACACAACCTTTTGTCCATCTTTTCTCATTTTCTCCAAAAGTTCTCTCCTAGCCAAAATTGACATTGAGTTTAGGTAAAAATCTTCTCTTTGTTTTAGTTTTCTTTTGACCAATTTTTCTCCAAAAACTTCTACTTTGGCCGAATGTACCTTAGACACTTTGGTACACTTTTACTTTTGATTTAGTCCTCGATTGTATTTGAACCAAATACAATTTTCGTTCTCCCCTCTTTCTTTTTGAAACCGAAACTACAAAATACAAAGAATCAAATTCTTCATTTCTCTTCTTTAGCCGAAGGCATCTAAGTCTCAAAACTAATCTCCCTTCTCTTTGATCATATTCTCTTTTCTTTTTCTTTTCACTTTATTTCTCTCTTCTTTTCCTCTCATTGCCGAAACCACATAGGATCAAGAATCTCCTCCTTGGCCGAATGTGCAAAAGTTCCTAATCATCTCTTTCCTTTTGAGAAATCACCATTATCATCTTCTTCTCCTCTTTCTCTTTTCTTCCTTCTTTCTTTCCTTCTCATTTCTTTTCCCTTTCTTCTTTTCCTCAAATCAAACCACCATTTCTCTTCTCTTTTGTTAAAGCCGAATCTTGAAGGACTCAAGTAAGAATTCTATCAATTATTTTTATCATTTCCTTTCACTTTAGTAAATTTAGAACTATAATCTTTTATTTTCTCTCTAGGCCAAATCTTTTGAAAAGATTTTTCAAAGATCTTTGTTGGAGACAACCTTTAAGTGACCATTCGAATCATCAAGGTAAGATTACTATTTTAGATAATATCAATTTCTTTTGGATGGATCACTAATCTACGTTATTTTAGGGCGATCTAAGATCAACAAGATAGGTAAGAAAAGGGTCATGCGAAGTGTTTGGAAGAAAGGAGGTATTCCTTTACCATCGAACTACAAACGAAGAAGCGATGTCGGGGTTAGAGATTTTCCACGGGTTGTGGACCCTCCGCTAACGAGGATCGGTTATTCAAGTAGTGCGTATAACCGAACCACTTTACGTTGGTGGAATATCGCGGGTTTTGATCCATCTAGTGGAGAAAACCACAAATAACTATCATTCGTGAATCAGGGTAAGGATTTAGATCCATCGTTTATAAGTATAGTTTTGTTAATAATAGTTTATACTAACCGAGTGTATTAATCAATTAGGTGTGGACGAGCAAGAGGGTATTGTTCTCACTTTGTTACTAGGTGTGTAACCATACATTAAAATTTCCATAGATTTATATTGTTAAAAGTGATTATATGATAGTATGTTTTGTTTGTGGATACCAAGCATTGGTATACAAAATTCGTATGTTACCCAATATTTCGTTTATTTTTGCTATATGCATCAATATGAAATAAGCATGACTATATTGTGATTTGTGGGTAAATAGCATGAAAATCGATTTGATATGTATGTGCATAGGCATATGGGTATGTTTAATAAAGGAGGAAGTATTCGGTGGTTTTACCACAATTCGGTGACTTGGTCACATATGTGAAATTGGTGACTTGGTCACATATTTAACTCCGGTGGTTTCGGTCACATATTTGGCTCGGGGACTTGGTCACATATTTGACTCGGTGACTTCGATCACGTATGTGAATCTGGTGACTTCGGTCACGTATTTGAAATTTGGACTTCGGTCAGGTGACTTCGATCACATCTGTTTTGGTGGCTTTGCCACAATAAGGGCGATGTGCATGTTGACTGCAGCAACTGCCTTCGATGGTGTGTAGCGGATGGAGGGTCGATTTAGTAATCCCTACGGTGTGCTGGTTGGTACGGGGGTGTGTAGCGGATGGATATTTAGGTTGGGCCGGGCTTGCATTTCATTTCATATACATAACTATGTAATATTGTATGATTATTACTTGATCTGTTATGAAATGGGCCTTTGGGCTAAATATGAGCTAAATGGGCCTTTGGGCTAAATATGAGTTAAATGGGCCTTTGGGCTAAATATTTGATTAAATGGGCCTATGGCCATATGTGAAATTTATGGGCTTTAAAGCATTTGATAAAATGGGCTTTTTAGTGTATGTGTTATACATTGAGTTTATGACTCACCCATTTTTATGGGATAACTTTTCAGATGACTCGTAGTGCGATGGATCAGGCAAAGAAGGATTTTGAGGTGGCCAGTGCTCGTATTAAGTATTGTGGAGATTTTCCAACTTAAACTATTTACTTTAAATTTTATTACTTAGACTTTATTTTGGGTTGCCAATATTATGTAATAAGGCCACTATAAACTATCTTTCATTTCGTGTTTGGATTTACTTTTATTTTGACATGAACAAATATCTATTAAATAACTAAATTGGTTTTCAATAATTATTTAAAAGGTTTTTGTCTCTAATATATAAATGTTTTCAAGGAAATTTTCTTAAGTTTGGTTTCCTTTTGATTTTATTAATTCCTCCTAAAAATAATGTTTTAAAAGACAAAATTTCTTTACAATGGAATTCGCTAAAGTTTTACTCGAGGAACATACCAAATCCGGTTAGGCTTTTTGGGCGGGTTTGGGGTGTTTCAATTTGATATCGAGCCAGCTTTTAAACTCTCGCCTTGGGTTTTGAAGCCCACAACGTTTTCAAAATTTTGGCCCAAAAGACTTTTTGAAAATTTTCTTAAGTTAAATGGTTTTATAAGAGCATGGCACTCAAATTCTCTACCAGATCCATCGGTATGTACCTTCATTTGATAAATGATATGAATGTTTGATAAGCCTAAGGAAACTTTAGAGACATGGACCCTAGGTGTATGTGTACTACTACGGAAAACTACTAAATATCCATTTCATAAAACTTTCTTTTAATAAGAAGTGAAAAGATTCTAATACATAAGACTTTTCGTAAAAAGCAGATAAGATCGTAGTAGACATGAGCTCTAGGGGACGAGGTCGTCGTGGACATGGAAGAGGAAGGATGATCGTTTGAACCGATTCGATCTGGTCAAGGTTTCGAGAATGAAGCTCCACCACCGGCTGTTGGGGCAGACTTTCAAGAACAAAATGAAGGTGGTGACGCATATCACAAGTCGTCTTGCGAGTTTTGGAACGAGTAGCGAATCTAGTTCGAAATGGGTCTCAAAGTCGGTGGTGAGAGACTAAGATCGAATGGAGTGAGGTTTTCAGAGGAGTATCTGGAGTAGCTCCTAATGTAGCTGAATATTGGTTGGAGGCAGTCGAAAGGATCATGGATGATATAGACTGCACTGATGAAGAGAAATTGAAAGGTGCTATTTCACTTCTTCGTGATGAAGCCTACCAGTGGTGGCTCACTATCAAGGAAAGTACCCCTGTGGATCGTCTGGATTGGGGATATTTTAAAGTAAAATTCGAAGGAAAATATGTTGGAGCTAGCTACATCGACTCTCAGAGGAAGACATTTTTGAATCTAGTACAAGGAAACAAGTCGATAGCTGAATATGAAGCGGAATTTTTGCGACTTAGCCATTATGCCAGAGGGATAGTGGCTACGGAATATGAACGGTGTATCAGATTTGAAGATGGACTTAGAGATGAGCTAAGAGTGATGATTGCTCCACACCGTGAAAGAGATTTTGCAATCTTAGTGGAAAGGGCAAGAATTGCTAAAGAGGCTAAACGGACTGAGAGACAGAACCGGGACAGAGGTCAGAGCAAGAATAAGAGAAGCTTTGGGTCTTCAGGGTCATCCGGAAACTTTCAGAAGAAATCAAGGAATGATGGATCGCGAGGTCAACAGACTGCTATGGGTGTACAAAGTCGTACTTGTTCTCAGTGTGGGAAAATACATTCGGAGAATCTTTGGAAAAAGACCAAATGAATGTTTCAAGTGCGGTTCAAGGATCACATGATCAAAGATTGCCCGATGAACTCGGAGAAGAACCGCCCCGACCAAGTCGAGGTGCTAATCGGTGCCGATGTGAAGTGGACAGCAGCAGATAAGAGGTCGTGGTCCAAATGGAAGGGGCAATGGTTCCGGTAGAGGTCGCGAAACTTCAGGTAGAGGCAGTGGAAGCTCGAGGCGAGACAACCAGTTTGGTGTATGCGTTCATCGCAGAGAAGAAGCGATGGCCTTTGATGTTATCACGGTACGTTTTTGATTTCGGGTTGCCCTTTATCGCTTTGATAGATATAGGGTCAACTCATTCCTATATCGCTAGTGAAGTATCCGGGACTTTGCATGTGACTTCAAAGCTGTACCTAGGAAGATGATCGTACTTAGTCCTCAGGATGCAGCATGAGTTGTAGACAAACTTTTTAATGAAGTGCCTTTAGAAGTCCAAGGGATACAGTTTCCAGCTGATTTAATGGAGTTTCCATTCGGAGAATTCGACCTAATCTTAGGCATGGACTGGCTTGTGAAGTACCGTGCAAATGTGGATTGTGCTGCTAAGAGAATGTCCTTAAGAACTTTTGATGACAAGGAAGTTGTAGTGATGGGCAAAAGACGGAACTACTTATCTAATGTAGTATCCGCTCTTAAGGCGGAAAAGATGGTTAGAAAAGGATGCGAAGCTTTTCTGATGTTGGTGAATGCTTTGGAGGCTAAGGAAGCAATATTAATGAAGTCAGGACGGTGAATGAATTTGTAGATGTTTTTCCGGAAGAACTTCCAGGTTTGCCTCCAGATCGTGAGGTAGAATTCGAGATAGACTTATTGCCTAGAACGGTGCCAGTTTCTATTGCTCCATATAGAATGGCACCGAAGGAATTGGTTGAGCTTAAGGCTCAGATTCAGGAGTTGCTTGATCGTGGATTCATTCGACCTAGTGTGTCTCCATGGGGAGCACCGGTCCTATTCGTGAAGAAGAAGGACGGATCGATGAGGATGTGTATAGACTATCGGCAGTTGAATAAGCTGACCATCAAGAACAAGTATCCTTTGCCAAGGATCGACGACTTGTTCGATCAGCTTAAGGGAGCTGCGGTATTCTAAAAAATTGATCTAAGATCGGGGTATCATCAGCTTAAAGTGAAAGAAGTGGATATCCATAAGACGGCTTTCCGAACTAGATATGGGCATTATGAATTTCTGGTAATGCCATTCGGATTGACGAATGCCCCAGCTGCGTTTATGGATATGATGAACCGAATTTTTCAGCCCTACTTGGATCAGTTCGTAGTGGTATTCATAGACGACATCTTGGTGTATTCTAAGTCCGAAGTAGAACATGATGAGCATCTCCGGATCGTGTTACGAGTTTTAAGGGAGAAGAAACTGTATGCCAAATTCAGTAAGTGTGAATTTTGGCTGAAAGAAGTTGCATTTTTAGGACATGTGGTATCTGCAGAAGGGATTAGGGTGGATCCTCGGAAGATCGAGGCTGTATTAGATTGGAAACCACCTAAGTCCGTAACTGAGGTTCGCAGTTTCTTGGGTTTAGCCGGATATTATCGAAGATTCGTCGAAGGGTTTTCATCGATAGCTGCACCTTTAACGAAATTGCTAAGGAAGGAAGTACCTTTCGTGTGGGCTGATAAGCAACAAGAGAGTTTTGAGAAGCTCAAGAAAGTTTTGACGGAAGCTCCTGTTTTGATTCAGCCTGAAGCAGGAAAGGATTTCGTCGTGTATTGTGATGCTTCTCACACGGGATTAGGATGTGTTCTGATGCAAGGCAGAAAGGTAGTTGCGTATGCGTCTCGATAGTTGAGACCGCACGAGGTTAATTACCCGACGCATGACTTGGAGTTGGTAGCTGTAGTCTTTGCTCTTAAGGTTTGGAGACATTACTTATACGGGGAAAAGTCAATGATATACATGGACCACAAAGTCTGAAATATCTCTTGACTCGTAAAGAAGCGAATCGAGGCAGCGGCGAAGGTGGATAGAGTTGTTGAAAGACTACGATTGTTCTATCGAGTACCACCGAGTAAGGCGAATGTGGTGGCGTACGCTCTAAGTCAAAAGTGGTGTCATATTTGAGGCGATGTTTGCACATCTTAGTCTTTTCGATGACGGAAGCTTGTTGGCGTAACTTGAGTTAAGCCGAGCATGGTTAAGTCAAGTGAGAGAGAGGCGATTAATAGATGAAGATCCGAGTGAAAAGCTTGACAGTGCAGAGTGGGAAATTGGAAGATTTTAGTATTAATGTGACGGGTATTGTGCTTCAAAGGTAAAGTCGTAGATGTCAAGGATCGGGAGTTGAGACAAAAGATACTTCAGGAATCGCATGGTAGCCCCTATGCTATGCATCCTAGAGGAAGTAAGTTATACCGAGATTTGCGAGATTAATTTTAGTGGCCTGGTCTTAAGCGGGAAGTTACTGAATTTGTAGGGAAGTGCTTGACGTGTCAGCAAGTTAAGGCTGAACATCAAGTACCTTCTGGATTGCTACAGCCAATAAAGATTCCGCAATGGAAGTGGGAGAGAATCACCATGGACTTTGTTAGTGGGCTTCCTCTTACGCCTACTAAGAAAGACTCCATTTGGGTGATAGTGGACCGATTGACGAAATCTGCACATTTTATCCCAATTCGGATTGATTACTCTTTGCAGAAGTTGGCGAAGTTATATGTAGCTGAAATTGTGAGATTGCATGGAGTGCCGTTGTCGATAATTTCGGACAGAGATCCAAGGTTTACGTCGCGATTTTGGAAAGCATTGCATCAGGCTTTGGGCACCAGATTGGACTTCAGTACGGCATTTCATCCTCAGTCAGACGGTCAGTCCGAAAGAGTAATCCAAATCTTAGAAGATATGTTAAGGGGATGTGTGATAGATTTCAAGGAAAGTTGGGAGGAATTTTTACCGTTGGCAGAATTTGCGTACAACAACAGTTTCCAATCCAAGATTCGGATGGCACCATATGAAGCACTATATGGACGAAAGTGTCGCACTCCTACGTGTTGGATGTAATTAGGGAACGACGATTTTGGGTCCGAAATAGTGGTGAATCAAGAAAAGGTTAAGGTAATCCGGGCTCGGTTAAAGGAAGCATCGATAGACAAAAATCGTACGTGATTTAAAGCGAAAGGAAATAGAGTATGCGATGGGAGACCAAGTTTTCTAAAGGTTTCACCTTGGAAAAAGGTGATGAGATTTGGACGCAAAGGAAACTAAGTCCCAGGTTCATTGGACCTTATTGGATTGTGAAGCGAGTCGGATCTGTGGCATATCAGTTAGATTTGCCTTTGGAATTGAAGCAAATGCACGATGTGTTCCATGTTTCAATGTTACGCCGTTACGGTCGGATCCATCTCATATAGTACCGATTGAGGAGGTGGAATTAAGATCGATTTGTCATATGAAGAGGAGCCAATTCAAATTCGGAGCGGGATGTAAAGGTTTTACTTGAGAAAATCAGTTCCCCTCGTTAAGGTATTATGGCGTAATCATGGATCGGAAGAAGCTTCGTGGGGCAGGAGAAAGCGATGCGACAGCAATACCCTCACTTATTCCAGCCAGGTAATTTCGAGGACGAAATTATTTTAAGGGGGGTAGAACTATAACATCCTGATAATTAGGGGCTAAGCATTTTACTTAATTGAATGATGTTGCATGTTTATTTATTAAGTGTACTTTGGAAGTTATTTTGAGCTTCATTAATTAAGTGAAGGCTTAGTAAAACTTTTAATTTTATTAAGAGAGAGAGCTAAGTAAATTAGGCCTTAAGAATTAATGACAAGGAGTTTCAAGCATAAAGTTAAGTAATTGGCAAAGTGGTTAAGATGCATGGATGTGTGCTTGAGGTGTAAGGTTCGAATCTTCTAGCTAGCATTAGGGGAGGATTTTTAAATTTTTGTTTTCTTCCTTATAAGTGTCGGCCAAGAAAGTTCTAGAGTGGATGAGCTTTCATTCATTTTTTGGCTAGTTGAACATGTGAAAAAGGAAGCAAAGAACTTAAGGCATGGAATCATAAGTTCATGATAAGATGAGGGGGACAAAGGCATGATATTGGGCTATGTTTTGGGGATGTGTTCATGGTCATTTGACCATGAACCTAGACGGCATGAAGGCTAAAGGGAGTGGCTTAATTGTGTAGCAAATTTTTGGATATGATGGGGAGAAAACAAGGAGGAAAAAGGGGGATATGTTGGCCTTGATTTGGCCGAATTTGTGCTTTGCCATTAGGGGGGAGTTAGCCAAAAGTCTTACACAACCTTTTGTCCATCTTTTCTCATTTTCTCCAAAAGTTCTCTCCTAGCCGAAATTGACATTGAGTTTAGGTAAAAATCTTCTCTTTGTTTTAGTTTTCTTTTGACCAATTTTTCTCCAAAAACTTCTACTTTGGCCGAATGTACCTTAGACACTTTGGTACACTTTTACTTTTGATTTAGTCCTCGATTGTATTTGAACCAAATACAATTTTCGTTCTCCCCTCTTTCTTTTTGAAACCGAAACTACAAAATACAAAGAATCAAATTCTTCATTTCTCTTCTTTAGTCTAGAAGGCATCTAAGTCTCAAAACTAATCTCCTTCTCTTTGATCATATTCTCTTTTCTTTTCTTTTCACTTTATTTCTCTCTTCTTTTCCTCTCATTGTCGAAACCACATAGGATCAAGAATCTCCTCCTTGGTAGAATGTGCAAAAGTTCCTAATCATCTCTTTTGTTTTGAGAAATCACCATTATCATCTTCTTCTCCTCTTTCTTTTTCTTCCTTCTTTCTTTCCTTTCTTTTCTTTTCCTTTCTTCTTTTCCTCAAACCGAAACCACCATTTCTCTTCTCTTTTGTTAAAGCCGAATCTTGAAGGACTCAAGTAAGAATTCTATCAATTATTTTATCATTTCCTTTCACTTTAGTAAATTTAGAACTATAATCTTTTATTTTCTCTCCTAGGCCGAATCTTTTGAAAAGATTTTTCAAAGATCTTTGTTGAAGACAACCTTTAAGTGACCATTCGAATCATCAAGGTAAGATTACTATTTTAGATAATATCAATTTCTTTAGATGGATCACTAATCTACGTTATTTTAGGGGCGATCTAAGATCAACAAGATAGGTAAGAAAAGGGCTGTGCGAAGTGTTTGGAAGAAAGGAGGTATTCCTTTACCATCGAACTACAAACGAAGAGCAGTATCGGGGGTTAGAGATTTTCCACCGGGTTGTGGACCCTCGCTAACGAGGATCAATTATCAAGTAGTGCGTATAACCGAACCACTTTACGTTGGTGGAATATCGGCGGGTTTTGATCCATCTAGTGGAGAAAAACCACAAATAACTGTCATTCGTGAATCCGAGGGTAAGGATTTAGATCCATCGTTTATAAGTATAGTTTTGTTAATAATAGTTTATACTAACCGAGTGTATTAATCAATTAGGTGTGGACGAGCAAGAGGGTATTGTTCTCACTGTTACTAGGTGTGTAACCATACATTAAAAATTTCCATAGATTTATATTGTTAAAAAGTGATTATATGATAGTATGTTTTGTTTGTGGATACCAAGCATTGGTATACAAAATTGAGTATGTTACCCAATATTTCGTTTATTTTTGCTATATGCATCAATATGAAATAAGCATGACTATATTGTGATTTGTGGGTAAATAGTATGAAAATCGATTTGATATGTATGTGCATGGGCATATGGGTATGTTTAATAAAGGAGGAAGTATTATGGTGGTTTTACCACACCGTCGTGACGGTCACATATGTGAAATTGGTGACTTGGTCACATATTTAACTCCGGTGGCCGGTCACATATTTGGCTCTGGTGACTTGGTCACATATTTGACTCGGTGACTTGGTCACGATGTGAATCTGGTGACTTGGTCACGTATTTGAAATTGGACTTCGGTCGGTGACTTGGTCACATCTGTTTTGGTGGCTTTGCCACAATAAGGCGATGTGCATGTTGGCTGCAGAATCGCATCTTCGATGGTGTGTAGTGGATGGAGGGTCGATTTAGTAATCCCCACGGTGTCTTTGGTTGGTGCGGGGTGTGTAGCGGATGGATATTTAGGTTGGGTAGGGCTTGCATTTCATTTCATATACATAACTATGTAATATTGTATGATTATTACTTGATCTGTTATGAAATGGGCCTTTGGGCTAAATATGAGCTAAATAGGCCTTTGGGCTAAATATGAGTTAAATGGGCCTTTGGGCTAAATATTTGATTAAATGGGCCTATGGCCATATGTGAAATTTATGTGCTTTAAAGCATTTGATAAAATGGGCTTTTTAGTGTATGTGTTATACATTGAGTTTATGACTCACCCATTTTTATGGGATAACTTTTCAGATGACTCGTAGTGCGATGGATCGGGGCAACAAGGATTTTGAGGTGGCCAGTGCTCGTATTAAGTATTGTGGAGATTTTCCAACTTAAACTATTTACTTTAAATTTTATTACTTAGACTTTATTTTGGGTTGCCAATATTATGTAATAAGGCCACTATAAACTATCTTTCATTTCGTGTTTGGATTTACTTTTATTTTGACATGAACAAATATCTATTAAATAACTAAATTGGTTTTCAATAATTATTTAAAAGGTTTTTGTCTCTAATATATAAATGTTTTCAAGGAAATTTTCTTAAGTTTGGTTTCCTTTTGATTTTATTAATTCCTCCTAAAAATAATGTTTTAAAAGACAAAATTTCTTTACAATAGAATTCGCTAAAGTTTTACTCGAGGAACATACCAAATCCGGTTAGGCTTTTTGGGCCGGGTTTGGGGTGTTTCAGAAAACCAATTTGCATTTTGAATGTTGAAACTTAATATTTGGAAATCATTAAAATTGTAGAAAACACTTAACCTATATTTTACTATCAAACGATTTATATTACTCGATGGTAAGATTTTAAAACCATTGCATTTTTATTATTTTAGAAAACTTTGGGCTCAATTATTAAATTAACCAAATAATTTATAAGCGATTTTTAAAACATATCCAAAGCATATAAATAATCCAAAAACATAATTAAAGAGGCCTTATTACAAACCCAAAATAAAACAAAAACCAAATTAAAAATAAATTAAAGTACCCCAAATCGAGATTCATGTAAAAATCAAATTTTATTGCATGGCCTCCTCGAGTTCATCCGGCTCCTCATCCGTGATCTACGAGTCACCTGAAAAGATAAGGGAGAAGGTGAGTCACCAAGACTCAGTGCATAATTCCTTCCCCCGATTAATATAATATTCTTACACAAATTATAACCAAGCAATATATATATATGTATATAAAATGCACCCAACCTAGCCATCCATAACTCCTTTTCTACCCCGTGTGGTACCAAACCACTAGTGGTGCCAAACCACTGGTGACCCAAAGTCACGATATCCAAAAATGTGATACCAAATCACTGGTGACTCAAAGTCACGAATAATCCATCTGTGGGGCCAACACACGTGTGATACCAAATCACTGGCGACGATCCCATATCTCAAAAGTGGGGCCAACCCACGGTGGTGCTAGACCACAGGGACGAGTCGCTATGAGGTGCCAAACCTCTGGTGTCCCAAAGACACAAATGTGATACCAAATCACTGGAGGTGCCAAACCTCTGGTGTCCAAAGACACAGATATCAAATCTTCCCCCTCCTCTCATATCACCCATACCAATGCAATAGATAAACAAATCATGTCATTATACTTTATTAGGAAATCACATAGAAATTCTATATTATAAATCGTATCATCATGCATCATATTGCAAAAGTCATATCGAAACGGACTTACCCGATTCCTTGTTTATACCCATCATCGTATCATATCAAGATCTCATAGTTTTTGGCTCTAGCAACATGAATAGTTATTTAACACACATATATACATATTACCGAGTTATAAAGTGTGTAAGGTACACACCTGTCACAAACGCAAGTACTAGATTTCGGAGACCCGGTCTACCGGACTAGATCACCTTGTCCTATATTCAGCCAAACCACAAGATTATGAACAAGACCATTTGGCCATACCAACAAATCTCGAAAGGTTATCATTTAAAATACCAAGTCTTACCTATTGGCTTACCCCAAAGCGATTGTCAAAGAATTGAGGCTTAGAACGATTTCTTCCAAAGTCCCGAAGAGTCTAGAAGAATAAATTCCTATGAATAGTTAGATCCTTACAACAATTGTCCAAAAATTCACCCTTTTCCCTCAAGAAAAACAACATAGATAAGAGAGAAAGAAAAAGGAGATTTGGCCAAGACACTAACCTATCTTCAAAATCGGTTATAGATGAACCCAAAGGAAATCTACCCTTGATGATTTTCGGCCAAGATAACACCAAAAGAGATATGGTGTTAGTTGATGGAGGAAAATTTGGTTAGAGTGGGGAAAAAGAAAGAAAAAGAAAGTGAAATACAAGAGAGGGGTTTCGACAAAGGAAGGTGGAGAGGACTTTTGGCATAAAAGTTTTAGAGAAGAAAAAGAAAAATGAAAGGGAGGAGATGGTACTTTCGGTTTTGAGCAAAAGTGGAAAAAGAAAAAGAGAGAGATGGGAGAAAAGAGATTCGGTCAAGGAAGCAAAAGAGAACAAAATGAAAGAAAGTGCCTCCTTCAATGGTAGGATATTTTCGGCACAAAGAGAAAAAGAGTTTGAGAGGAGAAGAAAACAATACCAATTGGTCAAAAATAAAAGCTAAAACCAAAACAAAAGCTTACCTATTACTCTCTAATACATTCGGCTAGGGAAAGTGTTTTTGGAGAGAAAAGAAAATGATGTACAATAGCTAAGGAATATGGCCAAAAAGCTACCAACCTTCCAAGCCTTCAACAAAATCGGTCAACCCCTCCCCCTAGTCCATTATGCCGTCGACATACATGGACTAATGGCCATAGAAGAGTTTCCAAAACACTCTCCATCATCCAAGCCCTTTGTCCCCCCATCCTTCCATAAGTCTAAAGAATCTTATCCCTAATTACAAGCTTTCCAAAACCATTATTCAACTTACCAAAAATTTTGAAAGTCCAACCTACCATAAGAATGGCTTGGCCGACACTTAATGCTAAGATGCATAAACAAAAATAAAGTCTTCCAATGCAATCCATGCTACTCGAACCTCTTCCCTCATGCAACATTTCATGCATCATAGCCACCTTGCCACTTACTCCTCATGTGTTAGAATTTAATACTTAAATTATCTTAAGTGTCAAGATTACCTAGTTCACTTCATTAAATTTTTTTAAATACCAAGAATTATTCTAGCTTCATAAATAAAATCAAGCCTTCACTAGGCCATGTTAAGCATACAAACAATACTACCCGAGCTAACACAAGCTACCAACTGATACACAAATTTTAGGATGTTACATTTACGCTTCAGATCCACGTACGACTTTTGTCTATCCGAAGCTTCCTTTAATTGTGCTCGAATCACCTTTACCTTTTCTTCTGTCTCAGATATCAGTTCAGGACCCAACAACTATCGTTCCCCCAATTCAGTCCAACAAGTAGGAGTACGACATCTATGACCATATAACACTTCATAGGGTGCCATTTGGATACTGGATTGATGACTGTTATTATACGCGAACTCTGCCAATGGTAGATATTCCTCCCAACTAACTCTGAAGTCGATCACACAACCTCGTAACATGTTTTCCAAAATCTGAATTACTCTTTCGGACTGACCATCTGACTGAGGGTGAAAAGCCGTACTAAAGTTTAATTTTGTTCCCAAAGCCTCATGTAAAGCTTTCCAAAACTATGATGTAAACCTAGGATCCCTGTCTGATATGATAGACACTGGTACCCCATGCAACCTCACGATTTCAGATACATACAGTTTAGCCAATTTCTGCAACGAGTAATCCGTACGAACTAGTAGAAAATGAGCAGTCTTCGTTAATCGATCTACTACCACCCAGAAAGAATCTTTCTTACTAGGTGTTAAGGGTAACCCACTAACAAAATCCATCGTTATCCGCTCCCATTTCCATAGAGGAATCTTTATCAGTTGCAATAAACCCCATGGTAATTGATGTTCGCCTTCACTTGTTGACAAGTCAAACACTTTCCCACTAAATCAGTAACTTCCCATTTTAACTTTGGCCACCAATACTATTCACGGAGATCCCGATACATCTTATTTCCTCTAGGTGCATAGCATAAGGGCTACTATACACCTCAAGAAGAATCATTTGCCTTAAATCTGAATCCTTAGGCATACAAACCCTTCCACGAAAACATAGTACACCATCCTTGTTCAAATCAAAGTCCCCTATTACACCATTTTCAGCTTGTTGTATTAAAGGACCCAACTTTTCATCGGATAATTGCTTTTCTTTAATTTGCTCCAACCAAAGAGGCTTCACCTGAAGTTTCGCTAGCAAACTGCCATCCTCATACAAACTGAGATGAGTAAACAATGCTCTTAACTCTGATACAACCTTTCGACTCAACGCGTCTGCCACAACGTTAGCCTTTCCAAGATGATACTCGATTGAGAAATCATAATCCTTTAACAGCTCCACCTATCTCTATTGTCTTAAATTCAACTCCTTTTTGGTAAGGAGATACTTAAGACTCTTATGGTCCGTAAAAATGATTGACTTCTCACCGTAGAGATAATGCCTCCAAATCTTTAATGCAAACATCATCGCAGCCAACTCTAAATCATGAGTAGGATAATTGACTTCATGCGACCTCAACTGTCTAGAAGCATAAGCTACCACCTTTCCACTTTGCATCAGTACACATCCTAAACCCATGTGTGACGCATCACAGTAAACGATAAACTCTTTTCTGGCCTCTGGTTGAATCAGTACTGGTGCTTCCGTTAGAATCTTCTTTAGTTTCTCAAAAATTTCTTGTTGTTTATCGGTCCATACATACGGCACTTCCTTTCACAATAGCTTAGTTAGGGGTGCAGCAATCAACGAAAACCCCTCAACAAAGTGTCTATAATAACCAGCCAAACCCAAGAAACTCCGAATCTCAGCTACTGACTTTGGCAGCTTCCAATCCAACACAGTCTCTACCTTTTGAGGATCAACTCTTATTCCTTCAGCTAACACTACATGACCCAAGAAAGTCACTTCCTTTAACCAAAATTCACACTTACTGAATTTGGCATAAAGTTGCTTACCTCGTAAAATTTGCAACACAGTGCGCAAATAAGAGCCATGCTTTTCTTCATTCCTCGAATATACCAAGATGTCATCTATGAACACTACTACGAACCCGGTCTAAATAGAAATTTGAAAGACTCGGTTCATCATGACCATAAATGCAGCTGGTGCATTAGTCAAACCAAACGGCATCACTAAAAACACATAATGTCCATAGCGAGTTCAGAATGCCGTCTTATGAATATCTGCCTCTTTCACCTTGAGTTGTTGATAACCCAATCTCAAATCAGTCTTGGAGAAAACTGAAGCTCCTCTTAATTGATCAAACAGGTCATCGATTCTCGGTAATGGATACCTATTCTTGATCGTCAACTTATTCAACTGCTTATAATCAATGCACATACGCATCGACCCATCCTTTTTCTTGACGAACAAAACCAGTGCTCCCCACAGAGACACACTTGGTCGAATAAATCCCCTAGCTGTAACATCCAGAATTTGGGGGCTATGCATTTTTAATTTAATTGTATGTTGTTGCATGCCTATGTGTAGTTGAGTGTACTTTGGAAGTTTTAGGAACTTCAAGATGTAAGTGAATGCCTTAGAAATATTAAATTTTTAAGACTTAAGATGGAGCTAAGCAAGATAGGTTTTAAGAAAATTTGGCATGAGGTTTTAACCATAACAAGTCATTTGGCAAGGTGGTGTTGGCGCATGGGTGAATGCTTGAGGGAGAGGTTGAATCCCTAGCTAGCAAGTGGAAGAATTTTAATTTTGCTTTCTTTCCTATAGTGTCGGCCAAGCCTTATCTAGAATGGATGGACATTCTTTTAATTTTGGATAGTAGACCATAGGAAAAGGCAAGTTAAAAGTTATGGTATGGAATCATGAGGTTATGGAAGGATAAGGGACAAAGGGCTTGAAGAGGGATGATGTTTTGAAGCTTTTCATGGTCATTTGACCATGAACCTAGATGGCATAAGGGGCTAAGGGGATTGGTTTAATTGTGATAGGAATCAAGGGATTGATAAGGAATAAATGAGGAGGAAAAAGGGGGATCATGTTGGCATGGTGTTGGCCGATTTTTGCAATAGCATTAGGGGTGAAAGTTGGCCAAAACTTTAACCAATTTGTGCATCTTTTTCTTTTCTCCAAACTTTGTCTCTTAGCTGAATGCATATTACACAAAAGATGAACCTTTTTTCTTCTTTTTTAGTCATTTGATATTTTACCATTTCGGTTTTGAGTAGTCCTTTTATTTTCCTTTCTCCAAAACATACCTTCTTTCTCTCCTCTTTGTAACCGAAAATACCAAATATCAAAGACCATTTTTCTTCTCTTTTTCCCTCATGGCCGAATGCTCATAACTTCTAAACTCACCTCTTTTCTTTTGAAAACCAAATCATCTCCTTCTTTCAAACTTTTATTTTCTTCTTTCTCTTCTCATTTACCTTGCTAAGGCCGAAACTTCTCTTTTCCAAATTCATCATTTTTTTTGCAACATCATAAACCTTTTTATCTTTCTTTTCTTTTTCTTGTTGTCATAACCGAAACCACCATTCTCTTTCTCCTCTTTTGTCAAATCGAACTATCTTCCATTTTCATCATCTTCTTTCTTTTCTTTTATTAAAATCAAAATCATCATTTCTCTTTCTTCTAAATCAATAAGGTCGAATCTTCAAATAGTCAAGTAAGGGTGAATCAATCTCCATATTTTGAGTAAGGATTTTCTATCAAGCGTTCTCTTTATTTTCTTTTAGAATAGTCAATTTTAGAAATCTATTTCTCTCATTTTCTCCTTGGCCAAATCTTTGAAGGGGATTTTAAGGACTCATTTTGTAGCCAACGATTAAGGAGAGATCATTCGGGGTCATTCAAGGTAAGGATTGTCATATTTGGTTATATCATTTTTAGATAAAGATTACTAATCGATTTCATTATAGGGGACTCAATCGATCGGTTATTTTTCGTAAACGTAAGATTTTGGGGCTAACAAAATAGGTTCGAAAAGAGCGGTAAGGAGTGTTTGGAAGAGGGGTGGCTCTGTTATACCCTCAAATTTCAAACGAAGGGCTGTATCGGGGATCCGAGATTTTCCACCGGGTTGTGGACCCTCTGCTAATGAAGATCATTTATTTGAAGTCATACGCACACCCGAGCCACTTTTCGTTCGTGGTTTGTCATCGGGTTTTGATCCATCTATCGGAGAGAAACCACATATAACAGTTGTCTGAGATTTCGAGGGTAAGGAATTAGATCTTTCATCAATAGTGTAGATTATAAGTATTAGCGTATTCTAATCAAGTGTGATAATTAATTAGGTGTCCACGAGCGGGAAGGTATCATTCTCACTGTCATAAGGTGTGTAACATTATACTAAATTCTCATAGATCTAAAATAAATGTGATTTGTATGAAAATATGTTTGATATTGGTTGCGGGTACCATTCAGTGGTATACGATATTCAGGTATGTTTACCCCAATATTTCGTTAATATTGCTATATGCATAAATATGAAATAAGTATGACTTTGTTATGATTTTGGGGTATATTGCATAAAATCCGAGTAATATGTATGTGCATGGGCATATGGGTGATATTGATAAAGGGGAAGTGTTCCGGTGGTTTTTACCACATTATCCGGTGACTTCGGTCACATATGTGAATCTGGTGACTTCGGTCACATATTTTGAATCCGGTGACTTCGGTCACAATTATCTGGTGGCCATGCCACAAAATTATAAGGGTGATGTGCATGTTGACTGCAGTAACTGCCTTCGATGGTGTGTAGCGGATGGAGGGTCGATTTAGTAATCCCCACGGTGTGATTGATAGATACGGGTGGTGTGTAGCGGATGGATATTTAGGTGGGCTTGGGTTTGCATTTCATTTTATATATCCATATGATTTTTAAGTGATTTTATTTGATTTGCTATAAAATAGGCTTATGGTTAAATATGTTTTAAATGGCCTTAATGGCCATGATCAATTGGGCGTTTAGTGTTTTGTTACACATTGAGTCTATGAATCACCCTTTTAGGGGATATATTTTAGGTGACTCTTAGCGCGATGGATTGGGTCAGCGAGGACTACGTGGTGGCCGATGCTCAACAAAGTATTGCGGAGTTTATCTTAATTAAACCTATTAAGTTTATTTTTATTACTTAGGATTTATTATGGGTTTTGTTATTTTTGTAATAAGGCAACTATGAACTGTTTTAATTTTGTGTTTTAGATTTTTAATCTGCCACGAACAATATTTACTAAATAATTAAATAATTTTTGAAAAATAACTTAAACTATTTTTAACACCTAAACATCTATGGTTTTTACAATAATAATAAGTTTTTCATTAAATTTGGTTTTCTTTTAACTTATAATTTTCTCTTAAAATAATGTTTTAAGAAGATACAAATTTATTTAACAATACTAATTTCAATGAAATATTTAAGTTAAATCTGTTTTATTCGAAACCATTATATTTTCTTATAAATCAAAACGAGAATTAGTTAAAGTTTTACTCGAGGAACATATCAAATCCTGTTAGGCTTTTGGGCCGGGTTTGGGGTTTTTCAACTTGGTATCAGAGCCCAGTTTTAAACTCTCGACCTTGGGTTTTGAAGCCCACAATGTTTTCAAAATCAGGCCCAAATGACTTTTTGAAAGTTCTCTTAAGTTAAAATGGTTTTATAGAAGCATGGCACCCGAGTTCTTGGCCGAAGTCCATCAGGTAAGTACTTTATTGATAAAGTGGTGTGAATGTATGATATTTTAAAGTGATAAGCTTAAACTATACTTTAGAGACATGGACCCTAGGTGTATGTGTACTACTAAGGAAAAACCACTGAATAAATATATGTTGCATAAAACTTTCTTTTAATAAGAAGTGAAAAGACTCTAATGCAATAAGACTTTTTCGTAAAAATAGATAAGACACGTAGTAGACATGAGTTCTAGGGGACGTGGTCGTCGTAGACGTGGTAGAGGAAGAATGGCTGTGTCGGAACCAATTAGATCTCGTCAAGGTTTCAAAATGAAACTCGCCACCTACCATTGTTGGGTGGAATTTCAAGAGCAAAATGGAGGAGGTGACGAGTATCACAAGTTGTCTTTGCAAGATTTGGAACAGTAGCAGAAGCTAGTACGGGAAATGGGTCTCGAAAGTCAGTAGCTGAGAGACTTAGATCAAATGGAGCTGAGGTTTTTAGGGGAGTATCTGGAGTAGCTCCGAATGTAGCGGAGTACTGGTTGGAGGCAGTTAAGAGGATTATGGATGATTTGGACTGCACTGCTGAAGAAAAGTTGAAAGGTGCTGTTTCACTACTCCGTGATGAGGCCTACCAGTGGTGGCTCACTATCAAGGAGAGTACCCCTGTGGATCGAGTGGATTGGGGGTATTTTAAAGTTAAATTTGAAGGGAAATACATTAGAGCTAGCTATATCGACTCTCAGAGAAAGGCATTTCTAAATTTAGTGCAAGGAAATAAGTCGATAGCTGAGTATGAAGCAGAGTTCTTGCGACTTAGCCGATATGCTAGAGGGATAGTAGCTACTGAATATGAACGGTGTGTAAGATCGAGGATGGACTGAGAGATGAACTGTGAGTGTTGATTGCTCCACACCGGGAAAGAGACTTTGTAGTCTTAGTGGATAGGGCAAGGATAGCTGAAGAAGTTAAGTGGACTGAGAGGCAGAACCGGACAGAGGTCAGAATAAGAATAAGAGGAGCTTTGGGTCTTCAGGGTCATCCGGGAATTTTCAAAAGAAACCAAGAGTTGATGGGCCGAGATAGCAGGTTGCTACGGGAGGACAACATCGTACTTGTGCTCAATGAGGGAAGATGCACCCGGGAGAATGTTGGAAAAAGATCGGGGATGTTTCAAGTCTTGGTCTAAAGATCATATGATCAAGGATTACCCGATGAATTCAGATAAGAACCACCCAAGAAGTCGTGGTATTAATCAGTGGCGGAGGTGGACAACAATGATAAGGGGTCGTGGTCCAAATGGAAGAAGTAATGGTTCTGGTAGAGGTCGCGGACTTCAGGTAGAGGCAGTGGTAGCTCTGAGGCAAGACAGCCAGGTCTGGTATATGCAGTTCATCGCAGAGAAGATAGTGACACACCTGATGTTATCACGGGTACGTTTCTAATTTCTGGGTTGCCCTTTATTGCTTTGATAGATATAGGGTCAACTCACTCATATATCGCTAGTGAAGTATCTGAAACTTTGCATGTGACTTCTGAGACTGTACCTAGGAAGATGACTACACTTAGTCCTTTAGGACAGACAGTAGTAATAGACAAACTTTTTAAGGAAGTGCCTTTAGAAGTTCAAGGGATGCATTTTTCGGCTGATTTAATGGAGTTGCCATTCGGGGAATTCGACCAGATCTTAGGCATGGACTGGCTAGTGAAGTATCGTGCAAATGTGGATTGTGCTACTAAGCGGATGTCATTAAGAACTATTGATGACAAAGAAGTTGTGGTGATGGGCGAGAGACGAAATTACTTATCAAATGTAGTATCTGCCCTTAAGGCAGAAAAGATGGTTAGAAAGGGATGTGTGGCTTTTTTGATGTTGGTGAGTGCCTTGGAGGCTAAAGAGGCAACTGTTGAAGAGGTCAGGACTAAGAGTGAATTTGTAGATGTTTTTTCGGAAGAACTTTCAGGATTGCCTCCGGATCGTGAGGTAGAATTCGGGATTGACTTATTGCCTGGAACGGCGCCAGTTTCTATTGCTCCGTATAGAATGGCACCGAAGGAGTTGGTTGAGCTTAATGCTCAGATCCAGGAGTTGTTTGATCGTGGATTTATCCGACCTAGTGTGTCTCCATGGGGAGCACCGGTCCTATTCGTGAAGAAGAAGGACAGAACGATGAAGATGTGTATAGATTACTGCAGTTGAATAAGCTGACCATCAAGAACAAGTATCCTTTACCGAGGATCGATGACTTGTTCGATCAGCTTAAGGGAGCTGTGGTATTCTCAAAGATAGATCTAAGGTCGGGGTATCATCAGCTTAAAGTGAAAGAAGCGGATATCCATAAGACAGCTTTCCGAACAAGATATGGGCATTATGAGTTTTTGGTAATGCCGTTTGGATTGACAAATGCCCCAGCTGCGTTTATGGATATGATCAATCGGGTTTTCCAATCCTACTTGGATTAGTTCATCGTGGTATTCATAGACGACATCCTGGTGTATTCTAAGTCTGAGATGGAACATGATAAGCATATCCGAATAGTGTTGCAAGTTTTAAGGGAGAAGAAACTTTATGCCCAATTCAGCAAGTGTGAATTTTGGCTGAAGGAAGTTGCGTTCTTAGGCCATGTGGTGTCCGCAGAAGATATAAGGGTGGATCCTCGGAAGATTGAGGCAGTACTAGATTGGAAACCACCTAAGTCCGTAACTGAGGTTCGTAGTTTCTTGGGATTAACAGGTTACTACAGAAGATTCGTCGAAGGATTCTCATCGATAGCTGCACCTTTAACGAAATTGTTACGAAAGGAGGTACCTTTCGTATGGGCAGATAAGCAGCAAGAGAGCTTTGAGAAGCTCAAGAGGGTTTTGACTGAAGCTCCGATTTTGATTCAGCCTGAGGCAGGGAAGGATTTCGTGGTGTACTGTGACGCTTCTCACATTGGATTAGGATGTGTTCTGATGCAAGACGGGAAGGTAGTTGCATATGCGTCTCGGCAGTTGAGGCCACACGAGGTAAATTACCCGATGCATGACTTGGAGTTGGCAGCAGTGGTCTTTGCTCTTAAGGTATGGAGACATTATTTATATGGGGAAAAGTCAGTGATATACACGGATCACAAGAGTCTGAAATATCTACTGACTCAGAAAGAACTGAATTTGAGGCAACAAAGGTTGATAGAGTTATTGAAAGACTATGACTGTTCTATTGAGTACCACCCGGGCAAGGCAAATGTGGTGGCAGACGCTCTAAGTCGAAAATTGGTGTCAGATCTAAGGGTGATGTTTGCATATCTTAGTCTTTATGACGACGGAAGCTTACTGGCAGAATTACAAGTAAGGCCAACATGGTTGAGTCAAGTGAAAGAGAGACAGTTGGTAGACAATGATCTGAGTGCAAAGCTACAGCAGGTACAGAATGGGGAATTAGAAGATTTTGGTATTAACAACGATGGGGTATCGTGTTTCAAAGGTAAAATCTGTATGCTGAGGGATCAGGAGTTGAGGCAAAAGATTCTTCAGGAGTCGCTTGGTAGCCCTTATGCTATGCATCTTGGAGGAAGTAAGTTATACCGAGATTTGCGAGATTAGTTTTGGTGGCCTGGTCTTAAACGAGAAGTTACGGAGTTTGTAGGAAAGTGCTTAACGTGTCAGCAAGTCAAGGCTGAACATCAAGTACCTTCGGGATTGCTACAGCCGATAAAGATTCCGCAGTGGAAGTGGAAGAGAATCACCATGGACTTTATTAGTGGGCTTCCTCCTACGCCTACTAAGAAAGACTCGGTATGGGTGATAGTGGATCGATTGACGAAATCTATGCATTTTATCCCCTTTCGGGTTGATTACTCTTTGTAGAAATTGGCGAAGTTATATGTGGCTGAGATTGTGAGGTTGCATGGAGTGCCGGTGTCGATTATTTCAGATAGGGATCTGAGGTTTACGTCTCGATTTTGGAAAGCATTGCATCAGGCTTTGGGCACCAGATTGGACTTTAGTACGGCATTTCATCCACAATCGGATGGCCAGACTGAGCGAGTAATCCAAGTATTAGAAGATATGTTAAGGGGATGTGTGATCGATTTTAGAGGAAGCTGGGAGGAGTTCTTACCATTAGCAGAATTTGCGTACAACAACAGTTACCAAGCCAGTATTCGGATGGCACCGTATGAAGCACTATATGGACGGAAGTGTCGCACTCCTACGTGTTGGATAGAATTAGGGGAACGTCATGTTTTGGGTCCAAAAATAGTGGCTGAATCTGAAGAAAAGGTTAAGGTAATCCGAGCTCGGTTAAAAGAAGCATCTGACAGGCAAAAGTCGTACGCAGATCTTAAGCGGAAAGAAATAGAGTTTGTTGTGGGGGATCAAGTTTTCCTAAAGGTTTCACCTTGGAAAAAGGTGATGAGATTTGGTCACAAAGGAAAGTTAAGTCCCAGGTTCATTGGACCTTATTGGGTTTTGAAGCGGGTTGGACCTGTGGCATATTAGTTAGAATTGCCTTCGGAGTTAAAGCAAATGCACGATGTGTTCCATGTTTCAATGTTACGTCGTTATCGATCGGATCCATCTCATGTAGTGCCAGTTGATGAGGTGGAATTAAGACCAGATTTTTCCTATGAAGAGGAGCCAATTCAAATTCTGGAGCGGGATGTAAAGGTATTACGGAGAAAATCAGTTCCTCTTGTCAAAGTATTATGGCGTAATCATGGATCGGAAGAAGCTTCGTGGGAGCCGGAGGAAGCGATGCGACAGCAATACCCTCACTTGTTCTAGCCAAGTAATTTTGGGGTTGAAATTATTTTAAGGGGGTAGAACTGTAACATCCAGAATTTGGGGGCTATGCATTTTTAATTTAATTGTATGTTGTTGCATGCCTATGTGTAGTTGAGTGTACTTTGGAAGTTTTAGGAACTTCAACATGTAAGTGAATGCCTTAGAGAAATATTAAATTTTTAAGACTTAAGATGGAGCTAAGCAAGATAGGTTTTAAGAAAATTTGGCATGAGGTTTTCAGCATAAAAAGTCATTTGGCAAGGTGGTGTTGGTGCATGGGTGAATTCTTGAGGGGAGAGGTTCGAATCCTCTAGCTAGCAAGTGGAAGAATTTTAATTTTTGCTTTCTTTCCTATAGTGTCGGCCAAGCCTTATCTAGAATGGATGGACATTCTTTTAATTTTGGATAGTAGACTATAGGAAAAAGGTAAGTTAAAAGTTATGGTATGGAATCATGAGGTTATGGAAGGATAAGGAGACAAAGGGCTTGAAGAGGGGATGATGTTTTGGAAGCTTTTTCATGGTCATTTGACCATGAACCTAGACGGCATAAGGGGCTAAGGGGGATTGGTTTAATTTTGATAGGAATCAAGGGATTGATAAGGAAGAAATGAGGAGGAAAAAGGGGGATCATGTTGGCATGGTGTTGGCCGAATTTTGCAATAGCATTAGGGTGAAAGTTGGCCAAAACTTTAACCAATTTTTGCATCTTTTTCTTTTCTCCAAACTTTGTCTCTTAGCCGAATGCATATTACACAAAAGATGAACCTTTTTTCTTCTTTTTTAGTCATTTGATATTTTACCATTTTGGTTTTGAGTAGTCCTTTTATTTTCCTTTCTCCAAAACATATCTTCTTTCTCTCCTCTTTGTAACCGAAAATACCAAATATCAAAGAGCATTTTTCTTCTCTTTTTCCCTCATGGCCGAATGCTCATAACTTCTAAACTCACCTCTTTTCTTTTGAAAACCAAATCATCTCCTTCTTTCAAACTTTTATTTTCTTCTTTCTCTTCTCATTTACCTTGCTAAGGCCGAAACTTCTCTCTTCCAAATTCATCATTTTTTTGCAACATCATAAACCTTTTTATCTTTCTTTTCTTTTTCTTGTTGTCATAACTGAAACCACCATTCTCTTTCTCCTCTTTTGTCAAACCGAACTATCTTCCATTTTCATCATCTTCTTTCTTTTCTTTTATTAAAAACTGAAATCATCATTTCTCTTTCATCTAAATCAATAAGGCCGAATCTTCAAATAGTCAAGTAAGGGTGAATCAATCTCCATATTTTGAGTAGGGATCTTCTATCAAGCGTTCTCTTTATTTTCTTTTAGAATAGTCGATTTTAGAAATCTATTTCTCTCATTTTCTCCTTGGCGAATCTTTGAAGGGGATTTTAAGGACTCATTTTGTAGCCAACGATTAAGGAGAGATCATTTGGGGTCATTCAAGGTAAGGATTGTCATATTTGGTTATATCATTTTTAGATAAAGATTACTAATCGATTTCATTATAGGGGACTCAATCGATCGGTTATTTTTCGTAAACGTAAGATTTCGGGGCTAACAAAATAGGTTCGAAAAGAGTGGTAAGGAGTGTTTGGAAGAGGGGTGGCTCTGTTATACCCTCAAATTTCAAACGAAGGGCTATATCGGGGATCCGAGATTTTCCACCGGGTTGTGGACCCTCTGCTAACAAAGATCGTTTATTTGAAGTCGTGCGTACACCCGAGCCACTTTCCGTTTGTGGTTTATCATCGGGTTTTGATCCATCTATCGGAGAGAAACCACATATAACAGTTGTCCGAGATTCTGAGGGTAAGGAATTAGATCTTTCATCAATAGTGTAGATTATAAGTATTAGCGTATTCTAATCAAGTGTGATAATTAATTAGGTGTCATGACGGGAAGGTATCGTTCTCTTTGTCATAAGGTGTGTAACATTATACTAAATTCTCATAGATCTAAAATAAATGTGATTTGTATGAAAATATGTTTGATATTGGTTGCGGGTACCATTCAGTGGTATACGATATTCAGGTATGTTTACCCCAATATTTCATTAATATTGCTATATCCATAAATATGAAATAAGTATGACTCTGTTATGATTTTGGGGTATATTGCATAAAATCTGAATAATATGTATGTGCATGGGCATATGGGTGATATTGATAAAGGGGAAGTGTTCCGGTGGTTTTTACCACATTATCCGGTGACTTCGGTCACATATGTGAATCTGGTGACTTCGGTCACATATTTTGAATCCGGTGACTTCGGTCACAATTATCTGGTGGCCATGCCACAAAATTATAAGGGCGATGTGCATGTTGACTGCAGCAACTGCCTTCGATGGTGTGTAGCGGATGGAGGGTCGATTTAGTAATCCCCATGGTGTGATTGGTAGGTACGGGTGGTGTGTAGCGGATGGATATTTAGGTGGGCTTGGGTTTGCATTTCATTTTATATATCCATATGATTTTTAAGTGATTTTATTTGATTTGCTATAAAATGGGCTTATGGCTAAATATGTTTTAAATGGGCTTAATGGCCATGATCAATTGGGCTTTTAGTGTTTTGTTACACATTGAGTCTATGACTCACCCTTTTATGGGATATATTTTAGGTGACTCTTAGCGCGATGGATCAGGTCAGCGAGGACTACGTGGTGGCCAATGCTCAACAAAGTATTTCGGAGTTTATCTTAATTAAACCTATTAAGTTTATTTTTATTACTTAGGATTTATTATGGGTTTTGTTATTTTTGTAATAAGGCCGCTATGAACTGTTTTTAATTTTGCATTTTAGATTTTTAATCGCCACTACGAACAATATTTACTAAATAATTAAATAATTTTGAAAAATAACTTAAACTGCTTTTTAACACCTAAACATCTATGGTTTTACAATAATAATAAGTTTTTCATTAAATTTGGTTTTCTTTTAACTTATAATTTTTCTCTTAAAATAATGTTTTAAGAAGATACAAATTTATTTAACAATACGAATTTCAACGAAATATTTAAGTTAAATCTATTTTATTCGAAACCATTATATTTTCTTATAAATCAAAATGAGAATTAGTTAAAGTTTTACTCGAGGAACATATCAAATCTGGTTAGGCTTTTGGGCCGGGTTTGGGGTGTTTCACTAGCAGTTCTTGAATTTGAGCTTTAAGCTTTGCTAACTCATTCGACACTATTCTATAAGGAGCAATGGACACCGGAGCAGTTTCGGGCAAAAGCTCAATGCCCAATTCTATTTCTCGATCTGGAGGTAGACCCGGAAGTTCTTCAGGAAAGACATCTGGAAATTCTTTCATCGTTCTCACACCTTCTACTGAAAATTCCTTGGCATCCAAAGCACTGATGAATGCGAGGAATGCCCTATTCCCTTTCCGCACCAACTTTTCTGCCTTCAAAGTAGATACCATATTTGCCAAAAAGTTTCTTCACTTGCCTATCATTATTATCTCCTTATCATCCATAGTCCTTATTGGCATCCGCTTTTTGCACAATCCAATTGTGCCCGATGCTTCACCAACCAATCCATGCCCAAAATAAGATCAAACTCACCGAAAGGTAATTCCATTAAGTCCGCTAGAAATACCTCTCTTTGAATCTCCAAAGGCACATCTCTAAATAATTTATTCACTATTATCGACTGTCCTAATGGACTAATTACGTCATCTCTCTATCGGTAATCTAAGATCTAATATTTAGGTTTCCAGATATGGCACTAGCAACATACGAGTGGGTAGACCCGATATCTATCAAAGCGAAGAATGTACATCGAGATGAAGAACGTACCAGTTATCACATCAGGTGCATCGCCGTCCTCACGACGCCTAACAGCATAGACCAATCCTGGCTATCTTGCCTCCGTGTTACCTCTAATGCCATTACCTCGACCCGGTGCACCTTGTCCACGTCCGTTACCATTACCATCATGACCTGGTCCATGACCTCTTGGTGGCTACTGAGTACTTCTAGCTGGCTGAGCATCAGGGTTATGAGCTTCCTGAGTCGTATCAGTCCATCGGAGGCGATTCTTAAACTGATGATCCTTGGATCCACATTTAAAATAGGCTCCAATTTTTCTCCAACATTCTTCGGATGTCGTCTTCCACAATCGACACATTCTCGACTCTGATTAGTAGTCATAGGAGCCCTAGTTTGAACTGGCTCATCATTCCGTGGCCTCTTTTGAAACCTTTTAGAAGAACCAGAGTACTTAAAATCCCTCTTACCTCTGACTTTTTCCCAGTTCTAGCATTCTGAATTCTTAGCCTCTTCGGCTATCTTAGCTTTCTTACAAGCGAGGTAAAAGTCCTTACTTGTTGTGGGGCTATCAGTACCTGCAACTCATTATTCAGCCCATCCTCAAAGCGTACACAGCGCTCATGATCAGTCTGCACTATAGTACGAGCATAACGACTCAAACGAAGAAATTCTGCCTCATAGGCTGCCACAGTCTTACTTTCTTAAACCAAGTTCAAGAATTCCTTCCTCCGGGCATCTACATAACTTATCCCAACGTACTTCCCTTGGAAAGTAGCTTTAAAGAAATCCCAATTAACCAATGCAGCCTCGGTGCCTTCTCAAATAGTAAGCCACCATTGATACGCCTCGTCTCTTAGCAAAGATACAGCTCCTCTCAGTTTCTGCTTGACGGTGCACTCCAAATCATCCATAATTCGTTCTACAGCCTCAAGCCAATATTCTGCCACATTCGGAGCTACACCAGAGACACCTCTAAAAACTTCTGCACCACTAGACTTGAGTCGTTCCGATATTGATCCGTGAGCTACTGGCCCAATTTTGGCCCCAGCTACTCTTTCTAAGACTCGCAACATTGCTTGAGTCAAAGCATTATCCTCATTCGCATGATCATGAGATCCAGTTTCGCTCTCGAATGACACAGGTGCATCCATTTCCAATATATGACACGGCGCTTCAGACGCAGCACCTCGTCCTCTACCACGGCTACATCTACCGCGTCTCACGACCACGTCCTCTAGTGCTCATAATGACTAATTCGCTTTTAATCTGATTACAAGTTTTATGAATCAGAATATTATTTCAGTGTTTATTGACGATATTTTATGAGATATAAGAGATAGGGTTGTTTTCACAATCAGATCCTATAGTCTCGATCTCTATCATTTTCAACTCCTAAAATTAGAAGTTCTAGAGTGTTCCTAAGGTTTCATCACAATAATAAACATTTAATAAACAAATACTTACTTGACTTGGTGCCGGATGCTTGTGGTGCCATACTACCTTTAAAACATAAAGTCTAGAAATTTAAATAGTTTTTAAATAGAAATCATTGTTGAACCCAAACCACAACGAGTTTTGAAACTAAGCTCTGATACCATAAAATGTAACACCCCAAACCCGGCCTATGCATTAAGCCCGAATTTTGGCATGCCACACAAATTAAACGTACATTCAAATCATTTAACGATGTAGGAATCAAATTCCAAAATGATTTAGAGAATGACTTTATCAAAAAATCGAAGTTCATTGAAAACCATAATTAAAACACAAGAGTTTATCATTTAATCTATAGAGTAGTAATTGATTAAAATTATGGATTTATTTAGTCGAAATATTTTATCGAAAAGTTTTAAAAGAATTTCCTAAGTTTCAGTGATATTTAAGAAAAACCTTTATTTTATACGAGAGTTATAGAAAAACATTTATAAAAACTAAACCAATCCAACTTAGGAAAGCTAAAGCATAATAAAATCCATAATTAAAGAGGCCTTATTACATCGCCATAAAAATATTACTTAATAAAATTTATTAAGGACGTCTAGTATAGCCTCCACACGAAGTCATCTCCAACCCAAGTCTCCATCAATTATTATTACCTGAGAGGGGTAAAAAAAATTGGGGTGAGTTACTTAGAACTTAGTGTGTAACTCACTTACCTTAATCCACTGGGCCAAAACCATTTAAGCATTTATTTGGGCCTAAGCCCATACAAAATACAATAATTTAGCATGTATGAAATGCAAGTGATATGCAATTCCCAAAACCAAACCTAGATTTCCATCCGCTACACACCACCTGTACCAACCAGCACACTTGTGGGGAGCTTTAGTCACCCACCCCGCTAACACACCAAAGTAGGCATTAAGCCGTATATCAAATTTCGTCGACAAGCCACCGAATTCACAGAGTTTACATGGCATTTGCCATTTTTCAGAATTGTGGCAAAGCCACCAAAATTTTGTAGCAAAGCTACCAGTACTTCTCTTCGTCAAATAGCCCAACCCATGCAATCATGTATATAGCATGCATAATAATCCATTCATATAATTATTCCAACATAAGGCCCATTATAAAAATTATTACAAACTGGCCCATTTCACATTTTGGCCCACGAAATCTCATATCACATATGGCCCATTTATCAATTATCATATATGGCCCAATTATCAAATATCACATATGGCCCATTTATCGATTATCACATATGGCCCATTTATCAAATATCACATATGGCCCATTTATCAAATATCATATATGGTCCATTTATCAAATATCACATATGGTCCAATTATCAAATATCACATATGGCCCAATTATCGAATATCACATATGGCCCAATTATCGAATATCACATATGGCCCAATTATCAAATATCACATATGGCCCAATTATCAAATATCACATATGGCCCAATTATCATATATCACATATGGCCCAAATTGTCCAATTATCACTTTTATCGAATTAGCCCGTTAAGGGCAATTTCATAATTTTCATGATCTTAATACCAATTTCAAAACTTTTATCATTAAGGTGATAAATATGCTATTCTTCCCGATTTCACTAACTTGTGATTTCATCCACCGATTTATACGATATAGTCATCTAACCCATGAGATACGGTGTGAGATTACACACCTGATTACGGTGAGAACTACACTTTCCCGCTCGTCGATATTTAAACACACATCACGATGGATTAGAACACTAATATTTAATATAAAACTATTCTAATGATTGTCGATTTAGATCCTTACCCTCAAAATCTCGAACAACCACTATTTGCGATTTCTCTCGATCAAAAGTTCAGAACCACGAGTAAACAATGGTTTGGGGGTACGTACGACTTCGAATAATTGATTTTTGCCGGATGAAGGTCTACAACCCGGTAGAAAGTCTCGGATTTCCAAAACAGTCTTGCTCTTGAATTTAGGGGGAATAATGGAACCACCCCTCTTTCGAACACTATTAACAACTCTTTTCGTCCCTATTTTGATTGCCACCATTGACAAATAAATGTTAGTCAAACTAATATTCCCTTATCACCCCCAATTGATTTTAAGAGAGAAATTGGCTTGCCACAGGATTCTTTCGTTCAAAAGGTGGAAGTCGATTGATAGAGTCCCTATGATAGAATCGATTTAATCAATACAATCTTATCAAAATAGAATGATAAAAAAAATAGAATCCCTTTTTGAAATAATCCCTTACCTTGACTGATGAAATCTCCTTTTTCACCCGATCTTATAATAACTATGATCAACTTAAGATGTAGAAAAGAAATCGGCACTCCACTATATCACTACAAAGAAAGAAGGATTTGATTGAAGGAGAAAAGATTAAAAATAAAAAGAAAGATTCGGCTAAAGGTTTTTCCATCAACATTCGGCCATGGTGAAAAATTAGAGAGAGGATGATGTTTGAGAGTCTTTTAAGAGAAGTAAAGAAGAAAAAAGAATAGAAATGAAGGTTTTGATTTCGGTTCTCAAGAATAAAAGATGATTCAAAATAGAACTTTGAGTCAATAGACATTCGACAATGAGAAAAAAAGGGAGAAATGGTCTTTGATGTTTTTTGTATTTTCGGTCACAAAGAGAAGAGAAAGAAAATGATTTGGGGAGAAAGAACAACTCAAAACTGAAATGGTGAAAACTCAAATGGCCAAAAGAAAAGAAAATAAAATGGTTTACCTTTGTCCAATATACATTCGGCTAAGAGGAGAGAATTAGAGAGAAACAAGCTCTGAGAAAAACACCAAATGACCAAAAGAAAGATGTGCACAACTAGCTCCTAATTCATCCAATTGCCTTCAAGATTTCAGCCAACCCCTAGCCCCAAAAAACCGTCCAAGTACATGGACATAAAGTCAAAGTTTGGCCACTCTAAACTTTCCAAAACATCTTCCTTGTTATGTGCCTTGTGTTCCCCCTACTTACCTTATTCAAATGATTCCTTTCCTTAAGTTCCATGCTTACCTTAACTATTAGTCACCTTGCCATAAGTAAAATAGTCCAACCTTACCATAAATAAGGCTTGACCGACACATGCTATAAAGGTGCAAAAATAAAAGTCGCCAAAATGCTATCCATGGGATTCAAACCTTTCCCACCAAGCAATCACTCATGCGCCACCACCACCTTGCTACAAGCTCATCTTGTGCTAGTTTTTGTCACTTAAATTTACTTAAGCCTCAAAGTTACTTGATCCACTTCAAGTAAATACTCCTTACTAAAATTTATTCTAATTCCGAATAGTTCTCAAGTCTTCTCAAGACTATACTAATCATGCAAAATTTAATTATACACAAGTTAAGCACCAAAACATGCATCATATCAATACTCAAATTTTAGGATGTTACAATTAAGGTACGTTTTACTTCAAAATTCTGATCAGTAAGAGTTATATCATGATGAATTTGTTCAAATTACTATCCAAATTGTTGTTTATTATCCTGCTTGGTTGGTATATATGTTGTTTATTATATTGTTGTCCAATAAAATAAAAGATTCAAAGTATATCGGCTGGAAACCTAACGGGTTGCCTTATATCTCATTGTAAGATATAACGGATCCTCTCCAGGTGTAAGAATGCCACGTTTGATGAATCTTAAAGATGTTCTATCCAAATTGCTATTTATTATTGATGTTTATTATTAATAATGTTTGAACAACCTCCAAATTATTGTCTAATCATGCCGCTTAGATTTTGACAAGCTCCCATGTATTATTTTTAAAATTTAAGGTACCGTACGATATAAAAAATTAGCATAAATAAAATATAAAAGTTAATTGTTAAAATATGTTATAAATTTTTATAATTTTAAAATTTAAATTTAATTATTATACTTTTTGTTAAATTTATTGTTGTTAAATTTAAAATTGTAAAAATTATGTTTCGATTAACTTTAATTTAACAACAAATAATAATAATAATAATAATAATAATAATAATAATAATAATAATAATAATAATAACAATAATGAGACCTAAATATTAAAATTTGTAAAATAAAATGACTAAAATCATGCATATAAGATGATAGAAATTAAAATTTGTTAAAAGGTATGTATATAAAATAAAAAAAATAAATTATTTATTTATTCATTTTAATTAAAAATGTAAATTATAATACAAGAATTTTCATACTATTTTTAATTATTTAAATATGTTTTAATATAAAAATAAATTATTTTTTAAAAAAGTAATTTAAAAATTTTTAAAATGGAAATTTATTTTGTTACTCATTAATTACTTTGTTAAGTTATTTCTTTTTATGTTTTCCATTATTTAAATATATTTAATATAAAATGGCAAAATATTTAATTTAAAATATTTACCTTCAATTTTTAATTTAAAATGGCTAAATATGTGACATTGAATTTTGTTTGTGGAATATGTGCCAATCAACCAATTCATACCTTTTGCTTTAAAATTTCTCTTTTCTTTTGTTTCTTATCTAACACATGCCCAACATCGTAGAACTTATCCCACCTCTGTTTATGACAATTTTTATTCTATGGATGCATGAGGTTCTTTTAATTAATTTAATATCTTTCTCCAATCCAATACGGTAAGATCGTGGTCAATCAACTTCTATTCTTTCCTTTTTACAAAAAAAAAAAAATTCAGTACTAATCCCTAACTTTGTTCATGGCCGAACCTACCATGATCTCTTAGGTTTCTACCATCATCAAATAGAAGGGTCAAGGATCTAAGGTAAGTGAGACACATTCGGCCAAAGGCCAATTACTACTTATTAAAATTTGATCGATCTAACTTCTAAATACTAGGATTTTCGACGGATATTCAAGATAAAGGAAACTTTCGGATTTGGAATCGTAAGGTAAGCCTCTAAAATATTCTCGCCAATGGTTGTAAGATTATCTAGATCAATTCCTTAATTTTGAAAAGCGAAAAACTAACCCATATTGAAATACAAGGTTGGCGAATATCGGTAGAGGAAAACCGAACTTTGGATTTGTATAAACACCAAATCGGCAAAGGTGAGTCTTTTACAAATCCTACTAGGATTTGGTTTTGTTTTAAGACAAAAGGGTTTATTAATGTGTTTTATTTGGTGGGCGAATATAGGAATTATTAGATCTAAAGATTAGATCGGGATTTCGAGATCTCAAGGAACTTTTATTTAAGCTTAATAAGGTGTGTACCCTTACTATCCTTCGATATTTTATGGCTAAATATTTTAATATATGATATGAATAATAATGTGAATGTGGCTATGTACCACAAATGTGGCAAAAGTACCTGTGCACGTTTCCTACTTCGATAGGATTGTGAAAATGTTATTTTATAACATGCGAATATATGTATATGAACATGAAATTAAGTTATGCACAATATATATATTTTTGGGGCATTCGGATTTATGTGAAAGGGGAGAACAGTGTTGACTTGGTCTCACCAACGAAGGTGTTGACTTCGGTCTCACCAACTAAATATGTTGACTACGGTCACATTGCGAAATTTTGGGTAACCGGTTACAATAGTGTCTAATGACACAACGTATAAATTTGATTATAGTGTCTAATGACACAACGTATATGGGCGAATTCAAATAAATGGGTTTCCAATCTAAGCCCAACTCAAAATAATAGCTTTTCTAAAATTTCCAATTAATTCGGTTTACTTTAGGAACATACAATTAATTCTCGATCAATTAATGATTCGATCCGATATAACCTACATAAATACAATAAATTACATAACTTAGAAAACTTAGATAACTTTATAATACATAACTCAGATAACTTACATAATACATAACTTACATAATTTTAAGATCAAACATCATAACTTACATAACTTACATAACTTACATAGTACCCGTATAGATAAACAACTTACGTGTAATTTACTGTCAACTTTGGACTTCAACAACTACGAAATGGATAGAACTTGGATGAATTTGTCAAGGGTAAGCAACGACTATCGATATGGAGTAGAAACTTTTCTAAATTTTGCATTTCAAAATGCAAGCCAAGAGAATAAGATTTTTTGCCCGTGTAAGAAGTGTTGTAATATCAATTGGCATTATCGTGAAGTTTTCTACGAACATCTAGTTGTTGATGGCTTTGTTCGGGGGTATAAAAAATGGATTTTCCATGGAGAGTGTACATCTAGTGGAGCCTCTTCATCGATGAATCTGGGTTATCCTCATAGTGTTTACAATCAGAATGTTAGAGAAGATGACATGGATGGCATGTTGCGAGATACATTTAATATACGCGGTGATGGTTTGCAATCATTTCCACCTGACTTGGGTGAAACTGATGATTACAATTTTGGTGGAAATACTTTCACCGAAAGGGGAAGAAGTGTACCTGATGATCAGCCAAAAGAAGAAGCGGCGAAGTTCTACACGTTACTTGGTGAAATGAATGAAGAACTGTATGAGGGATCTAAATTTTCAAAACTGTCTTTCTGTATTCGTCTTTTTCACTTAAAATGTCTGGGAGGGTGGACCGAAAACTCTTTGACAATGTTGTTAGAGTTTTTGAGAGAAATGTTCCCGTTTATGAAAATCCCTCAATCTTCCAAAAACATGAAGAAACTGATCAAAGATTTGGGCCTTGGATACAACAAAATTCATAGTTGCCCAAATGATTGCATGTTATATTGGGGCAATCGGAGAAACCAACAGTGCTATCATGTATGCGGTCAATCCCGTTGGATAAATGGAAATACAAAGGATGGTGAAGAGGATGAAAATGATACATAGTCAAGAAAGCAACCAGTTAAGATTTTGCGATATTTTCTTCTAATACTAAGGCTTCAAAGGCTTTTCATGTCGTCGAAGACAGCCGAGTCAATGACGTGGCACCATGATGGACAAACTGATGATGGATTGTTAAGGCATCCTGCAGATGTTTTAGCTTGGAAATCATTTGACTCCAAATTTCTAAGCTTTGCAAGCGATGCTCGGAGTGTGAGGCTGGGTCTAGCATTTGATGGATTTAACCCTTACAAAATCATGAGCACTGCGTACAATACTTGGCCTATAGTGCTTGTTCCTTACAATTTGCCTCCATGGGTTTGTATAAAACAATCATCTTTTATCTTATCTATGATTATCCCTAGAGAGAAAGGGCCCGAAAATGATATTGACATATATTTGCAGCTACTTATTGAAGAGTTAAAACAATTATGGGCTGGTGTTGTGACATACGATGTACTGAGAAAGGAGAACTTTAATTTACATGCGGCTTTGATGTTGACTAATAATGACTTCCTGGCCTATGCCAATTTATCTGGTTGGAGTACCAAGGGACGTTATGCTTGTCCTTGTTGTGTTGCGCAAACATGTTCGCAATGGTTATATAATGGGGATAAGTTCTCTTACATGGGGCATCATCGGTGGTTACCGGAAAATCATAGATTTAGATTTTAGAGTACTCAGTTTGACGGTATTGAAGAGTTTAGAGAAGCTCCTTCGCAGACCGGTGGATCTGAAATATTGTTCATGTTGAAAGATATGAATTACATTTATGGGAAGATGAATCAACCGCCTAACACTCAAAGAAATAGAAGATCAAGGGATGAATCTGATGAAGAGGACGATCCTAATGAGGCATAATTGTGGAAAAAAAGAAGTATTTTTTTTGAGTTGCCTTATTGGGAGCATCAGATTTTACTACATAATCTTGATGTCATGCACATTGAGAGAAATGTCTGCGAGAACATCATTGGGACTATTTTGAATTTCGATGGAAAATCGAAAAACAATCTTCAGAGTCAACTTGATTTAGTCCACATGGGAATTCTACATGAGCTTTATCCCCAAGCACTTTCGAATATGAAATATCGGTTACCGCTTGCTATTTTCTCAATGTCTAAGACGGAGAAAGAAGTGTTCTGTATGGTGTTGAAGGATATAAAAGTCCCGAATGCGTATGCATCAAATATCTCTCAATGTGTGAGTCTTAAAGATCGAAGACTATATGGCTTAAAATCTCATGACTATCACATCTTGATGCAAGACTTACTGTCAGTTGCTATGCGGTGTTGTATGTCGAAAAAGGTGACGTCTTGTGTAATTGAACTGTCCAATATAATGAAAGGTATTTGTGGCAAAGTTTTGGATGTTCAAGAACTTGAGACACTACAAGATCGAGCCACATTGACTTTATGCAATCTGGAGAAGATCTTCCGCCTTCCTTCTTCACTATTATGGTGCACTTGTTAATTCATCTCCCTCGTCAAGCAATACTTGGTGGACCCGTTTTCTATCGATAGATGTATTCCATCGAAAGGTCTTACTTTATTTGCAAATTATTCCTTCATTCACCTCAATGCCTTTAGTTGCAACTTTTGATAATGTTGTATATCGTGTTTAGGTTCTTATCCAAATTGAAGTCTTGCTGCCGCAATAAACATTATCTGGAAGAATCAATTGCCAAATCCTACTTTGCAGAGGAATGTATGACTTTCTGTTCAAGGTATTTGGAAGATGTTGGAACAAGAATGAATAGACCAAGTAGAAATGCTGGGCTCACAGATCATAACTTGGCCGAAACTTATTTATTTCAAAGTTTCGGAGAACCGATCGGCAAAGTTGAAATTGCATAATTAGATGATAGATCGTGGGTCCAAGCACATCGATACGTTCTTTTTCATCACGATTCAATGGAACCATTACGCAAGTAAGTTCTAGAATTTGATAAATATTCATCAATTATAATTTGTTTGTCTTCTAACAAAGTAAACCTTTTTTAAACATAGTGAGTACAAACAAATATTGAGAGCTCGTTCACGGTCCCGAAGGTTACATCTACGAGAAATTAATAAGTTGTTCATAGAATCATTTCATGAATGGTTAAGCCAAATAGTATGCAATTGAAGTTTCCATTGACAAGTAATAATGTTTTCTCATAACATTTATAATTACTCAATTTACTTTCGATTTAATAGGTTTGGAGTCAGAATGAAGTAAGTGAAGAAGTTAAATAGCTTTCACAAGGTCCAAATAGAATAGTGAAAAGATATAGTGCCTTCCTCATCAATAGATACAGATTTCATACATGGTATCGCGAAAGATTAAGGAGAACCCAAAATTTTGGAATTGTTGTTAATTCTTCAATTACAAGTTATGCTAATGCTAGGTACAGTAATCATGTCGAGGGGAATTTGGAGTATTAAGGACTACTTACTGACATAATTGAGTTGGATTATTTCGAGGTGATTGGGCTGATGTGAATACAACTCGCAGAATTAAAAAAGATCAATATGGTTTTACAATGGTAAATTTCTCTCGATTGATTCACACTAGAGAACAACTGATAGACGAGCCGTATATATTTTCTTCTCAAGTGAAACAAGTTTTTTACTCAAAAGATTTAACTGATGAGGGTTGGTACGTTGTACTTCGAAACACCCCTAGAGACTTGTTCGACATGGGCAATGGAAGTAGAGATGACATCGTCGAAAGATCAAAAACTTTGCCTTTTCCAGAACAAAACTTAGATGAAAATATCCCTAGTACTAGTACACAATTTCAATGGGTTCGTCAGGACGTGGACGAAGATATTTACGAATTATGATGTAGTAAGATTTTACAATTTTTTATTTATATGTAATATTATAATTTTAATCTTGGTCATTTTATATAATTTAACTATTTTATATGGACCATTATTTTTGTTATTTGTTACTAAAATTTCAACTATTTTATGTATATTGTAGGAAAAAAGAGTAGAAGAAGATTACGAGATTTAAATATTGTACAGAACACTGTAAATTCAGAAGAGGGCGATAGTGAATAGCAAACAGTTGTTGGATCCTCGAATGTGGCTGACATAGATGATGAGCCTGTAGAATTACAAAGTAATGTTAAGTTTATTTTACATGCATGTTGACTTTTATTATTGATTCATTTTTCAATTTCTATATAATAATATATCATTGTTCAGCTGAGAGTGGTGGGACACGCAGAGGTCGCGAACGTATGCTGCTTAGAGATTTATACGAATTAAATCCTGTCGAGAGTGTGAAAGTAAGGAGAAAAAGTCATGGCCAGCCTATTGGCCCTGAAACTCAACTTCTAGCAGGCTATTTGGGCATTATTGCATGAAATGCAAATATGTTGCCCATCAATTACGAGTCATGGCATCACATGCCTGATGGAAACAAAAATCAAGCTCTCGAGAACATTAAGGTAACAAAACGTGAATGTAATTTATAATACTTTGGTTGAAGTTTCATTTATATTTACTTTCTAAACTTATTTTTTTTTAGGAGAGATTTGCTTTGGAGGTCTCCGATGACTATATAAAGAATGCATTGGGAAAAAATGGAGAGACCATAAAAGCACATTGAAAAAAGTATATTTTAAGAAAGACAAAAGCCTCATGGATAAATTGTGAAATGTCCCGCCGGGAATGTTGAGGTATCAATGGGAAGATGCGGTTAGATTTTAGAACTCAAAGAAAGGAGAGGTATTACCTAGTTCTAAACTCTTATAAATTTTTTGGTTTATAATATTTACTATATACGTAATAATAATTTCATTATGTAGGATCGTGAGCATGTTGGAACGAGCAGCAGGCAAAAATAAAAATTCATGCACACGGCAGGGTCGAGAAGTTTTGCTTCTGTAGCTAAGGCCGAGGTATTATAATTTATTAATTCTGTCAAATATTAATGACTTCATACTATTAAATTATATTTTTACTACTACACTATAGGAAGCCTCATCTGGTCAAAAAGTTGGACGCGTTTAGCTTTTTGACATTACGCATAGGAAGAAGAATAGGTCTCCGATGACATCTGAAACTGGATAGATTATCGTATATTTACTTAATAAAATTTAATTTATTCTAAATATTTATAATTTTTAATTATAATAGTTTAATTCTTCATTACTAGTTTTAAATTAATAATGTTAAGTTATGTTGCATTCTTTCTTATTGTATATTTCATTTCTAACTCTTTAATTGATTTATTAGGAGAACTAAAAGAGAAGAAGGCAGAGTATGAAGTTGCTGCTTCGACTGATAGTTCTGTTAATCTTGAAGATATCGATAACAGAATTATTACTGATGTTTTGGGTCCTGAAAGGTATGGTCGAAATTTTTATGCTACATTTGCTATTTTTATTACTGATGTTTTAGGTCCAGAAAGGTATGGTCGGGTTTGATTTTAAGGATCTGGTGATACCCCGACCCAATATTTTGGATTCGGCTCCCAGTAATACATGCCTTCCGGGAGTCAATCTGGAGCTGAAGTTCAGAGGTTGAAAGACCAGATAGCTCAGATGCAAGTGAGCACGATTGAGCAAATTTCTCAACTTAGAGCGGAGGCAGCAGCGAGGGAGGTAAAGCAGAACAGAAAGTATGATGAACTCCAGCTACAACTTCAGACTATGATGAAGATGTTTCAGCAGTCGCAGAGGCTGGCATCTTAGACATTTATTTTCTTGTTCTAAGATCATTTTTAACATTGTTACATTTAACATTATTGTAAGAATTCATTTATTAATTTATATAATATATCTTTTATTGAATTTAAAGTATCATTTAGAATTAATGCTTTTGGTGAGATTTTTATGCTACATTTACTATTTTTGGCTAGAATTATATGCTACATTTGCTGTTTTTGGTTGGGTTTAATGCAGGAAGGGTGTGATATTGGAAAAATTGTGTATTGCAAATCTATACAAATTAGCTGCATTTGTGGGAAAAGAGCCACTAAAAGTCAGGACCTTTAGCGGCGTTTGTGAGAAAAGCGCCGCAAGTACTATTAGTGGCGCTTATAAACGTCGCTAAAAGTCTGTTTTGGTGTAGTGTCTTCTGAGTCGAACTACCTTTTCTCGAACGCTAGTTTCTTCTGGTCGTAAGGTGTGAAGAAGCCGAATACCTCTACTCTCTCTCGCTATCAACTATTGCTGAATCTTTTCTCATTTCTTTCTCCTTTCATAAAGTTGGGATTTCTTCTTCTCTGTTTGAAGAGATCGAGAGAGTGATTTTTTTATTTAGTTATCATTACTGGTATTATTCCTTTCCTTTCTGCCGAATCTCCCCTCTTTTTCTCTTAGTCTGATGGTGGTTGGTACCTAGGGTTGCTTGAGGTTTGATAGAAAGGCAAGTGACTTGAAGCAATCGACATACTACTTTTGGTTCTTGACCAAAGTAAGTGTTCTTGCCTTGTTTTGGTTAGAGGCCGAATAATCTTGATGGCTCTATTAACTGTCAAGTGTGGTTTTAACTATATAGTTATAATCTCTTTTAATAACGCTTATTTAACGCAGAATTCAACAAGAGGTTTAATAGTCGCTAATAGTTGTGGAGGATTTAGCAAAGCTAGTTCAATTGAGGGGCAGTGCTAGGGATTCGTAGTGCGCTTCGTAGCAGGTGTGTACACATACCACCCAAACCATAGATTGGCAAATGCCAAAATGCCGAAAAACTGAAAGTACGACAACTGTTGCCACACGAGCGTGTGATCGTGCATGTGGTGAACTGAGCCCACGAACATGGGAGTTAGTCAATAAAGGCCACCGCGAGCACTCTCATGGTCTTGGGTTGTTCTAGGCCTTGTTGGGCCGAAATAAGCTATGTGGGCCCACACGGATAAAATGAATGTGATGTGGTAAGTGTTGTTTGGACTATGACGGTTGCATAACTGTGGCTGTTTCTGGGCTAAATGCGCCACACGAGTGTGTGGGCCCACTTGGGCCGAGTAATGGGCCTTAGGCCCATTTACACCATTGTGACTGTTTAGGTTACTTAAGTCGCTTGAGGCAACGATGGACCTTCTGTTGGGTCGTTAAGCCCTGATTTGTAAAATTACCAAAATACCCTCGATTTGTGAAATTATCAAAATACCCCTGATTTGTGAAATTATCGAAATGCTCCCGGTTTGCAAAATTATTGAAATACCCTCGATTTGTAAAATTATCAAAATACCCTCAATTTGTGGAATTATCAAAATACCCTCGATTTGTAAAATTACCAAAATACCCTTAATTTTTAAAATTACTAAAATACCCCCGATTTGTAAAATTATCGAAATACCCTTAATTTGTGAAATTATCGAAATACCCCCGATTGGGAAATTATCGAAATACCCCCAATTTACAAAATTACCAAAATACCCCCAATTTGCAAAATTATCAAAATCCTCGATTGTGAAATAACCGAAATACCCTCAATTGTGAAATTACCAAAATACTCTTGATTTGTAAAATTACTGAAATAGCGTCGATTTGTGGAATCATCGAAATACCCCCGATTTATAAAATTATCGAAATACCCCCAATTTGTAAAATTATTGAAATACCCTCGATTTGTGAAATTATCGAAATACCCCGATTTGTAAAATTACTGAAATACCCTTGGTTGTAAAATTACCAAAATACCCCTATAGCGTAGAATTACTAAAATACCCTTATGGGTAAAATGACTGTTTTGCCCTTGTGGGTAAATGACTGACTTAGACTATGAATTTGATTGATTTTTATGACTGTGTTTTAACTGGCTTGACTGTGGTCGTGTGAATGATGTACTTTTAAAATATGTTTAAATAACTGTTACTAAGCATGGCCATTTTGTATACACGTGTAATGATTGAGCATGACATACACGACATATTGCATGGGGTTGGGACATTGATACGGAGGAAGTTCTGATAGGGTCGCACGGGTTGCATGAGACGACTGTGGACCGACCGATGACTTAAAGTCGCGTAATCTGATTATGGCCCATGCCAACCTAAATATGGCTCTGTGCCATCTTGGTTATGACTTTGTGCCAATCGTATTTACCCGTGGCTATGTGCCTAACATATATATTGATGACTCGAGTGTCGATCATAATTACCCGTGGCTGTGTGTCGATTATATTACCATCACTGATTACTGTGTGCAAAACTTATTACAGTTACCGATAGCTTTCTGCCATCCTGATTATGGCTCTGTGCCATCTTGATTATGGTTTATAACCACTCTCTTTATGGCTTTTAGCCATTCTGTTAACTGGCAACATTACTACGATATTTATGGATTTTGGCCGTTCTGTTCATGGCGCTGAGCTGTTCTGTTGACTTAGTGCCGCAACCGGTGCTAAGCTTGGTGTGTTGGCTGGGTGGGTCGATTTTATCCCTACAGGAGTGTAGGGTTGGTACGGGTGGTGTGTTGGCTAGATTGGGGTGGGATGCATCCTCATACTGTTGGATATCTGTTTATGAGATATGTCACTGTACTGGGCTTAGGCCCACTTGTTCTGTTATTGGTTTGGGCTGCACCCAATTGATTCTATTATGGGCTATGACCCAAATGATATTGTAGTGGGTTTTGGCCCACGTATGCTCTGAACTAGACTGTACTGTTACTGTTAAAGGGCTTTGGCCCAGACTATTTTGGTTTTTATTTTTGTATACTGACTGTTACTCTAGTAAGGGGATTATGCACCGAGTTTTCATAAACTCACCCCATTTTTAACTGTGTAACACCCCAAACCCAACCCATGAGCCTTGACCGGATCTGGTATGTCACAGAGTAAAAATGTTTTGAAAGATTTTGGTTATCTGGTAGTAATCTGAAAATTTGCTGAGATTAATAAACGGTGTCTTTTAAAAACTCAGGTGGAATTGTTTTTATAAACATGGTTGAGTGAAACCCTTGAAAACATTTGTTCATTTAAGTTATTAGAACCATCAGAGTTATTGTTAACTTGGTGAATTTTGCTACCCGATGGCAACATCCTTGAAAACTCGTAAAAATTTCCCATTTTGAAAACGTCATTTTTAACCGATTTATTTAAACAATTTATAAATTCTTTAGTAATATAGTAGAAGTAAAGTAAAACAACTACTTAAACATCCAAAATAATAACTAGCGGCCTTATTACAACCCAAACCAAAATTTCGTAAATAATAAACTTAATATGTGCTAAGTAAAATTTCAAAACCAAGGAACAAGCATAGCCGCCTCGAGTCCTCTCCGGCTCCATCTCCATGATCTACTCATCGCAAAATGATATGGGAAGGGTGAGTCACCAAGACTCATGTATAAATCCCCAACCCTAAGTGCAAACTCATACACAAAATATTAGTAAAACATGCAAACGTGCAACCCAAAACTAGCCATCCATACTCCTTTAACTACCCTCTGTGGTCAAAACCACTGGTGGTCAAAACCACTGGTGACCGGAGTCACAAATCAAGTGATGGGGCCAACCCATCGTGTGGTCAAAACCACTGATGACCATAGGTCACAATTATCAATATGTGGTCAAAACCACAGGTGGCACCCAACCACTGGACTTAGTCACAATTTAGATCAATGGTGTGGTCAAAACCACTGATGACCATAGGTCACAATTAAACTGATGGGGCCAACCCATCTTGTGGTCAAAACCATTGGTGACAGTCCATAGAGAATATTCCCCCTCCTCTCTTCAATCCCATTACCAACATGCTCACAACATGCTTAACATATTATCATAAATCATACATAAAAGTCATGGCATAACATCTTACCCATCATGTCATTCATAGAACATATTTAAAGCCACAAGTGACTTACCCGAATCCATGCTCATGCCCACAAGGCAAATCACTATCACAATAGTTAACTGTAACATAATAAGCAATGCCAACTAATAAAGTGTGTAAGAGTTTTACACACCTGTTTAATCAAGATCTAAGGAGAAATCCCGAATCTATGCGATATCACAAAAATCTCGAAACATATTCCCGTATTGCTCTTACATTCGTCCACTATAGGTTAGTATAAAAAAAAACCTTATTCGGCTAAACTAATAATCTCGAAGAACTAATCGCACCCATAACCATAATATGGCCCTAGGCCGAATCTTTGTTATCACTTACCAAAGCAAATTGAAATCCCAGAAACCTTTGTCGATTAGCCCCTAAAATCATAGCACACAATCGATTACTATTTAAACACCATACATGGCCCATAGCCGAATATAAATAACCACTTACCTTGAAGAATCGAAACCTGAAAGACTCCTTCAAAGCACTCTAGCGTCGGCTACACACAAAAGGTATAATATTAGGACCATATACATATTCGGCCAACCTTACCAAGGCCTATTCGGCCATAGTAACTAAATCTCGAAGGCTCATTTGTGGCACTTACCCTAAACCGATTTGGTTTCCAACCAATCTCAAGCCACACACCACTTGTAATCGGCTACACCTTGAGATCACATAATAGTTAGCGTTCGGCTTTTCGAATAATAAAAAGAATAGCCTACTAAAATGAGTCCTTACCACCACTTACCGTATCTGATCAATAGAGAGAAGATGCTTAGAACGACTGCTTCCAAAGTCCCGAAGGCCTCCTTTTCAAAAACTAATTTGGAGAAGAACCAAAAAGTGATCCACCCTTGGTTGATATTCGGCTAGAAGAAAGAGGAAGATTTCGGCATGGAGAATAGAGAAACAATAGAGATTCGGCTAAAATAAAAAGGAGAGAAAAAGAAAGATTATGGCATTCGGCTTACATAAGATGGAAGATGGAGTTTGAGTAGAAAGGGGGTGATAGGTTTGGCCAAGTTGAACCAAAAGAAGAGAGGGGTTTGAAGAATTTTTTTAGGCATTGAGGGCTAGGGAGAAATCGGCCAAGAAACAAATTGAGAAGAAAACAAGCTAGATGAATTTCGGCATCCCCCCTTTACTATACTCAATCGATTTTAAAAGTCCCTAAGGAATCCTACATTCGGCCATCACTCACCCTTTTGTGATAATTTTTATCTAATCACTTCTTCAAATAAAATAAAAATAATAGAATAATGTTTATCCCATACTTCCAACCGAATTTTAAAAACAAACAACAAGATTATCCTCATCCATTTGAGAGTCCATGAGCAGTCCACTAGCTATCTCTCCATTCACGCCAATCATAAAAAAATATATACCTTGTGCTTCCAACGTGATTCGAACTTGAGTCCCTCCTTCCTGCTTGGGGCGGCATTCACCAAGGCCCTAAGAGGCGGCCCCAAGCCACTTTACCAATCCGACTTTCATGTCCGAAAACCTTACCATTTTATTTTTAAGGCCTTCCTAGCTCAACTTCCCCCACATAACGCAAAGATAAAAACTCCTAGGTGCTAATTCGGCAGCTCGAACCCTCCTTTTCCGAACCCTTCCTAGCTCCTTAGGTAGCGTCCCAAGCCACCCTATCACCTGTGTCCTTGTGTCATGCTTCTTCCACAAATTCTCTTAACCCCTATCTCACCTAGCTCCCTCCTCTTAAGCACTAAAAAGAAATTTTCAGCCCTAAGTCAGACCTAGCCCGGGGTTATGACTAGACCCTAGAACATGTCAAGCAATCATAGCATACATATTTCTTCAAGCACGCACATGGAAATAATTAAATTGCAAACAACCCCTAATTCAGGATGTTACAGTTCTACCCCCTTAAAAATAATTTCGGCCTCGAAATTACCTGGATCAGAAGAGTTGGGGGTATTGCTGCCGCATCACGTCCTCGGGTTCCTACGTGGCCTCCTCCATACCATGGTTTCGCCATAGCACTTTTACCAAAGGTACTGACTTTCTCCTCAAAACCTTGACATCCCGATCCAAAATCAGACGGCTTCTTCTCGGAAAGACAAGTCCGAGTTCACTTCAATTTTGCAACCAAGACTACGTGTGATGGATCCGATCGATAAGCGCCCAAAGATCGAAACATGGAAGACATCATAGATCCGCTCAATTCTACCGTAACTCAAGTTGGTAAGCCATCGGTCCCACACGCTTCAACACCGTACGACCCGATAAACCTAGGGCTTAGCTTGCCCTTTCGACCAAACCTCAAGACCTTCTTCCAAGGTGATACCTTCAAGAAGACCTTATCACCCATCGTGATACTCCACATCTGCGCGCTTAAGATCCGATGCCTCTTCAAGACGAGCCCAAAGATTTCACAAACAGAAAGACGTTAACTTTGAATGTCCGATGTTCTTTTAAAAGAGACTTTAAACTTTAAGGTCCCCATTAAAACACGATTAAATAATAAAGAACCTTAGCAGACTCACCTAAGGCCGTGGCTAATCCACCACCGATCACATCGTGATCCACAAATCCTACCTTGGCAGACTTGTCAAGACAAGGCCGTGGCGAAGCCACCGATCAATCAAAATGATCCCCATATCAGAAACCGCCTACGGTGATGCACATAGCCATCAACCGCCGAGATGGGCACCGAGCAAACACCTCCCTTGAGGTAGCACACATTAACCCTCAAGCGCTAATGTAACTCGAGCTAACATTAGACCACGACATCACATGTACCCTTCGTCATTCCGTGATCAAACCAACCCCATGCCCATATGTCAACAAATCATATCAAAATAGCATATAGAGTGAGCATTTATCATTTATCATTACCACATCGCACATATATATACATCATAAATAACTTACCATCACCAGTTACCCACCACCTAAGCCATTATAATCGGCTACCACACACATACTACACATGGATAAACGTTAGCAAGCAAACCGAGAAATAGTGCGATGATTACGCACCTTATTACTAGCACAATCGATCAAATCCTGAGAACGATACTTGATTAAAAACCTTGTCGAAAATCCTTGGTAAATCGAATCCCGAGAGCCCCTTAGTACTTTTAACGCTAGCTAAAAGCAAAAGACCCTCCACCTAGCCCTCCATGATTCGGCCAATCAAAAGAACACATGATTAGCTACATGATTTCGGTCAACCATGAAAAGAAGAGAAAACCGATAACAAGAAAGGAAACCTTACCACCTTACTACTCCAAATTCGGCTTGAAGGCAACCTTTGAGAATCAAGGCTCTAGAAAAGAATACAGAGGAGAAATAAGGGTAAGGCTTAAAAAGAGATTCGGCTAACACAATAAAAGGAGAAAGGCTCTTCGACTTTTGAAGATGGTTGAATCGAGAATAGATGAAGAAGAAAGATTGGAAGAAAAGGTGACTTAAAGTTTCGGCTAAGATGAATTTAGTGAAGGAAGAGAGGTGTTTTTAGAGTATGAGAAAAAGGGGTGAAGGCTTAGAATGAAAGCTAAAATTCGGCAAAGGAAGAGCACACCCCTCTTTTATAGAATCGGCCACTACCCCCCCTAACCATCATGGTTGAAAAAGTCAATCAAGAAACCCCTTGGCCGTCCAACACCTCCTCCCCCAACTCAACTCCTTGATTCCTTCCTAAAAACACTCCACACCAACCCTTCAAATCATTTCAAACTTAAGCCAACTCATCTTTCCTCCTAGCCACCCATTTAAAATGATTTGAACAAGTCAAATCCTTCATTTAAGGTGCCAAAACTGAAACCAACTCTCCCCCCTTGCTCATGACGCAAAAACAAAGGCAAATGTCGCTCTTGCGGCTCGAACACCGCCCCCTCTCGCTACTTGAGGCGTCACTTTCCAAGCTCTAGAGTGGCGCCTTGCCACTCTGCCAAGCCATTCTTTGTGCCAAAACTTCACCAAAATTCTCTTAAGGCCCCCTCTATCCAAGCTCCCTTCTTAACCCCTAAAACTAAAAATTTTCCAAAGCATTCCACCACTACCTAGGGTTCTCCGGACCCCTAAAACTTACCCAACCACACACTGAAGTGTGCCAACACCTGAACTATGCACCAAAAACCTAACCCCTAGAACCAGGGTGTTACAATTCTACCCTCCTTAAAATAATTTCGTCCTCAAAATTACTTGTCTAGACTAACAGTCCAATTCCTCCCACTACGCTATGGCTGCGCACTCTGATCTTAAAGAGCTAACATACTTCTAGGCTCAGATTCTAAGTTCATACTCAAAGTTCCAATACTTTACGAGCAACGAAACAAACAGTCACCAAAATGAACAAAACAACAAAGAATATTCTAGACATGAGAAACTTACCAGCTGACACATCAGGCACATCATTATCCTCCTTCCGACGGACTGCATAAACCAGACCTGGCTGTCTTGCCTCAGTGCTACTATTACCGTGGCCTACCGCTCCACGACCTCTACCGAACCATTCCTCCATGGTTTAGACCACGACCCTTATCGCCCATCGCCAACTCGCCTTACCGCACATAACCTCGCCCACCGTCTCGAGTCCTATTCAGATTCGGGACAGATCCTTAACAGATGAGACTTGGACTTGCATCTAAAACATTCCGAACCCGACATAAAGACTCGCCAACATGATACCTTCCGTGACTGTGCACACAGACGATCCGATTTCCGTGGTGGCTTAGTAATACGAATAGAGTCTCGACCTCGGTCTTTTCTCGAACCCTCTCAAACAATTTCGCGATCCAACACTTCTCTTATCCTGGTCTCTTTCTCATTACGCCTCTCACTTTTTTGACCTCCTCGCTTATCCGAGCTTTTCCACTAAAATAGCGAAGTCTCTTTCTCGTTCTATGGAGCAATCAAAACTCGCAGCTCATCCCAGTAGCCCATCTTCAAATCGACGATCTCTCATAATCGTAGCCACGATGCCCCGAGCATCGGCTCAAACGTAGAAACTCAACTTCAGACTCGCTATTGACTTGCTACCTTGCACCAAATTAAGGAATGCCTTCCTCTCGAAGGCCCACATAGCTTGCTCACATACTTCCCTCAAACTTAATCTTAAAATAACCCCACTCCACTTGATCTGCGGGGATACTTTCCTTAACGGTGAGCCACCACCGGTAGGCCTCATCCCGTAGCAATGAAACAACACCTTTAAGCTTCTTCTCGCAGATTAAGTCTAAGTCATCCATAATCCTTTCCACTGCCTCAAGCCAAGATTCTCGCCACGCTTGGAGCTACCTCGCACACTCCTCGAAAACCTCGACTCCATTCGCCTAAGCCTTTTTCGCATCGACTTCGAGTCCCATCGCCCCATTGGCTCCTCGCCACTCGCCAAGCACCCACAAAGATAACTCGCGATATGCGTCGTCTCCTCCACCGATCCTCTGTTCAACCTCAACGGTGGTGGCGGCACATCACTCTCGACCCATGACGTGACCCAACCTGGTTTCGACATCGACATTCCGCCTCTACCACGCCCACGAGTATTGCGACCACGCCCCTAGAACTCATGTCTAGCGCTTTGATTTAGTCTCGATTAAAAGTTTTATGCATTAGAAATTCTCGTTTCACTTTGTTTTATCCACAAGCAATTTTATGCAATGAAGTTTAGAGTAGTTCTTCGAGCAATCAAATTTCATTCCCTACCCAGGGGTAATTTCGTCATTTTTCCTAAAGAGGGGTATTTCGGTAATAACTCAGGGTCAATTTTTTTTGTAAATAGTTTTCCAACCTAAAGATTTTCAAAATTTACAAAATCCTGGGGTCATCTTGAACAATTTGTTTTTCAAACCAGATGTGTTGCAAAAATTTCAGAAATTAGGGTTATTTTTTTGTAATTTTGGAAATCATGGGCATTTCCGTAAATTCTCCAAATCGAAATATCATAATATTTCACAAAATAGGATTTTTTGATATTTGGTAAAATAGGAATATTTCAGTAAAAGTCGAGAGAAATCTGAAAATTTAGAAACCAAGGGCATTTTGGTAATTTTATCAACCAGGGGTATTTTCGTAAATTTCCACAAACCAGGGTATCTTAGTATTTCGAACCCTCAAAATTTTGGTATTTTGTAAAGTAAAAATCATTTTATCAAAAGTTGAGGGTAGTACGGTAATTTTACAATACAGGGTATTTTTGTAATTTTTGCCACTAGGGTATTTTGGTAATTTTATAAATCGAGAAAACATCTTTCAAAATTTGATTTAGAGTTTTACAAACGAAAGGGTAAAGTTGAAAATTTTAAAACGGAAATTTAAAACAATCAGCCAAATCCTTTCGGGTTTTAATAATCGGTTTAGCCTATGAACAAGTCTTCTTGGTTAAGGTGAACAGTAGCTACGCACTGTAGGATTCAAGTAAAGAGGAGGTGAGTCGCTAGGACCGCTTAAATACCAAGCTCTTCATCAATACCAATCCTCGACATGCGCATGCTGGTTGCCACACCTTAACTCGGTGACTTACTTCTGTGTTTGTTTAATAGCCTTAAGTCTTATGCATATGTGTGAGTAAACTAATCCTAGGGTCCAATGGTCCTAACATTCTATTCTACGAGCCCAAATAATCCCATAACAATTCATATAAACAAATCACTTCAAAAGTTTGAAGTACTTACCTGTGGACTTTGGGCCGGAGGTACAGGTGCCATGCCAGAATAACCTGAAAACTTTCTTAAAAGCCCATATTTTCGAAAAGCCCATTTTGAAAATGTTTTTGGGCCCAACACCTTCAAAGTCGAGTTTTGAACTGGGCTCTGATACCAATTTGTAACATCCCCAAACCCGGCCCATTTACCACGACCGAATCTGGTTATGTCACTGCAGAAAGACGGGTGAAAATTCTTGTTAACTTTGAATAAAACAGTAAGATTTACTAACTTTTTGGTAAAACCCATGTTCTTTTAAAAAGAGACTTTAAACTTTGGTATTATAAATAAAGGTCCCCATTAAAACACTTTATTAAATTATATATATATATTGATTAAATAAAGGTTGCTAAATAATAAAAAAAACCAATTTCACATAGTAAATCAAAGTAATTAAACCATAATTAAATTAAAATAAAATAGTACCAAGGATAATAATAAAATAATTCTAAAATAAATAAAAGTCAAAAGGCCCTTATTACATCAATATTTAAACCCAAATATTTAATATAAATAAGTTTAAAATATTTAAACTCTTTTCTGCATGGGCCACCATGTGTCCTCTCCGATCCCGTCCAATTCTACGCATCACCGAAATGGTTAGGAAAATAGAGTGAGTCCTTGACTCAAAGGCATAATCACAACACTTATTTCCACTCGTATGGGCTTGGCCCATACCACACGATCCTCAAATGTAACATGCAAAATGCATTTCAGCCCAACCTACTATCCAACTGTAATAAAGAACCTTAGCAGACACCGCCTAAGGCCGTGGCTAATCCACCACCGATCACATCGTGATCCACAAATCCTACCTTGGCGGACTTGTCAGACAAGGCCGTGGCGAGCCACCGATTAATCAAAATGATCCCCATATCAGTAAACCGCCTACGGTGATGCACATAGCCATCAACCGCCGAGATGGGCACCGAGCCAACACCTCCCTTGAGGTAGCACATACTAACCTCAAGCGCTAATGTAACTCGAGCTAACATTAGACCACGACATCACATGTACCCTTCGTCCTTCCGTGATCAAAACCAACCCCATGCCCATATGTCAACAAATCATATCAAAATAGCATATAGAGTGAGCATTTATCATTTATCATTACCACATCGCACATATATATACATCATAAATAACTTACCACCACCGTTACTCCACCACCTAAGCCATTATAATCGGCTACCACACACATACTACACATGGATAAATGTTAGCAAGCAAACCGAGAAATAGTGCGATGATTACGCACCTTATTACTAGCACAATCGATCAAATCCGAGAACGATACTTGATTAAAAACCTTGTCAAAATCCTTGGTAAATCAAATCCGAGAGCCCCTTAGTACTTTTAACGCTAGCTAAAAGCAAAGACCCTCCACCTAGCCCTCCATGATTCGCCAATCAAAAGAACACATGATTAGCTACATGATTTGGCCAACCATGAAAAGAAGAGAAACCGATAACAAGAAAGGAAACCTTACCACCTTACTACTCCAAATTCGCTTGAAGGCAACCTTTGAGAATCAAGGCTCTAGAAAAGAATACGAGGAGAAATAAGGGTAAGGCTTAAAAGAGATTCGCTAACACAACATAAAAGGAGAAAGGCTCTTCGACTTTTGAAGATGGTTGAATCGAGAATAGATGAAGAAGAAAGATTTGAAGAAAAGGTGACTTAAAGTTTGGCTAAGATAAATTTAGTGAATGAAGAGAGGTGTTTTAGAGTATGAGAAAAAGGGTGAAGGCTTAGAATGAAAGCTAAAATTCGCAAAGGAAGAGCACACCCCTTTTATAGAATTCGCCACTACCCCCTAACCATCATGGTTGAAAAAGTCAATCAAGAAACGCCACCCATTTAAAAATTACCCTAACCTTATGTCGCTCTTGCAGCTCAAACACTGCCCCTCGCCACTAACTCTAGACCCAACATCCGATTCGCCAAACTTCAAATTTCTCTTAAGGCCCCCTCTTTTGTCCAACACGCATTCCACCAGACCTAGGGTTACGGCATTTCTGAGCATATAGCTCCTCATACGGTGCCATCTTAATACTCACTTGATAACTATTGTTATGAGCGAATTCTGCCAAAGGTAGGTACTCCTCCCAACTACCACGAAAGTCTAAAACATGCCCTTAACATATCCTCCAACACTTGGATTACCTCTCGATTGTCCATCGATCATGGATGAAAGGCCATCTTTGAAATTCAACTTTGTACCCAACGCCTGATGTAAAGCCTTCCAAAATCTTGATGTGAATCGGGGATCTCTATCTGAGATAATGGACACAGGTACTCCATGCAACCGCACTATCTCAGCTATATACAACTTGGCTAACCTTTGAAGCGAGTAGTCAACCCTTACCGGTATAAAATGGGCCGACATAGTTATCCGGTCCACTATCACCCATAATGAATCTTTCTTACTGGGCGTAAAGGGAAGCCCACTTACGAAATCCATCATAATCCCCTCCCATTTCCACTGTGGGATCTTTACCGGCTGTAACAACCCTGATGGCAATTGATGCTTAGCCTTAACTTGCTGGCATGTTAGACACTTGCCCACTAACTCGGTTACTTCCCGCTTAAGACCCAGCCACCAAAACTGCTCCCTTAAATCCCGATACATCTTGTTGCCTCCCAGATGCATAGTGTACGGGCTGCTATGAGCTTCTTGAAGGATCCGCTGCCTCAAATCATCATACTTAGGCATGCATACTCTCCCCTGAAAATACAATACTCCATCGCTACACACACTGAACCCTGCGGCCTCACCACTTTGTACTTGCAACCTCCGAGTACTCAGAACTTCATCGGTCATCTGCCTTTCTTTGACCTCATCAATCCAAGACGACTTTACTTGCAATTCTGCCCGAAGGCTCCCATCCTCATAGAGACTTAGGTGAGCAAACATTGCTCACAAATCGCTACCACCTTACGGCTCAACGATCGCCTACCACGTTAGCCTTACCCGGATGGTATTCGATTGAGCAGTCGTAGTCCTTCAGCAACTCAATCCACCTCCGCTGCCTCCGATTTAAATCTTTTTGGGTCAAGAGGTACTTCAGGCTCTTGTGATCCGAGTACACTACCGACTTCTCCCCGTACAAATAGTGCCTCCAAATCTTCAAGGTAAAAACCATAGCAGCCAATTCCAAATCATATGTCGGATAGTTACCTTCGTGAGGCCTCAACTGCCGTGATGCATAAGCGACCACCTTCCCTTCTTACATCAACACACACCCTAAACCAGTATGCGATGCATCACAATACACAGTGAATTCCTTTCCTGCCTCAGGCTGAATCAAGACTGGTGCTTCTGTCAAAATCTTCTTCAGCTTGTCGAAACTCTCTTGCTACTTCTCAGACCACACAAATGGAACTCCTTTTCAAGAACTTAGTCAAGCGGTCTGCGATTAAGGAGAAATTTTCCACGAATCTCCGTAATATCCTGCCAACCCCGTAAAACTCAATTTTCAGAACCAACTTTGGTGGTTTCCACTCCAATACTGCCCCAATCTTGCGGGGATCTACCCTGATTCCCTTAGCTGAAGCAACATGCCCAAGGAAAGTTACCTCCTTAAGCCAAAACTCACACTTACTGAATTTGGAGTACAACCGTTTCTCCCTTAGAACTTGCAGAACCACACGAAGATGTGCGTCATGCTCCTCTTCTGACTTTGAGTACACCAAAATGTTGTCTATAAACACTACGACGAACCAATCCAGGTAGGGTTGGAAAACCCGGTTCATCATGTCCATAAACACGGCTGGTGCATTCGTCAAACCAAAAGGCATTACCAGAAACTCGTAGTGCCCACACTGAGTACGGAATGCCGTCTTATGGATATCAGCCTCATTCACCTTAAGCTGATAGTACCCTGACCTAAGGTCGATCTTAGAGAAAATCGATGCACCCTTGAGTTGATCAAACAAGTCATCAATCCTGGGCAAAGGATACCGTTTTTATTGTCGACTTGTTCACCGTCGATAGTCTATGCACATCCTCATTGTTCCATCCTTCTTCTTGACAAAAGGATTGGAGCTCCCAAGGTGATACACTTGGTCGGATGAACCCTCTATCCAACAATTCCTGGATCTGAGCCTTCAACTCTACCAATTCTTTCGGTGCCATTCGATATGGAGCTATTGATACAAGCGCGGTTCTGGGTAACAAATCTATACCAAACTCAACCTCACGATCCGGAGGTAGTCCCGGGAGTTCCTCTGGAAACACATCAACATATTCCCTTATAGTCCGGACATCTTTCACAGCTACACCCTTAGCTTCCAAAGCACAAACATGCACTACATATGCTTCACAACCTTTCCTGACCATCTTTTCCGCCTTCAATGCAGAAACCAGATTTGATAGGTAATCTCTCCTTCTACCTATCATCACCACCTCATCTACTTCCATGGTCTTTAATACCATGCGCTTAGCTGCGAAATCTAGGCTAGCCTGATACTTTACTAGCCAATCCATCCCGAGGATCAGATCAAACTCCCGAAATGGCAGTTCCATCAAGTCTGCCAAGAACACGACCCCTTGGAGTTCTAGTGGTACATTCCTATAGAGTTTACTTACTTCTACTAGCAACATATGAGTGAGTTGAGCCAATATCAATTAAGGTGCTACAGGGTACTCCAAAGATCAAAAACATACCCTGGTTATGACGTCCGATGCATCGCCCTCCTCTTGACGCCTCGCGGTATAGACCAAACCAGGTTGCCTAGCCTCAGTACCACCGATACCTCCCCTCGGTGCCTCACGACCTCTGCCAGCACCATTACCTCCTCTTCCTGCACCATGACCTCTCGGTGGCTGTTGGTTATCCATCCTATTTAGTGCACGATCCTAACCCTCAAACCTTAGCCTAGCTGCCTTTTTTGGACAATCCCTAACTCGATGTTCCATGGATCCACATTCAAAACATCCCCGATTACCATTCCAACACTCCCCCGTGAGAGACTTCCCACACTAAGCACACCGTGGCGGCCATTGAGGATTAGCAGCAGTAGTAGACCTAGCAGCTTGATCTGACCCACCATACCTCGTCCTCTTCTGCTGATTACCAGAGAACCTCGAAGATCCGGAGCTCCTCTTATTCCAACTCCTATCCCGATTCCGCCTAATGACTGTCTTACCCTTCAAAGAACCTTAGCCTTCTCCACTAGGACAATGAACTCCGTTCTGTTGTGGAGCTATCATCATCCTCACTCATCTCTCACCCTATCCTCGAATCGACACGGCGCTCATGCTCGGTACCCACAATACTATGAGCATACCTACTCAATCAAGAAATTCGCCTCATACTCGCCACCGTCTTATTACCTCGAACCAGTTCAAGAAAGCCTTCCATTTGTGCATCCACGTAGCTAGTTCCTATGTATTTCCTCCGTAGGTCGCCTTAAAGAATTCCCATGTGAGATCCTCTGCCATCGCTCCATCCCTTACGGTGAGCCACCATTGGTATGACTCATCCCGAAGTAGAGAGATTATACCCTTCAGCTTTTCCTCAGCTGAAAAATCTAGGTCATCCATGATCCTCTCAGTTGATTCCAACCAATACTCGCCGTACTGGGTGCCACACCTGATACACCCCGGAACACCTCAGCTCCATTGGCTCGGATTCGCTCGGGTACATATTTTCGAGCTCCCAAACCTCCTCATGCTCCAGCCACCATCTCAAGAACTCGCAGCACAACTGTGATACTGTCTCACCCCCCGTCTGATCTTGCTGCTCAACACCAAAAGTTGGGGGTGGTGGTGGCGGTGGTATCTCATTATCAGACCCTTGACCCGACCTAACGGGTTCTGACATGGTTATTCTTCCTCTACCGCATCCACGATGGCCACGTCCTCTAGAACTCATTTCCAACGATTGCGCTTTAATCTGATTAAGAACTTTTATGGATTTGTACTTATTTCACTAGTTATCCGCGAAGAAATTTTATGAAGAGAGCTTAATAGGGATTCTTTCGATCATTCAAAGTTTCAAGTTTTCTATCCTAATTCACAGAAAAACACATCCATACCTTAGTATCTTCCATACACATTCACTCTTCGGACATTTCTGTCCGTTCCTATCCCAGGGGTATTTTCGCCATTTATCATACAGGGGTATTTTCGTAATTTGTCAAAAATAAAGTTCCTTGGTAATTTTTGTCAATAAGGGTATTTTGGTAATTCTAAAATTTTAGGAGGTATTTCGGGAATTTTAAAATTCTGGGGTATTTCGATAATTTACCCGGGTAAATTTATAAATCTTAATAAATCCAGGGTATTTCAAGATTTGTAAAACTTGAGGGTTCTTTTTGAGAATTTGTTTTCCAAATTGATAGCGTTGCAAAAATTTTGGAAATCAGGGTCATTTTGGTAATTTTGTAGGTTAGGGGCAATTTTGTAATTTTCCAAAATCATGACATTTTTTGATGTTTTGCAAATTAAGGTTTTTGGACATTTTATCAAGTAATGAAAATTTTGATTAGAACTGTGTGTACTTTGGGAACTTCATAAACCAAGGGCGTTTTTTGTAATTTTACCACTAGGGGTATTTTTGAAATTTTCATAAATCGAACATTTTTCGAAAAATTTTGTAAAATAGTTCTCACAAGTTAAAAGGGTAATTTTAAGAGTTTTAAAACTAGAGTTTTTACAACAATACGGCTAGTTCCCTTTCGGGTTTTAGTTATTGGGTTTAGCCTATGAATAAGTCCTCATGGTTAGGGTGAACCGACGCTACGCACCAGGTAGGATTCCTGCGAAGAGGAGGTGAGTCACTAGGACTGCTTAAGTACCAGGCTCTTCCGGATCCAATCCTAGACATGCGCACAAAGGTTACCAAACCCTAACCCGGTGACTTAGTCATAGGTTTATTTAATTAAGCATTTAAAGTCTTATGTGAATGTTGGGGAAAACTAGTCCTAGAGTTCATATACTTATCATACTATCTACGTTCCATTTCTACCCCTCTACAGATAATAATTCACATAGTAGTTAGAAATACTTACCAAGGCGAATTGGTGCCGGAGACTCGATGCCATGCTGTTCAAACTAAAAACCATTTTCATAATATTCCACAAAGGCCTACCAAAAACACTTTAGGCTCTGGGCCCTTCATAACCGAGTTTCAAACCTGGCTCTGATGCCAAAAATGTAACACCCCAAACCCGACCCATGAGCCTTGACCGGATCTGGTATGTCACAGAGTAAAAACGTTTTGAAAGATTTTGGTTATTTGGTAGTAATTTGAAAATTTGCTGAGATTAATAAACGGTGTCTTTTAAAAACTCAGGTGGAATTGTTTTTATAAACATGGTTGAGTGAAACCCTTGAAAACATTTGTTCATTTAAGTTACTAGAACCATCAGAGTTATTATTAACTTGTTGAATTTTGCTACCAGATGGCAACATCCTTGAAAACTCGTAAAAATTTCCCATTTTAAAAACGTCACTTTTAACCGAGTTATTTAAACAATTTATAAATTCTTTAGTAATATAGTAGAAGTAAAGTAAAACAACTACTTAAACATCCAAAATAATAACTAGCGGCCTTATTACAACCCAAACCAAAATTTCGTAAGTAATAAACTTCATTTGTGCTAAGTAAAATTTCAAAACCAAGGAACAAGCATAGCCGCCTCGAGTCCTCTCCGGCTCTATCTCCACGATCTACTCATCTGCAAAATGATATGGGAAGGGGTGAGTCACCAAGACTCAGTGTATAAATCCCCAACCCGGAAGTGCAAACTCATACACAAAATATTAGTAAAACATGCAAACGTGCAACCCAAAACTAGCCATCCATACTCCTTTAACTACCCCGTGTGGTCAAAACCACTGGTGGTCAAAACCACTGGTGACCGGAGTCACAAATCAAGTGATGGGGCCAACCCATCGTGTGGTCAAAACCACTGATGACCATAGGTCACAATTATCAATATGTGTCAAAACCACTAGTGGTACCAAACCACTGGGACTTAGTCACAATTTATATCAACGGTGTGGTCAAAACCACTGATGACCATAGGCCACAATTAAACTGATGGGGCCAACCCATCTTGTGGTCAAAACCACTGGTGACAGTCTATAGAGAATATTCCCCCTCCTCTCTTCAATCCCATTACCAACATGCTCACAACATGCTTAACATATTATCATAAATCATACATAAAAGTCATGTCATAACATCTTACCCATCATGTCATTCATAGAACATATTTAAAGTCACAAGCGACTTACCCGGAATCCATGCTCATGCCTACAAGGCAAATCACTATCACAATAGTTAACTGTAACATAATAAGCAATGCCAACTAATAAAGTGTATAAGAGTTTTACACACCTGTTTAACCGAAGATCTAAGGAGAAATCCCGAATCTATGCGATATCACAAAAATCTCGAAACGTATTCCCGTATTGCTCCTACATTCGTCCACTATAGGTTAGTATAAAAAACCTTATTCGGCTAAACTAATAATCCCGAAGAACTAATCGCACCCATAACCATAATATGGCCCTAGGCCGAATCTTTGTTATCACTTACCAAAGCAAATTGAAATCCCGAAAACCTTTATCGATTAGCCCCTAAAATCATAGCACACAATCGGTTTGTAACACCCCAAACCCGGCCCATTTTTTTTTATGACCGAATTTGAAATGCCACTGCGGAAAAATGTTTGAAAAACTTTTGACTTAGAGTTAAAAACATAAAAATTTGTTGTCTTTACTAAAACATTGTGTAATTAAAGTTCCAAATAAAATTAAGTTGTTTAAAAATAAAACATTTTCAAATAATAATATAATCGACAATCCAACTTAAAACATAATAAAATCCTTAAATACTTAAAGTGGCCCTTATTACAATAAATAACCTTTCATAAATAAAATGTGTAAAACAAATAAAATCTCTTCTACATGGGCCACCTCGTATCCACTCCAACCTGGTCCGAGCATCACCGTAAGGTTTGAGAAAATTGGGTGAGTCACACGCACTCGATGTGTAATTAATTCATGAATTCCACCCACATGTTAACCACATATTAACCCATATATCGATAACAAGATATCATATTCACTTAATAACACATTCGGGCTTGGCCTATATTCATATCACTTAACGTGGAACAGGGTAATTAACCGCATAAATCCACATATCAAGCTTAACCCATTTCCACACCGATCCACATTCATATCTCGGGCTTGGCCCATTTCTAATTAATCCACATATCCATTAAAATTATGAAAAATGCACCCAACCCAACCTAGGGTTCATCCTCTACACACCCCCATATCCATCCACCACACACCAGGGGATTATCAAATCACCCTCTCCTTTTTACTCCAAAAGGCAATCAATGCCATCCACGTGCAATTATGCACAATAATCCACAACGTGACCTCAGTCAGCGCCAATCCATGATGTAGCCGTAGCTAACACCAAAACCATGATGGGACACATAGTCACTCATTAACCACGATATGGCACATAGCCGATATCAACCATGATGAGGCACATAGCTACTCATCAAGCCACATGAACTAAATCGCAATTAGTCCACAACATGACCTTAGTCAACGTCAATCCACGATGTAGCTCAAGGCTAACATCAAACCACGTACTTGAAGTACACCCGTACCATCTTTCATATCATATCCCAACCCATGCACATGCAACATTCCATAATGACATAATATAATGATGCATGAGCATGTTCATCAAGCATATTATCACATATTCATATTAGAAATCACTTTTTATCAGACATGGTACTTACCGGATTATCGACATACCCTTTGAGGGTATCCACATCACAATTTCCATTGCACTAGTTAGCACATATTTAACACATATAGATATAACACAAATACCCGTAAAATGGTAGGCTAACTACACACCTGCCTATTAATGAAATCTCGAACAACTCAAATCTAACACGATCTCGAAACGTGGTTCTTCCTTCTTTCTTAAAGCCGATTTGGTCTCCTACCAAATACCGAATCACACTCTAAGCCTTTCTTTAGCTACACACAAAAGAACACCTTTTATGGCACTATAAACATTCGGCCAAACCACAAAACTATAAACAAAAACTATTAGGCCACACCATCAAATCCCGAAGGGTTATCGAATGAAATATCAAATCTTACCTATTGGCTTACCCAAAACGATTGTCAGAGAATTGAGGCTTAGAATGATTGCTTCCAAAGTCCCGAAGAGTCTAGAAGAATAAATTCCTATGAATAGTTAGATCCTTACAACAATTGTCCAAAAATTCGACCTTTGCCCTCAAGAAAAACAACATAGATAAGAGAGAAAGAAAAAGGAGATTCGGCCAAGACACTTACCTATCTTCAAAATCGGTTATAGATGAACCCAAAGAAAATCTACCCTTGATGATTTTCGGCCAAGATAACACCAAAAGAGAGAAAGAAGATTCGAAAATATGGTTGATTTGTAACAACAAAAAGGATTCGGCTAGAGTGGAGAAAGAGAAAGGAAAAAGGAAGAAAAAGAAAGAGATTTCAATGGGAGAGGGATGTTTATGGCTTTGAACAAAAATGAAAGAAAGTAAAGAGGAATGGGAAGAAGGAAGTTTCGACCAAGAGAAAGTAGAAGAAATGTGGGTTGAACAAGTATGAAAGAATGGAAAAGAAGTTGTGAACAAAAGAGATTCGGCCAAGCACAATGATGGTTTCGGTTTTTGTTTCACTTTGATGCACTAGGGAGAAACTTGCAAAAACTAGAAAGGATTTTCGGTTATGACACCAAAACAAATATTGAAGGCCAAAACTAACACCAAAAACTCACCTTATGCCCAAGACACATTCGGCTATAGGGAGTGTTTGTGGAGAGAAAAGAAATTGATGCTCAAATGCTTAGGAAAAATGGCCAACTAGCTACTAACCTACCAAAGCTTCCATCAAAAATCGGTCAAGCCCTCCCCTAGTCCACAATGCCGTCCACATACATGAACTAAAGACCAGAAAAGAGTTTCCAAAACATTCTCCATAATCCATGCCTTTTGTCCCCTCATCATACCATAAGTCTTAAGAATCTTATCCCTAATTGCAAGCTTTCCAAAACCATTATTCAACTTACCAAAAATTTTGAAAGTCCAACCTACCATAAGAATGGCTTGGCCGACACTTAATGCTAAGATGCATAAAAATAAAGTCTTCCAATGCAATCCATGCTACTCGAACCTCTTCCCTCATGCAACCTTTCATGCATCATAGCCACCTTGCCACTTACTCCTCATGTGTTAGAATTTAATACTTAAATTATCTTAAATGTCAAGATCACCTAGTTCACTTCACTAAAATTTTAATACTGATAATTATTCTAACTTCGTAAATAAATCCAAACCTTCACAAGACTATGCTAAACACACAAACAATCCTACCCGAGCTAACACAAGTAACAAGATGATACTCAAATTTTTCCTAAAGCCCAAGGCCCAATCCTACTAGGCCCAATTTTGAGATGTTACATGGTTACTATTTAAACACCATACATGGCCCATAGCCGAATATAAATAACCACTTACCTTGAAGAATTGAAACCTAAAAGACTCCTTCAAAGCACTCTAGCATTGGCTACACACAAAAGGTATAATATTAGGACCATATACATATTCGGCCAACCTTACCAAGGCCTATTCGGCCATAGTAACTAAATCCCGAAAGCTCATTAGTGGCACTTACCCTAAACCGATTTGGTTTCCAACCAAATCCCGAAGCTACACACCACTTGTAATCGGCTACACCTTGAGATCACATAATAGTTAGCCTTCGGCTTTTCGAATAATAAAAAGAATGGCCTATTAAAATGAGTCCTTACCACTACTTACCGTATCTGATCAACAGAGAGAAGATGCTTAGAACGACTGCTTCCAAAGTCCCGAAGGCCTCCTTTTCAAAAATCGATTTGGAGAAGAACCAAAAAGTGATCCACCCTTGGTTGATATTCGGCTAGAAGAAAGAGGAAGATTTCGGCATGGAGAAGAGAGAAACAATAGAGATTCGGCTAAAATAAAAAGGATAGAAAATGAATGATTATGGCATTCGGCTTACACAAGATGGAAGATGGAGTTTGAGTAGAAAGGGGGTGATAGGTTCGGCCAAGTTGAACCAAAAGAAGAGAGGGGTTTGAAGAATTTTTTTGGGCAATGAGGACTAGGGAGAAATCGACCAAGAAACAAATTGAGAAGAAAACAAGCTAGATGAATTTCGGCATCCCTCCTTTACTATACTCAACCGATTTTAAAAGTCCCTAAGGAATCCTACATTCGGCCATCACTCACCCTTTTGTGATAATTTTATCTAATCACTTCTTCAAATAAAATAAAATAATAGAATAATGTTTATCCCATACTTCAAATTAATTTTAAAACAAACAACAAGATTATCTTCATCCATTTAAGAGTCCATGAGCAGTCCACTAGCTCTCTCTCCCTTCACGCCAATCATAAAAAAAAAATATACCTTGTGCTTCCAACGTGACTCGAACTTGAGTCCCTCCTTCCTGCTTGGGGCAGTATTCACCAAGGCCCTAAGAGGCGGCCCTAAGCCACTTTACCAATCCGACTTTCATGTCCGAAAACCTTACCATTTTATTTTTAAGGCCTTCCTAGCCCAACTTCCCCCACATAACGCAAAAATAAAAACTCCTAGGTGCTAATTCGGCAGCTCGAACCCTCCTTTGCCGCACCCTTCCTAGCTCCTTAGGTAGCATCCCAAGCCACCCTATCACCTGTTTCCTTGTGTCATGCTTCTTCCACAATTTCTCTTAACCCATATCTCACCTAGCTCCCTCCTCTTAAGCACTAAAAAGAAATTTTTAGCCCTAAGTCAGGCCTAGCCCGGGGTTATGACTAGACCCCAGAACATGTCAAGCAATCATAGCATACATATTTCTTCAAGCACGCACATGGAAATAATTAAATTGCAAACAACCCCTAATTCAGGATGTTACAAATTGTGCAGGTAATCCCAAAGATTAGGAGGATCATTACTCTGAGGGACTCAGTAACACCCCGAACCCTTGCCTATGCATTGAGACTAGATTTGGTTTGTTACATGAATCGAGCTATTTTAAATCTTCAATAAGTTGAAAGCTACAATATTATTTCTGAGATTTAATAAAATTAGAAGGGTATTTGAATTTGATAAATATTAGTTCACATTAGTTGAAAATCATTGTGTTCTTGAAAACCTTTAGGTAATTTATTAAAGAGTTAACAATAATAAAATATTTAAAAAAGATTTGAAAACCCAAATTTATTTTAATAAAACATCATATAATCATAGCCCATATTTAAAAGTCCAAAGTATAGTTTAAAACCAAACACACATAAAATCCATAAATTATTTATAGAGGCCCTTATTACAATAACCCAAAATAGTAAAAATACTTATTAAAAGGTCCAAAGTTTAAATAACCCATGTTTTGCAAGATGGCCTCCACGAAGTCATCCTCGCCCAAGTCCACGCCAATTTCCATTACCCGAGATGGAAAAATTAAAGGGGTGAGTTACTTAGAACTCAGTGTGTAACTCACTTACCACCATTATTGGGCCAGATCATCAAGATATTATGCTGGGCGTGAGCCCAATTACAGAATTCAACAATATATATCAAAAAAATAAAATAATTTAAAATGCATGTAAAATGAATTTCCCAACCAAACCTAATATCCATCCGCTAACACCCCCGTACCAACCATCACACCTGTGGGGATCAAGTCAACCCACCCCGCCAACACACCAATCGTAGGCATTAAGCCTTTTTATAATTGTGGCAAAGCCACCGAACTAGAGGCAATAAGCCATATTTGTGGCAGAGCCACCGAACTAGAGGCAATAAGCCATTTGATTATTTGTGGCAGAGCCACCGAACTAGATTTTGGCAACAGGCCATTCTTCTCTTCATATACCCCACCCCATGCAATTATGCGTATATAAAAATATAGTCATATAAAAATTTTTATTTAATCCATAACATTGGTGGGTTTATCATTAAACATTTTATTTGGCCCAAATAATTTAGCAATTTGCCCATTTAGCAGTTTAGTGGGCTTTGGCCCATTTATCAAACTAGAGTATTTTGGCCCAATTTATCGAACTAGAGTATTTTGGCCCAATTTATCGAACTAGAGTATTTTGGCCCAATTTATCGAACTAGAGTATTTTGGCCCAATTTATCGAACTAGAGTATTTTACGGCCCAATTTCACGAAACATACAATTTACATAATAACAAATAATTTCTCGAGGGCATTTTCGTAATTTTCACGATTTAGTCGTTTTTACGTATTTTCGTCAAAATATCAGTTTTTATGTTTTTATCGATCTAGTCGTTTTTACGATTTTACTTCCATACCAAAATTGACATCCAACCGAGAGATAAGGTGAAGTTACACACCTCGATACCGAGAGTACTAATCCTTCTCGCTCCTCAAGACCAAACACATTTCGATCCGTTAGAATACTATTTCGTAAAAATATTCATAATCGGCAATAGATCCAAAATCTTACCTCTTGATTTTGAATCACTTGATTTTCGGCTTCTCCTCGCTTATTGATTCGCTCGTCGTCGAAAATCCACCAACGATAATGGCTCAAGTTCGTACTACTTTGAATAATTGACTCCTTTCTAAGATGGTCCGCAACCCGGTGGAAAATCCTGATCGCTAAAATCGCTTCTTCGCTTAAATGGGGATTTACAGATCCGCCCCTCTTAACGTGACTAACCATCGCCCTTTTCTTCCCTATTTTGAAAGTCTTCACAATCAAAGGAAGATTAGTTAAATCTAATATAATATCGAATAGTACTAGAGGCTTTTTTTAAAAAAAAAGTGATTTCCTTACCACAAGAAATTGATTCCAACGTTTCTACGATTCTCCCGATCACTTGAGTTCCGATCTTCCGTTATTGCGCTATATAATAACGAATGAAGCGTTATTAGAACGAACATTTATTTCGATCCAAAAAGGCCTTCATAACACCAATAATATTCAGCCATAACACTTTAATAAAATGAAAACGAAAAAGAAGAATCCCTTATCTATAATCCACGATCGAAAAGTAAGGATTGAGAAAGGTGATGGAAGAAGATTTTCGGCTATGTATGATCAAAGAAGAAAAATATAAAGATTCGGCTAAGGCACTCTAGCATTCGGCCAAGAGAGTATTTGATGGAGAAACTTGATTGAAGAGAATTAAAATATGAAAAAGAGATGGTGATGATGTTGTTTGATTTCAAAGAGAAGAGAAGAAAAAGATGGATTTTTAGGAGTCGGTATATTCGGCCATGACAAAAAAGAAAGGAAAAAGGAATGGTTTTGGTGTAGATGATTTGAGACTTAGAAGAAATACAAAAGAAAACTCACAAGATGAATGAAAGTGACCAAATGGTCAAAAGAATTTGGTTTTACCAAATGCAAAATTCGCCAAGATGAAAGGTTGAAAAGAGAGAAAATAAAATTCTGCACAAGGTGCAAGGAATGACCAAAGAGAAAAGGAATTCTAAGCCAAAACTAACACAAAATTTGGCTCCCTCCCTATACCAAGTTGTCATCCAAAGCATAGTCAATAGGCCATGATTTGTTTCAAAATTTCCTTGATATGTGCCTTATGTTCCCCTATCTTTCCTTAAGTGTTTGATTCCATGCCATATGTTAACTATTTCCTTAAACCTTTGATACACTAACCAAAAATAACATGGTCAACACTTACCATATATGTTCTTGGCCGACACTTACTATCCATGTGCGTAAAATTAAAAAAAATTCATCTAGATGCTAAACAAGGGATTCGAACCTCTTCCTCTTGTTAAAACCTATGCGCCAACTCCACCATGCCATGTACTCATCTTGTGACACTCATTAACACTTAATTTAACTTAAGTCTTAATGACCATTGCATCTCTTCAATAAATTCTCAATTATTAAATTTTATTCCATAACCAAATTATGCTATACTCCTCTTTAGAACTTCAATAAGAACTAAAAATAAAAGTAAGAAATTTTCCTTTAAAGTCTAAACACCAATTCATGCAATATATAAACACTCGGATTTTTAGGGTGTTACAACTCTACCTCCTTAAAGAAAATTTCACATCGAAATTTACCAGTTGAAAGAGGTGAGGGTATTGTTGTCGAATTGCATCCTCGGGCCCCACGTAGCTTCTTCCACTCCGTGGTTACGCCATAGAACTTTGACCGATGAGACGGTTTTCTTTCTTAGCACCTTGACATCTCGGTCTAAGATTTCCACAGGTTCTTCTTTAAAAGACAAATCAATTCAACTCCAATTCTTCTACCAGATAATGTGCGAAGGATCCGATCTATAACGCCTCAACATGGAAACATGAAAACATTATGGATTTGATCCAATTAGGAGGTAACTCAATCTGATAAGCCATGGACCAACACACTTCAAAGACACGATAAGGTCCAATGTATCTAGGACTTAGCTTGCCCTTCCTTCCGAATCAAGATCTTTTCCAAGGAGATACCTTCAAGAAAACCCGATCCCCACATCATACTCGATATCCTTTCGCTTTAGGTCTGCATACGACTTCTGTCTATCTGAGGCTTCTTTCAACCTTGCTCGAATAACTTTTACCTTATCCTCTGTCTCAGATATCATCTCAGGACCTAACATCTGTCTTTCACCCAACTCAGTCCAACAAATAGGAGAACGACACTTACGACCATACAATGCCTCATAAGGTGCCATCTGAATGCTAGACTGATAGCTGTTGTTATACGCGAATTCTGCTAGTGGTAGATAGTCCTCCCAACTACCCTCAAGTCGATTACACATCCCTTAACATATCTTCCAATATCTGGATTACCTCTCCGATCGCCATCGACCGAGGATGAAAAGCCGATGAAATTCAACTTTGTCCCCAAGGCATCATGCGAGCTTTCGTAATCGTGATGTAAACCTAGGGTCTCTATCCGATATAATAGATACAGTACCCCATGCAACCTCACAATTTCGGATACATACAGCCGCCAACTTTTGTAATGAATAATCAGCAATTTGGCAAGGAAATGAGCGGTCTTCACAACCGATCAACAATTACCCACACGTAATTTTTCTTAGTAGGTGTTAAAGGTAACCCACTAACAAAATCCATGGTTATCCGCTCCCATTTCCAAAGAGGAATTTTTATTGGTTGCAACAATCCGCACGGTAATTGATGTTCGCCTTCGATTCTTCGACAAGTCAAACATTTTCCCACAAACTCAAATCTCACGTTTCAACCTCGCCACCAATATCGCTTCACGTAGATCTCGATACATCTTATTTCCTCCGGATGCATAGCATAAGGGCTACTATGCACCTCCCAGAGAATCATTTGCCTCGGATCTGAATCCTTAGGCATGCATACTCTTCCTCGAAAGCACAACACACCCTCCGTGTTTATTCCAAAATCCTCAATTCCACCATTTTCAACTTGTCGAAGTAAAGGTCCCAACTTCTCATCTAGTGTCTGTTTTTCCTTGATTTGTTCCAACCACAGAGGCTTTATCTGAAGTTCTGCTAACAAACTGCCATCCTCGTACAGACTCAAATGGGCAAACAAAGCTCTTAAATCAGATACTGTCTTACGACTCAACGCGTCAGCTACCACGTTAGCCTTTCCAGGATGATATTCGATGGAGAAATCGTAATCCTTTAACAATTCTACCCATCTTCTTTGTCTCAAATTTAACTCCTTTTGGGTAAGGAGGTATTTAAGGCTCTTGTGATTCGTGTAGATTATTGACTTCTCACCATAGAGATAGTGCCTCCAAATCTTTAGAGCAAAGACAATGGCAATTAACTCCAAATCATGCGTAGGGTAGTTTACTGTGTGGTCTCAATTGACGAGAAGCATAAGCCACTACTTTTCCATTTTGCATCAACACACAACCCAAACCCGTGTGAGACGATCACAATAAACAAGTGAATTCTTTTCCACCTCATTTGAATCAAAATGGCGCTTCGTCGGGATCTTCTTCAATTTCTCGAAACTCTCTTGCTTTTCGGTCCAAATATACGGAGCTCCCTTTCGCAATGCTTTAGTTAGGTGCAGCAATCAACGAAAACCCTCTACAAAATGTCTATAGTATCCACCAAACCCAAGAAACTCAATTTCACCACCGATGTTGGCGGTTTCCAATCCGTAATAGCCTCAATTTTTCGAGGATCCACCCTTATTCCTTCTACCGATACTACATGACCAAGGAAAGTCACTTCCTTTAGCCAAAATTCGCACTTACTAAATTTGGCATACAATTGTTTATCACAAGTAGTCAGTAATACTATCCGCAAATCTTTGGTCATGTTCCTCCTCATTTCTCGAATAAACCAATATGTCATCTATGAACACTACCACAAACCGGTCTAAATATGGTTGAAAGACTCGGTTCATCATGTCCATAAATGCACTGGTGCATTGGTTAGTCCAAACGGCATCACTACAAACTCATAGTGTCCGTAACGTGTCCAAATCTTTGTCTTATAAATGTCCACTTCTTTCACCTTGAGCTAGTGATAACCCGACCTTAAATCAATTTTGGAGAAAACTGAGGCTCCTTTTAATTGATCAAACAGGTCGTCAATTCTCGACAGAGGATACCGATTCTTGATCGTCAATTTATTCAATTGTCTGTAGTCAATGCACATACGCATCGATCCATCCTTCTTCTTGACAAATGTAATCGGTGCTCCCCACGAAGACACACTTGGTCGAATAAATCCTCGATCCAAGAATTCTTGAATTTGAGCTTTGAGCTCACCAACTCCTTGATTGCCATTCTATAAGGAGCAATGGACACTTTGGAGTCGCCCCTGCAAAAGCTCAATGCCAAATTCTACTTCCGATTTGGAGGTATACCGAAGTTCTTCGAAATACATCGAGAAATTCCTTCACCGTCCTCACATCATTCACAGATAACTCTTTGGCATCCAAAGCACGATAAAGGCTAGAATGCTCCATACCCTTTCCGCACCAACTTCTCGCGCTTTAATGCAGATACCACATTTGCCGATAGTTCCTTCGCTCACCAATCATTATGACTTCCTTATCATCCGAGGTTCTTATCGACATTCGCTTTTCAAAGACAATCCAATTGCACCGATGTTTAACCAACCAATCCATGCCTGAATAAGATCGAACTCGTGAAAGGTAGTTCATCAAGTTTGCTAAGAATATCTCCTCTTGAATTTTTAAGGCACGTCTTTAAATATTTTATTAACAATTCTGAACGTCCTAAAGGACTAATTCTTTGTCATCTCACTATCGGTAATTTGATTCTAATTTCAGTTTCGGATATGGCACTAGATACATATGAATGAGTAGAGCCAATATCTATTAAGGCAATAACAGTACATCAAAAATGAAGAACGTATCAGCTTATCACATCCGGTGCATTGCCGTCCTCATGGCGCCTAATCGCATAGACCGGTCAAGCTGTCTTGCATCTGCATTTCCTCTATTACCATTGCCTCGACCCGTTGCACCTTGACCACGACCAGCCCCATTACCACCACGACCTGGTCCACGACCTCTCGGTGGCTGCTGATTACCCCTGGCCGGCTGTGCATCATTATTACAAACTTCTTAAGTCGTATCCATACGTCGAGGACAATTTTTGTACTGATGATCCATTGAACCGCATTTGTAGCATGCACCCGTTTTTCTCCAACATTCTCCAAAATGTCTTTTCCCACACTCAGTGCAATCTCGACTCTGATTATTTGCTACCGGGTTCTACCTTGAACCGATTCATCATTCCGAGGTTTCTTCCGAATCTCTTTGAAGAATCGATTGTTGTCTCTCTCTTGTTTCGAATTTTTCTCGGTCGCTGCTCAATTCTTAGCCTCTTCGGCTATTTTGGCCTTCTCCACAAGAGTCAAAAATTTCTAACTTGTGTGGAGCAATCGAACCCTCACTCATCATTAAGTCCATCTTCAAACGCGTACACAACGTTCGTGATCATTGCTACAATTGTCCGGGCATAACGGCTCGGACGTAAAACTCGACTTCATATGTCGCCACGGCCTTACTTCCTTGGACAAGATTCGAAATTCTTTCCTTCGACGCCTACATAACTCGCTCCAACGTATTTTCCTTGGAAGGCGGCTTTAAAGAATTCCCAATTAATCGAGTCTGACTTCGGTGCCTTCTCGAGCAGTGAGCCACCACCGATCGCCTCATCCCTTAACAAGGATACAGCTCCTCTCGCTTTTTGCTCGACAAGACATTTCATGTCATCCATAACTGCTCCACGACTTGAGCCAAGATTCAGCTACATTCGAGCTACACCGAGACTCCTCTAAAACTTCGCATTATTTGACTTAAGTCGCTCTGAAATTGACCCACGAGTTGTTGGCCCAATTCTAGTTCCAGTGACCCTTTCCAAGACTCATGACATTGCTTGAGTCAATGCATTATCTTCTTCCATGTGATCGCGTGATCCCATCTCACTTTCAATTGACGCAGTGCATCTAATTACGGCATATGATTTGGTGCTTCATCAGTAGCACCTCGGCCTCTACCACGGCCACGTCTACGCGCCTATGACCACGCCCTCTAGTGCTCATGATAGCTTGTTCGCTTTTATCGATTACAAGTTTTATGAATCGTAAAATTTGTTTGGTGTTTATTAACGATATTTTATGAGATTTGAGATATAAAGTTGTTTTTCCGTAACATATCCTATAGTCTCAATCTCTACGATTTTTCACATCTAAAACTAGAAGTTCTAGAGTGTTCCTATGATTATATCATAGTAATTACTAAGCAATAAATACTTACTTGACTTGTTGCCGGATGCTTGTGGTGCCATACTGATCTTTAAAAAAAAATTTGAACGTTTTCATACAGAAATTATTTGCGAACCCAAACCACAGCCGCGTTTTTGAAACTGGCTCTGATACCACTAAATGTAACACCCCAAACCCGGTCAATGCATTGAGACTAGATTTGGTTTGTTACATGAATCGAGCTATTTTAAATCTTCAATAAGTTGAAAGCTACAATATTATTCTGATTTAATAAAATTAGAAGGGTATTTGAATTTGATAAATATTAGTTCACATTAGTTGAAAATCATTGTGTTCTCGAAAACCTTTAGGTAATTTATTAAAGAGTTAACAATAATAAAATATTTAAAAAAGATTTGAAAACCCAAATTTATTTTAATAAAGCATCATATAATCATAGCCCATATTTAAAAGTCCAAAGTATAGTTTAAAACCAAACACACATAAAATCCATAAATTATTTATAGAGGCCCTTATTACAATAACCCAAAATAGTAAAAATACTTATTAAAAGGTCCAAAGTTTAAATAACCTATGTTTTGCAAGATGGCCTCCACGAAGTCATCCTCGCCCAAGTCCACGTCAATTTCCATTACGAGATGGAAAAATTAAAGGGGTGAGTTACTTAGAACTCGATGTGTAACTCACTTACCACCATTATTGGGCCGATCATCAAGATATTATCTTGGGCTTGAGCCCAATTGCGTAATTCAACAATATATATCAAAAAATAAAATAATTTAAAATGCATGTAAAATGAATTTCCCAACCAAACCTAATATCCATCCGCTAACACCCCTGCACCAACCATCACACTGTGGGATCAAGTCAACCCACCCCGCCAACACACCAATCGTAGGCATTAAGCCTTTTTATAATTGTGGCAAAGCCACCGAACTAGAGCAATAAGCCATATTTGTGGCAGAGCCACGAACTAGAGGCAATAAGCCATTTGATTATTTGTGGCAGAGCCACCGAACTAGATTTTGGCAACAAGCCATTCTTCTCTTCATATACCCCACCCCATGCAATTATGCGTATATAAAAATATAGTCATATAAAAATTTTTATTTAATCCATAACATTGGTGGGTTTATCATTAAACATTTTATTTGGCCCAAATAATTTAGCAATTTGCCCATTTAGCAGTTTAGTGGGCTTTGGCCCATTTATCAAACTAGAGTATTTTGGCCCAATTTATCGAACTAGAGTATTTTGGCCCAATTTATCGAACTAGAATATTTTGGCCCAATTTATCGAACGAGAGTATTTTGGCCCAATTTATCGAACTAGAGTATTTTGGCCCAATTTATCGAACTAGAGTATTTTGACCCAATTTATCGAACTAGAGTATTTTGGCCCAATTTATCGAACTAGAGTATTTTACGGCCCAATTTCACGAAACATACAATTTACATAATAACAAATAATTTCTCGAGGGCATTTTCGTAATTTTCACGATTTAGTCGTTTTTACGTATTTTCGTCAAAATATCAGTTTTTACGTTTTTACCGATCTAGTCGTTTTTACGATTTTACTTCCATACTGAAATTGACATCCAACCGAGAGATAAGGTGAAGTTACACACCTCGATACCGAGAGTACTAATCCTTCTCGCTCCTCGGCACCTAAAACACATTTCGATCCGTTAGAATACTATTTCGTAAAAGTATTCATAATCGGCAATAGATCCAAAATCTTACCCTCTTGATTTTGAATCACTTCGATTTTCGGCTTCTCCTCGTTTATTGATTCGTTCGTCGCCAAAAATCCACCAACGTATAATGGCTCAGAAGTTCGTACTACTTCGAATAATTGACTCCTTTCGGAAGATGGTCCGCAACCCGGTGGAAAATCCCGGACTGTCGAAACCGCTCTTCGTTTAAATGGGGGATTTACAGATCCGCCCCTCTTAACGTGACTAACCACCGCCCTTTTCTTACCTATTTTGAAAGTCTTCACGATCAAAGGAAGATTAGTTAAATCTAATATAATATCGAATAGTACTAGAGGCTTTTTAAAAAAAAAGTGATTTCCTTACCACATGAAATCGATTCCAACGTTTCTACGATTCTCCCGATCACTTGAGTTCCGATCTTCCGTTATTGTGCTATATAATAACGAATGAAGCGTTATTAGAACGAACGTTTATTTCGATCCAAAAAGGCCTTCATAACACCAATAATATTTGGCCATAACACTTTAATAAAATGAAAACGAAAAAGAAGAATCCCTTACCTATAATCCACGATCGAAAAGTAGGGATTGAGAAAGGTGATGGAAGAAGATTTTCGGCTATGTATGATCAAAGAAGAAAAATATAAAGATTCGGCTAAGGCACTCTAGCATTCGGCCAAGAGAGTATTTGATGGAGAAACTTGATTGAAGAGAATTAAAATATGAAAAAGAGATGGTGATGATGTTGTTTGATTTCAAAGAGAAGAGAAGAAAAAGATGGATTTTTAGGAGCTGGTATATTCGGCCATGACAAAAAAAGAAAGGAAAAAGGAATGGCTTTGGTGTAGATGATTTCGGCACTTAGAAGAAATACAAAAGAAAACTCACAAGATGAATGAAAGTGACCAAATGGTCAAAAGAATTTGGTTTTACCAAATGCAAAATTCGGCCAAGATGAAAGGTTGAAAAGAGAGAAAATAAAAATTCTGCACAAGGTGCAAGGAATGACCAAAGAGAAAAAGGAATTCTAAGCCAAAACTAACACAAAATTTTGGCTCCCTCCCTATACCAAGTTGCCGTCCAAAGCATGGTCAATAGGCCATGATTTGTTTCCAAAATTTCCCCTTGATATGTGCCTTATGTTCCCCCTATCTTTCCTTAAGTGTTTGATTCCATGCCATATGTTAACTATTTCCTTAAACCTTTGATACACTAACCAAAAATAACATGGTCAACACTTACCATATATGTTCTTGGCCGACACTTACTATCCATGTGCGTAAAATTAAAAACAAAAATTCATCTAGATGCTAAACAAGGATTCGAACCTCTTCCTCTTGTTAAAACCCATGCCAACTCCACCATGCCATGTACTCATCTTGTGACACTCATTAACACTTAATTTAACTTAAGTCTTAATGACCTTTGCTTCTCTTCAATAAATTCTCAATTATTAAATTTTATTCCATAACCAAATTATGCTATACTCCTCTTTAGAACTTCAATAAGAACTAAAAATAAAAGTAAGAAATTTTCCTTTAAAGTCTAAACACCAATTCATGCAATATATAAACACTCGGATTTTTAGGGTGTTACAGACTCGGAGGTGACCACATGACTGCGGTTGTTATGCTTTAGGCTTTATATATCTTTTAAATTCCATTTTGGGTTTTAATTTCTGTAATAAGGCCTATCTGGATTTAGTTCTGATTTTGGGATTTTGCTACGTTTTATATCTGTTAGATGTAGATGAGTTTTCAACCCAATTACTATTTTTAAAAACATATGTTTTAAACTTGTTTACCTTAAATTAGCTTCCACAACTAAAAGATATTTTTACTAAGTTAATAACTTTTTTAAAAGCGATTAACTTTTCAATAAACCAAGTTTCGAAATTGAATGGAAACAAACTGAGACTTTAGTTTTTAAATTTTAAGGAGGGTTTTCAATGAAAACATGGTTTTCGAAAAACACTTCAATGTGACATGCCAGATTTGGGCCTAACTTCTGGGCCGAGTTTGGGGTGTTACACATTGACCATACATACAGTTCATGGCACTTAAATGATCGTTGTTTTGTCGAGTCTTAAAATTTATAAAAAGAATGATCGAACCTAAAAACTAACTAAGACAACAATGGAGGCAAGCGCACCTATCGAGCAGTAGTATAGTTTAGGCAGGACCAGAATGTCGAATCCCAAAGAAGCCAAAAGTACTAATACTAACTCTCTTTTTATTATCCAGCCTAAGAATTAAAGGAATTTGTTGTTTAATCTAAATTAACTAACTACTAAACTAAAGACTCTAAGACAAAGAAGAATGAAATTTGGAAAATAACTTGAGGAAAAACCAATTGATTAAGACGACACCCAAGGAAGAATCCACCTAGACTTCACTTTTTATCTAACACTGAACCAGACGGTTTATTCACTTGACTTGATCCGTAGGATTCCCTAATATATATTAATCCCTCTCTCGAGGCGACTAACGTCTAACCCTAGGTTGATTAATTGAAATCTCTTTCTAATTAAAACCCTTATAATTGCATTAACTCGATCTATGGACTCCTATATTAGGTTTCACCCTAATCCAGCAAAATCTCGTCACCTTATCTCTAGGCGCGCGATCAACTTCGCTTAATTATGCTAGATCTACTCTTAGGTAGGGACTTTTGCTCCTCTACCTAAGCACATCATACTTGAATTGATATCCTAGAAATATCAACACAAGAATTAAGAACAAGTTAAATATTTATCATATAGTTCAGCAAATGATAACAAGATTCATCTTAGGTTTCATCCCCCTCAGGTATTTGAGGGTTTAGCTCATAATAATAAAAGAAAACATCTCAAAAGAAAAGATAAAACAAAACATAAGAAATCCCTAAAACCCCCTGAAGGAATTGAAGGAGAGATCCTCCATCTTGAGTATAATTCCAGCTTTTTAAGATGAATCAACTGGCTATCTTCAAGTAAATCTCCACAAATCTGCCCTCTTTGGCCTAGCTGGATGCCCCCTGACTAAAGCCCTAGGTTCCTCCTTTTTAGGTTATACTTAGGGTGTTTATATAGGCTTCGAAATATGTTTCTTCGCCCGTAAATATCCTAATATGACAAAGACACGCCCATGGCACATGCCCGTGTGAATCGATTTCAGGCCATGGTCGAGTCTGCTGAAGAGACACGCCCGTGTGTTTCAGGGTCCATGCTGTGTTAAAGTAAATTAGGGAGGCACGACCGTGTGGTCTTTGGCCCAGGCCGTGTCGATTTCTATTTTGACCCAATTTGGTCTGTTTTAGGCTCGTTTCTCGTTCTTTTCATCCTCTAGTGCTCTCCGAGTATAAAACATGAAAACAAAGGATTAAGAGCACCAAATTACATAATTCAAGGCTTAAATCATCCAAAAGTATGCTAAATGTGGGCCTAAAATATGTTACTTTTACGGGTTATCATTCAACATAGCAAATATTCAACCCAAAACAATATTACTGAAATAATTATAACATCCATCAAAAGTGCTAGAGAACTAAACTCTTAAAATATCATGGGGACCACAATAATAATCAATCAAAGTCTAGCGACATTGCCTTATCTCCACAGTTCAAAGAATAGTATTAATACCACCATCGCAAATACTAAAGCCTAACTTGGATTACTTCCTTGGTATCCTCGCACTATTCACACTGCAAACGCTAAATATCTACAATGGTTAGAGAGAGTGGGTGAGCTTAAACAAGCTCAATGAATGTCAAAGTAACCACAAAGTAAACACAATATCAAAGGTTAAACAAAAGCGTGCTATAACACATTCACAACCATATTCTAACCAAGTCACAATAGCATATTCACGCTTCATTAAATCATAAAAATTAGCATATACTCTTACGTATAACTACAATCAAATTATATACAAATAATTCATTTTATCATAATTAGTCAATACTAATAAAATATACATGCTTTAATAACTCACAAGTCTAGTTGATATATTCACATGCACTTACAAGTTAAATAAAAACTAGCCAAATCACAATTACATATGCAATTTACTACGATAACATACTAACATTTTCATGAAATTAAATCAACTTATTTAGCATATTTTCACATGTTTATGCATCCATCTCACACCATGATCACATTTAAACGATAATTTGGCACATAAGGCTATGAAACATAAAAGTGGGCTCTATCACCACACACTGAATACACGAATCTTCAACACACCAAATGACTCATAGAGTCAAACATATCCAAAAAAGTGAAGCATAAAGCTAACACTCTCCAACACACCAAGCATGTCTCGTTGAATGGAGCTTAGCTCACATTCCCTTATCTCTCTAACATGTCCCAGGGCCTCAATGCCCAAAAACACAATAAATATAGGTGAGTACTCACAATCCTATGGCATGCAAACTATATCCAACGGTTTCAAAAGATCACAAGGCCAAAATATCCATAATTACACATTTTTAATTATTGATTTAATGTACATCATCTCTATTCATATTCATGAATTTACATCATGTTTAATTGCACTTTAAGTGGCACAATAATGCTCATTGAGCCATCGCATACCCGACCACATATGCGTGCATTAAAATCAGTGCATCATATATCACATACAAGTATTCTCACATATTACCTGTCATAATAATATCACATTCCACAATTCAACACATATGTACTTACAAAAATTCTGCTCGCTATCACTACATATTTGTATTATTAGAATATTGTTATCATTTTCATCTGGCATGTATATCATGCCCACAGCACAAAACAATTCACAATAGTCATCACACATTTTCATATCACAATATCGTCTCATAATAATCAATCCACAATTATTCACAAAATCACATAATTTTCCAACATAAGGTAAGGGAAATAGAAAGCTTACACCCAAAACTTAGGATAGGTGTTTAGGCTATTCCTAAGCTCCCAATTAACACTATGAATCGTGTCTACAAGTAGCAATTCCAAACATTTACCGTTTGCTCTTTTGCCTAATTGTCAAAAGCTTAAACTAGCTTTCCTTGCCTTTCACCTTGCTCATAGAAGGCTCCAAAGGTTTTGAAGCTTCACACATAATAACCACATAATATACACAATCAACAATCGGCCAAAGACTCACTTCAAACAATCAAAACACAAGCCTAAGCTAAATTCTCTTGTAATCGAAATATTAAACTTAACAAACTTGAAATTCAAATATCTCAGTCTATACTTAATCTTTTTGCCTAAAATAAACTCCATTCATATAATTATTCATCTACGAAAGATTTTCAACCTTTAAACTATGCAAAACTACCTAATTCACGGTATCAAATTTTTTGACAAGTTATGGCAATCATCACAAAAATTATTTAAATACTTAGAAATACTTAACAAAACTTTAAAGTAGGTTTAGAAACCTTCTAATCACATAAAAAATAATTGAAAAACACTTTGAAACCATGTTTTTATTCAAAATCCCAAAATCCTCCATTAACGACCTAATTTTTAGCTTTTTTTTTAAAAATATGTGATTTAATGGTTAAAACTCAATTTAAAGGATCAAATAACATCAAAAGCTAATAAGGAATTGAACCATTACCTTAGTTGATGAAAAACTAAATGTTTGATCGAATACCTGAAAAACCCAAAAATTCAACAATGGAGATATCTATAGTGTTATTAGATGTTTTTCTTGAAATACTATGGAGATTTATGGCTTAGGGAATGATAGAAAGCTAAGGAATTAAGTTTGGGAATCAAAATTGAATGAGAGGAGCTTTGGAATACAATGGAAGAAAAACGAAAATATAGAGAAGGGACTAACCTAGGTTTTATCAAGATTAAATGGGAAAATATGGTGAGTTAAAAATTGGTTTAATTGCCTTTTAAAAAGTCATAATTTAGACCCCTTTACAAATCAGCACATATGTAACACCCCAAACCTAGCCCATGTGTCACAACCGAATCTGACATGTCACATGAGGAAAGCGTATAAAGTCCTTGTGCTTTGTACTAAAATAAGTGTTATTTGATTGTAATTAAGAAAAACAAATTTGGTTGTAAATGTTTGATAAAATACTTCTAATCTTGAGAGGTTGATTGATAAACCAAAAATTTAAACTAGTGAACGTTAAAACCGTGACGTTTGAAAAATAGTGTTGATAGTTTGAGAGAAAATTTCCAAATTAAAATATTTGTAATTTTTTTTATGAAATCCATTTGTTAATCTATTTTAGAAAATCTTTATTAAAGTTTTTAGAAAAATTCTCATTTAAAACAATTTAAGAAAAATATAAGTACGTCAAGCATAAAGCAAAAATAAAATATTCCAAAGGCCTTATTACAACATAAAAACCCAAATAGTAAAAAAATAACGAAAAAGAGCAGAAAAGTAATTTACTAAAGTTCGAAACATTTATTTTCGAAGTATGGCCTCAACCGAGTCATCCATGGGCCCAAGTCCTCGTCACCGATAATTACTACAAAGATTAAGAAAGGAGGGGGTGAGTTTCTAGAACTCAGTGCATAATCCCCTTACCGTTATCCACTGGGTCTGAACCCATAAAGCAATATCTTGGCCGGAGCCCATGTAGCATAATATTGGGTCGAAGCCCATTTACAAAATAGTATATATATATGTGCAATGTATGCAACCCAACCCATCCTAGTAACCCATCCGCTACACACCACCCGTACCATCCCATCAAACCTGTGGGGATCAAGTCAACCCACCCCGCCAAACACACCAAACGCAGGAAAATTACCATTTATAATATTTGTGGCCGAGCCATCAGAAACGCTGCAGTCAAACTGCTTTTTATAATATTGGTGGCTGAGCCACTAGAGTCATAATTATACGTGGCATAGCCACTATACAGATTGTGGCAGAGCCACTAGAATATCATATACGGTAATATAATCGGCACATAGCCTTGGGTAAATATGATCGACACAGAGTCGTTAAATCATATGTTAGGCACATAGCCCCGAGTAAATACGTTTAGCACAAAGCCATAATCACGATGGCACAAAGCCATATTTAAGTTGGCACTTAGCCATTATCAGAATTTGTGACAGAGCCACTAGAATATGTGGCAAAGCCACCAGAATCAGAATGAATCATATTAACAAACAATTTGTGGCAGTGCCACCGGAATCACTTCTCTTCAACCTTTTCCCATCCCATACAAAATTATTTAAATGCAACATACATAGTAAATCATGATATTTACAATTATAAACAACAATCATTAATTCAGAGATTCATTACAAAAATTTGGCCCATTATAGCACTTTGCAAATCGGCCCATTAGGGCAATCTATCAAATCGGCCCATTAGGGGCATTTTCGTAATTTAGCCTATTTGGGGCAATTTCGTAATTTGGCCCATTAGGGCATTTTTGAAATTTTAGCCATCGAGGGTAATTCAGTAATCTCGCAACCCAGGGTATTTCGGTAATTTACCCTCTAAGGGTATTTTTATAATTCCGCAACCCCAAACTTCACTACTAATTTGGGGCATTAAAAATTGAAACTGTCCATCTGCATCACATTGACTAAATTGACTATAACTCGAGTTAAGAAACTGGAAATTTAAATCCATAAATTTTCCTTGAATCTAGACTCATATATCTTCTTACTACAATTTTTCCAGAATTTTTGGCTTAACCATCTAGTATGGTTTATTCATTAAATCTTCCCCTGATTCACTGACCAATGATTCTGACCTCTCTTACCCTAAATTCAAATATCTCATTGTACAGTTTTCATATGTTTCTCCCACATGTTTCTATTGAAAATAGACTCACTAGGAATCTGTACATATAAATTATAACTCATAATTCATTTTGCACAATTTTGAATGATTTTTCCAATACAGAACAGGGAACAACAAAGTCATTAGAACCAGTCTTACTAAAATTAAAATATCACAGAATATAAAATTTCTCTTCCTCCTTTGTTTCTTTCATATAAAACTAGACACAGTAATCTTTAATACAATATCTTATTCACTTTGTAATTCCCTTTCTCCTATTTTTCATGATTTTTCAAAATCACGTCACTACTGCTAACCAAAAACTATTTCATTGCAAAATATGGTTTCCACTATGAACATACGCACACCCGAGTAATCACATATGCCGATTTCTGATTTTTGATCTTTCGACCAAATCACAAAACATTTCGTATAAATATTCAGACAAGTGTGGGATTACACACCATTTCAAACATGTATTCAGATGGGTGCGGGATTACACACCTTATTCGAAATCCGTAATACGATACTCTCCCGCGGCACCTAAAGGTACAATCAGTCAACAATTAGTCCAAAGCCCAATTTACAACTTCAACCAAGTATTGCAATTAATTAACAGTATATATCACTTACTAACAATCCGAGTCTCTTATTACGAAGAATAGGTGTTCGATTAGCCCTTTGTTAAAGTACTTCGAGTCCTTAGAAGTGATTAACACAAGAACAAATGTTAGCAACACCTTATTCGACTTGAGTAAAAATCACCAAAAGAATACACCCCTTCACCTATATTCAGCTTGGAAGAAAAAGAAAATGAAATGAAAAGAGGGATATACGATCACTTACCGATTCGATTAAGAAGAGATTATCCAACATGAAAGGAAAAGAAATGGTGAAGAAGTAGGGTGGTAATAGATTCAGCTATGGAGAGAATCGAATAAGAAAGTTTAATCACAAGATAATGTCAATTTTAAAAAAGGACAAAAGGTTGATGAAATGATCAAAGGAAAAGAATGGATGGAGGAAAAGTGCCTTGGTAGTTTCAGCCAAAGCAAAGAGGGAGATGAATTTGAAAAGAAGACACAATTAGTCAAAGAGAAAATTGTACCTCTCATGCACCAAAACTAACAAAATGATCTCAAGAGAAAAGAGAAATTCAACTCTCCCTTCCCCCTAACAAAATCGTGTGTACTCTAGCCAAAAGGGTGGATGTTGGCCAACAAAAATCTTTCCAAAACATCACCCACGAAAAAGGCCAACATGTTCCCTTATCTTGCCTTTTTTCTTATGATTCTTTCCTTCATTATCCCTTATCTTTCTCCTTACCATAAACCTTACCACCATTCCATAATTATAAAGTCCACCTTGCCTTATATATATATTCATGGCCGACACTTTAGGGATGAATAGCATAAAAAAATAAATCAAAAATTGCACTAGATGGGATTCGAACCTCAAACCATTAGTACACTCCACACGCCACTTTCCACCTTTACCAATAGACTCCTTGTGCTAGCAAAATGCACACTTATTTCCATAAGCCTTGATGCTACTTACCTTCTTTCCTTAAAGTGCTTCAACACTAAAATTTTCCTATGGCCTAACTTGAACCTAGAACTTCCTAGAAACCCCGTAACTTTCCAAAATCACCTTTCCAATAAGTTCAACTTGAAATAAAGCCATTCTCTTATTCTCCAAAAATTTTAAATGTAAGACCAATGGGCCCAATCCTACTAGGCCCAATTTTGGGATGTTACAATTCTACCCCTTAAAAAAATTTTCCTCGAAATTTCCAACTATAGGAACAGTTGCACATCTTAACCTAGCTTACTACACTTTCATTGCGCACTCTGATATTAATAACACTAATTCACTTTCTATCTTAATCTTGGAAACTTTTCACATCATCAAATATCTAATCCTCAGAAGCAAACATGTATTTGTAACTCATTCATAAATTTTTCTACATTCAACCAAAACATACCCGTCTTAATGGTGATGGAACAATCCCGAGCCCTATGCTCCTTAGACCCGCATCTCAAACATGCTCTTGACCTCCTCCAGCACTCATCCGGATACGCCTTCCACAATAATTGCAAGCCAAAAAGTTTGGATGTCCTTGACACACTTCACAGAACGAGATTGCGACCCTGAAGAACTGCGATTTCTTTTCTTCTTATAGTCTACACATTCCTATCGAAGTGCCTCACCGATTCATTTAACCTCCTCCAATACCTCCTTAACTAACTGAGTCAGCTCATCAACCCCAGCTCGATCATGAGATCCCGTCTCAGCCACTGGCAATGCCATTGCCTCCCTTTTGGGCACATGCCTCGGTGCTGAAGATCCAACTCTAGCACCTCGGCCTCTACCACAGCTATGTCCACCGCGTCCACATCCTCTAGTGCTCATATTTACTAAGTCGATTTAATCTGATTAAGAGTCTTATGAATCAGTATACTATTCAATGTTTATTAAACAATGTTTTATGAAGTATAGAAGTAAGGTCGTTTTCGCAAAATGTATCCTATAGTCTTAATCTCTATAGTTTCAGCTCCTAAAGCTAAAAGTTCTAGAGTATTTCTACAGTCATACCACAATAATCATAATCATAAAACATATACTTACTTGACTTGGTGCTAGATACCCGTGGTGCCATACTTCATTTAGAACATATATATATATAAATTAAAATTTTAAACGGCTTTGAAAATGTTTTTGAACCCAAACCACAGTAGAGTTTTGAAACTAGGCTCTGATACCATAAAATGTAACACCCTAAACCCGGCCCATGCGTCACAACCAAATCTGACATGTCACATGAGGAAAACGTATAAAGTCCTTGTGCTTTGTACTAAAATAAGTGTTATTTGATTGTAATTAAGAAAAATAAATTTCGTTGTAAATGTTTGATAAAATACTTCTAATCTTAAGAGGTTGATTGATAAACCGAAAATTTAAACTTGTGAACCTTAAAACCGTGACTTTTGAAAAATAGTGTTGATAGTTTGAGAGAAAATTTCCAAATTAAAATATTTGTAAAAGTTTGTTATGAAATCCATTTGTTAATCTATTTTAGAAAATCTTTATTAAAGTTTTTAGAAAAATTTCCATTTAAAACAATTTAAGCAAAATATAAGTACGTCAAACATAAAGCAAAAACAAAATATTCCAAAGGCCTTATTACAACAGAAAAACCCAAATAGTAAAAAAAATAATGAAAAAGAGCAAAAAGTAATTTACTAAAGTTCGAAACATTTATTTCTAAAGTATTGTCTCCAACGAGTCATCCGTGGGCCCAAGTCCTTGTCATCAAGCATTACCTGCAAAGATTAAGAAAGGAGAGGGTGAGTTACTAGAACTCAGTGCATAATCCCCTTACCGTTATCCACTGGGTCTGAACCCGTAATGCAATATCTTGGGCCGAAGCCCATGTAGCATAATCTTGGGCCGAAGCCCATTTACATAATAGTATATATATGTGCAATGTGTAACACCCCAAACCCGGCCTATGCATTAAGTCCAGATTTGGCATGCCACACAAATCGAACTTACATCTAGTTATCAATGATTTAAAGAAAACAAATCTTCAAAAAGATTTTGGGGATGGAGTTTATAAAAAATTCGAGATTTATTTGGAAACCATGATTTTAGAACATAAGGGTTTATAATTTGATTTTCAGAGAAATAATTGGTTAAAATAATTTCATAAAAGAGTTTTCCACAGAAATTTTACGAGTTGATGATATTTAAGAAAAACCCCTTTTTATACGCAAGTTTAAGAAAACATTTATAGAAATTAAAACAGTCCCATTTAAATATCTAAAACATATTAAAATCCATCCACGAAATAAAAATTCATGAAAATAATCCAGAGGCCTTATTACATCGCAATTGAAATAGTACTTAAATAAAAATACTTAAAAGAAGTTCAAAGTTTTTATAACTCATCATTCGTAGTATGGTCTCCACACGAAGTCATCCCCGGCCCAAGCCTCCATCAATTATCATTACCTGAGAAGGTAAGAAAAACAGGGTGAGTTACTTAGAACTCAGTGTGTAACCCACTTACCGTGTTCACTGGGCCAAAACCATTTAAGCAATTAGCTGGGCTTGAGCCCATTTACAAATTTACAATATAAAAATAATGCATATGATATGCAATTCCCAACTAAGCCTAATTTCCATCTGCTAAACACCACCCACACCAACCAATACACCTGTGGGGATCAAGTCAACCCACCCCGCCAACACACCAATAGCAGGCATTAAGCCAATTATAATATTTGTGGCAACAGGCCATTGTGACAGAGTCACTGAATTTGATTTTTGGCAACAGACCATTTATAATATTTGTGGTAGAACCACCGAACTAGATTTTTGGCAACAGGCCATTTATAATATTTGTGGTAGAACCACCGATCAAGATTTTTGGCAACAGGCCATTTATAATATTTGCGGTAGAACCACCGATCTAGATTTTTGGTAACAGGCCTTTCTTCTCTTCGTCAATTATCCCAACCCATGCAGTCATGTATATATATAATGCATAAAAAATATTCATAAGGTAATTTTAACAAAAAGCCCACATTACAAGTTATCAATTTGGCCCATTAATCAAAATAACAATTTGGCCCATTTAACGATCTAGCAAAACTTGGCCCATTTCATCTCATATCACATTTAGCTCATATAATAATATCACATTTGGCCCATAAAGCAACATATTTCAATTTGGCCTATAAAGCAACATATTTCAATTTGGCCCATAAAGGGTATTTTCGTAATTTGGTCCATAGGACATTTCGTAATTCGGCCCATTTAACACATGAGGCCTTTTCACAATTTCCACACTTGGCCAATTTATCAAAATAATCATATGGCCCAAAATATCACTTTTTTTAACAAAATAGCCCATTAAGGGCAAATCCATAATTTTTCCACAACCTAAATTCGATTTCATGCATTCACACAAAAAAATGTTAATATATCGTATTTTTCCAATTTTACCAGATTTACGATTTTTATTCTAATGCTTACGGTATAGTATATCCCATGAGATAAGTGTGAAGTTACACACCTGATTACTGTGAGAACTATACTTTCTAGCTCGACGATACCTAAACACGCATCACGATAGATTAGAGCACTAATACTTATTTGTAAATCTATTCTAAAAAAATAAGCGTTCTAAACTTTTACCCTCGAAATTTTGAGCAACTTCTATTTGTGGTTTCTCCCCGATTGATGATTTGTTACCCGTTGAATTACCACGAACGAACAAAGGTTCAGGAGTACGAATGACTTCAAATAATTGATTTTCGCAGGAATAGGGTCCACAACCCGGTGGAAAATCCTGGATTGCCGTAACGATCCTTCGTTTGAATTTAGGGGGAATAGCGGAACCACCCCTCTTCCGAACACTATTAACAACCCTTTTCGTCCCTATCTTGTTTGCCTTCATAAACAAAGGATCATTAGTCCTAACAATATGTCAGAAATCTTAAGACTAATGGCTTAAAAGGGCGAATTTGGCTTACCTTGAAATTTCGAATGATCCCAAAAGAATCCCTTGAACGTTCTGATCCAATCTTAAATGGACTTCAAGACTACTTCGAAAGGATGATGATTCGACCCTCCACTATTTCACTAAAAAAATAACGAAAGAAATCATCTGAATAATTGATTGGTTATTCGGTTTAAAAGTCTCTTTCAAGACATTATATAGATTCGACCATGGTGACCAAATAGCAAAAAGAAAAGATAAAGAAAATGATTCTTACCGATGATCCAAAGTTTGAATAGAAGAAAATAATTGAAAATAAAAGTTATGAAGAATGGAAGATTCGGCTATGATAATGATCACAAGCATTCAGCCATGGAAGATAAATGAAAGAAGAATGTGTTTGAATGATAAGTAAAATGGAGAGGAAAAGAGAATAGGGAGAAGTGAAAAGAGAGGAGTTTAGGGACAAATTTGCATCCGGCAATGGAGAAAAAAGAAGAAAAAGAATTGGCTTTTTGTGCTTTGGTATTTCGGCACAAGGGAGAGAGTGTTTTGAGATGTTAGGCAAAAATATGACCAAATGGTAAAAATGAAATGAAATGGCCAAAGGATCCAAAGCTTACCTATTGCTCGAATTCGGCTAGGAGAAAGGGTTTGGAGAGAAATGAAAATTTTACACAAAATGCTAAGAATTGACCAAAACTAACTCCTAATCCTAGCCAAACTACTAACAACATTTGGCCATTCCCCTAGCCACAAAACCATCCATGTACATTGGCCAAAAGTCAAAGCTTTAGCCACCCAAAAGTTTCCATGACAACATCCTTGATTCATGCCTTGTGTTCCCCCTACATTCCATAGGTTTAGGATTTCTTTCCCCAAGTTCTATGGTTACCTTAACCATTAGCCACCTTGCAATAAGTAAAATAGTCCAACCTTACCAAATATAATGCTTGACCGACACATGCTATAAAGGTGCAAAAATAAAAGTCACCAAAATGCCATCCATGATATTCGAACCTCTCCCCTCAAGCAGCACTTATGGTGTAACATCCCCAAACCCGGCCCACAAGCCCTGACCGGATCTGGTTATGTCACTGCGGAAGAATGGTTGAAAATAATTTTTACTTTAGAGATAAAACATGAAAATATACTAACTTTTAAAATTCCATGTCTATTTGATATTGTATGAAAACTTTGATGTTATTATAATGTCCAAAATTGAACCTTAGTGAATATATGTAAAACCCATTTGAATAAATAAGTTGATAAAATTTAATTCATCTTCACATAGCATTCAATTTAACCAAGCCAAAATAAAAATACTTATAAAAACAATTCCAAAAATAAATAAAAAGGCCCTTATTACAATCAATATTTAAACCAAATACTTAATATAAATAAGCTTAAAATAGTCAAAATATCTTCTTCTGCATGGGCCACCCTGTGTCCTCTCCGAACCCGGTCCAACCTTACGCATCACCTGAAATGGTTAAGAAATAATTGGGTGAGTCCACAGACTCAGTGCATGACCATAACACATATTTCCACACGTATGGGCTTGGCCCATATCCATACAATCCACGAACCATTCATGCAATCATGCATCACAGCCCAACCTAGATCCATCCATACGCCAACCTTAGCAGACTCCCTGCTCAAGGCCGTGGCTAATCCACCGATCACAACCGAGTGATCCCACATATCCTACCTCGGCAGACCTGCTGCACAAGGCCGTGGCTGAGCCACCGATCACATCGTGATCCCGACAGTAATCTGTCTACGGTGATGCACTCAGCTATCAATCGCCGAGATGGGCACCAAGCCAACATCTCCCTTGATGATGCACACAGCAACTCATCAAGCGCTAATGTAGCACGAGGCTAACATTAGACCACATACATCAATGTGTACACCCTTCCTTCTTCGATCAATCCAACTCCCATGCATGTATGTATATGCCTCATGTCAAATCATCAAATAAATATACATCTCATATCATCACCACATCATATATATATATATATATCATAAATAACTTAATATCACAAACTACTTACCTAATATCCGATTACCCAAACATGGTATTCACCACTTAAGCCATTATGATCGGCTACCACACATCATACATATGTATAAACGTTAGCAAGCAAATAATCGAAGAAACAGTGCGATGGTTACGCACCTAATCACTTGGAGTTCTAAACTCTCGATTCCAACGCTATCGCTCAACGAGACTATGGCTATCTGCCTAATCTGCTGCTCTGACGCTGGCCCACACCCCGGTGGCCAATCCCGAACCGCCGAGATAGCCCTTTTCTTGAACTTTGGGATAGGGGCTTTCCCTTGCCCTCCTTGACTGGTGTTCACCTCCATCAAAATGCTAAATCAAATCGAAAGGTTAATCTTCCAAGCCATAAATCCAAGTATTTAATCTTACTGAATCTTACCAACATTGCTTACCAATCCAACTTGAATCCCGATTGCTCCTACAACACTGTCGAAATCCTAAAAACAACACCACATTAATTCAGCCTCACCTCTTAAACATCAAAAAGGTGGCCTTTGGCCGAACACCTACCACTAACTTACCTTGATGAATCGAACCTTAAAAGATCCTTAGTGCTCCCTTCCTTTGGCTACACAAGAAAGAAACAATATCAAGGCCCTAACAATAACATTCAGCCATCACCAAAATACCAAAACCAACTTTTGGTTTCGGCACCCCACAAGAGAAAGAAGCAAAATCGATTACTAGGGAAGAGCTTACTTACTACCACGCTTGCAGAGACTGAGAGAGAGTACTTGACGGCCTCAAGAATCGGCTTAGCAAGATAACAAGAGGAAAGCAAAGTTTCGGCTAAGTGAACTTTCGGCTTTGGTGAAAATAGGAAAGTAAAGAAATGTTGATGGCTTAAAGAGGTTCGGCTATTGATGGTTAAAGAAGAGAAAAGCAAGAGATGTTCAAAGGAGAAATGGTTTCAAAAAGACAAGTAGAGGTAGTGTTACATTTTGGTGTAGGTAGTGTTTGAGAAGAAAAAAAAAGTGAAGGCTTAAGAGTAAGGGCTAAAATTCGGTAACAAGGAAGCTCACACCCTTTAAATAGAATTTGGCTACTCTTCAAAACCCTTCATGGCTGAAAATAACCTTTAGAGAACCCCCTAGCCGTCCAACACCTTCTCCTCCCACCAATCCCTTGATTCCCTCCTAGAAACACTCTACACCAACCCTTCAAACAATTCAAAATAAAATCCAACTCATCTCTCCTCCTAGCCACCCATTTAAACTAATTTGAACAAGTCAAAATCCTCCTTTTAAGGTGCCAAAACCGAAACCAACTCCTTCCCCCCTCTCCTGACACAAAAACAAAAGCAAAAAGCTACCTTTGCAGCTCGAACATTGGCCCCCCTTGCACCATGAGGCATCACCTTCCCAAGGCCTAAAGTAGCGCCTCCTTGCCACTCTTCCAAAGCAATTCTTGAGTCAAAACCTCCCAAATATTTCTCTTAAGACCTCCAATAGCCAAGCTCCCCTACTTAGCACTAAAAATCAAAAACTTCCTAAGGCATCACTTACCTTCTAGGGTTCTCCAAACCCCCTAAAACTCACCCAACTTCACCATAAGCCTACTATCACTAAAGTTATGCCCTAAATGCATAACCCCTAAAACCCGGGTGTTACATATGGCGCTAACTCCACTTTACTACTAGCTCATCTTATGCTAGTTTTTGACACATATTTTCCTTAAACAACAATGTCACTTGATCCACTTTAATAAAGTACTCATTAGTAAAATTTATACTAATTCCGAATAAATCCCAAGCCTTCTCAAGACTATATTAAGCACACAAATTAAATAATCCATAAGCTAAGCACCAAAAACATGCAACATATTGATATTCATATTTTAGGATGTTACACAATGTATGCAACCCAACCCATCCTAGTAATCCATTCGCTACACACCACCCTACCATCACATCACACCTGTGGGGATCAAGTCAACCCACCCTGCCAAACACACCAATCGCAGGCAAATTGCCATTTATAATATTTGTGGCTGAGCCACCAGAAACGCTGCAGTCAGACTACTTTTTATAATATTTGTGGCTAAGCCACCAGAGCCATAATTATGCGTGGCATAGCCACTATACAGATTGTGGCAGAGCCACCAGAATATCATATATGGTAATATAATCAGCACACAACCTTGGGTAAATATGATCGACATAAGAGTCATTTATTCATATGTTAGGCACATAGCCCCGGGTAAATACGTTTAGCACAAAGCCAGAATCACGATGGCACAAAGCCATATTTGGTTGGCACTTAGCCATTATCTGAATTTGTGGCAGAGCCACCAGAATATGTGGCAGAGCCACTAGAATCAGAATTAATCATATTAACAAACATTTTTGTGGCAGTGCTACCGGAATCACTTCTCTTCAACTTTTTCTCATCCCATGCAAAATTATTTCAATGCAACATACATAGTAAATCATGATATTTACAATTATAAACAACAATCATTAATTTAAAGATTCATTACAAAAATTTGGCCCATTATAACACTTTGCAAATTGGCCCATTAGGGCAATCTATCAAATCGGCCTATTAGTGGAATTTTCCTAATTCGGCCCATTAGGGGCAATTTCGTAATTTGGCCCATTAGGGGCAATTTTGTAATTCAGCCCATTAGGGCATTTTGTAATTTTACCCATTGAGGGTAATTCGGTAATCTCACAACCCAAGGCAATTCGGTAATTTACCCTCCTAGGGTATTTTCGTAATTTCGCAACCACGGACTTAACTACTAATTTAGGGCATTAAAAATTAAAATTGTCCATTTGCGTCACGTTGACTAAATTGACTATAACTCGAGTTAAGAAAATCTAAATTTAGATCCGTAAATTTTCCTTGAATCTAGACTCATTTATCTTCTTACTACAATGTTTCTAGAATTTTTGGCTTAACCATCTAGTACAGTTTATTCATTAAAACTTCCCCTGATTCACGGACCAACGATTCTGACCTCTCTTACCCTAAATTCAAATATCTCATTGTATAATTTTCATATGTTTCTCCCACTATTGAAATTAGACTCACTAAGGAATCTGTACATATATTTTATAACTCATAATTCATTTTGTATAATTTTGAATGATTTTTCCAAAACAGAACAGGGAACCATGAAGTTATTCAGAACCAGTCTTACTAAAATTAAAATATCATAGAATATAAAATTTATCTTCCTCCTCTGTTTCTTTCATATAAAACTAGACACAGTAAGATTTAATTTGATATCTTATTCACTTTCTAATTCCCTTTCTCCTATTTTTCATGATTTTTCAAATTCACATCACTGCTGCTAACAAAAAACTATTTTATTGCAAAATATGGTTTCCACTACGAACATACGCATGATCGTATGTCTATCGAGTTTTAAAATTTATAATGAATGTGATCGAACCTGGAGACTAAATCTGACAACAATTTAAGGCAAGTGTACCTATCAAACAGTAGTATAGCTTAGGCAAGACCGGATTGTCGAACCCAAATGAACAAAAAGTACTAATACTAACTTTCTTTTTATTATTTAGCCTAAAATATGGAGTGATTGGTTGATTTAATCTAATTTAATGAATACTAAAATAAAGTCTCAAAGACAAAGGAGAATGAATTTGGAAATAACTTGATGAAAAACTCAGTTGATCACGATGATAGCCTCAGGAAGAATAACCATACAAATTATTCACTTAGCTTGATCCGTGAGACTCCCTAACGTATATTAAACCCTCTCTCGAAGTGAATAACGTCTAACCCTAGGTTAATTAGTGGAACTCTTGTTCCCTTATAATAACCCCCTAGAATAGAAGTAAATCGATCTATGGATTCCCATATTAGGTTTCACCCTAATCTAGCAAAATCTTGTCACCCTATCTCTAGGCATGCGATCAACTCCGCTTAATTATGCTAGATCTACTCTTAGGCAAGATCTATTCCTCCTCCACCTAAGCACATCAGAATTTTGATTAAGCATGCACAATTAAGAACAAACTAAGTATTTATCATATAATTTAGAAAACAATAACAATATTCATCTAGGTTTCATCCCCTTCAGGTATCTGAAGGGTTTAGTTCATAACTTTAAAATAAAACCTCTCAAGAGAAAAGATAAAACAAAACATAAGAAATCCCTAAAACCCCCTGAAGGAATTGAAGGAGAGATCTGCCGTCTTGAGTAGAATCCTGGCTTCTTCAGATGGATCAACTGGCTATCTTCGAGTAATTCCCTGAATTGACTACTCTGGCTTTGGCTCCTTGGCCTAGCTCATCGCCCCTTTCAGGATACACTTAGGGTGTTTATATAGGCTCTTGGAATGCTTTACTTAGCCTCTAAGTGTCCTAATTTAAGTCTGCTTCTTACTCGGTGTTTGAATGCACTTTGGAATATGTTTCTTTGGCTTAAAATATCCAAATCCGAGTGAAATTGCTCTCTCGCGGCAGAGGGCACGGCCATGGCACACGTCCGTGTAAATCATTTTCAGGCTATGTCTCGATTTTGTCTTTTGGGGTACGACCGTGTAAATCATGGCATGGTTGTGTCTTAGTTAATTGTCGAGGCACGACTGTGTGGTTTGAAGTCCAGGCCGTGTCGATTTCCTTTTTGGCCCAAATTGGCCCGTTTTAAGCTCATTTCTCATTCTTTTCGTCCTCAGGTGCTTTCTTGATTATAATCATGAAAAGAAAGGATTAAAAGCACCTTTTTACATAAATTAAGGGCTAAATCATCCAAAAGCATACTAAATGTGGGCCTAGAATATGTTACTTTTATGGTTTATCAAATACTCCCACACTTAAGCTTTTGCTTGTCCTCAAGCAAAATTCTCAACTTACAATTAAAACGAACTTTCCACAATTCATAATTCCTATCAATAATGCCTCATCATAATTCATAGATAATTCGTACATGGATAATTCTAACTCAAAGACTCGTAAAGATTCAAACAATTCTAAGTCATATATTTGTAGCACGAAAAACATAGGTGTCTCCCATCAACTAAATAATTACCTTTAATTCAAAAACCGACAAGGATTGACATCCTCACTAACGATTCACTCAAAGCACTCGAAGTGTTTAAGTTTCAAGAAAAAGCACTCATAAGTCGAACCTGAAAAGTTAATCCCATAGGCTTGCCTGAAAATCAAATCTCCACCACTGTAATATGAGATGATACACTAATCAAAAGGTCTTTGATAGGGTTGAAACATGCTTAGGTTAAAGGTGTGGATAAAGGCTGAATTAGAAGGTTTGAAATCGAGATTGACCTGACCAATTACCTAACAAGAATAATGATCTAGAAAATAACTGATTGCTTTGAAACTAGAAATACTATTATTGATAATACTTTTGATACGAGCTTTTCTTCAACAATTGGAATTTAAATGCATAAGCTCCTTTAATCATATACTAATGCTTGAATATACTTTGGGGTTTTTTTTTTAAGAACAAACTACATAATAAAGAAAGAACTTTATCAACTGAAATAAACTAATTCGGTAACTGATCAAATCAATTCTCGATAGAAGGGTAGTAAAAAAGAATGATGATAACAAATACAAAGGGTTTTAAGGTTAAAATTTAGCGGGTAAATCAATAAAAGGGTTGTTAGGATCAAATGGGTTCACTAAGGGTTAATTTGTAAAGGTAGGCTTTTTAGTGGAGTGAATAGGTTAAAACCTAGGTGCCTTTATCATCTTAGTATATCAAATCATTAATGTGGTCTGGATATGTATACTCTAAGCAAGTTCTAGAATAACAATTCAGTGTTGGCACACTCATAATCAATAAAGTGAGCATGAAAAAGAATATATGCTCTATAAGGCTCAAATCTCACAAAAAATTATGGGTATTTGACATCAATCTCGTAAATTTTGAACTTCAAGGTAATATTCAGATTCAGTTCAACAACCTATAAAATTTTTTATTTTGATTCTTGAAAAATAGACTTATCATGCTTGATTCTCTAGTATCTTAGGGTTTAAATCATCAATGCACAATAATCAATAACTTACTCAAAAACATATCAATAAAAATTATAAATCATCAAAAATTTCATCCTAATTAATAATATGAGAAAATTACTTAGGAACAAGACTAAAATTCAGAATTTTGGAATAATGCAAAAGTTAGGTACTTTTACCCTCCCACACTTAAGATGTACATTGCCCCCAATGTATAAAGATAGATAATAACAATTAATATAAAATCAAAAGAGAGGGAGAGAGTGCCACTTCCTGAATTTCAGATGATTTTCGGGAGTTGGCAGTGTTCGTGATGGAAGATGACTTATGTAGTAGTGAATTACTCCTAGTGATTTGTTCGTGTATGTGGAGTGTGTGATCGAAATTGCGAAGTTATCAGTTAGATATTTTTGGGGGTGTAAGATAAATAAATGTTAGGAATACTTTGAATATTAGATAAGTAATGATAAAAGTTTGCAATGAAGAAAAGTATCAAATTATGATAATAAAGGAAAAATAAAAATAAAAATAAAAATAAAAATAACACTAAAAATAAGACAATAAAATGTAGATAATTTAAAGGGACTCAAAGGTCCAACTAATCATCTAGATTTGGTGGTGGGGCTGGTGATGAGACATGGAGGTGCTGGCATATTTGGTGGAGGGTGGCCTCTATCCCATCAAAACATCAAGTGTTGTCGACGAAATACTACTCGAACTGGTCGAGGCGTGCAGAGATATCTACCCATGATGTTGTTGCATGGGATGGCTGCTGTCTCGAAGCTGGTGGGAGATCGTCAGTAATGTCCTCGGGCTCCCCCTCATCTATAGATGTTACTAAGCGGTATTGAGGGGGGTCAGTCCCTCGACGAAGTTTAATCATCCTCATGTGCATCATCATCTAGATGCCTTGAGGCACCATCTGACCGATCAGTGTGAGGGATGATCTCTGTTCTTCAGTGCTAAGTATGCCAAAGTTTCACGCCAACCATGTTATAAACGGGCCCATCGATAGAATTCCCCTCATGTGCGCCTCTGATTGATGTTGTATTTCACCGGCAATAAAGTATGCGAGGTCAAATACATGCCCTTCTGATGCAGAATAAGTAGTAAACATCATGCCAATTTACCACGCTGGTGCTCTCTCGATGACCTATAACGGTGTGCGCGAGAAGGGCATGAATGTACCTTAAGGCTGGGTTGAGCGCTGTCACCATTAGAGCGACTAAAGTCATAGACGTTTGTACTAGGGCCTAAGCTGCTCCAATAGTGGAGAGGGGTACAGTGAAGTTGTCGGTCTAAGTCATCGAGTGGGTTCTCTGCTATAAATTCCAACGTATAAAGTCCGAGTGTTGATCCAAATTGCGGTACGCTTAGTCGACGTACCGTGCCCCCTAACTGAAATTAAATGGTGTCTGGATCATCGTAGTTGGTCATCAATATTTGCAAAGTGAACATGGTGCAGAACTCGAGTGTGAGCTCTAAATACATCGGCTCTGTGATAGGGAAGAATTGCTCCCACGGATCTATTGATATGAAAGCTTGAATGTCTGTTGTGAGTCTGACTTGTTCTAACGCCTCCCAATCGATGCACCTACCGGTGCTAAAGGGTCTATCTCGTATTGTCTTGTAACGCTCTTCCTAAGCTGCTTGAGAAAACTAGAGAAATGGGTGTTGTAACTCGGAAGAAGTGCTAGCGGAAGACGAGTCGAGTCCTTTTTGTTTTTTTGAGCTCGGGGCTATTGATCTCTTTCCTCGGGATGACGACATTATGCCTGAAATCAGTAATTAAATATAAAGCAAGTTCTTTTGATTAAGTCTCAACAATAATATAGCCAGAATATTCTATACTAAATCAAATAAAACTTGAAGAGTTAGAATCATCAGAAATTAGCAGAGATTATTTCAAACAAAGAAATATCTTAGTTCTAAAATGTAAGAACATGAAATCCATTAATCAATAAATAGCAAGCAATCCATCATGCCTAAATATTAAGAATTCATGAGTTCTTGAGACAATTTCCTAAATATAATCATGCTTAATACTAAACTAAAAATAAAGCAGAGTAATATCAAATTTATCAAGCTTTAAGTCAAGAAATTGAAGTAATGAAGGGAACCAGGGGTTGTGGTGGCGTAAATTGGTTGAGCACGAGCGGAGCACAGTGGTGCTGAGGTAATTTCTGTACGCATACCGGCTATGGGGAGGGCTTGGTCTGCTGCAGCATGGCGATGGTGAGGGCATGCGAATGGTTTTTTTGTGCGGTTTTCATGAAGAAAGGTAAAGGCTGAGAGGTTTTTAGGGGATTGAGGGCGTGGGTGTGGCCGAAATGGGGTAGAAGAAGGCTGAAAAATTCTTTTTAGTGTTGAATTTGGGGGGATGAATGGTTTAAGTTTCTTAAATAGGGGTGGGAGAACGGGCTGTTGGCACGCCCATGTGATTTTTTAAATTGCACGTGCTTTTTGCGATTTTTAAAAATAGGCATGTTCAAGATTCTTGGCATGGCCGTGGGTCAATGGACATGCCCGTGTGTATTAAGTCAGTATCTCCACACAGCCATCCGGCACGGGTGTGTCTCACCGTGCTCAATAAGTAAGTAACCTTGCATAGTTAGAGGAAATGGCCGTGTCTAACCTGTGCTCAAAAAGTCAATAACCTCGCACGGGTGGTTGGCACGGCGTGGTATCTTATCGCAGGCCGTGTTGAAAAAATATTTCATTCATACATTTGATTCATGAAAATAAAGTGTTATTACCATACAATTACAACAACTTAGCCATCATCAACGGCTATACACAATTAAACTACAAACCCTTTTTGGCCAACATAGTTTGGCACATTAACCATAACTTACTCAACCTTAAATTCTAGTCCTAAACATGCCATGACTCATAAGGACTTGATACCTCAAATCGAATGTTTGCTCGATAATGTGAAAACATCTCTAGCGGCCTCCAACCCATATTAGTCAACATAATCTATAAAAGGTGAAAAAAAAAGAGGGGAAAGGAGTAAGCACTAAAGCTTAGTAAGTTCATCTGCATAATCTAGCAAATATTAATATTCATTGAATGTAGATAACCACTCTAGAAGCTTACTCATTTTATCTCTTACCGTACCATGAGCTAATTGCTCGCTTACAAAAGAATCCATTCCTGCACTGATTATCATGTAATCATATAAGACATCACATCAAGTCTTATTAATAAGCTACTCATCTTTCAGTGGTTTCGTACTTAGCCCACCATTATTATACATACATAAATAGTCATCCACATGTAATACTTTAATTCAATTGTTCATCCGAGAACCCCCTCACATTACTACTCTTACTTAATTTTTCCACTATCTTTATTCGCATTCCCACAATATAACAATAAATCTAACTCATGCGACAAGGTGCATTAATTTCCCATATCCCAATAGGGGTTCATCATATATATATATATAAATTGAAATCGTCTCAATTCAATTCTAATACATACTTGTGCCTTTCGTAGCTCAACCGCATACTTTCTTTACTTCAACATATACTCTGAAATACTCAAGTTATAAAATAACTTTCTTGAGTTTCATACTCATGAAATCACATAGAAATCATACCCCGATAGGGTCTTACTTGAATTAACATATCGATGCATGTCCTTGACACGGTCTTATATGAATCCTTGCATCGAGGCCATAATCCAATATGGTCTTATATGAGACTTTAACTATCATCTCAACATTCTTCATGCATTTCATCTAGGAGAATTTCATACATCCATAGAGTGAATATACATTCCATACAACATCAGAATACTTACATGAACTCATACATTATTTCAATAATTGCATGTGAACTTACCTCATTGTCGAAATAGCCGAAAAGGACTATTTGCCCACACTTCTCTTCTCACCCGTTCTAGTTCTAAAACCCATTTTCTTTGATCCAGAATAATGAAATTTACTGATTTATTCATTTATAGATCATAAAATACCATAATACACACTTTAGGAGAAAGTGACCATTTTGCCCCTATAATTTGGCAAAATTACAATTTTGCCCCTACGCTCGTAAATAAATTTTTATCACATTTTCTTGTTAAACAAGCCTAGATGAACATTTAATACTCTTACAACTATCTCTAATTTCAACTATTTCATGCTTTAATGAACAAATTACAACTTTTGCATTATAGTCCCAATTAGGTGTTTTCATGGCAATATCTTTCACAAAAGTTGTTTCTCATCATCCTATCATTCATTTTCTTCCATAAAAACTCAGCTAACAACTTATAGTCTCACATGGCAAATCTCTAAACTTTTTACCATATTGCAAATTAATTCCCCCATTAGCTAGCTTAAGCTTTGGGGACTCTAAAAATGCAATTTTCATCAAGAAAGAGCATTAGAAGGACTTACTTGAAGAGAAAATAAGCTACTAAAATTTCAAGCTCCCAAAACCCTTCTATGGCTGATATTTTCGGTGGAGAAGGAGAATAAATGAAAAAGATGATAGCTTTTTATGATATCATCTTATTTTATTCATTTTCCCAACTAATACCACTAACTTTTTAACATAATAAATGCTCTTGTCCCCTACGCTTTAGTATGGCCGGCCAACTCACTTAAATAAGGGTAATTTGCACATTTGGGACCTCCAACTTATAATTCATAGCTATTTGGCACCTCTAGCAAATAAAATAGAACTTTCACACTTTATGCGGTTTAGTCCTTTTTCATAATTTATCTAGAAATTGCTAAAATTAAGGCACCAAAATTTTTATGCACCCTTATAATCATGTTATAACGCATAACATAAAATGAAAATAATTTTCTCTAACCTCAAATTAGCGATTACGAGATCAATGTTTCGACTAGGCCCTAAATCGGGCTGTTACAATTCTCCCCTTTAGGGATTTTCGTCCCCGAAAATCTTATCAGGAGGATTTATTATCAACATTCTTTAAACGTTTCTATAAATTCTTCAAAATCATAAAATCTACTTATCCTCAAGTTTCTCTTGTCAACAACCTTTAAGCTACCATACACAAGGTCAAACCATACTCAGTAATCCACTAATTTAGAGCTCTGCAACGTCTAATTGATCATTCCCCTTCTTGGGAATTTTGTCCAATCACACTTGAAATCTATAAGCCTTTACTTTACTTCTCATTAAAGCATTCACCAGTTATAACAATCCTGACTTGAATGCTTTGAAAACTCAGCTTTTTGTGGTCAACTACTTCTGACTATAAGCTCATTCATCTCATGAATGGTACTCTATTGTCAAACATTTATGCACATAATTGCTTTTCCTTATTCTTGCATTAGTAGATATGCTACTACTAAATCTCATGCCAAAAATTTTCTATAAGTTCTGGATTCGTAATCATTCCAGTTCTATTTCGAGGAAATCTTAACAATAGAAAACTTATGCAACCTGTATTTTACCATCTTGAAATAAACTAACCCGGAGCTTATTCGAAAATACCATTTGCTATCTCACTCTTGAACTATTCTGTTCTAAAAAGAAAACTTGCTCTTGACATTAATCTCACTGAAATTATGATATCACCGACTAGCTAACTCACATTGCTTAACATGAAGCTTTCCTTTAAACACCTGTACAATGACTACCATCTGTGAAGTATTACAATAACTATACCCACTATGGTAATAGTTCAAGTCGTTTCCACTATCTCAATGTCACAAGATGTTCTCACTCAAGAAAATATCAGAAAATACTCATTGGTTTTCTATAGATCATCCCAACACATCCAATTCTCATATAGATATGAAAGGGATCATCTCGGGATTACTAATCTGGCAACTATCTTTCTCAATTAGACTGAACTCAATACTAGAACTTTCAATCTATAACTCATTCTATAGCTTTCAACTCAACCATTGTGGTTTAAATGTTTTGATGAGCATATTTTTGTAATATGCTCCCCATTCACGAGCACACATAAATTATTCTCTTTATTGACTCATGCCTGAACATACACAGAACTTGATTCATATATCAATACAATAATCTACTTTTGTCTCCACACCAAGAACATTTTCTAGTACACCCTCATTTGAGTTTCTCTTGCTGTGCTAGTATAAAACCTTTATTATCGTCATATCTCGCAATAGAAGGGACATCTTTATCAAATTATTGGCTCAATTTGATTTGCCCGAAAACTCATCACACAACGTGAAACTCATAATTTCACTTCTTATATTAGACTCATCACTAACACCCTCCTCAAAGTACCTGAATGAGATTACGAGGAGATAAAGGAATGTCAATTTTAATTACTAACCCGGCAATCATTTGATCTATATTCACAATCAGCTAACGTTCTCACATAATCTCAATTCATGAGATAAACAACTACATCGCCTGTAAGAGGCAAAAGACATTAACACTTAGTACTTAAGGAGATCATTATGACCCATACAAATATGGTTATCATATTTGAACACTCTCATCGTTCAAACATGGTTTCTTTAACCATTCCATCCTCAAGCTCCTTAACCATTCCTTTCATTAATAAACATCAATTTAAGAAGATCTCGATAAATAAACACCTCAGGCTTCATACTCGCTTGAGTCAATAGCCTAGGCTAACTTTCTCTTGTTCATATCATTGTATAATCAATACAATCGTTAAAGCATTCGGACATACTTTCTTACAATTGCCTTTATTAAGCACCTACCGTGCCACACGTCGTACTCATTTCTTCATGACTTTTTCACAAATGTGTATATTTACCCATTCACATGGCTTTAGTACAATTTTCATTTCTACCTCTAGACTTGTCTATTTGTTCCATTGATCACTAGGGATAATCAAAGACGCAAATTTATCGTCATTCAAGTAAGTGCAAAACTAATACCACATCCTTGAGGTGGTCTTATATGGAGTCATAACTTGGTGCTGAGGCCATGCCTCGAGCATGGTCTTATATGGGACTTTATCTATTTCATATCTCAACGATAGCCCTTTTTATTATAGTCCCCTAGGACTTCAACCTCATGGTCAACAACAATTACTCTACCTAGTAGAGTATCATATATCAATGTGATACATAGCATTTTCAAAATGCTAACATAGGTACTGCATTAATCACATATAAACTTATTCAAATTGACTCTCATAACATCTCATCATAATTCAGTAGTGGTAAGGAGGGTGAGATCACAAAGCTCCATAACTTGACTCTCGTGACTTGCATATGATTTATGATTCATCATTAATAAAATATCATCATAGTCATACAACTCATCTCAAGTGAGTTTTCATATTTATCACGCTACAATTGTTTTTATCACAAATACATTAGAATAATGTATTCATTTACTCAAGTTATACATTACTATTTACTTAAGTACTCAACATTTAACTCCACTTTCTCTTACCGTCACTTATCAATTAAAGAATGTCTTACAGATTTGAGTACGTCATTTACCTGATTGTCATAGTCCAACTATGGTCTTACTCGCATTACCACCTCATGGCCCAGCTATTTCTTTACATGTCATCATGATGCCATAGCCTCGCTATGGTTTTACACCTAATATCATACCAATACCAATACCATATCCCAGATATGGTCTTACACTGGCTCTCATATCATGGCCGATGCCATGTCCCAGACATGGTCTTACACTGGCTCTCATATCGTGGCCGATGCCATGTCCTGACATGGTTTGACACTGGCTCTCATATCGTGGTCGATGCCATGTTCCAGACATGGTCTTACACTGGCTCTCATATCATGGCCGATGCCATGTCCTAGACATGGTCTTACACTAGCTCTCATATCGTGGCCGATGCCATGTCCTAGACATGGTCTTACACTAGCCCTCTCATTGCCATGGTCCAACCATGGTCTTTTTCAACTTTTTATCGTGGAACGATCGTACTCATCTCCTACATTCAACTCAGTCAAACTTCTCAATTTTAGCTCTCATACCACAATACGGGTGGTTTCTTGCTTTTACTACTTCTCACATACATCATGGTGCTTACTATTCTCATATCTGTAAGGTAAACAATGTACCTGTAACACTTAAGCATAATCTCAGCATCATCATTCATAGTATAAATTATACTTGTCAGTCAGTCTTAACTAGCATGACATAATGTCAACTTTACTACTACCTTTCTTGCTATCTCATTTTAACTTTACTTATTTGCCTGATGAATTTCTGTGAATTACGAGGATACTAAATCTCTTGCCATGAACTTGATGCCAAAGCCATACTCTAGGCATGGACTTACATGAAAGGTCTCTTCTTGAATCAATGCCAAGGTTGCCTTGGTCTTACATGAAATATCTGTTCAATGCCAAGCTTGCCTTGGACTTACATGAAATAGCTGTTCAATGCCAAGCTTGCCTTGGACTTACATGAAATATCTATTCAATGCCAAGCTTGCCTTGGTCTTACATGAAATATCTGTTCAATGCCAAGCTTGCCTCGGACTTACATGAAATATCTCTTCTTGATTGCCGATGCCATGCCTTGGCTTGGTCTTATACAGGCTTTCTTGTCTCATGTGATGGATTGAGTATCTTGGGCAATTCTTATTCAATCGAGACTTACTCATAATTAATCTCATTGATTTCTTTATTCAGCAAAACATTAAACATTTCATGATGACAATGTACATTATACTAAGCAATTCAATGATAGAAATCATAAAGCCTAGAAATCATACAACTTACTAAATTTAACTCGACTGCGATTCTCAATTTCTTAACAAAACAAATTCGTTAAGGCCGGGAGACATCACACTATCACGATCCACATATGGCATGTATAGCTAGACTCTTACTCTTGCTAGGTTAGTCCTAGAACCGATTAAACCATAGCTCTGATACCACTAAATGTAACACCCCGTACCCAAGTCCGATCCTAAGACTGGATGCAAGACATTACCATGCTTGAGCTCACTTAATAAAGTACTTACTGGCTATAAAATTTTGTTTCGACTTAAAACATTTCTTTCTTGGTCTAGACATACATATCATGGTCATACGAGGCCTTAAACACTTGTTCAAACTTTCAAAACTTATCGAAAATCCTCTCTTAAAATTAGAGGTTACACGCCCATGGGGTTTGGGGCACGCCCGTGCACCCCTAAACATGCATATGTTTCCCATCTGTGGGGAGCTACTGACTTATCTGACATGGCCTTGACATGCCCGTGTCTTCCAACCATGTGCAGCTACTGACTTATTTGACACGGCCTTAACACACTCGTGTCCTCCAATCGTGTGGAGCTACTAACTTATTTGACACGGCCTGAGCACACGCCCAATCCCAATCCATGGGTCTTACACGGCTCATGCACATGGCCGTGGGATTCACCCGTGGCCTATTCTAACAAGTAATCATAAGGTGCAGGGGTAGCATGGCCCAGACACACGCCCGTGTGTCTAACCGTGTGGACACTTAGAGGCTATATACCAAGCCCTTTTCCATCCTACATTTCATACATTAATATACTGATTCAATAAAGTTTCAAATCAACGACAAAAACACATGAATTCATACATTTGATTCATGAAAATAAAGTGTTACTACCATACAATTACAACAACTTAGCCATCATCAAAGGCTACACACAATTAAACTACAAACCCTTTTGGCCAACATAGTTTGGCACATTAACCATAGCTTACTCAACCTTAAATTCTAGTCCTATACATGCCATGACACATAAGGACTTGATACCTCAAATCGAATGTCTGCTTGATAGTGTGAATACATCTCCAGCGGCCTTCAACTAGTATTAGTGAACATAATCTATAAAAGGTGAAAAAAAAAAGGAAAAGAGTAAGCACTAATACTTAGTAAGTTCATCTACATAATCTGGAAAATATTAATATTCATTGACTGTAGATAACCACTCCAGAAGCTTACTTATTTTATCTCTTACCGTACCACAAGCTAATTGCTCGCTTACAAAAGAATCCATTCTTGCACTGATTATCATGTAATCATTTAAGACATCACATCAAGTCTTATTAATAAGCTACTCATCTTTCGGTGGTTTCGTACTTAGCCCACCATTATCATACATTCATAAATAATCATCCACATGTAATACTTTAATTCAATTATTCATCCGAGAACCCCCTCACATTACTACTCTTACTTAACTTTTCCACTATTTTTATTCGCATTCCCACAATATAATAATAAATCTAACTCATGCGACAAGGTGCATTAATTTCCCATATCCCAATAGGGGTTCATCATATATATAAATTGAAATCTTCTCAATTCAATTCTAATACATACTTGTGCCTTTCGTAGCTCAACCACATACTTTCTTTACTTCAACATATACTCTGAAATACTCAAGTCATAAAATAACTCTCTTGAGTGTCATACTCATGAAATCACATAGAAGTCATACCCCGATAGGGTCTTACTTGGATTAACATATCGATGCCATGTCCTTGACACGGTCTTATACGAACCCTTACATCGAGGCCATAATCCAATATGGTCTTATACGAGACTTTAACTATCATTTCAACATTCTTCATGCATTTCATCTAGGGGTATTTCATACATCCATAGAGTGAATATACATTCCATACAAAATTAGAATACTTACATGAACTCATACATTATTTCAATAATTGCATGTGAACTAACCTCATTGTCGAAATAGCCGAAAATGACTATTTGCCCACACTTCTCTTTTCACCCGTTCTAGGTCTGAAACCTATTTTCTTTGATCTAGAACAATGAAATTTACTGATTTATTCATTTATAGATTATAAAATACCATAATACACACTTTAGGAAAAAATGATCATTTTGCCCCTACACTTTGGCAAAATTAAAATTTTGCCCCTAGGCTCGTAAATAAATTTTTATCACATTTTCTTGTTAAACAAGCCTAGATGAACATTTAATCCTCTTACAACTATCTCTAATTTCAACTATTTCATGGTTTAATGAACAAATTGCAACTTTTGCATTATAGTCCCAATTAGGTGTTTTCATGGCAACACCTTTCATAAAAGTTGTTTCTCATCATCCTATCATTCATTTTCTTCCATAAAAACTCAGCTAACAACTTATAATCTCCCATGGAAAATCTCTAAACTTTTTACCATATTGCAAATTAATCCCCCCATTAGCTAGCTTAAGCTTTGGGGACTCCAAAAAATGCAATTTTCATCAAGAAAGAGCATCAGAAGGACTTACTTGAATAGAAAATAAGCTGCTGAAATTTCAAGCTCCCAAAGCCCTTTTATGGCTGGTATTTTCAGTGGAGAATGAGAATAAATGAAAAAGATGATAGCTTTTTATTATATCATCTTATTTTATTCATTTTCCCAACTAATACCACCAACTTTTTAACATAATAAATGCTCTTGTCCCCTATGCTTTAGTATGGCCAGCCAACTCACTTATATAAGGGCAATTTGCACATTTGGGACCTTCAACTTATAAGTCATATCTATTTGGCACCTCTAGCAAATAAAATAGAACTTTCACACATTATGAGGTTTAGTCTTTTTTTACAATTTAGCTAGAAATTGCTAAAATTAAGGCACCAAAATTTTCATGCACCCTTATAATCATGTTATAACGCATAACATAACATGAAAATAATTTTCTCTAACCTCAAATTAGTGATTATGAGATCACTATTCTGAATAGGCCTTAAATCAGGCTGTTACACTGCGGGCACGCCCGTGTGCAAGGCCGTGTGGTCTTAATTCTGCACTTAATTAGATTTAGTTAATATGAAGTTAGTTACTGAACAATTAAAAATATAATGTTTAGGGAAGTTAGTGCTGGGTTGCCTCCCGAGAAGTGCTTGTTTAAAGTCTTAATCTAGACTTTCCTTGTTTTCAGTTCTAAAAGGAGGTTCACGGAGCAGAAGCTCTTCTTTCATATCTCCAAAATCTACACTATTATAAATTTTGAGTCGGTGACCATTTACCTTGAATATGCCCTTTGTGGGGTGAGTTACCACGATTGTGCCGTATGGGAAAGTCCTTTTGATCATGAATGGGCCTGGCCATCTTGATTTTAGCTTCCCAGTGAATAATTTAAGCCTTGAGTTATACAGTAGGACCAAGTCTCCCACTTCGAATTGTTTCAACTTCTTTAGGCGAGAATCATGGCGTCGCTTTGTTGCCTCTTTATATAATTTCGCGTTCTCATAGGCCTCAACTCTCCATTCATCTAGCTCGTTCATCTGCATCATTCTTTTCTTTCCTACGATTCTGAGATCAAAATTTAAAAACTTTATGGCCTAAAAAGCTTTGTGTTCTAACTCGAATGGTAGATGACAGCTTTTCCCGTATACTAGTTTGTATGGGGATGTCCCTAAAGGTGTTTTAAATGTTGTTCTATAAGCCTATAAAGCATCATCTACTTTTAATGCCAAATCTTTTCTATTTGATTCAACCGTCTTTTCTAGGATGCGCTTAAGTTCTCAGTTTGCTACTTCGACTTGCCCATTGGTTTGAGGGTGATATGGGGTAGCTGTCTTGTGATATACTCCATATTTCTTTAGAACTTTTTCAAATTGAGTATTACAGAAATGAGTACCCCAATCACTAATGATGGCTCTAGGTGTCCCAAATCGAGAAAACAATACTTGAGAAATTTAACTTCTACCCTAGCATCATTGGTAGGTAAGGCTTCTGCTTCTACCCATTTTGACATATAATCAACTGCCACTAGGATGTATTTATTTCCAAATGAGCTAGGAAATGGTCCTATAAAATCAATACCCCATACATCAAATAATTCACATGATAACATATATGTTTGAGGCATTTAATCATGTTTAGAAATATTACTTGTTTTTTGGCATTTATCACATGAGGTGACATACCTGTTGGCATCTTTAAATAGAGTGGGCCAATAAAAACCTGATTCGAGTATTTTGTGTGCTGTCTTAATGCCACTGTAGTGGCCTCCTGAGGGTCCTAAATGGCAATGTTCCAGGATTTTACTTGCTTCTGCCTTTGTAACGCATCTTCGAATTACCTGATCTGAACATATGCGGAAAAGAAAAGGATCTTCTCGAAAATAGTTTTTCACATCAGTAAAGAACCGTTTCTTTTGGTGATGTGTTTTTCTTTTTGGCAAGATGTACTTCAGCTTGTGTTATAGAAAAGAGTTGTTCTTTGGGGAATGAATCGTTTATCTCATTTTTATCGAGATCTCTGATATGTGGATTCTCAAGTCTTGAGAGGTGATCTACCGCGAGACTCTCAGCTCCCTTCTTATCTTGTATTTCCAAGTCAAATTCTAGTAAGAGTAAAATCCATCGTATGAGTCTAGGTTTTGCATTAGGCTTGTTTAAGATATTAGATACTGTTTAAATTTGTCAAAAGCAAAAACTATAGCTAGCAATTCTTTCTCTGTGGTGGTATAATTTTCTTGTGTGGGTGCTAATGTTCTGCTAGCGTAGTAAATTGGCTGAAAGTGCTTGTCTCTTCTTTGTCCCAAAACTGCTCAACTGCAAAATCACTTGCATCACACATTAGTTCAAAGGGTAAGTTCCAATAAGGTGCAATTATAATTGATGCATTTATTAATTTATCCTTAAGGATATTGAATACATCTAAACATTCCTGATTGAAATTGAAAGGAACATCTTTTTTCTAGTAATTTTGTCAAAGGCTTAGCTATTTTAGAAAAATCTTTAATAAATCTTCTATAGAACCCTGTATGTCCTAAAAAGCTTCTAATAGCCTTAACTGAACTAGGGGGAGGTAATTTTTCTATGGTTTCAACCTTTGCTTTATCTACCTCAATCCGTTTACTAGAAATCTTATGTCCTAGTACAATCCCTTCTCTGACCATAAAGTGACATTTTTCCTAATTCAAAACAAGGTTTGTTTCCTCACATCTCATTAGAACTCATTTTAAATTTTTAAGGAAAAGATGGAAAGAATTACCAAATACCGAGAAATCATCCATAAATACCTCCATGATGTCTTCAACTAGTTCGTCAAAGATTGCCAACATGCAACACTGAAAAGTAGCAAGAGCATTACATAATCCAAAAGGCATTCTATGATAAGCAAACGTACCATATGGACATGTAAATGTCATCTTCTCTTGATCTTCAGGAGGAATGAGGATTTGGAAGTAGCCGGAGAGTCCATCCAAGAAACAAAAGTACATATGCCTGGATAATCTTTCTAACATTTGATCTATGAAGGGTAGAGGAAAGTGATCTTTTCTGGTGGCATCGTTGAGCTTTCTGTAGTCTATACAAACTCTCCAATCTATAACTATTCTTGTGAGGATTAATTCATTCTTCTTATTGGGTACTACTGTCATACCTCCTTTCTTTGGGACTACTTGCACAGGACTTAGCCAATTGCTGTCAGAAATAGGATAAATTATTCCTGCATCTAGAAATTTAATTACCTTTGCTTTGACCACTTCTTTCATGTTGGGGTTTAACCGTTTTTGGGGTTGCTCACATGGCTTGTATTCTTCTTCCATTAAAATTTTGTGGGTGCAGAATGAGGGGCTTATACCCTTGATGTTAGAAATTTTCCAAGCTATGGCTTTTTAATGTTCTCTAGGAATGCATATTTTAAGTGTTTTGGTAATTGTTTCAATTCCAGACTGGGTAGCTCATCAATGGAGGATTTCTGTTTTATTCTGTCATTGTTTTCAATGCTTTCTTCTTTTTTATTTTTCTGAATGACGATGTATTCAATTTCATCTCATCGTCTTCATCTTCTTCCCCTTCTTCTTGAGTCAGGCACAGTTCCCTTGTGTCGTCATGTATGAATTCCTGTAATGAATTTTGGATGATATGATCAGTAGTATCAATGAAATAATAGGAATCATCTTGCTCTTTAGAATATCCCATGGCATCATAAATTTGAAAAATAATTTCTTCATCGCCTATCCTTAGTGCAAGTTTACCATCACCTACATTGATAACAGCCTTAGCAGTGGCTAAAAAAGGATGCCCTAGAATTAAAGAAACATTACTGTCTTCTTCTATGTCTAACACAACAAAATCAATAGGGAAAATAAATTTATCAATCTTCACCAAGACATCTTCGATAACTCCTCTAGGATATTTAATGGATCTATCTGCTAACTGAATACTCATCCTAGTGGGTTTTGGTTCCCCAAGATCTAGTTGTTTGAACATTTTTTAAGGCATTAAATTAATATTGGCACCTAGATCAGCTAATGCTTTTTAAATACTTAAACTACCAATTAAACAAGGAATAGTAAAACTCCTCGGGTCTTTTAATTTGGTCGGTAACTTATTTTGGAGGATGGCTGAGCATTCTTTATTAAGTTCCACTGTCGATACTTCTTCAAGCTTTCTTTTATTCGTCAGGAGTTCCTTTAATAATTTTGCATACTTCGGCATATGTGAAATAGCTTCTACAAAAGGTAAGTTAATATGTATTTGTTTAAAAAGTTCAAGAAACTTATCGTATTGGGCATCTAATCGTTCATTTTTAAACTTTGCTGGATATGGGATTGGTGGTTTACTTTCTTTGTGTATTGGATTTATATCCTCAACTCCCTCATCTATTGCTTTGTTATCCTTTTGTGGGATTTGTTTCTTTGGTTCAACTAATTCCTTTCCACTTCTTAATGTAACTGCTTTTACCTGTTCTGTTTCTTTAGAAAACATCTCTGCTCGTATCTCACAAATCATCATAGTAAGTAGTCCAATTGACCTACCAAACTTCTCAAATGATTCACTAAGTTTTTCAATTGATGCCTGTTGATCCTTAAGTGTTCTCTCATTATTTTGGAAACGGTTTTCTGTGTCTGCCATGAATTTTGTCAGCATCTCTTTGAGGTTTGGCTTCTTCTCTTGTGGATATGGCTGATTTTGGAAATTTGGAGGAGGTTGCTGTCTTTGATTTCCTTGGTTTTCCCATGAAAAATTTGGGTGGTTCCTCCAACCTGGATTGTAGTTATTACTATAAGGATTATTATTGATCAAAAATTATTACCTATATAGTTCATCTGTTCGCTCTCTGCATCCGATTGGTAGGGTGGGTACTCAGGATTTGCCACAGTTCCACTTGCGTTGCACTGCATGACTGGATGTACCTGCGAAGAACACAAACTATCACACTTTTTATTCATCATCTCTACTTGTGTTGATAGCATGGTCAATGCATCGAGGTTATAAACTCTGGCTGATTTTGTCGATTTTGTCCTTGTAACTTGCTACTGATAGTTATTCAGTGACATCTCTTCAATGAACTCATAAGTTGCTTCAGGAGTTTTATTATTTCAAGTTCCACCGGTGGCTGAATCAATTAATTGCCGTGTTGAGGGATTTACACCATTGTAAAAAGTTTAGACTTGAAGCCACAAAGGTAATCCGTGGTGTGGACATTTCCTCAAGAGATACTTGTATCTCTCCCATGTATCGTATAATGTCTCTAAATCCATCTGCATAAAATAAGAGATATCATTCCGTAATTTAACTGTTTTGGCCGGTGGGAAATATTTTAATAAAAAATTTTGGTCTTTTGTTCCCATGTAGTGATTGACCTTCGTGGTAACGAGTTCAACCACTGTTTGGCTTTATTCCTTAATGAAAAGGGGAATAACCGAAGACGAATGGTATCATCAAAATGCCATTTATTTTGAAAGTATCACAGAACTCTAAAAATTTTGTTATATGAGTGTTCAGGTCTTCGTCCTGCAAACCATCAAATTGAACAAATTGTTGAATCATTTGTATTGTGTTAGGCTTTAATTCAAAATTATTAGTGCCTATAGTAGGCCTAACAATACTAGATTCAGCTCCTGTTAAATGAGGTTTAGCATAATCATACATAGTGCGGAGCATTGTGTTCTTCCACATCTCGTGGTGGATTATTCTCGTCCATCCCTTCAGTAGGATTGGATTTGTCTTCTTACTCTTCTTCTGTATAATTTAGGGCTCGCCTAATTTCTCTGCGATTTCTCCAAGTGGTAGCTTCAATCTCATTATCGTATACTAGTGGTCCTGTCGAGTTCTTTCTAGTCATAAACTAGAGGTACCTGCTAGGAAAAAGGAAGAAAAAATAAAATTAGCAAAAACAATAAAATAAAATAAATTACGAAATAAATAAAAATAATAAAAATAAAGGCTAAAGTAATAAAAATAGAGCTTTCTTAATATTTTAGTTCCCCGGCAACGGTGGCAAAAACTTGATCGTATGTCTATCGAGTTTTAAAATTTATAATGAATGTGATCGAACCTGGAGACTAACTCTGACAATGATTTAAGGCAAGTGTACCTATCGAACAGTAGTATAGCTTAGGCAAGACTGGATTATCGAACCCAAAGGAACTAAAAGTACTAATACTAACTTTCTTTTTATTATTTAGCCTAAAATATGGAGTGATTGGTTGATTTAATCTAATTTAACGACTACTAAACTAAAGACTCAAAGCCAAAAGAGAATGAATTTGGAAATAACTTGATGAAAAACTCAGTTGATCACGATGATACCCTCAGGAAGAATCCACCTAGACTTCACTTGTTATCTAACACTGAACCATACGAATTATTCACTTAGTTTGATCCGTAAGACTCCCTAATGTATATTAAACCCTCTCTCGAGGCGAATAACGTCTAACCCTAAGTTAATTAGTGGAACTCCCATTCTCTTATAATAACCCCCTAGAATAGCAGTAAATCGATCTATGGATTCCCATATTAGGTTTCACCCTAATCCGGCAAAATCTCGTCACCCTATCTCGAGGCGTGCGATCAACTCCGCTTAATTATGCTAGATCTACTCTCAGGCAGGGTCTATTCCTCCTCCACCTAAGCACATCAGAATTTGGATTAAGCATGTACAATTAAGAACAAACTAAGTGTTTATCATATAATTCATAAAACAATAACAAGATTCATCAAGGTTTCATCCCTTTCAGGTATCTGAAGGGTTTAGTTCTTAACATTAAAAAAAACATCTCAAGAGAAAAGATAAAACAAAACATAAGAAATCCCTAAAACCCCAGAAGGAATTGAAGGTGAGATTAGCCATCTTGAGTAAAATTGGCTTCTTAAGATGGATCAACTGGCTATCTTCGAGTAATTCCCCGAATTGACTGGTCTAGCTTTGGCTCTTTGGCCTAGCTCACCGCCCCTTTCAAGATACACTTAGGGTGTTTATATAGGCTCCTAGAATGCTTTACTTGGCCTCTAAGTGTGCTAATTTAAGTTTTCTTCTTACTCGGTGTTTGAGTACACTTTGGAATATGTTTCTTTGGCTCAAAGTATCCAAATCCGAGTGAAATTACTCTCTTCTGCGGTAGGGGCACGGCCATGGCACACGCTCGTGTAAATCATTTTTAGGCCGTGTCTCGATTCTGTCGGTTGGGGCACAGCTGTGTAAATCATGGCATGGCCGTGTCTTAGTTAATTGTCGAGGCACGACCGTGTGGCTTGAAGTCCAGGCTGTGTCGATTTCCTTTTTGGCCCAAATTGGCCCATTTTAAGCCCGTTTCTCGTTCTTTTCGTCCTCGGGTGCTTTCCTAATTATAATCATGAAAAGAAAGGATTACAAGCACCTTTTTACATAAATCAAGGGCTAAATCATCCAAAAGCATACTAAATGTGGGCCTAGAATATGTTACTTTTATGGTTAATCAACACACGCCCGAGTTATCACATATGCCGATTTTCAATTTTTCGATCTTTCGACCAAATCACAAAATATTTCATGCAAATATTTAGAGAAGTGTGGGATTACACACCATTTCAAACATGTATTCGGATGGGTACGGGATTACACACCTTATTCAAAATCCGTAATACGATACTCCTCGCGGCACCTAAAGGTATCGGTTAACAATTAGTCCAAAGCCCAATTTACAACTTCAACCATGTATTGCGATTGATTAACAATCTATATCACTTACCAACAATCGAGTCTCTTATTACAAAGAATAGGTGTTTGATTAGGCCTCTGTTAAAGTACTTCGAGTCCTTTGAAGTGATTAACACAAGAACAAATGTTAGCCATACCTTATTCGGCTTGAGTAAAAATCACCCAAACAATACACCCCCATCACCTATATTATGCTTGGAAGAAAAAGAAAATGAAATGAAAAGAGGGATATACGATCACTTACTGATTCGATTAAGAAGAGATTGTCCAACATGGAAGGAAAAAAATGGTGAAGAAGTAGGGTGGTAATAGGTTCGGCTATGGAAAGAATCGAACAAGAAAGTTTAATCACAAGATAATGTCAATTTTAACAAAAGAGAAAAGGTTGATGAAATGATCAAATGAAAAGAATGGATGGAGGGAAAGTGACTTGGTAGTTTCGACCAAAGCAACGAGGGAGATGAATTTGAAAAGAAGACACAATTGGTCAAAGAGAAAAGTGTACCTCTCATACACCAAAACTAACAAAATAATCTCAAGAGAAAAGAGAAATTCAGCTCTCCTTTCCCTCTAACAAAACCGTGTGTACCCTAGCCAAAAGGGTAGATGTTGACCAATAAAAATCTTTCCAAAACATCACCAACGAAAAAGGCCAACATGTTCCCTTATCTTGCCTTTTTCTTATGATTCTTTCCTTCATTATCCCTTATCTTCCTCCTTACCATAAACCTTAGCAACCATTCCATAATTATAAAGTCCACCTTGCCTTATATATATATTCATGGCCGACACTTTAGGGATGAATAGCATAAAAAAATAAATAAATAATTGCACTAGATGGGATTCAAACCTCAGACCATTAGTACACTCCACACACCACTTTCAACCTTTACCAATAGACTCCTCGTGCTAGCAAAATGCACACTTATTTCCATAAGCCTTGATGCTACTTACCTTCTTTCCTTAAAGTGCTTCAACACTAAAATTTTCCTATGGCCTAACTTGAACCTGAAACTTCCTAGAAACACCATAACTTTCCAAAATCACCTTTCCAATAAGTTTAACTTGAAATAAAGCCATTCTCTTGTTCTCCAAAAATTTTAAATGCTTCTGTGCTCAAGGCCCAATGGGCCCAATCCTACTAGGCCCGATTCCGGGATGTTACAACTTATTTCAAAAGTGAAAATATTTTGAACATTATTTTCAAAATTGTTTTAACTTCCAAAATTCCATAGACAAAAACATTCTCGGACACCATGCTAATAAAATTTTTGAGCTCACAAGATTTAAAATCCCCATTTTACCCTTGAAACTTCTAGGCCCAATTTTATGGTGTGACAATTCTCCCCCTCTAAAAATAGTTTCATCCTCAAAATTTACCTACTAACACGTCACATGCTTAATCACAAAATATGTTATTTCTACTTTTAAACTAATCATCACACTTTCGCTACGCACTTTGACTTCTATTCTCTCTAACTTCCTATTACTTTTCTTAAAGATTCTATTCACTACCACAGACTATTCTACGGTAACTTTGCTAACCATTTCATCTATTCACTACAACACTCTTGTCTAAAGAACTCATAACGGTTGTTCCTAATTTACTAGTCTCCATTGGGATTCTCTACTTATCAGCTAAGTGAATCAAAATTTATGAAAGCATAGAACTTCAATCAACCAATGAAAATAAAGGGATGGATTACAAGGTAAAAATATCTGCAATCTTGTTAGTCAAATCTAATCTAATCAACCAAAGGTGTGAGTGGCAGGGAAATGATCCAAGCTACATTCCTGCAAGAAAACTTTAGAATTAAGGTGTAACACCCTGAAAATGGGCCTATGCGTTTTTGATTTAATTATACGAAATGGCATGTCTTGTGTATTATGAATGTATGGTGAACATTTTTGGAAACTTGGAAACATTAAGTTTAAAAGAGGAAAGTGAACATTTTTGGAAACTTGGAAATGTTAAGTTAAAAGAGGAAAGTGAACATTTTTGGAAACTTGGAAATGTAAGGAAATGTTTTAGAAATGTTAAGTTTAAAAAAGGAAACTAATGCAAGATGGTCTTAAGAAAATTTATAGAAGAAATTTGACACAAGAACGGGCTTGGATAAGTGGCTAGGAGGCACCACTTAAAGCCCAGTAAGTGACGCCACAATCAAGGGGGAAGGAGCCTAGGTTCGAGTCACGTGGGAAGCAAATAAAAGAGTTTTATTTTGCTGCAAGGAGCAAGGGAGTTGGACGGCACCAAGGCACTTGGGGAAGAGTTTAATTCTCTTTAAAATTTGGCTAAATAGGTGGATCAATGATGGATAATTATTGTTTAAGAGATAAGAGATAATTAAGGGATTATTTCCATTAATTTTTAATAAAGATAAGAGAAGTGATGGCCAAGTAAGGGAGTCTTAGCCTAGTAATTTCGGTAAAAGGAGGAAAATAAGGCTATTCATCAATCTTCTCGTTTCCATTGAAGTCTCTGCTGAAAATTTCCTAGCAAACTCTCTCCTTTCTCTCTTATTTTTGCCATAGTCGAATCTTTTTCTCCATAAGTCCACCATTGCCAAATCCCCTAGTGACTCTTTTCCCTCTTTTTTCTTTTGATAAACCGACAACACAGACAACCTTTAGCCAATTTCTTGTTAAGTTCCAAAAGCTGAAAACTAAAGTAAGCCTAGCCGAATTCTTCATAGCTTTTGTGTTCTCCATTAAAACTGAATCCATAAACTCCTCAAGATACCATCATTAGCAATTTCTTTATACCAATCAAAAGCCAAAATCAAGATCCTTCTAGCCTACATAGCCGAATATTGCTAAAGGTTCAAGCAAGGATTGTCGATCTCTAAAGTAAGGGTAAGATCTCATTTAGTTTTCTTTTAAGATTTGCTGAAATCTAGGACTAACCCCATTAATATCTTGTTGCCAAAACTTTGAAGAGATCTTTCGAGATTTACTAAGTGTCGACTACTAGGAAGAAGAAATTCTTTTCCTGAAGGTATACCATAGGCCGCGTGTTCCCTAGTTATTCGGTGAGTTTCGGGATTTAAAATCCACAAGGTAAGTATCTATAGCATTCAGCCAAGGCCATGTTGAGTAAATAGATGTGTTTCATTAATATTTAAAAGCCGAAACTAATCTATTCAAGTAATCTAGTGATTGCCGATTTCAAGAAAGAAGGATACAAAGTTTCCAGCATTTGATTAGACATCAATCGGCAGTAAGGTAAGGATTTAAGTGTACTAATCCTACTAGGATTTGGATTTATGGTCGAATGGCTCTTTACTAAGTATTAAGTGATTGATTAAATGTAGAGATTTAAGATCTAAGGCATTAGATCAAGCTTTTCGGGATTTGGATTGGAAACCTTAAGCAAATCAGGTGTGTACCCCACACTACTTTTTAATAAGATTTATGGCAATAATTAATATGTGCATGTTTATAAGAATGTGAATATGGCTAAGATACCATGCTATGGTACAAAAGTACTCAAGTACGTTTCCTACTCCTACTAGGATTATGAATATATGATATTTTTAACATGTGAAAAGTGATGAGAATGTGAATTAAAGCATGATATGCATGATATGTATGATATGGGGCATATGGGATATTATGAGAAAGGGGAAGTGAACATGGTGACCTAAGACCACGATATCTGAATGTGGTGACCTAAGACCACGATAACTGAATGTGGTAAACTAAGACCACGATAACTGAATGTGGTGACCTAAGACCATGATATCTAAATGTGGTGACCTAAGACCACGAATTTTATAAGGCGATGAGCATGTCATCAGAATGACGCCTTGATGGTGTGTGAGAGATGGAGGGTTGACTTAGTAGTCCCCACGGTGTGCAGGATGGTACGGAGGATGTGTAGCGGATGGCATATAGGTTTGGGTTCGGGTTGCATCATTATATCCTATCTGTTATATGAATATGCATGTAATATGTGAACATATGCCTAAATTGTTAAATTTTAGTGTTGGTTACACATTGAGTCTATTTGACTCACCCTGATGTGGGAACTTTTTCTTTTAGGTGACGATCAGTAATGGACCAGGTCGGCAGGAGCTTAAAGGTGGCCATGCACAGTAAGGAATTTATTTAATTTGGACTTTTATTTCATTAAGTACTTTGAATTTATTTTTTTTGGGAATTATTTGATGTAATAAGGCCATAGTAGAACTACTTTACTTTGCTTTAATTTATTAAGCTTACAAACTTTTATTTTAAGTAAATTTATTTTAAAACAAAGCATAAACATTTTGTCACCTATAGTAAAGGATTTTATGTAATATCCTGGAATAGGGGCTATTTTTGTTATTGCATTGTTTGCATGTGTTTGATCTGCAGTGTGGTTGTTTTTGATGTTTTGGGGCTTAGTTGTAAGCCTAGTGTAAGCTCGAGTGGTAGAGAAAATTTTAGTTTTGAAGCTTTAAGTGAATGGAGATGAAGGAGCTGGGGGTTATAGGTATTTTTAAGTGGATTTTAGCACAAGAATGGAGCTAGTTGAGTGGCAAGGAAGGCGCCACTTAGAGCTTGTGGGTGTGACGCCTTGCAAGGGGAAGAGGTCATGTGTTCGAGCTGCGAAAGCCTCACATTTTGCTTCCATTTTGACGGCATGGAGGAGGAGAAGTAGTGTGCAGTTCAAACTCTGCCATAGACCAAGTCAAATAATTCAAATGGTGGGCAAGGAGTGAATTAAGGAGTGAATTAAGGATTTGACTAATTCAAATCGGTTTGAATTAATGGCCATGAGTGAGCTTAGGAGGTGGCCGAATGTTGGAGTCTTCATGGGGGGGAGTGGCCGGTTTGGTAGGTGTGTAAGTGGGGAGTGCCGAAATTCTTTTTGGCAATTTTTGGGTGACTTTCGGCCAGCCTTAGTCTAGTGCCTAGCCGAAATTTTCAAAGGAGTCTATCATTTGTGTTTTTTTTCTTCATTGAAAATCGAAAATCCCCAAGCAACATCTATTTTGCTGAAACTTGCTTTGTTTTCTTCCATCATTTCTTTGGCAGCCGAATGCTCTTTGGGTTCTCAAAGCTTTTATTTCTTTTCGCTTCTTTCTCTTTTTTTTATCTTTGGCCGAACCTTGTACCCTCCTACCTCTCTTTGTTCATTTTCATTTGTGTTAAGCCGGAATAACCATCTTCTTTCTCTCATATTTTCATTTCTTTCTTTCTTAGAACACTTATGCCGAAATACATATTGCCTTCTTAGCCGAAATTGTTCTCTCTCTCTTTTCTAATCTACTTTGCCATTTCTCCCTTCTTCTTTAATCATTTCTTTGCTTCTACTTCCAAACTATAGCTGAATTCTCCACTTGTTTCTCTCCATTTCACTTGAGCCGAAACCATCTCATCTTGTCCCCTCAAACTTTCTTTTTCTTTTCTCTAAACCCTTTTTGTCGAAACCTTACCTCCATTTCACCCCTTCTCTTCCTCTCTTACCACTCAAGCCGTACCATAAGTGGTGTTAAGCACCTATAGCCGAACCTTGATTGATAGCTTTAAACAAGCACAGCCAAATCTTCTTCTCTTTTTGTTTAAGTCTTGGTGAATCATAAGCAAGGGGGTGGTCTCTTCTCTTTTTCTCTCCAATCGGGTTCTAGAGGAAGGTTAGTGCTAGGCCGAATGCCTATTTCTTCCCCTCCCGTTCTCTAACGACTTTTGCAAGGTAAGAGTTGATTCGGCATTTGATTGGGAGTGTGCTAATCGATTGTTTTGGAACCATTTTGTTATAGGATCTCCGGGATTTTGAAGCAGTCAAGCGAAGCCTCCACTTAAGAGTGAACGGTTGGTAAGTGGTGGTAAGGGTTGGTTTTGTTAGTCTGTTCTCTTAGTTTTGTTAAGCCAAAGCCTTCAAAAGATTAACTGTTCTTCTTATCAGGGTGTGGTCGATTGTCAGAGGAACCATCTGTTGGTTCGGGATTTGGTAGGAAACCAAATCATTCATAAGGTAAGGGTTTGAGCGTTAACCTTCTTGAGTCATTTGGTTTGGCCGATTGGTCTAGGTTGCTAATCTCATGTTTGGCCGATTATAGGAGCGAGGTAATTGAGGGTCTTAGATCGGTTCATTGGGATTAAGGCTTGCACTTTAGCAGGTGTGTAAACTAACACACTCTTTACTTAGTAATATGCTTAATAACCTAATTGCTTAATAAAGCCGAAACAGTGTGGTTGATTGATATGATACCTTATGGGGTATGTGCACGATTTGGGTAAGTCTGTTTCATTTCGAGTTCTGTTATTGATATGATATCATGATCTATGATGTATGTATTATGAGATGCTACACTAAACATATTAGCATGATTTGCATGATTTGCATGTTTTGCATCAGTATGGTATGTTTATGGGTGATGTGAGAGGAGGGGGAATATGATATCCGTGTCTTTGGGACACCAGAGGTTTGGCACCTCTAGTGGTTTGGTACCACAGATCAATTTATTGTGACTTTGGGTCACCAGAGGTTTGGCACCTCATAGCGACTTGTCGCAGTGGCATAGTACCACGTGGGTTGGCCCCACGTTGATATTACGGATCGCCGCCGGTGATTTGGTATCACACGGGTTGGCCCCACGACTTGATTAATCGTGACTTCGGTCACCAGTGATTTGGTATCACAATTGTGTCTTTGGGACACCAGAGGTTTGGCACCTCATAGCGACTCGTCCCTGTGGCTTAGTACCACCATGGGTTGGCCCCACTATTGAGATACGGGATTGTTGCCAGTGATTTGGTATCACAACGTGGGTTGGCTCCACATATGGATTATTCGTGACTTTGGGTCACCAGTGGTTTGGCACCACATTGATGGATATCGTGACTTTGGGTCACCAGTGGTTTGGCACCACCAGTGGTTGGGTACCACACGGGGTAGAAAAGGTGTTATGGATGGTTAGGATCGGGTGCATTAATTGTATTGCTTTGTTATGTTGTGTGTTAGTATGTTGCATTCATCAGGAGGGGGATTTATGCACTGAGTCTTGCGACTCACCTTCTCCCTTATCATTTTAGGTGACACTTAGATCGCGGACCTGGATCCGGGTGGACTCGAGGTGACTATGCTAAAAATAAAGTTAAACTTGCACTAATTTTCAAACTTGGTACTTTACCTTATTTAATTTCATTAGATTTTGTTGGGATTGTAAAAGGCCTTTTTAAAATTTTACTTTGGTTATTTTTATGCTTAAATTTGATTTCAGATATGCATTAACAAATTATTGGGTAATATTCGATAAAACTTGGGACGATAAGGTTTTCAAAACTACAAAGCGATATGTTTTAAACTTTACCATCGGGTATCATGCTGTAATTTAAAATGAATGCAACTCAAATGTTTTTTTCAAATTCAAGCTGAATCAAAATGTTTTTAAGCAACTAAAAAGGAATAACTCAAATTTCCAAATGATATAAATTAGTTTTGCAATTGGATTCCACTAAGTTTTCAAAACTTCCGGGTTAGCAAAGTGCACTATCGGTTTCAAAACAATCATGCCCAAAATTTTTACAAAGTACAAAATACAGCAAAGAGTTTTCATCAAACCTTTATCCGAAAATCTAACCTTTCAAATACGTTTTCCCGTAACATACCAGATTCGGTCGTGGTGTATTGACTGGGTTTGGGGTGTTACATTTTAATAATGAAATAAACTTGTTTTTCAACTCAAGCCCAACCCAAAACAATCTTTCTTTCAAAACACACCAGTTTTTCCTAAGTAACAAAAGAATTTGAAACGGTTTACACCGAGGAACATACCAGATCCGGTCAAGGCTCGTGGGCTGGGTTTGGGGTGTTTCAATTTGGTATCAGAGCCCAGTTTTAAACTCTCGGCCTTGGGTTTAAGGCCCAAAACGTTTTCAAAGTTAAGCCCAAAAAGAATTTTTATGAATTAAGCAGGATTTTCTTGCATGGCCCACTAAGTCTCCGACCCGAAGTCCACCAGGTAAGTACTCCAATCTTTTGTGTGATTTATATTATGATTTGTAGAAGGGTAGAAATGGAACGTAGAATAGAGATTAAGTACTTGAACCCTAGGACTAGTATACCCCAACAAAAACATAAGACTTAAATGCCTAACAAAACAAACCTGTGGTTAAGTCGCTGAGTTAGGGTGTGGTAACCATGGTGCGCATGTCTAGGATTGGTTTCGGTGAGAGCTTGGTATTTAAGTAGTCCACGTGACTCACCTCCTCTCCACTCGAATCCTACCTGGTGCGTAGCCTCGGTTCACCCTAACCAAGAGGACTTAGCTATGGGCTAAACCCCTAACTAAAACCCGAAAGGGACTAGCCATATTTTTATGGAAACCCTAGTTTTAAAATTTCTAAATTACCCTCTTGATTTGAAAAGATTATTTTTATAAATTCTCTGAAATATTTCGATTTACAAATTTACTAAAATACCCTAGTGGTAAAATTACAAAATGCCCTTAGTTTATGAAATTTCCAAATACCCACAGTTCTTATCAAAATTTCACTACTTTGCTTAAAGGAACCCTAAATTTACAAAATATCAAAATACCTTTATTATGGAAAAAAAATTTACGAAATTACCCCTACCCTGCAAAATTATCGAAATACCCCCGAGTTACAAAATTACCGAATGACCCCGATCTTCAAAAATTTACGCAACAACACTAATTTGGAAAACAAATTCTCGAAACAACCTTCAAGTTTTGTAAATTCCAAAATATCCTTGATTTATTAAGATTTATAAATTTACCCTAGTTTATTACTGAAATACCCCTGTAGGGTAAATTACAAAAATACCCCGGGTAGTGGAAAAAAAAAAACCAGTGAAACTACAACATTTATCTCGAATGAACGAAAGTTCATAATTGATTGATGGATGTATGAATGTAAAGACTGTGTGCATGTATGAATCTGAAAGAACCACTCCTAAAATTCTTTTCATAAAACTTCTTCGATTAATCGGTAGAATAAAGGCTAATTCATAAAATTTCTTAGTCAAATTAAAGCATGTCGTTAGATATGAGTTCTAGAGGACGCTGTCGTCATGGACGCGGTAGAGGAAGAATGACTGTGTCAGAACCCGTTAGATCGGGTCAAGGGTCTGACAATGAGTTACCACCGCCACCACCACCCCAATTTGCTAGTGTCGGCGTGAGCTCGACGGGGATGATCTTGTATCGCAGTCGTACTCTGAGTTTGGAAATGGTGGCTGAAGTAGGCGAAAATATGGGAGTTTGGAAATCTGTACCCGAGCAACTCCGAGCCAACGGAGCTGAGGTGTTCCGTAGAGTATCTGGTGTGGCACCCAGTACAGCTGAATACTGGTTGGAGGCGACCGAGCGAATTATAGATGAGCTCGATCTGACCCCTGAGGAGAAGTTGAAAGGAATGGTGGCACTGCTACGTGATGAAGCTTATCAATGGTGGTTAACAGTTCGGGATGGTGCCATAGTTGAGGATCTGACCTGGGAATATGTTAAGGCGGCATATCAGAAGAAGTATGTCGGTACACGTTATATTGATGAGCAGAGGAAGGCGTTTTTAGGATTGGTTCAAGGGAACAAGTTCATGGCAGAGTATGAAGCTGAATTTTTGAGGTTGAGCCGATATGCTCGAGGAGTAGTAGCTACAGAACATGAGCGGTGTATCCAGTTTGAGGGCGGACTTAGGGATGACTTGAGGTTGTTAGTTGCTCCACATCAAGAGCGGGAGTTTTCTACTTTAGTAGAGAAAGCTAAGATAGCGGAAGGAATTAAGGACTCTATAAGGCAGCACTTTGATGGAATAGGCCAAAATGAGGTTTTGGATCGTCTGGATCATCCGAGAATAAGAGGCCTAGAGTTGATGGACCGCGAGGTCAGCAAGCTACTGCAGGAGGGCAATTTCGTACTTGTGACCTGTATGGGAAGAATCACTTAGGGGAATGTTGGAAAAAGACAGGAGGATGCTTTAAGTGTGGGTCAAAGGACCATATGATTAAAGACTATCCTCAAGATCCAAATAAAGCTCGGACAATAGGCCAAGGTTATGAGCAGCCGAATAGAGGTGGCCAGCAAGCGACAAGGGGTTGTGGTCCGAACCATGGAGGAAATAGTTCCTGGCCGAGGTCGTGGAGCATCAAGCAGAGATGCTGAAGGTGCAGACGAGAGACAGCCAAGGTTGGTTTATGCAGTCAGCCGTCGCGAGGATAGTGATGTGCCAGAGGTGGCAACGGGTAAGTTCTTATTTCTGGAATATCTTTCAATGCTTTGTCTGCTATAAGGTCAGTTCATTCTTATGTTGCTAGTGGGGTGTATGGAACCTTGATTGTGAACTTAGAGAATGTGCCTAGAAGGTATGATAGATCTTTAAGATCAGAGTGTGCAGCAGTAGTGTAGTGTGGTGAGTTAAGATGTACAACTGTTCGTTAGTAAGTAATTTCGAGGACGAAATTATTTTAAGGGGGTAGAACTGTAACACCCTGAAAATGGGCCTATCCATTTTTGATTTAATTATACGAAATGGCATGTCTTGTGTATTATGAATGTATGGTGAACATTTTTGGAAACTTGGAAATATTAAGTTTAAAAGAGGAAAGTGAACATTTTTGGAAACTTGGAAATGTTGAGTTAAAAGAGGAAAGTGAACATTTTTGGAAACTTGGAAATATAAGGAAATGTTTTAGAAATGTTAAGTTTAAAAGAGGAAACTAATGCAAGGTGGTCTTAAGAAAATTTATAGAAGAAATTTGACACAAGAACGGGCTTGGAGAAGTGGCTAGGAGGCACCACTTAAAGCCCAGTAAGTGACACCACAATCAAGGGGGAAGGAGCCTAGGTTCGAGTAACGTGGGAAGCAAATAACAGAGTTTTATTTTGCTGCAAGGAGCAAGGGAGTTGGGCGGCACCAAGGCAATTGGGGAAGAGTTTAATTCTCTTTAAAATTCGGCTGAATAGGTGGATCAATGATGGATAATTATTATTTAAGAGATAAGAGATAATTAAGGGATTATTTCCATTAATTTTTAAGAAAGATAAGAGAAGTGATGGCCAAGTAAGGGAGTCTTGGCCTAGTAATTTCGGTAAAAGGAGGAAAATAAGGCTATTCATCAATCTTCTCATTTCCATTGAAGTCTCTGCCGAAAATTTCCTAGCAAACTCTCTCCTTTCTCTCTTATTTTTGCCATAGCCGAAATCTTTTTCTCCATAAGTCCACGATTGCCGAATCCCCTAGTGACTCTTTTCCCTCTCTTTTCCTTTGATAAACCGACAACACAGACAACCTTTAGCCGATTTCTTGTTAAGTTCCAAAAGCCAAAAACTAAAGTAAGCCTAGCCGAATTCTTCATAGCTTTTGTGATCTCCATTAAAATCAAATCCATAAACTCCTCAAGATACCATCATTAGCCAATTTCTTTATACCAATCAAAAGCCGAAATCAAGATCCTTTTAGCCTACATAGCCGAATATTGCTAAAGGTTCAAGCAAGGATTGCCGATCTCTAAAGTAAGGGTAAGATCTCATTCAGTTTTCTTTTAAGATTTGCCAAAATCTAGGACTAACCCCATTAATATCTTGTTGTCGAAACTTTGAAGAGATCTTCCGGGATTTACTAAGTGTCGACTACATGGAAGGAGAAATTCTTTTCCCGAAGGTACACCATAGGCTGCGTGTTCCCTAGTTATTCGGTGAGTTTAGGATTTAAAATCCACAAGGTAAGTATCTATAGCATTCGGCCAAGGCCATGTTGAGTAAATAGATGTGTTTCATTAATATTTAAAAGCTGAAACTAATCTATTCAAGTAATCTAGTGATTGCCGATTTCAAGAAAGAAGGATACAAAGTTTCCGGCATTTGATTAGGCATCAATCGGTAGCAAGGTAAGGATTTAAGTGTACTAATCCTACTAGGATTTGGATTTATGGCCGAATGGCTCTTTACTAAGTATTAAGTGATTGATTAAATGTAGAGATTTAAGATCTAAGGCATTAGATCAAGCTTTTCGGGATTTGGATTGGAAACCTTAAGCAAATCAGGTGTGTACCCCACACTACTTTTTAATAAGATTTATGGCAATAATTAATATGTGCATGTTTATAAGAATGTGAATATGGCTAAGATACCATGCTATGGTACAAAAGTACTCAGGTACGTTTCCTACTCCTACTAAGATTATGAATATATGATATTTTTAACATGTGAAAAGTGATGAGAATGTGAATTAAAGCATGATATGCATGATATGTATGATATGGGGCATATGGGATATTATGAGAAAGAGGAAGTGAACGTGGTGACCTAAGACCACGATATCTGAATGTGGTGACCTAAGACCACGATAACTGAATGTGGTGACCTAAGACCACGATAACTGAATGTGGTGACCTAAGACCACGATATCTGAATGTGGTGACCTAAAACCACGAATTTTATAAGGGCGATGAGCACGTCAACTGCAGCGACTACCTTCGATGGTGTGTAGTGGATGGAGGGTTGACTTAGTAGTCCCCACGGTGTGTAGGATGGTACGGGTGATGTGTAGCGGATGGCATATAGGTTTGGGTTCGGGCTACATCATTATTTCCTATCTGTTATATGAATATGCATGTAATATGTGAACATATGCCTAAATTGTTAAATTTTAGTGTTGGTTACACATTGAGTCCGTTTGACTCACCCCGTTGTGGGAACTTTTTCTTTCAGGTGACGATCAGTAATGGACCGGGTTGGCAGGAGCTTAAAGGTGGCCATGTACAGCAAGGAATTTATTTAATTTGTACTTTTATTTCATTAAGTACTTTGAATTTATTTATTTTTTTTTTGGGAATTATTTGATGTAATAAGGCCATAGTAGAACTACTTTACTTTGCTTTAATTTATTAAGCTTACAAACTTTTATTTTAAGTAAATTTATTTTAAAACAAAGCCTAAACGTTTTGTCACCTAAAGTAAAGGATTTTAATATGAAATAAACTTGTTTTTCAACTCAAGCCCAACCCAAAACAATCTTTCTTTCAAAATACACCAGTTTTTCCTAAGTAACAAAAGAATTTGAAACGGTTTACACCGGGGAACATACCAGATCCGGTCAAGGCTCGTGGGCCGGGTTTGGGGTGTTTCATAAGGCAATATGTTCTTGTTCCTACCCAACATGCAATTCAATTAGAGATATTTCAAACAAGCTCAAGAAATCAGAGAAATTTGGACACATGAGTTTTGTAATCCCGATCCTCACAATAATCACCTACGTTCGAGTGTTAAATAACCTAAGTTCTGATACCACCAAATGTAACACCTTACACCCGGCCTGATTGTCGAGCCCAAATATTAGGATGCCACACCACCATCACACATCACATGCATTACCATGATCTGGTTATTAAGCAAAAATCTTCCATTTTAGCTTTCTTAATAATTAGAAGTCATATGTATTACAATCGTCATTAAAACATGCTAAACATTCATCAAGTGAAACTGAAACGAGAGTTAAACATGTTTATAGACCACTAAAAATAAATTCTAAATTATTCACGTAGGTATCGATACTGAATCAAAGGTATCGATATGGTTTGGAAACTCGATACCAAAACATCATTTTGTTTCTCTTTTAAAATCAAAATCTCAGAAATTATCGTTACCTTTTATAAAGTATTGATTATTTTACCTCGAGTATTGATACTCGCGATATGGTATTAATGCCAAATTATGCTACTAGCTTCTTGCACTTTTAAAATTCATGGAGGTATCATTTTTAAAACACAAATATATATATATATCTTTACTCCAGACCATAAAAATTTAGCAGTTTAATGCATATAATCTATTCAAAATAATAACTACTCAACATGCAACTTTTACCTTATCAAGCAATCACCAAAATTGCCACAATAACGATTCAATCATCGAAAACATGTCTTAGTAAGCAAACGATATAATGGTTCAATTAATTTTCAAGTCAAAAATTGGCCTAATTGGTAGATGAGCTTGAAAATTGGACATGATATTGCTAATTGGGCCCGGGAGCCCAAAATCAAGACCATGACCCACAAAATGGTCGAATTGGGCCAGGTATGTGAAACTAGACTGACGGTTCAACCGATGGCTAGACTAGACCAGTCGGGTTGTCACTGACCTGGATCGAATCGATAGTAGCCTAACTGGCTTGAGGTGCTGTAAGGGTGTCACACCTGCATCACTGGACATAGTGGTGCCAACGGTTACGACGACAGCGTCTTGTTGCCGACTACGGTTGGTCTTCGGTGGTCGAGCGTAGAAGAGTTACACTCCTACTGGGACTCTAGTAGAGAATTTGATTTCAAATTAACTATTTCAAAAAAAAGTTTAATAGTTTAATATTAAATTAAATTAAATATTGATCTTAATAGTATTTTATTAATTTAATATTAAAGTGATTATCTTAATATTAAATTTAATTTATATTTATCTTGTAGATAAACATTCTATTATTTTAATAAGATTTAATATTAAAGTGATTAAGTTTAATCATAGTTGAACTCTTTAAACTCTCCTTATATAAAGAGAGTCTTGGGTTATTATTTTACTCACACTTGAATTCAAGAGAAAGTTGTAAAGAGAAAATTCTCTGAAGAAATTATTTAAGAAAATTTCTAGAGATATTTTTTTGATTTACAACTTGACTCAAAAGTTTAGAAAAATTATGAAATTACTCCACTGGTAATTTTTGTGAAAAATTTTCTGATTCGAAGCGAGCCCACACTCGGCAGACGTGAGCTTAAAGATAACAGAGAAGACTACTCGGTCGAAGCGCTCATCCTAGATGAATTAAAAAGGTACAAATTTGATTAAGTGTTTGTTACTTTAGATATCATAACCAAGATCTTGTTTTGAAAATTTTTTAACACTCTAGTTTCCCTAAATTTGTTTTTCACTACGTTTTTGTTTTTCCAAGAATTGGTATCAGAGTCAGATTGTGTTTTATCTATAAGTATAAATAGATAATCAAAATAAATTTCTCTTATTGAATGGTTTGATTACATAGAAAGTGGCAGTCTTTAAATCTTATGCATGTTTTGAGTTATATATGGGAATGGATGCGATATTATATATTTGTTATGTAATTGTTTTTATTGTCGATGCTGTGGTTCTAAGGAAATAGACTGTGGACTATCATCTCCACATATGGCTATGTTTTTAAAATTCATAGAATTCTTGTGAGGCAAAAACAGACATAGGACTTAAATGTAATTTTTTCCAAAAGAAGTCCTTGATGAGGAAAATATACGATGGCGGTTGAAGACACAAGGAAAGCCTTGTGTCAAAAAACTATGTAATTTTATTTTTTCCATTTATTTTCTTGAAATAGAACAATAGAAACCTTGGCTGCCTATTTTATTTTAATTATCTATCTCATTATATATTTGTTTTATAATTGTTTATAATATTTATATTTCGTAATGTTATAATTGTGATATATATATATATATATATGAAATGATCCACAATTGATCGATTAAAAAATAATAAGTGTGGTAATGAGAAAATACATGTGTTGTATTGTTCTATTCACTTCTTTAAGTTATTCGATATCTATGAGAAGTGTAGTAATGAGAAGGTGTATGTCTAGGATTGGCTCTGACTAGGATATGCTTGGTTTTTAAGCGGTCAACTTTGACTCACCTCCCTTTCTTGGGACCCTACCTAGTGAACGGTTCACATTCATATCTTTAGTTTTTCCCTTAAAAGAAAAAATGTGGAGAATTAAAATTGTTTGTTTTTATGATTGTTTGGTTCTTGTGAATGAATGAAAAATTATAAAATTGTCATAGCATGCCATGCTTATATTTGAAGCATGTCGTTCATATTAGGTAAGAATGCCACTAGGACTATTGTATGATCATTCTTGAAATTTGGGATAAAAAATACCTTGCATGTTTTTAAAATATTAAATGGAGAAGGTCCTTGAACAAGACCTAGGGCATCCATTGATGGTCCCTAAGTGATAGCATCATAAAATTTCAAGCCGGTTCCTACATTAGCCGCAACTCAAGGTAAACTTTGTCAAGTGGGTTCACTAGATGGGATTTCCTTTTAAGGACAATTAATTATGCATGACTTTCAAAGAGATTGTCCCAAGATGACTCACAAATGAGATCATGTTCATGATGGGTGTTGTGTCAGTGGTTACACATTCAAGATCATCTCTTATTAAATAGTCTCCTAAGAAATGATATTTAAGCTAGAGATGATGGCCAAATATTAAACGGATGTTAGCTCGTATGGAGTCTTGAGAATTAAGTTTCATGAATTGATTGGATATAATCCATATTCTTGCTAGTTAATCATGGGACACAAAGGAGACATGGTTGATGGGTGTGAGAATGATCGTAATAATGGAAAATTGTTTTTTAAGGTTTCAATACAAGACACAGGCATCATACTACATTCTTGATATGCTGCTGAAATAAAAAATATTTTCTTAATACAAAGATAGTAATTAGTGAATCTTTATTTTTTTCAGTTCAAATATATATCATACTCCTCTTATTAGCATTCTTACTGAGAATAAATTAAATAGGGATAACTTTCGAGAATGGAAACAGAACTTGTTAATAATTCTCACCTGTGAGAAACACAAATTAGTTCTTGACAAATCATGCCCTCTTGAAACTCAGCCCAAAGCAAGAAATCACTGGAGAGATTCTGACTCAATTGCTTGATGTTGTATGTTAGCGAGCATGAGTAGTGTGTTCCAAAAGTAACACGGGAATTTCCGTACTACCAAAGAGATCATGATAAATTTGGAGGATTTTCTCGAAGGCCAAGTCGAAATGGCTTGACAATCCTCTATTACAAATTTGATGAATTCTCAACAGTAAACCAGCACTCCGATCAAAGAACATATGCTTAAGCTTATGAGATTCATTGTGGAAGCGAAGGACAATGGGGCTAAACTAGACGTGAACACTCAAATTGAAAGTGTTCAAATCCTTAACCAAAGAGTCTGCTGGTTTTAGGGTCACTTACAACTTAGGGAATAAGGCGCTTACCTTGACTCAACTTATGAAGGAATTACAATCTTATGAGTTGATGATGAATGGTGGTAAGTTGGTTCAAGACAAACCTAAAGCAAACTTAGTTGTGGGCCTTTCGCCCTCTAAAGGGAAGTAGAAAGCTAAGGGAAAGAAGAAATTGACTAAGTATTTAGTTCCACCTCGTGTGTATAGGAAGAAAGCTAAAAAGTTAAAAGATCCTAAAAAGATCAAATGTTTATTCTGCGATAAGAAAGGGCATTTTGTATCAAACTGTAAGGAGTATTTGGTTTATCTAGCTCAAAAGGGAACTCTTTATGGTTGAAACTTGCTTAGTGGAAGAATCAATTGACAAACTGGGTTATTGATTCTGGAGCCACTAACCATGTGTGTGTTTCTTTATTGGGGTTCAGCGAAATGAGAAGTCTACGTGACAGGAGCCTCTCGCTGTGGACTGAAGATAGGAGCTATGTTTCAGTCGAAGTAGTGGGAGAAGTTATTTTACACTTTGATAATTTTAGGAAGATTATTTTAAAGAACGTGTTTTATGTACCTCATTTTAAGAGGAATTTAATTTTTGTAGCATGTTTATTTTATGATGATTATACCGTGACATTCAATAAAGGGATTGTTATTCATAGAAATCATTCTTTAATCTGTAATGGATGGATGGAAAAAAATCTCTACTTTATCAAACCAAATAACTACTTAATGCTTCAAATTGACATAGTGAATAAAAAACTTAAATCTTACTCTAATGAGGGGTACCTATGGCAATTAAGACTTGGTCATATTAGCCAAGAAATAGTCACTAGACTCATGAAAGATGGTCTCTTAAGTATTCTTAAGGAAGTTAGTCCTCCAAAACATGGACTTGAAAGGTAAAATGACTAAGAGGTCTTTTAATGTGAAAGGTACAAGGTCCAACAAACCTTTAGAACTTGTGCACACTGATGTATGTGGTCCCATGAGCATCAGTGTCTGAGGAAGTTACGATTATTACGTGAATTTTATCGATGAATTTTATTGATATGGAAATGTATATCTAATGCATCGTAAAAGAGAAACCTTTAATAAATTTTAGGAGTTTGGTGAGGAAGTGGAAAAGCAATTAGGTTTATCCATAAAGAACCTTCAGTTTGACCGAGGTGGGGAATACTTGTCCAACGAGTTCTTAGGATACCTCGCAGAGAATGAGATTTTTCCCAATTAATTGTGTTGGGCACTCCACAGTAGGACGACATAGCTGAGAGAAGGAATAGAACCTTACATGACATGGTTCGTACAATGTTAAGCTATTCACAACTTCCTACTTCCTTCTAGGATATGTGATGCAAACAACTTGCTATATTCTAAATTATGTGTCAACCAAGTCTTCATGTAAGACACCTTATGAACTGTGGCATGGAGAGAAACCCGCTCTAAATCATTTTAGAATATGGTGTTGTCCAGCACACGTTCTGGATAAGGATGTAAAGCAGTTGGATGCACGAACATAATTGTGAATGTTTGTAGGATATTCGAAAGGAAAAAATAGAGCATTATTCTACAATCCAAAAGATAATACGATTAAAGTTTCTACTCATGCTACTTTCCTCAAGGAACTTTTGGGAGTGGTAGAACAATCACCAAGTTCAATTCTCAAGAAAGTTGTAGAAAGACCTACAAATGATAAACAACGTAGGGGAATCCTTCGTAGTGGGAGAGTTTTTAAGAAATCGTACTTCTTCATCTATGATGGTAGTATTTATAATACGAAATCCAATCATGAGGATGATGATCCATTCACTTACGAGGAAGTTATGTAGGACGTTGATTCCAAGCTCTAAAAATAAGCCATAGATGCTGAGATGGATTCTATGAAATTGATTGTATGTCAAAGTCTTAAAAATTTATATAAAAATGATCGAGCATAGAAACTAACTATGACAATGATTGAGGCAAGCACACTTATCGAACAATAGTACAGTTTAGTGGCAAGACCGGATTGTCAAACCCAAAGGAACCAAAAGTACTAATACTTTTTTATCTAACCTAAGAATTAAGGGAATTGTTATGTAATCTAAAATTAACTAACTACTAAGCTAAAGATGCTAAGACACAGAGAAGTAATTGGGGAAAATACTTGAGGGAAAAACCAATTGATTAAGACAATACCTGAGGAAGAATCACCATAGACTTCACTTGTTATCTAACTCTGAACCAGACGATTTATTCATTTGACTTGATCTGTAGGATTCCCTAATTTATATTCATTCCTCTCTCTCGAGGCTACTAACGTCTAACCCTAGATTGATTAATTGAAATCTCTTTCTAATTAAAACCCCTAGAATTGCATTAACTTGATCTATGGACTCTCACATTAGGTTTGACCTTAATCCGACAAATTTTCGTCATATTATCTCTAGGGTTGTAATCAACTCTGCTTAACTATGCTAGATCTACTCTTAGACAGGGTCTATTCCTACTCTACCTAAGAGCATAAATGCTTGAATCAATATCCTGAAATATCAAAACAAGAATTAAGAACACATAGTTAAGAGCAAATCAAGTATTTATCATACAACTCAGAAAATAATAATAAGATCCCTCTTAGGTTTCATCCCCCTTAGGTATTTGATGGGTTTTGTTTATAATTATAAAAGAATACATCTTAGAAGAAAATATAAAACAAAACATAAAGAAAACCCTAAAACCCCCTGAAGGAATTGAAAGAGAGATCGTCAGTCTTGAGTATGTTCTGGCTTCTTGAGATGAATCAACTAGTTTTTTTCGAGTGAATCCCACAATCCGCCCCTTTGGCTTGGCTCTTTGGCCTAGCTGAACGCCCCCTAAAGGTTGGCCTCTAGGGTGTTTATATAGGCTTTTGGAATATTTTTCTTTGCCTTTAAGTACCCTAATCCAAATGAAACTCTTTTTTGCTATGGCAGGGACACGTCGTGTGCCATGCCCTTGTGAATCAAGTTATAGGCCGTGGTCGATCTTACTAAAGAGGCACGGCCGTGTGACTCGGGGCCCAGGCCATATGGATTTCGTACTTTGGCCCATTTTCTCCATTTTGGCCCGTTTCTCAGTTTTTCATCATTCAGTACTCTCTTAAGTAGAAAACATGAAAGCAAAGGATTAGGTGCACCTATTTCGATAATTAAAGGGATAAATCACTCAAAAGTATGCTAAATATGGGATTAAAATATGTTCATATTATGGTTTATCAAATACCCCCACACGTAATCTTTTGCTTCTCCTCAAGCAAAATTCTCAACTTACAATTAAAACGAACTTCTTCAATTCATAATATTCATCAATAGTGTTTCATCATAATTCATAGATAATTTATACATGGATAATTTAAATCAAAGAGCCCTGAAGATTCAAACAATAAAAGTCATAGTTTTTGTAGCATGAAAATATAGGCGTTTCCCCTCATCTGAATAATTAACCTTGATTCAAAACTGACAAGGATTGACATCCTCACTAAAGATTCACTCAAATCACTCAAGGTGTTTAAGGTTCAAAATAAAGCACTCATCATTCAAACATGAAAAGTTATTACCATAGGCTTGCATGAAAATAAAATATCCACCACTATAAAATGAGATGATACACAAATCAAAAGGTCATTAAAGGGTTGTAATAGGGTTTAGGTTAAAGGTGTGGATAAAGGCTAAATTAAAGGGTTAGAATTGAGATTGAATTGACAAATTACCTAAAAAAATAAACTAATTACATCAATTGGAAACTTGTAATTCTAATAATACGAACTTTTCTTCAAGATGTGGAATTTAAACGTATAAGCTCACTTAATTACAGAACTATTAATGAATATACTTTGATTGATTTTTTTTAATAACAAATCAAAATAAGTACATAATATAAGATGAATTCAACTGCTGAAATAAAATAATTAGGTAACTGATGAAATCAAGTCTCGATAGAAGGGTAGTCAAGATAAATGGTGATAACAAATACAAGATAGGTTTTGGGTTATTATTAGTGGGTGAGTCAATAAAAGGGTTGTTAGGATCAACTGGGTTCACTAGGGGTTAATTGTAAAGGTAGGCTTTTAGTAGAGTAAGTGGATTAAATCCTAAGTTCCTTTATCATTTCTGTATATCAAATCAATAATGTGGTCTTGAGCTGTATAATCGAAGCAAGTTCTAGAATAACAAATCAATGTTGACACACTCATAATCAATAAAGTGAGCATGAAAAGAATGTATGCTCTAAAAGGCTCAAAATCTCACAAAAATTATGGTTTTTGATGACAACCTTGCAAATTTCAAATTTCAAGGTAATATTCAAATTTAGGTCAACAACCTAGCAGATTTTTAATTCTGAAAAATAGACTTATCATGCTTGATTATCTAGTATCTTAAAGTTTAAATTATCAATGCACAATTAACTATGACTTAATCTAAAACATATCAATAAAAATCATAAATCAACAAAAGTTTCGTTCTAATTAGTGATATGAGAAAATTACTTAAGAATAAGGAATAATTCAGGGATTTTCAAATAATTCTATAGTTGAGCCCCCACACCCAAGATGTAAATTTTCCTCAATGTACAAAGATAGATAATGATTAGTAAGAAAGTCATAAGAGAGGGAGAGAGGTGAAACTTCCTGAATTGTGGATGAAATCCTTGGAGGATGATCAATGATGACTAGGTATAGGTGAAGGTGGTGGAGAATACTCCGGTGGTGTGTTCATTCCTTGAGTGGCACCTTGAACCTTTTTAAACTGTGAAGTCATCAGTAAAGTTTTTAGGGAGTTCTTATTTCATGGACGTTTGTTATAGTTACTCGAGAGTTTAAACAGCCAGACATAAAAGAAATCAAATTATACTTAAAAATTTAAAGAGTTTAATAATAAAGGAAAATGAACTAAAATTAAAATTATAAATAAGAATAAAAATAGAAATAGAAATAAAAACAATAAAAGGACTCAAAGGTTCTCATCATCAGAGTGATCTCTAGGTGGTGGTAGTGGTGATATGTGAAAAGGCTGATAATATCGTCCACGGCCGCCTCACACGACTGCGTGGATTTATCTCAACCCGTGTTCTTTAGGCAATTTTGACCACGGTCGCATCACATGGCCGTGGCGTTTAGTCGGAGCCCATGTCTTGGGGAAAATTTTCGTCCTATTTCATACTATCTCTATCATGCCAGTACAAAAATTTGTAGTATCCGCACGGCCACGGCCACGGTCATGTGAAAGGTCGTGTGGTGCAAAAATCTGCGCTTCATTAACTTGGTTAGTTTGTAGTTAGGTGCTAAAAGAAAGAGAATAAAAATAAATGGGGTTAGTGCTTGGGTTGCCTCCCAAGAAGCGCTCGTTTAAAGTCTTAAGCTATACTTACCTCTCATTTGCACATTCATGGTGGTTTGAGGAGTGAAAAATCATTTCTCATGCTATCATTATATAGTTTGAGTCGAGTAGCATTTACTTTAAAAGTACCAAATGTAGAATTACTTACCTCGACTGTTCTTTAAGGGAAAACATTGATTACTTTAAAAGAGATTTCTTCATTTGTATTCAGGTTTGATATGGCTATTCGAGGGTCTGTTTTATCTAACAATACCTGTAACATCCTTAAAATGGGGTCTCTGCATTTTGCATGTGTTTGCATGTGACGGTATGTCTGCTGTGCTAGTTTTGCATGTTTTGGGGTCCAGGCATGACCTCGGGTTAGGCTGAGTCATGGCCAAAATTTTGTTTTGGTGCCTAGGAAGAGGAGCTAAGAAAGTTAGGGGTTAAAAGAAATTATGGAAGGATTTAGACACAAGGAATTGCCTTGGTAAAGTGGCAAGGAGGCGCCACTTAAGGCCTTAAGCAGTGATGCCACATACAGAGAAGGGAGCTCAGGTTTGAGCAGCAGAAATACCTTTCTGCTTATTCTTTTTCACGACAGGAGCAAGGAAGAGGTGTGCTCAGGTAGGACTCTATTGGACGGATATGGATTAGGCTAACTTTAAGTGATAGGTGTAGGACTCATTCAAACTTGTTTGAATGAGTGGATGAGAGGAATTCAAGGAAGGATGAGGGGACGGCTATGAGTGGGAGTCTTGAAGTGTTGGCCGAAAGTTGGACTATGGGGAGGAGGAGTGCAATCGGTTGGGTTAGCAAAAGGCTGTGCCAAATGTTCTTAGTGAATTTGGGGAGCATTTCGGCTAGTTGAGAGAGAGGCTCCTTTCTTTTTTGTTCTGGGTCAAGTCGAAACCTCATTTGCATCTTTTCTTTCTCTTAAACCCCTTGTGCCGAAAGTTTTTTCATTCTCCTCTGACGAATCCTCCTCATTCCCATTCCCTTTTTCTTCTTCATCTCTAACATCTTCAAATCCAAAACTTTGTTGAGTTTTCTTCTTCTTCTTCTCTTTTCTCTAGTGATTGGCCGAATACTCTGCTCATAAATCCCTCTCTTCTTGCGTTTTTCTTCAGTATTCTAAGTGCCGAAACCCATCTCTTCCTTGGTTCTTAAAATCGAAGCTCAAACCTTGGTGTGGTGCTAGGGCCGAATCTTGGTAAAAGCCGGAGAGATCTCTTGTATTTTTTCCTCCTTGATCGAATCTATCTTCTTCTTTTTGAGGTAATCCGAATCCCTTGGTAAGTGATTTCCCCTCTATCCTCACTTCTATTAAAGATCCGTATACTAAACTCCATCCATGTTTATGTTGATAGCCGAAACCTCTAAGATCACTAGGGTGTGCCGATATTTTGGTGATTGGTGGCCGAATCTGTCGACTAAGGTAAGGATGTGTCAAACTATTTTGGTTTTGAGATTTCTGTTATGGCCGAATGGCCTTTAGATTTCTAATGATGTGTTTAAGACCGATTGTAGGAGGGGGAAAGTAGCCGAATACAGTGGATTTTAAGATTAGGTTGCCGATTAAGGGCTTGGCCGATTGTAAGGGAGATCCTTTGTGTAGTTTCGGGATTTGGTTGGAAACCAAATCGGCATCAAGGTGAGTGTGCCTTTGTGTGACGCATCTTCGAGATTATGGTGTTTAGCTGAATGGCTTTAAACTTAAAAACTGTGTGTTGGCCGATTGTAGGGTGGAGTGAAGGCTAACGTTTTGGGACTTCGTTTAGATCTACAAATAGTCGGTGTGTAACTCTTACACACTTTGTTGGTTTGACATGTTTATTGTGTTTCATTATAGCCATTAAAATCGTGAGTTATGCCTTGTGGGCATGAGCATGGACTCGGGTAAGTCCCCGATTATAAATCTTGGTATATGCTATCATGTCACTATTAAATGTATGCCATGTGTTATTTGCATCATTATATGTTATTATGCCATGATGGATATGGACATGATGGTGGGATTTTTGAAAGGAGGGGGAAAAGATATTTGGTGTCACGGTGGTTTTGACCACACGACGGGTTGGCCCCATCTTTATATTATATTTTGTGAATAAGTCCTAGTGGTTTTGACCACGGTGGTTTTGACCACATATGAATATTGTGACTCGTCCGGTGGTTTGGTACCACGATGGGTTGGCCCCACATGTTGATTACGGGATTGTCATCAGTGGTTTTGACCACACAATGGGTTGGCCCCATCACTTGATTTGTGACTTCGGTCATCAGTGGTTTTGACCACACCATTATATATTTGTGACTACGGTCACCAGTGGTTTTGACCACCAGTGGTTTTGACCACACGGGGTAGATAAAGGAGATTGGATGGTTAGGTTATGGGGTTTCATGATTTGCATGTTTTACTGATGATTTGTGTAAGTGCTTGCACTATTGGGTTGGGGATTTATACACTGAGTTTTGGTGACTCACCCCTTCCCTTATATTTTGCAGATGAGGCGTAGATTGCGGATATGGAGCTGGGAAGGACTCGAGGCGGCCATGCATGCTCGTTTGGGTTTTGATTTCTTTTAGTTATTATTTCAATTTTATCTATTTACCTAAAGTTGGTTTTGGTTTGTAATAAGGCCGCTAAGTATTAGTTTGGGTTTTTTTTTTTTTTTTTTTAATTTCCTGCATATGTTTAATAACCTAATTTTCTTAAATAACTAAAATTAAAATGGGATTTACAAAACTATACTCTGTATCGGGTTTTTACAACATTACCATCGGGTGACATTATTCACAAAGTAATGATAAAATTAATGAAGTTGATTTCAAACTTAAATTTTCAACATCACTTTATATAAGGTTTTTTTCTAAACTTTAAGATCGATAAAAGGGTTTTCAGTAAAAAAAATAAACAGAGAAACTTGTTTATTCACACTACTTCACTCCGTAGCATGCGAGATTCGATTGTGGTGTGTTGACCGGGTTTGGGGTGTTACAATTTTGGTATCAAAGCCAAGTTCAAAAGCTTGGCTGTGGGCCCGAGGCCCAAAATGTTTTAAAATAGGGTTTTGAAAAGTTTTGTGGAAAAGGTACATGGGTTGAACAGCATGGCACCGAGTCTCCGGCAGTAATTCGCCCAGGTAAGTATCCCTAACTGTTACGTGAATTATATGTAGGGGAAATGGGTATTTCGGGATCGTAGATTAGTAGAATAGGAGTTATTGAACCCTAGGAATAGCTTACTCCAACACAAATTACATAAAACTTAAAGATCCACTAAACAAACCTGTGAGTACGTCGCTAAGTTAAGGGTGTGGCAACCGTTGTGCGCATGTCTAGGAATGGATTCGAGGGGAGCTTGGTATTTAAGCAGTCCTAGTGACTCACCTCCTCTTCACTTGAATCCTACCTGGTGCATAGTGACGGTTCGCCCTAACTAAGACAACTTATTCACATTCCAAATTCAATAGCTAAAACCCGAAAGGGACTGACCACCTTGATTTGAAAATGACCAAAATACCCCTGATTTGAAAAATGACCAGATTACCCCTGACTTGTAAAATTACCAAAATACCCTCAGTATGGAAATTGCCGAAGTACCCCCGAATTGAAAATTTTCAAAATACCCTTATTTTGTAGAATCACCTAGAACCATAATTTGGGAAAATTACGAAAATACCCCTAGTTTATGAAATTACAAAAATAGCCCCAATTTTTGGAATTTCTAAAATACCTACGATTTGTAAAGGTTTCTAAATTAACCCTGATTTATTACTAAAATACCCCGATAGGTTAAATTATAGAAATACCCCCGGGTAGTGAAATGACGAGAATACCCCTACATGTGGAGTATGGGTAAGGAGGTTATTGATGAGTAAATGTGATTCACTGTATTAGGGTAGGAAATTGAAATGAAAACTTTGTGATGATCGAAAGAACCACTACCTAATTTTTTACATAAAACTTATTCGTGGGTAATCAGTGGAACAGAAGCTAATTCATAAAAATTTCTTTAAGCAGATAAATCGCGATTATATACATGAGTACTAGGGGACGTGGTTGTAATGTGCGAGGACGCGATAGAGGCGGGATGACCGTATAGGAACCCGTTAGGTTTGGTCAAGGGTCTGAGAATGAGATACCACCACCACCAGCTGCTGGTGTAGAGCATCAAGATCAAACAGGGGAAGGTGCAGTGTCACAGGAGATGCTGCGAGTGCTGAAAAGAGTGGCTAGAGTAGGTGGAGGTACGGGAGCTCGAAAATCTGTATCTGAACGACTTCGAACCAATGGAGCTGAGGTATTCTGAGGTGTATCTGGTGTGACACCCAATACGGCTGAGTATTGGTTGGAGGCGACAGAATGAATCATGGACGATTTGGATCTAACGGTGAGGAGAAACTAAAGGGAGTAGTGTCGCTTCTCCAAGATGAGTCATACCAGTGGTGGCTCACGGTTCGGGATGGTGCTGCAGCGGATGATCTCACTTGGGATTATTTCAAGGTAGCTTATCAAAAGAAGTATGTTGGGACCAGTTATATTGGTGCGCAGAGGAAGGCGTTTCTGAGGCTGGTTCAGGGGAGTAAGTCCGTATCGAGTACGAGGCAGAATTCTTAAGGTTGAGCCGATATCCTCGAGGCATTATAGCTATGGAGCATGAGCGATGTGTCAAATTTGAGGACAGATTAATGGATGATCTGAGGTTGTTGATTGCTCCACAGTAGGAGAGAGAGTTTACGGTCTTAGTGGAAAAGGCCAAAGTTACGGAGGAAGTGAAACAGTCGGTTAGACAAAATCAAGACAAAGGTTGGAATAAGAGAAATTTTGGATCATCTGGGTCTACTGAGAATCAGCAGAAACGGGGTAGATATAGTGGGCTGAATCAAGCTGCTAGGCCTACTGCTGCTGATACTCAATAGCCGCCACGATGTGCTCAATGTGGAAAGTCTCACACAGGAGAATGTTGGACTGGAAATAGGGATGCTTTGAGTGTGGATCGATGGGGCACCAAGTGAGGATTATCCATAGAGGTCACTAGGTTGCGATCAGGGGATCGAATCGTATTTCGAACATGAGGATGGTCGGCTGACCAGGAGGGCCGTGGTCCGCTAGGGAGGTAATGGCTTTGGCGTAAGTCGCGAGCATCAGGCGGAGGTGCAGGTGGAGCAGAGGTGAGACGGCTGGATTAGTCTCACGCAATGAGGCATCGAGGGAGGGTGACACACGGACGTCATAACTGGTACGTTCTTAATCTTTGGACTACCTTATAATGTTTTGATAGATGTGGGTTCAACGCACTCATATGTAGCCAGTAGCATAGCAAAAACTATGAACTTGAACTCTGAGATTACTTCTAGGAAGATGACTGTGATAAGCCCTTTAGGTCACTCTGTAGAAGTAAGTAAACTATATTGGGATGTACCCCTAGAACTTCAAGGGTCGTGTTTTTGGCTGATTTGATGGAACTGCCGTTTGGAGAGTTCGATCGATTCTCAAGATGGATTGGTGGTAAAGTACTAGGCCGGTTTGGATTTCTTGACCAAGCGCATGGTATTGAGGACGATGGAAGGTAGGGAGGTGGTGATGATAGGTAATAGAAGGGATTACTTATCTAATGTGGTCTCTGCACTAAAGGCGGAAAAAATGGTAAGAAAGGGTTATGAGGCATTCATAGTGCATGTTTGTGCTTTGGGAGCCAAGGATGCTGCTGTGGAGAGTGTCTGAACTGTAGGGGAATTTGCGGATGGGTTCCCAGAAGAACTTCCAGGTCTGCCTCCGGATAGGGAAGTTGAATTTGGTATAGACCTGTTACCCAAAATTGCGCCAGTGCCTATAGCCCCGTATCGAATGGCGCCAAAGGAATTGGTGGAGTTAAAGGCCCAAATCCAGGAGTTGTTGGACTAAGGTTTCATTCGACCAAGTATATCTCCCTAGGGAGCACCTATGCTCTTTGTTATGAAAAAAGACGGCACAATGCGAATGTGTATAGACTACCGCCAGCTGAACAAGTTGACGATCAAAAACAAGTATCTGTTGCCCAGGATTGACGACTTGTTTGATCAACTTAAGGGTGCATCGATTTTCTCAAAGATAGAGCTCAGGCCGGGGTACCATCAACTCAAAGTGAAGGAGGCTGATGTTCATAAGACGCATTCCGTACTCGGTATGGGCATTACGAGTTTTTGGTGATGCCAGTCGGGTTAACCAATGCACCGACAGCATTCATGGACTTGATGAATCGGGTGTTTCAGCAGTACTTGGACTAGTTTGTCGTAATAGTTATAGACGACATATTGGTGTACTCAAGGACTGAGACGGACCATGATACGCACCTGTGGGTGGTTTTGCAAATTCTAAGGGAAAAGTAACTATTTGCCAACTTCAGTAAGTGTGAATTCTGGCTTAGGGAAGTGACTTTCTTAGGTCACGTAGTGTCCGCTGAAGGGATTAGAGTGGACCCTCGCAAGATTGAGGTGGTGTTTGATTGGAAACAGCCTAGGTTGGTGACAGAAATTCAGAGTTTTCTAGGTCTGGTGGGGTATTACCGAAGATTTGTGGAAGGATTTTCTCTGATCACGGTACCATTGACCAAGTTATTAAGGAAAGGAGTTTCATTTGTGTGGTCAGAGAAACAACAGGAAAGTTTTGACAAGTTGAGGAAGACTCTGACGGAAGCTTCGTTTCTGGTACAGCCTGAGGCAGGAAAGGTATTCACGGTCTACTGTGATGCATCACATACTGGCTTGGGATGTGTGCTGATGTAGGAAGGAAAAGTGGTGGCATATGCATCTCGACAACTGAGACCGCATGAGGTTAACTATCTGGCACATGATCTGGAGTTGGCTGCAGTGGTGTTCGCCCTAAAAATATGGAGACACTATTTATATGGAGAGAAGTCGATATTCTACACAGATCACAAGAGTCTGAAGTATCTGTTGACGCAAAAGGATTTAAATTTGAGACAGCGAAGGTGGATTGAGTTATTGAAGGACTACGACTGCTCGATTGGGTACCATTCGGGTAAGGCTAACATAGTAGCTAATGCATTGAGCCGTAAGGTGGCCGCAGACCTGCGAGCGATGTTTGCTCACCTTAGTCTGCATGACGATGGGAGTTTGTTGGCAGAATTGCAAGTAAAGCCAACTTGGGTAGAGCAGATTAAAGAGAAACAGTTAGTGGATGAGGGCCTGAATGCTCGGAGGTTGCAAGTTCAGAGTAATGGGTTAGAAGGTTACAGCTTGACTCACGATGGAGTGTTATGCTTTCAAGGGAGAGCTTGTATGCCGAAGGACGTCGAGTTTAGGCAAAGGATTCTTCAGGATGCACATAGCAGCCCATCGCTTATGCATCTTGGAGGTAGCAAGATGTACCGAGATTTGCGAAAGTAGTTACGGTGGCTGAGTGAAAGCGGAAGTGACCGAGTTTGTGGGTAAGTGTCGGCGTGTCGATGGGTCAAAGTTGAACATCAGTTGCCGTCAGGTTTACTTCAGCTGGTGAAGATTCCTCAATGGAAGTGGGAAATGATTGCCATGGACTTTGTTAGTGGGCTACCCCTTACGCCTAGCAAGAAGGACTCAGTCTGGGTGATTGTGGACCGTTTGACTAAATCAGCTCATTTCATACCAGTGAGGGTTGATTCTGCTTCAGAAGTTAGCTATTTTGTATGTTGCCGAGATAGTAAGGTTGCATGGTGTACTAGTGTCAATTATCTTGGATAGGGATCCGAGGTTCACGTCGAGGTTCTAGAGAGCTTTGCATCGGGCTTTGGGAACGAGGTTGGATTTCAAAGACGACTTTTCACCCATAATCGATGGATGATCTAAAAGAGTAATTGATTTTAGAGGATATGCTAAGGGCGTATTCGGATTTCGATGGTAGTTGGGAGGAGTATCTACCATTGGCGAGTTCTCTTATAATAATAGTTATCAAGTGAGTATCCAGATGGCACCATATGAGGCACTGTATGGACGAAAATGTTGTACTCCTACCAGTTGGATAGAGTCGAGTGAACGGTAGATATTAGGTTTGGAGTTGGTGGTAGAAATTGAGGATAAGGTTAAGGTGATTCGGGCACGTCTTAAGGCAGCGTCAGACAGGCAGAAGTCCTACACCGATCTTAAGCGCAGGGATATAGAGTATGCAGTGGGTGATAAGGTTTTTCTGAAGGTATCGCCATGGAAGAAAGTGCTGAGATTTGGGCGGAAAGGGAAGCTAAACCCTAGGTTTATCGGGCCGTACACAATGTTGAGGTGAGTAAGACCGGTAGCTTATCAGCTCGAGTTACCAGCAGAGTTAAGTTAGATTCACGACGTCTTTCATTTTTCGATGCTTAGGCGCTATCGATCAGATCCGTCACACGTTGTACCAGTACAAATTTTCTGATCGGGATGTCAAGGTCTTGCGTAGGAAGTCAGTTCCCTTGGTGAAAGTGCTATGGCAGGACCATGGTACGGGGGAGGCCACGTGGGAACCAGAGGATGTGATGTGGTAGCAATACCCTCAACTCTTCTGACCAGGTAATTTCGAGGTCAAAATTATTTTTAAGGGGGTAGAACTGTAACATCCTTAAAACGGGGTCTCTGCATTTTGCATGTGTTTGCATGTGACGGTATGTCTGCTGTGCTAGTTTTGCATGTTTTTGGTCCAGGCATGACCTCGGGTTAGGTCTGAGTCATGGCCAAAATTTTTGTTTTGGTGCCTAGGAAGAGGGAGCTAAGAAAGTTAGGGTTAAAAGAAATTATGGAAGGATTTAGACACAAGGAATTGCCTTGGTAAAGTGGCAAGGAGGCGCCACTTAAGGCCTTAGCAGTGATGCCACATACGAGAGAAGGAGCTCGAGTTGAGCAACAGAAATACCTTTTCGCTTATTCTTTTTCTGACGGGGAGCAAGGAAGAGGTGTGCTCGGGTAGGACTCTATTGGACTGATATGGATTAGGCTAACTTTAAGTGATAGGTGTAGGACTCATTCAAACTTGTTTGAATGAGTGGATGAGAGGAATACAAGGAAGGATGTGGGGGACGGCTATGAGTGGGAGTTTTGAAGTGTTGGCCGAAAGTTGGACTGTCGGGAGGAGGAGTGCAATCAGTTGGGTTAGCAAAGGGTGTGTCAATGTTCTTAGTGAATTTGGGGAGCATTTGGCTAGTTGAGAGAGGTTCCTTTCTTTTTGTTCGTGTCGTCGAAACCTCATTTGTATCTTTTCTTTCTCTCAAACCCCTTGTCGAAAGTTCTTTCATTCTCCTTTGACGAATCCTCTTCATTCCCATTCCCTTTTTCTTCTTCATCTCTAACATCTTCAATGCCGAAACTTTGTTGAGTTTTCTTCTTCTTCTCTTTTCTCTAGTGATTGGCCGAATACTCTGCTCATAAATCCCTCTTTTCTTGTGTTTTTCTTCAGTATTCTAAGTGCTGAAACCCATCTCTTCCTTGGTTCTTAAAATCGAACCTCAAACCTTGGTGTGGCGCTAGGGCCGAATCTTGGCAAAAGCCAGAGAGATCTCTTGCATTTTCTCCTCCTTGACCGAATCTATCTTCTTCTTTTTGAGGCAAGCCGAATCCCTTGGTAAGTGATTTCCCCTCTATCCTCCCCTCTATTAAAGATCCGTATACTAAACTCCATCCCTGTTTATGTTGATAGTTGAAACCTCTAAGATCACTATGGTGTGTCGATATTTTGGTGATTGGTGGCCTAATCTGTCGACTAAGGTAAGGATGTGTCAAACTCTTTTGGTTTCAAGATTCCTGTTATGGCCGAATGGCCTTTAGATTTCTAATGATGTGTTTAAGACCGATTGTAGGAGGGGGAAAGTAGCCGAATACAGTGGATTTTAAGATCTGGTTGCCAATTAAGGGCTTGGCCGACTGTAAGGGAGATCCTTCGTGTGTTTCGGGATTTGGTTGGAAACCAAATCGGCATCAAGGTAAGTGTGCCTTTGTGTGACACATCTTCGGGATTATGGTGTTTAACCGAATGGCTTTAAACTTAAAAACTGTGTGTTGGCCAATTGTAGGGTAGAGTGAAGCCTAACGTTTTGGGACTTCGTTTAGACCTACAAATAGTCAAGTGTGTAACTCTTACACACTTTGTTGGTTTGACATATTTATTGTGTTTCTGTTATAGCCATTAAAATCAGTAGTTATGCCTTGTGGGCATGAGCATGGACTCCAGGTAAGTCCCCTGATTATAAATCTCGGTATATGCTATCATGTCACTGTTAAATGTATGCCATGTGTTATTTGCATCATTATATGTTATTATGCCATATTGATATAGACATGATGGTGGAATTGTTGAGAGGAGGGGGAAGAGATATTTGGACTGTCACCAGTGGTTTTGACCACACGACGGGTTGGCCCCGTCTTGATGTTATATTTTGTGACTAAGTCCTAATGGTTTTGACCACCAGTGGTTTTGACCACATATGAATATTATGACTCGTCCCAGTGGTTTGGTACCACAATGGGCTGGCCCCACATGTTGATTACGGGATTGTCATCAGTGGTTTTGACCACACGATGGGTTGGCCCCATCACTTGATTTGTGACTTCGGTCAACAGTGGTTTTGACCACACCGTTATATATTTGTGACTACAGTCACCAGTGGTTTTGACCACCAGTGGTTTTGACCAGATGGGGTAGATAAAGGAGATTGGATGGTTAGGCTATGGGGTTGCATGATTTGCATGTTTTACTGATGATTTGTGTAAGTGCTTGCACTATCGGGTTGGGGATTTATACACTGAGTCTTGGTGACTCACCCCTTCTCTTATTTTTTGCAGATGAAGTGTAGATTGCGGATATAGAGCTGGGAAGGACTCGAGGCGGCCATACATGCTCGTTTGGGTTTTGATTTCTTTTAGTTACTATTTCAATTTTATCTATTTACCTAAAGTTGGTTTTGGTTTATAATAAGGCCGCTAAGTATTAGTTTGGGTTTTTTTTGTTTTTGTTTTTTAAATTTCCTGCATATGTTTAATAACCTGATTTGCTTAAATAACTAAAATTAAAATGGGATTTACAAAACTATACTCTGTATCGGGTTTTTAAAACATTACCATCGGGTGACATTATTCACAAAGTAATGACAAATGAATTTTCAACATCACTTTATATAAGGTTTTTTTCTAAACTTTAAGATCGATAAAAGGATTTCCAGTAAAAAAAATAAACCGAGAAACTTGTTTATTCAAACTACTTCACCCCGTAGCATGCCAGATTCGGTTGTGGTGTGTTAACCGGGTTTGGGGTGTTACAGTACCTGATTTCCTATTTTAAAGTGATTTGATGTTCTTGTAAGCTCGTTTGTGGGTTCCTTCTGTTTCACTTCGTGTGGTTTTGATTTCTCCTTGAAATGTGCTTTACACTTATCTAGTTCATCAACCTGAAGCCTTTATTCCTCATAAATTTCTTCTTTATCGGTACGAGCTCTAAGATGTGGCTCAGTTATGTGATTTCGTGGTGCTTTCTGTAAAGAAAGTTGAACCAAATGATTATCAATAGAATTGATGTTCTCACCTTTATCATTCGATGTCCCAGCTGAGTCGAGAGCTTGAAGACTGATTGATTCGTCACCTACACGAAGTGTGAGTTCACCTGTACCAACGTCAATTTTAGCTTTGGCAGTTGCTAAAAAGGGTCTTCCTAAAATTAAGGGGATACTATTGTCCTTATCCATGTCTAAAACAACAAAGTCTACTGGGAATATAAATCTGTCAATTTTAACTAGTACATCTTCAATTATACCCCTAGGAATTCTAATAGTCTTATCAGCCAATTGAATACTCATCCTAGTTTGTTTGGGTTTCCCTAGACCTAGCTGTTTAAACATTTTATAAGGCGTGACATTGATGCTTGCCCCTAAATCAGCTAAAGCATTATGAATAAATAAACTACCAATTAAGCATGGAATTATAAAACTACCTAGGTCTTTTAATTTTAGTGGTAGTTTGTTTTGTAACATTGCTGAGCACACTGCGTTTAGTTCCACGTGCGATTCCTCGTCTAACTTCCGCTTGTTTGTTAAAAGCTCTTTTAAAAATTTCCTTGAATTTGGCATCTACGAAAGAGCTTCAAGAAACAATAATTTAATATGTAATTTCTTTAAAAGTTTAAGAAACTTACTAAACTGTTCATCTATATTGTCTTTCTTCATTGCATTGGGGTATGATATTCGAGGTTTGTATTCTTTAATTACCAGTTTTAGATTTTCTTGGCTTACCTCAATCTTACCTTCACTTACCACAGGATCTTGCCTCGAGTCAAATTTAGATTCCACTAACCCTTCACTGTCATAAGCTGTTACGGCTTGAAGTTACTCCTTTGGGTTAGTCTCCATGTTGCTTGGCAAGCTACCTTATGGTCGTTCGAAGAACAACTTAGTGAGTTGCCCTAACTGGTTCTCGATCCATTGAATCGATGCTTGTTAATTTTTAAGTGTTTTTTTGGTGTTTTGGAAACGTGTTTCTGACACCGCTATGAATTTTGTCAGTATCTCCTCAAGGTTCGGTTTCATTTCCAATGGGTAGGGCTGTTGTCTCTGATTTCCTTGACCACCCCATGAGAAATTGGGGTGGTTCCTCCAACCTAGATTATAAGTATTACTATAAGGGTTATTTTGAAATTTAAAATTGTTACCCGTATAGTTTATCTGTTCACTTTCCATGCCAGGATTGTAGGGTGGGTACTCATGATTCGCCACACCTACTAGGTTTGAATCACATTGCATTACTGAGTGTACCTGGGAGAAACTACACAAACCATCAATATTTTTTTTAACATCTCTACCTGATTTGATAGCATGGTGACTGCGTTAAAGTTGAAAACTCTAGCTGTTTTTGTTGGCCTTGTCCTTGTAACTTGCCACTGATAGTTGTTCAATGACATCTCCTCTATAAACTCATAGGTTTCCTTAGGAGTTTTGTTATTCAGGGTTCTGCCGGTTGCTGAATCAATCAATTGTCTCGTTGAAAGGTTCACACCGTTGTAAAAAGTTTGGACCTATAGCCACAATGGTAATCCATGGTGTGGGCACCTTCTCAATAGATCCTCGTATCTCTCCGATTCATCGTAAAGTGTCTCTAAATCCATCTGCACAAAAGAAGAGATATCATTCCTCAACTTGGCCATTTTGGCCGGCGAAAATTATTTTAATAAAAATTTTTTGGTCATTTGATCCCATGTAGTGATTGATTCTTGTGGAAGAGAATTCAACCACTGTTTGGCTTTATTCCTTAATGAAAAGGAAAATAGCCAAAGATGAATGGTATCATCAAAAGTGCCATTTATTTTGAAGGTATCAAAGAATTCTAGAAAATTTGCTAAATGAGTATTTGGGTCTTCATCCTGCAAACCATCAAATTGAACAAATTGTTGAATCATTTGAACAGTGTTAGGTTTCAGTTCAAAATTATTAGCAGTTATAGTAGGCCTAACAATACTCGATTCAGTCCCTGTTAAATTAGGTTTACCATAGTCATACATAGTTCGAGGAGCATGATTTTCGGCCACCTCTTGAGGTGGCACATTATTCTCAGAAGAAAATATAAAACAATACATAAAGAAAACCCTAAAACCCCCTAAAGGAATTGAAAGAGAGATCCTTAGCCTTGAGTATGATTCCGCTTCTTGATATGAATCAACTGACTTTCTTCGAGTGAATCCCACAATTCGGCCCCTCTGGCTTGGCTCTTTGGCCTAGCTGAACACCCCCTAAAGGTTGGCCTCTAGGGTGTTTATATAGGCTTTTGGAATATCTTTCTTTGCATCTAAGTACCCTAATCTGAATGAAAATCTTCTTTGCTACGGCAGGGACACGCCCGTGTGAATTGAGTTATAGGCCGTGGTCGGTCCTGCTAAAGAGGCACGGCCGTGTGACTCGGGGCCCAGGCCGTGTGGATTTTGAACTTTGGCCCATTTTCTCTATTTTCAGCCCTTTTCTTGTTCTTTTCATCCTCTGGTGCTCTTTTGAGTATAAAACATGAAAACAAAGGATTAGGAGCACCTATTTCCATAATTAAAAGGATAAATCATCCAAAAGTATGCTAAATGCGGGATTAAAATATGTTCATCTTGTGGTTTATTAGAAATCCAATACAGTGTGGGAACTTGTATACTTACCAGTAGGGATTAAACCCATAAGCTGTAAATGGATATACAAGAAGAAGAGAAATACGAAAGGGGAATTGGAAACACACAAAGCTAGACTTGTAGGGAAAGGCTACAAACATAAAGAAGGCATCAATTGCGATGAGACCTTCTCTCTAGTATCCATGTTCAAGTCTATCCACATACTCTTATCCATTGCCACTGTTCTCAATTATGAGATCTGGAAAATGGATGTCAAGAAAGTATTCTTAAATGGCTATCTTGATGAGACCATTTACATGGCTCAACCCATTGGCTATGTTGTCAAAGGAAAGGAGTAGAAAGTTTGCAAACTGCTAAGATCCATTTATATACTTAAGCAGACATCCCACTCATTGAATAAAAGATTTAATCAAACGATCAAGACTTTTAGATTTGAGCAAAACACCGATGAACCTTGTGATTATAAGCATATAAAGGACAAAAAGGTAGTTTTCCTCATTTTGTATGTCGATGATATTTTTTTATCTGAAGCGATGTAGGAGAATTGCCATTGGTTAAACTGTGGTTAGCTCAACAGTTTAGCATGAAGGACTTGGGTGAAGCTAGTTATATTCTTGGAATTCGAATCCTTAGGGATCAAAAGAATAAGACGACAACTCTATATCAAGCTTCATACATTGATAAAGTACTGGAATGTTTTTCAATGATCGATGTGAAGCCAGACATTCCACTAACTGCATTAGGTTTTCATCTTTCTTTAGATGACTGTCCTAAGACAGCAGAAGAAAGAGAGAATATGAGTAAGGTTCCATATGCTTCAGCAGTTGAAAGCCTTATGTATACAATGCTTTGCACATGTCCGATACCTATTTCACAGTAAGAATGGTTAGTCGATATCAGACGAATCCAGGTATCAGGCATTGGCAAGCTGTAAAGCATATATTAAGGTATCTTTAGAGAACCAGGGATTATATGTTTGTGTATTCAGGGGAGAACCTTACTCATGTTGGACACGTAGATTCAAACTTCCAAACTTGTAAAGATTCAAGGAAATCACGTCGGGAAATATATTCATTCTAGACCATGGAGCCATAGTAAAACAAACTTGCACTACTAACTCTATTATGGAGGCCGAGTATGTGGATGTTTCTGAGGCAACGAAAAAAGAAATATGGCTTTGAAAGTTCTTAAACGATCTTGAATTCATTCCTAGTATAGAGAAAGCTATAACACTGTATTGTGATAATAGTGTTGCAATGGCTAATACCAAGGAAATGAGAAGTTACAATAGGATGAAACACATTGATCGAAAGTATATGAATGAATTGTAAATATGGTGAAAGTAGCTTTTGAAGATAACCTAGCAGATCCATTTACTAAGACTCTTGTAACTAAGAGTTTCTAACAAACACGTCGAGCATATGAGAATGCGAAACATGACACATTTACTTCACTAGGGCAAGTGGGAGATTGTTGGGAAATGTGCCCATATTGTAGTAAACATGTAACTATTTTCTATTTATTTGAACAATGAATAAATAAATAAAGTTAATTTCAAATTTCACTATTATGTCTTTTGTATTTTTTGTCTTTCATATTTTGCATGAATACCGAAATTGTGACAAGCAAATATTAGCTAATTGATTGTCTAATACAAAACTTAAGATAAGTGACATTGAAAGAACGTTTACATTGTGAGAAAGACAACTTACTTCAGTAGATAATCTAAATAAGTCTATAATCCCATAAAAGAATCGAAGCGAGCATTTGATTCAAATAATGAGAATGATTATTATGTCGTCTACAATTCAAATTGGGGGGATGACTCATCTTGGCTATTGGAGTAGTTGACTCCACGGGTAGAGACATTGATGTATTCATTGGTAGAATGATACATTGGACTAGACCCAATATAAATTAATTATGACTCCGTTTTTTGAACTAATTCACTTGTGATGTTCATGGTGTGATTAACCTAAATGCTAAGTTAGTCACTAACCATGCGTATGCAACTCATGTGCTTTGATATTGGTAGAGACTTATGCTCTAAAGATAATCGAGCCTATAGTCGATATTTTGGGTACATGAGTTGTGTATGGCATGCCTTACTAGCAATAGTGGAATTTATAGTCACTTAAAGAGTTAATGATATCCTCTCATTGGCATCGTGTGGATTGATAAATATGGAATGTGGCCACGGGTTGCTAGTTCTCGAACAAGCAAGTTATCACATTCTTTTATTGATAGTGATCATATTAATCATTAAGAAGACAAAATGGTGACAATGAGATAAAATAAGATTCTAATGAGTAAATAGATTTAACTCAAAGGGATCAAGGATATCATATGAGGGTAACACACATATGACGAGGTCATTGGACAAAGTTGTTGGATTTCAATCATGGTACTTCTTGTGGACTAAGTCCATGATTAAGTAATTGCGAATTATCGGAATGATGCTTCTAGGCATAATTGCAAATACTAGAGCCTAATTGTACATGTCTAATTGCTCCCTCTATTAGCTGAACAAAAGCTCAATCGAACTGCATTTGAATCAGAAGAAAATTCTAAGACTTAGGAAATAATTTAATTTAGTTGATTTATTCGATGTGGAATTAAATTAGGTGGTCGTGAGAATTGTTCAACTAGAGAATTTGATTAAAGAATTTTCTTGAAAATTTAATTTGGAAAATTTAATTTTGATCAAGTAAAATTAAATTAATCAAATTAATTAAAATTAATATGATATTTTTGGAAATTAATTTTCAAGTCAAACAATTGGCCCAATAGATAATTGAACTTGAAAATTGGACCTGAGATCGTAAATTGGGGCCGGGAGACAAATATCAAGATTAAGGCCCAAAAACTGGTCGAATTGGGCCCATTATGTGAAACTGAGTACATGGTTCAACTGGTGGCTAGACCGAACTGGTTGGGTTGTCACTGTAACACCCCAAACCTGTGACCGTCACCGGACTAGGGTTAAGAGGCATTACTAGAACTTATATATCATTCCACATCTAAATATAGCAATTCACATTCAATGACTCCTTTAATGAGGTCTACGAGACCTTAATTACATGTTAGAAAGGGGTCGAGACTAAACCATACTCATACAAAAATTTCTAAAATTTTTAACATTTTTCTAAGTTACAGAGGTCACACACCAGTGTGGGTAGGCCGTGTGAGGTCGTGTGGGGCGGTGTGAGGCCGTGTGAGGCGGTGTGAGGCTGTGCGTCCAAGCCGTGGAAAATAAAGCATACATACTGACTTGTCCACACGGCCTGAGACACGCCTGTGCCTCACCCATGGTCAACACTGGCTTGCACCACACGGCCAGTCACACACCCATATGTCTAGCCCGTGGTCGAGTCTGACTTGTTTTGAAACACAACCTCGAATGACTCGGTCGAGCCACACGCCCGTGTGGGCAGTTATAGGCCATTTTGAAGGCCAAATTACCAACCACACTTTGAAATCACCTATAAGCATCAATCCAATACCCATTCATACCTCAAATGCAAATAAAACATACCAATACAAGTACCAACTAATCATCTACTACATCATTTATTTCCATACTCAATTCCTACTCAAATAAATCCATCTAAAACATCATGTTCACAATTCAATTCATATAAACTAAGCATCATCTAGTCATACCACAAATTCAAACTTAAAATATCATTCTCATCAACCAATTTAAGCATGAAACATACTATTTCCAACTTTACTATTTCGTACTACATTCATCATTTTCATAGCATCACCTATGAACCATCAACATTCAACTTTCAAGCCATATCACATGGAAATGTCCAAACACTACAAAACATACCATAACCACTAGCCTATACATGCCAAATACCAAATATATACATCTTTCAAAAGTACCGAAATAGATAGCCGATAGTGTGATTGAGTCGCTAATGATCCCTAAATTTGAGCTAGCTTTATTAACACCGTAAAAAAGAGAAGCAATTCACACAGTAAGCTTTAAAAGCTTAGTAAGTTTGTAATACAATACATACTTCTCAATAATGCAATATCAATACATAAATAAACCATCACTTAGATAGATACAAAATTAAACATGATATCATCGTCAACCATATGCTCATACATCCATTTATTCAATCTTAAATAATATCATCAACCACATAGGTTCGAAACATACCTTTGCCAACACTTAGTTAACAAACGTTCTCGCTATTCAATACTGAAACCATATTTCATTCACTCTTCATTAACTCTTCAATTCAATCGCACATTTAGTGCCCAATTTATAACGAAGCTTAGATAACATCGCACACTTGGTGACTCAATATTAAACCGATCTTAAGTCAGTAAAGCACACATAGTGCCAATCAATAATGCCGAAGCTTCCAGTACCTTGCACACATAGTGCTATTTAACTTTATCTCGATTCCAATTACGCACACTTGGTGCCAAATATCTCAATTTCATACATATAGTAATTCAAATTCAATAACCACATAACTATTCATTTCATATCATTTAATCATAATTAAGAACACGTATTGTATCCAAACTTACCTTGGACGTCGAAATACCGAAACTAGCTGATCAATCGAGTACTTTGCCTTTGCCTCAATCTCAATCCGAATCTCTCCTTTCTTGGTCTATACATATTCAAATTTAATTCATTCAATCACAAATCATTCAATTTACCCCAAACACACATATTTAGGGCATTTTACAAAATAGCCTTCACATTTTCACATTTCGACACTTTAGTCTCTATTTCACAAAATCACAAAATACTCAAAATTTTACTACACCATGCTTAGGCCGGATTCTTCTTAGTCTCATACAAGTCCACACATTTTATTTATTTCTTATTTTAGTCCTCCAATTTCTCATTTTCACAATTTAGCCCAAATTACTCAATTTCATCAAAAATCAAAATACAAACTATGTTAATCCAACACTAAGCTTTCATATTCCATCAACTAACAACACAAAGCTCACATATTCATCAATGGCATATCTCAAAATCACCATCAATTTCTAAAATTTAAGCATGGGTTTGATAGAACACAAAGCAACGATCATAAAAACGTTGAAATTATTAAAAGCCGAGTCAAAAACATACCTCAATCAAGCTAAGCCCTAGCCGACTATCACAAAGCTTCAATGGCTATTTATCTTTTCTATCTTCGGTGGAAGAAAGATGAGAAAATGGCCATCTAATTTATTTTGTTTTAATGATACTAACTTAATTATCAAATTCCAAATTTAGCCTTTTTATTATTATTCATTTTCTACTATCTTAAGGCATTTCTGTCCATCTAATAATTCAATGGCATAATATCAACTTAAGGAATCTCACTTTAATAAGCCATGTCAAATTAACACTTTAACAATCAGCACACAGCTTTTGCATTTTATGCAATTAAGTCCTTTTCTCAAATTAAACACACAAACAATAAAATTTTCATACGAAACTTTCACACATGTTAATTAACATATTATAAACACCAAAAATAATATTAAAATATTTTTCTGACCCCAGATTTGTGGTCTTGAAACCACTATTCTGACTAGGGTCTAAACCAGGCTATTACAATTATCCTCCTTAGGGATTTTCGTCCCCGAGAACCTTACCAGTGAATAAGTTAGGATATTATTCTCTCATAATGTCTTTAGGCTCCCACGTAGCCTCTTCAACTCCGTGTTTGTGCCATAACACTTTCACTAAAGAAATCTTCTTACTTCTCAACTCTTTGATCTCACGTGCCAAAATCCAAATCGGTTCTTCACTATACGAAAAATCTGGCTGAATCTCTACCTCAGTAGGAGCAATCACATGCGATGGATCAGATCTGTATTGTCGAAGCATCGATACGTGAAATACATTATCAATCTTTTCTAGTTCTGGTGGAAACAACAATCTATAAGAAACCGGTCCAATTCGTTCAATAATCTCATATGGCCCGATGAACCTCGGACTCAGCTTGCCTTTTTGGCCAAATCAAAGTATTTTCTTCCACGGAAACACTTTCAAGAACACTTTGTCACCGACCTCAAATTCAATATCTTTTTGTTTTAAGTCTGCATAGGACTTTTGACGATCTGACACTGCTTTCAAACTGTCATGAATAACTTTTACTTTCTGGTTTGTTTCTTTGATATCTTATTCTCACTCAGCTCAGTCCAACACAATAGAGTTCGACATTTTTTACCGTATAGAGCCTCATATGGTGCCATTTTGATACTAGATTGAAAACTATTATTGTACACAAACTCAATCAATGGTAAATGGTTTTCCCACGTATTCACAAATTCAAGAATACAACATCTCAACATATCTTCGAGGACTTGAATGATCCACTTAGATTGTCCATCCGTTTACAGATGAAATGCACTACTGAAATGCAACTTTGTACCTAAACCCTCCTGTAATTTCTTCCAAAATCGTAAGGTAAATCTCAGATCTCTGTCAGAAACAATAGATAGTGGCACCCCATGCAATCTCAGAATCGCAGCAATATACAATTCGGCTAACTTGTCAATTGAATAATCTGTTCTCACCCGAACAAAATGAGCTGATTTCGTCAATCTATCAACTATCATCTAGATCGCATCTTTCTTGTTCGAAGATAAAGGCAATCCCGACACAAAGTCCATCGTAATTCTCTCCTATTTCCACTCAGGAATCATAATCAGTTATAATAAACCAGATAGAGCCTAATGTTCATCTTTAACTTGCTGACAAACCAAACATCTCGAAACAAACTCTGAGATATCCCGTTTCATACCATGCCACCAATAAAATTATTTTAGATCATTATACATTTTCGCACTCCCCAGGTGAACAGCCAAACGACTATTGTGAGGTTCATTCAAGATTAACTGAATCAACTCTGAATTTCTCAAAACACAAATCCGATCTCTAAATCTCAAACAATCATCATTATCAACTCGAAATTCTGAATCAACCTTTAATCCACACTGATCTCGTTTAGCCATTATCTCATCATCACTTTTCTGTGCATCACAAATCTAACGTAAGAACATCGGCCTCACTTATAACTCAGCCAAAACTGAACCATCATTACATAGATCTATCTGAGTACTTATAGCTCGCAAAGCACATAAAGACTTTCGACTCAAAGCATCGACAACAACATTAGCTTTGTCCGGATGATAATAAATTACTAATTCATAGTCTTTTAGTATTTCTAACCATCTCTGCTATCTCAAATTCAATTCTTTCTGAGTCATCAGATATTTCAAGCTCTTGTGATCAGTAAAAACATGACATTTCTCACCAAACAAATAGTGACGCCAAATCTTCAATGCAAATACAATCGCAACTAATTCAAGATCATGCGTCGGATAGTTCTTTTCATGTGGTTTTAATTGCCTCGAAGCATAAGCGAGGACTTTTCCTTCTTGCAATACACGACCCAAACCATTCATCGATGCATCACTGTAAACTACGAATTCTTTACGATTCAGGTTGGACTAATAAGGGTGCCTTAGTCAACAATGCTTTCAACTGCTCAAAACTCTACTGGCACTTTTTGACCACTCGTATTTAACATCTTTCTGTAGCAACTTCGTCAATGGATTCAAAATCATCGAGAAAACTTTCACAAACCGCCTATAATATCCTACTAGTCCCAAAAACTACGGACTTCAGACACATTTCTCAGAGGTTTCCACTCTAAAATAGCTGAGATCTTACTCGGATTAACTCGTATTCCCGCAGCTGATACAATATGTCCCAGAAAACAAACCTCTCGTAGCCAAAACTCACATTTGCTAAACGTTGCATACAATTTCTTATCACTCAGAGCCTGTAACACAATTCTCAAATGCTTGGCATGTTGCGTCTCATCACATGAGTAAATCAGAATATCATCAATGAACACCACAACAAAATAGTCCAAATACAGTCTGAATATCCGGTTCATCAAATCCATAAACACTGCAGGAGCATTCATTAGTCCAAAAGGCATAATTAAGAATTCATAATGTTCGTACCTCGTTCTGTAAGTAGTTTTAGTACATCTGATTCTTTAACTCTCAACTGATAGTAGCCTAATTTCAAATCTATCTTAGAATATACTGTAGCTCCTTTCAGCTGATCAGATAGATCATCGATTTGCGGCAATGGATATTTATTCTTTATCATCACTTTGTTCAGCTGCCGATAATCAATACACATCCTCATAGTGCCATCTTTATTTTTCACAAACAACACAGGAGCACCCCAGGGCGAGAAACTCAGTCGTGTAAATCCTCTATCGGTCAACTCTTGCAACTGAGACATTAACACTTTCAATTCAATCAGTGCCATTCTATACGAAGCTATCGATATTGGAGTCGTCCCCGGCACTAATTCAATACCAAACTCAACTTCTCGTATAGGAGGTAATCCGGTAGTCCTTTAGGAAACACATCTGGGAACTCACAAACCAGAGGCATAGATTCAACTTTCTTTTCGTCACTTTTGTATCTATCGCATATGCAAGATAAGCTTTACAACTCTTTTTCACATAATTTAGAGCTTTCATCGAAGATATAACAGCCGGTAACCCACTCAAATCACTGGATTCAATGCGAACTATCTCACCATTCTAATTTCTCAAATCAATACTCTTCCGTTTACAATTCACATTAGTATTATGCAAAGTGAGCCAATCCATACCCAGAATGATATCAAATTCATCGAAAGGTAGCAACATCAAATTAGCCAAAAAACAAACATCCCAAAATATCAATGGACAATTTTGCACACTTTATCCACCAAGACACACTTGCCTAAGGGGTTCGATACTCTAATTACAAACTCAGTAGACTCAACAGGTAGAGTCTTATTTGATACTAGATTCACACACACATAGGAATGAGTAGAACCTAATCTATCAATGCAATCCCATCAGTATCAAATAGAGTAAAAGTACCAGTAATGACGTCTAGAGATGATGCTTCTTCTCGTGTGCGTATAGCATAGGCTCGGGCAGGTGATCTCGCCTCAGATCTCACAGCTGTATCCGTCGTCCCATTCTAACTACCACTCACATTTTCGGTGTTTCTGGGAAGTCTACCCCTAACTATTATATTACTCGGTCTCGCACTCTGAACATTGTCTTTTCAGTGAACTTTGGGCAATCTCGAATGAAATAATCTCGGGATTCACACTTATAACAAGTTATATTATTGTACTTGCCCCAGCATTCTCCAACGTGTCATCTTCCACATTGTCTACACTCAGGCTTGTTGCTTTTGACACTTCCAACGCTTGATTCAGTCGAAATTTTATTTTTTCAACCAACACTTTGCCTCGCACGATCTCTACCCGAATGTCCAAACAAAACATTTGATCGATTGCTTGCATCTCTAAATCTCTTCATCGAAGGTTGAGATGACTTACTCATCAATCTTTTTCTTTCATCTCTAGCCTCGGAATCTGCGTTCTTCTTTTCTTTACTCAACTCCTCGGCTTTGCAGGCTATTTTACCTAGTACAACAAATTCATTTATGTCAAGTATTCCAACCAACAATTTAATGTCTTCATTCAACCCTTCAATGAAACATTTGCACATAGTAGCTTCAGTCGAAACACAATCCCATGCATCTTAGCTTAATCTCACAAACTCCGTTCTTACTCTATAACTGACATACGACCCTATTTCAACTCGAGAAATTATTTACGTTTCTAATCTATGAATCGTTGACTGATATACTTCTTTTGGAATTCAAATTAAAAGAAATCCCAGGTGATTCTCTCTTTTAGAACCACGGATATCAATGTTTTCCACCAATTATATGTTGTATCCCTCAACAATGAAACAACATATTTTATGCATTCCTCAAGAGTCAACGACATCTCATCAAACACTCTAATAGTATTCTTGAGCCAAAACTCAGCTCGCTCGGCATCATCATGAACTGTGGCCCTAAACTCTTTGCCCTACACTTTCAAATTTTATCTATAGGAGGCTTATTCAATCAGATCAGATCTGAAACTTGTGGCACAACGGGTATTTGTGGGGGTAAAGGTTGTGGAGCAGCCGGATTCATTCGAACGAACTCCAAAAACCACTCACTCATCAATTGGAAGAAAGCTTCCTTAGCCTCTCCCTCCTAGCTGCTAACATTCAGCCTAGATGTAGCCTGCGCTGTCCCTTGAGCGGGAACAAGTGCATTGCTCTCAATATCATCAACAACTTCTCGATCGGGATCCAATTGCTATATAAAAACACATTTTTAATTGTTAAGAATCATCACACTATCGCAGATATGTATATGGCATGTATAACTAAACTCACACGCACTATGTTAGTCCTAGAATCGACTAAATCGTAGCTCTTATACCAATAAAATGTAATACCTTGAACCGTCACCAGACTACGGTTAAGAGGCATTCCTATTCATTTTTGAACTTATATATCATTCCACATCTAAACATTGCAATTCACATTCAATGAGTCCCTTATGAGGTCTACGGGACCTTAATCACATGTTAGAAAGGGGTCGGGACTAAATCGTACTCATACAAAAATTTTTAAATTTTTTAACATTTTTCTAAGTTATAGAGATCACACACCAGTCTGCGTAGGCCATACGAGGCCGTGTGTCCAAGCCGTGGAAAAATAGGGCATACATACTAACTTGTCCACACGGCCTGAGACACGCCGTGTGCCTCACCCGTGGTCAACACTGACTTGCACCACACGGCCAGTCACATGCCCGTGCGTCTAGCCCGTGGTCAAGCCTAACTTGTTTTGAAACACAACCTTGAATGACACGGTCGAGCCACACGCTCGTGTGCTCAACCGTGTGGGCAATTATAGGCCATTTTCAAGGCCAAATTACAAACCACGCTTTGAAATCACCTATAAGCATCAATCCAATGCCAATTCATACCTCAAATGCAAATAAAATATACTAATACAAGTGCCAACTAATCACCTACTACATCATTTATTTCCATACTCAATTCCAACACAAATAAATCCATCCAAAACATCATCTTCATAATTCAAATCATATAAACTAAGCATCATCTAGTCATACCACAAATTCACACTTAAAATATCATTTCATACCACAAATTCACACTTAAAATATCATTCTCATCAACCAATTTAAGCATGAAACATACCATTTCCAACTTTACTATTTTGTACCACATTCATCATTTTCATAGCATCACCTATGAACCATCAACATTCAACTTTCAAGCCATATCACATGGCAATGTCCAAACACTACAAAATATACCAAACCACTAGCCAATACATGCCATATACCAAATATATACATCTTTCAAAAGTGCCAAAATAGATAGCTGATAGTGTGATTGAGTCGCTGATAATCCCCGGATCTGAGCTAGCTTTGTTAACACTATAAACAGAGAAGTAATTCATATAGTAAGCTTTAAAAGCTTAGTAAGTTCGTAATATAATACATACTTCTCAATAATGCAATATCAATACATAAATAAACCATCACTTAGATAGATACACAATTAAGCATGATATCATCCTCAACCATATGCTCATACATCCATCTATTCAATCTAAAGTAATATCATCAACCACACAGGTTCGAAACATACCTTTGCCAACACTTAGTTCACAAACGTTCTCGCTATTCAATCCTTGAAACCATATTTCATTCACTATTCATTAACTCTTCAATTCAATCGTACATTTAGTGCCCAATTCATAGCTGAAGCTTAGATAACATTGCACACTTAGTGCCTCAATATTAAACCGAAAATCGGTAACTCACACACAGTGCCAATCAGTAAAGCTGAAGCTTCCAGTACCTCGCACACACTATGCTATTTAACTTTATCCCGATTCCAATTATGCACACTTAGTGCCAAATATCTCAATTTCATACATATAGTATGTAATATCCCGAATTATGGCCTATGCATTTTTGCTTAATAATATGAAATAGCATGATTATGAGTGTTGTGAATGTGTATTGTGAATTCTGTGAATCTTAGCGTGTAGACAAATGCCTTAGAAAGTATTAGATTCTAAATCTAAAAGAGGAAGCTAAGCAGGAAGGCCTTAAAAGAAATTGTAGAGGAATTGTGACACACAAACGGGCTTGGTAAAATGGTTGCAAGGTTCAACTTAGGGCCTCTGTGAATGACGCCGCTAACAGGTGCAAATGGGCCAAGTTCGAGTGTTGTAGGAAGCTAAATGAAGCTTTTATTTTTGCGGCAATATAAGGAAGCGATGGACGGCAAGGGGAGTCTCTAAGAGGAGTTTAAGATGTGCTTAAATTCCCTTAGAAATTTTGGCTAAGCATAAGATAAATAAGGATTTATTTTAAATTATTTTTGTTATGATGAAGAAAAGATAAATGTGGATTATTTTTATTAAAGAGATAAAGAGAGAAAAACAGGGGAATTGATAGTGTTGGCCAAATAGGGGATTCTTGGTATAGTATTTTCGGCAAGGAGGAGAGGCCAACCTTTATTCTTTCTTTTTCTTTTGTTCATCTGCCAAAATCCTCTAGCAAAATTTCCCTCTTCTCTTTTAGTTTGCCAATGCCAAAAACTCAAGCAAAGCCTAGCCGAATTCTTCACCTTTTTCTTCTTCTTTTTCATCAAAGGCCGAATACCCTCCTCTCAAAACCCCACCATAGCCGATTCTTCATAAGCCCATACTCTCTCTTTGCTTTCCCTTGTTAAAGTTGAAATCCTATAGTGTTCATCAAAAGTCGAAATCGAGTGGTCAGCATTTAGGCCATAGGCGAATAGCTCTGGGGATTGAAGTAAAGGTCTGCCGATTTTAATATAAAGGGTAAGGATCTATAGTCATCATCTTATTTCTTTTCTTTAAGTGAAATTAAGATTCTAATGCCATCAATGTCTTTGGTAAAACTTTGAAGGGTCTTCGGGATTTAGTAGTTGTCGACTACAAAGAGAAGCACAACAAAGTTTCAGGATTTCTAAGATTTAAGGTAAGGCATGTATTCGGCCATAGGCCACTTTTATGTGACATAAAGTTAGAATTAAATCTAACCAATGCCTATAGGTATTTCGACATCTCCTCAAGACAACTGACAAGTTTTCGGGATTTCAAATCATAAGGTAAGCATATAGGTACATTTAGCCAGGGTCTATTAGTGATTTAAGATCTAATTCTTATTTACTTAAAAGTCGAAAACTAACCAAGTCGAATGATCTAGCAATGGCCGATTGAAGGAAGGAATAACACAAAGTTTTTCGAATTTGATTAGTAGTGAAATCGGCACCAAGGTAAGAATTTGATTACAATAATCCTATTAGGATTTGGTTTTATAGCTAAATGGCTTTTACTAATAAGATTAGGGTTGGCGAATATAGGCGAGAAAGATCTAAAGCGAAGAGATTGGATTTCTGGATTTGGAGTGAATTTGCTAAGTAAATCGGTGTGTACTCCACACCATCTCTTAATAGATGTAAGGCAATATTTAATATATATGTTATAATAATGTGAATGTGGCTAAGTTACCATGCAATGGTACAAAGTACTGTGCACGTTTTCCTACTCCTACTAGGAATATAATACGATCTATTATGGCACATAAGTGCAACTATAAGAATGTGAATAAAGCATAAGGCATAATTTTGCATGTTTTGCATGACATGGGGCATATGGGTGATATGTAAAGGGAAGTGAATTGGTGGTTTTATACCCCAATATGTGAATGTGGTGACTTATGTCACAATATCTGAATGTGGTGACTTATTTCACAATATATGAATGTGGTGACTTATGTCACGAATATATATATATGGTGGCTATGCCACAAAATTATAAGGGCGATGAGCACGCCGATTGCAAAGAATCGCCTTCGATGGTGTATAGCGGATTGAGGGTTGACTTAGTAGTCCCACGGTGTGATGGTTGAGTACGGTGATGTGTAGCGAATGGTTATATAGGCTTGGGTTTGGAATTGCATCATTCTATATAAATGCTATGTGAATATGTATGATGTGACATGCACGAATCTGTTTGAGACTTAGTGTTGATTGTACACATTGAGTCATTTGACTCACCCTTGTGGGACTATTTTTCAAGTGACACTTGATAATGGGATCTGTAACACCCCAAACCCGGACAAGACACCACGTCCAAACGGTATGTTACGGGGAAACATGTTTGTGAGAGGTTAAATTTTTAGCTAAAAGCCGAGTGAAAACACGGTGTATTTTGAGGACAATTTGAGTAGACTTGTTTGAAATCGGATGGAGTAGGTGAAACCCGAGATTTTGAAATCTTAACGGTCGTGTGGCTAAATGAGTTTAAACCATTTAAACCTTAATAGTTTCTTAGTGTTACTCAAAACCTTATTAGACTTAGGAGTAATACAAGTTTGATTTGAAAATCACTTGAATTTGCTTACTATAAAGACATAATGTGATACCAGATGGTATGGTTAAAAAAAACACATTATGTTATAATTTTGAAATCATTATCTTTCCAAGTTTTAAAAAATTCATACCAACTTCTTTTGTTAAGGCATATTAAAATCTAATTAAAACATAAACATCACCAAAACATAAATTAAAGGCCTTTTACAAATCCAATATAAAACCCAAATAAAGTAAATAAGCTACAGTACCCAAATTCAATAGTCCTTTATTAGAGCATGGCATGTGCACCCCGAGTCCATCCCGGCCCATGTCCGCGTCACGAGTCACCGAAATGTCAAAGGAGAGGGTGAGTCGAGTGACTCGATGTGTAAACCCCGCTCCCAAAAACAACATGCTAACACACATCATACAAAGCAACATAATTAATGCAACCCGATCCTAACCATCCATATCGCTTTTCTACCCGTGTGGTACCAAACCTTTGGTGGTGCCAAACCACCGTGACATATAGTCACAAAGTGTGCTACAAAGCACTTGGTGCTCACAAGCACATAATATCATTGCTCCTCCACTCGTATCACCCATCAACATACCATACTCATGTAATCATGTATATCATATAATCATGCATATCATGCTATTATGTGTAACCTCATATCCCATGTCACATATAGCCACGACCATGGTATCACATAGATCATCGGTAAACTCATAATAATAATCTTGACTTACCGAGTCGAATCATACCCATTAGGGTATCATATCAATCATCACTGTTTCATTAATCATCACACAAAGTTATTAATCATATTACTAAATGAAGTGTGTTAGTTTACACACCAGTAAATACGAGTCTAGAAATCGACAAAAGCAATCTAAGTCCCTCAGTACTAGCTTCTACAATCGGCCAAAACATAGGGGTTAGACATCTACACATTCGCCAACACCATTTAGACCAAAAAGGGTTTGTCGAAAGCCTTACCTTTCACCGATTTGGTTTCCTACCAAATCCGAACCAAAAAGTGGTTCCCTTAGACAATCGGCCCACCTATCAAGAAGGAAACATTAATCTCTTGAAGCTTTGACTAACCAAGAACTAAGAGAATGAACTAACAACAACCAATCACTTAACCTCCACTTACTAATCAACCGACGTAAGAAAACGGCTCCTCTTGCTTGCTTTGAAACCTTTGATGTCCTATAATGAAGAGATTAACAACGATTAACTCACTTCAATCCACAACCATCATAAGCTTTAATCTAATCAAAATCAATCATAAAACTAGAGAAAGAAAACATGACCATTCGCCAAGGACTTACCCCAACACCAACCACCAATAATTCGCCACAAGAACCCCTAGGAGAAAAGGGACATTCTACCAAGAGCTTTTGAAATGGAAGATAAAAAAAGATTATATGAAATGGATGGGAACAAATACTTACGGTTTTGAAAGAAATCGCTTAATGAAATGGTAAGGCACAAATGAAAGATTCGCTAGGATTATTGAGAAAAGCAAATGAGAGTTTGAGGAAGAAGATGATATGGTTTTGGCTTACTAGTAATGGAGAAGTCAAAAAGAGAAGCGGGTTTAGAAGTAGTATGATTTGGCACAAGTATGACAAGAGAAAATGAATGAAAGTGTGAGAAGAAAAGATACCCGATTCAACTTACACAAATGAAGAAAGAAGGATAGATGCAAGAGTGTATTTGCTACACACAAGCCAAGTGAACAAGACAATTTTGGCAACTAAAGAGACTTGGTATTTGGTTCAAGAAGTGAAGAAAAGATGAGAGAATTCTTTAGAACTTGACTTTGGTGTTTCAAAATGAAAGAGTTTGGTTTGGTCTCCTAATGACCGAATATGCATCACATTCCAAAAGGAACATTCGCCTACTCACTCCCCACTTCCCAAAACCCGCCATACACTCCCCACTTCCCCAACATTCGCCATATCCCCTAAACACTCCACTCCACACATTTCAAATGTGTTTACCAAGTCTTACTCCTACAATCACTCTCCACCTTACTTTTGAACGGTTTGACTTAGTCCAAGGTAGAATTCCACTTGCCTTCTACCTCTTCCTCCATGCCGCCCAAAATGGTGACAAAATGGGAGCTCTACGACTTGAACTCTGGACCTCCCTCACCTGTAGATGACGCCACACCAAGCTCCTCCCTTGCCACTCTGCCAGCTCTTCACTTGTGCAATAAAACACCAAAGAAAACCCTTATACCCTAGCTCCAACAGCTCCCTTGACTTAACACCCAAAACCAAAATTTTCCCATTCACTCAGCATACACCGAGGCTACAATTAAGCCTCGATACTACACAAACAACAACACAAAGACACTAAACACATGCAATATCATGCAACAACAAAACAAACCCTAACCCGGATATTACGCTTCTACCCCTTAAAAATAATTTCGACCTCGAAATTACACGATCGTAAGAGTTGCGGGTATTGTTGTCTCATCATATCCTCGGTTCCCACGTAGCTTCCTCCACGCCATGATTCCGCCAAAGTACCTTAACCAAAGGCACAGACTTCCCACGCAGAACCTTCACATCCCAATCTAGAATCAGACGGGTTCCTCTTCCATAGTCAAGTCTGGATTCACCTCGATCTCTTCCATCGCTACCACATGTGACGGATCGAACGATAACGCCAAGCATCAAACGTGAAAACATCGTGAATCGACTAAGCTCACCGGCAACTCAAGCTGGTACGCCATCGTCCCACTCGTCTCAAGACCTTATACGCCCAATAAACCTCGGACTTAGCTTGCCTTTCTTCCGAACCTCAACACCTTCTTCCAAGGCGAGACCTTGAAACACTCGATCCCCCACAAAGAACTCTATATCTCTTCGCTTAAGATCGACATAAGACTTCGCCATTCAAGCTTCCTTTAATCGAGCCTGAATCACTTTAACCTTGTCCTCAGTCTCAGCTACTAACTCGGGTCCCAACAACTGGCGTTCACCCAACTCCGTCCAACACGTAGGTGAGCGACACTTCCTACCATACAACGCCTCATACGGTGCCATCTTGATGCTCGCTTGGTAACTGTTGTTGTAGGCAAACTCAGCTAATGGTAGAAACTCCTCCCAACTACCTCTGAAATCCAGGACACAACCTCTCAGCATATCTTCCAAGATCTGAATGACCCTTTCTGATTGACCGTCAGACTGCGGGTGAAAAGCCGTGCTGAAATCCAAACGAGTACCCAGAGCCTGATGCAATGCTTTCCAGAACCTTGACGTAAACTCGATCCTATCCGAGATTATCGAGACCGGCACACCGTGCAACCTCACTATCTCTCGACACATAAATTTCGCTAGCTTACAAGCGAGTAGTCAACCCTCACCGGAATAAAGTGAGCTGATTTAGTCAGACGATCCACCACTACCCAAACTGAATCCTTCTTGCTTGGCGTAAGCGGTAGCCCACTGACGAAATCCATGGTTATCCTTTCCCACTTCCACTGAGGAATCTTTACAGGCTGAAGCAAACCCGACGCAGCAATCGGTGTTCACCTTAACTCACCGACATGTTAGACACTTCCCAACAAACTCATCACCTCTTTCTTGAGACTGTGCCACCAAAAGCGCTCTCTAAGATCCTTATACATCTTACTACCTCCAGGATGCATAGCATAAGGACTGCTATGTGCGTCCTGAAGAATCTTCTGCCTCAGCTCAACATCTTTAGGCATACAAGCCTTACCTTGGAAACACAGAACCTCATCACTAGACAAGCTGTAACCCTCCAAACCACCATCCTGCACTTGTAACCTTCGCGCACTCAGAACCTCATCCACTAACTGTTTCTCTCTGATCTGCTCAACCCAAGTAGGCTTAACCTGCAGTTCTGCCAGAATACTCCCGTCGTCATACAAACTCAAATGGGCAAACAAAGCTCTTAAGTCCGAAACAACCTTACGGCTCAACGCGTCTGCCACCACGTTAGCCTTGCCTGGATGATACTCAATCGAACAGTCGTAATCTTTCAGCAACTCAACCCATCTGCGCTGCCTCAAATTCAAATCCTTCTGAGTCAAGAGATACTTCAGACTCTTATGATCCGTGTAAACTATCGATCTCTCTCCATACAAGTAATGCCTCCATATCTTTAAGGCAAATACTACTACATGAAGCTCCAAATCGTGCGTGAGGATAATTGACCTCATGTGGCCTCAATTGCCGGGATGCGTAAGCCACAACCTTCCTTCCTCGATCAAGACACAACCCAAGCTCAGTATGTGATGCATCACAATACATCAGTAAATTCCTTACCACCTCAAAGTTGAATCGTAACCGAGCTTGGTCAAAATCTTCTTCAACTTATCGAAGCTCTCTGTTGCTTCACGGTCCAAATAAACGGAACTCCCTTTCTCAATAATTTGGTCGCCAGTGTCGCAATTAACGAAAAACCTTCTACAAATCTTGGTAGTATCCTCGCCAAACCCGAAAACTCGAATCTCACCACCGACCTAGGCGGCCCAATCCAAAATCGCCTCAATCTTACGAGGATCCCTCGAATCCCTCAAATGACACTACATGACCCAAGAAAGTCACTTTCTAAGCGAACTCGCACTTACTAAACTTAGCATAGAGTTGCTTTTCCTCAAAATCAGTAGCACCACTCTTAAATACGCATCATGCTCTTCTTACGTCGCTTGAGTACACTAAGATGTCGTCTATGAAAACCACTTATTTAACCGATCCAGATCATCTTTGAAACACCCTATTCATCATATCCATAAGCGCGCTGGTGCGTTAGTCAACTCGAACGGCATTACCGTAAATTCGTAGTGCCCATACCGAGTCCGAAGCGGCATCTTATGGATATTAGCCTCCTTAACCTTCAACCGATGATACCTGACCTCAAGTCGATCTTAGAAAAACCGACGCCCCTTCAAATTGATCAAACAAGTCATCTATCCGAGGTAGTGGATACTTGTTTTTGATCGTCGCTTGTTCGATTAGCGGTAGTCTATACACATCCGCATAGTGCCGTCTTTCTTCTTTACAAAGAGTACCAAGGCCCCCCATGGCGTAAATACTTGGCCCGATAAAACCTCGGTCCAATAACTCGGATTTGAGCCTTAAGCTCCACTAATTCTTTAGGTGCCATCCTCAGACGGAGCAATGGATACAGTGCGATTAAGAGCAATGATCTATCCGAATTCTACCTCCGATCTGGTGGCAAACCGGAAGCTCCTCAGAAACACATCAACAAATTCCCCAACCGTCCGAAACGGTCTCCAATGAGTCTCCTTAGCCTCCAAGGCATACACATGCACCATATATGCTTCATAACCCTTTCTAACCATTTTCTCGACTTTGGAGCGAGATACCACATTGGATGATAGTTTCTCCTATTACCGATCGAACTACTTCATCACCTCGGTGTGTTAGAACCATGCGCTTAGCATGTGATCCAACTTCACCGATACTTACCCAAGTCCATTCCGAGAATTAGATCGAACTCCCCGAATGGCAGTTCCATCAGATCAGCCTCAAATACTACCCCTTGGAGTTCTAGAGGTACGTCTCTATACAGTTTATCTACCACTACAGAGTGACCTAGAGGGCTTATTACGGTCATCTGCCTAGAAGATATCTCAGAGTCTAAATCCATTGTCTCTACTATACTACTGGCAACATAAGAGTGCGTAGAACCCACATCAATTAAAGCAGTATAAGGAGAACCAAAAATCAAAAACGTACCGGTTATGACGTCCGGTGCGTCGCCCTCCTCTCGGCGCCTCATGAAGATACACTAGCTTTTTGCTGGCCTCGAACTACACGCACCTCTGCCCGGTGCTCCACGGCCCCGACCAGAGCTGTTACCTCCTCTGCCATTACCTCGGCCCCTCTGCGGTGGTCCATTATTTCTGTATTGATTACGGCCCTGATTCTCTAAGCAATTCTAGCTAACTTGCGGACAATCCCTCACCCGGTGGTCCAATGAGCCACACTCAAAACAACCTCTACCATCGGTCCAACATCCTCCCGGTGAGCCTTTCCACAGCAGTTACACACAAGGCGGTCCCCGCTTAGCAAAGAACAAACCTACCCGATCGATTCGCCCACTCGGTCTAGCCCTCTTCTGCGATTACGATGACCCGAAGACCCAAAACTCCTTTTATGGCGGTTCCTATCCATACCCCGCCTCACAGACTCTTTAATGCCCTCGGCAACCTTCGCCTTTTCAACCGAATCAGAATTCACGCTCTCTTTGGGCGCAATTATCACCTCGGTTAGTCTCGCAGCCATCCTCGAAATGAACGCACCTCTCATGCTCAAGAGCCACCATTCCCCAGCATACCGACTCGGCCTCGTAAACTACGCCTCGTACTCGACGATTTGCTCCCGAACTAACCTCAAGAATGCTTTCATTGCTCATTTATGTAGTTAGCTCGACGCACTTCTTCCGATAAGCGGCCGGAAATAGTCCCATGTCGAGATCTTCATTGCAGTCATTGTCCACGGACCGTGAGCCACCATCGGTATGACTCATATCGAGAATGATACGATCCCTTTAATTTTTTCTTCACCGTTAGGTCCGGATCGTCCATGATCCGATTACGCGCTTCTAGCCGATTCTTCAGAAGGCTAGGAGCAACATCGAGACACCGGAAGAACTTCAAATTTCATTTGTTCAAGTCGCTCAGCATGATTTCCTAGCTCCTACGCCTCCACCGCTCCAACTACCTCTCTAAAACCCGCGAAGATCGCTGTGACCGCATCATCGCGGCCTGCATTCTCGAACTCACCACCTCCGGTTGGTGGCGAACAGTACCTCATTCTCGAACCCCGCCTGTAACCCACGGGCTCGTAAATATCATCCTACCGCGACCACGCCCACGACCACGCCCACCTCGGGTACTCATGACTAAATCTTGTGCGGTTAAAGAATTTTATGTATCGGTCATTATTCCACTGTGTTTAAAGCAAAGTTTTATGAATTTTAAAGAAGCTTTGTTTTCGCGAGTCCACAGAGTCCTATTAGTTTCAGTCTCTAAAGTAATCTTACTATCACTAGCCATTCAGTCATATCAATCAATATCACAACAAATAGTACGGTACTTACAGGCGGGATCAGTGCTAGGAGACTCGGTGTCATGCCTTTCAAACCATACTTTAAAAACAGAATACTTGAAAATTATAGTTTTAAAACATTTTGGGCCTCGGGCCCACAGCCGAGCTTTTGAACTTGGCTCTGATACCACAAATGTAACACCCCAAACCCGGACAAGACACCACGTCCGAAATCTGGTATGTTACGGGGGAAACATGTTTGTGAGAGGTTAAATTTTTCGCTAAAAGCCGAGTGAAAACACAGTGTATTTTGAGGACAATTTGAGTAGACTTGTTTGAAATCAGATGGAGTAGGTGAAACCCGGAGATTTTTGAAATCTTAACCAGACTGTGTGGCTAAATGAGTTTAAACCATTTAAACCTTAATAGTTTCTTAGTGTTACTCAAAACCATATTAGACTTAGGAGTAATACAAGTTTGATTTGAAAATCACTTGAATTTGCTTACTATAAAGACATAATGTGATACAGATGGTATGGTTAAAAAAAAACACATTCGTTATAATTTTGAAATCATTATCTTTCCAAGTTTTAAAAAATTCATACCAACTTCTTTTGTTAAGGCATATTAAAATCTAATTAAAACATAAACATCACCAAAACATAAATTAAAGGCCTTTTACAAATCCAATATAAAACCCAAATAAAGTAAATAAGCTACATACCCAAATTCAATAGTCCTTTATTAAAGCATGGCATGTGCACCCCGAGTCCATCCCGGCTCCATGTCCGCTCTCACGAGTCACTGAAATGTCAAAGGAGAGGGTGAGTCGAGTGACTCGATGTGTAAACCCGCTCCCAAAAACAACATGCTAACACACATCATACAAAGCAACATAATTAATGCAACCCGATCCTAACCATCCATATCGCTTTTCTACCCCTGTGGTACCAAACCACCGGTGGTGCCAAACCACTGGTGACATATAGTCACAAAGTGTGCTACCAAAGCACTGGTGCTCGTCAGCACATAATATCATTGCTCCCTCCACTCAGTATCACCCATCAACATACCATACTCATGTAATCATGTATATCATATAATCATGCATATCATGCTATTATGTAACCTCATATCCCATGTCACATATAGCCACGACCATGGTATCACATAGATCATCACTAAACTCATAATAATAATCTTGACTTACCCGAGTCCGTAATCATACCCATTAGGGTATCATATCAATCATCAACGTTTCATCAATCATCACACAAAGTTATTAATCATATTACTAAAGTAGTGTGTTAGTTTACACACAGTAAATACGAGTCTAGAAATCGACAAAAGCAATCTAAGTCCCTCGAGTACTAGCTTCTACAATCGGCCAAAACATAGGGTTAGACATCTACACATTCGCCAACACCATTTAGACCAAAAGGGTTTGTCGAAAGCCCTTATTTTCACCGATTTGGTTTCCTACCAAATCCGAACCAAAAGTGGTTCCCTTAGACAATCGCCCACCTATCAAGAAGGAAACATTAATCTCTTGAAGCTTTGACTAACCAAGAACTAAGAGAATGAACTAACAACAACCAATCACTTAACCTCCACTTACTAATCAACAGCGAAGAAAACGGCTCCTCTTGCTTGCTTTGAAACCTTTGATGTCCTATAATGAAGAGATTAACAACGATTAACTCACTTCAATCCACAACCATCATAAGCTTTAATCTAATCGAAATCAATCATAAAACTAGAGAAAGAAAACATGACCATTCGGCCAAGGACTTACCCCAACACCAACCACCAAGAATTCGCCACAAGAACCCCAGGAGAAAAGGGACATTCTACCAAGAGCTTTTGAAATGGAAGATAAAAAAAAATTATATGAAATGGATGGGAACAAATACTTACGATTTTGAAAGAAATCGGCTTAATGAAATGGTAAGGCACAAATGAAAGATTCGGCTAGGATTATTGAGAAAAGCAAATGAGAGTTTGAGGGAAGAAGATGATATGGTTTCGGCTTACTAGTAATGGAGAAGTCAAAATAGAGAGCGGGTTTAGAAGTAGTATGATTTCGCACAAGTATGACAAGAGAAAATGAATGAAAGTGTGAGAAGAAAAGATACCCGATTCAACACACAAATGAAGAAAGAAGGATAGATGCAAGAGTGTATTCGACTACACACAAGCCAAGTGAACAAGACAATTTTGGCAACTAAAGAGACTTGGTATTTCGGTTCAAGAAGTGAAGAAAAGATGAGAGAATTCTTTAGAACTTGACTTTGGTGTTTCCAAATGAAAGAGTTTGGTTTGGTCTCCTAATGACCGAATATGCATCACATTCCAAAAGGAACATTCGCCTACTCACTCCCCACTTCCCAAAATCGGCCATACACTCCCACTTCCCCAACATTCGCCATATCCCCCAAACACTCCACTCCACACATTTCAAATGTGTTTACCAAGTCTTACTCCTACAATCACTCTCCACCTTACTTTTGAACGGTTTGACTTAGTCCAAGGTAGAATTCCACTTGCCTTCTACCTCTTCCTCCATGCCGTCAAAATGGGTGACAAAATAGAGCTCTACGACTTGAACTCGGACCTCCTTCACCTGTAGATGACGCCACACCAAGCTCCTCCCCGCCACTCGCCAGCTCTTCACTTGTGCAATAAAACACCAAAGAAAACCCTTATACCCTAGCTCCACAGCTCCCCGACTTAACACCCAAAACTAAAATTTTCCCATTCACTCAGGGCATACACCGAGGCTACAATTAAGCCTCGATACTACACAAACAACAACACAGCACACTAAACACATGCAATATCATGCAACAACAAAATAGCCCCTAACCCGGGATATTACAGACTGGGTCAGCAAGAGCTCAGTGGAGGCCATGCAAAGCTCAAAGATAGTCTTATTTTTATTTATATTTAAGTTTTAAATTACTACGGGTTTTTATTTGATGTAATAAGGCCAAAGTGTTAAATTGTTTATGCATGCTTTCAAATTACTTAGTATGATACAATTATTATCCAATTAAAGTTAAAAGTAAATTTCTCTTAAATATTAGAGTTGAATGTATTAACATCTAAACAACACGGTTTTTTTTTTTTAAATTTAAGCCCAACCCAAATCAACTGCTTTCAAAATCACATAAGTTTTTGGCAAAGCCCAAATAGAATTTGAAAGGTTTTTCTTTAGAAGCATAGAAGATCCGGTCAGGGCTTGTGGGCCGAGTTTGGGGTGTTTCAGCTTGGTATCAGAGCCAGGTTCAAAACTCTTCCTTGAGGGCTTTTTGGGCCCAAAATGTTTCTTTCTTTTGAAATTGGGTTTTATAAGAAATTGAGCGGGTTTTCTGGCATGGCACCTGAGTCTCCGACCCGAAGTCCACCTGGTAAATACCCCTATCTCTTGTGTGATTTATGATATGAATTGTAGAAGGGTAGAAATGGAATGTAGATTATCATGATAAGTACTTGAACCCTAGGACTAGGTTACCCCAACAATTACATAAAATTTTAAGTGCCTAATTAAACAAACCTGTGGTTAAGTCGCCGAGTTAGGGTGTGGCAACCATTGTGCGCATGTCTAAGATTGGTTTCGGTGGGAGCTTGGTATTTAAGTAGTCCACGTGACTCACCTCCTCTCCACTTGAATCCTACCAGTGCGTAGCTTCGGTTCACCCTAACCGGAGGACTTATTCACTGCTAAACTCAATAATTAAAACCCAAAGGGACTAGCCACATTTTATGGAAACCCTAGTTTTAAAAGTCAACAAACTACCCTTTTGAATTGTGAAAATTATTATTTTGGAAAAAAATTTCAAAAAATTTTTAATTTACAAATTACCTAAATACCCCTAGTGGTAAAAATTACTAAAATGCCCTTGGTTCTAAAATTTCCATATTACCATTGATTTCAATAAAATTTCTCTACTTTGCAAAAGTATCCATGAAACCCTAACTTGTGAAAATTCAAGATACCCTGGTTTGAAAAATTTATGAAATTACCCCTGATTTGCAAAATGACCAAATTACCCCTAACCTGTATAAATGACCAAAATACCCTCAGTAAGGAAAATTATCGAAATGCCCTCAAATTAGAAACCTTTAAAAAAAATAATAAAATACTCTTGTTTTGAAAAGTCATCAGGAACCATATTTTGTGAAGAATCACCGAAATGACCCTAGTTTGAAAAATTATGAAAATACCCTGAGTTTATAAAATTACCATTTTACCCTTAAAATTCCCTACCAAGTATTTCAATTTTGTAAAAACACCAAAAATCTCTATTTTGCAACATTTTCAAATACCCTAATTTGTAAAAAATTACCAAAGTACCCCTATAGGACAAAATTACGAAAATACCCCTAGGTAGTGAAAAACAACAAACAACGACAACTACAACATTTCTCTGTAATGAACACAAGTTCATGTGTGTGACTAAATGAATGATGTGAGACTGTATGTGTATGACTCAAAAGAACTACTTTCTAGAACTATTAAAGATAAAACTGTCCGTGTTAAATTAGTGGAACAAAGCTAATACATAAAATTCTTTAATCAGATAAACGCAAAGCGAAAGTATGAATTCAAGGGGACGTGGTCGTAACGTACGTAGTCGTGGAAGAGGCCGAATGACCGTGTCTGAACCCGTTAGATCGGGTCAAGGATCTAAAAATGAAATGCCACCACCACCACCAGCCACTGATGTGGAATATCAGGATCAGACGGGGGATGACGCAGCGTCACATGCGATCTGCGGGTTTTGGAAAAGGTGGCTAGAGCAGGTGGAGGCATGGGAGCTCGAAAGTCGGTACCTGAGTGACTCCGAGCCAACGGAGCTGAAGTGTTTCGTGGCATATCTAGTATGGCACCCAGTACCACTGAGTATTGGTTGGAGGCGACTGAACGGATTATGGACGAGCTCGACTTAACTGACGAGGAAAAGCTGAAAGGGTTGGTGTCGCTTCTGATGAGACATATCAATGGTGGCTCACGGTGCGAGATGGTACTACAGCTGAGGAACTCACTTGGGAGTATGCTAAGGCGGCATACCAGAAGAAGTATGTTGGTACCCATTATATCGATGCACAGAGGAAGGCATTTCTAGGGTGGTTCAAGGGAACAAGTCCGTAGCTGAGTACGAAGCTGAATTCTTAAGGCTGAGCCGCTATGCTCGGGGCATAGTGTCTATAGAGCATGAGCGGTGTGTCCGGTTTGAAGACGGACTAAGAGATGACTTGAGGTTATTGATAGCCCCACAACAGGAGCGAGAGTTTGCTGTATTGGTGGAAAAGGCTAAAGTAGCCGAGGGTATCAAGGATTCTGTAAGGCAGAACACTGATCAGAATAGACAGAAGAGGGGTTTTAAGTCGTTTAGATCTTTAGGGAATGTACAAAAGAGGCCTAGAGTTGATGGGCTCAAGGTCAGCGAACTATGATAGGAGGCCAATATCGTACTTGTGATCAGTGTGGAAAGAAGCATCTAGGAGAGTGTTAGAAGAAGACAGGAGGACGTTTTAAAAGTGGGCCTAAGGACCATATAATTAGGACTGTCCTATGAGACAGGATGGGAATCGACCAGCAGCTCAGGGTGTTACTCAGACTGGAAGAGGCGGACAGTAGCCTCAGCGAGGGCGTGGTCTAAAATGGTAGAGGAAATGGTGCCGAAAGAGGACGTGGAACATCGAGCCGAGGTGGTGGTAATACAGAGGCAAGACAACTGGGCTTGGTGTATGCGGTTTGTCGTAGGGAGGACGGAGGTGCACCGGACGTCATAACCGGTATGTTCCTTATTTATGGCAAGCCTTATTTTGCTTTGATCGATGTGGGCTCAACCCATTCTTATGTTGCATGTAGTGTAGTTGAAACACTAGGCATAGCCTCTAAATTCTCTAATAGGGAGATGACTGTAGTAAGCCCACTAGGTCAAGCTGTAGTTGTAAACAAGATATTTCAGAGTGTGCCTTTAGAGCTTCAGGGAGTAGTATTCCCTGTTGACTTAATAGAATTACCCTTCGGGGAATTCGATCTTATACTTGGCATGGATTGGCTAGTGGAGCATCGGGCTGTATTGGATTGTGCAGCCAAAAGAATGGAGTTAAGGACCCCAGAGGATGAGGTGATGGTTATGATAGGCGAAAGGAGGAACTATTTGTCTAACGTAGTTTCGACATTGAAGGTGGATAAGATGGTTCGGAAGGGGTGTAAGGCATTTTTGGCCTTCATTTGTGCTTTGGATACAAACGAAGGGGGAGTTAATGGAGTTAGAACTGTAAGGGAGTTTGTGGATGTCTTTTCAGAGGAATTACCCGGAATACCCCCGGATAGGGAGGTGGAGTTTGGAATTGACTTACTACAGCTCCTGTGTCCATTGCCCCATACAGAATGGCACCAAAGGTGTTGGTTGAGCTTAAGGCTCAGATTCAGGAATTGTTTGACCGTTGTTTCATCGACCCAATGTGTCTCCATGGGGAGCACCAGTCTTGTTTGTAAAGAAGGACGGAACTATTCATATGTGCATAGATTATTGTCAGTTGAACAAGCTGACCATCAAGGACAAGTACCCGTTGCCAAGAATTGACGACTTGTTTGATCAGCTTAAGGGGGCCGTAGTATTCTTGAAGATAGATCTAAGGTCTGGATATCATCAGCTTAAGGTGAGGAGGTTGATATCCATAAGATGGCTTTCCGAACAAGGTACGGGCATTATGAGTTCTTGGTAATGTCGTTCGGTTTGACTAATGCCCCAGCTGCATTTATGGACATGATGAACCGGGTTTTCCAACCCTATTTGGACCGGTTTATTGTTGTGTTCATAGATGACATATTGGTGTATTCAAAGTCTGAAGAGGAGAATGATGATCATCTCCGAATAGTGTTGCAAGTGTTGAGGGAGAAGAAGCTCTACGCCAAATTCAATAAGTGTGAATTTTGGCTTAAGGAGATGACGTTTCTAGGACATGTGGTATCTGTTGAAGGAATAAGGACGGATCCTCGGAAGATTGAGGCAGTTTTGGATTGGAAACCCCCTAGGTCTATGGTGAAAGTTTGAAGTGTCTTAGGATTGGCAGGCTATTATAGAAGGTTTGTAGAGGGGTTCTCGTCGATAGCCGCGCCTTTAACAAAGTTGTTGAGAAAAGAAGTACCTTTTGTATGGACCGATAAGAAACAAGAGAGCTTCAAGAAGCTTAAAAAGGTTTTGACTGAAGCTCCATTTTTGATTCAGCCAGAGGCAGGGAAGGATTTTGTAGTATACTGTGATGCTTTCCATACAGGATTGGGAGGTGTCCTTATGCAAGATGGGAAAGTAGTCGCTTATGCGTCTCGACAACTAAAGCCACACGAGGTTAACTACCCGACGCATGACTTGGAATTGGCGGCAGTGGTCTTTGCCCTTAAGGTGTGGAGGCACTATCTATATGGAGAGAAGTCGGTGATCTACACAGACCACAAGAGTCTTAAGTACTTGTTGACTCAGAAGGAGTTGAACTTAAGACAGTGAAGGTGGGTGGAACTATTGAAGGACTACGATTGTTCCATAGAATATTACCCAAGCAAGGCGAATGTAGTGGCAGATGCCCTAAGTCGGAAGGTTGTGTCAGATCTGAGGGCGATGTTCGCACATCTGAGCTTGTATGATGATAGAAGTCTATTGGCAGAGCTGCAAGTTAAGCCAACGCGGTTGAATAAAGTGAAAGAGGGACAGTTGGTTGATGAGGATCTAAGTGTTAAGTTGCGACAAGTACAGAATAGAGAGTTAGAGGGTTATGGTGTTAATGACGAGGGAGTATTGTGCTTCAAGGGTAAGATTTGTATGCCGAAGGACGAGGAGCTTAAGCAAAGAATTCTTCGGGAATCGCATAGTAGCCCTTATGCTATGCATCCTAGAGGTAGTAAAATGTACAGAGACCTAAGGGAACAGTTCTGGTGGACTGGTCTTAAACGGGAAGTGACTGAATTTGTTGGCAAATGCTTGACGTGTCAGCAAGTTAAGGCTGAACACCAAGTTCCGTTGGGATTGCTTCATCCAATACAAATTCCCCAATGGAAGTGGGAGAGAATCACCATGGATTCGTTAGTAGGCTTCCCCTTACACCTACTAAGAAGGACTCAGTATGGGTGATAGTGGATCGACTGACAAAGTCAGCGCATTTTATTCCAGTGCGGGTTGATTACTCCCTACAGAAGTTAGCAAGGTTGTATGTAGCAAAAATTGTGAGGTTGCACGGAGTACCAATATCAATCATCTCGGATAGGGATCCGAGGTTCACGTCTCGGTTTTGAAAAGTACTACATCAGGCTTTAGGCACCAAATTGGATTTCACTACGGCTTTTCATCCACAGTCGGACGGCTAGTCTGAACGAGTAATCCAAGTCTTAGAGGATATGTTACGGGGCTGTGTGATGGATTTCAGAGGAAGTTGGGAGGAATATTTGCCTTTAGCAGAGTTTGCCTACAATAACAGCTATCAGGCAAGTATTCGAATGGCACCATACGAAGCACTGTATGGTCGGAAGTGTCGGACTCCTACATGTTGGACGAAATTAGGGGAACCTCGAGTTTTGGGTCCAGAGATTGTGGCTGAATCGGAGGAGAAGGTTAAGATAATTCGGGCACGATTAAAGGAGGCATCTGATAGGCATAAGTCGTATGCAGATCTCAAACGGAAGGAAATAGAATTTGATATGGGAGATTAAGTGTTTCTTAAGGTTTCGCCTTGGAAAAAGGTAATGAGATCCGGTCGGAAAGGGAATTTAAGTCCAAGGTTTATAGGACCTTATAAGGTTTTGAAGCGAATTGGACCAGTGGCATATCAGTTGGAGTTGCCATCGGAGTTGAAGTAGATGCACGACGTATTCCATGTTTCTATGCTACATCGTTATCGATCGGATCCATCTTATGTAGTGCCAGTTGAAGAGGTGGAGATAAGGCCAGATTTGTCCTACGATGAGGAGCCGATTCAAATTTTAGAACGAGATGTGAAAGTGTTACGGAGGAAATCAGTTCCTCTAGTCAAAGTGTTATGGCGTAATCATGGATCGGAAGAAGCTTTGTGGGAGCCAGAAGAGATGATGCGACAACAGTACCCTCACTTATTTTAGTCAAGTAATTTCGAGGACGAAATTATTTTAAGGGGGTAGAACTGTAATATCCCAAATTATGGCCTATGCATTTTTGCTTAATAATATGAAATAGCATGATTATGAGTGTTGTGAATGTGTATTGTGAATTCTGTGAATCTTAGCGCGTAGACAAATGCCTTAGAAAGTATTAGATTCTAAATCTAAAAGAGGAAGCTAAGCAAGAAGGCCTTAAAAGAAATAGTAGAGGAATTGTGACACACAAATGGGCTTGGTAAAGTGGTTGCAAGGTGCCACTTAGGGCCTCTGTGAATGACGCCACTAACTGGTGTAAATGGGCCAAGGTTCGAGTCGCGTAGGAAGCTAAATGAAGCTTTATTTTTGCGGCAATCTGAGGAAGAGATGGATGGTAAGGGGAGTCTCTAAGAAGAGTTTAAGATGTGCTTAAATTCCCTTGGAAATTTCGGCTAAGCATAAGATAAATAAGGATTTATTTTAAATTATTTTTGTTATGATGAAGAAGAGATAAATGTAGATTATTTTTATTAAAGAGATAAAGAGAGAAAAATAAGGGAATTGATAGTGTTGGCCGAATAGGGGATTATTGGTATAGTATTTTCGGCAAGGAGGAGAGGCCAACCTTTATTCTTTCTTTTTCTTTTGTTCATCCGCCAAATCCTCTAGCAAAATTTCCTCTTCTCTTTTAGTTTGCCAAAGCGAAAACTCAAGCAAAGCCTAGCCAATTCTTCACCTTTTCTTCTTCTTTTCATCAAAGGCGAATACCCTCCTCTCAAAACCCCACCATAGCTGATTCTTCCTAAGCCTATACTCTCTTTGCTTTCCTTGTTAAAGTTGAAATCCTATAGTGTTCATCAAAAGTCAAATCGAGTGGTCAAGATTTAGGCCATAGTAGAATAGCTCGGGGATTGAAGTAAAGGTGATGCCGATTTTAATATAAAGGGGTAACGATCTATAGTCATCATCGTATTTCTTTTCTTTAAGCTAAAATTAAGATACTAATGCCATCAATGTCTTTGGCCAAAACTTTGAAGGGTCTTTCAGATTTAGTAGTTGTCGACTATAAAGAGAAGCACAACAAAGTTTTGGGATTTCTAAGATTTAAGGTAAGGCATGTATTCGGCCATAGGCCACTTTTATGTGACTTAAAGTTAGAATTAAATCTAAACAATGCCTATAGGTATTTCAACATCTCCTCAAGACAAGTGACAAGTTTACGGGATTTCAAATCACAAGGTAAGCACATAGGTACATTCGGCCAAGGTCTATTAGTGATTTGAGATCTAATTCTTATTTACTTAAAAGCCGAAAACTAACCAAGTCGAATGATCTAGCATTGGCCGATTGAAGGAAGTAATAACACAAAGTTTTTCAGATTTGATTAGTAGTGAAATCGGCACCAAGGTAAGAATTTGATTACAATAATCCTATTAGGATTTGGTTTTATAGCCGAATGGCCTTTTACTAATAAGATTGTGGTTGGCCGAATATAGGCAGTAAAGATCTAAAGCAGTAGATTGGATTTTCGGGATTTGGAGTGAATTTGCTAAGTAAATCAGGTGTGTACTCCACACTATCTTTTAATAGATGTAAGGCAATATTTAATATATATGTTATAATAATGTGAATGTGGCTAAGTTACCGTGCGATGGTACAAAGTACTCAGGTACGTTTTTCCTACTCCTACTAGGAATATAATACGATTTATTATGGCACATAAGTGCAACTATAAGAATGTGAATAAAGCATAAGGCATAATTTTTGCATGTTTTGCATGACATGGAGCATATGGGTGATATGTAAAGGGGAAGCGAATTGGTGGTTTTATACCCCAATATGTGAATGTGGTGACTTATGTCACTTATGTCACGAAATATATATATATGGTGGCTATGCCACGAAATTATAAGGGCGATGAGCACGCCGACCGCATGATCGCCTTTGATGGTGTGTAGCGGATGGAGGGTTGACTTAGTAGTCCCCACGGTGTGATGGTTGGTACGGGTGATGTGTAGCGGATGGTTATATAGGCTTGGGTTCGGAATTGCATCATTCTATATAAATGCTATGTGAATATGTATGATGTGACATGCCCGAACTGCTTGAGACTTAGTGTTGATTGTACACATTGAGTCTGTTTGACTCACCCTTGTGGGACTATTTTTAGGTGACACGTAGTAATGGACCGGTCGTCAAGAGCTCGATGGAGGCCATGCAAAGCTCAAAGATTGTCTTATTTTTATTTATATTTAAGTTTTAAATTAGTACGGGTTTTTATTTGATGTAATAAGGCCAAAGTGTTAAATTGTTTATGCATGCTTTCAAATTACTTAGTATGATACGATTATTATCCAATTAAAGTTAAAAGTAAATTTCTCTTAAATATTAGAGTTGAATGTATTAACATCTAAACAACACGGTTTTTTTTTTTAAATTTAAGCCCAACCCAAATCAACTGCTTTCAAAATCACATAAGTTTTTGGCAAAGCCCAAATAGAATTTGAAAGGTTTTTCTTTAGAAGCATACTAGATCCGGTCAAGGCTTGTGGGCTGGTTTGGGTTCTAATTCAATAACCACATAACTATTCATTTCATAGCATTTAAACATAATTAAGAACACGTATTATATCCGAACTTACCTCAGACGTCGAAATACCGAAACTAGCCGATCAATCGAGTACTTTTTTTTTGCCTTGATCTCGATCCAAATATCTCCTTTCTTGGTCTATACATATCCAAATTTAATTCATTCAATCACCAAATCATTCAATTTAGTCCAAACACACATATTTAGGGTATTTTACAAAATAGCCCTCACATTTTCACATTTTGACACTTGAGTCCCTATTTCACAAAATCACAAAATACTCAAAATTTTACTACACCATGATTAGGCCGAATTCTTCTTAGTCTCATACAAGTCCACACATTTCATTTATTTCACATTTTAGTCCTCCAATTTCTCATTTTCAAAATTTAACCCAAATTACTCAATTTCATCAAAAATCCAAAAACAAATTATTTTAACCCAACACTAAGCTTTCATATTCCACCAACTAACAACACAAAGCTCACATATTCATCAATGGCATATCTCAAAATCGCCATCAATTTCTAAAATTTAAGCATGAGTTTGATAGAACACAAAGCAACGATCCTAAAAACGTAGAAATTATCAAAAATCGAGGCAAAAATATACCTCAATCAAGCTAAGCCCTAGCCGAATATCACAAAGGTTCAATGGTTATTTCTCTTTTTTATTTTTGGTGGAAGAAATATGATAAAATGGCCATCTAATTTGTTTTGTTTTAATTATATTAACTTAATTATCAAATTCCAAATTTAGCCTCTTTATTACCATTCATTTTCCACTATCTTAAGGCATTTATGTCCATCTAAAAATTCAATGGCATAATATCAACTTAAGGAATCTCACTTTAATAAGCCATTTCAAATTAACACTTTAACAATCAGCACACAACTTTTACATTTTATGCGGTTAAGTCATTTCCTCAAATTAAACACACAAACAATAAATTTTCATATGAAACTTTCACACATGTTAATTCACATATTATAAACACCAAAAATAATGTTAAAATATTTTTTTGACCCCGAATTTGTGGTCCCAAAACCACTGTTGTGACTAGGGTCTAAACCAGGCTGTTACAGTCACTGACCGAATCGAACTGGTTTGGAGTGTCGTAACGCATCCCGGTGGTTGGCAGCGGTTGATCGTGGTGGTTGGGCAGTAGAAGAGTTACACTCTCGTTGGGACTCTACTAGAGAATTTTATTTGAGATTACCTATTTCAAAAATAGTATTATTTCAATAGTTTAATATTAAATTTAATTCAATACTTATCTTAATAGTATTTTATTAATTTAATATTAAGTTTATTTTAATGTTTATCTTGTAGATAAACATTCTATTATTTTAATAATATTTAATATTAAATTTAATATTAAAGTGATTAAGTTTAACCATAGTTAAACTCTCTACACTCTCCCTATATAAAGAGAGCATTAGGTCATTATTTTACACACACTTGAATTCAAGAGAAAGTTGTAGAGAGAAAATTCTCTAAACAGATTATTTTAGAAAATTTCTAGAGATATTTTTTTGATTTAAAACTTGACCCAAAAGTTTAAAGAAATTGCAAAATTACCCACTGGTAATTTTTGTTAAAAATTTTCTGAATCGAAGCGAGCCCACACTCAACAGACGTGAGCTTAAAGATAGCGGAGAAGGCTACTCGGTCAAAGTGCTCATTCTAGACAAATTGAAAAGGTACAGTTTTGATTAAGTATTTATTATGTTAGATATCACAACTAATATCTTGTTTTGGAAAATTATTTAGAACTATGTTTTCCCCAAATTTATTTTCTGCTGTGTTTTTCAAACATGTTTTTTCCAACAAGAAGTGATTTTTTTAGATTGAGTTCTTGGTTTTAATGACATCGATTTGTTTCTAAGAGAGGATCAAAGAGCGTTTGGTGTTCCTCCAACGACTTAGGCATTGTTAAGTTGTTGTTTCGTTCAAGAGTAAGTGTTCTCGTCATTGTAATGACTGTTCTATTTCTGAAATTAGGTTTATTTGGTGAAGGTTGTACCAAATTGCTCAATTGACTGTGGTAAAACTGTGTTATTAATTCACGTGAGTTATTGATTTTTAGGTCCTGGTACTTTTGATCTTAAGTCTACATCAAAGCTTAAACAGGTATGTCTTTCTAACCCAAAACCACCGCAAACATTTTGGAAAATGTAACAACCCTTAATCATATCTGACGCCAGGATAGGGTACGAGGCATTACCGGACTTATTCACTAGCAAACATTCAAACCCGAGACATGAATTTCGCTAAAATTTAAAACTTTTCAAAAACATTCACATCGTCCCTAAAATGAGCCTACGAGGCCCAAAACATGCATCGAAAGTGGTTCGGGACTAAACCGAGAACTTTGGAAAAGTTAGAAAAATTTTCATGTAAAAGGGGTCAAATGCCCGTGTGGGTTCGGGATACGCCCTGTGACCCTAAGACACCCCTGTGTTTCAGGTCGTGTTCAAATTAGGGAGCATTTTGTTTATGACATCATCATCAAATTAAGGTTACACGGACAAGTCACGCGCCCGTGTGCTTAGGCCGTGTGATTGATTAAATTTTCATAATTTTTCATAAAACAGGTTCAGACTTCACACGGCCAGGGCACATGCTCGTGTTCGAGGCTGTGCCATCCACAAGGATGAGACATACACCGTGTGCTCATTACTGAGCATTCTGTTTTGCAATTATTTAGGTGTAGGGGACACACGACTAGATCACATGCCCGTGGGGCAGATCGTGTGTCACACACAGCAGTGTGTCTATTCGTTGGACAATAAAAAGGCTATTTACCAAGCCATTTGTCACCCTTATTCACACATACACTCACATCAATTCAAGGGCACATAAAATTACATACTTAGGCAACCAAAGCATTCAAAATTATGGCCAACACAATAGCAACATCTATCATACTCACAACAATTATTAAGTCACAATTGGCTACTTTCAATGTACCTAGTTGTACACCAATTTATCATCTCATCAATAAACCACATTGCCAAAAATCACACAATCATGCCATAATCACAATTCCAAACATTTCACATTCACCAAGCATACTATGATCATATCACTATAGACATTGACACATGTATGGATATACTTAGGCTTACAACCATGTTGCCAACATAAGCCAATTTACATGGCCAAGTAGCAAACAAGCCTTTGACAATTACAAGCCAACTTATTGGCTACAAACATAAAGACACATATAACCAATTGACTTAGTCTTTATACATGCCATAACTCAAAATACATGAATTTATATATACCAAAAATGGTAGCTTGATAGTGTGATAGAATCTTCGGCGATCTCCAACTCGAGCTAGCTTATTATCCCTATAAGACATGGGAAAGGAATGGGGAGTAAGCTTTAAAGCTTAGTAAGTTCATATGCAAATAATAAACAACATTAATTATACATTGTCATATGAATAATATGACATATATTAACATAAATGTCATTAGACTTCTTGATCATAACTAACTCAATCATATGAATAACATAACTTAAGTCAAAATAAATGACATTAAACTTAATAAGCACATCTTGCTCAGTCATAAGAATAGCATATCATTTTCCACGATTAACAAACCATTTCAAACCTCCCATAAAACATAAACATTACTTATGAGAATTTACATTTCAAGCATATACTCTTACATCTTTCAATTGCCTAAACTCTTATCTTTCCATACTTCCATAATAATTTTAATAAGCAATTTTGCCAATCTTTCCTTTATCTCATATCCGATAAATCACAATTTGCATGAATACAACATGTTATGTCTTGACTTAATTTAGCCCGAAATCCAATCACAAAATCGTCAATCAAATTTACTAAGTATTTTATACATCACAAGTATAGACTTATAATCACAAGGTTTTCATAAACTAATTCTCATGGAAATCATGAAGTCAATGCTTATAAACTTTACATACATACCTGTACCAATTCGTAATACTCACTTACTTTATCTCTTCTTTGACATACCCATTGAATTTCCCTTTGAACCATTTAGAATACTAAAGGATACTCAGGAATCTCGTACATATAGTATCGTACTAATGTCATATCCCGATATGGTCTTACATGTAATCTTGTATCGATGCCAATAGCCCAACTATGGTCTTACACGAAATCTCATATCGATGCCATATCCCAGATATGGTCTTACACGAAATCTCATATCAATGCCACATCCTAGATATGGTCTTACACGTAATCTCAACTAACCCTAATGTCATGACATTTGTATCCTAACAATTCCTAAGGTTCAACCAGGTTTTTTTTCTCACTTGTCGAACTTTGTCGAATCCATTCAAAGATTAAAACACAATTCATACAATAATAACACAATTAAAGCATAAATAATAATGCATTATTTACATACGAACTTACCTCGACATCAAAATGGCAAAAGGACTTAATCAACAATTACTCATTTTTCCTTCGTTCTAGATCCGAACCTCATTTTTCTTGATCCATAATATCACACTCATCTCATTTAATCATTATACTATTCAAATCAGCCAAAAATCATAATATGGTAAAATTACATTTTTGCCCTTAAAGTTTCACATTTTTACAATTTAGTCCCTAGGATCATAAAATGAAATCTATTCAATTTCTTTAATAAAAAAGCCTACCAAAACCATTTTCATAATTATAACAGCCCACAATTTCCATTAAAATACACTTTTACTACATAATTACAACTTTTACAAATAAGACCTTTTAGACATTTTCACTAAAAATCACTTAGTAAAGTTGTTTATCACACCTTAAACAATTAATATCTTCCATCAAACATCAAAATACATTCATGTCACACATGGGTAAATTTCTAAACATGAACTCTACTTCAAAATAATGGTAGAAATAGGTAAACTGGGTTACGAGGACTTCAAAAATGTAAAGGGCATTAAAAACAGGGATAGGATGCACTTACTATCAAGCTTGAACAGTGGAAAAACCCTAGCTATGGAGCCTTTATGAAATTCGGCCAAGGTAGAAGAAAGATGAGTCAATTTTGGCTTTATTTTCCCTTTTTATTCTTTTATTAACGAAATGACCAAAATGCCCCTAAAGCCTTTCTTTGAAAATTTTCCTAAACATGTCTAAAAATAGAAATGGGTCAAATTGATATTTAAGGACCTCTAATTAAGAATCCATAACTATTTAATACTTAAAGCTTCTAGAACACACATTTTGTAACTTTTGCAATTTAGTCCTAAAAGTCAAATTGGACACTTTACCAACAAAATTTCTCAACGAAACTTTCAGACAATAAAGTAATCATATCATGAGCCTTAAAAAATCATAAAATAAATATTTCTACTTTAGATTTGTGGTCTCAAAACCACTATTTTGACTAGACCCTAATTCAGTCAGCATGTAAAATGGGAAAACCGAGAAAATTAAAACTATTTTGCATCACACGGCTGTGTAGTTGACCGTGTGGGTGTGTAAGGGCGTGTGTGATTACACGGGCAAGACAATAAAGCCATGTGAGTCACATGGTCGTGTGTTAAACCGTGTGGACCACACGGTCTATGTGGTTTGGGCTATGTGGGTCGCACAAGCATATATGTAAACCATGTGAAAGGCCGTGTGAGCCACACGGGCTAGCCAATTTGGGCAGTGTAGGCCACATAGGCACGTGGGCCTAATTTCTGAAAATTTTTCACTTAGATCCGTATAATCGGTAGATCGTAATTAGACCCTCTATAGAGTCTATTTGGATTAAATAAGGCTTGAAATATGGTTAATGCTATTATGTTTTGAATATGTATTCCATGTAAACGTGATATTTGTTTTGATTATTTTGAGAACATGACTGTTTTGGAAGTAGATATGTTTACATCTATGCTCTGTATATTTGATGATATGATTACATCCATATTTTCATAAATCTATTAATATGATACATATGCATTATGTATATTTTTAATATGATTGCATGCATTTAGGTTAGGATATGTTGGAGGAAGTGATGGCAGTTTAACTTATCTGCCTTGCCAATGGCTCAGCCACATACATCTGATTCTAGCGGTTCACCTCATTTTGTATTTAATAGCCTGGCTACATTTATTTTGTAAAGTGACATATTTTCACTTAATGGTGTGAGGGGACAGATGGGTTCTTGATACCTTAATTGATGTGTTGGGATAGACAAAGATGGTGTGTAGTGGATGAAGGTAAGACCTATATTTGTATCTGTTTATATATATGATTCTAAAAATGCTTATGCATCTAAATTGTAATTGAAAAATGTTTGAATTCTATAATTGAGCTTGATTTGATGAGTTTCCTTGTAGTATATGTGTATCTGATATATTGTTGAAATATTTTGCACACTGGGCTCATAGCTCACATTATTTTTGTATGTATCCTTTCAGGTAATCAGCAACCTTAAGAAAGGTTGGCATAATAAGGGCTTGGTTTGTAACACCCCTAACTCGTATCTGTCACTGAAATAGGGTTACAGATATCAGAGTTTATAGTTCGATTATAGTTAATTCATTTAATTTACTATTCATTTTGAAAAATCAATCACAATCAATCATAATGTCCCTCATATGAGTCTTTGAGGCCCAAAATACATATTAGAATCGAGTCGGGACTAAACCAGGATCACAGAAAATTTTTGGCGAAATCTCAAATTTTTTCTTAGGTGCAAGGGACACACGCCTGTGTGGTCAGGCCGCGTGGCTCACACGGCTAATGACACACCCCTGTCTCAGGCTGTGTGGCCATTCGATGTGAGGCACATGGCCGTGTTCCTACTCATGCCCTTACCCGTGTAACTCTCTGACTTGGGTCACACGGCCAGCCACACGCCTGTGTCCTAGATAGTGTGGAAAATTTAATTTTTGAAAATTAGGTGCAGGGTTTACACGGCCAGGACACACGCCCATGTGCTGGGCCGTATGTCTCACACGGTTGAGACACACGCCCGTGTCTCTACCCGTGTGCTCAAGTTTGACTATTTGGTTTCTATAATTTTAAGATGCAGGGGACACATGGACAAACCACACGCCCATGCGCATGGCCGTGTATCACACACGGTTGAGACACACGCTTGTGTAGACAAAATAAGGCTATTTTCCAAGCCTTATTTCTTACCATTTTACCTTGCATGTACATCAACACCCCAAAATATTTCCAAACCAAATTGGTACATATAAACCAGGCCAAAAACAAGTATTATATATGTTATATTAACACATACGATCAAATGTTTAAATTTCCACAATTACATTTATGTTTATTTACAAGTTATTCAATTATACTAACTCAAATCAATTCATCATTTGCTTTATATATATATATATATATATATATCTTTTACCATTTAGCCATTACAACATACATCAAACATGATATGGCTTTATATAATTACATCAAAATATACTTTTCACTAGCCATTCCAATGGCTAGTTACAACCAAACATTTCATCATTTTACCTAACTTAGCTAATACATGCCATTATACTAAAATAAGTTTGCTATTTGTACCAAAATGGGATGAAGGATAGTGTGATGATGCTTCAATCGATTTCCAGCTCTAGCGAGCTTTCGAGCACTATAAAACAGGGGAAAATTAAACAAAGTAAGCATTCAATGCTTAGTAAGTTCGTATAACAAGAATTTAACTTACCAATCATGCTCATATATATATATATATATATATATATATATAACATGCATTCCAAAACATTTTAGCCAAATGCCTAAGCACACGTTCTCATCAAACAAGTTAGTCTTATAATTCTCATGAATATCAAGAAAATAGAGATGAGCTCATCATATAAAAATTTCCAAGTATTTCAGGGTAACTGAGAGATAACTCATATTTAGCTCATATTTTCTTTCATCAGGAGTTTTATCCATTGAATCGTTGAAATATCAATGGATACCCAAGTAGTATACTGAGGTATACAAATCAGTAACCCGCCAATTCATATACAGGGGTACCTTTAGGTAACATAATCAAGAAGCACACTCTCAAGCCGTATAACAGGGTGCTCAGATGAGCCATGTAACATGATGCTTATCCGGGCTAAACAAGAAACTCATAAGAGTTTAGAACAGGAAGCTCATTGAGCTTAATAGGTAACTCAAGAGTTATTAATAGGGAGCTTCGGATAACATAATAGGGAGCTTAAGCGAGCCATGTCAGGAATCTCATAAGAGCCTATATCAGGACACTCATGAAGAGCTGCGTTTGTGTCTGCAGTAAATGCTGGATCACAACTGATCAAATCGTATAACAGGACGCTCACAAAGAGCTGCGGTAGTGCGTAACACATGCAGGATCACTACCGATCAAGATGCTTGCAGGACCTATATAACAAGACGCTTAAGAGGGCTTATAATAGGATTGCTCGTCTAAGCTATATCTTGTCCGCAACATATGTAGGACCACATTCAATATAGAAATCATGTATCCATCGAATTTCATTACTCAAACGAAACTTAACATTTTCCCAACATTATTGATCATGTGAATATTTCATACATTTTTAACATTTATATAATTCATATACACAAATACCACACTTAATTCAAGCATAAAAATAAACACAATTTAGTTACACGAACTTATCTCGACACTTGTTCGTTTATGAAAATCTACTAATCTGTCACTTTTGTTTTCCTCGATCTAACTCTTTATTGATCTTTCCAGATCTATATAAATGAATTTAACATCAATTTAATCCATTTCATACTCAATTGAACTCAATTCACTTCCTAGGAAAAATTACCATTTTGCCCCTATACTTTTCATAAATGACAATTTTGTACCTAGGCTCGAAAAATAAAATTCATGCAATTTAATCCTTATTCCAAGCCTGACCAATTTTTACATGTTTTAATAAAAACCCATGAATTTCACAAAAATTAGAATTTTTCTATGGGTTTTACCACTTTTCAATTTAGTCCCTAAATCATAATTTCATCAAAAATCTCTTTCTAAAATTTGTTTATCTATCAGCAACATTTCATTTTCTACCATAAATTTCAAAATTTCAGCATTTACATCCATGAAAATATTTCTATACTTTGATATCTTTACAAATTAATTCCCAAAATAGATAAATTAAGTTACTACGATCTCGAAAATATAAATATTACTAAAAAGTGGACATGATTACTTACCCAATTAAGCTTGCTTGATTTCCTTTCTCTTTCCTAGGGTTTCCATGTATTTTGGGAAAGAAGATGATAATAATAATATGATAATTATATATAAATTTATTATCATCCATTAATTTTCAACATTCCAATTTAGCCCTTTTCTTTTTCTAATTTTCCATGGTTGATTGATCAAAAATATCTACTAACACCATTTAATAGTTTAATTGCCATATAAAGACCTCAAGTTTTGAATTCCATAGCTAATTAATCCTTATAGCTATTAGAAATCAAATTTCACATTTTATGCAATTTGGTCCTTTCCACAATTAAACATGAAATCGGTAAAATTCTCTTAATGAAATTTTCATACGCCATTTCTATCATAATGCAATTCATGCAATAATATTAAAATAAATTTTCTTTTGACTTAAATTTTTGGTCCCCTAAACCACTGTTCTCATTTCACTAAAAAAGAGCTGTTACAACTCTCCCCCTTAAATAATTTTCATCCTCGAAAATCTTACAAGAAAGAGGTTTGGGTACTGCTTCCTCATGGTATCCTCCAGTTCCCAGGTAGCTTCTTGTATACCATGTCATTGCCAGAGAACTTTTACTAAAGCTACCTTTTTTTTTTCTTAACTCTTTTGTTTCACGTGCCAGGATTTTGATCCGTTCCTCACTGTAAGTCATGTCAAGCTAAATTTCTACTTTTTTGGAGATATAACATGTGAAGGATCTGACCTATACCGTTGTAACATAGACACGTGAAAAACATAATGAATTCTATCAAGCTCTGGTGCCACATTTACGACCATACAGAGCCTCGTATGGTGCCATTTTAATGCTCAACTGATAATAATTATTATATGAAAATTCAACCAAAGGTAGGTATTTTTCCCAGTTACCTTCGAATTCCAAAACACAACACCAGATCATATCCTCTAAAATCTGTATTACACTTTTAGATTGACCATTAGTTTGAGAATGAAATGCAGTACTAAAATGTAACTGTGTACCCAAAGCTTCTTGTAATTTGCTCTAGAATCAAGATGCAAACCGGGGATCTCTTTCTGAAATAATGGAAACTAGAACTCCATGTAGTCTAACAATCTCGGAAACATATAATTTAGCCAATCTATCTAGGGAGAAATTCATACGTACCGAAATAAAATGCGGACTTTATTAAATGGTCAACTATTACCTAAATGGCATTTTTCTTTTTCGAGGATAAGGGTAATCCCGATACAAAATCCATAGTAACTCTTTCCCATTTCCACTCGATATAGTAACTGGCTGTAATAATCCCGAAGGCACTTGATGTTTAGCTTTTACTTGCTGACATATCAAACATTTAGATACAAATTCAGAAATATGTTGTTTCATTCCCGGCCACCAGTGTATCTTTTTCAAATAATTGTACATTTTGTTACTACTAGGATGAATAGACATTGTGCCATTGTGAGCTTCATACAAAATCCTCTGTACAAGTTCTGAATTCTTCGGTACGCATATTTTGCCTCTGAACAAGAAATAGTCATCAGACCCAATCTGAAATTCTAAATCAGAATTTGACTCACACTGTACCCGTTTAGCTTGTAATTCATCATCAATCTTCTGAGCTTCACAAATCAGTTGCAGGAATATCGGCTTAGCTTTTAACTCAGCTATGACCGAACCATTATCAGAAAAAGATAATTGGGCATTCATTGCTCACAAAGCAAATAGAGATTTCCTACTCAGAGCATCATCAACGACATTAGCCTTTACCGGATGATAATCAATAACAAAATCATAACCTTTTAATAACTCAAGCCACCTATGCTGTCTCAAGTTCAAGTCTTTCTGCGTCATCAAATACTTCAAGCTCTTGGGATCCATAAATATGTGACATTTTTCACCAAACATGTAACAGCCCGATTTAAGGGCTAGTCAAAAGAGTGGTTTCGAAATAACTAATTCGAGGTCAGAGAAAATTATTTTTTATGTTATTTTATGAGTTAGAGTATGATTATATAGGTTCATGGAAATTTTGATGCTTTAAGTTTAGCGATTTCATGCTTAATCGTGAAAAATGACTAAATCACATAAAGTGCAAAAGTTTTATTTTACAAGCTAAAGGTGCCTTATAGCCATAGAATGTTCATTGGAGGTCCCAAATGTACAACTAGGCCTTTTTTTTAAAAGGTGGCTGCCATAGGGGGGACAAAGAAGTCAAAATTAGTCAAAGTGGGTGTAGTAGGTGGATTAAATGGATGAAATATAATAAAATAAACAAAGAAAAGGTATAACCTTTTATTCTCCTTTATTACATCGAAAACTAGCAGCAAAAATAGGGGTTGAGAACTCAAAAATTTCATCAAGCTTCTCTCTTTACAAGAAAGTTATTTGATGATCATTTGTTGATAAAAATTGTACTTTTGGAACCCCTAAAGATTAAGCTAGCTAATGAGGGGACTATTTTGAAAAATGGTAAAAAGTTTAGAGTTTTACCATGTGAGCTTTTAAGTTGTTTGCTACATTTTTATGGAAGAAAATGAGTCTTAGTTGTTAGATAAACAACTTTTGTGAAAGGTGTTACCATGAAAACACCTAGAAAGACCTTTTTGTAAATGTTGTATAATAAGAGGTAAATGTGTGAAATGTTGAGTTTTGATGGTTGTCATAAGAGAAATAAATGTTCACATAGGCTCTTTAAAGAAATAAGTTTGATTAGAATTGATTTTTGAGCCTAGGGGTAAAATGGTCATTTTGCAAAAGTCTAACGGCAAAATAGTAATTTTGCCAAAGCATGATTATTGAAATGCAATTGTTGATGTGATTATTAAATGAGCTAATTTACTATTATAGATCAAGAAGAACAAATAATTAACCTTGATCGAGGAAAGGGCAAAGTATCGGACTGGATCGACCATCTAGCCTATTTTGAAATCGAGGTAAGTTTGTGTGCAATAAATTCAACATCATGTTATTAAGTTTCTAAATGATTTATATTAGCAATGTTGTACAATATTTCTATGAATTCTAGTTATGATGCTGAATGAGAAAAAGATGAAAATAGTGAAGTTGAAGTTTCAAGTGGACTATAATGAAGGTGAGTATACTAATAACGAATCATGAGAATGGTAAGGTCCCGTATAAGACCATGTCTAAGATATGGCATCGGCACCGAATGGAGATCCCGTATAAGACCATATTTTGGATATGGCATCGACATCGAATGTGAGAATCGTATAAGACCATATCTGGGATATGGCATCGATAATTGATATGAGATCCTGTTTAAGACCATATCAAGGATATGGCATCGGCATTCAGAAGTGACCCCACGTAAGACCACATTTGGGATGTGGCATTGGTGTCGTAATTATGTGAATGAGGATGATTATATATCCTTGAATATCTCAAGTAATTTCCATGTGGTAAATAGTTAAGCTTATGCTAGAGATGAGATTAATGCTAATACTAAATGACGAGGTGACACAGGTATATGTGAGTAATTCATGAGAAAGGTTAACGATACGTGGCATGTTATGTAATTGGTAAGAGTAACTATGAGTAAGTTGCGGAAATGAGCTTAAGACTTGTGTTTTATTCAATGAAATGGATGAATGACATTATGATTTTTATGTTTCTATTTATTTCATGCAAACTTACTAAGCTTTATGCTTACCCCTCTCATTTCCCTTTTCCTTTTAGTATTGCCTAGTTAGCTCGAGATATAGTAGAACGTTGGAGTAAGGAAATCACACTATCAACTACTCTTCGGTATAGCCAAGTTAGATTCATTTTGAGTATGGCATGTATAGGGCTTAGTCTCTTTTGTTGTGTCACATTTGTTAGCCAAAGTGTTGGCTACTAATGTTGCTAAATTCATTTTGTAAGAAGTTTTTGGATTTGGGCCAATACTTGACAAGTTTATAGATATTCAATGATGATAAATTTCATGAAGTGTAGGCTTGTATGGATGTATTGATTTTCAGTCCTTAGAAGTACTTTGTAGTCTTGATATTTGTTGGATTGGATTGGTGCAAGTCTGGTTGCTGTACAGGGTGGCATATGGCTTGGTAGATAGCCTTTTAAATGTCCACACTGGTAGACACAAGGGTATGTGTCTAGGCCATGTGTGACACACGGTCAACCCCATGGGCATGTTGATTGGTTGTGTGTCCCCATGCATACTAGGCTTACAAGTTAGTATGCTCTATAGTAAACACACGGGCTGAGACATGGCAGTGTGTCTTAGCCATTTAGGAGGCACGACCATGGCCATAAAGGTGTGCCTAGGTCGTGTTATGCAAGTCAGTGTCGACCACGGGCCAGAGACACAAGCGTGTGATATGTCACACTGGCATGTCCCTTCTTCCACACGAGCATGTGGCTCTATTTTAAGTAGAAGTTTTCTATGTGCGTAATAGCTTTCGGTTAAATTTTGAAACCCTCCGTATGCATGTTTGAGGCATCGTAGGCTTATAATAAGAATGTTATGCATATTTATGAAAATTCTTAAGTTGGAAATGAAATTTTAAAGCCCAAAGTTGTATGTTCAATCAAGTTAAGTCCGGTACCTAATTCTGGGGTTGGATACGAGTAAAGGGTGTTACATTTAGTGGTATCAGAGCTACGATTTAGTCGATTCTTAGACTAACGTAGCGTAAGTATGAGTCTAGCTATACATGCCATACGTAAGAGGAATTATGTAATGATAGTGTGACGACTCCTGATGATTTGAATTGTGTTTTTATTTAGTAAATAGATCTTGATCCTGATCGAACTATAACCAATGATACTACAAGTAATGCACCGACTCACGGGACCGGTCTAGTAGAGAGTAGACTCGAGACTATGGGTCAGGGAGAAAAGGCTCAAGAAGCCTTTCTCCATATGATGAGCAACTGGTTTACCGAGAGCATTCGATCGAATCCTAATGCTCAACCCCCTCCACCCACACCTATTCCTTAGTCTGCTTTTGTAGCTCCTCAAGTGGTAGAGGTAGTAAGAAGAGAAAGGCCTCCGGTCGATAAGATCTAGAAACAAGGAGCCGAGGAATTTTGGGCTAGTAAGGATGATGATCCGGAGAGGACAAAATTTGGTTTGAGAATACCATCAGGGTATTCAATAAGCTGTCATACACGCCTGAAGAAAGCATAAAGTGTGCGGTATCTCTCTTGAGAGATTCGGCCTATCAGTGGTGGAACACCCTTGTGTCGGTGGTACCAAGGGAGAGAATAAATTGAGAATTCTTCCAAGAGGAGTTCTGAAAGAAGTACATTAGTCAAAGGTTCATCAACTAGAAAAGAAAAGAGTTCTTAGAGCTAAAGCAAGCTCGAATGACAGTGATCGAATATGAGCGTGAGTTTATAAGGCTCAGCAAATACGTTCGAGAGTGCGTATCGACAGAAGCCATCATGTGTAAAAGATTTGAGGATGGGTTAAATGAGGATGTCCATTTTTTTGTTGGTGTCCTCGAACTAAAAGAGTTTGTAGTGATGGTAGATCAAGTTGTAAAGCTGAAGAACTAGTATAAGAGAAAAAGAAAGATGAAATTGAGTCTCACGACTCGAAGAGGAGACAATTAGGCAAGTCATTCCAATCCTTGTCTAAAAAGTCAAGAGAGTTTACTATTTGATTAGCTACTTCAGTTGGGTTTTCAAACAGAAATAAAGGTAGACAATACTTGGGGTCAAAGGCTCAGACTACTTCGATTGCTAGTGTTGGTAACACTTGACCGAGTAGACCGAAGTGCCCCGCAGTGTGGAAGATGTCATCCTGGTGAGTGTTGAGCAAATGAGAAGGCTTGTTTTATGTGTGGATCTCTAGACCATTTTATCAGAGATTGCCCTGAGGCGGGTGAGAAAGAGAAGCCCCAGAATGCAAGACCGGGAAGTACTACTAGGGGAAGACCATAAAGAAACCCTGTAAATGAAATGAGTAGAAAGAATACATCTAGAGAGCAGACTGCAAGAGCTAAGGGTAAAGCACCGGTGAGAACATATGCCATTTGTGCTCGTGAGGAGGCATCCTCCTCTGACGTAATTACGGGTACATTTTCTCTCTTTGACATTCGTGTTGTAGCTTTAATTGATCTAGGATCTACCCATTCGTATATTTGCATGAAATTAGTCTCTAGCATGAGCATGCCTATAGAGTCCACTGATTTTGTAATAAGAGTATCAAATCCCCTAGGCAAATATGTGTTGGTCGATAGAGTATGTAAAGGTTGCCCATTGATGATTAAGGGTCTTTGCTTTCCGGCTAATCTTATGTTATTGTTGTTTGATGAATTTGATATCATCCTTGGGATGGATTGGTTAGCTATTCATGATGTGATAGTGAATTGTGGGAGAAAATTTATTGAGTTGAAATGTGAAAGTGGAGATCTTATTTGTGTTGAATCAAATGAGCAAGACAGATTGCCGGTGGTGATATCTTCTTTGTTGACTCAGAAGTATCTAAGAAAGGGGTATGAAGCTTACCTTGCCTTTATGATGAATACTAAAGAAACTTAGTTGAAAATTGAGTCGGTGCCCATAGTATGTGAGTATCTAGGTATTTTCCTAGAGGAATTACCAGGGCTACCTCCGGTTAGAGAGATTGAATTTGGAATTGAGTTAGCTCCTGGTACGACACCTATATCGATTGTTCCATATAGAATGGCTCCAACTAAGCTAAAGGAACTAAAGGCACAGTTGCAAGAGTTGACAGACAAAGGCATTGCAAGACCGAGTTATTCACCGTGGGGTGCTCTATTTTATTTGTGAAAAAAGAAAGATGGTTCCATGAGGTTGTGTATAGATTATAGGCAACTCAATAAGGTAACCGTGAAGAACAAGTACCCGTTGCTAAGAATCGATGATTTGTTTGATCAACCAAAGGGAGCCACGGTATTTTCCAAGATAGACTTGAGGTCTGGATATTATCAGTTGAGAGTCAAGGATTCAGATGTGCCAAGAACCGCATTTCAGACAAGGTATGGTCATTATGAATTTTTGGTGATGCCTTTCGATTTATCCAATGCCCTTGCAATCTTCATGGATTTGATGAACCGTATTTTTTGGCCCTTTTTGGATAAATTTGTGGTTGTCTTCATTGATGATATCCTTATCTACTCTCAGAATGAGAACGAGCACACTGAGCATTTGAGAATAGTTCTGCAAATCTTGAAAGATGAACAATTATATGCCAAGTTTAGTAAAAGTGAATTTTGGCTTAAGATGGTTGGATTTTTAGGGCATATTGTCTCGAGAGATGGGATTAGGGTTGATCTAAGTAAGATCTCAGTGATTGTGGAATGGAAGCCACCAAGGAATGTAATTGAGGTTAACAGTTTTTTTGGGCCTATCTGGCTACTATAGATGTTTTGTCAAAGGATTCTCTATGATAGCTACTCCAATGACGAGGCTATTGTAAAAAGATGTGAAGTTTGATCGGACAGAAAAGTGCCAATAGTGTTTTGAGAGACTAAAGGCGTTGTTGACTGAGGCTCCTATTTTAGTGCAACCTGAGTCAGGAAGAGAATTTGTGATTTTTAGTGATGCATCCATGAATTGATTGGGTTGTGTACTTATGTAAGAGGGCAAGGTGATTGCATATGCTTCTAGACAATTAAAGTCGCACGAGAAGAATTACCCGACTCACGATTTGGAGTTATCACAATTATTTTTGCACTAAAGATTTGGAGACACCATTTGTATGGTGAGAGGTTTCGGGTGTTCACTAATCATAAGAGCCTAAATTACTTAATGACTCAAAAAGAGTTTAATCTTAGGCAATGAAGATGGTTAGAGCTGATCAAGGACTATGAGCTAGTGATAGACTCCATCTAGGGAAAGAGAATGTGGTGGTAGATGCCTTTAGCAGGAAATTCATGTATGCTTTGAGAGCTATGAGTACGAGCTTAACGTTGTCTGATGATGGTGCTGTATTAGCCGAGTTGAGGGCTAGACCATTATTCAATCAGCAGATATGTGAAGCTCAAAAGAATGATAGTGAGATGCAAGTTAAGAGAGCTCAGTGTGAGTTGGAGAATAACTCTGATTTTTGGGTTGGTTCAGAGGATTGCTTGATGTTTTGAGATAGGGTCTGTGTACCCAAAAATGATGAGCTTATCAGAAAGATTTTTCATGAAGCACATAGTGAATGTTTGTCTGCACATCCAGGTAGCACGAAGATGTATAACGACTTGAGGAAATGGTATTGGTGGCCGAGTATGAAGAAAGACATCTCGGAGTTTGTGTCGAAATGCTTAATTTGTCAAAAAGTGAAAGCTGAACACCAAGTACCTTCAGATCTACTTCAGCCTATTATGGTTCTCGAGTGGAAATGGAACTATATCACTATGGACTTCGTGATGGGTTTACCATTGTCACTGAGGAGGAAATATGTTGTGTGGGTTGTAGTCAATAGACTTACGAAGTCAGCCCATTTCATACCAGAACGAGTCGATTATTCTCTTGATAAGTTAGCGGATTATATGTGTAAGAGATAATAAGACTTCATGGAGTATCGTTGTTAATTATTTTGGATAGAGATTTGAGATTCACTTCACGGTTTTGGAAAAAGTTACAAGAGGCTTTGGGAATAAAATTGAGTTTTACTACAGCTTTCCATCCACAAATCGACAGACAGTCAGAGAGAGTAATACAAATACTTGAGGATATGCTTCGATGTTGTGTTTTAGAATTCCAGGGTAAATGGGAAAAATACTTACCGTAGGTGGAATTCGCTTACAACAATAGTTTTTAGTCAAGTTTGAAAATGGCTCCTTATGAGGCACTGTATGGGCGTAAGTGCCGAACGCCCTTGTATTGGATAGAACTCAGAGAGAATCAGATTCATGGGGTTGATTTGGTCAGAGAAACTGAAGAAAAAGTAAAGGTAATATGTGAATGTCTGAAAGCAGCCTCAGATAGACAAAAGTCCTATCCAGATTTGAAAAGAAAGAAAGTGAGTTCCAAGTAGGTGATAAAGTGTTTGTGAAAGTACCACCATGGAGAAAAGTCCTCAGATTTGGCTGAAAAAGAAAATTAAGTCCGCGTTTTATCGGACGTTATGAAGTTACTGAGAGGATAGGACCGATAGTATATTGTTTAGCCTTGCCGCCTGAGCTTAAAAAGATTCATGATGTCTTCCACGTGTCCATGTTACGACGATACCGTTCTGACCCTTCACATATGATAGTACCAACAGAGGTAAAAATTCAACCGGACATGACTTATGGCGAAGAGATGATTAAAATTTTGGCACGATAGGTCAAAGAGTTGAGAAACAAAAGTATAGCCCTTGTGAAAGTGCAATGGCAAAGACATGGAATAGAATAGGCTATATGGGAGCCCGAGGAGGCTATAAGAAACAAATATCCCAACCTTTTTCCCGGTAAGATTTTCGGGGACAAAAATCCTTAAGGGGAGGAGAATTGTAATAGCCCGATTTAAGGGCTAGTCAAAAGAGTGGTTTTGGAATCACTAATTTGAGGTCGAAGAAAATTATTTTTTATGCTATTTTATGAGTTAGAGTATGATTATATAGCTGCATGAAAATTTTGATGCTTTAATTTTAGCGATTTCATGCTTAATCGCGAAAAAAAGGCTAAATAGCATAAAGTGAAAAAGTTCTATTTTACAAGATAAAGGTGCCTAATAGCCATAGAATGTTAATTAGAGGTCCCAAATGTGCAATTAGGCCTTGTTTTAAAAGGTGGCCGGCCATAGTGGGACAAAGAAGTCAAAATTAGTCAAAGTGGGTGTAGTAGGTGGATTAAATTAATGAAATATAATAAAAGAAACAAAAAAAAAGATATAATCTTTTATTCTCCTTCCTTCCTCTGAAAATTAGAAGCAAATATAGGGGTTGAGTGCTCAAAAATTTTAGCAAGCTTCTCTCTATACAAGAAAGTTATTTGATGATCATTTCTTGATAAAAATTATACTTTTGGAACCCCTAAAGCTTAAGCTAGCTAATGAAGGGACTATTTTGCAAAATGGTAGAAAGTTTAGAGTTTTACCATGTGATAATTTAAGTTGTTTGCTACATTTTTATGGAAGAAAATGTGTCTTAGTTGTTAGATAAACAACTTTTGTGAAAGGTGTTACCATGAAAACACCTAGAAGGACCCTTTTTTAAATGTTGTATAATAAGAGGTAAATGTGTGAAATGTTGAGTTCTGATGGTTGTCATAAGAGAAATAAATGTTCACCTAGGCTCTTTAAAGAAAGAAATTTGATTAGAATTGATTTTCGAGCCTAGGGGTAAAATGGTCATTTTGCAAAAGTCTAAAGGCAAAATAGTAATTTTGCCAAAGCATGATTATTGAAATGCAATTGTTGATGCGATTATTAAATGAGCTAATTTGCTATTATATATCAAGAATAACAAATAATTAACCTTGATCGAGGAAAGGGCAAAGTATCGAACTAGATCAACCATCTAGCTTATTTTGAAATCGAGGTAAGTTTGTGTGCAATAAATTCAACATCATGTTATTAAGTTTCTAAATGATTTATATTAGCAATTTTTGTACAATATTTCTATGAATTCAAGTTATGATGCTGAACGAGAAAATGATGAAAATAGTGAAGTTTAAGTCCCAAGTGGACTATAGTGAAGGTGAGTATACTAATAACGAATCATGAGAATGGTAAGGTCCCGTATAAGACCATGTCTGGGATATAGCCTTGGCACCGAACAGAGATCCCGTATAAGACCATATTTGGGATAGGATCGACATCGAATGTGAGAATCGTATAAGACCATATTTGGGATATGGCATCGAAAATCGATACGAGATCCCGTTTAAGACCATATCGGGGATATGACATCGACATCTAGAAGTGACCCCACGTAAGACCACATTTGGGATGTGGCATTGGTATCGTAATTTTGTGAATGAGGATGATTATATATCCTTGAATATCTCAAGTAGTTTCCATGTGGCAAATAATTAAGCTTATGCTAGAGATGAGATTAATGCTACTACTAAATGACAAGGTGACACAGGTATATGTGAGTAATTCATGAGAAAAGGCTCACGATATGTGGCATGTTATGTAATTGGTAAGATTAAATATGAGTAAGTTGTAGAAATGAGCTTAAGACTTGTGTTTTATTCAATCAAATGGATGAATGACATTATGATTTTTCTGTTGCTATTTATTTCATGCAAACTTAGTAAGCTTTATGCTTACCCCTCTCATTTCCCTTTTCCTTGTAGTATTGCTTAGTTAGATCGAGATTTCGTGGAACGTCAGAGTAAAGAAAACACACTATCAACTACTCTTCGGTATAGCCAAGTTAGATTCATTTTGAGTATGGCATGTATAGGGCTTAGTCTCTTTTGTTGTGCCACATTTGTTAGCCAAAGTGTTGGCTATTAATGTTGCTAATTCATTTTGTAAGAGGTCTTTGGATTTGGGCCAATACTTGTCAAGTTTATATATATATTTAATGATGATGAATTTCATAAAGTGTAGGCTTGTGTGGATGTATTGATTTTCAGTCTTTTGAAGTACTTTATAGTCCTGATATGTGTTGGATTGGATTGGTGCAATTATGGTTACTGTACAGGGTGGCATATGGCTTGGTAGATAGCCTTTTAAATGTCCACATTGGTGTGTGTCTAGGCCGCGTGTGACACACGATCAGCTGCATGGGCATGTTGATTGGTCGTGTCCCCCCATGCATGCTAGGCTTACAGGTCAGTAAGCTTAGTAGTAAACACTCGGGCAGAGACACTACCTGTGTTTCAGCCATGTGGGAGGAACAACCATGGGCATGGGTGTGTGCCCAGGCCGTATGCGAAGTCTACACGTGAATTTGGAATTTAATTCGCCACATGGTCGAATGACATGGGCATGTGACTGGCCGTGTGATGCTAGTCAGTGTCAACCACGGGCCAGACAGACAGGCGTGTGACAGGCCATGTGATACAAGTCTGTGTCAACCACGGGTGTGGAACATGGGCATGTGATGTGTCACATGGGTGTGACCCTTCTTCCAAACGGACATGTGACCCTGTTTTAAGTAGAAATTTTCTAAGTGTGCAAATGTTTCCAGTTAAATTTTGAAACCCTCCGTATGCATGTTTGAAGCCTCGTAGGCCCATAATAAGGATGTTATGCATATGTATGAAAAGTTTTAAGTTGGAAGTGAAATTTTAAAGCCCAAAGTTGTATATTCAAGCAAGTTAAGTCTGGTAATACCTCGTACCTGGTTCTGGAGTTGGATACGGGTAAGGGGTGTTACAAAACAAGTAATGTCGCCAGATTTTAAATGAAAATAAAATAGTTGCTAACTCCAAATCATGTATCATGTAATTTCTTTTATGTGGTTTTAGCTGTCTAAAAGCATAAGCTATTACTTTGCTTTCTTGCATCAAAACACAGCCAAAATCATTGAACAATGCATCACTTTAAATTACAAATTCTTTACCCGATTCAGGTTGAACTAACACAGGTGCTTCAGTCAACAAAGTTTTCAATCTATCAAAACTCTGCTGACATTTACAGACCACTCAAATTTCACATATTTTTGCAACAGGCAAGTCATCGGAGAAGATATCATTGAGAACCCTTTTACAAGCCTCTGATAATAACCAACTAGTCCCAGAAAAATTCTGACTTTAAACACTTTTTTTGGCGGTTTCAAATTAACAATTGCTTAAATTTTATTTGGATCCACTCTGATGCCTTCAGCAGACACTATATGTCCAAGAAAACCAACTTTTCAAAGCCAAAATTCACATTTTCTAAATTTGGCATACAATTGTTTCTCACGTAGAGTTTGCAACACAATTCTCTAATGATTAGCATGTTCATTTTCATCTTAGGAGTATACCAGTGTATCATCAATAAAAACCACCACAAACCTATCTAGATACGGTTTGAAAATTTTATTCATCAGATCAATAAATACTACAGGTGCATTCATCAACCCGAATAGCATCACAAGAAATTCATATTGCTCATACCTGGTTCTGAAAGTTGTCTTTGGTACATTTGAGTCTTTCACTAGCAACTGATAGTATCCAGAACGGAGATCTATTTCAGAGAACACAATGACACCTTTCAGCTGATCAAACATATCATCAATTCGAGACAATGGATACTTTTCTTGATTGTAACTTTATTGAGCTGCATGTAATCAATACAAAGCCTCAACGATCCATCTTTCTTCTTTACAAACAGAACCGATGCACCACAAGGTGAAAAACTAGGTCGAGCCAAGCCCCTATTTGTTAATTCTTGCAACAATGCTTTCAGCTCTTTTAACTCCGTGGGGGCTATTCGATAAGGTGCTATAGATATAGGAGTTGTTCTCAGAATAAGACCTATAGAAGATTCCACCTCTCTGACTGGCGGTAATCCAGGTAATTCTTCCGAAAACAAAACAGGAAACTCACAAACAACTAGCACTTACTTAATCTTCAATTTGGATACTTTAGTGTCTAACACATATGCAAGATAAGCATCATACCCTTTTTGACATATTTCTGTGCTGATATAGCTGAGATTACATTAGATAACCCATCCAATTTATTAGATTCAGCATGAAGTAATTCACCATTCTGACATTTCAACACAATGTATTTTTGTTTACAATTCACCATCGCATCATGTTGTGTTAGCCTGTACATTCCCAAAATTACATCAAATTCATCAAAAGGTAGTAGCATCAAATCAACCGAGAAATAATAACCCTTTACCATTAATGGATGATTTTTATAAATTTTATCCACCATAACATACTGGCCCGGGGGTTTGAAACTTTAACCACAAATTCAGTGAACTCAACAGGTAATTTTTTAACAGACACTAAATTTGTGCATATGTATGAATATGTTGAACCAGGATCAATCAAAGTAGTAATATCAGTATTAAAAAGAGAAAATGTACCAGTAACGACATCTAGTGTAGAAGCATCCTCTCTTGCACATATAGCATATGTCCTTACCGGTGCTCTTGCTTCAAATTTAACTGTTGAATCTTTCGTAGCACTTTGACTACAACTAACATTGCTAGGGTGTCGAGGTGGTCTACCTATCGAGCGGGTTACTCGGCTTCGAAGTCTAATCAATATCTTTTCAATTCTTCATAGACAATCTTTAAGATAATGGTCAAGAGGACTACATCTATAGCAAGCACCACTTCTCATACAACATTCCCAAAAATGAAATTTATTACAATGTTTACACCTCAGTTTGGGGTTACCAACACTTCCAACACTTATTATAGATGGAGATGAAGATCTCGGATTAGATCGTTGAGAGCCTCATTCTTTTTCAAAATATCCCACAGATATGGTAAAATGATCATGGTATTTCTTTGATTTATTTGAAGAAGATGATTGTGATTTGCCCATAAATCTTTTACCAAAAATCGGGCTTCTCTCTCCTCTTGTTTCTTTTCTTTACTTAATTCATCGGCTTTGTGTCCTCGATCAGCTAGTACTACAAATTCCCTTAATTCAAGAATTCCAATCAAGAGCTTGATGTCCTCATTTTATCCTTCTTCAAAACATTTACACATAACAATGTCAGTCGAAACAAATTCCCTAGTATACTTGCTTAACCGAAGCGAATTCCCGCTCGTATTCAGATACTATCATATTTCCTTATTTAGTCTCTAGAAATTCTTTCTTTTTCTAATCCAGAAATCTCTGGCTAATATACTTCTTTCTGAATTCCATTTGGAAAAATGCCCATGTAACATTTTCCCTTGGTACAGCAAAAATCAAAGTATTCCACCACTGATAAGCTGCGTCTTTCCAACAGTGATACATCACATTTTAGGCACTCAGCTAGTGTGCATGATAATTCATCCAAAACCCTAATTGTATTCTCTAACAAAAAATTCAGCCCATTTCAGATTATCTTTGGCAGTAGCCCTAAATTCTTCTACCCCATATTACTAAATTTTATCTACCAAAAGCTTACCACTTCTAACAGGTTCAACACCTTGCGGCATGTCAGGAATCGATAGAGGAGCCAGGAAGGGAGGTTGTTGTATAGCAGGATTTGTTCTTATGAATTCTGTGAACCACTCATTCATCATTTGGAAGAAGGATTCTTTTGCCTCCTAACTTTGGCCCTCATATATGGGCCTTCTACTACTACTAGATGCAACTCTTTGAACTGAAGCTTGAGCATTGCTCTCAGCTTCCTCAGATTCAGTCTAACTTGGTTGGGTGACATTACTATATGAATAACATATTTAAAATGGTCTGGAGATATCACACTATCACAAATTATATAATGGCATGTATAGCTAAACTCGTACATGCTACGTTAGTCCGATAATTAGTTAAATCGTAGCTCTGATACCAACAAATGTAACACCTCTAACCCATATTTGTCACTGGAACAGGGTTACGGAGCATTACCGGAGTTTATAGTTCAATTATAGTTAATTCATGTTATTTACTATTCATTCTAAAAATCGATCACAATCAATCATAATGTCCCTTATATGGGTCCTCGAGGCCCAAAATACATATTAGAATTGAGTCGGGACTAAACCAGGATCAGAGTAAATTTTTCACAAAATCTTAATTTTTTCTTAAGTGCAGGGGACACACGCCCATATAGCTAAGCCATGTGACTCACATTGCCAATGACACGCCCGTGTGGGCATTTGATGTGAGGCACACGGCCGTGTCGTTACCTGTGTAACTCTCTGACTTATGCCACACAGCCTGCCACATGTCCGTGTGCTAGGCCGTGTGGTCAAATTAATTTTCACAAATTTGGTACAGGTTTCACACGGCTAAGAAACATGCCCGTGTTCTAGGCTGTGTATCTTACACGGCTAAGACACACGCTCGTGTGTCAAATTCTGAGCATTTTGTTTCTCAATTTTAGGATGCAAGGGACACCAGGCCAAACCACATACCCATGTGCCAGGCCATCTGTCATACATGATCAAGACACACGCTCGTGTGTCTACCCGTGTGGACAAAATAAGGCCATTTCCTAGCCTTATTTCTCACCCAAATTTGCCAATAACCTACAACAATACTTGTACATATATATATACTAACCAATTTTAAGCATAAAACTAAGCAAACATCATTTATATGTATAGTATAACATTTGATACATTCATATAGTCAAACTTACCTTTATGCAAGAATATATATATTTTACCCTAATTCAATCTAACCATACCTTATAGATGTATGTATTAAACATGATATAACTTTATATTATCATACCAAAATATACCATTACTAGCCATTCTAATGGATAGATTACAAACATCCATTTATATATCATCATTGGTAAAATTAGATTATACATGCAATTATGTCAAAATAAGTTTTCTATTTATACCAAAACAAGCTGGAGGATAGTGTGATGATACTTCGACCGATCTCCAACCTTTACGAGCTTCCGAGCACTATAAAACAGAGAAAAGAAAACCTAGTAAGCATTTAATGCTTAGTAAGTTCTTATAACAAGAATTTAACTTACCATATATTTACATTTAAGATAAGCATTCAACAATGCATCCAAGCAAATTGGCTTATAGCCTAAACCACAACTTCACCAATCATATTAGTCAAGTAATTCACATAATACCAAGAACATGGATGAGCTCTTCATTTAATTACTTTCATACACATATGCTTTCCATATCACTATTCCATATTACATGTACACTTTAATGACAAATCATTTCAAGTTTAGTTTAGCCATGTCAGAACTTTACCCGTTGAATTTATTTAAAATATCGATGCATACACTTATACAGTACACTTTAGTGTACACTACTATAATTCATCAATTCATTTCCAGGGGTACCCAATTAGGGCATATAATCGGGAAGCACACTCTCAAGCATTGTAACAGGAAGCTCACACAGAGCCATTTTGGAAAACTCATAAAGAGCCTATCAGGAAACTTATCCGGCTATATAACAGGAAGCTCATAAAGAACCTTATCGAGAAGTTCACAAAGAACCATATCAGGAAGCTCCATATAGCAAATATCGAGAATTTCAAGTGAGCATTATCGGGAAGCTCACGAAGAGCCTTTAATCGTGATGCTCATAAGAGATAAGGTGTGTCCACATACAAATGTAGGATCACAATCTATCAGGTCACTCCAAAGAGTTATAACAAAAGCTCGCTGAACCATATAACAGGAAGCTCAAGAGGGCTAATAACAGGATGCTCTTTCGATCTATGGTGCGTCCGTAACATATGCTGGATTACAACCAATATGAGAAATCCTGTATCCATCAACTTTCATTTATTCAAATGGGATTTGAAATTTATCAAACATTATCGGATATTCAATTAATTTCACATACATGACAATTACAATTCACATTACAACATTTAATTCAAACATATAAATGTACATAATTTAGTTACTCGAACTTACCTCGATACTTGTTCGTATTCAAGATCTACTAATCCGAAACTTTTTGTTTTCCTCAACCTAACTCAGTATTAGGTCTTTCAGGATCTATATAAATGAATTTAACATCAATTTAATTCATTTCATACTAAATTAATTCAACTCACCTCCTAGGCAAAATTTATTATTTTGCCCTTATAGTTTTCACAAATGACGTGTAACATCCTGAAATTCAGAATTTATATTTGTGCATTATATCCTTCATTAGGCTAGTTAGAATATTAATTGTGTATGTTTAGGGGGTCCTAAAAAGGCTTGGGATTGAAATGGGCCTTAGAAAAATTTTATGTTTAAGCACTTTAAGGAGAGAAGGTAAGTGGCATCAATGCTTATGGAAATAAGTGAGTAATATGCTAGCATAAATGAGCATATGGCAAGGAGGTTGTGATGTCAAGTGGAAAGCTTGGAGGGAAGAGGTTCGAATCCCTCCTAGTGAATTTATTTTCATATTTTTTTGTACTTCTTCCCTAAGTATCGGCCATGAGATTATTTTTGGTAAGGGGAGACTTTTTAATTTTGGAAAGGTGGCTAAGGAAATAACGTAAGGATAAGGGCAATGAAAGAAATGAAAGAAAAGGAGTAAAAATAGGGATATGTTGGCCAATTTTGGGGAGAATGTTTTGGAAAGTTTTTATGGTCATTTTTTTATTCTTTTGGTATGGAATACATGGTTTGGGAGAGGTTTTGTGGTAGCCGAATTGAAACACCCCACACCCGGCCCACGAGCCTTAACCGGATCTGGTATGTTCCTCGATGTAAACCGGTTCAAAATTCTTTTGTTACTTTGAAAACTGTGTGTTTTGAAGATAGTTTGTTTGTGGGTTGGGCTTGAGTTGAAAACAAGTTTATTTTTAGATTGAAAACCCATTTATTTGGTGACAAAATATTTAAAGTTTATTTTAAATTAAATTGACTTAATCTTTAAATAACATAAATGCATAACATAGTAATTAAAACAACAATAAAATCATCACTATGGCCTTATTACATAAAACAAAACCCAAAATAAAATTTGTAGAGTACTTAAATAAAATAAAATGTCCAAATTAAATAAAACTTTAAGTCGAGTATGGCCACCACAAGTTCTCTCAGTCCGGTCCATCACTGCTCATCACCAAACATGTTCCCACAACGGGTGAGTCAACAGACTCAATGTGTAACCAACACTAAAATTTAACAGATTTACGCATACCATACATTTCATGTTCACATAATAATTCAAGATAATGATGCAACCCGAACCCAAACCTAGATGCCATCCGCTACACATCCCGGTACCAACCTGCACACCGTGGGGACTACTAAGTCAACCCTCCATTCGCTACACACCATCAAAGGCAGTCGCTGCAGTCGACGTGCTCCTCACCCATATAAAATTCATGGCTTAGCCACCAGATTAAATAATTGTGTCACGAGACACCACATTCAGATAATGTAACCGAAGTTACCACATTCAAATAATGTGACCGAAGTCACCACATTCAGATAGTGAGACCAAGTCACCACTTTCACTTCCCTTTTCATATAACCCAATGCCCCATATTATTCATATCATGCATATCATACTTAAATTCACATTTATGTCACTTTCACATGTTAAATATAACATATTTCGTAATCCTAGTAGGAGTAGGAAACGTACCTGAGTACTTTGTACCATAACACGGTACCTTAGCCATATTCACATTCTTATAAACTGGCACATATTAAATATTGCCATAAAATATATTAAGAATTAGTGTGGAATACACACCTGATTTACTTAGTGATTCATGAAATCTCAAAATTTGATCTCTTGCCTTACATCTCAATTCCAACATTCGACCAACCCTAATATATTAGCATAAAGCCTATTCGTTATAAAACCAAATCCTAGTAGGATTTGTATTCTTAAAACCTACCTTGTTGCCGATTGGGACACCAACTAATCCCAAATATTTGCTTTATTCCTCCTTGTATTCGCCAGCATTGAATCAATTAACTTGGTTAGTTTTGGCTTTTGAATATTTAAAGAATGATCTAAATACTAATATAGGCTTTAGTAGAATATACATAGGTGCTTACCTTCCAAATCTTAAATCCCGAATTGGATCCTTGCTTCCTTAATGCTATCGAAATTCCTATAACCATATGTTAGATTTAATCTAACATTAAAACATAAAACATGGCTTTTGGCCGAATATACATATGTCTTACCTTAGATCCTTGAAATCCCGAAAGATACCTTCTTGTAGTTGACAATTCTTAAATCCCGAATACACCCTTTCATAATTCGGCCAAAATCAATAATAGAGATTACTCCCTAAATTTTCAATAGGTCTAAAATATAAAAGAATTGAAACCAATTTTGGATCCTACCCTATTAAGAAATCGGTAGCACCTTTGTTAAAAGCCCCTTAAAGAATCGGTCTTGATGACTAGATGATAAGGTTTCGGCTTTTGGGATTTAATGGAGAAGTCGGCTAGGGGTTCTCTTGGGGTATTCGGTTTCCACAAAAAAAATAAAGAAAAGAAGACTTGAGAATTTTTTGCAATGGTGGACTATAGATTCGGTTTAACAAATGAAAGAGAAGAGAAGACAGGAGAGCACTAAGAAATTCGGCAGGGAGAAGAGGAGAGACTAAACAAAAAGAAGAAAAAGATGGATACTTCAACTAAGAATTTCGGCTAGCACTCAAACACTAGCCCTTCCTCACATTTCTCCTCTTATCACCTCATAAAATAAAAGAAATAATCTATTATTTATCTCTTGAAAGTAATCTATTATTTATCCCTATTTAATGAAATTTAAAGAGAATAAAACTCCTCTTTTAAGAGCCTTAATGTCATCCACCTCTCGCTTCGGAAGCAAAATAAAACTTCTTTTATTTGCTTCCCATGTGACTCGAACTTAGGCCCAATTCCCTTGTATGTGCCGCCATTTCCAGAGGCCCTAAGTGGCATCTCCAGGCCACTTTTCCAAGCCTGTTTGTGTGCCAAACTTCTTCTATTAATTTGCTTAAGGCCACCTTGTTTTAGTTTCCTCTTTTAACTTAAGTTTCCAAAATGTTCACTTTCCTCTTTTAACTTAGGTTTCCAAAATGTTCACTTTCCTCTTTTAACTTAGGTTTCGAAAATATTCACTTTCCTCTTTTAACTTAGGTTTCAAAATGTTCACTTTCCTCTTTTAACGTAACATTTCCATACATTCCTGTGTTTCAAAAATGTTCAAAATACATTCATAACACATAAGACATGTCATTTCGCATAATTAAACCGAAAATGCATAGGCCCTTTTCAAGATGTTACAGTTCTACCCCCTTAAAATAATTTCGTCCTCGAAATTTCCTAGCTAAAATAATTGAGGGTATTGCTGTCGCATTGCTTCTTCTAGCTCCCACGAAGCTTCTTCCGATCCATGATTGCGCCACAACACTTTGACTAGGGGAACTGACTTCCTCCGTAATATATTCACATCACGTTCTAATATCTGAATCGGCTCTTCCTCATAGGATAAGTCTGGGCTTAGCTCCACTTCTTCAACTGGTACCACATGAGATGGATTCGATCGGTAGTGACGTAGCATGGATACATGGAATACGTTGTGCATCTGACTGCAACTCTAGTGGCAACTCTAACTAATATGCCACTGGCCCAACTCGCTTTAGTACTCGATAGGGCCTTATAAACCTTAGGCTTAGCTTCCCTTTCCAACCAAATCTCATCACCTTCTTCCAAGGCAAAACCTTAAGAAATACTTGTCTCCCACGTCAAATTTGATTTCCTTCCGTTTAAGATCTGCGTACGACTTCTGTCTATCAGATGCTTCCTTCAATCGTGCTCGGATTATCTCAACCTTCTTCGCCGCCACCAACTCTGGTCCCAAAACTCGACGTTCTCCTAACTCACCCAACAAGTAGGAGTTTGACACTTTTGCCCGTATAATGCTTCATATGGTGCCATCCGAATGCTAGCCTGATAATTGTTGTTGTAGGCGAACTCTACTAAAGGCAAGTAATCCTCCCAACTTCCTCGAAAATCCATCACATAGCCTCTCAACATATCCTCCAACACTTGTATATACGCTCAGATCGCCCGTCGATTGTGGATGAAAAGCCGTAGTAAAGTCCAACTTGGTGCCTAAAGCTTGATGAAGTGCCCTCCAAAACTGAGACGTGAACCTTGGGTCTCTATCCGAAATAATTGACACCGGCACTCCGTGTAACCTTACAATCTCTGCCACGTATAATTTGGCTAACTTCTAAAGGGAATAATCCACTCTTATCGGGATGAAGCGTGCGAACTTAGTCAAACAGTCCACTATTACCCATACCGAGTCCTTCTTTGTAGGCGTAAGGGGAAGCCCACTAACGAAGTCCATGGTAATTCTTTCCCACTTCCACTGCGGAATCTTGATTAGCTAAAGCAATCCTGAGGGAACTTCGTGTTCAGCCTTAACTTGCTGACATGTCAGACATTTTCCCACGAATACAGTAACTTCCCATTTAAAATCAAGCCACCAAAATTGTTCTCTTAGATCTCTGTACAACTTAATGCCTCCGGGATGCATAGCATAAGGGCTACTATGCACTTCCCGAAGAATCTTCTGTCTTAACTCCTCGTCCTTCGGCATACAGACTTTTCCTTTGTAGCACAATACTCCTTCATCATTAATGCCATAATCCTCTAACTCTCCGCTCAGACTTGTCGTAACTTAGCACTTAGGTCCTTATCGGTCAATCGTCCCTTTTCACCTCATTCACCATGTGGGTTTGACTTGCAACTCGCCAACAAAGCTTCCATCATCATACAAACTTAAGTGAGCGAATATAGCCCTTTGATCCAACACAACCTTCCAACTTAGGGCATCGGCTACCACATTCGCCTTTGCTCGGTGGTACTCTATCGAGCAATCATAATCCTTCAATAACTCCACCCACCTTCACCGCCTCAAGTTCAACTCCTTCGACTCAACAGATACTTAAGGCTCTTGTGGTGCGTGTAGATCATCGACCTTTCTCCATAGAGATAGTGCCTCCACACCTTAAGGGCTAAAACCATCGCCGCCAATTCCAAGTCATGGGTTGGGTAGTTAACCTCACGCGCCTTAATCGCCGAGACACATATGCGACTACCTTTCCATCTTGCATCAATACGCAACCCAAACTTGTATGGGAAGCGTCATAATACACCGTGAATTCCTTTCCTGCCTCTGGCTGAATCAATACTAGAGCTTCCATTAAAACCTTCTTAAGCTTCTCAAAGCTCTCCTGCTACTTATCCGACCATACAAAGGGTACTTCCTTCCTCAACAACTTTTTCAAAGGCGCGGCTATAGACGAGAACCCTTCCACAAACCTTCTGTAATAGCCTGCCAAACCTAAGAAACTTCAGATCTCAACCACGGACCTAGGTGGTTTCCAATCCAACACCGCTTCGATCTTCCTAGGATCCACTCTTATTCCCTCTGCGGATACCACATGCCCTAAGAATGCCACCTCCTTGAGCCAAAATTCACACTTGCTGAATTTGGCATAGAGCTTCTTCTCCCTTAACACTTGCAGCACAACTCGGAGATGCTCATCATGCTCCTCTTCAGACTTAGAGTACACCAAAATATCGTCGATGAACACGACGATGAACCTATCCATGTAAGGTTGGAAAACTCGGTTCATCATATCCATGAACGCGGCTAGAGCTTTTGTCGACCCAAACGGCATTACTACAAACTCAAAATGGCCGTATATTGTCCTAAAAGCTGTCTTATGGATATCCGCTCCTTCACCTTCAATCGATGATATCCCGACCTCAAGTCTATCTTTGAGAATCTGCATTTCTTTTCACCGATCGAACAAGTCATTGATCCTTGGCAAAGGATACTTGTTCTTAATGGTCAGCTTATTTAACTGACGGTAATCTATGCACATACGCATAGTTGTGTCCTTCTTCTTTACAAACAGGACCGGTGCTCCCTATGGAGACACATTGGGTCGAATGAACCCACGATCCAGCAATTCTTGGATTTGAGCCTTGAGCTCCACTAACTCCTTTGGCACCATTCGGATGGAGCAATTGACATAGGAGTCGTTCCTGAGCAAATCTATTCCAAATTCCACCTCCCTATCCGGGGTATTCTCGTAATTCCTCGAAAATACGTCTTTAAAGCCCTTTACTGTTCTAACTCCACTAACTCCCCTTTTTTTGCGTCTACAGCACTGACGAAAGCTAGAAATGCCTTGTACCCTTTCCTAACCATTTTCTCAACCTTCAATGCTGAAACTACATTAGACAGGTAGTTTCTTCTTTCTCCGATCATTACCACTACTTCATCCTCTGGGGTCCTTAGTTCCATTCGCTTAGTCTGCACAATCCAACACGGCTCGGTGCTCTACTAGCCACCCATTCCAAGTATGAGTTCAAACTCCCCAAAGGGTAGTTCCATTAAGTCACCCAAAAGTTCACTCCCTAATCTCTAAAGGTACACTCGAAAGATCTTATCCACCACTAGTTTGGCCTAATGGGCTTACTACATCATCGCCTATCGAAAGTTCGAGTCTAGGCCTAGTGTTTCCACTACACTACATGCAACATAAGAATGGGTCGAGCCCACATTAATTAAGGCATAATAAGGCTTACCATAAATAAGGAACGCATGGGTTATAACATCCGCAAGGCGTCACCATCCTCCTCCGTGAACTACATAAACGAAACTTGGCTGCCTTGCTTCAGTGTTAGCAACACCTCTGCCTTGTGTTCCACGTCCTCCACCAGCACCATTACCTCTGTTATTCGAACCACGACCTCGTTGAGGCTGCTATCCTCCTCTACCAGCCTGATTAACATTCTGAGCTGCTGATCGACTTTCATCTGGTTTCTTAGGATAATCTTTGAGCATATGGTCCTTGGACCCACACCTAAAACATCCTCCCGTCTTTTTTCAGCACTCCCCTAAGTGCTTCTTTCCATAATGATCACAAGGACGATACTGCCATCCTGTACCAACTTGATGATTTTGTGGCCCATCAACTCTAGGCCTCTTTTGAGCCTTTCTAGATGATCCAAAACCTTTTTTTAGCCTATTCCGATCCATAGTCTGCTTTGTAGCATCCTTAATTCCCTCGACTACCTTGGCCTTTTCTACTAAAGTAGAAAACTCCCGCTCCTGATGCGGTGCTATCAACAATCTCAAATCATCCCTTAGTCCGTCCTCAAAATAGACACAGCGTTCATGCTCAGTTGCTACTACTCATCGAGCATATCAGCTCAACCTTAGGAATTCAGCTTTATATTCTACAACGGACTTGTTCCCTTGAACCAGCCCCAGAAAAGCCTTCCTTTGGGCATCAGTATACCTTATGCCGACATATTTCTCCTGATATGCTTCCTTAACATAATCCTGTGTCAGATCCTCGGTGTGGCACCATCCCGAATAGTTAACCACCATTGATACGCTTCATCGCGTAATAGTGCCACCATTTCTTTCAACTTCTCTTTGGGGTCGTCGAGCTCATCCATAATGTGCTCGGTCGCCTCAACTAGATTTAGTCAGATTGGGTGCCACACCGATACTCCACGGAACACCTCAACTCCATTGGCTTTGAGTCGCCAGTACGCACTTTCGAGCTCCCATATTTCCACCGCTCCACCACCATTTCCGAACTCACAAAGACAACCTACGATCAAAGATCATCCCCGTCCGAGCTCACTGCTCGACACCAACAATTGGGGGTGGTGGTGGCAATTGTAACTCATTGTCAAACCCTTGACCCGATCTAACGTGTTCGACACGACCATTCTTCCTCTCTGCGTTCATGATAAACGCGTCCTCTAGAACTCATATCTAACGATGCGCTTTAATTTGATTTAAGAAAGTTTTATGAATTAGCCCTTATTCCATTGATTATCCACGATGAAGTTTTATGAAAAAATTTTAAGAGTGGTCATTTCAGATTCATACATGCACACAATCTTCACATTCATACATCTATCAATCAATTATGAACTTCCGCTCATTCGGAGAAATGTTGTAGTTTTCATTGTTGTTGTTTTTCCACTATCCGTGGGTATTTGCATAATTTGTCCTACATGGGTATTTTTGTAATTTGTCAAATAAGGTTCCTTGGTATTTTTGTCAATAAGGGTATTCTGGTAATTTTTTTCATTCCTGAGGGTATTTTGGTAATTAACCTAGGTAAATTTGTAAAGTTTAATAATTTAGGGATATTTCAAAATTTGTAAAACTTTGAGGGTTCTTTTTGAGAAATTTATTTTCCAAAACGATAAAGTTGCAAAAATTTTGGTAATCGAGGTCATTTTGGAAATTTTGGTAAGATAGGGGCAATTTTGTAATTTTCCAAAATTAAGGTATTTTTGATAATTTGCAAATAAGGGTTTTTGGACTTGTTATAAAATAATGAAAATGTTGATTAGAACTGTGGGTATTTTAGACATTTTTATAAACCAAGGGCATTTTTGTAATTTTACCACTAGGGGTATTTTTGTAATTTTATAAATCAGAATTTTTTTCGAAAAATTGTGTAGAAAAAAATAGTTTTCACAAATTAAAGAAAAATGATTTTAAGAGTTTTAAAATTAGGGTTCTTATAAAAAACATGGCTAGTTCCCTTTCGGGTTTTAGTTATTGGGTTTAGCCTATGATGAGTCTTCTTGGTCGGGGTGAACCAAAGCTACGCACTGTAGGATTCAGTGGAGAGGAGGTGAGTCACATGGACTGCTTAAGTACCAAGCTCCCACCGAAACCATTCCTAGGCATGCGCATGGGGTTGCCACACCCACTAAGTTCTGGGTTAGGGTGAACCGAAGCTACGATCGTAGGATTCTTGCAAGAGGAGGTGAGTCACTAGGGATGCTTAAATACTAGGCTCTTAGGATCCAATCCTAGACAAGCGCACAGAGTTACCACACCCTAACTCGGTTGACTTAGCCATAGGTTTGTTTAGTTAGGCATTTAAGTCTTATGTAGTAGTTGGGGTAGAATAGTCCTAGGGTTCAAGTACCTATCATTCTATTCTACGTTCCATTCCTTCTCTACCATTCTATAAATCACATAATCACAGATGGTTGGGGTACTTACGGTGGATGCTGGAATTGGAGACTTAGGTGCCATGCCATCAAACCCGCCTATTTTCGAAATACTTCCATAAAACTCATTTGGGCTCGATTTGAAAACGTCCTTGGCCTTTTCTACTAAAGTAGAAAACTCCGCTCTGATGCGGTGCTATCAACAATCTCAAATCATCCCTTAGTCCGTCCTCAAAATAGACACGCGTTCATGCTCGATTGCTACTACTCATCGAGCATATCGGCTCAACCTTAGGAATTGAGCTTCATATTCTACAACGGACTTGTTCCCTTGAACCAGCCCTAGAAAAGCCTTCCTTTGGGCATTAGTATACCTTGTGCCGACATATTTCTCCTGATATGCTTCCTTACCATAATCCCAGGTTAGATCCTCAGCTGTGGCACCATCCCGAACAGTTAACCACCATTGATACGCTTCATCGCGTAACAGTGCCACCATTTCTCTCAACTTCTCTTCAGGGGTCAGGTCGAGCTCATCCATAATGTGCTCGGTCGCCTCCAACCAGTATTTAGCTGTACTGGGTGCCACACCAGATACTCTACGGAACACCTCAACTCCATTGGCTCGGAGTCGCTCAGGTACAGACTTTCGAGCTCCCATATTTCCACCCGCTCCAGCCACCATTTCCAGAACTCACGGCACAACCTACGATACAGCATCATCCCCCGTCTGAGCCTACTGCTCGACACCAACAGCTGGGGGTGGTGGTGGCAATTGTAACTCATTGTCAAACCCTTGACCCGATCTAACAGGTTCTGACACAGCCATTCTTCCTCTACCGCGTTCATGACAACGCGTCCTCTAGAACTCATATCTAACGATGCGCTTTAATTTGATTTAAGAAAGTTTTATGAATTAGCCCTTATTCCATTGATTATCCACGATGAAGTTTTATGGAAAAAATTTTAAGAGTGGTTCTTTCGTATTCATACATGCACACAATCTTCACATTCATACATCTATCAATCAATTATGAACTTCCGTTCATTCAGAGAAATGTTGTAGTTTTCATTGGTGTTGTTTTTCCACTATCTAGGGGTATTTGCATAATTTGTCCTACATGGGTATTTTTGTAATTTGTCAAATAAGGTTCCTTGGTATTTTTGTCAATAAGGGTATTCTGGTAATTTTTTTCATTCCTGAGGGTATTTTGGTAATTAACCTAGGTAAATTTGTAAAGTTTAATAATTTAGGGATATTTCAAAATTTGTAAAACTTTGAGGGTTCTTTTGAGAAATTTATTTTCCAAAACGATAAAGTTGCAAAAATTTTGGTAATCGAGGTCATTTTGGAAATTTTGGTAAGATAGGGGCAATTTTGTAATTTTCCAAAATTAAGGTATTTTGATAATTTGCAAATAAGGGTTTTGGACTTGTTATAAAATAATGAAAATGTTGATTAGAACTGTGGGTATTTTAGACATTTTTATAAACCAAGGGCATTTTGTAATTTTACCACTGGGGTATTTTGTAATTTTATAAATCAGAAATTTTTTGAAAAATTGTGTAGAAAAAATAGTTTTCACAAATTAAAGAAAAATGATTTTAAGAGTTTTAAAATTAGGGTTCTTAAAAAAAACATGGCTAGTTCCCTTTCGGGTTTTAGTTATTGGGTTTAGCCTATGACCGAGTCTTCTTGGTCAGGGTGAACCAAAGCTACGCACCAGGTAGGATTCGAGTGGAGAGGAGGTGAGTCACACGGACTGCTTAAGTACCAAGCTCCCACTGAAACCATTCCTAGGCATGCTTTGGGGTTGCCACACCCACTAAGTTCTCTGGTTAGGGTGAACCGAAGCTACGATCGTAGGATTCTGCAAGAGGAGGTGAGTCACTAGGGCCGCTTAAATACTAGGCTCTTAGGATCCAATCCTAGACAAGCATGGGAGTTACCACACCCTAACTCGGTTGACTTAGCCATAGGTTTGTTTAGTTAGGCATTTAAGTCTTATGTAGTAGTTGGGGTAGAATAGTCCTAGGGTTCAAGTACCTATCATTCTATTCTACGTTCCATTCCTTCTCTACCATTCTATAAATCACATAATCACACAGATGGTTAGGGGTACTTACCTGGTGGACTGCGGGTCGGAGACTTAGGTGCCATGCCATCAAACCTACCTATTTTCAGAAATACTTCCATAAAACTCATTTGGGCTCGATTTGAAAACGTTTTGGGCCTTAGACCATAGGTCGAGAGTTTAAAACTAGGCTCTGATACCAAACTGAAACACCCCACACCCGACCCACGAGCTTGAACCGGATCTGGTATGTTCCTCGACGTAAACCGGTTCAAAATTCTTTTGTTACTTGGAAAACTGTGTGTTTTGAAGATAGTTTGTTTGTGGGTTGGGCTTGAGTTGAAAACAAGTTTATTTTTAGATTGAAAACTCATTTAATTCAGGTGACAAAATATTTAAAGTTTATTTTAAATTAAATTGACTTAATCTTTAAATAACATAAATGCGTAACATAGTAATTAAAACAACAATAAAATCATCACTATGGCCTTATTACATAAAACAAAACCCAAAATAAAATTTGTAGAGTACTTAAATAAAAAAAATGTCCAAATTAAATAAAACTTTAAAGTCGATCATGGCCACCACAAGTTCTCGTCATTGGGTCCATCACTTGTTCATCACAGAAACATGTTCCCACAACAGGGTGAGTCAACAGACTCAATGTGTAACCAATACTAAAATTTAATAGATTTAGGCATACCATACATATCATGTTCACATAATAATTCAAGATAATGATGCAACCCGAACCCAAACCTAGATGCCATCCGCTACACATCCCCGTACCAACCTGCACACAGTGGGGACAATTAAGTCAACCCTCCATCCGCTACACACCATCGAAGGCAGTCGCTGCAGTCGACGTGCTCCTCGCCCATATAAAATTCGTGGCTTAGCCACTAGATTAAATAATTGTGTCACGAGACACCACATTCAGATAATGTAACCGAGGTTACCACATTCAGATAATGTGACCAAGTCACCACATTGAGATAGTGAGACCAAGTCACCACTTTCACTTCCCTTTTCATATAACCCGAATGCCCCATATTATTCCTATCATGCATATCATACTTAAATTCACATTTATGTCACTTTTCACATGTTAAATATAACATATTTCGTAATCCTAGTAGGAGTAGGAAACATACCTGAGTACTTTGTACCGTAACACGGTACCTTAGCCATATTCACATTCTTATAAACATGTACATATTAAATATTGCCATAAAATATATTAAGAATTAGTGTGGAATACACACCTGATTTGCTTAGTGATTCACTGAAATCTCGAAATCTGATCTACTATCTTAGATCTCAATTTCTACATTCGACCAACCCTAATATATTAGCATAAAGCCTATTCGGCTATAAAACCAAATCCTAGTAGGATTTGCATTCTTAAAACCTACCTTGTTGCCGATTGGGATACCAACTAATCCCGAAATCTTTGCTTTATTCCTCCTTGTATTCGGCCAGGCATTGAATCAATTAACTTGGTTAGTTTTCATCTTTTGAATATTTAAAGAACATATCTAAATACTAATCTAGGCTTTAGCCGGATATACATAGATGCTTACCTTCCAAATCTTAAATCCCGAATTGGATCCTTGCTTCCTTAATGCTGTCGAAATTCCTATAACCATATGTTAGATTTAATCTAACATTAAAACATAAAACATGGCTTTTGGCCGAATATACATATGTCTTACCTTAGATCCTTGAAATCCCGAAAGATACCTTCTTGTAGTTGACAATTCTTAAATCCGAATACACCCTTCCATAATTCGGCCAAAATCAATAATAGAGATTACTCCCTAAATTTTTGATAGGTCTAAAATTTAAAAGAATTGAAACCAATTTTGGATCTTACCCTTTTAAGAAATCGATAGCACCCTTGTTAAAAGCCCCTTAAAGAATCGGCCTTGATGACTAGATGATAAGGTTTCGGCTTTTGGGATTTAATGGAAAAGTCGGCTAGGGGTTCTCTTGGGGTATTCGGTTTCCACAAAAAAAATAAAGAAAAGAAGACTTGAGAATTTTGGCAATGGTGGACTATAGATTTGGTTTAACAAATAAAAGAGAAGAGAAGACAGGAGAGCACTAAGAAATTCGGCAGGGAGAAGAGAAGAGACTAAACAAAAAGAAGAAAAAGATGGATATTTCAACTAAGAATTTCAGCTAGCACTCAAACACTATCCCTTCCTCACTTTTCTCCTCTTATCACCTCATAAAATAAAAGAAATAATCTATCATTTATCTCTTGAAAATAATGTATTATTTATCCCCTATTTAGCCGAAATTTAAAGAGAATAAAACTCCTCTTTTAAGAGCCTTAATGCCATCCACCTCTCTTACGAAAGGAAAAATAAAACTTCTTTTATTTACTTCCCATGTGACTCGAACTTAGGCCCAATTCCCTTGTATGTGGTGCCATTTCCAGAGGCCCTAAGTGGCATCTCTAGGCCACTTTTCCAAGCCTGTTTGTGTGCCAAACTTCTTCTATTAATTTTCTTAAGGCCACCTTGTTTTAGTTTCCTCTTTTAACTTAAATTTCCAAAATGTTCACTTTCCTCTTTTAACTTAGGTTTCCAAAATATTCACTTTCCTCTTTTAACTTAGGTTTCCAAAATGTTCACTTTCCTCTTTTAGCGTAACATTTCCATACATTCCCAGGTTTCCAAAAATGTTCAAAATACATTTATAACACATAAGACATGTCATTTCTTACAATTAAACCGAAAATGTATAGGCCCTTTTTAGGATGTTACACGAATTTTGCATTAGTGTTTTGGTAAAATTTTGATGCTTGTTTGGCCTAAATTCTTTTAGCATTCTTTTGTGCTCTTCTCTCCAATTCTTCTCTTATTGTCGAAACTTCAAAGTCATTAGTAAGTATTTTTCTTTTCTTTCTTTGTTTTGCCGAAACCACCTAGACATTGTGACCAAATTATTTTTGATCATTTCCCCTTTGGACCGAAACTAGTTAAGCATTCTTTCTCCATCTCTCTTTTCTTTTTCACAAGTTCTTCAACCTTTCTTTCTTCTTCTTTAATCCATATTCTCATAGCCGAATCCCCTTGTTCATCTTTCTTTTCTCCATTGCTGAACCTTTTAATTCTTAAACTCTCATTCACAATCTCATTCTCATTTGAGTTGACACTCTCTTATTTGATCAATCGGTAAGTGGTTCTATTCTATCATTTTATTCTCTTTTTCCTAGCCGAATGTGTGTTTATCAACATTCTGATATTCATTTGTTCCAACCAAAATATCTTCCTCTCATAATTCTTTACAATGTGATCACTTTCTAATGTAGAGTTTAGTGGAAGGCCAAATCTTTGACTCATTCGTAGCCATTGTACAATCATTGGGAATCGGTTTTATAATCATTAAGGTAAAGGATTTCTTTAAAGTTCATCTCGATATCTCTCAATATTTGTTTATTCCGTTAAAACGGAATGATAGATTTGTCTAATCGGTTGTTATAGGGACAAAATCGCCTGTTATTATTCACTTATTGATCATACAGAAATAGTGGTAAGCCAAACCCTTTTTTCTTAGACAATCGATATATATATATCATAATATCGTTTTGACTAAGATTTTATCCGATGGAGGCTAGTGGTACCGATTTGAAAGGGAAAGCGATTGGAGGACACAAAAAGAGTGGGTTTGCAATACCTATTCCTAAATTCAAACGAAGGGCGGTATCGGCTGGTTCAAGATTTTCCCCCGAGTTGTGGACCATCATCCAGTGAGAATAGCCAAATCGTGGTCGTTCACGATACTGAGGGTAAGCGTTTCAATAGATCGCTTGGTTTAGATTTAGATGAATTAAAATCTCGATCATTAGATTAATTGAGTGTTATGTTGTCATAGGTGCCGATGATGAAGAGAGTTTAGTACTCACCGTAATCAGGTGTGTAATCTCACACCGTAATTCTGAAGATCCATGATTCGGTATAATGTTTGATAGTAGATTGTTATTGTTATACGGCTAAAAATTGTAAAGTTGGCATAAAACGAGAAATTGGTTTAAAGTACATTATTTCTATAGATTCGACAAAATCGACATTAAAATTGATAAAATTACCAAAATGCCCCTATCGATTGATTTACCGAAATGCCTCTATGGGTCGAATTACTGAAATACCCCTATGGGTCGATTTGTTAAAATGCCTTAGTAGGCCGAATTATTATTTTTCTTTAATGGGCCGATTCACCGTATTAAATTACTAAACTAAAGGTTGTTATACATGAGGATATTTTATGTATGTTGCATCTTTACATATTGCATGGATGGGAAAATTAAATGAAGAGAAGTGTAGACCGGTGGCATTGCCACAAATTCTGATAATGGCTATGTGCCAGTTTAAATATGGCTTTGTGCCATCGTGATTAAGGCTGTATGCTGATTACATTACCGTATATGATTTTGGTGGCTCAGCCACAAATATTATAAATGGCAGCTTAACTGCAAATTGAAGAGACTAGCGGGGTGGGTTGACTTGATCCCCACAGGAGAGATTGGTTGGTACGAGTGGAGAGATTGGCTGGATGGGATAGGTTGCATTCATATCATTTATTTATTACATGTAAGTGGGCTTAGGCCCAATATTATTCTTTATGGGCTTAGGCCCAAGATATTGCTTTACGGGTTCAGGCCCAGTGGATAACGGTAAGGGATTATACACTGAGTTCTTGTAACTCACTCATTTTCCCTAATTCTTTTAGGTAATGCTCAGTAATGTGGACTTGGGCTATGGATGACTCGGTGGAGGCCATACTTCAGAAATGGTTTTTATTGAACTTTATATTTCTATTTCTGTTTACTTTACTATTTTGGGTTTTTATGTTGTAATAAGGCCTCTGGAATATTTTAGTTTCGCTTTATGTTTAACATACTTATTATTTTGCTTAAATCACTTTAAATGGGAAATTTTCTAAAACTAAAATAAAGGTTTTCTAAAATAGACTAACAAATGGATTTCATAACAAACTTATACAAATATTTTAACTCGAAATTTTCTCCAAATTATCAACAATATTTTCAAAGGTTATTGGTTTTATAAGATCATTAGTTCAAATTTTTGATTTATCAATCAACTTTTGAGGTTAGTAGTATTTTATCAAATATTTCAAATCAAACTTGTTTTCTTGATTATAACGTAATAATACCTATTTTATTCCGAATAAAAAGGATTTAACATGTTTTTCTCATGTGACATGTCAGATCCTGGTCATAACGCATGGGCCGGGTTTGGGGTGTTGCATTTTATGATATCAGATCCAGTTTCAAAACTTGGTTGTGGTTTGGGTTCAAAAACATTTTCAAAGCCGTTTAAAATTTTAATGTTCTAAAGGAAGTATGGCACCACGGGTATTCGGCACCAAGTCAGTAAGTATTTGTTCTCATTTTATGATTATTGTGTTAGTACTATGGTAAGAAATTCCACAAAATAGAAACACTCTAGAACTTTTAGCTTGAGGAGATAAAACTATAGAGATTGAGACTTTAGGATGCGAAATCGACTTTACTTCCTATACTTCATAAAATATTGTTTAATAAACACTGAAATAGTATACTGATACATAAGACTCTTAATCAGATTAAATCGAATTAGCATAATATGAGCGCTAGAGGACATAGACATGGTAGACATGGACGTGGTAGAAGCCGAGGTGCTAGAGTGGTATCTGAGGCATCGAGACATATGCTGGAAATGGACGCCCTTGCGTCACCTGTGATTGAAGCATCACATGATCATATGAGAGAGGACGACGCTCTATCCCAAGCGATGTTGTGAGTTCTTGAAAGGGTTGCTGGGGCAAGAACTGGGTCAGCAACTCGTGGGTCAATATCAGAGCGACTCAGATCGAATGGAGATGAGGTTTTTAGGGGTATCTTGGGTGTAGCCCCAAAGGTAGCGGAGTACTGGCTTGAGGCGGTGGAGCGGATTATGGACGGCCTTGATTGCAACGCTGAGCAGAAGCTGAAAGGAGCTGTGTCATTGCTAAGAGATGAGGCGTATTAGTTGTGGCTCACTGTTTGAGAAGGCACTCAAGCCGATCGTATTACCCGGGATTTCTTTAAGACGGCATTCTAGGGAAAGTATGTAGGGGCTAGCTATGTAGATGCCCGAAGGAAGGAATTCTTAAATCTAGTCCAAGGAGGTAAGTCTGTGGCAATATACAAGGCGGAATTTCTACGTCTGAGTCGCTATGCCCGACGAATAATGTTGACTGATTATGAATGATGTGTACATTTTGAAGATGGATTGCGCGATGAATTGCGGGTACTGATTGCCCCATAGAAAGAGAGGAATTTTGCCACACTGGTGGAAAAAGCCAAGATAGCTAAGGACATCAAACACTCAGAGCGGCAAGATTGAGACAAGGATAGGGGCAGGAACAAGAGATACTCTGGGTACTCAGGTTCTACTAGAAGTTTTTAGAAAAGGCATAGAAATGAGGGACCAGTTTGAGCGGGTGCTCTAGTTGTTATCAATAAGTTATAGCCTTGTGTGGATTGTGGTAGACTTCACTCGGATGAATGTTAGAAGAGAACTAGTGGTTGTTTTAGATGTGGTTCCAAGGAACATTGATTTAGGGATTGCCCTCGACAGCCTGCTAATACTCAAGGGGTTCGTAATGATTTTGCATAGCCAACTAGAGGTGCTCAGCAGCCACCGAGAGGTCGTGGGCTAGGTCAAGGTGGTAATGGTGTTGGATGAGGGTAGGGTGCACTGGGTAGAGGTACCGATAATAGGGGTAACGTGGAGTCGAGACAGTCAGGTTTGGTTTACGCGATTAGATGTCAAGAGGATGGAGATGCACCGGACGTCATAACGGTACATTTTTCATAGCTGATGTACCTATTACTACTTTGATAGATATTGGATCCACCCATTCATATGTTGCATGTGCTATTTCTGGAAATTTGAACATTAGATCTGAGAATGCTGCTAGAGAAACAACTGTAATTAGCCCTTTAGGACAGTCGGTGATAGTAAATAAGTTGTTTAAGGATGTGCCCTTAGAAATTCAGGGGGAAGTATTTCTAGCGAATTTGATGGAACTGCCATTCGGCGAGTTCGACCTTATTTTGGGCATGGATTGGTTGGTAAAACACCGTGCGAACTTGGACTGTGCTACAAAGTAGATGATACTAAGAACTTCAGAGGATAAGGAAGTGATGATGATTGGTGAAAGAATAAACTATTTGTCAAATGTGGTATCTGCTTTAAAGGCAGAAAAGTTGGTACGAAAGGGGTGTGGAGCATTCTTAGACTTCATTAGTGCTTTGGGTGCCAAAGAGTTATTGGTAGATAGCGTTAGAACTGTGAAAGAGTTTTCGGACGTCTTTCCCGAGGAGCTTCCAAGATTGCTAATCGTGTCAAACAATCGAGTTTTAATATTTATAAAAGAGTGATCGAATCTGTAGACTAACTATGACAACGATAGAGGTAAGTGCACCTATCGAATAGTAGTATAGCTTAGGCAAGAATATCTTATTGAACCCAATGGAACCTAAAAGTACTACTACTCACTTTCTTTCTATTATTTAGCCTAAAATATGGAGTGATTGGTTTATGAAACTAATGAAAAACTAAACTAGATGCAAGGACAAAAGAATGAATGGGAGAAAGACTTTAGGAAAACTCAGTTGATGAAGATGATACCCCCAGGAAGAATCCACCTATGACTTCACTTATTATTTATTCCCCAAACCATATAATTTCTTTACTTAGCTTGATCCGTGAGACTCCCTAACCTATATTAAACCCTCTCTCGAGGCGAATAACGTCTAACCTTAGGTTAATTAGTAGAACTCTCATTCTCTTATAATAACCCCCTAAGGAAGCAATAAATCGATCAATGGACTCCCATATTAGGTTTTACCCTAATTCGGTAAAATCTCGTAACCCTATCTCTAGGCGCCCGATCAACTCCGCTCAATTATGCTAGATCTACTCTTAGGTAGGGTCTATTCCTCCTCCACCTAAGCACATCAGATTAAATTAAGCAACATAATTAAGAACAAACTAAGTACCTATCATATAATTCAGAAATCAAATAACAAAATTCATCATAGGTTTCATCCACTTCAGGTATCTGAATGGTTTAGTTCATAACAAAGTAGGAAACATCTCAAGAGAAAAGATAAAACAAAACATAAGAAATCCCTAAAACCCCCTGAAGGAATTGAAGAGGAGATCCTCCGTCTTGAGTAGAACTCCAGCTTCTTGAGATGGATCAACAGGCTATCTTCAAGTGATTCCCTAAAAGATGAAAGCTTCGGTAAATGCCTCTGCCAAAATAACCGTCTGTTTCGGCTTCTGCCGAACTCCCCCTTTTAATTGCTACCTTGGGTGTTTATATAGGCTTGGAGATGTTTTACTTGGCTCCTAAGTATCCTAATTCAAGTAGAATTCCTCTAGGATGTTTAAGTAGACTTAGTAATGTGTTTCTTTGCCTACAAGCATCCAAATCCAAGTGAAATTGCTCATTCCAGTAGCAGAGGCACGGCCATGGTACACGCCCATGTAAATCGTCTTCAGGCCATGTCTCGATTCTGTCAATTGGGGCACGCCTGTGTAAATCGTGGCATGGCCGTGTGAAGTAAATGGAAAGGCCCGGCCGTGTGGCTTGAAGTCTATGCCTTGTCGATTTCCTCTTTGGCCCAAATTGGCCCTTTTAAGCCCGTTTCTCATTCTTTTCATCCTCGGGTGCTTTCCTGAGTATAAACATGAAAAGAAAGGATTAAAAGCACCTTTTTACATAAATCAAGGGCTAAATCATCCAAAAGCATACTAAATATGGAGTTAAAATATGTTACTTTTATGGTTTATCAAATACCCCCACACTTAAGCTTTTACTTGTCCTCAAGCAAAATTCTCAGCTTACAATTAAAACAAACTTTCCATAATTCATAATTCCTATCGACAATGTCTCGTCATAATTTCATAGATGATTTATACATGGATAATTCAACTCAAAGAACCCTAAAGATTCAATCAAGGTAAGTCATACCTTTGTAGTAGTACGAAAACATAGGTGTCTCCCATCATCTAAGTAATTACCTTTAATTCAAAACTGACAAGGATTGGCATCCTCACAAAAGATTCACTCAAATCACTCAAAGTGTTTAAGGTTCAAGAATAAGCACTCTATGAAACACCCCAAACCCGGCCCACAAGCCCTGACCGGATCTGGCATGCTTCTAAAGAAAATTCATTTGGAACTCTTGTTTGAATCTTTGCTAAAAACTTGTGTATTTTTTGAAAAGTCTTTGATTTAGGTTGGGCTCGAATTATGAACCCGTGTCGATACGGTGTTAAAAACAATTTGATATTTATACTTAAGAATAATCTTACTTATAACTTTAATATGACAAAAATTTATATCATACTAAGAACCTTAGTAGCACATATAAATAATTTAATACTGATGGCCTTATTACATCAAATGAAAACCCGAAATAATTCAAAACATGGAAATTTTAAAACTATAAAAACATAATATAACGATCGTCGAATTGAGCATGGCCACCCCTGAGCTTCTCTCGACCCGGTCCATTACTGATCATCACCTGAAAAATAATCCCACAAGGGGTGAGTCAAACAGACTCAATGTGTACAACCAACACTAAGTCTCAATCAGATTTAGGCATGTCAAATCATACATAATCATATAGCATTAAATAAAATGATGCAATCCGGTGCCCAAGCCTAGTTATCCATCCGCTACACGCCACCCGTACCAACCATCACACCGTGGGGACTACTAAGTCAACCTCCATCCGCTACACACCATCGAAGGCGATCATTGAGTTGACGTGCTCATCACCCTTATAAAATTCGTGGCATAGCCACTATGTAACATCCCAAAAATGGGGTTATTTGGAATTTAATTATTTTTCTTATGTATGGACTGCTGAGATTTCATTAATTGAATAATAGAGTTTAATTTAAGGCTTTGAGTGTGCACGGTTTGGTAGAAAATCTCGATTTGTAACTTTAAAGGTAGGGAGCCTTAGCGGAGGGTGTTATAAGAATAAATAAGGAAATATCGACATAAAATGAGCCTAGAATAAGTGGCAAAGGAGGCCACTTGGGAGCTACACTTGACGCCATCAAGAACAAGGAGAGCCTTGGTTCGAATCACAATTCTCCCCTTTTTCTTTCATGTTTTGGACGGCATGGGGGGGAGAGTTTCTCCTCTCTTTAAACTCTTATTTTTATTTATTTATTGATGATAAATAATAAGTTAAAGGAAGGATAATAGGGGATTTTATTTTAAGGATAATAGGGATATCACATGGATTATTAAGAGATTATTACTTATTATTAGAAATTAAATCATATTAGTTTGAATTAAACTAAATGGGTGGCCTAGAGTGAATTAAGGAAGTAAGATGAATCTTGGACTCCTTGTTGAGGAGGAGTGACTGCAAGGACTTGTGGAAGAGGGGAGGCGAATTCCTATAGGCACATTCTCCATCTTTTGTTTTCTTTCTTCCAAAATTTCAAGTAGCCAAATTCCATTCTTGATTTTCCTTTTTTCTCAAACTCTTAAAAACGGGAAAGAACAACATTCTCCTTGCCGAAATTCCCATCCTCAAATCTTCTTTCTCTTATTTCCTACTAGCCGAATCAACTATTCCTTTTACCTTTCTTCTTTTTCCTCACTAAAAGTCCAGCCTTATTTAGGCAGCCATAGCCGAATCTAATTCCTATCAAAGTGCCGAAATTCCTTCTCTTTACATTAGACTTTACTTGGCCGAATAACTCCCTTGGAAGTGCTGACTTTCTCTTCTCCTATTTGCTCACCTTGGCCGAATGGTATAAGTGGCATAGGCACATCAGGATTTCGTTAGCTGTTCAATCAATTGTATGGTAAGTAGAGTTGGCCGAATGCCTATGCTCCCTTTTTTTTTATTTCCCTATCTTTGTCGATTTTTACAAGGTACTAAGTATCTGTTTTGGAAACCAAATCTATCTAGGTGTTCTGGGATTTTGGAGATCGTCAACTAAGTTCCATTCGTGACCAATCAAGTGGTAAGAATCGGTTTTCATGGGTTTAGTTTGCAAGTATTTAAAAGCCGAAGGCTACTAACTTATTGAGTGCTGATTTTAGGGTGGTGAAGCAAAAGGTTGATACTCAAGACTTTCGGGTAAGGATTCGGGTTCAAAAGGAGAACCCTTTAAATTATTTAATTTGGCCAAATAGGCCATAGGGCTAATCCCATGGTTGGCCGAATGTAGGTACAAAGAGATCTAAGGTGGTCGACTCCTTCATTCGGGATTTAGATCACTCAGTGGTGACAGGTGTGTACATACACACATATAATTTATTAATATCTGATTGTTGTGAATGCTATCTTGGTTTTTATGTAGATCGGATAATGTACCACAACAGTATAGTTGGCAATTCGGGTAAGTCCACAAAATGTGTATTTGTTACTTGATGCTTTTGGTAAGCATAATGTATTGATGCATGAGATTTAAGCATGTGATGGCATGAAATATATATGTATATATGAGTGATGTGGGATTAGTGAGTGGAGGGGCGTGATTATTGTGCCGACGGCACCAAGTGTTTTGGTAACACACCGTGACTACGGTCACGAGGTTTGGTACCTCCAGAGGTTTGGCACCTCATAGCGACTTGTCCCTCGTGGTTAACACCACCGTGGGTTGGCCCCACTTGAGATATGGGATCGTCTGCCAGTGATTTGGTATCACACGATGGGTTGGCCCCATCAAATGATTTGTGTCTACGGACACCAGTGTTTTGGTAACACATTGTGACTATATGTCACCAGTGGTTTGGCACCACCAGTGGTTTGGTACCACAACGGGGTAGATAGTGGCGTTTGGATGGCTAGGATGGGTATTTAATATTCTGCATATCAATGGTTATATGTTGTGTATGAAAATGCTTTAAAACGGGGAAGGGTTACATACTGAGTCTTGGTGACTCACCTTCTCCATTATTAATTTTTTTCAGGTGATGCATAGATCGCGGATATGGAGCCGGAGGGACTCGAGGTGGCCATGCGGTGGACTTAAATTAAATGAACTTAAATTTAGTGGTTTTATTTTACTATTGGTTTGCTTTTATTTGGGTTGTAATAAGGCCTCCGTATACTTTACTTTCGTTATTTTCTTATATGTTGGATATTTTGTTTTTTAATTATAAATCTGAATCACACGCTTTTCTAAATTAACACGAAAATGCTTTATCGTGCCATCGCACATCTGAAATTTGTATAATAACTTGACTTAATTAAATTTTGAATTTGGACTAAGTATAATTTCAAAGAAGATAACTTAAAACGAGCAGTTTTCAACAAATCTTAAGTGGATTTCGAAAATGGGTTTCAAAAAGTTCTTCTTCGTAACGACCCATATTCGGTCCAAACGTTTGGGCCGGGTTTGGGCTATTACACACTAGATACATACTTTTTGTCATGAGACACCATATTCAGATATTGTGGTCTTAGGTCACCACATTCAGATATCGTGGTCTTAGTTCACCACATTCACTTCCCCTTTTTCATAATATCCCATATGCCCATGTCATACAAAATCATGCAACATAATGCCTTAGGCCCGATTTCACATTCTTATCATATTCATATAACAAGTCTTATCATACTCATAGTAGGAGTAGGAAAACGTACCTGAGTACTTAGTACCATTACATGGTACCTTAACCATAATCTTACACTTTTATATTAGCACATATAATAAATGAAAGCCGTAAATCTATCGAGATTTAGTGTGGGGTACACACCTGATTTACTTAGTGCTTTATTGAAGATCTCGAAAATCCCGATCTAAGCTTTAGATCCTTAACTGCCTATATTCGGCCAACCCTAATTTTATTAGTACAAATCCATTCGACTATAAGTCCAAATCCTAGTAGGATTGTTGTAATCAAATTCTTACCTTGGTGCCGATTGGATTAAAAATCAAATCCCAAAACTTTGAAATCCTTCTACCTTGTATTTGGCCAACCTTAGGTCACCTAAAGGATTAGTTTCGGCTTTCTAAACAAATAAGGAATAGGCTTAAAACATCAAATATGGCCTTGGCCGATTGTACTTATGCACTTACCTTACGATTTTCAAATCCCAAAAAGTATCCCTTGCCTTAGGTGTCTGTCGAAATTCCCATGGTTACATGTTAGATCAATTTCTAACATTTAAACACATTAAGAATGGCCTATGGCTGAATATCATCTTACCTTGAATCTTAAAAATCCCGAAAGATCTTTTCTTGAAGTCGACAACACCTTTGCTTGAATTCCACGAGGATTCACTAGATGGTAATAGGGAGATTGGCCCTACTCCTAATAGGAATAGGATATTTGGCTATTTTAAGGAATACAAGAGGAAGGGTATGATTCTTTTGAGGGTTTTGCTTTCACTCTTATTGACAAGGCATTTAGCTTTCAAAGAAATAAAGAGAGATTTGAGGTTGAATGAAAGAAAAGAATGAGAGGTGTGAGTGGGAAGAAATTAGGCACAAAGAAATTAAAAAAAAAAAAGATATCAAAGATGATTACTCCCCATTATAAAGAATTAGGCTACTATATCCTTGCTATTATCAAACTCTTTGATAATCTCCTCTATTATATCCTTAACAAATAAAATAAATTAATCCAACATTAATCCCTTATCAAACTCCTATATTATCTCTTATCACCTATTTAAACCAAAATAAATAAAATAAATCCTTATTTATCTCTTCTTCATCTTGCACAAAATAATTAAATCAACAATTATCCTACTTGAATAAATAAAACAAAATTATCTATTATTTACCAACTTAAAATAAAATAATCATCAATTATCCTACCTTAGTTGAAATTAATAGGAGAATTAAGCTCAATCCTCCTTTAGTTGTAAGTCCAATTGTCAGTCAATTTCTTCTCACCCTTCTTCCTTGACGCCAAAGCAAAAATAAAACACTACCATGTGCTTCCCACGTTACTCGAACACGAGACCTGTTGGCCCTTTGACACAAGCTGCAGTAACGCCCCAAGCCACTTTGTTGTTGGCTCCTTTGTGTCATAAACTCCCCACACTTTCTTTTAAGACCTCCTTCCTAGCTCTCCTTGTCTTAACACCAAAAGAAAAATAAAACATGCCTCCCTCGCCGCCAACAAGATTCGAACATGAGACCTGCTCCTTGCTCCACGGATAACGCCCCAAGCCACTTTGCCAAGGCGTTTTTTTTTGTGACATGACTCACGCAGAATTTCTTTTAAAACCTCTTTCGCTAGGCGCCTTCTTGAGGCAAAAATAAATGCTCCTTCCTGCTTCCTTCGCAACTCGAACCAAATCCCTGATCCCCACTACACATGGCGTCCATTGCCACTTTACCACATGATTTCTTGTGGCATTAATTCCCTAAAAATTCCTTTAAAGCCTCCTTAGCCCAGTTCCCCTTTTTGACACAAAAATAAAAGTCTCCAATGCTTCCCACGATACTCAAACCTCTTCCCTTCCTCCCAGCCTATGACGTCATGCACCAAGGCCCTAAGTGGCGCCTTGTAGCCACTTTACCAGGCCCACTTTCATGTCCATAAACTCCTAAGATTTTCTTTAAGGCCTCATTCGCCTAGTTTCTCATTTTAGACTTAAAATCTAACATTTTCCCAAAGCTTTCCCCTTCATCCTTGGGTTCTAAAAACTCCTAAAACATACTCAACCACACTTAAATCCTACTAACACTTGAGTTATGCTCCAAATGCATAACCACTAATTTAGGATATTACACTCTAAGTCAAACCTAAAAATTTAATCCCATAGGCTTGCCTAAAAATCAAATCTCCACCACTGTATATGAGATGATACACAAATCAAAAGGTCTTTAATCAGGGTTGTAACGGGGCTTGGGTTAAAAGGTGTGGATAAAGGCTGAATTAGAAGGTTAGAATCGAGACTGACTTGACAAATTACCTAAGTAAAAACAATGAACTAAATATGAATATTTACATCGAATGAAAACTAATAATACCTACTATTGATAATTACTCTATAATAAAGAGTATTTTCATCACTTGGAATTTGATAATACTTTAATACAAGCTTTTTCTGTAACAATTGGAGTTTAAATGCTCTAAGCTTTTTTTTTTTTTAAGAAAAAACTAAAAAAACATAATAGAAGGAACTTTGATAATTGAAATAACCTAATTTGGCAACTGATCAAATCAATTCTCGATAGAGGGGTAGTCAAAAGAATGTTGATAACAAATACAAAGGGTTTTGAGTTAATATCAAATGGGTAATTCAATAAAAAGCTTTGTTTGGATCAAATGGGTTTACTAGGGGTTATTTATGTAGGTAGGATTTTTAGTGGAGTGAATGGGTTAAAACCTAGGTGCCTTTATCATCTCTGTATATCAAATCAAAAGCGTGGTCTCGACATGTATAAATGAGGCAAGTTCTAGAATAACAGTTTAAGGTTGACACACTCATAATCAATAAAGTGAGCATGAAAAAGGATCTATGCTCTATAAGGCTTAAAATCTCACATAAATTATGGGTGTTTTTGACATCAATCCCTATAAATTTTGAACTTCAAGGTGATACTCAAATTCGGTTCAACAACCTATCAATTTTAATTTTTAGAAAGCAGACTTATCATGCTCGATTCTCTAGTATCCTTCAAATTTAATCATCAATGCACAATTAACTATGACTTACTCTAAAACATATCAATAATAACCATACATCATTAGAAATTTCATCCTAATTAGTAACATGAGAAAAATACTTTCGAGTAAGACTAAATTCAGGATTTTGAGAATAATGCAAAAAGTCAGGTACTTTTACCCCCCCACACTTAAGATGTACATTGCTCTCAATGTACAAAGATAGATAAACAATTATGTAATAATATAATCAAAATAGAAGGGGAGAAGTAGCACTCCTGAATTTTTGGATGAAGTCTATTAAAAGAAACCGAATAAGATTGGAGGTGAACATGGGGAAGCGTCTTGAACCGCTTGAAATTGAATCCTCGAAGTAGCCAGCTTGGTTTTATTGTATCCTAAGCTAAATCTACATATCCTAAAGAATAAGAAGAAGAAAATAAAATAAAATAAAGTAAAAAATAATGATGAAATAAAATAAAAGAAAAAATAAATAATGGAAAATGAAAGACAACTAGAAAAATAGGGAATGAGGTTTAAAAGAGATGTAGCCCGTGTTTTGAGATTTTGAATTTTGAACGCATTCAGGGTGTTCGGGCATGACCATGGGTGTCATGGCACGCCGTGTCTTTCTTCACATGGTCATTCAATACGGGCGTGCTCCTCCCGTGTTTGATAAGTCAAAATGTTGGCACGGTTGAAAGGCATGGCTGTGTTTAGCCCGTGCTTGACAAGTTAGTAACCTCGCACGGGGCGTTGGCACGGGCATGGACAAGTATCGCAGTCAGTGTTGGAGAAAGAATTTTATTCCCTGTTTGTGCAAGGCTAACGGCACGCCCATAGTTCATCCCCTAGCTTTCACATGGCCACGGGCACGCCCGTGTGTAGGGCCGTGTGGCCTAGAAATTTGCTCTTTGGTTAGTTGATGGTTAGGTGTTAAAAGAAAAATAAAATAAAATATAAAAAAATGACAAAAATGTAAAAATAGGGTTAGTGCTGGGTTGCCTTCCGAGAAGCGCTCGTTTATAGTCTTAGCTAGACTTCACCCCTCATTCATATGGTCATGGTGATTTGAGGAGGTGGAAATCCTTTCTCATGCGATCAACTCGATTATGGATATAAAGTTTAAGTCGAGTAATGTTTACCTCAAAAGTGTTGAATTTAGGATTGCTTACATTGATTGTTCCGTATAGGAAGACATTAAGTACCTCAAAAGTGATTTTTCATTTGCCTTGAGTTCTAAATTGGTGATTCGAGGGTCTTCCTTATTAAACAATACTTGATCCTCTATTTTGATGTGATTTGTTGTTCCTATCAGCTCGTCTGGGGTTTCTTTCGATTTCACTTCGTGTGGTTCTGGTTCCTCATGTAATTCTTCTTTATTAGCACGAGGTCTATGATCCGGCTCAAGTTTGTAGCTTTGTGGTGTTTCCTGCAATGAAGGTTGAACAAGTTGGTTATCAACTGAATTAACTTTCTCACCTTTATCACTTGATGTTCTGGCCGAGTCAAGAGCTTGAAGAGTGACTATCTCGTCGCCTACACAAAGTATGAGTTCTCCTGCGTAGATATCAATTTTAGCTCTGGTAGTTACTAAAAAGGGTCTTCCTAAAATTAAGGGGATCCTGTTGTCCTCATCCATGTCTAAAACGACAAAGTCTACTGGGAATACGAATTTATCAATTTTGATTAGAACATTTTCTATTATACCCCTAGGAATTCTTATAGTTTTATCAGTTAATTGAATGCTCATCCTAGTTTGTCTGGGTTTCACTAGACCTAGTTGTTTAAACATTTTTTAAGGCATAACATTGATGCTTGCCCCTAAATCCGCTAACGCATTATCAATAGATAAACTACCAATTAAACATGGAATTGTAAAACTCCCTGGATCTTTTAATTTCCGTGGCAATTTATTTTGTAGAATTGCTGAGCACATTGCGTTTAGCTCCATATGGTGCTCTTAGTCTAATTTGCGTTTGTTGTTCAAGAGCTATCTTAAAAATTTCTTCAAGTCTGGTATTTGAAAAAGAGCTTCAAGGAGAGGGAAGTTAATATGTAATTTCTTTAAGAGTTTAAGAAACTTACCAAACTGTTCCTCTGAATCGTCTCTTTTCATTGCTTCGGGTTAAGGTATGCGAGGTTGGTACTCCTTGATTACCAGTTTTTACTTTTCTTGCGTTACCTCTATCTTATCTTCGTCTACCTTGTTTTCTTGTATTGAGTTTGGTTCATCTAACCCCTTACTCACTTGAGCTGAGATGGCTTGAATTTGCTCCTTTGGGTTAACCTCGGTGTTACTTGGTAGTCGTCCTAGCGGTCGTATTAGCTTTGCGAGATGTCCCACTGACCTAGTAAGTTCTCTAACTTGATTCTCGATTCATTTGATCGATTTTTGTTGTTCATCAAGTGCTGCTTCAGTCTTTTGGAGACGAGAATCTGTGGCTGCCATGAAATTCATTAGCATCTCTTCAAGATTCAGCTCCTCTTCTTGTTGGTGAGGTGGTTGTTGAAAATCTGGAGGATGTTCCGATCTTTGGCTATTTTAATAATTCCACGAGAAATTGGGATGATACTTCCAACCTGCATTATAAGTGTCACTATAAAAATTATTTTGATATCTATAATAGTTACCTGTATAGTGAGCTTGCTCGTTTTCCATGCCATATCCGTAGGATGGGTACTCAGGATTCACCACGCCTCCTAGATTCAAATCATATTATATTTCTGGATGTACTTGTGAGGGACTATACCAATCATCAATATTTTTATTCATTATCTCTAACTGATTAGATAACCTAGTGACCATGTCGAGGTTGAAAACAATGGTTGCTTTAGTAGGAATTGCCCCTATGCCTTGCCACTGATAATTATTCAGTGCCATCTTTTCCATAGACTAAAAATTTCTGCCAAAAGAAAAATAAAGGGAAAAATTAGCAAAGTAAAAAAAAATTGGCTAAAGTAATAGAAATAGAGCTTTCTTAATATTTTAGATGTTCCCGGCAACGGCGTCAAAAACTTGATCGTGCCAAACAGATGAGTTTTAATATTTATAAAAGAGTGATCGAACCTGTAGACTAACTATGACAATGATAGAGGCAAGCACACCCATTGAACAGTAGTATAGCTTAGACAAGAATATCTTATCGAACCCAAGGGAACCTAAAAGTACTACTACTCACTTTCTTTCTATTATTTAGCCTGAAATATGGAGTGATTGGTTTATGAAACTAATGAAACACTAAACTAGATGCAAGGACAAAAGAATGGATGGGAGAAAGACTTTAGGAAAACTCAGTTGATGAAGACGATACCCTCAGGAAGAATCCACCTATGACTTCACTTATTATTTATTCCCCAAACCATATGATTTCTTTACTTAGCTTGATCTGTGAGACTCCCTAACCTATATTAAACCCTCTCTCGAGGCGAGTAACGTCTAACCTTAGGTTAATTAGTGAAATTCTCGTTCTAAGGAAGCAGTAAATCGATCAATGGACTCCCATATTAGGTTTCACCCTAATCTGGCAAAATCTTATAACCCCATCTCTAGGCACCCGATCAACTCTGTTCAATTATGCTAGATCTGCTCTTAGGTAGGGTCTATTCCTCCTCCACCTAAGCACATCAGATTAAATTAAGCAACATAATTAAGAACAAACTAAGTACTTATCATATAATTTAGAAATCAAATAACAAAATTCATCATAGGTTTCATCCACTTCAGGTATCTAAAGGGTTTAGTTCATAATAAAGTAGGAAAACATCTCAAGAGAAAAGATAAAACATAACATAAGAAATCCCTAGAACCCCCTGAAGGAATTGAAGAGGAGACCCTCCGTCTTGAGTAGAACTTCGGCTTCTTGAGATGAATCAACTGGCTATCTTCAAGTGATTCCCTAAAAGATGAAAGCTTCAGCAAAAGCCTCTGCCAAAATAACCGTCTGCTTTGGCTTCTTGCGAACTCCCCTTTTTAGTTGCTACCTTGGGTGTTTATATAGGCTTTGAGATGCTTTACTTGGCTCCTAATTATCCTAATTCAAGTAGAATTCCTCCTAGGATGTTTAAGTAGACTTAGTAATGTTTTTCTTTGCCTCCAAGCATCCAAATCTGAGTGAAATTGCTCATTCCCGTAGCAGAGGCATGGCCATGGTACACGCCCATGTAAATCGTCTTTAGGCCGTGTCTCGATTCTGTCAATTGGGGCACGACCGTGTAAATCATGGCATGGCTGTGTGAAGTAAATGGTAAGGCACAACCGTGTAGCTTGAAGTCCAGGCCGTGTCGATTTCCTCTTTGGCCCAAATTGGCCCGTTTTAAGCCCATTTCTCGTTCTTTTCATTCTCAAGTGCTTTCCTGAGTATAAATATGAAAAGAAAGGATTAAAAGCACCTTTTTACATAAATAAATGGTTAAATCATCCAAAAGTATACTAAATAAGGAGTTAAAATATGTTACTTTTATTGTTTATCAATTACCGCCGGATCGGGAGGTAGAGTTTGGCATTGAGCTGTTGCCAGGAATGGCTCCGGTGTCCATTGCTCCTTATAGAATGGCGTCACAGGAGTTAGTGGAGCTTAAAGCTCAAATTTAGGAGTTGTTGGATCATAAATTTATTCGACCAATTGTGTCACCGTGGGGAGCATCGATTTTATTCGTTAAGAAGAAGGATGGCCGATGCTTATGTGCATCAATTATAGACAATTGAATAAGTTGACAATCAAGAATAAGTATCCATTATCGAGGATCAAAGATCTATTCGAACAACTGCAAGGAGCTTCAATTTTCTCGAAGATAGATTTGAGATTGGGTTATCACCAGCTTAAGGTCAATGAGGCGGATATTCACAAGACTGCGTTCCGAACTCGATATGGATATTACGAGTTCTTAGTGATGTCATTTGGGTTGACAAATACACCAGCTGCATTTATAGACATGATGAACTGGGTCTTTCAACCCTACCTAGACAGGTTTGTGGTGGTGTTCATAGATGACATCTAGGTGTATTCAAAGACTGAAGAAGAACATGACTCGCATCTACGGGTTGTATTGCAGATTTTGAGAGAGAAGCAGCTGTATGCCAAATTCAGTAAGTGCAAATTTTGGCTGAGGGAAGTGACCTTTTTGGGGCATGTTGTGTCTGCCGAATGAATTAGAGTTGATCCTCAGAAAGTAGAGGCTGTTTTGGACTGGAAACCACCAAAGTTAGTGGCAAAATTTAGAGTTTTCTAGGGTTGGCTGGATATTACAGGTGTTTTGTTGAGGGGTTTTCGTTGATTGCTGCACCCCTAACTAAGTTGTTACGTAGGGAGTCCCGTTTGTGTGGTTAGATAAGCAACAAGAGTGCTTTGAGAAATTGAAGAAGATTTTGATAAAAGCGCCGGTATTGATTCGACCTGAGGCTGGTAGGAAGTTTATTGTTTATTTTGATGCGTCACATACGGGCTTGGGATGTGTATTGATGCAAGGGGAAAAGTGGTGGCTTATGCATCTTGTCAATTAAGGCCGCATGAGGTGAACTATCCCACCCATGATCTGGAGTTAGTTACAGTGGCATTTACTCTGAAGACTTAGAAACATTATCTGTACGGTGAGAAGTCGATTATCTATAAGGATCATAAGAGTCTGAAGTACCTTCTTACCCAGAAGGAGTTGAACTTAAGACAACGGAGGTGGATAGAACTGTTCAAAGATTATGACTTCTCAATCGAGTATCATCCTGGAAAGGCTAACGTAGTGGCTGATGCGTTAAGTCGAAAGGTGATATCAAATTTGAGAGTGATGTTCGCTCATCTCAGCCTTTATGAAGATGGTATCCTGTTAGCTGAACTTCAGGTGAAGCCTACATGGGTAAGCCAGATTAAGGAAAAGCAGTTGATAGATAAAGCGTTGGGTTCTCGATTTCAACAAGTGGAAGGTGGTGAGATAGGGAATTTTGGATTGAATAGTGATGGAGTATTGTGTTTCCGTGAAAGAATTTGTATGCCCAAGGATTCAGGAATTGAGGCATATGATTCTGCATGAGGCGCATAATAGCCCATATTCTATGCACCCCAGAGGTTGTGGCCAGGGTTAAAACGGGAGGTTACTAATTTTATAAGTAAGTGCTTAACATGTCAGCAAGTGAAGGCGAAACATCAATTGCCGTCAGGGTTGCTTCAACCGGTGAAAATTCCATTATGGAAATGGGAAAGGATAACGATGGACTTTGTTAGTGGGTTACCCTTAACGCTATTAAGAAAGATTCAGTATGGGTTATAGTGGATCAATTAACGAAGATTACTAATTTCTTGCCTATTCGTACGGATTGTTCATTGCAGAAGTTGGCCAAGTTGTATATAGCAAAAATCGTGAGGTTGCATGGGGTACCAGTGTCTATTATATCGAACAGGGACCCTAGGTTTACATCACGGTTTTGGAAGGCTTTGCATGAAGCTTTGGGAACAAGGTTAAATTTTAGCACGGCGTTTTACCTGCAGACAGATGGTCAGTCCGAGAGGGTTATTCAGATCTTGGAAGACATGTTAAGAGGCTGTGTGATCGACTTCAGGGGTAGTTGGGAATATTTCCTACCTTTGGCAGAGTTTACATACAACAACAGCTATCAATCCAGCATCTAGATGGCACCCTACGAGGCGTTGTATGGTCGTAGGTGTCGTACTCCTACTTGTTGGACTGAGTTGGGTGAGCGTCAGCTTTTGGGTCCTGAGTTGATTTCGGAGATGGTGGAGAAAGTTAAGGTAATTCAGGCTCGGTTAAAAGAAGCTTCGGATAGATAAAAATCTTATGCGAATCTGAAGCGTAAGGATATAGAGTTTGCGGTGGGAGATCAGATCTTTCTAAAGGTCTAACCTTGGAAGAATATCTTTAGATTTTGACTGAAGGGCAAGTTGAGCCCTAGGTTCATTGGATCATACTGTATACTGAAACGTGTTAGGCCAGTGGCTTATCAGCTTGAGTTACCTCCGGAGTTAAGTCAGATACATAGTGTGTTCCATGTCTCGATGTTAAGATGTTATCATTCAGATCCGTCTCATATTGTACCGGTGGAAGAAGTTGAGTTAAGATCTGGCTTGTCTTTTGAAGAGGAGCCAGTACAGATTTTAGATCGGGACGTTAAGATGTTGAGAAGGAAGTCAGTACTGTTAGTCAAAGTATTATAGCGTAATCACGGATCGAAGGAAGCTACATGGAAGCCCGAGGACGTGATTCGGTAGCAATATCCTCAACTCTTTTAATCAGGTAAATTTCAAGGCTGAAATTTCTTTAAGGGGGTAGAATTGTAACATCCTGAAATGCAGAATTTATGTTTGTGCATTATATCTGTTGTTAGGCTAGTTAGAATATTAATTATGCATGTTTAGAGGGTCCTAAGAAGGCTCAAGATTGAAATGGGCCTTAGAAAAATTTTTATCTTTAAGCACTTTAAGGAGAGAATGTAAGTGGCATCAATGCTTATGGAAATAAGTGAGTAATATGCTAGCATAAATGAGCATATGGCAAGGAGGTTGTGATGTCAAGTAGAAAGCTTGAAGGGAAGAGGTTCAAATCCCTCATAGTGAATTTATTTTCATACTTTTTTTTTAGTTCTTCCCTAAGTGTCGGCCATGAGAGTATTTTTGGTAAGGGGAGACTTTTTAATTTTGGAAAGGTGGCTAAGGAAATAAGGTAAGGATGAAGGTCAGGAAAGAAATGAAAGAAAAGGAGCAAGAAGGGGGATATGTTGGCTGGTTTTGGGGAGAATGTTTTGGAAAGTTTTTATGGTCATTTTTTTATTCTTTTGGTATGGTATACACGGTTTGGGAGAGGTTTTTTGGTATCCAAATTTTGCATTAGTGTTTTGGCAAAATTTTGATACTTGTTTGGCCTAAATTCTTTTAGCATCCTTTTGTGTTCTTTTCTCCAATTCTTCTCTTATTGTCGAAACTTCAAAGTCATTAGTAAGTATTTTTCTTTTCTTTTTTTGTTTTGTCGAAACCACCTAGACATTGTGACCAAATTATTTTTGATCATTTCCCCTTTGAAAACCGAAACTAGTTAAGCATTCTTTCTCCATCTCTATTTTCTTTTTCACAAGTTCTTCAACCTTTCTTTCTTCTTCTTTAATCCATATTCTCATAGCCGAATCCCCTTGTTTATCTTTCTTTTCTCCATAGATGAACCTTTAAATTCTTAATCTCTCATTCACAATCTCATTCTTATTTGAGTTGACACTCTCTTCTTTGATCAATCGGCAAGTGGTTCTATTCTATCATTTTATTCTCTTTTTCCTAGCCAAATGTGTGTTTATCAACATTCAGATATTCACTTTGTTCCAACCGAAATATCTTCCTCTCATAATTATTTACAATGTGATCATTTTCTAATGTAGAGTATAGTGGAAGGCCGAATCTTTGACTCATCCGAAGCCATTGTACAATCGTTGGGAATCAGTTTTATAATCATTAAGGTAAAAGATTTCTTTAAAGTTCCTCTCGATATCTCTCAATATTTGTTTATTCCGTTAAAATGGAATGATAGATTTGTCTAATCAGTTGTTATAAGGACTAAATCACCTGTTATTATTCACTTGTTGATCATACAGAAATAGTGGTAAGCCGAACCATTTTTCCTTAGACAATCGATATATATATCGTAATATCATTTTGACAAGATTTTATCCGATGGAGGCTAGTGGTACCGATTTGAAAGGGAAAGAGATTGAGGGCACAAAAGGAGTGGGTTTGCGATACCTACTCCTAAATTCAAATGAAGGGTGGTATCGGCAGTTCAGGATTTTTCCCCGGGTTGTGGACCATCATCCGTTGAGAATAGCCAAATCGAGGTCGTTCACAATACTGAGGGTAAGTGTTTAATAGATCACTTGGTTTAGATTTAGGTGAATAAAAATCTTGATCATTAGATTAATCGAGTGTTATGTTGTTATAGGTGTCGACGATCAAGAGAGTTTAATACTCACCGTAATCAGGTGTGTAATCTCACACCGTAATTTCGAAGATCCATGTTTTGGTATAATGCTTGATAGTAGATTGTTATTGTTATACGGCTAAAAATCGTAAAGTTGGCATAAAATGAGAAATTGGCTTAAAGTACATTATTTCTATAGATTTGACAAAATTGGCATTAAAATTGATAAAATTACCCAAATGCCCCTATGGGTCGATTTACTGAAATGCCCCTATGGGCCGAATTATCGAAATGCCCTTATGAGCCGATTTGTTAAAATGCCTTAGTGGGCCGAACTATTATATTGCTTTAATGGGCCGATTCACCATACTAAATTGCTAAACTAAAGGATGTTATACATGAGGATATTTTATGTATGTTGCATTTTTACATATTGCATGGGAATGGGAAAATTAAATGAAGAGAAGTGTAGACCGGTGGCATTGCCACAAATTCAAATAATGGCTATGTGCCAGTTTAAATATGGCTTTTGTGCCATCGTGATTAAGGCTGTATGCCGATTACATTACCGTATATGATTCTGGTGCTAAACCACAAATATTATAAATGGCAGCTTGACTGCAAATTGGAGAGACTGGCGGGGTAGGCTGACTTGATCCCCACATGAGAGATTGGTTGGTACGGGTGGAGAGATTGGCTGAATGGGATGGGTTGCATTCATATCATTTATTTATTACATGTAAGTGGGCTTATGCCCAAGATTATGCTTTATGGGTTCAGGCCCAAGATATTGCTTTATGGGTTCAGGCCCAGGTGATAACGGTATGGGGATTATACACTGAGTTCTTGTAACTCACTCCTTTTCCCTAATTCTTTCAGGTAATGCTCAGTAATGTGGACTTGGGCTATGGATGACTCGGTGGAGGCCATACTTCATAAATGATTTTTATTGAACTTTAGATTTCTATTTCCGTTTACTTTACTATTTTAGGTTTCTATGTTGTAATAAGGCCTCTGGAATATTTTACTTTTGCTTTATGTTTGACATGCTTATTATTTTGCTTAAATCGCTTTAAATGGGAAATTTTCTAAAAACTAAAATAAAGGTTTTCTAAAATAGATTAACAAATGGATTTCATAACAAACATATACAAATATTTTAACTCGAAAATTTTCTCTCAAATTATCAACAATATTTTCAATGGTTATTGGTTTTATAAGATCATTAGTTCAAATTTTCAATTTATCAATCAACTTTCGAGGTTAGTAGTATTTTATCAAATATTTCAAATCAAACTTGTTTTCTTGATTATAATGTAATAATACCTATTTTATTCTGAATAAAAAGGATTTAACATGTTTTTCTCATGTGACATGTCGGATTCGGTCATAACGTGTGGGCCAGGTTTGGGGTGTTACATGATGATTTCATTCCTAGGCTCAGAAAATGAAATTCATGCAATTTAATCCTTATTCCAAACCTAACTAAAATTTTCTTATAACTTTTACAGCACACACATTTCACAAAATTTAGAATTTTTCCATAACTCTTACATCTTTATAATTTAATCCCTAAATATATTTTCATCAAAATTCACTTTGTAAAAGTTGTTTATCTATCAACAACCTTTCAAATTATACCATAAGTTTTAAAATTTCAGCATATTCATCCATGAAAAAATTTCTATACATTGATAACTTTTCAAATTAATCCCCAAAATAGAGAGATTAAGCTATTCCGATCTCAAAAATATAAAAATTATTAAAAACGGGACAATACTTACTCAATTAAGCCAAGAAAGCTTGTTTTCTCTTTCCTAGGGTTTCCATAGAAACTTTGGGGAAGATGATGGAAATAAGATGATATTTTCTATTTAATTTGATTATCCTCTTTTAATTTTTCCACTTTCCAATTTAGTCCTTGCCTTTTTCTAATTTTTCATGGATGATTCATCAAAAATATCTAGTAACTTTTCTTTAATGGTCTAATTTCCATAAAAGGACTTAAGTTTTGAATTCCATAGCTATTTGGTACTTATAACTACTAGAACTCAACTTTTACATTTTATGCAATTTGGTCCTTTCCATAATTAAACACATAATGGGTAAACTTTCTTATCAAAATTTTTATACGACATTCCTATCATAATGCAGACCATGCAATAATATTAAAATAAATTTTCTTTTCGGCTCGAATTTGTGGTCCCGAAACCACTTTCCGATTTCACTGAAAATGGGCTATTACAATGCTCGCAGGAACTATATAACAAGACGCTCGAGGGGGCTTATAATAGCATTGCTTGTCTGAGCTATATTCTGTCTGCAATATATGCAAGACCACATTCAATATGGAAATCATGTATCCATCGAATTTCATTACTCAAATGGAACTTAACATTTTCTGAACATTATTGATCATGTGAATACTTCATATATTTTAAACATTTATATAATTCATATAAACACATACCACATGTAACAACCCGTTTTTGGTAAAATTGGAACAATGGTTTCGGGACCACAAATTTGATTCTGAAAAAGAAATTTATTTTAATATTATTTTATGATCTACAAGATGATAATAATGTCATATAAAAATTTCATAAAGAAATTTTACCAATTACATGTTTAATTTGATAAAGGACCAAATTGCACAAAGTGTAAAAGTTGAGTTCTAATAGTTAAAGGAATTAAATAGCTATGGAATTCAAAATTTGAGGTCCTTATATGGAAAATAGACCATTAAAAATAATTAGTTGTTAAGGATGATGAATCATCCATAGAAAATAAAATAAAGAAAAGGACAAAATTGGAATGATGAAAAATAATAAAATAAAGAAAATATCATCATTTTTATCATCATCTTTCCCAAATAAATATGGAAACCCTAGCCATGGAGAATGGAAGAAAGAGAAAACTTATTTGGCCAAATTAGGTATGTGTTCAAGTCCCGTTTTTAGTAATTTTTATATTTTTGAGATCGAGATAACCTAATCTAGCTATTTTCAAATTAATTTGAAAAGCTATCAAAGTATAGAATTTTTTTTCATGGATGAATATGCTGAAATTTTGAAATTTATGGTAGAAAATGAAAGGTTGTTGATAAATAAACAACTTTTGTAAAGTGAATTCTGATGAAAATGTGAATTATGGACTAAATTATAAAGTTGTAAAATTTATGGAAAAATTCTAAATTTTGTGAAATACATGGGCTGTAAATGTTACTTGTAAAATTTGGCTAGGCTTGGAATAAGGATTAAATTGCATGAATTTCATTTTCCGAGCCTAGGGACAAAATCGTCATTAATTAAAAGTTTAGGGGCAAAACGATAATTTTTTCTAAAATGTGAATTGGAAAGAATTGAGTATGAATTATATTAAATTGATGTTAAATCTACTCGTATAGATCCAGATAGACCAAATTCGTAGTTAGAACTAAGAAAGAGAAAAATGTTGGATTACTAGGTTTTATGTACACAAACAATTGTCGACGTAAGTTCGTGTAACAAAATTATGTATAATTGTATACTTGAATTGAATGTGCATTCAAAATGTAACAGCCCAAACCCGGCCCAATCGTTAGGACCTAATATGGGGTTACTAAGAAGAACTTTTGAAACCCATTTTCTAAATCCACTTAAGTTTTGTTGAAATCGCTCATTTTAAGTTATCTTGTCGAAACTTTCTCGAGTCCAATTTGAAAATTTAATTAAGTCAAGTTATTACACAAATTTTCAGATGTGCCCGATGGCACGATAAAACATTTTTCGTGTTAATTTAGAAAAATGTGTAATTCAAATTTTAATTAAAATAAATTATCCAACATATAGGAAAATAATCAAGTAAAGTATGATGAGGCCTTATTACATCCAAAATAAAACAACCCAATAACAAGATTTAAAATAACTAAAATTAAAGTTCATCTAATTTTAAATCCACCGCATGGCCTCCTCAAGTCCCTCCGGCTCCATGTCCGCGATCTAAGCATCACCTGAAAAAAATAATGGAGAAGGTGAGTCACCAAGACTCAGTATGTAACCCTTCCCCCGTTTTAAAATATTTTTCATACACAACATATAACATTTAATATGCAAAATAATGTGTACCCAACCTAGCCAACCATACGCCACTTTGTCTACCTGCTGTGGTACCAAACCACTAGTGGTGCTAAACCACCGGTGACATATAGTCACAATGTGTTACTAAAACACTGTGTCCGAGACACAAATCGGGTGATGGGGCCAACCCATCGTGTGATACCAAATCACCTTTGGCACGATCCCATATCTCAAGTGGGGCCAACCCACGGTGGTGTTAACCATAGGGACAAGTCGCTATGAGGTGCCAAACCTCCGGAGGTACCAAACCTCCGTGACCGTAGTCACGGTGTGTTACTAAAACATCTGGTGCCGTCTTACACAATAACACGCCTCCACTCACTAATCCCACATCACCATATATACATATATATTTCATGCCATCACATGCTTAAATTTCATGCATCAATATAGTATGCTTACCAAAAGCATCAAGTAACAAATACACATTTTCGAGGACTTACGAATTGCCAACTATACTGTTGTGGTACATTATCCAATGCTACATAAAACCAAGATAGCATTCACAACAATCAGCATATTAACAAATTATATGTGTGTATGTACACACCGTCACCATGATTAATCTAAATCCCGAATGGAGGAGTCGGCCACCCTAGATCTCTCTGCACCTACATTCTACCAACCAGGATTAGTACTATGGCCTATTCTACCAACCCAAGTATTTTAAAGGGTAACCTTTGTGTGCTAATCCTTACCTAGTCACTTTGAATACTAGCCTCGGTCCCCAAATCACTTAACTGTTCACAAACTACAATCGGTCAATATTAATAACCATAGCCTTTTGTTTTTAAAAGAATACCAATCTATATGTAAATCCTTACCGAAAATTGATTGACTAACATTGGCGAACTTACTTGCTTATCTTCAAATCCCGAAGATCCTACAGCGGATTGGTTTAATCTGTGATTAGTACCCTTAATTAACAGTTGCCGAAGCCCACACCTTCCTTGACCAAAGTCGGCATAATAAGAGAAAAAGAAAATACAAGCATTCGGCCTAAGACCCTTACCTTCCGAAATCGTCAAAAAGGGAAGCCTACTTCTCTTGCACAATATTGACCAAGTAAAGTTTAATATAGAGAAAAGGATTTGAGACTTTGATAGGAATTAGATTCGCTATGGTCGCTTAAATAAGGCTGAACTTTTAGTGAGGAAAAAGAAGAAAGGTAAAGGGAGTAGATGATTCGGCTAGTAGGAAATAAGAGAAAGAAGATTTGAGGATGGGAATTTCGGCAAGGAGGAATAGAGAATGTTGTTTTTTTCCGTTTTTAAGAGTTTGAGAAGAGAAAGGGAAAATCAAGAATGAGAATTTGGCTACTTGAAATTTTGGAAGAAAGAAAACAAAAGATGGAGAATGTGCCTATAGGAAATTCGCACCCCCTTCCACAAGTCCTTGTCATCCACTCCTCCTCAACAAGGAGTCCAAGATTCATCCTACTTCCTTAATTCACTCTAGGCCACCCATTTAGTTTAATTCAAACTAATATGATTTAATTTCTAATAATAAGTAATAATCTCTTTTATCTACTATTATCCTTGGGATTAATAATAAACAAAATGCTCCTATTGATTATTCATATATTAATCCAATTAACCTTCATAATATCTTCATCTATTATCTTATATAAAAAAAAAAAGAATTTAAAGAGAGAAAGGACTCTCCCTCATGTGCCGTCCATCATAATGCCAAAAAGAGGGATTTTTGTGACTCGAACCAAGGCTCTCCTTGCTCCCTTGGTGGCGTCACACAACCTCCTAAGTGACCTTACTTTTGCCACTTTGCCAAGGCCTTTTAGTGCCCAATTTCCTTCATTTATTCTTATAACACCCTCTGCTAAGGCTCCCTACCTTTTAAGTTACAAACTGAGATTTTCTACCAAACCTGCACACTCAAAGCCTTAAATTAAGCTCTATTATTCCATACATAAAATCATAGCGGTCCATATATAAGAAAATGATTAAATTCCAAATAACCCCATTTTGGGATGTTACAGCTTCTACCCCTTAAAATAAATTTCAGTCCAAATTACTTAACTAAAACAGATGAGGGTACGCCACAGATCACATCCTCGTGTTCCCACGTAGCTTCTTCCACACCATGGTTCCGCCACAAAGACTTTCACTAAGGTAATCGACTTCCTACGTAGAACCTTTATATCTCTATCCAAGATCTCGAACAGGTTCCTCCTCAAAAGACAAGTCTGCGTTAACCTCGATTTCACACGGGCACCACATGTGATGGATCCGACCGATACTGCCTCAAAGCATTGATACGTGAAAGACGTCATGTATCTAACTCGGTTCTACCGACAACTCTAGCTGATAAGCTACCGGACCCACTCGCTTTACAATCAGATATGGTTCGATGAACCTTGGGCTTAGCTTCCCTTTTCGCCCAAACCTTAGTACCTTCTTCCAAGGCGATACCTTCAGGAAAACCTTATCCCCTACTGCATACTCCATTTCCTTGCGCTAAAGATTAGCATAGGACTTCATCTATCCGATGCTTCCTTAAGACGGCTCGAATCACCTTCACTTTATTCTCCGCTTCCGCTACCAATTCGGGTCCCAACACTGTTGCTCACCCAACTCCGTCCAACATGTCTGAGTTCGGCATTCCATCCATACAAGGCTTCGATGGTGCCATCCGAATACTTGCTTGGTAGCTATTGTTGTAGGCGAACTCACTAAAGGTAGAATTCTCCCAACTACCTCTAATTCCAAGACACAACCCTCAAAGATATCTTCTAAAATCAGATGACCCTTTCGGATTGCTCGTCTGACCGAGGATGGAAAGTCGTGCTAAAATCTAATCGCGCACCCAATGCTTGATGTAACGCTTCCAAAACCTCGAAGTGAACCTTGGGTCCCTATCTCGAGATAAGCGATACGGTACACCATGCAATCGACTATCTCTACCACATACAACTTTGCTAGTTTTCGAGTGAGTAGTCCATTCTCACCCAGATGAAGTGAGTCGATTTAGTCGAGACGGTCTACGATTACCCAAATCGCATCTTTCTTTGGGCGTAAGGGTAGACCATCGACGAAATCCATAGTGATCCGCTCCTACTTCCATTGAGGATCTTAACCGTTGAAGTAACCCCGATGGTAATCGGTGTTCACTTAACTCGCCGACCGCCAAACACTTCCTCTACAATTCGTTATCTCACACTTCAACCCGCCACGTAATCAATTTAGTAGATCTCCATACATCTTGCTTCCTCCCGGATGCATAGCGTATGGGAAATGCTATGAGCATCCTGGAGAATTTTCCGCCTCAACTCCATATCTTTTGGCATACAAGGCCGTCCCCGAAAACATAGCACACCATCACCAAATCGGACTATACCCTTCTAAACCACCATCCCGAACTTGCATTCTCTTAGCATTTAACCCTTCATCCACCAATTGTTTATCCTTAATCTCCTCGATCCACGCTGGCTTAACTTGAAGTTTCGCCAAAAGGCTTCCATCATCATATAGGCTCAACCGAGCAAACATTGCTCTTAAATCGCCACGACCTTCCGACTCAACGCTACGGCCACCACGTTAGCCTTACCCGGATGATATTCGATGGAACAATTCGTAGTCCTTAATGTACTCAATCCATCGGCCATTGTCTCGATTCGATCCTACGTAGTCGGAAGATACCTCAAACTTTTGTGGTCCGTATAAATTACCGACTTCTCCCCATAAAGATAATGTCTCCATACTTTTGAGCGAAGACAATCTGCCGCTAACTCCTGTGTCGTGAGTTGGGTAGTTAACCTCATGCGGTCTCGGTGACGGACGATAAGCTACTACCTTCCCATCTCGCATCAACACACACCCCAAACCAAGTGAGATGCATCACAATAAACCGTGAATAATTTCCACCTTGGGTTGCACTAAAACCGAGCTTCGTCGAGAATCTTCCTCACTTATCAAAACTTTCTTGCTGCTTCTCCAACCATACAAATGGAACACCCTTCCTTAGCAACTTAGTCAACGGCGCTGCAATCAGAGAGAACCCTTCCACAAACCTCCGATAATACCCTCGCTAAACCCGTAAAACTTCAGATATCTCGCCAATCGACTTAGGCGGTTTCCACTCCAATACCGCTTCAATCTTGCGGGGATCCACTCTAATCCTTCCACCGACACTACGTGACCTAAGAAAGCTAACCTTACTTAGCCAAAATTGCACTTCATCGAATTTGGCATACAACCTGCTTTTCCTCAACACTTGCGTAACTATCCGTAAATGTTTGTCATGCTCTTCCTCCGTCCTTGAGTAAACCAATATGTTGTCTATGAACACTACGACAAATTGGTCCAAGTATCGTTGAAAACTCATTCATTAGATCCATGAACGCCACGGCATTGGTCAACCCGAATGGCATCACTAGAAACTCGTAATGCCCATACCGAAGTTCAAACGCCGCCTTGTGAACATCGGCCCCTTCACCTTAAGTTGGTGGTAACCTTGACCTAAGGTCTATCTTGAAAACACCGACGCTTCTTCAATCGGGTCAAACAAGTCATCGATCCGAGGCAATGGGTACTTGTTTTTGATCGTTAACTTGTTTAATCGACGAATCGATGCACATTCGCATAGAACCGCCCTTCTTCTTGACAAACAACACAGCGCCCCACGGAGATATACTAGGTCGAATAAATCCTTTATCCAAGAGCTTCCTGAATTTGAGCCTTCACCCACCAATTCCTTTGGTGCCATTGATGAGTGCTATAGACACAAAGCTGCTCCGTAGCAAGTCTATACCGAATTCGACTTCCCGATCCGGAGGCGGACCGAAAGTTCTTCCGGGAACACATCAAGACCAAATTCCCCAACCGTTCGGACCTTTCCAACTACTGACTCCTTAGCTTCCAAAGCACAAATTCGAACCAAATACGCCTTACAACCCTTCTTGACCATCTTTTCCGCCTTCAAGGCAGACACCACATTGGATAGGTAATTCCTTCTATCACCTATCATAACCACTTCACCACCTCACCGTCTTAAGAACCATGCGCTTAGTCAAGAATCCAAATTCACCGATACTTAGCCACCAATCCATCCCAGGATCAAATCGAACTCCCGAATGGTAGTTCCATCGGATCGACTCGAATACAACCCCTTGGAGTTCTAGGGTACGCCTCTAAAAGTTTGTCTACCACTACGGAGTGACCTAAAGGACTCACTACGCTTATCTCCCTAGCGGTAGCCTCGTAGTCTAGGTTCAAAGTCTCTACCACACTACTTGCTATGTATGAATACGTAGAACCCACATCGATTAATGCATAATAAGGAAGACCAAAATCGAAACGATCGGTTATGACATCCGGCAAGGTCACCCTCCTCGCGACGCCTTGCCAGATAGATTAAGCCAGTCGCTTAGCCTCGTGTTGCTGAACCTTTGCCCCGAGTTCCTCGACCTTGGTTAGGACCGTTGCTTCCTCTGCCATTACCACGACCCTCTGCGGTCCCATATTTCTATTCGAGTGCAGTTACGCCCTCGGCTGATTCCAAGCTCGCTTCGGGACAATCTCGACCGATGCTCTAAAGACCCACACTCAAAACATCCTCTATCACGGTCGAACAACCTCCCCAATGGGACTTCCCACAACGATTACAGACCGAGCCGGTCTCGATTAGTAGCTACGGCCTTCTTTGACGGCCCACTGCCTAGCCTTCTTCTTCGATCATTACCTTCGGATCCGGTGTCCCAAATCCTCTCTTCGATTATTTCTACTATAATTACGCCTCACGACCTCCTTGATCCCTCGGCTACCTTAGCCTTTTCTACAAGAGATGAAAATTCACGAACTTGTCATGGGCAATCAAGAACCTCAAATCATCTCGAGGCCGTCCTCAAAGCGGGACGCATAGCTCATGTTCGAGAGCCACGATGCCTCTTGCATACCTACTCGGTCTTAAAACTCCGCCTCATACTCGACCACGGACTTAGTTCCTTGTACTAGACCGGAAAAGCCTTCCTCTCTGGCGTCGGTGTAGTGGTGCCCACATACTTCTTCCGAAAAGTGGTTTTAAAGTAGTCCCACGTGAGATCATCATTTGTGGCTCCATCCCGAATCGTCACCACCACTGTACGCTTCATCCTTTAGAAGCGACACCGCCTTTCACTTTTCCTCCTCGGTCAGTCAAGATCATCCATTATCCTTCTCAGAGATTCCAATAATACTGCTGTGACTTGGCGCCACTCGACACGCCTGAATACCTCACTCCGTTTGGACCGAATTCGCCAGAACAGTTTTGAGCTCTAAATTTCCACCATTTCACCACCAATTCGAGGACTCGCAACACCTTGCATGCGCATCGCCTCCTCCCGTCGATCCTGCTCCTCTGCTCCAAAAGTTGGAGGTGGTGGTGGATGGTACATCGCTTTGAACCTTGTCCCGACTGACGGGTTCGGACACGATCATCCTACCCCTACTGCGCCCACGGCGCCCACGCCCTCTAGAACTCATTCTATCTATCGCGCTTTTAATCGATTAAGAGAAATTTTATGTATTAGCGTTTGTTCCACTTCATAACTCATGAAGAAATTTTATGAAGAAATTTTAATTAGGGATTCTTTCGTGCAAACAAGGTTTCGGATTTCTATCCTAGTTCACACAAAGAAGTTCTTGCATCCATTCCTTAATACTTTCCATACCTACTCGCTCTTCTTGGACATTTCGCCCATTTCTAACCTGAGGGTATTTTCGCCATTTTCCTCTGAGGGTATTTTAAGTAATAAAGAGATTTTAAAACTTTAGTAGAGTAGATTGTTTTGCAATTCTCAACTTTGGAGGGTATTATTAAAATTGACAAGATTTGAAGTTATGGCATTATTTCAAAACCGGGGTATTTTGGTAATTTGGTCCTCCAGGTAATTTTGTAATTTTGTAAATCAAGGATGTTTTAACCATTGTAAAACTCGAGGGTCCTTTTGAGAATTTTTTTCTTAAAACGGTGATGTTGCAAAAATTTTGTACTGGGGCATTTTAGTAATTTTATAAGTTGAGGCATTTTCGTAATTTTTTTCAAAACCAAAGTGTTTCATTGAGGATTTCCAAAGTCGAGTTGAATATTGGAGAAGTAGTTAAAATTTTGGACAAAATCATTGAGTTGAGGTTTTATGGACCAAGGGTATTTTAGTAATTTTACCCCTAAGGGCATTTTCGTAATTTTCCACAAATCAAACTTTTCGAGGAAACATTGTAAAAGAGTTGTTCTTACTTTTGAAGGAGTGATTTAAAAGTTTTAAAACCAAGTTTTGTTGTTTTTTTTTTTCAAAATCAAGGCTAATTCCCTTCGGGTTTTAGTCATTATGTTTAGCCTATGACCGAGCCCTCTTGGTCGTGGTGAACCCAAGCTACGCACCAGTGTGTTTCGTGTGGAGAGGAGGTGAGTCACTTGATCGCTTAAATACCAAGCTCCCACCAACCTTTCTAGACATGCACATGAGGTTACCACACCACCGAGCCCTCCGGGTTAGGGTGAACCCAAGCTACGCACTGTAGGATACTGCAAGAGGTGGTGAGTCACCTGACCGCTTAAATACCTGTGCTCTTCCTGTTCCAATCCTAGACATGCGCATGGGGTTACCACACCCTAGCTCGTTGACTAAGTCATAAGTTGGTTTCGTTCTTTAAGTCTTATGTTCTTGTTTGTGTGTTTGAGTAATCTAATCCTAGGTTCAAGTTCCTATAAGTCTATCTCGCTCCATGCTTCCTACCCTTCCAGTAATATAATTCACACAGAGGTTTAGATGTACTTACAGGCGGATCGGTCTTGGGAGACTCGGGCCATGCCGCTTTAAAATCCAAAACAATTAATAAGGCCTACTAAAACATTTTTGGGCCTTGGCCCCCCACAGTAGAGTATTGAACAGGGCTCGATACCAATTTGTAATAATTTCAAACCCCAATCATTAGGACCGAATATGGGTCGTTACTAAGAAGAACTTTTGAAACCCATTTTCTAAATCCACTTAAGTTTTGTTGAAAATCGCTCATTTTAAGTTATCTTGCCGAAACTTTATTGAGTCCAATTTGAAAATTTAATTAAGTCAAGTTATTACACAAATTTTCGAGATGTGCTGATGGCACGATAAAACATTTTTCGTGTTAATTTAGAAAAACGTAATTCAAATTTTAATTAAAATAAATTATCCAACATATAGGAAAATAATCAAGTAAAGTATGATGAGGCCTTATTGCATCCAAAATAAAACAACCCAATAACAAGATTTAAAATAACTAAAATTAAAGTTCATCTAATTTTAAATCCACCGCATGGCCTCCTCAAGTCCCTTGACTCCATGTCCGCGATCTAAGCATCACCGAAAAAATAATGGAGAAGGTGAGTCACCAAGACTCAAGATGTAACCCTTCCCTGCTTTAAAATATTTTTCATACACAACATATAACATTTAATATGCAAAATAATGTGTACCCAACCTAGCCAACCATACGCCTTTGCTCACCCTGCTGTGGTACCAAACCACTAGTGGTGCCAAACCACTGGTGACATATAGTCACAATGTGTTACCAAAACACCGTGTCCGTAGACACAAATCGGGTGATGGGGCCAACCCATCGTGTGATACCAAATCACCGCGACGATCCCATATCTCAAGTGGGGCCAACCCACGGTGGTGTTAACCATAGGGACAAGTCGCTATGAGGTGCCAAACCTCCGAGGTACCAAACCTCCGTGACCGTAGTCACGGTGTGTTACCAAAACATCTTGGTGCCCGTCGGCACAATAATCACGCCTCCACTCACTAATCCCACATCACCATATATACATATATATTTCATGCCATCACATGCTTAAATTTCATGCATCAATATAGTATGCTTACCAAAAGCATCAAGTAACAAATACACATTTTCAGGGACTTACCCGAATTGCCAACTATACCGTTGTGGTACATTATCCAATGCTACATAAAAACCAAGATAGCATTCACAACAATCAAAGATATTAACAAATTATATGTGTGTATGTACACACTGTCACCACGATTAATCTAAATCCCGAATGGAGGAGTCGCCACCCTAGATCTCTCTCGCACCTACATTCGACCAACCAGGATTAGTACTATGGCCTATTCTACCAACCCAAGTATTTTAAAGGGTAACCTTTTGTGCCCGAATCCTTACCTAGTCACTTTGAATACTAGCCTCAAGGCCCAAATCACGAATCTGGTTCACAAACTACAATCGGTCAATATTAATAACCATAGCCTTTTGTTTTTAAAAGAATACCAATCTATATGTAAATCCTCAGAAAATTGATTGACTAACATTGGCGAACTTACTTGCTTATCTTCAAACTCAAGATCCTACAATGGATTGGTTTAATCTGTGATTAGTACCCTTAATTAACAGCTGTCAAGCCCACACCTTCCTTGACCAAAGTCGGCATAATAAGAGAAAAGAAAATACAAGCATTCGCCTAAGACCCTTACCTTCCAAATCGTCAAAAGGGAAGCCTACTTCTCTTGCACAATATTCGACCAAGTAAAGTTTAATATAGAAAAGGGATTTCAAGACTTTGATAGGAATTAGATTCTGCTATGGTCGCTTAAATAAGGCTGAACTTTTAGTGAGGAAAAGAAGAAAGGTAAAGGAGTAGATGATTTGGCTAGTAGGAAATAAGAGAAAGAAGATTTGAGGATGGGAATTTGACAAGGAGGAATAGAGAATGTTATTTTTTTCCGCTTTTAAGAGTTTGAGAAGAGAAAGGAAAATCAAGAATGAGAATTTGGCTACTTGAAATTTTGGAAGAAAGAAAACAAAAGATGGAGAATGTGCCTATAGGAAATTGGCACCCCCTTCCACAAGTCCTTGCCGTCCACTCCTCCTCAACAAGGAGTCCAAGATTCATCCTACTTCCTTAATTCACTCTAGGCCACCCATTTAGTTTAATTCAACTAATATGATTTAATTTCTAATAATAAGTAATAATCTCTTTTATCTACTATTATCCTTGGGATTAATAATAAACAAAATGCTCCTATTGATTATTCATATATTAATCCAATTAACCTTCATAATATCTTCATCTATTATCTTATATAAAAAAAAGAATTTAAAGAGAGAAAGGACTCTCCTCATGTGTCGTCCATCATAATGCCAAAAGAGGGATTTTTGTGACTCAACCAAGGCTCTCCTTGCTCCCTTGGTGGCGCCACACAACCTCCTAAGTGACCTTACTTTTGCCACTTTGCCAAGGCCTTTTAGTGCCCAATTTCCTTCATTTATTCTTATAACACCCTCCTGCTAAGGCTCCTACCTTTAAGTTACAAACCTGAGATTTTCTACCAAAGCCTGCACACTCAAAGCCTTAAATTAAGCTCTATTATTCCATACATAAAATCATAGCGGTCCATATATAAGAAAAATGATTAAATTCCAAATAACCCCATTTTGGGATGTTACACAAAATGTATGAATATATATATATATATATATATATATATATATATATATATATATATATGTGTGTATATATATATATATATATATGAAATTGAAGGCATATCCAACAAATCCAGATAAATGATAATGCTCGAAAAATGTCAAGTCCCGTTTGAATAAATGAAAAATGTCAAGTCCTGTAATGATAAGCCTGTGTCTCTGCCTGTGTGCTCAATTCTAAGCATTCTATTTTTCAAAATTAAAATGCAGGGGACACACGTCCAGACAACATGCCCATGTACCAGGCCATGTGTGCCCATGTGTCTACCCGTGTGGACAAAATAATGCCATTTCCTAACCTCATTTTTCACCCAAATTTACCATTTTCCTGCATCAATACTTACAATTATAATCCAACCAATCACAAATATAATTCAAGTCAATTTCTATCACCCAAATTAATATATTTTATTATATATTTGTGTTTAATGACTTACCTTTATGTAACTTACATAATTTGCAAAATTAGATGTTCATAGTTATCATTTTAGTTAATGTATTGACTCAACCATGACATATAACAAAACATAAGTATATTAGCCATTCCGATGACTAAATATCATTCATCATTTACATACCATCATTTGATTTATTTGGCCTATACATGCCATTAACAAAATAAGATTTTCATTTATACCAAAACGACAGATTAATAGTGTGATGATTTGCTCGACCAATCCCCAACCTTCACGAGCTTTGAGCACTATAAAATAGGGAAAATAAAACCTAGTAAGCATATTATGCTTAGTAAGCTCGTATAACATAAATTAATCTTACCCATTACATTCAATATATTAACCATGCAAAATATGTTTTTCCAACTATTTGATAATTTACCTATTCACACATAATCTACCAACATGTTAATCATAATACCAATATGCATAGATGATATGCGTATTTTATCCGTTGAACCATTGAATTTCCAATGGATATTTCAAGTAGTACACTCGAGGTGTACTATTCCATTATCCATCAATTCATGTCTAGTAGTACCTTATACGTACACTCTCGAGCCACATATAACACAGTAGAATTACCAGTCCAAGCTAAATTCTAGCTGTTACATTGTGACGTATAGGTTTGTGCAAGTGTACACATTTTTATCAAGTACTAAGTAAGTATCGAGTTATCATCTCCACAAGGACTGTATTTGTGCTAAGTCACTTAATTTGTAAAATTATATTAACAATTTGGTAAATAAAAACACAATATAGTTGAGAAGTGATGATTAAAATATATTAAACTAAATGCAATGATCCCTAATGCAAATTATCCTAAGTATGCAAACTTTATGAATGAAATGGATTTTAGTAAAATTAAACACAAGTTCCAACAATTATAACATAAATAAACTAGGAAAATTACTTCAACTAAACTCAATTTATTGTCAACATTCTTAATAACATACGGAAAAACATTCTATGGCAACTCGATCTTTCATGAGTTTAGAAACCACATTAGGTCCTTTCGAAATCCTTTACTTAGTAAACACGCATTTTACTGACTCTTATTTACTAAGGGTTTCTTAGCATTCGTGTGAGGTAACATGGACGTGTCCAGTTTGAAACAATTTAATCACACAAATCTAAAAACTATAAAGATAACTGAGCTTGTAACACCCCAAACCAGAGCAAACATAGAAAATGACATGCATGTATATCATATCAACTCAACAGAATCATTTTACTTACAGAAAATCACAGAAATCACTAATATGATGAGTCGCCCTTTACCCTCCACGGGTTTTCAACAGTCATGCCGAGATTTTGGTATTTAACAGAATATAAACAGATTTATATATATACTAACAGACAACAGAGATGGTGTGAGAAATTACACACCTAATTACGCTTAACGCTATATTATCGAAATTGATGCTCTCCCTAACCAAAATCGCGATTATCAGATCACTATTCTACCGGTCAAAGACTTACTACAAGAGATACGATTTGAGTGTCACTTAACAAGGTTAACTGACAGATGGGAGATAAATCGATTAATAAAATGGCTAAGATGAATCTTCTTACCCAAATCGATTAAATCCCGAAAGTTTATGATTCGAGTGCTACCGATTTAAAAACCTAGGCGATTAGATCTCCTTCAAATCTCAGAATATCGCCCATGAAAGAAAACACGAGATTAGTCAACTATTTAGCCATTCGGCTATGGTCTCCAAAAGCCGAAAAAGATCGAAAGAATACACAAATTGACATTTACCTCTACAGAAGGTTTCGGCTACCCCTTGCAGAAAGATTCGGCAATCACAGAAGAAGATCGAAGTGTAGAAGATTAGAGATCTATGAATTTTAAGTTTTAAGAAAATCCTAGAAAAGATGAACAACAGGGGGCTAATGCGTTTTCAACTTTTAGAAGAACTGAGTGAGGAGTTTCGATTTTGGCTTAGGAAAAGAAAACAAAAAGAGCCTTAGAGATTTCGGCTAGGAAGAAGTTTCAACAGAAGAAGAAAAAGAATAGAAAAGTTTCGACAACAGAGAAAACTAAGAGAGAGAGAGCTTCAAAAAGAAAAAACTCACAAAGTTCAGCTTTGCCTAACTCTATCCAGACGTCCACCCCCCTTCACACACATAGTCCCACATTCGGCCACCTCTAGCCTCCTAGATAGCTCCTCCTCCTTTCCCTTATCCTTATCAGAACACATATCCAGAAGAGACCTACATCACACCACTTCCTCCCTCCTTTATCAGCTTATTATCTACCCTTTTTTTAACACATTAAACCCCTATTTTCTAGCCTTGATACCGTCCCACCTAGCTCCTCTTTAAGTGCTGAAAATGGCCCAATTCTATGGGCTCCATACGGTTCACACTTGGGCCTCCTCCCTTGCCACTGACGCCACTTAACAGCTCCCCTTGCTGTGCCCCTTGTTACTGGGCCACAAGCCCATTTTGCTTATTTAAACTACATATACCATCCTTAAAGCCCTATAGTGTCAAAACAGAACATTTTAACCGAAACCTCAACCCATTTCTGAGCCCAATCCGGACCCCTAATTCTCAAACTAACACATTAAACCTACAACTCATAAAATGCACAAGCCCACTAATTCAGGATGTTACAGGGCTTGGTCAGAGTTGTTATGAAACCTACAATTTAATCAGGTCAAGATCTAAATTGAGCATGCACATTTCAATTATGTGTCCATTAGCCATCGTCTAGTTAGGATTGGTCAGCTAATTTAGTGCATTTCAATCACGTATGAACGAATACAAACTTGATTTTAATTGAAAACATGATATATTAAGGCACAAACATTATAAGCATGAATCAAATAAATATTATTTAATCAACGCAATCATCTTAGCTTAAATAAAATTAAGCTAACATTGTTGTAAACAAGAACAGAGAACACATAGCAAACATCTTGAGATTAAATTAAAGAAAATAAAGATTAAACCCAATTCAGAGTGGCTGTCACCCAAGACTCTGACTGACGAGGCTCCTTCGTTCCTTTGCTTTTGCTCCTTTACTGATGGCTCTCCAAGGTGGCCGACCAAGGGTTCTTTAAGAGGCTTAATTTCTAAAATCTCTATGAAGAGATGATGCTAGGCGTGGGAATGAAAAAGGCTAAGAGAATTTGGAGAGAAGAGAGAATGATGAATGATGAGAATGAATGAGGAATGATTGAGGGATGATGAATGAGGGAATGAGAGGGACTTTTTTATAGGTGAGGAGAGGCGGATAGTTTGCTAAAAATAGTGGATGTTTACCTCTTCAAATCTCCTCAAATTGTGGCTGGCCATGCTTAGTGGCTTTTGACTTGATTTTTTTCTTTATTTTTAAGCAATTTTGGATGCCACACAACTTAGGACTGAGACTTGGTGAATCGTAAATCTTCGGGCAAATCTCTAATTTCTTCAACACTGCAAGGACCTTGTGTAATTAAACCAAATAATGGTTTAAATGGACAAACATGTGTAGCCAAATATTGGGTTGACTTGGTCTCCAATTTGGACAGTTTCGTAATCTAGCAAAGCTATCAGACCTGTCCAGAATAAATCAACAAGTTAGAGGACCAAAGAATAAAATTTATCCAATTTAATTAATGAATTAAAACCCAAATTATTAATGAAATATTTTATAATGAATTATTAAATATAATTTTATATTTTATTTTTAATTTAATCATGCATGGCCCACTTTTTGTCTTCAAAAATAATATATTCAAATTAATATAAAATAACCCATTTATTGCATGAAAACTATATAATAAAGCATAAAATCACATTTTAATAATTTCTATGTCCTAATTTCATATTTTCACATATTTCATTAATTTATTAAATAATTACTTAGTTTTAACAACAGATTTAAGTAAAAGGTGATAAATTACATAGGAAAAATCCTATATATTTTTCTGTTTACATACATATACTCTAAGGGTTTTGTCGGATTACTAGTCCAGGCTAAATCCTTTATATGACAAAGAATTCCCTATAGAGTTCATTCTGGATTACCAGTCCAGGCTAAATCCTAATTGAAACATATACTCGAGAGGTTCATTTCGGATTACCCGTCCGGGATAAATCCATTCTGCAACACATGCTGTTTTATTAGGGAAATCACATTTATCCATTGGAATTCAATATGCATACGAAATTTTACCCTTTATCAATAAATTTTCCATAATATACCATTCCATCCATTAAAATTTTCATACACTTCATACATACAACTTCATACAACATAATCAATGTAATATAGTATTCAAAACAACACATTTTTATGATCATTTAGGTTATACGAACTTACCTTGATATTTGTTCGTAACTAAAATCTACTAATCCGAAATCTTTTCCTTTCCTCGATCAAGCTCTTTGTTTCATACTTCCAGATCAATTTATGCTTGGAAAGCTTATTTTCTCTCTCCTAGGGTTTCCATGGATTTTAAGTTGAAGAAGATGATATAAAATGATGATATTTCATTTAATTTAATTAACATCTTTATAAATTTTAACATTTCCAATTTAGTCCTTAACCTTTTCAGATTTTTCCATGGATGATTCACCAAAAATATCTACATATTTTTCATCAATGATCTAATTACCATTTAAGGACATCAAGTTTTGAATTCCATAGCTATTTAATCCTTATAGCTACTAGAATTCAAATTTTACATTTATACAATTTAGTCCTTTCTACAATTAAGCACCTAATTGATAAAATTTTCTTATCAAAATTCTCATTGTAACACCTTGGATTTTGGGGTTCTGTTTTAAAGTGTTTTGGGTTCGTATGCCATGTTTTGTAGTTGTTTGGATATGTTTGGGGGTCCTTGGAAGGCTTGGGGTTAAGCTTGAGCCTTGTTGAAAATTTTTGTTTTAGGCACTTTAGGGGAGAACTGGCTGGGATAGGCTTTATGAGTTATTGCATGTGTTTAGTTGACACAAGTGAGGAGTTTGTGAAGTGGCAGAGAGGCACCACTTAGAGTGCTTGAAGTGACGCCACAAGGAGCAGTGAGAGAGCGGGTTCGAGTAGCATAGATTACATTTTTTTTTGGGAATTTATTTTGGTGTTAGGATGGGAAGTGGTGGATACGACTAGGGACCTTGAAGAGTGGGTGTTGAATGAATCAAAGGTGTTTGAATAAGTGGATGAGAGGTGATGGGGGAGAGTTGAAGAGGTCAATCGATTTGAATGGGTGTTTGGGAGTACTTTGTGGGGAAAAATAAGGAATTTGGAGTGGGGTAAAGTTGTTAGCTGAATTTTTGAGTAATGTTAGGGGGTAGGATTTTGGTATTGGTAAAGGGGTTATATGCCAAAACTTAGGTTTTTTTAAGTAGCTTGTGTATGTATTGAGGTTTCTTTTTTGGCATTTAGGGTGTGTTCCTCTTTAGCACTTTTCTTGTTCTAATTGCCGATTTTTCCCAAGGTTGCTTATTGGTCATCTCTTCTTTGGTAAGTCGTAACCTGTTGGGGCATTCTTTCCTTTCTATTTCGTTCTTTTTCTCAATTGCTTCTTCTCCCCAAGCTCCCAACCCTTGCCGAATTTGCTCAAGCCTTTTGTCATTTTTTTTTAGTTCTTTCCTCTTCTACTCTAAAGCCGTAGGACCCTTTTGTTCTTCTTCTCTTTTGTTTTCTTGCTTCATTCTTCCAAGCTGAACCATATCCCTCATTTTCCTTCTTGACCGAATCATCATCTTCCTTCACTCATCTCTCTCTAAATTCTTTTGTTTTAGCCAAATTTCCTTAGCCCTTCTTCTTATTTCTTTTTAATCAAACCATTTCCTATTGATCTCTTCTCTCATTCTTTGGTGTTAATTGATTTTCAGGGTGGTGACTTAAATCATCTGTACCTTCTGCCATCATTTATCTCGTTTTTACCTAGTCGAACCAAAGCCAGATCTGCACCTTCTCTATCGACTTTTGGGTGATTATCAAATATAGATATCTCATTTGGCACATTTTAGTTTCGGTAAGGGATCTTCCTCACTTTACTGCCCGTTCTCTTTCTTTTCTCTTAGGGTTTTTAACCAAAGGTGTTTATGTGGTGCTTGGGTGCTTTGGTTGAATGTAGGAGGGACTCCACTTTCATACTCCTACTTGCATTTGGTCAGCGGTTGGCAGACTTTGGTAAGTGGCATTGGCCGAATGGTGGTAAGAAGGTTCATGTTATTCATTTGGCCAAGAGGCCATCTCTCCTAATCTATTTTTTTCTTTCAACCGATTCTTACTTGGTATTTGCATAGGTACTCAATCGACTTCTTAATCCAAGTCTTGGAGCCTCCGAGTTCTGTCAATCTAGGTAAGAATTCTTTTCATATCAAGGGTCTATTCTTATTTTATCTGATTCAAAGCCTTAACTTGGTCTTCTAACTAAGACCTTTTTCATGGAATCAAGTGCTAGCCAAACAAAGGAGGGGGTTAGACTCGTAGTCTCTACCCCTAAGTTTAAAAAACGAGCGATTTTGGCTATTCGTGATTTTCCACCTGGTTGTGGGCCGGCTTTAGAATAGGATCGGTAGATTGCTGTGATTCCTACAAGTGAGTGTTAACGAGATCGATAGTTTGGTTCTCTGTGTTTACAAGTGTGTAAATATTCACACTCTTTTGTTATTAAAATGTGTTATTAACCGTTTGGGGCTGAAAAGTCAAGTGACTAAATGAAAAGTCGTTATGCCTTTATGGGTATAGTTGGGATACCAATTAAGTACCTTATTCTTCTATTTGTGAGTACATAAACGTATGCCATAATATATTTGTTATTTAATAGCATGCTGCATTCATTTGATATGTATGTTATGCATGGGTTGGTTTATGATGAAAAGGGGAAGTGCTATTAAAGACTGTCACAGTGGTTTGGTACGACAGTGGGTTGACCCCACACATATTGATTAGTGATTAAGTCTCAGTGGTTTGGTACCCCAGTGGTTTGGTACCACATACATACGTGTTAATTCTGTGACTCGTCCCAGTGGTTTGGTACCACGGTGGGTTGGCCCCATATACATGATTATCAGGGATTGTCACCAATGGTTTGGTACCACAAGTGGGTTGGCCCCCATGTTATAAGTTGTGACTTTGTCACCAATAGCTTGGTGCCACGTATATGGCATGTACCGGATAGAGGGTTGATTGTAGAAATCCCCACAGTGTGTTGGGTTGGTACGGGTGGCGTGTAGAGGATGGATAATTAGTTTGGGCTGGGATACATTGCATTCATAATCCGTGTAATTACGATTGTGGGTTAGGAGCCATTTATGTGATATAGGGGATTTACACACTGAGTCTTGGTGACTCATCCCTCTGCTTACCTTTATAGGTAGTTAGTAGATCGTAGATCTGGGAGCCGAGGCAGACTCGTGGAGGCGATAACATGTTTATTTTTGTAACCTCATTTTCTTTCTTTAAATTATTTTAATTGGGATTTTAGATTATGTAATAAGACCTTCTTAAATTGATATTTGGGTTTTAATATTTAGTATTTACTTTTGGTACGACATTAACTTATTTTTAACAAGAAAGTTAACTTGAAGTTTTCAAAGCGGAGGTAACACTAAATAACCGTTTTCTCACAAGTGCTAACCAAGATAACAAATGGAATACAACTCAACCTGGAAAAGTTTCCTATAACTGTAAACCACTATTTTTAAAACATCGCCTAAACGAAAACTTTACCAACTTCTAACATTTCTCCTAAAATAAAAAAAATATGTTTTACGACTTTACCCTGTGACATACCAGATCTGGTCGTAATGTCTAGATCGGGTTTGAGGTGTTACAATTTTGGTATCAGTGCCTAGGTTGTAAAACTCGACTGTGGAATGGGTTCAACAATATTTTAAAAAGTTAATTTAAAGTGTATATAAAGAGAATGTGATAGTTTGGAGTATGGTACTCGAGTCTACCGGCACCCGATCCACACGGTAAGTGTTTTAATTGTTGGTAATTTTGCTTGAAATAATTATGTTGTGCTATGAATGCTATTAGTAAGAGATCTAAACTTTAGAGAGTGAAACCTTTAGGTGTAGACACGAATCTATGAGAGCCACTTTTAATGCTATTCTTTTTCATAAGACCGCTCGGTATTAAACAGTGAAAGAGAGCACTAACTCATAAAACTCTTAATTAGATTAAGTCATATCAGTAGCCATGAGTACTAGGGGGCGTGGACGTATTGTGCGGCCGTGGTAGAGGCTGAAGTATTGGGTCTGAACCTTTGGAATCTGGACATGGGTCAGAAGGTGATGTACCAACATCACCAGTTGTCGAAGCAAAGTTTTAAGATCAAACAGGCAGGGACGATATTGTGTCTCAAGAAATGTTATGGGTGTTGGAGAGAGTTGCTGGAGCGAGCATGAGTTCGGGGGCTCAAAAATCTGTGTCTGAGCAACTTCGAGCTAATAGAGGAATATGTTTAGGGGCGTTTCTGGTGTAGTTCCTAATGTGGCCGAATATTGGTTGGAAGCGATTGAGCATATAATAGATGATCTTGATTTTACAGTGGATGAGAAGTTGAAAGAGGTTGTGTCTCTTCTTTGGGATGAAGCGTATCAATGGTGGCTTACGATCAAGGATGGATCAGTGGCTGACCGTATTACCTGAGATTTCTTCAAGACAGCATTTTAGGGGAAGTACATCAGATCAAGTTATGTAGACGTACAGCGTAAGGCATTCCTAAATTTGGTTTGGGGGAATAGATTCATGGTGAGTATGAGGCAGAATTCTTACGTCTTAGTCGTTATGCCCGAGGTATTGTTGCCACAAACCATGAGTATTGCGTTCGATTTGAGGATGGTTTGAGGGATGAGCTGCAAGTGTTAATAGCTCCATAGCGAGAAAGGGAATATGTTGTCTTAGTGGAAAAGGCCAAGATAGCTGAGGAAGTGAGGCGGTCTGAAAAGCAGAACCAAGATAGGGATAGAGTAAGAAATAATAGGAATTTTGGATCATCAGGGTCAGTTGAAGGTTTTCAAAAGAGGCCTAGGTTGAATGGGACAAGTCGTGTTGCGAGACCTGTTGCAGATAATCGGCCTCAGAGGTGTACTCGATGTGGTAAATTTCATTTGTGTAAGTGTTGGACGAGTAATAAAGGATGCTTTAGGTATGGGTATACTGATCATCGAATAAGAGACTGTCTATGGGGTTGGGCAGAGAGCGACCAGTGGGTCAGGGTTATATTCATCTAGTAGAGGTGGTTCACAATTACAGAGGGGTTGTGGTCCAGTCAGGGGAGGTAATAGTTTTGGTCGGGGACGTGGAGCACCGGGCAAAAGTACTGGGAACGCAGATGCGAGACAACCTAGATTGGTCTATGCAGTCAAACGCTGAGAGGAGGGCGATGCATCGGGCATCATAACCGGTACGTTCCTTATTTATGGGTTACCTTATAATGCATTAATTGATATTGGGTTGACGCATTCATATGTGCTAGTGTGATATCTGGAACTTTAACCTTAGACTCTAAGATTGCCTCCAGGAGATGACTGTACTTAGCCCTTTAGGGCAATTAGTTGTAGTGAATACACTCTTTAGGAAGGTGCCTTTAGAGGTTCAAGGGATGGTTTTTGCGGCTGATTTGATGGAATTGTCATTTGGGTAGTTTGACTTAGGTATAGACTGGTTAATGAAGTATCAAGCAAATTTGAATTGTGCAACCAAGCGCATGGTGTTAAGAACTCCTGAGGATGATGAGGTGGTGGTGTTAGAAGAAAGGAGAAACTACTTGTCTAATGTAGTGTCCATTTTAAAAGCTGAAAGAATGGTGAGGAAGGGATGTGAGGCTTTCATAACCTTTGTTTGTGCTCTGGAGTCTAAGGAATTAACTGTGGGGGAGGTTAGAATAGTGAAGGAGTTTCCTGATGTTTTCCCAGAAGAGCTTCCAAGACTACCTTTGGATCGTGAGGTGGAATTCGGTATTGATCTTCTTCCAGGGACAGTGCCCGTATCGATTGCCCCGTATAGAATGGAGCAAAGGAGTTGGTGGAATTGAAAGCTCAAATTCAGGAACTGTTGGATCGGGGTTTTATTCGACCGAGTGTATCACCTTGGGGAGTATCGGTGCTATTTGTTAAGAGGAATAACGGATCAATGCGTATGTACATTGACTACTGTCAGTTGAATAAGTTAACCATCAAGAACAAGTACCCGCTGCCGAGGATTGACGATTTGTTCGATCAGCTGAGGGGGGCTTCAGTCTTCTCGAAGATAGATTTGAGATCAGGAGATCATCAGCTTAAGGTCAAGGAAGCGGATATTCATAAGACCATTTTTCAAACTCACTATGGCCATTATGAATTCCTGGTAATGCCATTTAGGTTCACCAATGCACCAGTAGCATTTATGGACATGATGAATCGGGTATTCCAACCCTATTTAGACCGATTTGTTGTGGTCTTTATAGATGATATTCTGGTATATTCCAAGAAGGAAGAAGAGCATGATTCGCATCTTCGGGTAGTTCTGCAAATTCTGAGGGAGAAACAGCTGTACGCCAAATTCAATAAGTGTGAATTTTGTTGAAAGAGGTTACCTTTTTGGGTCATGTAGTATCTACTGAGGGAATTAGAGTTGATCCCCAAAAAATTAAAGCTGTGTTGGATTGGAAACAACCTAAGTCCGTGGCTAAGATTTAAAGTTTCTTGGGTTTGACAGGTTACTACAGAAGGTTCGTTGAGGGTTTCTCTTTGATTGCAGCACCATTAACCATGATATTGTGAAAAGGGGTACCGTTTGTCTGGTCTGATAAGCAATAGAAGAGTTTTTAGATGTTGAAGAAGATCTTGACGGAGGCTCCAGTTTTGATACAGCCTGAGGCCGGGAAGGAGTTTGTTGTTTACTGCGATTCATCGCACATAGGTTTGGGATGTGTGTTGCTGCAGAAAGGGAAGGTAGTGGCATATGTATCTCGACAGTTGAGACCGCATGAGGTGAATTATCCTACGTATGATCTGGAATTGGCTGTAGTAGTGTTTGCTTTAAAGATCTGGAGACATTACCTGTATGGAGAGAAGTCCGTTATCTACACCGACCACAAGAGTTTGAAATATCCCCTTACTCAGACAGCGAAGGTGGATTGAGTTATTGAAGGACTACGATTGCTTGATCGAATAACACTCAGGTAAAGCTAACATGATGGCAGATACATTAAGTCAGAAGGTAATAGCAGATTTGAGGGCAATGTTTGCTCATCTCTGCTTATACGATGATGGAAGTCTATTAGCTGAACTCTAAGTGAAGCCTTCTTGGGTCAGTCAGATTAAAGAAAAGTAGTTGGTGGACGAAGCCTTGAGTGCTCGACTTTTGCATGTACAGAATAGTGAAGTGGAGGATTATAGTCTAAACCTTGATGGGGTTTTGTGTTTCCGTAGAAGGGTTTGCATGCCAAGTGATGATGGTTAAGACAGACGATTCTTTAGGAAGCATATAATAGCCCATACGCTTTGCATCTGAAGGAAATAAGATGTATCGGGATCTGCGTGAATAGGTCTGGTGGCCTGGATTGAAGTGGAAAGTTACAGAGGTTATGCGAAAGTGTTTAACATGTCAGCAGGTAAATGCCGAGCATCAATTGCCTTCGGGGTTATTACAGCTGGTGAAGATTCCACAGTGTAAATGGGAGAGGATCACATGGACTTTATTAGTGGGCTTCCTCTTACGCCTACTAGGAAAGATTTGATATGGGTAATCCTTGACCGATTGACGAAATCCTCTTATTTCATACCGGTTCGTGTTGACTACTCTCTACAAAAACTAGTTAAGCTATATATAGTAGAGGTTGTAAGGCTGCATGGGGTACCAGTGGTTGTAAGGCTGCATGGGGTACCAGTGTCAATCATATCGGATAGAGACCCTAGGTTTACGTCGTGTTTTTTGGAAGCACTGCATCAAGCTTTGGGTACAAGGTTGGATTTCAGTACAGCGTTTCATCCACAGACAGACGGACAGTCGGAGAGGGTAATTCAGATCTTGGAAGATATGTTGAGGGGCTGTGTTATCGACTTCAAGGGTAGTAGGGAGGAGTTTTTACCATTGGTAGAATTGCGTACAACAACAGCTATCAGTCCAGTATTCAGATGGCACCGTATGAAGTGTTGTATGGTCAAAGGTGTCGCACTCCTACTTGTTGGACAGAGTTGGGTGAGCGACAATTATTGGGTCCAGAATTGGTTTCTAAAATGGAGGACAAGGTTAAGTTGATTCGGACTCAGTTGAAGGAAGCTTCTGACATGCAAAAGTCCTACGCTGATCTGAAGCGTAAGGACATAGAATTTGCAGTGGGTGACCAGGTTTTCTTAAAAGTGTCACCGTGGAAGAAAGTTCTAAGGTTTGGATGGAAGGGTAAGCTAAGCCCCATGTTCATCGGGCCTTACCGTGTGTTGAAACATATAGGACCGGTAGCTTATCAGCTCAAGCTACCTTGAAATTAAGTTAGATTCATGATGTATTTCATGTTTCAATGCTAAGGCGCTACCATTCAGATCCATCTCATGTTGTGCCAGTGGAAGAAATTGAAGTAAGGCTTGATCTATCCTTTGAGGAAGAACCAATTCAGATCTTGGATCATAATGTTAAGGTACTATGAAGGAAGATGGTTCCGTTGGTTAAAGTATTGTGGTGGAATCACAGTTCAGAGGAAGCCACATGGGAGCCAGAGGATGCGATGCAACAACAATACCCTCATCTCTTCTGACCAGGTAATTTCGAGCCTGAAATTTCTTTAAGGGGGTAGAACTATAACACCCTGGATTTTGGGTTACTGTTTTAATGTGTGTTAGGTTTGTATGCAATGTTTTGTAGTTGTTTGGATGTGTTTGGAAGTCCCGGGAAGGCTTGGGGATAAGCTTGAGCCTTGTTGAAAATTTTTATTTTAGGCACTTTAGGGAAGAACTGGCTGGGATAGGCTTTATGAGTTATTTCCTACGTTTAGTTGATACAAGTGAGGAGTTGGTGAAGTGGCAGAGAGGCGCCACTTAGAGTGCTTAAAGTGACGCCACAAAGAGCAGTGAGAGAGCGGGTTCGAGTAGCATGGATTACATATCTTTTTGGGAATTTATTTTGGTGTTAGGATGGGAAGTGGTGGATTCAGCTAGGGACCTTGAAGAGTGGGTGTTGAATGAGTCAAAGGTGTTTGAATGAGTGGATGAGAGGTGATGAGGGAGAGTTGAAGAGGTCAATCGGTTTGAATGGGTGTTAAGGAGTACTTTGTGGAGAAAAATAAGGAATTTGGAGTGGGGTAAAGTTGTTAGCTGAATTTTTTAGTAATGTTAGGGGGTAGAATTTTGGTATTGGTAAAAGGTTAGATGCCGGAACTTAGGTTTGTTTTTAGTAGCTTGTGTATATGTTGAGGTTCTCTTTTGGGCATTTGGGGTGTGTTCCCTTTTCAGCACTTTTCTTATTCTAATTGCTGATTTTTCCCAAGGTTGCTTATTGGTCATCTCTTCTTTGGTAAGTCGTAACCTGTTGGGGCATTCTTTCCTTTCTATTTCTTTCTTTTTCTTAATTGCTTCTTCTCCCCAAGCTCCCAACCCTTGCCGAATTTACTCAAGCCTTTTGTCATCTTTTTTTTTTCTTTAGTTCTTTCCTCTTCTGCTCTAAAGCTGTAGGACCCTTTTGTTCTTCTTCTCTTTTGTTTTCTTGCTTCATTCTTCCAAGCCGAACCACATCCCTCGTTTTCCTTCTTGACCGAATCATCATCTTCTTTCACTCATCTCTCTCTAAATTCTTTTATTTTAGCCGAATTTCCCTAGTTCTTCTTCTTATTTCTTTTTAATCAAACTATTTCCTGTTGATCTCTTCTCCCATTCTTTGGTGTTAATCGATTATCAGGGTGGTGACTTAAATCATCTGTACCTTCTGCCATCTTTTATCTCATTTTTGCCTAGCCGAACCAAAGCCAGATCTGTAGCTTCTCTGTCAACTTTTGGGTGATTCCTGAATATAGATCTCTCATTTGGCACATTTTAATTTCGGTAAGGATCTTCCTCACTTTACTGCTCATTCTCTTTCTTTTCTCTTAGGGTTGTTAAACCAAAGGTGTTTATGTGGTGTTTTGGTGCTTTGGCTGAATGTAGGAGGGACTCCGCTTTCATACTCCTACTTGCATTTGGTCAGCGGTTGGCAGATTTTGGTAAGTGGTGTTGGCCGAATGGTGATAGGAAGGTTCATGTTATTCATTTGGCCAAGAGGCCATCTCTCCTAATCTATTTTTCTTTCTTTCAATTGATTCTTACTTGGTATTTTCATAGGTACTCAATCAACTTCTTAATCCAAGTTTTGTAGCCCCCGGGTTCTATCGATCTAGGTAAGAAATCTTTTCATATCGAGCGTCTATTCTTATTTTCTCTAATTCAAAGCTTTAACTTGGTCTTCTGACCAAGACCTTTTTCATGGCATCAAGTGCTAGCCAAACGAAAGAGGGGGTAGGACTCTTAGTCTCTACCCTTATGTTTAAAAAATAAGTGATTTCGGCTGTTCATGATTTTCCACCTGGTTGTGAGCCGGCTTCGAAACAGGATTGACAGATTGCTGTGATTCCTGCGAGTGAGAGTGTTAACGAGTTCGATAGTTTGGTTCTCTATGTTTATAGGTGTGTAAATATTCACACTCTTTTATTATTAAAATGTGTTATTAACCATTTGGGGCTGAAAAGCCCAAGTGACTAAATGAAAAGTCGTTATGCCTTTATGGGTATAGTTGGGATACCAAGTAAGTACCTTATTCTTCTATTTGTGAGTACATAAACGTATGCCATAATATATTGGTTATTTAACAGCTTGTTGCATTCATTTGATATGTATGTTATGCATGGGTTGGTTTATGATGAAAAGGGGAAGTGCTATTAAAGACTATCATTATGATGGACTTAGTGTGTGAGATATCGAGTATTCGACAGTATTTCAAACAGGTATGAGTTGGTTACAAGTTTTTACAGGTATGTACATGGAATGTATAAACTTCAATTAGAAGAGTAATGAATTTGCATATAAATTCATGATTACGCATATGGAAATCTTGTTGTTACCATGAATTACATGTTAAATAGTTCAAGTTGTTGATTTATGTAATATGATTTGTTAAGTTTAATTCATATGAGCTTACTAAGCTATAAAGCTTACTTTGTTTATTTTTCCCGTGTTTTATAGTGAATTTAAAGCTAGCTCAGATTCGGGGATCGTCAGAGTCATCGTCACACTATCCAACCTATACTTTGGTACTTTTGAACTTATGGTTTAGTCATATGGCATGTATAGGGACTTTGAGTCATGTTAGTTATATTTTGGTAATGACTTTGGCCAAATGAATTGGTTTGTAAATATTTATATTTTGAGTTGTAAATATAGCCATGAGAGTTGGCTTAATTTGGTGAATTTTTTGTTATGTACATATATGTAAAGATATGGTTGATATTAGATGTGAATTATGTTTGTGAATTGTTTTAATATAATGTATGTTTAGTAAAGGTATAGTTAGTTGAATTGGTATGTTTTGATGGATTAATATTTGAGGTTATAAGCATGTTGAATGTTGGTATTGAAAATGGTATGGATTAGTCTTGAATGTTCTGAATTGAATGTTATTTATGTTGTGACTTGGTATCATTTGAGCTTGTTTAGGTATGTACAAAATGGGTGGCAAAATGTCTTGGTAAATAGCCTATTTTTCTCCACACGGGCAGAGACACGTGCGTATGTCTCATCAGTATGTGACACACAGTCAAATTACACGGTCGTGTGTCCCCTGTTTGTAACGCCCCAAATTTGGGCCTAGAAGAATTGGGCCTATTTGTCTTTGGGCTTTGGGTCTCAAAAAATTTAAGTGAGCGAGAAAATGACAATTGCATGTTTGCTTTAATGGTTAATGAATTTGGAGTGTGTAGGGGTGTTGGAGATGTTCTGGGATCAAATAAGGGTATAGGAAAAAAATTTAGTTTTAGCCCCAAGGAACTGTGACTTCAGTTAGTAGGTTTTTAAATAGATTAAGGGAAAAATAGGACACATGTGGGCCCATGGTCCAGTGGAAAGTGGAGTCACTTGGGGAGCTATAAGGTGGCATGATTGTCAGTTGAGGAGGTCCAAGGTTCGACTGGTGGTAAGGGATTTTGGTAGTGTTTATTTTGCAAAGTAAACGACCAACGTTGTATTGGTTTTGAACTCTTTCCATGAAGAGTTTGAAGTGATCTGGTGTGATGGATGTAGAGGAAATTTCGGATGTAACAAAGGAGTTATCTGGGAGAAAAGTTATGAGATGAGCAGTGTGAAGAAGTGGTGTCGAATGGGACACTAGGGGAAGGCATTTTTGGCTTGTGGCTATAAAAGGAGAGTGACGAATCCTTTGAAGGGTTCTTTGAGTTGCCATTATTCTTTTTCTTTCTTTTGTTCCCCTCAATCGGTTTCTCCCATAGCCAAATTATCTCATTGCTGAAATCTCCTATAGTCGAACCCTTTCTTGCCGAATTCACCTATAGTCGAATTGTTCATTACCAAAATTACCATCATCTTTTCTTGTCGAAATCCCTTGTTGGTGCCGATTCCTTGTTATTTTTCTCTATCACAAATCGATTGTTATTTTCTCTTAGTCAAGTTTAAATTGAATCTTGTTCAGCATCTATCTAGGCCATAGGATCAAATGAGGGTTTCGGTAAGTGTTATATCAACTTCTTTAGTGTGTTTTGTTAAAATCCGAAGGGCTACCTAACCTCTCCTTATCGTTAATCTTGTATTAACAAGGGTAGAATTCAAGGATCGTGGTTTAGTGGTTGTGGTTTAATGGATGGCCGAATGTAAGTATGGCCTAAAAGGGTGACTTATGTGGAATATGAGTCACTTGTTTTTGATGATATACCTTTGGGTGCAGATCTAGGGGATATTCGCGAATAGTTGTTAAGGAAGGTCTACTAGAATGTGTGGCACATGGTAAGGTTACGGTGAGGTTTCGATTTTTGGTAAAGTATGTGTTAAGCCATGGTTAGTCGTTAGTGATGTCTATTGTAGGTGCGTGATTAAGGGTTTTGTAGCACACGTTGTTACCAGGAGTGTACAACCACTACACACACACGATATCGGCCTGAAAAGTCGAAAAGCAAGCCTGCCGAACTTGTGGGCCAAAAACGACTATGGTTGTTATGTGAGCATAAATAATGGGTTAGCATGAATGGCTGTATGATTCGATTGTAATGGGCCATATGGATATGATTTGGGCCTAATGGGCCATATAAATGGGATTGGGCTTAGTAGGGTCGTTTGCATGTATGTAGGCTTATTTGGGTTTTGTATATGGATTTGATCTTAGTATCTGATAACTGCTAAAACCTACATGAAACTTAAACACAAAATTGCAACCATGGACAAGTCATAAGGTTGAAGTGTGGTAATGGGTGTATGCATGTCTAGGATTGGATCTAGAGAGAGCTTGGTACTTAAGCGGTCTCAATGACCCACCTCCTCTTTTCTGGAATCCTACCTGGTGCATAGTGCCTATTCACTTTGACCGTTGGGGACTTGTTAACGGGCCCAGGTAGGTACTGAATCCATAAAACTTAAGAATGATCGAAATAAGGGCAAAAATGACTAAAATACCCTTGGTTTGGGAAATTACCAAAATACCCCTAATTCAAAAATTTACGAAAATATCCCTGTAGGGTAGAATTTCGACAATACCCTTGATTGAGAAATGTCTAAAATACCCCTATGTGATGAGTATGAGTTTTTATGGATGTTACTCATGTACATGTGGCATTCATATAATATTCTGCTTAGGATGCATATGGGTGGGAATTATGGTACGGAGGAAGAATTTGAGATCGCATAGTCGCTTGACGACTGTGGATCCACCAATGGCTTTAAGCCCATTATATACTTAGCAGCTTTGTTACAACGTTGAGTAGTGCCGCTGTTGGTGCTACCTTTGGAGTGTAGGGATGGGTGGGTTGATATTTATATACCCACAGGAGTGTAGGTTTGGAAGGGAAATGGAGTGTAGCGGATGGACTTTTGGGGAGGGTTTTGCATAAATTTGTTATCATGTGACATGATATGATATGATATGATATAAGGTCGTTGTGGGCTGAGGTCATTGTTGGCTAAGGCCCAAGACCACCGATTTTGATAGGGCATAGGCCCAATGTGATAATTGTATAATGAATTGTTTGCCAAGGGTCATACGTCACTGAGTTTCGAAACTCACATTCTTTTTATTAAATGTTTAGGTGATCCATAGTAGACGGCTCAACGTTAGAGGGGGTTCGGAAATGGCCACACTACAAGATACTTAGGAATTTTGCTTATTGGTTTCAAACGACATGATTTTAATCATTTCACTTTCGTAGGTTGCAATAAGGCCTTGTACTCCGTTTTGACTTTAGATTTTGTGTTTTGTTATCATTGTTCAACTATTTACGTAATTATTAAATTTAAATAAATTTCTTAAGTTTAAACATGATTTTGAGATAACTTTAACTGATGGGCTTTTACTTAAAAACATGGGCTTTTATCATTACTTAACAAGTTTCGAGGATTTTGGGCTTTTAGGCCTTAAATTTTTACTTAGTAAAATTGATTTAGAATTGTCCTTGATGTGACATCACCAGATTTGGTCATAACATTCAGGCCGGGTTTGGGGGTGTTACATTTAGTGGTATCAGAGCCTGGTTGCAAAGCTCGAGCTATGTAATGGGCCTTAAATTTTGGGTTTTTTTAAAACAAATAGATTAAAAAGTTTTGTAGGATCTTGTAATGTGGTTCACCGAGCCCTTGAAATCGAGCCAAGTAAATTTTTTTGTTATTGCATATGTTTGAATTATTAAGCTGTATTTAGATATTGGGCTACTTTAAACAATAGGTTCTTAGAGACTAAAGCCCGTAGAAAACTTGAACCTGTAGTGGATTTACGACTGCGAAGCAACTCTTAAATTGATACTTGCATAAGGTATGTGTTTTAAACAGTGGAACTATGAACTAAATTCATAAAAAATTCCTAATTCAGATAAGACGAGAATCAACAATGAGTGCTAGAAGAAGTGCAAGAGGTCGCGGCAGAGGCTGTGGAAGTGTTAGGGCTGATGTGCTGACTCAGCTAGTTAGGGAGGTACTGGAGGAGGTCAAAGAAATTGGTGAAACACTTCGGGTTAGGTGCGTGGACTATAAGAAAAAAGAGATCGCAGTTCTCTAGGGCCGCAGTCTTATTCTGTGAAGCATGTTAAGGTACGTCAAAACTTTTTGGCTTACGAATATTGTAGAAGGCGTCATCTGGGTGAATACTAAAGGAAGTCAGGAGCGTGTTTCAGATGTCAGTCTGAGGAGCATCAGGCTCGAGATTGATCAATCACCATTAAGTCGGGTATGTTTTGTGTGGATGTGATATTTTAGGTATAGAAACTGTATGCGTGCAATGTTTATCTGCTCCAGTGGGTAAGTGTAAAGGCTTCAATTAGAGTTAAAGTGTGTTAGTAAAATCAGAGTGCATAGCGAAAGCATAGTGGTATGACTAGAGCGGTGCGATTAATAGTTAGTTGGAAATTTTGATGATGAAATTTCTTTAAGGGTGTAAAATTGTAACGCCCAAAATTTGGGCCTATTGGTCTTTGGGCTTTGGTTCTCAGAAAATTTTAAGTAAGCGAGAAAATGAAAATTGCATGTTTGCTTTAATGGTTAATGAATTTGGAGTGTCTACGGGTGTTGGAGATGTTCTGGGATCAAGTAAAGGTATAGGAAAAATTTTTGGTTTTAGCCCCAAGGGAACTATGACTTCGGTTAGTGGGCTTTTTAAATAGATTAAGGGAAAAATAAGAAACAAGTGGGCCTTTGGTCTAGTGGCAAGTGGCATCACTTGGGGAGCTATAAGGTGGCATGATTGTCAGTTAAGGAGGTCCAAGGTTTGAGTAGTGGTAAGGGATTTTAGAGTGTTTATTTTGTAAAGTAGACGACTAGAGTTGTGTTGGTTTTGAACTCTTGTCGTGAAGAGTTTGAAGTGATCTGGTGTGATGGATGTATAGGAAATTTCAGATGTGACTAAGGAGTTATCAGGGAGAAAAGTTAGGAGATGAGCAATGTGAAGAAGTGGTGTTGAATGGGACTCTAGGGGAAGGCATTTTCGGCTTATGGCTATAAAAGGAGAGTGCCGAATCCTTTGAAGGGTTCTTTGAGTTGCCAGTATTCTTTTTCTTTCTTTTCTTCCCCTCAATCAGTTTCTCTCATACCCAAAGTCTCTCATTGCTGAAATCTCCTATAGTCGAACCCTTTCTTGCCGAATTCACCTATAGTCGAACCCTTTCTTGTCAATTCACCTATAGCCGAATTCTTCATTGCCAAAATTACCATTATCTTTTCTTACCAAAACACCTTGTTGGTGCCGATTCCTTGTTATTTTTCTCCATCCCAAATCGGTTGTTATTTGTTCTTAGTAAAGTTTGAAGCCAAATCTTTTCAGTATCTATCTTGGCCGTAGGATCAAAGGAGGGTTTGGTAAGTGTTATGTCAACTTCTTTAGTGTGTTTTGTTAAAATTCAAAGGGCTATCTAACCTCTCCTTATCGTTAACCTTGTATTAACAAGGGTAGAATTCAAGGATCATAAGCATGGTAAGGATCGTTAGCAAAGAGGTAAGTGCACTCATCTCGGTTGTGGTTTAGTGGATGGCCGAATGTAAGTATGGCCTAAAGGGGTGACTTATGTGGAATATGAGTCACTTTTTTTGATGATATACCTTTGGGTGCAGATCTAGGGGATATTCGTGAATAGTAGTTAAGTAAGGGCTACTAGAACGTGTGGCACATGGTAAGGTTACGGTGAGGTTTCAATTTTGGTAAAATATGTGCTAAGCCATGGTTAATCATTAGTGATGTCTATTGTAGGTTTGTGATTAAGGGTTTTCCAGCACGCATTGTTACCAAGTGTGTACAAACACTACAGACACAAGATATCAGCAACGCCGAAAAGCCAAAAAGATGGCTTGTCGAACTTGTGGGCCAAAAATGGCAATGGTTGTTATGCAAGCATGAATAATGGGTTGGAATGAACGGCTGTATGATTCGATTGTAATGGGCCATATGGATATGATTTGGGCGTAATGGGCCATATAAATGGGATTGGGCTTAGTAGGTCGTTTGCATGTATGTAGGCTTATTTGGGTTTTGTATATGGATTTGATCTTAGTATCTGATAACTGCTAAAACCTACATAAAACTTAAACACAAAATTGCAACCGTGGACAAGTCATAAGGTTGAAGTGTGGTAATAGGTGTATGCATGTCTAGGATTGGATCTAGAGAGAGCTTGGTACTTAAGCGGTCTTAATGACCCACCTCCTCTTTTCTGAAATCCTACCTGGTGCATAGTGCCTATTCACTTTGACCGTCGGGGACTTGTTAATGGGCCCAGGTAGGTACTGAATGCATAAAACTTAAGAATGATCGAAATGCCCCTAAGGGCAAAAATGACTAAAATACCCTTAGTTTGGGAAATTACCAAAATGCCCCTAAGGGCAAAAATTTACGAAAATATCCCTATAGGGTTGAATTACGACAATACCCTTTATTGAGAAATGACTAAAATACCCTTATATGATAAGTATGAGTTTTTATGGATGTTACTCATGTGCATGTGCCATTCATATGATATTCTGCTTAGGATGCATATGGGTGGGAATTATGGTACGGAGGAAGAATTTGATGATCGCATAGTCGCTTAACGGCCGTGGATCCACCAGTGGCTTTAAGCCCATTATATACTTAACAGCTTTGCTACAACGTTGAGTAGTGCCGCTGTTGGTGCTACCTTTGGAGTGTAGGGATGGGTGAGTTGATATTTATATACCCACAATAGTGTAGGGTTGGAAGGGAAATGGAGTGTAGTGGATGGACTTTTGGGAGGGTTTTGCATAAATTTGTTTTCATGTGACATGATATGATATGATATGAGGTCGTTGTGGGATAAGGTTCAAGACCACTGATTTTGATAGGGCTTAGGCCCAATGTGATAATTGCATATTGAATTGTTTGCCAACGGTCATACATACTGAGTTTCGAAACTCACATTCTTTTTATTAAATGTTTTAGGTGATCCACAGTAGATGGCTCGACGTTGGAGAGGGTTCAGAAATGGCCACACTATAAGATACTTAGAAATTTTGCTTATTGGTTTCAAAAGACATTATTTTAATCATTTCACTTTCTTGGGTTGTAGTAAGGCCTTGTACTCCGTTTTGACTTTAGACTTTGTGTTTTGTTATCATTGTCCAACTGTTTACATAATTATTAAACTTAAATAAATTTCTTAAGTTTAAACATGATTTTTGAGATAGCTTTAACTGATGGGCTTTTACTTAAAAACATGGGCTTTTATCATTACTTAACAAGTTTCAAAGATTTTGGGCCTTTAGGCCTTAAATTTTACTTAGTAAAATCGATTTAGAATTGTCCTTTATGTGACATCACCAGATTCGATCATAACATTTGTATCAGGTTTAGGGGAGTTACATTTAGTGGTATCAGAGCCTGGTTGTAAAGCTCGAGCTGTGAAATGAGCCTTAGATTTTGGGGTTTTTTTTTAAAACAAGTAGATTAAAAAGTTTTGCAGGATCTTGTAATGTGGTTCACTGAGCCCTTGACGTCGAGCCAAGTAAATTTTTCTGTTATTGCATATGTTTGAATTATTGAACTGTATTTAGATATTGGGATACTTTAAACAATAGGTTCTTAGAGACTAAAGCCCGTAGAAAACTTGAACCTGTAGTGGACTTACGACTGCGAAGCAACTTTTAAATTGATACTTGCATAAGGTATGTGTTTTAAACAGAGGCCGTGGAAGTGTTAGGGCTGATGTGCTGACTCAGTTAGTTAGGGAGGTACTGGAGGAGGTTAATGAAATTGGTGAAACACTTTGGGTTAAATGCGTGGACTGTAAGAAAAAAAGAGATCGTAGTTTTCTAGGGCCGTAGTCTCATTCTGTGAAGCATGTTAAGGTACGTCCAAACTTTTCGACTTACAAATATTACAGATGGCGTCATCCGGGTGAATGTTGGAGGAAGTCAGGAGCATGTCTCAGATGTGGGTCTGAGAAGCATCAGGCTCGAGATTGATCAATCACCATTAAGTTGGGTATGTTTTGTGTGGATGCAATATTTTGGGTATAGAAACTGTATGCGATGAAATGTTTATCTGCTCCAGTGGGTAAGTATAAAGGGTTTAATTAGAGTTAAAGTGAGTTAGTAAAATCAGAGTGCGCAGCGAAAGCATAGTGGTGTGACTAGAGTGGTGCGATTAATAGTTAGTTGAAAATTTTGAGGACATAATTTCTTTAAGTGGGTAGAATTGTAACGCCCAAAATTTAGGCCTATTGGGCTTTGGGCTTTGGGTCAAAGAAAATTTTAAGTAAGCGAGAAATGAAAATTGCATGTTTGCTTTAATGGTTAATGAATTTGGAGTGTCTAGAGGTGTTGGAGATGTTCTGGGATCAAGTAAAGGTATAGGAAAAATTTAGCCCTAAGGGAACTATGACTTGTTTGTAGGCTTTTTAAATAGATTAAGGGAAAAATTAGACACAAGTGGGCCTGTGGTCCAGTGGCAAGTGGCGTAACTGAGGAGCTATAAGGTGGCGAGATTGTAAGTTGAGGAGGTCCAAGGTTCAAGTAGTGGTAAGGGATTTTGGAGTGTTTATTTTGCAAAGTGGACGGCCAGAGTTGTGTTGGTTTTGAACTCTTGTTGTGAAGAGTTTGAAGTGATCTGGTGTGATGGATGTGGAGGAAATTTTAGATGTGACTAAGGAGTTATCAGGGAGAAAAGTTAGGAGATGAGCAGTGTGAAGAAGTGGTGCCGAATGGGACTCTAGGGGAAGGCATTTTCGGCTTGTGGCTATAAAAGGAGAGTGCCGAATCCTTTGAAGAGTTCTTTGAGTTGCCATTATTCTTTTTCTTTCTTTTCTTCCCCTCAATCGGTTTCTCCCATAGCCGAAGTCTCTCATTGCTTAAATCTCCTCTAGCCGAACCTTTTATTGCTGAGTTCACCTATACTTAAATTCTTCATTGCCGAAATTACCATCATCTTTTCTTGCTGAAATCCCTTGTTGGTGCCGATTCCTTGTTATTTTTCTCCATCACAAATCAGTTGTTATTTACTCTTAATCAATTATAAAGCCAAATCTTGTCCAGGAGCTATCTAGATCGTAGGATAAATAGAGGGTTTCGGTAAGTGTTTTGTTAAAAGCCGAAGGGCTATCTAACCTCTCCTTATCGTTAACCTTGTATTAACAATGGTAGAATTCAAGGATCATAAGCGTGGTAAGGATCGTTAGCAAAAAGGTAAGTACACTCATCTCGATTGTGGTTTTGTGGATGGCCAAATATAAGTATGGCCTATAGGGGTGACTTATGTGGAATATGAATCACTTGTTTTTGATGATATATGTTTGGCTGCAGATCTAGGGGATATTCGTGAATAGTAGCTAAGGAAGGGCTACTAAACGTGTGGCACACGGTAAGGTTACGGTGAGGTTTTGGTTTTTGATAAAGTATGTGTTAAGCCATGGTTAATCGTTAGTGATTTCTATTGTAGGTCCGTGATTATGGGTTTTGCAGCACGCATTGTTCCCAGGTGTACACAAACACTACACACACACGATATCGACAATGCCAAAAAGCAAAGAGTGGCTAAAAGGGCCTGCTACACTTATGGGCTAAAAACGGCAATGGTTGTTATATGAGCATGAATAATGGATTGGCATGAATGGTTGTATGATTCGATTGTAATTGGCCATATGGATATGATTTGGGCCTAATGGGCCATATAAATAAGATTGGGCTTAGTAGGTCATTTGCATGTATGTAGGCTTATTTGGGCTTTGTATATGGATTTGCTATTAATATCTGATAACTGCTAAAACCTACATAAAACTTAAACACAACATTGCAACCGTGGACAAGTTATAAGGTTGAAGTGTGGTAATATGTGTATACATGTCTAGGATTGGATCTAGAGAGAGCTTGGTACTTAAGCGGTCTCAATGACCCACCTCCTCCTTTCTAGAATCCTACCTGGTGCATAGTGCCTGTTCACTTTGACCGTTGGGGACTTGTTAACGGGCCCATATAGGTACTGAATCCATGAAACTTAAGAATGATCGAAATGCCCCTAAGGGCAAAAATGACTAAAATACCCTTAGTTTGGGAAATTACCAAAATACCATCAATTTGGAAATTTACGAAAATATCCTTGTAGGGTAGAATTACGACAATACCCTTGATTGAAAAATGACTAAAATACCCCTATGTGATGAGTATGAGTTTTTATGGATGTTACTCATGTGCATGCTGCATTCATATGATATTTTGCTTAGGATGTATATGCGTGGGAATTATGGTACGGAGGAAGAATCTGAGGATCGTATAGTCGCTTGACGACCGTCGATCCACCGATGGCTTTAAGCCCATTATATACTTAGCGGCTTTGCTGCAATGTTGAATAGTGCCACTGTTGGTGCTACCTTTGGAGTGTAAGGATGGGTGGGTTGATATTTTGGTGATTTACCCTCCAAGGGTATTTTGGTAATTTAACCTCCAAGGGTATTTCGATAATTTTGTAACCCCGGGTATTTCAGTAATTTTGCAACCTAGGGGTATTTTGGAATTTTACAAACTAGGGGTATTTAGGTAATTTCACAAACTTAGGGTATTTTAGTAATTTTACAAACTAGGGGTATTTTGATAATTCCACAAACTAGGGGTATTTTGGTAATTTTGTAAACTAAGGGTATTTCAATAATTTTGCAAACTAGGGGTATTTCGGTAATTTTGTAAACCAGAGGTATTTGGTAATTTTACAAACTAGCAGTATTTCGATAATTTTGCAAACCAGGGGTATTTTTGTAATTTTGCAATCTGAGGGTATTTTGATAATTTTGCCAACCCCTCAGAAGGTCTACAGTTGCCTCGAGCGACTCAAGTATTCTAAACAGAGATAATGATGCGAGTGGGCCTAAGGCCAATTCTCGACCCAAGTGAGCCCACACGCTCGTGTGGCCCATTTAGCCCAAATCCAGCCACAGATATGAGATTCACCTAGACCAGTTCACTATCTACTACACAATCATACAATTTATTCATATGGCCCACGGGCCCATTAGGCCCGCTTGGCTCAAACAACGTCAACCTATAAGAATACTTATGGTGGCCTCGACTATCGCGTCGAAGCTCCCACACGTGCGCCCGCGTGCTCGTGTGACCAGCATTTCGGCATTTTCTGCTCTACAGCTAAAGTAGTGAGAATTACACACCTAATAGGAGTCTGAAGCTTTTTCGCGTTACGAATGGCTCCAATGCCCAAATGCCAACCCTGGTATGCTTCCTCTCCTCATAGATGGCTCTATTTAAGGCCAGCTTCGCACCTTCCCTCCTGCTAGCTTTCAATTATGGGATCCCTCCTTCAGCAGAGTTTAAATCCAACACAAACTCTGGCCATCCCAACTTAGCAAAATAAAAGCCTCCAATTTGCCATCTGTGGGATTCGAACCCCTTCCCGCCATGCTCGCCAATTGACGCCACAACCACCCTACCACATAGCCAACTTGTGTCTAAACTCATGCGCAACTAATTATAAGTCTATGGGACAAAGTCTAAGCTCACTTAAAAATAAATCAAAATGAAATACAAGGCCAAGATTTGAACCTTGGATCCCCTTGCTTCCTTGTGTGGCGTCACCTCCTTGTCTCCCATGTGGCGCCGCTTTACCATGACACCACAAGCTCCTTTTGTGTCATTTTTCTCCCCATTTTATTCTTAAAGCCTACTTACTAACTCTCAGGGTTTTGTTCACCTAAAACCAAAATTTTCCTAAAGCTCAAGTTTGGTCCGGGACTTCATAGAAGCCCCCTAACCTTTCAAATCACTCACCTAATAGGTCCAACTTGCATTAGACCCGTTCTCTTGTTCTCAAAAATTTTTAAATGCTCCCATATCCAAGGCCCAAATTTAGGTTATTACACTTTTACTTAAAAATACGGGCTTTTACCATTACTTAACAAGTTTCAAGGATTTTGGGCTTTTAGGCCTTAAATTTTTACTTAGTAAAATCGATTTGGAATTGTCCTTGATGTGACATCACCAGATTCGGTCATAACATCTAGGTTGGGTTTGGGGTGTTACACTGGTGTTGAAATTGAAATAAAGTCAATATGCTCACACGGTCTCACACACCGGTGGATAAAATGATATATTTGATATATGATTGGTCATATAATCGTGGTTACATAGATATGTTTTATTCAATATCCTTAACAAAAGGTATAAGGGGATTGGCAGAACTAACTCATTTTTTTGATAGGCGAGTAATCGATGGAATTACAAACAGAGTAGGCATTACAAGTTTTTTGGCCGTGCGATACAAGTCAGTATACCCCCTAATTGGCACACGGCCTAGCACACGGGTGTGTGACTTGGCCATGTTGCATATGTCAGTATACCCCACAGGTTTGGCACGGCCTAACACACGGCCTAGCACACAGGCGTGTGAGGCCACTTGAAGGGCACACGGGCTAGACACACGGGCGTGTGGTTGGCTGTGTGACCCAAGTCAGTATGTACCCCTATTTTCACTCAGCCTGTGACACGGGCATGTCTGGTGGCCATGTGAGACACACGGCCTATGACACAGGCGTGTGTCCCCAGTTTGAAGCAAAATTTTCTAAGTTTCTCAAAAATTTCCCGAGTTATCGGTTTAGTCCCGAACCATTTCTAATGCATGTTTAAGGCCTCGTAGGCTCTTAATAGGACAAATTGGTTGAGACTGAATGATGAATTATTGAATTAAGAAAATGTATGTTAAATAGTTGTTTAATTGTTTCGTAAGTCCAGTAATGCTCTGTAACCCTATTCTGGCGTCAAATACGGGTGAGGGGTGTTACATTTATTGGTGTCAGAGCTACGATTTAGTCTATTCTAAGACTAACGTAGTGTGTGTGAGAGTCTAACTATACATGCCATATATAAACTGTGATAGTGTGATGACTCCTGACATTTGACAATGTGTTTTTATATAGCAAATCGATCCCAATCGAGTGATAGCTGATGAGGTTGAAAGTAATGTGCCTACTCCGGCCAAGGGATAGCGCCGTTTGATTCTAGACCCGTAATAGGTAGCCTGGGTGGAGAGGCTAAAGAAGCTTTCTTCAAATGATGAACGAATAGTTCACACAATATATCCGGACTAACCTGGCTGCTCAACAACCTCCACCCCCTCCTAATCCCCAATCGATTCCTGTAGCTCTTCAAAGAGTTGAGCTTTTAAGATTGAATAAGCCTCCAGTCGACAAGATCCGTAAACATAAGGCTGAAGAGTTCAGAGCTAATGTTGATGATGATTTTGAGAGAGCCGAGTTTTGGCTTGAAAATACGATTTGATGAGCTATCTTGCACACAGTCTGAATGCTTAAAATGTGCATATCACTTTTGAGGGATAGTGCATATCAGTGGTGGAATATGTTTGTATCAGTGGTGCCGAAAGAGAGAGTCACCTGGGAGTTCTTTCAAACCGAGTTTTGTAAGAAATATATAAGCCAACGGTTCCTTGATCAAAAGCATAATCTAGAAATGAAACAAGGTCGAATGACTGTAACCGAGTGTGGAAGAGAATTCGTACGATTAAGTAAATATGCTCGAGAATATGTTTCGACTGAAGAGATAATGTACAAGCGATTTGTTGATGGGCTGAACGAAGACATTAAACTTTTAGTTGGGATTTTAGATTTGAAAGAGTTTGTTGTGCTAGTCGATTGGGATTGCAAAGCTGAAGACTTTAATCGAGAAAAGAGAAAGGTTGATTCAAAGGTAAGAGATTTGAGGAAAAGATCGATGAATAAACCTTCTCATCCTTCATCAAAGAAATTATGAGATTTGTACAGTAGATCTAATGCATCAGTGGGATTTTAGAATAGAGATCGTGGAAATCAACATGTGAATTCTAAAGCTCAAGCCACGTCAGTATCGTGTGTTGGCAAAGTAAAAGATATCAAGCCCGAGTGTCAACAGTGTAGAAGACGGCATTTTAGAGATTGTTGGGTGAAACATAATAATGAAGCTTGTTACAGTTGTGGTTCACGAGATCATTTTATTAAAGACTATCCTGAGATGGTTGAGAAAGATGAACTTCAAAATGTGAAATCAAATTATACATCTACTAAAGGGAGACCACCCGAACACTGGAAATACGAATGGTAACCGAGGTGCTACGAGAGATTTGGCTTTGAGATCTAAGGCACAAGCACCTACTCGAGCTTATGCTATCCGTGCACGGGAAGAGGCATCATTGCCAGATGTTATTACCGATACTTTTTCTCTTTTCGATATTGATATAATTGCGTTGATTAATCCTAGATCAACCCATTCATATATCTATATGAATTTAGTGTTTAAAAATAGTTTACATGTCGAGTCTACAGAGTTTGTAATTAAAGTATCGAACCCCTTAAGCAAGTCTATTTTAGTTGATAAAATTTGTAAGATTTGTCCTTTGATGACTCAGGGTTACTTTTTTTCGGCTGACTTGATGCTTCTACCTTTCGATGAGTTTGATGTGATTCTGGGTATGGACTGGCTGACTATACATGATGCAGTTGTGAATTGTAGACAAAAAATTATCAAATTGAAATGTCAGAACGGTGAAATTATTCGGATTGAGTTTGATGATTTGAGTGAATTACTCTGTGATATCTTCTATGTTAGCTCAGAAATGTATGAAAAAGGGTTATGATGCATATCTTGCATACGTATTGGATACAAAGGTGTCTGAATCAAAGATTGAATCTGTACCTGTTGTTTATGAGTTTTCAGATGTATTTCCAGAAGAATTACCAAGTTTGCCACCGATCAGAGAGGTTGAATTTGGTATTGAATTAGTATCGAGAACAACACCGATATCGATAGCTCCATGCAGAATGACTCTAACAGAATTGACAGACAGAGGTTTTGCACAACCGAGTTATTTGTCTTAGGGTGCATCGGTATTGTCTGTAAAGAAGAAAGACGGCACGATAAGAATGTGTATTGATTATAGACAGCTGAATAAGGTGACTACAAAGAACAAATACCCTCTACCGCGGATTGATAATTTATTTGATCAGTTGAAAGGTGCAACAATGTTTCAAAGATTGACTTGAGATTTGGTTATTATCAATTGCGAGTTAAAGACTCAGATGTGCCGAAGACAGTGTTCAGAACAAGGTACGGACATTATGAATTTCTTGTTATGCGTTTTCGACTAACTAATGCTCCTGCCATTTTTATGGATTGGATGAATCAAATATTTAGACTGTATTTAGACAGATTCATTGTTGTATTCATTGACGACATTCTGATCTATTCACGAGATGAATTTGAACATACCAAGCACTTGAGAATTGTGTTACAAACTCTATGGATAAGCAATTGTTTGCAATGTTCAGTAAATGTGAGCTTTGGCTCTGAGAGGTTGGATTTTGGGGGCATATTGTTTTAGCTGAAGGTATTAGAGTTGACCCGAGTAAGATTTCTGCTATTGTTGACTGGAAACCTCTGAGTAATGTGTCTAAAGTCCTTAGTTTTCTGGGCTTAGCGGGCTATTATCAAGACTCGTGAAAGGGTTTTTGATGATTGCAACACTGATGACACGACTACTTAAGAAAGATGTGAAATTCGAATGGTCAGAAAAATGTCAACAGAGTTTTGAGTAGTTGAAAGTACTGTTAATTAAAGCACCAGTTATGGTTCAACCATAATTGGGGAAGAGTTTCTAATTTATAATGACGCGTCATTAAACGGTCTGGGATGTGTTCTGATGCAAGAAGGAAAAGTTATAGCTTATGCTTCCCGACAATTGAAACTCCATGAAAAGAACTATTCGGCGCATGACTTAGAGTTGGCTGCAATTGTGTTGGCATTAAAAATTTGATGACATTATTTATACGGTGAAAAATGCCATATTTATACGGGCCACAAAAGCTTAAAATATCTAATGTCACGGAAATATTTGAATCTTGGACAACAAAGATGGCTCGAGTTATTGAAAGATTATCAATTTGTGACTGATTACCACCCGAAAAAAGCTAATGTTGTTGATGATTTCCTGAGCCAAAAATCTTTGTTTACATTACGAGCAATGGATACCCAGTTGATAATTTGTGATGATGGGTCTATTTTAGCTAAATTAAAAGCTAAACCGATATTTCTTCAACAATCTGTAAAGCTCAGAAAGATGACCACGAAATGCAAGTTAAATGAATTCAATGTAAGACTATCCCTAATTCAGAGTTTCAGATTGGAGCAGATGATTGTTTAAGTTCAAGAATATAATTTGTATACCGAGAAATTCAGAACTCATTCAAAAGATTTTTCACGAAGCACACAATAGCTACTTATCTGTTCATCCAGGGAGTACCAAAATGTACAACGATTTGAAATAGTTTTTTTGGTGGCAAGGCATGGAACGAGCTATCTCAGAGTTTGTTTCTAAATGTTTCATTTGTCAGCAAGTCAAAGCTGAACATTAAGTGCCATTGGGTTTACTACAGCCTGTGATGATTCCCGAGTGGAAATAGGATAGAATTACAATGGATTTTGTGTCGGGATTGCCCCTAACTCCGAAAAAGAATGATGCTATCTAGGTTGTCATTGATCGACTAACAAAATCTTCTCATTTTCATATCGGTACGTACAGATTATTCACTTGATAGACTAGCTGAATTGTACATTTTTTAGATTGTTCATAGCATAGGGTGCCACTATCTATTATTTTTTATAGAGATCCGCAATTTACGTTGAGATTCTGGAAGAAACTACAACAAGTTTGGGAACAAAATTAAACTTCAGTACTACTTTTCATCCTCAGACTGACGGACCGACCGAGAGAGTTATTCAGATTCTTGAAGACATGTTGAGAAGTTGTATTTTAGAGTTTGAGGGTAGTTGGGAAAAATACTTACCGTTGATTGAATTCGCGTATAATAACAGTTTTCAGACGAGTATAAAGATGGCACCGTGTAACATCCTGGAAATGGGCCTATGTAATTTTGATTTAATTATACGAAATGGCATGTCTTATGTATTATGAATGTATGATGAACATTTTTGGAAACTTGGAAATGTTAAGTTAAAATAGGAAAGTGAACATTTTGGAAACTTGGAAATGTTAAGTTAAAAGAGGAAAGTGAACATTTTGGAAACTTAAGTTAAAAGAGGAAAGTGACCATTTTTGGAAACCTGGAAATGTAAGGAAATGATTTAGAAATGTTAATTGTAAAAGAGGAAACTAAAACAAGGTGGCCTTAAAAAAATTTATAGAAGAAGTTTGACACAAACATAGGCTTGTTTAAGTAGCTTGGAGGCACCACTTAAAGCCAGTAGGTGACGCCACAGTCAAGGGGGAGGAGCCTAGGTTTGAGTCACTTGGGGAGCAAACAAAGGAATTTTATTTTGGTGCAAGGAACAAGAGAGTTGGACGGCATTAAGGCACTAAAGGGAGGTGTTTTATTTTTGTTAAAATTCGGCAAATAGATGGATAATTATTGGTATTTTTTTTAGAGATAAGAGATAATTGAGGGATTAATTTCATTATTGAATAAAGTGATAATTAAGAGATAAACTTTATCAAAATAAGGGAGAGTTGGCCGAATAGGGGGAACTAAGTGTAGTATTTTCGGCCAAAAGGAATGAAGAAAGGCCATTTGTTTCTTTTTCTTTTCTTTTGAAAGTCACTGCCGAAATTATCTTGTCATATTCTCTATTTTCTTTTGTTGACAAAACCGCAAGCTCCCTCTCAAAGACTCACCATTGCCGAATCCTCCATCTCTATTCTTCTTCTTTGTTTCAATTCATCAAAAGCCGAAACCCCAAAGACAACCCCTAGCCAATTACTCCATCAAGTCCAAAAGCCAAGATCTTTGACAACTATTTGGTCTTCCTAGCCGATTTCTTTAGGACTTCAAGCAAAGGAGGTTGTCAACTACAACACTAAGGGTAAGGATTAGATTGTTGTCATGTTATTCCCATTCCCTCTTCTTTTAGCCAAAAGTTTGAGTCTTAACCCAATAATGTTCTATGGCCGAATCTATGAAGGTTCTCTGGGATCTCTACTATTGTCGACATTTCCATAGTCAAATAGTGCTTTCGGGATTTCAAGGATCTAAGGTGAGTAACACTTTGACAATTCGGCCAAAGGCCATTTAATAGTGATTAAGTGTTAAAAATCGATCTGACATATGATTATAGGGATTTCGACAGGCACCTAAGACAAAAGATTATTTCTGGGATTTAAGATTTGGAAGGTAAGCACATAGGTATATTCGACCAAGGCCTATTTTGGATATTTAGATCTATATCTTACTTTGTTTTAAAAGCTAAAACTAACCTATGTAGAGATCTAGTGTTTGGCCGAATACAAGGAGGAGAATAGCAAAGTTTTTGGGAATTGAGAGATAGGCAAATCGGCATTAAGGTAAGTTTTAGAGGATTTGGTTTTATGGCCGAATGAGTTTTTCATTAAATCTTTAATATGGGCCGAATGTAGGGAGTTAAAGATCTAAGATCAGAATTCAGGATTTCAGTGGAATTGTTAAGCGAATCAGGTGTGTACCCTACCCTAAGTTTTAATATGTTCATGGCTATGATTTAAATTAATATGTTATTAAGAATGTGAAAATATGGCTAAAGTACCATGCAATGGTACAGAGTACCCAGGTACGTTTCCTACTCCTACTAGGATTATGAATATATGCTATTTTTAACATGTGAAAAGTGATAAGAATGTGAATTAAGGCATGGTTTTGCATAATATGTATGATATATGGGGGCATATGGGTTATATGAAAAGGGGAAGTTAATGTGGTGACCTAAGACCACGAAATCTGAATGTGGTGACCTAAGACCACGATAACTGAATGTGGTGACCCAAGACCATGATTTCTGAATGTGGTGACCTAAGACCACGAAATTTTTATAAGGGCGATGAGCACGTCGACTGCAGCGACTGCCTTCGATGGTATGTAGCGAATGGAAGGTTGACTTAGTAGTCCCTACGGTGTGCAGGTTGGTACGGGGGACGTGTAGCTGATGGCTATCTAGGTTTGGGTTCTGGTTGCATCATTATTTTCTTCTATTTGTTTATGAACATGTATGATAATGTATGCCTAAATTATTAAATGTTAGTATTGGTTACACATTAAGTCTGTTTGACTCACCCTTTGTGGGATTATTTTTCAGGTGACGATCAGTGATGGACCGGGCTACAGATGCTTAGTGGAGGCCATGTGAAGTTCGGACTTTTTATTTGGACTATTTTATTTTCAGATTTGAATTTAAATTTTGGGAATTATTTGATGTAATAAGGCCTTAGTAGAACTATTTTATTCATTTTTATTTATTAAGCTTACAAACTTTTATTAATTAAAAGATTAAGTAAATCAAATTGTAAAATGAAGCCCAAACGTTTTGTCACCTAAAGTAAAGGATTTTTAATAATGAAATAAACTTGTTTTCAACTCAAGCCCAACCCAAAATGATCTTTCTTCCAAATCACACAAGTTTTTCCTAAGTAACAACAGAATTTGAAACGGTTTACCCCGGGAAACATACCAGATCCGATCAAGGCTCGTGGGCCGGGTTTGGGGTGTTTCAATTTGGTATCAGAGCCCAGTTTTAAACTCTTGGCCTTGGGTTTAAGGCCCAAAACATTTTCAAGGTTAAGCCCAAAAGAAATTTTGGTGAGTTAAGCATGGTTTTCTGGCATGGCCCACTAAGTCTCCGACCCGAAATCCACCAGGTAAGTACTTCTATCCATTGTGTGATTTATAGTAGGACTTGTAGAAGGGTAGAGATGGAATGGAACGTAGACTAGAGATTAAGTACACTGAACCCTAGGGCTAGTTACCCCAACAATTACATAAGACTTACATGCCTAATTGAACAAACCTGTGGTTAAGTCGCCGAGTTAGGGTGTGGTAACCATGTTTCGCATGTCTAGGATTGGTTTCGGTGGGAGCTTGGTATTTAAGCGGTCCACTCACCTCCTCTCCACTCGAATCTTACCTGGGGCGTAGCCTCGGTTCACCCTAACCAAGAGGACTTACACACCTGCTAAACCCCAACTAAAACCCGAAAGGGACTAATAGTATTTTATGGAAACCCTAGTTTTAAAATTTCTAAATTACCCTCTTGATTTGAAAAGATTATTTTTATAAATTTTCTTGAAATATTTTTGATCTATAAAATTACAAAATGCCCCTAGTGGTAAAATTACAAAATGCCCTTGGTTTATGAAAATTTCAAATACCCAAAATTCTTATCAAAATTTCAATACTTTATAAAATGTCCAAAACCCTAATTTACCAAATATCAAAATACCTTGATTTTGGGAAATTATGAAATTACCCTTACCCTGCTAAATTACTGAAATACTCCCGAGTTACAAAATTACCAGAATGACCCCCAATCTTCAAAAATTTCTGCAACAACACTGATTTGGAAAACAAATTCTAAACAACCTTCAAGTTTTGTAAATTCCAAAATATCCTTGATTTATAAATTTACCACGGTTTATTATGAAATACCTCGTAATTTCAAAATTTTGAAATACCCAGGATTTAAAAATTACCAAAATACCCTTATTGACAAAATCACCAAGGAACCTTATTTTGAAAAATTACAAAAATACCCCTGTAGGGCAAATTATGAAAATACCCTTGGGTAGTAGCAACAATGAAAACTACAACATTTCTCTGAATGAACGAAAGTTCATAATTGATTGATGGATGTATGAATGTAAAGGCTGTGTGCATGTATGAATCTGAAAGAACCACTCCTAAAATTCTTTTCATAAAACTTCTTCACAGTTAATCGATGGAATAAAGGCTAATTCATAAAATTTCTTAATCAGATTAAAGCGCGTCGTTAGATATGAGTTCTAGAGGACGCGGTCGTCATGGACGCGGTAGAGGAAAAATGACTATGTCAGAACCCGTTAGATCGGGTCAAGGGTCTAACAATGAGTTACCACCGCCACCACCACCCCCAGCTGTTGGTGTCGAGCAGTAGGCTTAGATGGGGATGATGTTGTGTCGTCAGGCTATGCTGCGGGTTCTTAAAATGGTGGCTGGAGCTGGAGGGAATACGGGAGCTCAAAAATTTATACCCAGCGACTCGAGCCAACAAAGCTGAAGTATTCCGTGGAGTATTTGGTGTGGCACCCAGTACAGTTGAATACTGGTTGGAAGCGATCGAGCGTATTATGGATGAGCTCAATCTAACCCCTGAGGAGAAGTTGAAAGGAATGGTGGCACTGCTACGCGATGAAGCATATCAATGGTGGTTAACGGTTCGGGATGGTGCTCCAGGTGAGGATCTGACCTGGGAATATGTTAAGGCCGCATATCAAAAGAAGTATGTCGACACACGCTATATAGATGAGCAGAAGAAGGCATTTTTGAGGCTAGTTCAAGGGAACAAGTCTATAGTAGTGTATGAAGCTGAATTTTTGAGGTTAAGCCGATATGCTCGAGGAGTAGTGGCTACGGAGCATGAGCAGTATGTGCGGTTGAAGACGGTTTAAGGGATGACCTAAGGTTACTGATAACTCCACATCAGGAGCGGGAATTTTTCGTGTTGGTAGAAAGGGCTAAGGTAGTTGAGGGAATCAATGACATGGTCAAGCAGAGCTCTGATAGTAATAGACCCAAGAGGGGTTATGGGTCATCAGGATCATCGGGAAATGTGCAGAAAAGGCCCAGAGCTGATGGGCCGCGGGGTCAGCAAGTGGGTGCAGGAGGGCAGTATCGTCCATGTGATCAGTGTGGAAAGAAGCACTTAGGAGAATGCTGGAAGAAGACAAGTGGATGTTTCAGATGTGGGTCAAAGGACCATATGATCAAAGACTGTCCAAAGAGATCATATGAAAAGTAATCAATAGCTCAAAATGTTAATCAGGCTGGTAGAGGTGGACAGCAGCCTCAGCGAGGTCGTGGTCCGAATAATCGAGGAAATGGTAGAGGACGTGGAACACCAGGCCGAGGTGCTGCTAATACTGAGGCAAGGTAGTCGGGTTTGGTTTATGCGGTTCACCGTAGGGAGGATGGTGACGCGCTGAACATCATAACCGGTACGTTCCTCATTCATGGCAAGCCCTATTTTGCTCTTATTGATGTGGGCTCGACCCATTCTTATGTTGCCTGTAGTGTAGTGAAACACTAGGCCTAGAATCTGAACTTTCTGATAGGGAGATGACTGTAGTAAGCCCATTAGGCCGGACTGTAGTGGTGGATAAGATCTTTCGGAGTGTATCCGAAGAAATTCAGGGAGTGAGCTTTCAGGCTGACTTAATGGAGTTACCCTTCGGGGAATTTGACCTCATACTTGGTATGGATTAGTTAGTAGAACACTGGGCCGTGTTGGATTGTGCGGCTAAACGAATGGAACTAAGGACCCCAGAAGATGAAGTGGTAGTAATGATAGGAGAAAGAAAAAACTACTTGTCTAATGTAGTTTCGGCGTTAAAGGCTGAAAAGATGGTTCGTAAAGGATGCAAGGTGTTTTTAGCCTTCGTAAGTGCACTAGATGGAAAAGAAGAAGGTGTTAGTGGAGTTAGAACGGTAAGGGATTTCGAAGATGTGTTTCTGGAGGAATTACTAGGAATACCCCCAGACAAGGAGGTGGAGTTTAGAATTGATTTGCTGCCTGGAACAGCTCCTGTGTCAGTTGCCCCGTACAGAATGGCACCAAAGGAGTTGGTTGAGCTCAAGGCTCAAATCCAGGAATTACTTGATCGTGGGTTTATTCTACCCAGTGTGTCTCCGTGGGGAGCACCAGTCCTCTTTGTGAAGAAGAAGGACGGAACTATGCGCATGTGCATAGACTATCGTCAATTAAATAAGCTAACCATCAAGAACAAGTACCCCTTGTCAAGGATAGACGATTTGTTCTATCAGTTTAAGGGGGCAGCAGTGTTTTCAAAGATCGACTTAAGGTCAGGATATCATCAGTTGAAGATGAAGGAGGCAGATATCCATAAGATAGCCTTTAGGACAAGATACGGTCATTTTGAGTTTGTAGCAATGCCGTTCGGATTGACAAATGCCCCAGCCGCATTTATGGATATGATGAATTGAGTTTTTCAACCTTACTTAGATAGGTTCGTTGTGGTGTTCATCGACGACATTCTAGTGTACTCCAAGACTGAAGAGGAGCATGATGAGCATCTCCGGATTGTGCTGCAAGTGTTAAAGGAAAAGAAGCTTTATGCCAAATTCAACAAGTGTGAATTTTGGCTTAAAGAGGTTGCATTCATAGGGCACGTGGTGTCTGCTGAAGGAATAAGGGTGGATCCTAGAAAGATTGAAGCAGTGTTGAATTGGAAACCACCTAAGTCGGTGGTAGAGATTCGTAGTTTCTTGGGTTTGGCAGGCTATTACAGAAGGTTAGTGGAAGGATTTTCGTTAATAGCCGCTCCTTTGATAAAGTTGCTGAGGAAGGAAGTACCCTTTGTATGGACGGATAAGCAGCAGGGGAGCTTTGAAAAGCTCAAGAAGGTTTTGACTGAAGCTCCAGTCTTGATTCAATCGGAGGTAGGAAAGGATTTTACGGTGTATTGTGACGCTTCCCATACAGGTTTGGGTTGCGTATTGATGCAAGACGGAAAGGTAGTCACATATACATCCCGGCAGTTGAGGCATCATAAGGTGAACTATCCGACCCATGACTTGGAGTTGGCTGCAGTGGTCTTTGCTTTGAAGGTGTGGAGGCACTATCTTTATGGTGAAAAAGTCGACGATCTACACAGACCACAAGAGCCTTAAGTATTTGTTGACTCAGAAGGAGTTAAACTTGAGGCAGCGAAGGTGGGTTGAATTGCTGAAAGACTATGACTGTTCGATAGAATATCACCCGGACAAGGTGAATATAGTGGCGGATGCCCTAAGCCGGAAGGTTCTGTCGGATCTGAGGGCAATGTTCGCACACTTGAGTTTATATGATGATGGAAGTCTGCTGGAAGAATTACAAGTCAAGCCGACGTGGTTGAATGAAGTGAAAAAAGGACAGTTGGCTGATGAGGACTTAAGTGCTAAGCTATAGCAAGTACAGAACGGAGAGTTAGAGGACTATGGTGTTAGTGATGAGGAGTATTGTGCTTCAAAGGAAAGATCTATATGCCGAGGGATGAGGAGTTAAGACAGAGGATTCTTCGGGAAGCTCATGGTAGTCCTTATGCTATGCATCCCGGAGGCATCAAGTTGTATAGAGATTTAAGGGAACATTTTTGGTGGCCTGGTCTGAAGAAGGAAGTTACTGAATTCGGGGGGAAATGTTTGATGTGTCAGCAAGTTAAGGCTGAACACCAAGTTCCATCAGGATTACTTCAGCCAATCGAGATTCCACAGTGGAAGTGGGAAAGAATTACCATGGATTTCATTAGTGGGCTTCCCCTTACGCCTACTAAGAAGGACTCGGTATGGGTAATAGTGGACCGTTTGACCAAGTCCGCACACTTTATTCCGGTAAGAGTTGATTATTCTCTTCAGAAATTAGCTAAATTATATGTGGCAAAAATTGTGAGGCTACATGGAGTGTCGGTGTCTATCATTTCGGATAGAAACCCAAGATTTACGTCTCGATTTTGGAAGGCACTTCATCAAGCTTTAGGCACTAAGTTGGATTTCACTACGGCTTTTCATCCACAGTCGGACGGGCAATCTGAATGGGTAATCCAAGTATTGGAGGATATGTTGAGGGGCTGTGTGATGAATTTCAGAGGAAGTTGGGAGGAGTGTTTGCCTTTAGCAGAGTTTGCCTACAACAATAGCTATCAGGCAAGTATTCCAATGGCACCTTATGAAGCGCTGTATGGTCGAAAGTGTCGGACTCCTACATGTTGGACGGAATTGGGAGAACGTCAAGTTTTGGGACCAGAATTAGTAGCAGAGTCTGAAGAGAAGGTTGAGATAATTCGTGCACAGTTGAAGGAAGCATCTGATAGGCAGAAGTCATACGTAGATCTTAAACGGAAGGAAATCGAATTTGGTGTGGGAGACCAAGTATTTCTTAAGGTTTCGCCTTGGAAGAAGGTGATGAGATTTGGTCGGAAAGGGAAGCTAAGCCCAAGGTTTATAGGACCCTATCAAGTGTTAAAGCGAGTTGGATCGGTGGCATAGCAGTTGGAATTGCCACCCGAGTTGCAGCAGATGCACGACGTATTCCATGTATCCATGCTACGTCGCTCTTGACGGATCCATCTCATGTGGTACCGATTGAAGAAGTGGAGCTAAGGCGGACTTATCCTACGAGGAAGAGCTGATTCAGATCTTGGAACGAGACATCAAAATATTACGGAGGAAGTCAGTTCCTCTAATCAAAGTGTTCTGGCGCAATCATGGATCGGAAGAAGCTTCATGGGAGCCAGAAGAGGCAATGCGACAATAATACCCTCATTTATTTTAGCAAGCAATTTTGAGGACGAAATTTATTTTAAGGGGGATAGAACTGTAACATCCTGGAAATGGGCCTATGTAATTTTGATTTAATTATATGAAATGGCATGTCTTATGTATTATGAATGTATGATGAACATTTTTGGAAACTTGGAAATGTTAAGTTAAAATAGGAAAGTGAACATTTTGGAAACTTGGAAATGTTAAGTTAAAAGAGGAAAGTGAACATTTTGGAAACTTAAGTTAAAAGAGGAAAGTGACCATTTTTGGAAACCTGGAAATGTAAGGAAATGATTTAGAAATGTTAAGTGTAAAAGAGGAAACTAAAACAAGGTGGCCTTAAGAAAATTTATAGAAGAAGTTTGACACAAACATAGGCTTGTTTAAGTGGCTTGGAGGCACCACTTAAAGCCCAGTAGGTGACGCCACAGTCAAGGGGGAGGAGCCTAGGTTCGAGTCACTTGGGGAGCAAACAAAGGAATTTTATTTTGGTGCAAGGAACAAGAGAGTTGGACGGCATTAAGGCACTAAAGGGAGGTGTTTTATTTTTGTTAAAATTCGGCAAATAGATGGATAATTATTGGTATTTTTTTTAGAGATAAGAGATAATTGAGGGATTAATTTTATTATTGAATAAAGTGATAATTAAGAGATAAACTTTATCAAAATAAGGGATAGTTGGTTGAATAGGGGGAACTAAGTGTAGTATTTTCGGCCAAAAGGAATGAAGAAAGGCCATTTGTTTCTTTTTCTTTTCTTTTGAAAGTATCTGCCGAAATTCTCTTGTCATCTTCTCTATTTTCTTTTGTTGACAAAATCGCAAGCTCCCTCTCAAAGACTCACCATTGCTGAATCCTCCATCTCTATTCTTCTTCTTTGTTTCAATTCATCAAAAGTCGAAACCCCAAAGACAAACCCTAGCCGATTATTCCATCAAGTCCAAAAGCCAAGATCTTTGACAACTATTCAGTCTTCCTAGCCGATTTCTTTAGGACTTCAAGCAAGGGAGGTTGTCGACTACAACACTAAGGGTAAGGATTAGATTGTTGTCATGTTATTCCCATTCCCTCGCCTTTTAGCCGAAAGTTTGAGTCTTAAACCAATAATGTTCTATGGCCGAATCTATGAAGGTTCTCCGGGATCTCTGCTATTATCGACATCTCCATAGTCAAATAGTGCTTTCAGGATTTCAAGGGTCTAAGGTGAGTAACACTTTGATAATTCGGCCAAAGGCCATTTAATAGTGATTAAGTGTCAAAAATCGATCTAACATATGATTATAGGGATTTCGACAGGCACCTAAGATAAAAGATTATTTTCGGGATTTATGATTTGGAAGGCAAGCACATAGGTATATTCGACCAAGGCCTATTTTGGATATCTAGATCTATCTCTTACTTTGTTTTAAAAGCCGAAACTAACCTATGTAGAGATCCAGTGTTTGGCCGAATACAAGGAGGAGAATAGCAAAGTTTTCGGGATTTGAGAGATAGGCAAATCGGCATTAAGGTAAGTTTTAGTGCACAAATCCTACTAGGATTTGGTTTTATGGCTGAATGAGTTTTTCATTAAATCTTTAATATGGGCCGAATGTAGGGAGTTAAAGATCTAAGATCAGAATTTGGGATTTCAGTGGAATTGTTAAGCGAATCAGGTGTGTACCCTACCCTAAGTTTTAATATGTTCATGGCTATGATTTAAATTAAATATGTTATTAAGAATGTGAAAATATGGCTAAAGTACCATGCAATGGTACAGAGTACCCAGGCACGTTTCCTACTCCTACTAGGATTATGAATATATGCTATTTTTAACATGTGAAAAGTGATAAGAATGTGAATTAAGGCATGATTTTGCATAATATGTATGATATATGGGGGCATATGGGTTATATGAAAAGGGGAATTTAATGTGGTGACCTAAGACCACGAAATTTGAATGTGGTGACCTAAGACCACGATAACTGAATGTGGTGACCTAAGACCACGATTTCTAAATGTGGTAACCTAAGACCACGAAATTTTTGTAAGGGCGATGAGCACATCAACTGCAGCGACTGCCTTCGATGGTGTATAGCGGATGGAGGGTTGACTTAGTAGTCCCCACGGTGTGCAGGTTGGTTTGGAGGACGTGTAGCGGATGGCTATCTAGGTTTGGGTTCAGGTTGCATCATTATTTTCTTCTATTTGTTTATGAACATGTATGATTATGTATGCCTGAATTATTAAATGTTAGTGTTGGTTACACATTGAGTCTGTTTGACTCACCCATTGTGGGATTATTTTTCAGGTGAAAATCAGTGATGGACCGGGCCAGCAGATGCTTAGTGGAGGCCATGTGAAGTTCAGACTTTTTATTTGGACTATTTTATTTTCAGTATTTGAATTTAAATTTTGGGAATTATTTGATGTAATAAGGCCTTAGTAGAACTATTTTATTCTGTTTTTATTTATTAAGCTTACAAACTTTTATTAATTAAAAGATTAAGTAAATCAAATTTTAAAATGAAGCCCAAACGTTTTGTCACCTAAAGTAAAGGATTTTTAATAATGAAATAAAATTGTTTTCAACTCAAGCCCAACCCAAAACGATCTTTCTTCCAAATCACACAAGTTTTTCCTAAGTAACAAAAGAATTTGAAACAGTTTACACCGGGGAACATACTAGATCCGATCAAGGCTCTTGGGGAGGGTTTGGGGTGTTTCACATCGTACAAATCTTTATACGAATGCAAATGTTGAATTCCATTTACTGGACTAAACTAAATGAGAAAAAGATTCACGGGGTTGAATTGATCAGAAAAACTAAAGAAAAAGTGAAAACAATTTGTGACAGTTTAATAGCAGCTTCAGATCTACGGAAATCATATGCGGATTTGAAACGTAAAGAACTTGAGTTTCAAGTCGAGGATCGAGTGTTTCTAAAGGTGTCATCATGGAGAAAGGTTCTTCGATTTGGCTGTAAAGGAAAGCTGAGTCCGCGATTTATCAGACCGTATGAGATCGTTGAAAGAATAGGGCCTGTAGCGTATCGACTATCTTTACCATCAGAACTTGAAAAGATTCATAATGTCTTTCATGTTTCTATGCTACGTTGATACAGATCCGATCCATCACATGTGATTTCTCCGGTAGATGTTGAGATACAGACTGATTTGATGTATAGTGAAGAACCGATAAGGATTTTATCTCTTGAAATCAAATAATTGAGAAATAAACGCATAGCCCTAGTGAAGGTTCTTTGGCATAAACATGGGATCGAGGAAGCTACGTGGGAAACCAAGGAAGCTATGAGAAAACAATACCCTAACCTATTTACCGGTAAGATTTTTGGGACGAAAATCCCTAAGGGGGGAGAGTTGTAACAGTCTATTTTTAGTCAAATCGAAACAGTGGTTTTGGGACCATAAATTTGAGGTCAAAATATTTATTTTATTATTATGTTAATGTTTACATCATGATTGAATGATTGTGTGAAAATTTCATTAAGAAATTGTATCGTTTAAATGATCAATTGGAGAAAAAGGAATGAATCGCGTAAAGTGCAAAATTGATGTTCTATTTGCTAAAAGTGCCTAATAGCTATGGAACATAAAAGAGGAGGTCCTTATGTTGTAATTAGACCATTAATAGAGTGAGTGGACATATATGGACATTAAATGGATGATATTAAATGGTTTATATTAAGGTTAAATATGTAAATTGTTTAATAAGGTTAATAAAATAAAACCAAAATAAAACTATCATCTTTTATTTCTAGCTCCACCGATTGTAGAACTAAAAACCTAGCCATTTTAAGTTAGAAATTTCAGCAATTTCATTTGGCTATTAAGGTATGATTTTTGACTCGATTTTTAATGATTTCTATGTTTTTGTGATCGTTGCATTTAGTACTTGCTAGCCTAGGGACTATTTTACAAAATTGTTAAAGATTTTGAATGATGCCATTGATGAATATGTATGAGTTTTTATGTTTGATGATAGATTATGAATATTTTTTATGAGTATTACAAGTTTTATTAAGTGATTTTTAGTGAAAATGAAAAATAGGGATTAAATTGAGAAATGTTGAAACTTTATGGTTAAAATGTAAAATAAATGAAAAGTATGGGCTACTAGGGGCATAAGAGTAATTTGGCTAAGCATGAGCATTGTCAAATTTGCATGAATTTGTGATTTTGTGTATTGAGGACTAAATTATAAAAATGTGAAACTTTAGGGGAAAATGTGTAAAATAGCCCTAATGTATATTTTAGATTGAATTGAATAAATAATTGATAAAATGAGTTAATTTTTAATATATTTAGATCAAGAAAAATAGAATTAGGACCTAGATCGAGGGAAGAACAAGGTGTCGGATTTGTTGATCTGCGTTATCGTTTTAGGTTCTAGGTAAGTTCGTATGTTAATAAGAATTATTGTAATTGAGATTTAATGCTTTATATTGAATTGTTGATGAATATAATGGTACAAAAACATTCGACAAAGTTTCGATTATGTATTAACACTTAGTGTGCCAGATCGAGATAGCTTCAATTATGTATAGCACTTTGTGTGCTATTTGAGATAGCTCCAGTTACGTATGGCACTTAGTGTGCGATATGTAGATAGTTTCGGCTATGTGTGGCACTTAGTGTGTGACATTAAAATAGTTTCGGCTTTGTAATGGCACTTAATGTGTGAGATATCGAGTATTCGACAGTATTTTGAACATGTATGAGTTGGTTACGAGTTTGTACAGGTTTGTACATGGAAAGTATAAACTTCAATTAGAAGAGTTATGAATTTGCATATAAATTCAAGATTAAGCATATGGAAATCTTGTTGTTACCATGAATTACATGTTAAATAGTTCAAGTTGTTGATTTATGTAATATGATGTATTGAGTTTAATTCATACGAGCTTACTAAGCTATAAAGCTTACTTTGTTTATTTTTCCCGTGTTTTATAGTGAATTCAAAGCTATCTCAGATTCAGGGATCGTCAGAGTCGTCGTCACACTATCCAACCTATACTTCGATACTTTTGAACTTATGGTTTGGTCATATGGCATGTATATGGACTTTGAGTTATGTTAGTTATGTTTGGTAATGACTTTGGCCAAATGAATTGGTTTATAAATGTTTATATTTTGAGTTGTAAATATAGCCATGAGAGTTGGCTCAATTTGGTGAATTTCCAGTTATGTACATATATGTGAAGATATGGTTGATATTATATGTGAATTATGTTTGTGAATTGGTTTAATATAATGTATGTTTAGTAAAGGTATAGTTTGTTGAATTGGTATGTTTTGATGGAATAATATTTGAGGTTAGAAGCATGTTGAATGTTGGTATTGAAAATGGTATGGATTAGTCTTGAATGTGGCTGAATTGAATGTTATTTATACTATGACTTGGTATCATTTGAGCTTGTTTAGGTATGTACAAAATGGATGGCAAAATGTCGTGGTAAATAGCCTATTTTTGTCCACACGGGTAGAGACACAGATGTGTGTCTCAGCCGTGTGTGACACACGATCAAATTACACGGCCGTGTGTCCCCTGGTTGTAACGCCCCAAATTTGGGCCTAGAAGAATTGGGCCTATTGGGCTTTGGGCTTTGGATCTCAGAAATTTTTACGTGAGCGAGAAAATGACAATTGCATGCTTACTTTAATGGTTAGTGAATTTGGAGTGTCTAGGGGTGTTGGAGATGTTTTGGGATCAAGTAAGGGTATAAGAACAAATTTTGGCTTTAGCCCTAAGGGAACCGTGACTTCAATTTGTAGGCTTTTTAAATAGATTAAGGGAAAAATAGGACACAAGTGGGCTTGTGGTCCAGTGGCAAGTGGCATCACTTAACAAGGGATTTCGGTACGACCTATTTTTGTCCAAATTACTGACTTGCCAAGCCAGTATACCTTACAAGGTATACCTTATAGGTTTAGCACGACCTAACACAAGGCCTGGCACACGAGCGTGTGCAGCCACTTCGAAGGTCACACGGGCATGTGGTTGGCCGTGTGACCCAAGTTAGTATGTACCCCCTATTTTCACACAGCCTGTGACACAGGTGTGTCTGGTGGACGTGTGAGACACACGACTGTGTCCCTTGTTTGAAGCAAATTTTTTATGTTTTACAAAAATTTCCCGAGTCATCGGTTTAGTCCCGAACCATCTCTAATGCATGTTTAAGGCCTCATAGGCTCTTAATAGGGACAAATTCGTTGAGATTGAATGATGAATGATTGACTAGAGAAAATGTATGTTAAATAGTTGTTTAATTGTTTTGTAAGTCCGGTAATGCTCTATAACACTATTCCTACTTGAATATGGGTGAGGGTTGTGTAACAACCCTTATCCGTATCTGATGCTGAAATCGGGTACAAGGCATTTCCAGAACACATACACTTGTAAACGTATTAAACCGAGTCATAAAATTATATCTAAATTAAAACTTTTCAAAATTTTATCTTAGAGTCCCTAAATAGGTCCTATGAGGCCCAATACATACCTTGGAAGTGGTCTGGGACTAAACCGAGAACTTTTGAAAGCATTGAAAAATTTCTAGAAAAACAGGGGCACACGCCCGTGTCCAAGGCCATGTCCTTCACACAGTCGAGATACACCCTGGGCACATGGCCGTGTGCCTGCTTGTGTGGCCACAAGTAAGGCTATTTACCAAGCCCTTTGCCACCCCAAACACTTATACATTTATAGAAATTTATCATCATAGACTTATAACATAACAAATATTGGCCACATTAAATGACCTTATACAACAATAACCATCAAATAGCATAGGCCAACATTCTAGGCCAACTCATAATAACATATACACATAATCAAGTCCCTATAAATGCCATAGACTTAAAAATACTTGAAGATCGTTGATACAATACCAATCAATAACTTGTTAGTGTGATAGAATCTCCAACGACCTTCAACTCAAGCTAGGATCTGTGACACTATAAGAAAAAGGAAAGGAAGAAGGGTAAGCATTATAGCTTAGTAAGTAGGTATGTAAATAATAAGTGATTTATTAACAGGCTTTTATAAATCTTCACAATATGTTCTCAAGATAATATCATAATTGCACATAGTTCCACTATTTATTCATGTTCATCTCAAGCTATCTACTCGAGTCACAGTCACTAAATTATTTATATCTTGAGTTATAGAACTCCAAATTAAGATTCGTTAATTTTCCTTGAAACTAGACTCACATATCTTCTTACCATAAGATTTTCAAAATTTTTGGTTTAGCCAATAAGTACAGTTTATTCTTTAAAGTCTCCCTTATTCTCTTGTTTGACAGTTTCGATCCTTTTTCACTAAAAATTATCTCTTCGTACGGGATTCGAGTGATGTTCCCATTTGTTTCTATTGAAAATAGACTCATTAAGGATTTTAATCATGTAAATTATAACCCATAATTATTTTTTTAAAATGTTTAATAATTTTCCCAAATCAGAATAGGGGATTCCGAAATCATTCTAACTCTATCTTACAAAAATTCAAATATCTCAGAATATGAAATTATTTTGATTACACCATTTTTTTATGTGAAAATAGACTCAATAAGATTTAATTTCGTATCTTATTCAACCTCTAATTCAAATTCCACCATTTTTGGTGATTTTTCAAAGTGTTACATTTGTTGCTGTCCAAACTGTTTTATTGCTAATTTTACTCTATCATGTTTTCTTTGTATTAATTCTCATTTACACACATAAAACACTAAAGTATATCCATAGTTAGCCATGCCAATAGCTAGTCATCATCAAATATTTACAAGTCTTCATTGTAACACTTACTCCATATCAACCTTACCAAAGTTCGATCACATATTGAGCACATTGCTCATGAATATATATACACATGTACCTGCACTTGTTCATCACATAATCACATTCAATTACACTTAATCATTTTCCCGTTGAACACATCAAAATATTATTGAATACATCAGAAGTTTGAACATAAGTGCCACACTTGTAGCCAAAGCTACTTCACATCACTTTTCACATAGAGGCTCGTTCTTGAGCTATTCACTTTCAAGGGTCTGCTCACACAAGCTGTCAGTCATTCGTTACTACTCAGTGCTTCTAACACAAGTTGTCAGATATTTGCAACACATGCCGGTATACCCAGCCACTGGTAGAACTTAAGACCAGCACCGGATTCACTTAGACACACTTTTACATAGATTTCACATAGGTCCCTAGTGACATGTCACTTGTATCCTATTCTATTCCTAATGTTCAACCGGGAAATTTCTCACATTTCGATACTTTGTCAATTTCATTCAATATTCAGCCACATCTCATAAAATATATCAAAACATAAGTAAAAATGATGCATTATCTACATACAAACTTACCTCGAAAGCAAAGTTGGTGAAAAGGACTTACTCGTCAACTACTTGTTTTTCCCCGATCTAGATTTGAACCTTGTTTTTCCTGATCTAAAACATCACATTTAACTTATTTAATCATTATACTAATCAAATTAGCCCAAAAATCATATTTGGCAAAAATTATAGTTTTGTCCCTAAACTTTATCATATTTACACTTTTGCCCCTAGGCTTGTAAAATGATTTTCATTCAATTTCTTTGTACTTTAAGCCTAGCCGAACCATTTTCATGACTATAACAGCCCACAATTTCCATCAAAACACACTTTTGTGACATATTTTATAACTTTTACAAATAAGTTCTTTTAGGCATTTTTACCAAAAATCACTTAGTAAAAGTCATTTGTCTAACCATAAACATGCATTTTCTACCATTAAACATGAAAATACACACATATTCATCATGGGTCAAAACCCTAAACTTTAACCATATCTCACATTAGTGTTAGAAATAGATAGATCTTATTACTAGGATTTCAAAAACGTAAAAATCATTAAAAACGGGGCTAGAACGGACTTACAATCGAGCTTGGAAGCTTGAAAACCCTAGCCATGGTTTCCCCTTGTGAAATTCAGCCATGGGGTTGAAGATAGAGAAAATTTGGCTTTTAATTTTGTTTATTTAATCATTTAATCACTAAATGACCAAAATGCCCCTAACTTAAAAATATTCTATTTCACCTATTTCATGTCCATTTTTGTCCAACAAATTAACCAATGTTCTAATTACCATTTAAGGAACTCCAATTTAAAATTTCATAACAATTGGACACCTCTAACATGTAGAACTCAACTTTTGCACTTTTTACAATTTAGTCCTTTTGACTAAATTGAGTGCCCAAACGTCAAAATTTTCGAACGAAATTTCCACGGAATCATTCTGTGAAATTGTAAACCATAAAAATATAATAAAATAAATTTTTCCTCATCAGATTTGTGGTCCCGAACCACTACTCTGACTAGACCCAAGTTCAGGATGTTACACATAAGGTTCCAACTAGCAATTTGGAAAACGAATACTTTTAACACTTACTAGAATCCCACTTACCGAATACCCAAGGAAATTGGAGAATCAACCAATGAAATTGCCAACGGATCAAAACAAAGTAGAAGGAGAATCAAAAGAAAATGAAAACGATAGGTTTGAGGAAAACTGAGTGAAACTAACGTCAGATTTTTTTTTTTGGGAAGAAAGAATTTTGTTTTAAAAGACAATGGATAAAAATAAAAATATCCCCAAATCCTTAATTTTACTCCCACTAACCCACTAACTCATAACTCCCTCAAAATTCAACTCCACCAAAACTCTTTAACAAATATTCGAGCAAAAATTCACACCCTTGCTAACGCAAGGATTCGAACACAAAACCTCCAACACATTGACTCCCTTACCACTCAAACCAGCAGGCTGATTCTGATATGAATTCACAGGCAATTAAATAAAACACTGAACATGGATAAGGCTTGGATTTAAAAATAACCAAAATTTGCCAAAGGTAAGGATTGAACTTGGGACCTCTCACACATACCCAAAGCACTTAACCATTAAAGCAGATACACATTTATGTCAAAATTATACAAAATCAAAAATAAGAAAATTAGAGCGTTACAACTCTACCCCCTAAAAGAAATTTCGACATCATAATTTACCTGATCAGAACAGATGAGGATACTGCTGGCGCATCAAGTACTCAGGTTCCCACGTGGCCTCCTCAATACCATGATTTCGCCATAGAACCTTCACTAAAGGAATAGACTTCCTTCTCAAACTTTAACATCTCGATTCAGAATCTAAATTGGCTCCTTATTAAAAGTCAAATCTGGCCTAACCTCGATCTCCTCAAATGAGACAACGTGAGATGGGTTAGACCGATAACGCTTCAACATCGAGACATGAAACTCATCGTGGATATGATCTAACTTAGGAGGTAGCTCCAACTGATAAGCAATCGGTCCCACAAGCTTCAAAATTTGATACGGCCCTGTAACACCCTGAAAATGGGCCTATGCATTTCTTTTGATTATACGAAATGGCATGTCTTATGTGTTATGAATGTATTATGAACATTTTTGGAAACTTAAGTTAAAAGAGGAAAGTGAACATTTTGGAAACCTGGAAATGTAAGGAAATGTTAAGTTCAAAGTGAACATTTTTGGAAACTAGGAAATGTAAGGAAATGATTTAGAAATGATTCAAAAGAGGAAAGTAAACATTTGGAAACTTGGAAATGTAAGGAAATGTTAGGTTAAAGGAGGAAATGAACGTTTTGGAAACACGGAAATGTAAGGAAATGTCAAGTTTTAAAGTTTAAAAGAGGAAACTAAGGCAAGGTGGCCTTAAGAAAATTAATAGGAGGAATTTGACACAAGAATGTGGCTTGGAAAAGTGGCAAGGAGGAACCACTTAAAGCCCGATAAATGATGCCACCAAACATGTGTGTAAGCTTAGGTTGAGCGACAAGGAGAGCATTTCTAAGAGTGTTTTTGCGTCTCGAATTGGGCTTCCGCCCAATTCGTTATTAAAGCTAAACTAATCATAGGGAGGCGCCACTTAGGTGGATAATTTGGGCCTCGTATGGCCACAAGGAATCCAATAGAATAAGTTTAAATTCGGGTCATCAAGGGAAGGGGGTGGATGGCATCTAGCTAAGACTTTAAGTAATTTTTATTTAATTACTTAAAGAAGAAGCAATGGACGGAAATAGGGACTCTTAAGGGAAGAGTTTAATTCTCCTTAAAACTCGGCTAAATAGGTGGATAAATGATAATTTATTTTAGATTATTTTCAAAGAGATACTTGAGGGATTATTCTTCAATTTTTAATTAAAGAGATAAAGCTATCAAAATAGAAGAGTGATGGCCAAGTAAGGGATTCTAAGTTAGTAATTTCGGCTATAAAAGGAAAAGAGGGCCATTCATTCTTTCTTCTAACTCTCTCTCTGCCGAATTCTCTCAAGCAAATATCTCCTTTCTTCATTGTTTTGCCAAGCTGAAAATACACCTTGTGTAGCTGAAACTTCATTACCAAATTGCTCAAACTCTTTTCTCTTCTTCTTTCATAATCTTCCAAAAGCTGAAAGTTTGCTAAAATCAAGGCCATAGCCGAATAGTTTTGAGACTTCAAACAAGGGGTTGTCGACTTCTACATTAAGGGTAAGAACTAGTTATCATTCAATTTTCATCCTTTTTCTTTTAAGATTTGCCAAAATCTAGGACTAACCCCATTAATATCTTGTTGCCGAAACTTTGAAGAGATCTTTTCGGGATTTGTTTAAGTCAACTACAAGAAGGAGAAGTTTCTTTCCCGAAGGTACACCATAGGCCGTGTGTTCCCTAGTTATTCGGTGAATTTCAGGATTTAAAATCCACAAGGTAAGCACATTGGTATGTTCGGCCAAGGCCTATTTTGGATATCTAGATCTATTTCATAATTGTTAAAAAGTCGAAACTAACCTATGTAGAGATCCAGTGTTTGGCCAAATACAAGGAGAAGAATAACAAAGTTTTCGAGATTTGAGTAATAAGCAAATAGATATTAAGGTAAGTTTTAGTACACAAATCCTACTAGGATTTGGTTTTATGGCCGAATGAGTTTTTCATTAAATATTTAATATGGGCCGAATGTAGGGAGTTAAAGATCTAAGATTGGAATTCAGGATTTCAAGTGAAATCGTTAATCGAATCAGGTGTGTACCCTACCCTAAGTTTTAATATGTTCATGGCTATGTTTTAAATTAAATGTGCATGTTTATAAGAATGTGAATATGGCTAAGGTACCATACTATGGTACAAAGTACTCAGGTACGTTTCCTACTCTTACTAGGATTATGAAATATGTTAATTGTAACATGAGAATAAGAATAAGAATGTGAAATCAGCATATTTATGCATATTACTATTATATGGGGCATATGGGTTTATTTTTGGGGAAGTGAATGTGGTGACCTAAGACCACAGACACGGTGACCTAAGACTGTGATATCTGAATGTGGTGACCTAAGACCACGGTAATTTGAATGTGGTGACCTAAGACCACAGAAATCTAAACGTGGTGACCTAAGACCACAAATGCGGTGACTTAAGACCGCAATATGGAGTGTAGCGGAAGGAGGGTTGACTTAGTAGTCCCCATAGTGTGCAGGATGGTATGGGTGGTGTGTAGCGGATGGCATATAGGTTTGGGTTCGGGTTGCATCATATTGTTTAAATTCTTTATAAACATGAATGATATTGTATGCTTGAAATATTAAATTTTAGTGTTGGTTACACATTGAGTCTGTTGACTCACCCCGTTGTGGGATTACTTTTCAGGTGACGACCAGTGATGGACCGGGCTGGCAGATCTTAGTGGATGCCATGTGAAGTTCAGTTTTCTTTTATTTGGACTAATTTACTTTAAGTATTTTTGAATTTAAATTTTGGGAAATTATTTGATGTAATAAGGCCGTAGTAGCATTTACTTTACTTTTATTTATTGAGCCTACAATTCTTTATATTTGTTAAAAGATTAAGTAAAATTATTTTAATACAAAGCCCAAACGTTTTGTCACCTAAATCAAAAAGATTTTTAATAACGAAATAAACTTGTTTTCAACTCAAGCCCAACCCAAAACAAACTTTCCTTCAAAATGCTCAAGTTTTTCCTAAGTACAGAAGAATTTGAAACGGTTTTCACCGGGGAACATACCAGATTCGGTCAAGGCTCGCGGGTCGGGTTTGGGGTGTTTCAATTTGGTATCAGAGCCCAGTTTTAAACTCTCGACCTTGGGTTTAAGGTCCAAAACATTTTCAAAGTTAAGCCCAAAAGAATTTTTGTGAATTAAGCAGGATTTTCTGGCATGGCCCACTAAGTGTCCGACCCGAAGTCCACCAGGTAAGTACTCCAATCTTTTGTGTGATTTATATTATGATTTGTAGAAGGGTAGAAATGGAACGTAGAATAGAGATTAAGTGCTTGAACCCTAGGACTAGTATACCCCAACAAAAACATAAGACTTAAATGCTTAACTAAACACACCTGTGGTTAAGTCGCTGAGTTAGGGTGTGGTAACCATGGTGCGCATGTCTAGGATTGGTTTCGATGGGAGCTTGGTATTTAAGCAGTCCGCGTGACTCACCTCCTCTCCACTTGAATCCTACCTCGTGCGTAGCTACGGTTCACCCTAACCAAGAGGACTTAGCTACGGGCTAAACCTCTAACTAAAACCCGAAAGGGAACTAGCCATGTTTTTTTAATAAGAACCCTAATTTTAAAACTCTTAAAATCATTTATCTTTAATTCGTGGAAACTATCTTTTCTACACAATTATGATTTATAAAATTACAAAAATACCCTAGCGGTACAATTACAAAATGCCCTTGGTTTATAAAAATGTCTAAAATACCCACAGTTTTAATCAACATTATCATTATTTTATAAAAATCCAAAAAACCCTTATTTTAAATTATCAAAATACCTTGATTTTGGAAAATTACAAAATTGCCCCTAACTTGCCAAAATTTCCAAAATGACTCGATTTCCAAAATTTTTGCAACTTCATCGTTTTGGAAAATAAACTTCTCAAAAGAACCCTCAAAGTTTTGAAAATTTTGAAATATCCCTAAATTATTAAACTTTACAAATTTACCCTGGTTTATTACTAAGATACCCCTAAAATTCAAAATTATCGAAATACCCCTGGAATTTCCAAATTTACCGAAGAGCCCCGGGACTTTAAAATTTCCGAAATACTTTTTGACAAAATTACCAAGGAACCCTATTTGACAAATTACGAAAATACCCCTGGGTAGTGGAAAACAACAATAATGAAAACTACAACATTTCTCTGAATGAATGGAAGTTCATAATTGATTGATGGATGTATGAATGAAAAGACTGTGTGCATGCATGAATACGAAAGAACCACTCTTAAAATTCTTTTCATAAAACTTTGTCGTGGATAATTAGTGGAATAAGGAGCTAGTTCGTTCTTGAATTGCTAGTGAATGGTATGAAACCTTGGATGTGAACTTTGGAATTGTGCATAGGAAATGTGTTAGTTTTATTAAGATCAGAGTGTGCAGTAATAGCGTAATGTGGTGAGTTAGATTGTACAATTGTTCGTTAGTAAGTAATTTCGAGGACAAAATTATTTTAAGGGGGTAGAACTGTAACACCCTAAAAATGGGCCTATGCATTTCTTTTGATTATACGAAATGGCATGTCTTATGTGTTATGAATGTATTATGAACATTTTTGGAAACATAAGTTAAAAGAGGAAAGTGAACATTTTGGAAACCTGGAAATGTAAGGAAATGTTAAGTTCAAAGTGAACATTTTGGAAACTAAGAAATGTAAGGAAATGATTTAGAAATGATTCAAAGAGGAAAGTAAACATTTGGAAACTTAGAAATGTAAGGAAATGTTAGGTTAAAGGAGGAAGCGAACGTTTTGGAAACACGAAATGTAAGGAAATGTCAAGTTTTAAAGTTTAAAAGAGGAAACTAAGGCAAGGTGGCCTTAAGAAAATTAATAGGAGGAATTTGACACAAGAACGGGGCTTGGAAAAGTGGCAAGGAGGCACCACTTAAAGCCCAAGAATGACGCCACCAACATGTGTGCAAGCTTAGGTTCGAGCGACAAGGAGAGCATTTCGAGAGTGTTTTGCATCTAAATTGGGCTTATGCCCAATTTCATTATTAAAGCTAAACTAATCATAGGGAGGCGCCACTTAGGTGGATAATTTGGGCCTCATATGGCCACAAGGAGTCCAATAGAATAAGTTTAAATTTGGCTCATCAAGGGAAGGGGTGGACGGCATCTAGCTAAGACTTTAAGTAATTTTATTTAATTACTTAAAGAGGAAGCAATGGACTGCAATAGGGACTCTTAAGGAAGAGTTTAATTCTCCTTAAAACTTCGGCTAAATAGGTGGATAAATGATGATTTATTTTAGATTATTTTCAAAGAGATAATTGAGGATTATTCTTTAATTTTTAATTAAAGAGATAAAGCTATCAAAATAGAAGAGTGATGGCCAAGTAAGGGATTCTAAGATAGTAATTTGGCTATAAAAGGAAAAGAGGGCCATTCATTCTTTCTTCTAACTCTCTCTCTGAATTCTCTCAAGCAAATATCTCCTTTCTTCATTGTTTTGCCAAGCTAAAATACACCTTGTGTAGCCAAACTTCATTACCAAATTGCTCAAACTCTTTTCTCTTCTTTCTTCATAATCTTCCAAAAGCGAAAGTTTGCTAAAATCAAGGCCATAGCCGAATAGTTTTGAGACTTCAAACAAGGGGTTGTCGACTTCTGTATTAAGGGTAAGAACTAGTTATCATTCGATTTTCATCCTTTTTCTTTTAAGATTTGTCGAAATCTAGGACTAACCCCATTAATATCTTGTTGTCAAAACTTTGAAGAGATCTTTTCGGGATTTGTTTAAGTCAACTACAAGAAGGAGAAGTTCTTTTCCCGAAGGTACACCATAGGTAGCGTGTTCCCTAGTTATTCGGTGAATTTTGGGATTTAAAATCCACAAGGTAAGCAGATAGGTATGTTCGCCAAGGCCTATTTTGGATATCTAGATCTATTTCATAATTGTTAAAAAGTGAAACTAACCTATGTAGAGATCCGGTGTTTGGCGAATACAAGGAGAAGAATAACAAAGTTTTGGATTTAATTAATAAGCAAATCGATATTAAGGTAAGTTTTAGTACACAAATCCTACTAGGATTTGGTTTTATAACGAATGAGTTTTTCATTAAATATTTAATATGGGCGAATGTAGGGAGTTAAAGATCTAAATCGAATTTGGGATTTCAAGTGAAATCATTAAGCGAATCAGGTGTGTACCCTACCCTAAGTTTTAATATGTTCATGGCTATGTTTTAAATTAAATGTGCATGTTTATAAGAATGTGAATATGGCTAAGGTACCATACTATGGTACAAAGTACTCAGGTACATTTCCTACTCCTACTAGGATTATGAAATATGTTAATTGTAACATGAGAATAAGAATAAGAATGTGAACTCTGGCATATTTATGCATATTACTATTATATGGGGCATATGGGTTTATTTTTGGGGAAGTGAATGTGGTGACCTAAGACCACAAACACAATGACCTAAGACCGTGATATCTGAATGTGGTGAACTAAGACCACAGTAATCTGAATGTGGTGACTTAAGACCATAGAAATCTAAACATGGTGACCTAAGACCACGAATGCGGTGACCTAAGACCGCGATATGGAGTGTAGCAGAAGGAGGGTTGACTTAGTAGTCCCCACGGTGTGCAGGATGGTACGGGTGGTGTGTAGCGGATGGCATATAGGTTTGGGTTTGGGTTGCATCATATTGTTTAAATGCTTTATAAACATGAATGATATTGTATGCCTGAAATATTAAATTTTAGTGTTGGTTACACATTGAGTCTGTTGACTCACCCCGTTGTGGGATTACTTTTCAGGTGACGACCAGTGATGGACCGGGCCGGCAGATGCTTAGTGGAGGCCATGTGAAGTTCAGTTTCTTTTATTTGGACTAATTTACTTTAAGTATTTTTGAATTTAAATTTTGGGAAATTATTTGATGTAATAAGGCCGTAGTAGCATTTACTTTACTTTTATTTATTGAGCCTACAATTCTTTATATTTGTTAAAAGATTAAGTAAAATTATTTTAATACAAAGCCCAAACATTTTGTCACCTAAATCAAAAGGATTTTTAATAACAAAATAAACTTGTTTTCAACTCAAGCCCAACCCAAAACAAACTTTCCTTCAAAACGCTCAAGTTTTTCCTAAGTACAAAAGAATTTGAATCAGTTTTCACCGGGGAACATACTAGATTCGGTCAAGGCTCATGGGCCGGGTTTGGGGTGTTTCAGGCCCAATAAACCTAGGGCTTAACTTACCCTTATGACCGAATCTTAGAACCTTCTTCCACGGAAAAACCTTAAGAAAAATGAAGTAACCTACAGAGTACTCAATATCACACCTCTTCACGTTTGTATAAGATTTTTGTCAATCAGAAGCTGCCTTCAGACGATCTTGAATTAATTTAACCTTATCTTCATTCTCAGAAACCAACTCAGGACCCAAAACCCGGCGTTCACCCAACTCACTCCAACATAGCAGAGTACGACACTTATGACCATATAAAGCCTCGTAAGGTGCCATCTAAATGCTAGCCTGGAAACTGTTATTGTAGGCGAACTCAGCTAGCGGCAGATAATCCTCCCAACTACCTTAGAAATCAATCACACAACCCCAAAGTATGTCCTCTAGTATCTGAATCACGCTCTTAGATTGACTGATCGTGTCTGTCGAGTCTTAAAATTTTATAAAAAGAATGATCGGACTTGGAAACTAACTAAGACAATGATGGAGGCAAGCTCACGTATCAAAAAGTATTATAGTTTAATGGCAAGATCAGATTGTTGAACCCAAAGGAACCAAAAGTACTAATATTAACTTTCTTTCTATTATTTAGCCTACGAATTAAGGGAATTTTTATATAATCTAAAATTAACTGATTAACTAAGCTAAAGATGATAAGACAAAGAAAATAAATTGAGGAAAAACTTGAGAGAAAATTGATTGATTTAGACAATACCGAGGAAGAATCCACCTAGACTTCACTTGTTATCTAACTCTGAACCAGACGATTTATTCACTTGACTTGATCAGTAGGATTCCCTAATTTATATTAATACCTCTCTCAAGGCTACTAACGTCTAACCCTAGGTTGATTAATTGAAATCTCTTTCTAATTAAAACCCCTAGAATTGCATTAATGTGATCTATGGACTCCCATATTAGGTTTGACCCTAATCCGGAAAATTTACGTCATCCTATCTCTAGGGTTGCGTTCAACTCTGCTTAACTATGCTAAATCTACTCTTAAACAGGGTCTATTCCTCCTCTGCTTAAAAGCATAAATGCTTGAATTGATATCCCGAAAATACCAAAACAACAATTAAGAACACATAGTTAAGAACAAATCAAGTATTTATCATACAACTCAGATAACAATAACAAGATCAGTCTTAGGTTTCATCCCCCTCAAGTATTTGAGGGTTTAGTTCATAATTGTAAAAGAAAACATCTCAGAAGAAAAGATAAAACAAAACATAAGAAAACCCTAAAACCCCCTAAAGGAATTGAAAGAAAGTTCTTCCATCTTGAGTATGATTTCACTTCTTGAGATGAATCAACTGGCTTTCTTCAAGTAAATCACTGAATTTAACTGCTCTGGCTTGGCTCTTTGGCCTAGCTAAATGGCCCCTAAAGGTTGGCCTCTAGGGTCTTTATATAGGCTTTTGGAATGTGTTTCTTTGCCTCTAAGTACCCTAATCCGAATAGAATTCTTCTTATCTATGGCAGAGACACACCCATGGCACACGCCCGTGTAAATCGTGGCCAGGTCGTGGTCAAACCTGTTGATGAGGCACAACCGTGTATTTTGGGGTCCAGGCTGTGGTCGACTCTTCTTACGGGCACAGCCATGTGGTCTTGGTCCCAGGTCGTGTGGATTTCGTACTTTCACCCATTTTCTCTATTTTCATCCAGTTTCTCATTCTTTTCATCCTCTGGCACTCTCACTGAGTATAAAACATGAAAACAAAGGATTAGGAGCACCTATTTCCATAATTAAAGGGATAAATCATCCAAAAACATGCTAAATGTGGGATTAAAATATGTTCATATTATAATTTATCAAATACCCCCACACTTAAGCTTTTGCTTGTCCTCAAGCAAAATTCTCAACTCACAATTAAAACAAACTTCCTTTACTCATAATATTCATTAATAATGTTTCATCATAATTCATAGATAATTTATACATGGATAATTCAACTCAAAGAGTCCTAAAGATTCAAACAATCAAAGTCATGAGTTTTTAGAATGAAAACATAGGTGTTTTCCCCTTATCCGAATAATTAACTTTAATTCAAAATCGACAAAAGTTGACATCCTCACTAAAGATTCACTCAAATCACTCAAGGTGTTTAAGATTCGAAAATAAAGTACTCATAAGTCGAACGTGAAAATTTAATCCCATAGGCTTGTATGAAAATCAAATCTCCACCACTATAAATGAGATGATACATAAATCAAAAGGTCTTTAAAAAGGGTTGAAACGGGGCTTAGGTTAATGGTGTGGATAAAAGGCTGAATTAAAAGGGTTAGAATAGAGATTGAATTGACAAATTACCTAACTAGAAAAATGAACTAATAACATGCATAATTACATTAATTGAAAACTTGTAATACTAATAATACGAGCTTCTTCTTCAAGATGTTGAAATTAAACATATATACCGCTTAATAGCATAACTAATAATGAATATACTTTGATAATAATGAATATACTTTGATTTTTTTTAAGAGCAAATCAGAACAATGTAAGATAAATTTTAACACTAAAATAATATAATTAGGAAACTGATCAAAACAAGTTTTGATAAAAGTGTAGTCAAAAGGAATGGTGATAACAAATACAAGATAGGTTTCAGGTTAATATTAGTGGGTTGAGTCAATAAAAAGGGTTGTTAAGATCAAAGGGTTCACTAAGGGTCAATTATGAGGGTAGGCTTTTAGTGGAGTAAGTGGGTTAAATCCTAAATGCCTTAATCATCTCTGTATATCAAATCAATAGTGTGGTGTTTACATGTATAATCGAAGCAAGTTCTAGAATAACAAATCAATGCTGACACACTCATAATCAATAAAATGAGCACGAAAAGAATGTATGCTCTAAAAGGCTCAAAATCTCACAAAAATTATGGGTTTTTGATATCAACCTCATAAATTTTAAATTTCAAGGTAATAATTTAGATTCAGGTAGACAACCTAATAGAAATTTTTGAAAATAGACTCATCATGCTTAATTCTCTAGTATCTGAAAGTTTAAATCACTATTTGCATAATTATCAATGACTTAATCTAAAACATATTAATAAAAATCATGAATCAACAAGAATTTCATTCTAATTAGTGATATGAGAAAATTACTTTAAGACAGAATATCATTCAAGGATTTGAGAATAATGCAAAAAGTTAGGCACTTTTTCTAACAAACTTTCACCCCCCCACACTTAAGATGTACATTGCCCTCAATGTACAAAGATAGATAACAATCATATAACAAGAAAATCAAAAAGTGAGGGAGAGAGGTAAAACTTCCTGAATTTTTGGATGGATTCCTTGAGTTGGCAGTGGTAGTGGTATGGTGGCCGCTGACAATCTCTGCAGTAGATGAAGAAATTGGGTAACTTGTGAAGAATTAGCCAAGAAATAGTAAAAATAATTCATAATATACTAATTATATATTTAAATAAAAGACAAATAGAAATAAAGAGTGTAGAAAGGGAAATATGACTAAAAGAACCGATTACTTGGACCGTAAGGTCCTTATTGGTAGATGGTTCACGAGGTGGGTCCGATTTCTAAGGCTGTGGTATGTGATTCCCTAGTAGCCTTTAGAAACTAAAACCAAGAAACTAAAATGAAATAAACTAAATTAAACATAAGAAAGTCAAAGAGAAGGAAAAGAAAAATAAAAGCTAAATGGCCTCAAAGACCCTTGGCTTGTCGAGTGGATGAAGCGGTCGTCATGAACTTATGTTGATTAGTCTCGCACAGGGAGACTAGTCTAGGATCTTTCCATTTCTTCAACATTGTTGAAGAGTAGATCAATACTTTAGAGAATGAAGAAGGAGGAAAGTGATGATGGAGGGGAGTGAAGAGTGAATGGGGTGGGTGAGAAGGGGAGTGGGGTGTTTTAAATAGAAATTTTCAGATCTGGTACATCCCCAAGCCCGTGTCCCATGGGCGTCTTGTGTCCCACGGCCATATCGCACGGCCATGTGGTGGTTCAATCGCTTATCCCATACCTTGCATTAGATTGCCACGCCTGTGTTGATTCAACAGTGTTGGCCACACGGTGTGTTACACGGCCGTGGTGTTAGTTGAGTCCATGATTTAAAGATATTTTTCTCATCCTGTCTCTTACTATCTCTACCATGCTAGAGCTAACATCCGTAGTATCCACATGGCCATGGCCACGGCCATGTGTAAGGCCGTATGGTGTGGAATTCTGCGCTTTATTAACTTGGTTAGTTTGTAGTTAGGTACTAAAGGAAAAAGAAATAAAAATAAATAGGGTTAGTGCTCGAGTTGCCTTCGAGAAGCGCTCGTTTAAAGTTTTAAGCTAGACTTACCTCTCATTCGTACCTTCACAGTGATTTAAGGAGTGAAAAATCCTTTTTCATGCTATCATTATATAGTTTGAGTCGAGTAGAGTTTACTTTAAAAGTATCAATGTAGAATTACTTACCTCAACTGTTCCGTAACAGAAATTATTAAGTACCGTAAAAGGGATCTCTTCGTTTGTCTTTAGGTTTGATGTGGCAATTTGTGGGTTTGTTCTATCTAATAGTACATGATCTCCTATTTTGAAGTGATTTGATGTTCTTTTAAGTTCTTTTATGGGTTCCTTCGGTTTCACTTTGTGTGGGTTTGATTCCTCCTTGAAATGTGCCTCCCACTCATCTAGCTCATTGGTCTGAAGCCGTCATTCCTCATGAGATATTTCCTGTTGGTACGAGCTATAGGATCTGGCTCTGTAGTGTAATTCCATGGTGCTTCCTGAAAAGAATGTTTAACTGAATGCTTATCAACGGAATTTACGTCCTCACCTTTCTCACTCAATATCCTAACTGAGTCAAGAGCTTAAAGACTGATTGATTCGTCACCTACATGAAGTATGAGTTCACCTGTGCTAACATCAATTTTAGATCTGGCAATTGCTAAAAAAGGTCTTCCTAAAATTAATGGGATACTATTGTCTTCATCCAAATCTAAAACAACGAAGTCTACGGGGAATATGAATTTGTCAACTTTAACTAGTACATCTTCAATTATACCCTTAGGGATGTGAATAGTCTTATCATCTAGTTGAATACTCATTCTAGTTTTCTTGGGTTTCCCTAGACCTAGCTATTTAAACATTTTAGATGGCATAACATTGATACTTGCCCCTAAATCAGCTAAAGCATTCTCAATAGATAAACTACCAATGAAGCTTGGAATTGTAAAACTCCCTGGATCTTTTAATTTCCATGGTAATCTTTTATGTAACATTACCGAGCACACTGCTTTTAGTTCCACATATGACTCCTTATCTAACTTTCACTTGTTCGTTAAGAGCTCTTTTAAAATTTCCTTGAATCTAGAACCTGTGAAAGAGCTTCAAAAAATGGTAAGTTAATATGTAATTTCTTTAAGAGTTTAAGGAACTTACCGAACTGTTCTTCTGTGTCGTCTTCCTTCATCGCATTGGGGTAAGGTATATGAGGTTTGTATTCTTTAATTACCGATTTTGGCTTTTCTTGGCTTGCCTCAGTCTTACCTTCATTTACCACAGGTTCTTGCCTTGGCTCAGATTCAGGTTCTACTAACCTTTCACTGTCATGAGCTGTTATGGCTTGAATTTGCTCCTTGGGATTAGTCTCAGTGTTACTTGGCAAGCTACCTAGTGGCCGTTTGGAGATCAGCTTTGCGAGTTACCCTAACTAGTTCCCGATTCCTTTAATCGATACTTGTTGATTTTTAAGTGTTGTCTCGGTGTTTTGAAATTGAGTTTTAGAAACCGCTATAAATTTTGTTAACATCTCTTCAAGGTTCGACTTTTTTCCTATGGGTAGGGCTGTTGTTGAAAGTTTGGAGGGGGTGGTTGTTGTCTCTAATTTTCTTGGCCAGCCCACGAGAAATTGGGGTGGTTCCTCCAACCTGGACTATAAGTATTACTATAGGGGTTATTTTGAGGTCTAAAATTGTTACCCGTATAGTTTAATTGTTCGTTTCCCATGCTCGGATTATAGGGTGGGTACTTAGGATTCGCCACACCTCCTAGATTTGAATCACATTGCACAACTAGATGTACCTGCAAAGAACCACACAAACCATCAATCTTTTTATTCATCATCTCTACTTGATTTGATAGCATGGTGACTGCATCAAAATTGAAAACACCGGTTGCTTTGGTTGGCTTTGTCCTTGTAACTTGCCACTGGTAGTTATTCAGTGACATCTCCTCTATGAATTCATAAGCCACTTCAGGATTTTTGTTAGTTAGGGTTCCGTCGGCTGTTGAGTCAATTAACTGTCAGGTTGAGGGTTTTACACTGTTGTAAAAAGTTTAGACTTGTAACCACAAGGGTAAACCATGGTGTGGGCACCTTCTCAATAGATCTTTGTATCTCTCCCATGCGTCGTATAATGTTTCTAAATCCATCTACACAAAAGAAGAGATATCATTCCTTAATTTGGCAGTTTTGGCCGATGGAAAATATTTCAGTAAAATTTTCAGTCATTTGGTCCCATGTAGTGACTGATCCTCGTGGAAGAGAATGTAACCACTGTTTGGCTTTATTTCTCAAAGAAAAAGGAAATAACTGAAGATAAATTGCATCATCAGAAACGCCATTTATTTTAAAGGTATCACAGAATTTTAGAAAATTAGATAAATGAGTACTTGGGTCTTTGTCCTGCAAACCATCAAATTGAACAAACTGTTGAATCATTTGTGTAGTGTTAGGTTTTAATTCAAAATTATTAGCGGCTATAGCAAGCCTAACAATACTCGATTCAGCTCCTGTTAAATTAGGTTTAGCATAATCATACATAGTTCTAGGAGCATGATGATCGGCCATCTCCTGAGGTAGTGGATTATTATCATCCATCCTTTTGGTGGTATTGGTTTCGTCTTCTTGCTCTTCTTGCATGTAATCTAAGCCTCGCCTTACTTCTCTACGATTTCTGCGTACAGTTCCTTTAATATCATTGTCGTAAAGTAGTGGTCATGTAGGGTTCCTTCTAGTCATAAACTAGAGGTACCTGCTAGGAAGAGAGAAAAAGAAAAAGAAAATTTAGAAAAGTAAAAATAAAATTTAATTGTAGAAAAATAAAATATAATATGGCTAAAGTAATAAAAATTGAGCGTTCTTAATATTTAAGTTCCCCGACAATGACACCAAAAAGTTGATCGTGTCTGTCCAGTCTTAAAAATTTATATAAAGAATGATCGAACCTGGAAACTAACTAAGACAACTATGGAGGCAAGCGCACCTATCAAACAATAGTATAGTTTAGTGGCAAGACCGAATTGTCAAACCCAAAGGAACCAAAAGTACTAATATTAACACTCTTTCTATTATTTAGCCTATGAATTAAGGAATTTTTATCTAATCTAAAATTAACTGATTAACTAAGCTAAAGATGCTAAGACAAAGAGAAGAAATTGAGGAAAAACTTGAGAGAAAACTGATTGATTTAGACAATACCCGAGGAAGAATCCACCTAGACTTCACTTGTTATCTAACTCTGAACCAGACGATTTATTCACTTGACTTGATTCGTAGGATTCCCTAATTTATATTAATACCTCTCTCGAGGCTACTAACGTCTAACCCTAGGTTGATTAATTGAAATCTCTTTCTAATTAAAACCTTTAGAATTGCATTAATGTGATCTATGGACTCCCATATTAGGTTTGACCCTAATCTGGCAAATTTACGTCATCCTATCTCTAGGGTTGCATTCAACTCCGCTTAACTATGCTAAATCTACTCTTAAACAGGTCTATTCCTCCTCTGTTTAAAAGCATAAATTCTTGAATCGATATCCCAAAAATACCAAAATAAGAATTAAGAACACATAGTTAAGAACAAATCAAGTTTTTGTCATACAGCTCAGATAACAATAACAAGATCAGTCTTAGGTTTCATCCCCCTCAAGTATTTGAGGGTTTAGTTCATAATTATAAAAGAAAACATCTCAGAAGAAAAGATAAAACAAAACATAACATAAGAAAACCCTAAAACCCCCTGAAGAAATTGAAGGAGAGTTCTTCCGTCTTGAGTATGATTTCGACTTCTTGATATGAATCAACTAGATTTCTTCAAGTAAATCCCTAAATTTAACTACTCTGGCTCGGTTCTTTGGCCTAGCTGAACGCCCCCTAAAGGTTGGCCTCTAGGGTCTTTATATAGGCTTTTGGAATGTGTTTCTTTACCTCTAAGTACCCTAATCCGAATAGAATTCTTCTTATCTATGGCAGAGATAGGCCCATGGCAAACACCCATGTAAATCATGGCCAGGGCATGGTCAAACCTATTGATGAGGCACAGTCGTGTGTTTCGGGGTCCAAGCCATGGTCGACTATTCTTAAGGGGCACGGTCGTGTGGTCTTGGGCCCGGTTGTGTGGATTTTGTAATTTGGCCAATTTTCTCCATTTTAGCCCGTTTCTCGTTCTTTTCTTCCTCCGATACTCTACTGAGTATAAAACACGAAAACAGAGGATTAGGAGCACCTATTTCCATAATTAAAGGGATAAATCATCCAAAAATATGCTAAATGTGGGATTAAAGTATGTTTATATTATGGTTTATCATTGACCATCGGTCTGAGGATGGGACATAGTACTGAAGTCCAACCTCGAACCCAGAGCCTCATGCAACCTCTTCCAAAATTGAGAAGTGAAACGAGGATCTCTATTAAAAATAATCGAGACAGGAACCCGATACAGTCTTACAATTTAGAAATGTAAAGCTTCGCCAACTTCTGCAGAGAATAGTCCGTCTGAACCAGAATAAAGTGAGCAGACTTGGTCAATCGATCCACGATGACCCAAACAGAATCCTTCTTTGTAGGTTTTAAGGGCAACCAACTAATGAAGTCCATCGTCACCATTCCCATTTCCATTAGGGAATCTTAACTGGCTGTAACAAACCTGAAAGCAACTAGTGCTCAACCTTAACTTGCTAGCATGTCGGACATCGAGCAACAAAATATGTAACCTCACGCTTCATACCCGGCCACCAGTACAACTCACGGAGATCGTGATACATCTTATTATCGTCGGGACGCATAGCATAAGGGCTACTATGCTCCTCCCTCAAAATTGACTATCTAAAATCAGTATCATTCGGCAAGTAGATTCACTCTCAAAAACATAGAACACCATCATCATTCAGCCTAAAATCTGAGGTACTACCACTCTCAATCTGACAAAACCGCAAACCCAGAGACTCATCCCCAAACTACTTATCTCGAATCTGGCCAATCCAAGTGGGCTTAACTTGTAACTCCACTAACAGACTCCCATCATCGAACAGACTAAGATGAGCGAACATCGCTCTTAGATCAGTCATCGCTCTATGACTTAGAGCATTGCCACCACATTGGCCTTACTAGGATGGTACTCTATCGTGCAGTCATAATACATGAATAGCTGAATCCATCGACGCTGCCTAAAGTTCAACTCCTTCTGAGTGAGGAGGTACTTGAGGCTCTTGTGATTGGTGTAGATGATACACCTCTTACAATACAGATAGTGCCTCTAGATTTTCAATGCAAAGACCATATCAGCCAACTTGAGGTCATGCATCGGATAGTTCCCTTCGTGTGTCTTAAGCTGGCGGGATGCATAAGCCACAACCTTTCCATCTTGAATTAATACACATCCCCAATCGACGTGCGATGCATCACTGTAGACCACAAACTCTTTACCAGATTCAGGCTGTATCAGTACAGGAGCCTGAGTCAGAATAGAATTGAGCTTCTCGAAGCTTGATTGCTGCACATTAGTCTAGACAAATGGGACACCCTTACATAGAAGCTTAGTCGAGGGAGCTGCAATCAGAGAGAACCCCTCGATAAACCGCCAATAATATCCTACCAAACCTAGAAAGCTAAGGATCTCAGATTTGTTCTTAGGCTGTTTCCAATCCAACACAGCCTCTATCTTCCTCAAATCTACACAGATCCCCTCAACAGAAACCATATACCCCAGAAAAGTCACTTCACGCAACCAAAACTCACACTTGCTCAACTTGGCATAAAGCTATTTCTCACGTAGAGTATGAAGCACTACTCTAAGGTGCTCATCATGTTGATACTCGATCTTAGAGTACACTAGAGTATCGTCGATAAAGACCATGACAAACTAATCTAGATACGGCTAAAAGACTCAGTTCATTAGATCCATGAATGTAGTCGGAGCAATTGTCAGACCAAAAGGCATAACTAAGAACTCGTAATGTCCATAACAAGTCCTAAATGTAGTCTTATGAACGTCCGCCTCCTTAACCCTCAAGTGATGATAGTTAGAATGAAGATCAATCTTTAAAAACACCAAAGCCCCTCAAAACTGATCAAACAAGTCATCGATCCTCAAAAGTGGATACTATTCTTCACAATCAACTTATTCAACTTTCGATAATCGATGCACATCCTCATGGTCCCATCTTTCTTCTTAACAAACAGAACTGGCGCCCCACGGAGACACACAAAGATGAATGAAACCATAGTCCAAAAGTTCCTGTAGCTGAGCTTTAAGCTCTGTAAGCTCCTTCGGTGCCATTCGGTATGGAGCGATAGACACCGGAGCTATACCCAGTAGAAGCTCAATTTTGAACTCAACTTCCCGATTCGGAGGTAAATCCAGTAACTCCTCAGGAAAGACATCCAAAAAATCTCTCATTGTTCTAATATCCCAACCAGAAGAGTCCCAAGAATCAAAACACTGATGAAAGCCAAGTATGCCTCACACCCTTTTCGAACCAGCTTTTAAGCCACAAGAGTGGAGATCACATTGGACAAATAATCTCGATGCTCGCCAATCACAACCACCTCCATATCATCATTGGTCCTTAGAAAGACCTTCTTAGATGCACAGTCCAAATTGACTTGGTGCTTAACCAACCAGTCCATATCCAGAATTAAATCAAACTCCCCAAATAGAAGCTCCATCAGATTTTCCAAGAAGATAGCCCCTTGTACCACTAATGGAACATCCCTATAGAGTTTACTAACCCGAACAGACTGCCCCAACAAACTAAGTACAGTAATTTCACTAGTAGTGCTCTCAATAGAAATCCCTACGTTTTCAGATACAGTACTAGCTACATAGGAGTAAGTAAAACCTATGTCTATCAAAGTAGTATAAGGCACATCAAATATAAGGAATGTACCGGTGATGACATCAGGAGCTCCCTATCCTCTCGACGTCGTGCAACATAAACCAGTGCAGGCTGCCTCACCTCAGTCTCACCAGCACCTCTGTCCGGTGCTCTCTACCCACGACCCATACCATTACCACCTCTAGCCTGTCCACAGGCCCTAGGTGGCTGCTGAACTGCCCTTTAAGGTTGCGCAAAACTTGGTCCTGAAGCATGCATCTGATTAGCCCTCTGTGGAAACTCTCGAATACGGTGCTCTAATGACCCACACCTCAGACAAGCCCCTATCCTCCTCCAACATTCGCCTCGGATGGCGCCTACCACAATCACCTACAACTGAATCCCAATAGGAGCAACATGTGTCCCTACTCTAATTGACCCATCAGATCTAGCCTTTTTTCTTAGTCCTATAAATAAAACTAGAGAGCTCTGAATCCCTCTTATTCTTACCCCTCTCACGATCCCTATTTTAGCACTCCACGTGCTTAACATCCTTGGTGATCTTCGCCTTCTCAACCAGAACCGTAAACTCTTGCTCCCTCGGTAGAGTAATCAGCACCCTCAGATTATCCCTCAAACTATCCTCAAATTGGGCGCACCCTTCATACTCAGTTGCCACCATGCCTCGAGTGTAGCGGCTCAACCTCATACTCAACCATCTATTGCCTTGCGTGAGATTCATGAACTCACACCTGCGAGCATCCACATAACTCGCCCCCACATCCTTACTCTGAAAGGTGGTCATAAAGAATTCCCAATTCAGTCGATCAGGCTGAGTATCGTCCTCAACCGTCAACCACCACTGATAAGCCTCATCGTGAAGCAAAAAGATTGCAGCCTTTAGTTTCTGCTCGAGAGTGTAGTCTAGATCATTCATGATCCTCTCGGTAGCCTCCACCTAATACTCGGCTAAATTAGGGCGACTCTAGTGACACCTCTAAACAACTCAACACCATTGGACTGGAGTCGTTCAATTACCGACCCTCGGCCCCTAGCTCCAGAATAGGGTCCAGTGACACTCTCCAAAATCCTCAGCATGGCTTGGGATAGTGCGTCGTCCCCAGCCAGGTGACTTTGAGATCTAGTCTCAGTAGCAGGCGAAACTGGTGTCTCACTCATATCCAAATTCGGCATACTACCCAGAGAGGAAGACTCAGCTCGAGTCCCCTACGACCTCTACCACGGCCTTGGATACCACGCCCACAGGTTCCATAAGCGCTCATCGTATAATTGGAATTTTATCTACATTAAAATTTTATGCATCAGTTTCAGTATTTATTAACAGATGTTTTATGCACAAATTATCAGAAGTTTAGAATTGTTTTCAAAGGTTTCAGTCTATAATTACTCGGTATAAATTCAGAAAGTGCTAACTATAGTGTTTTCAGAGTTTGCTATCAGAAATTTAGAAATACTTACAAGATCGATGCTGGAGACTCGGCGTACAACACACTTCCTAATTTGTCCAAAAATATTTGGAAACTCACTCTTTTCAAAATAAAATTTTGAAACCCAAAATTCATAGCCTAAGATTTGTAACCTGGCTTTGATACCACTAAATGTAACACCCCAAACCCGGCCTAGAAGTTATGATCGAATTCGGAAGTGTCACAAGGTAAGGGTTTTGAAAACGAAGTTGTCTCGTCAAGACATTCACATTTTTAATTGAAAACATCATTTAATTAGCCTATTTGTTAAAACTTATTACAGTGGAAGCCTTAAACAATTATAATTTGAAAATGCAGTCGTGTTTTAGAAAAACCTTTGTTTGCATATAGATTGTCATTTTTAGAGGAAAACATTTTGTTTAAGCATTCAATTTAACAACATATAAAACCCAAAAAAAAAAGTCCTGAGAGTCCTAGAAAAATTACAACTCTCAAAATAAAGATAAAATCAAAATTAAATAATAAATTAAAACTTTAACTAGATTACGATCGCGTTGTCACTGCTGAGTCTTCACCGCACCAATCTGCCTAGGTCTGTGGATTACCTGAACGGAACAAACAACATATCTGAGTTTATATAAACTCAATGTGTAACCCACAGAATTAAGCATACAAGCATACAGATTTAGATACACAATCAAGAGCAGATACAGATCCAGATTCAGATTACAGATACAGATATGCATAAATACTACCCTCATCCTCTACACAACCTCTCCGACCATCCCATCACACCATGTGGGGTTTAAAACACTCACTCATCCCTATACACCCCATTGTGCCATTAAGACATATCAGAATATATAAATGTGCAGCCAAGCTGCCAAAATATAGGTGATTAACGTCGATCAGAAAACTTCCTCCATACATAGAAATTCCCACCCCAATAAAAAATACAGAAATTAGATGCGGATATAACATGCTCAACATGATTTATACAAATTATAGATACACACATCAATATAGTCAGGCATACATTTAGTATCCTACACAGATCAGTCTATCAAAATATCCTTGCATACAAATTAGGGTTTTGTTAGCCCTTATCGACCCTACAGTAGGCCCACAGTTGATCGAAATGACCCATGTGACCCTAGGGAAATCTCAAAATTATGGGCCCACATGCCCGTATGGTGTGGATTGGCCTTTTCCCGTGTGGCCCACACGACCTGGCCCAAAATCTACATTCCTGTGTGGTCCCACATGTCTGTGTGGCCCACATAGCCACACTTGAGCCACCACACGGCCTTGTGCTACACACGGCCATGCCTTCGTTGACCACACGACTGTAACAACCTATTTTTGGTCAAATTAGAACAGTGGTTTTGAAACCAAAAATCTAAATTCAAAATAATTATTTCATTATTATTTTAATGTCTACAACATGATTTAGTAATTGTGTGAAAGTTTCTGTAACACCCCAAACCCGGTCAACACACCACGATCGAATCTGGTATGTTACAGGGAAAAAGGATTCTGAGAAAATAGGTTTAAGTTTAGATGTTTGATGAAAACACTTCACGAAATTGTGTATTTGAAGAAAAACTCGAGTAGGCTTGATTAAAATCTGATGATGTATTTGAAAACCTGAAAATTTTGAAAACTTAATCAGATGTGTAGGTAAAACAAGTTTATCTCCTTTAGAAGTTTAAGTTGTTTCTTATTATTACTAAAACATTTTGACTTAGTAGAAAATCGTGTTTAAGTTAGAAAACATTTGAGTTCACTTTATCCCAAATCATAGTGTGATACCCGATGGTATAGCTTAAAACATCTCGATTTGTAGTTTTGAAATTGTTGTCCTTCCAAGTTTTAGCAAATTTTAACCCAATTAACTTGTTAAGGCATATTAAAATCTACTTTAAGCATAAACATAGCAAAACATAATTTTAAAGGCCATTTACAAACCAAAATAAAACCAAATAGAAATAAATAAGCTTAAGTACCAAATTCTATAAAAGTCCTGAGCAAATCCTTATTTAAGCATGGCATGAGCACCTCGAGTCCATCCGGCTCCATGTCCGCGTCTAAGTGTCACCGAAATGTCAAAGGAGAGAGTGAGTCGCAAGACTCAAGATATAAATCCTCCCGATAATACAACATGCTAACACACATCATAGCAAAGCAATACAATTAATGCACCCATTCCTAACCACCCATTACACCTTTTCTACCCCGTGTGGTACCAAACCACCGGTGGTGCCAAACCACCGGTGACCCAAAGTCACGATATCCATAATGTGGTGCCAAACCCTTTGGTGACCAAGTCACGAATAATCCAATGATGGGGCCAACCCATCGTGTGATACCAAATCACTAGCAATAATCCCAGTATCTCATAAGTGGGGCCAACCCACGGTGGTGTCAAACCACGGGACGAGTCGCAATGAGGTGCCAAACCTCGGTGTCCCAAAGACACAAGTGTGATACCAAATCACGGTGACCGCAATCACAAATCCGATGATGGGGCCAACCCATCGTGTGATACCAAATCATGGCGTCAATCCCGTATAATCAAGCTGTGGGGCCAACCCACCGTGGTGCTAAGCCACCGACGAGACGCCGAGGTGCCAAACCTCACGGTGTCCCAAAGACACAGATGTGATACTAAATCACCGGTGACCATGATACAAACCGATGATGGGGCCAACCCATCGTGTGATACCAAATCACCGGCGTTAATCCCAGATAATCAATTGTGGGGCCAACCCACCATGGTGCTAAGCCACCTGGACGAGACGCTGAGGTGCCAAACCTCTGGTGACCCAAAGTCACAAAATATGTGGTACCAAACCACTGGAGGTACCAAACCTCTGGTGTCCCAAAGACACAGTGTCCCAAAGACACGGATATCATACTCCCCTCCTCTCATATTACCCATACATGTCATCTTCGACTCATGTACATTATGCAAATCATGTAATTCATGCCAACATGCCCAATATTGCATCTTATAGCACATATCATGGATCATAATATTAGATGCATCAACAATAGAACTCGCAATGCTACGGACTTACCCGAATCCGTGATCATACCCTACCGGGTATCAAGACAACCATCATTGTTTCACTTGTTACAACACAGATTATTAACTTATTACTAAGAAATCAGTGTGTTAGCTTACACACCTGAAATAGCGAAGGTTTTAATCCTAAGAACCGGTCAAAGTCCCTTGATCACCTCAACAGCCCTGATCCTACAATCGGCCAACAAGGGATTAACACTTGAACTATTCGGCCAAAATAGATAAACCAAAGGGGTTGCGTTAAGCCTTACCTTTGCAAATGGTTCGGTTTCCAACCAAACCCGAACCAACACTGGTTCCTTCTGATAATCGGCCTCCCCTCTAAAACACAAACCATTAGTCTCATCAATCTTTGGCTTAACAACTCTAAAGAAACCATTAAAGCAACCTCTTACCACCACTTACCGATTGCTTAACAGAGTACGAAGGCTCTCCTTGCTTGATTTAAAACTCCAAAGGCCCTATACAAAAAATGATTACCAAACCAAACGTTAACTCCTTTCAACAGATGCCGGAATCGATCCTAAAATACACTGAAAATCAGCAAAGCACAAGAAAGAGGAGAAATGGCCATTCGGCCAACCACTTACCCCTTACTAGACCAATTGAACAAGACTCCAAGAAGGTCACAGTTCCCCTCTGATATACGGCAATAAAGAAACTATAGGAAGAAAGAAAAGATTCGGCTAGCACCCTTAATCAAAATGGGAAAGGAGGTTCGGCCTAAGAGCAATGAAAGAAAACGATTGGGAACAAACGGCTAAAGGGTTTGGAGAAGAAAAGAAGAAGATAAAAGGATGAATAGAGGGTGCTTTCGGTTTAAAGAAAAAGAGGATGGAGGATGAAGTTTTTGGAAGGTTGTGTTTCGGTCAAGAAGGGAGAGAAAAGAAACTAGTTTCGGCTTCAACAATTGGAAAAGAAAGGGAGAGAGAGATGAACATTCGGCTACCAAGGTTTTCAAATGAGAAAAGAGAAAAAAAATGTGGAGAAGAAAATGTTGTAGTTTGACGCAAGTGTAGGTGCTTGAGGTTTGGTTTACACAAGATGCAAGTGGAAAAGGAACAATATTCGCCACACACACACTAAGTAAAAAGATGCAAAGTAATTTTGGCAAAACGATACTTGGACTTTCGGTTAAAGGAGAAAAAAGAAGAAGTTTTGCTAGCTTTTGACACAAAGAAAAATCGCTTACCAAAAAGAATTTTGACCAAAATGCACACTTGCTAAAGGCAAATTCGCACACCCTACAATACCAACCGCCACTCATTTCCTCCCCAAAATCTCTCCAAATCCGCCAAACTCCTCCAAACACTCCCAAGCCACCAATTCAAACTACCTTGACCAAGTCCTCCTCCACAATTTGCTCTTCACCCACCATTCAAATAGGAAGACTTAGTCCAAGGCGTAGTTTGAAGCGCCTACAACTCCTCCCCTCCATGCCAGTCAAAATGGAACAAAATGTGGGATTTTCGTAGCTTGAACCCGGGACATCCTCCTTGCACTTGACGCCACACACAAGCTCTAAGTGGCGCATGCTTTGCCACTTTGCTAGCTCTTCACTTGTGCAACAATTCACCAAATAAAATACATAAGACCCAGCTCCTTCAAATTTCTATCACATAAAGCCCAAAACAAAAATTTCTCCTACCACTCAAACTTACACCTAGCTTATAACTAAGCCCCAACAACATCGAAATAACAACATAACACATCAAGCACATGCAAAGAAAGCCAAAATAAAATAGCCCTTAACCCGGATATTACGTTCTACCCCTTAAAAATAATTTCGCCTCAAATTACGATCGATCGAAAGAGTTATGGTATTCATTGTCTCATCACATCCTCGGGTTCCCAAGTAGCCTCTTCCACGCCATGATTCCGCCAAAGAACCTTAACCAAAGGCACAAACTTCTTACGCAGAACCTTCACATCCCAATCTAAAACCTGCGAGCTCTTCCTCCATGGTCAAACTGGGTTTACCTCGATCCTTCCATCGCCACCACGCAGACGGATCGAGCGATATCGCCTAAGCATCAAAACGTGAAATACGTCGTGAATCGACTTAGCTCTGCGGCAACTCGAGTGATATGCAATCGTCCCACTCGCCTCGAAGACCTTATACTACTCAATAAACCTTAGACTTAGCTTGCCTTCCTTCCGAACCTTAACACTTTCTTCCACGGTGAGACCTTGGAAAAACTTGATCCCACAAGAAACTCTATATCTCTTCGCTTAAGATCGGATAAGACTTCGCCGATCCAAGCTTCCTTCAATCGAGCCGAATCAACTTAACCTTGTCTTCGGTCTCGACAACCAACTCAACTCGCCCCAACAATCGACGCTCACTTAACTCGTCCAACAAGTAGGTGTGCGACACTTCCTACCGCATAACGCCTCATATGGTGCCATCTTGATGCTTGCTTGGTAACTATTGTTGTAGGCGAACTCATTAACGGTAGATACTCCTCCCAACTACCCTCAAGTCCAATACACAACCTCGTAACATGTCCTCCAAGATCAGATAACCCTTTTCGATCGCTCGTCCGTCTACGGATGAAATGCCGTCTTTGAAATCCAACCGTGCACCAGAGCTCGATGCAACGCTTTTAGAACCTTGACGAATTGGGATCCCTATCCGAGATGATCGACATCGGTACCCGTGCGGCCTCACAATCTCGACATATCTGACTTTGCCAACCTCTGAATGAGTAATCCACCTCACCGAAATAAAGTGAGCTGATTTAGTCAGTCGATCCACAATTACCCACACTGAATCCTTCTTGCTCGGTGTAAGCGGTAATCCACTGACGAAATCCATAGTTATCCTTTCCCACCTCCATCGAGGAATCTTCACTGGTCAAGCAACCACGACGGCAATCGATGCTCACTTTGACCTCATCGACATGTCGACACTTCCCCACAAACTCGCTACTTCCTTTTTCGCACGGCTACGTAATCTTCTCTGAGATCCCTATACATTTTGCTACCTCCAGGATGCATAGCGTAGGGGCTGCTATGTGCATCCTGAAGAATATTTTGCCTTAACTCAGTGTCTCTCGGCATACAAACCTTCCCCAAAACACAAAGACCCCATCATTAGACAAACTATAACTCTCCAAACCATTATTCTTTTGTGTCCTCTGCGCACTCAAAACCTCATCCATCAACTGCTTTTCTCTCGATCGCTCAACCCAAGTAGGCTTAACTGCGATTCGCGAGAATACTCCCCGTCATACAAACTCAAGTAGGCAAACAACGCCTTAAATCCGAAACAACCTTACGGCTCAACGCTGTCGCCACAACGTTAGCCTTGCCCGGATGATACTCAATTAAGTAATCGTAGTCTTTTAGCAGCTCAATCATCTGCGCTATCTCAGATTCAAGTCTTTTTGAGTTAGAAGGTACTTCAGACTCTTGTGATCCGTTTAGACTATCGATCTCTCTCCGTACAAGTAATTCCTCCAAGGCATACACATGCACCACATATGCTTCACAGCCCTTTCTGACCATCTTCTCGGCTTTGAGCGGATACCACATTAGATGATAATTTCTCCTATTACCGATCGTAACTACCTCATCACCTTTAGTCATGTTCGAACTATGCGCTTAGCAGCGCAATCCAACTTCGCCTGGTACTTAACCAGCCAATCCATCCCGAGAATCAGATCGAACTCCCCAAAAGGCAGTTCCATCAGATCAGCCACAAACACTACCCCTTGGAGTTCTAGAGGTATGTCTCTATACAGCTTATCTACAACTACAAAGTGACCTAGAGGGCTTATTACGGTCATCTGCCTAGAAGATATCTCAGAGTCTAAATCCATGGTCTTCACTATGCTACTTGCAACATATGAATGTGTTGAACCCACATCAATCAAAGCAGTAAATGGAGAACCAAAGATTAAAAACATACTAGGTGATGACGTCCTGTGTCGCCTCCTCTCGGTGCCTCACCGCATACACTAGCCCCTATGTCGGCCTCGAACTACCTACACCTCCTTGGGTGCTCCACTACCCGACGTAACCATTACCTCCTCTCGCCATTACCTCGGCCCCTCTGCGGTGGTGGTCCGTTATTCTGCATCGAGTATGGCCCCGACTCTAACCGAATCCTAGCCAACTTGCACTGACAGTCCCTCACACGGTGGTCCAATGAGCCACACTCAAAACAGCCTTTTCCACCGGTCCAACATCCTCCCCAATGAGCTTTCCCACAACGGTTACACTGCGGCGGTCCCTGCCTAGTAGCAACAAACCTACCAGACTGATTCGGCCCACTCGGTCTAGCCCTTTTCTGCGGATTACCCGACGACCCAGAAGATCTAAAACTCCTCTTGTGTCGGTTCCTATCCATGCCTTGCCTCACAGACTCTTTAATACCCTCACCACCTTCGCCTTTTCAACCGTAGCAAGCAAATTCACGCTCCTGCTGGCGCAATCAACAATCTTAATTCGCCTCACAAAGCCATCCTCAAAACAAACACACCTCTCGTGTTCAAGAGCTACCATACCCCGCATACCGACTCACCTCGAAACTCATCTCGTACTCGACACGATTTACTCGAACTAACCTCGGAAATGCTTTCCATTGCTCATTAATGTAGTTAGCTCCCACGTACTTTTTCTGATAAGCGACTCAAATAGTCCCAAGTCGATCTTCCATTGCAGTCTTTGCCTCGAACCGTGAGCCACCATTGGTATGACTCGTCTCGGATAAGTAATACTATCCCTTTAACTTTTCTTCGCGATCAGTCTAGATCGTCCATGATTCGCCTGTCGCTTCAAACCAATATTCAGCATCTTTGGAGCAACACCAGAGACACCGAAAGAATTGACCCGCTTGTTCAAGTCGCTCGAGCACGATTTCCTAACTCCCGTGCCTCCGCCTACTCCAACTACCCTTTCTAAAACCCGCAGATCGCTCGTGACATCTGCGTCATCCCCGATCTGTTCTGAAAATCACCACCTTGGTGGTGGCGAACCAGTATCTCATTTTCGACCTTGACCAGATCCGACGGGTTCGTAAACTGCCATCCTACCTCGACCACGCCCACGACCACGCCCACCTCGGTACTCATGACTAAATCCGTCGATTTAAAGAATGTTATGCATCAAGAATTATTCCAATCGTTTTAAAGCAAAGTCTTATGAATATTAAAGGAGCTTTGTTTTCGCGAGTCCACTGAGCCCTATCAGTTTTAATTTCTAAAGTAGTCTTACTATCACTAGCCATCCAATCACATCTCATCAATATCATTATCACAAACAATAGTAAGGGTACTTTACAGGCGGATTGGTGCCGAGACTCGGTGCCATGCCTTTCACACCATACTTTTAAAACATAACACTTAAAACCGAATTTTGAAAACATTTTGGACCCCGGCCCACTGGCCGAGCCTTTGAACCTGGCTCTGATACCACAATTGTAACACCCCAAACCCGGTCAACACACCACGACCGAATCTGGTATGTTACAGGGAAAAAGGATTCTGAGAAAATAGGTATAAGTTTAGATGTTTGATGAAAACACTTCGCGAAATTGTGTATTTGAAGAAAAACTTGAGTAGGCTTGATTAAAATCTGATGATGTATTTGAAAACCCAGAAATTTTGAAAACTTAATCAGATGTGTAGGTAAAACAAGTTTATCTCCTTTAGAAGTTTAAGTTGTTTCTTATTATTACTAAAACATTTTGACTTAGTAGAAAATCGTGTTTAAGTTAGAAAACATTTGAGTTCACTTTATCCCAAATCATAGTATGATACCCGATGGTATAGCTTAAAACATCTCGATTTGTAGTTTTGAAATTGTTGTCCTTCCAAGTTTTAGCAAATTTTAACCCAATTAACTTGTTAAGGCATATTACAAATCTACTTTAAGCATAAACATAGCAAAACATAATTTTAAAGGCCATTTACAAACCAAAATAAAACCAAATAGAAATAAATAAGCTTAAGTACCAAATTCTATAAAAGTCTAAGCAAATCCTTATTTAAGCATGGCATGAGCACCTCGAGTCCATCCCGGCTCCATGTCCGCGTCTAAGTGTCACTGAAATGTCAAAGGAGAGAGTGAGTCGCAAGACTAGGTGTATAAATCCTCCCGATAATACAACATGCTAACACACATCATAGCAAAGCAATACAATTAATGCACCTGCTCCTAACCATCCATTACACCTTTTCTACCCGTGTGGTACCAAACCACCGGTGGTGCTAAACCACCGGTGACCCAAAGTCACGATATCCATAATGTGGTGCTAAACCACTGGTGACCAAGTCACGAATAATCCAATGATGGGACCAACCCATCGTGTGATACCAAACCACTCGTGTCAAACCACGAGGGACGAGTCGCAATGAGGTGCCAAACCTCGGTGTCCCAAAGACACAAGTGTGATACTAAATCTTTGGTGACCGCAATCACAAATTCGATGATGGGGCCAACCCATCGTGTGATACCAAATCACCGCGTCAATCCCAGTATAATCAAGCGTGGGGCCAACCCACCGTGGTGCTTAAGCCACCGACGAGACGTTGAGGTGCCAAACCTCGGTGTCCCAAAGACACAAGCAGTGATACCAAATCACCGTGGCCGCAATCACAAATCCGATGATGGGGCCAACCCATCGTGTGATACCAAATCACCGCGCCAATCCAGATAATCAATCGTGGGGCCAACCCACCGTGGTGCTAAGCCTTTGGGACGACGCTGAGGTGCCAAACCTCCGTGACCCAAAGTCACAAAATATGTGGTACCAAACCACTGGAGGTTCCAAACCTCGGTGTCCCAAAGGCACAAGGTCCCAAAGACACGTATCATACTCCCCTCCTCTCATATTACCCATACATGTCAAAGCGACTCATGTACATTATGCAAATCATGTAATTCATGCCAACATGCCCAATATTGCATCTTATAGCACATATCATGGATCATAATATTAGATGCATCAACAATAGAACTCGCAATGATACTACGGACTTACGAATCCGTGATCATACCCTACCGGTATCAAGACAATCATCATCTGTTTCACTTGTTACAACACAAAGTTGTGAACTTATTACTAAGAAATCAGTGTGTTAGCTTACACACCTGAAATAGCGAAGGTTTTAATCCTAAGAACCGGTCAAAGTCCCTTGATCACCTCAACTTCCCTAATCCTACAATCGGCCAACAAGGGATTAACACTTGAACTATTCGGCCAAAATAGATGAACCAAAGGGGTTGCGTTAAGCCTTACCTTTGCAAATGGTTCGGTTTCCAACCAAACTCGAACCAACACTGGTTCCTTCTGATAATCGGCCTCCCCTCTAAAACACAAACCATTAGTCTCATCAATCTTTGGCTTAACAACTCTAAAGAAACCATTAAAGCAACCTCTTACCACCACTTACCGATTGCTTAACAGAGTACGAAGGCTCTCCTTGCTTGATTTCAAACTCCAAAGGCCCTATACGAAAAATGATTACCAAACCAAACGTTAACTCCTTTCAACAGATGCCGGAATCGGTCCTAAAATACACTAAAAATCAGTAAAGCACAAGAAAGAGGAGAAATAGCCATTCGGCCAACCACTTACCCCTTACTAGACCGATTGAACAAGACTCCAACAAGGTCACACTCCCCCTCTGATATACGGCAATAAAAAACTATAGGAAGAAAGAAAAGATTCGGCTAGCACCCTTAATCAAAATGGGAAAGGAGGTTCGGCCTAAGAGCAATGAAAGAAAATGATTGGGAACAAACGGCTAAAGGGTTTGGAGAAGAGAAGAAGAAGATAAAAGGATAAATAGAGGGGTGCTTTGGTTTAAAGAAAAGAGGATGGAGAATGAAGTTTTGGAAGGTTGTGTTTGGTCAAGAAGGAGAGAAAAAACTAGTTTTTGCTTCAACAATTGGAAAAGAAAGGAGAGAGATGAACATTCTGCTACCAAGATTTTCAAATGAGAAAAGAGAAAAAAATGTGGAGAAGAAAGTGTTGTAGTTTCGCAAGTGTAGGTGCTTGAGGTTTGGTTTACACAAGATGCAAGTGGAAAAGGGAACAATATTCGCCACACACACACTAAGTAAAAGATGCAAAGCAATTTTGGCAAAACGATACTTGGACTTTTCGGTTAAAGGAGAAAAGAGAAGAAGTTTTGCTAGCTTTTGACACAAAGAAAAATCGGCTTACCAAAAAGAATTTTAACCAAAATGCACACTTGCTAAAGGCAAATTAAGCACACCCTACAATACCAACCGCCACTCATTTCCTCCCCAAAATCTCTCCAAATCGCCAAACTCCCCCAAACACTCCCAAGCCACCAATTCAAACTACCTTGACCAAGTCCTCCTCCACAATTTGCTCTCCACCCACCATTCAAATAGGAAGACTTAGTCCAAGGCAGAGTTTGAACTGCCTACAACTCCTCCCCTCCATGCCGTCAAAATGGAACAAAAATGTGGGATTTTCGCAGCTTGAACCCAGGACATCCTCCCTTGCACTTGACGCCACACACACAAGCTCTAAGTGGCGCATGCTTTGCCACTTTGCTAGCTCTTCACTTGTGCAACAATTCACCAAATAAAATACATAAGACCCGACTCCTTCAAATTTCTATCACATAAAGCCCAAAAACAAAAATTTCTCCTACCACTCTAACTTACACCTAGCTTATAACTAAGCCCAAACAACATCGAAATAACAACATAACACATCAAGCACATGCAGCAAAGCCAAAATAAAATAGCCCTTAACCCGGGATATTACAGTTTCGTTTAGAAATTTTATCATTTGACTGGTCAATTTGATAAAAAGGACTAAATCGCGTAAAGTGTAAAACTTGTGTTCTATTAGCTAGAGGTGTTAAATAGCTATAGAATATTAAAGTGAAGGTCATTATGTGATAATTATACCATTTCAATTGTGGGTGGACATTTATAAGCTTAAAATGGATGTTTAATATGATTATATAATAAGGTTATTTATGTAATTTATTAATTAAGGTAAATTAAATAAAAGAAACAAAGATATAATCTTTTATTTCTTTATGCTTCAACGAAATTAGGGCAAAGAACACCATTTTTATCTTCTTCATTTATCCAAGCTTTCATAGCTAATTAAGATATGATTTTTGTTCCCTTTTTAATGATTTCTGTGTTTTTGAGATCGTTGTAACTAGGTCTAGCTAGCCTAGGGACTATTTTGCAAGACTATTAAAGATTTTAGATCTTTCCATTGATGAATACATTATTATTTTGATGTTAAATTATAGATTATGAATGTTTGATGTTAGTTATACAAGTTTTGTTAAGTGATTTTTAGTGAAAATACAAATTAGGGATTACTTTGTGAAAAGTGTAAAATTCATGGTTAAAATGTGAAATGAATGAAAAATATGGGCTGCTAGGGACATAATAGTAATTTATCTAGAATGGGTTGTGGTTAAATTGCATGAATTTATAATTTTTTGAAATAAGGACTAAATTGTAAAAGATGTGAAACATTAGGGGCAATTATGTAAGAATGCCTTAAAGTGAATTCTAGACTAAATTAAATAGAGAGATGATTAAATAAGTTAATTTTGATTACATATAGATTAAGAAAAGCTAAACTCGGATCTAGATCGAGGGAAAACAAAGTTCTCGACTAATCGACTCGTTTCTTTGTTTTTGCATCCAAGGTAAGTTTGTATGTAATAAGCATTATTGTTATGTTTTTAATGCTTTGATATTGTATGATTGTGAACACAATTCTACGTACACATTCGATGAAGATTCGATAAGTGTGAAATCCGGTTGAACCTTAGGAATAGATTTGGATACTAGTGACATGTCATTAGGGCTTATTGTGATTATATGATCCGAGTGCTGGTCCTATATGTCCTATCGATGACTGAGTATACCGGCATATGTTATGATTATTTGACAGCTTGTGTGACAGCACCGCGTAGCTACGTCTTGACCCACAGCTTGTGTGACCAGGCTCGTTGATAGCTCGAGAGTGAGCATATATGTGATGTGTGATTGAGATAGCTTTGGCTATATATGTGGCACTTCGAGTGTGAGTTTCCCATGTATTTGATAGTATTCTGAATGGTTCAACGGGTAAATAAAATACATGGTTATGTATGAGATTGATTCGAGATGGTATAGGCATGTACATAAACCATATAAGCTTAAATCGAAGAAGTTGTGAAGTTTATACATAAGATTATGATTGTAAATGTGAAAGGTCTATTAGTTAAATGAACTACATGTTGATATGTTCAAACTGATGGTTTGTATATTTATGTTAAGATTGAGTTTATTTCATACGAGCTTACTAAGCTATAAAGCTTACTTTGTTTAATTTTTTCTGTATTTTATAGAGAGTCCAAAGCTAGCTCAGATTTAGGGATTGTCGGAGGCTTCATCATGCTATCCAACTATCATTTTGGTACTTTTAAGTTTATGTTATGGTTATATGGCATGTATAAGATTATGGTCATTTTTTTATGTAGTTTGGTAATGAGTGGTGCTATTTGAATTGGTTTGTAAATGCTTATGTTTGGGCTTGTATATAAAGCCATGAGAGTTAGCTTAATTTGGATGGTTTGGTTATGCATATAAGAGTGTGTGTATGGTTTGCAATGTGGATATTAAATGGTTAATATTAGAGTAGTTACGTGCTTATGATTTTGGTGCATAATGATGTATGTTTAGAAGTGTATAATTAGTTGAACTATAAATGTGAATTTGGTATAAGTGATATAGCATGTTTTGTGGTTTTTGTGTATGGAGAATAGGATTATAGAATGTGCATGAAATATATTTGAACTGGTTGATTTAGATGCCTATTTTAAGCCATGAATTGTGCATTTGATTTGGTATAGGTTTGTGCAAGTTGGGTGGCAAAATGGCTTGGCAAATAGCCTATTTTTGTCCACACAGGAAGAGACACTAGCATATGTCTCATCCGTGTGTGATACACGGTCACGTACATAGCCGTGTGTACCCTGGTGTTGAATTAGAAATCAAGTCAGCATGCTCCACACTGCCTCACACACGAGCATGTGACTTGGCTGTGTGGCATAAGTCAGTATACCCTACAGGTTTGACGCGGCCTGGCACACGGTTGTGTATGGCCACCTGTAAAGCACATGGGCGTGTGTGTTTGCCATGTGACCCAAGTCGAGAGTTACATGGGGTTGGACACGGGCTAGGACACAGCCATGTGATCCCATTTTGAATGTCCACATTCCTGTGACACGGGCATTTTTGTTGGCCGTGTGAGGTACATGGCCGAACCACACGGGCGTGTTTCCCCTATTCTTGAGAAAATTTTCTAAGTGTTCTAAGAATTTTTAGTGTTATTGGTTTAGTCCCAAACCACTCTTAAAGCATGTTTAGAGCCTTGTAAGCTCATATTAGGGAGAATGTGATTGAAATAAATGATGTTTGCTGTGCAATTGAGCAATATATGTGAAATGTATGAATATTGTGTTATAAGTTTGGTAATACTCTGAAACCCTATTTCGGCATTGAATACAGGTAAGGGGTGTTTCATTTATTAGTATCAGAGCTACGGTTTAATCGATTCTAGGACTAACGTAGCCTGTGTGAGAGTCTAGTTATACATGTCATATATAACCTGTGATAGTGTGATGACTCTTGACAATTTAAACTGTGTTTTCATATAGTAAATAGTTCCCAATCGAGCTATAGCTGATGATATCGAGAGTAATGCGTCAGCTCCCGCTCAAGGGACAGCACCATCTGAATTTAGAAACATATCGAGTAGTCACAAATGAGAGGCTAAAGAAGCCTTTTTCCAAATGATGAACGAATGGTTCACACAATTTGTCCGGACAAATTTGACTGTTCAACAACCTCCACCCCCACCTAATCCCTAATCGGTTCCCGTAGCTCCTCAAGTTATGGAACTTCAACGACTGAATAAGCCTCCTGTTAATAAGATTCAAAAGTATGGGGCTGAAGAGTTCAGAGCTATCGTTGATGATGATCCGATGGAGCTAAATTTTGGATTGAAAACACTATTCGGGTATTTGATGAACGTTCTTGCACACCAAGTCGGTGTTTAAAATGTGTTGTATCACTTTTGAAGGACACTGCGTATCAATGGTGGAATACATTGGTGTATGTAGTACCGAGAGAGAAAGTTACCTGGGAATTCTTTCAGGCCGAGTTTCGGAAGAAATATATAAGTCAGAGATTTCTCGATCAAAAGCACAAAGAATTTTTAGAATTGAAACAGGGTCGTATGATTGTGACTGAGTACGGAAGAGAATTTGTGCGGTTGAGTAAATATGCTCGGGAATATGTTTCTACCGAATAAATCATGTGTAAATGGTTTGTTGACGGGTTGAACAAATATATTAAACTTCTAGTCAGAATCCTAGAATTGAAAGAATTTGTTGTCCTGGTTGATAGAGCTTGCAGAGCTTATGAGCTTAGCAAAGAAAAGAGAAAAGTAGATTCAGAGACGAGAGACTCGAGACTCGAGAAAAGATTGATGAGTAAGCCATACAATCTTCGTCAAAGAAATCTAGAGATTCGTACACTCGTCCAAATGCTTCAATTGGGTATTCGAACAGAGATCGTGGAAAACAATACTCAAGTCCTAAAGCCCAAGCTACATCGGTATCAAGTGTTGTCAGTGTGAGAAATTATAGATCTAAATTTCAGTAATGTAGAAGACGACATCCCGGTGAATGTAGAATGAATAACCGAGCTTGTTCCAAATGTGGTTCACAAGATCATTTCATACGTGATTGCCCAGAGTTAGTTAAGAAAGAAAAGCTTCAGAATACAAGACCGAGTAACACAAATAATAGAGGGAGGCCACCGAGAAACGTGGGAAATGTGACTAGTATATGAGGCATGACAAAAGATTCGGCTAAGGAATCTGAGGCCAGGGAACTTGCTAGAGCTTACGCTATTCGCCCTCGTGAAGAGGCATAGTCACCCGATGTTATCACTGGTACATTTTCTCTTTATGACACTAATGTAATTGCATTGATTGATCCTAGATCAACTCATTCGTATATCTGTATAAATTTAGTGTTTAGTAAGAATTTTCCTGTTAAGTCTACTGAGTTTGTAATTAAAGAAATCGAATCCTTTTGGCAAGTATGTACTAGTTGGTAAAGTTTGCAAGAACTATCCTTTAATGACTCAGGGTTACTGTTTTCTGGATGATTTGATGCTACTATTGTTTGATGCATTCGATGTAATTCTAGGTATGGATTGGTTGACTCTGCATGATGCTGTTGTAAATTGTAGACTAAAAACTATTGAATTGAAATGTCAAAATTGTGAAATTCTTCGAATTGATTCAAATGAATCGAGTGAATCTCCTATAGTGATTTCGTCTATGTCATCTCAAAAATGTGTGAGAAAAGGGTATGAAGCTTATCTTACTTATGTTTTAGACACAAAAATGTCTAAATCTAAGAATGAATCAGTGCCAGTTGTCTATGAATATCCGGATGTGTTTCCTAAAGAATTATCGGGGTTGCCACCAATTAGAGAGGTTGAATTTTCTATTGAGTTAGTACCGGGAACTTCACTGACATTGATAGCTACATACAGAATGGCTCCAACAGAGTTGAAAGCTCAATTTCAAGAATTAACAGATAGAGGTTTTGCACGACCTAGTTTTTCACCCTGGGGTGCACTAGTATTATTTGTAAAAAAGAAAGACAGGTCAATGAGAATGTGTATTGACTATCGACAACTTAACAATGTTACAATAAAGCATAAGTATCCGCTGCCGAGAATATATGATTTTTTTGATCAGTTGAAAGGGGAAATAGTGTTTTGAAGATTGATTTGAGATCTGGCTATTATCAGTTGTGAGTGAAAGATTCAGATCTCGAAAACTGCGTTTAGAACAAGGTACAGACATTATGAATTTCTTGTTATGCCTTTTGAGTTGACTAATGCTCCTGTAGTCTTTATGGATTTGATGAATCAAATTTTTAGACCGTATTTAGACAAATTCATTGTTGTACATTCTGATCTATTCACGAGATGAATCTGAGCATGCCGAACATTTGAGAATTGTGCTACAAACTTTGAGAGATAAGCAACTATTCGCTAAATTCAACAAATGTGAATTCTGGCTCTGAAAAGTTAGATTTTTGGGACATATTGTTACAGCTGAAGGTATACGAGTTGACCTGAGTAAGATTTCTGCAGTTGTTGACTGCAAACCACCAAGAAATGTATCTAAAGTTAGAAGTTTTTTAGGGTTAGCTGGTTATTATCGACATTTTGTTAAAGGATTCTAGATGATTTGTATAACCTCCTGAAAAGGGCTTATGCATTTTCGGTTTAATTGTACGAACTGACATGTCTTATGTGTTATGAATGTATTTTGAGCGTTTTGGAAACACGGAAATGTAAGGAAATGTTAAGTTCAAAGTGAACATTTTGGAAACTAGGAAATGTAAGGAAATGATTTAGAAATGATTCAAAAGAGGAAAGTAAACATTTTGGGAAACTTGGAAATGTAAGAAAATGTTAGGTTAAAGGAGGAAATGAACATTTTGGAAACACGAAAATGCAAGGAAATGTCAAGTTTTAAAGTTTAAAAGAGAAACTAAGGCAAGGTGGCCTTAAGAAAATTAATAGGAGGAATTTGACACAAGAACGGGGCTTGAAAAAGTGGCAAGGAGGCACCACTTAAAGCCCGAAGAATGATGCCACCAAACATGCGTGCAAGCTTAGGTTCGAGCAACAAGGAGAGCATTTACGAGAGTGTTTTTAGGTGCGAATTGGGCTTATGCCCAATTAGTTATTAAAGCTAAACTAATCATAGGGAGGCGCCACTTAGGTGGACAATTTGGGCCTCGATGGCCACAAGGAGTCCAATAGAATAAGTTTAAATTCGGGTCATCAAGGGAAGGGGGTGGACGGCATCTAGTTAAGACTTTAAGTGATTTTTATTTAATTACTTAAAGAGGAAGCAATGGACAGCAATAGGGACTCTTAAGGGAAGAGTTTAATTCTCCTTAAAACTCGGCTAAATAGGTGGATAAATGATGATTTATTTTAGATTATTTTCAAAGAGATAATTGAGGGATTATTCTTTAATTTTTAATTAAAGAGATAAATCTATCAAAATAGAAGAGTGATGGCCAAGTAAGGGATTCTAAGTTAGTAATTTCGGCTATAAAAGGAAAAGAGGGCCATTCATTCTTTCTTCTAACTCTCTCTCTGCCGAATTCTCTCTAGCAAATATCTCCTTTCTTCATCATTTTGCCAAGCCAAAAATACACCTTGTGTAGCCGAAACTTCATTACCAAATTACTTAAACTCTTTTCTCTTCTTCTTTCATAATCTTCCAAAAGCCGAAAGTTTGCTAAAATCAAGGCCATAGCCGAATAGTTTTGAGACTTCAAACAAGGGGTTGTCGACTTCTGTATTAAGGGTAAGAACTAGTTATCATTCGATTTTCATCCTTTTCTTTTAAGATTTGCGAAATCTAGGACTAACCCCATTAATATCTTGTTCTTTGAAACTTTGAAGAGATCTTTTGGGATTTGTTTAAGTCAACTACAAGAAGGAGAAGTTCTTTTCCGAAGGTACACCATAGGTCGCGTGTTTCCTAGTTATTCGGTGAATTTGGGATTTAAAATCCACAAGGTAAGTCTTAGTGTACAAATCCTACTAGGATTTGGTTTTATAGCCGAATAGGCTTTATGCTAATATATTAAGGTTGGTAGAATGTAGGAATTGAGATCTAAGGCATTAGATCAAGCGAGCTGGCTGGATCTCGTATGTTCCTAAAGTAAACCGATTTGAAGATTTTCGTTACTTAGAGAAAATTTGTGAATATTGGGAAAAGATGTTGTTGTGGGTTGGGCTTAGATTGGAAACCCATTTAATTAATCTTGTAAATCCAATTTTATTAAGGTGACAAAATAATTTTTAAGGTTTATAAAAAAAATCACTTAACTTTAGTCATAATAGTTAGTACCATAACAATTTAAAGTAAAGCGAATAAGAAAATCCATTGGGCCTTATGGCCTTATTACATCAAGTAAAACCCAAAAGAAATAAAATAACAAAGTCCAAATTGAATAAAAATCTTCAAATGAAACATGGCCACCGGAGGTCTCTGATCCGATCAAATCCTTTGTTCATCACTGAAAATATTTCCCTAGCAGGGTGAGTCAACAGACTCAATGTGCACAAAGTACTAACATTCAACAAATCGAGGCATACATGTTCATATCAAATTTACATTCATATAAAATAAATGATGATGCAACCCAACCCAAGCCTAATGGTTCATCCGCTACACACCACCGTGCACCGGTCACACCGTGGGACTACTAAGTCAACCCTCCATCCGCTACACACCATCAAAGGCGATCATTGCAATCGACGTGCTCATCGCCTATATAATTTGTGTCATTAGACACCATATTCAAATAATGTAACCGAAGTTACCAAATTCGGATAATGTAAGGAGAGTTACCATATTCAAAATGTTGTGACCGTAGTCACCATATAACGTTGGTGAGACCGAAGTCAACACCTTCTTCCCCTTTCACATAAATCCCGAATGCCCCAAAAATATATATATATCATGCATAACATACTTAATTTCATATTCATATACATATATTCACATGTTATAAAATAACATATTTCATAATCCTATCAGAAGTAGGAAACGTACCTGAGTACTCTTGTACCACTTTAGGGTACTTAGCCATATTCATATACTTAAGTATAATCATATAATAAAAATAATTGCCATATGAAATATCGAAAGTTAGTGTGCGTACACACCTTATTTGCTTAATAGATTCCTTGAAATCCTGAAGAACGATCTACCGATCTAGATTTTTACTCCTATATTCGGCCAACCATTAAAATATATTAACAAACTTATTTGGCTTAAAAACCAAATCCAAGTAGGATTTGTATTACTTACCTTGTTTCCGAATTAAAAGATTGTAAATCAAATGCCGGAAATTGATAGTATTCCTTTTCCTTGAAATCGGCTAACACTAGCCATGTAACCATGTCAGTTTCCGGCTTTTGAAATAATGGGAAATAATCCTAAATATCAAGAAAACAAGCCTTACCTTTAATGCTTTGATCGATTGTTTCCTTGCCTAGAGTCATAGAGTTTCGGCTATGGAGTTTTAATCAAGGATCAAAGAGTGTTTTGGCTCGACAATAGCAAAGGAGAGGAGAAGAAAATAGAAGAAGAGGAGATAGATTTTACTTAAAGAGAAATTCGGAAAAGAGGGGGAGAGAGCAAGGGGATTTTTGGCCACTTGGAAAGATGAGAGAAAAAGACCTTGGGTTCTCCTTTTATAGCCAAATTTTCTAGGCCAAGAGTCCTTGACTTGGCCACCACTCTCCCTTAAGATAATATTATCTCCTTTATCTAAAAATAAAAGCATTTAATCCATCAATTATCTCCTCAGATAATCCAAATTTAAAATCCTTATTTATCACTTAAAATAATCTAAAATAAATCTATTATTTATCCCTTATCTCTTAATAAAAATAATACCAATAATAATCCATCATTATCTATCTATTTGCTGAATTTTAAAAGGATAAAAGCTCTTAAAATTAGCCTATGTGCAAATCCACCTCATCCATCCTTGCATCAAAATAGAACTTTTATTTTAGCTTCCCATACGACTCGAACCTGTGCCCAATACCCTTGCATGTGGCGCCATTTCCATAGGCCCTAAGTGACATCTTCAGGCCACTTTTCCAAGCCTGTTTGTGTGTCGAATTTCACCAACTTTTTCTTTTAAGGCCCTCTTGCCCTTATTTCCTATTTTGAACTTTAAAATTTGTCATTCCGGCATTATTTCTAAGTTTTCTAAAATTTTCAATCGGCTTTGTAACTTGCCATTTTTCTTACATGTTCAGGTTTCCAAAATGTTCAGGTTTCCAAAATGTTCACTTTCCTAATTTTCTTAGGTTTCCAAAAATGGTCATTTTCCTATTTCCAACATAACATTTCCATACATTCTCAGGTTTCCAAAAATCATTCCAAATTTATTCCAAAACACATAAAAGATGTCTTTTTGTACAATTAGGCCAAAATGCGTAGGCCCTTTTCAGGATGTTACAATGCTAATATATTAAGGTTGGCCGAATGTAGGAATTGAGATCTAAGGCATTAGATCAAGCTTTCCAGGATTTAAGTGAACCGCTAAGCAAATCAGGTGTGTACCCTACCCTAAGTTTTAATACGTTCATGGCTATATATTAAATTAAATATGTTATTAAGAATGTGAAAAGCATGGTTAAGTACCATGCTATGGTACAAAGTACTCAGGTACGTTTCCTACTCCCAATAGGATTATGAAATATGTTATAAGTAACATGAGAATAATGATAAGAATGTGAACTTTGGCATGTTAATGCATAATATGATTTGGGCATATGGGTTATTGAAAAGGGGAAGTGAATGTGGTGACCTAAGACCACGAAATCTGAATGCGGTGACCTAAGACCGCGATATCTGAATGTGGTGACCTAAGACCACGAAATTTGAATGTGGTGACCTAAGACCACGAATTTTTATAAGGGCGATGAGCACGTCAACTGCAGCGACTGCCTTCGATGGTGTGTAGCGGAAGGAGGGTCGACTTAGTAGTCCCCACGGTATATAGGTTGGTACGGGGGAGTGTAGCGGATTGCTAACTAGGTTTGGGTTTGGGTTGCATCATTATTTTTACCTATTATATAAACATGAATGTGATATGATAATGCATGCCTGAAATGTTAATTCTTAGTGTTGGTTACACATTGAGTCTGTTTGACTCACCCCGCTGTGGGACTATTTTCAGGTGACGATCAGTGATGGACCGGGTTCGGCAGAAGCTTAGGGATGGCCATGCACAGCAAGAAATTTACGACTTGGACTTTTATTTTATTTTAAGTATTTTAAAGTTTATTTTGGTTTTAATTTTGGGAAATTATTTGATGTAATAAGGCCGTAGTAGCATTTACTTTACTTTTATTTATTGAGCCTACAATCTTTATATTTATTAAAAGATTAAGTAAAATTATTTTAATACAAAGCCCAAACGTTTTGTCACCTAAATCAAAAGGATTTTTAATAACGAAATAAACTTGTTTTCAACTCAAGCCCAACCCAAAACAAACTTTCCTTCAAAACGCTCAAGTTTTTCCTAAGTACAAAAGAATTTGAAACGGTTTTCACCGGGGAACATACCAGATTCGGTCAAGGCTCGTGGGCCGGGTTTGGGGTGTTTCAATTGCTACATTGATGAGTAGATTGCTACAGAAAGATGTGAAGTTCAAGTGGTTAGAGAAATGTCAATAGAGTTTTGATCAGTTGAAAACATTGTTAACTGAGGCACCAGTTTTGGTTCAACTTGAGTCGGGTAAAGAGTTTGTGATATACAACGATGCATCCTTAAATGGTTTGGGTTGCGTTTTAATGCAAGAAGGAAAAGTTATAGCTTATGCCTCCAAACAATTAAAGCCGCATGAAAAGAATTATCTGACGCACGATTTAGAGTTGGCTACAATTGTTTTCGCATTGAAAATTTGGCGACATCATTTGTATGGTGAACAATGTCACATCTTTACTGATCACAAAAGTTTAAAATATTTAATGACTAGAAAGATTTGAATTTGCAACAACGAAGATGGCTCGAATTGCTTAAAGACTATGAATTAGTGATTGATTATCATTCAAGGAAAGCAAATGTAATCGCAGATGCTTTGAGTAGAAAATCTTTGTTTGCTTTGAGAGCGATGAATACACAGTTAACCTTATCTGATGATGGTTCGATTCTAGCATAGTTGGAAGTTAAACCAGTATTTCTTTAGCAAATTTTCAAAGCTCAGAAATATGATAATGAATTGCAAGACAAAAGAGTGCAATGTGAGTCGATTAGTGATTCTAGCTTTCAGATCAGATTCGATGATTGTTTAATGTTCTGAGGTAGAATCTATGTACCAAAGAATTTCGAGCTCATTCAGAAAATTTTACATAAAGAACACAGTGGTTGTTTATCTATTCACCCGGGAAGTACTAAAATGTACAATGATTTTAAACAATTGTATTGCTGGTCGAGAATGAAACGAGACATTTTAGAGTTTGTATCAAAATGTTTAGTTTGTCAACAAGTCAAAGCTGAACATCAAGTGCCATTGGGATTACTATAGCCTGTGATGATACCAGAATGGAAATGGGATAGAGTTACAATGGATTTCATATTGGGATTACCTATGTCTCTGAAAAAGAAAGATGCCATTTGGGTTGTCGTTGATCGACTGACAAAATCTACACATTTCATTCCGGTACGTACTGATTATTCACTTGATAAATTGGCTGAGTTGTACATTTCTGAGATTGTTAGATTGCACGGGGTGCTAGCTTCTATTATTTCAGATAGCGATCCGAGGTCTATGACGCAATTTTGGAGGAAATTGCAAGAAGCTCTGGGTACGAAGATGAATTTTAATACAACATTTCATCCACAAATCGACGGTTAGTCTGAGAGAGTAATAAAGATTCTCGAAGATATGCTTCGTTTTTGTGTGTTAGAATTCAAAGGTAACTGGGAGAGATTTTTATCGTTGGTTGAATTTAAGTATAACAACAGCTTTCAATCGAGTGTAAAAATGGCACCGTACGAAGCTTTGTATGGTCGCAAATGCCAAACTACGTTGTACTGGACCGAGCTGATTGAGAAAAAGATTCACGGGGTTGATTTGATCAGAGAGACAAAAGATAAAGTGAAAGCAATTTGTGATAGTTTGAAAGTAGCTTCAGATCGACAAAAATCATACACGGATTTGAAATGAAAAGACATTGAATTTTAGATTGGTGACAAAGTATTTCTGAAAGTTTCTCCGTGGAAAAAAAATCCTTCGATTTGTTCGTAAAGGTAAACTGAGTCTGTGATTTATCGAGCCGTATGAGATCATTGAAAGAATAGGTCCAGTGGCATATCAGTTAGCATTACCGTCAGAATTAGAAAAGATCCACAACGTCTTTCATGTGTTGATGTTGCACCGTTATCGATAAGATCCATCGATATTAATTTTCCCATCAGATATTGAGATACAACCTGATATGACATACAACGAAGAACCGATTAGAATTTTAGCTTGAGAGGTTAAACAGTTGAGAAATAAATGCATAGTTTTAGTAAAAGTATGGTGGCAACAACACGGTGTCGAAGAGGCTACATGGGAGCCCAAGGAATCTATCAAAAATAGTACCTTACACTATTCACTGGTAAGATTTTCGGGGACAAGGGGGCAAGAGTTGCAACAGCCTATTTTTGGTAAAATCAGAATAAGGGTTTCAAAACCACAAATTTGAAGTAAAAATAATTATTTCATTATTATTTTAATGTCTACAGCATGATTTAGTGATCATGTGAAAGTTTCGTTTAGAAATTTTATCGTTTGACCGATTAATTTGATAAAAAGGACTAAATTGTGTAAAATGTAAAACTTGTGTTCTATTAGCTAAAGGTGTTAAATAGCTATAGAATCTTAACGTGAAGGTCCTTATGTGGTAATTAGACCATGTCAATTGTAGGTGGACATTTATGGGCTTAAAATGGATGTTTAATATGATCATTTAATAAGGTTATTTATGTAATTTAGTAATAAGGTAAATTAAATAAAAGAAACAAAAATATCATCTTTTATTTCTTCATGCTTCAACCGAAATTAGGGAAAAGGACACCATTTTTATCTTTTTCATTCGTCCAAGCATTAATAGCTAATTAAGTTATGATTTTTGTCCCGTTTTTAATTATTTCTAGGTTTTTAAGATTGTTGCAACTAGATCTAGCTAGCCCAGGGACTATTTTGCAAAAATGTTAAAGATTTTAGTCTTTCCATTGATGAATACATGAGTATTTTGATGTTAAATGATATATTATGAATGTTTGATGTTAGTTATACAAGTTTTGTTAAGTGGTTTTTAGTGAAAATGCAAATTAGGATTAATTTGTGAAAAGTGTAAATTTCATGGTTAACATTTGAAATAAATAAAAAATATGGGCTGCTAGGGACATAATAGTAATTCAGCTAGCATGGGTTGTGGTTAAATTGCATGAATTTTTAATTTTAAGAAAAAAAGGACTAAATTGTAAAAGATGTGAAACATTAGGGGCAATTGTGTAAAAATATCTTAAAGTGAATTCTAGACTAAATTGAACAGAGAGATGATTAAATAAGTTAATTATGATTACATATAGATCAAGAAAAGCGAAACTCGAATCTAGATCGCGGGAAAAACAAAGTTCTTGACTAATCGACTCATTTCGTCGTTTTTACGTCGGGGTAAGTTCGTATGTAATAAGCATTATTTTAATTATGTTTTTAATGCTTTGATATTGTATGAATTGTGAATACGACTCTACGGACACATTCGATGAAGATTCGGCAAGTGTGAAATCACGGTTAAACCTTAGGAATAGATTTTGATATTAGTGACATGTCATTAGGGCTTATTGTGATTATGTGATCCAGGTGCTGGTCCTGTACATCCTACCAGTGGCTGAGTATACCGACATGTGTTTTGGTTACTTGACAGTTTGTGTGAACAGACCGTGTAGCTACGTCTTGACCTATAGCTTGTGTAAGCAGGCCCATTGATAGCTCGAGAGTGAGCATATATGTGATGTGTAATTGAGATAGCTTTAGCTATATATGTGGCACTTCGGGTGCGAGTTTCCCATCTATCCAATAGTATTCCGAATTGTTCAATGGGTAAATGAAAGACATGGTTGTGTATGAGATTGACACAAGATGGTACAGGTATGTACATGAACCGTATAGGCTTAAATCGAAGAAGTTTTGAAGTTTATACATAAGATTATGATTGTAAATGTGAAAGGTTTGTTAGTTAAATGAACTACATGTTGATATGTTCATGAAACACCCCAAACCCGACCTACAAGCCCTGACTGGATCTGGCATGCTCCTTGAGTAAAACGTAGCAAATCCTCGTTTTGTCATGTTGGAAAACTGGTGGTTTTGAAGAAAAATCGGTTTGAGTTATGATCAATTTGAAAACCGTGTTGTTTTTGAAGTTTGTATTGAAACGATATTATCATGTTTCAAAAGTTACAAGTTAATAGAATTGCCGAATTTTTAGAGCTTTTTATTATTAACTTGAAAATCGTAGGTGGTTGGGTGTCAAAGCAATTGAAGTTGTTTACGAAAAATGTTTAATCGTTTGTTTGTGTGTTCGTATCATAATAAAAATTAAAACGTAAACTTAAAATAGCTAAATGATAATGGCCTTACTACATCAAAATATAACCCAAAATAAATCAAATAAAACTTAATAAGAAAAATCTGAAAATGCTGAGCTGAGCATGGCCACCCCTAAGTCCCTGCCGACCCAGTCCATTTACTGATTATCACCTAAAAAATGTTAGCCCACGAAGGGTGAGTCAACAGACTCGGTGTGTAGTAGCCATCATAGATTCCCAATCGATAAAACATATTATATCACATATATTAATCATAGGCAATGATGGAACCCAAACCCACCTAGATATCCATCCTCTACACATCACCCGTACCTACCAATCACACCGTGGGGATTACTAAATCAACCCTCCATCCGCTACACACCATCGAAGGCAGTCACTGCAGTCAACTGCTCATTGCCCTTATAATTGTGGCATAGCCACCAGATAACGTGACTGAGTCATCGGATTCATATTATGTGACATCGGTCACCAGATAATGTGGTAAAAACCACTAGAACACTTCCCCTTTATCATTATCACCCATATGCCCATGCAACATACAAGTCATACAGATATCATGCAATCTACCTTACCCCATGGCCATAACAAACTTTCTCATATTTTCATAGCAATGTTCATAAACATTATTAACGAGTAATATGGGGTACATACCTGATTACACTGCACCATTAAATGGTACTCTTAGCCGTATTCATTCATTGCCTTATTAACATATACATAATCATTATTATTATTAAACGGGAATTTAGGGTGGGTTACACACCTGGTTATTAACACGATTATCGAATCCCGAAAATCCGGATCTCACGCACTAGATCCCCTTTCCTATATTCGGCCAACACTAAGAACATTAGCAAAGAGGCCATTCGGCTATATAGCAAATCCCGAAGGGCTAACGCAACCATAATCCTTACCTTGATGCTGATTTGGTTACCAATTCGAATCCCGAAACTATGTGATAAGCCTTCCTTGTAATCGGCCAAACACTAATGTACTCAAACGGTTAGCTTTCGGCTTTTCAGATAACTAAGAAACGAATTGAATCAGTACGAAACCTTACCACAGGCATATCGAAAACTATTGATTAGGGAAAAGATGATTTCGATCTACTGCTTCAAAATCTCGGAGATCCTAAAAGAAACCAATTGCATGGTTGATTAAAAGTCAAGACAAATGCTGAAATTCGACTTTTGTCCTACACATGTCGATAGAGAAGAAATAAGGGAGAATAGTGGAGATTTGGTCATGACAGACTTACCTATTCCAAACAGATTAGAGAAGAAAGCAAAGGGGATCTCTGCTTGCTTGAGATTCGGCCAAAATTGAGAAGAAAAGAGATGAAGAGATTTCGGCAATGGCTTAAGAAAAAGGCACTTGAGATTGACCAAAGAGGAATGGGAGAAAGATGAATGGTATTGACTTTGGTTTTCGAGAAAAGAGATTAAGAGAGTTTGACTTTTGATGACAGAAGAGGTTGTGAGAAGAAGAAAAAGAATGTTGGTGAGGCTCAAGTTATGGTTCGGCTGAGGTGAGAAAGAGGAAGAAAAGAAAATAAAAACTTAAGGATGCCAAAAGAATTTCGGCACTAACTCCCCTACAAGACCGAAATTGTCATCCTAGAAGTCCCTTGGCCGGCCAACTCTCCCTCTCTCATCCCAATCCCCCTTTTCACTCCTACTTAGCCTAATCTTTAAGCTATCAGACCCAATCTACACTTCATCCTTTCAGAGTCCCCTGTCGTCCACCACTGCACCTCCTTGCCAAAAAATAAAAGCTCCAAAATGCTTCCCTTGCTGCTCGAACCTAGGCCCCTTTACACTCCCTGTGGCGTCACCTTTCAAAGCCCTAAGTGGCGCCTCTTTGCCACCTTACCAACTTAATTCTTGTGTCCTAAGCCACACAATAAACTCCTTAAGGCCTAGCTCCCTTAGTTCCCCTTTTTAGGCTTAAAAATCAGATATTTTTCTAAGGCTTCTACCTACAACCCAAGGTTCCTGAAGCCCCAAAACACATTCAAAACACACTCAAGCATGCAATCACATTCATTTAAGTGAAAATGCATAACCCCTAAATCTCGGATATTACAGTTCTACCCCCTTAAAATAATTTCGACCTCGAAATTACCTGGCTAAAACAAGTGAGGGTATTGCTGTCGCATTGCTTCCTCTGGTTCCCACGAAGCTTCTTCCGATCCATGGTTACGCCATAACACTTTGACTAGAGGAACTGATTTCATCCGAAGCACCTTCACATCCCGTTCCAGAATCTAAATCGGCTCTTCCTCATAAGACAGATCTGATCTCAGCTCCACCTCCTCAACTGGTATTACATGAGATGGATCTGATCGGTAACGACGTAGCATCGAAACGTGAAACACATTGTGTATCTGCTTCAATTCCAAAGGCAACTCCAACTGGTACGCCACTGGTCCAACTTGCTTCAAAACCCGATAAGGTCCTATAAACCTAGGACTTAACTTTCCCTTGCGGCCAAATCTCATCACCTTCTTTCACGATGAAACTTTAAGAAACACCCGATCCCCCACGGCAAACTTTATCTCCTTCCGCTTAAGATCTGCATATGACTTTTGCCTGTCAGATGCCTCCTTCAACCCTGCCTGAGTTACCTTAACCTTTTCTTTCGATTCTGCCAGAATCTCTGGGCCTAAAACTTGGCGTTCCCCCAATTGTGTCCAACACGTAGGAGTGGGACACCTCCTTCCATACAGCGCTCAGTACGGTGCCATCCGAATACTTGCCTGATAGCTGTTTTTGTACGCAAATTCTGCTAAAGGCAAGAACTCCTCACAACTTCCTCTGAAATCTATCACGCAACCCCTCAACATATCCTCTAGCACCTGAATTACCCATTTAGATTGGCCGTCCGACTGTGGATGAAATGTCGTACTGAAGTCCAACCTGGTGCCTAATGCTTGATGTAATGCTTTCCAAAATCGAGACGTAAACCTCGGATCCCTATCCGAGATAATCAACACCGGCACTCGTGTAGCCTCACGATTTCTGCTACATACAATTTTGCCAATCTCTGCAGGGAATAGTCAACCCGCACGTGTATGAAATATGCCTACTTCGTCAACCGATCTACTATCACCCATACCGAGTCCTTCTTAGTAGGCGTAAGAAGAAGCCCACTAACGAAGTCCATGGTAATTCTCTCCCACTTCCATTGTGGAATCTTTATCGGTTGAAGCAATCCTGATGGTACTTGGTGTTTAGCCTTGACTTGCTGACACGTTAAGCACTTCCCTACAAATTTTGTAACTTCCTGCTTAAGACCAGGCCACCAAAATTGATCCCGTAGATCCCTGTATAACTTACTTCCTCCAGGATGCATAGCATAAAGGCTACTATGCGATTTCTGAAGAATTTTTGCCTTAATTCCTCATCCTTTGGCATACAGACCTTGCCCCGAAAACACAGCATTCCATCACTATTTACACCATAGTCCTCCAACTCCTCGTTTCGTACTTGTAGCAGCTTAGCATTGAGTTCACCATCTACCAATTGTTTCTCCTTCACCTGACTTAGCCACGTCGGCTTCACTTGCAACTCTGCTAACAAACTTCCATCATCATAAAGGCTAAGATGTGCAAACATCGCCTTTAGATCCGACACCACTTTTCAACTTAGGGCATCTGCCACCACATTTGCCTTGCCCGGGTGATACTCTATTGAACAGTCGTAGTCTTTCAACAACTCCACCCACCTTCACTGTCTCAAATTCAGCTCCTTCTGAGTCAATAGATACTTCAGACTCTTATGATCCATGTAAATCACCGACTTTTCTCCATATAAATAGTGCCTCCACACTTTTAGAGCGAATATCACCGCCGCCAACTCTAGCTCATGCGTCAGATAGTTAACCTCATGTGGCCTCAACTGTCGAGACGCATAAGCGATCACTTTCCCATCTTGCATAAGGACACATCCCAATCCTATATGGGAAGCATCACAATACACCACGAAGTGTTTCCCTGCTTCTGGCTGAATCAAAATCTGGAGCCTCTGTCAATACTCTCTTAAGATTCTCAAAGCTCTCCTGCTGCTTATCCACCCATACAAAAGGTACCTCCTTCCTTAACAACTTCGTCAGAGGTGCTGCTATTGACGAGAACCCTTCAACAAATCTCCTGTAGTAGCCTGCTAACCCCAAGAAACTACGAACCTCAGCCACAGACTTAGGTGGTTTCCAATCTACTACTGCCTCAATCTTCCGAGGATCCACCCTTATTCCTTCCACAGACACCACATGCCCTAAGAACGTAACTTCCTTCAGCCAAAATTTGCACTTGCTGAACTTGGCATATAGCTTCTTTTCCCTTAACACTTGCAACACCACCGGAGATGCTCATCATGTTCTTCCTCAGACTTGGAATACACTAGGATGTCATCTATAAACAAAATAATGAACCGATCCAAGTAGGGTTGGAAAATTCGATTCATCATATCCATGAACGCGGCTAGGGCGTTCGTCAATCCGAACGGCATTACTAAGAATTCATAATGCCCGTACCTTATCCGAAAAGCTGTCTTATGGATATTTGCTTCCTTCACCTTAAGCTGATGATATCCCGACCGTAGATCTATCTTCAAAAATACTGCGGCCCCCTTAAGCTGATCGAACAAGTCATCTATCCTTGGCAATGGATACTTGTTCTTGATGGTCAGCTTATTTAACTGCCGATAATCTATGCACATACGCATAGTCCCGTCCTTCTTCTTCACAAATAGGACCGGTGCTCCCCATGGAGACACACTAGGTCGAATAAACCCACGATTGAGAAACTCTTGGATCTGGGCTTTAAGCTCTACTAACTCCTTTGGTGCCATTCGGTATGGAGCAATTGACATAGGAGTTGTACCCGGCAGTAAATTAATTTTGAACTCCACCTCCCTATCCGAGGGTAACCCAGGCAGCTCCTCCGGAAAGACATCCACAAATTCCCTTACTGTTCTAACTCCACTAACTCCCTCTTCTTTGGCATCCAAAGCACTAACGAAGGCCAAAAATGCCTTGCACCCTTTTTGCACCATCTTATCAGCCTTTAATGCGGAGACTACGTTAGCCAAATAATTTCTTCTTTCTCCTATCATAACTATCTCCTCATTCACAAAGTCCTTAACTCTATTCGTTTAGATGTGCAATCCAATTTAGCACGATGTTCCACTAGCCAATCCATGCCTAGAATGAGATCAAATTCTCTGAAAGGTAGTTCCATCAAGTTGGTAGGAAATAACACTCTCTGAATCTCTAGAGGTACATTCCGGAATATCCTATTCACCACTACTGTTTGACCTAACGGGCTTACTACAGTCATCTCCCTAACAGACAGTTCAGATGCTACACTTAGTGTTTCAGCTACTCTACATGCAACATATAAGTGGGTCGAGCCAACATCAATTAAAGCAGAGTAAGGCTTGTCATCTATAAGAAACGTACCGGTTATGACGTCCGGTGCGTAACCCTCCTCCCTCCGATGAACCGCATACACCAGACCTGACTGTCTCGCCTCTATTTTACCAACACCTCTGCTCGGTGTTCCCCGACCTCTTCTAGAACCATTACCTCTACCAACCAGACCCCGACCCCGCGGTGGCTGCTGTCCACCTCTTCCAGCCTGATTAAGACCCTGACTTATTGGTTGGCTCCCGTCTGTTTTCATAGGGGTCCCTAATCATGTGATCCTTGGACCCACACTTAAAACATCCCCTGTCTTCTTCCAACACTCTCCGGTGCATCTTTCCACACCGAGCACAAGTCATGATTGTCCTCCGTGACAACCGCTAACCTCATGACCCTTCAACTCTAGGTCTCTTTTGAACATTCCCGGATGACCCTGATGATCCAAAACCTCTCTTCTGTCTATTACTATCGAAATTCTATCTCACAGATTCCTTAACCCCTTCGGCTACCTTAGCCTTCTCTACCAACACGGCAAACCCCGTTCCTGCTGTAGAGCTATCAACAATCTCAGGTCATCCCTCAGTCCGTCCTCAAACCGGATACACCGTTCATGCTCCATAGCCATAATACCTCGAGCATACCGGCTCAACCTTAAGAATTCTGCCTCGTACTCCGCTACGGTCTTATTCCCCTGAACCAGCCTTAGAAACGCCTTCCTCTGCGCATCAATATAGCTAGTCCCAATATACTTCTTCTGATATGCCGCCTTAAAATACTCCCAAGTAAGATCATCTGCTGCAGCACTATCCCGAACCGTGAGCCACCACTAGTATGACTCATCGCGGAGAAGCGACACCACCCTTTTCAGTTTCTCCTCAACAGTCAGGTCTAAATCGTCTATAATTCGCTCGTTGCCTCCAACCAATACTCAGCCGTACTGGGCATTGCACTAGATACACCACGAAATACCTTCGCTCTATTGGCTCAAAGTCACTCTGGTACAGATTTTCGACCTCCCATACCTCCACCTGCTCCAGCCACCCTCTCAAGAACTCACAGCATCACCTGCGATACTGCATCATCCCCGTCGATCACGATATTCGGCAAGACGGTGGCTAGTGGTGGTGGCATCTTATTCTCGGACCCTTGACCAGACCTAACAGGTTCCGATACGGTTATTCTGCCTCTACCACACCCTCGCACATTACGACCACATCCCCTAGAACTCATTCTTTCGAGTTGCGTTCATCTGGTTAAGAATTTTATGAATCATTATTTCTTTCCACTGATGTATCGCGAACAGTCTTATGATTAATAGTTCTAAAAAGTAGTTCTTTCGAGTTCATACACACACAACAGTCTCAAGTTCATTCATTCAATCATCAACATTCATGAACTCGCGTTCATTACAGAAAAGTGTTGTGGTTGTCTTTGTTGTTGTTTTCCACTACCCATGGGTATTTTCGTAGTTTTTCCTACAGGGGTATTTTCGTAATTTTTCAAAATAGGGTCCTTGGTGATTTTGTGAAATAGGGGTGTTCTGGTAATTTTGTAATCCCTAGGGTACTTCGATAATTTTTAGAAATCTTAGGGTATTTTAGTAATTTTAGAAATTCGGAGTATTTCGTTAATTTTCCAAATCAGGGTATCTTGAAATTTTACAAAATAGGGGTTTTTGGTATTTTTACAAAAATAGGAATATTTTGATAAAATTTGAGGGTAGTATGGCAATTTTATAAACTGAAGGTATTTTAGTAATTTTTTTTTTTACAAACTAGGGGTATTTGAAAATTTTTTTTTTAAATCTAAAATAGTTTTTACGAATTAAAGGGGTAATTTGGTGATTTTAAAACTAAGTTTTTGTAAAACTGTGTAGCTAGTCCCTTCCGGGTTTTAATTACCGAATATAGGCTATGGGTAAGTCCTCTTGGTTAGGGTGAACCGTTACTACGCACCAGGTAGGATTCGAGTGGAGAGGAGGTGAGTCACTAGGACTGCTTAAATACAAAGCTCCCCCTGAATCAAATCCTAGACATGCGCACAGTTGCCACACCCTTAACTCACACTCACAGGATTGTTGGATTAGACTTTAAATTTTATGAAATTCTGGGTTGGAGTAAGCTAATCCTAGGGTTCAATAGCTCCTAATCCACTAATCTACGTCCCCGTAATTCCCACATACAAATCACACAGTAGTTAGGGGTACTTACCCGGTGGACTTCGGGCCGGAGACTTAGGTGCCATGCCAGAAAACCCTGCTCAACCTTTAGTAAACTCAAGTTCAAAATAAGAAAAACGTTTTGGGCCCAAAAATCCCTCAGGGTTGAGTTTTGAATCGGACTCTGATACCAAGCTGAAACACCCCAAACCCGGCCCACAAGCCCTGACCGGATCTGGCATGCTCCTTGAGTAAAATGTAGCAAATCCTCATTTTGTCATGTTGGAAAATTGGTGGTTTTGAAGAAAAATTGGTTTGAGTTATGATCAATTTGAAAACCGTGTTGTTTTTGAAGTTTGTATTGAAACAATATTATCATGTTTCAAAAGTTACAAGTTAATAGAATTGCCGAATTTTTAGAGCTTTTTATTATTAACTTGAAAACCATAGGTGGTTGGGTGTCAAAGCAATTGAAGTTGTTTACGAAAAATGTTTAATCGTTTGTTTGTGTGTTCGTATCTTAATAAAAATTAAAACGTAAACTTAAAGCAGCTAAATGATAATGGCCTTATTACACCAAAATATAACCCAAAATAAACAAATAAAACTTAATAAGAAAAATCCGAAAATGCTGAGCTGAGCATGGCCACCCCTAAGTCCCTGTCGACCTGGTCCATTTACTGATTATCACCTGAAAAATGTTAGCCCACAAAGGGTGAGTGAACAAACTTAGTGTGTAACAGCCATCATAGATTCCCAATCGATAAAACATATTATATCACATATATTAATCATAGGCAATGATGGAACCCAAACCCACCTAGATATCCATCCTCTACACATCACCGTACCTACCAATCACACGTGTGGATTACTAAATCGACCCTCCATCCGCTACACACCATCGAAGGCAGTCACTGCAGTCAACTACTCATCGCCCTTATAATTGTGGCATAGCCACCAGATAATGTGACAGAGTCACCGGATTCATATTATGTGACATCGGTCACCAGATAATGTGGTAAAAACCACCAGAACACTTCCCTTTTATCATTATCACCCATATGCCCATGCAACATACAAGTCATACAGATATCATGTAATCTACCTTACCCCATGGCCATAACAAACTTTCTCATATTTTCATAGCAATGTTCATAAACATTATTAATGAGTAATATGGGTACATACCGATTACTTTGCACCATTAAATGGTACTCTTAGCAGTATTCATTCATTGCCTTATTAACATATACATAATCATTATTATTATTAAACGAGAATTTAGGGTGGGTTACACACCTGGTTATTAACACGATTACCGAATCCCAAAAATCTCGATCTCACGCACCAGATCCCCTTTTCTATATTCGGCCAACACTAAGAACATTAGCAAAGAGGCCATTCGGCTATATAGCAAATCCTGAAGGGCTAACGCAACCATAATCCTTACCCTGATGCCGATTTGGTTAACAATTTGAATCCTAAAACTATGTGATAAGCCTTCCTTATAATCGGCCAAACACTAATATACTCAAACAGTTAGCTTTCGACTTTTCAAATAACTAAGAAAAGAATTGAATCAGTACGAAACCTTACCACTGACTTACCGAAAACTATTGATTAGGGAAAAGATGATTCCGATCTACTGCTTCAAAATCTCGGAGATCCTAAAAGAAACCAATTGCATGGTTGATTAAAAGTCAAGGCAAATGCCGAAATTTGACTTTTGTCCTACACATGTCGATAGAGAAGAAATAATGGAGAATAGTGGAGATTTGGTCATGACAGACTTACCTATTCCAAACCGATTAAATAAGAAAGCAAAGGGGATCTCTACTTGCTTGAGATTCGGCCAAAACTGAGAAGAAAAGAGATTAAGAGATTTCGGCAATGGCTTAAGAAAAAGGCACTTGAGATTCGGCCAAAAAAGAATGGGAGAAAGATGAATGGTATTCATATTTGGTTTTCAGAAAAGAGATTAAGAGAGTTTCGGTTTTTGATTACAGAAGAGGTTGTGAGAAGAATAAAAAGAATGTTGGTGAGGCTCAAGTTATGGTTCAGCTGAGGTGAGAAAGAGGAAGAAAAGAAAATAAAAACTTATGGATGCCAAAAGAATTTCGGCACTAACTCCCCTACAAGACCGAAATTGTCATCCTAGAAGTCCCTTGGCCGGCCAACTCTCCCTCTCTCATCCCAATCCCCCTTTTCACTCCTACTTAGCCGAATCTTTAATCTGTTAGACCCAATCTACACTTCATCCTTTCAGAGTCCTGTCTTGCAGCCCACCACTTGCACCTCCTTGCCAAAAAATAAAAGCTCCAAAATGCTTCCCTTGCTGCTCGAACCTAGGCCCCTTTACACTCCCTGTGGCATCACCTTACAAAGCCCTAAGTGGCACCTCTTTGCCACCTTACCAACTTAATTCTTGTGTCCTAAGCCACACAATAAACTCCTTAAGGCCTAGCTCCCTTAGTTCCCCTTTTTAGGCTTAAAAATCAAATATTTTTCTAAGGCTTCTACCTACAACCCAAGGTTCCTGAAGCCCCAAAACACATTCAAAACACACTCAAGCATGCAATCACATTCATTCAAGTGAAAATGCATAACCCCTAAATCCCGGATATTACAGTTCAAATTGATTATTTGCATATTTATGTTAAGATTGAGTTTATTTCATACGAGCTTAGTAAGCTATAAAGCTTATTTTGTTTAATTTTTTTCGTGTTTTATAGAGATTCTAAAGCTATCTTGGATTCGAGGATCGTCGGAGGCTTCGTCACACTATCCAACTATCATTTTGGTACTTTTAAGTTTATGTTATGGTTATATAGCATGTGTAGGATTATGGTCATTTTGTTATGTAGTATGCTATTGAGTGGTGCAATTTGAATTGGTTTGTAAATGCTTATGTTTTGGTTCATATATAAAGCCATGAGAGTTGGCTTAATTTGGTTGGTTTGGTTATGTATATAAGAGTGTATGTATGATATGCAATTTGGATATTAAATGGTCAATATTAGAGTAGTTACATGCTTATGATTTTGGTGCATAATGATGTATGTTTAGAAGTGTATAATTAGTTGAATTATAAATGTGAATTTGGTATAAGTGATATAGCATGTTTTGTGATTTGTGTGCATGGAGAATAAGAGTATAGAATGTGCATGAAATATATTTAAATTGGTTGATTTAGAATGTGCAATTTGATTTGGTATAGGTTGGTGCAAGTTGAGTGGAAAAATGGCTTGACAAATAGCCTATTTTTGTCCACACGGGCAGAGACACGGGCGTGTGTCTTAGCTGTGTGTGATACAAGATCACGTACATGGCCTTGTGTCCCTTGGTGTTGAATTAGAAATCAAGTCAATATGCTCCATACGGCATCACACACGGGCATGTGACTTGGCCGTGTGGCATAAGTTAGTATACCCTACAGGTTTGACACGGCCTAGCACACGGCCTGGCACACGGGTGCGTATGGCCATTAGTAGGGCACACACGCTAGCCGCACGAGTGTGTGTGTTGGCCGTGTAATCCATGTTAGAGAATTAAATGGGGTTGGACACGGGCTGGGACACGACTATGTGCTCCCATTTCAAATGTCCACACTGCCTATGACACGGGTGTGCCTGTTGACCGCGTGAGACACACAGTTGAACCACATGGGCGTGTCCTCTATTTTTGACAAAATTTTCTAAGTGTTCTAATAATTTCTAAAGTTATCGGTTTAGTCCCGAACCACTCTTAAAGAATGTTTAAAGCCTTGCAAGCTCATATTAGGGAGAATGTGATTGAAATAAATAATGTTTGCTATGCAATTGAGTAATATATGTGAAATGTATGAATATTGTGTTATAAGTTTGGTAATACTATGAAACCCTATTCTGATGTTGAATACTGGTAAGGGGTGTTACACGGTCGTGTCTCGCACATGGCCTTCCACAGGAGACCTCACACCCGTGTGGTGTCGACAGATTCATTTTTTGGCATTTTCCAAAGTTTTGTTTTCTACGTTTTAGGTACACACCTGGTATCAATTTGATCCCACAACAAATACGAACCCTTTAGAACCTAGAAATTGACATACCAACACTCAAAATTAGACTTAACCCATGATTAAACCGTAACTACGAAGCCAACAACAATTAAAACAAGTGTTCATCGCTTATCGGAATACCTCGAATGATTTTTGAACTACGATTTTGCGTGAGAGGAGTCCCTTTCTACTCGATTTCTTGCTGCTAAAACAGAAAATAAGGTTCCAACCGGCAATTTGGAAAATGAATACTTTTAACACTTACTAGAATCTCACTTATCGAATACCCAAGGAAAATGGAGAAGCAACCAACGAAATTGCCGACAGATCAAAATAAAACAGAAGGGAGAATCAAAAGAAAAAGAGAACAACAGGTTTAGGGAAAACTGAGTGAAACTAACGTCATATTTTTCTTTTCTGGGAAGAGAATTTTTTTTGAAAAACAATGGATAAAAATAAAAATATCTCCAAAGCTCTAATTTTACTCCCACTAACTCATAACTCCCTCAGAAATCCAACTCCACCGAACCTCTTTAACAGATATTCGAGCAAAAATTAACACCCTTGCTTACACAGGGATTCAAAAACAGACTCCCTTACCACTTGAACCAGCAGGTTCATTTTGATATGAATGCATAGAAAATTAAATAAAAGCCCACTGAACAGGGATAAGGCTTGGATTTAAAAATAACCAAAATTTGCCAAAGGTAAGGCTTGAACTTGAGACCTCTCACACATACCCAGAACACTTAACCATTGAAGCAGATACACATTTATGTCAAAATTATACAAAATCAGAAATAAGAAAATTAGAGCGTTACATAGGTGAATTTGATAAGTTAAGTAAGTTTTGTATGTTTGATTACATGATGGTAAAGTGTTATTTAAGGTGCTTAAGAGCACATTGGTTGTATGTGATGTTATGTCATGCATGAGATTTGGTTTTTTTCTTGAATTAATTGTTTTAAAAATGGCTTTTGAATATGTTAAAGTATTAGTGTAAGAGGAAGACAATTTGGGTGAGAAATGTGGCTTGGAAAATAGTCTATTTTTGTCTACACGAGAAAGACACGGGCGTGTGTCTTAGCCATGTGTGACACACGGCCTAGGACATGGGCGTGTGATCTGGCTATATGTCCCCTGCATCTTTAAAATGTCAAAACAGAATGTTTAGGATTGATCACATGGCATGGTACACGGGCATGTGGCTTGGCCGTGTGCCCCAAGTCAGAGAGTTACATGACCTAACCACACGGGCGTGTGACCCCTGCACTTAGGAAAAATTTTCAAAATATACAAAAAAAATTTGAGTACCCGATTTAGTCTCGACATGATTCTAATGCATGATTTGGGCCTCGAGGGCTCATGTAAGGGACTATATGATTAAATAATCTAATATGAACGCTAAACGTTTATGAAATGTCTGTTACTTGACTAGTAAACTTCGGTAATACTTCGTAACCCTATTTCGGCGACGGATTCGAGTTAGGAGTGTTACACCACACTCAATTCAAGCACAAAAATAAACACAATTTAGTTCTACAAATTTACCTCGACGCTTGTTCGTTTATGAAAATCTACTGATCTGTCACATTGTCTCTTCATCAATCTAACTCTTTATTTGATCTTTCCAGATCTATATAAATGAATTTAACATCAATTTAATCCATTTCATACTCAATTGAACTCAATTCACTACCTAGTCAAAATTACCATTTTGCCCCTATACTTTTCATAAAGGACAATTTTGTCCCTAGGCTCGAAAAATAAAATTTATGCAATTTAATCCTTATTCCAAGCCTGACCGATTTTTACATGTTTTAATAACAGCCCATGAATTTCACAAAAATTATAATTTTTCCATGGGTTTTACCATTTTTTAATTTAGTCCTTAAATCGTAATTTCATCAAAATTCTCTTTGTAAAAGTTGTTTATCTATCAACAACCTTTCATTTTCTACCATAAATTTCAAAATTTCAGCATTTACATCCATGGAAAAATTTTTATACTTTGATATCTTTACAAATTAATCCCCAAAATAGATAGATTAAGTTACTATGATCTCGAAAATATAAAACTTACTGAAAACGGGACATGATTACTTACCCAATTAAGCTTGCTTGGTTTCCTTTCTCTTTCCTAGGGTTTCCATGTATTTTGGGGAAGAAGATTAAAATAATAATATGATATTTCTATTTAAATTTATTATCATCCATTAATTTTTCAACATTCTAATTTAGTCCTTTTCTTTTTCTAATTTTCCATGGATGATTCATCAAAAATATCTACTAACTCCATTTAATGGTCTAATTTTCATATAAGGACCTCAAGTTTTAAATTTCATAGCTAATTAATCCTTATAGCTATTAGAATTCAACTTTTTCATTTTATGCAATTTGGTCCTTTCTACAATTAAAAATGAATTCAGTAAAATTTTCTTAAAGAAATTTGCATCCATCATTTCTATTACAATGCAATTCATGTAATAATATTAAAATAAATTTTCTTTCTGACTCGGATTTGTGGTCCCAAAATCACTATTCCAATTTCACTAAAAATGGGCTATTACATGGTTATTATTTGCATTTCCTTTAATATTGTTAAGTTATAATTTATTTTCTGTGGACTGTTTAATTTAGACTTTTTGGATTATTTTAGTTTGGATTTTTACTTTTATTGCTATGATTTATTTTAGTTGGAACATCTTCAATTCAAACTAAAAAAGCTAGCTTTCAAAATGAAATATGGTTCTCAAAACGACTCTAGTTTTAAGATTCCCGCTGCAAGAAAATTAAAGAATGATTATGTGGTTCTCCAAAATTAAAGTGACAAAGTTTTAAACGATGGGTTTTCCTAAATATTTCAAAAAGAGATGGAAATGAGGTTTGACTTGATTTATAATGAGATTAAACTTTATTTTTCAAAATCAACTTGTGTAATTCTTCAGAATTCGATCATAATGTCTAAGTTGACTATGGGTTTGGTACATAATAATTAGTCTAACACCACATAATAAAAACACAAATTGCATATAATATAATTTACATTTAAGTAAAGTGTTAAACTAAAGTGAAGAATTGAGTTCGGTTTTGTGTTTTAGGATACATTTTATTAATTAGGTTTTCTTTTTTTGGGTAATATTTATAAATATTTACATGAACTTAATTTTTTTCATTTGAGTATAAATTATAATTAGGTTTTATATATTTTAAAATATAAATATAAATTATATATTATATTACAATGTTCTTAAATTTTAATGTGTTTACAATAAAATTAGACATGTGGCAAGGAAAGAAAAAATTATTAGTGGAGGAAAATCACAATATAAACCGCTTCATATTTTTTATATAATTTTTAACGATTGCTCGCAAGTTATATTTTCATAATAATTTCTTCTAATTTGCATATATTCAATAATTTAATTTATAATTTTACATAATAAGCCATTGTAAATTTTAAAATAATTTTAAAAAGTCTTTTAGATTTATCACTATTTTTATAAATTAAACTCACTAGTATGATTGAAATATATATTTAAAAATATAAAAATGTTACACTAAGTCATTTAGTGATCACAATATTTAAATTTAATTAACAATCTATTCACTAATTAATAATTAAAAATAAGTTATAATATCTATATATAAATAGAATTTCATATTCAACTATTATAATATTTATATTTTAAAAATAATTTCAAAATATTGTTTATTCAAATTTAATCTAATTATCATTTATCATATTTTTAAAATTTAACTTATATATTTTGTATTTTAATTTCAGTAACCATATTATAAATAAAATATTACAAATTTATAAAAAATTAAGAAATAATTAAATATAATATATAAAAATCTTAGGCATCACTTGGGTAAAGAAAACTAATAATATAATATTTAAATTCAGTTAATTTAAATTTAGTTTTCTAAAATCGAAATCGGCCCGACTTGACTTACCCATGTTACTCGACTTTCCAAACTGAATTACAATGGGAGAAAATTGGAATAATACAAGCAGTTTTGAGAGGATAGAGATGATGATATCGATCAATCAGCCATATCAGATAGATGAGTTGATAATTATAGAGGTCGAAGATGGAAAGCTTCCAATCAAGATCAAAGAAAGAGGATTGATGGAATTGAAAAATGAGAATCCAATGAAAGCAAGGGGGTAGCCAGAGGAGGAAGAAGGAGAAAGACTGGAAGCTGGGTCAAAGACCAGATTAGAATCAGAAAAATTTTCGGAGGCCAGTCAAAACGAAGTGATGGGTTTTATAAATGCAATCAGTATCAAAGAAGGTGAAATAGAAAAAAGAAGGTAACGGATTGTGTAACGCCCTGATAAATGTATGTCTGCTTTTGTAAAAATCTGACACAAATGTGTATTTGCTTCAGTGGTTTAGTGTTCTGGGTGTGTGTGTGAGGTCTTAGGTTCAAGCCCTACCTTTAGCAAATTTGGTTATTTTTAATCTACGCATTATCTTTGTTCAGTGGGCTTATATTAAATTAACAGTAAATCCATATTAGAATGAACCTGCTAGTTCGAGTGGTAAGGGAATTGGTGTGTTGGAGGTCCTGTGTTCGAAGTTCTACGCGAGCATGGATGTTATAATTTTTCTCGGCTTTGTGTTAGAGTTTCGGTGGGGCTAAACTTCTGAAGTGGTTGAGATTGAGGTGTTAGTGGGAGTAAAATAAGGGATATATGGGGTATCTGTTAGTTTTTTTCTCTGATTTTTGTTTTTGAAAATTTTCTCTCCCTTTCAAAAAAATTAACGCTGATTTTTCTTTGTCCTCTATTATTTTCTTTTCTTCTTCCCTTCCAACGTTTCAATTCTTTTTTTTTTTTTGGTAACTTTGTGGTTCGTTATTTCAGTGCTCATCGTGTGTTTTGGTAGGTGAGGTTTCGTTTGGCTACAAGTTTTAGCTTTGTTAATTGTTTAAGTTTGTTCGAATAGTGGGGTTTCTTAATAATGGGGTAATTCGGGAGAATAGTAATTTACTAAGAACGTTTTGCGTAGGAATTGACGGAAACATTTCATTAGTGCTCCAATGGTTTAGAATGTGTTAGCAGTGGTTGTCGTTGGCGGTAAGTTAATTTTGTGTCAATTTCTTGTTATCGAATCCGTTAATCAATCCACTAAATCATTGTTGGGTACTCTATTTTTAGTCATTGGAAGGCTCGGGATTGTTTTTGCATCGAAACAATATCAAGTGTGCTCCTGAAACGCGAAAAACTGAGTTTCAGCGAAAGCTGAAAATGGCCACTATCGACGCCACACGGGCATATGGCCGGCCGTGTGCAAGACATGGAAATGTTGTTAACAAAGGTATGGCCGTGCGCAGCACTCGGCCGTGTGGTGGCTTGAGTTGGCTATGTGGGCACACGGGTTAGGCCAAGTTGCGCGTGTAGGCCCACACAGGTGTGTCACACAGGTGTGTGGATTTTGGGGAAGGCCAACCTGAGCGTGTGTGGGCCCATTTTTCTAAAATTTTCCCTAAGGTAGCACAGATCGTTCCAATCAACTGTAGGCCTACCATAGGGCCGATAAAGGCTAACCAAACACTAGATTATGTGTTTTGATATTTTGATAGTTGCTCTGAGTAGGACACTGATAGGCATGTCTGATTATTTTTCTATTTATATACATCTAATATCTGTGTGTGAGCATGTCTAGCATGACGTTTCTGTATCTGTAAACTGTATCTGGTAACATTGTATCTGTTAGTGGGGTGGGATTTGTATATAATGAGGAAGTATTCTATTCGGCGTTAACCACCTATATTTTGGCAACTTGGCTGCATATTATTTGATATGTGTCTTCATGGCTTGATACGGTGTGTAGGGATGGGTGGGTGTTTTTAACCCTACATGGTGTGATGGGATGGACGGAGTTGGTGTGTAGAGGATGGGAGTAGGCTTTTTTCATATTTGTTTCTGTAATCTGAGTCTGAATCTGAGTTTGTATTTGTTTCTGTCTATGTCTATGATTCTATATGTTTGCATGCTTCATTCTATTGGGTTACACACTGAATTTACGTAAACTCACATATGTTTGTCTGTTCTGTCAGGTAATCCACAAACTTAAGAGGATCAGTGCGGTAGAGACTCAGCAGTGACCATTCAACTGTAAACTATTTAAAGTTTTTAATTTATGGTTTTATTTACGATTTTGGTGTTATTCTGAGAGTCTGTAAATTCTGGGACACTCTGGACTTTATGATTTTTAATTGTTGATTTTTGGTTTGTTGATAATTTGCATGCCTTGATAAACTATTTTATGAAATCGACAGTTTTTACGCAAAAGAGATTTTTCTAAAAATATGAATTGGATTTTTAAAATGTATTTGTTTATTAGGGTTTTGGTGTAAAATAGGATTTGGCAAATAAACTAATTAACTAACGTTTTCGAAAATGGATAAGGCATATGAGTTAACTAACAGAAATGATTTTACGTAACTTAACCCATTCTCCATAACTTCTCCATATTCGGCCATAACGTCTAGGGCGGTTTGGGGGTTACATTTAGTGGTATCAAAGCCAGGTTACAAAACTCGAGCTGTGAATTTTGGGTTTCAAAATTTTGTTCTAAAAGAATTGATTTTTGGTTTGAATAATAAGAGAAAGTATGTGGTACACCGAGTCTCTAGCGCCGATCCTGTAAGTTCTCGGTACTTAAATAAAACTGTTCTGAAACACTGTAGATAGTACTCTCTAAAACTGTACTGAAATAGTTAGAAGACTGAAACCTCTGAAAACATCTCTGAACTTTTGATAATTTTTGCATAAAATATCTGCTAATAAATACTAGAACTAATACATAAAACTTTATAATGTAGATAAAAATTCAAAATTTACTATGAGCGCTCTGGAACTCACGGACGTGGTATTCATGGCCGTGGAAGGGGCCGTAGGGGGCTCAAGTTGAGTCTTCCTCTTTAGGCAGTATGCCACATCTAGATACTAGTAAGACATCGATTTCACCTGCTACTGAGACTGGGTATCAAAGCCAATCAGCTGGGGACGATGCACTATCCCAAGCCATTCTGAGGATATTGGAGAGGGTCGCTGGACCCCATTCTGGATCTGGGATCTGTAGGTCAGTAACTGAACGACTCTGGTCCAAATGTGCTGAGTTGTTTAGGGGTGTCACTAGAGTCGCCCCTACTGTGGCCGAGTATTGGTTGGAGGCCACAGAGAGGATCATGAACGCTATAGATTGTACACCTGAGTAGAAACTTAAAGGTACAGTCTCTTTTCTTCGCAACGAGGCATACCAATGGTGGTTGACGGTTGAGGAGGGTACTCACCTGATCGTGGACTGGGATTTCTTTAAGACCACCTTTTAGAGTAAGTATGTAGGGACGAGCTATATGGATGCTCATAGGCTTGAGTTCATGAATCTCAAGCAAGGGGATAGATCTATGGCTGAGTATGAGGTTGAGTTTTTGAGGTTGAGTCGTTACGCTCAAGATATGGTAGCATCTGAGTATGAGAGGTGCATCCAGTTTGAGGATGGATTGAAGATAATTTGAGGGTACTGATTGCTCCACAGAGGGACCGAGAGTTTGCGATTTTGGTTGAGAAGATGAAGATCACCGAGGATGTTAAGCACGTGGAGCACCAGAATAGAGATCAAGAGAGAGGTAAGAATAAGAGGGATTCGGAGCCCTTAGTTCTGTTCAAAGGCCTAAGAAAAAGGCTAGACCTGATGGGTCGGTTAGAGTGGGGGTTCTTATTGCTCCTACTAGGATTCAGTTGTGTGGAGATTGTGGTAGGCGCCATCCGAGCGAGTGTTGGAGGAGGATTGGGGCAAGTTTGAGGTGTGGATCCTTGGAGCACTGTATTAGAGAGTGTCCACAGTAGGCAGATCAAATGCAAGCTTTGGGACCTGAGTTTTGTGCAGCCTCAGAGGGCAGTTCAGCAGTCACCTAGGGGTCGTGGACCACCTAGGGGTGGTAATGGTATGGGACAAGGGCAAAGAGCACCGGGTAGAGGTGCCGCTCAGACTGAGGTGAGGCAACCGGTGTTGGTTTATAGTGCTCGACATCGAGAGTATAGAGATGCTCCAGATGTTATCACCGGTATGTTCTTAATTTTTAATGTATCTTGTACTACCTTGATAAACATAAGTTCCACACATTCCTATGTATCTAGTTCTTTATTTGAAAACCTAGGGATTTTTTTGAGCATTTCTAGTGAGGTTACTATATTGAGTCCATTGGGGCAGTCTATTCAGGTTAGTAAACTTAATAGGAGTGTTCCTTTAGTGGTGCAAGGGGCTATTTTTCTGGCAAATCTAATGGAGCTTTCAGTTGGGGAATTTGACTTGATTCTAGGTATGGACTAGTTGGTTGAGCACTGTGTTAGCTTGGACTATGCATCTAAGAAGGTTATTCTGAGAATTGAGGATGATAAAGAGGTGGTTATGATTGGTGAGCCTCGAGATTATCTGTCCAACATGGTCTCCGCTCTTGTGGTTGAGAAACTGGTTCAGAAAGGGTGTGAGGCGTATTGGGCCTTCGTCAAAGTTTATGTTTCTAGGGACTCTTCGATAGGGGATATTAAAATAGTGAAGGATTTTTCGGATGTCTTTCCTAAGGGTTTACCTCTAGATCGAGAAGTCGAGTTTAAAATTGAGCTTCTATCGAGTACAACTCCGGTGTCCATCGCTCCCTATCGAATGGCACCGAAGGAGCTTACTGAGCTTAAGGCTCAACTTCAAGAGCTCTTGGATCGTGGTTTCATCCGCCCTAGTGTTTTTCGTGAGGGCACCGGTTCTATTTGTGAAAAAAAAGATGGCACTATGAGGATGTGCTTTGATTATCGGTCAACTGAATAAACTGACTGTGAAGAACAAGTATCCACTTCCAAGGATTGACGATTTGTTTGATCGGTTTGAGGGGCTTCAGTGTTTTCAAAAATTGATCTTTGTTCTGGGTATCACCAGTTAAGAGTTAAGGAGGTGGATGTTCATATGACTTCATTTATGACTCGTTATGGACACTACGAGTTCCTAGTTATGCCTTTTTGTCTGAAAAATGCTCCGGCTGCATTTATAGATCTGATGAACTAAGTGTTTCAGCCATATCTAGATCAGTTCATCGTGGTCTTTATTGACGACATTCTGGTTTACTCTATGACCGAGGATGGGATGATGAGCATCTTAGAGTGGTGCTTTAAATTCTCTATGAGAAACAACTCTACACTAACTTGAGCAAATGTGAGTTCTGGTTGCGTGAAGTAACTTTTCTAGGGCAAGTGGTTTTTGATGAGGGGATCCGAGTGGATCCTAAAAAGATTGAGGCTGTGCTTGATTGGAAACAGCCTAAGAATGTATCTGAGACCTACAATTTTTTGAGTTTGGCGGGTTATTATCGGCGGTTTATCAAGGGGTTCTCTCTAATTGCAGCTCCGTTGACTAAACTTCTGCGCAAGGAGTTCCTTTTGTCTGGACTGATGCGTAACAATCAAGTTTTGAGAAGCTCAAGTCTGTTCTAACTCAAGACCTTATTTTCATACAGCTTGAATCTGGCAAAAAGTTTGTGGTATACAGTGATGCGTCGCTCATCGGATTGGGATGTGTACTGATGCAAGATGGAAATTTTGTGGCTTATGCGTCCCGTTAGCTTAAGACACATGAGGGAAATTATCTGACGCATGATCTCAAATTGGCTGCGGTGGTTTTTATATTTAAAATTTAGAGGCATTATCTATATGGGGAGAGGTGTATTATCTACACTGATCACAAGAGCCTCAAGTATCTCTTTACCCAGAAGGTGTTGAATCTTAGGCAGTGTCGATGGATTGAGCTGCTCAAATATTATGACTGCATGATAGAGTATCATCCTGGTAAGTCGAAGAGCGGTGACTAATTTGAGAGCGATGTTCGCTCGACTTAGTCTGTTTGATGATGTGAGTCTATTAGCCAAGTTCCAAGTTAAGCCGACTTGGATTGATCAGATTCAAGATAAGAAGTTATGGGATGAGTCTCTGAGTTTGTGGTTTCGTCAGATTGAGAGTGTCAGTACTTCAGATATTAGGCTGAATAATTATGGTGTTTTGTGTTTTCGAGGTTAGATCTGTGTGTCGAATGATTCTGATTTAAGGTAATTCATTCTAAGGGAGGTGTATAGTAGCCTTTATGCTATGTATCCTGGCGGTAATAAGATGTATTGTGATCTTCGTGAGCTATACTGGTGGCTGAGTTTGAAGCATGAGGTTATGAATTTCGTTGCTCGTTATCTGACGTCGCAGCAAGTTAAGGATGAGCATCAGTTACCTTCAGGTTTGTTGCAATCGGTTAAGATTCCATTATGGAAATGGGAACGGGTGACGGTGGACTTCGTTAGTGGGTCGCCCTTGATACCCACTAAGAATGATTCTATTTGGGTCATCGTGGATTGATTGACCAAGACTGCTCATTTTATTTCGGTTCGGATGGACTTTTCTCTGCAGAAGTTAGCAAAGCTATATATTTCTGATATTGTAAGACTACATGGGGTTTCTCTTTCAATTATTTCTAATAGAGATCCTTGCTTCACTTATCGATTCTTGAAGAAGTTACACGAGGCTCTGGGTTAGAGATTAGACGTTAGTACTGCATTCTATCCTCAAGCCCATAGTCAATCTAAGAGGGTGATTCAAAAACTAGAGGATATGCTTCAAAGTTATTTGATAGATTTTTGAGGAAGTTCGGAGGATTATCTGCTGTTAGCTGAGTTTGCCTACAATAACAGTTTTCAATCTAGCATCCAGATAGCACCTTACAAGGCTTTATATGGTCATAAGTGTCGTACTCCACTATGTTGGACTGAGTTGGGTGAACGTCGAGTTTTGGGTCTTGAGTTGGTTTTAGAGCCGAGGATAGGGTTAGACTGATTCGAGATCGTCTGAAAGTAACTTTTTTGATAGATAGAAATCTTATGCAGATCTGAAGAGGCATGATATTGAGTACTCTATCGGGGACTTCATTTTTTTAAGGTTTTTCCGTGGAAAAAGGTTCTGAGATTCATCGTAAGGGCAAGTTGAGCCCTAGGTTCATTGGGTCGTATCGAATTCTGAAGTGTGTGGGACTGGTCGCTTATCAATTAGAGCTATCTCCAGAGTTAGACCATATCCACGATGTGTTTTACGTCTCGATGTTGAGGTGGTATCAGTCTGATCCATCTCACGTTGTCTCTATTGAGGAGATCTAGGTTAGACCCGATTTGACTTTTGAGGAGGAGCCGGTTCAGATTCTGGATAGTGATATTAAGGTTCTAAAAAGGAAATACATTCCGTTAGTAAAGGTTCTATGGCAAGATCATGGCACTGAATAAGCCACGTGGGAACCTAAGGACTCGATGCATCAACAGTATCCTCATCTGTTCTAATTAGGTAAATTTCGAGGTCAAAATTTCTTTTAGGGGGTAGATTTGTAACGCCCTGATAAATGTATGTCTATTTCTGTAAAAATCTGACACAAATATGTATCTGCTTCAGTGGTTTAGTGTTCTAGGTATGTGTGTGAGGTCTTGGGTTCAAGTCCTACCTTTAGCAAATTTTGGTTATTTTTGGATCTAAGCCTTATCTTTGTTCAGTGGGCTTATATTAAATTTCTTGTAAATCAATATCAAAATAAACCTCCTGGTTTGAGTGGTAAGGGAATTGGTGTGTTGGAGGTTCTGTGTTCGAATCTCTATACAAGCGTAGATGTTATATTTTTTCTCGACTTCGTGTTAGAGTTTCGATGGGGCTAAACTTTTGAAGTGGTTGAGATTGAGGTGTTAGTGGGAGTAAAATAAGGAATATGTGGGATATCTTTTAGTTTTTTTTCTCTGATTTTTGTTTTTGAAAATTTTCTCTCCTTTTCAAAACAATTAACATCGATTTTTTTTATCCTCTACTATTCTCTTTTCTTCTTCCCTTCCAACGTTTCAATTCTTTTTTCTGCTATGGTAACTTTATGGCTCATTATTTTGGTGTTCATCGTGCGTTTTGGTAAGTGAGGTTTCATTTGACTGTAAGTTTTGGCTTTGTTAATTGTTTAAGTTTATTCAAATAGTGGGTTTCTTAACAATGGAGTAATTCGGGAGAAAAGTAATTCGTTAAGAATGTTTTGCGTAGGAATTGACGGAGAACCTTTCCTTAGTGATCCAACGATTTATAATGTGTTAGCAGTGGTTGTCGTTGGTGGTAAGTTAATTTCATTTTCGATTTCTTGTTATTGAATTCATTAATCAATTCGCTAAATCATTGTTGGGTACTCTGTTTTTAGGCATTGGAAGGCTCGTGATTGTTTTTGCATCGAAACGATATCGATGTGTTCCCAAAACGTGAAAAATAGAGTTTTGGGAAAGCCAAAAATGGCCACTGTTGACGCCACACTAGCGTGTGGTTGGTCGTGTGGATGGCCGTGGACGAAGTAATGGTCGTGAGGTAGGTTGAGTGTGGCCGTGTGGGCCACACAGGTTAGGCCAAGTTGGGCGTGTGGGCCACACGGCCCACACAGGTGTGTCATACAAGCATGTGGATTTTGGGTCAGGCCATGTGGTCCACACGGGCAAGGCCAATCTGGGCATGCGGGCAACACGGTCATGTGGGTCCATTTTTTGAAATTTTCTCTAAGGTTGCACAGGTCGTTCCAATCGACTGTGGGCCTACCATATGGTCGGTAAGGGCTAACCAAAACCTAGATTATGTGTTCTAATATTTTGATAGTTGCTCTTAGTGGGACACTAATAAGCATGTTTGATTATTTTCCTATTTATATACATCTGATATCTATGCGCGAGCATGTCTAGCATGATGTTTTTATCTCTATAAACTGTATCTAATAATATTGTATCTGTGTCTAGGGTGAGATTTGCATATGAGGAGGAAGTATTATGTTCGGCGCTAACCACCTATATTCTAGCAGATTGGCTACATATTATCTGATATGTGTCTTAATGGCACGATAACGTGTCTAGGGATGGGTGGGTGTTTTTAACCCTACATGGTGTGATGGGATGGACGGAGTTGGTGTGTAGAGGATGGGGGTAAGAGTTTTGCATATCTATTTTTGTAATCTGAATCTGTATCTGTTTCTGACTGTGTCTATGATTCTGTATGTTTGCATGCTTAATTTTGTTGGGTTACACACTGAGTTTACGTAAAATCATATTTGTTTGTCTATTCCATCAGGTAATCCACAGACTTAGGCAGATCGGTGCGGTAGAGACTCAGTGGTGACCACTCAACCGTAAACTGTTTAAAGTTTTTAATTTATGGTTTTATTTAAGATTTTGGTTTTATTCTGAGAGTCTATAAATTCTGGGACTCTCTAGACTTTATGATTTTTATTTGTTGATTTTTGGTTTGTTGATAATTTGCATGCCTTGATAAACTATTTTATGAAATTGACAGTTTTTACGCGAAAGAGATTTTTCTAAAAATAGGAATCGGATTTCTAAAATGTATTGGCTTGTTAGGCTTCTTCTGTAAAATAGGTTTTGGCAAATAAACTAATTAACTAACATTTTCGAAAATAGATAAGGTATATGAGTTAACTAACCGAAATGATTTTACGTAACTAAACACATTCTCTGTAACTTCTTTAGATTCGGCCATAATGTCTAGGCCGGGTTTAAGGTGTTACAGATTGTCGATAGTAGTAATAATAGTAGAAGAAAAATTAATTGGGTGTAAAGAAATAGTGTTTATTGGGGTTGAAGAATGTAGTAAAGAATTGGATAGGGCTAAAGAGGATATGATAAATATGGGCTGCTAATTCAAGTGGACCCGAAAGAGGGGCTTGCTCAACAAAAGAGTTTGGATCTGAGAGTGGGTTCAAATGGTGAGGGAAGGCAGATCCCAAGGAAAGTTAACAATCCAAGTTTTAAATAAAGAGGACAGTATATTATAGAAGTTGGGAGTTTAGAGGAATCGTGAGTAAGATTTAGAATAGAAGAGGAATTTTTCAAACAACTCAAAATAGAAGGAAAAAAAAGACGTTGAATAAAAGGATCCGATCTAAGCAAGAAATTCAAGATGGTGTTCTGTTGACAAAAAAAAAAAAAAGAGGGATCAAGGGGAGAAGAAGAAAAAGGAAAGGAAATAACAAGGTTTGAAAAAACAATGACAAATATTTCGCTGTTTGATTCAGATATTAGCAATCGTAGAAGAGTCATCTTAAGGGAGGCAAAGAGGACCAGGAATGTAGGGAAGAAGTTGGGTTTCAGTGTAAGGGGGGATGAGTGTAACATCCCTAACCCATCCCCATTGCTGGGTTAGGGTTACGGGATGCCACAACATATTTACAGATCATAACAAGTTATGCATAAAAAAATAGTTTAAGTACAAGTAATTAATCGAGCAAATGATTTTATAAAAAATTTCAATCATAATATTTATTTACTAAGCTTAAAACGAGCTTTGGGAACCTTTAAAATTGTTTAGAAACTCTCAAGGACTTATTTGTAACAATTCAAAAAATCTAATGGAAAGTTGGAAATTTAGGAAATAGGGGTCACACGACCATGTGGCCAAGCCGTGTGACATAGCCTAGACCGTGTAGTATTTGAACAATGAGACACACGACAGTATCCCATCCCATGTCTTAAACCATATAACTCACTGACTTAGATGTGTCAAGCCGTGTAACTCTCTGACTTGATACATACGGCCATGTCACAAACCATGTGCCAGACCATGTGACTCACTAACTTGATACAAACGGTCGTGTCGCAGGCCCTGTCTCAAACCATGTATGGCACACGGCCATATGGCAGCACATGCCCCAGGCCATGTGCACCAAAATGAACCTTAAACATCAAGTTTACCATTTCAAGTTTTCTTAGACACTAAGCAATCCATTTACCAGCCATTAGACCTAATCAAGATGCCATTAAACATGCTCAAATCATGCTAAATCAACCATCTTAAGTGTCTATCCAATGTAACCTCAATGGTACCACAAGTATACACAATTATACAACAACATAAATCATCAACCATTCGACTATTCAAACATAAAATCTTATCCATTCATAAGCTAAATACCTAACCTTATAACTTTCCAAGTTAAGATCAAACATGTATCATATTTATTCCTAGCTATAGTTACCAACAATTTAACCACAACTTTACAAAATGAACTATATTCACCACCAAAGCTAGCAACCATGTAACTATCATCACATTACAAGACAACATCGATCAAAAGATGAACTACTTACATGCTTTATATATATACATATCAAACGAGGTCATAGACATAACAACATATTACATGCCATATAATCCAAACTAAATGTTTAAAAACTACCGAAATCGGAGGTATAGAGTGACTTGAGTGCTGATCTGGTCTTCCATCCCATAAAAAGATATCTACAAGAAATGCAAATCACACAAGTAAGCTTACTGAAGCTTAGTAAGTTCGACGAATAGAAATAATGAATCTTACTGAAATAAACTTAATCAATACATAATATAGAAATGTCATAAATCATAGTCTTGCCATTCATATCCAAATCATAAGTGAGTCATAAACTTTTATATGAGTGAAATAATTCAATAAAATATGTTATATCATTTACTATCCCCGATGATCATTGTAATGGACTCAGATACACGGTTAACCAACCAAACACACCAAATAGCTTAAATGAGCTAACCAACCGAGAACACACTTGGGAACTAGGTGCCAAGCCCATAGGCTAACATCCCTTTAAAATACATCTCGGCACCAAGTACCAAGCTCGTAGGCTTTACATCCGCCCCCAAAACACACCTGAAATACTGTAATATAATGCGATAGTTCACAATAAATGCTAAACTTTGGTATATTCAGTAAACATGAATGAATTCATAATCATCATCACAATATCAACCAATCCTATATAATGCACGATATAACCTATTGACATGCCAATCGTATCCTATCCTACGTTCATCAGCTCACATATTTATCATTTAACAACATTTAATACAATTTATTTCTCAAATCAATTCACTTACCATTATTCAATACTTTCAAGTCAATTAATAATTTTCAGTCCAAAAGCAATTAAATATTTAAATTATACTAAAATTTAACTGTACGAACTTACCTAGACTAAATTGTATTAGTTGTAGAAGTTTAAGGACTATTCCATAATTTCCCCTTTTTCGCATAAGTCAATAGGGTCTTGATCTAAAATGTAAAATTTTCCTTTTATTAGCTTTTTTTCAAATTCAAATTAATTTTACATTTTATACCCTTTTATTTTTCTAAATTACACAATTTCCCTAACTTTTACAACTTTTTCAATGTAGTCCCTTAACCCGAAAATCATAAAATTAACCATTTTCTTGAGTTCAAAATTTACAGCTAAATAATCTAGTCCCTTAAACAGTCCCAAATATACCTCTAAATCACTATCAAACTTTGAAATTTTGACATTTTAAAAATTTAATCCTTAAATCAAAAACTAATAAAAATTACTTCACAAAACAACCAAATGCCACAATCAAAGCTTCAAACACATAATTATCATAAAAAAAACCTAGATTCATCAATGCAACTTCTAAAATTTTTAACAGATTCAAAAACGGAGGTATGGGTTAGCTTGACCTAGTTGTAACGATCTTAAAAACATAAAAATTACAAGAAACGGATATCAATTTCACTTACATGCACACCCTAACAGCTACCAAACCTTCAAGCACTTGAAAATAGAGGTTTCAACCAACAATGAATAAAAATGAAGAAGATGATTGTGAATTTTCATTATGCTTTAAATTAATTTTAACTTATTTACAAAATTGTCATTACCATAATTTTCTTTCAATTTTTAACTCCATTACCGTCCACTATTTATCAACAAGGTCTAATTTCCTTATAAACCCTCCCTCTTTTATTAATTAATCTATTAAGTCATCTAATTACAATAATTGTTAAGTTTTGCACCTTTTACAATTTAGTCTTTTTTCTTTAATTAGTTATCCAAACGCTACAATTTCTTGACCAAATTTTAATACAACCCTAATGACTCCATAAATATTCCATAAATAATATTTACGAGATGACATGACGAGAATTTGTGGTCCCAAAACCACTATTCTGTCACCATTGAAAATTGGGTTGTTACAATGAGGAAGAAGTAATTGATGAAATTAGAAGATTAGAGTAGTATTAGAGGGAGGAAGATGGAGGAAACAGATGCAACAAAGACATGATTTCAGGTGAGTTTTTCTCATTTTGGAATTCTTGCTTCTGAAATTGTGGTGTTTTATAGAGCAGATTGGTGTCATGAGAATTGTTTCATGGAATATAAAGGGGCTGGGGTTAGAGGTGAAAATGGAATCTGTCAAAAGATTAATTCCATGTCAAGGGCGAATGTTTATTTTCTACAAGAAACAAAATTAGAATTGGTGACTATGGATTTAGTAAGGAAAATATGGGGGGATGATAATTGTGAATTCAAGTTTGTTGTCCCAATAAGAAGGTCGAGAGAGTTGTTGACAATATGGGATAACGATGGTTTCAAATTATCCAAAGAATTGAGTGACAACAGATTGATTGTGATCAAAGGAAAATGGGTATAGGAGGAAATGGAAGCGATGTTGATAAATGTATATGCTCCAAACAATGTGTCCGAGCAAAGAACTCCAAAGAGGGTGTTGACAGATTTGAGAAACCAGTTTACAAGTCCATGGATTATAGGAGGAAACTTTAATGTGGTGAGATGTAGAAGTGAATTGTATGGGAACAGAGAAGGGATCTAGAGATTTTGATAGCTTTATCCACAATTGTAAACTCATTGACTTGTCATTGTTGGGAAAGAAATTCACATGGTATGGCCCAGATAATAAGAGGAGTAGACTTTACAGATTTTTATTGGAAGAATTCTGGTTGATTTAGACAACAGAAGAGGTTAAAGAGATCTACTTCAGATCATATACTTATTATGCTAGCAGATGAAGAAGTAGTTTTGGGACCTAGGCCATTCAAGTTTATGAATTGGTGGCTTAAGAAGAAGGAATGTGTGGGATTGATTGAGAAAGAATGGCCTAATATGAGCAGTTTGAATGGGCAAGTAGCAAGAAAATTGAGAAACTTAAGGGTGTCCTTAAGAAATGGAATGTGAATAATGGAAATGTTCTGGAGAATAGAATTTTAGATAGTGAAGAAAGGATTAAAAAGCTAGTTGAAATTAGTGATAAGAGAAATCTGAACGAGCAAGTAATTAAGGAGCTTAAAAGATTGAATTCTGATTTATGGGATGCAATTAAATTCAAAGGATCGATATGGCGAAAAAAATATAGAATGACGTGGTTGAAAGAAGGTGATGCGAATACAACACTTTTGAATAGAGCTGTGAAGATAAAAGCAAAAAGGAAGACAGTGTACAGAATGCAAATCGGGAGATTTTGGTGCAGTGAACCAAAGGAGTTAAAAAATAGAATGTATGATTTCTTTAAGAATCATTTTCATGGTCGATCGAGAAATTAGAAGATGGAAATGGAACTTAATTTTAGGAGACTAAAGGAAAAGGAAGTTGAGAAGCTAGAGGAACCTTTTTCGAGGGAGGAGATTAGAGAAGCAGTATGGAGCTGCGATGAATCAAAAGCCCTTAGACCAGGTGGATTTAACATGTGCTTTTACAAAAAATGCTAGAATACAGTTAAAAAAGATCTATATAGAATGATGTCGGAGTTTTATAGAATTGGGAAGCTTAAAAGATCCATCAATTGTTCATTTATAGCACTAATTCCCAAAAATGAAAATCCAAGTGAAATATCAGCCTGTGTGGGTGAGGTAGAATTTTCCAAAGCAGAGCAGCATGGCAATGAAATGGCAAAAACATTAGCGACAACAAGTATTAATCGCAAGGTTATGTTCAAGGAGTGGTGGTGAATGTTAGATTGGTGATTGGAATGCTTGGTTTTCATGTTATAATAACTTTTGTGACAATTTTATTGTTTAACTGAAATTATTGTTCTGTTTCTTTTAAACAAAATAGTTTGAATGAAGCAAAAAAATAATAATGAATTGACTAAAGCCAATCTGAAAAATTAATTTTAGAAATCATTTTTAGAAGCTATTTTGAGTGAAACAAACACAATATAAATTATAGAATTTAAGTTCACAAGTTGAATGAAGTATAGGAACTAATAATAGTTTTTTCTTTATATTTTATAATTAGCTGCAACAATATTTAAAATCTTACCTAGATAAAATGTGAATTTTGAAATGTCTAAATCTTCATTAATCATCAAAGATGTGTAATGAGAGTATTCGTGTTCAGTATTTATATCTGGCATCTAATTTAACAGACCTATATAAAAGTGTCACCCTTTGATAATTTGATGTCTTGAGTGAAGGAGTGTGGTTGAATTCAGCTTTGGAGGATTGAATTTTTTGGACTGGGATGCTTTTGGTGGAGAAAATATTAGAGCTATAATTTCATCTTTGGTTTTCTTGGGATATTTGTAAGAGGATTGTTTCAGGGAAGTAACAAGTACGATGGAAGTCAAGGGATTGATTGATCTTGTTTGTTTCGCTTGATGGTTATGGCTGGAATTTATTCTTTTATTATTATTATTTTTTTTTTGGTACTGTTGGTTTGTTCTCTTTGTTTGGGTGGTGGCTTTTTTTGTGGATGAGATTGTCAGATTAGTACATACAAAGCTTCTGGTTCAACTAGCTATTTGTTTCATCTTCACGTTGGGCGGTCAACAATTGCAATCAACCATGGATCACACTAGCTATTAGGTAATGTTGGATTTGTTAAGATGGGTTGGGATTCTATTTCTAATTGCATGGCTGATGTCAAGGTTCAAGTCAGTGTGGAGAGATTCAAGGCCTGGTGGTGTCTCTTTTGGTTAGGTTTATTGTCATAGTATGCAGCTGATTCTGTGTATTTGGTAATAAGAGTAAAGGATGAAATTGGTACGGACTGAATTCAAGTGCATATTATTAAATTAAGATATTATAAGTAACATTTATTGAAAATTTAATAATATAAAATTTTAAGATTTTAATTTCTAATGAGAATTTATTATTTATATTAAATTCATACCAAAGCATTGTGGTTTTTAGTTTCATGCGTCAATTGATCATTCATGTATAGTTGTAAGTATAAAAAATCCAAAAAACACTACTTAAGAGTAGTTATATGTATTATACATCATATTAAACAAAGATTATTATACCTATATCAATAATATCTTTTATGAAGAATCAATAATAAGTGTTTTAGCTCTACATATATACGAGATTAAATAAATTTTCATACATACATATATATATATATATATAAATATATAAAGCTAAAATTTTAAAATAAATTTAACAAAAAATGAATCGTATAATAATTTTAAACCAATAAATTAATTTGTAAGTCTAAAATCCATGCAAGACCTATCAAAAACCATGTAAGAGAAGAGAGGTGAGACATACAAGTTTTTCCCTTTTTATATAAAATAATAATTTATTTTTGTTCAATAGAATAAATGACCTGTGAAAGGTACTCACAAGAAAACCTTTTTATTTATTTATTCTGGGGCAGGAAATATTGATAGTGAGATATAAGCCTGCGATAAAGAGTGTGTTTCATTTATTTATTTTGTGGTGAAGCTGTCTCTCTAATTACTTTGCTTCACTATCAGGTAACTATGTAATATATGGCTATAAGTTTTATAAGCTTGATTAATATATAATTATAGAATATACATGCCAGGCAGTCTCGTTTGAATAGACGATTGAAGTGATAAAATATTAGAATTTTTATTTTCAATTTTAATCTTTCCAATGCAAATTCCATCATTACTTGAATTCATGCAAGTCATACCCAAAATAAATGTGTTACTCTGCTATATATTCCTTTACCATAAACGCTATGAACTAATATTAGTAAGCTAAGTATGTAAATTTGGTGTCTCAATTTTCTATTACCAATCATTTTCTTCCTTGAAGAGTTAATTAGTGATAATTTCTTTAATGACAAATACTTTAATTTTGTGCTCCTAATTCTATAAAGTTGAATCATTTTCGGTCTCAAATTGATAATTATTAGTATTGGTTTTACTTTTTATCAGTATTTTTAACTTTATTTTTGTATAACCCCAATTTTGCCAAGGCTTACAAGCCTATTTTAACCCAAACCGCTACAAACCCAAAACAAACCAAACCTACCAGACCCACCATTAGCTCATAACCCAATACAGACTAAAAGCCCAATCTAAACCTAACCCTGGCCCAACACAAAAAAAAAGAAAAACAAAAGAAACCCTACAAGCTTCTGCCTCCACCGCCCATGTCAGTCTGCCGCCACTTGCACTGCCAGCACCACTTGCGCTGCCACCACCTGCTCCACCGCCCATACTCTGCAAAAAGAATCCAACACAACAGCAACAAGAAAAAGGAAAAATGATGTATTTTATTTCTTTTTTATTATTTTCGGCTTTATAAAGCCGAATATGAAACAATGTAAGTGGGGGGATTTTTCGATCAATGAAAAACGGAGAGACCCAGAAAAACCATTGTAATATTCGGAGAGATTTATCAATACAAAAACGATTCCAGATCAAAGCAGACTAAGAACAAAATCAAAAATAGCGAGATTAAGCATAAGAAAAACCCAAAAAAATCGAACAGAGGCCAAGAAAGGTGATTTTCTTTTCCCTTAGTATTTTCGAAACTTTGCTTTTCTTTTTTTTCCTCCCTTTTCGACACATACATATTTAAAAAAAAAGGAAAAAGAACAAGATTTTACCTTTTTCTACCACCGTCTTGATGATGGCCATGGCCATGATTCAAAGCTCTGGCGCAGTGCTAGGGTTGAAACCCTAGCAATGAAAAGGGGCCTCACCTTCCTTCCTTTTAAAACACTGCGAAATGCTTTAAAAAACAAAAAAATAGGCCTTTTATAGACAAGCAAAATGGCGTCATTTTAGGCCTTCAATCCATAGGCCAAAACGATGCCGTACCACCCTGACCCGCGCGCGCGACCCGATCCGACCGAAGGATCCGCGTGTTTTCGTCGATTGGGCTAATTACGCTTTCGGTCCTTCCGCATTTTTATAATTTTTAATTAGATTTCTATTATTTCAAAATCTGGCCCGAACATTTAGTTTGGTTCTCAATTTGGTCTCTCTCGCTGTTACGCGTTTTGGCCGAAAGGATTTATTGCGTGCGTGGTCCCCCTGTTTCCTCCGGGTATGCAAATTGGTCTTTTTATTTTATTCTCCCTAAAATTTTGTTTTATTTACAAATTGACCCCCGAAGCTTGTTTGATGTATAATTTAACCCCCCACAGCACCCATTTTACCAAAATTGACCCCTTCCATTCTGTTTTAAGTTCAATTTGGTCCATTTGCTATATTATTTTATAATTTTTATTTGATCTTGCAATCGTTTTTGTCTTTTTTCTTTATTGTACTATGTTTATTATTACATTATTACTAATATTATTATCATATTTTTATGTACATATATATTATTATTACCTAATATATTATTGTTGGTATTACACTATTACTAATATTATATTATCATTATATATATTATTACTATGTTATTATTATTGTATTATTTGTTATCGCTAGATTATTATTACTACTACTATATCATTGCACATATATATTATATTACTATATTATTACTATTATTATATTACTACTATTGCTATCAATAATATTCTATTTATTGCTTGTTGTTTTCGTTATTATTATCTATTTCATCATTGTATTATCATTATCGCTATTAATATTATACTATTTTCATATATATGTAAATATCTCACTTATTTTATGTATATTACCTTTTTTATATATATATATATATATATATATATATGTATATGTATATAAATATATCCCACATTACTACTATCATTATATTATTTCTCAATACGCATATATTTTACCTATTTTATATATATTACCACCATTATTATTATCATTATTTTCTACTATCGTCAATACATATACGCCATTGTCACAATACTTTTCTTTCCCTACTACTTATATTCTCATCGTCATCTCACTATTTTTCGACATCTCAATTTTTATAACGACCAATATTCCGTATTAGCGATTCGAGAAAATCAAGCCCTAACTTACTGGGTCACGATTTTTCTCGTTTAAGCTAAACAACGGAATGTCCCTTTTAAAATTGCAATTTAAATTTTAAACGAAACACTTAATCTCGGATATTCAAAATGTCGCGCCCTAACTTACTGGACTCGACATCTAGATACTTCGGATAAGTTTTTTTTTCTATTAAAATAGGGGCAATATTCCTAATTTGGACATTCGAGAAAACGAGCCTAACTTACTGGGTTCTAATTTCTCGTTTGACAAATGACGGGAGATCCTCTTCAAATATAAAACCAAGTTTTAAAAGGCGAGCTTAGTTTCAGGAGTCTAAAGTATTGCGCCTAACTTCTTCGGACGTGATGCTTTATCTCTTGAAAATAAGAGAGTCTTAACGTCCTTCCGATCCTTTAAGTTTTGAAAATAAAAGTATCTATTTTGAATCATTTCAAATTTTTCATTAGGACATCGATCAATTAATTTGGTATTTTTACGAGGTGCTAATCCTTCCTCATGCGTAACCGACTCTCGAACTCGTTTTTGGATTTTGTAGACCAAAATCGTTGTTTTGATAAATCAAGCATTTATTAAAAACAACTATTTTATGAGGTGACCCGATCACACCTCATCAAAAAAAGATTGGTGGCAACTCCCTTCTTTTTCATTTTCAAAACCCGAGTCGACCGCGTCGTTTCCTGTTTTATCAAAAAATGGTTACGACAGCTTGGCGACTCCACTGGGGACTCAAGGGTCAGGCCATAGATTGATTATTTTTTGTCCTTTTGATTAAAACTGGAAAATGGTTTTGAAAAATCATGCTTCTTTTAATGCACTTTCAATATTGGGTCTCGTAAATACTTTGGCATTGCATTGTATGATCGTTGTGGTCACACCTTTATGTTGGAGCGAGAAGCTATGCCTTCGTGAGGTTTTCACCTTCGCATGGGCTAGTGGACTACTTTCGGGATACATCCGTACCTATGTCTTCGTGAAGTTTTCACTTTCGTATGGCCATAAGGAAATGTATTCCCCTGAACCGAACTCGGTCCGTATGAGCCTATAATGGGTAAGGATCGAGGAATCTGCTGGTTTGGGTACCTCAAACTTTAGAACTCAACCACATGTAAAGAGCCTAAGAACCCACCCCAAGCTGAACTATGCCAAACCTCAGCAGTCACCCAGATAGGCATTTGTGTATTTTACATGCTTTATATCTAATTCTGTGGTACTAATTGATGATGTTTTATTTCCGATGCATGTTATTTCCATTTTTAAGAGGCATCGATTCACGGTCAGTTTTTGAGTTAGAAAGCTAGTTATAGAAAGTGAATTCCTTGATAAAGTGGAGGACAATGCGGCCGCCCGCACATGGTCAGAACAAAGCCAATTAGGAAAAGGGGACAGCTTAGCTGAGGAATATGTGTCAGAATTACGGGATTTCACCAATATCAGTGTCATGCAGAATGAACTCCAGGAGTTGAAAGAAATATGGACCCAGTGGGATGACGAGGCAAAGCAGTTGTTCTATAGTACCTACGGTGATCTACCATACCTGCTTGATGTCAAAATAGATAAGCACCTATTCCGAGCAATGACTCAATTTTGGAATGCTTCTTATAGCTGTTTCTCATTCAGGAAAGTAGATTTGGTTCCCACGGTAGAGGAATGCATGACCTTGCTGCGTTGTTCAAGAATTCAAATTGATAAAGCTTATTACAAAGCAGTTAATAGCCCGATTTTTACGAAGAAATTGATGAATATCACGGGAATGAGCAAACAATGGGTCTCAGCTAGAATACAGAAGAAAGGCGGGGGTAAATGCATACCTTGGATATATTTGAGGGACCTGATCCTAACGCATCCTGATACAAAGAAAAAGACTGACGTCTTGGCCTTGTGTATTTACGGTTTGGTGATCTTCCCAAAAGCTCTAAGACACATTGACGAAGCAGTTATTGATCAATTTGGCCGATTAGACAAAGGGGTCATGCCTGTTCCTGCTATCTTGGCCGAAATGTTTAGATCCTTGAATACATGTCAGAGAATAGGTAAAGGCAGGTTTATCGGATGTGCGCAGTTGTTATTGGCCTGGTTCCATAGTCTCTTCTAGAAGGTGGAGAAAGTGTCTTATTGGTTTTTGTCGGAGAATTACTCTCCATTGAAAGAGATAGTAGCTACGCCTAGGAGAGAAGACGTGTCCGAAGAAAACTAGATAGCGGTCCTTCAAAACCTTCAAGAAAACAACATGGAGTGGAAGGTTCCTTAGATGATTCCCGACAAGATCCTTTATCTTTGTGGAAGCTTTGACTGGGTTCCTCTGTTGGGAATTTGGGGTGCCACTGTATATGCCCCTTTGCTGGTCCTAAGACAGTATAGCTTAAGGCAGTTTGTACCAACGACATACAGGCTAGCTCAATGCGAGTTCTCATACGAAGGGGGGAGCTATAAGAAAAAGGTTAAAGAGATCTCTAGTGCCTGGAATTAGATTCATATAATAAAAAGATTATCTATAGGCCCGATGACGACCCCGAAATACAGTGAATGAAGGGCTAGAAGGATCAATGATAACATCCTCGAGCCAAATCCAGGGGGCGCCCGATCGAGAGAAGAATGCTTGCGAGTGGTCCCTTCAGAATTAGAGATTGTGAAACAATATTTTGAATGGATAAGTTCGGAGCTTGGAAAAAGGATAGAAAAGCTGGAAGGAGAAAAGATGCTCCTCCAATTAGAGGTGGACGGTCAAAAATCGGAGGCTGAGAAACTTAGAAAGGAAAAATGAAAGGTAGAGGAAGACCGAGATAGCTTGAAGATGGAATACAAGAAGATGCGTCTGACGATAAAAAACGCTGGATTAGGGAAAACTTCGGAGCAGTGGCGACAAGAGATCCGAGAGGAAAAAGCTAGAGTTAGCAGTTGGGAGAAAAAGTTTCAAGAAATGAAAACACAAAACAAGGCCTTAGAAAAGGGCATGGAAGAAAGCCAAAAGGAGAAAAAGGGACTAAAGGCTAAAGTGTCTGAGCTTGGGCGGTCTCTGCACCACTATCGAAGTCTAGACTCAAAAAGCAAACTAAAATCAAGTCTGAATAGAATAAAGGAAATGAAGGGTAAGGTTGAAGAGCTAGAATCGGCATTACACAGTAGTGAGCTCTGGATTGAGCTTATAGAAACAAGAGAAAGGCGTTGGGAGGAGGAGCTTTGCCATTCTTGCGAGCAAGTTAGAAGCCGAAATTACCTCATGGGTGAAGCGATAATCTAAATTTGAGAGGTAGCTGATCACCTACAAACTTTAGCTGCAGAAGCTGACATATTGAGCGTGAGATATGAGCTACAGTCGGGTTATAATCAAGAGCTAATCTCTTTGCTTGGGAAAATCAAAACCTTAGGCCTTAGGGCGAAAGCATATTTGTAATCTGCTTTATATAAAAGGGTTTTGCCTTCTAATAAAGTTTTCTAAAATGAAGTTGATCAAAATCTATGTCTTCTTCTTGCATTCATGTATTTGCATTGCATCATATTACATGCATTTAAGTTTATAAAAATGGGCCTAATTAGCTAAAATTATAAGAGAGAGAGAGAGAGAGAGAGAGAGAGAGAAAGTGAAAGGAGAAAATCTGGAAGCGAAACATCACTACGGAATACACGCTAAAACTAGGAAAATGGATCAAAGGTTAGAACAATTCCAGAAAGAAATGCAAGAACAAATGCAAGAGCAAATGTTAAAACTCCAGCAGGAAATGAGGGACCAAATGTTGGAGGCCTAGAGGAATATGATGGTCCAAATGGCCCAAATGATGAGCGAGGCAATAGATAAGGGGAAAGGTCCTATGCCTCCGGTCGAGGAAAGTAGTGAAGGCATCACCCCGAGTTTTACCCCGCCACACACAAGAACAAGGCCTGAGGAGTATATCCTAAGGCCACCAGTTACGATCAGGCCCCAACAAGGGCAAGACGACACTAGACCTCCTATGAGCTTCCACGCAGGCTCCGAATCTCAACCAAGAGATAACCCAGCCAATCTTGTTGTACCCGATTTAGATATGGCAGAGAAAATGGGGTCAAGAGAAGAATCCTCAAGGCAGTTAGAGGATTGTTGCAAATGGCTGGAAGAAAAATTCAAGGCGATGGAAAGTATCAATCATCATCATGGGATTGACGCAAAAGATTTAAGTATAGTTCCGGATTTGGTACTGCCTCATAAGTTTAAAATGCCTGAATTTGAAAAATACAGTGGGACTAGCTGCTCGGAGGCCCACATCACCATGTTTTGCAGGCGAATGGCTGGCTACGTGAGTAATGATCAACTCTTAATCCACTGTTTCTAAGAAAGTTTAGTGGGCGCAGCTGCTAGATGGTATAACCACTTAGTCGGGCCAACATTAGTTCCTGGAGAATTTTGTCTCAAGCATTTTTGAAACATTACAGCCACGTTACGGACATGGCACCGGATAGAATTACTTTGCAAAGCATGGAAAAAGACAAAATGAAAGTTTCAGACAATACGCGCAGAGGTGGAGGGAGGTCACCATGCAGGTCCAACCACCCCTCTTAGAAAAAAAACTACCATGCTCTTCATTAACACCCTGAAGGCCCCTTTCATAACTCATATGATAGGGAGTACGACTAAAAGCTTTGTCGACATAGTAATGGTGGGAGAGATGATTGAACATGCCATAAGGGGCGGTAAGATTGAGGCAGGAGAATGCACTAGAAGGGCCGCTCCTAAGAAGAAAGACGGTGAAGTAAATAACATGAGTACACACAAGGCAATCACGGTTAATCGGCCAAAGGCAGTCACCTCTGGACAACAAGGTCCAGCAAGACAGGAATCAGGAACTAGACCAAATATCGAAAAAATTCAATTCACTCCAATTACAATAACGTACAAGGAGCTATACCAGATTTTGTTCAACAAGCATATCGTGTCCCCGTTCTATTTGCAACCATTGTATCCTCCATACCCTAAGTGGTACGACTCTAATGCTCACTGTGATTACCATGCAGGTGTAGCGGGGCATTCGATAGAGCACTGACTCACCTTTAAAAAGGTAGCCGAGAGGCTAATAAGGATGGAGGTCATAACACTCGACGATCTGATAAAAAAGGGGAACCCACTACCCAATCACGAGGATAGAGGGGTAAACACGATTGGTGAAAAGGTGGTGAAAAAAATCAAGAAGGATGTCACAGAGGTGAAAACCCCAGGAAATGGAAAAAAGAGGATTGACAGATTCAGATCCTGCGAAAAACTGAAGGCATATAAATAACTAATGCGAACTCCATAAAACAAAAGGGCACGAGATTCAAGAATGTGCCCAGTTTAGAATCTTGGTGCAAAACCTTATAGACAACAAAGAACTGGAGTTTTATGAAAAAGGAGTAGAGGAAAGGAAGTGACCGAGGAAGAATTAATGAAGCCTGGAGTCAATTACCTGAGAATCATCATCTCGCGAAACATAGAAGGTGGGGTGCGGGGAAGGCCGAAGATTATAATTCAGAAACCTGCTTCTTTTCCCTACAAAAAAAGTAAAAAGGTACCCTGGGACTATAATTGTAATGTGATGATACCAGGGGCGGAAAGCTCCACTAGCATTTCTGAGGAGGTCAAGCATGAAGGGTCATATACACGTAGTGGGAAGCGTTACGATCCTAAGAACAGAGGAGCGAAACCAGTGAAATCGAAGACTGTGCTGATTGGGCAGAAAAAGAAACCCGAAGCCCCTGTCAATGAACCTGTAAAAGAGGAGGAGGCCAAAGAATTCTTGAAATTCTTGAAACACAGTGAGTACAGCGTGGTAGAACAGCTGCACAAATAACTAGCTCGCATATCCGTGCTAGCCCTGCTGTTAAGCTCAGAAGTGCACCGTGAAGCACTGATGAAAGTACTGAATGAAACTTATGTTACTAAGGATAAATCCGTTAATAAGTTCGACCGTTTGGTTAGTAACATAAGTGCTAACAATTTTATTTACTTCAGTGATGATGAAATCCCACCAGGAGGCATGGGATCAACAAAAGCCTTGCACATAACTACTCGTTGAAAGGGATACACCCTGCCGAGTGTGTTAATAGATAATGGATCAGCTTTAAATGTCTTACCTTTGGCTACACTGAAGACGTTTCCTATAGACAGCTCTCACATGAAAGCATGCCAGAACATAGTGAGAGCGTTTGATGGCACCGAAAGAAGAGTGATGGGAAGAATGGATGTACCATTAGTGATCAGGCCTAACACATATAAAGTAGATTTCCTAGTCATGGACATCAAGCCCTCTTACAACTGCTTGTTGGGAAGGCCACGATTCATTCGATGAGTCTTTGTGCCTCGCCATCGCACTGTAAATTGAAGCTGGTAACAGAAAATCGACTGGTAACTATAAACGCTGAAGAATACATCATAGCAACTGTTACCAATGAAGCACCACATCTAGAAACAAGTGGAGAGGCCGTTGAATGTTCCTTTCGATCCCTAGAGTTTGTAAATGCTACTTTAATCTCTGAGAGGAATGAAGTCTCGGTGCCTAAGTTATCCAAGACCACAAGGATGGGCCTACGAATGATGATAGGAAAAGGGGCTCTACCAGGAAAAGGATTGGGCAAACATCTCCAAGAGAAAGTTCAGATCCCAATGCTGAAAGAGAAGAGAGACCGTTTTGGCTTGGGTTTCAAACCAGATGCAAAACAAATGAGGAAGGAAAAAGAGAAGAAACAAGAGAGGAGAAGGGCAAGGTTGAATGGAGAGGACGCCAAGTGGGAATCAATGACATTCCCCCACATATCCCGTACCTTCGTGTTGGGAGGAATAATCTACCCGAAGAAATGATCTTCTAGAGATAAACATCCTCACATCAATGCCATACACGACAAGGAAACCGATCAAGGAAACCTGCTGGGCATTCACCGTACGAACCTGGAAGCGTTCTGAATAATTGGACTGCAGAGGAATTTTCTGTAGATTTTAGAGATTATACAGAGTAATATTCAAAACGCACTCATTGTTTTAAGCCTAGAAACAATGAGATTTCTTTTGTGAAACAGGCTCATGTTCGGATATTTTGTTCCAATGAAATACATCTTTAATTCTAACAAACATTTTCTCATTTCTTATTCCCATTCATATAATGTGAATAGTTATCCTTCAATTCATTTATTTTGTGTACATCCTTTGATACCCATCACAGGTCCCTAGCCATCAATGATATGAGCAATGATACTACAGATTCAGAGGTCCGTTTTGAGAAAGACATGTGTTTAAAGAATCTCAGGATTTTAAAAGTGACAAAGAATGTGACTTGCCTCCAGATTTGTTGAGAATGGTAGAGTAAGAAGAAAAACATATCCTACCACATAAAGAGTCAGTGGAAATGGTGAACCTAGGAGAAGGACAAGAAGTGAATATCGGAGCTTGTATCACGGCAGAGACCAAGCGAGACCTCATCGAGTTACTCTAAGAATTTAAGGATGTATTCACATGGTCGTATCAAGATATGCCCGGATTAAGCACTGATATCATAGTACACCGGTTGCCCATAAAAGAAGAATACAAGCCCGTCCAACAGAAGCTTCGAAGAATGAGACCGGATGTTTTGTTAAAAATAAAAGAAGAAGTTGAGAAACAATTTAACGTTAGATTCTTACAAGTGGTTAAGTATTCGGATTGGGTGGCTAATATCGTCCCTGTCCCTAAGAAAGATGGGAAACTACGAATGTGCGTAGACTACAGGGATCTAAACAAGGCTAGCCCAAAAGACAATTTCCCGTTGCCTCACATCGACACCTTAGTAGACAATACGGTGGGCTATTCATTGTTTTCCTTCATGGATGGTTTCTCAGGATACAACCAAATAAAGATGCATCCTGAAGACATGGATAAGACAACATTTGTGACCATGTGGGGAATGTTTTACTACAAGGTGATGCCGTTTGGGCTAAAAAACGTGGGAGCGACATATCAGAGAGCCATGATAACCCTATTTCACGACATGATGCACAGAGAAATTAAGGTTTACGTTGATGATATGATCGCCAAGTCCCGAGCTGAAAAGGAACATGTGCAGGTCCTAAGGAAACTATTCTTGAGGTTGAGGACATTCCAGCTAAAACTTAATCCAGCAAAGTGTACCTTCAGAGCTCGGTCTGGGAAGTTACTCAGATTTATGGTCAGTAAAAAAGGGATTGAGGTTGACCCAGACAAAGTCAAGGCCATACAAGAGTTGCCTCCACCACGTACCCAAAGAGAAGTTAGAGGTTTCTTAGGAAGGCTAAATTACATCGCTCGGCTCATTTCACAACTAACTGAGAAATGTGACCCCATATTTCATCTTCTTAAGAAACGTAATCCGGGCATGTGGGATGAAGAATGCCAGAAGACCTTTGACAAAGTAAAACAATACCTGTCTAATGCCCCAGTATTGACGCCGCCTCATCTAAGTAGGCCATTAATCCTTTATTTGATAGTGCTCGATTATTCAATGGGATGTGTGCTTGGTCAGTACGATGAGTCGGGAAAAAGAGAGAAGGCAATATACTACCTTAGTAAAAATTTCACTGAGTGTTAAACAAGGTACTCTCCAATCGAGAAACTATGTTGTGCCTTGATTTGGACAACTCGGAGATTGAGGCAGTATATGTTGTATCATATGACATGGCTCATCTCAAAACTAGATCCTCTAAAATATATGATAGAGTCTACCGCTTTGAACGGAAGGATGGCCAGATGGCAGATTCTGCTTTCTAAATTCAACATAGTCTATGTGAACCAAAAGGCAGTAAAAGGGAGTGCAATAGCGGACTTTTTAGCTAGTAGAACCCTTGAAGATTATGAGCCTTTAGACTTTGGTTTCCCTAACTAAGATTTGATGTATGTGGCAAACACCGGAGAGGGTGCCTCAGAAGATCATCCTTGGAAACTAAATTTTGACGGAGCATCAAATGCCGTGGGCAATAGCATTGGGGCAGTCCTGATATCCCCAAAAGGAGACCATTACCCATTTGCTTGCAAACTGGATTTCAATTGCACTAATAATATGGTTGAATATGAAGCTTGCATCATGGGTCTCCGCGCCACTATCGAATGCAAAATCAGAGTATTGGAAGTGCATGGAGATTCTGCCCTAGTAATCTATCAACTTAAAGGGGAATGGGAAACCAGGGATCCAAAGCTGGCCATCTACAAAAGATTGACCCAAGATTTGATCAGAGAGTTTGACGACATCACTTTTCGTTATTTACCCAGAGACGAAAACTAGATGGCTGATGCTCTGGCCACCTTAGCCTCTATGGCCCGAATAAACGAAAATGAGGATATGAAGCCTATACGAATGAGCACTCATCAGGACCCAGCCCATTGCTACAATGTTGAGGAAGAAGAGAAAACTAGCCTACCATGGTACGACGATATACTGTGGTACATGAAAAATCGTGAGTACCCGGACCAAGCAACTGAGAACGATAAAAGGATGTTGAGAAGACTAGCCTGTGACTACGTCCTAGATGGAGAGGTCCTATATAAGAAAAGGAAAGATCAAGTGCTGCTGAGATGTATGGATGTCGAAGCTAAGTTAATCTTGGAAGAAGTCCATGAAGGCATCTGCGGAACTCACGCCAATGGTTTCACAATGGCCAGACAAATAATGAGGTTTGAATTTTATTGGTCCACCATGGAAGGAGACTGCATCAACTAAGCCAAAAATTGTCATAAATGTCAGATTTATGGAGATAAGATTTATATGCCACCGTCACCTTTACACGTTATGACTTCCCCATGGCCATTTTCCATGTGGGGCATAGATGTCATTAGACCAATCTCACTGAAAGCTTCAAATGGGTATCGGTTCATTTTCGTGGTCATCGACTACTTCACCAAGTGGGTAGAGGCCGCCTCATATGCTAACGTCACTAAGTCAGCGGTCAGCCGGTTCTTAAAGAAGGAAATCATTTGTCGATATGGAATGTCTGAGAGGATCATATCAGACAACGCATTAAACCTAAACAATAGTATGATAGCGGGAGTTTGCAGCCAATTCAACATTAAACACCACAATTCGTCTCAGATCGTCTAAAAATGAATGGGCAAAGGAAGCGCCAACAAAAACATCAAAAGATAGTGGGGAAGATGGTGAGACTTACAAGGATTGGCATGAGAAATTACCGTTAGTGTTTCTATGCTTATCGAGCGTCTGTCCAGAACCTCTCTACGGGCAACACCTTTCTCATTGGTCTATGGGATGGAGGCAGTTCTACCTATTGAAGTGGAAATACCTTCTCTTCGAGTATTGTCAAAAGTGAAGCTGGATGAAGCTGAATGGATCCAGGCTCGATATGATCAGTTGAACTTAATTGAAGAAAAGAGATTGAGGGCTATTCGTCACGGTCAGATGTACCAAAAGTGAATGATGCGAGCTTACGACAAAAAAGTTTGCCCAAGGGAATTTCACGAGGGAGACCTCGTGCTAAAAAATATCCTTTCCATACAAAAGGATTACAGAGGAAAATGGATGCTGAACTGGGAAGGACCGTATGTGGTAAAGAAAGCTTTCTCGGGAGGTGTCTGATTTTGACTGAGATGGACGGGAAAAGTTTGCCCAATCCTGTGAACTCAGATTCAGTTAAAAAATACTTTGCTAGAACCGGAGAGTCCAAGGTGAAAACCCGCAAAAGGGCACCTTGAGACCAAAGGGCTTTTGAGTTGAAAACCTAAAAAAGGCGGCTCGAGTTTTGAATGGACATGTCACAATCTTGCAGTGCTAGAATCAACAGAAGAGGAGGCACATTGCATATCGGGGCATCGACAAAATACTTTGAGTCTTCTAAACACATGTTAGGCTCAAAGCAGTCTTCTTGAAGTTTGTATATAAAAGCCCAATTGGCGATGTCTAGGGCATCTGATCCATGTTGTTCATTTTACTATTTTTGGGTTCTTTTTCTCCATAAAAAAGGGATATGTTCCCAGTCAATTTTTCTTTGTTTCATAGATAATTCATTTTAACTCTCTTTTAAATCGACCTACTGTTACCCATCATTAACATGCTGCATTGAAACAATAATTGATGAACTAACAATTTCACAAAGGAAAGTTCCACGTATTACTTTGAAAATCTCTAGATAAAATAGGAAACCGAAACAGGACAATTGTTTAGAATTTCCATGAACACAGGATAAAGACATTGGAGAAAGAGGGTCTTAATGGAGACCATTTCTTCAAAGTTCCTCGCCCGATTTAGTAATCGTGGTAGGGTGAATAATGTTACTTGGTTACTTAGAAAAGGTATGACAGGCCATTTTTGATAAGGAAAGATTTAAAAACCCTAAATTACTGAGGAACAAATCCAAAACGAACCAAGTCGGGTATTCTTCGAGTAGGAGTTGTGACTCTTGGGAAGATAGCTAGAAGTCAATGCAGGCCCGTGTTCTGAGGCCTAAAATGGGCTTTAAAATTTCCACAAGGGCAAGTCATTCATACAAAAATGGTTACTGCAAAGGAAACGAAGATAAAACCTTGACAGATAAATGAGTGATAAAACCTTGAATAGGAATCATACTCATAACATTTTGACTCATTCCAATCATGGCATCCTAATAATTAGGCATAAGCATGTACTCATTCTACAGATTATGTCCTTAAAAGGACACAATAGTAGAACAGATGAAGGAATGTCAGATCTTGTCTCCCTGAAGTTGCAGGAAGCAGATTGAAGACATTGGGTGGTGGTCCTTGAGTTTGCAGGGATTAGATTGAAGATAGCAGATTTGACCTTCCTAAAGTTGCAGGAAGCAGATCGAAGATATCAGTCTGGTGGTCCTTGAGTTTACAGGGATCAGATTGAAGATAGCAAATTTGACATTCATGAAGTTGCAGGAAGCAGATCGAAGATATCAGTCTGGTGGTCCTTGAGTTTGCAGGGATCAGATTGAAGATAGCAGATTTGACATTCCTAAAGTTGCAGGAAGCAGATCGAAGACATCGGTCTGGTGGTCCTTGAGTTTGCAGGGATCAGATTAAATATAGCAAGTCGGCATTCCTGATGTTGCAGGGAGCAGATTGGAGATAACAAGTCTAGCGTTCCTGATGTTGCAGGGAGCAGATTGAAAATAACAGATTTGGCATTCCTGATGTTGCAGGGGGCAGATTGAAAATAACAGATTTGGCGTTCCTGATGTTGCAGGAAGCAGATTGAAGATGGTAGATATTGTCTCCTTGATGTTGCAGGGAGCAGGTTGAAAATAACAGATTTGGCGTTCCTGATGTTGTAGGGAGCAGATCAAAAATAACAGATTTGGCGTTCCTAATGTTGCAGGAAGCAGATTGAAGATGGCAGATCTTGTTTCCCTGAGTTTGCAGTGGAGCAGATCGAAGATGGTAAGTCTGGCGTTCCTGATGTTGCAGGGAGCAGAATGGAGATAGCAAGTTTGGCATTCCTGATGTTGCAGGGAGCAGATCGAAGATAGTAGGAGCAAATCAAAGTAGCAGATTAAAATGAAGAATCTTATACCTCTGAAGTTGTAGCAGTGAAGTGGACCGAAACAACAAGATGCGGTGAACTGGAATGAGGCTACTTGAAGAAGAGGGGTACCAAATAAGTCAAAGACTTAGCGGGACTGGGCAAAATTGGTCTTTCTTGAAAGTCTTTGCTCTATTCCCATTACACGACAACGAGCAAAGAGGGGCAGCTATACAACCCCAATTTTACCCGGGCTTACAAGCCCATTTTAACCCAAATCGCTACAAACCCAAAACAAACCAAACCTATCAGACCCACCATTAGCCCATAACCCAATACAGACTAAAAGCCCAATCTAAACCTAACCCTGGCCCAACATAAAAAAAAAAGAGAAAAACAAAAGAAACCCTACAAGCTTTTGCCTCCACCGCCTATGTTAGTCTACTGCCACTTGCACTGCCAGCACCATTTGCGCTGCCACCACCTGCTCCACCGCCCATACCCTGCAAAAAGAATCCAACACAACAGCAACAAGAAAAAGGAAAAATGATGTATTTTATTTCTTTTTTATTATTTTCGGCGTTATAAAGCCGAATATGAAACAATGTAAGTGGGGGATTTTTCGATCAATAAAAAAAAAGGGAGACTTAGAAAAACCATTGTAATATTCGGAAAGATTTATCAATACAAAAACGATTCCAGATCAAAGCAGACAAAGAACAAAATCAAAAATAGCGAGATTAAGCATAAGAAAAACCCCAAAAAAATCGAACAGAGGCCAATCTTTCCCCTTAGTATTTTCGAAACTTTCCTTTTCTTTTTTTTCCTCCCTTTTCAACACATGCATATTTTAAAAAAAAGAAAAAGAACAAGATTTTACCTTTTCACCACCGTGCGTGGTGGCCGACGGCGGCGATTCAGGCGACGGCGCAAGCTAAGGTTCAAACCCTAGTAGAGAAAAGGGGCCTCACCCTTCCCTTCCTTTTTTAAAACCTGCAGAAATGCTTTAAAAAACAAAAACATAGGCCTTTTATAGACAAGCAAAACGGCATCATTTTAGGCCTTCAATCCATAGGCCAAAATGATGCCGTACCACCCTGACCCGCGCGCGCCACCCAACCCGACCTAAGGATCCGCGTGTTTTTGTCGATTGGGCTAATTGCGCTTTCGGTCCTTCCGCATTTTTATCATTTTTAATTAGATTTTTATTATTTCAAAATCTAGCCTGAACATTTAGTTTGGTTCTTAATTTGGTCTCCCTCGCTGTTATGCGTTTTGGCCGAAAGGATTTATTGTGTGCGTGGTCCCCCTGTTTCCTCGCGTGTGCAAATTGGTCATTTTCTTTTATTCTTGCTTCGAATTGACCCTAAAATTTTGTTTTATTTACAAATTGACCCCCAAAGCTTGTTTGATGTATAATTTAAACCCCCACAGCACCCATTTTACCAAAATTGACCCCTTCTATTCTGTTTTAAGTTCAATTTGGCCCATTTGCTATATTATTTCATAATTTTTATTTGATCTTGCAATCATTTTTGTCATTATTACTAATATTATTATCATATTTTTATGTACATATATATTATTATTACCTATTATATTATTGTTGGTATTACACTATTACTAATATTATATTATCATTATATATATATATATATATATATTATTACTATGTTATTATTATTGTATTATCGTTATCGCTAGATTATTATTACTATTATATCAAGTGCACATATATATTATATTACTATATTATTACTATTATTATATTACTACTATTGCTATCAATAATATTCTATTATTGCTTGTTGTTTTCGTTATTATTATCTATTTCATCATTGCATTATCATTATCGCTATTAATATTATACTATTTTCATATATATGTAAATATCTCACTTATTTTATGTATATTACCTTTTTCTTATATATATATATATATATATCCCACATTACTACTATCATTATATTATTTCTCAATACGCATATATTTTACCTATTTTATATATATTACCACCATTATTATTATCATTATTTTCTACTATCGTTAATACATATACGCCATTGTCACAATACTTTTCTTTCCCCACTACTTATATTCTCATCGTCATCTCACTATTTTTCGACATCTCAATTTTTATAACGACCAATATTCCGTATTAGCGATTCGAGAAAATTAAACCCTAACTTACTGGGTCCCGATTTTTCTCGTTTAAGCTAAACAACGGAATGTCCTTTAAAATCGTAATTTAAATTTTAAAGCGAAACACTTAATCTTGGATATTGAAATGTCGCCCTAACTTCTGGACTCGACATCTAGATACTTGGATAAGTTTTTTTCTATTAAAATAGGGCAATATTCCTAATTTGGACCTTCGAGAAAACGAGCCCTAACTCATCGGGTTCGATTTCTCATTTGACAAATGACTGGAGATCCTCTTCAAATATAAAACCAAGTTTTAAAAGGCAAGCTTAGTTTCGGGAGTCTAAAGTATTGCGCCCTAACTTCATCGGACGTGATGCTTTATCTCTTGAAAATAAGAGAGTCTTAATGTCCTTCCTATCCTTCAAGTTTTGAAAATAAAAGTATATATTTTCAAATAATTTCAAAGTTTTTAACATTAGCATATCGATCAATCAATTTGGTACCAATTTTGGGCGATCGAGGGTGCTAACCCTTCCTCGTCATGTAATCGACTCCGAATTCATTTTCGGATTTCAGTAGACCAAAATCGTTGTTTTGATAAATCAAACTGCATTTATTAAAATAAGCTGCTTTTACGAGGTGACCCGATCACACCTCATCAAAAAGCAGTTGGTGGCGACTCCTTCTTTTCATTTTCAAAACCGAGTCATTGCGTGCTTTTCGCTTTATCAAAAATGGTTACGACAATTTTACATATATATACAATTCATTTGTTATTTTCTCGATAACATAATATCATGCAACCATACTTCAATTATATAATATATATTATATGCTTATTTGTAAGTATTTATTTTTTAAAATTTTAAAATATATAATATTGAAGGTTTTATATATCATATAAATATATTTTAAGATATAATAAATTATTGTTAATCATATATTCAATATTTTAATTTAACTACTTTCTCTCCATTTCATTCTTTTTAATTAAAAGGTTGAGGCTATAAATATTATTAAGTAAGCATAGAGTTGGCAAAAGCAGCTCAGGCAGAAAGTTTATCCGTGTTGAACCGAGCATGTAACGATTCGAGTTTGAGAAAATCTGAATTTGTAATAGACTCGAGCTCGAATTTTTTCGAGCTCGAGATCGATTTGGCTTGAGTCAGGATAAATTTGACTCAAAGTCTAATTTTATTACTAAACAACCATAATAGACATTAATAATTAATACAATTTTATGATATTACTTAAAATATAAATAAATGGATTTCTTTTTGAAATGTGTTCATAAAAATGCATATTTATATTAAAATTTTACTAATAGAAAAATAATCAATAATAACTTTGTAACACCCTAAAAATCGAGTATTTAAATTGGCATGATTTTGGTGTTTAGATGTTAAAGGAAAATTTTTTTTTTCTTTTATTTTAGTGTTTATTAAAGTCCTAGAGAGGTAAAGCATAAATTGGAGAAGAATAAAATTTATTATTGGGAATTTATTGAAGTGAAACAAAGGTGATTAAGACTTAAGCTAAATTATGTGCTTAAAGTGTCATAAAATGAGCATATGGCATGGTGGAGAATGGCGCATGGGTTCAAGTAAGAGGAAGAGGTTCGAATCCTTGTATAGCACCTAGATAAAATTTTTGTTTTAATTTTACGCTCATGGCTATGAAGTGTCGGCAAGGGACATATAAGGAAGGTGTTGACCATGTATTTTTGGTTAGTGTATCAAGAGATTAAGGTAACAACTAACATATGGTATGGAATCAAAAGTTTAAGGAAAGATAGGGGGACATAAGGCACTTATCTAGGGAAAATTTGGAAAGAAATAATGGCCAATTGACCATAGGCTGGACGGCAATATTGGTAGGGGGAGGAGAGCCAAAATTTTGTTAGTTGGCAAAAATCTCATTCTTTTCTCTTTGGTTAACCTTTGCACTTTGTGCAGAAATTTTATTCCTCTCCTTTCAATATCCCTATTTGGCGAATTTTTGCACTTGGTTAAGCCAAAGTTTTGTGACCATTTGGTCATCCCTTTTCTTATCTTGATAACCAATTCTTGTGCCTCTTTCTTCTTGTCTTGAAATCACCTATACCAAAATCAATTTCTTTTCTTTTTTCTTTGCCATGGCCGAATATACCAGCACCTAAAGTTCTTATTTTTCTTTTCTTTTTCTTCTAATCTCCTTGAAATCAAAACATCATCACCATCATCCTTTCGTTCTTATACTATTTCTTTTCAATCGAAAATTCTCTCCATCTTCACTCTCTTGGCGAATGTTATTGTGCCTATAAGCCAAAAATTATTTTTCCATTCTTAATCATTTATAGCGAATCTTCCATCAATTAAACATCATTCTTAATCTTGCTTTTCGTCGTGGGAAGTAGGTAAGGTTTCTCTCCATTTTTTGATTTATTGATTAGTGATATTATGGCGAATATCATAGGATTTTTGAGAGTCTTTTGGATTGATATAGCATTCATACTAATAAAGTTTATTTCGTTATTATTTAGTGCAATAACGAGATTGGAATTCAAGTGATCGGAGAATCGTGGAAACGTTGGAAGCGTTTCATTTTGGTAAGGAAATCCTACTTTTAAATCTCTAGTATTATTGATATTATTTTAGAACTAACTAAATTCTTTTGGATCTTGAAGACCGTCAAGATAGGGAAGAAAAGGCGGTGTTTAGTTATCGTAAGAGGGTGGATCTGTAAATCCCCATTCAAGCGAAGAGCGGTTTCTGATCAGGATTTTCCACGGGTTGTGGGCCATCTTAGAAAGAAGTCCATTATTTGAAATAGTACGAACCTCGAGCCGTTATCGTTGGTGGATTCTCGCGGCTAGTGAATCGATAAACGAAGGAAAACCGAAAATCAAGTGATTCAAAATCAAGAGGGTAAGATTTTGGATCCATTAACAAATAAGATTATTTTTGCGAATTAGTTGTCTAACGAATCGAAATATATTTTAGGTGCCGAGAGCGAGAAGGATAATACTCACGGTATCGAGGTGTGTAATTTCACCCTCATTATTTTAGGGTTGTATGTCAAATTTCGGTATGGTAGAAAAATCGTAAAACGACTAGATCGGTAAAAGCACAAAAATTGATATTTTGACGAAATACGTAAAAGCGACTAAATCGTGAAAATTTCAAAACGCCCCAAGAAATTAATTGATATTATGAAAATTTGATGTTTCGTGAAAATGGGTAGTAAATACTCTAGTTCGTGAAAATGGGCCGTAAATACTCTAGTTCGTGAAAATGGGCCGTAAATACTCTAGTTCGTGAAAATGGTAGTAAATACTCTAGTTCGTGAAAATGGGCGTAAATACTCTAGTTCGTGAAAATGGGCCGTAAATACTCTAGTTCGATAAATTGGGCCATAAATACTCTAGTTCGTTAAAATTTAGCCAAAACGCTCTAGTTTGGTAAATGGGCCAAAGCCCACTAAATTGCTAAATGGATAAATTGCTATAATTATGGGCCAAATGAAATGTCATTGATAAAACCCACCATGTTATGTATTGATAATAAATTTTATATTTTTAAAGTACATGTATAATTGCATGGGTGGGATTTATGAAGAGAAGAATGGCGATTGCCACAATATCGGCTTATTGCCTCTAGTTCGGTGGTTTCGCCACAATATCGGCTTATTGCCTCTAGTTCGGTGGCTTTCGCTTACAATATCGCTTATTGCCTCTAGTTCGGTGGCTCTGCCACAATATCGGCTTATTGCCTCTAGTTCGGTGGCTCTGCCACAATATCGGCTTATTGCCTCTAGTTCGGTGGCTATGCCACAATTATAAAAGGCTTAATGCCTACGATTGGTGTGATGGCGGGGTGGGTTGACTTGATCCCCACAGGTGTGATGGTTGGTGCAGGGGTGTTAGCGGATGGTTATTAGGTTTGGGTTGGGAATTTCATTTTCATGCATTATTAATTATTTTAAATTCATGTTATATTGTTGAATTGGATTGGGCTCAAGCCCAACATAATATCTTGACAATCTGGCCCAATAATGGTGGTAAGTGAGTTACACACTGAGTTCTAAGTAACTCACCCCTTTAATTTCTTTCCATCTCAGGTAATGGAAACTGATGTGGACTTGGGCTGAGGATGACTTCGTGGAGGCCATACTGCTAAATAAGGGTTATTTAAATTCTGAACTTTTAATTATTATTTTTACTATTTTGGGATGTTGTAATAAATGGCCTCTATAAATAACTTATGGATTTTATGTGTGTTGGAATTTAAACTTTATTTGGGCTTTTAAATCATGGGTGTGATTTATGATGCTTTACTAAAATGAACTTGGGTTTTCAAAGTATAAGGAATTCTTTTATAAATAATTCTTTTCTTGCTAACTCTTTAACAAATTTCCTAACGGTTTTAGATAATACAATGATTTTCAACTAATGATTTTAAATATTTATCAAAATCTAATACTCTACAAATTTTAAACTCCGTAACAATATTGTAGTTTTTCAACTCATTAAGGATTTAAGAATAGTTCGAATCATGTAACAAACCAAATCTAGTCTCAACGCATAGGCCGGGTTTGGGGTGTTACATTTAGTGGTATCAGAGCCAGTTTCAAAAACTCGGCTGTGGTTTGGGTTCAAAAATAATTTTTGTATGAAAATGCTCAATGGTATTTTAAAGATCAGTATGGCACCACAAGCATCCGGCAACAAGTCAAGTAAGTATATACTGCTTAAATGATTACTATGATATGATCATAGGAATACTCTAGAACTTCTAGTTTTAGATGTGAAAAACTGTAGAGATTGAGACTATAGGACACGTTGCGAAAAACAACTTTATATCTCAAATCTCATAAAATATCGTTAATAAACACGAAACAAAATTACGATTCATAAAACTTGTAATCGGATAAGCGAACAAGCAATCATGAGTACAAGAGGGCGTGGTCGTGGGACGCGTAGAGCGTGGCGTGGTAGAGGCCGAGGTGCTACTGGTGAAGCACCAAATCATATGCTGAAGTGGGCCTTTGCGTCAATAGAAAGTGAGACCGGATCACGCGATCACATGGAAGAAGATCATGCATTGACTCAAGCAATGCTACGAGTCTTGGAAAGGGTCGCTGGAACTAGAATTGGGCCAACAACTCGTGGGTCAATTTCGGGCGACTTAAAGCGAATAATGCGAAGTTTTCGAGAGGAGTCTCGGTGTAGCTCCAAATGTGGCGAATCTTGGCTCGAAGTCGTGGAACGGATTATGGATGATATGGAATGCACGGTGAGCAAAAAGCGAGAGGGCTGTATCCTTATTGAGAGATGAGGCGTGTCGGTGGTGGCTCACTGCTCGAGAGGCTGAAGCCGCAGCGATTAACGGGAATTCTTTAAAGACGTACTTAAAAATCCAAGAGGAAGTATTCTTAGCAAATTTGATGGAACTACCTTTCGGCGAGTTCGATCTCATTCAGGCATGGATGGTTGGTTAACCATCGGGCGCAATTGGACTGTCTTTGAAAAGCGAATGACGATGGGACCGGATGATAAGGAAATCATAATGATTGGTGAGCGAAAGAACTATCGCAAATGTGGTATCGCATTAAAAGCGGAGAAGTTGGTGCGGAAAGTGCGGAGCATTCCTAGCCTTTATCGTGCTTTGGATGCCAAGGAATTATCCGTGAATGATGTGAGGACGGTGAAGGAATTTCCGATGTATTTCCGAAGAACTTCGGCATACCTCGGATCGGGAAGTAGAATTTGGCATTGAGCTTTTGCTCGGGACGGCTCCGGTGTCCATTGCTCCCTATAGAATGGCAGAAGGAGTTGGTGAGCTCAAAGCTCAAATTCAAGAATTGCTGGATCGGGATTCATTCGACCAAGTGTGTCTCCGTGGGGAGCACCGGTTTTGTTCGTCAAGAAGAAGGATGGATCGATGCGTATGTGCATTGACTACTGAGCGTTGAATAAATTGACGATCAAGAATCGGTATCCTCTGCCGAGAATTGACGACTGTTCGATCAATTGAAGGAGCTTGATTTTCTCCAAAATTGATTTAAGGTCGGGTTATCACCGACTTAAGGTGAAAGAAGCGGACATCTATAAGACGACATTTCGGACACGTTACGGACACTATGAGTTTGTAGTGATGCCGTTTGGATTAACCAATGCACCAATTGCATTTATGGACATGATGAACCGAGTCTTCCAACCATATTTAGACCGGTTTGTGGTAGTGTTCATAGATGATATATTGGTTTATTCGAGAAATGAGGAGGAACATGACCAAACATTTGCGGATAGTATTACAACTACTTCGTGATAAGCAATTGTATGCCAAATTTGGTAAATGCGAATTTTGGCTAAAGGAGGTGACTTTTCTTGGTCATGTAGTATCATTTGAAGGAATAAGGGTAGATCCTCGAAAAATTGAGGCTATTCGGATTGGAAACCACCAACATCAATAGTGAAATTCGGAGTTTCTTAGGCTTGGCGGATACTATAGACGCTTTGTAGAGGGTTTTCGTTGATTCTTGCACCCTAACTAAATTGTTGCGTAAAGGAGTTCCGTATATCCGGGTGAAAAGCAAGAGAGTTTCGAGAAATTGAAGAAGATCGATGAAGCTCAGCTTTTGATTCAATGAGGCCTAAAAGAATTCACTTGTTTATTGTGATGCGTCTCACGGTGCAGGTTGTGTGTTGATGCAAAATGGAAAGGTGGTGGCTTATGCTTCTCGTCAATTGAGGCCACACGAAGTAAACTACCCTACTCATGATTTGGAGTTAGCTGCCGTTGTCTTTGCTCTAAAGATTTGGAGGCACTATCTCTATGGTGAGAAGTCCATAATCTACACGGATCACAAGAGTCTTAAATACCTCCTTACCCAGAAGGAGTTGAATTTAAGACAAAGAAGATGGGTAGAATTGTTAAAAGATTATGATTTCTCCATCGAATACCATCCTGGAAAGGCTAACGTGGTAGCTGACGCGTTAAGTCGGAAGGCGGTATCTGAATTAAGAGCTCTATTTGCCCATTTGAGTCTGTACGAGGATGGCAGTTTGTTAGCAGAACTACAGGTGAAGCCTCTGTGGCTGGAACAAATCAAGGAAAAACAGACATCGATGAGAAGTTGGGACCCTTACTTGACAAGTTGAAAATGGTGAAATTGAAGATTTTGGAATAAACACCGAGGGTGTGTTGTGCTTTCGAGGAGAGTATGCATGCCTAAGGATCTAGATTTGAGGCAAGCTGATTCTACGGAGGCGCATAGTAGTCCTTATGCTATGCATCCGGAGGAAATAAGATGTATCGAGATCTCCGTGAACAGATATTGGTGGCGGGGTTGAAGCGTGAGATTACGAGTTTGTGGGAAAATGTTTGACTTGTCGACAAGTGAAGGCGTAACACCAATTACCGTCCGGATTGTTACAACCGATAAAGATTCCTCTTTGGAAATGGGAGAGGATAACTATGGATTTTGTTAGTGGGTTACCGTTAACACCTACTAAGAAAAATTCCGTTTGGGTAATTGTTGATCGGTTGTGAAGACCGCTCATTTCTTGCCGGTTCAGACGGATTATTCTTTGCGAAGTTGGCGAAACTTTACGTATCCGAAATTGTGAGGTTACATGGGGTACTGTATCTATTATATCGGATAGGGACCCTAGGTTTACATCACGATTCGAAAGCTCGCATGAAGCCTTGGGAACAAAGTTGAATTTCAAGACGGCTTTTCATCCTCGGTCGATGGTCGATCGGAAAGAGTAATTCAGATATTGGAAGATATGTTAAGAGGATGTGTAATCGACTTGAGGGTAGTTGGGAGGATTATCTACCCTTGGCGAAATTTGCGATATAACAAATGCTATCGATCTAGCATTCGATGGCACCTTACGAGGCATTGTATGGTCGTAAGTGTCGCTCTCCTATTTGTTGGACCGAGTTGGGCGAAAGAGCGATGTTAGGTCCGAGATGATATCCGAGACCGAGGATAAGGTAAAAGTTATTCGAGCACGGTTGAAAGAAGCCTCGAGATAGATGTAAGTCGTCACGCAGATCTGAAGCGGAGGGACATCGAGTATAGTGTGGGAGATCGGGTTTTCTTGAAGGTATCTCCTTGGAAAAGATCTTGATTCGGAAGGAAGGGCAAGCTAAGTCCTAGATATATTGGACCTTATCGTGTCTTTGAAGCGTGTTGGTCGATGGCATATCGATTGAGTTACCTCCGGAGTTAAATCAAATTCACAATGTCTTTCATGTTTCCATGTTGAGGCGTTATAGGTCGGATCCTTTGCACATTATACCGGTAGAAGAATTGGAGTGAATTGATTTGTCCTTTGAAGAAGAACCGGTGGAAATCCTAGACCGAGATGTCAAGGTACTAAGGAAGAAAACCGTGCCGTTAGTTAAAGTTCTATGGCGTAACCACGGAGTGGAAGAAGCTACGTGGGAGCCAGAGGATGCAATTCGACAACAATACCCTCACCTTTTTCAACGGGTAAATTTCGAGGACGAAATTTTCTTTAAGGAGGTAGAGTTGTAACACCCTAAAAATCGAGTATTTAAATTGGCATGATTTTGGTGTTTAGATGTTAAAGGAAAATTTTTTTTTTCTTTTATTTTAGTGTTTATTAAAGTCCTAGAGAGGGTAAAGCATAAATTGGAGAAGAATAAAATTTATTATTGGGAATTTATTGAAGTGAAACAAAGGTGATTAAGACTTAAGCTAAATTATGTGCTTAAAGTGTCATAAAATGAGCATATGGCATGGTGGAGAATGGCGCATGGGTTCAAGTAAGAGGAAGAGGTTCGAATCCCTTGTATAGCACCTAGATAAAATTTTTGTTTTAATTTTCGCTCATGGCTATGAAGTGTCGGCAAGGGACATATAAGGAAGGTGTTGACCATGTATTTTGGTTAGTGTATCAAGAGATTAAGGTAACAACTAACATATGGTATGGAATCAAAAGTTTAAGGAAAGATAGGGGGACATAAGGCACTTATCTAGGGAAAATTTGGAAAGAAATAATGGCCAATTGACCATAGGCTGGACGGCAATATTGGTAGGGGAGGAGAGCCAAAATTTTGTTAGTTGGCAAAATCTCATTCTTTTCTCTTTGGTTAACCTTTGCACTTTGTGCGAAATTTTATTCCTCTCCTTTCAATATCCCTATTTGGCCGAATTTTTGCACTTGGTTAAGCCAAAGTTTTGTGACCATTTGGTCATCCCTTTTCTTATCTTGATAACCAATTCTTGTGCCTCTTTCTTCTTGTGCGAAATCACCTATACCAAAATCAATTTCTTTTCTTTTTTCTTTGCCATGGCCGAATATACCAGCACCTAAAGTTCTTATTTTTCTTTTCTTTTCTTCTAATCTCCTTGAAATCAAAACATCATCACCATCATCCTTTCGTTCTTATACTATTTCTTTTCAATCGAAAATTCTCTCCATCTTCACTCTCTTGGCGAATGTTATTGTGCCTATAAGCCAAAATTATTTTTCCATTCTTAATCATTTATAGCAGAATCTTCCATCAATTAAACATCATTCTTAATCTTGCTTTTCGTCAGTGGGAAGTAGGTAAGGGTTTCTCTCCATTTTTTGATTTATTGATTAGTGATATTATGGCGAATATCATAGGATTTTGAGAGTCTTTTGGATTGATATAGCATTCATACTAATAACGTTTATTTCGTTATTATTTAGTGCAATAACGGAGATTGGAATTCAAGTGATCGGAGAATCGTGGAAACGTTGGAAGCGTTTCATTTTGGTAAGGAAATCCTACTTTTAAATCTCTAGTATTATTGATATTATTTTAGAACTAACTAAATTCTTTTGGATCTTGAAGACCGTCAAGATAGGGAAGAAAAGGGCGGTGTTTAGTTATCGTAAGAGGGTGGATCTGTAAATCCCCATTCAAGCGAAGAGCGGTTTCGCGGTCAGGATTTTCCACGGGTTGTGGGCCATCTTAGAAAGAAGTCCATTATTTGAAATAGTACGAACCTCGGAGCCGTTATACGTTGGTGGATTCTCGGCGGCTAGTGAATCGATAAACGAAGGAAAACCGAAAATCGAAGTGATTCAAAATCAAGAGGGTAAGATTTTGGATCCATTAACAAATAAGATTATTTTTGCGAATTAGTTGTCTAACGAATCGAAATATATTTTAGGTCTTAGGAGCGAGAAGGATAATACTCACGGTATCGAGGTGTGTAATTTCACCCTCATTATTTTAGGGTTGTATGTCAAATTTCGGTATGGTAGAAAAATCGTAAAACGACTAGATCGGTAAAAGCACAAAATTGATATTTTGACGAAATACGTAAAAGCGACTAAATCGTGAAAATTTCGAAAACGCCCCCAAGAAATTAATTGATATTATGAAAATTTGATGTTTCGTGAAAATGGGCCGTAAATACTCTAGTTCGTGAAAATGGGCCGTAAATACTCTAGTTCGTGAAAATGGGCCGTAAATACTCTAGTTCGTGAAAATGGGCCGTAAATACTCTAGTTCGTGAAAATGGGCCGTAAATACTCTAGTTCGTGAAAATGGGCGTAAATACTCTAGTTCGATAAATTGGGCCATAAATACTCTAGTTCGTTAAAATTTAGCCAAAACGCTCTAGTTTGGTAAATGGGCCAAAGCCCACTAAATTGCTAAATGGATAAATTGCTATAATTATGGGCCAAATGAAATGTCATTGATAAAACCCACCATGTTATGTATTGATAATAAATTTTATATTTTAAAGTACATGTATAATTGCATGGGTGGGATTTATGAAGAGAAGAATGGCCGATTGTTACAATATCGGCTTATTGCCTCTAGTTCGGTGGCTTTGCCACAATATCGACTTATTGCCTCTAGTTCGGTGGCTACGCTTACAATATCGCTTATTGCCTCTAGTTCGGTGGCTTTCGCCACAATATCGACTTATTGCCTCTAGTTCGGTGGTTTCGCCACAATATCGACTTATTGCCTCTAGTTAGGTGGCTATGCCACAATTATAAAAGGCTTAATGCCTACGATTGGTGTGATGGCGGGGTGGGTTGACTTGATCCCCACAGGTGTGATGGTTGGTACGGGGGTGTTAGCGGATGGTTATTAGGTTTGGGTTGGGAATTTCATTTTTCATGCATTATTAATTATTTTAAATTCATGTTATATTGTTGAATTCTGGATTGGGCTCAAGCCCAACATAATATCTTGACAATCTGGCCCAATAATGGTGGTAAGTGAGTTACACACTGAGTTCTAAGTAACTCACCCCTTTAATTTCTTTCCATCTCAGGTAATGGAAACTGATGTGGACTTGGGCTGAGGATGACTTCGTGGAGGCCATACTGCTAAATAAGGGTTATTTAAATTCTGAACTTTTAATTATTATTTTTACTATTTTGGGATGTTGTAATAAATGGCCTCTATAAATAACTTATGGATTTTATGTGTGTTGGAATTTAAACTTTATTTGGGCTTTTAAATCATGGGCTGTGATTTATGATGCTTTACTAAAATGAACTTGGGTTTTCAAAGTATAAGGAATTCTTTTATAAATAATTCTTTTTCTTGCTAACTCTTTAACAAATTTCCTAACGGTTTTAGATAATACAATGATTTTCAACTAATGATTTTAAATATTTATCAAAATCTAATACTCTACAAATTTTAAACTCCGTAACAATATTGTAGTTTTCAACTCATTAAGGATTTAAGAATAGTTGAATCATGTAACAAACCAAATCTAGTCTCAACGCATAGGTAGGGTTTGGGGTGTTACAAACTTTTATGTTAAATTATAAAGTGAAATAAATTTTAAAAACATTAATTTAATATAAAATATTTTTAGTATAATAATTATATTTATAATAAATATATAAAATTAACAATTATTAAAACATATAGAATTAAACTTTAATGATAATATAATAATATAGTATATAACTATTACAAAACCAAAACCAATTACCTAACTTGACCTTAAACCAATATACTAAATTAGTATATTACTAATCAATAAAATAATATTATAATATATAACTATTACTTAAAATATTAATACATATATAACTATTATTATAATATAGATTACAATAAAAGATATAATATTACATGATATTATAATGTTTAATCATCAACGCATATATATAAATTATAATTATATTATATTATATATATCATATAATATAGTAGGAGAGCTAACTTTTAAATGTACGAAGAGTATAGAGATTCAAAGCATATTTAACTAGGATAATAATAAACAATAATATCTATATAATAAGTAAAATATAATGTACTACTATTATATGTAACTATTATTATATAGATTGTAATAAAAGATATAGCTTTACGATATTATAATGTTTAATCATTTATGCATATCTATATACTATTAATATATGATATGATATAGCATTATAAAATATCATAGGAGAGCTAACTTTCAAATGCACGAAGAATATAGGGACTTAGAACATATTTCAATTAGTATAGTAATAAACAATAATATATAATATATATAATAATATGTAATATATAATGTATTATTATTATATATCAATATTATTATAATATAGATTATAATAAAAGATATAACATTACATAATATTATAATGTTTAACATTAATGCATATATATAAACTTTTCATATATTATATACTATATGATATGATATAACATTATATAATATAGTAGAAGGTTAACTTTCAAATGTATGAAAATAAAGAGAATTAGTGCATATTTCAAGCAATATAATAACAAACAACACTAATATTTAATATATAATGTATTAATATTATATATAACTATTATTATATTATAGATTATAATAAAATATATAGTATTACATGTGTCACATCCCAAAATAGGGCCTAGAAGAAATAGGATAAAATTTAGATTGTTATTTATTTTCTCTAAAATAGGGTAAAAGAACTAGAATGCCTTAAATATTATTTGTGTTAAAAGCTAATAAGAAGGAGCTTGTTGGTTTAATGGTAACGTTTTAAACCCACCTATAAGTCTCATGTTTGAACCATTTAGTGAGAATTCAATCAAAATATTTTTATTCCCTTGTTTTTGCCCCCAAAAGTGACAAATTTTAAAACAACTCAACCCAAAAACTATTCTTTTAATTTAATCCTTCATTTAAAATTTATCCTAATCCTACATGAATTTGTAAAACTTATTCCAATTAGGAAAAAAATTTTATAAATAGCTTATCTCAAAACAAATCCTAGGATTTACCTAGTAAATTTTCATGAAAAAAAAAAAACACCCATAAACACTTTCTCTCTTAGATCAACTTTCAAAACCAAATGAGCCAAAACTTTTCAAAAAATCCCCCATGTGGATCTACAGACTCCTCTCTAAGAAAAAAGGTTTTTAGATTCTTCAAATCTGGTGTGGGATTAAACCTAAATCTTTGTATATAATTGAAATTTTAGGAAGTAGAGAACTAAGGTTAGGCGAACATAGGAAGAACCTCTAGTATGAGCGAGCCCTTGTGCGAACCTATGCATGTGCCCCTATATGTATAAGCCATGTACGAGAACCTTGTGTGAACCTCCCAATTAAGCAAACCCCTCTTTGCATGTGAAACCTTAGGATAGGCGAACCCCTATATATATGCCTATATGTTGCATGTGAACCTTAGTTATTTATGGCAGGTATATGCGAACTGTATATGTGTGCGAACCCTAGGTGACATGTGAATTGTATATGTGTATGAACCCTAGGTAACATGTGCACTGTATATGTGTGCGAACCCTAGGTACATGCGAATTGTAAATGTGTGGAAACCCTAGGTATATGCGAACTGTATATATATGTGAACCCTATGTACATGTGAACTATGCAAAACCTAGGATTATGCAAGCCTCTATGCCATGCAAACCCTAGTATTATGCGAACTATATATGTGACCTAAGGTTTGGCAAACCCAGGAAAACCCTTCAGTATGAGCGAGCCCTTGTGCAAACCCATGCATATGCCCCTATATGTGTGAGCCATGTACGAGAACCTTGTGTGAACCTCCTAATTAAGCAAACCCCTCTTTGTATGTGAAACCCTAAGATACGCAAATCGCTATATATATGTCTATATGTTGCATACAAACCCTAGTTATTTATGGCAGGTACATGCGATCTGTATATATGTTCGAACCCTAGGTGACATGTGAACCTGTATATGTGTATGAACCCTAGGTAACATGTGGACTGTATATGTATGCGAACCCTAGGTACATATGAACTGTATATGTGTGCGAAACCTAGGTATATGCGAACTGTATATATTTGTGAACCCTATGTACATATGAACTATGAAAAACCTAGGATTATGCAAGCCTCTATGCCATGCAAAACCTAGTATTATGTGAACTATATATGTGAACTAAGGTTAGGTGAATCCAAGAAGAACCCTCAGTAAGAGCGAGCCCTTGTGCGAACCCATGCACGTGCCCCTATATGTGTGAGCCACGTACGAGAACCTTGTGTAAACCTCTTAATTAAGCAAATCCCTCTTTGCATGTGAAACCCTAGGATAGGGGAACCCCTAGATATATGTCTATATGTTGCATGTGAACCCTAGTTATTTATGGCAGGTACATGCGAACTGTATATGTGTACGAACCCTAGGTGACATGTGAATTGTATATGTGTATGAACCCTAGGTAACATGTGGACTGTATATATGTGCGAACCCTAGGTATATGCAAACTGTATATGTGTGTGAACCCTAGCTATATGCGAACTGTATATATATATATATATATGTGTGTGTGAACCCTATGTACGTGTGAACTATGCAAAACCTAGGATTATGCGAGCCTCTATGCCATGCAAACCCTAGTATTATGCGAACTATATATGTACATGCATATGATATATGCGAAACCTACATATATGTTATATGCGAAACCCTAGGTGAACCCTATATATATGTTACATGTAGATATGATATATGCAGACCCTTTATAGTAAAATGCAAACCTCTGTACATGTGATATTGATATTATTTTATTTTACACGAACCAAATACATGTGTGTATATGTGAAATTGATGAATGTATGAACACATATCATTCAAATGCTTAAGCATGAGATATTGAATGTTGCATCAATTGATGATAAAAATCATAAATATGCTAAGTATATGTGCATAATTACATGAAATCGTGTTCAGAGGACCGAGGAGTTCTGTAGGAGACAGTGGCAATTTAAGTCCACACTGAAAGTCAATACTGCACAAAGTAGGAGGTAATGTCATACAAATAGGATAAGTCGAGATGTTTGTTTAAGAACACTATCCAAACCAAATGAAACCAAGATGATAGTTTGAAAAGCCATCTAAACTGGGAAACCGGGATGGTAAGTTATTGAAGTGAAAATCATCGTCACAGATGATAAGTGAACGGCCATCGTCATCTGAAATCAAAACCGAGATGGCTGATTATTGCAGTGGGTTTTGGAGTGTCGAGCTATACCTTGAGGGCGGTTCAGATGGATGGGTGGGAATTAAAAACGACATTTGCATCACATCATACTATGAACCATATGTGCATTACTTTATACATTTCGTATGCCATGTCTAAATTCATTGTTATGTTATTAATTATATGTGTTATGATTGTTCTATTGTATATGATGATTTAGAATTTAGACTCATACGAGTCATTGTAAGCTCACTCCCCCTTTTCTTTTTCTCTCAGGTAATGCTGAAAGTTAGGACTCAGGACGACATTGGAGGGCCTTCAAACTAGGAAGTCGTTTATTTTTCAATATGTCTATTTTCAAGTTTTAAAAGCATTCCTTATTCATTTTTTATCGGGACTATAATTATTATTTATTTCTTCTTTTATATAATATAATTAATATTGTTTAGTTTTTTATACTTAAGCCTGTTATTATATTATTTACATACTATCTTTAATAATTGTTTCCGTTGCTTTTCAAAATAAAGGGGTTAAAAGATATCTTTTCTCAAAACCTTAGTCCTTTTCATAACACCACACGTTGTTTTTCAAAATAAAGGGGTTAAAAGATATCTTTTCTCGAAGCATTCGGTGATCGAATGTAACGCATTCGACTTAGCTGAAACTTCTAGGCCAGGTCCGAGTTGTTACTGTAACACCTCTAACCCATATCCGTCGCTGGAACAGGGTTTCAGAGCATTACCAAAACATTCAGAACATTTATCGATTAATTCAGGCAAGTTACTATTCATTCACAGAGGTCATTCATAATTTCCCTCAAATGGACCCTCGAGGCCCAACACGAGCATTAGAACCAAGTCGGGACTAAATCAAGAACTAAGGAAATTTTTCACGAAATTCTAAAATTTTCTAAGGTTGTAACACCCTTTGCCCGGGTTCTGCACCGGAACCAGGCCCGAGATGTTAAAACCTCATGACACCACTTAGGCTTATTGTGACTACTCACTTAAGCCACCTTTACCACTTTGTTTTCGACTTAAGAAGTCTCACTCATATTTTCGATGGCTCTCGAGGCTATCACGGAGCTTTTTCTATTATTAATTTTTTTCTCTTTTATTCTGGGTTCGCATGCCCGTGCATGTTGAAACACGCCCGTGTGTAGACACACACATGCCCATGTCCCCAAACTGTGCTTGAAACTCAAGCATTCTGCCAAATGCTCCATGGCCAAGGCACACGTCTGTGTTAGTCCAGGGGCACGCCTGTGTACCTCTAAGGCGCCCCCGTGTCCAATGCCCATGAAGAGCTACTGACTTAGTCCACATGGCTTGGGCACACGGCCATGCTCAAACCGTGTGTCTTACACGGCTCATGCACACGGCCGTGGGATTAATCCTGTGGCCTATTCTATCTAATAATAATAAGGTGCAGGGTACACACGGCCTAAACACACGACCATGTGTCTAACCGTGTGGGCATTCAGAAGCTATCTACCAAGCCTTCTACCACTCTCAATTGTATACATACATATACTAATTCAATGGGAACTTACATCACCAACTAAAATACATGAATTTATACATTTGATTCATGAAAATAAGGTTTTCCTCCCATACAATTACAACAACTTAAGCCATCTTCAATGGCCATACACATTTAAACTATAAACCCTCTTAGGCCAATACAATTAAGCACACTAACAACAACTCAATCAACCTTAAATTCTATCCTTATACATGCCATGACTCAATAGGATTTGATACCTCATACCAAGGGTCTTTTCGATAGTGTGAAAACATCTCCAGCGATCTCCAATCCGAGCTAGCTAAAATAACCTATAAGAGATGAGGAAAGAAGAGGAGTAAGCAATAATGCTTAGTAAGTTCATCTGCATAAACTGACAAACACTGATATTCATTGAACACATATGACTACAAGTTATTAGAATAAGATTTTCTCATGAGCTCATGGTTACTTACTCGACCATTGTTGAAACTTACTCATTCAATATTTCACCACATTCTTACCCTATCACGAGCCAACTGCTCGTGCTAAATAGCATTCATCCCTACTCTGATCACCATTTAATCGTATGAAACAACACATCAACCATCTAGATAAATCGCTCATACTACTAATCTCTCAATGGTTTCGCACTTAGCCCATGACTGAATCTCTAATGGGGTGGTATCGCACACAGCCCACCATTCATAAATACTCATGGTTATTTCGCACTTAGCTCACCAATCATTTATAAGCGATGGTATCGCATTACACCCATCGATTTCTAATGTATCGGTGGTAATGCACACGACCCACCTATGGCAATATAATTGATGGTATCGCATCTGACCCATCAATTAATAGTTTATCGATGGTAACGCATTACAATATGACCGATAATAATAATATTGATGGTAACGCATACGCCCATCAACAATTATCAATGAGGTGCATTTGCACAAGCTCACCGTTACTATACATTCACAAATATTTACCCTCATACATTTCTTAAATTCAATTGTTCATCCGTGAACATCCTCACTTATTATCATTCTTACTTGACTTTCTACGATACTCATTCGCATTCATGCAGTACAACAATAAATCTATCTCATGTAACTAAGGTGCATTAATAACACATATCCCACTAGGGGTTCATCATATATTGAATTCATCTCAATTCAGTTCTAACACTAACTTGAACTTATCATGGTACAACCACCTACATTCAAATTGTTAAATAACTCTCTTGAGTCCCATACACATAATTCTCATCGACATCATACCCCCAATAGGGTCTTTCACATATTAACATATCGATGACATGTCCTTTTCATGGTATTATACGAACTCCTACACCAAGACCATATTCCAATATGGTCTTACTCGAGACTTTAACCATCATCATATCATTCTATATACATTTTCCATTACTCTTAAATTCAATTCTCTTGACATCTCATCAAGGATGTTTCATACATTCACAGTGTAAATCTACTTTCCACACAACATTGAAATATTAAATTATCTCATATATAGTCGCAACAATCTCACATGAACTTACCTCGATGTCGAAAGGGCCGAAAAGGACTATTTGCCCACATCTCTTTTTATCCGTTCTAGGTCCGAAACTTGATTTCTTTGACCTAGAACAATGAAACATACTGATTTATTCACTTATAAATCATAAAATACCGTAATACACACTTTAGGCAAAAATGACTATTTTGCCCCTACACTTTGGCAAAATTACGATTTTGCCCCTAGGCTCGTAAATAAATTTTCATCACATTTTCTTATTAAACAAGCCTAGATGAAAATTTAATCCTCTTACAACTATCTCCAATTCCAACTATTTCATGCTTAATGAACAATTTATAACTTTTGCATTTTAGCCCAAATTAGGTGTTTTCATAACAACACCTTTCATAAAAGTTGTTTATCATCATCCTATCATTCATTTTCTCCCATAAAAATTCAGCAACCAGCATAAACTCTCTAATGACAAGTCCCTAGACTCTCAACGATGTTACAAATTAGTCCCCCCATTAGCTAGTTTAAGCTTTGGGGACTCCAAAAGTATAATTTTTATCAAGAAAAATTATCAAAACACTTACTGGAGAGGAGAGTTGCTTGATGAAATTTTAAGCTTCAAAAACCCCCTTGTTGCTGCCCATTTTCGGTGGAGAGAAGATGGAGAAAAGATGATAGCTTTCTTTTCTTTATTTTTCCCTTATTTTATTCCTTTAGTCAACTAATGTCACCAACCCTTGTCAAATTTTAAATTTCTTGTCCCCTTGACCGTCCATCACTTATAAGAAGGAATAATTGCACTTTAAAGACCTCCAATTCACATTCTATAGCTATTTGGCACTTCTAGCAAATAAAATAGGACTTTTGCACTTTATGCGATTTAGTCCTTTTTCACAATTTAGCTAAAAACTGTTAAAATTAAGAAACCAAAATTCTCATGCATCCTTGTAAACATGTTATAATATAAAATAATATCAAAATATTTTTCTTCAACATCGAATTAGTGGTTCTAAGATCACTATTTCGACTAGCCCCTAAATCGGGTTGTTACAAAGGTATAGGGCTCACACGCCCGTGTGACCTTAGGACACACCCATGCTACATGTCGTGTTTAGAACTAGGTAGTTCTCTGACACGGCCATCCCTCAGGTCCGTGTACTAGGCCTTGTGGTTAATGAATTCAATTCAAATTAGGTATAGGTTTCACATAGACACACGCCCGTGTTCAAAGCCATGTCACCCACACGGCTGAGACACACTCCCGTGTCTCTGCCCGTGTGCTCAATTTTGAGCATTCTATTTTCTCGAATTTAAGGTGCAGAGACACACGGCCTAACCACATGCTCGTGTTACCAGGCCGTGTGTCACACACGGTCTACACATATGCCCGTGTGGACAAAATAAAACCATTTCTAGCTTTATTTCTCACCCAAAATTTCACCCATGACCTGCACTTGAATCAGACATACACATACCAACCATTTCAAGCATTCAAGTTGAGCAACTCTATCATTCAACATGATATGTCATCACAAGCATTCATGTTTACAATCTTACTCTTTAATAAGCATACTTATTTCCCCTTTCTTAATCAAACAATATTATAGTACCTAAGTTATCACCATAACATGAACTTAAATACATATATGCATGTACCAAAACATAATCATCACTATCCATTCCAATGGCTAGATTACAAGCATCAATTACATTTACATGCCAATATGGCCAACATATACTATGCATGCTATTACAACTGTAATTGAATTACCATCCTATACTGACATGGGCCGATGGATAGTATGAGTGATCTCCGCCAAGCTTCTAATCCAACGAGCTTTCAATTTACTTTAAAATAGGGGAAAATAAAATAGGGTAAGCATAAAATGCTTAGTAAATTCGTATAACATGGTACTTAACTTACCATTCATCCTATTTTGAGGTAACTATATAAGGCATATTTATTTAATTTGACCTCAAGCCCTACACACATTCTCATTGCCCTTGTTAGTCATGTAATCCATGATAACATCAAGATACGTATAAGCTCAATCAACAATCATTTTCCATGCATATATGCTTTCCACAACATGTATTCATTTAGCATGTATATATCATCTCTTATTATTACAAGTATAGTTTCATAGTAGTTCGTTTCAAGTTTAGATCATTTCATGTCAGGGCTTTACTCATTTTATTCGAGTATTAAGGTCACCAAGTAGTAGTACACTCAAGGTGTACAAATATATAATCAAGGATGAACACTCCCATCAAATAATTTCCATGTACAATTATCATCTTTTCATATTTTCATACTTCACTAGTCATAAATCATCATTTCCTTGTATTTCATGTAATATCCTTTTTCATATCATATATATATCATTCCATGTGAATTTGTCTTAAATTCATATTTTCCATTATCAGAGCTTTACCCGTTGAGTTTATTCGAAATATCAATGGATACACAGGTAGTACACTCGAGGTGTACGAATCAGAATCTGTTAATTTGTGTCCAATGGTACCTATAAGGTACAATTCCAGAGAGTACACTCTCGAGCTACACATGTGTACAAAAGATTACCAGTCTAGGCTAAATCCTTTTTATGTCATATGCTCTAAAGAGCTTGATTTGTATTACTCGTCGGGCTAAATCCAATCCATAACATATGCTCGAGACGACTTATATTAGGATTACCAGTCCAGATTAGAATTGAGGTTGAAGGATTACTCATCCGAGCTAAATTCTATCTACAACAAATGCAGGACCTCTTTCGTTTCGAGAAATCACATATCCATCGATTTTCCATTTATTCAATCGGGTTTAAACACTTTTCAATTATTATCGGGCATTTTATTATTTCATACCTCCGTAACATTTATGTAAAATTCAAGTAAAACACATTCTACATTCATGTCAAGCATACTAGTAACATTTTATTCATTTACCATTTTATCCGAAATTTTCATTTATCGGGCTATATCGAGTAGGTTATCATTTCACCTATTTATGACATTGATAAAATTCACAAACACAACATTTAAATCAAGCATAAAAATATATACAATTTAGTTACACGAACTTACCTCGACAAAGATTCGTGTACGTAAAATCTACTAATCCGACATTTTCCTCATTCCACATTCTAACTTCGAATTTGATCTATTCAGATCTATACGAGTAAATTTAACATCAATAACTTACTAGGACTCAATTTTTATCCTAGACAAACTTACCATTTTGCCCCTAACTTTTCCATAAATTACTATTTTGTCCCTAGGCTGGAAAATGAAATTCATGAAATTCGACCCTCTACCCAAGCCTAGCTGAAATATACATACAACTTTTACAGCACATACATTTAACAAATTTCATCATTTTCCATGGATTTTTTACAATTTTCATTTTAGTCCCTAAATTAAGTTTTCATGAAAAATCACTTTGTAAAAGTTGTTTATCTATCATCAATCTTTCATTTTCTATCATCAATTTCAAATTTCCAGCATATGTATCCTTGACCCAATTTTTATACTTTGATAACTTTTGAAATTGATCCCCCAAATAGATAGTTTACGCTATCCCGATTCCAAAAATATCAAAATTACTAAAAAAGAGCCAAGAAAACTTACCCAATTTGGCCATGAAAGTCTCTTCTCTCTCTTCTAGGGTTTCCATGTTTATTTTTGGGAAGATGATGACATAAAATAAGATGATATCTTTTATCATCTTTTTAATTAATAAGTATTTTGCTATTTCCAATTTAGTCCTTGCCCTTTTTCTATATTTCCATTGATGAGTCACCAAGAAAAATCTACATACTTTTCTTAATGGTCTAATTCCCATATAAGGACCTCTAGTTTTGAATTCCATAGCTATTTGATCCTTCTAGCTATTAGAATCCAACTTTTGTCCTTCTCGTAATTAAGCACTAAATCGATAAAATTTTCTTTTCAAAATTTTCACACGACATTGCTAGTATACTATGGATCATATAATAAAATAAAAATAATTTTTATTTTTTGGCTTGAATTTGTGGTCTCGAGACACTGTTTCGATTTCTTTGAAATTGGGTTGTTACAACTCTCCCCTAGGAAATTTTCGTCCTCAAAAATTTTACCAGTAAAGAGGTTCAGACATTACTCTCTCTCATAGTTTCCTTAAATTCCTAGGTAGCTCCCTCTATATCGTGTCACTGTTAGAAAATTTTACTAAGGCTACCTTTTCATTTCTCAGATTTTCTCTTTTAGTGCTAGAATTTCAATCAATCTCTCATTGTAAGTCGTGTCAGGCTGAATTTCATTCTATATCATAGAGATAACAGATAATGGGTCTGATCAATACGTCGTAACACATATACTCATAAAAACATTATGGACTCTATCGAACACTGATAATAATACTAATCATTACGCAACATGTCTAATTCTTTTCAATGATCTCATTCGACTCAGTAAGCTGCAGCCTTAATTTTTCCTAAACAGCCAATCTGAATAACTTTCTTTCATGGTAAATTTTTAAAAATACTTTGTTACCATCAGAAACTCTATTTCTTTTCATTTTAGATCCACATCAGATTTCTGACGATCAAATACTGCTTTCAAACTGTTTCAGATAATTTTCATATTTCTTCGGTCTCAAAGAATCGAACCTACTACAAGTATCCTTTCTCATTGAACTCTGTCCAAGACATCGAAGTTTTACATTTGTAACCATATAAAACCTCGTACAGTACAATTTTGTACTTGACTGTCAACTATTATAATAAGCAAATTCAACCCGAGGTAAATACTTTTCTCAATTACCTTCAAATTCAAGTACACAACATCGAACTATATCTTCCAAAATCTAAATCATATGTTCAGATTGATCATCTGTCTGAAAATGAAACACGGTACTAAAATGTAACCATATAGCCAGAGTTTCTTGTATCTTATTTCAGAATTGAAATATAAATTGTAGATCTTTATCATGAATAACAGAAACTAGCACCTCATATAGTCTGTTAATCTCAAAAGCAGGTAATTCAAGCAATCTATCAATCAAGAAATCCATTCATGCCAGAATAAAATGTACAGGCTTTGTCAAACAATCAACACTTCTCAAATAGTATCTTTCTTTTTTCATAGACAGGAATAATCCCAATATAGAATTCATGGTAACTTTGTCCTATTTCCATTTCGGTATTTTCTCTTACTATAACCATCTTAAAAGTTTCATCCTTATCTTGCTGGTACATCCATCATTTAAGTACAATTTCAGAAGTACCACATTTAATTTTCGAGCTACTAATACATCTTTTTCAATTCATTATGCATTTTATCATTTCCCAGATAAACAGACATAGTACCACTGTGATCATCCATGTAAAATTTTCAATACAAGCTCTAATTTCTTCAGTACACAGATTGTCTCTGAATAACAGATATTTACCTAATCTATTCTGAAATTATGAATCAAAATTATTTCACATTGTATTCATTTAACTTACAACTCATTATCACTTTTCTAAGTTTCACTGTTCTGTTGTAGAAACATCTGTTAAGCTCTATACTTAGCTAAAATTATCCTTTCATTCAGACAATAGCAATCGAGTATCTATTGCTCATAAAGCAAACAAATAATTTTCTACTCAATATATCAGCAACCATATTTACTTTTTCTGAATGATAATCAATTACCCAAATCAGGGTCTTTCAATAATTCAAGCCATATACACAATCTCAAAGTCAAATCTTTTAGCAACATCAGACTCTTCAATCTTTACAATCAATGAATATATGACATTTTTCACCAAACAAGAAATGTTGTCAGATTTCAATACAGAAACAATACCCGTCAATTCTAGATCATATATCGGGTAATTATTTCCATATGGTTTTTAACTGTCTAAAAGTATAGGCTATTTCTTTGCCTTACTGCATCAAAACACAGTTTAATTCCATTTAATAATACATCTCTGTAATAACAAACTCCTTGCCCGATTCAGGCTGAACTAGAATTAATACTTCAGTCAACAGGGCTTCCAACTGATCAAAGCTTTACTAACATTTGTCAGTCCATTCAATTCTTACATCTTTCCATAATAAATATGTCATCAATGCAGCTCTTTCAATTATTAACATTGAAGCTTTGAGCTCTTCCAAAGCCACAACCATCAGATAGACTTTAAACTATAGTGCAATATTATGACTAACATTTCAGCTGTATAGATAAAGCAATACTTCAACATCACATCAATAGTGCACCTCAACTTAAAAGAGGGAAAACTGAAAGTGGTCCCAATAATAACCAATGCAGTAATACAGTTTCTATAATCTGTGATCTCTATCACCATTCCTCATGATCGAGTCAATATTCATAAAGGTAATGAATGTAATTACCTCCAATCAAAGAATATCTTTCAGAAGCAATCCTAAGTTTACATAATAAAGATATTAATGATGTCTTAGAGAAAATTTAGAAGAGTAATATCACCCTTACTCAGTAGAAATAACTGTGATAAAGATAATATAATTTGTACATTTGCAATTCTGGGCTTCAATCAGTAGAAGTAGAAATAACATCACATGAACCTTATCATCTAATCTTATATTAATCATGATGAATTAGAAAGCCCAAATATGATAGAGCAATACCACTCATGAATTAACCAGGCTTACAGTAATTTCATCTATCATGATTTACTCGCTTTTCAATACAACAAATATTGCATCTGTACATGCATAATTTCATATGCCTCTAAGAATAACGAAACTTATAGAGTACCCAGAAGATATTGCTGAAATATCTCCGATTATAATAGTTGCATTCAAATATCTTTGCAGTTTTATTACTATTTCACTGACCAATAAAATCATCAATAATCTTACATTATTCAGTTCATTGAAAGAGTCAATTTAGAAAAAATTTTGACTAATCTGTTCTTTAATTATTGCATCTGGATCAATCAATTACTCATGAATAACTTCTTCCTTAACAATGACATCACATATTCAGAATAATCTTTAGAATAATCTGATATCTCTTTAATACCATCTTTACTTATTAACCTGTTTTCATTTTAACTACATCTTTAGTCATTCAGCCTTTGAACTCTTTAGTTCAACATTCATGAGCTTAATCCATATGAATCTTGTGAATTTTATTGTATAAAACTATATTGGTGATGGGGTGGAGATCGTAAGCCTCAAAATTTAACTTATATATATATATATATATATATACTCATATAACACAACATTTATCATTCTCATGTACTATAAAGCATTTATCTATAGCTTCTCAGATTCTATTTCATCATGAGTAACATTTTACTCAGATACTTGAGTATCTTTTTGAGTCATCGAAATTAGCTCGGTTGGAAAGCATCTCTGTCTATTTGTAAAATAATTTTCATCAGAGTCGGAAGACATTATGTAACAGTCCAGTTTAGACCCTAGTCAGAATAGTGGTTTTGAAACCACAAATCTGAGTCAAAAAATATTTTAATATTATTTTATATGTTTGTAATATGTGAATAAGCATGTGTGAAAGTTTCGTGATTTAATTTATCTGTTTGTGTGCTTAATTTAATATAAGGATTTAGTTGTATAAAATGCAAAATTAGCATGCCATGTGTTAAAAGTACCAATGTGCTATGTCTTTGTAACTATAGTGGCCTTATGAAATAATTAAACCATTATGTATGATAATGGACATAAATGGCCATAATGTTTATAAATTTTATATGTTAATTAAAAGGTTAAATTTGTAAATTGATTAATAATGTTAATATAATAAAAACAATGTTAAAATGGTGGCCATTTTTAGTATTCATCCACCGAAAATATAAAGAAAAGAAAAAGAAAAAGGATAGGTAGGTTTCGGCTATGTTCAAGCAAAATTAAGGTAAGAGTTTTGTTCGATTTTTGATAATTTCTACGTTTTTTTGTAATCGTTGCTTCGAGTAATACAAAACCCATGTCTTAATTTTGGAATTTGATGAAGAATTTGAAATGTGCCATTGATGAATGCTTGAGCTTTGTGATGTTAATTGATGAAATATGAAATATATGTGTTAGATTAACATGTTTTGTCTTTGGATTTTTGGTGAATTTGAGTAATTTGGACTAAATTATGAAAATAATATTTTGAGGGACTAAAATGTGAAATAAATGAAAATTGTAGACTTAGATGAAGCATGTGAACATTCTGCTAAGCATGGGTACAAAGAAATTATGTGTATTTTGTGATTTTGTGAAATAGGGACTTAAATGTCAAAATGTGAAAATGTGAGGGCTAATTTGTAAATTTCCATAAATGTGTGTTTTCGGATTGAATTGAATGATTTGGTGAATGAATGAGTTAAATTTGAATATGTATAGATCAAGAACCAAAGAAAACGGATTTAGACCGAGGAAAGTCGAAAGTGATGAGTAGTCGAATCCGTTCGTTTATATCCGTACGAGGTAAGTCTATATACAAATAAATGTATTTAAGTTGATTCATTCATGTTCATATAATATAGAATTGTGATGAATGGCTTTGGTTGATATATATATGAAATCTGAGAAAGTATCAACAATGTGTTAATGTTCAAAAAGTCACGTACGAACCTTAAGAATATATAGGATTCATATGTCATGACATAGGGTTCTGATATGTGATATCGTGTAAGACCACATCTGGGACATTGGTGTCGATTTGAGAATTACGTGTAAGACCATGTCTGGGACATTGGCATCATATATGATTTCGTGTAAGACCCTGTCTGGGATAGTGGTATCGATATTTGATTACATGTAAGACCACATTTGGGACGTTGGCATTGTATGAGTATTCCGAGTTATCCGAGTATCCTATTTGATTTTGAATGGTTCAACGGGCAATTTCAAGAACTGAAAGGCCATGTAAAATGTGTTACCTATTCAGGTACGTTTGAAATGTATACTATATTTGAGTATGAAAGGTAAGTATATGTAAATCTGCAAAATTGATATATGTGCATAGACTTGCTAAGACAAAATGTGATATATGTATGAATGTGCTATGATCTATTGAGATACATGGAGATGTGATTTGTTGTCCAGAAAATGGTTGGATACAAATGAGCTAAAGGAGAAATATGAATATGCTATTGAAATATGTTAAAGTTCTTGTATTTGAAAGGGTTATAAATGTTTTATATGTTAAGTTTATTTGTATATGGCCTACTAAGCTTTTGAAAGCTTACTTTGTGTGTGTTTACATTGTTTTATAGATCGTTAAAGCTACGGAAGGCTCGGGGATCGTCGGGGATCGTCATCACACTATCAAATCATATTTTGGTACCTTTTGAATGTGTTTATAACTAAGTATGGCATGTATAGTCTAGTTGAATTAGATGATGTTTTGAGTTGTATATATAAGCTATGTGATATGGCTTGTAAATGGGATGTGAATATGGTAAATTTTAGCCTATTATTTGTGATGCAAAGTTGGTAAGTTTTTGGATGGATTTTTCCTAGAAATGCTTGTGATTAGAATGAGATAAATGGTTCATAAATTGGTAAGTTTGATATGCATTGAATGGTTAGAAAAGATGAACATTATTGGTATGATTTGGTTGGATTTTGAAGGCATGAAATGTGTTTATTTGTGTTTGTAGGTTTAACCCTTAATAGGTGGCAAATTGGCCTTGCAAATGGCCTATATTTGCCCACATGGTTGAGCACACAGGCGTGTGGCTCGACCGCGTCCCTTGATTTGTAATTCGATTCAAGTCAGGCCCGCCCACGGGGTAAAAACACGAGCGTGTGACTGTCCGTGTGAAACAAGTCAGTGTCGACCATGAGCTGGACACAAGGGCGTGTGACTGGCCGTGTGATGCAAGTCAGTGTTGACCACGGGTGAGGCACATAGGCGTGTCCTCGGCCATATGGACAAGTCATTATGTATGCCCTGTTTTTTCACGGCCTAGACACACGGGCGTGTCTAAGGCCGTGGCCGTGTGAGGCACACGGCCTACCCACACGGGCGTGTAACCTCTATAGCTTTGAAAAATGTTTGATTTTCAAAAATTTTGTATGCATTCGGTTTAGTTCGACCCTTTTCTAATGCATGTTTACGGTCTCATAGACTTATTTAAGGGACTATTTGATTATGAAGTATTAAGTTATGTTGTGAAATGTTCGTAAAAGTTTCAAATTGTCCGATAATGCCTCTTAACCCTAGACCGGCGATGGTTATGAGTTAGGGGTGTTCCATATCACACTATCATAGGTTATATAATGGCATGTATTTCTAGACTCCACATATGCCACGTTCAGTCCAAGAATCGACTAAACCATAGCTTTGATACCACTAAATGTAACACCACTAACCAAAGATTAAATCCACCGAACAGGTGTCGAGGCGTTACTGAACATTCAAAACATTTATCAATTAATTAAGGCAAGTTACTATTCATTCACCGAGGTCATTCATAATGTCCCTTAAATGGACCCTCGAGGCCCAATACGAGTATTACAATCAAGTCAAAACTAAATCAGGAACTCAGGGAATTTTTTGTGAAATTCTAAAATTTTCCAAGGTATACGGCTCGCACGCCCGTATGGTCCAAGAAACACGCCCGTGTGACCTTGGGACATGCCCGTGCTTCAGTCCGTGTTCAAAACTAGGTAGCTCTCTGACTTGTGCCACACGGCCATGCCACACGCCCGTGTGCTAGGCTGTGTGGTTAATTAATTCAATTCGAATTAGGTGCACGTGTCACACGGCCAAGACATAAGCTCATGTTCAAGGCCGTGTCACCCACACGGCTGAAACATGCCCGTGTCTCTGCCCATGTGCTCAATTTTGAGCATTCTATTTTCTCAAATTTAAGGTGTAGGGGACACACGGCCTAACCACATGCCCGTGTTACCAGGCCGTGTGTCACACATGGTCTACACACACGTTCGTGTGTCTGCCCGTGTGGATAAAATAAAGCCATTTTTAGCTTTATTTCTCACCAAAAATTTCACCCATGACCTATACTTGAATCACACATAAAAATACCAACCATTTCAAGCATTTAAGATGAGCAACTCTATCATTCAACATGATATATCATCACAAGAATTCATGTTTGCCATCTTACTCTTTAATAATCATACTTATTTCCCCTTTCTTAATCAAACAATATATAGTACCTATATTATCACCATAACATAAACTTAAATACATATATGCATGTACCAAAACATAATCAACACTAGCCATTTGGATGGCTAGATTACAAGCATCATTTACATTTACATGCCAATATGGCCAACATATCCTATACATGCCATTACTACTTTTAATTGAATTAGATATTATACCGACATGGGCTGATGGATAGTGTGACTAATCTCGCCAAGCTTCCAATCCAACGAGCTTCCAATTTACTCTAAAACCGGGAAAATAAAATGGGTAAGCATAAAATGCTTAGAAAATTTGATTAATATTGTACTTAACCCATTCATCCTATTTTGAGGTAACTATTTAAGGCATATTCACTTAATTTGACCTCAAGCCCTACACACATTCTCATTTCCTTTGTTAGTCATGTAATCCATGATAACATCAAGATATGTATAAGCTCAATCAACAATCAAGTTTCCATGCATATATGCTTTCCACAACATGTATTCATTTAGCATGTATATATCATCTCTTATTATTACAAGTATAGTTTCATGGTAGTTAGTTTCGAGCTCAGCTAGTTTCATGTCAGGGCTTTACTCGTTTTATTAGAGTATTAAGGTCACCAAGTAGTATTACACTCAAGGTGTGCAAATATATAATCAAGGATGAACACTCTCATCAAATAATTTCCATGTACAATTATCATCTTTTCATATTTTCATACATCACTAGTCATAAATCATCATTTCCTTGTATTTCATGTAATATCCTTTTTCATATCATATTTCAAATCATATATATATCATTCCATGTCAACTTGTCTTAAATTCATATTTGCCCTTATCAGAGCTTTACCCGTTGAGTTTATTCGAAATATCGATGGATACACAGGTAGTACACTCGAGGTGTACGAATCAGAATCCGTCAATTCATGTCCAATGGTAACCATAAGGTACAATTCCAGATAGTACACTCTCGAGCTACACATGTATACAACAAGATTACCAGTCCAGGCTAAATCCTTTTTATGTCATATGCTCTAAAGAGCTTGATTTGGATTACCCGTCTGGGCTAAATCCAATCCATAACATATGCTCGAGAGGACTTATATCAGGATTACCCGTCCGAGCTAAATCCTATCAGAATTGAGGTCGAAGGATTACTCATGCGAGTTAAATCCTATCTACAACAAATGCAGGACCTCTTTCGTTTCAAAAAATCACATATACATCGATTTTCCATTTATTCAACCGGGATTTAAACACTTTTCAAGTATTATCGGGCATTTGATTATTTCATACCTCCGTAACATTTATATAATTCAAGTAAAACACATTCCACATTCATGTCAAGCATACAAGTAACATTTTCTTCATTTACCATTTTATAAAGCATTTTCATTTATCGGGCTATATCAAGTAGGTGATCATTTCACGTATTTATGACATTGATAAAATTCACAAACACAACATTTAAATCAAGCATAAAAACATATACAATTTAGTTACATGAACTTACCTTGACAAAGATTCGTGAACATAAAATCTACTAATTCGACATTTTCCTCATTCCTTGTTCTAACTCCGAATTTAATCTATTCAGATCTATACGAGTAAATTTAACATCAATTTATCATATTTTACACTTATTAGGACTCAATTTTTATCATAGACAAATTTACCATTTTTCCCCTAACTTTTCCATAAGTTACCATTTTGTTCTTAGGCTCGGAAAATGAAATTCATGTAATCCGACCCTCTACCCAAGCCTAGCTGAAATATACATAAAACTTTTACAGCACATTCATTTAACAAATTTCAGCATTTTCCATGGATTTTCAATAATTTTCATTTTAGTCCCTAAATCAAGTTTTCATGAAAAATCACTTTGTAAAAGTTGTTTATCTATCATCAATCTTTCATTTTCTACCATCAATTTCAAATTTCCAGCATATACATCCTTGAACCAATTTTTATACTTTGATAACATTTCAAGTTGATCCCCAAATAGATAGTTTAGGCTATCGATTATCAAGGTAAGATGGCCGAACCTCCTTCTCGGATAAGGGCGCTTGGATGGCTAGGTTGGGTATTTAAAATATTAAAATTACTAAAACGGGGAAAAATGAGCCATGGATGTGGAGCCGGGTTGACTCGAGGTGGCTATGCAAAGGAAACTTACCCAATTTGGCCATGAAAGTCTCTTCAAATTGGTATCTTTCTAGGCCTAGGGTTTCCATGTTTATTTTGTGGGAAGAAGATGACATAAAATAAGATGATATCTTTTATCTTCTTTTTAATTAATAAGTATTTTTTCTATTTTCAATTTAGTCCTTGCCCTTTTCTATATTTTCATGGATGAGTCTTCAAGAAAAATCTCGTACCCTTTTCTTAATGGTCTAATTACCATAAAAAGGACCTCTAGTTTTGAATTCCATAGCTATTTGATCCTTCTTGATTTAAAAAAGCTACTAGAATCCATGTAGCACTTTGGGAATTTCAAACAACCTACTTTACTAAAGTTTTAAAATTTCTTTATTACTAAAATACCTCAGAGGAAAATGACTAAATACCCTGGCTAGAAATGGGCGTAAATGTCCAAGCGCGAATAGGTATGGAAAGTATTAAGGAATGGATGCATGAACTCTTTCTGTGAACTAGGATAGAAGATCTGAAACCTTGTTTGCACGAAAGAATCTCTAAATTAAAATTTCGTCATAAAATTTCTTCGCGGGTAATAAAGTGGAACAAACGCTAATACATAAAACTTCTCTTAATCGCATTAAAAGCGCAGTAGATAGAATGAGTTTCAGAGGACGAGGACGCCGTGGACGCGGTAGGGTAGGATGATTTGTGTCCGAACTCGCCGTGTCGTGACAAGGTTCTCAAAATGATGTACCACCGCCACCACCACCTCCACTTTTGGAGCAGGAGCAGGATCGACGAGAGAGGCGTGTCGCAAGCGGTGTTGCGAGTCCTCGAATTGGTGGTCAATGGTGGAAATTTAGAGCTCGAAATCTGCTCCGAGCGGATTCGGTCCAACTGAGTCGAGGTGTTCCGGTGTATCAGAGTGGCACCCAAAGGTAGTAGTATTATTGGAATCTATGTAAAGGATAATGGATGATCTTGACGACCGAGGAGGAAAAGTCGAAAGGGTGGTCGCTTCTAAAGGTACGGTTTACAATGGTGGCGCCGGATGGAGCCACAATGATGACCTTACGGGATTACTTTAAAACCGCCGTAAGAAGTATGTGGGCACCAGCCTACACCGATTTATTTACGTGAGGAAGGCTTTTCCGGTCTAGTACAAGGAACTAAGTCCGTGGCCGAGTATGAGGCGGAGTTTTAAGACTGGTAGGTATGCAAGAGGCATCGTGGCTCTTGAACACGAAAGGCCAGGTCCGCTTGAGGACGGACCGAGATGATTTGAGATTACTGATTGCCCCGCAGCAAGTCCGTGAGTTTTCATCTCTTGTGGAAAAGGCTAAGGTAGCCGAGGGGATCAAGGAGGCTGTGAGGCAGAATTATAGTAGAAATAATCAAAAGAGAGGATTTGGGTCAGCTGGATCCAGTGGTAATGAGCAGAAGAAGGCCAGGCAGAGTGGGCCAAATCAAGCAGCAAGGCCCGTAGCTACTAATCAGAGGCCGGCTCAGTGCAATCGCTGTGGGAAGTCCCATTGGGGAGGTTGCTCGACCGACGATAGAGGATGTTTTGAGTGTGGGTCTTTTGAACATCGGTCGAGATTGTCCCTAAGTGAGCTCGAAATCACCCGACCCGGGGCGTAACCGTGCATCAGACCGAAATGTGGGACCGCAGAGGGTCGTGGTAATGGCAGAGGAAGCAATGGTCCTAGCAGAGGTCGAGGAACTCGAGGCGGAGGTTCAGCAAAGACAGAGGCTAGGGCGTACTGGCTTAGTCTATCTGCAAGGCGTCACGAGGAGGGTGACGATCGGATGTCATAACTGATGACGCTTCGATTTTTGGTCTTCCTTATTATGCATTAATTGATGTGGGGTCTACACATTCATACGTAGCAAGTAGTGTGGTAGAGACTTTGAACCTAGACTCGAGATCGCCGCTAGGGAGATGACTGTGGTGAGTCCGTTAGGTCACTCAGAGTGGTAGACAAACTTTTAGGACGCACCCTAGAACTCCAAGGGTCGATTCGGTCGATCCGATGGAACTACCATTCGGGAGTTCGATTTGATCCTTGGAATGGATTGGTGGCTAAGTATCGCGTAATTTGGATTGCGCTAAGTTTATGGTTCTTAAGACTACCGAGAATGATGAAGTGGTTATGATAGGTGATAGAAGGAATTACCTATCCAATGTGGTGTCCGCCTTGAAGGCGGAAAAGATGGTCAAGAAGGGTTGTAAGGCGATTTGGTTGAATCGTGCTTTGGAAGCTAAGGAGTCAGAGTTGGAAGGTCCGAACGGTTGGGGAATTTGCTGATGTATTCTCAAGAACTTCCGGTCTACCTCGCATCGGAAGTCGAATTTGGTATAAACTTGCTACCCGAAGCAGACTTTGTGTCTATAGCACTCACGAATGGCACCAAAGGAATTGGTGGAGTGAAGGCTCGATTCAGAGCTCTGGATAAAGGGTTTATTCGACCTAGTATATCTCCGTGGGAGCGCTGTATTGTTTGTCAAGAAGAAGGACGGTTCTATGAGGATGTGCATCGACTACCGCCGCTAAACAAGTTAACGATCAAAACAAGTACCCATTGCCTCGGATCGATGACTTGTTTGACCAGCTTGAAGGGGCGCGGTGTTTTCAAAGATAGACCTTAGGTCGGGTTACCATCAACTTAAGGTGAAGGGGTCGATGTTCACAAGACGGCTTTTCGAACTCGGTATGGGCATTACGAGTTCCGGTGATGCCATTCGGTTGACCAATGCCCTGCGGCGTTCATGGACTTAATGAATAGGGTATTTCAAAGAGATTCTAGATCAATTCGTCATAGTGTTCATAGACGACATATTGGTCTACTCAAAGACGGAGGAGAAGCACGACAAGCATTTACTGGATAGTCCTACAAGTGTTGAGGAAAATAGCTTGTATGCCAAATTCAAGAAGTGCGAATTTTGGCCGAGGAGGTGGCTTTCTTAGGTCACGAGTGTCACGAAGGATTAGAGTGGATCCCCGCAAGATTGAAGCGGTATTAGAGTGGAAACCGCCTAAGTCAGCAAGCGTAGATACGGAGTTTTAGGGTTAGTGGTATTACGGAGATTTGTGGAAGGGTTCTCTCGATCGATCGTAGCTGCTGGCTAAGTTACTAAGGAAAGGTGTTCCATTTGTATGGTCGGAGAAGCAAAGAAGAAAGTTTTGATAGTCGAGGAAGATTACACTTAAGCTCGATTTTAGTACAACCCGAGGTGGAAATTATTCACGTTTATTGTGATGCATCTCACATTGGTTTGGGGTGTGTGTTGATGCAGATGGAAAGGTAGTAGCCTATGCGCCCCGATACCGAGACCGCATGAGGTTAACTATCCAACTCACGACTGGAGTTAGCCGCAATGCCTTCGCCCGAAAGTATGGAGACATTATCTTTATGGGGAGAAGTCGGTAATTTACACGGACCACAAAAGTTTGAGGTATCTTCTGACACAGAAGGATCTGAATCTGAGACAGCGCCGATGGATTGAGCTGTTAAAGGACTACGACTGTTCCATCGAATATCATCCGTAAGGCTAACGTGGTGGTCGACGCGCTGAGGAAGGTCGTGGCGGACTTAAGAGCAATGTTTGCTCAGTTGAGCCTATATGACGATGGAAGCCTTTTGGCAGAACTTCAAGTTAAGCCAACATGGGTCGAGGAGATTAAGAACAAACAGTTAGTGGATGAAGGCTTAAATGCGAAGAGAATGCAAGTTCAGGATGGTGGTTTAGAAGGGTATAGTTTGACTGGTGATGGTGTGTTATGTTTTCAAGGACGGCCCAGATGCCAAAGGACATGGAGTTGAGGCGGAAGATTCTCCATGATGCTCATAGTAGCCAATACGCTATGCATCCCGGAGGTAGCAAGATGTATGGAGACCTACTAAAGCAGATTCCGTGGCCCTGTTGAAGCCCGAGATAACGGAATTAGTAGGGAAGTGTTTGACGGTCGCAGAGTGTTAAGGTCAACACCGCTACCATCGGGCTACTTCAACCGTAAAGATTCCTCAATGGAAATGGGAAAGGATCACTATGGATTTCGTCGCTGGTCTACCCTTACGCCCAAAGAAGAAAGATGCGCTTTGGGTAATCGAGACCGTCTGACTAAATCAACTCACTTTATCTGGGTGAGAATGGACTACTCACCCGTGGCTAGCAAAGTTGTATGTGGCGAGATAGTCGATTGCATGGTGTACCCAGATCGCTTATCTCGATAGGGACCCAAGGTTCACTTCGAGGTTTTGAAAGCGTTACATCAAGCGTTGGTACGCGGTTGGATTTCAAAGATGACTTTCCATCCTCGATTGGACGGGCAATGAAGGGTCATCTGATCTTAGAAGATATGCTGAGGGGTTGTGTCTTGGAATTTCGAGGTAGTTGGGAGGAATTCTTACCTCTAGCCGAGTTCGCCACAACAATAGCTACCAAGCGAGTATTCAGATGGCACCATACGAAGCACTGTATGGACGGAAATGCCGAACTCCGACGTGTTGGACGGAGTTGAGTGAACGACAAGTGTTGGGCCCAGAATTAGTAGCAGAGACTGAAGACAAAGTCAAAGTGATTCGGTCTCGTCTCAAGGAAGCATCAGATAGGCAAAAGTCTTATGCCGATCTCAAACGCAAGGAAATGGAGTATGCTGTGGGAGATAAGGTCTTCCTGAAGGTGTCGCCTTGGAAGAAGGTACTAAGATTTGGGCGGAAAGGGAAGCTAAGCCCAAGATTCATTGGCCCATATACGATCTTTCAAGCGTTTAATAGGACCCGTAGCTTATCGCTTAGAGTTACCGCGAATTAAGTCGATACATGACGTCTTTCACGTATCAATGCCGAGACTCAGATCGGTCGAATCCATCACATGTGGTGCCCGTGACAGAAATCAAAGTTAACGTGGACTTATCTTTTGAGGAAGAACCTGTTCAGATCGTGGATAGAGATATAAAGGTTCTACGTAGGGAAGTCGTGCCTTAGTGAAAGTGCTATGGCGGAATCATGGTGCCGAGGAAGCTACGTGGGAACTCGAGGATGTGATACTGCGGCAATACCCTCATCTGTTTTAGTTATGTAATTTCGGACTAAATTTATTTTAAGGGGTAGAATCGTAACATCCCAAAATGGGGTTATTTGGAATTTAATTATTTTTCTTATGTAAGAACCGCTAAGATATTATTTATGGAATAATAATGATCAATTTAAGGCTTTGTGTTGGCTCGATTTGGTAGGAAATTTTAGTTTTAATTTTTAAGGTAGGAGCCTTAGCAAGAGGGTGTTATAAGAATAAATGGGGATAATTTGGACATAAATGAGCCTAGACAAAGTGGCAAAAGTGAGGCCACTTAGGAACTTGTGTGACGCCACCAAGGGAGCAAGGAGAGCCTTGGTTCGAGTCACAAGAATCCTTCTTTTGCATTATGGTGGACGGCAACAAGGAGAGAGAGTCCTTTCTCTTTAAACTCTAATTATTATTTAGATAATAGGATAATGTGAGCTTTTTAATTGGATTTTAATTGCTTAAATCTAAGGAAAATGGGAGATAAATGAGGATATTACATGGATTATTAAATAGATATTATTGAAGTTTTATGTTGAGGATAATCAAGGATATTATTTGATTAAAAGGATTATTTGGCTATTATTGGGAATTATTAGGTGATTATTATTGTTTGAATTAAATCAATTTAGTGGTTATGAGAAAAACAAGGAGTTGGCTAAGCCTTGAACTCCTTGGACGGTAAGCTTAGGGGAGGGGAGTGCCGAATGCTTATAAAAGCCTTCAAGCTATCACTTGTTTTCTTTTTTTCCATCTTTGCTTGTGGCCGAAACTCTCAACCCTCCCATCTTTTATTCTTTCTCTTTGAAGACTAAAAGCCATCAATTTTTTTCAATCTTTGGCCGAATCCTCCACATCTCCATAGCCCATCTATTTCTTTTCTTCATAGATCAAAACCCCTATTGTCCTACCTCCAAATAGCCGGATATACCCTCTTGAAGTGCCGAAACCTCACATTCCTCCTTGGTTGCACTTTGGCCGAATAGTGCAGTGGCATTGATACTCCGGGACTTCTTTGTAATTCAATCGATTATCAAGGTAAGGGATGGCCGAACCCTCCTTCTGTATTTTCTTTTTCTTGTCGACTTATGGGATTGAATGGAAGCCGAAGTTTCGGCAACTAGTAGCAAGAGTTCTAACCAGTGTTGAAATCGATGATAGGCACTTCGGGATCTCAAAACAGAGAGATCGGACCTGGCATTCTCTGACATTCGGTTTTGGGTAGGTGGTGGTAAGTGTCTACTTATAAAAGATTACTCCTCTAATGATTAAGAAAAGCCGAAAGCTATGGTTGCTAATAATTGACCAACTGTAGTTTATGAACCAGATTGCGATTCAAAAGTCAAGCTAGGATTCAAGCGATTAGGTAAGGATGCGGTACAAAATATGACCCTTTAAATTATTTGGTTTGGCCGAATGGCCATATTGCTAATCTTGATAGTTGGTCAATATAGGGGCAAGGACTTAGAGTGTGGCCGATTGATTATCTTGGATTTAAGACTATCGTGGTAACAGTGTGTACATACACACTATATAATATATTAACTATGCTTAACTTTGTGAATGCTCATTTTATTAATGTAGCATTGGAATTAATACCAAATCGGTATAAGTGGTGATTCGTAAGTACCGTTAATGTGATATTATTATTATTAATGCTTTTGGTAAGCATGATGTATTGACACATGAAATTTAAGAATGTGATGGCATGAAACATATGTATGTTTATCTGCTGTGGGTTTGATGAGTGGAGGGGCGGTGATATTGTGCCGATGGGCACCAGTTGTTTTGGTAACACACCGTGGCTACGGCCACCGTGAGGTTTGGTACCTCCGAGGTTTGGTACCTCAATAGCGACTTATCCTCGTGGTTAACACCACCGTGGGTTGGCCCCACTTGAGATATGGGATCGCCTCGCCGTTGATTTGGTATCACACGATGGGTTGGCCCCATCACCCGATTTGTGTTTACGGACACCAGTGTTTTGGTAACACATTGTGACTACATGTCACCAGTGGTTTGGCACCACCAGTGGTTTGGTACCACAACGGGGTAGACAGTGGCGTTTGGATGGCTAGGTTGGGTATTTAACATTCTGCATATTAATTGTTATATACTGTGTATGAAAATGTTTTAAAACGGGGGAAGGGTTACATACTGAGTCTTGGTGACTCACCTTCTCCTTTATATTTTTCAGGTGACACTTAGATCGCGGATGTGGAGCCGGGTTGACTCGAGGTGGCCATGCAGTGGATTAAATTAAAATGAACTTTAATTTCAGTTTGATAAATTTTATTTTGGGTTTATTTCATTTGGTTGTAATAAGGCCTCCTGAAACTTTATTTCCGTTATTTCCACATGTTGGATATTGTTTTAAACTATATTATTATTATGGTTGAATTTAGATCACACATTTTTTTAATTTAACACGAAAAATGTTTTAAAATGCCATCGGGCACGATTGAAATTTGTTTAATATCTTGACCCAATAAAATTTCCAAATTAAATCTAAGTATGTTTTCAGTAAGATAGCAAAAAAATGAGTAGTTTTCAACAAAACTTAAGTGGATTTCGAAAATGGGTTTCAAAAAGTTCCTCTTCGTAACGACCCATATTCGGTCCTAACTTTTGGTTTGGTTTGAAGTAATGTTACATTAGGCTATCCCGATTCCAAAAATATTAAAATTACTAAAAACGAGCCAAGGAAACTTACCCAATTTGGCCATGAAAGTCTCTTCTCTTTCTCCTAGGGTTTCCATGTTTATTTTGGGGAAGAAGATGACATAAAATAAGATGATATCTTTTATCTTCTTTTTAATTAATAAGTATTTTTCTATTTTCAATTTAGTCCTTGCCCTTTTTCTATATTTTCATGGATGAGTCTTCAAGAAAAATCTACGTACTTTTCTTAATGGTCTAATTACCATAAAAGGACCTCTAGTTTTGAATTCCATAGCTATTTGATCCTTCTAGCTACTAGAATCCATGTAACACCCCAAACCCGGCCTGGACGTTATGGCCGAATCTGGCGATTTCACATGATAGTGCTTTAGAAAATGTAATTACGATAAAACCATTTTTAGATATCTTAGGCTACTGTCAAATCGTATCGTTTACTCATTCATTATCCATTTTCAAAACATTATACGTTGCGGAAGCTTTTAAAATAATTTGTGAATTCGTTTATATTTTGATAAAACATTTATAAAATAAAAATCCCAAATTTAAACAAAAATCTGTAAAGGCCATATTACATAAAATTTTCCTAGATGAATATAATTAAAAATCGTAAATGTCTAGAACCGTGGTCACCGCCAAGTCCTCTGCTGCACTGACCCATCTGCTGTTGGGGATTACCTGAACAGATTAAACAGAAAAGGGTGAGTTTTTGTAAACTCAGTATGTAATCCCCACAGAAAACATGCACAAGAATATCAGAAAATAGACATAAATTCACAGTTCGGGTCTGAGCCCATTACAAAACAGTGTGGACCTTAGCCCACTCAGATACAAAATCAGATTTATTCTAGGGCCTTGGCCCATTCAAGACATAATATACAGATTAGAGCAGAATAGAAAAGTCCTACCCACCGGCCTCTACACACCAACTCCGTCCAGCCGTAGACACCATGTGGAGATAAAATCAACCCACCTATCCCTCCACACCATGCTGTACTGAATGCGGCACATAATTAGAAATTTGCAGCTGAGCTGCCAAATATCAGGCTTAAGAGACTTTCAGACACTTCCTCCAGTAAATCATCAACCCACCCCGATGCAATGCAACATACATAAAATGTCATGCTATTATGCAAGGACAGACCAAACACTCAGATATCAGGATTCATGCTCAATACAGAAATCAGAAAGTCAAGTGACATAATTAGGGGTCTAGGTAAAGCTTACCGACCCTACAATAGGTCCACAGTTGACTAGGGCGACCCGTGCAACCTTAGAGAACTTCTCAGAAAAATAGGCTAAACACCTATGTGGCTGCTGCGTGTGGGCCCATACGCCCGTTTGGCCTACAAGGCCCAATTGGCCTTGGTCGTGTGGATCACACGGCCTGGCCCAGAATCCCACACACCCGTATGGTTCCCCCGTGTGGGCCTACACTCATGTGTGGCGCACACGACCCAATTTGTCGAGCCGACCTCGTACACGACCTCGCTCGGCCATCACACGGCTGTGCCACCTGGACACGGCTTGGCTCGTCAATCACACGGCTGTGGGGTGACTTACAGTCTCACACATGGCCTACCACACAGATGACCACACACTCGTGTGGTGTCGATAGTGAGGTTTTTGGCTTTCGTTGAAACCTCGTTTTCTATGTTTTCGGGTACACACTTGGTTTGTTTTTGCTGATTATATACTCCCAAGATCACCAGTACCTATAAGAAAATGGCATTCACTCCATTAATCCCTTAAATGATTGAATTAAACCAACCACAAAATGAGATGCTCATCTAACGAGCATCCAAAACTCACCTTCGACAAAACAACCACATTTTCCCAAGATTCTAAGTCTCTAGCAAACGATTCCAAGCGTTTGAACCTTCCTTGATCGACAACAACAATGCTCATCAACCAGCAAGCCAATAAAAATTAATGAGAGTGACAACTTACTGAACCAACGCTTATTGTACACTCGCGATCAAGCAAGAAACAACACGAAATCGAGTGGGAAATAAAGAGGTGAGAAAGAAAAAGAATTCAGCAGCCAAAGAATGGGAAAAAGTGAAGGGAGGAGCGAATTCAAAAAAGAGGGAAAAGGAGAGGGGACGACAGAGGTTTTGGAGAAGAAGAGAAGTCAAAATTTATTTTATTTTTTTATTGTTGGGAGAGGAAAAATAAACAAATTTTGATAATACCCCTATCATATCCCCAAATCTATCCCTACTATCATATTTTCAGTCCAACACAAACACTTTGGACATGACAGGAAAAAATAATTCTCATGCCGGGATTCGAACACAGGACCTCCAACACTCTAACACACCACTTAACCACCAAACCAACAGGCCCATTTTGACATGTTCATACAAATAAATACTTATAAGCCCACTAACCAAAGGTAAGGCTTTATTCCATAAAAACCCAAAATTTGCCAAAGCCAAGGCTTGAACTTGGGACCTCCCACACACACCCAGAACACTTAAACACTGAAGCAGATACACAATTGTGTGTCAATTTTACAAAAGCCGAAACTAAGAAAATTGGGGTGTTACAACTCTACCCCCTAAAAGAAAATTTTGTCCTCGAAATTTTACATGATTAGAAAAGGTAAGGATACTGTTGATGCATTGCATCCTCTGGCTCTTAATTGGCCTCCTCAGTGCTATGATTCCGCCACAACACTTTCACTAAAGGGATAGACTTCCTCCGCAGGACTTTAATATCACGATCCAGGATTTGGACTGGCTCCTCCTCAAACGTCAGATCTGGTCTAACCTCAATGTCCTCAATAGGAACAACATCGTGGAATCAGAGCGGTAGCGTCTCAACATAGAGACGTGGAACACATCATGAATGCAATCCAACTCTGGAGGAAGCTCCAACTGATATGAGACTAGCCCCACTTGCTTCAGAATACGGTACAACCCAATAAACTAAGGGCTCAACTTACCCTTGCGATCGATCCTCAAGACCTTCTTCCATAGCGAGACCTTGAGAAAAACTAAGTCCCCCACAAAATACTCAATATCCTTTCTCTTCAGATCAGCATAGGACTTCTGCCTATCAGATACCATTTTAGTCGATCCCGAATCAACCGGACCTTATCTTCAGTTTTAGAAACCAACTCCGGACCCAGAACATGTCGTTCACCCAACTCAGTCCAAAACAAGGGAGTGCGACACTTATGACCGTTCAAGGCCTCGTAAGGTGCCATCTGGATGCTACACTGGTAGCTGTTATTGTAGGCAAACTCTTCCAATAACAAATACTCCTCCCAACTTCCTTGGGAATCTATAACACAGCTCCTCAATATGTCCTCCAATACCTAAATCACCCTCTCTGATTGGCCAACTATCTAAGGATGGAAAGCAGTACTAAAGTCCAACCTTGAACCCAGAACTTTGTGCAACTTCTTCCAGAATTGAGTTGTGAAGCAAGGATCCCTATCGGAGATGATCGAGATGGGAACCCCATGTAGTCTCACTATTTTAGATACATATAGCTTAGCTAACTTCTGAAGAGAAAAGTCTGTCCTGATCAGAATGAAGTCAGCAGATTTGGTCAATCGGTCCACGATAACCCAGATAGAATCCTTCTTAGTGGTTAAAGGCAATCCACTAACAAAGTCCATAGTTACTTGCTACCATTTCCACATCGGTATCTTTATCGGCTGTAGCAACCACGAAGGCAACTGATGCTCAGCCTTAACCAACTGACAAGTCAGGCAGTGAGCAAGGAAGTCAGTAACCTCACACTTCAACCCTAGCCACCAGTATAATTCTCGTAAATCTTGGTACATTTTATTCCCGCTGGGATGCATAGCGTATGGGCTACTATGTGCTTCCCTCAAAATTGACCATCTCAAATCCTCATCATTCGGTACACAGATCTGACTGCGAAAACAAAGTATATTGTCATTGTTAATCCTAAAATCAGTAGAATCATTAGTCTCAACTTGACAGAATTACAACTCAAGAGACTTATCCCCCATCTATTTATTTCTAATCTGATCAATCCATACAGGCTTAATCTGAAGTTCCGCTAACTGACTCCCATCGTTGAATAAACTGAGTCGAGCAAACATCACTCTTAGATCGATCATAGCCCTATGACTCAAACCATCTGCCACCACATTAACCTTACCAGGGTGGTACTCGATGGTGTAGTCATAATCCTTAAGTAGTTCAACCCATCTACGCTGCTTAAGATTTAACTTCTTCTAGGTGAGGAGGTACTTGAGGATTTTATGATCAGTGTATATAGTATAATTCTCACCGCACAGATAGTGCCTCCAGATTTTCAGAGCGAAGACAACCACAGCAAACTCCAAATCATGCGTCAGATAGTTAGCCTCATGCGTCTTAAGCTGGCGAGATGCATAAGCTACCACTTTACCATCCTGTATCAGAACATAACCCAGACCCACATGCGATGCATAACTTTATACAATGAAATCCTTCCCAAATTCAGGCTGTATCAGAATCGAAGTCTACGTCAAAATAAATTTGAGCTTCTCAAAGCTCTCTTGTTACTTATAAGTCTAGAAAAAGGGAACTCCCTTGCACAGAAGCTTAGTTAACGGCATTGCGATCAAAGAGAACCCTTCTATGAAGCGTCGATAACAACCCACTATCCCCAGAAAGCTTCAAATTTTGGACACATTCTTGATTATTTCCAGTCCAATACAGCCATAATCTTACGAGGATCAACACGAATCCCCTCCGCAGAAACCACATGCCCCAAAAAGGTTACTTCCTAGAGCCAGAACTCATACTTACTGAACTTTGCATACAACTATTTCTCACGCAGAGTCTATAATACCACTCAAATGTGCTCATCATGCTCGTCCTCAGTCTTCAAATACACTAGAATGTCGTCAATGAAGACTACCATGACCGATCCATATAGGGCTAGAACACTCAGTTCATCAGATCCATAAAAGCTGCTGGTGCATTCGTTAGTCTAAATGGCATCACTAGGAACTCGTAATGGCCGTAGCGAGTCCTAAATGCCCTCTTATGCATGTTAGCCTCTTTAACTTTTAACTGATGATACCCTGATCGTAGATCGTTCTTCGAGAAAATTGAAGCTTCTCAAAAATGATCGAATAGATCATCAATCCTCGGTAGAGGGTACTTATTCATGATGGTCAGCTATTCAATTGATGGTAGTCAATACACATACGCATGGATCCATCTTTCTTTTTCACAAATAGAACAGGTGCTCTCCACCAAGACACACTAGGGCGGATGAACCCACGATCTAATAACTCTTGAATCTAAGCCTTAAACTCCATAAGCTCCTTCGGTGCCATTCTATAAGGGGCGATGGACAACAGAGCTGTACCAAGAAAGAGCTCAATCCCAAACTCTACTTTACGATTCTACAGTAACCCAGGTAACTCTTCAGAGAAGAGGTTCAGAAAGTCTTTAACCGTTCTGATCTCCCTAACAGAAGAATCCCCAGAATATAAAACACTGATGTAGGCCAGATACGCCTCACATCTCTTGCGAACCAACTTTTTGGCCCTCAATATAGAAACCACATTCGACAAGTAGTTCCAACATTCCCCAATCACCACTACCTCATTGTCCTCCTCCGTTCTTAAAACCACTCTTTTTGTCACACAGTCTAGACTTACCCGGTGCTTGACCAGTCAATCCATTCCCAAAATCAATTTGAACTCCTCAAATGGAAGCTCCATCAGATCAACCAGAAATACTGTCCCTTGAACCTCTAATAGGACATCTTTAAATAAGTTACTCACTCGGATAGATTATCCCAACGGACTCACAATGGTTACCTCACTAGAAGTACCCTCAACTGGAATCCCCAGAGTTTCAGACACAGCACTAGCTACGTAAGAGAATATAGAGCCTATGTCTATCAATGCCAAGTATGGTACATCAAAAATTAAAAACATACCTGTAATGACGTTCGGAGCATCTCGATCCTCACGGCGATGGACAGCATAAACTAGTGCAGGCTACCTCGCCTCAGTTGGTCAAGCACCTCTGCCTAGTACTCTCTGTCCTCGGCCCAATACCATTACCACCCCTGGCCTACCCTCAGCCCCTACGTGGTTGCTGAGCTACTCTTGGTGGATGTGCAGTAGTAGTACTCGCAGCTTGCATTTGATCGGTTCTCAACAGACAATCCCTAACACGATGCTCAGTCGACCCGTATTTCAAACATGCCCCAGTCATCCTCCAACATTCGCCCGGATGGCGCCTGCCACAGTGTCCACAAAGCGCCACCTCGGTAGATACAACAGAAGGCCGAACTCTCACTGGCCCATCAGACCTAGCCTTTTTCTTAGGCCTCATCACAGAATTAAGGGCTCTGATTCCATCTTTTCTTTCCTTTCTCGCAATTTTAGAGCTCAGCACGCTTAACCTCCTCGGTGATCTTCGCTTTTTATACTAAAGCAAAAAAATCACACTCCCTCTGCAGAGCTATCAGAACCCGTAAGCTATCCTCGAGTCCATCCTCAAAACAGACGCATCGTTCATATTCGATCACCACCATGCCCCGGGCATACCGACTCAATCTCAAGAATTCGGCCTCATACTCAGCCACTAAACGGTCTCCATGTGTGAGATTAAGAAACTCACGTCTCCTAGATCAATATAACTAGCCCCCATATACTTGCTCTGGAAAGCCGTATTAAAGTAGTCCCAAGTCAATTGGTCGGGCTAGTTGCCCTCCTTAACTGTCATCCACCACTAGTAAGCTTCATTGCAAAGCAAAGAGACAGCCCCATTAACTTTCTACTCCACGGTAAAATCCAGATCATCCATAATTCTTTCCGTGGCCTCCATCCAATATTTGGCCACATTAGGGGCAACTCCACTGAAACCCCCTGAATAATTCTACCCCATTGGACCGGAGTCGTTCCGTAACCGACCCACGACACCCAGATCTAGTGTTGGATCCAACGACCCTCTCTAAAATCTGTAACATGGCTCGAGATAGTGCGTCATCCCCAGCCTCACGATCATGAGACCCAGTCTCTGTAGTGGGTGAGATCGGCGTCTCGCTCCTATCCAGATTAGGTAGATTTTTAGATGCTGAGGACCCAGCTCGAGTCCCTCTACAGCCTCTACCACGGCCTTTAGTACCCCGTCTATGGATACCTTGTGTTCTCATCATAAATTTGGAGTTTATTTGTATTAACAGTTTTATGTATTAGTTACAGTTTCTATTTTCATTAACAGATATTTTATGCAGAACAGTATCAGAGGTTCAGAGTTCGTTATTGTAACAGCCCGACTTAGGGCCTAGTCAGAATAGTGGTGTGAGACCAAAAATCTAAAGTAGAAATATGAGTTTTATGATTTCTATAAAGTATATGAGATGATTTCATGATTGTGTAAAAATGTCATGAAGAAATTCTATTAATTAGTGATTAAATTGTCTATTTGGACTAAATTGTAAAGAATGGAAAATATGATATTCTAGAAGATTTAAGTATGAAATGAATTATGAAAATTTCTAGAGGTCCTTATTTTGCAATTAGACCATTAATTTGATGATGGACAAAAATGGACATGGGAAGGAAAAATCTCAAGAAAAGACCATTAAGGGCATTTTGGTCATTTGGTTAAAAAAGAATTAAAAGGGAAAATAAAGCCAAAATTGATGTCCATCTTCTTCATCATAGCCGAAATTCTCAAGCTCTCTATGGCTAGGTTTTCTTCAACTTCCAAGCTTGATAGTATGTGCGTCCTAGCCCCATTTTTCATGTTCTTCGTATTTTTGAGACCCTCATAGCTCGATTTAGCTATTTCTAGCCATATTTTGAGCTAGGGTTCATATTCAAAAATTTACCCATGTGTGACATACATGTATTTTGATGTTTTATGGAGGAATATGAAAGTTTTATGTATGATAAACATCTTTTTCTAATAGATTTTCATGAAAAATACATGTAATGACCAAATTGTAAAAGTTATGAAAATGGTCATACATGAGTGAAATAGTAGAAATTGAAGGTTTCTATAGTTGAAAATATGATTCGGCTAGGCTTGAAATACAAGAAATTTAAATGAAAATCATTTTACGAGCCTAGGGGCAAAAGTATAATTATGTAAAAGTTTAAGGGCAAGATTGTAATTTTTCCAAAATATGAATTATGAGTCGATTTAGTCAATGTGTGTAATTGACAAGTGAAATTGTTATTATAGATCAAGAAACATGAAGGCGAGATCGAAACCGAGGCAAGAACAAAATCGAGGACTAAATCGAGTATCGATACACATTTTAAGAATCGAGGTAAGTTTGCATGAAGTTAGAGTTTCATAATGTTTCGATATTTGAAAATATTTAATATTATGATAATGTATGTTTTTGCTATGAAAATTTGAGTGATGAAGCCTCGATGGGGTAATAGTGAAATTAAGCTATGTGAAATTCTGGATAAAGATTCGGAATAATGAAAATACCCACGTATTAGTATTGAATAATTAAGGTCCCATGTAAGACCATGTCTGGGATATGGCCTTGGCACCAAAAGAAGATCTCGTATAAGACCATGTTTGGGACATGGCTTCGACATTCATGTACGATCTCGTATAAGACCATATCTGGGATATGGCACCGATATCGAGCTATAAGATCCCGCGTAAGACCATATCAGGGATATGGCATCGGCATCAAGGGGTGATCCCATGTAAGACCATATCCGAGATATGGCGTTGGCGTCAAGATGGACACATGATGAGTTCAAATACCCTACGATAATCGGATTCGTTCATAGGTAAAAGAATTAAGTATGTGAAATGGTATAGAGCCAAATCCATTTATGGATGGCCTTAAGTTTCATTCATAATAAGAATGATGAAGATGTGAGTTTATGTTTATGTTAGCATATGTGCTAAGTCATGTGGATAAGTGATACAGGTACCATGAGTAAGTACAAATTACTAAATCATAATGTGATATGAGATGGGTAAGAATGAATGTGAGTAAGTAAGTTTAAGCATTTGAGACATATATTACTATTGTTCCATGAAAAGGATGAATTTGGTTTGAGCAATTATGTTGCTTTAGAATTTCATGCAAACTTACTAAGCTATATGCTTACCCCTCTCTTCTTTCCCTTTTTCCTTGTAGTTTCGCCAAGTTAGATCGGGGATAATAGAACGTCGAAGCTCGGATCACACTATCAATCGTTCTTTTGGTATAGTAAAATTAATTCATTTGAGTATGGAATGTATAGGAACTTAATCATTTTGTGTCATGTCATATTTGAAGGCCAAAGGGTTGGGTCTTAATGTTCCACATTCATTTTATAAATGGCCATGATGAATTGGCCAATATTGCCAAGTTTATGTTATAAAGTTGATGATTTTGATTAATTAAATGTTCATGCAAGTAATCGAGTAAAGTATAGGTGGAATGAATGAAAATTTAAGTATTCTTAGTAGTTTAATAATTGCCATGTTATGTGCTACTTGTGATGAAATGAATGAGTCTATGCTTCAGGGTGGCAAAGAGGCTTGGAGAATAGCCTCTAAATGTCCACACGGGTAGACATATGGGCGTATGTCTAGGTCGTGCGTGATACACAGTCAACCCATATGGGTGTGTTGATAGGCCATGTGTCCTCTGCATTTTAATTGCAAGAATTTGATTCGTTACACGGGCCACCACATGGGCGTGTGCATTAATCATGTGCTATTAGGAGTTTGATGACATCATAAATAGAGAGCTCCACGGGTGAAGGACATGGGCGTGTCTAAGCCGTGTAAGGGACACGGGCTATTGACATGGGCATATGTTTGGCCGTGTGAAATTGCCTGTAGGTTCGAAAAGAAAATAAATTCCACATGGGTTAGGGACATGGGCGTGTAAGATCACACGACCTACCCACACAGGCATGAGACTCCTGTTTGAGTAAAAAATTTTAAAGAGTAACAAAGTTTTTGGATGAACTCTGAAACTTTCTGGAAGTAAGTTTAGGGTCTCGTATGCCCATAATGTACACATTATGATTAAGAAAGAAAATTTTTAAGTTGGAACAAAATTGTATAGCCCAAAAATACATCTTCAAGAAGGTTAAGTACAATAATGTCTCGTATCCTGTCCTAGTGTCGGACATGGGTAAGGGGTATTACAGTTATCGTGAATCTTAGTCTCACTACGATTTTCAGTTTCGCTACAGTTTTCAGTTTACACTACCTAGAGTGTTTCAGTATAGTATACTACCTATTGGTTGTTTCAAGCATGCAAGTAGTTTTTTCAGACAATTTAAACAGAATTTCAGAATACTTACAAGATCGACGCTGGGGACTCGGTGTACCACATACTCAGCCAAAAATATTTTAAATCATTTAGACAAACCAATTTTTAAAACCCAAATCCACAGCTAAATTTTGTAACCTGGCTATGATACCACTAAATATAACACCCCAAACTCGGCTTGGACGTTATGGCCTTATCTGGCGATGTCACATGATAGTGCTTTAGAAAACGTAATTACAATAAAACCATTTTTAGATATCTTAGGCTACCGTCAAACCGTGTCGTTTGCTCATTCATTATCTATTTTCAAAACATTATACGTTGTGGAAGCTTTTAAAATAATTTGCGAATTCGTGTATATTTTGATAAAACATTTGTTTGTTTTGAAAACTCGCATCTTATCCTACTGCTAGCAATTATAAAATAAAAATCCCAAATTTAAACAAAAATCCATAAAAGCCATATTACATACACTTTTTCCCAGATATAATTAAAACCATGAGTATAATTAAAAACCTTAAAGGTCCAAAACCGTGGTCACTACCGAGTCTTCTGCTGCACCGACCTGTCTGTTGCTGGGGATTACCTGAACAGATTAAACAGAAAAGGGTGAGTTTTCATAAACTCAGTGTGTAATCCCCACAGTAAACATGCACACAATAATATCAAAAAATAGACATAAATTCACAGTTCGGGTCTGAGCCCATTTCAGAAATAGTGTGGACCTTAGCCCACTCAGATACAAAATCAGATATATTCTAGAACCTTAGACCATTCCAGACATAATATGCAAATCAAAATAGAATAGCAGGTCCTACCCACCAGCCTCTACACACTAATTCCGTCTAGCCCTACACACCATGTAGGGATAAAGCCAACCCACCTATCCTTACACACCATGCTGTACTGAATGCGGCACATAATTAGAAATTTGCACCTGAGCTGCCAAATATCAGGCTTAAGAGACATCCAGACACTTCCTCCAGTAAATCGTCAACCCACCCCGATGCAATGCAACATACATAAAATGGCATGCTATTATACAAGTACAGATCATACACTCAGATATCAGGATTCATGCTCAGTACAGAAATTAGAAAGTCAAGTCACATAATTAGGGGTCTAGGTAAATCTTATCGACCCTACAATAGGTCCACATTCGACTAGGGCAACCCATGCAACCTTACAGAACTTCTCAGAAAAATAGGCTCACACGCCCATGTGGCCTACCTATGTGGGCCCATACGCCCTTGTAGCCCACACAGCCCAATTGGTCTAGCCTGTGTCTTGCACACGGCCTCGCTCGGCAATCACATAACCGTGTCAGCTACACACGGCCTGGCTCGTCGATCACACGGCCGTGGGGTGACTTACATTCTCGCACACAGCCTACCACACGGGCGACCACACACCCGTGTGGTGTCGACAGTGAGGTTTTTGGCTTTTGGGGAAACCTTGTTTCCTGCATTTCTAGGTACACACCTAGTTCATTTTTGCTGATTATACACTCCTGAGATCACCAATGCGTATAAGAAATGACATTCACTCCGTTAATCCCTTAAACGATTGAATTAAACCAACCCCAAAACAGGATGCTCATCCATCGAGCATCCAAAACTCACCTTCGACAAAACAACCACGTTTCCCCAAGATTATAAGTCTCCAGAAAATGATTTGAGCGCTCGAACCTTCTCCTAATCGACAATAATAATGCTCATCAACCAGCAAGCCAATAAAAATTAACGAGAGTAACAACTTACTGAACCAACGCTTACCGTACACTTGCGATCAAGTAGGAAACAACATGAAACCGAGTGGGAAAGAAAGAGGCGAGAAAGAAAAAGAATTCGGCAGCCAAAGAACGGGGAAAAGTGAAGGGAAGGGCAAATTCAGAAAAAGAGGGAAAAAGGAGAGGGGACGGCAGAGGTTTTGGAGAAGAAGAGAAGTCGAAATTTGTTTTCTTTTTCTTTTGCTGGGGAGAGGAAAAATGAATAGATTTTTGATAATACCCCTATCATCTCACCGAATCTCTTTCTACTATCAGATTTTCAGTCCAACACAAACACTCTAGACGTGACAGGCAAAAATAATGCTCACGCCGGGATTCGAACACAGGACCTCCAACACTTAAACACACCACTTAACCACCAGACCATCAGGCCCATTCTAACATGTTCATACAAATAAATATTCATAAGCCTATTAACTACAGTTAAGGCTTTATTCCATAAAAGCCCAAAATTTTCCCAAGCCAAGGCTTGAACTTGGGACCTCCCACACACACCCAGAACACTTAACCATTGAAGCAGATACACAATTGTGTGTCAATTTTACAAAAGCCGAAACTAAGAAAATTGGGGCGTTACAATCCAACTTTTTCATTTTATACGATTTAGTCCTTCTCGTAATTAAGCACTAAATCGATGAAATTTTCTTTTCAAAATTTTCACACGACATTGCTAGTATACTATGGACCATATAATAAAAAAATAATTTTTATTTTTCGGCTCGGATTTGTGGTCCCTAGACCACTGTTCCGATTTCATCGAAATTGGGCTATTACAGTTACAACATGATATTATAATGTTTAGTTATTTATTCATATATATAAAATTTTAATATATTATATAATATATGATATGATATAACATTATAATAGAAGGTTAACTTCAAATGTACTGAAATGTATAAGGACTTAGAGAATTTTTCAATCAATTATAATAAGCAAAAATATATGTTAATAATTAATATATTATGTATTACTCTACTATTATAGTATGTGATATAGTATTATATAATGAAATAATATATTTTATAAGTATTAATATAATAAGTATTATTATATTATAGATTATAATAAAAGATATAACATCAATATTTATGTGTACTTTAATATATTAAAATACATATTTATAATTATAACTAAAAATATATAAAATATTATTGAAATTTTAATATATTAATAAAATATTATTATTTTTAAATCGATTTTGAATTGGGTTTTAGCTTTTACAAATTGTATTTGGGTATTAAGTTTAATTTCTTTTATTTCCGACTTGAGATTTGGGCTATAGTTAGTTTATTTTGAGTTTTGGTAATATGAGAATATTATTTGGGTTTGGGCTTAGTATAATATAGTTAAGTTTTAGAATAAATATTTTAGAATCTTCAGTATTACATTTATAAATTTAATAAGAAAGATAAAAAATTATTCAATTGCCAATATATAATAATGAAAAATAAAAGATATTTTCGTTAATTCATATAATATTATAAATTAATAATTTTTATATACAATAAGCACTTTAATTATTTTATATAAAATAATTTTATTGAATATATATAATTTATGTTTTTTATAAAACAAATTTGAATTGTGTTGTCATCGTATAAAAGTAAAATGAATTATTCCATTCAAAATTAAAATATTTATAACTTATAAAATTCAAAATTATTTGAACCTATCAAAGCCCGCTCGGCTCGATCTAAGCCTGAATCCAGAAAAATTCGAGCCTAAAAAATTCCTAGTCCAAAAGGGCTTAAGCTCGAGAAAGCTCTAGCCTAAATTGATCCAAGTCTAAGAAAATCTGAGTTTGAAGTAAGCCTGATCCAAGCCCGGCCGTTTGCCAGCTCTACACAAGTATACAAAGCAAATGAAGATAATCTAAACAAAAAGACATCATCTGAAGAGTTCAAACCAATCCTACTAAGATAGTTATCTACCTTATTTCGACGATCACGTCTCGAGAGTCCATTGAATGTGCTAGTTGCATCCCATGAATAATCACGTGAGCTTTGACCCATGATGGTTTGAACTATAACCTCCCTAACCGGCCTAGATGTCAGACCCGAGTTTGGAAGATTACATTAGCCACCTAAGTGATCTGGTAAGCTATCAGAGAAAATTTAGCTAAGTACGTGATTTATTATACCTTAAGTTTTATTTATTACCTAGAAGCGGAATAAATGGTAACTACTTTTGTTTTTAGTAAAACCGGGTTTTATTATATAATAATTACTTAATAACCTAATTGATATTAATAAATGAATGTCATGCAAAATAAAATCAAAACTAAAACCTAAGTCCAATGCCACGCTTCATAAATAAATAATAAAATATTTTTAAGGATATAAAGAATACTAATGAAACTTAAAATATTAAGAAAAAGAAAAACTAAGTCAAGTCCCTTTGAATGTCACACTCGTGTCCTAACCTGGTGGGTTATCTGAAAGGATGGAAATTAAAGGGAGAGTAAGCTATGACACTCAGTGTGAGTTCATTTACAATAAAACCAATACAAACAATTGTTAGGATACATTAAATAACATTGCACATAATTATCATAGACAACAATTCAATTAAGAGTACTATTTTTCAATGAAACCATCAATTAAACATTAGAACTCACAATCATAGATTCCAAAATAATCAAATTCTCAAATTTGCCCACTATAACCATATATAAATATACACACATATATATATATATATATATATACATATAGGTATCCACCTATATGCACATGAATTTCATAACATAATTTTCTATAATGTATGCCCATGATATCAAAGATGCCATACAATTTCATGCTAAAACAGAGTATAGCCTACCCTACCACTACACGCCACATTAGGAGTTCTCCATAACTCTAACCACCATAATACCAGATTGTGGATTAACCACCATTAGTTTGTAGTTTTTACTGCCAATGGCTATGGACACATAGCAAAACGACGAAGTTGGAATCTACTTTGCATGTGGGTATACAACAAAATATTATAGATGAAACCATCCAATTGTAACACCCCAAAATAGAGCCTAAGAGTTTTAGGAGTATTTTAGGGATTTTAGCTTTAGAGTGTTCAAAATTCTATGACATGGTACACCATATATGTTTTTGACTATGGTTTTTAGAAAATTAAATCAATTTCTGAAAATGAGTTTAAAATACCTTTAATTTTGAAAATAGGATTGATTTGTAAAAGAGTCAAAGCTTAGAGTTTTCAAAAGGAAATTAGACTAGATTTTAAAATTCAACCTAAAACCCCCCGTTTATAGTTTTATTTTCATGTAAACTTTTCTCCATTCCCTTTTGTTACCGTCCAATGCTCCCCCAAAACCCAATCACCTAATTTTGATTCCTAAACTCTATTCTCTTGATTTCTATCATCCTCCTAGTCATATACCTCCATTGGTGGTGGATTATTAATCATATTCTTCATCTTTACTGCTACCATTTTTCACTATTTTCTAGCCCCAGAACTACCAAAAACAGCATCTATTGCTGCCACGAAGAACACCATTGCCGCCCCCTTTATCTTCCATATGTGTCTTTTACTTTCATTTTTATCTTCCATTTTTCTATAGTTTATTTACTGATTCAGATATGGAATTTTCGTGTTAATTTTTTTAATTAAAACAGTCATTTTTAGCCATTAAACACTCCCCTTAAGTCGTTCAAGGCAACCCTAAACCGCCACCATAAGGGTGTGTTCTTCACCCCTCAAACCCTCCTATGTGCTATCGATTGGTGACCTTTATAACGTTGTTTTATGCTGTTGTTCCAGCCCTTTTTCTTCCTTTTTTTCAAGCCTAAAATAGTTCCTTAATAGGCCCTAAAACCGTTCCTTATGTCACCCCAAAACACCCCATATTTGTGTCATCCACGGTGGTGTACGGCCCCTTTTAACACCACTTTAGGCCTGCTATTTTTTATTTCACCCTTCTAATTATCGTTAAATGATTTCATTTTTTGGTGTGTTCAATCCCCTCGCATTCGACAATCCGGAAGTAGGTAATGGATAGCATAAGTGTTGGAATTAGCGAAAACTAGTGTCGTATTGTCTTCACTTAAAGTTGTTTTGGTTGAGTTTTCCTAAGGGTTTTTAACTTTGTTTAATTACTTATTTTTGGTATAAAGTTGAACGTAGGCATTGATCGTAACATCCTAGACCAGCAGTAAAATTGAAATTTACTTGAACTCTCATTTGGTGTTTGTAAGGCTCAATTTCAAAACCCTGGGCCCAATACCATTTTAATTCGGAGCCCAAAAAACAAAACCCCAAAAAAATTTTACAGCAAATTTCAGCCCAAAACTTTTAGCCCAAAACCTAAAAAATATATTCAACAAAAACAAAGAAACCCTAAGGCTGCACCGCAAGCCACGTGCTAGCTCCGGACTCTCTGCGCCCGCGACGTGTGCCGCCACGACTCCACATCAGAGACGTGATCCACCATGTCCCTGCAAAATAGAAGAGTTTAGTTGGAAAATATAGGCTATAAAAACCAAACAAAAATATGTAACAGAGGATGGCTTTTTTTTTTACAGAAATACAAAAAAGAATATAGAGATTTTTTTTTTTTGAAATACCAATACAGTTGATTAAAGCAAACTTTTGGTGAGAAATAGGTAGACATTTGAACAGAGAACAGTTTTTCGAAGGTAATTTTTGCATATATTATATGTTCTATATAGTTCCTTTTACTTTTTTTGAAAATTCCAAAAAACAAAGAGAAAGGGGAAGCTTACCGGGTCGTTGTCTTATGCGTGGTTGGTCGCCGGACCGGTGGTGGCAAACGGCGAAGGAGGATTTGGGGGGTTCAAACCCTAGAAATCAAGAAAAGGGGGAAGGGTATTCTGGTCTTTTTGTTTTGAAACAGAGAAAGAAATGGTTTTGTTTTAGGTTTTAAACATTAAAAGGAGATGGGCCCTGGGCAATTACTTGCTTCTGCAGGTGGATATGTGCAATTTCACCCTAAATGGGTAAATTGTACGATTAGCCCTTCTTTTTATGCTGTTGTTTCAATTGCGTCCCCCTTCAATTTTTCTATTTTTTTTAAATTTGCCCCTGAGTTTTGTGCGCCGCTTCGATTTAGTCCTGGGTCAGGTGCAAGTGTTCAGGAGCTGGGAATAATTGCATTATTGGCCCCTCAATGTTACGCGTGCCTTACGATTTAGCCCTTTATTCTTATTTTGTTTTAAATTGGCCCCAAACATTTGTTTTTAACCCGATTTGGTCCTTTTTTCGATTATTTTGCTATTTTACCACTAAATCGAGTATTTCTAAATATTTTTATTACATTTGTTTATATGTATATTATTCTTATAGCCCTATTCTTTATATTATTATTATTATTAATATTATTGTTTACTTAAATTTTTTTCATTATTATATATGATTATTATTATCTATTATTTTGTTATTATCAATATTTTTTTTACTACTATTTTTATTAATACTACTATTATTTCTACCACTACTTTTTTTGTATTGCTTTTATTATTATTAATATATTATTTTCATTATTATTAACGTTATTATTACTAGTTTAGTATTATCATTATTATTTTGCAATTATTCTTTTAATATTTCTATTAATTTTTTATTACCCATTTTATTTGAAATTAACCTTGTATATATTATTATTACACTATCCTATTACTATTTTTTTTTTTGCCATTTTCTTTTTTCACTATCACTACTATATTATACATATTATTATTCTTATAATTATGTTTCTTATTTTTACTTTTATCTTTTTATCAACATTGTTATTGCCATTTTCATTATGTATTATTATTTTTTTATATATTCTTTATTATTGATATTAGTATTATTATTATTTGTCATCCTCGTTAATTTTTTTTTACCACGCCCTTCAAAATTCATATAAAGGTTTTTTTTTAAAATGAGGCAATGTCACATGTGTTGGAAATTCAAGGAATCATGCCCTAACGTACTAAGTTTCGATTTCTGTTTATCCAAATCATTAAATATCCTTTAAAACTGTGTTTGTTTTCTCTAAAATTAAAAGCAAGTTAATATTTTGTGCTTGGAAGTTTTGAGAAATTGTGCCCTAACGTGCTGGGTTGCAATTTTTCGCTCTTCCAAAGGACTAAATATTCTTTTAAAGTTCGGATCATGTTTTCTCGACTTCAAAAAATAAAGCAATATTCCATGTTCGAAAATTTGAGGAATCGTGCCCTAACGTACTGGGTTTCGGTTCTTTCGCTTGGCCGAATAATGGAATACCCCATTTAAAATGACAATGCCTGAATTTTGAAAATCATGAAGTGATCTTGGTGTCAAAGGTTTGAAACATCGTATCCTAACGTGCTGGATGTGATATTTCATCTTTTCGAAACCAGAGAATTTCGATATCCAATTCGAATTACCCAAACATTTTCCAAATGATCCATATTTTAAAATCTTTTCCAATTTTCAATATTAGGACATTAATCAATCAATAAGGTACCAATTTTGGGTGTTGCGAGGGTACTAATCCTTTCTCGTGCATAACCGACTCCCAAACCCATTTTCTAAAAATTCGTAGACTAAAACATTTTCAAAAGTGGCCCAATCACACTTCAAAAAGATTGGTGGCGACTCCATTTTTCTTTTTAAAATCAGCCCGTTTTTCCAAACAAAAAAATGGTTTCGACAGCTTGGCGACTCCACTAGGGACCTATAAGAGAGTCAAGCCGTAGAATTGATCGATTAATTTCCTTTTATCAAAATAAATTTTTTTTATTTCATTTCTTCCATCGCATTTGCTTGGGTCGTGTCATACGTTTTTTACATTTTAAGTGTCTAGGATACATTTGCATCATATTGCATGACCGTAGTGGTCACACCTTAAGTGAGAGTGAGAAGCTACTCCTTCGTGAGGTTTTCACCTCCGTGCAGGATAGAGGATCACTTTCGGGATACATCCGTACCTATGTCTTCGTGAGGTTTTCACCTCCGTGAGGTTTTCACCTTCGTGAGGTTTTTACCTCCGTACCAATGGGTGAGGATCGAGGAATCTGCTGGTTCAGGTACCCTTTTTCCCTTAGAGCCAAACCACATATAGAGAGCCCTAGGAACTTACCCTAGGTAGAGCTATACCGGACCCTAGCAGTCACCTGGATAGGTGTTTGATTTTTACCATCTATATATGATACTAACATGCTTTCTTTTATTTATGACTGCATTGCATTTCATCATCGTATAAAAGAGGTGTTGATTCATATTCAATTGGTAAATAGAAGAGTTTGTCATAAGGAAATGGATTACTTGATAAAGTGAGTTATAATACGGTCGTTCGAATATAGTCCAGGTAAACAACAAGAGAAAGCTAATAGTCCGCAGAAGAATACAAGACTTTGCCCGAGGATTCAAGTTGACGAAGACAATTCAAGAGCCATCACGTCTCGAATTTTTCAAAAAAGCTTATAAGTGTCGCAGAGGATGAGTGAATGAAGAGTCACGACCTAGATCAATCAACAAGGAGCTAGAAGAGGCATCTATTGAGAAAGTTCATTGGACACGACCGTAACATTCAGATACAAAGAAATAGATTGGGGCATTCACCTGGACTATAGGGACGAAGCCGCATATGTAATCCGTTTTATGTAAATAAATTTATTTTCTAGAAAAGTTCTTCTAATGTAACTGATTTCAGAGTCAACGCCTCTCTTTCTTTGCATTCATGCATTTGCATTACATCGCATCATTTCCATTAGACTTTTACAAAAGAACCCTATTAACTAGAGATCATATTATAGATACCCTAGAACATCGCTACTACAATCGAAGAAAAACCAAAGCTATGGATCAAAGGTTAGAGAAGTTAGAGCAGATGGAGAAAGAGATGCAAGACCAGCTGCAGGCTTAGATGCAAGAACAGTTGGCCAAGATCCAATAGGATATGAAGGATCAAATGCTGGAATCCTAGAGGAGTATGATGAGCCAGTTAACGCAATTGTTAACTAGAGGGCAGGATAAAGGAAAAGGTCCTACGGTTGACACCGGAGGCGATATTGAAGATTCGCTTATCCTCCAGGCCTAGCCCCAATAAATTTCCAAGTACAACTGCCAAGAGTGTCTGTCAATATCAGACTCAGTATCAATCCGGTACCCCAGCACCGGTAAATTTTTCGGTGGCTCGAGCTCTAACCCTAGAGACAATTTGGCAAAATCAATGGTCCGTGATTTCGATGACTCAGCAGAAGAGGAAAAAGTAAGGGCGGAACTCCCAAAAGAGTTTGAGGATCGATGCAAATGGTGGAAAAGAAGCTCAGAGCATTGGCAAGTACTGATTACCAATGTGAGGTAGATGCTAAGAAGTTGAGTTTGGTCCCTGACCTGGTACTTCCACCAAAGTTCAAAATGCCAGAATTTGAAAAATATAATGGGACCAGTTGCCCTGAGGCCCACATTACAATGTTCTGTCGGAGAATGACGGGATATGTCAGCAACGACCAGTTGTTGATTCACTTTTTCCAGGATAGTCTGATTGGAGCCGCGGCTAAATGGTACAATCAGCTGAGTTGTACTCAAATCAAATCATGGAAGGATTTAGCACAGGCCTTCATGAAACATTATGGCCACGTAACTAATATAGCGCCTGACAGGATCACGCTACAAAATATGAAGAAGAAGTCAGGCAAAAGTTTTAGGAAATATGCCCAGAGGTGGAAGGAAGTTGCTACACAAGTCCAACCGCCGCTGTTGGAAAAAGAAATGACCATGCTCTTCATTAATACCCTGAAAGCACCTTTCATCAATCATATGTTAGGAAGCACGACTAAGAGCTTTGCACACATAGTGATGTCGGGCGAAATGATAGAAAATGTCATAAGGGGTGGCAAGATTGAAGTAGGGGAAACTACTAAAAGGTATATTCCTAGAAAAAGGGATGATGAAGTGAATAATATGAGTACATACAACAAAGAGTACTCAAAAACAATTACTGTTAACTAGCCAAAGGTGATCACTGCTGGGCAACAAGGGTCGATGAGACAAGAGTCGGGCACAAGGGAAAACTCTGAAAAGTTTCAATTTACGCCAATCCCAATGACGTATAATGAGCTATATCAAAGTTTGTTGAATGCACACGTGGTGTCCCCATTTTATTCGAAACCATTGCAACCTCCATTCCCAAAATGGTATAACGAGAATGCCCAATGTGAGTACCACGCAGGAATAAAGGGCCACTCAATCGAAAACTGCAATACATTTAAAAAGTTGGTCGAAAGGTTCATTAAAATGGGAGTTGTAAAGTCTAACGATCCATCAAAACCTGATCACTTTAATGAGGTAGTGAATTCGGTAATTGAAGGAGGAGACAAGAAAGTTGCTACTCCTTGAAAAAATCAAAAAGGGAATCAGAGAACGAAGTTTCCAAATCCTTGTGCACTTGGAAGTGTTTTGAATAATAGGATTGTAGAAGAGATCCCTGTATTTTGTAGAACTGATATATAGTAATGTGCAAAACATGTTTGTTGCCTCAGGCCAAGAGGCAATAAGAACTCTTTTCTGAAATAGGCTTATGTCCAGAATTATCATTTCAATAAAATGTATCTTTTTGAATACATACTCTTTTATTCTTTACATTTCATACTGTACATTCTTTTTTGTTCTTAATATTCTTTTATGACCATACCAATAATCATCCTTAGGATCATTCATTCTTTGGATTTTTTACTTTCGTACCATGGTACCCAGATATCAACGACATGAGCGACATTGTTACTGACTCCCTTTTTGAACAAGATATGGGTCTAGGGGATCTAAGGACTTTGAAGACAACAGAGATTGTGACATGCCTTCTGACTTGTTAAGAATGGTTTAACAAGATGAAAAATAGACCTTACTAACAAAAGATCAGCAGATGTTATGAGCCTAGAGAAGGGGTGAAGATTGAAGCCCAGCTCACCATAAGAATAATACAAGACGTCATAGGATTATTTAAAGATGTTTTTAGCACAATAATATCAGAACATGCATGGGCTACTAAGACGCGGGCTTAACATAAGGATCGAGTACTGCTGATCTACATAAAAAGGGATGTCAGCTATGCTGTATTTAAGGAGACAAGATTCATGTACTTTCTTCAATTCTTCACAAATTTTCCATATGTGAGGCATAGATGTGATGGGGCCAATCTTCTCAAATGCTTCTAGTTGACATCGGTTCACCGTCATGGTCATCGTCTACTTCGCTAAGAGGGAGGAAGTAGCTTCATATGCCAATATTACAATGTCAAAGTCATTAAAAAAAGAGAGAAAAGGATCAAGATGCTAGTAGAATGCCATAAAGGATTGCGTTTAAATAACTGTACAAAGACAAAGTCTACAGTTTGTCTAAGGATTAGGCAGCGTATCACAATATAGTAAAAGTTGCCAAAAAAAAGAGGTGACTTAGACTTGTAAGGACTGGCATAAGAAGCTACCGTTACTTTCTGAATGTCGGCCAGGACCTTTGCTGGGGCAACACATTTCTCATCTGAATAGAAACAATTTTGCCAATTGAACCCAATTGAAGAAAGGGTTAAAAGTTATTTGTCACGGCCAGATGATATGAGCTTAGAGAAGTTTATCTTAGGGAATTCCACGAAAGAACCTGATATTGAAAATGATTTTTCTTCTACAAAAGGATTTCAAAGAAAAGTATATGTCAAACTGGGAAGGACCTTATGTTGTAAAGAAGGCCTATTCTGGAAGAGCATTGATATTGGCCAAGACGAATGGCAAAAACTTGCCTAATCGATGAATTCAGGTTTAGTCAAGAGATATTTTACCTGAAAGAGGAAAGACCAAGGTGAAAACCCGTAAAGGGCGCCTCGAAAAAATTAAAAAAATTCAAAAAAATCAAAATAAAAAAATCAAAGAATCAAAAAAAGGAGAAAAAAGAAAGGAAAAGAAAAAGGAGAGGCCAAGGCAAAAAACCGCAAAGGGCGCTTTGAGACCAAAGAGGCTTTGAGTTGAAAACCCAAAAAGGGTGGCTCAAATTTTGACTAAAAAGTGGGGTATACAGTAGTCTTGATATGTCTGAATTAGCAATGAGGAAGTATGTTACGCCTTGGGGCATAGACAAAGTAGCCTTGGGGCATCGACAAAGTACTCGAGATCCTCTAAACATATATTGAGTTTAAAATGGCCCTCAAGAAGTTGGAACAAAGAAGCTCAAGCTGCGATATCTGGGGCACCTAGCTACTATCTTACCCATTTTTGAATTTGTTATCTTTTGATTGCTTTATTCTTTTCAAGATACACCCAAATCAATTTTCTTTTATTACTTGGGTTCTCCTTGATTAAATTATTTTTCTAAGCTATGCTCCTAACTAATTTCTTTCTCGTCCATTTTTTTGACCTTTTTTCAAGCATTTATATTGAAATAACGATCTATGGAATAAAAAACTTTCATAAAATGAGTTTTACATATTACTCTAGAAGCTTCTAAATAATATGAGGAATCTGAAACATGACTATTGCTCAGAACTCACCAAGCCTAAGGGCTAGAGACATTGAAAAATGATCATCCCTTCAGATTCTTATTGGATAAGACAACTTCGTTGGTGATACCATATCGGCAAATGAAGAACAAGGTCAATTAAAATCTAAAGGGGATCATTATTAGGATACCCTGCATTCATTTCAGACACATACATCCTGATTATTACACTCGGAGTGGTGTAATGGATCAAATTGATTGTAAGTGATACAAGTTCCATACATCCGAATGGTAACAGAAGGATGGAAGAAACCAAATGTTGTTCCCCTGAAGTTACAGTGGGATGAACAAATTTTATATACTAAAGTTCAAGGGAAGGGACTCAAATTACAATGGGCAAGCTTTGAAAGCGAAAACAATTGTTTCCCTGGGTCTTCTGTCAAAAGTACTAGTTGAATAAGAAAGCATGGTAATACATCAGAGATAGAGCCTTGATGAATTATGAACAATGACAACCTATAGGGATCATTTTTACATCTCCAATTAGGAGCATTTGATTCATTTCGATCATAGTGTCCTAATCGTTTTTCAAACCAAAAAGAGAAGAGGAGGAAATCATCCTCATAACATTCTGCTTTCATGCAAATGTCATTCTTAAAATCATTTAGTTAGGAGCATCAGATCCATTTTGATCATTCATCCTAATCATCATTCTCATGACACTCTGCATTCATGCAAAAAGTCATCCATAATGCATTCATATTATAGGTCAGGTCCTCCAGAGGACGGTGTATCAAATTGGAAATTTTAGATTTTGTTCCCTAATGGAGAAAACTGAAGAATTGAAAATTTTAGATTTTGTTCTTTAGTGGAGCAAACTGAAGAATTGAAAATTTTAGATTTTGTCCTCTAGTGGAGCAAACTGAAGAATTGGGAATGTCAGATTTTGTTCTCTAGTGAAGCAAACTGAAGAATTGGAAATTTCAGATTTCATTCCCTAGTAGAGCAAACTGAAGAATTGAAAATTTCAGATTTTGTTCCCCAGTGGATCAAACTGAAGAATGAAGTCTTCCTGAAGATAGTAAGGAAGCAAATTGAAAATTTCAGATTTCGTTCCCTAGTAGAGCAAACTGAAGAATTGAAAATTTCAGATTTTGTTCCCCAGAGGATCAAACTGAAGAATGAAGTCTTTCTGAAGATAGTAAGGAAGCAATTTGAAAATTTCAAATTTTGTTCCCTAGTGGAGCAAACTGAAGAATTTAAAATTTTAGGTTTTGTTCCCAAGTGGATCAAACTAAGAATGAAGTCTTCCTAAAGATAGTAAGGAAGCAAATTGAAAATTTTAGATTTCGTTCCCTAATGGAGCAAACTGAAGAATTGAAAATTTCAGATTTTGTTCCCCAGTGGATCAAACTGAAAAATGAAGTCTTCCTGAAGATAGTAAGGAAACAAATTGAATATTTCAGATTTTGTTCCCTAATGGAGCAAACTGAAGAATTGAAAATTATAGATTTGGTTCCCAAGTGGATCAAACTGAAGAATGAAGTCTTCCTGAAGATAGTAAGGAAGCAATTTGAAAATTTCAGATTTTGTTCCCTAGTGGAGCAAACTAAAGAATTGAAAATTTCAAATTTTGTTCCCTAGTGGATCAAACTGAAGAATGAAGTCTTCCTGAAGATAGTAAGGAAGCAATTTGAAAATTTCAGATTTCGTTCCCTAGTGGAGCAAACTGAAGAACTAAAAATTTTAGATTTTGTTCCCCAGAGGATCAAACTAAAGAATGAAGTCTTCTTGAAGATAGTAAGGAAGCAATTTGGAAATTCTAGCTTTTGTTCCCCAGTGGATCAAACTGAAGAATGAAGTCTTCCTGAGGTTAGTAAGGAAGCAAATCGAAAATTTTAGATTTTATTCCCTAGAAATGGTAGTGGAGCAAACTGAAGAATGAAGTCTTCCTGAAGATAGCAGGAAGCAGACTGAAGATATCAGATCTTGTCTCCTCGGGTTTGCAGAGGAGCAGATCAAAAGATAGTGGATACTGCTTTTATGAAGTTGAAGCTATCAAGATGAAGTTCTAATACCATTCAAGTTGAGTGGAGTTGGAGTCATTTGAAGAAGACAATGAGCCTTAACTCCCTAAGCAGTAGGGTAACAAGCTAAATATGGCAGATCTTATCTCCACTGAACAGGAGTGGAGTAGATCGACGACGATGAGCTTTACTTCCCTAAGCAATAGGGTAGCATGCTAAAGAGAGCAGATCTTATCTCCACTGAGCAGGAGTGGAGCAGATCGAGACAAAATTCCTATACCCCTAAAATGCAGTGGATGGAATCAAGCTACCTGAAGAAAGGAAGCATCAAGAAGTCGAGATTCAAAAAGATGGGACAAATTGGTCCTTTTAAAGTCTTTGTTTTATTCTCGTTACACGATAATGAGCAAAGAGGGGCAGCTATAAGGCCCAATTTCAAAACCCCGGGCCCAATACCATTTTAATTCGGAATCCCAATAAACAAAACCCCAAAAAAAATTTATAACAAATTTCAGCCCAAATTTTTAGCCCAAAACTTAAAAAATATATACAACAAAAACAAAAAAACCCTAAAATTTGCCAAGCCAAATGCCAACTCCGGACTCTCGCTCTGCGACGTGCGCCGCCACGACTCTCACGTCAGAGGCATGATCCACCATGTCCCTGCAAAATAGAAGAGTTTAGTTGGAAAATATAGGCTATAAAAACCAAACGAAAATATGTAACAGAGGATGGCTTTTTTTTTTTTACAAAAATACAAAAAAGAATATAGAGATTTTTTTTTTTTTGAAATACCAATACAGTTGATTAAAGCAAACTTTTGGTGAGAAATAGGTAGACATTTGAACAGAGAATAGTTTTTCGAAGGTAAATTTCGCATATATTATCTGTTCTATATAGTTCCTTTTTACTTTTTTTGAAAATTTCAAAAAACAAAGAGAAAGGGGAAGCTTACCGAGCCGTTGTCTTAGCGTGGTTGTTCACCGGACCGGTGGTGACGAACGGCGAAGGAGGATTTGGGGGGTTCAAACCCTAGAAAACAAAAAAAGGGGGAAGGGTATTCTGGTTTTTTTATTTTGAAACAGAGAAAGAAATGAAGGAATGGTTTTGTTTTAGGTTTTAAACATTAAAAAGAGATAGGCCCCACGCAATTACTTGCTTCTGTAGGTGGATATGCGCAATTTCACCCTAAATGGGTAAATTGTATGATTAGCCCTCCTTTTTATGATGTTGTTTCAATTGCGTCCCCCTTCAGTTTTTCTATTTTTTTTAAATTTGCCCCTGAGTTCGATTTAGTCCTGGGTCAGGTGCAAGTGCTCAGGAGCTGGGAGTAATTGCATTGCTGGCCCCTCAATGTTACGCGCGACTTACGATTTAGCCCTTTATTCTTCTTTTGTTTTAAATTGGCCCCAAAAATTCTGTTTTTAACCCGATTTGGTCCTTTTTTCGATTATTTTTCTATTTTACCACTAAATTGAGTATTTCTAAATATTTTTTATTACCATTTGTTTATATGTATATTGTTCTTATGGCCCTATTCTTTATATTATTATTATTAATATTATTGTTTACTTCAATTTTTTCATTATTATATATGATTATTATTGTCTATTATTTTGTTATTATCAATATTTTTTACTACTATTTTTATTAATACTACTATTATTTCTACCACTACTTTTTTTTGTATTGTTTTTATTATTATTAATATATTATTTTCATTATGTTAACGTTATTATTACTAGTTTAGTATTATCATTATTATTTTTCAATTATTCTTTTAATATTTCTATTAATTTTTATTACCCATTTTATTTGAAATTAACCTTGTATATATTATTATTGCACTATCCTATTACTAATTTTTTTGCCACTATTCTTTTTTCACTATCACTACTTTATTATACATATTATTATTCTTATAATTATGTTTCTTATTTTTACTTTTATCTTTTTATCAAGATTGTTATTGCCATTTTCGTTGCCATTATTTTTTTATATATTCTTTATTATTGATATTAGTATTATTATTATTTGTCATTCTTGTTAATTTGTTTTTTCTTTTACCACGTCCTTCAAAATTCATAAGAAGGTTTTTTTTTTTTTAAATGAGGCAATGTCGCATGTGTTGGAAATTCAAGGAATCGTGCCCTAACGTGCTGGGTTTTGATTTTTGTTTATCCAAATCATTAAATATCCTTTAAAACTATGTCTGTTTTCTCTAAAATTAAAAGCAAGTTAATATTTTGTGCTTGGAAGTTTTGAGAAATTGTGCCCTAACGTGCTGGGTTGCAATTTTTCACTCGTCCAAAGGACTAAATATCCTTTTAAAGTTTGGATCGTGTTTTCTCGACTTCAAAAAATAAAGCAATTTCCATGTTCAGAAATTTGAGGAACCGTGCCCTAACGTGCTGGATTTCGGTTCTTTCGTTTGGCCGTATAATGGAATACCCCTTTTAAAATGACAATGCCTGAATTTTGAAAATCATGAAGTGATCTTGGTGTCAAAGGTTTGAAACATCGTATCCTAACGTGCTGGATGTGATATTTCATCCTTTCGGAACCAAAGAATTTTGATATCCAATTCAAATTACCCAAACATTTTCAAATGATCCATATTTTAAAATCTTTTCCAATTTTCAGTATTAGGACATTAATCAATCAATAAGGTACCAATTTTGGGCGTTGCGATGGTGCTAATCCTTCCTCGGCGTAACTGACTCCCGAACCCATTTTCTAAAAATTCGTAGACCAAAACATTTTCAAAAGTGGCCCAATCACATTTCAAAAAGATTGGTGGCGACTCCATTTTTTCTTTTTAAAATCAGCCCATTTTTTCAAACAAAAAAATGGTTTCGACAGTGTTGTTTCAGTGTAAGATTGTTCGATTTAGAGAATCTGGAAATTTGTTATTGAAACATTATTTTGGCCAAACCCTTAGGGTTGTTTCAAGGCTAAACCCTAAGTGTAAAATTAAAATTTTAATGATGTTTTTGGATCAGTGATCGTTTAAGGTTTAAGGTGCAAAACTGAGGATTTTTTATAGCGTAGCGCTGAGAGATACGAAATAAGGTGTGGGTTTAGCCAAATAAAGTCTGAATAATAATTTATTAAATGATTACTTAATTATGAGTATTGTATATTATAACATGCACTAAAATGTAATTAATTATGTACTATGAGTAGACATAATGATAGACAAATTCCTTAAATGGCTTATTACCAAGTAAGTAATTCTAATATGTTAAACCTATAATGTCACCAATATGTTTGAGTGTTGTATTAAGTTGGATGAAACTATATTTTTGACCTGACTCTTATGATATCTGATCATATGACAATTTTTGATTTAGTAAATCTGATTTTATGATGAAACATGGCTATTGTTCTGTTATTTTTTGTTCTGATAAGCATGTAAATAAAATCCATGTATACTATTTCTGTTAACACAAAAATCTGATTTGTATGTTAGGCATGCCCATTGTATTGTATTTGTAATAAAATATGATCGCATGTTAAACATGCCCTCTGATATATTTCTATTTCTATATGTCATATCACATGCATGGGGTTGAGATGATATTGAAAGGAGGAAGATTCTAACAGTTTAATGATCTGTGCATTCTAGTAGTTTAACCACATTTCTAGCTCTAGTGGCTTGTCCACATATTTCTGTATCTGGCAGCTTGTTGCACTATCTGGTGGCTTATCCACAACTTTGGTATGTTATTGGATGGACAAGTTTTAGGAAACTCTTTATGGTGTGTAGCGAAGTTGGGTAGGAACATTTTTTCAAAAATTCTATACTGATTTCTAAAAAACTTTGCATCGGCATCATCATGCACAATGATAGCTGTAAAATTGGAATGCTTATATATTTTCTTTTATTTTCTAAAATGTATGTTTAAATTACTATTGTATTTAAGTTTAGAATCACACTAAACTTTCATAAGCTCACTCCCTCCACAGAGTTGAACTTTCAGGTAACCTTTGAGAATAGGTCTAAACTCGGCATTCAAAGCATCACCTTGGACATCAAGCTATTTTAGATATAGTGTTTTTAATAAGTTTTTATTGGTTCGATTTGTAATTTTATATATATATCTGGTCTGTGGCTTGGTACCTTTTCATTTGGGTTTTTTTTTTTTTTTTTGCATGCATTGATTATTAAAACGTAATAACCGGTAAAAGCATGATATCTAGCCTAAGTAAAATATAACATTGTTCATCAATTTCCATTGCATTGCAAAGAAACGGTTTTGGAGAAGCAAATTGATAAGGCAATTGGATTTTCAAAACGACTCGAATAATAGTTTTTTGTTGCATTAGTTGGCATCGAATTTTTACAAAGCAAAGCGATAAACAAACATTTTTTCCAAAACATCACTATCGATATCTTAAGTGTAGATGACCTAATAAATTAATATTTTAAATTTACTTCAAGGTACAACAATGGTTGTAACGCCCTAAAATTTCTAATTTTATTATTGTGAAAATATGAGACAAATATCTATCTGCTTCAGTCGTTAAGTGTTCTGGGAGTGTGAGAGGTCCCAAGTTCAAGCCATGACTTGGGCAAATTTTGGTATTTTTATGAATAAGCCCAATCTTTGGTCAATAGGCTTTTATTTAATTGTTGATAAGTATATATCAGAATGGGCCTGCTAGTCTGGTGGCTAAGGTGTGTGTTGGTGTGTGGGAGGTCTGGAGTTCAAGTCCCTATGTGAGCAAGGGAATTGTTTTTGTTTCTTGGCCGTGTGGCGTGGTGGAGTCCTAGTCAAATTGAAATTTCAAGTAGTGGAGTTGTTGTGAGAGGTTAGGGAGAGAATTAAGGAGATGAGTTACCAGATTTTTAGGCATTATCTTTTTGTTTAGTTTTTTTTTCGAATTTCAGACTCTTTTCCACCTTTTTGACGTTTTCTCTCTTCTCCCCCACTCTAAATTTTCAATTTCCTCTTTTTTTTATAAATAATAAATCCTTGCTACCGAATTTCCTTTGAACTTCCATTCCATTTTCTTTGTCTTTCTTCATCTTTTCCCCTTTGTGCAAGCGTGCAATTGCATTGTACAGTAATTTCCCTCTTTTTAAACACGAATGTTACTCTAGATAAGGGATTAAGGGGTGCTTTCGAGAGGCTGGAGTTAACGTTCGTCGATTTGACTCGAAGTGGTGATCGTTTGGTAAGCGTATAAGGTATGTGTTTTCTTGTTTTGTTTGGGCGAGTGGTTTTGGCTTTGAATTCGTTCTTAACTTTGTTGAACTCTTCATTAATGAGGAATGGTTATTTTTACAGCGGCGAATCGTTTTGGTTGCTATCTCCCTCATGTTGAGTAGTGGTGGGATTGTGCGAAGTTAGAAGGTAAGTGATGAATGGACAATCTTAGACCTTTTGGTACGTGAATACGGTTTAATCTTAGTTTAAGACCGATTCTAAAGTTGGGATTGTCGATTATAGGTTTTTGGTGATCTCGGGATTGCATAAGCAGCGAAAATGATACAGGTGTGTACCTAGAACGCAGAAAATGGGATTTGGCGAAAAGCCGAAATTTCTTGCTATCGAGAAATAAGAGAAAATGATGCGAAAATTTGTAGAGAAAGGAAATAAGGGTGTTATAAACTTGGAAATTAACATTTTGCACTAAAATAGTTTTGGACAGTAGTAGTAGTCTAACTTTGAAAAATCATCAAAAATAGTGGGAATTGAGTTAAAGGTTGAATAAAATATGAAATTAAACTTTACTGATTTTAGTTTTTCATGGAAGAAACAATGTAAAAAATGGAATTGTAAATCATGAGACATAATAAATTTTGTGAGACAAAGTCAGCATGATTTTGGGTTCCCCTATTCTGACTTAGTAAAATCATCAAAAATTTTAAAAAAATAATTAGGGGCTTAAATTTATATTTTTAAATTCTAATGAGTCTATTTTCAATAGAAACAAACGGAAACATCATCTAAATTCCATACTAAGAGATAAATAATTTTTAGTAAGGAAAGGATGAAGATGTCAAACAGCAAAATAGGGATAACTTTAAAGATTTTACTGTACGTATTTTATAAACTATAAATTCTAAAAATTTTATGGTAGAAAGGTATTTGAGTCTAGTTTCAAAAACATCAAGCAGATCTTAATTTGGAATTCTGTAGCTCAAGATATAAATAATTTAGTGATAATGACCAAGTAGATAGCTTTGAATGAACATATAAGTAAATAGGGAAAACATATATGAGTATTGAGCTAGCATGTGTTACTTTAAAAATGGATCACATGGTCAAGGCCAATTTGGGCCGTGTGTGCCCATTTTTACTAAAATGTTTTTAAGGTTGCTCAAGTCACCCAAGTCGACTGCGAACCTACTGTAGGGCCAGTAAGCGCTACTTAGACCCCTAAATGTGTGAAATTTACTGAATGATATCTAAACTTAATATATCTACTGAAATTGCATAATAGCATGTCATCCATTGTGTGTTTTATTGCATTGGGTTGGGGGTTGTTATTCGGAGGATGTGCACTGAAAGGCTTTAAGCCTAATTTACTGGCAGCTCAGCTGCAAACTACTTTATTGTGCCGCATTTGGTACTACTTGGAGTATAGGGATGAGTGGGTTGATTATTTCCCCACATGGAGTGTAGGGTTGGACGGAGATGGTGTGTAGAGGTTGGTTGGGTAGGATTTTGCTACTGCATAACTGTTACTGCTACTGATACTATGATGGGCTAAGGCCCTACTGCATTTTGACACTGTATTAAGATGGGCTAAGGCCCAAACTGTCACTGATACTGAAAAGGGCTTAGGCCTAAGACTGTTCAACTGTGCACTATGAATATTGATTGTTTGTTTGTTTCTGCGGGATTACACACTGAGTTTACGTAAACTCACCCTTTTTGTTAAGGTACACAGGTAATCCCTAGACTTAGGGCTAGTTTGGCAATGCTTTTGAAAAGTGCTTTTGAAAAGTGCTGTGGAAAAGTGCTTTTGAGAAGTGCTTTTGAAAAGTTTGCTTTAAAATTTGAGTGTTTAGCATTCTTTGTCAAAAGTGCTTTTGAGAAATAAAATGTCCATTTTAGACATGCTATTATCAAGTAACAAATATACATTTAAATAAATTTTAAATTAGTTAATATTATTATATTTTAGTAAGAATATAAAAATTACTATAACTTGTTAATATTTTAATATATGAAATATAAATTTTAATTTTAAATATTTATAAGTAATAAATATTAATTAATTATAAAATTTAATTAGAATATATAAACTACATTTTAAATATTTAAATATAACCATTAAATATTTGTAATTAATATTTTAAAATATTTTTATTTTAATTAATAATTTTAACACATTTGTAATTAAGCTCTACGAAAAAAAGAAAAGTACTATGTTATTAGAGGGTGAAAAGTAATTAAGCACTAAAAGTGCTTTTGGGAGAGGAAAAGCTAAAATTTTAGCTTTCCTTTTAGAAGTGCTTTTGAAAAGACTTCGAAAAGCCAAAATTCAATCAAAAGTAGCTTGTTCTGCATGACTTTTCTTCCAAAGTGCTTTTGAGCCGTAAGTGCTTTTGAAAAGCAATGCGAATCGGCCTTAGATTTAATTGGTGCGATTTGAGGTGGTGACCACAGTAATTTTTGGACTTCATGGTTTTTAATTTACGATTTATGATTTGATTATTATTTATTATTTGGGTTGTAATTTAAGGGCCCTCTAGGACTTTGGTTTTAAATTTGGATTTTTATTTATTTTACTTTATGGATTTATACTTGCTGGTCGTAGGATATTCGGTTTTCAAAAAGTTAAAGTAATTTCTAACCATAATCACCTAGACTATTTTATTAAAGCTTCTGCAATGAGGGATATTTCAAAACAAATGTTTTAAATGAATAAAGACGACTTCCTAAGTTCTAACAAAGGTTTCCTAAAGATAATAACATGGAATGTTTTCATCGTAACAACGAGGTTTCAAAAACACTATCGTGTGACATTGTTAGATACGGTCATAATGTCTAGGCCGGGTTTTGGGTGTTACAATGGTTTTCCTAAAATAAGTCGATTTAAGGTTTTTAAAAGTGTCATAGGTTAGCTTAGTCATTTTGGTGGTTAATGAGGCCTTTCAATCTCGCCATAACGTTTAGACTGGGTTCAAGAGATTACAATGTACATAGCAAAGAAAAATAAGGCTAAAACATGTGTATCGGGAGGCCAATGAAGTTGCTGACTCTATGACAAAATAGATTATTGGGAAGCCTTAGGGACATATTGTTAAAGGATATTGTAAGGCATACCAAGGATTGTTTTACACCCTTGCTTTCTTAAACTAATTTGATGTCCCTTTGTTCCCCTCGAAAATAGGGTTTATTATTAAAATAGATATTAATTGTCTTTCTATAAATAGTGTGGAAAGTCCTAATATTTAGTAAATCTATCCATAGGTTAGATTGGATAGGACAATGTTTACTTTTCTTTGCAATCTTATCCAAGACCAACTCTTAACGACTCATTTTACTATTTGGAATATTAAAATAATGAAAAATAATTTTATATTAATATTTATATATTTATATAATGAACTTTAATTAATTTTTAACATTAAATAGGAATTTAGATTACATCTCTCTAAATTTATAATTTTTTGCCTAATGCTTAACTTAAAGAAGTTCAATGAAAACCTTAACTTTTGGTATTAAGAAAGTATATTAGTATAGGATAACCCTAGTAATGTGCCCCCAAATCATTATATGAATTGATTCTCCAATTCTCAAATCCATGCCTTAGAGTTCTACCTCTTTCTCTTGTCAAAACAATCTATATCTAAGCTATAATTGTAGGAAAATGAAATTGTTAAACTTCACAATCCAAATAAGTCCAAGTGCATTAAGTGAGATTGCTTTATAGCCTTCAAATTAGGCTAATAAGTATATGGGGCCATTAAAGAAAAATGAGTAAAAGCAAAAACAAAACTTTCTCATAGGGCAATGGACAAGAAAAAGATCTATGAAAAAATATATAATTTTAATAAATAAATTAATATCTATTTTTCATGTGAAGTTTTAATCTTAGATATAACACCCTACCTTAGCTGAATAGATCACCCAAAATGCACATTACACATCTAATCTTTTTGAAAATGGAAAATTTCAAAATTTGACAATAGTATACAAATCAAATTCATATAATTAGTTTCAATGATATGATATTTCAATTTAATTTTGCTTTAAATTAAGTTTATTGTTTTCTATATAGAAACAAAGATGAAGCGGGAGGTTAGGGTTTTCAATAGAATTTAATTAGAAAAGAATAATTTTATAATAAATGAGCATATTTATATTTCTAAGGCTGATAAAGCTTTCATGGTCCATTTTGTACTAGCTCATATCAATTTTATATAGAATATCAATATCAGTTTTAAAAATAAAAATTTAGGTTTGAATAAATGATTAGATGGATTATTTTTTATAAAAATACTAATTTATTGGAAAAAGAAAAAGAAAAATAGAAGTTGGAAAATTAGGTGCTTGTAATTAATCAAGTAAAGGTTCTTTTTGATAATGAAAGAAGTGCTAAATATTGAATTTTACACAACTATAAATATTTTTGTGGTTTATGTCCTTCCGATGTACATAATTTATTAGATGAATTTCGGAGACTAATTTCCAAATTATAAATGCCATCATATCTCTGTCTATCTTATATATATTTAGAAAAAAGAAAAAACTCAACCCGAAATAGAAAACAGAGGAATTAAAATTAGGTTACACTATAAACTTTTTTCTTAAATACAGAAAATTATGAATAAATGATTCCAATGGAAAACTCTCTGAAAGTGGTCGATGGTGATGGTGATTCACAGTTTTCTGAAGATCGTAACACCAAGAAAGTTAGGTTTAAAGATGATTCCAATGGGCTTTCTGTGGATATGGCTGTGGACTCTGATCCACATTTGAGTGCGTCAACGTCATGGAAAGAAAAACTCTTTGAAATTTGGTTCGTCTGAAATTTGGTCGTGAAATTCTTTGGGTTTGATGGGGGAAGTGATGGAGATTTTATTCTGTTGGACGATGATATCATAAGGCCCACCGTTAATGGAATCCCGGCAATTGATTTCTTCGATCAAGTCAAAGAAATTTTATACAAGGAGATGGAGATGACAGTAGTTTTAAAACTACTAGGCCAAAGTATCAACTATGGTGTTCTGTTTAATCGAATTATCAACCTTTGGAAGCCTATACATCCATTTCAACTAATGGATATTAAGAATGGGTATTTTTTGGCTAAATTCCAGAACAAGGAGGATTATTACAAAGTTTTAATAGAGGGACCATGGATAATTTTTAGGCAATATTTGACAGTCTAACCGTGGACAAAAGACTTTTCTCTCCATAAACCATACCCAAGTGTAGTTATGGCTTGGATCAGGTTGTAACACCCCTAACCGTAACCGTCGCCGAAATAGGGTTAAGAGGTATTACCGATCATTTCAAAACATTTCAATTCATTTCACATATAAACATAGCAACTCACATTCATATAGTCCCTTAAATAGGTCAACGAGACCTTAATCATTCATTAGAAATGGGTCGGGACTAAACCGAACATATACGAAAGTTTTTGAAAACTAAACATTTTTCAAAGCTACAGAGGTCACACGCCCGTGTGGGTAGGCCGTGTGCGAGCCTGACTTGTTTCAACTTACAAACTCGAAGGACATGGTCGAGCCACACGCCCGTGTGATCAACCGTGTGGGCAATTATAGGCCATTTGCAAGGCCAAACTTGCCACCCACACTTAGAATCACCTACAAGCATTAAACCATATGCATTTATACCTCAAATGGCAACCAAAACATACCAATATATGCACCAATTAATCACCATCCACACCATCTATTTCCGTACTCAATTTCAATTCAAATAAGTCTATCTAAAATATCAATTTCACATCCCAAATCATACAAGTCAAGCATCATGCAATTTATATCACAATTTTACATTTAAACGACATTACTCATCAACCAATTTAAGCATGAAACATACATATTCATTTCCACTAACTCATACCATATTTATCATTCACATAACCCACACATATGAACCAACATCATTCAAATCCCAAGCCATATCACATGGCAAAGCTTATACACTTCAAAACATGCCATATCTACTAGCCTATACATGCCAAATTCAAATATATACATCTTTCCAAAAATATCAAAATAGATAGTCGATAGTGTGATTGAGTCGCTGACGATCCCCGGATCCGAGCTAGCTTTAAAGACACTGTAAAAGAGAGAAACACTTCGCACAGTAAGCTCTAAAGCTTAGTAAGTTCGTCATATAATACATTTAACTCAATAATTCAATTACAATACATAAATTAAACCATCACTTAGATCAATTCACAAATATACACCATATTATCCACAGCTAGTATGCTAACTCAATCATCCATATATCCATTTACAAAATCATCAACCACTTAGGTTCCGTACATACCTTTGCCAACACTTAGTTATGAACCTTCTTGCTACTCAATGCTCGACACCACATTTCAATCAATCTTCAGTAATCATTCGATTTACTCGCACACTTAGTGCCAATTTCTTAGCCGAAGCTTAAATATCATCACACACTTAGTGCCTTTACCTTAAACCGAATCAACTCAGTATCACACACACAGTGCCAATCAATATAGTAGAGGCTTCCTTTATTTCGCACACACAGTGCTATTCACCTCTGTCTCAATTCTAATTACGCACACTTAGTGCCACATTTCTCAATTCCACATATAGCATTTCTAATTCAATAATCACATATTCATTCATTTCCTAACACATAGATATGAATTTAAAAATTCCATTATACCCGAACTTACCTCGGACGTCGAAGTAACAAAACGAGTCGATTAATCGAGCACTTTATATTTGCCTCGATCTCGATCCAATTCCCTCTTTTCTTGATCTCAATTGAGCTATGAGTGTGCCAAAACCTAAAATGCTTCAATGGTTATTCATTTCTTCAATATTCGGTGGTGAAATGCATAAGAAAGATGAACATTTTGTCTTATTTTAATTTATTTAACATTAATACCTTAATTACCACTTTAGCCTTTTTATTCACATTTAAAATCCACTATCCATTGGTTTTTATGTCCATATAATATTTCAATGGTATAATATCAACTTAAGGACTTCTCATTTAATAAGCCATGCCAATTAGACACTTTAACAATCAGCACACAGCTTTTGCATTTTATGCGATTAAATCCTTTTTACAAATTAAGCACACAATCGATAAAATTTTCACACAGAATTTTCACACATGCTTAATCACACACTGTAAACACGAAAAATAATATTAAAATATTTTTATGACCTCATATTTGTGGCCCCGAAACCACTATTCTGACTAGGGTCTAAACCGAGCTGTTACAACTCTCCCCCTTAGGGATTTTCGTCCCAGAAAATCTTACCAATGAATAGGTTCAGATATTGTTGGCTCATAATATCTTCAGGCTCCCATGTAGCCACTTCAACTCCGTGTTTGTACCACAACATTTTCACTAAAGAAATTCTCTTCTTTCTCAACTCTTTGATCTCATGTGACAAAATTTGAATCGGTTCTTCACTATACGATAAATCTGACTGAATCTCAAATTCATTAGGAGCAATCACATGCGATGGATCAGATCTGTATCGTTTAAGCATCGGTACGTGAAACACATTATGAATCATCTCTAGCTCAGATGGAAACAACAACTTATAAGTAACTGGCCCAATTCGTTCGATGATCTCATACGGCCCGATAAACCTCAGACTCAACTTGCCTTTTTGACCAAATCGAAGTATTTTCTTCCACGGAGACACTTTCAAAAACACTTTATCACCGATCTCAAATTCAATATCTTTTGTTTCAAATCTGCGTAAGATTTCTGATGATCTGAAGTCGCTTTCAGACTATCACGAATCACTTTCACTTTCTGTTCAGTCTCTTTGATTAAATCAACCCCGTGAATCTTATTCTCACTAAGCTTAGTCCAATACAATGGAGTTCTGCATTTACGGCCATAAAGAGCTTCATATGGTGCCATTTTGATGCTAGATTGAAAACTATTATTGTACGTGAATTCAATCAACGGAAAATGCTTTTCCCACGTACTTTCAATTTTAAGAATACAACATCTCAACATATCCTCAAGAATCTAAATAATCAGCTCGAATAGACCATCTATTTGCAGATGAAATGCAGTACTGAAATGCAGCTTTGTGCGTAGAGCCTCTTGTAATTTCTTCTAAAATTGCGAGGTAAACTTCGAATCCCTGTCTAACACAATGGATAATGGTACCCCGTGCAGTTTCACTATCTCAAAAATATAAAATTCGGCTAACTTATCAAGTGAATAATTTGTTCTCACCGAACAAAATGAGCTGATTTCGTCAATCTGTCAACTATCACCCAGATTACATCTTTCTTTCTCGGAGATAAAGGCAATCCTGACACAAAGTCCATCGTGATTCTCTCCCATTTCCACTCAGAAATCATAATCGATTGTAACAAACCGGATGGAACCTGATGTTCAACTTTAACTTGCTGACAAACTAAACATCTTGAAACAAACTCTGAGATATCTTGTTTCATACATGCCACCAATAAAACTGTTTCAGATCATTATACATTTTCGTACTTTCCAGATGAACAGCCAAACGACTATTATGAGCTTCGTTCAAAATCAACTTAATCAACTCTGGATTCTTTGGAACACAAACCCGATCTCAAAATCTCAAACAATCATCATTATCAACTCGAAATTCTGAATCAGCATTCAAACCACACTGGCCTCGTTTTGCCATCAACTCAGCATCATCTTTCTGAGCATCACAAATCTAAGGTATAAACATTGGCCTTGTAACACCCCTAACCCGAGACTATCGCCGGAAAGGGGTTAAGAGGTATTACTGATCAATCAGAACATTTAACATCTAGAATTTACGACACAAAGTCAATCACGTTCAATTACAATCATAGTGTCCCTTAAATGAGTCATCAAGACCCTACGCATGCTTATAAACCGAGTCGGGACTAAAATGAAACACATATAAAATTTCATGAAAATTTGAAACTTTTCTAAAATACAGGGGAGACACGCCCGTGGGAGGAGACCATGCCTCACCCACGGCTACTTGACACACCCGTGTGGCCTTCTCGTGGTCATATACTGCCAAAATCAACACGGCCACCAAGCACATCCTTGTGCTAAGGCCGTGTACTACTAGATCATTTACTGCCATTTCTCACACGGCCACCAAGCATGCCCATGTCGAGGCCGTGTGCTACTAAACTACATTCTACCAATTCACCCATGGTCTTTAGGCACGCCCGTATGCCATAACCGTGTGACATTATAGGCCATTTACAAGGCCAAAATGCCGCCCATAAGGGTCATACCTACAAGCCAAATTAACCAAGACATCTTATGCACATATTACCAAAAAATGTACCAAAATAGTCATTCAACCCATGCATTCAACACCAATTCCTACCATGACAATTTCAATACCAAAATCTATCTCATCACAAGTATCATACATTCAATACCAAACATCATTCCTTTTCAATTTCACTAATTCCTACTAGAATTTTACCAACACAAAGTTACCATTCAATAGTCAATTTCTCAACCCACAAATCATGCCAAAAGATGCACCACATATATCAAATTCATTCATGTTAAGACTAGCACATATTTAGCCACATCTCATGGCTACTTACAAGCATCAAACATGATTCAAATGACCAGCCTATACATGCCATATTTTAACTATGTACATTTTTTTAAAATACCCAAAATAGATTGTTGATAGTGTGACTGAGATGCTGATGACCCCCTGATCTAAGCTAGCTTTACTCGACACTGCAAAGCAGAGAAAGAAATCACACAGTAAGCTTTCTAAAACTTAGTAAGTTCGATATACAATATAATCGTGTCATTAAACTAAACAATATAATCAATAACCGTCACATAGATCATTGCTCCCTTATCCATACTATATCATCCCTAGTCAAGATACTCATTCATCCATCTATAGCTTTATCTATAAATTCATAAACCACAAAGGTTCAAGACATACCTTGGCTAACACATAGTTATTCAATTTCCAAGCTACTCAATGCTCAATATTACTTGTTGATCATCCTTTAATATTCAATCAAGTTATTTGCACACTCAGTGTTATATACATGGTCGGTACATATTAGTCATCGTACACTTAGTGCCAAATTTTCCAACCGACTTATCTCGGTAACGCACACATAGTGCCAATTCTATAAGTCGAAGCTTTCATAACATCGCACATAGTGCTATTCTTTTATGTTTCGATTTTAAAATCACACACTTAATGCCCTTAACTAAACCCTACACATAGCCTTTCAATTTCATACACATATACACATTCATTCATAATACAAAAACATATGTTAATAACATGTACTATATCCGAACTTACCTCGGATGTCAAAATACCGAAACAATTGATTAATCGAGTACTTTCTCTTTGCCTCGATCTCGATCCGAACCTCGCCTCTCTTGGTCTATACACATTCAAATTCAGTCCATTTAATCACTAACTCATTCAATTTAGTCCACACACACATTTAGGGCATTTTACAAAATAGCCCTCACATTTTCACATTCGACACTTTAGTCCTATCTCACAAAATCATCAAATAATCAAAATTTCAATATACATGTGCTTGGCCAAATTCTTATACATCACATACAAACCCACATTTTTATCAAATTTTCAATTTAGTCCCTTAATCTACCATTTTCTCAATTTAGCCCTATTTAGCTAAATTCATCAAAAATTCAAGAACAAAACATGTTCATCTATTTCATATCTTTCATTTAACACCAAAAATCATCAAAAAGCTTGACATATCATCAATGGTATCTCACAAAAACATCATCATTTCACAAAATCAAAACATGGGTTTTGTAGCTCTCAAAGCAACGATTGCAAAAACGTAAAATTATCAAAAACCGATCGAAAACACATACCCGATTTATGCTTGAACCATGGCCGAGTGAACAAGCTTAACCTTTTCTTTTTCTTTTACTTTCGGCACCCCCTAAAGTAAGATGATATTGTTCATCTTTTTCTTTTATTTATTACAAACATAATGATATTCATTTTACCAGACTATCCCTTTTACTAAACATTAAATAACAAATATACATTAATGGCATATTTGCCCATTTAATATCCACTATCATTAAAAAGGTTAAATTGCCTCATAAGGCCTCCACCTGTAAAAGCCAACAACAATTAAGTAATTATAAATCAGCACATAGCTTTTACTCATCACGCGATTAAATCATTTCTCTTAATTCGGCACACAAACGATCAAATTATCACACAGAATTTTCACACAATGTCACATACTATTCACACAAAAAATAACATTAAATTATTATTTCGACCTCGAATTTGTGGTCTCAAAACCACTGTTCCAACTAAGGTCTAAATCGGGCTATTACAACTCTTCCCCTTAGGGATTTTCGTCCCCGAAAATTTTACCAGTGAATAGGCATGGATACTGCTCTCTCATAATGTTCTCAAACTCCCACGTAGCCTCTTCAACCCCGTGTTTGTGCCATAACACTTTCACAATGGAAATTCTTTTGTCTCTCAACTCTTTAATCTCTCGTGCCAAAATTTGAATCGGTTCTTCACTATACGACAAGTCTGATTGAATCTCAACCTCAGTAGGAGCAATCACATGAGATGGGTCTGATCTGTACCGTCAAAGCATTGATATGTGAAACACGTTATGAATCTTTTCTAACTCAGATGGCAATTTCAATTTATAAGCAACCGCCCAACACGTTCAATAATCTCATACGGCCCGATGAACCTCGGACTCAGCTTGCCCTTTCGGTCAAATCGAAGTATTTTCTTCCACGGAGATACTTTCAAAAACACTTTATCACCAACCTCAAATTCAATATCTTTTCATTTCAAATCAGCATAAGATTTCTGATGATCTGAGGCCGCTTTCAAATTGTCACGAATTATCTTCATTTTCTGCTCAGTCTCTTTTATAAGGTCAACCCCGTGAATCTTGTTCTCACTCAGCTCAGTCCAATACAATGGAGTTCGACACTTTCGACCGTAAAGAGCCTTATATAGTGCCATTTTAATGCTAGATTGAAAATGTTGTTATATGCGAACTCAACCAATGATAAATGCTTTTTCCACGTACTTTCAAATTCAAGCATGCAACATCTCAGCATGTCTTCAAGAATCTGAATGATTCGCTCGAATTGACCATCCGTTTGTAGGTGAAAAGCAATACTGAAATGCAATTTTGTGCCTAAAGCATCTTGTAATTTCTTCTAGAATCGCGAGGTAAATCTCGGATCTCTGTCAGACACAATAGATAGAGGTACCCCGTGCAATCTCACGATCTCATCAATATATAATTCAGCCAATCTATTAAGTGAATAATCTATTCTCACTGGAATAAAGTGAGTTAATTTCGTCAATCTATCAACTATCACCCAGATCGCATCTTTCTTGCTCGGAGATAAAAGCAAACCCGACATAAAGTCCATCGTAATTCGCTCCCATTTCCACTCAGGAATCATAATCGGTTGTAACAACCCGATGGAACTTGATGTTCAGCTTTGATTTGCTGACAAACTAAACATTTCGACACAAAGTCAGAAATGTCTCTTTTCATTCCATGCCACCAATAGAATTGTTTCAGATCATTATACATTTTCGTACTCACCGAATGTACAGTCAAATGACAATTGTAAGCTTCAGTCAAAATCATCGAAATCAACCCTGAATTTCTCATAACACAAATTCAGTCTCTAAATCTCAGGCAATTATCACTATCTACTCAAAATTCTGATTCAGCATTCAATTCACATTGAGTTCGTTTAGCCATCATTTCAACATCATTTCTTTGAGCATCACAAATCTGTTGTACAAACATCGGTTTAACTTTCAATTTAGCTACCACCGTACTATCATCACATAGATCTGTCTGATTACTCAAAGCTCACAAAGCATATAACGATTTTTGACTCAAGGCATCATCTACAACATTAGCTTTACCCGGGTGGTAATCTATCACAAGTTCGTAGTCTTTCAATAACTCTAACCATCTTCTCTGCTGCAGGTTCAAGTCTTTCTGAGTCATCAAATACTTTAAACTCTTATGGTCAGTATAAATGTGACAATTTTCCTCAAACAAATAGTGACGTCAAATCTTCAATGCGAATACAATTGCAGCCAATTCAAGATCATGGGTTGGGTAGTTCTTTTCATGCGGTTTTAACTGCCTCGAAACGTAGGCAATGACTTTCCCTTCTTGCATCAGTACACAGCCCAAATCATTCAATGATGCATCACTATAAACCATGAATTCTTTGCCTGATTCGGGTTGAACCAACACTGGTGCTTCCGTTAACAACATTTTCAACTGTTCAAAACTCTATTGGCACTTTTCTAACCACTCGAATCTAACATCCTTCTGTAAAAACTTTTTCAATGGGGTCGCAATAGTCGAGAAGCCTTTCACAAATCGTCTATTATATCCTGCTAGTCCCACAAAACTACGGACTTCAGACACGTTTCTCGGAGGCTTTCATTCCAAAATAGTAGAGATTTTACTCAGATCAACTCATGTAACACCCAAACCCGGCCCATGAGCCTTGATCGGATCTGGTATGTCACAGAGTAGAAACGTTTTGAAAGATTTTGATTAACTGGTAGAAATCTAAAAATTTACTGAGGTTATAAAATGGTGTCTATTAAAAACTCAGGTGGAATTGATTTTATAACATGGTTGAGTTGAAACCTTTGAAAACATTTGATCATTTAAATTTTTAGAACCATCAGAGTTATTGTTAACTTGGTGAATTTTGCTACCCGATGGTAACATCCTTGAAAACTCGTAAAAATTTCCCATTTTGAAAACATCACTTTTAACCGATTCATTTAAACAATTTATAAATTCGTTAGTAACATAGTAGAAGTGAAGTAAAACAACTACTTGAACATCCAAAATAATAACTAGCGGCCTTATTACAACCCAAACCAAAATTTAGTAAACTGTGCTAAATAAAATTTCAAATCCAAGGAACAAGCATGGCCGCCTCGAGTCCTCTCCGGCTACATCTCTGCAATCTACTCATCTGCAAAATGATATGGAAGGGGTGAGTCACCAAGACTCAAGTGTATAAATCCCCAACCCGAAGTGCAAACTCATACACAAAATATTAGTAAGACATGCAAAACATGCAACCCAAAACTAGCCATCCATACTCCTTTAACTACCCGTGTGGTCAAAACCACCGGTGGTCAAAACCACCGTGACCGGAGTCATAAATCAAGTGATGGGGCCAACCCATCGTGTGGTCAAAACCATCGATGACCATAGGTCACAATTACTATTTTGTGGTCAAAACCATCGGTGGTACCAAACCACGGGACTTAGTCACGATTTATATCAACGGTGTGGTCAAAACCATCGTGACCAAGTCACAATTAAACCGATGGGGCCAACCCATCTTGTGGTCAAAACCACTAGTGACGATCCATAGAGAATATTCCCCTCCTCTCTTCAATCCCATTACCAACATGCTCACAACATGCTTAACATATTATCATAAATCATACATATAAGTCATGGCATAGCATCTTACCCATCATGTCATTCAAATAACATATTTAAAGTCACAAGCGACTTACCCGGAATCCATGCTCATGCCCACAAGGCAAATCACTATCACAATAGTTAACTGTAACATAATAAGCAATGCCCACTAATAAAGTGTGTAAGAGTTTTACACACATGATTATTCGCGAGACTAGCAAATCCCAAACTATACCAGCGAAATCCCGTGAGGTTGTTTCCCCCTACAATCGGCCAACACCCATACTTTTAGATCTAATAGCCATTCGGCTATACTAATAATCCCGAAGGATTAATCACACCTGAAATATGGCCTTAGGCTGAACTTACTATTACTTACCAAAGTGAGTTTAAATCCCGAAAGCTTTTGTCAATTCGCCCCTAAAATCATAACACACAATCGATTACTACTTAAATACCATACATGGCCCATAGCCTAACATAAACAACCACTTACCTTGAAGAATCGAAACCCGAAAGACTCCTTCAAAGCACCCTAGCGTCGGCTACACACAAAAAGGTACAATATTAAGACCCCATGCATATTCGGCCAACCTTACCAATGCCTATTCTCAAGCTTCCGGCACACCAAAGAGGAAGAGAAGAGAACCCGATTGTTAAAAGGGAAACTTACCTCTATTATTTCCTTGAAGAGACTAAAAGTGAAAGGATTCTAGCTATGGCTCCCAAGTGTTGATGAAGATATTCGGCCAACACAAGATGAAAGATGAAGTTTTGAGTGGAAAGGGGGTGATAGGTTCGGCCAAGTAGAACCAAAAAAAGAGAGGGATTTGAAGAATTTTGGGCAATGTGGACTAGAAAGAATTCGGCCAGGAAATAAATTAGGAAGAAAAAGAAAAACAAGCTAGATGAATTTCGGCACCCCCTTACTATACTCAAAACCGATTATGAAAGTCCCTAAGGAATCCTACATTCGGCCATCTCTCCCCCTTTTGTGATAATTTTTATCTTTTAATAATCACCCATTTAAAATAATATTTATCTTCTATCCTACCTCCTAATCATCTCTTCAAATAAAAAAAATAAAATAATAATCACCATTCAACTCTTCCAGTCGAAATTAAAAGCAAACACCAAGCTTATCCTCATCCATTTGGGAGTCCAAGTGCAGTCCACTAGCTCTCTCCCTTCACGCCAGCATGTAAAAATAAACATACCTTGTGCTTCCAACGTGACTCAAACTTGAGTCCCCCTCTTCCTGCTTGGGGCAGCATCCACCAAGGCCCTTAAGTGGTGCCCAATGCCACTTTTGCCAATCCGACTTTCATGTCCGAAATCCTTACCATTTATTTTTAAGGCCTCCCTAGCCCAACTTCCCCCACATAATGCAAAAATAAAAACTCCTAGGTGCTAATTCGGTAGCTCAAACCCCCATTTGCCGCACCCTTCCTAGCTCCTTAGATAGCATCCCAAGCCACCCTATCACTGCTTCCTTGTGTCATGCTTCAACCAAATAATTTTAAAGCCTCATCACTTAGCTTTTTCTTCTTCAAGTGCTAAAAAACTTTTGGCCCTAAGTCGACCTAGCTCGTGGTTATGACTAGACCCTAGAATATGTCAAGCAATCATAGCATACATATTTCTTCAAGCACGCATATGGAAAATAATTAAATTGCAACCAACCCATAATTCAGGATGTTACAGTTCTACCCCCCTTAAAAATAATTTCGGCCTCAAAATTACCTGGATCAGAAGAGTTGGGGTATTATTGCGCAGATCACATCCTCGGGTTCCCACGTGGCCTCCTCCATACCATGGTTTTGCCATAGCACTTTTACCAAAGGTACTGACTTCCTACGCAGAACCTTGACGCTCTCGATCCAAAATCTGTACCGGCTCCTCCTCGAAAGACAAGTCTGAGTTCACTTCAATTTTCGCAACCGGCACTATGTGTGATGGATCTGATCGATAGCGCCTAAGTATCGAAACATGGAAGACGTAATGAATCTGGCTCAATTCTACCGGCAACTCGAGCTGGTAAGCTACCGGTCCCACACGTTTCAACACTGTGTACGCCCGATGAACCTAGGGCTTAGCTTGCCCTTCCGGCCAAACCTCAGTACCTTCTTCCAAGGCGATACCTTCAAGAAGACCCTATCACCCACTGCATACTCCATATCCCTGCGCTTAAGATCGGCGTAAGATTTCTGCCTGTCTGACGCCTCTTTAAAGCGAGCCCGAACTACCCTAACCCTATCTTCTGTCTCTGCCACTAACTCCGGACCCAACATCCGACGTTCACCCAGTTCTGTCCAACACGTAGGAGTACGACATTTCTGACCATACAGCGCCTCATACGGTGCCATCTGAATACTCGCTTGATAACTGTTGTTATAAGCAAATTCTACCAATGGTAGGCACTCCTCCCAACTGCCACAGAAATCCAAAACACAGCCCCTTAACATATCTTCCAACACTTAGATTACCCTCTCAGATTGTCCATCAGACTGCGGATGAAAAGCCGTGCTGAAATTCAACATCGTACCCAACGCCTGATATAAAGCCTTCTAAAATCTTGACGTGAACCGGGGATCTCTGTCTGAGATGATGGACACAGGCACTCCATACAACCGCACTATCTCAGCGATATACAGCTTGGCTAACCTTTGAAGCGAGTAGTCAACCCTTACCGGTATGAAATGGGCCGACTTAGTTATCCGATCTACTATCACCCATATCGAGTCTTTTTCATTGGGCGTAAGGGAAGCCCACTTACTGAAATCCATCGTAATCCCTCCCACTTCCATGTGGGATCTTTATCTATTGTAATAACCTCGATGGCAATTGATGCTTAGCCTTAACTTGTCGGCATGTCGACACTTGCCCACTAACTCTAGCATTTCCCGCTTAAGACCCGCCACCAAAATTGCTCCCTTAAATCCAGATACATCTTGCTGCCTCCCGGATGCATAGCGTACGGGCTGCTATGAGCTTCTTTAAGGATCCGCTACCTCAAATCATCATCCTTAGGCATACATACTCTCCCCTGAAAATACAACACTCCATCACTACCCAAGCTGAACCCTTCGGCCTCACCACTTTGTACTTGCAACCTCCGAGTACTCAAAACTTCGTCGGTCAACTGCCTCTCTTTAACCTCATCGATCCAAGACGGCTTTACTTGCAATTCTGCCAGAAGACTCCCATCCTCATAGAGACTTAGGTGAGCAAACATTGCTCAGAATCCGCTACCACCTTACGGCTCAATGCATCGCCTACCACGTTAGCCTTACCGGATGGTATTCGATTGAGCAATCAGAGTCCTTCAAAGAACTCAACCCACCTCCACGCCTCGATTTAAATATTTTTGGGTCAAGAGGTACTTCAGGCTCTTATGATCTGAGTACACTACCGACTTCTCCCCGTACAGATAGTGCCTCCAGATCTTCAAGGTAAAAACCACAGCAGCCAATTCTAAATCATGCGTAGGATAATTACCTTCGTGAGGCCTTAACTACCGTGACGCATAAGCGACCACCTTCCTTTCTTGCATCAACACACACCCTAAACCAGTATGCGATGCATCACAATACACAGTGAATTCCTTTCCTGCCTCAGGCTGAATCAAGACTGGTGCTTCTATCAAAATCTTCTTCAGCTTGTCAAAACTCTCTTGTTGCTTCTCAGACTACACAAACAGAACTCCTTTTCTCAGCAACTTAGTCAACGGTGCTGTGATTAAGGAGAAATTTTCCACAAATCTCCGATAATATCCTGCCAACCCTAGAAAACTCTGAATTTCCATAACTGACCTTGGTGGTTTTCACTCCAATACTGCCTCAATCTTACAGGGATCCACCCTGATTCCCTCAGCAGAAACAACATGCCCTAGGAAAGTTACCTCCTTAAGCCAGAACTCACATTTGCTGAATTTGGCGTACAATTATTTCTCCCTTAGAACCTGCAGAACCACATGAAGATGTGCGTCATGCTCCTCTTCTGACTTTGAGTACACCAAAATGTCATCTATAAACACTACGACGAACCGATCCAAGTAGGGTTGGAAAATTCGGTTCATCATGTCCATAAACGCGGCTGGTGCATTCGTCAAACCAAAAGGCATTACCTGAAACTCGTAGTGCCCATACCGAGTACGGAATGCCGTCTTATGAATATCAGCCTCCTTCACCTTAAGCTGATGGTACCCTGACCTAAGGTCGATCTTAGAAAAAATCGATGCACGCTTGAGTTGATCGAACAAGTCATCAATCCTGGGCAAAGGATACCTGTTCTTTATTGTCAGCTTGTTTAGCTGTCGATAGTCTATACACATTCTCATTGCTCCATCCTTCTTCTTGACAAAAAGCACTGGAGCTCCCCAAGGCGATACACTCGGTCGGATGAGCCCTCTATCCAACAATTCCTGGATCTGAGCCTTCAACTCCACTAATTTTTTCGGCGCCATCTGATACAGAGCTATAGATACTAGCGCGGTTTCGGGTAACAAATCTATACCAAACTCAACCTCACGATCCGGAGGTAGACCCGGGAGTTCTTCTAGAAACACATCAACATATTCCCTTATAGTCTGAACATCCCTCACAGCTGCACCCTTAGCTTCCAAAGTACAAACATGCACTACACATGCTTCACAACCTTTCCTAACCATCTTTTTCGCCTTCAATGCAGAAACCAGATTAGATAAGTAATCTCTCCTTTTACCTATCATCACCATCTCTTCTCCTTCCATGGTCTTTAACACCATGTGCTTAGTCAGGCAATCCAGTCGGCTTGATACTCTACTAGCCAATCCATCCCGAGGATCGATTGAACTCCCAAAATGGTAGTTCCATCAAGTCACCAAGAACACGACCCCTTGGAGTTCTAGGGTACATTCTTATAGAGTTTACTTACTTCTACAGAGTGACCTGAGGGCTTAACATACCATCTTCCTGAAGTAAGCTCAAAGTCTAAGTTCGTAGTTTTCACTACGCTACTATCAACATATGAGTGAGTTGAGCCAATATCAATTAAGGTGCTATAGGGTACTCCAAAGATCAAAAACATACCGGTTATGATGTCCGGTGCATCGCCCTCCTCTTGACGCCTCGCAGCATAGACCAAACCAGGTTGTCTAGCCTCAGTACCACCGGTACCTCCACTCGGTGCCCCACAACCTCTGCCAGCACCATTACCTCATCTTCCTGCACCACGACCTCTCGGTGGCTGTTGGTTATCCCTCCTATTCAGTGCACGTTCCTGACCCTCAGACCTTAGCCTAGCTGCCTTTTTCGAACAATCCCTAACTCGATGTTCCATGGATCCACATTCGAAGCATCCCCAATTACCATTCCAACACTCTCCCGTGTGAGACATCCCACACCGAGCACACCGTGGCGGCCATTGAGGATTAGCAGCAGCAGCAGGCCTAGCAGCTTGATCTAACCCACCATACTTCGTCCTCTTCTGCTGATTACCAAAAAACCTCGAAGATCCGGAGCTCCTCTTATTCCAACTCCTATCCTGATTCCGCCTAACAGACTGTCTTACCCCTTCAGCAACCTTAGCCTTCTCCACTAGGACAGCGAACTCCCGTTCCTGTTGTGGAGCTATCATCATCCTCACCATCTCTCACCCCATCCTCAAATCTAACACGGCGCTCATGCTCAAGACCCATAATACCACGAGCATACCTACTCAACCGGAGAAATTTGACCTCATACTCCGCCACCGTCTTATTACCCTGAACCAGATTCAAGAAAGCCTTCCATTGCTCATCCACGTAGCTAGTTCCTATGTATTTCTTTTGTTAGGCTGGCTTAAAGAATTCCCATGTGAGGTCCTCCGCCATCGCCCCATCCCTTACGGTGAGCCACCACTGGCATGACTCATCCCGAAGTAGAGAGATTATACCCTTCAGCTTTTCCTCAGCTGAAAAATCCAGGTCATCCATGATCCTCTCAGTTGACTCTAACCAATACTCTGCCAGATTGGTGCCACACCGATACACCTTTAACACCTCGGCTCTATTGGCTCTTGAGCCGCCAAGTATGATTTTGAGCTCCCATACCTCCACTTGCTCCAGCCACCATCTCAAGAACTCGCAGCACAGCCTGCGATACTGCCTCACCCCCCATCTGATCCTTCTACTCAACACCAAAAGTTGGGGGTGGTGGTGGCGGTGGCATCTCATTATCAGACCCTTGACTTGACCTAACGGGTTCTGACATGGTCATTCTTCCTCTATCGCGTCCACGACGGCCACGTCCTCTAGAACTCATTTCTAACGATTGCGCTTTAATCTGATTAAAAACTTTTATGGATTAGTACTTGTTTCACCGGTTATCCGCGAAGAAATTTTATGAAGAGAGCTTAATAGGGATTCTTTCGATCATTCAAAGTTTCAAGTTTTCTATCCTAATTCATAGAAAAGCACATCCATTCCATAGTATCTCCCATACACATTCACTCTTCGGACATTTCTGTCCGTTCCTATCTCAGGGGTATTTTCGTAATTTATCCTATAGGGGTATTTTCGTAATTTATCCTACAGGGGTATTTTCATAATTTGTCAAAATAAAGTTCCTTGGTGATTTGTCGATAAGGGTATTTTGGTAATTCTAAAATTTTAGGGGTATTTCGGGGATTTTAAAATTTTAAGGCATTTCGATAATTTACCCGGGTAAATTTATAAATCGTAATAAATCCAGGGTATTTCAAGGTTTGTAAAACTTGAGGGTTCTTTTTGAGAATTTGTTTTTCCAAATTGATAGTGTTGCAAAAATTTTGAAAATCAAGGTCATTTTGGTAATTTTGTAAGTTAGGGGCAACTTTGTAATTTTCCAAAATCATGACATTTTTGATATTTTGCAAATTAAGGTTTTTGGACATTTTATAAAGTAATGAAAATTTTGATTAGAACTGTGGGTATTTTGGGAATTTCATAAACCAAGGGTGTTTTCTGTAATTTTACCACTAGGGTATTTTTGTAATTTTCCTAAATCAAACATTTTTTTGGAAAATTTTGTAAAATAGTTCTCACAAGTTAAAAGGGTAATTTTAAGAGTTTTAAAACTAGGGTTTTTACAACAATACGGCTAGTTCCCTTTCGGGTTTTAGTTATTGGGTTTAGCCTATGAATAAGTCCTCATGGTTAGGGTGAACCGAAGCTACGCACCAGGTAGGATTCCTGCGAAGAGGAGGTGAGTCATTAGGACTGCTTAACTACCAGGCTCTTCTGGATCCAATCCTAGACATGTGCACAAGAGTTACCACACCCTAACCCGGCGACTTAGTCATAGGTTTATTTATTAGGCATTTAAAGTCTTATGTGATTGTTGGGGTAAACTAGTCCTAGGGATCAAATACTTATCATACTATCTACGTTCCATTTCTACCCCTCTATAGATAGTAATTCACATAGTAGTTAGAAGTACTTACCTGGGCGGATTGGTGCCGGAGACTCGATGCCATGCTGTTCAAACTAAAAACCATTTTCATAATATTCCACAAAGGCCTACCAAAACATTTTGGGCCCTGGGCCCCCACAGCCGAGTTTTGAATCGGGCTCTGATACCAAAAATGTAACACCCCAAACTCGGCCCATGAGCCTCGACCGGATCTGGTATGTCGCAGAGTAGAACCGTTTTGAAAGATTTTGATTAACTGGTAGAAATCTGAAAATTTGCTGAGGTTATAAAACGGTGTCTATTAAAAACTCAGGTGGAATTGATTTTATAACATGGTTGAGTTGAAACCTTTGAAAACATTTGATCATTTAAATTTTTAGAACCATCAGAGTTATTGTTAACTTGGTGAATTTTGCTACCCGATGGTAACATCCTTGAAAACTCGTAAAAATTTCCCATTTTGAAAACATCACTTTTAACCGATTCATTTAAACAATTTATAAATTCGTTAGTATCATAGTAGAAGTGAAGTAAAACAACTACTTGAACATCCAAAATAATAACTAGCGGCCTTATTACAACCCAAACCAAAATTTAGTAAATAATGAACTTTAACTGTGCTAAATAAAATTTCAAATCCAAGGAACAAGCATGGCCGCCTCGAGTCCTCTCCGGCTCCATCTCCACGATCTACTCATCTGTAAAATGATATGGGAAGGGGTGAGTCACCAAGACTCAGTGTATAAATCCCCAACCCGGAAGTGCAAACTCATACACAAAATATTAGTAAGACATGCAAAACATGCAACCCAAAACTAGCCATCCATACTCCTTTAACTACCCCGTGTGGTCAAAACCACTGGTGGTCAAAACCACTGGTGACCGGAGTCACAAATCAAGTGATGGGGCCAACCCATCGTGTGGTCAAAACCACTGATGACCATAGGTCACAATTACCATTATGTGGTCAAAACCACTGGTGGTACCAAACCACTGGGACTTAGTCACGATTTATATCAACGGTGTGGTCAAAACCACTGGTGACCGAAGTCACAATTAAACCGATGGGGCCAACCCATCTTGTGGTCAAAACCACGTGACGATCCATAGAGAATATTCCTCCTCTCTTCAATCCGATTACCAACATGCTCACAACATGCTTAACATATTATTATAAATCATACATATAAGTCATGGCATAGCATCTTACCCATCATGTCATTCAAATAACATATTTAAAGTCACAAGTGACTTACGCGGAATCCATGCTCATGCCCACAAGGCAAATCACTATCACAATAGTTAACTGTAACATAATAAGCAATGCCCACTAATAAAGTGTGTAAGAGTTTTACACACCTGATTATTCGCGAGACTAGCAAATCCCAAACTATACCAGTGAAATCCCGTGAGGTTGTTTCCCCACAATCGGCCAACACCAATACTTTTAGATCTAATAGCCATTCAGCTATACTAATAATCCCGAAGGATTAATCGCACCTGAAATATGGCCTTAGGCCGAACTTACTATTACTTACCAAAGCGAGTTTAAATCCCAAAAGCCTTTGTCAATTCGCCCTAAAATCATAACACACAATCGGTTACTACTTAAATACAATACATGGCCCATAGTCGAACATAAACAACCACTTACCTTGAAGAATCGAAACCCAAAAGACTCCTTCAAAGCACCTTAGCGTTGGCTACACACAAAAAGGTACAATATTAAGACTCCATGCATATTCTGCCAACCTTACCAAGGCCTATTCTCAAGCTTCCGGCACACCAAAGAGGAAGAGAAGAGAACCCGATTGTTAAAAGGGAAACTTACCTCTATTATTTCCTTGAAGAGACTAAAAGTGAAAGGATTCCAGCTATGGCTCCCAAGTGTTGATGAAGATATTCGGCCAACACAAGATGAAAGATGAAGTTTTGAGTGGAAAGGGGGTGATAGGTTCGGCCAAGTAGAACCAAAAGAAGAGAGGGATTTGAAGAATTTTGGGCAATGTAGACTAGAAAGAATTCAACCAGGAAACAAATTAGGAAGAAAAAGAAAAACAAGCTAGATGAATTTCGGCACCCCCCTTACTATACTCAAAACCGATTATGAAAGTCCCTAAGGAATCCTACATTCGGCCATCTCTCCCCCTTTTGTGATAATTTTTATCTTTTAATAATCACCCATTTAAAACAATACTTATCTTCTATCCTACCTCCTAATCATCTCTTCAAATAAAAAATAAAATAAAATAATAATCACCATTCAACTCTTCCAGCCGAAATTAAAAGCAAACACCAAGCTTATCCTCATCCATTTGAGAGTCCAAGTGCAGTCCACTAGCTCTCTCCCTTCACGCCAGCATGCAAAAATAAACATACCTTGTGCTTCCAACGTGACTCGAACTTGAGTTCCCCCTTCCTGCTTGGGGCGGCATCCACCAAGGCCCTTAAGTGGTGCCGAACGCCACTTTTTCCAATCGACTTTCATGTCCGAAATCCTTACCATTTATTTTTAAGGCCTCCCTAGCCCAACTTCCCCCACATAACGCAAAAATAAAAACTCCTAGGTGCTAATTCGGCAGCTCGAACCCCCTTTGCCGCACCCTTCCTAGCTCCTTAGATAGCGTCCCAAGCCACCCTATCACCTGTTTCCTTGTGTCATGCTTCGCACCAAATAATTTTTAAAGCCTCATCACTTAGCTTTTTCTTCTCAAGTGCTAAAAAAAACTTTTGGCCCTAAGTCAGACCTAGCCCGGGGTTATGACTAGACCCTAGAATATGTCAAGCAATCATAGCATACATATTTCTTCAAGCACGTTCTTGGAAAATAATTAAATTGCAACCAACCCCTAATTCAGGATGTTACAACTCGTATCCCAGCAGTTGATACAATATGTCCCAGAAAACTGACCTCATACAACTAAAATTCACACTTGCTAAACTTTGCATACAACTGTCTCTCACGCAGAGTTTGTAGCACGATTCTCAAATGCTCGGATGCTGCATCTCATCACCCGAATAGATCAAAATGTCATCAATGAATACTACAACAAAACGATCCAAATACGGTCTGAATATTCGATTCATCAAATCCATAAACATTGCAGAAGCATTGGTTAGCCCAAAAGGCATCACTAAGAATTCGTAATGTCCATACCTCATTTTGAAAGCAGTTTTTGGTACATCAGATTCTTTAACTCTCAACTGATAGTAGCCTGATCTCAAATCTATCTTAGAAAACACTGCAGCCCCTCTTAGCTGATCAAACAAATCATCGATACAAGGCAACGGATATTTATTCTTTATCGTCACTTTGTTCAATTGTCGATAATCAATACACATTCTCATTGTTCCATCTTTCTTTTTCACAAATAATACAGGAGCTCCCCAAGGTGAGAAACTCGATCGTGCAAATCCTCTGTCGGTCAATTCTTGCAACTGTGATTTCAATTCTCTCAATTCAGTTGGAGCCATTCTGTATGGAGTTATAGATATGAGAGTGGTTCCCGGTACTAATTCAATACCAAATTCCACTTCTCGAATTGGAGGTAATCCCGATAGTTCTTCAGGAAACACATCTGAAAACTCACATACTATAGGCACGAATTCAACTTTCCTTTCTGACACCTTTGTATCAATCACGTATGCCAAATAGGCTTCGTAACCCTTTCTCACATAGTTCATAGCTTTCATCGCAGATACAACAGTTGGTAGTCCTTTCATCTCATTGGACTCAATTCAAACAATCTCACTATTCTAACTTTTCAATTCAATACTCTTTCTCTTACAATTCACGATGGCACTATGCAAAGTAAGCCAATCCATCCCAAGAATTATGTCATATTCATCAAAGGGAAGCAACATCAAGTTGACCGGAAAACATTTATCACGAAACATCAATGGGCAATTCTTGCACACTTTATCCACCAAAACACATTTGCCTAAGGGATTCGATACTCTAATCACGAATTCAGTAGACTCAATAGGTAGAGTCTTATTCAATACTAAGTTCATACATATATAGGAATGAGTTGACCCCGGATCTATCAATGCAATAACATCAATATCAAATAAATTGAAAGTACTAGTGATGACATCTGGAGATGATGCTTCTTCTCATGCACGTATAGCGTAGGCTCGGACAGGTGCTCTCGCTTCTGACCTCACAGCTGTGTCAGTTGTCCCCTTTTGATTTTCACTCACATTTCTGTTGTTTCTGGGTGGTCTACCCCTAGCTGTCACATTATTTAGTCTTTCATTCTGAACATTCTGCTCTTCGACCATCTTTGGGCAATCTCGAATAAAATGATCTCAATATCCACATGTATAACAAGCTCCATTTTTGTACCTGCCCCAACACTCTCCCACATGTTGTCTTCCACACTGTCTGCACTCAGGTTTGTTACTCTTAACACTACCAACACTTGGTCCATTCGAGTTTGTCTCGAACGATCCCTACTTGGATGTCCCAACAAAACATTTGGACGATTACTTGCATCTCTATATCTCTTTGCTGAAGGTTGAGAGAAGTTATTCATCGATCTCTTTCTTTCATCACGAGCCTCGGAATTAGCTTTCTTCTTTTCCTTACTAAGTTCTTCAACTTTGCACGCTTTTTCAACTAATACAACAAATTCATTTATATCAAGTATCCCAACCAACAATTTGATATTTTCATTCAATCCCTCTATGAAACGTTTGCACATAGTAGCTTCGGTAGAAACACATTCCATCGCGTATTGACTCAATCTTACAAATTCTCGCTCGTACTCAGTAACAGACAAATGGCCATGTTTCAGCTCTAAAAACTCTTTACGTTTCTGATCAATGAAGCGTTGACTGATGTACTTCTTTCTGAACTCGGCTTGAAAGAAATCCGAAGTGATTCTCTCTCTCGAAACTACAGATGTCAACGTCTTCCACCAATTATAAGTCGAATCCCTCAAAAAAGAAATAGCGCATTTAATACATTCGTCCGGAGTCAACGACATCTCATCAAACACTCGAATGGTATTCTCGAGCCAAAACTCAGCCCACTCAGCATCATCTTCCGCAGTGGACCTAAACTCTTCAGCCCCGTACTTCTGAATCTTGTCTACAGGTGGTTTATTCATTCTGTCTGGATCTACTACTTGCGACACAACAGGTACTTGTGGGGGTGGAGGTTGTGGAGTAGTCGGATTCATTCTAACAAATACTGAAAATGATTCACTCATCATACGGAAGAAGGCTTGCTCAGCCTCTCCTCTCTCATTACTTTCATTCGGCCTAGATATGGCTAGCGCTGTCCCTTAAGCAGGAGCAAGCGCATTACTCTCTACGTCGTTAGCAACCACTCGATCGGGATCCATTACTATATTAAAACACATTTCAACTATCAGTATTCATCACACTATCGCAACTTCATAATATGACATGTATAGCTAGACTCATACACGCTACATTACTCTGAGAATTGACTAAACCTAACTCTGATACCAATGAAATGTAACACCCTTAACCCTGAGACTATCACCGGAAAGGGGTTAAGAGGTATTGCCAATCAATCAAAACATTTAACATCTAGAATTTACGACACAAAGTCAATCACATTCAATAACAATCATAGTGTCCCTTAAATGAGTCATCAAGACCCTAAGCATGCTTATAAACCAAGTCGGGACTAAAACGAAACACATATAAAATTTCATGAAAATTTGAAACTTTTCTAAAATATAGGGGAGACACGCCTGTGGGAGGAGACCGTGCCTCACCCACGGCTACTTGACACACCCATGTGTCCTTTCCGTGGTCATAAATTGCCAAAATCAACACGGCCACCAAGCACGCCTGTGTGCTAAGGCCGTATACTACTAGATCATATACTGCCATTTCTCACACGGCCACCAAGCATGCCCATGTCGAGGCCGTGTGCTACTAAACTACATTCTGCCAAATCACCCACGATCTTTATGCACGCCCGTGTGTCATAACCGTGTGACATTATTGGCCATTTACAAGGCCAAAATAACACCCATAAGGGCCAGACCTACAAGCCAAATTAACCAAGACATCTTATGCACATATTACCACCAAAAACGTACCAAAATAGTCATTCAACCCATGCATTCAACACCAATTCCTACCATGACAATTTCAATACCAAAATCTATCTCATCACAAGTATAATACATTCAATACCAAACATCATTCCTTCTCAATTTCACTAATTCCTACTAGCATTTTACCTACACAAAGTTACCATTCAATAGTCAATTTCTTAACCCACAAATCATGCCAAAAAATGCATCACATATATCAAATTCATTCATGTTAAGACTAGCACATATTTAGCCACATCTCATGGCTACTTACAAGCATCAAACATAATTCAGATGACCAGCCTATACATGCCATATTTTAACTATGTACATTTTTCCAAAATATCCAAAATAGATTACCGATAGTGTGACTAAAATGCTGACGATCCCCTTATCCGAGCTAGCTTTACTGACACTGTAAAGCAGAGAAAGAAATCACAAAGTAAGCTTTCTAAAGCTTAGTAAGTTCGATATACAATATAATCGTGTTATTGAGCCAATCCAATATAATCAATAACCATCACATAGATCATTGCTCTCTTATCCATACTATATCATCTCTAGTCAAGATACTCATTCATCCATCTATAGCTTTATCTATAAATTCATCAACCACAAAGGTTCAAGACATACCTTGGCTAACACATAGCTATTCAATTTCCAAGTTACTCAATGCTCAATATTACTTGTTGATCATCCTTTAATATTCAATCAACTTATTCACACACTCAGTGCTATATACATGGTCGGTACATATTAGTTATCGTACACTTAGTGCCAAATTTTCCAACTGACTTATCTCAGTAACGTACACACAGTGCCAATTCTATAAGTCGAAGCTTTCATAACACCGCACACACAGTGCTATTCTTTTATGTTTCAATTTTAATATCACACACTTAGTGCCCTTAACTAAACCCTGCACATAGCATCTCAATTTCATACACATATACACATTCATTTCATAATACAAAAACATATGTTAACAACATGTATTATATGCGAACTTACCTTGGATGTCAAAATACCGAAATGGTCAATTAATCGAGTACTTTCTCTTTGCCTCGACCTCGATCCGAACCTCTCCTCTCTTGGTCTATACACATTCAAATTTAGTCCATTTACTCACTAAATCATTCAATTTAGTCCACACACACACATTTAGGACATTTTACAAAATAGCTCTCACATTTTCACATTTTAACACTTTAGTCCCTATCTCACAAAATCATCAAATACTCAAAATTTCAATATATATGTGCTTGGCTGAATTCTTATACATCACATACAAACCCACATTTTTATCAAATTTACAATTTAGCCCCTCAATCTACCATTTTCTCAATTTAGCCCTATTTAGCTAAATTCATCAAAAATTCAAGAACAAAACATGTTCATCTATTTCATATCTTTCATTTAACACCAAAAATCATCAAAAATCTTGACATATCATCAATGGCATCTCATAAAAACATCACCATTTCACAAAATCAAAGCATGGGTTTTGTAGCTCTCAAAGCAACGATTGTAAAAACGCAGAATTTATCAAAAATCGATCGAAACACATACTCGATTTATGCTTAAACCATGCCCGAATGAACAAGCTTAACCTTTTCTTTTACTTTTACTTTCGGCATCCTCCCAAAGTAAGATGATAATGTTCATCTTTTTCTTTTGTTTATTACAAACATAATAATATTCATTTTACCATACTATCCCTTTTACTAAGCATTAAATAACAAATATACATTAATGGCATATTTGTCCATTTAATATCCATTATCATTAAAAAGGTTAAATTGCCTCATAAAGCCTCCACCTTTAAAAGCCAACAACAATTAAGTAATTATAAATCAGCACATAGCTTTTACTCATTACACGATTAAATCATTTCTCTTAATTCGGCACACAAACGATCAAATTATCACACAGAATTTTCACATAGACTATGTCACATACTATTCACACAAAAATAACATTAAATTATTATTCTGACCTCGGATTTGTGGTCTCGAAACCACTTTCCTACTAGGGTCTAAACCAGGCTGTTACAATCCTCACTTTCAATTTAACTAAAACCGAACCATCATCATACAGATCTATCTGAGTACTCATTGCTGGCAAAGCAAATAAAGACTTTCGGCTCAAAGCATCAGCAACAACATTAGCTTTACCCGGATGGTAGTCAATTACTAATTCATAGTCTTTTAGTAATTCTAACAATCTCTATTGTATCAAATTCAATTCTTTTTGAGTCATCAAGTACTTCAAACTCTTGTGATTAGTATAAATATGACACTTCTCACCAAATAGGTAGTGACACCAATTCTTCAATGCAAATACAATCATAGCTAATTCAAGATCATGTGTTGGGTAGTTCTTTTCATGTGGCTTTAACCATCTTGAAGCATAAGCAATAACTTTGCCCTCTTGCATCAACACACAGCCCAAACCATTCAACGATGCATCACTGTAAACAATAAATTCTTTACCCGATTTAGGTTGGACTAACACTAGTGCCTCTGTCAACAATGCTTTCAACTGTTTAAAACTCTGCTAGCATTTTTTTGATCATTCGAATTTAACATCTTTCTATAGCAATTTCATCAACGGAGTCGCAATCATCGAGAAGCCTTTCACAAACAGCCTATAATATCTCGCTAGTCCTAGAAAACTACAGACTTCACATATTTCTCAAAGGCTTCCATTCTAAAATAGTTGAGATCTTACTCGGATCAACTCGTATTCCCGCAGTTGATACAATATGTCCCAGAAAACCAACCTCACACAACCAAAACTCACATTTGCTAAATTTTGCATACAATTGCTTCTCACACAGGGTCTGTAACACGATTCTCAAATGCTCGGCATGTTGCGTCTCGTCACAAGAATAAATCAGAATATTATCAATAAACACCACAACAAATAGATCTAAATACGGTCTGAATATTCAATTCATCAAATCTATAAACACTGCAGGAGCATTGTTAGTCCGAAAGGCATAACTAAGAATTCATAATGTCCGTACTTCATTCTGAAAGTAGTCTTTGGCACATTTGATTCTTTAACTCATAGCTGATAATAGCCCGATCTCAAATCTATTTTAAAAAACAATGTAGCTCCTTTCAACTGATCAAACAAATCATAAATACGAGGTAAAGGATATTTATTCTTTATCGTCACTTTGTTCAACTATCGGTAATCAATACACATCCTCATTGTGCCATCTTTCTTTTTCACAAACAACACAGGAGCACCCCAAGGTGAGAAACTCGGTCGTGCAAAACCTCTATCTGTCAACTCTTGTAACTGAGACTTCAACTCTTTCAATTCTTTAGGTGCCATTCTATACGGAGTTATTGAAATAGGACTCATTCTCGGCACCAAATCAATACTAAACTCGACTTCTCGTATCGAAGGTAATCCCAGTAGTTCTTCAAGAAATACATTTGAGAACTCATATACCATAAACACAGATTCAACTTTCTTTTCAATCACTTTTGTATCTATCACATACGCAAGATAGGCTTCGCAACCCTTTTTCACATAATTCAAAGCTTTCATCGATGATATAACAACCGATAACCCATTCAAATCACTGGATTCAATTCAAACTATCTCACCATTTTGACTTATCAAATCAATACTCTTTTATTTACAATTCACAATAGCCTTATGCAAAGTTAGCCAATCCATACCCAAATTATATCAAATTCATTAAATGGTAGCAGCATAAAATTAGCTAGAAAATAGTTATTCTGAAACATCAACGGACAGTTCTTGCACACTTTATCAACTAGAACACACTTGCCTAAGGGTTTCGATACTCTAATTACAAATTCAGTAGACTCAACAGGAAGAGTCTTACTAGATACTAGATTCACACACATATGAATGAGTAGATCCTGGATCTATCAATGCAATCACATTAGTATCAAATAGAGTAAAAGTACCAGTAATGACGCCTAAAGATGATGCTTCTTCTCGAGCATGAATAGTATAGGCTCGAGCAGGTGCTCTCGCCTCAGATCTCACAGCTGTATCTATCATCCCTCTCTGGCTTCCACTTACATTTTCAGTGTTTTTGGGTTGTCTCTAGCCGTCGTATTACTCAGTCTCACACTCTAAACATTGTCTTTCTCAACTAACTCTGGGCAATCTCGAATGAAATGATCTCATGGTCCATATTTGTAGCAAACTCTATTATTATACTCACCCCAGCATTCTCCAACATGTTGTCTCCCACACTGTCTACACTCAGGCTTGTTGCTTCTAGCACTGCCAACACTCGATTCAATCGAAATTTGAGTTCTTGGACCAACACTTTGTTTCACACGATCTCTACTCGAATGCTCAAACGAAACATTTAATCGATTGCTTGTATCTTTGAATCTCTTTGATGGAGGTTGATATGACTTGCTCATCGACCATTTTTCTTTCATCTCTAGCTTTGGAATCTACTTTCTTCTTTTCTTTGCTAAGTTCTTCAACTTTGCAGCCTCTTTCAACTAACACTACAAATTCATTCAAATCAAGTATTCCAACCAATAATTTAATGTCTTCATTCAACCCTTCAATGAAACGTTTACATAGTAGCTTCGGTCGAAACACATTCCCGCACGTACTGGCTCAACCTCACAAACTCCCTTTAATATTCAGTAACTGACATACGAGCCTGTTTCAGCTCAAGGAATTCTTTACGTTTCTGATCTATAAATCGTTGGCTAATATATTTCTTCCAGAATTCAACTTGAAAGAAATCCCAAGTGATTCTCTCTCTCGAAATCACAAATATCAACGTTTTCCACCAATTATATGTCATATCTCTCAACAATGAAATGGAACATTTTAAGCATTCATCAGGAGTCAAAAGACATCTCATCAAACACTCGGATTGTATTCTTGAGCCAAAACTCAGCTCGCTCAGCATCATCATCAACCGTAGCTCTAAACTCTTCGGCCCCATACTTTCAGATTTTATCCACAGGTTGCTTACTCAATCAGATCAGATCTAGAACTTGTGGCACTACAGGCACTTGTGGCGGTGGAGGTTGTTGAGCAGCCAGATTCATTCGAAAAACTCTGAAAACCACTCACTCATCATTTGGAAGAAGGTTTGCTTAGCCTCTTCATCGTGGCTACTAGCTATTGACCTAGATTCGGCTGGCGCTGTCCCTTGAGCGGGAGTAGGTGCATTGCTCTCTACATCATCAGTAACTACTCAATTGAAATCCATTACTATATGAAAACACATTTTTAACTATCAAGATTTATCACACTATCGTAATTATACATATGGCATATATAGTTAGACTCACACACACTACGTTACTCCTAAAATCGATTAAACTGTAGCTTTGAGACCAATAAAATGTAGCACACCTGACCCGTAACCGTCGCTGAAATAGGGTTAAGAGGTATTACTGATCATTTTAGAACATTTCAATTCATTTCACATATAAACATAGCAACTCACATTCATATAGTTCCTTAAATAGGTCAACGATACCTTAATCATTCTTTTTGACCTTTAGACCTTAATCATTCATTAGAAAGGGGACGGGACTAAACCGAACATATACAAAAATTTTTGAAAACTAAACATTTTTCAAAGCTACAGAGGTCACATGCCCATGTGTCCAAGCCGTGGCAAAATAGGGAATACATACTGACTTGTCTACACGGCCTGAGACACGCCTGTATGTCTTACCCATGGTCGATACTAACTTGACCACACGGCCAGTCACACGCCCGTGTTTCTAGCCCGTGTGCGAGCCTGACTTGTTTCAATTTACAAACTCGAAAGACAAAGTCAAGTCACACGCCCATGTGCTCAACCGTTTGGGCAATTATAGGCCATTTGCAAGGCCGAACTTGCCACCCACACTTAGAATCACCTATAAGCATCAAACCATATGCATTTATATCTCAAATGGCAATCAAAACATACCAATATATGCTTCAATTAATCACCATCCACACTATCTATTTCCATACTCAATTTCAACTCAAATAAGTTCATCTAAAATATCAATTTCACATCCCAAATCATACAACTCAAGCATCATGCAATTCATATCATGTAACGCCCCAAAACTTAGGTATTTATTTTTTTGCATGTTTTTAATATAAATACCTATCTATTTTAGTGGCTGAATGATTTGGGTGTGTTTGAGATGTCTGAGAAGTCTTGGGTTCAAGCCTGGGCTTGTGTAAAATTTTGGTTTTGGGGTAATAAAACCCTTGCATTTGGTTAGTAGGATTTTAAATATATGTGGTTAAAGCATGACATAAAAACCCTGCTGATCTAAGAGGTAAGTAGCGTGCTACCTAGGCCAGAGGACTGAGGTTTGAATCTTGGTAGTGGCAAAGGAATATTTATTTTGTTGCTGTGTTGTGGAGGTGATGGAGTTTGACTGAAACACTGAAGTAGTTGAGGAGAATTCAAATTGTGTGGTTGAGGGAAGATGTAATTAGGTGGAGAGATTTAAGGAGGGATTTTAGAATTAAATCAAGGGATGAGGGGAGAGGTAGAGGTGTTTGAATTTGGACTCTTAGGCACTCAAGAATTCTGCTAGGGAGGGGTTCCACATTTTGGTTCTGTGTTGCTTTTCCCTCTGCCGAATTCTTCCTCTACCGAAAACCTCTTCTCCCTTTTTTTATTTTTTCTTTTTTTTCTCTCTAGTAACTCTCTCATCCCCTAAACTATTTCTTTTCTCCCTTTCTACCACCACACTTTTCTAGTTCTCTATAGATTTGTATTACTCCTCCTAACACCCTGCTTGTATTGGTCGAACATCCCCTTCTTTTACTTCTCATCTTTCCTTTTCTCCTTTTTCCTGCTTTTCACCAAATGCATTCTCTTCCCCTACCCCCACTGTACTAACTTTTTCTTTGATCTCTGCTAATTTAGTGTTCCTTGCAAGGCTTCAGTTTGGTACTTTAGGTAAGTTAATACCCATTTTGGGCTTGTCCTTGTAGATACTTGTTAATAAGGGGTTTCGATTAGATTACAGGTAATAATCTGGAGTTTTAGTGATCATCGTTTCTAGTGAGTAAAGTGTGTAGGGATTCAATTGTCAATCAAGGTAAGCGATTGGCGTTTAAGTGGTTATGTATTTTGATATGGGTTCATTTTAAATTCAATTGATATGTGAGTAACTGAATCTTATGGGTGAACATAGGTTTTGGAGTGATCGAGGACTGTCTGTGCATCTTTTTAGATCCAGGTGTGTAACAGTACTCTCATAAATGGTATCGGTAAAATGCCAAAAAGTGTAAACACTGCCCAAATCGTAATTCGACAAAAGCCGAAAAAGTATGACATTGACGCTACACGAGTGTGCACTCACTCGTGTGGTAAACTGAATGTATAAAATGTAAGCGTTAAACTACCGAGGCCATCGTGAGCGATTTCGTGGTCTTGGGCCATATTGGGCTGTGTGGGCCTAACGGACTCGTGGGCCCCATATGGGTAAATCGCACAAACATGTGGAGAATTTTGGGCCAAGTTGTGTAATTTATATGGCCGAGCCCATTTTTGGGCTAAGTGGGCCACACAAGCGTGTGGGCCTACATGGGCGCATTGTGGGCCTTGGGCCCATTTGCATTGTTTGACTGTTAAGGTTGCACGGGTCACCCGAGACGACTGTGGACCTACTGATGGGTTGGTAAGTACACCTAGACCCCAACCTGATAAAATAACTATTATGCCCTATAGTAAAATGACTGTTATGCCCCTATGTTATGTATGACCATATATGAGCATGCCATGATATATATATGTATGTTGCATTCATGTGTGATATGTTGCATGGGATGGGATTATTATGATTGGAGGAAGTGTACTGTGTTGGTAGCTCTACTGCAAATACTGTTTAGTACCACAACCGGTGCTAATTTTAGAGTGTAGGGATTGGTGGGTGATTTTATCCCTACATGGAGTGATGGGCTGGACGGAGTGGAGTGTAGAGGCTGGATGGGTAGGACTTCTGTTTGCATGCTTAAACTGTTACTGATACTGTTATGGGCTAAGGCCCACACTGATAGTGATACTGTAATGGGCTAAAGCCCAACTTAACTGAACTGTCATTGGCTTTACCTTAGGCCCAGACTGTACTTGCCTAAAGGCATGATTGGCTGTTTATTTACATGGGGTTACACACTGAGTTTTTGTGAACTCACTTCTCTATTTATCTATATAGGTAATCCCCAGTCTTAGGCGGATAAGTGCTCGAGGGATTCGGAGTGGCCACACAACGCACCTGGATATATAATAGAGTTTATATTTTATAAGTTTAGTTTGGGTTTTTGTTATATAACAAGGCCTCTTAATTTTTAACTTTTAATTTGGGGGATTTTACGTATTTTAATTTACATTTGATTAGTAGTAGAACGCGATTTTCCAAAAGATAATTGGTTTTCAAAACACCATGTTTTCGCAACTTATAATAAAAGCTTCCGCATCAAACCTGGTTTTAAAATATAATAACAAATTAATATTGTCAACATTCTACTGAAATAACTTAAGTTTTGACAGAACAAGATGCCCTAAATTTTCGCTCAAGATACATAAACGAGGTTTAATAATAAGCATGAATTTTCTAAAGAAACGATGTTTTTAAAAAACACTTCAACGTAATATCGCTAGATTCGGCCATAACGTCTAAGCGGGGTTTGAGGTGTTATATTTAGTGGTATCAGAGTCAAGTTTTAAAAACTCAGTTGTCGTTTTAGGTTTCTTCTAAAACTTGGAATATTCAAAAAGAACTGTACCATACAATTTAAAAAGTTTTGGAATGTTTTACCGAATGTATGGTACACCGAGTCTTCGGCACCGATCCTGTAAGTCTTCTGAAACTATTGTTTGTTTTAAACTGAAATGCTATAAATAGAAAATACTGAGACTACTATAGGTAGAAGACTACACTGAAACACTTTAGTTAGTGTGAACTGAAAACTATAGTAAGACTGTGATCTTCGAAAATGAACTCTAAATTACTGATAATGATTTGCATAAAGCTTTGCTATTAAATAATTGAAACTGTAAACTAATTTGCATAAAACTATTAATTTAGATAAAATGCAATTCGATAATGAGCACAAGAGGTACTCGCGGACGGGGTACAAGAGGCCGTGGTAGAGGCCGTAGAGGTGCTCGAGCCTCGTCATCTGACCATATACTTAATTTAGAGACTTGTGAGACACCAGCTTCACCTGTGACTGAGACTAGGTCGTATGATCGAGTGGCTGGGGACGATGCACTGTCCCAAGCCATGTTAAGAATTCTAGAGAGGGTCGCTGGGACCAATACTGGTACTGGGGGCCGATGGTCAATTACAGAATGACTTCGGTCTAATGGGGCTGAGTTTTTAGGGGTATTGCTGGAGTTGCCCCTAACTTGGCTGAATATTGGATGGAGGCCACAGAGAGGATCATGGATGACCTCGACTGCACTTATGAACAGAAACTAAAAGGTGCAGTGTCCTTGCTGCGAGATGAAGCCTATCAGTGGTGGCTTACAGTTAAAGAGGGTACTCAGGCTGATCGATTGACATGGGAATTCTTTAAGACTGCTTTCCAAGGAAATATGTGGGCGCTAGTTATGTGGATTCTTGGAGGAGGGAATTTCTAAATTTGACTCAGGGGGATAAGTCAGTGGCTGAATATGAAGCTGAATTTCTACGATTAAGCCGCTATGCATGTGGGATGGTGGTTATGAGCGGTGTGTTCATTTCGAGGATGGCCTCAGGGATAGTCTGAGAGTTTTGATAGCTCCACAGAGGGAGCAAGATTTTGGCACACTAGTTGATAAGGCAAAGGTTGCCAATGAGGTGAAGTGTACTGCGTCTGAATAGAGAAAAGGGTAGGAATAAAAGGGATTCGGAGCCCTCAAGTTCCATTCAAAGGCCAAATAAAAAGGCCAGAGTGGATGGACCGGTCAGAGTTAGGGCCCTATTGCTGCTACTGGACTGCAACCATGTGGTGACTGTGGTAGACGCCATCAGGGAAAATACTGGAAAAAGATTGGGGCATGTTTGAGGTGCGGATCACTAGAGCATCGTATCAGAGATTGTCCACGGAGGGCCGATCAGATGCAAGCTACTGGCCGGGGTACTATTTAGCCACTGAGAGGCCGTGGCCAGGCCAGAGATGGAAATGGTATGGGTTGTATTCGTGGAGTATCGGGCAGAGGTTCTGGTCATACTGAGGTGAGACAGCCAGCTCTGGTTTATGCTGCACATCGCTGAGAGGACAGAGATGCCCCAGATTTTATTACTGGTATGTTCTTTATCCATAATGTACCTTATACTACACTGATTGATGTTGGGTCTATGCATTCATATATAGCATCCTTGGTGTCTGAGACCTTGGGTGTAATGGTTGAAACCACTACGAGTGAAATTACTGTGTTGAGTCCTTTAGGGCAGTCAGTTAAAGTAAATAAATTATTCAGAGATGTACATTTGGAGGTGCAAGGAGCCACTTTTTTGGCAGACTTAATGGAACTTCCTTTTGGTGAATTCAACTTAATACTATGAATGGATTGGCTGGTTAAGCATCATGTGAATCTGGATTGTGATACTAAGCATATGGTACTAAAAGCTGAGAGGGTATGAAGTGGTGGTAATAGGAGAACGTCGAAATTATTTGTCAAATGTGATTTCTGCCTTGAGGGCCGAGAAGTTAGTTTGTAAGGGTTGTGAAGCGTATTTAGCCTTCATCAGTAGTATCGATTCTGAGGTTCCATCTGTTAAAGATATCAGAACAGTCAGAGATTTTCTGGATGTTTTTCCCGATGAACTACTTGGATTGCCCCAAACCGTGAAGTGGAATTTGGGATTGAGCTCCTATCGGGTACAACTTTGGTGTCCATCACTCTCTATAGAATGGCACCGAATGAGCTAACAAAGCTTAAGGCTCAGATTCAAGAGTTACTAGATCGAGGGTTCATCCGCCCTAGTGTGTCTCCATAGGGAGCACCAGTGTTATTTGTGAAAAAGAAAGATGGATCCATTCGTATGTGCATCGACTATTGGTAACTGAATAAACTGACTATTAAGAATAAGTACCCCCTGCCAAGGATTGATAATCTATTCGACCAGTTTTGAGGAGCTTCGGTCTTCTCTAAGATTGATCTTTGATCGGGGTACCATCAGTTGAGAGTCAAAGAGGCTGATGTTCACAAAACAACGTTTAGGACTCGTTGTGGTTATTACGAGTTCCTTGTGATGCCGTTTGGATTAACGAATGCACCAGCAGCATTTATGGATCTGATGAACTGAGTCTTCTAGCTTTATTTAGATCGTTTCGTAGTGGTGTTTATAGATGACATCTTGGTGTTTTCGAGAATTGAGAATGAACATGACTCACATCTCCGAGTTATTTTTCCAGATTTTGAGGGAGAAACAGTTATACGCTAAGCTCAGCAAGTGTGAATTCTGGCTATGAGAGGTAACATTTTTGGGCCATGTGGTATCTACTGAAGGGATTAGAGTGGATCCTCAGAAAATTGAAGCTGTTTTGGATTGGAAGTTGCCTAAGACGGTATCTGAGATTTGAAGTTTTCTGGGTTTGGTAAGATATTACAAACGTTTTGTTGAGGGGTTTTCGTTAATTATTGCACCTCTGACTAAATGTTGCGTAAAGGGGTACCGTTTGTCTAGACTAATAAGTGGCAAGAGAGTTTTGAGAAACTTAAGAAGGTTTTGACGGAGGACCCTATTTTAATTTAGCCAGAGTTTGGGAAAGAATTCAAAATCTACAGTGATGCATCACATGTCTGTTTGGGATATGTGTTGATGCAAGAGGGTAAGGTGGTGGCATATGCGTCTCGCCAACTTAAGTCCCATGAGGCAAATTATCCGACACATGACTTGGATTTGGCGGCAGTGGTATTCGCACTGAAAATCTGGAGGCATTACCTATACAGTGAGAAGTGTATCATTTACACAGATCACAAGAGCCTTAAATATCTCTTCACTCAAAAGGAGCTAAATCTTAGGCAGTGTAGATTGGTTGACCTACTTAAGGATTATGACTGTTCGATTGAATATCATCCTGGTAAGGCCAATGTGGTGGCCGACACACTGAGCCGTAGGGCTATGACGGATCTGAGAGTGATGTTTTCTCGTCTCGGCTTATTTGATGATGGTAGTTTATTGGCTGAACTCCAAGTTAAACCATCATGGGTTGAGCAGATTAAGGGTAAACAGTTGGAAGATGGGTCTTTAGGTCCTCGTTTCCAACAGATTAAGAATAGGGAAACTTCAGATTTTAGACTGAATAGCGAAGGGGTACTGTGCTTCCGTGGGAGAGTTTGTGTACCAAGAGATACTGATTTGAGGTAGTCTATACTGCGAGAAGCACATAGTAGTCCCTATGCTATGCATTTCGGCGGGAATAAAATGTACCGATACCTTCGAGAGTTATATTGGTGGCCAGGTCTTAAGCGTGAAGTTACCAACTTTGTGAGTAAGTGTCTGACTTGCCAACAGGATAAAGCCAAACATCAGTTACCTTCGAGGTTGCTTCAACCGATTAAAATTCCACTTTGGAAGTGGGAGAGGAACTATGGACTTCGTTAGTGAGTTGCCTCTAGCGCCTACTAAGAAGGATGCAGTATGGGTCATAGTGGATTGGTTGACCAAGTCAGCCTATTTTATACTAGTACGGACTGACTATTCCTTACAGAAGCTGGCTAAACTGTATATGGCTAAGATAGTGAGACTGCATGGGGTACCGATTTCCATCATATCAGATAGAGATCCTCATTTCACGTCTCTATTTTGGAAGAAGTTACACGAGGCTTTGGGTACAAGACTAGACTTCAGTACATTTCACCCCCAGACAGATGGTCACTCAGAAAGGGTGATTCAAATTCTGGAAGATATGTTAAGGTGTTGTGTAATAGATTTCTGAGGCTGTTAGGAAGACTATTGGTCATTGGCAGAGTTTACGTGTAACAATAGCTACCAATCTAGCATATAGATAGCCCCTTACAAGGCGTTATATGGTCATAGGTGTCGTACTCCGTCATGTTGGACTGAGTTGGGCGAGCGGCGTGTTTTGGGCCCTAAATTGATTTTTGATACTGAGGACAAAGTTAGATTAATTTGAGATCGATTGAAGGCAGCATCAGGCAGACAGAAGTTGTATGTGGATTTGAAGTGCAAGGAGATTGAGTATTCTGCGGGGGACTTCATCTTTCTTAAGGTCTCACCATGGAAGAAAGTATTGAGATTTGGACGAAAGGGCAAGTTGAGCCCTAGGTTCATTGGGCCTTATCGCATTCTGAAATGTGTGGGACTGGTTGTCTATCAACTTAAGTTACCTCTAGAGTTGGATCTGATTCATGACATATTCCACGTCTCTATGTTGAGGTGTTATCGCTCTGATCCAACGCACATGATTTTGACTGAGGCAATTGAGGTTAGACTGAACCTAACATTTGAGGAGGAACCGGTTCAAATCTTAGATCGTGATGTGAAAGTCTTGAGGAAGAAGTCTATCCCACTGGTTAAGGTACTTTGGCGCAATCACAGTTCAGAGGAGGCCACATGTGAGCTCGAAGAGGTGATGCATCAACACTACCCTCATCTGTTTTAACAGGTAAATTTCGAGGCAAAAATTTCTTTTAGGGGGTAGAGTTGTAATGCCTCAAAATTTAGGTATTTATTTTTTTGCATGGTTTTAATATAAATACCTATCTACTTTAGTGGTTGAGTGATTTGGGTGTGTTTGGGAGTGTTTGAGAAGTTCTGCATTCGAGCCTAGGCTTGTGTAAAATTTTGGTTTTTGGGGAATAAAACCCTTGCATTTGGTTAGTAGGCTTTTAAATATATGTGGGTAAAGCATGACATAAAAAACCAGTTGGTCCAAGGGGTAAGTGGCGTGCTACCTAGGCCAGAGGACTGAGGTTCGAATCTTGGTAGTGGCAAGGGAATATTTATTTTGTTCTTTGTCTTTGTGGGAGGTGATGGAGTTTGGTGAAACACTGAAGTAGTTGAGGAGAATTCAAATTGTGTGGTTCAGGGAAGGTGTAATCAGGTGGACAGATTTGAGGAAGGATTTTAGGAGGAAATCAAAGGATGAGGGGAGAGGTAGAGGTGTGTCGAATTTGGACTCTTAGGCACTCAAGAATTTGGCTAGGGAGGGGTTCCTCATTTTGGTTCTGTGTTGCTTTTCCCTTGTCGAATTCTCCCTCGCAAAAACCTCTTCTCCCTTTTTTTTTTTTTCTTTCTTTTCTCTCTACCGTAACCCTCTCCTCCCCTAAATTATTTTTTTTCTCCCTTTCTACCGCCTCACTCTTCTAGTTCTCTGCCGATATGGATTGCTCCTCCTAACACCCTGCTTGTGTTGGCCGAACATCCCCTTCATTTCTTTCTCATCTTTCCTTTTTTCCTTTTTCTTGCTTTTGGCCGACTGCACTCCCTTCCTCTACCCTCATTGTGCCGACTTTTTCTTTGATCTCTGCCAATTTAATGTTCTTTGGTAGCTACAGTTTGGTACTTTTGGTAAGTTGATACCTATTTTGGGCTTAAATCATGCTTGTAGATACTTGTTAATAAGGGGTTTCGATTGGATTGCAGGTAATAATCCTGAGTTCTAATGATCATCGTTTCCAGTGAGTAAAGTGTGTAGGGATTCGATTTTCAATCAAGGTAAGCGACTGGCGATTAAGTGGTTATGTATTTTGATTTGGGTTCGTTTTAAATTCAATTGATATGTAAGTAACCAAATCTTATGGGTGAACATAGGTTCTAGAGTGATCGAGGACTGTCTGCGCATCTTTTCGAATCTAGGTGTGTAACAGTACTCTCATAAACGGTATCGATGAAATGTCAAAAAGTGTAAACACTACTCAAATCGTAATTAGACAAAAGCCGAAAAAGTATGACATTGACGCTACACGAGTGCGCGCTCGCTCGTGTGGTAAACTGAATGCATAAAACGTGAGCGTCAGACTACCGAGGCCACCGTGAGCGATTTCGTGGTCTTGGGCCATTTTGGGCTAAAATGGGCCATATGGGCCCAAGCCCCAAATAGGTAAACCGCATAAACATGTGGAGAATTTTGTGCCAAGTTGTGTAATTTACATAGTCGAGCCCATTTTTGGGCTAAGTGGGCCACACGAGCGTGTGGGCCTATATGGGCCACATTGTGGGCATTGGGCCCATTTGCATTATTTGACTATTAAGGTTGCACGGGTCGCCCGAGACGACTGTGGACCTACTAATGGGTTGGTAAGTACACCTAGACCCCAACCTGATAAAATGACTATTATGCCCTATAGTAAAATGACTGTTATGCCCCTATGTTATGTATGACCATAAATGAGCATGCCATGATATATATATGTATGTTGCATTCATGTGTGATATGTTTCATGGGATGGGATTATTATGATTGGAGGAAGTGTACTGTATTGGCAGCTCTACTGCAAATACTGTTTAGTGCCGCAACCGGTGCTAATTTTGGAGTGTAGGGATTGGTGGGTGATTTTATCCCCAAATGGAGTGATTAATTTGGGAGTGGAGTGTAGAGGCTGGATGGGTAGGACTTAATTGCATGCTTAAACTATTATCGATCTTGTTATGGGCTAAGGCCCACATCGATATGGGCTAGGGATATTGTAATGGGCTAAGGCCCAACTTAATCGAATCATCATTGGCTTTACCTTAGGCCCAGACTGCATTTTGCCTAAAGGCATGATTGGCTGTTTATTTGCATGGGGTTACATACTGAGTTTTTGTGAACTCACTTCTCTATTTATCTGTATAGGTAATCCCCAGTCTTAGGCGGATAAGTGCTCGAGGGATTCGGAGTGGCCACACAACCGCACCTAGATATATAATAGAGTTTATTTTCTATAAGTTTAGTTTGGGTTTTTGTTATGTAATAAGGCCTCTTAATTTTTAACTTTTAACTTGGGGGATTTTACGTATTTTAATTTACATTTGATTAGTAGTAGAACGTGGTTTTCCAAAAGATAATTGGTTTTCAAAACACCATGTTTTCGCAACTTATAATAAAAGCTTCCGCATCAAACCTGGTTTTAAAATATAGTAACAAATTAATATGGTCAACATTCTACTGAAATAACTTAAGTTTTGATAGAACAAGATGCCCTAAATTTCTGTTGAAGATACATAAACGAGGTTTAATAATAAGCATGAATTTTCTAAAGAAATGATGTTTTAAAAAACACTTCAACGTAATATCGCTAGATTAAACCATAACGTCTAGGCGGGGTTTGAGGGTAGTTAGACCATATACTTAATTTAGAGACTTGTGAGACACCAGCTTCACTGTGGATCGAGACTGGTCGATGATCGAGTGGCTAGGGACGATGCACTGTCCCAAGCCATGTTAAGAATTCTAGAGAGGGTCGCTGGGACCAATACTGGTACTGGGGGCCGATGGTCAATTACAGAATGACTTTGGTCTAATGGGGCTGAGTTTTTAGGGGTATTGCTAGAGTTGCCCCTAACTTGGCTGAATATTGGATGGAGGCCACAGAGAGGATCATGGATGACCTTGACTGCACCCATGAACAAAAACTAAAAGGTGCAGTGTCCTTGCTGCGAGATGAAGCCTATCAGTGGTGGCTTACAGTTAAAGAGGGTACTCAGGCTGATTGATTGACATGGGAATTCTTTAAGACTGCTTTCCAAGGAAAGTATGTGGGCGCTAGTTATGTGGATTCTTGGAGGAGGTAATTTCTAAATTTGACTCACCTATCTGTTTATCTGTACAGGTAATCCCCAGTCTTATGCGGATCGGTGCTGCGATGGATTCGGAGGTGGCCACACAACCACACCTAGATATATAATTGAGTTTATTTTCTATAAGTTTAATTTGGGTTTTTGTTATGTAATAAGGCCTCTTAATTTTTAAATTTTAATTTTGGGGGATTTTACGTATTTTAATTTACATTTGATTAGTAGTAGAACACGATTTTCCAAAAGATAATTGGTTTTCAAAACAACACGTTTTTGTAACTTATAATAAAAGCTTCTGCATCAAACTTGGTTTTAAAATATAGTAACAAATTAATTTGGTCAATGTTCTACTGAAATAAAGTTTTGAAAAAACAAGATACCCTAAATTTCTGTTCAAGATACATAAACGAGGTTTAATAATAAGCATGGAGTTTCTAAAGAAATGATATTTTCGAAAAACACTTCAACGTGATATCGCTAGATTCGGCCATAACGTCTGGGTCGGGTTTGGGGTGTTACATATCACAATTTCATATTTAATCAAACTTGGTTTTAAAATATAGTAACAAATTAATATGGTCAATGTTCTACTGAAATAACTTAAGTTTTGAAAGAACAAGATACCCTAAATTTTCGTTCAAGATACATAAATAAGGTTTAATAATAAGCATGGATTTTTTAAAGAAACAATGTTTTCGAAAAACACTTCAACATGATATCTCTAGATTTGGCCATAATGTCTGGGCCAAATTTGGGGTGTTACAATTTACAATTTCACATTTAAACCACGTTACTGATTAACCAATTTAAGCATGAAACGTACATATCCATTTTCACTAACTCATACCATATTTATCATTCACATAACCCACACATATAAACCAACATCATTCAACTCCCAAGCCATATCACATGGCAAAGCTTATACACTTCAAAACATGCCATATCTACTGGCCTATACATGCTATATTCAAATATATACATCTTTCCAAAAATACCAAAATAGATAACCGATAGTGTGATTGAGTCACTGACGATCCCCAGATCCGAGCTAGCTTTAAAGACACTGTAAAATAGAGAAACACTTCGCACAATAAGCTCTAAAGCTTCGTAAGTTCGTCATATAATACATTTAACTCAATAATTCAATTACAATACATAAATTAAACCATCACTTAGATCAATTCACAAATATACACCATATTATCCATAGCTAGTATGCTCACTCAATCATCCATATATCCATTTACAAAATCATCAACCACTTAGGTTCTGTACATACCTTTGCCAACACTTAGTTATGAATCTTCTTGCTACTCAATGCTCAACACCACATTTTAATCAATCTTCAGTAATAATTCAATTTACTCGACACTTAGTGCCAGTTTCTTAGGTGAAACTTAAATATCATCGCACACTTAGTGCCTTTACTTTAAACCAAATCTAACTCAGTATCGTACATACAGTGCCAATCAATATAGCAGAGGCTTCCTTTATTTCACACACACAGTGCTATTCACCTCTGTCTCAATTCTAATTACGCACACTTAGTGCCACATTTCTCAATTCCATATATAGCATTTCTAATTCAATAATTACATATTCATCATTTTATAACACATAGATATGAATTTAACAATTTTTATTATACCCGAACTTACCTCGGATGTCGAAGTAACAAAACGAGTCGATTAATCGATCACTTTATTTTTGCCTCGATCTCGATCGAATTCCCTCTTTTCTTGATCTTAATTGAGCTATGAGTGTGCCAAAACCTAAAATGCTTCAATGGCTATTCCTTTCTTCAATATTCAGTGGTGAAATGCATAAGAAAGATGAACATTTTGTCTTATTTTAATTTATTTAACATTAATACCTTAATTAACACTTTAGCCTTTTTGTTCACATTTAAAATCCACTATCCATTGGTTTTTATGTCCATCTAATATTTCAATGGTATAATATCAACTTAAGGACTTCTCATTTAATAAGCCATGCCAATTAAACATTTTAACAATCAGCACACAGCTTTTGCATTTTATGTGATTAAATCTTTTTTACAAATTAAGCGCACAATCGATAAAATTTTCACACAGAATTTTCACACATGCTTAATCACACACAGTAAACATGAAAAATAATATTAAAATATTTTTCCACCTTCGAATTTGTGGTCCCAAAATCACTATTCTGACTAGGGTCTAAGCTGGTTTGTTACACAGGCTATCTGGATTACCGAGGTTTATGTACAAGAGGAAGATCCTCGAGGCAATTGGAAGCACAATTTGTAAGGTTGTAAAGTTTGAGTTTAAGACCGATAATAGAACTAGGGGTAGATTCACTAGAATAGCTCTGTTCATCAACTTGGATAAGCCTCTCATCTCTCAGATTTGTGTTAATGGCGAAATTCAGCGGGTGGAATATGAAGCCTTACCAATGGTCAGTTTTACCTGTGGAAAATATGGGCATGTGAGGGAGTTGTGCCCATTGTCAAAAGAAACATTGGACAAAGCTGGTGACAAAGTGGTGGCTGATGGTGGTTCAAGCGGCAACAATGGCTACTTTGGGAAGGACTCTAAACCAACTTTCGGCCCTTGGATGTTGGTGGAGTGTAGATCCTAGTGAAGATCGGAGGACTCTCGAGATTTTGGTGGTATGGTTGCTGGAAAAGGAAGGTTAGGCTCTAGATTTAATGTCCTTAACATTGAAGGTAAGAGGACTGGCGGTGAAGAGAGATGACAAAGGCAAATTTTGAGGGATTAAATGCTAATATGGTGGAATCTGATTTGATTTCCCTTGATTCTAGGGAAGAAGATAATATTAAATCTGTTACTTACTCGCATATTAAAGCTGCTAAAAAATTGGGTCTTGATTCAGATGCCCAAAAGAATATTTGCAATCTGGGCCTAGATTCGGAATCCTAAAAGAATACTACTAAATTAGCTACTGAGTGCACGGGGGAGGAGTCCATTCAGGCCAAGAAAATGACAGAATAAGGCTGAAAAGCTTGGGGAAAAAGATAATGATTGATAGTGGGTCAAATAGGTCTCTGGTTGGGCCGAAATCCAAAGAGAACCCAAACGGATTATGTTTGCAAGCTTATCCAACTGAAGAAACTCTTTTTGCTTCCAGTATACATATGAATTTGGGGGCCACGGGTATTCAAGCTTGTGGATCGGTGGAAAAGCAAGACAGGCCTACGTCTCTCTCCAAGCTCGTTAGTGACCAGCAGCCTTCTCCTGCATGATCCAATGCCAAGAACCCCTAGGTTTTTCCAAATGCTAAATTAATTTCGACTAACCTAGAACTTGGGACTGTTTCGACTAAACTAGAGTTAGTGGGTCCAAGGCTAATAAAATTATTACAAATTTGGGATTTCAATTTTCTCACCAAGTGGAGGCTATTAATTATGCTGGGGCATTTGGATTGGATAGAACAAGTCTGTTAAAATTGAGATTATACGAAATCACCCCAATTCATTATTACTCGGGTTTGGCCTAATTCTTCGTCAAATCCGATTTTGATTGGGTTCATTTTAGGAGTCCTAATCGTCAGAAGCAGAAAGACTTTTGGTATGGTTTGCGAGCTACTATTCCTACTAGGCAAACTCCTTGGATAGTGATCAAAGACTTTAATGTTACTCTTTCCTCAGATGAGAAAAGGGGTGGCCTATCGACTGGCAAGAGATGCCCTCACTTTGGTAATTTTGTGGAATTGGCTAACCTTCATGATTTGGGGTTCAGGGGACCTCCCTTTACTTGGAACAGGGGTAATCTTTTGAAAGATTGGATAGTGCTTTGAGAAATGAGGCTTCGGTTAACTGTTTTCCAAATATCTTAACTACTCATCTTTTAAGGATTAAATCCGATCACAGACCTCTTCTCTTCAGCCTCAATCCAGTTTTTGACTTACCTAGGGGAAGACCGTTTAGGTTCTTAGCAAGCTGGGTTGAACACCCTGATTTTGATAATCTAGTGAGTAAATAGTGGGACTTTTAAGGGAACATGTCTGCTTCTTTAGATAAATTTACTGGAAATCTCAAAGAGTGGAACAAGACCATTTGCGGCCATATTACTACTCGTAAGAGAAATCTAATCCATAAGTTGTCAACCGTTCAGAGGAAGATAGACCTTTTAGGTGCTAATCAATTGGCTCTTGTTGAAATGGAGATAAGACATGAGTTGGAAAATGTGTTACACCATGGGGAACTACTCTGAAAGCAAAAGGCTCGTTGTGACTGTCTACATCTAGGGGATAGAAACACTAAGTTTTTTCATGCTCGCACTTTGCAGTGGCGAAAAAATAACCATATTTTTGCCATCTTTAACTCTCTTGGTGATTGGCTATTTGATCCTGAGGTTATCGAGTTGAAAGCCTCTACTTTTTCCAGAAATTATGCAGAGATGATCCTGGCCCCATGAGACCCTTGCCTCCTAACAGGTTTCCCTCACTTGCTTTCACCGATATTAATGTTTTAGGAAGAGTAGTCACTGATGATGAAATTAAGAGAGCTATGTTCCACATGGCTCCCTTAAAAGCTCTAGGTAGTGACGGCTTTCATGCTATTTTTTTCAGAAGTAGTGGGATACGGTAGGTCTAGCTGTTTGTGACTGGATGAAAATGGTCTTTAGTGGTGAAGATATTGATTCTGGGCATAATAATACCTTGATTGTCCTTATCCCCAAGATTTAGAATCCTGAGGATTTTGCACAGTTCCGCCCTACAAGCCTTTGCTTCGTCCTCTACAAATTGGTGATGAAGGTAATAGCTAACCGCTTTAAGATTATATTCCCAAAAATCATTGTGCAGGAACAGGCGGGGTTTATTGCCGGACGTAATATTATCAACAATATTGTCATTGCGCAAGAGGTGATCCATTCAATGAAGAGCGGCAAGAGTCGGAAGTGGATGGCGATAAAAATTGATTTGGAAAAAGCCTATGACCGAGTTCAATGGGATTTTATTGATGTTTCTCTCCAAGCGGCAAGTATCCCTAGTTATCTCAGAAATGTTATTGTTTCTACTATTTCTAACTCTACCATGTAGGTTTTGTGGAATGGAGTCCCAACGAATAAATTTAGACCTGTTAGGGGAATTAGGCAAGGTTGTCCTCTTTCTCCCTACCTTTTTGTACCTTGTATGGAATGGTTAAGGCAATCTATTAATTTGGCTTTGTAACACTCCTTACCCATGTTCAATGCCAAAACTGGGTACGACGCATTACTGGACTTAACTTTCTTGAGCATACATTATCAAGCTATAAAATTTCTTTTCAAACTTAAAACTTTTATACATACAGAAGGGCTCAAGAATACATCGGAAACTTTTACGCACTTAGAAATTTTTGCCTAAACAAGGGCCACACGCCCGTGTGGTCACACACGCCCATGTTCCTAACCCGTGTGGAATTTATTTTTTATTTCGAACCTACAGGGGTTTTCACATGGCCGGACACACGCCCGTGTCTTTAGCCTGTGTCCATCACACGACCTAGACACTCTCATGTCCTCACCGTGTGTGAAAACCTTAGCATTCTATTTATGACATCAACAAACTCTTAAGGGCACACGCCTAGGTACACGCCCGTGTGTTGGCCCGTGTAACGAATTGAATTCTCGTAAATTTGATGCAGGGGACACACGGCCTATCAACACACCCATGGGGGTTGACCGTGTGGAAAATTAGAAGGCTATTTACCAAGCCAATTGCCACCCTGAAAAATAAACACACATATACCAACACAATCAATACATGATAAGACAATAATACCCTATAAAGAACTATTAATCATTATTCAAACACTTCACATTTTATCTCATCATTTGCATAAACTTTCCCTTCATAAAACTTACCATTATTAAAATATGAAACTTGACAAATATTGGCCAATTCCCTATGACCATATACAAAATGAGTGTATAACATTAGTAGCCAACACTTTGGCTCTCAAATATGACATAGTACAAAATGACCAAGTTTATATACATGCCATACCCAAAATAAATCAAATTTACTATACCAAAAGAATGATTGATAGTGTGATCCGAGCTCGACATTCTATGATCCCCTAGCTAGCTTGGCGATACTACAAGGAAAAGGGAAAAGAGTGGGGTAAGCATATAGCTTAGTAAGTTTGCATGAATTAATATAGCCACGTAAATACTCATAGTAAAATCTATTCATCATGGAACAATAGCAACACAAGTTCTCAAGTACTTTGACATACTTACTCATACTTATTCTTACTCATCATATACCATATTACGGATTTCATAACTCGTATTTTGCTCATGGTACCTGTATCACTACAGCACATAATTTAGCACTTATGCTTTCTTGAACATAAACTTAAATCATTATCATCATTAACTTAAATGTATTCATTTGTTATCCATGTATAACTTAGCTCATTGTCATCCTTACATACTTAGCTCTTTTGCCCATTGAACTACTCGAAATATTGGAGGATACTCAATCTCATCATACATGTATCACGATGCCAATGCCATATCCCAAATATGGTCTTACATGGGGTCACCTCTTGATGCCGATGCCATATCCAAGATATGGTCTTACACAGGATCTCTTAACTCGATGTCGATGCTATGTCCCAGACATGGCCTTATACGAGATCGTACATAGATGTCGATGCCATGTCCCAGACATGGTCCTACACAAGATCTTCCTTTGGTGTCGAAGCCATGTCCCAAACATGGTCTTATATGGGACCTTCCTTATTCGATGCCGATGCCATGTCCCAGACATGGTCTTATACGGGATCTATATTCGGTGTCGATGCCATGTCCCAGACATGGTCTTATATGGGACCTACATTCGGTGCCAATGCCATGTTCCAGACATGTTCTTATACGAGACCATCCTTATCTCATGTCGTGACATAGGTAACCTCGTTATTCAATCCTCAACCGGACTTCAACTTAACATATTCTCTTCACTTTCTCATCGAGGTATCATTAATCAATTTCATGGAAATAGTAATATGCATTTCACATAATAAAAATAAATTTAAATACAATAACATATGTAGTCTTAATTCCACACAAACTTACCTCGGTACTAAAAATACGTGTAGATGTTCGATTTAGTCCAAGACTTTGTTCTTGCCTCGGTTTCAGTCCAAGCTTCGTGTTTCTTGATCTATAATAAAAATTTCACTTGTTTAATACTCACATTGACTAAATTGACTCATGAATCACACTTTTCCAAAAATTACAATTTTGCCCCTAAACTTTTATATAATTACACTTTTGCCCCTAGGCTCGTAAAATGATTTTCATTTAACTTTATTGTATTTCAAGCCTACCTGAATCATTTTATTAACCATAAAAGCCTCTAATTTCCACTATTTCACTCATGCATGACCATTTTTATAACTTTTACAATTTGGTCCTTTTATGCATTTTTCATGAAAATCACTTAGAAAAATATGTTTATTCTACATCAAACTTTCATATTATTCCATAAAACATCAAAATACATGCATTTAATACATGGGTAACTAAATCGAGCTACAAGGATCTCAAAAATATGAAGAACATTAAAAATGGGGCTAGGGTGCACTTACTATCAAGCTTGGAAGTTGAAGAAACCCTAGCTATGGCTCCTTAGTGATTTTTGGCCATGGGAGAAGAAGATGAACACAATTTTGGCATCTTTTTCCCTTTTTAATTCATTAATTAACCAAATGACAGAAATGCCCTTAAGGCTCTTTCTTGAGATTTTCCTTTCCATGTCCATTTTTGTCCATCTTGACATTTAATGGTCTAATTGCTAAATAAGGACCTCTAGTAATTTTTATAATTCTATTTCATACTTAAATCTTTTAGAATCTTATATTTTCTAATCTTTGCAATTTAGTCCTAATGGACAAATTGATCACTAATAAATAAAATTTCCTCATGAAATTTTTACACAATCATGCAATCACATCATAAGTCTCATAAAAATCATAAAACATATATTTCTACTTCAGATTTGTGGTCTCGCAACCACTATTCCTGACTAGGCCCTAAATCGAGCTGTTACAAGCTTTGTCCAAAGGGATTTGGAAACTTATACGGTTATCATGCTCGGGGCCAGCTCATTCGCACCTCTTCTTCTCCTATGATCTTGTGATTTTTTGTAGAGCGGATGAACAGCATGGAAGGATTTTAAAAGAAATTCTGAATGACTTTTGTGAGCTTTCAGGACATAAGGTTAATCCTAGGAAAACTAACATTTTCTTCTCCAAAGGAGTTGATGAGTCCATGGTTGATCAGCTCAGTAATTTACTTAGTTTCCAAAAGGTGGATAACCTTGGACAATATCTCGGAATCCCTCTTTTCCATAAGAGAGTCACTAATAGTTCACTTTGTGATTGAGAAAGTTCGTATGAAGCTTCAAAGCTGGGATGCTCATCAACTCTCCTTTGCAAGACGAGTCATTCTATGCAGTCAGTTCTTCTAGTCATTCCCAGTTATTTCATGCAATCTATGATGATCCCTAGGCAGATTTACGATGAGATTGAATGTCTAGTGAGGCGTTTTATTTGGGGGACCTCTGATGGCAAGAAAAAGATGTCGTTAGTTGGTTGGGACTCTATTTGCCAACCCAAGTGGTGTGGAGGTCTTGGCATGAGGCAACTAAGGGATTAGAACATCACTTTCTTGCTTAAACTTGGTTATAAATTAGTTTCAGATGATGAAGCTTTTTGGGTTCGTGTTCTCAAGTCTAAGTATGGGATGAACGTTTCCTTACCTGCTAGTATAGCGAAGGTGAAAAGTTCTTTTCTTTAGAAGTCGTTATCAAAAGTATGGACCCTTTTACATGACAATCTGATATGGTCTGTCGGTGATGGTAATAAAATTTGCTGTTGGAAAGACCAGTGGATTCCTAGTGTTGGACCTTTGATTAATTATTTACCTGCTTATGCTAATATTAATACTGATTGTTTGCTTAGTGATTTAGTCACAGGAGAAGGCAATTGGAATATTAATTTTTTGTAGGCTTGGCTACCAGAGGAGATTATTCCCCATATTATGGGAATTCCTCCTCCTCATCCAGCTGAAGGACCGGATAGGTTGTCTTGGCGACATACTTCAACCGGAGCTTTCTCTGTTAAAAGTGCATACAATGCGTTATAGGAGGACTCTTGGAACTCTAGAGACGAATTATGGAAGAGAGCGTGGAAAATTCTGGGTCCGCAAAGAGTTCGCTTCTTTTTTTGGACAGTGTTAAAGCAGAGACTCCTCACCAACGTGGAAAGAGTGAGGCGTGGTTTAGCGATCGATGCCTCTTGTTTGATTTGTGGACATGCTTCTGAGGACATTCTGCACATCATTAAAGATTGTACTGTGGCTAAAGAAGTCTGGAAATAGGTTGTTCCGAGAAACCAACAACACCTTTTTTTCTCTAACCCTCTGCACGATTGGATTTCTTTTAATTTATAGGATACTTCGTTGTTTCATGGTGGGGAAATCAGCTGGGCTTGTCTTTTTAGGTTATTAGCTTGGCGTCTATAGAAGAATCGTAATCTGTCCATTTTTCAAAGGAAATCATGGAGTTCTAGTGAAATCATTAAAGTCTCCATGTGCTGGGCTAAACATGCGACTTTGGAGTCTATAAATGGCTTGAATGATAATTTTGTTCCATTCCATGGGGAGCCTACACCCAAGGATTGGATATTTCTTAATGCTGATGGTGTTGTATCAAGAACATCAGGACAAGCAGCTTCTGGAGGAGTGGTATGGGATAGTACTGATAATTGGGTGATGGGTTGTAACCGATTCATAGGGAATTGTTCGCTTTTTGACATAGAACTATGGGGCATTCTAGATGGCTTAAAGCTCATCCAATGCAGAGGTCATAACAACGTGATTATTCATTCTAATAGTTTAGAGGTAGCCAAAGCTATTCATGAAAATGTTTCGAAGAGCTCAACCTCTTCCCTGATCAGGAGAATGCACCGGATTTTGTCCCAAGAAAGCCAATGGATTCTATGACACATTCCCAGGGAAGATAATAAATGCGCAGACTATCTTGCTAAATTGGCTTTTGAAAGAGAAGAGGATTTACGCCTGTTTGAGTCTCCCCCAGATGACGTGTTAGATTTCCTTAAGTCTGATAAAAAGAGGACCATTGCACCTCTTGAATATTCCTTGTAATTTAACTTTGTTATATTTTCTTTTTTTCACCAAAAAAAAAAAAATTTAGGTTACACTATAAGAAAATTTATTTGGCTTTATTTTAGTCACTCAATTATTAATATTTTAAGTTCAGTCATTCAATTTTTTAGAATTAAATATTTTAGCCCTCCTCTCGTTAACTTAATATTGAAAGTCTAATATGAGCTTTTTTTTATTGACCTAATAACAAGTTCAATCATTCAACATTTATACATTTTATTAGGTTGATCCTAAATCTTAAAAAAAAAAAAAAATTAACAAACTTATAGATTAAAATGGATAAGTTGAAGTAGAGATTAAAAGTTAGGGAAATGACAATGAAGATGAGACAGATGAACTTGATTGAGTGAAAGTGAAGAAGTCGAGGATTATATTAATGGTGAATATTTTTATTTTATTTAAAGAGAAACCATGAATGAAGATGCCTCAAGAGCCGTTGTGCAAAGCAAGGTTGATACAATGGCAAACAAAGATGCAAGGAAATGAATTTTGAAGCCATGTATGCACGAAGTAGAGTAAAGTAAATTTGTTGCAACTTCAGTAGCTTCCGTACATAATATCATTTGACTACAGCAACAAAATACATGCAAAAATTGTAATGATTTGCCGACACCGTGACATGGTGTTAGACTTTGGCCTGCAATGCAACAAAGAAACCAAAGAAGCAAAGAAGAAGAAGTGGAGCTGAACCTAGTGCAGCAGACTATATTTTGTTCTTTTGATTGATTTACTCCTATGAAGCTAAGCTTAATTCTTGTGTTATGTAATAGCTAAGCTTATAGGTCATCATGTTTGATGTAAACCGATGTAATAGCTTATGTATTAACTATTATTTTATGTACAACTTAAGCTTGTATTAGTCATAGTCTAGTGGGAGTGGTTAGTACACTAGACCATAGTCTTTTGACTATTCAAACTTTGTATCTAATGTATATATTTGCATATCAATGAAATGGTTACATAGCTTTTAACCATTAACTTGAGTGTTCCAAGTTTTAAGTTCAAGTTGTTGTTTTCTCCTTTTGTTCTTTGCTTTCACATAAAATCACATGCACAATATATGCATGGTGCATGTTTGAATTGTCGCCAATATCCCAACAAATGGTAATCGAGCCGATTATCTTTGAGGGCCTCCATTGTTGGTTATTGACCAGTGAAAGAGAGCTTAAGAAAGAAGAGAACGAGATCTTGAACTTGTTTCATCGAGATGAGTTATACAACACCTCCACCACTGCTTTTTTCTTGGCGAGAACTATCACATATGGTCAAGAAAATGAAAACACATCTACAAGCACAAGATTTATGGAGTGCGCTTGAAAACGATGTTGAACCACCTCCGTTGAGAGCTAATCCCACCATTGCACAGATGAGACAGCACAGTGAGGAACGAGCCAAGAAGTACAAGGCCATGGCTTGTCTTCAAAATGGAGTATCAGATGTGATATTCACTAGAATCATGGCTTGTGATTCACCTAAGCAGGCATGGGAGAAGTTAAAGGAGGAGTTCATGGGGTCTGAAAAAACAAGGCAACAGAAGCTGATCAATTTGAGGAGAGACTTTGAGAACTTGAAAATGAAGGAAGCTGAGACTATCAAGCAGTATTCAGACAGAATAATGGCCACTGTCAATAGTATAAGGCTGCTTGGTGAAGATTTTAGTGAGAGTAGAGTTGTTGAGAAGGTGATCACCACTCTTCCCGAGAGATTCGAGTCAAAATCTCCTCATTGGAGGACTCGAGAGACCTCACAACTATTTCTCTATCCGAGCTAGTGAATTCACTCTATGCACTTGAAGCAGAGAAGAGCCAATAGACAAGAAGACCATTCTGAGGGAGCCTTTCAAGCAAAGACCAAGGAAGACTCAAGTCAGAAAAGTAAGAAACCATGGCTTGATAAGAAAGTAAAGTCAAGAAGAGAATCAGGTCAGAAAAGGTTACCACCTTGCAAACACTGCCAAAAGACCTCACATTCAGAAAAATATTGCTGGTATAGACCGGACATCCAATGCAGGAGTTGCAAACAGTTTGGACATGTGGAAAAGGTCTGCAAAAGTAAGGGCAAGGCACCTGCACAGCAGCAAGCCAAGGCTCAAACTGCTGAGGACCTTCAAGCTCAGGAGGAGCATGTCTTCACAGCAAAGTGCTTTGCAACAACCAGCAAGGCTAAAGCAGAGTGGTTAGTGGACAGTGGTTGCACACACCATATGGCAGCTAATGAAGGGCTGTTTAAAGATCTTGATAGAAGCTTTGTCTCGAAAATCAGGATAGGCAATGGAGATCTGATTGAAGCTAAAGGCGAGGCAATGTGGTGATTAAGACTGCTTGTGTAACAAAATAATCTCGATGTACTTTTGTACCGAAATAGACCGTAATTTGTTAAGTGTTGGACAACCTGGTAGAAAAGGGTCACTCACTTACCTTTGAAAATGGTTCTGCCTGACCGTTAGAGACCTTTATGGTCGTGAACCGATCACAAGAGTAATGATGATAGAAGCTTCATGCTTGATGTGAATATGCTTGAGAAGAAGGCCTATACAAGTTTGGTGATAGCACTAGTCTATGGCATAAAAGGCTAGGCCATGCTAGTTACAAATCATTAGATTTGATGAGTAGATTGAATATGGTTGATGATTTATGCAAGGTTGAAGTCAAGGAGTCATGCTCGTGAAGTTTGTCGGTTTGGTAAACAAGTCGATCGCCTTTCCAGATTGACAAAGCTTTTAGAGCTCGAGAAAAGCTTGAACTGGTTCACTCTGATATCTGTGGACCAATGAGGACTCCTTCCTTGAATGATAGCAGGTATTTTGTGCTATTTATTGATGATCGACTAGATTCGCTATGTTTATTTCTTGAAGTAAATCAAGTCTTTGAAGCCTTCAACAAATTTAAGACTTTAGTGAAAATCAAACAAAGTTGCAAAGTTAAAGCCACGAGAACCGACAATGGCTCGAGTATTTATCGACAAATTTCGAAGCTATGTGAGCAAAATGGGATCCATCACCAACTTACCACAATGTATACTCCTCGAGAATGGAGTATGTGAAAGAAGAAAGCGTAATAAATGATGAACATGGCGGTGTCTATTATTTGAAAGCAAGTTACCAAGCAAGTTTTGAATGAGGCGATTAATACCTCGGTGTATTTGCTTAACAACCGCCAACACAAGTCATCAAGGACATGACACCCTTTGAAGCATGGCATGGACTCAAGCCTAATGTTGCACATTTGAAGGTGTTTGGTTGTGTCTGGCTATGTTCTTATTCCAGCAGAAAAGAGAACTAAGTTGGAAAGAAGGGCTGTTCCAGGGATATTTGTTGGATATAGCAATACAAACAAAGGCTACAGGGTGTTTGATCCAGCAACAAAGAAAGTCTTGGTGAGTAGAGATGTCAGATTCAATGAAGAAAGGATTTGGAACCGGAATGATCCAAGCACAAGTCGGTTTGAGGAAGACCATCAAGACAAGAGCCTTGAAATAGTTTGGTGAGCCTAGCAATGAAGATGTTGATGATAATCCTACAAGAGGTATAAGGACTATTGCGACATCTATCAAAGATGTGATGTTGCAATAGTTGAACCTTCGATTTTGAGGAAGCCGCCAAGGATAAGCGGTGGAAGAAGGCAATGGAAGTTGAATTGGAAATGATCAACAAGAATGACACATGGGAGTTAGTGGATGACCAAGTCATAAGAAGGTGATTGGTGTAAAATGGGTGTTTAGGGCCAAGTACAATGCAGATGGCTCCTTGAACAAGCACAAAGCAAGGCTTGTGGTCAAGGGTTATAGTCGACAATATGGGGTAGACTTTCTAGAAACGTTTGCTCTCGTGGCCGATTAGATACCATTGTGTTATGTGCTATAAATGCTCAAAAACGATGGAAGCTTCATGGTTAGATGTCAAATCAGCATTTCTTAATGGTTTCCTTAAAGAGGAAATTTTCATTGAACAACCAGATGGCTTAATAGAAGGACATGAAGACAAGGTCTACAAGTTGAAGAAGGCTTTGTATGGCTCAAAGCAGCACCAAGAGCACGGTATGATGAATAGATACCTACCGTCAAGGCTTGGGTTTGAGAAGAGTGTCGTTGAAGCAACACTCTATGTAAAAAGATCGATGGAGAAACCATGCTGATTGTATCCTCTATGTCGATGATTTGCTTGTAACAAAAGAAAGATGAGTTAATCTCTGAATTCAAGGCACAGATGCAGCAAGTTTTTGAAATGACAGATTTAGGGGTCATGACATACTTCCTTGGAATGGAAGTAAGTCAATCTGATCAAGGTATCTTTATCAGCCAACATGCTTTTGCATCAAAGATCCTCAACAGATTTTGTATGCAAAACTGTAAGACAGTTAGCACACCAGTTGCACAAGGAGAAAAGCTAACCAAGAGTGGAGATCATGCAAGGGTAAATGAAAAGGAATATCAAGTTTGGTGGGTCGTTTGCTATACTTAATAAGACTTCGACCAGACATCACCTATGGTGTAAGTCTTCTTTCAAGGTTTATGCACTGCTGTAATATTGTCCACTACAAGGCTGCTAAAAGAATACTTAGATATGTCAAAGGGACTTTGAGACATGGAGTTAGATTTGAAAGCAAAGATGAACTCAAACTGGCAGGGTATTCTGATAGTGATTGGGCAGGCTCTTTAGATGACATGAGGAGCACCTCTGGTTACTTCTTCACACTTGGTTCAGGTGTATTCTGTTGGAGTTCCAAGAAGCAACAGACTGTTGCTCAATCTACAGCAGAGGCTGAGTACATTGCAGCATCTGCAGCTGTTAATCAGGCCATTTGGCTCAGAAAACTTCTATATGACTTGAATGAAGAGCAGACAAAGCCAACTGAAATCCTAGTTGACAACCAATCAGCAGTTGCCATAGCCAAGAACCCTGTGTTTCATGGCAAGACAAAGCATTTTAAGATCAAGTTTCACTTTGTTAGAGAGGCTGAACAGTCTAGAGAAGTCTGCCTTGTTCATTGTAGTTCACAAGACCAATTGGCAGACATTCTAACCAAGCCTCTTGGTACATTACGATTTGAATTTTGAGGATCTTATTGGTGTTTGTTGCATACAGTCAAGGAGGAGTGTTAGACTTTTGGCTGCAATGCAACAAACAAACCAAAGAAGCAAAGAAGAAGAAGTGAGTGAACCTAGTGCAAGCAGCCTATATTTTGTTCTTTTGATTGATTTACTCCTATGAAGCTAAGCTTAATTCTTGTGTTATGTAATAGCTAAGCTTATAGGTCATCATGTTTGATGTAAACTGATGTAATAGCTTATGTATTAACTATTATTTTATGTACAACTTAAGCTTGTATTAGTCATAGTCTAGTGGGAGTGGTTAGTACACTAGACCATAGTCTTTTTGACTATTCAAACTTTGTATCTAATGTATATATTTGCATATCAATGAAATGGTTACATAGCTTTTAACCATTAACTTGAGTGTTCCAAGTTTTAAGTTCAAGTTGCTGTTTTCTCCTTTTGTTCTTTGCTTTCACATAAAATCACATGCACAATATATGCATGGTGCATGCTGAATTGCTGCCAATATCCCAACACATGGCAGGAAAGCCTTACGAACACCCCTTATTTTGTTTGCAGTTTTTTTTCACAGTATCATCCAATAAGTGCAAGTTCTTGGGATCTACAACTGGGTTAAATTAAACTACAAATTCCAAATACAATCAATTAAGAAAGCCATAGAAGCTTTAAACCATGTCCCTTTGTTGAACTACAGAACCAAATGTTGTCAATTCATTACTAGTCTATTAGACAGAACTCCAGAACCTAATTGCAAGTATATGTTATTAGTTGGTACTAATCAAGGAACATAAGAAATCCTCATGCCAGCAATTAGATTAAAGAAACTGAGAGTGAAGGGATTCGTTTTTAAAATTAGAATTAAAATGATAAATTTTATAAACATTAAAAGTTAATTTTGTCGTTTTTTGTTTTAAATTTAGGATCAAATTAATAGAATGTGTTAGCATTGAATGGTTAATCTTGTTATTAGGACAATAAAAAAACCCACATTAAACTTCTGTTAGTAAGTTAACGGAAGAATGATTAAAATATTTAATTTCAAACAGTTAAGTGATTAAATTAAAAAAATTAATAATTAAATGATCAAAATAGAATTAATTACATAATTGAGTGGCTAAATTATATATATTTTCAATCAATTCGCTGGCAGAAACTTGATGCTCATTTTCGTAAATAAAAATAAAAATAGTTATTTAACTTTTGATTCAACCCATATTTTTAGGGTAAATTCTAGAAATGGTCACTAAAGTATTGCTTACGTTTTATTTTAGTCACTGAACTTTTAATTTTTTTTATTTTGATCACTAAACTATTCGAAATCAAATTATTTGGTCACCAAACATTAAGAGCTGTTTGAAATTTGAGGAAGTGATGATGTGGGCATTTTATTGATATAATAATAATTTTAGCCCTCTAATATTTAGATATTCCATCAAATTGATCCTAAATATAAAAATATTCAACAAATTTAGCCCTTAATGTTTATAAAATTTGTCATTTTAGTTAAAATTCTAAAAAATTCAATAAATTTAGCCCAATGAAATTTTTGAAAAGATTTTATTCAAATAAATTCCTATTATATTTTCATTCAAATTAATCTTATTCGAGTAAATTATAGTATCACTTAGCATTTTGGAAGTAGTTGGAAGCAACTTCATTTTAGTAACCTCCTTTATGATAGCAAAGTGGATAAAAATGGGGCTTAATCTGTTTAATATAAGAAATGAACATTAATAAAACAAAGTAATCTATCAAAGCTTGAGAAAAGAATAACATAGTAAAGCAATTATAAGAGAGCAGTACAGTTAGCTTAAAAATTTTCAATTATGTAAAAAGTAACAAATTCCAAAGATACATTGCTAATTTTGGTGACATAGTCAACCCTGGTGCAGTTCGAAGAGTCAGACCTGGAGTAGCAACCTCAACAATCGGAAGACTCTACCACTAAAATCAAGTTACTTAAAACTACTTGAGACTATGTTGTCATTGAATTTTTTATTTGATTAAAATTTGTCATTGAATTTTTTATATTGGAATTAAAATGATAAATTTTAAAAATATTAAAGGTTAAATTTGTTGAATTTTTTTTATATTTAGGATCAAATTGATAAAATGTCTAAACATTGAAAGTTAAATTTGTTATTAGACCAATAAAAAAAAAGCCCACGTCAACACGTCCGTTTAATTTCAAACGACTCTTAATGTTCTATGATCAAATAATTTAGTGACCAAAATAAAACACAAGCAGTACTTTAGTGATCATTTCTATACTGTATGCATTTTTTAAAAGAACCAAAATTAACTAACCAACCATATATGTATATCATCTATGCTATTTATAAAACCCTTTATTGAGTTTGTGCCACGAGTCAATCGGGCACCAACTCGATTAAAGAAATTACAAAATATTTTTTCGTAATTAAAATAAGCTTCAGCATACAAAGGTACTTTAGTCTTTTCATTTTAACAAAAATCAATAAAAAAAACATACATATAGTGAGATTTGAACCTATGTCAATTGAATTAATAAAACCTTAAAATTATGACTCAATCAAAACTTCATTTTGATATTTTATATATACTTTTATTTTAATATACACAATTTGATGCCATCATTAGTTGTACATATTAATAATGTTGTTGATTGAGTTGGTACGATTATAATAATTGTATTCATTTAGTATTTTAATATGAAGTATTTATGTGTTTAATTCCAAAATTGATGCAGATTTATTTTTGTTTTTGATTTGATCACCCTTAATATATATATATATATATATATATATATAATATTGAGATTATTTCAAAAATTCATGCTAATAACAATTCAAGCAAATGCTTAGGTACACCAAAAATTCTAGAGTTGAATAATAAAGTAACATTTTAAAAGACATAATTCCTAAATTTGTTCATGAGTCAAATTGAGTTCTAGCAAAATTTTTAGTCCAATAAATTTTTATTTGAAATAAGGGTATTAAACAGTCAAGGGGATTAGGTTTAGTTTAGGCTTTTCATTTTCGTTTTCCCATTTATTTTTAGGCTTTTTTTGTAGGTTGTTAGATATTAAGCCCAAAACTGTTGCAGATTTGTTTTTGATTTTGGTTCCCCTTAATAAAATTCTTTTGTTTCCTGTAAATATATATACATAAAATATTGAGATTATTTCAGATATTTCGAAAATTCATACTACTAATAATTCGCACCCAAAATTCTAGAGTTGAATAACAAAGTAAAATGTTAAAAGACATTATTAGTAAAGTTTTTTATGGGTGGGGCCGAGTTCAAGTTAAGCCCTAATAAAAGTTTAAACTAAACATCAACTTAACTCTATTTAAAAATGAATTTAATTTTTTCCAAGCTTAATTCGGATAAGAATACTAAATTGGCCCAATCGTATTAATTTTTTATTTTTTATATAAAAATTAAAAACATAATATATCAAATAAGCTAAAAATATTAAAATAAATGTTTCCAATAAATTAAAAATCGTTACTTAAATAACACTAAAATAAATGCGATTTAACAAGTAAATATCTCTAAAATAGTAACAAAATTAATAATAAAATAAGAATTATATAATATCCAAATAATAACAATATAATAATAACATGGTAACAAAATAAAGAGAAAATAACAAAACAACATTGGGTCTGGACTGAGCAAAAAAACCTTAGTCGATGTCCGATCTGTTTTTTAAACGAGCATTTTTTTCTCAAACTCATCATTCGGGCTTATATTTTTACTCAAATCCACATTTTAGGCCAAATGACCCAGCCCATGTACACCTCTAATTATTACTCAAACAGAGTTGCCTAAACCTATCCTAAGTCCTAACGACATTCATCTCTAATCTGCTTCAAACCATAAATTCTCACCAGAAATTCTTTGGTGCTGGTATACTTCTCAACCCTCCATCTTTACCAGGAACCACAGCATCAGAGTATCTCCTTGATTTGTTTATCTTCATCTTAACACCAGGGACCTTATGTGCTAATGACTGCCATATCATCTGAACTGCATCCCCATCTTTTGCTGGATATTGATACTCAAACAATGCCTCCACTTCTTTCAACTTCTCCCACATTTGTGTCCATTCTTCCTTGCTTATGCTCCTAATGAGGTTTATAAGGAAATTTTCTTTGACAGCATCTGAAGTACGAACGAATACACAGAACTCTGAATAGTCGAGTATGTCTTCGTAGGGGAGTTCGATGTCATCGCTGATAATCACGGGTACACAATGGCTGGCAATGGCATCGAAAAGGCGGTTCGATGATGGTGTATCCCCTGCTATGTTTAGGCAAAACTTGGATAAGCGCATGCCTTGGCCAGCTTTGATGACACCGTTGTTTTTGAGACTTCCAAAAGCGAAATGTACGTCCTTTTCATCTTTTAGAAGATAAAACAATTCTTGTCGAGCAAATCCACCCTACAAGCACCACGAAATTCCTAAAGCATATACATATAAAATAAAATAGGAAAGGTTGGTAAGGTGGGGATACTTACATCTTTCCTGTAAATGGAACCTTGGAAGAACAACAAAGTTTGGCGGCTATCGAAATCGGAAGTATCATTGGCATAGCTTTCAACCATATGTTTGTAAGGAGCAATCACATCTTTGTCAACATTTGCAATATTTAATGGATACCTACCGAAATCAGCAAGTATGAAAATTGAAGGCCAAAGTTGCATCCTAGCATCAAGCATACTATTTGGATGGTGAGCCATAACAATATGGTTTCTTCCACCTGACATCTTCCATTCCTTTTGAGCCGTCAAAAACTTCACCAACTTGGCCTGCAACACTTTGTTCATGCTCTTCTTCTGATGGGGATTTTGCTTTGAAAATCGATTATAACTCAATGATGAAAAAAAGGGTACAAATATAAGATCAGCTTCACTGGAATTTTGCACTCTCATTGCAACTCTGTTGTTTGGATTGTCAGAAATTTCAGAAGCTAAGAGGTCCAGTGTGAGCCAATATTCTATACTGTGTTGCAAATTCAATCCCCCAGGATAAGGGGGGATTTCAGTTCTAATATCAGGCCAAACACGACCACCTTGGGGCTTCCAATCCAACAGTCCAAAATGAAACTCTGGGTCTAAATCATACATGAAAATCTTAAGTGGTTCTTTAACAGTGCCATTGCAATTCATTGCCCCATCTTTATCTTGGAACCCTTGTTCTCTCTTTGGAGGTTCTTCCTCTATCCCTCCATTGTTTACAAGAATCGCTCGACTTAATCCATTTGATGATTGGGATTTGACATGGTGGAAAACAGTGGGAAGCTTTTGAGTTGGCAACACTTTACGATCCAAAGGTCGAGGGCGCCCCGTTGAACGCAACACAAACAACCAGGATAATACGAACAACACTATGGTGGTCAAAAACAAGGCAAAGAAAGATGTTCTAGCGGCAGAAGAGCTCTGTTTCTCGGCCATGGTGATGTATCCAAATACCAAGAATCTATACCATCTCTATATTCAACTCCATTACTCAAACTATGAATCAACAACCAAAGTATCTTTTAGCTAATTTCTTTCCAAAAGCTGACAAAGAGCGGAATAAAACCAATCCAGACTCTCAGAAGGGGAATTAAACTATTATCAGTGAATTGCTGTGGGTGGACCGATGAACAAGAAAAAACAAAATCGTAAAAGAAAAAGAAACAGTAAGTAATTAGGTTTTGTTAGTTTTGATTTTGTGTTCCAGTTTTCTCTGGATTTCTGTTTGGAAGAGAGAATGGAGGAAAGTGAAACGTGGGAATAGGGTCTTACTGAAGAAGCGGGCTTTCTTTACAGTTAAGACTTCTTCCTTGTGCCTTTCCCTGTTCCAAATATTTATCCTTTTAAATTTATTAATATAATTATATAATCAATAAAATTACATATAAATTTATCTTTTTCAAATTTTATCAAATAAAATTATTACATATAGACACTTTTTTTTTTCATTTTTTATCAAATTATAACAAAAGAAAATAAAGTACTGATTTTTGTAAGTATCATCAATACTATTTATACTAATATTAAATTGATTGAGTGTGATACAATGTATTAATCCGCATTTATTTATATTAATATAAATTAATTGAGATTAGTGTTAGTATATTTTATAATAAAAATTTCAACATTTAAATTTTTAAATGTATTAAATCACCGTAATAAATTTTCGTTTACTTCACATTTTTATAAAAATATGTTGAATTAAATAAGTAGATAATTAAGTCAATTTTAATTTTTCTAACTATATTTAAAATAAATTATTTCTTTAATTTTGTTAAAGAATAAAATATTAAAATTATTATATTTAGTTTTTATCCAAAATTATTTACAATGATATAAAATATTATATTAAAAATTATAAAATAAATCATTTTCAAAAATCAAGATTTATTGTTATGAAATGACATAATCATATTCTGCACTTAATTCTTATTAACAAAACAAACATATTATAATATAAATATAATATAAATTCAATACTTATTAATACTTAATTTTTCATTACTTAATTTTTTAATTTATTAAACAACACATTAATTAAGAAAAATAAAAACAATTTTAAAAAAATAAAATGTTATTATAAAGGTCTTTTATTTCTAGTTTTTAAAGTAATTTATTTAAATAAATAATTTAAATCACTAAAACTCCATTTAGAAAATCTACTTTTATCTTGAAAATCTAACATAATTACTTAGATAAGTTAATATTTTTATTTCTTTCAGCGATATGGTAATGCAATATAATCTCTATTAGATTATATTATGAATCTCAGTGAAAAACAAAATTATGTAATATATAAATTTTAGAAAATGATATAAATAATAAGTAAGATTTTGATTGAAGGGTAAAGTGTTAATGTAAAAAACTAAAAGACATAGGCTTGAATTTTATTGTATGTGTATTATTTTTCTATTTTTTATATAAAGGATATATAATGTTAAAAATATTTTAAAATAATACAATTTACTTTATAAAATAAAAATATTTTATCTTTTAACTAAATTGATATCCAATTAATTCATGACACGGACTCAATTAAAAACTTTATAAATGTAAATATATTTAATAGAAAATATAAAATAAAATTAATATTCTTATTTAATTACAAATACAATTTAAAATATATAAAAAAAGCATTGACTATTTTCATTATAAAAGATTTACAGATATATGCATCAACAACTAAAATAAATTCAAAGTTAAAAATGTCTTTGCTCTTTTTAGGCACACTTTCTAACAAAATTAAACCAATTATTATATCAACTTTAATATTTCTATAGTTATTATTATATTTAAGTTTTTTATTGAATTAGTATCATAAATTAATTGGGTATATATTTAATTAAAAATGACTAAAAACACATTCTTTTGTAAAGTTTTAGAAATCACTATGATTATTTTAAACACAATGCATTTAAAAAATCAACCTGTGATGAAACTTGAACCTCAATCTTTAAAACATTAATTTTATCATTTTAACTAGAGATTCAATTTTTATACAAATTTTTGATAAATATCTCTTTTACATATAATTTTTACTCACATTGTTGTTATGCCATAATGTAGTATGATATGAAAAAAAAAAACTTTGCTTAAATCAAATAATTTGAAAAGAAAAATGAAATATGATGAAAATATTATATGAAAAATTACTTATAATATATATGTATATATAAACGTTTTAAAATCTACATAAAATAAACATTTGACATATTAAATTGTATTTAAATATAAAAATATCTTAAAAGCATAAAAATAAATTAATATAATAAGTAGCATAAAATTAATAAAAATTAATATACAAATATTTAATATTAGTAGTGTAACAGGCCCAATTTGCCCAGGCCCAACCAAAAACAAACAAAACAAAATATAAATCCGTAGCCCAATAAAATAGCCCAAAATATAAAACAAAAAAACCCTAATGACCTAAGACGTCGCTCCTCCATGTGATCCTTCGGCGCGCACACCGCCCGAGGGACGACTCCTCCACCGATGTAGCACCAAAATGGCAAGATCCCTGCCTCGTTGACTCTCCAATGGACCTGCAAGCAAGCAAGAAACAGAAGCCAAACAATAACAGTAGCAAAATAAAAACTAATATGTTGTAATTTTCATTGGCTATAAAAGCCATTCTAAAACCAATGTAACAGGGGAGAGTTTTCAATACAAAACACAGATTCAGAAACACAAAAAAAATATCAATCAATAACAGAATAGAAATTTCAAAAAAAGGTGATTCCTTTTTTCTCTTTTGTTTTTTTATTCGAGTAATTTTATTTTGTAAATAAAAAAACAACAAAAAGAAAGGTTTAAAGGAAACTAACCTTTATGCCCGTCGTTTAAATAATGAGGTAGCCACTTCCAATGAAAAGTGGTCGAAACCGAGGGGTTTCTTTTACATTTTGGTCGTTTTTGTGAAGATTTCTGGAATTTCAGGCCTGGACTTAGGTTTAGGGTGTCAAAATGGTAAAACAGAGGTTTTTGATTTTCCTACCATCATGGACGGGCTGGCTGTCATTGGTGACCGGTGGCCGAACCATTGACCGGAGCCCGGAGGGGAAGGACGAGAGTTGAGAGCATTTTTTTTTTTTTTGGAAAGGAGAAGAATGATTTTTTTTTCTGAAAATTTTGCCTTAAATAGGCTTCCAAAACGATATCGTTTTGGGCAAGCCTTTCAGGCACCAAAACGGCGCCGTTTCACTCATGGCCCAATCCGACCGACCCGACCCGCTAGGATCAGGGTTTTTTAGCGGAAGGGTTATTTTTCACTTTTGGCCCTTTCACTTTTTCGACCATTTTCAATTTAGTCCTTTTTTTTTTTTAATTTTACCGGATAATTTTATTTTTATTTCAATTTAATCCCTTAAAGGAACTACGCCGTTTTGGAGGCCTGGATAAATTTCCCTTTTAGTCCCTCCTTGTTATTCGCGTGTTCATTGGGGTCCTTTTCCTTCTTATTTATTTCAAATTTTCCCCGAACTTTTGTTTTAAGTTTAATTTAGTCCCTTTTTAGTTATTTTTGCAATTTATTATTATTATTATTATTATTATTATTATTATTATTATTATTATTATTATTATTTAATATTATTATTATTATTGCTATTACTATTACTATTATTATCACAAGTATTTTTATTTTTTTTATTTTTATTATTATTATTATTATTATTATTATTATTATTATTATTATTATTATTATTACTATACTATACTATTATTATTATTTTATTTTTATTACTAGTATCATTATTATTATTATTATTATTACTACTACTCTTATTTATTTATTTATTTATTATTATTATTTGTTTATTAATTTATTATTATTTAATCCCAATTTAATCTTCATTCAGTTCATTTCCACCATTTATAGATTCATTTATTTTTATATTATATTATTCATTATTTATTTATTTGTTATTTTATTTATTATTTATTTATTTATTTATTGTTCTTTACTTTGTAGTACTTTAAAGTAATTTATTTCCTTTATTGTATTTTTACTTTATTTTATTATTATTATTATCATTATTATTTTCTTTTATCTATTGTGCTTTATTACAAATTACACCCCTCATATTTGTTTTTAATTTATATTTTATTTTAATATTTTATAAAATATTTTTCTTAATATTTATTTGTGTACATATATATTTCTTTGTCCTCATAATATTAGAAAATTTGGTATTTTCTTTTGTGTGCATTGTTTTGTCACTAATATTATTATTATCATTGTTATTATTTATTTTATTTTATTTTTTCTTTGATTATTCATATTAGCGTTAAAATAATGTACATTATGTGATTATCGTATATTGTTTTCATTAGTATATTCATTGTTGTTATTTATCAAACGCGACATTTCATTCGTATATCATCATTTTGTATCTTCATTCATCAACTTAATATTTTATATCATTAATTTTTATTCGAACACGTCAACAGAATTTTCAAAAAAATAGGCAATGTTTCGTATTTGAAAGATTCGATAAAATCATGCCCTAACTTACGAGGTTTCGATTTTTCTCGTTGAATTCGAATAATTGAATATCCTTTCAAAAATTAAAACATGTAAGATTTTAAATAAAAATCAAAGGCCAAATTATTCTTAAAGATTCGAAATGTCATGTCCTAACTTACGGGATGTGACGTTTTGTCGCTTCGAGATAAGAAGGTCTTTAATATATTTTCGACTTATTTAAGCATTCCAAATCAAAATATACATTAATGCAAAAAGGGATCGTATTTTAAATTTTTTTGAGTCTTCAACTTTTGACATAAAGACATCAAATAATTAATTAGGTACCAATTTTGGGCGTCAAGAGGGTGCTAATCCTTCCTCGTGCGTAACCGACTCCCGAACCCATTTTCTGGATTTTTGTAAACCGTAAAATATTGGTTTGATAAATCAAACGTTTCATTAAAACAATCAAACTACGAGGTGACCCGATCACACCTTATAAAAAAGATTGGTGGCGACTCCCATGTTCATTTTCAAAATCAAAGTCGACCCTCTTTTTAAAAAAAAATGGTTTCGATAGCTTAGCAACTCTACTAGAGACCCAAATAAGAGAGTCAAGCCACGAGTTGATTACTTTTTGTCTTTTTGTCGAAAATTGAAAACTCGGTTTAAATGTACGATCCTTTCGTTGCATTTCATCCGTCTTTGTTACAATCTTCATCATTGTGGTTTATAATTGCTATGTTGGTTTAAGTTTTGGTATCTTTCTGCACATTGCATCGCATGACCGGTCGATCTTACCCTTTTAAGTGGGAGTGAGAAACTATTCCTTTGAGAGGTCTCACCTTCGTGTAGGATAGTGGATTGCTTTCGGGATATATCCGTACCTATGTCTTCGTGAGATTTTCATCTCCGTGTAGCCATAGGGAAATGTATTCCCCTAAACTAAACTCGATCCATATGAGCCTATAATGGGTGAGGATCGAGGAATCTGCCGGTTCGGGTACCTTTGCTTTAGAATCGAACCCCGTATAACAGCCCTAAGAACCTACCCTAGGTAGAACCGCACCAAACCCTAGTGGTTACCCGAATAGGCACTTTATTTATTATTTCTTACTTTAAATTCTTTCTTTGTATATTGACTTGTTTGTTTTTCTTTGATTATGATTGTATTGCATTTTCATCATAGAAAAGAGGTGTTGATTCACGTTCAGTTGCTAAATAGAGTGCTTGTCATGGAAAATGGATTTCTTGATAAAGTGGAGGATAATGTAACCGTCCGAATTTGGTCTGAGTAAACACAACGAGAAAAGGGTGATGGTTTGACGGATGAGTATAAGACTTTGTTTCGTTGCCTAAGAATTCAAGCCGACAAAGATTATTCGAGAGCCGTTAACGTCCTGATTTCCTTAAAGAAGCTAACAAGCATCACGGGGATGAGTGAGCAATAAGTCGCAGCCCGGATCAATCAAAAAGAAGCTAGTAGAGGCATCCATTGGAAAATTCGCGAGATTTGATCTTAATATCCGGATATGAAGAAAATGATCGATGTCTTTGCTTTGAGTATTAGGGTAAGGGCGTATATGTAATCTATTTTATGTAAAGAAATTTGTTTTCTAGTAAATTTGTTCTAACAGAATTGAATCAGAATCAATGCCTCTTTTTGCATTCATCTCATGCATTTGCATTACATTGCATCATATGCATTAAATTTCATGAAGAGGCCCTAATTAATAAAAATTATTTAAGTTAACTCTGGAAACCAATAAAAGCCAACCAACTAAACATCGTTACAATACTCGCGCCAAAACTAAAGTAATGGACCAAATATTGGAAGGGCTAGAACATATTCAAAAAGAGATGTAAGACCAGTTGCAAGCGCAACTACAAGAACAGTTAGCAAAAGTACAACGGGATATAAGGGATCAGATACTGGAATCTCAAAGAAATATGATAAGCTAATTGAAGCAATTGATAGTTGGAGGACTCGAAAAAAGGAAGAGCACCGTGGTTAACTCAAGGGATGATAACGAGGACCCCACTTACCCCCGAGCTTTACCCCGATAAGCGTTCAGATCCAACCAGATGCGTATTCGGAAGGGGTACCTGTCACTATCGGACCCCAACAATATCAGGCCGATACTTCGGCACTAATGAACTACCCGATAGGCTTAGGTTCCAATCCGGGGGACAATCCAACCAATCCTGTAGTTCCTAATCTAGAAGAAATGGTAAAAATAGAAAAAGCAATGGTGGAACTGCCAAAATAACTCGAAGATCAATACAGGTGGTTAGAGGAAAAACTTAGAGCAATGGAGAATGCTGATTACCATTGCGGGGTTGATGCCAAGGATCTGAGTTTGGTCTCAGATCTAGTACTCCCGCTGAAATTCAAGACTCTAGAATTTAAAAAGTATAATGGGACTAGTTTTCTTGAAGCTCACTTTACAATGTTCTGTCGAAGGATGACAGAGTATGTTAATAATGACCAACTATTAATCCACTTCTTCCAAGATAGCCTGATTGGGTCTGCTGCCAAATGATACAACCAGCTTAGCAATACTAAAATCCACTCGTGGAAGGACTTGGCACAGGTTTTCATGAAGCAATATAGTTATGTAACAGACATGACACTTGACAGAATTACACTGCAAAATATAGAAAAGAAGCAAAGTGAGAGCTTTAGGTAATATGCCCAAAGATGGAGAGAGGTGGCAACGCAAGTCCAGCTACCTCTTCTGGAAAAAAAAACGACGATGTTTTTCATTAATACTTTGAAAGCCCCATTCATTAACCATATGTTGGGAAGCGCTACCATGAGCTTCTCAAATATAGTAATGTTCAGCGAGATTATTGAAAACGCGATAAGGAGTGGGAAGATAAACGTGAGAGAAAGTGCCAAAAGATTAACCCCGAGGAACAAGGAAAATGAATTGAATAACCTGAGCATGTATAATAAAAGGAATTCCAAGTCAGTCACTGTAGGCCAGCCGAGGGTCATAACCACTAGCTATCAAGGCCCTTCAAGGTAAGAACCTAATTCGAGGCCAAACACAGAAAGACTCTAGTTCACATCCATCTCGATGACATATAGGGACCTGAATCAGAATCTATTTGATGCGCATATGGTATCTCCATTCTACTCGAAACCAGTGCAACCTCTGTTCCTGAAATGGTATGATGTGAATGCCCGATGCGAGTACCACGCCAAAATAACAGGACATTCAATTGAAAACTACACTACATTTAAAAAGTTAATCGAAAGACTTATCAAAATGGGTATTGTGAAGTTCGATGATCCGTTTGGTGCAGAAAATCCATTACCCAGTCATCTAGACTCAAGAGTAAATACGATGATTGAGAGTGGAAAAAGAGAACCAAAACCAATGTTGTAGAAGTAAAAACCCCACTGAAATGGGTTTTGAAACAAATGATAGACAGGGGATTTATTAGTTAGAATTCAGAGAAGTGACCAAAAGAGATGAGGAGCTACTATGTGTTCTACGTTAAAAAAGGACATGAAATCCAAGAGTGCTGAATTCAAAGTTTTGTTGCAGAGCCTAATGGATAATAAAGAGTTAGAATTCCTTGAAGAAGTCAAAAGCCAGAAGGAATTTTGGAGAATCTGAACATTAACGCTATATTTGAAGAAGGAACCGGAGAATAGAATTTTCCAAGCTTCTGCCCTTACATACTTGGGAGTGTTTTAAGCAATGGGACTGTGGAAGAGATCCATGTATTTTTTTAGAGCAAATTTAGAGTAATATTCAAAACACGTTTGTTGCTTTAAGCCTAGAAGCAGTAAGAATCCTTTCGTGAAATAGGCTCATGTCCAACACATTTATTTTCAATGAAAAATGCATATTTGTGTCTCACTTTGAGCAAATATTCTTTTATTCCTTCATTTCACTCTTGTTCATACCACATAAATAATTATTCTTAGATTCATTTGTTCTTTGAATATTCTTTCGTACCTACAACAGGTCTCCAGATATCAACGACATGAGTGACGCTGCTACTGACTCAAAATCTCCTTTTGAGCAAGAAATGTGTCTAGAGGGATCTTAGGATTTTAAAGATGACAGAGATTATAACCTATCTTCTGGTTTGTTAAGGATGGTAGAACAAGATGAAAAATAGATGCTACCTTACAAAGAGTCATTGGATATTGTGAGCCTAAGAGAAGAGAAAGATGTGAATATCGGAGCCTATATCACCATAGAGACAAAGCGAGACGTCATTGAGTTATTCCAAAAATTTAAAGATGTTTTCGCATGATCGTATTAAGATATGCCTGGGCTACTAAGACGTGTGGATGCTTTTAAGGCTAAGAAAATCTTAGAAGAGGTCTATAAGGGTGTCTAAAGAATACATGCTAATGGTTTTACAATGGTCAGGCAAATCATGAGGTTCGAGTTACTGCTAGTCCACCATAGAAGGGGATTGCATCAATTATATCAAGAAATATTATAAGTGCCAAATTTATAGAGACAAGATTCCTTTGCCTCCTTCATCTCTTCATGTATGACATCTCCATGGACTTTCTCTATATGGGGCGTGGATGTTAGTGGGCTAATCTCACCAAAGGCTTCTAGCGGGCATCGTTTTATCTTTATGGTTATCTATTACTTCACAAAGTAGGTGGAAGTTGCTTCGTATGCCAATGTCACAAAGTCGACAGTCAGCAAATTCTTGAAAAAGAAATCATGTGTCAGTATAGAATGCCAAAAAGGATCATATCTGACAATACACTAAATTTGAACAACAGCATGATATCGAAGTTTACAGTTTGTTCAAGATTAAAACACCATATCGCCCTAAAATGAACGGTGCAATAGAGGCAACCAAAAAAGGAAGAAGAGATTATGGAGAAATGATCGAGACTTATAAAGATTGCCATGAGAGGTTACCGTTTGTCCTCTATGCATATCGAACATCTATTAGGACTTCCACCGGGGCAACACCTTTCTCTTTAGTTTATGGAATTGAGGCGGTTCTACCCATTGAAGTTGAGATTCCCTCTCTACGAGTTTTTTCAGAACTAAAGTTAAATGAAGCAAAATGGATCCAATCTCGATATGATCAGCTGAACTTGATTGAAGAAAAGAGGCTGAAAGCTATCCGTCATGGTCAAATGTACCAAAAACGAATGATGCGAGCTTACCACAAAAAAGGTTCGCCCTAAAGAATTCCATGAGGGGGACTTAGTTTTGAAGAAGATCCTTCCCATCCAAAAGAACTTCAGAGGAAAGTGGATGCCAAATTGGAAAGAACCTTATGTGGTAAAGAAGGTATTTTTCTGAAGGAGCATTGATGTTAACTGAAATGGATGGAAAGACTCTGCCTAATCCAGTGAATTCAGACTCAGTCAAGAGGTACTTTATTAAAAAAAAGAAAGAAAAGAAAAAAATAGAGAAAAAGAAAAATAAAAATGAGAGGCCAAGGCGAAAACCTGCAAAGGCGCCTTGAGACCAAATGGGTTTTGAATTGAAAACCCATAAAAGGGCAATTCAAATTTTGATCAAAGGGGGGGCATGCGGTAGTCTTGCGATGCCCGAATTAATAAGGAGAAGGTATGCTACATCTTCAGGCATCGATAAAGTACTCTTGATCTCCTAAACACATGTTGAACTCAAAATAGTCCTTAAGAAGTTCGTGTAGAGAAGTCATGTTGCGATATCTGGGGCATCTATTTTTCTATCACTTATTTTGTATTCTAGCAATGTTTGATTTCTTTAATTAATCCATTTTTTTTAGATTTTGTTCCTGATAGATTTCAGTTTTGACCATCATTATAATCTTTTTCAAGCATTTTGTATTGAAATAACGATTAATGGATTAACAATACTTTCATAAAAGGGTTTATGCATATTATTCTGGAAGTTTCTAAATAGTATATGAACCTGAAGTAGGAATATTGTTTAGAACTCACCAAACTTAAGGGTTGGAAATATTTGAGAAAGAAGAGTCTAAATTGTGACTAATTCTTCGGATTTTCTGTCAAAGACACCAGCTGGGCAAAGAGGGCATGATAACACCTCAGTGATACAACCTTGATGAACAATGAGCAATGACAACCCAAACATTAAAAATGGATTATTCTCATGCATTCATGCAAATATAATTCATACACATCTAGTTAGGAGCATTTGATTCATTCTTATCATGACATCCTAATCATTTGGCATAAGCAAAGGCCTATGAAATTGATTCTACACGTTATGTCCCCCAAAGGACTATGTAGCAAGATCGATGAATCTACAAATCTCATCTCCCTGAAGTAGCAGTGGAGCAGATTGAAGTTGTAGATCTTATCTCCTTGAAGTTGCAGTGGAGTAGATCGAAAATGGAAAATCTTATCTTCCTAAAGCTGCAGTGTAGCAATTGAAGCCACCAGCCTTATCTTCTTGAAGTTGCAGTGGAGCAAACTAAAGACAGCAAATATTATTTCCCTGAAGTTACAGTGGAGCAGACTGAAGACATCGAATCTTATTTCCCTAAAGTTACAGTGGAACAGATTGAAGCTACAAATTATGGCGGATCTTATCTTCTTGAAGTTGCAGTGGAGCAGATTGAAGCCACCAGCCTTATCTCCCTAAAGTTGCAGCGGAGCAAACTAAAAATAGCAAATCTTATTTCCCTAAAGTTGTAGTGGAACAGATTGAAGCTACAAATTATGGCGGATCTTATCTTCCTAAAGTGGTAGTGGGGCAGATTGAAGCCACCAGCCTTATCTTCCTGAATTGCAGCGGAGTAGACTGAAGACAGAAAATCTTATTTCCTTGAAGTTACAGTGGAACAGATTGAAGCTATAAATTAAGGTGGATCTTATCTTCCTGAAATGGCAGTGGAGCAGATTGAAGCCACCAGCCTTATCTCCCTGAATTGCAGTGAAGCAAACTGAAGACAACGAATCTTATTTCCTGAAGTTCCAGTTGAACAGATTAAAGCTACAAATTATGGCAGATCTTATCTTCCTGAAGTTGCAGTGGAGTAGATTGATGCCACCAGCCTTATCTTCCTGAAGTTGCAGTGCAGCAGACTGAAGACAGCGAATCTTATTTTCCTAAAGTTACAGTGAAAAGATTAAAACTACAAATTATGGGATCTTATTTTGTTGAAGTTGTAGTGGAGCAGATTAAAGCCACCAGCCTTATCTCCCTAAAGTTGTAGCGGAACAGACTAAAGACATCGAATCTTATTTCCTTAAAGTTGTAGTGGAACAGATTGAAGCTACAAATTATGATGGATCTTATCTTTCTGAAGTTGCAGTGGAGCAGATTGAAGCCACCAATCTTATCTCCCTAAAGTTGCAGTGGAGCAGACTGGAGAAAGCGAATTTTATTTCCGTTGTAGTGGCATTGCTAAAAGGATCTTATCTTTTGAAGCTAAAAATTGGCGAATCTTGTCTTTCTGAAGTTGCAGTGGAGCAGATTGAAGACAGCGAATCTTATTTCCCTGGCGTTGCAGTGGAACAGGTTAAAGCTACAGATTACGGTGGATCTTATCTTTCTGAAGTTGCAGTGGATCATATTGAAGCCACTAGACCTTATATCCCTGAAGTTGTAGTGGAGCAGGTTGAAATTACCAATTCTTATCTCTTTAAAGTTCCAACAGAGTAGATCGAAGCTATAAATCTCTTCTCCCTAAAATTACATTCTAGCGGGTTGAAACACCAATTTCTATACCCCTGAAGATGCGGTGGGATGGAAGTAGGCTACTTGAGGAAAAGAAGCACTAAAGAAGTCGAGATTCAAAACCGGAAAATTTGGTCCTTCTTAAAGGTCTTTACTCTATCCTCGTTACACGAAAATGAGTAAAGAGGTACAACTGTAGTAGGCCCAATTTGCCCGGGCCCAACCAAAAATAAACAAAACAAAATATAAATGCTTAGCCCAATAAAACAACCCAAAACAAAAAACAAAAAAACCCTAATGACCTAAGGCGCCGCGCCTCCATGTACGCCCTCGGCACGCACACCGCCCGAGGGACGGCTACTCCACCGATGTAACACCAAAATGGCAAGATTCTTGCCTCGTTGACTCTCCAATAGACCTACAAACAAGTAAGAAACAGAAGGCAAACAACAACAGTAGCAAAATAAAAACTAATATGTTGTAATATTCTTTGGCTATAAAAGTCATTGGCTATAAAAGCCATTCCAAAACCAATGTGAGAAGGGAGAGTTTTCAATACAAAAAACAGAGATTTGGAAACACAAGAAAATATCAATCAATAACAGAATAGAAATTTCAAAAAAAGATGATTCTTTTTTCTCTTTTGTTTCTTTATTCAAGTATTTTTATTTTGTAAATAAAAAAACAAAAAGAAAGGTTTAAAGGAAACTAAACTTTACGCTCCGTCGCTGAAAACGGCTGAGGTAGCCACTTCTAATGAAAAGTGGCCGGAAACCAAGGGGTTTCTTTTACATTTTGGTCGTTTTCGTGAAGATTTCAGGAATTTCGGGCCCGCATTTAGGTTTAGGGGGTTAAAATGGTAAAACGGAGGTTTTTTGGCTTTTTGGCCCATGAAATGGCGCCATCGCCAATGACGACCGATGGTTGCCAATGACGACCGATGGCGGACCATTGACCAGAGCCCGGAAGGAAAGGGAGAGAGTTGAGAGCATTTTGCTATTTTTTTTTTGGAAAGAAGAATAATGATTTTTTTTTCCTAAAAAATTTGCCTATTACGACGTCGTTTTGGGAGGCTTTTCAGGCACCAAAATGACATCGTTTCACTCATGGCCCGATCGGACCGACTCGACCAGCCTAAGATTCGCGTGTTTTTTAGCGGAAGGGTTATTTGCGCTTTTGGCCCTTCCGCTTTTTCGACCATTTTCAATTTAGTCCTTTTTTATTTTTTTCTTTTAATTTTACCTGATAATTTTGTTTTTATTTCAATTTAATCCCTTAAAGGAACTACACTATTTTGAAGGCCTGGATAAATTTTCCTTTTAGTCCCTCCTTGTTATTCGCGTGTTCATTGGGGTCCTTTTCCTTCTTATTTATTTCGGATTTGCCCCGAACTTTTGTTTCAAGTTTAATTTATCCCTTTTTAGTTATTTTTGCAATTTTATTATTATTGTTATTATTGCAATTATTATTATTATTATTATTATTATTATTATTTAATATTTCTATTATTATTATTGCTATTACTATTACTATTATTATCACAAGTATTCTTATTCTTATTTTTATTTTATTTTATCACTATTATCATATTATTATTATTATTATTATTATTATTATTATTATTATTATTATTATTATTATTATTATTATTACTACTATACTATTATTATTAATTAATTACTATAATTATTATTTTATTTTTATTACTAGTATCATTATTATTATTATTATTACTCTTTTTATTTATTATTATTATTTGTTTATTTATTTATTTATTATTATTATTTAATCCCAATTTGATCTTCATTCTCTTTATTTCCACCATTTATAGATTCATTTATTTTTATATTAAATTATTCATTATTTATTTGTTATTTTATTTATTTATTATTTATTTATTTATTGTTCTTTATTTTGTAGTACTTTAAAGTAATTTATTTTCTTTATTATATTTTTACTTTATTTTATTATTATTATTATTATCATTATTATTTTTTCTTTTATCTATTGTGCTTTATTACAAATTGCACCCTTTCATTTGTATTTTAATTTGATATTTTATTTTCAATATTTTATAAATTATTTTTCTTAATATTTATTTGTGTACGATATATTTCTTTGTCCTCATAACTTTCAAAATTTGGTATTTTCTTTTGTGTGCATTATTTTGTCACTAATATTATTATTATTATCATTGTTATTATTTATTTTATTTTATTTTTCTTTGATTGTTCATATTAGCATTAAAATAATGTACATTATGTGATTATTGTATATTATTTTCATTAGTATATTCATTGTTGTTATTTATTAAACGCGACATTTCATTCGTATATCATCGTTTTGTATCGTCATTCATCAACTTAATAATTTATATCATTAATTTTTATCCGAACACGTCAACAGAATTTTCAAAAAAATAGGCAATGTTTCGTATTTGAAAGATTCGATAAAATCGTGTCCTAACTTACGGGGTTTCGATTTTTCTCGTTGAATTCGAATAATTGAATATCCTTTCAAAAATTAAAACATGTAAGATTTTAAATAAAAATCAAAGGCCAAATTATTCTCAAAGATTCGAAATGTCATGTCCTAACTTACGGGATGTGACGTTTTGTCGCTTAGAGATAAGAAGGTCTTTAATATATTTTCGACTTATTTAAGCATTCTAAAACAAAATATACATTAATGAAAAAAGGGATCGTATTATAAATTCTTTCCGTGTATTCAACTTTCGACATAAAGACATCAAAAAATCAATTAGATACCAATTTTGGGCGTCACGAGGGTGCTAATCTTTTCTCGTGCATAACCAACTCCCGAACCCGTTTTCTGGATTTTTGTATACCAAAAAATATTGCTTTGATAAATCAAACGTTTCGTTAAAACAATCAAACTACGAGGTGACCCGATCACACCTTATAAAAAAGATTGGTGGCGACTTTCATATTCGTTTACGTTTTCAAAATCAAAATCGACCCCCTTTTTTCAAAAAAATGGTTTCGACAAGTAGTAAATCACTACTATTTACATAAATAATAAATAATTCTTACCACTCAAACCCGTAACGCAATCATATAAATAATTTTAACAAATAGACTAGAAAATTACAAATTTATTTACTTTTTATGTTACTTTGAATTTAAATTAAATTCACAAGTATCTAAACCAATAATGCTAAAGTTAAATAATATACATCATTTGGAATGCATGTATACTCATTATCACATATAAAGGATGGCTTCCAAAATTCCATGATTATTGTAGTAGGTTGAGTACACTAACCCTGTGCCTAAAAAAGAGGATGTAAAATTTCATGGTAAGAGAGCAGCGAGACTACAAGCAGTGGTGTCACCTTTACTCCTGCCTAGAACTTATTATTTTTGTCATTGGATTAAGATGTTGTTTGTATTTATATTAATTATTTAAATAATATCTATAATTTAAACTAATTTATATTTAATGTATTGTTGAGAAATTTTTGTGTTTATGTTGATGTCCAAAGAAAAATTGAGTTTGGGAGTTAATTACATGTGGGTGAAAACCTAATAAAAATTGAACGCCTTTTACTGAATACAACATTCGCACCATCTTCCTATTGCGAAACAAAGAAAATGAAAGATAATAAAATTAATAAATGATTAATAGTTAAAATTACGTGATTAAAATAAAAGTGTATGTATAAAAATAATATCCAGAGGTTCAAGGTCAATAATAACATAATGATGTGAATGAAAAATTGTATAAAAATATAAAAATATATATCAAAATCATAATAGATGTGAGATATGGGTTTAAATATCATTATTTGAGTTTTTATTTATTTTGTAAAATATAAAAATAAAATATTTTCATAATAATATAATTTATTTTTATATTATGTTTTCTAATTGAATTAATATTTGATTAACTCATCACATAAACTCAATTAAATGTTTAAAGTTAAAATTGGTAAAAATAAGATCATTAGATTTTATGTTTTGCTGGCAAAATAAAATTTAAAAATAAAAATTGAAATATATTGGCTTGCCTTAAAATGCAATACTGAATAAATAAGTTTGACAAAAATTTAAAAAATTCAAATGAAAAATTTGCCATTAAAATCATACTGTATTTAAGTTAATTGAGTAAAGTAAGATTCGTAATTATTCTATTTTGATTCAAATAACAAAATAATCATTAAATTTTGAAAAGTTACATACTAACTAACGATATTGGATGTTAACTAATCACGATGGAAACTCAATTTAAGAATCCTAGTTGCTGGAAGAGGAAAAAATATAAGAAAAAAATTAAAAAAAAAAAAAAAGAAAGAGAAGAAACGCAGATAACCACTATCTATCTCATTTCTCCAGAATTATGCCTCTTCAGCTGCTGATATCCAACATGGCTATTAGAGTTAACTTTCAGTATGTAAAAAGAAACGAACCGCAGCCAATCAACTTCAAGATTGCATACACATTGAAAGAGATGCAAGAATGGAAAATATTTATATATGGAATGCACATGAAAGTTACATCACATATCAGAACAGCTCAGGGAATCATGTAAGAATACCATTAATTAGTCTTACGATGTCATGATTTTCAAGACAAAGTGACACTTATATTAAGATTGTCAAATCACATACCATTTGTATTACCTAATCAGAGGAAATGGTATCTGTTCAGCTAAATGGAGTGAGAAAGGAGTATCATAGATAGAAATTTCAAAAGCTATATGCTTTTCTAATAATTTCTCTAACAGGCTCCACATGTCATGTTCTTCCTTTTTTTTTTTTTTTTTTTTTTAGTGTCCGTATCTGAAACATTATTGGGCATCCAAATACATTGAAAAACTTTAACAGCATAGCCAAATCAGACACATACTCATATCCGAATCTCATCACAAGCCCGTGTAACAGCCACTATGCCTGTCCTTTCTACGTATGAAGATTTTTTATATTTTAAAAAATAATTATTGTGTTCTAGTCAAAGCAGAAAAGTTTTCTGGCATTTATTATCCTTCATTCCGAGAAAAGCTTATCAGTGTTATCTGTCATATTTTGTACTTGCATTGCGGCTATGCATGAAAAAGGGGAGAAGAATATATCGGGACTTCATATTCCGATAAACCTTCTCTGCTCCTACGAGATTTACAGAAAACTGAGCCAGATAAAGAATGAAAGAAAACATGTTAGGAGATAGCCACATGGGAAAGGCAACAAACCTGGTTCAAAACGTAGTAGACTTTGAAGCGACCAGGGTACTTGGCAACAAGGCTATCCAACTCTTCCTGCAAATAAACCACTTGAATTTCACTTCTTGATCCATTTTCTAATTCTTGTGAACTAGTCACTAAGCACCCATGCCCGTATTTCATCCTCAGTGTGTACATTCACAGCAGCCATAATAATCATTGCAGATTGAATGTACAACATTCAAAAATAAATAAATCTATTCAAGGAAACTTGGAATGTGGTCTAATATAACGATAACATGGAATGAAAATTATAAAATCTACCATGATGTTTTTTATTATAAAATAAATTAAAAGTTTGAGTCATTCCAAGTCCTACGAGGTGACCCTAAAGGCCCTGCCCGGGGTCAGACATAAGCACCAACAGGCATGTGATCTGTTGGTAGGGTGTTGGACTCTTAGTTCTTGAGACCAGGGGTCAAACCTTGGCAACATCAAAAATTAAAAAAAAAACCGACATAAGCAAGGGTTTGGGCCAATCATATGCTCGGACCCTGCTGCACCATAAAAAAGGGTCAGGCCTAGTACACAATTCCATTCAGGGCCCAATATAGCTCAGCATTGCTCGTAGAGACAGGCTATTCTGTTCTCCATAATGGAAGACAGAAGAAGCCTATCCCGGGTTTGTTACTTTGGACCAATTGAGTCGTAGAAAGATAAAAAACAAAGTAGAAAGTAAAATACCTTCAAAAGAATGTCCTCTTATGTAACATTGGCATAAATAAGGTGTACGTTTGTCATGTCTTTTGGGTTCTCCAATATAGCTCTGGCTACCTAATCACAAACCAAAATCAGGAAACAAATATAGGAGATATGTTATACAAATATTTAAAATTTTGCAACAGGCTAAAAATTAAAACATGTGAAAAGGCAACATGTCTCTAATAGGACCAAATACATTAAAAGAAGAACTAGTTGACAAATGATTGACATACTTGCAACATTGGAGTAATGCTAGAGCCTCCAGCAATCATCCCAAATGCTCTAACTTGACCAGGTTGATACCTGAACTGCCCCTGGAAGAAACAATTCACGGAACAACGTTAAGAAAATTATAACCAAAGGTGAATTCTCAAGTTGAATAAGATTCAGACAAGGCAAAAAAAAGCCCTAGGCAGCAAGCCTTCGATAATACAAGGAAAGCGTTTAAACAAACATGATGTGTTTGTATTCTATAGGAAATGCATTGCAATGGTAAGGTTGCAATTTATGGAGATAATCTAATATTTCAGGTTTCAATAAAAGCAAGATAAGTAGCTCGCCTAAAAAAAAGAAGTTGTTCCTAACACCAAAAGCAATGTTAACAAAGAAACATGCAGGAAATGGAATGGAGTACACTATAGACAAGAGCACTCTATGCATTCATATTTAAGAAATTGTATACCTTGGGACCCTTCACAGCAAGATAATCACCAACACGCAACTCTCTGAAATGGTGTGACATCCTTCCTTGAGGATACATCTACTTACAAGAAAATTTCCATCATACAGTTAGAAGATGGGAACACTCGTATATATAAATATCACACTAAAGTTCACTCCAACCAGCAAGAAATTTTAGGGAAGTACCTTAATAACTAATTCAAAATGACCAACATCAGAATCCAATGTAGCAGGCGTATATGGTTTAATAACCTCCTCACCTTGGCTATCATTGCCCCTGTTAAGATAAGAAGCATCTAACTTGCATACTAGTCTAGTTCGCAAGCATTTGGGAAGTATCTAAAACCATAATCTAAGAAGAAATACAAAAAGGATGAATACAATAAACTGAACCTGCAACTTATATGCTGTTCGATGGGAAGACCCAAAACTAAAGTACGAGTAGGAAGTTCAAATGTGAAGTTTGTCACATTATGACTTCCTACCGCTCAAGTCCATTCTTGACATTTTTGGACCTTGTGTGAAATAATAAATCGGACCCTTTTAAAAAATTGTAAAATGTAATTTAATAAAATAAAATGGTACTATTTAAAAAAAGAGACATGTGTCTAGTCTGCCATTTTGGCACGTTTCTCTCTACCGCTCTTGGCACGATTTTTAGGATCTCAGTTTTTAATTTCTTTTTCTTTGATTTGAGTGGGGCTTATTGAATTCTTAATTTCTTGCTATTGATATGGGTGGTAAAAGTGGTGTTTCGCTATAAGGTATGGAAAATGGCATTGTAGATCTGAATCTAGATGATGGGGAAGACGAAGCTTTTTCTTTGCCGGAGGAACTAGAAGTACAAATTGATACGTATAGTTTCTGTTTGGTGGGCTGTTTCCTTACAGCTAGTGTGGTTCATTTTCCAGCAATGAGATACTTTGGCAAAATTTGGCATCCACTGAAGGGTGCAAATATCAGATCTAGGGGAAAGAAGATTTCTTTTCAAATTTTTCAACGAGATCGATATATCTAGGGTAATCAATTGTGCACCTTGGACTTTTAATAATCATCTTCTGATTTTCAGTCGGGTTCAAAGGAATGAAGATCCGATGTCTATCCCTTTGGTGAATGCAGATTGGTGGGTGCAGATTCATGATTTGCCACCAGGTTTCCTTAGAGATTCAATGGCAGTACAGTTTGGAAATTTTATTGGCAAATTTCTAGAGCATGATACAAAGCAAATCCTTAATGGGTATAGAAATTTTATGCGTATTAGGTTCAAATTGATGTGCGGAATCCTTTGAAACGTAGGAAAAAGGTTATGATTTCTGAATCTAAATTCTCGTAAACTTTAAATATGAGAAATTAACATTGTTCTGTTTCTTATGTGGATGTTTGGGCCATGGGGAAATTTTTTGTCCAATGCGTCTACGAATTGGTACACAAGAAGTTGAGTTTGGGTGGAATTTGATATTGAGGGCTCCAACGAGGAGGTCATACACGAGTAACAGTATATGGCTAAGAGAGGATGGAGAAAGTACCCGTTTTGAAAAGACTAATATCGGGCAGCAAGTTAATCATAAAACAAGTCAAATTCAAGGGAGTGCCATGTGGGGAAATTTCAATAGCTTCCTTGGGTTGAATTTGGAAGGGTCCAATTTCAAAGATATGGGGCATGAAGACCAGGATGTTGGAAAATGTAGTTTTGCAAGGGCAAAAAGGGTGGGATATGGCAAAAGTCAAATAGGGGGAAATTTTTAAACTGAATATGATCCTCAAAATGATAGGCAGAGAAAGGATTCCCTGAATGGGGTGGAGGCATCAAATATGGAGTGGGATTTAGAAGACATTCCAATAAGTAATGAGGATGGTAATAAAAGACAAAGGTCTAATTCTTTACTTTCTCATGTTTCTAATGAACAGGATTCATTTGAGGGTCGAAGTGGGTTTATAGCCCATAATCAATAGATATCGGCGGCTGCCATAGAGCTTACCGACCGGACCCAATCAAGATTTTTTGTTGGAATGTCCGTGGATTGGGGAGTCACGTGCAATCAGAAGGCTGCAGCACATACTGAAAACTTATCATCCCCAAATTGTCTTTTTTATAGAAACAAAACTGAATGTAAGTAGAATGGAGAAAGTTAGAAGACGGTGTGGTTTCTTTAATGATATTGATGTGCCTGCTGAAGGATCTAGAGGAGGTCTAAGTTTTGGGTAGAATGGGGGAAATTTAGTTAAGCTGAAGAGTTTCTCAAAAAACCATATTGATGTGGAAATTCAAGAAGAGGAAGGCAAACCTTGCTGGAGGTTTACGGGTTTCTATGGGGCTCTTGAGATTAGAAATAAAGCAAAGATGTGGAACTTACTTCGACATTTGGGGAGAAATAATTCGCTACCTTGGTTGGTTGGAGGGGACTTTAACGACATTCTCTTTGTACATGAAAAAAGAGGTTGTTTACCAAGGGAAGAGGGTAGAATGAAGGCGTTTCGCAAAATATTGGAGGAGTGTTTGTTTGAAGATATTGGATTCTCAGGTCCTTGGTTTACTTGGTAAAGAGGGCCCACATTGGAAAGGAATATTAGGGAAAGAATCGATAGAGGAGTAGCGACAGATATGTGGTTACAAATGTTTCCAAATGTCTCTTTGAGACATCTACCGATTCTTTTTTCGATCATTGTCTTGTTGATACTGTGGTAAGAGAAATGGTCCTAAGCGATTTCGCTTTGAATCTTAGTGGGTTGTGGAGAGTCTTGTGAGAGGAAATGAAAGTTTGGGAGAAATGGCCCTATCTTGACCAAATGTTGCAAATGGGCAATGTTTCAATAACAATGCAAACTAAACGTAAAGGTGTGGTGGATAGATTAAATAGAAAGCTAGAGAAATTGAATGAAGAAGACAAAACGGAAGAGACTTTGGTGGAAATCATGGAAGTGAAGCTTTATTTAAATATGGAAATTAATATGGAAGAGAGATATTGGGAACAACGTGTAAGATCAAATTGGCTACAATTGGGAGATAAGAACACTTCTTTCTTCCATAAGTATGCATCACAGAGAAGGCGTATTAACCGAATAAGGGGATTACAGAGAGTTGATGGGTCTCTTGCGACAAATGAAAGGGAGATTGAAGAGGTAGCCCGATCTTATTTTTCTGATTTATTTGAATCTAGAGGCGTTGGTGATGTGGAACATATTCTTTTAGGGATTAATTCATGTATTTCAGATAGAATGAATCTTAGCTTGATTGCCCCTTATACTGAGACTAAAATAGTTGAGGCATTGAAAGGAATGAGACCTACAAAAGCTTCGGGTTTTGATGGCTTTCCGGTGATTTTCTACCAAAAATTCTAGCACATTGTGGGAAAGGGCACTTGTGAGTTTTGCATAGAGGTGTTGAATCATAGACGTTCACTTGATGAAATAAATAGAACTTTGCTGGTATTGATTCCGAAAACTGCAAGTCCTATTAATTTAAAGAATTTTTGCCCTATTAGTTTATGCACAGTGATTTATAAGATTATTGCAAAGGTGGTTGCCAATAGATTACAGAATGTACTGAATGAGTGCATTGATGACTCTCAAAGAGCGTTTGTTCTAGGGAGACTCATTATTGATAATGTGTTGCTGGCATATGAGGTACTTCATTCGTTTAAGAATAAAAGATTAGGGAGGAAAGGATTTATGGCTTTAAAGTTAGATATGAGTAAAGCCTATAATAGAATCGAGTGGTCTTTTATCAAAGAAGTAATGTTGAATATGGGTTTTACGGAGGATTTTATTGCGCTCATTTTACGATGTCTCAATTCGGTTCAGTTCTCTATCTTAATAAACAGGGAGGAAGGTTTGAATTTCAAAGGCACAATGGGTCTTCATCAAGGGGATCCACTAAGCCCTTATCTATTCTTGTTTTGCGGGGAAGGATGCTCAGCATTAAAGAGATTGGCATACCAGGAGCGGAAAATCAACGGAGCTAAGGTTTGTAGAGCTTCTCCTTCTATTACCCATCTCATGTTTGCAGATGATTGTATTCTCTTTGGGGAAGTCTCGACTAGAGGGATGAATGTGTTAAAGGATATTCTTAGGGAATATGAGGAATGCTCGGGACAATGCATTAATTTTGAAAAATCAACAGCGTTTTTTAGCTCAAATATAAATGAACAAGATAGGAATTTGGTGTTTCAAACCCTTGGAGTTAGATGTTCAGATGATCCGAAGAAATATTTGGGACTACTTAACTTAGTGGGAAGGAAAAAGAAATTGGATTTCCAAGTGTTAAAGAATAGGATAAAACAAAGAATTAACAGTTGGAGTATCAGACATATATCATAAGGGGGTAGAGAGGCCTTTATCAAAGTAGTTTTGCAAGCTATTCCTACATACACAATGTTTTGTTTCCTTTTGCCAAAGGCGCTATGCACATAATTGGAAAATGTAATGAATTCTTTTTGGTGGAATAAAAGTAGTGGGAAAAAAAGCATACATTGGTGTGACTGGAAATCATTAAGCACGCTTAAGGAAGAAGGGGATGAGATTTTGTGATCTGAATTCTTTCAATATTGCTTTGTTAGCCAAATAGGGTTGGCGTTTGTTACGTAATCCAAATTCGTTATTAGCGCGTACGTTAAAAGTAAGATATTTTAAGGATTCTGATTTTTTAAAGTCAAGGTTAGGTAATCTACCTTCTTTAACCTGGAGGAGTATGTGGGCGAAAAAAGGACTGCTGATGAAAGGCTTGGGCTGGCGGATTGGAGATGGGCAGCAGGTATCTATTTGGGAAGATAGCTAGGTCCCTGGAATTAATATGCTGAATGGTCAGTTTCGAGGGACAAATCCAAATTTAGTCAAAGTAGCAGATCTGATTGATTCTAACACAAGGAAATGGAAAACAGATTTGATCTTTCATACCTTTGAAGGGAGGGAAGCTGGGAGGATTCTATGTGTCCCACTGCCAATAAGTCCATTTGAAGACTTTGTTATATCGACCGAAGAGCTAACGGGGGAATACTCAGTGAGAAGTGCATAAAGCCCTTACACATGACGGACAGACTCAAGTCAATGACAGATTTAAAAATTTTTACAAGCGACTGTGGAATCTGGATCTACCATCTAAAATTAAAATTACAGTATGGCATAGTTCGCGCAATTATCTGCCTAATTACAGTAATCTACACTACAGAAGAATAATGGGATCTGCTAATTGCTGGAGGTGCCAGACAGAGTCCGAGACAAGGGAACACTTATTTAAAGAATGCCCTGCTGCAAAGGAAACATGGGAGAAATTAGATATTGCTTGGCCAAATTTAGAAGAAAATATGGAGTTCACTGAAACGTTAAGCAGGTTTTTTGCAGCAAACTCTCTGGGAACATGTAGGAAATTTGTGTGCGCTTGATGGGGGATTTGGACGGCTAGAAACAAGTTCATACATGAAGGTGATATGCGAACAGGTAGTCAAATTGCTGATTTTGTTGTTAACTATATGAAAGAGCTAGAGGGGATAAAATAGATCTTACCAAAGAATGGAGTCCACAATAGCAGATGGGTAGCCCCTTCAAGGTCACGAGTGAAGATAAACTTTGATGCAGTTTTCAATAGACAAAGAAAAGAATCATGCACGAGATTAATAGTCAGAAACGGAAAAGCAGAAGTAATATGCTCAAAAGCTATTATTAATAAGAACTTACCGACCGCTTTTGCAGCCGAAGCGCTGGCGTGCTATCAGGCACTCGAATTGGGAGTTCAACTGGGTCTATGGGACGTGGAAGTAGAAGGTGATTCTAGGACGGTGATTCATAAACTCAAGAGGAAAAAGTGGATCAATCTAAAATTGCGGCGTACATAGCAGATTCAAAAAAATGATCTTTCATTTCAGGTTCTGTGCTTTTCTTTTTCAAAATAGAGAAGCAAATGAGGATGCGCATAGATTAGCCAGAGAAGGTATTACAAGAGGGGAAAATACTTATCTTTCTCAACGGGGCTTGACTGATGATGAAGATCTGAGGATGGCCGAACGCAGAGGATCAGAAATGCAAGAGTCAAGGGTTTGATGTGGATGATCGGAAATGCATAGGTCAAGGGTCTGATGTGGATGAAATGGAAGAAGGAAGGCGAAGAGGCTTCTACTGTAAGGGGATTTGACTGATGATAAAGATCTAAGGATGGCCGAACGCGGAGGATTGAAAATGCAAGAGTCAAGAGTCTGATGTGGATGATCCGAAATGCATGGGTCAAGGGTCTAATGTGGATGAAATGGAAGAAGGAAGGCGAAGAGGCTTCTACTGAAAGGGGATGAAATGGAAGAAGGAAGCAATGAGGCTTCTGCTGAAAGGGAGTCTTTGCACAAGAAAGGGGAAATTTCAAAATGATTTCAGAGGTTACAGAAATGAAAGGATGGAAATGTTGACAAGGCTTAATGAGAATTGAATGTTTGCCAGAGGGTTGTTCTGATCGAGATGGGGAATTAATTTCTATTACAACTGGAGTGCAGACTCCTAAAGCACACCTGTCGATGCTGAAGCTAGGTTGATCTTGGGCCGGTTTTATTTTCTATTTGTGGTTTTTTAATTGTTGCTGAGACATTATGTTTGGGCTTTTGTTTCTTTATGTTTTGAACTTTGTTTGGCCTAAGGTAATAATATTCCAGTTTTATATCAAAAAAAAATAAAAATAAAATGGTACTAGTAATTTTATTAAAATAATACATTAAGTGAATAACTAACAAAATTAAAAAATATATATATCTCACTAACTCAACTCCATGTGTAATAGGATATTTTCTGAAGAGTTTTGTGGTCTTATTAGAAATCCTCCAAGTTCATCCAGGTTGTTTTCCACTCAGATTAAAATTCTTGAGTAGTCAAAAGCCGTTTACACCTCCACTCGGGGATCACCTGTAAATATATAAAGGGTTTCAAGTTTAGATACGAGACGAAAATAACGACGATGGGTTTCAACTTTAGACAGCAAATAGGATACAATGAAGATCTTTTAACTGAAATCTTTCTTAAATTGCCCACAAAATCGCTTCTGAGATACATGGCGGTGTCGAAACAATGGATGTACCTTATTTCTAGCAAAAAGTTTAGCCTCGCCCACATTCGCTCCTGGCATGCCAAAGCTTCTCTCAAGCCTCGTGCTGTATTCCTCGATGTCTTCGATTCCACAACTTCGGAATTGGGATTCCTTCCTTTAACTCATGACTGCATCCAAGTCCCCTGCTGTGATTTTATAGATCTCCCCAACTTTAAGATATTGCAATCGTGTCAAGGCTTGCTTCTTTGCGATTCCTTCAGTATAAATCCTTATGTTTGTATGTATAAGGTTTTTATCTGTAACCCTGCTACCAGGAAATTTAAGATGCTCCCTCTTCCATTCCCTATATTTAAACAGTATGAGCTGTGTGGGTTAATCTTGCTTTTGACCATCTTAAATCATCTTATTACAAAATTATTTCAGTTTGGCAACAGAGACGTTATTTAACATTGGAGCAGATGGGGATGGAGATGGAGATGGGGATGAAGATGGAGAGGAAAGCTGAACATTTTATTGACATATATTCATGACAAAACTGTCATTGGAGTTACCGAAAAATCAATTTCAGTTTGGAAGAGGGTATTAAATTTGATCAAGGGGTTTTTCTTAAGGGTGCGATTTATTGGGAGAGTGAGGTCTTTGAATCACAATATTTTGATGTTGAAAATGAATGTTTGAAACCATTGACAATGCCTGAGGTTCATCGCCAACGGTATCGTTGGTTCGGAGAGTGTGGAGGCTATTTGAATCTTGTAGTTGCCCATGTGCCTACTGCCTAGTCTTTTAGAGTACAGTGTATTTGAGATGGCGGAGGATCATTCCCATTGGCACTTGAAGTACAGTTTAAATCTTGAAGCTGATCCTTCCCGTATTCTAAAGATGAAACGTATGGTATTTAAGCTCTTGTGTGTGATTCATTCCGAGGAAGGAGGAGATTCAACGTTTATAATAGATGAAGATGGTACCGGAATATCTTACAACTTCAAGAATAACACAAGAAAAGATGTGCGTTGCAGCTTCCCAACCATTTCCTCTCCCTCCATTCAAGAATATTCTCTTCGATGCTCTCTATACTTCGAGACCCTTTGTTGTATGTGAAATTAGCTAATTTCTTTCCAAAAGCTGACAAAGGAAGCAACCCCAGAGTGGAATAAAACCAATCCAGACTCTCAGAAGGGAAATTAAACTATTATCAGTGAAGGTGGACTGATGAACAAGAAAAAACAAAACTGTAAAAGAAAAAGAAACAGTAAGTAATTAGGCTTTGTTAGTTTTGATTTTGTGTTTCTGTTTTCTCTTGATTTCTGTTTAGAAGAGAAAATGGAGGTCTTACTGAAGAACCGGGCTTTCTTTACAGTTCAGACTTCTTCCTTGTGCCTTTCCCTGTTCCAAATATTTATCTTTTAATTTATTTATATAAGTAATAAAATTACATATAAATTTATCTTTTTCATTTTTTATCAAATAAAATTATTAAATATATATTCATTTTTTCAAATAAAATTATTATATTATAACACTAGTGAAAGAAATTCAATTAATAATTTTTGAAGCATCATTAATTCTATTTATACTAATATTAAATTAATTGAGTGCGGTACAATGTGTTAATCCAACATTTATTTATATTAATATAAATTAATTGACTTTAGTGTTAGCATAAATTAGACATTAACTTAATTTATGTTTTATAAAAAAAAAGTTCAACCTATTTCATCACCATAATAAATTTTTGTTTAATTCACTTTTTTATAAAAAAAATGTTGAATAGAATAAATAGACAATAACATTTTTATCTTTTAAAATATATTTAAAATAATTTATTTTTTAATTTTTTAAAGAATAAAATATTAAAATTATATTTAGTTTTTATTCAAAATTGTCTACAATGATTTAAAATATTATATTAAAATTATAAAATAAGTAATTTTCAAAAATCAAGATTTATTATTATCAAATGACATAATTATATTTTGCACTATTATAATATAAATTCAATACTTAATATTTTAGCACTTAATTTTTATTTATCAAACATCCCATTAATTAAGAAAAAAACATAAAACAATTATTTAAAAAATAAAATGTTATTATAAATGTCTTTTATTTCTTAAATAAAATAATGTAAATCACTAAAACCCCTTTTAAAAATCTTCTTTATCTTGAAAATCTAACATAATTACTAAGATAACTTAATTTTTTTATTTGTTTCAGAAATAGGGTGATGTGATATAATTCCTATTAGATTATATTATGGCTATTGAGTGAAAAAATAAAACTATGTGTAATAAATAAATTCGAAAAGAATAATATAAATAATAAATAAGAATTTGATTGAATAGTAAATTATTAATGTAAAAAATAAAAAGGTATGGGTTTAAATTTTATTGTGCATGTATTTTTTTCTATTTTCTGTATAAAAGATATATAATGTCAAAAATACCTTCAAAATAAAATAATTTATTTTATAAAATAACGGTATTTTTTATATTTTTTAATTAAATTGATATCCAATTAATCTATAGCATCAACTCAATTGAAAACTTTATAAATATAAAAATTTTAATAGAAGAATTTAAATAAAAATTAATATTCTTATTTAAAATTAGATAAATCTATTATTAATCACAACTTCTTACACATGCAATTTAAAATATAAAAAATAGTGTTGACTGTTTTCATTATAAAAAGAATTACAGATATCTCCATCAACAATTAAATTAGATTCAAAATATTTTAATTATAACAACTACTAAAATAAATTCAAAGATAAAAATGTCTTTGCTCTTCTTAGGCACACTTTCTAAAAAATTAAACTAATTATTATATCAATTTTAATATATCTATAGTTATTATTATATTTAAGTTTTTTATTGAATTGGTATCATAAATTTATTGGATACAAATTTAATTAAAAATGATTAAAACTTATTCTTTTATAAAGTTTCATATACTATTATGATCATACTTTTATTAAATCTATAAAAATCATTTTAAACACAATATATCTATATATAAAAAATCAATCTGTGGTGAGATTTAAACCTTAGTGGCTTAGTCTTTAAAATATTAATTTTATCATTTTAACTAGAAAGTCAATTTTTTATATAAATTTTTATAAATATATAATTTCCATATATGTTTTTACTCACATTGTTTTAATACCATAAGATAGTATGATATGAAAAAAAAAAAAAAAAAGACATTGCTTAAATCAAATAATTTGAAAAGAAAATTGAAATATGATGAAAATATTATATGAAAAATTACTTAAAATATGATGTATATATAAACATTTTAAAATCCACATAAAATAAACATTTGACATATTAAAATGTATTTAAATATACAAATATTTTAAAAGCACAAAAATAAATTAATATCAGACATCACTATCAGTAGCAAATCACTACTATTTATATAAATAATAAGTAATCCTTACTACTCAAATCCGCAATGTAAATATTAGATAAACAATCTTAATAAAAAATCACAAATTTATTTATTTTAAATTACTTTGAATTCAAATTAAACAATATACATCATTTGGAATGCATATGTACTCATTATCACATATAAAGGATGACTTCCAAAATTCCATGATTGTTGCAGTAGGTTGAGTACACTAACCCTGTGCTTAAATAAGAGTATTTAAAATTTCATGGTAAGAGGGCAACGAGGCAACAAGTAGTGCTGTCACCTTCACTCCTGCTCGTTTGGTTACTATAGCATTTTTCAATCTCAAAAAGTATGATTTTTTTTATTTTTTGAGTAAAAATAGTCAAAAATAAAATAAAATTTTCACCTTAATGTAAAAGCTGGAATTTAGGTATTTTTTTATTTTTAGCTTTTATGTTTTCAAGTGAAATTATCAAAATTACTTATTTATTTTAACTTAATAATTAGAGAAGGAAAATGGAGTTATTTGGGATCTCTCGTGCCTAAAATTTACTATTCTTGTCATTGGGCCAAGAGGTTGTTTACATTTATATTAATTATTTAAATGATATCTATAATATTAAATTAATTTATATTTAATGTATTATTAAGAAGACAATTTTGTGTCTATGTTGATGTCTAAAGAAAATTGAATTGGGAACTCAATTATGTGTAGGCAAATGTAGTACCTTTTAACTGTATGTTGCTCGAGCTTCGAAAATTAAAAATCAAATTTTTTTAATTATAATCCCAAATATATTTAATGAAAAATAATTTTATTTTTTCAATTGAATCAGATTATTATATTAATAAAATACATAAATAAATATCTTTTCCTCATATATCTCAAGTCGATGAAACATAAAAATTTTGTTTTTACATTTGAGAATTGTGACTCAATTTTGAGAAGGATATTCTTTATTTAGTTATAATCAATGAAATCTCTCCTAATAAAGTGAATGAATCATACAATTACATGTGTTATAGGAAACATGAAGACGTAAGAAATAATAACAATAAACTACATATGTTAAAATCCCAACGGTCATGACCACGCAAACATGTCTATTATTAGTTACTATTAATATGTACATATAAATGTTTAGGACAATATGTTAAAAATATTTACACATATATATTAAAATAAATATCATGTTAGTATACACATATACCGGAGCATAGCATAAATAAAAATATAATTAATTAAAGACTTAAACACAATGAAATTAAAACAATCATGTTGTACTCTGTTGCTGTAAGGCCTTTTTTCTTTCTTTCATAATATTGATTGATAGTAGATGAAGTTTAGGTTGTAAAATAAATTTGTTAGTATTGATTAAAAAATAAATTAAGAATAAAAAAAAATTATTGTGTCCTGCAAAAATCACTGTCTTAAAAATGAATTCGCTCTGATCGGTGTAATCATGTAATAAACGTCGTCCCCTAAGGTTAACATAGTGTTTCAATATTTGTACACTCGGATAAGAAAAGTGGAACACAATTGGTATTGCTCTTATCAGAGAAATCATACTAGGATCAATTCTCAAGAAAATTTGGAGGGGTCACAGTCGGTCTCGCTTAAAACCCAAATTCCTAGGCTGAATTTCCTCTAATGTAATTTAGGGGAAAATGCTAGAATTTTAAAAGAGATGGAAAAAGTGGTGAGGAGGAGGAAAGAATTTTTTTGATTGCTGTGTTTTGCTTTCTATGTAAAAATGAGAAAAATAGCTCTTTATTTATACTAGTAACAGAAGGTTAAAATAGTAAATATGTAGGGGCAAAAGAGTAAAAAATCGTAAGGTTTCGCGCAACAGTCAAATTTTTTTTTTCCAAATTTTGTAACAATAAAAAATCCGTGCGTGTGTTAAGCCTATAGCCCGATTACTCAATGAGGTTAAGAAGTAAGGCTATATATAAACCCTCTTAATAGTCTATACTTAACCAATGTGGGATATACCCACTTACCAACAATCCTTTGCATATTACCAACAATCCCACACTAATGCAAAGTGATTTGATTTTTTTATAAACACAAGAAAGAGTAGAAGTTTTTCCAATTAAAATGTGACTAGAGCAACAATGAAATTAGTCGTTTAAACGCTAGTACCTTGTGTATTTGAACTAGTACATAGTGAAATCAGTGATTCTTCTCTTTAACAAGTGAACGAATCTTTAACTTGTTAAGATAGGAGTTAACTCATGACACAACTAATCTCAGATCTAATTGGTGTTCGACGATAATCAACAAGTTTCAGCCAATGCATTTCAAGATGCTGGTAAGTGCTCTAGAAAAATTGCCTAAATGTTTTTCATAGGAGGTGGCTAGTCCTTCACACTTACGTAAGTGATTTCATCAAGTCTATCTCAATATAGACCACCCGAATCATGACTATGAAATCATTAAGAGCATTTATTAAGCTCATCCTCTCAAATTTAGATTCGATGAATTCATCAAGTTCATCTCAATAGGACCACCCAAACTTTGGGCTATGAACTCATTAAGAGTAAGAAACTCAACCTCTCAAGTCTGTAGCGACGTAAAATTTTAGTACGGGCGCTAATTGAGAAAATTATTAAATATTTAAAAACAGAGTTTTGATTTTATTAAAAAAGGGAGTCGCCACCGATCTTTTTTCCTAGGTGTGATCGGACACCTAATAAATCCTCTTTTTTTAAAAGAAAAATTATTTTTTAAATTTTCTTAAAAAAAAGGGCCGAGTTTAGGCCTACGTCAAAATTCCAGAGAAAAATAGGGAGAAAATTATTAAACATTTGAAAACAGAGTTTTGATTTTATTAAAAAAGGGAGTCGCCACCGATCTTTTTTCCTAGGTGTGATCGGACACCTAATAAATCCTCTTTTTAAAAGAAAAATTATTTTTTAAATTTTCTTAAAAAAAGGGCCGAGTTTAGGTCTACGTCAAAATTCCAGAGAAAAATAGGGTTTGGGAGTCGGTTACGCGCGAGGAAGGTATTAGCACCCTCGCGACGCCCAAAATTGGTATCTCGTTAAACGCGTGTTGTCTTAATTTTCAAAAATACAAGTTCAATTTAATATTTAATCGTATCTGATTGAAACACGAATTTTTTTTGAGAACACGAAAATTTTGAAATCGGAGTATTTTTTTTTAACCCGAAAATTTTTAAATACAAGAATTTTTAAAAATACGAAATTTTTTGAAAACAAGAATTTTTTTTAAAACACGAAAATTTTAAAAATACGAAAATTTTTTGAAACACGAATTTTTTTGAAAACACTAAATTTTTGAAATAAGAGAATTTTTGAAAACATGAAATTTTTTTAAACTCGAGAATTTTTTAAAACCCGAAAATTTTTGAAAACACGAAAATTATGAAACACTAGAATTTTTGAGAACGCGATTTTTTTTAAAAACACAAAACTCTTGAAATACGACAATTTTCTGAAAACACAAAAAGTTTTGAAACTCAAAATTTTTTTTAGATTTTTTGATTTTTTAAAAGGGCGTATCGTATTTAACACGAACCGATGATATTCACCCAACATAGCGATGAGATCAACGACTTAGCGTCAAATCGATTCGTTGTCTTATTTATTAAAATTATTCGAATATATAAAAAGAAATAAAAATATAAATATAAATACAAAAAATGCTAAAAAAATTTCCAATAATATTAAAAACAAAATGTCATGAAAATATACGAAATAAATTACAAGTGGGTAAAAACGAAATTACGAAAAGCTCAAAATTACGGGCTTGAAGAACGGGATACGCTATCCGGTCTATTTTTTCTCTTTTTTTTTTCTTTTCCCTTTTCCCTTTTTCTTCTTTTTTTTTTTTTTTTTTCTTTTTTTTTTTTTTTTTTTGTTGCTAATGCAGTTGGGGTGCTAAAATGGGCCAGGTGCTTGGCTTGGGCTCTTCTTGGGCTTGAAATTTGTTGTTGGGTTTTTGGCCTGCTTTTCTTTTTTTTTGCTTGGGCTGTTTTGTTTTTTTTTTTTTTTTTTTTGGCTCCTTTCTCTTTTTTTTTGGGCTGCTTCTTCTTTTTTTTTTTTTTTGTTTTTTTTTTTTTTTTTTGCTGCTGAACTCGGGTCGGGTAGCGGGTTGTGGGTCGGGTCGGGTTGACCCGACTGATATTGATTTTTTTTCTTTTCTTTTTCTTTCTTATTTCTTTTCTTATTTCTTATTTCTTTTTTTTCCTTCTTTTTTTTTCTTTCTTTCTTTCTTCTTCTTCTTCTTCCTTCTTCTTCTCCAAAACGCTACCGTCGTGGTCGCCTCCTCCACCAGTGTGTGATGCCTTCTTCCTCTCTTCTTCTTCTCCTTCTCTCTTCTTTTTTCTCTTCTTTTTCTTTTTCTTTTTTCTTTTTCGTGGGTTTTTTTTATTTTTTTGGGGGGTCCCTTCCTTCCGATTTTTGGGGGGTAAGAGCCCCTTTTATTGTTGTTTTTTGCAGGTGGCTAGGGGGAAGGGAGGCCATCCCTTAGGCTGGTGGCCGAAAATCGGGAGAGTAGGTGCCCAAATCTCGTGATTCTGCCAGAAGGACCAAATTGCAAACACAGTGAAAATTTTAGGTGCCAAAATATAATTTTGAGAAAAATGAAGGGTTAAAATGTAATTTTGGAAAAGTCGAAGGGTCAAAATGTAGTTTTGGAAAATTTGGAGGGTTAAAATATAATTTTGGAAAAGTTAGGGGGTTAAATGTAATTTTAATTTTTTTGTATTTTTTAATTTTTTTAAAATTTTAATTTTAAACACGAAATTGAGCCGGACAAAATTTAGTGTTTACAGCTACCCCTCTTTGCTCATCGCTGTGAAACAAGGATAGAGCAAAGACTTAAAAGCACTAAATTTTGTTCGATTGTCCAATCTTTATTCTTTATTTGAAAAACAGAAATCGAAAATAGCTCAGCATGCAACACGAAGCTCAACTCACTTCTCGGATTATGAATTGATCTTTAAAAAACAAAAATTGAAAATACCTCAGCGTATGACTTGAGGCTCAACTCACCTTTCGCAATATGAGTTGATTTTTTGCTCAACTCAAAAATATGAAATTTTTTGAAAATGAAAAATACCTCGGTGTGTGACCCGAGACTCAACTCACCTCTCGCATTATGAGTTGATTTTTTGAAAGACAGAAATTAAAAATACCTCAGCGTGTGACCTGAGGCTCAACTCACCTCTCGCAATATGAGTTGATTTTTTTGAAAAAGCATAAATTGAAAATACATCGGCGTGTGACCTGAGGCTCAACTCACCTCTCGCAATATGGATTGATTTTTTTTTGAAAAACAAAAATTAAAAATACCTTAGCGTGTGGCTTGAGGCTCAACTCACCTCTCGTAATATGAGTTGATTTTTTGAAAAACAGAAATTAAAAAAATACCTCAGCGTGTGACCTGAGGCTCAACTCACCTCTCGCAATATGAGTTGATTTTTGAAAACAAAATTAAAAAATACATCAACGTGTGACCGAGGCTCAACTCACCTCTCGTAATATAAGTTGATTTTTGAAATTAAAAAATACCTCAACATGTGACCCGAGGCTCAACTCACCTCGTAATATGAGTTAATTTTTAAAAAAAGAAATTAAAAAAACATGTGACTGAGGCTCAACTCACCTCTCATAATATGAGTTGATTTTTGAAAAAGAAATTAAAAAATACCTCAACATGTGACTCGAGGCTCAACTCACCTCTCGTAATATGAGTTGATTTTTGAAAATAGAAATTAAAAAAATACCTCAGTGTGTGACCGGAGGCTCAACTCACCTCTCGTAATATGAGTTGATTTTTTAAAAAAAAAACAGAAATTAAAAAATACCTCAACGTGTGACCTGAGGCTCAACTCACCTCTCGTAAAATGAGTTGATTTTTTTGAAAAACTGAAATTAAAAAAATACCTCAGCGTGTGACCTGAGGCTCAACTCACCTCTCGTAATATAAGTTGATTTTTTTGAAAAATAGAAATTAAAAAATACCTCAACGTGTGACCTGAGGCTCAACTCACCTCCCGTAATAGGAGTTGATTTTTTAAAAAACAGAAATTAAAAAAATACCTCAGCATGTGACCTGAGGCTCAACTCACCTCTCGTAATATGAGTTGATTTTAAAAAAAACAAAAATTAAAAAATACCTCAGCGTGTGACTTGAGGCTCAACCCACCTCTTGCAATATGTGAAACACTCCACACTCGGCCCACGAGCCTGGACCGGATCTGGTATGTTCCTCGACGTAACCCGGTTCAAAATTCTTTCGAAAACTTTGAAAACTGTGTGTTTTGAAGATAGTTTGTTTGTGGGTTGGGCTCGAGTTGAAAACAAGTTTATTTTTATATTGAAAACCCATTTTTTTTTCAGGTGACAAAATATTTAAGCTTATTTTAAATTAAATGGGCTTATTCTTTATAAAGCCCTAAATTTATAGCATAGTAATCAAAACAGAAATAAAATCATCACTATGGCCTTATTACATAAAGCAAAACCCAAAATACAATTTATACAGTACTTAAAATAAAATAAAGGTTCAAATTAAATTAAACTTCAAGCTAAACATGGCCACCACAAGTTCTCGCCAGTCCGGTCCATTATCGCTCATCACCAAACATGTTCCCTACAACGGGTGAGTCGATAGACTCAATGTGTAACCAACACTAAAATATAATAGAATTAGGCACACCATACATATCATGTTCATATAAAATTCAAGATAATGATGCAAACCCGAACCCAAACCTATATGCCATCCGCTACACTCCACCCGTACCAACTCGCACACCGTGGGGACTACTAAGTCAACCTCCATCCGCTACACACCATCGAAGGCGTCATTGCAATGACGTGCTCATCGCCCACATAAAATTTTGTGGCATAACCACAGATATTTGTGTCATGAGACACCACATTTAGATAATGTAACCAAGTTACCACATTCACTTAATGTGACCAAGTCACCACATTCACTTAGTGAGACCGAAGTCATCACATATTCTTAGTGAGACCAAGTCATCACGTTTCACTTAGTGAGACCAAGTCATCACATTCACTTCCCTTTCTCAAATAACCCGAATGCCCCATATTATTCATATCATGCATATCATACTTAAATTCACATTCATGTCACTTTTCACATGTTGAGTATAACATATTTCGTAATCCTAGTAGGAGTAGGAAAACGTACCTGAGTACTTTGAACCATAATATGGTACTTTAGCCACATTCTTACACTTTCACATTAACATATATATCATATTTAAGCCACAAATCTATTAAGATTAGTGTGGGGTACACACGGTACCTTAGCCATATTCTTACACTTTCATATTAACACATATAATGAATTAAAACCGTAAATCTATTGAGATTTAGTGTAGGGTACACACGGTACCTTAGCCATATTCTTACACTTTCATATTAACACATATAATGAATTAAAACCGTAAATCTATTGAGATTTAGTGTGGGGTACACACCTGATTCGCTTAGCGATTCCTTGAGATTCCGAAAAGCTAGATCTAATGTTTAGATCCTTAGTCCCTACATTTGATTTATCACTTATTACTTAGCATAAATCCTATTTGGCTATAATATCCAAATCCTAGTAGGATTTGTAAAAAGACTTACCTTTGATGCCGATTTGATGATTATTCAAATCCCGAAATTGATCTCTTGCTTTCTTTAAGGATATCGAAATTCCTATAACCATATGTTAGATTTAATCTAACATTAAAACATAAAACATGGCCTTTGGCCGAATATACATATATATACCTTAAATCTTTAAATCCCGAAACTCTCTTCCTGATTAATGGAGATGCCGAAATACCTTAGTTTTTGAAATCCCGAAATTCACCTTTCATATTTCGATCAATAAAATATAGGAGGGATTAGACTAACTTTCGGCTTAAAAGAAAGGAATACAATTATAACTATAGATCCTTACCCTTTATATTGAAATCGAGATCCTCCCGACACCATTTCGTAGATTGACTTAGAGACTTGATGAACAATTGGCTATGATCCCTTATGTATTCGGTTTCAAAGATGAAAGAAGAGAGGAATAATAGTCTTAGAGGAATCGGCTAGGAGGCTAAAAGAAAAGAGGAAAAGAATGGATGCTCAAGAAGAATTTGGCGAGAGGAGAGGGAAAGAATATTGACAAAAGAAAAGAGAGGAGAATGAATAATGAATAGCCCTAGTCTCATCCTTTTATAGCCGAAATTACTAGGCCAAGAATCCTTTACTTGGCCATCACTTCATTAATTAAAGAATAACTTCATTTATCCACCTATTTAGCGAAATTCTAAAGGGAATAAAACTCTTCTCTTAAGAGTCCCTATTTCCGTCCATTGCTTCCTCTCTAAGTAATTAAATAAAAAATCACTTAAAGCTTTAGCTAGGTGCCGTCCACCCCCTTCCCTTGATGAGCCAAATTTAAACTTGTTCTTATTGGACTCCTTGTGGCCATACGAGGCCCAATTTATCCACCTAAGTGGCGTCACTCCTTGGGCTTTAAGTGGCATCTTCAAGCCACTTTTCCAAGCCTATTTGTGTGTCAAATTTCACGTACTTTTTCTTTTAAGGCCTCCTTTCCTTAATTACCTCTTTTAAACTTTAAAACTTGACATTTCTAAGTCATTTCTAGGTTTCCAAAAATTTTCGTTCGGCTTTGTAAACTTGACATTTCTTAGGTTTCCTAAAATGTTTACTTTCCTCTTTTAGCTTAGTTTCCAAAATGTTCACTTTCCTCTTTTAGCTTGGTTTCCAAAATGTTCACTTTCCTATTTTTAAAGTAACACTTCCATACATTTCCAAGTTTCCTGAAATGTTTACTTTCCTCTTTTGAATCATTTCCAAATCATTTCCTTATATTTCCTTACATTTCCTTTCATTTCCTTTCATTTCCTTTCATTTCCTTACATTTCCTTTCATTTCCTTTCATTTCCTTACATTTCCTTACATTTCCTTTTATTTCCTTACATTTCCATACATTTCCATACATTTCCATACATTTCCATGCATTTCCATACATTTCCTTACATTTCTAAGGTTCTAAAAATGCACACCACCCATCCATATCACAGCAAACATGCTATTAAGCAAAAAATGCACACAATGGGATTCGAATATCTTCCTTCAAAGTACTTCACTTGTTGCCATAACCCTTGCACCTTAGGTGGTGTCCCTTGCCACTTTTCCACATCACTTCTTGTTTTAACTTAAAACCAATAATTGTCCAAAGCTTTCTTTCATCCTAGGATTTTAAAACCCTTAATTCACTTCAAACACCGCCAAAACCTACTACTCATGAATTATGCACAAACGCATAACCCCTAATCTAGAATGTTACAATATGAGTTAATTTTTTGTTTTGTTTTTTTTGTTTTTTTTTGTTTTTGGAAAAAAATAGAATTTGAAAATACTTCGGCATGTGACCCTAGGCTCAACTCACCTCTCGCAAAATGAGTTGATTTTTTTGAAAAATAGAAATGAAATAATTTATCAAAATTTCAAAACATATCATCTGGTTGAACTCGGATGTCTTCTTTTTCCTTGATTCAGCACAACTATCATCAAAATCTCTTGCTCTACTGGAGTACCTGTATATGTCATGCGTGATGTTATCATGATATGCACGTGTTTGTCTTAAATGCTTTCATGCCTACATGATCATGCCATGCGCATTAGGTTTGTTTGTCATACATCCCTTTTTCGTTACGATTTTCATGATGACCTGCATTCATTGCTTCGACTCTTGATTTTCCTTTCAGGTTTTGTACTCATCCTCGAGTTTTACGAGTAATCTGCGTTTCTCGTATATCACCCTTTTGCCCCCTGTTGAACTTTGTCCTTGCTTTGAGACTCTTGTACTTACCAAATTCTCATCCGAGTAATGCTCAACATTCCTTTTGTTTAGAGCACGTCATTTCATTATTTATCATTTAAATAAACCATAAATGAGATGCATGAAAATGGCAAAGTAGGTATGAAAAGGATACCTCACATTCATATTTATTTCAAAAGCAACAAGCAAAGAAAATTGACAAGAAATAACTCAATAAAGAAAACATTATAAAGAAAGAAAAGCAGATTCAATTGTCACAAATGCTCTAGATATTCAACGCATGAACTTCTCCACATTTCTTCATCCTGGATCTTTTCGAGCATGGCTTCTTGTGTAGAAGATTTCGAGCTTCGAGACTGCTTCAAATATTGTAATCTCACCACATGACTCCCCGTTCAAATCGTCCTGCTCCTTATGTTCGAACCCCCTTCATTAGGACGCCTTTTCAAGTTTTCATCCTAATTTTTTTTGTTTATCAAGATGCCCTTTCGGGTTTTCATCTTGATCTTTTTCTTTTTTTTTTTTTTTACCAAGACGTCCTTTTCAGGTTTTCATCTTAATCTCTTTTTTCCTTTTTTTTATCAGAACGCCCTCCTCGGGTTTTCATCTTGATCTCTTTTTTTTGTTTTTTTTTTTTTAAAATCAAGATGCCCTTTTCAGGTTTTTATCTTGATATTTTTTTATTTTTATTTTTTATCAAGACGCCCTTTTAGGTTTTCATCTTGATCTTTTTCTTTTTTTAGGCATAGTACTTTTTCACGGCATCTGAGTTCACTGGATTAGGTAACTCCTTCCCATCCATCTCAGTGAGAATCAAAGCTCCACCTGAAAAAGCCTTCTTTACGACGCATGGCCCTTCCCAATTTGGTGCCCATATTCCTCGAAAGTCTTTTTGTATTGGGAGAATCTTTCTCAGTACGAGTTCTCCCTCGCGAAATTCTCTTGCCGCACCTTCTTATCATGAGCGTTGATCATTCTCTTCTGGTACATCTGTCCATGACAGATTACCTTCAAGCGTTTTTCTTCGATAAGGTTTAGCTGGTCATATCGAGGTCAAACCCATTCTGATTCTTCTAGTTTCGACTCCATTAAGACTCGTAGAGAGGGGATCTCAACTTCGATGGGCAACACAGCTTTCATTTTGTAAACCAGAGAGAAAGGAGTTGCTCCCGTAGATGTCCGCACAGATGTGCGATATGCATACAAAGCGAATGGTAGCTTTTCGTGCCAGTCTTTATATGTCTCAGTCATTTTCCTAATAATTCTCTTAATATTTTTGTTAGCCGCTTCTACTGCTCTGTTCATCTTTGGGTGATAAAGTGAGGAATTATGATGCTTTATTTGAAATTGCTCGCACACTTCTTTCATCATCTTGTTGTTTAGATTTAAAGCGTTATCTGAAATTATTCTCTCAGGCAAACCGTATCGACATATGATTTCTTTTTTTAAGAACCTGCAAACTGCAGTCTTTGTCACACTAGCAAACGAAGCGGCTTCTACCCATTTTGTGAAGTAATCTATAACCATAAAAATGAATCGGTGTCCATTCGAAGTTTTTGGGAAAATCGGCACTATAACATCCATGCCCCACATAGAAAAAGGCCACGGAGAAGTCATAACATGAAGGGGCGAAGGGGCTACATGAATTTTATCGCCGTAAATTTGACATTTGTGGCACCTTTGTGCGTAACTAATGCAGTCACTTTCCATCGTCAGCCAGTAATAACCGAGTCTCATAATCCACGCATCTCAAGAGCACTTGATCTTTTCCTCTTTTGTACAGGATATCCCCATCAAGGACAAATCCCACCGCCATTCTTCTAATTGTTCTTTTGTCGTTCTTATTTGCTTGCTCGGGATACCTTTGATTCTTGACATATTCTAAGATATCATGGAACCACGGCAGTCCATCTGTCTCTTTTTCAATGCTAAAACAATGTGCAGGGACCTCATATATGCTCATTTAGAGAGGCATTATTTCTGTTTCTCTATTTGCTTTGAACATTGAGGCCAAAGTGGCCAAGGCATTAGCCAATTAGTTTTCTTCTCGTGGGAAGTAATTAAAAGTCACTTATTTGAATTCTTTAATCAGTTCCGCAATGAGATCACGATATTTATCTAATTTGAATCTCTCACTTCCCAATCTCCACAATTTGGTAAATCACCAACGCTCAGTCCCCGTACACCTCTAAGATTTTGATGTTTCGCTCAATAGCTGCGCGAAGTCCCATGATGCAAGCCTCATATTCCGCTATGTTATTAGTACAGAAGAAATTTAATCTGCCAGTGAACGGATAATGGTTCTCTTCTGGTGACATTAAGACTGCTCCAATCCCATGCCCCAATGCATTTGATGCACCATCAAAGCTCATCTTCCATGATTTCTCTTTTGACGACTCACACTCTTTTTCTGTAATGCACATCAAGTCTTCGTCTGGGAAATCAAATCTCAATGGCTTGTATTCCTCTGTTGTTCGAGTTGCTAAGAAGTCAGCTATCGCGCTTCCCTTTATCGATTTTTGACTCACATATACGATGTCGTACTCCGATAGTAGGATCTGCCATCGTGCCATTCTTCCTGAGAGTGTAGGTGATTCCATCATGTATTTTATTGGGTCTAGCTTTGAAATTAACCACGTCATATGATACAATATATATTGTCTGAGCCTTCGAACTACCCAGACCAAAACACAACAGAATTTTTCAATTGATGGGTACTTTGCTTCATACTCTGTGAACTTCTTACTGAGGTAGTACATCGCCCTTTCTTTTTTCCCTGACTCATCATGTTGCCCCAGCACGCAACCCATTGAGTTTTCGAGCACAGTTAAATACAATATTAACGGTCTCCCAGGAGTTGGCGGTACTAGCACTGGGGGGCTAGACAAATACTGTTTTATCTTGTCAAAAGCCTCTTGGCATTCCTCGTTCCATTCTTCCGGATTATGTTTTCGAAGGAGTCAAAAAATTAGGTCACACTAGTTGGTAAGTTGAGCAAAGAATCGAGCGATGTAGTTTAACTTCCCTAGAAATCCTCTGACTTTTTTTTGTGTGCGCGGATGTGGTAGTTCTTGTATGGCTTTTATCTTATCTGGATCAACCTCAATACCTCTCTCACTGACAATGAAGCCTAGTAATTTTCCTGAGGTAGTCCCAAACGTACACTTGGCTGGATTAAGCTTCAGTTGGAACTTTCTTAGTCTTTCAAACAACTTCTTGATGTTCCCAACATGCTCTTTTTCCCCCCGAGATTTGGCAATCATATCATCGACATAGACTTCTATCTCTTTGTGCATCATGTCATAGAATAGCATCACCATTGCCATCTGTTATGTTGCCCCTGCATTCTTTAATCTGAACGGCATCACCTTGTAGTAGAATATGCCCCATATTATTACTAAAGTAGTTTTTTCCATATCTTCGGGAGCCATCTTTATCTGATTATAACCCGAGAATCCATCCATAAAAGAAAACAATGAATGTTTTGCTGTGTTATCCACCAACATATCGATGTGTGGCAAAGGAAATTATCTTTAGGGCTTGCTCGATTCAGATCGCGATAATCTACTCACATTCGCACGTTTCCATCTTTCTTCGGTACCGGGACTATATTAGATACCCATTCTAGATATTTAGAGACTTGTAAGAAACCAACATCAAATTATTTCTTGACTTCTTCTTTTATTTTTAACAGCATTTCAGGTCTCATTCGTCTTAGCGTCTGTTGAATGGGTTTGCATTCTGGTTTTAATGGGAGTCTATGGACCACTACATCTTCGTTCAACCCTGGCATGTCCTGATACGACCATGCAAATATATCTTTGTAGTCACGAACCAAGGCGATCAAATCATGTTTAGTGTTTTCTGAAATGGAAGTCCCAATCTTCACTTCTTGTCTCTTTTCTTCGTTTTCCAAGTTCACTGTCTCAACAGGTTCTTGATGGAGTAAAATCTGTTTATCTTCTTATTCTACTATCCTTAGTAAGTCAGGAGACGATACATAATCTTTAGCATTTTCGTCAGCTTTGAATTCTCCTAAACAAATAGCTTTCTCAAAATTGATTTCAGGACTTGTAACGGGATTGTTCATGTCGTTAGTATCTGAGCACCTAAAAGGTGAATGGAAAAGAAAACTAGAGAGGAGCATCAAAGTGTTAGAACCAAACAAACATAATGTTATGGCATGATATGAGGTACATTTAAGGACAGGCTGTGAGAAGAGGGAATAATTATGAAGTTAACAAGAATGAAAAGACTATGACAAAATGCATATCCATTAATGTTCATTTAAATGATAAAGAACAAACATAAGCTCTTACAAAAGAATCCCACTATTACTTAGGGGCACACAAAAAGAGAGTTAACATTGAGCATTACTCTGAAGAGGACTTAGAAACTACAAGAAGATCCACAGCAGTCCAATTGTTCAAAATGAATCCAAGAGGATAAGGGCGTATCATTGAAACATCTTCAATTGCATCATCCCCTTTGTCAACAACATTTATGCTGATGTTCTGAAGACCCCTTTCAATCCATAACATCGTGCTTTGTGGATTATCTCGCCTTGGGCACATCATTCTTGCAGATGTAAATGTTTTTGACAAAGGAGGATACGCTATGGGCTCCCATTCCAATTCCTGACCTGAGGCTCTTGTAATCCTCATTTCTTAATCTTTCTGCAACTGTGGATTGTATGGTTTTAACCATAATGAATGATTAGGGTGATATGCACATGCGATGGATGGATGAATGAATAAATGAAAAATGAATGTTAGTCATGAATAAATATGAAAGAATTTGGTGTTGATTTCAAGATAGCCCCATACTTAGGCATTTCATTAATCAACAGAGTCCATTACAAAACTTTTTGCCATCTCTGATTTAACAGTTTCCTAGCCACATCGCCTTATTTTTTACTCGTTCTAGGAACTCCGACATTCTTGATCCTTGTCTCGGAGGGAATTGGTAACTGATAGCTTCGGCTTCATCTAATAATTGCACGATTTGCACAGCCACCTTACGAATTTCATTGATCAAAGTGTCGAGATGCATATCTTTTTCTTGGAGAGCACTTTCGTAGGCACGAATGTCTCTGTCATGCTGACCATTCTTTTCTTTTAAGGTTTTTAGGAGAGTATCCAAATGTTGCTGATGAGCTTGCAGCGTATTTTCTAAATCTCGTATTTTCCTTCTTAGCTCTTGACGCTCAGACTGACTAGTCATTAATTTTGTAGACATGGTTTCGTATTCAACATTCTTCTTCCTTAACTCTATCATAGCATGCGCAGCTTTTTCCTCTTCCTTCTTCACTTTCCCTCTCTAGAATTTTATCCCACCTTTGATGTTGCTTAGTTCTTCCTTCCATTCTGTCGATGATTTGCCCAGCCCACTAATCCTTATAGTGCCTCTTAATTTCTTATTTTCCAAATGAAGATCCCTTAAGTCATTTATCATGATCTCAGCTTCTTTCTGGACTTTCTCAGTTCTAGATTTTTCAATTTGAACATCGATTTTCAGTTGGTAGTTTCCCTCTTAAAGAGAATTAATATCCCGTAACAGCTTGGCCTTTTCACGTTCAAATTCATGTCTTGCCATTTCTAGCTCGGATGGTGTTTCTTCTGAGAAAGGATTCTGAAAAGTATAATTCGTCGGTGAGATTTGTTGACTATTCACTCGTCGTTGTCTCCATATGTCATAATCTTGAGTGATAGTATTAGCATAGAGAGCTAACTCCATTAGGTAAATTTCTTTCTAAGACTTTGCAGTATCTTAGACTTTTTTCATGTAACCTTCACCTGTAAAAGCAAACTCAGACTGTGCCAATCCCCCTATAGCTGGTATGAACTGTCGTGAAAGCAAACTGCTTTTGAACCATTAACGGTGCATATCTAACTCCTCCCATAATCCGAGTAAAGGCGCCCAATCTTGGCTTCCACACTTGTATAACAGAACCGAAGGATGGATCCATGGTGCTCTCTAAGTTATATCTTCGACGTGGAGGTTCTGAAAAACTGAAACCAGTCTTTGTTCAAAGTGACATCCTTTGGCCAGTCTTTTCCAAGGTAAGCTTCAATGAAGAGAATGTTTTTGAAAACATGTGGAAAGGTGTGCGCTCCACTTTTCAGAAGTGGCTCAGAATCCAAACATTAAGTAACTGCGCACATCCGATAAAACGTCCTTCCCCTTTTCTCCTACAACTACTTAGAGATCTAAAAGTCTTGACTAAGATAGTTGGGACGGGGTTGATTCCTTGCCTCAACTTTTCGAAGAAATCCATTACCGCAACTTCTATGTGCCTAAAGACCTTTGGGAAGACAATTAATTCGTAAATGGCCAAAGCAAACAAATCCACTCTCTTCATAATATCTGGATGGTTTTGAGCTAAGTCTCGCAGAGAAAACCATGAAACACAACTGACTTCATTCTTTTTCTTTATCTATTTTTCAGCCCATGTATTAGTCATTCCCGCCAACTTCATTGGCTTTTTCTTGAAGGTCATTGGTTTAGGCTCCTTCACATATATCTTGCTGAATTGTGCATTGTCAATGCGAAGCAAGGTGGCATACTCTTCTATGGTCAGAGTCATATCTTCTTGATTGAAAGTGAAACATTGATAAGCTGGGTCCCAGAATTGAACCATGGCTTGAATCAATTGTCCGTCTATGTTAACGGTGATCAAGTGAGCTATATCCCTGTACTTTTTAGTGAAGATGCCCCTAGTGTCTGAGTCCCACTGTTTCCAGATCCTAGTCAAGTCTTCGAGGTTCTTCCGACGAACATTCATAGTCACATGCTCGGGAAGATTGGAGATACATCCTTCCTTTAAACTGTCTCCTTTTGCTTTCTGGGTTTTCAAAGACCAGTCTCAAACCACGGCATTTTTCTTGGTTACTTGTGTAATTGACTCCTCCATCAGAAACTCGTTTTTGGCAACCAATCTCTAATCAACACTTTCCTAATAAGATGCCTATCATGCATGATAAAATAAAAATAAAGACAAATAACCTTGGTTAGTAATCACAACAAATATAAACAGAGAAAAACTATGGCAAATCTAACAAATTAAGCTATTTAATCGTGCATTTTAATGAAACCGACCTACTTTTTATTGCTATTTTTTTTTGTTTTTTGTTTTTACCCCATCATACTTTACAAAATAAAATTACTCCACATGTTCATCAAATAATCTACCCGATCCAGTTCTATTAAACAGACCTAATTCTCTTGCAAAAAAAGTGTAAATGTTAAAGAAATAAAAAGTAAGATGCGTTTCTCCCATGTACTTATTTTGGTGACTATTAACGGACGAATGTTCGGCATGGCTCTAGTCGGGTGGCTGATACGGTTCACTATATACAGTTTTGGTTCTAAAAAGGTACTCGAATTGTCCGTACTATCGCCTACTAAGGCTAGTACAGAGCCTCGGTTATCGCTCATCATAGGCTCGCGAGCTCAATTCGAGGGATTACATTTACTTATGCCTATGCGGAGGGACAAGTTAACTCACGAAAGCATAAGTCATATGTAACCCTAAGTATTCACTAGCTTTGTCGTGAGGGACGAGTTAACTCATGAAGGCATAGCGTTTACTTCCACTTAAGCGGACGGAGCCTGAGTAGAGAGCTCATGTTATGCAAAAATGCAAGTGCACGGTATGTGGGGAGAAACTCACAAACCTTTTGTTTTTTTTAAAACTAAAAAACTAAAACCGTAAAAACTTAGAGCTGAAAAACAAAAAGATAAAACAAGTTAGAAAAATATTTACAACATGATGCAAATGCATGACTTTTCAAAAAACAAAATTTAAGGATCACTACTAAATATTAATTTAAACAAGAGTTTTGAAAATTTTGACAACACGCGTTTAATTCCAGACTCGACTCTCAAAAAAATATCCCCAGTGGAGTCGCCAGCTGTAGCGACGTAAAATTTTAGGGCACTAATTGAAAAAATTATTGAACATTTAAAAACAGAGTTTTGATTTCATAAAAAAGGGAGTCGCCACCGATCTTTTTTCCTAGGTGTGATCGGACACCTAATAAATCCTCTTTTTTTAAAAGAAAAATTATTTTTTAAATTTTCTTAAAAAAAAAGGGCCGAGTTTAGGTCTACGTCAAAATTCCAGAGAAAAATAGGGTTTGGGAGTCAGTTACGCGCGAGAAAGGTATTAGCACCCTCGCGACGCCCAAAATTGGTATCTCGTTAAACGCGTGTTGTCTTAATTTTCAAAAATACAAGTTCAATTTAATATTTAATCGTGATCTGATTGAAACATGAATTTTTTTTGAAAACACGAAAATTTTGAAATTGGAGAATTTTTTTAACCCGAGAATTTTTGAAATACGAGAATTTTTAAAAACACGAAATTTTTTGAAAACACGAATTTTTTTTAAAACACGGAAATTTTGAAAATACAAAAATTTTTGAAACACAAATTTTTTGAAAACACTAAATTTTTGAAATAAGAGAATTTTTGAAAACATGAAATTTTTTTAAACTCGAGAATTTTTTAAAACCTGAAAATTTTTGAAAACACGAAAATTATGAAACACTAGAATTTTTGAGAACACGATTTTTTTTAAAAAAACACGAAACTCTTGAAATACGACAATTTTCTGAAAACACAAAAGTTTTGAAACTCAAATTTTTTTAGATTTTTGATTTTTAAAAGGCGTGATCGTTTTAACACGAACCGATGATATTCACCTAACATAGCGATGAGATCAACGACTTAGTGTCAAATCGATTCGTTGCCTTATTTATTAAAATTATTGAATATATAAAAGAAATAAAATATAAATATAAATACAAAAAGGCTAAAAATTTCCAATAATATTAAAAACAAAATGTTATGAAAATATACTGAAATAAATTACAAGTGGGTAAAAGGAAATTACCGAAAAGCTTAAAATTACGGGCTTGAAGAGCAGGATCGCTATCAGGTCTATTTTTCTCTTTTTTTCTTTTCCTTTTCCTTTTTCTTCTTTTTTTTTTTCTTCTTCTCTTTTTTTTTTTTTTGTTCACAATGCATGTCATTGCTAAAATGGGCTGGTCTTTGTTGGGCTTGGGCTCTTCTTGGGCTTAAATGGCTATTGGGTTTTTTGGCCCGATTTTTTTTTTTTTTGCTTGAATTTTTTTTTTTTTTTTTGGGCTCCTTTCTCTTTTTTTTGGGCCGCTTCTTCTTTTTTTTTTTCTTTGTTTTTTTTTTTTTGAAATTTCTTTGGACTCGGGTCAGGCGTGGGTTGTGGGTCGGGTCGGGTTGACCTGATCGATATTGATTTTTTTCTTTTCTTTTCTTTCTTATTTCTTTTCTTATTTCTTATTTCTTTTTTTTTCCTTTTTTTTTTTCTTTCTTTCTTTCTTCTTCTTCTTCTTCCTTCTTCTTCTCTTTTCTTCTTCTTCTCCAAAACGTTGCTTGTAGTGGTCGCCGCCTCCTCCGGTGTGTGACGCCTTCTTCTCTCTTCTTCTTCTTCTCTCTTCTCTTTCTCTCTTTTCTCTTTTTTCTTTCTCTTTTTTCTTTTTCGTGGGTTTTTTTTTTTTGAGGTTCCTTCCTTCCAATTTTTGGGGGGTAAGAGCCCATTTTATTGTTGTTTTTGCGGTAGCGGTGGCTAGGGGAAGGAGGTCATCCTTAGGTGGTGGGTGTAAATCATGCGGAGAGTAGGTGCCCAAATCTCGTGATTTCGCGGAAGGACCAAATCGCAAACACAGTGAAAAGTTTAGGGGCCAAAATATAATTTTGAGAAAAAATAAGGGGTTAAAATGTAATTTTGGAAAAGTCGAGGGGTCAAAATGTAATTTTCAAAAATTTGGAGGGTTAAAATATAATTTTGGAAAAGTTGGGGGTTAAAATGTAAATTTAATTTTTTTGTATTTTTTACTTTTTTTAAAATTTTAATTTTAAACACGAAATTGAGCCGGACAAAATTTAGTGTTTACAAAGTCAATGAATTCATCAAGTCCATCTCAATAGGACCACCCAAACTCTGAGCTATGAATCCATTAAGAGTAATAACTCAACCTTATGCATGTACATCGTTAGTCATAGGGATAAGTAAAATGTACATTATGAGTCTTTTCATGGTTTCGTTTGACCACATTGAACTTAGAGAACTAAGTTGGGTATCCATCATGAATTCCTCAACCATTGGGCTTAAGATCCATCCCCCTCGACGAATCAAGAACCATTTTCGTACTTAACCTTTTAGTTAGTGGATCAGCTAGATGTAACAACCCGTTTTCTAGTGGTGTCAGGAACAGCGGTTTCGAGACCATAATTCTGACGTGTTAGTCCGTAAATATTAAATAATTAATAATTAATATTTACGAGGTCATTAGTGTTTTATTAAACTTTGGTTAAGAAATATTAATGTTTAGAAAGTTAATTAATTAATTAAAAAGATTAAATCGTAAAAATTATAAAGTTGCATGTTATAGATTTCTCTTAACTAAGTAACTTAGATAATTAAATTCGGGGTTTTATGTTGAATTTAGGCCATAATAATGAATAATGGCCGGTTAGTGGATGTATGAATTGACAATTTTATAATTTATTATATGTTTATTAATTAAACACAAGTTAAAGTAATAAAATAAAACAAAAGGCATCCATCATCTTCTTTCTTTTATTTTCTTAGTCGAACACTATTGTAGTGAGGGGGAAGCTTTGGTTTTTTCTATTTTTCCTTGCATGTAAGTATTTCTTGACTTGATTTCTCATGAATTTTGTGTTTTTTGTGATTGTTGTCTTGATACCTAGTTAAATTAAGGATTAAATTGTGAAACCATCAAACATTTAGAAATTTACTATCGATGATTTTGAATTTTTTTTATGTAAATTGGTTTTGTTGGAAGCTTGGTTGTTAGTTACGATTAAATTGTAAAGTGATTTTTAGATATTTTGAATTTAGGGACTAAATAGGTAAAATGTTGAAGTTTGATTGGTTTTCTTGAGAATTTTTAAAATTTAAGGACTGTACTAAAATAGAAATAAATTTGGCCGGCATGGAAATTTGCAAAAATTGATAAATTTGGAATTTCGGGTTTAGGGATTAAATTGAGAGAAATGTGAAAGTTTAGGGAAATGTGTAAATAATAAAACTTAAAGGTCATATGCATAAAATTGAGTTGGGATGTGCATTTGAATTTGATAAGATTAAATTTAATTGATCAAGGTTTGATTCATACGGAGGATAAACGTGGAAAAGCTAAATTAACGGGTTAGTCGCCGACCTTGTTTTTGCAACCATGTTCGTCTAGGTAAGTTCATACGGTTTAATTTAGTATAATTTACAATATTTTAATGATATGTGATTTATGATGTATTTAATAATTATATATTTAATGAAATGATTATAAAGGTGATTCAAAATGAGAAATGTAATTGAATTGTAAGTTATTATGCGGTTTTGTATATCGAGCCGAATGAACATATGATAGGATACAATTGGCATGCCAATAGGTTATATTGCGTGTTGTATGAGTTTGATTTGAGATGAGATGATGATTCCTGATTTACTCTTGTTCACTAAATATATCAGAGTCCAACATTTGTTGCGGACTATCGTGTTATATTTACAGTGTTTCTGGTGTGTTACCGGTGGTGAATGTAAAACCTCAGGCTTGACACTTGGTGCTGAGGTGTGTTACTGGAGGGATGTTAGCCTACGGGCTAAGCACTTGGTGCCAAGGTGTGTTCACAGTTGGTTTAGCTCGTTTAAGTGTTCTGGTGTGTTTTAGATGGTTAACCGTGTATTCATATCTGCTTATACCGTTCATCGAGTTGAATTTTTAATAGTTAAATGACCTAATGATAATATGTAACTAATACTCTATTATAATTTCTTGTGAAAGACTTTACATGTGTTCATGATTTCCGAAATTATATCACAACTTGATAATAGTTGATACTATATAAATGAAATGATTAAATGACTTGTATTTACGAAACTCACCTGTTGAATGGTTGTGATTAAAAAGGTTAATGATAGCCATTAATGTTGTTAATTATAAAATTGTGATTGTTCGGTAAGTTATAACGTTTTAACTTGTGAACTTACTAAGCTATATTGAAGCTTACTCGTGTTGTTTTCCTGTTTCCTTGTAGATCTTCTTTTGCAGAACTGGGCTATCGAATCAAATAGAAGATCACACTATCCAGCTTTATTTTGGTAGTTTTTGAAACTGTTATACTTGGTTTAGTGGCATGTAATAGGAGTGTTTGAAATATGTAATAGGAGTATCTAGGATATGTTTTAAGTACTTATTACGAGTGGTATGTTCTATACTTGTGTGATGAATATATGCTTTAGTTAATAATGTGCTAATTCATGTTTTGGTATGAAAAAATTCAAGTATAGTGTGGAATTTTTCATATAATAGGTGAAATTTGTATATGTTTTGATTGTATGTCATATGTGGTATTGGTTAGATAGATAAAATGATATTTATGTTTTGTAATAGCTTATATGTGATCATGTTTTATAGCTTGGTGTGTTTATGGTCTTCTTGTGCTAATTGATCACTTGATATAAACTTTAAAAGTTGTTTGAATTATTGTACAAATGAATATGGTAGAATGAAAAGAGTAATTGTAATTATGACATGAATTAATATATGGTTTTTTAGCTTAAATGCAAACTATTTGGTATATGCTTGTGACATGAAAGTATAGGCTTGGTTTTAATTTATTTTGGTATATAAGTTGTGGTGCCTTTGAATGGCATATTGGTTAGAATTTATAGGTTGATTGAATTAGTATGTTTTGAATGTGTTTGAAATGTGTTTTGGTCATACGAATGTTACTAGAATCGGTGTGTCTTGGTGTGCAAGTTTTGGTTTTGAAATGGCTTGTTTTAGGGGTAATTTTTGCTGGATATTGGTTGTCACATGGCCATGTACCACACATGACCACACCACACGGCCATGTGTCTTTATTGTTTTAGGTGTAGGATTTACACGGCCTGCGACACAGCCGTGTGTCTCAAAACAGTTTGTTGCACGACATGCAACACCACCATGTGGCCCTATTTCGAATACTCACACAGGCTGGAACACGGTCTTGTGTCTATACTTCGAATGTTCATACGGCCTAGGCTATGTCACACGGCCTGGCCACACGATCGTGACCCCTATTTTCAAAATTTTCATGTTTTTCTAAAATTTTATGTTTTGTTTCAAGTTGATCCCGGATTGCTCCCAAACTATTTTTAGGGCCTCATAAACTCAATTTAAGGTCCGTAAGTATATTTGTGTTATAAATGTAATATGTGTTTGAATGTTAGTATTTAATTTAAATAATAGTTTTTATTTGAAGTTAAATGTTCTAAATTGTACTGTAATACTTCGTAACCCTAATTCGATAACGGAAACGGGTTAGGGTTGTTACACTATGTTCTTTTCAGACCTCACATACTCCAACGTAAGTACTCTATTGTTTATTAAATGTCTCACAGATTCATGTCTTATTCAAATATGCCTATTCTTTCCATTGTAAGATTGACTCTTAGCAACGCAAATTGTGTCTTGTGAGTCACATAATAGAGATACGGTAGGTACTAGTTTTCCTCATAAAGGAATCTCTACAAATAGATTCCTAATTCACTCAACCTCTTTCCTGGCTAAGTCAAAAGCTATAAGCTTTGACTCCATCGTGGAGCGAGCAATACATGTCTATTTAGCATACTTCTACAAAATGGTTGCTCCACCCAAAGTAAAGACATACCCACTTGTAGAGCTTACCTCATCATTATCAGTTACCTAGTTTGCATCACAATAGCCCTCAAGGATTGTTGGGTATCCAAAAAATTCTAACTACCAAGTTATTGTACCTTTAAGGTATTTAAGCAAACGTTTTGGAGCATTCTAATGCTCATTGCTAGGATTATGGGTATATCTACTTAGTCTACTAATTCCATAAGAAATGTCCAGACGATTGTAGTTCATCAAAAACATAAGACTTCCAATAATTGTAGCATCTCTAATTGCAAAACACTATTTCCTCTATTCTTTAACAGTTTTATACTAGAATCATAAGGAGTTCTCACAGGGATTACATCAAAGCTATTAAACCTTTTTAACACTTTCTTTATATAGCAAGATTGATTTAATGCAAATCATTTTTTCTAATTTTGTAACCTTAACTCCTAAGATTATATCTACCTCTCCTAAATCAGTCATTTCAAATCTGGTAGATAAGAAACTCTTGGTTTTATTAATGACTTCTATATTGGAACTGAAAATTAACATGTCATCTATATACAGACTTATGATGACACAATCAGAACCAAATATCTTAGAATACACACATGCATTTGCACCATTAACAATAAAACTTAAACTAAGAATAGTCTTATGGAATTTCTCATACCATTGTTTTGGAGCTTGTTTGATACCATACAGAGATTTTTTAGTCTGCAAACTTTATCTTCCATACCAGGTGCCAAAAATCTTGGAGGTTGCTCCACGTAGATCTCCTCATCCAAATCACCATTCGAGAAATTTATCTTCACATCCATCTGATGTACCAACAATTTGTGAATGGAAGCTAAAGCAAACAAAAAATGAGTGAGATCTTAGTCACAAGAGAGTATGTATCAAAATAATCTACTCCAAATTTCCAAGTAAAACCTTTAACAACTAGTCTTACCTTATACTTTTGTATTGACTCATCTGATCTAAGTTTCTTTCTAAAAACCCATTTATTACTAATAGGTCTAAAACCTCTAGGTGAGTCTAGTAATTCTCAAGTGTGATTAGAAATAATAGATTCAAGCTAGTTATTACTAACATCTCTAAAAAAATAGCATCTATTGAATTTATGGCTTCATCATAGGTTTTTGGATCCTCATCTATAAAAAATGCATGAGCAATAAAATCACTTATTAAGTCTAAATCATTAGTCTCAATTACAAAGGAAGTAAAGAAATCAAGTTTGAAACTAGTGGTACTCCTTTGTCTTTTACTTCTCCTAGGTTCCACATCATCATTAAGAATATCTCTATTATGTGTACTAAAAGAAGAAACATGTTCATCTAATTGTATATCGGGATTTATGTCAAATTTCTTTAAAGGAAAAATATTTTTAAAAAAACATCATCTCTAGATTCACATACGAAAGAATCATGCCAAGACATAAATCTATAAGCAACACTATTTAGAGCATAACGAACAAAAAAAAAGTCAATAGTTTTAAGTCTAATAGTATTCTGTTTAAAAGAAAGTAAGCCTCCTTTTGCTAAGCACCCCTACACTTTCAAGTATTGAAGATTAGGGGCATAACCTTTCCACAAATCGTATGGGGTACAATCTAATTTTTTATGAAGTACTCTATTAAGAATGTGGATTATAGAAAGTACGACCTCCTCTAATATGTGGTCAAGTAAACTAGAATTAATTAGTAAATCATTCATCATCTTTTTAGGGTTATGTTTTTTTTTTCAGCTATGCAATTTTGTTATGGAAAATAGGGAGTGAAAAAATCATGTATAATTTCATCTTTCTCACAAACCTCTTTAAGAAAGTTAGTGTTATACTCGCCACCTCTATCGGATCTAAGATGTTTTATTCTCTTATCAATTTGGTTTTATACTCTCTTTGTTATAAAGGAAAAATGTTTGTTCAATTTCATCTTTTGTTCTTAGAATATATACCTTTGTATCCCTAGAATAGTCATCTACAAAGGTAATATTGTAACGCCCCAAATTATGGGCCTAGAAGTTTGGAGCTTTGAGCATAAGGACAGTGGAGAGATTGCACATATGTGTCTAATTGTGCAATTTAGTGACAAGAATGGGCCTGCTGGTCTGGTGGTTGTGTGGGTGTTAGCATACCTTGAGGTTCCGGGTTCGAGTCTTATGAGTGAATTTTAGAAACATTTTATTTTGCATGGCTTAAAGAAAGTATTCTAGCTATTTAGTTATTTAATATATACGCTTTTTATTTTATTTTATTTTTTATTTATTTATTTTGAATTGTTATTTTGCTTTGCACATTCTTTTCCTCTACATTTTCTGGGTTTTCGTTCTTTTGCTCGTCTCTGTTTGGAATACGGTTTTAACTACAAATTCTAGAACTTCGCTCCTCAGCCATCTTCTTCATTGTCAAAATAGGTGTGGGATTCGAACGGTAACTTCATTGTTTTTTTATTATTGTTTAATGGTTTTTGCAAACTTATGATTCGGGTTTTCTTGAGTGAATGTTAAACCATGTATTTTGAGTTCTAGTCGATGGAAGTGATGAGAAATCGCCACTTCCTGGTATACTTTGATAGGGTAAAGGTGAGGGACGGTTCTGGTGGCCAAAACAACAGTTTAGGAGCTAATATAGGGTGGTTTCGTGACCTTCCCGACGGCCACACGGGGGTGTGCTGAGGCACACGACCGTGTGGATTTGGGAATTAGGGTTTTCGGGCCAAATTGGATGCCACATGGCCGTGTGGCCAATTTGGGGATTTTGTCGACTTTCACACGGTCGTGTCCCTCAGGCACACGGGCGTGTGAGATTGAGAATTAGGGTATTAGAGTTTTGGGGTCACATGGCCTGGCCACATGGCCGTGTGACCGGTTTGGGGATGTAGGGATCCTACACGAGCGTGTGAGATTCTCACACGGTCGTGTCTACCTTGCACCTAATATTAGTGAACTTGGAGAATGAGTTACACGGCCTCTTCACACGGTCGTGTCCCTGCCCCACACGGTCATGTGCCTCCGTCACACGGCCATGTGCCACCCCTCACACAGGCGTTTGGATCCCTACACGGCCTAGATTACTCCAGACGGCCGGAACACACGGGTATGTGGGCCTAACTTGCCAAATTTTTATTATAAGGCGATTTAAGTGCAATCGCGATTCTATGTGTTCCAACCCTCGACTAACATTACGAGGGTTAACATGACTCTACCTTTACTGCGTTTTAAGTGTTATTTGTGCTTGGTTGTATGAAATGTTAGGTACCAAATCTGAATGCATAAGTGTGGACGTTTCTGTAACTGAATGACTAATTGTAAGTGACTACTTCTGGATGATTGTCTGAAATTGAATTTTGAATTGGTGCATCTGCATTCATACATCTGCATACATACATCTGCATATAAGGTATTTTGGGTTGGGATGTTGAAGTGAAGGAGATTTACAATTTGGCAGTTTATCTGCATACTGGAGTCCCAATACCTAAAGGGTCATGGACGATTTGACTGTACTGTAGTTTTTCACACTGCACTGTACAGAACATACGTCAGCACCGCTATGAATTATTGACTGATCTGGCATTTTTATTGCAACCCATCAGTATAGCGGTTTACCGTATTGCATTGTACCGTAAATACGTTAGCTACGTTACGTACTGTTATCTGATTTGGCAGTTCACACTGCATGTCTGTACCATGGTTTACCGCATTGCACAGTACAACTTATACGCTAGCATGGTTGCGTATTATATGAGACTGGTAGTCTATCTGCACACTGATAGCCCCAATTCCCAGAGGGTCAAGGGCGGTCCCAATTCCCTGAGGGTCGAGGATAATGTTGATGATCATCGTTGCCGGGTAACCTAGGATGACATCATATGGAGCATAAGGTTGAATGGGCTTTTCGAGGTCCTACTCGAAATGTAGGGATGGGTGGGTTGATTAAATCATAACAGTAAGTGTAGGGTTGGACGGAGATGGTGTGTTGGCTGGATAGGTGGGTTATTTTGTAACGCATGTGCACTCATATACATCTGATTGACACTGTGGCTAAACGTGATACTGTGATGGAATTTGATTGAATGTTTGACTAAAATATTTGAATGTTTGATTGATTGAAGTGTCTGATTATATTGTTCGACTGAAAGGCACTCGTGCCTAAGAGAACCTTGTGTGGTGGGCTAAGGCCCAAACTGATTCTGATTCTGGAAAATGGCTTAGGCTTAGGTTGTAACTACTGAGAATTACTACTACTGTGTCCGATTAGGCCATATGATTGTAGAGTTACATATAGTGTACGTTTGGTTTGGGGTGAATCCAATCAGCTCAACTGTTATCTGTCTGTAAGAATGTTCTGTGTCGAACTGCTTCCAAGCTTTTCTATTTTTGTACCTGTACTGTTTTCGTTTCCGTAGTGTTACTGGTTTTGATCTCACACTGAGCTCGAGTAGCTCACCCCCTCTTCTGTTTCCCTTTTAGGTATAGTTCTGGATTCTGTAGCTAGGTTCAGTACGCGGAGGTCTTAGACAGGCTTGTGAACAGCAATTGAGCAGTTTGTGTTTTTTTTTAGTTTTTACATTTGGTTTTGAACTGTAAAGATTTATAATACTGTGGTACCAATATTGTTTTAAACTTTTTTCGTACATTATGTTTTGTTACTTTCACAAATGATATTTTTAAATGATTGAATGTTTTGGTTTGTTTTGAGATAAATGTTCTCAGAAATGAAATTTTGAACGACTGGTTTTTATTAAATTTTCCTACGATCACTTCGGTGATCAATGTAGCCTCCTGGATTCGGTCTAGAGTTCTAGGCTGGGTTTGGGGTGTTACAAATATAATAGTGTTTTTCTATTGTTACTTTATGTGTTTCTAAAGTCTGTTAGATCAATATGAATTAACTTTAAAAGTTCAGTCTTCCTATCAGAAATAGTCTTCAAGGAAGGCCTAGCATGTTTGACTTCAACACAAATTTCACATTTATTAAAGCTACTATCATCTAGATTAGGAAGTATATTCATTTTTTATGAGTTTTTAGAAAATGAATATTCATATGTCCTAATCAAGCATGCCACATGTCAAATGATTCAACAATATAAGTAGAAGTGGTAGCTTTATTATTATTAAACTTAGTCTCAATCACAAATAAACCTCCACTTAAATAACCTTTCCCCATATAATCTCCATTTTGAAAAAGTACAAGTTTATCGAATTCAAAGACTAGTTTAACACCTACCTTATTCAGTAATCCACCATTAATCAAATTTCTACACAAGGTAGGTACATAAAGGACATTATTCAATGACAATGTTTACTAGAAGTAAGTTTGAGTAAAATATTTCCTTTATCGAGTACTTACGAAGTGCTAGAATTACCTATGTAGACTTGTTCACCTTCAGCTACACTTTCAAATTCGGTGAACAATTCTCTGTTGGCATAGAAATGTTTGGAGGCACTTGTTTCTACAATCCACTCCACATTGTTCTTGACTAGGTTCACTTCGGAAACCACAACGGCTATAACCTCATCTGGATTTTCAACTATATGCACTTATAGTTTGTTTTGATTCTAGTGGTCAGAACGTTGGTACCATTGGTATGCTTTGTATCCAGCTTTTCCACACACATAGCATTTCACATGGTTATTTTTTTATTCTTCCTTGGTTTCTTGAAGTTGTCAACTTTCTTGTTCTAGAGTTTTATTATTTTCTTTGAACTCCTAGTATCTTTAAACTTGTTAAATTTGGGGACCAGAACCAGATTCGACAATGTTAGCTTTTAAAGAAAATTGAGTTGAGGTTACTGAAGCCTTATCTTTAAGGCGATTGACTTACTCAATCTTCATATGGTTAATCAATTCTTCTAGAGGAATGACCTATTTTTTATGCTTTAGGAGATTACAGTAGTCAGATTAGGATTTTAGTAGTTTTTCAATCAAGACGTTTGCTTGAAAATTTTCACACATCTCCATCTCTTTCGCTAGGATGCCGGAGACCAGCTTCTCGTAAATATGAACATGATCCATAATTGACTTATCATCGATCATCTGAAACTTGAGCAACTCTCCAATAACATATTTCTTGACCCCATCATCATCGGCTCTGTATTTCTTCTCCAATGTATCACAAATTGACTTAGCTGACTTATTTTTGACAAACAGGTCTAAGAGGTTATTAGCCATATGGCTCAACATGTGACATTTTACCATTTTGTTGTCCTTTTCAAACTTGTCTTTTGTAGCTACTGTAACAGCCCATTTTTCAGTGAAATCGGAACTGTGGTTTCGGGACCACAAATCTGAGCCAAAAATAAAATTTATTTTTATTTTATTTTATGGTCCGTAATATGATATAAATATCATATGAGAATTTTGATAAGAAAATTTTACCGATTATGTGCTTAATTACGAGAAAGACTAAATCGCATAAAATGCGAAAGTTGGATTCTAGTTGCTAGAAGGATCAAATAGCTATGGAATTCAAAAATTAAGGTCCTTATATGGTAATTAGACCATTAAAAAAAGTATGTAGATTTTTTCTTGGTGACTCATCCATGGAAATTTAGAAAAGGTAATGGCTAAATTGAAAAGTGAAATTTTTAATTAATTAAAAGATGATAAAATAGATATCATCTTATTTTCTCATCTTCTTCCCCAAAATAGATCAAGGAAACCCTAGAAGAGAGAGAAGAAACTTTCATGGCCAAATTAGGTAAGTTTCCTTATTCCATTTTTAGTAATTTTGATATTTTTGGAATCGGGATAGTCTAAACTATCTATTTGGGGGATAAAATTGAAAATTTATCAAGATATGAAAAATGGGTCATGGATGTCTATGTTGGAAATTAGAAATTTATGGTAGAAAATAAAAGATTATTGATAGATAAACAACTTTTACAGAGTAATTTTTTATGAAAACATGATTTAGGGACTAAAATGTAAACTTCTAAAATTGAAGGAAAAATTATAAAATTTTATGAATACATGTGCTGTAAATTTTGTAATGAGGCTTTGGCTAGACTTGGAATAGGGAGTAATTTGCATAAGCTTTATTTTCCGAGCCTAGGACAAAAATAGAATTTATGGAAAAGTTAGGGGCAAAATGGTAATCTTGCCTAGGATGAAAATTGAGTCCATTTGAATGTGAAATGTGATAAATTAATTTTAAATTTACTCGTATGGATCCAGATAGACCAAATTCGGAGCTAGAACGAGGAAAGAGAAAATGTCGGATTAGAAGATTTTTATACACGAACCTTTATCGAGGTAAGTTCGTGTAACTAAATTATGTTTATTTATATGTTTGTTTTGATTGTGATTATGTAAATTGTATAAATGTCATATATATATGAAAGGATTACATATACGATCAAGCTCGATAAATAAAAATGTTCTAATTAATTAATAATGCCCGATAGATGTTAAAAGGGTAAACGATGGAAATGTTGCTCCCATGCTCAGAATGGATATTATCATATGAATTATGTGGTGTTAAAGATGTATGAAATGATAACATATTGGAAAATTCTTAGAAATGTTAAATCTCGTTTGAATAAATGAAAATCGATGGATAAATATAATTGCCTGAAACAAATGAGGTCTTGCATTTGTTGCAGAATGGATTTAGCTCGGATGAGTAGTCCTAATGACTTCATTACAGAAAGGATTTAGCCCGAACGAGTAATCCTGATATAAGTTCTCTTGAGCATATATTATGGATTGGATTTTTCCCGGATGGGTAATCCAGATCAAGCTCTTTAGAGCATATGACATAAAAAGGATTTAGCCTGGACTAGTAATCCTGTTGTATACATGTGTAGCTCGAGAGTGTACTCTCTGAAAATTGTACCTTAAGGGTACTATTGGACGTGAATTGACGGATTATGATTTGTACACCCTGGGTGTACTACTTGTGTATCCATTGATATTTCGAATAAATTCAATGGGTGAAGGTCTGACAAGAGCAACGATGAATTGAAAACAAATTGACATGGAATGATACATATGATATGGAAATATGACATGAAAAGAATATTACATGAAATACAAGAAGATGATATTTGTATATAGAAATTACTTGATGAGAATGTTCTTCCTTGATCATAGACCCGTACACCTTGAATGTACTACTACTTGTGCGACCTTAACACTCGAATAAAATGAGTAAAGTCCTGCCATGAAATTATCTAAACTCAAAAGGAATTACTATGAAGCTATACTTGTATTAATAAGAGATGTCTATACATGTTAAATGAATACATGTTGTGGAAAGCATATGTGCATGGGAACTTGATTGTTGTTGAGCCCATACATGTCTTGATGTTACTATGGAATATATGACTAACAAGGGAAATGAGGATATGTGTAGGGCTTGAGATCAAAGTGGTTGAATATACCTTACTTAGTTACCTCAAATAGGATGTATGGTAAGTTAAGTACCATGTTATATGAACTTACTAAGCATTTTATGCTTACCCCGTTTTATTTTCCCCTATTTTAGAGTAAATCGAAAGCTCATTAGACTGGAAGCTCGGTAAAGATCACTCACACTATCCATCGGCTTATGACGATACAATACTGTAAATCAATTATGGTTGTAATGGCATGTATAGGATATGTTGGCCATATTGGCATGTAAATGTAAATGATGCTTGTAATCTAGCCATTGGAATGGCTAGTAATGGTTGTTTTGAAATACTTGTAATGTTATGCTATGGTAACCATATGTATATGTTAAATAGTTGATCAAATCATGTTTAACACATGAATTGAACAACGGTAGGATAGTAAACATGTAAGCATGCAATGATATACCATGTTGAATGATGAAATTTGCTTATTTGAATGCTTAGAATGGTTGGATTGTACTTGGTATGTTTTGGTGCAGGAAAATGGTAAATTTTGGTGACAAGTGAGGCTAGGAAATAGCTTTATTTTGTCCACATGGACAGACACACGGGTGTGTTTCTAAACCGTGTGTGACACACAACCTACCCCATGGGCGTGTGTAGCCAGGCCGTGTGTCCCCTGCACCTTAAATTCGAGAAAACAGAATGCTCAGAATTGAGCACACGGGCAGAGACATGGACGTGTGTCTCAGCTGTGTGGGTGACACGGCCTTGAACACAGGCGTGTGTCTTGGCTGTGTGAAACCTATACCTAATTCGAATTGAATTAATTAACCACACGGCCTAGCATACGGGCTTGTGGTATGGCCGTGTGGCGCAAGTCAGAGAGCAACCTAAATCGGATACGGCTTGAAGCACGGGCATGTCTAAGAGTCACATGGGCGTGTCCCTTAGACCACACGGGCGTGTGAGCCTTGCACCTTGGAAATTTTTTGAAATGTCACGAAAAAATTCTTAGAGTTCCGATTAAGTCCCGAATCGATTCAAATGCTCGTATTGGACCTCGAGGGTCCATCTAAGGGACGTTACGAATGACCTCGGTTAATGAATAGTGATTGACATGATTTATCTGAGATTGTTATGAAAAGTTCCGGTAATGCTCTGGAACCCTGTTCCCACAATGGATACGTGTTAGAGGTGTTACAGCTGCGACATATGAGTCTTCAGGAATGGTGGCAGAACCTCCGAATTTCTCGGTGGCAGGTGGATTGAAAAGGACATAGTCAACTTCATGTTGTTTGAAGAAAGATGACCATCCTTTGAGACCAGCGGCGGTAGCTAGTCTCGTCAAAAGGTTCGATCTTGGAGAGATCAGAGATGTATTTGTTGATCGAGGTAGACATGTTTAAACAGTAGTAATTCGTTTCTAAATTATTGGAAATATACTACTACAAAACAAATTTGTTAGCATTGATTGGAAAAACTAAACCAAGAATTAAGAAATCAAAATTTATTGTGCCATGGAAGAACTATTGCCTTAGAAACGAATTCACCCTGATCAATGTAATTGTGTAGTGGACGTCGTCCCCCAAGGTTAACACAATGCTTTAATATTTGTTCGCACAAATAAGAAAGGTGGAACACAATTGGTATTGCTTTTCTTAGGGAAATCACACTAGGATCAATTCCTAGGAAAGTTTGGAAGGTTATAGTCAGTCCCGCTTAAAACCCAAAGTCCTAGACATAATTTTCTCTCATGTAATTTAGAGAAAAATATCAAAATTTTAAAAGGGAATGGAAAAAGAGGCAAGGAGGAGGAAAGAGTTTTCTAATTTATGTGTTTTGCTTTCTGTGTAAAAATGAGGAAAATAGCTCTCTATTTATACTAGTAACAGAAAGATAAAATAGTAAATATGCAGGGGTAAAAGAGTAAAAAATCGTAGGGCTCTGCGCAACAATAAAAAATATATTTTGTTCCAAATTTTCATAAAAGTGAAAAACAGAAAAAGTAAAACTATTTTTATTTTCTTGAAAATAATATAAATTTTTTTATCCAAAAGAAATATTCAACACGGGCACGAGTCGAGCGAGCAGCGACAACGCACTTGTTTTAGGCCTATAGCCCAATTATTTAATAAGATTAAGAAGTAATGCTATAAAAAGTAAGGCTATATATAAACTCTCTTAATAGCCTATACTACCAATGTGAGATATACCCACTTATCAACTATCATTTACATTACCAACATAGATCATCAAAATTCTAAATAATAATTTGTGTATAAAATTTATAATTTCCATATGCATAATAAAATTTTTAATATATAATAACTTTCTATTCGCATAGTTGTTTTACCGTATCCAACAGCCATCATTTAAATTATACTTCTATTAAATATTATTTAATTATTTATTAACTTAAAATTTTGTAATTAATGCATTGTTTTTATGAAATTAAAAAAACCAATAATTATATATATATATATATATATATATATTAGTAGAAGGAAACATAGGTCAAGCCTAGATATAAGAAAATATGCTAACTACTAATTGACTCCTCAAAAATACTCGAACGAGTATCCTCTTCTAATAAAATCTTGATTTCATGCGGCGGCTCCTCAAGAACCACAAATGTTCAATATCACTACTAGTCATCTTGGCTAAATGATCCGTTACTTTATTATTTGTTCTTCGGATACTTTTGAATTTTACTCTCTAATCTTTAAGACACAAGTCGTGAATAAGTTGAATTTCAACAACACTACTCATCCATAAGCAAAGCATTATCACTCTCCAATTTCACTTCCCTAAACCCTTTGTTCCAAGCTAGTCTCAAGCCTTTTAAAACAGCTTTGGCTTCAATTTGGAAAATATTTGTGAAACTTAGTGACACCTTGAAACCAAACAACCAATCACTGCTTGGTCCTGGAGCCACTCCGCCAGTTGCTGCTCTTGAACCGCATCTTGATAAGGAACCATCAACATTAATTTTGGTCCATCCAATAGCTGGTTTTTGCCAATTGTTTAACAACATAGTAGTGCATGCCCATCGTCCAATTGCACCTTCAATTTGCAAGGATTTAGTCCAAACGATAGCGGAAGAAATAATATCTCTGGTATTCCTGTTCGCCCTGTTAAAAATGGCATCATTCCTGATTTTCCAAATAAACCAACAAGTAATCCCAAAAAAACCTCCCATTGACCACAATTAAAAGCATAATTACCCTTGTTCTTTAAGTTCCACGTGATCCACTTTTCAAGGGAAAAGCTAAAAAAACATCGCCAAAGTTTCATAGGGAGAACTGCTTTCCAAATTGATTGAGCAGAAGAAAAGTCCCTAACAGCATGTAAAGCAGACTCCAATATAGCACAGCAATGTTCACAACATGGAAAATGACTCATACCTCTTTTAGTACGTTCCTCGTTTGTCAATAGACGACCTCTAATAGGCAACCACAAAAACATCCTGACTCATTGAGGTGCTACAGATTTCCATATTATCTTGTCGTTTCTAAAAGATCCTGAATCAGACTCGACAAAAAGATGCTTGTAAGTCTCTGCGGTATAGAACTTCCCTGCTGATGTCCATTTCCAAGAAATAGAATCCGATCTAGCAACATTAGAAGGCGCTTTATGGGCAATAACATGTGTTACAACTTCACGGGGTAGAACAGAAGATAACCACTGCATGTTCCAGATTCCATCCGAAAGTGCCATATCGCGTACTAGGATGGATTCATCTGGTTCTCCGAATCCAAGGTAGAATTGTCTAAGAGGATCAATTTGTCGCACCTAGATTAGAATATATATTTTAAATTCAAATGCTAAATACTGTCTAATGATACTGATTAACAATTTTGATATAGATGAAAACTTAACAAAAATTGAATGGCTTTTTACTGAATACAACATTTGCACATCTTCGTATTGCGAAAGAGAGAAAATGAAAGATAATAAAATTAATAATTGTATAATTGAAAATTACGTAATTAAAATATAAGTGTATGTATGGTTTAAAGTTAGTTATAACATAATGATCTGAATTAAAAAATGTATAAAAATATTAAAATTATATTAAAATCAAAATAATGCTTTGATGGATGTAATAAAATTTAGGGTTTATAGATGTGAGTTATGAGTTTAAATATTACTATTTGAGTTTTTTAATAAAATATAAAAATAAAAAATATTTTCATAATAATATAATTTATTTTATATATAAAAATATCATTTTAATCGAATAAATATTTGATTAACTCAAATTAAAGGTTTAAAGTTAAAGTTAGTAAAAATAAGATGATCAGACTCTGTGCTTTTTGGCAAAAATTAAATTTAAAAATAAAAATTGGCATATATTGGCTTGCCTTAAAATGCAATACTAAATAAATAAGTTTAACTTTTGCTATTACAAATCATTGTTTGAAAACCTAAAACAATCCAATTGAAAAAAAAAAAAAAACTTAAAATGAAAAATTGGCAATTAATTTTTTGGGAAGTGATTTCTAAAATTTGATTTCGTTACTATTTTTAGTATGTTTGAAAAATTTTGAATCAATCATGATATTTTATTTATTTTCAATTTCTTCCTAAGTTTTTAATTGTACTAGTGATAGAATCAATCATCTTATCAATTTGTCGATCTAATCTATTCGATTAAAAACTTATAAATAATTAAAAATATAATAATAATAATAATAAAAACTCGGATCAATCATCCAATCAACAGCCAATTCAACCTATTCTTGATCTAATCAGTTCAAAATCAATTTTCGGACCAATCCCCCAATCGATTCTCAATCCGCCCGGCTAGTCCAGTTCAAACAACACTGAATTTTTCTTTCTTTCTTTCGGGGTTTCAAAATCCCATTACTCGCTTCATCAAATAACCCCTGTAAAGCAATTATCAACTTGTTTGCCTTATAAGAAGATAAGTTAGTTCTGCTAGCATTGAAAGAACAATGAGTTGTTCATTTTGAAATTGTTGAAGTTCTAACAAATTTGGTATAATTCCAGATTTATGAGACAAAAGAAAAGAAAACAATTTAAAAACATGTTTAAATAAGTAAAAAACTCCTTTGAATTCTACAAGACACAAACTTTTTACTGCCAAATGCAAGGACAAGAAATCGTTGTTTGACAATCTAAAAAAAAATCCAAATGAAAAAGGAAAACCCCAAGAAAATGAAACTTTTAATGGAAAAAAAAGAAAGAATCCAAATAAAGTTTTTGCGACACAAGGCTGCATTGTTAGCTTCTTGGATAGGAAGTTATATTTATGAAGTTGCAAAATGGGGATTACTGAGTTAGTAATAATAATAAATGAAAATGAAAAATATAAAGGGTCTACTTGCTTCAACAACTCTATATTATTCAACTACATCGCCATGGAAAACCCTTGTAATAACAGTTAAAAACATCTGAATCTTGGTTCCAATGCTTAAAAAGTTCCAATTACAACAAGAGTTGATAGCAAATGGTTTTGTTCTCACCAATGAAGAAGATTAATATCAATCTGAGTAAAGCTTGACCTCGTCTAGCGGGATTAGAACTGGAACTGCATCTCAGGTGAATAGCCGAGAGCATCAAGATGGCCAGCCATGGCTTTGTTCATCGGTGGAGGGCCACACCTTAGAATCTACAGGTTTCAATATCAAATTAAAATCAAAACATTTGGTTTCCATGTCGCCATGCCGGGAAAAAGAATGTAAAGTACCTTGATATCAGGAGCTGGTGCTGGGCAGTGGGTCTGAATCATTTCCTTTGACACAAAGCCGACACCTCCATTCCAGACTTCAGGAGGCTGAGAAAATAATATCATAATAATGTAGTTTGTTAATAGAATGGCTATTAGAGTTTACGTTCAGTATGTAAAAAGAAACTTAAGAGTTAACGTTCAGTATGTAAAAAGAAACTAACCACAGCCAATCAACTTCAAGATTGCAGACACATTGAAAGAGATGCAAGAATAGAAAATCTTTATATATGGAATGCACATTAAAGTTACATCACATATCAGAACAGCTCAGTGAATCATGTAAGAATATTAATTAGTCTAACGATGTCATGATTTTCAAGACAAAGTGACTTCTATTATTGTTCAAACCACATACCATTTGCATTACCTGATCAGAGAAAATGGTATCTGTTCAGCTAAATGGAGTAAGAAAGTTGTAGCATGGATAGAAATTTGAAAAGCCATATGCTTTTCAAATAATTTCTCTAACAGGCTCCATTATGTCATGCTCTTCTTTTTTTTTTTTTAAGTATCCGTATCTGAAACATGATTGGGCATCCAAATACATTGAAAAACTTGAAAAACTTAAGAGCATAGCCAAGTCAGACACATACTCATATCCGAATCTCATCACAAGCCCATGTAACAGCCACTATCCTGTCCTTTCTACATATGAAGATTTTTTATATTTTAAAAAATAATTATTGCGCGTTCTAGTCAAAGCAGAAAAGTTTTCTGGCATTTATTATCCTTCATTCCGAGAAAATCTTATCAGTATTATCGGCCATATTTGTACTTCAATTGGGGCTATGCATGAAAAAGGAGAGAAGAATATTTCGGGACTTCATATTCCGACAAACCTTCTCTGCTCCTACGAGATTTACAGAAATCTGAGCCAGATAAAGAATGAAAGAAAACATGTTAGGAGATAGCCACATGAGAAAGGCATCAAACCTGGTTCAAAACGTAGTAGACTTTGAAGCGACCAGGGTACTTGGCAACAAGGCTATCCAACTCTTCCTGCAAATAAACCACTTGAATTTCAATTCTTGATCCATTTTCAAATTCTTGTGAACTAGTCACTAAGCACCCATGCCCGTATTTCATCCTCAGTGTGTACATTCACAGCAGCCATAATAATCATTGCACATTGAATGTACAACATTAAAAAATAAATAAATCTATTCAAGGAAACTTGGAATGTGGTCTATAATAATGATAACATGGAATGGAAATTATAAAATCCACCATGATGTTTTTTATTATAAAATAAACTAAAAATTCGAGTCATTCCAAGTCCTACGAGGTGACCCTAAAGGCCCTGCCCGCGGTAAGACATAAGCACCAACAGGCATGTGATCTGTTGGTAGAGTGTTGGACTCTTAGTTCCAGAGACCAGGGGTAAAACCTTGGCAACATCAAAATTAAAAAAAAAGGACATAAGCAAGGGTTTGGGCCAATCATATGCTCGGACCCTGCAGCACCATAAAAAAGGGTCAGGCCTAGTACACAATTCCATTCAGGGCCCAATATAGCTCAGCATTGCTCGTAGAGACAGGCTATTCTGTTCTCCATAATGGAAGACAGAAGAAGCCTGTCTGGGGTCTGTTACTTTGGACCGATTGAGTTGTTGAAAGATAAAAAACAAAGTAGAAAGTAAAATACCTTCAAAAGAATGTCCTCATATGTAACATTGGCATAAATAAGGTGTACGTTTGTCATGTCTTTTGGGTTCTCCAATATGGCTCTGGCTACCTAATCACAAACCAAAACCAGAAAACAAATATCAGAGACATGATATACAAATATTTAAAATTTTGCAACAGGCTAAAAATAAAAACATGTGGCAAGGCAACATGTCTCTAATAGGACCAAATACATTAAAAGAACTAGTTGACAAATAATTGACATACTTGGAACATTGGAGTAATGCCAGAGCCTCCAGCAATCATCCCAAATGCTCTAACTTGACCAGGTTGATACCTGAACCGCCCCTGGAAGAAACAATTCATGGAACAACATTAAGAAAATTATAACCAAAGGTGAATTCTCAAGTTGAACAAAATTCAGACAAGGCAAAAAAAGCCCTAGGCAGCAAGCCTTCAATAATACAAGGAAGGTGTTTAAACAAACATGATGTGTTTGTATTCTATAGGAAATGCATTGCAATGTTTGGTAAGGTTGCAATTTATGGAGATAATCTAATATTTCAGGTTGCAATAAAAGCAAGATAAGTAGCTCGCCTAAACAAAAAGTTGTTGCTAACACCAAAAGCAATGTTAACAAAGAAACAGGCAGGAAATGGAAAGGAGTACACTATAGACGAGAGCACTCTATGCATTCATATTTAAGAAACTGTATACCTTGGGACCCTTCACAGCAAGATAATCACCAACACGCAACTCTCTGAAATGGTGTGACATCCTTCCTTGAGGATACATCTACTTACAAGAAGATTTCCATCATACAGTTAGAAGATGGGAACACTCGGATATATAAATATCACACTAAAGTTCACTCCAACCAGCAAGAAATTTCAGGAAAGTACCTTAATAACTAATTCAAAATGACCAACATCAGAATCCAATGTAGTAGGCGTATATGGTTTAATAACCTCCTCACCTTGGCTATCCTTGCCCCTGTTAAGATGAGAAGCATCTAACTTGTACAGTAGTCCAGTTTGCAAGCATTAGGGAAGTATCTAAAACCATTAATCTATGAAGAAATACAAAAAGGATGAATACAATCAACTGAACCTGCAACTTATATGCTGTCCGATGGGAAGACCCAAAACTGAAGTAGGAGTAGGAAGTCCAAATGTGAACTTCGCCACATTATGACTCAGCTGCTGGCGCTTGACAAGCTTAAACTCTCTGAAATTTTCCGGATCAAGGCAGCCTAAAAGCACAAATGACAGCATGAGCAACTTTGTAATAAAACAACACAGAAACAAAACTTAAAAGAAAAATTTACACTGAAGTAGATTAAGTCTCAATAAGTCAACTTTCATAGGGGAAAAAAGGGTGATTGCTTTGCATTATCAAAGAAAAATCCATTTACAACAGAGAATAATACAAGGAACTGAGGATAACCAGAGCTCAGAAAGTGCTAACAAGCCAAATTCAAGTAGATATGTCACCTAGACTGCTTTAACCTGCGACTTTGCCTAACCTAAAGGTCATAAGTTAAAACGAACACAACAGATTTGTCTCTTGAAATGTATGAATATGCAACTTTGATCAGAAATTCAGAACAATTCACATCAAAATATTACCCTATATTGACGCCAGTAGTTTTTAACATTTTTCTATTGCTCCCAGCTTACACTGTTCTTTATAAGCATTAAGCACCACATAATACCAGCCTTAACCAATGATAAAGCTAACCCAGCCAAGTTATAAGAATCAGTACACAGGGATGCAATTTTTGACTAAGAAAAGGAAATAAATTAGTTTGCAATACTTGCTTCTGACAACTGTATTTGAATATTTCAAATCCTAAGATTACCTTATTAAGTGTTGGATACATAAATGTATCTGGCATTGGTATGGTTGCAATTTTCTAAGTTTTTCCATATACTTGGAGGACCCTTGGAGTCAAACATGGGTACATCAAGAAAACTGAAGAGGCCGAGCAACATAGCTTCATGGACCAATACCTTACGGATAAAGTATCAGCCCGTGAAGAGTTACACACAAACACAGCCATTCCATCCAGAAAACAAGCTGTTAATATTTTATGTGACAGTCATTCACCGTCAAGCATTTCATTAAAACTACATAAGAAACAGAACTCAATCCTATACCATATATTCAATCAGTATGCCAAACATTCAGAACCACAACAAATCACGACCACCGGAAAACAGTCTATTAGTCACTACATTCTTAACAACAAACCATTAATCCATTTCAATACCTTATATGCCCTAAAAACCCATTGACCAAAATACAAATAAACAGGCCAAAACATACACAAAAGCCCCGGGATTTAAGTACACGGTATACCTATTAGTTAACATTCAAGGAACAATCAATCAAAGGGGAAAGAAAAGAAGAAATAATCTTTTAACAAAAGAAAATAAATTTAACAGCTAAAAAGAACAGCGTAAAGACAATTAAGTGTAAAGTCAAAACCTTTGGGTTTCCTGGAGGAAAAGAGATAAGCAGCAGCAACAAGAACGGCTAAAACAGCTACTCCAACACCAACAAGAATCTGAACATCCATGGATTGCAGGAACTCCAAATCCATGATCTTAAGAACAAAACCCAACCCTTTGTAGCAATTTATAAAGAATGGGTTTAATTCCTAGTTTAAGTTTTGCTTGCAGAAAGGGGCTTTGGCTGGGTTTTGTTTGGAGGGAGAGAAGAAAAGATAGAGATGGGGAAAATGTTAGGTGTAAGCACAGTTCATAACTCTATGCAATGAGACCAAAGTGAAGGATCTGGTGTACCTACCACCAAAGCATGACTCTCTTCCAACTTATCATTCTCCCATAGAATACAAGATATTATAAGGTAATTTATTATTTTTCCTTTAATTTTTTTATTATCCATAGTTCATCGAGTAATTATCCAATATATATCAAAATAAAAAAAATTACGGAGATATACTAGTTTAAAAATTAATTACGAAAAGTATTATTTCCCCCCAAAAATGTGTCTACCTCAGCGCGTTTTTAGGGATGCAGAGCTAAAGCACGACCTTTACGACGCGCTTTAGCCTTCCAACGGTCAAATCTCAACGGCCATTTTTTTTGACCGTTGGGGGCCCAACAAAAAAAAAAGTATAAAAACCCTCCCAACCCTTTATTTTTTTCACACTTCAATCATTTCTCAATATTCTCTCAATTTTCTCTCAATTTTCTCTCAACTTTCTCTCAAAGTCCTTGAAATTTACGCTCAAATTTCTAAATAGTCTTTTATTATTTACGAAAAAGACCTTTATAATTTTTTAATATATTTTTTTAGAAAATTTTAAAATTTTTATCGGATTACAATGGTAGGAGAATTACGTCGCTTGACAACAAGCACATCTCCGTCGAGCAAATGCAAATGGTAAGTTTTAATTTTAATTGTTCAATATTATTTAATTTTTTCAATTATGCAATTTTAATTAATTTTAATTATATAATTTTTAAACAATCGTAGATCGGTGTTGAAATGTTATATTCGAACATGCATGGTCCCCCATCGCCGTTGATCGAGACTTACCTACGGGAAGCGGGTTTTTGGCACGTGGCCACGATACGCCGGGGTTCAAGTTGGAGTCGCCTTTGATCATCGCGTTGATAGAGAGGTGGAGACCCGAGACGCACACTTTCCATCTGCCATGCGGAGAGTGTACCATCACTCTAGAAGATGTGCAGTTGCAATTGGGATTACCGGTGGACGGGTTGGTAGTCACCGGGTTCGTAACATCTACCAATTGGATGGCCGTATGCTACGAGCTTTTGGGTGCCATTCCGAATAAAATTCAAGGAGCTCGGATCGATATGGCCTGGTTATGAGACGCATTCCTGGAGCCGAACGAGGGTTCGACCGAAGTAGAAAGAATACGGCATGCTCGAGCATACATTCTTGAGATAATTAGAGGCTATCGATCTGGGACCTCTCTAGAAACCTCGTCCACGAGATGGCTCCTCAAACTTGTTGATTTCAAGCGTACGGTGAATTGAGTTGGGGTCTGCCGTGCTATCGAGGTTGTACGGGAGATGTCTTGCCATGACGCACGAGTAAAGCCAAAATCGGAGGTTGCCTATCACTACTGTAGTCATGGGCATGGTTTGATTTCCATTTTACGTCCTCGACTTGACCGACCATATTCATTCCCACCGATAACAAGGTAAATTTAATATTATATTTTATAATTATTTCATAGATTTATAGTATAAGTGCATGCTAAAAGTTTATTTAATTAGGTTGAACCATTCATGAGTCATGTTGGAATACCTAACTCGCTTGAGGATATCTGACTCTATTGGACCAACATTGGAATCACAAGTAAGTTTCAATTTCGTTATTATAATTTAGTATTTCGTATGTAGTCTTTAATATTATGTATATAACTAATATAACATCCTGAATTTATGGGCTTGTGCATTTTGTGTAGTGTAGGCTTAAAATATTAATTTAAGGATTTGAGGTGCAAATGGGCTTGTGTTTCAATGAGGCTTTGATTAAATATTTTGTATAAACACTCTAGGGGCTTAAATTAAAGTTGTAGTAGATTAATTGACATATTGGGCTTGTGGCTCAACAACTAGGGCCACAGTTAAGGTGAGTTATAAGTGGCGTCACTTGTGCAGGAGGAGGGCCCAAATTGTGGTTGCTTGAAGCCCAAGTTATAGGGCTAAATTTTGGCATTTAATTAAGTAAGGGGGGACGGCACAAGGCTATTTTTTTGGGAATTTTATTATATTTATTCTATGTGGATGATAAGCAGATAAAGGCTATTATTTAGGGATTTAGTCTTTAAGGATAATAAGCAGATAAATGCTATTTTTGAGGAGATAATAGATTAAGATAAGGGAAAAGGGATAAGAGCTATCATGTGTGGCAGTGTTGGCCGAAAATCAATCTCTGCTAAAGGGAGGAATCGGTTTTCTATATAAAGAGGGGGTGTGCCAAAATTTTGAAGCCTCTCTTTTCTCATCTTCTTCCTCTCAAAAGCCGAAAACCACCATCTGCTTCACCCTTTCTTCCTCTCTAAAATTTCCTGGTTGGCCGAATCTTTTAACCTCTATTATTATTCTTCTTCTAATCCCTAAAAGCCAAAATCACATCTCTATTATTCTATTCTTCTCCTTAATATTCATTGGCCGAATCTCTCTTAGCCATCTCTTCAATTCTTAAATCTTCTAAAAGTCAAATTCTTAGATCTCACCTCCGAAGTTTTGAATTTTCTTGATGGAGACTTGCCTTGCCGAATCTTGAAGGAAGCAATGGGTAAGTGTTGATTTTGAGTTTTCAAATCTTTTCGGCTTTTCAAAGACCCTAGCCGAATGGCTGTTTAGAAATAATCCCTTATGTTCTCTTAGATCTCCAAGATATAGTTCGATAACACTCGAATTGTGTTACCTCCGGGATTTTAAGGTATGGAGATTTACTAATTCTTTTACGTGTAAAATTCGGGTATTTATTAACCCTTGGTCGATTATAGAGAGGCCCTATTTTCACATCTTTTCGCTTTTTGAGCAAAGTAGTAGATCGGTTTAGCAAGGGTATTGATACTAATCGGTGTGTAACCTTTCTCCTTTGTTAGATTGTTTGCTATATATATATATATATATATATATATATATATATTTTGTATAAATCTACTATACTCGCTAAATGTCGAAATCCCAAACATAACAAGTGAAAAACCTTGAAGGGTAACGACTAACCACAGTTAGTGACTTACATCTATTTTGGTGATTATTCTGTTAAAAGCGATATGATTTGTATGACGATCTCACTTTGTATGCAGGGTTGGGAAATTGATGAAAAGGGAAGTGATCATTACGGTGGCTTATGCCATTTCAGCCTGGTGACTCTGTCACAACTCTGACGATGAGCAGCTAACTGCAGCATACATGACTGCCATCGATGGTGTGTAGCGGTGTGGGTTGATTGTAGAAATCCCCAATGGTGTGCATGGCAGGTAAGGGTGGCGTGTAGCGGATGGAAACCTAGGATTTGGGTTGGGCTTGCATATATTTTTGGTTATGTATATATATTAATATGTTATTCGATTTCTGTGGGGCTGAGGCCCAAGTCTAATGGTGTATGAGGGTTGCACACTGAGTCTCACGACTCAACTAATTATTTTAACAATTTCAGGTAGCACCTAGTGCAATGGACCGAGCTGGAGAGGAGCGCAAGGTGGCCATGCAAAAGATCATTTGGATTCGGTGAAAAGACTCTAGATTACTATTTTATATTTTTAATTAATGGGTTTTAAATTTCGTTGTAATAAGGCCATAGGCCACTAGACTATTCTTGATGTTTTGGGTTTATGTTGGGCTTTTATTAATGGGTTTTATAGTTTATGTTTAAATTAAGTTAAGGCATGTATAAGATTTGGTTTTTGTTTAAAATTCATTACTGCATTTTATAACTTTATATTTTATCTGAATTAATAAATTATTAAGTTTTCGGTATAAATGTTTAAACCTGATAACTATTTTCCAAAATGCGACATGTTTTACAACATCTCTTTAGTGACATACCAGATCCGGTTGTAGTGTTTGGGCTAGGTTTGGGGTGTTACAACTAATATTTTGGTAATGTTAATATAGTTTCAATGGACACCGTACGAGGATCCGAAAATTCGGGCGGTAATTTGGAAGGAGTTCTTCCAAAATCCGAACAGTTGGCACGTGAAGGTCCCATTGATCACCTACGCGACCGTGGGGATGCACCAGTCAGATCGGGCTCTGCGATAATTTGGATTTCGGTAACTGATCCCCGTGCCACCGGAGGTACTCGATGATGAGCACAAAGTGGACTTACGGTAGCCGCATCACGGATTGGCCAAGATTTTGTTCAGGTCATATTGAGACGTGGGAGAACCGGTATGACTTTTTACCTATTCGGGAACCGATCATCGTTCCTGAGTTAGCGTGCGTGCCGAAGTACATGCCATGGTTTAGGATCCATGGCAAGCCGTATCCGTTGTCGGAAGAAGAGAGGCGACGGCAAATTCGCGAGCGAAGGGAACGTCGGGCCCTTTTAAATCCAAGGAGAAGGGGTGAAGAGACGGGGCCAGCAATAGCGCCTACACAGTCACCGAGCCCATTAGTTCAGCCGACAACGCCGACATCACAGCCTCCACCATTTATGTCGGGTGCGTACCCTACCCCTTATATGTATCCTCTTAACCCGTATATGTTTCCTTTTCCCGTCCCACCCCAGGTTGGAATGCATGGACGGGTTCGAGTCCGTTCCCTACTACTCCCGCTAGCCAGCCGATCGTGAGGCCGACGTCGCATGTGGGATTAGAGGAAGGGCCGTCGGGGAGCAATTCTTTCTACCAGGCTCCTTCGCCGTACGGGATGCAGTCACCCCCGCCGTGGTTTATGCAAACACCTCCGGGGTCATTATTTTATCAAGGTGGGTCATCATCGCAACACCTGAACCGGACCCACTCTGGGAGAACCCGATTCCTTTGAGGTTCCACGACCCATAGGAAGCTAAAAGAAGGAGGAATCCAGTAGCGTGAAGAATGGCCAGTTTCGCCTGTGTGCACTTTGGTTCCCACCAAGCATCGACCCTAAACCCTAATTTAGTTTTGTAATTTTATTTTTTTGTAATTTAGTTTTAATATATTTAATAAAATTTGAGTTTAATTTTTTATTTTTGTAATTTAATTTTTTAATTAATTTTAATATCTTTGATAAGATAGAATTGGTTTAATTTTTTTGTAATTTATTTTTTATATTTAATAAAATTTGAGTTTAATTTTATTTCTTTTGTAATTTAATTTTTTAATTTAATTTTAATATCTTTGATAAGATAGAAATGGTTTAATTGTTTTTTTTTGTAATTTAGTTTTAATATATTTAATAAAATTTGAGTTTAATTTTTTATTTTTTGTAATTTAATTTTTTAATTTAATTTTAATATCTTTGATAAGATAGAAATGGTTTAATTTTTTTGTAATTTAATTTTTTTATATTTAATAAAATTTGAGTTTAATTTTATTTCTTTTGTAATTTAATTTTTTAATTTAATTTCAACATCTTTGATAAGATAGAAATGGTTTAATTGTTTTAATATATTTTTTTGCAATTTAGTTTTAATATATTTAATAAAATTTGTGTTTAATTTTTTTTATTTTTGTAATTAATTTTAATATCTTTGATAAGATAGAAATGGTTTAATTTTTTTTGTAATTTAATTTTTTATATTTAATAAAATTTGAGTTTAATTTTATTTCTTTTGTAATTTAATTTTAATATCTTTGATAAGATAGAAATGATTTAATTTTTTTGTAATTTAGTTTTAATATATTTAATAAAATTTGAGTTTAATTTTTTATTTTTGTAATTTAATTTTTTAATTTAATTTTTATATCTTTGATAAGATAGAAATGGTTTATTTTTTTTGTAATTTAATTTTTTATATTTAATAAAATTTGAGTTTAATTTTATTTCTTTTGTAATTTAATTTTTTAATTTAATTTTAATATCTTTGATAAGATAGAAGTGGTTTAATTATTTTTTGTAATTTAATTTTTTATATTTAATAAAATTTGAGTTTAATTTTATTTCTTTTGTAATTTAATTTTTAATTTAATTTTAATATATTTGATAAAATAGAAATGATTTAATTTTTTTGTAATTTTGTAATTTAATTTTAATAACTTGAATAAAATAAAAGTTCTTGTAAAAAGTTCACCGTTTTCCTCCAAATAGAAATTACATAGCCACAGGAGACAAAAAGCTAAGAACACGGCCAACTATTCGATTTGGACACGAGCGAGATGTATGGCGGGTTCCTACACCATCCGCACAGTCGACTTTGGTTGCTCGTTTCTCGGATATCCATATTGTTGCGTATTCTAGTCGAGCAAGGTCGACCTTTTGGTTTGCGCCTCAATTGTCTATCCAGAATGACTTATACGATGCAAGCGATCTGAGCGGACCACTTACGTTCATCGGGATGGTGGGAATCGTGTCTCCACACGTTGTACATGTTTTCTAACTTGTACACTTCATCGACATAGCTCATGGGATCAAGACGGAGATTCTGACAAGCCGCAAGTACATGAGCACATGGGTAACGAAGTGCATCAAATATCCCACAGTCGCAGGTCCTATTTGTCAAGTGTACACGATAATGCCCGCCAACAATACCTTGGTTGGTCATCAAACTCGTGACACGAAACCATCTGTTGTCATGGTCGTGACATCTTGTGTGCATGGTGTTCGCCGTGCCTTCCCATGGTTTATTTCTTGCAAGACCTTCGGGCTCCATACATGGCCTCCTTGCATCTGCCCTCTATAACTCGCTGCTCTCTTCGAAAATAGTACCACTAAACGAAAATATGTCTCCTACACAACTGATGTAATCGGCAGATGATGGGTTCCTTTTAAAATATAATTTATGCATTCGTCCAGGTTTGTGGTCATATGACTATATCGTAGGCCGCCGTCATATGCTTGTGTCCACTGTTCGAAAGGAATATTGCATAGGTAGTTTGCGCCTTGGTGTTATCTGAGCGCAAATTGGCCAGCATCTCCTGAAAATGGTCTTTATTGATCTCGTACCCTGCCAACATATGTTGATAGCGAATTTACATACCACTCTTCAATTGAGAATAAATTGAATATTACAAACAAAATTATATTAATAGATATTTCATACCCATATCGGTCACTTGTTGTTTCTATCTTTTAGATCGATGTTGCCCATAGTAGTTGGATGAAACATGCCTCAGGCAATATCGATGGTGTGTGCGATGCCACATGTTTCCCTGGCGTTCTATTGCCGCAAGTATTCTAGGGCCCCGATCCGATACAACGCATATGTCAGGTTGGAGATAGACATGCCTCCTTAACCTAGATAGGAAGAAGTCCCAGTCATCAGCTGACTCCCCCGATGTTATTGCGAACACAATCGAAAGGATTCTCCCACAGCCGTCTTGTGCCACAGCTAGCAATAGCCAATGCGTATATCTACCATACATAAAGGTACCGTCAATTTGTACCAATGGCTTGCAGTATGTAAAAGCATCTCGGCATTGCTTAAATGTCTAGAACAGACGCTTGAACACTGCGCATCCACGGAGTAGACGATCGTTGTAGTACGCCTGTAACACCCCTAACCCTTTTCCATCGCCGGATTAGGGTTACGGGCATTACTATACCTATCGCTAATCATTGAGCTTATAAGATCATTTACTAAGACCAAAGCATACCCAACATATAATAATCATGCATATATTATTCAATCATTTATTATAATCCCCTTATCACAAACAATCAACCAAATAACATTCAAGTATATATGCCTCCCATACGACTATGTACCTTCTTTATTACAAACCATAAGCAATTTAAAGCATATACCAATTCCAAAGAACAACTTGATGATCACCTAGTTTCTTGCCATATTCGGCATTATTCTCTATGCATACATGTATATATATATATATATATACATATCTCGTTACAAGTAAGTATATCTTATTAAGATACTACACCAATGAAATAGCTACCCATATTCAAACCTATACGATCAAAAAGGAAGGAAAATTCAAATTCCAAATTAAATTACACCTAACCAAACACCCATAACAAGTTCATACATGCTCAAGACGCAACTGCATCCAACAATGTCTATTCACAAAATTTCAATCATACACATATACATATATCAACAATTTATAATTATCGACTAAAGTTCATATATCAACTTAACCGAAAACAATTGAATTGATATATATATATATATATATCCATACCATAAAATAAATTCCCATATAAATTTTATAACAAAACTGAATCTACATAGTAAATAATAACATGATCAAACAAAATCGAATTAAACCCATGCATAAAACATAGCCATATTCGCATGGCCTTTGTATTTACAGTCACCAAAGTAACATTTGAGTCTAGTCTCGGAAATTTAGCCTATACATGCCATAGTATTAGGATTCATTTACAAAAAGGAGTACCAAAAGTTGATAGTGTGCTTGACTTCAACAAGGATCCTTGAGCTTGAACTTCGACTTTTTAAGGGCTACAAAGTAATCACAAACACACATATCGTAAGCTATCATAGCTTAGTAAGTTTCAACATTAATAAGAATATCTAAGTACAACTATTATTCGCATTAATTCACTTTGACTTAAATATCATCGAATACTTTAATTTAACACAAACAACATGATCCAATCGTCAATCACTAATTCAACATATCCCGAAAATCAAATACATACATGTCATCATCCATTCGAACCACCTAAACAAATAATTGTAACATCTCAATGCTATGCTATTATGTACACATCAACTTACCTTTAACATCAAGATATTTAATTGTCATACTCCGTTTACCTATTTACCATTTCTCGGATGCCTCCCCTTTATTTATTTTTGCTATTATAATCTTCATAAATCTGCAGACACAGTGCAACTCAAGTAGCTTATTGCCATACAACCGATCTCACACACACAGTGCTCGGTTTTAATCTCGCACACACAATGCCTTATCAACCGATCTCGCACACACAGGGCTCCGTTTAATCTCGCACACATAGTGCCCAATCAATTCACAATTACCACATTTGCCCAAATACTTACCACTACATTCGGTTCTCATATTAAACATATAATTTATAGCCTCCATCCTCATTCATAATAATTTTTCATTTCATTCATATACACATACGCTCATCTTATACTTATATATATATATATATATATATAAATCACCCGATAAGTAAAGCAAGCTTTCTTAAGCATTTATATTAATCATACATTCGGCCACATTATACAAATTTCCTTCAATACATTCGGCCATTTGATATAATAATATAAAATCATTAACATATTTTCCAGCATAACATAGTTAAAATTTTAATCCAATCCAAATGCTTAAACTTACCTCGGTAGTTGATGAATTCGGGTATCCCGACTATTCGTTTACTTTAGCCTTTCCTTTGTCCAACCCCTTTTCCTTTGAACCTTGATCTAAACAATTCAAATTGAACTCATTCAAAAACATATCCATCCAATTCAATTCAAAAATTATACCATTATTCATTTTATCGAATTTACCCCAACATTTACAAAGTTTACAATTTAATCCTTAAAACTCCAATTGCAAAATATCAAGCATTTAATCATGCTTATTGAGGCCGAATACTTCTAGTCCCTATCTCGACTCATTTTTCCCATTCATTTTGCCATTTAGTCCCTTCGTAATTTTTATTATCTATAATTAATCCCTTAGGCTAAATATCATCAATATATACTAAAGAGAAGTTTGTTAATCTAACATTCATTTATCATTTTCTATCCACCATTACACAAACATTAAGCTTTTCATCCATGGCAACATTCATTTTAAACAACCAACTCAAAATTTTTAACATGGGCTATATACATTTCACGGTACAAATCTCAAAAATGCTTAAAATTTAAGAGATCAACTACAAATTCTTACCTTAATCGAACATGCAAAATGGCCGAATGTCAAGTGCTCACACTCTTCCTTTCTTCTTTTTGTTTCGGTTCAAGAGAGAAAAAGATGATGATAATTCCTATGTTATTATGTTTTTCCTATTATAATGTTATATCATAAAATATATATTTTATTACAACCCACTTACTAACTATTTTTTTTTAAATATAAAATAACACTTCCCCCACTAATTTCACAAATCATTACCGTCCACTATGTCCTTAAGGGAATTTGTCTATTTGACATGCAAGTCCCTTCTTGATGAATTATTTCAATTAAATCATTTCACTTAATTAAGGCCACTTTTACTACTTTAGCTATTTAATCCCTTCACTTAAATAATCACCCAATCACACAAATTAGTAAATAATATTCTAACTCATGCTTGACCCCATCACATAGACATCCAATAAAAGAATAAATTAGAAATAAAACATTTTCTAATTCGGATTCGGGGTTCCGAAACCTCCGTTCCAATTGGAGTCGTTTTTGGGCTGTTACAACTCTTCCCCCTAAAGAAATTTTCGTCCTCAAAAATATTACCCGCAAATAGGTGAGGATAACGTTCTTTCATTGATTCTTTGGTTTCCCAAGTTGCCTCCTCTATCCCGTGTTTATGCCACATCACCTTGACCAATGATATCTTCTTATTTCGTAACTCTTTTACTTCACGATCTAAAATACGAATCGGTTCTTCCTCATAAGTCAGATCAGGCTGAATTTCAATCTTGGTTGGACTAATTACATGAGAAGGGTCAGATCTATAGCGTCAAAGCATCGATACATGAAAAATATTATGAATCTTGTCTAACTCAGACGGTAACCTCAATCTGTATGCAACCGGCCCGATACGTTCAATAACTTCATAGGGCCCAATAAACCTCGGACTCAATTTTCCCTTGCAACCAAATCTGAGTATCTTCTTCCACGGAGATACTTTCAAGAATACTCGATCTCCAATCTGAAATTCAATGTCCTTACGCTTCAAATCTGCGTAAGACTTTTGACGATCCGATGTCGCTTTCAAGCTATCACAAATTACTGCCACTTTCTGTTCGGTTTCCTTAATCAAATAAACCCGTGCATCTTGTTTTCCTCGAGTTCAGTCTAGTACAAGGTTGTACGACATTTACGACCGTACAACGCTTCGTAGGGTGCCATTTTGATACTAGATTGAAAGCTATTATTATACGTAAATTCAATCAAAGGCAAGTATCGTTCCCACGTACCCTCAAACTCAAGAACGCAACATCTCAACATATCCTCGAGTACTTGGATAACTTGCTCAGACTGACCGTCTGACTGGGGGTGAAAAGCTGTACTAAAGTGTAACTTAGTACCCAAGGCATCCTGCAATTTCCTCCAAAACCGTGATGTGAACCTCGGATCTCTATCCGAAACAATAGAGACTAGCACTCCGTGCAACCGTACAATCTGTGATACGTACAACTCCGCTAGCTTATCAAGTGAGAAATCCGTAAACTGGGATAAAATGAGCCGATTTCGTCAATCTATCTATAATAGCCCAGATTGAATCTTTCTTACTTGGCGTCAACGGCAATCCTGAAATAAAGTCCATAATGACTCACTCCCACTTCCATTCAGGTATCATAATCAGTTGAAGAAGTCTCGATGGTACCTGATGTTTAGCTTTAACTTGTTAACACACTAAACATTTTGACACATAGTCTGAGATATCTCGCTTCATACCATGCCACCAATGATGCTGTTTTAGATCGTTATACATCTTCGTGCTACCCGGATAAATCGACCATCTGCTACTATGCGCTTCATTACAAATCTTTCTAATTAACTCAGGGTTCTCTGGTACACAAATCCGATTCTTGAACCGTAAACATCCTTCAGAATCTATTTGAAAATCTGAATCCGCACTCGAACCACAATGATCTTTCTTTGCTTTCAACACATCATCAACATCTTGAGCTTCAAGAATCTACTGTTCAAACATTGGTCTCACCTTCAACTCGACAATAATCGCACCATCCTCATTAATATCTATATTTGTATTCATTTCTCTTAAAGCAAATAGCGACTTTCTGCTGAGTGCATCAGCAACCACGTTAGCCTTCCTCGGGTGGTAATCAATTATAAGGTCGTAATCTTTTAACAGTTCCAACCATCTTTGTTGCCTCAAATTCAAGTCCTTTTGAGTCATTAAGTATTTTAGACTCTTATGATCCGAATATATGTGGCATTTCTCACCGAAAAGATAGTGATGCCATATTTTCAAAGCAAAAACTGTAGCAGCCAACTCAAGATCATGAGTCGAGTAGTTTTTCTCGTGCGGTTTCAACCGCCGCGAAGCATAGGTTACAACTTTACCCTCCTGCATCAATACACAACCGAGTCCGTTCAACGATGCATCACTAAAAACACTAAATTCTTTACCCGACTACGGTTGCACAAGTATCGGGCTTCATCAACAAAGTTTTGGTGATCGAAACTCTTCCGACACCTTTCGACCACTCAAATTTAACATCCTTTTGCAGCAGCTTTTGTCATTGGAGCAGCTATCATAGAAAATCCTTCACGAAGCGTCTATAATATCCAAAGAAGTCCCGTAAAACTACTGAATCTTTGATATATTCCACGGGGTTTCCACTCAAGTATGGTTGAAACTTTACTCGGGTCAACCCGAACACCCGATGCTGAAATAACATGCCCCAAGAAACTAACTTCCTTCAAAACTCATATGTCTGAATTTTGCATATAATTATTTTTCATGCAAAATCTGTAGCACTAGTCTCAGATGCTCTACATGCTCGGTTTCATCTCGGGAATAGATCAGTATATCATCTATGAATACTACTACAAACTGATCTAGATACGGTCTAAATACTCGATTCATCAAATCCATAAAAATCGCAGGGGCATTAGTGAGCCCAAACGGCATCACCAAAAATTAATAATGACCGTATCTTATCCGAAAAGTAGTCTTCAGTACATCTGATTCTCTAACTCGCAACTGATAATATCCGGATCTTAGATTAATTTTTGAAAACACAGAGGCTCCTTTCAATTGATCAAATAAATCGTCAATACGTGGCAATGGATATTTGTTCTTAATTGTCACCTTATTGAGTTGACAATAATCGATACACATTCTTAATGTTCCATCTTTCTTCTTCACAAATAGTACGGGCGCACCCCAATGGGAGAAACTCGGTTGGACAAAACCTCTATCTGTCAATTCTTGCAACTGAGCCTTCAATTTTTTTAATTTCGAAGGTGCCATTCTATATGGAGCTATCGAAATCGGGGTAGTCCCTGGCATAAGCTCAATACTAAACTCTACATCACGAACAGGTGGCAATCCCGGCAATTCTTCCGAAAGCACATCCGAAAATTCACAGATAACCGGCACAGATTCAATTTTCTTTTCTGTTACTTTGCTGTCGATCACATACGCAAGATAAGCATTGCAACCCTTTCTCAAATACTGCCGAGCCAGTAATGATGATATCACAGTTGGTAACCCATTCAAATCCGCAGATTCAATCCGAAGTATTTTGTTATTCTGACACCTCACATCAATAGTCTTTCATCTACAATTCACTACTACATCGTGTGTGGTTAACCAATCCGTACCGAGAATGATGTCGAACTCATCGAAAGGTAATAACATCAGATCAGCCGGAAAACACAAATCTCGAATCATCAAAGGACAGTTCTTGCACACTTTATCCACCAATACACATCGACCCAGGGGGTTTGAAACTCGAATCACAATTTTAGTAGACTCAACAGGTAAAGTCTTACTAATTACTAATTTTTCACACAGATACGAATGAGTAGAGTCGGGATCAATCAAAGTAGTTACATTAGTATCAAAGAGAGTAAAAATACCGATAATGACGTCTAGAGATGAGGCATCCTCTCTAGCACGGATGGCATAAGCTCTAGCCGGTACACGGGTATTTGCTCGGATAGCCGCATCTGAAGTTCCCCTCTGAACACCACTCCTACCTCCCCCACTACGAGTGGTCTACCTCTAGCTGTAGTGCCACTCGGTCTCGCGCTCTGAGTAGTACCCTTTTCAACAGTCTCCGGACAATCCCGAACGAAGTGATTTTGCGAACCATACTGATAACAAGCGCGATTAAAAGATTTACCCCAGCACTCACCAAAATTTCATCTACTACAGTGCTGACACTTAGGTTTGCTCAATCGAGTATTGCCGACACTAGCTATGGAGGTAGCTCGTGAACTCACTGGCGGTCGATCTCGAATAGAAATCCCAGTATTGGGTTTGGGTAGACTACCATCATTTTTAGACTTCTTTGTTGACATCTATGAAAATCTACCCGCAAATCTCTTCCGAAAATCTCTAGATTCGACTTTAGCTTTCCATTTTTCCTTTCCTAGTTCTTTAGCTTTACAAGCTCTTTCCACTAGTACAACGAACTTATTAATCTCCAAAATGCCAACTAGGAGCTTTATGTCTTCATTCAAGCCGTCCTCGAATCTCCGGTACATAGCAGCCTCCGAGGATACACATTCGTGAGCATAGCGACTAAGTCGCACAAACTTGCGCTCGTATTTCGACACAGTCATACAGCCCTGTTTGAGCTCGAGAAATTCTTTATGCTTGTAGTCTATAAAACGCTAACTTATGTACTTTTTACGAAATTTCGTCTGAAAGAAGTCCCAGATTACTCTCTCCTTCAGAACAACTGACACGAGAGTATTCCACCAGTAGTAGGCAGAATCTCGCAGTAAAGATATGGCACACTTCAAACACTCATCGGGTGTGCAAGACAGCTCGTCAAAGACACAGATAGTATTATCGAGCCAAAATTCAGCCCGCTTTGTATCATCATCGTCCTCAGCTCTAAATTCTTGAGCTCCATGCTTTCATATATGATCAACAGGAGGTTTAGTTACTCTTTTAGGATTGGCAACAGGAGGTACCAATGGTATCATAGGTGGAACATTCGGATTCAGGGGTGGTTGAACACTGGAGTGGTTCGTAAGTAATGACTGAACCAATCGCTCATCATATTATGGAAAGCCTGCTTTATCCTCTCATCTGGGCACTCGCAGCAGGTCGAGATTCTTCCGACGCGGTCCCTTGCGCGGGAGCAGGCGCCACACTCTCGACATCATCAGCTAATGCTTGCTCGGGATCCGGATCCATTACTATATAAAAGAAATAAATACATTTCACTATCAGAAATCATCACACTATCACATTGTAAATTATGGCATGTATTGCTAGAATCTCACGTGCTACGTTATCCGAGAATCGACTAAACCGTAGCTCTGATACCAATAAAATGTAACACCCCTAATCCTTTTCCATCGCCGGATTAGGGTTACGGGTATTACTATACCTCTCGCTAATCATCGAGCTTATAAGATCATTTACTAAGACCAAAGCATACCCAACATATAATAATCATGCATATATTATTCAATCATTTATTATAATCCCCTTATCACAAACAATCAACCAAATAACATTTAAGTCTATATGCCTCCCATACGACTATGTACCTTCTTTATTACAAACTATAAGCATTTTGAAGCATATACCAATTCCAAAGAACAACTTGATGATCACCTAGTTTCTTGCCATATTCGGCATTATTCTCTATGCATATATGTATATATATATACATATCTCGTTACAAGTAAGTATATCTTATTAAGATACTACACCAATGAAATAGCTACCCATATTCAAACCTATACGATCAAAAAGGAAGGAACATTCAAATTCCAAATTAAATTACACCTAACCGAACACCCATAACAAGTTCATACATGCTCAAGACGAATCGCATCCAATAATGTCTATTCACAAAATTTCAATCATACATATATACATATATAAACTATTTATAACTATCGATTAAAGTTCATATATCAACTTAACCGAAAACAATTGAATTGATACATATATATATATATCCATACCATAAAATAAATTCTATATAAATTTTATAACAAAAGCTGAATCTACATAGTAAATAATAACATGATCAAACAAAATCGAATTAAACCCATGCATAAAACATAGCCATATTCGCATGGCCTTTGTATTTACAGTCACCAAAGTAACATTTGAGTCTAGTCTCGAAAAGTTTGCCTATACATGCCATAGTATTAGGATTTATTTACAAAAAAGAGTACCAAAAGTTGATAGTGTGCTTGACTTCAACAAGGATCATTGAGCTTGAACTTCGACTTTTTAAGAGCTACAAATTAATCACAAACACACATATCGTAAGTTATCATAGCTTAGTAAGTTTCAGCATTAATAAGAAAATCTAAGTACAACTATTATTCGCATTAATTCACTTTGACTTAAATATCATCGAATACTTTAATTTAACACAAACAACATGATCCAATCTTCAATCACTAATTCAACATATCCCGAAAATCAAATACATACATGTCATCATTCATTCGAACCACCTAAACAAATAATTGTAACATCTCAATGCTATGCTATTATGTACACATCAACTTACCTTTAACATCAAGCTATTTAATTGTCATACTTCGTTTACCTATTTACCATTTCTCGGATGTCTCCCTTTATTTTTTTTTGCTATTGTAATCTTCATAAATCCGCAGACACAGTGCAACTTAAGTAGCTTATTGCCATACAATCGATCTCGCACACACAGTGCTCGGTTTTAATCTCACACACACAGTGCCTTATCAACCGATCTCGCACACACAGTGCTCGATTTTAATCTCGCACACACAGTGCCTTATCAACCGATCTCGCACACACAGGGCTCGGTTTAATCTCGCACACATAGTGCCCAATCAATTCACAATTACCACATTTGCCCAAATACTTACCACTACATTCGGTTCTCATATTAAACATGTAATTTATAGCCTCCATCCTCATTCATAATAATTTTTCATTTCATTCATATACACATACGCTCATCCTATGCTATATATATATATATATCACCCGATAAGCAAAGCAAGCTTTCTTAAGCATTTATATTAATCATACATTCGGCTACATTGTACAAATTTCCTTCAATACATTAGCATAACATAGTTAAAATTTTAATCCAATCCAAATGCTTAAACTTATCTCGGTAGTTGATGAATTCGGGTATCCCGACTATTCGTTTACTTTAGCCTTTCCTTTGTCCAACCCCTTTTCCTTTGAACCTTGATCTAAACAATTCAAATTGAACTCATTCAAAAACATATCCATCCAATTCAATTCAAAAATTATACCATTATTCATTTTATCAAATTTACCCCAACATTTACAAAGTTTACAATTTAATCCTTAAAACTCCAATTGCAAAATATCAAGCATTTAATCATGCTTATTGAGGCTGAATACTTCTAGTCCCTATCTCAACTCATTTCTCCCATTCATTTTGCCATTTAATCCCTTCGTAATTTTTATTATCTATAATTAATCCCTTAGGCTAAATATCATCAATATATACTAAAGAGAAGTTTGTTAATCTAACATTCATTTATCATTTTCTATCCACCATTATACAAACATCAAGCTTTTCATCCATGGCAACATTCATTTTAAACAACCAACTCAAAATTTTTAACATGGGCTATAGACATTTCACGGTACAAATCTCAAAAATGCTTAAAATTTAAGAGATCAACTATAAATTCTTACCTTAATTGAACATGCAAAATGGCCGAATGTCAAGTGCTCACACTCTTCCTTTCTTCTTTTTGTTTCGGTTCAAGAGAGAAAAAGATGATGATAATTCCTATGTTATTATATTTTTCCTATTATAATGTTATATCATAAAATATATATTTTATTACAACCCACTTACTAACTATTTTTTTTAAAATATAAAATAACACTTCCCCCACTAATTTCACAAATCATTACCGTCCACTATGTCCTTAAGGGAATTTGTCTATTTGACATGCAAGTCCCTTCTTGATGAATTATTTCAATTAAATCATTTCACTTAATTAAGGCCACTTTTACTACTTTAGCCATTTAATCCCTTCACTTAAATAATCACCCAATCACACAAATTAGTAAATAATATTCTAACTCATGCTTGACCCCATCACATAGACATCCAATAAAAGAATAAATTAGAAATAAAATATTTTCTAATTCGGATTCGAGGTTCCGAAACCCCCGTTCCAATTAAAGTCGTTTGTAACACCGGTTTCGTTTTAAGGTCTGTCGTGCTGCTTGGGACATATCTCTCCAGCACCTGACCCCACTGCTATACTTCATTATATGAAGTGTCCCACCGACCGTGCAACTTTTCTAACGCCTTCTGATTGGCTATCCAAGTCTTTCTATAAGAGGGTGTGTACCCCAATTGGCTACGAATATTGCCAATTAAGGTGCAAGATCGTAGTCTTAGGATCGGCCTTCACCGTCGGGATTATTAAGTCACCAACATGTCGAATCCATCCTCTGATGATCTTGTGTTACACCATCATCAAGCACGTTAAATAATACAACATTACATAATATTAGTGTTATTCAAATCATTGAACATATAGTGGTACTGTACCGGCAAGACATGTATGTGGACCTTTGTACTTTTTGACCTCTCACAATCTTGTCCTTTTCCTCAACGACGCCATGATTTTCCATGAACATGTGCCATCTTGCACTACACACTTTGCCTCGTACTTATCGAGCCTAGATTTAACCACATTGTAGTTAACCCTGCTCTCGACGTCAGTATTGTTTCAATGCAAGAAGAAAAGTATTCTTGTTGGAAAACTGGTTACCAACTTCTAATTAGTCTGGGTCCAATGAAGAATTTGTACGGTCACGCGTCCGGTGTGGTAGTTCAAGAAACTCCAATGCATCATCTTGAGATAGATCGACATTATGCATGTGGGCTGGAGGTGAGTACGTACTGAATAGCGGATCTTCTTCTTCTTCGTCTGAACCGCCCTCAACGTCTTCAGTACAATTGAATGGGCTCCGGCTCAAAAATAATCTAACTTCTACTTCGTCGAGCCATGGCTCCCGAGGTAGATCCACATCGGATTCATCGTCCGACCCTCCATAACCTGCAACAAACGAGGGCCCCTCGCCAGTGGATGTCGTCGGGAGTACATCATCCCTCCTTAAACATCTTTCGTAAAGATCCCAATCATATATGGATTGCCAACCACTAGAAGTTGCTGACGTCCCCCAATACGTATTTCTATCATCGGACGTCGAAGACGGATATGCATGTCCCATCCACCAATTGAGTGTTGTGCAAGGGTTATGTTTTCCATACTACCACCGCACACGGGCACTTCTGTGTTTTGCCTCCCACTTACAGAGTGTCGGCTTGGGGTCGTGTATTCTCCTCGAACGGCAGTAGATGTTGAGGTCGCAGAAAGATCACTTGGAGATGAAAATTCTACATATAACTCGATAGGGCGATCCACTGGCAAGATGAGTCTCCACCATTGCCTCAAGGCTTCGAGGACCTTTGATGTCGAATGAGTCATATCTAACCGGATCAACCGAAGCGTAAAATCTATACTTAATAGACTGAACTTTCATTGGCGTTGTTTCGAATATTTTACGCCTAATTCTTTTGCGAAGTTCTACCAAATCGACGTTCCGATTAAAACTCAGTCGCGCTGTATTCTTCGATAAGAAAATAACACCATTTTCAATGTCATGAACTTCACCATCGTAGTAAATAACATCATTAATACGTTCACTCATTTTTAGTTTTTTTTTCTTTTGCCTGAATTTGCCTTCTGCCAACTGAGAATGAAATTTTGATGATTTATAGCCTAAGTTTGTCGGAGACCATCAGAGTAAAAAGAGCGCCCACGTGGAGCTCTTTTTACTCATCTGACGATGCACCGCCGGAAGCGTTTTGGCCACCGCTTGTTCATAAACGTCTCTCAAAATTATTTTACCGGAGACCATTGTAGCAAAAGAGCGCCCACGTGGAAGCTCTTTTGGTACTCTCACGACAATGCACCTCGCCGGAAGCGTTTTTGGCCATCGTTTGTTCGTAAACGCTCTCAAAATTATTTTGTCGGAGACCATCGTAGTAAAAGAGCGCCCACGTGGGAGCTCTTTTCGGTACTCCTCGCCGACAAAGTGCACCTGCTGGAAGCATTTTTGCCACCGTTTGTTCGTAAACGCCTTCTCAAAATTATTTTACCGGAGACCATCTTGAGCAAAAGAGCGCCCACGTAGGAGCTCTTTTGGTACTCTACGACAATGCACCTGCTAGAAGCGTTTTGGCCACTATTTGTTCGTAAACGTCTCCTCAAAATTATTTTGCCGGAGACTATCGCCCAAAAATTCAATTAATTTTCATAGGGAATGGAGGGCAAAACGCGCCCACGTCGGTTCGTTTTATGGTTATTCAAGATAAAGCGCGCCTTTAGACCTTTTGTCCACCTCAGCAAAGCACGCTTACGCATGCCGCTTTCACCGAGAGGTGGACAAAAGCGCATCCTAGGGTGCGCGCTTAGTTTCAGATCTCCCAAAACGCTACCGACGTGACGCGTTTTTGAGGGAAACGGTACTTTCCGTAATTATTTTTCAAACGGCATATTTCGTAATTTTTCTTTATTTTGATATATATGAGATATTTACCTTAGTTCATCTCTATTTAAATATCAAAATATTTTTATATATATATATATATATATATATTTAAATAATACAATATATCTTATTATCGACCAATACTTACTAATTTTTTTATTTAAAAGAAAATGACATTTAATATTAATCATCTGATTCTGTCTAATGTTGCAATGGCAACTATGTGAATCCAATCAAAGCCTGTTTTAAAATTTTGTAACTAAATTAATTTATCTGGATTTGAATTGGTTTTATTTACCCATTTTTATATTTAATACCTTTTTGGGTCTTATATTATAGTTAAATTATTATTTTGGTACTTGTATTATTTTTATCAATTTGATTTTATGTTTTATTCTATATAGCTCGTTACATCAATCTCATTTTCTATTAAAAAATTAAATCAATCAATGGCATGTTGTCATGTGTTGAAAATTTTAAAAGTTTATTAAAATTTAAAAAATTTAAAATTCAAAAGAAATTTAAAATTATAAAATTATAAAACTAAAAAATCAAAATATGTTTTTGAATATTATAAAAATACTTTTTTAAAATTATAAGGACACGAAAATTTAAAAACTAAATAAATAATTCATAAAATTTTAAAATGCATTTGTTTGGAATTTTTAGAATTTTATGAAAATTTTAAAGAATTTTATGGTTTTTTCTGGAAAATTTAGGAATTTTTTTCATTTTTATGAAATCTTTTATATTTTAAGGAATTTTGAGTTTTCTAAGTAAAAAAAACCATAAAATTCTTTAAAATGTTCATAAATTCTTTTTTTTAAAAAACCTTAAAATTCCAAACAAACAAATTTTCGAAAAATTGATTATTTTTTATATTTTGAAGTTTTACGTACTTATAAATTTTAAAAACTAGATTAAGACTTTTTAGTTTTTAATAATTTTATGAGTTTTAAAGTATTTGGGAGCTTTTTCAAAAAAATATGATGTTTTGGAATTTTGATGAATTTTTTAGTTCTTTGATTTTTAAAAATTTCAAGTGAATTTGAAAATTTTTGATACGTGACGGTTGTCATTTGTTGGTTTTGGGTATTAAGGATTACAAAATTAAAGTGCAGGAGTCAAATTGATAACAAAAATAAAATATAAGGGTCAAATTAATAAAAAAATATAAGTATCAATATGATAATTTAGTCAAACTGATATTTGGAATTAACCAATTTTAAGATTAAGTGTTGAAAAATAAATACTGAAAAATTAAATATCGAAGTTAAGCTATAAAAGATATTTGATAAATTATCTAAAATTAAATGTAAAATATAATTAAATTGTTTGATAAAAATAATATAATCTTAAATGAAATAGAATAAAAAATTGAACTTATTCTCTATTTAGTGATAAGTTATCTATTTATCATTTTTACACTTTTTGTGAAAACAAAATTCTATCAGATAGTTTTCATAATGAATAATCAAATGTATTCAAAAATTTAAATTACTAAAAATATTAATTTTAATTAATTGAATTTTTTAAACATTTTATCAAATGTTAAATTAGTTTTGTATTTTGTATATTTTAATTTGTATGAAAACCTACCAACGATGGCCCAGAATTTCCTTATTGAACATTTTCAAACCATTTTCCCTTAATCCTTTTTGTACAAATTCATGTCTTTTTTCCTCAAAAAATAAATATATATATTTTTATTGTAAATCTCCATAAATAATATATACATTTTGGGAATATTGAGTGAACCAACCATTTGGGATTAGATTCATTAAATAAAGAAGTAAGGAGCATTTATTTACGTTAAAAGTTGCAAAAGCCAACAGTTTTGTCCGCACGTGGTTTTGGACTGCCTCATCTCTACTATTGGAATGCCTTTTTGACATGACGGTTACAATTACATCCAATCATATGTAATTTTTTATTTTATTTGGGTAAATTATTAAAATAGTAATTTTTATTTAAAATATTATGTTTTAATTATTTATGTTATCATATTGTAGTATTTTAGTCACTGAGCGTTAATTATCGTTAACGGTGTAATAGTAAGCTAACGTGACACATTAGATCATCATTTCAAACAAAAATTTTAAGTTAAATTATACAATTGGTCCTTATATTTTTTTCTTTTGAGTAATTTAATTTTTTTTTTTCTTTTAGGTTAAAAGATATGAAGAAGGGAGGGAAATAGAAGGGGAAGCAGAAGAGAATAAAAAAAAAACAAAGAAGAAAAAAGAAAAGTTAAAAGAACATAAAAGAAAAAAATATGGGGATCAATTGTATAATTTAACTTAAAATTTTGTTTGAAATGATAATTTAACATGTCACGTCAGCACAGTTACACCATTAATGTCAATTAACGACTCAGTAACTAAAATGTTACAACATGTTAACGTAAGTGACTAAAAAGTAATATTTTAAACATAAGTGACTAAAATATAACCTGAGTAAAACAAAAGTGACTATTTTGATAGTTTACCCATTTTTTTAGTCAATTACCGACATAAGCCTTTCAAATCACTATATTTTTCCCTTAATGTTAAGGACTTACAAAAAATAAAAAAGTTAAAACTGATGGCAATGCTGGCTACACTTTCAATTGTTACAAAATCTAATGAAACCATAGCTGCCACTATTTGGTTATTTTAGTACATTCAATGAAGCAAGAATATATCTGAGTCACGTTGAAGTAGTGGTGTTTATAGGTCTAGTCAGACTTAAGCATGATTTTAGAGTTATGACTCAAATTCTTATTAAAATAAAATACAAGTGGTAAGATAGGATGATCCACGAGGGCGAAGGTTGCAACCTATCATGGATCCCTAATAAGCAAGATACGGTACGGTACAGGCTGCACAAGAAGAATCCGTATAGAAGTTGTCTTCCTCTGTTTAATATTGATTTGAATAAGGTGCTTCAGCATTACTGCATTACTTCTATTAGATGTTGATTAGAATAAGGTTTTCTAAACCTATAAATAGACGCAATCTATATTCTTTATAATCATTCGAATTCGATATAATGAATTTCTTCTCCTCTACTGATAAACCGAAATATGAACATATTTTAATCCCACATTTAGCATACTTTTGGATGATTTTTCCCTTTAATTATGGAAATAAGTGCTCCTAATCCTTAGTTTTCATGTTTTATACTCAGGAGAGCACCGGAAGATGAAAAGAACGAATAAGAGGCAAAAAATAGAGAAAATGGGCCAAAACACGAAATCCACATGGCTTGGGCCCAAGACCACACGGCCGTGCCTCTTAAGAAGAGCCGAACATGGCCTGGACCCGAAAATGCACTGCCGTGCCTCATCAACAGACCCAAACATGGCCTGGCCTCGAATCACACTGGCGTGTGCCATGGGCGTGGCCCTGCCACAGGAAAGAAGAGTTCTATTCGGATTAGGATACTTTCGGGCCAAGTAAGGCATCTCGAAGCCTATATAAACACCCTATGAGGCAACTTAAAGAGGGAGTTCGACAGAAGCCTTCTGTCAGGGCTTTTCGGGCATTCAGCTAGGCCAAGGATCTGAGCTAGAGAAGCTGAATACAGGGATTTACTCGAAGGAAGCCAGTTGATTCATCTCAAGAAGCCGGAATCATACTCAAGACGGAGGAACTCTCCTTCAATTCCTTCAGAGTGTTTTAGGGTTTTCTTTATGTTTTGTTTTATATTTTCTTCTGAGATGTTTTCTTTTACTATTATGAACTAAACCTCTCAGATACCTGAGGGGGATGAAACCTAAGATGGATCTTGTTATTGTTATCTAAGCTGTATGATAAATACTTGATTTGTTCTTAACTATGTGTTCTTAATTCTTGTTTTGGTATTTCCGGGATATTGATTCAAGTATTGATATGCTTAGGTGGTGGAGCAAGAGTCCCTGCTTAAGAGTAGATCTAGCATAGTTAAGCGGAGTTGAACGCAACCCTAGAAATAGGATGACGTAAATTTTTCGAATTAGGGCCAAGCCTAATATAGGAGTCCATAGATCGAGTTAATGCAATTCTAGGGGTTTTAATTAGAAAGAAATTTCAATTAATCAACCTAGGGTTAGATGTTAGTAGCCTCGAAAGAGGTATTAATATAAATTAGGGAATCCTACGGATCAAGTCAAGTGAATAAATCGTCTGGTTCAGAGTTAGATAACAAGTGAAGTCTAGGTCGATTCTTCCTCGGGTATTGTCTAAATCAATCGGTTTTACCCTCAAGTCTTTTCCCAATTCCTTCTTTGTCTTAGCATCTTTAGCTTAGTCGTTAGTTAATTTTAGATTAGATAAACAAATCTCTTAATTCTTAGGCTAAATAATAAGAAAAAAGTTAGTATTAGTACTTTTGGTTCATTTGGGTTCGACAATCTGGTCTTGCCACTAAACTATACTATTGTTCGATAGGTGCGCTTGCCTCCATCGTTGTCTTAGTTAGTTTCCAGGTTCGATCATTCTTTTTATAAATTTTTAAGACTCTGACACACGATCATCTGCCCGTGGTTTTTTACCCGAAAGAGTTTTCACGTAAAATCTGTATGTGTGTTTTTTTTCTCTTTTTTTCTTACCATTGTTGACATTCTATTTTAACACGTGATATTAATATATCCAAGGAGTTTCTTTTGATTTTACCAATATAATACAATCTTCATGGAGTTGGGTGAGATATATTATATTGAGGCCTGACAGGTTTGGTGGATCTTCTAACAATCGAAGTAGGAATTGTAGGTGAAGTCCACCATCTACTAGTTCTTTTAAATTAAATGTTGATAGAGCCTGCAATTTGTCTTCGAGTTTCACATCTTTGACAGAAATGGAAAGAGATGAGTATAGTAGGTGGTTATGGGGGATTGGAAGAAATATTGAAAGATGTAGTGTTGAACAAGTTGAACTTTGGACTATTTATGACGGTTATAAACTAACATGAGATTTTAAGTGGAAGGAGGTTATCTTTGAGACTGATTGTGCTTTGGCTGTTAAAGGTATTCATGGTGGTCTTAAAGGACAAGCAAATGGAGATTTGATTTTACGAATACAAGAACTGTACAGATGTGAATAACGAGTGGTCATTAAGCAGATTCCAAGAAAAACAAATTTTGCGCTTCACATTCTGACGAGATTAATGAAAGAGTTTCCGACTGGTCCTCAAATTTTCCATGTTGCACCTACTAAAGTTACCGATCAGATTCGATTAAATAATTGGTCTTTGTTGTCTAATTCTAATAGTGTCTCTGTTAATTTGTTATTGATTCTCTCCAATTTTTTAATACCAAAAAAAAAATACAAGTCCGATCTATTAAATCAACCCCATCAGATATTATTTTCCATATCACACTTACACATAAGCCCTTCAAAACATTATTTTTTTCCTTTAATGTTAAAGACTTACAAAAAGTAAAAAAGTTGAACTAACGGCAAAGCTTGGCTACACTTTCAATTGTTGCAATATCTAATGAAACCATAGTTGCCACTATTTGTTTATTTTCGTACATCCAATCAAGCAATAATATATCCAAGCCACGTTTAAGTAGAAGTATTTTTGGGTCAGATTGAGTTTGGGTTAGACTTAAATATGATATTAATATATTTTATATTTGTCCAAGTTTAACTCAATTCGAAATATGAGTCTAAATTTTACCTATGTTTGTAAATGGCTAACCTAAACCTATTATAAACTCACCTATATTATTTAAAAAAAATTAAAAATATATTTACATTTATTTTAATTTAATATTTAATAAATTTTATATATTTTTATTTATTATAGTTTTATATATAATCATCTTAATTTTTTTAAATGTTTGCATTATAGTAGTATAATAGCCCAATTTCGCCCGGGCCCAATTTACAAACAAAAATAAATTACAAGCCCAAATAAATAAAAAACCTAAAGGCCCAGTGGCACAATAACCTAAATTGTTTGATAGAAAGCCAGAAACCCTAAGGTTTCTGGCGCCACTCCTCCCTAGCAGGCACGCCACCCTAGGCTCCTCGTCCTAAGGCCTAACGCGCCCTTGCTGTCATTTCACTAAAATGGCAATGGTGCCCTTCTCTCTCCACCATTGACCGTGCGCCGATACCTGCAAAAAGAATTAAAAAAGGACAGAAGCAGCAATGCATGAACAACAAAGAAATAATAACAAAAACAGTAGAAAAATAGTGAAAAAGCAACAGTGTAATTCGGCTATAAAAGCCATCACCAAAATGTATTTGGACGGACCGAAAAAAGCAATCAAAAAAGAGATATAAAGAAAAACTTTCAAAGGTGATTTTTTTATTATTCGAATATGTTATTTTTTAGAAAAAATATAAAACATAAAAACTTACCGTGCCGTTCTATATTCCTCCACCACGATTGGATGAGGATGCCGTCTCTGATGAAGGACGGTTATTCTGACGGAGACCTCCGAATCACCTTTGGTTCGTCGGAGGCCTCGTCAGGAAAGAAGGTGCTAGGCACCCTTCAAAACCCAGAAAAGCCGAAAGGTTTTGGTCTTTTTTTGGTATTTTGGTGGGCTTTTGGAGATTTTGGCCTCAAATCGGGGTCGAGGGAAATAAAACTGCGAAAATAGGCTTTTTTGTGAAATCTAGCCACTGGGGACAACGGTCACTTTCGCCAAACTGAAAAAAACTAAGAAAAAAATGGTTTTCAAAGTTTTATTTAAAAAAAAAACAGTTGGTAAAATGAATTTTTTTTTAATTTTTTGGTTTATATAGGCTGGGTTAAACAACACCGTGTTGGCCAGTGTTCGTAAGTCCCAAAACGAAGCCATCTTGAAACCAACCCAAAACCTGACCGATTTTCCTAGTAGGATCCGCATGTTTTTATTGGACGATCTAATTGCGACCGTAGTCCTTCCGCTTTTCAAATGATTTCTAATATAGTCCTGTCTTATTTTTTTTGTTTTACCACCTAATTTTATTTTACTTTCATTTTGGTCCATGGGCCATTTTTGGGAAATAGATACTTGAAATGTCGTCATTTTGACGCGACCCAATTTGACCGACCCAAACCACCCTTAGGATCCGCGTGTTCTTTAAGGGAGGGGATATTTTCAATTTAGGCCCTTCCACTTTTTTAAAGCTTTTCAATCCGATCCTATTTTCAACCTTTCCCTTTTTTTTTTTAAAATTTACGCACTTAATTTTATTTTATTTTTATTTTTATTTTGGTCCCCTGGAATAGTGCGTTTAGGGAGTTTGGGATAATTTTCCATTTAGTCCCTATTTATTTTTGCACATTTCATTTTGGTCCTTTATTCTATTTTATTAGTTATCTTTTATTATTTACAATTTATATCCCTAATTTCATTCTAATTTCAATTTAATCCTTGGTTTATTTAACTTCAATATTTTTTACAAACTATTTTATTTATTATTTTATTTATTTATTTATTCATTTATTTATATTCCTTTTATGTACTTTTATATTTATTATTATTATTATTATTATTATTATTATTATTATTATTATTATTTATATTATGTACTTTTATATTTATTATTATTATTATTACGTGATTATCGCCATTATTACTATAAATTTGGTTGCATATTTATTATTTGCTAGCATATTTATTTTTATTTTATGGAATTTTTATTTTATTTTTATTCGTTTTTATTTCATTTATTAATTTATTTATTTCTCTAATATTATTTTATTTTACCCATCATTATTTTGTTTTATCTTATTAATTACCATGCCGCCATACATTCATTTTTACACTATACTTAAATGAATTAAATGTATATCATAAAAAAATTATATTGTTGTCTTATTTTACGTACGAAAAGTACATAAAAAGAGGCAATGTTCATCATTTTGGAATTAGAAGAGTCGTATTTCTAACTTACGGAATATGGCTTCTTCCTGAAATCAAGATAGTCGAACATCTTTTTTAAAATAAATAAAAACGGGATTTAAGTAACGATCAAATGACATTTATTCTTGTTATCGAGAATTCGAAGTATTGTGTCCTAACTTCCGGGGCATGGTCTATCTTTTCAATCAATTTGAAATAAGGTCTTTTCCATTTAATTTAATTTAGCTAAACAATATCTTAACACAAAGAGGGATCGTTTTTTAAATTCTACTCAAATTTTCAATTCTCAACATTAAGACATTAAGTAATCAACTAGGTACCGATTTTGGGCGTCACGAGGGTGCTAATCCTTCCTCGTGCATAATCGACTCCTGAACCCATTTATGGGATTTTGTAGACGAAAATCATTATTTTAGTAAATCAAACTTTCTATTGAAACTATCAAATTACGAGATGACCCGATCACACCTCATAAAAAGGATTGGTGACGACTCCATTTTCGTTCATTTTTAAATACAAGTCGATTAAAAAAAAAGATTTCGACAAGTAGTATTATATATTACTATAGATTTAATTTTTATGTGTTACAAATTACATAATATAAAACATTGTAAACTTGAAAAACAAGTAGAGTCGAGCCAAGTCAGACTTGAGAATTGAATGTTCGAGCTCGAACTCGACCCATATTTTAAATGGGCCTAATTTTTTTGCCTAAGCTTATTTTTTGAGTTTACTATTTTTTTCCAAATCCTCCCAAATTATAGACAAACCTTTAAATCTAGACGAATAACTCGATCCATGAACATCTCTACATTTAATTTAAATAATTCCAATGAAACTTTTTATTTTATTTTTTTGCATGTTCTTGACTTCACTTAGGTTTTAATAAATCTATAATAAAAAAAAATCAATAAATTACCTTTTTGTTACAGAACCATACTTTTGAAGTGGTTATTTCATCTTTTATATTGGGTTTCCTTAACATGGCCTTCAAAGAAATTGGTTAAGTAAAACAACATTCATGTTTTATTTACTCGCTTCGGGTTCGACTCATCCGTCTCCATTTAATTGCATTATCTCAACCATGCATTAATTCGTTGGTTAAGCTTGTTTTTGTCTTAATTCGGTGGAAAAATCAACAATTCCACCCCATCACTTTTTTTATGTTTTAAGTTAACATCCATGGAAAAAAAGAGAGTGATTTGAAGGGCTTGTGACATGGGAAAATAATTTGATGTGGTTGGCCCTATAGTTTTGGTGATAAGAAAGGTTCACCCCATGAAGAGTGGGCTTATACATTAAAAAATCGTAATCACATCTTTTTCTTCCTGGATTAAAACAAAAAAGAAAAGAAAATACGGTATTGTAATTTGTGTTCTCCCAAAATATTTCCACCACTTTACTTCTATCAAAGAAAATCCATCATCTTTCAATAAAAAACAGATGTCATTTAAGCTTTGCTTAGTAAAGGAAAAGAAAATCGGGAAGATGAAAATGAAAGGAATAGAAAAATAGAAAAATAGAAAGATGAAATATATAATTTTTCTTTTATATTTTCATATGTGGTTGGTAGGAAATTTTTTTTTCGTTACTTACTTGGTAGAATTAAAAATGAAAGAAAAGAAAAGAAAAATATTTGAAAATATATAATTTTGAATTAACATATACATCTCTCTCATTTTGTATCCTCTCATCATTTCAATTTGAAAAAATTAATTTTTATCTATTAGAGTGAAAAATAATCATCTCTCATATTTTCTTTACTTTCACTTTTCTTTTCAACCAAGGCCACTCAAAATTTATTATCTTTCCACTTTTCTAGTCCTTCCTTCCATCTATTCACCTTTCCACCCAACCAAACGCATCTTTAGGAATGAATTTACTATCTCAAATAAAAAAGAATGGCTCTTAATGTGATGCAAAAATTGTTCATCATGACAGTTTTTTTTCTAAATTCAAAATTCTTACTCTTTTCTTTTTGTTATTGTGAATGTACTTGAGAGGTTTCTATATATGGATCTAATCAAATTAATCCTTCTATTATTAAATAGATTGATTTAGTTCATGTACTATTAAAAAGAATCAAATAAGGCCAAATTGGAATATAGTTAACATTTACTATATATAAATGTAATTTATTGTTGCACAATGTTAATATTTTTAAAGTTTTATGGTTTTATAAATGAAATCTTTTATTTGGAATTGAAATGTAACTGAAAAAAAACAATTTTCAAAATATTTTTTATACACCACTTGTTTGTTTCTTTTTAATAATATAAAGACTAAATTGATCCATTTAACAATAAAAGGACTAATTTGATCAAATCCTATAATACAAGGACCTCCCAAGTACAACCCTTTTTTTTTTTTTTACTTTTAACTTGTAGTTTTCTTAACTTTAAAAATATTAACCATCTTTTGGTAGTATTTGAATAAAAATTTATACTACTTGCTATTGAATATGGTGCTCTAAGTGTAGTATTTTCATCTAAGTACACTTATAATTTTTCAAGCAGATTGATTAATAACATTATTCATGAATTATTTAATATAAATATTAAACTTTATTTTTGGAAAAAAAAAAAATATTGGGTTGAATTAAATTATAAAGTATTGAGTTAAAAGTTTGAAAAGTACTTGTAATTGGACTCAATATGGAAGAAGCCCAAAAGTCCTTTATGTTAATAAGGTGGACGGCTAACCCTAGTTAATATTAACTAGGGCTGTCGCCAGCTATACTCCTAATTAGACAAGGAGTTCATTTTTCTAGTTGAAATAAACTTCTCTAATTCAACAAGGCATAATGACAAAATTAGCCCCTAACATTTGGGTGTTGGGTCACTTTGGCCCTTAAGGTTTTTTTTGGAGCACTTTCATACATAACATTTTTTTGGGTCAAATTGATCATTTTTTAACGATCTTGCTGATGTGGCCGTTAAGGGACTAATGACGCTGACGTGAATTTTTTTTCCACCTAGGCGCCACACATATGTAGATGCTGACTTGACATATAAGACAAAATAATGTCATATCAGCAAATGAATTTAAACTTAAAAATAATTAAATTAAAAAAACATTTAAAACCCTAACTAACACACACGGTAAAATTAAAGAAATTAGCAACTCCTAAATGAAGAACCCTAAATCTCAAATCCTTTCCCTCTCCATTGAAATTCTTTAGAAATTGAAGCTTGAAATTTAGCGGTTTATAAAAGAATCGAAAATATTGTTTGAAAAAAGTGATTGGAAGCCATCAATGGAGAAGTTGCCTTATTCAAAGCTGGTTTCATCATCACGAGGGGAATTCGTTTATGATAAAGAGAAAAGAAGATGTTTTTATAATAAGTTAGCTCCGAGAGAGATATCGTGGAATGATTTAAACCCAGGCAGAAGGTATTATGGTTGCTTAGATTTTTGGGTAAGCATATATTAGTTGATTTGTTTTAGGGTTCATAAGAAATTGAGGATTTTTATTTTTGATTATTGTTTCAGCTGGACTAAATTGGTACTACAATTCATCATAGTATTATAATTAGGATTGGGGTAGTGACTGTATATTTAGTTGATTTATTTTAGGGTTCATAAGAAATTGTGTGATTTTTTTTGATTTTTTAATTGGATATTGATGAAACATTTCTTTCCCATGCGTGAAATGCATTTGGGTAAGTATATTTAGTTGATTTGTTTTAGGGTTCATAAGAAATTAGAGATTATTTTAATTTTTTAATTTTTAATTGGATATTGATGAAACATTCATTTCCCATGTGTGAATATTAGAGTAGTCACTATTTATGAACTCAGTTGTGGATATTTCATTTTTCTTGAATGACATTACCAGATTACGGAGTTGACAAGTATGACATTAGAACTGCATTTAGTCATTTTTGGATAGGTGTTGAGGATGTAAGCTCAAACATTGGCCTCCATGAATTGTGTTAGGTTTTCCATTTTTAACAAAATGGTTGTTCTTGTATTTTGGAAGTGTTGGGTAAATTTGAATTGGGGACGTAAAAATTGTGTCATCTTACAATTTTGTATGTAGAAAGACGGATGAATTTCTCATGGAATTAAGATATGTGTAAAAGAGTATTTGAGCTTTTCTACATATACAAAATTGTAAATGGGTAAATTTTATTTTTTATTTGTGTCAATTGGACTAAATTAGGGAATTATAGAGTTTATAAAATAAAAATTTAAATTTTTTGTGTGAAATGTAGATGATGGATGGGAATTTTTTAAGTGGTATGATGATAAGCTGTGTAACAAGGCGAATGAAGTAATACATGAATTACATGATAGTGAAAGAAAACTTGCAAAAGAGAATACAAGACTTTGGAAGCAAATAATGAAGTGTGGAAGTGGTGAGATGTCAGAGAGTCGCAGTGTACAAAATGTAGGCAATGACAACCAAACAAAAGAGGTGAATCATGATGTTGTGGATAACATTGAATTAAACACAAAGATTAATAGCTTGAAGCAAAAATGTAAGTCACTCAAGAAAGAGAAAGAGTTTTATAAGAAGATGTTTATTTGTAGTGTATTGCTTGTCTTATTTGTCACATTTTTTAGGAATGTTATAATTTGACCCATTTATATGTACTAAATGTTCGGGGATTGCAAACATTTTTAATGTTTTTTTAGGCTTTGGTAGCGTTAAAGGAAACTTTTTAATGTTGTGGATTATTGTTGGATCATTAGTTGTCTGATGAACAGTTTATTCATAATATGGATGATAGTGTTACATGAAGATAACCATTAGATTAAAACTTTGAAAAATATAATCTTCTAAGATGGTTTTGGGTAGTTCCATTTTGATTTTTATTGGATTAAAATCATTAGATTAAAACTGCTCTCCATTATTTAATTTTTATTAGATTTGGTCATTCCATTATGCCTTTGTTTTAATTTCAGTTTCACTTATTTGAACAACTTAACTAAAACTAGCAAGCAAGGCTGACATTAATATAAAAATATTGTAACACCCTAAAATTTGGGGTTGGAATTTTTGAGATTTGTAGGTAAGGTCAGTGGCTAGATCGGACAATTGTGTTTGTTGCTGTGTTTTATGCCAGAATAGGCCTGCTGGTCTGGTGGTTAGATGTGTGTTAGTTTACCTCTGGGTTTTGGGTTCGAATCCTCATGTGTGTTGAGGAATTAATTTTATTTGAGTTTTGTTTTTTTTTTTTATATATATATATATATATATTTATGCGGCTATTATTTTTATTTTTATTTTTGGAAAAAAAAAGAAAATGAAGTTGTTTCTAAATCACTTCTCACGTTCTTCTCTTCCCTCTTCCCTTTTCACTTTTTTCTTCTTTTTCTTTTAATCTTTGATTTTCTTCTACTGCTTCATTTCGGTGGTTTGTTTTTGTCTCGATTAGGGTTCGGCTCTTTTGCTTCTACTTCATTTCTTTTGCCGTGTTTATCAATTTGTTGATAGGAGTTTCCGGGATTGGTGGATTTGAGGTGTCGATCGTTTTTGGGTGTTTTAATCGCGATTTTGGTGTGCGTTCGAAAATTTTTTCTTTTTGTTATTGACGAAATTCTGATTTGGTTCTGTGAATTTTGACATGGTTTGTGGGTTTATGAAATTTATCAACTGAAGTGTCGTTATTGGGAATCGTTTGGAATTCTGTGTGTTTTTTTACTTATTCTTGAGTTAACGAGGGTTGGAGATCGTTTCAACATCAAAGGCACATTTTGCAGCCTATTTCAGTGTGGTTTTGTGACAACACGAGTGGCCACACGGGCGTGTGCCCCACATAGGTGGCTCATACGGCCGTGTGAAATTTGGAATTAGGGATTTTGGTGAATTTTGGTGCCATACAACCTGGCCACATGAGCATGTGTCCCACATGGGCATGTGAGATCTCCACACGACTGTGTCTCCTCTGCTCTTAATTTTTAGCACTTTTAGACTGTAAGTTACACGGGCTGCTCACACCGGCGTGTGTCCCCTCCACACGGGTGTGTGTGGCCTTCACACGGATGTGTGTGGACTTCACATGGGCATGTAGACCCCCACACAGCCTGGGTATTTCCACATGGTCGGGGCACACGACTATGTGGTCCTGCCTTGCCAAATTATTGTATTATGTTGATTTATGACCTGTTTGTGGTTCTGTGTGTTCTAACCCTTGGCTAGGTCTTAGTAAGGGTAGTTGAGACACTGTTTTAACTCGAACATATCTATTTTATACAATCGTTGCATTAGTTAATTGACTCTTTAATGTGATGTTGCCTAATAAATAAGTATTTGGTTCAGTGGTTAAGTGATATGGGTATGTGTGTGATCGCTCAGAATCATGTACATTGATTTCAGAATCGATTGATGATTTTGAGCTTCTGCATCTGTGTAATTGATAGTGTTTTGTGTGCATTCTTGCATCTGTATTATGATTTCAAGTTTGGGATTTGAAGAGAAAGAAGTCTGATCTGTTTTGAAAGTTTCAACTGCAATACACAGTAATATTTATCGCATGGCAATATTTTCGTAGCTCATTTGATATCGCTATTTACGTGGCTTTGTTCCACATTCATGGTGTGTAGGGTTGGATATGCCTTTTGAGGTCCTATGTGGTGTGCTAGGTTGGTTGAGTTTCTTATAGCTCACTTGTGGTGTGAATGAGGGACGAATAGGTGTTTGGCTGGATGGGTGGGTTTCATGTTGATGCATTTGTTCCGCATTTTGTCTGTCTGTATGTCTGATTGCGAGATTAACGGTATATAGATCGATGTGTTCAGTATTGATGATTCTGTTTTGGTTGTGATGATTATTTGGATATCGAATTGTCATTGTGATATTTTATTTTTATTATAGCATTTAATTTTTGTTTTTCTGTCGTTTCGATTTCACACTGGGCTCATGTAGCTCACCCCCCCAGTTTTCCTTTTTCAGGTATTTTCGTATGTTGTTCCTAGACTCGGCACGCCGGAGGTCTCGGACAACCATGTTTTATAATTGAATTTAAAAGTATTTTTCATAAATTTCGCATTTATAAATAAACGATTTGAATTGTAAGTTTAATTTGAATATTGTGGTACGAAATATTGTGTTATACAGACGTAAGCGCCTTTTAGACTAAAATTTTTGTAATATTGGGATTTTACAATGGAGAGTTTTACGTAACTTAAATACCGTTTATTTTCTAGCTGGTTAAACTAAAATTTTTCCTACGATCACTTCAATTATCAATGTGACCTCCGGAATCTGGCCTAAACTTCTAGGTCGGGTTTTAGGGTGTTACATTTAGTGTTATCAGAACCAGGTTTGTAAAAACTTGGTCTGTATTTTTACGTGTCTATGTGTACGTGTTTGTTTATTTTTTAAATTTGATAAATTGTACCACAGTATTTTGAAATGATATGTATTTCACTGATTTGAAGGAGATAAAATATCTAAGACTCCGATGTTGGTCCAAGGTGAAAATTTGAATCTTTAAGATTAGAAATATAGATTTTTGTATTTATTTTGTGTTTATTTTTTGAAAATGTAGATACTCTAAGTTAGTCACAAGACCGATATGGATTCTGATGGTAATCATGATCGTGAGGGTTAATCTAATGAGACTCTCGAAGAGTCCTTTGCTTCTCTGGGATGTGAGTTTGTTCAGGAGTCAGAAGTCAATATGGTTCTGCTAGCTTCGGGTAGCGATAACCCGGAGGGTACCGAGGCATTGACTAAGGTGGTGAGAGAGGTGTTAAAGAAAGTCTTTGAGTCTAGTTTAGAGAGTAATAGAGAGGTAGTTCAAGGAAGGTGTGTGGATTGCGGGAAGAAAAGGGATCGTAGTCCTTTGAGGTTGGAGCCTCAGCCAACGAAGCTTATAAGAACGCAGTTGGGTGTTAGTAAAGGTTGTGCGAATGATTCTAGTAATGGGGTGAGCGTATCAGTTTGGGCACTGTAAGAAGCGCCATTTGGGCAACTGTTGAAAGAAGTTGGGAGCGTGTCTTAGATACGAGTCCACGAAGCATCGAATTAGGGAGTGTCCATGGCGAGATTGAGAGGTATGGTTGTAGGTTGTTGTGATTCTCTGTGTTATTTATTTGAATGACATTGATTACTTATTCGTTGGATAACGTTTGTATGTGTGATGAACAAGTATGTATCTGCTTTAGTAACTAAGTGTTCTGGTTGCGTGTGAGGTCTTGAGTTCAAGTCTAATGTGGTAGCGCTTTTGGACTAGAGTGCGCAGCGGGAGCGTAGTGGTGTAGCTCGTGTTATACCACTGTTCTGTTAGTGGGAAATTTTGGGGATGAAATTTTTGTAAGGAGGGGTCAGTTGTAACACCCTAAAATTTGGGGTTAAAAGTTTTGAGATTTGTAGGTAGGGTCAGTGGCTAGATTGTACAATTGAGTTTGTTGCTATGGGCCTGCTGGTCTGGTGGTTGGATGTGTGTTAGTTTACCTCTGGGTTCTGGGTTCGAATCCTCATGTATGTTGAGGAATTAATTTTATTTGAGTTTTGTTTTTTTGTTTTATATATATATTTATGTGGTTCTTTTTTTATTTTTATTTTTGGAAAAAAAAGAAAAAGGAAGTTGTTTCTAAATCACTTATCACGTTTTTCTCTTCCATCTTCACTTTTTTCTTCTTTTTCTTTTAATCTTTGATTTTTTTCTACTTCTTCGCTTTGGTGGTTTGTTTTCATCTTGATTGGGGTTCGACTCTTTTGCTTCTACTCTATTTCTTTTGTCGTGTTTGCCAATTTGTCAATAGGAGATTCCGGGATTGGTAGATTTGAGGCGTAGATTGTTTTTGTTATTGACGAAATTTTGATTTGGTTTTGTGAATTTCGACATGGTTTGTGGTTTATGAAATTTATCAACTGAAGTGTCGTTGTTGCAGAATCATTTGGAATTCTGTGTGTTTTTGACTTATTCTTAAGTTAACGAGGGTTGGAGATCGTTTTGACATCAAGCACATTTTGCAGCCTATTTCGGTATGGTTTTGTGACCACACGGTGGCCACAAGGGCGTGTGCCCCACATGGGTGGCTCACACAGCTGTATGAAATTGGAAATTAGGGTTTTTGGGAGAAATTTGGTTCCACACGGCTTGGCCACATGGGCATGTGTCCCACACAGGCGTGTGAGATCTCCACACAGTCGTGTCTCCTCTACTCTTAATTTTTAGCACTTTTGGAGAGTGAGTTACACGTGCTACTCACATGGGCATATGTTCCCTCCACACGGGTGTGTGTGGCCTTCACACAAGCATGTGTGGACTTCACATGGGCGTGTAGACCCCCACACGGACTGGGTATTTCCACACGGCCGGGGCACACGGCCTTGTGGTCCTACCTTGCCAAATTTTTGTATTATGTTGATTTATGACTTGTTTGTGGTTCTATGTGTTCTGACCCTTGGCTAGGTCTTATTAAGGGTAGTTGGGACTTTGTTTTGACTCGGACATATCTGTTTTATGCAATCGTTGCTTTAGTTAAGTGACTCTTTAATATGATATTGTCTAATAAATGAGTATCTGCTTCAGTGGTTATGTGATGTGGGTGTGTGTGTGACTGCCTGGAAACTATATACATCGATTCTATAACTGACTGCTCTGCTCAGCTCATCTACATACTACTATTTACGTGACTTTGTTCCACATTCATGGTGTGTTGGGTTGGATGGGCCTTTCGAGGTCCTATATGGTGTGCAAGGCTGGTTGAGTTTCTTATAGCTCAATTGTGGTGTGAATGGGGGATGAATAGGTGTTTAGCTTGATGGGTGGGTTCCATGTTGATGCATTTGTTTCGCATTTTGTCTGTCTGTCTGATTGCGAGATTAACGGTATATAGATCGATATGTTCAGTATTAATGGTTCTGTTTTGGTTGTGATGATTATTTGGATATCGAATTGTCATTGTGATATTTTGTTTTTATTGTAACACTTAATTTTCATTTTTCTTTCGTTTTGATCTCACACTGGGCTCGTGTAGCTCACTCCCATCAATTTCCCTTTTTCAGGTATTTTAATATGCTGTTGCTGGACTCGGCACGTCAGAGGTCTCGGGCACTCATGTTTTATAATTGACTTTAAAAGTATTTTTCATAAATTTTGCATTTATAAATAAACGGTTTGAATTGTAAGTTTAATTTTGAATATTGTGGTACGAAATATTGTGTTATACGCACGTAAGCATCTTTTGGACTAAAATTTTTGTAATATCGGGATTGTACAATGAAAAGTTTTACGTAACTTAAATTCCGTTTGTTTTCTAGCTGGTTAAACTAAAATTTTTCCTACGATCACTGCGGTGATCAATGTAACCTTCGGAATTCGGCCTAAACTTCTAGGCCGGGTTTTGGGGTGTTACAAATATTCCCCCACAAAACAAAAATCTAACACACTTACCAATTTCGTGTTCACTCTTTTCATATGTGGGGTTTCACCAATTTCATGTTAAAAAAAGCTACTATAGCAATAATAGTATACATCTTTCAACAAATCATTTTAAAAAACAAACAAAATATGTTATACTAACAAAATGATCATATAGCAGTAAAATGTTAACCAATCATTTTTAAAAAACAAACAAAATATGTTATGTTAACAAAATGATCCTATAGCAGTAAGATGTTAACCAACCATTTCAACAAATCATTTAAAAAAATGAATAAAATATGTTAACCATCTCAAATCATTTCTTCATCTTCTTTACTACAGTGGATTCTTGTGTGTTGATAGGTTCCTGATATGCCATCCTTTTTTGGCTTCTAGTTCTCATACTCGTACCAGACTGAGAACAAAAATCAGAACTCCAAATTAGATTTAAATAATTTGTAATTGACATTAAAAAAGTGTTTACGATATACTTATGATCCAGTTGTGTTAGGCTGAATGCATGGTGTTCTGTTGTTCTTTTTTTGGCTTCTAGTTTGTGTACTTGTACCAGACTAAGATTAAAAAAATCAGAACCGTAAATTAGATTAAAATATTTTTTAATTGACATTAAAAATAGTGTATACGATATACCTGTGATCCAGTTGTATTAAACTAAATGCTTGGTGTTATGTTGTTATTTTTTGGGCTTCTAGTTCTCGTACTCGTACCAGCCTAAGACCAAAAAAATCAGAACCCAAATTAGATTTTAATATTTTGGATTGACAATGAAAAAATGTTTATGATATACTTGTCTTCTCGTTGTGTTAGGTTGAATGAATGATCTTTTGTTGTGACCCTCATCAGCACATTTCCTGCATCTCATAATTAGACCAACCCTAATAAGTTGTCTAGACTTCACTTTTTTTGATTAATTTTTTTCTTTCCTTCTATTCTTCTTGGCCTACCAGGCATTGTTTTCTCAATTGGTGGAAGTATGGGCTCAATACCAGATTTAGTCCATTCATGCAACCCATTTATGGGTTGCAAATCATATTTATATTCTTTCAAATACGTGTCCTTGTGGTAGTACCTATGTAAGTAGTCATAAGGATCTTGTTCAAGATGTCATATAGCACAACAGGGATGGGGACAAGGGATCCCATATAATTTTCAACTTCGACAACTGTAGCTTTTATGCTCTACATTTACTACGTACTGCTTTCTGCCTTTCTTAATTTCACACCCATTTTCCCCATTCTAGATCATCTTCCAATCAACCACTTCATTCTTGTTGTCATTTGATTTCTTCTTTATTAGTGGACCATAATTATATTTCCATGAACTGCATTGCATCCTCTTAGCCACTATTCTGATCATCATATTAACTCTAATTTCCTCTAACATGGTTATTATGCTCTTAAATATAGACTCCATGATGCTGGAGTTAAATACTTCACAGAGGTTATTTCTACAATATCAGACACCAAGTGTAACCCCTAGAAGGCCTTGGTCCAAGCTTTCGAATTCTTAGAGGACAACTCCTTTGCAACACCTTCATCAAGCTTATACAAGTCTTCTTTGTTTTGTTCCCACTCCCTCTCTGTTGTAGACTTCACAACTTTCCAAAAAGCAAATTCGAATATCTTTGCTTTCTTCCTACTAGACTAGTTTGATGAGACACGCCTAGCATAATTTCTATGTTTTACTCTAGGCAGAATGTCATTAATGGCTATCTTGAGACCCTGCAAATTAATTTAAAAAATATAAGTAAATCATTAGTAATAATTAATAGTATTAGTAATAAATAAATGCAAAATAAATAGTTTACCTTTTTTTGGTCACTAATAATGGTATACCCAAAACCATCTTCCACTCCTAAGTTTGCTGTCAATAGACTAAGAAACCATGCCCAAAAATCAATGCATTCCCCCTCAACAATAGCCCAGACAATTGGGTACATCTGATTGTTTCCATCTTTCCTACAACAGCCAACAACTCACCCTTAAATGAACCTTTTAAAAAGCGACTATCTAAACCTAGTATAGGTTAATACCCTTCTTTCCAACCTCTTTTCAGTGCTTTAAAACAGACATAAAACCTCTTGAAATGTGGTGGAGATTCAAGTGTGACTCTATTCACTGCCATCTTTATAGTATTTCCAGGATTCTTTAGTATCAACTCATAAGCATAATCTCACAGCATAGCAAATTCCTGTACAAAGTTCCTTACCAACTTATCATTCACCATTTTCTTGGCCCTTCTACACCTTGTCATATTAACATTGACATGCATTTCTGAAGCTACCCTTCTTTGTATCTCCCTTAACTTCATTTTTGGGTGGTCCCCAATAGTAGCTTCAAAATGTTCTGTAATAACTTTACATTGACCATTTTGTTTCTCAATCTAACACAATAGTTGTACTCATCATGAAAAATTTTCACTTGCATACATCTGGCCATGTTATTGTAACTTGCAAATATTCCCCATTTACACTTTTTTGATGTAATACATTTAACTCTAATCCTATTTGGTTCATTCCTGATTATCTTAAGCTCCCTTTTACAACAAATTGAGTACTTATGAATTGTGGATTTGAATTGCTAACCATCTTTAAATAACATCCTAATGAAGAAGTGTGGACTTGCTGAGTTTGGATTGTATGTGGGGAATCTGCTTCCTCTTCTACAAACATTAGTATTTTCATCATCTTTTGATCCAAGTATGCTCCCATGATCATCACTATCAAAATATTCAATCTCATTTCCATCTTCTTCCCTACCAACACTATCATTTAGTCCTTCACCATCGATTTCTTTAGGGACCTTAACTTTAAATTGCTCTCCAGAGGTTTCACTTTCAGTCTCATCAAGTACTGTTTCCTTACCTTTCCCATTGGTTTCCCCCTCCACTCCCCTCATATTTTGCCTAGCTTCTTTACAATGCACCGAATTTTTGGCCTAGAAGTTTAGGGTCTTTGAGCTTAGGGCTAGTGAGGAGGTGGCACATATGTGCGTAATTGTTTAATTTAGTGTCAGAATGGGCCTGCTGGTCTGGTGGTTAAGTGGAGCATTGGAGTGTTAGAGGTCCTATGTTCAAATCTTTATGTCCACGTTATTTTTGTATTTAGAGCTATCTAAATTATTTTCTTCATTTTTTTACAAATAAATATTACTGGATATCATTTTTTTCTATTTTTTGGGGGGATTACTATTTGTCAGATTCCTATTACAAGTGACAAAACATATAACCAATTCATGTGTATTAACTTAATAAGTAATTAGTAGATCAATCAACCATATACATAGTTTAAGATGAGAAAGAGGAAAGTTAGGATAGTATGTTTACTTGATAATGTAGATTTAATTTCTTCATAATATCTATTTTGTTTGCACTAATAATGTCTGAAATGATTAGATTAATAACCACTTGACTAGTACTTGACTTGAATATTGCATTTACCCTTATCAATCCTTTGGGTTCAATGTTAGAATACTTCTGTATTTTGTTGTAAAACAAAATTCATTATTACAATTTGACATTGTACGCTTGCAGTATAACCGCAAGTAAATTGATTATTTATTTTTTCTCATTTGTTATGCCTGTACAAGTGTGGTCACTTACTTCAGTAAATGTTATGATTGTGGTTTACTTGGAAAGGTATTTGGATGCCCAGTTGATCTCAAACCAAAATTCATCCCATTTACATTTATTGCCACATATGCCCATACCTTTAAAAAAAAAACCATAATCATGAATTATTAGAAGATATTACTTCATTCATAAAACTCATTGAAAAGCTTCTATACCTAACAATTACAAGACTAGACATCTGATATGTTTTGCAGTCTTAGGTCAATTTGTAACACCCCTTACCCGTAATCCCCGCCGGAATCGGGTACGAGGCGTTACTGTACAAATTTACCCGACTGCCGCTTAGGCTCAACGCGGCTATTTCCCTTAAGATACCACAACAACCTTATTCTCGCCTTACGAGACCTCACTCGTACCTACGAGGGCTCTCGAGACTATATCGGAAACTCTTACGATACGTAAAATTTCTTTCCCTTCTAAACCAGGATTACACACCCATGTTAGAAGACACACACGCCCATGTACATTTCACACGCCCATGTAAAATGAAGGCACGCCCGTGTACCCTCACAACCTGCCCATGGCTTCCACCCATGGTCGACACTGGCTAATTTCACACGGCTTGGACATGGGCGTGTGTTCAAACTGTGGGAAGCTACTGACTTGATCCACACGGCCTGGGCACACGCCCATGTCCTTACCGTGTGCCTTACATGATTCATGCACACAGCCGTGGGATCTACTCGTGGCCTATTCTAATTTATAATAATAAGGTGCAGGGTTAACACAGCCTAGACACACGCCCGTGTGTTTACCCGTGTGGGCACATGAAGGCTATCTACCAAGCCTTATGCCATTCACACTTGCATACATTCATAACTTATCACATAATTTCACATAGCATCAACATTACTCTTGAATTAAAACATTTGATTAAAAAAGATTAAGGTTTTCATCCCATACACTAGGGAGACTAATTCCCATATAATTACAAACAACTTGAGCCATCATCTATGGCTATACACAATCAAGACATAAGCTCTCTTGGGCCAACACAATTTGACTACATCAACAAGGACTTGATCAAACTTAAGTACTAGCCCTATACATGCCATGACTCATAAGGACTTGATACCTCATACCAAGCGTCTGCTCGATAGTGTGAAAACATCTCCGCGGCCTCCAACCCAAGCTAGTCGAAACAACCTATAAGAGATGGGAAAAGAAAAGGAGTAAGCAATAATGCTTAGTAAGTTCATCTGCATAACTGATAAATACCGATATTCATTAAATATGGATAACTACCAGGTATTGCACTGGGCCTTTCCCATTAACGCATGGTTGCTTACTCAACCACTCTTGAAGCTTACTCATTCTATCTCTTACCATATTCTTATCGTGCCACAGCCAATTGCTCGTTGAACTAGCATACATTCCTGCACTGATTGTCATGTAATTTCATAAAACAATACATCAAACATTATCAATAAACTACTCATCTCTTGGTGGCTTCGCACTTAGCCCCCCATTAACTCTCTAATAAGGTGGTATCGCACACAGTCCACCAATTATTATACTTATGGTGTTTTCGCACTTAGCACACCAATCATTTATAAGCAATGGTATCGTACACAGCCCATCGATTATTAGTTACTCGGTGGTAACGCATACAACCCACCAATAATAATATGGTAGATGGTATCGCACACAGCCCATCATTACCATCAATAAGACATCCACTCAGCCACTTCCCTCAATAACGTAATCACATAGTTAATTCACCTAGATATTTCACACATAGTTAGTCCACATAGTCAATACCTTGGTGGCTTTGCACTTAGCCTACCATATTCAATTAATGAGAAGTTATCGTACTTATCTTACCATCTAGCATTATCACAACACATGCACAACTCTACCACTTTTACTCTACTTGAGCCACATAGATTCTCAATCAATATCAGCCATGCATCCAATATCAAATTCTACTACATTCATCCCACTCAGGAGTTTATCATATATCGAATTCATCTCAATACAGTTCTATCACATACTTCTAATGTGCATTAATTAACCACATCCCACTAGAGTTCATCACATATGGATTTCATATTAATTCAATTCTCCCGACATCTCACCAATTGGCATTTCAACATTCATTGAGTATATATATACATTCCATACAATATTGGAATATTAAATTAGCTCGTACGTACTTACAACAATTGCACATGAACTTACCTCGATGTCGAAATAGTCGAAAATGATTATTTGCCCACATCTCTCTTTTTATCCGTTCTAGGTCCGAAACTCGATTTCTTTGATCTAAAACAATGAAATATACTAATTTATTCATTTATAAATAATAAAATACCATAATACACTCTTTAGGAAAAAAATGACCATTTTGCCTCCATACTTTGGTAAAATTATGATTTTGCCCCTAGGCTCGTAAATAAATTTTCATCACATTTTCTTGTTAAACAAGCCTAGATGAACATTTAATCCTCCCACAACTATCTCAAATTCCAACTATTTCATGCTTAAATGAACAAATTACAACCTTTGCATTTTAGCCCAAATTAGGTGTTTTCACCACAACACCTTTCACAAAAGTTGCTTATCATCATCCTACCATTCATTTTCTTCCATAAAACTCAACAACCAGCATAAAACCTATCATGGTAAGTCCCTAGACTTTCAACCATGTTGCAATTTAGTCCACCCATTAACTGGATTAAGCTTTGGGGACTCCAAAAGTAAAATTTTTATCAAGAAAAGTCATCAAAATCACTTACTTGTGTGGAATAAAGCTTGCTGAAATTTTGAGCTCTCAAACAACCCACCATGGCTGATATTTTCGATGGAGAAGGGAAGAAAAATAGAAAGATGATAGCTTTTTACCTATTCATCTTATTTTTCCACCAACTTTGACCAAATTAAAGGTTCTTGTCCCCTCTTGTCTACATGGCCGGCCATCACATTCAATATGGTCTAATTGCCCTTTAAAGACCCCCAATTAATAACCCATAGCCATTTGGTGCCTCTAGCAAATAAAATAAAACTTTTGCACTTTATGCGATTTAGTCCTTTTTCGCGATTTAGCATGAAATTGCTAGAAATAAAACACCAAAATTTCCATATATCTTTATAAACATGTTATAACTCATAACATAACATGAAAATAATTTTATCAAACCTCGAATTAGTGATTCTGAAATCATTGTTTCGACTAGTCCCTAAATCGGGCTGTTACAATTCCCCCCTTAGGGATTTTCGTCCCCGAAAATCTTGTCAGAAGGAGTTGTTACTATCATTCTTAGAATATTTCCATAAACTCTTCAAAATCACAAATTCATTTCCACAAGTTTCCTTTGTCAACAATCTTTAAGTTATCATACACAAGGTCGAAGTACCACTTGCGACTTAGATATTTCTTCCTCCAGGGCATACACTGAATGATCCACTAATTTGGAACTCTGCACATGTCCAAATGATTCGTTCGGATCCTTACTGGTTGATTTACTACAACTCAAATGTCATTCCCCTTATTGGGAATTTTGTCAAACCACACTTGACATCTATAAGGTTTTATCTCAATTTCTCATTAAAGCATTCACCAACTTTAACACTCTTGACTGGTACATTTTAAAACTCAGCTTTTAGTGATCAACCACTTCTAGCCATAGACTCAATCATATCGTGAAATGTACTTTATTGTCAAAAACATTTATTCACATATCTGCACTTTCTTATCCTTGTATTAGTAGATATGCTACTACTAAACCTCATACCAAAACTTCTGTATAAGTTCTTGATTCATCAATATTCAAATTCTATTTCAAGGAAACATCGACAACAAAAATCTTATCCAGCCTGGATTTTATCATCTTAAATAAACTCATTCAGAGCTTATTAAAAATACCATTTACTACCTCATTTCTGAACTCCTTTACTCTGAAAGAAAGACTCGCTCTAGTCATTAACCCTCTGAAATTGAAATATTACTCACTAAGATCAATCAAGTAACTAATTTGCATTGTTTAACATAGATCCTTCAACTAGACATCTGTACTATGTCTACTATCTGAGAAGTATTACAATAACTATACACACCATTGTAATAGTTCATGCCGTTTCCACTATTTCATCTTCAAAATCTTCTGCAGCATAAGATACTCCAACTCATAAAAATTTAGAAAATACATATCAATTTTTTTTCATGGATCATTTCATAACATCTAACTCACTACATAGACACAAAAGTGATCGTCTCTGGATCACCAATTTGGAAACTCTTTTCCTCAATTCAGACTGAACTCAGTACCAGAACTTTCAATTAATAGTCCTTTTTATAGCTTCCACTCGACCATCGTGGTTTGAACATTTCAATGATAACATCTTCGTATCATGCTCCCCCACTCACGAACACACAAAATTTTATTCTCTTTATTGATTTATACGTGAATATACATAGAACTCGAATCATATCTCAATACATTAATCTACTCTTTTCTCCATACTGAGAACATATCTTAAGCACACTCTCATCTGAGTTTCTCTTGCTTATGTTAATCTAAAACCTTTACTATAATCATATCTCACAATAGCAAGGACATCTCTATCGGATTCATTAACTCTATTAGGCTTGCCCGAAAACTCATCACACAACATACTAGAATCATCACCAACTTCCTCCTCAAAATACCCGAATAAGGTTACGAGGAGATAAAGGAATGTTAATTCCAATTACTAAATCGACAACCGTTTAATCAAATTTTGAAAATCAGCTAACTTTCTCGCACGATCTCGATTCATGAGATAAACAACTACATCGCCCCTAAAAGGCAAAAGATATTAACACGTAATACTTAAAGAGATCATTATGATCCATACAATTATGGTTATCATGATTGAACACTCTCACAATTCAAACATTGTTTCTCTAACCATTTCGTCCTCAACTCCTTAATAATTCTTTTCATTAGTGAACATCAATTTAAGAATACCTCGATAATCATAAACCTTAGGCTTCCTACTCGCTTGCGATTGCCTCTATTAAGCATATACCGTACCACATTCTGTACTCATTTTCTTGTGACTCGTTCACGAGTGCCTATATTCACTTATTCACATGACTTTAGTACAATCTCCTTTCTACCTCTAAACTCATCTATCTGTCCCATTGATTACTGGGATAATCAGAGACACACATTCCTCATCATTTATGTAGGCACGAAACCAATGCCACACTCCTAAGGTGGTCTTATGTAGAGTCACCTCTAAATGCAATGCCATAAACCGGTTAAGGTATTATATAGACTTCCACATCAAGTATCGATACCATATTCCAAATATGGTCTTATACGATTCTCATATCCATTACCGAAGCCACCTTCTAGATGTAGTCTTATACGAAATCATAACTTGGTGCCGAGGCCATGCCTCGAACATGGTCTTATACGAGACCTTATCTATTTCACATATTAATGATAGCCTTTTCATTATAATCCCCTAAGACTTCAACCCCATGTTCAACCACAATTACTTTATCTAACAGAGTGTCATGTATCAATGTGATACAGAACATTCCCACAATGCTAACATAAATACTGTGTTAATCACATGCAAACTTACTCAATTTGACTCTCGTAGCATCTCATCATAATTTGACAGTGGTAAGGAGGGTGAGGTTACAGAGCCCCTTGACTTGACTCTCGTGACTACATACATATGATTTAAAAATTCATCATCAATGAAATAATATTATTGTCACACAACTCACTCTAAGTGAGTTTCCATGTTTATCACATTACTATCGTCTCTATCACTCATACTTTCGAATTGTGACTTTAATAATTCAAGTTCCATATTAATATCTGCTCGAGTACTCAATATTTAACTCTACTTTCTCTTACAATCACTCATCAAATAAAGAATGTCTTACGGGTTTGAGTACGTTGTTTATCTAATTGCCATAGTCCAACTATGGTCTTACTCGTATCACAACATCATGGTCCAACTATTTCTTTACATGTCATCACGATGCCATAGCCTCGCTATGGTCTTTCATGAAATCTCATACCAATACCAGGTCTCAGACGTGGTCTTACACGGAATCACGTATGGTCACCAATGCCATGTCCCAGACATGGTCTTATATGGGATCACACGTACCGCCATGGTCCAACCATGGTATTATTCATCATTTTATCAATGAACAACCGTACTCATCCCTGCATTCTACTTAATCAAACTTCCCAGTTTAACTCTTACACCATAATACTCGTAATTTCATACAGAGTCACGAAATAAAACATTATACAATCATCTACTTCAATAGTCGCACATGAGATTCAACTATGTAGACATATTAATTATACATCATTCAAACAATCATACATACACATATACCCCCTCCTCTTGGTAAATTTGCTCACTAATGGCACCTAACCCAATAGGTTGAGTATATAACACCTATGCACATCCCGCCAATACAGATAAGCTTACCACTTTATAACTCCCAGTTCATGCATTTTCACACACATGTCATATACTTCTACTTATACCTCTTTGAATTTCATCAATGCATAAGAGCATTGCAATTATCTCAATATCACCTACAATATTATTGAATTTAGCTCGGTCGAGAACCATCCCTGTCTTAACAAAATAATCTTGTTAGTGTCGGGAGATATCACACTATCACAGTCCACCTATGGCATGTATAGCTAGACTCTTACTCACGCTAGGTTAGTCCGAGAACTGACTAAACCATGCTCTGATACCACTAAATATAACACCTTTTACCCGTAATCTTCGTTGGAATCGGGTACGAGGCGTTACCGTACAAATTTACCTGACCGCCGCTTAGGCTCAACGCTGCTATTTCCCTTAAGATACCACAACAACCTTATTCCCGCCTTACGAGACCTCACTCGTACCTACGAAGGCTCTCGAGACTATATCGGGAACTCTTACGATCTGTAAAATTTCTTTCCTTCTAAACTGGGATTACACGCCTGTGTTAAAAGACACACACGCCCGTGTACATTTCACATGCCATGTAAAATGAAGGCACGCCCGTGTACCCTCACAACCTACTCGTGTCTTCCACCCGTGGTCGACAGTGACTAATTTCACACGGCCTGGACACGCCCGTGTCTTCAAACCATGAGAAGCTACTGACTTGATCCACAAGGCCTGGGCACACGCCCATGTCCTTACCGTGTACTTTACACGGTTCATGCACACAGCCGTGGGATCTACCCGTGGCCTATTCTAATTAATAATAATAAGGTGCATGGTTAACACGGCCTAGACACACACCCGTGTGTTTACCCGTGTGGGCACATGAAGGCTATCTACCAAGCCTTATGTCATTCACACTTGCATACATTCATAACTTATCACATAATTTCACATAGCATCAACATTACTCTTGAATTAAAACATTTGATTATAAAAGATTAAGGTTTTCATCCCATACACTAGGGAGACTAATTCCCATATAATTACAAACAACTTGAGCCATCATCTATGGCTATACACAATCAAGACATAAGCTTTCTTGGGCCAACACAATTTGACTACATCAACAAGGACTTGATCAAACTTAAGTACTAGCCCTATACATGCCATGACTCATAAGGACTTGATACCTCATACCAAGCGTCTGCTCGATAGTGTGAAAACATCTCCGGTGGCCTCCAACCCAAGCTAGTCGAAACAACCTATAAGAGATGGGAAAAGAAAAGGAGTAAGCAATAATGCTTAGTAAGTTCATCTGCATAACTGATAAATACTGATATTCATTAAATATAGATAACTACCAGATATTGCACTAGGTTTTTCCCATTAACGCATGGTTGCTTACTCAACCACTCTTGAAGCTTACTCATTCTATCTCTTATCACATTCTTACCGTGCCATAAGCCAATTGCTCGTTTAACAAGCATACATTCTTGCACTGATTGTCATGTAATTTCATAAAACAATACATCAAGCATTATCAATAAACTACTCATCTCTCGGTGGCTTCGCACTTAGCCCCCAATTAACTCTCTAATAAGGTGGTATCGCACACAGCCCACCGATTATTATATTTATGGTGTTTTCGCACTTAGCACACCAATCATTTAGAAGCGATGGTATCGCATACGTACCCATCGATTATTAGTTACTCGTGGTAACGCATTACGACCCACTAATAATAATATGGTAGATGGTATCGCACACAGCCCATCATTACCATCAATAAGACATCCACTCAGCCACTTCCCTCAATAACGTAATCACATAGTTAATTCACCTAGCTATTTCACACACAGTTAGTCCACACAGTCAATACCTCAGTGGCTTTGCACTTAGCCTACCATATTTAATTAACGAGAAGTTATCGTACTTATCTTACCATCTAGCATTATCACAACACATGCACAACTCTACCACTTTTGTAACATCCTGAAAATGGGCCTATGCATTTTTGATTTAATTATACGAAATGCCATGTCTTATGTGTTATGAATGTATAGTGAACATTTTTGGAAACTTGGAAATGTTAAGTTTAAAAGAAGAAAGTGAACATTTTTGGAAACTTGGAAATGTTAAGTTTAAAAGAGGAAAGTGAACATTTTTGGAAACTTGGAAATGTAAGGAAATGTTTTAGAAATGTTAAGTTTAAAAGAGGAAAGTGACCATTTTTGGAAACATGGAAATATAAGGAAATGTTTTAGAAATGTTAAGTTTAAAAGAGGAAAGTGAACATTTTTGGAAACTTGGAAATGTAAGGAAATGTTTTAGAAATGTTAAGTTTAAAAGAGGAAACTAAAATAAAGTGGCCTTAAGAAAATTAGTAGACGGAATTAACACAAGAACGGGCTTGGAGTAGTGGCTAGGAGGTACCACTTAAGGCCCAGGTAAGTGACGCCACAAGCTATGCAAATGGGCCTAGGTTCGAGTCACGTGGGAAGCAAATAAAAGAGTTTTATTTTGCTGCAAGGAGCAAGGGAGTTGGACGGCACCAAGGCACTTGGGGAAGAGTTTAATTCTCTTTAAAATTCGGCTAAATAGATAGATAATGATGGACTATTGTTATTATTATTTTTATTAAGAGATAAGAGATAAATATTGGATTAAGTTTTACTAAATTGAATGGGTGATAATTAAAGTGATAAAGTTATCAAAATAGGAGTGATGGCCAAGTAAAGGATTTTAAGTTAGTAATTTCGGCTACTAGAGGAAAAGAGAGCCATTCATCATATCTTCTTTCAACTCTTCTCTTTGCCAAATTTCCTAGAGCATCTCTTCTTCTTCTTTTTGTTAGCCAAAGTGAAAACTAAAGTAAGCCTAGCCGAATTCTTCATAACTTTTGTGATCTCCATTAAAACCGAATCCATAAACTCCTTAAGATACCATCATTAGCCGATTTCTTTATACCAATCAAAAGCCGAAATCAAGATCCTTCTAGCCTACATAGCCGAATATTGCTAAAGGTTCAAGCAAGGATTGCCGATCTCTAAAGTAAAGGTAAGATATCATTCAGTTTCATCCTTTTTCTTTTAAGATTTGCTGAAATCTAGGACTAACCCCATTAATATCTTGTTACCGAAACTTTGAAGAGATCTTTCGGGATTTACTAAGTGTCGACTACAAGGAAGGAGAAATTCTTTTCCCGAAGGTACACCATAGGCCGCGTGTTCCCTAGTTATTCGGTGAGTTTCGAGATTTAAAATCCACAAGGTAAGTATCTATAGCATTCGGCCAAGACCATGTTGAGTAAATAAATGTGTTTCATTAATATTTAAAAGCCAAAACTAATCTATTCAAGTAATCTAGTGATTGTCGATTTCAAGAAAGAAGGATACAAAGTTTTCGGCATTTGATTAGACATCAATCGGCAGCAAGGTAAGGATTTAAGTGTACTAATCCTACTAGGATTTGGATTTATGGCCGAATGGCTCTTTACTAAGTATTAATTGATTGATTAAATGTAGAGATTTAAGATCTAAGGCATTAGATCAAGCTTTTCGGGATTTGGATTGGAAACCTTAAGTGAATCAGGTGTGTACCCCACATTATCTTTTAATAATATTTATGGCAATATTAAATATATGCATGAATGTGAATATGGCTAAAGTACCATGCTATGGTACAAAGTACTCAGGTACGTTTCCTAGTCCTACTAGGGTTATGTTAAATATCTGTTAAGACACACATATGACATTATAAGAATGTGAATAAGAATTTGGCATGTTAATGCATGATATGTTTGATATGGGGCATATGGGTTATATGAAAAGGGGAAGTGAATGTGGTGACCTAAGACCACGATAATTGAATGTGGTGACCTAAGACCACGATATCTGAATGTGGTGACCTAAGACCACGAATTTTATAAGGGTGATGAGCACGTCGACTGCAGCGACTGCCTTCGATGGTGTGTAGCGGATGGAGGGTTGACTTAGTAGTCCCCACGGTGAGCAGGATGGTACGGGTGACGTGTAGAGGATGGCATATAGGTTTGGGTTTGAGTTGCATCATTATTTTCTATCTGTTATATGAATATGCATGAAATATGTGAACATATGCCTAAATTGTTAAATTTTAGTGTTGGTTACACATTGAGTCTGTTTGACTCACCCCTTGTGGGATTACTTTTCAGGTGACGATCAGTGATGGGCCGGGTCGGCAGGAGCTTAGTGGAGGCCATGTGAAGTTCAGATTTTCTATGTTTTGGACTCTTTTTATATTAAGTACTTGAATTTATTTTTGGGGATTATTTGATGTAATAAGCCTTAGTTGAATTATTTTACTTTATATCCATTTATCATGCTACGAAATATTTTAAAAAAAAAATAAGTAAATTTATCTTAAACCAAACTCTAAATATTTTGTCACTTGAAGTAAAGGATTTTACAGAGTGATATAAACTTATTTTCAACTCAAGCCCAACCCAAAACAATCTTTCTTTCAAAACACACAAGTTTTTCCTGAGTAACAAAAGAATTTGAAACGGTTTACACCAGGAAACATACCAGATCCAGTCAAGGCTTATGGGCCGAGTTTGGGGTGTTTCAATTTGGTATCAGAGCCCAGTTTTAAACTCTCGACCTTGGGTTTAAGGCCCAAAACGTTTTCAAAGTTAAGCCCAAAAAGAATTTTTGTGAATTAAGCAGGATTTTCTGGCATGGCCCACTAAGTCTCCAACCAAGTCCACTGGTAAGTACTCCGATCTCTTGGGTGATCTATATTATGATTTGTAGAAGGGTAGAAATGGAACGAGAATAGAGATTTAGTACTTGAACCCTAAGGCTAGTTACCCCAACAATTACATAAGACTTAAATGCCCAATTGAACAAACCCGTGGTTAAGTCACGAGAGTTAGGTGTGGCAACCATGGTGCGCATGTCTAGGAGTGGATTCAAGAAGAGCTTGGTATTTAAGCAGCCCCTAGCGACTCACCTCCTCTTTACTCGAATCCTACCTAGTGCGTAGTAACTGCTCACCCTAACCAAGAGGACTTAGTCATCACTAAACCAATGATTAAAACCCGAAAGGGACTAGCCATATTTTTTAAAAACCTTAGTTTTTAAAATCCTTAAATTAACCCTTCGATTTGCAACGAAATCTATTTTGAAAATTTCTCAAAAAAAAAATTTTTGGTTTGCCAAAATTACTAAAATACCTCGGTCAGTAAAATTACAAAATGCCCTTAGTTTTTAAAATTACCATATTACCTCGATTTTAGTAAAATTTTCTATTTTGCAAAAGTGTCCAAAAACTCTATTTTACGAAAAATTCAAGGTACTTTGATTTGGGAAAATTACTAAAATGCCCCTGTGTTGTAAATTAATAAAATACCCTTAGTTTTTAAGATTTTCAAAAATACCCTCGACTTTTGCTAAAATGTTTCTACTTTACAAAAATACCAAAAACTTTTGTTTTACAAATATCAAGATACCCTGATTTGGAGAATTTATGAAATGCCCCTAACTTCTAAAATTATCGAAATAACCCCGATTTCTGAAATTTCTGCAACACCGCTGATTTGGAAAATAAATTTTCAAGATAACCTCGAGTTTTTGTAAATTTTGAAATACTTTTGATTTATAAAGATTATTTTCGAAGTGACCCCGATTTATTACCAAAATACCTTATAGGAAAAATGATGAAATTACCCCTGGGGATGATCAGGAATGCCCAAAGTAGTGAAGTGAATGTCATGAATGAATGTGTCTCTTTGGGGATGGATGAATGTGAATGTGAATGTGAATCTCTGAATTAGAATAGTGAACTTGAACTGAGACTTTGTTTGATCGAAAGAACCACTATTAAACTCCTTTTCATAAAATTGTTCGCGGTTAAATAGTGGAACAAAGTACTAATGCATAAAACTCTTTAATCAGATTAAATCGCGACGTTAGAAATGAGTTCTCGGGAACATGAACTTAAAAAAAATTGTGCCTAGGAAGTATGATGGCTCTATTAAGATCGAGAGCGCAAAGATAAGCGTAGCGCATGAGTTAAGATGTTCGATTATTCGATAGGAAGTAATTTTGAGGACGAAATTATTTTAAGGGGGTAGAACTGTAACATCCTGAAAATGGGCCTATGCATTTTTGATTTAATTATACGAAATGGCATGTCTTATGTGTTATGAATGTATGATGAACATTTTTGGAAACTTGGAAATGTTAAGTTTAAAGAGGAAAGTGAACATTTTTGGAAACTTGGAAATGTTAAGTTTAAAAGAGGAAAGTGAACATTTTTGAAAACTTGGAAATGTAAGGAAATGTTTTAGAAATGTTAAGTTTAAAAGAGGAAAGTGACCATTTTTGGAAGCTTGGAAATGTAAGGAAATGTTTTAGAAATGTTAAGTTTAAAAGAGGAAAGTGAACATTTTTGGAAACTTGGAAATGTAAGGAAACGTTTTAGAAATATTAAGTTTAAAAGAGGAAACTAAAATAAAATGGCCTTAAGAAAATTAGTAGAGGGAATTTAACACAAGAACGGGCTTGGAGTAGTGGCTAGGAGGTACCACTTAAGGCCCAGGTAAGTGACGCCACAAGCTATGCAAATGGGCCTAAGTTTGAGTCATGTGGGAAGCAAATAAAAGAGTTTTATTTTGCTGCAAGGAGCAAGGAGTTGACTACACCAAGGAACTTGGGAAGAGTTTAATTCTCTTTAAAATTCGCTAAATAGATAGATAATGATGGACTATTATTATTATTATTATTTTTTATTAAGAGACAAGAGATAAATATTGGATTAAGTTTTACTAAATTGAATGGGTGATAATTAAAGTGATAAAGTTATCAAAATAGGAGTGATGGCCAAGTAAAGGATTTTAAGTTAGTAATTTCGGCTACTAGAGGAAAAGAGAGCCATTCATCATATCTTCTTTCAACTCTTCTCTCGTCGAATTTCCTAGAGCATCTCTTCTTCTTCTTTTGTTAGCCAAAGCGAAAACTAAAGTAAGCCTAATTAATTCTTCATAGCTTTTGTGATCTCCATTAAAACCGAATCCATAAACTCCTCAAGATACCATCATTAGCCGATTTCTTTATACCAATCAAAAGCCAAAATCAAGATCCTTCTAGCCTACATAGCCGAATATTGCTAAAGGTTCAAGCAAGGATTGCCGATCTCTAAAGTAAGGGTAAGATCTCATTCATCCTTTTTCTTTTAAGATTTGTCAAATCTAGGACTAACCCATTAATATCTTGTTGTCAAACTTTGAAGAGATCTTTTGGGATTTAGTAAGTGTCGACTACAAGGAAGGAGAAATTCTTTTCCCGAAGGTACACCATAGGCCGTGTGTTTCCTAGTTATTCGGTGAGTTTTGGGATTTAAAATCCACAAGGTAAGTATCTATAGCATTCGACCAAGGCCATGTTGAGTAAATAGATGTGTTTCATTAATATTTAAAAGCCGAAACTAATCTATTCAAGTAATCTAGTGATTACCGATTTCAAGAAAGAAGGATACAGAGTTTTCGGCATTTGATTAGACATCAATCGGCAGCAAGGTAAGGATTTAAGTGTACTAATCCCACTAGGATTTGGATTTATGGCCGAATGGCTCTTTACTAAGTATTAATTGATTGATTAAATGTAGAGATTTAAGATCTAAGGCATTAGATCAAGCTTTTCGGGATTTGGATTGGAAACCTTAAGCGAATCAGGTGTGTACCCCACACTATCTTTTAATAATATTTATGGCAATATTAATATATGCATGAATGTGAATATGGCTAAAGTACCATGCTATGGTACAAAGTACTCAGGTACGTTTCCTAGTTCTACTAGGATTATGTTAAATATCTGTTACGACACACATATGACATTACAAGAATGTGAATAAGAATTTGGCATGTTAATGCATGATATGTATGATATGGGGCATATGGGTTATATGAAAAGGGAAGTGAATGTGGTGACCTAAGACCACGATAATCGAATGTGGTGACCTAAGACCACGATATCTCGAATGTGGTGACCTAAGACCACGATATCTGAATGTGGTGACCTAAGACCACGAATTTTATAAGGGCGATAAGCACGTCGACTGCAGCGACTGCCTTCGATGGTGTGTAGCGGATGGAGGGTTGACTTAGTAGTCCCCACGGTGTGCAGGATGGTACGAGTGACGTGTAGAGGATGGCATATAGGTTTGGGTTCGGGTTGCATTATTATTTTCTATCTGTTATATGAATATGCATGTAATATGTGAACATATGCCTAAATTGTTAAATTTTAGTGTTAGTTACACATTGAGTCTGTTTGACTCACCCCTTGTGGGATTACTTTTCAGGTGACGATTAGTGATGGGCCAGGTCGGCAGGAGCTTAGTGGAGGCCATGTGAAGTTCAGATTTTCTATGTTTTGGACTCTTTTTATATTAAGTACTTGAATTTATTTTTGGGGATTATTTGATGTAATAAGGCCTTAGTTGAATTATTTTACTTTATATCCATTTATCATGCTACGAAATATTTTTTTTAAAAAAAAAACTAAGTAAATTTATCTTAAACCAAACTCTAAATGTTTTGTCACCTGAAGTAAAGGATTTTACAGAGTGATATAAACTTGTTTTCAACTCAAGCTCAACCCAAAACAATCTTTCTTTCAAAACACACAAGCTTTTCCTGAGTAACAAAAGAATTTGAAACGGTTTACACCGGGGAACATACCAGATCCGGTCAAGGCTTGTGGGCCGGGTTTGGGGTGTTTCAACTTTAACTCTACTTGAGCCACATAGATTCTCAATCAATATCAACCATGCATCCAATATCAAATTCTACTACATTCATCCCACTCAGGAGTTTATCATATATCGAATTCATCTCAATACAGTTCTATCACATACTTCTAATGTGCATTAATTAACCACATCCCACTAGAGTTCATCACATATGGATTTCATATTAATTCAATTCTCCCGACATCTCACCAATTGGCATTTCAACATTCATTAAGTATATATATACATTCCATACAATATTGGAATATTAAATTATCTCGTACATACTTACAACAATTGCACATGAACTTACCTCGATGTCGAAATAGCCGAAAATGATTATTTGCCCACATCTCTCTTTTTATCCATTCTAGGTCTGAAACTTGATTTCTTTGATCTAAAACAATGAAATATACTAATTTATTCATTTATAAATCATAAAATACCATAATATACTCTTTAGGAAAAATGACCATTTTGCCCCCATACTTTGGCAAAATTACGATTTTGCCCCTAGGCTCGTAAATAAATTTTCATCATATTTTCTTGTTAAACAAGCCTAGCTGAACATTTAATCCTCCGCAACTATCTCAAATTCCAACTATTTCATGCTTAAATGAACAAATTAAAACCTTTGCATTTTAGCCCAAATTAGGTGTTTTCATCAACACCTTTCACAAAAGTTGTTTATCATCATCCTACCATTCATTTTCTTCCATAAAACTCAAAAACCAGCATAAAATCTATCATGGTAAGTCCCTATACTTTCAACCATATTGCAATTTAGTTCCCCCATTAACTAGATTAAGCTTTGGGGACTCCAAAAGTACAATTTTTATCAAGAAAAAGTCATCAAAATCACTTACTTGTGTGGAATAAAGCTTGCTGAAATTTTGAGCTCTCAAACACCCCACCATGGCTGCTATTTTCAGTGGAGAAGGGAAGAAAAATAGAAAGATGATAGCTTTTTACCTATTCATCTTATTTTATTCATTTATTCCACCAACTTTGACCAAATTAAAAGTTCTTGTCCCCTCTTGTCTACATGGCCGGCCATCACATTCAATATGGTCTAATTTCCCTTTAAAGACCTCCAATTAATAATCCATAGCCATTTGGTGCCTCTAGCATATAAAATAGAACTTTCACACTTTATGCGATTTAGTCCTTTTTCACGATTTAGCATGAAATCGCTAAAATTAAAACACCAAAATTTCCATTTATAACTCATAACATGAAAATAATTTTATCAAACCTCGAATTAGTGATTTCAAAATCATTGTTCCAACAAGCCCCTAAATCGGGCTGTTACACAATTCATGCAAAAACCAAAGAAGAAACATTACAAGGCAACACTCAAATTGTGAGGTATATCTAGAAAAATCATGAACAAGGAATCCTACTAAAAGCTTCAAGTTCTCAAGAGTTAATAACATATTGTGACTCAAATTGGGCTGCATACCCCATGACAAGAAAAATGATTTTTATTTTTTTTTTGTATAAATATTAGGGGGAATCTTATACCATAGAAATCTAGAAACCAAAATGTAACAGCCCGATTTTGGGCCTAGTCAGAACAGTGGTTTTGGGGCCACAAATCCGACGAGAAAAATCCTATTTTTATTATATTTTTATGGTCTACAATTTCACGAAAAGATTTTGTGAAAATTTTGTTCGAAAATTTCGACGTTTAAACACTCAATTTAGTCAAAAGGACTAAATTATAAATAGTGCAAAAGTTGAGTTCCACATGTTAGAGGTGTCTAATTTCTATGAAATTTTACATTGGAGGTCCTTAAATGGTAATTAGACCATTGGTTAAATTTTTGGACAAAAATGGACATGAGATAAGTGAAATAGGATATTTTTAAGTTAGGGGCATTTTGGTAATTTGGTATTAAATGGACTAAAACCAAAATAAAAGCCAAAAACCCTTTTCCATCTTCTTGGCCAAATTTAGCATGGGGGAAGCCATGGCTAGGGTTTTCAAGCTCAATAATAAGTGCATTCAAGCCCCGTTTTTAATTTTCTTTACATTTTTGAGATCCCCGTAACTCAGTTTAGCTATTTCTACCAATATTTTAAGCTAGGGTTTTTGTTTAAAAATTTACCCATGGATGACATGCATGTGCTTTTATGTATAATGGTAGAATATGAATGCTCGGTGTGTAGTAAACCACTTTTACTAAGTGATTTTCGATGAAATCGCATAAAAGGATTAGATTGTAAAAAGTTGAAAAATGTATGGAAATGTGTGAATGAACGAAAATTGTGGAATGCTATAGTTATGAAAATGGTTCAGCTAGGCCTAAAATACAAGGAAATTGAAAAAAAATCATTTTACGAGCCTTGGGGTAAAAGTGTAAATATGACAGTTTACGGGCAAAATGTAATTTGACCATAATATGATTTTTGGACTGAATTGAATAGTATAATAAATTAATAAGTCAAATGTGATATTTTAGATAAAGAAAACGAGTTTCAGACTTAGAACGGGGAAGGACGAATATTGGACGACTCGGTCCCTTTCGCCATTTTAAGTCGAGGTAAGTTCGTGTGTAAATAATACAACATTATATTATGTATTCAATATTTTGATATTGCATGAATTGTATTTATTTGTTCCTATGGATTCGATTGATGATGATTTGGTGAAGAATCGAAGAATGAGAATCCCGGTTGAACCTTAGGAATAGAAAGGATACCCTTGTCAAGACATGAGACTTATAAGGTCCCGTATAAGACTATATCTGGGATATAGCCTCGGCATTGAATTGAGATCTAGTGTAAGACCATATCTGGGATATGGCATTGATATCGAATAGTGATTCCGTGTAAGACCATATCCGGGACCTGGCATCGACATCGATATGAAATCGTGTAAGACCATATTTCAGGACATGGAATCGACATGTGATCTCATGTAAGACCATATCTAGGATATGGCATCGACATCGATATGAGATCCCGTATAAGACCATATCTGGGATATGGCATCGGCATCGACATGTGATCTCGTGCAAGACCATATCTGAGATATGGTGTCGATATCAATATGAGAACCCGTATAAGACCATATCTGGGATATGGCATTGGCATCGACCTGTGATCCCATGTAAGACCATATCTGGGATATGGCATTGGCATCTTACTACGTGTATGACAATTTTTGAGTATCCTTTGATATTCCAAGTGGTTTAATAGGGTAAAGAATTAAGGTTTATGTTAAGGAAGGAAAAAGGGCTAAAGTTATGTGATGGAGTGATATAGGTACATATGCGAAACTCACGAGAAATGAGTCTAGTATGTGATATGTGATCGAACTTTCGTAATGTTGACATGGAGTAATTGTTACAATGAAGACTTGTAAATATTTGATGATGACTAGCTATTGGCATGGCTAACTATGGATATACTTTAGTGTTATATGTGTGTAAATGAGAATTAATACAAAGAAAACATGATAGAGTAAATGTAGCAATAAAATAGTTTGGACAACAGCAGTTGTTTTACTTTGAAAATCACCAAAAATTAAATCGAATTAGAGGTTGAATAAGAAATGAAATTAAATTTTATTGAGTCTATTTTTACATAAAAGAAATAGAATAAACAAAATAATTTTATATGATTAGATATTTGGATTTTAGTGAGACAGGGTCAGAATGATTTCAGAATCCCCTATTCTGATTTTGGAAATTCATTAAAAATTGTAAAAAATTAATAAAGGGATAAAATTTATATGCTAGAATTTATTAATGAGTCTATTTTCAAGAGAAATAAACGTGAATGTCTTTTGAGTTCTGTAAAACAATAAAATAAATTTTTAGTGAAGAGAGGTCAGAACTGTCAGACAGCGAAACAGAAGAGACTTTAAAGAATAAACTATACTGATTGGCTGAACCAAAAATTTTGAAAATCTTATGGTAAGAACATATGTGAGTCTAGTTTCATATAAAATTAGTGGATCTTAATTTGGAGTTCCGTAGCTTCGGATAAAAATAATTTAGTAACTATAACTCGAGTAGACAGCTCAAGATGAACATAAATGAATTGTGAAATTTATGCAATTATGATCGTATTACCTTGAGAACATATTGTGAGAATTGGTGAAAAACATCTTAATAAGTTTCTTATTATTTGCATTCAAACTTACTAAGCATTGTAACTTACTCCCCTTCCTTTCTCATATCTTATAGGGTTTTATGCTAGCTCGAGTTGGAGATCGTTGGAGATGCTATCACACTATCAAGCTATCATCGTGGGGTAAATGTGAATACAGACCTCTTAAGTTTATGGCATGTATAGGGACTTTTTCAATTGTGTATGTGTCATTTGATTTGGCCAAATGTGTTGGTTCATAATGGTTATATGATTCATTTTGTATATGGCCATGAGATGTGGCTCATATTGGTTAATGAGTTGTAATGCCTATTTATATGTGTGTGCTTATACTAAAGGTTTCATGTGATGTGGTTATGTGTGTTTGGTATGGATGGATTGAGGATGTAATGATGATAATCATGGTATGAAAGTTCGATAAGTTTAAGCTAGGCAAAGTATGGTGCCATATGCATGAATAAGATTATATGAATTTGCTATGATCATGACTTGTTTAATGATGTTTAAGTGCTCAATCATGCCATGAAAAATTCCATTGAAGTTGTGTTTAAGTATGTGCAAATGAGGGTTCCAAATGGTTTGGTAACTATCCATTTTCTTGGCCACACGGGTAGAGACACGGCTGTGTGTCTCAGCCATATGGAAGACACGGCCCCGGGACATGGGCGTGTGCCCTGGGCAGGTGATGTCTGTATCTATTTTTTGAAATTTAATTCACCACATGGCCTAAGCACACAGGCGTGTGACTTGGTCGTGTGACCCTATTTTATTGATGACGTCATAAATAGAGAGTTACACGGGCTGAGGACATAGGCGTGTGTGACCACACGGCCTACCCACACGGGCATGTCCCAAGCCACACGGGCGTGTGACCCCTGTTTTGATGAAAAATTTTTAAGTCTTCTTAAAGTTTCCTAAGTTCTTAGTTTAATCCCAAACATGTCCCAATGATTGTTTTGGGCCTCGTGGGCCCATATAAGGGACGATTTGCATGTGAGTGAGTTATTTTAAATTGAATGAAATTTTATAGCCCGATTTTGTATAAATGTTTATGTTTAAGTCCGATAATGCCTCGTATCATGTCCCAGCATCGGACACGGGTAAGGGGTGTTACATTTAGTGGTATCAGAGTTATGGTTTACTCGATTCTCAGACTAACCTAACGTATGTGAGTCTAGCTATACATGCCATATTACTACTCGTGATAGTGTGATATCTCCCGGCTCTAACGAAATTGTTTTGTTAAGACAGAGATGACTTCCAACCGAGCTATTTTCGATAATGCTAAAAAATGATATTGAGGTGATTGAAATGTGTTTATGATGAGACAAAACTTAGAAAGGTATGAATAGAATTTCATGATATGTATGTGTTAATGTAAGAAGTGAGATAACCATGAGTTGAGAAATGTGGAAACGTGGAATAAAATGAAAGTTTATGTGGTGATAAGCCCATTCATGTTTGCTGGAATGCATATGGTGATATATGCCCAACCTATTTGATTAAGTGAATATGATAAGTGCACTTACACAAATTGACAGAATGTTTGTTTATGTACACTTGTTTAAATAAGTGTAATCAGTATGTTAATGTGGTTGAATTTTATGTTTACTTATTTAATTACAGATAATATGATGTTATGTTTTACATCTTTGTTAACACAGGAAATGAGTGCTATTGTTCAATGATGAATTGACGGATAAGACCATGGTTGGACCATGGAAAAGTATGGAATGTAAGACCATAGCTGGACTATGGCATTTCATTGAAAAGACCATAACTGGGTTATGGCATTGTGGACGTAAGACCATGGTTGGACCATGGCAGTACATGTGTGTACGTGTAAGATCATGTCTGGGACATGGCATCAAGTAAACGGCGTACTTAAACCCGTAAGGCGTTCTCTAATTTGAAAAATGTTAGTAAGTAAATTCATTGTTGGAAATTGTGGATGGTAGAAAACATTTGTAAAATGAATAAGTATATTAAATTGTCTAAAGTGAATTATGTGATTATGATGATATTACGTTAATGATGAATGCTAAGTCATATGTGTGTATTTATGAGAGTCAAGTTAGAGGCTTTACGACCTCACCCTTTACTAGTGATGCTTTATGACAAATTTTTTATGAGAACCATGTTGAATAAGTTCATAAGTGTGAAACTAAAGAGTTCAGTGATGAAATAATTAGTAATGTACATAGAGATGAGAATAGTTTGGAAAGTGAAAACAACTTTAGAAGAAATATCAGAATGTTTTAAAGATTACATAGATTATGCAATGTCACAGATAAAGAAGAAGCTAGTCTCGACTATTCGATTTAATTGAGTTATGTGTATTTAAAGTATCCTCAAGTATAGTAATGAATTTTGTGCATTCATCGTGTATATAGACGGATAGTCTGAATGAGGAAATTATATTCTAAAAAGTATGATACAGAGTTATGTCTGTTGGATTGTTCTAATCGAATAATGTTATTATGAGTTAAAGCCGTACCGATTGATAAAGTCATCACATTAATGAAAATTTGAATGATCTATGCATGTTAGTAAAGTTCTAAACAATTGAAAATATTATTAACTGAAGCTCTAGTTCTGAGTTCAGTTTGAATTGAGTAAGGAAATTGTGACTTTTCAATGATGTACTATTGAACAGATCGGAATATGTTTTAATAAAAGAATGTAAAGAAGTAGTTTGCACATTCAAACGGTTAAAGCCACATGAAAAAGAACTGTTCGACTAATGATTTAGAGACGGCCACTTTTATATTTGTGTTGTGAATTGGACGATTTCGTATGTTCAATGAAAAATGTCATATGCTTCCTGATCCTAATGGGTTAAAGTATCTAATGTCATAGAAAGATCTGAAATTAAGACAACGTGAATGTTTTGAGATGTTAAAAGACTGTGAGTAATTATCGACTTACCTTTTGGAAAACAAGTATGGTTATAGATGCTTGAATGGAAAATCTTTGTTTATTTTTGTGAGTACTGGTTACTTGATTGATCTTATTTGATGATGGACTAGTTCTAGCTAAGTTGAAAGCTTAAGCGATGCTTTCTTTGTAAATTGAGAAGCTCAAAAATGTAATAGAGAGTGGTGAACTAAACGAGTACAGTGTGAAACGACTTTTATTCGAATTTTCAGGTTGGACCTGATTCCTGTTATTATTATTGTTCTGAGATAGAATTCGCATACTAGGTAATCTAGAATTTGTACAGAAGTTTTGTACGAGACTCATTAGATCTCGTTAGTTCATCCAAGAGTAATAAACTGTGCAGTCATATAAAGTAGATGTGCTAATGATTGCGTATGTTACATAATATCTTGGATCCATATTCAGATGATGATATGTTAATAGATAAAAGTCAAAAATCAAGTGTATTCAGGACTAATACAGTCAGTGGTTGTGTGAGAGTGATAATGAGGTAGAGTTACCATAGATTTCATATCGGGATTGTCATTATCCCCGAAAAAGAAGATGTTAATTGGTTTATGGTTGATCATTTGAAAAAGAAAGATCCGCATAATCATTTCATTATGTACAGATTTCTTATTTCACAGATTAGTTGAGTAATATGTTTTTGAGATTATTCGATTATGCAGAGTGCCAGTTCCATTATATCGGATAGAAATCCGGAGGTTACATCGCAATTATGGGATGAGCCATAGGAAACTCTGAGTAAGCAGTTGCATTTTGGCACAGTAATTTGTTTTTGTATTAATGATAAGTCTAAGAGAGTAGTTCAGATTTTGACGGTGTTCTCCGGTACTGTGTGCTAAAGTTTAAAGGATAGTGGAAAAGATATATGAAATTAAATCGATTTGTAATTCTGAGAAGATTAGCAAAATTGTTTCAGAAGAGTTGAAAGCAACTTCTTCTGGTAAGATTTTCGGGGACGAAAATACCTAAAGAGGGGGAGAATTGTAACAACCCAATTTTAGGCCTCGTCGGAACAGTGGTTTTGGGGCCACAAATTCGACGATAAAAATCCTATTTTTATTATATTTTTATGGTCTACGATTTCATGAAAAGATTTTGTGAAAATTTCGTTCGAAAATTTTGACGTTTGGGCACTCAATTTAGTCAAAAAGACTAAATTATAAATAGTGCAAAAGTTGAGTTCCACATGTTAGAAGTGTCCAATTTCTATGAAATTATAAATTGGAGGTCCTTAAATGGTAATTAGACCATTGGTTAAATTGTTGGACAAAAATGGACATGAGATAAGTGAACTAGGATATTTTTAAGTTAGGGGCATTTTGGTAATTTGGTAATTAAATGGACTAAAAGACAAAATAAAAGCCAAAAACCCTTTTCCATCTTCTTGCTTGGCTGAATATAGCATGGGGGAAGCCATGGCTAGGGTTTTCAAGCTTTCAAGCTCAATAGTAAGTGCATTCAAGCCTCGTTTTTAATGTTATTTACATTTTTGAGATCCATATAACTCGGTTTAGCTATTTCTACCATTATTTTGAGCTAGATTTTGTGTTTAAAAATTTACCCATGTATGAATTGCATGTGCTTTGATGTCTAATGGTAGAATATGAATGCTCGGTGTAGTAAACGACTTTTACTAAGCGATTTTCGAAGAAATCGCATAAAAGGATTAGTTTGTAAAAAGTTAAAAAATGTATGAAAATGTGCCAATGAATGCAAATTGTGGACTGCTATAGTTATGAAAATGGTTTGTCTAGGCCTACAATACAAGGAAATTGAATAAAAATCATTTTACGAACCTAGGGGTAAAAGTGTAAATATGATAAAGTTTAGGGGCAAAAATATATTTTACCATAATATGATTTTTGGACTGAATTGAATAGTATAATAACTTAATAAGTCAAATGTGATATTTTAGATAAATAACATGAGTTTCAAACTTAGAATGGGGGAAAGACGAATATTGGACAACTCGGTCCCTTTCGCCATTTTAAGTCGAGGTAAGTTCGTGTGTAAATAATACAACATTATATTATGTATTCAATATTTTGATATTGCATGAATTGTATTTATATGTTCCTACGGGTTTGATTGATGATGATTTGGCGAAGAATCGAAGAATGAGAATCCCGGTTGAACCTTAGGAATAGAAAGGATACCCTTGTCAAGACATGAGACTTATAAGGTCCCGTATAAGACTATATCTGGGATATGGCCTCGGCATTGAATTGAGATCCAGTGTAAGACCATATTTGGAATATGACATCGGTATCGATTAGTGATTCCGTGTAAGATCACGTCTGGGACTCGGCTTCGGTATGAAATCATGTAAGACCATGTCTGGGACATGGCATCCACATACGATCTCATGTAAGATCATATCTAGGATATGACGTCGACATCGATATGAGATTTTGTATAAGACCATATCTGGGATATGGCATCGGTATCGACTTGTGATCTCGTGTAAGACCATATCTGGGATATGGCGTCGACATCAATATGAGAACCCATATAAGATCATATCTGGGATATGGCATTAGCATCGACCTGTGATCCCATGTAAGACCATATCTGGGATATGGCATTGGCATCTTACTACGTGTATGACAATTTTCGAGTATCCTTCAATATTCCAAGTGGTTCAATGGGGTAAATAATTAAGGTTTATGTTAAGGAAGGAAAAAGGGCTAAAGTTATGTGATGGAGTGATACAGGTACATATGCGAAACTCACGAGAAATGAGTCCGGTATATGATATGTGATCGAACTTTGGTAAGGTTGACATAGAGTAAGTGTTACAGTGAAGACTTGTAATATTTGATGATGACTAGCTATTGGCATGGCTAACTATGGATATACTTTAGTGTTATGTGTGTGTAAATTAGAATTAATACAAAGAAAACATGATAGAGTAAATGTAGCAATAAAACAGTTTGGACAGCAATAGTTGTTTCGCTTTGAAAAATCACCAAAAATGGTGGAAATTGAATTAGAGGTTGAATAAGACATGAAATTAAATCTTATTGAGTCTGTTTTCACATAAAAGAAACAGAATAAGCAAAAGAATTTCATATGATGATATATTTTAATTTTAGTGAGACAGGGATTTTGGAATCCCCTGTTCTGATTTGGTAAATTCATTTAAAATTGTACAAAAATAATAAAGGGATAAAATTTATATTCTTGAATTTCTTAACGAGTCTATTTTCAAGAGAAACAAACATGAATTTCTTTAGATTTCTGTAAAATGAGAAAATAATTTTTTAGTGAAGAGAGGTCAGAACTGTCAGACAGCGAAACAGAAGAGACTTTAAAGAATAAACTGTACTAATTGGCTAAATCAAAAATTCTGGAAGTCTTATGGTAAGAAGATATGTGAGTCTAGTTTCAAGGAAAATTAGCGGATCTTAATTTGGAGTTCCGTAGCTCCAGATAAAAATAATTTAGTGACTATAACTCGAGTAGACAGCTCAAGATGAACATAAATGAATTGTGAAATTTTATGCAATTATGATCGTATTACCTTGAGAACATATTGTGAGAATAGGTGAAAAACACGTAAATAAGTTGCTTATTATTTCCATACAAACTTACTAAGCATTGTAGGTTACTCCCGTTCCTTTCTCATATCTTATAGGGTTTTATGCTAGCTCGAGTTGGAGATCGCTGGAGATGCTATCACACTATCAAGCTATCATCGTGGGGGTAAATGTGAATACAGACCTATTAAGTTTATGGCATGTATAGGGACTTAGTCAATTGTGTATGTGTCATTCGATTTGGCCAAATGTGTTGGTTCATAATGGTTATATGATTCATTTTGTATATGGCCATGAGATGTGGCTCATATTGGTTAAGGAGTTGTAATGCTTATATATATGTGTGTACTTATACTAAAGGTTTCATGTGATGAGGTTATGTGTGTTTGGTATGGATGGATTGAGGATGTGATGATGATAATCATGGCATGAAAGTTCGATAAGTTTATGATAGGCAAAGTTTGGTGCCTTATGCATGAATAAGATTATATGAATTCGCTATGATCATGACTTGTTTAATGATGTTTAAGTGCTTAATCATGCCATGAAAAATGCCATTGAAGTTGTGTTTAATTATGTGCAAATGAGGGTGCCAAATGGTTTGGTAAATAGCCATTTTCTTGGCAGAGACACGGCTGTGTGTCTCTGCCGTGTAAAAGACACGGCCTCGGGACATGGCCGTGTGCCCCAGGCAGGTGAAGTCTGCATCTATTTTTGAAATTTAATTCACCACACAGGCGTGTGACTTGGTCGTGTGACCCTATTTTGTTGATGACGTCATAAACAGAGAGTTACACGGGCTGAGGACATGGGCGTTTGTGACCACATGGCCTACCCATACGGGCGTGTGACCCCTGTTTTGATGAAAAATTTTCTAAGTCTTCTTAAAGTTTCCTAAGTTCTCGGTTTAATTCCGAACATGTCCCAATGATTGTTTTGGGCCTCGTAGGCCCATATAAGGGACGATTTGCATGTGAGTGAGTGATTTTAAATTGAATGAAATTTTGATAGCCCGGTTTTGTATAAATGTTTATGTTTAAGTTCGATAATGCCTCATATCCTGTACTGACGTCGGACACGAGTAAGGGGTGTTACACAAAGCACTAGGTGTAGCTGTTGGATCTGGTGCTCTAAGTGTAGTATTTTTGTCTAAGTACACTTGTTAATTTTTGGAACAGATTGATTAATAAAATTATTCATGAATTAAATTAATATTCTTTATATTATTGTCCTCAAAATGGTTTTTGCATGCAAAGAAAAATGGAAGCAAATGTTGCTCATTGGTTGTCTAATGTTTAACTAATACTAAGCAGTATTATGTGGTTGGATCGTAGTACATAAATACAACTTGTATCAGTAGACGAACCTAAATGTCCTTAGTTTGATAAAAAATGAGCAAACTAATTAAAAGACTAATATATCGTCTATCAAGTCCAGTTAATGAGATGCCTTGTCTTAGGCATCGGAGCGAATGACTCCCAGAAGATAGAGACACAGATGTGACTAACTGGATTGACAGCACATCAGACAGGATCCAAGCAGAATAGATCCTTAATTTGTTTATGGATTTATTAAATTTTGATATTAATAGTGTGACATACCTAAATCCTGAGTGGATGACAGACTATGTATGTGTAACTCGTAGACTTTGATGTAAGTAAAAGCCTGAGTTCAAATCGAAGGAACCGAAAGCTGGTGCGTTAGGTGTATGACTTCTATACTATGTAGTGTCATTCACAACAGTGGAATTCATAGCGCAAAACATTGGTAAATGATTTATTTTCATTGGCATTACATGGTTGATGAAAAGTAAACATGACCAATGGTCGTTTGTCTTTGTGATAGATGACTTGAACACTATTTGATAGTGATTGACTTTTCATAAAGAAAGATGTAATGATTACCATGAGATAAAGTAGGATTATATTGGAAGAATGGATATTATCCCAAAAATATTAATGACATCTTTTGAGGGTAACACACTTATGAAAAGATCATTGGATAAGCACTAAGTAATTGCTTTCATAATGATATGTCGTTGGGGAGAGCTCAGTCACGATACTATAGTTGAATGACTTCGTGACTAAATGAGTTTATAATTAATAGGTGAAAAGTGAGAACTCATTTGAGCCTCAGCTACATATGTCCAATCGGTCCCTCCGCTAGCTCGTTAAAGCTAGAAATGAATTGTGTGTTTGAAAAAAAATGAACAGAATGAATAGAAAAAGAGAAGTGAGAAACATTTAGGAATGATTATGATCTTCTTCGAAATGGAGAAATGGAATCATTTGGAAATGAATGTGGCTTCCGAAAATGGAAATGAAAATGAAAATGGAAAATTGCAATCTTCATAGATTACTTGAAAAAATATTAGAAGAATTAGTTTATCTTTTTAGACTGTTTTGAAGCTCGAAAATGAAAATAAAATATTTGATCATAATAAACATATTGAGTTGTGAAATATTAAACATATTTTCTCGAAATTTTACCAAGGAAAAAATCTTCAAAATTTTACTAAGGGTAAAATCGTCAAAAAATTGTTAAGGGTAAAATAAGGATGAGAAAATTGTTTTATATATAAATATTAAAATTTATTTTGGGAAATAGAAAAACTGAATCAGGTTGGATCACATTACAGGGTATTAGGTAAAAAAGGTTAAGGAAGCACTCATAATTAGACTCAATGTGAAAGAGGCCCAAAACCCCTCATGTAACATGAAGGGGGCGACAACCCTAGTAGGAATACTAGGGTGTGCCGTCTACTCCTCTCCTACTCTAAGTAGGATATTGTTTTTCTTTGAAATAAACTACTACAACTCAACAAGGTGTAACACCCCTCACTCGTATTCAACGCCGGAATAGGGTCACAGAGCATTACCGGTCTTAGAACACTATTAAACATACATTTCATATACAATTTATCAATTCAAATGCAATTCAATCATAACCAATCATAGTGTCCCTTAAAAGAGCCTACGAGGCCCTATACATGCTTTAGGAGTGGTTAGGGACTAAATTGATAACTTAAGAAACTTTCACAAACTTTGAAAATTTTTATCAAAATAGGGGACACACGCCCGTGTGGTCAGTCACACGGCCATCAGACACGCCCGTGTCACAAGTCGTGTGGACATTCAAAATGAGAGCACATGATTGTGTCCCAGCCCGTGTCCTACCCCCTGTCCAAACAAGTGAGCTTACTGACTTGGGTCACACGGCCAACCAAGCGCCCGTGTGTATAGCCAGTGTGCCCTTCGAAGTGGCCACACACACTTTTGTGCCAAGCCGTGTGCTAGGTCGTGGCAAACCTGTATGGTATACTGACTTATGCAACACGGCCAAGTCACACGCCCGTGTGTGAAACTGTGTGGAGCATACTGACTTCACTTCAATTTCAACACCAGAGGACACACGACCGTGTAACATGATCGTGTGTCACATAAGGCTGAGACACACGCCCGTGTCTCTGCTCGTGTAGACAAAAATAGGCTATTTACCAATTCAATTTTCCACCCACACTTATGCTCACCTAAACAACAAAATGACACCAATCCATAGTATAAATAAACATCCAATTTAGCCACAATCAAGGCTAATTCATACCATTTCCAATACTAGCAACCAACATGCTTATACCTTAAATTTTACTCAACCAAAACATACCAAAATACATATACCAGTCAAGTAGTTAAATCTTTACCTAACTTACATCATTTTGTACCAATTCACAAGTATGATGCCAATTCCAAAAACTCATAATATAGGTCATTCACATGTCCATCCATGAACTTAAATATCAACCATATATGCACATATGAGCACATACTAAATCCATCAAATTAAGCAAAATCTCATGGCTATATTTACAAACCAAAACATATACATTTACAAGCTATTACGAATAACCAAAACCATTATCAATCCATAATCAAAATGACTCAAAATAACTATACATGCCATATACTTAAAATACCATAGTTCAAATGTACAAAGTGATAAGTGGTAGTGTGAAATGATCTCCGAGATCCCCGAATCCGAGCTAGCCACTAACCCAAAGCAATGCAATATGTAAATATAACATGCTATAATAGAACATCATACATGTAGTCAGGGCATACAGTATCAAATCAGTGGAAAATCATCATGCTTATTCATATTAGTCCTACAGTCAATTTAGACAATTAGGGGTCTAGGTGCGCTTACTGACCCTACAGTAGGTCCACAGTTGACTCGGACGACCCGTGCAACCTTAACAGTCAAACAGTAGAAATGGGCCCACAGGCCCATGTTGCATGCCCATGTGGGCCCACACGGCCCAAAATGGCATTGGCCGTGTGGATTACATGGCCTGGCCCAAGAATCTCACACGCTCGTGTGGTTCACCTTTGTGGGTCCCACACACTTGTGTGGCCCACATAACCCAATTCAGCCCGGCCCATGAATAGCACATGGCCAGCCTCGACGATCACATGCTCGTGTTCGGTCACACGGCCTACCACATGGGCGGCCGCACGCCCGTATGGCGTTGACTTTTCACGTTTTTCAGCTTTTCGTCGATTTTTATTTTCAGAGTCGTGTTTACACACCTAGGTCGTTCTCGATGCTTAAGCACTTCCTAACCTTCTGGAACCTACAAACAACGTACCCAATCTAGAATTTAATAACTAAAACACCATTTAAGCAACACCAAAATGAGCCAAATGCACTCACTTACCACAATCAACCCCGACTACTCGCACTAATCAATTTGTTGGGAAGGAAAACCGCTTCACGATCGTCTCTATACACAAACAACAGAATCAAAATCTTTTGAAACCAAAATTAAAAGAACACAACAACACTACTTACCATTATCGTACGGAAATAAAAGCCGAGGAGTAAGATAGACCGAAAACGAAAGATAAGAGGAAGCACTTGAAATTTTGGCAACAAAAAGAGAGAATTAGAGGGGAAAACAACAGCAATAGGGATTTTGGCTGAAAACAAAAGAAAAAGAAAAGGTGGAGAGGGAACAATTTGGCAGGTAGAGGGAAAGCACTCGAAATCTTGGCAGCAACATAGGGAGATTCAAGTCAAGAGAAAACGAAAAGGGGTGGGGGGAGAAAGGGACAGAATTCGACTATGGAGGCAAAGAAAAAGAAAATAAAAATGAAAGATGGTAGAGGAGAGTTCTGTAGAGATTTTCAAAATCAAAGGGTAACTTCCCAAACTCCTTGATTTACTTCACTAAACCACATCCATTCCAACCACTCAGCATCCTAGTCCATCTCAAATGCCTCCACTTCTTACTTTTCTCCCAAAATCCCTTATTTCCCTCCTAAGTCGGCCAAGACACTCCCACCGCCCTCAAACTTTCAGAATTTCGGTCAAACTAGAACACACACATGGCACAAGTAGCAAAATAAAACACTCCCTTGCGCATACCAGGACTCGAACTCAAGACCACCAGCACTTTGCCACTCCACTTAACCACCGGACCAGCAGGCCCGTTCTAACATGTTTTTCCAAATTTATTTATAAGCCTACTGACTAGAGATAGACCTTTATTCATAGAAATACAAAAAATTGCCCAAGTCAAGGCTTGAACCCAAGACTTCTCAGACAATCCCAGAACACTTAACCACTGAAGCAGATGCACAGTTGTGTCACAAAAATGCGTAAATAAATATAAGATGTTTTTGGGGCGTTACAACTCTACCCCCTGGCCTTAAAATTTATCTGATCAGAAGAGATGAGGGTACTAGTGATGCATCGCATCCTCAGGCTCCCACATGGCCTCCTCAATGCTATGATTATGCCAGAGAACTTTAACCAGTGGAATAGATTTCCTCCTCAGAACTTTTACATCACGATCCAATATCTGAACTGACTCTTCCTCGAAAGTCAGATCTAGCCTAACCTCAATCTCCTCTACTAGAACAATATGCGTGGATCAGAGCGGTAGCACCTCAACATTGAGACATGGAAAACATTGTGAATCTGATCCAACTTCATAGGTAACTTCAACTGGTAAGCAACCGGTTCTACTCACTTAAGCACATGATAGGGTCCAATAAATCTAGGGCTTAACTTGCCCTTACGCCCAAATTTCAGTACCTTCTTCCACAATGAGACCTTGAAAAAATGAAGTCTCCCACAGAATACTCAATTTTACGTCATTTTAGGTCTGCATAGGACTTCTGTTTGTCTGATGCCGCTTTCAGACGGTCTCGAATCAATCTAATTTTATCATCGGTATCAGAAACTAGTTCAGGGCCCAGAACATGCCGCTCGCCCAACTCAGTCCAACATGAAGGTGTGCGATACCTACGACCATATAATACCTCGTACGATGCCATTTAAATGCTAGACTGATAGCTGTTGTTATAAGTAAACTCTGCTAGTGGCAGGTAATCCTCCCAATTGCCTCAGAAATCAATCATGTAACTCCTTAACATATCCTCTAGTATCTGAATCACCCTCTCAGATTGTCCATCTGTTTGAAGGTGGAACGCAGTACTGAAGTCCAACCTTGTACCTAGAGCTTCATGTAACTTCTTCCAAAATCGAGACGTGAAGCGATGATCCCTATCAGATATTATCGAGATTAGCATCCCATGCAATCTCACTATCTCTAACACATACAATTCAGCCAGCTTCTGCAGAGAGTAGTCAGCACTAACCGGTATTAAATGGGTGGTCTTGGTCAATCGATCCTCGATGACCCATACTGAATCCTTCTTAGTGGGTGTGAGGGGTAACCCACAAACGAAGTCCATAGTCACTCGCTCCCACTTCCAAAGTGAAATCTTAATTGGCTGAAGCAATCCGAAGGTAACTGATGCTCAGCTTTAACTTGCTAACATGTCAAACATTTACCCACAAAGTCTGTAACTTCACGCTTAAGACTTGGCCACCAATATAACTCACGAAGGTCACGGTACATCTTATTTTTGCCAGGATGTTTAGCATAAGAGCTACTATGCGGCTCTCGCAGTATAGACTGCCTCAGCTCGGTATCATTTGGTACATAGATTCTCTCACGAAAACAGAGTACCCCTTCACTATTCAGTCTAAAATCAACTGTATTCCCACTCTCAATCTGTCGAAAGCGAAGACCTAAAGACTCGTCCTCCAACTATTTACCCTTAATTTGCTCTATCCACGTCGGTTTAACTTAAAGTTCGGCCAACAGACTACCATCATCAAATAAACATCGTAATCCTTAAGCAGCTCAATCCATCTACGTGTCTAAGATTCAGCTCCTTCTGAATGAGGAGGTATTTGAACCTCTTGTGATCAGTGTAAATGATACACTTCTCACCATATAGATAATGCCTCTAGATTTTCAGTGAAAATATCATAGCGGCCAACTCCAAGTCATGTGTTGGATAATTCGCCTCATTAGTCTTAAGATGACGAGATGCGTACGCTACCACCTTACCCTCTTGCATCAACACATCCTAAATCGACATGTGATGCATCACTGTAAACAGTAAACTCCTTTTCAAATTCTGGCTGTATTAGAATAGGGGGCTCTGTCAGTACAGTCTTAAGCTTCTCAAAGCTTTCTTGCTACACGTCAGTCCAGTTAAACGGCATACCCTTACGTAACAGCTTAGTCAAGGGTGCGACTATCAGTGAAAACCCCTCTACAAATCGTTGATAATACCCTACCAGTTTTAGAAAATTGTGAACCTCAAATACAGTCTTAGGCTGCTTCCAATCCAAGACAGCCTCAATCTTTCGAGGATTGACTCTAATCCCCTCAGCAAAAACCACATGTCCTAGAAACGTTACTTCACATAACTAGAACTCACATTTACTGAACTTGGCATATAGTTGTTTCTCTCGTAAAGTCTGCAGAACCACTTGGAGATGTTCATCATGTTCATCCTCCATTCTCGAATACACCAGAATGTCGTCAATAAAAACCACTACGAACCGATCTAGATAGGGCTAGAACATTCGATTTATTAGATCCATAAAGGCTGTAGGTGCATTTGTTAGTCCAAATGGCATCACTAGGAACTCGTAATGATCGTAACGAGTCCTAAATGTTGTCTTGTGTACATCAGCCTCCTTAAATATCAACTGATGTACTCAGAATGAAGTTCGATCTTAGAGAAAACCAAAGCTCCTCGGAACTAGTCAAATAGATCATCTATCCTCAGCAGGGGGTACTTATTCTTAATGGTCAACTTGTTCAATGGCCGATAGTCGATACACATGCGCATGGATCCATCATTCTTCTTCATAAATAGTACTAGTGCTCCCCACGGAGACACACTAGGGCGGATGAACCCACGATCCAGTAACTCTTAAATTTGAGCCTTAAGCTCCACAAGCTCTTTTAGTGTCATTTTATAGGGAGCGATGGACATCGGAAGAAGCTCAATCCCAAACTCTACTTTACGATTTGAAGGTAACCTAGTTAGCTCTTCAAGATAAACATTCGGAAAGTCTTTAACCATCCTGATATCCTTAACCAAAGAATCCTCAGAATTTGAAACACTGATGTAGGCTAGATACGCCTCACATCCCTTACGAACCAACTTTTCAGCCCTTAGTGCAGAAATTATATTTGATAAGTAGTTTTGACGCTCTCTAATTACGGCTACCTCGTTATCCTCCTCAGTTCTCAGTACAACCCTTTTTGTGGCACAATCTAAGCTCGCTCGGTGTTTGACTAACCAGTCCATTCCCAGTATCAGATTAAATTCTCTAAAAAGTAGTTCCATCATATCAGCCAGAAAGATAGCCCTTTGGACCTATAAAGGGACGTCTCTAAACAATTTATTTACCCTTATCGACTGGCCCAACGGACTCAGTACAGTAACCTCACTTTTAGTGTTCTCAATCAAGATACCCAAGATTTCAGATACGATACAAGATATATAGGAGTGAGTGGATCTTATATCTATCAGTGTAGTATAAGGTACATTATAAATAAAGAACGTACCCATGATGATGTCCGAGCATCTCCATCCTCTTGGCGATGAGCAATATAAGCTAGAGCCAGCTGCCTCGCCTCAGTGTGACTAGCACATCTGCCCGGTGCTCTCTGACCATGGCCCGGACCGTTACCACCCCTAGCTTGACCACGGCCTATCAGTGGCTGCTAAATTACTCTCGGTAGTAAAGTACCCATGCTAGAAGCTTGCATCTAATCGGACCTCCGCGGGCAATCTCTAATACGGTGCTCCAATGAACCGCACCTTAAACAAGCCCTAGTTCTTTTCCAACACTCACCTTGATAGTATCTACCACAGTCAATACGATGGTTGTCCAGTAGCAAGAATAGGAGCCCCAACTCTAGTCAGCCTGTCAACTCTAGCCTTTTTCTTAGGCCTTTGAACGAAACTCGAGGGCTTTGAATCCCTCTTATTCCTACCTCTCTTTGTTCTGGCACTCAGTGCGCTTCACTTCCTCGGTGATTTTCGTCTTATCAACCAGTGCAGCAAAGTATCGCTCCCTCTATGAAGCTATCAATTCCCTCAGATTATCTCTGAGGCCATACTCGAAGCTAACGCATCTCACACACTCAGTCGCCATCATACCACACGCATAGCGGCTTAGTCGTAGAAATTCGGCCTCATACTCGACTACTGATCTATCGACTGGGTCAAATTCAGGAACTCTTTCCTATGGGCATCCACGTAACTGGCCCCCACATACTTCCCCTAGAAGGCGGTCTTAAAGAACTCCCAAGTCAGTCGGTCGGTGAGTGCCCTCCTTAATAGTGAGCCACCACTGATATGCCTCATCTTGAAGCAGCGATATTGCACCATTTAGTTTTTGCTCGTGTAATGGCCTAAATTCAAGGTTATCGGAACAATGGTTTCGTAACCATAAATCCGATTTAAAGAGAAATTTATTTTAATATTTTGCATGAATATTTATATGATAGGAAAATCGTATTAAAATATCGATAGAAAAACTTGTAATTTTGTGTTTTAAAGACTTTTACAACTAGGCCCTACTATTAAATTCATTAGTCTTTGATTTCATGGATGAAATTGAAAGCCACCATGGTTGGTTCATGTAAGTTTATGATGAAATAGCATGAAATTTAAGCCTTAATTCGTTTAAGAGATGATTTTATTAGGTAATTTCAATAGAAATTGATTTTGGGACCTAATTATGAAAGTGTTTGGAATTAAAGTCTATTACTGAAATTATGATTTCCAAAGGTTATAAAGTAGTTTAAAGTGATAGAATAAAGTGTTAATTGAGAAAATAAGCTCAATTAAGAGGTTAATTGAATAGGGACGAAATTATCATTCATTGAAAGTTTAGGGAAAAATGGTAATAACCAGCTTGCACTAAAACAGTTTTGACAGCAGCAGTAGTCTAACTTTGAAAATCACCATAAATGGTAGAAGTTGAATTAGAAGATGAACAAAATATGAAATTAAATCTTATTGAGTCTAGTTTCTTATGGAAGAGAAGTTGTAAGCAATAGAATTGTAAATCATGAGATATAATAGGTTTTGTGAGACAAGGTCAGAATGAATTCAGGTTCCCCTGTTCTGAATTTGAAAAATAAAAAAATTGAATAAAAATAATTATGGGGAGTGGTTTATATTCTTAGAATCCTTAGTGAGTCTATTTTTTTATGGTACAAACAAAAACATTATTTTAATTCTGTACAGTGAGATATCTGAGATTTTGTGAAGGGATAGCAGAACTGTCAAACAATGAAACAGGGGAAACTTTAATGAATAAACTGTACTAATTGGCTAAGACAAAAATTATGAAAATTTTATGGTGTGAAGATATGTGAGTCTCGTTTCAAGGAAAATTAACGGTTCTTCATTTGGAGTTCTTTAGCTCGAAAAATAAATAATTTAGTTATTATGACTCAAGTAGACAGCTTTGAATGAACTATAAATAGTAATAGAATTATAATGAATGGTACATGTGAACATGAAAGGTATTGAATTGATGATTGAAATTTTTCATTTAGATCCGGAAAACTCAAATACAAAGCTAGATCGAGGAAAAGAAAAGTCCCGGATTAGTAGATTTTGTGTACGAACAAGTATCGAGGTAAGTTCATGTAACTTGAATTATCTTCTTAAATGCTTGAAATGTATGTTATTGATGTGAATATGATTTCAATGTTCATTGTATGAAAGTTGATGAAACATTGATATATTTGATAAAAGTGGAAGAAATCCGGTTGAATGAAAGGAAAATTGATGGATCTCGAAAAGGAATTGACGGTAAAAGGATCTAGCAGGACGGGTGATCCTATCTCGATATAGCCCTCGAAGAATATGTGGAAAATGGATTTAGCCGGACGGGTAATCCGACTTAAGTCTCAATTTAGCTTTGGACTGTAATTCAGATCCAAGCTCATTAGAGTAATTGTCGTTGCGAGGATTTAGCTCGGGTGGTAATCCGACAATACTCTATGAGTTTATATTCTGAGGATTTAGCTTCGATGGTAATCCCCTGTAAGGATAAGGTTCATGGAGTGTGCTCTCGAAATGAAAATGTCGCACATGAATATGAATTGGCGACTTCGGATTTGTACACTAAAGTGTACCTCTGAAAATCCATCGAAATTTCAAGTAATTCAATGGGATAAATATGGAAAAATAACAAGGAAATGGAAATCATGATATTGATGAGCTCATCAATCATAGTATTTGTATTATTGATATATGGAAATTATTGAACCGACTTGAATGTTGAGTTTGTGAATGTTAGGGTAATAATGCATTGAATGGGTATATGAGTGTTTATTGCTTGTATTGAAAATATTGGGTAAGTATAATTCTTGTTTCATGGGCTTACTAAGCACAAAGTGCTTACTACTTTCCTTTTCCCTGTTTTGTAGTATCAAGAGCTCGGAGGTCGGATTCGGTGGGAGACACATCACACTATCAACCCCAATATTTGGTATTTAAAGAAACTTTAGTTTGGAAATGAATGGCATGTATAAGCTAATAAAATAAATGTTAATATGAAATGAATGTAAGGTCCACCATTGGTATGGCTAGCAAACCTTGGTTTGGTATGTGTTGATGTTATCTTATAAATATGCATGAATCTATTTTGAAAATATGTTGAATTGGAATAGTCTCGGTTTAGAACTTGCAGAAATGCTAGATATTTATAAATGGGTTATATTGAGTAAAAAAAACATAAACTCCGGTAATGCCTCGACTCTATTATTAAACAATGAATACGGTGGGGGTATTACATTTGTTAATATCGAGCTACGGTTTAGCCGGTTCTAGGACGGACATAGCGAATCTGGATTAGCTATACATGCCATTTAAATTATTTTGATAGTGTGATATCTCCCGACCATTTAAATTGTGTTTTTCTTATAGTAATGTCATCCAACCGAGCTCAATCAAGAAGTTGGGAGTCATGCTCCGCTTCAAAGACAAAGAGAAGAAACTAGCGATAGAAGGCCCGGTATAGAGGTCAAGGGAGGAAGCAAAATAGCCTTCTTTCAAATGATGAATGAATGGTTTACCCAAGACATAAGAACTAACCCTACGGTGCAGACAAACTCAAGCTCCCCTCCTGTTCCTCCACGGTTCCCGAGATTCCACAGGTGCAGTCTTGAATCTGTCGGAAAAGGAAAGCTCTAGTTGATAAAATCCGAAAATATGGGGTAGAAGAATTTGACGGCAGATTGATGATGATCTGAGCAGGCTGAATTTTGGTTAGAGAATACTACTCGGGTTTTGGAAGAATTATCTTGCACACCGGAAGAATGTTTAAAATGTCCGTCTCACTACTAAAAAACTGACTTATCATTGGTGGAATACTAAAGCTTGGTTGTTCCAAAGAAGAAATTACATGGGAATTCTTCGGCATCGAGTTCAAAAAGAAATATATCATCGAGATTCCTTGATCGAAAAGAAAAGAATTTCTTGGTGAAACAGACAATAGATCGATGTCGAGTATGAAAGAGAATTTGTTCGGTTGAGTAAATATGCTCGAGAATGGGTCCAGTCGGAAGCTGAAATGTGCAAACGATTCGAAGAAGGGTTAAATGAAGAAATTAAGCTACTTATCGGAATTCTTGAAATTCGAGAGTTTGCTACATTGGCAGAGCGAGCTTATAAAGCAGAAGAATTGAGCAAAGAAAAGAAACAGGCTGAAAGGGAAGCTCGATTTTTTAGTAAAAGACCAATGGGAAAATCCTAATTTTCTACTCCAAAGAAATTGAAGAAGTACCAGGATCGTTTTACCTCACCCTTTGGGTATTGAGGCAGAGCGAGGTTCTCAACATAATAATCCAAGACCTTCCACTCCATCGGTGACCGGTGTTGGCGGTGTTGGTACCCTAAGTCGAGATGCCGAGATTGTAATAAAGCTCATTTTGGTGAATGTCGATTTAAGAACGGGGCTTGTTACCTGATGTGGTTCTTTGACCATTTCTCGAGATTGTCCAAAAGGGGTGAAAAGAAGTGAATATATATCGAAGCCAAGTAATCCATCTTTGAGGGTAGACCATCTCGACCATCCAAGAATGTCGGTGGTAGCCGAGGACCTACAAAAGATACGCAAGTAGGTAGGAGACACGAGCGCCTTTCTAGGACATATGTCATGCGTGCGGAGAAGATGCCTCAAAGACCGATGTTATTCTTGGTACATTTTCTTTACTTGATACTAATATTATCGCATTAATTGATCCCGGTTCTACGATTCATATATATATGTGTAAAACTTGCATGCGTTAAAGATTTATCTGTTGAACCCTCTTGAATTTACTTAAAGTCTCGAACCCTTTGGCTAATCTATTTTGGTGGATAAAATTTGTAAAAATTGTCCACCGATGGTAAGAGGTTATTGTTTCTGGTGATTTGATGTTCCGCCATTTGATGAGTTTGATGTGATATTGGGCATGGATTGGTTAACTCAAAGACGATGCAAGAGTAAACTGAAATGTAAATATATTGTGTTGAAGTGTCGAATGGCGAATTACTCAGGTTAATCGATCGACGACGGAGGATTATCGATGTGATTTCGATTATTCTCGCTCGAGGTATGTTAAAAAGGGTATGATGCTTTTCTTGCTTATGTACTCGACACCAAGGTATCTCGAGTCAAAGATACGAGCGATGCCGATGGTATCGAATTTTCCGATGTGTTTCGGAGGAATTACGGGGTTGCCACGAAAGGGAAGTGGAATTCTCTATAGATTTGATTAGGAACTACTCCGATTTCCATAGCTCCATACCGGATGGCTCTCTGTAATTAAAGGAATTTAAGACACGATTGCAAGAACTTGTTGATAAAGGTTTTGTCCGACCGAGTCATTCACCTTAGGGTGCTCCGGTTCTGTTTGTGAAAAAGAAAGACGGGTCTTTGAGATTGTGTATTGATTATCGACAACTTAATAAAGTAACTATAAAGAATAAGTACCGTTGCCGGATTGATGATTTATTTGATCAGCTAAAGGTGCTACTATATTTTCAAAGATTGATCTCCGATCGGCTACTATCGATTCTGGGTAAAGGAGTCGGATGTGCCAAAGACGACTTCGAGAACTGTGCACGGGCATTATGAGTTTCTGATTATGCCATTTGGGCTGACTAATGCACCTGCAGTATTTATGGATTTGATGAATCGGATATTCAGACCATATTTAGACAGGTTCGTGGTAGTTTTCATTGATGATATTTTGGTCTATTCTCGAGATGAAGAAGAACATGCAGAACACTTGAGAATTGTGTTGCAAATTTTGCGAGAGAAGCAGTTATATGCTAAATTCAGTAAATGTGAATTTTGGCTTCGAGAAGTGGGTTTTCTTGGACATATTGTATCCATTGAAGGCATCGGGATAGATCCAAGTAAAATCTCATTATTGTCAATCGGAATCCACCAAGACCGTGTATCGAAGTTAGAAGTTTCTTGGGTTTAGCTGGTTATTATCGGAGATTTGTACAGGGATTCTCTATGATAGCTTCTCCGATGACTCGATTATTGCAGAAAGATGTAAAGTTCGAGTGGACTGATGAATGTCAGCAGAGTTTCAACCGATTAAAAGATCTACTAACGAAAGCACCAGTATTAGTGCAGCCTGAACCGGGTAAGGAATTTGTTATTTACAGTGATGCCTCATTAAATGGTTTAGGTTGTGTCTTGATGCAAGAAGGTAAAGTAATAGCCTATGCTTCAAGACAACTTAAACCACATGAACGAAATTACCCGGTACATGATCTTGAATTAGCTGCTATTGTATTTGCGCTGAAGATATGGCGGCATTACCTATATGGTGAGAAATGTCATATTTATACTGATCATAAAAGCTTGAAATATTTGATGACACAGAAAGATTTGAATTTGAGACAGCGCAGGTGGCTTGAACTGATAAAGGACTATGATTTGATTATTGATTATCATCCGGGTAAGGCTAATGTTGTGGCTGATGCTTTGAGTCGAAAATCTCTGTTTGCTTTACGAGTTATGAATACCCGGTTGTCACTGACTGATGATGGTTCAATCATAGCTGAATTGAGAGCTAAACCAACATTTCTACAGCAAATATGTGAAGCTCGGAAAATGATGAGAAGTTACGAGTTAAGCGGGCACAATGTGAGTCGATCGATTCGAATTTCAAGTTGGGATTGATGGTTGTTTATTATTCGGAGATAGGTATGTGTACCCAAGAATTGAGCTCATACGTAAGATTTTACACGAGGCTCACGGTGGTATTATGTCCGTACATCCGGAAGTAATAAAATGTATAATGATTTGAAGAGGATGTCTTGGTGGCGTGTATGAAACGTGATATTTCGAGTTTGTATCAAGATGTTTGATATGTCAACAGTCAAAGCGAACATCGGTACCTTGAGTTACTTGACCAATTACTATACCGTAATGGAAATGGGAAAGAATCACTATGGATTTTGTATCGGGATTACCATTGTCTCCGAGGAAAAAAGATGCTATTTGGGTGATTGTTGATCGATTGACAAAATCAGCACACTTTATTCGAGACGTATGGATTATTCTTTAGATAAACTGGCTGAATTGTACATATCTGAGATTGTTAGGCTACATGGAGTGCCTGTCTCCATTATATCAGATAGAGATCCCCGATTTACGTCTCGTTTCTGGGATAAATTGCAAGAAGCTTTGGGTACTCGGTTGTATTTCAAGATCGCATTTCATCCTCAAATAGATGGCCAATCTGCGTGTAATTCAAGTATTGGAAGATATGATCCGATGTTGTTTACTAGAGTTTGAAGGTAATTGGGAGAGGTATCTACCTTTGATTGAATTTGCTTACAATAATGCTTATCATCCAAGATTAAAATGGCTCCATATGAAGCTTTGTATGGCGTAAAATGTAGAACACCATTGTATTGACAGAGCTCGATGAAAAGAAGATACATGGGGTTGATTTATTCGGGAAAGAAGAAAAGTGAAGGTTATTCGGGATAGTTTAAAAGTAGCTTCCGATCGCCAAAAATCATATGCTGATCTTAAACGAAAAGAGATTGAATTTCAGGTAGGTGACAAGGTATTCCTAAAAGTGTCTCCTTGGAAGAAAGTTCTCCGATTCGATCGAAAGGGTAAATTGAGTCCAAGATTTATCGGCCATATGAAATTATAGAAAGAATTGGACCGTCGCTATCGATTGGCGTTACCGGAACTCGATAGAATTCATAATGTTTTTCATGTGTCTATGCTACGACGATATCGGTCAGATCCTTCACATGTTATTTCTCGATGTATGGAGATTCAACAGATATGACTTACGGTGAAGAACCGGTCAAGATATTGGCACGGAAACAAAGGAGCTTAGAAATAAAAAGATAAATTTAGTGAAGGTATTATGGCAAAAGCATGGGATTGAAGAAGCGACATGGGAACCGGAGGAGACAATGAGGAAACAATATCCAAACCTCTTTCTTGGTAAGATTTTCGAGGACGAAAATCCTTAAAAGGGGAGAGTTGTAATGGCCTAAATTCAAGGTTATCTGAACAATGGTTTCTTAACCATAAATCCGATTTAAAGAGAAATTTATTTTAATATTTTGCATGAATATTTATATGATAGGAAAATTGTATTAAAATATCGATAGAAAAATTTTACCGATTTAGTGGTTAGTTAGAAAAGGAATTATTGAAGGAATTGGGTAAAAACAAGGTATCGAGACCTTGATCTCATAAAATTGAGTAGGAAATATTTTTATAAATATTTATAAAATGTTATTAATGTGGTAGTAAAATTTAGTTAGAAAATTTTAACGCTTGAGTATGTAATTAAATGAAAAGGACTAAATTGTAACAAATACAAAATTATGAAAATGATTAAATAGTTTAAAGGATAAAAGAAAGAGGGCTTAAAGGAAAATAGACCCAAGGTCTAATTGGGCTGGACGGCAAGGGTATGAAATCAGCAAGAAAATAAGGAGAAATAAGGGTAAAATGGGAAAATAACAAAATTTACTAAATAAAACTAGGACTAAATAGGGATATCTAGAAATCTCTTCATTTTCTTCAATCTCATCAGCTAAAAACGCCATAGGAGGGGTATCTAAGCTGGTATATCATAATTTTGCACCAAGTAAGTGAATCCTTGCCTATTTCTTGTAATTTTGTGTTTTAAAGACTTTTACAACTAGGCCCTACTATTAAATTCATTAGTCTTTGATTTCATGGATGAAATTGAAAGCCACCATGGTTGGTTCATGTAAGTTTATGATGAAATAGCATGAAATTTAAGCCTTAATTCGTTTAAGAGATGATTTTATTAGGTAATTTCAATAGAAATTGATTTTGGGACCTAATTATGAAAGTGTTTGGAATTAAAGTCTATTACTGAAATTATGATTTCCAAAGGTTATAAAGTAGTTTAAAGTGATAGAATAAAGTGTTAATTGAGAAAAATAAGCTCAATTAAGAGGTTAATTGAATAGGGACGAAATTATCATTCATTGAAAGTTTAGGGGAAAAATGGTAATAACCAGCTTGCACTAAAACAGTTTTTGACAGCAGCAGTAGTCTAACTTTGAAAAATCACCATAAATGGTAGAAGTTGAATTAGAAGATGAATAAAATATGAAATTAAAGCTTATTGAGTCTAGTTTCTTATGGAAGAGACGTTGTAAGCAATAGAATTGTAAATCATGAGATATAATAGGTTTTGTGAGACAAGGTCAGAATGAATTCGGGTTCCCCTGTTCTGAATTTGAAAAATCATAAAAAATTGAATAAAAATAATTATGGGGAGTGGTTTATATTCTTAGAATCCTTAGTGAGTCTATTTTTTTATGGTACAAACAAAAACATTATTTTAATTCTGCACAGTGAGATATCTGAGATTTTGTGAAGGGATAGCAGAACTGTCAAACAATGAAACAGGGAAACTTTAATGAATAAACTGTACTAATTGGCTAAGACAAAAATTATGAAAATTTTATGGTGTGAAGATATGTGAGTCTAGTTTCAAGGAAAATTAACGGTTATTCATTTGGAGTTCTTTAGCTCGAAAAATAAATAATTTAGTGACTATGACTCAAGTAGACAGCTTTGAATGAACTATAAATAGTAATAGAATTATAATGAATGGTACATGTGAACATGAAATGTATTGAATTGATGATTGAAATTATTCATTTAGATCCGGAAAACTCAAATACAAAGCTAGATCGAGGAAAAGAAAAGTCCTGGATTAGTAGATTTTGTGTACGAACAAGTATCGAGGTAAGTTCATGTAACTTGAATTATCTTCTTAAATGCTTGAAATGTATGTTATTGATGTGAATATGATTTCAATGTTCATTGTATGAAAGTTGATGAAACATTGATATATTTGATAAAAGTGGAAGAAATCGGTTGAATGAAAGGAAAATTCGATGGATCTCTCGAAAAGGAATTGACGGTAAAAGGATCTAGCAGGCGGGTGATCCTATCTGATATAGCCTCCAGAAGAATATATGGAAAATGGATTTAGCCCGAACGGGTAATCCGACTTAGGTCTCAATTTAGCTTTGACTGGTAATTGGATCCAAGCTCATTAGAGTAATTGTCGTTGTAGGGATTTAGCTGGATGGTAATCCGGCAATACTCTATGAGTTTATATTCTGAGGATTTAGCTGGTGGTAATCCCCCTGTAAGGATAAGGTTCGCAGGAGTGTGCTCTCTGAAATGAAAATGTGCGCACATGAATATGAATTGACGGACTCGGATTTGTACACTAAAGTGTACCTCGAAAATCCATCGAAATTCGAGTAATTCAATGGGATAAATATGGAAAAATAACAAGGAAATGGAAATCATGATATTGATGAGCTCATCAATCATAGTATTTGTATTATTGATATATGGAAATTATTGAACTGACTTAAATGTTGAGTTTGTGAATGTTAGGGTAATAATGCATTGAATGGGTATATGAGTGTTTATTGCTTGTATTGAAAATATTGGGTAAGTATAATTCTTGTTTCATGGGCTTACTAAGCACAAAGTGCTTACTCTGTTTCCTTTTCCCCTGTTTTGTAGTATCAAGAGCTCGGAGGTCGGATTCGGTGGGAGACACATCACACTATCAACCCCAATATTTCGGTATTTAAAGAAACTTTAGTTTGGAAATGAATGGCATGTATAAGCTAATAAAATAAATGTTAATATGAAATGAATGTAAGGTCCACCATTGGTATGGCTAGCAAACCTTGGTTTGGTATGTGTTGATGTTATCTTATAAATATGCATGAATCTATTTTGAAAATATGTTGAATTGGAATAGTCTCGGTTTAGAACTTGCAGGAAATGCTAGCTATTTATAAATGGGTTATATTGAGTAAAAAAAAAAACCGTAAACTCCGGTAATGCCTCGTACCTTATTCCGACAATGAATACGGGTAGGGGGTATTACAGCTCGGGGGTGCACTCTAGGTCGTCCATAATTCTCTCTGTGGCCTTTATCCAGTACTCAGCCATATTAGGGGTAACTCTAGCAATACCCCTAAAAATCTTGGCTCTATTGGATCGAAGTCGTTTCGTAACCGACCCTCACCTCCAGCTCCAATATTGGGCCTAATGACCCTCTTCAAATTCCTTAAATGGCTTGGGACAGTACGTCGTCCCTAGCCGCTCGATCATAAGACCCAGTCTCAGTCACAAGTGAAGCCGGTGTCTCACTAGTTTCTAAATTAGATATGTGGCCAAATGATGAGGACCCAGCTCGAGCACCTCTACGGCCCCTACCATGGCCTCTTGTATCTCGTCCACGAGTACCTCTTGTGCTCATTGTATAATTACAGTTTCAGTATTTATTAACAAATATCTTATGAGAGGCAGTATCAAAAGTGTAAAGTTTGTTTTCAAACAACGCAGTGTTTATTAGTGTCTATCGATTTTACTACAGTATTAGTATACACTAACTTGAGTGTTTTCAGTACAATCTACCTATAGTAGTCTCAGTTTATACTATCTATAATAGTTTCAGTATCAAAATAGTTTCAGTTTAAAACACATAAAGGCTTTAGAGAACTTACAAGATCGGCGCAGGAGACTCGGTGTACCACACATTCAGTAAAAATGTTTCAAATCATTCATAAATCAATGCTTTAAAAACTAAGTTTTTAAACCCAAATCCACAGTCGAATTTTGTAACCTGGCTCTGATACCACTAAATGTAACACCTTAAACCTGACTTGGACGTTATGGTCGAATCTGGCGATGTCACATTGAAGTGTTTTTCATAAAACAAGTTGCAATTAAAGAAAAACCATCTTTTCTATTAGTCCTCTTTTTATTACCTTTCATTCTAAAATATGTTGTTCATTTCCAAAACGTGTAGCATTATCAAAAAGTTATTTATTTTCAGAACGTTATTAATTTTCAAAACGTCACTTATCGCGGAAGCTTTAAAAATAGTTTGCGTATTCGTGTACAATTTGTTAAAAAGGTTTGATTTTTGAAAACTCATTTGTCCCTACTACTAGCAGTTATAAATCAAAACAATAAAAATCCCAAATAATCCATGAAAATCCAAAGAGGCCATTATTACAATAAATACCCCAAAATAAAATCAAAATTATAATTAATTACTAAAATAGAATGAAATGAGTAGTGAGGCCACCGTTGAGTCCTCCGCTGCACCGATCCGCCTATGTCTGGGGATTACCTGCACAGATAAAACAGATGGGTGAGTTTACGAATACTCAGTGTGTAATCCCATATAAAACAACCAGATAAAAATCAATCACAATCTGGGCCTAAGCCCATTTGAATAATAGTTTCAATTTTAGTAAGGACCTTAGCCAATTACAATATAAATAACAGTTCGAGCTTTAGCCCATCTCAATAACAGTAATGGTAACCAATATGCAATCAGGAAATCCTACTCCAACCAGCCTCTACATTCCATCTCCGTCCAACCCTACACTCCATGTGGGGATATAATCAACCCACCCATCCCTACACTCCAAGTAGTACCGGTTGCGGCATTAAACAGTAGTTTATAGTTGAGTTGCAAGTAATTAGGCTCGAGGCCTTTTAATACACTTCCTCCAAACAAAATAAACCCTCAACCCAATGCAATGCAATATGTAAATATAACATGCTATAACAGAACATCATGCATATAGTCAGGGCATACAGTATCAAATCATTGGAACATAATCATCCTTATTCATATCAGTCATATAGTCAATTCAGTCAATTAGGGGTCTAGGTACGCTTACCAACCTTACAGTAGGTCCACAGTCGACTCGGGTGACCTATGCAACCTTAGCATCAAACAGTGAAAATGGCCCACAGACTCATGTATAGGGCCCACACGCCCGTGTGGATCACATGGTTTTGGCTGTATGGATCACATGGTCTTGGCCGTGTGGATCACATGGTCTGGCCCAATAATCCCACACACTCGTGTGGTTCACCTGTATAGGGCCCACATGCTCGTGTGGCCTCGACGATCACACACCCGTGTTCGGTCACACTGCTTACCACACGGGCAGACGCACGTCTGTGTGGCATCGACTTTTCACATTTTCCAACTTTTCGCCGATTTCTATTTTCAAAGTCGTGTTTACACACTTAGGTCATTCTCGATGCTTAAGCACTTCCTAACCTTCTAGAACCTACAAACAACGTACCCAATCTTGAATTTAACAACAAAAACACAATTTAATCAACACCAAAACGAGCTAATACACTCACTTACCACAATTACCCCCGACTACTCGCACTAATCAATTTGTTGGGAAGGAAAACCACTTCACGATCGTCCCCTATACACAAACAACAAAATCAAAATCTTTCGAAACCAAAACTAAAAGAACACAACAACACTACTTACCGTTATCACACGTAAACAAAAGCCAAGGAGCAAGATAGACCGACAACGAAAGGTAAGGGGAAACACTTGAAATTTTGGCAACAAAAAGAGAATTGGAGGGGGAAAACGGTAACAATGGGGGATTTAAGCTGAAAACAAAAGAAAAAGAAAAGGTGGAGAGGAAAAAATTTGGCAAGTAGAGGGAAAGCACTTGAAATCTCGGCAGCAACACAGGGAGATTTAAGTCAAGAGAAAACAAAAAGGGGTGGAGGAGAAAGGGACAGAATTCGGCTATGGAGGTAAAGAAAAATAAAATAAAAATGAAAGATGGTAGAGGAGAGTTTCAGAGATTTTCTGAATCAAAGGGTAACTCCCCAAACTCCTTGATTTACTTCACTAAACCACATCCATTCCAACCACTCAACATCCCAATCCATCTCAAATGCTTCCACTCCTTACTTTTCTCCCTAAATCTTTTATTTCCCTCCCAAGCCGTCCAACACACTCCCACCGCCTCAAACTCTCAGAATTTTGGTCAAACTAGAACACACACACGGCACAAGCAGCAAAATAAAACACTCCCTTGCGTATACCGGGACTAGAACTCAAGACCACCAGCACTTTGCCACTTTACTTAACCACTAGACCAGCAAGCCCATTCTGACATGTTTTTCCAATATTTATTTATAAGTCTACTGACTAGAGATAGAGCTTTATTCATAAAAATACAAAAATTTGCCCAAGTCAAGGCTTGAACCCAAGACTTCTCAAACACTCCCAGAACACTTAACCACTGAAACAGATACACAATTGTGTCACAAACACGCGTAAATAAATATAAGAGATTTTTGGGGCATTACATACAAAACATCAAAAGTACCAACAAGTTGATCGATAGTGTGACGATATTCCTAATGATCCCCGAATTCGAGCTAGCTTCGATTATCTATAAAACAAGGGAAGAACACACAAAGTAAGCTTTAAAAGCTTAGTAAGCCATATACAAATAAAATTACCACATGGATCAACATTATTTCCATCAATAGGTAAACTATGAGTAAACACATATAAGCTCACAAACCTATCCCAATAGATACATATTCAATATCACAAGTGGATTCATCAAATACTTCCCTTTTCAATACTTATATGAATCTCGTAAGTACCTGAGCCACTTAACTCATTCAAACATTCTTTCTTGACTTGACTTTTCCCGTTGAACCTTTCAGATTCATTAAGGATACTCGAAAATCACATATAGCTTGTACAATGCCATATCCCAGATATGGTCTTACATGTTATTACATATCGATGCCGATAGCCCAGCTATGGTCTTACACGAAATCAAATAACGATGCCAATGTCCTAGACATGGTCTTACACGTAATCACATATGATGCCAATGTCCCAGACATGGTCTTACACATAATCACATCCTGTTAATCCTAATGTCATGACATTAGTATCCTATGCTATTCCTAAGGTTCGTACGAGGCTTTTGAATATCGTAAACCTATCGATTCTTGCTCGTATTTAATCATTCAACATCCATAGCAGTTCAATGATAATTAAACATATATAATTCAATTTAATGACATTTATTTTCATATGAACTTACCTCATATTAGGGATAAACAAACTGGATCGACTATTCGATAACATTTGATTTTACCTGATCTAAATCCGACTTCTTTTGTCTTGATATATATACATTCAAAATTAACTCATTTATTCATCAAATCATTCAATTCAGTCCACAAACACATATTTGGGAATTTTTACATTTTATCCCTTAAAGTCTCACATTTTTACAATTTAGTCCCTATTTCATAAAAACACAAAATACGCAAAATTTAACAAAACTCATGCTTAGCCGAATTACCACAATACCCCTACCAGCCCATATTTCACATTTATTTCACATTTTAACCTCATAATTTTTACTTTTCACAATTTAATCCCTAAATAGTATTTTTACCAAAAATCACTTAACAAAATATGATAATTTATCAACAAATATCCATTTTTCATCATCAAACATTTAAAATATTAAACATTCATCAATGGTCCTTCACAAAATCATCAACAAACTCAAAAATTAGGACATAGGCTAGCTAGTACTCGATGCAACAATAACAGAAACATAAAAATCATCAAAAACCGAACAAAATTCATACCTTAATCAAGCTTCAAAGGTGCCGAAACTTAAAGCTCACCAATTCTAGGTTTTATTTTCTATTTTCGGTTGAAATAAACAAATATGAACATGTTTTACTCTTTTGTTTTACTTAATATACATTGTTTTATTTAATTACCATATTAACCTTAGTTAAATAACATTTAAAACATCAAATACGTGCCCATTTATGTGAAGTTCCACTATAAATGGTCTAATATCGTCATAAGGACCTTTTGTTTAATGAATCATAGTAATTAAACACTTTTAACAAATAGAATGCAACTTTTTTATTTTATGCGATTTAGTCCTTTTTATCAAATTAGACATCCAATCGATAAAATTAAATTACAAAACTTTCACATATACATAATCACATGTTATAAATACCAAAAAAATATTAAAATAAATTTTCAACCTCGTATTTTTGGTTTCAAAAATACTGTTCTGACTTAGCTAAAACCGGGATGTTACATTTTTAGTTAAGCTTAATAAATTTATGGAGAGAGATGAAATAATTCACTTAGCTTATTCATTTTCTTCTCCCACAACATAAGTAAAGGAGGAAAGAACCCAAAATTTGCATGTTTTCTTCTTCATCTAGTCGTATATTCTAACTGGCTTTATTCCCTTCGGTCATGTACTGATGATCCAGGGTGGTGATATTTGTATATATATGAGTTTTGTTGGTTGATTAATCCGCTTATCTATATTGAGTTCGTGTCCAATTAGTAAGGCCACAATATAAGTACTAAATTGATAATGATTTAATTTTTATATGAACTAAATTACTTGAGTAGCTAAATTTAAGTTGATCATTTTGATATCTATACCAACCAAATAGTTGATAGCATGTGAAAGATCATGTGAAATGAATAATTAGGAGCCTTGGGGGCCAATGATGATATAAATGAATTAATATATTCGATTTGGTAAAATGAGATAGAAATGACATGAATATCTGGAGACAATGTTACCTAATATATGCTTATGTATATTTATGAGATTACAATTAGTTTTTATACTTAACTAGTTTATGCACTGCAGTGTTTTCAAATTATGTTAGCACTACTGAGCTCTTTTGCTGAGGGTGCGGATTGATTGTTTTCTGTGAGCAGGTGACATTTAGATAATGTTTTGATCGGAGAGTATGGACAACATCCAAATCTTACGTCTTAGCTTAGCCTTACTATGTAAAATTTTGTTTTGATATGTTGTTTCAAAGGCATGTACCTAAATGGTTGGGGTCATTTTGAGTCTTGGTAAAATGTTGTTGTTTTGGCTATCTTGTGATTTTGATAATGATATACGGCTATATATACATATAAGCTTGGTGATTTTAAGTAACTAGTCTTATGTGATGATATGGTGAAATGGTGAAGTTAAGTATGCTTGTCTATGAATGGTTGTTTCTTACTCTAGTTCGTTAAAATGGTGATAACTTTTGCTGTTAGTAAGCATGATATTGTTTCATGGAATTTGAACAAATCCTTGTTTGGTTTATGGTGTTTGGAACTTGAACATTAGGTGTTTGTAGCCATAATAATGTATCGATATTTTGCTAAGGGTCAAGATAGGTGAAATCGGTATGCTCAATGCCAAACAGTAAGTTATGTCGCGATGTCCTTTGCCCCGATGCCACGACGTTCTCGAATAAAGTCGCGACATAGTTGTCCCACGCTGTAACCTTACTTAGTGCATAAGGACTCCATGACGTCCTTTATTATCACACCGCGACATAGTTTCAACATTTAGTCCCAGATCACATTCAAAGTTTCATAAATGCCTTTGTGGGCACAAGTAAAATCGTGACATGTTAGACAAATGTATTTAAATATCGAAAGTTGTGTCAATTCTTGATCTGGTTAACTAGTGGTATTATTGTTTGATTTAAGTTATAGTAAGTTAGAAGAATAATTGTAAATAGTCTAAGTTGATTTGGCAACGTAATGTGACTTCGCACACTTGAATTTGATGATCGAGTCTGGTGTGGGTGTCACGAAAAGAAATAACACGACAAAATTCTTCCCCCCAAAAAAGGAAAAATCTCAACCCAAGGTTCTCTACTGTGTAATGCATCCTAACATAGTAGTTCACTTCTTCTTTGATTTCACCATCGCGACTTTAAGTTCTTCTAGTCCTTGATTTCTAATTTCTACCACCATGGTTTTAAGTCCAACTACTTCTTGATTAAAAAGCTCACTTTGTTGAGAAAATCTCTGCCATCAGTGGGATTACTACTTCCACCACCACCAATAGGATTTTTCTAGCTTGATGGCATACTTGGAGAATTGGTTGTACATCCATCAAGTTATGGATGCTTTTGCTTGTCATCATTTGAAGCTACACCCATGGTTTCTAGCCTTGGAGTTTGATGAAAAAAGTTGAGTAATCTTGCGGTCGAGACACATCAAATTTTTCATTCTTCTAATTACTTTGAGTTGCACCCAGGGTTTCTTACCTTATATCATCTTCTAACATGGCACGTGGCATAATTCTATGTTTGAATATCGAGAAAATTTATGGAATGACTTAGATAAGAAATTTTATAAAAGGAATTTGATATTGGAGATGAGAACATGTGAAAATAATTGAAAATGTGACAAAAAAAGGATTAAATTGAAAATTTTGAAAAGTTTGGGATTAATGTGCAAAATTATCCAAAATGGAAAAATATTAATTATTATGGATTATTTGGCATGAAATGGATTCGAATGTGATTTGGTGTGATGAAAATCATTTTTTAGACTAAATTAGAAAAATTGAATAGGATAGGAAATTAAACGTAATTTTTCCATTTTATCATGAAAAGAGACAAAATACAATTTTCATTACTTATAGGGTTATAATAAATATTTATGATGAATGATGAACTTGATTTGATTTAAGTATTAAATTTTGAGAAAAATCACTAAAAGGGCAAAATGAAAATTTTACTGTGAAAGATAATTTGATCGATTCTTAAGAGTTTTATGATGAAAATATCATTTAAATATAATATCTGATATTATTTTGGATTGTTAGAACTTATTATTGAAATGAGCTTCAAATTGACTAAACTGGACTTGAGTAGTGGGCATGGCCTTGAGCCCATTTATTGATATTTTTAAATGGTTGGATGCTCATCACCCCTTCATTTTTTTTTTTCTTTCTCAGCCAGCCAACAACCCTCTTGGTTGCTCCTCTTCTTCCTCTTCTTTTCCTTGCCATTTTCTCCATTTTTCTTTTAAATTTTCCATTACCAGCCTTAAGATTTTGTTAAAATCTTCATTTAAAGAACCTCTGAAGCTTTATTCCCCCATCCATTTAATCATTCTCAACCTAGAATTTATAGAGTTTTGACAAGTGAAATTGAAATTAGAGTGAGAAAGCTGAATAGGTGTGAGAAAAGGGTTGTTTAAAGTAAGGTTAGTAGAACATAGAACAAGAAGCAAACCCAAATTAACATCTGAATAAAAGAAAAAAAAATACAAGTTTGAACTATAAAAACACATCTAAAAGAAAAAAATAGAATTGTAGTAAGCTCATAAGAAGACATCATCTTTGAGCCACTAAAGCACCAACTACAGCTTCTTTAGAAAGCCAAGAAACATGCCCAAAAATATCAATGGAAAGAAGACACCATCTTTGAGCCACCAAGCACCAACTAAAGTTGCCTTAGAAAGCCAAGAAACATGCCAAAAAAAATCAATGGAAAGAAACACCAAGAACACTGGGGAACACAGGCCAACAAACACCAAAAAAAAAAATAATGTAAAAAAGCTCCTTAAAGGTGCCAAAATCAAATAAACAAACTTTTAACCAGCAAAGAAAAAACTTCGCAACCTCGAAAATATTGGAGCCATCGACACCAGCTTTCACCGCCCCATTGTATCAATTGCCGCGAGAAAACCTGACATGATACACCATAAACTCCCTCAAAACAGACAAATCCAAGGCACTTTCTCCCTAATCCCCATTGAACCCTCCATTCAAGAAAAACTATTTCATTTTTCAATCCCATGGCCACAACAATTCTCATACAAATTATACAAATAAAAAACACAAAAGCTACATGGAAAAAAAAACAGCCCAAGCTCCAAATACAAGAGAAATCAAGCATAAAATTTCACAGATGTGCTGTCATCCCTCTCAATGATCCGCATTAACACAAAAATCACTTCCTCATCTGACCAACAAGCTATGAAACCAAAAGGTTTATCAAGCTCCAAAGTCTATTCTGCTTCAGCTCTCAGTACTCTCCTTCGAACATTTTCGATGCCTTCGTCCAACAGCGATTCCTCGGCATCAATCTATGATCGCATCACTTCCACTTATTGCTTTCCATTTCAACACTCGATGTTCTTCCTCAATTCGTAATTATCCTATCCTTCTTCCCAGATCGCTTCAACACTTTTCATCTAAAGTCTCAAGAGTTTTGATAACCTGTCGAGTTCTCTCAGACCTGCTCAGAGATAAGACCCATTCAAAGCAACACAACACCAAGGATCATTACCCTACTCGGAGACATTAAACATCAATAATTCGCACACCTGCATATCTTGCTACAAAGCCTTTTGATTCTTGTTCACCTATATCCTTTTGAATGTAGTATTCTTGTTCTCCAATGCATCCATTAAGCGTACTAGCTTGAATCCAACTTCCGTAACAAAACTCCAACAAATCTTATTCTGCACAGGTCTTCAACATGTCGGTTTATAGCTCACTTCAGATCTAAAGAGGGAGAATTGTTATACTACCTTGAACAAGTTCGGCTGACTTAGGCTAAAGCCCAAAGAAACATGTGGCTCATAAGGCCCAAGCTTTATTAAGCATTAGCTAGCAACTAAAGAACATGCCACCTGAGGAGAAAGGTAGCTTTCGGCTTCCAACATACCCTATCAAAAAGGACCCTGACACCGCCCAAGCCACAAGGAACAAAATGGCCATATTCCAGACACATCAACATGCAAGAGGTAAACCAAAGCTTAGGTATAATACGGAGTATCTTCTTCCTCTCTTCATCTTCTTCACTTTAGTCCATTACTCTGTAAACATATCTCCTTACTTTCTTCCAGTATGATACACACATGTTGATTTAAGCATTGGAGAGCATCTTAGTGCCAATATTTTGAGAGCCCCTAGCTTACATATACTTTGTAGGAAGCCTAGTTATCAACCTGAGAATCTAGCCTTCAGCCCAATTCTTTACGGAAAAAGACGTAAAAAAGAAAGATCATTTTCTATTTATATTGAAAGACTGGTTGTAGTAAAATAAAAATGTATAAAGATAATATTATTTTTTATTTTTCCCCCATCAAATTATTGCTATTATTATAAAATTTCTTCAACAAAGAGACCACAACATGAGATTGAGGAGGAGCTTCAAATGAACTTTAAGTTTGATGGATACCATGTTATAAATATAGTAACATGAAGTAATTCAATTAAGCTTTACATTTTTTGTGAAAACCATGTTTTATTTCTATAAATAAGTTCCCCTTGAGGGCTTCTTGAAAATAAATATTTTATTCACCCTCAGTATGGGCATGATGGTGGTGGTGAGTTGCAGTATTTTCCCAGATATGGAACAAATTGTGAGCAAAATCAGTTTCTCTGGTGAGGATGATAGAGCGGTGGCCAGCATTTGGGATGTTGAGAAGCTCCACATCAGGGAATTTGGTCTTGATGTTGTGCCTAAAATCTGGTGGAATGGTTTTGTCCCTGCTGCCCACAATAACATGCACTCTTTTCTTTAATTTCATCAATGTTTCCAGGTTTTTATCCATTTCTTTTACTCCTCTGTATAGCACGTTATGTGTAGTATGCCACCCTGAATGATGGATACGCTTTGTCAAGTCCATAACCATGAAGTTCACATCCCTGAATACTCACCAAATAAGACATCCGTTGTAATACCAAAAAATAATACCAATATCATATGATTGTTAAAACCTTTTTAAGATTATATATTCTTTTTTAATATATTAAAATCATTATTGAAAATATTTTATTTAATATAATATATATTAATAAGATTAAAATAATAAAATAAAGAATTTCAAAAATCAAGATTTATAATTATGAAAAAAATGAATATATTTTGTAATTAATTTTTACTAATACATTAAATAATTTTATAATATAAATTCAATTGTTAATTTTCATCCATCGATTATTATTGTTTAATGAAAGTCATGGTTAAAATTGATTTTGACTACCTTGATGAGGTGAGGCGTTTAATAAGTGCTTCCCAAAACCTATGATTTCGGCACACTAATAAGCAGACACATCGACTCAAGTGTTCATAGCACACCATTGTCGACCAAATAAACGCCGTCGGCGGCCACAATCTTTTAGGTGTTAGCCATTTCATTGCCCTCATTTCTACTCCTTCCTTTGATGGAAAGTGTGGCTGAAACCATTCAATTTTAATATTAAAAAAAAAGGCATTGATAAATTTTTAAAAAAATTTAAACAATATATATACTTACAGGGGCAACAAGGGTGATGGATTTGAGGGAAGTGGAGTGCTTTGCAGCTAAGGCTAATCCAATAATACAGCCCATCGAGTGAGCAACCACATGAAATGAATTTAACTTATATTCAGAGAGTAATGATTTCTCAATCCATTCCACGTGCTCTTTTAATGTGTATAAATTGTCTCTTGGCTTTGGACTTTTTCCATGTCCCAAAATATCTACTGCATACATCTGGTACTCTTTAATCTTCTTCGATTCTGACAGCTTTGGAAAAAGTGTTTTTGTCCAAAACGATGAAGAACTTAGTATCCCATGTATGAATGTCACGTTTTCAGTTGGATTTGGATTTCCCATGGCTGTCAAAATTGAAACAAAGGTTGTTGTTAATTTTTAAAATTGTTGATGGGAGATTGTTTTCTTTCGGAGAAATCTTGGAAATGTCGCTTTAGGGGATATTGACTCATCGAAGATATTGTTATTCAAGAGAGGATTTTGTCTTTCATGCTCTGTTAAGAGTTAGTATACTATGTGCGACTGCCTTTCATAGACCCAAGAGTGCTTCAATCACACATGAGCGTACAACCTATAGACCTATTTCTATAGGTCAAGGGTTCAAACCTCACTAAGGGCAAGATGATTATATTACCTATTTCTATAGGTCAAGGGTTCAAACCCAACTAAGGGCAAGATGATTATATTACCTATTAGTGAGTGATTATATGTTTACCTATGGTTGAGGTGTCCTTTTTGTGAACTATACACGTCTCTCCGCATGCTGGGAAGGGGGGACGAAATCCTCCTCAAGGGACAATACTTTCTATTATTAAGGGATTGAGTCAGCATATTTGAGAATAACACATTGAAGACTTTTTCTGGAGGAACCAATCTCTTAAGAAAGATATATAATCAGTTATCATCAGAATCAATCAAACTAAAGCAACATGAATCAATTACAAACCTTGTGAAGAAGCCTTGTTCACCTCAACATGAAGCTTGGGATCATCAGTCTTCATCCAAGAGATGCAAGAATCACACCCACAATCAGACCACCTATTTCCAACTTCAAAAAAATCACCATTTTTGCGATTCTTCGAACTATATATAGCTTCAAAGCCTTTGCTTTTGTTCAACAAATCTTCCACAAATCGAAGTAAAACAACCAATTCCTTCAATTTCTTTCTTTTCCCATATTGCAAAGTCTCTGATATCTCATTATCATCAGACAATTGGCCATTGATGTCAATCTTTTTGGTTGTGCAGTAACATGGAGAGGCCTTCCCTTCAAACAACAAGTCAAGATGTTTGTATATGTCACAGAAAACAGAATTAAGAAAATCAAGATATGAAAACACCACAAAGTTGGGAGCTGAGAGGAGGTGTTTGGCACATTTTCTTCTCCATTTTCCTAGGAAAGTTGAATCAGACATGGAAAGGGAACTGGTGATCTGATTCAGCATCTATTTGGTTTGAAGACTTTAGCTTGGATTTAAGGACCTTATATATATATATATATTGTAGAATGGAGCAATCATGGAAGAGAATGTGAACAAGGAATTTATATGATGAAAGCAAAATATAAAAAAGAAAAAAAAATGTAATATGTTTAACACATGATGGATAATAAATTTGAAGGTTAGCGTAGTTCATACAATTAACTTTAAAAAATGCAAATGATAGGTTTAAAGCCCTAACTTGAATTATTGCTTCTGGTGTTTGGTTGGATTAATTAATAATCCCATCCAATTTCCATTAATGGAGCAATCTGAAATTATAAAATATTAGTGGTTGATTAAACTAAACCCAAATTTGTTATGAACAAATTAATGAAACTGAAATAATTTTATCATTTCATTTAATCCAATAAAACTAACATTTCATTTTTTTTTATAAAACAAACCAACATCTAAAAGCAAATATAATAAAAACGTTAATAACTTCAGGGTATAAAATTGAAACATGCTAAAAGTTTAAATAAACTAAAATGAAAATATAAAATCTAATAACATTGTAAATTAATGACATCTTGGTATAATTGGTAGAGGTTGAAGCCTTTTTGTAATTGTTATGTATTGACTTATATATTTTTATGGTTTAGGATTTAAAGTGTAGCTTTATTATATATTAATTTAAAATTTTAAAATTATAAAAAATTAAAAGTGAAAATTTCCATTTTAGAGGGCTAGGGCCCTTATCACCCCCCTTGAGTCTGCCCTGTATGTATAAGTCTCATTTTTACTATATGTGCATACCAAATTTGAGTTTCGTTTAGGTCTTATTCATTGTGCATTATACTAGTTGAATTAAATTTTAAGTTATAATTGATCAAATATATATTTGTACATGTATTGTACTTATATTTTTACCAATAAAATTTAAGAAGATAAAATATAATCTATAATCGAAACAACATTTAAATAGAAAATTCTAGTTAATATAGGTAATTTGATTAATTTTGCTTAACCAAGCTGAAATTTTTTTAAATATCTATTCAGTTAATTTTGTTATAAAATAAAGAGAGACGGAGAGAATAAATAACAAAGAAAATATAAGAGCAATAAAGAATGTACTTTATTGATCAAAGGGATGATTTACAATGCTTCATCAGAGTCTCTATTTATAGGAATAAAAAGTCTAAAAGAAGTAGATATCTAATTCTAATAACTATTAGAATTTAAAGTACCACTACACCAAAACAGACTTTTAGTGGCGTTTTTAGTGGCGTTTTAAATAAAAATGCCGCAAATATTACACAATAGCGGCGTTTTAACGACAACGCTGCAAAAAAAGAGAAATAGCGGCGTTTATTACCAAAACGCGAAAATGATAAATAGCGTGTTTTTTCCTCAAACGCATCAGAATCGAGAGATTCGCTTTTTAAAAACGCTAAATTGAGCATTAGCGCTTATAAAAAACGCCGCTAAATGTTCGAGCATTAGCAGCTTATAAAAGCGCGCTAAAGGTATTAACATTAGCGGCGCTTTTGAAAAAATGCCGCTAAAGGTATTAGCAGTAGCGGCGCTTTTAATAAAACGCCGCTAAAGAATTGAGCTTGAAAAGCGCCGCTAAAAGTTTTTCATATTTTTCCCTTATTCTTGCTTTGAATTATATTTTATTTTGAGAAATTCACCTATAAGCAATGAGAAATTTTCATTTTAGTTACTTAATTATGAAAAGTTACATATTGTTAACTAAACAATTTAGAAGTTTTCATTTAAGTTACAAATTAAGCTATTAAAATTGATTTAGTAAGGGTTTAATGTTTAGTATGTTAATTTCATGGTTTAGGGTTTGTTATTTTGGTGTATAGGTTTAGTGTTTTAAAGTTTGTTGTTTGGGTTTATTGTATAGTGTTTAATATCTTAGTGTTTACCTGATAAGGTTTAAATGTTAGTGGTCAGGGGTTAAGGTTTAGGGTTAAAGGTTGAATTAGGGGGAAATGGTTAATGGGTTAGGGTTCTGAGTTTAGGGTTTATGGTTTATAAGTATATCATGAGTTTAGGTTTAGGGTTTGGGGGAAATGGTTAATGCGTTAGGTTTCTGAGTTTAGGGTTTATGGTTTAAGTTGATTTTAGGGTTTAAGGTATAAGGTGTTAGCTATATGACTCAAAATTCTCGAAATAGAAATCCCTCAAATTAGTTTCCCTTAATTCAAATCCCCAAAATCCCTAATTAAATCCCATAACCCCGAAGTTATCAGATCCGACCATCGTTTACCGATCCTTCATTCTATTGTGAAACTATCTTCCCATAACCCCAAATGGTATATGTATCCATTACCCCAATGATTATTTCTTTAAAGTATGTTCAAATTTTAATCCTTAATTGATATATTAAATAATTTATTATATATAATTGAAAAATAGATAATATGAATTTTAATATTAAGATTATCAAGATATAGTTTGGGGTTTAGAAGTATGTGTATTTTAGTTTAGGGTTTTGTGTTTGGATTTGGGGTTATGTAATGGGGTTTTGAGTTAAGTATTTTAAGTTATATATTAAATATTAATTTATTATATAATCGTAAAAGAGATATTATGAAATTTTTATATAAAATTATCATTAAAGTTTTTAAACTTTTTTACTTCATATTTTGGAATTTTTAGTTTTGTTGCACTCTTTCATCCTCTCGCTTATTTTTGACTAGATTAAAAGTTAATGTTTGTAGATTCTATCAATTTAATCGTAATTTTAAAAATTCAACAAAATTAACCTCATTAACTTTACACATTCTCGTTAATTTGATCTTTATTATTAAAAACGTAAAAATAAAAACCTAAAAACTTAGAAAAATATATGTATATATATTTGAATGTTTAATTTTATAAAATATATACAAAACTATAAAATATTTATAAATAAATTAAAAAAATAATAATAAGTTAGGAATAGTGGCATTTTTATGAAAAACGCCGGTAATATATGGGAAACCTTGAACGACGCCGTTTGAAGCTTATGTTCAAGTATGCTCATCCAAAGCAATGTAAAATGATGCGTTTTATTTGTTTATAGTGGCGTTTTTTAAAAAACGCCACAAAAGCTTGTGTTTTACTGGCGTTTTATGTTAAAACGCCGCGAATATATTAACTGTTTACAAAACAGCGCCGTTATTTTGCTTAGTTTTTTGAGGCGTTTACATAAACGACTTCGTTTTACTATTTTATTTTAGTGGCGTTTTAAAGTAAAACGCCGCAAAATCTTGTGTTTTACTGGCGTTTTAAGTAAAAACGCCGCAAATATATTAACTGTTTACAAAACGGCGTCGTTATTCTACTTAGATTTTAGAGGCGTTTACCAAAATGACTTCGTTTTGTTATTTGATTTTAGTGGCATTTTATACAAAAACGCCGTAGAGGCTTCTGTTTTACTGGCGTTTTATTTTAAAACGCCGCGAATATATTAACTGTTTACAAAACGGCGCCGTTATTCTGCTTAGTTTTTAGAGATGTTTACAAAAACGACTTCGTTTTGTTATTTGAATTTAGTGGCGTTTTATACAGAAACGCCGCAAAGGCTTGTGTTTTATTGGCGTTTTATTTTTAAACGCCGCGAATATATTAACTGTTTACAAAACGACGCCGTTATTCTGCTTAGTTTTTAGAGGTGTTTACAAAAACGACTTCGTTTTGTTATTTGAATTTATTGGCGTTTTATACGTAAATGCGCAAAGGCTTGTGTTTTATTGGCGTTTTATTTTTAAACGCCACGAATATATTAACTGCTTACAAAACGACGCCGTTATTCTGCTTAGTTTTTAGAGGCGTTTACAAAACGACTTTGTTTTGTCATTTGATTTTAGTGGCGTTTATATAAAATGCCGCAATGGGATTCGATTTTATTTCAAAACGTTTTTGTTTTGTTCTATCTCGCTATACCCTAAACTTAAACGCGAAAGAATGTAAAATTACCCCATCAAAATCTCTCCCAAATCCCTTTCCCTAATCCCTAAAAATTTCCCAAATCGAAACTCAATCGAATCGACCATCTCCCTTCGCCTCGATTGTCCATTCGCCATCGCGTTCGCCGCCATCGCCTCTTCATGAAGTTTTCGTCTTCATCGATCGATCGGTAAGTCTTTTATACTGTTTGTTTATGTTTGGTTTTAGTCAATTTTATTCACGAAATGCCTAAATCTTCACCTATTTTCCCAATCCCTAGTTCCCTAAAAAATCAGAATCTGTAATCGAATCTAACCATCTCCTGCTTTGCCCTCGATTGTCCATTCTGCCATCGCGTTCGCCTCCATCTGCCTCGTCGTAAGTCTCTGTCTCCATCGACCGACGGGTAAGTCTCTGCCTCCATCTTGTAATTCCATAATAAGTTCCAATTTAACACACCATAATCTATTTTTCTTGAAAAAAGAAGGGGATAATTTCATTGTGTACTTTAGACAATTGATCGTAGCCTTTTAAAACCAAAGAATTTTATTAAAATTTGAGATTTTTTTAAGGCATTTAAACAAAATATTTTATCACTCCGAAGTTAAAATTTTGAAGCGGGTCCATGTGATATTGGCAAAATAAGAAGGGTAAATTGTCACTATTGAGGTTGTTCCACCTACCACCAAGAATGAGACCGCCAAATTTGACCAAATGGGGCTCTGAATTTGAGTTCCTTTTTTTTCTTCTCTTTTATACATTCATCTTCTCCAATTCTAAATACCCATCGTCTAGTTTGCAGTTTTACTTTCTGAATATCCTCTTGGTTGGTTGATTCTTTCTTTTCTTTTTTCCTTCTTATTTTAGTTGTAGTTTTACTTTTTTTCGCAATTTGCATGCCGATCCGCAATTGGTAGATATCCTCTTGGTTGGTTGATTCTTTCTTTTTCTTTTTTTCCTTCTTATTTTAGTTATAGTTTTACTTAGTTTTTGCCTGCAACTTGCATGAGTTCAAAATTTCAAGTTGCTCTTAACAATGGTTTATAATTAGGTTGTTTTATGTATGATCTAAATTTCTATGTATTCTACAAATTTCTATGTATTTTGATCATTATTTAATATTTTTTAAAAGAAGTCGAAATTGTAGAATTTCAAGAAAGTATGAAACTATTTTTATCTGTTGGTTTGATCTGCATGATTACTTTTGGCCAACAATTCTTGCATGAGATAGTTTTCCTTATTTTTCAGTTTTTATGGTTAATTGAGCTGATATGCAATTGGTAGATATCCTCTTGGTTGGTTGATTCTTTCTTTTTCTATTTTTCCTTCTTATTTTAGTTGTAGTTTTACTTAGTTTCTTCCTACAATTTGCATGCTGATCTGCAATTGGTAGATATCCTCTTAGTTGGTTGATTCTTTCTTTTTCTTTTTTTCCTTCTTATTTTAGTTGTAGTTTTACTTAGTTTCTGCCTGCAATTTGCATGAGTTCAAAATTTCAAGTTGCTCTTAACAGTGGTTTATAATTAGGTTGTTTTATGTATGATCTAAATTTCTATGTATTCTACAAATTTCTATGTATTTTGATCATTATTTAATATTTTTTAAAAGAAGTCAAAATTGCAAAATTTCAATAAAGTATGAAACTGTTTTTATCTGTTGGTTTGATCTGCATGATTACTTTTGGCCAACAATTCTTGCATGAGATAGTTTTCCTTATTTTTCGTTTTTATGGTTAATTGAGTGATCGTAATTGGTAGATATCCTCTTGGTTGGTTGATTCTTTCTTTTCTATTTTTCCTTCTTATTTTAATTGTAGTTTTACTTAGTTTTCACTCGCAATTTGCATCTTGATCCGCAATTGGTAGATATCCTCTTGGTTGGTTGATTCTTTCTTTTCTTTTTTCCTTCTTTTTTAGTTGTAGTTTTACTTAGTTTCACTTTGCAATTTGCATGAGTTCAAAATTTCAAGTTGCTCTTAATAGTTGTTTGTATTTTGATCATTATTTAATTTTTTTAAAAGAAGTAATTTAAAATCTATTTAAATTTACAACAACAATATGTAAATGATTTATAGAAATGAAATAGTTAAAAATCAAATTTATATAAAATTGACATAAAAATAAAATATTATTTATTTAAGGGTAGTAATGTTATTTTCATACTTATTACTTATTCTTTATCAACATGTAATTCAACCAAATAATGTAATAATATTACTTGTTTATTCTATTCAACTAACTAAACTACATAATACCTATTATTTATCTATTCAATTCCTAATTAATCCTATTCAAATTTTGCTCTATTCCATTATAGTAAATCAAACGTAAAGTCATGGTCGTTTGAACTAGTTGGGCTATCAATTCGGAAAAAAGTATTAGACTAATTGACTTGAAAATAAGTATGTACCGATTAAACCAATTTAAAAAAATAAAATTATATTTTAATATTTTTTAGTGATTTATTCAATTAAACCATATCTAGTAACCTGACCAATTAATACTTGTATAGAAAAAAAAAAGATTCAAAGTATATAGGCTGGAAACCTGACGGGTTGCCTTATATCTCACAGTTAGATATAATGGATCCTCCCTAGGTGTAACAATGCCACGTATGATGAATCTTAAAGAATACATAACTTACTTAATTTTAAGATCAAATTTCATAACGTACATAAGTTTAAGATCAAATTTCATAACTTACATAATTTTAAGTTAAGATCAAACTTCATAACTTACATAATACTCGTATAGAAAAAAAAGATTCAAAGTATATATAACTGACGGGTTGAAACAGTGAGATATAATTTGACGGGTTGCCTTATATCTCACAAATGAGATATAACGGATCCTCCCTAGGTGTAACAATGCCACGTATGATGAATCTTAAAGAATACATAACTTACTTAATTTTAAGATCAAATTTCATATTGTACATAAGTTTAAGATCAAATTTCATAACTTATATAATTTTAAGTTAAGATCAAACTTCATAACTTACATAATACTAGTATAGAAAAAAAGATTCAAAGTATATAGGTGGAAACTCGACGGGTTGCCTTATATCTCACAGTGAGATATAATGGATCCTCCCTAGGTGTAACAATGCCACGATGATGAATCTTAAAGAATACATAACTTACTTAATATTAAGATCAAATTTCATATCGTATATAAGTATAAGATCAAATTTCATAACTTACATAATTTTAAGTTAAGATCAAACTTCATAACTTACATAATACTCAGTATAGAAAAAAAAGATTCAAAGTATATAGGTTGGAAACTGACGGGTTGCCTTATATCTCACAATGAGATATAATGGATCCTCCCTAGGTGTAACAATGCCACGTATGATGAATTTTAAAGAATACATAACTTAATTTTAAGATCAAATTTCATATTGTACATAAGTTTAAGATCAAATTTCATAACTTACATAATTTTAAGTTAAGATCAAACTTCATAACTTACATAATACTAGTATAGAAAAAAAAGATTCAAAGTATATAGGTTGAAACTTGACGGGTTGCCTTATATCTCACAGATTAGATATAATGGATCCTCCTAGGTGTAACAATGCCACGTATGATGAATCTTAAAGAATACATAACTTACTTAATTTTAAGATCAAATTTCATAACGTATATAAGTTTAAGATCAAATTTCATAATGTTTAATTTTGGTATATTTACTTAATAAAATTTGATTTATTATAAATATTTATAATGTTTAATTACAATAGTTTAATTCATCGTTTGTAGTTTTAAATTTATAATTTTAAGTTATGTTCCATTCCTTTTATTATATATTTTGTTTCTAACTTTTTATTGATTTATTAGGATAAACTAAAGGAGAAGAAGGCGAGTATAAAGTGGTTGCTTGTTCGATAGTTCTGTTAATCTCGAGGAGATTGATAATGTAATTATTATCGATATTTTGGGTCCTGAAAGGTACGACTGCTTCGATTGATAGTTTTGTTAATCTTTAGTATATTTATAACAAAATTATCACTAATGTTTTGGGTCTTACAAGGTATGGTCGGGTTCAATGTCAAGGACCAGGTGTTACCTCGACTCAATATTTTGGATCCGGCTCCCGACAATACATGCCTTCCGGAGTCAATCTCAGGTCAAGTTCGAGACCGAAAGACCAGATATCTCGATGGAAGCGAAACAATGAGCAAATTTCTCAGCTTAGAGCGGAGGCAAAGCGAGGGAGGCAGAGCATATTGCTCAACTTAGAGCGGAGGCAGCAGAGCGGGAGGCAGAATAGAACTGAAAGTATGAAGAACTCCATTCTGATGCAGACTATGATGCGATTATTCCAAGAAGCGATGCAGAGGCCGCCTCTTAGACATTTGTTTTATTGTTGTAAGATTTTTTTAACATTGTTCTGATTAACATTATTGTAAAATTGTTTGAATTATGCTTCATTTATTAATAAATATCATATATCTTTTATTAAATTTGAAGTATCGTTTAGCTTTAATGCTTTTGGTGAGATTTAAATGTTTTCTTTTTCCTTGGGTTGGAATTATATGCAATTGTGCTTGCTTTTTGGTTGGTTTTAATGCGGGGAGGCTAGGATATTGCGAAAAAAAAGATCGCAAATTGTGCAAATTAGTGGCGTTTTGTTAGAAACGCCGCTAAATATCTTCACTTTAGCGGCGCTTTTACAAAAACGCCGCTAAAGATCACACCTTTAGCGGCGCTTTTACAAAAATGCCGCTAAAGACCACACCTTTAGGCGCTTTTACAAAAACGCCGCTAAAGATACACCTTTAGCGCTTTTACAAAAATGCCGCTAAAGACCACACCTTTAGCTACGCTTTTACAAAAAATGCCGCTAAAGACCACACCTTTAGCGGCACTTTTATAAGAAACGCCGCTAAAAGACCACACCTTTAGCGGCGCTTTTCTAAGAAACGCCGCTAAAAGGCCCAACCTTTAGTGTCGTTTTATAAAAAAGCGCCGCTAAAGGTGGGGTCTTTTAGCGGTGTTTCTTATAAAAGCACCGCTAAAGGCGAGGTCTTTTAGCAGCGCTTTTATAGAAAACGCCGCTAAAAGACACAACCTTTAACGGCGTTTCTTATAAAAGCGCCGCTAAAAGTCAAGACTTCTAGCGGCGTTTTTTCACAATAAACGCCGCTAACTTTTGCGGCGCGTGTTTTAGCGGTGTTTTTTGCGGCACTTTCAAAAGCGCCACAAATAGTATTAGTGGCGCTTAAAAACGCCGCTAAAAGCCATAAAAAAACGCTGCTAAAAGTCTGTTTTGGTGTAGTGTACATCAAAATTTTATCTTGATCATTATGGACATCCACTTAATAAGATATTCATAACACTCCCCATTGGATGTCCATTGGTAGATAATGTGCCTCGTTAAAACCTTATTAGGAAAAACCCTGTGGGATAAAAAACCTAATGAAGGAAAAATAATACACAATCTTCTATTACAAGCTGCCTCGTTAAAACCTTTATCAGAAAAACTCAATGAGACAAAACCTTGGTTAAAGGAAAAGAGCATAACTTATTTTTAGACTCCCGTTGTTACACCTCAAACCCAGCCTAGACGTTATGGCCGAATATAGCGATGTCACATGGAATGGGTTTTGAAATCGAATTTATCAAGTCTAAACCTTTTTCGTTTACTAGCTTCTAATTATCTCTCATCAATTTCAAAAGTATTTTCTCGAAAATTTGATTCGTTTAAAAATATATTCTGTAGCGGAAGCTTTTAAAACCATGATATTTTAAAGAAAACTAGTTCGCATTTAGGAAAAAAAATTGTTTTTAATTAAACTGAGTTTTCATTGAGTTTGCAATTTAAAAGTCCATGAATACAGTTAAAATCCAAAATAAAGGCAAACAATCCAAAAGTCCCAAATTACATAAAAAACCTCAAAAAAAAAAAAAAAGGAAATGAAAACCATAAATGAATTTAAAGCAGTTCAATAAACATGTGGTCACCGCTGAGTCTTCCGCAGCACCGGTCCATCTAAGTTTGGGGATTACCTGTATGGATAAAACAGAAAGGGGTGAGTTTACGTAAACTTAGTGTGGAATCCTCACAAAAGACATGCATACAGTCAAACAACAATTATCAGTCAAATGTAGTTTGGGGCCTAAGGCCATTATAGATTTAGATACAGTTTAGGCCTTAGCCCATTCAAATACAGTTTCAGATATAAATTAGGGCTTTAGCCCATCTCAGATACAGTATGCACACAGTAACAGAAATCAATATCCTACCCACCAGCCTCTACACACCATCTTCGACCATCCCTACACATAATGTGGGGTTTAAAACACCCACCCAGCCCTACACACTAAGCCGTACCCAATGCGGCACATATCAGTAATATTGCAACTGAGTTGCCAATTAATAGGCATGAAAGCCTTTCAATACACTTCTTCCAATAATCAATCATCTCACCCTAATGCAAGTGCAACTAAACATGCTCAATAGAGACATACAGAAATACATGCTTCCATGTTAAAATCCAATTATCAATCATACATACGGATTAGTACACATACATAAATTTAACATGCTTAATACATACATTATATATTCAGGTCACACGATTTAGGGTCTAAGTAGCGCTTATCGACCCTACAGTTGGTTCACAGTCGACTTGGGCGACCCGTGCAATCCTAGAAAATGTTTTAGCTAAAGAGGCCCACACGCTTATGTGGTTTGCTTGTGTGGGCCTACACCCTGTGTGGCCCGGATTGGCCTTGCTCGTGTGGATCACATGGCCTGGCCCAGATATCACACGTCCGTGTGGCCCACGCGCCCAGTTCAGTTTAGCCCATATGGCCCACACGGCCACACCTCGACCATCATACGGCCGTGTCTTACGCACGACCTGGCCTTCTCGATCACACGATCGTGTTATCACACATGGCCTGCCACACGGGTGAACACACGCCCATATGGCGTCGACAATGACCTTTTTTAGCTTTTATCGAATGCTTGATTTCTGTGTTTCGGGTACACACCTGGTTCGATTTCGATGCTTCTGCCACTACGAACACTCCAGAACCTAAAAATCAGTATACCAACGCTCAAAAATAGACTTATTACTCATTTGAATCGAAATTTTAAAATCGATAACAACATCAAACCACCTTTAAACACTTACCCTTACCCCTGAACGATTTTGATCACGTTTCCATGTAAGGAGAGCCCCTCACGTCCTGATTTGCTACTGCCAAAACAGTGTACAAGATTCTAACAAAAAGAATAAAAAATTCAAGAACTAATTAAAAAGGAACCCCTATTTGAGCCGAACAATCTATGCCTACTTACCAACGTGCAATACCTTGAATCGAACACCGAGATTAAAACTCAATTTTGCCCAAAACGAAAGAAAGAAAGATGAAAGAATGCACGAGAAAGAAAAGAAAAAGATTGTAGAGAAAGAGAGGGAGTGAAGTCAATTTTTTTTCTAGGAGAAGTTTTTGGGAAACAGATTTACCCAAATCCCACTACCTCACAATCATAACCACCCACTACTCAGAATTCTACTACAACTGGAACTCTATCACAGAGCTGAGCAAAATTAATACCCACTCTCGCAGGGATTCGAACACAAGACCTTCAGTACTCTAACACTCAACTTAACCACCAGACCAGCAGGCCCATTTTGATATGATTCCACCAATAATTAAATATAAGCCCACTCCCCAAACACAAGGCTTAGATCAGAAAAATATCAAAATTTGTCAAAGGTAGGGCTTGAACTTGGGACCTTTCACACACACCCAGAACACTTAACCACTGAAGCAGATGCACATTTGTGCCACATTTTACAAAAGCCGAAATAAGAATTTTGGGGCATTACACCCCTTTATGGAAACATTGCTTTACATCTTTAAGTCGATGCATTCCAATCTTGTGTAGTAGTTTTTCAAATGTTGAAGTTGGCAATACCTTAGTAAAAAGATCTGCTAAATTATCACTAGAACAAATTTGTTGAACATTTATATCACCTCTTTTTTCTCAAGATCATGGGTGAATAATAATTTTGGTGAAATATGTTTCGTTCTATCACCTTTGATGTAACCACCATTCAGCTGAGCTATACATGTTGCATTATCTTCATATAAGATAGCTGACATCTTTTCCTGTAAAGGCAAATTACATATCTTCTGGACATGTTAGGTCAATAACCTTAGCCAAACACACTCTAGACTGCCTTGTGCATTGCAATTATTTCTGCATGATTGAAGAAGCGACAAGTAATGTTTGCTTTGTTGACACCATGATCTGGTAGTACCCCCACATTTAAATAAATATCCTGTTTGAAATCAACCTTTATGTGGATCTAATAAGTATCCAGCATCAGCATAGTCAACTAATAGGGATTTTAAATCATTTGAATAAAATAACCCCATATCAATGGTCCCTCTGAAATATCTAAATACATGTTTAATTCCATTCCAATGTCTACATGTTGGAGAAGAACTAAATCTTGCTAGCAATTTTACAACGAAAGCTATATCAGGTCTTGTGTTGTTTGCAAGATACATCAATGCCCTTATGGCACTTAGATATGGCACTTCAGGACCAAGAAACTCTTTATCATTCTCGCAAGGACGAAATTGATCTTTATTCACATCTAACGATCATACAACCATTGGAGTACTTAATGGGTGTGTTTTATCCATGTAAATTTTTTTAATATATTTTCCATATAGCTTGATTGATGAACATGAAATTCATCTTTTAAATGCTCGATTTTTAATCCAAGATAAAACTTTGTTTTTCCAAGATCTTTCATCTCAAATTCTTTTTTTAAACAATTTATTATATTTTGAAGCTCTTTAGGAGTTCTAATAATATTTAGACCATCAACATAGACAACAATTATCACAAAATCTGATCCAAACCTTTTTATAAAAACACATGGATAAATTGGATCGTTTTTGTAACCTTCTTTTAACAAGTATTCATTAAGAAGATTGTACCACATACGTCTAGATTGTTTTATTTCATATAAACTTTTCTTTAATCTGATCGAGCAATTTTCTCAAGAAACTTTATATCTTTTCGAGATTTTAAATCCTTCAGGGATTTTTATATAAATTTCACTATCAAGTGTACCATATAAATAGGATGTAACAACTTCCATTAGATGCATGTCAAGTTTTTCATGTACTGCTAGACTAATAAGATATCTAAACGTTATTGCATCCACCACAGGAGAATATGTCTCTTCATAATCAATGCCGGGCCTTTGTGAAAATCCTTGTGCTACAAGGTAAGCTTTATATCTTACGACTTCATCAAATTCATTTTGTTTTCACACAAATACCCATTTATATCCTACCGGCTTTTACACCTTTAGATGTTTGGGCTACAGATCCAAAAACTTTACGTTTAGAAAGTGAACTCAATTCTGCTTGAATTGCATTTTTCCATTTTGGCCAATCTTTTCTATTTTTACATTCCTTAGTAGATTTAGGCTCAAGATCCTTATTTTATTTTATTATTTTAATAGCAATATTATAAGCAAAATTGTTGTCGACAACTACTTTTTTTTCGATTCCATCTTTTTCTCATATTGACATAACTTATCGAGACATCTTTATTTTCATCATTTCCATTTTCACTTTTAGGTACCTGAATCTGTTCTTGGGTTTTATAATTAGTTATGTCATGGGTCTCTTTATGAACCCCCACCTCCACTATATGACCATCTTGAATGTTTTCTCCTTTACTTTTATGAGGATTTTTATCTTTAGAACCGACTGGTCTTCCACGCTTCATGCATGGATTACTTTTTTTTGCATTAACATTTTTCCTATTAGGACATCAATTCGTATTGGAGCATTTTCAGTTGGTATGTGAGATTTAATGAATCTAGCAGTTAATTTGTAAAATGAATTATCTGTTGAACTTCTGGTTCACATTACTTTGTACGAGGACCTTAGACATTGATAATTCATTTCAAATAGTTTATTAATCCAACTTTTTATTCTATCTTCCTAATGTTGGGAAAACTAACAACTCTTGTCATTACTAAATATCAAATTAATAGCTCAAAAATATTATAAAGAGACTCATATAAATATAGATTCCTAATCTCTTATAATGACTTATCTTTGTGCGTTGTGGTGGAGCACTTGGAACATATACCGCACATCCAAAAAATTGTAAGATGGGAAATATTTGAGGATTAGAAATGTACCTATTTTGAGGATGGTCTAAGGGATAATTTGAGAGTCCTGATAGCTCTGAAGAAGGAGCATGAGTTCACCGTTTTGGTGGACAGGGTAAAGATTACCGAAGAGGTTACGCACATTGGGCGCCATAATAGAGATCTTGAGAGAGGCAGGAATAAGAAGGATTTGGAGGCCTCTAGTTCTGTTCAGAAGCCTAAGAAGTAGACCAGATTTAATGGGCCTCCTAGGGTTGGAGTTCCAATTGCTCTACTGTGGTTCAGCCATGTAGTGATTTTGGTAGACGCCATCCGAGCAAGTGTTGGAGGAGGTTGGGATCGTGTCTGCAATGTGGGTCGATGGAGCACTATATCAGAGATTGTCCACATCATTCTAATTAGATGCAAGCTCCATCTTTGAGTCTTGTTCAGCCTTAGAGGGCAGTTCAGCAGCCATCTAAGGGCCGTGGTACGATTAGGGTGGTAATGGTATGGGTAGGGACAGAAAGCATTGGGCAAATGTGCTAATCAGACTGAGGTGAGACAACTGACATTACGTTATACTGCTCGACGTAGTGAGGATAGGGACGTCACTGATGTTTCTAAAATTTGCATTGATAGACACAGGTTCAACACACTCATATGTAACTAGCTCAATTTGTTCGAGTGAATAGACTGTATAGGAATGTATCGTTGGAGGTACAATGGGTTGTGTTTCTGGCTAATCTGATGGAGCTACCGTTTGGGAAATTTAATTTAATTTTGGGTATGCATTGGCTTGTGGAGCATCGAGTCAGTTTGGATTGTACGACTAAGAGGGTAGTTTTGAGGTTCGAGAATGATGTGGAGGTGGTTATGATCAGCGAGTGTTGGGATTACTTATCAATATGATCCCCGCTCTTGTGGCTGAAAAACTGGTTTGAAAAGGATGTGAAGCGTATCTAGCTTTTGTAAGTGATTTCACTTCTATGAAATCTTCTATTGGGAACACCGAACAGCTAAGGAATTTTCAAAATTTTTTCGAGGAATTACCGGGTTTGCCTCTAAATCAAAAAGTGGAGTTCAGAGATAAACTTCTACTGGTACAATTTCGTTGTCCATCGCTTCCTTATCGCATGGCACCGAAGGAGCTTATGAAGCTAAAGGCTCAGTTTCAAGAGCTCTTAGATCATGGGTTCATCCGTCGTAGTGTGTTTCGTGAGGAGGCACTAGTTTTATTTGTAAAGAAAAAAATGGTACCATGAGAATGTGTATCGACTACTATAAGTTGAACAAGTTAACGGTGAGAAACAAGTACCCACCTACGAGGATCAACGACCTGTTTGATCAGTTTCATAGGGCTTCTGTGTTTTCTAAAATATATCTTCGTTCTAGGTATCATCAGGTTAAGGTTAAGGAAGTTGATGTTCATAAGACTACTTTTAGGTCTTGTTATGGGCATTATGAGTTTCTAGTCATGCCCTTTTGGTTTGAAAAATGCTCCGGATGCATTCATGGATATGATGAATCAAGTTTTCCAACAGTATTTGGATTAGTTCATCATAGTTTTCAATAATGACATTTTGGTATACTCTAAGACCGAAGATGATCATGATGAGCATCTTAGAGTGGTTCTTCAGATTCTGCAAGAGAAATAGCTTTACGCTAAGTTGAGCAAGTGTGAATTTTGGTTAAGGGAAGTAACTTTTCTAGGACATGTGGCTTCTACAGAGGGAGTCCGAGTTGATCCTAAAAAGATTGAGTTTGTGCTTGATTGGAAACAACCTAAGAATGTTTCTGAGATTTTCAGTTTCTTGGGTCTTGTGGGCTATTATCGAAGATTTGTAGAGGGATTCTCGTTAATTACAGCTTCTCTGGTTAAGCTGTTGCGGAAGAACACGCCTTTTTTTCTGAATTGATGAGCAGAAAATGAGTTTGAGAAGCTCAAATCTATTTTCACTCAGGCTCCTATTCTGATACAGCCTAAATCTGGTAAGGAGTTTGTGGTATATATTGATGCATCGCATATCAGTTTGGGATGTGTTTTGATACAAAATGGTAAGGTCATGGCTTATGCGTCCCGCCATCTTAAGTCACACGAGGGGAATTATCTGACACACGATCTTGAGTTAGCTATCGTTGTCTTTTCCATAAAGAGTTGGATACACTATCTATATGGTGAGAGGTGTATCATCTACACTAATCACAAGAGCTTTAAGTACCTCCTTACCTAAAATAAGTTGAATCTTAGGCAGTGTAGATGAATTGAGCTGCTTAATGATTACTACTACACTATTGATTATCATTCTGTTAAGGCCAATGTGGTGGCCGATGCTCTTAATTGTAAGGCAATGTCTGATTTGAGGGCAATGTTTGCTCGCCTAAGTTTGTTTGATGATAGGAATCTGTTAGCCGAGTTGCAAGTTAAGCTGACTTGGATTGATCAGATTCAAGATAAATAGTTAGGGGATGATTCTCTAGTTCTGCGTTTCTATCAGGTAGAGAATGGTAGTATGTCTAATTTTGGGCTAAATAGTGATGGGGTTCTGTGTTTTCGAAGACATTTTTGTGTACCGAATGATTCTGATTCGAGACAGTCTATTTTAAGGGAAGCACATAGTAGCCCATATGTTATGCATCCCGGTGAAAATAAGATGTATCGAGATCTTCGTAAACTTAACTAGTGGCCTGGTTTGAAACAAGAAGTGACAGACTTTGTTTCTCATTATCTGACATGCTAGCAAGTTAAGGCTGAGCATCGGTTGCCTTCAAGTTTGCTTCAACCCATTAAGATTCCCATGTGAAAATGGGAGTGTGTGACTATGAACTTCGTTAGTAGGTTGCCCTCAACACCTACTAAGAAGGATTCTGTATGGGTCATCATGGATCGGTTGACTAAGTTTTCCCACTTCATACCTATTCGAACATATTACTCCCTATAAAAATTGGCCAAGCTATATATTTATGAGATTGTGAGACTTCACGGGTACTAATTTCGATTATTTCACATAGAGATCCACACTTTACTTCTCGATTTTAGAGGAAGCTTCATGAGGCTCTGGGTTTGAGATTGGAATTTAGTATTGCTTTCTATTCTCAAATAGATGGTCAATCTAAAAGGGTGATTTAGATACTAAAGGATATGCTTCGGAGTTGTGTGATCGATTTTCGAGGTAGTTGGGAGGATTTTTTTTCCTTTAGTCGAGTTTTCCTATAATAATAGCTTTCAGTCCAGTATTCAGATGGCACCTTACGAGGCTCTGTATGGTCGTAAGTGTCGTACTCCATTGTGTTGGACTGAGTTGGGTGAGCGACGGGTTTTGGGTCCTGAGTTGGTTTCTGAGAGTAAAGACAAAGTCAAATTGATTCAGGATTGTCTTAAGGCAACTTCTGATAGACAAAAGTCCTTTGCAGATTTGAAAAGGAGAGATATTGAGTAATCCGTATATGATTACGTGTTTCTTAAGGTATCTCCGAAGAAGAAGGTTCTACGATTTGGACGTAAGGGTAAGTTGAGCCCTAAGTTTATTGCGCCGTATTGGATTCTGAAGCGTGTGAGATCGGTTGCTTATCAGTTAGAGCTACCTCTAAAGTTAGACCGTATTCATGATGTGTTTAATGTCACCATGATGAGATGGTATCAGTCTGATCCATCTCATGTTTCTGTTGAAAAGATTGAGGTTAGACCAGATTTGACTTTTGAGGAGGAGCCAGTTCAGATTCTGGATCAAAACATTAAAGTCTTGAGGAGGAGATCAATTCTGTTAGTGAAGGTTCTGTAGCAGAATCATGGCACTGAGGAAGCCACGTAGGAACCTGAAGACTCAATCCATCAATAGTATTCGCATCTATTTGAATTAGGTAAATTTTGAGGTCAAAAATTCTTTTAGAGTCTGGAGTTGTAACGCCTTGAGTTATTAAACTCTATTTTTTATAAATTCTGTCATACATAAGTATCTGCTTCAGTGGTTAAGTGATTTGAGTGTGTGCTTGAGGTATTGGGTTCAAGTTCCACTTTTGGAAATTTTGCTATTTTTTGTTCCTAGCCTTGTCCTTAATGGCTTGACTTCTATATATTTTGGCCAACTCATATTAGAATGAGCTTGCTAGTTCAAGTGGTAAGGTGTCAGCTTACCTTAGGGTCCTGTGTTGGAAATTCCGTGTGAGTGAAGGATGATAATTTTTTCTTTTGAATGTGTGTATCGGTTGTGTAGTAGAGGTTCGGTGGAATTGAAATTCTGTGGTTGTTGGATGAGGATTAGATGTTGGTTTTAGGACGATTCAGTTGTTAGTGGGGAGTTGGGATTATTTTTCTTAATTTTAATTTTATTTATTTTGGTTCCCAAAAACTCCTCTTCTTCCTAATGTTCTTTTCTGTCTTTCTCTACAAATCTTTTTTTCTTTTCTTTGATTCTGTTCGCAAATCATTTGTTCAAATTGATGCATTTTGGTTTCCTTGTTGTCTATTCGGATTGGTAGGTAAGTGTTCTTTAAATTCCTGCAATAGTGGATTTCTTCTTCAGGTGTGTTAATGTTGTGAACTTTCATGGTAGGTGTTAATCAAGGGGATCAAAATTTGTCTTCAATCATGTAGTTGCGATTAGGCTGACGTATCTGTCTTGGTAAGTGGTTGAACTTTGAAAGGATTAATTTCGGTTTATAAGGCTAATACTTTCCAATATATCATTTGGGGTTTTAGTAATTTGGTGTTTCAATACGTAGAATTGATTGTTTGTATGATGTTTCTAGGTTTGAAAGGTCTTGTAGTGGTATTTGTGTCGAAAATGAATCAGGTGTGTAGCGAGAAACTCAAAAAATAGTGATTGGAAAAACCGAAATTAGGGCCTATTGCTGCCACACGGTCATGTGCCAGGCCGTGTGGGCCACTCAGGCTATGCCATTTTGGGCTGCGTGGGCCACATGGGCGTGCACGCCTAAATTTTAAAGTTTTTCCCTAGGGTCGTACATGTCATTTCGATCGACTGTGGGCCATTCATAGGGTCGATATGTGTGGTATAAGCCTTAAAGCATGAAATCTATCACTCTGTTAGATTGAAATTAATGTAAATAACATCTACACGGGTATTGTGTATTATGATATGTATGGTCTATTCTGTTATGTATGAGCATGCTAGTATTTGTTATACGAGGATGCATGTGATATACGTTCTGGTATCTGTCATTCTATTTTATTTGATATTCTATATGTATCTAGTTATAGGGCGGGTTATGTATTATGACGAGGAAGTTTTATGTGAAAAGCGATATTTAGCCAATATACTGGCAGCAATGTTGAGATTATTTTGAAAAGTGTCGTATGAACACTATGCAGTGTGTAGGGCTGGGTGGGTGTTTTATAGCCCACGTGTTGTATTGGGATGGTAAGAGTTGGTGTGTAGAGGATGAGGGCAAGATTTTTCATATTTGTAGCTGTGTGAATCTGTTATAATTCTGATTCTGCAAAAGATTTACGTTTGTAACTATTCTGCAATGAGATTGAATTTGAATCTATGTTTATGTATGCGTTACACACTGAGTTATCAAAACTCACTCTCTATCTGTCTAATAATTTCAGGTAGCCCTCAGACTTAGGCGGGTTGGTGCGACGGGAGCTCGGTTGTGTCCACATTGTCGTAAAACTACTTTTACTTTAATTTGGCTTACTTAAATTTTCTATTTTGAGAGTTTTTTATAATTTGGACTCTGAGGACTTTTGGAACTTTTTTTGGTTTCGGATTTTTATTTTGGTATTCTAGCATAATGATTGATAAAATGATTTTATGAAAATGAAAATTCTTCTGAAATTAACAGTTTTCAAGGAAACAAAATTGATTTACCAAAATATAATGTTTTAAGAAACTTCGCTACAAATTATCTGATTTATTTGAAAATGTAAACAATTGACAGTTTTAATTGATAAGTATAACAAAATGTTTTTAAATAAGTGGACTCTTTTAGTAACAAGTTATATGAAGATTTCAAAATGAAAAGGTCAGATTTATAACTTTTCTTCGTAACACTTATAGATTCGGTCATAACGTCTAGGCCAAGTTTGGGGTGTTACAGAATGCTTATTATTTTTATTTTGATTCAAGTGATTGTAATGTCAAATCTTACCAAACTTGAATTTGCAGCATTAGACATCTCAGGCAAGAATTATTTGTCATGGGGGTTAGATGCTGAAATTTACCTAGATGCTAAAGCTCTAGGAAATACTATATTAGCAGATGAATAAGCATCTAATCAAAACAAGGCAAAAGCAATAATTTTCATCCGTTATCATCCACATGAAAGATTAAAAGTGGAATATCCCACTGTGAAAGACCCTCTTGATTGTGGAATAATTTGAAAGAATGATTTGACCATAAAAAAATAGTTATATTCCCTAAAGCTCATTATGATTGGATGCACTTACGGTTGCAAGATTTAAGACTGTAAGTGAATACAATTCGGAACTTTTCAAAATTATTTTTTCAACTAAAATTATGTGGAGAAAACATAACTGATGAGGCATTGTTAGAGAAAACATTTTCAACCTTACTAATGTGCTCATTCAATAGCAATACCGTGAAAAAGGTTTTAAAAGGTATTCTGAATTGATTTCATGCCTTTTGATGGCTGAACAAAATAATGAGCTATTGATGAAAAATCATGGAATTTGTCCCATTGGTTCTACACCATTCCTTGAAGTGAATGTAGCTGTACACTAATATGGAAAATGGAAAATATAGAAGTCGCAGTCGCGGTTGTGATCGTGGACGTAGTAGGGACGTGGTCGAGGGCATACTAGTAATCGTTATCATGGTGGTCATAACAATGATACTTTTAACCACCAAAAAAAGAATAACAATGAAGGACAAGAAATATGTGGTCAAAATAATCCTTCAAAGATTGTTGAGAATTTATGCTACCGATGTGGTATGAAAGGCCATTGGTCATGTACTTGTCGTACATTTGAGCATTTCGTGAAACTTTATCAAACATCCATTAAAAAGAAGGGAAAGAATATGGAGACAAATTTTATATCCTAAAATGATGGAATGGAGGCAAAAGATGAAGATATTCACTATAACACTAAAATTGACCATGACTACGAGGGTGATAAATTTCATGACCTTAATAATATGACTCACCTAGATGTGGCAGATTCCTTTAAGAATCATTATAAAATTGTTGTTATTTCAACATTTTTATGTTGTTTTAAGTGTTTTATTTTCTTACATAAATAATAATTTATATATTTAATAAATATTTGCAACGTTTCTCATATTATTTTTGTTTGTTTTTATGAAGAATATAAATATTCAACAAAATTTCGTTGGACCCAAAACCAATGGAGACTTGTGTCTTGCAGATAGTGCTACAACACATACGATAGTCAAAGGTAAAAAATATTTTCTCATTGACAATAAATGATGCCCATGTTAATATAATATCGAGTAGTTCAATACTAATTGAATGCTCTGGAAAAGCTATTATATTATTACATAAAGGTACAAAATTTGTTATTGATGATACTTTATATTCCACCAAGTCTCAAAGAAATTTATTGGGTTTTAAATATATTCGTCTTAATGGATATCATATTGAGACAATGGAAGAGAAAAATATTGAATATCTATATATTACAAATGTTGAATGTGAAAAGAAATATGTTTTGAAAGGCTACCTGCTTTTTCATCGGGTTTATATTATACACATATTAGTTCAATTGAGACATGTTACTACAAACCAGAAGTTTGTAGAACCACATACTTTTATTATTTGGCATGACCGGTTAGGCCATCCGGATATATTATGATGCGAAGAATAATTGAGAATTCAATTGGACACCCATTAAAGAACCAGAAGATTCTTGAATTCAAGGATTTATAAGCAGAAGATTCTTGAATTCAAGGATTTATCTTGTGTTTCTTGTTCTCAAGGAAATTGAATATTAGACCATCACTAGCTAAAGTTTGGATTGCATCTCCCGCATTTTTGGAACATATTCAAGGTGATATGTAACACCCTAAAAATCCGAGTATATATATTGCTTGATTTGGTGTTTAGATTTTAAAGGAAATTTCTTACTTTTATTTTCGTGTTTATTGAAGTCCTAAAGAAGAGTATAGCATAATTTGGATAAGGAATAAATTTAATATTTGAGAATTTATTGAAGAGAAGCAAGTGTCATTAATACTTAAGTTAAATTAAGTGTTAATGAGTGACATAAGTTGAGTACATGGCATGGTGGTGTTGGCGCATGAGTTATAGCATAAGGGAGAGGTTCGAATCCCTTGTTTATCATCTAGATGAATTTTATTTTTAATTTTCTGCACATGCATAGCAAGTGTCGGCCAAGAGCATATATGGTAAGTGTTGACCATGTTATTTTTGGTTAGTGTATCAAAGGATTAAGGAAATAGTTAACTTATGGCATGGAATCAAAACTTAAGGAAAGATAGGGGGACATAAGGCACATATCAAGGAAAAATTTTGAAACAAAATCATGGCCAATTGACCATGTTTTTGATGACAACTTGGTATAGGGAGGAGCCGAATTTTAATGTTAGTTTGGCTAAGAATTGAATTTTCTCTTTGGTCATTCCTAGCAACCTTGTGCGAATTTTGCTTTCCTCTTCTCAACTTTTTCCTTTGGCGAAATTGAACCTTGGTAAAGCCAAATTCTTTTGACCATTTGGTCACTTTTGTTCATCTTTTGAGTCTTCTCTTGTGTTTCTTCTTAGTGCCGAAATTGTTAGTACCAAAAGCCATTCTTTTTCTTTTCTTTTTACCATGGCCGAATGTACCTAGCTCCTAAAAATCCATCTTTTTCTTCTCTTCTCTTTGAAATCAAACAACATCATCATCATCTCTTCTTTCATATTTTAATTCTTTTCACTCAAAGTTTCTCCATTAAACTCTCTCATGGCCGAATGCTAGAGTGCCCCTAGCCGAACCTTTCTTTCTTTTTCTTTGATTCTTCATAGCCGAAATCTTCATCAATCACGAACACCATTCTCAATCCTTTCTTTTCGATCGTGAAATATAGGTAAGGGATTCTTTTCTTTTTTTTCATTTTCAGTTAATTAATAGTGTTATGGCCGAATATTGATGGTGTTATGAAGGACTATTTGGATCGAAATAAACGTTTGTTCTATTAACGTTTTATTCGTTATTATATAGTGCAATAACGGAAGATCGGAACTCAAGTGTTCGGGAGAATCGTAGAAATGTTGGAATCGATTTATTGTGGTAAGGAAATCACATCCTTTAAAGCCTCTAGTACTATTTCGAAATTATTTTAGATTTAACTAATATTCCTTTGATCTTGAAGACTTTCAAAATAGGGAAGAAAAGGGCGGTGTTTAGTCATATTAAGAGGCGGATCCATAAATCCCCCATTTAAAAGAAGAGCGATTTGACGGTCGGGATTTTCCACGGTTGCGGACCATCTTCGAAGGAAGTCAATTATTTGAAGTGGTATGAACTTCGAGCCTTTATCGTTGGTGGATTCTCGCGACTAACGAACCAATAAACGAGGAGAAGCCAAAAATCGAAGTGATTCAAAATCAAGAGGGTAAGATTTTGGATCTATTATCGATAGAGTATATTTATACGAAATAGTGTTCTAACGGATCGAAATATGTTTTAGGTGCCGAGGAGCGAGAAGGATTAGTACTCTCGGTATCGAGGTGTGTAACTTCACACTTTGTTCTCGGGTTGGATGTCAATTTCGATATTGAAGTAAAATCGTAAAAACGACTAGATCGGTATAAAACGTAACAACTGACATTTTGACGAAAATACATGAAAACGACTAAAATCGTGAAAATTACGAAAACGCCCTCGAGAAATTAATTGTTAATATGTAAATTGTATGTTTCGTGAAAATGGGCCGTAAAATATGCTAGATCGATAAATGGGCCTAAAAGCTCGCTAGATTGATAATTGGGCGAAAACTCATTAAATTGATAATCGGTCAAACCTCTGTTTGGTTGTAAATTAACAAATCTCGCTAGATCGATAAATGGGCGAAAAACTCATTAAGTTGAAAATCGGGCGAAATCTAGTATGAATGTAAATTGGGCGAAATCTCGCTAGATCGATAAATGGGCGTAAACTCGTTAAATTGTTAAATGGGCTAAAATACTTGCTAGATCGTAAAATTGGGCCTAGGTTGATAAATAGTTAATTAGGCCAAAATGTTATTTATGGGCCTTAATAAAGATTTGGAAATATTAACTCTTGTTAATGGGCCTTTTTATAAAATTATTGTATGACCATAGTTTACTATTGCATACATATTGCATGGGTTGGGAAATGATGAAGAGAAGAAGGCCTGTTGCCAAAATCTAGTTCGGTGGCTCTGCCACAAAATTATGGCTTTTTGCCTCTAGTTCGGTGGCTCTGCCACAAAAGTTATAAATGGCTATTTGCCTCTAGTTCGGTGGCTCTGCCACAAAATAATAATTGGCTCAATGCCTCTAGTTCGGTGACTTTGTCACAATCTAGTTCGGTGGCTATGCCACAAAATATAAATTGGCTTAATGCCTATGATTGGTGTGATGGCGGGGTGGGTTGACTTGATCCCCACAGGTGTGATGGTTGGTACGGGGGTGTGTAGCGGATGGAATTAGGTTTGGGAGGGAAAAATTCATTTTTACATGCATGCTATTAATTATGTTATTCATTATATTATTTTGCTTATGGGCTCAAGGCCCAAACCCCGTAAATTGAAAATCTGGCCCAATGGACAAGTAAGTGAGTTATACACTGAGTTCTAAGTAACTCACCCCCTTAAATTTTTCCATCTCAGGTAATGGAAATTGACGTGGACTTAATGAGGATGACTTCGTGGAGGCCATCTTGCAAAACATGGGTTTATTAAACTCGAACTTTTTAATAAGTATTTTACTATTTTGGGTTAATGAAATAAGGGCCTCTATAAATAATTTATGGATTATATGTGTGTTTGGTTTTAAACTATATTTTGGACTTTTAAATATGGGCTATGATTATATGATGTTTTATTAAAATAAATTTGGGTTTTCAAATATATGAAATTCCTTTATAAATATTTTATTATTGTTAACTCTTAAACAAATTACCTAAGGGTTTTAATATTACAATGTTAATAATGTTTTTCAACTAACGTTTTCTAATATTCATCAAATTAAAATACTCTTCTGATTTTTATTAAACCCGTAATTAAAAATAATATTGTAGTTTTCAACTTATTGAAGGTTTTAAAATAGCTCGATTCATGTAACAAACCAAATCTAGTCTCAATGCATAGACCGGGTTTGGGGTGTTACATGATTTATATGGGCCAATTTATCCACCATATGGACCATTCAGATATTTTATGGTATTGATAAATGCATCTAGTAGGTGGTCACATGTGTGTTTATTATCGCAACCTGGTGTTTGCGAGACTACTTGCCCAAATAATTCGATTAAGAGCACAATTTCCAGATTATGCAATCAAAACTATTCGTCTTGATAATGCTGGTGAGTTTATGTCCCAAGCTTTAATGATTATTGTATGTCAAATGGGATAAAAGTTGAACATCATGTAGCTCATGCTCACACACAAAACAATTTAATGAATCATTTATCAAACGCCTCTAACTAGTAGCTAGGTCATTGCTTATAAGAACAAAACTCCCTATCATAGCTTGGGGACATGCTATTTTGCATGCATCAGTACTTGTACGCTTCAAGCCAACAAGTTATAATAAATACTCCCCATTACAATTGGCTTTTGGTTAGGAGTCAAATATTTCTCATCTTAGAATTTTTGGATATGCAATATATGTTCCAATTGCCCCATCACAATGCACAAAGATGGGTCCTCAAAGGAGGTTAGGAATATATGTTGGTTATGGATCTCTTTCTATAATTAAGAATGTTGAACCATTAACTGAATATTTATTTATTGCACGATTTATTGATTGTCATTTTGATGAAACAACATTCCCAATATTAGGGGAAGAGAAAATACAACTGGTAAAAGAAATTATATGGAGTGGATCATCATTATCTCAATTAGATCCTTGTACAAGTCAATGTAAACAAGAAGTTCAAAGGATCATACATTTACAAAACATATCCAATCAACTGCCGATTCATTTATTGACCTAAAAATAATTACAAAATCTCACATACCAGTTGAAAATGCTCCAATACAAATTGATGTCCCAATATAGTAAACTATTAGTGCAAAAAAAGTAATCCACGCCTAAAGCGTGAAAGACTAGTCGATTCCAAAGATAAAAATCCTTGTAAAAAGAAATGAGCAAATATTCAAGATGGTTATATTGTGGAGGCAAGTGCCCAAAAAACACCAAAGATATAACTAATCAAAAACCCCCTAAAGAGGTTTAGGTACCTAAAAATGGTGATAACGAAGAGATCTCAATAAGTTATATTACTTCAGGAAAAAGATAGAATCAGAAAAATATAGTTGTCGACAACAATTTTGCTTATAATGTTGCTATTGAAATATCAAAAGAAAATGAGGATTTTGAGTCTAAATCTATTAAGGAATGTAGAAATAGACAAGATTGGTCAAAATAGAAAGACGCAATTCAAGTAGAATTAAATTCACTTTCTAAACGTGAGGTTTTTGGACCTATAGTCCAAACACCTAAATATGTAAAACTGGTAGGATATAAATGTATATTTGTGCAAAAAGAAATAAGAAAATTGAAGTCGTAATATATAAAGCACGACTAGTAGCACAAGGATTTTCGCAAAGGTCCGACATTGATTATGAATAGACATATTCTTTTGTGTGGATGCAATCATGTTTAGATAACTTATTAGTCTGGCAGTACGTGAAAAACTTGACATGTATCTAATGGATGTTGTTACAGCCTATTTGTTTGGTACACTTGATAGTGAAATTTATTTGAAAATCCTTGAAGGATTTAAAACAATCCCTGAAGGATATAGAGTTTCTCAGGAAAATAGCTCAATCAGATTAAAGAAAAGTTTATATGGATTAAAACAATTTGGACGTATGTGGTATAACCATCTTAGTGAATATTTGTTAAAAGAAGGTTATAAAAATAAACTAATCTGTACATGTGTTTTTATAAAAAGGTCTGGATCAGACTTTGTGATAATTATTATTTATGTTGATGATCTAAATATTATTGGAACTCCTAAAGAGCTTAAAAAATGTAGTAAATTATTTAAAGAAAGAATTTGAGATGAAAGATCTTGGAGAAACAAAGTTTTGTCTTGGGCTGTAGATCGAAGATTTAAAAGATGGAACTCATGTCCATCAGTCAACTTATACAGAAAAGATCTTAAAGAAATTTTACATGAATAAAACACATCCATTGAGTACCTTAATGGTTGTACAATCGTTAGATATGAATAAATATCAATTTTGTCCTTATGAGAATGATGAAGAGTTTCTTGGTCCTAAAGTACCATATCTAAGTGCCATAAGGGCATTTATGTATCATGCAAACAACATAATACCTGATATAGCTTTCCTTGTAAACTTATTTGCAATATTTAGTTCTTCTCCAACACGTAGACATTAGAATGAAATTAAACATGTATTTAGATATCTTAGAGGGACCATTGATATGGGGTTGTTTTATGCAAATGATTCTAAATCCCTATTAGTTGGCTATGCTGATGCTGGATATTTATTGGATCCACATAAAGGTTGATCTCAAATAGGATATTTATTTGCATGCGGAGATATTTCCCTATCATGGTGTTCAACAAATCAGACACTCGTTCCTGCCTCTTCAAATCATGTTGAAATAATTGCAATGCACGAGACAAGTTGAGAGTGTGTTTGACTAAGGTTATTAAACCAACATATCCAGAAGATATGTAATTTGCCTTTACAGGAAACGATGTCAACTATCTTATACGAAGATAATGCAACATGTATAACTCAATTGAAGGGTAGTTACATCAAAGGTGACAGAACAAAACATGTTCCACCAAAATTATTCTTCACTCATGATCTTGAGAAGAAAGGTAATATAGACTAGTGATAATTTAACAGATCTTTTTTACCAAGGCATTGCCAACTTCAACATTTAAAAGACTACTACATAGATTGGAATGCATCAACTGAAAGATATAATGTGATATTGCCATTAGGGGGAGTAAAAAACACGTTGCACTCTTTTCCTTTAACCAAGGCTTTGTACCACTGGATTTTCGCTATAAAGGTTTTTAACAAGGCAACTTGTAATAGGAGATTATGTACTTTTTTTCCTTCATTAGGTTTTTATCCCATAGGGTTTTTCCTAATAAAAGTTTTAATGAGGCATATTTTATTTTCAAAGACATTCAAAGGGGAGTGTTGTAAATACATTAATAATGGATGTCTATAACCCCTTTAAACATTTATTAAAGTAATGAGATAAAACTCTTACTTCATTTTTGACCATGAGATGTTTAAATGAAGTAATTAAGAAGACTTAATTTACATTTATTGATTGAATGTAAATGAGCTTATAAATAAAACACATTGTAAATGAAAATTAAATAATGAAAATTCTCCGTATTTTCCATCCATCTTTTACTTATTATTATTGTTTTATTAATTTTTCTATAACAAAATTGACATTTAACATATTTTACTTTTCCTAAATTTTCATGTCAAGATAATTTTATATAAGTCAACATATTTATTTTATATAAATGTCCTACTCTTTCTCGTATCAAAGTTTTTAATTTCGTCCCTAAGAGTTTTCTGGATGAATTTATTTAGTTTCAATTTTGTTATGGTAAGGTGAGGGGAGTGGATTGTCCAATTCAAACTTTCAAACTCTTTTCTTTGGAAGTAAAGTATATGCTTTTCTACAAATAGAAAGAGTTTGTGTTTGATTTTATATTTATGTGTTGCCCTAATTAAGTTATATCCTTTCCAAAAAACACACACAATAATTACCTTAATTAGTTAATATCAATTTGATAAGGATTATGTTAATTTAGTCCAAAACTTGATGTCTAAGACAAGTTCTCCATTTCTCTTTCAATTTAAAACGTATGAATTCTACTAAATTATCACCATCTCGTTGTGACATTTTAAAAAATTGCCCTGCTATGCACAAGTTAATTAAAATATGCTTAATTATTTTTAATTCTTATAATAAATTTCTAAAATAAATCTTTATTTAAAAAATTTTAAAACAAAATTGTCGAAACCATTTTTTGAAAAAACGGGGATCGACTTTGGTTTTGAAAACGAAAATAAAAACGGGAGTCGCCATCGATCCTTATTTGGTGTGATCGGATCACCTTTGTTTTAATAAAACGTTTTGGTTTACTAAAACAGTGTTTTTGGTCTACGAAATTTTGAGAAATCGGGTTCGTGAGTCGGTTACGTGTGAGGAAGGATTAGCACCCTCGTCACGCCCAAAATTGGTACCAAATTGATTAATTAATTTCTTAATGTCGAAAATTTGAAAAGAATTTAAAATACAAATCCTTTAAGAAATGTTTGGATAACTGGAATTGGATATCGAAATTCTCTTGTTCTGAAAAGATGAAATATCACATCTAGTACGATAGAACACGATGTTTCAACTCTCGATACCAAGATCATCTCATGATTTCCAAAATTCATGCGCAGCGATTTTAAAAGGATATTTCACTATTTGGCCAGACCAAAATACCGAAACCCAGCACGATTGGGCACGATTTCTCGAATGTCCTAACACGAAATATTGCCTTATTTAATAAAACACGGTCAAAATCTTAGAAGGATATTTAGTCATTAGACGAACGGGAAATCGAAACCCAACACGATTGGACACGATTCCTCGAACTTCTAAATACAGAATATCGATCATTTTAAAGTTTGATGTATCGAATAAATGTTAATGTAACACGATTTGATAAAAGATACAAATTACGAAGCTAGGTTGCGTAAAAAAATAAGAATGATATATGTAATAATACTTGAGTTAACTAATTTAATGATAAAATGATGATAATAACAATAATAATGCAATGATAATAGTAAAATAAAGAATAATGATGATAATACATTTATAATAATAATAGAAATAAAAGAAATAATAATAAAAAAATAGATAATAGTAATAGTAATAAAATGGTAATAATAAAATAAAAAGTAAGAAATAGTAATAATAAAATAATATTAATGATATTAGTGAGAAAAATAACAATAGTAATAGTAACAATAATGGTAATTAACAAAAAAATAAAAAATATAATAATAGTAATAATAATAATATAAATAAAATAATTAAAACAATGGTAATAGTAATAAAATAAGAGTAGTAATAATATAGTACATTAGTGATAAAATAATAATAATAATAACAATAATAATAATAATAGTATTAATAGTAATAAAATAATAATAGTATTAATAGTAATAAAAATAATAATAAGCAATATACTAATGAACGAATAACAATAAGCTAAATAAATAAGAGTAATACTAAGAAAAGTATAATAATAATGGTACTAGTAATAAAACTAAAATAATGATAGTGGTAATAATAAAATAAAGAAATTCAAAATAATATGAATTAACAAAAAAATAATAAGAAAATAAAAATAAGATTATCCCGTATGAAATAAAATAAAATAAAAATAAAAATGAAATAATGAAAATAATATATAAAGAATATAAAAATTTGATATTAAAGGAACACGGTATTAAATTGAAGTTATTATAAAATTTAGAGTCTAAAACAAGCAGATAAACAACATAAAGGACTAGATTGAAGTTAAAATAAAGTAAAAGGATAGATTTTAAAAAATAAAAAAACTACTCAAGGGCTTATTTAAAATGCGCATGAAAGCGTAGGGACCATAAGGGAAATTACTCCCATTCCTTTTACACATCCATGGGTTAAGGACCTATCGAAAACCTAAAGAAATTTGAGGTAAAATTTGTAAAAAGGAAAAATAACAAAAGGGGGCGATTGAATGGCTACCGCAATAGGAGGGATCCATCGCAAATATTCCCTTTAAGGGACATCATGAGAACCCTTGAACCAAACGGTAGCTGCTTTTATTCAAAGCTCTAAAACCCATCTTTTATTCTGTTTCATTTCAACCCAGGTTCAGAAAAAAATAAACAAAACGTTAAAGCTTTTCCCCCTTTCCTCTTCATCTTCATTTCCATCCGACGGTTGGGGCTCCCTTCAGCCGTCCGTATCACCACCATGCGACCACCGTATCGGTGGCCAGTGGTGCTCAAAGACCCTAGCATTCATCCTTTTTCGAAACCCCAAAATGCGAGGGAAGGGAAAGAAGAGAAAAACCCCTTTGCCTTAGGTCCCGCCATGACGACGGAAAAGAAGTTCCGACGACGCGCCTCAAGATTCAGGTTCGTCTTCCTTTCCTTTTGCTCTTCTCTCTTTTGTGTTTGTTAAAGATTTGAAATAACAAAAATGAAATAATAAAAGAAAAAAAATAGTAAATAATGATAGAAAATAAATATCAAAGGAATCAACCTTGATGCCTTTTTTATTTTGTTTTGATCTCTAATGGTTCATTTTTTTTATTCGGAGAATCAAAAGCGCCCTCCTTTACATTGTTTTTCTCTTCGGTTTTTATAATCGAGATTGAAAAAAGAAGAAGAATACAGTGCATTTGTTTCTGCTGCTACTATTGTCCTTTTTTACGTGTTTGCAGGTGGTAGGAGCGTGGTGGAGCAGGTGGAGGAGCCAGGCCTTGGGCGTGGTGCGTGCTGAGGCGCACATGGGAGCTGTGGCGGTGGTGGCGAGAGGTGTCGACGGTCATGGTAGAGGAGTCGGCTAGGGTTTTTTTTCTCATTGTTTTGGTGAAAGTTGGTTTAATTTTGGGCCATTTGGGCCTGGGTTTTTTTATTTTTGTTTTGGGTTTGGTTTTGTTAATGGGCCCCGGGCAAAATTTGGGCTCTACAGCTGCCCCTCTTTGCTTGTTGTCGTGTAACGAGAAAGAAGCAAAGTCTTTAAAAGGACCAAATTTTGCCTGATCTTGCTGAGTCTCGGCTCTTCTTTTCTTCTTCAAGTATCCTCGCTCTAACCCACTGCTCCGCTGTATCTTTAAGGAGATGTGGTTGGTGGCTTAAATCTACTCCGTTGGAACTTCAAGGAAATGAGATTTGTTATCTTCAGTTTGCTCCACTGCATCTTCAAGGAGATAAAACTTGCATCTTCGATCTGTTCCTGCAACTTCAGGAATGCCAGATCTTTCATCTTCAATCCGCTCCACTGCAAACTCATGGAGACAAGATCTGGTGTTTTCAATCTGCTCCTGCAACTTCAGGAATGCCAGATCTGCTATATTCAATCTGCTCCTGCAACTTCAGATTGCCAGATTTGCTGTCTTCAATCTGCTTTTGCAACTTCTGAATTGCAAGATTTGCTATCTTCGATCCGCTTCACTGCACTCTCAGGAAGGCAAGATCTACTGTCTTCGATCTACTCCTGCAACTTCAAGATTGCCAGATCTGCTATCTTCAATCTGCTCCTGCAACTTTAGGATTGCCAGATTTGCTATCTTCGATCCGCTTCACTGCACTCTCAGGAAGGCAAGATCTGTTGTCTTCGATCTGCTCCTGCAACTTTAGGATTTCCAGATCTGCTATCTTCGATCCGCTTCACTACACTCTTAGGAAGGCAAGATCTACTATCTTCGATCTGCTCCTGCAACTTCAGGATTGCCAGATCTGCTATCTTCAATCTGCTCTTGCAACTTCAGGATTGCCAGATTTGCTTATCTTCAATCTGCTCCTGCAACTTCAGGATTGCCAGATTTGCTATCTTTGATCCGCTTCACTGCACTCTCAGGAAGGAAAAATCTATTGTCTTCGATCTGCTCCTGCAACTTCAGGATTACCAGATCTGCTATCTTCAATCTGCTCCTACAACTTCAGGATTTCTAGATTTGCTATCTTCAATCTACTCCTGCAACTTCAAGATTGCCAGATTTGCTATCTTCGATCCGCTTCACTGCACTTTCAGGAAGGCAAGATCTGCTGTCTTCGATCTACTCCTACAACTTCAGGATTGCCAGATCTGCTATCTTCAATCTGCTCCTATAACTTCAGGATTGCCAGATTTTCTATCTTTAATCTGCTCCTGCAACTTCAGGATTACCAGATCTCTATATTCAATCTACTCCTGCAACTTCAAGATTGCCAGATTTGCTTATCTTCAATCTGCTCCTGCAACTTCAGGATTGCCAAATTTGCTATCTTCGATCTACTCCTGCAACTTCAGGATTGCCAGATCTGCTATCTTCGATGTTGCTACACCGTCCGCTAGGAGACATGTTCTGTAGACTTGATTTCATATGTTTATGTTTATGCAAAATGGTTAGGATGCAATGATCGGAATGAATCTAATGCTTTTAACTAAATATATTATAGACGACATTCGCCTAAATACCGAATGTCATGAGATTTTTTTTTGCAATGATTAGGATGCAATGATCAGAATGAATCAAATGCTCCTAACTGAATGTGTCTTGAATGATGATGTATGAATGCAAAATGAAATGATCTCTTTTTGATGCTTAGGGTTGTCACTGCTCGTCGTCTATTGGATTCTTATTACTGACGTATTACGCTACTATCTCGCTCGGCTGGTACATTTGCCAAAAAAACTCAAAGAAACAACCATATTTTGCTCAAATGACTTGCCCCAATGTAACTTCAAGGTCCATCTCATTGTGATTTAGGGGTATAGGATCTGAATCTTCTCCAATCCATCTCACAACGACTCCCAAATGTAGGATTTTTTTTCATCCACCTCATTGCTATTCAAGAGTACAGGACTTGTATCATTTTCTAATCATACCACCGCGACTCAGGGGTAGAGGACTGTAACCTATTCAATCAGCTGATCGCTCCCCAGGTGACCTAACCAAATGTGTATGCATGATATTTGCATGGATGGATAATATCATTTTTCGAGAATGATTCCCCTTTTGCACATGGGTTAACATTGCCCATTTTTTGTCAAGATTGTATTACTGACGCAATATCCTGTCATTTGTTCAACCACCATTTTTGACAAAAATCAGAAGGGATAGCCTCAGCTTCGACTCTTCCTTAAACTTGGTGAGTTTTAAACAATAGTCTTATTTCAAGTTCTTATATTATTTAGAAACTTCCAAAGTAATGTGCGAAACTCCTTTTATAAAAGTGTTATTAGTCCACTAATCGTTATTTCAATACAAAATGCTTGAAAAAGATCATAATGATGGACGAAATGGAAATTTATTAAGAGCAAAGCTCGAAATGAATAAATTAATCAAGATATCAAATTTTGGAAAATCCCAAAATGAGAATGAATTAATCAATATAATAAATGAAATTTACTGGGAGCATATCTTGAAAAGAATAAAGTAATCAAAGATAGCAAATTCAATCTGGGTGAGATGAAAACTAGGTGCCCCAGATATCGTAGTATGAACTTCTCTATTTCTTGAGGACCATTTTAAACTCAATATGTGTTTAGGGGACCCGGAGCACTTTGTCGATGCCGAAGACGTAGCATACTTCTTCATTTGTTGATTCAGGCATAGTGAGACTGCTGAATGCCCCACTTTTAATCAAAATTTGAGTCGCCCTTTTGGGTTTTCACCTCAAATCCCTTTTGGTCTCAAAGCGCCCTTTGCGAGTTTTCGTCTTGGCCTCTCCTTTTGCTTCTTTTTTCTTTCTTTTTTTTTTGGAAAAATTTTTATTGAATCTGAATTAACTGAATTGGACAGGTCATCATCATCCATCTCGGTCAATGTCCATGCTTCCCTAGAACAAGCCTTCTTTGCAACATAAGGTCCTTCTTAATTCGGCATCCATTTTTCTCAGAAGTCCTTTTGTATAGGAAGGATCCCTTTGGAAACCAGGTTTCTTTCATGGAATTCTTTAGGGCGAACCTTCTTATTATAGGTCCGCATCATTCACTTTCAGTACAATTGACCATGAGGATAGCCCTTACCTTTCTTTTTCGATCGAGTTCAGCTAATCATATTGGGATGAATCCATTCTACCTTTTCCAATTTCAGTTCTGGCAAGACTCGAAAAAAAGAATGTCGACTTCAATAGACAAAATACTTTCATTCCACAAATTAAGGCATTGCATCAACGAAGTTCTTGGCCAATGTTTGATAAGTATAGAGGGTAAATGTAACTTCTTTATGTCAATCTTTACAAGTCTAGGTCATCTTCCTAATGATCATTGTTTTGTTGCCTCTTTTTTTTTCTACACAGTGACGTGGCACCTGATCTTTGAATAGACCGCAAACTTTTGACATTGTGTGGTTAAATGTGATCTTTTTTTACATATTTTTTGTTGTTGGCATTCTTTCTTTCTTTTTTTTTTTTGTTCTAATGACTTATTGACTTTGAAATATTGGCCTACGAAGCTACTTCCACCCTCTTAGCGAAACAATTAATGCCTGCCATAAGCTTCCGACGAGATCATCCCAATAAACTCCATGCCCCACATAGATAAGGTCTACGAAGAAATGAAGGAGGTACATGAATCTTTTCTTCATAAATTTGGCACTTATGACATTTGCTGGTATAACTGATGCAATCCCCTTCCATGGTGGACCACTAGTACCCGAACCTCATGTTTTGCTTGGCCATTGTAAATGTGTTCCTCTTCTAAGATTTTCTTAGCCTTAACAGCATCCACATGTCTCGGCAGCCAGGGCATATCCTGATGCGATTATGCGAAAATATCTTTGAACTTCTAGAATGACTCAATGACGTCTCACTTTGTCTTTGTGGAGATACATGCTCCAATTTTTACCTTTTTCTCTTCTTCTAGGCTCAAAAATTCCAATGATTCTTTGTAAGGTAGGATCTACTTCATCTTATTCTACCATCCTTAACAAATCAGGAGATAAGCTACAGTCTCTAAAGTCTTCAAAGTCTTGAGATCCCTCTAGATACATATCTTGCTCAAAAGTAGATTCTGAGTCGATAGTAGCGTCGCTTATGTCGTTGATATCTAGGGACCTATTTCGAGTACGAAGGAATATTCAAAGAACAAATGAATCTAAAAATAATTATTTATGTTGTATGAACATGAATGAAATAATGAATAAACTAAAATTTGCTCAAAGTGAGACATAAAAATGCATTTTCATTGAAAATATAGATTTTGAACATAAGCCTATTTCACAAAAAGATTCTTATTACTCCTAGGCTTAGAGAAATAAGCGTGTTTTGGACATTACTCTGAATTAGCTCTAAAAATACAGGGATCTTTTCCATAGTCCCATTGTTCAAAGCACTCCCAAATATGTAAGGCAGATGTTCGAAAATTCTATTCTCCAATTTCCTCATTGGATACATCGTTAATGCTTAAATTCCCCAATATCAGGTCTTGCACTGGAGCCCTGAACTTGATGTGCCCCTGATCTCATGGCGCTATCCATTGTGGCTCTTACAATATTTATCCCTTTAACAAAAAGGTTGGGTAGCGAATCTTCTGCACCAGGGGAATTATCAAATCTTACAATATTTATCTTGATGACTCTTTCGATTATTTTTTTGAAAGTAGCGCAGTTCTCAATCGAATGCCCTATGATTTCTGTATGGTATTCGCATTGGGCGTTTATATCGTACCATTTAGGGTATGGAGGCTGTATTGGTTCCACGTAAAAAGGGGATACAACATGTTCTTCAAACAAAATTTGGTACAACTCACTATACGTGATTGGGATGGGTGTGAACTGGGGTTTTTCTAAGTTTGATTTTAGAGCGGGTTCTTGTCTTGGGGAGACCTAGCGGCTGGTAGTTATAGTCCTTGGCTGGCTCACTGTAATCGGCTCTGAGTAGCCCTTGTTATACCTTCTCGTACCAGTCACTTTATTTTCCTTTTTCTTCGGGGTTTTAACAGTCCACTCTTTTTTGTTTTCTGTTTCTATCAATACAACCGATTTGGCTCGATCATCTTCCGGATTAAAATTGGAGCCCATCGGGAAGTTCAATAGTGCTGAGGTATTAATCTGACATTGGGGTTTGATAATGGCAGGTGCCCCTTATAGAGGCATGTCTGGTTGGGCTGAGACACTTATTGGAGAATAAACGATGTCTTCATCATTATCCACACTGTTGACCACTGGGTCACCCCTTTTTAAGCCTTCCAGCTAGTAACTGGGTTAACTGGCTCATCACATTTATTTGTTCTCGCATATCTTGTTGGATTTCGATCAATTGCTCTTGCATCTGTATTTTGCATTCTCTCTATCCTTTTCAACCTTTGGTCCATGGATTTTGTTCTTGTGCGAGTACCGTAACAATGCTGGTTTCCAGAATACTGAAATAAGTTTTAGAGTTTTTCTACAAATTTTAATGCATATGATATGATGTAATACAAATGCATGAAATGCAATGCAAATGCGTGAAATACAATGCAAATGCATAGAATGAATGCAAAAAGAAAGAGGGGCGTTGATTATGAATTCAATTCCATTAGAAGAACTTTTCTAAAAAATAACTTTCTTTACATAAAACAGATTACATATACGGCCATACCCTAATGTCCAAAGCCTTAATTTTCCATAGAAGCCAAGTTAACTCTTAACCCTAATCTTATCCTAATTCACCTCAAAATTAGCACGTCAGCTTGAACTGCTATGGTTTGCCAATGATTTGTCACCTCTTGTATTTGATCAACTAATTCTTTCAATGGAGGGTAGTTCTCAAAGAATACTTATAAGAAATCTTTTTCGCTCTCCAAAAGCGACTATGGAACCACGCCAATAAGAGTTCCGCACATCCAAATGAATCTTCTTTCACCTGCTCCTCGGCATGTATTCAAAGATCAGAATGTTTCGGCCAGAATTACAAGGACGGGTGTGACCCTCTTGTCAAGTCTATCAAACAAGTCTAAAACTGTATTGTCCACGTGCCCTAGTGCTTTAGGGAAAACATCCAGTTTGTAAATGCTCAAAGCGAAGACATTGACCCTTTTCTTTATATCTGGGTGTGCTAAGATCGAATCTCGCGAATTCTCTAATGGATGTCTTCATTAGCTCCTTTTGATTGATATGGACTGCGACTCATTGCTTACTTATCCCTGCAATGCTCATTAACTCCTTTTAAAAGAGTTGAGACATGACAGCTCTCGAATAATCCTTGTTGGCTTGAATCCTCGGGCAATGAAGCAAAGTCTTGTTTTCCTTCATGGACTATTAGTCTTCTTTCGTTGTGTTTACTTGGACCCTATTCGGACAACCGTATTATAATCCACTTTATCAAGTAACCCATTTCCTTATGACAAACTCTTCTATTTAGCAATCGAATATGAATCAACACCTCCTTTCTAAGATGATGTGATGCAACGCAATGAAAACAAAAGAAACACGTTAACACAAGAGAAATAAACAAAATAGAACACCTATTCGGGTGACCACTAGGGGTTTGGAATGGTTCTACCTAAGGTGGGCTCTTAAGGTTCACGACATGGGGTTTGGTTCTAAAGAAGGGTACCTGAACCAGCAGATTCCTCAATCCTCACCCATTATAAGCTCATACGGATCAAGTTCGGTTCAGGGGAATACATTTCCCTATAGCCATGCGGAGATGAAAATCTCACGAACCACATAGGTACGAATGTATCCCGGAAGTAATCCACTAGCCCATGCGGAGGTGAAAACCTCATGAAGGCGTAGTTTCTTACTCCCACTTAAGGGTGCGACCACAACGATCATGCAATGCAATGTGCGTAAGAAAATAATAATCATGTGCAATGACACAAACGAATGTAACAAAATGATCATAATTTTCAAATCAAATTTTCAAATTTTCGACAAAGGACAAAAAATAATCAATTTACGGCCTGACTCTCTTTACATCCCCAGTGGAGTCGCCAAGCTTTCGAAACTATTTTTTGAAAAAACGGGGATCGACTTTGGTTTTGAAAACAAAAATAAAAACGAGAGTCGCCACCGATCTTTATTTGGTGTGATCGGATCACCTTTGTTTTAATAAAACGTTTTGGTTTACTAAAACAGTGTTTTTGGTCTACGAAATTTTGAGAAATCGGGTTCGGGAGTCGGTTATGTGCGATGAAGGATTAGCACCCTCGTCACGCCCAAAATTGGTACCAAATTGATTAATTAATGTCTTAATGTCAAAAATTTGAAAAGAATTTAAAATATGAATCCTTTAAGAAATGTTTGGATAACTGGAATTGGATATCGAAATTCTCTTGTTCCGAAAAGATGAAATATCACATCCAGCACGATAGAACACGATGTTTCAACTCTCGATACCAAGATCATCTCATGATTTCCAAAATTCATGCGCGGCGATTTTAAAAGGATATTTCACTATTTGGCCAGACCAAAATACCGAAACCCAGCACGATTGGACATGATTTCTCGAATGTCCAAACACGAAATATTGCCTTATTTAAGAAGGTCAAAATCTTAGAAGGATATTTAGTCATTTAGACGAACGGGAAATCGAAACCCAACAAGATTGGACACGATTCCTCGAACTTCTAAATACAAAATATCGACCATTTTAAAGCTTGATGTATCGAATAAAAGTTAATGTAACACGATTTGATAAAAGAGATAAATTACGAAGATAGGTTGCGTAAAAAATAAGAATGATATATGTAATAATACTAAGTTAACTAATTTAATGATAAAATGATGATAATAACAATAATAATGCAATGATAATAGTAAAATAAAGAACAATGATGATAATATATTTATAATAATAATAGAAATAAAAGAAATAATAATAAAATAGATAATAGTAATAGTAATAAAATGGTAATAATAAAAATAAAAAGTAAGAAATAGTAATAATAAAATAATATTAATGATATTAGTGAGAAAAATAACAATAGTAATAGTAACAATAATGGTAATTAAAAATATATATATAATAATAGTAATAATAATAATATAAATAAAATAATTAAAACAATGGTAATAGTAATAAAATAAGAGTAGTAATAATATAGTATAGTAGTAATATATAATAATAATAATAACAATAATAATAATAATAATAGGAATATTAAATAATGATAATAATAGTATTAATAGTAATAAAAATAATAATAAGCAATATTCTAATGAACGAATAACAATAAGCTAAATAAATAAGAGTAATACTAAGATAAGTATAATAATAATGGTACTAGTAATAAAACTAAAATAATGATAGTGGTAATAATAAAATAAAGAAATTCAAAATAATATGAATTAACAGTAAAAATAATAAGAAAATAAAAATAAGATTATCCCGTATGAAATAAAATAAAATAAAATAAAATAAAAATGAAATAATGAAAATAATACATAAAGAATATATAAAATTTGATATTAAAGGAACACGGTATTAAATTGAAGTTATTATAAAATTTAGAGTCTAAAACAAGCATATAAATAGCATAAAGGACTACATTGAAGTTAAAATAAAGTAAAAGGGATAGATTTTAAAATAAAAACATAAAAAACTACTCAAGGGCTTATTTAAAATGTGCACTAAAGGGTAGGAACCATAAGGAAATTACTCCCATTCCTTTTGCACATCCATGGGTTAAGGACCCTATCGAAAACCCAAAGAAATTTGAGGTAAAATTTGTAAAAAGGAAAAATAACAAAAGGGGGCCGATTGAATGGCGCTGCAATAGGGAGGGATCCATCGCGCAAATATTCCCTTTAAGGGACATGCGCAGTAACCCTTGAACCAAACGGCGCCGTTTTATTCAAAGCTTTAAAACCCATCTTTTATTCTGTTTCATTTCAACCCACGTTCAGAAAAAAATAAACAAAACGTTAAAGCTTCTCCCCCTTTCCTCTTCATCTTCATTTCCATCCGACGGTTGGGGCTCCCTTCAGCTGCCCGTATCACCACCGTGCCACCACCGTATCGGTGGCCAGTGGTGCTCAAAGACCCTGGCATTCGGCCTTTTTCGAAACCCCAAAACGCGAGGGAAGGGAAAGAAGAGAAAAACCCCTTTGCCATCGGCCCCGCCACGACGACGGAAAAGAGGTTCCGACGACGCGCCTCAAGATTCAGGTTCGTCTTCCTTTCCTTTTGCTCTTCTCTCTTTTGTGTTTGTTAAAGATTTGAAATAACAAAAATGAAATAATAAAAGAAAAAAAAACAATAAATAATGACAGAAAATAAATATCAAAGGAATCAACCTTGATGCCTTTTTTATTTTGTTTTGATCTCTAATGGTTCGTTTTTTTTATTCGGAGAATCAAAAGCCCCCTCCTTTACATTGTTTTTCTCTTCGGTTTTTATAACCGAGATTGAAAAAAGAAGAAGAATACAATGTATTTGTTTCTGCTGCTACTGTTGTCCTTTTTTGCGTGTTTGCAGGTGATAGGAGAGTGGTGGAGCAGGTGGAGGAGCCAGGCCTTGGGTGTGGTGCGTGCTGAGGCGCACATGGGAGCTGTGGCGGTGGTGGCAGAGGTGTCAGACGGCCATGGTAGGGGGAGTGCGGCTAGGGTTTTCTTTTTCTGCTGTTTTGGCTGAAAGTTGGTTTAATTTTGGGCCATTTGGGCTTGGGTTTTTTTATTTTTTGTTTTGGGTTTGGTTTTGTTAATGAGCCCCGGGCAAAATTTGGGCTCTACAAAATTTTTTACATATCTATAGGAATGTTAAATTATTATCTACTTTCAGAAATGTTTTAATTTTAAACATAAAATAAATTTCGAAGAAATATATGATAATTTAGTATTTAGCTTTATGTATTTTAGTTAATGTAATTTAGATTAATATTTTTATAATTGATTATTTAAATAAGAATGGTTAAATATATTTCAGCACCGTAAAAAATATGTATCAATTAAAATTAAAATATTTTAAATATCTATATCCAACATATGTATCAATTAAAATTTAAAAGTAATTAAAATATGTAAAACATATTCTTTTAATACATATTTTATATGTATCAATTTAAAATATGATATATTTTAACCTTTTTTAATTCTTATTTAAATATGTAAAAAATATTTTTTTAAATTACATTTGTTAATTACATTTTTAAATGGTAAGTATAAAATGGTCACTAAACTATTGACTTCGTTTTATTTTAGTTATTCAACTATTAAGTTTTTGGTTTAGTCACTAAACTTTTCAAATCAAATATTTTGGTCGCTCTCTTATTAGTTGCCATTAGATGAGTGATGAGAAATTGATGTGAGGTTATTTTATTGGTCTAATAATAAATTTAACTCTCTAATATTTAAATATTCTATCAATTTGATTTTAAATATAAAAATTTTAATATTTACAAAATTATCATTTTAGTTTAAATTCTAAATAATTCAATAAATTACCTTCAATATTTACAAAATTTATCAATTTAGCTTGAATTCAAAAAAAAAAAAAAAAAAGAAAAGCACAACAATCATTCAAAAAGGAAAAAAAAACTCAGACCTAGAATGCCGAAATTCATTTTTATACACTCTAATCTTCCTATAACAGTACAAATATTTACAATCTAAAAATATAGAAAGTTGTAACCTTTACTAATTTAGGGTCAAACAATCGATTAAAGGAAAGAAATCCAAAATTCATCACAGAAGAATGCCCAATTAAACCCAAATTATATTAAACTCTACCCCAACAAATAATAATAATAATAATAATAATAATAATAATAATAATAATAATAATAATAATAATAATAATAAAATTCCTGTTATACCTTATTGGAGCTGTTGGGTTTGGCATGGTTGCCATTAGACGATTCTTGGTTGTCATAGACCTCGTAGGAGCAAAGTATATCCTGGGATCCAAAATCCAACTATTTGGAATTAATTAAAATATAATTAATTTAATTTATCTTATTTATAAGTTAATTTGATTTATAATGTTTGTAAAATACGATACTTATATCAAACAAAAATCATGTTGATAGAATTAATTAAAAATCCATTTGATAAATCGGGAATTTTGTATAAATATAATTTATTTATAAAATTAGAACTAAATTAAAAACTTACAAATCTTAAGTGTTAAATTAATTTAAATTTTAGAATTTGAACTAAAATGATAAGTTTTATAAATAATGAGGATTAAATTTGTTAAATATTTTATATTTAGGATTAAACTAATAGAATATGTAATCATTGAAGGACTAAATTTGTTATTAAACTAATAAAAATAAGCTTATGCCAGCTTTCTATCACTCATCTAATGCCATCTTTCTATTACTCATCTAACGACAACGGAAGGAGAGTGACTAAAATATATAACTTCGAAAATTTTAATGACTAAACTAGAAAAATTAATAGTTCAATACCCAAAATAGAATAATTAGAATAGTTTAATGACATTTTGTATAAAAATATTATAATATGTAAAAAGCATATTTTTTAATATCAATTAAAATATATTTTAATGGTTAAACATATCTTCAAAAGGATATATCAACGAACTTTGTACACATATTTTAATGGTTTTAAATTTATATACAATTATAATCAACAAAGTATTTTAAACAATTTGTTTTAAATAGGTTTGTCAAAACTTTTAAACTTTTTAGGCTTATTTTAAAAAAATTAAATTATTTATAAAAATTAATGTAAATATTTTTAAAATTTTAGACTTATGACAAAAGATTCTATTGCTTTAGTAATGGTCACAACATAAAAAGCATTAAAAAAAATGTTATTTATCTTCTTGTCCAGCATTGGTATCACAATGCATCTATTCAGATCTTCATATGCCGCCCGAGAGGACTCCTTACATTCTAGAAAAGTAGTGACAGTTCACGTCACAAGCAGTTAGGTTTCTGCTTTCACATTCCCGGGCAGTTACACCTCACAAACGGTAAACACCAGATATGCTTATCTATACTTGCCTATATATATATATATATATATATATATATAAAAGTTTGATAAATAGAACTTAAGAGGGATACCACTGGAGAGTTGTACCCCTTACATATATGTATATTTATATCATGTATGTTGTTAGAGAGAACTCGTGAGGGACTTTTGTGGATAGTTACATCCACGGTTTATGTTTTTCTCATATCTATAAATTTTATGTCAAACTAGCATTATTTGATAAATTATTTTGATATAACAAAAAAATTATCTTTAAAAAAATATTATTGAACAAAAAAGAAAAAAAATTCAAAGCATGAATAATATTTCAAAACTTCCAAACATCTTAAAAATGCTTTAAACACTTCAAATATTTCTAACAAAGTTTTGAAAATGAATTTAATCTCTTCAACTTAATTAAAACGATTTCAAATCAGTTTTGAAACTGCTCCCTACAAGAAGTATCGATGCTTTCCAAAATATATTGATACTTGTACAATTATATCGATACCTTAATTTTTATAGATACCAAATCAACTTTCTGTTTTGAATCAAAAATTGAACACAAACAATAAGTATCGATATATTGAAAATTATATTGATACCTATTGAATTTTATCGAGATGCCTAAACTTTATATCAATACCATTTTTGCATTCTGTTTTTAATGATCTTTCAAAAATTGTCAACAAATATCGATACCCATAAAATTATATCAATACCTTATACCAGGTATCGATAAATCATTTTTGATATCGTTGAAAACTAACCTTAACGGTCACTGAATAAGACATTAAATGCCTCTGGTATCGATACTCGTTCAAAAAGTATGGATACTTTTTGTTATAGGTGAATTTAATGGTCTGGTATTCCCATCTCAACGACTCTATTTATTTTCCCAACAACCATAATGATTGGAAATAAATTAGAGGGTATAAATACCAGCTTCTGATGGTCCTACAATAACAAAAAAGATAATCAAGTCTAAAGATCAATCAATTCAACCTTAGTGCTCAATTCTTTCATACTTTTCTTGTATACACTTGTGGCGTGTTCTTGTCTATTTGTGCTCAATTGGCAAACATTATGTTCTTGTAAGAATATCTTCTTAATTTACTATTTGTATTTACTCTTTGAGAGTGTAACAGTCCAGTTTACACCCTAGTCGGAATAGTGATTTTGGGACCACGAATCTGAGTCCGAATATTATTTTAATATTATTTTTTGTTCCGTTGATATGTGACTAAGCACGTGCTAAATTTCCGCAAACTAATTTGACCGTTTGTGTTTAATTTGACAAAAGGATGAAATTGCATTAAATGTGAAAGTTGCTTGCTATTTGTTAAGTATCAATGTGTTGTGGCTTTGTAAAAGTGAGGGTCTTATGTGGCAATTTAGCCAAAATCATAAAAAGTGGACGGTAACATGTATTTTTATATATATATATATATATATATATATATCAAGCTTTTATATGATTAATTTGTAAGTTATATTAACATTATTTTAATATTATAAGTTATATAATGAAATAATGGCATGAATAAAGCCATTTTGTAGTCCATTTTGCCGAAAAACAAAAAGAAAGAAAAGAAGAAAACCATCTTAGGTTTTAGTTGCTATCAAGCCAAAATTAAGGTATGATTTAGTTTCGGTTTTTGATAATTTCTACGTTTTTGTAATCGTTGTTTCTTCTACTATCAAGCCCATGTCCCAATTTTGTGAATTTATGATATTTGTGAGTTATGTCATTGATGATATGTTGAGCTTTGTGATGTTTTATGATGTTAAATGGAAGATTTGAGCTAGATGAACATACTTTGTTCTTGAGATTTTGGTGAAATTGGTTAATTAGGCCTAAACTGAGAAAATAGTAATTGAGAGGACTAAATTACCAAATTGATGAAAAGTATGGGCTTGTATGAAGTATATATATATTCGGCTAAGCTTGGTTGTGTATTGATTTTGTGAATTTGATGTTTTGAGAAAAATGGACTAAATTGATAAATTGTGTAAGAGGGCTAATTTGTAAATTACCCTAAATATGTGTTTTTGGATTGAATTGAATGAATTAGTGAATAAAAGGGTTAATTCTGGATATGTTTAGATCAAGAACCGAGGAAAATAGACTTAGATCATGGGAAAGCGAAAGAAAACGAGTAGTTGTTTCCCATTCCGATAGATTGAATCCGAGGTAAGTCATTATGCAAATAAATGTATTTATTTTTGGAATATGTATGTCTACGTGATTATTGATAACATTGAATGTTTACAAGATGATGTGTGCATAAATTTTAAGTTAAGATCGATATCTGTTTATGTGTAAGACCTTGTCAGGGACAGTAGCATCGATATCTGTTTACATGTAAGACCCTGTCAGGGACAGTGGCATCGATATCTATTTATGTGTAAGACCCTGTCAGGGACAATGGCATCAATATCTATTTACGTGTAAGACCCTATCAGGGATAGTGGCATCGATATTTGTTTACGTGTAAGACCGCCGTGATGTACATCGATATCGAATACGAGTAAGACCCTATCGTGACGTGGCATCGATATCTTTACGTGTAAGACCGCCGTGACAAAGGGCATCGATATCATTTACGTGTAAGACCCGCCGTGAATAGTGGCATCGATATCTATTTATGTGTAAGACCACATGCGGGACAAGTGGCATCGATATCGAATCGAGTAAGACCTTATGCTCGGGACAATGGCATCGATATCTCGAATACGAGTAAGACCCTGTCTGGGACAGAGGTACCGAAATCCGATAAGACCACGTCTGGGACGTTGACATTGTACAATTATTTTGAGTCTTCGGGCATCATATTAGATTCTGAACTATTCAATGAGAAAATTCGAGCTATGAACAATTATGTAAATGTATATTTATTTCAGATATGTTAGGTATGTACAATAAAGGTGTATAAAAGGTAAGTACCTATATGACTTTGAATTAAAGAAAAGTATGATTGAATATGAGCACTAGAATAAGATGCAAGAGTGTTTAAGAAGGAGTTGTATATATAAACATATGATTCTGGTATGGATGAATGTGGGAATTGGGTCCAAGTAAATAAACCAAAACAATATGTGATAGTTGCTAAGTAAATGTTAATGCATATATGCCTTTATGCTAGGTTTATTTGTATTATGACTTACTAAGCTTTTGGAAAGCTTACTCTGTGCGTGTTTTCTCTATTTTATAGGCCGTCAAAGCTACTGAAGGCTCGGGACCATCACGAATTGTCATCACACTACTAAAATAATTTTGGAACCCTTTTTAAAATGTATATAGATAATTATGGCATGTATAGGCTATATAAGTGTATGTGATTATAAGATGATTCTAGCCATATGTTTTGGTTAGTCTTGAGTTGATAAAATGCTTGAATGAATGAGTTATATGAAGCATATATTTTGGTATGCTTTGATGCATATGAAAAGGTTAAGTTTTGGTTACGCAAATGGATGATATATGCTTGAAATGATATAGGATTTAGTTTGTAAGTTAGTATGAATGGAATTGGTAGTGAATGTATAGATGAAGTGAGCAATTTGGTATGTTTTGGTTGCCATATATGCATATTATGATTTGGTATGTATTGCTCGTAGGTGAGACCCAAAATGGGTGGCATGTTGGTCTTGCAAGTGACCTATTGTCTTACACGGCCATGGCACACGGGCGTGCCTAGTAACCGTGGGGTAAAATTTAGTAGCTAGCATTAAGAGTACACGGTCATGGCACGGGCGTGCCTACAAGTCGTGTGAGAAATGGCAGTATATGACCTTAAAGGACACGGCCTTAGAACACGGGCGTGCTTGGTAGTCGTGTTGGTTTTGGCAGTATATAGCGACGGAGAAGACACACGGGTGTGTCAAGTAGCCGTGGGAGAAGCACGGCCTACTCCCACGGGCATGTATCCCTTGTATTTAGAAAAGTTTTCATTCTTCCATGAAACTTTGTATGTGTTTCGAATTAGTCCCAACCCAGTTAATAAGCATGTCTAAGGTCTCGATGATCTACTTAAGGGACATTTTGATTGATATTGATGAATGGCTATATGATAATTCCATAAATGTTTCTGATCTGTCAGGTAACGCTTCTAACCGTAATTTGGCGACAGACTCGGGATAGGGGTGTTACAGAGATGGTTAGTGTCTTAAGCTTTGGGTAGAAATCTTAAGGAAGTTGTAAGGTTAAACATTGTCCTCAAAGGTTGAACAAATTAGTGAATTTGGGAAAATCCTTAGTTGTGGAAAGCCAAGGTAGTGAAATAGACAATTGGGGTCAAACCGCTCTAAATTATTGTGTTCATTGTTCGATCTTTTCTTCCTAGCTTTCTTAAAATTTTAAAAAGTCAATTCACTCCATTGATAATTTTGGTTTGATCAATCGAGCTAATAATTGGTATCAGAGCTAGTCTCTAAAAGACGGTCTAACAACCAAGTGAAGATCCTCGAGGTATTTCATCTATTCAAACCACACAAGATGACATCTACTTTCGACTCCGTTTTTCTTAGTGAGTCTCAACCTATTTCTAAACCTCATTACTTCAATGGTGCCAATTATTCCTATTAGAAGACTAGAATGATGTTGTTCATACAAGCTAATAATCTTGCCATTTGGGATATTATCATGGATGATTCATCCATACCTCTTGAGCAAGAAGGAGAGCTCTGAGTTTCAAAGAGCAAGAAGGAATGAAACGAGGAAGATAGGAAAAAGCATACAACTCAAAGCTAAGGCCATGCACACTTTCTTTTGTGCACTTGGTCCAAAATAATATAGTAGGGTATCATCTTGTTCCAATGCTAAGGAAATTTGGGACAAATTGGAGATAACTCATGAGGGTATTGATCAAGTCAAGAAATCAAAGGTGAGAATTCTCACCCTAAATTATGAGACGTTCATGATAAATCCCAAGGAAAACATCAAAGCTTTGTCCAATAGATTCACCATCATCATCAATGAGCTCAAATTCTATGGGAAGACTTATCCTAATAAAGAAAGTGCGAAAAATGCTTAGAAGCTTGCCAATATCTTGGGATGCCAAAGTTACAGCCATAGAGGAAGCAAATTTTTTTTCATTAGATGAGCTGATTGGTTCTTTTCTCACTCATGAAATGAGACTCAAATAAGTGACTAAAGGAGAAGAAAAATTTGAAAAGAAGAAGGTTGGTATTGCCCTTAAGTCCACAATAGAAGAAGGTAATTCTAGTGACAATATGGATGAGGATCAAGAGATGGAAATGTTTGTTAGACGGTTCAAAAGATTTATGAGATCTAATAGAGGTAAAAAGTCTCAAAAGAAAGAAGGACTCAAACTTGAATCTTCAAAAGAGAAAGAACCAATAATATGTTACGAATGTAAGAAATTGAGACACATCAAGTTTGATTGTCCCCAATGGAAGAAAAAGAGGTCAAACAAGCAAAAACTCAGGGCTCGTGTTGCTACTTGGGGTGGTGAGGATTCATCTGATAATGATGATGATGAAGTAGCCAATATTTGCGTTATGGCCATCGATGAACCAAGGGTAAATTCTAACTTATCTATTTCTAATTCTTATTATTTTGCTAAATTGTAAGATTTTTATAATGAATTAGGCTTGAAGTATGAATTAATGAATTCAAAATATACATAAACTATTTCAAAACTAAAAAAATTGAAAATAATCCACTTTTTAAAGTCAAGAATGAACTTGAAAGTAAAATAAATGATATACAAGTGTAACACCCTTTACCTAAGTCCGACATCAGGATCGAATACGAGGCATTACTATACTTAATCTTACTTAATCTTATAATTTCTGGCCATAAAATTTTGTTGCATCTCAAAAACTTTTCTTTTCAATCATAATGTGCATATAATGGGCTTACGGAGCCCTAATTGTTTGTTCGGAGGGATTCAGAAATTCATCCGGGAATTTAAAAGTTCTTAAAAACTTTTTGCCTAAATAGGGGCCACACGCCTGTGTGGTCTAAGGGACATGCCCGTGTGCCTTAAGACATGCTCATGTTCGACACCCGTGGTTGACATTGACTTATTTCACACGGCTGAGCACACGCCTGTGTCTCCCACCTGTAGAGCTCTCTGTTTGAGAAGTCTTTAAACCCTTAATAGCACACGGCCAGGGCACACGCCCTTGTGATGAATCATATTCTTTGAGGTTTGATGCAGGGGACACACGGCCTATCGACACACCCATGGGGCTGACCGTGTGTCACACACGGCCTAGACACACGCCTATGTGGACAATTATAGGCTATTTTCCAAGCTAATTGCAACCCTGAAACATAAATACACTTATACATTCTCAAGCAACTCAATTATTCTATTCATTTCATAAAATTAAATACATAACCTCATCATCATTAAAGGTATAAAACTTAGCTAATATCGACCAATTTCTAATGGCCATATACAAAAGAATGCACAAACTTGATAACTAACCATTTTTCTTTCATATGACATAATTCAAAATGGTCAAACTCCTATACATGCCATACTCAAAGTAATAAACTTTGCTATACCAAAATAATGGTTGATAGTGTGTTTCGAGCTCTGATGTTCTTTGATTCTCGAACTAGCTTGGCGAAACTACAAGGAAAGAGGGAAAAGAGAATGGTAAGCTTATAGGTTAGTAAGCTTGCATGAAATCTTAAGTAACAACATAATTGCTTTAAATAAACTCATTCATCATGAAATAAGTACACATAAAACTCACGTACTAAGGCTTACTTACTCATACTTACTCTTGCCCATACTTACCCATCACCTTAGGGTTACCTTATCTTGTATTTATTCATAGTACCTGTATCACTCATTACATGGTTTAGTATTTAAACTATCATGGTCAAAATTTGAATCTTGATCCTTTTTAGCTTACATGGACTTTTAATCATCCTCATACAACTTATCTCATCATCAATTTTACTTACCCATCTCATCTATTACCTTTCTTATACTTAATTCTTTTGCCCGTTAAATTTCCCGGAATAACGGAGGATACTCAACCTTGTCAAACATATGTCTTGATGCCAATGCCATATTCTAGATATAGTCTTACATGGGATCGCCTCATATTCCAAAGCCATATCCCAGATATGGTCTTACACGAAATTCCTTAGCTTAATATCGATGCCATGTCCCAGACATGGTCTTACACGAAATCTTCCTTTGGTGCCGAAGCCATGTCCCAGACATGGTCTTACATGGGACCTGCCTCATATGGTGTCGATGCCATGTCCCAGACATGGTCTTACACGAGACCTTCTTCATATGGTGTCAATGCAATGTCCCAGATATGGTCTTACATGAGACCTTCCTTATTCGATGCTGAAGCAATGTCCCAGACATGGTCTTACACAGGATCTACGTTTGGTGCCGATGCCATGTTCCAGACATGGTATTATACGGGACCTACATTTCTTGATTCTGATGCCATGTCCCAGACATGATCTTATGCGGGCTTTCCTTGGTTCGTGTTATGACATAGGTATCCTCGCTATCCTGAGACTTCAATCGGGACTTTTACTTGCTTACTTATTCTCCTTCACTTTATCATCATAGTGTTAATGATCATTTCACGTAAAGAATATACAATTCACAAAAATAATAATTAATTTAAACATAAAAATAAAAATAAATGTAGGCTCAATTTCATACGAACTTACCTCGATATTCAAAATGTATAGAATTGTGCAATTTAGTACTCGACTTTGTTTTTACCTCAGCTTCGACCCGGGCTTCGCATTTCTTGATCTATAATGACAATTTAACTTGTTTAATATTCACATTGACTAAATTGACTCATAATTCATACTTTAGCAAAATTACAATTTTACCCCTAAACATTCTCATAATTACACTTTTGCCCCTAGGCTCGTAAAATAATTTTCATTAAACTTCTTGTATTTTAAGCCTAGCCGAATCATTTCTTAACTATAACAACCTTCAATTTCTACTATTTCACTCATGTATGACCATTTTCATAACTTTCACAATTTAGTCCTTATATGTATTTTTTTTTCATGAAAATCACTTAGAAAAAGATGTTTATCCTACATCAAACTTCCATAATCCTCCATAAATTATCAAAATACATCATGTCATACATGGTTAAATTTTTAAACATAAACCTTAGCTCAAAATATAGCTAGAAATAGCTAAATCGAGCTACGAGGGTTTCAAAAATACGAAGAACATTAAAAACGGGGCTAGGATGCACTTACTATTGAGCTTGGAAGTTGAACAAAACCCTAGCTATGGCTCCTTGAAATTTCGACACTTAGAAGAAGAAGATGGACAAGATTTTGACTTGTTTTTCCCTTTTTAATTCATTAATTAATCAAATGACCAAAATGCCCTTAATGCTCTCTCTTGAGATTTTTCCTTCCCATGTCCATTTTTGTCCATCTCAAAAAATAATGGTCTAATTGCTAAATAAGGACCTCTACTAATTTTTATGATGCTATTTCATACTTAAATCTTCTAGAACCTCATATTTTCTAATTTTTGCAATTTAGTCCTAATGGACAATTTATTTGCTAATTAATAAAATTCCTTCATTAAATTTTCACACAAGTATGGAAATACCTCATAAGGCTTGTAAAATCATTTAAACACCTATTTCTACTTCAGATTTGTGGTCTCACACCACTATTCCGACTAGGCTCTAAATCGGGCTGTTACAACAAGTTAGTATAAATGATTTTGAGAAAAAGAATTGTGACTTACATAATTTACTTTCTAAAATCCATGATGATCATAAAAAGTAACTTGAGTTGCTTAAGAGTGAAAAAACACACTCTAACAAAGTTTTACCAAAAAGATTTTTAAAAGGAGAAAGTTCAAAAGAAAACTTTGTCAAAACTAACTTTAATTTTTATAAACATAGATGTCCCCCAAGTTTTAACAAAGGAAAAATTATTAAAAGTATATGGGTCCCTAAAAGACTCATAAATATTCCAGATAAATACATCCTTTCAAAATGGATACCTAAAGAGACTAAAATTATAAAAACTTGGGTACCAAAAATCAAAGTTTAATTCTATGTTTGTAGGAAGAGGAGCATTGCTTCAAGGTGGAAGATTTATTCAAAAACTCATGGTACATTGATAGTGGATGCTTAAAGCACATGACCGGTGACAAGAGCCACTTCGTCAATTTGAAGCCAAAAAATGAAATAGTTACATTTGGTGACAACTCTAAAGGACAAGTAGAAGGAATATGCTATATTAGTACAAGCTCTTCAATTCTTATTGAAAATGTTCTCAATGTCAATAGTCTTAAGCTTAATCTACTTAATATTAGCCAAAGGTATGATAGTGGTCTCAATGTCATTTTTTAGTCTAATGGATGTAAAATAGTTGACATTGTGTCCAATAAGATTATACTTGTAAGACATAGGATAAGAAATATAAATATTGTGCATTTAGATGATTTGCATGATTCACTCATATTCCTTGTTGCTAAAAATGAAAATAGTTCTTTATTATGGCATAGAAAACTAGGACATGTTAGCATGAGCATATTGCATAAACTAGCTAAAAATGACTTAGTAAGAGGATTGCCTAAAATTATTTTTGAATTAGATAAAGTTTGTGATGCATGTGTTAGGGGTAAACATAAAAGAGTTTCCTTTAAACTTTTAATGATGTATCACCTAATAAAGTTCTTCAACTAATTCACATAGATTTATTTTATCTTATTAGGACAACTAGCTTTGGTGGAAAACAATATACATTTGTGCTTGTTAATGACTATTCTAGGTTTACTTGGGTTCTTTTCTTAAGTACTAAAGATGAAGATTTAGAAAAATTCATCACATTTTTAAAAATGAATCAAAATGAAAAAATTACTCTATCACTAGTGTTAGAAGTGACCATGTAAAGAAATTTCAAAATCTTGATTTTGAAAATTTTTGCAACTCAAATGTTATTATCCATAACTTTTCTACACCTAGAACCCTTCAACAAAATGGAGTTGTTGAGAGGAAAAATAGAAAGAAATGGCTAGAACCATTCTTTGTGAAAATAATTTACCAAAATATTTTTGGGCTGAAGCCACAAACACTACTTGTTACATTGTTAATAGAGTGATGATTATGCCTATGTTAAAGAAAACTTCATATTAACTTTTCAAAAATAAAAAGCCTATCATTAGCTACTTTCATCCTTTTGGATGCAAGTGTTTTGATTTTTATAATGGAAAGACAATCTTGGTAAATTTGATGCAAAAAGTGATGAAGGAATTTTTCTTGGTTACTCTTTAAATTCTAAAGCCTTTCGAGTGTTTAACAAAATTACTTTAGTAGTAGAAAAGTATATACATGTTTTTTTTTTATGACTCTAACCTTCCTCCTAGAAAAAATTCTTGTATTGATGATGATTATGCAGAAATTTTTAATAATAATGATAAAGTGGGTCAATCATTAAGTGAGAAAATACAAGAACAAACACAAGATGATCTAGAAGAGATTACAATAAGTAGAGGGAAGTCACTCATCCAAGAGAGTTCAATTATGTGAAGGATGACAAATTTTTGTGAAGTCCATCCAAAGGGGTAACTACTAGATCTTCTCTTAAAAATACTTGTAATTATGCTGCATTTGTCTCATGCATTGAGCCTAAAAATATCAAAGAAGCATTAAATGATGAATATAAGATATTGGCTACGCAAAAAGAGTTAAATCAATTTGAGAGAAGTAAAGTATGGACCCTAGTTGAAAAACCTTTTGATAAATCTATTATAGGTACTAAATGAGTTTTTAGGAATAAGCTGGATGAGAGTGGTAACATAGTGAGGAACAAGGCTAGACTTGTTGCTCAATGATACACTCAACAGGAATGAATAGATTATTATGAAACTTATGTTCACATAGCTAGGATGGAAGTTATTAGAATGCTTTTAGTTTTTGCATGTTTTAATGGGTTTAAACTATACCAAATGGATGTTAAAAGTGTTTTCCTAAATGTTTTATAAAATGAAGAAGTATATGTTGAACAACCACCCGATTTTGAAGATTCAAAATTTCCAAATCATGTTTTTAAACTGTCAAAAGCCTTATATGGTTTAAAACAAGCTCTTAGAGCTTGGAATGAAAGATTATCAAATTTTCTCATTGAGAAAGGTTTTTTGTAAAGGGAAGATTGGCACAACACTTTTTATCAAATGAAATTTTTTTTTGTAGTTCAAATTTATGTTGATGACATTATTTTTGTTTCTACTAATGATCTTTTTTGTCAAGACTTCTCTAAGCTAATGCAAAGTGAATTTGAGATAAGCATGATGAGAAAACTAAATTTCTTTTTGAGACTTCAAATTAAGCAAAGAAAGGATGACATCTTTATCAATCAAGGTAAATACACAAAGGAAATACTTAAGAAGTTTGGGATGGACACTCTCAAACCACAAACTACTCCTATGAGCTCTTCTACAAAACTTGAAAAAAATGATGAAGGTAAATGTGTTGATTCAAAGTTATATAAGTCTATAATTGACTCTTTGCTTTATCTTACAGCAAGTAGACCCGATATAATGTTTAGTATTTGCTTTTGTGCTAGATTTCAATCATGTCCCAAAGAATCACATTTATATGCCCTTAAGAGAATCTTTACCATAAAGACACTCCAAATTTAGGTCTTTGGTATCCTAGAGACTCATCCTTTAGTTTTTATGTGTTCTTAGATGTGGATTTTAGAGGATACAAACTAGATAGGAAAAGCAGCTCTAGTACTTGTTAATTCCTAGGCAACATGCTTATATCATGGTTTTCAAAAAAACAAAAACAAAATAGTGTTACTTTGTCCACCACCAAATCATAATATATTTCTATTAGTAGTTATTGTGCTCAAGTTTTATGGATGAACAACGTATGGACTATGGAATTGATGTAGGTACCATACTTATCAATTGTGACAATACTAGTGCTATTTGTCTCACCAAAAATCCCATCTAACATTCTAGAACTAAGCATATTATGATTAGGCATCATTTCATTAGAGATCATGTTAACTGAGAGATTGTTCTAGAGTATGTTGACACCTTAAATCAATTAGCTAACATTTTTATAAAACCTTTAGACAAAGAAGGATTTTGGACACTTAGAAGAGAATTAGGTATTACTACCTTACTTTAATTTTGTGTTCAAATGGATTTTTTCACTTTGTTGTTTTCAAAATGTTTTATGGCTTCAAATTGATTACAAAAGTGTCTATGCATGATTTTTATGGCTCCTATATGCAATTTGTAATGCCCCGATTTTCCAGTAATTTCAGCTTTTGTAATTTCAAAACACAACTACCTATTTGCTCTAGTGGTTGAGTGATTTGGGTGTGTTTGGGTGTGTCTGAGAGGTCTCAAGTTCAAGTCTCAACTTGGGTAAATTTTGGTATTTTATGGATAAAATCCAAACTCTGACCAGTAGGCTTATAAGTATAAGTGTGTAAGTAATTAGCAGAATGGGCCTGCTGGTCTAGTGGTTAAGTGGAGTGTAGAGGTTGTTGGAGGTCTGAAGTTCGATCCTCTGTGTTGGCAAGGGTTTTTGCTATTATGGACAGCTAGAGTTTGTGTTTCACCAAGACTCTGAGTAGTGGGATTGTGGTGAGATTCTTTAGGAGACTTTTGGGGGGAAAGTTATCAGAATTATGCCAATTTGATTGCTCTCTCAAAATTTGGCTTTCACTTTTGTTCCCAAGTTTTTTGCTTCTGTTCTTTTTCCCTAAATCCCTACCTTGCTGCCTAATTTTTTTCTTCCCTCTCACCAACCGAAATTCTCTTTGCGCTTTACTCATATTTTGCTTCCTTTTGGATGGCATCTATGTTTCCTTTCCCAATTGTGGCGTTCTTGGAGTAGTTGCGGTAAGTGGTCTCTTGTAATTGTGAATTGAGATTCTAAGTTTTAATTGGGGTTTTTATGCTGATGTTTTGGTAGCTTCACACCTTTGGGAACGAGACTCTTTTTGAACTATTTCGTAGGCAAGCCAATTTTGAAGCGTTAGGAGTAAGTCCTAATCGCTCGTTAGTTGAGTAATTCATTTGGGTTGGTTTTAATTAATTGATTAAGTGAATAATTGAGTGATTTATTGATCAATTATAGGTGCTGGTGGTCTCGAGATTTCATTAAAAATGAATACGAACCAGGTGTGTACCCGAAAATGCAAAAAATGAGATCTAGCAAAAGCCGAAAACCATTCTATCGACGCCACATGGATGTGTGGTCACCCGTGTGGTAGGCCATGTGTGAGACTGTTAGTCACCACACGGACGTGTGATCGACTAGCCAGGCCGTGTGCGAGTGACATGGCCCGTGTGATGGCTGGGCGAGGCCGTGTGCAACAACGGGCTCGACCAATTGGGCCGTATGGGCCACATGGTGTGTGGGATTCTGGGCCAGGCCGTGTGATCGACAAGCTTGACCGTGCGAGTGAGGGTCAAGTGAGGTCGTGTAATCCACACGGCCAATGGCAATTTGGGCCGTATGGGCTACACGAGCGTGTGGGCCCACACGGGCAGGCCACATGGGCGTGTGAGCCCATTTTTTGTAATGTTCTGTAAGGTTGCACGGGTCACCTTAGTCGACTGTGAGCCTAATGTAGGGTTGGTAAGCTTTACCTAAACCCCTAATTATGTGACTTGACTTTCTAATTTCTGTATTGAGCATGAATTCTGATATCTGAATGTATGAACTGTGTTTGCATAAAAGCATGACGTCTTATGTATGTTGCATTGCATCGGGGTGGGATTGATGATATTCAAAAGAAGTATCTGAGAGGCTTTTAAGCCTGTTATCTGGCAACTCAACTGTAAATTTTTTATTTTGTGCCGCATTCGGTACAACATGGTGTGTAGGGCTGGGTTGGTTGATTTTATCCCTATATGGTGTGTAGGGTTGGACGGAGCCAGTGTGTAGAGGCTGGTGGGTACGACTCTATTATATGCGTATTCTGTCTGAAATGGGCCAAGGCCCAGTTATATGTCTGAATCTGTATCTGAGTGGGCTAAGGTCCACACTGTTTTTGTAAAGGGCTCAGACCTGAAATATGAATATATGTCTGTAATCTAATATTCTGTGTGTATGTTTCTGTAGGGATTACACACTGAGTTTGCGAAAACTCACCCTTTTCTATTTAACCTGTTTAGGAAATCCCCAGCAGTAAATGGATCGGTGTGATAGAGGACTCGGCAGTGACCACAGTTCTGGACACTTTACTATGGTTTTATTTTTAATTATTAATTATGGTTTGATTATATTTGGGTAATTTTTATGTAATAAGGCCTTTACGGATTTTTACTTAAATTTGGGATTATTATTTTCTAATTGCCAGCAGTAGGACAAGACTCAAGTTTTTAAAATGAACATATGTTTTATAAAAAACACACGAATCCGCAAATTACTTTTAAAAACTTCCGCAACGTATAACGTTTTGAAAATGGTTAATAAATAAATCAACGACGCGATTTTTTACAGTAACCTAAAATATCAAAAGAGCATTATTATAATTACGTTTTCTAATTATCTGTAAATGGTTTTAGTGCAATCATGTTTTCCAAAGCATTACCATATGACATCACTAGATTCGGCCATAACGTCTAGGCGGGTTTGGGGTGTTACACAATTAGTTAAAGGGAGTTAATTGTTACATGATTAATATATTTTGATTAATATTGTCTAGCATAAAATTTTTGAATACCTTTGAAATTGCTCAATTAGACTTTATTTGATGAAAATGTTCAATTTTTGCATACCTCACAATACTCTTTGTTTCATATGCATCATACTCAATTTTGGAATATTCAAGCATATGTAACACCCCATACCCGACCTAGTCACCAAGCTCGAATATCAAGGTGCCACACGACTATCTCATGTCAAATACAACAAGTAAAAGCTTATTCTCAATAAAACGTCTTACATTTTAACATTCGTACAGGTTTAAAGTCTATCTTAAGCTTTAGTTATCGTCGTTACATGCTAACATACATCAAATAGCCTTAAAATAATAATTAAACATGAATATGATCCGTTTTAGCAGAATATCAAAACATCAATGTATGTATCAATACTAAAGAGATGGTATTGATATTTTGCCAAAAGGTATTGATACCGCATGGAAAATCGGTACCAAAATTGCTTATTGTTTCACTTAAAAACCCAAACTTCGAAAATCATCAGTACCCCTGCCAAAGTATCAATATTTCTTCCCCAAGTATCGATACTCGAGATAAGGTATCAATACTGAATCTCTATTCTATTTTCTTACACGTTTGAAAATATAGAGGTATCGTTTCTAAAACACGAATATTGATACTTCTGCTCTAGACCCAAAAAATACAACATTTTTAAGCATATAAGTCATTCCAACTCATACCAGTTCAACATGCTATCATATCATTATCAAATAAACACCTAAATGACCATAATAATAGTTTCAAACATCAAAAACAAATTCGAGCAATAGTCTACATATATACAAAACAAACCCCAAAATCCCAAGAGTAATTAAATCATGGAGACAACTCAAAATATCATATCCAATATTAGAACAAAGATTACCACATTACCTTATTCCCAAAACATAATCAATTAATAAACACCTACAAATAACGAAAATGGACTTGCTTGGATCATCTTTCGAAAAGCCACATCACTCACACTGGCACAACTAATCTGCAGAGTTTAAGAAGGGAGCGGGTGAACTTAACAAGCTCTGTGAATGCTTAGAGTAACCACAATGTACACATAATATCAAAGGTCAATAAAAAGCATACTACAACACATTCACAACCATATTCTATTCGAGTCAGAATTATATGATCATGTTTCATTAATTCATTTAACAATAATTTGTCAAGACTAAAACAACATATACATGCTTTAATAACTCACAAGTTTAACTTATATATTTGCAGGCATTCAGAAGTTATATGCAAAACAACCCAATCCACAATTACATACGTAATTTACGATGAGAACATACTAATGTTTTCATGTAACTTAAATAAACTCATTTAACATATTATTCATAATTAAAAGCATCTATCTATTATCGTATTATCATAACATATAAGATCATATTTAAACGATAAATTGGCACTTAAAGCTCTGAAACATAAGGTGAGCTCTATCATCACTCATTGGATACATGAATCTCCAATAAACCAATTGAATCGTAGAGTCAAACATATTCCAAAAGTGAAGCATAAAGCTAGCACTCTCCAACACACCAAACATGTCCCGTTGAATGGAGCCTAGCTCACATTTCCTTATCTCTCCAACATGTCCTAGGGCCTCAACGCTCAAATCACGCAACACATATAGGTGAGTACTCACAATTCTATGACATGCCAACTATATCCAAAGGTCTTATAAGATCACAAGGCCAAAATATCCACCTTATAATTACACATTTTTTATTACTAATTTGATACACATCAACTCCGTTGATATTCTTCAGTTCACATCACAAACTTGTACACAATGCATGCTTATTGAATTCATATTTAATTGCACTTAAAGTGCCACAATAATGCTCATTGAGCCATCATATATCCGTTAACATATGAGTGCATTAAAATTAGTTTATCACATACAAAAACCTGTTATACTAGCATCATATTCCACAATGCAACAAATACATACTCACCGGCTTTTGCACACTTTCACTGCACATCTTTATATTGCTAACACAACATCATTACTGTCATTCCGCATATTTAATATACCCACAATACAATACAATTCACAATATTGCATCATAATAATCAATTCATAGTTATTCACATATTCACATAATTTTCAAAAATAAAACAAGGAAAATAGAAAGCTTACACTCGGAACTTAGGAGAGAGGTTTAGGATATTCTTAAGCTTTTAATCAACATTAGAACCATGTCTACAAGTAGCAATTCCAAACACTCACCAATTACGCTTTCATTGGAAAGCCGAAAGCTTAAACTAACTTTTCCTTGTCTTTCACCTTGCTCGTAGAAGGTTTCAACGGTTCTGATGCTTCACACATGTTAACCGCACAAAATACACAATAAAAAATTCAGCCAAAAACTCACTTAAACCAGCCAAAAATGCAAGCCTAATCTATATTCCTCAAAAAACTAAAATTTTGACTAACAAACTTGAAACTCAAATATCTCGGTCTATACTTAATATTTTTTCCTAAAATGGATTCCATTCATCTAATTATTCACTTATGACTGGTTCTCAACCTTTAAACTACTAAAAAAATACTGAATTCATTGTATCGAAATTTTGACATGTTTACGATAATTTTCACAAAAATTCATCAAATCCTTAGAAATCATTAATGAAACTTTAAAGTAAGTTTAGAAACCTTCAAGTCATTTTAAACATAATTGAAAAACACTTTGAAACCACGTTTTTATCCACAAACCTGAACTTCACCATTAAAGACCCAATTTTTGGCTTTTATTTGAAACATGTGTTTCAATGGCAAAAAATTCAGTTTAAAGGACTAGATATTTTTAAAACTCATAGAAAGTCGAATGGTTACCTTTGATGGAAGAAAAAATGAGCTTTGATGCTAATTTGAAAAAAACCCATGTTTGGAGAAGATGATGTAGATGATGAAGTTTTTGGATGATTTTCTTAGTTTAAATGGAGGTTTTAAGGTTTAAGGGTAATATAAATCAACGAGGATTAGGAATTAGAAGTAAAAATTGATTGGGAGAGTAAAGGAAAAACAAAAGGATGATACCAATATGGGGGAGCAAAAGTTAACGTGAAAACTATTTGGAAAATGGGGTTTTTAGGTTGATTTTGGACATTTGGTCAAAGTCTTAATAAAAACTCTTCATTTTGACTCTTTTGCAAACCAGTCCTATTTTCAAAATTAAAGTTATTTAAAACTCATTTTAGAAATTGATTTAATTTTCTAAAAACCATAATAAAAAACATTACTGGTACATCATGTTGCAAAATTTCGAACACTCTAAGTTTGAAATTCCTAAAATACCCCTAAAACTCTTAGGCCCTATTTTGGGGTGTTACAATATAGAACTAGTTAGATCTTAAAATTCATGTTGGTAAAGTTTTCTGCATTTTGAAAAATAGTTTTAGCATTTGGTATTTATATCGATACTATTTTATCGATACTTTTGAAAAATATCGATTCTTATTTAAAGAGTATTGATACTTGTGAGACTTTTAAGGTGCCTACAACATGTTTTTCAACTAATTCACAAACCCGAAAAAAATTAATTTTCCCCTTTTCAAAACCCTCTCAACCTAATCTTCAAAAACTTCAAATTTCTTCATCTTTTATTTAAAATTTTGACACAAATCAACCTACATTATCATTTTCTGTGAGGAGTCTAAAAGTTTGCTCTCCAATTTCACACCTTTAAAGCAATTTTGAGGTAATTTTTTTATTTGTTATTGCGAAAATTCTTGAATGTTTTTAAATTGTTAATTAGAAATTATGTTTTTGGGGTTTATTTGGAACATATATATGTGTTTTCATGCAAGAGGTTGCCTAATTTTAACCAAACTCTTACGATATTTCGTTAAACTTATTTCCCACAAAGTGTTCAATAAAATTCCCCAACCAAAATTTTAAGTGCTACTAGGGTCACTCTTGTCTAGTCAGCTAGAATGTTAGTTGGGAAACGCCCTCGTTTCGGTCCTTCATCTTCTTCTAGTGGTCAATCTAATTCTTTTGATGATTGTTTTAGAAATAACTATTACTCTTACCGTTTTAATCAATACTTTTTAAAATGAAATGTTAACGTTTCTCGCACCGTTGATATCGATTTTTTGGCCAAAATCAATTTTCCATTTCCTCAAACTTTAATTGAATGGCAGTGGATTGATTTTTTTTAAGAAATTCATTCAATTACTCACTCTAATCTTGTTCGAGCATGTTATTCAAATGCTAGACTCGAACATGATGAATCTGGTGAGACGATGGTTGTTGTCAATTCTTTTCTTATGAATACTCCTATTCATCTCAATTTAGAAAATCTTGGTGAATTTTTGAAACTCCCTCCCGGGGGTGAGTCGAATGAGAAAAGCCCTTATAATTTGACATTGATGTCCATAACCGCATTTTTCATTTTATTATTACCTAGATATTACATCCTATTTCAAAACATGTTGTTCACCAATCTACCGACTATTGGTGGATTGATTCTTTTCATAGCAATAGGCATCCAAATTTGGCTTTAATCTTATTTAATGACATTACCAAACGTATTGGTCAAAAGCTTGAGACTAAGCTATCTCTGCCTTTTGGTACATTCTTATCATACATTTTCCAATGTCTTAACATCCCCACAAATGTCGATCCTCCTTTGGTTGTTAAACATGAACCTATTAGCTTTTCTACCATTCATAGAGCTAGTTTTAAACTAGATCCTACTACCAACACTTGGGTAAAAGATGTTCATCATGTCCCTCAAGATGATGATAATGAAGAACATAAAAAAGACCATGATGGCATTCCTCCGCTCCAACATGACCTTCCATCGACTTCTTCCTCCGCTCAACCGTTTGCTCAGCCTCTCTCCGACGAAGTGTCTTGTAACACCACAAACCTGGCCTAGACGTTATGGCCGAATCTGGTGACGTCATAAGGAATGGGTTTTGAAAACGTAGTCATCACGAATAAGCCCCTTAGTTTTCATTTCCATATTTGCTTAGAACCACCGAAAAATCATTATTTACTTAGTTAATCTGCCCTAAAAACATATTTTACAGCGGAATCTCATAAAATATTTTGTCAGAGCATGCAGGTAATAAACAACCAAAAACCACAGTTAAAAATCATAAAGTCCAAAATTACAACCTCTCAAAATTTAACCCAAACTATAAAATAAAACCATAAATAAAAAACTTAAACAATTTTATGGAAAGGTGGCCACCGTTGAGTCCCTTGCAGCATCGATCCGCCTAACTCTATGGATTACCTATACAGAATAAACAGAAAAGGGTGAGTTTATGTAAACTCAATGTGTAACCCCACAGAATTAAGCATGCACACAACCAGAAAATCAGAATCAGTCAGATACATATTCAGGCTTAAGCCCATTACAGATACAGATACAGATACAAATGTGCAAATTAGAATCAGAAATCAGATATCCTACCCCCATCCTCTACACACCGTCTCCGTCCATCCCTACACACCGTGTGAGGTTTAAAACACCCACCCAGCCCTACACACCATGTTGTACAGATGTGGAACATAACAGATATAATGCAGCCATGCTGCCAGATCATAGGCTTAAATTGCCTTTCAGAACACATCCTCCAATATATATCATCCCACTCTAATAATAGTAACAGATACAGAAACAATTATACAAATCAACATGCTCAACATGCTAATAATTAGATCACAGATAGTTATACAAATTAATAATCAGACATACACAGTACTATCATGCTCGGTATAGAATATTAGTCAATCAGATCATACAATTTAGGGTTCAGTTAGCCCTTACCGACCCTACTGTAGGCCCACAGTAGTTTGGGACGACTCGTGTAACCCTAGGGAAAAATTTAAATAAAGAGGCCCACACACTCGTGTGGGTTGCCCATGTGGGCCCACACCATATTAGCCTTGCCCGTGTGGATCACACGGCCTGGCCCAGATACTACACACTCGTGTGACGTGCCCATGTGGGCCAACACACCTAATTTAGCCTAGCCCGTGTAGCTCATACGGCCACACTCTGGCCATCATACGGCCGTGTCTTATGCACGGTCTGGCCTTCGTCAATCACACGGCCATGTCGTCGCACACGGCCTACCACACAGCCGTGTGGCGTCGATAATGGGTTTTTCGGCTTTCACCGAAACTTATTTTTCTACGTTTTGGGTACACACCAGGTATTGTTTCGATGCAAAAACACTTTTGAGCCTTTCAAAACCTAAAATTGACAAACCAAACACCAAAATCAGTCTTGATTCATGACTAAATCGAAATCGCGAAATCGACCATATTTCAAAACGAACGCCCAAAACTTACCCCGAAGCTCCAAAGAATACCGACTAAGATTTAACAAAAGAAGAACCCCATTATTCACGATTTTTTGCCATCAAAAACACAAATTTAGTGCTAACAGAAAAGGTAACATCACTTAACCCGATTAAAGAGAAAACTCCCTACTTGAACAAACATACAACTAATACTTACCAACGTGTATGAACCCCGTGAATTGCAAAAATCACAATTTTGGGGAGTAAAAAGGGAATACTGATTGAGGAGACAATAACATAAAAGGAGAAAAAAAGAAGGGAGTAAAGTGAACGTCAGATTTTTGGAAGAGACGGAAAGCCAAAATTTCAAAAAAAGAAAAAAAAGAAAAATAATCCAGATAACCACCATATCTCAACCCCCCAATATTTTCTCCATCAAACAACCCACTACTCAAAATTCTAGTTCAACTGAAACTCAACTACTAAACCGCGCAAAAATAATACCTACGCTCGTGCAACTTGAACTTGGAACCTCACACACACACCCAGAACAATTAACCACTGAAGCAGATACACAATTGTGTCAAAATTTTACAGAAGCGGACATAAGAAATTTGGGGCGTTACAACTCTAATCCCCCTAAAAGAAATTTTGGCCTCAAAATTTACCTGGTTTGAACAGATGAGGATACTGCTGACGCATCGAATCCTTAGGTTCCCATGTGGCCTCTTCAGTGCTATGATTCCACCACAGCACCTTCACTAATGGAATGGACTTTTTTCGTAGAACCTTAACATAGCGATCTAGAATTTAAATCGACTCTTCCTAAAAAGTCAAGTCTGGCCTAGCCTCTATCTCCTCGACCGAGACAACATGGGATGGGTCAGAACGATACCGTCTCAACATCGAGACGTGAAACACATCATGAAGATGGTCCAGTTCAGGGGGTAGCTCCAACTTATAAGCAACTGGTCCCACTCGCTTCAGAATCCTATACGGCCCAATAAACCTAGGGCTTAGCTTGCCCTTAAGACCGAATCTTAGAACCTTCTTCCATGAAGAAACCTTAAGAAAGATGAAGTCCCCCACTGAGTACTCAATCTCTCGCCTCTTCAGATCTACTTAAGACTTTTGTCTATCAGAAGCCTTCTTCAGACGATCCCAAATCAGTCGAACCTTATCCTCAGTCTCAGAAACCAACTCAGGACCCAAAACTTGACGTTCTTCCAACTCAGTCCAGCACAAAAGAGTACGACACCTACGACCATACAGAGCCTCTTAAGGTGCCATCTGAATACTAGCTTAGAAATTGTTATTGTAGGCGAACTCAGCTAAAGGTAGATAATCCTCCCAACTACCTCAGAAATCAATCACGCAACTCTGAAGCATATCCTCTAATATCTGAATCACCCGCTCAGATTGACCATCAATCTGAGGATAAAATGCAGTACTGAAGTCCAATCTCGACCCCGGAGCTTCAGGTAACTTCTTCCAGAACTGAGATGTAAAACGAGGATCTTTGTCAGAAATAATCGACAATGGAACCCCATGCAGTCTAACTATCTCGGAGATATACAACTTCACCAATTTCTAAGAGAAAAGTCCATCTGAACCAGAATGAAGTGAGCAGACTTGGTCAATCGATCCATGATGGCACAAACAGAATCCTTCTTAGTGGGTGTTATAGGCAATCCACTAACGAAGTCCATCGTTACTAGCTCCCATTTCCACAAAGGAATATTAATGGCTACAACAAACCGAAGGCAACTGATGCTCAGCCTTAACCTGCTGACAAGTCAAACAACGAGCAATGTAATCGGTAGCCTCAAGCTTCAACCCCGAACACCAATACAATTCGTGAAGGTCACGATACATCTTATTACCGCTGGGATGCATAGCATAAGGGCTACTATGCGCCTCCTATAGAATAGACTACCTTAGATCAGAATCGTTCGGCTCAATCTACTAACTTTTTAACTCGAATCTGCTCAATCCAAGTCGGCTTAACCTATAACTCGGCTAACAGACTTCCATCATCAATCAGACTAAGGTGAGCAAACATCGCTCTCAAATAAGACATCACTCTTCGACTTAGATGTAACACCCCTAACCCGTATCCATCGCCGAAATAGGTTAAGAGGCATTACTAGACTTGTAACTCAGTTAAGAATAATTATTTATCAAATATCATCTCATTTCAGTAAATATCATTCATTTACGTTCAATATGTACTTAAATAGAACATATAAAGCTTAAATAATGAATTTGAGACTAAATCGGTAACACGACATCATACATTACTCACACGTAAATCCATTTTCACATAAACATCAATAAAATATCACATTGTCCCTTATAAGGCTCTACGAGACCTTAAAACATGCTTGGAAGAGGTTTGAGACTAAACCGATAACATTTGAAAGCTTTGGGAAACTTAGAAAATTTTCATGCATACAAGGATCATACGCCCGTGACACAAGTCGTGTGGAAACAGGGCATACATACTGGCTTGCATCACACGGCCGGAGACACGCTTGTGTGACTTGGCAGTGTGAAATTTGAAGGGTAAACTGGCTTGGCCACACGGTTGACCACACGCCTATGTGCCTGGCCCGTGTGCCTATTCGAAATGGTCACACACGCCCATGTGCCAAGGCTGTGTGCTTCACACGGCCACCAGACACGCTCGTGTGTCTAGGCTGGGTGCAAGACTGACTTGAATTTCTAATTATTTCCCGGGAACACACGGCCGTGCATCAAGGTCAGATGTCACACACGGTCGAACCACATTCCGTGTGCTCAGCCGTGTGGACGTAAATAGGCCATTTGCAAGGCCAATTCGCCACCCATAATGGTCTACCCTGTAAACTCAAAATGTGGCACCAATTTATACCTAAAAGGCAGCCCAAAACATCAACAAAATTATGCCCAATTCATAGCCTAAAAACATCAACCAATTTAATACACATTTATTACTCCAAAATATACCATTTCTCAAACAATATATAGTTATAATCAACCAAACTCATAATCACCAAACCATCACCATTTCTATAATAATCTTGCCAAACACAAAACCAAATATATATATACACCATAAGCACATATATGAGAAAATATCATAAGCCAAACTCACATTTAACATTACAAAACACATGTCCACAACTCAAACCTATACATGCCATAAAACCAAATCACAAGTGTCTAAATACCGAAATAAAAAATTGGATAGTGTGATGCAATCTCCGTCGACTTCTAACTCGAGCGAACATCCGAATCACTATAAAGCTTAGTAAGCTCGTATGATATTAAACTTATCTTATTGAATAAACACATATTAAGCATTTACATATACTATAATATAAACTCATTTGGTTTCACCTTTATACCATAATTCCAATCACATAATTAACAAAGCTTCACAAGTTTATTTATTTCTAAGCTCATACGGATAAAAATCTTTCTTATCTATTTGATCCCATTTACATATACAAAATCAACTATCTATATGGCTTCATTCAAACCAACATTCTTCACATCTTCTTTAACCAAGGTGAATCGTGTTAACTATCATCAAGTAATAGTATTTCGCACGTTATATACCTTATGTATATATAGTTAAAACAAACATAACTCATGCCTCATTTAACATCCAATTCATACCTCCATATAGCCAAATGAACCCATTTTTGCATAAAACATATTTATATACATATCTTTCTCATTTCTTATACATGATACAATATGAACTCATCACTTTCATTCGATTCTCACATAAGTTTTGTACGTACCTGTATTTCTTATTTCAATTGTACTTTCATTCTTGTCTTGACTATGCCCATTGAACCATTTAGAATCGCTAAGGATAGTTGGAAATCTCATATAACTCATACAAGGCCATATCCCAGATATGGTCTTACATGTTATAGTATATCGATGCCAATAGCCCAACTATGGTCTTATACGAATCTTATATCGATGCCAATGTCCCAGACATGGTCTTACACAAATCTCATATCGATGCCAATGTCCCAAGCATGGTCTTACACGAATCTCATATCGAAAACCCTAATGTCATGACATTTAGATCCTAAGCTATTCCTAAGGTTCGTACGAGAGTTTCGAACGTCATAATTCTGTCGATTGTGCTCATACTCATTTCCAATTAGCATTATAATTTAATTTAACAATAATAATAAATTTATAGCACAATTTAATAGCATTTATTAACATACGAACTTACCTCGCTCGTTAAAACGACAGAACATATCAACTAGTCTGATACTTTATCTTTTCCTCGATCTAAACCCATATTTTGCTTTTCTCAATCTAGTTATAATCAAAATCAGCTTAGTAAATTATCTTTCTATTCAATTTAATCCAAATTTACTTTAAAGTACTTTTATACTTTTGCCACCATAATTTCACATTTTTGTAATTTAGTTATTATCACATAAAATCACAAGTTCATGAAATTAAACACTAAACCAAGCTAGCCGAATTTTTCATATATTACTATCAGCCCATATTTTCAATTTATTTTAAAATTCAACCACTAAATTTCCATATTTCACAATTTAATCAAAAATTGACATTTTTACCAAAATTCACTTTACAAAACTTGTATATCTAACAACAATGATTTATTTTCCATAATCAACTAACAAAATACCCATGCATTCAACAATGGCAACATTAAATACTTTAACACTTTTGAAATCAGAGATATGGGCTAGCTAGAATACGAAGCAACGATCTCAAAAACGTAAAAATTATTAAAATCTGAGTTAAAAATGTAATACCCGAGATTTGGGGGTGATGCATTTTAATTTGTATCTATGTGTTGGTGTGCTTTGTATGCTGTTTGGCTGTGTTTGGGGGCTTCGGGAAAACCTTGAGGTGTGGGTAGAGGCCTTGGAAAAATAATTATTTTTAAGCTGATAGGGGAGAGTTAGGGGAAAAAGGTCTTAAAGGAATTTTTGTGTGGATTATGACACAAGAATCCAATTGGTAAAGTGGCTAGGAGGCACCACTTAGAGTACTTGTGGTTGACGCATCAGGGAGTGAGAAGGGCCTTGGTTCGAGCAGCTCTAGCAGTATTTTGGCATTTATTTTGCGTCAAGGGGAGTGAAGAGTTGGGTGGCAATCAGACTCTGAAGGGATGAGGATGAGACTTGGTCAAGGTGTTTGAAATTGTGGCTAGGAGAAAAGATGGGAGTTTGCCTCATTCAAACTCATTCTAATGAGAGGAGGGGAGGAAAAAGTGGAGAGAAAAAGGGGGGGGTGAGAGTTGGCCGAATGTAGGACTTTGGGAGGGGAGTTACATATTCGGTGGGAAGGCTTGGGTGTGCCAAAATTTAGAGTTGTCAAAGTGCCATTTAGTTACTTTTCTCTAGCTGAAATTTAACTCATTTCTCTCTTTGTGCTTATTCTTTTCTTTCATACCAAAACTACATAGAATTCAACCCTTTTTCTCAGTTGTTTGTCTTGGCCAAAACCTCAAAGACCCTTAAGGTCATCCTTTGTGTTCATCTTCTCTTCTTCTCCACTCTCTTCACAAGGCCGAACCTATCTCTTCCACTCTACTCTTCTTTTCTTTTCGTTTTGATGAAAAAGCCCTTACCTTCTCTTCATTTTAGAAGCCGTTCTTCCCTATACTCTACCCCTTGTGGCCAAATGCTCTGCTTTCTTTTGGGGTCTTAGCCGAATCATACCACCATTTCACTCTTTTCTCTTTTCATGTTATCAAACTTTACGGAGGCCGAAGAATCAAGTGGTGGCTGAATCTCTTTACCTCTGTGGTATTTCGAAACCGATCTTCCTTGGTCAGATCTTTCAGTCGACTGCTAGTAAGTGAGGTAAGGATTCTTTTGTGTCCAAACTTTATCTTTTTCCTTCTGGGATTGTCGAAATGAAGAACTCTAATCCCATTTGCCCATTTGATCGAAACCATGAGGGTAGGTTTCGGGATTCTTTAGAGCCAACATTAAGAGGAAGGGCTTTCGGGATTTGATCGATAAGGTAAGAAGATAGTGCCATTTGGACAAAGGTCATATCTTTTAAGTGTTAGCTGATTCTAACTATGGTGTGACAGGAAGGGTTCAACAAAGGTATAGGAGGAGTCTTAGGGATTTGGATCTATTTCAGTAAGGGTATTCAGTTAAATTATAGATATGATTCATTTAGATTTTATGTATCGATTAACCAAGTTTTCTGATTAAGTAATATTCAATGGATACGAGTATCAGTGGCGGAGAGAAAGGGGTAGTCCCTACCCCTAGATTCAAGAAACGTTCAGTTTTTACGGTTCGGGATTAGCCACCGGGGTGTGGGCCAGCTTTAGAAAGAGACAAGCAGATCACTGTAGTCTCTTCGAGTGAGGACGCTAGGGAAATCGAGAGCCTAGTGCTTCAGGTTATCATGTGTGTGGTTAATTCGCTGTTTCTATGATTAATCAATTAATTATATGTGTTATACGTGTGATAACCGTTACAGTGGTTGTGGTGGGTTTGTTACCCTTAATTGGGTATCACATTAACCAGGTTAGTGCTTTATCTAAGGTGTGGATGGTTGATTATTGTGGATATTTTGAGCATGTTGAATGCCTACCTAATATGTCCATGCATTATTCTATCATATCATTATAGCATGTTGCATATGCATGGGATCGGGATATATATGTTAAATGAAGGACCGGGTGTACATTTATGTATGTGTGGTGATTGGCTATGTGCCAAATTATGACTTGGTGTCAGTTATGTGCCACATCAAGGGATTGATGCTTGCTTTGTGCTTCATCATGGTTTGATGATGACCATGGGTTACATTGTGGATATCGAGATTTGGTCACATAGTGATCGGTGGCTATGCCACGTTCTGTTTGGTCACATAGGTGATCGGTGGCTAGGCCACGTTATATTTGGTCACATGGTGATCGGTGGCTATGCCACGACTTTGGGCAGCTTGACTGCCAAAGCGGTGTGTAGCGGTTGGAGGGTCGATTTAGTAAGCCCCTAGTGTGTTATGGTTGGTACGGGGGTGTGTAGAGGATGGACTTTAGGTTGGGTTGGGTAACATATTTGCATCATCATGTGTGGTATGTGGATTGTGTGATTTGGGCCAAGCCCATTTGGGAAACATGTGAAGTAATCACACACTGAGTTTGTTCGACTCACCCTATTTTCTTAAACAATGCAGGTGATGTATGATACAAGGACCAGGCTAGAGTAGATTCGTGGTGGCCATGCAGAAGTTGTTTTAATGTTTTATGCACTTAAATTCTTAGTTACTTTTGGGTTAGTTTTCTTTTGAATGTAATAAGGCCATTTAAATGTTTGGGGATTTTTATTTTATTGTGAGTCAGTCGGATTATCGATTAAAAACTAGGAACAATTTTGGAAACAATTTGCAACTTAAAGATTAAACTTGAGTTTTTAACCTGAATATTTTAAATATCTCGATTTCTCTTAAAACTTCCAAACGTACAACATTTTAGACTACATCCGACCTTCAAAGTTTTTGTTCTTTTACAAACTAAAGAAAATAACTAAAATTCAAAACGTGTTTTCACCCATTGAATCAAATTCTTTTCAGACATATTTCCTCGTAACATTTCGAATTCGGCCATAGTGTTTTGGCCCGAGTTTGGGGTGTTACAGTTTGGTATCAGAGCAGGGTTCAAAACTCGACTTTGAGGGTTTTTGGGCCCAAAACATCTTTCGAAAGTGAGTTTTACTTAAACTTGTATTTTCACAAGATGTTCAGGTTTTCTGGCATGGCACCTGAGTCTCCGGCCCGATGTCCACCAGGTAAGTACTTCAAACCATTGCATGATTTGTATGTAAGGTGATATGGGATCGTAGATTAGTAAGTTAGGGACTATTGAACTCTAGGATTAGCATACCACAACACTAAATTTCATAAGACTTAACTCATTTCACCAAACCCGGGAATAAGTCGTGGAGTTCAGGTGTGGTAACAAACATGTGCATGTCTAGGCATGGATTCCGAATGAGCTTGGTATTTAAGTAGTCCTAGTGACTCACCTCCTCTTTTCTGGAATCCTACCTGGTGCGCAGTAATTGTTCACCCCAATCACGAGGACTTGTTCATGGGCCAAATCTATAAATAAAACTCGAAAGGGACCAGATACCCGGTTTTGGAAAACAATCCAATTACCCCGATTTACAAAATTACCAAAGTAACCCGATTTGTGAAAATTACTGAAATACCTCCCAGTTTATGAAATTACCATACTACCCTCGATTTTTACCAAAATACCCCTATTTTGCAAAAATACCAAAATACTCTTATTTTGCAAAATTACAAGATACCCCTGATTTTGAAAATTACCAAAATACCCCTATAGGACAAATTATAAAAATACCCCTGGGTTGGGAACGGACGAAAATGTTCAAAGTGGTGAACATGTGTAGTGGATAGTATTGATAAATGAATGAGATTTTCTGAGTTAGGGTGGAGGATTGAGATAAAACATTGAATGACCGAAAGAACTACTATTAAATGTCTTTACATAAAATTACATGTGGATAATCAATGGAACAATAAGTTAATGCATAAAATTTCTTAAACAGATTAAAATGCTGTGATAGACATGAGTTCTAGGGGGCAAGGTCATAGTACGCGTGGATGTGGTAGGGGCAGAATGTCAATATCGGAACCAGTTGGGTCTGGTCATGGATCGGGGAATGAAACGACACCGCCTATGGTGGAAACGGAGTTCCAAGATCAGACGGGTGGAGACGACACAGTATCTCAGGCTATGCTACGAGTCTTGGAAAGAGTTGCGGGAGCGAATGTGGGTACCGGGGTTCGAAAGTCCATTTTTGAGAGACTTCGGGCAAATGGAGCTAAGATATTCAGAGGTGTCTCGGGGGTGGCTCCAAATGCGGCGGAGTATTGGTTGGAGGCAGTCGAGAGAATCATGGATGGTTTGGACGCACTGCAGAGGAGAAGCTGAAGGACGCTATATCTCTACTACGGGATGAGCCCTATCAGTGGTGGCTTACCGTCAAGGAGGGTACTCCAGTGAATCAAGTAGATTGGAGTTACTTCAAGGTGAAGTTTGAGGGGAAGTACGTGGGAGCTAGCTACGTGGACGCACAGAGGAAGGCGTTTTTGAATCTAGTGCAAGGGGGTAAGTCAGTAGCGGAATATGAGGCAGAATTCTTGAGGTTAAGTCGGTATGCTAGAGGGATTGTTGCTATTGATTATGAACGCTGCGTGAGGTTTGAGGATGGGCTCCGAGATGAACTGCGGGTATTGAGAGCTCCTCAGCATGAGAGGGACTTTGCCACATTGGTGGAGAAATCTTGGATCACCGAGGAAGTTAAGCGAGCTGAAATGCAGAATAGAGATAGAGACAGAGGCCAGAACAAGAGAGGTTTTGGGTCGTTAGGGTCTTCGGGGGGTTTCCAGAAAAAGCCTAGGGTGGACAATCCTACTCGTGCTATTATGCCAACTGCTGGGAATTAGGTCCATCCATGTGCTCGGTGTGGGAGGATGCATGTAGGCGAGTGCTGCGGAAGGATTAGGGAATGTTTTAAGTGTGGGTCTAAGACTCACTTTATGAGGAATTGTCCTCAGATTGCGGATAGGGCTCAGTCAGTGGGTCAAGGGTATGTGCAGTCAAGAAGGGGTGGTTCATAGGTGACGAGAGGTCGTGGGCCGAGCCGAGGAGGAAATGGTTTTGGCCGAGGTCGTGGAGCACCGGGTAGGGGTGCTGGGAGCTCAGAAGCAAGGTAGCCAGGGTTAGTGTATGCAGCCAGACGTCGTGAGGAGGGGGATGCACCAGATGTTATCACAGGTACGTTCCTTATTTATGGTTTACCCTTTACTGCTTTAATTGATGTTGGGTCAACGCATTCGTATATTGCTAGCATGGTGTCTGGAACCTTGAATGTGAACTCTGAGACTATCCCTAGAAAGATGACTGTATTTAGTCTTTTAGGGCAATCTATGGTAGTAGAGAAACTCTTTAGAGACGTACCTTTAGAGGCTCAGGGGGTGGTATTCCAGCTGACTTGATGGAGCTGCCGTTCGGGGAATTTGACCTGATCTTAGGGATGGATTGGTTAGTAAGATACCGTGCGAATCTGGACTGTACTGCTAAGCGCATGTCAATAAGGACTCCGAGAATTATGAGGTTGCAATGATAGGTGAGAGAGAGGCTACCTGTCTAACATAGTGTCTACTCTTAAGGCGGTGAAGATAGTGAATAAGGGGTGCTCGGCTTTTTTGATGTTGGTTAGTGCCTTGGATGCTGAGGAGGTAGCTGTGGGGAGGTCAGGACGGTGAAGGAGTTTGCGGATGTTTTTCTAGAAGAACTTCTAGGGTTACCTCCGGATCGAGAAGTGGAGTTTAGAATTGACCTGTTGCCAGGAACAATGCCAGTGTCCATCGCTCCTTATAAGATAGCACCAAAGGATTTGGTTGAACTGAAGGCCCAAATCCAGGAGTTGCTAGATTGCGGGTTTATTCGACCCAGTGTGTCTCCGTGGGGAGCACCGATGTTGTTCGTAAAGAAAAAAGACGGGTCTATACGTATGTGCATAGATTACCGCCAGTTGAATAAACTGACGATCAAGAACAAGTACCCACTGCCGAGGATAGACGGCTTGTTTGACCATTTCAAGGGAGCTGCGGTCTTTTCGAAGATAGATTTGAGGTCGGGATATCACCAGCTTAGGGTGAAGGAGGCTGATATCCATAAGACGGCGTTTCGAACTCGATATGGGCACTACGAATTCTTGGTAATGCCGTTTGGGTTGACTAACGCACCAGCTGCGTTTATGGACATGATGAATCGGGTTTTCCAACCTTACCTGGATCAATTTGTCGTAATGTTCATTGACGACATCTTGGTATATTCAAAGTCGGAGAAAGAACATGATGCACATCTACTGGTGGTGTTACGAATTTTAAGGGAAAAGAAGTTGTACGCCAAGTTTAGCAAGTGTAAATTTTGGTTGAGTGAAGTTGCATTTCTAGGTCACGTGGTATCCGTGGAAGGAATAAGGGTGGATCCCGAAAGGTTGAGGCAGTACTGGAGTGGAAACCACCTAGGTCGATAGTAGAAATTCGCAGTTTCTTGGGGCTAGTAGGGTACTATAAGAGGTTTGTTGAAGGGTTCTCTTCTATAGCGGCACCTTTGACTAAGCTATTGAGGAAGGAGGTACCTTTTGTATGGTCAGATAAGTAGCAGGAGAGTTTCGAGAAGCTAAAAAGAGTTTTGACAGAGGCCCCAATTTTGATCCAACCGGTGGCGGGGAAAGACTTTGTGGTGTATTGTGATGCTTCTCACATGGGGTTAGGTTGTGTACTGATGCAGGAAGGGAAGGTGGTTGCTTATGTATCCCGGCAGCTGAGACCACATGAAGTTAACTACCCGACGCATGATCTGGAGTTGGCAGCAGTAGTTTTTGCTTTGAAAGTGTAGAGGCATTATTTGTATGGAGAGAAGTTGGTAATCTACACGGACCACAAGAGCCTGAAGTATCTATTGACTCAGGAGGAGCTGAACTTGAGGCAACGAAGGTGGGTGGAGCTATTAAAGGATTACGACTGTTCGATTGAGTATCACCCAGGTAAAGCAAATGTGGTGGCGGATGCATTAAGTCAGAAAGTGGTGTCAGATCTGAGGGCTATGTTTACGCATCTTAGTCTCTACGACGAAGGGAGTTTGTTAGCAGAATTGCAGGTGAAGCCGACATGGTTAAGTCAGGTAAGAGAGAAATAGTTGGTGGATGAGGTTCTGAGTACTCGACTTCAGCAAGTTCAGAGCAAGGAGTTAGAGGATTATAGTGTAAACGGTGACGGAGTCCTGTGTTTCTGTGGTAGGGTGTGTATGCCGGAGGATGTAGAACTGAGGCAGAAGATTCTTCAGGATTCGCATGGTATCCCTTACGCTATGCATCCTAGAGGAAGTAAGTTGTATAAAGACCTACGGGAACAATTTTGGTGGCCTGGATTGAAGCGTAAAGTTACAGAATTTGTGGGGAAGTGCTTGACGTGTCAGCAGGTCAAGGTTGAACATCAGGTACCTTCGGGGTTACTGCAACCAGTGGAGATTCCGCAATGGAAGTGGGAGAGGATCACAATGGATTTCGTAAGTGGGCTTCCTCTTATGCCTACTAAGAAGGACTCGATTTGGGTGATCGTGGATAGGTTGACAAAGTCTGCGCATTTCATACTTGTTCGGGTTGATTACCCTCTGTAAAGATTAGCGAAGTTATATGTAGCAGAAATTGTGAGACTGCATGGAGTGCCGGTGTCGATCATATCGGATAAAAATCCTAGATTTACATCGAGGTTTTGGAGGGTGTTGCATCAGGCCTTGGGTACCAGGTTAGACTTCAGTACGTCATTTCATCCACAGTCGGACGGCCAGTCTGAAAGTGTAATTCAGGTATTAGAAGATATGTTGAGAGGTTATGTTATCGACTTTAGGGGTAGCTGGGAGGAATTCTTGCCTTTGGCAGAGTTTGCATACAATAACAGTTACCAAGCAAGTATTCGGATGGCGCCGTATGAAGCACTATATGGGCGGAAGTGTCGGACTCCTACGTGTTGGACAGAATTAAGTGAACGTCATGTCTTGGGTCCAGAGATAGTGGCAGAACCAGAGGAAAAGGTTAAAATGTCTGAGCATGGTTGAAAGAGGCATCGGCGCACGAAGTCGTATCACGGATCTTAAGCGAAAGAGATAGAATTTGCTGTGGGTGATAGTGTGTTCCTGAAAGTTTCACCATGGAAGAAGGTGATGAGATTTAGACGCAAGGGTAAACTGAGTCCCAGGTTTATAGGGCCTTACAGGGTTTTGAAGCGAGTGGGGCCAGTGGCTTACCAGTTGGAATTGTCGTCAGAATTGAAGCAGATGCATGATGTGTTTCACGTGTCAATGTTACGTCGATATCGATCGGATCCATCTCACGTAGTGCCAGTTGAGGAAGTTGAGTTGAAACCAGATTTGTCCTACGAAGAAGAACCGATTCAGATTCTGGAACGAGATGTGAAGGTGCTTCAAAAGAAATCAGTTCCTCTAGTTAAAGTATTATGGCGTAATCACGGGCGAAGAAGCTTCGTGGGAGCCAGAAAAAACGATGCGACAGTAATACCCTCACTTATTTTAATCAGGTAATTTCAAGGCCGAAATTATTTTTTAAGGGGGTAGAACTGTAATACCCGGGATTTGGGGGTCATGCATTTTAATTTGTATCCGTGTGTTGGTGTGCTTTGTATGCTGTTTGGCTGTGTTTGGGGGCTTCAGGAAAACCTTGAGGTGTAGGTAGAGGCCTTGGAAAAATAATTGTTTTTAAGTTGATAGGGGAGAGTTAGGAAAACGAGGTCTTAAAGGAATTTTTGTGTGGATTATGACACAAGAATCCAGTTGGTAAATTGGCTAGGAGGCGCCACTTAGAGTACTTGTGGTTGACGCATTAGGGAGTGAGAAGGGCCTTGGTTCGAGCAGCTCTAGCAGCATTTTGGCATTTATTTTGCGTCAAGGGAGTAAAGAGTAGGGCAAAAATTAGACTCTGGAGGGATGAGGATGAGACTTGGTCAAGGTGTTTGAAATTGTGGCTAGGAGAAAAGATGGGAGTTTGACTCATTCAAACTCATTCTAATGAGAGGAGGGGAGGAAAAAGTGGGGAGAAAAAGGGGGGTGAGAGTTGGCCGAATGTAGGACTTTGGGAGGGGAGTTGCATATTCGGTGGGAAGGCTTGGGTGTGCCAAAATTTAGAGTTGTCAAAGTGCCAATTAGTTACTTTTCTCTAGCCTAAATTTAACTCATTTCTCTCTTTGTGCTTATTCTTTTCTTTCATACCAAAACTACATAGAATTCAACCCTTTTTCTCAGTTGTTTGTCTTGGCTGAAACCTCAAAGACCCTTAAGGTCATCCTTTGTGTTCATCTTCTCTTCTTCTCCACTCTCTTCACAAGACCGAACCTATCTCTTCCACTCTACTCTTCTTTTCTTTTTCGTTTTGGTGACAAAGCCCTTACCTTCTCTTCATTTTAGAAGCCGTTCTTCCCTATACTTTACCCCTTGTGGCCGAATGCTCTACTTTCTTTTGGGGTCTTAGCCGAAGCATACCACTATTTCACTCTTTTCTCTTTTCTCTTTTCGTGTTATCAAACTTTGCAGAGGCCGAAGAATCAAGTGGTGGCTGAATCTCTTTACCTCTGTGGTATTTCGAAACCGATCTTCCTTGGTCAGATCTTTCAGTCGATTGCTAGTAAGTGAGGTAAGGATTCTTTTGTGTCCAAACTTTATCTCTTTCCTTCTGGGATTGTCGAAATCAAGAACTCTAATCCCATTTGTCCATTTGACCGAAACCATGAGGGTAGGTTTCGGGATTCTTTGGAGCCAACGTTAAGAGGAAGGGCTTTCGGGATTTGATCGATAAGGTAAGAAGATAGTGCCATTTGGCCAAAGGCCATATCTTTTAAGTGTTAGCCGATTCTAACTATGGTGTGACAGGAAGGGTTCAACAAAGGTATAGGAGGAATCTTCGGGATTCGGATCTATTTCGGTAAGGGTATTCAGTTAAATTATAGTTATGATTCATTTAGATTTTACGTATCGATTAACCAGGTTTTCTGATTAAGTGATATTCAATGGATGCGAGTACCAGTCGAGGAGAGAAAGGGGTAGTCCCTACCCCTAGATTCAAGAAACGTTCGATTTCTGCGGCTCGAGATTGGCCACCGAGGTGTGGGCCAACTTCGAAAAAAGACAAGCAAATCACTGTAGTCTCTTCGAATGAAGATGCTAGGGAAATCGAGAGTCTAGTGCTTCGGGTTATCAGGTGTGTGGTTAATTCGCTGTTTCTATATTAGTCAATTAATTATATGTGTTATGCGTGTGATAACAATTCACGTTGGTTGTGGTGGATTTGTTACCCTTAATTGGGTATCACAGTAACCAGGTTAGTACTTTATCTAAGGTGTGAATGGTTGATTATTATGGATATTTTGAGAATGTTGAATGCCTACCTAATATGTCCATGCATTATTCCATCATATCATTATAGCATGTTGCATATGCATGGGATCGGGATATATATGTTAAATGAAGGACCGAGTGTACATTTATGTACGTGTGGTGATTGGCTATGTGCCAAATCATGACTTGGTGTCGGATATGTGCCACATCAAGGGATTGATGCTTGCTTTGTGCTTCATCGCGGTTTGATGATGACCATGGGTCACATTGTGGATATCGAGATTTGGTCACATAGTAATCGGTGGCTATGCCACGTTCTGTTTGGTCACATAGGCGATCGGTGGCTAGGCCACGTTATATTTGGGCACATGGTGATCGGTGGCTATGCCATGACTTTGGGCAGCTTGACTGCCAAAGAGGTGTGTTGCGGTTGGTGGGTCGATTTAGTAACCCCCTGGTGTGTTATGGTTGGTACGGGGGTGTGTAGAGGATGGACTTTAGGTTGGGTTGGGTAATATATTTGCATCATCATGTGTGGTATGTGGATTGTGTGATTTGGGCCAAGCCCATTTGGGAAACATGTGAAGTAATCGCACACTGAGTCTGTTCGACTCACCCTATTTTCTTAAACAATGCAGGTGATGTATGATACATGGACCGGGCTGGAGTAGATTCGTGGTGGCCATGCAGAAGTTGTTTTAATGTTTTATGCACTTAAATTCTTAGTTACTTTTGGGTTAGTTTTCTTTTGAATGTAATAAGGCCATTTAAATGTTTGGGGATTTTTATTTAATTGTGAGCCAGTCGGATTATCGATTAAAAACAAAGACCAATTTTGGAAACAATTTACAACTTAAAGATTAAACTTGAGTTTTTATCCTAAATATTTTAAATATCTCGATTTCTCTTAAAACTTCCAAACGTACAATGTTTTAGACTACACCCGACCTTCAAAGTTTTTGTTCTTTTACAAACTAAATAAAATATCTAAAATTCAAAACGTGTTTTCACCCATTAAATCAAATTCTTTTCAGACATATTTCCTCGTAGCATTCGAATTCGGCCATAGAGTTTTGGCCTGGGTTTGGGGTGTTACAGAAAACACATACCAAATAAGTCATGCAAGTGCCGAATTTTCAAAGGCTTCAATGGTATTCTTTTTCTTTCACTTTCGGTGGAAGATGATGAGAAATAAGCATGAAATTGTCTTTATTTTATTTAATTTAACTTATTACAATAATTACCATTTTTCCCTTTGTTATAAACATTAAAATTTCACCAAAATATGCACATAACCGTCCACTTACAATATAAAAGGGCTACTTATAACATAAATCCCCCAACTACTTTATCTCTTAGCCTTTTAATGCATTTGAATTATAGAACTCACATTTTTCACTTTACGCGATTTAGTTCTTTTTATCAAATTAGACACTCAAACTATAAAATTTCTTTACGAAAATTTCACACAACTCGAATATCGTGCTGTAAATATTAAAATAATAATAAAATAATTTTTTTGATGTCAGATTTGTGGTCCCAAAACTAATGTTCCGATTTAGCTAAAAATGGGCTGTTACAACTCTCCCCCCTTAGGGTTTTTCGTCCCCGAAAATCTTATCAGAGAATATATTAAAATTTGCTTCCACATAGCCTTATCAATTTCTCACATAGCTACAGATTTCTTAACTCTTTAATCTCACAAGCTAAGATTTTTTATCTGTTCTTTGCTATACGTCATATCAAGCTGAGTTTCTTCTTCTAAAAGAGATATTATGGACAAAGGATCTTATCTTTATCATCACATCATATATATATATATATATAAGAAACACATTACGGTTTTTCTCAAGTTCTGATGATAATCTCATACAGCCCGATGAATCATGAACTCAACTTCTCTTTATAGCTAAATCGGGAAATTCTATTTCCACTGTAATACTTTCACAATTATTTAGTTTTCTAACTAAAATTCAATGCTTTTACGTATCAAATCCGCATATGTTTTCTATCAATTTGAAACTGCTTTTAGACTGTCGCGAATTACTTTCACATTCTCTTCAGTCTTTCTAATCACTTCGACCCCGTAATTCCTTTTATCATAATTCGATCCAGTATAAAGGAGTTCAGTAATACCATACTCATACAATACTATCTTAATATTCGTCTCATAACTATTATTATACGCAAACTTAACCAACAGTAAATGTCTTTCTCAGTTGCTTTCAAGTTCTAAAACACCGTAGCAAAATATATTTTTGAAAATCTGAATCATTTCTCATATTAACTATCACATTGAGGATAGTAAATAGTGTTACAAAGCATTCTCATACCCAAAGCTCACAGTAGTTTACTTCAGTAACACAATATAAACCTCGTGTCTCCAATTTAATAATGAAAACTAGCACTCTGTAAAAATTAACCATATCAGGAATGTATAACTCAACTAGTCTATCAAGAGAGAAATTCGTATGTACAGAGATAAAATACACAGACTTCTTCAAATATTCAACAATAGTTCAAATAACATTTGTCTTTTTCGGTGATAAGAATAATCCCGATACAACAACTTATCAAAATTCTATTTCATCTCCACTCAGATAATAACAATGCTGTAACAGTTTTGAAGGTACTTGGTAATTAACTTTAACTTGTTGATAAATCAGACATTTGGATACAAAGTTAGAAATATCACATTTCAAACTCATTCACCACTACAACTATCTTAGATTATTGAACATCATATTACTTCTCGAATGAACAATTAATTATCACTGTGAACCATATGTAACAATTGTTGCATAATTTCTAGATTTCTCGGTACACGAACTTTATTTTGATACATCAAATAATCATCGGTTCTAAATTAAAATTCTGAATCATGATTCAATTTATGTTGAACCCTTTTTTAACTTGTAATTTACTGATGCATTTCTGAACTTCACAAATTCGCTGAATGCTTTTAACATAGCTAATATTTGTCCATCATCCGATAAAATCAATCATGTATTCATAGTTCGTAAAGCACACAAAGATTTCTTGTTCAAAATATCCGTGACTAAAATCATTTGTCTGGGATGATAACCAATTACTGACTCAAAATCTTTCAACAATTCAAGCCATCCTTTCTGTCCCATATTCAGATCAATCTGTAACATCAAATATTTTAAATTCTTGCAGTCATCCATTAGATTACATTACTCACCAAACAATTAACTTCGCTAACTATTCAATGCAATTACAATGTCAACCATCTCTAATTCACGCGTCAAATAACTTCTTTCATGTAACTTTAACTGTATGGAAGCTGATCGCTACAAAATAGTCTAGTTTTAATATTTATAAAAGAGTGATCGAACCTGTAGACTGACTATGACAACGATAGAGGCAAGCGCACCTATCAAACAGTAGTATAGCTCAGGAAAGAATATCTTATCGAACCCAAAGAACCTAAAAGTACTATTACTCACCTTCTTTCTATTATTTATCCTAAAATATGGAATGATTGGTTTATTAAACTAAAAAAACAAATGAAATACTTAAACTCAAATGCAAAGATAAAAGAACAAAACTTTGGGAAAAGACTTTGAAGAAAATTCAATTGATAAAGACGATACCTTCGGAAAGAATCCACCTATGACTTCACTTACTATCTAACTTCCAATTCACATGATTTCTTTTACTTAGCTTGATCTGTGAGACTCCCTAACCTATATTAAACCTTCTCTCGAAGCGAATAACGTCTAACCTTAGGTTAATTAGTGGAACTCTCATTCTCTTTTAATAACCCCCTAAGGAAGTAGTAAATTGATCAATGGACTCCCATATTAGGTTTCACCCTAATCTGGCAAAATCTCGTAACCCTATCTCTAGGCGTCTGATCAACTCCGCTTAATTATGCTAAACCTTCTCTTAGGTAGGGTCTATTCCTCCTCCACCTAAGCACATCGATTAAATTGAGCAACATAATTAAGAACAAATTAAGTATTTATCATATAAATTGAAATAATTAGATAACAAACTCCATCATAGGTTTCATCCCCTTCAGGTATCTGAAGGGTTTAGTTCATAATAAAATAGGAAAACATCTCGAGAGAAAAGATAAAACAAAACATAAGAAATCCCTAAAACCCCCTGAGGGAATTGAAGAGGAGATCCTCCATCTTGAGTAGAACTCCGAATCTTCGAGATGGATCAATTGGCTATCTTCGAGTAATTCCCTAAACGAGTAAAGCTTTGGCAGAAAACACCGCTAAAACTCGACATTTGTTTGGCTTGTAGAACTCCCTTCAAATGGCCTCCTAAGGTGTTTATATAGACTTTGTGATACCTTACTTGGCCCGTAAGTATCCTAATTTAAGTCTAATTCCTAATAGGGTGTTTGAATAGGCTTTAGAATGTGTTTTGTTGCCTCCAAGTATCATTTCCCAAATGAAATTGCTCTTTCCTACGGTAGGGGTACGGCCAAGGCACGCCCGTGTAAGTCGTGGTCCAACCCGTGTCTTGATTCTGTTGATTGAGGCACGGCCTTGGCACACCTGTGCTAGTTGAGGTTTAAGCCGTGCTTCGGGTCTGTCGATTGGGGCACGATCGTGTGAAAGGAAGCCCAGGTCGTGTTGACTTCTTGGGTTGGCCCAATTTGGTCCATTTTAAGCCCGTTTTACGTTCTTTTTATCCTTAGGTACTTTCCTGAGTATAAGATATGAAAAGAAAGGATTAAGAGCACCTTTTTACATAAATTAAGGATAAATTCATCCAAAAGCATACTAAATGTGGGATTAAAATATGTTACTTTTACGGTTTATCAAATACCCCCACACTTAAGCTTTTGCTTGTCCTCAAGACAAATTCTCAACTTACATTTAAAGCGAACTTTCAAAAATTCATAATTCCCATTGACAATGCCTTATCATAATTCATAGATAATTTATACATGGATCATTTAGCTCAAAGTGCCCTAAAGATTCAAACAAGATAAGTCATGATTTTGTACCATGAAAACATAGGTGTCTCCCCTTATTTAAATAATTACCTTTGATTCAAAACCGACAAGGATTGACATCCTCACTAAAGATTCACTCAGAGCACTCAAAGTGTTTAAGAATTAAGAAAAAGTGCTCAAAAGTCGAACGTGAAAAGTTAATCCCATAGGCTTGCCTGAAAATCAAATCTCCACCACTGTATATAAGATGATAAACAGATCAAAAGGTCTTTATTAGGGTTGTAATGGGGCTTGGGTTAAAAGGTGTGGATAAAGGCTAAATTAGAGGGTTAAAATCGAGATTGAATTGACTAATTACCTAATCTAAAAATAATGAACTAAATATGAATATTTACATCGAATGAAAAGTAATAATACCACTATTGATAATTACCCTATAATAAAGAGTATTTTCTTCACTTTAAAATTTGATAATACTTTAATACGAGCTTTTCTTCAACAATTGGAGTTTAATTGCTCTAAGCTCTTTTATACTACTAATATTGAATAAACTTGGATTTTTTTAAGAACAAACTAAGTAAAACTTAATAGAAGGAACTTTGATAATTTAAATAACCTAATTTGGCAATTGATCAAGTCAATTCTCGATAGAGGGGTAGTCAAAAGAATGTTGATAACAAATACAAAGAGATTTTGGGTTAATATTAGTGGGTGAGTCAATAAAAAGGTTGTTAGGATTCAACAGGGTTCACTAGGAGTTAATATGTATGGTAGGCTTTTTAGTGGAGTGAATGGGTTAAACCTAGGTGCCTTTATCATCTCAGTATATCAAATCATTATTATTGTCTCGACATGTATAAACGAGGCAAGTTCTAGAATAACAGTTCAAAGTTGACACACTCATAATCAATAAAGTGAGCAAGAAAAAGAATATATGCTCTATATGGCTCAAAATCTCACCAAAAATTATGGGTGTTTTGACATCAATCCTTATAAATTTTGAACTTCAAGGTGATACTCAAATTCAGTTTAACGAACCATCAATTTTTTTTTTAATTTTAGAAAGTAGACTTATCATGCTCGATTCTCTAGTATCCTTCAAATTTAATCATCAATGCACAATTAACTATGACTTACTCTAAAACATATCAATAAAAATCATAAATCATTAGAAATTTCATCCTAATTAATAATATGAGAAAAATACTTAAGATCAAGACTAATTTTAGGGTTTTGAGAATTATGCAAAAAGTTAGACACCATTACCCCCACACTTAAGATGTACATGGCCCTCAATGTACAAAGATAGATAATGAAATTTATGTGCCAAATCAAAAAGAGAAGTGGGGAAAGTAATACTCCCTGAAATCTGGATGATCCTTGGCACCTTTGGTGGCGGTGATGGTGTTTTCTATGGGCCTGGTGGAGTGGCTACTGAGAAGCAATTTGCTAGATGAAGAAATTGGGTAGCCTGTGAAGATATAGCCAAGAGATCTAGGGAAATAATAATACTATACTAATAATATAATTAAAGATTAAGGAAATAAAATAAAGAAGACTAAGAAGAAAACCTGAAATTGAAAGAAAAGACTAATGGACTAAGGGTCCTTATTGTTGGATGGTTTGCGAAGTGGGTGTGACCTCGAAGGCTGTGGTGTGTGATTCCCTAGCAGCCTTTAGAACCTAAAACCAAGAAACAAAAAGGTTTTCGAGACCCTTGGCATGTCAATTAAGTGAAGCTGCAGGCATGAACTCATGTTGAGGTCTCCTCTAAGGAGATGATGCTTACGTTTCTTCGGCATGATCTTTCTGTTGCTCAAGTGTCTTGGATCTTTTCGAGGGCGTGTCGATTCACACAGTCTTATTGCACGGCCGTGTTGTGGGGTGTGTTGTCCTTCCACGCCCATTTTTTGCATGCCCGTTCCTAAAAAATAGTATAGGAGCACGGTTGGAATGCACGAGCGTGGTCTGCCCGTGCTAAATAAGTCAGTATCTTAGCATTTACCGTGAGGCACTGGCCGTGCTATTTTGTCGATGCCGTCTTTGTGGGTGGTTGGATCCGTGATGTTGGGGGTGGTTGGACTAACTTGCACGACCGCTCTGTCGGTGTGGTAGTTACGATGGTCCACACGGCCACGCACCTGTAGTGTGTAAGGCCGTGTGGCACGAAACTGCATCTTTGCTTTAATTGTGGAGAGAGAGAGAGAAAAGAAAAGAAAAGAAAAGAAAAATAATTTTAAGAAATAAAAAGTGTTAGCGCTCGGGTTGCTTCCTGAGAAGCGCTCGTTTATAGTCTTAGCTAGACTTTACCTCTCATTCGTATGGTCATGGTGGTTTGCGGAGGTGAAAATCCTTTCTCATGCGATCACTTCGGTTATGGATATATAGTTTAAGTCGAGTAATGTTTACCTCAAAAGTATTCAATTTAGGATTGCTTACCTCGACTGTGCCATATAGGAAGACATTAAGTACCTCAAAAGTGATTTCTTCATTTGCCTTGAGTTTTGAATTGGTGATTCAAGGGTCTTTCTTATTCAACAATACCTGATCCTCTATTTTGATGTGATTTGTTGTTCCTATCAGCTCATCTGGGGGCTCCTTCGGTTTCACTTCGTGCGGTTCCTATTCCTCTTTGATTTGTGTTTTCGCTCTTTTAATTTGTCAACCCTAAGGCTTTGTTCCTTATATATTTCTTCTTTGTTGGCATGAGGTCTAGGATCTAGCTCATCTAAGTGATTTCGTGATGCTTCCTGTAAAGAAGGTTGAACCAAATGATTATCAATAGAATTAACGTTTGTACCTTTATCACTCGATGTCCTAGCTGAGTTAAGAGCTTGAAGAGTGATTGTTTCATCATCTACACGAAGTGTGAGTTCATCGAATTCTTCCTCTGTGTGGTCTTTCTTTATTGCATCGGGATATAGCATATGAGGTTGGTACTCTGTAACTTCTGATTTTGGTAAATCATGGTACACCTCAACCTTACCTTTTCTTACCACAGGTTCTTCTCTTGGGTTTGGATCCACTAACAATTCATTGTTATGAGCTTGTACGGCTTGGGGCCCATGATTCGGCTCAAATTTGTAGCCTTGTGGTGTTTTTGTGGTGAAAGTTGAACAATTTCATTATCAACTGAATTTACTTTCTCACCTTTTATCACTTGATGTCTGGCCAAGTCAAAAGCTTGTAGGCGATTGATTAAGTCACCTACATGAAGAATGAGTTCTCCTGTACCAACATCAATTTTAGTCTTGGCAGTTGCTAGAAAGGGTTTTCCTAAAATTAAAGGAATCATGTTGTCCTCATCCATGTCTAAAACAACAAAATCTACTTGGAATATGAATTTATCAATTTTGATTAGAACATTTTCTATTATACCCCTAGGAATTCTGATAGTTTTATCAGTTAACTGAATGCTCATCCTAGTTTGTCTGGGTTTCCCTAGACCTAGTTGTTTAAACATTTTATAAGGCATAACATTGATGCTTGATCCTAAATCAGCTAACGCATTATCAATAGATAAACTACCAATTAAACATGGAATTGTAAAACTCCCTGTGTCTTTTTGCTTCTGTGGTAGTCTGTTCTGTAACATTACTGAGCATGCTGCATTTAATTCCACGTGGTGCTCCTCATCTAATTTGCGTTTGTTTGTCAAGAGCTGTCTTAAAGATTTCCTCGAGTCTGGCGTCTGAAAAAGAGCTTCAAGAAGAGGTAAGTTAATATGTAATTTTTTTAAGAGTTTAAGAAGCTTACCGAACTGTTCCTTTGAATCATCTCTTTTCATTGCTTCGGGATAAGGTATGCGAGGTTGGTACTCCTTGATTATCGATTTTGACTTTTCTTGTGTTACCTCTACCTTACCTTCGTCTACCTTGGCTTTTTGTATTGGATTGGGTTCATCTAACCTCTTACTGGCATGAGCTGTGATAGCTTTATTCTGCTCCTTTGGATTGATCTCAGTGTTACTAGGTAGACGTCCTTGCGGTCGTTCTGACATCAACTTTGCGAGTTGTTCGACGGCATTAGTGGCTGCCTTGACTGACTTAGCAAGTTCCCCAAATTAGTTCTCGTTGCTTTTACTTGTTTTCTTAGTTTCTTGGAGACGATTTTCTGTGTTTGTCATGAATTTTTTCAGCATCTCTTCAAGACTCGGCTTCTCTTCTTGTTGGTGAGGTGGTTGTTGAAAATCTGGAGGAAATTTTGATCTTTGGCTATTTTGATCATCACATGAGAAATTGGGATGGTATTTCCAACCTGCATTATAAGTGTCACTATAAAAATTATTTTGATATCTAGAATAGTTACCTGTATAGTGAGCTTACTCGTTTTCCATGCCATATCCGTAGGGTGGGTACTCGGGATTCGCCACGCCTCCTAAATTTAAATCAATTGTATTTCTGGATGTACCTGCGAGGGACTATACCAATCATCAATATTTTTATTCATTATCTCTAACTGATTAGATAACCTGGTGACCACGTCGAGGTTGAAAACATTGGTTGCTTTAGTAGGAATTGCCCCCATGCCTTGCCACGATAATTATTGATTGCCATCTTTTCATAGACTAAAATTTTTTGCAAAAAGAAAAATAGAGGAAAAATTAGCAAAGAAAAAGAAATAATAATAAAGAATAATATAATAATAAATTGCAAATAAAATTTTTTTTGGCTAAAGTAATAGAAATAGAGTTTTCTTAATATTTTAGTGTTCCCCGGCAACGGCGCCAAAAACTTGATCGTTGCAAAACAGTCTAGTTTTAATATTTATAAATGAGTGATCGAACCTGTAGACCGACTGTGACAAAGATAGAGGCAAGCGCACCTATCGAACAGTAGTATAGCTCAGGAAAGAATATCTTATCGAACCCAAGGAACCTAAAAGTACTATTACTCACTTTCTTTCTATTATTTAGCCTAAAATATGGAATGATTGGTTTATTAAACTAAAAAACAAATGAAATACTTAAACTCAATTGCAAAGACAAAAGAACAAAGCTTTGGGAAAATACTTTGAAGAAAATTCAATTGATAAAGACGATACCTTCGGGAAGAATCCACCTATGACTTCACTTACTATCTAACTTCCAATTCACATGATTTCTTTTACTTAGCTTGATCCGTGAGACTCCTTAACCTATATTAAACCTTCTCTCGAAGCGAATAACGTCTAACCTTAGGTTAATTAGTGGAACTCTCGTTCTCTTATAATAACACCCTAAGGAAGCGATAAATCAATCAATGGACTCCCATATTAGGTTTCACCCTAATCCGCAAAATCTAAGTAACCCTATCTCTAGGTGCCCGATCAACTCCGCTTAATTATGCTAGATCTTCTCTTAGGCAGGGTCTATTCCTCCTCCACCTAAGCACATCAAATTAAATTGAGCAACATAATTAAGAACAAACTAAGTATTTATCATATAAACAGAAAGAATTAAATAACAAAATCCATCATAGGTTTCATCCCCTTCAGGTATCTGAGGGGTTTAGTTCATAATAAAATAGGAAAACATCTCGAGAGAAAAGATAAAACAAAACATAAGAAATCACTAAAACCCCCTGAGGGAATTGAAGAGGAGATCCTCTATCTTGAGTAGAACTCCGAATATGAATATGAATATGAATAGCACATACCTTGTAACCGAATATGAATAGAACTCCGTCTTGATTAGAACTCCGTTTTGAGGGTTTAGTTCATTTACTTATTATCATCACATATATATATTTATAATACATGAATATGAATAGGACATACCTTGTAACCGAATTAACCAATTCATTTTCAAATGCTTAGGCTCACTTGATTCATTTCATGGCTTTACTAGTACATAATCTAAGCTTGGAATTTCAACTCGCGGGTATAAAACACCTGCTAGGCATTTGCACGAATCTCACATCTTGGCACTAGACACGCTAGACTCAAGGTGCGAAGTTTGAACACCAGCATTTAGCACTGCTAGGCAATAAGCCTAATATAATTCACCAGACGAGGCACGCTAGGCATTAAGCCCGATAAAGATCAACGGCACAAGGCCCGCTAGGCTCAAGCCGATATAAATCAACGGCACAAGGCACGCTGGGCAATAAGCACGATAATCTTTCACCAAGCACAAGGCACGCTAGGCTCGAAGCCCGAACATTCATATTATTGAGTCATCTCATTCACATCACATACTATCAATATCACATATATTTCATATAATTCAATATCACTTTCACACCTTACCAATATCACATATATCCTATATAATTCAATATCACTTTCACATATTACCTCAATGAGTTCGATTACATACATTGCTAAAGTACTTCCTCACATTCGGTTTTAACATGTTTAACTCCACAAGTTCATAATTTAATATATATGCTAGATTATAATCAATTCTTATGAAATTAATTTGCTTAAAGACTTACCTCGACTATCGACGAACGACGAAGCTTACTATTCGTAAACTTTTGTTTTCCCCAATCCAAATCTGATTTTTTTTTCTTGATCTAAACATATTTAAAATAAGCTCATTCAAGTACGTTTCATCTCAATTTAATCCAAAAACACCTAAATAGGCAAATTACCATTTTGCCCCTAATATTTTACATTTTTACAATTTAGTCATGTTTGCACAAAACACAAAATACACAAAATTTCATTACACAACCTAAGGGCCGGATATTAATAGGGACTATACAAGTCCATTTATTTCATTTATTATGCATTTTAGCCCCTGAAAAATTTATTTTCTCAATTTAGTCCTAATTACTCAATTTCACCAAAAATCTTAATACAAAACATATTAATCTAACATATATCTTTCATAATTCATTAGCTATCATCATAAAAATCATGAGCTCATCAATGGCATATTTCAAAATATACATCAAAATCAAATATTCAAGCATGGGTCTTGAAGTATTCGAAGCAACGATCTCAAAAACGTAAAAATTATCGAAAACCAACCGAAAACATACCTTGAAATTAAGCCTAGAAATATCGAAAATCAAAAGAATCCAAAGCTTTCTTCTTTCTCTAATATTCGACCAAGAGAAAAGCTAAAAGATGGTGGCTTTATTTTGTGTTATTTTAACATATATTAAACTTATTTAACAATTACTAAATTAACCTTTTAATAATAATTTTTATAACATATAACTTAAGGTTACTATTGTCATATACACCCACTAACTTAAAAAATGGGCTATTTACCCTTTTAGTACCTCATATTAAAAAGCCATTATCACTTTAGCACTTTTCACTATAGTATGCAACTTTTTCACTTTAAGCGATTAAGTCTTTTTTGTCAAAATAAACACTCAAACGATAAAATTTTCTTACGAAACTTTCACACACATTAATACACATATAAAAAACACCAAAAATAATATTTAAAAATTTTTTGAACTCGGATTCGTGGTCCCAAAAACCACCGTTCTGATTAGGGTTAATTCGGATTGTTACAAATAGTCCCACAACAAGTAAGGACTTTTGCTACACTTGTGGAGAAAGCCAAGATAGCCGAAGAGGCTAAGAACTCAAAACGCCAGAACCAGGAAAGAGTCAGAGGCAAGAGGGACTTTAAGAACTTGAGTTCTTCTAAAAGGTTCCAAAAGAGACCTCGAAATGATGATCCAGCTCAAGCTAGAGCACTTGTGGCTACCAATCAAAGTCGAGACTGTGCTGACTGTGGGAAATGACACCCCAGGGAATGCTGGAAGAGAACTAGTGGTTGTTTTAAATGTGGTTCCAAGGATCACTAGTATAGGAATTGCCCTCGATGGACTACTCCGACTCAGGAAGGTCGTAACCCTGATGCACAGCCTGTCAGAGGCGCTCAACAGCCACCGAGAGGCCGTGGACCAGGTCGTGGTGGTAATGGGGCTAGACGTGGTCAAGGTGCACCGAGTCGAGGTAATGGCTTCAGAGGTAACGCGGAGGCAAGACAGCTGGGGTTGGTCTATGCGGTCAAGCGTCGTGAAGATGGCGATACACCTGATGTGATAACTGGTATGTTCTTCATCTTTGATGTACCTGTTACTACTTTGATGGATATCGAGTCTACCCACTCGTATGTTGCTAGCACCATATTGAAAACCTGAATATTAGATCTGAGATTACCGATAGAGAGAGATGACGGTAATTAGTCCTTTAGAATAGTCTATAATTGTGAATAAATTGTATAGAGACGTGCCTTTGGAAATTCAAAGAGAAATATTTTTGGCGAATTTGGTAGAATTGCCCTTCGACGAGTTCGATCTTATTTTGGGCATGGATTGGTTGATGAAGCACTGGGCGCAATTGGATTGTGCTGTAAAACGGATGTCAATCAGGACTTTGGATGATAAGGAAGTAGTAATGATAGGTGAACGAAGGAACTTTTTGGCGAATGTGGTATCTGCTTTTAAGGTAGAAAAATTGGTGCGAAAAGGGTATGGAGCATTCCTAGCTTTCATTAGTGCTTTGGATGCCAAAGAATTATCTATGGAAGGTGTGAGAACGGTGAAAAAATTTTCAGATGTCTTTCTTGGAGAACTTCTGGGTCTACCTCCAGATCGGGAAGTAGAATTTAGCATTGAGCTTATGCCCGGAACGGCTCCAGTGTCCATTGCTCTTTATGGAATGGCACCGAAGGAGTTAGCGGAGCTTAAGGCTTAAATTCAAGAATTGCTGGATCGGGGATTTACTCGACCGAGTGTGTCTCCGTGGGGGGCACCAGTTTTGTTCGTCAAGAAGAAGGATGGGTCAATGCATATGTGCATTGATTATAGGCAGTTGAATAAATTAACGATCAAGAATAGGTATCCATTGCCGAGAATCGATGACCTGATTGATCAATTGAGAGGAGCTTCAGTTTTCTCTAAGATTGATTTGAGATCTGGTTATGATCAACTCAAGGTTAAGGAGGCAGATATTCATAAGATGGCATTTCGAACTCGTTATGGGCATTATGAGTTTTTGGTGATGCCATTTGGTTTGACCAATGCACCAGCTGCATTTATGGACATGATGAACTGAGTCTTTCAACCCTACTTAGACTGGGTCGTGGTGGTGTTCATAGATGATATCTTGGTATATTCGAGGAATAAAGAAGAGCATGACTCACATTTACGCATAGTATTGCAAATACTGCGAGATAAGCAACTTTATGCCAAATTTAGTAAGTGCAAACTTTGGTTGAAGGAAGTGACTTTCTTGGGTCATGTGGTGTCAGCCGAAGGAATAAGAGTTGATCCTCGAAAGGTTGAGGCTGTGTTGGAATGGAAACCACCAAGTCAGTGGCTGAGATTCGGAGTTTCTTGGGTTTGGTTAGATATTATAGACATTTTGTTGAGGGGTTTTCATTGGTTGTTGCACCCCTAACTAAGCTGTTGCGAAAGGGAGTGCCGTGTGTGTGGACCGATAAACAACAGAAGAGTTTTGAGAAACTGAAGAAGATTTTGACAGAAGCGCCAGTGCTAATTCAACCTGAGGCTGAAAAAGAGTTTATCGTTTACTATGATGCGTCACACGGGTTTAGGATGTGTGCTGATGCAAGGTGGAAAAGTGGTGGCTTATGCTTCTCGTCAGTTAAGGCCGCACGAAGTCAATTACCCTACTCATGACTTGGAGTTGGCTGCGGTGGTGTTTGCTTTAAAGATTTGGAGGCACTATCTCTATGGTGAGAAGTCTATCATTTATACGAACCATGAGAGTCTTAAGTACCTCCTTACCCAAAAGGAGTTGAACTTGAGACAACGGAGATGAGTGGAGCTATTAAAGGATTATGACCTCTTGATCGAGTACCATCCTTGAAAGGCTAACGTGGTGGCAGACGCGTTGAGTCGTAAGGTAGTATCGGAGTTAAGAGCAATGTTTACTCATCTCAGTTTATATGAGGATGGTAGTCAGCTAGTGGAACTTCAGGTGAAGCCTTTATGGTTAGAATGGATCAACGAAAAGCAGTTATTAAATGAAAAGTTGGGTCCGTTAATGCAACAAGTTGAAAGTGGTGCGACAGGGGATTTTGGAATGAACACGGATGGAGTGCTGTGTTTTTGTGGAAGAGTTTGTATGCCCATGGATTCATATTTGAGACAAATGATTCTGCGAGAGGCACATAGTAGCCCTTATGCTATGCACCCCAGAGGTAATAAGATGTATCGAGATCTTCGTGAACAATTTTGGTGGCCAGGGTTGAAGCGAGAGGTTACTGATTTAGTGGGTAAGTGCCTGACTTGTCAATATGTGAAAGTAGAACATCAATGTCGAGACTTTTGCAACTGGTAAAGATTCCTCTATGGAAATAGGAGCGAATAATAATGGATTTTGTTAGTGGGTTACCCTTAACACCTACTAAGAAAGATTTCGTTTGGGTAGTAGTACATCGATTGACAAAGACTACCAGTTCGTATGGATTACTCGCTGCAGAAGTTGGGTAAGCTATATGTATCTGAGATCGTGAGGTTGCATGGGATACCAGTGTCTATCATATTGGATAGGGACCCTAGGTTTACATCACGGTTTTGGAAAGCTTGGCATGAGGCTTTGGGAACAAAGTTAAACTTTAGTACGGCTTTTCATCCTCAGTCAGATGGTCAGTCAGAAAGAGTAATTCAGATTTTCGAAGACATGTTAAGGGGTTGTGTAATTGACTTGAGGCGGTTGGGAGGATTTCCTACCATTGGCGAGTTCACGTATAATACAGATTACCAATCCGATTATCCAAATGGTGCCTTATGAAGTGTTATACGATTCGTAGGTGTCGTATCCCTACTTGTTGGACTGAATTGGGGGAACGACAGTTGTTGGGTCCTGAATTGATATCTGAGATGGAGGAAAAGGTAAAGGTAATTCAAGCACGGTTAAAGGAAGCTTTGGATAGACAAAAGTCGTATGCAGATCTGAAGCATAAGGATATTGAATTTGCAGTGGGAGATCAGGTCTTACTGAAAGTCTCACCTTGGAAGAAAATTTTTAGGTTTGGAAGGAAGGGCAAGTTGAGCCCTAGGTTCATTAGACCATACCATGTGTTGAAGCATCTAGGACCAGTGGCCTATCAGCTTGAATTACCTCCGGAGTTGAGTCAGATTCATAGTGTCTTCCATGTTTCTATGCTGAGGCGTTATAGATTGGATCCGTCTCACATAGTACCAGTAGAAGAAGTGGAGTTAAGGCCAGGCTTGTCTTTCAAGGAGGAACCAGTGAAAATCTTAGACCGTGATGTTAAGGTGCTAAGAAAGAAGACTGTGCCGTTGGTTAAGGTTCTATGGCATAATCACAAAGCGGAGGAAGCTACGTGGGAGCCTGAGAATGCAATTTAGCAACAATATCCTCACCTCTTTTAACCAAGTAAATTTCGAGGACGAATTTTTCTTTAAGGGGGTAGAATTGTAACATCCTAAAAGTTAGTATCGATATGTTGCATAATTTTGGTGCGTAGTTAGTGAATAATTTAATTTGTGTGTTTAATATAGTCTTGAGAAGGCTCGAGATTTATTCGAAATTAGAATAAATTTTAGTAAGGAGTACTTTATTGAAGTGGAACAAGTGGCCCTGATGTTTAAGGAAATTAAGTGGTAAAAGATAGCATAATTGAGCTATTGGTTAAGTGGTTATGTGCTACATGCATGGTCATGAGGGGAAAGGTTCGAATCCCCTAGCATGCATTTTGTGAATATTAATTTTTGCTCCTCCTAGCAAGTGTCGGCCAAGCATCAAATTTTTGGTAAGTTAGACTTTTATTTTAAGGTATGATGGCTAATGGATATGGTAAGAGTGAACTTAAGGTAGGGAATCATGAGAATATGGTATGTAGGGGGAACACAAGGCATGAAACAAGGGTGATGCTTTGGAAACTTTTGGGTGGCTAAAACTTTGACTTTTGGCCAATGTACTTGGACCGTTTTGGGGCTAGAAGGGGGTTGGCCAAATTTTGGTAAGGATTAGGAGCTAGTTGGCCATAATGCTTTAGCAAATTAGTGCAGTTTCCTTTTCTCTTCACAACTTTTCTCCCTAGCCGATTGTGTCTTGTGCATTAGGTAAATTTTGTTTTGGTCATTTCATCTTGACCAAATTGATACCGTCTTTCATTTTTCCCAAGTTTCTCCTCTTTTTGCCAAAACCATACCATCTTGAAAGGTCATATTCTTTTCTTTCTTTTTGGTCGAATATACACCAACCCCAAGATCATTTCTTTGTTCATCTTCCATTATTGAAAATTTTCACATAAAAACTTTCTCTTTTATTTCTTTTTCTCTTTCTTTCTTCTTGTAAAGAACTCTTAACATCACTATTTCTTTTCCAAAACCTTCTACCATGGCCGAATGTTAATAACCATCCTCATAGCCGAAATTTCCATTTCTTAAACATTTATACTCAATCATTTTTCTTTGCATTGCTTTGTATAATCGGTAAGAACCTTCTTCGATTCTTTATTTCTCTTCTTTTCTTTAGCCGAATATACATATTAGTTGGGGGGTCTTTTGACTGAAAATAGCATTCTCTAACCCTTCCTCTTAGACAATCTTTTCGTCTTTGTAGTGATAAAGTGAAGGGCGAAACTCAGAGTATTCTTAATCATCGTGAATCGCTAGGATTCGATCCAAAGTGTTAAAGTAAGGGTTTCTATCAAGGACTCCCATATTACTCGTTATTTCGTCAAGATGGGTTACAAATCAATTTTATCTTAGGGACGTTATCACCCGATTTTCATCCCGTGAACGCGAAGATATTTTTGTGGTAAGCCGATTTTGCCCTTAAAATCAATAGTCTTAAATTCTGATATATTAGTTGGACTAATAATCTTTTGTCTATAGAGGCAAACAAGATAGGGTCAAAAAGAGTGGTGAATAGTGCTCAGAAGAGGGGCGGTTTCGCTATTCCCTCTAGATTCAAGTGAAGGGTTGTTTCGGCAATTCGGGATTTTTCATGGGTTATGGACCCTCATCCGAGGAGAATCGATTATTCGAAATTGTTCGTAGTTCAGAGCCATTACGTTCGTGATTTCCCATATGTTTGTGAACCGTCAACCGGGGAGATCGACAAATAGTTGTTATTCTAGATTCCGAGGGTAAAGACCTAGATTGCTTATCTTTGGTATAGGTTTATATTAAGTATTAGTGTTCTAATCAAGCGTGACACGTATTTAGGTATCGACGAGCAGGAAAGTTTAGTTCTCACTGTAATCAGATGTGTAATTTCACACTTATCTCATGGGTTAGATGTTATACCATTATTAAGCATTAGACTAATAATCGCAAAGTTGATAAAATCGGAAAATATGGTTTATTAACACTTTGGTGTAAGTGCATGAAATCGGTATTAAAATCGTGAAAGTTGCGAAATCGCCCTTAATGGGCTAATATGATAAAAAGTGATATATGGACCTCATGTGTTAATGGGCCATATCGATAGGTTACTGAATGGGCCATTTTGATAGATTGCTATATAGGACGATTTGTTATATTTCTTAATAGGCTAAATTGTGAAATGGGCCATATTGTGAAATAGGCCAAATTGTGAAATGGGCCAAATTGTGAAATGGGCCAAATTGTGAAATAGGCCAAATTGTGTAATGGGCCAAATTTTAATATAGGCCTGATGTTAAAATTATCACATGAATAAATTTTTTGTGCATTGTGTTTCTTTCAAAATCAATTGAATCAATCCTGGATTTTCTCGGAACATAGATAATATCCCGATATTTCAAACAATCATCCACAATTAAAAATTCAAATTCAAATTTCATTTCCCACTGGGCTCATTTCGCTAGCAATTCATTATCAGACTTCTGAGCTTCATATATTTGTTGTAAAAACATCGATTCTGCTCTCCATTCCTCTATTATAAAACTATCATCAGACAAATCTAACTGAGTATTCAAAGCCTGTAATGCAACAATGACTTTCTACTCATCCAAATTAGCCACAACGTTTGTTTTACCCAGATGATAATCTAACACTAGCTCATAATCTTTCAATATCTCAAGCCATCTTCTCTGATGCAGGTTCAAATCTTTTTGAGTCATCAAATATTTTAAACTTTTTTTTTATCTGAATAGACATGACATTTCTCTTCGAACAAGTAATGACACCAAATCTTCATCGCGAATATAATAGCTGCTAGCTCCAAATCATGTGTCGGGTAATTTCTTTCATGCGGCTTCAATTATCTCGAAGCGTAGGCTATGACTTTGCCTTCTTGCATCAAAACACAACCCACAAAGAAGCATCACTAAAAACAACAAATTCATTACCCGATTTAGGCTGAACTAACACTGGAGCTTCAGTCAAAAGGGCTTTCAACTGATCGAAACTTTTCTGACACTTTTTCGACCATTCAAATCTGACATCTTTCTAAAGTAGTCTAGTCAACGGAGTAACTATCACTGAAAAACCTTTTATAATCCTGTGGTAATAACCAGCTAAGCCCAGAAAACTACGAACTATAGACACATTTTTCGGAGGTTTCCAACTCAAAATAGCAGAAATCTTACTCGAATCTACTCGGATTCCAAAGGCTGACACAATATGTCTCAGAAAACTAACTTCATACAATCAAAATTCTCATTCGCTGAATTTCACATATAATTGTTTTTCTCTCAAAGTTTGCAACAAAATTCTCAAAGGTTCAGTATGCTCCTTTTCGTCACGTGAATAAATCAAAATGTCATCTACAATCACCACAACAAATCAATAACAAATTCGGCTTCATGAATCAGAGGCAAACTTGGTAACTCTCCAGGAAACATATTAGAAAACTCATAAACAATAGGCACTGATTCAATTTCTTCTTAGATACTTTTGAATCAATCACGTAGGCAAAATATGCCTCGTAACCCTTTTTCACTAACACTGAGCTTTCAAAACAAATATTACAGCAGGCAATCCACTCAAATCATCAGACTCTATCCGTATTTTCTTACCCTTCGGACATCTCAAATTTATAGTCTTTCTTTTGCAATTCACAATAGCATCACACATAAACAACCAATCCTTTCCCAAAATAATATCGAATTCATCAAACAATAAAAGAATCAACTCAGCGGGAAACAGATATCTCGAAACATTAACAGACATTTCTTGCATACTTTATCAACCAGAACACTTTTACCAAGGAGTTCGTTACTTTTATAGCAAATTTAGAAGATTATACAATCAAAGTCTTGCTGAAACTAAACTCATGCATACACATGAATGCGTAGAACCAGGGTCTATCAAAACAATCACAAAAATATCATAAAGAGTAAATGTACCAGTTATGACATCAGGTGATGAAGCATCCTCTAGAGCTTGAATAGCCTACGCTTTGACTGGCACTCTGGCTTCAGATATGACAATATTGTCTCCTAACAAAGATATGGCATACTTTAAACATTCATCCAGAGTACAAGATAGCTCGTCGAACATGTAGATAGTATTATCAAACCACAACTCAGCCCGCTCAGCATCATTATCATCATCATTAGTTTTAAACTCTTCGGTCCCATGTTTTCCTGATTTTATCAGCAGGAGGCCTACTAAATCTCATTGGGTCTATCATTAGAGGTACTGTAGGTATCGGAGATGGATTATTCGGGGGTGGAGGTTATTGCACAGCCGGGTTAGTCCAGATATTGAGTAAACCATTTATTAATCATCTAGTAGAAGGCTTGCTTAGCCTCCCCCTCATAGCTACTTGAAATAGGTCGAGAGTTTAACGGCGCTGACCCATGTGCGGGATCAAGTGCTACGCTCTCAACATCATCAGCTACAGCTCTATTGGGATCCATTACAATATAAAATCACAATTCAGATGTCAGAAGTCACCACACTATCACATTAAAATTTAAAGCATGTATAGCTAGACTCATACGTGATACGATAGTCTTAGAATCGACTAAACCATAAGCTCTGATACCAATCAAATGTAACACCGTAACCCTTGTCGTCGCCGGATTGGGTTGTAAGGCATTACCAAACAAAACACAAATAACCATAAACAATTACTGCTCACATAGTCTCATCCAAAAGCAAATTAAACAACACGAATATGCTTAGATAATAACATACAAAAATTTAATCACTTTAATGAAATTCACAAATAACTCATCAATATAATTAACAATGAATCATCCACTTGATCTTTTAAACCACATTAGCAGAATGTACACATGCTTGTAATGGCTTTTCTTAAAAATAAATAGAAATCACTAAATATAAACATACATATGTATAGTTGCATGGTATCTTGTTCAATCATATTCAAATAAACTAAATAAACTCATCTTAGCAAAGTACGTCTCAATTTATTTATAAGAACGTAACCGAATATGCAAATTTCGTTATAATACTATCTTCTCAATTCATGTTTCATTTAATCACTTCACAGTAAATCCTCATCAATCATTAATCCAAACACATTTGAATATGGTACTAATCATTTCCCAACTTCAACCTATTGTTTCAAATTACATAAATATAACCAACTACTACATAATGAACTTTCCATTCATGATTTATCAAAACATGCACAATAGAACCACATTTGTCAACCATCTCAACATTTCGGTCAAGTCATATGAATATCCAACACACACGTGATATACAATAAGATATATTTCTAAGGTGAGCTAAATACTTGATCCTATGCCTGACATGTATAACATAAGTCAATCATACTACTGTCACACGCACAATCTCATTATGAAATACACTACCATGGTGCTTAAATGCGGTAAAAGCAATAAAGACCAAAATACCATAATTGACCATTAAATTAAAAGAAACATTAAAACACAAACAACATCTCATTGTACACCTAAGTCGCATATACATATTAGTATACCTGAACTTCATATCATATTCTTTTAACTATCCATTACAACTAATCAGAACATACTTGCCATATCCATCATATACATATATCAACTCATACACCACATTATTTACAAATATAGCAATCATATACTACATATAGTTAAGTCATAATCAAATTGATATAACCAAACACATTAAAAACTCAATCACGAACTCATAAAGCCAAGTCTAATTCTAATGATCCAAGTTAAGCCATTTTCACATGGCTAATATATACAAGAACAAATTCATAGCTCAAAACTTAGTCTAGCCTATACATGCCTTTAGTTTAAAATCCAAACTCAAAAGTACCAAAATAGGTTGATAGTGTGGATGACTTTGATGACGATCCCCTAAGCTCTTAGCTTGATCAAAATCTATAAAACAGAACGATGAATACACGGAGTAAGCTAATTTAGCTTAGTAAGCCTTAAGCAATCATAATATACCAATTGGACATTCCAACATATTAAAACAATCAAGTAATAACATTGAATAAAATAGCTTAACTCGAAAGTCCTTCAAAACCGAATGCTTTTACCTCACTTAACATAACACTTATCATTTCCTTACCATTAGTATACAACTTACCAACTCAACCTCAAATTCAAAATATAAAACATCCTTTCTTTATAATATATTCATAATACACATACATGAAACTCAATAAGTTCACATATAGATTAAATACTCTTTTCCAACTACTCATATTTTTAGTTACACATAATTTAATAGGATCACATGTATATGTATATACAATAAGTATATACTTTACACTTAGTAATTTCACATAAAAGGAAATATATTCACACATATATATATATATATATATATCCATTTGACATTTCATACATTAGTATACATGGCATCAAAGTAATCCCAATATGTCACGTAAACATAGGCATAATTTGAATATACAAGATCAATTAGTGTTATTCATATCAATATACTTATCTGAATACCTTTAACCACTTTATGCTTTTTATAACAAATTTCCTCATGGAATAGTTTATACACAATTTGCATATACCAATTGTATATCACATTTCCTTCACCAATTCATTTACTTATTATCATCACATATATATATATTTATAATACATGATATGAATAGAACATACCTTGTAACCGAATTAACCAATTCATTTTCAAATGCTTAGGCTCACTTGATTCATTTCATGGCTTTACTAGTACATAATCTAAGCTTGGAATTTCAACTCGCCGGTATAAAACCTGCTAGGCATTTGCCTGAATCTCACATACTGGCACTAGACTTGCTAGACTCAAGGTCCGAAGTTCGAACACCGGTATTTAGCCTGCTAGGCAATAAGCTCGATATAATTCACCAGCACGAGGCCTGCTAGGCATTAAGCCCGATAAAGATCACCGGCACAAGGCCTGCTAGGCTTGAAGCCCAATATAAATCACCGGCACAAGGCCTACTAGGCAATAAGCCTGATAATCTTTCACCAGCACAAGGCCTGCTAGGCTCGAAGCCCGAACATTCATATTATTGAGTCATCTCATTCACATCACATACTATCAATATCACATATATTTCATATAATTCAATATCACTTTCACACCTTACCAACATCACATATATCCTATATAACTCAATATCACTTTCACATATTACATTATTGAGTTCGATTACATACATTGCTAAATTACTTCCTCACATTTGGTTTTAACATGTTTAACTCCACAAGTTCATAATTTAATATATATGCTAGATTATAATCAATTCTTATGAAATTAATTTGCTTAAAGACTTACCTCGACTATCGACGGACGACGAAGACCAGCTATTTGTAAACTTTCATTTTTCCCCGATCCAAATTCGATTTTCTTTGTTCTTAATCTAAACATATTTAAAATAAGCTCATTCAAGTACATTTCATCTCAATTTAATCCAAAAACACCTAAATAGGAAAATTACCATTTTGCCCCTAATATTTTACATTTTTACAATTTAGTCATGTTTGCACAAAACACAAAATACACAAAATTTCATTACACAACCTAAGGGCTGAATATTCATAGGGACTATACAAGTCCATTTATTTCATTTATTATGCATTTTAGCCCCTCAAAAATTTATTTTCTCAATTTAGTCCTAATTACTCAATTTCACCAAAAATCTTAATACAAAACATATTAATCTAACATATATCTTTCATAATTCATTAACTATCATCATAAAAAGCATGAGCTCATCAATGGCACATTTCAAAATATACATCAAAATCAAATATTCAAGCATGGGTCTTGAAGTATTCGAAGCAATGATCTCGAAAAACGTAAAAATTATCGAAAACCAGCCGAAAACATACCTTGAAATTAAGCCTAGAAATGCCGAAAATCAAAAGAATCTAAAGCTTTCTTCTTTCTCTAATATTCAGCCAAGAGAACAGCTAAAAGATGGTGGCTTTATTTTGTGTTATTTTAACATATATTAAACTTATTTAACAATTACTAAATTAACCTTTTAATAATAATTTTTATAACATATAACTTAAGGTTACTATTGTCATATACCACCCACTAACTTAAAAAATGGGCTATTTACCCTTTTAGTACCTCATATTAAAAAGCCATTATCACTTTAGCACTTTTCACTATAGTATGCAACTTTTTCACTTTAAGCGATTAAGTCCTTTTTGTCAAAATAAACACTCAAACGATGAAATTTTCTTACGAAACTTTCACACACATTAATACACATATAACAAACACTGAAAATAATATCTAAAATTTTTTTGAACTCAGATTCGTGGTCCCAAAAACCACCGTTCCGTTTAGGGTCAAATTCAGACTGTTACAGATAGCCCCACAACAAGTAAGGACTTTTGCTACGCTTGTGGAGAAAGCCAAGATAGCCAAAGAGGCTAAGAACTCAGAATGCCAGAATCGAGAAAGAGTCAGAGGCAAGAAGGACTTTAAGAACTTGAGTTCTTCTAAAAGGTTCTAAAAGAGGCCTCGAAATCATTATCCAGCTCAAGCTAGAGCACCTGTGGCTACCAATCAAAGTCGAGACTGTGTTGACTGTGGGAAACGACACCCCGGGGAATGCTAGAAGAGAACTAGTGGTTGTTTTAAATGTGATTCCAAGGATCACCGGTATAGGAATTACCCTCGACGGACTACTCCGACTTAAAAAGCTCGTAACCCTGATGCACAGCCAGTCAGAGGCGCTCAACAGCCACCGAGAGGCCGTGGACTTGGTCGTGGTGGTAATGGGGCTGGACGTGGTCAAGGTGCACTGAGTCGAGGTAATGGCTTCAGAGGTAATGCAGAGGCAAGACAGCCGGGGTTGGTCTATGCGGTCAGGCGTCGTGAAGATGGCGATGCACCTGATGTGATAATTGGTATATTCTTCATCTTTGATGTGCCTGTTACTGCTTTGATAAATATCGGGTCTACCCACTTATATATTGCTAGCACCATATCCGAAAACCTAAATATTAGATCTGAGATTATTGATAGAGAGATGACGGTAACTAGTCCTTTAGAACAGTCTGTAATTGTGAATAAATTGTATAAAAACGTGCCTTTGGAAATTCAAAGAGAAATATTTTTGGCAGATTTGGTAGAATTGCCCTTCGGCGAGTTCGATCTTATTTTGGGCATAGATTGGTTGGTGAAGCATCGGGCGCAATTGGATTGTACTACAAAACGGATGTCAATAAGGACTTTGGATGATAAGGAAGTAGTAATGATAGGCGAACGAAAGAACTTTTTGGCGAATGTGGTATCTGCTTTAAAGGTAGACAAATTGGTGCGGAAAGGGTATGAAGCATTCCTATCTTTCATTAGTGCTTTGGATGCCAAAGAATTATCAGTGGAAGGTGTGAGAACAGTGAAAAAATTTCCAGATGTCTTTCCCAAAGAACTTTGGGTCTACCTCTAGATCAGAAGTAGAATTTGGCATTGAGATTATGCCTGGAACGGCTCCAGTGTCCATTACTCCTTATAGAATGGCACCGAAGGAGTTAGCGAAGCTTAAAGCTCAAATTCAAGAATTGCTGGATCGGGATTTATTCGATCGAGTGTGTCTCCGTGGGGGGTACCAGTTTTGTTCGTCAAGAAGATGGATGGGTCAATGCATATGTGCATTGATTATAGGCAGTTGAATAAATTAACGATCAAGAATAAGTATCCATTGCCGAGAATCGACGACCTGATTGATCAATTGAGAGGAGCTTCAATTTTCTCTAAGATTGATTTGAGATCTGGTTATCATCAACTCAAGGTTAAGGAGGCAGATATTTATAAGATGGCATTCCAAACTCGTTATGGGCATTATGAGTTTTCGGTAATGCCATTTGGCTTGACCAAGGCACTAGCTGCATTTATGGACATGATGAACCGAGTCTTTCAACCCTACTTAGACCTGTTCGTGGTGGTATTCATAGATGATATCATGGTATATTCGAGGAATGAAGAAGAGCATGACTCACATTTGCGCATAGTATTGCAAATACTACGAGATAAGCAACTTTATGCCAAATTCAGTAAGTGCAAATTTTGGTTGAAGGAAATGACTTTCTTGGGTCATGTGGTGTTAGCCGAAGGAATAAGAGTTGATCCTCGAAAGGTTGAGGCTGTGTTGGAATTGAAACCACTGAAGTCAGTGGCTGAGATTCGGAGTTTTGGGTTTGGCTGGATATTATAGACGTTTTGTTGAGGGGTTTTCATTGATTGCTGCACCCCTAACTAAGCTATTGCGAAAGGGAGTACCGTATGTGTGGACCGATAAACAACAAAAAAGTTTCAAAAAACTGAAGAAGATTTTGACAGAAGCGCCAGTACTAATTCAACCAGAGGCTGGAAAAGAGTTTATCGTTTACTGTGATGTGTCACACACGGGTTTAGGATGTGTGCTGATGCAAGGTGCAAAAGTGGTGGCTTATGCTTCTCGTCAGTTAAGGCCGCACGAAGTCAATTACCCTACTCATGACTTAGAGTTGGCTGCTGTGGTGTTTGCTTTAAAGATTTGGAGGCACTATCTCTATGGTGAGAAGTCTATCATTTATTTAGACCATAAGAGTCTTAAGTACCTCCTTACCCAAAATGAGTTGAACTTGAGACAACGGAGATGGGTGGAGCTGTTAAAGGATTATGACCTCTCGATCGAGTACCATCCTAGAAAGGCTAACGTGGTGGCAGACGTGTTGAGTCGTAAGGTAGTATCAGAGTTAAGAGCAATTTTTGCTCATCTCAGTTTGTATGAGGATGGTAGTCTACTAGCGAAACTTTAGGTGAAGCCTTTATGGTTAGAACGGATCAAAGAAAAGCAGTTATTAGATGAAAAGTTGGGTCTGTTAATGTAACAAGCTGAAAGTGGTACGACAGGGGATTTTGGAATGAACACGGATGGAGTACTGTGTTTTTGTGGAAGAGTTTGTATGTAATATCCCGAATTATGGCTTATGCATAATTGCTTAATTGAGTGTGGAAGCATGCCTTTGTATGTATGAATGTGTATTTATGAATGTTGTGAACTTTAGAATAATAGGAAATGCCTTAGAAAATTTTTAGATTTTAAGTCTAAAATAGGAAGCTAAGCAGGGTGGCCTTAAGAAAATTAATAAAGGAAATATGACACACAATTGGGCTTAGCAAAGTGGCTACAAGGCTCCACTTAGGGCTTTAGTGTGTGACGCCATATGCTAGGAGGAAAGGGCTTGTGTTCGAGCCACCAGGGGAGCAATAAGGAATTTTATTTTTCTTTGCAAGGAGCTAGAGAAGTGGGACGAAAAAGGGCACTTAAAAGATGAGTTTTATTCCTTTTAGAATTCGGCTAGAAGAGTAGGGGATAATTATGTTTTATTTATTTATTTTGAATAGGTGATTAAGAGATAAATGGGAGAAATATGAGGGATATGATAAGTAAAGATAAAGTGGCCGGCCAAGGGACTCTGTAGGTGAGTATTTTCGGCTATGTAGAGGGGGATTAGGTGCCAAAATTGTTTGTTCATCTTTTAAGTCTCTCTTGCCGAATTTTGTAGTCAAGAAAATCCTCTCCTTTTTCTCATCTATTTGGTTAAGGCCGAAACTCCATTAGCATCCACCATTGCCGAAATTCTTCTACTCTTCTCCTAATCTTCTTTTGTTTCTTTCTTCCAACCCCAAATTCCCTTGTAGCCAAATATTTCTTGTGATTTAAAGCCTTAGCCAAATCATATAGCTTTCTTCTTCTCCTTTCTTCTCTTGAGATCATAAAGTGCCTAACCACTATTGTTGATCTCAAAAGCCGAATCTCTAAAGGAGGGGCTGTCAACTTTTCTCTTGTAGCCTCTTCAAGCGACATAGTGGTAAGTGATCTCCCCTTAAAGCAATCGGTTATATTCTTTCTTCATGGGTGTGCCGAAATCAATGGTTGGTCTTGATTTTTAGAGCATGCCCGAATGTATATGGTGTCATAATAATTTGTCTTTTGTGTGTAGTCGACTACAAGGAGGAGAGCTTGGTATCAAGATCTTAGGTAAGGCAAGTATTGACCAAGGGCCATTTATTATGATGTTAGAAAGTAATCTAATATAAGTTCTTAGGTATTTCGACAGATACTACAATCCAAAGTCATTTTTGGGATTTTTGGCCTATTATCGATTTCTAGGAGGAGATCTTCGGGATTTTAAGAACCCAAGGTAATCTATAAGTGAAATTCGGCCTTAGTGTTAGAATTAAATCTAACATATGTGTATAGGGCTGTCGACATCTCCATAGTCAAGTGATACCTTTCGGGATTTGAAAATCACAAGGTAAGTGCATAAGTACAATTGGCCAAGGCCATACTTGATATTTAAAGTCTATTCCTTATTTGTTTAAAAATTCGAAACTAATCCTTTGGGTGATCTAGTGTTAACCGATTTCAAGGAGAAGCACAACAAAGTTTTGGGACTTGATTAGTGGTGAAAACGGTAACAATGTAAGGACTTTTGTTGTAAGGATCCTTCGGGATTTGGGTTTTTAGCCAAATAGGCCTTTTTGCTAATATGCCTAGTGTTGGCCGATTATAGGGACTAAAGGATCTAAGGTTTTATATCAGGCTTTTCGGGATTTAAGTGAACCGCTAAGTGTATCAGGTGTGTACCCCACACTATTTCTTAATAAGTTTTATGGCAATGTTTAATACATATATGTGTTATTAAGAATGTGAAAAGTGTGGCTAAGGTACCATACAATGGTACAAAGTACTCAGGTACATTTTCCTACTCCTATTAGGATTATAATAAATATCTGTTATGGCACACATATGAAACTATAAGAATGTGAATTAAGAATTTGGCATGTTTTGTATGACATGGGCATATGGGATATTATGAAAAGGGGAAGTGAATGTGGTGACTCATGTCACGATATAAGAATGTGGTGACTTCGGTCACATTATCTGAATATGGTGACTTTGGTCACATTATCTGAATGTCGTGTCCCATGACACAAAATATTATCTGGTGGCTGTGCCACGAATTTATAAGGGCGATGAGCACGTCGACTGCAGCGACTGCCTTCGATGGTGTGTAGCGGATGGAGGGTTGACTTAGTAGTTCCCACGGTGTGTAGGTTGGTACTAGACATGGGCTTGGGAATGCATCATTAATTGTATATTTTGATATGAATGTATATGACTTGATATGCCTAAATCTATTTGGACTTAGTGTTGTGTACACATTGAGCCTGTTTGACTCACCCCGATGTGGGAACATTTTTTTAAGTGACGATCAGTAATGGACCGGGTCGGTAGGAGCTTAGTGGAGGCCATGTGAAGTTCAGATTTTACTTTATTTTAGACTCTTTTTATTTTAAGTACTTTGAATTTATTTTTGGGGATTATTTGATGTAATAAGGCCATAGTTGAATTATTTTATTTTACTTCCATTTATCATGCTACAAAATATTTTTTTAAAGACTAAATAAATTTATCGTAAATTAAACTCTAAATGTTTTGTCACCTAAAATCAAGGGATTTCAAGTGAAAAATTAACTTGTTTCCAACTAGAGCCCAACCCAAAAACAATCTTTCTTTCAAAACACATCGTTTTTCCAAAGTCACAAAAGAATTTTGAACCGGATTTCAACGAGGAACATATCCAGATCCTGTCAAGGCTCGTGGGTCGGGTTTGGGGTGTTTTAGCTTGGTATCAGAGCCAGGTTTTAAACTCTCGGCCTTGGGTTTAAGGCCCAAAACATTTTCAAAGTTAAGCCCAAAAGGAATTTTTGTGAATTAAGCAGGTTTTTACGGCATGGCACACTAAGTCTCAGGCATGAAGTCCACGGTAAGTACTCGATCTCTTGTGTGATTTATATTATGATTTATAGAAGGGTAGAAATGGAGCGTAGAATAGAGAATAAGTACTTGAACCCTAGGACTAGTGTACCCCAACAAATACATAAAACTTAAATGACTAACTAAACAAACACGTGGTTAAGTCATGAGTTAGGGTGTGGCAACCATGGTGCGCATTTCTAGGATTGGTTTGGTGGGAGCTTGGTATTTAAGCGGTCAGTGTGACTCACCTCCTCTCCACTTGAATCCTACCTGGTGCGTAGCTTCGGTTCACCCTAACCAAGAGGACTTATTCACGGGCTAAACCCCTAACTAAAACCCGAAAGGGACTAGCCATATTTTTATGGAAACCTTAGCTTTAAAATCTCTATATTACCCTTTTAAGTGTAGCAAGAGATTATTGTGAAAATTTTCCAAAATATTTCCTATTTGCAAAATTACTAAAATGCCCCTAGTGGTAAAATTACAAAAATGCCCTTGGTTTATAAAATACTCATATTACCCACAATTCTTATCAAAATTTCCTTACTTAGTTCAAAAAAAAACCCTAAATCTACAAAATATCAAAATACCTTGATTTTGAAAAAAATTCAAAAATTACCCCTAATCTACAAATTACTGAAATACCCCCGAGTTACAAAATTACCAGAATGACCCCCGATCTTCAAAAATTTCTGAAACAACACTGATTTCGAAAACAAATTCTCAAAAACAACCCCCAAGTTTTGTAAATTCCAAAATATCCTTAATTTATTAAGATTTATAAATTTACCAGGGTTAATTACCAAAATACCCTCAAATTTTAAAATTTCCCAAAATACCCCCGAGAATGCAAAATTACCAGAATAACCTTATTGAAAAAATCACCAAGGAACCTTATTTTGATAAATTACGAAAATACCCCTGTAGGACAAATTACGAAAATATCCCTGGGATAGGAACGGACAGAATTGTTCGAAGAGTGAATGTGTATGGGAGATACTATAGAATGGATGTGCTTTTCTGTGAATTAGGATAGAAAACTTAAAACTTTGATTGATCGAAAGAACTGCTACTAGACTCTTTTCATAAAACTTCTTCGCGAATAATCAGTAAAACAATGGCTAATGCATAAAATTTCTTAATCAGATTAAAGCGCGGTAGTAGAAATGAGCTCTAGGGGATGTGGTCACAATGTACGAGGACGCGATTGAGGTAGAATAACGTGTCGAAACCCGTTAGATCGGGTCAAAGATCTGAGAATGAGGTACCACCGCCGCCACCACCACCAGCTGTTAGTGTTGAGCAGCAAGATCAAACGGGAGAAGATGCGGTATCGCAGTTTGTCTTTGAGTTCTTGAAATAGTGGTGGTGTTGGAGGAATATGGGAGCTCAAAATCTATACCGAGCTCCGAGCCAATGGAGCTGAAATGTTAAAGTGGCGTGTCGGTGTGGCACCCAAGACGTTGAATATTGGTTGGAAGCAACCAAACGTATTATGGATGAGCTCGATCGACCCCGAGGAGAAGTTGAAAGGAATGGTGGCCCTGCTACGCGATGAAGTGTATCAATGGTGGCTTACAGTTCGGGATGGTGCCACCACTGAGGATCTAACCTAGGAGTATGTTAAGACAGCGTATCAGAAGAAGTATGTGGGAACCAGATATGTTGATGAGCAGAGGAAGGCATTTAAGAAATTTGGTTCAAGGAACAAGTTAAGTAGCAGAGTATGAAGCTGAATTCTTGAGGTTGAGCCGGTATGCTCGAGGAATAGTGGCTACGGAGCATGAGCGGTGTGTCCGGTTTGAGGATGGACTAAGGGATGACCTGAGGTTATTAGTCGCTCCACATCAAGAGCGGGAGTTTTCTACTTTAGTAGAGAAAGCTAAGATAACGGAAGGAATTAAGGACTCTATGAGGTAGAATACGGACCAAAATAAGTAGAAGAAAGGATTTGGGTCGTCTGGATCATCTGGGAATGAGCTAGAAAAGGCCTAGAGTTGATGGGCCGCGAGGTCAGCAAACTGGTACTAGAGGGCAATATCGTACTTGTGAGCAGTGTGGGAAGAAACACTTAGGCAAATGCTGGAAGAAGACAGGTGGATGTTTCAAATGTGGGTCAAAGGACCACATGATTAAGGACTGCCCAATGAGACCAGATGGGAATCGACCGAGAGCTCGGAATGCTAATCAAGCTGGTAGAGGTGGGCCGATAGCCTCGGTGGGCCGTGGTCCAAATAACGAGAGGAAATGGCTTGGTAGAGGGCGTGGAACATCAATGAGGTCTTTGCTATCTTGAGGCAAAGGCGATCGGGTTTGGTTTATGCGATTCACCGTAGGGAGGATGGAGCGCGTCGGACGTCATAACTCAGACGTTTCTTGTATTTGGAAAGCCTTATTATGCTTTGATTGATGTGGGCTCAACCCATTCTTATGTGGCATGTAGAGTAGTTGAAACTCTAGACATAGCCTCTGAACCTTCTAGTAGGGAGATGATCGTAGTAAGCCCACTAGGTCAAGCGTAGTAGTGAATAAGGTCTTTGAAGTGTACCTTTAGAAATTCAAGGCGTAGTATTTTACGCCAACTGATGGAACTTCCCTTTGGAGAGTTTGATCTCATTCATGGAATGGGTGGCTAGTGGACCATCGGGTTGTGTTGGGTGTCTTGACTAAGTGAATGGAGTTAAGGACCCGGAGGATGAGGTGGTCATTATGATAGGAGAAAGAAGAAACTACTTGTCTAATGTAGTTTCGTTGCTAAAAATTTGAAAAGATGGTTAAGTAAAGGGTGCAAGGTGTTTTAGCCTTCGTAAGTGCGTTAGATGGAAAGGAAGAAGGTGTAAGTGGAGTTAGAGCGGTAAGGATTTTGAAGATGTGTTTGGAGGAATTACAAGAATACCCCGGATAGGGAGGTGGAGTTTGGGATTGACTTCTTTGCGGGAGCGACTCTATGTCAATTGCCCGTGCATGAATGGCACCAAATGAGTTGGTGGAGCTCAAGGCTCAAATCCGAGGAATTTTGGATCGTGGGTTTATTCCACCGGTGTGTCTCCATGGGGAGCACCAGGTTACATTTGTGAAGAAGAAGGACGGAACTATGCGTATGTGCATAGACTATCGTCGATTGAATAAGGCGACCATCAAGAACAAGTATCCCTTGCCAAGGATAGATGACTTGTTCGATCGACAAGAGGGCGGCGGTGTTCTCAAAGATCGACTTAAGGTCGGGATATCATCGATTGAAGGTGAATGAGGCGGATATCCATAAGGCGACCTTTAGGACAAGATCGACCACTATGAGTTTGTAGGAATGCCATTCGGGTTGAAAAATACCCCACCACGTTCATGGATATGATGAATCGGGTTTTCAACCTTACTTGGATAGGTTAAATCGTGGTGTTCATCGACGACATCCTCGTATACTCCAAGGCGAGGAAGAGCATGATGAGCATCTCCGGTTGTCTTGCAAGTATTGAGGAGAAGAAGCTTTATGCCAAATTCAAGAACTATGAATTTTGGCTTAGGAAGTTGCCTTCTTAGGGCATGTGGTGTCTCTTTGAAGGAATAAGGGTGGATCCTAGAAAGATTGAGCGATGTTGGATTGGAAACCACCTAGGTGCTCAGCGGAGATTCGTAGTTTCTTGGGATTGGCAGGCTATTACAGAAGGTTTGTAGAAGGATTTTCGTCAATAGCCGTACCTTTGACAAAGTTACTGAGAAAGGAAGTACCTTTCGTATGGACAGAGAAGCAATAGGAAAGCTTTGAAAAGCTTAAGAGGGTATTGACGGAAGCTCTAGTGTTGATTCAGCCTGAGGCAGGAAAGGATTTTACGGTGTATTGTGATGCTTCCCATACAGGTTTGGGTTATGTATTGATGCAAGACGAGAAGGTAGTCGCATATACGTCTCGGCAATTAAGGCCTCATGAGGTTAACTACCCGACGCACGATTTGGAATTGGCAGCGGTGGTCTTTGCTCTTAAAGTGTGGAGGCACTACTTATATGGAGAAAAGTCAGTGATCTACACGGACCACAAGAGCTCGAAGTATTCTTGACTCGTAAAGAGCTAAACACGAGGCAATGAAGATGGGTGGAGTTACTAAAGGATTATGACTGTTCCATAGAGTATCACCCAGGCAAGGCGAATGTAGTGGCGGATGCCCTAAGTCGGAAGGTTGTGTCAGATCTGAGGGCGATGTTCGCACATCTAAGTTTGTATGATGATGGAAGCCTGTTGGCAGAGTTGCAAGTCAAGCCGACGTGGTTGAATGAAGTGAAAGAGGGACAGTTGGTTGATGAGGACCTAAGTGCTAAGCTACAACAAGTACAGAATGGAGAGTTGGAAGATTATAGCATTAATGGTGAAGGAGTGTTGTGTTTTAAGAGCAAGGTCTGTATGCCTAAGGATAAGGAACTTAGGCGAAGGATTCTTCAGGAATCGCATATTAGCCCTTATGCTATGCATCCTGGAGGCACTAAGTTGTACAAAGACTTAAGAGAACAGTTTTGGTGGCCTGGTCTGAAAAAGGAAGTTACAGAATTTGTCGGCATGTGTTTGACGTGTCAGCAAGTTAAGGCTGAACACCAAGTTTCGTCAGGGTTGCTTCAGCCAATTAAGATTCCACAGTGGAAGTGGGAGAGAATTACCATGGACTTCGTTAGTGGGCTTCCCCTTACGCCTACTAAGAAGGACTCGGTATGGGTAATAGTGGACCGTTTGACCAAGTCTGCGTATTTTATTTCGGTGAGAGTTGATTATTCTTTGCAGAAGTTGGCAAAGTTATATGTGGCGAAGTTGTAAGGTTGCATGGAGTGCCAGTGTCGATTATCTCGCACGAGGGACCCAAGGTTTACTTCTCGGTTACGAAAGCGTTACATCGGGCTTTAGGCACTAAGTTGGATTTTACTACTTTTCATCCACAAATGGACGGCCATCTGAATGGGTAATCAAGTGTTGGAAGATATGTTGAGGGGTTGTGTGATGGATTTGAGAGGAAGTTGGGAGGAATATTTGCCTCTAGCGAATTTGCCTACAACAATAGCTATCAAGCGAAGATTCGGATGGCACCGCAAAGCCTCAGTATGGTCAAAAGTGTCGGACTCCTACATGTTGGACAGAATTGAAAGAACATCGAGTTTTGGGTCTAGAGTTAGTGGCAGAATCCGAAGAAAAGGTTGAGATAATTCGGGCACGGTTAAAGGAAGCATCTAATAGACAAAAGTCGTACGCAGATCTCAAACGGAAGGAAATAGAATTTGATGTAGGAGATCAAGTGTTTCTTAAGGTTTCGCCTTGGAAAAAGGTAATGAGATTTGGTCGGAAAGGGAAGTTAAGTCCAAGGTTTATAGGACCTTATAAGGTTTTGAAGCGAATTGGACCGGTGGCATACCAGTTGGAGTTGCCACCGAATTGAAATAGATGCACGATGTATTCCATGTGTCCATGCTACGCCGTTACCGATCGGATCCATCTCATGTAGTACCGGTTGAAGAGGTGGAACTAAGGCCAGATTTGTCCCATGAGGAGGAGCCGATTCAGATTCTAGATAGAGATGTGAAAGTGTTACGACAGAAATTCGTACCTTTAGTTAAGGTGTTATGGCGCAATCATGGATCGAAAGAAGCTTCTTGGGAGCCGGAAGAAGCTATGCGACAGCAATACCCCCACCTATTCTAGCAAGGTAATTTCGAGGATGAAATTATTTTAAGGGGGTAGAACTGTAATATCCCGAATTATGGCTTATGCATAATTGCTTAATTGAGTGTGGAAGCATGCCTTTGTATGTATGAATGTGTATTTATGAATGTTGTGAACTTTAGAATAATAGGAAATGCCTTAGAAAATTTTTAGATTTTAAGTCTAAAATAGGAAGCTAAGAAGGATGGCCTTAAGAAAATTAATAAAGGAAATCTGACACACAATTGGCTTAGCAAAGTGGCTACAAGGCGCCACTTAGGGCTTTAGTGTGTGACGCCATATGCTAGGAGGAAAGGGCTTGTGTTCGAGCCACCAGGGGAGCAATAAGGGAATTTTTACTTTTGCTACAAGGAGCTAGAGAAGTGGATGGAAAAGGGGCACTTAAAAGATGAGTTTTATTCCTTTTAGAATTCGGCTAGAAGAGTAGGGGATAATTATGTTTTTTTATTTATTTTGAATAGGTGATTAAGAGATAAATGGGAGAAATATGAGGGATATGATAAGTAAAGATAAAGTGGCCGGCCAAGGGACTCTGTAGGTGAGTATTTTCGACTATGTAGAGGGAGATTAGGTGCCGAAATTGTTTGTTCATCTTTTAAGTCTCTCTTGCCGAATTTTGTAGTCAAGAAAATCCTCTCCTTTTTCTCATCTATTTGGTTAAGGCCGAAACTCCATTAGCATCCACCATTGCCGAAATTCTTCTACTCTTCTCCTAATCTTCTTTTGTTTCTTTCTTCCAACCCCAAATTCCCTTGTAGCCAAATATTTCTTGTGATTTAAAGCCTTAGCTGAATCATATAGCTTTCTTCTTCTCCTTTCTTCTCTTGAGATCATAAAGTGCCGAACCACCATTGTTGATCTCAAAAGCTGAATCTCGAAAGGAGAGGCTGTCGACTTTTCTCTTGTAGCCTCTTCAAGCGACATAGTGGTAAGTGATCTCCCCTTAAAGCAATCGGTTTTATTCTTTCTTCATGGGTGTGCCGAAATCAATGGTTGGTCTTGATTTTTAGAGCATGGCCGAATGTATATGGTGTCATAATAATGTGTCTTTTGTGTGTAGTCGACTACAAGGAGGAGAGCTTCGGGTATCAAGATCTAAGGTAAGGCAAGTATTCGGCCAAGGGCCATTTATTATGATGTTAGAAAGTAATCTAACATAAGTTCTTAGGTATTTTGACAGACACTACAATCCAAAGTCACTTTTCGGGATTTTTGGCCTATTGTCGATTTCTAGGAGGAAGATCTTCGGGATTTTAAGAACCCAAGGTAAGCTATAAGTGAAATTCGACCTTAGGCCATTCTATTATGTTTTAGTGTTAGAATTAAATTAACATATGTGTATAAGGCTGTCGACATCTCCATAGTCAAGTGATACTTTTCGGGATTTGAAAATCACAAGGTAAGTGCATAAGTACAATCGGCCAAGGCCATACTTGATGTTTCAAGTCTATTCCTTATTTGTTTAAAAACCCAAAACTAATCCTTTGGGTGATCTAGTGTTAACCGATTTCAAGGAGAAGCACAACAAAGTTTTGGGACTTGATTAGTGGTGAAAACGGCGACAAGGTAAGGACTTTTGTCGCAAGGATCCTTCGAGATTTGGGTTTTTAGCCGAATAGGCCTTTTTACTAATATGCCTAGTGTTGGCCGATTATAGGGACTAAAGGATCTAAGGTTTTACATCAGGCTTTTCGGGATTTAAGTGAACCGCTAAGTGTATCAGGTGTGTACCCCACACTATTTCTTAATAAGTTTTATGGCAATGTTTAATACATAAATGTGTTATTAAGAACATGAAAAGTGTGGCTAAGGTACCATACAATGGTACAAAGTACTCAGGTATGTTTTCCTACTCCTATTAGGATTATAATAAATATCTGTTATGGCACACATATGAAACTATAAGAATGTGAATTAAGAATTTGGCATGTTTTGTATGACAAGGGCATATGGGATATTATGAAAAGGGGAAGTGAATGTGGTGACTCATGTCACGATATCTGAATGTGGTGACTTCGGTCACATTATCTAAATGTGGTGTCCCATGACACAAAATATTATCTGGTGGCTGTGCCACGAATTTATAAGGGTGATGAGTACATCGACTGCAGTGACTGCCTTCGATGGTGTGTAGCGGATGGAGGGTTGACTTAGTAGTCCCCACTTTGTGCAGGTTGGTACGGGTGATGTGTAGCGGTTAGTACTAGGCTTGGGATTGGGAATGCATCATTAATTTTATATTTTGATATGAATGTATATGACTTGATATGCCTGAATCTATTTGGACTTAGTGTTGTGTACACATTGAGTCTGTTTGACTCACCCCGATGTGGGAACATTTTTTTTCAGGTGACGATCAGTAATGGACCGGGTCGGCAGGAGCTTAGTGGAGGCCATGTGAAGTTCAGATTTTACTTTGTTTTGGACTCTTTTTATTTTAAGTACTTTGAATTTATTTTTGGGGATTATTTGATGTAATAAGGCCATAGTTGAATTATTTTATTTTACTTCCATTTATCATGCTACAAAATATTTTTTTAAAGACTAAATAAATTTATCGTAAATTAAACTCTAAATGTTTTGTCACCTAAAATCAAGGGATTTCAAGTGAAAAATTAACTTGTTTCCAACTCAAGCCCAACCCAAAAATAATTTTTCTTTCAAAACACATCGTTTTTCCAAAGTCACAAAAGAATTTTGAATCGGATTTCAACGAGGAACATACCAGATCCGGTCAAGGCTCGTGGGCCGGGTTTGGGGTGTTTCATTGTATGCCCACGAATTCAGATTTGAGACAAATGATTCTACGAGAGGCACATAGTAGCCAAGATGTATCGAGATCTCCGTGAACAGTATTGGTGGCCAGGGCTGAAGCAAGAGGTTATTGATTTAGTAGGTAAGTGCTTGACTTGTCAATAAATGAAAGCGGAACATCAATTACCATCGGGCCTTTTGCAACCGGTGAATATTCCTCTATGGAAATGGGAGCTAATAACAATGGATTTTGTTAGTGGGTTACCCTTAACACCTACTAAGAAAGATTCCGTTTGGGTGGTAGTAGATCGATTGACGAAGACTGCTCATTTTCTACCAGTTCGTACGGATTACTCGCTGTAGATGTTGGCTAAGCTGTATGTATCTGAGATCGTGAGGTTGCATGGGTTACCAGTGTCTATCATATCGGATAGGGACCCTAGGTTTACATCACAATTTTGGAAAGCTTTGCATGAGGCTTTGGGAACAAAGTTAAACTTTAGTACGGCTTTTCATCCTCAGTCAGATGGTTAGTCAGAAAGAGTAATTCAGATTTTGGAAGACATGTTAAGGGTTGTGTAATTGACTTCAGAGGCAGTTGGGAGGATTTTCTACTATTGGCAGAGTTTACGTATAATAACAGTTACCAATCCAGTGTCCAAATGGTGCCTTATGAAGTGTTATACGGTCGTAGGTGTCGTACCCCTACTTGTTGGACTGAATTGGGGGAACGACAGTTGTTGGGTCCTGAATTGATATCTGAGATGGAGGAAAAGGTAAAGGTGATTCTAGCACGGTTAAAGGAAGCTTTGGATAGACAAAAGTTGTATGTAGATCTAATGCGTAAGGATATTGAGTTTGCAGTGGGAGATCAGGTCTTTCTGAAAGTCTCACCTTGGAAGAAAATTTTTAGATTTGAAAGGAAAGGCAAGTTGAGCCCTAGGTTCATTGGACCATACCATGTGTTGAAGCGTGTAGGACCAGTGGCCTATCAGCTTGAATTACCTCCGAGTTGAGTCAGATTCATAGTGTCTTCCATGTTTCTATGCTGATGCGTTATAGATCAGATCCGTCTCACATAGTACCAGTAGAAGAAGTGGAGGTAAGGCCAAACTTGTCTTTCAAGGAGGAACCAGTGAAAATCTTAGACCATGATGTTAAGGTGCTAAGAAAGAAGACTGTGCCGTTGGTTAAGGTTCTATGGCATAATCACAAAGCGGAGGTAGCTACATGGGAGCCTGAGAACTCAATTCGACAACAATATCCTCACCTCTTTTAACCAGGTAAATTTCGAGGACGAAATTTTCTTTAAGGGGGTAGAATTGTAACATCCTAAAAATGTAGTATCGATATGTTGCATAATTTTGGTGCGTAGTTAGTGAATGATTTGATTTGTGTGTTTAATATAGTCTTGAGAAGGCTCGGGATTTATTCAGAATTAGAATAATTTTTAGTAAGGAGTACTTTATTAAAGTGGAACAAGTGACCCTGATGTTTAAGGAAATTAAGTGGTAAAAGATAGCATAATTGAGCTATTGGTTAAGTGGTTATGCGCTACATGCATGGTCATGAGGGGAGAGGTTCGAATCCCCTAGCATGCATTTTGTGAATATTTATTTTTTCTCCTTCCTAGCAAGTGTCGGCCAAGCATCAAATTTTTGGTAAGTTAGACTTTTATTTTAAGGTATGATGGCTAATGGATATGGTAAGAGTGAACTTAAGGTAGGGAATCATGAGAATATGGTATGTAGGGGGAACACAAGGCATGAAACAAGGGTGATGCTTTGGAAACTTTTGGGTGGCTAAAACTTTGACTTTTGGCCAATGTACTTGGACGATTTTGGGGCTAGAAGGGGGTTGGCCGAATTTTGGTAAGGATTGGGAGCTAGTTGGCCATAATGCTTTAGCAAATTAGTGCATTTTCCTTTTCTCTTCACAACTTTTCTCCCTAGCTGATTGTGTCTTATGCATTAGGTAAATTTTGTTTTGGTCATTTCATCTTGACCAAATTGATACCGTCTTTCATTTTTCCCAAGTTTCTCCTCTTTGTGCCGAAACCATACCATCTTGAAAGGTCATATTCTTTTCTTTTTTTTTTTTTTTGGTCAAATATACACCAACCCCAAGATCATTTCTTTGTTCATCTTCCATTATTGAAAATTTTCACATAAACACTTTCTCTTTTATTTCTTTTTCTCTTTTCTTTCTTCTTGTAAAGAACTCTTAACATCACTATTTCTTTTCCAAAATCTTCTACCATGGCCAAATGTTAATAACCATCCTCATAGCCGAAATTTCCATTTCTCAAACATTTCTACTCAATCATTTTTCTTTGCATTGATTTGTATAATTGGTAAGAACCTTCTTGGATTCTTTATTTCTCTTCTTTTCTTTAGTTGAATATACATATTAGTTGGGGGTCTTTTGACCGGAAATAGCATTCTCTATCCCTTCCTCTTAGACAATCTTTTTGTCTTTATAGTGATAAAGTGAAAGCCGAAACTCGGAGTATTCTTAATCATCGTGAATCACTAGGATTCGATCCAAAGGGTTAAGGTAAGGGTTTCTATCAAGGACTCCCATATTACGCGTTATTTTGTCAAGATGGGTTACTAATCAATTTTATCTTAGGGACGTTATCGCTTGATTTTCATCCCATGAATGCGAAGATATTTTTGTGGTAAGCCGATTTCGCACTTAAAACCAATAGTCTTAAATTCCAATATATTAGTTGGACTAATAATCTTTTGTCTATGGAGGCAAACAAGATAGGGTCGAAAAGAGTGGTGAATAGTGCTCGAAAGAGGGGCGGTTTTGCTATTCTCTCTAGATTCAAGCGAAGGGCTATTTCGGCAATCCAGGATTTTCCATCGGGTTGTGGACCCTCATCCGAGGAGAATCAATTATTCGAAGTTGTTCGTAGTTTAAAGCCATTAGTTGTTCTGGATTTCCCATATGTTTGTGAACCGTCAACCGGGGAGATCCGACAAATAGTTGTTATTCGAGATTCGAGGGTAAAGATCTAGATCGCTTATCTTTGGTATAGATTTATATTAAGTATTAGTGTTCTAATCAAGCATGACACGTATTTAGGTATTGACGAGCGGGAAAGTTTAGTTCTCACCGTAATCAGGTGTGTAATTTCACACTTATCTCATGGGTTGGATGTTATACCATTATTAAGCATTAGACTAATAATCGCAAAGTTGGTAAAATCGAAAAATATGGTTTATTAACACTTTAGTGTAAGTGCATGAAATCGATATTAAAATCGTGAAAGTTACGAAATCGCCCTTAATGGGCTAATATGATAAAAAGTGATATATGGACCTCATGTGTTAATGGGCCGTATCGATAGATTGCTTAATGGGCCGTTTTGATAGATTGCTATATAGGTCGATTTGTTATATTGCTTAATAGGCTAAATTGTGAAATGGGCCAAATTGTGCAATGGGCCAAATTGTGAAATAGGCCAAATTGTGTAATGGGCCAAATTTTAATATGGGCCTGATGTAAAATTTATCATATGAATAAAATTGTTGTGCATTGTATATACATGATTGCATGGGTTGGGATATTTTTATGAAGAGAAGAAGGCTTCGTGCCCAGTTTAAATGGCTTAATGCCTGTGTATTAATGGACACTGACCTGCGAAATATTGTATTAAATGGCTTAATGCCTGCGTATTAATGGCCACTGGCCTGAGAATCATTGAATTAAATGGCTTAATGCCTGCGATTGGTGTGTTGGCGGGGTGGGTTGACTCGATCCCCACAGGTGTGCTGGTTGGTACGGGTGGTGTGTAACGGATGAAAATTTAGGCTTGGTTGGGAATTTCATGTCACAAGCATTTTTAATTACTAAATTATTATATTCGTAAATGGGCTCAAGCCCAATTAAATGCTTTAATGGTTTGGCCCAGTGGACTTGGTAAGTGAGTTACACACTGAGTTCTAAGAAACTCACCCTGTTTTTCTTACCCTTCTCAGGTAATGATAATTGATGGAGGCTTGGGCCGGGGATGACTTCGTGGGGCCATACTTCAAATGATGGTTTTTATGAACTTTAAACTACTCTTTAATATTTTTCCTTAATTAATTTTTCAGTTGTGATGTAATAAGGCCTCTGGTATAATTTTTATGGATTTTTATTTGTGGATGGATTTTAATATGTTTTAAATACTAAAAGGGACTATTTTAATTTTATAAATGTTTTCTTTAATTTATGTATAAAAGGGTTTTCTTAAATATCATTATACTCGTAAAAATTTACGTGAAAACTCTTTTATGAATTTTGTTTTCAAAATCCTTTTGAATTCTTTTAAATTTCTTTAAAATTTAACCAATTATTTCTCCGAGATCAAATTATAAACTCTTATGTTCTAAAATCATAGATTTCAAATTAACCTCGGTTTTTTATAAACTCTATCTCCAAAATAGTTTGAAGATCTGCTTTCTTTAAATCATTAGATGACTAGATGTATGTTTGATTTGTGTGGCATACCAAGTCTGGTCTTAACGCATAGATCGGGTTTGGGGTGTTTGTAACATTTGGGATTTAGGGGTCACGTATTTTAATTCATATGTGTGTGATAGTATGTTTTGTATGCTGTTTGAGGGTGTTTGGGGGCTTCGGGAAACCTTGGGGTTAGGTAGGAGTCTTAGTGAAAATTTTGGTTTGAAGCTGGTAAGGGGAGAGCTAGGGGTGTCAGGCCTTAAAGGAAGAATGTGGTGTTCTTTGACACAAGAAATCAAGTGGTAAAGTTGCTAGGGAGGCGCCACTTAGAGCACAAGGGAGTGACGCCTCAGGGAGCTAAAAGGGCCTTGGTTCAAGCTGCGAAGATCCCTTTCTGTTATTCTTTTTAACGCTAGGATAAGGGAGAGTTGTGTTCAGAATGGACACTGGTGGATGAGGGTTGAAGGAGTCAACAGGATGTGAATGTGTGGAAGGGAGGAAATTAAGGAATTTGAATCATTCAAATTTGTTTGAATGATTGGATGAGAGGGAAGCAAGGAGTAAAGTGTGGGACGGCATAGTGGTTGAGGGGAGTGGGGATGTGTAGCCAAAATTGTGAGGGGTGGATTCGGTTGGGTGCTTTAGGGGTGTCGAATGTATTTTGGGGAGTGTTGTTGTTGTTTTTTCTTTTCATTTCTATTTACCAAAAACCGAACAGCCTCCTAAACATCTACTTCTTTTCTTCTCTTTTGTCTATAGCCGAAACCTCTAGTGGATCCTCTTCTCCTTTCCTGTTGTGGTAGCCGAATTCTTCTACCCTATCTCTCCCTCTTGCTTTTAAAAGCCGAATCACCAATCCCTGTTGAGACACCTTGCTAGCAGAAATCTATGGTCCGCTTTTCATTCTTCTTTCTTGTGTTTCAAAAGCTGAAAACCCTCTGTAGCCTGCCGAAATACAATTCTTCATTTTCTTCTCTCACAAAAGCCATAGCCGAATCTTCCTAGCACCCTGTTGTTTTCTTTTCTTCTTTCGTTGGGTTAGCAAGTGTCGAGATCTCATTCTTTTCATCTCTTCTCTTCTAGCACTTAAGCCGAATACCCTCTGTTAAGGATCATTCTTCGTGTTTATTTTTTCTTTGCATTGTGGAATGCTTTTGGCATTTAGGATAAGTTCTTGGCCTTTGGCCGAATTCTCCTAACACTCTCTTTCATTCTCATTACTCTTGCTCCTACAGTTTTCTTTGGGAAGGGGAGCCGAAATCCCTTAGCACTTAAAACCTTCTCGTCTAATTCTTGGATGCAGTGGATTGCTGTCTTCGATCGGTCATTTTCTAATTGTTTTGCTAGGGGGTGGTAAGTGTTTCTGTCATTTCGACATCTCTTATTGTGTTCAATGCCGAAAGTAGAGATCCAAAGTTGTTGATGCTTGACCGAATGTAGGGGAGTGGTGACGTCATCTTATGGAGACTTTCGGGATTCATTGGGTGTGAGTCACGCATAGAGCCTTGGACTCGAAGGTGTGTTTAATTTCAGGTCTTAGTTCCTTACGATTTGTTTCACTGCTTTGATTCGGTTAGTGACTAAGGTGTGTTATGGACTCGAAGGCTAATCAATCACTGGGAGGGGTTAGATCTGAGATCCCAGCCCCTAAATTCAAGAAACAAGCTGTATCTGCGGTTCAGGATTGGCCACCAGGGTGTGGGCCAGCGTCAGAGCAAGATCATAGGCAAATAGCGGTAGTGTCGGTTAGTGATAGCGTTGACATAGAGAGCGTGGTATTACGGGTTATCAGGTGTGTAGTTAGTACACTATTTCTTTACTTTCTTTATTGTAAATTAATAAAATACATGTGATATGCGTGGTGGCCGATTTAGTGGCTGTGGTGGTATTGTTACCCATAAAGGGGTAATTCGGTAACCAGGTTAGTACATTCCTTATATTAAAATGTCGTTGGATATATGTGGATCTATGAAAGCATGTAAACAAAATATGTATATCTGGACATGTTCGTATGTTTTATGCCATTTCATCATATTATGTTGCATGTACATAGGGTTCGGGATATATATGGCTAAAAGGGAAGTGTATACATTTATGTACGTGGATTAAAGATGGCCTCGCGCCTCATTGTGGTTTGATGTTGGCCTCAAGCCACATCGTGGATTGATGATGACCATGAGTCTCATTGTGGATATTGTGATTTCAATCATGTGGATAAATGGCTAGACCACTAAGTGGACTTTGAGTAGCATGACTGCCAAAGAGGTGTGTAGCGGTTGGAAGGTCGATTTAGGAATCCCCTGGTGTGTGGTGTTTGGATATACTGGTGGTGTGTAGCGGTTGGATATTAGGTTGGTTTGGGTTCCATTATGCATGATAATATGTGGTATGCGGACTTGATGTGGTTTTGGGGCTAAGCCCAATTGTGGAAATATGTGGATTAATTGCACACTGAGTCAAAATGACTCACCCTATTTTTCAACCAATGCAAGTAGTACGTGATACTTTGGACCAGGCCGGGGAAGAGTCAAGGTGGCCATGCAGAAGCCGTTTTTACTTTTAAAGTACTTTATAAACTTTTAATTACTTTTTGGGAATAAGGCCATTTTAAATGCTTTGATTTTTTTAAGTATTAAGTTGGATTTGCTATCAAATGATTAATTTATAAAGAAACTCTAATAATACTGCAACATTCGAATTAAAATAGGGTTTTTAAATTATAGATCTTTATAAAACTTTCGGGTTCCCAACATTTTTTCCACATAAATAATGATTTGAACTTGTGCAACCTCAGAAATAAATTGCTAAGTTTGAACGAGAAACCCTCTTTAAACGAAGTTTCTATCTTAGAATTTATAACCCATTTTCACTTATGAAACCAAACCATTTTCAACCTTTTTCCTGTAACATTCTGAATTCGGCCGTCGTGTTTTGGGCTGGGTTGGGACGTTACAATTTTGGTATCAGAGCCCGGTTCTAAACTCGACCTTTGGGGGTTTTGAGGCCCACAACATTTTCAAACTTCAAAATTAGTTTAAAAGAAAATTTTTGGGAAATGGCTTTGTGGAAGCATGGCACATGTGTCTCGGTCCAAGTCCGCCAGGTAAGTATTCCAAATTCTTGTGTGGTATATATGAGTGGGCTTGATGGGTTTCATGGGATGTAGACTATTCTAATTAGAATGTGATGGACTATAGGCTTAGTTGCACAACTTTTTTTTAAAAAATCATAAGACTTAAACAGAGCAAACAAACCTGTGAACCAGTCACCGAGTTAGGGTGTGGCAACAGGTGTACGCATGTCTAGGACGGAATTCAGGGAGAGCTTGGTATTTAAGCAGTCCGAGTGACTCACCTCCTCTTCGCTAGAATCCTATCTGGTGCGTAGCGATTGTTCGCTCTAACCATGAGGATTTGTTGACAGGCTAAACCTTATAATTAAAACACAAAAAGGGACCAGCCACCCTGTCTTGTAAAATCCTAAGGTAAACCCTAGTTTTTTTAAATTTCCAAATTACCCCTGATTTGTAAAATTACCCTGGTTTTGGAAAATAACCAAAATACCCCTGATTTACAAAATTATCAAAATGCCCGAGTTGAAAATTATCGAAATACCCTTATTTTGGCAAATCACCAAACCTTATTTTGGAAAATTACGAAAATACCCTTGTAGGATAGAATTACGAAAATACCCCTAGGTAGAGAAATGACGAAAATGCCCTAGTGGTGAATTTGAGTTTGTGGATGTTGATGATGAGTGAATATGATTCTCTGAATTAGGGCAGTAGACTTAAGACGATAACGTTGAAATCAAAAGAACCACTATCGAACTTCTTTTACATAAATTTGTTCGCGGATAATTAGTAGAACAAAAAGTTAATGCATAAAATTTCTTAAAATAGATTAAGACGCGACGATAGACATGAGTTCTAGGGGATGTGGACGTAATACACGTGGGCATGGTAGAGGTAGGATGACTGTATCAAAACTAGTGGGGTCTAGTCATGGATCAGGGAATGAAACGACGCCGCCAACTGTGAAAGCTGAGTTTCAAGATCAGACAGGTGGAGACGATCTGATGTCTCGTGCCATCTTTGCAGAGTTTTAGAGAGTTGCAGCATCAAACATGGGTTCTGGGGTTAGGAAGTCCGTTACTAAGCGACTTCGGTCGAACGGGGCTGAGGTATTCAGAGGTGTCTCTAGGGTCGCTCCGAACGTGGCAGAGTATTGGTTAGAAGCAGTCGAGAGGATCATGGATGACTTGGACTGCATGTACGAAGAGAAGTTGAAGGGCGCTGTTTCTTTACTTCGGGATGAGGCTTACCAGTGGTGGCTCACTGTCAAAGAGGGTACTCTGATAGATCGAGTGGATTGGGGTTTCTTTAAGGTGAAGTTTGAAGGGAAATACGTCGGGGCTAGTTATATAGACGCGCAGAGGAAGGCGTTCCTAAACCTAGTATAAGGGGGTAAGTCAGTAGCTGAGTATGAAGCAGAATTCTTACAGTTGAGTCAGTATGCTCGAGGAATTGTTGCTACAGACTACGAGTGCTGTGTGAGATTTAAGGATGGACTGTGGAATGAGCTACGGGTGTTGATAGCTCCCTAGCAAGAGCGGGACTTTACTACTCTGGTGGAAAAGGCTAGGATAGTCGAGGAGGTTAAGCGAGCTGAGAGGCAGGATAGGGATAAGGATAGGGGTAGGAATAAGAGGAGTTTTGGACCAACAATGTCATCAGGGGGTTTTCAGAAAAAGCCTAGGGTTGATGGACCTGCTCTCATTTTTGCCCCAGTTACTAGAAATCAGTCCCGTCAGTATGCTCAGTGTGGAAGGTCTCATATGGGAGAGTGCTGGGGAAGGAATAAAGAGTGCTACAGGTGTGGGTCAAGGGACCATCTGATTAAGAACTGTCCTCAGGACATGGCTAGGACCCGGTCAGTAGGTCAGGGGTATGTGCAGCCCGGTAGGGGTGGTCAGTAGATGCAGAGAGGCGTGGGTCGAACCGAGGTGGAAATGGTACTAACCGGGGTCGTGGAGCACTGGGTAGAGGTGCTGGGGGCTCAGATGCAAGAAAGCCTGGGTTGGTTTATGTAGCCAAACGCCGAGATGAGAGGGATGCACCAGATGTTATCACTGTACGTTCCTCATTTTGGGTTACCCTTTATTACTTTAATTGATGTAGGGTCGACTCATTCTTACATTGCTAGCATGATGACTAGAACCTTGAGTATGGAACCTGAAATTGCCTCTAGGAAGATGTCTGTACTTAGTCCTTTAGGGCAGTTAGTAGTGGTGGATAAACTCTTTAGAGATGTACCTTTAGAGGTTCAGGGGTCAGTATTTCCAGCTGACTTGATGGAGCTACCATTCAGAGAATTTGACTTGATCCTAGGCATGGACTGGTTAGTAAGGTATCGTGTAAATTTGGACTGTGCTGCTAAGCGCATGTCATTGAAGACTCCTAAAGATGATGAGGTTGTGGTGATAGGTGAGAGGAGAGACTACTTGGCCAATGTAGTGTCTGCTCTTAAGGCGGAGAGGATGGTAAAGAAGGGGTGCCCGGCTTTTTTAATGTTTGTTAGTGCGTTGGATGCTAAAGAAGCCACTATGGGGGAGGTTAGAATAGTAAAGGAATTTGTGGATGTGTTTTCGGAAGAACTGAAACATCCCAAACCAGCCCACAAGCCACGATTGGATCGGCATGCTAAGAAAAATCCATTGAATCTAATTTTAAAACTTTGCTAAAAACTTGCGTGTTTTGAAAATAGTTGATTTAGGTTGGGCTCGAATTTTAAAACCCATATCGATTAGGTGTTAAAACATTTAATATCATCACTTAAGAAAAATTATTTTAACTCTAATTTGTTAATAATCGGATCATACTAAGTAATTTAAAACATGCATAACATTTTATCTTGAAGGCCTTATTACATCAAATAAACAGAAATAATTCAAACTTAAATATAGAAAGAAAACTAATAAAATAAAAGCAGTCTACGAGCTTTGCATGGCCACCTTGAGCTCCTGCCAGGCCGGTCCATTCTTGAGTGTCACTGAAAAAATAGTCCCACAAGGGGTGAGTCAAGCAGACTTCAATGTGTACAACCAATACTAAACTCAATTAAATTCGGGCATGTCAAATCATACATAATAACATATATAATTATGATGCAATCCAGAACCCAAGCCTAGATATCCATCGCTACACATCACCGTACCAACCATCACACAGTGGGGACTACTAAGTCAACCCTCCATCCGCTACACACCATTGAAGGCGATCACTGCGATCGGCGTGCTCATCACCCTTATAAAATTAGTGGCATAGCCACAGATTATTTTGTGACATAAGTCACCACATTCATATATTGTGACATAAGTCACCACATTCGATATTGTGACATAAGTCACCACATTCAGATATTGGGGCATATGGGTGATATGTAAAGGGGAAGTGAATTGGTGGTTTAATACCCCAATATCGAATGTGGTGACTTATGTCACAATATATGAATGTGGTGACTTATGTCACAAAATAATCTGTGGCTATGCCACTAATTTTATAAGGGCGTTGAGCACGTCAACCGCAATGACGCCTTCATGGTGTGTAGCGGATAGAGGGTTGACTTAGTAGTCCCTACGGTGTGATGGTTGGTACGGTGATGTGTAGCGGATGGATATCTAGGCTTGGGTTTGGGATTGCATCATAATTATATATGTTATTATGTATGATTTGACATGCCCGAATTTAATTGAGTTTAGTATTGGTTGTACACATTGAGTCTGCTTGACTCACACCTTGTGGGACTATTTTTTCAGTGAGACTCAAGAATGGACCGGCCACAGGAGCTCATGGTGGCCATGCAAAGCTCGTAGACCGCTTTTATTTTATTAGTTTTTTTCTATATTTAAGTTTGAATTATTTCAGTTTATTTGATGTAATAAGGCCTTCAAGATAAAATGTTATGCATGTTTTTAAATTACTTAGTATGATCCGATTATTAACAAAATAGAGTTAAAATAATTTTTCTTAAGTGATGATATTAAATGTTTTAACACCTAATCGACATGGGTTTTAAAATTCGAGCCCAACCCAAATCAATTGTTTTCAAAAACACGCAAGTTTTTAGCAAAGTTTTCAAATTAGATTCGAATGGATTTTTCTTAGAAGCATGCCAAATCCGGTCAGGGCTTGTGGGCTGGGTTTGGGGTGTTTCAAGAACTTCCAGGGTTACCTCTAGATCAGGAGGTTCTGAGTGCTCGACTTTTGCAAGTACAGGATGGGGGATTAGAGGACTACAATGTAAACAGCGATGGAGTATTGTGTTTTCGTGGACGGATCTGTATGCCAGAAGACGTGGAGTTGAGGCAGAAGATTCTTCGGGAGTCGTATAGTAGCCCTTATGCTATGCATCCTGGAAGGAGTAAGTTGTATAGGGATCTTCAAGATCAGTTTTGGTGGCTTGGTTTGAAGTGGGAAGTTACGGAATTTGTGGGGAAGTGCTTGACGTGTCAACAAGTAAAAGCCAAACATCAAGTGCCTTCGGGACTGCTGCAACCAGTGAAGATTCCGCAGTGGAAGTGGGAGAGAATCACGATGGATTTTGTTAGTGGGCTTCCTCTTATGCCTACTAAGAAAGACTCGGTATGGGTGATTATGGATCGGTTGACAAAATCTGCTCACTTCATACCTGTTCGTGTTGACTACTCTCTGCAAAGGTTGGTGAAGCTATATGTGATGGAAATTGTGAGATTGCATGGGATGCCAGTATCGATCATATCAGATAGGGACCCCAGATTTACGTCGCGATTTTGGAAGGCATTGCATCAGGCTTTGGGCACCAGATTGGACTTCAGCACGACATTTCATCCGCAAATAGACGGCCAGTCTGAAAGGGTAATTCAGGTATTAGAAGATATGTTGAGGGGATGTGTTATCGACTTCAGAGGTAGTTGGGGGGAGTTCTTGCCTTTAGCAGAGTTCGCTTACAATAATAGTTATCAAGCTAGTATTCGGATGGCGCCGTATGAGGTCACTGTATGGGCGAAAGTGTCACACTCCTACTTGTTGGACAGAACTGGGTGAGCATCATGTTTTGGGTTCGGAGATAGTGGCAGAATTAGAGGATAAGGTTAAGGTAATTCGGGATTGGTTGAAAGAGGCATCTGACAGACAGAAGTCTTATGCAGATCTTAAGCGGAAAGAAATAGAGTTTGCAGTGGGTGATCAGGTGTTTCTAAAGGTTTCACCGTGGAAAAAGGTGATGAGATTTGGACGTAAGGGTAAGCTGAGTCCCAGGTTTATAGGACCTTATCGGGTTTTGAAGCGTGTTGGACCAATGGCATATCAGTTAGAGTTACCTTTAGAATTGAAGCAGATGCATGATGTGTTCCACGTTTCGATGTTACGATGTTACAGATCGGATTTGTCTCACGTGGTGCCAGTGGAGGAAGTTGAGTTGAAGCTAGACTTGTCCTATGAAGAGGAGCCAATTCAGATTTTGGAACGAGACGTGAAGGTGCTGCGGAAGAAGTCAGTTCCGCTAGTCAAGGTATTATGGCGGAACCATGGTTCGGAAGAAGCTTCGTGGGAGCCGGAGGAGGCAATACATCAGCAGTATCCTCATCTATTTTGACCAGGTAATTTTGAGGTCAAAATTTCTTTAAGGGGTAGAACTGTAACATCCAGGATTTAGGGGTCACGCATTTTAATTCATATGTGTGTGATAGTATGTTCTGTATGCTGTTTGAGGGTGTTTGGGGGCTTCGGGAAACCTTGGGGTTAGGTAAGAGTCTTAGTGAAAATTTTGGTTTAAAGTTGGTAAGGGGAGAGTTAGGGGTGTCAGGCCTTAAAGGAAGAATGTGGTGTTCTTTGACACAAGAAATCAAGTGGTAAAGTGGCCAGGAAGGCGCCACTTAAAGCACAAGGGAGTGATGCCTCAGGGAGCTAAAAGGGCCTTGGTTCGAGCTGTGAAGATCCCTTTCTGTTATTCTTTTTGACGCCAAGACAAGGGAAAGTTGTGTTCAGGATTGACACTGGTGGATGGGGGTTGAAGGAGTCAACAGGATGTGAATGTGTGGAAGGGAGGAAATTAAGGAATTTGAATCATTCAAATTTTTTTGAATGATTGGATGAGAGGGAAGCAAGGTGTAAAGGGTGGGACGGCATAGTGGTTGAGGGGAGTGGGGATGTGTAGCCAAAATTGTGAGGGGTGGATTCGGTTGGGTGCTTTAGGGGGTGGCCGAATGTACTTTAGGGAGTGTTGTTGTTGTTCTTTTCTTTTCATTTCTATTTACCAAAAATCAAATAGCCTCCTAAACATCTGCTTCTTTTTTTCTCTTTTGTCTATAGCCAAAACCTCTAGTGGATCCTCTTCTCCTTTCCTGTTGTGGTAGCCGAATTCTTCTACCCCATCTCTCCCTCTTGCTTTCAAAAGCCGAATCACCAATCCCTGTTGAGACACCTTGTTAGAAAAAATCTATGGTCCAATTCTCATTCTTCTTTCTTGTGTTTCAAAAGTCGAAAACCCTCTGTAGCCTGCCAAAATACAATTCTTCATTATCTTCTCTCACAAAAACTATAGCCGAATCTTCCTAGCACCCTGTTGTTTTCTTTTCTTCTTTCATTGGGTCAGCAAGTATCGAGATCTCATTCTTTTCATCTCTTCTCTTCTAGCACTTAAGCCGAATACCCTCTGTTAAGGATCATTCTTCGTGTTCATCTTTTTCTTTGCATTGTGGAATGCTTTCGGCATTTGGGGTAAGTCCTTGGCCTTTGGCCGAATTCTCCTAACACTCTCTTTCATTCTCATTACCCTTGCTCCTACAGTTTTCTTTGGGAAGGGGAGCCGAAATCCCTTGGCACTTAAAACCTTCTCATCTAATTCTTGGATGCAGTGGATTGTTATCTTCGACCGGTCATTTTCCAATTGTTTTGCTAGGGGGTGGTAAGTGTTTCTGTCATTTCGACATCTCTTATAACGTTAAATGCTGAAAGCAGAGATCCAAAGTTGTTGATGCTTGGCCGAATGTAGGGGGAGTGGTGACGTCATCTTGTGGAGACTTCTGGGATTCGTTGGGTGTGAGTCACGCATAGAGCCTTGGAGTTTTCATTGATTTAGGTAGGGGATTTAATTTCGGGTCTTAGTTCCTTACGATTTGTTTCACTACTTTGATTCGGTTAGTGACTAAGGTGTGTTATGGACTCGAAGGCTAATCAATCGCTGGGAGGGGTTGGATCTGAGATCCCAGCCCCTAAATTCAAGAAACGGGTTGTATCTGCGGTTTGAGATTGGCCACCGGGGTGTGGGCCAGCGTCGGATCAAGATCATAGGCAAATAGCGGTAGTGTCGGTTAGTGATAGCGTCGACGTAGAGAGCGTGGTATTACGGGTTATCAAGTGTGTAGTTAGTACAATGTTTCTTTACTTTCTTTATTGTAAATTAATAAAATACATGTGATATGTGTGGTGGCGATTTAGTGGCTGTGGTGGTATTGTTACCCCTAAAAGGGTAATTTAGTAACCAGATTAGTACATTTCTTATATCAAAATGTCGTTGGATATATGTGGATCTATGAAAGCATGTAAACAAAATATGTATATCTGGACATGTTTGTACGTTTTATGCCATTTCATCATATTATGTTGCATGTACATAGGGTTCGGGATATAAATGGCTAAAGGGGAAGTGTGTACATTTATGTACGTGGATTAAAGATGGCCTCGCGCCTCATTGTGGTTTGATGTTGGCCTCGAGCCACATCGTGGATTGATGATGACCATGAGTCTCATCGTGGATATTGTGATTTCAATCACGTGGATAAATGGCTAGACCACTAAGTGGACTTTGAGCAGCATGACTGCCAAAAGGTGTGTAGCGATTGGAGGGTCGATTTAGGAATCCCCTGGTGTGTGGTGGTTGGATATACGGGTGGTGTGTAGCGGTTGGATATTAGGTTGAGTTGGGTTCCATTATGCATGATAATATGTGGTATGTGGACTTGATGTGGTTTTGGGGCTAAGCCCAATTGTGGAAAAATGTGGATTAATTGCACACTGAGTCAAAATGACTCACCCTATTTTTCAACCAATGCAGGTAGTACGTAATACCTTGGACCGGGCCGGGGAGGAGTCAAGGTGGCCATGCAGAAGCCGTTTTTACTTTTAAAGTACTTTATAAACTTTTAATTACTTTTTGGGTTATTTTACTATAATAAGGCCATTTTAAATGCTTTGATTATTTTAAGTATTAAGTTGGATTTGCTATCAAATGATTAATTTATGAAGAAACTCTAATAATACTGCAACATTCGAATTAAAATAGGGTTTTTAAATTATAGATCCTTATAAACCTTTCGGTTCCCAACATTTTTTGTATAAATAATGATTTGAACTTGTGCAACTGAGAAATAATTTGCTAAGTTTGAACTAGAAACCCTCTTTAAACGAAGTTTCTGTCTTAGAATTTATAACCCATTTTTCACTTATGAAACCAAACCATTTTCAACCTTTTTCCTGTAACATTCCAAATTCGGCCATCGTGTTTTGGGCCGGGTTTGGGACGTTACAATGTTACATTGATCTTCTATCGTATATGCTTTTGTCGATGTCAATTCCCTTTCAAGAACCTGGAAAGGATTATAATAAAGCTATCTCAACTATTAATCATCGAAGCATTATACTATACTGAAGCCACCTCTATCAGATGAAAATCATAATGCCATAATAAGACTAACATCTCAACCATATAAATAAATAATATCCCAGCTGTTAATAATGCATTTTTGAACACAAAAGAAAATCAAATATGGTTTCAACAGAAATAAATGCAGAAACATAACCTCTATAACTCTGATGACAATACCACTGTACTCTTATGATCAGGCCAGAAATTATAATCATAATATATATATTCATCTCGTCAAAAGAATATCTCTTGCAAATAATCACATAGAATCATAATAAAATCGAGGTAGTAAAATCTCAAAGTATGAAACTATACAAAATTTCTGAAAATTAAAACTCATATCGAATGATAAAGATCTTAATGATATACCAGAGAAATTCCAAAAGAAAACATCACTCATAAGCATGAAATCAACTATGACAAAAGCAATTAATCTTCATGTATATTCAACAAAACAATAACCAGTAGAAACTGAATACTAGCATCATACGGATTTTATCGTCGACTTTTCTATCAACACAATGAAATAGAATACTAGGGAAAATAGAGCAATGCTAATCATAACCCAAACAGACCAACAATGCTTTCGTCTATCAATATTTTTAGCTAGTGTTCTCATAAGACAAGAATCTTATCCGGAACTGAACTGCTACATATATCTCTGGGAATGAATGAACACATAGAATACCCAGAAGAGTTCGTTATAATCTACTCAACTTTAACCACCGTACTCGGATATCTTTACCATTCAAACGTGATTCCACTGACTATTACAGTCATCACTAATCCTACATTATTCCATTCACTAACGAAAATCAATCCAGAAAAATTTCCAGTTAATACATTCTTTAGACATCATACCTGAATGTTTTGTTTCCATCTAATTCAACTTCTTCTTTAATAGTGACTTTGCATAATCTGAATGATCTTGAATGATCCAATATCTCTTCTAGTACTATCTTTGCTTGCTGACTCATTCTCCTATCTGATTACAGTATTAACCCTTCAATTATAAAACTCTATAATTCTACACTCGTGAGCTTATTCAGTCTAAATATTACAAATTTTCATTATAATACCTTACTGATGAGGGGGTGAGGGTCGTAAAGCCTCAAATTTAACTCTCACACATATATATGCACATAACATAACATTTATCAAGAACATGATATTATGAACTTTTATTCAAACCTTTATGAGTTTTAACTCATCATAAACACATTTCCACTTTAACATTTGAGTACCACTTTCTGGACTATCAGAATTATCTCTGTTGGAAAACACATCTGTCTAATTTAAAACAATTCTTGTCAGAATTAGGAGATATCACACTATCACAGGTTAAATATGACATGTATAGCTAGACTCACATATGCTAGAATCGACTAAACGGTAACTCTGATATCAATAAAATGTAACACCCCTAACCCGTATCCATCACTGGAATAGGTTAAGAGGCATTACAGGACTTGTAACTCAGTTCATAACAATCATTTATCAAATATCATCTCATTTCAATAAATATCATTCATTTACATTCAATATGTACTTAAATCGAACATATAAAGCTTTAATAATGCATTCGGGACTAAATCAGTAACATAACATCATACATTAACCACACATAAATCCATTTTCACATAAACATCAATCAAATATAATCATATTGTCCCTTATAAGGCTTTACGAGTCCTTAAAACATGCTTGGAAGAGGTTCGAAACTAAACCAATAACATTTGAAAACTTTGGGAAACTTAGAAAATTTCCATGCATACAGGGATCACACGGCCGTGTGAACAGGCCGTGTGCCTCACAAGGCCACCAGACACGCCCGTGACACAAGCCGTGTGGAAACAGAGTATACATATTGACTTGCATCACACGGCCGGAGACACGCCCATATGCCTTGGCCGTGTGAAATCTGTAGGGTAAATTGACTTGGCCACACGGTCGACCACACACCCGTGTGTCTAGCCCGTGTTCCTATTCGAAATGGTCACACATGCCCATGTGCCAAGGCCGTGTGCCTCACATGGCCACCAGACACGCCCGTGTGTCTAGCCCGTGTGCAAGACTAACTTGAATTTCTAATTATTTCCAGAGAACACACGACCGTGCATCAAGGCTATATGTTACCACGATCAAGCCACATGCCCGTGTGCTCAGCCGTGTGGACGTAAATAGGCCTTTGCAAGGCCAATTCGCCACCCATAATGGTCTACCCTGCAAACTAAAAAGACAATGGAAATAAAGAGAAGGAAACTAAGAAGAAAATTGAAATTGAAAGAAAAGACTAATGGACTAAGGAGTCCTTATTGTTGGATGGTTCGCGAGGTGGGTGTGACCTCTAAGGCTGTGGTGCGCGATTCCCAAGCATCTTTTAGAACCTAAAACCAAGAAACTAAAAGAATTTAAAATATACTAACCAGAAGAGAATTATAGATAAGTAGGATAAAGGGGAAAAATAAACATAAAGAAGAATTTAGATGGTCTAAAAGACTATTGGCTTGGTTTTTGAATGAAGTGGTCGGCATGAACTTATGTGTTGGGGTCTCCTTTAAGGAGACAATACTTGCCTTCTTATGCTTCTTCGGCATAATTCTAGTGTAGCTCAAGAGTTCGGACACTTTTTCTAAAGAAAGAAAGAAAAAGAAAGAAGAAAAATGAGGGGAGAAAGAGGAAGGCTGTGGGATTTAAATAGGGTCTCAAATCTGGCACGTTCCTACGCCTGTGGACCGAGGGTGTGTTAAATTACACGGCCACATCACAAGGCCGTGTGTCTAGGCATGTTTGCTCACCCACGCCCGTTCTCTAGGTGCCACGCCCGTTTCTGAAAAGGCAATGCGTTGGCACGGTTGGGCGGCATGGGCGTGTTTGTCCCGTGTCTAATAAGTCAATGGCTTCACATGGTTGTAAAGCACGGTCGTGCCAATTTACTGGTGCCCGTGGGGGAGTGGTTGGATCCGTGATGTCGTGGGGTGGTTGGGACTGATTCGCACAGCCTCTGTTGTGTCAGTACGGTGGTTCTAGTGGTCCACACAGTCATGGACACGACCGTGTATAAGGTCGTGTGGCCTTGAAGTTCTGCACTTATGGTTAGTTTAAAAGGAAATAAAAAAGGAAGGGAAAGAAACTGAAAATAAATTTGAAAGTAAATAGTGTTAGTACTCGGGTTGCCTCCCGAGAAGTGCTCGTTTATAGTCCTAAGCTAGACTTTTCTTGAATTAAAAAAATTAGGGACGTTTAAAGGTTTGAATATCTTCCCTCTTGCTTAAAATTTTATATTCTTGATAAGGTTCAAGTCAAGAAGCGTTTACCTTAAAGGTGCCGAATGTTGGATTACTTACCTCGACTGTTCCATGGTGGAAGATATCGTATACCTTAAGAGGAATTTCCTTACTTACATTCAGGTCTGTTGTAATGATGCGAGGATCGACTTTGTCGAGTAGCACCTGGTCTCCTATTTTGAAGTGATTTGATGTTCCTACGAGTTCTTCTGGTGGTTCTTCTGGTGTTACTTCGTGTGGGTCTGATTGTTCTTTGACTTGTAACACCCCTAACCCGAAAACCGTCACTAGAATAGGGTTAAAGGTGTTACCAGATAGATTGGAAACATTTATAGAATTAATCATTCATGTATTCAACAATATCAAACATAGTGTCCCTTAAGCAGACCATTAAGACCCTAAGCATGCTTATAAACCGAGTCGGGACTAAATCGAAACACATAAGTAATTTCATAAAAATTTGAAACTTTTCTAACCTACAGGGGACACATAGCCGTGGGGGTAGGCCGTGCCTCACCCACAGCTACTTGACACTCCCGTGTGTTCTCCCCATGGTAGTATACTGCCAAAATTAACACGGTCACCAAGCACGCCCATGTGTTAAGGCCGTGTACTAATATATCACATACTGCCATTTCTCACACGGCCACCAAGCATACCTGTGTCGAGGCCGTGTGCAATCTAAGCCACATTCTGCCAATTCACCCACGGTCTTGGCACGCTGTGTGCCTCAACCGTGTGACATTATAGGCCATTTTACAAGGCCAATATGCCACCCACTTAAGGTCTTCCTACAAGCAATATATATATCAACACATACCTTGCATAAATGGCAACCAAAAAATACCAATTTGACCATTCAATTTATACACTCAAACCCAATTCCAACCATGATGACTCCAAAGAAATAAACTCATATCATTACAAGCATAATCCATTCAATAGCTCACTCAAAACTTGGCCATTTCATAAGCTTTCACTTTATCAAGATATGCATCATATATCACATTCATTTAAGCAAAGTCTTATCTCATAATTAGCTAAATCACAAGGCTAAGATCACATAACAACTTATACCAACATACTAGCCTATACATGCCATATTTAGTTATATACACTTTCAAAAGGGTACCGAAAATCAGTTTAGTAGTGTGATGACGATCCTTGACGATCCCGAGCCTTCAGTAGCTTCGACGACCTATAAAACAGAGAAAACACACACAGAGAGTAAGCTTTCTAAAAGCTTAGTAAGTCATATACTATTAAACACATTGGTACATATATCAATCACTTAGCAACTATCACATATATATAACTTGGTTCATAAACTTATGGCCACATTTGCCACATTCAACATTTCACGATTCACATTTTCATTTCCAATAATACTCTTCTTCATATCAAAGTCATATAGGTACTTACCTTTTATGCACACTTAATGTACATTCAATGTACCTGAAACGGAAAATCATTCACTTATTTGCTCACAGCTCGTATTTACGATTCGTTTCACAGACTTGCCCGTTGAACCTTTAGGAATCTAGTAGGATGCTCAATAAGATCAGAATAGTTTTACAATGCCAACATCCCAGACGAGGTCTTATATGCACTCGGATATCGATGCCACTGTCCCAGACAGGGTCTTACATGAATCAAAACAATGCCGATGTCCCAGACATGGTCTTACACGTAAGGTTCATAACGATGCCAACGTCCCAGACGTGGTCTTAAACGTAAAGCTCATATTGGTGCCAACGTCCCAGACGTGGTCTTATACAAATCAGATATCGATGCCACTGTCCCAGATAGGGTCTTACACGAATCTCAAATCAACGCCAATGTCCCAGACGTGGTCTTACATGTTATCAATAGAACAGATGTCTATGTCGTGACTTAGTCAATTCTATCTATTCATATTTGCATATGAGGTTTCCTGAACTTAATCACATGGACAACTTCAATTACATATATATACATTTATTTGTATATTGACTTACCTCGGATTCAGTTTATCGAATGAAAACGGCTACTCGGTTACTTTCGCTTTCCCGCGATCTAAATCTGTTTTCCTCGATTCTTGATCTAAACATATTCAAAATTAACCCTTTTATTCACCATTCCATTCAATTCAATCCATAGACACGCATTTAGGGCTATTTGCAAATTAACCCTCATATTTGCACAGTTTAACAATTTAGTCCATTTTTCACAAAACATCAAATTCAAAAAATCCATACACACACATGCTTGGCCGAACCTCTCTAGGGACTATATAGGTCCAAATATTTCATCAAATTTTCTATTTAGTCCTCAACTTTTCATTTTTCTCAATTTAACCGTATTTAGCTAAATTCATCAAAAATTCAAGAATAAAGTATGTTCATCTAACTCATATCTTTCATTTAACACCAAAAATCATCAAAAAGCTTAACATAACATCAATGGCATCTCACACAAACATTATCAATTCATCAAATTGAGACATGGGTTTGATAGCCCTCTAAGCAACGATTGCAGAAACGTAGAAATTATCAAAAATCGATGAAAAACGAACCTTGAATTTTGGCTTGATAGTAGCCAAATGTATGAGAGCTTTAACCTTTCATTTTCCTTTGAATTTTAGTGGAAGAATGCATGAATAATGTCCATTTTCATATTATCATCATATTAACATAATAATTCACCTTTTACTAAATTACCCTTAGCTAATAACAAATAAAACGTATCCATTTAATGGCATAACCGTCCATTACTCATCCACTAACTTTAAAATGGCTTAATTCCACTTAAGTCCCTTGCAAACAAAAGCCACATCAATTTGGCCACTAATCAAATAAACAACCACTTTTAAACTTTATGCGATTTAGTCCTTTTATCAAATTAAGCACATAGACGGACAATTTAACATACGAAAATTTTGCACATGCTTAATCACATATCAACGGCACAGAAAATAATGTTAAAATATTATACGGACTCGGATATGTGGTCCCGAAACCACTGTTCCGACTAAGGTATAAACCAGACTGTTACAATTCTCCCCCCTTAGGGATTTTCGTCCCCGAAAATCTTACCGTTAAACAGAGTTGGATATTGTTGTCTCATTGAATCTTCAGGTTCCCAGTAGCCTCTTATAATCCGTGCCGATTCCACAATACTTTCACTAATGGAATTTTCTTGTTTCTTAACTCTTTTACTTCACGAGCTAAGATACGGATCGGTTCCTCTTCGTATGTCATATCAGATCGGATTTCAATTTCACATGGGGCAATCACATGTGACGGATCAGATCGATATCTACGGAGCATCGAAACATGAAATAATTGTGAATCTTTTCTAGTTCAGAGGGTAACTTCAATCTATATGCAACAGGCCCAACACATTCAATGATCTCATACAGTCCGATGAATCTCGGTCTTAACTTACCTTTACGTCCGAATCGGAGCACTTTCTTCCACGAAGACACTTTCAAAAATACTTTGTCACCGATCTCAAATTCTATATCTTTTCGTTTTAAGTCTGCATAGGACTTCTGACGACCGATGCTACTTCCAAATAATCTCGAATTAGTTTCACTTTCTGTTTGGTATCTTTTATCAAATCGACCCTGTATAACTTATTCTCACTGAGTTCAGTCCAATATAGAGGTTTACGACATTTACGTCCGTACAAAGCTTCATATGGTTCCATTTTAATGCTCATCTAAAAACTATTATTATACACAAATTCAATCAACGGCAGGTATTGTTCCCACGAACCACTAAACTCTAATATACAGCATCTTAACATATCCTCTAGAATCTGAATGATCCGCTCGGATTGACCATCTGTTTGTAGATGAAAAGCTGTACTGAAATGTAATTTCATACCTAAAGCTTCTTGCAACTTCTTCCAGAATTGCGATGTAAGTCTCGGATCTCTGTCTGACACAATGGATAGTGGCACTCCGTGCAATCTCACAATCTCAAAAATATAAAGCTCAGCTAATCTTTCAAGCAAGTAGTCAGATCTTACGGGAATAAAATGGGCAAATTTTGTTAATCGGTTAACTACGACCCACATCGCATCCTTCTTTCATGGAGTCAGAGGCAACCCAAAAACAAAGTCCATAGTTACTCTATCCCATTTCCATTCAGGAATCAGAATCGACTGTAACAACCCAGACGGAACTTATTGTTCTGCTTTCACTTGCTGACAAACTAAACATTTTGAAACAAAGTTAGAAATGTCTCGTTTCATGCCATACCACCAATAGTGTTGCTTCAAATCATGATACATCTTTGTACTTCCCGGATGGACAGATAGGCGATCGTTATGTGTTCACCCAAAATCAATTAAATCAGCTCCAGATTTCTTGGAACACAGATTCAATCTCATAATCTCAAACAATCATCAACAACTCAAAATTCAGATTCAGAATTCAATTCACACTGAGCTCGTTTCAACAACAATTCATTATCAACCTTCTGAGCATCACATATTTGCTGTACAAATAACGATTTCACTCTCAATTCAGCTATCACAGAACTATCATCAGACAAATCTAACTGGGCATTCATAGAACGTAGTGCAAATAATGACTTTCTACTCAACGCATCAGCAACCACGTTTGCTTTACCCGGATGATAATCTATCACAAGCTCATAATCTTTTAACAGTTCTAACCATCTTCTTTGATGCAGGTTTAAAAATTTTCTGGTTCATTAGATATTTCAGACTTTTATGATCTAAAAATAGATGACATTTCTCATCGTACAAATAATGACGCCAAATTTTAAGAGCAAACACAATCGCAGCGAGCTCAAGGTCGTGTGTCGGATAATTCTTTTCATGAGGCTTTAATTGTCTCGAAGCAAAAGCTACCACTTTGCCCTCTTGCATCAAAACACATCCCAGACCGTTTAACGAAGCATCACTGTAAACAACAAATTTTTTACCCGATTCTAGCTGTACTAACACTGGAGCTTCTGTTAACAAAGTTTTCAACTGGTCAAAACTTTTTTGACATTTATCCAACCATTCAAATTTGAAATCTTTCTAAAGTAATCTAGTCAATGGAGTAGCTATAGTTGAGAAGCCTTTAACAAATTTGTGGTAATAACCAACTAAACCCAGAAAACTACGAACTTCAGACACGTTCTTCAGAGGTTTCCAATTCAGAATAGCAAAAATCTTGCTTGGATCAACACGAATCCCAGAAGCTGACACAATATGCCCCAGAAAATTGACCTCATTCAACCAGAATTCACATTTGCTGAATTTTACGTACAATTGCTTTTCCCTCAAAGTTTGCAACACAATTTTCAAATGTTCTGCATGCTCATTCTCATCACGTGAGTAAATCAAAATGTCATCAATGAATACAACAACAAATTGATCCAGACACGGTCTAAAAATTTTGTTTATCAAGTTCATAAAAATAGCAGGAGTTTGGTTAGTCCGAATGGTATAACTAAAAACTCATAATGCCCGTACCTCGTTCGAAAAGAAGTTTTCGAAATGTCTGAATCTTTAACTCTCAATTGGTAGTGTCCTGATCTCAAATCAATCTTGGAAAATACAATAGCTCCTTTTAACTGATCAAACAAATCATCAATTCCGGGCAAATGATATTTGTTCTTTATAGTCACCTTATTCAACTGACGGTAATCGATACACATTCTCATCGTGCCATCTTTCTTTTTCACAAACAGAACAAAAGCACCCCAAGGCGAAAAACTCGGTCTAGCAAACCCTCTATTAGTCAATTCTTGTAGCTGTGACTTTAACTCTTTCAACTCCGTTGGTGCTATTCTATACGGAGCTATCGAAATAGGTGTCGTACCAGGCAACAATTCAATACCAAATTCAACTTCACGAATCGGAGGTAAACCCGGTAACTCTTCAGGGAACACATCAGAAAAATCACAAACAATGGGTACTGATTTAATTTTCTTCTCGGATGTTTTTGTATCAATCACATAAGCAACATATGATTCATACCCCTTTTTCACATAACTCTAAGCTTTCAAAATGGATATCATGACAGGCAATCCATTTAAATCATTAGACTCAATCCGTATAATCTCATCATTTCGACTTCTTAAATCTATAGTCTTTCTTTTACAGTTCACAACGGCATCATGCATAAACAACCAATCCATTCCCAAAATAATATTGAATTCAGTAGACTCTACAAGCAAAGTCTTGTTGAATACTAAATTCATGCATATATATGAATGCGTAGAACCAGTGTCTATCAAAGCTATCATAGAAGTATCATAAAGAGTAAAAGTACCCGTTATAACATCAGGCGACGAAGCTTCTTCACGAGCTCGGATAGCATACGCTCTGACAGGCGCTTTGGCTTTGGATCTGACAACATTGTCTCTCATAGTTCTCTGACTACCACTGACATTCTTTACATTCTTTGACGTTCGACCTCTCACAAGTGCATTATCAGATCTTGGATTCTGAATAGTCTCTGGTTCGACAGGCTCAGGGCAATCACGGATAAAATGATCAAGTGATCCACATCTGAAGCAAGCTCTGTCATTTAATCTACAGCTTCCCGGATGTCTTTTTCCATAATGTTTACATTCAGTTTTCTCAGATCGAACATTACCAACACTAGCCACTGAAGTTGCTAGTTTCTGGAACTCATTTGCAATCTAGCTCTATTTCTGTTCAAATATCCCGCATTTTCTCTGGAATGACTTTGATCATCTCTGTATCTCTTTGAAGCAGACTGAAATGATTTATTTTGAAATCTCTTTCTTATATCTCGAGCTTCAGACTCAACTCTTCTTTTATCTTTCCCGAGTGCCTCAGCTTTGCATGCTCGATCAACGAGTACTACGAACTCTTTTATTTCTAAAATCCCAACTAGCAAACGAATATCTTCATTCAGACCATCTTCGAATCTCTTGCACATTATAACTTCAGATGATACGCATTCATTAGCGTACTGACTCAACCTGACAAATTCCCATTCATATTCTGTAACAGTCATAAGGCCTTGCTATAGTTCCAGAATTTTTTTTGTTTTGATCGACGAATCTCTCACTGATATATTTCTTCTAGAACTCAATCTGAAAGAAATCCCATGTAACCCGTTCTCTTGGAACAACATAAATTAAAGCTTTCTACCATTGATAAGCCGCATCTCGAAGTAAGGATACAACACACTTTATTCATTCATCCGAAGTCAAGGACATTTCATCAAATACCCGGATTGTGTTTTCTAACCAGAACTCAGCTTTTTCAGCATCATCAGCATTAGTAGCTCGAAATTTTTTAGCCCCACACTTACGAATCTTGTCAACCGGAGGCTTATTTAACAGATTCAGATACATAACCGGTGGCACAACTATAGTCTGAGGGGGATTAACTAGGGGTGGAGGTTGCAAAACAGTCGGGTTATTTCTCATGAATTGAGTGAACCACTAACTCATCATCTGGAAGAAAGCTTGTTTAGCTTCTCCCTCTTGACCGCTCGTAGTCGGTCTCAAATCAGAAGGCTATGTCACTTCCACAAGAGTAGGCGCATTACTTTTTACGTCATCAGCTACGGCTCTTTCGGGATCCATTAATATACAGAAATCACATTTTACACGTCAGGATTCATCATACTATCACAGTTCAAACATATGGCATGTATAGCTAGACACTAACACGCTACGTTAGTCCGAGAAACGACTAAACCGTAGCTCTAATACTAACCAAATATAACACCCCTAACCTAAAAAGCGTCACCAGAATAGGGTTAAAGGTGTTACTAGACAGATCAAAAACATTTATAGAATTAATCATACATGCATTCAACAATATCAAACATGGTGTCCCTTAAGTAGACCATTAAGACCCTAAGCATGCTTATAAAATGAGTCGGGACTAAACTGAAACACATAAGTAATTTCATAAAAATTTGAAACTTTTTTAACCTACAGGGGACACACAGCCGTGGGGGTAGGCCGTGCCTCACCCACGGCTACTTGACATTCCCATGTGTCCTCCCGTGGTAATATACTGCCAAAATCAACACGGTCACCAAGCACACCCGTGTGCTAAGGTCCTGTACTAATAGATCACATACTGCCATTTCTCACATGGCCACCAAGTATACCCGTGTCGAGGCCATGTGCAATCTAAGCCACATTCTACCAATTTACCCACGGTCTTAGGCAGGCCCGTGTGCCTCAACCTTGTGACATTATAGGCCATTTTACAAGGCCAATATGTCACCCACTTAAGGTCTTCCTACAAGTAATATATATATAACACATACCTTGCATAAATGGCAACCAAAACATACCAATTTGACCATTCAATTTATACACTCAATACCAATTCCAACCATGATGACTAACTCATATCATTACAAGCATAATTCATTCAATAGCTCACTCAAAACTTGACCATTTCATAAGCTTTCACTTTATCAAGATATGCATCATATATCACATTCATTTAAGCAAAGTCTTATCTCATAATTAGCCAAATCACAAGGCTAAGATCACATAACAACTTATACCAACATACTATCCTATACATGCCATATTTAGTTATATACACTTTCAAAAGGGTACCGAAAATCAGTTTAGTAGTGTGATGACGATCCTTGACGATCCCGAGCTTTCAGTAGCTTCGACGACCTATAAAACAAAGAAAACACACAGAGAGTAAGCTTTCTAAAAGCTTAGTAAGTCATATACAATTAAACATATTGGTACATATATCAATCACTTAGCAACTATCACATATATATAACTTGGTTTATAAACTTATGGCCATATTTGCTACATTCAACATTTCAAGATTCACATTTTCATTTCCAATAATACTCTTCTTCATATCAAAGTCATATAGGTACTTACCTTTTATGCACACTTAATGTACATTCAATGTACCTGAAACGGATAATCATTCACTTATTTTCTCACAGATCATATTTACGATTTGTTTCACAGACTTGCCCGTTGAACCTTTAGGAATCTAGTAGGATGCTCACTAAGATCGGAATAGTTTTACAATGCCAACGTCCCAGACGAGGTCTTATATGCACTCGGATATCGATGCCACAGTCCTAGACAGGGTCTTACACGAATCAAACGATGCCGATGTCCCAAACATGGTCTTACACGTAAGTTTCATAACGATGCCAACGTCCCAAACGTGGTCTTAAATGTAAAGCTTATATTGGTGCCAACGTCCCAGACGTGGTCTTATACAAATCAGATATCGATGCCATTGTCCCAGATAGGGTCCTACACAAATCTCAAATCAACGCCAACGTCCCAAACGTGGTCTTACATGTTATCAACAGAATAGATGTCTATGTCATGACTTAGTCAATTCTATCTATTCATATTTGTATACGAGGTTTCTTGAACTTAATCACAATATTGAACTTATCTCAGACTTCAAGTGCATAACTCCTCATAACAAAAACATTCATTAATCACATGAACAACTTCAATTACATACGTATACATTTATTTGTATATTGACTTACCTCGGATTCGATTTATCAGAATGAAAATGGCTACTCGATTACTTTTGCTTTCCCGATATCTAAATCCATTTTCCTCGGTTCTTAATCTAAACATATTCAGAATTAACCCTTTTATTCACCATTCCATTCAATTCAATCCATAGATACACATTTAGGGCTATTTGCAAATTAACCCTCATATTTGCACACTTTAACAATTTAGTCAATTTTTCACAAAACATCAAATTCACAAAATCCACACACACATGCTTGGCCGAACCTCTCTAGGGACTATATAGGTCCAAATATTTCATCAAATTTGCTATTTAGTCCCTCAACTTTCTATTTTTCTCAATTTAGACTTATTTAGCTAAATTCATCAAAAATTCAAGAACAAAGTATGTTCATCTAACTCATATCTTTCATTTAACACCAAAAATCATCAAAACGCTTAACATAACATCAATGGCATCTCACACAAACATTATCAATTCATCAAATTGAGACATGGGTTTGATAGCTCTCTAAGCAACGATTGCAAAAACGTAGAAATTATCAAAAACCAATCAAAAACGAACCTTAAATTTTGGCTTGATAGTAGCCGAATGTGTGAAAGCTTTAACCTTTCATTTTCCTTTGAATTTCAGTGGAAGAATGCATGAATAATGTCCATTTTCATATTATTATCATATTAACATAATAATTCACCTTTTACTAAATTACCCTTAACTAATAACAAATAAAACTTATTCATTTAATGGCACAACCGTCCATTACTCATCCACTAACTTTAAAATGGCTTAATTGCCACTTAAGTCCCTTGCAAACAAAAGCCACATCAATTTGGCCACTAATCAAATAAACAACCACTTTTAAACTTTATGCTATTTAGTCCTTTTATCAAATTAAGCACACAAACGAACAATTTAACATACGAAAATTTTGCACATGCTTAATCACATATCAATGGCACAAGAAATAATATTAAAATATTATAGAGACTCAGATTTGTGGTCCCCAAACCACTATTCTGACTAGGGTATAAACCGAACTGTTACATGACTTGTGTCCTCTGCTCTTCTAAATTATCGATCCTAAGGAGTTCCTTGTGTGATTCTTCTTTGTCTCTTTGGGATCTGTGAGCCAGCTCAGGGTTGTGCCTTTGTGGTTTTTCCTGCGATAAAGGTTGAACAATTTGATTATCATCTGTATTCACTTTCTTATCTTCATCGATTGTTGTCCTGGCCGAGTCAAAAGCGTGAAGACTGATTGATTCGTCACCTACACAAAGTATGAGTTCTCTTGTGGCAACATCAATTTTAGTCTTGGTAGTTGCTAGAAAAGGTCATCCTAAAATTAAGGGATTGTATTATCCTCATCCATATCTAAAACAACAAAATCTACTGGGAGAACAAATTTATCGATTTTGACAAGAACATCTTCGATAATGCCCTTAGGAATTTTAATAGTTTTATCAGCTAATTGTATACTCATCCTAGTTTCTTTGGGCTTCCCTAGACCTAGTCTTTTAAATAATGTATAAGGCATGACATTTATGCTTGCCCCTAAATCAGCTAACATGTTATCAATAGCTAAACTACCAATTAAACATGGAATTGTAAAACTCCCTCGATCTTTTAACTTTCGTGGTAGTCTATTCTGTAACATTGTTGAGCATGCTGCGTTTAATTCCACTTGGTGCTCTTCGTCTAATTTGCGTTTGTTAGTCAAGAGTTGTTTTAAAAATTTCCTCAAGTCTGGCATCTGAAAAAGAGCTTCAAGAGGGGTAAGTTAATATGTAATTTCTTCAAGAGTTTAAGAAACTTACCGAACTGTTCTTCTGAATCATCTCTTTTTATCTCTTCGGAATAAGGTATGCGAGGTTGGTACTCCTTGATTACAGGTTTTGGCTTTTCTTGTGTTACCTCTACCTTACCTTCGTCTACCTTATTTTCTTGTATTGGAATGGGTTCCTCTAACCCTTTACTATCATTAGCTGAGATGGCTTGAATTTGGTCATTTAGGTTGATCCCTGTGTTACTTGGTAGACGTCCTTGTGGTCGTTCTGGCAGTAGTTTTGCAAGTTGTTCGACTGCATTAGTTGCTTCCTTCACTGACTTCGTAAGTTCCCCCATTCGGTTCTCGTTACTTTTAATTATTTTCTCAGTTTCTTGGAATCGATTTTCTGTGTTTGCCATAAATTTTGTCAGCATCTCTTCGAGGCTTGGCTTTTTCTCTTGCAGATATGGCTGATTTTGGAAGTTATGAGGAGGTTGTTGTCTTTGATTCCCTTGATTTCCTTGGTCTTCCCATGGAAAATTTGGATGGTTCCTCCAACCTGGATTGTAAGTGTTACTATAAGGATTGTTATTGGATCTGAAATTATTACCTATATAGTTTGTTTGTTCGGTATCTGCGTCCGATTGGTAAGGTGGGTACTCAGGATTCGCCCCAGTTCCACTTGTGTTGCACTGAATGACTGGGTGTACCTATGAGGAACATAAACTGTCAAGCTTTTTATTCATCAATTCTACCTGATTTGACAACATGGTCACTGCGTCGAGGTTGTAAACTCCGACTGATTTTGTCAATTTTGTCCTTGTAACTTGCCACTGATAGTTATTCAGTGACATCTCTTCAATGAACTCGTAGGCAGCTTCAGGAGTTTTATTATTTAAAGTTCCACCGCGGCTGAATCAATTAATTATCGTGTTGAGGGATTTACAACGTTGTAAAAAGTTTGGACTTGAAGCCACAAAGGTAATCCGTGGTATGGACATCTCCTCAAGAGATCCTTTTATCTCTCCTAGGCATCGTATAACGTCTCTAAATCCATCTGCACAAAAGAAGAGATATCATTCCGTAATTTGGCAGTTTTGGCCGGTGGGAAATATTTTAATAAAAAATTTTCGGTCATTTGTTCCCATGTAGTGATTGACCCTCATGGTAACGAGTTCAACCACTGTTTGGCTTTATTCCTTAATGAAAAGGGGAATAACTGAAGATGAATGGCATCATCAGAAACGCCATTTACTTTGAAAGTATCACGAACTCTAAAAATTAGCTATATGAGTGTTGGGTCTTAATCCCGCAAACCATCAAATTGAACAAATTGTTGAATCATTTGTATTGTGTTAGGCTTTAATTCAAAATTATTAGTGGCTATAGCAGGCCTAACAATACTAGATTCAGCTTCTGTTAAATGAGGTTTAGCACAATCATACATAGTGCGTGGAGCATTATTCTCCCTCACATCCAGTAGAAGTAGGTTATTCTCATCCATCCCTTCAGTAGGATAGGATTCGCCTTCTCGCTTTTCTTCCGTGTAATTTAGGGCTCGACTAATTTCTCTGCGATTTCTCCGAGCGGTAGCTTCAATTTCACTATCGTATTCTAAAGGTCCTATCGGGTTCCTTCTAGTCATAAACTAGAGGTACCTGCTAGGAAAAAGAAGAAATAAAGTTAGCAAAAAATAATAAAATAAATATAAAGATAAATACTAAAATAAATTGTGAAAAATATAAATAGAAAATAATGGCTAAAATAATAAAAATAGAGCCTTCTTAATATTTTAGTTTCTTGGCAACGGCGCCAAAAACTTGATCGTGTGTCTATCGAGTTTTAAAATTTATAATGAATGTGATCGAACCTGGAGACTAACTCTGACAACGATTTAAGGCAAGTGTACCTATCGAATAGTAGTATAGCTTAGGCAAGACCGGATTTTCGAACCCAAAGGAACTAAAAGTACTAATATTAACTTTCTTTTTATTATTTAGCCTAGAATATAGAGTGATTGGTTGATTTAATCTAATTTAATGACTACTAAACTAAAGACTCAAAGACAAAAGAGAATGAATTTGGAAATAACTTGATGAAAAACTCAGTTGATCACAACGATACCCTCAGGAAGAATCCACCTAGACTTCACTTGTTATCTAACACTGAACCATACGATTTATTCACTTAGTTTGATCTGTGAGACTCCCTAACGTATATTAAACCCTCTCTCGAGGTGAATAACGTCTAACCCTAGGTTAATTAGTAGAACTCTCATTCTCTTATAATAACCCCTTAGAATAGCAGTAAATCAATCTATGGATTCCCATATTAGGTTTCACCCTAATCTGGCAAAATCTCGTCACCCTATCTCTAGGCGTGCGATCAACTCCGCTTAATTATGTTAGATCTACTCTTAGGTAGGGTCTATTCCTCCTCCACCTAAGCACATCAGATTTTGGATTAAGCATGCACAATTAAGAACAAACTAATATTTATCATATAATTCAGAAAACAATAACAAGATTCATCTAGGTTTCATCCCCTTCAGGTATTTGAAGGGTTTAGTTCATAACTTTAAAATAAAACATCTCAAGAGAAAAGATAAAACAAAACATAAGAAATCCCTAAAACCCCCTGAAAGAATTGAAGGAGAGATCCGCCGTCTTGAGTAGAATTCTGACTTTTTGAGATGGATCAACTGGCTATCTTTGAGTAATTCCCTGAATTAATTGCTCTGGCTTCAGCTCTTTGGCCTAGCTCACCCCCCTCTTTCAGGATACACTTAGGGTGTTTATATAGGCTCTTGGAATTCTTTACTTAGCCTCTAAGTGTCCTAATTTAAGTCTGCTTCTTACTTGGTGTTTGAATACACTTTGGAATATGTTTCTTTGGCTCAAAGTATCCAAATCCAAGTGAAATTGCTCTCTCCCGCGGCAGGGGAACGGCCATGGCACATGCCCGTGTAAATCGTGTTTAGGCCGTGTTTCGGTTCTCTTGTTTGAGGCACGATCGTGTAAATCGGGGATCAGGCCGTGTGAAGTAATTTGATGATGCACGGCCGTATGGCTTTAGGTCCAAGCCATGTTGATTTCCTCTTTAGCCCAAAATGGCCCATTTTAAGCCCATTTCTCGTTCTTTTCGTCCTCAGGTGCTTTCCTAAGTATAAACATGAAAAGAAAGGATTAAAAGCACCTTTTTACATAAACCAAGGCCTAAATCATCCAAAAGCATACTAAATGTGGGCCTAGAATATGTTACTTTTATGGTTTATCACTCTTCAGGAAAAACGTCCAAAAAATCCTTTACTATTCTGATATTCCCAACAGAAGAGTCCCCAAATTCTGAAGCACTTTTATAGGCCAAGTACGCCTCACACCCTTTTTTGGACAAGTTTCTCAGCTACTAGTCTAGAAATCACATGTGACAGATAGTTTCGATGCTCACCAATCATAACCATCTCCACACCATCCTTGGTCCTCAGAACAACCCTCTTAGATGCGCAGTCCAAACTGACTCAGTGCTCCACCAACCAGTCCATACCCAGAATTAAGTCGAACTCTCCAAATGAAAGCTCCATTAGATCTACCAGAAAAACAATCCATTGTACCTCTAAGGAACCCCACTATAGAGTTTACTAACCCGCACAGACTGCCCCAAAGAACTTAGTATCGTAACCTCACTAGAAGTGATCTCTACAGAAATCCCCAAAGGTTCAGATATTGAACTAGCTATGTATGAGCGGGTAGACCCTATGTCTATTTAAGCCAAGTACGGTACATCAAATATAAAGAACGTACCGATGATGATGTCAGGAGAATCTCTATCCTCTCGGCGACGTGCAGCATAAACCAAAATATGATGTCTCGCCTCTATCTGACCAGCACCTCTGCCCGATGCTCTCTACCCTCAGCCCATACCATTACCACCCCTAACCTGACCATGACCCCTAGGTGGCTGCTAAACTACTCTCTACGGCTACGCGAGACCTGATGCTAGAGCTTGCACCTGATTAGCCCTTAGTGGACACTCTCGAATGTGGTGCTCTAATGACCCACATCTCAAACAGGCCCTAATCCTCCTCCAACACTCGCCCGAATGGTGCCTACCACAATCACCACAAGGCCTGAACTCCAGCTGAAGTAACAAGAGCTCCTACTCTAACTGGCCCATTAGATCTGTCCTTTTTCTTAGGCCTCTACGCAGAACAAGAGGGCTCCGAATCCCTCTTGTTTTTACCTATCTCCCTTTCTCTATTCTGGCACTCCGCATGCTTAACATCTTTGATGATCTTCACCTTCTCGACCAAAATAGAAAACTCGCGTTCCCTCTACGGAGCTACCAAAACTCTCAGATTATCTCTAAGACCATCCTCAAAATGAACACACCTCTCATATTCGATGCCACCATACCTTGAGCATATCGACTCAGCCTTAGAAATCGGCCTCATACTCAGCCATAATTAATCACCTTGCGTAAGGTTTAGGAACTCACGCCTGCGAGCATCGACGTAGCTAGCTTCCACATACTTGCTCTAGAATGTAGTCTAAAAGAATTCCCAAGTCAGACGATCTAACTGAGTGCCCTCCTTAACTGTCAACCACTAGTAAGCCTTATCGCGAAGCAGAGAGACTGCACCCTTGAATTTCTACTCGGGGGTACAGTCCAAATCATCCATAATTCTCTCAGTGGACTCCAACCAATACTCAGCCACATTAGGGGTAACTCTTGTGACACCCCCAAAACAACTCAGCTCTATTAGACTGGAGTCGCTCATTTACTGACCCTCGACCTCCAAATCCAGAATTAGGCCCAGCGACGCTCTCCAATATCTTTAGTATGGCTTGGGATAGTGCGTCGTCCCCAGCCGAACTACTTTGAGACCCAGCCTCAATAACAGGTGACACAGGTGTCTCACTAGTGTCAAGATTTGGCATAATGCCCAGGTATGATGACTCAGCTTGAACCCCTCTACGACCTCTACCACAGCCTCGAGTACCACGTCCACGAATTCCACAAGTACTCATTGTCTAATTTGAGTTTATCTACATTAAAAGTTTTATGCATAAGTTCAATATTTATTAACAGATATTTTATATAATAAATATCAGAAGTTCAGTAATGCTTCCGAAAGTTTTAGTCTCTATTTGTTTCACTACAGTTTCAGAGAATACTAACTATAGTGTTTTCAGAGTATGCTATTAACAGTATTTCAAAATAAACTATCTAAGGTTTAGAATACTAACAGGATCGGCGCTGGAGACTCGAGTGTACCACATACTTAATCAAAATATTTTTAAACCAATTCTTTAAACATATTTTGAAACCCAATATTCATAGCCGAGTTTTGCAACCTGAATTTGATACCACTAAATATAACACCCCAAACCCGACCTAGACGTTATGGATGAATTTGATGACGTCACAAGGAATAGGTTTTGAAATCATAGTCGTCACGAATAAGCCTCTTAGTTTTCAGTTCCATATTTGCTCAGAACCATCGACAAATCGTTATTTACTTAGCTAATCTGCCCTAAAATCGTGTTTTATAGTAGAAGCTTACGAAAAACCATTTAATTTTAAAACTCAATTCTGTTTTTGAAACCGTGATCTCATCAAATATTTCGTCAGAGCATGCAGATAACAAACAACCCAAAACAACAGTTAAAAATCATAAAATCCAAAAATTAAAACCTCTCAAAATTTAACCCAAACTATAAAATAAAACCATAAATCGAAAACTTAAATAGTTTATAGAAAGGTGGTCATCGTTGAGTCCCCCACAGCACCGATTCGCCTAACTCTATGGATTACCTGTACAGAATAAACAAAAAAGGGTGAGTTTACTTAAACTCAGTATGTAACCTCACAGAATTAAGCATGCACACAACCAGAAAATCAGAATCATTCAGATACATATTCGGGCTTAAGCCCATTACATATACAAATACAAATGTGCAAATCAGAATCAAAAATTAGATACCCTACCCCCATCCTCTACACACCGTCTTCGTCCATCCCTACACACAATGTGGGATTTAAAACACCTACACAGCCCTACACACCATGTTGTACCGATGCCTCACATAACAGATATAATGCAGCCATGCTGACAGATAATAGGCTTAAACTGTCTTTTAAAACATTTTCTCCAATATACATCATCCCACCCCAATAATAGTAACAGATATAGAAATAGTTATGCAAATCAACATGTTCAACATGCTAATAATCAGATCACAGATAGTTATACAAATTAATAATTAGACATGCACAGTACTATCATGCTCGGTATAGAATATCAGTCAATCAGATCATATAGTTTAGGGTTTAGTTAGCCCTTATCGACCCTAACGTAGACCTACAATCGTTCAAGACGATCGCAACCCTAGGGAAAAATTTAGATAAAGGGGCCCACACACGTGTGGGCCCACAAGCCCAGATTGGCCTTGCCCGTGTGGATCACATGGGCTGGCCCAGATACCACAAGCCCGTGTGACGTGCCCGTGTAGGCCTACACGCCCAATTTGACCTAGCCTGTGTGGCTCACACGGCCACACTCCGACTATCACATGGCCGTGTCTTGCACACGGCCTGGCTTTCGTCGATCACACGATCGTGTTGTCACACATGGCCTACCACACGATCGTGTGGCGTCAACAGTAGGGTTTTTCGGCTTTCACTGAAACTCATTTTTCTACGTTTCAGGTACACACTTGGTATTTTTTCGATGCAAAAACACTTTCGAGCCTTTCAAAACCTAAAATTAACAAACCAAACTCCAAAATCAGTCTTAATTCATTACTAAATCGAAATCACGAAATCGACCATATTTCAAAACGAACTTCCAACACTTACCCCAAGCCCCAAAGAATACCGACTAAAATTCTGCAAAAGAAGAATCCCATTCTTTATCATTTTTTCCATAAAAAATATAGATTCAATGCTAAAAGAAAAGGCAACATCACTTAACCCAATTAAAGAGAAAAAACTCCCTACTCGAACAAACATACGACTAATACTTACCAACACGTACGAACCCCATGAATTGCAAAACCATAATTTGGGGGAGTAAAAAAGGGAATATTAATTGAGGAGACAATAACAGAGAAGGAGAAAAAGAGAAGGGAGCAAAGTGAACATTAGATTTTTAGAAGAGACGAAAAATCAAAATTTTGGAAAAATTAAACAAAAGAAAAGTAATCCAGATAACCCCCATATCTTAACCCCTAAATATTTTCTCCATCAAACAACCCATTACATAGAATTCTAATTCAACTGAAACTCAACCACTAAACCAAGCAAAAATAATACCCATGCTTGCGTAGGATTCAAACATAGGACCTCCAACACATCAACACCCTTGCCACTCGAACCAGCAGGCTCATTCTGATATGAATTTACAGACAATTAAATATAAGCCCACTGAACAAGGATAAGGCTTAATTCTAAAATAACCAAAATTGCTAAAGGTAGGACTTGAACTTGAGACCTCTCACACACACCCAAAACACTTAACCACGAAAACAGATACACGATTGTGTCAAAATTTTATAGAAGCAGACAAAAGAAATTTGGGGCGTTACATGTCTTTTGACATCCTTAGCACCATTACTTCTTTGACTGAGGAGTTTTGGGGTTTTAGCACTCGGGTTGATGATGCCTTTGAGCACGCTAATAATAATGTCAATGGTCTAGGCTCTAGGATGTCTAGGATGGAGGAAAATCTTGCATTTCTAATGTCTCAATTCCCTCCTCCTCCTCTACCTCAAGAAGACTAGGATCTATATATTTTGTTTTTTCATGCATTTCACTCATCTTCATTGCACATTTTCTTTTCTTTATGTTATAACTTAATGTTTATTTTGATATCTTATTTGTAGATACTTGTTGCTTTATTTTGATACATCTATGTTAGTTATTTGGTTTCCCAATTATTTACTATTTTATTGAACTAACAAAGTCTCTCTCTTAAGCTTTATTTATTGACTTTTGATATAACAAAATGGGGTAGAAGAGAAGAGAAAGGTAAAGGTAAATTATTGGCATTTGGCTGATTTTCTTTATGACTAATTTTTTTTAATGCCAACACCAAGTGACCATTTTTTAATGTCAAATCCTTGTTTCCAAATTTCATAAAAATTAAGTCATCGATTCAAATTGAACTTTTTATATTAAAAAAAATTCAAAAACAAATTTACCAAATAATTTTGTTATAACAAACAAAAACATCTTTAAATAAAAATTTGTTTTTGAACCAAAAAAATTCAAAGCATGAATAATATTTCAAAACTTCCAAACATCTTAGAAAATGCTTTAAACACTTAGAATATTTTTGACAAAGTTCTAAAACTGAATTTAAACTCTTCAACTTAATTAAAATGATTTCAAACCAGTTTTAAAACTGCTCCCTAAAAGAAGTATCGATACTTGTACAATTATATTGATATTGTAATTTTTATCGATACCAAATCAACTTTCTATTTTGAATCAAAAATTGGACACAAACAATAAGTATCGATACCTTGAAACCGATACCCACTAAATTTTATTGATACCTAAACTTTACATCGATACCATTTTTGCATTCTGTTTTTAATGATCTTTCAAAAATTGTCAACAAGTATCGATATCCATATAATTATATCAATACCTTTTACCAGGTATCGATAAATCATTTTTTGTATAGTTGGAAACTAACCTTAACGGTCACTGAATCAGGCATTAATGCCTTTGGTATTAATACTCGTTCAAAAAGTATCGATACTTTTTTTGTTATAGGTGAATTTAATGGTCTGATATTTTCATCTCAACAGCTCTATTTTTTCTCCCAACAACCACAACGGTTGGAAATGAATTAGAGGGTATAAATACCAGCTTCTAATGGTCAACAATAACAAGAGAGATAATCAAGTCTAAAGATCAATCAATTCAACCTTAGTGCTCAATTATTTCATACTTTTCTTGTATACCCTTGTGAGCTTCCATTGTTATTCTTTAGCTCAAGTGTGTTCTTGTCTATTTGTGCTCAATTAGCAAGCATTCTGATCTTGTAAGGATTTCTTCTTAGTTTGCTATTTGTATTTACTCTTTGAGAGGGTTAGTGTTTTAAGATTTGGGTAGAAATCTTAAGGGAGTTGTAAGGTTAAACCTTGTCCTCAAAGGTGAATAAATTAGTAAATTTGGAAAAATCCTTAGTTGTGGAAAACTACAGTAGTGAAGCAGGCAATTCACCCCCATCTTGGCAATTTCGGTTTGATCAATTGAGCTAACATTCTACTTTCATTACATAAATATAAGTTGAATAGACTTGGCCGATGGTTGTGATTAGATGTGACAAGACCTTAGTATCTACATAATTATGGGCTTCAAGAGCTTACGATAGTGCAATCGACCATTGATTCTTACCATAAGCCACCCCCTTATGTCTAAGAGCAAAATCTACTGTAAGCCTTTTGCTCTAAGCGGAAGCAGCACCACCATCTTTCCCATAAGTCCCTCTCATACATTTGGGAGCAGGGTCATCTTATTACTTTTCGTAAGCCTCCCCCATGTGTTTGGGAGAAAGGTCACTTTATTACAATTTTCTATAAGCCTTCCCCTATACGTTTGGGAGCAGGGCCTTTATTACCACATTCCGTAAGCCTCCTCCCATACATCTAGGAGTAGGGTCACTTTATTACCTTCTATAATCCTCTCTTCATGTGTTTGAGAGTAGGGTGACTAGATTATCTTTATTATTTAGGCCCATTTGTAAACTATTTAAGCTCTCAGCGGAGGTGATGCATATCTTCTACTTTCTAACCCCTTTATGAACCTTTTTGGGTTCTCAGCAGAGGTAAGCCATATCTTTTACCCTTGGGCCCTTTTGTGAATCTTTTGGGCTCATGGTAGAGGTGAGGTATATCTTCTACCTTTGGGCCCTTTCTGTGAACCCTTTGCACTCTCGGCGAAGGTTAGGTATATCATATCATAAAAATCAGAGATAAGTTAATAGGAAAATTTTATAACTATGAGGACATGCACTTTATTTATAATAATAAATAGTACTCCTACTCACATTTTAATGAACATTATGTGTTTCTTATGTTTTATATCGCCAATGAACGGATGGTACACATTTCTTACATTTTTGCCAACAGATGGGTTGAACCTTCTCTATTTTACATTTACAATAATTGTATCCACGATATACATACGAAACGTCTCCATTGTATAAATCTTGATCTTCTAATTAACAACTACATCACTTGAGTATACATTATACATTTTGAATTTTCAATGGGCATATCACCCTTTAAATCACAAAGCGAAATTTATACGAACCAACCACGAGTAGAAACATCATCTGCCAATGGATTATTAAAAAGGGTACACATGATATTCAATATCCTTATAATGCCTCATATATTCCTGGTTCACTCGGTCAATAAATTGTACCCTCTGTCCTATGACTTTATTTGCAATAATTGTCACCCACGAGGGTAACTTCGGTGGTCTCGAGGCATGGTCAATGTATAACCTACCTCTCGATTGGAGGACTATTTTTATATCCTTACCTCAACTTAGACTCGATTGGGCTCTCCAATGGGCCACTTGGGACCCACTAAAAGGATTAGTTAGATATAAACCCTCACTTGCCTATAAATACCCAAATATAGCAACATAGTAGAGGGACTCCTCTCCACTGAAAACCCTAATACTAAGCATCCATCCTGAATCCCTCTACATGTCTGACTCTCGACCCTAGAATGAGTGAATCGATCTCCTTCAACATCACCCCTTCCTTCTTCTCCATCTTCGTTGATATTGTGTATCAACAAATTTGGTTCTTTAATTTTTTCTAAAAACTATTTAATTTTTAAATATATTTTTAAAGCTATTAAAAATAATTTAAGTATATTAAAACAAACTTGTGGCATTCATATATTATGCAAATGTCACTATTTAACTAAAACCTAATAATATACATAATATTAGATTACATCACACCTATTATGTGAATAAAAGATAAAATTATAGTAAAAATATATTTATGGAATATTTATTTGTGAGTTGAATATTAAGCGGAATAGTAAAATAGTTATTAAAACTAGATCACATGTGGAACATTGAGTCCACAAAACAATATCACATGTGGAATATTTATTAAAACTAAATGGGTTAAAATAAATTCCAATGTCTTTTGGAAAGGAAAATAGGAGGAAGTTATGAATTTGACTTTTTTAATAATATAATAATTAAATTGATTCATTAAATAATAAAAAATTGATTTGATTGATTTGATTCAGTTCTTGTGAATAGTTTTTATAATAAATAAAAATCTTTAAATTTTTATTAATTATACTATATATTATTACAAGAAATGATTATATGAAATAAGGATATTATCCATTTCCAATAGTTTTATGCCATATCAATATTCTTATTCTGAATTTCAGGATTTTAATTTGGATTTAATTTTTTTTCAGGATGAAAATGCTGAAATTCAGGACGAAAATATTGATGTAGTATAAAACTATTGAAAAAAGGATACAGATGACGTGGCGTTACTTTTCATATAATCCTTTTTCATCTTATTACATTGCCTTTTAGATTTTGAAAAATTGCACATTTTAAATATTAGATTATTATTTATTATACACTCTGTTAAATTTTAAATAAAGGACAGATTTATATATATATATATATATATATATATATATGAGAGAGAGAATGAATTAGAAAAGAGAGAGTGAATTAGAAAAAAAAAAGTTTAGATAAAATTATCAAATATAATACTGTAAATAATGAATTTATGTCACGGATGATAGATTAGCTAAGCTTTTTTCTTAGGGTGATTTTGGCGTGTAAGCCACCACGTCTCGAAAGTTAAATTATCACTCATAAAAAGTTATTTTAATTATTTATTTAATTTTTATTTTTATAGTCTTTAAATTTATTTCATTTGTCAAATTATCTTAAAATAGATAAGAAAAATTAATATTTATTAATTTTGTTGTCACGTTAGTAATTAATTATTTTTAAATATAAAATTTCAAATTGAACATAAAAATTATTAAAAGTATAAAATATATTTTTAATATTAATTATTTTTAAAAAATAATTAATTTTCATGTGGATACTAAACCAACAAAATTAATAAGAGGTAGTTTTTCATTCATTTTAGAATGATTTGATAAACAATTTAAAGACTAAAAATAAAAAAATTAAATATAAGACTAAAATAATTTTTTTTGTAAAATTAAAAGGCCAAATAAATTATTACGGCAAAATAGAAACATTAGGTTACAAGAAAACTTGCTAACTTCACTCTTATACAAAATATTATGAGAATAAATTATATTAGGATGATCCTAAAAACATAATTTTGGGCACTAATAAAATAGTGCCACGTCATTAAATTTTAAAGATAACAAAATATTATTATAGACTCATCTATATCTATTATCTTCTCCAACTTAATTTAATTTTAATTAAATTACTTAAAATAATTAATTTTTAAATTATAAACAAACATTTTCTTCTTCTTTTACAAATTTGAACCATTTTATTTTTAAACAAACATTTTCTTCTTCTTTTACAAATTTTAACCATTTTGCTTTTCTTTTTCATAAGTTAATTTTTATTTTATTTTTGTGCAACCAATTTTAAAAAAAAATAGTAATTTTTGTGCAATTATTCTATGTCATTAACCATAATTTTGGTAATTATTTTACTTTGAACCCCAAACCTAGAATCCTAAATTTTAAACTCGAACCCTAAACTTTAAACATTAAACCTTGATATTTAGGGTTTAGGGTTTAGGATTAGGATCTAAAATTTAGAGTTTGGGGTTATGGGTTTAAGATTATGAGTTATGAGTTTAGGGTCTATGATTTATAGATTTGGGGTTACATCTTTGGGTTTAGGGTTTTATGTTTTAAGTTTAAGATTCAGGATTCCATATCCAGGGTTCAGGATAAAAAAAATTACCAAAATTATATGTCAATGGTATGAAAAAATTTGTTGAAATGTGATTAAATAATTGAAAAGGAACCATGAATAAAATGGTGAAAAAAGTCTATAAAATAATTTCTCTATAAATGAATGTATAATAATAATTTCATATATTTAAAATTTGGTGATGTGATAAATTTATATTGATACCTAAAACCTTAATTTTAATTTAAGTTTAATATTCAAGATCACAAGATATATCAGTATCTCGAAAAATTTTGGTTTTCTTTGCTAACAAACATGATTCTTGTATTGGATGTTGTAAAAACAATATAATCACTCAATAAACACACACACATATATATAGATAATACCAAAAGACTGGTTTTTATTTTATTTTATTTTCTTCGGCTAATGTCACTTTCCTTGTAGGATCCAAAGTTCACAAATCACAATATTCCTACCATTCTACTATTAAAACAATATATCCCAATAATTATAACTATAATCCATTAGGACAGAGTTCATAAATAATGAAACTTAAATTATAATAAAATCTAGATATGATTTACACAATAATTTTTGCTAAAACTCTATTTATGGCCTTAATTATGATAATAACCCAATTGAAATGCAAAAATGGATTTCAGGCTAAGTCTTAGAAAATGGGCAAGGGTTTTCGTCTAAGCTTTGGATCAGGTTTTATAGAGTTCGGGCCTAACCCTGTTTAGGACCAAGCTTATCTCACATATACTCATTTCTTCTATTCTATTAATCATGCAATTTCCTTTCACCATCATATTCAATAATACCATCATGTATTCCCAATTTTGTTGTAATATCTATAGGTGTAACAAATTAATTAAGTATCAACTAGATTACAAAATTATTAAAATAACATTCCATATACAAATTAAATATATTTTTATGAGGGTGTTTTTGTCTTTTTATATAACAAAACAATGAAATATTGTTGTATCATAATGAAATTTGAACCTAAAATGCTATGCATGATAAACAATTAACTTTATCATTGTAACCAAAGAATCAATTGATTTTATGTGAATTTTAATAAATATATTTATTACAAAAAAAATCACCCACATAGATGTGTCATAAATCTAGGATACTAAAAACCTATTTCATCCCTACAAAATTACTTACTTCCTTCTAAAATAAAATACTTATAAACAAGAAACGTAACACATCGAAATTTGGGGTTAGAAGTTTTTGGGATTGTGTTTAGGGTCTATGCGTAGCTCGACCAATTATGCGTGTTTTCGCGTTTTAGTGTTAGAATGGGTTTGTTGATTTGGTGGTTGGTTGTGTACTGATGTATCTCTAGGTCACGTGTTCAAATCCTCATGTGTGTGTTTTGGAGAATTATTTTATTAATTCTTATATTTGTTTTAAGTTTTAAAAATAATATTTTGTAATTGGTTATTATTTTTATTCTTTTGAACAGTTTCATGTTTTTCCCCATCTTCTTTGCATGTTATTTTTATTTTTTTTCTCCCCCTTCTTTTTCTTTCTTCTAATTTTTGAAATTGTATGGTTGCTTCGGGAAATTCGTTCTCTAGACACAAATTTCGTGTTACGTCCACTACTATTTTAATACTTATTGTTCGAGTTCGTTTACATTATTTTTCATCGACAAAAGCTTTAGGTTCGTGTTGAGGTCGTCGACGAGTGTCAATTGATTTCTGGGTGTTTTGATCGCAAATTAAGGTATGGGTTTCAAAACTTTACATTTCTTTTAGGAATTGTTGATCCAATTCTGTGAAATTGGTAATTAATGCATGTGTTCGAAAATTGGTTATTTATGATATTGTATTGTTGTTCTTATGCATAAAAACTTGTTTGATTTGGTATGATTTTGAGTTATTGACGGCTGGGAAGCGCTTCGGGAGCAAAAGTGAAACACCCTAAACCCAGCCTAGACGTTACGACTGAATCTGGTGATTTCACAAGAAATGGGTTTTGAAAATGGAATCGACTTAAAAAAAATCGTTAACATATCCTAATTTGCATGCATTTTAAAATTATTGAAAACACCAATTAATTAGTTCATTTGCCAAATATTTATTAAAGCGGAAACCTTTAAACCGTTATAATTAAAAATGCAGCCGTGTTTGTTAGAAAAAAAACTTTTGTTGTGTAAATCGTCATTTTAAGGAAAAATGCTTGTCGATGCATGCAATTAATAGAATAAACAACCTAAACCAACAGTTAAAAATCCAAACTATCCAGAGAGTCCTAGAAATTACAAATTCTCAATAAAACCAAAATTTAATATAAAACCAAAAATTGAAGACTTTAAATAGTTTACGGATGAGTAGTCACCGTTGAGTCTCTGCCGCACCGATCCGTCTAAGTTTGTGGATTACCTGATAGAATAGACAAACATATGTGAGTTTACGTAAACTCAGTGTGTAACCCAATAGAAATAAGCATGCAATCACACGGAATCATATATATAGTCAGGTACAGATAAAGAATCAGATTCAGATTTATATTACAAAACTGAATGCATAAATCCTACCCCTATCCTCTACACACCAATTCCGACCATCCCATCACACCATTTGGGGTTAAAAACACCCACCCATCCCTACACACCTTGTCCTGCCCTTAAGACACATATCAAAATATATGCAGCCAAATTGCCAGAATATAGGCGTTTAACGCCGAACATAATACTTCCTCCTCATATGCAAATCCCACCCCACAAACATATACAGTAACAGTTACAGAATAACATACTAGCTAGCCATGCTCATTATGCTTACGTACAGATATGAGAATAAATAGCAACATACTCAGACATGCATAACAGAGTCACACTCGGAACAGAAGATCAGTCTTATCAGATCACATAATTTTAGGGCTTGGTTAGCCCTTACCGACCTTACGGTAGGCTCATAGTCGAACGAAATGACCCGTGCGACCCTCCAGAAAATTTTAGAATAATGGGCCTTCATTGGCATGTGGGCCCACACGGCCACATTTGAGCCACCACACGGCTGTGTCTTGTGCATGGCAATGTCTACGTCGACCATACGACTTTGTCTCCCACACGGCCTTCCACATGGGCGACCACACGCCCGTGTGGCGTGGACAGTGTAGTTTTTTGGCGACCACGGTATGTTTTTGATGCGGAGACATTCTCGAACCACACAAAACTTAAAACTGACCAATATAAACATCGAATTAGACGTTTAAAACCGAACTAAATTGAACCCAAAACGAGCTATTCATCCATTAAGCAACCACCCCTTACCTTCAATCGAACAATGATAATTTCCACGAAACTAAGTCCTCGACAAGCGATTCTGAGTCCCTGAATCCTCCCCTAACAGCATAATGACAACCATTAATAACGAATTTTAACAAGCGAAATAGAATTTCCTTACCCAAACTCACTGAATTAGATCACGAGTGGTATTGAACAGAAAAGAGCCACAAAAACCACAAGACCTACAAATTAATTGGAAATACGATTTGCAAAAAGAATTAGAGAGGTAGACGAAGGAAAGAAAAAAACGCAGAGGGGAGAGCAATAGAAAAAAAGAAAACGTCATTTTTTGGGAAATTTTGGGAAAAAAGAATTCAAACTGAATAGAACTGATAACCTCCATAATTTTCCTCCTACTAACCCACTAACTCACAGCCACCTCATTATTTCAGCTCCACCGAAACTCTACCAGACGACTGAGCAAAAATAATTCCCACGCTCACGCAGAGATTCAAACACAGGACCTCCAATAAGCTAACTCCTCACCACTCAAACCAGCAGGCTCATTCTAATATAAATTTATAGACAAATTAATATTAGCCCACTGATCAGAGATAAGGCTTGATCCAAAAATAAAAAAATTTAATAGAAGTGGGGTTTGAACCCAATATCCCTCTCACCTAACCAGAACACATAACCACTGAAGCAGATACACATTTGTGCCAGATTTTATAGAAGCAGAAATAAATTATTAGGGCGTTACAATTCTACCCCCTAAAAGAAATTTCAGCCTTGAAATTTACCTGATCAGAACAGATGAAGATACTACTATAACATTGAGTCCTCAGGTTCCCACGTGGCTTCCTCAGTGCCATGATTCTACCATAGAACCTTCACAAAAGGAATGGATTTCCTTCTCAGAAATTTAGCATCTCGATCCAGAATATGAACCGGCTCCTCCTCAAAAGTCAAGTCCGGCCTAACCTCGATTTCCTCAATATAGACAACATAAGATGGATCCTATTGATATCGCCTCAACATTGAAACATGAAAGACATCATAGATACAGCCTAACTCCGGAGGTAGCTCCAACTAATAAGTGATCGGTCCCACACGCTTTAGAATCGATACGGTCCAATGAACCTAAGACTCAACTTGCCATTACAACCAAATCTTAGAACTTTCTTTCATGGAGAAACCTTCAAAAACACAAAGTCCCCCACAAACTACTCGATATCACGCCTCTTCAGATTCGCATAAGATTTATGTCTATCAGAAACTACCTTCAGAAGATCCCGAATTAGTCTAACCTTATCTTCGGTCTCAGAATCCAACTCAGGACCCAAAACCCGACGTTCACCCAACTCAGTCCAACACAGCGGAGTACGACAATTACGACCATATAACGCCCCGTAAGGTGCCATCTAAATGTTAGATTGGAAGCTATTATTGTTAGCGAACTTAGCTAGCGGCAGATAATCCTCGCAACTACATCGAAAATTAATTACGCCACTCCAAAGCATGTCCTCCAGTATCTGAATCACCCTCTCAGATTGATTATCGGTCAGAGGAGGAAACGTAGTACTGAAGTCCAACCTTGAACCTAAAGCCTCATGCAACTTCTTCCAGAACCGAGATGTGAAGTGAGGATCTTTATCAGGAATAATTGAAACAGGTACACCATGCAGTCTCACAATCTCAGAAATGTAGAGTTTCACTAACTTCTGGAGGGAATAATCCATCTGAACCAGAATAAAGTGAGCAGACTTGGTCAATCGATCCACGATGACCCAAACAGAATCCTTTTTAGAGGGTGTCAAGGGCAACCCACTAACGAAGTCCATCGTCACTTGTTCTCATTTCCATAAGGGAATCTTAACTGGCTGTAACAAAATCGAAAGTAATTGGTTCTCAGCCTTAACCTGCTGGCACGTCAGACATCGAGCCACAAAATTCGTAACTTCATGCTTCAAACCCAGCCACCAGTATAACTCACGAAGATTGCGATACATCTTATTACCGCCGGGATGCATAGTATAAAGGCTGCTATGCGCCTCCCTCAGAATAGACCGCATCAAATCAATATTATTTGGTACACAGATCTGTCCTCGAAAACACAAAACACCATTACTATTCAACCCAAAAATCTGAGGTGCTGCCACTCTTAACCTGACGAAATCGCAAACCTAGAGACTCTTTCCCCAACAATTTATCTCGAATCTACTCCACCCAAGTCGGCTTAACTTGTAACTCAGCTAATATAACCTCCATCATCAAATAGGTTGAGTTGAGCGAACATCGCTCTCAAATTCGACATCACCCTACGACTTAGAGCATCAGCCACCACGTTGGCCTTACTAGGATGGTACTCCATCGTGCAGTCATAATCCTTAAGCAACTCAATCCATCGGCGTTGCCTAAGATTCAACTCCTTCTGAGTAAGGAAATACCTAAGGCTCTTATGATCAGTGTAGATAATACACCTCTCATCATACATATAGTGCCTCTAGATTTTCAATGCAAAGACCACTGTAGCCAACTCAAGATCATGCGTCAGATAGTTCCCTTCATGTGTCTTAAGCTAACGGGATGCATAAGCCACAACCTTTCCATCTTGCATCAATACACACCCCAAAACGACGTGTAATACATCACTGTAGACCACAAATTCCTTACCGAATTTAGGCTGTATCAGAACAGGAGCCTGATTCAAAACAGACTTGAACTTCTCAAAGTTCGATTAATGCGCATCATTTCAGAAAAACGGAACACCCTTACGCAGAAGTTTAGTTAAGGGAGCTGCGACCAGAGAAATTCCCTCAACAAACCACCGATAATAATCCGCCAAACCTAGAAAACTATGAATCTCAGACACATTCTTAGGCTGTTTCCAATCTAGTACAACCTCAATCTTCCTCGGATCTACACGAATCCCTCAGCAGACACCACATGCCCCAAGAAAGTTACCTTTCATAACCAGAACTCACACTTACTCAACTTAGCGTAGAGCTGATTTTCACGAAGAATCTGAAGTACCACTCTGATATACTCATCATGCTACTGATTTTCACGAAGAATCTGAAGTACCACTCTGATATGCTCATCATGCTCATACTCACTCTTAAAGTAAACCTGAATTTCGTCGATAAAAACCACGACGAATTGATCCAAATAAGGCTGAAAGACTCGATTCTTCAAATCCATGAATGCAGTCGAAGCATTCATCAGACCAAAAGGCATAACTATGAACTTGTAATGTCCATAACGAGTCCTAAATGTAGTCTTATGAATATCAACCTCCTTAACCTCAACGAAGGTTTATCTTGGAGAACACTGAAGCCATTCGAAACTGATCGAACTGGTCATCGATCCTCGAAAGTAGATACTTATTCTTCATAGTCAATGTGTTCAACTACCGATAATCGATGCATATCCTCATGGTCCCATCATTCTTCTTAATGAATAGAACTGGTGCTCACCACGGAAACACACTAGGATAGATGAAACCATGATTTATAAGCTCTTGCAGTTGAACCTTAAGCCCCATAAGCTCCTTCAGTGCCATACGATATAGAGCGATAAACACTGGAGCTGTACCCGGTAGCAGCTCAATTTCGAACTCGATTTTTCGATTCGGAGGTAAATCCGATAAATCTTTAAGAAAAATATCTAAAAATTTTCTAACTATTTTGATATCCCTAATGGAAGAATCCCTAGAATCAGAAACACAGACGTAAGCAAAGTATACCACACACCTTTTTGAACCAGTTTCTCAGCCACAAGAGCGGAGATCACATTGGACAAATAACCTTTGATGCTTACCAATCACAACCACCTCTAAATCATCCTTAGTCCTTAAACGACCCTCTTTGACACGCAGTCTAACCTGACCCGGTGCTCAACCAACCACTCCATACCCAGAATTAGATCAGACTCTCCAAACTAAAGCTCCATCAAATTTTCTAGAAAAAAAAGCTCCTTGCACCATTAAAGGAACATCTCTGTAAAGTTTACTGACCTGAACAGACTGCCCCAGAGGACTCAGTACCGTAACCTCACTAGAAGTGCTCTCAACAAAAGTCCCTAGAGTTTCAGATACAGTACTAGCTACATAGGAGTGAGTAGAACCTATGTCTATCAGAGCAGTATAAGGTACATCACATATAAGGTACATCACATATAAGGAATGTATCGGTGATGACATCAGGAGCATCTCTATCCTCTCGATGTCGTGCAGTATAAACCAGTGTAGGCTGCCTTGCTTCAGTCTGGCCAGCACCTCTGCCCGGTGTTTTCTGCCCATGACCCATACCATTACCACCTCTAGCCTGTCTATGGCCCCTAGGAGGCTACTGAGCTACCCTCTGTGACTATGTAAAACCCAAACTCAAGCTTGCATCTAATCAGCCCTCTGTGGACACTCTCGAATATGGTGCTCCAAAGACCCACACCTCAGACAAGCCTCAATACTCCTCCAACACTTCCCCGGATGGCACCTGCCACAATCACTGCATGGCTACAACCTAGTAGGAGCATCAGGGCCCCCCATTCTAATAGGCCCATTAGGTCTGGGCTTTTTTTAAGGCCTCTAAACAGAACTTGAGGGCTCCAAATCCCTCTTATTCTTACCCCTCTCTCAATCCCTATTCTGGCACTCCACTCGTTTAACATTCTCAGCGATCTTTACCTTCTCTACCAGACCGCGAACTCTCGCGAACTCCCGCTCACTCTGTGGAGCAATTAGAACTTTCAAGTTATCCCTCAGACCGTTCTCGAAATGGACGGTGCTTTCATACTCAGTCGTAACCATCGGCTCAACATCAGAAACTCAACCTCATACTAGGCCACAGATCTATCTCCTTGCGTGAGATTCATGAACTCACGCCTACGAGTATCTACATAACTAGCTCCCACATACATGCTCTAGAAACTAGTCTTAAAGAAATCCCAACTCAGACGATCAAACTAGGTACCCTCTTCAACTGTCAACCACCACTGATAAGCCTCATCGTGAAGCAAAGAGACTGCACCTTTTAGTTTCTGCTTAAGAGTGTAGTCTAGATCATTCATAATCCTCCCGATGGCCTTTAACCAATATTTGGCCACATTAGGGGTGACTCTAATGATGCCCCTAAACAACTCAGGACCATTAGACTAGAGTTGTTCAATTACCGACCCTCGACCCTCAGCTCTAGAATGGGGTCCAACGACCCTCTCCAAGATCTTCAGCATGGCTTACGATAGTACGTTGTCCCCAGCAGAGCGACTTTGAGACCCGGTTTAGTAATAGGTGAAACTGGTGTCTAACTAGTATCCAAGTTCGGCATACTACCCAGAGAGGTAGACTCAGCTCGAGCCCCCTTACATTCTCTACCACGGCCTCTAATACCATGTCCGTGAGTTTCACAATCCCTCATCATAAATTTGAGTTTTAATTTACATTAAAAGTTGTATGCATCAGTTTCAGTATTTATTAGCAGATGTTTTACGCATAAATTATTAGAAGTTTAGTTTTGTTTCCAAAAGTTTCAATCTCTAACTATTCAGTTCAGTTTCAGAGAGTACTAACTACAATATTTTTAGGGTTTTCTATTAAAATTTCAGAAATACTTATAGGATCAGCGCCGAAGACTCAGTGTACCACGTACTTCCCAACTTATCAGAAATATTTGTTAACCACTTTTTTTTTAAAACATAATTTTGGAACTCAAAATTCACAGTCGAGTTTTACAACCTAGCTCTGGTACCACTAAATGAAACATCCCAAACTCAGCCTAAACATTATAGCCAAATCTGGTGATGTCACAAGAAATGGGTTTTGAAAACAGAATCGACTTAAAAAAAACTATTAACATATCCTAATTCGCATGCATTTTAAAATTATTGAAAACACCAATTAATTAGTTCAATTGCCAAATATTTATTAAAGTGAAAGCCTTTAAACCGTTAAAATTAAAAATCCAGTCGTGTTTTTAAAAAAACTTTTGTTGTGTAAATAGTCATTTTTAAGGGAAAATGCTTGTCGATGCATGTAATTAATCGAATAAACAATCTAAACCAATAGTTAAAAATCCAAACTGTCCAAAGAGTCCTAGAAATTACAAACTCTCAATAAAATCAAAATTTAATATAAAACCAGAAATTGAAGACTTTAAATAGTTTACGGGCGAGTGGTCATCGTTGAGTCTCTGCCGTACCGATCCGCCTAAGCCTGTGGATTACCTGACAGAACAGACAAACATATATGAGTTTACGTAAACTTAGTGTGTAACCCAACAGAAATAAGCATGAATCACATGGAACCATATACACATTCAGGAACAGACATTGAATCAGATTCAGATTTAGATTACAGAACAGATATGCATAAATCCTACACCTATCCTCTACACACCAACTCCGACCATCCCATCGCACCATGTGGGGTTAAAAACACCCACCTATCCCAAAACACCATGTCATGCCCTTAAGACACTATCAGAATATATACAGCCAAGCTGCCAGAATATAGGCGTTTAACGTTGAATAGAATACTTCCTCCTCAAATGCAAATCCCACCCCACAAACATATACAGTAACAGTTATAGAATAACATACTAGACATGCTCGTCATGCTTACGTACAGATATCAGAATAAATAGCAACATACTCAAACATGCATAATAGAGTCATACTTAGAACAGAAGATTAGTCTTATCAGATCACATAATTTTAGGGTTTGGTTAGCCCTTACCGACCTTACGGTAGGCTTACAGTTGAACGGAATGACCAGTACGGCCCACACGGCCTAGCCATAAAATCCACACACCCATGTGGGCCTACATGCCCAACTTAGCCTGGCCCGTGTGGCTCACACGGCCACACTTGAGCCACTACACAATCGTCTCTTGTGCACAGCCATGTCTACGTCGACCACACGGTCGTGTCTCACACATGACCTTTCACACGGGTGACCATACGCCCTTGTAGCGTCGACAGTGTAATTTTTTGGCTTCTGTTGAAACCTCATTTTCTGCATTTCGGATACACACTTGGTATGTTTTTTATGCGAAGACACTCCCGAACCACACAACACCTAAAATTAACCACCATAAACACCGAATTAGATGTTTAAAACCTAACTAAAAGTAAACCTAAAATGAGCTATTCATCTATTAAGCAACCACCCATTACATTCGATCAAACAACGATAATTTCCATGAAGCTAAGTCTCCAAAAAGTGATTCGAGTCCCTAAATCCTCCCATAACGGTATAATAACAACCATTAATAACGAATTGTAAAAAGCAAAACAAAGCTTCCTTACCCAAACTCACCAAATTAGATCACGAGTGGGTATTGAATAGAAAAGAGCCACAAAACCACAAGACCCACCAATTAATTGGAAATACAATTTGAAAAAAAAAGTAGAAAGTAGACGAAGGAAAGAAGAAAATGAAGAGGGGAGAGCAACAGAGAAAAAGAAAACGTCAGCTTTTGGGAAAAAGAATTCAAATTAAGCAGAACTGATAACCTCCCTAATTTTCCTCCTACTAACCCACTAACTCATAACCACTTCAATGTTTCAGCTTTACCGAAACTCTATCAAACGACTGAGCAAAAATAATTTCCACGCTCACGTAGGGATTCGAACACAGGACCTCTAGTAAGCTAACTTATCACCACTCAAACCAGCAAGCTCATTCTGATATAAATTTACAGACAAATTAATATAAGCCCACTGATTAGGGATAAGGCTTGATCTAAAAATAAAAAAATTTAATAGAAGTTGGGTTTGAACCCAAAACCTCTCTCACCTAACCAGGACATATAACCACTGAAGCAGATACATATTTGTGTTAGATTTTACAGAAACAAAAATAAATTATCAGGGCGTTACGAAAAGCATGTAATCCCAGGCTGTTTTAGGGTGGTTTCGTGACCACATGGGTGGCCACACGGGCGTGTCGATTCACACGACCGTATGGATTTGAAAACTAGGTTTTCTTAGAAAATTTTTGTGCCACATGGTCGTGTGGCCAATTTAGGGATTTTAGTTGACTTCCACACAGGCGTGTCTCGTGGGCACACGAGCGTGTGGATTTGGGAATTAGGTGATTTGGTGTCACACGATCGTGTGGGAAATTTAGGGATTTAGAGATTTTTTTTGTTCTCACACGGATGTGTGTTCTGGACATACGATCATGTTTGGTGGGCACACGACGTGTGAGACTTTCACATGGTCGTATCTGCCCTGCACCCTAACTTAGCACAAATGGACAGAGAGTTACACGGCCTGTTATACGGCTATGTCCCTAGTCCCACGGGCGTGTGCCTTAGCAACACAGCCATGTACCTCCTTTCACATGGGTGTGTTGGCCTCCCATACCCCCTAGGTACTTCCACACTGCAGGGGCACATGGCCGTGTGGCCCTATCTCGCCAATTTTTGTACTGTGGTGATTTATAACCTGTTTGTGGTTTAGTGTGTTTCGACCTTTGACTAGGTCTTAGTAAGGGTAGTCGAGACTCCTTTTTGACTCGAATATATGTGTTATTTGTAATCTTTTCACTAGTTAAGTGATTCATTAATGTGATGTTGCTTAATATTTGAATATTGTGATATAAACTTCTGAATTTGGTTGATTGAACGTGCGTACTTTTGATTCTGTTTATCTAGTGTGTGATTGTCTAGAAATTGTGTACATCGATTCTGTAATTGACTGACTATTTACGAGCTTCTGTGTCTGTGTGACTGATAGTGTTTGGTGTGCATTTTTACATTTGCATTATGATTTCGGGTTTGGGATATGAAAAGAAGGAAGTCTGATCTGATTTGGCAGTTTTAACTGCAATACATCTGTATAACGGTTTACCGCACAGTATGATACTTCTGGTAGCTCAACTGTATACTATTATTTACGTGGCTTAGTTCCACATACGTGGTTTGTAGGGTTGGATGGGCCTTTCAAGGTCTTATATGGTGTGCTTGGTTGGTTGAGCTTCTTAAAGCTCATTTCTGGTGTGATTGGGGGACGGAAAGTGTTTGGCTGGATGGGTGGATTTTTAATGCTTGTTGAATTCACACGTATCTGTTTGTATATCTTAACATTTGTGATTGATCTTGCGTGTATTGAGGTGTTAGCATAGTGACACTTTGGAACATTGTGCCTGTGATGATAAGTGTTTTGGTGTCGACCCGTTGATGGGTTTATCAGTTGAGTGTTCATGCTTGATGTGGTGTGCTTTGATTGTTATGTACGGTGGGGACGTTGGTTCTGTGTTTACCTTCTGGTTTTCTACAAGTACGTTTCGCTATTGAACTGCTATCCGAAATTCTGTTCTGTAATTCTGTTGTTAGTTTGGTTTCAGACTCACACATGTAGCTCACCCCCTCAGTTTTCCTTTTTCAGGTACTCGCATTTTTTGAAGCTTGGACCCGGTATGCGAAGGTCTCGGAAGCGTCACGTTTTAAACAGGCTATTAAAGTGTCTTCTTAAATTCGTAGTTTTAAATAAATGGTTTTGGACTGTAAGTACTGATTTGAAAACCATGGTACGAATTTTTGTGTTATATGCACGTAAGTGTTATTTAGGCTAAATGTTTTTGTAATTTTGGGATTTTATTTCTGAACGTTTTTACGTGACTTAAATGCAGTTTTGTAATGCGATTTGTTAAACTAAAAATGTTTTCAATCACTTCGGTGATCAATGAGACCTCCGAAATTCGATCTAAACTTCTAGGCCGAGTTTTGGGGCTTTGTTGAAATAATTTTTTATTAACATCAAGTAATTTTGGGGTAATTATTTATTTGACCCTTCAACTTTAAAAAAAAGTCATTTTAGTCTTTAATTTATTATTTTTTGTCCTTTTTAGCCCTTAAACTTGTATTTTTTTTATCAAATCACATCAAAATGATAGAAAAGTTAAGGTTCTTTTTAACTTTGTTGACGTTGCATACAAGTGGATGATAAGTCAAGATTTAATTAATTTTTAAAATTTAAAATTAAAAAATTATAAAAACTATTTCTAAAAAATAAAATTATTAAAATTATTAAAAAATTATAAAAATATTTTAAAATTTTTAAAATTAATTAAATGTCGATGTGTCATTTACATAGCAATTTGCATGTACATCACATTTTAACTTTTCTAACCATTTAAAATAATTTAACAAAAAAATAAAAATAAAAAAATTCTAAAATAATTTTTCTTTTATAAAATTAAAAGAGCAGAAAAATCATTATCCCTTTACATTAAATATGGAAGCACTAAGGAATTGATGCATGTTAATTAATATTTGATGATAAATAAAAAAGTTGGATCCATGTTGATTGATTCTATTAACAAAGAACTTCCATGATAGCGACAACTGATTTTGTAAAATATACTTATTAACATCATCTAACCTAAAGTGCGAGAAATTATATATAATTCATCAATGGAATAATCGATTTATAATATTAAAGCCATATACATTTCCTTTATACAAGGAAAAGGTTAAGAAGGTTTGAATTAGACCATTTTTTTAATTGTAAAGATTAAAAAATTCATAGAGTGATGTTCATAACTAGGCAAACATCATGCTAAGAATTCGGTCATTCTACTGATGGCATAATCTAATATTTCTTTTTAAATATCTTCTTCAATTAACTTATATTTTTTATTATTTAAAATAGAATACATTATTCCTTTTTTCTTATCTCATGTTCTATTTTTCATTAGTCAACAAATAAGACTTATTTAATCAATTAATCTCTATAAAACGCCTGTTGACATTTGTCATAGATTTTGATCTCGCCCGTAATATTATACTCTTAGAATTTTAGAAAAGAACAGTAGTACTTTTTATTTTGAGGTAAAGGATTTTAGTTTCTTGTTAAGGTAGAAGAAATAGAATTTTCAATATTCATGGTGCTTTCTTTAATTCTAGGCATAGCAAAACAATTTATCCGTATATTATATATTTCCAGCTCATAAGGGTGTACATAGGAGTAAATAAGGGTAAATTAAACTTTTACTAATTCTTGATTAATTAGGTTTTTTTTTTGTTTTTCATTTTTAATGTTTTCTAACTCTTATTAATGATTACTCTTTTATTGATCTCAATATTTAAATATTTTAACTTCTAGCAATCGCAATTAAAATTTTAGAAATTATTATTTATTTATATATATCTATATAATAATATAAATTTCACACATAGTAATTAGAGAGAGTTTGAATAACTTTAAGTATAAAAGTTTACATATTATTATTATAATTTCAAATTTTGGTAAATATAATAAATTATGAATACTTTATTATTAAGTGAATATTTATTAAGATTAAAATAAGTTTAATATACCTTAGGAACCTAATACTCATTAGAAGTAGAGTTTTATATTATTTATACTTTTGTGTCTATAAATATAACATTGGTGAAGCATTGTAGACATCTCGATTGATTAGTAAAATTCATAGTCCTCTTGCTTCTTTTGCTTATTTTGCTCTTTATTCTCTTTGTTATTTATTTTATAACATGTTATCAGCACGACCTTGCTCAAAGTGATAGTTCGCTTTATCAACAATCAAATTTATCTTCCATGACTTCCAAGATCTTTGACGAGTAAGATACAAAGTTTTTACAGAAAGTTTTTTTTATTTAATGTTTCATATTTAATTTTTTTTTCATTCTTCTTTCATTATATGTTATCATTGTTTTGATTAACTTATTTTATTTTTGTTCTTAAGGATGGTGAAAGATTTCAAACTTTTATCTATATGAATTCAAGAAATAAGATCCACACTCAAAGTTTGCTATTAATAAATTTTGATTGGATTTAAAGTCTACTATTAGAGTTTAATTTGCTTACTCGGATAAAATCATCAATATTATCAACTTAATTAGATCTCTATCTTTACACTTTTTCTCAACAATAGCATGTTTAAATATTAAATCAACTTGATATATGATTGAAATATTTGAGATTTTTTCTTTAGTTTTAATTCCATGGATTACTTATTGTTTTGCATCTTATTTATTCATGAAAATGAATATTGATTGACTTGTTTATGTCTCTATAGTAGGTTCTATAATTAAATAATATATTTGCCTAAAACATATTTAATATGTGTTTCTTTTCTTGTTCATTACATTAAATAATAAATTTGTGTTGGTAAATTATTGAATTTCATGATTGTTCGGATTTGATTTTGCTAAACTAGATTTATTTAATAAATTGTTTTGATATAACAAACAAAAATGTTGTTAAATAAAATTTATTTTTGAACAAAGAAATTATTAAGTTCAAAGCATAAAAATCATTTCAATACTTCCAAACATCTTAGGAAATGTTTTGAACACTTAGAAAATTTTGGACAAAGTTCAACAACCGTTTTAAACTCTTGAACTCGATTGAAACAATTTTAAATCAATTGAAAAATTGCTCCCTACAAAAGTATCGATATTTTCAAAAAAGTATTGATACCCATATGATTTTTATCAATACCATATTTTTTATCGATACCAAAGTTGTTTCCTGTCTTGAATCAAAATTTGAATAAAAGTAATAAGTGTCATTACTTATTGAATTTTATCGATATCATCTTTTTATATCAATATCACTTTTGCATTATGTTTTTCATGATTTTTAAACAATGAAAAAAGTGTTGATACCCATTAAAAATATATCGATACTGTCACACCCCCGAAATTGGGGTTAGAAGAATTAAGGTCTACTAGTTGGGTCAGTTGTTCAGATGGACTTTTAAGTTATTTTTTGAGTTTTAGAAGTAGAATGAGCATGTTGGTTCAGGGGTTAGGTGTTAGTTTACCCCTAGGTCTTGTGTTCAAATCCTTGTGTGAGCTTGGAGAAGGTTGATTTTTGGGCTTTAACTCTGAAAAATCTGATGGGATTTTTGTTAAATTTTATCTTATTTACTTTATTTTAACTTTTGAAAAAGAAATCCCAAAAATCCCTCTCACATTTCCTACTTCTCCTTATGTCTCCCTCTTCCATATTTTGTTTTTTTCCTCAATTTCAGATTTGGACTATTCTTTTGCTACTGCATTCTTTTGTCATTATTTTTCTTTTCAAATTCACCTTTGTTCTTGGGTTCTTTACCTTTGTTTTGTCAAATAGGATACTCTTAGTTCTAGTAATTTTGTGTCACTTTAGTTGTTTAATATCGTTGCTGATTTTCGTCTCTTTGGAGGTTTGCATGCCTTGTCCCATCTTTGTTCAATTCGGATTCAAGTAGGAGAAGTGTAAGTGTGTTGTTTTGGGTATTGATCAGTGTTTTTATTAGTTGCTTTTATTTTGTCTTAATTGATTTCCTCATAGGTTTTGTGTGTTTTTTGTAATCAAGTTTCGGATTGGTTTTGTGGAGGTACTTTGATCGAATCTTAGTGCTTTAGAAGTACATTCTTGGTGTGTTTCTCTAAAACTCATAAATGAGGGTTATTTTGTGGTTAATTTTCATGATATGCAACAAGATTTGGGGTGGTTTTTGAACCACACGGGCATGTGCCGCACACGAGCAAAACTAGGAATGGTGGAGGAAAAAAAAAGAAAAGAAAAATGAAAAGAGGAGGTTGAGAGATAAACAAAAGAGAGAAAAGAGAGGAAATGGAGAGGAGAAAATAGTGGTGTGGCAATGAGGGGCAGAGAGTGAGAAGATGGACGGCAAAAGTGTGGTCAACCTTGTCTAGGTTTAATAAACCATTCATAAGGAAAAAATGGAGAAATTTGCAAGTTAGGGGGATAAAGGAGTGAAAAGGGGAGGGGATAAAGGAGTGAAAAGGGGATCATGGTCTCCACAATTATGATATGTTGACCAAAAGAAAAGGAAAGAATCTTTCCCTCTATGGCAAGCTAGGTTGGACGGCAAAAGCTTTAAGCACATGAGAAAAATCACAAAAAAATTAAATTAAAAATGTATATGAGGAGACTTGAACCTAGGATCATTAGGAAACTTTTTAAACTCTTAACCACTAGTCCATTTCATTTCCTTGTGATCATTTTAACAAGAAAATAATTAAAACATGGGATGATCTTTGCTAACGGTTTAAAACAAATTTGCACCAAAAAGAAATTAATGAGAGGGAAGGGATTTGAACTCAGATCATCAAGTACAGTTCCACCACTACTCAATCACTATAATTAAAATTTATTTATTATCAAATGAGTAAAATATTATCTAAATAAAAATTTGGTTGTGACCACTTTCGGTTCATTAACCTATTTTTTGCTAACCTGATTTTTGGGAGGTGACACAAAATGTGTGGAACGTGCAGAAACAAGAATTTGTTGCAAAGTGATGATAGGTTTGAAGAAAGTTCAAGGCAAATGGATTGAAAGTAAGTTTGTAGATAAACACAATCATGAACTTCTTGCACCCAGAAGTACAAATTTTCTTTGTGGGCATCAATAAATAACAACCCAAAAGAATTTGATCAATACATTGAATGAAGCTGGTGTACCAACTCAAAAAATTATATCAATTTTAAGTCAATGATATGGTGGTCATTACAATATTAGTTGTATGTTGATTGATATCCAAAATTATTTAGGAAATAAAAGAAAGAAGCTTCTTGTAACACCCCATACCCAGCCTAGACTTTATGGTCGAATTTAGCGATGTCACATGGAATGGAATTTGAAAACGAATTTCTCATGTTGAAACCTTTACCATTTATTAGCTTCTATTTATCTCTTGTTGTTTCCAAAATTGCTTACTTATTTAATCAATTGTTTTAAAAATATAACTCATTGCGGAAGCTTTAGAAAATCATTTATTTTCTAAAAAATCAAGTTAATTAAGTAAATTAGTCCATTTTAGGAAAACCCCTTTGTTTTAGAGAAAATCGTTTCTTCGTTGAGTTTGTGCAGTTATTAAATCCATGAAAACCTCAATAAAGTAAAAGTCCAAGGAAATTCTCAAATTACATCAAAAATTTACCAATAATAAAAATATTACCAAAAGCTAAAACTGAAAGTTTTATTAACCGTGGTCACCGCTGAGTCCTCGCCGTACCGATCTGTCTAAGTCTGGGGATTACCTGTACAGATAAGACAGAAAGGGGTGAGTTTGCGTAAACTCAGTGTGTAATCCCTGCAAATCACATGCATATAGTCAATCACTACAAACAACAACGTAGTCCTGCCTAAGCCCATTTCGGGCCAAGAGCGATTCGGCCTTAGCCTGCTTTGCCAAGATGCGGATATGTATTAGGCCTAAGCCCATCACAAGAATGATGTCGATATGCATTTATCAAGAATGTAACCCTACCCAACCAGCCTCTACACACCATCTCCATCCATCCCTACTCTTCATATGGGGTTTAAAACACCCACCCATCCCTACACCCCAAGTAGTATCGAATGCGGCACATTATCAGTAGATTTGCAGTTGAGATGCTAGATATTAGGCTTAAGAGCCTTTCAGTACACTTCCTTTATATATCATCTTTCCACCCCAATGCAATGCAAACATACAATAAATAATATGCTATTACATGATTAACAGTTCACATACAGTTCAATATACATGCATATAAGCACCATGCTCAGTACATACATCATGTATTCAATTTACGCATATAGGGGTCCAAGTAGTGCTTACTGACCCTACAGTAGGTTCACAGTCGACTTGGGTGACCCGTTCAACCTTAGAACACATTTTGGTTAAATGGGCTCACATGCCCATGTGGCCTACCCGTGTGGATCACACAGCCTGACCCAAATTCCCACACGCCCATGTGGGCCCATATGGCCCAATCAGTCTAGCCCGTGTGTCACACACGACTTACCTGGCCATCACACGGCTGTGTCTTGTAAGCACAGGCCTAGCCTCGTCGATCACATACCCATGTTAGGGCACACGGGCAACCACACAGGCAACCACACACCTGTGGTGTCGACAGTAGGGTTTTTGGCTTTCTCTAAAACCCTATTTTCTACGTTTTTGAGTACACATCTGGTATCGATTTGCTACAAAAACAATCCTGAGACCACCAGGACCTATAATCGGAATACCAAAGCTCAGAATCAGACTTAAAAACACGATTAAACCAAGAATTTGAACCCAACCATAATTCAAATCAACTCTTTTCGCTTACCGCAACTCTCAGAGCGGCTGACTATGATTCCATAGGAGAAGAAACACGAAATTCTATTTGACCGAAACTCTCTCGGTCAAATAAGCAAAAATAAACTCCTAGGCCTGCGCAGGGATTCGAACTCCAGACCCCCAACACATCAACACACATCTTAACCACCAGACCAGCAGGCCTATTCTGATATGGTTTTACAAATAACTAAATATAAGCCCATTGAACAGAGATATGGCTTAATTCCAAAAATAATCAAAATTTGTCAAAAGCAAGGCTTGAACTTGGGACCTCACACACACACCCAGAACACTTAACCATTGAAGCAGATACACAGTTATGTCATATTTTAACAGAAACAAATTTAGGAGTTTTGGGGCATTACACTTCTTGAAAAAGGGATGCACAGAGGTTGTACAAGTACTTCAAAGAACTTCAAATAAAAGATCTTGGTTTCATTTATGCAATTCAAGTTGGTGAAAGTGATCACATGTGAAATTATTTTTGGGTTGATGGGAGATTGAGAATGGCATAAAAATATTTTGGAGATGTTGTAACTTTTGATGCTACATATCTTACAAATCGGTATAGTGTGCCTTTTGTACAATTCATTGGTGTCAACCATCATCATCAATCAATAATGTTTGGAAATGCTTTATTAATTAATGAAACTGCAGAATATTATATATGGTTGCTAATCGGTAATGCTCGGTCATGCACCAACTTCAATTATCACCGATGATGACAAATTTATGGATAAGGTAATTTCACAGGTATTACCAAATGCTACTCATAAATCATGCATCTGGCATATTATACAAAAAATTCCAAAACATTTAGCACACATATATAATAAATATTCTTTTTTTTCATGACGAGCTTCAGCATTGTATTTATGATAAAGGTACAATTAAAGAGTTTGAGCTAGAATGGAATGAGATTATTTGTAAGTATGGCTTGGCCGGAAAAAAAATTGGTTGGAAGTTTTATATATTAGTCATGAAAAGTGAGTGCTTGCATATTTGAGAGAAGTGTTTTGTGCCAGAATCTCAACAACATAACAAATTAAGAGTATGAATAATTTTTTTAAAGATTTTTTTCATACTAGCAAATGAGTAAGTGATTTCATTAGTTAGTATGAACAGGATTTCAATGCACGATATGTTAAATAGAAATAAAAGGATGTGAAAACAATGAACTCTAAAGCAATTTTGAAGAGATGTTACAATGTTGAGGTTATAGTTGCAAACACTTACACTGGAAAAATGTTTTTGAAATTTCAGAAAGAACTTTTTTTCTAGTCAAAGTTTAAAGATAGTCAAACTTAATGAAAATGGGGTGAAAAGATACATAGAGTAATGCCTTTTGGGAAGGAAGGTTCAGCATATGAAGTAGCTTTCACAAAATCTAAAAGAAAGCCATATGTTCATGCCACATGTTTGAATTTGTTAAAATTTTATGTAGTCATTGTAACACCCCAAAGATTTAATTCTTGTTCTGATAAAATTCTTCATAGTTAAATACTTGCTTTAGTGGTTAAGGCCTTGGTGTGTGAACAGTGGGTCGTGTGTTTGAGTCTTAGAGAGAGTTTTTGTTGCTAAGTAATTTTTGGTTATGTTGTTTAGTAGAATTTGAGTTAAAGTTTAACTCTGGGTGTGAGGGGATATCTATTGCTTGATTATAAGGATAGGAGGTGGGTAGTTGTGTAGGTTTAAATTTTTAAGTTTTAATTTATTTCAAAAAAGAAAAGAAACAAAACTCTTTCCCTCAACCTATGTTTACATTTTCTTTCTATCTTGATTTCATTATTATTTTCTTTCTTTCTTTCATTCTCAGTTCTTGCGCCACTGCCAATTTGGGGATTGGGTAAATTATTTTTTTAATTATTCTTTTGCTACTCTATTGCTTTTCGACTTCTGGCAATTGTGTCGTTCCTTTTTGGCTTCTTCAATTTCGTGCGTCATAGGTAAGGGTAATGGTTATTTATTCGTTTAATTTTGGAATTATGGGATGCTAGTGGTGTTGATTAATTTGTAGTCGTTATTAATTAGTTCTACGTTTAGATGAAAGTTGTGAGACATTGGGCGCTCCTTCAACATCATAGTTTCGTGTGACTGCTATTTCTTAATAGGTAAGAGTATGGAGGAGTGTTGGTGTTTTAATGAGTTTGATTCTTGGCCATCTCACGCCTAATTGTTGTAATTAATCATTTTATTTGGCATATTTAGGTCTAGGGAGTCCTGTGATTGCATTCTCGATGAAATCAAACTAGGTGTGTAACGAAAATGTTAGAAAACAAGGTTCGACAAAAGCCAAAAATGTGGCCTGTCGATGCCTAGTAACATGTTAATTTGTATGACTTTTTATGTTAAATTCGGTTCATTTTTGAATTGCTCCCTACTAAATCAGCGATTTTATGTTTTAATCTTGTTAGGGATGCAATTGGGATGCTATGAGTTAAAAACGAGCAGAAAAAAACCAATTTGCAACACAATCAATAAAGTGAGGCTGAATAAAAAATGTGAAAATAGCCAAGGACTAATCAGATTCTTTTGACTTTGTAAAAGCCAAAATTAGAAAAATATATATATAATTTTTTTTTAATTTTAATTATGTGTTGAGTGGTTAAGGCCAAATTTAGTAAATGTTATGTATAAAAATGGGGCTTTAAGGTGGCTTGGAAAAGAAACATTATGTTTTACACATGATTTTCACTTGGAATTAAATAAGAATTATTCCTTTCTTTCCAATTTCATGCATCAGTAGCTCACTGCTACCCTTTTCCCTTTCCTTGTTTTTGCAAAAATCTGTTTAATTGCTTTCCAAGTCTCTTCCCTTCCAAACTTCCACCATTTTCACTCAAATCCACTCCATAGCCAACCAAAACATGATCAAATTCATGCTTCACTAAATTCTAACTTAGCTTTAGGCTGGTATTCTTTCCGGATACTGTATTCAGATCTCCGAGAACAAATCAAGGGAGAAGTGATCGGGTTTAAACTACCCACATCGTTGAGGCTATTAATTCGAGTTGGATTCTTCAGAGCGCAAGGCTGCCAAAATTTTGAATCGGGAACTCGTTTATCTCAGTTAGATAATTGGTAAGGGTTGGTTTGCAGGTCGTACCGGGACAAGCTATAAGAGGAAGAATTGGTGGTTAGGATGTTCTTAACTGCTATAACCATCTTATTGTTTGGAGGAGAAAATTTATGTTCAATAATCGATTCTAAATCTAGAATCCACCGAGTCTAGAGCTAAGACTTATAATCACTATTTACAAAATCCAAATTTATTTCCCATTTTAATTTTATTTCTAATTTATTTAATTGTTTATTTATGCTGTTTCATTTGTTTAATTTCTAAACATTTCAAACTCCCTTGATTTATTTGTTTATTTTTTTAGCATGTCTGTTTGGAGTTGTGGGTATGACTATTGCCACGACTATCAACACGACAAAAATTTTGATCGCAATTTAAACGCGAAAGTTGATTATAGTACCAATCCCTATGGACTCGACCCTACTACCACTCTTCACTACTATTTAAAGTTATTTTGTAGGAATTATTTTTGGTGGTTTCAACGCCCTTCAAAATTTGGCACCGTTGTCGGGGCAATAAAAAATTCTTAAAAGAATTATGCATGAGTAAGAGGAAGCTCCTGGGCAATGAAAAGGTAATTGTTAGGAAAATGTCTCCTCCATTCTACAAAGGAAAATACCACCAAAATGTAATGACCAAGGTATTTTTTTCATATCTTGTAAATTAGGTAGTGTCGGTATTAAAAAAAATGTGTGACTTAGGCACATCAATTAATGTTATGCCTTTGTCAATTTATAAATTACTTGATGCGGGTCCTTTGAATGAAACATGTGTAATTATTCAGCTTGTAGATAATCTATAGTACATTCGGAGGGACTGCTGGAGGACGTTGTTGTTAAGGTAAACGAGCTAATATTTCTTGTAGTCTTCTACATTATCAACATGAAGGATAACAATTCGGCCAATTCGTTTGACATACTTTTTGGGAGACCATTCTTAAGTACCGCACAAATGAAAATTGACGTATGAAGTGGAATATTCACTATGGAGTTCCACGTGGAAGTGTAACAACCCGATTTTTGGGCTAGTCAGAATAGTAGTTTCGGAACCACTAATCCGAGACAAGAGAAATTAGTTTTAATAATTTTATGTGTGTTATATCATGATTATATGGGTGCATGAAAATTTTGGTGCATTAATTTTGGTGATTGCATGTTTAATTGCAAAAAAGGACTAAATCTGTAATGCCCAATTTTTCTTAAATTCTAGTTTTGTAATTTTGAGACACAAATATCTATCTGCTTCAGTGGTTATGTGTTCTGGGAGTGTCTGAGAAATCTTGGGTTCAAGCCTTAGCTTGGGAAAAATTTGGTATTTTTATGAGGAAAGCCCAAACTCTGGTTGGTAGGCTTATAAGTAAAAGAGTGTAAGTAATTAGTAGAATGGGCCTGCTGGTCTAGTGGCTAAGTGGAGTGCAAAGGTTGTAGGAAGTTTGAGTTCAAATCCCTGTGCGAGCAAGGGAATTATTTTGCTGCTAATGTTGTGTAAGAGTTTGAGTTTTAGTTAAACACTGATGGTGGAGTGTTTGAAGGAGAGTATTAAGCAATTGAGAGGGGGTTATCAAAATCTAATCATAGGTTCAATTAGGAAAAACTTCGTATCTCTCTCTCTTCTCTTTTCCTGTCGTTTTTTTCTTTTCCCCAAATTCCTTGCTGCCATTTTCTTCTTTTTTCCTCTCATTTATTTTAGATTTTTATTTTGTTTCTTGCTTGCACAACGCTCTCTTCGTGTATTTGGTAAGTGATGGTTTCAATCATTTTTAACTGTTCCTCATGATTAATTAGTAAATAAGGGTTTTATGTGATATTTAGGAGGTCTTTAAAAGGTTATGGATTTCCAGTTGGTGCCAACGAGGTACGGATTCGTCACTGTTCGCTAAGGTAGGGGTCAGCGGTAAGATTTAGAAATTGTTTGTTCATATTGATTCAATTTAGTATCGATTTAAGTGACTGAAATTGGGCCTTGGATTGTTGATTTTAGGTTTCGCTATGCTCAGGAGTGGTTACGCATTAAAATCGAACAAGGTGTGTACCCGAAAATGCAAAAAATTAGGTTTCAGAGAAAGCTGAAAACCTTTCTGTTGATGCCGCAAGGCGTGTGGTCGCCCGTGTGGTAGGCCGTCTGCAGGACTGTAAGTCACCACACGGCTGTGTGATCGACGAGCCCGGCCGTGCCCATGTGAGGGCCGAGCGAGGCCGTGTGTGACACATGAGCTCGACCAATTGGGCTATGTGGGCCACACGGGTGAACCACATGGGCGTGTGAGATTCTGGACCAGATCGTGTGATCCACACGGCCAAGGCCAATTTAGGCTGTGTGGGCCCACACGGGCGAGCCACATGGCCGTGTAAGCCTATTTCTCTGAAAAACTCTATAAGGTTGCACGAGTCGCCCAAGTCGACTGTGGACCTACCGTTGTGTCGGTAAGAAATACTTAGACCCCTAAATGAATGATCTGTCTGTCTGATTTATGTGCTAAGCATGTATACTGATCTGAATATATGAGTTAATTGCATAATAGCATGTCATTCTTGTATGTTGTATTGCATTGGGGTGGGTTGATTATGATTGGAGGAAGTATCTAAAAGGTTCTTAAGCCTGTTATCTGGCAGCTCAGCTGCAAATTTTTGATTATGTGTTGCATTCAGTACAATATGGTGTGTAGGCTGGGAGGGTTGATTTTATCCCCACACGGTGTGTAGGGTTGGACGTAGTTGGTGTGTAGAGGCTGGTGGGTAGGACTCTGTTTTCTGCATATTCTATCTAAAATGGGCCAAGGCCTTATAATATGTCTGAATCTGTATCTGAGTGGGCTAAGGTTCTCACCGTTTTTGTAATGGGCTCAGACCCGAACTATGAACTTAGGTTTGTTTTCTGATATGATTGTGTATGTGCTTTCTGTGGGGATTACACTCTGAGTTTGTAAAAACTCACCCTTTTTTGTTTAATCTGTTCAGGTAATCCCCAGTAGTAGATGGATCAATGCGGCGGAGGACTTGGCGGTGACCACAGTTCTGGACTTTTAACAGTTTTTTATTTATAGTTCTGATTATATTTGGGCAAGTTTTATGTAGCTTGGCCTTTATGGACTTTTGTTTAAAATTTGGGATTATTATTTTATAAATTGCTAGTAGTAGGATAAGACGCAAATTTTAGAATAAATAAATGTTTTATAAAAAATACACGAACTCACAAATTATGTTAAAAACTTTCGCAACATATAATGTTTTGAACATGGATAATGAATAATTAAGCGACACGTTTTGACGAAAGCCCAAGATATCTACAAATGGTTTTAACATAGTTATGTTTTTCCAAAGCACTATCATGTGACGTCGCCAGATTCGGCCATAATGTCTAGGCCGGGTTTAGGGTGTTACATTTAGTGGTATCAGAGTAGGTTGAAAAACTCGGCTGTGGTTTGGATTTTTAAAATGGTTTTTTCGGAATGATTTTTAAATGATTCAAAACATTTTTGAAATAAGTATGTGGTGCATCGAGTCTCCGATGTCGATCTTGTAAGTGTTCTGAACTCTGTTTAAGATTTGTCTGAAACACTACTTGCATGCTTGAAACAGCCTTAGGTAGTATACTATACTGAAACACTTTAGGTAGTGTAAACTAAAAACTTTAGCGAAATTGAAAATCGTAGTAAAACTGTGATTTGCGATAACGAACTCTGAACTTCTGATACTATTCTGCATAAAACATTTGTTAATAAATATTGGAACTATAAACTAATGCATAAAATTGCTAATACAAATAAACTCTAAATTTACGATGAGCGCACGAGGTATTCGCGGATGGGGTTCTAGAGGCCATGGTAGAGGCCGTAGAAAAGCTCGAGCTGGGTCTTCCGCATCTGAGAATTTGCCCAATCTGGATACGAGCGAGACGCCAATCTCACCTGCTACAAAGACTGGGTCTCATGATCGTGAGGCTGGGGATGACGCACTATCTCGAGCCATGTTACATATTTTAGAAAGGGTCGCTAGACCCAACATTGAATCGGGGGCCGAGGGTCGATTACAGAACAACTCCGATCCAATGAGGCTAAGTTATTTAGGGGCGTCAATGGAGTCGCTCCTAGCGTGGTCAAGTATTGGATGAAGGCCACAGAAAGAATTATGAATGATCTGGATTTTACTGCTGAGCAGAAGCTTAAGGGGGTTGTTTCTCTACTTCGCGACGAGGCTTACCAGTGGTGGCTGACTGTTAAGGAGGGCACTCAGCTCGACCGTCTGACTTAGGATTATTTTAAGACTACTTTTCAAAATAAGTATATGGGAGCCAGCTACATCGATGCTTGGAGGCGTGAGTTTCTTAATCTCACCCAAGGAGACCGTTCAGTGGCTGAATATGAGGTCGAGTTTTTGAGACTGAGTCGTTATGCCCGGGGCATAGTGGCCACTGAATATGAGCAATGCATCCATTTTGAGGATGGATTCAGGGACAGCCTACGGGTTCTAATAGCTCCGCAAAGGGAGCGTGATTTTTCTGCTCTGGTGGATAAGGTGAAGATCGCCGAGGAGGTTAAGCGCGCTAAGCACCAAAACTTCGAAAAAGGAAAGAATAAAAGGGAATCGAAGCCTTCGAATTCTGTGATGAGGCCTAAGAAAAAGGCCAGAGCAGATGGACCAGTGAGAGTTGGGCCTCCTGTTGCACCTGCTGGGGTGGTGCTATGTGGGCACTGTGGTAGACATCATCCGGGCGAGTGGTTGAGGACTACTAAGGCATGTTTGAGATGTGGGTCGACTGAGCATCGTGTTCGGATTGTCCACTAAGGCCTGATCAAATACAAGCTATGGGTACTAGTATTGCACAGCCATTGAGAGTAGCTCAGCAGCCCTCTAAGGGCCAAGGCTAGGCCAAGGGTGGTAGTGGCATGGGCCGAGGACAGAGAGCACCGGGCAGAGGTGCAGGACCAACTGAGGTGAGGTAGCCTGCACTAGTTTATGCTGCACGTCACCGAGAGGATGGTGATGCTCTAGACATCATTATGGGTACGTTCTTAATTTTTGATGTACTATACACAACATTGGTAGACATAGGCTTTACACACTCTTACGTAGCTATCTCTGTGTCTGAAACTTTGGGGATTTTGGTTGAGAGTACTTCGAGCGAGATAACTTTTGTGAGTCCGATGGGGCAATCTATCTGGGTTAGTAAATTGTTAAGAGACGTTCTGCTAGAGGTTCAAAGGACAATATTTCTAGCTGATCTGATAGAGCTTCCATTTGGGGAGTTCGATTTGATTCTAGGAATGGACTGGTTGGTCAACATCGGGTGAGTCTGGACTATGCTACAAAAAGGTTTATTCTGAGAACAGAAGAGGATAACGAGGTAGTGGTGATTGGGGAATGTCGGGATTATCTGGCGAATGTAATTTTTGCGTTGGTGGCAGAAAAGTTGGTACAAAAAGGATGTAAGGCATTCTTGGCCTACATCAGTGTTTCGAATTCTAGGGACTCTTCAGTTAGGGACATTAGAACCGTAAAAGACTTTCCGAATATTTTTCCTGAGGAACTACCGGGTCTATCTCCGAGCCGAGAGGTAGAGTTTGGAATTGAGCTCTTTCGTGGTACAGCTCCGGTGTCCATCACCCCTTATAGAATGGCATCAAGGAGCTTGTGGAGCTTAAGGCTCAGATTCAAGAATTACTAGATCGTGGGTTCATTTGCCTTAGTGTGTCTCCATGGGGAGCACCTGTGCTGTTTGTGAAAAAAAGGATGGATCCATGCGTATGTGTATCGACTACCGCCAATTTAATAAGCTGACCATTAAGAACAAATACCCACTACCGAGAATAGATGATTTATTTGACCAGTTCAGAGGGGCTTTTATTTTCTCCAAGGTCGATTTGCGATCTAGATACTACCAATTGAAGGTTAAAGGACCAATGTGCATAAGACGGCATTTAGGACTCGGTACGGCCATTATGAGTTCTTAGTAATGCCATTTGGACTGACTAATACATCAGCAACTTTTATGGATCTGATGAACCGAGTGTTCCAGCCCTATCTGGATCGATTTGTTGTAATCTTCATTGACGACATTATGGTGTATTCAAAGATTGGGGATGAGAACGAAGAACATCTCTGAGTGGTATTACAGACTTTGCGTGAGAAACAATTGTACGTAAAGTTTAGTAAGTGTGAATTTTGGCTCCGAAAAGTAACTTTTTTTGGGGCATATGGTTTCTACGGAGGAGATTCGTGTTGATCCTCGTAAGATTGAGGTTGTGTTGGATTGGAAACAGACGAAGAACGTGTCTGAAATACACAGCTTTCTAGGGCTAGCGGGTTACTATCGGTGCTTCGTAGAAGGGTTCTCTTTGATCGCAGCACCATTGACCAAGCTTTTGCGTAAGGGAGTTCCCTTTTCTGGACCGATAAGCAACAAGAGAGCTTCGAGAAGCTCAAATCTGTTTTGACACAAGCTCCGGTTCTGATATAGCTTGAATCTGGGAAGGATTTTTCGTATACAGTGATGCGTCACATGTGGGTCTAGGTTGTGTTCTGTTGTAGGATGGTAAAGTGGTAGCTTATGCATCTCGTCAGCTCAACACACATGAGGCCAACTATCCAACGTATGATTTGGAGCTGGCTGCTGTAGTCTTCACTCTAAAGATTTAGAGGTATTACCTGTATGGTGAGAAGTGTACCATCTACACTTATCACAAAAGCATCAAGTATCTCCTCACTCAGAAGGAGTTAAACCTTAGGAAGCGTAGATAGGTTGAACTGCTTAAGGTTATGATTGCACCATCGAGTACCATCCGGGTAAGGCTAATGTGGTGGCAGATGCTTTGAGCCGTAGGGCTATGGCCGATTTGAGAGCGATGTTCGCTTGACTCAGCTTATTCGACGATGGAAGTTTGTTAGCAGAACTTTAGGTTAAGACCAAATGGATTGAGCAGATCAGGAGTAAACAGTTGGTGGATAAGTCGCTGGAGTTGCGGTTCCGTCAGATTAAGAATGGGGATACTACCGATTTTGGGATAAACAGTGATAGGGTACTTTGTTTCCGTGGTTAGATCTGTGTATCAAAGGATGAGGATTTAAGAAAATCGATTCTGAGGGAAGCGTATAGTAGCCCTTACGCTATGCATCCCAGTGGGAACGAGATGTACCGAAATCTCCGAGAGTTATATTGGTGGCTAGGGTTGAAGCTAGAAGTCACGGATTTCATTGCTCGCTGTCTGACTTGTCAGCAAGTTAAGGCTGAGCATCAGCTACCTTCGAAATTGCTACAGCTTGTTAATATTCTGATGTGGAAATGGGAGTGAGTAATGATAGATTTCGTTAGTGGATTGCCTTTAACACCCACTAAGAAGGATTTTTCTAGGTCATCATGGCTTGATTGACCAAGTCCTCACATTTCATTCCGGTCAAGACGGACTTTTCTCTCTATAAGTTGGCTAAGTAATATGTGTCTGAAATTGTGAGACTACATGGGGTTCCCATCTCGATCATCTCCGATAGGGATCCTCGCTTCACGTCTCGATTCTGGAAGAAATTGCACAAGACTCTAGGTTCAAGGTTGGATTTCAGAACTACTTTCCATCCTCAGACAGATGGTTAGTCGGAGAGGGTGGTTCAAGTACTGAAAGATATGTTGAGGAGCTATGTTATAGATTTTCAAGGTAGTTGAGAGGAGTATTTGCCATTGGCAGAGTTCGCCTATAACAACAGCTATTAGTCTAGCATTCAGATGGCACCTTCCAAGCCTTGTATGGTCGTAAGTGTCGCACTCCCTTATGTTGGACTGAGTTGGGTGAGCGACGTGTATTGTGCCCTGAACTGGTTCGAAAACTGAAGATTCTGCTTGATTCGAGATCGACTGAAAGCAGCATCTGATAGGTAGAACTCCTATGCTGATCTAGAGAGAAATGATATTGAGTATTCCGTACTGGACTTAGTTTTTCTCAAGGTTTCACCATGGAAGAAGGTCTTAAGGTTCGAGCTGCAAGGGTAAGCTGAGCCCACAGTTTATTGGGCTGTACTGTATTCTAAAGCGAATGGGGCCAGTCGCATATCAGTTAGAGCTTTCTCGAGTTGAATCGCATACATGATATGTTCCACCTCTTAATGTTGAGACGCTACCGCTCTGATCTCACACATGTTGTTCCTATTGAAGACATCGAGGTTAGACCAGATTTGACATTTGAGGAGGAGCTGGTTTAGATTCTGGAGCACGACATTAAGGTTCTGCGGAGGAAATCTATCCCCTTAGTGAAGGTGCTGTGGCGAAATCATAGCACTGAGGAGGCCACTTGGGAACCGGAGGATTCAATGCGACAACAGTATCCTCACCTTTTCTGATCAGGTAAAATTTCGAAGACGAAATTTGCTTTTAGTGGGTAGAGTTGTAACGCCTCGATTTTTCTTAAATTTTGGTTTTGTAATTTTGAAACACAAATATCTGTCTGTTTCAGTGGTTATGTGTTCTGGGAGTTTCTGAGAAGTCTTGGGTACAAGCCTTAGCTTGGGCAAAATTTGGTATTTTTTTTAGTAAAGCCCAAACTCTGGTTGTTAGGCTTATAAGTAAAAGGGTGTAAGCAAAATGTGCCGCATTCAGTACAACATGGTGTGTAGGGCTGGGTGGGTTGATTTTATCCCCACATGGTGTGTAGGGTTGAACGTAGTTGGTGGGTAGAGGCTGGTGGGTAGGACTCTGTTATCTGCACATTTTGTCTGAAATGGGCCAAGGCCCTGTAATATGTCTGAATCTGTATCTGAGTGGGCTAAGGTCTACACCGTTTATATAATGGGCTCAGACCCGAACTATGAACTTATGTCTATTTTCTGATATAACTGTGTGTGTGTTTTCTGTGGGGATTACACACTGAATTTATGAAAACTCATCCTTTTTTGTTTTATCTCTTCAGTTAATCCCTAGCAAAAGACGGATCGGTGTGGCGGAGGACTTGGCTTTGACCACAGTTCTGGACCTTTAACGATTTTTTCATTTATAGTTCTGATTATATTTGGGCAAGTTTTATGTAACATGGCCTTTATGGACTTTTGTTTAAAATTTGGGATTATTATTTTATAAACTGCTAGTAGTAGGATAAGACTCGGATTTTCTGAATAAATAAATTTTTTATAAAAAAATACACGAACTCGCAAATTATGTTAAAAGCTTCCGCAACATATAATGTTTTGAACATGGATAATGAATAATTAAACGACACGTTTTGATGAAAGCCCAAGATATCTACAAATTGTTTTAACATAGTTATGTTTTTCCAAAGCACTATCATATGACGTCACAGATTCGGCCATAATGTCTAGGCCGAGTTTGGGGTGTTACAAAATCGTGTAAAGTATGAAAGTTTCATTTTACAAGCTAGAAGTGTCTAATAGCTATGGAATATTAAATTGGAGGTCCTTAAAGTGCAATTACACCATTGGGGAAGTGATGGCCGGCCATAGGGGACAAATTAGAGTCATGGTTAAGGGTTAGGTGAGTTGATGTCTGAATTGAATAAAATAAGAGGGAAATAAGAAATCTATCATCTTTTCCTATTCTCATTTCTTCTTCCACCAAAAATTTAAGCAAAAATAGGGGTTTTTGAAGCTCAAACTTTCAACCAAGCCATCCTCTAGCAAGTAAGTGATTTTTGAGGTCTTTCTTGATAATATTTGCACTTTTGGAACCCCTAAAGCTTAAGCTCGCTAAAGAGGGGACTATTTTGCAAAGTGATTGAATGTTTAGAGTTTTTCAATGTGAGCATTTATGTTGTTTGCTGCATTTTTATGGAAGAAAATGAGTATTAGTTGTTAAATAAACAACTTTTGTGAAAGGTGTTGCCATGAAAACACCTAAAAAGACCTATTTGTAAAGGTTGCAAACTGAGTAGTAAATGCATGAAAATATTGGTATTGTGAATTGTTACAAGAGTAATAAATGTTCAACTAGGCTTGTTTAAGGAGGAAATTTGATGAAAAACAATTTACGAGCCTAGGGAAAATTATAATTTTGCCAAAGTAAAAGGGCAAAATGGTCATTTTTACCAAAGTAGAAATTTTGAAATGTATTGATTTATGTAATGATTAAATGAGTAAATTTAATCTTATAGATCAAGAAGAACGCGAAACAACCTTGATCGGGGAAAAGGCAAGGTTACGGATTAAGCCGTAAATTAACACATTTTGCACCGAGGTAAGTTTATGTGTAAATGATACATCCTTATTACATATTTTTTTACCTATTGATGCATTGTATGGATGGAAATGATTATTGGTGAGATTCACTGAAAATGGTAGAAATTGTGTAATTCTCAAATGATCCTCGGAATAAAAATGTGAGTACGGATAAATATCCGTAAATAGGTAACTATTGGTGGGCTGTGTGCGATACCACCTAGTTATTTATAAACAATGGGCTATGTGAGATACCATCATATTTATTAATACTTTGGTGGGCTATGTGCAATACCACCCTATTATTGATTAATATTGGGCTTTGTGCGAAACCACCGGGTATCTTGTACCACTCTGAAGGGTTCATCGAGAAACTTGTTTAAGTAAATACTTCATGTGGCTTTGTGGTGATAAGTGCAGGGTAAATGTGCAAGTAATTGTGGGTAATGTTTATGATATGTGTTTGGGATGTGGTAAGACTTGAAATGAGTAAGCATGATTATGAGGATATGAATTGTTATTACTTAGCTTGTAATGTTTGACTAATTATTATTGTGGTATGATGCTTATTGTTTACATATAAACTTACTAAGCTTAAAGCTTACTCCCTTCTTTTTCCCTTGTTTTATAGTGTCAAAGAGTCTCGGGATATGAAGATAATTAGAAGATCATCCATACTATCAGCACATCTTGGTATAGTTAGACTTAGCATTTTGAGTATGGCATGTGTAGGAACTAGACTTAGTGAATGTCATATTGTTTTGGCCAAATGTGTTGGCTCATTCAAAGATGAACTCTTTTGTATAAGGCCATAGTTGGTGGCTCTTTCTTATTAATCTATGAAAAGATGAGGCTATTCATGATTGTGCAAGTTGTATGATTAGTTTATTTAGTTCATTTATGCATGAATGGGTTAAAGGTTTAATATGCTTTATGTTTGTATGAGTTGGGGTGATAGAAAGAGCTTGGCAAATAGCCTTGTTCTTGTCCACATAGGTAGACACACGGGCGTATGTCTAGGCTGTGTGTGACACATGGTTAGACTCATGGGCGTGTGGTCAGGCCATGTGTCCCCTTGCATGCTAGGTTTGCAAGTCAATATGCTCAGTAGTAAACACATGGGTGGAGACACGGCCGTGTGTCTCAGCCGTGTGGAAGGCACAGCCATAAGCATGGGCGTGTGCCTAGGCCGTGTGAAGTCTATACCTGAAATTAGGAATTTAATTCACCACACGGCCGAAGGACAAGGGCGTGTGCCTTGGCCATGTGACATTTATGGGGTGATGACATTAGAAACAGAATGCCAAGGTTTTTAGCACACGGGCTAAGACACGGCGTGTCGAGGCTGTGTGAGAGACACGGGCTAGGGACACGGGCATGTGTCCGATCGTGTGAAAACCCCTGTAAGTTTGAATTGAAAAATAAATCCACACAAGTGTGGAACACGAGTGTGTGATATGCCACACGGGCTTGTCCCTTCCTCCAGATAGGCGTGTGGACTGTTCAATGAAAATTTTTCTAGAGAGCTTCAAAAGAGTTCGATTGATCCCGAACCATTCCCAACATGTGATTGAGGCCTCGTAGACTTGTTTAAGGAGTGTTATCTAAAGTTTTAAATTGGGGTGGAAAGTCATGTTTCGGTATATCATAATTGTTTGCGTATAAGTCTAGTAATGCCTCGTACCCTGTTTCGGCATTGAATACGGGTAAGGGTGTTACAGGAAGTGCTGAAATTCAATGTCTATGAGGCCATGAACCATCCTAGCATGATTTATAATGTTTCTAATATTGATATAATTGATCTTTTAACTGAATTACATGTAGAATATCATGACGAGGAAGAATTACGAACTGTTCTATGCAAAAGTCTAAATTTTGATGCCATGGAAGAACTAGAGGAGTGGATAACCTGTGAAGAGTTTGTTCACGAAATAGTGGTTCATATGGAGGCACTGCAATTACGGGAAAATCCAAGTAAAATTTTTTGAATTGTCCCCTTTACAAACTAAGCTTTTACCATCTATTTTGCAGGCTCCAGAGTTGGAACTCGAACCACTTTTGGAGCATTTGAAGTATGCTTTTCTCAGTAAAGGAAATACCTTATTAGTAATAATCTCGAGTAAACTCTCGAAGGTAGAAGAGGAAAACTTGGTATGATTTTTTAGAGATTATAAAGAGGTAATTGGATGGACGATAGCTGATATTAAGGCTTTGAGTCCCTCGACTTGCACGTACAAAATTCAAGTTGAAGAGAATGCTATTCCCAAAAGAGAGGCTAAAAGGTGTCTCAATCCGCCCAATATGGAAGTGGAAATGAAAGAAGTTCAAAAGTTATTTGATGCTAGGATGATCTATCTCATTTCTGACAGTAATTGGGTTAGCCCAGTCCATGTAGTACAAAAAAAATCAGCATGACTGTAATTGAGAATTCGGCAGGTGAGATGTTTCCCACTCGGGTCCAAAACGGGTGGAGAGTCTACATTGATTACAGGAAGTTGAATTCCTTAACTCGAAAAGATCACTTTCTACTTCCTTTTATTGACAAGATGTTAGAACGTTTAGCTCAAAAATCTCATTATTGTTGTCTTGATGGTTAGTCAGGCTTTTTCTAGATTCCAGTAGCACTGAAGAATCAAGAGAAGACGACATTTACATGTCCATTTGGCATGTTTGCTTACAGATGGATGCCGTTCCAACTTTGTAACGCACCAACCACATTTCAAAGGTGTATGGTAAGTATATTTTCTGACTACGTCGAGAAAATAATTGAGGTATTATGGACTACTTTATTATGTATGGTGAGTCTTTTGAGGTGTGTTTGTCAAATCTTGCAAAAATTCTAGAAAGGTGCCTAGAATTTAACCTTGTTTTAAATTATGAGAAATGTCATTTTATGGTGGATAAAGGATTAGTTCTAGGTCATACCATTTCTACTGAGGGAATTTCTGTTGATAAATCAAAAATTGACATTATTAACTCACTTCCATACCCCACAACTATGAGGAAGATTCGTTCTTTCCTTGGTCAAGTAGGTTTCTACAGAAGGTTCATTAAAGACTTTTCAAAAATTGTGTAACCTCTTTGTAATCTTTACAGAAGAACAAGGAGTTCCAGTTTGACCAATCATGTAGGGATGCATTTAACAGGCTCAAACATAAGCTTATTTCGATACCCATTGTTCAGCCACGAAATTGGAACTATCCTTTCGAAATAATGTACGATGCAAGTGACCATAGCGTAAAAGTAGTCCTTGGGCAAAGAATCGAGAAAGAACCACACGTTATCTCCTATGCATCTAAGACCTTGGATGCTGCCCAAAGCAATTTCTTTACCACTGAAAAAGAGTTTTTAACTATAGTCTTTGCTTTGGAAAAGTTTCGTTCATATTTATTAGCGACTAAGATTGTTGTTTTCTCTGATCATACAACTCTTAAATACCTGGTCGAGAAAAAGGAAGCAAAACTAAGGCTCCTTAGGTAGATATTAATTTGGCAAGAGTTCAATCTCAAAATAAAAGATAAGAAAGGACAAGAAAATTTGGTAGCTGACCATCTGAGCCAAATACCTCTATCGAAGGATGTCACACCGCTTAAAGATGATTTTCGGATGAAAGTCTGGTTCTACTCAAACAATTTTCCCCTAGGACGCAGACATGGTGAATTACCTTGCTACAGGTATAGTCTCTTCTAATTTGTCACGATCTGAAAAAGATAAGATCAAATGTGAATCATGATACTATGTTTGGGATGACCCCTACCTTTGGAAATATTGTTTCGATCAGGTAATTCAATGTTGTGTTGCAGAAATTGAGGAAAAATCGCTTGTCTTTTTGTCATTCTTACGCATGTCGTGGACATTTCGGACCTAAACGAACTGTGTATAAAGTACTTGAATGTGGACTATATTGGCCACATATTTTTCGTGATGCATATTTGTTCTATAAAACATGCGAAAAAGTGTTAAAGGGTAGGAAACTTGATCCAGAAAAATGAAATGCCTCTAACTCCTATACATGTCTGAAATATTTGATATATGGGGCATTAATTTTGTGAGACCGTTTGTCTCATCATACGGTAACGTTTATATTTTACTTGTAGTTGACTATGTGCCAAAGTGGGTGGAAGCAAAAGTCACCCATCATGCTGATGCCAAAACGGTAGTCGATTTTCTAAAGAGTTATATTTTTTCCAAATTTTGCACACCTTAAGCATTGATTAGCGATTGGGGACCCCATTTTTGTAATAAGGTAATCGACACACTTTTGAAAAAGTACAGGGTAGTACAACGTGTCTCTATGGCTTATCACCCTTAATCAAACAGTCAAGTGGAAGTGTCAAATCAAGAAATTAACTTGATTTTGGAGAAGACTATTAAGCCAGATAGGAAAGATTGGAGTTTGTGACTAAATGATGCACTATGGGCTACCGTACTGCTTATAAAGGACCTATAGGTATGTCTCCTTATCGATTAATTTTTTGTAAACCGTGTCATCTTCCTGTCGAACTAGAACATAAAGCATTTTGGGTGGTCAATCAATGCAATATGGAGATAGAAGTTGAAAGTAAGTATCGTAAGTTACATATTTAAGAACTTGAGGAAATTCAATGAGAAGCGTATGAAAGTGCCCAAATTTATAGGGATAAGATCAAGGCATACCATGATCAAAAGATAACCCGTAAACAATTTGTGGTAGGGTAGAAAGTATTACTTTATGACCCTACACTAAGAATCTTTGCAGGTAAGCTTCGAACTAAGTGGTTAGGGCCTTTTGTTATTACTTATGTATTTCCACATGGTGCAGTCGAGGTTAAAAGCGAAGAATCCGAAAAAAATTTCAAGGTCAATGGACAACGATTAAAGCCTTTGTACAAAAATTTTCAAGTTCACATGGTTGAGTAATTATTCCTCGAAGAGCTGGTTGCATAAATTTCCAGGTAGTCGAGTTAGCGATGTTAAACAAAAGCGATTTTTGGGAGGCAACCCAAATTTATTTACATTTATTTAATTTCGAGTTTAAGTAAGATTTAGGTTGTAAATAAATAAATAAATTTTTATTTAATCCAATAAATTTGATGTTTTCAGGAGCGTAATGGAGGTCGTGAATTTTCTAAAATCATATAATGATGGTGGCTTGGACACGACATGTCAAATGCTGACAATTATTTACCTACAAACAAAACCCATCACCCTTAATCCAAATAATAATACCAAAACCCAAATCCACTTAACCTACCCATCCATACCCAAATACTAATCCAAATGACCCACACAAAAAACCCCCAATACCCAAAACATCAACTAGCCTAACATGACCCAAAAAAAAAAACGAAAAGGAAGAAAATTAGGCCGAAAGGCTTAGCTGGCCCAAACGGCCTAACTGACCCAAAGAAATAAAAAAAGGAATTGGAAAAGAGGCCTAAACGGCCCAAACTGTCGCTTCACCTCACCGCCATCATTGAGTATCATCACCACCGTCACCGTCTACCATCACCGTCAAGCACTGACCTCGCGAGTCGCCATTGTCTCGATGCTTCTACCAGCGCCGAATGCTATTTCGCGAAGCACCGTCGTTCTTCCCCTCCCTCCATTCGCCGTAGTCGAACTTAGATGCCACCATGTTGTCAAAGACTTGCCATTTATCCCATCGCCGATCTAGACTCTCGCATCGTCGCTCCTCCCTTTCACAACACCACCTCTTCTTTTCCTCCATAATCAACAAACCCCCAAACCACCCTCTTACCACCTGAACTGGCACAAAACCTGAAACCCCCACCACCACCCTTCAAAAATTAACCCAAACCATGTTGTCACTGCCATCCACTGCCATCTGCCGCAGTGAGCAACCAGAGCCATTTGTTCTTTAAGCCCATACGAAAACCATAGTTTGAACTCGGAACCAAACGACATAAAATATTTCGGCCTCATTCAATCGCAGACGATACCGATTATCAGCGCCTCCAGTCATCGATTTAGACGATGACGAATCAGAACCTTCTCCACCACCTACGAGATGAACAGCTGCGCATATTAGGAATCATTATCGATAAAGCCCAACTTCGGTCTAAACAGAACATTTGAACAACAACCTCGCTACTCCTGAAAGGTCGATTCCTAACCCACAACCTATTTTACCTTTAATAACATATTATGCAAGTCATTCGAATGAGGTTGGGACTTCTAACGACTATGTCAAAGGTCTCTCGACTAGAAACAAGCGTGTTTCTCACGTCGAACACGATCGTCCACCACTCGAGCTCGTTGACCACTGACACATGAGCCAACAACACCTCCACACAGTAGTACTGACGCTTCTGGAAATTCACGTCCACTACCCGACTCACCCAACGAAATGTTCGACCATCACGAGACGGTCAACGTAATAGACGAGGCCATGCAAACACTATTCCCACCGAAAGAAAACTACGAGGGTTTCTAAACTTTTTGACCTCGAAGCATTGCACAAGATACGATGACATCGGACAACGTCCGCACCTGGTCTATAAGCAAATTGATATTTACACTCTTGATATGTTAAATATTTGTGATGCTGTGATTGGCTATTTTGATGCTATTGGTTGGAGTTCATTTGCAAATAATTCATGTAGTGCATATTATGAATTGATTTATGAATTCTACACCACATTTAGCTTCAATATTAATACATTATGAACTGTTGAAACATAAAGCATTATCTATTTTCGGTTACTTGGTATAGACTTTAGGATGTCAATTTTTGAATTTAACATTGTCATGGGTTTCGTCGACCCAAACAATATTCAAACGGATTCCTATCGTACTGCTCTGTTAGATATTCCAAGTAACTTTGATGCTCAAAATGTTTATTGTGCTTTAACTCATTCTAGAAATAAAATTTATAATCCAAAGACCTCTAAGAACTTATTTGTACATGAACCCGCTTTAAGATATATTCATAGATTTTTAGCCTTTAGTTTTCGGTAGAAATGATTCGTCATTTGTTTTAATTAAAACTAAATTGTTTTTTTTTTATGTTGTATGAATTATGGATTTAAAGTTAATTTAGGATATTGGCTTGCACGAAACATTCATGATGTTTTGCGATGTAATTGTCCACTAATACATGGCCATATATTACAAATTTAACCTATCGACTTTTTTCCTCTAAAGTCGATTTCTTGTCCTTAACATGTGCATATACTATGGATAGCCTAGATAAATATTGTTTGGATTTTATGGGTTTGCTTGCCGGCACCCCTACTGCGTGTTATATTGTTCCTCCAGGTACACGAACTACTCGCGAAAATATGGTCTTTCGCCAATGTCCACACTTCACTACTAGGGAGCAAGAGGAACAACCTCTATTTGTAGAGGCATGTTTAAGACAGATTGAAGCTCGACTTGAAACAATGGAAACCCAAGTATCCAAAATCCTCGACCTCCTGCAAATTCATTACCCCAACAATAATAACATTGTTAAAAGACATATGGGGAGTATTCTTAAATTTTCTTTTTACTTGTTATTTAGGTTACTATCTTTTATTGCATATAAAACATGCTTGAGGATAAGCATAGATTAAGTGCGGGGTTGAAAAGGTAAGTAAAATGGTAAATATGCATGATTTTTGCTGCATGTTTCTCTTTTGCATATGTTCAATCTTATGCTAGATTTATTCGATAGTTTATTTGACATTGAGACTCTAATCTCATTACTTAGTCAATTTGGGCAATTGGATAATTTTTGAATTAAAATGCTCAAGTATCTAGATTAATCGAAATGTGTGTTTTAAAATTGATATATGTAACCGGATTTTTCATGAAAATTGACTGTTTGAAAAATATTTTCTTATAAAGAAATAAATTAATAAAATTAATAAATTAATAAAGGCTCAAGTTATGAATGAAAATTTTGAAAACGTGACCGAATTTAGTAATCAGGTTGAGGTGCTTGGGTTGTCATCTTATCTCACGTAAAGAGGTTCGAGTGACAAATCGAAAACTTACAAACATTCCGCTAGCCTAGTCTAAAAAAGAAAATTTTTTGAATTGATAACTGAGATAAGGTGCTTGGGTTGTCATCCTAGTTCACGTAAAAAGGTTTGACTATGTCTAAAATTTTTACTAGTGCATGATTAATTAATAATACCTTGAAATTTTTGGATTCAAATTCAATTTAGTGAAATAATTGGGTCCACATATTTCAGTTTTATGACACTTGTTGATCAAACTATATATTCTGACAATTTATTTATTTTTGCCTATGTTGTTTGCATTGATTATGGATGCGGAAAAGAGGCTCGGTTTTAACAAATTATAGAATAATTTCTAATGTTTGAAAGTACAATATGCTTGAGGACAAGCATGAGCAAAGTAGAGGGATTTGATAACAAGTTAATTTGCATGACTCTTTGTGTTTAATTCGGTTAATTTTTGAATTGATCCCTATTGAATAAGTGATTTTATGTTTTAATCTTGTTAGGGATGCAATTGGGATGCTATGAGTAAAAAACGAGCAGAAAAGGACCAATTTACAACACAGTCAATAAAATGAGGCCGAATAAAAAATGTGAAAATTGCCAAGAACTCATCATATTCTTTTGACTTTGTAAAAGCCAAAATTAGAAACAATCTGATTTTATTTTTTAATCTTAATTATGTGTTAAGTGGTTAAAGCCAAATTTAATAAATGTTATGTATACAAATAGGACTTTAAGGTGACTTGGAAAAAACACATTATGTTTTACACATGATTTTCGTTTGGAATTAAATAAGAATTATTGCTTTCTTTCCAATTTCATGCATCAGTAGCTTACTGCTACCTCATTTCCATTTCCTTGTTTTTGCAAAAATCTGTTAATTGTTTTCCAAGTCCCTTCCCTTCCAAACTTCCACCATTTTCACTCAAATCCACTCCATAGCCAACCAAAGCATGATTAAATTCATGCTTCACTAAATTCTAACTTAGCTTTAGATCGATATTCTTTCTGGGCAAGAACTGTGAGATATGTATTCGCACTAAAAATCTTTTCAATCAGTATTCACATTTTTCCTAAGTATCAGGATTGACAACTTATCCCTTAAAGTTAACTCGATTTCAAGTCAAAAAGTGTACGTTGGGTTGGAATCGTGTTTGGGGATAGTTGGGAAGCAAGTCTCCCGTGCTGTATTGGGATCTCCGAGAACAAATCAAGGGAGAAGTGATCAGGTTTAAACGACCCATGCGATTGAGGCCGTTAATCCGAGTTGGGTTCTTCAGAGCACAAGGCTACCTGAATCTTGAATCAGGAACTCGTGTATCTCGATTAGAAAATCGGTAAGGGTTGGCTTGCATCTCATACCGAGACCAGCTACGAGAGGAAGAATTAGCGGTAAGGACGTTCTTAACTGCTATAACCAACTTATTGTTTGGAGGAGAAAATTTATATTCAAGGATTGATTCTAAATCCAAAATCCACCGTGTCTAGGGCTAAGACTTATAATCACTGTTTACAAAATCTGAATTTATTTCCCAATTTAATTTTATTTCCAATTTATTTAATTGTTTATTTATGTTGTTTCAGTTGTTTAATTTCTAAACATTTCAAACTCCTCTGATCTATTTGTTTATTTTTTTAGCAGGTTCGTTTGGAATCATAGGTAAGACTATTACCACGACATCGACACAGGAAAAATTCTAATCACAAGTTAAACGCTAAAGTTAATTATAATACCAATCACTATGGACTCGACCCTACTACCATTTTTACTACTATTTAGAGTTATTTTGTAAGAATTATTTTTGGTGGTTTTGACGCCCATCAATGCCACACAAGTGTGTCCCCAGCCGTGTGCGACACGCGGCCATGTGATGGTTGAGTGTGTGGTCGTGTGGGTCACACGGCCTAGGAAAATTTGGGTATTTGGGTCATGGGCCAGGCCTGTGGGCCACACGGGCATAGCCAATTTGGGCATGTGGGCCACACGAGCGTATGGGCCTACACGAGTATATAGGCCTAAAATTCTAAAATTTTTCCTAGGGTTGCACATGTCGTTCCGATCGACTATGTGCCTTATGTAGGGTCGGTAATGGAAAACCAAATCCTAATGCATGAAATCTGCTATTATGATAGACTGTTTTGAGTATTAAGAAAACCGATATGTATGATTTGACTGATTTGTATAAATATGTATGATATTTGTATATGAGCATTTAAGACATGTTAATTCTGCTATATTTGTTTATCTGTTATCTATATCTGTATATGGGGTGGGATTTGTATATGTGGAGGAAGTATTCTCTAAGGCGACATTTCGCCGATATACTAGCAGCTTGGCTGCAAACTATTCTGATAAGTGTCGTATAGGCACTATGTGGTGTGTAGGGATGGGTGGGTGTTTTATACCCCACATGGTGTGTTGGGATAGTCAAAGTTGGTGTGTAAAGGATGGGGGTAGGAATTCACATACCTGTTTGATGTTATTAACTGATTCTGCTAAGGACTTATGTCCGTATCTGATCTAATACATGAGAAATCTGAGTTTATGTGTATGTATGTCTCTGTTAAGTTACACACTGAGTTTTGAAAACTCACACCTGTTTATCTTTTTGTTCAGGCAATCCTCAAACATAGGCAGATTGGTGTGACTGAGGCTCAGCAATGACCACTAGTCTGGAAACTGTCTTTTAATTAACAATTTAATTTAAATTTTTGGTTTTTTTTCTTGAATGATTTGTAATTTTCGGACTCTCCTGACTTTTTGATTTCTTTTTTTTTGTGATTGGTTTTGATTATGTTTTCTACGACGCACAACAAAATTTTTTTCAGAAATAACGGTTCCTCACAAAAAATGTTTTGGAAAATACAAACTCGGTTTTTAAAATATAATGACTCTTAATATTTTTGCTACAACTTAAGTTTTTCTGAAAGAATAAACTATCGACAATTTCAGTAATGAATATGTTACCAGATATGTTTTATACAATATGGACTCCTTTTTAGCAATATACTATACAAGGTTTTTACCGTGATAAGTTTAGTTTCAAACCCTTTTTCGTAACATTCCCAGATTTGGCCATAACATCTAGGCCGAGTATGGGGTGTTACATTTAGTAGTATCATAGTTAGGTTACAAAATTTGGGCTGTGAATTTTGGGTTCAAAATTTTATTTGTAAAAGAACTGGTTTTCAAACAAAATTTGTTTCATTTTTTAGTATGTATGTGGTACACCAAGTCTTCGGCACCGATCCTGTAAGTACTTCTAAACTTAGAAATATTGTAGTTAGAAAACTCTGAGCTTTCTAAAATTGCACTGAGTTAATTAGAAACTGAGACTTCTAGAAGATTTCTGAAACTTTTGATAAATATTTGAAACATAAAATACTTGCCAATAAACACTATAACTGATACATACAATTTTTAATGTAGATAAAATAGTAATTATGATGAGCGTTCATAGAACGCGTGGTCATGGTATTCGTGGGCACGATAGGCGCTGTAGGGGTAATTGAGCTAAGTCTTCTTACTAGGTAGTATGCCAAATTTGGATACGAGCGAGACACCAACTACACCTACTTCGAGATCAAGTCCCAAAGCCGCTCGGCTAGGGATGACGCATTGTCCCAAGCTATGTTGAGAGTTTTGGAGAGAGTCGCTGGACCCTATTTTGGATTTGAGAGGTCGTGGGTTAGTAATTAAACGACTCTGGTCTAATGGAGTTGAACTGTTTAGGGGCGTCACTGAGTCGCCCCTACCATGGCTGAGTACTGGTTGGAGGCCACCGAGAGAATAATGAACGATATTGGCTGCACACCTAAGTAGAAATTGAAGGGTGCAGTTTCTTTACTTCGCGATGAGGCATACCAGTGGCGGTTATCGGTTGAGGAGGGTACTCAATCGGATCATCTTACTTGAGATTATTTCAAAATTTCCTTTTAGGAGAAGTATGTGGGAGCGAGTTATGTGGAAGCTCATAGGCATGAATTCATGAATCTCACGTAAGGAGATATAACTGTGGCCGAGTATGAGGCCAAATTCCTGAGGTTGAGCCACTACGCTCGAGGGATGGTAGCACCAGAATACAAAAAGTCCGTACGTTTTGAGGATGGTCTGAGGAACAATTTGAGGGTTCTGATTACTCCGCAGAGGGAGAAAGAGTTTGCCCTTCCGGTAGACAAGGCGAAGAGTGCTGAAAAGGTTAAGTGCGTTGAGCACCATAACAATGATCGTGAGAGAGGCAAGAATAAGGGGATTCAGAACCCTCTAATTCTGCTAAGAAATGGGCCAGACCTGATGGACCTTTCAGAGTGGGAGTTTCAGTTACTCCTACTGGGGTTCAACCATGCAATGACTATGGTAGGCACCATCCGAGTGAGTGTTGGAGGAAATTTGGGGCATGTTTACGTTGTAGATCGATGGATCATCGTATTAGATAGTGTTCACAGTGTTCAGATCAGATGCAAGATTCGGTTCTGGGTTTTGTTCAGCCTCAGAAGGCAGTACAGCAGCCGCCTAGGGGCCATGGTTCGACCAGGGATGGTAATGGTTTGGGTAGAGGACAAAGAGCATTTGGCAGAGGTGCTAATCAGACTAAGGTGGGGCAGCTTGCACTAGTGTATGATGCACGACGTTGCGAGGACAAAGACGCCCTTAATGTGATTATGGGTACATTTCTTATTTATGATGTTCCGTATGTTTCATTGAGAGACATAGGGCCAACACACTTGTGTGTAGCTAGTTCTGTCTTTAGAAAATTGAGGATTATTGTTAAGAGTACTTCGAGTGAGATTTCTGTATTGAGTCAATCGGTTCGAGTAAACAAATTTTATAGAATTTTACCGCTGGAAGTACAAGGGGTGGTGTTTCCAGCAAATTTGATGGAGCTACCGTTTGGGGAGTTCGATTTGATTCTGGGGATGGACTGGTTAGTAGAGCACCGAGTCAGCTTGGATTGCGTGACTAAAAGGGTATTTTTGAGAATCGAGGATGATGTGAAAGTTATTGTGATTGGCAAGCGTCGGATTACTTTTCTAACATAATCTCCGCTCTATTAGCTGAAAATCTGGTTTAAAAAGTATGTGAAGCATATCTGGCTTACGTAAGTGTTTCAGCTTTCGGGGACTTTTCGATTTAAAACATTAGAATAGTGAGAGAATTTCTGAATGATTTTCCTGAGGAGTTACTGGGTTTACCTCCGAATCAAGAAGTTAAGTTCGACATTGAGCTTCTATCGGGTACAGCTCTGGTGTCCATCGCTCCTTATCGAATGGCGCCGAAAGAGCTTACGGAGCTTAAGGCTCAGCTTCAAGAGCATTTGGATCGTGGGTTTATTCATCTTAGTGTGTCTCATGAAGGGCACCAGTTTTGTTTGTAAAGAAAAAGAACGGCACTATGAGGATGTACATCGATTACAGATAGTTGAATAAGTTAACTATGAAGAATAAGTACCCACTTCTAAGGATCGACGATCTATTTGATCAGTTTCATGGAGCTTTAGTGTTCTCGAAGATAAATCTCTATTCCGAGTACCATTAGCTTAGGGTTAAGGAAGCTGATATATTTAAGATGACTTTTAGGATTCGTTATGGGTATTACGAGTTCCTAGTTATGCCCTTTGGTTTGACGAATGCTCCGATTGTATTCATAGATCTGATAAACCAAATTTTCCAACCGTATTTGGATTAGTTTGTCGTAGTCTTTATCGAAGATATTCTGGTGTACTCTAAGATCGAGGATGAGCATGATGAGCATCTTAGAATAGTTCTTCAGATACTTTGAGAGAAACAGCTCTACGCTAAGTTAAGCAAGTGTGAATTCTGGTTAAAACAAGTAATGTTTCTAAGGCACGTGGTTTTACCGAGGGAATCCAAGTTGATCCTATAAAGATTGAGGTTGTACTTAATTGGAAATAGCCTAAGAATGTTTCTGAGATCCGTAATTTTCTAGGTCATACGGGTTATTATCAGAGGTTTGTTGAGGGGTTCTCGTTGATTGCAGCTCACCTGACTAAGCTTTTACGTAAGAATGTTCCTTTTTTCTGAACTAATGCGCAACAATCGAGCTTTGAGAAGCTCAAGTCTGTTTTAACTCAGGCTCTTGTTCTGATACAGCTTGAAGGTAAGGAGTTTGTGGTTTATAGTGATGCGTCGCATGTCGGATTGGGATGTGTTCTGATACAAGATGGTAAGGTTGTGGCTTATACATCCCGAAAACTTAAGTCATACGGGGGAAATTATCCGATGCATGATCTCGAGTTGGCTGCCGTGGTTTTTGCCTTAAAGATTTGGAGGCATTATTTGTATGGTGAGAGGTGTATCATCTATACCTATGACAAGAGCCTTAAGTACCTCCTTACTCAAAAGGAGTTGAACATTAGGCAGCGTAGATGGTTTGAGCTACTTAAAGATTAAAACTGCACGATAGAGTATCATCTCAGTAAGGCCAATATGGTGGCCGATGCTCTTAGTTGTAGAGCAATGTCTGATTTGAGGGCAATGTTTGCTCGCCTAAGTCTATTTGAGGATGGGAGTCTATTAGCCGAGTTGCAAGTTAAGCCGACTTGGATTGATCAAATTTGGGATAAGTAGTTGGGGGATGATTCTCTGTGCGATTTCGTCAAGTAAAGAGTGGTAGTACATCTGATTTTGGGCTGAATAATGATGCGGTTCTATATTTTTGAGGACATGTTTGTGTACCGAACGATTCAGATTTGAGACAGCTTATTTTGAGGGAAGTGCATAGTAGCCTTTTATGCTATGCATCTTGGTGGAAATAAGATGTATTAGGATCTCCATGAACTATATTGGTGGTCGAGTTTGAAACGAGAGGTAACAACTTTTATTTCTCGTTGTTTGGCATGCCAGTAGGTTAAGACTAAGCACCAGTTGCCTTCAGGTTTGTACCAACCCGTTAAGATTTCCTTGTAGAAATGGTAACATGTAACTATGGACTTCATTAGTAGGTTGCTTTAACACCTACTAAGAGGGATTCTGTATAGGTCATCGTGGATTGGTTGACCAAGTCTGCCCATTTCATTTCAGTTCAGATAGACTATTCACTGCAGAAGATGGCCAAACTCTACATTTTTTATATTGTACGACTTCACGGGGATTTCGATCTTGATAATTTTTTATAGAGATCCTCACTTCACTTCTTGGGTTTGGAAAAAGCTTCATGAATTTTGGGTTCGAGATTGGACTTCAGTACTGCATTCCATCCTCAAATCGATGGTCAATCTGATAAGGTGATTCAGGTACTAGAGGATATACTTCGGAGTTGTGTAATTGATTTCCGAGAAAGTTAGGAAGATTTACTACCTTTAGCTGAGTTTACCTACAATAATAGTTTTCTGTCTAGCATCCAGATGGCACTTTACGAGGCTCTGTATGGTCGTAAGTGTCGTACTTTGCTGTGTTGGACTGAGTTGGGTGAACGACGGGTTTTGGATCCTGAGTTGGTTTTCGAGACTGAAGACAAAGTTAGACTGATTCGGGATCATCTTAAGCCGGCTTCTGATAGACAGAAATCCTATGCAGATATGAAAATGAGGGACATTGAGTACTATGTGGGGGATTACATGTTCCTTAAAGTATCTCCGTGGAAGAAGGTTCTACGGTTTGGACGTAAGGGCAAGTTGAGCCCTAGGTTCATTGGGCCGTATCGAATTCTGAAGCGTGTGAGATCGGTCGCTTATCAGTTAGAGTTACCTTTGAAATTAAACCGTATCCATGATGTATTTCATGTCTCTATATTGAGGCGGTATCGATCTGACCCATATCACATTGTTTCTATTGAGGAGATTGAGGTTAGACCAGGTTTGACATTTGAGGAGGAGCCGATTCAGATTCTGGATCGAGATGTAAAAATTTTGAGGAGGAAGTCTATTCCATTAGTTAAGGTTCTGCCGTGGAATCATGGCACTGAGGAAGCCACATGGGAACCTTAGGTCTTGATCCGTCAACAGTATCTGCATCTATTTGAATCAAGTCTCGAGGCGAAATTTCTTTTAAAAGGGGTAGAGTTGTAACGCCCCAAAGATTTAATTCTTTTTCTGATAAAATTCGTCATAGTTAAATACTTACTTCAGTGGTTAAAGCCTTTGTGTGTGAAGGGTGGGTCATGGGTTTGAGTCTTAACGAGAGTTTTTGTTTCTAAGTAATTTTTAGTTGTGTTGTTTAGTAGAATTTGAGTTAAAGTTTAACTCTGGGAATGGAGGGATATATGTTGCTTGATTATAGGGATAGGAGGTGGGTAGTTGTGTAGGTTTAAAATTTTAAGTTTTAATTTATTTTTAAAAAAGAAGAAGAAAAGAAACAAAACTCTTTCCCTCAACCCACGTTTACATTTTCTTTCTATCTTGATTTCATTATTATTTTCTTTCTTTCTTTCTCACTTCTTGCGCCACTACCAATTTTGGGATTGGGTAAAATGTTTTTTTTAATTATTCTTTTTCTACTCTATTGTTATTCAACTTTTGGTAATTGTGTGGTTACTTTTTTGCTTTTGCAATTTCATGCATCATAGATAAGGGTAATGGTTCTTTATTCGTTTAATTTTGGAATTATGGGATGCTAGTATTGTTGATTAATTTTTAGTCGTTATTAATTGGTTCTGCGTTTAGGTGAAGGTTGTGAAACATTAGGCTCTCATTCAATATCGTAGTTTCGTGTAACTGCGGTTTCTTAATCAATAGGAGTATGGAGGAGTGTTGGTGTTTTAATGAGTTCAATTTTTGGCTATCTCATGCCTAATTATTGTACTTGATTATTTTATTTGGCATATTTTGGTCTCGAGAATCCTATGATTGCATTCTCGTCGAAATAGAATCAGGTGTGTAACAAAAACGCGAGAAAACAAGGTTTGGTGAAAGTCGAAAAATGGCCTGTCGATGCCACATGGGCGTGTTCGACATACGGCCGTGTGATGGGTGAGTGTATAGTTGTGTGGGTCACACGGCCTAGGCCAATTTGGGCATTTGGGTCGTGTGGGCCACACAAGCGGAGTCAATTTGGGCGTGTAGGCCTAAAATTTTGAAATTTTCTCTAGGGTCGCACATGTTGTTCCGATCGACTGTGGGCCTTCTGTAGGGTCGGTAAGGACAAACCAAACCCTAATACATGATATTTGTTATTCTGATAGACTGTTTTGAGTATTAAGAAAATCGATATGTATGATTTGACTATTTTGTATAAATATGTATGATATCTGTATATAAGTATGCGAGACATGTTAATTCTATTATATCTATTTATCTGTTATCTGTATCGGTATATGGGGTGGGATTTGTATATGTGGAGGAAGTATTTTCTAAGGCGACATTTCACCGATATACTGGCAGTTTGGCTGCAAACTATTCTGATAAGTGCCGTATAGACACTATGTGGTGTGTAGGGATAGGTGAGTGTTTTATACCTCATGTGGTGTGTTGGGATAGTCAGAGTTGGTGTGTTGAGAATGGGGTTAGGAATTTGCTTATTGGTATGACTCTGTTATTATCTGATTCTGCTAAGGACTTATGTCCGTATTTGAACTTCTACATGAGAAATCTGAGTTTATGTGTATGTATGTGTAACAGCCCGTTTTTAGTTAAATCAGAACAGTGGTTTCGGGACTACAAATCTAAGGTCAAAATTATTATTATTTTAATATTTTAATATTTACAGCATGATAATATGTTTGTGTGAAAATTTCGTTAAGAAATTTTATCGTTTAATTAGTCAATTCGATAAAAAGGACTAAATCGCTAAAGTGCAAAAGTGATGTTGTAATAGCTAAAGGTGTCTAATAACTATAGAACTTTAAAATAAAGGTCCTTATGTGGATATGAGCCCATTTGTAACATAGTGGATGATAGTGGCATGGCATTTGGTGTAATTATTGAATATTTTTAAGGTTAATTTTGTAATTTAGTAAATAATGTTAAAATAACTTAAGTAAAATATGTCCATCTTCTTTATTTTTGCATCATCCATAGCCAAAATCATCAAGGAAGCCATAGCTAGGGTTCGGCCAAGTTATTTCCTTGCATTGGTATGTATTTTGACTCTGTTTTTAATTATTTCTATATTTTTGAGATCGTTGTAGCTTAGTTTAGCTAGCCTAGGGACTATTTTGCAAAACTATTAAAGGTTTAGAGTTTTTCCATTGTTGAATACATGAGTATTTTGATGTTTAATGATAGATTATGAATGTTTGATGATAGTTATACAAGTTTTGTTAAGTGATTTTTAGTGAAAATGCAAATTAGGGATTAAATTGTGAAGTATTGAAAATTATGGTCAAAATGTGAAATAAATGAAAAATATGGGCTGATTATGTGCACTAGGAAAATTCGGTTAGCATGGGTTGGTATTAAATTGCATGAATTTATAATTTTATTTCATAAGGACTAAATTGTAAAAGATGTGAAACATTAGGGGCTAATGTGTAAAAAATGCCTTAATGTGAATTTTGGATTAAATTGAATAGAGTGATGATTAATTGATATTATATAGATCAAGAAAAATGAAATTCGGATCTAGAACGAGGGAAAAACAAAGTTCTTGACTAATCAATCAGTTTAGCCATTTTTTACATCCGAGGTAAGTTCGTATGTAATAAATTACGTTATAAATGTATTTTAAATGTTTTGATATGGCATAAATTGTGAATACAAGAATATGGACATATTCAACAATGATACGATGATGTTTCGGCATTGGAAATCTCGATTTAACCTTAGGAATAGATTAGGATACGAATGACATGTCATTAGGGCTTATTGTGATTATGTGATCCAGTCTTTGGTCCTATCGTCCTATCATTGGTGAGTATCTGTGCATGTGTTGCAGTTACTTGATAGCTTTTTTGAGCAGCACCGTGTAGCTACGTCTTAACCCACAGCTTGTGTGAGCAGGCTCGTTGATAGCTCGAGAGTGAGCATATATGTGATATGAGATTGAGATAGCATTGGCTACGTAACACCCCGCACCCAAGACCGATACTGGGTCTGGATACGAGACATTACTATGCTTGAACTCACTGAAACATGTACTTATGGGCTATAAAATTTCGTTCCAACTTAAAAACTTCACTTTCTTAGTCAACACATATAACAAGGGCCTACGAGACCTTTAACTTATGTCAGAAAACTTTCAGAATTAAAATCAAATAACTCATTTTTGAAGTAGGGTTCATACGTCTGTGTGTACCCTTAAACGCCCATGCCCTCAAACCGTGTAGACTCTCGACTATTTCACACGGCTTAAACACGCCGTGTCTACCAACCGTGGGAGGTTCTTGACTAATTTCACACGGCCATGACACGCTGTGGGCTTAGGCCGTGTGCTAATCCTTGATATCTTGACTAAATCAACACGGTGCAGGAACACGCCCATGTCCAAATCGTGTGTCTTACACGACATACACACACGGCCGTGGGATTTGCCCGTGGCCTATTATGATTAATAATACTAAGGTGCGGGTTAAGGCGGTCTTGACACACGCCTGTGTGTCGGTAGTGGGCACTTTCTGAGCTATTTACCAAGCCGTTAGCCACCTTGAAATGAAGATCATAACCATACACAATTCAACGATGCAATAACAACCCAATTTTATGAATAATACTACATGCTTCATTGATCTCAACAAACATACATGCTTAGTCAAATTTGGCCAATCACTTAGCCATATACAAAGAATAATAAACCTGATAGCCTTTACAAAGGCCCTTCTTAAAACATGTCCACAAAATGAATGTTTCCTATACATGCCATACTTAGTAAAGTAACTTGGCTATACCAAAATAAGAGTTGATAGTGTGTTGCGAGCTCTGACTTTAATGATCCACGAGTTAGCTTGGCGGGGCTGCATAGAAAGAAAGAATCATAACGTAAGCATATAGCTTAGTAAGTTTGCATGTAACAACTCTTAGCATCATCATTGCTTAATATAAACCATTTCACATAAACAATGGTATCATGAATTTCAGCTAAAGAGCTTACTTACTCATATAGATTCTTACATGTCTCATGACACTTACTATTGTCATACTTGTAAGGTAACCATGATACCTGTATCACTTGATCACATTGATCAGTATACTATAATAACAATAATCATGATATCTACTTTCTCATTCACAACATGAATAATACTCAACTTCATCTAACTTCATCTTTATACTAACTTTACTTTCTTAGCTTTCTTGCTATCTTCTTTTAGCTTACTCATTTGCTCGATGAATTTCTGTGAATAGTCGAGGATACTAAATCTCCTCCTACATAATATGATGCCAAAGCCATATCCTAGACACGGTCTTACATGGGTTGTCTCATCTTGGTTTCAAGGCCATGTCTTGACATGGACTTATATGAAGTCTTGCTCTTGATAACATACTCAATGCCAAGCTTGAGTCCTTGGACTTACATGATAACTTGCTTGCTAACTTGATCAATGCCAAGCTTACCTTGGACGTACATGATAACTTGCTTGCTAACTTGATCAATGCCAAGCTTGCCTTGGAATTACATGATATCTTGTGTGGTAGATCGAGTATCCCAAGGAAATTCATCTTCAATCGGGACTTGCTTGTACATATTATCGTGATTTCTTGTTTGAACATAACATGATCATTTCATACAATTATTGTACATTATACTAAGTAAATTAATGATAATAATCATAAAGCTTAGAAATCATACAAACTTACCTCAATATATAAAAAGTATGTAGATGTGTAATTTAATCCTCGACTTTGTTCTTGCCTCGGTTTCGATTCGGGCTTTATTTTTCTTGATCTATAATCATAAATAGATCATTTAAAAACCATATTGACTAAATTGACTCATAACTCATACTTTGGAAAAATTACTATTTTGCCCCTATATTTTCTAATATTTTCACTTTTGCCCCAATTCTCGTAAAATGATTTTCATGCAACTTTCTTAAACTTCATGCCCAGCTGAATCATTTTCTCTTCTATAACAATCATCAATTCTCACTATTTCTAGTAGGTATGACCAATTTTATAACTGTTACAAAATGGTCCCTACTACCATTTTTCATGAAATTCATTAAGGAAAAGATGTTTATCTAACATCAAACTCTCTTAAACTTCCATAAAACATCATTTAACAAGAATGCCATTCAAGGGTAGATTTTTGAATATGCATCTTAGCTCATTTTATAGCTAAAATTAGCTAATTCATAATACGGGAACTTCAAAATACGAAGAATATTAAAAACGGGGCTAAGATGAACTTACTATGAGCTTGAAAAAAAATGAAGAACCCTAGCTATGGTGTCTCCAAATTTTCGGCAGCAACAAGGAAGAAGATGAGTGAATTTTTCTCATCTTTATCCTATTTTAATCACTAATTAGGCCAAATGACCAAAATGCCCTTCCTCTTAAAAATTTTCATAATACTCTTAAGGCCAATTTTGTCCAAAAATTAAATTTTGGGAAAATTTCTATTTAATGGCTCATAATTATTATTCTAAAGCTATTTCATGCAAAAAGCTTCTAGAAACTCATATATTGCAACTTTTACAATTTAGTCCTTTTTGGACCAATTGACCTTAACTTAATAAAATTGCTTTACAAAACTTTCATACTAACGTGCAAACATGGCATAAACCTAGAAAACTCATAATTTCATCTCAAGTTCGTGGCCTCGCACCATTATCCCGACTAGGCCCTAAATCGGGTTATTATTGGCTATGTATGTGGCACTTCGGTGCGAGTTTCATGAGTATCCGATAGTATTCTGAATGGTTCAACGGGTAAATGAAAGACATGATTGAGTATGAGATTGAAACGAGATAGTACATGTATGTACATGAACCGTATAAGCTTTAAATCGAAGTGATTTGTGAAGATCACATATAATCTTATGATTGAATAAGTGAAAGGTTTGTTAGTTAATATGAGTACATGATGATATATTCAATTTTTTGAATTGTGTATTTATGATTATATTGAGTTTATTGCATACGAGCTTACAAAGTTATAAAGCTTACTTGTTTATTTTTCATGTTTTATAGTGATTTCAAAGCTAGCTCGGATTCAGGGATCGTCGGAGACTACGTCACACTATCTTACTATCACTTGGTACTTTTAAAATTTGGTATTTTGGTATATGGCATGTATAGGGACTTTGGTCATTTTGGTTATGAGTTGATAATGTTTTTGGTCATTTGAAATGGCTTGTAAATGTTAAATGTTTTGGTTTGTATATAGCCATGAGAGTTGGCTCATTTTAGTTGACATGGTTGTGTATATATTTGTGCATATCGCTCTTATTATGTGTTTGAATATAGTAATGTGTTGGTTGATATTTGGAAATTAGAAGTACTAAATGGATTGAAATGAACTTAGCATGTTTATGAGATTAGGCTAAATGATGCAAAATTTGTAAGTGTTCATATTGATGATTTGAGTTAAACAGATTTGATATGATTGAGTGGAATATTATGGTATGAATGTGTTTAGATTAGTTGGAAATGAAATGGTATGGATTATGCTTGTTTGGAGTTAATTTAAGTGTTCATATATGCTATGTCTAAGTGCCATTCAGTTCGATGTAGGTGTACCAAAGTTTGGGTGGCAAATTGGCTTGGTAAATATCCTATTTTTGTCCAGACGAGCAGAGACATGGGCGTGTGTCTCAGCCGTGTATGATACACAGTCATAAACACGGTTGTGTGTCCTCTAGTGTTGAAATAGAAACCAAGTCAGTATGCTCCACACGGCCTCACACACGGGCGTGTGACTTGGCCGTGTGACATAAGTCAGTATACCCTATAGGTTTGGCACGGCCTAGCACACGACCTGGCACACGAGCGTGTATGGCCATTTTTAGGGCACACGGGCGTGTGTGTTGGCCGTGACCAAGTCAAAGAGTTACACGAGGTCGATCATGGGCTAAGACACGACTATGTGCTCCCATTTCAAGTGTCCACACGGCTTGTGACACGGGCGTGTCTTTGGCAGTGTGAGACACACGGCCAGGCCACACGGGCGTATGTCCTCTGTTTTTGAGAAAATTTTCTAAGTGTTCTAAGAGTTTCCAAAGTAATCGGTTTAGTCCCGAACCACTCCCAATGCATGTATAGGGCCTTGTAGGCTCGTATTAGAGACAAAATGATTGGTTGTGAATGAATTGTATTTGAAATGATTAATTTGTATGATAAATGTTTGTTTTAATGTGTGATAAGTTCCGTAATGATCTGTAACCCTATTAAGGCGTTGAATATGAGTGAGGGCTGTTACAGTATGTCTCTATTAAGTTACACACTGAGTTTTGATAAATCATATATGTATGTAGGCTCAAAAGTGACCACTAGTCTCGAAACTGTCTTTTAATTAATGGTTTAATTTAAATTTTTGGTTTTTTTTCTTGAAAGATTTGTCATTTTGGGACTCTCCGAACTTTTTGATTTTTTTTTTTTTTTTGTGATTGGTTTTGATTATGTTTTCTGCGACACACAACAAACAATTTTTCGGAAATAATGGTTCCTCACAAATAAACATTTTGGAAAATACAAACTTGGTTTTCGAAATATAATGACTCTTAAGATTTCTGCTGCAAATTAAGTTTTTCTAAAAGAACAAACTATCGACAATTTCAGTGATGAATATGTTACCAGAAATGTTTTATAAAACATGGACTCCTTTTTAGCAATATATTATACGAAGTTTTTAACATGATAAGTTTAGTTTCAAACTCTTCTTTGTAACATTCTCAGATTCGGCCATAATGTCTAAGTTGGGTATGGGGTGTACAGTTATATTTGGGTGGAGTATGTCTTAGAAAGATGGACAATGAAAGCTATAAAATGAGTAGTTGATGGAAATTTTGGAGATGTTATACAAGTTGAAAGACAACCTTTTAAAATTTGTATGTGAAATAGTTTAATTGTGCAATTTTTGGAAATCGTTAAAATTGGATCAAAATCGTGTAAGAAATAAGAATACCTTTCTATGGCTTTGAAAAAAGTTCATGAAGAGCTTTTGTCCATGTTTGATGGTGAAAATGACACAACTTTAGAGGATGGCAATTTAGAATGCACAACTCAATTTCAAGACAAACAATTTTTTTCAAATATCATTCCTTTAAAAAATCCGTTGCATTTCCCGACTAAAGGAAGACCAAAATCCATGAGACAAAAAAATCCAAGAGAAAATCATTCAACAAGAAAAAAAAGGTGTAGTGTGTGCAAGCAACTTGGACATACAAGGACTACAAGTATTGTTAACAAATGTATGAATTTATTTTGAGTATATATATTTCAAATTTGAATCGTTTAATTTGATTATATTAACTTCTTTTTATGTTTCTTTTTATTTACAGGGGAGGATATGATTTTAACATCAACAATGACAGATCCAATACCATTCAATCAAGGAGATAATACTTTAAAGGTAAATTAATTAGGCATTTATGTATTGATTGAATAAAACGTTAAGGGATTAACTCTTTCTTTTTGTATATGTTATGTATGAATATTACAGGAATCTCACCCAATAAATTTCTCTCATTTGATACTATCATTCAACATGTCTCAGAATTTCAATCCTCAATCATATACAGTAAAAATACTATTGAAATTTTTATTTATTTTAAAGATCTTCAAATTCATAATATGTTATTTTACTAGTTTTTCATGCTATTATGTTATACTGTAATAGCTGATGAGAGAGCAACACTTGAATGCATACAACCAAGACTAAATTTGAGCTTGTCAAGTTAAATTTTAATTGGATAGAAGGGAGTAGCATTTAAATGCATATTGCTAGAACTAAATATATTTTTATCAAGTTAATGTTTTAATGAGATATTTTTTGATATTATATTATATTATGTGTTAAAAGACCTTAATTTGATATTTATATTTTTTTTAAATAGATTGATTTTAGTAGAAGCAAGAGTTAAATGCTTCTCTATTTGTTAGTCTCTTCCTCATGATTTATAGTTTCACATATAACAATAAACATAGAGAAATCTAAATCGATCGAAGTCCAGTTTTGATTATTAAATTAGTTAATATACAACAACTATATTAAAATAACCAATAAATTTTAAAGTATTTTGAACATTATTCAACTATACAAATATACATCAAAAACCCAAATGAGAATATCAGCTCCCTAGTAGTTTCCTATGTTGCCTGATCACCAAGTTTCTCAACTCAAGTCGACTGACCATTTTATCCATCACTTAACCATTCTTATCATTAGCCAATGGTGTTCTATGGTATACATAAATGTGAACATTGTCTAGGCCTGTAGCTTTCAATATCTGAACCAGCAATGCACCAGTATCCAAGGTCATTAACTCCTCAAAACAAAGTCCGACAGCGTGTCCAAATTTTTTATCACAAATAAGCTATTGATATTGTATTACAACCTGCTTCCAAGTCTCAACACCTTCCAAAGTGTTTAATAATGAAAAAATAGTGGGCAAATGCTAAAGGCAAAGGTAGTAACATAATCTATAATAGTGATGCACAACAAATACAAAATTTCAATGGACTTAATGGTGGTTGCTGAGATTTAAGACCCTCAAACCCATGTAAACAACGTAACATAGTACACAAAATAAAGGGACTTTAGACATATAACAGTGAATGCACAACAAATACATAATTTCAATGGAAGCAACATAAAATCTATTTTATTTGTAATTTTAATATGAGTTGATTTTAAAAGGTACTATTTTTTTATTGTAATTTCTCAAACTAAAATTTCAGAACTCTCATGCAATGCTAAACTAAGTTCAAGGTGGAAATACCTATGATTAATTTTTATATAAATATATTTTAGAACAAGAGATCCCAAATATTAAATTTCAATGAAGATATAGTTCAAAAATTGATCGAGAAAGAATGAATAGAAAATTAATAGTCTATAAATTACTATATCTTCAAAGCAATGAGAGAACAAGAATACTACTCTCACTGGTAAAAAAATCCTTTAACTCAACAGATATATCTTACATAATAATGTAATAATTAAGATATTATGAGTAATAGAACTCCAATTTCATTCGAAGCATTAAATAATTCAGAGAAAAAGAAAATTTATAGAGGTTTGAGAGAGAACATACAAAGATTTATTGAAACCCAACCAAATCAGTTAAAATTCTTCTCCAGTCGAGTAAATGCAGTGAGAATTTGCAATTTCTCCCAATTCATACCTAAAAGAAAATGTGTTGACTGCGTAAAGGTTTCAGTATATAAATCATATATCAAGAACATCATATCAGAGAAAAGAGATTAAAGCTATAGATCAATAGTATAAAAATAATATTGTACCTTTTTGAATTGAAATTTGACTGGTTATGATTTTTCCAATAAACCTTAAAAGAGTTGTTCAACGTTCTTTTTTTTTTCTTTTTTTTTTTTTTTTTGTAATCTTTGTTTTTAATCAACGTTAAATTGAGTTAGGTAGACGATAAAAAATTTAGTTAAGATAATGATTATATAGAATGGAGAGTATGATAAATTTTGTCTGTGCTTAAAATAAATAACATGACTTTATTTCATTAATGCCTAAAATTATAATTTTAGGATCATTTTAATATAATTTATTTCCTTTATTATTTATTAATTGTTTATTATGATGCTTTAATTCTTTTAGTAATTACAATTGTGTTTAATATTGCTTTAATTTTTATTAATTTTCTTTATTTCATTTTACATTCTTTAGCTTTTATTTTTATAGGGATTATTGATTTTTTTTTTTTTGTATATATAGTGTTCTTTGGCCTTATTAAACTTTTTAAGTTTAAATAATTTATTGCTATCTTTTGTTTTCTCATAAATTTTATTTTGTAGTTCCATTTTTTTTTTTTGAACTTTGCAGGATTTGTATACATGAAGATGATAATTTCTATAATGCTTCTTTAAATTTAATATTATCAATAGTTAAAAGTTTATTATTTGTTTCTATAATCCTTGAGTATACATCGAGAACAGGAAGAAAACGCAATATATATATATATATATATATATATATATATATATATAAGTTAGGTAAAATGTATGATACAAACAAACATTACAGTATAAAATACCATTTTACAGATTTATTTGCTTTTGATTTAAGTCAATTGTTGATCAATATTCTGGATTTAAATAGCACAAATGAAATGTTGATGCATCAATCATTTTAAGTTAATAGTGTATTTTCGAAGTTGTACTATTTTGTCATGAAAATTATTATAAGATACGGTTGACCTTCTCTATAACAGTTTTATTTATTAGTCTAGATTACATTTGTTATATATCTATAATAATATGTTGTTATAGAGAGATAACCATTGTAAGTTTACCATAGAATCCATATTGTGAATTTCTATTAAATAAAAAATTGAGAATTATGTGCAAAAATAAAAGGTGGGAACCAAATCAACAAAATTAAAAGATGTGTAAGAGGTACATGTATTATTACTTTTGTGCATATTTTATTTTACATTCTTTCACGTGATTAATTATAAAGTTTATAAGTTTAACAACTTCAATTAATCAATATGAGTTATCAAATGAAATTATTTAATTTATCATGAGTTACTAAATTCAAATAATTAATTTATAAGTTTATAATGTTCCAAATTCATAGGAGAATATTTAATTAGGGAACTTAATAGTTTCTTGAACTTATATCTTTAATTCTACCCATTGAAGATTATTTTCATTTAATAAAATATGATCAATAGATTTCTTCATTGAAATTTAATCATTTTATTGAAATAATGTATTAAGATCATTATCATTTAATAAATGATAATTAATAGGCTTGATTATATGAAATACTATAATTGTACTTAAAAATTAGACCATATGTTTTTATAGAGAATTAATTTAATAAAGGACTTACTTCATAACTATAAATGTTGTTATAAGTGAAAAATTGTTATAAATTGTTAAAATAAAACATAAAAAATCGGTTCTTCTAAAAACTTGACTATTATAGTGTAACGCCCTGATTAATTTATCCTTGATTCTGTAAATATTTGATACAATTGAGTATCTGCTTTAGTGGTTAAGTGTTCTGGGTGTGTGTGTGAGGTCTTGGGTTCAATTCTCACCTTCGCAATTTTTGTTGTTTTTCTAATCCTAGCCTTATCCTTGTTCTGTGGGCTTATATTAAATTGTCTGTAAATTGTGTCAGAGGTCCTGAGTTCGAATTCTTGTGTTAGTGAGGGTGTTATATTTTTGCTCCGTTACCTGATAGAGTTCCGGTGGAGTTGGGATTCTAGGGTAGTTGGGTTAGTGGGGAGTTAGGATTTTAGTGGGTTTGTTAATAGATTATATTTTTATTTTATTATTATTTTATGTTTATTTCTTCTTCTTTTTCCCAATATCCATTTTCTCTTTTTAGACGTTCTTGTCTTCTTTCCCTTTCTGTACAATTTTCATCTCTTCCATTCCATCTCGATTTTCTCAATTCGCTCCCTTTTGTGTGGTTTTCGGCTGTGTTCGTTCGGTAAGTCTTATTTTGTTAGAATCTTAACGTTTTTGGCTAAGTTTTAATGAGGGGGTTTGTGTTTGTTACTTCCGTTTTAGGCGAAGGACAAGAATCTGTTGGGGCTCCTGTAGCAAATTAAGTGTTCGGGGTTTTCGTTTGATAACTGTAAGTTTTCGCGTGTTTGATTGGCGTTGTAGGGCTTCGTTTGTGAAATAATTGCGGTTGAGTTATTGTAAGTGTTACTAAATTCGGGTTTTGAAATGTCGATTTTTAGGTTCTGGTGGGCTCGGGATTGTAATAGCGTCAAAATCATACCATGTGTGTACCCAAAACGCAAAAAATGAGCTTCGGTGAAAGCCGAAAAAACCCCACTGTTGATGCCACACTGGCGTGTGGTTGGCCGTGTGTGAGACACGACCGTGCGGTGGTGTGAGTGTGGCCGCGTGGGCCACACAAGCTAGGCTAATTTGGCCGTCTGGGACACACGGGCATGCCATACGGGCATGTGGTTTTGGGTCAAGCCGTGTGGGCCACATGGGTGAAGCCAATTTGGGCGTGTGGGCCCATATTTTTGGAAATTTTTTTGGGGTTACACAGGTCATTTTGAATGACTGTGGGCCTACCGTAAGGTCGATAAGGGCTAACCAAACCCTAAAACTATGGATCTGATAGTATGATATTCTATTCCGAGTATGATAATGTTATGCATGTGTGATTATTTCGTTATCTGTATATAAGCATGTTGAGCATATTTAATCTATTTTCTGTATCTATTTTAAGGTACGATTTGTATATGTGGAGGAAGTGTTCTGCATGGCGATCATCGCCTATTTTCTGGCAACTTGGATGCACATTATCTGATATGTCTTAATGGCACGATATGGTGTGTAGGGTTGGGTGAGTGTTTTTAACCCCACATGGTGTGATGGGATGGTCGGAGGTGGTGTGTAGAGGATGGGGGTAGGATTTTTTATTATCTGATCTGCATATCTGTATCCGTTGTCTGTATTTGAGATGAACATGAGTTCGAATCTGTATCTGATTATATATATGAGATTTCTGTATGTTTGCATGCTTAATTCTGGGGTTACACATTGAGTTTGCGAAAACTCACATCTATTTGTCTGTTCTGTTAAGGTAATCCTCAGACTTAGGCGGATCGGTGCGGCGGAGATTCAACGGTGACCACTCATCCGCAAAATTGTTTAAACTTAGTGTAAGGCCCAAATTTATGCCCGAGCCCAAGAAGAAATAGTCAAAAAAAATACAAGCCTAAACAGACCCAAACCAAAATTTCAATCCAAAAACACAACCATCAAAATCCAAACAGAACAGAAATAAAAAAGGAGAAGAAACCCTAGCAGTTGATCAGCGCCGCAAGTATCGGGCGCACCCCCAACGCCGAGTCACGCCCACGTCGTCATACCTGCGGAAAAAGGGGAGAAGAAAAGCAGCAACAACAAATAGAGTTCTAGTTTTAGGGGTTTTCTGATAAGGCTATAAAAGCCTTCGAAATATTGTAAAAATGGGGGGGGTTTTATACGATTTACGCAAAAAAAATATAATACAGAGGCTAAGAGCATATTTTCACAAAAGAATGAATCAAAACAAAGAAAAGGTTTCCCTTTATTTTTTTGTTTATTTTGAATCTTCGAGTTCTTTATTTATTTCTTGTTTTTTTTCATTTGTGTTTTAAAATACAAAAGTTTAAAAAAAAAAAGGTCGTGAGGGTCTCACCGGGCTCCCTTGGCCGCCACCGTTGATTCGTGCATGGGGGTCTTAGTTTTGTTTCGGCACAGGAAATGGCCTCAAAGGAAAAGGGATTGAAACCCTAAAAAAGAAAAAGAAGGAAAGGGAGGGTTTCTTTTTTCTTTTATGGTTTTGAAACAGAGAAAAAAATGAATGAATGATGTTGGTTTTTGGTTTTAGGTATTAAAAGATGTGGGCCCATTACATTATTTGCTTCTCGGTGGGCATGCATAATTTCACCCTAAATGGGTAAATTGCGCTATTGGCCCTCCTTTTTTCTTGATGTTTTAATTAAGTCCCCTTCAGCTTTTTCATTGTTTTAAAATTTGGCCCCAATTTGGCGCCTTTACGCAATTTTATCCGCGATCGTCTTGTTTGGGTTTTATTTGCTTTGATCCTATAGGTTGCGCATGCCTGCAATTCGGTCCCTCCCTTTATTTTACCTCGATTTTACCCTAAAACTTGTGATTTTGATACGGTTTAGTCCTTTTTCGTTTATCTTGGCTATTTTACCATTGGATTAGTTTTTTTAATTTTTTATTACTTTGTTTTATACTTGTTATTATTATTCTAATCATATTATTTCATTATTATATTATATATTATTATTATATATATACTATTGCTTTACTACTATTAGTTTATTATTATTGCTATTAATTTTATTGTTGTTTTATTATTTTATTTATTAAATCTTACTTTTATTTTATGTTATTGTTACTACTATCCTTTTATTATTATCCTATTACTTTACATCTATATATCATTATTACTATAATATATTTATTATTATACTTATCACCATATTATTTTTATTACCCGATTTTATATATTATTATCTATAATTATATTTTCTATTGTTATTTTACATATACTATTATTACTATGCTATACTTATTATTATATTTATTGTTATATATTTTATTACTAATATTTTATATTTATTACTTTTATTTTATATCTTATTACATACTATTATATTTATTATTGTTTCTATTTGTTTTCCAATATGGTTGCTAGTATTTTACTATTATATTTATCATATATATTTATTATTAATTTTAAACTATATATTTACCTATTTTTTTTATATATAGATATTTTACCTCTTTTAACTATTTTATATATTTTGCATTTCAATGTTTACATATTCATAGATATATATTATTATTACTTATTATTTTTATTATGTCTATTATTTTCATTTTGATTACTAGGGTCCTCATTGCTTTTATATTTTACTAACGTTATCAACTTGCTATTTTTATTAGTGTTTTTAACTATTATGGTTTATTTATCTTTGTTCCTTTATTTCATATAGATCGATGATTTTGAATTGCCTTTTACCATTTTTTTTTGTTTTTCTATTATTTACCTTTTTTTTCAGAAATTCATAAAAAGGGGTTTCACAAAGGTAATTTTGTGTGTTTGGAAGTTCGGGAAATTGTGTCCAATCGTGCTGGGCTTCGATTTTCTCGTTCGTCTAAATCGCTAAATACCCTTGAGAGATTTTGATTGTTTTTTGAAAATAAGGCAATGTTTCGTGTTTGGAAGTTCGAGAGATTCGTGCCCAATCGTCTTTGGTTTCGATTTTCTATTCGTCCAAACAACTAAATATCCTTCAAAGATTCTTTATCGTGTTTTCTTAAATAAGGCAATATTTCATGTTTGGAAATTCGAGGGATCGTGCCCAATCGTGCTGGGTTTCGACTTTTCGTTTGACCAAATAGCGGAATACCCTTTTTTAAATCGGATGCATGGATTTTGGAAATCATGGAACGATCTTAGTATTGAGGGTTTGAAACATCGTGTCCTATCGTGCTGGATGTGGTATTTCATCTTTTCAGAACAAGAGAGTTTCGATATCCAATGCGAGTTATCCAAACATTTTTAAAGATTCATATTTTAAAATATTTCTTTAATCTTTGATATTAAGGACATTAATCAATCAATACGGTACCAATTTTGGGCGTTATGAGGGTGCTAATCCTTCCTCGTATGTGTGTAGACTCGAGCCCGTTTCTTAAAATTCGAGACCAAAACGTTTTCAAAAGTGGCCCAATCACACTTCAAAAAGATTGGTGGCGACTCCATTTTCCATTTTAAAGTCGGCCCGTTTTCCAAACAAAAAAATGGTTTCGACAGCTTGGCGACTCCACTGGGGATCAATAAGAGAGTCAAGCCGTAAAATTATTGATTACTGTCCTTTTATCGAAAAATTTTTGGATTTCGTTTCTTTCACCGCATGAACTCGTGTTACATCATATGTCTGTATGGTTTGAAACCCATAGGATATTTCTGCATTCATATTGCATGACCATTGTGGTCACACCCTTAAGTGGGAGCAAAAATCTATGCCTTCGTGAGGTTTTCACCTCCGCATGGGCTAGGGGACTACTTCCGGGATACATTCGTACCTATGGTTCCGTGAGGTTTTCACCTCTGCATGGCCATAGGGAAATGTATTCCCCTGAACTGAACTCAATCAGTATGAGCCTATAATGGGTGAGGATTGAGGAATCTACTGGTTCAGGTACCCTTTCTTTAGAACTAAACCACATGTAGAAAACCTAAGGGCCTACCCTAGGTAGAACCATGTCAAACCCTAGTGGTCACCCTGATAGGTTCTATGTTATTAATTTTTCTTATACTAACAGGTTTTATTCTGTTTTGATTGCATGGCATTCACATCATAGAAAAGAGGTGTTGATTTCAAATTCGATTACTAAATAGAAAAGTTGGTCATAAGAAAATGGATTTTTTTGATAAAGTGGATTATAATACGGTCATCCGAATATAGCCCAAGTGAATACAATGAGAGAAGACTGATAGTCCGTGAAGGAATACAAGACCTTATCACCCAGGGATTCAAGTTAACAAGACTATTCGAAGATTACTACGTCTCGGCATTCTTGAAGAAGCTAACAAATGAACAGGAGTAGCGGTCCAGATCAAGCAAAAGGAGCTAGAGGAAGTATCTATTAGAATTTTGCAAGACTTGAATTTTGCGAAGAAGGGATTCATGTTTTCACTTGGACTATGAGGACAAGGCCGTGTATGTGATCCGTTTTGTGTTAAGAAATTTATTTTCTAGTAAAGTTTTTCTAATGTAACTGAATTCAGAGACAATGCCTCTTATTTTTTGCATTCATTCATTTACATTGCATTTCATGCATTTGCATAGCATCACATCGCATCATGTGCATTTAATATCATAAAAGAACCCTATTAACTAGAGGTCATATTATAGTTATCCTCGAACACCGCTATTACACTCGAAAAAGACGAGAGCAATGGATCAAAGGATGGAAAGGTTAGAACAAATGCGAAAGAGATGCAAGACCAACTACTGAGCTCGGATGCAAGAGCGATTAGCCAAGATCCAACAGATATGAGGGATCAAATCTGGAATCAGAGAAGCATGATGAGCCGCTAACACGCTTGTTGTTGGAGGGCACAGAAGCGGAAAAAGGCCTATGGTCGTTCTTGGAGGAGATAATGAAGATTTTGCTTGCCCTCGGGCTTGGCTCAAACAGTTCCCAAGTGCAACCACCGGAGTATCGGTCAATATCAAACTCAAGACCAATCCGGTTCAAGACTGAAAATTTCCATGAGCTCGAGCTCTAACCCAAGTCAATTTGGTAAAACCAATAGTCCTGCACTTGATGAGGTGGCGAAGGGAGGAAGTAAGCGAGCTTCCAAAAGAGTTCAAGATCGATGCAAATGGCTAGAGGAGAAGTTTCGAGCATTGGAAAGTGCTGATCACCAATGCGAAGTGGATGCTAAGAAGCTGAGTCTAGTCCCAGATTTAGTACTTCCTCCAAAGTTCAAGATGCCAGAGTTTGAAAAGTACAACGGGACTAGCTGTCCTGAGGCCCATATTACGATGTTCTGTCGGAGAATGACAGGATATGTCAACAATGACCAGTTGTTGATCCATTGCTTTCAGGATAGTCTGATTGGAGCTGCAGCAAAATGGTACAACCAGTTGAGTTGTACCCAAATCAAATCGTGGAGAGATTTGGCACAGGATTTCATCAAGCATTACGGCCATGTGACTGATATAGAACCTGACAGGATCATATTGCAAAACATGGAGAAAAAGCCAAGTGAAAGCTTCAGAAAGTACGCCCAAAGATGGAGGGAGGTCGCTACGCAGGTCCAGCCACCGTTACTAGAAAAGGAAATGACCATGCTCTTCATCAATACCCTGAAGGCACCTTTCATTAACCACATGTTAGGAGGCACGACTAAGAGTTTCACAGACATGGTGATGTCAGGCGAGATGATAGAGAACGCGATCAGGTGTGGGAAGATAGAGGCAGGAGAGAGCACAAGAAGAGCGGCGCCGAAGAAAAAGGAAGGTGAAGTAGGAAATATAAGCTCGGGTTATCCTAAACCTATTACTATTACCCAACCGAGAGCGATAGCTGTGGGCCAGCAGGCCCGACCAAGACAAGAGCCCAACATGAGGCAAAGGACTGAGAAATTCAATTTACTCCTATACTGGGTGACATATAAGGAGTTGTATAAAACTTTATTAGACGACACGTAGTAGCCCCTGCTCACTCGTGAATCATTGCAACCCCATATCCTAAATGGTACAATGCAAGCACTCAATGTGAATACCATGCGAGGATAGTGGGGCACCCGATAGAGAATTGCTTTCCTTTCAAAAAGCTAGTCGAGAGGCTCATCAAAATAGGCATTGTGGAGTTCAATGATGCTTTGTTGTAGAAAATCCGTTACCCAGTCCACATTGATAATGGGATGAATGCGATAATTGAGAGCGCAGGAAAAGAATCAAGTTGAACGTTACGAAATAAGAACCCGATGAGAGAGGTCCGAGAAGAATGGTGGAAAGAGGTTTAATCATACAAGACGTAAGGTGCAAATCCTGGATACGAGGAACTATTGTGAGTTCCATAACAAGGAAGGCCATGAGATCCAAAGAAGCAAAGCAAATTGAGCCCTAGTACAAGGGCTAATGGATAATAAAGAGCTGGAGTTTTTTGACTTTGCAGGAGGGGAAAACATATGTACCATAGGAAGTGAGTCAGTAAAGAAGGACGCCGAGGTCAAATGGGGATCAATTACTTTTCCATATATATCCAAGGTATCCATATCGGAAAGAATTATTCCTCCTAAACTGGGAATGGCAAATGAAGAAACGGCCGAAAACATGTTAAAAGCCTTGAGCGTCAACGCCGTATTCGATGAGAGATCGAATGAAGGAAACCTAGGAGGCATTCGTCCCTACGAGCCTGAAAGTGTTTTGAATAACTGGACTGTGAAGGAAACTCCTGTAGTTTTTAGAGCTAACACAGAGTAATGTTCAAAACACACTTGTTGTTTTAAGCCTAGAAACAATAAGAATCTTTTATGAAATAGGCTCCTGTTCAAACATCTTTATTTTCAATAAAAAATGCATTCTTGTGTTTCATACCGAGCAAATATTTTTTCATTTTTTTGTGTCATACTATACATTATTTTGTCTTTTGGGGATTTCTTCTATTCTTCATCATCCTAAGAAATGTTTATTCTTTGGAATTTGCCTTTGTACCTACAATGGGTCCCCAGATATCGATGTCATGAGCAACGCTGTTACAGACTCCCTTCTAATTGAAATATGGGTCTAAAAGGATCTGAATATTTTGAAGATGTCAGAGATTACAACTTACCCATTGATCTGTTAAGGATGGTAAAACAAAATGAAAATAGACTCTATCGTACAAAGGGTCAGTGGACATTGCGAGTCTGAGAAAGGAGTGAAGATCGAAACATTGCCCACCATAGAAACAAAGCGAGACGATATTGAGTTATTTAAAGAATTCAAGGATGTCTTTGTGTGGTCGCATCAAGATATGCCTAGGCACGATGAGGCTACCATGAAAGAGAGATTTTGTTAGTGTTGCCGTAAATGCCAAATTGAGAAGATGTGACTTATATATACGTGGGGCATAAATGTTATGGGGATGATTTCGTCAAACGTATCTAGTTGACGCCTATTCATTTTCGTGATTGTCAACTATTCCACTAAGAGAGTGAGGTTCGGTTCCCATAACAAAGTTACAAGGTCAATCATCAAGTTTAATTTCAACTTCGAGTTCAAGTTCGATTTTTAAAAAAAAAAACAAAACAAAACAAAAGAAAAAGAAAAAAAAGAAGGAAAGAAAAGAAAGAAACCATCCAAAAAAAGATTTTGAAAGATGATGGACCATTTACCTCTCGTGCTTCTCGAATGTTGGCAAGGACTTCCACCGGGCAACACCTTCTCATTGGTTTATGGATGGATACGATCTTGCCCATCGGGTTAAAATTCTTACTCTTTAGATTTTGTCGAACCTGAAGTTGGACGAAATGAAGGGTTCACTCTGTATGACCGATGGAACCGATCGAGAAGTGGCTAAGAGCCATTCGCCATGGTCAATCGACCGAAGCGGATGATCTTGAGCTTACAATAAGAAAGTCTCGCCCTGAGTATTCCATGAAGGAGACTTGGTATTGAAACAGATCCTCCATATGCAAAAAGACTTGGGGAAAGTGGATGCCTAATTGGGAAGGACCTTATGTTGTAAAGAAGGCCTTTTCGGACGAGCTTTGATGCTAGCCGAGATGGACTGAAGAAAAGTCTACCAAATCCAATTAATGCAGACTCGATCAGAAGTACTTGCTTAAAAGTGGGCCAAGATGAAAACCCACAAAGGGCATCTTGAATCCAAAAAAAAAAAATGGAGAGGCCAAGGTGAAAACCTGCAAAGGGCACTTTGAGACCAAAGGGGCTTTGAGTTGAAAACCCGAAAAGGGCGGCTCAAGTTGTGATCAAATCATGATGGGGCATACAGTAGTTTTGCCACGCTTGAATTGACAATGAGGAAGTATGTTACATCTTGGGGCATCGACAAAGTACTCTGAATCCCCTAAACACATATTGAGCTTAAATGGTCCTCAAGAAGTTTGAACAAAGAAGCTCAGTCGGCGATATCTGGGGCACCTAATTGCCATCTTACCCATTCTTAATTTGCTCGTTTCAAAAATACATTACCAATAAATTTCCTTCTTGATTGCATTTGCTATCTTATTTGTTTCGAGTTATGCTCCTAATTACTTTCTTTCTTGTCCATTATTATAAACTTTTCCAAGCATTTCATTGAAATAATGATTATTGAACTAATAATGCTTTCACAAAAGATGTTTTGCGTATTACTCTGAAAGTCTCTAAATAATACAAGAAGCCGAAACAGGACAATTATTTAGAACTAACCAGGTTTAAAGGGCTCGGAGCACTTGAGAAAAGGGACTAAGCAGTGACAACATCTTCAGATTCTCTGTTAGAGGTATCAGCTGAACAAAGAAGACATACGTTAGGGGTCACCCTAATAAGCAGCAAGCAATGACAGCCCAAGTGTTAAAAATGGATTATTCTCATGACATTTTGCATCCATTTATAACATTCATAATACATATGGTTAGGAGCATCTTTCATGACATCCTAATCATTCAACATAAGCATAGACCCCATGAAATCAATTCTACAGGTAGGTTCCCCAGAGGACAATATAGTAAAGTTGATGGGAGTTACAGAAGAGTATGCACCTTATCCCACCGAAAGGTGAGTGGAGCAGTCGAAAACATTGAGCCTCAATTCCCTAAGCAGTAGGGTAACGGGCCGAAAATATCAGACCTTATCCCACTGAGCAGGAGTGGAATAGGTCGAAAACATTGAGCCTCAATTCCCTAAGCAGTAGGGTAATGGGCCGAAAATATCAGACCTTATCCCACTGAGCAGGAGTGGAACAGGTCGAAAACATTGAGCCTTAATTCCCTAAGCAGTAGGGTAACGGGCCAAAAATATCAGACTTTATCCCACTGAGCAGGAGTGGAACAGGTCGAAAACATTGAGCCTCAATTCCCTAAGCAGTAGGGTAACGGGCCGAAAATATCAGACCTTATCCCACTGAGCAGGAGTGGAACAGGTCGAAAATGACGAGCCTTAATTCCCTAAGCAGTAGGGTAACGGGCTGAAGACTATAGACCTTATCCCACCGGCGAGAGTGGAACAGTCAAAACGATAAGCCTCAATTCCTAAGCAAGTAGGGTAGCAGGCCAAAAATTACAGATCTTATCCCACCGAAAGGTGAGTGGAGCAGATCGAAGACGATGAGCCTTAATTCCCTAAGCAGTAGGATAACAGGCTAAAGATACAGACCTTATCTCCACCGAAAGGAGAGTGGAGCGGTCGAAGATTGAAGCCTTATCTCCACTAAGGTGAGTGGAGCGGGCTAAAGATAGTAGATCCTATCTCCACCGAAAGGTGAGTGGAGCGGATTGAAGATAACAGATCTTATCTCTCTTGAGCAGAGTAGAGCAGATCGAAAGATTGAAGCCTTATCTCCACTGAGAAGGAGTGGAGCAGGCTAAAGATAGCAGATCTTATCTCTACTGAGCAGGAGTAGAGCAGATCGGAAGATTGAAGCCCTATCTTCACTGAGCAGGAGTGGAGCAGGTCGAAAGTAGCAGGTCTTATCTCCATGTATCGGCAATGGAGTAGACTGAAGAATACAGATCTTATCCCCACTAAACAGGAGGGAACAGATCGAAGATAGCAGATCCTATCTCCACTGAGCAGGAGTGGAGCAGATCGACACAAAATTTCTATACCTCAGGAATGCAGTGGATAGAATAAAGCTACCTGGAAAAAGGAAGCATCAAGAAGTCAAGATCGAACAAAATGGGGCAAAATTGGTCCTTTAAAGTCTTTGCTCTATTCTCCTTACACGATAACGAGCAAAGAGGGGCAGCTGTAAGGCCCAAATTTATGCCCGAGCCCAAGAAGAAATAGTCAAAAAAAATACAAGCCTAAACAGACCCAAACCAAAATTTCAATCCAAAACACAACCATCAAAATCCAAAAGTAATGAAATAAAAAGGGAAGAAACCCTAGCAGTTGATCAGTACATGAAGTATCGAAGCGCACCTCAACGCCGAGTCACGCCCACGTCGTCATACCTGCGGAAAAGGGGAAGAAAAGCAAGCGAGAACAAATAGAGTTCTAGTTTTGGGGTTTTCGATAAGGCTATAAAAGCCTTCAAATATTGTAAAATGGGGGAGGGTTTTTATACGATTTACGCAAAAAAAATATAATACAGAGGCTAAGAGCATATTTTCACAAAAAGAACAGAATCAAAAACAAAGAAAAGGTTTCCCCTTTATTTTTTTTTGTTTATTTTCGAATCTTTCGAGTTCTTTATTTATTTCTTGTTTTTTTTCATTTGTGTTTTAAAATACAAAAGTTTAAAAAAAAAAAGGTCGTGAGGGTCTCACTTGGGCCCTTGGCCGCCACCGTTGATTCGCGCATGGGGTCTTGGTTTTGTTTCTAAGACGTGAAATGGCCTCAAAGGAAAAGGATTGAAACCCCAAAAAGAAAAAAGAAGGAAAGGGGGTTTCTTTTTTCTTTTCGGTTTTGAAACAGAGAAAAATGAATGAATGATGTTGGTTTTGGTTTTAGGTATTAAAAGATGTGGGCCCCAGCATTATTTGCTTTCGGTGGGCATGCACAATTTCACCCTAAATGGGTAAATTGCGCTATTGGCCCTCCTTTTTTCTTGATGTTTTAATTCGTCCCCTTCAGCTTTTTCATTGTTTTAAAATTTGGCCCAATTTCGCGCGCCACCGTAATTTTATCCGCTGCATCGCTTCGTGGGTTTTATTTCGCTTTTGATCCCTATAGGTTGCGCATGCCTCGCAATTCGTGCCTCCCTTTATTTTACCTCCGATTTTACCCCAAAACTTGTGATTTTGATACGGTTTAGTCCTTTTTCGCTTATCTTGGCTATTTTACCATTGGATTAGTTTTTTTAATTTTTTATTACTTTGTTTTATACTTGTTATTATTATTCTAATCATATTATTTCATTATTATATTATATATTATTATTATTATATATATACTATTGCTTTACTACTATTAGTTTATTATTATTGCTACTAATTTTATTGTTGTTTTATAATTTTATTTATTAAATCTTACTTTTATTTTATATTTTATTACTACTATCCTTTTATTATTATCCCTATTACTTTACATCTATATATCATTATTACTATAATATATTTATTATTATACTTATCACCATATTATTTTTATTACCCGATTTTATATATTATTATCTATAATTATATTTTCTATTGTTATTTTACATATACTATTATTACTATGCTATACTTATTATTATATTTATTGTTATATATTTTATTACTAATATTTTATATTTATTACTTTTATTTTTATATCTTATTACATACTATTATATTTATTATTGTTTCTATTTGTTTTCCAATATGGTTGCTAGTATTTTACTATTATATTTATTATATATATTTATTATTAATTTTAAACTATATATTTACCTATTTTTTTTATATATAGATATTTTACCTCTTTTAACTATTTTATATATTTTGCATTTCAATGTTTACGTATTCATAGATATATATTATTATTACTTATTATTTTTTATTATGTCTATTATTTTCATTTTGATTACTAGGGTCCTCATTGCTTTTATATTTTACTATCAACGTTATCACGCTATTTTTATTAGTGTTTTTAACTATTATGGTTTATTTATCTTTGTTCCCTTCATTTCATATAGATCGATGATTTTGAATTGCCTTTTTACCATTTTTTTTTGTTTTTCTATTATTTACCTTTTTTTCAAAAATTCATAAAAAAGGGGTTTCACAAAGGTAATTTTGTGTGTTTGGAAGTTCGGGAAATTGTGTCCAATCGTGCTGGGCTTCGATTTTCTCGTTCGTCTAAATCGCTAAATATCCTTGAGAGATTTTGATCGTTTTTTGAAAATAAGGCAATGTTTCGTGTTTGGAAGTTCGAGAGATTCGTGCCCAATCGTGCTGGGTTTCGATTTTCTATTCGTCCAAACAACTAAATATCCTTCAAAGATTCTTTATCGTGTTTTCGTAAATAAGGCAATATTTCATGTTTGGAAATTCGAGGGATCGTGCCCAATCGTGTTGGGTTTCGACTTTTTCGTTTGACCAAATAGCGGGATACCCTTTTTTAAATCGGATGCATGGATTTTGGAAATCATGGAACGATCTTAGTATTGAGGGTTTGAAACATCGTGTCCTATCGTGCTGGATGTGGTATTTCATCTTTTCAGAACAAGAGAGTTTCGATATCCAATGCGAGTTATCCAAACATTTTTTAAAGATTCATTTTTAAAATATTTCTTTAATCTTTGATATTAAGGACATTAATCAATCAATACGGTACCAATTTTGGGCGTTGCGAGGGTGCTAATCCTTCCTCGTGCGTAACCGACTCCCGAGCCCGTTTCTTAAAATTCGTAGACCAAAACGTTTTCAAAAGTGGCCCAATCACACTTCAAAAAAGATTGGTGGCGACTCCATTTTCCATTTTAAAGTCGGCCCGTTTTCCAAACAAAAAAATGGTTTCGACACTTAGTATTTATGGTTTATTTAAAATTTTAAATTTATTTGGGAGTTTGTAATTTCTGGGATTTTCTGGACTGTTTGGTTTTAACTTTTGATTTTTGGTTTGTTTGATAATTTATTACTTTAGAAAAATGTTTTATGAAAACGACGATTTTATGCAAATAAAGGTTTTCTGAAAATGCGAGTTGAATTTTGTTTTAAATAGAATGGTTTTCGAAAGCTTCCGCTATAAAACACGTTTAAATGTAAATTAATTAATTAGATAATGTTTTGACATTGGACACAATAAGAATTGAAAAAAAAAAACTGAAATCGTTTCATCGTATTGACTTCGTTTTCAAAACCTATTCTTTGTGACATCTTCAGATTCGGCCATAACGTCTTGGCTGGGTTTGGAGTGTTACATATAACGAAATGTTGTTATAGCAAGTGATTGTTATAGAATGAGTTAATTGTACTTAAAACCTTAATTAGTAGTACCTCTTATATTTTTACAAAGATTTTATATTTTTTTATTTGAAACTATAACCATTTTAGTCCCATTTTAATCGATATTTAATATATGTTTGAACAAAAGAACATTTATATATATATATATATATATATATGAGTTAAAATAGCAGTTCATGATTTACAATACAATTTCTTAAATGCTATTAAATATTTTGTAACTCCTTTAATCAATATATTATTATGAAGTTTTTTATTTGAAATTAAATATCAAATCGATTCCATACTAAACAATTTTAAATGTTAAAATTATCATGAGTGCTAACACAAAATTAAAATAAATAAAATAATATACTTGCACGAAAAATGACATGCACAATACGACCAACATGTGAAAATTTATATAACATAATTTATTAACATATCAAAATTCATATAGATATACACATTACGTTAACCATGATTCTAATATGTGAAAATGTATTAATAGAATACGAATATAAAAAATAGAAATTTACTATTCTTTTTTTTATATTTATCATTATAAGATCAAAGAATTATAAAAAGTTTCCATATCAATTACAAAATAAATTTCTTATATTAGAATTAAAGAAATTTTAAATTAGAAAATAATTAATTAATTAATTTTATTATCATATAATATTAATTTTATAATTGTAGATTTTATGAGATTGAAACCATTCTAAAATATACTATTAACAAGAATGGTTAAAATTTTTAATAAAAATAATGAATAATTATTTGATATATTAATGATAGAGATTTTAATTCTACAAGAGAAGCACTAAATATTGTTATATCTTAAGCCCAAAGCACTCTATCTAATTGGTCTATATCCAACAATTGGGTTTGTGTAAACACTGATGGTTCAGTTACGATTAACGAGGGCTTTGCAACTGCAAGAGGTTGCGTGAGAGATCACAAGGGAGAGTGGATTATATTTGGATAATTGTTCAGTTTTGGAGGCGAAGCTCTAGGGGATTTTGGATAGGTTGAATCTTACGACAGATATGTGTTTCTAAAAGGTCCTTATTCAAACGGATAGTATTGAAGCTATTAAAGCTATAATGGAATATGATACGAGAATCTCCAATTCTACCATTATTAGAAGAATTCATTAGGAGCTTAAAATGATGGAGCAATAAAAAATTTAGCATATTCTCAAGGGAAGTAATCTAATTGCGAATAGCCTAGCCAAAATTAATCTTAATTTTTTTAGTCAATAAGCAGACTGATATTTATTGCTGGGGGCCCCAAGGCAAAAAAAATAAAACAAGTAATAAGTAGAGAAAATGAAACGACAAGCAGACAAAAGGCCACAAACAAAATAAAAGCTGTAAAACACTAAAACACCTAGAAACAACAAAACAAAACCAAGAAAAAAACCACCAGCGCCCATAGTAATCTTTAATAACCGAATATCAGCCAAGATATTTCTTCTCGTTCAGATAAAACAGATGAAAAGAGAGAAGAAGCAGTTGCTCTAAAAACACAATGGAGATTCAACGAACCTTCTCCACCATCAAAGCAAATCAAGAAATTCCCTGATGCCGGTGAATCCAAATCGATCGGTCTTTCAACACCGATGTCTGAACAGAATCCTGCACCCCATCGTTCCAAAATCTAAAAGCTTGACTTCTCCGACCTTCCAAAGCTAAGGAATGGGCCGCAGTATTCACCAAACGAGGAACAAAAAGGTAAGATATGTCCTCAAAACTTGCTTCTAGAAAGAAAATATTCTGTGTTATTGGTCGAAGAATTGATCTGTCATTCTGTCTTTTCTTGATGCTTGTGATAACAGTTAACGAATCACCTTCCACGACCACTCGGCAGAAACCCAACGCTGCCGCCAGAATGAGAGCCCGTTCACATGCCCTTGCCTCCGCCACGAAAGCATTAGTCACATCCTTGAACAGATAAGTCTCCCCCCACTATATTTCCTTCAGAATTTCTGGCTAAAATCGCCGTTATAGCGATTTTAGTGTCAATATGGAAAGCCGCATCAAAGTTGAGTTTAGTAAAACCAAAGTCTGGGGGTTTCCAAATCTCGTTCCCCAACGAACTGAAGGATGAGAGAAAATCTCCCGATTGCTATTAAGATCTTGGTTATAACCTTTTAGGAACCCCAACGTTTCCTGCATAGAAAACTTAGCACCTTCATGGAATAGTTTATTCTCGATACCATTGACCCCAAACAGAGAGGGCCATTAATTGTCTTTGTTGCTCATTTGTTGCAGAGAAGGTACTAGCAAAGCAGATCTTATCACCCATCATCGATTCAAAGGGAGGAACCATGATGTTCAGAGATTTTCAAACAGATTGTAAGGTTTCACAAGACCACATGAGGTGATCAGCATCCTCCAGACCTTTTTTACATAGAGGGCAAATAATCTCCACACTCAGAGTTCTTCGTTCCAAATTGCAGAGATGAGGTAGAAAATTATTAAACAATCTCCAAATGTAAATTTTTATTTTAGCAAGAATCTGTAAGGCCCATAGAAATTTGTAAAAATCAGAGTAGATCACACCATTAGTGGAGGTGACTGTAATGTTTTGTAAATGTTCTGAGGATAGAACTCTGTACCCACTTTTAATTGTGTACTCCCCAGAACCCTCATACTTCCATACCCTTAAGTCCTCTGATCGATCCTTTGCAATGGGAATAGACAGAATACAATTTGTAGTATCAACATCGAAAATGTTAAACAAGACTCTGCATTCCAGGTAAAAGTCTCACAATTGATTAGATGATTCACGATCATCCAATTTGGCAAAATCCGTTGTAATGAAACTCTGCTGTTTTCTTTTCCAAGCAACCAGGGGTCATTCCAAATGTTGATGTCACGACCATTTCCAACCCGCCATAACAGTCCATTCTCTATCAACTTCCGAGCACTGCAAATACTACGCCAGGTAAATGAAGGGTAAGACCCAACATTAGCTGCTAAAATATCAGAATGAGGGTAATAACGTGCTTTTAACACTTTGGCTAAAAGACACTTAGGTTGCATTAAGATGCGCCAAACCTGTTTCACTAATAAGGCTTTATTCAACAAAACAAGATCTTTAAAACCCATACCACCAACATTTTTCGGTTTACACAACGGGTCCCATCCGCTTCAATGAATACCCCTTGAAGATTTGTTATTGGTCCACCAAAACTTATTCATAATCCCCTTCAGTTTTAGACAAAAGGTTTTCGGCATAAGAAAGCATTGCATAGCATAAAGAGGAATAGCCTGCAAAACCGACTTAATAAAGACTTCCTTCCCTCCAATCGATAAATAACGTAAGCTCCACCCTTCAATCCGTTTCCTGAAATGATCCGCAAAATTAGCAAAAGCCCACGATTTCTTTCGACCAACCATCATTGGGAGCCCTAAATACTTCTCAGGATTATGAGCCATTCTGACTCCCAACATATTGACAATGTTCTCTTTGACTTCAAGGTTCACATTGGCCCCGAAATAAATAAGAGATTTTTCAAAATTCACCCTTTACCCAGAAATCGATTCATATTCGTTGATAACATCTCGAACTGCTTCAGTTCCTTCACGCGATGCATCACCAAACAGAATACTATCATCCGCAAAGAGCAAGTGATTAATAGATTACCTTGCTCTACCAATAGGAGCACCCTTCATCAGACCTTTTTGTTTGGCTTCCTCAAGAAGAATAGAAAAACCTTATGCACATAATAAGAAAAGAAAGGGGCTAAGAGGATCCCTTGTAGTAAGCCCTTTGAAGGAGAAAACCATTCACTATTACACCCATTAATACTTACAGAATAAGATACTGAGCAAACATATCTCATAATGAGAATAATCCACTTCTCGTGAAAACCCAGGTGTTTCATCATTCTTGCCAAGAAATCCCATTCCACCCGATCATACACTTTACTCATGTCAAGTTTTAGCGCAAAATTTCCTTTTTGGCCCCTTTTTTTCATTTTGAGAGAATGAAGAACTTCATACGCAATTAAGACATTATCCGAAATAAGTCTACCTAGTACAAAAGCTCCTTAAGCTTTATTAATACAGTAACCTAACACATCACTCATCCTAAAGACCAAAACCTTCGCAATTATCTTATAAATGACATTACAAAGACTTATAAGTCTAAAATGAGACATGTTCTTAGGTTTTTCAACTTTAGGAAGCAAGACAATATAGGTTTTATTGATACCACCTATTTCATTATCACCATTAAGAATAGATAAAAAATAGGATGAGATTTCAAGACCAAGAATATGCAAGTATCTTTGAAAGAAAATAGCAGGAAAACCATCAACATCAAGAGCGTGCAAGGGTGACATCATCTTAACAGCATAGGCGATCTCATCAGCAGTGAATTGTTTGATCAATTTGTCATTCATACTTTCATTGACTTTTTCCTCCACTAGACCAAATAAATGATCATCTGGACCCATATTAGAAGCCGTAAAGAGGTTGCCGAAATAATCTGAGGCCATCCTTAAGAAATCCTCCGTTGAAGACAGTTGGCTACCATTCTCATCTTCCAATGCAAGAATTCGACCACGAAACTGTCGATTAATTGCCACTTTATGAAAGTAGCTTGTGTTGCGATCTTCATTCTTCAACCAATTGACACGAGCACATTGTTCCCAAAAGAGTTCTTCTTTATCTACTTTCCAATTAAGACTCATTTGGACATCTGTGATTTCAGCTAAGATTTCTTTGGACGGATCTTGATTAAAAAGGTAATTCAGTCTTTCTTCAAGTATTAGCGTTGTTTCCTATCCATCTGTTGTTTAGAAAAACTCCATTGTTGTAATCGTCATCCCAATTTCTCGAGCTTCACTTCAACAGTTCCATAATCCTCGCCCCATCAACTTTTAATCAGATTTTCAAAAGAACTATCCAGACACCATTTAGCTTCAAAATAAAAGGGTCTCATACGATTATAGTGGGTATTCTGGGACTTGTTAAAAGTGTCAAGAAGAATAGGGTAATGGTCTGAAAATGAATAACTTGGGAAAAGATTCACCCAATCAAAAGTGGCAACCCCACGATCCAATCTCTCCCGAATATTAGAGGCTAAAAATTTTCTTTTCCCATGTAAACCACCTCCCCACATAGCCCAAATCACTAAGGTTGCAATCTACCAAAGTCGTCATAAATTCATTCATCTTCCTTTCCGATCTAAGGCGACCACCTTTTTTCTCAAAGAAATTAACAATCTCATTAAAATCTTCCAACACAACCTACAGTAAGATTTGATCGTGACTCAAGCACTTAAGCAAATTGCAAGATTCAATACATCTTCGACCATCAGGATTTCCATAGAACCCCATTAAAAGCTAGACCTCGCCACATTCATTGTCATAGATTTCAGCATCAATGTGCAACGAGGAGAAGCTCTTAAGATTCACCAAATAATTCCCTTTCCATCCCAAAGATAAACCCCTACTAGAACCAATTGCACCAACATCAATACCATTTTCAAAGCCACATTTTAGCCGCACCATCTCCATTCGCTTAGCATTTAATTTTGTTTCCATAAGAAACAAAATTCGGGGATTAATGGCTCGTAATTTGTTCTTGAGCTTATTAACAGTTCGTGGTCTCCCCAAACCACGAACATTCCAGCTTAGTATTTTCATAACACTCAGCGCTCTGAGCACCAGAGCTAGCCGTTAAATCAAAGGAACCTCCGTCATTAGTAGCGCCCACAAGAGCTTCAGAATTCTCCACTCTCCATTGTCTCTTTTTGCCTTCTAACATAGCTATTGGATCTTGTTCTGCCTCCAAGAATAATTCTATAGGCCCACTAGCCACACCATCCAAATTTGAAGTATCAAAACCCCAATTACGCCAATTAGAATGCCCATTAATGATTTGTCAGTTTGGCCCCAAATTAGTGAAATTAGGATTAAAATCTTGATTCCTCAAATCTTGCCTAAAATCACGCCTAGGAATATTCTCAGAATTAATGGGATTTCTTTGATTGGCACCTTCCAAAAATTCAGAATTGATCCAAGATTCATCCGCATCTCGTAGCCACCGACTCGCCACCACATTCCAACGTCGTGGCACCGCCCGTAAAGGAAGGTCCCGACCGAAGATAATTTTTGAAGGCTCAATTTTAAGACGAAGGGGGCAAAAACTTTCACCATGCCCAAGTTTACCACAAATGAAGCATAATAAACTCAATTTTTCATACTTAAAATGAGCATAAAGCGTGGTCTCCTTACCAATCTGAATTTTCTTCTTACATTTTAATGGAGCCAGTACATCCAATTTTACCCAAATACACATATAATCCTTAGGACCAAAATTGGTAGAAGGAGAGTCATAATCGAGAAACACACCCAAAAAATCTCCAAATTGTTTTGCCATTATTTCAGTGAACAAACCTGGAGGTAAATCATGCACTTGTATCCAGAATTCAGTAAAGTTCAGTGCCAGAACTAACGGATCTTCTCCATTTTGAATACGTTGCAAGATGAGCAAATGATTGTTGAAAAACCACGGGGTCCTGCAAATCACCCTTTGGACATCAACTTCATGAAAAAATTGGAATAAGCACCGTTTGTCACCTAAGTCAGTGATGCAAATCCCACCAATTGGATGCCAAAGATCCGCCATTGTATTGCATAAAGAGGGAAAATGAACCACACTGTCCGTTAGACAACGGCCCACCGACAGAATTTGTAATTCTCATATACAACCACTGCTTCCTCTTGAAACGCTTCCTCCTCATCATCCAATAAACTCAGGCCCGCTAACTCATTTTCCATTAGAGGGGAGAAGATAAGAAACAACCACACACCAGCAAAAGTACGTTCCAAGAAGAAAATAAAATCAGATTCTGAAGAAGAGAAAAGGAAAAACAAAATCAACAAGATTACATGTCAAAAGGCAGACAGAGAGAAACGTGCCAAAAGGTAGACATATAGGCAAATTAATCTTATTAAAAGCTTATGGTTAAGACTATTTGTGGACCCTCCTTTGAGGATTTAATTTGTATTACTTCCTTTTCTTAAAAAAAAAAAGAGAACTTATTGGGTTTTGCGTTTATTAGGTGAATACATTTTTGGTCGGATTTTGGGGTTTAAATTCCAACGTTTTTCTCTCTCTCTCTTTCAATGCTAATTCCAAGATTATCACTTAAGAAACTGTCCCCTCATATGTTGTAAACAAAGGATTTAGATTTTATTTTTATGTTTAATTTTACCATTCACTAATTATAAAATTCTATTAGCTACGCCATCTACTAACTTTAATAATAATTTTAGTTACGATTTTGTTAAATGAAAAAATTATAGCAAATATAAGTTTTTTAGGGATAATGACAAAAAATCCTCTATATTTTAACACAATTTTCAATGTGGTACTTATAGTTTTAATTTGTCTAATTTAGTATCTAAATTTTTATTCCAAATACCAATTTACTTTCCTTTAACAATGTTAACTTTTGTCAGAAATTGACATGTAGACCACTTAAAGTGCCACATGTCAATGTGGGCTGGAGGAAAAAATTAAACGGGCAATGAAAGAAGTACTTACATTAAATATTTCTTTTTTTTAAGCTCAAAAATATTAAATAAACATAAATAAAATAAATATATTAAAAATTAATTAATTAATTTTACATTTTAATTTAATTAAAAACTCTTCTCCAGGTCTCGCTCTCTTCCTCTTCTACTTTGTTTCTTTAACTTGATTTTTTTTGCCACTATTGTTCATTGCCAGACTGATTGATGATCAGGAACGTTTGGGAAATAGCCCAAAGTCTTCTTCTCTTCTTCTATAGCAAAATCAACATCGAAATTTTTCTAGAAATCCCTAAACTTTTGGGTTCTTTAAACTTCAATTTTGTGATTCAGACCGTCAAATGAGTCTAATTTTGACATATGTTCTTTTCTATCTTGAGCTATGCCTATGTTTCCAACCCTATTCATTGCCTACCCGTCATCTCTGTCGGATTATTATTTAGTAAACTGTGGTTTGAAATTTTTAACTCTACAAACTGGGTTAAGATTTTGTCACATTCTATTTATTTTAAATATAACTTAAGGACACATGAAAAATATCAATCTATTTGTAAAGTTAAAAATTTCTACAGCTTGTGTATCAAATAATTACCTATTAAAAATACTTTTAAAATTATTATTGTAACAACCCAATAGTTAGAGATGTCGAAAGAGTATTTTCGGGATTCTGTTTTACAAATTAAACCCTAAATATTATTATTAAATATTTACGGAGTTATATTAGAGATAAATTAAATTTTGGATTAATAATTTTATGAAATTAGGAGCTATTAAGGTACGGGACTAAATCACGTAAGGGTTAAAAGTTGAATTATAAATTAAAATTAATTAAGGAGGACTAAAGTGATAATTATACCACTAATTAAATATGATATACGGTGGTGGGATTGATGGCCATAATCTTTATTAGTTAAATTATAAAATATAAGGTATAATAATAATAATAATAACAATAATAGTAGTAGTAATAGTGGTAGTTGGTACTAATAAACAAAACCAAAAACCATTCTTCTCTTTTATTTTTGCATGCAAACCGAATACGGAAAGAAGAAAAGAAGAAACGCACGGCTTAGGCAACTTGAGTTCAATCTCAAAATTGGTTAGTGCAATTTAGTCTTCTTTTTTTTTTTTTTTAATTTTTTTTTCATTTTTAGAATTTCAGTATTTAGAATTAGCTGACCCATGTTACAATTTTTGCCATTATTCAAGATATTTGATGTTACCATTATTGATTAGTTAAAGCTTTAGGGATTTTATTGATAGATTTTTAAGTTAAAAGTGGAAAAGGATTAAATTGTGAAGTTAATTGTTAATTTTGAGCAATAGGGACTAAATTGTAAAAATTTGAAATTAAGGGTAAAATTGAAAATAGAGAGCTAAATTTAGCTTAGAGTGAAATTAGTATAAAAATTTAAGGTTAAATGTGGAGATTAAAATTAGTCTTGGTTTAGGGATTAAATTGAAGATTAAGCAAAATGTGATAAAAATTTGAAATTTAATAAAAATTGAGTTATGTATTATTAATCTATTTTAATTATTTTATTCGTAGCAAACGTCGTTCCAGAATTCTCGAGTAAGAAGGGGAAAGACAAGGTCAACGTCGAGTAGCTCGAAATAGATGATTTGTGTTTCTATAATCCGTATTAAGTTATAAATTTCTACATTTTATTTGGATTGTTCATGGTAAGTAGTTGAGGTGAGATTTCTTATTCAAATTAGGTTGATTCGAATTAATGGAAAATCATGAGAATTTCATGGTACATATTTGAAAAATATACGTATTTTTATGAACGTTGAAATGAATATATGCATGGATAAAATGTGGTTGCTATCAAATTGAATATATGCTTATATGCGATAATATACATATATGAAATTGAGACATTGATTTTGTTAAAAAGTGAAATGGAACTCTTTTAATTGTTTCGGACTAAATTGGATATAGATGGCATTCCATAGGATAGGAAAAGTTCAGAGATTACTTCGACTTTGAGTCGATGAGGCACTTGGTGCGAATTTACTTCGGTTTAACCGATGAGACACTGGGTGTCAACGTATTATAGCGTTGGGTGCAGTTATTACTTCAGAATTATCCAATGAGGTACTGGGTGCTAAACTGGTGTGTTGGTTGGATCCGCATTTCCGTCTGAGTCTGAGTCATGTTAATAGAGAAATAAATATGAATTACGATATATATATATATATATATGTGTGTGTGTGTGTGTGTGTGTGATGGAAATGTAATATGTGAAATAAATTGGAATGAATGAAATTTTGGATTGAGCCGTGAACATAGATTGACTATGTTCAAATGGAATATGGATCAATAATGTGGTTTGGATGGTGCCATTTCATGATTAAATATCAAATGATTTATGGGAGGCTATTGATATAACAAGAGTTGGGAAATGAAATGCATATTAGAAACTAAAATGGAAATTGGGTATTTGTATAATTGAATATGCCTTGTATTAATGTTGCAAAATGTGTAAAGTAAAGTAGTATTGCCATGAAATTGCATGATTTAAACTTATAGTTAATTTTAGTTTGAGTATTTCATGTATTTATATCTTGTTTTAATATTCAGATTATAGAAATACTACTGAGTTATACTCAGCGTACAGTTTTGTTTCCCGTGTGCAGGTTAGGTACTTTTCAGTTTATCATCGACTCAGCATCCAACAACAATCCCAGACTCAAGTGTGGTGATGTTTTATTTTGTAATGGCATGTACCTAGGAGGTCTTTAGTTGATATTGTTTGTTAATGTGATGTTTTTTGAGTTCCATGTGTAATGGTACTTGTCGAAACCATTTTAAAATCAGGTTTAGAAAATGAGGATCGACTTTAAAAACAAAAATAGAGTCGCCACCAATCTTTTTTACTTAGGTATGATTGGATCACCTTGTAAAACGTTTTATTTTAAGACATTTTTGGTCTACGAAAAATGAGAAAACGGGTTCGGGAGTCGGTTGCGTATGAGGAAGGGTTAGCACCCTCATAACGGCCAAAAATTGGTACCTAATTGATAAAATCATGTCCAAATGTTTGAAATTTAAAAAGTTTAAAATAAGATCCCTTATTAGAAGTAAAACTAAGATTTACCTATTTTAAAGAAATGTAAATACCACATCCAATAAGTTAGGATACAACATTTTATAACTTTGAAGCTAGGTGTATTTTATTTTAGAAAATTCTTACCTCAAGACACAAAACATCACACCCAATAAGTTAGGATACAACGTTTTGGAATTCTCAAGAATATTTTTTTTTTATTTAAAAGTTGAGATATTTTTATTCCGAGAGAATATAAACATCACATCCAGCACGTTAGGACACCACATTTTTTAAACCCTCGTAATTAAAGTCATCTCATGATTTACAAAACTTGTTAAAAGGATATTTTGTTATTTAGCCAAACGGAAAATCGCACCCAACACGTTTGGGCACTATTCCCGAACTTCTAAATACCAAAACATTGCCTTATTTAAAAAAACTTTTAAAAATATAGTAATTTTGTAGAAAATGTATGTATAAAATAATAAATAAATAACTACATAATGGCAATCATAAATAAATAAATGAGAAAATATAGACAAATAAAATATATACATATATAAATATATAAAAAATAATAATAAATGCACAAATAATAAAACTTAATAAACAATGAAAATTTCAACATGCGATATTAAACCTTTCATGCAAATTTATATAAATGTGAAAAATATATTCCTATATATTGAAAAGAAAAGAAAAATATATTTTAAAATAAATAAATTTATAAAATATATTTATAATACTATAATACATATAAAACTACATTTAAAAATAAATAATATATTATACAATATAAATGATTTTGAGATAAAATAAAATTTTCTAAAATAATATACAATATACAATATATTAAAAATATAGAATATAATAACTAATATATTAAAATAAATATATAATAAAAATAATCAAATAATAATAATATTGATAATAAAAAATAAAAAATATTAGTAATAATAAAATAATAATAGTAAAAATAATAATATGATGATAAAAGAAAATTAACAATAATGATAATAAAATTACTAATAAAAATAATGAAAATTATAAAGGAAATGAAAAAAAACGAAATTGAATTTAAAAAACAAGAATCTGGGGCAAAATCGAAAATAAATAAATAGGATAGGATCAGATTATAGCGCGCGCGTGCAACGTAGAGGGACCAAAACAGAAAATAACCCGCTCCCTAAAACGATGTCGTTTGAATGCAGACCAAATTGAAACATAGGAAAAATTATTGGGTAAAATTAAGAATAAAATAAATTTAATTATAAAACAGTAGGAAAGCGGAGGGATCAAAAGTATAATTTCCCATTAAAAAAAACATGCGGACCCTGGTTCGGGTCCGGGTCAACGCGCGGGTCATGCCTGGTCAAAACGACGCCGTTTCAGTTTAGTTATATAAGTAAAAAAAACAGTTCAAAAAAAATCATTTTATTCAATGTTTTTAAAAAAAAGTGAGAGAGCTCTGAAATTCTCTCTGCCTTCTTCGTCTGGCCCTGATCGTCGGACTGGTGAGCACGCGCCACACGCGCCGTCGTGGCCGGTGGCCGGAGGTCTGAAACCTCTAATTTCGTCTTCTCCGAAAGGTAAACCTCTTTCCCTTTATATTTTTTTCTTAAAAAAAAGATATACGAACAATATGTAAAAGAAATAAATAATAAAAATAAACAGAATGGGACTTCAAAGAATCACCTTTATAAAACCTTTGTAGGCTGTTATTGTATTCATTTTGTAATCTTTCTATTTCTGTCTGAATATTCGTGTGTGATGGTCCTTTTTTTTTCATTACAAGTTTACTGGGTTTTTTATAACCCGGAAAAAGAAAATAAAAAGGAAAACATCTTTTTCATATCTGCTCATTTCCTTTACTGTTGCGATTTGTTTCCTTTTTGTGCAGGTGATGAAAACACGGCGGTGATGGGGCACCATTCAGGTGTGGATTGAGGAGTGACCAAGGGCTGATGTGCGCTGGTGTTGCGTTGTGACGATCGGGCTTGCGTATTGGTGGCGCGAGGAAAAAGGGGCTGCGGCGCCTAGGGTTTCTTCTGAAACCCTAGGTTTGAAGCTGTTAAAGCTTTTTGGGCCCCTTTGGGCCATTTCTGATTTGGGTTTGGGGTTTAGCCAGGTCAAACATGTTTTAGGTTTTAGTTATTGGGTTAGGCTAATTTGTCTGATGTGTATTTGGGTTTGGGTTATTTAGGTAATCTGCTGTTGGTCTTATTGGTTTTATGGGTGTTAATTTGTATTTTTGGGCTTTGTAATCTGGACTGTTTAAGGACATTTTTATTGGTTTTTTTGTTTTGTTTTCTGGGCTCGAGCAAAAATAGTTATTACAGCTGCCCCTCTTTGCTCATTGTCGTGTAACGAGAATAGAGCAAAGACTATAAAAGAACCAATTTTGCCCGGTCTTGGCCGAGCCCTGACTTCTTGATCCTCGACTTCTTCAAATGACTCCAAATCCACTGCAACTTCAATTTTATTGGAACTTTATCTTGATTTCCGTGAGTTTGATAGCTTCAACTTCATGAAGGCCGTATCCACTATCTTTTGATCTGCTCCACTGCAAACTCAGGGAGACTAGATCTGATATTTTCAATCTGATCCCTGCAAACTCAGGGATCACCAGACTGATGCCTTCGATTTGCTTCCTACAAACTCGGGAATCGTCAAATCTGTCATTTTCAATATGTTTCCTGCAAAGCTCAGGAAAGCCAGATTAGTATCTTCGGTCTGCTCCACTGCAAACTCAGGGATGTCAGACTGGTGGTTAAATCTATTCCACTACTGCTTAGGGAGACAAGATTTGTCGTTCGATCTTGGTCCTCTACTGCTTAGGGCGACAAGATCTACAATTTTTTACCTATTCCACTGCTGGTCAGGGAGATAGGGCTGATGGCTTAAATCTGTTCCTCTATTGCTTAGGGAGACAAGATTTGTCTTTCGATCTTGGTCCTCTACTGCTTAGGGCGAAAAGATCTACAATTTTTGACCTATTCCACTGCTGGTCAGGGAGATAGGACTGATGGCTTAAATTTGTTCCACTACTGCTTAGGGAGACAAGATTTGCCGCTCGATCTTGGTCCTCTACTGTTTAGGGCTACAAGATCTACAATTTTTGACCTATTCTACTGCTGGTCAGGGAGATAGGACTGATGACTTAAATATGTTCCACCACTACTTAGGGAGACAAGATTTGCTGTTCGATCTTGGTCCTCTACTGCTTAGTGCAACAAGATCTACAAATTTTGACCTATTCCACTGCTGATCAGGGAGATAGGACTGATGTCTTCGATCTACTTCCTTGTATCTTCAGGAAGAGTTCATTCTTCAGTTTGCTCCACCAACATCTCTAGGGAACAAAATTTGAACCTTTTGGTTTGTTTCCTTATTATCTTCAGGAAGACTTCAATCTTTAGTCTGCTCCACTAACATCTCTAGGAACAAAATCTGAACTTTTCGATTTGCTTCCTTACTTTCTTCAGGAAGTCTTCAATCTTCAGTCTGCTCCACTACCATCTCAAGGGAACAAAATCTGAACTTTTGGTTTGCTTCCTCAAGATGACTTCAATCTTCAGTTTACTCCACTAACATCTCTAGGGAACAAAATCTGAACCTTTTGCTTTGCTTCCTTACTATTTTCAGGAAGACTTCAATCTTCAGTTGCTCCACTACCATCTCCAGGGAACAAAATCTGAACTTTTTGCTTGGCTTCCTTACTATTTTCAAGAAGACTTCAATCTTCAGTTTGCTCCACTAACTTCTCTAGGGAACAAAATCTGAACCTTTTGGTTTGCTTCCTTACTTTCTTCAGGAAGACTTCAATCTTCAGTCTGCTCCACTAACATCTCTAGGGAACAAAATCTAAACTTTTTGGCTTGCTTCCTTATTATCCTCAGGAAGAATTCAATCTTCAGTTTGCTCTACTAACACCTCTAGAGAACAAAATTTGAACCTTTTGCTTTACTTCCTTACTATTTTCAGGAAGACTTCAATCTTCAGTTTGCTCCACTAATATCTCTAGGGATCAAAATCTGAACCTTTTGGTTTGCTTCCTTACTTTCTTCAGGAAGACTTCAATCTTCAGTCTGCTCCACTAACATCTCTAGGGAACAAAATCTGAACTTTTTGGTTTGCTTCCTTACTTTCTTCAGGAAGACTTCAATCTTCAGTCTGCTCCACTAACATCTCTAGGGAACAAAATCTGAACCTTTTGGTTTGCTTCCTTATTTTCTTCAGAAGACTTCAATCTTCAGTCTGCTCCACTAACATCTCTAGGGAACAAAATATGAACTTTTTGGTTTTACTTCCTTACTTTCTTCAGGAAGACTTCAATCTTTAGTTTGCTCCACTAATATCTCTAGGGAAAAATCTAAACTTTTCGGTTTGCTATATCGTCCTCTGAGGGACATATCCTGTAAACCTAAATGTATTATGGATGACTTTTGCATAAATGCATAATGTCATGAGAATGATGATTAGGATGCATGATTGGAATGAATCCGATGATCCTAACTAAATGATATTAGGGATGACATTTGCATGAATACATGATGTCATAATTTTTTTTATACAACGGTTAGGACACAATGATCGGCATGACTCAAATGCTCCTAATTTGAAATAAGAGAATGATCTCTATGGGTTATCATTGCTCATAGTTCATCAAGGTTCTATCATTGATGCGCTACCATGCTTTCTCGTTCAGCTGGTATCTTGGACAGAAAACTCAAAGAAACCATCATTCAGCTCAGTAAGCTTGCCCCGCTGTAATTCCAGAGTCAGCCATTGCAACTTCAATGGAATGACATTTGGTTTCTTTCATATTTCTGTTACCACTTAGAGGTAAATAACTTGTATCACTTTCAATCTGTTACACCATTCCTTGGGTGTAATGACCAGATGTATGTGTCTGAATGGATGCAGGGTATCTCGACAATGATCCCCTTTTACACTTGGATTGAACTTGTTCGTCATTTGCCGATATGGTATCACCAACGAAATTTTCTTATCCAATGAGAATTTGAAGAAATAATCATTTTCCAATGTTTCCAGCCCTTAGGCTTGGTGAGTTCTGAATAATAGTCATGTTTCAGATTCCTCATATTATTCAGAAGCTTCTAGAGTAATACGCGAAACTCCTTTTATGAAAGTATTATTAGTCCATTAATCGTTATTTCAATATAAATGCTTGAAAAAGAACACAAAAATGGATGAGAAAGAAATAGATCAGAAAAATAATTCAAAGATAACTCAAGCAATAAAAGAAAATTGATTTGAATGTATCTCAAAAAGAATAAAGCAATCAAAGAATAGGAATTCAAAAATGGGTAAGATAGATGTTAGGTGCCCCAGATATCGCAGCCTGAGCTTCTTTGTTCCAACTTCTTGAGGACCATTTTAAACTCAATATGTGTTTTAGGGGATCCAGAGTACTTTGTCAATGCCCCAAGACGTAACATACTTCATCATTGCTAATTTAGACGTAGCAAGACTACTGTATGCCCCACTTTTATTCAAAATTTGAGCTGCCCTTTTCGGGTTTTCAACTCAAAGCCATTTTGGTCTCAAAGTGCCCTTTGCGAGTTTTCGCCTTGGCCTCTCCTTTGTCTTTTTTTTTTCGAGATGCCCTTTACGGGTTTTCACCTTGGTCTTTTTTATTTCAGGTAAAATATCTCTTGGCTAAACCTAAATTCGCCGGATTGGGCAAGTCTTCGCCATCCATCTCGGTCAATATCAATGCTCCTCAAGAACAGGCCCTACATAAGTCCTTCCCAGTTTGGCATATGCTTTCCTTTAAAATAGTTTTGTAAAGGAAAAAAATCTTCTTCAACATCAGGTTTCTTTGAAAAATTCCCTAAGATGAACTTTTTTAATGCAAGCTCGCATCATTTGGCGTGACGAATAGCTCTTTTCTTTAATTAGATTCAATTGGCAAAACTATTTCTATTCCGATGAGAAATGTGTTGCCCCAACAAAGGTCCTAGCCAACATTTGATAATCATAGAGAGTAGTGATAGCTTCTTATGCCAATCTTTACAAGTCTTAGCCACCTTTTATTTCTTCTTCTTCGTTTTTTTTTTGGCAACTTTTGTTGCACTGTGATATGCTGCCTGATCTTTGGATAAACTATAGACTTTGACTTTGTACAGTTATGCATTATGTGCTGGCATCTTATCCTTTCCTTTATTCTTCATTTTTTGATTTTTTGATTTTTTGATTTTTGATTTTTTTTGAAATTTAATGACCTCGACCTCGTAACATTGACATATGAATCTACTTCCACCCTCTTAGTGAAGTAAACGAGGACCACGACAATGGATCGATATCGATGACAACTTGAAGCATTTGATGAGATTGGACCCATAATATCTATGCCCCACATAAGGAAAAGTCAATCTCGTTTTCTTTAATTCAATATTTACAGTATGTCTGATACAATCTCCTTCTATGGTAGACCAACAGTGCCCCATCCTCTTATTTCGTGCGAATGCGTCTTTGAATTCTCGAAGATAATGTCTCGCCTTATTTTTGTGATGAGCTATGCTACAATCTTCACTTCTTCCCTAGTCTCGCAATATCCAATGACTCTTTGTAGAGTAATGTCTATTTTTCATCTTGTTAAACCATTCTTAACAAGTCAGAAAATATGCTACAATCTCTGTCAACTTCAAAATCCTGAGATCCCCTAAACTTATATCTTGTTCAAAAAGAGAGCCAGTAATAATGTCGCTCATGACATTGATATCTGAGTACCTAGGTACGAAGGCGAACAAATCCTAAGAATAAATGATTCTAAGGATGATTATTTGGATAGTATGGTCACAAATAAAGAATGAAAGAATATTGGTAAAAAATGTACAGTATGAAATGTAAAGAATAAAAGAATATGTATTAAAAAAAATGCATTTTATTGAAATAAGAATTTAGGACACAAGCCTATTTCACAAAAGAGTTATTATTGCCTCTAGGCTTAAGGCAACAAACATGTTTTGAATACTACTATAGATCAGCTTTAAAAATACAGGAATCTCCTCCACAATCCCATTATTCAAAACACTCCCAAGTACATTAGGGCTTGGAAACTTCATTTTCTGATTCTCTCTTCACTTTCAATTTCTTCAAGGGATCATAACTTTCTTGTCTCCATGATTGGGTAATGGGTTCTCCATACTGGGTGTATCATCAATCTTGACAACTCCCATCTTAAGAAGTCTCTCAACTACCTTTTTGAAGGCAATATAATTTTCTATTGAATGCCCCGTTACTCCTACGTGGTATTCACATTGAGTGTTGGAATCATACCATTTAGGATATGGGGGTTGTAACGGCTGAAGATAATATGGGGACACCACATGCGCATCAAATAAACTTTGATATAGCTCCTTATACATCTTGGGATTGGTGTAAATTAGAGTTTTTAGAGTTTTGCTTTGGAAAAACTTGATCGTTGGTAACTACCATCCTTGGCTGATTCATTGCAATTGACTCGAATGATTCATTTTATTTTCCTTCTTCTTCAAGGCTTTTGAGGTCCCTTCTCCTCTTTCTTTCATTTCTACCAGAGCAATCGGTTTGACTTGATCCTTGCTCGAGTTAACACTCATTGGAGAGTAAACGATATCCTCCTCATCATCTTCACTATTGTCCATTAAGTCATTCCTTTTTTCTAGTCCTCCGGCTAGTAATTGGGTTAGCTGGCCTATCATATTCCTTTGGAATTCTCATATTTCTTGTTGAATCTCAATCAATTGGCTCTGCATCTGTATTTGCATTTGCTCCATTCTTTCCAACCTTTGCTCCATGTTTTCTAGGTTAACTAAAATATTTTTACCTAATTAGGATTCTATTGTAAAAGTCTAATGCAAATGATGCAATGTAATGCGAATGCATGAATGCAAAGAAAGAGAGGCGTTAATTCTGAATTCAGTTACATTAGAAAAAAATTTTCTAGAAAACAAATTTCTTTACATAAAACGGATCGCATACACGACCTTATCCTCATAGTCCAAGTGAAAATGTGAATCCCTTCTTCGCAAAAGTCAAGTCTTCTAATAGATGCCTCATCTAGCTCTTTTTTGTTTGATCTGGGATGCGACTCACTGCTCCATAACACTCGTTGGCTTCTTCAAGAAAGTCAAGACGTGGTGATTCTTGATTTGTCTTTGTCAGCTTGAATCCTTGGGTAATAAAGTCTTGTATTCCTTCGCCGGCTATCAATCTTCTCTTGTTGTGTTCACTTAGACTATATTCAGACAAGATTGTATTATGATCCACTTTATCAAAAAACCCGTCCTCTTATGACAAACTTTTCTATTTAGCAATCAAATTAGAAATCAACACCTCTTTTCTATGATATGAATGCAATGTAATCAAAACAAAAGAGAATACGTTAGTATAAGAAAAATAAATAACATAGAACCTATCAAGGTGACCACTAGGGTTTGACATGGTTCTACCTAGGGTAGGCCCTTATGAAACACCCCAAACCCAGCCCACGAGCCTTGACCGGATCTGGTATGTTTCCGATGTACACCGTTTCAAATTCTTTTCTTACTTAGGAAAAACTTGTGTGATTTGGAAGAAAGATCGTTTTGGGTTGGGCTTGAGATGAAAACAAGTTTATTTCATTATTAAAAATCCTTTACTTTAGGTGACAAAACGTTTGGGCTTTGTTTTAAAAAAAATAGATTTACTTGATCTTTTAATAAATAAAAGTTTGTAAAATAAAAACAGAATAAAATAATTCTACTAAGGCCTTATTACATCAAATAATTCCCAAAATTTAAATAAATCATAAATACTTAAAGTAAAATAGTCCAAATAAAAGAAAATTGAACTTCACACCTCCACTAAGCATCTGCCGGCCCGGTCCATCACTGGTTGTCACCTGAAAAATAATCCCACAATGGGGTGAGTCAATAGACTCAATGTGTAACCAACACTAAAATTTAATATTTCAGGCATACAATGTCATGCATGTTCATAAAACATTTAATCAATATGATGCAACCCGAACCCAAACCTATATGCCATCTACTACACACCACCTGTACCATCCTGCACACCGTGGGAACTACTAAGTCAACCCTCCATCCGCTACACACCATCGAAGGCAGTCGTTGCAGTCGACGTGCTCATCGCCCATATAAAATTCGTGGCATAACCACCATATTAAATAGTTGTGTCATGAGACACCACATTCAGATAATGTAACTGAAGTTACCACATTCAGATAATGTGACCGAAGTTACCACATTCAGATAATGTGACCGAAGTCACCACATTTAGATAGTGAGACTGAAGTCACCACATTCACTTCCCCTTTCTCATATAACCCGAATGCCCCATATTATTCATATCATGCATATCATACTTAAATTCACATTCATGTCACTTTTCACATGTTAAAATATAACATATTTTGTAATCCTAGTAGGAGTAGGAAGCGTGCACAGTACTTTGTACCATAACATGGTACTTTAGCCACATTCTTACACTTTCATATTAACACATATATCAAGTTTAAGCCATAAATCTATTAAGATTAGTGTGGGGTACATTTTACGGTACCTTAGCCATATTCTTACACTTTCATATTAACACATATAATGAATTAAAGTCAGTAAATCTATCAAGATTTAGTGTAGGGTACACACCTGATTCGCTTAACGATTTCACTTGAAATCCCAAAATTCGATCTACTGCTTTAGATCTTTAACTCCCTACATTCGGCCCATATTAAAGGTTTAATGAAAAACTCATTCGGCCATAAAACCAAATCCTAGTAGGATTTGTACACTAAGACTTACCTTAATGTCGATTTGCTTATCACTCAAATCCCGAAAACTTTGCTTTTCTTCTCCTTGTATTTGGCCAAACACTAGATCTCTACATAGGTTAGTTTTCGGCTTTTAAGATAATAAGAAAATAGATCTATGTACTAAAGTAAGGCCTTGGCCGAATATACCTATGTACTTACCTTCCAAATCTTAAATCCCGAAAAGCTGGTACTTGTTCCTTGAGTAGTCGAAATTCCTATAACCATATGTTAGATTTAATCTAACATTAAAACATAAAACATGGCCTTTGGCCGAATACTATAGACATTTACCTTGTGGATTTTAAATCTCAAAACTCACCGAATAACTAGGAAACACGTGGCCTATGGTGTACCTTCGGGAAAAGAACTTCTCCTTCCATGATTCGGCCAAGATTAATAATCAAAATTAATCCCTAAATTTTGATAAGTCTAAAATATAAAAGAATGGAAACTAAACTTGGATCTTACCCTTATTTGAAGGAATTGATTGCACCTTCACTTCAACCTTCGAGATTCGACTATGGCTAAATGATGCTCTCACAACTTTTGGCTTTTGGAGGATTAGAAAGAAAAGAGAAGGAAGAATAAAAGCGAGGAATTTCGGCAGAGAGGAGAATTTGCTTAAGAAATTCGGCAAAGGAAAGAATGAATGAATGAATGGCCTTCTTTCCTTTTATAGCCAAATTACTAGGCTAGAGTCCCTACTTGGCCACCATTCTTCCTATGTGATAATTATCACTTTATCAAAAGAATTAATCCAACAATTATCTCCTAATTAGCGAAATTCTAAAGGAAATAAAACTCTGTTTAAGAGCCCACATGCCATCCACCCTCTCGCTCTTTGTAGCAAAATAAAACTTCTTTTATTTGCTTCCTAAGTGAATCGATCCACAGCCCAAATACACTTGCATGTGGCGCCATTTCAGAGGCCCTAAGTGGCATCTCCAAGCCACTTTTCCAAGCCCAATTGTTTGTCAAATTTCACATACTTTTTCTCTTAAGGCTACCTTGCCTTAATTTCCTCTTTAAACTTTAAAACTCGACATTTCTAAGTCATTTCTAAGTTTCCAAAAATTTTCGTTTGGCTCTTTAAACTTGACATTTCCTAGGTTTCCAAAATGTTCACTTTCCTCTTTTAACTTAGGTTTCCAAAATGTTCACTTTCCTATTTTACTTAGGTTTCCAAAATGTTAACTTTCCTCTTTTTGAAACTTAACATTTCTAAATCATTTCCAAGTTTCCTTACATTTCCTTACATTTCCTTACATTTCCTTTCATTTCCTTTCATTTCCTTACATTTCCTTATATTTCCTCTCAAGACTTAATATTTTCTAAAGTAGTTCCAAGGTTCTAAAATGCACACAACACATTCACAACACATAAGGCATACTATTAAGCAAAGATGCACACAATGGGATTCGAACCTCTTCCCTCAAAGTACTTCACTTGATGCCATAACCCTTGCACCTTAGGTGGCGTCCCTTACCACTTTTCCACATCACTTCTTGTTTTTAACTTAAAAACCAATAATTGTCCAAAGCTTTCTCTTCCATCCTAGGATTTTAAAAACCCTTAATTCACTTCCAAACACTGCCAAAACCTACTACTCATGAATTATGCACAAACGCATAACCCCTAATCTAGGATGTTACACCTTAGGTTTTCTACATGTGGTTTAGCTCTAAAGTTGAGGTACCCAAACCAGCAGATTCCTCGATCCTCACCCATTATAGGCTCATATGGATCGAGTTCAATTCAGGAATACATTTCCCTATGACCATGCGAAAGTGAAAGCTTCACGAAGTCATAGGTACAGATGTATTCCGGAAGTAATCCATTTGCCCATGTGGAGGTGAAAACCTCACGAAGGCATAACTTCTTGCTCCCACTTAAGGGTATGACCACGAAGGTCATGCGTTGCAATGCAGAAATATATATTAAAACCACATGCAATAAAATGATCATATTTTTAAAATTAGAATTTTAAATTCAAACAAAAGGACATGAAATTATCAATTTTACGGCTTTACTCTCTTATTGGTCCCTAGTGGAGTCGCCAAGCTGTCGAAACCATTTTAAAATCAGGTTTAGAAAATAGGGATCGACTTTAAAAACAAAAACGGGAGTCGCCACCAATCTTTTTTACTTAGGTGTGATTGGATCACCTTGTAAAACGTTTTATTTTAAGACATTTTTGGTCTAAGAAAAATGAGAAAACGGGTTCGAGAGTCGGTTACGTATGAGGAAGGGTTAGCACCCTCATACCGCCCAAAAATTGGTACCTAATTGATAAAATCATGTCCAAATGTTTGAAATTTAAAAAGTTTAAAATAAGATCCCTTATTAGAAGTAAAACCAAGATTTACCTATTTCAAAGAAATGTAAATACCACATCCAATAAGTTAGGATACGTCATTTTATAACTTTGAAGCTAGGTGTATTTTATTTTAGAAAATTCTTACCTCAAGATACAAAACATCACACCCAATAAGTTAGGATACAACGTTTTGGAATTCTCAAGAATAAGTTTTTTTTATTTAAAAAGTTGCGATATTTTTATTCCGAGAGAATATAAACATCACATCAAGCACGTTAGGACACCACATTTTTTAAACCCTCGTAATTAAATTCATCTCATGATTTACAAAACTTGTTAAAAGGATATTTTGTTATTTAGCCAACCGGAAAATCGTACCCAACACGTTTGGGCACTATTCCCCGAACTTCTAAATACCAAAGCATTGCCTTATTTAAAAAAAAAACTTTTAAAAATATAGTAATTTTGTAGAAAATGTATGTATAAAATAATAAATAAATAACTACATAATGGCAATCATAAATAAATAAATGAGAAAATATAGGCAAATAAAATATATACATATATAAATATATAAAAATAATAATAAATGCACAAATAATAAAACTTAATAAACAATGAAAATTTCAACATGCGATATTAAACCTTTCATGCAAATTTATATAAATGTGAAAAATATATTCCTATATATTGAAAAAGAAAAGAAAATATATTTTAAAATAAATAAATTTATAAAAATATATTTATAATACTATAATACATATAAAACTACATTTAAAATAAATAATATATTATACAATATAAATGATTTTGAGATAAAATAAAATTTTCTAAAATAATATACAATATACAATATATTAAAAATATAGAATATAATAACTAATATATTAAAATAAATATATAATAAAATAATCAAATAATAATAATATTGATAATAATAAATAATATTAGTAATAATAAAATAATAATATGATGATAAAAGAAAATTAACAATAATGATAATAAAATTACTAATAAAAATAATGAAAATTATAAAGGAAATGAAAAAAAAAAGAAATTGAATTTAAAAAAAAAGAATCTAGGGCAAAATCGAAAATAAATAAATAGGAAAGGATCAGATTATAGCGCGTGCGCGCAACGTAGAGGAACCAAAACATAAAATAACCCGCTCCCTGAAACGATGTCGTTTGAATGCAGACCAAATTAAAACATAGGAAAAATTATTGGGTAAAATTATGAATAAAATAAATTTAATTATAAAACAGTAGGAAAGCGGAGGGATCAAAAGTATAATTTCCCCATTAAAAAAAACACGCGGACCCTGGTTCGGGTCTAGGTCAACGCGCGGGTCATGCGTGGTCAAAACGGCGCCGTTTCAGTTTAGTTATATAAGTAAAAAAACAGTTCAAAAAATCATTTTATTCAATGTTTTTTAAAAAAAAAGTGAGAGAGCTCTGAAATTCTCTCTGCATTCTTCATCTGGCCCCGATCGTCGGACTGGTGAGCACGCGCCACACGCGCCGTCGTGGCTGGTGGCTGGAGGTCTAAAACTTACGATTTCGTCTTCTCCGAAAGGTAAACCTCTTTCCCTTTATATTTTTTCTTAAAAAACGGATATACGAACAATATGTAAATAAAAATAAACAGAATGGGATTTCAAAGAATCACCTTTATAAAACCTTTGTAGGCTATTATTGTATTTATTTTGTAATCTTTCTATTTCTGTCTGAATATTCGTGTGTGATGGTCCTTTTTTTTTTTCATTACAAGTTTACTGGGTTTTTTATAACCCGGAAAAAGAAAATAAAAAGGAAAACATCTTTTTCATATCTGCTCATTTCCTTTGCTATTGCGATTGGTTTCCTTTTTGTGCAGGTGATGAAAACACGGCGGTGATGGAGCACCATTCAGGCGTGGATTGAGGAGTGACCAAAGGCTGATGTGCGATGGTGTTGCGGCGTGACGATCGGGCTTGCGTACTGGTGGCGCGAGGAAAAAGGGGCTGCGGCGCTAGGGTTTCCTCTGAAACCCTATGTCTGAAGCTGTTAAAGCTTTTTGGGCCCCTTTGGGCCATTTCTATTTTGGGTTTGGGGTTTAGCCGGGTCAAACATGTTTTAGGTTTTAGTTATTGGGTTAGGCTAATTTGTCTGATGTGTATTTGGGTTTGGGTTATTTGGGTAATCTGCTGTTGGCCTTATTGGTTTTATGGGTGTTAATTTGTATTTTTGGGCTTTGTAATCTGGACTGTTTAAGGACATTTTTTATTGGTTTTTTTGTTCTGTTTTCGGGCGGGAAAAAATGGTTATTACAGTACTTATGTGTTCATATGGTTGTGGTTAAATCTATGTTTTGGTATGTTAGTCAAGCTAATGTTTTGCATGTGTTTTAGTTTTAAGCTTGGTAGCCTAAATAGCTAAAACATTAGTTTAATTATGGAAAATTAGTATAAATGAGAATTTGGATGATTGATGCCTTATTGATGTGTTTGCAGATATAAAATGTGGTACCAATTAAGGTACATTGGTTAGGCACTTAAGATGGATGATTTGACATATTTTAAGCATGTTTAATTATGTTTTGAATAGGTTAATTGGCTAGTAATTGAGTTGTTAGTGTCCAAGTAAGCATGATTTGGTAAACTTAAGTTTTAAGGTACATTTAGGCACACACAGCCTGAGACACGGTCTGTCACACGACTATTGACACACACGGTCTCGCCACATGATCATGTGTCTTGTTAATTTAAGTGCAGGTTTCACACGGCCTACGACAAGGCTATGTGACCCAAGTTAGTGAGTTACACGGGCAGAGACACAGGCTGAGACATGGTCGTGTGTCTCAAGTCAGTGAGTTAGACGAGCTGGGACACGACCATGTGTCCTACCTTCGAAAGCCACACGGATTGGAGCATATCACACGGCCTAGCCACACAGTCGTGTGACCCTTGTTTTTAAAATTTTTGAAAATTTTCTCAAACCCTTATGAATTGTTTCAAATTAGTCCCTGTTTGTTTTCTAATTATTTTTAGGGTCTCATAAACTCATATTAAAGACTATAAGAGTATTTTTACGCTAATTTTAAATGAAGTAGCAAACCTAATATCATTGAAGGTAGTTGTCAGAGTATGGTTCAATACTTTGATAATAATAATTGCAATAGTCTTGTTATGTATCCAACTTCTAGCTTCTAAGAGGGGATAAATAGCAATAAGAGTGTAAACAGTGGAAGACCAAGTTTAGCATTGCATAGAATATCTCATCATTGGTTGTTTACGATAATAATATGGAAACATCAAATTAACATGTTCTGCTCTCTGTATAATATGATGTTAATAGTCAACTTACACATTTGCTTATGTTGTAATTAAATGTTCTGATTTGTTAGTAATGCCCATGACCCTAATCCAACGACGGGTTTGGGTTAGGGGTGTTACAATTATACAAAACTAAATATATTTTTCAAAAACTTAATATTATCATTTTTATTTTTAAACTAAAATAATTAATAAGAAATATATTTAATATTAAATATAATTATCGGAAGGAAATTAATTAGTCTAGTAATATAAAGAAAACAAAAATATTAGTAATTTTACATGAAAAAATTTGGCAACTAATAATTATAAATTGAATCACAAAATTATGTAATTATCACAATTAAATTATAACACTTTGTAATTATATCACAATTTAAAAATATAAATATACAAGGATTGTTATTTGAGGTAGAATTCTTTTGCAACTTATAATTATTATAAATTAAATAGTACAGCTATTATTTTACGGCTAAACTAATATAAATCTAAATTAAATCAATTTGTAAAGATAAAAGCACAACTATTATTTTACATATTAACATATATAAATCTAAATTAAATTAAAATTAAAATCATTTTTAAGATGCCAATTTAGTAATATGATGAAAAAATATTTAAGAGGTCAAATATCTTGATTTGATTTGATTTTAATCAATTTGATTTGATTTTATTCAAATTGGTTTATTAATGTAGATTTGTATCTTTTTTCATGAAAATTTTCAAAATTTCTCCGTATTGAATGCCTATAAAAGCCTAAAGAATACGTCAGAATCCTTTACAGATAGAGAAATAACGAATTTTTTCACTCTCAAAAATTCTTTTCTTTTTCCTCTCCAAATTTTCAAACTTTTCGGTGACAAAAGAAGGCAAGGTTTGCCCATTGATCACTGCAAAGGTATTACTGTCGCGATCATTTTGTTATTGTATACTGGGAGACAGTCTACCAACGTTTCTCCAAGTACCATAGGAGCAGCCAAATCTATCTTAAGGAAACAATGAAAACATGCCTCAACATCTAGTAAAACTTGATTCCCTTTATTCAATTTTGGTTTTCCAAAATCTTGTTTATTTAATTGTTTTCAAGTCTGATGTTTTAAATAAATATAAATATTTATTTAATTTGTTTTATTTAGATATGGTGTTTATACATAAATATAAATTTGTTTATATAAATGTTTGCTTATATTAATTTGATTTATTTGTTTATATAATTATTTATATTTATATTTGTTCGCTAATGTGTTTTTCAACAATATTTTATTCAATTATGCTACTCAATGGTTCCTGGATGATCCCCTCTTGAAGAGAATGTACCCGTTAATAATGTGTGGCCTAACAGAGGGTCCAACCAAGTGGCTAATGATAGATGATCCTTCTCATGGGTGGTATGAAGCATGCGGAAGGTTGGTCACTGAGTAATTATCTGGACAAAATAAGGCGGAAGACAATCCGTGGATGTCTCTCCAATCGTTTCTCTTGTAACCACGTGTCCACGTTGAGGTAGAAGTATAACAATTGTCATTTCCCAACTCGAGAAGTAAGTTATAAAATAGCATGAGTCATAAATTATATATATATATATATATATATATATCATAGATATAAATTTATAAAAAAAAGTGGAAATTAAATAAAAAATTAAAACTCTTAGTTTAAGAGAGGATAAACCTTAACAATATGTCGATAGAAATGAATTTGGAAACAAAGGAAAAGCCCAAAAAAAGCCTTCAATGATGATCATATTCCTGGTTTGATTGCAAAGTTTGTTGTTATCAGTTATGTATTTAGAAAATGAGGGAGTCAAATCTTGTTGTTGCATAATAATTTATGAATGATCTTAAGCTTTGCCTTTTTCAACAAAGGTTGCTGTGTTTCAAAAACAAAAGAAGCCACGTTATTTTTGGCTATCATGTTCTAACACCACCGGTAATTGTCTTCACTAATTGTATTTAACCTTAATTTTTTATTAGATTGATTGATAATGTTGGTGATTTTCCTCCCGACACTACCTCTAAACTTTCAACTCAATTATATCACTTACCCTTGGCTTCTTTTGTTTTTTTTTCTTTTTTCTCAACTTGAGATATGTCCCATAGATGCCTTCCAAAGTTGGGTGAGTTGTATATGAATTTGAATAAAGATTTTACAAGTTAAATTAAAAAAAATATTTTTTATATTTATTATTATTTTGAAAAGTATTTTTAAGTATTTGAATACAATTTAAGATCACCTAATTATATTTATGTTCTTGTGTCGGTCGTTCAACTTTAAATTTTTAATTTAGACACTAATGTTTAAATTCATTTCTATTTTCATCACTCTTCCTTAAAATGGTAATGAAAAGTTTTTCAGAACTAGTGTAATAACACATTTACTTCTCAATACTTACATATTATATCAATTTGATCTTAATTCTAAACAATTCAATAAATTTAATCCTTGATAGAAAACTAAAGAAAAAGAAAAGGAAATTAAGTTATACCAATTTTAAAAGTCTTTCTATTATCAATTTTCACCTGTGTGATCAAAACAAGAACAAATTTAAATATTAATACCTAAACTGAAATTTTTAAAATTGAACAACCAAAATATGAACATAGACTAATTAGATAACCATTTAAATAGTTAGATTGAATTAAAATACTTAAAAACACTTTTCAAAATAATAATAAATATAAATTTATTTTTTTAATTTAACCAAATTTATAGTTATAAAGTCTTTATTCAAATATATATATACACCCAACTCTCGAAGGCATCTATGGGATATATCTAATTGCAACTTGTTGATACACAATATCAACAGTAGAATTTGATAATGAGAAAGTGGTCTTCCAGTCAAAGAACAGGGGAGAAGTAGAAAATAAAAAATTGGGCCCTCTCACATCCCGTCCCTTAGAATTTTATTATATTAACACATCTGAACTTGAAAAAAAAAAAAATAACAATAACAAAAAAAGCCAAGGCTAAGTTATATTATTTTAAAATATTTTAATTTTTATTTTAATAAAAATTAATAAAATATACATATAATGAAATTTAAATTTGTACTAATTAAATTGATAAATTAAGACTAAATCAAAACTTTTATTTGATAAATGAGTTAATATTATACATATTTCATGTGTTTCTATAATTAATTAATTTTAAATCATATATTTTATTGTTTATTTATATTATTTTTAAAGAGGCTTTAAATTTCTAGTATAATATGATGCATGTGCACTAAGATTGAACTGTAACTGTAGGCCAAATCTTTTTCAATCCTTTATTTAAGTCTAGCTGGGGCTAATCTTTAAAATTTGAAGTATTGAATTAAAAATTGTGAAAATGATCCGACCTTGAGAAGCTAAGGTGTGTAAAGGATTTGGGAAGGTTTGGATTTCATCACCCCGAAATATTAGAGAAGGGGACAAAAACCTTTCAACCATCTCTCTTACGTTATTTAGAGTTTTGGTTGACAACTAGTGGAACTTTGTAACGCTTTTTACACCCCCAATTTTCGTATAAGACGTTAATGATTTTGGATTGGATAATCGTTTCTCCTTTTAACCTAATTTATACCCTTCTCCGGTTAAGTTATTAATTTATGAGTTAACTATTGAAATAGTTATTTTTATTTGTCTTAAATTACATTTTAATTATTTGTATTTGATATATTATATTTTAGTCACTTATGTTATCGTTTTGTTATAAAATGATCACTCTGTCGTTAAAGATTTGTTTCCTCCCAAACAGCAGCTCATGCGTAACAGTTAAAATGAGTTTTAAATGCCAATATAGATGTTTAGCTAGGATGAGAAAAGTTTAATTTTTTTTATGAAAATAGAATACAAAATTTTACCTTAAAACTCAATTTTCTCCAATTTAAAAGTAGAATACATATATATAAAAACATGAAAAGATGGACCACCTTTTTGCAAAAAAGAAGAAGAAGGGAAAACCATAATATTTGAACCCAAAACCCAGGTAAAGAACAAATAAACTCATTACTTACTGTAATCCATGATTGGACCCTCCGTTGAATCAATCATTTGTTCTTTCATTTTGAATTAAAAAAATCTAACTGATTGATGGAGCCCTCAATTTAATTTCTACTGTTTCGATTCAACAAAGATAACTATGAAAATGGATAGTTTTTCAGTCAAAATGAAAACAAAAACTAAAAAGAAAAAGGAGACCAAGGATTTTTTTTTTTCCAATTCAAGGATTAATATGATGTATTGGTTTTGATTATTTCTGGAAACCAAATTAACATTTTTCTTTAATTAATTTAGAAAATTCAATAAATTTAATTTCATTAATTAAAAAATCAATTAATTTACTTGGCTGGACATCCACGTTAGCATTTAAAACCTATTTAATTGCCACATCAGACTATCGTTTGGGAGGTAACAGATCTTAACTGCAGAGTGATCATTTCGTAACAAAATGATAATATAAGTGACTAAAACATAACATTTCAAACATAAGTGACCAAGATATAACCTGAAGCAAATAAAAATGACTATTTTGGTAGTTTACCCTTAATTTATTTATAATTATAATCTACGTAAAGATATTATTTAGGGGATTAATCCCACGAAATATTTCCAAATTTTGGACTAAGTCTATGTTCATGATCAACTTCTAAATATTCTCATTTCCTTCTAAATTAAAATTGTGTTTGGACCTACAAAAACAAAATTAAACTCGTTTAAAACATTTTATTATCATTAAAGAAGGCAATTGACTGCCTTAAAATTAATTGCTTCTTACATGTGATGTACCAAATTTATCTTCTAGCAAAAGTTTTCTAATAAGAAAGCTAGGGAATTCAAGAAGAGTGAGTTCAACATCATTATTTGAGCCTAATTTAGCTAACCAATCTGCCACCTTATTACCTCCCTTGGAAAAAACTAGAATTTAACTTCTTGTAATTGCCTCTTGGCTTCCATAATATGTCATATAAGCGTCATCAAAGAGTGTTCACAGAATTTCCCAATTCATCTCAATAGCATCTAAACAGTTGATCTCAACAATAAATTTACTATAGTTTCGTAGGAGAGCCACTTCAATACCAATTAAAATAAGCCATAATTCAGACTTTAGAGCAGAGCCTCTCCCAATGTATTTCCTGAAGCCTTTTAACCAATTCCCAACAGAATCTCTCACCACACCACCAACCATCAAATAGTGTCCATTCATATTATAAGACTCATCAACATTAACCTTAACCCATCCACTACTCGGTGGATGCCATTTCACCCTGGCACCTTGATTAATTCCCAATGTAACACCCCAAACCCGGCCAAGACGTTATGGCCATATCTGGCAATGTCACACGATAGTGTTTTTGAAACCTCGTTGTTACGATGAAAACATTCCATGTTATTATATTTAGTAAACCTTTGTTAGAACTTAGGAAGTCATCTTTATTCATTTAAAACATTTGTTTTGAAACATCCCTCGTTGCGGAAGCTTTAATAAAACAATCTAGGTGATCATGCATTTAGAAATTACTTTAACTTTTGAAAACCGAATTTTCTACGACCAGCAGGTATAAATCCATAAAGTAAAATAAATAAATAAAAACTCAAATTTAAAACCAAAGTCCCAGAGGGTCCTTAAATTACAACCCAAATAATCAATAATAATCAAATCATAAATCCTAAATTGAAAACCATGAAGTCCAAAAATTACAATGGTCACCACTGAGTCCTCCGTCAAACTGATCCGTCTAAGTCTGGGGATTACCTGTGCACATTTAACAAAAATGGTGAGTTTACATAAAATCAGTGTGTAATCTCACAGAAACAAACAAACAATTAGTATTCACAGTGCACAGTTGAACAGTCTTGGGCCTAAGCCCTTTTCAATATCTGTGATAGTTTGGGCCTTAGCCCATCTCAGTACAGTGTCAAAAATAGAGTAGGGCCTTAGCCCATCATAGTATCAGTAGCAATAACAGTTATGCAGTAGCAAAATCCTACCCAACCAGCCTCTACACACCATCTCCGTCCAACCCTACACTCCATGTGGGGATATAATGAACCCACCCATCTCTCCTTAAAAACATTTCGGTAAATTTAGGCCCACATGCCCATGTGATCTGCCCGTGTGGGCCCACACGCCCGTGTGGCCCACTTGGCCCAAATTGGCCTTAGCCGTGTGATCCATTTTTAAAGTAACCCATGCTAGCTCAATACTCATATATGTTTTCACTATTTACTTATATGTTCATTCAAAGCTGTCTACTTGAGTCATTATCACTAAATTATTTATATCTTGAGCTATAGAATTCCAAATTAAGATCCTCTTGATATTTTTTAAACTAGACTCAAATGCCTTTCTATCATAAAATTTTCAGATTTTATAGTTTATCAAATAAGTACAGTTAAATCTTTAAAGTTATCCCTATTTTGCTATTTGACAACTTCATCCTTTCCTTACTAAAAATTATTTATCTCTTAGTACGGAATTTAGATGATGTTTCTGTTTGTTTCTCTTGAAAATAGACTCATAAAGGATTTAAACATATAAATTTAAGCCTCTAACTATATTTTTACAATTTTGATGATTTTCCTAATTCGAATAGGGAACCTAAAATCATTCTAACCTTGTCTCACAAAATTTATTATATCTCATGATTTACAATTTCATTACTTACATTGTTTCTTCCATAAAAAACTAGACTCAATAAAATTTAATTTCATATTTTATTCAACCTCTAAATTAATTCCCACTATTTTTGATGATTTTTAAAAGTTAGACTACTACTGTTGTCCAAAACTATTTTAATGTAAAATGTTGATTTCCAAGTTTTATAACAACCTTATTTCCTTTCTCTACAATTTTTCGCATCATTTTCTCTTATTTCTCGACAGCAAGCAATTTTAGCTTTTTGCCGAATCCTTTTTTTTTTGCGTTTCAGGTACACACCTATCTTGTTTACGCTACTTACGCAATCCCAAGATCACCAAAAACCTATAATCGACAATCCCAACTTTAGAATCGATCTTAAACTAATATTAAACCGTATTCAAGTACCAAAAGGTCTAAGCTTGTCCGTTCATCACTTACCCTTTAACTTTGCACAATTCCACCACCACTTAACATGAGGGAGATAGCAACCGAAACGATTCGCTGCTGTAAAAATAACCATTCCTCATTAACGAAGAGTTCAACAAAGTTAAGAACAAATTCAAAGCCAAAACCACTCACCCAAACAACACAAGAAAACACATACCTTATATGCTTACCAAACGATCACCACTTCGAGTCAAATCGACGAAAGTTAATTTCAGTCTCACGATCGACTCCTAAACAGTCAACAAAATACCCCTTAATCCCTTATCCAAGTAACATTCGAGTTTAATAAAACAGAAACTTACCGTACAACACAATTGCACACTTGCACAAAGGGGAAAAGATGAAGAAAGACAAAGAAAATGGAAGGGGAATTTAAAGGAAATTCGGCAGCAGGGATTTATTATTTAGAAAAAAAGAGAAAAACCAAAAATTGAAAGTGGGGGAGAAGAGAGAAAACGTCAAAAAGGTGGAAAAGAGTCTGAAATTTGAAAAAAAAACTAAACAAAAAGATAATGTCTAAAAATCTGGTAACTCATCTCCTTGAGTCTCTCCCTAACCTCCCACAACAACTCCACTACTTGAAATTTCAATTTGACTAGGACTCCACCACGCCACACGGCCAAGCAACAAAAATAATTCCCTTGCTCGCGTAGGGACTTGAACTCAGACCTCCCACAAGCCAACACACACCTTAGCCACCAGCACCAGCAGACCCATTCTGATATATTTTTACCAACTTTTGACTATAAGCCTACTGACCAGAGATAGGGATTTATTCATAAAAATACCAAAATTTGCCCAAGTCAAGGCTTGAACTTAGGAACTCATACACACTCCCAAAACACTTAACCACTGAAGCAGACAGATATTTGTGTGTCACACATACACGAAATCAAAAATTAAAATTTTGGGGCGTTACACCCAATGACTCAAAACTCAATAGTGATTCATGGATATTAGAAACAAAGTATTCTACCCTGCATACAATCTCATCAGGCCTGTTTGAAATCTGTTGAAAAATAAATTTATTTCTATTCTTCCACAGTAACCAGCACAAGATAGCAAAGAGTCTCGCATGGGCATAATTTACCCCAAAAATCGCCATTCAAGTTGGTAGTTACCCAATCAAAAGATCTAAATCAAAGAAGCAAGATACATAATTTGGGGGTATTACCTTTTCCCATACCTTAGCCGCAATAGAGCAGTCACACAGGGTATGAATGACTGTTTCTTGAATATACCTACACATGGTACAGTCTTTTGAGGGAGACAGATTCCTTTTATTCCTTTCGAAATTTTTTAAGAGTTTCGGGTGTATAACCAGAGAAAATGCTTGATTCTTTGTGGTAGATTAGTCTTCCAAATTACACTCCAAATATTGTCCCCTTCCCGGTCATTCATCTGTACTAAACTGTTATACGCCACTTTGACGGAAAACTTCTCAGCTCTATGATTTTGCTACATACAAATGTCTCTCCTAACCATATCACAAGGGGGAGGGCACACTGCTATATAGTCCAAGATATCTCTACCAACATACCACTAAAGTGATGACCAATTCTACAGACCATTCGCTTTAACCATATCGGCTACCTTGATTTGTTCCACTTTATTCGAGTTGGCTAGCATGTGATTTCGAATCGCTCCCAATTCAGGAACTCAAATGTCATAAAAAAAGAATCCACATCTTTCCCATCACCTATGCTCCAAGAAATGTTTTGCTTAAATTGTTCCCAAATATTTGATAAAGAACACCAAACATAAGAACAATAAGGCCGATAAATTAATTTGGGGCATCAATCCATTATCTTATATTTATACAGTAACAAACGTAACTAAAGAGCATCATCATTGTTTGTAAACTGAAAAGCTACCTTCATAAGAAAATAGATATTTTGGGGGATCATTCTCTTACATCCAAGACCCTCACACTTCATAGATTGGCAGCATGTGTCCCAATTAACTAAGTTCACTTTATTGGCATATCTCGTGAAGCTCCAAACAAAGCTTTTAACAATTTGTTCAATCTTGTCACAAACACCAACAAGAATCATGGACGATTGCATAAAATAACTTGGAATGACCAATAATAATGACTTGGCCAAAGTAATACGACCAACCAAAGAAAGGAGTTTAGCGTCAAACCTATTAAGCTTCTTCTATACCTTATCTATAATAAATTGGAACATAATAATCTTAGTGACTATCTTATGGAACAAAGGTATTCCCAAATAGATCCCCAAGTCATCTACTTCTTGCAAACCCAACTCCTCGCTAAGCATTTCCTTAACAAATTTATCAGTATTGGTTGATAAATGAATTTTTTTTCTGTATTCATTTTCTGACCCAAATACAAGCAAAATTGGTGAAGGAAAAATTTCATGGCTACAGTAGTTTCCTTGCTTCTTCAAACAATATTAGGTCATTCAAAAAAAAAAAAGATGTGATAGATGAGGTCCTTCTCTTCCAAGCCGAATAGGCTTCCAGGTAGATTCAGTGATAGCCAACTTAATAGTCTGGTCAAGCTTCTCCATAGTTAACACAAATGAATAAGGAGAAATAGAATTCCCTTGCCTTACTCCTCTTAAAGGGAGAAATTCATCAGTGTAGCACCTATTCCATAAAATTTGCACAGAAATAGCAGACATGACACATCATATAATGGCACAAACTAATGTCTTAGGAATTTGGGCATATAAAAGTGTATCCTCAATAAACTCCCATATTAGCCTATCATAAGCCTTCTCCATGTCGATTTTGATTGCCATCCATCCTTTCTTCCCCTTTTTGTGTAGTACCGAATGAACAACCTCTTGAGTAATAAACACATTATCCATAATAATCATTCCCCCAACAAAGCTAGTTTGATTTTCTACAATAAGAGACAACATGATAGGTTTGAAATGGTTCACAATTACCTTTGTTAAGACCTTGTAAGGCACTGTACATAAGCTTATGGTCCAGAACTGAGGCATTGATTTCGAAGAACTTATTTTAGGGATTAGCACAATTGATGTTTTATTAAGAAAAGACTCAATATTACCTCCTTCAAACACCCTTTTAACCATGCACACCAGTGACTCTCCTACAATATTCCATTGGCTTTGATAAAATTGGGCATAAAGTCTATCCACCCCCAGCGCTTTAAGCGGTGTCATCTCAAAGAGAGTATTATGAACTTCTTGATGAGAATGAATTCACCAAATGGAATCCAATAACTCCAGTTCAAGAATGGAGAACATGTTCTGAATAGGAAACCAACACATACTAGATGCATCTGTTGTATATAACCTTTTAAAGAAAAGAATAGTTTCAAATTTCAACACTTTCTCATCGTAGGACCACTCACCATCAGTCAACTTAGAGCTTTGATCTCATTAAAATGCCTCATTGAGTTAGCCTTACAATAGAAGTATTTGGTGTTTCGGTCTCCAAGAGTCAACCAATCACTTCGCACCTTTTGTCACCAAAGACTATTTTAAGTCCATAATTCCTTCAAGTTCTACTTGCAATGATTTCTCCAAATTAAAAAGGTTTTTAGATTGAAACCTCTTAAGCACTCTTTGGATTCCATCAAGTCGGTTCATCATATTTCTCTTCCTCTTTAAAATATGCCCAAAAACATCATTATTCCACATATTCTCGCTGCTACCATAATCTTCTTTACTGAACCTTCTAATGAGCTCTCACTATTCAAATTCTCATTAACCATAGAAGCAAAACTACTATGAGATAATCAACCACTTAAGAACCAGAAAGGACGAAGGGAATTTATTCTTATCTTGTTTCCAAAAAAAATCGATAGCGGGCAATGATCAGATTTAATTATCAGCATATAAAAAACAACAATATTCGGGAACATTAGCTCTCAACGAGAATTGCATAAGTTTCTATCAAGACGTTCAAATATATTCCCTCTATTCCAAGTGAATTTAGGACCTCTAAATCCAAGATCCTTGAACTCACAAACTGAGCATTCCTGCTGAAAAGCTGGACAACTAGCAGTAACCTTTTTCGAGCCACCTTTTTTCTTATCCTCATCAAGCAAATCATTAAAATCCCCAGCAATCAACCAAAGAAGAATAATATTCTTAGCAATACAATTTAGGCCATTCCATAAATCTTTCCTCAAATTTTTATGGGGACTCCCATAAACACCTGTAAAGAACACCTAATCTATAACATCATCAAATTTAATTTTCATGTGAGTAAACTGCATATGATTAACCATAACTTCAACACAGATATTATCTTTCCACAGAACCCAAATTCCACCTGAATATCCCACAGCTTCCACCCAATGCGACTAAGGCAGACCAATAATTTTAATCACTCTATCTACTTTTAAACCACTTATTTGGGTTTTCATCAAAACCACAATACAAGGATCTACTTCGCATAAACACTCCATAATTCTGCAAAATTAGGGTGCCAAACACCTTGGCAGTTCCATACAAAAATTTTTGACATTATAAAAATTATAATTACAAAAACAACCAAACCTTTGAGGACACCATCATTCATCTAATGAATCGTTCATTAGAGTCACGTCACTTTCTCCCCATGGACCACTCCCGATGGTCGACCTAAAATCTGTCCACTATCAGCCTAGTCCAAAATCACCAGTTCCGTGTTCCCCTCTCGAGTGTCCGCATCTCTACCCTCCACCTCCAAATGATTCACCGTACCTTGGATATCCTATCGAATAAGAACTATGCCAGCCAGGTCATCAAGAGTTTACTCATCTCCTCTAAACTTAGAGTTCAGAGTATTATTACTCCTATTTTCCTTCAAAAAAGGAAGGAGTGCAGAATGAGGAAATACTTTTTTTATTCTTATTTCATTTCTCATAAGAGGAGAAGAACCAATTAGATCATTTGGGTTCTAGTTTTCTTTGAAAAGGTGAACTTTATGAAATTTTCAATCCAATATTCCTTGGTTACCATTAGTACAAAATTTAGGTAGCCTAGACCCCACTTTTGGCCCAATCTTGAGAGTTCCAAAACTCATCCAGACTCCTCAATACCACCCCTTGATTGTCCATTCTATTCCCACTCACAGCCTATTTATTAGCCTACCCTTTAACACCCACAACCCACTTTTTATGACCTTTAGTTTTAATATTCTTCCCTTTATTACTCCCATCAAATTTTCTCCCATTCATAGTCTTTGTAACAGATTCAATAAGCTTTACTTGACCCTCACCTAAAAATTTAGCAAGTAAATTAACTCTTTGTTCCTTTTGTTTCTTGAAATTAAAAATACTTATACCATTCTCGTTACTTTCATCCTGTGAGACACCTATTTTGGAAAGAATATTAAATCGAGATCCAAAAAGATTTTTTCATTTCCACTCTCTTGTTCATCATCATTCATTTGATTTTGTCTACGATTCCAATGATCCATAATGATCCACTCACCGAACCTTTCATTCTCAACCTGTTCTTGAATTGATGTAGTGTTTTATGTTGATCCAGTCTAACAGGATCCTTAGCTTCACCCGATCCTTTCTCCATATCCTCCACTATCTTTTATTGAGGGCAGTCTCTTTTCAAGTGTCCAAAAGATCCACAGCCAAAACAAACTGTTGGAAGAGATCCATACTCTACTCTATGGATCCTGCTAGCAATTCTTATTCTAGAAACAAGCGGCTTCCTTAAGTCAATTTGAACTACAAATCGAGCAAACTGACCCCTTGATCCTTTATCCATCATTAAATCAATTTCGATTACATTCCCTACCATTTCACCAATAGCCTAGAAAATATTTCTCTTATATAATGTATAACAGCCTGATTTAGGGGTTAGTCGGAACAGTGGTTTTAGAACCACTAATTTGAAGATGAAGAAAATTATTTTTATGTTATTTTATGAGAGCATGATTATATAGGTGCATGAAATTTTGGTGCTTTAATTCTAGTGATTTCATGCTTAATTACGAAAAAGGACTAAATCGCATAAAATGCGAAAGTTCTATTTTACAAGCTAAAGGTATCTAATAGTTATAGAATATTAGGAGGTCTCTAATGTGCAATTAGTCCTTGTATAGGGTGGTGGCCGACCATAGGGACAAAGAATAGGAAATTTGGTCAAGTGGGTGGAAATTAGGTAACTTAATTGACTAGATATATTAAAATAAAGAAAGAAAAGATATCATCTTTTCCCCTTCACTCCTCCACTGAAAATTAGCATCAAATAGGGATTTGAAACCTCAAAAACTTCAGCAAACTCTTCTCCTTACAAGTAAGTTTTTAGTGATCATTTCATGATAATATTTGTACTTTTGGAACCCCTAAAGCTTAAGCTAGCTAAAGAGGGGACTATCTTGCAAAATGGTTGAAAGTTTAGAATTTTTCCATGTGAGATTTTAAGTTTTTTTCTGCAATTTTATGGAAGAAAATAAGTCATAGTTGTTTAATAAAAAACTTTTGTGAAAGTGTTACCATGAAAACACCTAAAAGGACCTTTTTGTAAAGGTTGTAAAATATGTGGTAAATGTGGGAAATAATGAGTATTGAGGGCTGTCATAAGAGTAATAAATGTTCACCTAGGCTTGTTAAAGAAAGAAATTTGATTAGAATTGATTTTTGATCCTAGGGGTAAAATGGTTATTTTGTGAAAGTATAAGGGCAAAATAGTAATTTTACCAAAATTATGATTATTGAAATGTATTTGTTAATGTGGCGATTAAATGAGATAAATTGTTATTATAGATCAAGAAGAGCGAAGAATTAACATCGACCGAGGAAAGGGTAAAGTATAAGACTAGATTGACAATCTAGCCTATCTTGAAATCTAGGTAAGTTTGTGTGCAATAAATTCAACATCATGTTATTAAGTTTATAAGTTTTTGATATTAGTGATGTTTTATAATATTTCTATGAATTTGAGTTATGATGTTGAATGAGAAAATGATGAGAATTATGATGTGAAAGTCCCGGTTGGACTTTAATAAATGAGAGAATAAGATCATTGAAACATGAGACTGGTAAGGTCCCGTATAAGACCATGTATAGGATATGGCCTCAGCACCGAATGGAGATCCCGTATAAGACCATATTTGGGATATGCATCAGCATCGAATATAAGAATCGTATAAGATCATATTCGGAATATGGCATCGACAATTGAAATGAGATCCTGTATAAAACCATATCGGGGATATGGCATTGGCATCTAAAAGTGACCCCATGTAAGACCACATCTGGGATGTGGCATTGGCGTTGTAATTATGTGAATGAGGATGATCATATAACCTTGAATATCCTAAATGATTAAATGTAATAAATAATTAAGCTTATGATAGAGATGAGATTAATGCTAAGACCAAGTGATGAAGCGATACAGGTATATGTGAGTAATTCAAGAGAATAGTTCATGATATGTGGTATGATATGTAATTGGTAAGAGTAAGTATGTGTAAGTTATGGAAATGAGCTTAAGACTTGTGTTTTCCTTCAATGTAGTGGATAGATGACATTATGAGCTTTATGTTACTATTTATTTCATGCAAACTTACTAAGCTTTATGCTTACTCCTCTCATTTCCCTTTTCCTTGTAGCATTGCAAAGTTAGCTCGAGAATTCATGGAATGTCAGAGTTCGAAAATCACACTATCGACTACTCTTTGGTATAGCAAAGTTAGATTCATTTTAAGTATGGCATGTATATGACTTGGTCATTTTGTTATGTCATATTTGTTAGCCAAAGTGTTGGCTATTTATATTATCAAATTCATTTCGTAAGTGGTCATTGGAATTGGGCCAATACTTGATAAGTTTATATATATTTAATGATGATAAATTTCATTAAGTGTATGCTAGTATGAATGTCTTGATTTTGAGTCCTTAGAAGTGCTTTATAGTTCTAATACTTGTTGGATTGAATTGGTGAAAGTATGGTTGCCATATAGGGTGGCGTTTGGCTTGGTAGATAGCCTTTCAAATGTCCATACGGGTAGACACACGGGCGTGTTTCTAGGCCGTGTGTGACCACGGTCAGCCCCATGGGCATGTTGATTGGCCGTGTTTCCCTTTGCATGCTAGGTTTACAAATCAGTATGCTCAGTAGTAAACACACAGACAGAGACACGACCGTGTGTCTCAATCATGTGGGAGGCACGGCCATGGACATGGGCGTGTGCCCAGGCCGTGTGAAGTCTGCACTTGAAATTAGGAATTTAATTCGACACACAGTCTAAGGACACGAGAGTGTGCCTGGCCATGTGACCTTAGTGAGTTGATGACATCATAAATAGAATGCCATGGTTTTTGTACATGAGCTAAGACACGGACGTGTCGTGGCCGTGAGAGGGATACGAGTGTGTGTCCAGCCTTGTGAAAACCCTTGTAGGTTCAAAATGAGAAATAAATGGACACAGTTGTGGAACATGGGCATGTGAAATTCCCCATGGGCATGTCCTTTCCTCCACACGGGTGTGTGGCCCTATTTTAAGTAAAAATTTTCTAAGTGCGTAAAAGTTTTTGGTTTAGTCCTGAACCATTCCAAATGTATGTTTAGGGTCTTGTAGACCCGTAATAAATATGTATATGAATGAAAAAGTTTTAAGTTAGAATGAAATTTTATAGCCTGATGTTGTATGTTTAAGTCAGTTAAGTTTGATAATGCCTCGTATTCGATTCCAGTGTTGAACACGGGTAAAGGGTGTTAAATTTAGTGGTATCAAAGCTACGGTTTAGTCGATTCTCAGAATAACGTAGCGTAAGTATGAGTCTAGCTATACATGCCATATGTATGAGTATTTACATAATGATAGTGTGATGAATCCTGACTATTTGAGTTGTGCTTTTTATATAGTAATGGATCACGATCGAGCTGCAGCCGATGATGCTGCAAGTAATACGCTGGCTCCCGCGTAAGGAACCGCGCCAGTAGAGAGTATACGTGAGACTTTGGGTCAGGGAGAAGAGGCTCGAGAAGCCTTTCTCCATATTATGAGCAATTGGTACACTGAGTATATTCGAGCAAATCCTAATACTCAACCCCATCCACCCCACCTTTTCCTCAACCCGCTCTTGTAGCTCCTCAAGTGGTAGAGGTAGTAAGAACAGAAAGGCTTCCATTTGATAAGATCTGAAACAAGGAGCAAAGGAATTTTGGGTTAGTAAGGATGATGATCCGGAGAGGACAGAGTTTTGGCTTGAGAATACCATCATGGTATTTGATGAGTTTTCATGCACACCTGAAAAGTGCATAAAGTGTGTGGTATCTCTCTTAAGAGATTCGGCCTATCAGTGGTGGAACACCTTTGTGTCGGTGGTACCAAGGAAGAGAGCTAATTGGGAATTTTTCCAAGAGAAATTCTGAAAGAAGTACATTAGTCAAAGATTCACCAACCAGAAAAGAAAGGAGTTCTTGGAGCTAAAGCAATGTCGAATGACGATGACTGAATATGAGCGTGAGTTCGTAAGGCTCAGCAAATACACTCCAGAGTGCGTATCAACAGAAGCCATCATGTGCAAAAGATTTGAGGATGTCCGTTTGTTTGTTGGTGTCCTCAAACTAAAAGAGTTTGTGATGCTGATAGATCGAGCCTGTAAGGTTGAGGAACTAGTCAAAGAGAAAAAGAAAGCTGAAATTAAGTCTTGCGGCTCGAAGAAGAGACAGTTAGGCAAGTCATTCCAATCCTTGTACAAGAAGTCAAGAGAGTTTACTGTCCGATTAGCTACTTCAGCTGGGTTTTTAAACAAAAGTAAAGGTAGACAGTACCTGGGGTCTAAGGCTCAGACTACTTTAGTTGCTAGTGTTGGCAACGCTCGACCGAGTAGATCAGAATACCCGTAGTGTGGCAGACGTCATCCCGGTGAGTGTCGAGCAAATAAGAAGGCTTGTTTCAAGTGTGGATCTCTAGACCATTTTATCAGATATTGCCTCGAGGCGGGTGAGAAAGAGAAACCTCAGAATGCAAGACCAGAAAGTACTGCTGAGGAAGACCACAGAGAAACCCTAGAAATGAAATGGGTAGGAAGGATTCATCTAGAGAGCAAACTGCAAAAGTTGAGGGTAGTGTACCCGCAAGAACATATGCCATTCGTGCTCGTGAAGAGGCGTCCTCCCCCGACGTGATCACGGGTACTTTTTCTCTCTAAGATACTCATGTTATAGCTTTAATTGATCCGGGATCTACCCACTCGTATATTTGCATGAAATTAGTCTCTAGCATGATTATGCCTATAGTGTCTACTGAATTAGTGATAAAAGTGTCAAATCCCCTAGGCAAATATATGTTGGTCGATAGAGTATGCAAAGGTTGCCCTTTGATGATTAAGGGTCATTGTTTTCCTGCTAATCTCATACTGTTGCAGTTTGATGAATTTGATATCATCCTTGGGATGGATTGGTTAACTACTCATGATGTGAAAGTAGGGATCTTATTCGTGTTGAATCAGATGAGCAAGACAGATTACCAGTATTGATATTTTCCTTGTCGACTCAAAAGTATTTAAGAAAAGGGTATGAAGCTTACATTGCCTTTGTAATGAATGCTAGAGAGACTGAGTTAAGAATTGAATCACTGACCATAGTATATGATTATCCAGACATTTTCCCAGAGGAATTTACAGGGCTACCTCTAGTTAGAGAAGTCAAATTTGGGATTGAGTTAGCTCCTGGTATTACCCCCATTTCTATTGCTCCATACAAAATAGCTCCAACTGAGCTAAAAGAATTGAAGGCACAGTTTCAAGAGTTAACGGATAAAGGCTTCACAAGACCAAGCTTTCTCCATAGGGTGCTCCCGTATTATTTATGAAGAAGAAAGATGGTTCCATGAGGTTATGTATAGATTATCGACAACTTAATAAGGTAACTATGAAGAACAAGTACCCGTTACCAAGAATCGATGATTTATTTGACTAATTGAAGTGGTTCACGGTGTTTTCCAAAATAGACTTAAGGTCTGGATATTATTAGTTGAGAGTCAAGGACTCGGATGTGCCGAAAACTGCTTTTCGGATAAGGTATGGCCACTATGAATTTTTGGTCATGCCTTTTGGTTTAACAAATGCCCCTGCATTTTTCATGGATTTGATGAATCGTATTTTTTGACCGTATTTGGATAAATTTTTGGTAGTATTTATCGATGATATATTGATCTATCTAGGGATGAGAATGAGCATGACGAGCATTTGAGAATGATTTTGCAAATTTTGAAAGTTGAATATTTATATGCCAAGTTTAGTAAAAGTGAATTTTGGCTGAAGGAAGTTGGATTTTTGGGGCATATCATCTCGGGAGATGAAATTAGAGTCGACCCGAGTAAGATTTCAGTAATTATTGAATGGAAACCACCAAGGAACGTAACTGAGGTGAGGAGTTTTCTCGGCCTAGCTGGCTACTATAGGCGATTTGTCAAGGGGTTTTCTGTGATAGCTACTCCGATGGTGAGGCTATTTCAAAAATATGTAAAGTTTGATTGGATAGAAAAGTGCCAACAAAGTTTTGAGAGATTGAAGGCGTTGTTGACTGAGGCTCCTATTTTAGTGCAACTGGAGCTGGGAAAAGAATTCGTGGTTTACAGCGATGCATCTCTAAATGGGTTAAGTTGTGTACTCATGCAAGAGGGCAATGTGATAGCATATGCCTCTACACAATTAAAATTGCACGAGAAGAATTACCCGACTCACGATTTGGAGTTAGCTGCAATTGTTTTTGCACTAAAGATTTGGAGGCAGCATTTGTATGGTGAGAGATGTTGGGTGTTCACTGATCATAAGAGCCTAAAGTACTTGATGACTCAAAAAGAATTCAACCTTAGGCAACGGAGATGGTTAGAGTTGATAAAAGATTACGAGTTAGGAATTGACTATCATTTGGGAAAGACGAACGTGGTCGTTGATGCCTTGAGCAGGAAATCCCTGTTTGCACTAAGAGCTCAGATGATGGTTTTATTCTAGCTAAGTTAAGAGCTAGACTAATGTTTCTCCAAGAAATTTGTGAAGCTCAGAAAAGTAACGATGATTTACAAGCTAAAAGATTTCAATATGAGTCAAATGTTGAATCGGACTTTCGGATAAGTCCTAGTGGATGTTTGATGTTCTGAGATAGGGTTTGTGTACCCAGAGATGATGAACTTATTCATAAAATTCTGCATGAAGCACATAATGGATGTTTGTCGGTACATCCAGGTAGCACGAGATGTATAATGACTTGAGGAAGTGGTATTGGTGGCCGAGTATGAAGAAAGACATTTCTGAGTTTGTATCGAGATGCCTAATCTGTCAACAAGTGAAGGTTGAACATCAAGTACCTTCGGGTTTACTTCAGCCTGTTATGGTCCCCTAGTGGAAATGGGACCGTATTACTATGGACTTCGTGATGGGTTTACCGTTGAAGCCGAAAAAGAAAGATACTGTATGGGTTGTGGTTGATAGACTCACGACATCAGCCCATTTCATACCTATACGGGTCAACTACTCGCTTAATAAGTTGGTGGACTTGTATGTGATAGAAATAGTAAGACTTCACGGAGTACCGTTATCAATTATTTTGGATAGAAATCTGAGATTTACGTCACGATTTTTGAAAAGTTGCAAGAGGCCTTAGGCATAAAATTGAGCTTTAGTACAGCTTTCCATCCGCAAACCGACGGGTAGTCGAAAAGAGTAATATAGATACTTGAAGGCATGCTTCGATGTTGTGTTTTGGAATTCCAAGGTAATTGGGAGAAATATCTACCGCTAGTGGAGTTTGCTTACAATAACAGTTTTCAATCGAGTTTGAAGATGGGTCTTATGAGGCATTGTATGGGTGTAAGTGCCAAACGCCCCTGTATTGGACAGAACTCAAAGAGAATCAGATTCACGGGGTCGGTTTAGTCAGAGAAACTGAAGAGAAGGTAAAAGTGATACGTGAATGTCTGAAAGCTGCCTCAGATAGACAAAAGTCCTATTCGAATTTAAAAAGAAAGAGATTGAGTTCCAAGTAAGTGATAAAGTGTTTCTGAAAGTATTACTATTGAGAGGATAGCCGGTAGCTTATCGTTTGGCCTTGTCACTTGAGTTGGAAAAGATTCATATGTCTTCCACGTGTCCATGTTACGTCGATACCATTCGGACCCTTCACATGTGATTGTACCATCAGAGGTAGAAATTCAACCGTATATGACTTATGGCGAAGAGTCGATTAAGATTTTGGCACGAGAAGTCAAACAATTGATAAAAAAAAGTATAGCCCTTATGAAAGTGCTATGGAAAAGACATGGAGTAGAAGAGGCTACATGGGAGCCCGAGGAGGTTATGAAAAATCAATATCCCAACCTTTTTACCAATAAGATTTTTGGGGACGAAAATCCTTAAGGGGGAGAATTGTAACAGCCCGATTTAGAGATTAGTCAGAACAGTGGTTTCGGAACCACTAATATGAAAATGAATAAAATTATTTTTATGTTATTTTATGAGTTAGAGCATGATTATATAGGTGCATGAAAATTTTGGTGATTTAATTCTAGTGATTTCATGCTTAATTGCGAAAAAGGACTAAATCGAATAAAGTGCGAAAGTTCTATTTTACAAGCTAAAGGTGTCTAATAGTTATAGAATATTAATTGGAGGTCTCTAATGTGCAATTAGGCCTTGTATAGGATGGTGGCCGGTCATAGGAACAAAGAATTAGAAATTTGGTCAAGTGGGTGGAAATCAGGTGACTTAATTGACTAGATATATTAAAATAAAGAAAGAAAAGATATCATCTTTTCTCCTTCACTCCTCCACCAAAAATTAGCAGCAAATAGGGGTTTGAAACCTCAATAACTTCAGCAAAATCTTCTCCTTACAAGTAAGTGTTTTAGTGATCATTTCATGATAATATTTGTACTTTTGGAACCCCTAAAGCTTAAGCTAGCTAAAGAGGAGACTATCTTGCAAAATGGTTGAAAGTTTAGAGTTTTTCCATGTGAGATTTTAAGTTGTTTGCTTCATTTTTATGGAAGAAAATGAGTCATAGTTGTTTAATAAACAACTTTTGTGAAAGGTGTTACCATGAAAACACCTAAAAGGACATTTTTGTAAAAGTTGTAAAATATGTGGTAAATGTGGGAAATAATGAGTATTGAGGGCTGCCATAAGAGTAATAAATTGTCACCTAGGCTCGTTAAAGAAAGAAATTTGATTAGAATTGATTTTCGAGCCTAGGGGTAAAATGGTAATTTTGCCAAAATTATGATTATTGAAATGCATTTATTAATGTGGCGATTAAATGAGCTAAATTGTTATTATAGATCAAGTAGAGCGAAGAATTAGGAAATGGCAAAGTATCGAACTAGATCAAAGTATCGGGCTAGATCAACAATCTAGACTATCTTGAAATCGAGGTAAGTTTGTGTGCAATAAATTCAACATCATGTTATTAAGTTTCTAAATGTTTGATATTAGTGATGTTGTATAATATTTCTATGAATTTGAGTTATGACTTTGAATGAGAAAATGATGAGAATTGTGATGTGAAAGTCCCGGTTGGACTTTAATAAATGAGAGAATAAGATCATCGAAACATGAGATTGGTAAGGTCCCATATAAGACCATGTCTAGGATATGGCCTCTGTACCAAATAGAGATCCCGTATAAGACCACATTTGGGATATGGCATCAGCATCGAATATAAGAATCGTATAAGACCATATCCGGGATATGTCATCGACAATCGAAATGAGATCCCGTATAAGACCATATCAAGAATATGACATCGGCATCTAGAAGTGACCCCACGTAAGACCACATCCGGGATGTGGCATTGGCGTCGTAATTATGTGAATGAGGATGATCATCTATCCTCTAATATCTCAAGTGATTCAATGTAATAAGTAATTATGCTTATGATAGAGATGAGATTAATGCTAAGACCAAGTGATGAAGTGATACAGGTATATGTGAGTAATTCACGAGAATGGTTCACGATATGTGGCATGATATGTAATTGGTAAGAGTAAGTATAAGTAAGTTATGGAACTGGGCTTAAGACTTGTGTTTACATTCAATATAGTGGATAGATGACATTATGAGCTTTATGTTGCTATTTATTTCATGCAAACTTACTAAGCTTTATGCTTATTCCTCTCATTTCCCTTTTCCTTGTAGCATTGCAAAGTTAGCTCGAGAATTCGTGGAACGTTGGAGTTCGGAAATCACACTATCGACTACTCTTTGGTATAAGTTAGATTCATTTTGAGTATGGCATGCATAAGACTTGGTCATTTTGTTATGTCATATTTGTTAGCCAAAATGTTGGCTATTTATATGATCAAATTCATTTTTTAAGTGGTTATTGGAATTGGGCCAATACTTGACAAGTTTATATATATTCAATGATGATGAATTTCATTAAGTGTATGCTTGTATGGATTTCTTGATTTTGAGTCCTTAGAAGTGCTTTATAGTTCTAATACTTGTTAGATTGAATTGGTGTAAGTATGGTTGCGGTGTAGGGTGGCATTTGGCTTGGTAGATAGCCTTTCAAATGTCCACACGGGTAGACACACGGGCCTGTGTCTAGGCCATGTGTGTCACACATCAACCCCATGGGCGTGTTGATTGGCCGTGTGTCCCCTTGCATGCTAGGTTTACAAGTCAGTATGCTCAGTAGTAAACACACGGGCAGAGACATGACCATGTGTCTCAGCTGTGTGGGAGGCACGGTGTAACACCCCAAACCCGGCCCATTCATTACGACCGAATTTGAAATGCCACTGCGGAAAACGTTTGAAACAGATTTGAACTTAAGGATAAAACATGAAAATTTTGTTAAGTTTAGAAAACAGAGTTCATTAAAATTCTTAAGTAAGGTGTGGTGTTTATAAAAACATCCGGATTAAAACTTTAGTATATATAGATTTAAATAAAAAAAATCGTTTGCAAATAATTCCTCAATTGTCAATCCATAATAAAACATAATAATAAACTTAATGAAAACACTTAAGCAGACTTTAAATACTTTTAGAGGCCTTATTACAATAATTGAATAATCAAAGTATTGAAAATATAAATGCTTAATTAATTAAAATATCTTTCGCATGAAAATCTATACGCATGGCCACCTTTGTATCCACTCCAACCCGGTCCAAGCTTTACGCATCACCTGAAAGGTTTAAAATATTGGGTGAGTCAAACCGACTTAGTGCATAGTCATTTCACATATCTCCACATATGGGCTTGGCCCATATCCACACATCCCATACACATAAATATGCAATTATGAAGCCCAACCCAACCTAAGTCCATCCATTACACCTACCTTAGCAGACTCCCTACCCAAGGCTGTGGCTAATCCACCACCGATCACATTGTGATCCACATATCCTACCTTGGCAGACTTGCTCCTCAAGGCCGTGGCTGAGCCACCTATCCCGTAGGGATCTTACATATCAATCAGTCCACGGTGATGCACACAGCTATCAACCGCCGAGATGGGCACCTAGCCAACACCTCCCTTGACGTAGCACCTAGCCAACATCAAGCGCTAATGTAGCACAAGGCTAACATTAGACCACGTACATAATGTACACCCTTTCCTTTGATGGTCACATCCCAAGTCCCATGTATCATGCCACAATATCATAAAAATAAGCATACATCACATGCCATCACATTTTCATACATATATCAATAATCATTTATTATCGTAAATCACTGACCTGATTTTTCAATCACCCACCACGGGTATTCACAATCTTAGCCCTTATTTCGGCTATCATTCACTATATACACACACAAAAATAATACATATAAACATTTAAGAGACAGTGCGATAACTACGCACCTGATTATTTAGCGAGATCCCAATCTATTGAATCTAACACAATCTAGAATCCCAAAACTTGCCCCTATGCCTGTCGATTCGCCCCTAATCCATCATGGATAGAATCGGTTAGTCACTTAAATACCAAAGATGGCCTAAGGCCGAAAGTCACTACTGCCTCACCTTACGGATCTAAATCCCGAAACCGCTCCTTTTCTTAGAAGTTGTCGAACTCCCTGCTTAACCTCTGTTAGTTTTGGCTTAACAATAAATCTAGGGAAAATGGCCCTTGGCCGAATAACACATACCACTTACCTTGATGCTTTCGAATCCCGAAGAACTCCTTACTGCTCCTTAATATCGACTACACAAAAGACACATAAAATAGCTTAATGGACATTTGGCCATCCTTAGATCAAGGCCTACACACTTGATTTCGGCAAACTAAAAGAATAGGAACCCAAATCGATTGCTAGAATAGAGAATACTTACCCTTACACGCTTACCACTAGACCAAAAACAAAAGATCGATGGTATGCGCCTTGTAGATTCAACCTCAAAGATTGTGAAATAGAAAAGAGAATAAGAGGTTGAAAGATTCGGCAATAGTGACTAATATTAGAGAGGTTTCGGCTTCAAAGACTCGCCACAACGAAGAGAAAATAAAGTACCTTGAGATTCGGCTACAAGAGAATAAGTAAGGAATTTGGGTTGGAAGAAAAAATAAAGAAGAGGAGGAGAGGGTAGAACAATTTGGCAAGAAGAATTTAGAATGGAAAAAAAAGAAATATCAAAAGGTGAGCACCCTATTTATACTACACACTTTCTCCTATTTTATCTCTTTAACACATATTCAAAGTGAATAAAAATAAATCCATACTTAATCTCTTCTTTATCACCTTAATAAAATAAAATAAAATCCATCTCATTATCTCCTAATCACCTATTCAAAATTCTAAAATAAATCAATTATCCCCACTTAATCTCCTATTCTATCTACTAATCTACCTATTTGAATAAAAAACAACAATTATCCTACCTTCTTGCAATGAATTTTAAAAGGATTAAATAAGCATTATCCTTATCAAATTGAAGATCCCAAGTCTTGTACCATTGCTCCTTCTCCCTAACGCCGAATGCAAAATAAAACCTCAAAATTTTTTGCTTCCCTTGCGTCTTGAACCCATGACTGCACCAAGCCCTTTAAGCTTTAACGCCCAAAGCCACTCGCTTAAAGCACTTTTGTGATATAAACTCGCTTCAATTTTTTTTAAAGCCTCCTTCCTAGCTCCCCTTGTCTTAACGCCAAAAGCTAAAAATAAAAACACCACCTGCTGCCGCCGTGTTTCGAACCAAGGCCCTTGTTGGCGTTATATCCAGGCCCTTAAGTGGCGCATGGAAGCCACTTTACCAAGGCATTTCTTATGCCATAAATCCCCAACAACTTCTCTTAAACCTTTCATAGCCTAGTCCCCTTTTTGACGCAAAAATAAAAGCCTTTGATGCGCCCCGCATTACTCGAACCTCTTCCCTCCTATGCAAGCCTCCAAGGCCCCTAATGTAGCGTCACAAGCCACTTTACTAAGCCCAGGTTCATGTCCCTAAACTCCTAAAATTTTCTTTAAGGCCTCCTTAGCCCAATTTCCCTTTTAACTTAAAATTTCAAAAATTTCCAATGCATCCCCCTTTTAATCCTAGAGTTTTAAAAACCCTTAAAACATCACCAACCACACTTAAAGCCTATTAACACTTGAGTTATGCTCCAAACGCACAACCCCTAATCTAGGATGTTACACACGGCCATGGACATGGGCGTGTGCCCAGGCCATGTGAAGTCTGCACCTGAAATTAGGAATTTAATTCGACACACGGTCTAAGAAGACAAGCATGTGCCTTGACCGTGTGACCTTAGTGAGTTGATGATGTCATAAATAGAATGCCATGATTTTTGTACACGGGCGTGTCATGGCCGTGTGAGGGACATGGGCCAGGGACACGGGCGTGTGTCCGACCGTGTGAAAACCCCTATAGGTTTTAAATGAGAAATAAATTGACACTGGTCTGGAACACGGGCATGTGAAATTCCCCACGGGCGTATCCTTTCCTCCAATGGGCGTGTGGCCCTGTTTTAAGTAAAAAAAATTTAAGTGTGTAAAATTTTTCGGTTTGGTCTCGAACCATTTCAAATGTATGTTTAGGGTCTCGTAGACCCGTAATAAGGATGTTATGTATATGAATGAAAATTTTTTATGTTGGAAAGAAATTTTATAGCCCGATGTTGTATGTTTAAACCAGTTAAGTTCGGTAATGACTCGTCTCCGGTTCTGACGTTGAACACGGGTAAGGGGTATGCAACAACACTAATGGGAATGATTATAATGGAGAAAACTGCTTCATCCAAGGTTGAACCGTCAGATACTGACCATAAATCACCCATGGACCATTCAAAAGAATGTTACTATAATCCACAAAAGATTCAAACATAGCTAGAAAATAGTCATTTTCAATATCCATAAGCTGGAGTCGCATAGATGGTTTCCACAACAATCAGACTTTGTTCCATAAGGCATTGTACCCTATCTTCCTCCCTAAAAGTTTGATGACCACAATTTTTAACATGCTCTCCTCAATTATTGAATAGATTCTATCAGAAAAATCAATTGAGGGAACTTCATCAATAATCTCCTTTCGTATATCACCATCCATTAAATCAATATCGTCATCTTCTTACTTGTTATTCAGAGAGTTATACAACTGATTTGAATTCATCACTGCATCTCTAAACGAGAAAAGTTTAGAACCCATTGGCTCCGTCTACTCACTCCCTCTTCCGTCATCGAGAGGTCCTTTTCTCTCCGCCTTACTTTTTTGACCGCCCGACCAAGAGGATCTTCGCTCATACCTACTTTTTTCTTGAAAAATATTATTAACCTCGTTTAAAACATTAGTTAGACTTAGGCTTCCTTTGGTTTAGCTTTTAATGCCAGTGTGGTGCAGTTGGGGTAGATAATTGCTACCAACCTCACTGATTGCTTGTTTGGTTCAGCATCACAGTACAATCAAAATTGATTTCAACCACACTGATATGCTGAAAAGTGGCTGGAGATTTCGACAACAATTAAACTGATTGGGCCAGTAGGTATTTTTTAACAAACAAAAATACCCATACTTTTATTTATTATTTTACCATTTTATCCTTGAAAGTTAAACTAATGTCTTTCTCAACCTTATTTGTTTTCAGATTTGGGAAGAAAACAACCAATTGTTTTTCAGATATGAGAACTAAAACAGTGATTACTGCTGGTTTCTCCCCTCTTTTTTGCTTTGTTCTTGGTTGTGGCTGCTACTTTTTTCTTTGCCTAAAAGTTAGTTTTTATATATTTTTGTTGAGTATGGTATCATGTTCATGTTATGTTTTCATCTCGTTTCTAAATTTTTTGAGTTTAGATTGGATTATTGATCAGTCTGGGGTATCTACAAATATGAGTTGTAGTTTCCACTTTTACAATGAATGCAAAAATTTAGCTTGTAGTTGGTAATTTTTTAAGAATTTTTTAGTGCAATATAGTGCTCTTCTTCTTAATACAAGATTGAAATGATGAAACAAACCATAAAATCGTGGAATGAATCTTAACCCAAATATGAATATAGTGTTTCTAGTTGTTAAAATTTTGAAATAATTTTGAGCTATAAAAAATAGGAAAGATCCGTGTATTTGTACGAGAAAAAAGGATTTAAGTTTGGTCATTCTTTGTTTTTTTTACTACAGAGCAGTTCTTGATATCTTGTGTTTTTCTTTTCCATTTAGTTGTGTTCTTAATTCATAATTATGATGTGGATTAACATTTTATTTGATTTGGATTAGATGCAGAAAATATAAATAAAAATGATTAATTTAATTAAGCTTTAAATAAATTTTCACAAGAAAGAAAAAATTGATTTAAGGGACAGCATGAAGGAAGACTGTAAATCATGCAATTAGTGATTAATTATTTTCAATGGAGGATAGGATAGAAAGCCAAATAATTTCCCATTGAGAAATTGGCTACCCATTCATGATGAATTGGCTAGTATTTACAATGAGATGGTATTTAATATTTGTTATGTATTATTCTTATTTTTATGAAACTATATTATTATATCTAATTATATAAAATGAACAAATTAAATACTTATATTCTATTATTTTGTTTAGTACAATACATCAAATTGTTAAATGGAGTTGTTGTGATTTGGTGAAATATTGAATGAGCTTTACAAATGCGTGATATATACCATGATATCTTAAGATATATGTTTTCTTATATTTGTTATATCTTGGTGATCTTTAAATGATGCTTATTATGATATATATATATATATATATATATATATGGTTTTATGTTGGTTGACATTTAAAATCAAAATAATAATAGTAGATGGTAAAGACACGAAATTTTGTGGAGGGAGATAGTACCTTAGCAACAAAAGTTGTTTGAGATGATGAGCTGACGTTGATATTTTGTGAACTTTGCGTGAATGAAGTCAATGCTGGTAATAGACCAACAACTCATCTAAACTCAAATGGATGAGAAAATGTCATTGCTCTTTTTCAAGCAAAAGCACAAAAAAATTATGGAAAACCTCAATTGAAAAATACGTGGAATACATTAAAAAAGGAATGGAGGTTATGGAGGTAGTTGCTTAAGGAATCTATAGGTATAGGATGGTGTCCATCTAAAAAGACGGTCAATGCTATTGAAGAATGGTGGGCTGAAAAAATACAGGTTAATGTTAACTATATCATTATTTTAATGCATAAACTTTATTGAAATTAATAATTTACAAATATAAAAATCTTAGTATAACATTTAACATTTAACATGTTATGTAGGAAAATCCTAATTTTAAAGGATTTAAGAAGAAAGGAATTGAACTACGATTGAATGAGTTAATGTGGCAAATGTTTGGTGGCATTGTAGCCACTGGAGAGAATGCATGGGCACCTTTGTCTGGTGTTCTTCCAAGAAGGGTTCCTAGGGAGATGATACACCTAATGAGGGATTTGGTGATTCAGATGAACATAGTAATGAGAATGAAGGTATTCCTCCTAATGAGGTACCATCAAACCCTTCTCATGAAACTCCTAATTGAAGAAAGCAAACACTTGGGGTTGTACATGGTAAAGGAAAAAAATCAAGTTCAAGTAGAAAATCATCAAGAAATACATTAACTACTCAAATTGAGAAATTGTGTGAGAGTATGGCTAGTCCAAGGAAGTTAGTGAATGAAATTATTTTTCCTCACTCTCAATATACTATTTCAAATGCAATAGATGCTTTGCGTGCCTTGGGAGATGAAATTCCAAAAAAAGATGAACTGTACTATTTTCCCATTAAAATGTTCCAAATACCGATGAAACGAGAAGTGTTTTTGAACTTAGATCCAGATGTTAAGGTTTGGTGGCTTCGATGTGAGTATGCTGAACAAAATTCAATTGCATCAGTTTCATCATTGGTAGCAACATCCTCATTTCCCTTTCAACCATACCATCAACCACCTACTTTTTTATATGTAAAACTAATGTATGATACTTTTTATGTTTGGTATTTTTATGCTATGCATAGAATGTTACAAAATATTAATTTATTTTCATTTGACTACTTTTTCAGGTTATGGATGAATTTAACAATATGTATAATAGTTTTGATATGAATTATGATACCTTGAATTAAGTGAAGAAGCTCAACAAAGAATAGCCACAATTGTTACACAAGTTGGGCACAACAATTATCATGAAAAGGAAGAATATGTATTAAGCAGTGTATTGGTACACCATGAAACTTATTTCAATATGCAACCGTGTATGGATTCAAATTATACAGGTCAAATGTGGGTGGACGAAGTATTAAATGGGCATGATGATCGTTGCATGAATAGTTTTAGGATGCCAAAATATATATTTCACAGTTTGTTGCATGATTTGCAAACAAATTATGGCTTAAAGCATGGGAAAGTATCGGTGATGGAGAAGTTAGCATTATCATTGTACATTCTTGGAAATAGAGAATCAAATTTAAATGCAACAGAGCTATTTCAAAGATATGGGGAAACTATTAATCGAATTTTTACTAATATGTTGCATATATTTGCTCGAATGAGAATAGACACGATTAAACCCACTGAAGGTCAATTCGAGGAAGTGCCGAACCATATTCGACATGATACATGATATTGGCCTCACTTTAAGGTAAAATTTAAACAATCTTTATGTTTTTAAATATAAATCATTTCTAACTTTTATCTCATTACTTGTATTTATTTTAAAGGATTGTATTGGGGCCATAGATGGAACACACATAAAAGCATGCATTTTGCCTTCTTGTCAAATACCTTATATCGGACGGAAAGGTGAACCAACTCAAAATATTATGGTAGTTTGTGACTTCAACATGTGCTTTATTTTTGCATTTTCTGGTTGGGAAGGAATAGCACATGATAGTAGAATTTTTTTGCAAGCACTTAGACAACAAGAGTTAAAGTTTCCACACCCTCCACCAGGTTGAACTTTAATTTTTTAATTAATCTTTACATAAAAACAATATTAAAATTTTTAATTTATTTTTAAACTTGATATTATGTTTTACTTTTTTGTAGGAAAATATCATCTTGTGGATTCATGATATCTACAAATGGCAGGTTTTCTAGGTCCATATAGGGGGGAACGATATCATTTACCTAATTTTCGTCGAGGTAATCATCGATTTTCTAGAAAAAAAATAAATCTTTAATCATGCACATTCTTCATTACGCTCTGTGATTGAACGAACATTTGGAGTGTGGAAAAAAATGGCCAATATTAAGAGATATTCCAAGTTATTCATTCAACAAGCAAGTTTTAATAGTTATTGCAATAATGGTTTTGCATAATTACATTCGAAGACATGCTTGGTCAAATGATGAGGATTTTCAAAAATTTAAGAATATACCCGACATGCCAATCTCTTCAAACTATTTTGATAGAGGTGATTCGAGTTCTTCTAGCAGTGAAAGTGACCTTGAAATCGCAATGTTAAGAGAAACCATTGCAACTAGTTTAATGAATCCATATTTGTAAAAACATTTTGTATCATAACCAAATTTCTAGTAATAATGAAACTTGTTATGTCTTATGTTACTATATTTTTTTTATTAAAAATCATCCGTTTAGATACTTCAAAATTTGATCCAAGTATAATGTTACTATTTGTGAAAATATTATTTATCATTGTTATAAAAGAATATTTAACTATAAAAATTAAAATAATTATCATGTTATCTAATAAATAATTTAAATTGATTATATAATTCATTAAAATATTTATAATAAAATATTGGAAGATACATTTTCATATTTTATTAAATGAATTTATAAATTCACATATTTTAATAATTTTATAAAAGTAAAATAATTTTAAAACTTCTATTATATATCAATTCTAATCCGATGTCCTTAATAGTCATTTTTTATTCTCACCTCACCGCTACAGCTGCGTTTGAATCTAAACACGCACTCCACCATTGTTTCTAATCATTTTTTCTATATCGCTTTGTTTTCTTTGTAAATGAAATAATTCGGTAAAATATAAAATTCATTTACATTGACTTATTAAGAATTTATATTTTCCTTTTATCATTTTATGATTAAATTAATGAAAAATATTAATATAAAGTATTACTCATTTTTCTTTGTATTTTTTATTAAAAAAAAAAAAAGTGTAAGAAATATAAAAGGAAAATAAAAATGATATAATGATAAATTTAGCCTTTTAACATTTACATCTTTTATCAATTTGGACTTCAACCTTTTGAAAAAAAAGTTGAATTTGAGCATCAATCTTTCAAAAAAGAGAGTCATATTGTTGTTTTTTAACGGAAATACTAACTTAAACATTAAATTTTTAAACATGGTAGCCCATGTGCCAATCTACATGTACTTTATTTTTTCTAAACTTTATTTTTCTAAGGATTTATATATGTATAATTTTAAATTATTTTTGATGTAACATACAAAGTAAATATTTTTATATCGAATAAAGTACACGTGGATTGCTATGCAAGTTGTCCACCAACATTACTAAAGGTAAATGTTTTAGTCAATATTCTGTTAAAAATAACTAGACTTTTTTGAAAGTTTAATGACCAAATTTAATCTCAAAAATAAAAGTCAAATTGACAAAAGATTCAAAAATAGTGAGAATTAAATTTTTTATTATGTCAATAAAATATACATTTTAAGTATTTTATGATCCAATATTTTTTTCATTTTATCGAAAAGAGAAAGGACAAAATATTATTACAAAAGTTAGCTTAATTGTTTATAAATTAAACTTTATTAACATATTAGTTTAAATTATAATTTACTTTTAGTATTCTTTTATAGAAAGAGAAAAGATAAGAAAAGGGAAAAAAACAAAAGAACATTTGTATAAAATTAAGGCATAATGATGAATTTAACTTTTAATGTTTATATTTTTTTTAATTGGGTTTTATTCTTTTTTTAAAGTTAAATTTAACCTTCAATTTTTAAAAGAATCAAATTTAATTATCAATCTTCGAAAATAATCAAATAGCTATTTTACCCAAAATATGGACTAAAATTTTAAATTTTTAAACATGATAGTCTACATGATAATTCATGTGTGCTTCATGCTAATATTTTGTCTTTATAACTTTTTGAATTTTGAGTTATTTTATATTTTGAATATTTTTATAATATTAAATTATTGTTGACATATGAATTAAATAATGTCATATCTATATGAATCACACATAAATTACTATGTAAGTGTCACATCAATATTGTTAAAAAATTAATGTTTGAATCAACATTTTCATTAAAAAATAATTGACTATTTTTGAAACGTTAATAGTCAAATTTAACTCAAAAAAATAATAAGAGGTAAATTAACAAAAGTTGTAAAAATTTATCATTATGTGTAAAATTAATACAAATAAATAATTTTCATTAATTATTATAAAGAAATTTTCATTACTTTAAAATAAAAAACTTATTATAATTATAATAAAATTTATATTAATTTATTAAAAAACAGACGTGTCACAATGAGTTGATGAACATGTCACCATTTGACTGCTAAAGGAATGATGACAAAAAGGTAATAATAGATACCAATTTGATAGATACTTGTAATTAGAGATCAAATTAAAATATTTATATTTTATAAAATTATATACATAATAAAATTTATATCAACAACATCATAAATTTGAAGTCTTAAACTTCATTATTTTAATCAAAGTGTGATTTAATTCTTTTAAAATTACATCTTCATCTAATTTACATAACCCTCTGGAGCACCAATTTCATACATTTACTAACGGAAATATATAATTATTCTAAAATCAAAATGCTTTGCAATTTGGAAACTAAACCAAAGGCCCTCTCTTTAACAATGTTATGTAGAAAATTAATTATTTATTTAACATAAAATTACTTATTATTGAGTATAGGAAGCAATATCCTGTTAGAAAATTTTTTAGGAGTTGAAATTAAATTATAATTTTACAATAGTAAAAATATAATTTTACTATTTTATATGACCTCTATATTTATAATTTTAAAGGATCAAATTAAAATTTTATTATTTTTAGGAGACTAAAATATAATTTTATTTATATTAATTTAAAATTTTAAAATTTTTAAAGAATTTAGATAAAAACTTTTCTGAGAACCAGACCCTGCCACCCCTGGAACATTGTTAAAACTGAAATAGAATGCGGTGTTTTTAATTACATGTGTGCATGTTGTTCTTACCCTACTGTCACTACTATCCTTTTTAATAATTCCAGTTTTATTTTTCTTTTTAAATCAAAGAAATAAGATTATCAGGTTTTAACTCAAATTTGATGGTAATAAACACTTAATTTCATTTATACTAATATCTATTTCACTTACTTATATATAATCATGCCACTGTGGATTGAATTATAAATGGATATTAATTATAGGTTCCATCCTTAAAGAATCATTATCTTTCTCCTATTATATTTAGATTCTTATACTTTTTATTATATTTATATTCTTGTTAGTTGTTTATAATTAGACATGATTATGAGTTGAGTTAGCTTAAAATTTTAGGCCTAGTCTAAAAAATAGACTTAAAATTCTACTTAAGTTTGACCCAGATTAAAAATATTAAACTCGAACTCGATTCGCTCGTATTTACCTAATTTTAGATTATTTTTCATATAAAAATAAATTTAAAAATATAATAAATTTAAATACACTAAATAAACATTCTACGTTACCCACATAATGCAAGTACAACTCCAACCCAACAAGTTTAAATTTGCACCCCCTTGTACATGAGGGAAATTATTAATTTGATCAATTAATAATTATCAAGTTGGCTCACATATATAAACATATTCCATTATTAATATCTAACCAATGTGGGACTAAGCTTACCATTTTACTCAACATAATTCACAAGTAGTTTACTTTGAGCATCAATTTCTCATTCATTACTCAACTATTTTGAGCATATGATATACCGTTGTAATGATCTCATAGAGCAAAATATAAAAACATAGTTTTATGACTCAAATCTTTAACTTTACTAATCAAGAATATGCCCCAAAGCTTTCAAAATATCTATTTTTTCCAACATATAATAGATGCTTAAATACCTTTTTAAAACTCAATTACTGAAGTTAGCTGAGATGACAATGATCTCTCCTACCTTAATTAGTGATTAGGGTTCGATCCTCACCTTAGATATGAAATAGCTTTAAGACTCGTGACTAGTGTCTAACCCCTTTATAAATCTACCGAACATAAAAAATTAATCATTAAACTCGCTTCCATAAATATTTTAAGGAAAAAAAAATACCTTTCTAAACTTAAATTCAGAAACACTATAATTAGCTTGACTTCCTAAAGGAACTAAGTATTTATTGAATAATTGATTTTAATTGGAGACTGACAAAAGCAGCACTTTCTTTTTTACATCCCTTTCTCAAATCCTTCCAACCTAATTTAACTTTAACAATTGGTGTATACATTATATTGCCCTTTTCAACACTATAATTAGTTTTCCCTTTGTTTTGCTTTTATTTTTCCACTCATAAAATCAAGAAATATTTTCAAACGTTGAAATATATAAGATTTGCAATTGTGATAGAGGTTGACTCTTCCTTTAAAGGAGGAATATTTACTTTTGGGAAATATTACAAGAAAAAATATTTGTCAAAACCATTTTTTTTGAAAAATGGGGTCGACTTAAAAATGAGACATGGAGTCGCTATCAATCTTTTTTAGGTGTGATCGGATCACCTTGAAATTGATCATTTTAATAAAACTTTGATTTATTAAAACATATTTTGGTCTACAAAGATCGAGAAAATAAGTTTGGGAGTCGATTACGTACGAGGAAGGATTAGCATTCTCGTAATGCCCAAAATTGGTACCGAATTGATTAATTAATGTCTTAATGTCAAAAATTTGAAAAGATTTTAAAATATGATCCTTTTTTGTTAAAGAAAACTTGAATAAATTAAACCGAATGCCGAGACCCGCTTATTTCGAAAGAATAAAACATCATACCTTGTGAATTAGATACGACATTTCGAATCCTCGAAACTACGCTTGTCTTTTGACATCTGAAACTCGTACATTTAAAATTAAGAAGGATATTCGGTTATTTAGGCCAGATGAAAAATCGGAGCCCAGTAAGTTAGGGCCCAATTTCTCAAGATTCCAAATACAGAATATTGCCTTTATTTTTAGAAATCTTAACCTCGAGATAACAAAATGTCATATCTAGTGAGTTAGGACACAACACTTTCGAATTCCCGATAATGAATATTTTATTTAACTTATAAGTTTTGATTTTAAAAAAATAGTTCTTCAGACTCGATGAGAAAAATCGAAACCCAGTAAGTTAGGGCACGATTTTTTTCGAATCTTAGAACACGAAGTAATTGCTTATTTCAAAATTAGATAAAATGTGATATGATTTTATAATAAAATGTAAAATGAATTACAACAAAATAAAAGCTAAAGTGAATAATCTACATAAAATAATAGGTAAAAATAAAAATACATAAACAAATAAACAAAATAAAAGAAAATAATACCAAAAATAAATACTAATGGTAAATCAATATATAGATAAGTACTATGTACAATAGTTTAAAGATAGTAAAATAATAGTAATAATAACAATAATACGATAATAATAAGAAAAGTAATAGTAATATTAAAATAATAATAATAGTAAAAATAATAGTAGTAATACTAAAATTAATAATTATAGTAAAATGATAGTAGTAATACTAAAATAATAATTATAATAGTAAAAATAATAGTAGTAATATTAAAAATAATTAATAGTAATAATATTAATAATATTAATAAAAATAACATTAAAAATAATTAATTTAATAGCAACAAGAACAAAAGGGACTAAATTGAACTTAAAATAGGAATTTGGGGGCAAATAGGCAAATATATAAAAGAAAAGGTCCCATTTGAATGCTCGAATAACATGGAAGGAACAAATGGGGAAATATCTCCGTCCTCCAAAACGGTGCCGCTTACTGTGGGACTAAAATGGAAAATAAATAAAATTACATGGCCAAATTAAAAGTAAGAAGGATTTAATTGAAACACGCCTCAAAAGCGGAAGGATTGAGGGCACAAATAGACCCTCAGTCCAAAAACACGCGGATCCTTGGCGGTATGGGTCGAGTCGCGGGTCGGATCTAGGCAAAACGACGCCGTTTTGGGCTATTTAGCTCAGCCCTAAACGACACCGTTTAAAGGCCCTATAAAAGTTGAAATTAAAAAAAAAAAATTCTCTTCATATCAAAGAAAAAAAAACTAAGACTCTCAAAATTCCCTCTCTCAGCCCCTAGGCCTCAGAATTTCCGGCGAACAACGACCGCACTGACCACCGATCACTGGCTGCACCGTCGCGAACTGTGGCCGACGAAGACGAAAACACGACCCTCTTAAGATCTCGGCCTCCGGAGCCCAAATCCGGCCTCAAAATGGTCGAAAAATAAATCGTTGAGCCCCTTAACTCTCTATTTCCTTTATTTATTTCGTGTAAAAAAAAAAATGAAAAATAATAATAAGAAGAAATAAAAGGATCACCTTTAAATCTATTTTCTTTCTTTTGTATTAATCGTGCGTGTGTTCGTAAAAATAAGAAGAAGTTACAAGCGATTCTCTTTCGGTCTTTTATAGTCGAAACTAAAAGATAAAGAAAAAAATACAATATTATTTTGGTATTTTTCTTCTGCTATGGTCTTTGTCGTTTTCGCAGGTACAGAGGCGTGCGTGGCGCTATACGGAGGTGGGCTGACGTAGAGGAGTAGCGTTAGGACTGTTGCGGCGCAAGGCTTCTTAGGGTTTTCTTTTTTTGATTTTAGATTATGGGTTAGGGTTTATATATTGGACATGTTATTCATTTGGGCTGAAATTTTGGGCTCAGGGTTGGGTTTTATAAAGAAAACTGTTAAAATGGACTTGGTTTATTATTGTTTTATTATGTTATTGTTTTTTTGGTATTTTTGATTTGGTTAATATCAAGCCAGGCTAAAATTGGCCTATTACAATACTAATTATTATTTTACTTCATAGAGTTTACTTAACAAGATTAAGAAATTAATAACTTTTTTATAATATTAAATCTTTAATAATTTTGTATTATTGGAAGATGTGACACCCATCTATGAAATTTTTAAGATAAAAGTACCATTAATGACAAACAACTTAAATCCCTCAACTTAACCCTCGTCTATTTTTATTTTTCTAAAATTTTATAATTTTTAAACTATTTATTTCTTAAAATTTTACATATATATGAAAGGCCTTTACAATAAGAAGTGTTGATTTTAAATTTTTGTAATAATTAAATTAGCATTAGATTAAATGGTAATTGAAAATTTTATAAAATAATACAATGATGTCTTCCATGGTCAAGCAAGCAAGAAAAAATAAAAACAAAACCATACGTTTGAAAGGGAAAAAGAAGTGTCTTTCAATACGTTACAACCTTTTTTATGCATGTAAATAGTGTACCTTAATAGATTTGACTTTCAAAATTAAATAGTGATGAAGAAGAACTTGTGTTCAAAGTATTCAATTAGCATTAATCAGTGGACCTTTAATAAAAGAAATATACTTAAATTCTACTATTTGCAATTTTTTTTTCCTATATCCTTATAATATACTTGTCTAATTTAGTGCCAAAATTTGCACTAGCTTCCCGTAAAATATATTTTGCAATGTCTGTATTAGTTAGTCAGCATACAACTTGTCATGTGCATGCTTCAATGTTTGCTTATCTATATAAACAAAGTTACTATATGAACTCAATACTTAATTCGAGGGGTTTACATTGCAAAATAATTTAAAGGAAAATAAAAAAAAATACTCAACTTTTAATGGAAAGCAGAAAATATAAAACATTTTATGAAAGCATAAAAGTGGGACATAAATTCAACAGTCAAAAGGATTCAAACAAAGAAAAGCATATATATATATATATATATATATATAATAACCGTTAATTTTTTTATTGGTTTGCGTTAGTAAAGTTTGACAAAAATAATTAGAACTCACTTAAATCAATCAAAAGAAAAGAACAGTCATAAAAATTTATATATATATATATATATAATAACCGTTAATTTTTATTGGTTTGCGTTAGTAAAGTTTGACAAAATAATTAGAACTCACTTAAATCAATCAAAAGAAAAGAACAGTCATAAAAATTTATCGTTTTATCTTTCAAAAAATATATAGCGATAATTAAACTATTTCTTTGCCTAAAAAAGTTTTGATTGGAAAACCAGTTAAACACTTGATTTTATTATCAACAATGTTGGAACAATATTTAATTGGTCAGGAGAAAAAAGGATTCTATGTTGAAGGAGTTGAAAAGAAGAGCGTTTGGAGAGCAAATCCTCCTAAAATTTTTTTAGAAATGTATATAAAGGGGGTTTTTGGATTGGATTCTGGGCTACTAGAGTTGGTCGAACTTTCGGTCGGGTTATGATATATTTTATTATAATTCTATAATAATTTTTCTCCCACCTTGTTGAAAAAAAGTTATAAAGTGACTCTTTTGAGACAAACTTACATGCGTGTAGTGTGTAATTGGGGGCTTACTACGTAAGTTTTAACTAGAAACTTTACTAAGCAAGTTTTGTTGTCTGACAATATGGTACAGGAGTCAAAAGGTTATTGGAGAAATGGTTTTAAGGAAATGAACCATGTTGTAGAATACTACGAACTGTATTTATAGAAATGCCACGAACTATATTGTAGAATATTACAAATTGTATTTATAGAAATACTGCAAACTGTATTGTAATCCTGATGCGATCTGTCTCGGTGATGCGAGTTGAGTCGTCTTAGTTGCCCGGTCGTCGACGAGAAAGTATCGTTCGGTTTTAAGCAAGAGTTGTATTTGGCAAAGTAGAGGCTAAAATTATAGTTAGAAAATACATGAAAATAGCTAAATATTTATAGTTAGAAAACTAGGCTAGCCGAATAGGCACTTTAGGTAGCCTAATGGACATCATGCAGCAACTTAATGAGTTGAAACTTCTTAGCACCTTCCTAGATCGTCCCTTGAAGGTTCCTTGAAGCTTCCTAGCATGGGAGACGTTAATGGGCAGATTCTAGAAGCCTTCAATCAGCTTAATTTAGCTACTAATGAGCTGGACTAAGTTACTTAATGTTTACAAGTCCTTTGGTGAACTCTAGGCCTAGGAGACGGCAATAGACAGTCCATTTAGTCTTCCAATTCAGCTTAATAAATGAGATGATGAATTGAGCTTGAAGTGTTCAATGATTGAGCAGCTAAAGAACTTTGATTCACTTCATTAATTCAACTTTGGGTAGCCGATTGAGCTCTAGCAAATTAAATGTGCATTTAGGTGCACGAACAGCCTTGTGTGTGAACTCTTGGATCCAAACAGCCTTATGGTGTGAAAGGATAGATTTGGGTAGCCACCAAGGTGTGAAAATGTTGTGAGCTGATGGGACTTAATGTGAACAGTATCTTAGCCATTGAACTCCACGAACAGCCATTTGGAGAAGCTTATAACAACTGCTAGTCTTTAATTCTGCTTCTTACAAGAAAAAGAAAGAAAAAAGTGAGAGAATGGAGGGAAAAACACAAGAGGAGAAAAGAAAGTCGAAAAGAAAACAAGAGTGGTAAAATGAACGTATTTGTGAAGAAAAGAGAAGTAAGAAAGTCCTTATTGATACGCCAGCCCGTGCTTATGTACAAGGAATGTTTGTTTGATACTAACGAACTTGATAACTCTTTGTCTTTTTCTGTTGTTTCATTACTTCAGGAATTTGAGGACGTTTTCCCAGAAGAAATGCCTAGCCGGTTGCCTCCCCTTCGAGGTATCGAACACCAAATAGACTTCATTCCCAGAGCTACAATTCTGAATCGACCGACTTACCGAAGAAACTAAGGAGTTGCAATGACAAGTAGCTAACTTAATGGAGAAAGGATACATACGGGAGAGTTTAAGTCCATGCGCGGTGCTTGTTTTGTTAGTGCCTAAAAAGGATGGTTCGTGGAGCATGTGCGTGGATTGCCGAGCCATCAACAAAATTACCGTCAAGTACCGTCATCCCATTCCTGGGCTGGATGATATGTTAGATGAACTCAGCGGCGTTAAACTATTCTCTAAGATCGATTTGAAAGGCTATTATCACCAAATATGTATGCGGGAGGGGGACGAGTGGAAGACGGTGTTTAAAACCAAATACGGTTTGTTTGAGTGGCTAGTGATGCCATTCGACCTCATTAATGCCCTGAGTACTTTCATGAGGTTGATGAACCACGTTTTGAGATCTTTCATTGGTCGTTTCTACGTAGTTTGACATTCTAATTCATAGTAAATCCTTATCTGATCATCTTGAATATTTACGTACTATTTTGGAGGTTTTACAAAATGAAGTATTATATGTGAACCTTAAGAAATGTAGCTTTTGTATAGACAAATTCGTTTTTCTAGGTTTCATTGTGAGTGCGGGTGGCCTCAAGGTGGATTAAGACAAGATTAAAGCGATACAAGAATGGCCTTGTCTGACCAACATCAACCAAGTAAGAAGCTTTCATGGCCTTGCAAGCTTCTATAGGAAGTCTGTGCCAAACTTTAGCACCCTTGCTGCCCTATTAACTGGTATTATCAAAAAGAATTCATCTTTTATTTGGTCTGATGAACAAGAAGCTGCTTTTGTTAAGATTAAAGATTGTCCAACTAACGCTCCACTTCTGTGTTTACCTGATTTTAACAAAACTTTCGAGGTGGAATGTGATGCCTATGGCATAGCTATAGGTGTAGTTTTAACACAAGATGGGCGTCCAGTAGCCTATTTTAGTGAGAAGATAAACGGGTCTACACTCAACTACCCTACCTACGACAAGGAAATGTACGCTTTTATACGTGCCTTAGAAACATGCAGCACTACCTTTGGCTGAAAGAGTTCGTTATACACACGGACCATAAGGCCTTGAAGCACTTGAGAGGGCAAACCAAGCTCAACAAACGTCATGCCAAATCGGTCAAATTCTTAGAATCCTTTCCATATGTGATTAAATGCAAGCAAGCTAAGGAAAATATCGTTGCGGATGCACTATTGCATAGGTATGCTCTTATAAATTGTTAGGATGTTAAATTGCTTGGTTTCACTTATTTGAAGGATTTATATGCTAATGACTCTGATTTTGGATAAATTTACAAGTTATGTGAGCAAGGTGCATATGATAGGTATTTTCGACAAGACGAATTCCTTTTCGAGAAAACAAGCTGTGTATACCCTAATGATCAACTAGAGACGTGTTGGTTCATGAAGCGCATAGTGGGGGTTTAATGGGTCACTTCGGCATAGCTAAGACTCTGGCTGTACTTCAAAAACACTTCTATTGGCCGAAGATGAAACGAGACATGGCTAAAGTTACGAGCGCTGTATTGCTTGCAAAAAGGCAAAATCAAGGATCCAGCCACATGGACTTTACACTCCATTGCCGATTTCGGAAACACCATGGATGGATATTTCTATGGATTTCATTCTAGGGCTTCTTAGAACAAAGAATGGAAAAGACTTGGTGTTTGTTGTAGTAGATAGATTTTCAAAAATGGCTCATTTTATTGCGTGTAATAAAACTGACAACGCTTTAAATGTTGCTAAGTTATTTTTTAGGGAGACCGTGCAGCTGCATGGTGTTCCTAGGACCATCGTTTCGAATCAAAACCACCTAAGTGCCTTATTAAGATTCGGGTTAACAATTCTATTCATTGTTGGTTTTTTCTTTGGCCTTAGCCAAATTTAACTATCGATTTCCTTAATTATCTTGCACCTTTGTTTTGAGTCCATAATCCTTTTCTTGTCGGCCTATTTTGCCAATACCTAACTTAATTCGAAACGAAGCCATCCTTACTCAATTCACGATCAGGCAAACTAATATGACTTGAAACAACAACAATCGAGCTCGTATCATTTGGTATCAAATCTAGTGGAATTGGAGTAAGAATCGACGTTCTCGGCACTACGGTATTGAAATTTGATTAAAAAAACTTCAAAAAAAATTCGTTTAAAAAAATTTTCAGTATTTCTTAAAGATCAAAGAGTGAATATCAAGTTTTGAAAGTGAAAAAAATTTGTAGAAAACAAAAGTGTTCAAATTCTTTTGTTGTCAAGCTTTAAAAGTTCTGTTTGCTACCGAATTAGTCCTATTACTTCCTTCTACTATTCGGCCACACCTTAAACCGACCTATTGGTCCTAACATCATTCCTACCCTAAACCGACAACTCTTTTGCAAACCGACCCACATCAACTGCTTCTAAGTCTAAATAGTCCCCTTGAGAACTTGGGAAGGCGGAGTGAGTGGAAAAAGGCACGAGAGTTTGTGAGAGCATTAAAGCTGCACACGTGTCCATTTAGTTGCCTCATTGACCATTCGGCTAGATTAGGTTTATCACTATAAATACTTAGTTATTTTCATGTATTTCAGACTTTTGCCAATTTTATGCTTAATTTGAAACTTGTGGGATTTCCAATTCTCCTTGTTCTTTTCGGGACTGAATTGACTTATCAAGTTGTCTTGTGGCGTCATTCTTTCCTTTGCTAAACCGAACTTATCACTTTTGGTGTGACGTTTATATACCTTTGGTTCCTATCACATTTGACAGCGGGTTAAGGTTCAACTACCATTTTCTAAACTGAAATTCACCTAAGAGCTACTTTAATACTCGGGTCAACAATCCCAATATTGTTGGTTCATTCTCGGCCTTTAGCCAAACTATCCATTTCCTTACTTAGCCATCTTACTTTTGACCTTTGTTTGAAGCTTTATCTTCTATCTTTTCCATCTAATTTGTAACAAACCTAGCCTTACTCAATTTTAGCTTTTGATCAATTATGAACTCTTGTTCATTGGTGAGTGTTTCAACTCCTTTGTTCTCTCTTGACTCTATTGACTTATCAAGACTTTCTTGTGGCGTCAATCCTGTTTCGAACTTATCACTTTACCAAAGTGCGATGTTCAATCTTATATCGTTGGTTTATATCTCTCATAGATAGTGGGTCACGATTAACTATAGTGGGTCACGATTAACTATCTTCTTCATTTCGAGCTAACATAAGATTTGGGTTGATATTGCATATAATATCGGTTCTTTCTTCAGCCTTGAAAACGAACTTACCCTATCCATCTTTTAAACACTTAAATCTTTTCTTGTTTTCAGCCAACTTGAAACCACAACTCATACTTCTTAATTTTACGATCGGGCAATTTAAATGACTTGAATCATTCTTGATACGAGATCGTATCATTTGGTATTAGAGTTTAATGTTGGATCATTCTTGACGCTTAAGTCCGAATTTCCATTCCACAATCCAAAATTGCCTACCTTTATTTCTTTGTAACTGAACCTACCTTATTCATACTTAGCCTAACTTTGAACCTATTTTGATAACTTTAGCTTCAACTTAGCCAAATACAACTCTTGATTAAAATCGAACAATACTTTCTCGTCGACGATCGGGCAACTAAGATGACTCGACTCGCATCACTGAGGTGGGATCACCTCATTTGGTATCGAGCTACTAAAATGAGAAGTATCAACGTTCGTAGTTATCCTGAAGTAGGTTCATGAGGTTGAAAACAAATATTGTTTTGTAACACCCCAAACTCGGCCCATGCGTTAAGACCGGATCTGACATGTCACATGAGAAAAACACGTTAAATCATATTTATTCGTACTAAAACAAGTGTTAATTATTGTAATAAAAAAAAGCACGTTTGATTTGAAATATTTGATAGAGTATTACAAACCTAGAAGTTTGATTGATAAATCGATGATTTGAACTAAAGATCTTATAAACCATGACTCTTGAAAATATTATTGTTAAGTCGAGAGAAATTTTCCTAGTAAAAATAATTGTAAAAGTTTGTTATGAAATCCCTTTTGTTAATCTATTTTGGAAAATTTTTACTTAAGTTTTTAGAAAAATTCCTATTCAAAACAATTCAAACAAAATAAAATTTTGTCAAACATAAAGAAAATAAAATACTCCAGAGGCCTTATTAAATCATAAAAACCCAAAATAGTAAAGTGAACGGAAATAGAAATCTAGAGTTCAAAATAAAACACCATTTCTGAAGTATGGCCTCCACCGAGTCATCCATGCCCTAAGTCCACATCACTGAACATTACCTGCAAGGGTTAAGGAAACAGGTGAGTTATTAGAACTCAGTGTATCCCCATTACCGTTGTCCACTGGGCCTGAACCCATTTGGCATCATATTGGGCCTAAGCCCATTTATAGAACAGAATATATATATATATATATATGCAATGTATGTAAACCAACCCATCCATCCAACGCACCCTCGTACCAGCCTCACACTTGTGAGAATCAAGACAACCCACCCCGCCAATCACACCAAATTGCAGGTAAATTACCATTTATCATAATTTATTGTGGCCAAGCCACCGATATCATACGTAAACATTATAATAATTATTTTATTGTGACAATGCCACCAGGCTACACTTCTCTTCATCATTTTTCCCAACCCATGCAATATATGAAAATGCATCATACATAATAAGATGTTCACATATAAATAGCAACCATTAATCAAGTAATTTATTCCAATGACTCGGCCCATTTAAGCAATAGTAATTTGGCCCATTAAGGCATTCTAGCAAATCGGCCCTTTAGTGGCATTTTTGTAATTTTAACAACTTTAATGATAATTTTGTCAAATCTTTCAAAATAGTATGCTTAAAGCAAATTCCTTGTTTTATGCCAATTTTACGATTTTTAACCTTGTAATAATAACAATCTACTTTTCGACATGTTATCGAATTATAATTCTACGGGAATATGGTGTGAGATTACACACCTGATTACGATAAGTATTAAACTCTTGATCGTCGACACCTATGACAACATAATACTCGATAAAACTAACAGACGAGATTTTTATTAATCCAAAACTAAACCAAGCGATATTTAATACTTTTTCTCAAAATCGTGAACAACCACGATTTGTCGATTCTCACCGGATGATGGTCCACAACCCGGTGGAAAATCCTAAACCGCCGACACTGCCCTTCGCTTGAACTTAGGAGTAGGAATCGTAAATTCGCTCCTTTTTGTTCTCCAATTACTTTCCCTTTCAAATCGGTACTACTAGCCTCCATCGGATAAAATCTTAGTCAAAACGATATTACGATATATATATATCGATTGTCTAAGGAAAAAGGGTTCGGCTTACCACTATTTTCGTAGAATCAACCAGTGAATAATAGTAGGCGATTTAGTCCCTATAACAACCGATTAGACAAATCTATCATTCCGTTAGCATACTAACCGATCAATGAAAAAGATCAAAATGAACCATAATGAATCCCCTACCTTAATGGTTATAAAACTAGTTCCCAATGATTGTACAATGGCTACGTATGAGTCAAAGATTTGGCCTTCCACTATAACACTATGAAAAAGTATTGATCACAACATGGGAGTGATGTTTCGATAAGAAACAAAGTAGACTAACCGAATAATGATGAACACACATATTAGACTAGGAAGAAAAAGAAAAAAGAAATGAAAAGAATAAAACCACATACCTATTTGATCAAAGAAGTGAGTGCCAAAACGAACGAGAAAAAAATAACGTAGAAGAGATGAAGAATTCCAAAGTTCAACTATGGAGGGAAATTAAGGACATTCGGCTATGAATTAAAGAGAAAGGAAGAAGGGTTGAAGATTTTGTGAAAAAAAAAAGAAAAGAAAAGAGGGAGAAAGGGTGCTATCTAGTTTCGGTTCTCAAAGGGGAGATGAGTGAAAATAATTTGGACACAATGGCTAGGTGGTTTCGGCAAAACAAAGAAAGAAAAAATACTCACCATTGGCTTTAGAGTTTCGGCAATAAGAGAACAAATTGGAGAAAAGAACACAAAAGAATGCTAAAAGGAATTAGGCCTAACAAGCACCAAAATTTTACCAAAATTCTAATGAAAATTCGGCTACCAAAAACCCTCCCAAACCGTGTATACCATATCAAAAGGATCAAAAATTGACCATAAAAACTTTCCAAAACATTCTCCCTAAAATCGGCCAACATATCCCCCTTCTTGCTCATTTTCTTTCATTTCTTTCCTTACCTCCATCCTTACCTTATTTCCTTAGCCACCTTTCCAAAATCAAAAGTCTTCCTTGCCTTAAATACATCCATGGCCGACATTATGGTTGAATAGCACAAAAAAAATAATCAAAATTTGTACCAAGTGGGATTGAACCTTTTCCCCTAAAGCCCTTCATGTGACGCCACATCTTCTTTACCATATGCTCATTTATGCAAGCAATTTACTCACTTATTTTCATAAGCATTGATGCCACTTACCTTCTTCCCCCTTAAGGGCTTAAATACAAAATTTTTACTAAGGCCCAACTCAACCCCGAGCCTTCTTAGGACCTTAAAACCTACATAATTAATATTCTAACTAGACTAACGCAAGATATGATGCAACAATAAAATTTTGAATTTTAGGATGTTACAATTCTACCCCATAAAGAAAATTTCGGCCTCAAAATTTACCTGATTAAAAGAGATGATGATATTGTTATCGAATCGCGTCTTCAGACTCCCACGTAGCTTCTTCCGATCCGTGATTACTCCATAATACTTTGACTAGTAGAACCGACTTCCTTCTTAGCACATTAACATCCCGATCTAAAATCTGTACTAGCTCCTCTTCAAAAGACAAGTCAAGTCTTAACTCAACTTCCTCTACTTGCACAACATGAGATGGATCCGAATGATAATGCCTTAACATTGATACATGTAATACACTATGTATCTGATTTAACTTCGGAGGTAACTCAAGCTGATAAGTCGCTGGCCCAACACGTTTCAGTACACGGTATGGTCTGATGAACCTAGGGCTCAATTTACCCTTCCGTCCAAATCTAAAGATCTTCTTCCAAGGTGAGACCTTCAGAAAGACCTGATCACCCTCTGCAAATTCTATATCCTTACGCTTCAGATCCGCGTATGATTTTTGTCTATCCGAAGCTTCTTTTAATCGAGATCAACTCAGGACCCAACAACTGTCGCTCCTCCAGCTCAGTCCAACAAGTAGGAGTGCGACACCTACGACTATACAGCGCCTCGTAAGGTGCCATCTGGATACTAGATTGATAGCTGTTGTTGTATGCAAACTCCGCCAAAGGTAGAAAATCTTCCCAACTACCCCTGAAATCGATCACACAGCCCCTTAACATGTCTTCCAAAATCTGGATCACTCTCTCCGACTGACCATCTGATTGCGGATGAAACGCCGTGCTGAAATTTAACCTTGTACCCAAAGCTTCATGTAGAGCCTTCCAAAACCGTGATGTAAACCTAATATCCTTGTCAGATATGATAGACACTGGTACCCCATGTAACCCCATATAAACTTCTACAATGAATAATCCATACGAACAGGTAGGAAATGAGCAGTCTTCATTAACTGATCCACTATCACCCATACAGAATCTTTCTTAGTAGGCGTTAAGGGTAACCCACTAACAAAGTCCATCTTTATCCTTTCCCATTTCCATAATGGAATTTTCACCGGTTGTAGCAACCCTGACAGCAATTAATGTTCCGCCTTCACCTACTGACATGTCAAGCACTTACTCATGAAATCAGTAACCTCCCGTTTCAACCCTGGCCACCAATACTGCTCACGGAGATCTTGGTACATCTTATTTCCCTCGGGGTGTATAGCGTATGGAATACTATGCGCCTCACGCAGAATCATTTGCCTCGATTCTGAATCCTTGGGTATACAAACTCTCCCGCGAAAACACAATACTCCATCACTATTCAATCCAAAATCCCCTATCTCACCACCTTCCACTTGTTGAAGTCGAGAACTCAACGCTTCATCTATCAGTTGCTTTTCCTTAATCTGGCTTACCCAAATAGGCTTTACCTGAAGTTCGGCTAACAAGCTACCATCTTCATAAAGACTGAGATGAGCGAACATCGCTCTCAAATTTGATATCACCTTACGACTTAACATATCTGCCACTACGTTAGCCTTTCTTCGATGATACTCAATTGAGAAGTCATAATCTTTCAACAGTTCTATCCACCTCCGCTGTCTTAAGTTCAACTCCTTCTGGGTAAGGAGGTACTTTAGACTCTTATGATCAGTATAAATAATCGACTTCTCATCGTACAGATAATGTCTCCAAAGAGCAAACACCACTGCAGCTAACTTCAAATCATGAGTGGGATAGTTCACCTCATGCGGCCTTAATTGACGAGATGCATAAGCCACCACCTTTCCATCTTGCATCAACACACATCCTAAGCCCGTGTGTGACGCATCACAATAAACAATAAACTCCTTACCAGCCTTAGGTTGAATCAATACTGGTGCTTCCGTAAGAATTTTCTTTAATTTCTTGAAGCTCTCTTGCTGTTGATCTGACCATACAAACGGTACTTCCTTACGCAACAGTTTAGTCAGGGGTGCAGCAATTAATGAAAATCCCTAAACAAACTGCCTGTAATACCTAGCCAAACCTAGAAAACTTTAGATTTCTGCCACTGACTTCAGTGGGTTCCAGTCCAATACAGCCTCTACCTTCCGGGATCAACTCTAATTCCTTCGGCAGACACAACATGCCCTAAAAAGGTCACTTTCCTTAGCCAAAATTCACACTTATTGAATTTGGCATATATTGCTTCTCCCTTAATATCTGTAATACTACCCGCAGATGCGAATCATGCTCTTCTTTATTTTTTGAGTATACCAAGATATCATCTATGAACACCACCACGAACCGATCTAGATAGGGTTGGAAGACCCGGTTCATCATGTCCATAAATGCAGTTGGTGCATTTGTCAACCCAAACCGCATCACTAAGAACTCATAATGTCCATAACAAGTTCAAACGCAGTCTTGTGAATATCCGCCACCTTGACCTTAAGCTGGTGATACCCCGATCTCAAGTCTATCTTCGAGAAAATTGAAGCTCCTCGCATTTGATCGAATAGATCATCGATTCTCGGTAATGGATACTTATTCTTGATCGTCAACTTATTCAATTGCCTATAATCAATGCACATACGCATCGACCTATCCTTCTTCTTGATAAATAAGACCGGCGCTCCCCACGGTGACACACTCGTTCGAATGAATCCGCGATCCAATAGCTCCTGAATTTGAGCTTTAAGCTCCGCTAACTCCTTCGGCGCCATTCTATAAGGAGCAAAGGACACTAGAGCCATTCCTGGCAATAGCTCAATGCCAAACTCTACCTCCCGATCCGAAGGCAATCCTGGAAGCTCCTCAGGAAAGACGTCTGAAAACTCTTTCAGCGTTTTGACACTTTTTACCGTTAACTCTTTGGCATCCAAAGCACTGATAAAGGCTAAGAACGCTCCATACCCCTTTCGCATCAACTTTTCTACCTTTAAAGCAAATGCCACATTAGACAGATAGTTTCTTCTTTCACCTATCATCATCACTTCCTTATCCTCCAAAGTTCTTAGCACCATCAGCTTTGCAGCACAATCTAAGTTCACACGGTGTTTTACCAACCAGTCCATACCCAAAATAAGGTCGAACTCACCGAATGGCAGTTCCATCAAATCTGCCAGAAATATTTCCCTAAATTTTAAGGGCACATCCCTTAACAACTTATTTACTATCACCGACTATCCTAAAGGGCTAATTACAATTATTTCTCTAGCAGCAATCTCAGATCTAATGTTCAGATTTCTAGATATAGCACAAGCAACATACGGATGGGTGGATCCAATATCTATCAAAGTAGTAACAGGTACATCAGCTATGAAAAATGTATCGATTATGACACCAGGTGCATCGCTATCCTCTCGACGTTTGACCGTATAAACCAACCTTGGCTGCCTTGCCTCTGCATTACCTCTATTACCGGTACCTCTACCCGGTGCACCCTGACCTCGTCCTGCGCCATTACCACCTCGACCTGGCCTACGGCCTCTCGGTGGCTACTGAGCGCCTCTAGCTTGCTGCACAACATCGTTACGATCACCCTGAGTCTGAGTAGGCTATCGAGGACAATCCTTAAATTGATGCTCTTTGGAACCACATCTGTAACAACCACCGGTTCTCTTCCAGCATTCACTCGGGTGAAATTTCTCGCAATTCACACATGGCTGTAACTGATTAGTAGCAGCTGGTACTCTCGCTCGAGCTGGCCCCTCATTCTTGGGCCTCTTCTAAAACCCTTTAGCAGGACGTGAGTACCCAGAATCTCTCTTGTTCCTGCCCCTATCCTTGTCTCGATTTTGCCTCTCAAGTGTTTAGCCTCTTCAGCTATCTTTCTTTCTCCACCAGTATGGCAAAATTCCTCTCTTTCTGTGGGGCTATCAGTACCACAATTCATCATGCAACCTATCCTCAAAACGCACACAATGTTCATAATCAGTCAGCACTATTCCCGAGCATACCGACTAAGACGCAGAAATTCTGCCTCGTATACTGCCACAGACTTACCTCCTTAGACTAGATTCAAAAATTCCTTCCTTTGGGCGTCCACATAGCTAGCCGCGACATATTTTCCTTGAAATGCTATTTTAAAGAATTCCCAGGTAACACGATCGGCTGAGTGCCTTCTCGGACCGTGAGCCACCACTAATACGCCTCGTCTCTTAGCAAAGACACCACTCCTTTTAGTTTCTGTTTGGTGGTCCAATCCAAATCGTCCATGATCTACTCCACTGCCTCCAGCCAGTACTCCGCTACATTAGGGGCTACACCCAAGATACCCCTAAAAACCTCAGCTCCATTTGATCTGAGTCGCTTTGATATTGACCCACTAGCTGCTGACCCAGTTCTTGCCCCAGCAAACCTTTCCAAGACTCTCAAAATTGCTTGGGACAGAGCGTCATCCTCTCTCATATGATCATGTGACCCAGCTTTAGTCACAGGTGGTACAGGTGCGTCCATTTCAGGCTTATGTCCCGATGCCTCAGACACAACTCTAGCACCTCGGCCTCCACCACGACTACGTGTACCGCGTCCACGTCCTCTAGCGCTCATATTTTCTATTTCGATTTAATCTGATTAAGAGTTATGAATCAGTATGCCATTTCAGTGTTTATTAAAAAATATTTTATGAAGTATAGGAAGTAAAATTATTTTCGCAAAACGTATTCTATAGTCTCAATCTCTATAGTTTCAGCTCCTAAAACTAAAATTTCTAGAGTGTTTCTATAGTAATACCACAATAATCATAAAATGATAACATGTACTAACTTGACTTGGTACCGGATACCCGTGATGCCATACTTCCTTTAAAACATGCATTTATAATTTAAAATTCAACAGCTTTGGAAAACATTTTAAAACCTAAACCATAGTCGAGTTTTGTAATCGGGATTTGATACCATAAAATGTAACACCCCAAACCTGGCCCATGCGTTAAGACCGGATCTGACATGTCACATGAGAAAAACACGTTAAATCAAATTTATTCATACTAAAATAAGTGTTAATTGTTGTAATCAAGAAAAGCAAGTTTGATTTGAAATATTTGATAGAGTATTACAAACCTAGAAGGTTGATTGATAAATCGATGATTTGAACTAAAGATCTTATAAACCATGACTCTTGAAAATATTATTGTTAAGTCGAGAGAAATTTTCCTAGTAAAAATAATTGTAAAAGTTTGTTATGAAATCCCTTTTATTAATCTATTTTGGAAAATCCTCACTTAAGTTTTTAGAAAAATTCCTATTCAAAACAATTCAAACAAAATAAAATATCGTCAAACATAAAGCAAAAATAAAATACTCCAGAGGCCTTATTATTTCATAAAAGCCCAAAATAGTAAAGTGAACGGAAATAGAAATCTAGAGTTCAAAATAAAACACCATTTCTGAAGTATGGCTTCCACCGAGTCATCTATGGCCCAAGTCCACATCACTGAACATTACCTGCAAGGGTTAAGTAAACAGGGTGAGTTACTAGAATTCAGTGTATAATCCTCCTTACCGTTGTCCACTGGGCCTGAACCCATTTGGCATCATCTTGGGCCTAAGCCCATTTATAGAACAGAATATATATATGCAATGTATGTAACCCAACCCATCCATCCAACACACACCTGTACCAGCCTATCACACTTGTGGGGATCAAGTCAACCCACCCCACCAATCACACCAAATCGCAGGTAAATTGCCATTTATCATAATTTATTGTGGCCAAGCCACCGATATCATACGTAAACATTATAATAATCATTTTATTGTGGCAATGCCACCAGGATACACTTCTCTTCATCATTTTTCCCAACCCATGCAATATATAAAAATGCATCATACATAATAAGATGTTCACATATAAATGGCAACCATTAATCAAGTAATTTATTCCAATGACTCGGCCCATTTAAGTAATAGTAATTTGGCCCATTAAGGCATTCTAGTAAATCAACCCTTTAGGGGCATTTTTGTAATTCGGCCCATAAGGGCATTTTCGTAATTTGGCCCATAAAGGCATTTTCATAATTTTAACAACTTTAATTTCGATTTTGTCAAATCTTTCAAAATAGTATACTTAAAGAAAATTCCTCGTTTTATGCCAATTTTACGATTTTTAGCCTTGTAATAATAACAATCTACTTTTCGACACGTTACTGAATTATAATTCTACGGGAATACGGTGTGAGATTACACACTTGATTACGGTAAGTATTAAACTCTCTTGATCGTCGGCACCTATGACAACATAACACTCGATAAATCTAACGGACGAGATTTTTATCAATCCAAAACTAAACCAAGTGATCCTTAATACTTACTCTCAAAATCATGAACGACCACGATTTGTCGATTCTCACCGGATGATGGTCCACAACTTGGTGGAAAATCCCAAACCACCGATACTGACATTCACTTGAACTTAGGAGTAGGAATTGCAAATCCGTTCCTTTTGTGTTCTCCAATCGCTTTCCCTTTCAAATCGGTACTACTAGCCTCCATAGGATAAAATCTTATTCAAAAAGATATTAAGATATATAAATCGATTGCCTAAGGAAAAAGGGTTCGACTTACCACTATTTTCCGTAGAATCAACGAGTGAATAATAACAGGCGATTTAGTCCCTATAACAATCGATTAGACAAATCTATCATTCCATTAGCATACTAATCGATCAACGAAAAAGATAAAAATGAACCATAGCGAATCCCTTACTTAATGGTTATAAAATCGGTTCCCAACGATTGTACAATGGCAAAGGATGAGTCAAAGATTCGGCCTTCCACTATAACACTACGAAAAAGTATTGATCACAACATGGGAGTAATGTTTTGATAAGAAACAAAGTAAACTAACCGAATAACGATGAACACACATATTCGACTAGGAAGAAAAAGAAAAAGAAATGAAAAGAATAAAACCACATACCTATTCGATCAAAGAAGTGAGTGCCAAAACGAACGAGAAAGAAATAACGTAGAAGAGATGAAGAATTCCAGAGTTCGGCTATGGAGGGAAATTAAGCAAGAACATTTGGCTATGAATTAAAGAGGAAGGAAGAAGGATTGAAGATTTTGTGAAAAGAAAGAAAAGAAAAGAGGGAGAAAGGGTGCTATCTAGTTTTGGTTCTCAAAGGGGAGATGAGTGAAAATAATTTGGACACAATAGCTAGGTGTTTTCGGTAAAACAAAGAAAGAAAAAATACTCACCATTGGCTTTAGAGTTTCGACAATAAGAGAAGAAATTGGAGAAAAGAACACAAAAGAATGCTAAAAGGATTTGGCCTAACAAGCACCAAAAATTTACCAAAAGTCTAATGAAAATTCGGCTACCACAAAACCCCTCCTAAACCGTGCATACCATACCAAAAGGATCAAAAATTGACCATAAAAACTTTCCAAAACATTCTCCCCAGAACCGGCCAACATATCCCCCTTCTTACTCCTTTTCTTTCATTTCTTTCCTTACCTTCATCCTTACCTTATTTCCTTAGCCACCTTTCCAAAATTAAAAAGTCTTCCTTGCCTTAAATGCATCCATGGCCGACACTATGATTGAATAGCACAAAAAAATAATCAAAATTTTTACCAAGTGGGATTCGAACCTTTTCCCCTAAAGCCCTTCATGTGACGCCACATCCTCTTTACCATATGCTAATTTATGCAAGCAATTTACTCACTTATTTTCATAAGCATTGATGCCACTTACCTTCTTCCCCCTTAAGGACTTAAACACAAAATTTTTAATAAGGCCCAACTCAACCCCGAGCCTTCTTAGGACCTTAAAACCTACACAATTAATATTCTAACTAGCCTAACGCAAGATATGATGCAACACATAAAATTCTGAATTTCAGGATGTTACATGTTTTGCATTCAAAATTATATTCATTCTATTGTAATTGAAAAAATTTGAAGTATATAAAAAAAAAGAAAAAAAGAAAGTGTTGAAGTGTGTATTTATCTCTTTTTACTCCCGAGCCATCAAAATCCCCTTCTATCATTTACCACCCTACATGCCACACTTAAACCCATTTTATTTTCTTTCAGCCTACCCTATACACCTCTATATTATTCCCCTTATAACCCATTTGAAGCCGACCCCTAGACGGCAATATAGTCTAAAAGAGACCCCTAAGAAATCACGAGAAAAGAAAGAGTGGAAAAAGGCACGAGTGAGTGAGCTCATTAGGGAGAAGAAAAAAAAGCCTATTATTGAGCATAAACACGAGTCTGAGTGCCATTATTTTCTTTTCTTTCTAAGTGACTAGTGAGGTTTTGTGTAATAAAATCATGTTTTGAGAAGAGTTTTCAAAATCAAAATTTCAATATGTGATGCAAGAGATGGACCGATTGTTTGATAGAAAACTAGAACCATTGTAAAAATGATTAGATCGTGTCAAAGAGTGGGGCCAGCAAGCAAGAGCCCAACGGGAGCAAATTTATCCAAGTTGAGGGACGGAGATAAGAACATCACGGAGTCCCGCTTCGAGTGAATTTGTTAGAAAGATTCTTATCATGATTCCCCTTCATCAAGGAATTCGAGATGAAATCAAACGAGTTTCGAGTTTGAAGCCTATTATGGTAGCAAACGAGAAGATTCAAGCAATTCATCGTATACATCAAGATATTCATCCATGAAGATTCAATCTCGAAGAGATGATCATCTTTTATATGAAGACCCTTCCTCTTATTCTCAATGAAAGACTTCTCATTTTGATGATTTCTTCTTGTTGTCTTCCTTTTGTAATGAAATCGAAAAAGCATGTGAAAAAGAAAAAGAAATCGAAAAAGAAAAAACAAATGAAAGAAAGAAAAAAGAAAAAGAGAACAAAAGAGAGCAAAAGAGATTGAGAGCAAAAAAGAATGTGAGAAAAAAAAAAATTGAAAAAGAAATTGAGATTGAAAAGATAAAAGATAGTATGGAAGAAACGAGTGTTGTTGATGAAAAAGAAATGAAAGAAAAGGATGATAGTGAGCAAGAACAAATGAGGAATGTTTCCACTAACCAACATGTGATTTTTCCTCGTGTTGTTTCTTCTCAGGTTTTTGAGAATCAATTGACAAATTCCAGCTTCATTACCTTTTCGATAAGAGGCGATTTCGATTGATCAAGATAGGTAAGAACATCGATAACCTTAGTCCACAAGCGTCTAAAGGTAAGCAAGGTAAGGGTTTGATGTTATTTGAGTCTCAACAATTTCGTTTGAATGGTATTGATGAGAAAGCCGGAGACTTAGGTTGTGAAAGAGCTATTCATCTTGATTTGGTTGATAATCATAATTTGATTGATGATGATTCTTTTACGTAGTAATACGAAGCGTTTTCCTACTCATGAGTATGACATTGGAAAGATTGTTCATAAAGTAAAATTAAATCAGCCCGAAAAAAATGTGGTCTTTTGTGATAAAAAGTTGACAAGTGGAACGCCTTGTTTGCCCTCGTGTGATGATAATTTAAATTTTCTGATTTGTAGTGTAAAATTCCCATGTTTGCATGAATCTGTTCAAATGAAATTTAAAGGGTTTGCTTGTTTGAGTATGAGTATGCTAAAACCCTCGTTGTTTAACTTGTCTAAATTATTGGAGATAAAGAAACTCATTTCGCCTTTTGGATCGAGTAATCAAACTCGTGTGTTCAAACCTAAAGTTCTATATTCTGGTTCGTTATTAGGGAAAATTGAGCATCGTAAATTCTATGTGAATAATCTTTGCTTGTTTGATGATTTATCATTTTATTCGAAAATAAAGTCTGTGAATGTTGTTGGCTTGCAAAGTAAATATCAATTTTTTGATTCTAGAAATTATTTCAAATTGTGGTTTCAAATATTCGAGCATACTTTGTTTGGTAATGATTTCAAATTGCTTCATGTTCTTTCTATGATGCCGATTAAAAGACTTTCGAGTCAGATTGAAGCAGTAAGAGAACACTTTGTTTTTGACCGGAGCCCATCGTTTTTTATCTTGTTTAAGGGATTTGAGAATTGGAATATGGTTAACTCTCGAATGCTTTGTGATTCCGGTTTGTTGATGTCATTGCAATTTTTTATTTATAATGAAAAGGTAAGGCCGATTTCCATTTTTGATCCCGGCATTGGTTTATATGCTCAATTCTTGAATAAGATTTCAAAAGGTTCTTTAGAAATTTTAATTCAAAGTGTCACTAATCTATTTCATTCTTGTGTAGGTGACGCTTTGGAATGGTTCCCTCCTAAAGATGGAGGGCGTGAAAATAACCCATTTTCTTCTCGAACTATTTGTGGTTCTCAGAGTTTTAGAAACGATTCTGTCTGGATCATGAACAAAAGGGTTTGTGATCTTGAAAAAATTTTCACGAGCAAGTGGCCCTATTTGAGGAACAAATCGTCTTCAAGAGGGAGGGAATGATACGAACCCGGTCACATCACGTTACGACACAACTCGATGTCATCGAGAGTGGCCTAAGCTCGAGGGGCCTAAGTGCAAAATGAAGCTTAATTACAAGCTCATCCAGCTCACTAAGCGTTATGGCAATTTTATGCAAGTTGATCAGCTCGATTCTAGTTATTGAGCTTGATCAACTCGAATTCTAGCTCATTAAGCTAATTCAGCTTAACTTAGCTCAATTGAGCTCATTTCTATTTTTCTTCAATGCTTGCATTTTTAATTTGCTGGAATAAAATAAGTATGTTAGCTAAATTAGTTAAGTTCAGCTCAAATAAATTAAATTGCATTTTAATGTGTCAAAATTCTAAATGTAACGCCCCTTACCGTGTTTAACACCGAAACAGAGTATGAGGTATTACCTAACTCAAAACACACACTAACACGCATTTTCGGTGTATAAAAGTCCGTTCAAATTTAAAAACTTTTCAAATTTCTCCTTAACATTATTAAAATGGACCTACGAGGCCCAAAACACATCTTAGAACATTTCGAGATCAAATCGAGTTCTTTGGAGAACTTTAGAAAATGCCACTAATAATAGGGGCACACGCCCGTGTGACTTGATAACATGGCCATGCTGAAGGACCGTGTAACTCACACGGCCTAAGTATATAGGTACACACCCGTGTCCCACGCCCGTGTGGATTTATTTTCTAAATTCGAACCTATAGGAGTTTCACACGGCTTGACACACACCCGTGTCTATGGCCCGTGTAACACCCCTTACCCGTAATTCTCGTAGGAACCGGGCCTGAGGCATTACTAGATAAAGACCACATGATCGCCACTTAGGCTCATCGACTACTCTCTTAAGTCACCTCATCAACCTCATTCTTGACTTACGAGACCTCACTCATACACATGAGGCTCTCGAGATTATATCGAAACTTTTTGATTCTTAAAATTTTCTTCATCTAAACAGGGACAACACGCCCGTGCTAGATGACACACGCTCGTGGGTAGTCCCACATGACCATGTTCATAAACCGTGCATGAAAACTCAAGCATTCTGCCAATGCCCCACGGTTAGGACACAGGCCCGTGCTCACCACCCATAGTGCACACTGACCACCTCACACGGCCTTGAGTCTAGGTACACGCCCGTATGGTTAGCCCATGGCCTACACTACTTGATTATGCCAATGCACACGCCCGTGGGCTAGCCATGTGTCACACATGGCCTAGACACATGCCCGTGTGCCTATCCACATGGACAAGAACAAAGCTATTTGCCAAGATCTTTTCACTCCTCAATTATACACAACATGCACTCATCCAATTCATCTATAATCAACTCATATTGAAGCACAAACTCACATGGATAACTACATCTTTTCATATAATAAAATAGCCAACAACTATGGCATTATACAAAATAGATTATCCATCTAAAGGCCAACACATCTTAGCCATTTACAAAAAAATTTACTAACTTGTCTAGCCTCTATACATGCCATATACAAAACATCAAGTCTACTATACCAGAGTAAGCTGATTGTGTGGGCGATCTTCCGGTTAATCCAAGTATCTTGATTCAACCCTCTTTCTCTATAAGACAAGGAAAAAGAAAAGGAGTAAGCCTTGAGCTTAGTAAGTTTACACATAAACAATTTAAGCATTCTAGTATAAACTAAACAACAAATAGCATTATACTACTAAATAAATTTACATCCATAATTATGCTTACTCTTTCTATCCCTTACCACATTTCCAACACATTATGAGTCACATACTCATAATCATTGCCATGCACCCTTGCATTCAATATCACATTTACTCAATATACAACACATCATTATTCTTAATAATTCATCCACACAGCTAATTTCTCGGTGATTTCGCACTTAGCCCACCACAATCCATTTATAGGGTAGTATCGCACTTAGCCTACCAACAAAGGTATTCATAGTTGTTTCACACATAGCCCACTAAATAATATACTTAACTATGGTATTGCACACAACCCATCATTGTTAAGTATTAAGGTAGTATCACACTTAGTCCACCAACAAGATTATCACTACACATTCATATATCTACTTGTAATTCATTCATCAATTCACAACTACTATCTCATTCATTCCTCTAGAATTGCATAGGTCCTCAATCATGCTACACACTAGCTAGCATTAAGAATGTAAACTCATATATGCATCGTTTATAAGTAAACTTACCTTTGTACTCAAAAGTATTGAAACGTGCAATTTAGTCCACCACCTTGCTCTTGCCTCGATTTCGATCCGAGCTTCGTCTTTCTTGATCTATAATGATAAATCAACTCATTCAATACACACATTGACTAAATTGACCATTATCTCATACTTTAGCAAAATTACCATTTTACCCTTAAACTTTCTCATATTTACTCATTTGCCCTAAGGCTCGTAAAATGATTTTCATTCAACTTTCTAGTCTTTCATGCTTAGCCGAACTATTTGTTCAACTAAAGCATTCATCAATTCTCACTAAATCACACATGTATGACCAAACTCAAGACTATCACAAACAGGTCCCTACATGCATTTTTCATGGAAATCACTTAGCAAAAGATATTCTACTACATCAAGCTTTCATATCCTTCCATAAAACATCAAAATACATGCATGTCATACATGGGTACCTTTTTGAACATCCATATTAGCTCAACATATAGCTAAAAAGAGCTTACTCATGCTACTAGGACTTCAAAAATACGAAGAATATCAAAAATGGAGCTAGAATACACTTACTAGCTAGCTTGAAAAGTTGATGTAACAGCCCAATTTTGGGCTTAGTCGGAATAGTGGTTTCGGGACCACAAATCCGACGTGGATAAATTTATTTTATTTATATTTTTATGGTCTACAATTTCACGGAATGATATCGTGAAAATCTCATTCAAAAATTTTGACGTTTGGGCACTCAATTTAGTCAAAAGGACTAAATTGTAAAAGGTGCAAAAGTTGAGTTCTACATGTTAGACGTGTCCAATTGTTATGGAATTTTAAATTGGAGGTCCTTAAATGATAATTAGTCCATTGGTTAAGTTGTTGGACAAAATTGGATATAGATGGGTATGTTTCAAAAGATTTTTTTAGGGACATTTTGGTAATTTAGTGAATTAAATGAATTAAAAACAAAATTTAAATGCCAAATTTGTCCATCTTCAAGATTAGGCCGAATTTAACATGTGGGAAGCCATGGATAGGGTTTTCAAGCTTTCCAAGCTTCATGGTAAGTCCATTCTAGCCCCATTTTTCATGTTCTTTACGTTTTTGGAGTCCCGGTAACTTGATTTAGCTTATTCTAGCAATAATTTAACCTAGGGTTCATATTTGGAAAAATAACCATAGGTGAAATGCGTTTATTTTGATGTATTATGGCAGAATATGAACCTTAGAATTATGTTAAACAACTTTTACTAAGCAATTTTAAGTGAAAACGAGTAAAATGACATAATCGGCAAAAATACCTAATGTACATAAGTGCATGTTAGAGCAAGAATTTGATGTTGCCATAGAAGGTAAAAATGATCAGCATGTTATAAAACATAAGAATAAGGGATGAAATTTAATTTTCGAGCCTAAGGGCAAAATCATAATTATGCAAAAGTTTAGGGACAAAATTGTAATTTTTCAAAAGTTTGAGTTAGGGACTATTTTTAGTAGTACATTAATTAAATAAGTGAAATGTGATGTCTTAGACCCCGAAAAATGAGATTTGGATCTAGAACGAGAGGGATATTGAAAATCGAGAAAGTTGGTAAAATGGCCGTTTTGGTATCGAGGTAAGTTCATATGTTTAATAAGCATTTAATTATGCATATTGAATGATAAATTGATATTTTGGCCATAAATACTATAGTATTGAGTTTTAGGATATAATGATTAATGTTCGATAATAATTCGATATTGGAAAGAGAACTTGTATAATTTATATGTTAGACCATATTTTGTATTATGGCTTTGTATGATAACAAGAAAGTATTGACTAGCATAGTTTGATGAGAATAAGTTAAGTTGATGATGTGATGAGATTTAGAATGTAAGTATGTAAGTTTGTATGTAAATAATGTATCGTTTTTACTTACGTTTTCATATTTTGATAAATGGTATGAATTGTGGTGAATATTTGATGTAATTGACAAAATATCGTCAAGTGAGAAATTTCCGGTTGAACCTTAGGAATAAAAATGGATACGAGTGACATGTTCACTTGAAACTTATGTGAAATCTAAGTGGAATAAGTGATCCGGGTCTTTGGTCCAGACGTTCTACCGTTGGTGAGTTATCCGATATGTGTTACGGATACTCGGCGACTTGTGTGAGCAGCAGACGAGTAGTTACGTATTGTCCAAAGCTTGTGTGAGCAGACCGAGATTGTGATTATGTGAAGCGGGTGCTGGTCTTATAAGTTCTACCGGTGGTCGGGTAATCCGCATGTGTTGCGGATGCACGACTTGTATGAGCAAAGACGAGTAGTTACGTATGACCGATGACTTGTGTGAGCGCACATGAATATGAATAGCTCGAGAACGAGCCTATGTGTGATAACTGATATGAAGTAGCTTTGGCTAAAAGTGTGGCACTATGTGAAATATTCCGATGTATCCGTTAATATTCCAATGAGTTCAACGGGAAATTGACTAAGTGAAAATACAATATGGCTATGTAATGACTAAGTGTAATTGAATATGATTATGTGATAAATAAGTGCAAGTATATGCGTGTAAAATTATGAGCAATGTGCTCGATATGTGATCGAACTTTGGTAAGATTGATACGGAGTAAGTGTTCCAATGAAAGTTACTATAAAGAAAACATGAAAGAGTGAAATTTAGAAATAAAATAGTTTTGGACAGCAACAGTAGAGTAACTTTGAAAAATCACCAAAAATGGTAGAAATGGAATTAGTAGTTGAGTGAGATATGGAATTAAATCTTATTGAGTTTATTTTCATATGAAATAAATAGAGAATGCAAATAAATTCTGTATTCTAAGATATTTATATTTTGTGAGACTAGTTTAGAGTAATTTTGAGATCCCCTGTTCTGACTTGGAAAAATCATTAAAAATTGTAAAAAATAATTTTGGGACATAATTTATATATTTAGATTCCTTAATGAGTATAGTTTCAAATGAAACAAATTAAAACATCATTTTAATTCTGTACAATGAGAAAATTGATTCGTAGTGAAAAGGGGTCAGAATAGTCAAACAGTGAAACATGGGAAATTTTGATGAATAAACTGTACTAATTGGATTAGCCAAAAATTCTGGAAATTTTATGGCATGAAGAGGTATGAGTCTAGTTTTAGGAAAAATTATAAGTTTTAAATTCGGAGCTCTGTAGCTCAAGAAATAAATAATTTAGTGACAGTGATTCAAGTAGATAGATTAATGTGAACATGAGTAATAAGGTATAAGCATGTGATTTAATGATTGTATCAAATTGAAAACTTGTTGTGAGGATTTGTCATGTTGAGGCTTTGATATGGCTACAAATGAGTAAGTTGGGAAAGTAAGAACTTAGCATTATTTATGCAAGTTATGACAGCTTAGTAGTAAGCTAAATTCATTGCTAATGCTTATTATTTTTACATGTGAACTTACTAAGCTTTATAAGCTTACCCCTTATTCTTTCCCATGTTACAGAGTCCTACTAAACAAGCTCGGGTTGGAGGTCGTCGGAGATCATTTCACACTAAATGTAACACCCCTTACCCGTATCCTATGCTGAAACCGAGTACGAGGCATTACCAGACTATGGGTATCTTTATTTATAAATGATTTAAACTATGGCATGTATAGGGGCCTGACTAAGTCATTTTGTATATGTGTTAATTAATTTGACAAAATGTATTGTTAAGTCTGGTAATGCCTCGTACTCGGTTAAATTATTGCTGTATTATGGCAGAATATGACTTAGTCATAGGGTTCATATTCTGCCATAATACATCAAAATAAACACATTTCACCTATGGGTATTTTTCCAAATATGAACCCTAGGTTAAATTATTGCTAGAATAAGCTAAATCAAGTTACAGGGACTCCAAAAACGTAAAGAACATGAAAAACGGGGCTAGAATGGACTTACCATGAAGCTTGGAAAGCTTGAAAACCCTATCCATGGCTTCCCACATGTTAAATTCGGCCTAAGCTTGAAGATGGACAAATTTGGCATTTAAATTTTGTTTTTAATTCATTTAATTCACTAAATTACCAAAATGTCCCTAAAAAAAATCTTTTGAAACATACCCATCTATGTCCAATTTTGTCCAACAACTTAACCAATGGACTAATTATCATTTAAGGACCTCCAATTTAAAATTTCATAACAATTGGACACGTCTAACATGTAGAACTCAACTTTTGCACTTTTTACAATTTAGTCCTTTTGACTAAATTGAGTGCCCAAACGTCAAAATTTTCGAATGAGATTTTCACGATATCATTCCGTGAAATTGTAGACCATAAAAATATAAATAAAATAAATTTATCCACGTCAGATTTGTGGTCCCGAAACCACTGTTCCGACTAAGCCCAAAATTGGGCTGTTACAGTTGAAGAGCCTGAACAATGGCTTCTTGAAAATTTTGGCAGCATTGGAGAAGAAGATGAATGAAAATTCTATCATATTTTCCCATTTTAATCATTTTATTGTCAAATGACTAAAATGCCCTTTTTGACAAACTTTCTATTTTAACTCATCCATGCCCAATTTTGTCCAAAAATTAGAAATTAGGAAAATTGCTCTTTAAGGATATCTACTTGATATTCTAAAGTTATTTCATACAAATAACTTCTAGAATTTCACATTTTGCAACTTTTGAAATTTTGTCCTTTTGGACAATTCAACCGAAATTTCACAAAATTGCTTCATGAAACTTTCACACTAACATGAAAACATGGCATAAACCTCAAAAACTCATACATATACCTTGGATTTGTGGTCTCACACCACTATTTCCACTAGGCCCTGAATCGGAATGTTACAGCCCGTGTGCAAAAACCTTGACATTCTGTTTCTGACGTCATCATCCTAATAAGGTCACACGGTCAAGGCACACGCTTGTGTCCTTAGACCGTGTGGCGAATTAAATTCCGAAATTCAAGTGTAGACTTCGCACGACTTGGGCAAATTTCCATGTCCTATGGTCGTGTCTTCCACACGGTTGAGACACACAGCCGTGTCTCAACCCGTGTAGTTACTATTGGGTATTCTGTTTTGCCAACTTAGGATGCAGGGGGACACACGGCTGAACTACACACCCATGGGGCAAATCGTGTGTCACACATGGCCTAGACACACGTCCGTGTGTCTGTCCATGTGGACAAAAACAAGGCTATTTACCAAGCCCTTTCTGCCACCCTACTTACACCAACATAAGTCATATCAAGCAACCTATTAAATCATGCATATATATACCAATTACTCGACCATGCAATTTGCACATTCATGATAAACATCATCATTTTCATGTATTAATAATAAGAATTATCCATTACTTATGACCTTATACAAAATGATTTCATCTCTAAAGTAAGCCAACACATTTGGCCAAAATAATTTGACACTTTACAAAGTCTAAGTCCCTATACATGCCATACTCAAAAAGATAAGTCTAACTATACCAAATAGTCCTATTGATAGTGTGATTGAGCCTCTGGCGTCCTTTGATCCCCTAGCTAGCTTGGTAATACTATAAGAAAATGGAAAGGAAAGAGAGTAAGCACAAGGCTTAGTAAGTCATAGGTAAATAATCATCAACAATTACCATGAATTCTGTAACACCCCTAACCCTTATCTATAGCCAAATTAGGGTTACAAGGCATTACCTGACAAAACACGGTTCAGCACGCTCATTTAAATCATTTCATGTTCACGGATATATCAACTTCTTCAATCAAATTTTTTTGAACTAACTAACATGCATCAAAGCTAAAATACTTATACTTAATAGACATAATGTTCGACATAAACAAACATTACATGCATAATATTCAAATACTTAGTTTATAAACAAGCATATTTCGCTTCATAAACAAGCACATATATTACCACTTTCGTTTATAAGACATTAGCAAACATTACCAAATTATTATAATGTTCACTTGACTAACTTTGGCCATTCCTATGTACCTTAGCCGAATCAAGGCATACCCAAATCCATATGTTTTAAACCATGCTAAAATTTCACTCACACAACTAAGCTGAATTATTTCATATTTGGCCATTTAATAAAACCACCATGTAAGATTCATTTGACCTACCTTTAATCAATTATCAAGCTCATCACCTAAGCCGAATTAAAACATTCCATAAATGTAAAACATATCAAATGCAACATCACATATATATCTATATAAGCATAATACCCTATTCGAATGTTCATATATTTATTATCCACTAATTTCAAAAGTAAAATTCCCATAACATAGCATAATCCACACTTAACAAACATAACAACATTTAACGTTAACATATTATAGACATTTTAAAAACATCACTACCAAATCACAAGGTGATTTATAATCATCAATTAAAACTCATTCATCAACCATACCTAATTCACTTGAATCAAATTATATCAAACCATAATTGAAAATCATACCAACTTTCAAGACTATATCATCATGCATATACCAAATATATCATACATATATATATACCATGATCGAAATTTTGCATAAACTTAAGCATCATATCTAGCCATTTTTGTATGGCTTAATATTTACAACTTCAAAACTAACCCCAAACACAAGCTAGCCTATACATGCCATAAACTTTAAATTCAACTTCAAAAGTACAAAAATATTGATGATAGTGTGATGAGGTTCACCAACGATCCCCGAGCACGTAACGATCACCCAAAAAATCTAAATCATAGGAGTAAGCAAAAACAAACACCAAGTAAGCTTTACTAGCTTAGTAAGTTATAAGCAAATCTAAGAAATCTATTAGTTATACTCAGAGTGATTTAAACAAAAATTATAGACAAGGATTCATCAAATACTCATTTACTATACAACTGCAGAACATTTCTTATTTCTCAAATTAATAGTTGAATCCAATATAATATTCATCATCATGTATTGTTCACATAGTCAAGATCAAAACTAATCAAAAGAACACCTTACACCAATTTCCACAAGGCTGAATTACATTTTTTAATTCATATAGCAATCATTATGATATTGTAAATATTTCCCCTTATCCACTTATATCATCCACACTATACATTTAAAAGAAATAGTCCTTCAAATCCACAAATAATCACTTACACTTAATTTCAAATAACAACTTCCCGTAGTATCAAAACTTACCAAATTTGATCTTTGAATTGAAAATTAACTCGTACACTTATTACTTATTAACCGATTTTGCACACTTAGTGCTCATTGACCGATATCGCACACATAGTGCTCGATAATTCAATTCACACACTTAGTGCTCATTGATCGATATTGCACACACAGTCCTCGGTAATTCAATTCACACACTTAGTACTCATTGACCGATATTGCACACATAGTGCTCGGTAATTCAATTTGCACACTTAGTGCTTATTGACCGATATCGCACACTTAGTGCTCGGTATTTAAATTCGCGCACTTAGTGCATTTCTCAATCTTGTTACACATTTATATATACACACACATAAGGATTAAACCTCAACTACAAATATACAAATTAATTTATTTCAATCTCTATAATCAACATCACATCCAGGTGTACAATGGCATATATACATACCTCACATTCGGCTATGCTATACACATATATAGACATCACATTCGGCTATATCAATAATCAATATACATACTTCCATTAAATTCATGTACATCAATATAGATAAATCCCATACAACATTATTGCTTAAAAACTTACCTCGAGTATCGACGGACAATGTTTTCTGACTATTCGATTAACTTCGCTTTTCCCCGATCCAATCCCGATCCTTTTTGTTCTTGATCTAATAAATTTCAAATGTAACTAAATAAAATATTATTCCATTGAACTAGGTTCGAAAAATGCATAAATTCACAAATTACCATTTTTCCACTGATATTTTACACTTTTTACAATTTAGTCCTTTTTGCACAAAACACAAATTACACAAAATTTGGCTACACTTCTTTAGGGCCGAATATTCATAGTCTTATTACAAGCTCATACATTTCATTTATTTCACATTTTGACCCCTCAATTTACAAATTTCACAATTTTATCCTATTTAGGAATTTCTACCAAAAATGACTTAATTAAACTTAACAATCTAACATCCTATATTTTATTTTCCATCACTAAACATCAAATTCATCAAACTATTAACAATGGCATTTCATGAATACATCATCAAATTCTAAAACTCAAGCTTAGGCTAGCTAGTATTCAAAGCAACGATCTTAAAAACGTAAAAATTATCAAAACCAAACTCAAATTCATACCTTAATTAAACATGCAAGGGCCGAAAGTTTTAAAAGCTCAAGCTCTTTCTTTCTTCTCTAGTTTTGGCAATGGAGAAAATAAAATGATAGAAAAGATGTTCATCCACTTGGTTTTTGTTTTATTATTATAATATTATAAGTTATCAAATTCACCAAATTTCCATTAATAAAATAATTTGATAACTCATTTACTATTACATGCATACCAACCGGCCACTACTCATTCTTTTATGGTCAAATTGCTACTTAAAGCCTCCAATTTATTAAGACAATAACAATTACACTATCTCATTTAACTATCAAATTCTCATTTTAAGCGATTAAGCCCTTTTTCAAAATTAAGCACCAAAACGATCAAATTTTAATACGAAAATTTCACACACACCAATTCACACTTAATAAACATAAAAAATAATATTAAAATATTTTTCTAAGTCAGATTCGTGGTCTCAAAACCACTGTTCGATTAGGGTCAAAATTAAACTATTATAACTCTCCCCCCTAAGGATTTTCGTCCTCGAAAATCTTACTAGTGAATAAATTTGGGTAACATTCTTTCATCGAAGCCTCAAGTTCCCAAGTTGCTTGCTCGATTCCGTGCTTAAGCCAAAACACTTTTGCCAACGATATTTTCTTTCGCAACTTTTTCACTTCATGAGTCAAAATATGGATTGGTTCTTTCTCATAAGTTAGATCAAACTTTATATTAACCTCGGACGGACTAATCACATGAGAAGGGTCAGATCTGTACCTTCGGAGCATCGAAACATGAAAAAAATTGTAGATATTTTCTAGTTCAGGTGGCAATAGCAATCTATAAGCAACCGGCCTGATACGCTCTATAATCTCATATGGCCCAGTAAATCTCGGACTCAATTTTCCTTTGCAACCAAATCTGAGTATTTTCTTCCACGGTGAGACTTTCAAGAAAACGTTATCCCCAATCTGAAACTCTATATCTTTCTGTTTCAAATCTGTATATGATTTTTGACGATCTGATGCTGCTTTCAGACTTTTACGGATCACTTTCACTTTCTATCCAATTTCTCTGATCAAATTGACCCCGTGTATGTTATTTTCACTGAGCTCAGTCCAATATAAAGGTGTACGTCATTTACGATCGTACAAAGCTTCATAAGGTGCCATTTTGATACTCGGTTGAAAGCTGTTATTGTATGCAAATTCAATCAAAGGCAAGTATCTTTCCCACGCACCCGAACTCAATAACACAAAATCTCAACATATCCTCAAGTATTTGAATAATTCTCTCTGATTGACCATCTGTCTGGGGGTGAAAAGCTGTGCTGAAATGCAATTTAGTACCTAATGCATCTTGCAGTTTCTTCCAAAACCGCGATGTAAACCTCGGATATCTATCCGAAACAATAGAAATGGGTACCCTGTGTAATCATACAATCTGAGAAATGTACAATTCGGCTAGCTAATCGAGTGAAAAATCTATATGGATGGAGTAAAGTGTGCCGATTTTGCCAATCTATCTACTATAACCCAGATTGCGTCTTTCTTACTCGGTGTCAACGGTAAACCAGATACGAAATCCATCGTGATTCGATCCCATTTCCATTCGGGTATCATAATCGGCTGAAGTAATCCAGATGGCAACTGATGCTTGGCTTTTACTTGCTGACATATCAAACATTTTGACACGAAATCTGAAATATCTTGTTTCATACCATGCCACCAATAATGCTGTTTCAAATCATTATACATTTTCGTACTACCCAGATGAATAGGCAATCTACTATTATGAGCTTCATTACAAATCATCTGAATCAACTTAGGATCCTTTGGTACACATACTAGGTTTCTGAACCGCAAACATCCCTCAGCATCAATCTAAAATTCTGAGTCAGCATTCAAACCACATTGATTCCTTTTTGCTATCAAATTATCATCCATCTTTTTAGCTTCGCAAATATGCTGAACAAATAACAGTCTCGCTTTCAATTCTATTATAATCGCACCATCGTCAGTCATAGTCATTTTTGCATTCATTGCACGCAGAGCAAATAGTGATTTTCAGCTTAAGGCATCAGCAACCACATTAGCCTTCATCAGGTGATAATTAATCATAAGCTCGTAGTCTTTTAATAATTTCATCCATCGTCGTTGTCTCAAATTCAGATCCTTTTGAGTCATTAAGTACTTTAGAATTTTATGATCGGAGTAGACATCGCATTTTTCACCGAACATATAGTGACGCTATATTTTTAGAGCAAAAACTATAGCAGCTAATTTGAGATCGTGCGTCGGATAGTTCTTTTCATGCGACTTTAATTGTCTCGAAGCATAGGCTACAACCTTACCCTCCTGCATCAAAACACAACCCAAACCGTTCAAGGATGCATCACTGAAGATAAAAAACTCTTTACCCGATTCTGGTTGAACAAGCATTGGAGCTTCAGTTAACAAAGTTTTTAACTGATCGAAACTTTTCTGACACTTTTTCGTCCACTCAAATCAAACATCTTTCTGAAGTAGCTTTGTCATCGGAGTTGCAATCATTGAGAAACCTTTCACGAAGTGTCTATAATAACCAGCTAGCCCCAAAAAACTCGAACTTTAGAAATATTCTACTAGGGTCTCCAATCCAGTATAGCCGAGATCTTACTCAGATCAACCCGAATACCTGATGCTGAAACAACATGCCCCAGGAAGCTAACTTTGCGTAACCAAAACTCATATTTGCTGAATTTCGCATGCAACTGCTTATCACGTAAAATCTGTAACACAAGCCTCAAGTGTTTGGCATGCTCGGTTTCATTACGCAAATAGATCAAAATGTCATCTATAAACACAACCACAAATCGATCCAAATACTGTCTGAATACCTAATTTATCAAATCCCTGAAAACAACAGGGATTAGTGAGTTCGAATGGCATCACTAAAAACTCGTAATGGCCGTATCTCGTCCGAAAAGTAGTCTTAGGCACATCATATCTCTAACTCGCAGCTGATAATAACCTAATCTTAAATCGATCTTTGAAAATACTGATGCTCCCTTTAGCTGATCAAATAAATCATCAATGCGTGGCAACGAGTATTTATTCTTTATGGTCACTTTATTGAGCTACCGGTAGTCGATGCACATTCTCAGAGTTCCATCTTTCTTCTTCACAAATAACACTGGCGCACCCCAAGGAGAGAAACTCGGTCGAGCAAAGCCTCTATCTGTCTACTCTTGCAACTGAGCTTTCAACTCTTTTAATTCAGTCGGTGCCATTCTATATAGAGCTATCGAGATTGGAGTCATCCCTGCCACTAACTCGATACCAAACTCTACCTCCTAAACAGGTGGCAAACCCGGCAATTCTTTCGAAAAGACATCCGGGTATTCACATACAACTGGTACAGATTCAATCTTCTTTTCGGTCACTTGACTATCAATTACATAAGCAAAGTAAGCTTCGCAACCCTTTCTCATAAGCTTCGAGTCAACATCGAAGATATCACTGCTGGTAACCCATTTAAGTCGGTAGACTCAATTCGAATTATCTCATTATTTTGGCACCACAAATCAATAGTCTTTCGTCTACAATTCACTACAACATTGGTACGGTTAACCAATCCATGCTGAGAATGATATCAAACTCATCAAATGGTAGTAACATCAAACCAGCCGGAAAATATGAATCTTGAATCATCAAAGGACAATTCTTGCACACCTTGTCAACTAGCATACACCAGCCCAGGGTGTTTGAAACCCGAATCACAAACTCAGTAGACTAAACAGGTAAAGTCTTATTGGATACTAATGTTTCACACACATAGGAATGAGTTGAATCGGGATCAATTAGAGCAATTACACATGTATTAAAGAGAGTAAATATACCAGTGATAACATCTGGAGATGAAGCTTCCTCTCGGGCACGAAAGGCATAGGCTCTAGCAGGCGCACGAGCCTTGGATCGAACAGTTGTATCTGAAGTCCCTCTCTGAGTACCACTTCTACCTCCCGCATTTTGGGGTAGCCTACCTTTAACTGCAGCACCACTCAATCTCACACTCTGAGCATTATCCTTCTTAGCTAATTTCGGGCAGTCTCGAATGAAATGATCCTGCGAACCACACTTGTAGCAAACTCGATTGTTGAACTTGCTCCAACACTCACCAAAATGTCGCCTACCACACTGTTGACACTCGGGTTTATTCGGTCGAGTATTGCCAACACTAGCAATCGAGGTGGCTCGTGAACTCACTGGTGGTCGCTCTCGTATGGAAAACCCAGCATTAGTCTTAGATTGGCTACTGTCATTTCTGAACTTCTTTAATGCCATCTAAGAAGTTTTACTTGCTAATTTCTTGCGAAAATCTCTAGCTTCGAACTCAGCTTTTCTTTTCTCTTTTCCGAGCTCTTTGGCCTTGCAAGCTCGCTCGACAAGTACTACAAACTCTTTTATTTCAAGTATGTCGAAAAGTAATTTTATGTCTTCATTTAGTCCTTCCTCGAATCTTTTACACATAACATCCTTGGTTGTAACACACTCTCGGGCATATCGGCTGAGTCTCACAAACTCATGCTCATAATTAGATACGATTATACGACCCTGTTTTAACTCGAGAAATTCTTTACGTTTCTGATCAATGAATCGCTGACTAATATACTTTTTGTAAAACTCTATCTGAAAGAAATCCCAAGTGACACGTTCCTTTGAAACAACCAAAACCAAAATGTTTCACTAATAGTAGGCAGAATCCTATAATAAAAATATAGCACATTTCAAGCATTCTTGGGTGTACAAGATAGTTCATCGAAGACACAAATAGTATTATCGAGCCAAAATTTAGCCCGCTCAGCATTATCAGTAGTTGTGGCCCTAAACTCTTCAACTCTATATTTTTTCATTTTATCAATAGGAGGCTTATTTAATCTCTCAGGATTAATGATCGAGGGTACCACAGGCACTACAGGTGGATTATCAGGGTTCGGGGGTTGTTGAACAGTGAATTTGTCCGGATATACTGATTAAATCAATCACTCATTATACTAAAGAAGGCTTGCTTAGCCCCCTCATCTTGGTTACTCGTAGCTAGTTGAGATTCAACCGGCACAGTCCCTTGAGCGGGAGCAGGCACCACACTCTCGACATCATCAGCTACAGGCTTGTTCGGGATCAGGATCCATTTTCTATAAGAAAGAAGAAAAACATATTTCATTGTCAGAAGTCTTCACACTATCACAGTAAAAATTATGGCATGTATAACTAGAATCACACGCTACATTAGTCCGAGAACCTACTAAACCGTAGCTCTGATACCAATCAAATTGTAACACCCCTAACCCTTATCTGTCGCTGAATTAGGGTTACGAGGCATTACCTGACAAAACACAGTTCAGCACGCTCATATAAATCATTTCATGTTCACAGATATATTAACTTCTTCAATCAAATTTTTTTGAACTAACTAACATGCATCAAAGCTAAAATACTTATACTTAATAGACATAATGTTCGACATAAAAAACATTACATGTATATTCAAATACTTAGTTTATAAACAAGCATATTTCGCTTCATAAACAAGCACATATATTATCACCTTCATTTATAAGACATTAGCAAACATTACCAAATTATTACAATGTTCACTTGACTAACGTTGGCCATTTCTATGTACCTTAGCCGAATTAAGGCATACCCAAATCCATATGTTTTAAACCATGCTAAAATTTCATTCACACAATTAAGTTGACTTATTTCATATTCAGTCATTTAATAAAACCACCATGTAACATTCATTTGACCTACCTTTAATCAATTATCAAGCTCATCAACTAAGCCAAATTAAAACATTCCATAAATGTAAAAATATCAAATGCAACATCACATATATATCTATAAAAGCATAATACCCTATTCGAATGTTCATATATTTATTATCCACCAATTTCAAAAGTAAAATTCCCATAACATAGCATAATACAAACTTAACAAACATAATGAAATTTAACGTTAACATATTCTAGACATTTTAAAAACATCACTACCAAATCACAAGGTGATTTATAATCATCAATTAAAACTCATTCATCAACCATATCTAATTCACTTGAATCAAATTATATCAAACCATAATTGCAAATCATACCAACTTTCAAGACTATATCATCATGCATATACCAAATACATCATACATATAAATATATACCATGATCGAAATTTTGCATAAACTTAAGCATCATATCTAACCATTTTCGCATGGCTTAATATTTACAGCTTCAAAACTAACCCAAAACACAGGCTAGCCTATACATGCCATAAACTTTAAATTCAACTTCAAAAGTACCAAAATATTGATGATAGTGTGATGAAGTTCACCAATGATCCCCGAGCACGTAACGATCACCCAAAAAATCTAAATCATAGGAGTGAGCAAAAACAAACACCAAGTAAGCTTTACTAGCTTAGTAAGTTATAAGCAAATCTAAGAAATCTATTAGTTATACTCAGAATGATTTAAACAAAAATTATAGACAAGGATTCATCAAATACTCATTTACTATACAACGCAGAACATTTCTTATTTCTCAAATTAACAGTTGAATCCAATATAATAATTCATCATCATGTATTGTTCACATATTCAAGATCAAAACTAATCAAAAGAACACCTTATACAAATTTCCACAAGGCCGAATTACATTTTGTAATTCATATAGCAATCAATATGATTTTGTAAACATTTCCCCTTATCCACTTATATCATCCAAACTATACATTTAAAAGAAATAGTCCTTCAAATCCACAAATAATCACTTACACTTAATTTCAAATAAAAACTTCCCGTAGTATTAAAACTTACCAAATTCGATCTTTGAATTGAAAACGAACTCGTACACTTATTACTTATTAACCGATTTCGCACACTTAGTACTCATTGACCAATATCGCACACATAGTGCTCGGTAATTCAATTCACTCACTTAGTGCTCATTGATCGATATCTCACACATAGTGCTCGGTAATTCAATTCGCACACTTAGTGCTCATTGACCGATATCGCACACTTAGTGCTTGGTATTTAAATTCGCACACTTAGTGCATTTCTCAATCTTGTTACAAATTTATATATACACACACATAAGAATTAAAATTCAACTACAAATATATGAATTAATTTATTTCAATCTCTATAATCAACATCACATTCAGGTGTACCAATGGCATATATACATACCTCACCTTCGGCTATGCTATACACATATATAGACATCACATTCGGCTATATCAATAATCAGTATACATACTTCCATTAAATTCATGTACATCAATATAGATAAATCCCATACAACATGATTGCTTAAAAACTTACCTCGAGTATCGACGGACTATGTTTTCCGACTATTCCATTAACTTCGCTTTTCCCGATCAAATCCCGATCCTTTTTGTTCTTGATCTAATAAATTTCAAATTTAACTAAATCAAATATTATTCCATTGAACTAGGTCCGCAAAATGCATTAATGGGCAAATTACCATTTTGCCCTTGATATTTTACACTTTTTACAATTTAGTCTTTTTGCACAAAACACAAATTACACAAAATTTGGCTACACTTCTTTAGGGTTGAATATTCACAGTCTTATTAAAAGCCCATACATTTCATTTATTTCACATTTTGACCCCTCAATTTACAAATTTCACAATTTAATCTTATTTAGGCATTTCTACCAAAAATGCCTTAATTAAACTTAACAATCTAACATCTTATATTTATTTTTCATCACTAAATATCAAATTCATCAAACTATTAACAATGGCATTTCATGAATACATCATCAAATTCAAAAATTCAAGCTTGGGCTAGCTAGTATTCAAAGCAACGATCTCAAAAAACATAAAAATTATCAAAAATCGAACTCAAATTCATACCTTAACTAAACATGCAAGGGCCGAAAGTTTTAAAAGCTCAAGCTCTTTCTTTCTTCTCTAGTTTCGATAATGTAGAAAATAAAAAGATGTTCATCCACTTGATTTTTGTTTTTTTTATTATTATAATATTACAAATTATCAAATTCACCAAATTTCCATTAATAAAATAATTTGATAACTCATTTACTATTACATGCATACCAACTGGCCACTACTCATTCTTTTATGGTCAAATTGCTACTTAAAGCCTCCAATTTATTAAGACAATAACAATTAGGCACTATCTTATTTAACCATCAAATTTTCATTTTACGAGATTAAGCCCTTTTTCAAAATTAAGCACCAAAACGATCAAATTTTAATACGAAAATTTCACACACACCAATTCACACATAATAAACATAGAAAGTAATATTAAAATATTTTTCTAAGTCGATTCGTGGTCCCGAAACCACTGTTCCAATTAGGGTCAAAACTGGACTCTTACAAATTCTCATGCTCACAGCATTTTATAAACTTGCACATGATTCTCAAATTAATAAAGGAATAACTTACTCATTTCGCCCTTACTAATCATACATCATAATTCGAACTCATTTCTCATGAATCTCATGTAGGTACCTGTATCACTTACAACATAATCATAACTTTCCTCACTTTTGACACAAACTCTAACTTACCCGTTGAACCAATTGGAATACCAAAGGATACCCAAAAAGCCTCACACAAGAGGGTAAAATGCCGATGCCATGTCCCAGACATGGTCTTACACTGGCTTACATATTGAGGCCGATGCCATGTCCTAGACATGGTCTTACACTACCTCTCGTTTCAATGTCGATGCCATGTCACAGACATGGTCTTACACTGGCACTCATATTGTGGCCGACGCCATGTCCCAGACATGGTCTTACACTAGCACTCATATCACTCAAATGTCATGTCTTGGGTATCCAATCTATTCCTAAGGTCCAACCGTAAGTATATCACATCAACTCTAATTATGCATAATCATAGCAATAATCAAAAATCAAAAATTCATGCAATATCAATTGTTTAATGCATAAATTCAATAACATTGTATTATTTACATACAACTTATCTCGGTATACAAAAAGTGAGCGACTAAATCGAGTTAATCTATTATCTTGGCTTTCCCTCGATCTAGGTCCGGACTTCATTTTTCTTGATTTAATGATAAAATTCACTCATTTAATAATCACATAAATCGAGACATTTCAAAATTTTTACTTTGGCAAAATTACTGTTTTGCCCTTAAATTTTCACGAAATTTTGATTTTGCCTCTGGGCTTGTAAATCGATTTTAATCAAATTTCCTCCTTTAGTAAGCCTAGCCGAACCTTATTACCCTTATAGAAACTCACCATTTCAATTGTTTCACACATTTACTACCTATTTTACAACCTTTACAAAAAGGTCCATTTTAGGCGTTTTCATGGAAACTCCTTTCACAAAAGTTGTTTATTTAACCACCAAGTTTCATTTTCTTCCATAAAATTTCAGAAATCAACACTAATGTTCTCATAGAAAAACCCTAGAATCTCAACCATTTTACAAAGTAGCCTCTCATTAGCTAGCTTAAGCTACAAAGTTTTCAAAAGTACAAAAATTATAAAAAATAACCATAAAAAACACTTACTTGCAAATGTTTAAGTTGCTGAAAATTTTCAAGCTTTCCAAAGCCCTTCTTTGTTGAAAATTTTGGTGGTAGGGTGGATGAGGAAGAGATGATAGCTTTTTCTCTTTATTTTATTTTATTTCTAGACAATTTGTCACCAAAACCTCACCTAATCCCTTGACAATCTTATTTCTTTGTCCCTTATGGCCGGCCAACACATTCCTAAGGGCCTAATTGCACATTAAGGACCTCCAATTTAATATTCTATAGCTATTTGACACCTTTATCTTGTATAACAAAACTTTTGCACTTTATGCGATTTAGTCTTTTTTTCAAAAATTAAGCATGGACTTACTAAAATTAATTCACCAAAATTTTCATGCACTCATATAATCACGCTATAACACATAAACTAATATTAAAATAATTTTCTCCGACCTTAGATTAGTGGTTCCGTAACCACTATTCTGACTAGCCCCAAAATCGGGCTGTTACAATTCTCCCCCTTAGGGATTTTCGTCCCCGAAAATTTTACCAGTAAAAAGATTTGGGTATTGGTCTCTTATGGTCTCTTCGGGCTCCCATGTGGCCTCTTCAACCCCATGTCTATAACATAATACTTTCACAAGTGCTATATTTTTATTTCTCAATTGCTTGACCTCTCAATCTAAAATCTTAATTGGATCTTCACCATAGGTCATGTCTAAACAAATCTCAACCTCTATTGGTAAAATCACATGTAATGAGTCAAAACAATAACAGTGCAACATAGGCACATCGAATACATCGTGGATCTTTTCTAACTCGGATGGTAAGGCTAATCGATAAGCTACCGGTCCAATCTCTCAGTCACCTCATAAGGTCCAATAAGACGTGGACTTAATTTGTCTTTCCTACCGAATCTGAGGACTTTCTTCCACAGGGGTACTTTCAAAAATACCTTATCACCTACTTGAAACTCAATTTCTTTCCGTTTCAAATCCACGTAGGATTTCTGTGTAACAGACCAATTTTGACCCTAATCGGAACGGTGGTTTCGGGACCACGAATCTGAGTCCGAGAAATATTTAAATATTATATTTTGCAATTATTATGTGTGATTTAGTGAGTGTGAAAGTTCCGTAGAAAAATTTAGTCGTTTAAGTGCTTAATTTGATGAAAAGGATTTAATCGAGAAAAGCGCAAAAGTTGCATGCTAAAGTGAAAGGTACTAAATTGATTGTGGCTTTTTAAGTGGATGTACTAAAAGGGCAATTAGCCCAAAATCAATAATAAGGAACGGCAATGGGCCACTCCAACTACAAATTTTATGTTAGTTTAAATTTTAATATAAAGTTATATTAGTATATTTGTTAATTAATGTTAGATACAACATAAAATAATAAAAACAAGTGGGAAGAAAGAGAACATACCTTGTTCATCTTCTTGGTAAAGTTGGAGGAAGAAAACTCCATTGTTGAAGCTTGAAATTTCGCAACTTGGAGCTTAAATAGGGTATGTATTTTGCTTAGTTTTTGATAATTTTACATTTTTGGAATGGTTGCATTGAATGCTATACAACCCATGTGGAAATTTTTGAGATTTTGGCACATTGAAATTGCTATGGTTGTATATGCATGGCATGAAATGTTTGATAGTAGATTATAATTAGTATGTGTTAAATCATCATCTTTAGAATTAGAAGTTGTGATGAAATTGGATGTTAGGGATTTATTTGAAAAAATAAAATTCTAGAAGGACTAAAACATGAAATAAATGAATGCATGGACACACATAGCTATGGGAAAGATTCTACCTAGCTATGGTGTTAAGGAATTTTGAATATTTTGAGTTTTGTGTAAATAGGACCAATTTGTAAAAATGGGAAACATTAGGGGCAAAATGGTAAATTGCCCATTTGTGTGTTTTGGGACTAAATTGAGATGAAATGCAATTAAATGAGCTAAATTTTAATGTGTTAGATCAAGAGCAAAGAAAAATGGAATTGGACCGGGGAAAGATGAAGGTTCTTGAATAGCCGATTCGCACGGACTATCGACAACCGAGGTAAGTCCTTTAGCTAAAATATCTCAAGGAATTAATTATGGTTATCTTAAATAGTAAATTAATGAATTTTAGTACCCAATTATATCATGGCCGAATGTATATAGGCATACTAGGTTGATAATTAAAGTTGGTTGTGTGATGGGAATTGTTGGATTGTATTATGATATAATGGTTTTGTTGGTTTAATGTGATCGAGCCCAATTGAATTGGACATGTGTATATAATAGTTATGAAGTGTGTTGGGGATGTTTAACTACATTGACATGACTCGGGCTTTTACGCCTAGCGTGCCTTGTGCCGTGTTACTAATCGGGCTTTTACGCCTAGCTTGTGCCTTGTGCGGTGTTACTAATCGGGCTTTTACGCCTAGCGTGCTTGATGCCGATGAAGTATTTTACAAAGAGAAACCAAAATTGTGTTCAAGGCTAATTAAAGCTAATTTATCGAGTTAATGGCTCTGTAAGCATGTAAAGTAGGAATTTACTTCTTACACATTTTAAAATAAGGTAAGCAAGTAATTCATTATTTATTACAAATTGTATGTGTTACAAATGAAATTTATACACATATATATGTGGTTATAATATGTATTCTCGGTTTTACTAATGAATGATATGAATATTGTGGCTTTGGTTTTCTAATATGTGGATATAAGACTAGGTATATTCGGCCACATGGATTGTTGTGTATTTGACGCTATATTATAAAAATTTAACTTTAAGTATATGAATGTTTGTACCTATGGATACATGATGACAAATTTTTGGGTTTTGAAAGATTGGATTATGAGTAAATATATTTTGATCATAAGCATGCGGTTAAAGAGAAATTGTTCTATGAATTCATACGTTATATAGGTATGAAATTGGAAGCTTGAAAGCAAATGTGAATACAAAGTACAAGTTGAATTATTGTAATTTAAATATTTGAATGTTATTTTTTTATGAATTTAGGACTTACTAAGCTAGTAAGCTTATTTGTGTGAAATGTTTCCTCTGTTTTATAGATTAGGTACAAGCTACAAGCTCGTCGGGATCGTTCGGAAAGTCGTCCACACTATCAAACTATTTTGGTACTCTTTCATTTTGGTTTTCGAATGAAGGCATGTATAGGAAAGACTTTGTCTTTGTTTGATGAAAACTTTTGGTTCATGTATATAATAGCCATGTAATATGGCTAAAGTTTAGTTAAGTATGCTTTTGTGCTTTTGATACAATGTCGGTTTATGTTGGTAATGTTCGTGCATTTTAATCAAGTTTAGTCATTTTGGTAAGGAAGTGTATGTTTACTGAAATGAACCTTTGAATTAGGATATTATGTGAATGTTTTAGGTATAAGTTAATTTGCATAAAGGATTTAAAATGCATGGACAGTATGAGTTGCATGTGGGTATGTTCGATTATAAACTAGTAAATCATATTTTGCAATGAAATAGTTTTTAGTTAGCAGCAGAGATGTGATTTTGAAAAATCATCAAAAATAGGATAAATTGAATTAGAAAGTGAATAAAATATAGAATTAAATCTTATTGTGTCTATTTTTATATGAAAGAAACAGAGTAGGCAAAGGAATTATATATTATGAGATATTTAAGTTTTAGTGAGACTTGTCCTGAATGAATTCGTGAGTCCCCGTTCTGTCTTGGAAAAATTGTCAAAAATTGTATAAAAATAATTATGGAGCATAGTTTATATGTTTAGAATCCTTAATGAGTCTATTTTTATTGGAATAAACAAGAACATTATTGAAATTTTGTACAATGAAATAACTGAGTTTTTGTAAAGATAGGTCAGAATTCTCAAATAGTGAAATAGGGTAACTTTGATGAATAAACTGTACTAATTGGCCACATGAAAAATTCTGGAAAAATTATGGTAAAAATTTATATAAGTCTAGTTTCTAAAATTTACGGATCTAAATTTCGAGTTTTTAACTCGAGTTATGGTCAATTTAGTCAAGATGACGCAGATTGGATGACTTTAAATTTTTATGCCCAGATTAGTAGTCAAGTCTAGTAATGCCACATACCGACTCCGGCAAAGGTTTTGGGTAAGGGTGTTACATTTGATTGGTATCGAGCTACGGTTTAGTCGATTCTAGGACTACCGTAGCGTGTGAGTCTAGCTATACATGCCTTTATCATATGTTGATAGTGTGGTGACTTCGACACTGAACTTTGTTTTATATAGTAAATGGATACCGATCCCGAAAGAGCAGTAGCGGATGATGTAGAGAGTGTAGCGCTGACCGTGCACATGAATCGGCTTGGTAGACTCTCGAATTTGTTTTGGGTAGTCATGAGGAGAGACTAAGCAAGCCTTCTATCAAATGATGAACGAGTGGTTTACCCAGTTTATTCAGACTAACCCATTGTACACCAACCTCCACCCCGAATAATCCAACTCCGATTCCTTCAAGACTTCGATGATAGATCCGGTGAGATCTAGTAGGCCCCAGTTGATAAAATCCAAAATTTGGGGTCAAGAATTTAAAGCCAATGATGATGATGACGCAGAGCGAAATGAAATGTGGCTTGATAACACTATTTGGGTACTTGATGAGTTATCATGTACCCGGATGAATGCTCAAGTGTGCTATATCTTTATTTGCGACACCTTTGCATATCACCGTGGAATACACTAGTATCGTGAGTTCGAAGATAAGTGACATGGGATTTCTTCCGAATGAATTCGCAAGAAATATATCACCAAAGATTCGTTGATCAAAACGAAAGGAGTTCCTCGAAATGAAACAGGGCGAATGACCGTAATGTAATATGAAAGAAAATTTGTCGCTCAAGCAGATATGTTAGAGAGTGTGTTTCACCGAAGCTATTATGTGTAAAAGATTTGAAGATGGCTCGAATGAAGATATAAAGATGTTTGTTGGCATTCTTGAAATTCAAGAGTTTGTGACTTTAGTTGAGAGAGCTTGCAAAGCTGAAGAGCTCGGGAAAGAGAAAAGAAAGGCTGAGACAGAAGCTAGAGACATTCGTAAAAGACCTTTGGGTAAGGTCTTTCATTCCACAACCAAGAAGTTCAGAGATGACTATAGCTGACATAAAGCTACTACCGATCCACCTAGACGGGATCGACCTCCTATGAGCTCTCGAGCTACCTCGATGGCTAGTGTTGGTAACGTTCCACAGAATAGAGTTGAATGCAAGCACTGTGGAAAATGGCACTCAGGGAGTTGTAGATTTCATGATCGGTCTTGCTTTAGATGCGGGTCATCAGATCATTTTATCAGGGAATGTCCGAGGTTGACTGAGCAGAATACAGTTCAGAACACTAAGCCGAGCAACACGTCGGTGCGAGGTAGACCACCCAGACATTCAGGAAACGTAGGTGGTAGTCAGAAAGGAACGAAGAACACTACAGTTCGATCTGAGGCTAGAGCTCTGGCTAGAGCTTATGCTGCACGAGCCAGAGAGGATGCTTCCTCCCCTGACGTCATTACCGGTACTTTCACTCTTTATGATACTACTGTGATTGCACTAATTGATCCTGGTTTGACTCATTCTTATGTGTGTGAAACTTCAGAATTTGGCAAGACCCTGCTAGTTGAGTCTACCGAGTTTGTGATTCGTGTATTCAACCCTTTGGGTAGATGTGTACTTGTTAATAAAGTGTGTAGAGGTTGCTCGTTGATGATTCGGGATTATTGCTTCCCAACTAATTTAATGTTGTTGCACTTTGACGAATTTGATATAATCTTGGGTATGGACTGGTTAACTTCACATGAGGCAGTAGTGGATTGTAAAAGAAAGCTTATTGATTTGAAATGTCGAAACGGTGAGACCATCAGAATTAAATCCTGTGATGTAAATGGGTTGCCTACAGTAATATCTTCAATGTTAGCCAGGAAGTATGTGAGAAAAGGGTGTGAAGCTTATTTAGCTTATGTATTAGATAATAAAATGTCCAAGAAACAAATTGAATCTGTATCAGTTGTATGTGAATACCCCGATGTGTTTCCTGAAGGACTACAGGGTTTACCACCAGTACGAGAGATTGAATTCGGCATTGAGTTAGTACCGGGTACGACTCCGATTTCGATAGCTCCGTACCGAATGGCACCTACTGAATTAAAAGAATTGAAAGCGCAGTTGCAAGAGTTGACAGATAGGGGCTTCGCACGACCGAGTTTCTCTCCGTGGGGTGCACCGGTTTTATTTGTGAAAAAGAAAGATGGGACTATGCGAATGTGTATCGACTACCGGCAACTAAATAAGGTAACTATAAAGAATAAGTACCCGTTACCTCGGATTGATGATTTATTTGATCAGTTGAAGGGGGCTTCAGTGTTTTCGAAGATAGATTTGAGATCGGGCTATTATCGATTATGGTCGAGATAAAGATGTGCCAAAGATCGCATTAGAACGAGGTACGGACATTATGAGTTTTTGGTTATGTCTTTTGGACTCACTAATGCACCTGCTATTTTTATGGATCTAATGAACCGAGTCTTCCGACAGTTTTTGGATCGGTTTGTAGTAGTGTTTATTGATGATATACTGATCTACTCCAAAAATGAAACGGAACATGCTGAGCATTTAAGATTAGTACTACAAACTTTGAGAAATCAACGATTGTATGCAAAGTTCAGTAAGTGTGAGTTCTGGATGAATGAGGTCATCTTCTTGGGTCATGTTGTTTCAGTGTCAGGTATTCGGGTGGATCCAAACAAAATAGCAGCTATACTCGATTGGAAACCACCAAAGAATGTTTCCGAGATCGAAAGTTTCCTAGGCCTTGCGGGATATTATACACGATTTGTAAAAGGTTTTTTTCGTAATAGCTACACCTTTGACGAAACTACTACAGAAAGATGCCAAGTTTGAGTGGTCAGAAAAGTGTCAGAAAAGTTTCGAGCAGTTGAAAGCCCTTTTGACTGAAGCTCCAGTGTTAACTCAGCCTGAATTGGGTAAAGAATTTATTGTTTTTAGTGATGCTTCCTTGAATGGGTTGGGTTGCGTTTTAATGCAAGAAGGCAAGGTGATAGCCTACGCTTCGAGACAATTGAAGCCGCATGAGAAAAATTATCCAACTCACGATCTGGAGTTAGCAGCCATTCTGTTCGCATTGAAAATTTGGCATCACTACTTATTCGACGAAAAATGTCATATTTATTCAGATCATAAAAGTCTAAAATATTTGATGACTCAGAAAGATCTAAATTTGAGACAACGCAGATGGTTAGAATTGCTGAAAGACTATGAATTAGTGATTGACTACCATCCGGGGAAAGCTAATGTTGTTGCGGATGAGTTAAGTCGAAAATCATTATTTGCTCTTCGTGCATTGAACGCACAGATGGCTATGTCTGATGATGTCTGATGATGGTTCGATCATAGCCGAGTTACAAGCAAGACCGATGTTTATTCAGCAGATTTGTGATGCACAGAAAGTTGATAAAAATTTGATTTCTATTCGGATTCGATGTGAAAACGGTACAGAATCAGATTTTCAGATTGATGCAAATGATTGCTTGAATTATAAAAGCCGATTGTGTGTTCCAAAGAACTCAGATTTGATACAGATGATCCTGAGTGAGGCCCATTGTGGTCAACTATCGATAGACTCGGGTAGCACTAAAATGTATAACGATTTGAAGCAGTTCTATTGGTGGCTTGGTATGAAACGGGATATATCTCGAATTTGTTTCAAGTGCTTAATCACAATCTAGTAAAAGTCGAGCATCAAGTACCATCCGGATTACTTCAACCAATCATGATACCTGAATGGAAATGGGATAGAATTACAATGGATTTTGTATCTGGTCTTCCTATGACACCGAGTAAGAAAGATGCCATATGGGTTATCATTGATCGACTGACTAAATTAGCTCATTTTGTACCAGACGCATCGACTATTCACTTGATAAGCTTGCCGAATTGTATGTGTCGCAGATTGTAAGGTCGCATTTGTCCGAAGTTCTATTATTTATGTAAACCCGAGATTCACATTGCGGTTTTGGAAGAAATTGCAAGATGCTTTAGGTACTAAGCTTCATTTTAGTATGACCTTCCGTCATCGCAAATGTATTCGGCCACCGAAGCGAACTATTTTGATACTTGAGGACATGTTAAGGTGTTGTGTTCTCGAATTTGAAGGTACGTGGGAATGGTACCTACCTTTGGTTGAATTTGCTTACAATAATAGTTTCCAATCTAGTATAAAAATAGCGCCTTATGAAGCCTTATACGGGCGAAAATGTCGCACACCATTGTACTGGACTGAGCTCAATGAAAATAATATACACGGGGTTGATTGGATTAAAGAAATGTAATGTAAGGTGGTTGTTATTAAGAGTAATTTGAAAGCTGCTTTGGATCGTCAAAAGTCATATGCCGATTTGAAACGTAAGGACATTGAATTTCGTGTTGGAGATCGGTGTTCTTAAAAGTTTCTCCATGGAAGAAAATACTCGATTTGGTCGGAAGGCAAGTTGAGTCCGAGGTTTATCGGACCTTATGAAATCATCGAGCGATAGGGCTGTTGCTTATAGATTGAAATTGCCCTTGACTTAGAAAAGATACACAATGTATTTCACGTTTGATGCTTAGCAAACAGATCGAATCCGACCCATGTGATCACAATCGGAGATTGAAATTGATCCGATTTGACATATGATGAGGAACCGATCCGTATCTTAGCTCGGGAAATAAAAGAGTTGAGAAATAAAAGAATTCCATTAGTAAAGGTGCTATGGAATCGTCACGGAGTTGAAGAGGCTACGTGGGAACCTGAAGAGTCAATGAGGCAACAATATCCGACCTTGTTTAACGGTAAAATTTTCGAGGACGAAAATTCTTAAGGGGGGAGAGTTGTAACAGACCAATTTTGACCCTAATCGGAACGGTGGTTTCGGGACCACGAATCTGAGTCCGAGAAATATTTAAATATTATATTTTGCGTTTATTATGTGTGATTTAGTGAGTGTGAAAGTTTCAGAGAAAAATTTAGTCGCTTAAGTGCTTAATTTGATGAAAAGGATTTAATCGAGAAAAGCGCAAAATTGCATGCTAAAGTGAAAGGTACTAAATTAATTGTGGCTTTTAAGTGGATGTACTAAAAGGGCAATTAGCCCAAAATCAATAATAAGGAACGGCAATGGGCCACTCCAACTACAAATTTTATGTTAGTTTAAATTTTAATATAAAGTTATATTAGTATATTTGTTAATTAATTTTAGATACAACATAAAATAATAAAACAAGTGGGAAGAAAGAGAACATACCTTGTTCATCTTCTTGGCGAAAGTTGGAGGAAGAAAACTCCATTGTTGAAGCTTGAAATTTCGCAACTTGGAGCTTAATTAGGGTATGTATTTTGCTTAGTTTTGATAATTTTACATTTTTGGAATGGTTGCATTGAATGCTATGCAACCCATGTGGAAATTTTTGAGATTTTGGCACATTGAAATTGGCTATGGTTGTATATGCATGGCATGAAATGTTTGATAGTAGATTATAATTAGTATGTGTTAAATCATCATCTTTAGAATTAGAAGTTGTGATGAAATTGGATGTTAGGGATTTATTTGAAAAAATAAAATTCTAGAAGGACTAAAACATGAAATAAATGAATGCATGGACACACATAGCTATGGGAAAGATTCGCCTAGCTATGGTGTTAAGGAATTTTGAATATTTTGAGTTTTGTGTAAATAGGACCAATTTGTAAAATGGGAAACATTAGGGCAAAATGGTAAATTGCCCATTTGTGTGTTTTGGGACTAAATTGAGATGAAATGCAATTAAATGAGCTAAATTTTAATGTGTTAGATCAAGAGCAAAGAAAATGGAATTGGATAGGGAAAGATGAAGGTTCTTGAATAGCCGATTCAGACGGACTATCGACAACCGAGGTAAGTCCTTTAGCTAAAATATCTCAAGGAATTAATTATGGTTATCTTAAATAGTAAATTAATGAATTTTAGTATCCATTTATATCATGGCCGAATGTATATAGGCATACTAGGTTGATAATTAAAGTTGGTTGTGTGATGGGAATTGTTGGATTGTATTATGATATAATGGTTTTGTTGGTTTAATGTGATCGAGCCCAATTGAATTGGACATGTGTATATAATAGTTATGAAGTGTGTTGGGGATGTTTAACTACATTGACATGACTCGGGCTTTTACGCCTAGCGTGCCTTGTGCGGTGTTACTAATCGGGCTTTTACGCCTAGCGTGCCTTGTGCCTTGTTACTAATCGGGCTTTTACGCCTAGCGTGCTTGATGCTTGGTGAAGTATTTTACAAAAGAGAAACCAAAATTGTGTTCAAGGCTAATTAAAGCTAATTTATCGAGTTAATGGCTCGTGTAAGCATGTAAAGTAGGAATTTACTTCTTACACATTTTAAAATAAGGTAAGCAAGTAATTCAGTTATTTATTACAAATTGTATGTGTTACAAATGAAATTTATACACATATATATGTGGTTATAATATGTATTCTCGGTTTTACTAATGAATGATATGAATATTGTGGCTTTGGTTTTCTAATATGTGGATATAAGACTAGGTATATTCGCCACATGGATTGTTGTGTATTTGATGCTATATTATAAAAATTTAACTTTAAGTATATGAATGTTTGTACCTATGGATACATGATGACAAATTTTGGGTTTTGAAAGATTGGATTATGAGTAAATATATTTTGATCATAAGCATGCGGTTAAAGAGAAATTGTTCTATGAATTCATACGTTATATAGGTATGAAATTGGAAGCTTGAAAGCAAATGTGAATACAAAGTACAAGTTGAATTATTGTAATTTAAATATTTGAATGTTATTTTTTTATGAATTTAGGACTTACTAAGCTAGTAAGCTTATTTGTGTGAAATGTTTCTCTGCTTTTATAGATTAGGTGCAAGCTACAAGCTCGTCGGGATCGCTCGGAAAGTCGTCCACACTATCAAACTATTTTGGTACTCTTTCATTTTGGTTTTCGAATGAAGGCATGTATAGGAAAGACTTTGTCTTTGTTTGATGAAAACTTTTGGTTCATGTATATAATAGCCATGCGAATATGGCTAAAGTTTAGTTAAGTATGCTTTTGTGCTTTTGATACAATGTCGGTTTATGTTGGTAATGTTCGTGCATTTTTAATCGAAGTTTAATCGTTTTTGGTAAGGAAGTGTATGTTTACGAAATGAACCTTTGAATTAGGATATTATGTGAATGTTTTAGGTATAAGTTAATTTGCATAAAGGATTTAAAATGCATGGACATTATGAGTTGTATGTGGGTCATTCGATTATAAACTAGTAAATCATATTTTGCAATGAAATAGTTTTTAGTTAGCAGCAGAGATGTGATTTTGAAAATCACCAAAATAGGATAAATTGAATTAGAAAGTGAATAAAATATAGAATTAAATCTTATTGTGTCTATTTTATATGAAAGAAACAGAGTAGGCAAAGGAATTATATATTATGAGATATTTAAGTTTTAGTGAGACTTGTCCTGAATGAATTCGTGAGTCCCTGTTCTGTCTTGGAAAAATTGTCAAAATTGTACAAAAATAATTATGGAGCATAGTTTATATGTTTAGAATCCTTAATGAGTCTATTTTTATTGGAATAAACAAGAACATTATTGAAATTTCGTACAATGAAATAACTGAGTTTTTGTAAAGATATGTCAGAATTCTCAAACAGTGAAATAGGGGTAACTTTGATGAATAAACTGTACTAATTGGCCACATGAAAAATTCTGGAAAAATTATGATAAAAATTTATATGAGTCTAGTTTCAAGGAAAATTTACAGATCTAAATTTCGAGTTTTTTAACTCAAGTTATGGTCAATTTAGTCATCATGATGCAGTTGGACAGCTTTAAATTTTTATGCCCCAGATTAGTAGTCAAGTCTAGTAATGCCACATACTCGACTCCGGCAAAGGTTTTGGGTAAGGGGTGTTACATTCTGTCTATCCAAAGCAGTCTTCAAATAGTCACGAATCACTTTTACTTTCTCTTCGGTTTCTCTGACTAAGTCAACCCTGTGTATCTGATTTTCCTTGAGTTCGGACCAATACAAAGGCGTTCGGCATTTACACCGATATAACGCCTTATAAGGCGCCATTTTCAAACTCTCCTAAAAACTATTATTGTAGGCGAACTCTACCAATGGAAAATATTTTTCCCACCTTTGAATTCAAGTACACAACACCACAGCATGTCTTCAAGTATATGAAATACCCTCTCCGATTGGCCTTCGGTTTGCCGGTGAAAAGCAGTACTAAAATTTAGTTTCATCCCCAACGCTTCTTGCAACTTTTTCCAAAATCATTATGTGAACCTCAGATCTCTATCCGGAATGATCGATACGGGTACCCCGTGAAGTCTCACAATTTCAGAAACATACAAATCAGCCAATTTCACAAGTGGATAATCAATACATACAGGTATAAAATGAGCCGACTTAGTTAGCCTATCCACCACAACCCACACAGCATCTTTCTTCTTTGGCGTCAATGGCAAACCACACGCAAAATCTATGGTAATACGGTCCTACTTGCACTTGGGAACCATCACGGGATGAAGTAAACCCGAAGATACTTGGTGTTTGGCTTTCACTTGCTGACAAATTAAACACTTAGAGACAAATTCTGAGATGTCTCTTTTCATTCCCATCCACCAATACATTTTCTTCAAATCATTATACATTTTCACACTACCCGGATGGATAGACATACAACTACTATGTGCCTCATGTAAAATTTTCTGAATAAGCTCATCGTCTTTGGGTATACAAATTCTATCTTGAAACATTAAACAGCCATTTAAACCAATTTGAAAGTCTGCTTCTTTACCCATCTCACACTAATTTACCTTAGCTTGTAATTCCTTATCACCCTTTTGAGCTTCGTAGATCTCTTGCAAAAACATTGCTTTTGCTCTCAACTCGGCTAAAATCGAACCATTGTCAGTCACAGACAATTGAATATTAATAGCCCTTAAGGCAAAAAATGACTTCCTACTCAAAGCATCGGCAACCACATTTGCCTTCCCCGGGTGATCGTTGATTATCAGCTTATAATCCTTTATCAACTCTAACCATATCTATTGTCGTAGGTTTAACTCCTTTTGAGTCATCAAATACTTTAGACTTTTATGGTCGGTGAACACTCGGCATTTCTAGCCATACAAATGGTGTCTCCAAATCTTCAGTTTGAACACTATGGCGGCCAGCTCTAAATCATGAGTTGGACAGTTTTTCTCATGTAGCTTCAGCTGTCTCAAGGCATAAGCTATTACCTTGCCTTCTTGCATAAGCATACACCTCAATCCATTGAAGGATGCATTGCTATACATACATATTCCTTTCCTGGTTTTAGTTGCACTAAAACTGGGGCTCCAGTCAACAATGCTTTCAGTTTCTCAAAACTCTGTTGGCACTTCTCTGTCCATTCAAACTTGACATCCTTTTGTAGCAACCTCGTTATCAGTGTAGTAATCATGGAGAATCCTTTAACGAACCGTCTATAGTAACCCGTTAAGCCCAAAAAGCTTCTAATCTCTGATACATTCCTCGACGGTTTCCACTCAACAATAGTCGAGATCTTACTCAGGTCAACCCTAATTTCATTACCCGACACAATGTGTCCTAAGAATCTGACTTCTCGGAGCCAAAATTCACTTTTGCTAAATTTAGCATACAACTTGCTTATCTCTCAACGTCTGTAAAACAGTTCTTAAAAGCTCCGTATGCTCATTCTCTTCTCGAGAATAAATTAATATGCCATCAATAAAAATAACTATAAACTTATCCAAGTACGGCCGAAAAATACGATTCATTAAATCCATAAATAGGGCAGGAGCATTTGTTAAGCCAAAGGGCATGACGAGGAACTCATAATGGCCATACCTCGTCCAAAATGCAGTTTTCGGTACATCTTGTTCCTTAACTCTTAACTGGTAATAACTGGACCTCAGGTCTATCTTAGAAAACATTGTGGCTCCTTTCAATTGGCCAAACAAATCGTTGATCCTTGGCAAAGGATACTTGTTCTTAACTGTAACCTTGTTAAGTTGTTTGTAGTCTATACATAACCTCATCGACCAGTCTTTCTTTTTCATAAAAAGTACTGGAGCACCCCACGGAGAATAGCTTAGTTTTGTGAAACCTTTATCCGTCAACTCTTGTAACTGAGCCTTCAATTCTTTTAACTCCAACGGTGCCATCCTATAGGGGGCAACCAAAATAGGTGCCGTACTTGGTACCAATTCAATACCAAAATCGACTTCTCTAATTGGAAACAATCCAGGTAACTCTTCCAGAAACACATTCGGATACTCGCATACCACTAGCACTGACTCAATCTTCACTTCCGACTCCGGGGTATTCAACAAAAATGCAAGATAGGACTCATACCCTTTTCTCATACATTTCTCAACTGCCAAAGAAGAAATCACTATAGGCAAGCTATCTGATTCACCTGATTCAACCTAATAATAATATCTCCATTTCCACATTTCAGTTCAATAAGCTTACTACTATGGTTTACTAACACATTATGCACAGTTAACCAATCCATGCTAAGAATTAGGTCAAATTCATCAAACAATAGTAGATGAGGTTAGCCGAAAAATAATGGCCTCTAATCATCAAGGGATAGTTTCTACACACTTTGTCAACTATCACATGCTTGTCTAATGGGTTTGACACTTTTATCATAAATTCTATAGACTCAATAGGCATATTGATACTAGACACCAATTTCATACAAATATAGGAATGGGTAGACCCCAGATCAATCAAAGCAACAACAGAGGTATCATGAAGAGAAAAAGTACCCGTAATCACATCTAGTGGCGATGCCTCTCGTGAGTGCGAATGGTACATTACTCGCTCTTACATCTTGCTTTCTATCTTTCTAATCCATCTCAAGACAGTTTCAAATGAAGTGGACTAGTGAACTGCACTTGAAGCAGCCTCTTTCATTTCCTCGGTATTCCCCAAAGTGACGTCTACCACACTACAAGCATTCTGGTCTATTAGGTCGGGCACTACCAACACTCGCAATTGAAGTGGTCTGGGCCTTAGACGCCGTGTATTGCTTATTCTTATTTATGTTCGAGAATCTAATTGAAGCATCGGATCGAGTAGTGAACTCTCTTGATTTCTTGGATGAGGACTGAAACTATTTCCCTAACTGCCTTTTCTTTAAGTCTCGAGACTCAATAGTAGCTTTCCTTTTCTCTTTGGCTAATTCCTCGGCCTTACAAACTCTTTCAACAAGTACCACAAACTCCCTTAACTCTAATATGCCAACTAATAATTAGATGTCTTCATTCAATCCATCTTCAAATCTCTTGCACACAATGGCTTCGGTAGATACGCACACCCTAGCGTATTTGTTGAGTCTCATGAACTCACACTCATATTCTGTTACTGTCATCTGGCCTTGCTTCAATTCTATAAATTCCTTCCTTTTCTGGTCTATAAACCTCTGGCTAATGTACTTTTTACATAACTCTTCTTGGAAAAACTCTCATGTAATCCTTTCCCTTGGTACTACCGACACAAGGGTGTTCCACCATTGGTAGGCCGAGTCTCGCAGGAGTGACACCACACACTTCATGCACTTCTCAAGTGTGCAAGACAATTCATCGAATACTCTAATGGTATTTTCTAGCCAGAACTCTGCCCTCTCTGGGTCATCATCAATATTTGCTCTAAATTCCTCAGCCCCTTGCTTCCGAATTCTATCTACCGGAGGTTTTTCTCTTCTAATTGTTTCCACTACTTGGGGAGCTGTAGGGGCAGGCTGGGGAATTGGAGGGGGTGAAGGAGGTAGAGCATTCGGGTTCACACGAACATACTCTGATTACAAAATATTCATCATATGGAAGAAGGCTTCTAGCCCCTCCGCCTGACTCAGTGTCACGGGCTTACTTTCAATTGTCGCGGTCCTTTCTGCGGGAGCTGGCGCATTACTCTCGACATCATCCGCCACTGCTCTGTCGGGATCCATTTAGTATATAAAAATGCATTTTAAAATGTCAGGATTCGTCACACTATCATAATTCATATATGGCATGTATAGCTAGACTCATACACATGCTAGGTTAGCTCTAGAATAGACTAAACCATAGCTCTGATACCACTAAATGTAACACCCTTTACCCATGTTTAAAATCAAAATAGAGTACGAGGTATTACCTAACTCAAAACACATACTAACAAGCATTTTTGGGGTATAAAAGTTCGTTCAAATTTAAAAACTTTTCAAGCTTCTCCTTAACATTATTAAAATGGACCAACGAGGCCCAAAACACATCTTAGAACTTTTCAAGATCAAATCGAGTTCTTTGGATAACTTTAGAAAATGCCACTAATAAGAGGGGCACACGCCCATGTGGGATGGCTACACGCCCGTGTGATGTGATAACATGGCCATGTCAAGGACCATGTAACTCACACGGCCTAAATATATAGGGACACACCCGTGTACCACGCCTGTGTGGATTTATTTTCTAAAGTCAAACCTACAGGAGTTTTCACACGGCCTGACACACACCAATGTCTATCGCTCGTATCCCTCACACGACAATGACACGCCCGTGTGCAAAAGCCTTGACATTCTGTTTCTGAAGTCATCATCCCAATAAGGTCACACGGCCAAGACACACGCCCGTGTCCTTAGATCGTGTGGTGAATTAAATTCCTAAATTCAAGTACAGACTTCACACGACCTGGGCACATGCCCATGTCTTATGGCCGTGTCTTCCACACGGTTGAGACACAAGACCGTGTCTCAACCCGTGTAGTTACTACTGGGCATTCTGTTTTGCCAATTTAGGATGCAGGGGGACACACAGTTGAACTACACGCCTATGGGGTAGACCATGTGTCACACACAGCCTAGATAAATGTCCGCGTGTCTGTCCGTGTAGACAAAAACAATGCTATTTACCAAGCCCTTTTGCCACCCCTACTTACACCAACATAAGCCATATCAAGCAACCTATTAAATCATGCATACCTATTCCAATTACTCGACCATACAATTTGCACATTCATAATAAACATCATCATTTTCATGTATTAATAATAAGAATTAGCTATCAATTATGACCTTATACAAAATGGTTTCATCTCTAAAATAAGCCAACACATTTGGCCAAAATAATATGACACTTTACAAAGTCTAAGTCCCTATACATGCCATACTCAAAAAGATAAGTCTAACTATACCCAATATTCCTATTGATAGTGTGATCGAGCCTCCGACACCTTTTGATCCCCAAGCTAGCTTGGTAATACTATAAGAAAATGGAAAGGAAAGAGAGTAAGCACAAGGCTTAGTAAGTCATAGGTAAATAATCATCAACAATTACCATGAATTCTCATGCTCACAGCATTTAATAAACTTGCACATGATTCTCAAATTAATGAAGGCATAACTTACTCATTTCACCCTTACTAATCATACATCATAATTTGAACTCATTTCTCATGAATCTCATGTAGGTACATGTATCACTTACAACATAATCATAATTGTCCTCACTTTTGACACAAGCTCTAACTTACTTGTTAAACCAATTGGAATACCAAAGGATACTCAACAAGCCTCACACAAGAGGGTAAAATGTCGATGCCATGTCCCAGACATGGTCTTACACTGGCTTACATATCGAGGCTGATGGCATGTCCCAAACATGGTCTTACACTAGCTCTCGTCTCAATGCCGATGCCATGTCCCATACATGGTCTTACACTGGCACTCATATTGTGGCCGACGCCATATCCCAGACATGGTCTTACACTAGCACACATATCACTCAAATGTCATGGCTTGGGTGTTTAATCTATTCCTAAGGTCCAACCGTAAGTATATCACATCAACTCTAATTATGCATAATCATAGCAAAAATCAAACAATTCATGCAATATCAATTGTTTAATGCATAAATTCAATAACATTGTATTATTTACATACAACTTACCTCGGTATACAAAAAGTGAGCGACTAAATCGAGTTAATCTACTAGCTTGGCTTTCCCGGTCTAGGTCCGGACTTTGTTTTTCTTGATCTAAAATGATAAAATTCACTCATTTAATCATCACATAAATCGAGACATTTCAAAATTCCTACTTTGGTAAAATTACTATTTTGCCCTTAAACTTTCACAAAATTATAATTTTGCCCCTAGGCTTGTAATCCGATTTTAATCAAATTTCCTCCTTTAGTAAGCCTAGCCAAACCTTTATTACTTTTATAGAAACTCATCATTTCAGTTGTTTCACACATTTACTAACCGATTTACAACCTTTACAAAAAGGTCCATTTTAAGTGTTTTCATGGAAAATCCATTCACAAAAGTTGTTTATTTAACCACCAAGTTTCATTTTTTTCCATAAAATTTTAGAAATCAACACTTATTTTCTCATAGAAAAACCATAGACTCTCAACCATTTTGCAAAATAGCCCTCTCATTAGCTAGCTTAAGCTACAATGATTCTAAAAGTACAAAAATTATCAAAAATGACTATCAAAAACACTTACTTGCAAAGGTTTAAGTTGTTGAAAATTTTCAAGCTTTCCAAAGCCCCACTTTGCTGAAAATTTCAGTGGTAGGGAGGATGAGGAAGAGATGATATCTTTTTCTCTTTATTTTATTTTATTTCTAGACAATTTGTCACCAAAACCTCACCTAATGCCTTGACAATCTTATTTCTTTGTCCCCTATGGCTGGCCAACACATTCTTAAGGGCCTAATTGCACATTAAGGACCTCCAATTTAATCTTCTATAGCTATTTGAAACCTTTAGCTTGTAGAACAAAACTTTTGCATTTTATGCGATTTAATCCTTTTTCAAAAATTAAGCATGGAATTACTAAAATTAATTCACCAAAATTTTCATGTACTCATATAATCATGTTATAACACATAAACTAATATTAAAATAAATTTCTCTGACCTCAAATTAGTGGTTTCGTAACCACTATTTTGACTAGCCCAAAATTGGGTTGTTACACTAGACATTTTAATTGAGTTTAAATGTGTCTTAGTTCATACATAATGATTAGCTAATTTTAATGTGTTAAGTTTAGAACAAATTTATAAGTTGTTGTTATTTAATATGTCCAGCCAAATATAGTTATTAAATTTGTCATTGCTGTAGTTGATTTTATGATGTCTTAAGCCAAATTAATGTATCCTAAAAGGGAATTAATTTGCTGAATTTATTTGGTGCAGGTACATGCTTGGACCGGCATTAAAGAGAGGAGAATGAACTTGGTTAAGTACAAGAAGCAGAATTAAAGACTAGTTGCTGTAATGAGCTTCTCCAAGTGGCTGTTCGTGGAGTTCAATGGCCAAGATGCTGTTCACATTAAGTCCCATCAGCTCACAACGTTTTCACACCTTGGTGGCTAGCCAAATCTATCCTTTCACACCATAAGGCCATTTGGATCCAAGAGTTCACACACAAGGTTGTTCATGCGCCTAAATGCATATAAAATTTGCTGGAGCTGATTCGGCTAACCAAGGCTGAATTAATGAAGTGAATCAAAATTCTTTAGCTTCTCAATCATTGAACACTCAATGAGCTAGAATTCGAGTTGAATTAAACTCAATAAGCTAGAATCGAGTTGATCAGCTTGCATAAAATTTCCATGCACACTTTGCACTTAGGCCCCTCGAGTTTGGCCACTCACTGACGTCGAGTTGTTTCATAACATGATGTGCCAAGTTCGCATCAAATCCATAAGATTCTAAAAATCTTGTATGCAGAAGGTCGTGATCGTAAATAAACGGTGATCATAAATCAACGAATCACGAGATTCGTAAAAGCCAGTAAGAAGAAGGTCATGATCGTAAATTAGCGGACCGCTAGATTCATAAAATCCTATAAGTAAAAGGTCGTGATCATAAATCAATGAACCATAAGAAAGCCGAAGGCCATGATCATAAATCAGCGGACCGTAAGAAAATTGAAGGTCATGATCATAAATTAATGGACTGTCTGAAAACTAAAAGTCATGATCGTAAATCCACGGACAGTAAGAAAGTTGAAGGTCATAACCGTAAATCAGTGGATCGTAAGAAAGCCAAAGATTACAATTGTAAATCAATAGATCGCGAGGTTCATAAAATCTCATAAGTAAATGGTTGTGATCGTAAATCAGTGGGCCGCGAGATTCGTAAAATCCCGTAAGTAAAAGGTCATGATTGTAAATTAGTGGACTGCAAGATTTGTAAAATCCCGTAAGTAAAAGGTCATGATTGTAAATCAACGGACTGCGAGATTCGTAAAATCTTGTAATTAAAAGGTTGTGATCATAAATCAGCAGACCGTAAGAAGGCCGAAGGTCATTATTGTAAATCAAGGGACCATAATAAAATCGAAGGTCGTGATCGTAAATTAGCGGGCCGCCAGATCCGTAAAATCCCATAAGTAAAAGGACGTGATGAAAAAAATAAATAAATAGCTCTACAAACCACTAAATATAAATAGCTTGATCAATTTTCAATGGTATAAAAAGCATCTCTACCACTGCCAGAAGAGCATTATGATGATAATCATGAAAACTATAGACAAAGATAAGCTTTTACATACAAAGCCTAGAAAGCGCGCCTTGTTGCTATTAGTGAAATGTCTTAAACTACTACTAAATGTACCTAAGTACAAGCAAATGGTTAGGTCTAAAGGCATGAAATATAAATCTTTTCAAAAGTTATCAACCATACCTTGTAGCCTAGCAAAATTTTTGGTATAATGGGATGACAGCGTAACTAATTCCCACTATGGGAAACACTAATGCAGTAAGATACAAAATAGTCTTTTTGGATTTTCGCTCAGTGGAAGCATAGGAAAAATGAGAAGCATAGTGGCACTGAATGCTAAATGAAGATAATCTCACTAAACATCGAGAACCATAAGAATGGAAATCAAAAGACCGTGTTAGAGCTTTGTGCTAAATTCGCATCTTAGCATCAGACCATTTGTGCCACATCCTAGAAGAAGCTGTAAAGAACTTATAACTCGAATATAAAGAATTAGGAAGAAACCTTGATTCATGTGACAAAATTCGTAGATTCTTTGAGTGATTCAAGAGAAAATTTCTACTTGAAATTCTTGACTATGACATGATGTTAGGCACCTATGTGTCATTGCAAGGGCAGTAACAAAAGAGTAAAAAAGAAATGAACATTGAACAATAAATTCTACTAGAAAATCTTGACCATGACATGATGTGAAGGACCTATAGCAATTGAATTCGAATTTCAGTTTGGTTATAACAAGTTACAATAAAATCAAACCAAACCAGAAATCATATAAGGAAGCCTATATATTAATTATAATCAAACACAAGAATAGCTTTCTTTAACAAAAAAATTCCCCAATGAAAAGTTTTTCCATTCCATATATGTATAGCAGACTAAAGGCAAACAACAGTCTACTAGTTCCAAATCCAAAGGAGCAAAATAATGTTTGACAAAAAAGCAACATGTAAACAAGAATCATTCAAAACCGAATGTCATTGTAAGATAAAAATCAATATTCAAAATCATTATCACTCTCCACTAGATTTACTACACCTTAATAATCCCAACCAATAAATGAACCATATCTGGCTAAAGAAAACAAAAATGTTCAAGCTAAGTAACTAATGAAATGATAAGATAGGAATACTAACAGAGACGGGGAAAAAGCAGTGTTGGTGAAGACGGTTCATGAAAAAGCACAATAACATATTGAAAAGATAAATTAGTCTAATGCCAACAAAGCTAATAGGGGGAGCAAGCAAGTGATATTTGAACTTGTGATTAAGTTTAGGTTCATATGAGGAAAAAATTTTTTTTTGAATAAACGCAAATCCAAGTTGGACCTAAGAAGAGATGAGCCTTCCCAAGTTGTAGAACACATCAATAAAAATGCCTATAAGATTGATCTTCCTGGTGAGTATAATGTGAGTTCTTTTATTATAACCAATCTCTCTCCCTTTAATATTTCATATTTGAAGGTGATTTATTTTGAAGAATGAAGGAATGATTTGAACATTAAGACCCAATTTTAGGAACATGAACGTGATGGGCATAGCTTTCCTCGAGGCCCAATTACTCGCTTTAAGCCCAACCAAATTAGAGCCCAATTGAATGTATTGGTCCAAGAGTTTGTGACAAAATGCCTTCAAAGAAGTGGTTTTGAAGGCTTAAACATTCAAGACTCCATTGTGAGACAGACTTGGCCTATGGACGCAAGCCGAGAAGGTAAACCTGATTGACAGATATTTTTAAGCTTGAAATTGAAATGAGCAGACCGAATGCAAACCCTCTTGAAGATTAGCCCATTTGATCACTCAAAGATTTAATTATTTTATTTTTGGCCTAATTTGTTAATGCCCCAATTAAGAAGTTTATTTTTTAAACCACAGTTAATTTTTTTCTTCTAAATCTGGTTTATGCACAACTCCCATAAAGTTGGCCAAATTTATTTAGTCTTTTATTTCATCCTTTAAGTTTCTTAGGAAGAAATAGTTATCTTTCATAGTTACCTATACTTTTTAGGCTACATTTCAGTGATTTGTTTTTTTTTTAGCCATCTACATTTTCTAGACTAGCTTTTTTTTAGAGATTTGTCTCTCTTTTTATCAGCTCCCTTCTTGAATAAGAAGGGTAGCCACCCGCCATAGAAAGCATCCAATTTTGATTTGAATAAAAGTACTCTTTGAGTTCTTCTTCTTTGCAAGAAATCTTTTCTTACTTCTTTTAAAAGAGTTTTCAACCCAATCTTCTTCAAGATTGTTTGTAACAGTGTTTGTAACAGCCTGATTTTGGGTCTAGTTAGAATAGTAGTTTTGGGACCACAAAGCCAACAAAGAAAATTTCATCTTTATTATATTTTTATCGTCTATATTTTTATGGAATGATTTCATGAAAATCTCGTTCGAAAATTTTGACGTTTGGGCACTCAATTTAGTTAAAAGGACTAAATTGCAAAAAGTGTAAAACTTGAATTCTATATGCCAAAGGTGTCCAATTGCTATGAAATTTTAAATTATAGGTCCTTAAATGGTAATTAGACCATTTTTTAAGTTGGTGGACAAAAATGGACATGGTTTGGTATGTTTCTAAAGGTTTTCATTAAGGGCATTTTAGTAATTTGGTTATTAAAATGAATTAATAATTAAATTAAAAATCAATTTTTGCTCATCCTCTTCCCCTTGGCCAAATTTTACATGGAGAAGATATGGATAGGGTTTTTCAAGGTTCCAAGCTCGATTGTAAGTCCGTTCTAGTCTCGTTTTTAATGATTTTTACGTTTTTGAAATCCTTGTAACATGATCTATCTATTTCTACCACTAATTTAAAGCATAATCAAAATATAAAATTTTACCCATGATGGTTATTTGGGTATTTTGATGTTTAATGGTAGAAAATGAATGTTAGTTGTTTGTTAAACGACTTTTACTAAGTGATTTCGGTGAAAATGTCTAAAAAGACTTGTTTGTAAAAGTTGTAAAATATGTAGTAAAAGTGTGTTTTAATGGAAATTGTGGGCTTTTATAGTTATTAAAATGGTTCGACTAGGCTTTTATATAAAATAAATTAAATAGATTTTATTTTATGAGCCTAGGGACTAAATTGTAAAAATGTGAAACTTTAGGGGAAAAAATATAAATTTTGCCGTAATGTGATTTTGGGCTAATTTTAATAGTATAATGATTTAAGGATATGAATGTGATATTATAGATCAAGAAAAAACGAAGTTCGAACCTATAACGGAGGAAAAACAAGTATTTGATAATTTAGTCATTTTTACCGTTTCTATGCCGAGTTAAGTTTGTATGTAAATAATGCATTGTTTTATTTATGTTTCAAATGCTTTAATATTGTATGAATTATGATTGGATCCTTGAATGTAATCGATAAAGTTTGACAAGTGAGAAATCCCGGTTGAACCTTAAGAATAGGTAGGATACAAATGTCATGACATTAGAGTTATTTGAGATTACGTGTAAGACCATATCTGGGATATGGCATTGATATGAGACTTCGTGTAAGACCATATCTGGGATATGGCATCGATGTGAGACTTCGTGTAAGACCATAGCTGGGCTATTGGCATCGATAAGAGATCCCATGTATGACCATATCTAGGATATGGCATTGGTATGGTATTGTGTGTTCAAGATCCCCGAGAATCCTTTAGTATTACAATTGGTTCAACGAAAAATTCAACAGGTATGTCAAAGATGAGAAAGTATGAGAATATGTTATGAGATGGTATAGGTATGTACAAAAAACTAAAAGAAAATGGGCTCAGTATATGATGAACAATTGGTAAGACTATGATTGAATAAGTTGTGCGTATGAAGCTTAAATGACATTTATGTTGATACGTGATATGTAATTCATAAGATGAACTATTGATATATGACAATTATGCTGATATGTGCTATGTTGATATCAGATGGCATTTATGTTCATATGTCATTTATGAAGTTTAAAGACATTTATATTGATATATGTTATGTTATTCATATGATGAGCTATAGGCAAGAATGTGATTGAGTAAATTATACTCATGAAGTTTAATGACGTTCATGTGGAAATATGTTGTGTAATTCATATGATGAGTTGTTGGTAAGACTGGATTGAGTAATTATGTTTATGAATTTTTAATGACATTTATATTAATAAATGTTAAGTTATTTTTTAAGTTATTTGTATGAATAATGTTTATTATTATTTGCATATGAACTTAGTAAGCTATATAGCTTACCCCTTTCCTGTCCCATGTCTTTTAGGGTTATTAAGCTAGCTCGGGTTGGAAACCGTCGGAGATCCTATCACACTATCAAGCTATCATTTTGGGTATAAATGATGATAAATCATAAAAGTAACACATTTTAATTCCACTCTTAGCGTGTTTTTGGAAGATTTTTTATATAATTTGGTGAATCTGATGCTCCTAATCCTCTAAATTTGTATTTCTATACTAAGGTGAGCATAGGGAAGCAAAAGGAGTGGAAATTGGGCCTAAATTGAACAAAACGGCCCACCTTAAGGATCCACACAGCCAAAGCCCGCACCACACGGGCTAAACACATACCGTGTGAACCATACGGGCTAGACACACGCCCGTGTGCTAGCCTATGTCGATTGAGAGCCATGCAAATTCCCACACGGCCTGGGCCTCCTCACACGGGTTGATCACACTCCCGTGTCCCTATCATACCCTACTTTGATTTCATGCAAAAAAGCCAATTTTTAGGGTTTCTGAGCCTTGTAAAGTCTATAAATACACATCAGAGGAAATGAAACACCCCAAACCCGGCCCACGAGCCTTAACCGGATCTGGTATGTTCCCCAGTGTAAACCGTTTCAAATTCTTTTGTTACTTAGGAAAAACTTGTGTGTTTTGAAAGAAAGATTGTTTTGGGTTGGGCTTGAGTTGAAAACAAGTTTATTTCATTATTAAAATCCTTTACTTTAGGTGACAAAATGTTTGGGCTTTGTTTTAAAATAAATTTACTTAATCTTTTAATAGATAAAAGTTTGTAAACAAAATAAATGAAAGCAAAGTAAGTAGTTCTACTATGGCCTTATTACATCAAATAATTCCCAAAATTTAAATTCAAAATACTTAAAATAAAATAGCCCAAATAAAAATGAACTTCTTGCTGAGCATGGCCAACCCTAAGCATCTGCCGGCCCGGTCCATCACTGATCATCATCTGAAAAATGTTCCCACAACGGGGTGAGTCAAACAGACTCAATGTGTAACCACAACACTAAGTCATAACAAATTCAGACATTTCAGAGCATACATATTCTTATATCATAAAAAAATGATGCAACCCGAACCCAAACTTAGATAGCCATCCACTACATGTCCCCCGTACCAACCTACACACCGTGGGGACTACTAAGTCAACCCTCCATCCGCTACACACCATCGAAGGCAGTCGCTGCAGTCGACGTGCTCATCGCCCTTATAAAATATGTGGTCTTAGGTCACCACATTCAAATTTCGTGGTCTTAGGTCACCACATTCAGATATCATGGTCTTAGGTCACCACATTCAGTTATCGTGGTCTTAGGTCACCACATTCACTTCCCCTTTTCATAATATCCCATATGCCCCCATATATCATACACATTATGCAATTTCATGCCTTAATTCACATTCTTATCACTTTTCATATGTTAAAATAACATATATTCATAATCCTTATAGGAGTAGGAAACGTACCTGGGTACTCTGTACCATTGCATGGTACTTTAGCCATTTTTTCACATTCTTAACAACACATTTAACTTAATCATTGTCATAAATCTATTAAGACTTAAGGAAAGGTACACACCTGATACACTTAGTAGTTCACTTAAATCCTGAAAATCCGTTCTAAAGCCTTAGATCTCAAGTCCCTTGTTGCCGATTGACTTAAGAATCAAGTCCCGAAACTTTGTTGTATTCCTTCTTGCATTCGACCAAACATTAAATCACATCACAGGTTAGTTTCGGCTTTTCAAACAATTATGAAATAGATCTAGATATCAAAACAGGCCTATGGCCGATTGTACTTAGGCACTTACCTTGCGATTTCCAAATCCCGAAACTCACCGAATAACTAGGGAACACATGGCCTATAGTGTACCTTCGGGAAAAGAACTTCTCCTTCCTTGTAGTCAACACTTAGTAAATCCCGAAAGATCTCTTCAAAGTTTTGGCAACAAGATATTAATGGGGTTAGTCCTAGATTTCGACAAATCTTAAAAGAAAACTGAATGAGATCTTACCCTTACTTTAGAGATCGGCAATCCTTGCTTGAACCTTTAGCAATATTCAGCTATGTAGGCTAGAAGGATCTTGATTTTGGCTTTTGATTGGTATAAAGAAATTGGCTAATGGCTACCTTGAGGGTTCGGCTTTAATTGAATTTTGCAAAAGAAGGAGAGTAGGTTGATGTTTGAAGGTTTGGCTTTTGGTGAATCAAAAAGGAAAAGAGGATGATGATTTGCAAAGAAAGAGATAATTCGGCAGAGTCTTAGAAAAGAATAAAGAAGGAATAATGGCCTAAGTTCCCTCCTTTGGCCGAAATTATCACCTAAAGGAGCCCCTTACTTGGCCATCACTTCCTTGTTTAAAGATTAATAGAAATAATCATTTAATTATCTCTTTGAAAATAATCTAAAATAAATCATCATTTATCTTCCCCTTAGCCAAAATTTTAAGAGGATTTAAACTCCTCCCTTAGTGCCTTAATGCCGTCCATTACCTCTTCTCCATGGCACAAAATAAAATCCTTTATTTGCTTCCTATGTTGCTCGAACCTAGGCCCATTTGCATATCTTGTGGCATCACCTACCTGGGCCTTAAGTGGTACCTCCTAGCCACTACTCCAAGCCCGTTCTTGTGTTAAATTCCCTCTACTAATTTTCTTAAGGCCACCTTATTTTAGTTTCCTCTTTTAAACTTAACATTTCTAAAACATTTCCTTACATTTCCAAGTTTCCAAAAATGTTCACTTTCCTCTTTTAAACTTAACATTTCTAAAACATTTCCTTACATTTCCAAGTTTCCAAAAATGGTCACTTTCCTCTTTTAAACTTAACATTTCCAAGTTTCCAAAAATGTTTACCATACATTCATAACACATAAGACATGCCATTTCGTATAATTAAATCAAAAATGCATAGGCCCATTTTCAAGATGTTATAGGAAGACCTAAAGGAGGACGCAGAGTAGATTGAAGAAATTACTCGAAAGAAGTCGTCGGAATCATCTAGAAGGAGAATTCACTCCAAGATTGAAGATCTCCATCAAGTTCTTTAGAAGTTTTTGGGTTCTTTATGTCTTGTTGTTTTCTTAATTTTATGATGTTTTTCTTTTAATTATGAACTAAACTCCCTAAATACCTAGGGAGGATGAAACCTAGATGAATCTTATGATTCAATAAATCTGAATTATGTGATAAGTACTTGATCTTGTTCTTAATTATGTGTTCTTAATCCTTGTTTTGATATTTTTAGGAATATTAACTCAAATTTAATGTGCTTATTCAATGGAGCAAAAGTCCCTGTTTAAGAGAAGATCCAACATAATTAAGCGGAGTTGATTGCAACCCTAGAAATAGGATGACATAAATCTTTTGGATTAGAGTCAAATCTAATAAGGGAATCCATAGATCGAATTAATGTGATGATAGGGGTTTTAATTAGAAAGAGATTTCAGTTAATCAACATTAACATAATTTAGGTATTTATACGGATCAAGTCAAGTGAATAAATCATTTAATTTAGAATCATGATAATAAGTGAAGTCTAGGTGGATTCTTCATTGGGTATTTTCTTTATTCATTGGTTTATTCGATTATTTCTTTCACTCTCTGTCGCGTTCATAGTAAATTAGTTAGTTAAATTTTAGATTAAAACAAATCCCATTAATTATTAGGCTAGATAATAAAAAGATAATTATTACTAGTAATTTTAGTCCTTGATGATACGATATTCCGGACTCACCACAACTATACTGTTGTTCGATAGGTGCGTTTACCTTTGTCGAAATATTAGTTAGTTTCGAGCCCATCAAGTTTTTGGCGCCGTTGCCGGGGACTAAGATATTAAGAACGCTTAATTTTTATTACTTTAGCCATTTTTATTTTATTTGTAATTTATTTTTGTTTTTATTTCTCTAACTTTTCTTTTATTTGCTTCTGGTAGATATTTTTAGTTTATAACTAGAAGGAACCCGTCAGGACCCTTGCTTTTTGACAGTGAGATAGAAAGTACCGCTTGCAGAAATCGTAGGGTGATAAGGAAAATTTTACAATACATAGAGGAAGAGCAAGAGGACAATACTAATACTACCGAGAAGATGGCTGATAATAATCCGCTCCCTCTAGTGGTTGTCGAAAATCTTGCTCCTCATACTATGTACGACTATGCTAATCCTAATTTAACTGGGGCTGAATCGAGTATTGTTAGACCTGCTATTGCTGCAAATAATTTTGAACTGAAACCTAACACTATTCAAATGACTCAACAGTTTGATGGTTTGCAGGACGAAGACCCAAATACTCATTTAGCAAATTTTCTAGAATTATGTGATACTTTCAAAATAAATGGCATTTCTGACGATGCCATTCGCCTTCGGTTGTTTCCCTTCTCGTTGAGGAACAAAGCTAAATAGTGGTTGAACTCATTACCACAAGGATCAATCACTACATGGGAACAAATGACTGAAAAATTTTTACTTAAATATTTCCCGTCGGCTAAAATGGCTAAGTTGAGGAATGATATCTCTTCTTTTGTACAAATGGATTTAGAAACACTTTACAATGCATGGGAGAGATACAAGGATCTACTGAGAAGATACCCACACCATGGGTTACCTCTATGACTACAGGTTCAAACCTTTTACAATTGTGTGAACCCCTCAACTAGGCAATTGATTGATGCAGCCGCCGGCGGTACACTAAACAACAAAACACCTGAGGCTGCCTACGAATTCATTGAAGAAATGTCATTGAATAACTATCAGTGGCAAGTTATGAGCACGAAGCCAACAAAGGCAGCCAGCATTTTCAACATCGACGCAATTACCATGCTATCAAACCAGGTAGAGATTTTAGATAAAAAGATTGATGGTTTGTGTGGTTCTTCGCAGGTACATCCAGTGATGCAGTGCGATACGAATGGAGGAGAAATAGACAATACAAAATATCCCTCCTACAACCCTGGCATAGAAAGCGAACAGATGAACTATATGAGTTATAATTTTAAACCTCAGAATAATCCCTATAGTAACACTTACAATCCAGGTTGGAGGAACCACCCAAACTTTTCATGGGGAGGATAAGGAAACCAAAGACAACAACCACTTCTAGGCTTTCAACCACCTTACCAACAGGAAAAGAAGCCGAAACTTGAAGAGATGCTTACTAAATTCATCTCGGTGTTAGAAACGTGCTTCCAGAACACCGAAACAGCACTCAAATATCAACAACCATCAATTCAAGGTCTCGAGAGCCAAATAGGACAACTCGCTAAGCTAATATCTGAACGACCACAAGGCAGCCTACCAAGCAACACTGAAACTAACCCAAAGGAGCAACTTCATGCCATTACTGCTCACGATAGTGAAGGGTTAGACGAACCAAAGCCTAAGCAAGAAAACGTGGTAGATAAAGGTAAGGTTGAGGTACGCCATAATAAACCAAAACTAGTAAGTATAGAGTACAAACCTCGTGTTCCATATCCCAATGCGACAAAAAAAAACTGCACAGATGAAAAATTCGGTAAATTTCTTAAACTTTTAAAAAAATTACATATTAACTTACAGTTTATTGAAGCTCTCTTGTAGATGCCCAGTTCAGTAAAATTTTTAAAAGAGCTTTTGGCAAACAAACAAAAGTTAGACGATACGTCACATGTGGAGCTAAATGCAGTAAGCTTAGTAATTTTACAGAATAAACTACCCCACAAATTAAAAGATCCAGGGAGTTTTACGATTCCTTGCTTAATTGGTGGTTTATCTGTTAATAATGCTTTAGCTGATTTAGGGGAAAGTATCAATATTATGCCTTATAAAATGTTTAAATAGTTAGGTCTTGGGAAACCCAAACAAAATAGGATGAGCATTCAATTGCCTGATAAAACCATTAGATTTCTTAAGGGTATAATTGAATATGTTCTAGTCAAAATTGATAAATTCATATTCCCAGTAGACTTTGTTGTTTTAGACATGGATGAGGATAGTGACGTTCCTTTAATTTTAGGACGACCCTTTTTAGCAACTGCTAGGACCATTATTAATGTTGGTACAGGGGAATTAATACTTCGTATAGGTGATGACATGATTAAACTCCAAGCACGTGATTCTGTCAGAATATCTAGTGATCAAGATGATACAAGTCCTATTAATGTAAGTGAACTTAATGTTCAATCTTCTTTGCAAAAAATTCCTCAAAAAAAGGATGACAAAGCCATGGTCTAGTTCTCATATTGAGAACAGAACTATTCATGAGGAACGAAGAGTCCAGATCGAGGAATTAGATGAATGGAAAACACAGTTTAAGGAGAAATTGAAAGTAAACGATGAACCAAAACAGAGCCATGACGAGCCTAAAACTGAAACAAGTCAAATTAAGGTTGGAGACCAAGTTCTAATGGATAATGCAGATCCTCGCGTTGCCACTTCTGAATCTAATGGAACAACCCCTTTCACGGTACTTAATATTTTCCCATATAGTACAATCGAGGTAACTCATTCCAAATTTGGCACCTTCAAGGTAAATAGTACTCATCTAAAACCTTATTTTAACAAAATTTATAGCAGGAATGAGGAGTTTCAACTCCTCGAACCACAATGATTGTGCAAATGAAAGGTAAGTCTAGCTTAAGACTTTAAACAAGTGCTTCTCGGGAGGCAACCCGAGCACTAACCCTACTAATTAGTTTATTTTCACTTTCGTTCATGTTTTTAATGCAGGTTTTTTGTCCCACACGGCCTGGACACATGGGCGTGTCCCTGGTCGTGTGGATGTGGGGACTCAATTTTTTACAATTCAAAGAAATCGGCAGGGGGCTCCACGGACACGACACACGATCGTGTGTGATATCACACAGGCATGTCAAAATCCCACACGGGTGTGTCCTAGGCCGTGTGAAAATTGAACCTCAAATTTTTAAAATTCAAAATTTAAAACAAGTTGGGGACTCTACGGGCAACACGCACGGCCATGTGAGCGATCACACGAGCGTGTAGAATCCCACACGGGCATGGGAGAAGCAAAGGGCTTCGCACATGGCCGTGCGGTCCACACGGCCTAGACACACGGGCGTGTCTAAGGCTGTGCGAAAACTAACCTTTTGCAAATCACGACGAACATGGGCTAGAGGTTCTACCACACGGGCGTGTGACACGGCCATTCCACGACCGTGTCATTTATAAAACACCCAATTCCCTTTTCTTTTTTCTCATTTCTGTCTCCCAAATCCCCTCAAAACCCTAGTCACCGCAGCCTTTCCCCTTTCCACTTCTAGCCACCTTGATCCCCCTCCTCACTTTTGCTTCACCGTCCCCTTTCCCCTTCCATTTTCTTTGCACCGCCACCACACCAGCCACCACCTTATGCCACCAGCCTTTTCCCCACCCAAAATTCGTCGACCAACTGTCCTTCGTCGTCCTTCCTCGACCTGTCGCACCCCACTCCAGCCACCATCCTTGCCACCGTTGGTCACTCTTTTTCCCCTTTATTTTTCATTCATATTTATTTTCTATTATTTATTTTTATTATCTTTATTTTTTTATTATTTTATTTTTATTTTTAATTCCATTTAGATTTAGCTAATGATTATGACTATTTTCCATTTTTGTTACCTATTCTAAGTAGGTTTATTTTCTATATTAGTATTTGAGGATCCTTTTATTTCATGTGTTAAGGGTACCATAAGTTAGCATTTTTATTGTTAATAATAATTTAAAATATCTACTTTTTTGTCGAACTTTTGAATTCACTATGTTAGGAATATACTGTTATTTAGGACTATTTCGATATTACTTGTGGCGATGCTTGAATTATTTATTGAAAATCGTTTTTAGATACACCATGACTAATACTCAAGGTAACACCAAAGTCGCCATTCCCGCTTCGAAAAAAGCAACAGGGTCCCAGCACGATCTCCCCGTGCATGACCACCTTCTGCGCCACCACTTCTTCATAGACCAGTTCATGTGGCTGCTTCATTGACTCGACAATTCGACGGCCTTGAGGCGACTCTGCAACAGGATTGTCAGCACTTCCACATATCACCACCACCCCCACCTCACGAACCATCTGTTGATGAAGACCTCTAAGTCCATTTAGTTTTTCTTTTTCTTTTCTTTTAATTTTTAAACTCTTTCTCTTTATCTTTCTTGTCTTTGATTTATATTAGTATATTTTGATTTATATTAGTATATCGAGTACCCATAACTAATTCCATTACCAAAACTCCCTACAACTTTACTGATGACTCTGCAGTTTTAAAAGGTTCAAGGTGCTACTAAGGAACGAACAAACTACTAGAGTATTCTCCCCCACCTTCACCTCTGCGTAGTTCATCATGCTTCTTTCTAAGGATTTCATCCATAATTTAGGAAGTTTCACCTCTTTCCCTCTCTTATGATTTTTTGCTTACATTGCTATTATCTTTCCTTGTACATTGAGGACAATGTACATCTTAATTGTGGGGAGGTTAATTACAGTATTATTAGAAAATCTCTGAATTATGTCTTGTTCTTAAGTAAATTTTCTCATATTACTATTAAAATAAAATTTCTTTTAACTTATGATTTTTATTGATATGTTTTGGATTAAGTCATAAGTAATTGTGCATTGATGGTTCAAACTTTAAGACATTAGAGACTCAAGCATGATAAATCTATTTTCAGAATTCAAAATTTATTAGGTTGTTTTCCTAAATTTAAATATTACTTTGAAGTTTGAAATTTGCAAGGTTGACATCAAAAAACCATAAATTTTGTGAGACTTTGAGCCTTTTAGAGCATATATTTTTTTTGCTCACTTTATTGGTTATGAGTGTGTCAATATTGATTTGTTATTCTAGAACTTGCTTCGATTATGCATATCGAGACCATACCCTTGATTTGATATACTGAAATGATAAAGGTACCTAGGTTTTAACCCACTTATTCCATTAAAAGTCTACCTTCATAATTAACCCCTAGTGAACCCCTTTGAGCCTAATAAACCGTTTCTTGACTCGCCCTTAATATTAACCCAAAACCCATTATTTTTGATTCATTGAGAATTTTCCTATTGTATTAGCCCCTTTTTGTCGAGATTTGAGTTGATCAGTTGCCTAACTACTGAGCAGTTGGCTAACTATGTTCTTTATTTCAGTTGTTAAATTCTTTCTTATTATTTTTGCAAAAAAAAAAAATTGAAATATATTCATTATTAGTTCTATGTTATCTGAGCTTAAACGGTTAATTCCACATTTTGAGAAGAAGCTCGTGTTATTAGTGATAAGTTTTTACTTGATGTAATTATTAGCTAATTTTTCTAGTTAGGTAAATTGTCAATTCAATCTCTATTCTAACCCTCTAATTCAGCCTTTATCCACACCTTTAACCCAAGCCCCGTTACAACCCTTTTTAAGACCTTTTGATTTGTGTATCATCTCATTTTATAGTGGTGGAGATTTGATTTTCATGCAAGCCTATGGTAATAACTTGTCATGTTTGACTTTTGAGTGCTTAATTTGAACCTTAAACATGTTGAGTGATTTGAGTGAATCTTTAGTGAGGATGTTAATTCTTGTCGGTTTTGAATCAAAGGTAATTATTTAGGTAAGGGGAAACACCTATGTTTTTGTGCTACAGAAATTTGTGACTGAGATTGTTTGAATCTTTAGGACTCTTTTAGCTAAAATTATCAATGTATGAATTATCTTTGAATTATGATAAGACATTATTGATGAGAATTATGAATTGAGGAAGTTAATTTTAATTGTGAGCTGGGGATTTTGCTTGAGGACAAGCAAACACTTAAGTGTGGGGATATTTGATAAATCATAAAAGTAACACATTTTAATCCCACGCTTAGCGTGTTTTTTTATGATTACTTATATAATTTGGTGAATCCGATGCTCTTAATCCTTTGAATTTGTATTTCTATAAGTAAGTGAGCATAGGGAAGCAAAAGGAGTGGAAAACGGGCCTAAACCGGACAAAACGGGCCACCTTAAGGATCCACACGACCAAAGCCCACACCACACGGGCTAAACACATATCCGTGTGAACCACACGGGCTGGACAAACGCCCGTGTACCAGCCTGTGCCGATCAAGAGCGATGCAAATTCCCACACGGCCTGGGCCTCCTCACACGGGGTGATCACACGCCCGTGTCCCTGTCGTACCTTGCTTTGTTTTCACACAGAAAAAGCCAATTTTTAGGGTTTCTAAGCCTTCTAAAGTCTATAAATACACATTAGAGGAAGACCTAAAGGAGGACGCGGAGTAGATTGAAGAAATTACTCGACTTGAAAGAAGTCGCCGGAATCATCTAGAAGGCTGATTCACTCTAAGATTGAAGATCTCTATGAAGTTCTTTAGAAGTTTTTGGGTTCTTTATGTTTTGTTGTTTTCTTAATTTTATGATGTTTTCCTTTTACGTTATGAACTAAACTCCCTAAATACCTAGGGAGGATGAAACTAGAGGTGTGCATGGGCCGGGCGGCCCGGCCCGGCCCGAAGACCCGCCCGAAATGTGGGAGGGTTTGGGCAAAAATATAGGCCCGAAAAATGGGCTTGGGCAAAAAAAGAGGCCCATTTAGAAAACGGGTCGGGCCTTGGGTATGATTTTTTTTAATGTTCTACCTACCAAATATTTGTATTTGTTATATTTTAATTGTATTTGATTTATTTTTAAATGTATTTTTATTTGTATTTGATTTATTATATTTTTAAATGTATTTGATTTATTATATTTTTTATTTATTTTTGTTTTAATATTTATTTTTATTTTATAAAATGTATTGAATTTATTATATTTTATTTTTTAATAAAATAAAAAATTTATACTAGTCTGCGGGCTTGGGCCGGGCTCAAGCTTACTAATTTTAAAGTTGTCGGAGTCGGACAAATTTTAGGCCCATATTTTGGGCCGGGCCGGATCTAGCCTACCAATCGGCCAAAAAATTTTGGGGGGGTCGAGCCGGGACATGCGAGACCTATAGATGGAACCTAGATGAATCTTATTATTTAATAAATCTAAATTACTTGATAAATACTTGATCTTGTTCTTAATTATGTGTTCTTAATATCCTTGTTTTGATGTTTTTAGGAATATTAACTCAAATTTAATGTGCTTATTAAGTGGAGCAAAAGTCCCTGTTTAAGAGAAGACCCAACATAATTAAGCGGAGTTGATTGCAACTCTAGAAGTAGGATGACATAAATCTGCCGGATTAGAGTCAAATCTAATAAGGGAATCCATAGATCGAGTTAATGTGACGATAGGAGTTTTAATTAGAAAGAGATTTTAGTTAATCAACCTAGAGTCAGTTGTTTTTAGTCTTGAAAGAGATATTAACATAATTTAGGGATTTCTACGGATCAAGTCAAGTGAATAAATCATTTAATTCAGAATCAGAATAATAAGTGAAGTCTATGTGGATTCTTCCTTGGGTATTGTCTTTATTCATTGGTTTATTTGATTAGTTATTTCACTCTCTTTCATGTTCATAGTTAATTAGTTAGTTAAATTTTAGATTAAAAACAAATCCCATTAATTATTAGGCTAGATAATAAAAAGATAGTTATTACTAATAATTTTAGTCCTTGAGGATATGATATTCCGGACTCACCACAACTATACTATTGTTCGATAGGTGCACTTGCCTTTGTTGAAATATTAGTTAATTTCGAGCCCATCAAATGAATTCAAGCATTTAAGTCTATGACATGTATAGGGACTATGTCAATGTGTTATGTGTGTCATTATTAATTTGGCCATATGTGCTAGCTTGTAATTGTTAATGCTTCATCTTATATATGTAGCCATGAATGATGGCTTATGTTGATCATAAGTTTATTCATATGTTAATGCCCTCTTGTGAATGTGAAATTAGTATGTTTTTATCGGGCTAAGTATGATGTTTTAAGTATGATGTTTTAAGCATGATAAATGATGGTATAAGAATGGCATGTTATTGTCTTGTTTGTAGTTGTTGGGTTGCATTTATATGCCTGAATTTGTGCCATGTGATGTTGTGTAAATGTGTGCAAGTGAAGGTGGCAAAATGGCTTGGTAAATAGCCTTATTTTTGTCCACACGGGTAGATACACGGGCATGTGTCTAGGCCATGTGTGACACATGGTTTGCCCCAAGAGCATGTGCCCCGGTTGTGTGTCCCCTGCACCTTAATTTTTGAAAAACAGAATGTCTAGAATTGAGCACACGGGCAGAGACACGGGTGTGTGTCTCAGCCGTGTGTACTACACGGCCTAGCACACAGGCTTGTGGCACGGCCGTGTGGCACAAGTCAGAGAGCACCCTAATTTGGATACGATCTAAAGCAAGAGCGTGTCTCAGGGTCACACGAGCGTGTCCATTGGACCACACGAGCGTGTGAGCCCTGCTTCTAGGAAAAGTTTTCTAAGTTTTTTAAAATTTTCTAAAGTTCTCAGTTTAGTCCCGAACTACTTCTAAAGTATGTTTTGGCCATGATCGAATGTGAATGGTTTTAGTTTAGACGCAAATTTATGACTTAGAATTGTGTGAATGCTTGTGCTATAAGTCCAGTAATGCCTCGAGCCCTGTTCCAGCATCAAATAGGGGTAAGGGGTGTTACATTGTTGGTGGGAGTTCTTCACCCTTTGGTTTGCCAAGTTATTTAGCTTGGAGTGTCGATTAAAGCCATTAGTGGAGTTTATTGAAGCTTGTTCTTTAAGAAGTTCCATTGAATATCTTTCTTCATCATCTCGCCATCACCATTGCTATCATTCTTCCATCTTTCATCTCTCTTTATTTATTCTTATTTTTTTATTCTTAAATTTCTTGTAACTTATTTTATCTTTTGATTTTAGATTCAAGAATTCAAATTTGGTCATCTTTTGGGGAGAATAATATTCAACTTTTTCCTTCCAAAATCCATCAAACATTGGCTAAAATCTATTTTCTCCTTCCAAAGTCCATCAAACATTGGCTAAAATCTATCTCCTAATGTTTTTTTTTAAATTTTAGATTCAAATTCTAAACATTTTCAACAATTTGAAATTGATCCTCCACTGCTCTTTCTCAATTTCCTTGATTTACTAAATAAGATTTCTGATTTAGCTTGGTTGATCGATAAATTGGAGAAGTAGTAATAGGTCTTGAGAACTTATCTCAACAATTGAGTTGATGGGTGGGTAGTTGCGATGTAGAGGAATGCATGGGCCTTTTGAATTGCATTCAGTGAGTTGAAGCATTGATGACAACATATTTCAGGTAAGTAGAATGAGGTGTGGAGAAAGAGAGTTGGACATGGTAGGAAACTGTATTGAAACACTAAGAAATCAGTTGTTGACTATACGAGCTGAATCCTATATGTTCCACAAGTTTGTGGAAGAAATCCCATCAGACGTGATCATAAGCTTTGCACATATCTATTTTGAATACTGCTAATGTACCTTTACCCTATTACTTGCTACGGATGGTATCGGTCGATTCACTACCCAAGTGAATGTTATCAATAAAGTTGCAGCTTTGGATGAAGGCATTTTAGTATGGAGAGATTACTTTAACCATTTCCAGTTTGAGTTCAATTTATGAAAGCCTTCGAATTGTCTTATATATCAAATTGTAGAGGCTTATTGGTCAAAAGTCACATAACCGTTTATGATGTTCCCTTTTGGGTATTAGTGTAATGAATGTTTTGTTAAATTTTTTGAGAAGGAAATTGAAGTTCAAGAACTTCAAGCAAGACTCCCATATTTTCATTTAAGACTCCAAAACAAAAACAAGCGACGCCACTCCTTACTATGTGCCAACATTTTTGGAAAAATAAAGTCGGAAGTCCATCTTCCCTAGATGCCTTGGTTGGTCCCATTTCTTTTAATGCCAAAAATACCTCTTCTTTCGTATATTTTGCCATTAGCCTCAAATTTGCATCATTTGAAATGTAGTTCTCTATCCCAGAAAGAACAGGATCCGTATCTCCAACTCCACTAAATGAGAACAACTTCTAAAAATAATTCTAAGTTATTTCCTCCATTTCATCCTCGTCATTAGTTTCCCTCCCATCCTCATGTTTCAAACTTCGTATCATATTCTTTCGTCTACGACGAATGGTGTAATTGTGGAAAAAAATGTATTTTTATCCTCTAGCCTCAACAAGTTAACACAAACTCTTTGTTCCCAATACATTTCATCTTTATCGATCTCAAGGTTTAGCTGAACCTTAATATCAATGATTTCCATAAGATTCTCACCGTCTCTTTCTTTTACCATTATCACCTCCAGTTTTTTAGTCAACTTCTTCTTGAGACCCTCTCTTTTATTTCTAACGATCCTGCCCGTCTAACCAAGCCTTTTGTTAAAACTTCCAATTTATCCAATAAATCTCTTGATGTGGACAGTCATAACCGCTTTACCTCCTCTTCAAAAGATTCTTCCATAACCTACCATGCTTCAAAGCAAAACCTCCTCCTCACCAAATTGTTCCTTCCCTATTATGTTCGAATAAAAATGAGGCAGTGATCAGAAAAAGAAAGTGGAATGTAATAGTCTGTTTTTTAGTAGTGTCGAAAATAGTGGTTTCGGGGCCACCAAATCCTACAATTGAGTTCGTAAATATTAAATAATAATATTTACGAGGCAAGTGTGATTTTTAAAAAGGTTTTGATTTGATAATTTATATTATATAAGTGATTTATTAAGTTCAAGTGGTTTTAGAAAATGAGGTATCGGGACCTTGTTTTTATAAACTGAGCCATAAATATTTTTATAAATATTTAAGAAGTGCCATTAAGATGTTATTAAAGTTTCGTTAAGAAATTTTAACGTTTTGATAGTTAATTAATTAAAAAGGACCAAATTGAAAAAAAGAGTACATTCCTAGAACTCTATTCCCATAAATTGGACTCGTAAATATTTTTAATAAATATTTATGAAGCTAGTTGTGTTGTAATAGCCCGTTTTTCAGTGGTGTCGGAAACAGTGATTCAGGGCCACCAAATCCGACGAGTAAGTTCGTAAATATTATTACTTAATATTTACGAGACAAGTGTGATTTTTAAAAAGGTTTTTGATTTGATAATTTATGTTATATAAGTGATTTATTAAGTTTAAGTGGTTTTAGAAAATGAGGTATCGAGACCTTATTTTTATAAACTGAGTCGTAAATATTTTTTATAAATATTTATGAAATGTCATTAAGGTGGTATTAAAGTTTTGTTAAATATTTACGAAGCTAGTTGTGTAATTAATTAGGTTTCGGTTAAGTGAATTTACTTGAATTAAAAGTAATTAAATTTAAGGACTAAATTGCATATAGGGTAAAAGTTGAATTATAGATTAAAGAATAATTAAAGGGACTAAAGAAGAATTATACCTTATTCCATTAAGTGGACGGTATTAGTAACTTACATGTGTAAATTTATTTTATTATAATTATATATTATATATATACTTAATAATTAAGTAAACATATATTCAAAATATTTACAAGTCCGATTTATGGAAACGGAGTCCCGTGAATGCACTTCTCTTTTGTTCTTCAATTTGGTCCTTTTTAATTAATTAACTATCGAAACGTTAAAATTTATGAACGAAACTTTAATACCACCTGAATAACACTCTGTAAATATTTATAAAAATATTTACGGCTCAGTTTATAAAAACAAGGTCCCGATACCTCATTTTCTAAAACCACTTGAACTTAATAAATCACTTATATAACATAAATTATCAAATTAAAACCTTTTTTAAAAATTACACTTGTCTAGTAAATATTTTACGAACTTACTCATCGGATATGGTGGCTCCGAAACCATTGTTTATGGCACCACTGAAAAACAGGTTGTTACAACTCTTCCCCCCTTACGAAAATTTCATTCTCGAAATTTCTTACCTGAACTTAACTGAGTAGCTCTGATGTTCTCCTGACTTCACTTTATCATTAGTAGTATAACTATCGAGAAATTCTCAGTAATCGTCTATCAAAACATAACTGAGAAACCTAGATTATCAAACTCTAACTGATGCTTCTAACTTGGTTACATCTTTAACTTTCAACTAATATTTGTTCCCTTTTTTTCCAGGAAAGCGTCAAACAATATCATTTTACACAAGTGCGATAACTTCAACAATCGGGATGACTTTAACCCATAATAACATTTCCTGATTAAAACTAACCTAATAGATATATTTCTGTATCAAGTCTTCTAGAATTTGAATTTCTCATTCTGGCTGTCTGTCTATTTACCCATGAATGCACAAAATTTATTCCGGACTTGAGGATAGACTCAAATGCGTGTAACTCAATTAACTTTTCAAATGAATAACCCATTCTGATTAAAACATCTAATTCGATTTTATATATCAGATAATAAAATTTCAGAATAATCCCTTCTTCTTGTTGTCAAGACAACCCAGACATACAATCTATCACAATTCCCTCAGAATATTAATCAAAGATCTTAAAAATTGCATTAACTTTAATGAAACATAACATCTCGTTTTAACTTGTTGACATTAATCAAGGTTACCTAAAGAATGAAAACCAATATACAAGTTTGAGCTCAATCTTCCACCGTCTACTCTTTTGCCAATGTCAACTCTTTCACAATAGCTAGAAAGGGACTATATATAATAAAGCTATTTTAATTATTAACATCGAAGCTTTGAACTATACTGAAGTCAAAACCATCGGATAGATTAAAAACCATAGTGCTATAATAGATCGACGTTTCAATCATATAGATAGAACAATACCTCAACATCAATAGTGCACTCCAAAATAAAAGAGGAAAACCGAAAGTAGTCCCAATAACAACCAATGCAGTAATACAACTTCTATAACCTAAGATCCATATCACCAAGCTCCCATGATTGAACTAGGATTTGTAACAGTAATAAATGTAATTTCCTCCGGCCAATGAATATCTTTTACAGATGAACCATGTTTGATAGATAATATTAGACCATAAGAATGATAAGAAAACCGAGATAATGAAATCCAAGATGTGAAGCTATACTGAATTTTCGAAAATAAAAACAGTTGTGATATCGCTTATACGCACTAGAAAAAGTCATGATAGAGACAATGTAAATTGCATATATGCAATTCAGAGCATCAACCAGTAGAAATAGAAAATAGCATCATATGAGTCTTATCATCAAGTCTTCTATCGAACATAATGAATTAGAAAACCAAAGAAAGATAGAGCAATGCCGATTATGAATCAACCAGACTAACAATAATTCCATCTAACATGATAATTAGTCAGCCTTTCTATATGATAAGAATCACATCTGAAAATGAACAGCTACATATATCTTTGAGAATAAAAAACATATAGAATACCTAGAGGTGATCGCTGTAAAATACTCAACTATAACAGTTGTATTCAGATATCTTTGCAATTTCAGCATTATCCCAATGACTACTACAATTTGATTGGTTTATGACTTGAATATTATATGACATGAAATGTTTGAAACTTTTGTCTGTTTGATCTGTATACTCCGGTAATACTTCGTAACCCGGTTCCGGCGATGGATACAGGTTAAAGGTGTTACATGGAAGATATTGAACCACTGCACATGGGAACATACTCATCCATTTAGCATTCACCATTATTCTATCTAGTCACTCTTTAATATTTGTTTCTAGTAAATTCTCCCTTTTCCCATGTAAACCAAACCCCAGAATATCCAACATTCATTAACTAACTTTCTTCCAAAACCCCTTTAAAAACCTTCATTCTCCTTTTATCTCTTGGCACCCCCCAACTTTTTCAAAGAAGTACATTATCTCATTAAAATCACTAGATACTAACGAAGGGAGCTCTTGAGAGCGACCTAAATTTCTTAGCAAATTCCACGAATCATCTCTGATATGCACATAAGGTGTCCCATAAAATCTCGTAAACCTCTATTGTTTTCCTTCATCACTTTCCTAAATCTCAACGTCAACATGAATACTCGAGAAACTTCTGAGATTAATTTTAATATTCTCCTTACATGCCAGACAAAGGCCTCCTCTTGAACCATCAGCCGAAACTTCAATGCCATTTGAAAAACCACACCTTTGTCACACGTTTCCCATTTGCACGTTATTGATCTTAGTCTCCATAAAGAAGACCACCTACAAATTATACATCTTCAGCATATACCAAAGTCGTCTCATAGCTCGTAGGCTCCCCAACCCACGAACATTCCAACTTATCATTTTTATTGTGATCGGCTGGCTTACCCCTTGGCAGTCACCGATAAAAAGTGATTTGGTCTCGTCGATCTCCTTTCTCTAACCATCAGTGAACCTAGTTCATTCCCAACTCTATAATCTTCATTATCCCTTCTTGGCCTCTTCTTTCCATCACCTCCTTCTATTGCGCAGTCTTAAGAGTCGTGATCCATATCCAAATGACCTTGCATTTTTGAAGAATCCCCTTTCAAAGGCAATGTTAGGTTTAAGTCCCCTTCCAAATTCAACCCCAACATAGGATCAATGTGCTTCCCAAAGTCTCTCCCTTCCCCCTCCCCCCTCCTCCCTCCTTCCTCCCCCTAATTCGTCGTCCTAAATCAAAATTTCCTAGATTATTTCCCCTATTCACCCCTTCTCCTTTTTCTCGCAGCCACACACTATTCATCGCGATAGCTCTCATGGATTGGGATTTAAAGACAAATCCTATCTCATTTTAGCTACTTCTACTCCTAATGCCATTTTAGCCTGACAAAAAGAATCATTGTGTCCCAAGCAACCACAGAAGAAGCAAAACAAGGTCAATCACTCATATTTAAAATTGACATATAAATAGTTCTCGAGTGAAAACATGACTTTCTTTTTGCTTTTCAAAGGACGCCTAGTATCCAATTGAACCCGTATACATAAATAATTTCGTAGCCCCTTACCCAAGTTTGTGCTATCATACTCTAAAAATTTCCCAAGAAAATGACATATTTGTCTTGCTAAAGATTTAGTAAAAAAACATCATTGGTACATCATGAACTTGTGCCCAAAAATTTAAAAACATTAGTGTCACCTGCATCGGGTCATCCCTCTTCTCCAAGCGATGAATCATCAAAAAATGATTATTAAACGTCCATGGAGCCCCTTTTATATCCGCTCCATGTCCATTTTGTGAAAAAAAATTGAACAAGAACTTTTTCTCCCCCAAATTTGAGATTCAAACCCCTCTGATAGGATGTCATAAATTTGCCATCATACTTCTCATCGCCGGAAAATGAGTAACACGATATAAGAAAGCATCTTACCAGGCAAAACTCATATTCCTCCATCGCAGAATCAAGAAGCTTCTGTGCTTGCAAAATCTCTTCTTCCTTATCATACAATGGTAAATCAGCCAATATGATTTGAGAATAAAACAAAATCACTCTTGATTCAGAAGCACCGTCACCAAGGTTTAAGAAAAACACAACTAAAACCTAGAAAAACCAAGAACATGCTAGAAACAGCATACCAGAGACATGCTAGGGGAGCATACACTTTTTTATTATGTATAATTTCTCTAAAAAAAAAAGGAGAAATTAATGTGCCTTGTTGCAAAGTTGAAGAGAATAAATACAGGAAACACTAGTAATCTAGTTTTGAATGAGTTTAATTTTTCAAAGAGTAAAGCAATATACCTCGTTGAAAAGGACACTGTATGTTTGTGTTGGATAATTAACAAACCCCAAATTAATTAATGGATAATTAATAGACTTCAAATTAATTGATAATGATTAAAATGAAAATGGTACAAATACTTTGGATACAAATTAACGATTCAATAACGAATCTTTAGTTTCGATAAGAGTAATTAATATCGTATGAGTGAATATATTGTTTTTGTTTAACATTGATAATTAAGATTATCTATATATTTTAGTGTATTGTTTTAAATTTATCATTAATGTCTAAATTTTTAATATATATTATATGTGAATTATATATATTTATATGACAATGTTAATTTTAAAATTATTAATTATGAATCATAGATTTAGTTTTGAAGGTGAATTATAGATTTATATGTGGTTAATTTTCAAAGGCAATTAATTTAACCTGAAGTATTATTATTTGGATTAAAAGTGGATGTAAGAAATAACAGTGTAACGTAAACCTAAGATTTCATTGTTCACATGCGTCGAGTTGAATTAATAAAATCCTTTACCAACTAAGTGATCTCTCTTTTTTAAGTTTGTTGTAACTTGTAACCCTTTTCTGTTTTTATAAATTTATTGATTGATGGAGAAAAGCAAAAGGGTGCTGAGAAAGAGACAAACAGATTCTGGTTTTGGACAAAACCCCGATGAGAAAGAGAAAATGAGTCACAGCCAACATCAATTCCAACACTTTTCCAAACCAAAAACACCATTCCCACAGACACTGCGACACACACCACCACCCACACGAGCGGGTCTCGAGTTGCATGCAACCCCATCGTCCTCTTTCTATTATTTTAAATAAAATGAACTAATAACCTTGCCTCTTTTTAACCTTGATTTTTCCCTTTCATTCTTCTCTGCCCCTTTCTCCTTACTCCCTTCCATGGTTGTCACAGCTAGCTAGCTACCTTCTTTCTTCTTTCCGCTTTAACTGGTCTTGTTTTCTTGCTTTTCTTTTCTCGGTTTATCCTTGTTTTTGGTGACAATGAGTCTACCAAATCTAAATAATGATTTCGACTGCTGCACTGGGGTGGTTAAAGAGATGAACTTTTTAGCTTCTCCTCCTATTCTTTCTCCTTCTGTGGAGAGAGATTCTACAAATCCTCAAATGGGGTTTCAGATTCCAAGCTCTTTGATGGAACAACACAATAAATGTTTGCGCTTTGAGCCATTAGAAAGCAGGGGAACCATGAGAACTGCTACTTGTGATGGGAAAGATGGGGTTTTGGGTGTTGGGAAAAAGGGACTGGCTTTGAATTTAGGGGTTGAAGTTGATGATGTAAGCAATAAGAACTCAGGTGCTGTTGGTGGTACCAAAATTGGACACACTAAGCTTTGTTCTAGAGGCCATTGGAGACCAGCTGAAGATGCCACGCTAAAGGAGCTTGTAGCTCAATATGGTCCTCAAAATTGGAACTTGATAGCTGAACATCTTGAAGGAAGATCAGGTAACTCAACGGAACTTTTATGTCAAACAAATTTACCAACAATTTTAACGAGTACCCCTCTTTTTTAGCTTGATCTTCACTAGACGAGAAGGAAAGTTTTTGTTGGTTTTTTTTTCTACATTTGTGAGGGAAGGTCTTAAACAATGCTTTGAATCTGATTGATGAAATCATCCAACCTATTAAAGTTCCATTTTGCTGTCATTAGTTTTGCAAAAAAGTTCAAACTTGTTTATATATATGATTGGCAGGGAAGAGCTGTAGATTAAGATGGTTTAACCAGCTAGATCCAAGAATTAACAGGAGAGCTTTTAGTGATGAAGAAGAGGAGAGGCTGTTATCAGCACATAGGGTGTATGGAAACAAATGGGCAATGATTTCTAGACTGTTCCCTGGCAGGACTGATAATGCAGTAAAGAACCATTGGCATGTTATAATGGCTAGGAAACATAGAGAGCAATCTAGCTTTTGTAGGAGGAGAAAACCTTGTTATTCTTCTTTTGCTTCTCAAGCAGTCCCTAAAGGACTGGATGTGACTTTTCAAAACAATGCTTACAGTGATCAATCAACAATTTCCAGCAACATAGATGAATCTGCCTCTACTTGCACTGATCTATGCCTCACTCCCTCATCAGCTGAAGTACCCCTTGGATTTTTCTCCAGTTTCAGTCCTGTTCTTCAAATGGGTATGTTTACTTTTTCCTATTTTTATCAAAAGTTACACTGATTATTTACTTTTTCATGGTGGGTTGTGATTTTTTTTTTTTTTTTTGTATCTCATCTTAAACAGTAACAAGAGTTGTGAACGTAACTTTTTTGTATTGCAGGTCCATCACGTACCAAAGAAAATGGGGATTTTGGGAAGCTTTATGGCAGTGGCAATGTGTTATACCAACAACAAGGACCAATGGGAGTGGCTAATGGTGTGGACCAATCTACTAACTCATCAGACTCAGAAGTTACAGCAGCCGAGTCAGTGGGCACAAATAAGACCAACCATTCCATAGAAAGTGAAGATGGAAATGAGAAGAAGATCCACAACATGCGCTTCATTGATTTTCTTGGAGTTGGAGCTTCTTGAGCACCATCAGCTCTCTATTTTTTTGGAGATTAAAACTAAAGATATCCTGCTGAAAACAGTGGAAAAAATAGAACAAAAGTTTTGTTAGGCAGTTGAAATTATGGGCAAAAAATGGGAGCTATAGTCCTTGGTTGTATAGTTTAGTTTTCCATGGATGAAGAAACGAAGGAACTATAGTAGAGAGAGAGAGAGAGTTCTAACTTTAAGCAGTTATGAGTTTATAATAAATAAATCTTCAAAACTTTTTTATTTGCATTAGTTTTGGTTTTGGAATTATCCAAGCAAACGGCTTGTAGTTTGCCCCTCTCATTGAATATTAGGATTGCTGGATCCATTTTTCAGTTAATTGGTCAAACCTTGTTGATTGTTTTACTCACCCTCTGAACTTGATTGAGATAATTTAGCAAGTTTGTCGTGGGAGATTTTTGTCCTGTTTGGATAAAATTATAATAGAGATTTTGTATTAAGGTCTAATTTTTTATTTTTATTTAAAAAATTAAGTAAATTTGTATCATTTAATCAAACAGTAAATTGATTTTTTTATTAAAAATTTTATTTATTTATATAGTTAAAAATCGGTTCATATATATTAGCATGATATACAATTGGCATGACACATATTACTGTTTGGTTATGCGGTCAATCACGTCAGTCGTTAATAATATAAATAGATAAAAATTTTAATAAAGAGGACTAATATGCTCTTTGAAGCAATATACAAAAACTAATTTACCGATTTTTTGAGTAGAAGAAACAAAATGTAATATGATTCTTAATACAAAAACTTTTATTATAATTTTACCTCTCATTTAGATATTCAATTTAATTTCGAATTTAATTAAGTGGTATACAAAAATCTAAAAAAAGATAAAAATCAAAGGTGGGACAGGTTTAACTAAAAATAACATATAAAACTCCAATTGCAAACATTTATAGTCCATTGTTGTAGTCAATAATTTTCTTAGAAGGATGAAGCTTCATTTTCTGTCCATGTAAGTATACATAACCATTTAACTGAAATGAATGAAGCTGCCCATCTTTCATGACTTTTCATAATTAGTTTGACCATGTTGGAGTCAATCACTATCCAGTGGTTAAGGCAGGACCACCAAGTAGATGAAAGTAGCAGAAGTTTGAAGGCTAACATCAAATGGGGCCACCTATCTTGCATCAATGCTTCTTAGATACTATAAATGGTCAATTATGAGAATGTTTTTCTTGTCAACCAAACTAGGAGATTATAACTCTACAATTTCCTCATTTTTATTTATTTATTTATAGGAAATGAAAAAAAACAATCAAATTATGTAAACAGTCCATGAATTATTTGAATTTAATCTTTAGACTTTGATTCTAAAGAAAACCATTAGATTCTTTTAATAAAATTATGTGAATTTTTTTATTTACTAAAGGTGGATTTGGATGGGAGGTGAGGTATGTTAGTTTAACTTACTTTTTGTCTCACGTTATAATATTGTTACAGTATCTAATCTCACCGTTACCACTATTTTTACAGCAATAGTAGGTAAACGCACCGCCTATCCAAACATACCCTTAGACGAAATAAAAAGCTAATTTCACATGTGCAGTCAATTTTCTTTTTTTTCCCTCATTTCCTTTTTTCTTCGAGAACCTGTTCTTCTTTAGTTTCAAAACGTTAAATTCTACTATTAATATTTGTACTTTGCAAAAGTTATGAGTTTAGTCTTTGTACTTTAATCTGGTCATTTTTAATACCTATACTTTTCAAATTTTAAAATTTCAGTCATTAACAATTGATAATTGTTAAATTGATTATGCAAGTTATGCTATTTCTAAAATCTGATAAGGCAAACATATAAGAATATGTGTAATGTCATGCCAACTTGTAATTTTCACATATTGCTCACTAAAAATCATGTTAATGTGTAACGCCCCAAAATTTTAATTTTTTATTTTGTGTATGTGTGACACACAATATTTATCTGCTTCAGTGGTTATGTGTTTTGGGTATGTGTGAGAGGTCCCAAGTTCAAGCCTTACTTGGGCAAATTTTGGTATTTTTATAAATAAAGCCTTAACTTTGTGCAAAGGGCTTAAGTTTAAATGTTAGATAAATTACATTAGAATGAGTTTGCTGGTTTAGTGGTTAAGTGGTGTGTTATTATGGTGGAGGTCTTGTGTTTGAATCCTTGCATAGGCAAAGGTATTATTTTTTTTGCTCAGATTTTGGGATAAAGTTGTGTAATAGGGGGATTTTGAGTAGTGGATGTCAAGTGAGAATTAGGGGAGAAGATTAAGGGATTTTGGGGGTTATCGGGATTTTATTTTATTTTTTTCCATAATCGAATTTTGGCTCCCTTTTCCAAAAAAAAAAATTATGCCGTCTATTCTTCTCCCTCTCCTCTTGTCGAAATTCTCTAAGTTTTTCTATCTTTCTCTTCTTTTTTTCTTCTTGATTTTTCCCTAATCCAATTATTTTCCTTTGTTTTCGCACGCGGTTAGTGCTCACTTAGTTTTGGTAAGTGTTTCTCTTCGTTTCTGTCATGAATCTCTTAGCGACTGAAGTGGTAATGTTTTTATCTACGATTTAGGCATAGGGGGAGGCTCGAACTGGTGAATTAAGTGTTCTCAGCTTAACAATAGTTAAACGAAGGGTTATCGTTGGCGGTAAGTTGGGTTTCTATTCGTTCTTGGTTGTCAATTCGCTTGTAAATCCGTTAAATTGATGTTGAGTATCTTGATTTTAGGCTTTGAAGTGCTCGGGAGTGATTAGGCATCAAAATGATACGAAGTGTGTATCCGGAACACAGAAAACGGGGTTCAGCAAAAAGCCAAAATTGCTTGCTGTTGAGAAATAAGAGAAAATGTTACGAAAAATTGTAGAGAAAGGAAATAAGGTTGTCAAAAACTAGGAAATCAGCATTTTGCACTAAAACAGTTTTGGACAGCAGCAGTAGTCTAACTTTGAAAAATCATCAAAAATAGTGTAAATTGAGTTAGAGGTTGAATCAAATATGAAATTAAATTTTATTTAATCTAGTCTTTCATGGAAGAAATAGTGTAAGCAATGAAATTTTAAATCATGAGTTATATTTGTGAGATAAGGTCAGAATGATTTCGGGTTCCCCTGCTCTGACTTTGGAAAATCATAAAACATTGTAAAACAATAATTAGGTGCTTAAATTTATATGTTTAAATCCTCAATAAGTCTATTTTCAAGAGAAACAAATGGAAACATTGTAAGGAAAGGTTGAAGCTGTCAAACAGCAGAATAGGGATAACTTTAAAGATTTTACTGTACTTATTGGATAAACTATAAATTCTAAAAATTTTATGGTAGAAAGGTATTTTAGTCTAGTTTCCAAAAAATCAAGCGGATCTTAATTTGGAATTCTGTAGCTCAAGATATAAATAATTTAGTGATAATGACTCAAGTAGACAGCTTTGAATGAATATATAAGTAAACAGTGAAGACATATATGAGTATTGAGGTAGCATGAGTTGCTTTAAAAATGGATCACATAACCAAGGCCAATTTGGGCCGAGTGGGCCACACAGACGTGTGGGCCCACATGGGCAGATCACATGGGCATGTGGGCCCATTTTTACCGAAATGTTTTTAAGGTTGTACGAGTCGTCCAAGTCGATTGTGAACCTACTGTAGGGTCGGTAAGAGCTACTTAGACCCCTAAATGTGTGAAATTGACTGAATGATATCTGTATTGAGCATGTTAATATTTGAACTGAATATATGTACTGAAATTAGATAATAGCATATCATCTATTGTATGTTGCATTGTATTAGGTTGGGGGTTGTTATTCGGAGGAAGTGTACTGAAAGGCTTTAAGACTAATTTACTTGCAACTCAGCTGCAAACTACTATTTTGTGCCACATTCGGTACTACTTGGAGTGTAGGGGTGGGTGGGTTGATTATATCCCCACATAGAGTGTAGGGTTGGACGGAGATAGTGTGTAGAATTTGGTTGGGTAGGATTTTGCTCTTGTATAATCATATCGCTACTAATCTTTGTGATGGGCTAAGGCCTTATCGCATTTTTACACTCGATCGAGATGGGCTAAGACCCAAACATCATCGATATGAAAAGGGCTTACGCCAAGACTATTCAAGCTGCAATCGTGAATCTTGATTGTTTGTTTGTTTCGTGGGATTACACCGAGTTTACGTAAACTCACCCTTTTTGTTTAATGTGCACAAGTAATCCCCAGACTTAGACGGATTGGTATGACGGAGGACTCAGTGGTGACCACAGTAATTTTTGGACTTCATGGTTTTCAATTTACGATTTATGATTTGATTATTATTGATTATTTGGGTTGTAATTTAAGGATCCTCTAGGACATTGGTTTTAAATTTGGGTTTTTATTTATTTATTTTACTTTATGGATTTATACCTATTGGTCATAGGAAATTCGATTTTCAAAAAGTTAAAGTATTTCCTAAACGCATGATCACCTAGACTATTTTATTAAAGCTTTCGCAACGAGGGATGTTTCAAAACAAGTGTTTAAAATGAATAAATACGACTTCCTAAGTTCTAACAAAGGTTTACTAAAGATAATAACATGGAATGTTTTCATCGTAACAACGAGGTTTCAAAAATACTATCACGTGACATTGCCAGATACGGCCATAACGTCTAGGCTGGGTTTTGGGTGTTACATTTAGTGGTATCATAGCCAGGTTACAAAACTTGGCTGTGGATTATGGGTTTTATAAAAAATAGGCTTTCAAAAAATTGATTGATTTCTAAATGATTTGAAATGTTTTTACTGAGTAAGTGGTACACCAAGTTTCCAGCGCCGATCCTGTAAGTATTCTGAACTGTGATTTGTTTTAAACTGAAACTGTTATGGATAGTATATTCTGAAACTACTATAGGTAGTAAACTATACTGAAAACACTCTAGTTATTGTATACTGAAAATTGTATAGAAATTGAACACTATATTGAGATTGCAATTTGCGAAAACGAACTCTAAATAATCGATACTGTTTTACATAAAAATTTATTAATAAATACTGAAACTATAACTGATTCATAAAACTGTTAATATAGATAAATGTGATTAGACAATGAGCGTACGAGGTATCTGCAGACGGGGTACTAGAGGTGAGGTAGAGGCCGTAGAGGGGCTTAAGCTGAGTCCTCTTCACTGGGTAACATACCAAATTTGGATACGAATGAGACGCTAGTGTCGCCTGTTACTGAGAATAGGTCTCAATATCGTATGGCTAGGGATGACGCATTGTCTCAGGCTATGCTAAGGATTTTGAAAAGGGTCGCTAGACCCAATACTGGATCTGGGGGCCGAGGGTCGGTTACGGAACGACTCCGGTCCAATGGAGCTGAGCTTTTTAGGGGTGTTGTTGGGGTTGCTCCTAATGTGGCCGAGTACTGGATTGAGGCCATAGAGAGGATCATGGATGAACTAAACTGCACCCCCGAGTAGAAATTAAAGGGTGCAGTGTCGCTGCTACGTATGAGGCTTACTAGTGGTGGCTCACTGTTGAGGAGGGCACTCAGCCCGAACATCTGACCTGGGAATATTTTAAGATCGCCTTTCAAGGGAAATATGTGGAGGCAAGTTACATGGATACTCATAGGAGAGAGTTTCTAAATCTGACTCAGGGAGATAGATCGGTGGCCGAGTATGAAGCCAAATTTCTACGACGGAGCCGCTATACGCTAGGTACGGTCGCAACTGAATATGAGCGATGTATCCGCTTCGAAGATGGTCTCAAGGATAATCTGAGGGTTCTGATAGCTCCGCAGAGGGAGCGAGATTTTACTGCACTGCTGGAGAAGGCGAAGATCACCGAGGAGGATATTGAGGTAGTCATGATTGGGGAACGACGAAATTATCTGACTAATGTGATCTGTAATAGCCCGATTTAGGGGCGAGTCGAAACAGTGGTTTCAAAATCACTAATCCGAGGTCAAAAAATTACTTTTATATTATTTTATGAGTTAGAGCATGATCATATAAGTGCATGAAAATTTTGGTGCTTTAATTTCAGCGATTGTATGCTCAATTGCGAAAAAGAACTAAATCGCATAAAGCGCAAAAGTTCTATTTTATAAGCTAAAGGTACCTAATAGCCATAGAATATTAATTGGAGGCCTTTAATGTGCAAATAGACCCTTAGACATTAGGTGGCCAGCCATAGAGGACAAGGAAGTCAAAATTAGTCAAAGTTGGTAAGGATTTGGTGACTAAATTAATTGTTTTATATTAAAATAAAGAAAAGATGATATCCTTCTCTTCACTCATCTTCTTCCACGAATACAAGCAAAATAGAGGTTTGAAAGCTCAAAAATTTCAAAAACTCTTTTCCCTACAAGTAAGTGATTTTAATGGTTTTTCTTGATGATATTTTTACTTTTGGAACCCCCAAAGCTTAAGCTAGCTAAGAGGGGACTATTTTGCAAAATGGTGGAAAGTTTGGAGTTTTACCATGTGAGCATATATGTTGTTTGCTACATTTTTATGGAAGAAAATGAGTCATAGATGTTTAATAAACAACTTTTGTGAAGGGTGTTATCATGAAAACACCTAAAAGGACATTTTTGTAATGGTTGTAAAATAAGAGGTAAGTGTGTGAAATATTGAGTTTTGATGGTTTCCATAAGAGAAATAAATGTTCATCTAGGCTTGTAAGAGGAGAAAATTCGATTAGAGTCGAATTACGAGCCTAAGGGTAAATTGGTTATTTTGAGAAATCTTAAGGGCAAAATATTAATTTTGCCAAAGCATGATTATTGAAATGCATTAGTTAATGTGATAATTAAATGAACTAACTTGCTATTATAGATCAAGAAGAGTGAAGACTTAACCTCGATTGAGGAAAGAGCAAAGTATCAGACTAGATCGATAATCTAGCCTATTTTGATTATCGAGGTAAGTTTATGTGTAATAAATACAACATCATGTTATTAAATTTCTAAATGTTTGATATTAGTGATGTTGTGTAATCTTTCTATGAAATTGAGTTATGATGTTAAATGAGAAAAATGATAAAAATTGTGATGTTGAAGTCTTGGGAGACTGTAGTGAATGTGAGAACACTATTAATGATATAGGAGATAGATAAGGTCCCGTGTAAGACCATGTCTGGGACATGAACTCGGCACCAAATTGAGATATTGTATAAGACCATATCTGGGATATGGCATCGGCATTGAATAAGAAAAATTGTATAAGATCATATCTAGGATGTGGCATCGATAATTGATATGAGATCCCGTATAAGACCATATCTGGGATATGGCATCGGCACTTAGGGGTGACCCCATGTAAGACCACACCTGGGAGGTGGCATTGGCGTTGTATTATGTGAATAACGATGAGAAAGTATTATTAAATATCCTAAGTGATTTAGAGGGATAATTAGTTAACCTTGGAATAGAATTGAGATTAGTGCTAAAGTGATGTGATTGAGTGATAACGGGTACCTGTGAGTAAATCACAAGAATTGTTTACGATATGTGACATGGTATGTATTCGATAAGAATAAGCATGAGTAAGTGTTGGCAAAGTGCTTAAGACTTTATGCTTTTCTCCAATGCCATGGTTGGATGACATTTTGAGTTTATGTTGTTATTTATTTTCATGCAAACTTACTAAGCTTTATGTTTATCCCTCTCATTTCCCTTTTCCTTGTAGTATTGCCAAGACAACTCTAGGATCGTGAGACGTCGGAGTTCAGAACCACACTAGCGATATCTCTTTGGTATAACAAAGTTAGATTTATTTTGAGTATGGCATGTATAGGACTTGGGTATTTTGTTATGTCATAATTGTTAGCCACAGTGTTGGCTATTTATGATATCAAATTTATTTTGTAAGTGGTCATTGGAATTGGGCCAATACTTGGCAAGTTTATATAAATTCAATGATAATGAAATTATGAAGTTTATGCTTGTGTGGATGCTTTGATTTGAGTTCTTGGAGTGCCTTAGGGTCATGAGTTATGTTGAATTGAGTTGGTATAAGTATGGTTGCTATGTATGGTGGCATTTGGCTTAGAATATAGCATTTGTAATGTCCACATGGGTAGACACACGGGCGTGGGCGTGTTAATCAACCGTGTGTCCCCTTGCATGCTAGGTTTTCCAATTAGTATGCTTAGTAGTAAACACACGGGTAGAGGCACGACCGTGTGTCTCAGCCGTGTGGGAGGCACGGCCATGGACATGGGCATGTGCCCAGGCCATGTGAAGTTTGCACCTAAAATTAAGAATTTAATTCAACATGCGGTCTAAGGACACAGGCGTGTGCCTTGGCCTTGTGACCATAGTGATGTAACACCCCAAACCCGGTCAAAACCCAATGACCGAATCTGGTGTGCCATGGGAAAGAAAATGTTTTGAAAACCGATTTGTCGACTTGGTTAAAGAGAGTTCTGTTGTAACATTTTGAAGAAAACATCATTGGATCTTGTGATGTTTAAAACATGTTGAACTTTGTTCTAGAAAAACTTGGTTGCCTTATTGTTACTCCGTATTTAATACTTAGTCAGTGTACGCTTTAGAAAACAAGTATTTATTTAGGGTTTTGAAAACACCCAATTTAATAGTTTTACCTGCATACTTATGGAAACTTTAAGAAATAACTAAATATAATGTCCCAAAATAATGCTTAAGCGGCCTTATTACAGAACTAAAAACCCAAATTAAAGAAAATAACTAAGTCCATATAGAAAACATTAAAATAAAACGAATGCTGAGCATGGCCACCTCGAGTCCACCCCGGCTCCAAATCCACGATCTAAGGTTTATCTGCAAAATATAAAGGAAGGGGTGAGTCACCTAGACTCAGTGTGTAAACCCCCATCCCAAAAGACGTTATGCTCTTACACAATTTCATATACAAATATGTATGTCATGCAACCCATCAACCTAGATATCCATCCATATCTCCCAAATCTACCCCTTGTGGTACCAAACCACTGGTGGTGCCAAACCACTGGTGACCGAAGTCACAAATAAACATATGTGGTACCAAACCACTGGTGGTGCCAAACCACTGAGACATAGCCACAATATTATAATATGTGGAGCTAACCCACCGTTGTGATACCAAATCACTGGTGACAGTCTGATAGATCATACTCCCCCTCCTCTCATTACCCATAACATATATTCATGCGAACAATATCGTATGATCATGCTTAACACCGGCTTTTATCAACACATAACAATTAACATATTAACCATAAAGAAAGTGTGTAAAAGTTACACACCTAGTTCTCGTACTAAAGCGTTTTTACACACCTAGTTCTCGCTTCTACGCTCTACGTCACTCGAGACTACGACTATCAGCCTACGATCTATCTCCGATGTCGGCCCACACCCCGATGGCCAATCTCGTACTCCCGATACTGATCGTTTCTTGTATTTTGGCGTTTGGGTTTACAGATCCAAACCCTCCTATCGCTTGATTGTTATTAGTGTCCATAATAACCCCTTGGTCACTAAACTAATAAAACGATGAGATCCAATTAATTTAATAATTATAACACTTAAAACGAACCCTTACCTAATCTGTCAAATCCCGAAAAATCCTTAAAAAAACTTCACCACCCTACCTACATTCGGCCAACACCAAAAGTATTAAACCAAACCGATAATCACAACCAATCGAGCACCCTATGATATTCGGCCAAAAAGAAAGGAACAAGAAAGTGGCCATTCGGCCGAACCTACCACCACCTACCTTTGGCTTTTCCACCAATTGGCACTATATATCTCAGCAAGACAGGATTCGGCAACCCCTTGAAGACTATTCGGCTATGGTGCACCTTTGGGAAAATGAAACGTCCCTTGTAGATTCGGCTTATGGGAGAAGGAGTATGAACGAGGGATTTGGCTTTTAGAAGAATTTTGGAGAGGGAAATAAGACTAGGGAATTTCGGCTAGAAGAGAGAAAAGTATGAGAAAAGAAAGAAAAGAAGAAAACAAATGAAAGAAAAGATGGACAGCTGGCTACTAATTTCGGCTATACACACACACCTTCAGAGTTGGAGTTTCGGCCAACTCTCCCATCTCCTGATAACTTTTATCCATCCTGATAACTTAACCATTATCTTACCTTTAAAAGAGGCCACCTTAAAACCAACTCTTCCCTCTTAATTATCAGCATTTTATCACCAAAATAAAAGAATTAAAACTCCTAAAATGTAGCTCATGTGCCGTCCTCCCCCTTCCCCTAGGAGTGCCGAATTTTGGACCCCATAAACTTGGGCCCCAAGCGGCCACACCAGGCCCAAACTCCTTCCCCTTGTAACGCCACCTACATGCCCACTTATAGCACTTCCAAATGTTGGGCCACAAGCCTAACTTGCTACTAAACATACTTACTTAACTTAATTTATAAACTAATAGTATTTATAATCAATTTAACCCAGGTTTAAGCCAAATCCTGAGCCCAATACACACCTCAAGGCCTTAACCTACTAATTTAGCTATGCAACATACCAAATGCACAGACCCCCAAAATCAGGATATTACAGTTCTATCCCCCTTAAAATAAATTTTGACCTCAAAATTTACCTAGTCAAAAGAGTTGAGGGTATTGTTGTCGTATGATATCCTCTGATTCTCATGTCGCTTCCTCTGACCCATGGTTCCACCATAACACCTTTACCAAAGGGACTGATTTTCTACGCAAAACCTTAACATCCTGATCTAGGATCTGCATGGGTTCCTCCTCGAAAGATAAGTCTGGATTTACCTCAATCTCCTCTACTGGTACAACATGTGACGGATCTGAGCGATAGCGTCTAAGCATGGATACATGAAACACGTCATGGATTTGACTCACCTCTGGTGGCAACTCGAGCTGATAAGCTACTGGTCCCACTCGCTTAAACACCCGATAAAGCCCGATAAATCTAGGGCTTAACTTGCCTTTCTTACCAAATCTCAGAACTTTCTTCCACGGCGACACCTTCAAGAAAACCCTGTCACCTTCTACAAACTCTATATCCTTCCATTTAAGATTGACATAAGACTTTTGCCTATCCGAAGCTTCTTTCAAACAGGCTCGGATTACCTTTACCTTACCTTCCATTTCAGCAACCAACTCTCAGACCCAACAACTGCCGCTCCCCCATCTCCGTCCAACATGTAGGGGTACGACACTTCTGACCATATAACGCTTCGTATGGTGCCATCTGAATACTCACCTGATAACTATTGTTGTACACGAATTTCACTAACGGTAAAAATTCTTCCCAACTGCCTTTAAAATCCAAGACATAACCCCTTAGCATGTCTTCCAAAACTTGAATCACCCTCTCCGATTGTCCATCTGACTGGGGATGGAACGCCGTACTGAAATTCAACCTTGTGCCCAATGCCTGGTGCAAAGCCTTCCAAAACCTTAACGTAAATCTAGGGTCTCTATCCAAAATAATCGACACTGGCACCCCATGCAACCTAACAATCTCCGCTATATATAGTCTCGTTAGCTTCTGAAGAGAAAAATCCATACGTACAGGTATGCAATGAGCAGACTTCGTCAGACGGTCCACAATCACCCAAACTGAATCCTTTTTAGTGGGTGTGAGGGGTACCCACTTATAAAATCCATTGTAATACTTTCCCACTTCCACTATGGAATCTTAATTGGTTGTAACAATCCCGAGGGTAACTGATGTTAAGCTTTGACTTGCTGACATGTCAGACACTTACCCAAAAATTCCGTTACCTCACGCTTAAGGCCTGACCACCAAAACTGCTCACGCAAATCCCGGTACATCTTACTACCTCCCGGATGCATAGCATATGGACTGCTATGTGCCTCCTGTAAAATCTTCTGCCTTAACTCCACATCTCTAGGCATGCACACTTTTCCCTGAAAACATAACACTCCATCGCTACTCAAGCTATACCCCTCCAATCCACCATCCTGCACTTGCAAACATCGTGTGCTCAAAACTTCATCTACCAACTGTTTCTCCTTAACCTGTTCTACCCACATTGGCTTTACTTGTAATTCTGCTAACAGACTTCCATCATCATATAGACTAAGGTGGGCAAACATGGCTCTTAATTCTGCCACCACCTTACGGCTCAAGGCATCCGCTACCATATTAGCTTTTCCCGGGTGGTACTCAATCGAGTAGTCATAGTCCTTCAACAACTCGATCCACCTCCTCTGCCTTAAATTTATCTCCTTCTGTATAAGAAGATACTTCAAACTCTTGTGATCTGTGTATACTATAGACTTCTCTCCATACAAATAATGTCTCCAAATTTTTAGGGCAAAAACCACTGCAGCCAATTCTAGGTCATGCGTCGGGTAGTTCACCTCGTGAGGTCTTAACTATCGAGAAGCATACGCTACTACTTTCCCTTCTTGCATCAACACACATCCTAATCCTGTATACGATGCATCACAATAAACCACAAACTCTTTCCCTATTTCAGGTTGAATCAACACCGGAGCTTCCGTCAAAATCCTTTTAACCTTTCAAAACTCTCTTGTTGCTTGTCTGACCACACAAACGGAACACCTATCCTTAGCAACTTGGTCAATGACGCTGCAATCAGAGAAAACCCTTCCACAAACCTTCGGTAATATCCCGCCAAACCCAAAAAACTCCGAATCTCGCCCACAGACTTGGTGGCTTCGATCCAATCTGACCTCAATCTTAGAGGTCCACTCTAATCCCCTCAGCTGACACCACATGACCCAAAAAGGTAACTTCCTTTAACCATAACTCACACTTACTAAAATTTACGTATAAATGCTTTTCCCTAAGAATATGCAACACCACCCGCAAATGTACGTCATGCTCCTCCTCCGATTTCGAGTACACCAGAATATCATCTATAAATACTACGACAAACCGATCCAAATACGGCTGAAACACCCGGTTCATCATATCTATAAATGCTATTGGTGCGTTCGTCAACCCAAACGGCATTACCAAAAATTCATAGTGCCTGTATCGAGTACGAAACGCTATCTTATGGATATCTGCCTCCTTCATCTTAAGTTGGTGATATCCCGACCTCAAATCTATCTTGAAAAAGACCGATGCTCCCTTAAGCTGGTCGAATAAGTCGTCTATCCTCGACAATGGATACTTGTTCTTAATTTTCAATTTATTCAACTATCGGTAAGTCTATGCACATGACCCGTCCTTCTTCTTAACAAAGAGTACAGCGCTCCCCAAGGTGATACACTTGGCCGGATGAAACCCCTATCCAACAACTCCTGAATCTGTGCTTTCAACTCCACCAACTCTTTTGGCGCCATCCTATACGGAGCAATAGACACCGACATATTCATTAGAAGGTCAATCTAGAACTCCACCTCTTGATCTGGTGGCAAACCGGAAGCTCTTAGGAAGACATCGACAAAGTCTTTCACCGTTCGAACATTCTCCATACCTGATTCTTAACTTCCAAGGCACAAACGTAGACCACAAACGCCTCATATCCTTTCCTTACCATCTTCTCCGCCTTCAGCGCGGACACCACATTAGATAGGTAATTCCTTCTCTCTCTTATCATCACCACATCTTCACCCTCGACTGACTTCAGCACCATACGCTTAGCTGTACAGTCCAGTTCTGCCTGGTGCTTAACCAACCAATCCATTCCTAAGATTAAATCGAACTCTCCGAAGGGTAGTTCCATCAAATCAGCTTGAAACACTACCCCTTGAAGTTCTAAGGGTACATCCCTATACAGTTTGTCTACTACCATAGAGAATCCTAGAGGGTTAACTACCGTCATCTTCCTAGCAGCAATTTCACAAACTAAGTTTAAGGTTTCCACTATACTACTAGCAACATAAGAGTGCGTCGAGCCAACATCAATTAAAGTAGTATAAGGTAACCCAAAAATTAAAAACGTACTGGTTATTACATCCGGTGCGTCGCCCTCCTCTCGACGCTTCACTGCATAGACCAACCTAGGCTGTCTAGCATTAGTACCTTCAGCACCTCGGCCAGGTGCTCCACGACCTCGATCGTTACCATTACCACCCCTAGCTGTGCCTCGGCCCCTCTGTGGTTATTGGCCATCTCTCCTGAACTGAGCACGTCCTTGCCCCTCAATTTGCGTCCTAGCTAATTTCTGTGGACAATCTTTTATCCGATGCTCCATTGACCCACACTCAAAGCACCTCTACTACCAGCCCAACACTCTCCCGAATGAGACTTCCCACATCAAGCACACTAAGGTGGCCACTGAGCAGTAGCAGTAGACTTTGCGGCTCGATCCGATCCACCAAATCTAGCCTTCTTCTGTGAACTTTTAGTAGACCCCGACGGCCTAGAACTTCTTTTATCCCTACCTCGGTCCTGATTCTGTCTCTCAGTTCGCTTCACCTCCTCAGCTATTCTGGCCTTTTCCACGAGAACGAAAAATTCCCTTTTTCGCTGAGGTGCAATCAACACCCGTAGCTCATCTCTTAGCCCGTCCTCAAACCTAACACAGCGCTCATGTTCCGTAGCCACTATACCCCGAGCATACCTACTTAACCTCAAGAATTCTGCCTCGTACTCTGTGCAAACTTACTCCTCGAACCAAATTCAAGAACGCATACTGTTGCGCATCAATATAACCATTCACATACTTCCTCTGGCAAGCCGCCTTAAAGTAATCCTAGGTGATATCATCGGCCACTGCACCATCCTTAACCGTGAGCCACCACTAATACGACTCATCTTGGAGAAGAGACACTATCCCTTTTAACTTCTCCTCAGCTGAGAAGTCTAACCAGTACTCAACAGTGTTGGGAGCCACACCAGAAACTCCCCTAAACACTTCGGCTCCATTAGCCCAGTCGCCTCGCCATGATTTTGAGCTCGACCCGCACCGACTCGGCAACTCTCTCTAAAACTCATGATCTTGCAAAAATCGTGCATCGTCACCACCGTCTAATCCTAAAACTCGACTTTATATGGCGATCCGGCATCACATTTTCTGACCCATGGCCAGACCCTGCTGGCTTTGACAAGGCCATCCTACCCCTACCACGGCCACACGGTGGACATCCACGACCTTTTGTACTCATGCTTCTCGTTCGCATTTATCTGATTAAGAATTTTATATATTATTAATTCTGTTCACTGTTTATCCACGAACAATTTTATGAAAGATAGTTTTAAAAGTGATTCTTTCAAATTCGAATCTATCTAAAGTTTCAGTTTTAGGCTTATCTCCTAGTTCTAAGTACATTTATTGCACAAACAACATACGCAGACCACATTCAACGTGTACGGGTATTTTCGCCATTTTACTACCCGAGGGTATTTTCGTAATTTTAACCTACAGTGCTATTTTTGTAATTTTTCAAAATTAAAGTTTCAGATGATTTTTCAAAATAAGGCTATCTTGGTAATTTTTGTGAAGTAGGGGTATTTTGGTAATTTTACAACTCAGGGGTATTTCGGTAATTTTGTAAGTTAAAGGCAATTTGGAAATTTTACAAACCAGGGTACTTTGGTCATTTTTCAAATCCGATGTAGTTTTTTATGAATCAAGGGGTAATTTGGTAATTTCAAAACTAGGTTTTTTTTTCAAAACAGGGTGGTTGATCTCTTTCGGGTTTTAACCATAAGGTTTAGCCTGTGAACAAGTCCTCATGGTTAGAGTGAACAGTCACTATGCACCAGGTAGGATTCGAGCGAAGAGGAGGTGAGTCCCTGGGATTGCTTAAATACCAAGCTCTCCCTGAACTCAATCCTAGACATCCGTATGGTTGTTGCCACACCCTAACTCGGCGGCTTACTCACAAGTTTGTTTGATTAGACTTAAGTCTTATGTAATTAAGAAGTTGTGCAAACTAACCCTATGGCCCATCAGTATTATCATGCTCAGCTATGTCTAAAACCCACAAAGCCCACATATAAGCATTAAACCAGAGGTTAGGGTACTTACCTGGGTGGATCGGCGTCGGAGACTCAGGTGCCATGCTTTCCGAGATATTCATCTCTTTAAAATCATTTCACAACTTTCAAAACATATTTTAAGCCTTAAACCCACAACTGAGCTTTTGAACCGGGCTCTGATACCAAAATGTAACACCCTAAACTTGGTCAAAACCCAACGACCGAATCGGGTGTGCCACGGGAAAGAAAATGTTTTGAAAACCGATTTGTCGACTTGGTTAAAGAGAGTTCTGTTGTAACATTTTGAAGAAAATGTCGCTCGATCTTGTGATGCTTAAAACATGTTGAAATTTGTTCTAGAAAAACTTGGTTGCCTTATTGTTACTCCGTATTTAATACTTAGTCAGTGTACGCTTTAGAAAATAAGTATTTATTTAGGGTTTTGAAAACACCCAATTTAATAGTTTTACCGGCATACTTATGGAAACTTTAAGAAATAACTAAATAAAATGTCCCAAAATAATACTTAGGCGGCCTTATTACAGAACTAAAAACCCAAATTCAAGAAAATAACTAAGTCCATATAGAAAACATTAAAATAAAACGAATGCTGAGCATGGCCACCTCGAGTCCACCCCGGCTCCAAATCCACGATCTAAGGTTTATCTGCAAAATATAAAGGAAGGGGTGAGTCACCTAGACTCAGTGTGTAAACCCCCATCCCAAAAGACGTTATGCTCTAACACAATTTCATATACAAATATGTATGTCATGCAACCCATCAACCTAGATATCCATTCATATCTCCCAAATCTACCCCTTGTGGTACCAAACCACTGGTGGTGCCAAACCACTAGTGACTGAAGTCACAAATAAACATATGTGGTACCAAATCACTGGTGGTGCAAAACCACTGAGACATAGCCACAATATTATAATATGTGGGGCAAACCCACTGTTGTGATATCAAATCACTAGTAACAGTCTGATAGATCATACTCCCCCTCTTCTCATCACCCATAACATATATTAATGCGAACAATATCAGTATGATCATGCTTAACATACATAATTATATATACAGAATATCATGCACTCATAGATCACAATCAACACGATCAATCATAACAACTTACCCGACATCCTCGCTTTCACCCACAAGGGTAATTTGGTAACCATAGCCGTCACTGTGGCTTTTATCAACACATAACAATTAACATATTAAGTAAAGAAAGTGTGTAAGAGTTACACACCCGGTTCTCGTACTAGCGTTTTCTTGCTTCTATACTCATCACTCGAGACTATGACTATCGACCACGATCTATCTCCGATGTCGGCCCACACCCGATGGCCAATCTCATACTCCGACATCTTGATTGTTTCTTGTATTTTGGCGATGGGTTTTGAGATCCAACCCTCCTATCGCTTGGTATTATTAGTGTCCATAATAACCCCTTGTCACTAAACCAATAAAACAATGAGATCCAATTAATTTAATAACTATAACACTTAAAACGAACCCTTACCTAATCTGTCAAATCTCGAAAAATCCTTAAAAAAACTTCACCACCCTACCTACATTCGGCCAACACCAGAAGTATTAAACCAAACTCATAATCATAACTAATCGAGCACCCAATGATATTCAGCCAAAAAGAAAGGAACAAGAAAGTGGCCATTCGACCGAACCTACCACCACCTACCTTTGGCTTTTCCACCAATCAGCATTACAGATCTCAGCAAGACAGGATTCGGTAACTTCCCTTGAAGACTATTTGGCTATGGTGCACCTTCGGGAAAACGAAACCACCCTTGTAGATTCAGCTTATGGGAGAAGGAGTATGAACAGAGGGATTCGGCTTTTAGAAGAATTTTGGAGAGGGAAATAAGACTAGGGAATTTCGGCTAAAAGAGAGAAAAGTATGAGAAAACAAAGAAAAGAAGAAAATAAATGAAAGAAAAGATGGACAACTGGCTACTAATTTCGGCTATACACACACACCTTCAGAGTTGGAGTTTCGGCCAACTCTCCCCTCTCCTGATAACTTTTATCCATCTTGATAACTTAACCATTATCTTACCTTTAAAAGAAGCCACCTTAAAACCAACTCTTCCCTCTTAATTATCAGCATTTTATCACCAAAATAAAAGAATTAAAACTCCTAAAATGTAGCTCATGTGCCGTCCTCCCCCTTCCCCTAAGAGTGCCGAATTTTGGACCCTATAAACTTGGACCCCAAGCGGCCACACCAGGCCCAAACTCCTCCCCCTTGTAACGCCACCTACATGCCCACTTATAGCACCTCCAAACGTTGGGCCACAAGCCTAACTTGCTACTATACATACTTACTTAACTTAATTTATAAACTAACAGTATTTATAATCAATTTAACCCAGGTTTAAGCCCAATCCTAAGCCCAATACACATCTCAAGGCCTTAACCTACTAATTTAGCCATACAACATACCAAATGCATAGACCTCCAAAATTAGGATATTACAAGTGAGGTGATGACATCATAAATAGAATGCCAAGGTTTTGGCATACGGGTTGAGACACGGGCGTGTTAAGGCCGTGTGAGGGACACTGACGTGTGTTCGACCATGTGAAAACCCCTGTAGGTTCGAAATGAAAATAAATTCCACGCGGGCTAGGAACATAGGCGTGTATGACCACACGGCCTGCCCACACGGGCGTGTTCTATTTCACACGGGCGTGTGGCCTCTATTTAGGCAAAAATTTTCTAAGTGCGTAAAAGTTTTGGTTAAATTTTAAAACCTTCCTGAATATGTTTTAGGCCTTGTAGGCCCCTAATAAGGATGTTATGAGTATGTATAAGAAGTTTTATGTTGAAATGAAATTTTAAAGCCCAAAGTCATTTGTTGAAGCAAGATAAGTTCGGTAATTCCTCATATTCGGTTCTGACATTGAACACGGGTAAGGGGTGTTACATTTAGTGGTATCAGAGCTATGGTTTAGTCAATTTTTAGACTAATAGCATAAGTATGAGTCTAGCTATACATGCCATACGTAAGAGTATTTATGTAATGATAGTGTGATGACTCCTGACGATTTGAATTATATTTTTATATAGTAAATAGATTCTGATCCCGATCGAACAACAACCGATAATGCTACAAGTAACGCATCGGCTCCCGCGCAAGGGACCGTACCAGTAAAGAGCAGACCCGAGACTTTGGGTCAGGGAGAAGAGACTTGAGAAGCCTTTCTCCATATGATGAGCAACTGGTACACTGAGTATATTCGAGCAAATCCTAATGCTCAACCCCCTCCACCCCACCTATTTCTCAGCCCGCTCCTATAGCTCTTCAAGTGGTTGAGGTAGTAAGAAGAGAAAGGCATTCGGTCGATAAGATCCAAAAACAAAGAGTAGAGGAATTTAGGCTAGTAAAGACGATGACCGGAGAGGGCAGAATTCTGGCTTGAGAATACCATCAGGGTATTCAACGAGTTGTCATGCACGCTGAAGAGTGCATGAAATGTGTGATATCTCTCTTGAGAGATTCAACCTATCAGTGGTGGAATACCCTTGTGTCAGTGGTACCAAGGGAGAGAGTTAACTGGGAATTCTTCCAAAAGGAAAGAGGAATTTCGAAAGAAGTACATTAGTCAAAGGTTCATTGACCAGAAAAGAAAAGAGTTCTTAGAGTTAAAGCAAGGTCGAATAACGGTGAGTGAATATGAGCGTGAGTTCGTAAGGCTTAGCAAATACGCTCAAGAGTGCGTATCGATAGAAGCCATCATGTGCAAAAGATTCGATGATGGGTTAAATGAGGATGTCCATTTTTTGTTGGCGTCCTCGAACTAAAAGAGTTTGTGGTGCTGGTAGATTGAGCCCGTAAGGCTGAGGAACTAGTCAAGGAAAAAAGAAAGCTGAGATTGAGTTTCGTGACTCGAAGAAAAGATAGTTAGGCAAGTCATACCAATCCCCATCTAAAAAATCAAAGGATTTCATTGCTCGACCAGCCACTTCAACCGAGTTTTCAAACAAAAGTAAGGGCAAATAGTTCTTGGGGTTTAAAGCCCAGACTACATCAGTTGCTAGTGTTGCCAACGCTCAACCGAGTAGACCGAAATGCCTGCAGTGCGACAGATGTCATCTCAAGAAGTGTCGAGCAAACGAGAAAGCTTGTTGTAAGTGTGGATCTTTAGACCATTTTATCAAAGATTGCCCCGAGGTGGGTGAGAAAAAGAAGCCTTAGAATGCAAGACCAGGAAGCACTGTTAGAGGAAGACCACAGAGAAATCTGGGAAATGAAATGAGTAGTAAGAATTCATCTAGAGAGTAGACTGTAAGAGTTGAGGGTAGAGCACCGGCGAGAACATATGCCTTTTGTACTCACAAAGAGGCGTCCTCCCCCGATGTGATCACAGGTATATTTTTTCTCTATGATACTCATGTTATAGCTTTAATTGATCCGGGATCTACCCACTCGTATATTTGCATAAAATTAGCCTCTAACATGAGCATGCCTATAGAGTCTACTAAATTTGTGATAAGAGTGTCAAATCCCCTAGGCAAATATGTGTTGGTTGATAAAGTATGCAAATGTTGCCCTTTGATGATTAGGGGTCATTGCTTTCCGGCTAATCTTATGTTATTACCATTTGATGAGTTCGATGCCATCCTTGGGATGGATTTTTTTGCTACTCATGATGTGATAGTGAATTGTGGAAAGAAGTTGATTTAGTTAAAATGTGAAAGTGGGGATCTTATTCGAGTTGAATAAGATAAGAAAGACAAATTGCAAGTAGTGATATCTTCCTTGTTGACTCAAAAAATTTAAGAAAGGGGTAAGAAGCTTACATTGCCTTTGTGATGAATACGAGAGAGACTGAGTTAAGAATCGAATCAGTGCCTATAGTATGTGAATATCTAGACGTTTTTCCAGAATAATTTCCAAGGCTACCTCCAGTTTGAGAAATTGAATTTGTAATTGAGTTAGCTCCTAGTACTGCCCCCAATTCTATCGCTCTATACAGAATTGCTCCAACCGAGCTAAAAGAACTGAAGGCACAGTTACAAAAGCTAACAGATAAAGGCTTCGCAAGATCTAGTTTTTCTCGTGGGGTTCTCCCGTATTATTTGTGAAGAAGAAAGATGGTTTCATGAGGTTATGTATAGATTATCAGCAACTTAACAAGGTAACTGTGAAGAACAAGTACCCGTTGCCAAGAATCGATGATTTATTTGACCAATTGAAGGGAGCCATGGTGTTTTCCAAGATAGACTTAAGGTCTGGGTATTATCAGTTGAGAGTCAAGGACTCGGATGTGCCAAAAACTGCATTTCAGGTGAGGTATGGCCATTATGAATTTTTAGTCATGCCTTTTGGTTTAACAAATGCCTCTGCAGTTTTTATGGATTTGATGAATAGTATTTTTCGACCGTATTTGGATAAATTTGTGGTGGTCTTTATCGATGATATATTAATCTACTCTTGGGATGAGAACGAGCATGCCGAGCATTTGAGAAATGTTTGCAAATTTTGAGACATAAATAATTATATGCCAAGTTTAGTAAAAGTGAATTTTGGTGAAGGAAGTTGGATTTTTAGGGCACATCGTCTCGGGAGATAGAATCAGAGTTGACCCGAGTAAGATTTCAACAATTGTAGATTGAAAGCCACCAAGGAATGTAACTGAGGTTAGGAGTTACTATAGATGTTTTGTTAAGGGATTTTTCGTGATAGCTACTCCGATGACGAGGTTGTTACAGAAGGATGTAAAGTTCAAATGGACAAAAGGTGCCTATAGAGTTTTGAGAAACTTAAGGCGTTGTTGACTGAGGCTCCTATTTTGGTGCAACCTAAGCCAGGAAGAGAATTTTTGGTTTTCAATGATGCATCTATGAATGGATTGGGTTGTGTACTTATGTAAGAGGGCAAGGTGATTGCATATGCTTCTAGACAATTAAAGCCGCACGAGAAAAATTACCCGACCCATGATTTAGAGTTAGCTGCTATTGTGTCTGCATTAAAGATATGGAGACACCATTTATATGGTGAAAGGTGTCATATATTCACCGACCAACAAAGCCTAAAATACTTGATGACTCAAAAGGAATTGAATTTGAGGCAACGAAGATGGTTACAGCTGATCAAGGATTATGAGCTAGTGATTAACTATCATTCGGGAAAAACGAACGTGGTTGTCGATGCTTTAAGCAGGAAATCCTTATTTGCGCTGAGAGCCATGAATACATGGATGAATTTGTCAGAGAATGGTTCTATTCTAGCTGAGTTAAGGGTTAGACCATTACTTCTCCAAGAGATTTGTGAAGCTCAGAAAGGTGATAGCAACTTACAAGCCAAAAGAATTCTATATGAGTCAAATATTGAGTCGGACTTTCGAATAAGTCCTAATGGATGTTTAATGTTTCGAGATAGGGTCTGTATACCTAGAAATGATGAACTTATTTGGAAGATCTTGCAACAAGCATACAGTGGATGTTTGTTTATACATCCAGGTAGTACGAAGATGTATAACGACTTGAAGAAGTGGCATTGGTGGCCGAATATGAAGAAAGACATTTCTGAGTTTGTGTCGAGATGCCTAATTTGTCAACAAGTGAAGGCTGAACACCAAGTAACTTCATGTCTACTTCAGCCTATTATGGTTCTCGAGTGAAAGTGAGACTGTATTACTATGGACTTTGTGATAGGTTTACCGTTAACGCCAAAAAAAAAAAGATGTTGTATGGGTTGTAGTCGATAGACTTACAAAGTCAGCCCAATTCATACCAGTACGAGTCGATTATTCTCTTGATAAGTTGGCGGATTTGTACGTGACTGAAATAGTAAGACTTCATGGAGTACCATTGTCTATTATTCCAGATAAAGATCTGAGATTTACATCACAGTTTTGAAAAAAGTTGCAAGAGGCTTTAGGCACAAAATTGAGCTTTAGTACAACTTTCCATCCACGTAATGATGGACAATCGGAGAGAATAATTCAGATACTTGAAGACATGCTTCGATGTTGTGTTTTGGAATTACAAGGTAATTGGGAAAAATACTTACCGTTGGTGGAATTTGCCTACAACAACAGTTTTCAGTCAAGTTTGAAAATGGCGCCTTATGAAGTGTTGTATGAATGTAAGTGTCGAACACGCTTGTATTGGATAGAACTCAGAGAGAATCAGATTCACGGGGTCAGTTTGGTCAGGGAAACTGAAGAGAAAGTAGAGGTGATACGTGAATGTTTGAAAGCGACCTCAAATAGACAAAAGTCCTATTCAAATTTGAAAAGGAAAGAGATTAAGTTCCAAGTAGGTGATAAAGTGTTCCTGAAAGTATCACTATGGAGAAAAGTCTTCAGATTTGGTCGAAAAGGCAAATTGAGTCCGTGTTTTATCGGGCCATATGAAATTACCGAGAGGATAGGACTGGTAGCTTATCGTTTGGCCTTGCCACCTGAGTTGGAAAAGATTCATGATGTCTTTCATGTGTCTATGTTACGTCGATACTGTTCAGACCCTTCACATGTGATTGTACCAACAGATGTAGAAATTCAACCGGACATGACTTATGGTGAAGAGACGGTTAAGGTTTTGGCACGAGAAGTCAAACAGTTGAGAAACAAAAGCATAGCCCTTGTTAAAGTATTATACTAAAGACATAGAATAGAAGAGGCTACATGGGAGCCTAAGTAGACTATGAGAAACCAATATCCCAGCCTTTTTATCGGTAAGATTTTTGAGGACAAAAATCTTTAAGGAGGGAGAATTGTAACAGCCCGATTTAGGGGCTAGTCGAAACAATGGTTTCAGAATCACTAATCTGAGGTAAGAGAAAATTATTTTTATGTTATTTTATGAATTAGAGCATGATCATATAAGTGCATGAAAATTTTGGTGTTTTAATTTCAGCGATTGTATGCTCAATTGCAAAAAAAGACTAAATCGCATAAAGCGTGAAAGTTCTATTTTATAAGCTAAAGGTGCCTAATAGACATAGAATATTAATTTGAGGCCTTTAATGTGCAAATAGACCCTTAGACATTAGGTGGCCGGCCATAGGGGACAAGGAAGTCAACATTAGTCAAAGTTGGTAAGGATTTGGTGACTAAATTGATTGTTTTATATTAAAATAAAGAAAAGATGATATCCTTCTCTTCACTCATCTTCTTCCATCAAAAAATAAAAGCAAAATAGGGGTTTGAAAGCTAAAAAATTTTAGCAAACTCTTTTCCTTACAAGTAAGTGATTTTAATGGTTTTTCTTGATGATATTTTTACTTTTGGAACCCCCAAAGCTTAAGCTAGCTAAGAGGGGACTATTTTACAAAATGGTGGAAAGTTTAGAGTTTTACCATGTGAGCATATATGTTGTTTGGTCATTTTTATGGAAGAAAATAAGTCATAGATGTTTAATAAACAACTTTTGTGAAGGATGTTACCATGAAAACACCTAAAAGGATATTTTTGTAAAGGTTGTAAAATAAGAGGTAAGTGTGTGAAATATCGAGTTTTGATGGTTGCCATAAGAGAAATAAATGTTCATCTAGGCTTGTAAGAGGAGGAAATTTGATTAGAATTGAATTACGAGCCTAGGGGTAAATGGTCATTTTGAGAAAACTTAAGGGCAAAATATTAATTTTGCCAAAGCATGATTATTGAAATGAATTAGTTAATGTGATAACTAAATGAGTTAACTTGCTATTATAGATCAAGAAGAGTGAAGAATTAACCTCGACCGAGGAAAGAGCAAAGTATCGGACTAGATTGACAATCTAGACTATTTTGATTATCGAGGTAAGTTTGTGTGTAATAAATACAACATCATGTTATTAAATTTCTAAATGTTTTATATTAGTGATGTTGTGTAATCTTTCTATGAAATTGAGTTATGATGTTAAATGAGAAAAATGATGAAAATTGTGATGTTGAAGTCTTGGAGGGACTGTAGTGAATGTGAGAACACTATTAATGAGATAGAAGATAGATAAGGTCCAGTGTAAGACCATGTCTAGGACATAGCCTCGACACCAAATTGAGATCCCGTATAAGACCATATCTGGGATATGGCATCGGCACTCAGGGGTGACCCCATGTAAGACCACACACAGGAGGTGGCACTAGCATTGTATTATGTGAATGACGATGAGCAGGTATTATCAAATATCCCAAGTAATTTAGAGGGATAATTAGTTAACCTTGGAATACAATTGAGATTAGTGCTAAAGTGATGTGATTGAGTGATCACAGGTACCCATGAGTAAATCACGAGAAATGTTTACGATATGTGACATGGTAAGTATTCGATAAGAATAAGCATGAGTAAGTGTTGGCAAAGTGCTTAAGACTTTATGCTTTTATCCAATGCCATGGTTGGATGACATTGTGAGTTTATGTTGTTATTTATTTTCATGCAAACTTACTAAGCTTTATGCTTACCCTTTTCATTTCCCTTTTCCTTGTAGTATTGCCAAGATAGCTCAAGGATCATGGGACGTCGGAGTTTGGAATCACACTATCGACATCTCTTTGGTATAACAAAGTTAGATTTATTTTGAGTATGGCATGTATAGGACTTGGGTATTTTGTTATGTCATAATTGTTAGCCAAAGTGTTGGCTATTTATGATATCAAATTCATTTTGTAAGTGGTCATTAGAATTGGGTCAATACTTGGCAAGTTTATATAAATTCAATGATGGTGAAATTATGAAGTTTATGCTTGTGTGGATGCTTTGATTTGAGTTCTTGGAGTGCCTTAGGGTCATACGTTATGTTGAATTAAGTTAGTATAAGTAAGGTTGCTATGTAGGGTGGCATTTGGCTTGGAATATAGCCTTTGTAATGTCTACACAGGTAGACACACGGACGTGTGTCTTGGTCATGTGTGACACACGGTCAGCCCTATGGGCATGTTAATCGGCCGTGTGTCCCTTGCATGCTAGGTTTACCAATCAATATGCTTAGTAGTAAACACACAGGCGAGACACACTGTAGTGTGTCTCGGATTAATGAGAGAATGCGACCATGGACATGGGCATGTGCCCAGGCCTTGTGAAGTCTGCACCTAAAATTAGGAATTTAATTTGACACACGGTCTAAGGACACGGGCGTGTGCCTTGGCCGTGTGACCATAGTGAGGTGATGACGTCATAAATAGAATGCCAAGGTTTTGACACACGGACTAAGACACTGGCATGCCGTGTGGGGGACACGGGCATGTCGAAGCCGTATGAGGGACACGGGCGTGTGTCCGACCGTGTGAAAACCCTTGTAGGTTTGAAATGAAAATAAATTCCACACAGGCTAGGAACATGGGCGTGTGTGACCACACAGCCTGCCCACACGAGCGTGTTCCATTTCACACAGGCGTGTGGCCCTTATTTAGGCAAAAATTTTCTAAGTGCGTAAAAGTTTCCGGTTAAATTCTGAAACCTCCCATGAATATGTTATAGGCCTCGTAGGCCCATAATAAGGATGTTATGAGTATGTATAAGAAGTTTTATATTGAAATGAACTTTTATAGCCTAAAGTCGTTTGTTGAAGTAATATAAGTTCAGTAATGCCTTATATCCGGTTTCGGCGTTAAACACGGGTAAGGGGTGTTACATGATCTCTGTACTGGTGGTTGAGAAATTAGTTCGTAAGGGATGTTAGGCATTTTTAGCCTATGTGAGTGTTTTTGTTTTGGGGACTCTACCGTCAAGGACATCAGGACTATAAAGGATTTTTCGAACATTTTTCCTAAAAAGCTATCGGGTTTACCTCTGAATCGTGAAGTGGAGTTTGGGATTGAACTTCTTCTTGGTACAGATCTGGTGTCTATCACCCCTATCGAATGGCATCGAAGGAGATTACAGAGCTTAAGGCTCAAATTTAGGAGGTTGAGTCTAGTCTTTCATGGAAGAAACAGTATAAGCAATGGAATTGTAAATCATGAGTTATAATAAATTTTGTGAGACAAGGTCAGAATGATTTCGGGTTCCCCTATTCTAACTTTGGAAAATCATAAAAAATTGTAAAAAAAATAATTAATATGTTTAAATCCTTAATGAGTCTATTTTCAAGAGAAACAAACGGAAACATCATCTAAATTCCGTACTAAGAGATAAATAATTTTTAGTAAGAAAAGATCGAAGCTATCAAATAGCAGAATATGGATAACTTTAAAGATTTTACTGTACTTATTGGATAAACTATAAATTCTAAAAATTTTATGGTAGAAAAATATTTGAGTCTAGTTTCAAAAACATCAAGCGGATATTAATTTGGTATTATGTAGCTTAAGATATAAATAATTTAGTGATAATGACTCAAGTAGACAGCTTTGAATGAACATATAAGTAAACAATGAAAACATATATGAGTATTGAGCTAGCATGAGTTACTTTAAAAATAGATCACACGGCCAAGGCCAATTTGGGCCTAATGGGCCACACGGGCATGTGGGCCCACAGGGCATATCACATTTGCATATGGGCCCATTTTTACCGAAATGTTTTTAAGGTTGCACGTGTCGCCTAAGTCGACTGTGAACCTAATGTAGGGTCGGTAAGCGCTACTTAGACCCCTAAATGTGTGAAATTGACTGAATGATATATGTACTGAGCATGTTAATATTTGAACTAAATATATGTACTAAAATTACATAATAGCATATCATCCATTGTATGTTGGATTGTATTGGGTTGGGGGTTGTTATTTGGAGGAAGTGTACTGAAAGGCTTTAAGCCTAATTTACTGGCAGCTCAGTTACAAACTACTGTTTTGTGCCACATTCGGTACTACTTGGAGTGTAGGGATGGGTAGGTTGATTATATCCCCACAGAGTGTAGGGTTAGACGGAGATGGTGTGTAGAGGCTGGTTGGGTAGGATTTTGCTACTGCATAACTGTTACTGCTACTGATGTTGTGATAGGCTAAGGCCCTATTTCATTTTTAACACTATACTGAGATGGCTAAGACCCAAACTGTCACTGATACTGAAAATGGCTTAGGCCCAAGACTGCTCAATTGTGCACTGCGAATACTGATTGTTTGTTTGTTTCAATGGGATTACACACTGAGTTTACATAACCTCACCCTTTTTGTTTAATGTGCACAGGTAATCCCCAGACTTAGATGGATTGGTGCAACGGAGGACTCAGCGATGACCACAGTAATTTTTGGACTTCATGGTTTTCAATTTACGGTTTATGATTTGATTATTATTGATTATTTGGGTTGTAATTTAAGGACCCTCTGAGACTTTGATTTTAGATTTGATTTTTTATTTATTTATTTTACTTTATGAATTTATACCTGTTGGTCATAAGAAATTCTATTTTCAAAAAGTTAAAGTATTTCATAAACGCATTATCACTTAGATTGTTTTATTAAAGCTTCCGCAACGAGGGATGTTTCAAAACAAGTGTTTAAAATGAATAAAGACGACTTCCTAAGTTCTAACAAAGGTTTACTAAAGATAATAACGTGGAATATTTTCATCGTAACAACGAGGTTTCAAAAACACTATCGTGTGACATTGCCAGATACGGCCTTAATGTCCAGGCCAGGTTTGGGGTGTTACATAATGAATTAATGAATATCATTTGCGTCAAGATTGAAATTTCAAAATTTAAAAAGTATAGAGACTTAAAATAATCTAATTGGAGAATATAGACTAAGGTCTAGTTTAGCATTGCTATTGTGGTTGAAAAGTGTTTTTGAAAAGCCCAATTTGAAAAAAGTGCTGTGAAAAAGCATGGTTTATAAATTTAAGGTGTTCAGCATTGCTATAAAAAATTGCAATGGAAAGTTAAAATCTCCATTTTAGACATGATATTAAAATTTTTTAAATAAATAAATTTAAATATTTTTTAAACAATTTAATATAGTTATACATAAAATCTAGAATTGTACACATAACACATGATTATTAATTGAGTTTAAACAAATAAATTTAATTGCTACTATTTGAATTAAATCTAAAATATTAACATAAATTAACTATTTCGAAAAGTACATAAACCAAATCCATTTTTTAAAGTACAAGGACTGATAGCAAAATTTAACCATTTAAAAACAGCAGGTTTGGTTAGCGAATGGAATAACCCTTCCCTCTTATTCTTCCCTCTTATTCAGTGATGATCATTTTTCTATAATTAGTTTGGTTGGAATGAATGAGAAGTGATATTCATCCTCTAATCTTGCCTCTCTTGCAATACTCACTCTTTTAAGATGCCAAAAAATGGACTCTTCCATCAAAGAATAGGAAAATAGAACATACTTCTACATTTTCCTTTCTAAAACAATCAAATGTAGGGATATTGAAGAGAGAGAGAAAAACTTTAATATTTATAAAATATTAAATTAATGAAAAAAAGTATTTATTGAAATAAAATATTGATTATATATTTAATATTATTTAATTTTAAATAGCTCTTAGATAATATTCATTAAATATATATAATATTTGCAATATAATTTTAACTAGAATTTCAAAATTTTAGTTTTAAAATAATTATTTATTATGGTGTTATATTATAGATGTGTGCATAGGTTGAGCAATTTCTTAAGTTTGGTAGACCCATTTTAAGTCAATTAAATGATAAAATTATATGTTTAGTTTAATTATAAAATATATAAATATTAATATAAAAATTATTTAAAATACTTTATAATATATGAACAATGAAAACAGATCATGGTCAGGTCGAATATAAGTTTTGCCAGGGGCAAAGTTAGGGGGGCTGGCATGGGCCTCAGCCCCAAAAGGTAAAATTACTATTTAAGCTCTTAAAATTTTTTAAAAATTTTAAATTAGTAAAGATAAAATTATATTTTGGCCCCCCTAAAATTATAAAAATTCAATTTAATCCTTTACAAATTATAAAGATATAAACTATAAAAAATTAAAATTTCATTCGGCCCCTCTAAAAAATTATTCTAGCTTTGCCCTTGGGTCTTGGCATGAAAGAATTTTTGAAATCAAATCGTGTCTTGGGGATCATTAACATGTCTATTATATTATTATATACAAAATATTGCATATATTTATTTTTTAAAATTTAAATATATTATGTTGGTAGAGTTTTAGTTTAGTTGGCATCGATATTATTGTTAATGCAGAATGACATAGGTTCGAGAGCATTGAAGTGGGTTTATCTTACTATTTAAGAGATAGGGAGAGATTATGAATAGTTCTAAGTATTGTATAAAAATAATAATTTAAATATATTACTAAACTAATATTAAAAACAATAATTTTTGGAATTATTAATAATATTTATATTAGATAAAATGACTATACTTTAAATAATTCAACATTATTAGTCAATTGAAAGGTAAAATAGTAGTTTTATAGAATAAATATACTTTTAATAAATGAAATATAATTTCTATTATTATTATAAAAACATTTTAATAAGTTATATTAAAACATGTTTTAGAGTAATATTAAAATATGTTATAAATAAATTGTCATGATTTTTATTTTATTAATAAATTTAATGAATTTAATTTTTATAAAATATTAATAATATAAATCATTTTTTTTATCTAAGGGTAAAGTTGTTAGTTTTAGTCTTTTCCTTACTTAATTTGTAATATTATTTTACTCAATTAAATGACATAATACTAAACCAATCACACATATGCTTGTGGAAACCATGTATTTACGATACAAAGGTATATTCGAAAGTAACATATAATAAATAATGAGATATATGGTTCAAAACTAATTAATAATAACATATGAAATATATACAATATTAAAATGGAAAAATTAGATTAGGTTGTGATTAAAGCAATTTTAAACACAAAAAACATTAGATTAAGAATACTAAATGAGTACAATTGTTTACCATAATGTTGTCATCAATTTTGAGTTGATGTTGAGTTAACTTATGACACCGACTCAATCAACAACATTAGTAATACTAGAAATCATATCACACGCGTATGTATGTGGAAACCATGGATTTAGAACATAGATATGTGTTTAAAAATAGCACACAATAGATCATGAAATATATTGTTTTAAACTAAATAATCATAATAACACATAAAATATATACGATATTAAAATTAAAAAATAATTTAAATTGTGAATAAGACAAAATTTAAACACATAAATACACCAAATTAATAATATTAAGTGCATTACAATTATTATTGGCATAAATTTAAGGAATGTTAAAATAAAATGTATAAAAAGTAGTGTTACTATAATGGAGATAATAAATTTTACATATTAAAATAAATATGTATAAAATATATTAAAATGAAATTTTATTAAAATAAAAATGTATGAAATAGATTAAATAAAGTTGGTTGTGTTGTAAATTTAAAGTTTTACTAATTTAATTGTCTTGTGATTAAATATCATCGATGTATATTTTTATTTTATTTATTTTGTAAATTTCCTTAAATAATATAACTTATTTTAATTAAGAAATACATTTCTTATTAAATAAATGAATAATCAATTGAATTCTTAATCGAATATAACACCCAATTGAGCTCTAGATAAAAATTAGTGATCAATTAAGTCACGACATTATGTTTTTCTATTTAAACTTTTAATGTTGTTAATATTGTGCCATGACAGTTAAAAATTATTTAAAAAGAAAAACTTAAAATGTATAAATATTAAAAATTTAAAATACAACAAAATATATAAAATAATAATAAAATATAAAATTATTAAAAATAAAAATATTATAAAACATGTCAATTAACCTAAAAATTATAACTACAACTCATGTAATTGCAAACCGTGTTTAAACTGCTACAATTTCCGGGTGGGATGTTTGCTCCTAGTCATCGAGCAATTATAATTTTTATAGTTTTTTTTTAAATAAATTTAATAATTTTTATATTTAGGTTCTAAAACCATGTTTTATTTTTGTATCTTAGTTAGATTCCTATAAAAAATTCTAAAAGTATAAAAAATCCAAAAATATGAATTTTTTTCTAAAATATGAGGTTTTATATTTTTAATTTTTGAATTATAAAAAGTATATATCAAATTACTAAAAAGTATATGTCCATAATGAATTTAGACTAATGAACATCCATGTTCATTTAAATATATTTATCTATTAGTTCAAATTCATTCGAGACATGAAATAAAGTAAAAATAAAAAAAATCTATAATATGTCACATTATTTATCATGTCATATGTCACATAATTAACATTAATTATCATGTCATCGATCACATCAACTGTTATTGACAAAAATATTTTACAACACATAATTTTGATGATTTAATTAATTACTAATTTTTATTATTATTAAGGATTTAATTAAATGCAGATTTTAATTAAAAACTCCATTAAATATGCATTTATTTTAGGAAGACTATTTAAGAAAAAAAAGCAACCATCAGTCTCATTAAACTCGAGCAACAATTTCCATTCTTATTTTGATATTTCAAAGCCGAAGCCTTTTCCATTTGTATTCAATTATTAGCTCAAAATTCCCGTCAGTTGTATATACATTACTTTGTTATAACAATTTAGTCCATAAATTATATCACTTTTTTCATTTTATTAGCTCATTTCAATACTTAACGTTAGATCTATCGCAAAGTTTAGTCCAACAAAGGTGGTCATGTGCAGAGGCAAAGTTAGAGAGGCATTTAGGGATTTAGGGATTTATCCCTAAAATGAAATAAAAATTACTTTAAATTATAAATTAATATATGATAAAATTATATTTTTCCTCCTTAAAATTATAATTTAGTCTTTCTAAATATTATAAAATATGAAGTTATAAATTTACAATAGAAAATTATAATTTAGCTTCTTCCCTCTAAACTTTTTTTGGCTTCACCTAAAATTTTAGCTTTGGCCCAAATGATAGTAATTAATTCGTTATGTCAAAATTTGTCATTAATCTTGTAATATGAATAAATTGTGGATTTAGTCTATATCCTCTAATTTTAATCATTTTAGCCCTTATATTTTTAAAATTTCGAAATTTCAGTATTTACTCAAAAATTGTTAGATTTATTAACTAGAATAACATTTCTTTATTTTATTTTGAGTATTATGAAAAATAATAAAAGGTGATAAAATGTTTTCTCATAAAATTTTAGAAATATCAAGGGGACTAGGGAGGCCCTTCTCCTCCCTTTCTTGGGTGAGGGTGTTGACTGAGTCTCTTTTGACCCTCTCCTACCTGAAGCATCGTCGAGCCCTTCATCTATGGCTGGCCTCTTTTGTGTTAGATCTTGGCCTGTTGGTGTCCCTCTCGGGGTTGCTTCCTTCTTCGATGGCATTATGTTGGGGAGGCGGCTATCACAATTTGTCCATGATGGTTTTAGGCCTGTGTTCTTAAAGATGTCGCCACCGTTTTTGTCCTTTTTTTTTACTTGCTCTGAAATATCCATCGGTGGGCAAATGACGACTAGACAAGGGGCTCTTACGCGCATCATGGCATCTCTGTGTGTGATGACCAAGCAGCCAAGGTCACAGGCCACCCATGATTGGCAAGGGAGGTTTGATACTGACTTGTGTGGTTTCAACTTTTTGATTGCTAGCCTTGGGGTCTTTATACCTTTTTAGCTCTTTGTAATTTTTGGAGTTAATGCATGATCTGCTTCTAATGTTTCTTCATCTTATGAAATGAAGCGAGTGATAATATATATATATATATATATATGTATGTAGGGGCATTTGTAGTTCCTTCTAAGAATAGAGTTGCTGTTGGGTTTTGTGGGCTCAATTTGTTGTTGTGCTGTAGCCTTATGTAGTGCGAGTATAATACTTGCACCGAGCCTCAACGGGAAAAATGGGACCCAAACTTGAATGACAGTCTAAGATTGTTAATTCAGCTTGTTTTTTTAGACTATAATCCGTGTTTGGTTACGTGTGAAATATTAAATGTTTAATTCATTTAATTAAGTTTATATTTATTAATAATAACTTTTATTTTCATAAATAGCATTTAACTCACTAAATGTAATTTCTTAAAAATTGAATTCACTATTTTAAATATTGTACATATCTACAATTTTATTTAATATTTCTCTAACAACAAAATAATGCATTTCCACTTAATAAATAAATATTTTAAAAAATTTCCACACCCGTTAATGTATACCTCATAACTATATTTATAAAATACTTTTAAGTATAAATAGGTTTAATATTTTAAATAAATATAATTTTAATATATAATATCCTTGTTCTTATTCTAAAACATTATTAAACTAATATATTTATGTACTTGTGTTATATATATATATATATATATGATGTGGTGTACTCTATTCAAGTTATTTGCATATATTTTAAATATTTTCAATTACAACTCTATCCTACTTTCTAAACTAAACTTTATATTTTTAGTTATTAAATCTTTCGCATTAGAAAATGGATTAATAATATGTAAATGTTGGTAAGATATTAAAATTTGAAAGTATTTTAATATCAAAATATGATCACAAATTTTATCTTTTATACTTACACTCTAATTTTTAATTCATTTATATTTTATACCATAACAATTTAAGTAAAATAATCAGTCTATAATGTATAATAATAGATAAAAAATAATATACAATGAGACACTGCAGAAGTTGTGCCTTCTAAGATTGACACGATTACCTTCTTTTTTTCCTTTTTATTCTTTGGGCGGGAACGGGAGAAGCAGGAAATGAGGGAAAGAAACGAAGAAAGGGCGAGAATTAAAATAAAAAAAAGAAAAGAAAAAAGGCGATAATAATAAAGGGAGAAATTTGTAAAATAGATTATATATTTATTTGAATATTTAAATTTTCAAAAATATTTTATTTTTAAATAACATGTTTAAAGTGATTAATATGCTAATTGATTCACATTAGATCATTTAATATTTTAATTTTAATTCTAATTAATTTGATCTACTTGCAAATATACATCCAATTTGTTGCAAACTATTTTAAGTTCCCCAAGGGGACAAGTTAGGGCCGGTTTAACAATATTTTTGAGAAGTGCTCTGAAAAAGTACTTTTGAGAAGTGCTTTTGAAAAATTTAAGTGTTATTGTTGTTAAAAAGTACTTTTGAGAAGTAAAATTTTCATTTTAGATATAATATTATAAAGTAACAAATATATATTTAAATAATGTTCAAATTAGTTAATATTATGATATTTTAGCAAAAATATAAAAATAATTTATTATAACTTATTATTAATATTTTAATATATAATATTAATTTTAAATATTTCTAAGTAATTAATATTAATTATTTATTAAATTTAATTAGAATATATAAACTATATTTAAATATTTAAATATAATAATTAAATATTTGTAATTAGATAATGACATAATTGTATTATTTTAAAAATTATTTTTTTATTTTTAATGCTTTTAACACATTTGTAAAACTCATATTAGATATTAACATAACATAGAAAACATAAACCTAACAAATTAAAATATTTCATATATTTGGATTAAAGTTTCAAAAAAGGGATAATATGTAACACCCCAACCCGGCCTAAACGTTACGACCGAATCTGGCATGTCACATGAAAGGAATGCCTAAAAACTGTGCGTTCGTTAAAAAGCTCGTATTCTTTATAGTTGTTGTGAAAAATCGAGTAATTTTGAATAAGAAACGATTTATTATCATTTTAGGAAAATCCCATATTGATCATTTATTAATAAGCAGTAACCAAATTGAAAGCTGAAACCAAGTAAAATACCCAAGGCCTTATTACATAACAAAAACCCAAATAAAAATAAGTCCAAATAAAAGAAACGAATTTACGAGTAAACATATGTATGGCCTCCACGAGTCCACCTCAGCTCCCAAATCCGCGATCTAATGATTACATGCAAAATTTAACTAAGCGGTGAGTCATCGAGACTCAGTGTGTAAATCCCCATCCAACGGGTGTTAAACCCTTACACAATTTCATATGAAAATATGTATGCCATGCAACCCAAAACCTAACATTCGAAACTCCCGATTCTACCTCGTGTGGTACCAAACCACTGGTGGTGCCAAACCACTGGTGACCAAAGTCACAAATAACATATGCGGTACCAAACCACTGGTGGTGCCAAACCACTGGTGGTGCCAAACCACTGGTGACCCAAAGTCACAAATAACATATGTGGTACCAAACCACTGGTGGTGCCAAACCACTGGTGACCCAAAGTCACAAATAACATATGTGGGGCCAACCCACTTTGTAGTACCAAACTACTGGTGACGATCCCTTTAAATATAATATGTGGGGCCAACCCACTGTGGTGCTGAACCACTGGGACAAGTCACAAAGATAAATATATGTGGTACCAAACCACTGGTGGTGCCAAACCACTGAGACTTAGTCACAAGATAATGAGAAGCGGGGCCAACCCATTATGTGGTACCAAACCACTAGTGACAGTCTGATATTCATATCTTCCCCCTCCTCTCATCATACCCATGCAATATGACATAATAGTTCGTGTATGCAGTATGTCATGTATACTAGACATATATCAAATATAAGTATAACATTAATTACCATCATAATCAGATAGACATAAAACAACATAATCACGCTAATCAACCTCTAAGGGTATAACCGTAATTTTACCTATCAAAGGCATTTTCTTAATTTACCTTTCAAGGGTATTTTGGTAATTTACCCACTAAGGGTATTTCAGTAATTTCATACCTGGAATGGCCTTTCCGAAGGCCCAGTGTCGCCTCGAGCGACTCAACTACCATTTTTAGTCTTTACCGGACTATTAGGCCTAAAACCCGATTTCAGCTCATTAGGGCCCACACGCTCGTGTGGCCCACCTAACACAAATCTAGCCACGTATATAAGTTCCACCTAGTCTAGTTCACTATATACTACATCATCATACAATTTATTCTATTGGGCCCACGGGCCCATTGGGCCTACTTCGGCCCATCGCGGCCCAAGCAGCCCCAACCCACAAGAATACTACTGATGGCCTCAACTATCGCGTCGAAGCCTTACACGTTCGCTCGCACGCTCGTGTGGCTACTATTGCCGTGATCGGCACTTCGGCATTTGCCGCCTCTACTAGAGAGAGAGTTACACACGATAGAGTGCGGTGTTAAACCGCTGCGACCACTCCCTGTGCTGAACGCCCACCAAGGTATGTTAACTCTCCTCTTGGAATGCTCTTTATATAGCTAGTTCTTCACCTTCCTTCTTTGTATCTTACTGGTGTGGGATCCCTCCGTTAGTAGAGTTTAAATCCAACTCAAACTCTTGCCACCCCAACTTAGCAAAATAAATACTCCCTTGCTTGTCACGAGATTCGAACTCAGGCTCCCTTGTAACATAATCCACTCCACTAGCCACTTTACCAACCAGCTTATTGTATCTTAAACCATGCGCAACTAAATATAACCCTATGGCCAAGGTCTAAATTCATTTAATAAAAATAATCTAAAAGGAATGCAAACGCTACAACTAGAACCTTGGACCTCCTTCCTTCCTTGTGGCGTCACCCCCTTGTCCTTAAGTGGCGTCACTTTGCCACTACACCACACACTCTACTTGTGTCACTTTCCTCCACATTTTATTCTTAAGGCCTACCCGCCAACCTCCGTGGTTTTTTCACCTAAAACAAAAATTTTTCCTAAGGCCTAATCTTGAACCCGGACTTCATAGAAGCCCCCTAACCTTCCAAACTCACTTATCTAATTGGTCCAACTTGCATTTAAGCCGACCTCTTGTTCTCCAAAAAATTTAAACGCTACTACGCTCAAGGTCCATTGGGCTCAATTTTCCTAGGCCCAATTTCAGGATGTTACATAATATTTATATACCAAATATAAATATTAAAAATTTTACAATAGCATTTACAATTTAAAGTGAATTCATTAAACTAGAAGCTATAGCATCTCTTGTTAATTCCATTTCAAAACCACTTGAATTGCTTGATTCACCGTCACTATCACCATCATCATCGTCATCGTCATCATCATCACTTTCTCGACCATGCGCATTTTCTGAATCAATAATATTCTCATATGCCCAGTTAATATCTTCGTATTCCATAAAATCTGCATCATTTCGACCGACATATTTTCGGATAAAATTGTGTATCGTCATTGTAGCAACAACGATCATCGTTTGCTTTTCAAAACTATAACTTGGCATATCCCTTAAAATGGCCCATTTTTTTTTCAAAACACCAAAAGTTCGTTCAATCACACTACGTAATGATGAATGTGAATGATTGAATATCTCTTCTTTACCAGATACCGGTTTACCTCTACGAAAGTCAGGTAAATGATATCGCTGACCTCTATATGGTCCAAGATAACCTTTCATTTGAGGATATCCAGAATCAACAAGATAATATTTTCCTACATGTCATAATATAACAAACAATTAATTCAAGAATTTTTTTATAAAAAGTATCAATTAAAGAACTTATACTTTATTTTTTTAAAAATCACATATAAATAAAATATCTAACCATTTGGTGGGTGCGAAAATTTGTATTTTGAATCTCGAATTGCATCAAGAAATATTCTAGTGTCATGTGCTGATCCTTCCTATCCAGCCATAACAAAGGTGAAACACATATTAAAATCACATACTGCCATAACATTTTGAGTGGGGATACATTTTCTTCCAATATAGGGAATTTGTTCATTTGGTGGAAGAATAGCGGCAATATGAGTACCATCAACTGCACCTATGCAATCCTGAACAAATAATCATATTAGTCTCGTGCATATTTTTAGTCGACCAAAAATATTGAAAATATAATAAGATAAAATTAAATTTTAACCTTAAAATGCGGCATATATCTAGAATCATTACGTATTTGTTCGGGTATTGAGCTAAAAAAAGGATCTTCGGTGCAATTAGATCAGTGGCCATCTTTGAAACTTTCTCAAGCACAATTGCAAAGTATCGACTTATTGTTGATCCAGACCTTTAAAATCTTTCTCGACATTGGGAAACTTTTGCACCGGTGCCCAAGATGTATAAAAAAATTCCCAACATTTCACTAGAAGATATGTTTCTTGAAGTTTGCAAGTTGTATCTTGTCTGCAAAACTCTCAACAAACTTGTGAATACCATTTTAGACATCCTAAAATTAATCATACAACGTGATTCGTGACCGTCAAGGATCTCTCGGATCCATGTCTCACCTGACTATTTTGAATTCATGCATGGTTGCTTCAATATATTCTTCTCGTAATATAATTGCACAGAAGAAGATGCAACAACAAATAATCGATTAAAACATTCCATGTGTTGTAAAATCTCTTTCTTTTCCCTTTCATCATCACTTTTATCACCGCTGTAATTCTCAACTATACTCATTACCGTGAAAAATTTGAACATCCAAAATCATATATAAACAACTATTGATAAAACTAATTTAGTATAAATAAGTAGAACATAAATTCAATATCCAAAGACCAAACATAAACAACTATTAATAAAAGTAGATTACACATAAATAAGTAGAACATAAATTCAATATCCAAAACCAAACATAAACGACCATTGATAAAACTAGATTACACATAAATAAGTAGAGCATAAATTCAATATCCAAAACCAAACATAAATAATTATTGATAAAACTAGTTTAGTAGTTTTGTTTAGTCACATAATAGATATCTCTAAACCCTAGAAGATCAGAAAATTTTCAACTATCCTCCATTTTCGTCTTAAGCCACAAAGCTCTAATCTTGAAATTAATTGATAAAAACACAATTCGCTTGTCCTTATTGAGCAATAATCTAAGTGCGAAAAAGTATAGCAGACTAGCTGTTGGAACTTCTTTCGACATGCTCTCGAGCACTTTGACTGCTTGTGGAATACCATATGGATCAATAACAGGAGTCAAACTAGATGTGGCTTGACTCATATTGTTATCTGCATTGCATAATTTTTCTATTTGACTGGACAATCTTGCAGCCCCTCCAATTTGCTTTGAGGATTTCTTTCTTCCAGTTTTAAAATGTGAACTTGATATCTCAGGGTTTTTTCTTTTTTGACCGTTTCCATCAATTTGAACATCATTTGAAATGTGAACATTATTTAAAATGCGAACATCGTTTCTCACATTTTCTTCTTCATTCTCTTCAGGTATTTCATTGTTAACATCCTCAAAAAAATCACTACGGAGTGTACCAGAAGAAGGTGCCCATGCTTTATCACCTATTGTAACTATTCGCATGAACATTTGGTCCAACTTCCCTTCGAATTCAGGATCAATGCCCGATGTTTTAAATTTTCGAGCTTCAGGCACAACCTACATATAAAATGATAGTTTAATAACAATAATTATCAATGACCTCATAAAAAAGAAAAAAGAAAAATATTCAAAATTATTAATGTACCTTTAGCCTACTCTCCCACCAATCATCCGATGCATCAACGGTTCTTTTTATAGGATTCCACCCTAGACCAGTGTCTTCGCCTTTAAGTTTCTTCCAAGCTTTCCATTCTTTTTTTAGGGCATCCCACTTATTTTTAAGTTATCTTTGTGAAAAAGCCTTGCCCGTTTCTTTCTCAAAGTTGGTCATTATTTTCAACCATCCATCTTTTGTGAAATGAGTACCAGACCTATTGCCTTTCAATATCTCTTTAATACAAATATCACAAAATATTTCTGTCAATCTCTTATCCCACATTGCTTTCACTTTTTCACCACTAACTTCAATCGCCGAAGTACTCATCTATTGTGTATACAAACAGATTCGTTTCAGCCAGTAAAGCAATCAAAAAAATTAAATGTCACATAAGTATATTTGTTTACATGTGTATCAAAATATTTTCCTCTAATATTAATTTTACCAAAAATGGACCCGACACCAACAATGGTGTAAAGCCCTAGCTAATTTGCATTAAACCAGTCTTACTTCACAAAAACTAAATTGCATGCTAATAAAAGAATATACAAAAATCCTTAACATATGGAGAATAGTCTCTACTCCGTGATTTAACAAGAAAAAACAACACACAAAAATCTGAGTCCAATTTAAAAATAATGCTACGAAAAATCAACTACTATTAGTATTATTTTTCCAATAGGTTGCTGCTGATGAGAAATAATAGAAATAAAAACACAAATTTTGTTTAGATCATGAAAAGGGAAAAAATGTTCACTGAAGCCTTATTGTTCTATGCATTAAAATCCTTTTTAAGATAGTTGAGTTTTCCATTTTTCCTGAACAATAAGCAGGACAAAAAAGAAAAAAAAAGAAAAAAAAACCAAATAAAAAATAAGCAAAAAAAAAAAAAAAACCACGGAAGGTCCTAATCTTTCTCCATCCATTTTCTTTCGTTTTCCGGGCAACCAAACAGAACAAACTGAATTTAAGACAAAAAAACCTAGAGACCTTACAGTTGAAATGAAGCGAGGCGCAAAACATAAACAAACGAACCAAAAAGGAAAAAACGCAAATCTAAACAAAAATTTCACAAAAAAGGAACTCACCAAGAAAAGTTTAGTGAAGGAACAAAGAGAAGAAGACCGATTCGCTTTCAAAATTACAGGCAAAAAGTGCACGAACTGCAGAGAAAATGAATAAATAAACAAATAAAGCTTTAAGGCCCTTCCATAATAAAATCAAACAATCAGAAAATAACTAAAAATTAAAGTATAATGAACAATTAAAGAGAAGAAGAAGAGAAGAAAAAGATAAACTCACCGTGGATAAGAGGAGGAAAGAAACAGAGGAAAAATTAAAGTTCAGACAAAATAGAAAAGGAAAAAAAAAGAAGTATTCTAACGTCTATTTGGAAGAAGAAATAATAAGGTTAAAAAAATAAAACACCAGCCAAAAGTACTTTTAACCTGAGAAAAGCTAAAATTTTCTACTTTTTCATCTGTGAAAAAGTACTTAAAAAAGTTAAAAAAATTTCCCACTGATATCTGTTCTCTATTACTTTTTAGGGAAAATGACTTTTTTGTAGAAAAGTCCATTTGTACAGCAATGAAAAACGCAGCCTTGGTTTGGCTGGTGAATCTACCGGAGAGTTTTCAATGCACTGTTTGTATGAAATTTTAAGTAGATGAAACCATAAGTGCTACACCCCAATGTTGCTAAATACAAAATTTTCTTTTTATAATAAAATTTGGCAGTTATACATTTCGAACATTATCAAATTCAATTCATTTTAACTAAATTAAGATAATTTGAAGTGGTCTTAGTCATTTCTAAACTATCATCCAAGTTTACCTTATAAAAGCAAATCAAAGTAAACAAGGTTAATATCACAACATTGGGCTAGTGGCGTAATGACATTGAGGATAGAATACCTCCAATACTTACACACACAAATAATAATAATAAAATAAAATAAATCATTAACTCAATCAAATAACCAAAGTAAACAAGTCAACCAATTTAACAAATCCTAAGTACATGCCAAATTTTACTAATTAAAGGGTCTTTACAAATAAGGACTATAGACATTCTTTAACGATGTTACTCGATCACAAACTCACAAACTCACAAACTACCTATTACCTGTTCACAGAATTGAAAATCCGAGCATTGAACTTTTTATATCTAGATAATTAGAAGTTTTCTTTTAAAGAACCCTAAGTCCTTGAATCCTTATAATTCCTTTTTGTTCATTTTTCCCCTTTTGCTCCACCATCCCCACGTTGACCAATAACCAAGCCTCACCATTACCTTGTTCAGCCAGCCACCATCGCACCCTACTTCTCTATCACCGCACTATTGTTTTTCACCTTATTGCGCCAACACCGAGCATCACTAGGCCCTTACACAACACGGATCAGCAATCACCAATAATTTTGTCGCTGCTCCAAGCCGATCCTTCGCCAGCTAGGCCAACGAAACATGTCCATTATCCCTGTACTGCTCTAATTCACTGTTGTTGCTATTTGTTCCAATCATTACGGATCAACTTGCCATCATCGCAAGCTTCTTCACCTGCTTATTTTTCTTTTTCTTGGCCAACTGCATCTTTCGATTTTGCTACTATATTACCGTTCAAATTTGCTTACCGTTTTGATGAAATGCTATCCAATAAGCAACCTGCTTTAATAGGATCAGCATGTGTCTTGTTGGTATGATGAGTTGGCAGTTGCTTAATTTATTTTGAAGATCGAAGGCTGCTAGTTACCTCGAGTCAGGTAAATTAATTGGTGCATTTTTTAAGGTGATTTTCTCACTTATTCCAACATTCTATATATAGCATATATTGAAGTGCTTGTAATATTATAGTTTATATATGTGTGTATATATAGGAACGTGGGTTGCTAATGTTTTAGATATTTAAGCATGTATGTTGTATGTTCGTATGGTAGTACATATATGTTTAGTCTCTAATCAATATATATATATATATATATATATATATATAGTTTACATTGGCATGTGGCTTTAACTCGTGTATGCAAGTTTTAATATTGAGTCTATGCTAGGCAAGGGTAACTAGGGGCTGACAGAGTTCCGGTCCCCTTAAGATGGAAAATTTTTATTCAAATCCCTTAAAATGATAAAAAATTAATTTAATCATTTAAAAATTATAGAGGTATAGGCTATTAAAATGGTGAAATTATATTTTTACTATCATAAAAATTACAATTTAATTTTGACCCCTAAAAATATTTTTAACTTCGCCCACGATGTTAGGTCTAAAATTAAATTTATATGTGTATGTTTTTAACACATGTTAGAAAGCATTAAGTTAACTTACGTGATAATCTATGACGAAAGTTGTCAAAAATTTTACAATTTCCACCACTGTAATTTTTGCATTAGGCAACTACTCATGGGTCGGGCTATCCGGTCCGGCCCGAAGGCCCCCCCAAAATGTGAGAGGGTTTGGGAAAAAAATATAACAGCCTAATTTCAGTGAAGTCGGAATAATGGTTTCGTAACCACAAATTCAATCCGAAAAGATAAAATATTTTAATATTATGAAATGGTTAGTAATATAGTAGAAAGGTATAAAATATTTTAATATTATGAAATGCTTAGTAATATAGTAGAAAGGTTGTATGAGAATTTTGATAAGAAAATTTTATCAATCGGATGTTTAATTGTAGAAAGGAATAAATTGTATAAAATGTCAAATTTAAATTCTAGTAGCTATAAGGATTAACTAGCTATGGAATTTAAAACTTAAGGTACTTAAATGGTAATTAGACCATTGATGAAAAATATGTAGATATTTTGGTGAATCATCCATGGAAAAATTGGAAAAAGACAAGGACTAAATTGGAAATAGAAATAGTTAAAAGATGATAAAGATTAAAATACAAATTAATATCATTTTATATCATCCTCTTCATAAAAAATACATGGAAACCCTAGGAGAGAGAAAAAAAAAAGCTTTCCAAGCATAAATTGGTAAGTTCTTATGTCCCGTTTTAAGTAAATTTTATATTTTTAAGATCAGGAAAGCTTAATTTCTCTATTCGGGGGGTTAATTTGAATAGATATCAAAGTATAGAAAATTTTCCATAGATGAATATGCTAAAATTTGAAAGGTTATGGTAGAAATTGAAAAGTTGTTGATAGATGAACAACTTTTACAAAGTAATTTTTGATGGAAACACGTTTTGGGACTAAATAGAAAAGTGATGAAATTCATGGAAAAATTCTGGAATTTTGAGAATACATGTGTTGTAAAAGTTATATTAGAATTTTGATTAGGCCTAGAATAAGGAGTAAAATTGCATAAATTTCAATTTCCGAGCCTAGGGACAAAATTGGAATTAATTAAAAGTTTAGGGGCAAAATGGTACTTTTGCATTTTGCCTAGAATGTGAATTGGGTTCAATTGAATGTGAAAAGTATTAAATTGATGATTAAATTCATTTATATAGATTCAGAAATACCAAACAAAGAGAAAGATCGAGGAAAAGAGAATGTTTCGGATTAGTAGATACAAACAATTATCAAGGTAAGTTCGTATAACTTGAATAAGCATGAATATATGTGTTGATTTGATTGTTGAATTATATGAAATGTGATATGTGAATTATATGTACATTAAGCATGAACATGGTGAAGCATGAAATATGTATATGATGTAAAATGATTGAAAAATGGTTAAAATCTGTTTGAATATTGAATTTTGATTGGATAAATGTGATTTTCCTGATAAAATGCATGTGTTGCAAAATGGATTTAACCTGGACGGGTAATACAGATTGGACTCTATAAGGAATTCTTTGTCATATAAGGATTTAGCCTGGACTGGTAATCTGACAAAGCCCTTAGAGTATATGTGCTACAGCTAGAATGTAGCCTGGACTGATAATTCTGCTGTATAATATGTGGCTTGAGAGTGTACCTAGACGGTACTATTGGATATGAATTGACGGATAACGAAATTGTGCACCTCGAGCGTACTACTAGAAATATCCATTTGAAATTCAATGATTCAATGGATAAAATACTCATATGGCATGATGAACTCATCTATGCTTATTTTATATTATGGCTAACATGTTGATTGAATGTTTATGCCTAGGCAAATTTGCCAAATTGATGGAAATATGCTTTGTATATGTTTTAGATGTTAAATATGATTGGTAAGTGTAATTTTGGTTATACGAGCTTATTGAGCATATAATGCTTACTAGGTTTATTTTCTCTATTTTATAGTACTCAAAGCTCAAGAAGGTCGAAAAATTTGTCGGAACTATCACCACGCTATCAACTCCTTGATTTTTTTTTTTTGGTATAAATGAAAAACTTATTTTGTTAATGGCATGTATAGGCTAACTAAGTTTAAATTATGGTATGTAAATGATATATACTTATAACTTAGCCATTGGAGTGGCTAAAACACTTTTTTTTTAATATATGTTATGGTTGGATTTTACTTGAAATTGGCTGGAATATATTTGTTAGTGTTGGTGCAGGAAAAATGGAAAATTTGGGTGAGAAATAAGGCTAGGAAATGACCTTATTTTGTCCACACGGGTAGACACACGACGTGTGTCTAGGCCGTGTGTCACACACGGACTGGGTACATGGGCATGTGATCTGGCCGTGTGTCTCCTGCTTTTAAAATTTGCAAAACAGAATGTCCAAAATTTAACACACGGGCAGAGACAGGGGCATGTGTCTCAATCGTGTGGATGACATGGCCTTAGACACGGTCGTGTCATACGACCATGTGAAGTCTGCACCTATTTTTCAAAAATTAATTTAACCACACGGCCTAGCACTCAGGCGTGTGACACGGCCGTGTGTGCAAGTCAGAGAGCTTCTTAAGTTAGACATGGCCTGAAACACGGGCATGTCTAAAGGTCACATGGGCGTGTCCCTAGACTACACGGGCGTGTGAAGTCACACGGCCTGACCACACGGGCGTGTGGGTACTGTTCATAAGTGAAATTTTGTATACTTTGTGAAAATTTTATGAGATCCCGATTAAATTCCGACTCAATTTTAATATTCGATTTGGGCCTCGAGGGTCCAATTGAGGAACATTATGTATGTTTTCGGTAAATGAATAGTAAACAATATGATTAATTCTGTAAATGTTCTGTATTTATCCGTAATACTCTGTAACTCGGTTTCGACGACGGATACGGGTTAGAGGTGTTACAAAAAATATAGGCCCGTTTAAAAAATGAGTCGGGCCTCGGGTAAGGTATTTTTGGCCGGGGCCGACCCGAATTCACTAAATGTCAATTTTTTTAATGTTATTTTCTTGTTGTTTTCTCCCTATTTTGCTACCATTTTTACTATTATATTGTTATTGTTTGGATATTGTATAAAACTTATTTTATTGTTATTATTATTTTAAAGGAATTTGTTAATTTTGTTATTATTTTAGAGACATTTACTTGTTAAGTTGCATTTATCTTAGTGTTATTTAAGTCTATATATTTTTAAAAATTTATTTTCAATTTGTTAAAAAATATTTATTTTGGTTTTTTAATATTTTTGATGTATTATATATATTTAAAAATTACATAAAAATAATATAAAAAATTAATACGGTTGGGCCGGGTTAGGCCCGAGTCTAGTAAATGGGCATGAATTTTTAGTTGAGCCCGGCTTGGCCCGACCCATGAGCACCTTTACTCGTGACCATGTTCCATCATTTGAGTTTTATTTCTATCCTTGTTCCCGTCACTAAATTTTATCACAATTTTCAGTCACAATTTGTTGCCTCCTATAAATTTTTGTTCCTTTTCTGTCACTACAATTTTCTGTCACATTTGGAATTTTCCACGACAATACTTAAAAAGACAAATCTAAATTAGAAAAATATTAAAATACCCAATAAGATTCAAATTTGAATAGAAATTATTATTAAATTCAAATATCAAGTAATTTTATATTGTCAAAATTGCAATAATAATATATTTTCAAAAAGTATAATTAAATAATAATATATTTTCAAAAAATATAATTTTAACTTTGTATTAATTTATAGGATTATAATTTTTAGAGGTAACATACAACAATTGTACCAACTTTGGGGAAATAAGGGAAAAGAGGCAATTGTAGATAACCGACCATTGTTGCATTAGCGGCTAAAACGCCTCTTTTTCTACCTCTAATATCATAATTTGGGAATCATAAGGAGACTAATCAATATACAAATATAACTTCTGGAAGCCATCAATTAATAACAAGGAAAAAGAGTTGATCCAACTTAAATAAATTAAGGTCGAAGAAAGAAACTCCAAAGATTACATATACAGTTAGGTGGCCTCACACCATATCTATTAAATACAATTCAAAACTACTTTATCATGTAAATGCTTAAAATAAACAAATCAATGCTATATAGATGCTAAACAATACTTACAAAGTCAACTCCAACGGTTCTAATGTAGTTTTCCATAAATGAATCATCCTGGTTCTCATGAGTAACAGATTATGAAATACCTTTATTTTTAAGGTAAGTCAACAATAACACTTATTGATTAAAATCTTATTAACATGTTTCACATATTTATTTTATTAAAGTATCACTAACATGTTTCAAATTACAACATCACCCACAATACTAGACCAAAAGTATTTATTAGCCAGACCTTATGTAATCTTCAACAACCTCAATTAATACCAATCACAAAGTGTCACACCTGAAAATGTTAAAGGTGAAGTGTCACGACAATTATGGTTACTAAATTAGAAAAACTTTTTGTTTAAACAGGTTCTAGTATGATTATGAGAATCTAGTGGACTCATTGGTAAATAGTTAGAATTCAAGTTTAGTCTCATTACATTTGAAACAATAGTTTTCTTTTAGTAGGAAACATTATGATTAAGGGTATTAATAATACTGATCGACTTGGGATTAAAGGAAACAGTAGTGGAAAGATTATATATGGGTGGATTCTTTCATTCTGATATTCATTTTCTTTTTTCCATATTCTTCTCTAGTTTGTTTTGTAAGAGAGAAAAGTTAAGAAGTGATCTACATGGAGGAAAAAATTAGTGTATCAACTTAAGTGATTGAGGGTTTAGTAAACTAATAATCTTTCTAAGCTTTGTTGTATCTTTTGATTGATGAAAAGGGTGGGAAAATTGAATATTTCAGTTTAATTCATTGAGCTTGTACTGAGATGTTTATGGTTGCAGCTAACCTTTAAATTCTCTCTGCATGCAAATGAATGATGGTTTTCTTACATTTGACTGCCTTCATTTTGATCTTGATATGATTATTATGTTTAGATAACCGAGAAGGAGGAGGCTTAGGTGATAAGAAAAAGTTAAGTAGGTGTAATCGATACCAACTTTCAAGTATTTTGCTGGTGAGTTTCTAAACTCAAACTCTCTGTGGTTGTTTATATTTATCAGTACTATGTTATTGCGTTGTGTTTGACTTCATATTCCGCTGATGATGAGTTGAATTATTGTGGGTTGTTTGCTATATGGTTGAAGTGTGCAAAGTGATGATTTACAAATGTATGTTTGATTGTATGTTTCAGTTCGTGATTTTGTCAAACTTTCACTTATAAAATAATTACTGAAGAAGTTATCATTGAAATGACCCGTTAGATGATATGTTTGGTGTAATCTATGTTGTGTTATTAATAGAATGATTCGTTGAATGCTTGCTGTCATAAATATGAATGATATGTAGAGTATAGAGGGTTGTTTTGGCGGATGAAAGATGAAGAAATGACGTGTTGTGCACTTTGTGCCATATGATATTGGATTTGTGGAGGTTTAGGTGGATTGTACAAAGAATGTATACGCATGGTATTCGACTTTGCGAAGGTTTGGTTGGATTTTACAGAGATATATGCGCACATATATATATGATAACCTTACATGGGTTCTTCTAAGTATGAGACTTTATGGAGTCTAAGGCTTAAAGCCTCATGTGTATAAGCAAGTTCATGGCCATGACATATATAAGTTATGGAAGTTTGTCAGACTTGTTCTTTAAGATTTATGTCAAAGTTATATGTGAGATTTCACCATACAAAGTTCGGGACATGAATTTGCATGTATTCGCATGTATGAATCCACCATATTATGAAGTTTCTTCTATGAGTCTGTATTTATATATAAGTATTCGCCTATGGATCCGTACGCATGAGTTTTCCATATATGATTTTGTATTTATGAATCTTCCTCTATGAATTTGTATGCATGACAATCCGTTGGACTTGTTCTTTGGGTTTCATGACAAATTTTTACATGGAATTCCTTCATGCAAAAGTCTTCAGAATAGCCCGCATATATGAATCCGCATTTATACGTAAGTATTCGTCTATGGATCCTCAAGTATGAGTTTGCCATATATGAGTTTACACCCATGAATCTTCAATATGAATCCGTATGTGTGATTTTCTCACTGGATGTATCATTATGGTTCAAGTTATAACAGTTTATTGATCTTATATCCATGTTCAAGTTTAAGAGTTCAAAGAGACTATCTTTCACAAGAGTCAGTATAGACTATTATCTAAGTAAGAAATCACAAGTTCTTGCTATTATGTTCAAGGTATGAGAGTTCGTATAAGTTATCTTTCTCAAACCAAAACCGTAGGGATTTTCTTTCATATAGGAGCCCGCCAAGGTTTATCTTTAAAATAAGGGTCTAACAATGGCTATCAGCCAAATAAGAGTCAAACAATAAGTACCATTTAAGAAAGAGTTCACAAGTAAGAATCCATATATATGAATTTGTGATAATGATTCCGCATATAAATGATTTCCATGTATGGTTTGCAAGTATGTGTTCGCCATGCCCGATTCCTCATTTGTAAGACTTTAAGTGCAAATTCACAGGTAAAAATTCTCCACGTGTGAATATATATGCATAAGTTTTCTAGAATCAATCCATCGTACGATAATCCGCAATTATAATAATTACTAAGGTAATTCACATATGTTCTGTTAGTGAAAGAGGTGCGAATTCATTTTGTATGAAATTAGTACAAATAAGTAAGTGAATGAAATCCACTTACTTAGTTTTTGTTATTTTTTACGGGTAAAATGGTTTATGTAACGAGTTGAAGAGGGATCAAGCCAGAATTCATTCAAGCTTAGGAGAACTTAAGTTTTTAGTTTTAATACGCATATAGTAGGGCAACCAAGAGGTTGAGACTCAAGGTCAAAATTTACTTTTTATAACTAACTATAAACTATAGTATTTTATTTACAGTGAAGGTAAATTGATTAAAAATATTAGAACTATTATTCATAATTTTACATAAGTTCACTTGTTAGGACTTTTGATTTAAAAGTTGATAATTGTATGTTCGTTTAGCAGTTCAGCTAACTAAGTTAAGTATGATTAATAAAAGCATATTTGGTGGTTTTAGTTATGTTAGTTTTACATTTTAGTTGAAATTTGTTCATGGTTCATTTAGGAATTAATGTGACATCTGGTAATCGGATCCATCAATCAGGTCGGGTATAGGGTGTTACACATAGGCAATCTTTCCCTTACAAATTTGCACTTAAATAGACTTGCCTTATTTGAAAATCGTTGCCTGCAGTTGCTACTGGTTGCAATTCTACTCCATTTCAATCTAAAGATTCATTATCCTAAGTTAATAAATACCCAAACTAACAATTAAAAACACAAAAACAAGACATCCAATTTCAATATACACCATTTTCACTAGCTGCCCTTAATAAGTTACCAAAATAATAATATAAATTTCTCCCAATTGAAACCTAATCACAACTTTTTCATCATTAATCTTAAAAGAACCTTCAGTATATAAAAATTTAACCCATTAAATTTAACTTTTTTCCTGTTTAACCCCAAAACCTTAAAAATAATATATATATTTAAATAAGAAAAAAATGAGCATACCCCATTTGAAAAAGAGAAGAAGCTCTGAAGGAAGAAAGGGTTGTAGCATCTTTTCTTTCTTATATCTCTATCCTTATTATTTTCTTTTCCTTTAGGTAATGAAAAGACCAAACACGGAATGGAAGAGAAAGTTGATCCAAACTCCAGACCAGAAGTTATATAATGAATCAACTATTAAAAACAAAGAAATAGCGACGTAGAAAAGAAACAGCTAGAAGTAAGTGAGCCTTCTTTGTTCCTCTCTATTAAGCAACAATAATAATCAAAGGGGATTGGATTGGGAGAGAGATGAGAAACCTGAAGTCCAAAAATAAGGTCTATCCAACACAAGTCAACCCTTAATTTTCTCTTACTAAATCTTTCAAGAAAACCGTAGTCACAAGGACTCATCAAAACAAACCCAATTTACCAAACATAAAAATGCGTCTAATGCAAACCAAATGTAAACAAAAGCAGTAATGCACCAAAATAACAAGTCAAAAACCCTCATCATTTGACCAAGTTGTTATAAATTCACAAGTTATAAATATGTGAAATTTGTTACCCTTTATCCCGAACAAAAGAAGTGAACCGATGGTGACTGGTAAAGATGATCGATGATGGTGGTAGGCTGGTGGCTGACGAATGATGAGTTCTCACTTCTCAAACCTCACTGTCGTGACAGTGGAAACGATTGAAGAGAAAAGAAGGCAATGACTAGTGAAGACAGTCGATGATGGTGGTGGTCGGTGGGCTGGTGGTCGATGGGTGTTGGATAGTTAGAGTGGGGAAGGCATGGTTAGGGATTTAGAAATTTGGGGGAGAAATGGACTGGAAATAAAAAAAAATACAAGAAGGCTTGGAGTAGAGGTGTTCATGGGCCGGGCGAGGCTGGGTTTTGGTCGGGCTCAACTAAAAATTTAGGCCCATTTATCGGGCTCGAGTTGGGCCGGGCCCAAAAAATGGGCCTAAAATTTTTCCCAAGCCCGGCCCATATAAAAATACTAAAACCTGGGCTCGGCTCGGCCCTCCTGTATTAAAATTTTATATTATTTTATATAATTTTTAAATATATATAATACATCAAAATACTAAAAAATTAAAATAAATATTTCCCAACAAATTGATAATAAATTTTAAAAAATATGTAGACTTAAATAACACTAAGATAGATGTAACTTAACAAGCAAATACCTCTAAAATAATAATAATAATTAACAAATGCCTTTAAAATTATAACAAAATTAACAATAAAATAAGTTTTATACAATATTCAATCAATAACAACAAAATAATAGCAACATAATAGTAATATGGTAGCAAAATAGGTAGAAAACAACAAGAAAATAACATTCAAAAATAAAAAAAATAGCAGATTTTTTTTTTTTTGCCAAAAATGGGGCCAAAATACTTACGAGGCCCTACCCATTTTTAAACGGGCCTTATTTTTGTCCAAGTCATTTTTCGAGCTTATATTTTGTCCAAACCCTCCCAAATTTCGATTGGGCCTTGGTCAGTAGTCAAACCCATGAACACCTATAGCTTGGAGTAACAAAATTAACTCTTTAGACATGTATTCAGACTAGGCCTAGGCAAAAAGAAAAGCTTTCTTGAAGCCTGGTCGGTTTAGAAAATGAACATCATTTTCTATCCAAGCTCATATTTCGGGACTATATTGTTGTCCTATTCGAGTGGCTCGACCCATGGACAACTCTAGCTTAAAACCAGATTTGGAATTAAAAAATATTAAGTTTATTCAGGTTGAGCCAGGCCTGGTCCAAAAATATCCTACCCGAGGAAATTTTATGTCCAAGCCCAATTTTCAGCCTATATATTTGTCTAAACCCTCTCATTTTTCGAGTGGGCCTTCGGGCCAAGCCATGATTTGTTCTAGTTTCAATGCACTTCCATTCCTTTTTGGCCTTTTTATTCAAAATTGGCTCAAAATTATTAATTAATTACAAAAATGACCCACTTGGAAAATCTTGTATGAAAATAACCTGTTTGCTACAATGTCCCTCAGTACTGTCATTACCATTGGCGGCACCACCCAGTCATCATTGAGCAATCATCAGCTTTTTAAAAAAAATAATTTTTTTGAGTGTCATAGTTGCTATTGGCAGCACAAGATTGAAGTGTGATTATATAAAACATTCAGGGACCTAATGAAGCAATTACCCTTTTTAGATTGGATGAAAAAAGGGGTGACGTGATTGCTGGCGCTAACAAATTTAAACTTTTGGTTTATTTGCATGTTAGGTCTGTCTCTTTTTGAAATTAAATTTAAATAACCTTTAAAATATTTTAGAATCGAGTTAAAATTTAACTTGCTCATTTTAACTCGATTTAAGTATTTTAAATCGAATGATTTTAACTCGATTTATAGTCAATAAGAAACATCCCAAGTACCAAATTTGTCAACAAGAGTAAATATGTTGCCAAGAAAATTTAGTTTTCACCTGATTGCGGATGATGGTGGTGGCCAGTGGGCTAGTGGTCGGTGGGTGCTGGACAGATGGAGTGGAGAAGGCAGGGTTAGGGATTTAAAAATTTAGGGGAGAAATGGATTGAAAATCAACAGAATAGGAGAATGCTAGGGGGTAACAAATTTAACTATTTAGACATGTATCCGAGTCGTTCCCCTCAATCTCTGCTCTGTAGTCGAGTGAACAATGGCGACACTTCAAAAAATAAAAAATCACCTATACCTTTATTTCTTGTAAATGATAGTGGAAACAATTAAAGAGATCATTCACAAGATCGGTCATGAGTTTCAATCTTTTACTTCAATCTTAACTTGGAGGAAGTTGTAACAGCCCGTTTTTGGTCCAATTGGAGCAGTGGTTTTGGGACCACAAACTTGTGATCAAAATATTTATTTTATTATTATTTTAATGTTTACCTCATGATTGAATGATTGTGTGAAAGTTTCGTTAAGAAATTTTATCGTTTGGTTGGTCAATTCGATAAAAAGGACTAAATCGCGTAAAGCATAAAACTTGAGTTCTAATAGCTAAAGGTGTCTAATAGCTATAGAACCTTAAAGTTAAGGTTATTAGTTGTAATTAGACCATTTTAATTGTGAGTGGACAAAGATGTACATTAATATGATGATTTTAATGGTTTATTATTAAGGTTATAATTGTAAACTGGTGGTAGGAAGACCATCCCGTAATGTTAGAAACGTGAGTGGTGGTAAAAGTGCAACACGAGATACTACTGTGAGATTCGAGGCTAGAGCACCTACCAAAACTTATGCTATTCGCGCTCGCGAAGAAGCGTCATCTCTAAATGTTATTACCAGTACATTCTCTCTTTATGACACTGATGTAGTTGCATTGATAGATCCTAGATCAATTCATTCATATATATATGTGTGAACTTAGTGTCTAGTAAGAATTTACTTGTTGATTCTACTGAGTTTATTATAAAAGTGTCGAACCCCTTAGGCAAATATGCCTTGGTTGACAATGTTTGCAAGAATTGTCCGTTAATGACTCGAGGTTACTGTTTTATGGTGATTTGATGTTGTTGTCGTTTGACAAGTTTGATGTTATTTTGGGTATGGACTGGTTGACGTTGCATGATGCAATTATAAATTGTAGATGAAAGACAATTGAGTTGAAATGTCAGTATAATGAAACTCTTCAAATTGAATCAAATGATTTGAAGGGTTTACCAGCTGTAATTTCATCGATGTTAGCTCAGAAATATGTGAAAAAGGGATGCAATGCACATCTTGCATATGTACTGGATACAAAAGTGTCAGAAACAAAGATTGAATCAGTACCAGTTGTTTGTGAGTATCCAAATGTGTTTCCAAAAGAGTTATCGGGTTTGCCACCAATCAGAGAGGTTGAATTTGCTATTGATTTAGTACTGGGAACTTCACCGATATCTATAGCTTTGTACAGAATGGTTCCGACAGAGTTAAAAGAATTGAAAGCTTAGTTGCAAGAATTAACTGATAGAGGATTCGCAAGACCGAGTTTCTTACCCTAGGGTGCACCAGTGTTGTTTGTAAAGAAAAAGGATGGTTCTATGAGAATGTCTATAGACTATCAACAACTCAACAAAGTGAAAATTAAGAATAAATATCCTCTACCAAGAATTGACAATTTACTTGATCAGTTGGAATGTAACAGCCTGATTTAGGGGCTAGTCAGAACAGTGGTTTTGGGATCACTAAACCGAGGTCGGGAAAATTATTTTGATGTTATTTTTGCGTTGTAACATATTTATAAGGCTATGTGAAAATTTTGGTACATTAATTTGAGTGATAGCATGCTTAATTGTGAAAAAAGATTAAATCGCATTAAGTGTGAAAGTTCTATTTTATATGATAAAGGTACCTAATAGCTATAAAATACAATTTAGAGGTCTTTAAAGTGCAATTAGGCCATTTATCTTGTGATGGCTGGCCCCATAGGAGCTAGGGAGACAAGATTTTAGTGTTAGTTAAAATTTGATGGATATTAGGTGATAAAAATGAATAAAATAAGATGAATAAAGATGTTATCATCTTTTCACTATTCATCCACCTTCATCCACTGAAAATTTGAATAGAAAAACAAGGGTTTTGAAGCTTAAACTTTCAGTCAACATATTCCCTAGCAAGTAAGTGATTTTTGAAGTTTTTCTTGATGATTTTTATGTTTTTGGAGTCCCCAAAGCTTAAGCTAGCTGATGAGGGGACCAATTTGCAATATGGTTGAAAGTCTAGAGACTTGACATGAAAGAGTTTATGTTGTTAGCTGAGTTTTTATGGAAGAAAATGAATGTTAGGAAGATGATAAATAACTTCTGTGAAAGGTGTTAGCATGAAAACACCTAAATAGGACTATAATGCAAAGAATGAATTTGTGTCATAAATGCATGAAATGGTTGGAACGGTGAGTAGTTGTAAGAGAAATAAATGTTCAACTAGGCTTGTTTATTGAGGAAATGTGATGAAAAATGATTTACGAGCCTAGGGGCAAAATCGTAATTTTTGCCATAGTATAAGGGCAAAATGGTCATTTTGCCTAAGTGTGGATTTTGATGCATTATGATCATATGATGATCTAAATGAATGAAATTTTATTGTTATAGATCAAGGAGAGCGCGGAATCAACCTTGACCGTGGAAAAGGCAAGGTGATAGATTAAACCAATAGCTAACACGTTTTGCACCGAGGTAAGTTTAAGTGTAAATGATGCATATATATATATACATTGTTGTTGATAACTAGTGCATGGCACAATTGAGAACATGTATGATTCAAGTGGGTAGAATGTGGCAGTTATTGAATAACTCTAGTATGAATGATGGAATGGATCTGTAAATGTGTTATATCAATATTTGATGGTGGGCTAAGTGCGATACCTCCTTAATACTTAATTACTATGGGCTTTGTGCGATACCATCATCTATTTACTATTTGGTGGGCTATGTGTGATACCATCGTAACAAACCTCTTTGGTGGGCTATGTGCGATACCACCGAAATAAAGACTGATGGTGGGCTAAGTGCGGAACCACCGAGTAATTCGATTATGAGTAGTTGATTGAAAGATTGTGATGTGTTGTATTATGTGACATTGTGGTACTAAGTGCAGGGAGGCATACTAATAAATGTGTACATTAAGCTAGTGATATGGTTTGGATGTGGATATGGAAGAAATGAGTAAGCATGATTATGAATATGGAATGCTTCTTGTTTAGTATGTAATGCTATTTATTGTTTAACACATACTATAATGCTAATTATTTACATGTAAACTTACAAAGCTTAAAGCACCCCCTTTCTTTTTCCCTTATTTTATAGAGTTTAAGAGCCGAGCTGGGATACGCCGATAAGTAGAAGATTGCCCACAATATCAGCTCACCTCGGTATATCTAGACTTAGTGATTTTTGTATATGGTATGTATAGGGGCTAGATTAGTTACATTATTTTGTTATTTTGGCCAAAAGTGTGTTGGCCCCTTATTAAGATAACTATTTTGTATATTGCCATGGTTGATGGCTCATCTTGTCATTTATGAAAATATGAAGTTATTCATAAAAGTTCATGTTACAAATTATGAGTTGTTTATTGATATGTTGAATGGATTCATATGGTGTGAACAAGAGGGGTGTAAAGAACTTGGCAAATAGCCTCGCTCTTGTCCACATAGGTAGGCACACGGGCATGTGTCTAGGCCGTGTATGACACACGGTCGATCCATAGGTGTGTGCCCAGGCCGTGTGAAGTTTGCACTTAGGATTTGGAATTTGAATCGCCACACGGTGGAAGCTCACGAGCATACGACTAACCGTGTGGATTAATCAGAGACGACCACGGGCATCGAACACGGACGTATGTATAAGCCGTGTGAATGAGTCAGAATGCTAAGGTTTGACACACGGGCCAGGGCCACGGACGTGTCCAGACCGTGCGAAATTAGCCAGTGTCGACCAAGGGTGGAAGACACGGGCATGTCTTAGGGGCACATGGGCATGTCCCTAGACCAACACGGGCGTGTGATCCCTATTTAGGTGAAAATTTTGTAAGTTTTGTAAAGTTCGGTTTGGTCCCCAATATCTCGAACAAGTGTAAAGCGTCTCGTTGACCTATGATAGGGATGTTATGATGGTGAATGAAAGGTTTTAAATTGGAGAACATTTTTATAGCCTAAAGTGGAATGATCAAGCAAGTCAAGTTCGGTAATGCCTTATGCCCGATTCTGGTGGAGAATCCAGGTAAGAGGTGTTACATTTAGTGGTATTAGAGCTATGGTTTAGTTGATTCTCGGACTACCGTAACGTGTGTAAGAGTCTAGCATACATGCCATAATCGTATAATAATAGTGTGGAGGCTTTTGATGATTTTAAACTTTGTTTTTATGTAGTATATAGATCTCGATCAATCAGTTGCTGATGACGTAGCTAGTAATACGTCGGCTCTTGCGCAAGGGATCGTCCAAGGGACCGCACCTGTGCAGAGTGGACCCAAGACTAGGGTTCAGGGAGAAGAGGCTCGAGAAGCCTTTCTCCGAATGATGAGTAATTGGTACACGAAATATGTACGAGCAAACCCCAATGTTCAACCTCCTCCACCCCCTCCTATACCTCATCCAGTTGCTGTGGCTCCCCAATGTATAGAATTAGTGAGGACCACTAAACCCTCGGTGGACAAAATTGAAAGCAAAGGGCTGAGGACTTTCAAGCTAATATAGACGATGACCCTAAGAGGGCAGGTTCTGACTTGAGAACTCGATGAGAGTATTTGATGAGCTGTCCTATACCCTTGAGGAGAGCTTAAAATGTGCCGTATCTTTGCTAAGGACTCGACATACCATTGGTGGAAAATGTTGACATTAGTGGTTTTGAATGAGAGAGTGACGTGGGACTTCTTTTTGGAAGAGTTTCGAAAGAAGTATATAAGTCAGAGGTTTGTAGACCAGAAACGAAAGGAGTTCTTTGAGTTAAAGCAAGGAAAAATAACTGTAGCAGAATATGAGCGCGAATTTGTTAGGCTCAGTAAGTACGCACAAGAGTGCATGTCTACGAAGCCATTTTATGCAAGAGGTTCGAAGATGGGCTAAATGAGGATGTCAGACTTTTAGTTGGGATTTTAGAACTATAAGAATTTGTGGTATTGGTAGATAAGGCCAGTAAGGCCGAAGAATTGAGTAAGGAAAAGAGGAAGGCCATGAGTGAGGCCCGAGATGCAAGGAAAAGGTCGATGAGTAAATCCTACCAAGCTCAATCGAAGAGGTCCAAGGAAGTGAACCCTCAGATGACTACATCAGTCGGGTATTCGCAAGGAGAGCGAGGCAACACGTACTCGGGTTCAAGAGTTCAGGCCACCTCAATAGCAAGTGTGGGCAATCCAAGTCCAAACCGGAGTGACCAAGTTGTGGCACACATCACACTAGGGAGTGTTGGGGAAACAATCGAAATTGTTGTAAGTGTGGGCCCCTGACCATTTCATCTGAAACTACCTCGAAAGGGATGACAAGGAGAGGAAGCAAGAGATAAGATCAAATAGTGTATCCTCTAGGGGTAGGCCACAAAAAAACCCGGGAGGTGGGACTAGTGGTAGAGGTGCATCACGAGACTTTACTGTGAGGCCAGAGGGTTGGGCGCCAGCGAGGACTTATGCTATTCGTGCTCGAGAAGAGGCATCATCGCCATATGTAATAACAGGTACTTTCTCTCTTCATGACACCTTCGTTATTGCTTTGATTGATCCGGGGTCTACCCATTCTTATATTTGTATGAGATTGACATCTAGTTTGAGCATGATTGTTGAGTTTACAGAATTTTTGGTAAAGGTGTCAAACTCATTAGGTAAATATGTATTAGTTGACAAGGTGTACAGGAAGTGTTCTTTGATAATTAGGGGTCATTGTTTTCCAACAGACCTTATGTTGTTGCCGTTTGATGAATTTGATTTGATTCTTGGTATGGATTGGTTGACTACCCATAGTGTTTTAGGGAACTATGGTAGTAGATTTATTGAATTGAAATGTTAAAATGAAGATGTTATTCGGGTTGAATCAGGTGGGTTAGATAGTTTATCGGTGATGATTTCTTCCATGGTGGCTAAGAAATATTTGAGAAAAGGGTACGAGTCTTATCTCACTTTCGTGTTAAATACTCAAGCATCTGAAGTAAAGATTGAAATAGTGCCTATTGTATGTGAGTATTCGGATGTATTCCTGGAAGAGTTACCCGGATTACGTCTAATTAGAGAGTTCGAGTTTGGAATTGAGTTAGTTCCGGGGATGACACCTATTTTAGTTGCTCCGTATAGGATGGCATCATTAGATTTGAAAGAACTAAAGGTTCAGTTGCAAGAGTTAACGGATAAGGGTTTTTCAAGGTCGAGCTATTCATCATGGGGTGCTCCGATGCTTTTTGTAAAGAAGAATGATGGGTCGATGAGATTGTGTATAAACTACAAACAGCTCAATAAAGTGACTGGGAAGAACAAGTATCCTTTACCAAGGATAGATGATCTATTTGATCAACTAAAGGGAACTACGATATTCTCCAAGATTGACCTAAGGTCCGATTATACCAGTTGAGGGTTAAGGAGCAAGATGTGCCAAAAATGGCATTCTGGACAAGGTATGACCATTATGAGTTTCTGGTTATGCTGTTCGGTTTAACGAATGCTCTTGCGATCTTTATGGACTTAATAAATTGTGCCTTCCAGCCATATTTAGACAAGTTTATAGTTGTCTTTATCGACAACATATTGATTTATTCACGGGATGAGAGTGGTCATGCAGAGCATCTGAGAATTGTTTTGCAGACTTTAAGAGACAAGTAGTTGTATGCTAAATTTAGCAAGAGTGGGTTTTAGCTCCGAGAGGTTGGATTCCTAGAACACATCGTGTTGGGTGGTGGTATTAGAGTTGATCGAGTAAGATCTCGGCTATTATAGTGGAAAGCACCGAGAAAAGTGTCAAAAGTTAGAAGCTTTTTGGGTTTAGCGGGGTACTATAGGCAATTTGTGAAGGGATTTTCCATGATTGCTACTCCGATGACGAGACTGCTGCACAAAGATGTTAAGTTTGAATGGACTGAGAAATTTCAATAGAGTTTTGAGAGATTGAAAACATTGTTGATGGAGGCGCCGATTTTGGTTCAACCTGAGTGGGGGAAAGAGTTTGTGGTTTATAGTGACACGTTGTTTAATGGTCTCGATTGTATGTTGATGCAAGAGGGTAAAGTAGTCACTTACGCCTCGAGGCAGCTAAAATTGCATGAGAGGAATTATCTGACTCATGACTTGGAGTTGGCCGTGATTGTGTTCGCATTAAAATTTGGCGACATTATTTGTATGGTGAGAAGTGCCAAATCTTCACAGATCATAAGAGTTTGAAGTACTTGATGGATCAAAAGGAATTGAATTTGCGACAACGGTGGTGGCTTGAGTTATTGAAGGACTATGAGCTAGTAATCGATTACCATCCGTGAAAAGCGAATTTGGTTGCGGATGCTTTGAGTAGGAAATCCTTGTATGCTTTGAGAGCTATGAGCACAAGCTTAGCATGGTCTAATGATGGCACTATATTAGCCGAGTTGAGGGCTAGGCCACTATTTGTTCAATAAATATGTAAAGCTCAAAAGAATGATAATGAGATGCAAGATAATAGAGCTAAGTGTGAATCGAAGGTGATTCTGATTTTTGGATAAGTTCGGATGATTGTTTGATGTTTCATGATAGGATTTGTGTACCTAAGAATGATGAATTGATCCGAAAGATATTAAATGAAGCACATAGTGGTTTTTGTCAGTATATCCGGGCAGTACGAAAATGTACAACGATCTGAAGAAATTTTATTGGTGGCCGGGAATGAAAAGAGACATCTCTAAGTTTGTAACAAGATGTCTAATTTGGAAACAAGTGAAAGCTAAACATCAAGTGCCTTTAGGATTGCTTCAGCCAGTGATGGTTCCCGAGTGGAAGTGGGATCAGATCACCATGGATTTTGTGATGGAGTTGCCTATGAACCCTAAAAAGAAAGATGCTATGTGGGTTATTGTTGATAGACTAACGAAGTCGGCTCACTTTATACCAGTGCGTGTTGATTATTTGCTGGATAAGTTGGCTAAGTTGTATATTTAGGAAGTGGTAAGATTACATGGAGTGCATGTATCCATTACCTTGGATAGAGATTTGAGATTTACCTCGAGGTTTTGGAAGAAGTTGCAAGAGGCCTTAGGTACAAAGTTGAATTTTAGTACTGCATTCCTTCCTCAAACTGATGATCAGTCTGAAAGAGTGATTCAAGTTCTTGAAAATATGCTCCGATGCTGTGTGTTGGAATTTGAAGGTAGTTGGGAGAGATACCTACCTTTGGTTGAGTTTGCCTACAACAACAGTTATCAATCGAGTATATGGATGGCACCGTATCAAGCCTTGTATGGTCGTAAGTGTCAGACTCCTTTGCATTGGACTGAGCTGAGTGAGAAGCAAATTTATGGGGTCGATCTGTTTAAAGAAACTGAGGAGAAAGTGAAAGTGATTTGGGACAGTCTGAAAGCTACTTTAGACCGAGCAAAAGTCGTATACGAACTTGAAAAGAAAGGAAATCGAGTTTAATATGGGTGACAAAGTATTTTTGAAAGTGTCCCCATAGAAGAAAATATTGAGATTTGGCCGAAAAGGGAAATTGAGTCCGCGGTTCATAGGGTCGTATGAGATTACTGAAAAAATTAGACCAGTGGCATACCAGTTGGCTTTACTGGTAGAATGAGAGAAAATTCACAATGTGTTTCATGTATCGATGTTAAGGCGTTATCGCTCCGATCCTTCGTATGTGATCCCTCCAACAGAAATTGAGATATGATTAGACGTGAAATATGAGGAGGAGCCGATTAAGATTATGGCTCGAGGAGTGAAACAGTTGAGGAATAAAGATATAGCTTTGGTAAAAGCGTTGTGGTAAAAACATGGTGTAGAAGAAGCTACGTGGGAACTGAAAGAAGCCATGAGAGAGAAATATCCAAACCTTTTACCGGTAAGATTTTTGAGGGCGAAAATCCCTAAAGGAGGGGAGAGTTGTAACAGCCAGATTTAGGGGCTAGTCGAAACATTGGTTTCGAGATTACTAAACCGAGGTTGGGGAAGATTATTTTGATGTTATTTTTCGTGTTGTAGCATATTTATAGGCTATGTGAAAATTTTGGTGCATTAATTTGATTGATAGCATGCTTAATTGTGAAAAAGGATTAAATCGCAGTGCAAAAGTTCTATTTTATATGGTAAAGGTACCTAATAGCTGTAAAATACAATTTGGAGGTCTTTAAAGTGTAATTAGGCCATTTATCTAGTGATGGCCGACCATATAGGAGCTAGGGAGACAAGATTTTATTGTTAGTCAAAATTTTATGGATATTAGGTGATAAAAATAAATAAAATAAGATGAATAAAGATGTTATCTTCTTTTCACTATTCGTCCACCTTCATCCACCGAAAATTTGAATAGAAAAACAAAGGTTTTGAAGCTCAAACTTTCAGCCAACATATTCCCTAGCAAGTAAGTGATTTTTGAAGTTTTTCTTGATGATTTTTGTGTTTTTAGAGTCCCCAAAGCTTAAGCTATCTGATGAGGGGCCCAATTTGCAATATGGTTGAAAGTTTAGGGACTTGCCATGAAAGAGTTTATGTTGTTAGCTGAGTTTTTATGGAAGAAAATGAATGTTAGGAAGATGATAAATAACTTCTGTGAAAGGTGTTAGCATAAAAACACCTAGATATGACTTAAATGCAAAGAATGAATTTGTGTCATAAATGCATGAAATGGTTGGAATGGTGAGTAGTTTTAAGAGAAATAAATGTTCAACTAGGCTTATTTATTGAGGAAATGTGATGAAAAATGATTACAAGCCTAGGGGCAAAATCGTAATTTTTGTCGTAGTACAAGGGCAAATGGTCATTTTGCCTAAATGTGGATTTTGATGCATTATGATCATATGATGATCTAAATGAATGAAATTTTATTGTTATAGATTAAGGAGAGCACGGAATCAACCTTGACCGTGGAAAAGGTAAGGTGACGGATTAAACCAATAGCTAACACGTTTTGCACCGAGGTAAGTTTATGTGTAAACGATGCATTATATATATACATTGTTGTTGATAACTAGTGCATGCCACAATTGAGAACATATATGATTCAAGTGGGTAGAATGTGGTAGTTATTGAATAACTCTAGTATGAATGATGAAATGGATATGTAAATGTGTTATATCAATATTTGATGGTGGGCTAAGTGCGATACCACCTTAATACTTAATTACGATGGGCTTTGTACGATACCATCATCTATTTACTAATTGGTGGGCTATGTGCGATACCACCGTAACTAATCTCTTTGGTGGGCTATGTACGATACCACCGTAACTAACCTCTTTGGTGGTTATGTGCGATACCACCCTAATAAAGACTGATGGTGGGCTAAGTGCGGAACCACCGAGTAATTCGATTATGAGTAGTTGATTGAAAGATTGTGATGTGTTGTATTATGTGACATTGTGGTACTAAGTGCAAGGAGGCATACTAATAAATGTGTCCATTAAGCTTGTGATATGGTTTGGATGTGGATATGGAAGAAATAAGTAAGCATGATTATGAATATGGAATGCTTCTTGTTTAGTATGAAATGCTATTTATTGTTTAGCACATACTATAATGCTAATTGTTTACATGTAAACTTACTAAGCTTAATGTTTATCCCCATTTCTTTTTCCCTTGTTTTATAGAGTTTAAGAGTTGAGCTGGGATACGCCGATAAGCAGAAGATCGCCCACACTATCAGCTCACCTCAGTATATTTAGACTTAGTGATTTTTGTATATGTCATATATAGGGGCTAGAAAGTGAGATTATTTTGTTATTTTGGCCAAAAGTGTGTTGGCCCCTTATTAGGATAACTATTTTGTATATTGCCATGGTTGATGGCTCATCTTGTCATTTATGAAAATATGAAGTTATTCATAAAAGTTCATGTTGCAAATTATGAGTTGTTTATTGATATGTTGAATGGATTCATGTGGTGTGAACTAGAGGGGTGTAAAGAACTTGGCAAATAGCCTCATTCTTGTCCACATGGGTAGGCACACGGGAGTATGTCTAGGCCGTGTGTGACACATGGTCAGTCCATGGGCGTGTGCCCAGGCCACGTGAAGTCTGCACTTAGGATTTGGAATTTGAATCACCACACGATGGAAGCACACGAGCGTGACCAACCGTGTGGATTAATCAGAGACGACCACGGGCATCGAACACAGGCATGTGTATAAGCCATGTGAATGAGTCAGAATGCCAAGGTTTGGCACACGAGCCAGGGCCACAGACGTGTCGAGGCTGTATGAAATTAGCCAGTGTCGACCACGGGTGGAAGAAACGGGCATGTCTTAGGGGTACAGGAGTGTCCCTAGACCAACACTGGCGTGTGACCCCTGTTTAGGTGAAAATTTTGTAAGTGTTTGTAATGTTCCGGTTTGGTCTCCCAATATCCTGAGCGGGTGTAAAGGGTCTCGTTGACCCATGTTAGGGATGTTATGATGGTGAATGAAAAGTTTTAATTTGGAGAACATTTTTATAGCCTAAAGTGGAATGATCAAGCAAGTCAAGTCCGGTAATGCCTCATGCCCGGTTCCAGTGGAGAACCCGGGTAAAGGGTGTTACATGGAAGGTGCAACAGTGTTTTCAAAGGTTGATTTGAGATCTGGTTATTAGTAGTTGCGAGTTAAAGACTCAGATGTGCCGAAAAATCCGTTCAGAACGAGATACAGACATTATGAATTCCTATTTATGCCTTTTGGATTGACTAATACTCCTGTCATTGTTATGGATTTGATGAATTGGATTTTTAGGCAGTATTTAGGTAGATTTGTTGTTTTATTCATTGATGACATTCTGATCTACTCTCGAGATGAGCCTGAGCATGCCGAACATTTGAGGATAGTGTTATAGACCTTGAGAGACAAGCAATTGTTTGCAAAGTTCAGCAAATGTGAGTTTTAGCTCCGAGAGGTTGGATTTATGGGGCATATCGTTTCAGCTGAAGGTATTAGAGTTGACCCGAGTAGAATTTCTGTAATTATAGATTGGAAATCTTCGAGAAATGTATTTGAAGTCTAAAGTTTTCAGGGATTAGTTGGTTATTATCGACGTTTTGTGAAAGGATTCTCTATGATTGCAACATCGATGACTCGATTACTTTAGAAAGATGTAAAGTTCGAATGGTCTAAGAAGTGTCAACAAAGTTTCAAACAGTTGAAAGCATTATGACAGAGGCACCAATATTAGTACGTCCTGATTCGGGTAAAGAATTCGTAATTTTTAGTGATGCGTCGTTGAACGGTCTGGGTTGTGTATTGATGCAGGAAGGCAAAGTAATAGCTTATGCTTTTAGACAGTTGAAGCCGCATGAAAAGAATTATCCGACACACAATTTAGAGTTAGACGCGATTGTGTTCTCATTAAAGATTTGGCGACATCACTTGTTTGGTGAGAAATTCCACATTTATACAGATCACAAAAGCTTAAAATATTTAATGACTCAGAAAGACTTGAATTTACGACAACAAAGATGGCTTGAATTACTAAAAGATTATGAGTTAGTAATTAATTATCATTCGGGAAAGCAAATGTATTTGCTGATGCTTTAAGTAGAAAGTCATTATTCACTTTGTGTACGATGAATACACATTTAGCTTTGTCTGATGATGGTTCGATTGTAGCTGAGTTGAAAAGCGAGACCGTTATTTCTTCAAAAATCGGTGATTCCTAGAAATGTGATAAAGAATTGCAAGCTAAAAGAGTGCAATGTGAGTCGACTAGTGATTCAAAGTACCAAATTGGATTTGATGATTGTTTGATGTTCCAAGATAGAATTTGTGTACCAAAAATTCTAGAGTTGATTTGAAAAATTTTATACGAGGCACATAGTGGTTGCTTATCCATTCATCCTAGGAGTACCAAAATGTACAATGATTTGAAAATTTTTTAAATATGGTCGGGTATGAAAGGAGACATTTCTGAGTTTGTATCGAAGTGTTTGATTTGTCAACAAGTGAAAGCCGAGCATTAAGTATGTTTAGGTTTGCTTCAGCCTGTGATGATACCGGGGTGGAAATGGGATAGAGTAACTATGGATTTCTTATCGGGATTACCCCTATCTCCGAAAAAGAAAGATGCAATTTGGGTTGTCGTTGATCGACTGACGAAATTAGTACATTTTATTCTGGTACGTACTAACTATTCACTCAATAGATTTGCTGAATTGTATATTGCTGAGATCATTAGATTGCATGGGGTGCCAGTTTGATTATTTTAGATAGAGATCCGAGATTCACATTGCGGTTTTGGAAGAAATTGCTAGAAGCTATAGGTACGATGTTGAATTTTAGTATAGCTTTTTATCCTTAAACTGATGGTCAGTCTGAGTGAGTAATTTAGATTCTCGAAGATATGCTCCGATGTTGTGTTTTGGAATTCAAAGGCAATTGGGAGAAATATTTTCCGCTAGTTGGATTTGCGTATAATAACAGTTTTCAATCGAGCATAAAGATGGCACCGTACAAAGCTTTGTATGGATGCAAATGTTGCACTCTATTGCACTGGATTGAGCTTCGCGAGAAATAGATTCATGGGGTTGATTTGGTTAGGAAACCGAAGAGAAAGTGAAAGTAATTCCGACTATTTGAAAGGGACTTCAGATCGACAGAAATTGTACACGGGTTTGAAACGAAAAGATATTGAATTTCAGATCAGTGAAAAAGTGTTTTCAAAAGTATCTCTGTGGAAGAAAATACTTCTCTTGATCGCAAAGGCAAATTGAGTCGCAATTCATCGGGACATATGAGATTATTGAATGAATAGGGCTAGTGGCATATCAACTAGCTTGACCAACAGAGTTAGAAAAGATCCACAACGTGTTTCATGTATCGATGCTATGTTGGTATAGATCTGATCCATCACATGTGATTTCTTTATTTGAGATTGAAATTCAACTTGATATGACGTACAATGCAGAATCGATCAGAATTCTAGCTCAAAAGGTTAAAGAATTGAGAAATAAATGCATAGATTTAGTGAAATTTTTGTAGCAATGTCACGGTGTCAAGGAGGCTACGTGGGAGTTCGAGGAAACTATGAGAAAACAATACCCTAACCTATTCACTAGTAAGATTTTCGGGGACGAAAATCCCTAAGGGGGAGAGTTGTAACAGCCCATTTTTGGTCAAATTAGAACAGTGGTTTGGAGACCACAAATCCAAGGTCAAAATATTTATTTTATTATTATTCTAATGTTTACAGCATGATTGAATGATTGTGTGAAAGTTTCGTTAAGAAATTTTATCGTTTGGTTGGTCAATTCGATAAAAATGACTAAATCGCGTAAAGTGTAAAACTTGAGTTCTAATAGGTAAAGGTGTCTAATAGCTATAAAACCTTAAAGTTAAGGTCCTTAAGTGGTAATTAGACCATTTTAATTGTGAGTGGACAAAGATGGACATTAATATGATGATTTTAATGGTTTATTATTAAGGTTATAATTGTAAATTGGTAATTAAACATAACATAAATAAAACAAAACAAATTAGTCTTGTTATCATCTTCTATAACTGAAACTTAAGGCTTGAAGAAGCCATTTTTATAGCTTTCATTCGGTCAAACTTCTCATGCTTATTAAGATCAAGAAAAGAGGAATTCAGATTTAGATCGGGGAAAAAGCAAAGTAATTGAATTGTCGGTCCGTTCCGTCATTCCGTACATGAGGTAAGTTCGTATAATTAAACTTAATTGTGAATTTGCTTAATTGATGGATGGAAATGAGATTTTATTTATTCTATTATTTAAATTTGGAAACCTTAAATTAATTGTACAGTTTAAATGAGACGAGTTGATAAATAAGACCATAGCTGAGCTATGGCAAATCAGAAAATAAGACCATAACCAGGGTTATGGCATGTGAATGTAAAACCACAGAAGAGCCATGGCAATATAGGTGTAAGACCATAGCTGGACTATGGCATCGAAAAATCGATATACTCATATCGTAAGTATTTATAAGCTGGAGTGATTCGGTAGGAGGATTGGTGAGATATAGATACATTTCGATACAGGTATGTACGGAAAATTGTTCAAGTAACAAATTAAAAGAAGTTGAGAGCTTATAAGTTACTATGTGGTTAAATTTTATGCTAACTCATTGAATGATGCTTTAAATGCAATTTATGTTATCTATTTGGAAATGTTAATTAATGATGAGATTATTTCATATTTACATACGAACTTTCTAAGCTTTATAGCTTACTTTGTTTATTTGCTTCTATGTTTTATAGTATTTTGAAGCTAGCTCGGATTCGGGAATCGTCAGGGACTTCATCAAACTTACGGACATTTATTTTGGTACTTTTGAAGTGTGTATATATGGTATATGGAATTTATAGGCTTGAGTCATTTTGGTATGTTTGATGAACATGTATTAAGGCCATTTGATTTGGCTTGTGATGGTGAATTTGATTTTGTTTATAAATGTGCAAATGGTATTATTTTGAATTAGGTAATTGACCTATAATGAGTGATTGAGGTTGAATGGATATTGCATATTTGGAATGGTTTAGTTAATTGAATGGTATATGTGACCTATAATTATATGGCAAATTGTGGTATATTTGTGATTTATATTGATGGTAAAGAATTGGTATGATTTGAACTTTGGTTGATGACTTTTGGCTACTTATTTGTGTCTTAAAATGGAACTCTTTGAGCTTGTTTAGGTATGTGTAAAATGGGTGGCAAAATGGCTTGGTAAATAGCCTATTTTTGTCCACACGGGCAGAGACACGGGCGTGTGTCTCAATCGTGTGTGACACTCAGTCATGTTACACGGCCATGTGTCCCCTAGTGTTGAAATAGAAATGAAGTCAGTATGTTCCACACAGTCTCACACACGGACGTGTGATCGTCCGTGTGGAAGAAGTCAGTATAACCCCCTAATTGGCACACGGCCTAGCACACAGGTGTGTGACTTCAGTATAGCCTACAGGTTTGGCACGGCCTAGCACACGGGCGTGTGTGGCCACTTCGAAGGGCACACGGGCTAGAAACATGGGCGTGTGGTTGGCCGTGTGACCCAAGTCAGTAAGATCACTTTTTTGGACATGGGTTGGGACACGGCCATGTGATCCCATTTCGAATGTCCACACGGCCTATGACACGGGCGTGTCTTACACGGCCTATGACACGGGCGTGTCTCACATGGCCTGGTCACACGGGCGCGTGTCCCTATTTTGAAGAAAATTTTTTTGAGTGCTCAAATTGTTTTAAAAGTTATCGGTTTAGTCTCAAACTACTTTCAATGCATGAATAGGGCCTCGTAGGCTCATATTAGGGGCATATTGATTGAGGTTGATTGATGAATGTTTGAATTGATGAAATGTATGCTAATTGTAACATCCCAAAGTTGGGCCTAGTAAGATTGGGCCCATTGGGCCTTGGGTGTAGTAGCGGTTAAAATTTTAGAGAATAAGAGAATGACTTTAATGCAAGTTGGATCTAGTAGGTGAGTGATTTTGGAAGGTTAGGGGGCTTCTATGAAGTCCGGGTTCAAACTTTGGCTTTAGGGAAATTTTGGTTTTAGGTGAAAAAAACCCTGGGAGTTAGTAGTAGGCTTTAAGAATTAAATGTGGAGGAAAAAGATACAAGTGAAATGTGTGGTGTAGTGGCAAAGTGACGCCACATAAGAGACAAAGGGGTGATGCCACAAGGAAGGAAGGAGGTCCAAGGTTCAATTCTTGGCTTTTGCATTTTGGTTTTCTTTTTAAAGGGACTCTAGAATTTTGCCATAGGGTTATATTTAGTTGCGCATGATTTTAGACACAAGTAGAGCTTGTGGCCTAGTGGTAAGTGGCGTGTTGAGCTATTGAAGGGAGCAAGGGTTCGAATCTCATGGAAAGCAAGGGAGTATTTATTTTGCGGATTGGATGGCAAGAGTTTGAGATTGATTTAAACTCTGTTAACGAAGGGATCCCATATCGAAAAGATACAAAGAAGGAAGGTGAGAAGCTAACTATATATAGAGTATTCTATGAAGGAGAGTAAGCATACCTGGTTAGCGTTGGATGTAGGACTACTCGGGGTGCGGTTTAGCAGCTTCAGATTCCTATCAGGTGTGTACTTCTCTCTACTCTAGCTGTAGAGCGGCAAATGCCAAAAAGCAGTCACATGGCAATGGTAGCCACACGAGCGTGCGAGCGCACGTGTGGGAGCCTCGACGTAATAGTCGAGGCCACCATGAGTGTTCTTGTAGGTTGAGGCTGCTTGGGCCATGATGGGTCGAGTTGGACCCAATGGGCCCGTGGGCCCATATGAATAAATTGTATGACTATGTAGTAGAAATTGGACTAGACTATGTGAATCTCATATCTCTGGCTAGATTTGGGCTAAATGGGCAACACGAGCGTGTGGGCCCATTTGGCGAGAATGGGCCCTAGGCCCAATTGCACCGTTTTGATAAGAAAAGGTATCTATGTCGCTCGAGGCGACAGTAGGTCGTCGAAAAGGCCATTAAGTGCAAAATTACCGAAATACCCCCAGTTTGTAAAATTACCAAAATACCACTAGTTTGTGAAATTACCGAAATACCCCGGTTTGTAAAATTGTCGAAATACCCCTAGTTTGTAAAATTACCAAAATACCCCTGGTTTGCAAAATTACCGAAATACCCTCATTTGTAAAATTACCAAAATACCCCTGGTTTGCAAAATTATCAAAATACCCCCGATTTGTAAAATTGCCAAAATACCCCTAGTTTGTAAAATTACCGAAATCCCCTGGTTTGCAAAATTACTGAAATACCCCCAGTTTGCAAAATTACCAAAATACCACTGGTTTATAAAATTATTGAAATACCCCTGGTTTGAGAAATTACCGAAATACCCCCGGTTTGTAAAATTATCGAAAACCCCTAGTTTGCGAAATTACTGAAATACCTCTGGTTTGCAAAATTGCTAAAATACCCTTTATTTGTAAAATTACCGAAATACTCCTGGTTTACGAAATTACCAAAATACCCCCAATTTGCAAAACTATCGAAATACCCCTAGTTTGCAAAATTATCGTTTTACCCTCACACGACAAAATGATCGTTGTACCCTCGTGGTAGTACTAGTGTTGTATGTGTTAATTGTATGATTGATTATGTTTGAGGTGCGTTGCTTACATGGATTGGTTATGAGTTGAATTACCGAACTACCCTGTTGGGTGAAATTATCGAAACCCTTATAGGGTAAAACGACTGATTTGCCCTTGTAGGTAAATGATTGACTTGTGCAATGAGTTGTCTAATTTGACTGTGGTTGTATCACTGATATGCTTTTATTACATGTTTAAATAATTATTACTGAGCATGTCCATTTTGCATACACGTGTAATGATTGAGCATGACATACACAACATATTGCATGGGTGGGAATTGTGGTACAGAGGAAGATTTAAGGATCGCATGGTCGTATGGTATGGATCCAAGATCGCATGGCCGTATGGTATGATCCACCACAGGCTTTTAGTCACCGAGCAGCCATGCTGCCCCGATAATGTTACCGAGGGTTATGTGCCATTAATATGGGCTTAATGCCGTAATTATGGGCTTTGTGCCAAAATCGAAGGCTTTGTGCTATTATTATGGCTTTGTGCCAATCATATTTATCGTGGCTATATGCCTAACATATATATATATTGATGACTTTGTGTCAATATTTGAGGATCACATGGCCGTATGGAAAGGATCCACCGGAGGCTTTAAGCCCAATGTATGTGATTAAGCGACTTTCTTTGCAACGTTGATAAATCATGCAAGGCTACCCTTGGTGTGTAGCGGTGAGGGTCGATTGTAGAAATCCCCACTGGTGTGTTTGGTAGGAATGGGTGGTGTGTAGCGGATGGAAAAATTAGGTTGGGCTGGGTTTGTACCGCATTGCATACATTATCTACTGTGACATATGATATGGGTTAAGGCTCAACCGAGGCTATTTTGGGATAAGGCCCAATTGCCACCGTTATTATAATGGGCTTCGGCCTGAATTGTTGTGATGCATGTCTTACCGATGAGGGTTGTACACACTGAGTTTTCGTACACTCACCCCCTCTTTTTATTAAATGTTTTAGGTAATTCCCAGCAATAGAGGATTGAGAGCCGTGGAGGAATTGGGGGTGGCTATACATCGGAGATACTACTCGTGAACTTTAGTAATTTCAATTTTTACCTTTTCTTTTAGATTATTTATTTTGGGTTAATATTTTGTAATAAGGCCATTGGTTTATTTTTTTTTCTAAGTTTTCATTTATAACTGTTAAACTTATAAATACAGGGCTTTCTTAAAACATTAGCAATTGTTTTCTAAAATATCATGTTTACGCAATGATGCAAGTTCAACTTTCATAACGAAACATTTTTTCAAAATAATAACAACTTTTAAACGGTCATTTAGCAAATCACATTTTCTCAAACAAACAACGAACTTGGAGTTCAAAAAAATTCGATAAAACTTTTCTAAACAATTGCTTAGCTTTTCAACTTCCTTCAATGTGACACTCCAGATTCGGGCCTAACTTCTAGGCCAAGTTTGGGATGTTACAATAATAGTACGTGTAATTGAGTTGTAAGTCTGGTAATGCTCTTTAACCCTATTCCGGCATTGAATACGGGTGAGGGGTGTTACAGAAGTAGTTGATCGACGGTGACTAGTAACACGACCGATGATGGTGGTAGGCTGGTGGCCAGTAGGCAACGGGTTCTCACTTCTCAGACCTCACTGTTGTGACAGTTTAGAAGAGGGGTCTCATTTTTTGTCGAAACCCATATTTCAGGCCTATATTTTTGTCCAAACCCTACCATTTTTCTGGTGAGCCTTTGGGCCTATCCAGGTGGCCCGACCTATGGACAACTCTAGTCTAAAACCATATTTGGGATTAAAAAATATTAAATTTATTTGGACCAGGCCGGGGCCAAAATATCTTGCCCAAAGCTCGGCCCATTAAAAAAAGCCTTAGTTTTATCCAAGCCCATTTTCGGGCCTATAAATTTTTCCAAACCCTCTCATTTTTCGGGTGGGCCATGATCAAGTCTAGTTTCAATACATTTCCATTCCTTTTTTGTGGCTTTTTTTTTAAATTAACCTAAAATTATTGATTAATTACAAAAATAATCCACTTGCAAAATCTTGCACGACAATGACCCATTTGCTACATTGTCCCTTGATTTATCGATTCAACATTTTTTAACTAGATTTAAAAGGCATTTTTTTATATAGATAGTATTTGCAAGCAAGAGTCAAGTACTCGAGTTAACTAGTACTTGAGTTTGAGAATTTTAACTTAAGTATAACTTCTCAAAGTACTGAAACACTAGACAGTTGAGGATTCTAACTTAAGTAGCATTAGTCTAAGTTAAGTCTAACTAATCGCTAAAAAATACTATAACTTCGTTGAAGGAAGAATACTATAAACAATGCTACAATTTTAATAATAAAAAATATTGACTCATGAAATTGAAGATATTATGATCAAAAGTAGCAATTTTGTATTTAATTGAAAATACAACCATATTTTCTACTCTTAACTTATCACACACACTCTTAAAACAAAAAAAAAAAGTGCAAAAAAATTTGCTTGGGCACAAGTACAGTGGAATTGCCTTAGCCTACAAGATAGAAAACATTCACAGGTGTAAATAGGTGTAACACCCCAAACCCGGCCCATTCACTACTTAATCGAATTTGAAATGCCACGCGAAAAATGTTTGAAACAAATTTGAACTTAAGGATAAAACATGAAAATTTTGCGATCACATAATGATCCACGATCTCACCACCAAGCGGACTTGTTGCTCAAGGCGTGGTGAGCCACCGATCCCATAGGGATCCCACATATCAATCGGTCCACGGTGATGCACACAGCTATTAACCGCCGAGATATGGCACCTAGCCAACACCTCCCTTGATGAGGCACATAGCCAACATCAAGTGCCAATGTAGCATAAGGCTAACATTAGACGACGTACATAAAGTGCACCCTTTCCTTCGATAGTCACATCCCAAGTCCCATGCATACACATATATCATGGCAACATATCACTTGAACAATTATACATCACATGTAATCACATTTCATACATATATCAAATGTAAATCAACATCATAAAATATTGACTGGTTGAATGATTACCCATCATGGGTATCCACCATTTTAGCCCTTACTTGCTACCATTCACATCATATCACATATACATAAATATAACACATACACAACAAGAGAAAAAGGCGATAACTACGCTTTTGATTAGCACAATTGACTAAATCTCAAACCCACGCCTAACGATTTGCACCTTTGCGATTGTAGAACTCCTTCCTACACCACCTAAGTCAGAATCGGCTAACATTATATACCAAAATGACCTATGGCCGAAAATCACTACTGCCTTACCTTACGGATCTAAATCCCGAAATTCACCAAATAACTAGGGAACACGCGGCCTATGGTGTACCTTCGGGAAAAGAACTTCTCCTTCCATGATTCGGCCAAGATTAATAATCAAAATTAGTCCCTAAATTTCGATAAGTCTAAAATATAAAAGAATGGAAACTAAACTTGGATCTTACCCTTATTTGAAGGAATCGATTGCACCTTCACTTCAACCTTGAGAGATTCTACTATAGCTAAATGATGCTCTCACAACATTCGGCTTTTGGAGGGATTAGAAAGAAAAGAGAAGGAAGAATAAAACTGTAGGAATTTTAAGAGAGGAGAATCGCTTAAGAAATTCGACAAAGGAAGAGTGAATGAATGAATGAATGGCCTTTTTCCCTTTTATAGCCGAAATTACTAGGCTAGAGTCCCTTACTTGGCCACCACTCTTCCTATGTGATAATTATCACTTTATCAAAAGAATTAATCCAACAATTATCTCCTAATTAGCCAAAATTCTAAAGGAAATAAAACTCCTCTTTAAGAGCCCACATGCCGTCCACCTCTCGCTCTTTGTAGCAAAATAAAACTTCTTTTATTTGTTTCCTAAGTGACTCGATCCACGGCCCAAATACACTTGCATGTGGCGCCATTTCCAGAGGCCCTAAGTGGCATCTCCAAGCTACTTTTCCAAGCCCAATTGTGTGTCAAATTTCACATACTTTTTCTCTTAAGGCCGCCTTGCCTTAATTTCCTCTTTTAAACTTTAAAACTCGACATTTCTAAGTCATTTCTAAGTTTCCAAAAATTTTCGTTTGGCTCTTTAAACTTGACATTTCCTTACATTTTCTAGTTTCCAGAAATGTTCACTTTCCTCTTTTGAATCATTTCTAAATCATTTTCCTAGTTTCCATAAATGTTCACTTTCCTCTTTTGAATCATTTCTAAATCATTTTCCTAGTTTCCATAAATGTTCACTTTGCTCTTTTGAATCATTTCTAAATCATTTTCATAGTTTCCATAAATGTCCACTTTCCTCTTTTCAGCTTAGCATTTCCATACATTTCCTTACATTTCCATACATTTTCTTACATTTCCATATATTTCCAAGGTTCTAAAAATGCACACCACATATCACATAAACATGCTATTTCATAAAATTAAGCAAAGATGCACACAATGGGATTGAACCTCTTCCTCAAAGTACTTCACTTGATGCCATAACCCTTGCACCTTAGGTAGCGTCCCTTGCCACTTTTCCACATCGGTTCTTGTTTTAACTTAAAACCAATAATTGTCGAAAGCTTTCTCTTCCATCTGAGGATTTTAAAAACCCTTAATTCACTTCCAAACACTGCCAAAACTTACTACTCATGAATTATGCACAAACGCATAACCCCTAATCTAGGATGTCATAGTTTTACCCTCCTTAAAATAATTTCGTCCTCGAAATTACTTACTAACGAACATCCGTACATCCTAACTTACCCCACTTACTCCACTGCTGCACACTCTGATCTTAAAGAACTATCTTACCTTCTAGGCACAGTCTCTAAGTTCATAATCAAGGTTCCATACACTTCACTAGCAACATAAGAATGAACTAACTTAACCACAAACAAGACAATTGAGGGTATTCCAGAAATAAGAAACTTACCTATTGTCACCTCGGGCACATCTTCCCCCTCGCGATTGCCGACTGCAAAAACCAACCTTGGCTGCCTTGCATCTACACCTTTAGCCTCTCTGTTTGGTGCTCTACGACCTCGACCTGAACCATTTCCTCCATGGTTCGGACCACGACCCCTTGTCGCTTGCTGACCATCTCTACCCGGCTGCACATAACCTTGGCCTGTTGTCCGAGCCCTATTCGGATCCCGAGGCGATCCTTAATCAGTGAGACTTAGACTTACACCTAAAACATTCCGTTCCGGCCCCAGACTTGCCAACATGATACCTTCCTTGATCGAGCACATGGACGGTGCGAATTTTCCATAGTTGGCTTATCAACACGAACAAAATTTTCAACCTCGGTCTTTTCTAAAGACCCTCAGATGATTCAGACGATCCAAAATTCCTCCTATCCCGGTTTCTATCCTTATCTCTATTCTGTCTCACCGAGTCCTTAATCCCTTCAGCTACCTTAGCCTTTTCGACTAACACAGTGAACTCCCGTTCCTGATGAGGAGCTATCAATAACCTCAGGTCGTCCCTTAATCCGTTCTCGAACTGGACAATCGCTCATGCTCCGTAGCAACTACCCCTCGAGCATATCGGCTTAACCTTAAGAATTCAGCCTCGTATTCCGCTACGAACTTGTTCCCTTGAACTAGCCCCAGAAACGCCTTCCTCTGCGCATCAATATAATGAGTACCGACATACTTCTTCTGGTACGTCGCCTTAACGTACTCCCAGGTGAGATCCTCTGTCGTGGCACTATCCCGAACTGTTAGCCACCATTGATATGCCTCGTCGCGAAGCAGCGCCACCATTCCTTTCACTTTCTCCTCAGCGGTCAGATCGAGCTCATCCATAATTCGCTCGGTTGCTTCCAACCAATATTCAGCCGTACTGGGTGCCACACCTGATACGCCCCGAAACACCTCAGCTCCATTAGCTCGGAGTCGTTTGGGTACGAACTTCCTAGCTCTCATATTTCCACCTGCTCCAGCCACCATCTCAAGAACTCGCAAGACCGCCACGATCAAACATCATCCCCGTCTGATCTTGTTGCTCAACACCAAAAGCTGGTGGTACTGGCGGTGGTACCCCATTCTCAGATCCTTGACCCGACCTAATGGGTTCCGACACAGTCATTCTGCCTCGACCACGTCCTCTAGAACTCATTTCTAGCGCCTCGATTTAGTCTAATTTATGAAATTTTATGCATTAGAAATTTTGTTCCACTATTTATCCACGAGCAATTTTATGAAATGAAGTTTCGAAGTTGTTCTTCGATCAATCAAAGTTTGATTCGAGTTCACTACTCTAATTCAAAGAATCACCTTCACAATCACATTCATAATGGATATATCTTCATTGCTCAACAAGGCCACATTCTTTCGGTGGTATCCACCACCCACATTCACTATTCGAACATTTTGTCCGTTTCTATCCTGGGGTATTTTCGTCATTTGTCCACAGGTAATTTGGTAATAAATCGGGGTAAATTTGAAAATCACTAAAGCCATTTCAAAATTTTTTTCCAAACTCATGGGCATTTTAACAGAAAGATTTTCCAAATCAAGGTTTTGCAGAAATTTCAAAAATCGGGGTTATTTTGGTAATTGGGTAATTCAGTAATTTTCCAAATAGGGTATCTTTACCTTTTGCAAAAATAGAATTTTCTGATATTTTTGTAAAGTAAGAATATTTTAAATAAAAGTCGAGGGTAATATGAAAATTTAGAAACCAAGGGCATTTTGGTAATTTTACCAGCCAGGGGTATTTTCGTAAATTTTCCCAAATCAGAGTATCTTGATATTTTGAAAACTAGAGATTTTGGTATTTTTGTAAAATTATTTTAACAAAAGTTGAGGGTAGTATGGTAGTTTTTACAATCAAGGGTATTTTAGTAATTTTACAATATAGGGGCATTTTTGTAATTTTGTAAATCTGAGATATTTTGGAAAAATTTTAACAATAATCTTTTACTAAAATTAAAAGGGTAATTTAGGAACTTTAAAACTAGGAATTTTATAAAAGCGCATGGCTAGTCCCTTTCGGGTTTTAATTATCGGGTTTAGCTCGTGAATATGTCCTCTTGGTTAAGGTGAACCAGTAGCTACGCACTGTAGGATTCGAGTAAAGAGGAGGTGAGTCGCTAGGACCGCTTAAATACCAAGCTCTTCTTGAATACCAATCCTAGACATGCGTCATGATGGTTGCCACACCCTAGCTCGCGACTTAATCACGTGTTTGTTTAATAGTCCTTAAGTCTTATGCATGTGTTTGAGTAGACTAGTCCTAGGGTTCAATAGATCCTAGTTCACTAATCTACGTTCTCATAAAAGCCCATATAATTCACAAATTCAAACCACTTCAACAATCAGAAGTACTTACCTGGTGGACTTGGTAGGAGATCTGGTGCCATGCCAGAATAAACCTGAAAATTTCATAGAAAGTCCATATTTTTGAAAAGCCCATTTTGAAAATATTTTTGGGCTCCACAACCCTCAAAGCCGAGTTTTGAACCGGGCTCTAATACCAAACTTTAACACCCTAAACCCGGCCCATTCACTACGATCGAATTTGAAATGCCATCTGCGGAAAGCGTTTGAAACAAATTTGAACTTAAGGATAAAACACGAAAATTTTGTTAAGTTTAGAAAAGCAGTGTTCATTAAAATTCTTAAGTAAGGTGTGGTGTTTATAAAATATCCGGATTAAAACTTTAGTATATATAGATTTAAATAAAATCGTTTACAAATAATTCCTCAATTGTCAATCCATAATAAAACACAATAATAAACTTAATGAGAAACACTTAAGCAGACTTTAAATACTTTTAGGGGCCTTATTACAATAATTGAATAATCAAAGCATCTTGGAGATATAAATGCTTAATTAATTAAAATATCTTTACGCATGAAAATCATTCGCATGGCCACCTTTGTATCCACTCCAACCCGGTCCAAGCTTTACGCATCACCGAAAGGTTTAAAATATTGGGTGAGTCAAACCGACTCGCTTAGTCATTTCACATATCTCCACATATGGGCTTGGCCCATATCCACACGATCCATACACATAAATATGCAATTATGAAGCCCATCCCAACCTAGGGTCCATCCATTACACCTACCTTGGCGGACCCTTCTGCTCAAGGCCGTGGCTAATCCACCACCGATCACATAATGATCCACATATCTTACCACAGCGACTTTGTGCTCAAGGCGTGGTGAGCCACTTCGATCCCATAGGGATCCCACATATCAATCAGTCCACGGTGATGCACACTGCTATCAATCGCCGATATGTGGCACCTAGCCAACACCTCCCTTGATGAGGCACATAGCCAACATTAAGCGCCAATGTAGCACAAGGCTAACATTAGACGACGTACATAAAGTACACCCTTTCCTTCGATAGTCACATCCCAAGTCTCATGCATACATATATATCATGGCAATATATCACTTGAACAATTATACATCACATGCCATCACATTTCATACATATATCAAATGTAAATCAACGTCATAAAATCTTGACACGGTTGAATGATTACCCATCATGGGTATCCACCATTTTAGCCCTTACTTGGTAAACTTGACATTTCCTTACATTTCCTAGTTTCCAGAAATGTTCACTTTCCTCTTTGAAACTAAATCATTTTCCTAGTTTCCATAAATGTTCACTTTCCTCTTTTGAATCATTTCTAAATCATTTTCCTACTTTCCACAAGATAGAAAACATTCACAGGTGTAAATAGGACATGCAAACGAGATAACAAATTGCATGGGCACAAGTGTAGTGCATACCTAACTCATTTTGTTGTCACCCTTGCTACTGCCATATACGCAACAAAGTCAACCATAGTTTCCAACATGTATTAAATTATCATGCAAACTCTTAGAACAACAAAAAAATGTGTCAATTAGTTACGTTCTCTCTTTCAAGATGAAACCTAGAAATAATATTGTCCCTTCTGAATTTTGATTTGGAAAGAAAAGGTGAAGTTCACAATGGTCTTTTTATACCAACGGGTAGAAATATTTTCCAAATCTACTTCTTTACATAGACAAGTCTTCTTTTTAGGTTTCTTATTTGCCTGAGTACATTTGTTGTACACCTACCCATATGGGCGGGCAGGGGCAACGAACAATTTTTAAGGGGCCGGATGAAATTTTAATTTTTTATAGTTTATATCTTTATAATTTGTAAAGGATTAAATCAAATTTTTATAATTTTAGGGGGGCCAAAGTACAATTTTACCTTTACTAATTTAAAATTTTTTAAAAAAATTAAGGGCCTAAATAGCAATTTTACATTTTGGGGGGTCAGGGCCCATGCCAGCCCCTCTGGCTTCTCCCCTGTGGACGGAACAACCCTGGGCCGCTCTAAGAGCTAACAATCAGCTGCTCTTGCTTCATGGGGTCATCATGCCCCAATTGATGATCTTGCTGCTGCATGGGGTTATCATGCCCCAACTGATCATCCTCCATATCCAAGAGTTGATCTAAGTTCTCTACACAAATTTAAAAAACTTAAATCTAATAAGTAATATTAGATAGTGAATTTGGTTTGGAAAATATCTAATGAACATTACCAAAAGGAGAGAGCAAGTTGTAATGAGAGTCCCCATGTCTCTCATTTAGACACAATCCCTATGTTAAGGTTATGTAAAGAAAAAAAATTAACTTACCTATTTCCCTATCAGACCAAACTGACACAAAATCTTCATAGACCAAGCTCCAATTCTCTTTTGTACTCGCCTAAATTTTTTTGTTTTTACATCTATCATGTTTTTAGTGAATAGAATAGATATGAATCATCTTGGATTGAAGATGACAAGAAACATGTAGTTGCTTTTTCTTCGAAACACTAGGATCATAGAGAATTACCTTCTTTATAGATATAATTGATGTCAAAGCATGTTCCAGGGGAACTTGACAATCATATAGAGAAGATAAGAAATTTCCTGGTAGTCTAGCATATGGGGTCTATTCAACATGTTTGAAACATTAGAATAGGAAAGACTAAAAAATAAAAGTAATTTACAAGAGTTAAAATTAAATATTTAGAAAGAAGAAAATATCTTTACTTACTTTAGCTAGTTGTAACTTTCTGAAATACTCATCAAATTCAATAACCGTGTAGTGACTTTTGTGCTTATTGGATGGTGTAATCAGCCTTTCATGCCAGCCAACTAGCAAAGGGAAGTCCTTGGGACGATTTTGCTAATCTTCGACTATAACAATTGCATTTATTTCTTTAATGACAGGATGGAGCAACCAAGATGAAACTCATGGTATGTGCTCCAATATGAACACCTACAATAAACAAAAATAAAATATTAATCCACAAGAAATAGAGAGAAAAACTACTAAACAAATGAAAATATAATTATAAGTTCTACCCTAACTGTAACAAAATGAAAATTGCAAAATAGATTTTGTCCCTTTAATTTGTAGTTTTCCAAGCTGCGGAGTAGAGTTGCTAGCATGGTTGCACCCCATGCATAACTTCCGATTTAATCAATGCTCAAAAAAATTTAGATAAAATAGAGCCACCACATCAACACTAGAAGGGAGTATGATAGGCCCTATGATGTAGAGCACTACTACTCGAACATAGCAGTTAAGTTCCTACCCTTCAAGAACAAGATTTTCATCCTAATGTCCATAATTTTTTTTAGCCAAGCCGGACGAATTCCACTTTTCATCGGGTTTAGGCACTCGTTAGTGTCAAAAGACTCTATGCACAAGTCATCTAAATTTACATTTTTTTAATTTCCTATAACTAGAAAACCATTTATTAATAATCTAGTGATTCTCAAAACATCCATAAACCCATAAATAGTTTAATAGAACTTTCGCGTCTAAATACAAAACATCTTTCCTTTACACTATATCTATTAGTTACGGATGTTATAAAAGATAGGAAATGCTTTGAAGGGCTTGTGAGCTTCAATGGATTCTGAAAGCTCGTTCCCCTCAATCTCGGCTATATAGCCAGGTGAAAATTGAAGTTTATTAGCAACAAATTTTCAGCAGTGTCAACAACAACATAAACATGCCTACAAAACAATTAAAGTGCAAGTGAACATCAAGTTATCAACAAGATTAAACAAAACATATCAAAAGTGCAAAGCTTACTAAGGAGTTTTCCTACATTGGGGTTCCATTTTTACAATTGAAAAGGTTGTTATATATAACTTATTAGTAGTGTTAAAAATATATAATAGTTGATCTAAAAAACATTGAGCAAAACATTGAATCATCAAATAATAAGAAAAGTCAGAATGACCAGCAATGCACAGTAAAACATTGAGCAAACAAATTCAACATGAATGGCATTAATTAATAAATCAGTAAGAAAGATCCAATATGAATGACACTAATACAATATTTAAAATTAAGTTAATATAGCAAACAAATTCAATGGAAATTAATAAGAACAAAATATATGAATTGTGGAAGCAACAGTGGAAGCATGGTGCATATATATCGAGCAAACCAGTCAACAAGTTCAACATGAATGACAATAATTAATAAGTCAGTAAGAACAATTCAACATGAACGACCAATGGAAAGCCACTAAGAGACCCAGGGGGGCCAAGGCCTCCCTAAGGTCTAAGAAATTTCAATTTTCCCTTTATATACATATCATGGCCCTCCCACATATAGAAGTAGTCCCCTCTAATATTTTTTTAGTATTAAAAATAAAGTTAAAAAATTATTCTTGATAAAAAAGGAAAATCTTCTTGAAGAAGCAAAATTTGGGGAGTAAAAATGTAACACCCCTTAACCGTATTCGACACCGGAACAGGGTACAAGGCATTATCGGACGTAAACACAAGCAAACATGCAATACCGAGACATGAATTTCTGTCCAAATTTAAAACTGTTTATTTATATTCATATCATCCCTATTATGGGCCTACGAGGCCTAAAAACATGCATTGGGGGTGGTTCGGGACTAAATCGAGATCTTAGGAAGATTTTATGAAACTCAAAAAGATTTTGAGGTTTTAGGGGCACACGTCCCGTATGGGTCAATGGACACGCCCGTATGTATAGGCCGTGTCGATTTTAGGGTGTATTCTATTTATGACATCAGCAACAAATGGTAGCCACACAGCCAAGTCACATGCCCGTGTGCTAAACCGTGTGATCGATTTTATTTTCATGATTTTTCATAAATTAGGTGCAGACTTCACATAGCCAAGGCACATGCCCGTGTCCCAAGGTCCGTATCACTCACATGGCCGAGACACACAGACGTGTCTCGTGCCCGTGTGATCACTACTGAGCATTTTGTTTCTCAAAAATAAGGTGCAGGGGACACACTGCCTGAACACATGCCCATTGGGGCAGACCGTGTGTCACACACGGCCTAGGCACACTCTCGTGTGTCTACCCGTGTGAACAAATACAAGGCTATTTTTCAAGCCATTTTATCACCCTCACTTGCACACATTTGCACAACATCACATGGCATCACACATAGCATACTTAGGTAAGCAAATGATCACAAATAAGTCAATAACATATCATTCTCATATCATCATTTGTCATACTTAATCATCATATTTAGCTCATTATAAACATACTAGCTTCACATTCACAAGAGAGCATTAACATATGCATAAGCATATAATCAACATAAGCCATCATTCATGGCTTTATCCAAATTGAACCATAAACCATTTTAGGCCAACACATTTGGCCATATTAACAATGACATAATTAATCAAAATACAAAGTCCCTATACATGCTATATCTCAAAAATGCTTAATTACTTATACCCAAAGTGACAGCTTGATAGTGAGATAGCATCTCTGGCTATCTCTAACCCGAGCTAGCTAAATTAACCTATAATAGATGGGAAAGGAAGGGGAGTAAGCAATAAATCTTAGTAAGTTCATATGCAAATAATAAACAACTATTAACATTCATTTACTTTATCCATCCATAAGAGTACTATTATTACAATTTGCATTAAATCTGAAGTTTACCACTTATTCATTCATAGTGCTTACTCTTTTAACTTATAAACACCATTTAGATGCCTTGGCATTAGCCTAACCACCATAGTCTCCCCATTATAACATATCACATTATTTAACAAGTTATTTCCGTCCTCTTAATCAGATGCACATTAATTATGAATAATCATAATTTCAACATATAGTTTAACCACCTTTCACTTGTCTAAGCTCGTAGCTTACTATATTCTCATAATGACTTTATTCGAAAATTATGCCTGTCCTTCCTTTTTCTCATATACAAAGAAACACAGTTTAAATATATACATCGTACTATATCACAACCCAATTAGGCTCATAAACCTATCACATGGTCATTATCAAATCTTATCATGTATCCATTCATCTTAAGTGTAGATCAATAATCATAAGGTTATCGATATTTCTCAAGCATAACTTACTTGAATACATTCTTACCGAATGTTCATCACACACCGAGCTCATTGCTCATGAGTTGTTGTACATACCTGTACCATCTCGTAACATAACCACTTGCTTTCTCATCTTTGGAAAACTCGTTGGACATTTGGAATACTAATTGGAAACATGAAAAGTCTTTGCACATAAGTGCCACATATGTAAATAAAGCTACCTCATATCTCATATCACATAAATGCTCGCTCTCGAGCTAATCACAGGCCTGCTTCACACAAGCTGTCAGTCAAGACGTCATTACGCAGTGCTGCTCACACAAGCAGTCAAGTATCCGCAACACATGCCGGACTACCTAGCCATTGGTAGACGTACGATACCAGCACCCAGATCACATAAGCACATATATATCACATGGGTCCCTAATGAAATGTCACTCGTATCCTATTCTATTCCTAAGGTTCAAATGGAATTTTTCATACTTATTGGAACTTGTAATCATTCATTCCACACATTAACGAAGCATTTAAAATATTTAAAATACAAACATAATAATGCATTACTCACACACAAACTTACCTCGATACAAAAAAGCCGAAAAGGGACCTAATCATTAATTTCTCTCTTTTTCTCTTGTTCTAGGTTCGAACCTCATTTTCTTTGATCGATAGCATCAAATTTAGTCTATTTACTAGTCATATTATTCAATGTGATCCAAAAATCACATTATGGAAAAGTTACATTTTTTGCCCCTAAAGTTTCACATATTTTCACTTTTGCCCCTAGGCTCGTAAAATGAAATGTGTTCAATTTATTTATAACCCAAGCCTAGCCGAATAATTTTCATGCTTATAGAAGCCCACATTTTCCATTAAAACACACTTTTATGACATATTTTATAACTTTTACAAATTAGTCCTTTTAGGCATTTTTATCGAAAATCACTTAGTAAAAGTTGTTTCTCTAACCATAAACATGCATAATCTACCATTAAATATCAAAAGACACAAATTTATAACATGGGTCAAACCCTAGACCTTCATCATATCTCACATAAAGGGGGGAAATAGATAGATCACGTTACAAGGATTTCAAAAAGTGAAAATCATTAAAAATGGGGCAAGAACGGACTTACTATGGAGCTTGGAAAGCTTGAAAAAAATCCTAACAATGGCTTCCATGGTATTTTCAGCCAAGGCATGAAGAAATGAAAAAGATGACATCTTTTTCTCATGTTATTTTGGCTTTATTTACCAAATTACTAAAATACCTTTAATGCCTTTCTTTCAAAATTCACCTAACCATGACTATTTTTGTCCAAAAAATATCCAATGGTCTAATTACCATTTAAGGACCTTTAATTTAAAATTTCATAGCAAGTAGACACCAGCTTCTAGAACTCAAATTTTACACTTTTTATGATTTAGTCCTTTTGACTAAATTGAGTGCCTAAACGTCGAAATTTTCAAACAGAATTTTCACGAAATCATTTTGTGAAATCGTAGACCATAAAAATATAATAAAAATTAATTTTCTTACGTAAGATTTGTGGTCCCGAAATAACTATTTCGACTATGCCCAAAATTGGGCTGTTACAAAAAATTGGAATATGAAAAGAGTCGTCCCCACTCTTGGAACTCACACTCCTTTCCTCATATCTTCTCCTTGTAGCCGTCCCTACTTGCAAGTTGTAGAGATTCCATCCCTAATCAAATTCGATAAACCATTTTAAGTATGTTTTACTATTAGATGGATTATTTTATTGCATTCATGCAAACATTTTTTAAGAAAAATTTGTCATTATAATGGCAAAAAAGTGTGGTCACTACATGCTATTATGTTGTATTAGTAGAACTAGTATTCTTGCATTATATTATGTTGTATTCATACTTGCAAAAGATTTTAATCTTTTATAAATTTATAAAATTAAATTCCAAGTCAATTATAAAGAATGAAGAAGGTAAAGACAATTGATACTTTATTTAAGAGGAAAAATAGTGATACTTGTGATGCTAGTCGACTAGTAATCAATGAAGATTCTCCAGCTATCGAAGTTAATACTTATAAATGTGTAAGACTTGAAAGTGAAGATCATCCAAATCTTTCTTTTGATATTAATAATTTAGAGTGGGATTCGACATTACATCCTAAAATATAGGAATATCCTGTTAATTAGTAAGATGAAGTCATTCAAGCATATTTAGAAATGGGGCCATGTAACACCCCGCACCCAAGACCGATACTAGGTCTGGATACGAGACATTACTATGCTTGAACTCACTGAAACATGTACTTATGAGCTATAAAATTTTGTTCCAACTTAAAAACTTCACTTTCTTAGCTTTCTTGCTATCTTCTTTTATCTTACTCATTTGCCCGATGAATTTTTGTGAATAACCGAGGATACTAAATCTCTTCCCACATAATAAGATGGCAAAGCCATATCCTAGACATGGTCTTACATGGGTTATCTCATCTTGGTTTCACGGCCATGTCTTGACATGGACTTATATGAAGTCTTGCTCTTGATAACATACTCAATTCCAAGCTTGAGTTCTTGGACTTACATGATAACTTGCTTGCTAACTTGATCAATGCCAATCTTGCCTTGGACTTACATGATAACTTGCTTGCTAACTTGATCAATGCCAAGCTTGCCTTGGACTTACATGATATGTTGATCAATGCCAAGCTTGCCTTGGAGTTACATGATAACTTGCTTGCTAACTTGACCAATGCCAAGATTTCCTTGGACTTACATGATATCTTGATCAATGCCAAGCTTGCCTTGGACTTACATGATATCTTGATCAATGCCAAGCTTGCCTTGGACTTACATGATATCTTGCGTGGTAGATCGAGTATCCTGGGAAATTCATCTCCCATCGAGACTTGCTCGTACTTATCATCATGATTTCTTGCTTGAACATGACATGATCATTTCATACAATTATTGTACATTATATTAAGCAATTTAATGATAATAATCATAAAGCTTAGAAATCATACAAACTTCCTCAATATACAAAATGTATGTAGATGTGCAATTTAGTCCTCGACTTTGTTCTTGCCTTGGTTTCGATTCGGGCTTCATTTTTCTTGATCTATAATCATAAATAGATCATTTAAAAACCATATTGACTAAATTGACTCATAACTCATGCTTTGGCAAAATTACTATTTTGCCTCTATTCTTTCAAATATTTACGCTTTTGCCCTAATTCTCGTAAAATGATTTTCATGCAACTTTCTTAAACTTCATGCTCAACTGTGTCATTTTCTCTTCTATAACAATCATCAATTCTCACTATTTCTAGTAGGTATGACCAATTTTATAAGCTGTTACAAAATGGTCCCTACTACCATTTTCATGAAATTCATTAAGGAAAAGATGTTTATCTAACATCAAACTCTCTTAAACTTCCATAAAACATCATTTAACAAGCATGTCATTCAAGGGTAGATTTTGAACATGCATCTTAGCTCATTTTATAGCTAAATTAGCTAATTCATAATCTACGGAACTTCAAAATACGAAGAATATTAAAAACGGGGCTAAGATGAACTTACTATGAGCTTGAAAAAAAATGAAGAACCCTAGTTATGGTGTCTCCCAATTTTCGGCAACAACAAGGAAGAAGATGAGTGAATTTTTCTCATCTTTATCCTATTTTAATCACTAATGAGGCCAAATGACCAAAATGCCCTTCCTCTTAAAAATTTCCATAAGTCTCTTAAGGCTAATTTTGTCCAAAAATTAAATTTTGGGCAAATTGCTATTTAAGGGCTCATAATTATTATTCTAAAGCTATTTCATGCAAAAAGCTTCTAGAAACTCATATATTGCAACTTTTGCAATTTAGTCCTTTTTGGACCAATTGACCTCAACTTAATAAAATTGCTTTACAAAACTTTTATACTAACGTGCAAACATGGCATAAACTTGAAAAACTCATAATTTCACCTCGAGTTCGTGGCCTCGCACCACTATCCCGACTAGGCCCTAAATCGGGCTATTACAATTCTCCCCCTTAGGGATTTTCGTCCTCGAAAATCTTACCAGCAAAAAAATTTGGATACTGATTTCTCATACTCTCTTCTGATTCCCATGTAGCTTATTCAATTCCATGCCTTTGCCACAATACCTTTACTACGGTAATACTCTTATTTCTTAGTTGCTTAACTTTTCGAGCCAAATCTTGACTGGTTCTTCACTATAAGTCATGTCGGGATGAATCTCTATTTCTAAATGGGTAATTACATGCGAAGGGTCTGATCTATAGCATCGTAACATTGACACGTGAAACACATCATGTATCTTCTCTATTTCTGATGGCAAAGCCAAACGGTAAGCTACCAACCCAATTCTCTCCGTAACCTCGTAAGGTCCAATGAAACGTGGACTTAACTTGCCTTTACTGCCAAATCTGAGAACTTTTCTCCATGGTGATACTTTCAAAAAGACTTTATCCCAAACTTGGTACTCGATCTCTTTTCTCTTTAAATTCGAATAGGATTTCATGCATGCGAGGCGACTTTTAAACATTCTCGAATTACTTTCACTTTCTCTTCAGCTTCTTTAACCAAATCAACCCCGTGAATTTGGTTCTCCTTGAGTTCAGTCCAAAACAAGGGAGTTTTGCACTTACGCCCATATAGGGCCTTATAAGGCGCCATCTTTAAGCTCGACTGAAAGCTATTATTATAGGCGAATTCTACCAATGGGAGAAACTTTTCCCAACTACCTTGGAATTCCAAAACACAACATCTGAGCATGTCCTCAAGTACTTGAATTAACCTTTTCATCGATCGTCGACACCGAGGGTGAAAAGTTGTGCTAAAATTCAATTTTGTACCCAAAGCTTTTTGTAGCTTCTTTCAGAATCTAGATGTGAATCTCGGATCTCTATCTGATATGATTGATAAGGGAACTCCGTGGAGTCTTACTATTTCTAAAACATACAAGTTTGCCAACTTGTCTAGGGAGTAATCCACTCGTACATGTATAAAGTGGGCTGACTTCGTGAGTCTATCAACCACTACCCAAACAACATCTTTCTTGCTCGGAGACAACAGTAAACCCGTTACGAAATCCATGGTGATACGGTCCCATTTCCACTCGGGAATCAAGATAGGTTGAAGTAAACCTGAAGGTACTTGGTGTTCAACCTTTACTTGCTAACAAATCATGCACTTGGTAACAAATTCTGAAATGTCTTTCTTCATTTTGACCACCAATATCTTGTTGCTTTAGATCATTATACATCTTGGTGCTACCCGGATGTACAGATAAACACCCGTTATGTGCTTCATACAAAATTCTCTGTATAAGCTCCTCTTTTCTTGGCACACAAGCTCTATCTCTAAACATTAAATATCCATCAGAATTAATGTGAAAGTCAGATTCAGCATCTGACTCGCACTGAGCTCTCTTAACTTGCAACTCACTATCTTCTTTCTGAGCTTCAAAGATCTCTTGAAGAAACATTGGTTTAGCTCTTAACTCAGCTAAAATGGAGCCATTGTCGGATAAGGATATCCTTGAATTCAATGCTCTTAAAATAAACAGAGACTTCCTACTCAAAGCATCAGTGACTACATTCGCCTTTCCTGGATGGTAGTCGATGACAAACTCATAGTCTTTTATCAACTCTAACCATCTTCTTTGTCTTAAGTTCAACTCTTTCTGCATCATTAAGGACTTCAAACTTTTGTGATCGGTGAAAATCCGACATCGTTCACCATATAAGTGGTGTATCCAGATCTTCAATGCGAAGACTATGGCGGCCAATTCTAGGTCATGCGTTGGATAATTATTCTCATGAGGTTTTAACTGTCTTGAGGCATAAGCAATCACTTTGCCTTCTTGCATAAGTACACAGCCCAATTCATTTAAGGATGCATCACTGTAGACTACAAAATCTTTCCCTGATTCGGGTTGTACTAAGACTGGAGCTTCTGTCAGCATTGCTTTCAACTTCTCAAAACTTTGTTGGCATCTTTTCGGCCACTCAAACTTCACGTTCTTCTGTAACAATTTAGTCATCGGGGTTGCAATCATAAAAAACCCCTGAACAAATCGTCTATAGTAGCCGGCTAGGCCCAAAAAACTTCTAATCTCAGTGATGTTCTTCGGTGGTTTCTAGTCTATTATAGTTGAGATCTTACTTGGATCTACTCGGACTCCATATCTTGAGACAATATGTCCCAGGAATCCCACTTCCTTGAGCCAAAATTCACTTTTACTGAATTTGGCATACAACTGATTTTCTCGAAGAGTCTGTAAAACTATCCGTAGATGATCAGCATGTTCATTCTCGTCTCGGGAATAAATTAGTATGTTGTCAATAAAAACGACTACAAACTTATCAAGGTATGGTCTAAAAATGCGGTTCATTAAGTCCATGAATATCGTAGGAGCATTGGTCAACCCAATTGGCATGACTAAAAATTCATAATACCCATATCTTGTTCGAAAGGCAGTCTTAGATACATCTGAATCCTTCACTCTCAACTGGTAGTACCCTGATCTCAAGTCTATTTTGGAGAATACAGTCGCTCCTCTTAATTGATCAAACAAATCATCGATCCTAGGCAATGGATACTTATTCTTTACTGTCACTTTATTAAGCTGACGGTAATCAATGCATAATCTCATGGTGCCATCTTTCTTTTTCACAAACAAAACCGGAGCGCCCTATGGTGAACAACTTGATCTTGCAAAGCCTTTGTCTGTCAACTCTTGCAACTGAAACTTCAGCTCTTTCAACTCTGTTGGGGCCATTCTATGAGGAGTAATGGATATTGGTACAGTACCGGGAGCTAGCTCAATGCCAAACTCAACTTCTCTAACTGATGGTAATCCTAGTAATTCCTTGGGAAAAACATCCACATACTCACATACTATCGGCACTGATTCAATCTTTAACTCTGTCTCTTTATCATTCAATACAAAGGCCAAAAATGCCTCATACCCTTTTCTTAGATATCTCTGCGCCATCATATGAGAAATTATTACCGATGATCTACCTTGCTCATCTAATTCTACATAAAGAGTATCCCCATTCTCACATCTCATCTCAATGTATTTCTTCCTATAGTTTACAATTACATTATGAGTAGTCAACCAATCCATATCAAGAATGAGGTTGAATTCATCAAATGGTAACAACATAAGATTTGCTTTAAAGCAATGACCTCTAATCATTAATGGACAATCTTTACAAACTTTATCAACTAACATACTCTTGCCTAAAGGATTAGACACCTTAATCACAAATTCTGTGGTATCTATAGGCACACCCAAACCGGATACTAATTTTATGCAAAAGTAAGAGTGTGTGGATCCGGGGTCTATTAAAGCAATAGCTTTGGTATTGTAAAGAGAAAAGGTACCCGTAAGAACATCAAGGGAAGATTCCTCTTGGCGAGTGCGAATGGCATAAGTCCTCGCAGGCGCTCTGTCCTCTGGTCTTGTGGCCTGCTCTCTAGGGTTACCTCTTCCGCTTGCCCCACTTCCCGGGTTCCTCTGCGGTCTCCCTCTGACCATACTCCCGGATCTTGGGTTCTGAGTTCTCTCTTCTTTAGTCATCTCTGGACAATTTTTTATGAAATGGTCTTGGGAACCATATCTAAAACATGCATTTTTATGTGCTCGGCATTCTCCCAAATGGTGTCTGCCACATTGTGGACATTCAAGTCTGTCAGATCTAAAATTTCCAACACTTGCAACTGAAGTCGTCTGTGCTTTATTTCCTAAATACTGCTTACTCTTGTGTTTTCTTGAAAATCTAGTAGAAGTAGCTGTTCGAGTAGAAAAATCTCTTGACTTCTTGGATGACGATTGGAGCGACTTGTTGCACTGTCTTTTTTAGAATCGTGAGACTCTATTTTAGATTTCTTCTTCTCTTTTACAAGTTCTTCGACTTTACAAGCCCTTTCCACTAGTACAACAAATTCTTTTAATTCGAGGACATCAACAACCAGCTTAATGTCCTCATTTAAACCATCTTCAAACCTTTTACTCATACTGGCCTCAGTGGACACACATTCGCGAGCGTACTTGCTGAGTCGTATGAACTCTTGCTTATAATCAGTTACTGACATCTTGCCTTGCTTCAGCTCTAGAAAATTTTTCCTCTTCTGGTCTACAAACCTCTGGCTGATATACTTTTTCTTAAACTCTTCTTGAAAGAATTCCCATGAGATCCTTTCCCTTGGTACCACCGACACAAGGGTGTTCCACCATTGGTAAGCAGAATCTCTTAAGAGAGAGACTACACATTTCATGCATTCATCAAGAGTGCGGGGATGTTAGTTAAATACTCTGATGGTATTTTCTAACCAGAACTCAGCTCTTTCTAGATCATCATCTTTTCTAGCTCGGAATTCTTCTGCCCCATGCTTCCTGATCCTATTAATTGGAGGTTTATCTCCTCTTACCACCTCTACTACTTGAGGGGCTACTGGAGTAAGTTGTGGAACAGGCGGGGTGGAGGGGGTTGTGCATTCGGGTTTGCTCAAACGAACTCCGTGTACCAGGCATCCATCATATGGAGGAAGGCTTCTCTAGCCTCTTTTCCTCCTCCTTCTTGACTCACCGTAGTGGGTCTATTCTCATTCTCATACTAAGACCGTCCCTTATGGGAGTCAAAGTGCGTTACTTTCTACATCATCTGCCTTAGCTCTTTCAGGATCTATTTACTATATGTATAAATATAATTTAAGTCGTTAGGAGTCGTCATACTATCATTATAAAAACATTCTTACGTATGGCATGTATAGCTAGACTCATGCTCGTGCTACGTTAGTCCTAGAATCGACTAAACCGTAGCTCTGATACCACTAAATGTAACACCCGCACCCAAGACCGATACTGGGTCTGGATACGAGACATTACTATGCTTGAACTCACTAAAACATGTACTTACGGGCTATAAAATTTCGTTCCAACTTCAAAACTTCACTTTCTTAGCTTTCTTGCTATCTTCGTTTAGCTTACTCATTTGTCCGATGAATTTCTGTGAATAACCGAGGATACTAAATCTCTTCCCACATAATACGATGCCAAAGCCATATCCTAGACATGGTCTTACATGGGTTATCTCATCTTGGTTTCACGGCCATGTCTTGACATGAACTTATATGAAGTCTTGCTCTTGATAACATACTCAATGCCAAGCTTGAGTCCTTGGACTTACATGATAACTTGCTTGCTAACTTGATCAATGGCAAGCTTGCCTTGGACTTACATGATAACTTGCTTGCTAACTTGATCAATGCCAAGCTTGCCTTGGACTTACATGATATCTTGATCAATGCCAAGCTTGCATTGGACTTACATGATATCTTGATCAATGCCAAGCTTGCCTTGGACTTACATGATATCTTGCGTGGTAGATCGAGTATCCTGGGAAATTCATCTCCCATCGGGACTTGCTCATACTTGGTCGTACTTATCATCATGATTTCTTGCTTCAACATAACATGATCATTTCATACAATTATTGTACATTATATTAAGCAATTTAATGATAATAATCATAAAGCTTAGAAATCATACAAACTTACCTTAATATACAAAATGTATGTAGATGTGCAATTTAGTTCTCGACTTTGTTCTTGCCTCGGTTTCGATCCAGGCTTCATTTTTCTTGATCTATAATCATAAATAGAACTTGTAAAAGCCATATTGACTAAATTGACTCATAACTCATACTTTGGCAAAATTACTATTTTGCCCCTATACTTTATAATATTTGTACTTTTGCCCTAATTCTCGTAAAATAATTTTCATGCAACTTTCTTAAACTTCATGCTCAGCTGAGTCATTTTCTCTTCTATAACAATCATCAATTCTCACTATTTCTAGTAGGTATGATCAATTTTATAACTGTTACAAAATGGTCCCTACTACCATTTTTCATGAAATTCATTAAGGAAAAGATGTTTATCTAACATCAAACTCTCTTAAACTTCCATAAAAAATCATTTAACAAGCATTTCATTCAAGGGTAGATTTTTGAACATGCATCTTAGCTCATTTTATAGTTAAAATTAGCTAATTCATATCTGAACTTTAAAAATACGAAGAATATTAAAAACGGGGCTAAGATGAACTTACTATGAGCTTGAAAAAAAATGAAGAACCCTAGCTATGGTGTCTCCCAATTTTCAGAAGCAACAAGGAAGAAGATGAGTGAATTTTTCTCATGTTTATCCCTTTTTAATCACTAATAAGGCCAAATGACCAAAATGCCCTTCCTCTTAAAAATTTCCATAAGTCTCTTAAGGCTAATTTTGTCCAAAAATTAAACTTTGGGAAAATTGCTATTTAAGGGCTCATAATTATTATTCTAAATCTATTTCATGCAAAAAGCTTCTAGAAACTCATATATTGCAACTTTTGCAATTTAGTCCTTTTTGGACCAATTGACCTCAACTTAATAAAATTGCTTTACAAAACTTTCATCCTAACATGCAAACATGGCATAAACTTGAAAAACTCATAATTTCACCTCGAGTTCGTGGCCTCGCACCACTATCCCGACTAGGCCCTAAATCAGGCTGTTACAAGCCATGTCAAATACAATTTTTGAGTACCCAATTTTTAGTGACAAGAATCCCCGAAGATTTTAGATTTATTGGTTTTGCAAATTTCCTTGGTTGGAGTATTCCCCTACTAAAGATGCAACATATTGTTTGCCGTGCTATCTTTTCTCAAAACTAATGTTCATCATGGAATGGATCCATGCTTTGTACATAATAATGTTGACAAAAGTTGTCAAGATTTGTTAAATCAATCTTGGTACATTGACAAGGTTATTAATGCACAAAGTTTAGACAAAAAAGAAGGTAACCGCTTACAAATCAACGCGTCAATGATGTTGTTCGATGGTTAACTTTGCAAGGATGCGCTTTTAAAGGTCATGATGAAACCTCTAATTCAAGAAATCGAGGTAATTTTCTTGAATTGGTTACATTGTTAGCTTGTTATAATGATAAAGTTGCCCAAGTTGTTTTGGATAATCCTCCAATAAATGCTAAATATATTTCTCATGTGATGCAAAAGGAGATTTTACATATTCTTGCAAATAAAATGCGTCATAATATTCATGAAGACATTGGAGATTCTAAATTTTGTATCATTATTTCTAACACCACTTACTCGAATTCAACACCGAAACAGGGTACGAGGCGTTACCAGACTTATACACAAGCAATTATGCAAAACCAAGACATGACTTTCCACTCAAAATTTAAAACTTTTCATATCGTCTCTTAAACAAGCTTACGAGGCCTAAATTACACATTAGGAATGGTTCGGGATCAAATCAAAATCTTTTAAAAATCTCTAGAAAGACTTAGAAAAATTTTCATCAAACAATCCACCCGCCTGTATGGTGAAAAGGACATGCCCATGTGGAACTTCACATGCCCATGTTCCACACTCTTGTAAATTTATTTCTCAATTTGAACTTACAGTGGTTTTCACATGGCCGGACACACGCCCGTGTCCATGGCCCGTGTCCCTCACACAGCCACGACACACCCGTGCCTTAGCTAGTGTGCAAAAACCTTGGCATTCTATTTTTAATTTCATCACCCTGTAAATGTCACACGGCCAAGGTATATGCCCGTGTCCTTCGACCGTGTGGCGAATTAAATTTCTAATTTAGGTGCAGACTTCACATGGCTTGGGTACACGCCCATGAGGCTGATCGTGTGTCACACACAACCTAGACACATACCCATGTGTCTACCCGTGTGGAAAAGAACAAGGCTATTTGCCAAGCTCTTTCGACCACCCCAACTCATACAAACATAAATCACACCAAATCATCAACTCATTCATGCATAATTAAACCAAGTAAATCAACCATGCAACTTTCACATTCATGAATAACCTCATCGTTTCATAGATTAATAAGAAAGACCCATCAACTATGGCCTTATACAAAAAAAAATTCATCTTTGAATGAGCCAACCCATTTGGCCAAAATAATATGACATTCAACTAAGTCTAGTCTCTATACATGCCATACTCAAATTGCTAAATCCAACTATAGCAAGATGTGCTGATAGAGTGGGTGATCTTTGATTATCTCCGTATCCCGAGCTGACTCTTCGACACTATAAAACAAGGGAAAACAGAAGGGAGTAAGCTTTAATTTTAGTAAGTCTATATGTAAATAATAAGCATCATACCACATGCTAATCAATCAAAAACATTACGTACTATGTAAAAACAATTCATATCCTCATAATCATGCTTACTCATTTCAACTCTTACCACATCCCAACCGCATATCATAAACATTGCTCACATTTACTTGCGCTTATACCCTTCACTTATCACCACAAAGCCACATGTAATTTCACTTAGACAAGATTCTCGATGAACACTTCGGAATATTTTTGGATACTTGGTGGTTTTGCTCATAGCCCACCATTTAATAATTTACAATATGGTATCACACACAGCCCACCATTAATTACATGTTTACGGTGGTATCACACACAGCCAAGCAATGATAATAAATATGGTGGTATCGCACACAACCCATTGTTGAAAAATAACAAGGTGGTATCGCACACTGCCCATCAAAAATTACATATTTACGGATATTTATCCGTACTAATTTTTTTCTATTCCGAAGGTTCATCCGAGAATTTCCCCACTTTCTACCATTTTCAATAAATCTCACCAATAAGCATTTACATTCACTCAATGCATTAATAGGTAAAAACAAACGTAATAAGGATGTTTCATTTACAGATAAACTTACCTCGATACAAAATATGTCAGTTTGCAATTTAGTCTGTAACCTTGCCTTTTCCCCAGCCAAGGTTGATTCCACGTTCTTCTTAATCTATAATAACAAAATTTACTCCTTTAATCACTACATAAATCAAGACACTTCAAAATTTCTACATTGGCAAAAATTACCATTTTTGCCCTTATACTTTAACAACATTATGATTTTGCCCCTAGGCTCGTAAATCATTTTTCATCAAATTTCCTCATTTAACAAGCCTAGCTAAACATTTATTACTCTTATAATAATTCATAATACCAATCATTTCATGCATTTACTACTCAATTTACAACCTTCACAAAAATGTCCTTTTAGGTGTTTTCATGGAAACACTTTTCAAAAAGTTGTTTATTTAACAACCATAATTCCTTTCCTTCCCTAAAAACTCAGCAAACAACATAGACACTCTCATGGAAAGTCCCTAAACTTTCAACCATTTTGTTAAATAGTCCCCTCATTAGCTATCTTAAGCTTTGGGGTTTCCAAAAGTACAAAAATTATCAAAAACAACCATCAAGAACACTTACTAGCAAGGGTTAAAGATTGCTGAAATTTTCAAGCTTCCATAGCCCTTTCTTAAGTGTAAAAATCGGAGGAAGAAGAAAAGAAATGAAAAGATAATAGCCTTTTCTTTATTTTATCTTATTTTATTCATTTAGTCACCTAATGTCACCAAACATTGACCAAATTTTAATTCTCTTGTCCCCTTGGCTGACCATCACCCTTAGGAAGGCCTAATTGCACATTAAGGACCTTCAATTTAAGGTCTTATAGCTATTTAACACCTCTAGCTTGAAAAATAAAACTTTTGCACTTTATATGATTTAGTCCTTTTTCAGAATTAAGCATGCAATCGCTAAAATTAATGCACCAAAATTTCATACACTCATATAATCATGCCATAACACATAAAATAATATTAAAACTAATTTATCTAACCTTGAATTAGTGGTTTTGAAACCACTATTTCGACTAACCCAAAAATTAGGCTGTTACAACTCTCCCTCCTTTAGAGATTTTTGTCCCCGAAAATCTTACCAATAAAGAGGTTTGGGCACTGTTCTCCAATGGTTTCTTCTGGTTCCCACGTAGCCTCTTCTACACCATGCTTTTTGCCACAACACTTTCACTAATTCTATACTTTTGTTCCTCAACTATTTAACCTCTCGAGCCAAAATCTTAATTGGTTCCTCTTCATAAGTCATATTCGGTTGTATCTCAAGTTTGGTCAGAGGAATCACATGTGAAGGATCGAAGCGATATCTTTGCAACATCGACACATGAAACACGTTGTGTATTCTCTGTAATCTACCAGCAAAGGTAACCGATAAGCTACTGATCCAATCCTTTCAATAACCTCATATGGTCCTATAAATCGCGGACTCAATTTGCCCTTTCGACCAAATCTCAATATTTTCTTCAACGGGGATACTTTCAGGAATACTTTATTGCCCACCTGAAATTCAATTTCTTTCCTTTTTAAATTCGCGTATGACTTCTGTCGATTTGAAGTAGCTTTCAGACTATCACGGATCACTTTCACTCTCTTTGTTTCTCTAACTAGATCAACCCCGTGAATTTGCTTCTTACTAAGCTCGGTCCAATAAAAAGGAGTTCGGCACTTGCGACCATATAATGCTTCGTACGGTGCCATCTGTATACTCAATTGATAACTATTGTTGTAGGCAAATTCAACCAAAGGTAGATATTTTTCCCAACTACCTTCGAACTCTAAAACACAGCATCGAAGCATATCCTCAAGAACTTGAATCACCCTTTCGGATTTGCCATCGGTTTGCGGATGGAATGCGGTACTAAAATTCAATTTTGTACCAAGGCTTCTTACAAAATTTTTCCAAAACCTTGAAATAAACCTTTGATCTCTATCCGAGATAATGGATATAGGCACCCCATGTAATCTCACGACTTCGGAAATATACAGATCAACTAACTTGTCAAGTGAGTAATCAACACGCACTGGTATAACGTTAGTCGATTTCGTTAATCTATCAATGATGACCCACACAACATCTTTCTTTTTCGGAGTCGTAGGTAACCCCATTATGAAATCCATCTTGATTCGGTCCCACTTCCACTCGGGAACCATCCACTGGCTAAAGTAATCCCAAAGGTACTTGATGCTCGGCTTTCACTTGCTGACAGATCAAACACTTTGTAACAAACTCGGAGATATCTCTTTTTATACCCAGCCACCAATACAACTTCTTCAAGTCATTATACATTTTTGGGCTGCCCAAATGTATTGGCAAGCAACCATTGTGTGCCTCATGTAAAATTTTTCGGATCAACTCATCATCTTTAGGTACACAAACTCTATCATGAAACATTAAACAATCATTTGAACCAATCCGAAAGTCAGATTTATTTCTCGATTCACATTGAGCTCTCTTAACATGCATTTCACTATCATTCATTTGAGCTTCATGTATTTGCTGAAGAAATAATGGTCTAGCCCTCAACTGGCCAATATAGAACCGTCATCAGACAATGCTAAGCTCATACTCATGGCTCCCAAAGCATACAGGGATTTTTTTCTCAAGGCATCCGCAACCACATTCGCTTTCCCCAGATGGTAATTGATTACTAACTCATAATCCTTCAATAATTGAGCAACCGTCATTGTCGCAAATTCAAATCCTTTTGGTTCATCAGGTACTTCAAACTTTTGTGATCGGTAAAGATTTGACACTTTTCACCATACAAATAATTACGCGAAATCTTCAAAGTAAAAACGATAGCAGCCAACTCCAAATCGTGAGTCGGATAGTTCTTTTCATGCGGTTTTAGATGTCTCGAGGCATAAGCTACTACTTTACCCTCTTGCATCAACACACAACCAAGACCATTCATTGACGCGTCACTGTAGATTACAAACTCCTTTCCTGACTCAAGTTGTACCAAAATCGGTGCTTCAGTCAACAATGCCTTAACAAATAGCCTAGTCATCGGAGTAGCTATCATGGAAAATCCCTTAACAAATCGTCTATAGTAACTCGTTAAGCCCAAAAAGCTCCTAATCTCTGACACATTCCTCGACGATTTCCACTCAACAATAGTTGAGATCTTACCGGATAAACTCTAATGCCATCGGTGACACGATGTGTCCAAATAATCTGACCTCTCGGAGCCAAAACTCACTCTTGCTAAACTTAGCATACAACTTTTTATCTCTTAAAGTTTGCAAAACAGTTCTCAGGTGCTCCACATGTTCACTCTTATCCCGAGAATAAATTAATATGTCATCGATAAAAACAACTACAAATTTATCCAAGTACGGTCGAAAAATACGGTTCATTAAATCCATAAATACCGCAGGAGCATTTGTTAAGCCAAAGGGCATGACAAGGAACTCGTAATTACCATACCTCGTCCGAAATGTAGCTTTTGGTACATCTTGCTCCTTAACTCTCAACTGGTAATAGTTAGACCTTAGGTCTATATTAGAAAACACTGTGGCTCCCTTCAATTGGTCGAACAAATCATCTATCCTTGGCAAAGGATACTTATTCTTCACTGTCACCTTGTTCAGCTGTTTGTAGTCTATACACAATCTCATCTACCCTTCTTTCTTCTTTATAAAAAGTATTGGAGCACCCCACGTTGAATAGCTCGATCTTGTAAAACCCTTATCCGTTAACTCTTGTAACTGAACCTTCAGCTCTTTAACTCTAACGGTTCCATCCTATACAGGGCAACTGAAATAAGTGCTGTACTCGAAACTTACTCAATTCCAAACTCTACTTTTCTAACTGGAGGAATCTGGGTAACTCTTTCGAAAACATGTCCGGATACTTGTATACCACAGGCATCTTTACTTCTGACTCTTGGGTATTCAACACAAATGCAAGATAGGACTCATACATTTTTCTCATGTATTTCTCAGCTACCATAGACAAATCACTATAAGAAAACTATCCGATTTAACTGATTCAACCCTAATAATATCTCCATTTACACATCTCAGTTCAATAAACTTACTACCACAGTTTACTAAAACATTATGAGCAGTCAACCAATCCATACCAAGAATTAGGTCAAATTCATCAAACGAAAATAGCATGAGGTTAGCTGGAAAACAATTACTTCTAATTGTCAGAGGATAATTTCTACTCACTTTGTCAATTATCACATGTTTGCCTAACGGGTTTGACACTTTTATCACAAATTCTATAGGCTTAACAATCATATTCATTCTAGATACCAATTTCATGCAAATATAGGAATGGGTAGACCCCAGATCAATCAAAGCAACAATAGAGATATCATGAAGAGAAAAAGTACCCTAATCACGTCTGGAGATGATGTCTCTTCGCAAGCGTGAATGGCATAAGTCCTTGAAGGTGCTCTACCCTCTGATCTCATAGTAGAATCTCTAGGTGCACCTCTACTACTAGTCTACCTCCCCAGGTTTCTCTGTGGTCTACCCCTCGAAGGTACATTGCTCGCTCTTACTTCTTATTTTTGTCTTTCTCATCCTTCTCAAGATAGTTTCGAATAAAGTGGTCTGGAGAACCACAGTTGTAGCAAGTTTGATTGTTTCCCCAACACTTCCCAGTATGTTTTCTACCATAGTTTGAACACTCCAGTTTATTTAGCTTTGCATTGCCCACGCTTGCCATCGAGGTGGCTTAAACTCTCGAGCTCGAATATGTGTTACCTCTTGGTGTAAATACCTAGCTGAAGCTATCATCTGAGGGTTCATTTTTTTGGAACTCTTTGATTGGGTTTGGAACGACTTACTCATCGGTCTCTTCCTTGCATCTCGGGCCTCAATAATAGCTTTTCACCTTTCCTTATTCAACTCTTTAGCCTTGCAAGCTCTATCAACCAATACTACGAATTCCTTCAACTCCAAGATCCCAACTAGCAATCTAATATTCTCATTCAGCCCATCTTCAAACCTTTTGCACATAATAGCTTCTGTAGACACACACTCTTGTGCATACTTACTGAGTCTGACGAATTCATGTTCATACTCTGCCACAGTCATTTTGCCTTCAATTCAAGAAACTCTTTCCGTTTTTGATCAATGTATCACTGACTTATGTATTTCTTTCGGAACTCTTCTAAGAAGAAGTCCCATGTCATTCTTTCCCTTGGAACTACAGATGCTAATGTTTTCCACCAGTGGTATGCTGAGTCCTTCAATAATGATACGACACATTTTAAGCTTTCCTCGGGTGTGCAAGAAAGTTCATCAAACACCCTCATGAAATTTTTGAGCCAAAACTCTACTTGCTTAGGGTCATTATCTATGTTGGCTCTAAATTCCTCGGCCCTTTGCTTTCAAATCTTATCGACCGAGGGTTTACTTATCCTTACCAAATCTATACCTTGAGGAGCCACGGGGACTAGCTGAGGTATAGGTAGGGGTGGAGGAGGTTGAGCATTAGGGTTTGCTCGTACAAACTCAGTGTACCAGTTACTCATCATTTGGAGAAAGGCTTCCCAAGCCTCTTCTCCTTGACCAAAAGTCTCGGGTCTACTTTTTACAAGCGCAGTCCCTTGCAAGGGAGTCGACGCATTACTAGCATCATCATCATCAGCAGCTCGGTTAGGATCCATTTACTATACGAAAACATAGTTTAAAATTATCAAAAGTCATCACACTATCAAAATATATTTATGGCATGTATAGCTAGACTCTCACTCACGCTACGATAGTCTGAGGACCGACTAAGCCATAGCTCTGATACCACTAAATGTAACACCACTTACCCGTATTCGAGTCAGAACAGGGTATGAGGCGTTACCAGACTTATACATAAGAAATTATGCAAAACCAAGACATGACTTTCTACTCAAAATTTAAAAATTTTCATATTGTCTTTTAAACAAGCTTATGAGGCCTAAATTACACATTAGGAGTAGTTCGGGATCAAATCAAACTCTTTTAAAAATCTTTAGAAAGATTTAGAAATATTTTCATCAAATAATTCACACGCCCGGATGGTGAAAAGGACACGCCCGTGTGGAACTTCACACGCCCGTGTTCCACACCCATGTAAATTTATTTTTCAATTCGAACCTATAGGGGTTTTTACATGGCGGACACGCTTGTGTCCCTCACACGCCCACGACACGCCCGTGTCTTAACCAGGTGCAAAAACCTTGGCATTTTGTTCCTAACGTCATCACCACATAAATGTCACACGGCCAAGGCACTCGCCCGTGTCCTTCGACTGTGTGGCAAATTAAATTTCTAATTCAGGTGCAGACTTCACACGGCCTAGGCACACACCCATGAGGCTAACCGCGTGTCACACACGGCCTAGACACACACCCGTGTGTCTACCCATGTGGACAAGAACAAGGCTATTTGCCAACTCCTTCTACCACCCCAACTCATACAAACATAAATAAATCACTCATTCATGCATAATTAAACCAAGTATGTAACACCATTTTTCTTTAAACTCAGCTTTTGGTAATTTTGACATGAATGAGTGTTTGTTAAGTGGATATGTGTTCTGGGTGTGTGTGGAAGGTCTCAAGTTCAAGTATCAACTTGAGTGAATTTTGATATTTTTATGAATAAAGCCTAAACCCTGGTTAGTAGGCTTATAAGTTAAAGTGTGTAGGTAATTAACAGAATAGTGCCTGCTAGTCTAGTGGTTAAGTGGAGTGTTAGAGTGTGGGTGGTCCTGTGTTCAAGTCCCAACGTGAGCATTATTTTTGGTTGTCATGTCAAAATAGTTTGTGTTGGACTGAAAATCTGATTGTAGGAAGTTTAGGAGAAAAATAAGGGATTAGGGAGGGGTTATCGATTTTTGATCATTCTACTTCTTTTTTTGAAATTTTCGTCTAGCACCATTCCTTTTCCTCCCCTTGTTGCTAAAACTCTTCCCCACCTCTTCATTTTTCTTTTGGTTTCTTTTCTAATTACTTGTTTGGTTCGGTACGATGTCGACGATTGGAGTCAATCAAAGGGCTGGAGATTAGCCATTTATGGTGTGAGATTATAAAGTTCTTGCTGTTTGTTTAGAGGTTTGAGATTGCTCGGGATTACGTTAGCATCGATTCAATACCAGGTGTGTACCCAAAAATGTCAAAAATAAGGTGTACGACTTGTGGTAGGCCTTGTGGTAGGCCTTGTGCAAGACTGTAAGTCACCACACGGCCGTGTGATCGATGAGCCAAGCCATGTGCGAGCGACACGGTCGTGTGATGGCTGGACAAGGCCGTGTGTGACACACGGGCTTGACCAATTGGGCTGTGTGGGCCCACACGGGCGTGTGAGCCCATTTTTCTGAAAAACTCTGTAAGGTTACACAGGTTGCCCAAGTCGACTGTGGACCTACCGTAGGGTCAGTAAGTAATACTTAGACCCCTAACTGAATGCTCTGTCTGTCTGATTTCTATACTAAACATGTATGCTGATTGAATATGAGTTTTATTTGCATAATAGCATGTCATTCCTATATGTTGCATTACATCAGGATGGGTGGATTATGACTAGAGGAAGTATCTGAAAAGCTCTTAAGCTTGTTATCCAGTAGCTCAACTGTAAATTTTTTATTATGTGCCGCGTTTGGTACAACATGGTGTGTAGGGCAGGGTGGGTTGATTTTATCCCCACATGGTGTGTAGGGTTGGACGGAGTTGGTGTGTAGAGGCTAGTGGGTAGGACTCTGTTTTCTGCATATTCTGTCTGAAATGGGCTAAGGCCGTATAAAATGACTGATTCTGTATCTGAGTGGACTAAGGTCCACACCATTTCTATAATGGGCTTAGACCCGAACTGTGAATTTATGTCTGAATTTTGATATTGTGCTATGTGTATGTTTTCTGTGGGAATTACACACTGAGTTTGCGAAAACTCATCCATTTTCTATTTAATCTATTCAAGTAATCCCCAGTAGTAGACAGATCGGTGCGGTGGCGGTGACCACAGTTATATTTGGGTAACTTTTACATAACATGGCCTTTATGGATTTTTTGTTAAAATTTGGGATTACTATTTTATAAACTGCTAGTAGTAGGATAAGACGCGGATTTCCAAAATAAATAAATGTTTTATTAAAAATACACGAACTCGTAAATTATGTTAAGAGCTTTTGCAACATATAATGTTTTAAGATCGATAATAAATAATTAAATGACACATTTTGACGAAAGCCCAAAATATCTACAAATGGTTTTAACATAGTTATGTTTTTCTAAAGCACTATCATGTGACGTCTCTAGAGTCGGCCATAACGTCTAGACCGAGTTTAGGGTGTTACAAAGTAAATCAACCATGCAACTTTCACATTCATGAATAACCTCATCGTTTCATAGATTAATAAGAAAGAGCCATCAATTATGGCCTTATACAAAAAAATCATCTTTGAATGAGCCAACACATTTGCCCAAAACAATATGACATTCAACTAAGTTTAGTCCCTATACATGCCATACTCAAATTGCTAAATCCATCTATACCAAGATGTGTTGATAGTGTGGGTGATCTTCTGATTATCTCCGTATCCCGAGCTGGCTCTTCGACACTATAAAACAAGGGAAAAGAGAAGAAAGTAAGCTTTAAGCTTAGTAAGTTTATATGTAAACAATAAGCATCATACCACATGCTAATCAATCAAAAACATCACGTACTATGTAAAAACAATTCATATCCTCATAATCATGCTTACTCATTTCAACCCTTACCACATCCCAACCGCATGTCATAAGCATTGCTCACATTTACTTGCACTTATACCCTGCACTTATCACCACAAAGCCACATGTAATTTCACTTAGACAAGATTCTAGATGAACACTTTGGAATATTGATAGATACTTGGTGGTTTCGCACACAGCCCACCATTTAATAATTTACAATGTGGTATTGCACACAACCCACCATTAATTACATGTTTACGGTGGTTCGCACACAGCCCACCAATGATAATAAATATGATGGTATCGCACACAACCCATCATTGATAAATAAAAAGGTGGTATTGCACACAACCTACCAATAATTTCATATTTACGGACATTTGTCCGTACTCATTTTTTTCTATTCCGAAGGTTCATTCGATAATTTCCCCATTTTCTGCCTTTTCAATAAAACTCACAAATAAGCATTTACATTCACTCAATGCTTTAATAGGTAAAAACATACGTAATAAGGATGTTTCATTTACACATAAACTTACCTCGATACAAAATATGTCAGTTTGCAATTTAGTCCGTAACCTTACCTTTTCCCTGGTCAAGGTTGATTCCATGTTCTTCTTGATCTATAATAATAAAATTTACTCATTTAATCACTACATATATCAAGACACTTCAAAGTTTCTACTTTGGCAAAAAATACCATTTTTGCCCTTATACTTTGGCAAAATTACGATTTTACCTCTAGGCTCGTAAATCATTTTTCATCAAATTTCCCCATTTAACAAGCCTAGCTGAACATTTATTACTCTTATAAAAACTCACAATACCAATCATTTCATGCATTTACTACTTAATTTACAACCTTCACAAAAATGTCCTTTTAGGTGTTTTCATGGAAACACCTTTCACAAAAGTTGTTTATTTAACAACCATAATTCATTTTCTCCCCTAAAAACTCAGCAAAAAACATAAACACTCTCATGGAAAATCCCTAAACTTTCAACCATTTTGTAAAATAGTCCCCTCATTAGCTAGTTTAAGCTTTAGGGTTCCCAAAAGTACCAAAATTATCAAAAACAACCATCAAGGACACTTACTAGCAAGGATTAAAGATTGCTGAAATTTTCAAGCTTCCATAGCCCTTTCTTGAGTGTAAAAATCAGAGGAAGAAGAAAAGAAATAAAAAGATGATAGCCTTTTCTTTATTTTATCTTATTTTATTCATTTAGTCACCTAATGTCACTAGACATTGACCAAATTTTAATTCTCTTATCCCCTTAGCCAGCCATCACCCTTAGGAAGGCCTAATTGCACATTAAAGACCTCCAATTTAAGGTCCTATAGCTATTTAGCACCTCTAGCTTGAAAAATAAAACTTTTGCACTTTATGCAATTTAGTCCTTTTTCGAAATTAAGCATGCAATCGCAAAAATTAATACACCAAAATTTTCATACACTCGTATAATCATGCCATAACACATAAAATAATATTAAAACTAATTTATCCAATCTCAAATTAGTGGTTTCGAAACCACTATTTTGACTAGCCCCAAAATCGGGCTGTTACATTATTGATGAGGCATGTGATGAATCTAAAAGGGAGTAAATGGCTATTGTTTTGAGATATGTTGATGAGAAAAGATTCATAACAAAAAACAAACATTTATTTGATCTTGTACATGTCCAAGATACTACAAAAATAACTTTGAAAGAGGAAATATGTGTTGTTCTTTCTTGGCATTGTCTTGATGTTCAAAATATCTTAGGTCAAGGATATGATGGTGTTAGCAACATGCAGGGTGAATGAAATGATTTGCAAGAATTATTTTAAAGGATTGTCCCTATGCATATTATGTTCATTGCTTAGCTCATCGACTTTAGTTGACATTAGTTGTTGCTTCTCGAAATGTAATTCCTATTCATAATTTTTCCTCTGATTTGAACTTCATTGTTAATATAATTAGCGCCTCTTGCAAAGGCTATGATCAGTTACAAGCTGGCCATGCAATTGAAATTGCAAATGTGTTGGCAATTAATGAACTTGAAACTGGTAAAGGACTTAACCAAATTAGCACTATGAAACGAGCTAGAGAAACTCAATGGGGATGCAACTGCAACATATAAAAGGATTACATCTTTTGATTTTGTTTTTATCTTACATCTAGTGAAAGAGATAATGGGCATTATAGATATTCTTTGTTAAAATCTATAAAAAAAATCCCAAGATATAGTAAATGTTATGTACTTAGTCTCAAGCACCAAAACTTTGATACAAAAGTTGAGAGAAGATGGTTAAGGCAATCTGTTGGAAGTTGTGAAAGCATTTTGTGAAAAATACAATATTGAGGTTCTTGATATGGATTCTCCATATGTTGTAAAGCATGGTCATCACCAACAAGCTGATTTGAATATAGATCACCATTACCAAGTTGATATATTTAATGTTGCTATAGATTCTCAACTTCTTGAGCTAAATAGTAGATTTAGTGAAAAACAATTGATCTTCTTATCCTTAGCTCTGCTTTGAATCCTAAGGATACTTATAAATCCTTCAATATGGATGATATTTGTTGTCTTGTGGAAAAATATTATCCTATTGATTTCACTGAGTAAGAGAAAGTAATCTTAAAGTATCAACTGTAACATTATAAGCAAAATGTTCCACATCATCCGAAATCGTAGAATTTGTCCACAATTTCTGATCTCTGGCAAGGATTAATAGAGACATAGATGTTAAAGGTATATTTTATTGTTGATAGATTAATCTGTCTTCTGTTGACTTTTCTTGTTTCAGCTGCAACAAAAAAAGAGCATTTTTAGCGATGAAATTGCCAAAACAAGGCTTCATAATAAAATGGAGGATGAGTTTCTTACATATAATCTTGTTGTTTATATTGAGAGAGATTGTTGAAACCTAATATATGTACTGTGGAAGTAGTAGTGGAAGTTTGGTGCATATATGCCGAGCAAACAAGTCAACAAATTCAACACGAATAACATTAATTAATAAATCAGTAAAAACAATCCAACATGAAAGACAATAATACAAGTTTAGAACTCAATTAATGTAATAAACAAATTCAATGAAAATTAATAAGAACAAGATTGGGATTTAACTAAACTAGAACTAACTAACTAACAAATAGCAATAATTAATAAATTGGTAAGAACAATCCAACATGAATAATACTAATGCAAGATTTAGAACTCAGTTAATATAGCAAACAAATTCAATGGAAATTAATAAGAAAAAATATATAAACTATGGAAGCAGCAATGGAAGCATGATGCATATATACCGAGCAAACTAGTCAACAAATTCAACATGAATGACAATAATTAATAAATCAGAATAACAATCACATGAATGTTTAGGGGTTATGCAGAGAAGTATTTGGAGCATAACGAGACGAACGGGAAGTAGTGTTGGAGGTCACTCAATTGATGAGTACCGCAATTAAAAAGGTTGTTATATATAACTTGTTAGTAGTGTTAAAAAATATAATATTTTATCTAAAAATTTGAGGAAAACATTGAATCACCGAATAAAAAGAAAAGTCAAAATGACCAACAATCCAACATGAATAACAATAATGAATAAATCAGGCTTATAGTCATGTTGGATGAATTTTAAGGGTTTGGAGAACCCTAGAAGGTAAGGATGGCTTGGAAAATTTTAGTTTTGTTGGTTAAAAGGGGAGCTTGGCTTTTGGGATTTAAGAGAATATTTGGGAAGGTTTTGACACAAGAATGTCTTTGGTGGAGTGGCATGGAGGCGCTACTTGGGGCTTTGGGAAGGTGACGCCTTAAGGTCTCATGTTCGAAGCAAGGAGGTAGCAAAGTGGTTTTAATTTTTTTTTTTTTTTGGTTTTGGCGTTAAAAGGAAGGAGGCCTTAAAAGGAGTGGCGAGTCTATGACACAAGCGACACCTTGGCAAAGTGGTTCCATCGCCACTTAGGAGTTGGAGGTGAAGATGGCTGGTTCGAGTGGGTGGAGCAATTTTGCATGTTGTATTTTATATGCGATGATGGGCTTAGATAGGAAGGTTTATAATTAAATGTTGGAGGTGTATGTCATGAAATTCAATGTGGCCGAGTGGCACAGGCGTTGGAGGAGAGGTGTGCAAAGCAGTGAGGTTCGAGTTGAACCAAGAGAGTTGCGTTTGGAGTTTATTTTTTATTCTTTTGGCGTGATTGAAGGTGGTGGACGGCACATGGGAGCTTCAATAGATAGGATTAAGTGATTTTGTTTAATCCTTTTGAATTCATTTGGGAGGTAAGTGATAAGGATAATATTAGCATTTTTTTTAATGGATTTTATTTTATTAAGTGGCAAGGAGGAAAAATAGGCATTTGAGTGTTCAAATTATTTTGAATAATTTTAAATTAGTGGCCAAGAGAAATTTTAGGTAGTGGCCGAATTCTATAAATTGGGGGAGGAAGTCAAGTGCCCAATTTTTTTTCTTTTTAATGGGTAGCCTTCTTCATGTTTTCTTTTAGACCCTTTGCCAAATTCTTCTACTTTCTCCCCTATTCATTTATTTTTTTTTTTTTGAATAAGTGCAAAATTTTCAAGTTCCACCACAAGTAAGAATATTTTTAAACATTTTTCCATGATGACATCGGATCTGGTCGGGACTTATGGGCGGGTTTGGGGTGTTACAAATTGGTATCGAGCCGGGTTCAAAACTCGACTTTGAGGTTTTAGGCAAAGCAGCTTTTCAAAATGGGCTTTTCAAAATATGGGCTTTTATTTGAGTTATTCGGCGTGGCTTTTGTACCTCAGGCCAAAGTCCACTGTAAGTACTTGGACTTTTGAAGTGATTTGTTATATGTGAATTGTTATGGGCTTATTTGGGAGCGTAGATTAGAATACTAGCATCTTTGAACCCTAGGACTAGTCTACTCAAACATACGCATAAGACTTAAGAACTCTTAAACAAACACTGAAGCAAGTCACGAGTTAAGGTGTGGCAACCATCATGACGCATGTCGAGGATTGGTATTGATGAAGAGCTTGGTACTTAAGGTCCTAGCGACTCACCTCCTCTTTACTCGAAACCTACAGTGCGTAGCTACTGGTTCACCTTAACCAAGAGGACTTGTTCATAGGCTAAACCAATTATTAAAACACGAAAGGGACTAGCTTTCTTGTTTAAAACCCTTAGTTTTAAAATTTTCAAATTTACCCCTTGGTTTGTAAACCCTAAATTTGATTTTGAAAGACATTTTCTCGATTTACAAAATTACTGAAATACCCCTACTTGCAAAATTACAAAAATGCCCCTATGTTGTAAAATTACCGTATTACCCTCAACTTTTGTTAAAATGATTTTATTTTACAAAAATACCAAAATCCTGAGTTTTACATATTAAGATACTCTGGTTTGGGGAAATTTACAAAAATACCCCTGTGTTGAAAATTACTAAAATGCCCCTGACTTTCAAAATTCCCGGTTTAACCCTAATCTTAATAAAGTTTCCCTACTTTGCAAAAGAATTCAAAAATTCTATTTTGCGAAAATCCAAGATACCCTGATATAAAAAAATTACAAAATTACCCCTGATCGACAAAATTACCAAAATACCCCTGGTTTCCAAAATTATACCGTGCCTTAAATTTGGCAAATTTTCAGAAATATCCTCCAGCTTTGGGAAGTTTAAAAAAAATGTCTTGATTTATTAAAAGCTCTCAAAATTTCTTTTATTACAAAAAATACCCCTATAGGAAAATGACGGAAATACCCGCAGGGTAAGCAGTAGAGAAATGCTCGAATAGTGAATGTGTGTGGTAGATACCATTGAATAAATGTGTCTCTGCTCTATGAACATGAATGTGACTCCACAGTATTAAGGTAGCGAACTTGAACCAAACCTTGGTGTGATCGAAAGAACCACTTCAGAATCTCTTTTCATAAAATTATTCGGATAAATAGTGGAACAATTACTAATGCATAAAACTTCTTAATTAGATTAAATCATGACGATAGAGATGAGTTCTAGGGGACGCGGTAGAGGTAGAATGGTAGCATCGAATCGGTAGGGTCGCCATGGGTCGAAGTGAAGCCGCCACCAAAGAAGGAAGCAGAGGAGCAAGATCAGATAGGTGAGGATGACGCAGTATTGCGGGCCATGTTACGAGTGCTAGAACGAGTAGCAGGAGTTAGTAGGGGAAATGGAACTCGAAAGTCAGTATCGGAAAGGCTTAGATCGAACGGAGCTGAGATCTTTAGAAGAGTGTCAGGAGTAGCTCCGAACGTAGCAGAATATTGGTTGGAAGCAGTCGAAAGAATCATGGACGATTTAGACTGTACTAATGAAGAAAAGCTGAAAGGTGCTGTTTCATTACTTCGCGATAAAGCTTATCATTGGTGGCTCACTGTCAAACAAGGTGTACCGGCGGATCGATTGGATTGGGATTACTTTAAGGCTAAGTTTGAAGGAAAGTACGTAGGAGCCAGTTATTTGGACTCGCAAAGGAAAGCATTTCTAAATCTAGTACAAGGGAATAAGTCGGTAGCGGAGTATGAAGCTGAATTTGTGCGGCTAAGTCAGTACGCCAAAGGAATCGTGGCTACTGATTATGAAAGGTGTGTTCGATTCGAAGATGGGCTGCGAGATGAGTTACGGGAGTTGATCGCTCCGCAGAGAGAAAGGGACTTCGCCATTCTGGTGGAGAAAACTCGGATTGCTGAAGAGGTTAAGAAGACTATAAGAGAAAACCGAGAGAAGAGTAGGGACAAGAATAAGAGAAGTTTCGGACCATCAGCATCGTTTGGTAATGTCCAGAAAAGACCAAGGATCGAGAATTACATCGTGCACTTGTACCGGTGATCGGAATCATTCATGTGTTAAGTGTGGGAGAACTCATTCGGAGAATGTTGGGAAATAGTAAGAAATGTTTTTGGTGTGGGTGAAGGCCCATTTGGTTAAGACGTCCTCTCGCAACGAGAGGTCGAGGTTTGAGCCATGGAGGAAATGGTACCCGAGAAGTGCTAAAGGATCGGATCTTGAGTCGACCAAGGACTTGATATCGTGCGTTCTTTGGACACCATTTATTGTCTTGTTGACGTGAAGTTTAGTTCATTCGGTATGGCTAGTGAAGCATAGGAACTTTAGATGTGAACCTTAAGACTGTGTCTAGAAGGCGTGATAGATTTGCTAAGATCGAGTGCATGCAGAGGCGTAGAGTCGCGATTTATGATCGTCTGGTAGTAAGTAATTTTGAGGACGAAATTATTTTAAGGAGGGCAGAATTGTAACACCCTGGTTTAGGGGTTATGCGTTTGGAGCATAACACGAGTGTTTAGCAGGCTTATGGTCATGTTGGATGAATTTTAAGGGGTTTGGAGAACCCTAGAAGGTAAGGGATGGCTTGGAAAATTTTTAGTTTTTGTTGGTTAAAAGGGGGGAGCTTGGCTTTTGGGATTTAAGAGAATATTTGGGAAGGTTTTGACACAAGAATGTCTTTGGTGGAGTGGCATGGAGGCGCTACTTGGGGCTTTGGGAAGGTGACGCCTTAAGGTCTCATGTTCGAAGCAAGAAGGTAGCAAAGTGGTTTTAATTTTTTTTTGGTTTTGGCGTTAAAAGGAAGGAGGCCTTAAAAGGAGCTGGGGCGAGTCTATGACACAAGCAGCACCTTGGCAAAGTGGTTCCATCGCCACTTAGGAGTTGGAGGTGAAGATAGGTCTTTGGTTCGAGTGGTGGAGCAAACATTTTGCACGTTGTATTTTTATATCGACGATGGGCTTAGATAGGAAGGTTTTATAATTAAATGTTGAAATGTATGTCATGAAATGCAATGTGGCGAATGGCTGGGCGTTGGAGGAGAGGTGTGCAGAAGTGAGGTTCCAGTTCGAACCAAGAGAGTTGCGTTTGGAGTTTATTTTTTTATTCTTTTTGGCAGCAGATTGAAGGTGGTGGACGGCACATGGGAGCTTCAATAGATAGGATTAAGCTGATTTTGTTTAATCCTTTTTGAATTTAATTTGGGAGGTAAGTGATAAGGATAATATTAGCATTTTTTTTAATGGATTTTATTTTATTAAGTGGCAAGGAGGAAAAATAGGCATTTGAGTGTTCAAATTATTTTGAATAATTTTAAATTAGTGGCCAAGAGAAATTTTAGGTAGTGGCTGAATTCTATAAATTGGGGGGGAGGAAGTCAAGTGCCGAATTTTTTTTTAATGGGCAGCCTTCTTCATGTTTTCTTTTAGACCCTTTGCCGAATTCTTCTACTTTCTCCCCTATTCATTTATTTTTTTTCCTTCCAACTCCAATTCTATACCTTCTCCTTGTATAGCCGAATATTTCACCTCTAATAGGAAGCCATAGCCGAACCTTTCAGCCTTTCATCCTCTCTACTAAGTCGCAAATCCTTAAGCCAAGTGATCTTTCTCCAGTGGCCGAATCTAGGAGGGTGATTTCGGGAGGTTGATCGATAAGGGTAAGTGATCTCTTTTGTATATGTTTTGGATTCTCTTCCATAATGTTGCCGAAACAAGAGTCTAGGCCTTAATTTCTTTGGTTGGCCGAATGTCCTTAAGGCTTTAAGTGATGTGTTTTTCTATTGTTAAGCCGTGATGAGGGAGCACTTGAAATTTCATTTGAATTCACTACTCATCAAGGTAAGGTGGTGGTAAGTATTGACAAAGGGGCTATACTCATATATTTTTTTAGTAGTAGCGATTCTAATAGTTGTATAACGAGGGTTCTGACGATTCGAGAGCAAGTGCACTTTCGGGATTTCGATAAGTAAGGTAAAGGGACTTGTGATATTTTACCACAAGGCAGTATTAGATATATATTTGATAGTTGTTTGATTGTGACCATTTAAGAGTTTTAGCGGTGATTAAGGAGCTTTGAATTTCAAGACTTTTTCGGTAAGTAGGTTAAGTTTTAGATATTTGGTTTAAGATTGCGTATATTGATAGTTAACGAAGTGTTCTGATTAAGTGCCATCGATGGATGCGAATACCAGTCAAGGAGGACAAGGGAAAGTCCCTATCTCGAAGTTTAAGAAAAGGGCTGTCTCGGCAGTTCGAGATTGGCCACCGGGATATGGGCCAGCAGCGGGAGAAAACTATAGGCAGATAGCTATAGTCTCGCTAAACGATAGCGTCGGGATCGAGGGTCTAGAGCTTCAGGTTATAATGTGTGTAGCTAGCCTACTATTTCTGGGATTCATATTTGCATGTGTAATGTGTTTACTAACAAGTGCAGTGATAAGTGTGATGTATGACGATGACCAGGTTAGTATCAAAGCTGTTGAAATATGATCATTGGCTTGTATGTGAGTATGCTTATGGTTATGAATAACATGTGCATGCATCATCATGGCACTATTTTATGTTGCATGTGCATGGGTGGGTTATGAAAGAAGGCACGGGTGTATTTCGAGTACGTGGTTTGATAAGTAGCTATGTGCCTCATCGTGATTGATATCGGCTATGTGCCATATCGTGGATTGATGAGTGACTATGTGTCCCATCGTGATTTCGGTGTTAACTACGGCTACATCGTAGATTGGCACAGACTGAGGTCTTGTTGTGGATTTTGTGCTTAATTGCACGTGGATGGCATTGAATGCCTTTGTGGAGTTAAAAGGAGAGGGTGATTTAAATCCCCTGGTGTGTGGTAGGCTGGATAAGGGGGTGTGTAGAGGATGGACCTTAGGCTTGGGTCGGGTTTCATTATTGCATAATTGTGGTATGTGAATACATGTGATCGTGAACTTGAATAAGAAATGGGCTAAGCCCAGAATGTGGAGGGTATGTGACTAATTACCCGGTGACTTGATAAATGTTATGAGTATGGGCCAAGCCCAGAATGTGATATGATCTGAACATGATATATGATATCTGAGGCATGGGTTATTATATGGTTAGCATGTGGGTGGAATTCAGTGGTTAATTACACACTGAGTCTGTGTGACTCACCCAACCTTTTAACCATTGCAGGTGATTCGTGATTTTGGACCGGGTTGGAGTGGATGCAAAGGTGGCCATGCAGAAGAAGATTTTCATGAAGTTGTTTTCTTTATTTAATAGAATTTATCATTTTCAGTATTTTAAGTTTTGAATAAGTTTTATTGTAATAAGGCCCAATTAAATTATTTGAGTATTTATGTTATGTTAAAACAAAATGACGATTAAACTATTAGTTTGAAATCGGTTTATTTTCAAACTATATCTTAAAACATAAATTAAGGTTTTAATTGGACATTTTATATCAAACTTATATTATTCAATCATTTTATATGGACATGTTTTTTTGAATAAGTGCAAAATTTTCAAGTTCCACCACAAGTAAGAATATTTTTAAACATTTTTCCATGATGACATACCGGATCCAGCAGGACTTATGGGCCGGGTTTGGGGTGTTACAAAATCAGTAATAACAATCAAACATGAATGACATTAATACAAGATTTCAAATTCAATTAATATAGCAAACAAATTCAATGGAAACTAATAAGAACAAAATATATGAATTGTGGAAGCAACAGGAGAAGTATGGTGCATACATATCAAGCAAACCAGTGGAGTGACCACAACAACGACTTAAGGTTGGAGCGGAGAAGTTGACAGAGGAAGCGAGAGATGAACGGGATGTAGTGTTGGAGGTCACTCAATTGATGAGTACTGGCAATTAAAAAGGTTGTTATATATAACTTGTTAGTAGTGTTAAAAAAATATAATATTTTATCTAAAAAATTTGAGGAAAACATTGAATCATCGAATAAAAAGAAAAGTCAAAATGACCAACAATCCAACATGAATAACAACAATGAATAAATCAGTAAGAACAATCCAACATGAATTACATTAATACAAGATTTAGAACTCAGTTAATATAGCAAACAATATAAATGGAAATTAATAAGAAAAGATTGAGATTTAATTAAATAAAATTTAACTAAACCTGGAACTAACAAACAAACAATTAATAAATCAAGAAGAACAATCCAACATGAATTACACTAATACAAGATTTAAAACTCAGTTAATATAGCAACAAATTCAATGGAAATTAATAAGAACAAAATATATGAACAAATTCAACATGAATAACAATAATTAATAAATTAGTAAGAACAATCCAACATTAATAACACTAATACAAGATTTAGAATTAAGTTAATATAGGAAACAAACTCAATGAAAATTAATAAGAAAATAATATATGAATCGTGAAAGCTGCAGTGGGAGCATAGTGCATATATACCGAGCAAACCAGTCAACAAATTCACCCTGAATAAAAATAATTAATAAATTAGTAACTAATAAATAAGTAAGAACAAACCAACATGAATGACACTAATACAAGATTTAGAACTTAGTTAATATAGCAAACAAATTCAATGGAATTAATAAAAACAAGATTGAGATTGAACTAAACTAGGATTTAACTAACACACAAATAATATTAATTAATAAACCAGCAAGAATAATCCAATATGAATAACACTAGTACAAGATTTAGAATTAGTTAATATAGCAAACAAATTAAATGTAAATTAATAAGAAAAGAATATATGAACTGTGGAAGCAAACAATGGAAGCATGATACATATATCTTGAGCAAACCAATAAAAAATTCAACATGTATGAAAATAATTAATAAATCAATAATAACAATCAACTTGAATGATACTAATACAAGGTTAATAACTCATTAATACAACAAACAAATTCAATGAAAATTGATAAGGACAAGATTGAGATTTAACTAAACTGGAATTAACAAACAAATGAATAACAGTGTAAGATCCAACAAACCTTTTCAATGAGGTCCAGAACATCTAGACCAACATGAATGACACTAATAAAATATTTAGAATTCAGTTAATATAGCAACAAAATTTGATGGAAATCAATAAAAACAAGATTCAGATTTAACTAAACTGGAACTAACTAACAAACAAATAACAGTTTGTAAGATCCAACAAACCTTTTTAATAAGGTCTAGAACATCCTTATCAACATTAATGACACTTATACAAGATTTAGAATTCAATTAATATAGTAAAGAAATTCAATGGAAATTAATAAAAACAAGATTGAGATTTAACTTGAAACGCCCCAAAATTTTAATTTTTGATTTCGTGTATGTGTGACACACAATCTCTATCTGCTTCAGTGGTTATGTGTTCTGAGTGTGTGTGAGAAGTCCCAAGTTCAAGCCTTACTTGGGAAAATTTTGGTATTTTTATAAATAGAGCCTTAACCTTATGCAAGGGCTTAAGTTTAATTGTTGGTAAGTTTATATTAGAATGGGCCTAGTGGTCTGGTGGTTAAGTGGAGTGTTGGAGTGTTGGAGGTCTTGTGTTCAATTCTCTATGATGGCATGGAGATAGTATTTTTGCTACAATTTCAGCTAAGAGTTGTGTTGGGGCAAAATTCTGAGTAGTTGTGTTTTAGTGGGTTAATTGGGAGTGATTTTAGGAGATAACTGGGGAAAGGTTATCAGAAAATAATCTGATTATCTTTTTACTGCAAAAAAAGTAGAGTTTCGGTTTTCTCTCCAATTCTCCAAACATTTTCTGACATTTTCTTCTTCTTCTTATTTTCCCTCCTCTGCCGATTATTTCCTCTAATTGCTACCGAAATTTCCATTATTTTTCCCCTTCCATTTCTTTCTCTTTTTTTCCAATTAATTTGGTTGTTCACCGTTGGTTGCGCGTGTTCAGAGTTAATTAAAGGGCTGGTGGTTTTGAATCGACGCTGTGGTTGTGCGAAGTCGTTGTAACACCCCCTACCCGTATCCGTTGTCGAAATAGGGTATGAGGCATTACCGGAGTTTATTGAACATTTTCGAATAATTCCGAGTCATTTAGTATTCATATTCTGAAAATAATCATAACGTCCCTCTATTGGGCCCTCAAAGCCCAAAACATACATTTGGAACCAACCGAGATTAAACCGGGATCATAGGAAATTTTTCGCAAAATCCTAAATTTTTTTCTACATTGGTTAGCGTACTTTAATATTGACAAACTTATTTTCTCGACATGTCTCACTTGAATTTATTATTTGTCCTAATATACATAATTTTCCTTATATCAACGTATCAAAGATAGTCTCATATTTACATGTCATGATACATATCATTCTCTTGTTGTTTCTTCATAAATATAAATTATTCAATCCATTATGACAATATTTCATGTACCATCATTTTCATGAGTTTAGTGTATATTTATTCTAGTAGCAGTTTGTAACACCCTAAACCCGACCCAAAACGTCACGACCAGATCTGGTATGCTACGGGTTAAATGTTGAAAACTTTGCTTTGGAGGGTTTTGAAAATCTCGGTTCGTTTATGCAGGTATTTGTTAAATAAGTGATATTTGTAGAAAGCCTTTGTAGTTTTTTTTTAAACTTATTTGAAAATCTCTTTTTTTTTCCTTCTTATAATCAAGTCCTTGAACATAAGTTTATAGAATATAAACATTAACAAATATAAATTGATAACCTAAGCTATGAAGGCCTTGTTACATAAATAATCCCAAAATTAAAACTTAAAGGAAAACCGAAAATAGTTTATGAAAAAAAAAACTTGATGGCCCCTCGAGTCCGCCTCGGCTCCCATGTCCACGATCTACTGCTCATCTGAAAAGTCAGGAAAATAAAAGGGTGAGTCACCAAGACTCAGTGTGCAAATCCCGAAAACACATAAAAGGGTGAGGCCCACAAACACATTATGGGCCTTGGCCCATACACAATGGAAACATTATATATACATGCTACATGGTCCATCCCAATCCTATAGTCTATCCTCTACACACCAGCCCGTACCAGCCATCACACCTTGGGGATTTCTACAATCAACCCTCCATCTGCTACACACCATTTCGACAGCTGTGCTGCCTGTCATAAAGACCAATCACTATGTGACCTATGTGGCAGAGCCACCGATCGCCATGCGACCTTAATAATATATTGTGGTTTAACCACCGATCACTATGTGACCTATTAATCAGATGTGGCAGAGCCACCGATCGCCATGCGACCTAAATAACATGTTGTGGATTAACCACCGATCACTGAGTGACCTATTAGCATGCTCTTCCCCTTCGTCATATTGATCCCATCCCATGCATACATGCATGCAGAATCAAAACAATATACTATCTAAAAAGATCACAGACTACCACATCCTTCGATACATATAGAGAAGTTTCTATGATTACGTACCTGACATCCTTTGCCTACCCTTTTTTGGGTAACACGACTGTTCATATAGCCTTTTTCCAGCTTTTAGCCCATAACATATATATAGTACAGATTAACTAGTGTGATAGAGATCCACACACCTGATTACGGACAAGATGGGACTTTCTATGTAAATCGATGTGAAGCCAATATAATCGCTAACATCTAAGGTTTTATTCTGAAGTCAATCCACAACCCGGTGGCCAATCTCATATGGCTGACACACCTCGCTTCTTAAATCTAGGGGTTGGATTTATGAATCCAAATTCCCTCTTTCGTTTGACTGGCGTTTGTATCCATGGAACAAATCTTAGTCAACAAATCAGATTAAAACATTGAATCGAGTACAAACACGAATGTACATTCATAGGGCAGAGATCCCTTACTTAGAAATCCCAAAAGAGATGGAGTTTAGAGACTAGTTGTTTCTAGCTTTTAGATCTAGACGATCTACTTCGATTCCCGATGTGTCGCCCCAAAATAAGAACACGAGAACAATCAAATCATTACTCCAAAGACAATCTTATCTAGCCTTTCGGCTTTGGTCTCCAAAAACCAGAAGAGAAGAAGTGAAGAGAAAATTCAGCACTTACCTTAATCGACAGATTCGACTAACTCTTAGAGATTCTGGCTTCTGAGAAGATCAAAAGGAAAACAGTGCAACAGGATCTATCAAGATTTGGCTATGAAGAAATCGGTAAAGAAAGAATAAAGGAAAGAACAATGATCATTCGGTTATAAGAAAAGATTAGAGAAGAGAAGAGTTATGAGTTTCGGCTTTTGAGAAAAAGATGATTGAGAGAAGAGAACAATGGAAATTTCAGCTTTTGCATAAAAGTGGAGATGAGAGGAAAGAAAAAGAGAATAGGGTCAAATGCCGGAATTGAATAGGTATCCCCCCTACTTAAACCAAAATTTCGACACCTACTGCCTAAAAACCGAAAATGCCCCTCTTTAAAATCAAAACTAAGCTATTTAATCAAGGGAAATTTGGCACCCTTGAACCTATCGAATCGATTTCACCTCCCCTTGATGTTGGAATTTCACCACCATCGTGACGATGAGATAAATCCAAAATTTTCTCCTTATCTTTATCTAATTACTCATCCACAAATTGTCATGGATAACACCACCTCTTCCTTCCTTTATCGCACATTATCAACCTTATTATCCACACTAAATAATTCCTAATTTCAAGCATCCAAGCGAACTCCACTATCGCTCTTTGTTATTGCCAAAATTAAATTAAAATAAAAGGTATAATATGACTCGAACCTTGGACCTCCTTAGCGCTTGACACGCCACCTCCTAATCCTCGCATGTCGCCATCGACCATCGGGCCACAAGCCCATTTTGTGTCTTACTTCACGATAATATCTTTTAAGCCCTATCCTACCGACTCTCCACTAGAGTGCCCAAACAAAAAATTTTTGCTAAGGCCTCAGCCCAACTTCGAGCCCATTTTGGACCCCTAAAACATTCTAACAAGCTTAATAAGCACAACAATACATCACATCACGTTAAATGCAAAGCCCCATAAATTCGGGATGTGTCAGTTCTACCCCCTTAAAGAAATTTCAACTCTAAATTACCTGATCAGAATAGATGCGGGTATTGTTGCCGCATTGCTTCCTCTAGTTTCCAAGTAGCCTACTCAAACCGTGATTTAGCCACAGAACCTTAACTAACGGAACTGTTTCCTTCGTAATACCTTAACATCATGAACCAGGATTCCTACTGGTTCCTCTTCAAAGGATAGGCCAGGTCTCACTTGATTTCTTCCATAGACACCACATGAGATGGATCCGAATGGCAACGTCTTAACATAGAGACGTGGAATACATTGTGAATCTGGCTTAGATCAGAAGGTAGCTCTAGCTGACAGGCTATCGGCCCTACTCGTTTCAACACCCGATAAGGTCCGATAAATCTGGGACCTAATTTACCCTTCCGTCCAAACCTCAGTACTTTCTTCCATGGCGACACTTTCAAGAGCACCTTGTCACCCACTACAAACTCTATGTCCTTACGCTTTAAATCAGTATAGGACTTCTGTCTCTCCGACGCTTCTTTTAGTCGAGCCCGAATTAACTCCACCTTCTCCTCTGTCTCGGTAACCAACTCTGGACCCAAAATTTGACGTTCCCCTAATTCCGTCCAACAGGTAGGAGTACGAAACTTCTGTCCGTACAATGCTTCATAGGGCGCCAACTGAATACTAGACTGGTAGCTATTGTTGTAAGCAAACTCCGCTAATGGTATAAATTCTTCCCAACTACCTCTGAAATCAATGACACAACCTCTCAACATGTCTTCCAAGATCTGAATTACCAGCTCGGATCGTCCATCGGATTCGATGATGAAATGTCAGATCTTGAAATCCAACTGCACTCCAACGCTTGATGCAACGCCTTCAAAATGCAACGTGAACCTCGGGTCCCTGTCCGATATGGTCGATACTTGTACTCCATGCAACCTTACCACCTCCGCTATGTATAGCTTAGCCAATTTCTATAGAGAGTAATCGACCCGTATTGGTATAAATGAGTAGACTTCGTCAAGCGATCAACAATCACCCAGACCAAATCTTTCTTAGTAGACGTGAGAGGTAGCCTACTAACAAAGTCTATTATGATCCTTTCCTACTTCCATTGTGGAATCTTCACCGGCTGCAATAACCCTGATGGTAACTGATGCTCGCCTTTACCTGCCGACAGGTCAAACACTTACTCACCAATTCAGTTACCTCAAGCTTCAAGCCCATCCACCAGAATTGATCCCGCAAATCCTAATACATCTTAATCCCTCCAGGGTGCATAGCATATAGGCTACCATGTGCTTCTTGCAAAATCTGGATCTTTTGGCATGCAAACTCTCCCTCGAAAACATAACAGCCCTTCCTTATTCACACTGAATTATGTTGGCCCATCATTTGATATTAGCTACAACTTCACCTTAAGCAACTCATCGGTCCTCTGCTTCTACTTAACCTGACTGACCCAAGAGGGTTTCATTTGAAGTTTAGCCAATAAACTCCCATCATCTTATAAACTAAGGTAAGTAAAAATTACTTTCAAGTCAAAGATTAATTTATGACTCAAAGCATCCGCCACCACGTTAGCTTTACACGGATGATACTCGATCGAGCAGTCATAATCCTTTAACAACTCAATACACCTCCTCTACCTTAGATTCAACTCCTTCTAGGTCAAAAGGTATTTTAGGCTCTTATGATTGGTATAAATAACAGATTTCTCCCCGTACAGATAATGTCTTCAGATCTTCAGAGCAAAAACCATCTCTGCCAATTCCAAATCATGGGTGGGATAATTTGCTTCGTGCGGTCTTAATTGCCGAGATGCATACACCACAACCTTTCCATCCTGCATCAACACGCATCTTAGTCCCGTGTGTGAAGCATCACAGTAAATTACGAATTCCTTCTCAGCCTCCGACTGAATCAATACTGGAGCCTCCGTCAAAATCCTTTTTAACTTCTCGAAACTCTCTTGTTGCTTATTAGACCAAACAAACGGAACCCCTTTCCATAACAACTTAGTCAATGGTGCTGCAATTGAAGAAAATCCTTCAACAAACCCTCGGTAGTACCCGGCCAGACCAAGAAAACTCTAAATTTTCGCCACATACCTAGGCGGCTTCCATTCCAACACCGCTTCAACTTTTCGAGGCTCAACCTTAATCCCCTCTGCCGACACAACGTAGCCTAGAAAAGTAACTTCACTTAGCCAAAAATCGCACTTACTGAATATGGCATATAGCTGCTTCTCCCTCAAAATCTGCAAAACCACTCGCAGATGTGAATCATGGTCCTCTTCCAATCTTGAATAAACCAGGATATCATCTATAAATACTACGACAAACCGATCCAAGTAGGGTTGGAACACTCAGTTCATCATATCCATAAACGCTGCTGGTGTGTTAGTCAACCCAAATGGCATCACCATGAATTCGTAGTGACCATAGAGAGTCCTGAATGCCGTTGATAAACCGTAAAAGTAACATTTTTAATCCCACATTTAGAATGCTTTTGGATGAATTTATCCTCGATTTATGTAAAAAGGTGCCCTTAATACTTTGTTTTCATGTCTTATACTCAGGAGAACACCTAAAGATAAAAAAAACGTAAAACGGGCTTAATACGGGCCAAATTGGGCAACCCAAGAAGTCGACACAGCCTGGGCTTTATAACACACGGCCGTGCCTTGCTATCCACTTAGAACATGGCCTGTCACCAATTTACACGGTCGTGTCTCGTTGAAAAAAAGCCCAACACTACCTATCCCCGATCTGTATGGCTGTGCCCCAATTGATAGACCCGAAACACGGGCTGAGCCTCAATTTACATGGGCGTGCCTTAGCTGTGCCCCTGCCGTGGGAAAGAGCAATTTCACTCAGAATAGGATGATTGGAGCCCAAAAAATGCAATCCTAAGTCTACTCAAACACCTAGGACGAATTGTACCTAAAATATGAGTACTTAGGAGACAAGTAAAGTATCCCAAAAGTCTATAAAAACACCCCAAGGCGGCTATTCATGGGGTCGATCATTGAATAGAGTTTTCTGCCAAGCGTTTCTTGTTCAGGGATTGTCTCGAAGATAGCGAATTGATCCATCTCGAAGAGTCAGAGTTCTACTCAAGACGGAGGATCTCCTCTTCAATTCCTTCAAGGGGTTTTAGGGATTTCTTATGTTTTGTTTTATCTTTTCTCTTGAGATGTTTTCTTGTTTAGTTATGAACTAAACCCTTCAGATACCTGAAGGGGATGAAACCTATGATGGATTTTGTTTTTGTTTTCTGAATTTGTATGATAAATACTTAGTTTGTTCTTAATTATTTTGCTTAGTTTATTCTGATTTGCTTAGGTGGAGGAGGAATAGACCCTGCCTGAGAGTAGATCTAGCATAATTAAGCGGAGTTGATCGGGCGCCTAGAGATACAGTTACGAGATTTTATCAGATTAGGGTGAAACCTAATATGGGAGTTCATTGACCGATTTACTACTTCCTTAGGGGGTTATTATAAGAGAACGAGAGTTCCACTAATTAACCTAGGGTTAGATGTTATTCGCTTTGAGAGAAGGTTTAATATAGGTTAGGGAGTCTCACGGATCAAGCTAAGTAAAGAAATCATATGAATTGAAAAGGTAGATAATAAGTGAAGTCATAGGTGGATTCTTCCCGAAGGTATCGTCTTTATCAATTGAGTTTTCTTCAAAGTCTTTTCCCAAAGTTTTGTTCTTTTTTCTTTGCATTTTAGTTTAAAGTATTTCATTAGTTTTAGATAAATCAACCAATCACTCCATATTTCAGGCTAAATAATAGGAAAGAAAGTGAGTAGTAGTACTTTTAGGTTCCTTTGGTTCGATAAGATATTCTTGCCTTAACTATACTATTGTTCGATAGGTTTACTTGCCTCTATCATTGTCATAATTAGTCTACAGGTTCGATCATTCTTTATAAATTGTAAAACTAGACTGTTTTGCAGCGATCAAGTTTTTGGCGTCGTTGCCGGGGAACTCTAAAATATTAAGAAAGCTCTATTTCTATTACTTTAGCTAATTTCTTTTATTACAATTTATTATCATTTATTATTATTATTATTTTTATTTTGCTAATTTTTTCCTCTATTGTGCTTTTTACAGAAAATTATAGCCTATGGAAAAGATGGCACTGAATAATTATCAGTGGCAAGGTATGGGGCAATTCCTACTAAAGCAACCAGTGTTTTCAACCTCGACATAGTCACCAGGTTATCTAATCAGTTAGAGATGATGAATAAAAAATTGATGATTGGTATAGTCCTCGCAGTACATCCGTAAATACAATATGATTTGAATCTAGGAGGTGTGGCGAATCACGAGTACCCACCCTACGGATATGGCATGGAAAAGCGAGCAAGCTCACTATACAGTAACTATTCTCGATATCAAAATAATTTTATAGTGACACTTATAATGCAGGTTGGAAGTACCATCCAAATTTCTTATGGGATGATCAAAATAGCCAAAGATCGAAATCTCCTCCAGATTTTCAACAACCTCACCAATAAGAAGAGGAGCCTAATCTTGAAGAGATGCTGAAAAAATTCATGGCAAACACAGAAAACCGTCTCCAAAAAACTAAGAAAACAAGTAAAAGCAACGAGAACCGATTCGGGGAACTTACTAAGTCAGTTAAGGTAGCCACTAATGTAGTCGAACAACTCACAAAGTTGATGTCGGAACGACCGCAAGGACGTCTACCTAGTAACACTGAGATCAATCCAAAGGAGCAAAATAAAGCTATCACAGCTCATGCCAGTGAGAGGTTAGATGAACCCAATCCAATACAAAAAGCCAAGGTAGACGAAGGTAATGTAGAGGTAACACAAGAAAAGTCGAAACTAGTAATCAAGGAGTACCAACCTCGCATACCTTATCCCGAAACAATGGAAAGAGAAGATTCAGAGGAACAGTTCGGTAAGTTTCTTAAACTCTTAAAGAAATTACATATTAACTTACCTCTTATTGAAGCTCTTTTTTAGACACCAGACTCGAGGAAATATTTAAGACAGCTCTTGACAAACAAACGCAAATTAGATGAGGAGCACCACATGGAATTAAACGTAGCATGCTCAGCAATGTTACAAAACAGACTACCACAGAAACAAAAAGACACAGGGAGTTTTACAATTCCATGTTTAATTGGTAGTTTATCTATTGATAATGCTTTAGCTGATTTAGGGTCAAGCATCAATGTTATGCCTTATAAAATGTTTAAACAACTAGGTCTAGGAAAACCAAGACAAAGTAGGATGAGCATTCAGTTAACTGATAAAACTATCAGAATTCCTAGGGGTATAATAGAAAATGTTCTAATCAAAATTGATAAATTCATATTCCCAGTAGATTTTGTTGTTTTAGACATGGATGAGGACAACATGATTCCTTTAATTTTAGGAAAACCCTTTCTAGCAACTACCAGGACTAAAATTGATGTTGGTACAGGAGAACTCATTCTTTGTGTAGGTGACGAATCAATCAGTCTACAAGCTTTTGACTCAGCCAACACATCAAGTGATGAAGGTGAGAAAGTAAATTCAGTTGATAATCAAATTGTTCAACTTTCACCACAAAAAACACCACAAGGCTACAAACTTGAGCCGAATCATGGCCCCCAAGCCGTACAAGCTCATAACGGAATTGTTAGTGGATCCAAACCCAAGGAAGAACACGTGGTAAGAAAAGGTATGGTTGAGGTGTACCATGATTTACCAAAATCAAAATTACAGAGTACCAACCTCGTATGCCATATCCCGATACAATAAAGAAAGACCACATAGAGGAAGAATTTGGTGAACTCACACTTCGTGTATACGACGAAACAATCACTCTTCAAGCTCTTAACTCAGCTAGGACATTGAGTAATAAAGGTATGAACATTAATTCTATTGATAATCATTTGGTTCAACCTTCTTTATAGGAAGCATCACGAAATCACTTAGATGAGCTAGATCCTAGACCTCGTTCCAACAAAGAAGAAATACATAAGGAACAAAGCCTTAGGGTTGACAAACTAAAAAGCGGGAAACACAAATCAAAGAGGAGCAGAACCGCATTGCAATTGAAATGAAGGAGCCCCAGACGGTGATAGGAACAACAAATCACATCAAAATAGAGGATCAGGTATTGTTGAACAAGGAAGACCCTTGAATCACTAATTCAGAAATTAAGGAAAACAAAGAAATCACTTTTAAGGTATTTAATGTCTTCCTATACGGCACAGTCGAGGTAAGCAATCCAAAATTCAACACTTTTGAGGTAAACATTACTCGAATTAAACTATATATCAACCGAAGTGATCGCATGAGAAAGGATTTTCACCTCCTCAAACCACCATGACCATACAAATGAGAGGTAAATTCTAGCTAAGACTATAAACGAGCACTTCTCGGGGGGCAACCCGAGCGCTAACACTTTTATTTCTCAAAATTATTTTTCTTTTCTTTTCTTTTCTTTTATTTTCTCTCTTCTCTCTCCACAATTAAAGCAAAGATGCAGGTTTCTAGGCCACACGGCCTTACACACGGCCGTGCCCGTGGCCGTGTGGACCACCAGAACTACCACACTGACAGAGTAGAGCCGTGCAAGTCAGTCCAACCACCCCCAACGTCACGGATCCAACCACCCACAGCATGGGCACCGAAAAAAATAGCACGGCCGTGATAAGATACTGGCTTATTTAGCACAGGCAGACCACGCCGGTGCATTCCAACCATGCTCCTATATGGCTTTTTAGGAACGGGCGTGCAAACCAACAAAATGGGCGTGGAAAGACAACACACCCCACAACATGGCCTTGTGATATGGCCGTGTGAATCAACACACCCTCGGTACACGGGCATGGGAATGTGCCAGATTTGAAATCCTATTTAAATCCCCACAGCCCGTCCTCTTTGTCCCATCTTCTTTCTTATTTCTTCTTTCTCTTTTCTTTCAAATTTTTCTTCCTATTCATAGAAAAGATCCAAGACACTTGAGCAACTCAAAGATCATGTCGAAGAAACGTAAGCATCATCTCCTTAGAGGAGACCTCAACATGAGTTCATGCCGGCAGCTTCACTTAATTGACACGCCAAGGGTCTCGAAAACCTTTTTGGTTCTATTTTTCTTTTCTCGTCTCCTTTATTTTCCTTATCTATACTTCTTTTTTGCTTAATTTAATTGATTTCATATTAGTTTCTTGGTTTTAGGTTCTAAAGGCTGCTAGGGAATCACACACCACAGCCTTCGAGGTCACACCCACTTCTCAAACCATCCAACAATAAGGACTCCTTAGTCCATTAGTCTTTTCTTTCAATTTTAGTTTTCTTCTTAGTCTCCTTCTTTTTATTTCCTTAATCTTTAAATTTATTATTAGTATATTATTATTATTTCTCTAGATCTCTTGGCTATATCTTCACAAGGCTACCTAATTTTTTCATCTAGCAAATTGCTTCTGGTAGCCACTCCACGATCCCATAGAAAACACCATCACCACCACCAAAGGCGCTGAGAATCATCCAGATTTGGGAGTATTACTTTCCTCACTTCTCTTTTGATTTGGCACATAAATTTCATTATTTATCTTTGTACATTGAGGGCAATGTACATCTTAAGTGTGGGGGTAATAGTGCCTAACTTTTTGCATAATTCTCAAAACCCTGAAATTAGTCTTGATCTTACGTATTTTTCTCATATTATTATTAGGATGAAATTTCTAATGATTTATGATTTTTATTGATATGTTTTAGAATAAGTCTTAGTTAATTGTGCATTGATAATTAAATTTGAAGAATACTAGAGAATCGAGCATGATAAGTCTACTTTCTAAAAATTAAAATTGATAGGTTGTTGAACTGAATTTGAGTATCACCTTGAAGTTCAAAATTTATAAGGATTGATGTCAAAACACCCATAATTTTTTGTGAGATTTTGAGCCTTATAGAGCATGTACCCTTTTTCGTTCTCACTTTAATTGATTATGAGTGTGTCAACTTTGAACTGTTATTCTAGATTTGCCTCGTTTATACATGTCGAGACCACATTAATAATTTGATATACTGAGATGATAAAGGCAAGTAGGTTTTAACCCGTTCACTACGCTAAAAAGCCTACCCATACAAATTAACCCCTAGTGAACCCCATTGAATTCTAACAACCTTTTTATTGACTCACCCACTAATATTAACCCATAATCCATTTGTATTTGTTATCAACATTCCTTTGACTACTCTTTATTGAGAATTGATTTGATTAATCGCTGAATAAGGTTATTTCAATCACCAAAGTTCCTTCTATTATGATTATTTTAGTTTGTTCTTAAAAAAATTTTTGCAAGCATATATTCAATATTAGTAGTATATAAAAGAGCTTAGAGCATTTAAACTCCAATTGTTGAAAAATATCGTATTAAAGTATGATCAAAAGAATCCTTACTATAGAGTAATTATCAATAGTGATATTATTAGTTTTCATTCGAAGTCAATATTCATATTTAGTTTAATGTTTCTAGTTAGGTAATTTGTCAAGTCAGTCTCGATTATAACCATAAATTCAGCCTGTATCCACACCTTTAACCCTAGCCCCGTTACAACCCTGATTAAAGACCTTTTTATTTGTGTATCATCTTATATACAGTGGTGGAAATTTGATTTTCAGGCAAGCCTATGGGATTAACTTTTTAGGTTCGACTTAGAGTGCTTATTTCTTGAACCTTAAACACTTTGAGTGATTTGAGTGAATCTTCTGTGTGGATGTCAATCCTTGTCGGTTTTGAATTAAAGGAAATTACTTAGATAAGGGGAGACACCTATGTTTTCATGCTACAAAATCATGACTTATCTCGTTTGAAACTTTAGGGCTCTTTGAATTAAATTATCCATGTATAAATTATCTATGAATTATGATGAGGCATTATTAATAGGAATTATGAATTATGGAAAGTTCGTTTTAATTGTAAGTTGAGAATTTTGCTTGAGGACAAGCAAAAGCTTAAATGTGGGGGTATTTCATAAACCGTAAAAGTAACATATTTTAATCCCACATTTAGTATGCTTTTGGATGAATTTATCCTCGATTTATGTAAAAAGGTGTTCTTAATCCTTTCTTTTCATGTCTTATACTCAAGAGAACACCTAAGGATAAAAAGAACATAAAATTGGGCTTAATACGGACCAAATTGGGCCAACCCAAGAAGTCGACACGGCCTGGGCTTTATTCCACACGGTCGTGCCTTGCTATCCACCTAGAACACGGCCTGTCACCAATTTACACGGTCGTGTCTCGTCGACAAAAAGCCCAACATGGCCTATCCCCGATCTGCATGGCTGTGCCCCAATTAGAGCACGAAGCCTCGACGACATGGGCGTACCGTGCCTAAATCAACAAAATAGAGACACGGGCTGAGCCTCAATTTACACGAGCGTGCCTTAGCCGTGCCCTTGCCGCAGGAAAGAGCAATTTCACTCGGAATAGGATGCTTGGAGCCTAAGAAACACAATCCTAAGTCTACTCAAACACCTAGGACGAATTGTACCTGAATTATGAGTACTTAGGAGACAAGTAAAGCATCCCAAAAGTCTATAAAAACACCCCAAGGCGGCTATTCAAGGGGTCGATCATTGAGTAGAATTTTCTGCCAAGCCATTCTTTTTCAAGGATTGTCTCGAAGATAGCCAATTGATCCATCTCGAAGAGTCGGAGTTCTACTCAAGACGGAGGATCTCCTCTTCAATTCCTTCAGGGGGTTTTAGGGATTTCTTATGTTTTATTTTATCTTTTCTTTTGAGATGTTTTCTTGTTCAGTTATGAACTAAACCTTTCAGATACCTGAAGCGGATGAAACCTATGATGGAATTTTTTATTGTTTTCTGAATTTATATGATAAATACTTAGTTTGTTCTTAATTATTTTGCTTAATTTAATCTGATGTGCTCAGGTGGAGGAGGAATAGACCCTGCCTTAGAGTAGATCTAGCATAATTAAGCGGAGTTGATCGGGTGCCTAGAGATACGATTACGAGATTTTGTCAGATTAGGGTGAAACCTAATATGGGAGTTCATTGACCAATTTACTACTTCCTTAGGGGGTTATTATAAGAGAACAAGAGTTCCACTAATTAACCTAGGGTTAGATGTTATTCGCTTTGAGAGAAGGTTTATTATAGGTTAGGGAGTCTCACGGATCAAGCTAAGTAAAGAAATCATATGAATTGAAAAGGTCGATAATAAATGAAGTCATAGGTGGATTCTTCCCGAAGGTATCGTCTTTATCAATTGAGTTTTCTTCAAAGTCTTTTCCCAAAGTTTCGTTCTTTTGTCTTTGCATTTTAGTTTAAAGTATTTCATTAGTTTTAGATAAATCAACCAATCACTCCATATTTTAGGCTAAATAATAGGAAAGAAAGTGAGTAGTAGTACTTTTAGGTTCCTTGGGTTCTATAAGATATTCTTGCCTTATCTATGCTATTGTTCGATAGGTGCACTTGCCTCTATCGTTGTCATAGTTAGTCTACAGGTTCGATCATTCTTTATAAATTTTAAAACTAGACTATTTTGTCACGATCAGCCGTCTTATGAATATCCGCCTCCTTGACCTTAAGCTGATGGTACCCTGATCTCAGATCTATCTTCGAAAAGACTGAGACCCCCTTCAACTGATCGAACAAGTCATTGATCCTTGGTAACGGGTATTTGTTCTTGATTGTTAACTTATTCAACTGATGATAGTCAATGCACATACGCATTGATCCATCTTTCTTCTTAACAAATAACACCGGCGCTCCCCACGGTAACACACTTGGTTGAATAAACCCTCTATCCAAGAACTCCTGAATCTGCACTTTCAATTCCACCAACTCCTTTGGCACCATTCTATATGGAACAATAGATACTGGCGCTGTTCCTGGAAGAAGATCAATACCAAACTCCACTTCACGATCCGGGGTAATCTCGTAAGCTCTTCTGGAAAAACATCAGGAAATTCCTTCACCGTCCTAACATCCCCAATAGTTAGGTCCTTGGCTTCCAGAGCCCGAACAAACATTAAAACTGCCTCGCATCCTTTTCTCACCATCCTTTTTGCTCTTAGGGTAGTCACCACATTCGACAGACAATTCCCTCTTTCTCCTATCACTAACACTTCACCACCCTCGGGGGGTTTTTAACACCATACGCTTGGCTGCACAATCTAAATTAGCTTGATACTTCACCAGCCAGTCCATGCCTAATATTAAGTTGAACTCCCCGAATGGCAATTCCATCAGATCCGTCAGGAAAACTATTCCCTGAACTTCTAATGGTACCTCCCGATAGAGTTTATCTGCTACCACAGATTGTCCTAATGGGCTAATTACACTCATCGCCCTTGGGGTAATCTCAAAATCTAAACTTAAAGTTCCAGACACACTACTAGCAACATATGAATGCGTCGACCCAATGTCAATCAATGTAGTGTAAGGTAAACCCAATATTAAAAACGTACCGGTTATAACATCCGGTGCGTCAGCCTTCTCTCGACGTCTGGCAGCATAGACCAACCTCACTGCCTCACCTCAGTGTTTTCGGACCCTTGGCTTGGTGCTCCACGGCCCTGACCGAAACTGTTACCACCTCTGGCTGGACCATGACCACTCTATGGCTGCTGACCTCCTCTACCCAATAGAGCATTTCCCTGCCCTGCGGGTCCTACATCGCCCCGTGGATGTGGACAGTCTCTAATCTGATGGTCCATAGATCCACACCTAAAGCACTTCCCACTACCTGCCCAACAATCACCTACATGGAATTTACTACATCGAGCACACTTCTGTGTCTGACTAGCAGCAGCAGGTCTCTCATTCCGTCTCGACCTATCTGACCTAAGTCTTTTCTGAACATGCCCGGCTGCCCCTGATGATCCAAAATTTCTCTTACTTCCATTCCTATCTCTATCCCTGTTCAATTTTTCCGTCTGCTTCACCTCCTCAGCTATCTTAGCTTTCTCCACAAGCACAGCAAATTCCCTCTCCCACTGTGGAGCTATCAAAACACGTAGATCATCCTTCAGGCCATCTTCAAATTAAATACAACACTCATGTTCTGTGGCCACTATCTCTCGAGCATAACAGCTAAGGCGTAAGAATTTTGTTTCATATGCCGCCACCGACCTACTTCCTTGAACCAGATTCAGAAATGCTCTGCGCTGCGTATCCACATAACTGTTCCAATGTACTTACTCTGAAATACCGTTCTGAAGTAATCCCGGATGATCTGATCACCTTTTGTAACATCCTTAATCGTAAGCCACCATTGGTACGCCGTCTCGAAGAAGGACACTACTCCTTTCGGTTTCTCTTCTTAGTAAAATCCAGATCATCCATTATCGTTCAATCACCTCCAACCAATACTCAGCTGTACTCGGGGCTATACCAGAAATTCCCCTAAACACTTCTACCCCATTCGCTCTAAGTCGCTCCAACACAGATTTCCAGGCTCTTGTGCCCATGCTTGCCCCAGCAACCCTCTATAAAACCCTTAACATCGTCTGAGATACCGCAACATCTCCGACCGTCTGATCCTAAAATTCTGCCTCCTCAACTGGTGGAACTGGCATCTCATCTCTTGATCCATGGCCAGACCTTACTGGTTCTGACACAACCATCCTGCCCCTACCACGGCCACGCGCAAGACGTCCACGACCCCTTGTACTCATTCTACCGATTCGTGTTTATCTGATTAGAAATTTTATGAATTATTAATTGCTTCCACTGGTTAACCACGAACAATCTTATGGAAAGTAGTTTAATTAGTAGTTCTTTCGAATTCAAACTCAGTCTCAAGTCTGTATCTCCTAGTTCTAGAAATCACATACATTCCGCATCCATATGCATCACAACAGAGTATTACATAACAACATCAAACACAAAAGTGACAACCATAAACCCACCTTCGTCACATAAGGGTATTTTCGTCATTGCACTACCCATGGGTACTTTTGTAATTTTATCCTATAGGGGTATTTTAGTAATTTTGCAATCCATGGGTATTTTGATAAATTTGCAAACCAAGGGTATTTCGATAATTTTCACAAATTAAGGGTATTCCGAAAATTTTACAAAACTAAGGGTATTTTAGCAATCTTGTGAAATAGGGTGGGTGGTCCCTTTCGGGTTTTAGTTATAAATTTTGGCCCATCAACAAGTCCTCATGGCTAAGGTGAACAATCACTACACACCAGGTAGGATTCCAGTGAAGAGGAGGTGGGCCACTAGGACCACTTAAGTACCAAGCTCTCCCTAGATCCAATCCTAGACATGCGTATGCCTGTTGCCACACTCCAACCCAACAACTTGTTCACGGACATGTTTAATTAGAGAAATTAAGTCTTATGGACTTTAAGAGTTGTTTAAACTGAGCCTAAAGTCCATCAAACTCTAATCATACTAGCCTATGTCCCTATGGAGCCTATTAAGCCCAACATGCATAACACATAATGAGTTTAGAATACTTACCTGCGTGGATCGGATGCCGGTAGACTCGAAGGCCATATCTCAATTGAAAGTTTTCTCAAATTCACATTAATTTTACAAATCACTACTGGACCCATTTCACAACCCGAGTTTTGAACTGGGCTTTGATACCAAAATGTAACACCCCAAACCCGGCCTAAAACGTCACGACCAGATCTGGTATGCTACGGGTTAAATGTTGAAAACTTTACTTTGGAGGGTTTTGAAAATCTCGGTTCGTTTATGCAGGTATTTGTTAAATAAGTGATATTTGTAGAAAGCCTTTGTAGTTTTTTTAAACTTATTTGAAAATCTCTTTTTTTTTCCTTCTTATAATCAAGTCCTTGAACATTAGTTTATAGAATATAAACATTAACAAATATAAATTGATAACCTAAGCTATGGAGGCCTTGTTACATAAATAATCCCAAAATTAAAACTTAAAGGAAAACCGAAAATAGTTTATGAAAATAAAACTTGATGGCCCCTCCAATCCGCCTCGGTTCCCATGTCTACGATCTACTGCTCATCTGAAAAGTCAAGGAAATAATAGGGTGAGTCACCAAGACTTAGTGTGCAAATCTCGAAAACACATAAAAGGGTGAGGCCCACAAACATATTATGGGCCTTGGCCCATACACAATGGCAACAGAATATATACATGCTACATGGCCCATCCCAATCCTATAGTCCATCCTCTACACACCAGCCCGTACCAGCCATCACACCTTGGGGATTTCTACAATCAACCTTCCATCCGATACATACCATTTTGATAGCTGTGCTGCCTGTCATAAAGATCGATCACTATGTGACCTATGTGGCAGAGCCACCGATGGCCATGTAACCTTAATAATATATTGTGGTTTAACCACCAATCACTATGTGACCTATTAATCAGATGTGGTAGAGCCACCGATCGCCATGTGACCTAAATAACATGTTATGGATTAACCACCGATCACTGAGTGGCCTATTAGCATGCTCTTCCCCTTCGTCATATCAATCTCACCCCATGCATACATACACGCAGAATCAAAAAAATATACTATCTAAAAAGATCACAGACTACCATATCCTTCGATACACATAGAGAAGTTTCTATGATTACGTACCTGGCATCCTTTGCCTACACTTTTCAGGTAACATGACTGTTCATACAGCCTTTTTTCGGCTTTTAGCCCATAACATATATATAGTACAGATTAACTAGGGTGATAGAGATCCACACACCTGATTACAGACAAGACGAGACTTTCTGTGTCGACACCATCAGAAGCCGATACGACTACTAACTGTCTAAGGTTTTATTCTAAAGCCGATCCACAACCCGGTGGCCAATCCCGTACGACTGACACAACTCGCTTCTTAAATCTAGGGGTTGGATTTACAAATCCAAATTCCCTCTTTTGTTTGACTGGCATTTGTATCCATGGAACATATCTTAGTGAACAAATCAGATTAAAACATTGAATCGAGTACAAACACTAATGTACATTCATAGGGCAGAGATCCCTTACCTAAAAATCCCGAAAGAGATGGAGTTTAGAGACTAGAGATTTCTGGCTTTTGATCTAGACGATCTACTTCAATTTTCAATGTGTCACCCCAAAATAAGAACACGAGAACAATCAAATCATTACTCCAAAGACAATCTTATCTAGCCTTTCGGCTTTGGTCTCCAAAAACTGGAAGAGAAGAAGTGAAGAGAGAATTCGGCACTTACCTTAACCAACAGATTCGACTAACTCTTAGAGATTTCGACTTCTGAGAAGATCAAAAGGAAAACAGTGCAGTAGGATCTATGAAGATTCGGCTATGAAGAAATCGAAAAAGAGAGAATAAAGGAAAGAACAATGATCATTCGATTATAAGAAAAGAATGGAGAAGAGAAGAGTTATGAGTTTAGGCTTTTGAGAAAAAGATGATTGAGAGAAGAGAACAATGGAAATTTTGGCTTTTGCATAAAAGTAGAGATGAGAGGAAAGAAAAAAAGAATAGGGTCAAATCTAGGAATTGAAGAGGTATCCCCTACTTAAACCAAAATTTCGCACCTCTTCGCCTAAAAATAAAAATGCCCTCTTTAAAATCAAAACTAAGCTATTTAATCAAGGGAAATTTGGCACCCTTGAACCTATCGTAACCGATTTCACCTCCCCTTCAATGTTGGAATTTCGCCACCACTTGTGACCGAGAGATAAACCAAATTTTCTCCTTATCTTTATCGATTACTCATCCACGGTGTCATGGATAACACCACCTCTTCCTTCCTTTATCAGACATTATCAACCTTATTATCCACACTAAATAATTCCTAATTTCAAACATCCAAGCCGAACTCCACTACTGCTCTTTACTATCGCCAATATTAAATTAAAATAAAAAGGTATCTTACGACTCGAACCTTGGACCTCCTTAACTGCTTGACACGCCACCTCCTAATCCCTGCATGTCACCACTGACCACTGGGCCACAAGCCTATTTTTGTGTCTTACTTCACAGATAATATCTTTTAAGTCTTATCCTACCTGACTCTCCACTAGAGTGCCCAAACAAAAAATTTTTGCTAAGGCCTCGGCCCAACTTCGAGCCCATTTTGGACCCCTAAAACATTCTAACAAGCATAATAAGCACAACAATACATCACAGTACATTAAATGCAAAGCCCCATAAATTCGGGATGTGACTTAAAACCCTCCAAAGTAAAGTTTTCAACATTTAACCCTGTAGCATACTAGATCTGGTCGTGACGTTTTGGGCCGGGTTTGGGGTGTTACACAGTTCATAATCTTGAATATGCATAATTATCAGGCAAGTTTCACATACATGTTTTTCCATGTCATATTTCAATATATCAAATAATTATCATTTCTATGTATTTCAAGTATAATTTCATGATTTCAAGTACTTTCCATTTTCTATATTTATCCCGTTGAATTTCTCCAAATTTTTATGGATTTCCAGTAGTACACTTATAGTGTATAATCCCGGTCCGTCAATTCGTACACATATGGGTATACCCTTTTTCCAGATAGTACACTCTCATGAACCTCATCCTTATAGCGGCCAGTCCAGGCTAAATCCCATGTAACATATGCTCAAAGAGTATTGTCAAAATTACCAGTCCAGGCTAAATCCCCTGCAACGACAATTACTCTAATGAGCTTGGATCTGAATTACCAGTCCAGGCTAAATTCAGACCCTAATTTGGATTACCCGTCTGGGGTTAAATCCATTTTCACATATTCTTCGGAAGGGCTATATCAGGATCACCCACCCGGGCTAGATCCTTTTCACACACATTTTTCGGGAGGGCTTATATCAGGATCACCCGTCCGGGCTAGATCCTTTTTACCGTCAAATCCTTTTCAGTGATTCATCAAATTCCATTCCATTTAGCCAGGATTTATTTCTCTTTTTATCAAGTATTATCAACATTTCATCTATTATCATACATTAAACATTCAAATCACATAAATATACAATTCAAGCATTTAAGAATTCAATTCAAGTTGCACGAACTTACCTCGTTGCTTGTTCATGTTTATAGTTTCACTAATTTGATGTCTTTTCTTTTCCATGTTCAAGTCTCGTATTTGAGTTATCTAGATCTTTATAGATAAATTTGATCATCATTTTCATTCATTTCAGATTCTGATACATTCAATTAATGCTCTAGGTAAAATTACCATTTTGCCCCTAAGCATTTAATTAATGACGATTTCATCCTTTGGTTCAGAAAAATAAAATTCTTGTAATTTAATCCTTGTTTCAAGCCTAATTATTCTCATATATATTGATAACAACTCATGAATTCCATGAAATATCATAATTTTCCATAATTTTAACACTTTTCAATTTAATCCCTAAAACATATTTTCACCCGATCTTGATCTAAATTAATAATTTCATTCAATTTTATAATTTAAATAATAAAATAATTCATTTCATACAATTTGGTCATTTCTAGCATTTTTACAAAATTGCCCATAAAGTTTACTTTTATTCAATTTAGTCCTTGAGCCTAGAACATGCAAATTAGCCATGCTAGCTGAATATTCATATATATTTTCCTCCTCCTCCTCTCCATTCCACATCCTTAATTTATATAACATGCTTATAAGTAACATTATCTATTAGTTCACTATTTACTTATAAATTTATTCAAAGCTGTCCATTTGCGTCATAGTCACTAAATTATTTATATCTTGACCTAAAAAATTCCAATTTAAGTTATGCTTGATGTTTTAGAAACTAGACTCACATATATTCTTAACATAAAATTTTCATAATTTTTGGTTTAGCCAATAAGTATAGTTTATTCTTTAAAGTCACCCATGTTCTGCTGTCTGACAGTTCTAACCCTCTTCACTAAAAATTAATTATCTCATCATACAGAATTTTGATAATGTTACCGTTTGTTTCTTTTGAAAATATAATAATTTATAATTTTAATAATATAAATTATAACCAATAAATATTTTTTCCAATTTTTTAATGATTTTTCAAAGTCAGAATAGGGGAACCCAAAATCATCCTGACCTTGTCTAACAAAACCTATTATATCTCATGATTTAAAATTCCATTTCTTACACCATTTCTTATATACGAAACTATACTCAATAATATTTAATTTCATATTTTATTCATCCTCTAATTCTATAATTTTTGGTGATTTTTCAAAGTTAGACTACTGCTGCTGTCCAAAATTGTTTTAGTGCAAAATGTTAATTACCAAGTTTATAACACCTTTATTTCCTTTCTCTACAATATTTCCCATCACTTTCTCTTATTTTTCTTCACTAACATATCAAGAACATAAAACCTTATATAATAAAACTCTACATTAGCATCATTTCCTTGCTTTTTCAACAATATCAAACTTAAAAGTATATTGAAATCTTGATGTTCTTACCTTGTCTTATTGATTTCAATCTTTACCTTGATTTTCTCTCTCCTCCAGCTTCTATTTCTTGAATCAAACTCGATATTCTTACTCCCCATAGTCTCTTTGTCATCTTTCTCTCTTGATGGCTATGGAAATTCTTTTGAATTCTAAGTGAAAATGGTAGATTTTTGGTGAAAGGACCAATTTGTAAAGAAAGCAAAACCTTTTTCTTTCTCTCTTCTTCTCACATTGGTGTAATAGCCCGATTTTGGGGCTAGTCAGAATAGTGGTCTCGGGACCACTAATCCGAGGTTGAGGAAATTATTTTAGTATTATTTTATGTGCTATGGCATTAATATATGGCTACATGGAAATTTTTGGTGCTTTGATTTTAGCAATAGAGTACTTAATTGTGAAAAAGAACTAAATCGCATAAAGTGCAAAAGTTCTATTTTATAAGGTGGGGGTACCTAATAGCTATAAAATGTAAATTTGGAGGATTTTAAAGTGCAATTGGGCCATTCATCTAGTGATGGCCAGCCATAGGAAGCCAGGGGGGACAAGAGCATTAATTTTGAGTCAAATTTGGTGATAGTTGTTGACTAGTTGACTAAAATATGATAAAATAAGGGAAGGCCATCATCTTTTTTCTCTTCTCTTCCTCTTCCACCGATTTTTACACTCAAAAGAAGGGTTTTGAAAGCCTTGAGATTTCAGCAACTTGTCCTCACCCAAGTAAGTGATAATGAGGGACTAATTTGAGATATAGTTGAAAGTCTAGAGACTTTCCATGAGAGTATTTATGTTGTTAGCTGAGTTTTCATGGAAGAAAATGAATGTTAGGGAGGTGAGAAATAACTTTTGTGAAAGGTGTTAGCATGAAAATACCTAAATAGGACTTGAATGCAAAGATTTAGTTTGTGTCATAAATGCATGAAATAGTTGAAATTGTGAGTAGTTGTAAGAGAAATAAATGTTCATCTATGCTTGTTTATTGAGAAAATGTGATGAAAAATAAATTACGAGCCTAGGGGAAAATCATAATTTTGCCAATGTACAAGGGCAAAATGGTCATTTTTTGCCCAAGTGTAGAGTTTGATGTATTATGATCATAGAATGATCTAAATGAATGAATTTCATTGTTACAGATCAAGGAGAGCGCGGAATCAACCTTGATCGTGGGAAAGGCAAGGTGATTGAGTAAATCGCTAGCTAACACGTTTTGCATCGATGTAAGTTTACGTGTAAACGATGCATTTTACATGCACACTATTGTTTTAAATCAGTGCATAGCATAATTGAGAACATGTATAATTCAAGTAGATAGAAAGTGGTAGTTAATGAATAATTCTTGTATGAATGATGGAATAGATAGGTAGGTGTGTTATATAAAATTATGATAGTGGGCTAAGTGCGATACCACCTTGTTGTTTAATTACGATGGGATGTGTGTGATGCCATCGTTTGTTAACCTTTCTGGTGGGTTGTGCATGATACCACCGTAATTAACCTTCTTGGTGGGCTATGTGCGATACTACCCTAATGAAGATTGATGGTGGGCTAAGTGCGAAACCACTGGGTAATGTATTTTGAGATGGTGATGTGTTACATTAAGTGTCCTTGTGATGCTTAGTGTAGGGAAACCATTATTGAATGTATGCATCATGCTTGTGATGTGATTAGGATGTGTGAATGGAGGAAATGAGTAAGCCTAATACTGAATGTAGATTGATTTCTTGCTTAGCAAATAATGCTATAAAAATGTTTATTCATTTAAGAGTGTTATATTGTTTACATGTGAACTTACTAAGCTTTAAGCTTACTCCTCTCTCTTTCCCTTATCTTATAGGGCTTAAGATTTGGTAGGGATCTGCCGATAACTAGAAGACTACCAACACTATCTCGCTTACTTGGTATAATTAGATTAGTGATTTTGTATATGGCATGTATAGGACTAGACTAGTTAGATTGTTTTGTTATTTTGATCAAAGGTGTATTTGTTCTTGCTAAGACATTAATTTTGTAAATTGCCAAGAATGATGGCATATTTTATCATTTATGAAATTTCAATGTTATCAATGGGAGTGCATGTGGATTAAGAGAGGTTTGTTAATTTGTTGAATAAACCCATGTAGAGTAAGATATAGGGATGCTAGAAGCTTGGCAAATAGCCTTCAGGCACCACACGGGTAGACGCACGGGCGTGTGTTTAGGCCGTGCTAACCTTGCACCTTATTACTATCAATTAGAATAGGCCATGGGCAAACCCAACGGCCATGTGCATGAACCGTGTAAGACACACGGTAGGGACATGGGCGTGTGCCCAAGCCGTGTGGATCAAGTCAGTAGCTCCCACGATTAGGAGAAACGGGTGTGTCCAGGCCGTGCTAAATTAGTCAGTAACTTCCCACGGGTGAAAGACACGGGCATGTTGTTAGGGTACACGGGCATGCCCCCATTTCACATGGGCGTGCCCTAGCCATGTGAGTTTTGGCAGAATGTTGGGGTTTTTGGGCATGGTGTGAGCACATGGGCGTGTGGAACTACACGCGGGCGTGTGTGTCATCTAGCATGGGCATGCACTCCCTGTTTAGATGAAAAGAAATTTTATGGACCATAAAACTTTCGATATGGTCCCAAGAGTTCTCATAGGTACGATTGAGATCTCATAGGTTGAGTGTGAAGTAGTTGAAGCGATTCGAGAAGAGTAGTCACGTTGAGCCTAAGTGGCGATCAGGTAAATTGTTTGGTAACGTCTCGTGCCCGATTTGGCGGGGATTACGGGTAAGGGGTGTTACAATTGGTGCATGGAAAAAAGATGATAATTCTTCATCTTTCCTTCCTTATATACTAAATAAATAATAATAATAAAATATCTCATTAAAATATTAAATTAAAATATTATTTATCTAATTAAAAAATTCTAAAATATCATCAACATCATCATTACTTTCTAGATTTCTCTCTCTTCCAATTGACCATTTTTCCCATTATGATCTTTTAAAATTCCATCCTTGAATCATTAGATAATTTGGTAAAATTATGATTTAGTCCCTCATAATTCTTTACCTATTCAATTTGGTCCTAATTCATCCATTTTCCTTAGTTTCTAGATCATTCCACCCTTAAAATAATTTCACTATTGGTCCTTCAACTTTTTCATATTTACACTTTAACCCCTCAAGTTTTGAATATTTACTCTTAGGCAACAAAACTTTTCTCACTTTTACCATTTAGTCCTTTCTTAAATTAATATATCATAATATACTTCTCAATGTTGTCATAACTCCAAAATTTTTTTTTTTTTTTTGCTTTATTTTCTTGTTTTACTATATCAAAGATAATATCTTACTGTAAAAATTTTTGGGGTATTATAGTTCTGGAGGCTTAGGAGTGCTTACGCATTAGAAACGATACTAGGTGTGTACCCGAAATACAGAAAACAGGAATTGATGAAAATCCAAAATTTCTTGCTATCGATAAATAAGAGAAAATGATGCGAAAAATTGTAGAGAAAGGAAATAAGGGTGTTATAAACTTGAAAACCAACATTTTGTACTAAAATAGTTTTGGATAACAACAGTAGTTTAAATTTGAAAAATCATCAAAAAGAGTGGGAATTGAGTTAGAGGTTAAACAAAACATGAAATTAAATTTTATTGAGTCTAGCTTTTCATGGAAGAAACAGTGTAAGAAATGGAATTGTAAATAATGAGATATAACAAATTTTGTGAGATAAGGTCAGAATGATTTGGGTTCCCCTGTTCTGAATTAAGAAAATCATAAAAAATTGTAAAAAAAATTATTAGGGGCTTAAATTTATATTTTTAAATCCTTAATAAGTCTATTTTCAAGAGAAACAAATAGAAACATCATCTAAATTCCGTACTAAGAGATAAATAATTTTTAGTAAGGAAAGGATGAAGCTGTCAAACAACAGAATAGGGATAACTTTAAAGATTTTACTGTACTTATTTGAGAAACTATAAATTCTAAAAATTTTATGGTAGAAATATATTTCAGTCTAGTTTCAAAAACATCAAGCAGATCTTAATTTTGAATTCTTTAGCTCAATATATAAATAATTTAGTGATAATGACTCAAGTAGACAGCTTTGAATGAACATGTAAGTAAATAGTGAAAACATATATGAGTATTGAGCTAGCATGGGTTACTTTAAAAATGGATCACACGAACAAGGCCAATTTGGGCCGAGTGGGCCACACGGGCGTGAGGGCCCACACGAGCATCACATGGGTCTGTGGGCCCATTTTTACGAAAATGTTTATAAGGTTGAACGGCTCGCCCAAGTCGACTGTGAACCTACTCTAGGGTCGATAAGCTCTACTTAGACCACTAAATGTGTGAAATTGATTGACAGATATATGTACAAGGCATGTTAGTATCTGAATTGAATATATGTACTAAAATTGCATAATAGCATGTCATCCATTATGTGTTGCATTGCATTGGGTTGGGGGTTGCTATTTGGAGGAAGTGTATTGAAAGGCTTTAAGCCTAATTTACTGGCAGCTCAACAGCAAACTACTATATTGTGCCGCATTCGGTACTACTTGAAGTGTAGGGATGGGTGGGTTGATTATATCCGCACATGAAGTGTAGGGTTGGACGGAGATAGTGTGTAGAGGCTGGTTGGGTAGGATTTTGCTCTTGCATAGCTATTCGCATCGATACTATGATGGGCTAAGGCCCTACTACATTTTTGACACTGTATTGAGATGGGCTAAGGCCCAAACTATCACTGATACTAAAAAGGGCTTAGGCCCAAGACTATTCAACTGTGCATTGTGAATACTGATTGTTTGTTTATTTTTGCGAGATTACACACTGAGTTTACGTAAACTCACCCTTTTTGTTTAATGTGCACAGGTAATCCCCAGACTTAGATGGATCGGTGTGACGGAGGACTCAGCGATGACCACGGTAATTTTTGGATTTCATAGTTTTCAATTTACGATTTACGATTTGATTATTATTGATTATTTGGTTTGTGATTTAAGGACCCTCTGAGACTTTGGTTTTAAATTTGGATTTCAAAAAGTTAAAGGAATTTCTAAATGCATGATCACCTAGACTATTTTATTAAAGCTTCCGCAATGAGGGATGTTTCAAAACAAATGTTTTAAATGAATAAAGATAACTTCCTAAGTTCTAACAAAGTTTACTAAAGATAATAACATGGAATGTTGTCATCGTAACAACGTGGTTTCAAAAACACTATCATGTGACATTGCCAGATATGACCATAACTCTAGCCCGGGTTTGGGGTGTTACATTTAGTGGTATCTGAGCCAGGTTACAAAACTCGTCTATGGATTATGGGTTTTATAAAAAATTAGGCTTTTGTAAAATTAATTGATTTCCAAATGATTTGAAATGTTTTTACTGAGTAAGTGGTACACCGAGTCTTAGGTGCCGATCCTATTAGTATTATGAACTATGATTTGTTTTAAACTAAAACTGTTATGGATAGTATATTCTGAAACTACTATAGGTCGTCTGGGGCTCCTTCGGTTTCACTTCGTGCGGTTCCTATTCCTCTTTGATTTGTGTTTCCTGCTCTTTTAGTTTGTCAACCCTAAGGCTTTGTTCCTTATGTATTTCTTATTTGTTGGCACGAAGTATAGGATCTAGCTCATCTAAGTGATTTCGTGATGCTTCCTGTAAAGAAGGTTGAACCAAATGATTATCAATAGAATTAACGTTCGTACCTTTATTACTCAATGTCCTAGCTGAGTTAAGGGCTTGAAGAGTGATTGGTTTGTCGTCTACATGAAGTGTGAGTTCACCAAATTCTTCCTCTATGTGGTCTTTCTTTATTGCATTAGGATATGGCATACGAGGTTGGTACTTTGTAATTTTCGATTTTGGTAAATCATGTTACACCTCAACCTTACATTTTCTTACCACATGTTATTCCCTTGGGTTTGGATCCACTAACAATTCCTTTGTTATGAGCTTGTACGACTTGGGGCCCATGATTCGACTCAAGTTTGTAGCCTTGTGGTGTTTTACGTGGTGAAAGTTGAACAATTTGATTATCAATGAATTTACTTTCTCACCTTCATCACTTGATGTCTGGCCGAGTCAAAAGCTTGTAGGTGATTAATTCGTCACCTACACGAAGAATGAGTTCTCTGTACCAACATCAATTTTAGTCTGGCGGTTGCTAGAAAGGGTTTTCCTAAAATTAAAGGAATCGTGTTGTCCTCATCCATGTCTAAAACAAGAAAATCTACTGGGAATATGAATTTATCAATTTTGATTAGAACATTTTCTATTATACCCCTAGGAATTCTGGTAGTTTTATCAGTTAACTGAATGCTCTTCCTAGTTTGTCTGGGTTTCCCTAGACCTAGTTGTTTAAACATTTTATAAGCCATAACATTGATGCTTGACCCTAAATCAGCTAAAGCATTATCAATGGATAAACTACCAATTAAACATGGAATTGTAAAACTCCATGTGTCTATTTGCTTCTGTGGTAGTCTGTTCTGTAACATTCCTGAGCATGCTGCGTTTAATTCCACGTGGTGCTCCTCTTCTAATTTGTGTTTGTTTGTCAAGAGCTGTCTTAAAGATTTCCTCGAGTCTGGCGTCCGAAAAAGAGCTTCAAGAAGAGGTAAGTTAATATGTAATTTCTTTAAGAGTTTAAGAAACTTACCAAACTGTTCCTCTGAATTTTCTCTTTTTATTGTTTTGGGATAAGGTATGCGAGGTTGGTACTCCTTGATTACCAATTTTGACTTTTCTTGTGTTACCTCTACGTTATCTTCGTCTACCTTGGCTTTTTGTATTGGATTGGGTTCATCTAACCTCTTACTGGCATGAGTTGTGATAGCTTTATTTTGCTCCTTTGGATTGATCTCAGTGTTACTAGGTAGACGTCCTTACGGTCGTTCTGGCATCAACTTTGCGAGTTGTTCGACTGCATTAGTGGCTACCTTAATGACTTAGTAAGTTCCCCGAATCGGTTCTCGTTACTTTTACTTGTTTTCTTAGTTTTTTGGAGACGGTTTTTGTGTTTGCCATGAATTTTTTCAGCATCTCTTCAAGATCGGCTCCTCTTCTTGTTGGTAAGTTGGTTGTCAAAAATCAGAAGGAGATTTCGATCTTTGGCTATTTTGATCATCCCACAAGAAATTGGAATGGTACTTCCAACCTGCATTATAAGTGTCACTATAAAAATTATTTTGATATCTAGAATAGTTACCTGTATAGTGAGCTTGCTCGCTTTCCATGCCATATCCGTAGGGTGGGTACTCAGGATTCGCCACACCTCCTAGATTCAAATCATATTTTGTTTCTGGATGTACCTGCGAGGGACTATACCAATCATCAATTTTTTTATTCATCATCTCTAACTGATTAGAAACCTGGTGACTACGTCGAGGTTGAAAACACTGATTGCTTTAGTAGGAATTGCCCCCATGCCTTGCCACTGATAACTATTTAGTGCCATCTTTTCCATAGACTAAAATTTTCTGTAAAAAGCAAAATAGAGGAAAAATTTAGCAAAATAATAATAATAATAATAATAAATAATAATAAATTGTAATAAAAACTTAGCTAAAGTAATAGAAATAGAGCTTTTTTAATATTTTAGAGTTCCCCGGCAACGGCACCAAAAACTTGATCGCTGCAAAACAGTCTAGTTTTAAAATTTATAAAGAATGATCGAACCTGTAGACTAACTGTGACAATGATAGAGGCAAGTGCACCTATCGAACAATAGTATAGTTAAGGCAAGAATATCTTATCGAACCCAAGGAACCTAAAAGTACTACTACTCACTTTCTTTCTATTATTTAGCCTGAAATATGGAGTGATTGGTTGATTTATCTAAAACTAATGAAATACTTTAAAATAAAATGCAAAGATAAAAGAACGAAACTTTGGAAAAGACTTTGAATAAAACTCAATTGATAAAGACGATACCTTCGGGAAGAATTCACCTATGACTTCACTTATTATCTACCTTTTCAATTCATATGATTTCTGTACTTAGCTTGATCCGTGAGACTCCCTAACATATATTAAACCTTTTCTCAAAGCGAATAACGTCTAACCTTAGGTTAATTAGTGGAACTCTCGTTCTCTTATAATAACCCCCTAAGAAAGTAATAAATCAATCAATAGACTCCCATATTAGGTTTCACCCTAATCCGGTAAAATCTCGTAACCATATCTCTAGGCGCCCGATCAACTCCGCTTAATTATGCTAGATCTACTCTCAGGAAGGGTCTATTCCTCCTCCACCTAAGCACATCAGATTAAATTAAGCAACATAATTAAGAACAAACTATGTATTTATCATATAAATTCAGAAAACAATAACAAAATCCATCATAGGTTTCATCCCCTTCAGGTATTTGAAGGGTTTGGTTCATAACTAAACAAGAAAACATCTCAAGAGAAAAGATAAAACAAAACATAAGAAATCCCTAAAACCCCCTGAAGGAATTGAAGAGGAGATCCTCCGTCTTGAGTAGAACTCTGACTCTTGAGATGGATCAATTGGCTATCTTCAAGACAATCCCTGAACGAGAAAGGCTTGGTAGAAAACTCTACTCAATGATCGACCCCTTGAATAGCCCCTTGGGGTGTTCTTATAGACTTTTGGGATGCTTTACTTGTCTCCTAAGTACTCATAATTTAGGTACAATTCGTCCTAGGTATTTGAGCAGACTTAGGATTGCATTTCTTGGTCTCCAAGCATCCTATTCCGAGTGAAATTGCTCTTTCCCGCAGCAGGGGCACGGCTAAGGCACGCCCGTGTAAATTGAGGCTCAGCCCATGTCTCTATTCTATTGATTTCAGCATGGCCGTGGCACGCCCGTGCAAGTCGAGGTTCAGGCCGTGCTTCGAGTCTATCAATTGGGGCACAACCATGCAGATCGAGGATAGGCCGTGTTGGGCTTTTTGTCGACGAGACACGACCGTGTAAATTGGTGACAGGCCGTGTTCTAGGTGGATAGCAAGGCACAGCCGTGTGAAATAAAGTCCAGGCCGTGTCGACTTCTTGGGTTGGCCCAATTTGGTCCGTATTAAGCCCATTTTACGTTCTTTTTATACTTAGGTATTCTCCTGAGTATAAGACATGAAAAGAAAGGATTAAGAGCTCCTTTTTACAGAAATCAAGGATAAATTCATCCAAAAGCATACTAAAGTGGGATTAAAATATGTTACTTTTACGATTTATCAGCTTACTGTTAAGGAGGGCACTCAGCCAGAATGTTTGACTTGGGAGTTCTTTAAGACCGCCTTCTAGGAAAAATATGTAGGAGTCAGTTATGTGGATGCCCGTAGGAGGGAGTTTCTGAATCTGGCACAAGGAGATCAATTAGTGGCTCAGTATGAGGTCGAGTATCTGAGACTGAGCTGCTATGCTTGAGGTTGGTGGCATCGGAGTATGAGTGATGTGTTCTCTTTGAGGATGGCCTCCGGGATTACTTGAGGGTTCTGATAACTCTGCAGAAGGAGCGAGATTTTTTTGACTTGGTCAAGAAGGCGAAGATCGCCAAGGAGGTTAAGTGCACTGAGCGTCAAAATCGCGATAGAGACAGAGGTAGGAAAAAGAGGGATTCGGAGCCTTCAGTTCTGTATAGAGGCCTAAGAAAAAGGTCAGAGTTGATAGGCCAGTTAGAGCTGGGCCCCCTATTGCTGCTATTGGACAATAGCCGTGTGTTGATTGTGGTAGATGCAACCAAGGCAAGTGTTGGAAAAGGACTGGGGCGTGTCTAAGGTGTGGATCATTGGGTCACCATATTAGGGAGTGTCCACTGAGGGCTGATCAGATGCAAGCTCAAGGTACTAGTAATACACAGCCACAGAAGGTAGTACAATAGCCACCGAGAGGCCGTGGTCAAGCTAGGAGTGTTATGGCATGGGCCGTGGGTAGAGAGCACAGAGGTGTTGGACAGACTGAGGCGAGGCAGCTGACTCTAGTATGTACTGCACGTCTTTGAGAGGATGGAGATGCTCCAGACATCATCACAGTACGTTCCTTATTCATGATGTACCTTATATTGCATTGATAGATATAGGATCCACTCACTCCTATATAGTCCTGTACTGTGTCTAGAAATTTGGGGATTTCAGTTGAGAGCACTACGAGTGAGGTTACGATACTGAGCCCGTTAGTGCAATCTGTTCGAGTTAGCAAACTATATAGGGATGTTCCTTTAAAGGTACAAGGGGTAATCTTCCTGGCTGATTTGAAGGAGCTTTCATTTAGGGAGTTCGACCTAATTCTAGGGATGGACTGGTTGGTCAAGCATCGTGTTAGCTTGGGCTATGCGACTAAGAGGGTTGTACTAAGGACTGAGGAGGATAAGGAGGTAGTCATGATTGGAGAATGCTAAAATTTCTTATCTAATGTGATCTCTACGAATTGGTGGCAGAGAAGATGGTTCGTAAGGGATGTGAGGCATTCTTGGCCTACATAAGTGTTTCAGATTCTGGGGATTCTACAGTTAAGGATATAAGAACGGTAAAGGATTTTATAGACATCTTTCTTGAAGAGCTACCGGGGTTACCTTCGAATCGCGAGGTGAAATTTGGGATTGAGCTACTTCTAGGTACAGCTCTGGTGTCCATCACTCCCTATCGAATGTCACCGAAGGAGCTTGTGGAGCTTAAAGCTCAGATTCAGGAGCTATGCTATTGATTTCCGAGGTAGTTGGGAGGATTGTCTACTGCTAGTGGAGTTCGCCATTAATAATAATTTCCAGTCTAGCATCCAGATGGCACCTTACGAGGCAATGTATGATCGTAAGTGTCGTACTCCTTTATGTTGGACTGAGTTGGGTGAGCGACGTGTTCTGGGTCCTAAGTTGGTTTCTGAGGCAGAGGATAAGGTTAGACTGATTCAAGATCGACTAAAAGCTTCTGACAGACAAAAATCCTATGTGGACTTGAAGTGACATGAGATTGAGTATTCAGTGGGGGTCTTTGTAGTCCATAAGGTCTCGCCATAGAAGAAGGTACTGAGGTTTGGTCGTAAGGGCAAGTTGAGTCCTAGGTGTATTGGACCTTACCATATTTTGAAGCGAGTGGGACTAGTCGCTTATCAATTGGAGCTACCTCCAGAGTTGGATCGTATACATGACGTGTTCCACGTCTCAATGTTGAGGCGCTACCACTCTGATCCTACTCACATCGTTTTCGTTGAGGAGATTGAGGTTAGGGCAGACTTGACCTTTGAGGAAAGCAGGTTTAGATTCTGGATCGAGATGTAAAAGTACTAAGGTGGAACTCTATTCCACTGGTTAAGGTTCTTTGGCGTAATCATGGCACTAGGAGGCTACGTGGGAGCTTGAGGATACGATGCGTCAGCAATATCCTCACCTGTTCTAACCTGGTAATTTCGAAGATGAAATTTTCTTCTAAGGGGTAGAATTGTAACGCCCCAAAATATTAATTTTTGATTTTGTGTATGTGTGACACACAACGTCTATCTGCTTCAGTGGTTATGTGTTCTGAGTGTGTGTGTGAGGTCTCAAGTTCAAGCCTTACTGCAAATTTTGGTATTTTTATAAATAAAGCCTTAACCTTGAGCAAAGGGCTTCAGTTTAAATGTTGGGTAAATTACATCAGAATGGGCTTGTTGGTCTGGTGGTTAAATGGTGTATTATTTTGGTGGAGGTCTTGTGTTTGAATCCATGCACAGGCAAAGGTTATATCAAAATGGGTCTACTGGTCTACTGGTTAAGTGGAGTGTTGCATTGTTGGAGGTACTGTGTTCAATTCTCTGTGATGGAGTGGAGACAGTATTTTTGCTCCAATTTCGGCTAAGAGTTGTGTTGGGGCAAAATTCTGAGTAGTTGTGTTTTAGTGGGTTAATAGGGAGTGATTCTGGGAGATAATTGGGGAGAGTTTATCAGAAAATAATCTGATTATCTTTTTGTTGAAAAAAGAGATAGTAGAGTTTTGATTTTCTCTCCAATTCCCCAAACTATTTTTGACATTTTCTTCTTCTTCTTCTTTTCCCACCTCTATTAATTCTTTCCCCTAGTTGCTGTCGAAGTTTCCATTATTTTTCCCCTTCCGTTTATTTCTCTTCTTTTTTCCAATTGATTCCATTTATTAGAAGCTTTTTAGGACATGTTGGATTTTATAAGATTCATTAAAGGTTTCTCTAAAATAGCTAAACCTTTAACGAAACTATTAGAAAAAGATGTACCTTTCAATTTTGATCAGGAATGTTTAGATGCATTTAATACCCTCAAAGATAAATTAATAAATGCCCCAATTATAATTGCTCCTGATTAGAACTTACCCTTTGAACTAATGTGTGATACGAGTGATTTTACAATAGGTGCAATTTTGGGACAATGAAGAAACAAGCACTTCCAGCCATTTTACTACGCTAGCAAGACATTAACGACTGCACAAAAAAATTACACAACCACAGAAAAAGAATTACTAGCTGTAGTCTTTGCATTTGATAAATTTAGACAATATTTGATCCTATCTAAAGTTGTCGTCTACACTGACCATTTAGCTCTTCATTATCTTTTAACTAAACCTGATGCAAAACCTCGACTTATAAGATGGATTCTACTCTTATAGGAATTTAACTTGGAAATTCAAGATAAGGAAGGAGCTGAAAATCTTGCAACAGACCATCTTTCTAGACTTGAAAACCCGCATATCAAAGAACTCGACGAAAGTGAGATAAACGACTCATTTCCTAAAGAGCAACTCTTTTCGATAACCAACTCTGAGGTACCTTGGTTTGCAGATATTGCAAATTACTTAGCTGCTAACTTCTTACCATAAAAGTTAACACATCATCAAAAGAAGCGATTCTTTGCTAATGTGAAAAACTATTTTTGGGAAGATCCTTTTCTTTTCCGCATATGTGCAGATCAAGTGATTCGAAGGTGTATTACAAAAGATGAAGCAAGCAAAATCCTAGAGCATTAACATTCAAGACCTTAAGGAGGACACTACAGTGGGATTAAAACAGCACACAAAACACCCGAATCAAGTTTTTATTGGCCAACTTTATTTAAGGATGCCAACATGTATGTTGCTTCATGCGATAAATGCCAGAGAACAGGTAATATCTCTAAACGTGATGAAGTGCCTCAAACATATACACTATCATGTGAAATATTCGACGTATGGGATATTGATTTTATGGGTCCATTCCCTAGTTCATTCAGAAATAAATACATTTTAGTAGCAGTCGATTATGTGTCAAAATGGGTGGAAGCCCAAGCTTTACCTACTAACGATGCTAGAGTAGTAGCAAGATTTCTGAAGAAACTCTTCTCTTGATTTGGAACACCTAGAGCAATTATTAGTGATAGGGGCACTCACTTTTGTAATACTCAATTTGATAAAGTCCTAAAGAAATATAGAGTACACCACAGGACAGCTACCCTTTATCATCCTCAAACTAGCGAACAAGTGGAAGTGGCAAATCGAGAACTTAAGCGCATCTTAGAGAAAATAGTTGAAGCAAACAGGAAAGATTGGGCAGTAAAAGTAGGCAATGCACTATGGGCATATAGAATGACATTAAAAACCCCCATAGGAACATCCCCACACAAACTCGTTTATGGAAAAAGCTATCATCTACCATTTGAGTTAGAGCACAAAGCTTTCTGGGCTATAAAATTCCTAAACTAAGATCTTAAACCTACAGGTGAGAAGAGGATGATATAGTTGAACAAGTTAGATGAATGGCGAGCTAATGCCTATGAGAACTCACGTTTATATAAGGAGGCAACAAAGCGACGTCATGATGCTCATTTAAAGTAATCAAAGCAATTCAAAGTAGGCGACTTGGTCCTATTGTACAATTCAAGGTTAAAACTGTTCCCTGGAAAGCTTAAATCAAGATGGTCAAGTCCATTCGTGATCAAAACTATTTTTCCCTATGGCACAATCGAGGTAACCCATCCAACTCATGGCACATTCAAGGTAAATGGTCAGCGACTGAAAATTTATACTGGCAACGAATTTTGGGATATAAGAGAGGAGCTTCGGCTCCGTGAACCTTCAATTAGAAATGAAAACAGGGTAAGTCTAGCTTAAGACTCTAAACGAGCTCTTCTCGGGAGGCAACCCGAGCACTAAATTTACTAATATTATATTTATAACACCTAAACTACATGTTTCCCCTTCCACACGGCCTTGCACAGCGGCGTGGTCGTGGCCATGTGAATACCACGAATAGCCACATGGGTGTGGCAAATATGGTGTAAAAACAGGACAATAATTTTTCCAAGCCACGGGGTCTGACTAAACGGCACGGCCGTGCGACGTGATCATGAAATTGGCATGGTCGTGCGGCGTGATTATGGGCTGATTAAAGGACACGGGCATGAGACACAAACTCTCGTGTCCTCGAGAATGACACGTGGATGACACTCTCGTGCCTCGAGACTGTGGATGACACTGATTTATGGGCACGGGCGTAGGACCATAACCATGGGCATGGGAGAAGCGAACAAGGCCAGGCACGCCTAGGTAACACGGGCGTAGATGGCATCACAAACGCGCCCAAATTTGAATTCGTGAAAAGCACGGGCTAAAGAAATGGGAACACGGACATGACCTGAAACCGTGTCTCCCACCCCCTATTTAAGGCAGCACACGGTCTCACATTCCCCCCAAATTTTCTTTTCAACCCTAGCCACTTCTCCCCCAAAATCTCAAAAGAAACTCTGCCACAGACCCTCCCATCCCCTTTTTGATTTCCTCCGTCCCTTACCTCTTTCCCCTTCACAACACACATAAAAGTAAGTACACGACCATAACAACACACCCACGATAGTCGTTCTCCCCTATTTAGTTACAGCACACGCCCGTGTAGCACCCTCTAACGCCGTGCACTGACCAACTGTGCAACTCCTCTCCAAGCACTCCACCGATCACCTCTCATCTTTACATTTACCCCTTTTAAACTATTTATCACTTAAATTTATTTCATAAATAGTTCATGCTTATTTCTTAATATTAGTTTTATTTATTTTGTTCATTGTTTACTAATAGCACTTAAAGATTATACAAAATATTAGTTTATCATTATTATGATAGTTGTTTTCTACATGATATTATTGAACTCTTTAAGATTGTGCAATATGGTTGTAAAATGCTACTTGAATAGATAACAAGAACACAATGTCGTCATCTCGAGGAAAGAAAACTACGGTACCTAGTTTTAAAAATGAAAAGGACCCATCTCGTCATCGGCCAGTGCATCCGCTGAATTACGACATTCGTTCTTGCAATTCTCGCAAGGACCCCAGGAAGACCTCTATAGGATACTCCACGCACGACCCCTCGTCACAGGGAGGTGCATTGATTGGGTCGCTTTGGAGTAGGTCCGATTAGCCGACGATATACGAGCTCTCTTAACCACGGATCCATGGGACCAATTCTTTACAATCATCGAGCCCACGTATTTAGAGCTCACTCTGGAATTCTGCTCCATTTCTCACCTCCAAATGGTAATGACAAACTACGATGACCCCGGCACAATCTAGTTCTGCCTTGGAGGCATCGTGAGAGAAATGAATGTACCACAATTTGGAGCCCCTAGGACTCTACAATGAGGAATTTATGAAGGAACATGACCTCTCAGAGCTCCATCGCCACCTTCACAACACTCCGACAAGATGTTGGTACAATATAGCCCTCAGTTCAAACTCATAGGACCCTAGCCACTCGAAAGCAGCAGCTCTCGCCCCATCTCTACGATACTTACATACCATACTAGCCCACACATTGATAGGAAGGTGCGAGAGCACCGGCGTCGTCAACACTCATGACGCTTATTTCCTATGGTGTACGAAAAACTGCCAAGTTTTCAACCTAGCATATTTTATAGCTCGTGCCATCCAACACCAAACAGAGCAACACATGTGGGGGGTTATATCTATGGGCCCGTACATTACACGATTGGCTCGACATTTTGGGCTCTTCACCACCGCCGGTCAGGTCTCCTCACTGACACTGATAGGACAGATGTCCCTATAGGGCATCCAGACAATCCTACATATAAGGATGATCCAACGACGACGTGGGACCGATCCTCTAAAATATCGACTAGCTACTACTACTGAGGATGAGGATCTCGAGGACATTACTGATAATGTCCCACACCCATATGAGGAGCCACCATCGAGCCATCGTACTTCTCATGCGGCTTCATCACTTTTTGACATTTCTTGACGGCTCACTCAGTTCGAGTAGTATTGTACCCAACAATTTAATGACACCGCTCGACGATTCGATGGCATTGAGGCAACCCTTCAGCAGATCTGTCATTACCTCCACATATCACTGCCGCCTCCACCGATCGATCCAGCCTACGATGAGGACTTTTGAGGCCCTTCTTATTACTTTATTTTTATTTTTTCACTTTATTTTATTTCACTTATCTATTTAAGCTTTTTATTATGTTGCTTCAAACTCTTATTATTTCAATTTTATTCCTTTTATAACTGGCTATCTTACCATCGAATGTCCCTAACATCATCAATTAATTAGTACCCCCTAAAAATTTAAACGATGAATTAGCAGTTTAAAGGTTCAATATGCCACTTCGAGAATGGAAAGCATCATTGTCACCACCACATTCACTTTTTTTAAATCATCATCATAACCAACCCAAGGATCTCATCCAAAAATTCAGGAAGATTCACCTCTTTCCCTCTCTTTTGATTGTCTTATTATATGATTATTATATATCTTTGTACATTGAGGGCAATGTACATCTTAAGTGTGGGGGGTAAAAGTTTAATAGAAAAAGCGCCTAACTTTTTGAATTATTCTCAAATCCCTGAACGATATTCTATCTTAAAATAATTTTCTCATGTCACTAATTAGAATGAAATTCCTGTTGATTCATGATTTTTATTCATAAGTTTTAGATTAAGTAATTGATAATTTTACAATGATGATTTAAACTTTAAGATACTAGAGAATCAAGCATGATGAGTCTCTTTTCAAAAAATTCTGTTAGGTTGTCTACCTGAATCTAAATTGTTACCTTGAAGTTTGAAATTTACGAGGTTGACATCAAAATGCCCATAATTTTTGTGAGATTTTGAGCCTTTTAGAGCATACATTCTTTTCGTGCTCACTTTATTGATTATGAGTGTGTCAACATTGATTTGTTATTCTAGAACTTGCTTCGATTATACATGTTGAGACCACACTATTGATTTGATATACATATATGATTAAGGCACCTAGGATTTAACCCACTTACTCCACTAAAAGCCTACCCTCATAATTGACCCCTAGTGAACCCCTTTGATCCTAACAACCTTTTTTATTGACTCAACTCACTAATATTAACCCAAAACCCATATTATATTTGTTATCACCATTCCTTTTGATTACCCTTCTATCGAGATTTGTTTTAATCAGTTGCCTAATTATATTATTTTAGTGTTAAAGGTGTATCTTACATTGATTTTTTCCAAAAAAAAATCAAAGCATATTCATTATTATCAAAGTATATTCATTATTAGTTCTGTGATTAAGCGAGCCTATATGTTTAATTTCAACATCTTGAAGAAGAAGCTCGTATTATTAGTATTACAAGTTTTCAATTAATGTAATTATGCATGTTATTAGTTTACTTTTCTAGTTAGGTAATTTTTCAATCCAATCTCGATTTTAACCGCTCTAATTCAGCCTTTATCCACACCTTTAACCCAAGCCCCGTTATAACCCTTTTTAAAGACCTTGATTTGTGTATCATCCCATTTTACAGTGGTGGAGATTTGATTTTCATGCAAGCCTACGTGATTAACTTTTCATGTTCGACTTATGAGTGCTTTATTTTGGAACCTTAAACAACTTGAGTGATTTGAGTGAATCTTAAGTGAGGATGTCAACTTTTGTCGATTTTGAATTAAAGGTAATTATTTGGATAAGGGGAAAAACCTATGTTTTCAAGCTAAAAACTCATGACTTTGATTGTTTGAATCCTTAGGACTCTTTTAGTTGAATTATCCATGTATAAATTATCTATGAATTATGATGACATTATTGATGAAAATTATGAATTGAGGAAGTTCATTTTAATTGTGAGTTGAGAATTTTACTTGAGAACATGCAAAAGCTTAAGTGTGGTGGTATTTGATAAACCGTAATAGTAACATATTTTAATCCCACATTTAGCATATTTTTGGATGATTTTTCCTTTAATAATGGAAATAGGTGCTCCTAATCCTTTTTTTTTCATATTTTATACTCAGGAGACCACCGGAGGATGAAAAGAATGAATAACAGATCGAAAACAGAGAAAATGGGCCAAAGTATGAAATCCACACGGCCTGGGCCTAAGACCGCATGACCGTGCCCCGTAAGAAGAGTCGACTATGACTGGACCCCGAAATACACGGTCGTGCCTCATCAACAAGTTCAAACACGGCCTGACCACGATTTGCACGGGCGTGTGCCATGGGCATGTCTCTCGCAGAAAAATAGAATTCTATTCGGATTAAGGTACTCAAAAGCAAAGAAATAGATTCCAAAAGCCTATATAAAGACCATAGGGGCCAACCTTTGGGGGCGTTCAGTTAGGCCAAAGAGCCAAGCCAGAATAGTTAAATTCAGGGATTTACTTGAAGAAAACCAGTTGATTCATCTCAGGAAGCCGGAATCATACTCAAGATAGAGGAACTCTCCTTTAATTCCTTCAAGGGGTTTTAGGGTTTTTTTTATGTTTTGTTTTATCTTTTCTTCTAAGATATTTTCTTTTATAATTATGAACTAAACCCTCAGATACTTGAGGGGGATGAAACTTAAGAAGGATCTTGTTATTGTTATCTGAGCTGTATGATAAATACTTGATTTGTCCTTAACTATGTGCTCTTAATTCTTGTTTTGGTATTTCCAAGATATTGATTCAAGTGTAATGTGCTTAGGTAGAGGAGGAAGAGACACTGTCTAAGAGTAGATCTAGCATAGTTAAGCGGAGTTGCTCGTGCGCCTAGAGATAAGGTGACAAAAATCTGTCGGATTAGGGTCAAACCTAATATGGGAGTCCATAGGTCGAGTTAATGCAATTCTATGGGTTTTAATTAGAAAGAGATTTCAATTAATCAACCTAGGGTTAGACGTTAGTATCCTCGAGAGGGGTATTTATATAAATTAGGGAATCCTACGGATCAAGTCAAGTGAATAAATCGCCTGGTTCAGAGTTAGATAACAAGTGAAGTCTAGGTGGATTCTTCCTCAGGTATTGTCCAAATCAATCTGTTTTCTCTCAAGTCCTTCCCCAAATTTCTTCTTTGTCTTGGCACCTTTAGTTTAGTTGATTAGTTAATTTTAGATTAGATAAAAATTCCCTTAATTCGTAGGCTAAATAATAGAAAGAGAGTTAATATTAGTACTTTTGGTTCCTTTGGGTTCGACAATCCGGTCTTGCCGCTAACTATACTACTGTTCGATAGGTGCGCTTGCCTCCATCTTTGTCTTAGTTTCCAGGTTCGATCATTCTTTTTATAAATTTTTAATACTCGACAGACACGATCATGCATAATCACCCAGACAGTTTTATTAAAGCCTCTTCAACGAGGGATGTTTCAAAATAAATGTTTTAAATGAATAAAGATGACTTCCTAAGTCCTAACAATGGTTCACTAAAGATGATAACATGGAATATTGCCATCGTAACAACGAGGTTTCAAAAATACTATCGTGTGACATTATCAGATACGGCCATAATGTCTAGGCCGGGTTTGGGGTGTTACATAACTAAAATAGAACTAACAAACAAACAAATAACAATCTATAAGATCCAATAAACCTTTTCAATAAGGTCCAAAACAACATGATTATCAACAAATTCAACATGAATGACAATAATTAATAAATCAGTAAAAAACAATCCAACATGAATGATACTAATAAAAGATTTAGAACTCAATTAATATAACAAACAAATTCAATGGAAATTAATAAGAATAAAATATATGAACTGTGGAAGTAGCGGTGGAAGCATGGTGAATAAATGTAGAGCAAACCAGTGAGACGATGATGGTGATGACTCAAGGCTGGAGCAGAGAAGCTGATAAAGAAAGCAAGAGATAGATGGGCGAGAGCTAGAGGTCACAGAATTGACGTGTATTGATAACTTAAAAGGTTGTTATATATAACTTTTTATGTAACATTTTGGTTTATACCTTAGTCAGAATTGTGGTTTCGGGACCACAAATTCGAGTTTGTATAATATTTTAATATTATTTTCTGTGCCATTGATAAGTGATTAAGCATGTGCTAAAGTTCCGTAAGTTAATTTGTCTGTCTGGTGTTTAATTTGACAAAAGGATTGAATTGCATTAAATGTGAAAGTTGTACGTTATATATTAAAGTGTTTATATGTTGTGGCTTATTAAGGTGGAGGCCTGTTGTTGTTATTAAACCAATAGTTAGTTGGTGGATGGTTAAAGGACTAGTATGCACTTAATGAATATAAGTTTCTTATGTTTAATAAAAAGTTAATAAGGTAATTAGATTAATAATATGTTTATAACAAAATAAAACATTTGTTTCATCTTTTTTGTATTCATTCATCACCGAAAATTAGAAAAGAAATAGGGGCTGTAAAGCTTTCTTCTATTTGGCCATTTGAGAGGTTAATTCAAGGTATGTTTTTGATCGGTTTTCGATAATTTTTACGTTTTCGTAATCGTTGCTTCGAATGCTTCAAAATCGATGTCTTAATTTTGAGAATTGATGATGTTTTTGAAATGAGAATTTGATGAACTCATATGATTTATGATGATTTATGGTGTTAAATGAAAGATATGTGTTAAATGAACATGTTTTGTTCTTGATTTTTTGATGAATTTAGCTAATTAGGGCTAAATTGTGAAAATAGCAATTTGAAGGACTAAATTATGAAATAAATGAAATTTTTGGACTTCTATGATATATATGAGCATTTGGCTAAGCATGGGTATAGGGTGATTTTGTGTATTTGATGTTTTGAGAAAAATGGACTAAATTGATAAAATGTGCAAATATGAGGGCTAAATTGCAAATTTCCATAAATGTGTGTTCATGGACTAAATTGAATAAATTAGCGAATAAATGGATTACATTTGAATATGTATAGATCAAGAGTCGAAGAAAACAGACTTAGATCACTGGAAAGCGAAAGTAGTTGAATAATCGAGATCGAACGAATATCCGAATCTGAGGTAAGTCAATATACAAATAAACATGTTTGAATTGAATTATGTGTGTTTATATGACTATTGATATTGATGAATACATATGAGATGATGTATACATGAATTCCGAGATAGAATCAATTTGTTATCAAAGTCCGAGAAGTCCCATTTGAACTTAGGAATAGATAGGATTTACTATGTCATGACATAGGTGTCTGTTAAGTGATATCATGTAAGACCACATCTGGGACGTTGGCATTGATTTATGATTTGGTGTAAGACCATGTTTGGGACATTGGCATCGATATGATATTTACGTGTAAGACCATGTCTGGGATATTGGCATCGTATTGATTCGTGTAAGACACTGTCTGGGACAGTGGTATCGATATTTGAGTACATGTAAGACCTCGTTTGAGACGTTGGCATTGTACGACTATTCTGATCATTCTAAGTATCCTATTAGATTCCAAACGATTCAATGGCCAAATTAGAGATACGGATGACTATGTGATCTGCAAATCTGTTTCGGGTACGTTTGATATGTACACTAAGTGTGTATAAAAGGTAATTATCTATATGAATTTACTATGATGAAATGTGTTATTGAATATGAGCTAAGTACATATGTGATATGTGAATAGAAGTTGTGGCAAGATTTGTGCAAGCAAATGTGTTAAAGATCATATGATGAAGTGGCTATGAGAACTATAAGTACCAATGTACTAATTTGGTTATATGTATTGTATGTTATGTTTATTTGTATATGGCTTACTAAGCTTTTGAAAGCTTACTCTATGTGTATTTGTTCTTTTTTATAGATCGTCAAAGCTACTGATAAACCAAAATAGTAACATATTTTAATCCCACATTTAGCATGTTTTTGGATGATTTTTCCCTTTAATTATGGAAATAGGTGCTCTTAATCCTTTGTTTTCATGTTTTATACTTAGTAAAGCACCAGAGGATAAAAAGAACAAGAAACGGGCCAAAAATGGAAAAATTGGGCCAAAGCATGAAACCCACATGGCTTGGGCCCAAGACCACATGGCCGTGCCTTGCAAGAAAAGTCAACCACGGCTTGGACCCCAAAATACATGGTCGTGCCTCATCAACAGGATCGACCATGGCCTGGCCACGATTTACACGGGCGTGTGCCATGGGCATGTCCCTACCATAGGAAAATAAAATTCTATTCGAATTAGGGTACTTAATGGAAAAGAAACATATCCCAAAAGCCTATATTAAGACCCTAGAGGCAAACCTTTAAGGCGGCGTTCAGCTAGGCCAAAGAGCCAAGCTAGAGTCGTTAATTTCAAGGATTTACTTTAAGGAAGCCAGTTGATTCATCTAAAGAAGCCAGAGTCATACTCAAGACGGAGGATCTCTCCTTCAATTCCTTCAGGGGGTTTTAGGGATTTCTTATGTTTTGTTTTATCTTTTCTTCTGAGATGTTTTTTTTTTACAATTATGAGCTAAACCTTCAAATACTTGAGGGGGATGAAACCTAAGATGGATCTTGTTATTATCATCTGAACTGAATGATAAATATTTGATTTGTTCTTAACTATGTGTTCTTAATTCTTGTTTTGGTATTTCCAGGATATTGCTCCAAGTGTGAGGTGCTTAGGAAAAGGAGGAAGAGACCCTGTCTAAGAGTAGGTCTAGCATAGTTAAGCGAAGTTGCTCGCGCGCCTAGAGATAGGGTGACGAAAATCTACGGATTAGGGTCAAACCTAATATGGGAGTCCATAGATCGAGTTAATACAATTCTAGAGGTTTTAATTAGAAAGAGATTTCAAATAATCAACCAAGGGTTAGATGTTAGTAGCCTTGAAGAGAGGTATTAATGTAACTTAGGGAATCCTACGGATCAAGTAAAGTGAATAAGTCATCCGGTTCAGAGTTAGATAACAAATGAAGTCTAGGTGGATTCTTCCTCAAGTATTATCTAAATCAATCAGTTTTTCCCTCAAGTCTATTCCCCTATTTCCTCTTTGTCTATTCCTCTATTTCTTCTTTCTCTTAGCACCTTTAGCTTAGTTAATTAGTTAATTTTAGATTAGATAAAAATCCACTTAATTCTTAGGCTAAATAATAGAAAGAGAGTTAATATTAGTACTTTTGGTTCCTTTGGGTTCGACAATCCGATCTTGCCGCTAGCTATACTACTGTTCGATAGGTGCACTTGCCTCCATCGTAGTCTTAGTTAGTTTCCAGGTTCGATCATTCTTTTTATAAATTTTTAAGACTCGATAGACACGATCAGCTACTAAAGGCTCGGGACCGTCGAGGATCGTCATCACACTACCTAAGCTCATTTTGGTACTTTTGGAACACGTATATAGTTAGATATGGCATGTATAGGCTAGTCATCTTGGTTATGTTTGAAATGTGTATAATAGCCATGAGATGTGGCTAGATAAGTATTGGTAATATGCTTGAGTAAATATGAAAATGATGTATGTTTTGGCATGGCTAGATAGCTTATGAAATGGTTAAAGATTTGGTAATCATATGAATGCAACATGAGCATGTTTGATTGTTCAAAGGAGTGGATATATGAATGAAAAAGATGGATGAATTATGCTTAATTGCATAAATGTTTAGTTGTACAAATTGGCATGGTTGGAGTTGCAATTGTAGGTGAAGAATTGATGATTCTTTGATATGTTTTGGTTGCAAAATTATGCATGAAATGATTTGGTAATTTGATTGTAGAGATTGACCCTTGTAAGGGTGGCATTATGGCCTTAAAAATGGCTTATTTTGCCGACACAGCTATGGCACACGGACGTGCCTAATGGCCGTGGGAAAATGTGTAACATCCCAAAAATGGGGCTATTTGGAATTTAATTATTTTTCTTATGTATGAACTGCTGTGATATTATTTATGGAATAATAGAGCTTAATTAAAGGCCTTGAGTTGGCTCGGAATAGTAGAAAAAATATATTATTTGCTTTAAAGGTGGATAGCCTTAGTAGTTAGGGGTTATAAGAATAAATGGAGAAACTTTTGACATAAAATGAGCCTAGAATAAGTGGCAAAGGGAGGGCCACTTGGGAGCTACAATTGACGCCATCAAGAACAAGGGAGAGCCTTGGTTCGAGTCACAATTCTCCCTTTTTGTTCTTATTTTGGACGGCATAGGGAGGGGAGAGTTCTTTCTCTCTTTAAACTCTCTTTCTTTTTATTTTATTAATAATATTGGATAATAAGAGGAAATCAAGGATATTATTATAGTAGATAAAAGAGATATTAGTTGATTTATTAAGTGATTATAGGGATTAATTCAAATTATTTTGAATTTAATCAAACAAGTGGTCTAGAGCAATTTAAGGAAGTAGGATGGATTTTGGACTCTTGGTTGAAGAGTTGGACGGTAAGGCTACTAGGGGGGTGCCGAATGCTTATAAAAGCACCCATTTGGTCACCTTGTTTTCTTTTTTTCTCCAGTTTGCTAGCCAAATTTTCAACACCTTTCTTCTGATATTTTTCCTTTTCCATTCTCTCAAAACCTTAGTGAAACCCTCTACTTCTCCTTGCAAACCCCATTCTCAATTCCCTTTTCTTTATTTTCCTCTAGTAGAACCTCCCCACTACTCCCTTGTAGTCTTGGCCGAATACACTCCCTTGGAAGTGCCGATTTTCTTCCCTTCTATTTACTCACTTTGGCCGAATATCGAGGTCATAAGGGTTTCTCGGATTTCTTCTTCGAACCGATTAGCAAGGGGTAAGTATGTCAAAATCTTTCATCTTATTATCTCCTATGTCGACTTGGTCAAAAGGAAAAGCCAATTATCTTGGTGGTTAACTAATGTGGTAACGATTCATTTAGGTGCGAGATTTTAAGGTATTCGATCTAAGTCTCTATCCTCCATCAACGAAGTTGGTAAGTGTGGGTAAGACCTATGCTAGTATTCAAAAGCGAAAGCTTTGGTTATGAGTAATAATGACTAATCGATTATTTTGGAAAAACAGATTCAAGTATCAAAAGTGGTTAGTAGCCAAACGAGGAAAGGTAAGATACGGGTTCATAAGGAACCCTTTCAATAAATTGGTTTGGCCGATTAGGCCATAATATTAATCCTAAAGAGTTGGCGAATATAGATGCAGATAGATCTAGGTGGTCAACTCCTCTTCGAGATCTAGACTCCTCGTTGGTGTCGTGTGTACATACACACGTATAACTTATTAAATATGTTAATTATTGTGAATGCTAATTTGGTTATTGTAGCGTTGGATATCATACCATATCGGTATAGTTGGCAATTCAGGTAAGTACCTGTTTGAATATGCTATTTGATGCTTTTGGTAAGCATAATGTATTGATGCATGAGATTTAAGCATGTGATGGCATGAAACATGTATGTATATTGACTGATGTGGGATTAGTGAGTGGAGGGGGCAGTATTATTGTGCCGACGGGCACCAATGTTTTGGTAACACACCGTGACTACGGTCACCAGAGGTTTGGTACCTCCAGAGGTTTGGCACCTCATAGCGACTTGTCCCTGTGGTTAACACCACCGTGGGTTGGCCCCACTTGAGATATGGGATCGTCTGCCAGTGATTTGGTATCACACGATGGGTTGGCCCCATCAAATGATCTGTGTCTATGGACACCAGTGTTTTGGTAACACATTGTGACTATATGTCACCAGTGGTTTGGCACCACCAGTGGTTTGGTACCACAACGGGGTAGACAGTGGCGTTTGGATGGATAGGATGGGTATTTAATATTCTGCATATTAATGGTTATGTGTTGTGTATGAAAATGTTTTAAAACGGGGAAGGGTTACATACCGAGTCTTGGTGACTCACCTTCTCCATTATTTTTTTTAGGTGATGCATAGATCGCGGATATGGAGCCGAGGGACTCGAGGTGGCCATGCGGTGGACTTAAATTAAATGAACTTAAACTTAATTTGTTTTATTTTATTATTGGTTTGTTTTTATTTGGGTTGTAATAAGGCCTCCATAAACTTTATTTTATTTTTTTTTTGTTGTTACTCATATGTCGGATACTTGTTTAAAGCTACATCATTAAAATTAAATTAAAATCACATGTTTTCCTAAATCAACACGAAAATGTTTTATCGTGTCAGCGGACACATTCAAAATTGGTATAATAACTTGGCTTCAATTAAATTTCCAAACTTAATCTAAGTATGATTTCAGCAAGATAACCAAAAACGAGCAGTTTTCAACAAAGTTTAAATTGGATTTTAACATGGGTTTCAAAAAGTTTTCCTCAGTAGCGACCCATATTCGGTCCTAACGTTTGGTAGGGTTCAATGTTACAAATTGGTATCGAGCCTTGTTCAATACTCATTGTGGGGCCCAAGGCCCAAAAATGTTTTAGTAGGCCTTATTAATTGTTTTTGGGTTTTAAAGCAAGATGGCCCGAGTCTCCCAAGACCGATCCGCCTGTAAGTACATCTAAACCTCTGTGTGAATTATATTCGTAGAAGGGTAGGAAGCATGGAACGTAGATAGACTTATAGGAACTTGAACCGTAGGATTAGATTACTCAAACACACAAACAGTACATAAGATTTAATGAACTAAACCAACCTATGGCTAAGTCATCGAGCTAGGGTGTGGTAACCCCTCAGACGCATGTCCGAGATTGGAACAGGAAGAGCCTAGTATTTAAGCGGTCGAGTGACTCACCATCTCTTCGCAGTATCCTACCCGGTGCGTAGCTTGGGTTCACCCTAACCTGAGGGCTCGGTGGTGTGGTAACTCTCATGCGCATGTCTAGAAAGGTTCGGTGGGAGCTTGGTATTTAAGCGGTCAGTGTGACTCACCTTCTCTCCACATGAAACCTGCCAGTGCGTAGCTTGGTTCACCCCGACCAAGAGGGCTCGGTCATAGTTAAACATAATGACTAAAACCGAAAGGAATTAGCCTTGATTTTCAAAAAGGAATGAAACAACAAAACTTGGTTTTAAAACTTTAAAATCACTCCTTCAAACGTAAGAACAACTCTTTTACAATGTTTTCCGAAAAGTTTGATTTGTGGAAAATTACGAAAATACCCTTAGGGGTAAAATTACTAAAATACCCTTGGTTCATAAAACATCAACTCAATGATTTTGTCCAAAATTCCAACTACTTTTCAAATATTCAACCCTGCTTTGAAGATCATCAATAAAATACTTTGGTTTTGAAAAATTACGAAAACGCCCTCAAACCGCAAAATTACCAAAATGACCTTGACTTCTGAACTTTTTGCAACATCACCGTTTTAAGAAAAGAAAATTTGCAAAGGGACCCTCAGAGTTTTACAATGGTTAAAAACATTTTCGACGTGCAAAATTTACAAAATTACCCCTGATGGACAAAATTACCAAAATACCCCTGGTTTCCGAAATAATGCCATAACTTCAAACCTTATCAATTTTCAATAATACCTCTAGTGTTGGGAATTGCAAAAAATAACCCACTTCACTAAAGTTTTAAAAATTTCTTTTATTACAAAAATACCCAGAGGGAAAAGACGAAAATACCCGGGTTAGAAATGGGCGTAAATGTCCAAGAGCGAATAGGTATGGAAAGTATTAAGGAATGGATGCAAGAACTTTTGTGTGAACTAAGATAGAAGATGAAACCTTGTTTGCACGGAAGAATCTCTAATTAAAATTCCTTCATAAAATTTCTTCATGAGTAATGAAGTGGAACAAACGCTAATACATAAAATTTCTCTTAATCGATTAAAAGCGCAGAGATAGAATGAGTTCTAGAGGACGTGGACGCTGTGGACGCGTAGGGGTAGGATGACTGTGTCGAAACCCGCTGTGTCGGGACAGGTTCGAAAATGAAGTACCACCGCCACCACCACCTCCTACTTTTAGAGCTGAGGAGCAGGATCAGACCGGTGGTGAGGCAGTATCGCAAGCAATATTGCGAGTTCTGGAGATTGTGGCTGGGGCTGGTGGAAATTTAGCAGCTCGGAAATCTGTTCCCGAGTGAATTCGATCCAACGGAGCTGAAGTGTTTCGGGGTGTGTCAGGAGTGGCACCCAGTGTAGCAGAATACTGGCTAGAGTCAACTGAAAGGATCATGGATGATCTTGACCTGACTGAGGAAGAAAAACTGAAAGGGGCCGTATCACTTCTAAAGGATGAAGCGTATCAGTGGTGGCTGACAGTTCGAGATGGCGCTACGGCAGATGATCTGACTTGGGATTATTTCAAGACCACCTATCAGAAGAAGTATGTGGGCACCAGTTATACAGATGCTCAGAGGAAAGCCTTTCTAGGGTTAGTGCAAGGAACTAAGTCAGTAGCGGAATATGAGGCGAGTTTTAAGACCGAGTAGGTATGCTAGAGGCATCGTACATCAACACGAATGCCGTGTCCGCTTTGAAGATGGACTCAGAGATGATTTGAGGTTACCGATTGCCCGCAGACAAGTTCGTGAGTTTTCATCTCTTGTGGAAAAGGCTAAGGTAGCCAAGGAATCAAGGAGGTCGTGAGGCAAAACTATAGTAGGAATAATCAAAGAGAGGATTTGGGTCAGCTGGATCCAGTGGTAGTGTCCAGAAAAAGGCTAGGCCAAGTGGGCCAAATCAGGCGGCAAGGCCCATGACTGCTAATCAGAGGCCGACTCAGAGTAACCGCTGTGGGAAGACCCATTGGGGAAGTTGTTCGACCCGGTGATAGAGGATGTTTTGAGTGTGGGTCTTTGGAGCACCGGTCGAGATTATCCCGTAAACAAGCTCGAAATCACCGTAGGGCGTAACTGCACTCGGGATAGAAATGTGGGACCACAGAGGGGTCGTGGTAATGGCAGAGGAAGCAACGGTCCTAACCGAGGTCGTGGAATCCAGGGCAGAGGTTCGGGCAACACAGAGGCTAGGCAGCCTGGCTTAGTCTATGCGGCGAGGCGTCGCGAGGAAGGTGACGCACCGGATGTCATAACCGGTACGTTTCTGATTTTTGGTCTTCCTTATTATGCATTAATCGATGTAGGGTCTACACATTCATACGTAGCGAGTAGTGTGGTAGAGACTTTGGACCTAAACTCAAACCGCTTCAGGGTGATGATCGAAGTTAGTCCGTTAGGTCACTCTATAGTGGTAGACAAACTTTATAGAGACGCACTTCTAGAACTCCAAGGGTAGTATTTGTGGTCGATCCGATGGAACTACCGCTTGGGGAGTTCGATTTGATCCTTGGAATGGATTGGTGGTTAAGTATCGTGCAATTTGGATTATGCGGCTAAGCGCATGGTTCTTAAGACGGCTAAAAACGATGAAGTGGTTATGATAGGTGATAGAAGGAATTACCTATCCAACGTGGTGTCTGCCTTGAAGGTTGAGAAGATGGTCAAGAAGGGTTGTAAGGCGTTTTTGGTTCAAATCTGTGCTTTGGAAGCTAAGGCGTCAGTAGTTGGAAAGGTCCGAACGGTTGGGGAATTTGCTGATGTGTTCCCAGAAAAACTTACGGATCTGCCTCCAGATCGGGAAGTCGAATTCGGTATAGACTTACTACCGAACGGCACCGTGTCTATAGCACTCACCGAATGGCACCAAAGGAATTGGTGGAGTCAAGGCTCAAATTCGTGAGCTCTTGGATAAAGGGTCTATTCGACCTAGTATATCTCCTCGGGAGCGCTGTATTGTTTGTCAAGAAGAAGGACGGTTCTATACGGATGTGCATCGACTACCGTCAGTTAAACAAGTTAACGATCAAAAACAAGTACCCATTGCCTCGGATCGATGACTTGTTTGACCAGTTGAAGGGGGCGTCGGTGTTTTCGAAGATAGACCTTAGGTCGGGTTACCATCAACTTAAGGTGAAGGAGGCCGATGTTCACAAGATGGCATTTTGAACTCGGTATGGGCATTACGAGTTTCTAGTGATGCCATTCGGGTTGACCAATGCACCGGCAGCGTTCATGGATTTAATGAATAGAGTATTTCAACAGTACTTGGACCAATTTGTCGTAGTATTCATAGACGACATATTGGTTTACTCTAAGACGGAGGAGGAGCACGACAAGCATTTACGGATAGTTCTGCAAGTGTTGAGGGAAAAACAGTTATATGCCAAATTCAGTAAGTGCGAATTTTGGCTAAGGGAGGTGGCTTTCTTGGGTCACGTAGTGTCAGCGGAAGGGATTAGAGTGGATCCCCGCAAGATTGAAGTGGTGTTAGAGTGGAAACCGCCTAAGTCGGTGGCGTAGATCTGAAGTTTTCTGGATTTAGCAGGTATTATCGGAGGTTTGTGGAGGGTTCTCCGATCGCAAATCTTGCTGACTAAGTTGCTAAGAAAAGGTGTTCCATTTGTATGGTTAGAGAAGCAACAAGAAAGTTTTGATAAGTTGAGGAAGATTCGACTAAGCTCGGTTCTAGTACAACCCGAGGGAGGGAAGTTATTCACAGTCTATTGTGATGCATCTCACACTGGTTTGGGATGTGTGTTGATGCAGGATGGGAACGTAGTAGCCTATGCGTCCCGTCAGTTAAGATCGCATGAGGTTAACTACCCAACTCACGACCTGGAGTTGGCAGCAGTTGTCTTCGCTCTGAAGATATGGAGACATTATCTTTATGGGGAGAAGTCGGTAATTTACACGGATCACAAAAGTTTGAGGTATCTTCTGACTCAGAAGGATCTGAATCTGAGACAGCGCCGATGGATTGAACTGTTAAAGGACTACGACTATTCCATCGAATATCATCCGGGTAAGGCTAATGTGGTGGCTGATGCGTTGAGCCGGAAGGTTGTGGCGGACTTAAGAGCAATGTTTGCTCAGTTGAGCCTTTATGACGATGGAAGCCTTTTGGCAGAGCTTCAAGTTAAGCCAACCTGGATCGAGGAAATTAAGGACAAACAGTTAGTGGATGAAGGGTTAAATGCTAAGAGGATGCAAGTTCAAGATGGTGGATTAGAAGGGTATAGTGTGACTGGTGATGGTGTGTTATGTTTTCTAGGACGGCCCTGTATGCCGAAGGATATGGAGTTGAGGCGAAAAATTCTCCAGGATGCTCATAGCAGCCCATACGCTATGCATCCGGGAGGCAGCAAGATGTATGGAGATCTACGGAAATAGTTCTGGTGGCCCGGGTTGAAGCGTGAGATAACGAAATTCGTAGGGAAGTGTTTGACGTGTCAGCAGGTTAAGGCTGAACACCAGTTACCATCGGGGCTACTTCAACCGGTAAAGATCCCTCAATGGAAGTGGGAGCGGATCACTATGGATTTCGTCAGTGGTCTACCCCTTACGCCCAGCAAGAAAGATGCAGTTTGGGTAATCGTAGACCGTCTGACTAAATCAGCTCACTTCATACCGGTGAGAATGGATTACTCACTCCAGAAGCTAGCAAAGTTATACGTGGCCGAGATAGTCAGATTGCATGGTGTACCGTGTCGCTTATCTCGATAGGGACCCAAGGTTCACTTCGAGGTTTTGGAAAGCGTTACATCAAGCATTGGGTACGCGGTTGGATTTCAGCACAGCTTTCCATCCTCAGACGGACGGGCAATCCGAAAGGGTCATACAAATCTTAGAAGATATGCTGAGGGGTTGTGTCTTGGAATTCGAGGTAGTTGGGAGGAATTTTTACCTTTAGCCGAGTTCGCCTACAACAATAGCTACCAAGCGAGTATTCAGATGGCACCATACGAAGCACTGTATGGACGGAAATGCCGAACTCTGACATGTTGGACAGAGTTGGGTGAACGACAAGTGTTGGGCCCAGAATTGGTTGCGAAAACTGAGGATAAAGTGAAGGTGATTCGAGCCCGTCTTAAGGAAGCATCAGATAGACAGAAGTCTTATGCTGATCTTAAGCGCAAGGAAATGGAGTATGCAGTAGGGGATAAGGTTTTCCTGAAGGTGTCGCCTTGGAAGAAGGTACTAAGGTTTGGGCGAAAAGGGAAGCTAAGCCCAAGGTTCATCGGGCCATATACAGTTGTAAAGCGAGTAGGACCGGTAGCTTATCAGTTAGAGTTGACGGCAGAACTGAATCAGATCCATGACGTATTTCATGTATCGATCTTTGAGGCAGTATCGGTCAGATCCTTCATACGTTGTGCGATGGCGTAGATTGAGGTGAATGCGGATTTATCTTTTGAAGAAGAACCAGTTCAGATCTTAGATCGTGATATAAAGGTTCTACGTAGAAAGTCAGTGCCCTTAGTGAAAGTGCTGTGGCAGAACCATGGTGTGGAAGAAGCTACGTGGGAACCTGAGGATGTGATACGGCGGCAATATCCTCATCTGTTTTAGTTAAGTAATTTCGGGACGAAATTTATTTTAAGGGGGGTAGAACTGTAACATCCCAAAAATGGGGCTATTTGGAATTTAATTATTTTTCTTATGTATGAACTGCTGTGATATTATTTATGGAATAATAGAGCTTAATTAAAGGCCTTGAGTTGGCTCGGAATAGTAGAAAAAAATATATTATTTGCTTTAAAGGTGGATAGCCTTAGTAGTTAGGGGTTATAAGAATAAATGGAGGAACTTTTGACATAAAATGAGCCTAGAATAAGTGGCAAAGGGAGGGCCACTTGGGAGCTACAATTGACGCCATCAAGAACAAGGGAGAGCCTTGGTTCGAGTCACAATTCTCCCTTTTTGTTCTTATTTTGGACGGCATAGGGAGGGGAGAGTTCTTTCTCTCTTTAAACTCTCTTTCTTTTTATTTTATTAATAATATTGGATAATAAGAGGAAATCAAGGATATTATTATAGTAGATAAAAGAGATATTAGTTGATTTATTAAGTGATTATGGGGATTAATTCAAATTATTTTGAATTTAATCAAACAAGTGGTCTAGAGCAATTTAAGGAAGTAGGATGGATTTTGGACTCTTGGTTGAAGAGTTGGACGGCAAGGCTACTAGGGGGTGCCGAATGCTTATAAAAGCACCCATTTGGTCACCTTGTTTTTTTTTTTCTCCAGTTTGCTAGCCGAATTTTCAACACCTTTCTTCTGATATTTTTCCTTTTCCATTCTCTCAAAACCTTAGCCGAAACCCTCTCTACTTCTCCTTGCCGAAACCCCATTCTCAATTCCCCTTTTTCTTTTATTTTTCCTCTAGCCGAACCTCCCCACTACTCCCTTGTAGTCTTGGCCGAATACACTCCCTTGGAAGTGCCGATTTTCTTCCCTTCTATTTACTCACTTTGGTAGAATATCGGAGGTCATAAGGGTTTCTCGGGATTTCTTCTTCAGACCGATTAGCAAGGGGTAAGTATGCCGAAAATCTTTCATCTTATTATCTCCCTATGTCGACTTGGTCAAAAGGGAAAAGCCGAATTATCTTGGTGGCTAACTAATGTGGTAACGATTCTGTTTAGGTGCCGGGATTTTAAGGTATTCGATCTAAGTCTCTATCCTCCGTCAACCGAAGTTGGTAAGTGTGGGTAAGACCTATGCTAGTATTCAAAAGCCGAAAGCTTTGGTTATGAGTAATAATGACTAATCGATTATTTTGGAAAAAACAGATTCAAGTATCGGGTGCCGTGGTTAGTAGCCAAAACGAGGAAAGGTAAGATACCGGGTTCATAAGGAACCCCTTTCAATAAATTGGTTTGGCTGATTAGGCCATAATATTAATCCTAAAGAGTTGGCCGAATATAGGTGCAGATAGATCTAGGTGGTCGACTCCTCTTTCGGGATCTAGACTCCTCGTTGGTGTCAGGTGTGTACATACACACGTATAACTTATTAAATATGTTAATTATTGTGAATGCTAATTTGGTTATTGTAGCGTTGGATATCATACCATATCGGTATAGTTGGCAATTCAGGTAAGTACCTGTTTGAATATGCTATTTGATGCTTTTGGTAAGCATAATGTATTGATGCATGAGATTTAAGCATGTGATGGCATGAAACATGTATGTATATTGAGTGATGTGGGATTAGTGAGTGGAGGGGGCCGTATTATTGTGCCAACGGGCACCGTGTTTTGGTAACACACCGTGACTACGGTCACCGGAGGTTTGGTACCTCTAGAGGTTTGGCACCTCATAGCGACTTGTCCCCGTGGTTAACACCACCGCTGGTTGGCCCCACTTGAGATATGGGATCGTCGCGGTGATTTGGTATCACACGATGGGTTGGCCCCATCAAATGATCTGTGTCTATGGACACCAGTGTTTTGGTAACACATTGTGACTATATGTCACCAGTGGTTTGGCACCACCAGTGGTTTGGTACCACAACGGGGTAGATAAAGTGGCGCTTGGATGGATAGGATGGGTATTTAATATTACGCATATTAATGGTTATGTGTTGTGTATGAAAATGTTTTAAAACGGGAAGGGTTACATCGAGTCTTGGTGACTCACCTTCTCCATTATTTTTTTCAGTGATGCATAGATCGCGGATATGGATAGGAGGGACTCGAGGTGGCCATGCGGTGGACTTAAATTAAATGAACTTAAACTTAGCTGTTTTATTTTATTATTGGTTTGTTTTTATTTGGGTTGTAATAAGGCCTCCATAAACTTTATTTTTTTTTTGTTGTTACTCATATGTCGGATACTTGTTTAAAGCTACATCATTAAAATTAAATGAAAATCACATGTTTTCCTAAATCAACACGAAAATGTTTTATCGTGTCAGCGGACACATTCAAAATTGGTATAATAACTTGACTTCAATTAAATTTCCAAACTTAATCTAAGTATGATTTCAGCAAGATAACCAAAACGAGCAGTTTTCAACAAAGTTTAAATTGGATTTTAACATGGGTTTCAAAAAGTTTTTCTCCGTAGCGACCCATATTCGGTCCTAACGTTTGGGCCGGGTTCGGGCTGTTACAAAATGGCAGTATCTAGCTAAGTATGTACGGCCTTGGCACACGGGCTTGCTTGGTAGCCGTGTGATTTAGTCAGTATATGGCTTAAGAGCACACGGCCATGGGACACGGGCGTGCCTAGTGGCCGTGTGGAAAATTCAATATACATGCCTTGATTTGGCACGGCCAAGACACATGGATGTATCTGGTGTCCGTGGGAGACACACGGCCTGCCCCCAAGGGCATGTGTCCTGCATAACTTAGAAGCGTTTTAAATTTCTGAGAAATTTTGTAAGTGTTCGACCTAGTCTCGGCCCTACTGTAAAGCATGATTAGGGTCTCGTTGACCTATTTAAGGGACACTTTTAATGTGATTGATGAATGAATGAATGTAATATCTGTAAATGTTTTCGATCTATCTGGTAATGGCTTTAACCCTAATCCGGCGACGGATATGGGTTAGGGGTGTTACATTTTAGTAGTGTTCAAAAAGTATAATATTTAATCTAAAAAAATTGTGCAAAATATTGAATCATCAAATAAAAAGAAAAGTCAAAATGACCAACATTGCACAAGAAAACATTAAGCAAACAAATTCAACATGAATGACAATAATTAATAAATCAATACTTAATAAATCAGTAAGATCAATCCAGCATTAATGACACTAATACAAGATTTAGAACCGAGTTAATATAACAAACAAATTCAATGGAAATTAATAATAACAAGGTTGAGATTTAACTAAATTGGAACAAACAAATAAACAAATAATAGTAATTAATAAATTAGTAATAACAATGCAACATGAATGACAGTAATAAAAGAATTTGAACTCAGTTCATAATAGCAAACAAATTCAATGTAAATTAATAAGAACAAAATATATGAACTATGGAAACAACAATGGAAGCATGGTGCATATATACCGAGCAAACTAGACAACAAATTTAACTTGAATGAAAGTAATTAATAAATCAAGAATAACAATCAAACTTGAATGACACTAATACAAGTTTAGAACTTAGTTAATATAGCAAACAAATTAAATGAAAATTTATAAGAAAAATATTGAGATTTAACTAAACTGGAATTAAGAAAAAAAAGAAATAACAAGATGTAAGATCTAACAAACCTTTTCAATGAGGTCTAGAACATCGTGACCAACATGAATGACAATAATACAAAATTTAGAACTCAATTAATATAGTAAAAAAATTCAATGAAAATTAATAAGAATAAAATATATGAACTGTGAAAGAAGGATGGGAAGCATGGTGCATATATACTGAGCAAACTAGTAGGACGACGACGGCGATAACTGAAAGCTAGAGCAGAGAAGTTGACAGAGGAAGTGGGAGACGGACAGACAGCGTCATTGGAGGCCACTGAATTGACGAGTATTGGCAACTAAAAAAGTTGTTATATATAACTTGTTAGTAGTGTTAAAAAAATATAATATTTGATCTAAAAAAGCATTGAGCAAAACACAATAAAACATTAATAGAGAAAACAAATTCAATGGAAATTAATAACAACAAGATTGAGATTTAACTAAACTGAGATTTAACAAACAAACAAATAATAGTAATTAATAAATCAGTAAGTACAATCCAACATGAACAACACTAATACAATATTTAGAACTTAGTTAATATATCAAAAATTCAATAAAAATTAATAAGAGCAAAATATATGAACTGTGGAAGCAGTAGTGGAAGGATGGTGCATAAATATCAAGCAAACCAGTTAGCAAATTGTAAATAAATAACTATAATTAATAAATCAGTAAGAACAATCTAACATAAATTACACTAATACAAGATTTAGAACTCAATTAATATAGCAAACAAATTTAATGGAAATTAATAAGAACTAGATTGATATTTAACTAAATTGGAATTAACAAACAAACAAATAGCAGTTTGTAAGATCCAACAGACCTTTTCAATGAGATCTAGAACATCCTAACCAATATGATTGACACTAATACAAGATATGGAACTTAGTTAATATAGCAAACGTATTCAATAGAAATTAATAAGAGCAAGATTGCAATTTAACTAAATTGGAACAAATAAACAATAGTCTGATCGATCCAACAGACCTTTTCAATGAGGTCCAGAACATCCTAATTATCAACAAATTTCATGAATGAAAAATCCAACATGAATGACACTTATACCATATTTAGAACTTAGTTAATATAACAAACAAATTCAATGGAAATTAATAAGAATAATTTTGGAATTTAACTAAATTGGGATTTAATTAAACTAGAACTAACAAACAAACAATTAGTAAACCAATAAAACAATCCAACATGAATGACACTAATACAAGATTTAGAATTCAATTAATATAGCAAACAAATTTAATTGAAATTAATAAGAACAAAATATATGAACAAATTTAACATGAATGACACTAATACAAAATTTAGAATTCAATTAATATAACAAATAAATTCAATGAAAATTAATAAGAACAAAATATATGAACTGTGGAAGCAACTATGGAAGCATGGTGCATATATATTGAGTAAATCAGTCAACAAATTTAACATGAATGAAAATAATTAATAAATCAATAAGAACAATCCAACATGAATATCACTAATACAATATTTAGAACTCAATTAATATAGCGAACAAATTCAATGGAAATTAACAAAAACAAGATTGAGATTTGACTAAACTGGAACAAACAAATAACAGTAATTAATAAATCAGTAAGAACAATCCAACATGAATGGCATTAATACAAGATTTGGAACTCAGTTAATATAGCAAACAAGATCAACAAAAGCATCAACATTTCTATGATATGGACCCTTGTAGAAAAAGAAAACAAAGAAAAGAGAAAAGAGAAGAGAAAGAAACGAAATTGAATTCCACGACAGTTTCACATAGCTTCCATTTTCTCCCACACTCACCTAAAAGGAAACAACGTCAACATTCCCCGGTAGTTACAAGAGTCATTATTCATAGCTAGAAAGGTTCACAAAACGCACCGTATAACTATTGACCCTAAGCATACTGTTTCACTAAAGTTAAACTCACTGTTTCACACTTATAATTTTCCTTCCCAAAATGCCACGTTTACAACAATAATAAAAAGAAAATGTCATAACAGAAATTCAAACTTAGACAGAACTACAAAGTCATCTATAAAAATTACTCCACCCCTCAAAAGATCATTATCCTCAAGGATCAAAAGTGGGAAATTTCTGCTACAAATTCTGTAATATCTCCCATGTGGAATCCTCAGATATGGAAAACCTTAGTGATAGCTTGATTTCCTCTCTTGGTTATACCCCTTTCTAGGATTTGAACTGTTTCTTTGGCTAAGGCTCCATTAGTGCCTACTAAAGGTAGATACTATTGAATTTGGCCTTCCCAACATGCTTCTTTAGCTAGGAAACGTGGAAAATTGGATTGATGTTGGAACTTGGAGGTAACTTGAGATGATATGCCACAATTCCCACCTTAGCTTCTACAATAAAAGGGTCAAAGAACTTGAGTGCAAGCTTCTAGTTCAAAATCTACCTCATAGTGGTCTATCTATAGGTTGTAGTTCATGTAACAGCCTGATTTAGGGACTAGTCAGAAAAATGGTTTTGAAACCACTAATTTGAGGTTGAAGAAAATTATTTTAATGTTTTTTTATGAGTTATATCATGATTACAAGAGTGCATGAAAATTTTGGTGCTTTAATTTTAGTGATTGCATGCTTAATTGCGAAAAATGACTAAATCACATAAAGTGCAAAAATTCTATTTTATAAGGTAAAGGTGTCTAAAAGCCATAGGATATTAATTGAAGGCCCTTAAAGTTCAATTAGACCTTTAGAAATATGGTGGCCGACCATAGGGGACAAACAATGTCAAAATTGGTCAAAGTTGTTGGAATTAGGTGGATTAAATCGACTTGTATTAATAAAATAAAGAAAAGAAAAATATCATCTTTCCTTCTCTTTTCTCCACCAAAAATTAGAAGCAAAATAGGGGTTTTATGGCTCAAAAATTTCAGCAAGCTTTTCTCCTTACAAGTAAGTGTTTTGATGATCATTCCTTGATGATTTTTGTACTTTTGAAACCTCTAAAGCTTAAGCAAGCTAAAGAGGGGACTATTTTGCAAAAAGGTTGAAAGTTTAGGGTCTTTCCATGTGAGTATTTATGTTGTTTTCTGCATTTTTATGGAAGAAAATGAGTCTTAGTTTTTAGAAAATGAGTCTTAGTTTTTAGACAAACAACTTTTGTTAAAGGTGTTTCCATGAAAACACCTAAAAGGACCTTTTTGTAAAGGTTGTAAAATAGGTGTTAAATGTATGAAATAATGGGTATTGAGGGTTTCCATAAGAGTAATAGATGTTCATCTAGGCTTGTAAAATGAGGAAATTTGATTATAATCAATTTACGAGCCTAGGGGTAAAATCATCATTTTGTGAAAGCCTAAGGGCAAAATGGTAATTTTACCAAAATATGATTATTGAAATGTAATGGTTAATGTGGTAATTAAATGAGCTAATTGCTATTATAGATCAAGAAGAACGAGGAATTAACCTTAACCGAGGAAAAGACAAGGTTTCGGACTAGATCGGCAAATTGGCATATTTTGGTACTGAGGTAAGTTTGTGTGTAATAAATTCAACATCATGTTATTAAGTCTTAAAATGTTTGGTATTAGTGATGATGTATATTATTTCTATGAATTTGAGTAATGATGTTAAATGAGGAAATAATGAAAACCTATGATGTTGAAGTCCCGATTGGACTTTAAGAAGTAGGAGGATATCATCATCAAGAGAAGAGATTGGTAAGGTTTCATATAAGACCATGTTTGGGACATGGCCTCGGCATCGAAATAAGATCCCGTATAAGACCATATCTCGGATATGACATCAGTATCAAATATGAAAATCATATAAGACCATATCTAGGATATGGCATCGTCATCGATATGAGATCCCATATAAGACCATATCTGGGATATGGCATCGACATCGAGATGAGACCCCATGTAAGACCATATTGGGGATATGGAATTGGTGTCATATTTATGTGTATGATGATGATTATGTATCCTCGGGTATCCCAAGCGATTCAACGGAATAAATAGTTAAGCTTACGATAAAGATGAAATTAGTGCTAAAGCTATGAGATGAAGTGATACAGGTACATGTGAGTAATTCACGGGAAATGTTTATGATATGTGACATGACATGTAATTGGTAAGAGTAAGCATGAGTAAGTTATAGCAATGTGCTTGAGACTTTGTGTTCTTATTCAATGCAATGGATGGATGGCATTATGAACCTTTATGTTGTTATTTATTTCATGCAAACTAACTAAGCTTTATGCTTACTCCTCTCATTTCCCTCTTCCTTGTATTATCACGAAGCTAACTCGAGGATCGTAAGACGTCGAGCTCAGAATCACACTATCAACTTCTCTTTGGTATAGCAAAGTTAGATTTATTTTTGAGTATGGCATGTATAGGACTTGGTCATTTTGTTATGTAATATTTGTTATGAAAAGTGTTGGCTATTAATGTTATTCAATTCATTTTTTAAATGATCATTGGAAATTGGCCAAAACTTGACAAGTTTATATAATCAATGATGATGAAGTTCATGAAGTGTATGCTTGTCTGGATGTCTTGACTTTGAGTTCTTAGAAGAGCATTATGGTCATGATGTTTGTTGATATGATTTGGCATGAGTGTGGTTGCTTTTTAGGGTGGAAATTGGCTTGGTAGATAGCCTTATAATTGTCCACATGGATAGACACACGCACGCGTTCTAGGCCATGTGTGATACACGGTCAGTCCCATGGGCGTGTTGATTGGCCGTGTGTCCCCATGCAAACTAGGTTATCAAGTCAGAATACCCAATAGTAAACACACGAGCTGAGACACACTGTGTGTCTAAACCGTGTGGGAACACAGGCGTGTGCCTTGGCCGTGTGACCTAAATGGAATGCTAATGTCAAAATAGAATGTCAAGGTCTTCACACACGGGTGAAGACACGGACGTGTCATGGCCGTGTGAGGGACACGGATATGGACACGGCGTGTGTCATGCCGTGTGAAAACCCTTGTAGGTTCGAATTGAAAAATAAATCCACACGGATGTGGAACACAGGCATGTGATATGCCACACAGGCGTGTCCTTATCTTCACACGGGCGTGTGGCCTTGTTTTGAATCAAATTTTTCTAAGTGTCCAAAAGTTTCCAGTTTGGTCCTGAATCATTCCGGGTGTAAATTTGGAGTCTCGTAGACCTATAATAAGGACATTAAGGTCTTGAATGAAAAAGATTTAATTTGAATGAAATTTAATGGATCGATTTTATATGATTGAGCTAGTTAAGTATGATAATGTCTCGTATTCGGTTCAAGTGTTGAATATGGGTAAGGGGTGTTACAGTTCAAATAACCATAGTCACCTACTTCAAAAGATCTCTCACCTTTCTTACGATCCACAAATTGTTTCATTTAATCTTTAGCTTTTTTTAGTGGAAATGAAGAAGCCTTCTTACTACCTCCCTTTGTTGTAGCCTTCTATCTACCTTACCCATAGTAAAGAAACCAACCATATAGGGTAAATGGTGAGGTGGACTTTGACCATAAAGGGCCTTGTAAAGGGAAGTTTGAATAGATCAGTTAAAGGTAGTGTTGTACCATCTTTTAGCCAAGGGTAACCATATGAACCAGTCCCTTAGTCTCTCACCTATCATACACCTCAAGTAGTTTTCTACACACCTATTGAGAACTTCAGTTGGCCATCTAATTTTAGGTGATAAGATGTAGAAAGATGTAGTTTGGTACCAAATCTTGTTAACAATTCTTTTCAAAACTAACTAACAAAGACAATGTTCCAATCCCAGACAATTATCTTTTTGGCCTTATGTAATTTGTAGATGTGATGCAAGTACTCCCGAGCTACAAACATAACAATGAAAGGATGTGGCATGGCTGCAAAATGTCTATATTTTTCTAATAATGAAAACCAAAATGGTGTCCTTACTAATGCGAACCCATGCTCGGAGTGATTACGAGTTGCTTAGATTCCCGATCATAAATTGAGAAGTTTCGAGTTTGAAGGCTGGAAACAAAAGGTTTGAAGTTGATGTTTTTCTGTAGAAAATAATATGGGATAAGTTGGCTGAATTTTGGGGATAACAAGTTTGAGAATGAACCAATATTAAAAGTGAATATCGACCCCAATCTTATAACAAAATTGGAATTGAAATTTGGTTAAGGTTTTAAACCAAGAGTCAGTATCAAGGGTTATAGGAACCTCTGGTATAGGGTGAATGCCACACTTGTTTGCAAGTGATAAGTTCAGAACAAAGAAACGGGTTGATGCAACTAGATGGACCCAGATAAGTCAATCGAGTCTCAAACGAACCAAGAGAGTCGAATAAATCACTAAGTTAATATTCATAAAAATAACAAAGTTAAGTAACCTTTAAAATAGTTTGCAATCAGCTATTTATAGGACTACATAGCACCAATCGAATAGATAGAACGTGATAAGCTCAATTAAGCTTTAAATGAGCTGAAATGGCTATTGAAATGATCAACAAGACTTTTAGAAATTCCTAGACATAGGTGACACCAACAGCCTTGCTTGTTGCTCTTCCCAATCGGCCATTTATGTGGACATAATAGCTTAGCTGAATTTTGGCAAGTATATGATCAGCTAAGGAGTTATGAATGTGATTGAGTCTTCTCTTGGGAAGCCGAATGTGCAACAGCCATTTTAATGTAGTTGTGTCCCACGAATAGCCACCAAATGTGAACATTCAGCAAGGAAAAGACACCAGGTGTGAATGACTAGACATGGCTAGTCATTTACATGTGAAATCAGCTACTTAATTAAATGGATCACCCTTGGCCATTGATGTCCACGAAGGGCTGCTTGGGAAAAAGTAAATAGCAGTATGCAAAATACATGTATACCCAGATACATGTAGCTCCTTTAATGTTGTCCATGCATGTATTGATGAGCAGCCCATTCAGCCAAACTACAAGGCACCATTTAAAACAACATTAAAACCAATTTTTAAACACATTTAATTTGTCTAAACTAAGACCAATTAAATCACATATTAAAGTTGTGTGAAATTGGACAGGTTTAATGATCTTAAAACATATTTAATTTGTATAGATTTTTGACACATTAAAATTTAAATTATTTATGTATAAATCATGACATATTTATGAGACTAATTTAATTAGCTGAAAATAATTTTACTAACTATTCCAACAAATAAAATCTAAGCTGAAGTAAGCTAAATTGAGCTAAAATTAAGCTTGAAGAAAATTGCACGGAATGCTCGAATTATAGTTCCATGACTGATCGAAGAGTTCAGCAATGGTTTCTCCCCAAACTCGATCTATAAGAGCCGTAACTCCATCCTTGAACCTCTTGGCATGAGCACGAGTGACCGGACCCATTAGAAGCTCCAAAGTTCTTCACAGCCTTGGCTAGATCTCAAGCCATTATCGTATCATTTCCTCCCTCTTCGAAATGATTTGTCCCCAAATCGTCACCTACAGCATAAGAAAACAGGTCAGATACATTGAAACTAGCACTTATGTTATACTCACCGGGAAGGTCGAGTTTATATGTATTGTCATTGATCCTTCCCAAAACTTGAAAAGGACCATCACCCCTCGGAACCAGCTTAGACCTTTATTGGGCTGGAAATCATTCTTTCCTCATATGTACCCACACCCAATCTCCAGGCACAAAGATGACTTGTTTTCAACCTTTATTGGCTCTTTGTGCATATTGCTTAGTTCTTTCCTCGATATTCTTCCTCACCTTTTGGTGTAAATGCTTTACGTACTCAACCTTCCATTTAGCATCTGCATCCACAAGTTGTTCGTTAGGCAAAGGAATTAAATCTAGAGGTGTCAAAGGGTTAAAGCCGTAAATAATTTCAAAAGGGGAATGTTGAGTTTTCAAATGAATAGATCGGTTGCAAGCAAACTCTATGTGTGGCAAACATTCCTCCCACGACTTAAGGTTCTTCTAGATAATGGCTCGTAATAAAGTCAACAAAACTCAATTCACCACTTTCGTTTGTCCGTCTGTTTGTGGATGGCAAGTGTTCGAAAACAAGAACTTTCTACCAAGCTTTCCTTATAGTGTCCTCCAGAAATGGCTTAGGAACTTTGCATCTCGATCAGAGGCGATAGTCCTTGGAATTCCATTCAAATGCACAACTTCCCTAAAAAATAGATTAGCAACATGCAAAGCATCATCAGATTTGTTACAAGCAATAAAGTGTGCCATTTTAGAAAATCGATCTACTACAACAAATATGGATTCTTTTCCATTTTTAGTTCTAGGAAGACCTAGAACAAAATCCATCGAAATATTGATCCAAGGCCCTTCAGGAATAGGCAACAGTGTGTACAAACCATGAGTTCTGATTTTCGATTTAGCCTTCTTGCAAGTGATACAACGATCATAGACTCGCTCCACGTCTCTTTTCATTTTTGGCCAATGGAAGTGTTTGTGTAATGTAGCCAACGTCTTTGTAACTCTAAAATAGCCCATGAGACCTCCACTATGTGCCTCATTCACCAATACATTCCTAACAAAGCCTTGAGGAACACAAAGTTTACCTTCTCAGAAAAGATAGCCATCATGTCGATAAAATTTCTCATAATTTCCAAGTTCACAAGCTTTATATAATTTAGAAAAATCAAGATCATTTACATATAGTTCTCTCAAATATGAAAAACCAAGCAATTTCAAATCCAAGAAATTAAGAAGAGCATACCTCCTCGACAACACATCCGATACGACATTTTCTTTACCTTTCTTATACTTAATGACGTACGAAAAGGATTCTAAGAACTCCATCCACTTGGCATGTCGTTTGTTTAACTTGTGTTGGCCCTTGAGATGCTTCAATGTTTCATGGTCCATGTGGATGACAAATTTTTTGGGCCACAGATAATGCTGCTATGTCTCTAATGCCCGAATCAATGCGTACATCTCCTTGTCGTAGGTAGGATAGTTAAGTGTCGCGCCATTTAACTTTTCACTAAAGTACGCTATCACTGTCCATCTTGCATTAACATAGCTCTTATGCCTAGGCCTGAGGCATCACACTTGATCTTGAAGGTTTTGTTGAAATCAGGCAAACTAAGCAAAGGGGTATTAGTTAAGCAATCTTTAATAGAATTGAAAGAACGCTCTTGTTCATCACTTCAAAATAAAGTAGAGTTTTTCTTGATAATACCGGTTAATAGAGCAGCGATGGTGCTAAAATTAGGAATGAAGCGTCTATAGAAGCTTGCCAAGCCATGAAAGCTTCGAACTTGGCTGATGCTTGTTGGTCTTAGCCATTCTCGAATCGCCTTAACTTTCTCTTGGTCAACTTCGAGTCCTTTCGAGCTGACAACAAATCCTAATAAAACAACTTGATTAGAACAGAAAGTACATTTCTTAAGATTGGCATATAACGTCTCCTTAGGCAATACTTCTAGCACAGCTCGCAGATGAGACACATGATCTTCTAATGACCTGCTATAAATAAGAATGTCATCAACATACACAACACAAAATTTACCGATAAAAGCATGCAATATATAGTTCATTAAGTGCATAAACGTGCTGGGTGCGTTGGTTAAACCGAATGGCATAACCAGCCACTCATACAAACCATGCTTCCTTTTAAAAGCTAATTTCCACTCGTCTCCTTCTCGTATCCGGATTTGATGATATCCACTCTTAAGATCGATTTTGGAGAAGAGTTGAGCCCCGCTTAATTCATCTAGCATGTCATCAAGGCGCGGGATGGGATGCCTATATTTGATAGTAATTTTATTAACTGCTTGGCAATCCATGCACATACGCCAAGTTTCATCCTTCTTGGGCACCAAAAGCTCAGGTACAGTGCAAGGGCTTAGGGTTTCCCGTATGTACCCCTTTTCCATCAATTCAGCTACTTGTCATTGCAATTCTTTAGTCTCTTTGGGGTTGCTACAATACGCTGGGCAATTTGAAATCGTAGCTCAGGGAATGAAGTCGATTTGGTGCTCGATCCCTCGAATGGACGGTAGGCCATTGGGAATGTCTTTCGAAAATACATCTTCGAAATCCTACAATAAAGACACAATCGAAGATGGAAGGGTAACATCTAAATCGTTAGTGTTAAGAAAGCTTTCCTTATACATGATCACAATCATTGGTTGCCTTAGCAACAAAGTCTTTCTAATTTCCCGCTCCTTAGTATAAACACTCAATTTTTCAATCCCTTGCTCATCTTTTTCTTCTTTTTCATTTCTCACTTTTACCACACTCTCTTTACTCTTTTCTCTCTATTTTACCTCGCATTTTCCTTTTGTTTTTCCACTCTTTTTTTCTTTTTCTTTTTCTAACTTTCCTTTTTGTTCTTTTTCTCTCAATTGCTTAATAGAATTTTTCAACTGCAATTGGTCTTCATAAACTTGCTTGGGAGTCAAAGGTTCCAATGACACATTTTTGCTAAAATACTTGAAGGTGTAGTGGTTGTTCGTGTAACCATCATGAATGGCTCGTCGGTCAAACTGCCAAGGCCTTCTCAAAATTAGATAACCCTCACTTGAAGGTGTAACGATTCGTGTACCATTATGAATGGCTCGTCATCAAACTGCCAAGGCCTTCTCAAGATTAGATGACCCGCATGCATCAGTACCACATCACATACAACTTCGTCGTTGTATTTACCAATGGAAAAAGAATAACGGCTTGTTTAGTGACCTTCAATTTGCCTTCGTCATTGAGCCATTGTAACTTGTAGGGTTGAGGGTGTTTAGTCATCAGCAGCCCGAGCTTCTCTACGAGCATGCTGATAGCAACATTTGTGTAGCTACCCCGTCGATGATCATGCTACACACTTTTCCTTGAATGTGGCATCGTGTGTGGAAGATGTTCTCGCGTTGCTATTCATCTTTGATGCTTTGAATGTTCAAGCTTCGCTTCACAATGAATAGTTTACCATTAACAGCATATTCAAGATCTTCTTCCTTTTCTTCTTCGGTGGGAGATTCGATTTCATTTTCTTCCTCATCTCTGAATTCAATCTCACCATCGGGTCTCATAGTCATCACTCATCGGTTTGGGCATTGACTTGCTATATGACCTCTACCGAGACACTTAAAACACTTAATGTCTCGAATGGAATTGCGCGCAGCTTCATTTGTGCTTTTACTCATTTCTCCACTTGGTTTGTTGGCTTTTGGATTTGCAATAGGTTCTCACACTCGATTGAAAGTTTCCTTTTTGCCGGTTCCTTGGCCCTATTTTGGAGTAGGAGTGGAGTTTGGATAGGCTCCTCGAATAGCACCTTTTCTTTTGAGCTATTTTTCCACATTAATGGCCATATGCACCATCTCCTCGATTTCAATGTAGTGTTGAAGTTCAACTACGTTGGCGATGTCTTTATTCAATCACTAAAAATCTTGCCATGGTGGCCTCCCGGTCCTCCTCGATGTTGGCTCGTATCATGGCAATATCCATTTTTTTGAAAGAGTCATCCACGCTATAATTACCTTGTGTAAGGAATTGTAGCTTTTGATAAATCTCTCAATGGTAGTACGCCAGAATGAACCTCTTCTGCATTACAGCTTTCATCTCAACCTATGTAGAAATGGGTCATTCTCTGTTTCGCTGCCGGCTCGTAGTTAATTTGTCCCACCAAATGATCGCATAATCAGAGAACTATATTGCTTCTAACATGACTTTCTTGCTGTCCGAGTAGTTGTGACACTCGAAGACGAGCTCTATTTTCTTTCCCCATTCAAGATAAGCCTCCGAGTTGGCCATCTGGATATTCTTAAGGTCATCATCAACTCGATCACGCTCCCGATGCCCTCGGTTTCTATGGTCTCACCGTCATTCACTTGATCACTCTCCATATCACTAGAATTGTAGAGATCATCTTGATGAAGTCTTGGTCGGCCTCGATTCCTTGGTGGACTTAGGGGCATCCTCTCCCGCTGGGCTCGTCCTTCCACTTGGTCAAGCCTTTCTTGGATAGGCTCAATTTTCGGTCAAATATACGCTCCACTTCTCGGAAGAGGGCTTAAAGATTAAGATTTGGCACATTGCGAACGGGTTGTCTTTCGGCTCTTTCCGCCATGTTTCATTCCAAACTCCTTGACATGAGAAATAGCTTAAAATCCTCACCGCAAACCTCACAAGTTCACTCAAAAAAAGAAAATAAAATACACTCAACACTCGTGTTTGCACTCGATTATAGACTTTTTCCTTCACTCTATTGCATTCACACGCACTCTTGCCTTTTACCACTCGGATTCGTCTCCCAAAGTTCGTAAGAGAGTACTTTGCCTTAACAGCACGTTCTTGGTGGTGTCGGCTTCAAAAATTAATGTAAAGGTGGGATAATGTCGGGCTAATATAGGTAGGCTTAGAAAGAAAAGAAATAAAAGGCAAATTAGGAAAGTGTGGCTGAAAAGTTTGAAAAATGGTCAGAAATTCAGTTTGGGAAAAAATTCAATACACTCAAGCTAACTCTTTTTTTTTTTAACTCAAAGCACATCTCCCTTGTTGTGTTTTCAAACTTTGTACCATTCACTTTTTTTTCCAATTTTTTTACTATATTTTTTTAATAAAATGCAATTCCGAGACTTCAAGAACAAAATTACTTACTCAATTTAGCTAGCCCTGATACCAAATGATGCAAACCCATACTCGGAGTGATTACGAGTTGCTTAGATTCCTAGTCGTAAATTGAAAAGTTTTGAATTTGAAGGCTGGAAACAAAAGGTTTGAAGTTGATGGTTTTTTGTAGAAAATAATATGGGATAAGTCGACTGAATTTTAGGGATAGCAAGTTTGAGAATGAACTGATATTAAAAGCAAATATAGACCCTAATCTTATAACAAACTTGGAACTGAAATTTGGTTAAGGTTTTAAACCAAGACCCACTATCAAGGGTGATAGGAACCTCCGGTATTAGGTGAACGCGACACTTGTTTGCAAGTGATAAGTTCAGGAACAAAGAAACAGGTTGACGCCACTAGATGGATCTAGATAAGTCAATCGAGTCTCAAACGAACCAAGAGAGTTGAATAACTCACTAAGTTAATATTCATAAAAATAACAAAGTTAAGTAACCTTCAAAATAGTTTGCAATCAGCTATTTATAGAACTACATAGCTCCAACCGAATAGACAGAATGTGATCAGCTCAATTAAGCTTTAAATAAGTTGAAATGGCTATTGAAATGATCAACAAGACTTTTGGAAATTCCTAGACATAGGTGACACCAATAGCCTTGCTTGTTGCTCTTCCCAATTTGCCATTTATGTGGACTTAATAGCTGAGCTAAATTTTAGGAAGTATATGATCAGCCAAGGAATTGTGAATGTGGTTGAGTCTTCTCTTGGGAAGCCGAATGTGAAGCAGCCATTTTAATGTAGTATTGGTGCACAAATATCCACCAAATGTGAACATTCAGCAAGGAAAAGAAACCAGGTGTGAACGGCTAGACATGGCTAGTCATTTACTTGTGAAATCATGTGAAACTACTTAATTAAATCAGCTTGGGAAAAAGTAAACAGCAGCTGCAAAATGCATGTATATCCAGATACATGCAGCTTCTTTAATGTTGTCCATGCATGTATTGATGAGCAGCCCATTTAGCCAACCTACAAGACACCATTTAAAACAACATTCAAATTGATTTTTAAACATATTTAATTTGTCTAAACTAAGATCAATTAAATCACATATTAAAGCTATGTGAAATTGGACAGATTTAATGATATTAAAACATATTTAATTTGTCTAGATTTTGACACATTAAAATTCAAATTATTTACATATAAATCATGACATATTTATGAGACTAATTTAATTAGCTGAAAATAATTTAACTAACTAGTCCAAATTAATGTTTTTATTCCAGAAAATAAAATCTAAGCTGAAGTAAGCTAAATTGAGCTTGAACAAAATTGCACGGAATGCTCAAATTATAGTTCCATGACTGATCGAAGAGTCCAACAATGGTTTCTCCCCAAACTCAATCTATAAGAGCCATAACTCCATCCTTGAACCTCTTGGCACGAACACGAGTGATCGGACCAGTTGGAAGCTCCAAAGGTTCTTCGGCAGCCTTGGTTGGATCTCGAGCCATGATCGTATCATCTACCCTTTAAATCAGGGAGGCCTTCAATGAAACCTTTGCTCATTTCTTCTCAAGCCCTATCAAGAATAGGCAAGGGCTAGAGGAGGTCAGTCATTACTTGACATCCTTGGACAAACCTTTGCAATACACTAAATTGGCTAACCTATGTTTTATAGCATGCACCCTAAATGACCACCAATTGCCTCTCTATGAAAATGCTGAAACAACTCTTTCCTAAGGTCTCCATGCGTGCCAGTCACCAATTTCTTCTTCTTCTCAGCACCTTACCATCCTATAAATATTTGGGATGGATTGAGTGTTATTGTTAGACTTCCAAACATAGATTGTGGAGCTTAGGTCCATCAACCAAAATCTTAAGCCTTGCCCCATAAATAAAAAATAAGTATAGAACCATTATATTGCACCAGTCGAGTTGCAGATTCTTGAGGCCTCATTGATAAGGCATTTGCCACCATATTTTGGGTGCCCTTTGTAACACCCTTAACCCGTATTTGTCACCGGAATAGGGTTATGGAGCATTACCAACACTTCGAACATTTACAAATAATTCATGTAAATTACTATTCATTAATCGAGATTATTAATATCATCCCTTAAATGGACCCTCGAGTTCCAATACAAACATTAGAATCGAGTTGGGACTTAATCGAAAACTCTAAGAATTTTTCATAAAATTACAAAAATTTCCAAATTGCAGGGTTCACACGCCCGTGTGGTCTGAGGGACACGCTCGTGTGACCATAGGACACTCCTGTGCTATAGGCCGTGTTCGACCCGTGTAACTCTCTAACTTGTGCAAATGTCCACACCACATGCTCGTATGCTAGGCCGTGTGGTTAATTAAATTCTTTCAAAATTAGGTGCAGGTTTCACAAGGCCAAGGCACACGCCTATATTCCAGGCCATGTAGCACACACGACTGAGAGACATGCCCGTGTCTCTACCCATGTACTCCATTATAAGCATTCTGTTTCTCAAAATTTAGGTACAGGCGACACACGGCCTAACCACACACCCATTATCAGGCCGTGTGTCACACACCGTCAAGACACACGCCTGTGAGTCTAGCCATGTGGATGAAATAAAGCCATTTCTAGCTTCATTTATCACCCCAAAATCACACCAATGACCTGCACTAATGCTTACATCCAAGTATCAACCAATTCAAGCATTTAAATTAAGCAATTTCCATCATTCAACATGGCATACATGTTTATATTCTTACCTTGATTTAATCTAGGCATTAGCATATTTATCACATTCACTGAAATCACATGTATAATTTACATAATAATCTACTTCATAATACCAAAATAGACTATTACTAGCCATTCTAATGGCTAGCATACAAAACATTATTATCAAGCCAATTAAGGCTAAGTTAACCTATACATGCCATTATACCAAAATGATTTGCTATATATATACCCAAAATAAGCTAGTGGATAGTGTGATGATACTCCAATGATTTCCAACATTCACGAGATTCCGAGCACTATAAAATAGGGAAAAATAAACAGAGTAAGCATTACATGCTTAGTAAGTTCATATAATAGAAAACTAAACTTACTGATCATGTTTATTAAATGTAAGCATACAGTAACAAGTTTTCCATCAACTTGGCAAAATTGCCTAAATACAAACATTCAATCAAACATGTTAGTCACAAAATTTTCATATACATCAAGTAAACATAGATGAGCTCATCATTTCATATCCTTTCAAGAAATTATCATTCCATCTCATAATTCTCTCACCTTGCCAAGAGTTTTTCCGTTGAACCATTGAAGTTTCGATGGATGCTCAAGTGGTACACTCGAGGTGTACTATTCAATAACCCGTCAATTCTTTTTCAAGAGTACCCATTAGGGCACTTAATCAAGGAACACACTCTCAAGCCACATATTGTATAACATGATTACCAGTCCATGCTAAATCCTTTATTTAACGTATGCTCAGAAGAGCTCAATTAGGATTACCAGTCAAAGCTAAATCCTAATTGTAATGTATACTCGAGAGGTATTATATCAGGATTACCCGTCTGGGCTAAATCCTTTCTATAATGAGGTCAATAAGATTGCTCGTCTGAGCTAAATCCATCAGCAACAAATGTAGGACCTCATGCATTTCAAGAAAGCACATATATTCATCGGAATTCAATATTCAAACAGAACTTAACCATTTTTCAACCATTTCAAGAATGTATTCATTCTTATATTGTAACATCCAAGCAATCCACATAAATAATAATCACATTTCATACAACACAACATTTAATTTAACATAATTACATGCTCGATTAAGTTACACGAACTTACCTCGACACTTGTTCGCATATAAAATCTACTAATCCGAAACCTTTTCTTTTCCTCTGTCTAACCTTGAATTTGTGTTGTCCGAATCTATATAAATAACTTTAATCATCAATTTCACACATTTCATATTCATTTGGACTCAATTTATGTCATCGAAAAAATTACCATTTTGCCCTTAACTTTTTCATAAATTCTAATTTCATCCCTAGGCTCAAAAAATGAAATTTATGCAATTTACTCCCCATTCCAAGCCTAACTGAAATTTCAATATAGAATTTACAGCACATATTTTCTATAAATTTTAAAATTTTTCTTCAATTTTCACAACTTTACATTTTAGTCCCTAAATCATGTTTTCATCAAAAATCACTTTGTAAAAGTTGTTTATCTATCAGCAACCTTTCATTTTCTACCATAAATTTTAAATTTTCAGCATATTTATCCATGACCCAAATTTCATACTTTGATAACTCTTCAAATTGATCTCCCAAATAGATAGATGAAGTTATCTCAGTTTCAAAAATATCAAAATTACTCAAAACGGAAAATAAAACTTACCCACTTAAGCCATGAAAGTTTACTCTCTCTCTCCTAGGGTTTCCATGTATTTTAGGTTGAAGATGACATAAAATGTAACAGCCCGATTTAGGGGCTAGCCAAATAGTGGTTTCAGAACCACAATTTCAAGATGAAGAAAATTATTTTTATGTTATTTTATGAGTTAGATCATGATTATATAGGTGCATGAAAATTTTGGTGCTTTAATTCTAACGATTTCATGCTTAATTGCAAAAAAGGACTAAATCGCATAAAATTTAAAATTTCTATTTTACAAGCTAAAGGTGTCTAATAGCTATAGAATATTAATTGGATGCCCTTAAAGTGCAATTATACCCCTAGAGATAAGGTGTCCGGCCATAGGAGATAAACAATGTCAAATTGGTCAAGGTGGGTGGAAATTAGGTGACTTAATTGACTAGATATATTAAAATAAAGAAAGAAAAGATATCTTTTCTCCTTCACTCCTCCACCAAAAATTAGCAGCAAATAGGGGTTTGAAAGCTTAAAAATTTCAGCAAACTCTTCTCCTTACAAGTAAGTGCTTTAGTGATCATTTATTGATAATATTTGTACTTTTGGAACCCCTAAAGCTTAAACTAGCTAAAAGGGACTATCTTACAAAATGGTTGAAAGCTTAGAGTTTTTCCATGTGAGATTTTAAGTTTTTTTTCTGTATTTTTATGGAATAAAATGAGTCATAGTTGTTTAATAAACAACTTTTATGAAGGGTGTTACCATGAAAACACCTAAAAGGACCTTTTTGTAAAGGTTGTAAAATATGTGATAAATGTGGGAAATAATGAGTATTGAGGGCTGCCATAAGAGTAATAAATGTTCACCTAGGCTAGTTAAATAAATAAGTTTGATTAGAGTTGATTTTCGAGCCTAGGAGTAAAATGGTCATTTTGTGAAAGCTTAAAGGCAAAATGGTAATTTTGCCACCATTTTGCTAGAATTATGATTATTGTAATATACTTATTAATGTGGCGATTAAATGAGCTAAATTGTTATTATAGATCAAGAAGAGTGAAGAATTAACCTCGATCGAGGAAAGGGCAAAGTATCGGACTAGATCGAAAATCTAGCCTATTTTGAAATCGAGGTAAGTTTGCGTGTAATAAGTTCAACGCCATTTTAGTATGATTTTAAATGTTTAATATTTGTGAAGATGTATGATATGTCTATGAATTTTAATAATGGTGTTGTATGAGAAAATGATGAGAATTGTGATGTTGAAGTCCCGGTTGTAAATGTGAGTAATTCACGAGAATGGTTCACGATATGTGGCATGATATGTAATTGGTAAGAGCAAGTATGAGTAAGTTATGGAAATGAGCTTAAGATTTGTGTTTTCATTTAATGCAATGGATAGATGACATTATGAGCTTTATGTTGCTATTTATCTTATGCAAACTTACAAAGCTTTATACTTACCCCTCTCATTTCCCTTTTCCTTGTAGCATTGCCAAGTTAGCTCGAGAATTCGTGGAATGTCAGAGTTCAAAAATCACACTATCAACTACTCTTTGATATAGCTAAGTTAGATTCATTTTGAGTATGGCATGTATAGGACTTGGTTATTTTTTTATGTCATATTTATTAGCCAAAGTGTTGGTTGTTTATATTATCAAATTCATTTTGTAAGTGGTCATTTGGAATTGGGCCAATACTTGACAAGTTTACATATATTCAATGATGATGAATTTCATTAAGTGTATGCTTGTATGGATGTCTTGATTTTTGAGTCCATAGAAGTGCTTTATGGTTATGATATATGTTGGATTGAATTGGTATAAGTATGTTTGCTGTGTAGCGTGGCATTTGGCTTGGTAGATAGCCTTTCAAATGTCCATACGGGTAGACACACGGGCATGTGTCTAGGCCATGTGTGACACACGGTCAACCCTATCGGCGTGTTGATTGGCCGTGTGTCCCCTTGCATACTAGGTTTATAAGTCAAGTATGCTCAGTAGTAAACACACGGGCAGAGACACAGCCATGTGTCTCAGTTGTGTAGGAGGCACGGCCGTAGACATGGGTGTGTGCCTAAGTCATGTGAAGTCTGCACCTGAAATTAGGAATTTAATTTGACACACGGTTTAAGGACACGGGCGTATGCCTTGGCCGTGTGACCTTATTCAAATGATGATGTCATAAATTAAATGTCAAGGTTTTTACACACGGGCGAGGACACGGGCGTGTCATGGCAGTGTGATGGGCACAGGCATGTGTCCAGCCGTGTGAAAACCCCTGTAGGTTGAATTAAGAAATAATTCCACACGGGTTAGGAACATGGCCATGTGTGTGACACCCACACGCGCGTGTTCCATTACACTGGCAGTGGGCCTGCTTTTAAGCGTAAATTTTCTAAGTGTGCGAAAGTTTTTGGTTTAGTCCCGAACTATTCCTTATGTAAGTTTTGGGTCTCATAGGCATATAATGGGGACATTATGGTTATGAATGAAAAGTTTTAATTGAAATAAAATTTTATGGCCCGATGTTGTATGTTTAAGCAAGTTAAGTGCGGTAATGCCTCGTATCTAGTTTTGACTTTGAACACGGGTAAGGGGTGTTACATTTAGTGGTATCAAAGCTATGGTATAGTCGATTCTCAGACTAACACAGCGTAAATATGAGTCTAGCTATACATGCCATTTGTATGAGTATTTACATAATGATAGTGTGACGACTCCTGACGATCTGAACTTTGTTTTTATATAGTTATGGATGACGATCGAGCTGCAACCGATGATGCTGCAAGTAATGCACCGGCTCCCGTGCAAGGGATCGCTCCAGTAGAGAGTAGACCCGAAACTTTGGGTCAGGGAGAAGAGGCTTGAGAAGCCTTTCTCCATTTGATGAGTAATTGGTACATTGAGTATATTCGAGCAAATCCTAATGCTCAACCCCCTCCACCCCCACCTATTCCTCAGCCCGCTCCTGTAGCTCCTTAAGTGGTTGAGGTAGTAAGAAGAGAAAGGCCTCCGGTTGATAAGACCTGAAAATAAGGAGCCGAGGAATTTTGGGCTAGTAAGGATGATGATCCAGAGAGGGCAGAATTTTGGCTTGAGAATACCATTAAGGTATTCGATGAGTTGTCATGCACGTATGAAGAGTGCATAAATGTGTGGTATCTCTCTTGAGAGATTTGGCCTATCAATGGTGGAACACCCTTGTGTCGGTAGTACCAAGGGAGAGAGTTAACTGGAAATTTTTCCAAGACGAATTCTAGAAGAACTACATTAGTCAAAGGTTCATTGACCAAAAAAGAAAGGAGTTCTTGGAGCTAAAGCAAGGTCAAATGACGGTGACTGAATATGAGCGTAAGTTCGTAAGGCTCAGCAAATATGCTCGAGAGTGCATATCGACAGAAGCCATCATGTGTAATAGATTCGAAGATGGGTTAAATGAAGATGTTCGTTTGTTTGTAGGTGTCCCCAAACTAAAAAAGTTTGTGGTACTGGTAGATCGAGCCTGTAAGGCTGATGAACTAGTCAAAGAGAAAAAGAAATTGAAATTGAGTCTCACTACTCAAAGAAGAGACTATTAGGCAAGTCATTCCAATCCTCGTCCAAGAAGTCAAGAGAGTTTACTGTCCGATCAGCTACTTCAACTGGGTTTTCAAATATAAGTAAAGGTAAACAGTACACGAGGTCTAAGGCTCAGACTACTTCGGTTGCTAGTGTTGGCAACGCTCGATCGAGGAGACCAAAATTCCCACAGTATGGAAGACGTCATCTCGGTGACTATCGAGCAAACGAGAATGCTTGTTTCAAGTGTGGATCTCTAGACCATTTTATCAGAGATTGCCCCAAGGCGGGTGAGAAAGAGAAACTTCAGAATGCAATACCGAAAGTACTGCTAGAGGAAGACCATAGAGAAACTCAGGAAATAAAATGAGTAGCAAGAATTCATTTAGAGAGCAGACTACAAAAGTTAAGGGTAGAGCACCGACAAAACATATGCCATTCGTGCTCGTGAAGAGGCATTCTCCCCCAACATGATCACGGGTACATTTTCTCTCTAAGATACTCATCTTATAGCTTTAATTGATCCAGGATCTACCCACACGTATATTTGCATTAAATTAGTCTCTAGCATGAGTATGCCTGTAGAGTCTACTGAATTTGTGATAAAAGTGTCAAATCCCCTAGGCAAATATGTGTTGGTTGATAGAGTATGCAAAGGTTGCCCTTTGATGATTAGGGTCATTGTTTTCCTGCTAATCTCATGCTATTGTCGTTTGATGAATTTGATGTCATCCTTGAGATGGATTGGTTAACTACTGATGATGTGATAGTGAATTGTGGAAGGAAGTTTATTGAGCTAAAATGTGAAAGTAGGGATCTTATTCATGTTGAATTAGATGAGAAAGATAGATTACCAGAATTGATATCTTCCTTGTCGACTCAGAAGTATTTAAGAAAAGGGTACAAAGCTTACATTTCCTTTGTAATGAATGCTAGAGAGACTGAGTTGAGAATTGAACCAGTGCCTATAGTATGTGATTATCCAGACGTTTTCCCAGAGGAATTGCCAGGGCTACCTCCAGTTAAAGAAGTCGAATTTGGGAATGAGTTAGCTCCTGGTACTGCCCCTATTTCTATTGCTCTATACAGAATGGCTCCAATCGAGCTAAAAGAACTAAAGGCACAGTTGCAAGAGTTGACGGATAAAGGCTTCACAAGACCAAGTTATTCTCTATGGGGTGCTCCCGTATTATTTATGAAGAAGAAAGATAGTTCCATGAGGTTATGTATAGATTATAAGCAACTCAATAAGGTAACTGTGAAGAACAAGTACCCATTGCCAAGAATCGGATGTTTTCCAAGATAGACTTAAGGTCTAGATATTATCAGTGGAGAGTCAAGGACTCGGATGTGCCAAAAATGGCATTTTGGACAAGGTATGGCCACTATGAATTTTTGGTCATGCCTTTTGGTTTAACAAATGCCCCTATAGTTTTCATTGATTTGATGAATCGTATCTTTCAGCCGTATTTGGATAAATTTTTGGTAGTCTTTATCGATGATATATTGATTTACTCTTAGGATGAGAACGATCATGTTGAGCATTTGAGAACGGTTTTACAAATTTTGAGAGATAAACATTTATATGCCAAGTTTAGTAAAAGTGAATTTTGGCTAAAGGAAGTTGGATTTTTAGGACATACTGTCTCGGGATATAGAATTAGAGTCAACCCAGTAAGATTTCAAAGCAATTGTTGAATGGAAACCACCAAGGAACGTAACTGAGATGAGGAGTTTTCTAGGCCTAGCTGGCTACTATAGGCGATTTGTCAAAGGGTTTTCCATGATAGCTACTCCAATGATGAGGCTATTGCGAAAAGATGTGAAGTTTGATTGGACAAAAAAGTGCCAATAGAATTTTGAGAGATTGAAGGCGTTGTTGACTGAGGCTCCTATTTTAGTGCAACCGAAGCAGGGAAAAGAATTCGTGGTTTATAGCAATGCATCCCTGAATGGGTTAGGTTGTGTACTCATGCAAGAGGGCAAGGTAATAGCATATGCCTCTAGACAATTAAAATCGCACGAGAAGAATTACCCGACTCATGATTTGGAGTTAGCCGCAATTGTTTTTGCACTAAAGATTTGGAGACACCGATGTCGGGTGTTCACTGATCATAAGAGCCTAAAGTACTTGATGACTCAAAAAGAGTTGAACCTTAGGCAATGGAGAAGGGTAGAGTTGATAAAAGATTACGAGTTAGCAATTGACTACCATTTGGGAAAGGCGAACGTGGTCGCTGATGCCTTGAGAAGAAAATCCATGTTTGAGCTAAGAGTCATGAATACACGGATAGCCTTTCAGGGGATGGTTCTAAAATAGCTGAGTTGAGAGCTAGACCAATGTTTCTCCAATAAATTGTTGAAGCTTAGAAAAGTGACGATGATTTACAGGCTAAAAGAGTTCAATATGAGTCAAATGTTGAATCGGACTTTCGGATAAGTCCGAGTGGATGTTTGATGTTCCGAGATAGGGTCTGTGTACCCAGAGATGATGAACTTATTCAGAAAATTCTGCATGAAGCACATAATAGATGTTTTTCAGTACATCCAGGTAGCACAAAGATGTATAATGACTTGAGGAAGTGGTATTGGTGGCCGAGTATAAAGAAAGACATTTCCAAGTTTGTGTCGAGATGCCTAATCTGTCAACAAGTGAAGGCTGAACATCAAGTGCCTTCAGGTTTACTTCAGCCTATTATGGTCCCTGAATGGAAATAGGACCGTATTACTATAGACTTCGTGAAGGGTTTATCGTTGAAGCTAGAAAAGAAAGATGTCGTATAGGTCGTAGTGGATGGACACATGAAGTCAGCCCATTTCATACCAGTACGGGTTGACTACTCGCTCGATAAGTTGGTGATTTTGTACGTGATAGAAATAATAAGACTTCACGGAGTACCTTTGTTGATTATTTTGGATAGAGATCCGAGATTTACGTCACAATTTTGGAAAAAGTTGCAAGAGGCCTTAGGCACAAAATTGAGCTTTAGTACAGCTTTCCATCTTTTAACCGACGGGCAGTCAGAAAGAGTAATACAAATACTTGAAGACATGCTTCGATGTTAGGTTTTGGAATTTCAATGTAATTGGGAGAAATACCTACCATTGGTGGAGTTCGCTTATAATAACAGTTTTTAGTCGAGTTTGAAGATGGCGCCTTATGAGGCATTGTATGGGCATAAGTGCTGAATGCCCCTATATTGGACAAAACTCAAAGAGAATCAAATTTACGGGGTCAATTTAGTCAGAGAAATTGAAGAGAAGGTAAAAGTGATACATAAATGTCTGAAAGCTGCCTCAGATAGACAAAACTCCTATTTAGATTTAAAAAGGAAAGAGGTTGAGTTCCAAGTAGGTGATAAATTGTTTCTGAAAGTATCACCATGGAGAAAAGTCCTCAGATTTGGTCAGAAAGGCAAATTGAGTCTGCGTTTTATCGGACCATATGAGATTACAGAGAGGATAGGGTCTGTAGCTTATCGTTTGGCTTGTCACCTGAGCTGGAAAAAGATTCATGATGTTTTCCATGTGTCCATGTTGCGCCGATACCGTTCGTACCCTTCTCATATGATTGTACCATCAGAGGTGGAAATTCAACTGGATATGACTTATGGCGAAAAGTCGGTCAAGATTTTGGCACGGAAGTCAAACAGTTGAGAAATAAAAGTATAGCACTTGTTAAAGAATTATGGCAAAGACATGAAGTAGAAGAGGCTACTTGGGAGCCCGAGAAGGCTATGAGAAACCAATATCCCAACTTTTTTACCGGTAAAATTTTTGGGGACGAAAATCCTTAAGGGAGAGAACTGTAACATCCTGATTTAAGGGCTGGTCAGAACTATGGTTTTGGAACCACTAATTGAAGATGAAGAAACTTATTTTTATGTTATTTTATGAGTTATAACATGATTATATAGGTGCATGAAAATTTTGGTGCTTTAATTCTAGCGATTTCATGCTTAATTGTGAAAAAGGACTAAATCGCATAAAGTTTAAAAGTTCTATTTTACAAGCTAAAGGTGTCTAGTAGCTATAAAATATTAATTGGAAGCCCTTAAAGTACAATTAGACCCCTAGAGATAAGGTGTCCTGCCATAGGAGACAAACAATGTCAAATTGGTCAAGGTGGGTGGAAATTAGATGACTTAATTGACTAGATATATTAAAATAAAGAAAGAAAAGATATCATCTTTTCTTCTTCACTCCTCCACCAAAAATTAGCAGCAAATAAGGGTTTGAAAGCTCAAAAATTTCAGCAAACTCTTCTCCTTACAAGTAAGTGTTTTAGTGATCATTTATTAATAATATTTGTACTTTTGGAACCCCTAAAGCTTAAGCTAGCTAAAGAGGAGACTATCTTACAAAATGGTTGAAAGTTTAGAGTTTTTCCATGTGAGCTTTTAAGTTGTTTGCTGCATTTTTATGGAAGAAAATGAGTTATAGTTTTTTAATAAACAATTTTTGTGAAGGGTGTTACCATGAAAACACCCAAAAGGACCTTTTTTAAAGGTTGTAAAATATGTGATAAATGTGGGAAATAATGAGTATCGAGGGCTGCCATAAGAGTAATAAATTTTCACCTAGGCTCGTTAAAGAAATAAATTTGATTAGAATTTATTTTCGAGCCTAGAGGTAAAATGGTCATTTTAAGAAAGCTTGAGGGCAAAATGGTAATCTTGCCAGAATTATTATTATTGTAATGTACTTATTAATGTGGCGATTAAATGAGCTAAATTGTTATAATAGATCAAGAAGAGCGAAGAATTAACCTCGACCGAGGAAAGGGCAAAGTATCGGACTATATCGGCAATCTAGCCTATTTTGAAATCGAGGTAAGTTTGTGTGTAATAAGTTCAATGCCATGTTAGTATGATTTTAAATGTTTGATATTTGTGAAATGTATGATATGTCTATGAATTTGAATAATGGTGTTGTATGAGAAAATGATGAGAATTGTAATGTTGAAGTCCCGGTTGTATATGTGAGTAATTCACGAGAATGGTTCACGATATGTGGCATGATATGTAATTGGTAAGAGTAAGTATGAGTAAGTTATGGAAATGAGCTTAAGACTTGTGTTTTCATCCAATGCAATGGATAGATGACATTATGAGCTTTATGTTGCTATTTATCTTATGCAAAATTACTAAGCTTTATGCTTACCCCTCTCATTTCCCTTTTCCTTGTAGCATTGCCAAGTTAGCTCAAGAATTTGTGGAACGTCAGAGTTTGAAAATCCCGCTATCGACTACTCTTTGGTATAGAAAAGTTAGATTCATTTTGAGTATGGCATGTATAAGACTTGATTATTTTCTTATGTTATATTTATTAGCCAAAGTGTTGGCTATTTATATTATCAAATTCATTTTGTAAGTGGCCATTTCGAATTGGGTCAATACTTGACAAGTTTACATATATTCGAAGATGATGAATCATTAAGTGTATGCTTGTATGGATATCTTGATTTTTGATTCCTAAGAAGTGCTTTATGGTTATGATATATGTTGGATTGAACTGGTATAAGTATGGTTGCTGTGTAGGATGGCATTTGGCTTGGTAGATATCCTTTCAAATGTCTACACGGGTAGACACACGGGCATGTGTCTAGGCCATGTGTGACACACGGTCAGCCCTATGGGCTTGTTGATTGGCCATGTGTCCCCTTGCATGATAGGTTTACAAGTCAGTATGCTCAGTAGTAAACACACGGGCAGAGACACGGCCATGTGTCTTAGCCATGTGGAAGGCACAGCAATGGACATAGGCGTTTGCCCAGTCCGTGTGAAGTTTGCACCTGAAATTAAGAATTTAATTCGACACACGGTCTAAGGACACAGGCGTGTGCCTTGACCGTGTGACCTTATTGAGATGATGATGTCATAAACAGACACAGGTGAGGACACGGGCGTGTCATGGCAGTGTGAGGGACACGGGCGTATGTCTTGCAGTGTGAAAACCCCTGTAGGTTTGAATTGAGAAATAATTCCACACGGGTTAAGAACATGGGCGTGAGTGACCACACGGCCTGCCCACACGGGCGTGTTCTATTTCACATGGGCGTGGCCCTGTTTTAAGCAGAAATTTTCTAAGTGTGCAAAAGTTTTCGGTTTAGTATCGAACTATTCCTTATGTAAGTTTTGGGTCTCGTAGGCCCATAATGGGGACATTATGGGTAAAATGAAAAGTTTTAAGTTGAAACAAAATTTTATGGCCCTATGTTGTATGTTTAAGCAAGTTAAGTGTGGTAATGCCTCGTATTCGGTTCGGCTTTGAGCACGGGTAAGAGGTGTTACATAAAAAAATAAGATGATATCTTTTATCATCTTTTAATTAATTTAATTATTTCAATTTCCACTTTAGTCCTTGCCTGTTTTCTAAATTTCCATGGATGAGTCACCAAAATATCTACATACTTTTTTTAATGGTCTAATTACCATATAAGGACCTCAAGTTTTGAATTTTATAGCTATTTAATCCTTATAGCTACTAGAATTCAACTTTTGCGTTTTATGCCATTTAGTCCTTCTCGTAATTAAGCATATAATCAATAAAATTTTCTTATCGAAATTTTCACATGACATCTTTATCGTAATATAGACCATGTAATAAAATAAAAATAAATTTTATTTTTGGATCGGATTTGTGGTGCGAAACCACTGTTCTGATTTCACTGAAAAATAGGTTGTTACACCCTTCTTATAGGTAACCTATCGTTGTTGATAAGGAGTGATAGTTTGTTACTCAGTTAAAAATTTGAGGCTTTGGTGATAGTTTGGATTTGGAAACACCTCTCGATCAAGTAAGGATGTTGTTTCTTTACTGCCAAAAGGACAACCAACATTTCCTTATCATATATAGAAAGGGTTTGATGTTTGGCACCAAGACCCTTGCTTAAAAAGGCCAAAGGTCTTCCTTTTCGGTGTAGTACAACTCTGACAACTTGACCACAGGCACCAACACCAATGAAAAGCTTAGAGTGGAAGTCAGGTAAAACAAGGATAGGAATTGTACAAATGGCCTGCTTAAGTTGCTGGAAGGCCTCATTGGCCAAGATAGACCACTTCCATACCACCTTCTTCAATAACTCAGTTAAAGGCTAAGATATAGTACCATAGTGCTAAATAAACCTACAATTGTAACTTGAGAGCCCAATGAGTCCCCTCAATTCTTTCAAAGATCTTGGAATTGGCCATTGAAGGACACAATCAACCTTAGATGTGTCTATGGCCACAAACCCCTTGGAGATAACATGGCTGAGGTAATCAATCTTAAAGGTCCCAAAGATGCACTTGCTTTTTTTGGCATAAAGTTGGCGCTCTCTCAACAGCTGTAAGAATGCCCTCAAATGTAACAAGTGGCCTGTTCAAGTGACTAAGTAGACCAAAATGTCATCAAAGAATACCAATATAGACTTTATGAGGAGAGGTTTAAAAACTGCATTCATTAATGCCTGGAAACTAGAGGGGCATTAATTAACCCAAAAGGCATGACTAAAAACTCGTAATGGCCCTCATTAGTTCGAAAGGTAGTCTTGTAAATATCCTGCTCCCACATTCAGATTAAATGGTATCCTAACCTTAAATCTAGCTTGGAGTAAAAGTATGCTTAGCCAACCTTATCAAGCAATTCCTCTATAACTGGGATGAGACACTTGTCTATAACAGTTAACTAATTAAGTTGCTATAACCCACTTAAACCCTCCAACTCTCATCTTTCTTATTAACCATGACTATAGGAGATATAGTGTCACGCCCTAAATTTAATTTATTAACTTTTACAAGTTTGTATCACAAGGTAATTAGTAGTCAAGTGGTTAAAAGTGTTAAGCAAATTCTAGAGGTCCCATGTTCGAATCCCTTACACTCCATTTTATTTATGTTTGTCATCCTAGCCGTAATTGTTGACCATTTAGAATATTAATACCCACCTTCCTGTCCAAGTCTTTCCATAAAGGGTGAAATTCTCCTTCCTTTTGTTTGAGTCAAACTTTCTTTCTAAAACCCCCTTTTCACTCATCTTTTTCCTTATGATCCACTTTTCACTCTCTTTGTCCAGAAACTTACCCAAAGTAAGCCTTTGACTACTCATAGCTGGCCCTAGCACTCCCATAACCCTATTTTTCATTTTGATACTCCAATTTTTCCCCTCCTCCCCTCTCTTGCCATCCACTAACCTTTCTCCTCTGGTTTTTGGCTTTTTTTTTCAATTTTCACCAACTTTGAAGCTAATTCTCCTGCAATCTCTTCCCCTCTTCCACTACACATGGCACTTGCACCACTTCCTAACCTCCACTGTTACCGTCACCGCACCATTGCCAATTTTTTTCATTTTTTTTTCTTTTCTTATCCTCTTTCCAAAAATTCTCCCATAAACTCTTGAATCTTATTTTTAAATTTTAAAGACCATCTTTCATATTATTTTTATGTCTAAACTCTTCTATTTTTTTGTTTATAGTGCTAAATCCCTTCCTTGATTAATTTTTGAGATTTTGCTGCCGAGCCTTTTACTCTCTATTTAATCGTAAGTATGAAGGAATATTGTTCTTGTTACACTTCTGTAATATTATTTTTGATTTAGCAAGGTTCTAACTATTTGATTTCGTACATTATTGAAGAGTATTCAAAAATCCCAAAATTCACGCATTAACCGTAGAAAGGGTGATAGTGGATGACCTTTTTTGCTTAAGTAGTGCCGAATCAGTGTTATTTTTATTAAGGGAGTGTTATTTATTCATTATATCGGCACTAACATATATATTTGTTAAAAATTAGTGACTCAAGAAATCGAACTCATCCCTTTTGAAAAGGAATCGAGATTTATTCAATCAGATCTAAGGTGTGTGGGATCTATTCTTGTTAATAATTAATAATATTGATCACATAATAAATAAAAGTGATATTTTAAATGTATTATTTTTAATTCTTTATTCTTGAAATAAAAATATGTGTGAATACAAGTGTATACATAGAGATCAATAAAACCGATAAATGAGGATATCAAGTAAGTAAAATCCCAAAAATCCAATATCCGTGATATGATTGGTTTATTGGATGATTCTGATATATGTTAATATGTGATTTTCATTACTCATGTCATGTGATTTATGGCTAATAAAAATGATATTCTAATTTATATGAAAATAATATTTGTTACCAAATCGATCTATGGATTTGCATGTTGAGCATGCCTTACTATGATATTCTGATTTGCATAATAAAACATGTCATTGTGAAATTATGTATAAAAATATGAGATCTAATTTGTATGTTAAGCATGCACTATTCTGATAATCTAATTCACATGTAAAGCATACTACTAAAAAATTTGTTATGTTGCCATAACGCATGCATGGGGTGGGTAAAATGTATGAAGTATCTGATAGTAAATTTGCAAATATCTGGTGGTTCGACCACACTAATCTGTTTCTGACAGCACGTCTACACTATCTGGTGGCTAGTCCACATTTATTTGTTTGATATTGGATGGATGAGTTCTGGGGAACTCTTACTGGTGTGTAGCAGAGTTCGATAGGTTCTGTTTTCAAAATCTACACTATTTTCTGAAAAGCATTGCATGGACATCATCATATCGCATCTTTCCATATGTGATTCTGTTATTGAATATTTTGTGTTATGATTTGTTTGAAATTAATGTTGATATGAGTTATTCTATGATTATTATTGGATATCCACACTAAGCTTTTTAAAGCTCGCTCCTTTTCTAAAATTTGATTTTCAGATAATCGAGGTTAGGATGGGCTCGGCTACGGAGGCGCTTTTGATCTTTTTTCAGTTAACTCTACTATTATTGGCAATTGATATTTTAAGGTGTGTTTATTTACTATGGACTTTAGTTTTGGCACTTTGGTTTGGTTTTTGGTTTTCAAACTCAGATTTGATTAAGGAATTTTTCTTCATGTTTTGGATTTAAAAACTATCGTTTAAATGGTTTGAGAAAATAATAATTTACGACGGATTTTCATAATTATGACAACACTTAAACTCAATAAGGATGATTTTCAAAACTTAATTTTATGTTCTTAAAATTTGACACATATATTTCTGAGACTACTATTTTTACGAGTTGTATGATTAATTTACGTTTCAAAATAAATAATGAATTTTTTATTTTGTCCGCTATGATGTCTTAGATAAATTATGACATTTTCAATAAACAATCACAATACTTAAGTTTTACCAAAGAAAAGATACCAACTAAATTCGATTTTACCTTAAACAAGTATTAACAATGATTTGTCAAAGAAATTTTAAAGAGAAATTTTCTAAACATTTTTTCTGCGCCATTATCATGGCTAATGTGACCTTCGAGATATGGCTAAAATGTCTAGGTTGGGTCTAGGGGCTTCAACACTTAATCTTACATTTGTAACACCCCAAAAATTATAGGGTTAGAATTAATAAAATTATTAAAAATTGAGTCTTAGTCTAGGTGGAAGAGAGCTTAGTATATTATCTAAAGAGCCAAGGTTCAAACTCTACTCTTTTCAATTTTCCTCTTTTATTTTTCTACAATTATGGAGCAAATTCAAGCTAGTATAAGTATTAAATGTGGTAGAAAATAATCAAGAATAAGCCTGTTGGTTCAGTGATAAGTCCTTAGCATATTTTCCCTTACACAAAGGTTCAAACTATGCCAATTCCCTTTCATTTTTATTAATTTCGGCAGAATGGTTTGATTACCAAATCAGCCCTCTATTAACCTAGCCATTTAGTCCCTTCCTAATTGTAACACCCCAAACCCGGCCCAAACACTATAACCGGATCTGGCATGTCACTATGAAGATTTAGTAAAAACATGTTGTATTTTTGGAAAACATTTGTTGAGTTTAAACATGTATTCGGAAAACTTAATGATTTGATAATTTATAAAAGATATAATTTTATAAGATGCCTTTATGAATTAAAAACCAAAATTTAGTACATGTCTTAGTTTAATTAAAACGTAAGATTTACATGTCTATTAGCAATAAAAGCCCAAAATAAAACCGAAACAAAATATAAAGCTAGTGGCCCATGGCCTTATTACAACAAATTTTAAAACCTACTAATTAAAAATATTAAAAATAAATAAATTAAATAAAGTTTTTGCTAAAACAAAATAATCTCTCGCATGGCCACCTTGCGCTCCTCTCCAGCCCGGTCCGATGCACTAGGTGCTACTTGAAAGATGTTAAATAATAGGGTGAGTCGCGAGACTCAGTATGCAACCCTCGTGCACCATCAGATTTGGGCCTTGGCCCCACAGAACAGAATAACAGAATATAAAATACATATGAAAATATGCAAAGCCCAACCCAAATCCTAGGTTTCCATCCGCTACACACCACCCTTACCTGCCAGTCATACTATTAGGGATTTCTACAATCAACCCACACCGCTACACACCATCGATGGCGCATCATGTCGCTCATCGTCGATCATGGCAATAGCCACTACAATGATCATGGCAAAAGCCACTACAATGCATCATGGCATAAGCCACTACAATAGATCATGGCATAAGCCACTACACAGAACACTTCCCCTTTCATCAAACCCAACCCCATGCAATCACAGAAATTGGCATACTTATCACATATGTCATCTTTTCAGGAACATTCACTTAAGAATGATAGAGATCACTAACCTGGTGATTTGCTTTTACCCTCCTCGAGTTTTCAACAGCCATTATGCCGGATTTCGGATTTATCAGATTATAACAGATCTATAAACATATTTTAGCAGACAATCTAAATGGTGTGGAAGTGTTACACACCTGATATCGCGTAGTTTTACACCCTTAGTCAATATCCTTACTATCTGGATCTACAACCCTTAGTCTAAAACATTGTTCAAAAGCTGAAAAAAACACGAAGATTTGGGCTCCCCTACATTCAGCCAAGGATTAATAAATACCCGAATTTACACATTAAAATCAATAGATCTCCTTACCTTGAAATCCTGAAAGTAACACGATTCGAGTGTTACTAAACTATGACTTAGAGATCTACGCGATAGACTCCTCTTCAAATCCCGAAATGCCGAAAAAGAGAGAAAACACCCAATTAGTTAACCATATAACCATTTGGCTAAGATCTCTAAAAGCCAGAAAAAGATTGAAATCTCACGAATCGACACTTACCTTTACAAATGGTTTCGGCTACCCTTTGCAGGAAGATTCGGCAATCACAGCAGAAGATCGAAGCGTAGAAGATTAGAGATTTAAGAATTTCAGCTTTTAAGAAAATCCCGAAAAAGATGAACAAGAGGAAGATTTTAGCTACAAGAACAAACAAAAGTGTAGTTTTGGCTTTTAGTGAATGGGAGAAGAATAACAATGGAGATCAGAAGATTCGCTTAACAGTAAATTTCAAAGAAAGAAGAAAGGGTGAAGGAGGTGGTGATTTTTGGCTTTTTGAAAGAAAGTTGACAGAAATTGTGGAGGGAGAGATTGAGAATTTCGACACAAAGAATGAAGAAAAAGTAGTGTTCAAATGCTGAAATTGATAAGCTATTCCCCTATTTATAGAAAATTTGGCACCCCTATGGCTATTAGGAACCGATTTCTTTACTCCTCTAGGTGATGGAATTTGGCCAACTCGCTCTCAAAGAGATAGCTCCTAATTTTTCTCCTTTTATCTTCCATATTATCAACTATATTATCTACATTATCCCATTCACATAAATCCTCCTATTTTTGAGCCTTGTAGCCATCCATTCCACCTAACCCTAATGCCGAAAATTAGCTAACTTGAATCCAAGGAATTGGGCTCCTTGAAACTTAAATTTAGGCCCCTAACTCCCTAGTGTGGCGTCACCTCCTTGTTCCCAAAGTGGCGCTACTGACCACTGGGCCACAAGCCCATTTTGATATTTTAAACACAGTACTACCTTTTAAGTCCTATAATGCCCAAATGAAAATTTTAATCAAGGCTTCGCCAAGCTTTGAGCCCAATTTAGACCCTTACAGTTAAATTAACACTTTAAACATATACACACACTAAACGATAGGCCCAAAAATTCAGGATGTTACACTAATCATAATAGAATTTTGATCATCTTTTCAACACTATTTATAATTTCTTTTCTCTCTTCTTTAAATACATATTTTGTCTTTTATTTCTCACTTTTTCTTTTCATAAATTTTCATATTCTTTTGCTAGAATTTTATTGTTGAAACTCTACCCCGTTCAATCCATTCTTCGTATTGTTTTAGCGTAATACAATCAAAATCCATTTCTTATGTGCCAAGATTGGTAAGAATTCTTATTTTTAATTTTGTGGAACCCTATCATTTTGAAATAAATAACATTCTTGTCAATCTTTTATGAACTTTCCTGAATATCTTGTTAAGTTCGGTAAATATTGGAAATCAATAGTAATTCTTGCATTTTTTTATCAAAAGACCCATTATAGGTGACTCAGATCAAATTTGGATGTAAGGATCATTGTACGAGACCTCGAAAGTCAAGTTTATTTTATTTTACAAGAAAATCAAGGCAAAATCGAACCCAACCCAAACCATACAGCCTACCACGTGGGCATGTGGGCTATCCGTGTGGACCACACAACCCCTCACACAGCCATGTGGCACTGAAACCCTAGGATTTTTGCTTCTCACATGGTTTGGACCCTTCCTTATAGCCTGACCACACGATCGTGTCTTCCCTGTAGCTTAATTTTTGTATTTTCCACATGGCCCCAGTTTGTTACAAGGCCTAGTCACATGGCCTTGTAAACTTTCCACACGGTTTGAGCCATCCAACACGACCAAGTGTCCCTATTTCTTAAATTTTACAATTTTGCCTAGGATTTTATGTTTTGTGCAAATTAGTCACTGAATGGTTCCCAAACTATTTTTAGTGTTTAATTTATGCAATTAAGTCTCTGATAATATGAATTTAATTTATGCAATTAAGTCTCTGATAATATGAATTATGCTTGAAACCTTGATTTAAATGATTGTATTAATATTAAATACATATACCCAATTACATGAATTGTGAGTAATCTTGTTTATTGTATTTGTACTTATGATTTTTCATATAACATGCCTTAAGACACCGCTAAGTTGAATCTTTGAAGAATATATGATTTTGCCACTGAATTAATTGATTTAAAGCATATTTATTGTTGTAATATTTGATTATTTTTAATCATAATATTTGTTATGTTATGATCTATTTTAAACATGCCCTTTTTTTTGTTGCATGGGTTAGTATGATTTGTAAGAAGGAAGTTCTAATAGATTATAAATCTAAAAATCTAGTGGTTCATCCAAATATTATCTGGCAGCTTTTGTCTGCATGTTGTGTATTCACAACAATCTGGTTGCATATTAACCTGCAACCTTGGTGGTTCGCCCACCCATTATCTAGCATTGTTTATCTGCAATTATGTTGTGGATTCACAACCGTCTAGTAGCGTATTAACCTACAACATTTGGTGGCTCATCCACCCATTATTTTGCAGCTTTTATTTGTAATTATGTTGTGTATTCACAATCACCTAGCAACGTATTAACCTTGAACACTTGATGGTTCATCCACAACTCAATGTGTAGGATGGACGAGTTTTGGGGAACTCGTATGGTGTGTAGTTAACGTCGTACCGGAATCCTCAAGTAAATATTGAGTAAAAATTGAAATATTCAATGTGGAATTGAAATGTGTGATATTAATGTGATTAATTGTTTTATTCCGTAGCTAACGTCATACCGAAATCCTCAAGTAAAAATGGGAAGGATAAAATGGACGTCGAATAGCTCGAAATTCACGGTTGTGTTTCTATAATATGATTTAGATAGTAGATTGTTGCATATATAATTGTTTGCATATGGTAAGCATTTGAGATGAGTAATTTGGTACTTTGGAATTGAATTAAATTCATAACTGAAATGAAATGGATTGCTTTTGTATATTATAAAATATATTGATTATGAATATATGTGTATTAAGAAAAATGTGATTATTATCAAATCAAATATATGGTTATATTTGATGATATATATTCATGAAATTGAGATATTCGTTGTATTGAAAAGTGAAATGAATCCCTATTAACTGTATCGGGCTAAGTCAGATATAGATGGCACGCCATAGGATAGGAATTGTTCAGGGATTACTTCGACCTCGAGTCGATGAGGCACTGGGTGCCAATTTGCTTCGGTTTAATCGATGAGACACTAGGTGTCAATTTATATAGCACTGGGCGTAGTTCTTACTTCGGATTTATCTGATGAGGCACTAGGTTCCAAACTGGTGTGTTGGTTGGATCCGTGTATCCGTCCGAGTCCGTGTTATGTTAATAGGGGAAAGTAAATAATAGTTTATGTGATTGATATTGAAATGGCAAAGATGAGAATATGAGATGTGAAAATATTAAAATGGCAAATATGAGAAATGATTATGAGATGAGAAATGAGATATGAAATGATGAATTGAGATGTGAAACTTGAATGAATTCAAGTATAGATCAAAGATATGAATCATGCCATTGCATGAGATGATGTATTCAAATGTTAAATGAAATGCCATTGATATATACTTATATATTTAAACATGTGAAAATTTTAGTAGATGTGAATAAGGAATGAGCAAAAATTATACTATTGAATTGAAACACATGAACATAGCTTACTTGTTGCATTCTACATTTTAAATACTTATATCAAGTTTATGTTATTCAGATTATAGAAATACCACTGAGTTTTACTAAGCGTGCGATTTTTTTCCATGCGCAGGCTAGGTACTATTGAATTATTGCCTACTCAGCATCAAATCACAAATCCTGAGGTCAAGTGTAGTGATATTTCATTTTGTAATGGCATGTACCTAGGGAGTCTTTTGTTGATATTGTTTATAAGATGTTTTTAACTTAGTTGTTTATGGTTGTGGTTGAGGCTATGTTGGTATGTTAGCCTAGTTTATATTTTGGTATGTGATAGATTAAAGTTTGGTAGCTTAACATAATGTTTGGTATGTGCTTAGCTTCATATTTGGTAAATTTAGAAGTTGAAAGTTAGATCAAATATGGTAATTGTGATATGAATGAAAGTCTTGAATGTTTGATGTGTTGTTGATGTATTTAAACATATAAAATGTGGTACCAATGATGGTACATTGGTTAGGCATATTAGGTGATGAATTTGGTGTATTTTGGGCATGTTTAAACGTGTTTTGAATAGGTTAAACGATTGGTAAATGAGTTGTTTAGTGCCTAACTAAGTAGGAAATGGTAAACTTGAGTTTTAAGGTACTTTTAGGTGCACACGGCCTGGCCACACGGACGTGTGTCACACACGGACAACACACATGGGCTGTGTTTGGCCGTGTGAGGCACACGGCATGGCCAAACGGGTGTATGACCCCTGAAATCAAAATTTTTGTAATTATTTTCTAAACTTTTAGAATTGTTTCAAATTAGTCCCTGCCTATTTTTAAACTACTATTAAGGTCCCGTAGACTCGTAATAAGGGATGTAAGAGTAACTTTTACTTTGAATTGGGGTGGATTAGCAAACCTAAATTAAGTGCATTCCACTAACATCATTGAAGATAAATTAAAAAGATAATTATAGACGGAGTATGGACTAATACTTTGATGCTAATAATTGGAATAGTTTGTATGTATCCGAATCCTGACATTCTAGAAAGGATAAATAGTGATAAGAGTGTAGACAGTGGAAGACCAAGTTTAACATTGCATAGCATGAATAATTATTCGATTGTATAATATTCTAGTATGATATAATTTGATTGTTTTTGACTTGCCCTGTATATTATATTGTTAATGTCTAGTATGTATATGTGTGATTATGATTGATTAATTGTTTAAAGTGTTAGTAATGCCCATGACCCTAATCCGACGTCGAAGAGGGGTTAGGGGTGTTACATTGCTTTGGTTATCTTATGATAGAACTCACACTGAGCTTACATAGCTCACCCCCTCCTTATAATCTGGTTCTTTGAAACTATATTAATATTATTGTGGCATGGGACTTAGTTTACGATTTTTTTACTTAAGCATGCATGAAATTTAAATCATTTAGGCTATTAGAATATGAATTTTATCTAATTATGCATGAAACATGGTTTTTATTAAAATTATGTTAATATCACTTTTCCACTGCTAAATTGTAAATGTGTTTTGTTATAAAAGTAATTCAAATTTTCAACTAAGTTTTCAATAGTAACACAGTTATAATGAATATGTTAAACTTAATTGTTTTTCTTAAAACTCCTAAGCTTTTCTGAAAAGGGACCAAAATTTCTTACTAAATAAACAAATGTTTAAATTACTTGTTTTTAAAACTCTGATAATTCTGCCAAGCCAGGTGGTCGATATAATCTCCCGAATTTGGGTTTAACGTCTAGGCCGGGTTGGGGAGGTTATAACATTAGTGCTACTAGGAGAAGATTAAATATTGGTGGTGGACTAGTTTTAGATATGGGAAACAAGGAGGGAGGTTGTGGCTGTCCCCCATGCTCATAGGAGCTAGTTTCTTACTAGAATTAGATAGGATATTCTCAACTTTTTTAGCCACCAGATAACCTTCTACCAAAGACTTAGGTTTGAAAATTTGCAAGTATTGTCCTATCTTAAGCTTAAGGTTCCTTAGGGCATAGTTTTAGGAAGGTTGATTGAAGAGACTTACAAAATGGTCATGGAATTGATCCACATGACCAACTTGCTTGAGGGACACTAGTTCTTCCATGTAGTCCTTAAAAGAACTTAACCCAAACCTTTCCTTGAGACTATGGGCATAACTATACCAAGTTAGCAAGTGAAAACCTCCATGTCTTTGTGCATAAAAATAATGCCTATCTAACGTCTTCCCCTCCAAGTGCAACATCACAATCCAGACCTTAGCACTATCAGCTACACCCTCAGCCTTAAAATAATTGTTCCAACTTGGACCACCACCCCATAAAATTGAAACCATCAAACCTTGGACAACCCAATCTAAGGAGGCACCCATGAACCTCAATGGAGCTTGTGAACAAGAATGCACTAGTGTTGCCGAGATCTCCATAGGAGAAACCATTAAGGTATATCTCTGGGAGGAAAGCCAAGTGGTGAACTTCCTAAAATAATCTTACCACGATCCTAGGAAGAACTAGTAGCAACAACAGTAGGGAAATGTCCTAAATACTACTTAAACAAATTTTGTAGTTCAGATTTAATCTTCCTCCCCCCTCCCCCGAAAATCGTCCCTGAGCTCCTTTAAACGGCTACCACTCTTGGTGTCAAATTGTGACAACTCAACTTGGAGTTGAGCAGCTTCCTACTGCAAATGGCCAACCTTCTTCAGCAATATAATGGTTACCCTTCACCAACCATAGAGAATCATCTAACTCTATACCCTTGATATGGACGTTTGAAGAAGAAGAAAAACAGGAAAGAAAGAAAAGATACGATAAGAAAACAGAAATGAATTCTATGAGAATTTCACATAGCTTCGACTTCTTCCCTCCCTCATCCTAAATGGAAACAACCTCAACATTCCCTGGTAGTTACAAGAGTCATTATTCACAACTAGCAAGGTTCACAAAACACACCGTATAACTAATGACCCTAATCGCATCATTTCACACTTATAATTTTCCCTCTCCAAAATAGAGCATTCACAATAGTAATAAAAAAAGCAATGGTCATAATAGAAATTCAAACTTAAACAAAATTACAAAGAATCTATGAGAAAGTAATAGAAAAAAGATTTACACTAATATGATGAAATATGCAACACTAAAAAAATGACAAAAATACATATTAAAAGATTTTATGATAAAGTAATAAAAAAGAGATTTACCACAATCTCTCTACACTGATGAGATCTGATTTGAAGAGAAGTAGAGGAGAGAGCAATTTTTGTAGAAAATTCTTAATCGGTATAGAAAAACCCTTTGTAAGTTCCATGTATGACTTGGACATCATTGCCTTTGCAAATCGGCATGGACTAACCATTGTACACTGACCACTGCTCAAAGGAGAGTGGCGCACTCATTAGTAGGCAACAAATGCTAGATGACACCATGAAATGGGCCTTATGGTTCTTGCACTGTAAAGAGGAAAGGTGAAGGTTGTATTTCAATTTTTTTTTGGAGGAAAGAGGTGTTGTAGGAAGCATTTTAGTTTTGCCTTTTAGTTTTAAGGTAGAACGAGTGGGGAAAAAATAGGTGAGTTTTTTTTTATAATGTGATATTTTTTTATTTAAACATATTTTCTTAATCTATCTTATGATAGATTTTTTATTTTTTAATATTATTGTTCAACCTATCATATTTATTTTTAACAATCACAATGTTAAATTTTTGAAAAATAATAATTATTAAATTTGTCACATGTGTGTCACAAAATTCGTCACTATTTGTAAATTTAATATTTGTGACAAACTTTTTTTATTAAAAATGTTGTCGAAAAATAATTTACAACCCTGAGACGATAATTGTGATGAAATATGATTTTTATCACATGTCTGTTACAAGTTTGTCTCTAATTCTATCATAGTGAATGATCGAGTCCTAAATTTCATCTTAGTCACTAATCTGTCAGTAATTGATTAATAATAAGTTATAATAGTGACAGAAAATATATTTCTGTCACTTTTAAAGCATTTTCTGTTAGTATCAACAGCTGAAGAAAGTGTTTAAAGTTTGAGATTTTGTTTTAATTTTAAGTTTTATTGTATTAAGTATTAATTTTAAAATTTTATATTTTGGGTTGGATTATTTAGTTGGTAGATTTTTGGGTAATGAGTATAATTGTTCTTATGTTAGTGATTTAAAATAAATATATGATTACTATTTAGCATATACAATATTTTTATTTTATAACATTATATATTTCCGGGCCAATTCAAGTTAGGTTTGAACTAAAAACTCCTAGTCAAAGCTTGATCCATATAAGAAATAAGCCTTAAATTTTATCTAAACTTATTTTTCGAACTTTATCTTTTTTATCTAAACCTTCTTATTTTTTAACTAATCTTTAGGTCCAATGGTCCAATTCCTAAGCAGCTCTAGCTTGAATTAAGTCCAACATTTTCCAATTTATTGGCATCACCATTCACTGTCCTGGGAGCATGAGAAATAAACCATGTTTTTTAATTCGTGTAAATTCTTTTTATGTCGTAGTGGTGAACAAATTAGGGTATTTTTGGAATTTTTTAAGTCAGATAATTTTTTATATTTTTGTTTTAGTTTTTAATATAATTTTTTTAGGGAAAATGAAAAACATTTTTACATATTTTTATATTTTCTAGATTTTGATATATTTTTTGTACGTTTTATCATTTTATCATTTTTTTGTAATTTCTTTTTACAATTTTCTATAATTTTTACAATTTTATAACTTTTATTATTTTCAATAATTTTTAAAAAATTATAAATTTTTATTTTTATTAATTTTTATATTTTTATAAAGAAAAATATCAATTTTTGTCATACGGTAGAATTGTAGCATGTGACAAACATAATCCCAAAAATAGAATTGTCAGATCTTAATGGCAAAAGGGCCTAATTGAGTGTATTTTTACTATTCAAAAGTGCAATTAGATGTAAAAAAATTAATTGATTTTTTGGGAAAAATTCAAGGGCCTTGTTTACCCTTAAACCTTTAAGAAATCATATTTCATATACTAATATTGGAATATTTTAACTTTTATAAATGGAGTTAAACGAATTACGATATCCTACTTTTTATATTTAATATTTTAAATATTTATACTACGTTTGATTAGCATTTACAAAACTGTAAATTTTAAATTTTAAATTTTAAAAATAACAACTGTCCTACTCATAAAATTTTAAACACTGAGCTAATAATCTAGGAAATAATTACCTATTTATTGAACTTCATGTTTTTAGGATTCTCATCCCACTTCCAAGCATGTGATGGTGCAATCAATTTCGGGAAAGTCCAAATCTCTCTATCAGTAATTTTCTAAGGATCAATTAGTAGACAAAAGAACTCACAGCTATAATTCTTAAAAAGTTTTTCTTTCTCTACATCAATACAATGGAGTTACTGGTTCGTCCAATGAGACAAGTTGAATGTCATAGTTTAATTGAAAAGGAAATTAAATGTTAAATTAGAGTCTAATATTGAAATGGAGAGATGTTAAGAGTATAAAAAAAGAATGAAACTCTCGAAATAATATTTATAAATTTATAAAAATAATTAATGGGTTTTACAATAAATTATATTTTGGTGTAATGAGTAATGTGATGAGGATATGTAAGTAACTCAAACAATCAAATAAATGAAGTTTTACAATCTGTCCCAAAGAAAGGGGGAAAAAAAGTTGCAAGTAAATATGGGTATGGAAGGCTAAACACAAAACAAAACCCTGACAAAGGCAATGGATTTCAAACAGAATATTTCCAATCTATATATATGTTTATGTTAACTCTTTTCTTGGAGCTCGGCTTATTTATTAGTAAAAATAGCTTTAAGAAATCAAGCAACTTCGTCTCCGCTTTTTGCAAACACAATTCAAAAGGCTCAGATCCTTCGTCTGGAATTAAAAACCCTGCAATTTTTCCTAATTTCCCCAGCGTTTCCAACAAGAACTTGGATATTTCCCATCTTCACCATTGCCTGAGCAAACCTAGTTCTAAATAGAGTCGCATTTGCTGCAAAACCCGATACGATACGTCTCGACAATGGATCATTAGCTAACTCTTGATCAATCTTCATTACCCCTCTCTTTAACCCTATCTGCTTGAAGAACTGATTATCCATGGCGAATGGTGTGGCCTGGTCCAGAAATGCTGTAGGGTCAGGATTGGTACCACTGGCTTCACCACAAATGCTCCTTAGTTTTGCAGCCAGACCACGATCCATTGTAGGATCAGGTCTGGTAATCCTGTCCAAGAAGAAACTGCAATGCGCGACACCAACTGTATGTGCTCCCAAAAGGGTAACCATATCATCCATGCTCATGTTTTTAGCCCTGAAAGCTTGGAAAGCCTCTGAAACAGTCAATGTAGGGCCTGGCAAGTTCACTTCGTCAGGATCCGAGACCAGACCGTCCCGCCTCCCTGTTGGGACAAAATAGAAGGGTCCCCCCGACAGAAACACAGCATCTCGGGTGGCTAGTGTTATGATATCTGCACATGAAACTTTTGAAGGGCAAGTGGCTTCTAGAGCTTTCTTCGCTTCATCGATGAGCTCGAATCCACGCACCGTTAAGTTTGGCCCGGCATCTTTCTCCGATGAACTTTTGCTGTTGGAGTCTATGAGAATGGATGCGTCACAACCCTACATAAAAGTAGAACCTCATTATAACCAGTTTGTCATTTACAAAAAAAAGGGTTAATGCCATGGTGCTCCATTTCCTAGAAAGCTTACTCTAACGAAACAGTCATGGAAATGCATGCGAAGCAAGGCTGCAGTGATGGATTTATCACGGCTTAAACGTCGTCGGACAGCTGCTCGAACTATGGATTCGGCATTTGGACAACTTCTTCTGTAAAAACCAACCCTAAGGTTTGCCAAGGCAAGCGGAAGAATCAAAAGGAAAAGCACAAATATAACCTTCAATCTCATCATTTCTTTCTCTTGGTTTTTTTTCTCGAAGCTCTTTGGGGTATGAACAACACACTCCAGAATATGAATATATAGTTGGAGAGATTGTAGGCATGTGCTTGGCCTCAAAGAATGTATAGAAGTTGAAACGTGCAAAGGTCAATGTTTCCAGTATCCAACACGGTTTGAGAAGCAATCATATACAAAAGCAGTTGTATGCTCTATTTTATTATTTGATGCATCACGGTTTATAATTTTAGTATTTCTTTCACTTACATGTAATTTCTAATTAAGCATACTGTTTTACTAAATAAATCCTGATTATATTCCAAAACCATAGTTTAATTATGATAAATTAGCATCATATGTAACACAGAAGGGATTGGGATTGGGAAAATGTGTTTAATCAATAATTGATAAGTTAAATTACATAATTTGTAATCATTGGGAGACACAGCCACCAAGTCCGAAAATATAAATTAATATGTGAAATATTCATGACAAAGAAATTTAATCCACCAACGAATGTCAACGGAATCTGATTATATATAAAACAGGTTTTATTTCTTTTCTTTTTCTTTTTCTTTTTCTTTTATTTTTAAAAAAAACCTATTTTTGTTTATAATTTTGTGGAATGAACAGGCTTGCACGTTTCAAGACTATTCAATGCATCCACCATAAAATAAAATAAAAAAGTAGGCTAAATAATTAATGCTTATTTGCACAACAAGGAAGGATAAATTTGGATAAAATGTTTTATTTATTTTAATGTTACTTTTATCATAAAATATTCCATGTATAAATATGTTGAGTTATCTATTAAGATAATTTTTTATTCGATGAACAACTTTTTAAATTTGTTTAATGTCTTAGAATTATATCTAAATTGTTTCCTTTAACACTATTAATAAAATATAATATATATCTTTTTAATTTAAACATTATACTAATAATATTTTATTTTATTTACTGAAAAGAAAGGTTAAAGTACAAAAAATTACTAAGAAATTGAAATAAAATAAATGACCGATTAATAAGTTGACCACGTTTTTGGAGAAAAAATTGTGATTGATTTTATTATTTTAAAATTTATTGAATTATACTTATCTTTTATATTAAATATATTTTAATAATCTTATGTATTAAAATTTTAATAACTAATAACATAATAATAAAATATTTTAAAAGATGAAAATTTTATATGTTAAAAATTTAAACTTTCATTTTACCATTGTTAGCTTTTGATAAAAAAATAATAATAATTGTTATAGTATATTAAAATGAACTTATAATTTCTATATTTTAATTATTCAATATAATGTAATAATACACAACAATATAAATTTTGAGCAAGGTTAGATAGCTAGAAAAATTAGTTTTGATTTAATATCAAAACATTATTGTTTAATAAATTTTAAACAATTATCTATAAAGATTTAACACTCCATACCCGACTTAGATGCTACGGTCGAATTATGGAGGTTACATCGTACAAACAAAAGAAATAAGTATTTAATTTTGATGAAAACTAATTTTAGCGAAAAAAAATTAATTTGAACAACTATTTAAAAATATAGTGATTTTCTAGAACCACAACTTATATACCAAAATCAAAACCAATTTACTTGAACATTTGTGAGACAAAATACTTTAGAGAATTTCAATTAATCTTGCAGCCGAAATCCTTATAGCTTTGTAAAACTGTGGTTCTTTTTCTTTTAGTTATTTTAGTTAAGTGTTATTAAAAAAATAAAGGTTTTTGCGTAATAAAAACCAGAATAGTCCTAATGATCTAAACAAATCATAAAACATCCAAAAATAAACAAAACCCAAGAAAAGTCTAGAATGTCCATAATAAACAAAACAAATGAAGTCATAGTACTTAAACAAAAATCATGAAACTCGAGCTCCAGAGTCATCGTCCAATCCTAAGTCGAAGAATCACCTGAAATGAAGCAAACAAAGCGTGAGCTTTGAGCCCAATGTGTGATTTGACCCATAATTTAAGTGCAATTAAATATAATCATTAGATTGTCTTATAGCATATCAAAACTCGAATCGAAGTATAACTTATCATATCATAACGAATCGTAACATATCACATCATACCATATCGTAACATAGCATAGCATATCAAATCATATCATGTCCTACCCACATCCGCTACACACCATCTCCGTCCAGCCAATCACACCATATAGGACTACAAGAGTTTATCAATCCAATCACAACAATATGTGGCGATGTGCCACTCATATAGTTGCAGCTGAGTTGCCATATATAAATTTGCGGACTAGCCACTATAATTGTAGTATAACTGTCATATAACACTTCATCATATCATATCCCACCCCAAAACACATGCGTAACATAGTCATATATCATACTTGCATATATCATAAAACATATGGCATGCGGACACACATACTTTCATATAAATCATAACATAGCATATGGTTTTTATTGTAACATATCCTATTTAACATACCTCCTAAGCTTGTCCATATATTGTTACACACTAAATCTCACGCTTTTTTGGCCCCAAACGAAGCCTATGAACCCAAATATTGAGTTGTTCAATTGGCCCCAAATTGGGCCCAAAAATTGACCAAAAAGGCCCACACGGCCTACCTACACGGTCTGCAAGATTTCACACGTGTGCTCTACATGGCTAAGCCACACAAGCTATATAAAACACACGGCCGTGTAGTAATGGGCAATTTCAAAAACAGCCTCTGTTTCACTTTTTTCTCGAGTTTCAAACTATAAATTGAGTTAGTTTCACACACCTGATTGATGAATTGATCGCCCGCTCAAAAGGAACTCACGAACCTATAAACGTACATCAAAACACAACGATTAACAATCCCGATCTTATACAAAAATTTCAATTCTCAAACTTACTTACTCAGAAAATTAGCAATGCCACAACACTCACGTATGATCGATGGACAGATATCAAGAGCAAAGACGAAGCAAATCGAAGAAAGAATCAAGAAAAGGAAAGGAAGCAGAGTAAAGAAAGCATGGAAAAGAGGATGTGAAGAATCAAAACAAAGAACAAGACTAATGAGCACTGTAACACCCCTAAACTGTAACCGTCACTGGAATGGGTTAAGAGGAATTACCGGACTTGTAACTCAGTTCAGAACAATCATTTATCAAATATCATCTCATTTCAAGAAATATCATTCATTCATATTCAATATATACTTAAATATAGCATACAAAGCTTAAATCATACATTCGAGACTAAATCGGTAACATATGAAAATTTTGGAAACTTAGAAAAATTTCAACATTTCAAGTGTCACACGCCCGTGTGAACAAGCCGTATGTCTCACACGGCTAGTAGACACGCTCGTGTCTTAAACCGTGTAAAAATAAGACATACTTAATGACTTGCATCACACGGCCGAGGACACGCCCATGTGCCAGGCCGTGTGAAAACTGGAGAGTATACTGACTTGGGTCACACGGCCAACCACACGCCCTTATGTCTAGCCAGTGTGCCCTTTGAAATGGCCATACACTCCGTGTATTAGGCTGTGCCAAAATTGTAGGGCATACTGACTTATGCAACACGGCCAAGTCACACGCTTGTATGCTAGGCCGTGTGCCATTTAGCGGGTATACTAACTTGTACCACACGGCCAGTCACATGGCCGTGCAACATGACCGTGTGTCACACACGGTTGAGACACACGCTCGTGTCCTTGCCCGAATGGACAAAAATAGGCTATTTGTAAAGCTATTTTGCCACCCTATATACACAAGCATTCACAAGCATAAATGACCACATTTCATAACCCAATCGGCAATCATTCCATAACATTCCATACACATAATATACCAATTCAACTTGGTACCCAATTACCTAATTAATACCATGCATAATCCATACATATATCAACTACATATCAAAACTTCACTTGTACATTTTCATTACATCAATTCCTTGCCCAAAACATACCATAATTAAACACTTATACACAACCAAATATGATACCAAAATAAGCCAAATCTCATGGCTTAACTCATACAAAAAATATACCAAAAGCATAATTTTCAAGTAACCATAACTATCACTATTTAAACTAGCCTATACATGCCATATTTACATATATCCACAAGTTCAAAAGTACCGTTCGGAAATTGGATAGTGTGATGTGTAACTCCGCCTTGTCCAAAACGAGCGAGCTATCGAACCTCTATAAAACATAGAAAAGAAACAGAGTAAGCTTTATAGCTTAGTAAGCTCGTATAATTTAGAATTAAGCTTACCATTTATACCAAACCAATACAAATAACTAAAGTAAACTCCATACAATTTCCAAATTCCTATCACAAGCATTCATCCATAGGTTAGACATGTTAATACATGAAATCATCCATTATCACAATTCAATACTCAATATAACTAGCATTCAACATTTCATTCTCAATCATATAACCAATAATCCATTCAATAACAGTATTCATCCGTATAAATAGAATTTATGCCCATTGAACCTATTAGAACTCCAAAGGATACTCGGGTGATAAACATCAGTAATCCATAAATTCATTATCATTTATGCTCTTTCGAGCCATGATCCGTAAGCTCCTCCTGAGCTGATGAACAATAAGCTCTATTGAGCTGAAACAATAAGCTTTGACGAGCTGAACAATAAGCTCATACGAGTTGAGAACAGTAAGCTCTTACGAGCTGATATATCGGTAAGCTCATACGAGCTGTGGTGAGTCTGCAACAAATGCAGGAGCTCGATCAAAACGGTAACCCTAGTGACATGTCACTCATATCGTACAAATTCATACGATTCAAACGGGGCTCGATAACAAATAGATTATATCAATAAGGCATTCATATTTCAAGTATATCAATTACTCAATTATAGACATTCATTTCAATAATTACAAGTATTTAAAATTTTGATTCTAATTATACGAACTTACCTTGAGTGGCTCGGATGGAAATTATCGTCTATTCGCCAACCTTTTTTTTCCCCGATCTAGTTTCGATATTTGCTTATCTTGATCTATAATATATCAAAATTAACCCATTCAATAGTTATTCAATTCAATTAAGCCCATATTTCCTAATTTTGGCAAATTGTACATTTTCCCCAATGTTTTACATTTTTCACAATTTAGTCCCTAAGCTCGTAAAAATGAAATTCATTCAATTTTCATGAAACCCAAGCCTAGCCGAATTTCCTAGGGACTCCTAGCAGCCCATATCTTTCATTATTTTATACTTTTAACCACATAATTTTACATTTTCACAAATTAATCCCTTTTTTGATATGTTTGTCAAAAATCACTTAACAAAACATGTAAAACTATCATCAAACTTTCATAATCTATCATCAATCATCAAATTACTCAAGCATTCAATAATGACAACATGTTAAATCTTCAAAAAAACAAAACTTAGGGTACAGGATACTAGAATACGAAGCAACGATCTCAAAAACGTAAAAATCGTTAAAAACTGAGTCAAATTACATACCTAATTGAAGAATTTATGCTTGCCGAATGAGAAACCTATATTAACTTCTTCTTCTTCCAATTTTTGATGAATGTAGATGACAATAATGCTTAAATTAACTTTTTTTATTTAATATAACATTATTTAACATTTTACCATATTAACCCTAATTAAAAACCACCAAAATCATGATATTATGCCCATTAATGTCCATTCAATTTAATTGTGGTCTAATTACAATATAAGGACTTCTCATTTAATAAATCATAGCAATTAAACACCTTTATCAATTAGAATGCAACTTTTACGTTACGCTATTTAGTCCTTTTTACTGAATAAAGAATTTAAATAGTAAAATTTCTTAACAAAATTTTCACATAATAATTCTATCATGCTGTAAACCCTATTAAAATAATAAAATAAATATTTTGACATCTGATTTGTAGTCCCGAAATCACTGTTCGATTTGACTAAAAAACTGGCTGTTACAAGCACAAAGTGGGAGGGATGGATTGGACAGTTAGAATGAAACAATAGATTTAGGGATTTTCCCAAAATTTTGTAAAAATAAAAATAAATGGGAATACCCAAACTAACTTATCCACATCCTAAATATCTGCTAAAGTGATTCAAATTGAATTCTACCTCCCAAGAATAGGTCATAACAACAACAAATAAAAATAATATTCCTTTTGCACACAACGGGGTTCAAACTCAAGACTAAGGAATAAATAGATGCTTAACCATTGAACCACTAGGCTCATCATTATCATAATTCAACAAAGAAAATAATTTAAGCCCTAAGGCTCAAACTTAACATAAGTCAAAATTTAACAAGAAATCCCAATACAAGGGAATCAAACTAGGGACCTAAAGCATATTTTTAAGGCACTTAACCAACACACCACATCAAATTACTTAACAAACATGCACATTCAAAAATTTATAATAAAATGAATAAAAATTTAAAAAATTCAAACTAAAAGAAACTAAATAAAACTATTTTTGACAAAGTAGAACATTTAACTTTCTCAAACAACAAAAATAAAGTTTAATTCAAAAATAAATAATAATAATATTACAAAATATTTTAATGTTCTTTTTTATATATAAAAAAGTATGTCTTTTAGTATTGAAAATGGGCCTGAAAAGCATGTAAAGTGTAAGGCCCTAAAAATAGGTATAGTAGTTTCGAGTAAGTTTACTAGGTTTTGAGTGAAAAATTAAGACTTAATTGGGGTTATTAGTAATTTCTCTTAGTTTAGTTAGTTTAATTTTATTTTAAAAAATAGGAAATAATATTCTAGATAATAAAAATATTTTAGAAAAATTAATTTTATAGTTTTAAATAATTTTTGGTAAAATAAATATTTTGGGTCAATTTTGAATTGAAAAATAAATTAAAATGGGGTTTAATTGAGAGAATTTAAAATATTAATTACATAAGACCATTTTGCAAAACAAGGGAAATGTTTGAGTGGTTTTAAGATAAATTACCTATATTGTTAGAATTTTGGAGGGAAATGGTTACTTTGTAAAATAAGGGAATTGTGGGAATGGCCTGAAGGCAATTTCCCCAATTTTTGAAAATCAAGTGAGGGTTCTTTAGCTCAAAAACATTGCAACCTCCTCACTTAACACACAATTTTCACCCGCTTTCTAAGTATTTTCTCTCGTTTTTCATTTTCATTTTCGAAGTCCACATATCAAAGATTAGATCTCATATTTTATTTTCTCAAAGTTCTCCAAAAAAGATTTTCAAAGTGGGAAAAAACTCATCCGAGTTCTTTAAAGATCTTGATCCAATCTTCAATATTGATGATTCTAGATCGATTGAAGGTAACTTATCAACTCTAAATTCAATTTTGAAGTTGTTTCTAATCAGTATTTTCGATTTAAATAGATTAAAATGGTTTTTCAAATATTGATCTCTTCTCTCTTGAACATGAAAATCATCAATGGTGAATTCATAGTTTTGAGTTGGAATCCAAGTTTAAATGGATATCTAAGCTCAAATAATGTTTATTAAAAGGGTTTTTTTATCAAAAAATAAAAGATTAAACTCGTTTGATTGATCAATTTTGACAAATCTAATTTTAACTAAAAACATGAGTTGATTTTCTAGAAAATTATGAAACGGTTTGTTGATAAAATTGATGCTTAGGTTTTGTGTTGATAGATTAAAAATAATGTTTAGAAATGGTTTTTGGTGGAAAGAATGTCATTTAGGGGCTGAAATTTGTGTTTCACTATACAATGAGTTTTCGATAAGGTAGGTTGGAAAGGAGTTTTAGATCTATGTAGTTTATGATTTTTTTTTAATTTCTTCTTGTTAATGATATCTTGTAACATGTATTTTATCTCTGTTTAAGTTCTACAATGAGGAGAGACCATTGTTAATCATAATTGAGGTCCAAACACAACTACTTGATACACTTTGGCTTGAGAAGCAAAGTGTGAAGGTGGGTGGTTTTTAAAGGCAATTCTTAAACATGCATATTTACATTCTAAATTGAGGTTTTGAATTGTGTTTCTAATGATTCAATTGTATCTCAAATGTTTAGATTATTAAAATTGATTTTAATTTTATATAAGCATATTTGTAAATAATTTATAGAAATTGTGAATTGTGTGTTTGGTATAATTTATTTGGATTGTATTGAATAATAATTGAAGCATGGATTATTGTATATTATAGTACTTGATGATGGTTTTATGATTGGTTTTAGATCCATGGACAAAGACACTTATTGTGCTTATTTATGTTCGTACCAAAACTGCTAAGTGACATGATTTAAATTGAATTTTTATATCATGAATTAAGTGCTTAATTGGTTATATTAGCAACATTGCATAGTGGATCTATTGGATATAAAAGGCATGTCATAGGATTAGTGAGTACTCACCATTATATCAGTTATTTGTGAGCATATGGCTCCAAGAGTATTGATTTTGTTGGAGTGGATAAGAGAGTGTTGAGCCTTTTTCTCCACTCAATTATTGGTGATTTCGAGGCGATATAAGGGAGTGTGTGGCTACGCCCCACTCAAACGAAGTATTGTATTCGATATTTGGGAGATCGGAGATCTTTTTATCTAATGCATGATCACATGTTTATATTTTGCCATGGATGTTATTTGCCAATATAAATGTTTGTTTGTTAACTAAATTTTGTTTCCATATGCCATAATAAATGTGATTTTTACTCGTGGAATGGAATTATGATGTTATGATGTTGCATTCTTGTTGGAAATTTCAGTCAATTGAATGTTATAATTGAGCATGAAAATAGAATTGAAACTATGATTTATATACTCGAAATTTGGTACATGATTTGCCTTGGTTTAAGTATGTTTTTAGTGTGATTTACTTGTTGAATTTATGATCACTCACTGGACTTTTTTAGCTCACACCCTCACAGCTTTATGCATAGGTTTTTTTTTCTGGCTTTGGGTAGTTGAGGAGCAAGGGCAAGGCTTGTAATGGCCCCAAATTATCGAGTCAATGTTTGAACATTGACCCTAGTTGGCAATGGATAAATTTATTTTGGGATCGGGTTTTGTTGGAATTAATTTGGGTGAATTTTGCACCTTTTTATAAGAAATTAAGGATGTTGGGAAGCTTGTGTGAAGTAGGGGGAAGATGGATGGCTAATATGGTGATTTTACCTTTGGAGCTGGTTTTCAATATCTTTTTTTGACAATGATCTTTCTCTTTTTATTCTTCCAAACCATTTTTCAATCCCTCCCCAACATTTAGTAGCTTCATTGGAACAGAGCTCGAGCTAGTGCCCTACAAATTCTTCACCTCCACTTCGCATGTGTCTTCCAAGAGCCAAGCCATCTCGAAGCAAAAATGGTGCACTATTGTTGTACTCTCCACCTTTGAGTTTAGGAACAGAGGACAATGATGCAAAAAAAAAAAAAGTGTGACAGGTGGTACACTTTATAGTTCAGAAATAAATTCAACCATTCATTGTTAGCAACCCCACGATCCAATCACTCGCGGATGTTATTTGAATTGGTCCAACCCTTACTGTCTCGAATAACCTAGACAAAAAATAGAACAATCAAATAACATTTCCTAAAATTTTGCATTTGGCTTTTGCATCAACTAAACCTCCCCGATTTTCAGACATATATGTGATCTCGTTGAAATCCCTAATGACTACCTAAGGGATTTGTGGGAAATAATTAAGAGAAAGTAAAAGATTCCAAGAAGCCTACATTTGAATTTCCTCCGGAGTTCTATTAAAATTGGTACACCTCAATTTCATTCCATCTAGATCCTCTTCAACCATAATATCATGTCTTCGCGAATACAATCAATGTGACACCTAGTAATCATTTTCCCACCCTATAGGTAATCCCCTACTTCTCTTATTTGACTCAACATCGATTCTATTCAGATAACCACACGTACACCTGATCATTTCCATAAAAGAATCCTATAGTTAATTCTCAATCAAGAAAACTATAGAGGGATTAGAGTCCCTCAGCATATGTCGAAGACGTTGAACTATCTGGTGACTTCCTGAGCCACAATTGTTCTAGCTTAATAACTTCATTGTTTTTGGTTGACCTCTTTAGCAAGGCCTGTCAATTTGCTTCAGTTAGGTATCTGCATCAGAATACCCAAAACTTTGTTTGAATCCACATTTTCAAAAACTCTCAAAGTAATTGATTGGGACCGAGGTCGTTTAAGCCTATTAGTCTTTCTTATTGGGTTAACTTCTTCTTTTAAAATTTCCATCTCATCATTGAATTTATCATAGAATTCTTTATTAAAATGGTCCAATCAACTTTTAATTATTGGTTCAGGTAGGATAGTGATATTTGACATTCCTTTTGTAGTGTAAGGAAAGTTGGAAGGAAATCCAATATTCATTCCTTGATTTATAGGCCCAGCTTAAGAATCCCCCAGATTACTCATTCCATAATTATTCGTGGAGTTTCCATAATTTGATACTTTTCCATTGTCGTCCTCTACCAGCCACCTACTTCTTCACATTACAGTTCCTCTAGACTGTGCACGAAGTAACAACTCGTTTTTAGGTCAAATCAGAATAGTAGTTTTGAGACCACAAATCTGAGGTCAAAATATTTATTTTATTATTTTATTAAAGTTTACATCATGATATAATTATTATATGAAATTTTCATAAAGAAATTTTACTGTTTGAATGCTTAATTCGGTAAAAAGGACTAAATCGCATAAAGCGTAAAACTTGTGTTCTATTAGCTAAAAGTGTAAAATAGCTATAGAACATTAAATTAAAGGTCCTTAAGAGGTGAATAGACCATTTATGGTTAGTGGATGGTGATAGCATAGAAATTGGTGTAATTTTTAATATTTTTAAAGGTTATAAAAGTAAAGTAGTAATTAATGTTAATTATAGTAAAACAGTCATTTTTATTTCATCTTTATTCATTATCTTGTCGAAATTAAGAAGAAATAATAGCAAACTTAGATTTTCATTCGGCCAAGCTTTGAAGGCTAGATTGAGGTACGGTTTTAGCTCGGTTTTTAATGATTTTTTTTTGTTTTTTAGATTGTTCTTTATGTTCTAGCTAACCCATACATTAGATTTTGAAATTGTTAAAAAATTTTCATGTTTCCATTGTTGAATGTTTTATTAATTGGATGGTTGATGATGGCTTTTGATTAATTCTTAATAGTTAAACCAATTTTGTAAAGTAATTTTTGACAAAAATGTAAAATAGGGATTAAATTATGAAAATATAAAATGTAGTGGTTAAAAGTGTGAAATAATGAAAGATATGGGTTGCTAGGAGTCCCTATCAAATTCAGCTAGGCATGGGTTTGTACTAAATTACATGAATTTGCAATTTTATGTGATAAGGACTAAATTGTAAATATATAAAAGTTTAGGGGAAAATGTGTAAATTTTCCAAAATATAAATTTTGACTAAATTGAATAGATTTAATGCTGAATGTATTGAATTTGATAATATATAGATCAAGAAAAGACGAGATCAAGTTTAGATCGGGGAAAAGGGAAGATTGACGAATAGCTGATAGTTGTTATCCGAGCGATACGAGGTAAGTTCGTATAATTAGAATCGAACTTTAAATACTTTTATTTATTTGAGATGTATGTATATAATTTAGTATTTGATATACTTGGAATACAAATGCTTAATTGATAAAGATTGATTATTACCGAGCCCCATCTGAACCATATGAATTCGTAGGATACGAGTGACATGTCACTAGGGTTACCATTTTGGTCGAGCTCCTGCATTTGTTGCAGACTCACCACAGCTCGTATGAGCTTACCGATATATCAGCTTGTGAGAGCTTACTATTTTCAGCTCGTTATAGCTTACCATTTCAGCTCAATAGAGCTTATTGTCCATCAGCTCAGGAGGAGCTTACTGTTCATAGCTCGAAAGAGCGGTAAATGATAAGAAATTGATGGATTATTGATTTATATGTACTGTATATCACCCGAGTATCCCTCGAGATTCTAATAGTTCAACGGGTATAAATTTCGTGATATGGTAATGTACTGTTGATACGAACGAATTACTATTTATACGACTGAAAGTAAATTGTTACAAATGATGTACATGATATATGTGAATTTGATATGATACAATGTAATAAGTGTTTACATTTAGTTAATGGATGGTCTCATGAATTTTGGTGACTAACTTGTGATTAATGTTTTGTTTAGGCATTTGTTAATTGAATTGAATACTTCTTAATTGTTGCCTTGATTAAGTATAGAATTATACGTACTTACTAAGCTATAAAGCTTACTCTATTTCTTTTCCATGTATTACAAGTCGAGTTACACACCACACTATCCAATTTCGAATTGGTACTTTTGAACTAGTGGATATATGTAAATATGGCATGTATAGGCTAGTTATAATGATGATAGTTATGGTTACTTGACAATTGAGATTTTGGTACATTTTGTGTTATAAGTCTAAGCCATGTGATTTGGCTAAACTTGATATTATGTTTTGGGTATGTTTGACAAGTAGTAGATGGAATGGAAATATGCAAATGTGTCTTGTTATATGGAAGGCTTATGAATGGAAAATGTATGTGATTTATTATGCATTTGAATTCCATGTTGAAATGGGATTAATATGTGTATGAGATGTTATGTATTGGCTGCCAATTGAGTTGTGAAATGTTGTAATTTATGCTTATGTATGCATGTCAAAATAGGGTGGCAAAATGGCTAAACAAATGACCTATTTTTTGTCCACACAGGAAGAGACACGGGCGTGTGCCTCAATCGTGTGCGACACATGGTTATGTTGCACGGCCGTGTGTCCCCTGGTGTTGGAATTAAATTGAATTCAGTATGTTTCACACGGTCTCACACACGGACGTGTGACTAGCCGTATGGTACAAGTCAGTATACCCCCTAAATGGCACACAACCTAGTACACGGGCGTGTGACTTGGCCGTGTTGCATAAGTCAGTATACCCTACAGGTTTGACACGGCCTAGTGCATGGCCTGGTACACGGGCGTGGGTGGCATTTCGAAGGGCACACGGGCTAGACACATGGGCGTGTGGTCGGCTGAGTGACCCAAGTCAGTATACTCTCTAATTTTTACACAGCCTGGCATATGGGCATGTCCTCGGCCGTGAGATGCACGTTAGTATGTATGCACTATTTTCACACAGTCTGAGACACGAGCGTGTCTGGAGCCGTGTAAAGCACACGATTTATTCACACAGGCATGTGACCTCTAAAATGTTGAAATTTTTCTAATTTTCCAAAATTTTCATATGTTATCGGTTTAGTCTCGAACCACTTCTAAAGCATGTTTAAGGCTCGTAGACCTTATAAAGGGACAAGTTGATTGTGTTGTATGGTATTTGAATATGAATGCATAAATATATGGGTTATATATGTTAAAATATGTGTATTGATTAGTAATGCCTCGTAACCCTACTCTGGCGACGGTCACGGGTTTGGGGTGTTACATTTATTGGTATCAAAGCTACGGTTTAGTCGATTCTAGGACTAATGTAGCGTATGTGAGTCTAGCTATACATGCCATATATAAAAACTGTGATAATGTGATGACTCCTGATGTTTTTAAATGTGTTTTATATAATAAATGGATCTTGATCAAGCAGTAGTTAATGAGGTCGTGAGTAACGCACCTGCTCCCACGCAAGGGACAGAGCCATCTGACTCTAGACCCGTAACGGGTAGCTAGGGAGAAGAGGCTAAAGAAGCCTTCTTCCAAATGATGAACGAATGGTTCACACAATACATTCGTACAAACCCATCTACTCAACAACCTCCACCCCTACCTATTCCCCAACCGATCCTTGTAGTTCCTCAAGGTATAGATCTTTTGCGAATGAATAAGCCAATTATTGATAAGATAAGGAAACATGGGGCTGAAGACTTCAGAGCTACTGTTAGTGACTATCCTGAGAGAGCCAAGTTTTGGCTTAAGAACACGATTCGAGTATTTGACGAACTGTCATGCACACCTAAAGAATGTTTAAAATGTGATGTATCAATATTGAGAGACACGCGTATGAATTATGGAATACTTTGATATCCGTAGTTCCTTGAGAAAGAATTACTTGGGAATTCTTTTAAGTTGAATTTAGAAAGAAATACATCAGCCAAAGGTTCATTAATTAGAAAATAAAGGAATTTCTTGAATTGAAACAGGGTCGTATGTCGGTAACGATGTGCGAAAGAGATTTTGTACGACTCAACAAATATGCTCGTGAATATGTTTCTTCTGAGGCTATAATGTGTAAAATATTTGAAGATGGGTTTAATGAAGAAATTAGACTATTAGTGGGGATTCTTGAGTTGAAAGAGTTCGTTGTTCTATTTGACAGAGCCTGCAAAGTCGAAGGGCTTAGCAAAAAGAAAAGAAAAGCCAATTCTAAGGCTAAAGACTTTAGAAAAAGATTTGTGGGCAAATCACATCAATTAACATCAAAGAAATCTAAAGAATATCATCCTCGTTCTACTGCTTCTGCAGAGATTTCAATCAGAGAAAGAGATGCAATAAATTTCAGCTTTAAACCTCAAACGACATATGTTGCCAGTGCGAGTAGTGTTAGAAATGTTGTACCTGAATGTAAGCATTACAATAAGCGACATTACGGTGAATGTAGAATAGTGAGTGGAGCTTGTTTTAGATGCGGATCTCTTGATCATTATCTCGGGACTATTCAAAAAAGTCTATAGCTAAAAGAGATCAACCAGCGAAAGTGAGTAATATGGCTACTAGAGGGAGACCACCCCGAAACACTGGAAATACGAGTGGTAACGAAGTGCTATGAGAGATTCTGCTGTGAGATCTGAAGCACGAGCACCTGCATGAGCTTATGCTATCCGTGTACACAGGAGAAGGCATCATCACCAGACGTTAATTACCAGTACTTTTTCTCCTTTTAATACTAATATAGTTGCTTTGATAGATCCTGGATCAACTCATTCATATATATGTATGAATTTAGTATTTAAAAAAAGCTTACATATCTAGTCTACAGAGTTTGTAATTAAAGTATCGAACCCCTTAGGCAAATCTATGTTAGTTGATAAAATTTTTAAGAATTGTCCTTTGATTACTCGGGGTTACTATTTTGAGCTGACTTGATACTTCTACCGTTTTATGACTTTGATGTGATTCTTGGTATGGATTGGCTGACTATGCATGATGTAGTTGTGAATTGTAAACGAAAATCTATTGAATTGAAATGTCAAAGCGGTGAAATTCTTCGGATTGAGCCTGATGATTTGAGTGAATTACCTACTGTGATATCTTCTATGTTAGCTCATAAATATATGAAAAAGGGCTATGATGCATATTGTATACATGTTGGATACAAAGGTGTCTAAATCAAAGATTGAATCTGTACCTGTTGTTTATGAGTTCTCGAATGTATTTCCAGAAGAATTATTGGGTTTGCCACTGATCAGAGAAGTTAAATTTATATTGAATTAGTACTAGGAACAAAACTAATATCGATAGCTCCATACAAAATGGCTCCAACAGAATTAAAAGAACTGAAAGCTCAGTTGCAAGAATTGACAGACAAAGGTTTTGCAAGACCGAGTTATTGGCCCTAGGGTGCACCGGTATTGTTCATGAAAAAGAAAGATGGCACGATGAGAATGTGTATCAATTACAGACAACTAAACAAAGTGACTATAAAGAACAAATACCCTCTACCATGGATTGATGATTTATTTGATCAGTTGAAAGGGGCTACAATATTTTCAAAGATTAATTTGAGATCGGGTTATTATCAATTGCGAGTTAAAGAATCGGATGTGCTGAAAACTGCATTCAGAACAAGGTATGGACATTATGAATTCCTCGTTATGCCTTTTGGATTAACTAATGCTCCTGCAATTTTCATAGATTTGATAAACCGAATATTCAGACCATATTTAGACAGATTTGTTATTGTATTCATTGACGACATTCTGATCTATTCACTAGATGAATCTGAACATACCGAACACTTGAGAGTTTTGTTACAAACTCTACGTGACAAGAAATTATTTGCAAAGTTTAGCAAATGTGAGTTTTGGCTCTGAGAGGTTGGATTTCTAAGGCATATTGTTTCAGCCGATGGTATTAGAGTTGACCCGAGTAAGATTTATGCTATTGTTGATTGGAAACCTTCGAGGAATGTGTCTGAAGTCCATAGTTTTCTGGGTTTAGCATGCTATTACCGAAGACTCATGAAAGGATTCTCGATGATTGCGAAACCTATGACACGACTGCTTTAAAAAGATGTGAAGTTTGAATGGTTGAAAAAATGTCAGTAGAGTTTCGAATAGTTGAAAGTACTGTTAACTGAAGCACCAATTTTGGTTCAACCGAAATAGGGGAAGGAATTTGTGATTTATAGCGACGCGTCATTAAACGGTCTGGGATGTGTTCTGATGTAAGAAGGAAAAGTTATAGCTTATGCTTCTCGACAATTGAAACCGCATGAAAAGAACTATCAGACACATGACTTAGAGTTGGCTGCAATTTTATTTGCATTGAAAATTTGGCGACACTACTCATACGGTGAGAAAATGTCACATTTATACGGATCACAAAAGCTTAAAATATTTGATATCACAAAAGAATTTGAATCTGCGATAACAAAGATGGCTCGAGTTATTGAAAGATTATTACTTTGTGATTCATTATCACTTGGGAAAAGCTAATGTTGTTGCTGATGCCATAAGTCGAAAATCTTTGTTTGCATTACGAGCAATGAACACCCAGTTGATGATTTGTGATTATGGATCTATTTTAGATGAATTAAAAGCTAAATCGGTATTTCTTCAACAAATCTGAAGCTTAGAAAGATGACTGTGAATTACAAGTTAAACGGATTCAATATGAGAACATCCCTGATTCAAAGTTTCAGATTAGGACCAATGATTGTTTAAGGTTCCGTAATAGAATTTGCATACTGAGGAATTCAGAACTCATTCAGAAGATTTTGCACAAAGCACACCATAGCTGCTTATTTGTTCATTCTGGAAGTACCAAAATGTATAACGATTTGAAACAATTTTACTAGTGGCAAGGCATGAAACAAGATATCTCAGAGTTTGTTTCTAAATGTTTGATTTGTCAACAAGTCAAAACTGAACATCAAGTACCATCTGGTTTGCTGCAACCTGTATGATTCCTGAGTGGAAGTGGGATAAAGTTACAATGGATTTTGTGTCGGGATTGCCCCTAACTCCAAAAAAGAAATATGCTATCTGAGTTGCCGTCGATCGACTAACAAAATCTACTCATTTCATACCAGTACGTACAAATTACTCACTTGACAGATTAGCTGAATTATATATTTCTAAGATTTTTGGATTGCATGGGGTGCCATTACCTATTATTTCTGATAGAGATCCGAGATTTACGTCGCAGTTCTGGAAGAAACTGTAAGAAGCTTTAGGTACGAAGTTGAAATTTAGTACAGCTTTTCATCCTCAGATTGATGGTCAAATCGAAAGAGTTATTCAGATTCTCGAATACATGTTAAGATGTTGTATTTTAGATTTTGAAGGCAGTTGGAAAAAATACTTGTTGTTGATTGAATTCGTGTATGATAACAATTTTCAAACTAGTATAAAGATGGCACCATATGAAGCTTTATATGGTCGCAAATGTTGAACCCCGCTATACTGGACTAAACTAAGTGAGAAAAAGATTCACAGGTTAAATTGATCAGAGAAACTGAAGAAAAAGTGAAAATGATTCGCGACAGTTTAAAAGTAGCTTCAGATCGACAAAAATCTTACGCGGATTTGAAACGTAAAGAATTTGAATTTCAAATCGAGGATCGAGTGTTTCTAAAGGTGTCACCGTGGAAAAAGGTTATTCAGTTTGGCCGAAAAGAAAAATTGAGTTTGCGTTTCATCGGGCCGTATGAGATTATTGAGAGAATAGGATCGGTAGCATATCGACTAGCTTTACCATCAAAACTTGAAAAGATTCATAATGTTTTTCATTTTTCTATGTTACATCGATATAGATCCGATCCGTCACATGTGATTTCTCCGGTAGATGTTGAGAAACAGGCAGATTTGACGTATAGTGAAGAACCGATAAGGATTTTAGCTCGTGAAATCAAAAAATTGAGAAATAAGCGCATAGCTCTAGTAAAGGTTCTCTGGCATAAAGCGAGATCAAGAAAAATACGTAGGAACCCAAGGAAGCTATGCAAAAACAGTACCCTAACCTATTCACTGGTAAGATTTTCGGGGACGAAAATCCCTAAAGGGGAATAGTTGTAACAACTTGTTTCTGGGTCAAATTGAAACAGTGGTTTTGGGACCACAAATTTGAGGTTAAAATATTTATTTTATTATTTTATTAAAGTTTATAGCATGATAGAATTATTATATGAAAGTTTCGTAAAGAAATTTTACTGTTTGAATGCTTAATTCGGTAAAAAGGACTAAATCACGTAAAGCATAAAACTTGTGTTCTATTAGCTAAAAGTGTCAAATAGCTATAGAACATTAAAGTAAAGGTCCTTAATAGGTAAATAGACCATTTATGGTTAGTGAATGATGATAGCATGCAATTGGTGTAATTTTTAATATTTTTAAAGGTTATAAAGGTAAATTAGTAATTAATGTTAATTATAATAAAACAAAGTCATTTCTATTTCATCTTTCTTCATTATCTTGCCGAAATTAAGAAGAAAGAATAGAAAACTTAGGTTTTCATTCGGCCAAGCTTTGAAGGCTAGATTGAGGTATGGTTTTAGCTCAGTTTTTAATAATTTTTACATTTTTGAGATCGTTGCTTCATATTCTAGCTAATTGTACCTTAGATTTTGAAATTGTTAAAAATTTGTCATGTTTCCATTGTTGAATGTTTGAGTAATTGGATGGTTGATGATGGATTTTGTAACAGACTGAATTTGACCCTAATCAGAATAGTGGTTTCGGGATCACGAATCTGAGTCTGAGAAATATTTAAATATTATATTTTGTGTTTTTTATATGTGAATTAATGTGTGTGAAAGTTTCGTAGAGAAATTTAATCGTTTGTGTGTTCAATTTAATAAAAACGATTAAAACGCGTAAAGTGTAAAAGTTGTATGCTATAGTGTAAAGTGCTAGAATGATGATGGCTTCTTAATATGAGGTGTTAAATGGGTAAATAACCCATTTTTTAAGTTATTGGGTGGTATATGACATGATTAACCTTAAGTTTTATATTATATAATTTTATGATATAAGGTTAAAATAGTAAATAGGTTAAAACCATATTATATGTTAATTAAAACATAAAAAAAATGAATATGTTCATTCATATCTCTTGGCCGAATATTAAGAAAGAAAAGGGGAGCTAGGTTCTTTGAATTTTCGACAACATTCAAGCCAAATTCAAGGTAAATTCTTAGTCGGTTTTTGTAAATTTTTATGTTTTTGAGATCGTTGCTTCGAACAGTAGCTGACCCATGTTTGAATTTTTAAAACTAAGCATGTTTGATGTTCGGCCATTGATGTGTTCATGTGGTTTTTTATGTTTGATGATTTTAGATTAAAGATATGTTAAAGATTAATATATTTTGTATTGAAAGTTTTGGTGAAATTGAGTATTTAGGGCTAATTTGTAAAAATAAATTTTTAGAGGGGCTTATTTGAGAAATAAATGAAATAAATGTACTTGTATAGTCCCTAGGAGTATTCAGCCCTTGAATGGTATTGAGAAATTTTGTGTATTTTGTGTTTTATGCAAATAGGACTAAATTGTAAAAATGTGAAATAATAGGGGCAAAATGGTAATTTTCCTATTTATGTACTTAGGGACTAAATTGAGATGAAATGTACTTGAATGAGCTAAATTTTAATGTGTTTAGATCAAGAACAAAGAAAAATGAATTTGGACCGGGGAAAGACGAAGGTTATTGAATAGCCGGTTTACACGGTCCATCGATAGTCGAGGTAAGTCCTTAAGCGAATATATGTTAAAGAATTATTTATGAATCTGATGAATGAAGAAATTTGAATATTTTTAACATGAATCCATGAATTAGCTAAATGCAAGAGTACTAAATTGTATTGATTGTTATTTTATTTAATGTGATGTGAATAAATGTATTTGGTTTGATATGTGAATGTAATATGTGATATATGGATGGTTGGGAAGTTAGCATTATGAAATGTGAATTGAAGGATTAATCATCTTGATATTCGAGCTTGAGCCTAGCAGTGCCTTGTGCTTGATTTGTATCGAGCTTTATGCCTAGAGTGCCTCGTCTTGGTGACATATTTCAGGCTTATTGCCTAGCAGGCTTAATGCCGGTGTTTTGATTTTTGGACCTTGAGTCCAGCAGGCCTAGTGCCGGTGTGTGTGATTCGGGCTAATGCCTAGCAGGTTCTTTACCGGTGAACTGAAATTCAGAGCCAGAATATGTAACAACAAAGTTATTAAATGAATCGAGAAAGTTATGCTTTTGAAAAATGAATCATTATTGGTTTGGCCTTGAGGAATATGATTTCATACTTATATGTTGTATATGATGTTAATAAGCAAATAATATGAGGAAGCATGTGAATTATACATTGATTACTTGGAAGTATACTAGAGATTGAAAAGGGTTATGTATGTACATCTATACTTATCTATGTATTGGTATATTTGATGACCGGTGTACTTTGGTTGGAAAAATGAAAGTTGTTAGGCTACATGAAACAATGAAATTCAGCTATGGTGAATTTATAAGTTAGACTTTATATTTCAAATGTCTTGAATTGTATTATAAAAATGCTTGGGTGACTGAAGCTTTATTGAATTTGCTTAAGACTTATTAAGCTAATGAGCTTACTTTGTTTGTGTTCATTGTTTGTTTTATAGACTTTAGTTAAGCTATGGGATCAGAGGATCATCGAAGAAGTCAACCACCCTATCAGCTCTTTTGGTACTCATAAACTTAGTTTTTGGTTTGAAAGGCATGTATAAGCTAGTCTAAGTTGTAAACCAATGGTATTTTAGTGTTGTATATAAGTATAGCCTTGCGAAAATGGCTAATACTTTTGGTTTAAGCTTTACTTATGTGTTTTGATATAATGGCTTGTACAATTGTTAATGGTTATGTGTTTTAGTCATGTTCTAGGCTTAGATTGGAAGTATATATATATCATGGCATATATGTTGAGATATTGAATTATGGTTTGGTGATGACTTTGGAAATGTTTATGTATATGTATATTGGATTGATCTTTAGAGTCTTATTTTTATTGAGGTCCAAATATGTGGTCAATGATTTGATTATAATTAGGTATTCGGCTAGTTAGATGGCTCATGTGTTTGATAAGTTATAACGATATTTATGTATATAATTAGTTCATGTGGCTTTGAGTTGAATGAATGCAAAAATAGGCAAAACTTGATTTGTGCTATGTGATGAATTAGAAATTTGATAGATGAGAACTTGTATATTCGGTTATGTGGAAATAAGTTTCAAGTTATATGAAATTTGGTCTCATTAGGAAGTTGTTATATATTGACATCTGAATTATGCTTATTTAGGTGTAACTTATATATGTGCACAAGTATGAAATGTTAAGTTGATGTTCAACTAATAAAATAGATGTATTGACACAATTTGGATATATATATATATATATATATATTATGTTTAGGTATGTACATTGTTCTTGAAAGATGAATAGAGTTTTAATGCATGTTTCATGATTATATGATTCGGCTTATTCCCAAATGTTGTCAATAATATGCTTACGAAAATTTGTTAATCATGATTGATGATGGCTTTGTCTTTGAGAGATATGCGCATATTGCATTAGTATCATGAACATGTTCGGTTATACTATAGTGTATTGATGTCACATATGTGAACGAATATACAATAGAGTTCTAAGGATTTGTATGTCTTAATAGGCAAATTATATTTATAATGTGAATGATAAATGCTAGAACATGTATTAAATATTTGAATGACATATATTCGATGACTCATTGGTTTGAAATGTACAAACATGATTTTAAATTACTGCAATAATCTGATTTGGGTTTGGTAATGCCTCATAACCCTAATCTGACGACGGACACGGGTTAGGGGTGTTACAGATTTTGATTAATTGTTAATAGTTAAACTAGTTTTGTAAAGTGATTTTTGAAAAAATACAAAATAGGGATTAAATTGTGAAAATATAAAATGTGGTAGTTAAAAGGGTGAAATAATGAAAGATATGGGCTGCTAGGAGCCCCTATCAAATTCGGCTAGGCATGGGTTTGTACTAAATTGCATGAATTTTCAATTTTATGTGATAAGGACTAAATTATAAATATATGAAAGTTTAGGAAAAAAATGTGTAAATTTTCCAAAATATGATTTATGGACTAAATTGAATAAATTGAATGCTGAATGTATTGAATTTGATAATATATAAATCAAGAAAAGCCAAGATCAAGTGTAGATCGGGGAAAAGGGAAGATTGACGAATAGCCGATAGTTATTATCCGAGCGATAAGAGGTAAGTTCGTATAAGTAGAATCGAACTTTAAATACTTGTATTTATTTGAGATGTATGTATATAATTCAATATTTGATATACTTGGAATACAAATGCTTAATTGATAAAAATTGATTATTACCGAGCCCTGCTTGAACCGTATGAATTCGTAGGATACGTGTGACATGTCATTAGGGTCACCGTTTTGGTCGAGCTCCTGCATTTGTTGCGGATTCGCCACAGCTCATATGAGATTACCGATATATCAGCTCGTAAGAGCTTACTATTTTCAGCTTGTTAGAGCTTACCGTTTCAGCTCAATAGAGCTTACCGTGAAACACCCCAAACCCGGCCCACGAGCCTTGACCGGATCTGGTATGTTTCCCGGTGTAAACAGTTTCAAATTCTTTTGTTACTTAGGAAAAACTTGTGTGTTTTGAAAGAAAGATTGTTTTGGGTTGGGCTTGAGTTGAAAACAAGTTTATTTCATTATTAAAATCCTTTACTTCAGGTGACAAAATGTTTAGGCTTTGTTTTAAAATAGATTTACTTAATCTTTTAATACATAAAAGTTTGTAAGCTTAATAAATAAAAGCAAAGTAAAGTAGTGCTACTATGGCCTTATTACATCAAATAATTCCCAAAATTTAAATTCAAAATACTTAAAATAAAATAGTCCAAATAAAAATAGATGAACTTCTTGCTGTGCATGGCCATCCCTAAGCATCTGCCGGCCCGGTCCAACACTGATCGTCACCTGAAAAGTAGTCCCATAATGGGGTGAGTCAACAGACTCAATGTGTAACCAACACTAAAATTTAATAATTCAGGCATACATTATCATACATATTCATAAACAAGTAAAAATAATGATGCAACCCGAACCCAAACCTAGATAGCCATCCGCTACATGTCCCCGTGCACCAACCTCGCACAGTGGGGACTACTAAGTCAACCCTCCATCTGCTACACACCATCGAAGCGCATTGCTGTCAATGACGTGCTCATCGCCCTTATAAAATCCGTGGTCTTAGGTCACCACATTCGATATCGTGGTCTTAGGTCACCACATTCGTGGTCTTAGGTCACCACATTCGGATATTGTGGTCTTAGGTCACCACATTCACTTATCGTGGTCTTAGGTCATATACTTCCCTTTTCATATAACCCATATGTCCCATATCATACATATCATGCATTAACATGCCAAATTCTTATGTCACATTCTTATAATGTTATATGTGTGTCGTAATAGATATTTAACGTAATCCTAGTAGGAGTAGGAAACGTACCTTAACACTGTGTACCTTAACATGGTACTTAGCCATATTCACATTCATGCATATATTTAATATTGCCATAAATATGATTAAAAGATAGTGTGGGGTACACACCTGATACACTTAGCGGTTCACTTAAATCCCGAAAATTTGATCTAAAGCCTTAGATCTCAAGTCCTACATTCGGCCAACCTTAATATGTTAGCATAAAGCCTATTCGGCCATAATTCCCAATCCTAGTAGGATTTGTACACTTAAAACCTACCTTGTTGCCGATTGACTTAAGAATCAAGTTCCGAAACATTGTTGTATTCCTTCTTGCATTCGGCCAAACATTAAATCACATCACAGGTTAGTTTCGACTTTTTAAACAATTATGAAATAGATCTAGATATCAAATCAGGCCTATGGCCGATTGTATTTAGGCACATACCTTGCGATTTCCAAATTCCAAACTCACCGAATAATTAGGGAACACGCGGCCTATGGTGTACCTTCGGGGAAAGAATTTCTCCTTCCTTGTATTCGGCCAAGCACTAGATCTTTACATAGGTTAGTTTTTCGGCTTTCAAAATAATAAGGAATAGATCTAGGTTTCAAAACATGGTTATAGCTGATTGCACATTAATGCTTACCTTGCAATTTAGAATCCCAAATGTATCTCTTGACTTAGGTATCTGTCGAAATCCCTATAAACTCACACATTAGATCTGATTTTTAATCACTTAAACATGATAAATGGTTTTTGACTGATTCACTCACCTTAGATCCTTGAAAGTCCCGAAAGATCTCTTCTTTGTAGTTGATAACTACTATATCCTGAAACCACCTTCCAAGATTCGGCCAAGATGGAAATACCATCGGGTTAGTTCCTAGATTTTGACAAGTCTATAATTAAAGAATGAAACCCGAATGATAACTAGCTCTTACCCTTAATACTGAAGTCGACTGCTCCTTGTTTGAACCCACAGAGATTCGGCTATAGACTAAGTGTGATCAGCAAATTTTGGCTTTTGTAATTATGAAGAAATCGGCTTATGGTTATCTTGAGGGTTCGACTTTGATTGGATTTTGCAAAAGAAAGAGAGTAGGTTGATGTTTGAAGGTTTGGCTTTTGGTGAATCAAAAAAAAAGAGGATGATGAGTTGCAGAGAAAGAGAGAATTCGGCAGAGTCTTAGAAGAGAATGAAGAATGAATAATGGCCTATGTTCCCTCCTTTGGCCAAAATTATCACCTAAAGGAGCCCCCCAATCGGCCAACTCTTCTCCTCCTCATCAAATCCCAAATTTTTCTCCTCTTACCACCTTATCAAAAATTAAAAATTAAAAAAAATCCATTGTTTATCACCTAGCTTTGCCGAATTTTAGAGGGACTTAAACTCCTCCCTCCTAGTGCCTTAATGCCGTCCACTTCTCCCTCTTCATGTTGAAAAAATAAAAACTCCTTTTGCTTACCATGTGGCTCGAACCTAGGCCCATTTGCATAGCTTGTGGCGTCACTTACTGGGCTTTAAGTGGTGCCTCCTAGCCACTTCTCCAAGCTTGTTCTTGTGTCAAATTTCTTATATTAATTTTCTTAAGACCACATTGCCTTAGTTTCCTCTTTTAAACTTAACATTTCTAAAACAACATTTCCTTACATTTCCAAGTTTCCAAAATGTTCACTTTCCTCTTTAAACTTAACATTTCCAAGTTTCCAAAATGTTCACTTTCCTCTTTAAACTTAACATTTCCAAGTTTCCAAAAATGTTCACCATACATTCATAATACATAAGACATGCCATTTTGTATAATTAAATCAAAAATACATAGGCCCATTTTCAGGGTGTTATAGTTCTACCCCCTTAAAATAATTTCGTCCTCGAAATTGCCTGGCTAAAATAAATGAGGGTATTGCTGTCGCATTGCCTCTTCTGGCTCCCACGAAGCTTCCTCTAATCTATGATTGCGCCACAACACTTTGACTATGGAAATTAATTCCTCCGTAATATTTTCACGTCTCGTTCCAAGATCTGAATCGGCTCTTCCTTGTAGGATAAGTCTGGCCTTAGCTCCACTTCTTCAACTGGTACCACATGAGATGGATCCGATCGGTAGTGACATGGCGTGGATACATGGAATACGTCATGCATCTGCTGCAACTCTGGTGGCAACTCTAGCTGGTATGCCACTGGTCCAACTCGCTTCAACACTCGATAGGGTCCTATAAACCTTGGACTTAACTTCCCTTTGCGATCGAATCTCATCACCTTCTTCCAAGGCGAAACCCTAAGGAATACCCGGTCTCCCACATCAAATTTAATCTCCTTCCGTTTGAGATCTGCGTACGACTTTTGTCTATCAGATGCTTCCTTCAACCGTGCACGAATTATCTCAACCTTCTCTTCAGACTCTGCTACTAATTCTGGTCCCAAAACTCGGCGTTCTCCCAATTTCGTCCAACATGTAGGAGTTCGACACCTCCGACCATACAATTGCTTCATAAGGTGCCATTCAAATACTTGCTCGATAGGCATTTGTTGTTGTAGGCGAACTCGCTAAAGGCAAATACTCCTCCCAACTTCCTCTGAAATCTATCACACAGCCCCTCAACACGTCCTCTAAAACTTGGATTACCCGTTCAGATTGCTCGTCCGATTATGGATGAAAGGCCGTAGTGAAATCCAACTTAGTGCCTAAAGCTTGATGAAGTGCCCTCTAAAACCGAGACGTAAATCTTGGGTCTCTATCCAAAATGATAGACACCGGCACTCCATATAGCCTCACAATTTCCTCCACATATAATTTAGCCAATTTCTGAAGAGAATAATCAACTCTTACCGGGATAAAGTGCGTGGACTTGGTCAGACGGTCCACTATTACCCATATCGAGTCCTTCTTAGTAGGCGTAAGGGGAAGCCCACTAACGAAGTCCATGGTAATTCTTTCCCACTTCCACTGTGGAATCTCGATTGGCTGAAGCAATCCCGATGGAACTTGGTGTTCAGCCTTAACTTATCGACACGCCGGACATTTCCCACCAATTCAATAACTTTCCGCTTAAGATCGTGCCACCAAAATCGATCCCTTAGATCTCTGTCTGACTTGGTGCCCCGGATGCATAGCATAAGGGCTACCATGCGCTTCCCGAAGAATCCTCTGTCTTAACTCCTCGTCCCTCGACATACAGACCTTTCCTTTGAAGCATAATACTCCCTCATCACTAACACCATAGTCTTCTAACTCTCCGTTCTGTACTTGCTGTAGCTTAGCACTTAGGTCCTCATCAGCCAACTGTCCTTCTTTCACCTCATTTAACCACATCGGCTTGACTTGCAATTCTACCAACAGGCTCCCATCATCATACAAACTCAAGTGTACGAATAACGCCCTCAGATCTGACACAACTTTCTGGCTTAGAGCATCCGCCACTACATTCGCCTTGCTCGGGTGATACTTTATCGCACAGTCATAATCCTTCAGTAATTCAACCCACCTTCGCTGCCTTAAGTTTAACTCCTTCTAAGTCAACAAATACTTAAGGATCTTGTGGTCTATGTAGATCGTCAACTTTTCACCATAAAGGTAGTGCCTCCATACCTTAAGAGCTAAGACCATTGCTACTAATTCCAAGTCATGCGTCGGGTAGTTCACATCATGTGGCCTCAACTGTCGAGATGCATATGCGACTACCTTTCCGTCTTGCATCAATACGCAACCCAAACCTGCATGGAAAGTGTCACAATACACCGTAAAATCTTTTCCTGCCTCCGACTATATCAACATTGGAGCTTCAGTCAAAACCCTCTTGAGCTTTTCAAAGCTCTCCTGCTGCTTATCCGCCCATACAAAGGGTGCTTCCTTCCTCAACAACTTTGTTAAAGGCCCGGCTATTGACGAAAATCCTTCCACGAACCTTCTGTAATAGCCTGCCAATCCCAAGAAACTACAGATCTCTGCCACCGACTTAGGTGGTTTCCAATCCAACACTGCTTCGATCTTTCTAGGATCCACTCTTATTCCTTCAGCAGACACCACGTACCCTAAGAATGCAACCTCCTTAAGCCAAAATTCACACTTGCTGAATTTGGCATAAAGCTTTTTCCTCAATACTTACAGCACAATCCGGAGATGCTCATCATGCTCCTCTTCAGTCTTGGAGTACACTAGGATGTTGTCGATGAACACCACGACGAACCTATCCAAGTAAGGTTGAAAAACCCGGTTCATCATATCCATGAACGCGACTGGGGCGTTTGTCAACCCGAACGGCATTACCACAAACTCATAGTGGCCGTACCTTATTCTAAAAACCATCTTATGGATATCTGCCTCCTTCACCTTCAACTGATGATATCCCGACCTTAAGTTGATCTTTGAGAACACTGTCGCCCCCTTAAGCTGATCGAATAGGTCATCTATCCTTGGCAAGGGGTACTTGTTCTTGATGGTCAGCTTATTTAATTGACGATAGTCTAAGCACATATGCATAGTTCCGTCCTTCTTCTTCACAAACAAGACCGGTGCTCCCCATGGAGACACACTGGGTTGGATAAACCCACGATCCATCAATTCTTGGATTTGAGCCTTGAGCTCAACCAATTCCTTCGGTGCCATTCTGTATGGGGCAATGGACACAAGAGCTGTACCCGGCAGCAGGTCAATTCCAAACTCTACCTCCCTATCTGGGGGTATTCCTGGTAATTCCTCTAGAAACACATCCTCAAAGTCCCTTACAGTTCTAACTCCACTGACACCTCCTTCCTTTCCATCTAACGCACTTACAAAGGCTAAGAACGCCCTGCACCCTTTACGAACCATCTTCTTCGCCTTCAATGCCGAAACTATGTTAGTCAAGTAGTTTCTTCTTTCTCCTATCATTACTACCACTTCATCTTCCGGGGTCCTTAGTTCCATTCATTTAGCCGCACAATCCAACACGGCCCGGTGCTCTACTAACCAATCCATACCAAGTATGAGGTCAAATTCTTCAAGGGTAACTCCATTAAGTCACCAAAGCTCACTCCACTGAATTTCTAGGGATACACTCCGAAAAATCTTATCCACCACTATAGTTTGGCCTAATGGGCTTACTACAGTCATCTCCCTATCAGAAAGTTCAGAGTCTAGGCCTAGTGTTTCTACTACACTACATGCAACATAAGAATGGGTCGAGCTCACATCAATAAGAGCAAAATAGAGCTTGCCATGAATAAGGAACGTACCGGTTATGACGTCCGGTGCGTCTCCATCCTCCCTATGGCAAACCGCATAAACCAAGCCCGGCTGTCTTACTTCAGTGTTAGCAGTACCTCGACCCGGTGTTTCACGTCCTCTACCAGTACCATTTCCTCGATTATTTAGACCACGACCTCGCTGAGGCTGCTATCCACCTCTACCAGCCTGATTAACATTCTGAGCTACTGGTTGATTCCCATCTGGTCTCTTCGGACAGTCCTTGATCATATGGTCCTTTGACCCACATCTGAAACATCCACCTATCTTCTTCCAAAGATTCTCCTAAGTGTTTCTTTCCACACTGATCACAAGGACGACATCGCCTCCTGTACCAACTTGTCGACCCATGCATCCATCGCTCTAGGCCTTTCTCGCACATTTTCGACGATCCTGACGACTCATAACCCCTCTTGGGTCTATTCCTGTCAGAGCTCTGCTTAACCGAGTCCTTGATCCCCTCGGCTACCTTAGCCTTTTCTACCAACGTAGAAAACTCTCGCTCCTGATGTGGAGCTATCAATAACCTGAGGCCATCCCTTAAACCATCTTCGAACCGAACACACCATTCATGCTTCATAGCCACTACTCCTCGAGCATATCGACTTAACCTCGTAAATTCACTTCATACGCAGCATCGACTTATTCCTTGAACTAGCCCCAAAAACACCTTCTCTCGCTCATCAATATAATGTGCCGACATACTTCTTCCGATATGTCGCTTAACATATTCCTGTGTCGATCCTCAATGTGGCACCATCCCGAATCGTTAACCACCATTGATACGCTTCATCGCGTAGTAGTGCCACCATTCCTTTCAACTTCTCCTCGGGGTCGATCGAGCTCATCCATAATGCGCTCGGTTGCTTCCAACCAAGATTCAACAGTCTTTGGGTGCCACACCAGATACTCCACGTAACACCTCGGCTCCGTTGGCTCAAGTCGCCGGTACAAATTTTGAGCTCTCATATTTTACCGCTCCAACCACCATTTCCAAAACTCAAGACTGACTGCGATATAAAGATCATCCTCGTCGAGCCTCTCGCTCGACACCAACAGTTGGGGTGGTGGTGGCGATGGTAACTCATTGTCAGACCCTTGACCCAATCTAACGGGTTCAGACACAGTCATTCTTCCTCTATCGCGTCCATGACGACCGCGTCCTCTAGAACTCACATCTAACGACGCGCTTTAATCTGATTTAAGAAAGTTTTATGAATTAGCCCTTATTCCACTGATTATCCACGACAAAGTTTTATGAAAAGAATTTTAGGAGTGGTTCTTTCATATTCATACATGCACACAGTCTTTACGTTCATACATCCATCAATCAATTATGAACTTTCGTTCATTTAGAGAAATGATGTAGTTTTCATTGTTGTTGTTTTTCCACTACCTGGGGTATTTTGTAATTTGCCCTCTGAGGATATTTTCGTAATTTGTCAAAATAAGGTTCCTTGGTGATTTTGTCAATAAGGGTATTTTGGTAATTTTTTGAAATCCCGTGGGTATTTCAAAAATTTTGAAATTACAAGGGTATTTCAGTAATAAACCAGGGTAAATTTATAAATCTTAATAAATCAAGGATATTTTGGAATTTACAAAACTTGAAGGTTGTTTCTGAGAATTTGTTTTCAAAATCAGTGTTGTTGTAGAAATTTTTGAAAATCGGGGGTCATTCTGGTAATTTTGTAACTCGGGGGTATTTCGATAATTTGTAGGGTAGGGGTAATTTCGTAAATAATAGTTTTTTTTCATAATCAAGGTATTTTGATATTTTGTGAATTTAGGGTTCCTTTAAGCAAAGTAGTGAAATTTTGATAAGAACTGTGGGTATTTTGAAAATTTTTATAAACCAAGGGCATTTTTGTAATTTTACCACTGGGGTATTTTAGTAAATTTGTAAATCATAAATATTTCAGGAAAATTTATAAAATAATCTTTTCAAATCAAGAGTGTAATTTAGAAATTTTAAAACTAGGGTTTCCATGAAAATCTGGCTAGTCCCTTTCGGGTTTTAGTTGGGGTTTAGCAGTGTATAAGTCCTATTGGTTAGGGTGAACTGAGGCTACGCACCAGGTAGGATTCTAGTGGAGAGGAGGTGAGTCACGCGGACTACTTAAATACCAAGCTCCCACCGAAACCAATCCTAGACATGCACAATGGTTACCACACCCTAACTCGGCGACTTAGACACAGGTTTGTTTAATTGTGCATTAGAGTCTTATGTAATTGTTGAGGTAAACTAGTCCTAGGGTTTAAGTACTTATCATACTAATCTACGTTTCATTCCTACCCTTCTACAATTCATATCATAAATCACACAAGAGATAGGGGTACTTACCTGGTGGACTTCGGGTCGGAGACTTAGTGGGCCATGCCAGAAAATCCGACTTATTTCAAAAATTCTTTTTGGGCTTAACTTTGAAAACATTTTGGGCCTTAAACCCAAGGTGAGAGTTTAAAAGCTGGCTCGATACCAAATTGAAACACCCAAACCCTACCACGAGCCTTGACCGGATCTGGTATGTTTCCAGTGTAAATAATTTCAAATTCTTTTGTTACTTAGGAAAAACTTGTGTGTTTTGAAAGAAAGATTGTTTTGGGTTGGGCTTGAGTTGAAAACAAGTTTATTTCATTATTAAAATCCTTTACTTCAGGTGACAAAATGTTTAGGCATTGTTTTAAAATAGATTTACTTAATCTTTTAAAACATAAAAGTTTGTAAGCTTAATAAATAAAAGCAAAGTAAAGTAGTACTACTATGGCCTTATTACATCAAATAATTCCAAAAATTTAAATTCAAAATACTTAAAATAAAATAGTCCAAATAAAAATAGATGAACTTCTTGCTGTGCATGGCCATCCCTAAGCATCTGTCACCTGGGTCCAACACCGATCGTCACTGAAAAGTAGTCCCACAACGGGTGAGTCAATGACTCAATGTGTAACCAACACTAAAATTTAATAATTAGGGCATACATTATCATACATGTTCATAAACAAATAAAAATAATGATGCAACCCGAACCCAAACCTAGATAGCCATCCGCTACACGTCCCCTGTACCAACCTGCACACCATGGGGACTACTAAGTCAACCCTCCATCTGCTACACACCATCGAAGGCAGTCACTGCAGTCGACGTGCTCATCGCCCTTATAAAATTCGTGGTCTTAGGTCACCACATTCAGATATCGTGGTCTTAGGTCACCACATTCAGATATCGTGGTCTTAGGTCACCACATTCAGATTATCGTGGTCTTAGGCACCACATTCACTTCCCCTTTTCATATAACCCATATGCCCCATATCATACATATCATGCATTAACATGCCAAATTCTTATTTCACATTCTTATAATGTCATATATGTGTCGTAATGTATATTTAACGTAATCCTAGTAGTAGGAAACGACCTTAACACTGTGTACCTTAACATGGTACTTAGCCATATTCACATTCATGCATATATTTAATATTGCCATAAATATGATTAAAAGATAGTGTGGGGTACACACCTGATACACTTAGCGGTTCACTTAAATCCCGAAAATCCGATCTAAAGCCTTAGATCTCAAGTCCCTACATTCACCAACCTTAATATGTTAGCATAAAGCCTATTCGGCCATAATTCCCAATCCTAGTAGGATTTGTACACTTAAAACCTACCTTGTTGCCGATTGACTTAAGAATCAAGTCCCGAAACTTTGTTGTATTCCTTCTTGCATTCGGCCAAACATTAAATCACATCACAGGTTAGTTTCGGCTTTTTAAACAATTATGAAATAGATCTAGATATCAAAACAAGCCTATGGCCGATTGTATTTAGGCACATACCTTGCGATTTCCAAATCCTGAAACTCACCGAATAATTAGGGAACACGCGGCCTATGGTGTACCTTCGGGGAAAGAATTTCTCCTTCCTTGTATTTGGCCAAGCACTAGATCTTTACATAGGTTAGTTTTTCGGCTTTCAAAATAATAAGGAATAGATCTAGGTTTCAAAACATGGTTATAGCCAATTGCACATTAATGCTTACCTTGCGATTTAGAATCCGAATGTATCTCTTGACTTAGGTATCCGTCGAAATCCCTATAAACTCACACATTAGATCGATTTTAATCACTTAAACATGATAAATGGTTTTGTGATTCACTCACCTTAGATCCTTGAAAGTCCCGAAGATCTCTTCCTTGTAGTCGATAACTACTATATCCCGAAACCACCTTCCAAGATTCGCCAAGATGGAAATACCATCGGGTTAGTTCCTAGATTTCGACAAGTCTATAATTAAAGAATGAAACCGAATGATAACTAGCTCTTACCCTTAATATCAAGTCGATTGCTCCTTGTTTGAACCCACGAGATTGGCTATAGACTAAGTGTGATCAGCAAATTTTGGCTTTTGTAACTATGAAGAAATCGACTTATGGTTATCTTGAGGGTTCGGCTTTGATTGGATTTTGCAAAAGAAAGAGAGTAGGTTGATGTTTGAAGGTTCGCTTTTGGTGAATCAAAAGAAAAGAGGATGATGAGTTCTGAGAGAAAGAGAGAATTGGCTGAGTCTTAGAAGAGAATGAAGAATCAATAATGGCCTATGTTCCTCCTTTGGCCGAAATTATCACCTAAAGGAGCCCCCAATCGCCAACTCTTCTCCTCCTCATCAAATCCCAAATTTTTCTCCTCTTATCACCTTATCAAAATTAAAAATTAAAAAAATCCATTGTTTATCACCTAGCTTTGCCGAATTTTAGAGGCAATTAAACTCCTCCCTCCTAGTGACTTAATGTCGTCCACTTCTCCCTCTTCATGTTGAAAAAATAAAAACTCCTTTTGCTTACCATGTGGCTCGAACCTAGGCCCATTTGCATAGCTTTTGGCGTCACTTACTGGGCATTAAGTGGTGCCTCCTAGCCACTTCTCCAAGCCCGTTCTTGTGTCAAATTTCTTCTATTAATTTTCTTAAGACCACCTTGCCTTAGTTTCCTCTTTTAAACTTAACATTTCTAAAACATTTCCTTACATTTCCAAGTTTCCAAAATGTTCACTTTCCTCTTTTAAACTTAACATTTTCAAGTTTTCGAAAATGTTCACTTTCCTCTTTTAAACTTAACATTTCCAAGTTTCCAAAAATGTTCACCATACATTCATAATACATAAGACATGCCATTTCGTATAATTAAATCAAAAATACATAGGCCCATTTTCAGGGTGTTACATACCGTTTCAGCTCAATAGAGCTTACTGTCCATCAGCTTAGGAGGAGCTTACTGTTCATAGCTCGAAAGAGCGATAAATGATAAGGAATTGATGGATTACTGATTTATATGTACTATATATCACCTGAGTATCCCTCGAGATTCTAATAGGTTCAATGGGCATAAATTCTTTGATATGGTAAAGTACTGTTGATACGAACGAATTACTGTTTATAGGACTGAAAGTAAAATGTTACAAATTATGTACATGATATATGTGAATTTGATATGATACAATGTAATAAGTAATTACATTAAGTTAATGGATGGTCTCATGAATTTTGGTGACTAACTTGTGATTAATGTTTGTGTTTAGCCATTTGTTAATTGAATTGAATACTTATTAATTGTTGCCTTGATTATTTATAAATGGTAAGTTTAATTCTGAATTATACATACTTGCTAAGCTATAAAGCTTACTGTTTCTTTTCCATGTATTATAGAGGTTCGATAGTTCGATCGTCTCGGACAAGTCGGAGTTACACATCACACTATCCCGTTGCCGATTGGTACTTTTGAACATGTGGATATATGTAAATATGGCATGTATCGGCTAGTTATAATGATGATTGTTATGGTTACTTGAAAATTGAGATTTTGGTACATTTTGTGTTATAAGTCTAAGCCATGTGATTTGGCTAAACTTGATATTATGTTTTGGGTATGTTTGACAAGTAGTAGATGGAATGGAAATATGAAAATGTGTCTTATTATATGGTAGGCTTATGAATAGAAAATGTATGTGATTTATTATGCATTTGAATTCCATGTTGAAATGGGATTAATATGTGTATGAGATGTTATGTATTGGCTGCCAATTGAGTTGTGAAATGCTATAATTTATGCTTGTGCATACATGTCAAAATAGGGTGGCAAAATGGCTAAACAAATGGCCTATTTTTTGTCCACGAGGAAGAGACACGAGGCGTGTGTCTCAGCCATGTGCGACACACGATTATGTTCCACGGTCGTGTGTCCCCTGGTGTTGGAATTAAATTGAAGTCAGTATGCTCCACACGGTCTCACACACGGGCGTGTGACTGGCCGTGTGGTACAAGTCAGTATACCCCTAAATGGAACACGGCCTAGCACACGGGCTTGTGACTTGGCCGTGTTGAATAAGTCAGTATACTCTACAGGTTTGACACGGCCTAGTACACGGCTTGGTACACGGGCGTGTGTGGCATTTCGAAGGGCACAAGGGCTAGACACACGGGCGTGTGGTCGGCCGTGTGACCCAAGTCAGTATACTCTCCAGTTTTCACACAGCCTGGCACACGAAGCGTGTCCTCGTCCGTGTGATGCAAGTTAGTACGTATGCCCTTTTTTCATACGGTCTGTTCACACAGGCGTGTGACCACTGGATTGTTGAAATTTTTCTAAGTTTTCAAAAATTTTCATATGTTATAGGTTTAGTCCCGAACCACTTCTAAAACATGTTTAAGGCTTCGTATACCTTATAAAAGGACAAGATGATTGCGTTGTATGGTATTTGAATATGAATGCATAAATGTATGGGTTATATATGTCAAAATAAGTGTATTGATTGGTAATACCTCGTAGCCCTACTCTAGCGACAGTCACGGGTTAGGGGTTTTACACATGAAGTGAGATATCACATTGAAACTCATACTCTTGTTTTAGGTTAATCACTCTTATTGAGCAATATTTCTCACAACGCCCTAATTTGCCACAAAGAAAGCAAAAAAGAGTAAGTTTTTCATAGTCAAATCTTACATAGGCAAATGTACCATTTGGGAGTGAAAGCTTCTTTTTCCTTTTCAAAGGTTTTCCAATATTTATCCGTACCTTCAACCTCATTATTCCTTTATAACTTAATTGGATAGCCAAAGAATCATTTTCCAAAAAGGTCCCGATAAAGTTCTCCAACTATCTCGCAACAACCTCGGACATGAAACCATGGAGGATATCATTAACAAATGGGAGTTGGACAGTCAACGAATTTTCTCCTTGCTTTAGTTAGTGTAAAATCAACAAATGGGAGTTGAAATTCCACAGGTCATTCCTCCCCACCCGATCCACATCTACTTTAAAATAAAAGCTGATAGGTGTCAAAACCACCAAATAAAAATTCCTACAACAAAATAATACGAATTAGAAGTATAGAGTAGTAGGGTCAATTCTACAGGGATTGGTTGTTTAATGTCACATTTTCTTGTAAGCATAATTATTGTCTTAGTAACAGTCGTGCCCACGACTAGTGACGAGCTTGCTAAAATAAAGTAAATAAGAGGGGAAGTGAAAATGTTTGGGAAGTAAATAAAATCAAATAGCAGTAAATAATAATTATATAAATAAAAATAAAATAAGTAAATGAGTTAAGCTTCAGTAAACAATAATATAAATTCTTAGCCTTAGACTCGGTTAATTTTGGTTTGAATCGGTCCTTGAAAATGAGTTTTCTCCTCCAAACAATAAGTTGGTTATAGCAGCTAAAAATGTCCTAACAACCGAATCTTTCTTCCGTAGTTGATTCCGGTACAACTTGCAAACCAAACCTTATCGATTGTCTACCCGCGATACATGTGTTCACAATTCATGACCCCGGCAGCCTTGCATTCTGAAGAACCCAACGCGGATCAACAGCCTCAATCACGTGGGTCGTTTAAATCTGATCATTATCTCCCTTGATGAAAATCCCACTAGTATGACCCTGCCAGGATACGCCAATTTGTTCGCGAGAATCGAATATAGCACGGCCGAATCGACTTCCCAACTGTACGCCAAACAACTCCAACCCAATGCGCGCTTTTTGAATTGACTTTAAGGGATGAATTTGTACTATCCCATATTCCGGAGAGATGGTGAATACCGTTATGAAATATTTTTAATACGAATTCATTTTTCACGATTCTTGACCGAAAAGAATAATAGCCTAAAGCTAAGTAAAAGTTTAGTGGAGCATGAAAATAATCATGCTTTGTTGGCTTATGGAAGTGGACTTAATGGAAATTATTAGAAGATGGAAAGGGAATGGACTTAAGAAGCAATTAAACAAAATAAGGAAATGGAAAGAAATGTGAAATGAAAATGGCAAAATGCTTAAAAGAAATGGCTACATATGCATGAAATAGAAAGGAATAAAAATAATTTCATTCAATTTCTAATGTATTCAAGTGTATTTTTCAACGGCCACCACACACCCTTATATACATATCATATATTAAAATTACCCTAACTCACTTTAATAACTAATTGCATGAAATCACATCCATATCAGACTTTTTTTCTAAATATGGCTTTTACAAAGTCAAAAATTTGATCAGTCCTTAAATATCTTCAAATTTATGATTCAGCCTCTCTTTTATTGCTTGTGCTCTAATTTAGTCATTTTCTATTTGTTTTTGAATTAAAACATCCTAATTTCATTCTGAATTAACAGAATTTAAACATAAAATCACCAATTTAACAAGAATTAATTCAAGAATTAATTGATTTAAAAACATAAAATATACAAAATAAATATGCTATCAAAAGCGAAATAAAAATCTACCATTTTCTAGATCAGAAATGGAGACTCCACCGATGGGGTGCCAAACATTGGCTAGAGTAGATCTCATAGCTTGGAAAATGAACCACACTTGAAGTAAGAAACATTCCCACTAAGCAGTTGGCATAAAATGTTTCATTTTCAGATGATTCTATCCCTAACTGGATAGATTCTTCCTCCACATCGTCTAAAGATAAACTTGCCATAGAATCTTCCATTAATTGGAACTTGTAGAAAAAACGTATTGAACAAGATACGATCAAAATTAGGAAAACAAAGTAAACGTGCTATTAAGAGCAGAAAAAACATGTCAAAAGACAAAGAAAAAGCGTGTCATGAGACAGAGAACTTCATTTTCTTTAAATATTTTAATGTTCTCAATCTTGATTTTCTTATTCTCCATTAATAAGGATCTTGACTTGTTTAATTTGTAACGTAATTAATTGCATTTTGACTTTCATTCCTTAATTTAACTTTATAAGAAAAATATATTGTTAATATTAAATAAAAAAAGTTATGAAATATTAAATTATAATAAATTAATAAAATTGAACTTACCAAGTACTAATAAAAATTAAACTTTTTTATAAAAACAAAACCTATCAAATAATACTAAAAGTTGATTTTTTTCATAATTCTTTAACTATTATCAGAATGAAAATACCTCGGTAATGCATTTATTTATAGTGCTAAATCTTAATTTTAATCGGTAGATAATTGTAACATTAATTAATTGGCAATAACTACACAGATAGTCACTCCACTATAAAAAAATTTATTTTAGACATTCAAAATAAAAAGTTTACAATTTAAGCACCCATGTTACGTAGTTGGATCATTTTGGTCAAAACTGTTAAAATAAAAAAAATGGCAAGCTAATGTGGTAGTTAAAAAATTGATATAATAACAAATTTAACCCTCAACTTTTACATATTATATTGATTTAATCGTAATTTTAAAAAAATTAACCTTCAAATTTTACAAATATTCTCAATTTAATCCTAATCGGTATACTAAGAGCTTCAATTGCCTAACAACTAAGGTACAGTAAGGTGCAAATATAATTCTGCTTAGGATTGACAAAAAGGAGCTATTTTTAATTTAAAACGATAACAAAAATCAATGGAAATTCAGTGATGTAAGAAGTTCAGGCAAACGTTGATAAGATGCTCCTCTTAAGCGTGAATTCATCATCTTTTGTTTGGCTTATTGACTGCACAATAAAACCCCAAAAACAAAGAAAAATTCATGGTTTAGTACCATCTCAAATGGCAGATGCTTATAAACTGAAAACTATGATTCATCTTTACATTTAACTGCTAAACTCTACTACAAGGAGTGCATCAATACGAGTTATTAATATAATTATTAATGTGGGAGGGAGAGGGATGGTGAGGGAGAGAGGGGGACGGTGGTGGGGGAGAGGGAGAGGGATGGGGGTGGGAGATTTTAAAATTAGGATTAAATTGAGAATAATTGTAAATTTTGATGTTTAATTTTTTAAAATTATAATTAAATCGATATAATATGTAAAAATTAAGGGCTAAATTTATTATTATACTGATTTTTTTAACTGCCACTTTAGTTTTCTGTTTGTAATTTTAATGTAAGTGACTAAAATGACCGAACTATATAACGTGAGTGCTTAAATTATAAATTTTTTGGGTGCCTAAAATGAAAACAATTTATAGTTGAGTGACCATGTGAGTAGTTTAACCTTTAAAATAATAAAAAATTATAAATAAAATAAATATAATTAAAAATGTTTTATATTTTATATAAAATGGTTAAGAAAATAATATAATTTTATATTAATATTTTTTACAACATTTACTTGAAAAGAAACTTTTAAAAAAAAACTATATGCATAATTAGATTACTTTCATTATTATCATATAGTAGTTAATTAATATTAACATATGATAATTAGCGATATAATAAATTATTATTGTAAAATCAGTTTAATAATATAATCAACCATAAAAATATTTTCTGTATATCATATAGAAGAAGTTGGAGGAGAAGATCAGTTGTTGACGAAAATAGGAAAAAGGATTTAAGAAAAAGGGGTTTGCTGATATAAGCCTTGGGCCGTATGTATAATATCAAGGGACTGCTGCCGTGAGGATGAAGAGCAAAACCAAATGCCAATTTCTGGCTCTATTTTATATTTTTATATATATAATTTTTTTTAAAATTCGCATTTAAAAAATTTTATTGATATGAATATTAACATCACCACACAACTGAATTACTTGCTATTAACAGTTATGTTAGTATGGTAATGGTCGACAACGGTGCTTGTTAATCAAAAGACTAATATTTTATTTGATAAAAGTAATTAAAATTAATATTTTTTAAATATATTTAGTAGCCTATATTTAATAGGCTACTTATCATTTAATAGAAAATAAATTTATTTTTTTCTATTTTATTTAAGATAATATTATCCTTTATCAAGTAATTTAATATATAATTTTAACTGATACACCAAACAGCTTTTATAACTTAAATTCTGTATTTCATTTTCCAATATTTATTTTTACTTTTCAGTTTGTCAAACATAACCTTAACTGATACAGGGTTACATTAAATACGTGTTTTCAAATCAGCTTAATTGATTTTTTGAAAAATTGTACTTAGACTTAATAAACTATGTAGCGGTGTTTTATTTATATATTTTAATATACCATAATCATATATTACGTCATTATATAAATTTTACTATGTTCTTTTTTTATTATACTTTGTAATAATAGTTTTGTATGATTTTGCACCTTTCTATATTTTTAATATTTTGAATTTTTTTTGTATTTTAAACAATTTTTATATTTTTATAGTTATTTTAAATATTTATATATTTTTATTATGTTAACAATTTTAGTATCTTCTGTAAATTTTTAAAATTTATATAATTTTGTCATTTATAATAATTTTTAATAATTTTCAATATTTTTATACTTTTTGTACTTTAATAATTTTATATTTTTAAAAAGTACTTTTATAATTTTAATGATTTTATATGTAAAATACCAACTTTCGTCACGTGACACAATTGTAGCATGAAATGTGGCGAAAACAGGCAGAAAAAATGAATAGTAAGTGTTGACTATTAACTTTAATTTCAACTGATTGCAAAAAAAAAAAATTCAAAACTTAATTGATTTTGATTTTTTTGAAAAATTTCAACAGCAGGATTTAACTTTTGTTAGATTTTGATGTTTGTCGTAACCATTTTTTGGATAAAACAGGAAACGACGCGGTCGACTCGGGTTTTGAAAATGAAAAAGAAGGGAGTCGCCACCAACCTTTTTTGATGAGGTGTGATCGGGCCACCTCGTAAAATAGTTGTTTTTAATAAACAGTTTGATTTATCAAAACAACGATTTTGGTCTACGAAATCCAGAAAATGAGTTCGGGAGTCGGTTACGCACAAGGAAGGGTTAGCACCCTCGATACGCCCAAAATTAGTACCAAATTGATTGATCGATGTCCTAATGTTGAAAACTTTGAAATGATTCGAAAATAGATACTTTTGATTTCCAAAACTTGAAGGGATCGAAATAGACGTTAAGACTCTCTTATTTTCGAAGAGATAAAGCATTACGTCCAGTAAGTTAGGGCGCAATACTTTAGATTTCCAAAACTAAGCTCGCCTTTTTAAAACTTGGTTTTACATTTGAAGAGGATCTCCCGTCATTTGTCCAACGAGAAAACAAAACCCAGTAAGTTAGGGCTTGATTTCTCGAGAATCCAAATTAGGAATATTGCCTCTGTTTTTGAAGAAAGAAAAGAAACTTATCTCGAAATATCTAGATGTCGAGTCCAGTAAGTTAGGGCGCGACATTTCGAATTTTCGAGATTAAGTGTTTTGTTTAAAATTTGAATTGCGATTTTTTTACAAGGGATATTCCGTTGTTTAGCTTAAAATGAGAAAAACCGGAACCCAGTAAGTTAGGGCTCGATTCTCCCGAATTGCTAACATGGAAATATTGGTCGTTATAAAAATTGAGATGTTGGGAAGGATTAGTGAGACGAACGATGAGAATATTGATAATAACGAATAATTGTAATAGCAATAATAATGAAAATAAAATAACAATAACGATGATAATTAAATAATAAAATAGTAATATATAAAATAATAGTAATGGGGTGAGAATAATAATATAAGTTATAATAATAACAATATAATAATAGATAAAATACTAATAATAAGAAAAGGATAAAAGGATATAATAGTAATAATAATATACAAATAATAATAATAATAATAGTAAAATAATAATAATCTAGCAATAATGGTAATACAATAATAATAACATAGTAATAATAATAATAAAGAACAATGACAATGAAAATATAAATAACACTAATAATAATATATAATGTATAAATAGTAATGAAAAATAAAACGAAAGATAAAACGATAATAGTAATAGTCATTAATAAATAAATAATGTAATGTATGCAAAAGAATAAGCAAATATATATTATAATATAATAATAATAGTAGAGATATAATAATAATAATAGGGTAATAATAATAATAGAAAATAATATGCAAAATAATAGTAAAACAAAATATAAAACAAACTAATAAATAAGTAAAATGGTGGTTGTGGCAATAAAATAATGATAATAATAATAGATAATCCATAGTAGACAATAAAATAAAAATGATGATAAAATTGCAAAATAATTAAAATGGGTTAAATCGATTAAAATGGAAGTTTTAGGACAAATTGTAAATAAATAATAATAGGAGGACTGAATTGCAATGTGTGCGAAAGAATGAGGGACGCGGAGCGCTATTTTCCCCAAGTGGTTTGAGCGCAGCGTTTTAAAGGGCCAAATTACAAACTGCGCGAAATCTCTAGGCCAAAATTGAAAATAATAGAAAACCTAATTTTAAAAGCTGAAAATGCGGAAGGATCGGAAGCGAATAAACCCCTTTGTAAAAAAACAATCGGATCCTGAGGTGGGTCGGGTCGGTCGGATCGGGTCAAGGTCAAAACGACGTCGTTTTGGGGTTAAAGGTCAGCCCCCAAAACGACGTCGTTTCAAGGGGCTATTTAAGGCCCAAATTTTCCAAAAAAATCATTCCATCTTTCTTTTGAAAAAAAAACACTCTTCTTTTTCCTTTTTTTTTCTCTGCAGAGCCTGAGGGGGGGAACTCCGGCGAGTCACCGCCGTCAGACTTCGTCGTCGTCGTCGCTCCGGCCACCGTGGAAAAGGTAAATTTTTTTTTTTTGTCTTTCTTTTCTTTACACAATATGTATGTATGTGTGTGTTAAAACAAGAGAGGGCGAAAACAAAAAAAAAAAATTGAAAATGGTAAAAATTCACCTTTTCGATTTCTGTTTACCCCCCTTTTTTGTCTTGAATCTTTGCCTATTGCTTCTATTTCTCTCTAGTTCTGTTTGTCTTTAATCTATGCATATATTGTGCTTGAAAGTCTACTGTAAAAAAATTTTCTTTTCTGGTATTCTATTGATCGAAAAAAGACCCCTTTTACAAGAAAATAAATCGGCTTTTATAGCCTTTGCCTTTTTTACAACTTGCTGTTTTTTGTCTTTTCCCGTTTATTATTTGCAGGTCAAAGGCGGTGGAAGGGCGGTGGACATTATCGCGGTAGTAGAGGGGCGGCGTCAGAAGGTCAGGGGTCGAGCAGAAGACCTTAGGTGCGGCGCCTAGGGTTTTTTTCTTTTGTTTGTTTCTAATTTTTAGTGGGCTAGGGTAAATGGGCCTTTCGGGTTTAGGCTTAAATTTGGGTATGTAAATTGGGCCCCGGGCAGAATTGGGCTTGTACAGTTGCCCCTCTTTGCTCATTGTGGTGTAACGGTAATAGAGCAAAGACATAAGAAAGACCAATTTTTCCGGTCTCGCTGGGCTTTAACTTCTTTGGTGCTCTTTTCTTCAGGTAGCCTCATTCTAGTCCACCGCATCTTGTTGCTTTGATCTACTTTACTGCAACCTTGAAAGATGAAGTTTGTAGTTGTAATTGATTTAGTCCTACCTACTACAACTTCAAAGGTATAGGATTCGTTGTTTTAATTCGCTCCACCGCAACTTCAGGGAGATAGGATTAACTGTCTTCACTCTACTCCACTGCAACCTCAGGGAGATAAGACTTGTTTTGATCTACTCTACTGCAACTTTAGATAGATAAGATCTGTTTATTTATAGCTTCCATTTGTTCCACTACAACTTTAGGAATCAAGATTCACTATTTTTAGTTTGCTCCGCTATAACTTCAGAGGGATAAGACTTGCAACTTCAACCCGCTCCACTGCAACTTCAGGGAGATAAGGTTTGTTTTGAATCTACTCTTGCAACTTCAAGGAGACAAGATCTGCCATCTTCAATCTGCTTCCTACAACATCAGGAATGCCAAATCTGTTATTTTCAATCCGCTCCCTGCAACATCAGGAATGCCAAACTTTCTATCTTCGATCTGCTCCACTGCAAATTCAGGGAGACAAGATCTATGTCTTCGATCTGCTTCCTGCAACTTCAAGAATGTCAAATCTACTACCTTCAATCTGATCCCTGCAAACTCAAGGACCACCAGAATGATATCTTCGATCTGCTTCCTGCAACTTCAGGAAGGTCAAATCTGCTATTTTCAACTGATCCCTGCAAACTAAAGGACCACCAGACTGATATCTTCGATCCGCTCGCAACTTCGGAAGGTCAAATCTACTATCTTCAATCTAATCCCTTCAAACTCAGGGATCACCAGACCGATATCTTCGATCCGCTCTCGCAACTTTAGGAAGGTCAAATCGCTATCTTCAATCTGATCCCCGCAAACTCGTGGATCACCGGTGATATCTTTGATCCGATCGCAACTTCAAGAAGGTCAAATCGCTATCTTCAATCTAATCCTCGCAAACTCGGGGACCAGGATATCTTCAATCGCTTCCGCAACTTCGGAAGGTCAAATCGCTATCTTCAATCTGATCCTCGCAAACTCAAGGACCACCGACCGATATCTTCGATCGCTTCGCAACTTCGGAAAGTCAAATCGCTATCTTCAATCTGATCCCTGCAAACTCAAGGACTACTAGACTGATATCCTCGATCTGCCTCCTATAACTTTAGGAAGGTCAAATTTGCTATTCCCTCATCTGTTCTTATAGTGTCCTTTTAAGGACATAACCTGCAGAATGAGTACATGCTCATGCCTAATGATTAGGATGTCATGATTGTAATGAGTCAAAATGTTATGAGTATGATTCCTATTCAAGGTGTTATCACTCATTTATCTGTCAAGGTTTTATCTTCGTTTCCTTTGCAATAACCATTTTTGCATGAATGACTTGCCCTTGTGGAAATTTCAAAGCCCATTTTAGGCATCGAAACACGGGCCTGTATTGACTTCTAGCTGTCTTCCCCGAGAGTCACAACTCCTACTTGAAGAATACCTGAGTTTGTTCATTTTGGATTTGTTCCTCAGCAATTTAGGGCTTTTGAATCTTTCCTTATCGAAAGTTGGCCTGACATACCTTTTCTAAGTGACCAAGTAACATTATTCACCCTACCGCGATTACTGAATCGGGCGAGGAACTTTGAAGGAATGGTCTCCATTAAGACCCCCTTTCTCCAGTGTCTTTATCCTGTGTTCGTGGAAATTCTAAACAATTGTCCTGTTTCGGTTTCCTGTTTTATCTAGAGATTTCCGAAGTAATACGTGGAACTTTCCTTTGTGAAATTGTTAGTTCATCAATTATTATTTCAATGCAGCATGTTAATAATGGGTAACAGTAGGTCGATTTTAAATAGAGTTAAAATGAATTATCTATGAAACGAAAAAAAATTGACTGGGAACATATCTCTTTTTTACGGAAAAAACTCAAAAATAGTAAAATGAACAACATGGATCAGATGCCCTAGACATCGCCAATTAGGCTTCTATATACAAATTTCAAGAAGACTGCTTTGAGCCTGACTTGTGTTTAGAAGAATCAAAGTATTTTGTTGATGCCCCGATATGCAACGTGCTTCCTCTTCTGTTGATTCTAGCGCTGCAAGATCGCGATGTGTCCATTCAAAACTCGAGCCGTCCTTTTCAGGTTTTCAACTCAAAAAGCCCTTAGGTCTCAAGGTGCCCTTTTGCGGGTTTTCACCTTGGCCTCTCTGTTTTTTTTTTTGGAAGTCTCAAAGTGCCCTTTGCGGGTTTTCACCTTGGCCTCTTCTATTTCAAGCAAAGTATTTTTTAACTGAATCTGAGTTCATGGGATTGGGCAAGCGTTTCCCATCCATCTCAATCAGAATCAATGCACCTCCCGAGAAAGCTTTCTTTACCACATACGGTCCTTCCCAGTTCAGCATCCATTTTCCTCTGTAATTCTTTTGTATGGGAAAGATCTTTTTCAGCACAAGGTCCCCCTCGTGGAATTCCCTTGGGTGAACCTTTTTGTCATAAGCTCGTATCATTCACTTTTGGTACATCTGACGTGACGGATAGCCCTCAATCTCTTTTCTTCAATTAAGTTCAACTGATCATATCGAGCTTGGATCCATTCAGCTTCATCCAGCTTCACTTCTGACAATACTCGAAGAGAAGGTATTTTCACTTCAATAGGTAGAACTGCCTCCATCCTATAGACTAATGAGAAAGGTGTTGCCCCAGTAGACGTTCGGTAAGCATAGAGCGCGAACGGTAATTTTTCATGCCAATCCTTGTAAGTCTCGGTCATCTTCCCCACTATCTTTTTCATTTTTTTGTTGGCCGCTTCCACTACCCCATTCATTTTTGGACGATACGGGGACGAATTGTGGTGTTTAATGTTGAATTGGCTGCAAACTCCCGCTATCGTACTGTTGTTTAGGTTCAATGCATTGTTTGATATAATCCTCTCAGGCATTCCATATCGACAAATGATTTCCTTCTTCAAGAACTGACTGACCGCTGACTTAGTGACGTTAGCATATGAGGCAGCCTCTACCCACTTGGTGAAGTAGTCGATGACCACGAAGATGAACCGATGCCCATTTAAAGCTTTCGGTGAGATTGGTCCAATGACATCCATGCCCCACATGGAAAATGGCCATGGAGAAGTCATAACGTGTAAAGGTGACAGAGGCACATGAATCTTATCTCCATAAATCTGGCATTTATGACATTTTTTGGCATAGTTGATGCAGTCTCCTTCCATGGTGGACCAATAATATCCAAACCTCATTATTTGTCTGGCCATTGTGAAACGATTGGCGTGAGTTCCACAGACACCTTCATGGACTTCTTCCAAGATTAACTTAGCTTCGGCGGCATCCACACATCTGAGTAGCACTTGATCTTTCCTTTTCTTGTATAGGACCTCCCATCCAGGGCATATTCACAGGCTAGTCTTCTCAACGTCTTTTTATTATCCTCAGTTGCTTGGTCTGGGTACTCACGACTTTTCACGTACCGCAGTATATCGTGGTACCATGGTAGGCCAGTTTTCTCTTCTTCCTCAATATTGTAGCAAGGGGCTGGGTCCTGATGAATGCTCATTCGTATAGGTTTCATATCCTCATTTTCATTTATTCGGGCCATAGAAGCTAAGGTGGCCAGAGCATTAGCTATCTAGTTTTCGTCTCTGGGTAAATAATGAAAAGTGACGTCGTCAAACTCTCTGATTAAATCTTGGGCCAATCTTTTCTAGATGGCGACTTTGGATCCTCGGTTTCCCATTCCCTTTAAGTTGATAGATTACCGTATGTAATCTCCATACACTTTCAATACTCGATTTTATGCTCGATAAGGGCGCGGAGACCCATGATGCAAGCTTCATATTCACCATATTATTAGTTCAATCGAAATCCAGTTTGCAAGAAAATGGGTAATGGTCTCCTTTTGGGGATATCAGAACTGCCCCAATTCTATTGCCCATGGCATTTGATGCTTCGTCAAAATTCAGTTTCCAGGAATGATCTTCTGAGGCACCCTCTCCGGTGTTTGCCACATACATCAAATCTTCGTTAAGGAAATCGAAGTCTAAAGGTTTATAGTCTTCAAGGGCTCTACTGGCTAAAAAGTCCACTATTGCACTCCTTTTTACTGCCTTTTGGGTCACATAGACTATGTCAAATTCAGAAAGCAGAATCTGTCATCTGGCCATCCTTCCGTTCAAAGCAGTAGACTCCATCATATATTTTAGAGGATCTAGCTTCGAGATGAGCCATGTCGTATGATACAACATATACTGCCTCAATCTCCGAGTTGTCCAAATCAAGGCACAACATAGTTTCTCGATTGGCGAGTACCTTATTTCACACTCAGTGAATTTTTTTCTAAGGCAGTATATTGCCTTCTCTCTTTTTCCCGAATCATCGTGCTGACCAAGCACACATCCTATTGAATTATCGAGCGCTATCAAATAAAGGATTAATGGCCTACCTGGATGAGGCGGCGTCAATACCGGGGCATTGGATAGGTATTGCTTTACTTTGTCAAAGTTCTTCTGGCATTCTTCATCCCACGTGCCCGGATTGCGTTTCTTAAGAAGACGGAATATGGGGTCACATTTCTCAGTTAGTTGTGAAATGAACCGAGCGATGTAATTTAGCCTTCCTAAGAATCCTCTAACTTCTCTTTGGATACATGGTGGAGGCAACTCTTATATGGCCTTGACTTTGTCTGGGTCAACCTCAATCCCCTTTTTACTGACCATGAATCCGAGCAACTTCCCAGACCGAGCTCCAAAGGTACACTTTGCTGGATTAAGTTTTAGCTGGAATTTCCTCAACCTCAAGAATAGTTTCCTTAAGACCTGCACATGTTCCTTTTCAGTTTGGGACTTGGAGATCATATCGTCGACGTAAACCTCAATTTCTCTGTGCATCATGTCATGAAATAGAGTTACCATGGCTCTCTGATATGTCGTTCTCGCGTTTTTTAGCCTAAACGGCATCACCTTGTAGCAAAACGTCCCCCACATGGTCACAAATGTTGTCTTATCCATATCTTCAGGATGCATCTTTATTTGGTTGTATCTTGAGAAACCATCCATGAAGGAGAACAACGAATAGCCCGCCGTATTGTCTATTAAGGTGTCGATGTGAGGCAACGGGAAATTGTCTTTCAGACTAGCCTTGTTTAGATCCCTGTAGTCTACGCACATTCGCACTTTTTCATCTTTTTTAGGGACAGGGACGATATTAGCCACCCAATCCGAATACTTAACCACTTGCAAGAATCCGTTAAATTATTTCTTGACTTTTCTTTTATTTTAACAAAACATCCGGTCTCATTCTTCAAGCTTTCATTAGGCGGGCTTGTATTCTTCTTTTATGGGCAACCAAAGTAATCGCGATATCGATTGCTTAATCCGGGCATATCTTAATCGACCATGCGAATACATCCTTGAATTCTTAGAGTAACTCGATGAGGTCTCGCTTGGTCTCTGCCATGATACAAGCTCCGATCTTCACTTCTTGTCCTTCTCCCAGGTTCACCACTTCCACTGACTCTTTATACGGTAGGATATGTTTTTCTTCTTACTCAACCATCCTCAACAAATTTGGAGGCAAGTCACATTCTCTGTCACTTTCAAAATCCTAAGATTCCTCTAAACACATGTCTTGCTCAAAACGGACCTCTGAATCTGTAGTATCATTGCTCATATCATTGATGGCTAGGGACCTGTGATGGGTATCACGGGATGTACAAAGAATAAATGAATTGAAGGATAACTATTCACTTGATATGAATGGGAACAAAAAATAAGACAATGTTTGTTAGAATTAAAGATGCATTTCATTGGAACAAAATATCCAAACATGAGCCTGTTTCACAAAAGAAATCTCATTGTTTTTAGGCTTAAAACAATGAGTGCGTTCTGAATATTACTCTGTATAATCTCTAAAAACTATAGGAAATTCCTCTGCAGTCCAATTGTTCAGAACGCTTCCAGGTTTGTACGGGCGAATGCCTAACAGGTTTCCTTGATCGGTTTCCTCATCGTGTATGGCATTAATGTGTGGAAGATTCTCCGAGTACATCATTCCTCCTGATAAGAAGGTACGGGATATGTGGGAGAATGTCATTGATTCCCACTTGACATCCTCTCCGTTCAACCTTGCCCTTCTCATTTCTTGTTTCTTCTCTATTTCCTTCCTTATTTGTTTTGCATCTGGTTTGAAACCTAAGCCAAAACGGTCTCTCTTCTCTTTTAGCGTTTGGATCTGAACATTCCCTTGGAGATGTTTGCCCAATCCTTTCTATGGTAGAGCCCCTTTTTCCTATCATCATTCGTAGGCCCATCCTTGTGGTCTTGAATAGCTCAGGCACCGGGACTTCATTCCCCTCCGAGATGAAAGTAGCATTTACGAACTCTAAGGATCGAAAGGAACATTCAACGGCCTTCTCACTTGTTTCTAGATATGGCGCTTCGTTGGTAACAATTGCTATGATGTCTTCTTCAGCGTTTATAGTTACCAGTCGATTTTCTATTACCAGCTTCAGTTTCTAGTGTAGTGACGAGGCACAAAGACCGCCGAATGAATCTGTGGCCTTCCCAACAAGCAGTTGTAAGAGGGCTTGATGTCCATAACTAGGAAATCTACTTCATACGTGTTAGGCCTGATCAATAATGGTACATCCATTCTTCCCATCACTCTTCTTTCAGTGCCATCAAATACTCTCACTATGTTCTAGCATGCTTTCATGTGAGAGCTGTCTATAGGCAACCTCCTCAGTGTAGCCAAAGGTAAGACATTTAAAGTCGATCCATTATCTATTAACATACTCGCAGAGTGTATCCCTTACAACAGTAGTTATGTGCAAGGCTTTTGTTGATCCCATGCCTCCGGTGGGATTTCATCATCATCAAGTAAATAAAATTGTCAAGACTTATGTTACTAACTAGATGGTCTAACTTATTAACGGATATATCCTTAGTAACATAAGTTTCATTCAAGATTTCATCGCTGCTTCACGGTGCACTTCGAGCTTAATAGCGTGGCTAGTACGGATATGCAAGTCGGTTGTTTTGCAATTGTTCTACCATGTCAGACTATTGTGTTTCAAGAACTTCAAGAATTCTTTGGCCTCCTCCTCTTTTGCAGGTTCATTAATAGGGGCTTTGAGTTTTTTTCTGCCCAATCAGCACAGTCTTCGGTTTCACTGGTTTTGCTCTTCTGTTCTTAGGGTCGTAACGTTTCCTACTACGCGTATAGGACCCTTCATTCTCGACCTCCTCAGAAATGCTAGTGGAGCTTTCTGCTCCTGGTATCATCACATTACAATTGCAGTCCCAAGGCACCTTTTTACTGTCTTTGTAGGGAAAGAAGCAGGTTTCTAAATTATAATCTTTGGCCTTCCCCGAACCCCACCTTTCGTGTTTCGCGAAAAGATGATTCTCGGGTAATTGACTCTAGGCTTCGTCAATTCTTCCTCAGTCACACATACATTCTTTTCCTCTACTCCTTTTTTATAAAACTCCAGTTCTTTGTTGTCCATAAGGTTTTGCACCAAGATTCTAAACTGGGGACATTCTTGAATCTCGTGCCCTTTTGTTTTATAGAGTTCGCAATAGTCCTTTATATGCCTCCAGTTTTTCGCAGGATCTGAATCTGTCAATCCTCTCTTTGCCATTTCCTCCCAGACAACTCTCAATAGGGTTTTCACCTTCGTGACATCCTTCTTGATTTTTCTCACCACCTCCTCACCAATAGTGTTTACCCCTCTATCCTCGTGATTGGGTAGTGGGTTCCCCTTTTTTATCAGATCGTCGAGTGTTATGACCTCCATCTTTATTAGCCTCTCGACTACCTTTTTAAAGGCGAGGCAGTTCTCTATCGAATGCCCCACTACCCCTACATGGTAATCGCAGTGAGCGTTAGAGTCGTACCACTTAGTGTATAGAGGTTGCAATGGTTGCAAATAGAACGGGGACACGATATGCTCGTTGAACAAAGTCTGGTATAGCTCCTTGTACGTTATTGGAATTGGCGTGAATTGAATTTTTTTGGCATTCGGTCTGGTTCCTGATTCCTGTCTTGTCGGACCTTGTTGTTCAGAGGTGACTGCCTTTGGTCGATTAACCGTGATCGCCTTGTGTGTACTCACGTTATTTACTTCACCGTCCTTCTTCTTAGGAGCTGCCCTCCTAGCGCTTTCTCCTGCCTCGATCTTGTCGTCCTTTATGGCATGTTCGATCATCTCTTCCGCCATTACTATGTCGGCAAAGCTTTTAGTCGTACTCCCTATATATGAGTTATAAAAGGGGCCTTCAGGGTGTTAATGAAGAGCATGGTAGTCTCTTTTCTAAGAGGGTGGTTGGACCCGCATGGTGACCTCCCTCCACCTCTCTAGCGCTGTATTGTCCAAACTTTCATTTTGTCTTTTCCATGCTTTGCAAAGTAATTCTATCCGGTGCCATGTCCGTAATGTGACTGTAATGCTTTAGAAATGCTTAAGCCAAATTTCTCTAGGAACTAATGTTGGCTCGACTAAGTTTGGTTATACCATCTAGCAAAATACCACTAAACTTTCTTGGAAACAAAGGATTAAGAGTTGATCATTGCTCATGTAGCCACCATTCTTCACAGAACATGGTGATGTGGGCCTCCCGGCACTAGTCCCACTATATTTTTCAAATTCAAGCATTTTAAACTTATGAGGCAGCACCAAATCCGGAACCAGACTTAAATCTTTTAAGGTCAATCCCATGATGATGATCGATACTTTCTAGCGCCTTGAATTTTTCTTTCAACCATTTACAACGATCTTCTAACCGCTGATTCTTCTCTCATCTAAATCGAATACAACAGATTGGCCGAGTTATCTCTGGTTGGGACTCGAACTGCGTGGAAGCTCATGGGAGGTCTAGCATCGCCCCGCCTTGTTGGGGCTCGATCAGAATCGGTGGCCTTAGGATATACTCCTCGGGCCTTGTTCTTGCATGTGGCGGGTAAAACACAGGGGATGCCTTCACTACTTTCCTCGACTGCAGGCATAGGACCTTTCCCTTATCCTTTGCCCTGCTCATCATTTGGGCCATTTGGGCCATCATATTCCTCTGGGCCTCCAACATTTGGTCCCTCATTTCCCTTTGGAGTTTTAACATTTGCTCTTGCATTTGCTCTGCATTTCTTTCTAGAATTGTTGAACCTTTGATCCATTTTCCTGGTTTTAGCGCGTGTTCCGTAGTGATGTTTCGCTTCTAAATTTTCTCTTTTCACTTCTTTTTTTCTCTCTCTCTCTCTCTTTCTGATAATTTTAGCTAATTAAGCCCATTTTTATAAACTTAAATGCATGTAAGATGATGCAATGCAAATACATGAATGCAAGAAGAAGACATCGATTATGATCAACTTCATTTTAGAAAACTTTATTAGAAGGCAAAACCCTTTACATAAAGCAGATTACAAATATGCTTTCGCCCTAAGGCCTAAGGTTTTGATTTTCCCAAGCAAAGAGATTAGCTCTTGATTATAACCCGGTGGTAGCTCATATCTCACGCTCAATATGTCAGCTTCCACAGCCAAAGTCTTTAGGTGGTTAGCTACTTCTTGAATCTGGATTATCGCTTCACCCATGAGGTAGTTCCGGCTTCTAACTTGCTCACAAGAATGGCGAAGCTCCTCCTCCCAATGCCTTTCTCTTGTTTTCAAAAGCTCAATCCGGAGCTCACTACTATGTAATGCAGATTCTAGCTCTTTAACCTTACCCTTCATTTCCTCGATTCTGTTCAGACTTGATTTCAGTTTGCTTTTTGAGTCTTGACTTCGATAGTGGTGCAGAGACCGCCCAAGCTCAGCCATTCTAGCTTTTAGTCCCTTTTTCTCCTTTTGGTTTTATGTCATGCCCTTCTCTAAGGCCTCTTTTTGCATTTGTATTTCTTGAAACTTTTTCTCTCAATTGCTAACTCTGGCTTTTTCCTCTCAGATCTCTTGTCGCAACTACTCCGAAATTTTCCCTAATCCAGAGTTTTTTTATCGTCAGACGCATCTTCTTGTATTCTTTCTTCAAGTTATCTCGGTCTTTCTCTACCTTCTATTTCTTTTCTAAGTTTTTCAGCCTCTGATTTTTGACCGTCCACCTCTAATTGGAGGAGCATCTTTTTTTCTTCCAGCTTTTCTATCCTTTTTCCAAGCTCCGAACTCATCCATTCAAAATCTTGTCTTACAATCTCTAATTCTGACAAGACCACTCGCAAGCATTCTTCTCTAGATCGGGCGCCCTCTGGATTTGGCTCGGGGATGTTATAATTGATTCTCCTAGCCCTCCATTCACTGTATTTCAGGGTCGTCCTCGGGCCTGCGGATAATCTTCTTATTCTATGAATCTGATTCCAGGCACTAGAGATCTCTTTAACCTTTTTCTTATAGCTCCCCCTTCGTATGAGAACTCACATTGAGCTAGCTCATACGTCATTGGTACAAACTGTCTTGAACTATACTATCTTAGGACCAGTAAAGGGGCATATGCAGTGGCACCCCAAATTCCCAGTAGAGGAACCCAGTCGAAGTTTCTACAACGATAAAAGACCTTGTCGGGAATCATCCAATGAGCCTTCCACTCGATGTCGTCTTCTTGAAGGTTTTGGAGGAGCGCTATCCAGTTTTCTTCGGACACGTCCTCTCTCCTAGGCATAGCTACTATCTCTTTCAACGGGGAGAAATTCTCCGATAAAAATCGATAAGATACTTTATCCACCTTCCAGAAGTGACTATGGAACCAGACCAATAACAACAGCGCACATCCAATAAACCTGCCTTCACCTATTCTCTGACATGCATTCAAGGATCTGAATGTTTCGGCCAAGATAGCGGGAACAGGCGTGACCCCTTTGTCTAATTGGTCGAATAGATCACTAACTGCTTCGTCAATGTGTCTTAGAGCTTTTGGAAAGATCACCAAACTGTAAATACATAAGGCCAAGACGTCAATCTTTTTCTTTGCATCAGGATGTGTTAGGATCAGGTCCCTCAAATATATCCAAGGTATGCATTTACCCCCGCCTTTCTTCTGCATTCTAGCTGAGACCCATTGTTCGCTCATTCCCGTGATATTCATCAATTTCTTTGTAAAAGTCGGGCTATTAACTGCTTTGGAATCAGTTTTATCAACTTGAATTCTTGGACAATGTAGCAAGGTCGTGTATTCCTCTACCGTGGGAACCAAATCTACTTTTCCGAATGAGAAACGGCTATAAGCAGCATTCCAGAACTGAGTCATTGCTCGGAATAGGTGCTTATCTATTTTGACATCCAGCAGGTATGGTAGATCGTCGTAAGTACTATGGAACAACTGCTTTGCCTCGTCATCCCACTGGGTCCATATTTCTTTCAACTCCTGGAGTTCATTCTGCGTGACACTGATATTGGTGAAATCCCTTAATTCCAACACATATCCCTCAGCTAAGCTGTCCCCTCTTTCTAATTGGCTTTGCTCTGACCATGTGCGGATGGTCGCATTATCCTCCACTTTATCAAGGAATTCGCTTTCCATAACCAGCTTTCTAACTCAGAAACTGACCGTGAATCGATGCCTCTTAAAAATGGAAATGACATGCAGAGGAAATAAAACATCATCAATTAGTACCATAGAATAAGATATAAAGCATGTAAAATACACAAATGCCTATCTGAGTAACTACTAAGGTTTGGCATAGTTCGGCTTGGGGTGGGTTCTTAGGCTCTTTACATGTGGTTGAGTTCTAAAGTTCAAGGTACCAACCAACAGATTCCTCAATCCTCACCCATTATAGGCTCATCTGCATCGAGTTTGGTTCCTGGGAATACATTTCCTATGGCCATGCGAAGTGAAAACTTCACGGAGACATAGGTACGGATGTATTTCAAAAGATCCACTAGCCCATGCGGAGGTGAAAACCTCACGAAGGCATAGCTTCTCGCTCCCACTTAAAGGTGTGACCACAACGGTCATGCAATGCAATGCCAAAGTATTTACGAGACCCAATATTGAAAGTGTATTAAAAGAAACATGATTTTTCGAAATCATTTTCCAATTTTTAATCAAAAAGAAAAAAAATCAATCAATCTATGGCCTAACCCTCGAGTTCCCCAGTGGAGTCGCCAAGCTGTCGTAACTATTTTTTGGATAAAATAGGAAACGACGCGGTCGACTCGAGTTTTGAAAATGAAAAAGACGGGAGTCGCCACCAACCTTTTTTGATGAGGTGTGATCGGGCCACCTCATAAAATAGTTATTTTTAATAAAAAGTTTGATTTATCAAAACAACGATTTTGGTCTACGAAATCTAGAAAACGAGTTCGGGAGTCGATTACGCACAAGGAAGGGTTAGCAACCTCGATACGCCCAAAATTGGTACCAAATTGATTGATCGATGTCTTAATGTTGAAAACTTTGAAATGATTCGAAAATAGATACTTTTGATTTTCAAAATTTGAAGGGATCGAAAGGGACGTTAAGACTCTCTTATTTTCAAGAGATAAAGCATTATGTCCAGTAGTTAAGTAGGCGCAGATTTTAGATTCTGAAACTAAGCTCGCTTTTTAAAACTTGGTTTTACATTTGAAGAGGATCTCCCATCATTTGTCCAACGAGAAAACAGAACCCAATAAGTTAAGGCTTGATTTCTTAAGAATCCAAATTAGGAATATTGCCTCTATTTTTGAAGAAAGAAAAGAAACTTATCTCGAAATATCTAGATGTCGAGTCCAGTAAGTTAGGGCGCGACATTTTGAATTTCCGAGATTAAGTGTTTTGTTTAAAATTTGAATTGCGATTTTTTTACAAGGGATATTCCGTTGTTTAGCTTAAAATGAGAAAAACCAGAACCCAGTAAGTTAGGACTCGATTCTCCCGAATTGCTAACTTGGAAATATTGGTCGTTATAAAAATTGAGATGTTGGAAAGGATTAGTGAGACGAATGATGAGAATATTGATAATAACGAATAATTGTAATAGCAATAATAATGAAAATAAAATAACAATAATGATGATAATTAAATAATAAAATAGTAATATATAAAGTAATAGTAATGGGGTGAGAATAATAATATAAGTGATAATAATAACAATATAATAATAATAATAATAATAGATAAAATACTAATAATAATAAAGAAAAGGATATAATAGTAATAATAAGATACAAATAATAATAATAATAATAATAATAATAATAATAATAATAATAATAATAGCAATAGTAAAATAATAATCTAGCAATAATGGTAAGACAATAATAATAACATAGTAATAATAATAATAAAGAACAATGACAATGAAAATATAAATAACACTAATAATAATGTATAATGTATAAATAGTAATGAAAAATAAAACGGAAGATAAAACGATAATAGTAATAGTTATTAATAAATAAATAATGTAATGTATGCAAAAGAATAAGCAAATATATATTATAATATAATAATAATGATAGTAGAGATATAGTAATAATAATAGGGTAATAATAATAATAGAAAATAATATGCAAAATAATAGTAAAACAAAATATAAAACAAACTAATAAATAAGTAAATTGGTGGTTGTGGCAATAAAATAATGATAATAATAATAATAATAGATAATCCATAGTAGAGAATAAAAATAAAATGATAATAAAATTGCAAAATAATTAAAATGGGTTAAATCGCATTAAAATGGAAGTTTTAGGACAAATTGTAAATAAAAAATAATAGGGGACTGAATTGCAATGCGTATGCGAAAGAATGAGGACGCGAGCGCTATTTTCCCGAGTGGTTTGAGCGTAGCGTTTAAAGGCCAAATTACAAAGCTACTTGAAATCTACGGGCCAAAATTGAAAATAATGAAAACCTAATTTTAAAAGTCGAAAATGCGGAAGGATCGGAGCATAATAAACCCCTTTGTAAAAAAACACGTGGATCTTGAGGTGGGTAGGGTCGGTCGGATCGGGTCAAGGCCAAAACGACGTCGTTTTGGGGTTAAAGGTCAGCCCCTAAAACGACGTCGCTTCAGGGGGCTATTTAAGGCCCAAATTTTATTATTTATTTTTTTGTCTTTCTTTTCTTTACACAATATGTATGTATGAATGTGTTAAAACAAGAGAGGGCGAAAACAAAAAAAATTGAAAATGGTAAAAAATTCACCTTTTCGATTTCTGTTTACCCCCTTTTTTGTCTTGAATCTTTGTCTGTTGCTTCTATTTCTCTCTAGTTTTGTTTGTGTTTAATCTATGCCTATATTGTGCTTGAAAGTCTATTGTAAAAAATTTTTCTTTTCTGGTATTCTATTGATCGAAAAAAGACCCCTTTTACAAGAAAATAAATCAACTTTTATAGCCATTGCCTTTTTTACAACTTGCTATTTTCTGTCTTTTCCTGTTTATTGTTTGTAGGTCAGAGGCGGTGGAAGGGCAGTGGACATGATCGCGGTGGCAAAGGGGTGGCGTCAAAAGGTCAGGGGTCAAAGCAGAAGACCCTAGGTGCGGCGCCTATGGTTTTTTTCTTTTGTTTGTTTCTGATTTTTAGTGGGCTAGGGTAAATGGGCCTTTCGGGTTTGGGCTTAAATTTGGGTATGTAAATTGGGCCCTGGGCAGAATTGGGCTTGTACAATGTTTTTATGTATTTGAATATATTTAATTTACTTTTTATATGGTAATAGTGTGATGTAATATAAGGTTATTGAGTGAAATTGCGTTGTTAATTTTTTCATGTGTATACACGCGAGGAAAGGGAAAAGGAGGGATTTTAATGGGGAAAATGGATTTCCAACGGAAAAGTTTGCCTTTTATCCTTTGAAAACGGTGAGTTTTGGCTCAATCCAATTTCTGCCCTGCCTACCTTTCCGCTCAACCCATGGATTAAAACTTCCTACAATCAATACATATTCCTTCAAACTTAGATTTATTTGGTCTAATTTTATAAATACAAAATTTATTTTTGCTTTTTATTTAATATTTATCTTTTCAATTATTTAATTTGTATTGTTTGTCAAATTACGCTCAAAATAAAAAAAATTAACATTTGTTAACGTGGCATCTGTATGACCCAATTTTACAATAGCAAGCCTAAATTTAATCAGTCCAAAGGGCCCAATTTTATCAAGCTTTAGCGAGAAAACCCTAAGGGCTTTTGAGTAACCAATGGCAATTACCCCCACTAGAGTCTCACGTCACAAGACGCCTCACCCTCTCCGTGTTATGCACCTCCTAGCAGCTTTTTCCTTCACATCGTGTGCATCTCCAACTCCAAGACGCACGCACAAGACCTACAAACCGGGAAGCAACAAAACAAGAGTGGGGGTCGAGATTTGATTTTTTTATTTTAGGGGATTTGTAGGCTATAAAAGAGAAATCGACTGTAATAGGGGTTGGATTTTTTACAAAGAATACAAAAGAATACCGGTTTTTAATAGAAAACAATATACACAATTTCCACATACACAAAGCACAAGTAAATGAAAGTGAGACTTTACGCATAGATTGAACTCGAAAGTCGGTGAAAATGAGGTGATTTGGTGTTTTGGTCTTTCCATTTTCGAGTTACGCTTTTGGTTTTTTCCTCTTTTTTTTTTTTGCTCTATTATTGCATGCGAAAAGTAAAGGGAGGGTATAAAACTCTTCCATTTTTCCGATCGCTTCCATTATTTTTATTATTAATATTACCGTTTTAATATTATTACCATACTCATCCAGTTTATTAGTATTATTGTTATACCTATCATTTTATTTATATTTTATATTTTTATTATATTCGCTAGTATTATTTTTTTGGGGTTATTTCAATTGCTTTTACATATATTACTATTATTAAAATTGTGGTTGTCTGTTATATTATTATTATTAACATTATATTTTGATTTTAAACCTTTTCGATTCGTTGCTATTATTATCATTTATCATTGCTGTTTTTTATACTATTTTCATTTTCATTAATATTAATATTATTACTATTATTCTATTTTTATGTTTTACTAATATTTTCTTGTTATTATTTTTATAATTTTATTTGCATGCCGTTATTATATCTATTTTTTGACATTAATACATCTTTATTTCAACTGCTACTTTTTGTTAGTATTATCTTATCGGTGCCATTTTCTTCTTACCACCTTTTTTATACATGTGTATTATTAGTTAAACCTATAGTTCTTATTATTTTTCTTCACCGTTATGAGTCCTACATTTTTTAAATCATATCATAGTTCAATACAATATAGTTTTCGATTCAAAATAAGCAAACTCCCTATGTCCTAAGGTTCGAAGGGAGTCGTATCCTAACTTACTGGATTTCGATTTCTCTTTTCGAATCTAAAGGACCTATTACTTTCTTTTTAAAAAAGTTGAATAAAAAACTTATTCTCAAGAATTCAAAATCATCGTGTCCTAACTTACTGGATGGGATGTTTTGTTATCTCGGGATAAGGATTTCCAAAAAATAAAGGCAATATTCTGTGTTTGGTATTTTGGGAAATCAAGCCCTAACTTATTGGGTTCCGATTTTTCATTAGACTCCAAATAACTGAGTATCCTTCTTAGATTTAAACACAAATTTTGAAAGTCAAAGGAAGTTCAGTTTCGGGGATTTGAAAGGTCATACCCTAACTCACTGGGCGTGACATTTTACTTCCTCGAAATAAGAGGGTCTGATCGCTCATATTTTTGTCAAGTTTTTTTTCCCTTTAAAATAAAGAGAATCGGATTTTAAAATCTTTCAAATTTTCAATATTAGGACATTAATCAATCAATTAGGTACCAATTTTGGGTGTTACGAGGGTGCTAATCCTTCCTCGTGCGTAACCGACTCTCGAACTCATTTTTTTGAAATTCGTAGACCAAAACGTTTTCAAAAGTGGCCCAATCACACTTCAAAAAAGGACTGGTGACGACTCCGTATTTCTTTTTAAAGTCGGCCTATTTTTCAAACAAAAAAATGGTTCCTACAGCTTGGCGACTCTGCTTGAATAAGAGAGTAAAGCCGTGGAATTTATTGATTAATGTCCTTTTATTGAAAATTAAAATATGATTTTAACTTCTTCTTTTTTTTTGTCCTATCGCATATGTTTTTTTACATTTTAAATGTCTAGGACACATTTGCATAATACTGCATGACCGTTGTGGTCACACATTTTAAGTGAGAGTGAGAAGCTACTCCTTCGTGAGGTTTTCACCTCCGTCCAGGATAGTGAATCGCTTTCGGGATACATCCGTACCTATGTCTTCGTGAGGTTTTCACCTCCGTGCAGCCATAGGGAAATGTACTCCCCTTAACTGAACTCGATTCATATGAGCCTATAATGGGTGAGGATCGAGGAATCTGCTGGTTCAGGTACCATTGCTTTAGAGCCAAACCGTACATAGAGAGCCTAAGAACTTACCCTAGGTAGAGCTATGCCAAACCCTAACAATCACCTAGATAGGTGTTATATTATTTTCCGCATGCCTTAAATTTTATTGTTACTACATGATACTGACTTGTTGCATTTTAATTGCATGTTATTTCATTTCAAAGAGGTTTCGGTTTACGTTCGGTTACTAAATTATAAGCCTTATTATGGAGAACGAATTTCTTGATAAAGTAGAGGATAATACGGCCGTCCGAATATGGTCAGAGCAAACACAACTTGAGAAAGGGGACAGTATAGTCGAGGGATATACATCAGAGTCATATGACTACACCCACATTATTGTGACGCAAAATAACCTTCAAGAATTAAAAGAGATATGGGACTAGTGGGATGAAGAGGCTAGGCAGCTGTTCTCTGGTAATTATGGGGATTTGCCTTACTTACTTGATATTAAAGTGGACGAGCATCTATTCCGGGCCCTCACTCAGTATTGGAATCCTGCCTATAGTTGTTTTACCTTTGGGGGGTAGATTTGGTACCTACCGTCGAAGAATATACAGCTTTACTGCATTGCCCGAGGGTCCAAGTCGACAAGGCCTATTCAAGAGCCGTGGCTTACAGCGAGGGTTAAACAAAAGGGTGAGTACAAATGCATCTCATGGAGGTTTTTAAAGGATTTGATTCTAGTGCATCCTGATACGAAGAAGAAAGTCGACGTTTTTGCCTTGAGCATCTATGGTTTGATGGTTTTCCCTAAGGCATTGGGGTATGTAGATGAGGCGGTCTCAGATCTCTTCGACCGACTTGACAAAGAGGTCACACCCGTTCCTGCAATCCTTGCCGAAACATTTAGATCCTTGAGCGCTTGTCGGAGGGCAGGTGAAGGCAAATTTATAGGATGTGCACAGCTATTATTGGCTTGGTTCCATAGCCATTTCTGGAAGGTGGATAAAGTTTCTTGTCGAGTTTTTTCCAAGAATTACTCTCCGTTAGAGGAGTTAGCAGTCACGCCCAGAAAAGATGACATATCAGAAAAAAACTGGATTACACTTCTTCAGAATCTACAGGAGGAGGACGTTGAGTGGAGAGCTCCTTGGTTAGTTCTCGACGAAATTCTTTACCGATGTGGGAGTTTTGATTGGGTCCCTATGTTGGGAATCTGGGGAGCCGTAGGGAATGCTCCCTTGCTTGTGCTGAGGCAATACAGATCAATGCAATTTATACCAGCGACGCATGGGCTAGCTCAAAATGAATTTACGTATGGAGGAGATAAGTACAAGAAAAGCGTTAAAGAGATCTCCAATGCTTGGAATCAGACCCGCCAGATGAAAAGACTTACTGTAGGTCCCATGAAGACCCTCGAATATAATGCTTGGCGAAGTAGGAGAATCAATGATAATGTCTCCAGACCGACACAAGATGGTGCTCGACCGATAGAGGAATACCTGCAAGTAGTCCCTTCCGAGTTGGAAATCTTAAAACAAGACTTCGAAAGTAAAAGTTCAGAGTTAGGGAAGAAGATAAAGCAACTGGAAGAAGAAAAAGTATACTTAAGGTTAGACATCGATGTCCAAAAATCAGAGGCGGAGAAACTGAGGAGAGGGAAAAGGAAAGCTAAAGAGGATTTGGATAGTTTGGAGACTGATTACAAGAAATTGCATTCATCGATAAGGACTGTTGGGTTAGGTAAAACCTCAGAGCAATGACGTCAAGAAATTCAAGAAGAAAAGGCCAAGGTCGATCAGTGGAACAGGAGGTTCCATGAGGCTCAAGCACAAAAGGATACACTGAGAGAGACTGTGGATGAGAGCCAAAGCGAAAATGAGATGTTAAGAGCTCGAGTAGCAGAACTAGAGAGGGCATTGTGTCGAAGTCGCAACTCTACGGTGAAGTTGGAATCAAGCTTAAACCAGATCGAAGAGTTGAAAGTAAAGATCGTAGAGCTCGAAACGGCGCTGCAAAATAGTTAGCTCCGGATCCAACTATTGGAGGCAGATAACCAACAGTGGAAAGAACAACTTCAAAGATCTCAGAACCAGGTTAGGGACAGAGACTACGTTATGGGTGAAGCTGTGGTTCAGATACGAGAGGTGGCCGATCATCTACAAACCTTAGTAGTTCAGGCTGATGTGTTAAGTATATTATATGAGTCAGGGTCAGAGCGAGGTCGAGAGTTAGCCTCGCTTCTTGAGAAAGTTAAAGTTCTGGGCATAAGAGCTAGGTCATATATATGACTCTGTTTTATGTAAAGGATTTTGTTTTTTTAATATGTATTCTAAAAGAAATTGAACCAGAATCGACTCCTCTTATTTTTGCAATCATATCATACATTTGCATTGCATCACATCATTTGCATTTAATATCGTAAAACAACCCTATTAACTAGAGGTCGTATTATAGTTATCTTGGAACACCGGTACTACACCCGAAAAAGAACGAGAGCAATGGATCAAAGAATGGAAAGGTTAGAGCAGATGCAGAAAGAGATGCAAGACCAACTATAGGCTCAGATGCAAGAACAGTTGGCTAATATCCAACAGGACATGAGGGATCAAATGCTGGAATCCCAGAGGAGTATGATGAGCCAGTTGACACATTTGTTGACTAGAGGGCATCATAAGGGAAAGGGCCCAATGGTCGACACTGGAGATGATAATGAAGACTCTACTCATCATCCAGGCTTGGCCCCGTTAAATTCTCAGATTCAACCACCAAGAGTATCTGTCAATATCCGACCTCAGCATCAATCAGGTATCTCTACACCGGTAAACCTCTCGATGGGCTTGAGTTCCAACCCAGGAGTTAATTTGGCAAAACCAATGGTCCCTGACTTCGACGACGCAGCAGAAGAGGAAAAAAAAGGGCGAAACTCCCAAAAGAATTTGAGGACCGATACAAGTGGTTGGAGGAGAAGTTTCGAGCATTGGAAAGTGCTGATTACCAGTGCGAGGTGGATGCCAAAAAGTTAAGTCTAGTCCCAGATTTGGTACTTCCTCCGAAGTTTAAGATGCCAGAGTTTGCAAAGTACAACGGGACCAGCTGCCTTGTGGCCGATATTACGATGTTCTGTCGAAGAATGACAGGATATGTCAACAATGACCAGTTGTTGATCCACTGTTTCCAGGATAGTCTGACTCGAGCTACAGTAAAATGGTACAATCAGCTGAATTGTACCCAAATCAAATCGTGAAAAGATTTGGCGCAGGCCTTCATGAAGCATTACGGCCATGTGACTGATATAGCCCCTGACAGGATCACGTTGCAAAACATAGAGAAAAGGTCAGGCGAGAGTTTCAAGAAGTACGCACAAAGGTGGAGGGAGGTCGCTACACAGGTCGAGCCACCGTTACTAGAAAAAGAAATGACCATGCTCTTCATAAATACTTTGAAAGGACCTTTCATCAATCATATGTTGGGGAGCGTGACTAAGAGTTTCGCTGACATAGTGATGTCCGGTGAAATGATAGAAAACGTGATAAGATGTGGGAAAATAGAAGCTGGAGGGAGCATGAAAAGATCGGCTCCAAAGAAAAAAGAGAATGAAGTTGATAATGTAAGCTTGGGTTATCCCAAACCCATTACTATTAACCAACCACGGGCGGTAGCTGTGGGCCAGCAGGTCCCACCGAGATAAGAGCCCAACACGAGGCAAAAGTTCGAGAAAGTCCAATTCACTCTCATACCTATGACATATAAAGAATTGTATAAAACTCTGTTTGATGAGCACGTCGTATCCCCTTTCTACTTGAAGCTGTTGCAACCTCCACATCCTAAGTGATATGACACAAACGCTTAGTGTGAATACCATGCAGATGTAGTAGGTCATTCGATAGAAAATTGTACTTCATTCAAAAGGCTAGTCGAGAGGCTTATCAAGGTAGGTGTGGTAAAGTTCAACGATGCACCTGGTGGGGAAAATTCGTTACCCAGTCATACGGATAACGGGGTAAACGCGATAGTTGAAAACAGGGGGAGGAGAATCAAGCAGAAAGTTGCTGAGGTCAGAACCCCATTGAGGGAGGTTGGAAAGAACTACAGAAAAGGGGGTTAATTCTGCAAGAGAGTATGGACAGATCTCAAGACGCAAGGAACTACTGTGAGTTCCACGATAAGGAAGGCCATCAGATCCAACAGTGCACTGAATTCAGAACCTTAGTACAAGGATTATTGGATAACAAAGAGCTGGAGTTCTTTGATTTTTCTGAAGAAGAGGATGTATGCGCCCTAAGTTCAATCAACCAGTAGTGATTATCACACGACCAAGGGTCGGCAAAGTAGAAGTGAAAATGGCACCGAGGGTTGTAATTCAAAAATCCGTTACTGTTCCTTATAAGGATGTACCGAAAGTTGTAATTCAAAAACCCATGACTTCTCCTTATAAAGACACACCGAGGGTTGCAATTCAAAAACCCGTGACTTTTCCTTATAAGGATAACAAGAGGGTACCTTGGAATTACAATTGTACTGTGATAATTTCCAGGACAGAGAGTTCGATCAGCGTGCCTAACCCATAAGCCGAATCTGTTATGATCAGAAGGAAAGAAGAGAAAACAGGGTTACTGGTTATTGAACCAGTAACAAAGAATGAGGCTGTAGAATTTTTAAAGTTCCTAAAGCACAGTGAGTACAGTGTTGTAGAATAGTTACACAAGCAGCTGGCACGCACATCAATACTGGCTTTACTTCTAAATTCAGAAGGACACCATAGTGTGCTATTGAAAGCGCTGAACTAGATTTATGTTGCTGATGACATTTCGGTAAACAAACTAGTCCGCCTCATTAGCAACATAAGCGCAGATAATTTTATCTCGTTCAGTGATGATGAAATATCACCAGGGGGCAGGGGGTCCACCAAGGCTTTGCACATCACTACCCGATGCAAAGGATATACGCTACCGAGGGTATTAATTGGCAATGGATCGGCACTGAACGTCTTGCCCCTATCCACGCTGAGCAGATTGCTCATAGACAGCTCTCATATGAAATCATGCCAAAATATAGTGAGAGCATTCGACAACACCGAGAGAAAGGTGATGGGGAAAATTGAGATACCCCTCCTGATTGGGCCCAAACACATACGAGGTAGACTTTCTCATCATGGACATCAAGCCCGCATATAACTGTCTATTGGGGAGGCCCTGGATCCACTCAGTAGGAGCCGTACCATCGTCGTTGCACCAAAAGTTAAAGTTGGTAACAAAGGGGCGGCTGATAACCATAAATACGGAGGAGGACATCATTGCATCCATTACCAGCAACGCGCCATACATAGAGAGTGATACTGAGGTAATAGAGTGTTCCTTTCGATCACTAGAGTTCGCAAATGTGACTTTTATCAGTGAAGGCGGTAAGGTCCCGGTGCCAAAAATCTCTGAAGCAACAAGGATGGGCTTACAGCTGACAATAGGGAAATGAGCGTTATCTGGGAAGGGACTCAGAAAGTACCTTCAGGGTCCAGTCCACGTGCCTGGGTTGGTTGACAAACGCGATTGTTTTGGCTTGGGGCATAGGCCAAATGCCCAGCAAAGAAAGGAGGAATTAGAAAGGAAACGTGAGAGACGGAGGGCTCAATTGAATGGTGCTGAGGTTAAATGGGGATCGATGACTTTTTTCCATATATCTAATACATTCGTGTCGGGAGGAACTATCCATTCAGGACAGGAGAATATGAATAAAGAAACGGATGAGGGTATGATGAGAGCTCTGAGCATCAACGCCGTGTCCGAAGAAGATCTGAAAGAGGAGAATTTGACGGGTATTCGCCCCTATGAGCCTGGAAGTGTTCCGGACAACTGGACTGCGGAAGAAATTCCTTTAGTTTTTAGGACTAAAACAGAGTGATGTTCAAAACACACTTGTTGTTTCAATCCTAGGAACAATAAGAATCTTTTATGAAATAGGCTCATGTTCAAGCATTATTACTTTCAATAAAAGTGCATTTTTTTTCATACCGTGCAGTTATTCTTTTACTTCTTTTCCTGTCCATTCATAATCATAACGCATAAATAAGTCATTCTTAAATTCATTTTCATTGAATATTCTTTCATACCTACCATAGGTCCTTAGATATTGATATCATGAACAACGCTGTTATGGACCCAGAATTTCCTGATGAGCAAGACATGTGCCTAGAGGGACCTCAGAACTTTACAAATGACAGAGATTGTAGCGTATCCCCAGATTTTTTAAGGATGGTAGAGCGAGAGGAGAAGTTGGTCCTACCTCACGAAGAGACAATTGAGAATGTACTTCTAGAAGATGGGAAAGAAGTGAAAATCGACACCTGCATAACCAAAGAAACAAGGCAGGACCTCATTAGACTGCTGCTAGAGTTCAAGGACGTCTTTGCGTGGTCATATCAAGACATGCCAGGGTTGAGTGCTGATATTGCGGTACACCATATCCCCATAAAAGGAGAATGTAAGTCGATCCAACAGAAGCTTTGAAGGATGAGACCCGATGTCGCGGTAAAGATAAGGGAAGAAGTCAAGAAGTAATTTGATGCTGGGTTTTTACGGGTGGTGAATTACTCAGAATGGGTAGCCAACGTTGTCCCTATTCCTAAGAAAGATGGGAAAGTGCGGATGTGTGTAAACTATAGAGACTTAAACAAGGCCAGCCCAAAAGATAACTTCCTACTGCCTCATATCGACACCTTGGTGGATAACACGGTAGGGTATTCATTTTTCTCCTTCATGGACGATTTCTCGGGATACAATCAAATAAAGATGTATCTTGAAGACATGGTAAAGACCACCTTCATAACTTTGTGGGGAACTTTTTGTTATCAAGTGATGCCATTTGGGTTAAAGAATGCGGGAGCAACATACCAAAGGGCTATGGTAACCTTGTTTCACGACATGATGCACAAGGAAATCGAGGTCTATGTCGACGACATGATCGCAAAGTCTCAAACAGAAGGGGAGCATGTGCAAGTTTTGAGGAAACTATTCTTGAGGTTGAGAAAATTTCAGCTGAAGCTCAATTCAGCCAAATATACTTTCGGGGCTCAATCGGGAAAACTACTTGGTTTCGTGGTCAGTGAAAAAGGAATTGAAGTAGACCCGGATAAAGTCAAGGCCGTACAAAAATTGCCTCCATCGTGCACTCAAAAGGAAGTCCAAGACTTTCTTGGAAGATTGAATTACATTGCTCGGTTCATTTCGCACTTGACTGAGAAGTGTGATCCCATATTTCGTCTTCTTAAGAAACACAATCCAGGTATTTGGGACGATGAATGCCAGAAGGCATTTGACAAGATCAAACAATACTTGTCTAATACGCCAGTACTAATGCTTTCTAGTCCTGATAGGTCGTTAATTCAATGGGATGTGTACTCGGCCAACACGATGAGACAGGGAAGAAAGAAAGGGCGATATACTACCTCAGCAAGAAATTTACTGAATGTGAAATGAGATACTAACCGATTGAGAAGTTATGTTGCGCCTTGGTCTGGACAATTCGAAGATTAAGGCAGTAAAAATTATACCACACGACTTGGCTAATCTCGAAACTAGACCCTCTGAAGTGCATGATGGAGTCAACCGCCCTGAATGGAAGAATGGCCCGATGGAAAATTTTGCTTTCTGAATTTGACATAGTCTATGTGAACCAGAAAGCGGTGAAGGGGAGTGCGATAGCTGATTTTCTAGCCAGTAGAGCGCTAGACGACTATGAACCCTTGGATTTTGATTTTTCAAATGAGGATATGATGTTAGTAGTGGCAACTAAAAAAGATACCCGAGAAAATCATCCTTGGAAGCTGAACTTTGACAGAGCGTCAAATGCTGTTAGTAATGGAGTTGGGGCAGTCCTAATATCCCCAAACAGAGATCACTATCCATTCACTTGCAAGTTAGATTTTGATTGCACAAATAACATGACAGAGTATGAAGCTTGTGTTATGGGAATTCGGGTTGCCATAGATTGCAAAGTCAAGTTACTAGAAGTATATGGAGATTCCACGTTGGTAATCTATCAGCTAAAGGGGAATGGGAAACGATAGATCTCAAATTGGTCAGTTACAGAAAGTTAGTCTTGGAACTAATGGAAGAGTTTAATGATATCACGTTTTTTTACCTCTCGCATGATGAAAACCAGATAGCTACGGCTTGGCCACATTAGCTTCTATGATCAGAGTAAACGAGCAAGAAGGTATGAAGTCCATCCAAATGAGCATCTGCGAAGCTCCGGCTCATTGTTGCAATATCGATGAAGAAGAGGAGAGAGATGATCATCCTTGGTATCATGTATTTTGCGTTATGTGAAGAGCCGTGAATATCCTGATCAAGCAACAGAAAATAACAAGAGAACATTGAGAAGACTAGCCAATCACTATGTCTTAGACGGAAAGATCCTGCACAAAAAGAGGAGGGATCAGGTGCTGTTAAGATGTGTCGATGCTGTGGAGACTAAGAAAATCATGAAGGAAGTCCATGAAGGGGTTTGCAGAACGCACACCAATGGATTTACAATGGCCAGGCAGATAATGAGATTCGGGTATTACTGGTCCACGATGGAAGGAGACTGCATCCGTTCTGCCAAGAAGTGCTATAAGTGTCAAATTTATGGAGACAAGATTCATGTGCCTCCTTCACCTCTTCATGTTATGACTTCTCCATGGCCTTTTTCAATGTAGGGCATAAACATCATTGAGCCGATCTCACCGAAGGCTTTCAATGGACATCAGTTCATTTTCGTGGTTATTGATTACTTCACCAAATGGGTAAAGGTAGCTTCATATGCCATTGTCACGAAGACGACAGTTAGCAAGTTTTTGAAGAAAGAAATCATATATTGCTACGGTATGTCGGAAAGGATCGTATCAGACAACACTTTGAACTTGAAAAACAGCGCGATAGCGGATGTTTGCAGTCAGTTCAACATTAAACACCACAACTCGTCTCTATATCATCCGAAAATGAACGGTGCAGTTAAGGCAGCTAACAAGAATATCAAGAAAATTATAGGGAAGATGACTAAGACCTATAAGGATTGGCATGAAAAGTTATTGCTTGCCCTATACGCCTATCAAACATCGGTTAGAACCTCTACTGGGGCAACATTGTTCTCCTTAGTTTATGGGATAGAGGCAGTCTTACCTATTGAAGTTGAAATTCCTTCTCTCCGGGTCTTGTCAGAGTTGAAGTTAGATGAAGCAAAATGGGTTCAGTCCCGATATGATCAACTGAATCTAATTGAGGAAAAGAGGCTAAGAGCTATTCGCCATGGTCAAATATACCAGAAACGAATGGTGTGGGCTTACAACAAGAAAGTCCACCCCAGAGTATTCCATGAGGGAGACTTGGTATTGAAACAGATCCTCCCTATGCAAAAAGACTTTAAGGGAAAGTGGATGCCTAATTGGGAAGGACCTTATGTTGTAAAGAAGGCCTTCTCTGGGGGAGCGTTGATACTCGCTGAGATGGATGGCAAAAGTCTGCCAAATCCAATTAATGCAGACTCAGTCAAGAAGTACTTCGCTTGAAATTGGGCCAAGGTGAAAACCCGCAAAGCGCGTCTTAAGTTTAAAAAAAAAAGAAATGGAGAGGCCAAGGCGAAAACCCGCAAAGGGCGTCTTGAGTTCAAAAAAAGAAAAAAAGAAAAAAAATAGAGAGGCCAAGGCGAAAACCTGTAAAGGGCATTTTGGGACCAAAGGGGCTTTGAGTCGAAAACCCAAGAAGGGCGGCTCAAATTATGACCAACTCATGAGGGCGCATACAGTAGTGTCGCTACGCTTGAATTAACAATAAGGAGATATGTTACGTCTTGGGGCATCGACAAAGTACCGTGGATCTCCTAAACACGTGTTGAACTCAGAATGGTCTTTAAGAAGTATGTACAGAGAAGCTCAGGCTGTGATATCTAGGGCATCAATGCCATTCTTACTCATTTTTTTGTACCTTAGTGGAATTTATCTTCTTTGCTCAATCCATTCTTCACGGGTTTTATCCCAAATAAATTGCAGTTTTATTCATTTCTATAATCTTTTTCCAAGCATTTCATATTGAAGTAATGATTACTGAACTAATAATGCTTTCACAAAAGAAGTTTTGCGTGTTACTCTGAAAGTCTCTAAATAATACAAGAACCTGAAACAGGACAATTATTTAGAACTAACCAGGCTTAAAGGGTTCGGAGCACTTGAGAAAAGGGACTAAGTAGTGATGGCATCTTCAGATTCTCTGTTAGAAGTATCAGCTGAACAAAGAAGACATACGTCAGGGATATCACCTTAACAAACAACAAGCAATGACAGCCCAAATGTTAAAAATAGATCATTCTCATTTTACACTCATTCATAACATTCATAATACATATGGTTAGGAGTAGTTTTCATGACATCCTAATCATTTGGTATAGACATATACCCCATGAAATCAATTCTACAGGTAGGTTCCCCAGAGGACAATGTAGCAAAATTGATGGGAGTTACAAAAGACTACAGATTTTATCCCACTGAGCAAGAGTGGAACAGATCGAAGATGATGAGCCTTAATTCCCTAAGCAGTCGGGTAGCAGGCCAAAAATAGCAGATCTTATCTTACTGAGTAGGAGTGGAACAAATCGAAGACGATGAGCCTTAATTCCCTAAGCAGTAGGGTAACAGGCTGAAGAAGCAGATCTTATCTCCACTGAGCAGGAGTGGAGCAGATTTAAGCCGCTAGCCTTATATTCACTGAGCAGGAGTGGAGCAGGCTAAAGATAGTAGATCCTATCTCCACTGAGAAGGAGTGGAACGGATCGAAGATGATGAATCTTATCTTCATGTATCGGTAATAGAGTAGATTCAAACCACCAGCCTAACCCCCTAAGTAGTAGGGTAGCAGGCTAAAAATTACAGATCTTATCTCACCGAAAGGGAGTAGAGCAGATCGAAGATCAAGCCTTATCTTCACTAAACAGAGTGGAGCAAAGAAGATAGCAGATCTTATCTCCACTGAGCAGGAGTGGAGCAGATCGAAGTTAAAAGATCTTATCTCTACTAAGCAGGAGTAGAGCAGATCGAGAAACTAAAGCCTTATCTCCACTGAATAGGAGTGGAGCAGGTTAAAGATGACAGATCTTATCTCTACTGAGCAAGAGTGGAGCAGATCGAAGACGACGGATCTTATCTCCATTGAGCAGGAGTGGAGCAGATCGAAGACAATGGATCTTATCTCCACTGAGCAGGAGTGGAACGGATCGAAGATAGCAGATCTTATCTCCACTGAGCAGGAGTGGAGCGGATCAAAAAGCCGCAAGTCTTATCTCCATGTATCGGCAATGGAGCAGACTGAAGATTATAGCCTTATCTCCACTGAGCAGGAGTGGAACAGGCTGAAAGAAAGTAGATCTTATCTTCACTGAGCAGGAGTGGAGCAGATCAAATACAACGAGTCTTATCTCCATGTATCAGCGATAGAGTAGACTGAAGAGTGCAGGTCTTATCCCCTCTGAGCAGGAGTGGGGCATATCAAAAATGGTGAATCTTATCTCCAGGTATCGACAATGGAGCAGATTTAAGCCACTAGCCTTATCTCCACTGAGCAGGAGTGGAGCAGATTGAAATAACATTTCTATACCCTTGAAGATGCAATGGGTAAAAGCAAGGCTACCTGAAGAAAAGAAACATCAAGCCAGGACTCAGCAAGACGGGGAAAAATTGGCTCTTTTAGAATCTTTGCTTCGTTCCCGGTACACGACAACAAGCAAAGAGGGCGCTTGTTGACCCAATTTTACAATAGCAAGCCTAAATTTCATCATTAAATCAACAGCCCAAAGGGCCCAATTTTATCAAGCTTTAGCAGAAAACCCTAAGGGCTTTGAGTAATAACCAAGAACTACCCCCACCAGCTAGCCTCAGATTCAAGACGCCTCGCCCTCTCCGTGTTATCGCCTCCTAGTGCCTTTTCCTCGCAGATTGTGTGCGCCCAACTCCAAGACGCACGCCACAAGACTACCTACAAAGCAGAACCAACCAAAGCAAGAGTGGGGGTTGGATTTGATTTTGTTTTATTTTTAGGGGGTTTTGTAGGCTATAAAAAGCGAAATCGAATCTGTAATAGGGGTTGGATTTTTTTTATAGCATTACAAAAAGAATACCGATTTTTTAATAGAAAAATAGTATACACAATTTCCACATACACAAAGCACAAGTAAACAGAAAGTGAGACTTTACGCATAGATTGAACTCGAAAGTCAGTGAAAAACGAGGTGATTTTAGTGTTTTGGTCTTTCCATTTTCGAGTTACGTTTTGGTTTTTTCCTTTTTTTTTTTTTTTGCTTTATTATTGCATGCGAAAACAGAAAGGGAGGGTATAAAAACTCTTCCATTTTTCTAGATCGCTTCCATTGATTTTCAAGAAAAACAAACAAAGCATTTTTTAAAAATAAAAAAATAAAAAGGGAGAAAACGAAAGAGTCTCACCGGCTTCCTTTCAGCGCCGGCCAATGCGCGCACGGAGGACTTGCTGCAGAAAAAAGAAGCTCTAGAGAGCAAAACAAAGGGGGAGAGTCCTGGGTTCTATTTTTGAAACTGACAAAGAAATGAAGGGTTTTATTTTTCCCCTTGAGTTTTAAAGCAAGAACGGTGCTGTGTAAAAAGGGGGGCCTTACGCATGAGCCCTTTTACCTTAAAGGGGTAAATTTCGCAGTAGGCCCTTTTCCTTTGTGCCTAGTTTTAATTGTGTTTTTTAGTTTTTTAAAATTTGGCCCTAGATTTACTCTGTAGTTTCAATTTAGTCCTCATTAAATGCACCGCTTGAAAGGGTTGGGATTATTTTCTACTTTGGTCCTCCCACGCTTGCACGTGTTTTTCAATTTAGCTTGCTGCGTGCTTTTCATTTGTAATTCGCCTCAAACTTTTATTTTTAGTTTAATTTCATCCTTTTTATTTTTCCGTGTGATTTTCTCTTATTATTTATTATTATTATACCTATCACCATTATTTTTATTATTAATATTATCGTTTTAATATTATTACCATACTCATCCAGTTTATTAGTATTATTGTTATACCTATCATTTTATTTATATTTTATATTTGTTATTATATTCGCTAGTATTATTTTTGTTTTGGGGTTATTTCCATTGTTTTACATACATTACTATTATTAAAATAGTGGTTGTCTGATATATTATTATTATTAACATTATATTTTGATTTTAAACCTTTTCATTCGTTGCTATTATTATCATTTATCATTCTTGTTTTTTTATACTATTTTCATTTTCATTAATATTAATATTGTTACTATTATTCTATTTTTATGTTTAACTAATATTTTCTTGTTATTATTTTTATAATTTTATTTGCATGTCGTTATTATATCTGCTTTTTTGACATTAATACATCTTTATTTCTACTGCTACTTCTTTTTGGTTAGTATTATCTTATCGATGCCATTTTCTTCTTACCACCTTTTTTATACATGTGTATTATTAGTTAAATCTATCGTTCTTATTATTTTCCTTCATTGTTATGAGTCCTACATTTTTTAAATCACATCATATTTTGTTCGATACAATATAGTTTTCGGTTCAAAATAAGCAAACTCCCTATGTCCTAAGGTTCGAAGTGAGTCGTATCCTAACTTACTGGATTTCGATTTCTCTTTTCGAATCTAAAGGACCTATTACTTTCTTTTTAAAAAAGTTGAATAAAAAACCTAGTCTCGAGAATTCAAAATCATCGTGTCCTAACTTACTGGATGGGATGTTTTGTTATCTAGGGATAAGGATTTCCAAAAATAAAGGCAATATTTTGTGTTTGGTATTTTGGGAAATCGAGCCCTAACTTATCGGGTTCCGATTTTTCATTAGACTCCAAATAACTGAGTATCCTTCTTAGATTTAAACACAAATTTTGAAAGTCAAAGGAAGTTCAGTTTCGGGGATTTGAAAGGTCGTACCCTAACTCACTGGGCGTGACATTTTACTTCCTCGAAATAAGAGGGTCTGATCGCTCATATTTAAGAGAATCGGATTTTAAAATCTTTCAAATTTTCGATATTAGGACATTAATCAATCAATTAGGTACCAATTTTGGGCGTTACGAGGGTGCTAATCCTTCCTCGTGTAACCGAACTCGAACCCGTTTTCTTGAAATTGAGACCAAAACGTTTTCAAAAGTGGCCCAATCACACTTCAAAAAGGATTGGTGGCGACTCAGTATTTCTTTTTAAAGTCGGCCCGCTTTTCAAACAAAAAATGGTTCGACAAAGATCCACGTAATAATCCATGATATGCCACATTAACAATTAATTAATTTTTAAAAAATTAAAATATTTTTTAATTTTTAGTACTTTTAATAAATTTTAAATTTTTAAAATAATTTTTATAATTTATTTTAAATTTTAAAATTTAATTAATTATCGATATGACATCCATATAGTAATACATGTGCATGCCACATATTCATTTTAAGGTGATTTGAAAAATAACACAAATTTAAAGTTAAAAATGAATAATTAAATGATAGGTTAAAATTATTTTTAAATATTAAATATATTTTAATAATATAAAATATTTAAATATTTTAAAGACATTGACCAGTTATATTATTTTTTTATTTTTAATTTAAATTTTTACTTTTAATATATATATATTTTAAATAAATTCAATTTTTAACAAATATTTTTTTATTTTTTAATTAATTCAAATTTCACTTTTTAAATAAAATATTATTTTTAAATTTTAATTAGAATTTTTAAAAGATTTTAAATAAAATATTTTAAAATATTATAAAACAAATTAAAAATATTTAAAATATTATAAAACTAATAATAAATTTGAAAGATCATATTTTAAAAATATTTAAATGTTTTATTTATTAAAATATATTTAATATTTAAAAATAATATTTAGAATTTTAAAAATAATTTAAAATTAATATTTAAAATTTTTAAAAAAATTAAATAAGTTATTATGCCAATATTTAATTAATGAGCAAAGCTATCGAATAAGGTTTTTTATTATTATTATCAAAGTGTGACTTGATTCAAGAACAAATCACCAAGAATATTAAATATTATATTAATATTGTCAACAATATAATTTTTTCTAATCAAATAAAATTGTAATATATATTAAAATTTTAATGTCTAACTAAAATAATTAAAAGTGGCACAAATTTATTTCATATTACAATCAAAAACATAATATCACATTCATTAACAAAAGTAAAATGCAAACTTTAGTTTTTATTTTTTATTTTTTATTAATAGTTAAGTAAAAGTGAAAAAAAGTAAAAATATAATATTTAACTTAGGGACAAGGTTAAGAGTGCTCTCTCTCAGAATCTCTCAGAGAAACTTCTTTCGTTGTGGCTGGGGTTGAGAAGGGTAGTAACTTTGGTGTTGATGGAGAGGGAAGAGAGGGATGTGATTTCTCTTCTGGAAGAAGAATTGGTTCAGTTATAGGTGAAAAGTTCTTCGATTGTGTATATGGGGAAGCCAATGCTATTACGCTCTGTCAAGGAAATCGTACAATCCTGATAGCTTTCGAGCCCAATTGAAAAGTATTTGGAAGACACAGAAAAAGTTTGAAATACAAGTTGCAGGACAAAATTTTTTCATGATTCTGTTTGAAGAAGAAGAGGATCTAGAGACAATCTTGGAAGGACAACCTTAGCTTTACTGGAGAAATCTAATTATTTTTAATCAACTTTTAGAATCCATAGAGAGAAAAAAGATCAAGTTGATTAAGTCTCCTTTTTGGATCAAAGTTGGCCCTTGCCCGCTGGAATGTGACAGAAAAGACTTTATGCATGCAGTTGGGTCCACGTTTGGTGGAGTTCTAAGATCGGAGTCAAAAGGGGATTTTTACCGAATTCGAGTCCAGATCAATGCACAAAAACCGTTAAGGCATGGAATCTTTATCCAGGTTGGTTCGGAAGGAAAACAATGGCTCCCTTTTAAGTATGAAAATTTGTTCGAGTTTTGTTTTAGTTGTGGCCGTTTGGGGCATGGGTTAAAGGAATGCACAGAGGTCTCTAATAACATTAAACATTTACCAGAAGATGATTTACCCTACTCTGTAACACTTAAAGTAGAATTTAAATTGGTGGTTAAGGTAAGTCAAAATTTGGGTGCCAACTTAAGGAAATACATGAAATAGATGGCATCTGTGGGAGAAGACGATGAATCCACACATTCGAAACCTTAGAATGCTGAAATTGGAATGCCATTTTTGGTAGTCTTGGAAACCCCGATTTCAAAGAAAGGCGATAGTTTCAAGAATGAGACACCAAAGTTTGAAATTACCAATGGGGAGACAAGTGGTGTGGGTGACGTGACTATGTTGGAATCTACTACGGAAAATAGACAAAAGGGAAGCGTGTTGGACTCAAACACCAATAAAAGAGGGAGTAATTTAAATGAACAAGATACAAATATGGGTTTTGAAGGTAGGGCCCCTAAATTTTAGGATAATGTTAGAGGCAAGGATTGGACTTTAATTAAATCTCATTTAAGGAAATATTCGGGCTGGGATTAGATGGATCATGATGGCTCTTATATGGTAGATGGGCTCATTCATGACTCAACAGGGGCCCAGGTGTGTAGGGTGCAAAACTTGGAAGCAAGACTACAATACACCAAATGCCAGAAGAGGTTAGCAAGAAACGCTAATTTAGAACAAAGTGGCATAGATGTTACACATGGGAAACGTAAAGGGGACTGGGAGTTCATTAGTGAGTTAGGGTTGCTCCCTATAATATCACTAAAAGGGAAAAAATGAAGGGTTCCAGAGGAGAAATTGATAGCTTAATGATGGATAGTATTGACAAAAATGCCTTGGAACAGGCTTTAGCTTTAACTAATGAAGGATCGACAGCTAACAATGGCAAGTCGATCGAGTGTAATGAAACTATTATGTTAGAATGTTCGTGGTTTGAGGAGACCACGGACAGTGCCTCGCCTTCGACACTCGCTAAGGCTTTATAAACCTCAATTGGTCTTCTTTATAGAGACAAAAATGGGTTCTTATAGAATGGAAACAATTAGGAAACGATGTGGTTTTGTGCATAGATTAGAGATTGGGGCTGATGGCAGTAAAGGATGCCTATGTCTAGCATGGAAAAAAGAATTACAAGTTTGTTTAAGGAAGCTCTCCAACAATTTTATTGATGTTACGATCAAAAAGACTAAGGAGGATGATGAGTGGTGCTTCACAGGATTTTATGGATCTCTTTTTGCTAACAAAAGACAAGAAACATGGAATCCCTCAGATATTTAGAAGCTAATTGTAATCTCTCATGGCTAGTGTGTGGGGACGTTAATGAGATTCTCTATGTGTCTGAAAAAAATAGGGGTTACCAAGGGAAAAAAGGCGAATGGAAGACTTTCTTGATGCCTTAGTTGATTGTAGTCTATTTGATATGGGTTTTTCGGGTCCTTAATTTACATGGGAAAAAGGGAACTTTCCAAAAACAAACATCAGAGAACGACTGGATAGGGGGTTGCAAAAGAAGACTGTCTTTCTTGTTCCCATAGTGCTTTCATTTGCCATTTGTCCCACTCTTTCTTAGACCTTTGCCCATTTTTAATCCAAACTGATCGAGGAAAAGATGTCAAGAAACTATACAATTTTCGAATAAAAACTTGGTGGACTTTAGAAGACTCCTTCGAAGCTGAAGTTAAGAAGATATGGGATTCAACAATGGGGGATTTTCTTTCTAAACTAGATAGTACTCGAATTGGTTTGCTTAAATGGGCCTGAAAAAGAAAGGAGAATAGATATGGGTTAAAGGAGACTTTGATAAAGAAGCTTGAGTTACTACAACAGGCTGATAGACACTATGCAAACCTCCAAGAATTTATTGATACAAAACTCCTTAATTAGGAGATTGATAAAGAAGAGCTTTTTTGAGAACAAAGGGCGAGGGTGAATTGGTTAAGGGTTGGTGATAAAAATACCAGTTTTTTTCATAGAAGTGCATCACAAAGAAAGAGTTCTAATAGGATCTCCACATTATATTATGGGGATGGTAAACCTACCTCAGATAATGACGAAATGGAAAAATTGCATCAAGTTATTTTGTTGAGATTTTTGCGGAAAAAATGGGGGAAAGTGGGATAAGTCATATTCTTTCAGGAGTTGACAGGTGCATCACTAAAGAGGCAAATACTGAGCTAATTGCCCCCTACACAGAGGAAGAGGTCTTTGGGGCTTTAAAGAGAATGGGTCCTACGAAGGCGCTAGGGATTGATGGCTTCCCAGCAATCTTCTTTTAAAATTATTGGCACATTTTAGGTAAGGAGGTTTGTCGCTTTTGTTTAGAAGTATTGAATAATGGCATGAGTATGGATTCTATAAATAACACTAATATTGTTATTATCCCAAAAATTCACAATCCTACAAAAATGTGCAATTTTAGACCAATTAGTCTATACATGGTTATATATAAAATCATCGCCAAGATGGTGGCAAATAGATTTCAGGAGGTCTTACATGTCTGCATTGACAAGTTCTAGAGGGCTTTTTTTTCCTGGCCGATTAATATCTGATAATGTTTTATTGGCATATGAATTATTGCAAACTTTTAGCCAAAGAGGACAGGCAGAAAGGGCATCCTTGCGCTCAAATTAGACATGAGTAAAGCCTATGATAGGGTGGATGTAATATCCGGGAATTAGGGCTTGTGCATAATTGCTAAATTGTATGAAGTAGCATGCCTATGTGTGTTTGAATGTGTTATATGAATTTTTGAGAACTTCAAAGTGTAGGTAAATGCCTTAGAAAATATTGGATTTTAAGTATTAAAGGGGGAGCTAAGCTTGTTAGGTCTTAAGAAAATATGTAGAGGGAATTGGACATAAGAATGGGCTTGTTAAAGTGGCAAGGAGGCGCCACTTAAAGCCCTAGGAAGTGCAAAGAGGGCTTAGGTTCGAGTTGCAAGGAGAGCACTTTTGGAATTTTATTTTGCAGCAAGGAGGGGAGGTAGTGGACGACATGTGGACTCTAGAAGGAGGAGGTATAGATGGGGTTGGAGAGTTGAGGATTCGGCTAAGGAGGAGTGGATCAAGGGATAAAGGAGAGAGGGAAGAGAGTTGGCCAGCCTAGGGACTCCCTTGGTGTTATTTTCGGCCAAAAGGAGGAAAGGAGGCCATTTTTTCTTTCTTTTCTTTTCAAGAGTGCCTTTGCCGAAATTCTTCTCTTCTCCTATTCTTCTTTTTCTTTCCTTCTACCCCAAATCCATACCTATTCCCTAATAGTCAATCTCAAGGTGCCCTCATTCTCTCTTCTTTGTCCTAAGTCTTAAAAGCCGGATACTCAAAGTAACCCCTAGTGATTAGTCATTAAACCCCAAAACCAAATCCTTTGTTTTGGTGGCCATAACCGATTGCCCTCTACCGTTAAAGTCGATTTGATCACTATCTAGTCTACATAGCGAATATCTCGGTGGTGTCAAGCAAGAGTGCAATCGATTTCAATATTAAAGGTAAGAACAAATGTTATTCGATTTGCAATCCTTTCTTTCTTTTAGCAAAAATCTAGAAACTAATCCCATTAATATTCTTTGGTCAAACTATGAAGGATCTTTGGGATTTCTATTGTAGCCAACTTCTAGGGGAGACCATTTGGGATTTGGTTGACTAAGGTAAGTAAAGTGTAATATTAGGCCGCAGGCCATTTATGATGTTCATAAAGTGTTAGAATTGGATCTAACATAAGGCTTGTAGGTATCTCGACATCTCCATAAGACAAGTGACGATTTCGGGATTTAGACCCACAAGGTAAGGCACTATGAACATTCGGCCAAGGCCATATTAAGTGATTAATGTTGGCCGAATTCTGACTTTGATTTTTAGGGAAGTGTACACTCTATTTTGGTAGATTTTCGGGGTTCGAAAAACACGTTAGTAACCAGGTGTGTAGCCCCACACTAACTCTTGATAGATTTATGGTATTGTTGTATTGTATGTGTTCATAAGAATTTGAAAAATGTGGCTAAAGGTACCATTCAATGGTACAACATATTCAGGTACGTTATTCTCTAAAGATCTACTAGTAGTATTATAAACTATGAACGTGACATATATGAGAATTGGTTACGATTATGAATAAGGCATGTGGCATGACAATTGCATGATTTGTATGACTCATGGGGCATATGGGTGATTATGAAAAGGGAAGTGATCCGTGGTTTTACCACAATATCCGTGACTCATGTCACATAATCAATGTGGTGACTTATGTCACAAAATGTTATCCGTGGCTATGCCACAATTTATAAGGGCGATGTGCAAGTCGATACAGCGACTGCCTTCGATGGTGTGTAGCGGATGGAGAGTCGATTTAATAATCCCCCAGGGTGTGATGGCAGGTACGGGTGATGTGTAGAGGATGGTTATCTAGGTTTGGGTTCTGGATTGCATCATTGTTTTTATATGTTTTATATGTATGATTTGACATGCCTAAATTGATTGAGAGTTTGTGTTGATTGTTACACATTGAGTCTGTTGACTCACCCTTGTGGGATATCTTTTCGGTGACACTCAAGAATGGACCGGCCGGCAGGAGCTTAGTGGTGGCCATGCTCACTCGAGTTATTTCATTTTATTGGTTTTATCATTTAAGTTTTGGATTTATTTCGGTTTTGCTATGATGTAATACTGGCCATTCTTATGAACTGCTTTAAGTATGCATTTTATTCGGTTTATTATGATACGATTATTGTTAAATCAAGATTAAATAGTTTTTCATTAAAATAAATCTTAAATGTTTTTACACCTAAGCACAAACGCTTTTTTTCAAATTATCGTTAAACTCTAAAAACCAAGCAATACTTTTTACTTATTGATTTCAAGTACAAATAAAAATACTTGTTTTAATAAAATCGAGACTGCAAAGATAACCCCGTTTTCAATTTGTACTCAACACAAATCAAATTATCTTCCAAACCACCCAGATTTTCCAAAGTAACAAATAAGTTTTGAATTGTTTTACTCAAGAAACATGCCAGATCCGGTCAGGACTTGTGGGTCGGGTTTGGGGTGTTTCAGTTTGGTATCAGAGCCCGGTTCAAAACTCAACCTTGAGGGCTTTTTGGGCCCAAAATGTTTTTCTTTCTTTTAAAATTGAATTTTACTAAGAAATGAGCGGGGTTTTCAGCATGGCACTGAGTCTCCTACCAAGTCCACCTGTAGGTACTCCTAACTCTTTTGTGATTTGTATGTGGGACTTATAGGACGAGATTAGTAAATTAGGAATTAAACCCTAGGGTTAGCCTACTTCAACACCAAGATACATAAAACTTAAAGTCTAACCAAACAAACCGTGTCTCGAGCAGCCGAGTTAAAGGTGTGGCAACCATTGTGCGCATGTCTAGGATTGGATTCATGGGGAGCTTGGTATTTAAGCAGTCTTAGTGACTCACCTCCTCTCGCTTGAATCCTACTCAGTGCGTAGTGACGGTTCACCTTAGCCAAGAGGACTCAAACACAAAGCTAAACCCAATAATTAAAACCCAAAAGGGACCAATCACCTTGTTTTGTGAAACTCAAAATTTAAACCATGATTATAAAGTTCCAAAGTACCCTTGATTTAAAAAAATTATCGAATACCTCGATTTGCAAATTGACCAAATTACCCTTAACTTGTACAAATGACCAAAATACCTCAAAATGGAAAGTTACCAAATACCCTCGAATTAAAAATTTTGAAAATACCTTTATTTCGTTAAATCACCGGAACCAACTTTTGAAAAATTACCAAAATGCCCAAGCTTGTAAAATTACAAAATACCCCTAGTGTATAAAATTACCATTTTACCCTTGAAATTTTCTTACCAAGTATTTCAATTTCATAGAAATACCAAAAAAAATCTACTTTGTGAAATTTTCAAATACCCTAATTTGGAAAATTACCAAAATACCCCTATAGGATAAAATTATGGAAATACCCCTGGGTAGTGGAAAACAACAAACAATGACAACTACAATATTTTTCTGTAATGAACGCAAGTTCATGAATGTGATTGAATGAATGAATTGAGACTGTATGTGTATGGAATCGAAAGAACTACTCTCTAGAACTATTGAACATAAGATCGTTTCGCGATAAATCAATGGAACAAAACTAATCTATAAAATTCTCTAATCAGATAAATGCAACTCGGAAGGATGAGTTCTAGAGGATGTGGTCGTAATGTGCGTGGCCGTGGTAGAGGCCGAATGACCGTGTCGAAACCCGTTAGGTCTGGTCAAGGGTCCAAAAATGAAATGCCACCACCACCAGCTGCTGGTATGGAATATCAGGATCAGACGGGGGATGATGCAATATCACAGGCGATGCTGCGAGTTCTGGAAAGGGTGGCTGGAGCAGGTGGAGGCATGGGAGCTCGAAAGTCGGTACCTGAGCGACTCTGAGCTAATGGAGCTGAGTTTTTTCGTGGAGTATCTGATGTGGCACCCAATACGGTTGAGTATTGGTTAGAGACAACGGAGCAAATTATGGACGATTTGGACCTGACTGCCGAGGAGAAACTAAAAGGGGTAGTGTCCCTACTCCATGATGAGTCATACCAATGGTGGCTCACAGTTTGGGATGGTGCTGCCGCTGATGATCTTACTTGGGAATATTTTAAGGTGGCATATCAGAAGAAGTACATTGGAACTAGTTATGTTGATGCGCAGAGGAAGGCGTTTTTGAGGCTGGTTCAGGGAAATAAGTCTGTAGCGGAATACGAGGTGGAATTTCTAAGGTTGAGCCGATATGCTCGAGGTATTATGTCAATGGAGCATGAACAGTGTGTTCGATTTGAGGACGGACTGAGGGATGACCTAAGGTTGTTGATAGCTCCACAGCAGGAGCGAGAATTTACCGTGCTGGTGGAGAAGGCTAAGGTAGCCGAAGGGATTAAGGACTTGGTGAGACAGAATACGGACCGGAATAGGCAAAAGAGAGGCTTTGGATCATCAGGGTCATCAGGGAATGTGCAAAAGAGGCCTAAAAGTGATGGGCCACACACGTGCCAGTCACACGGAGGACAAGACCATACTTGCGGCCAGTGTGGAAAGATGCACTTGGAGGAGTGTTAGAAGAAGACGGGAGGATGTTTCAAATGTGGGTCCAAGGACCACATGATTAAGGACTGTCCTATGAGAATGTAAGGGCCACCAAGAAGTCGTGGTTCTAATCAGTCGAAAGGAGGGGCAGAGCCACTACGAGGTCGTGATTCTACCGGCAGAGGTAATGGTTCGTAGTAGAGGACGGGAACACCAAGCGAGGTGTTGGTAACACGGAGGCGAGGCAGCCGGGTCTCGTATATACGGTTTATCAGAGGGAAAATGGTGACGCACCGGACGTCATAACCGGTACGTTTCTTATGGCTGACAAGCCTTATTTTCTCTAATTGATGTTGGCTCTACCCACTCTTGTATTGCATGTAGAGTAGTTGAAACACTAGGCATAGCCTCTGAACTGTCTAATAGGGAGATGACTGTAGCGAGCCCATTAGGTCAAATTGTAGTGGTGAATAAGATATTTCGGAGTGTACCTCTAGAGCTTCAGAGAGTAGTATTTCTTGCCAACTTGATGGAATTACCCTTCGGAGAATTTGATCTCATCCTTGGTATGGACTGGCTAGTGGAACATCGGGCTGTATTGAATTGTGCAGCTAAGCAAATAGAGTTAAAGACGCCAGAGGATAAGGCAGTAGTTATGATAGGGGAAAGAATAAACCACTTGTCTAACGTAGTTTCTGCTTTAAAGGCTAATAAGATGGTTCGAAAAGGGTGCGAGGTATTTTTGATCTTTGTTAGTGCGTTGGATGCAAAGGAAGGGGGAGTCAGTGGAGTTAGAACAGTAAGAGAATTTGTGGATATTTTTTTGGAGGAGTTACAGAATACCCCAGATAGGGAAGTGGAGTTTGAATTGACTTGTCACGCTGCACGACTCCCGTGTCCATTGCCTCCCATGCATGAATAGCACCAAAGGAGTTGGTTGAGCTCAAGGCTTAGATCCAAGAGTTGCTTGACCGTAGGTTTATCCGACCCAGTGTGGCTCCATGGGGAGCACCGATCTTGTTTGTGAAGAAGAAGGACGGAACTATGCACATGTGCATAGATTATCATCAGTTGAATAAGCTGACCATCAAGAACAAGTACCCTTTGCCAAGAATAGACGACTTGTTCGATCAGCTTAAAGGGGCCGCAGTATTTTCGAAGATAGATCTAAGGTCTGGATATCATCAGCTTAAGGTGAAGGAGGCTGATATCCATAAGACAGCTTTCCGGACAAGGTACGGGCATTATGAGTTCTTGGTAATGTCGTTCGGATTGACAAACGCCCCAGCCGCGTTCATGGACATGATGAACCGGGTTTTCCAACCCTATCTGGACTGATTGTTGTTGTGTTCATAGACGATATTTTGGTGTATTCGAAGTCTGAGGAAGAACATGATGAGCACCTCTGAGTCGTGTTGCAAGTGTTAAGGGAGAAAAAGCTATGTGCCAAGTTCAACAAGTGTGAATTTTGGCTGAAGAAAGTTACGTTTTTAGGACATGTGGTGTCTGCAGAAGGGATAAGGGTGGATCCTCGGAACATTGAGGCAGTATTGGATTGGAAACCACCCAAGTCTGTGGCGGAGGTTCGTAGCTTCTTGGGATTGGCAGGCTATTATAGAAGGTTCGTAGAAGGGTTCTCGTTGATCGCAGCACCTTTGACAAAGTTACTAAAGAAGGAGGTACCTTTCGTATGGACTGATAAGCAATAGGAGAGCTTTGAGAAACTTAAGAGGGTCTTGACTGAAGCTCCAGCTTTAATTCAGCCTGAGGCAGGGAAAGATTTTGTGGTATATTGTGATGCTTCCCATACAGGATTGAGAGGTGTCCTTATGTAAGACGGGAAGGTAGTTGCTTATGCGTCTCGACAATTAAGGCCACATGAGGTTAACTACCCGACGCACGATTTGGAATTGGCAGCAGTGGCCTTTGGTCTTAAAGTGTGAAGGCACTACTTATATGGAGAAAAGTCAGTGATCTACACGGACCACAAGAGTCTGAAGTATTTCTTGACTCGTAAAGAGTGAACCCGAGATAGCGAAGGTGGGTGGAATTATTGAATGATTATGATTGTTCTATAGAGTATCACCCGGGCAAGGCGAATGTGGTGGCAGATGCCCTAAGTCAGAAAGTAGTGTCGGATCTGAGGGCAATGTTTGCACATCTTAGCTTGTATGACGATGGAAGTTTGTTAGCGAGTTGCAAGTTGTCGACGTGGTTGAATGAGGTGAAAGAGAGTCGGCCATGGATGATGATCTAAGTGCTAAGCTACGGCAAGTGCAGAGTGGGGAGTTGAAGGACTATGGTATTAATGGCGATAGAGTATTGTGTTTCAAGGGTAAGGTCTGTATGCCGAAGAACGAGGAGTTACGGCAGAGAATTCTTCAGGAATCGCATAATAGCCCCTATGCTATGCATCCTGGAGGTAGTAAGTTGTACAAAGATCTAAGGGAACAGTTTTGGTGGCCTGGTCTTAAGCGGGAAGTTACCGAATTTGTAAGAAAGTGCTTAACGTGTCAGGAAGTTAAGGCTGAACACTAAGTTCCGTCAGGGTTGCTTCAGCCAATACAGATTCCGCAGTGGAAGTGGGAGAGAATCACCATGGACTTCGTTAGTGGGCTTCCCCTTACGCTTACTAAGAAGGACTCAGTATGGGTGATAGTGGATCGATTGACAAAGTCTGCGCATTTCATTCCCGTGCAGGTTGACTATTCCCTACAAAAATTGGCAATGTTGTATGTTGCGAAAATTGTAAGGCTGCACGGAGTGCCGATGTCGATTATCTCGGATAGGGATCAGAGGTTTACGTCTCAGTTTTGGAAGGCACTACATCAAACTTTGGGCACCAGATTTGACTTTAGTACGGTATTTCATCCGCAATCGGACGGCCAGTCTGAGCGAGTGATCCAAGTGTTAGAGGATATGCTGAGGGGCTGTGTATTAGACTTCAGAGGGAGTTGGGAAGAGTTTTTGCCTTTAGCAGAATTTACGTACAATAACAGCTATCAGGCAAGTATTCGGATGGCACCGTACGAAGCACTGTATGGACGGAAGTGTCGCACTCCCACATGTTGGACGGAATTGGGAGAACGTCAGATTTTGGGTCCGAAAATTGTGGCAGAATCAGAGGAAAAGGTTAAGGTAATTCAGACACGGTTGAAGGAGGCTTCTGACAGGCAAAAGTCATACGCAAATCTTAAGCGGAAGGAGATTGAGTTTGCCGTGGGAGATTCGGTGTTTCTTAAAGTTTCATCGTGGAAGAAGGTAATGAGATTTGGTCGCAAAGGGAAGTTAAGTCCTAGGTTTATAGTACCTTATCGGATATTAAAGCGAGTTGGACCAGTGGCCTACCAGTTGGAGTTGTCTTCGGAATTGCAGCAGATGCACGATGTATTCATGTTTCTATGCTACGTCGATATCGATCGAATCCATCTCATGTAGTTCCGGTTGAAGAGGTAGAGCTAAGGCCAGATTTGTCCTATGAGGAGGACCCAATTCAGATCTTGGAGCGAGATGTGAAAATGTTACGGAGGAAATCGGTCCCTCTGGTCAAAGTGCTATGGCGTAATCATGGATTAGAGGAAGCTTCTTGGGAGCTAAAAGAAGCAATGCAACAGCAATACCCCCACCTATTCTAGCCAGGTAATTTCGAGGTCGAAATTATTTTAAAGGGGGTAGAACTATAATATCCGGGAATTAGGGCTTGTGCATAATTGCTAAATTGTATGAAGTAGCATGCCTATGTGTGTTTGAATGTGTTATATGAATTTTTGAGAACTTCAAAGTGTAGGTAAATGCCTTAGAAAATATTGGATTTTAAGTATTAAAGGGGGAGCTAAGCTTGTTAGGCCTTAAGAAAATATGTAGAGGGAATTGGACATAAGAATGGGCTTGTTAAAGTGGCAAGGAGGCGCCACTTAAAGCCCTAGGAAGTGACGCCACAGGAAGTACAAGGAGGGCTTAGGTTCGAGTTGCAAGGAGAGCACTTTTGGAGTTTTATTTTGTAGAAAGGAGGGGAGGTAGTGGACGGCATGTGAACTCTAGAAGGAGGAGGTATAGATGGGGTTGGAGAGTTGAGGATTCGGCTAAGGAGGAGTGGATCAAGGGATAAAGGAGAGAGGGAAGAGAGTTGGCCGGCCTAGGGACTCCCTTGGTGTTAGTTTCGGCCAAAATGAGGAAAGGAGGCCATTTTTTTTTCTTTTTTTTCTTTTTAAGAGTGCCTTTACCGAAATTCTTCTCTTCTCCTATTCTTCTTTTTCTTTCCTTCTACCCCAAATCCATACCTATTCCCTAATAGCTGAATCTCAAGGTGCCCTCATTCTCTTTTCTTTGTCCCAAGTCTTAAAAGCCGGATACTCAAAGTAACCCCTAGCCGATTAGTCATTAAACCCCAAAACCAAATCCTTTGTTTTGGTGGCCATAACCGATTGCCCCTCTACCCTGTTAAAGCCGATTTGATCACTATCTAGTCTACATAACCGAATATCTCGGTGGTGTCAAGCAAAGTGGATCAATTTCAATATTAAAGGTAAGAACAAATGTTATTCGATTTGCAATCCTTTCTTTCTTTTAATGAAAAATCTAGAAACTAATCCCATTAATATTCTTTGGTCAAACTATGAAGGATCTTTCGGATTTCTATTGTAGCCGACTTCAGGGGAGACCATTCGGATTTGGTTGACTAAGGTAAGTAAAGTGTAATATTAGGTCACAGCCATTTATGATGTTCATAAAGTGTTAGAATCGGATCTAACATAAGGCTTGTAGGCATCTCGACATCTCCATAAGGCAAGTGACGATTTCGGGATTTAGACCCACAAGGTAAGGGACTATGAACATTTCGCCAAGGCCATATTTAGTGATTAATGTTGGCGAATTCGACTTTGATTTTTAGGAAGTGTACACTCTATTTCAAGAGATTTTGGGTTCAAAAACACGTTAGTAACAGTGTGTAGCCCCACACTAACTCTTGATAGATTTATGGTATTGTTGTATTATATGTGTTCATAAGAATTTGAAAATGTGGCTAAAGGTACCATTCAATGGTACAACATATTCAGGTACGTTATTCTCTAAAGATCTACTAGTAGTATTATAAACTATGAACGTGACATATATGAGAATTGGTTACGATTATGAATAAGGCATGTGGCATGACATTTGCATGATTTGTATGACTCATAGGGCATATGGGTGATTATGAAAAGGGAAGTGATCCGTGGTTTTACCACAATATCCGTGACTCATGTCACATAATCAATGTGGTGACTTATGTCACAAAATGTTATCTGGTGGCTATGCCACAATTTATAAAGGCGATGTGCAAGTCGACTGCAGCGACTACCTTCGATGGTGTGTAGCGGATTGAGGGTCGATTTAGTAATCCCCACGGTGTGATGGCAGGTACGGGTGATGTGTAGAGGATGGTTATCTAGGTTTGGGTTCGGGATTGCATCATTGTTTTTATATGTTTTATATGTATGATTTGACATGCCTAAATTGATTGAGAGTTTGTGTTGGTTGTTACACATTGAGTCTATTGACTCACCCTGCTAGGGATATCTTTTCAAGTGACACTCAAGAATGGACCGGCGGCAGGAGCTTAGTGGTGGCCATGCTCATTTCAGAGTTATTTTATTTTATTGGTTTTTATCATTTAAGTTTTGGATTTATTTCAGGTTTTGCTATGATGTAATATAGCCATTCTTATGAACTGTTTTAAGTATGCATTTTATTCGGTTTATTATGATACGATTATTGTTAAATTAAGATTAAATAGTTTTTCATTAAAATAAATCTTAAATGTTTTTGACACCTAAGCACAAATGTTTTTTCAAATTAATGTTAAACTCTAAAAACCCGGCAATACTTTTTACTTATTGATTTCAAGTACAAATAAAAATATTGTTTTAATAAAAGCGAGACTGCAAAGATAACCCCGTTTTCAATTTGTACTCAACACAAATCAAATTATCTTCCAAACCACCCAGATTTTCCAAAGTAATAAATAAGTTTTGAATTGTTTTACTCAAGGAGCATGCCAGATCCGGTCAAGACTTGTGGGCTGGATTTGGGGTGTTTCAGTGGAATGAAATTTCCTACGAATAATGATGGAAAAATGGGTTTTGCTCAGGCATGGGTTGACACTGTGATGAGGTGTATTTCTACTGTCTCTTATTCGGTCAACTTAAATGATAGAATTGGGGTATCTTTCTACCCTTTGAGAGGACTTCGACAAGGGAACCCTCTCAGTCCTTTTCTCTTCCTCATTTTCAGTGAGGGTCTATCTTTATTAATGAGTTTGGCTCTTCATGAAGATTTTCTAAAAGGGGTAAAAGCGAGTCGAAGAGGTCCACTAACATCTCATTTACTCTTTACCGATGACTGTTTCTTTTTGGGAAGGCTACTGTGGAATTTTAAAGAAAATCTTGAAAGAATATGAAATCCATTCGAGATAATGTATAAATTTCGACAATCCCAATCCTTTTTAGTGCAAATACAATTGCATCAGTGATGACACAAATTTCCTCCGAATTGGGTATGAGATGTTCCACTAATCCCGAGAAATATCTTGGCCTTCCAAATATAGTAGGCAGAAGAAAGAAGGTCTCCTTTCAATATTTAAAAGGTCTTATAAAACAAAATGTTGATAATTGGAGTACCTGTTTCCTCTTTCGAGGTGGTAAGAAAGTGTTTATTAAAGCAGTGATACAGGCAATACCTACTTATGCTATGGGTTGTTTCCTTTTGCCGAAATCCTTCTGTGAAGAGATAAAGAGCATTATGGCTCAATGCTGGTGGCAAAAGACTCATGGGAAGCATGGTGTACATTAGTGTCAATGGGATTTTATGTATAAATTAAAAGAAAGTGGTGGCATGGGCTTTAGGAGTTTTACAAAATTTAACATCGCCCTTCTTGCAAAACAAAGATGGAGTCTTTTAACTAATCCAAATTCTTTGTTGGCGTAAGTCTTAAAAGCAAAATATTATCCACATTCTAATTTTCTGAATTCATGCCTTAAAGTGAACGCTTCGTATACATGGAAAAGCTTATAGGCAACAAGAAAAATACTTCAAGATGGCTCTAGCTGAAGGGTGGATATAGGTGAAATGATCCCTATTTTTAATTCAGCATGGATACCGGGCTCTTTTAATTTTCAAGGACGTAATTCAGTTAGTAATTGTCCTTTTGAATTTGTGTCTGAGCTTATTAGTGATAATAGAGAATGGAAAAAGGATACCATTACTTCCATCTTTGAGGAAGATGATGCATCAAGAATCCTTCAGATCCCATTGGCACTTGAATCGCATGAAGATGTCCTGGTTTGGTAGGGGGAAGCATCTAGTGAGTTTTTCGTTCCCAGTGCTTACAAATTATTATAAACAAATAGTGCTTCTCCTAGTTTAAGGGAATTACAATCTACTTATAAAAATTTCTATCGTAATCTATGGAACCTAAACCTGCCTTCTAAGCTTAAAATTATTGTCTGCGTATTTCAAAAAAATTTATCCCTACCATGTCAAATCTACTCTTGAAGAAGTTGGTTCTTGATGCTATGTATCCCATTTGCGGGGGAAGGTCCAGAAATAGTAGATCACGCCTTTCGACATTGTCTTGTTGCAAATGAAGTTTGGCAAATTTTAGGCCTCGTCAATTTATTAAACCTACCGAGCCAGGGATGGTTGGATTGGCTTACTGCGGTATTTAATGTTTGCTCGCCTACTCAACGAAGAGTTGTTCTTTATGGCCAATTCGGTCTGCAAGGAATAAAAGAGTTCATGACAAAGTGATTCAAACAGGGAAGGAAATTACTAATTTTTTATCCAACTATCTCTGTAAATTGGATTATCTAAAAAAGAAAAAACTTACCGTCAAAGTGGTAAAGCCATTTGGACTCCTTCTCCTTTTAATTTTATCAAAGTAAATTTTGACACGGCTTTTGCAATGGATCGGTGTAGATCATGTAGAAGATTGGTTTCTCAAAACAGGTAATAGCGTCTAAAGTAGTCGTTCATGACAATGTGGGGTCGGCTTTCGCCGAGGAAGCCTTTGCATGCATTAAGGTGGTTAAAATAGGGTTAGTTATCATATTAACAAAATTAATCATTGAAGGATATTTCTTATCTATTATTACAAAATGTAAATCAAGTCACATTGACAAATCAAAAGTTAGCTCATACATTCGTAACATCAAAGACATGCTCGCTCGATTTCAAAGCTTCAGATTTGTACATGTTAATATATCTTGAAATATTTTAGCAGATTCTATAGCCACTGAGTGTCTCAGAAAGAGAGAAGGGTTTTACCTAAATGGATCTGTTCCAGACTTCGCTAAAACTATTTTGGTCAATGATTGGATTCGCGAGCCTGACTAACAAATGAATGGTTTTTTTCTAGTTCTTTGGGTTACCGAAGCTCTAAATCTGGATAGAGATGCTTCGATTGAACAATCGTTTCAAATACAGGGAAAAGAAGTTTAATAGCTTTAGGGAGAAACAGAACTGTCAGTAACCTTCTAAAAAGATGTTGATAAATGGGACGGGCAATCTCTTTCCCCAAGAGAGTGGGCACGGTTTTCTTTGTTTTTCTTTATAATTTGTTTTTTTTATTCCTTTACTTTTCCAATAGTTCTCTTTAGGATCAAGTAATTTTCTCTCTTTGGGCCTCTATGCACCATTGGTCTTTCATATTTTGCTCCTTGTAACTTTTAGTTTTGAATTAATAAAACCCAACCCTTTTCTCTCTCAAAAAAAGTAAAAGTGATAAAGATATTTAAGATAACAAAATGAATGAGATTTAAATTAAAAGGTTATTAAATTTAAGGCATAAAATTACAACTAAAATAAAAATATTTTTTAAAAGGCCAAAAATATAATTCTATCATTAATTTAAATAATAATAATAAAACTTTTGGTCCATGTTATAAAATTACCACATAATTGCTTATGACTTTATAAAATTTATTATTCAAGCATTCTTAGCAATTCTCATAATAAATCTGAAAATTAAAATTTAAGATTCACATTCTACTTCTTGAGTTATAAAATTGTGTATTTAACAATTATTCTGGATAAACTCATATAAGAAACGAACCAAAACGAAAAGAGAAAAAATAAAATTGGGCACACAAATATTTACATGAAAAACTCTTCTGAAGAGGATAAAAATAACGAGCAAAGAAAACTTCACTAAAACGACAACTAATCTAAACGAGTACAAGATGGAGATAACCCAAAAACAAATAAATCCTAAACCCGAAAACAAAGCTCTCTAAGCGAAACACAATTTACGTAAAGCTCTCAAAACTCTCTTAATCTTAATGTTATGAAGATATCAATTTTAGGGTTTCTAAAGCCCTTTTATAGGTTGAAATTTATGTGAATATATGACCAAAATATCCCTAGAATAATTAGAGTTTAACTGGGAAAAGAAACCCAATTTATGTGGGAACACGTCACAACATCACGAATCGCCTCGTCACGACGTCGTGACATCAGGAAACTCCTTGTTATGACATCGTATCATCATGACGTTGGAAACCTCCTCGTCGCAACGTCGTCGCCTACTAGAGGTGTTGTGATTCTGACATCCTCGTGTTGTGGTACAATTATCGGTAAGTGCTTCAAAGGATTCGGAAAATGTGAGGCACACTCAACAAATGTCCACATTGACTCGTATTTTCTTAACGCCTTCTTTGTCGAGCCCCGCTAAGGGCCTAACTTGATTTTGCAGGATACTTAATTGAGTCCAATAAGTTCTTGAACTTTGAAATTGGAAGAATTTTAGTTTTTTGTACTGTCAAATCAAAGTTGACTCGTGTTTGCTTCCCATAAACAAAGTGATCTGTCTTTCCAACTCCTGCACTCGACAGAGAACCTCTCTTATTCAAAACGGTCATACCTTTTTCGCTTATATGACCAAGTTGCTTATGCCTCAAAAGAGTCGACTCTGAATCCTTAACAAATGAGGAAATTATTGCTTTACCAATCACTGTTGTACCTTGCATAGTATATAGACCACTGATTTTCTGATCTTTTATCAAAATAAGAGCTCCACGAGATACCTCAATGTCGCTTGACTTAATGATGATTCTACAATTGTTCGATTCTAACATACTCAAAGAGATGAGGTTTTTCCTTAAATCAGACACATGTCTGACACCTAATAGTGCCCTGATAATCTCGTCGTGCATCCTGATCTAAACGGTACCAATACCGATTATCTTACAAGGTGAACTATTACACATGAGCATAATTCCACCTTCAACTGAACTATATGTGGAGAATCATTCCTTGTTGGGACACATATGGTAAGAACAATTCGAATCCAAGATCCACTCAAACGTAAGCTTAGACCTTTCAATCGTAGGCACCAACAACTAACCATCACCCTTGTCATCGGCCACATTAGCATCGTCTACCGCCCTTTCATTGCTCTCAACAACCTTTCTATTCTTATTTTGCAACTTATAACACTCTGCCTTAATATGACCTAACTTCTTGAAGTAGCTACATATCTTGTCTCAATTCCTCGACTTTAATCTAGTCCTGCTTCTTGCAACCAAAACTGAGGTTTATCTATCTGATTTACTATCTAAACCAAACTCATTGTCGAGTTTACCTTTGCTCAGCAAGTTTCCATTCACTTCCTTGAACGAAAGTTTATCTTTACCAAAAATCATGGTTTTCTTAAAAGACATATATGAATGGGACAAATAGCACAATAATAGCATAGTTTGATCTTCATCATCTATACTGACCTTGACGTTCTTTAAGACAGTAACAAATTGAATGGTGTGACCCCTAATGTGCTCAACTTTGTCCATACAGAACATGTATAGGCATTGTTTCAACACAAATCAATTAGCTAGAGACTTTGTCATGTATAGGGTTTCTAATTTTCTCCACAAGCTTGCTGTTGTTTTCTTTGTAAGCATCTCCTTCAACACATTATTTGTGAAGCACAACTGAATTGTTGACAGAGTCTTCTCATCAAGATCGTCTCATTCTGACTGATTCGTATCCGCGGGCTTTTGCCTTGTAACGACATTCTTCAGACCATACTAAACCAAAATTGTTGTCATTTGAAATTGTCATAAACTGAAATTTATGATCCCATCAAACTTTTCGATATCGAATCTAATTGCCATATATGAATAGGCTGGTTTCGAAATTCAAACCACGCTCTAATACCGGCTTATTAGGGATAAACACGTATAAGCAAAGAACAAGAATGAAAAAAGAAAAAAATAAAATTGGGCACACAAATATTTACGTGGAAAACTCCTCTAAAGAGGATAAAAACTGCGAGTAAAGAAAACTTCACTAAAATGTAAAATAATATGCATGAGTACAAGATGGAGATAATCCAAAAACAAATAAACCCTAGACCCCTCGAAAACAAAACTCTTTAACTAAAACACGAAATTTCCTTAAAGCTCTCTCAAAACTTTCTTAAATCTTCTCTTAATCTTAATGTGATAAAGATATCAATTCTAGGGTTAGTAAGACCCTTTTATACGTTGAAATTCGTGTGAATATATAACTAAAATATCCCTAGAATAATTAGAATTCAACTGGGTAAAGATAGCAGAGTTTAACTGGGAAAAGAAACCTAATTTATGTGGGAACATCGTCACAACGTCCCGAATCTCCTCATCACGACATCGGGAAACTCCTCGTCGTGGCCTCAGAAACCTCTCCGTCATGACGTTGTCGCCTGTTGGAGCTGTTGCAATTTTGACGTTCTTGTGTCGCGATACGAGTAATGATAAGTGCCTGAAAAGGTTCAAAAATGCAAGCACACTCCACAAAAATAATATCAAATAGAATCACTTTCTTTCGATAAGCTAAAAAATGAAGCTAAGGAGAGAAAAAAAGAGTGTTTAAATATAAGAGAGAAAAGAAAGTTTTTACTGAGTTTTGGGCTTACAACTTAGAAATGGAGAATAATATATCAAAATGATGGAAGCTGGTGGAAGTTTTGAATTCCTTTTGTAGATATATGATTTTTTGGGTTAATTTAGAGAAAGCTAACACAATAATTAAAAAAGAAGAGGCTAAGATTAATCAAGACAGAAATTTTAAGAAAGAAATGGCGTTAGCAAGTGGTGACGAACGGTGCTTGTTTGCTTATTTCTGGAAAAGATGAATTTAATGATGAATATTCATCTTTTCTTTAGAGAGGGAGGGAGAGAATTTGAGAGAGAGGATAAACTAGAGAGAAAAAAAGTGAAAATGAATAAAAACTTATATATTTAGTAAAAGAATTATTAAATATATTTAAAATTAAGGAAAAATATTTAAATTTCATATTTTATATTAACATTTAAAAATAATATTTTGGTAATTAATGCATAATGATATTTAAATAATATTTAATATAATTAATAATAGGAAGGTATTTGATACATGTGGAGTTTTTAAACTTCACAAATAGGTTTAAAGTGTGAGAACTGTCACATTTATTTTTATTTATATATTTTTTATTTTTTACTATACCCTATAAGATCACTTGGGTCTTGACTTTATATAAAGTGGTTAAAACTTGTATCGACACCCGCTTGTATTTTAATGATGATATTGTCACGTCCATTCTACTTAAATATTGTCTAAAAAACATTGTATTTTAATGATGATATTTTAAATTAGTTTTCATTAAAATAAAAATATTTGAATAGATTATATGAAAAATTTATAAATAAATTATATTTAATTTTTACAAGACATGAATACTAATATAAAAAAATACTATTTTAATCGAAGGATAAAATTATTATTTTAATCTATTTCTCACATATTTTATAATATTATTCATGTGAACCAAATAATGTAATATTATTAAACTAAGTAATAAAGCAAACAATAATGGCAAGTTACAAATAAAATTGAGATTTTGAGTTTGAGTTTGAAACTTGGATGATTTATGATTAATTTTAAGGGCTTGGATTCTGTTTGATCATAATAGAATAGGAGGTTGGGCTTTAACAATTGACATTCTTAAGATTCCAGAATCCATCTTCTCCAAGTAATTTTTATCTCCTTTTCTTTTTCTAAATAGAAAAACTTTATTTTCCCTTGAAAACCTAATGGCAAAGTTGACATGTACAAGTTATGTTCCTTAAGGCTTAAGGAATGTTCAGATTTTAAGAATATTTACATAAAAATGGCATATAGTTTGAGACACGTCATTAAGAAAAAAAGAAAATAACTTTTACTTTATTAAGTTCCCTTTTTGTTTTGTAAATCTATACTTGAATAAAAGTTTCTGATTTTTATTAAATAAAAATTATATACGAAATTAGCAAAGTGTGGAACGATAGGATTTGACTTTTTGCAATTTTATTTAAGAAACTCAATTTCAATTAATTTTTGTTTACACATTTTAGAAGCAAGCTTTAAAGCTTATTACAAAGACTTTCTATATATATATATATATATATATATATTATGGATTTATTGCCATTTTGTTAGGAAATGAGTCATAATCTCCCATGGCGTATTGAATCTTCTTCCTTTAACATGCAATAAGGAAAAGAGAAAGTTTTGGTGCAAAAAGAAAAGCAAACGTATACAAAGGAAACCCCTTTTGCACAAAGCTTTTATACCCTCCTACTGCTTTTGTCAATCAAAAGATTTTGACTCTCATGCTTCTACTCTTTTCATGTTATAATCATATTTGTTTTTTTTTGGGGTACGTTATAATGGAGTGGTGATTCACAAGATTGAACCCTGATGGAGCTGTTATCCATTGCATCAATGGCTTGCCGCCCACATTTTTATTTCTAAAATTATCAAAAGCACTTAAAAGAAAAAGGTAGAAATAAAGGTCTACCAATATTAAGAAAAACAAACTTACGTGATGATGTCTTTAGTAATAATAATAATAATAAAAGGAATGGAAAGAGAAGAACCTGATCGTGTTACTTACAAATTACAACTGAATGAATGAAAATATAAACATTGCAGAAAGGATCATAAACCTCAACTTTATATGGCTATAAGCTAGGTTCCATAAACATAGGGAAACTGAAACCCAACTGTGCTGTGTTTTCACAATGCTTGGAGAAATGTCAACTTCCACATACACTTAACTTGTTACTTAGCAACTGTTTTCAGGTCAACAGCTATGGATGTGAATAAAACCATCATGATTTTGATCTTTTCATGAAATTTTTGTATCTAATACTTGTGTCCAGAGATGAGAGATCCTCCAAATATATGAAATAATTTTGGCTTGATGCTACGTAGTTTCAGCAAGCCAAACTGATCTTTGCAGCAGCTGATAATTTTCAGGAATCAAAGCATAAAGGAATGAAAACTGTATTTACCGGGAAATCTTTTCTTATCCATCTTCAAAACTGGAGATATTGTACACAAATAATTTCAGAAGAAGACCAACCCCTAACATAAATTGAATATATGAAAATCAAAAGCACCATCTGCTCATCTTTTTTCGTTTCTTGTTTCTCAAACTACATTGAAAGAGATATGCATGTGTATGAAATCCGCAAATAATGAACACCACTCGATCACTGTCTTCTACTATTTACACGAGTCTCGAAAGTAAGAATGGATACATTGCCTAACCTGTCGGTAACTGGAGCAGCTTTACTTCCATTCAGCTTTCAACTGATGAAATCTGTGCATTCAATAAGCTCATACCACATTATCATACACCTAGATTTCGTGGCAAATATTTATGTGCTCTCCTGGAATGTGTGTGATCGAGAAAGGGCTGCAGGGTTTGCTTCCAAAATATAACTGCCATCTGATACATGATCTTTGCCTTCTGCTTTAGATTCTAAGGCGTTGAAAATTTTACCTCCTCGTAAAGGATCCTTCTGGCCAGGTTTAATACCTAATGTAGCCCATATGGGACTCCTTGAAGCTTCATTTGGATTGTCAATTCTTAGCGTTTTGGGGACCAGAATGCACTTCTCTGATTGCTCCTCTTCGACAACATTAGCTTCTCTGTAATGTTTGCCTAGTGTCGGTAAGCCATTGCCCGAGCCACAACTGTTGCTAGTAGAGGACGATGGAGATAGGCAACCACTGGAATTACTGATAGAGACATTTCCTCCACCGGGAGCCCATAGAGGAATGCAACCCCAATAAGCAGGCACAAACTGTAATTGAATGTTTGACGGGCAAAATCCCGGAACTGCCACCATTGGTGCAGGGCACCATTGAACTGTATTCAAAGTAGTGCCGTTTGGCGCACCAATATGTTCAGAAGAACATTGACCAGTGGCCATTGAAGCTATATTACTTGGGCCTGTATTCCAAGGAAAAATACAAGGAGAAACAGGATAACACTGTGTTGGATGCTTTGTGTTCAGCTCATTAGGTCCTGCTGAACCTATTCTCTCTTTTTGCATGACATTTCCAGGCATGCCGCATGGCGTCATGGAAGACCCACACAAGGAAGGTTCTTCTCTTATTTCTCCTGAACTGACTGTACTGGTCTCAACACATCTCTTCTGGTCCCCAAGGCTAAGCACTGTCTCCATGGATTCACAAAGAGGTGCTTCTGCACCAAATTTTAGTACTGTTCCATTTCCCATGGCAGTTGTAGTTTCCCCCGTAGATAGAAGCTGTTGAGTCGTAGAGTCGGGGGTTTCTATCCGAGTCACTGGTACGCTGCCAGAAGAAGCTATTATCTGTCGGTATTGAGAGGCCAAGTGCTTGTTCTTCCTCCGCCCAGCACCTATAGGAACATTTCTCATTGTTCCACCAGCTGTCCAATATCTCTGGCAGTTCTTGCAGAAGTGCCGAGGTTGGTTGACATTGTAGTTATTGAAATAACAGAATTTTGTGTCAAAGCTGTTGCATCGTGGACATGGAAGGATCTTGTCTGGTTTCTTAAAAACTTTCTCTTGGTCTGTACCATTTGTCTCTACCTGTTCATCTTTTACAATACAATTCATTCGTATCCCGTTGGATTTCAAAGAAGTCCGGCATTCTTCCGTATCATTTTCTACCGTAATGGACTGACATGTGTTCGCCTGAGAAGTTTCGATTTCGACGATGGTCGTATCCTGAAATCCAGAATCCAAATTGCAATCTCATTTATAAAAGGTAAAAGAAAAATGAAAGATACCCATCAGTCAAATTGTAGTTAAAGTAATGCAAAAGAAAGATGTTTCTTGACCAAATTCAAAGGAATAATGTTCAAACTGTCCTTTTTCCCAAGTTTACAAGAAATTGACTGGGAAAAAATGAAAAAAGTAAAAAGTATGGCTGCCATAATTACATGACTTTAGGCAAAGGTACAGGCCATGAACAGCTTCTAATAAATCATGTTGGACTAACTGCTTTTGCCCATCACCCTAATACAATAATATAATATATATTTATATTTACATAAAGCTGGCTTTTCATTCAAAAACCAGGAAAAGAGAGTCCAAAAGAAATCATAAGTTACAAAATTCTACAAAGAAACATGTTTTACAAAATTCCTCATGAACATATAATCTCTACTGCCAAAATCAACTAGATGTTTTTAATAGATGAACAAAATAAATTATTTAAAAAAAACCCTAAACATAATTTTAATGTTCTTACTTCCCGGAGCATCCAAAGCAAAACTTGACCCCATTTTTTGCGAAATTTAAGGCTTCGTTACTTCATTTAAAACCCTATACTAAAACACACACACAAGCACATTTAAAACATCAGAAAGGAAAGGGCTACATAAAAAAAAATGAAACCATTTATCATTAACCATTTACTCGTTTATATACCAAAAAAGCAAACAAAATTCATTCCAAATATAAGTCAATAAAAAACCAAGTAAATATGAAAGTGACGATGCCAAAAACATGTGTTTTGAGTCCCAAAAACTTCAACTTTGGAACCATAAAAGAGGTTTAACAAACCCACACTTTCCCAACACATCATAGCAAAACAAAACAAAAAAACCCATAAACACGAAGGCAACAACAGCAGAAAAAGAAAATGGGTAATTAACTAGAGAAGAAAACATACGAAGCACGAATAGAAACAATACAAGCAATGTAAAAAAATAAGAAATGAAGTCTGAATATATGTAAAAAGGTGAGGTTACCCCAGCATGAATCTGAGATTGAGGCATAGGAATCTTCCTTCCAAAGAGCTTGAAAGCTGGATCTCCACCCTTCATCTTTTACATAAAGATTTTGATGTATTTGAAACTATGAAGAGCAACAACCATTACTGGGGGGAGGAAAAAAAGAGCTCTTTTGTAGAAGCAAGGAAGCAACTTTTTATAGTGTTTTTAGTCTTTTTCTCTAAAATCCCAGAAAACCCCTCAAAACACACAAAATAAAGATGGAAAAAAGATTTGATAAAAAGTCTGTGAGATAAAAGCATAAAGAACGTGAAGGATCAGAGTTCAATTTTTAAACCTTTCTTTTTTTTCCTGCTTTTTTATTATAGTATTTTTAAAGATAAGCTGTCTATTTGGGAAACCTTTTTTCTTTTTCGTTTTCTTGGCAGGGTTATAAAATCTAGGCCATGTCAACTTTGTTTTGGTTTATTTCTCTCACAACTCCTTCTACTCATCTTACATTTTCAATTTACTTTTTATTCTCAATTTTAGTTTTTCTATTTTTACATTTCAAATTTCACCTCTAACTTTATAATTATTGTGTTAGATTCAGATTTCAGTTTTTAGTTACAGTGTTAACAATTAAAATTTAACTAAATTCTTAAAAATAAAAATAGAAAAATTAAATTCTAAATTTATAATAATAATAAAAATACAGAGACTTATTGCATATTTTAGCCCTTATTTTTATAATAAATCTGGTAATGAAATTTAGATGGTTGACTATGAGATTAAATAAACCAAGTTTTTATGAAAATGAAGTTCATATTTTTATTTTTAGTATAATAATAAAGTAGTATAAATTGCAAATTAATATAAAAATATTTCAAAATAGCTTCATTACTTTATTATTATTATTATTATTATTATTATTATTATTATAAAAACAAGTAGTAAATTTTTCACGAGCGAAAATCTTTTGAAAATTTTAATCATCCATTTTCAATTAGTCTCATGATATTTATTTCTACCATCAAAATTGAACATCATGTTATGACGTGATGGTCAATGGTATGGTATGAATTTGAGTCAATCTAATCCGTTAGTTTTTTGAGTTTTACTCTATTATTTTAATTTATAAAAAAATCAAAACTAAGAATATTGAAGAAATACGAGAGAGGAATTAAAATATTAATCAATATGTTTAAAATATTTAATTTAATTCCTCTCCAAAGTCTAGTAATATAATGCAATCATTCATGTACTTTGCAGCATTATTTAAAGAATTTATATACAATTATTTTGTATAAATAAAGAACACAATAGTTGCCGTACCAATTAAATTTTAATTAGTCTTATGTTACCTAACAGATGTTTATATAAAAGATTCAAGTCAAACTTCTATGTTTTAATTCAATGCTAAAATATTTTTATTAAAATTATTTGAAAATTAATAAAATATATAAATTTATATTTATATCTACATATTTTATTATTAAATTTATATAAAATATATTTTAAAAATTATTAAGAATAGAATACTTTTGTCCAAGAGTTGACTAAACTAAATGAATCACTTAGGTCCTATAATACAAACATTTATGTATTTTTTGGATTGGGACATATAGTTAAACTGGATCAAATTATTAATTTTCAATTTTATCAATCGTGCCAAATTAAATACATTATTTTAAAAAAATAAGATTTAATTTATTTGAATTTTAATTCAATTCATATCGATTTATCATCTTTCTTTAAACTGATACCCGAAGCAATGGAATTTAATTGTAGGGTTAAGAAATTGTGTATATATAAATATAATTGAATGAATGGATGGAACGTGATAGAGAGCAAAAGGGGATGGGGATGGGGCCATTTCATAAGAAAGGGAGGCAAAAAATGAAAAGGGAATTTGAAAGAGACTCGCTTTTTACGCCGCCTTCAATGTCTTTGCTTCCCCCTCTTTGCCTTTTCCTACCAATGGAATGGGCCCTCCCTTTCTTTCTTTCTTTATTTTATCCCATTTTAGTTCGTGATTTGTGCCTTTCACCAATCACTTCATTTTTTCCCATATTTTAATGCCTCCAATTAAAATTTCCCACCACTTTATTTCTAATTTTAGTATTTTATATTTATTAATTTCAATCCACTCAAATTTGTTTAATTATATTTATTCAAAATTTATGTATTTTGATTCACTTTATAAAATAGAATCTTTTAAATTTATGGTGTTATGTTCATATATCATGTATGGATTTTTATCCATTTTATATAAAAACATTTTATAATAATCTACTTTAGATTTTGTTTGATAAATGATTCAATCTTCTTAAATTTAATTTTTCAGTATGTTTGATAATTATAATAAATTTGTACTTCATTCAAAATTTTAATAAAAAGTGTATTTTTAGACGTAAAAAGTGTTGAATAGAATAAATAGGTAAATATTTATTTATCACTTAGGTAGTGTTTGGAAAGTAATTTATACTCTGTTTGGTTCGCTGTAATGGAATAGAGTTGTAATTAGTAATTTAATTATTTAGTTGAATGGAATAGAAGAGAACTGTAATAATATTCTTGTGTTTGGTTGAATAGAATGATATTGAAATGATCATTCCATTGAATGAGTATTACATTCAATCAAACAAATGAATGATTTACCATTCAATGAATAAGGGGGAATGCTATTTCATTTCCCCCAACGAAACATGGTGTTAGTAATTACTTATAATTACACGGGATGATATGTTTGAGAAACTATTGTAATTTGTGGGTCCACCTAAATTGGGTGTAATTCAAGCATTTAATTACATTTTCCAATTCTTAGGGAAGGTGAGAATCAAAGTAATTACGTAGGTAATTATATCCAAATTCAATTATCCTATGGCTTTCCAAACACTCGTATATGGTTTAACCTTGAAAAATATTTTTATACATGTTTAAGTTATAAGAAATTATATTACAAGCATACACACGAATGAGTATTTGGATGGTTATTACAAAATATTTCTAAAGTTATATTATAAATCTTAAAAATTATATCATAAAAATAATTTGTGTATTTTATAAATTTATAATAAAAAACTATATTCCTTAAATCTTAAAAAATTCTAAAGTTATGACCAAAAAGTGTATTATAAAAATTAATTTGCATGTTATAAAAATGTTAGAATATATTTATTTATAAAAAGTTATGACAAAAAATATGGGCATAACTTATTTACGTGTCCATGCTATATATTATGCAAAACACTATACTTATTTATAAATAAATAAAAGTGTTATAATTTTTTTCATAATTTATTTATAAAATAATTTTCTAAAGTTATGACAAAAATTATATATTATTTTTAAGTGTTTTGAAGGTTACTTGAACTATTTATAATTTTTTTTCTATAAAGGTTATATATTATAGATTTTATATTATTTTTAACTTAGTTTACTTATTATAAAAAAAGTTATTGTAACGATTCGCAAGTCGTAGTACTAGAAAGTGTGGTTTCGAGACTCTATTTCCATAAATCAAATTCATAAATATTTTTTATTAAATACTTACGGAGCTATGTTAGGTGTGAATTAAATTTAAGATAGGTAATTTCATTGAAATGGTGTTTAATTGGAGTACAGAGACTAAATCATGTAAGTAATCTAAGTAAAATTATTAAGGAATTGCAGTTAGAATTTAATATATAGAACTTATAAAATAAATAAACCATTATATATGAATATATATGAGTGGCGGGTTAAAACTTATTATATATATTTTATATTAAAACTTTAGTTAACTTATTACTAAAAAATAAAATAAAAACAAAAAGAAATGAAAAGATGATATTAGTGGATGGAAAGAGAAATATTATTCTCATTTCATCCTAGACTTTTTGAAGCAAAAAGAAAAGGGAGAATGATAAAGTAATAGGGTTTAAATTTTTCAAGCTTCAATTGGTTAGTTAATTTAGTTATTTTTTTTGTAATTTTTATATTTTCAGAATTTCGGTAACTCGAGCTAGTTGACCCATGTTGTATTTTTCGTTATTGTTAAAATTTGAAGTTGTTACTTTAGTTGAATATTTAAAGTTTTAGAGACCAATTTAATAGATTTTAGTTTAAAGTAAAAAAGGACTAAATTGTAAAGTCAATTGATGATTTTGTGCAATAAGGACCAAAATGCATAAATTGTGAAAATTATGTTAGTCCCGATTTTAGAGAATAGATTGAATAAAATGCAAAATTTTCATAAATTAGAAATTGAATGAAAATTTTAATTTTATATTGATGAAATTTCTTGTTGTTTTAATCCGTAGCTAATGTTGACCCAGATCGCTTGAAAAACAAAGGAAAAGATGAAGTTGTTGGCGAATAACTCGGAGTTCATGTTCATTCCACTAAAAATTTAAATAGAATCGAATCGGTGGCACCAAGCGTTGATTCAGCTGGTGCTCAACAACCTAGAGTTGATAGAGACAAAAATGATGGTCAAGGTGATTCGACTATTCTTCGAGTTATAGCTGACACCCTTCAAAGAGTGGCGAGAGCTACTCCTGCAATTGTACCAATACCTGTGATTCGACAAGCTCTGATTAAACAATTGCGGAGGTATGTTGCCACTAAATTCGCTGAAGTTAAAGGAATTGATTCATCAGCAACCGAAATGTGGCTAGAATCCACAACCCGATTATTTCAACAACTAGAGTGTACTTTCCATGAGAGTGTTATTTTTGTTGTTTCATTGGTACAAGGGGAAGCTTATACTTAGTGGCAAGCTGTTACGCGTCACATTCATATTGAATTTATTGATTGGGAAATCTTTCAGTCAGAGTTCCAGATGAAATATGTCGAGGAGCTATACTTGGAGGATTAGAAACAAAATTTCTTTTCGCTAAAACATGGAGATCTATCTATGGTAGATTATGAATGAGAGTATTTGCGACTTAGCAAACATGTTGTAGAGCTTATTTCAACCGAATAGGCGAGTTGTAAACATTTTCTACTCAAGTTGTGAGATGAAGTTAGAACTCAGTTGGTGACATTGAAAATTAAGAAATTTGCTAATTTATTTAAGCGAGCAAAAATGGTAGAACAGCCTATGGGATTAAGTAAGAAATCTGAACCTCCTCATGTTATGGGAAAACGATTTAGAACCTCTACTTTGCATTCAATATCCAAATGAACTAGAGAATCTTATGGGTCTTAGAGAGCACCTGCAAAATCAGCTACATCGAATAGAGTTCAAGATTGACAACCGACAATATCAATTGGTAGTGTAAAAGGTCCAACTAGAGCTTCTAAAGTGCCGAGTTGTGAGCATTGTTGGAAGAAACATTGGGGAAAATGCTAGAAATTATCTAATGTATATTTCTTATACAGATCACAAGAGCATTTTGCTCGTGAGTGTCTGAAAAGTGATAATACTGTACCGGCGGATACACAAAGATCTGCACCTTTAGTTAAGAGTTGAGGTGGTTCTGTTTCTAGATGAGGTGCAAGAAAGGAGAGTGAAGTTGTTGCTCGTCAATCAGAGGCCAGAGCGCCGGCTCGAGCATACGTTGTACGGACTCGTGAGGAGGGTGACGCTACCGATGTTGTAGCAGGTATCTTTTATGCTATGCTTGTTTATGATTTAATAACCCTAGATCATCACACTCTTATATTAATGCCGAATTGGTTAAATCGTGGAGTTTAAAATCTGAGACATCTAACGTATCCATGGTTGGGTCGAGCCCATTAGAAATTCAGACCATATTATTTCCTGTTGATTTGTTGGTTATGCCATTCGGCAATTTTGATTTGATTTTGGTTATGGATTGGCTCTCTGAACACAGAGTGATTTTAGACTATCGAAAAAAAGAAGTTTGTCGTTCAGAGTGCCGATGATAACTCGATTAAGGTGAATGGTGTCCGAACGAGTGGTTCAACTTGTATCATTTCAGCAATTCAAGCTAATAAACTCCTCAATCAAGGCTATGTCTTTAACTCGAATGTTGGTGATAGTCAGATCAACAAGATTCAAACTATTTTTGAATTTTTGAATGTGTTTCCTAATGAATTATTGGGATTATCACCAAATCGGGAGGTCAAGTTCGTAATTGAAGTGTTTCCTGGTACAGCTTCGGTGTCAATATCACCTTATCATATGGCACCGACAGAGTTGAAGTAATTGAAAGTTCAGTTACAAGATTTATTGAAATGCATCTTTATACACCTAACATATCGCCTTAGGGAGCTCCAGTATTTTTCGTTAAAAAGAAAGATGGTTTGATGTAGCTTTGTATAGATTAACAACAACTGAAAAAGTTGACGATTAAGAATCGGTGCCCCCTACCTTATATCAATGACTTGTTTGATAAGCTAAAAGGAGCTTCAGTCTTTTCCAAGATTGATTTGAGATCAAGTTACTATCAGTTGAAAGTGAAAGATAGTGGCGTTCCAAAAATGAAAATTTCGTACACGTTATGACCATTTCGAATTCTTGCTGATGCCTTTCGGATTGACAAATGCTCGGGAGCGATGTTGACCCTAATCGAATAGTGGTTTTGAGACCACAAACAAGTTGAAAAATATTTTAAAATTATTTTGTGTTTTTATTGTGTTCAATTTGTTGGTTTTAAATTTTCGTGACTTAATTTAGTTTAGGTATTCGATTTAATAAAAGGACTTAATCGCATAAAAGGTAAAAGTTATAAACTATAGTGTAAAGTGCTTAGTTGATAGTGCTTTTTAATATGGAGTCCTTAAAGGAAAATAGCCCATTTTTCAAAGGAAGTGGACGGCACATGCCATTTTAATGTGTTTTATATGTTATTTATTATAATTAAAATTTATAATATTATAATATAATGTTTTATATTATAATAACTTATCATTAAAAAACAAATTAAAAGCCAAAGTCATTTTTGTTTTCCATGGCCGATCAAAAGAAAGGAGAAAAGATGTTAGGGCATTCGGCCATTGTTGGACTTAATTAAGGTGATAAGTTTTAGATAATTTTCACGTTGTTGAGATCGTTGCTATGAAGTGTACAAAACCCATGCTTCAATTTTTGATTTTGATGAATATTTTGAGTTGGGCCATTGATGAATTCTTGTGATTTTTGTTGTTTGATCATGAAAATGAAATATATGTGTTAGATTTACAAGTTTTGTCTTTGAATTTTGATGAATTTGAGTAATTTGGACTAAATTAAAAAATAAATTTTGAAGGACTAAAATGTGAAATAAATGAAATTTATGGACTTGTATGAACATAGGTAATATTCGCCAAGCATGGGTAATGAGAAATTTTTGTATTTTGTGTTTTGTGCAATAGGGACTAAATTGTAAAATGTGAAATAATAGGGGCAAAATGGTAATTTGGCCATTTATGTATTTTGGACTAAATTGAGATGAAATGTACTTGAATAAGCTTATTTTAAATATGTTTAGATCAAGAACAAAGAAAAACTAATTAGATCGGGGAAAGACATGGATCATCAATATTTGAGGTAAGTCCTGTTTAAATATATCAAAGAATTATTTATGAACATATTAAATGATGATGTTTGATAAATTTGAGTACATGTTTATGTCACGTAGAATGTATATAAGTAAATTAGGTTGAATGCATAATTTAATAATGTGATATGAATGAGTATTTCGATATGAATTGTGGGTTTTACAATGACGTAATGATTTTATTTGTGCAATGTGAATAAGCTTAGTTGAATTGGATATGTGATAAATTATGAAATGTGTGTGGAATGATTGACTACATTGATACTGTGCTTTATTGCCTAGCAGTGCTTAGTGCTTGGTGACATATTCAGCTTTGTCAGCAGAGCTTGGATATATTCGGCTTTGTTGGTGCTTAGTGTGACATATTCGGGCTTTGTGCCTAGCGTGCTTAATGCAGTGACATATTCGGCTTCGTGCCTAGCGGTGCTTAGTGTTGGTGATATAGCTTATTGCTCAGCGTGCTAAATGCTTGTTTGAACTACGGACCTTGAGTCTAGCAAGTCTAATGTCAAGATGTGAGGCAAATGAGCAGTGTTTTATACCGTGAGTTGAAAATTCAAGCTTAGGTTGTGTATTAGTAAAGTCATGAAATGAATCAAGAGAGCCTAAGCATTTGAAAATGAATTTGTTAATTCGGCTACAAGGTATGTGCTATTCATATTCATGTATTATTCATATATATATGTGTGATGATGATAAGTGAATGAATTGCTAAAGGAAATGTGATGTACAATCGGTAGATGCAAATTGTGTATAAATTATGCCATGAGGAAATAGGTATATGAAAGCATAATGTGGTTAAGGTAATCGATAAGTATATTGATATGAATGATACAAATTGATCCTGTATATTTGGCCTTATGCTTATGTTTACGCGACATACTAGGATTACTTTGATGCCATGTATACAAATGTATGAAATGTCAAATGGATATACATATATATATATATATATATGTGTATGAATATATTTCCTTTTATGTGAAATTACTAAGTGTAAAGTATATACTTACTGTATATACATATATATATGTGATCCTATGGAAATATGTGTATCGAAAATATGAGTACTTGGAAACAGTATTTAATCTATATGTGAATTATATGATGAGATTATAGATGGAGGCTTAAAGGTAAAATAGTGATGATGGTTAAGCTAAACGAACTTGTGTTTATGTAATTAAAGAGGCAATTTAGATGTACATGGTCTTTTACTTGTTTGAATAATTATGTGAACCTATTGAGTTTCATATGTGCGTGTTATGAATAGATCATAAAGAGAGGATGCTTTATATTTTGGTTAAAATGCTGAGTTGGTAAGTTGGATGTTAATGGTAAGGAAATGATAAACGTTATGTTAAGTGAGGTAAAGGCATTCGTTTTGGAGGACTTTTGAGTTAAGCTAATTTATTCAACGTTATTACTTGATTGTTGATTTAATGCTTGAATGTACAATTGGTATATCATGACTGCTTAAGACTTACTAAGCTAAATTAGCTTACTTCGTGTGTTCATCATTACATCTTATAGATTTTGATCAAGCTACGAGCTGTGGGGATTGTCAATGAAGTCATTCACACTATCGACTCTTTTGGTACCTAAAATGCTTAAACTTTCGGTTCTTAAGGCATGTATAGGCTAGTTAAGTTTTTGAATGACATTTTGATAATGTATAAAAGCCATGCGAAAGTGGCTAGTTCTTAATGTTAATGTTCGATAATATAATCTATCTTGGATGTGAGATACGTGCATGTTTGGTTTGGCAAATGAATGAGTATGTGTTATATATATGTACATACTCATATTCATATGTGTTTCATGCTGAACAGGTAGATTTTGTGACTTATATACTTGAAACGATTGGGTTATAAGTAAGTTTTGAGTAGTAAATAGTAATATGGTGGTTCGGTTATGAAATAAACTTATTTGGAAGTGTATTGTATGATAAAACTTGGATGTAAAGAGGAACAAATGTCTCAGTTTGCATGATATGATATTGAATGGTCGAGTCTTAGATTTATGTTCCATGAATCTATGAGTTATGAGATATCCTTGTTATAAATAAGGAAAGTTGGTATATATATATTTGTGCATGCATTGTATGTTCGGCTACACCATTTGAATAGTCAGGTTCGGGTTAGAAATGCCTGAAAATATATGTTTTAAATGTTATAAATGAAAATGAAAGAACTAGGGTTGGTATGAAGTGAAATTAGATAATGGACAATCTTGATCTAGTTGTATCGATTATATATATATATGTATCTCGATACATATTTGATTAATTTATTTTAGAAAAAGGAAATTTTATGAAGTTTAGGTATACTAATATATATGCTAATTAGGTGTACATTGAAATGTTATTTGTGTTCAAATGTTAAATGTGGCTTTTGTTTTAGGGTAAATTGCGCACTATATATTTATGCATCAATAGTATGTTCGGCCATGTTGTAATGTTACTAAAGTCACATATGTGATTGCATAATAATTAATGTAATATGGTTTGAATGGTTTTAGTATGTGCTTGTGTAGAAGCAATGAAATAGATATATTGACATATATTTGATGTATGAAATGTAATGATATATGTCTTAATATGTTTTGAGTATACAAATGCCATTAATATTAGAGTCATATGTATTAAGTACATGTAACATGGCTTTGTTGCATATTAGTTAATTCGAATATGTGGATATATATAGATGATATTAATATGGCTGAAATTTGAAGCATAGTTTGTATATGTATTATAAGTAACTAAGCATGATTAATTTTATCTAGTTGTGTGTTCCATATGTGAAAATTTTAACTAATATGATTTAGCGGATGATTGCTATTGGATTTAGAAGTTATATCGTATAGAAATTGATATAACCTTGTGTATGAAAAATGATAAATGACTATGTGGAACTGTGTTTTGTCCGGTAATGCCTCGTAACCCTATTCTGACGACGGATACAGGTTAGGGGTGTTACAGCGGCGTTCATGGATCTCATGAACCGTATTTTTCATTCCTATTTAAATCAATTTGTGGTAGTTTTCATTGATGATATTTTGATCTATTCGAAATCTGAAAGGAGTACGAACAACATCTTTGGATCATTTTGCAAGTGTTACAAGAAAAGCAGTTATGTGGGATTAGAGTGAATTCAAAAAAGATCAACGCCATTGTTCATTGGGAAACATTGAGAAATGTGTCAAAAGTTCACAGTTTTCTTGGTTTAGTTGGTTAGTACCAAAGACTTGTAAATAGGTTTTTGAAAATAGTTATACTGATGTCGAAACTGTTACAAAAGAATGTTCAGTTTGTTTGGAACGAGCAGTGCCAAGAAAGTTTTGAGAAATAAAAATAGATGTTGACTGAGGCGTCAATTCTAACTTTGCCTGATTTGGGGAAAGACTTTGTGGTTTATAGTGATGCTTCATTGAGCTGTCTGGGTTGTGTTTTAATACAAGATGGGAAGGTGATTGCGTATGCATCTCATTAGCTAAAAACGCATGAACGCAACTATCTAACGCACAATTTAAAGCTAATCACTGTGATTTTTGCTCTAAAGATATGGAGGCGTTATCTTTATGGTGAAAAATGTAATATTTTTACCAATAAAAAATTATTAAATATCTCCTAACCTGAAAGGAGTTGAATTTGAGACAGCATTGATGGGTTGAACTTTTGAAGGATTATGATTGTGTTATCAATTACCACCCTGATAAAGCTAATGTTGTAGCTAACGCGTTAAGTAGAAAGGCAGTAGTTGAGGTGCGAGCGATGTTCACTCAACTTAGTATTAACAATAATGGTGGTTGGATGGATGAGTTGAAAGTCAAATTAGTGTTGTTTGACCAAACCAGAGCAGTACAGTTAGTTAATACCAAGTTGGTGGGATAAAGAGAAATGGTCCAGAATGGCTTAAGAGAGAATTTCAACATTGATGATTGTAATTGTTTAAGGTTCTATAATCGAATTTGTGTTCTAGATGTTGCTGAATTAAAGGAATTAATACTTCACGAAGCTCATGATAGCCCTTTTGCTTTGCACTTTGATGGAACAAAAATGTATCGCGACTTGCGAGAATTATATTTGTGGCCCAGTATGAAGAGAAATAGTCGAGTTCGTTGCTAAATGTTTAACTTGTCAATGGGTTAAAGTGGAAAATCATATTCCCACCGGACTGCTTCAACCTATTTCAATTCTTGAATGAAAATGGGAGCGCATAATGATGGATTTCTTAATAGGGTTACCGTTATCTCTGAACAAGAAAAATGTTGTTTGGGTGATAGTTGATCAACTTATGAAATCGACTCACTTTATTGCAATTAAGACAGATTAGTAACTTTCGAAGCTAGTTGAGGTGTACATTTGAAAAACTGTTAGATTGCACGGTAAACCTATGTCGATTATCTTTGATTGTGATCCTCAGTTCATTTCGAGATTCTAAAAATAGTTGCATGAATCTCTAGGTATGAGACTTAACTTCAGCACAACCTTTCACCCGCAAACAGACGGGCAATTTGAGCATGGTATTCAGATATTAAAAGATATGCTTCGAGCTTGCGTAATTGATTTTAAATAAAGTTGGTAACGTTATTTACCTTTGGTTGAATTTGTGTACAATAATAGTTTTCAGTCAAGTATTCAAATGGCTCTGTAAGAAGCTTTATATGGTTGTAGGTGCCGAACACCTATTTGTTGGTCGGATTTGAGCTAAAGAAAGGTTTAGGAAATTGAAGGTATAGTTAATGTGATCTGAGATAGATTGAAAATAGCTTCCGATAGAAAGAAATCATACACAGTTTCTGAAACGTCGAGACATTGAGTTTTTCGTGGGTAACAAAGTGTTTTTAAAGATTTTGCTATGGAAGAAAGTTCTTCGTTTTGGTCACAAAGGAAAGCTAAGCCCTCGATTTATCGAACCGCATGAAATTAATGAAAGAACTGGACCAATTGTATATTGGTTGACATTGCCTATGGAATTGCAGAATGTAACACCCCTCACCATATTCAACGCCAGAATAGGGTTATAGAGCATTACCAAACATATTATACAATTACAAATACATTTTCTCATACATTTTCAATTTCATGTAATTATCAATCAACAACAGTCATACCATCTCAAATACGAGCCTAAGAGGCCCAAAACATGTATTTAGGGTGGTTCATGACTAAATCGATAGCTTTAGAAACTTTTAGAACACTTAGAATTTTTTTCCAAAAACAAAGGACACACGCCCGTGTGGCCCGACCATGTGTTTCACACAGCCAAAGACACGTCTGTGTCACAAGCCGTGTAGACATTCGAAATGGGAGCACATGGCCGTGTCCCCGCCCATTTTGACCCAATGTAACTTTCTGACTTGTGTCACACGGCCAACACACATGCCCATGTGACTAGCCTGTGTGCCCTAAAAATGGCCATACATGCCCGTGTGCCAAGCCGTGTACTAGACCGTGCCAAACCTGTAGGGTATATTGACTTATGCCACACGGCCAAGTCACACGCCCGTGTGTGAGGCCGTGTGAAGCATACTGACTTGGTTTCTATTTCAACACCAGAGGATCGTGTGTCACACACGGCCGTGTAACATAACCGTGTGTCACACACAGCTAAGACACATGCCCGTGTCTCTGCCCGTGTGGACAAAAATAGGCTATTTACCAAGCCATTTTGCCACCCAAATTGCACAAACCTAAACCAAACCAAATTGCACAATTCATGGCATAAAAATAGGCATACAAACCAACTAAATCAAGCCTAAATCATGCCAACTCAATTCCATTATCCACAATATACACAAGTCACAAAATAGGCCAATCCATCTATACCAAATTCACATATACATTTCAACTAAGTAAACATTTCCAAACATGTATCATTATGCTCAAATTCACAAGCATATATCTTCTCTAATTTCAACCATTTGACAACCACAATACCTACTATCAATAAGCATCACAAAACCAACCTCAATCACATAATATAAGCCATATGCACACATATATACACAACCAAACCAAGCAAATTAAGCCAACTTTCATGGCTATATATACAAACCAAACTATAAACATTTACAAGCCAATTCAAATGGCTAAATTCATCATCAACTTATATACCAAAATGACCCAAGTTTCTATACATGCCATATATTCCAAAAACATAGGTTCAAAAGTACCAAAATGATAGCTTGATGGTGTGATAAAGTCTCCGACGATCCCCAAATCCGAGCTAGCTTTGAAATCACTATAAAACACGGTAAAATAAACAAAGTAAGCTTTATAGTTTAGTAAGCTCGTATGAAATAAACTCAATGTAATCATGATTACACAATTCAACAAATTGAATATATCAATATGTAGCTTCCATTAACTAACAAACCTTTCACATCCTTAAATCATAAGATTATATGCAAACTTCACAATTTCTTCGACTTAAAGCTTATACGATTCATGTACATACTTGTACCATCTCGTATCCATCTTATACTCAACCATGTCTTTCATTTACCCATTCAACCATTTGAAATACTATCGAATACACGGGAAACTTGCATCGAAGTGCCACATGCATAACAAATGTTATCTCAATCTCATATCACATATATGCTCACTCTCGAACTATCAATGGGCCTGCTCACACAAGCTGTCAGTCAAGATGTAGCTACACGGTGCCGCTCACACAAGCTGTCAAGTAACTGCAACACATGCTGGTGTACTCAGCCACAGGTAGGACGTACAGGACCAGCACTCGAATCACATAATCACATTAACCCCTAATGACATGTCATTCGTATCCTAATCTATTCCTAAGGTTTAACCGGGATTTCCAATGTTGAATCATCGTCGAATCATTGTCGAACATGTTCGTAGTCTCGTATTCATAATTTATGCAATATCAAAGCATTTAAAATACATTTATAATGAAACTTGTTACATACGAACTTACCTCGAATGTAAAAACGACAAAATAAGTCGATTAGTCGAGTACTTTGTTTTCCCCCCGATCTAGATCTGAATTTCATTTTTCTTTATCTATATGTAATCAAAATTAACTTATTTAATCATCTCTCTATTCAATTTAGTCCAAAACTCACATTAAGGCACTTTTACACATTTGCCCCTAATGTTTCACATTTTTACAATTTAGTGTTTATTTTATAAAATCACAAATTCATGCAATTCCATCCAAACTCATGCTAGCCAAATTTCAATTAGGTCCCTAGCAGCCCATATATTTCATTTATTTCACATTTTGACCACAAATTTTCAACATTACTCAATTTAATCCCTAATTGAACATTTTACTAAAAATCACTTAACAAAACTTGTTAACTTTCACCAAACTTTCATTTTCAACTATCAAAAACTAAAATACATGCGTATTCATCAATGGAAACATCCTAAATCTTTAACAGTTTTGCAAAATATTCCCTGGGCTAGGTAGACTAAGCTGCAACGATCACAAAAACATAAAAATCATTAAAAACGGAACAAAAATCGTTCCTAAATAGATAACAAAGCTTTGGCTGAACATCAAGCCCTAACCATGGATTTTTCTTCTTGATTTTATATTAAGGAAAAAACATAAAAGATGATGACCATTTGTTGCTTAATTAATTTATTAACATGTATTTACAAATTACAAAAATAACCTTATTATAAAACCATATAATATCATCCATTTTATGTCTATCTTTTTCCACTAAATATAATAATGGTCAAATTATCATTTAAGGACCTTCGATTTAATTTTATATAGCTATTAGACACATTTATCTAATAGAACTCAAGTTTTACACTTTACGCTATTTAGTCCTTTTTATCAAATTAAGCATTCAAATGATAAAATTTCTTAACGAAAATTTCACAAAACATACTATCATGCTGTAGACCTTAAAATAATTATAAATTGACTTTGAATTTATGGTCTTGAAACCACTATTTCAATTTGACCAAATATGGACTGTTACACAAAAAATACACGATGTTTTTCATGTGTCAATGCTTAGAAAATATCGATCGGATCTTTCTCATATTATTTCGATGGAAGAGATTGAAATTCAACCCGACTTGTCATACGAGGAAGAACCAGTTGAAATTTTAGCTCTCAAGGTGAAAGAGTTAAGAAACAAACGTGTTCGCCTCATGAAATTTCTGTGGTGTAGCCAATGAGTCGAGGAAGCAACTTGGGAGTCAGAAGAGACGATGAGATCTCAGTATCCCGACATCTTTTCAGGTAAATTCAAGGACGAAATTTTTTAAAGAGGGAGAATTGTAATGACCCAGAAGTCAATGGTTCCGGAAAGTGTGGTTTTGGGACCTTATTTTCGTAAATCGAATTCATAAATATTTTTATTAATTAAATATTTATGAAGCTATGTTAGGAGTGAATTAAATTTCAGATAGGTAATTTCATCGAAATAGAATTTAATTAGAGTACAGGGTCTAAATCGTGTAATATGAGAAATAATAATAAAATAATATGTTTTTCATGTAACAGCCCATTTTTAGTCAAATCGAAATAATGGTTTTGGGACCATAAATATAAAGTCAAAATAATTATTTTATTATTATTTTAACGTCTACAGCATGATAATATAATTGCGTGAAAGTTTTGTTCAGAAATTTTATCGTTTGATTAGTCAATTTGAGAAAAAAAGACTAAATCGCGTAAAGTGTAAAACTTGTTTTCTAATAGCTAAAGGTGTCTAATAGATAGAGAACCTTAGAGTGGAGGTCCTTATGTGGTAAATAGCCCTTTAACTAGATAGTGGATGTTAATGACTTGGCATTATTGTAATTTGAATTAATTTTTAAGGTTAAATTGGTAAATAGATAATTAAATGATAATTTAATAAAACAAAAGGTAATTTTATTCATTCATCATCTTCTTAGCCGAATCTAGGGCATAGAAAAACCAAGAAAAGAGTTTGAAGCATTCGACCTTGTCTTCTTGAGCATGTAAGTTCAATTTTGTTCATTTTTTATTTATTTTTATGTTTTTGAGATGGTTGCAACTAGGTCTAGCTAGCCTAGGGACTATTTTGCAAAATTGTTAAAGATTTAGGATGTTTCCATTGATGAATAAGCATTTATTTTGATGATTGATGATAGGTTATGAATGTTTAATGATAGTTATACAAGTTTTGTTAAGTGATTTTTAGTGAAAATGTAAATTAGGGATTAATTTGTGAAATGTTAAAATTTGGTGGTTAAATTGTGAAATAAATGAAAAATATGGGCTGCTAGGGACTTAATTGAAATTCGGCTAGCATGGGTTGTGGTTAAATTGCATGAATTTGTGATTTTATGTAATAAGGACTAAATCGTAAAAGTTATGAAATACTTGGGGTAAAAGTGTAAATGTGCTTTAATGAGAATTGTGGACTAAATTGAATAGAGAGATAATTAAATGAGCTAAATTTAATTACATATAGATCAAGAAAAGTGAAATCTGGATCTAGATCGAGGGAAAAACAAAGTACTCGACTAATCGACATATTTCATCATCTTTACTTTCGAGGTAAGTTCGTATGTAATAAGCATTGCTATATGTGTTTTAAATGCTTTGATATTGCATAAATTGTGAGTTACAAACTTGTGGATACATTCGACGAAGATTTGGTATTGAAAATCCCGGTTGAACTTTAGGAATAGATTAGGATATGAATGACATGTCATTAGGGGATACATTGAGTTGGTTTGGGCCATGATATTGGCGCTTATGGGTGAGAGATACATTGAGTTCGCTTCGGGCCATGATATTGGCGCTTCGAGTGCGAGATTCATTGAGTTGGCTTCGGGCCATGATATTGGCAGTTAGGGTGCGAGACTTTCGAGTATCCGACCTTTATTCCAAATGGTTCAACGGGTATATCGAAGATATGAATTGGTGAGAATAGATACGTATCGGTACATGTATGTACGGAAACTGAATGTGCATTGATCATATGAAAGGTTTAAGTTTATGGTTAAATAGATAATTAAGTATAAGTTAACACTTTGTTATATATATTTTGTGGTAAGTTTATGCATATTTTGAATGGAAATTAAATGGTAAGTTTTGCTTATTATTTTCATACGAGCTTACTAAGCTTGTAATGACCCAAAATTCATGGGCACCGAAAAAGCGAGCTCTAGGGCATCCGTCTTAGTAAATCGAGTCCTTAAATATTTATTAAAAATATTTATGAAAATAGTTATGTATTTAATTAGGCTTTGATTATGTGAATTTAGCCTAATTTTGGGTAAATAGTAAAAAAGACTAAATTGAATAAGGGATAAAAGTTTAATTATAGATTAATAGAAAGAAGGGAGGACCAAAATGGAAAAAAAGCCATTCCTAATGGTTGTGGCGGCAAAAATATGAAAAATCTAAGATTTTTCTTAGATATTTACTTACTTAATTAATTAGTTATTTTATTATATTATTATTTTATTTGAATTATAAATTATATTAAATATTATATTATGAAATAAATTGAAATATGACAAATGTAGGGGATAAATGGTACATGTGTAATAATGTGTATATACACACTTGTATTATAATTATTTATTTACTTAAAATTTAAGTTAAAGGATATTTATTAATAAAATAATTATATTATAAGATTTTTATAGGATAAATAAATTAAATGATGACAAGTGGATGGTGATGATAATATACAAATGTAAAATAAATATGTGTACAATTATTATATGTGTATTTGTTATTAAATAGATATTTATTATAATTATTATTATAGTTTTATATTAAGTTATTAAATTATGATTGTTATTATTAAAATCAATTAGAATGAAGACAATTGTATAATTATTAATGGTACATGTGTAACATATATGTTTTATACACTTGTAAATTATTTATATATTTTCTTATATAATAAGCAAAAGATATTTATTAATTAATATTATTATTATAACATTGTTATATTAAAATAAAGAATAAAAGAAATAGAATATAAAAGGAATAAAGAGAAACAAAACAAAAAGAGAAACAAAGAGTGAACGAAAATAGCAGAAAGAAAAGGGGAAAGAAAAGGAAAAAGAGAAACTAAGATTTGAGAGCTTAAAGCTTTAAAAGATAAGTCAATTAAGCTATTTTTATTTAATTTTGATGTTTTAGAAGCTTTAGAACAAAGTTTTGATGAAATTAAGTTGAGGTTTTGGAATTTTATAGGTTTTTAAGTATAGTTCATTTTGAACAAATGTTTGAATTAGGGGTTTAATTGATAGAATTATTGATTAGAATTGATTAAAGGATTAAATTGTAAACTAGGCTATAAGTTTTGTGTTGTAGGGATTAAATTCAAAGAAGATTTAAATTGGGTTTTATTATGAAAATTAGATAGTTAAGTAGAATATGGAAGGAAATTGAATAGAAATGAAGTATGAATTGAATTATAAAAGGAAATGAGTTAATTAGGATTAAATTGGAATTAGGGTATAAATTGAATAGGAATTCAATCATTTATTATAAATTAGTGCTGTAATTAATAAGTGTAAATCATTATTATTATTTTCGTAGTTAGCAAAGAACTCAAGGCATCGACACTGAAAGGAAAGGAAAAGTTATCGAGGAGTAATCAAACAAATCCGGGTTTGTATTACTATAATTCAAATCTATTTATTATTAATTGTTATATTTTAATTAAAATGCATGGTATATAAATTTAGGAAAGTAATTGAAATAATGATATTGATTAGAAAATATGAATTATGATAAATGAACATGATTTTAATGTAAAAATATTGTGTATTTTGATATGAAAAATTGAAGAAAAGTGAAAAAATTGATAAACAAATAGAGAAATAAAGCAATGTGGTGGACAAAGGATGAAGGAGGAAAAGAAAGTTGACTTCAAGCTTAAAGTTGTAAGTACAACTAGATTCTTACTTGTTTTGATTATGAAGTTAATTGTTAGAATGAATATAATTTTAATATGGTATTTAATTACAAATTTTAAGTTGAATAAGTGAAGAATAAGGCTTGATAATTATTAAATATAATAAATGATGAATTGATTGTATTTATTAAGTAATATGTGATAAAGAAATTGAAATAGATGTGAGAAAAGATTTAAAGAGCATTAAAAAATGAATGAAGTTAAAATGTAAAATAACATGAGAGAGAAAGAATTAATAAAGATTAGTGATGAATTATGGGAAAATGTGAAATTTTATGAAAACAAGGACTAAATTGAAAGACTTGGGAAAAACATGTGGTGGAAATGATATAAGTAAAATACATAGAAATTTGATGTGGAAAATGAGATAGTAGAATTAATTATGTGAATTAAGTGAGATGTGAAAGAAAATTGTTCAATAGTGAATAGAGAATTTTATGATAAAAAAATAAAAATGATTAAATATGAAAGTTATAAAAGTTAACAAGGAAATATTGATAATAAAGCATATGGTGAAAATTAAAGACTATATGAATTTTGTAATCCAAACTACAAGTATTTCCTAAGTTATGGAAAATTAAGGGCTAAATCATAAATTTGGGAAATTTTATATTAAAATAGAAAAGTGAAGTGCATAACATTTAGAATGAGAATCATTTATGTTGTAGTGAATTTTGGATTGTTAATAAGCATTGAATTATGTTATATGTGTTATTAAAAGTAAAATATATTGCTACATGAAATTTTGCGCTAAGGACTAAATTACAAAATATATAAAAGTGATATGTGAAATACATGATAAGGATTATTAGTGAATTATGGATGAATAATGAATTTAGAAATATATTAGATGCATTAAAGATAGTGAAGATATAAGTATACGAATTATGGGTGCAAAGATTAAATTGTAAAGTATGTAGAAGTATTATGCGAAAAGTATAAAAGTGAAATATATGCATAATATATTTGCCCAAGTAGATGAGATAAGAACTATTGGGATATTAGTGGCATGTCATTGAGGAACTTTAGTGCGCTCTCTGATTATTAGCACGTAAGTGCTCTCTAATTATTAGCATGTCAGTGCTCTCCGATTAACATATTTGTGCTCTCTGTTTATCCTTTTCGGTGGTGTTCTGTTCTGTTCCGTATATCCTATGTGTTCTATTAAGTCTACTGGGCCTTTGAAAAAGGTACAAGACTATTTTAGTGATTATTAAATTATATAGATTTTATGCATTGAAAAGATTTGAAATTGAGAGAAATAAGAAAATGTATGGTTGAAACAAGTAAAGTAAATTATCATAAATTTTAACTAAATGGAATAAATGAAAATTTAATATAAAACATGTGATTCTAGTATTATATAAATGATAATTAAATCAATATGTTTAGTTGGAGCTTAATGAGTAAATAATAATAAAAGTGGATCTAATTGTAAGAATAAATGAATTAATTGGTAAATCATCTATGATGAATACAAACAGTCATTTAAATGATTCTGTAGTAATATTAGAATAAATTTAAAGTTTAAATGCATGAATGATTTATTGAAGGTAAAATAGTGGTAAGATTTAATGTATATATATATATAAATATATATTGTTTTTATCTTAAGTATTTGAATTATAGTAATACCACTGGGTGTATACTCAGCGTACGATTTGTTTCCGTGGGCAAATTAGGTACAAAAATTTTTGAGAGTCAAATTCGAGAATGCAAGCTTTCATCTCATCACATCTTCAAGCAACAACAGGGTACATTTTAAAATTTTGAATAGAATGGCATGTACTTAGGAAAAATTAAGTATATCCTAAGTAGTAGTAATGGATTTTAATTTAGATTATTAAAATTTATTATTTATCCGTTTTTATGTTCAAATATAATAGTGATTAGCCAAGTATTACTTTGGCACCAAATGTAATATTCCTATATTAGATTCCATGAGTCAAACATGGTATAGGGATGTTACAAAGCTATAAAGGTTACTTGTTTATTTTACCATGTTTTATAGTGATTTCAAAGCTAGCTCGGATTCGAGGATCGTTGGATACTTCGTCACATTATCCAACTATCATCTTAGTACTTTTGAAACTAAGTTTTGGTCATATGGCATGTATAAGAGTTGGTCATTTTGATGTATAGTTTGGTAATGAATTTAGCCATTTGGTTTCGGTTGTATATGGTAAGTATTTTGTTTGGTGCATAGCCATGAGAGATGGCTTATTTTGGTTCAATTTTGGCAAATATGATGATGTATATATATGTGTGTGTTAATGTTCCTTGGTGATGTGGTTTATAATTGCTTGTGAATGGCTTGTCGAAGTTTAGAGTTTAAGGTAGCTAATGGTGAAGAATTTGATATTGATATGTTTGTGGTTTTAAGCAAAGAAATGCTTAGATGAATTATGCATATAAATGCTTTGTGAATGTGAAATTGGTATTACTGAATGAGCGAAACTTGATATTATAAGCATTTTAGTTGTTGGAATTGAAATGGCATGTTTTAGTCATGCTTGTGGTTGTATTGGATGCCTATTTATGCTATGATTTGAGCCATTTGGGTTGTGTAGGTGTGAGCAAGTTTGGTGGCAAAATGGCTTGGTAAATAGCCTATTTTTATCTCTACAGGCAGAGAGACACGGTGTGTGTCTCAAATTAGTGCGACGCATGATCAAAGTTACATGGCCGTGTGTCCTCTGGTGTTGAAATAGAAATAAAGTCAGTATGCTTCACACGGTGATACGAACTCGCCTCGGTGTTGATTCGAGTCGTAATGTTTGCCCGATTATAAATTGAGTAAGTTTCAACGGTTTGCAAAATAGACTTGGGATATAAGAAAATAAGCTCAAAAGGATGGTTTTTAAATGGCTCAGGAAATAAGGATATGGTTCGGCTAAGGCTCAAAGAGTGAACCAACACAATATGCTTGTGTCGACCCGAAACTTATATGAACACTTAGGAAAGAAATGGCAATGGAAATAGGTAGATAATTTGATTAACCGAGACCCGCTACCTATGAGAGATAGGAACCTCCGGTATGGGTGAACGCCACACTTTTGACAAAGTGATAAGTTCAAGAAAATAAACAAAGACGGATTGACGCAACAAGGGTTGCTTGATAAGTCAGTTCAGTCTTTGGAGAACGATGAGAGTTGAAACACTCACAAAGTAATCAAAATTCATTAAAGGTTCAAAAGTCCCTACAAAATGAAATAACCCAAGTATTTATAGCTACATTATAGGCTAGTCGAATGGGAACTAAATCAGCTAAAAGTCGGCTTTCATTCAGCTGAAACTTCTTAGTAATTTCCTTAAAATTTCCTAACAAGCTGGAAATTAATGTTGAGCTGAAAAGGCCTTGGAAAATTCGGCCAAATAAGATGAATGAAGTTTAATGTTCAACCTTTTGGAGAGTCATGAATTTAAATGAGCAATTTGTGCAATTTAATAGCCTCCCAAATGGTTCAGCCGAATATAGGTTGCATCAAACATGCATCACATTAATTGGAGCTTTAATTGCGTCTTGAACAATGGATGGCCAAGAGCCGAATGAGCAGCACTAAAACTTTCTAGCTGAAAGGATTATTGAAGGCAATTATTGGCCTTTGATCTCCACAAAAAAGGCACCTAGGAAACTCAAACAGCAGTTTGGATCATTTAATTCGGCTCCTTATACATTGTGCTGCATGAATGGTCACCTGCACATGCATGAAAAGAAGAATTGTTAGCTGCTGTTATTTAATGCCGTCCCATGCATAAAAAGGAAGAAGTCAGTAGCTCCTTTGCATTTAAACCGTCCCATGCTTGCATTAAATTTGTCCATGTATATGCTGCAAGAAATAAATTCAGCCAAGTTACTTTTAAGAAAAATTAAATTTGGTTGCAGCATGAAGCAAATTAAATCAGCTCAAATTCAAGACATTAAATTCGGCTGCAACATGTAATAATATAAATGTAGCTAAGACAAATTAAATCATGTGTTCACTAAGACATATTTAATTTGTCTCAAACTTAGACACCTTAAATCAGCTATTAACATGCATTAACTAAGACATATTTAACACTTAAATTAAAAATGTCCAGAATTTAGATATATTAAAAAAATGAAATTAATTATTTGAGCTGAACTTTAACTAATTAAACTAACTTAATTTAATTAATTTATTCCAGGAACTTAAATGCATATAATTAAATAAATTTGAATCAAGCTCAATGAGCTTGCATCAAATCGGATTTGAGCTCCATTAGGGTGGGACGAGTTAGATCAGCTGAGGAAAAACTAAGATTGAGCTCGTTGAGCTGAAATTGGGCTTCATTTTGCACTTAAGCCCCTCAAGCATAGACCACTCTCGATGGCGTCGAGTTGTGTTGTAACATGATGCGATCGGGTTTGCATCATACCCTCCCTCTTGAAAATGATTTGTCCTTAAATCGGGCCACTTGCTCGAGAAAAATTTTCCAAAGTCACAAACCCTTTTATTCATGATTCGGACAAAATCATTTCCAAAACTCTAAGAACCACAAATGGTTCGAGAAGCAAACGGGTTATTTCCATGCCCTCCCTCTTTAGGAGGAACCCATTTTGAAGTGTCACCTACACAAAAATTTAATAGATTAGTGTCGCCATGGTTTACGAACTCAAAAGATGCGAACTCAAAAGAACGTTTCAGAATCTCATACAAAAATTGAGTGTATAACCCAATGCCGGGGTCAAAGATGGAAAACGGCCTTACCTTTCCACAATGGATCAAAAGGTTCATAGAGGGAAACAAACCAGGATCACAAGGCATTTGAGAGTTAACAACATTCCATGGTTCAAATACCTAGGACAATGATAGAGAACGATGTGCTCTGGAATCAAAGACAAGGTTTCCTCTTACCTTTTCACCTTGACTTGCAAATTTCTTAGCTGGCAGAATGGTTGGAGCATGAAGCAAGCTAAAGTTATAATCATGCATATTGAGCTCTAGTTGGTTAAACAATAATATAAAGCAACCTTCGGAACCAATGATTTGATTTTGACTTGGCAAAACAACAACATCTTTTGTCTTCGAAAATAAAGATAATTCATCACACAAACAAAAATTGTTCACACATTTACTCACATAAAATTTACGACGCTCACCTTCACTTAGCATCAACTTATGAACACGTACTCCGGGATTGAAAACATGGTTTTGATCACTTGTTCCAGCACGTAACAAAAATTTCATTTTACAAGTAAATCACAAATGCTAAGCAAACAAGACTTAGACATGTAAAATTTCAAACAATCAAATCTCTCAAGTCTCATTCGAATAGGCATGCAAATACACGAAGGTTTCGCATCAAGAATCAAAGAATCCATATGGTCAACACAAACAAACAGATTAGATGTCAACTTTTTATCACACAAGTCCAAATTTTGTTTGTGTTGTTTTAATCTTGCTTCATCATCGAACTTGCCAACACCATACAAATCATGAGAAAAACTTTTGAACCATCATTCCATTCAAAGTCACCATCAGTCAAAAATGGATACTTAGACAAATCAAAATGAGAAGTTCTTTTGCTAACTAAGTCCTTGGCAAGCTCACCATTAACATGCACGAGAGATTGTTGAGATTCAACTAACAAAGAATCCTTACTGTGCTTACCTTTAAGCGCTGGTGGACTAAGGTCATCTACGTTCTTACCTTTATCGATCAACTTGAATCGCCTCTCTTCAAGAACGTATTGGAATTGTTTCTCGTCACATAGGTCTTTAGGAACCTGAAAAAAAAACAACACGAGGAAGGTTCACATTTAGGTTAGTAAACATATTCTTTACATTTTCTTGTTCTTTTGCCTTTTTCTCTCGATTTTTTTTCAACAACACTTGTTTCTTTTACACACTCATCTTTTTCTTCAATTTCTTTCTCTTTTTCAATTTGTTTTTCTTTATCACGTTCTTTTTCGATCTTTATTTCTTGCTCATAAACTTTTTTAATCTCACTCCCTTTTTGTTTTTCCATTTCTTTTTCTCGCAACTCTTTTTTTATTCTCTCGATTTCATTCAATATGCACTCATTTTCTCACATCAACATTTCTTGTCTCTCTTTCCTTTTTATTTCTTTTTGTCTTGTTCTTTCATTACAAGAAGATGATAACATAAAAGAATCAAAATGACGGGCTTTTAATTGAAAAGAAGTGGAAGAATCTTTATATAAGTTGCGTTCACTTTTCCATGAATAAGCCTCCATGGATGAGTACGGAACACACTCACTTTTTCGTAAGGACTTCTTCGTAGATGAATACTTTGAGGTACTTGAAGAGAAATTCCTACATTCTCGTTTGTCACCTTGAAAGGTTTCAAACTTGTAACTTGCCTCATTTCGTCTCGAATTCCTTGAGGAATAGGAATCACAATAAGAATCTCTTCTCGAATAGTCATTGGATGTGTGTTTTCGTGATGATCTTATCTTCGTCCCTCGATTTGGTGAAATGTGCTTTCGTGGGGCTCTTACCTCTACTCGGTCCAATTGTTCATGCAATTTATCAAATTTAGAGTTCACCATTCTATACATCTCTTGCATCACATATTGAAATTCTGATTCTGAAAGCCCTTCTTGGAATTATCTATTGATGAACAGAAAAGTGATTAAAACAGAAAAATGGATGCCTCACCACTACAAACCTCCCGTTTCACACACAAAGAAAAAGTAGACAGCACTCCACTCGTGTTTGCACTCTATTTGGCTTTTACTCACTTTAATGGTCTCACTGCTCTCTTGCCTTTTTCCGCTCACGTTCGCCTCTCAAAGTTCTTCAAGGACTACTTAGACAAATCAGTACCCGTTGAGGAGTCGGTTTGCAAAAGTGATATTGGGTTGGGTGAGGCATTGTTGTTGGGACAAAGGGTAGGCTAGCAAACAAAGAAAGAGGGGTTAAGTCTGGCCAAAGATATGGTTAGCAACAAAGGAATTTTCGGGCAGAATAATTTGTACTACTAATTTCTTTTCTCTTTATATATATATATATATATATACTTTCGATTTTTTTTCACTAATTCAAATTTTGCACTTTTTAAATAAATATATTCTTCTTTTTTTTTGAATTTTTTTCAAATTTTTTTTTGAACTTTTTTCAACGAAATATAACCTGGTAATTCTAAAAATGCCGATACTTATTTCAATTTTACCAGTTCTGATACAAATGATACGAACTCGCCTTGGTGTTGATTCGAGTCGTAATATTTGCCCGATCGTAAATTGAGTAAGTTTGAACGGTTTGCAAAATAGACTTGGGATATGAGAAAATAAGCTCAAAAGGATGGTTTTTAAATGGCTCAAGAAACAAGGATATGGTTTGGCTAAGGCTCAAAGAGTGAACCAACACAATATGCTTGTGTCGACCCGAAACTTATATTAACACTTAGGAAAGAAATGGCAATGGAAATAGGTAGATAATTTGATTAACCGAGACTCGCTACCTATGAGAGATAGGAACCACTGGTATGTGTGAATGCCACACTTTTGACAAAGTGATAAGTTCAAGAAAATAAATAAAGACAGATTGACGCCACAATGGTTACTTGATAAGTCAGTTCAGTTGTTGGAGAATGATGAAAGTTGAAACACTCACAAAGTAATCAGAATTCATTAAAGGTTCAAAAGTCCCTACAAAATTAAATAAACCAAGTATTTATAGCTACATTATAGGCTAGCCGAATGGGCACTAAATCAGCTAAAAGTCAGCTTTCATTCAGTTGAAACTTCCATGAAACTTCCTAGTAATTTCCTTGAAATTTCCTAACAAGTTGGAAATTAATGTTGAGCTGAAAAGGCCTTGGAAAATTCGGCCAAATAAGATGAATGAAGTTTAATTTGCAGCCTTGATTATTTGGAGAGTCATGAGTTTAAATGAGCAACTTGGGCAATTTAATAGCCTCCCAAATGGTTCAGCCGAATGTTGGTTGCATCAGACATGCATCACCTTAATTGGAACTTTAATTGCGTATTGAACAATGAAGGGCCAATAGCGAATGAGCAATCCCAAAACTTTCTAGCTGAAAGGATTATTGAAGGCAATTATTGGCCTTTGATCTCCATGAAAAAGGCACCTAGGAAACTCAAACAACAGCTTGGATCATTTAATTCGACTCCTTATACATTGTGCTGCATGAATGGTCACCTGCACATGCATGAAAAGGAGAATCATTAGCTGCTATTATTTAATGTCGTCCCATGCATAAAAAGGAAAAAGTCAGCAGCTCCTTTGCATTTAAACCGTCCCATGCTTGCATTAAATTCATCCATGTATGTGCTGCAACAAATAAATTTAGCCAAGTTACTTTCAGGACAAATTAAATTCAGCTGCAGCATGAAGCAAATTAAATCAGCTCAAATTCAAGATAAATTAAATTCGATTGCAGCATGTAATACTATAAATGCAGCTAAGACAAATTAAATCATGTTTTCACTAAGACATATTTGTCTCAAACTTGGACACCTTAAATCAGCTATTGACATGCATTAACTAAGACATATTTAACACTTAAGTTAAAAATGTCCAGAATTTAGATATATTAAAAAAACAAAATTAATTATTTGAGCTAAACTTTAACTAACTAAACTAACTCAATTAAATTAATTTATTCTAGGAACTTAAAGGCATATAATTAAATAAATTCGAATCAAGCTCAACGAGCTTGCATCAAACCAGATTTGAGCTCCATTGGGCTGGGACGAGTTAGATTAGTTGAGGAAAAACTAAGATTGAGCTCGTTGAGCTGAAATTGGGCTTCAATTTGCACTTAGGCCCCTCGAGCGTAGGCCACTCTCGATGGCTTCGAGTTGTGTCGTAACATGATGCGACCTGGTTCGCATCATATAGAATTTAGTTGAAGTTAGGAATGGAGGTTGGATATTAATGGAAATGAGAAAGATGGTAAATGGGTAGGTTCGGCTTAGGATGGAAGTAAAGAAGATGGGTGTTTGGATGGATGCTCGACTTCGTCTTTGTTTTTGTCCACTTTATCCTCCGATTCAATTTTGTCATTGGGTATCACTATCATCATGTTACGATTCAGACATTGACTCGCTATGTGCCCTTGACCTTGACACTTAAAACACTTGATGTCTCGGAAGTGAGTTTGAACATTTTCAGGGGCCTTACCTTTACTCGATTTCTAGCTTAGATTCGGGGATCGTCGGAGACTTCGTCACACTATCCAACTATCATCTTGGTACTTTTGAAACTAAGTTTTGGTCATATGGCATGTATAGGAGTTGGTCATTTTGATGTATAGTTTGATAATGAATTTAGCCATTTGGTTTGGGTTGTATACGGTAAGTATTTTGTTTGGTGTATAGCCATGAGAGATGGCTTATTTTGGTTCCATTTTGGAAAATATGATGATGTATATATATATGTGTTAATGTTCCTTGATGATGTGGTTTATAATTGCTTGTGAATGGCTTGTTGAAGTTTAGAGTTTAAGGTAGCTAATGGTGAAGAATTTGATATTGATATGTTTGTGGTTTTAAGCAAAGAAATGCTTAGATGAAATTGTGCATATAAATGCTCTGTGAATGTGAAATTGGTATGACTGAATGAGCAAAACTTGATATTATAAGCATTTTAGTTGTTGGAATTGAAATGGCATGTTTTAGTTGTGCTTGTGGTTGTATTGGATGCCTATTTATGCTATGATTTGAGCCATTTGGGTTGTGTAGGTGTGAGCAAGTTTGGGTGGAAAAATAGCTTGGTAAATAGCCTATTTTTATCTACACGGGCAGAGACACGAGCAGAGACACGGGCGTGTGTCTTAGCCGTGTGCGACGACCGAGAAGGTTACACGGCCGTGTGTCCCCTGGTGTTGAAATAGAGACAAAGTCAGCAAGCTTCACACGGACTAGCACACGGGCGTGTGATTGGCCGTGTGGCCTAAGTCAATATACCCTACAGGTTTGGCAGGGCCTGGAACTCGGGCGTTTATTGCCATTTTTAGGGCACACGAGCTAGTCACACGGGTGTGTGTGTTGGTCATGTGACCCAAGTCAGAGAGTTGCACGAGGTCGGACATGGGTTGGGACACAGCTATGTGCTCCCATTTCGAATGTCTACAAGTCCTGCGACACGGGCGTCTTTCTCATACGGGCGTGTGTCCCCTATTTTGGAAAAATTTTCTAAGTGTCCTAAAAGTTTTTAAAGTTATCGATTTAGTCTCGAACCACCCCGAATGTATGTTTTAGGCCTCGTAGGCTCATTTTAGGGACATTATGATTGGTTGTGAATGAATTGTAGTTGAATTGACTAATTGTATGAGGAATGTATGTTTAAAATGTGTGATAAGTTCGGTAATGCTCTATAACCTTATTCCGGCATTGAATACATGCAAGGGATGTTATAGTTCATGTATCTTGTTATTGTTCTTATTCATTTACGGGGATGCTTGGGCAAAAATGAGCCATGTCTATCCATGATAATTGCACCAAATTGAAAGGAAAAATGTGGTGGAGGCTAGTGTGGTAGTTCACTTAATGGGCCAAAAGTTGTAAGGTAGAGTTCATTACTGGGGGAGGAGGAACTAGAAAAAAGGAAGGATGAAAGTATAATGAAGAACGTTCAAAGAAGAGGATGAAAGGAAAGAGAAAATGATCCCTTGCAAATGAGCAAGAGGGGAATATAAATGGGTTAACCCTAGCCATAGTGTGTATCCTATTGGTTAACCTGTCATTCATTGGTCCCAGGGGCGTAGCCAAGGGGGGGCTAGCATGGGCCCCGACCCCCCTAAAAGGTAAAATTTCTATTTAGGTCCTTTAGATTTTTTAAAAAATTTAAATTAGTAAAGGTAAAATTACACTTTGGCCCCCCCTAAAATTATAAAAATTCGATTTAATTCTTTACAAATTAGAAAGATATAAACTATAAAAAATTAAAATTTCATCCGGTACCCCCTAAAAAATTATCCTGACTTCGTCCCTGATTGATCCTATAAGTGATTAGTAATAGATATCTTGTCAAAGTGACTAGATTATTAGAGGTAATTGACCGGCATACTTGTGAGAACCTAGTGAAACAATGCCGGAAGGGAACGCTAAACACTAATGAAGTAGATATCCCTAGGGAGGATGTAATTGATACTGAGTATAACGCTAACAAAATATGTGTAACAATAAATGTGTGGGCTGCGCATTGGAGATGCAGCAAGATTTGAATGGCATGGTGCGAAATGTGAGAACAATGGTGATTGTGAATGGTGATGGTTACTTTTGGCGACAACTGGCCTCTTCCAAACTCACCCAAGAGAAAAACAAAAAAGCTTAACTTTTATTTTGAATTCTTTAAGGAAAAAAAAAAAAAAAAACACATTTGTATTGGGGTTCCTAATTTTAACTTTCTTTTATGAATGTTTTTTAGTTCACTTTTTACTTTTTACCTTCTATTGGGGGCCAGTATTGTTACTTTACTTGAAGAAGTAGCAAAAGCTCAATTATAATCTGGTGTGCCAATCAATTGTTTCTGCAAATATCACTGCTTTCAATGTGGTTTTAATTTAACTGGTCCTTCATTTTTGGAAAGTTAAAAACATTAAATAGAAAATATCTTCTTATTTAAAATTTTCATTCTCTAAATATCTATAATCTATAACAATAAATAAAAGTCATCCAAATTCATTGTGATTTGTGAAGCTGGAGTCAGCAAGTAAATTGATGGTTTTTTTTTTTGGGCAATTTCTCAGAACTGGTTACATGTCTGGATCTAGTGAACAATTTAGAGCATGAGGCATCAACTTAAAAATTTTGAATGTTAATTGTTTAAAATATAATTATATTAAAATTTACATTTAGTTTTTAATGTTGTTAGAAATTTTACAATTATTTTATGTTATTTTTATGTAATATATTAATTTATATAATATTTTACATATTATTATCATACTTCAATTTAAAGATTATGTTTTAGGCTCGGATTTTAGTTTATAATATATTTTACATGAGTTATCATTGATTTGATTTAAAATAAAATAAAATTTACTTTTGAATTCAAAATATTATAAATTAATATAGTTTTATTTCACGTTAATTTTAAATGTTTATAATTTTTTATGTCAATTTTGCAAGCGGTGAGAATCAATTTTAAATTATTTTTCAACAATATCATTTTTAAGGTTCAATTTAAAATTTCTTTCCGAAGCATTAATATACCTTACAATTGTATACAACAATTGTTTATTTTCCATGTTAACTTTGGGACATATTTAATTGAAATTCATAATAGTTTAATTTTAACTCTATTTATTTACTTAAGATATTAAAATATAAAAATTATTTAAATAAATAAATTATTATAGTAATCAATTTAGAAAAAATAATATCGTAGTTAAAGTAATTGGTACATACCTCAGATGTTGGACTTAGGTTAATTTAAAATCTGTATTTAGCTAGCATTAGAGGAAATTAAAATAAATTATATTAGGATTTTTTAAATGATATATTTAGATGAGTGGATTAATATATTCATTTTAATATTCTACTTAATTCAATGCTCAACAGGAAAAGTTAATTTTTTTATTTTATGTATTTAAAAGAGTAATTTGCATAATCACATGCATGAATTTAAGATCTCCATTCGACCTTAACATAAATATAGTTTTAGTAATTAATGAAATATCAATTATCAATATTATTACAACTTGAATATAAAATTTAAATAAAATATATTTTGACATTAAATATATTATTCAATAATGTTTTATCTTAAAATTAATGGATCACATACAAACTTCCATTTCCGGTGGATTTAATCCAGGAAAAAGGTGAATTGAAGGATAAATTATTCAAATCTCTTATCATTCATTCAAACTTGTTGGTCTCATTCTGATTAAATATAATTCTAAAACAACAATTTTAAATATACATCATAAATATTATAAATAATTATTAAGAATTTATTATGATTTTCTTAATCTATGCTTTAACTATATGTAACTTGTGAATTTATTTCTTATACTTTAATTTGGTCGTTTTAATTTTTATACTTTTTAAAATTTAAATTGTAATCCTTACAAATAATAGTTGTTAAATTAATTAGATTTTGTTATTTTTAAAATTTGACGTAGCAAATATATTACCATATTTGTAATACTATGTCAACTTGCGATTTTTACATATTACTAAAAAAGAAAAGTCAGTTAATGGGTTTAACTGTTGTTGCTTGCGTCAAAACTGATATTTTGAAATTACAGAAACTAAGAATGATGCAATTGAAGAATGCGAATTAAATTTATAACTACGCACAATACAAAATTAATAATAAAATTTAACCAATTGGATTTAATTGTTATTGTTTGGGTTAAGATTGTAATTTCAAAATTTGAAAAGTACAGGGACTAAATTTGATAAATTCAAAAAGTATAAGGACTAAATTTGAACAAACTAAAGTGTAGGGATTAAATCCACAATTTACACATATTACAAGATTAATAGCATAATTTAGCCAACTAGATTTCACTTCTACAGTTTGGGTTTAGGATTGTAATTTCAAAATTTGAAAAGTAGAGAGACTAAAATCAATCATTTCAAAAAGTATAGGGGCTAAACTTGATCCAATTAAAGTATAAGATTAAATTCACAATTTATGCATAGTACAATGACTAATGGCAAAATTTAACCCTTGTATCATAAAACTATAAGCAAGGGTTTTAGAATCAGATGATCGAATCGATCAAACCATCGATTCTCGGTCTGATCGATTTTGTCTAGTTTAATTGAATAAATTATTAAAAATTTAAAAATAAAAAAATTAGTTCAACCAATTTTTAGCCTGATTCAATTGATTTTTTAATCAGGTTGTACCAATTTACAAGTTAATCCATCCAACCCATTCTTCCGGACCAATATCGAGACTAATCCTATTCTAAAAACAATGGTAGTAAGAGATATTTGGTTCAAGTAATATTATATTTCATAAACTAAAAACTAAATAAAGTAATAAAATATATCTAAAAATATGCTATTCTATTAAAATAAAAAAACTTTGGTTTGGTGAATCTTTATATTAAACTTGAAATATATTATTTACTTACAAAACTAAAAGAGAGGGAAAAAAGAAGCAAAAACCGGTATATTTATTGTGTTAAGGTGAGGTTGGAGGTTGGGGGTGAAAAGGAAAAAGGAAACAGTAGCTAAAGTCCTGAACTTTAAAGTGGGGGAAGAAAGCTGCCACTGTTTTTTTTTTTTTCCTCTTCACTGAGGCATTAAAGCAAACATAAAGGGATTGTTTAATTGCTAATGGTGTGAGTCAGTCATATTTGGCTCCCATTGCAATGAGGTGTAAAAGTACGAATAAAGGAATAAATTAGCCTCTTTGTTTCTCTTCTACTCTCAATCGCTCTTTAGTGCCAATCTGTCAAACACCTCCAATAATCAAATGGGTTTTTGTTTCCAATATCAAATTTTACATATTATTTTAATGTAAGTGTAATTAAAATATAATATATTTTGTTGATTAAATTTTAGTTTAGCTGATATCGTATTATTGGGACAACGAGTTCAACCCTAATTTTTCTCGGGTTATGGATAGAAATAGGTAATATATCTTGATATTTTATTAATTTTATTCCTACCTATAGGATTTTACCTAAGTCAATTTTATGAATTAGGTCCATCCAAGGCCCCATAAGTGCGTTTATTGTTGGGTTGTGGACTAACCTACTTCTTCGGCTTGTTGGGCTGGTCCACATTTTATTCATCTAATTGAATTTTTGAACTTAATCTATCAAGGCCCAAATATATTTACGACGTTACTAATTACAGTAATAGTTAATGTTTTTAAATTTAGATTGGTGATTGAACCAATTTGATCATCGATTTTCAGTCTAGCTGATTCAATTGGTTTAACCACCGATTCGACTGATTTACTGTTTAATAATATAAAAGAAAACAAAAAAACCCAAGTAGCTATTACTATAAGGCCCAACTATGTGCTTTTTTATAACCTAACCATGTTTGTAAATTACTATAAGACCCAACTATGTTAGGTCCAGAGTAAAAAATAAAAAAACTTAATTCTTTCCCTCATCTCTTTCGTAATTTCCTTGCTGCCTATTTCTTCTCATCTTCCCATCTTTTTCTTTCTTTCTCATATTTTGGTTTTTTCGGTTCATCTTTTCATCTCTTACATTCTCTTGGCTGCTTTTGGCCTGTGGTTGTAGACTGAAATTATGGCGAAGCTGAGTACTTTTTTTTTTTTTGTTGTTATGGAATTAAATTGTATATTTTCATAATAGTAAAAATGTAATTTTATCATTTTAATAGTCCATATTTTTATAATTTTTAAAAGATTAAATTAATTTTTATCATTTTAAGATCAAAGTGTAATTTTACTATTACTAATTAAAATTTTATAAAATTATAAAAAAAATTTAATAGAAAATTTTATATTTTAAGAAGGAGTTGGCTGGCGACAATAAGAAGATAGTAAACAACAGTTGGTTGGTGATTAGAAAATTTTAGTTCAAAAATACAAAAAAATTTGTTGAACTAATTTTTTGTCAATTCGTCTGATTTTTAGTTCATGAGTGAAAGACGATTTTAACTAATTGACAATTCATCTATTTTCAATTTAATCCACTGATGTAATTTAATTTCAAAACATTGGTTATAACGTCTGATTTGGTTGGGTTGTTAACATTACTTTTATACACAAAATGGAGTGATTTAACTATATATATATATATATATATATATATATAAAATATATATATAAAGAGGTTGTTAAGTATATTGGTAACTTTCAAATGTAAACCACTTTTCACTTGACAAGTGGTAAGACATCTCATTAATTTGAGTAATTTTTATTGATGACTCTAATTTGTCATATAAAAGTCAAAATTCATTATGAATGCTGAAAAAAAAAATTGCTAATCAATTTATGGTATACGTAATGAAATATTAGACATTAAAGTATTTTTAATTATTTTACATTTATGATGTAGTATTTCTCATATATTTCAATTAACCCAAAGCAATGGTATATATTATAAAATTACATCGAATTTATATTGAATTTAAAATTCTAGAATATGAAATATATATTGCAAAATTAATTGTCAATTATTAAATTAAATTACATATATGTACCAAAAAATTATTAAATTATCATTGCAAAAAAATAATTGACTATCGGTTTTAATATTAAGTTTAATCTAGACGATAAGTCATGTTTTTTAGACAATTTTATTTTGATTGATTATTATATCTTAACTATTTGTTTGCTATTGTTTTCAAGGAAAGGGAGCTTGCAACATAAAATGAATGTCGCAGTGAAAAAAAGGAAGGAGAAGATAATTTTATTTTAGGTCCCTCGAATTTTAAAATTTTTTCTAATTTAATATTTAATTTTAAATTTCAATTTAATTGATTTAATCATTTAAGGATGTTTTAATTTGTGCAATTGTATCCTTACAACATGTCTTAATTTATTCAATTGAGCCCTTATGGTTTTATGCAATTTGAAAAGTTGTAAAATAGTTATATATTACATTTTATTAGTGAAAATTGTTAAAATTATATGTGTACAATTTTTTTTTGGTGAAAAAAAAGAAAATACAACTCAAGTATTAAAAACTCAACACATAATCCTTGTCAACCAACCATAAATCCGGTTCTCTGTCTCGCCTAAGCTTAACTATCTTGTCTGCAATTCCATTCTCTTCTCTAGGAATATATTTAAGATTCCAATGACTCAGGAGCTTCAAAAGCAAAAGTATTCTCCTTACTAAGGCAAAATAAGAACCATTACGAACTCCTTCATGAATAAATTTAACAGCTTCATGACTATCTATCCGAATGATGACTTTCCGATATCCACGTTCGAGAGCAATTTGCAACCCATCAAGGATGCCCTATAGCTCTGAATCAGTAACTTCACAACTTTCCAAATACCTTGTTAAACCAACAATCCACTTCTCATTATGATTTTCTAGAAGTCCTCCAGCTGCAGCAAACATCTCCACAAGTTTAACCGAACCATCCGTATACAAATAGACCCAACCATCGAAGACACTGGAACTAAATCCGATCTTAAAAATTTGGAACCTTGCCAAACTGATGCCGAAACATACTGCTTTGCCCAACATAATGATGTCTTGTTAGCCTCATTAGTACTCCACGAAAGGCCTTGAAAAATGCAGAGCTTCCGAATCTTCCAGATGCGCCAAATGATAATCCCGAACAGACAAGACCAATTGACTCCTCCCACTAGATTTATGTCCTGTTGATTCCGTAAATTAAGCTCCATCCATTCATATAGAGACCCTGCAAAAAAAAAAAATAGATTGTAACACCTCTAACCCGTACCCATCGCCGGAATAAGGTCATGGAGCATTACCAGAACATTCAAAAACATTTACAGATAATTCATGTAAGTTACTATTTAAATTTTGAAATCATTCGTAACGTCCCTTAAATGGACCCTCGAAGCCCAATATGAGCATTAGAATCGAGTCGGGACTTAATTGGAACATCTAAGAATTTTTTGCGAAATTTCAAAATATTTTCCAAGGTGCAGGACTTACACGCTCGTGTGGTCCAGGGGGCACGCACATGTGATCTTGGGACACGCTCGTGCTGCCCGTGTTCTACCCCGTGTAACTCTCTGACTTGTGCACACGACCATGCCACACGCCAATGTACTAGGCCGTGTGGTTAATTAATTCATTTCAAAATTAGGTGCAGGTTTCACATGGCCAAGACACACGCCCGTGTTCTAGGCCATGTAGCATACACGGTTAAGACACACGCCCGTGTTCTAGGCCATGTACTCAATTCTCATGCTCGTGACTCATTGAGCATTCTTCTCAAAATTAAGGTGCAGGGGACAAACGGCCTAACTACATGCCCATGTGACACATGGTCTAGACATATGTCCGTGTGCTTGCCAATGTAGACAAAATAAAGCCATTTCTTGGCCTCATTTGTCACCCAAATTTACCATTTTCTTGCACTAAAACATGCCAAACACATTCCAACCATTTCAAGCATTCAAATTAAGCAATTTCCATCATTTAACATGGCATGTCATTGCTTGCATACATGTTTACTATCTTATCTTGGTTCAATCTATGTGTTAAACATGATTTGATCAACTACTATATATATATATATATATATATATAACTACCATAGCATGACATTACAAGTATATTAAAACAACCATTACTAGCCATTCCAATGGCTAGATTACAAACATCATTATCTAGCCACTAAAGGCCAAGTTGTCCTATACATGCCATTATACCAAAATGATTTTACTACATATACCAAAATAAGCTAGTTGATAGTGTGACGATGCTCCAATGATCTCCAACCTTCGTGTAACATCCCAAACCGGTCAAAACGCTACGACCGAATCCGGCATGTCACTGGAAAAGAATCATTTTTTTTTTGAAAACAAGTTGCTGACTTAAATTGCAAGGAAAATGTCTCTTTTTATGGAAACCGAAATTTAGTTAAGTAATTTGTTAAAATCATTTTCAAGTTCGTTTTGAAGAAAATCAGGTCAGCTCATCGTTGCTGCAACATCGCTTGTTTCCCAATGGTAAAGTTTTGGAAAATCCCGGAATTTATTAAGATTGTGAAAACATTCATTTTATAGTTTTTTCCCAATTATCTTTGCTTTAATATTTGTCACAAATTCAAGGCATTTGTCAAAATAAATAAACCTAAAGCAAAATATAGATGGCCTTATTACATAATCGGAAGCCCAAAATTTAAAACAAAGTAAAATCGAAATTTAACCATTTAATAAAGAAAACAACTGTTGAGCATGGCCACCTCGAGTCCATCCCGGCTCCATGTCCGCGAGCTAGGGATTATATGAAAAATGTAAAGGAAGGGGTGAGTCACCGAGACTCAGTGCATAAATCCCCATCCTAAAGATGATAAGCTCATACACCCATTCATATGCAAACATGCATGCCATGCAACCGAAAACCTAACCATCCGAACTCCCAATTCTACCCTGTGTGGTACCAAACCACTGGTGGTGCCAAACCACTGGTGACCCAAAGTCACGAATTAATATATGTGGTACCAAACCACTGGTTACAATCCCTTTTAATATTATATGTGGGGCCAACCCACTGTGGTGCCAGACCACTGGGACGAGTCACGATGTGGTACCAAACCACTGGTGGTGCCAAACCACTGGTGACCCAAAGTCACAAATATTCACATGTGGTACCAAACCACTGGTGGTGCCAAACCAGTGGTGACCCAAAGTCACAAACAATCATATCTTCCTCCTCCTCTCATCATACCCATTTAAATGAACATGCCTTTCAGAAATAATCATGCTTGGCTTTCACAGATAATGTAACATGGCATATGCAGATTTAACAGAGGCAGTTAACACTAGCCATCAAAATTGGACTTACCCGGAGTCCTCGCTTTTATATGCATATCCACAGTTATTTCATCTTTTGACAGTATACATGATATTAACATACTAACACATTGCATATGAAGTGTGTAAGAGATACACACCTGATTACTCGCAAGACTACACTTTCTATGTCGACACTGTCGTTAATCGACACTACCGCTATCTGTCTACTCTCCTGTTCAGATTTGGTCCACACCAGTGTGTCGCGAACCGCAGAATCTGATCAGCTTCTTGAACTTAGGGGCTGGGTTTACCGATCCAACCCCTCCTACCGCTTGACTAGCCTTCGAGTCCATGAAAACACCTTGGTCACTAACCAAATTAAAGCAATGAACTCCAAACTAAAAGATTAACCCAACACTTAAAGTGAACACACTTACCTAGATGGATAATCCCTAAAACGTTGAATTTGATCCACAAGTCAAGCGAATCCCGAGTATCTCCACTGAAAAGTGACACCCCCTTCACCACCTACATTCGATCAAACCCTCACATTAGGCCAACTAGCCATTCGGCTTTGGCGTGAGAATCCCGGAGAAGAAGATAACGATTTAAGAGAACATTACTAACCTTAACACAAGAGATCCCTCTGGCACTTAAGAGAATTCGACACTAGCCCAGAAGAGAAGAAAATTCGGCAAAGTAAACACCACCAAGAATATTTGGCTTCTAAGATTAAAGAGTGAAAAGAAAGAATCAGTCATCCAGATAATGAGAAAGTGATTAGATTTTGAATAAAGATGAGAAAGAGAAGATATTGCAAAGAAGAGATGACAGAGATCTTACCAATCCTGCAATGAATCGGCTCAAAGTAACAGAAAATGCGATCTTCAGGTTTTAGTGATTGATAGCAGATTTAAACTAAAGTGATGAGATTCAAAGGGGTTTCGGCTAACAAGGAATTGTGTAGAGAATAACAAGATGAAGAAAAGAGATGAGTGATGATTCGGCCTTTGAGACAAAAGGTAGAAATAAACGAAAGAAGCAAAAGAGATTCGGCTATGGCTTTTAAGAGTGGAGGAAATGAGGAATGGAATTTGACAGAGGTATGGCTACAATGGTTTCAGGCTTACAAGAAAAAATGGCAAGGAATTTAGGACACAAATAATGAATGGTGAGTAAAGTAGGTTGGCCAAGCAACAAAATAAAAGCAGAAAAAGGAGAAGAGATCAAAAGAGCATTGACTTTGGGTATTTTGAGAGAAAAGGAAGAAGAACAAAATGCAAGATGTGAAAATGTGAGAGTGGTTCAGTTTCGGCACAAAAGAAAATAAAAGAAAAAGATCTCTAGGTGCTCCCTAACTAGCTGAATGTCACACCTCCCCCAAGCCTACATACCACATTCGGCCACCCACCTAAGCTACACCCAAAACCGAAAGTCCCACTCCCCCCAACTCTTTCAAATTTGGCTAACACCCTTCCCACTACAATCCCTTCTCTTTCTCCTTGCTTTTCTCCTGACCACCTATATAAACAAGTTTGAATATTTCAAACTCCTTACTTTTCTCTCTTCCATCCATCCACATCTGTTGACCCCTTCAAACCTCATCCACCAAAGTCAATCCTGAGCACAATCTCTCTTGGTCTTGGCGTAAAAAATAACAAGAGAAAGGGGATTTTTGCATTTCGAACCAAGGCTCCCCCACTCACCTTAGGCGCCACTCCCTCATGCCCTAAGTGGCGCCTCCCTGCCACTTCACCAAGGCACTTCTTGTGTCAAAACTTGCCATCAACTACCTTTAACACCTAGCTCAAATAGCTCCCCTCTTTTAGAAGCCCAAACTGCAAATTTCAAAGGAACCTTGGCCTAACCCAGGTTCATGCCTAAACCCCAAAACAGCTTAAACTAGCCTGACATCCATACCTTCTACATGCAAACAAATAAAATGCAAAGGCCCCGATTTAAGGATGTTACAGTTTTACCCCCTTAAAAATAATTTCGGCCTTGAAATTTCCTGATCAAAAGAGTTGAGGGTATTGCTGCCGCATCACATCTTCTGGCTCCTACATGGCCTCTTCTGTTCCGTGATTCCACCATAACACCTTCACCAAAGGCTGATTTCTGCAAGACTTTGACATCCGATCCGGGATCCGCATTGGCTCCTCCTCAAAAGACAAATCTGGGCTCACTTCAATTTTCTCTACTGGCACAACATGAGATGGATCTGAACGATAGTGTCTAAGTATGGAAACATGAAACACGTCATGGATCTGGCTCAACTCCGCTGGTAACTCGAGCTGATATGCTACTGGTCTCACACGCTTCAATACCCTATAAGGTCCGATCAACCTAGGGCTCAGCTTGCCTTTTCGACTAAATCTCAGCACCTTCGTCCACGGTGACACCTTCAGGAAAACTTTATCACCTACCGCAAACTCTATATCCTTCCGCTTAAGATCGGCGTAAGACTTCTGCCTATTCGAAGCTTCCTTCAACTGAGCTTGAATCAACTTAACCTTATCCTCTGTTTTAGCAACCAACTCTGGACCCAACAACCGACGCTCACCCAACTCTGTCCAACACGTAGGAGTGCGACACTTCCATCCATACAACGCTTCATACAGTGCCATCCGAGTACTTACCTGGTAACTATTGTTGTATACGAACTCCGCTAATGGTAGAAATTCTTCCCAGCTACCCCTGAAATCCAGAACATAGCCCCTCAACATATCCTCTAGAATCTGAATTACCCTCTCTGACTGCCTATCTGACTGCGGATGAAACGCCGTACTGAAATCCAACCTAGTACCCAAAGCTTGATGCAATGCTTTCCAGAATCTTGATGTGAACTTAGGATCCCTATCTAAGATAATCGACACTGGCACTCCATGTAGTCGCACAATTTTCGCCACATACAACCTAGCTAACCTTTAAAGTGAGTAATCAACCCGAACCGGTATGAAATGAGCCGATTTTGTCAAACGGTCCACAATCACCCCAACTGAATCCTTTTTCTAAGGCGTGAGGGGTAGCCCACTTACGAAATCCATCGTAATCATTTCTCACTTCCACTGCAGAATCTTTATCGGCTGCAACAGACCCGAAGGTAACTGATGTTCAGCTTTGACTTGTTGACACGTCAGACACTTACTCACGAATTTTGTTACTTCCCGCTTTAGACTTGGCCACCAACACTGCTCCCGCAAATCTCGGTACATCTTACTACCTCCAGGATGCATAGCGTACGGACTGCTATGTGCCTCCTGAAGAATCTTTTGCCTCAACTCCATATCCTTTGGCATGCAAACCTTCCCTTGGAAACACAGCACCCCCTCATTGCTCAAACTATACCCCTCCAAACCACCATTCTGCTCTTGCAAACATCGAGCACTTAAGACTTCATCCACCAACTGCTTTTTCTTCACCTGATTAACCCATGTCGGCTTCACTTGCAGTTTCGCTCGCAAACTTTCTTCATCATATGGACTAAGATGAGCAAACATCGCTTTCAAGTCTGACACCACCTTACGACTCAACGCATCCGCCACCACATTGGCTTTCCCTGGATGATACTCAATCGAGCAGTCGTAGTCCTTTAACAACTCGATCCACCTCTTCTGCCTCAAATTCAACTCTTTCTGAGTAAGGAGATACTTCAAACTTTTGTGATCCGTGTAGACGATGGACTTCTCCCCATACAAGTAGTATCTCCAAATCTTCAAGGCGAACACCACAGCAGCCAACTCCAAGTTATGTGTCGGATAGTTCACTTCGTGAGGTCTCAGTTGGCGAGAAGCATATGCCACTACTTTCCCCTCTTGCATCAGCACACATCCTAATTCGGTATGCGACGCATCACAATAAATGGTAAATTCTTTCCCCGTTTCAGGCTGAATCAAAACCGAAGCTTCTGTCTAAATCTTCTTTAGCTTCTCAAAACTTTCTTGCTGCTTGTCTGACCACACAAACGAAACCCCTTTCCTTAACAACTTGGTCAACGGCGCTGCAATCAAAGAAAACCCTTCCACAAACCTTCTATAATACCCTGCTAATCCCAGAAAACTCCGAATCTCGGCCACAGACTTAGGTGGTTTCCAATCCAATACCACTTCAATCTTCCGAGGGCCCACCCTAATCCCCTCAGTTGACACCACATGACCCAAGAAAGTTACTTCCTTCAGCCAGACTCGCACTTACTAAACTTTGCGAACAATTGCTTCCCCCTTAAAATCTACAGAACCACCCGGAGATGCTCATCATGCTCCTTCTCTGACTTCGAGTACACTAGGATATCATCTATAAATACTACAACGAACTATCCAAATACGGCTAAAAAACCCGATTCATCATATCCATGAATGCTGCTGGCACGTTGGTCAAACCAAACGGCATTACCAAAAACTCATAGTGCCCATAACGAGTGCAAAACGCCGTCTTATGGATATCAGGCTCCTTTACTTTAAGCTGGTGGTACCCCAACCTTAAATCAATCTTAGAGAAAACTGGTGCTCCCTTAAGTTGATTGAACAGGTCGTCTATCCTCGGCAACGGATACTTATTCTTAATCGTCAACTTGTTCAGCTGACGGCAGTCTATACACATCCGCATTGTTCCGTCTTTCTTCTTAACGAAAAGCACAAGAGCTCCTCAAGGCGATACACTCGGCCGGATAAAACCTCGATCCAACAGCTCCTGAATCTGCACCTTCAGCTCCACTAACTCCTTCAGCGCCATCCTATACGGTGCAATAAGCACTGGCGCGGTTCCAGGGAATAGATCTATACCAAACTTAACTTCGCGATCTGGAGGCAAATCCAGAAGCTCCTCTAGAAACACATCGACAAATTCTTTCACCGTTCGGACATCCCCCGCAGTTAACTCCTTGCCCTCCAAAGCAAAAACATGAACCATGAATGCCTCACATCCTTTCCTTACCATCTTCTCGGCCTTCAAAGCGAATACCACATTGGATAGGTAATTTCTTCTATCACCTATCATTACAACCTCTTCACCCTCGACAGACCTCAACACTATACGCTTAGTTGCACAGTCCAAACTTGCCTGATACTTCACTAGCCAATCCATCCCTAAGATCAAATCGAACTCCCCGAATGGCAGTTCCATCAGATCAGCCAAAAACACTGCCCCTTAGAGTTCTAGAGGTACATCCCTATACAGTTTATTTACTTCCACCGAGTGACCTAGAGGGCTAATTACGGTCATCTTCCTAGAAGAAACCTCATGGGCTAAGTTCAAAGTTCCCACTATACTACTAGCAACATATGAGTGCGTCGAACCAGCATCAATCAAAGTAGTATACGGTAACCCAAAAATTAGAAACGTAACGGTTATAACGTCCGGTGCGTCGCCCTCCTCTTGACGCCTTGCAGTATAGACCAACCCAGGCTGTCTTGCAATAGTATTCCCAGCACCTCTGCCCAGTGCTCCACGACCTCGCCCGTTACAATTACCACCACTGGCTGAACCTCGACCCCTCTATGGTTGCTGCCCACCGTTTCTAACCTGAGTACGCCCCTGACCCTCAGACTGCATCTTAGCTAGCTTCCACGGACAATCCCTTATGCGGTGATCTATTGACCCACACTCAAAGCACCCTCTGTTACCTGTCCAAAACTCTTCCCAATGGAACTTCCCACATCGAGCACACCGTGATGGCCACTGAGTAGTAGAGGAAGACCGTGTAGTCTGACTCGGTCCGCCAAATCTAGCCCTCTTCTGAGAATTTCCAGCAGACCCTGATGACCCAAAACTCCTCTTGTTCCTATTTCTATCCAGATTCTACCTCGTCGACTTCTTCACCCCCTCGGCTATTTTAGCCTTCTCTACAAGAACAAAAAATTCCCTCTCTTGTTGCGGAGCGATCAGCAACCGTAACTCATCTCTCAGCCCGTCCTCAAACCTGACACAGCGCTCATGTTCTGTAGGTATGATATTCTGAGCATAACGGCTCAACCTTAAGAATTTCGCCTCGTACTCAGAAACTGACTTACTCCACTAGACCAGTCTTAAAAATACTTTACGCTGTGCATCGATATAACTGGACCCAACATACTTTCTCTAATATGCCGCCTTAAAGAAATCCCAAGTGAGATCGTCGGCTATCGCACCATCCCGGACCATGAGCCACCATTGATACGACTCATCCCAGAGAAGGGACACTATCCCTTTTAGTTTTTCCTCAGTTGTAAAGTCCAAATTATCCATAATACGCTCCGTCGCCTTAAGCCAATACTCCGCTGTGTTGGGAGCCACACCGAAAACACCCCAGAATACTTCTACTCCATTGGCTCGGAGTCGTTTAGGCCTCGATTTTGAGCCCGCACCTCAACTCGCTCCAGCTACTCTCTTCGTAACCCGACATTGCTCGTGACATCGCATCATCACCACCATCGATCCTAAAACTCAGTGCCCACAGTTGGCGGCGGCGGTACCTCATCCTCTGACCCATGACCAGACCCGACTGGTTCAGACACAATCATCCTACCCCTACCACGGCCACGCGTGTTACGACCACGTCCTCGAGTGCTCATGACTAGCATTCACGAATTAATCTGATTAGGGAATTTTATGAGTTAGCTTTCTTCCACTGATTATTACAGAACGGTCTTATGAATAATTTTTTTTACAGTAGTTATTCTCGCAAGTTCACACAATCCTATGAGCTTCAGTCTCTAAAGTAGATTTCTACTACTGGCATCTATATCACAATTATTTAAGCCATGCCATCACAAGTTTGGGGAACTTACCGTTGCGAATTGGTGCCGGAGACTCAGGTGCCATGCTTTTCTCAAGGTATGCATTTTCTATCAAAATCATTTCACAAACCCTTAATTGTAAAACATTTTGGGCCTCAGGCCCACAGCCGAGCTTTTTGAATCGAGCTCTGATACCATAATTGTAACACCCTAAACTCGGTCAAAATGCTACAACCGAATCCGACATGTCACTAGAAAAGAATTGTTTTATAGTTTCTTTCCCTATTATCTTTGCTTTAATGTTTGTCACAAATTCAAGGCATTTGTCAAAATAAATCAACCCAAAGCAAAATATAAATGGCCTTATTACATAACCGGAAGCCCAAAATTTAAAACAAAGTAAAACCAAAATTTAACCATTTAATAAAGAAAACAACTGCTGAGCATGGCCACCTCGAGTCCATCCCGGCTCCATGTCTGCGAACTAGGGATTATCTGCAAAATGTAAAGGAAGGGGTGAGTTACCGAGACTCAGTCCATAAATTCCCATCCCGAAGATGATAAGCTCATACACCCATTCATATGCAAACATGCATGCCATGCAACCCAAAACCTAACCATCCGAACTCCCAATTCTACCCTGTGTGGTACCAAACCACTGGTGGTGCCAAACCACTGGTGACCCAAAGTCACGAATTAATATATGTGGTACCAAACCACTAGTGACAATCCCTTTTAATATTATATGTGGGGCCAACCCACTGTGGTGCCAGAACACTGGGACGAGTCACGAAGATAACATATGTGGTACCAAACCACTGGTGGTGCCAAACCACTGGTGACCCAAAGTCATAAACAATCATATCTTCCTCCTCCTCTCATCATACCCATTTAAATGAACACGCCTTTCAAAAATAATCATGCTTGGCATTCACAGATAATGTAACATGGCATATGCAGATTTAACAGAGGCAGTTAACACTAGCCATCAGAATTGGACTTACCCGGAGTCTTCGCTTTTATATGCATATCCACAGTTATTTCGGCTTTTGACAGTATACATGATATTAACATACTAACACATTGCATATGAAGTGTGTAAGAGATACACACCTGATTACTCGCAAGACTACGCTTTCTATGTCGACACTGTCGTTAATCGACACTACCGCTATCTGTCTACTCTCGCATTGGATCTTTGGTCCACACCTAGGTGGCCAATGTCGAACCGCATGAATCTGACCCGCTTCTTGAACTTAGGAAATGGGTTTACCGATCCAACCCTCCTACCGCTTAACTAGCCTTCGAGTCCATGAAAACACCTTGGTCACTAACCAAATTAAAGCAATGAAATCCAAACTAAAAGATTAACCTAACACTTAAAGCGAACACCCTTACCTAGATGGATAATCCCCGAAATGTTGAATTTGATCCACAAGTCAAGCGAATCCCGAGTATCTCCACTGAAAAATGACACCTCATTCACCACCTACATTCAGCCAAACCCTCACATTAGGCCAACTAGCCATTCGACTTTGGCGTGAGAATCCCAGAGAAGAAGATAACGATTTAAGAGAACATTACTAACCTTAACACAAGAGATCCCTCTGGCACTTAAGAGAATTCAACACTAGCCCAGAAGAGAAGAAAATTCGGCAAAGCAAACACCACCAAAAATATTGACTTCTAAGATTAAAGAGTGAAAAGAAAGAATCGACCATCCAGGATAATGAGAAAGTGATTCGATTTTGAATAAAGATGAGAAAGAGAAGATATTGCAAAGAAGACGACAGAGATCTTACCAATCCGCAATGAATCGGCTCAAAGTAACTGAAAATGCGATCTTGAGTTTTAGTGATTGATAGCGATTTAAACTAAAGTGATGAGATTCAAAGGGTTTCGCTAACAAGGAGTTGTGTAGAGAATAACAAGATGAAGAAAAGAGATGAGTGATGATTGACCTTTGAGACAAAAGGAGAAATAAACAAAAGAAGCAAAAGAGATTCGACTATGGCTTTTAAGAGTGAAGGGAATGGGGAATGGAATTTCGACAGAGGTATGGCTACAATAGTTTCTGCCTTACAAGAAAAAATGGCAAGGAATTTTGGACACAAATAGTGAATGGTGAGTAAAGTAGGTTCAGCCAAGCAACAAAATAAAATAGAAAAAGGAGAAGAGATCAAAGAGAGCATTCGGCTTTGGGTATTTTGAGAGAAAAGGAAGAAGAACAAAAATGCAAGATGTGAAAATGTGGGAGTGGTTCAGTTTCGGCACAAAAGAAAATAAAAGAAAAAGATCTCTAGGTGCTCCCTAACTAGCTGAATGTCACACCTTCCCCAAGCCTACATACCACATTTGGCCACCCACCTAAGCTACACCCAAAACCGAAAGTCCCACTCCCCCCAACTCTTTCAAATTTTACTAACACCCTTCCCACTACAATCCCTTCTCTTTCTCCTTGCTTTTCTGCTGGCCACCTATTTAAACAAGTTTGAATATTTCAAACTCCTTACTTTTCTCTCTTCCATCCATCTACATCTGTTGACCCCTTCAAACCTCATCCACTAGAGTCCATCCTAAGCACAAACTCTCTTGGTCTTGGCATAAAAAATAACAAGAGAAAGGGGATTTTTGCAGCTCGAACCAAGGCTCCCCTACTCACCTGAGGCGTCACTTCCTCATGCCTTAAGTGGCGCCTCCCTGCCACTTCACCAAGGCACTTCTTGTGTCAAAACTTGCCATCAACTACCTTTAACACCTAGCTTAAACAGCTCCCTCTTTAGAAGCCCAAACTGCAAATTTTAAAGGAACCTTGGCCTAACCTAGGTTCATGCCTAAACCCCAAAATAGCTTAAACTAGCATGACATCCATACCTTCTACATGCAAACAAATAAAATGCAAAGGCCCCAATTTAAGGATGTTACACTTCGTGAGCTTCCGAGCACTATAAAACAAGGGAAAATGAGATGGAGTAAGCATTACATGCTTAGTAAGTTCCTATAACGGTAACTAAACTTACCAATCTCGTTTATTAAATCTAAGCATTCAATATCATGTTTTCCATCCATTTGACAAAATTGCCTAAACACATGCATCCAATTAAACATGTTAGTCACAATCTTTACATATACATCAAGTAAGGATGGATGAGCTCATCATGCAATATTCTTTCAAGACATTATCATTTCATCTCATAATTATCATACCATGTTAAGAGATTTATGTCCGTTGAATCATTGAAATTTCGATGGATACTCAAGTGGTACACTCGAGTTGTACAATTCAATAACCCGTCAATTCTTTTTCAAGAGTACCCATTAGGGCACTTAATCAAAGAAAACACTCTCGAGCCATATATCGTATAATATAATTATCATTATAGGCTAAATCTTTTATATAACGTATGCTCAGAAGAGCTTAATTAGGATTACCAGTCTAGGCTAAACCTTAATCGTAACGTATACTCGAGAGGTATTATATCAGAATTACCTGTCCGGTCTAAATCCTTTCTGTAATGAGGTCAATAGGATTACTCGTCCGAGCTAAATCTGCCAGCAATAAATGCAGGACCTCATCCATTTCGGGAAAGCACATATATTCATCGAAATTCAATATTCAATCGGGACTTAACCCCTTTTTCACCATTTCAAGCATGTATTAAGTTTTTCATTATAGCATTCAAATAATATACATCAATATAAGTTAAATTCCATACAAACACAACATTCAATTAAACATATTTACATGCTCGATTAAGTTACACGAACTTACCTCGACACTTATTTGCGTAAGTAATATACTAATCCGAAACCTTTTTTTTACTCAGTCTAACCTCGAATTTGTGTTGTCTGGATCTATATAAATAGCTTTAATCATTAATTTCGCATATTTCATACTCATTTGGACTCAATTTACGTCCTAAATAAAATTACCATTTTACCTCTAACTTTTCCATAAATTCCAATTTCATCCCTAGGATCGGAAAATGAAACTTGTGCGATTTACTCCCTATTCCAAGCCGAACCAAAATCCCATTACAAAATTTACAGCACATGTATTCATAAAAATTCAGCATTTTTATTCAATTTCACAAATTTACATTTTAGTCTCTAAATCATGTTTTCATAAAAAATCACTTTGTAAAAGTTGTTTATCTATCAACAACCTTTCATTTTCTACCATAAATTTCTAATTTTCAGCATATTCATCCATGACCCAAATTTTATACCTTGATAACTTTCAAATTAATCCCCCAAATAGATAGATTAAGCTATCCCAGTTTCAAAAATATCAAAATTACTAAAAACGGGACAAGGAAACTTACCCAATTAAGCCATGAAAGTTTCTTCTCTCTCTCCTAGGGTTTCCATGTATTTTAGGTTGAAGAATATGAGAAAATAAAATGATATTTTCTTTTCATCTTTTAATTAATTAAATGTTTTTCAAATTTCAATTTAGTCCTTGCCCTATTTCTAAATTTCCATGGATGAGTCACCAAAAATCTATGTACTTTTCTTTAATGGTCTAATTACCATATAAGGATATCAAGTTTTGAATTCCATTGCTATTTAATCCTTCTAGCTATTAGAATTCAACTTTTTCAATATATGCGATTTAATCCTTCCAATAATTAAGCACATAATCGGTAAAATTTTCTTATCAAAATTTTCACATGACATGTCTATCATAATGCGGACCATATAATAAAATAAAAATAAACTTTATTTTCGGGTCAGATTTATGGTCCCGAAACCACTGTTCCGATTTTATTAAAAAATGGGCTATTACACAGATTAGTTACTTGTAGGGATTAACTGCATCCATATGTCTCTTGCCATTGTGCAATCCTTTAGAACATGAATGACACTTTCATAGTTATGACCGCAAGTACCACAAGCAGTATTTGATCCCAAACCTCTTCGCATCCTTTCGACATTGGGGAGTAAACGGTGTTTAATAGCAAGCCAAATGAATACTTTAACCTTTTGCGGACATTGATACTTCAACAGTAATTTCCAAACATCCTCTTTTGCATTCCATGAACCTTCCCGAAGTTTCCTATACGCACTTTTAATTGAGAAAGAGCCAGACGTGGAACCTCCCCAAATAAATCTATCTATACCAAAATTTGGATGAGGTGGCAAAATTCCTACAATCCAATGAATGATGTCTTCAGGTAACCAAATACGGAAGCAATCTAAATTCCAATCCCCATTTTCCGTGACCATATCACTAAGGGAACAATCTATATCTAAGCTAGAATTACAAGCTATCTTTTTGCAAAGAGGCTCAACATTAGGAACCCAAGAATCCTTCTAACAGTTAATATTGCGACCATCTCCAACTGACCAAAGGATATTTTCACTTACCACTGGCCAAATCTTTGAAAGAGATCTCCAAAAGAAAGAAAAATGTCCCATCGATAAAGATTTCGATAAACCACTTTGAACCCCATACTTAAAACAAAGCACTTTAACCCATAAATAAGAAGAATCAGAAACTAAATTAAATCCCAACTTCATCATGAAAGAAGTATTATGGTCTCATAAAGATCTTATCCCAAGACCACCATTTACTTTAGGTTAACATATCGCATCCCAACTAACTAAAGCTAATTTTTTATTTCCACTAGTGGATCCCCAAATGAATTTTCGAACCATAGCTTCAATCTCATCACACAAATCTTTCGACATCATCATTGATTGCATAAAATAGCTTGGAATAGAAAGCAACACCGCTTGAGCTAAAGTGATTCTACCAGCAAGAAAGAGTTATCTAGCGTCCCAACTACAAAGTTTACTACGCACTTTATCAACGACAAAGCACAGAGTATTACTTGTAACCTTCTCATGAAAGAGGGGAACTCCTAAATATGAACCAAGATTTTGCACCACCTGGAAACCAAAGAAACCACTAATGCGCCTTTGGATGTCTTCATCCACTCTTTTAGAGAAAAACATATTTGACTTTTGCAGATCAATATTATGGCCCAAAAACCTACAAAAAGTGTCTAAAACTTCCTTGATAACCGTGCTTGCTCTTCCTCCACCTAGCCAAAAAGGAATAAGTCATCTGTAAAAAAAGATGAAAAAGAGATGGACCTAATCTAGCAATCGGATAGGTGACCATCTACCATCCGTCATGGCCACGTAGATACCATACCCTAACCATTCCAAGCATAAAATGAAAAGGTACGGTGAAAGTAGGCATCTCTGACGAACTCTTCTTGCTGGTTTGAATTTTTGGTACGGCACTCCATTCCAAAGCACCTGCATAGTTGAACTAGAAATAGCTGACATAATAACATTATAGAGAAAATTAGGAATACCTGCAGCCTGTAAAGAAGCTTCAATAAAGTCCCAACGAACACAATCATAAGCCTTCTCTAGGTCGATCATAATGGCCATCCATCTTTTATTTTTTCCCTTACTCTTTATAGAATGAATAACTTCCTGAGCAATAATGATGTTATCATTTATATTCCTTCGTGCTACAAATCCTGCTTGTTCAGGTCCAATGATCTTCGGAAAAACCACTTTAAATCTGTTAGCAATGACCTTCATCACTAACTTGTATAGGACTGAATAGAGATTGATAGGACGAAATTGCGAGAAACATTTCGAATGCTGCACTTTAAGGATAAGGACAAACAGAGAAGACTCGTTTAACCCATTCATAAATCGAAGGACCCACTAGCTCCTACTGACTTTGATAAAAAATAGCATCTAAGCCATCACTGCCCGGTGCTTTTAAAGGTGCCAATCAAATAGGGCCTTCTCGATCTCCTCATCAGAAACCAACGTATTAAAGAATTGAATTGATTCTTGCTCAAGAGCCAGGAAGGAGCCACACCCAAGACTACCCGTTTTTCCTGATTGTTCGCCATAAACATTTTAAGAAAGAGTTGGCCAGGCTTCGCCACTATAGTTGGCTGGCGACAATAAGAAGATAGTAAACGGCAGTTGGTTGGTGGTTAGAAAATTTTAGTTCAAAAATACAAAAAATCTGTTGAACTAATTTTTTTTCAATTCGTCTCATTTTTAGTTCATGAGTGAAAGACGATTTTAACTAGTTGGCAATTCATCTATTTTCGATTTAATCCACCGATGTAATCTAATTTCAAAAACATTGGTTATAACGTCTCATTTGGTTGGGTTGTTAACATTACTTTTATACACAAAATTGAGTGATTTAACTATATATATTATATATATAAAGAGGTTGTTAAGTATTTTGGTAACTTTCAAATGTAAACCACTTTTTCACTTGACAAGTGGTAACACTACATCAAAACAGACTTTTAGTGGCGTTTTTAGTGGCGTTTTAATAAAAAACGCCACAAATATTATACATCTTTCAAACGCTGCAAAAAGTTGAACAATAGCGGCATTTGGGCCACCAAAACGCTACTAAGATCTGAGCATTAACGGCGCTTTCGTAGAAACGCCGCTAAAGATCTGAGCATTAGCGGCGCTTTCGTAGAATCGCCGCTAAAGATCTGAGCATTAGCAGCGCTTTCATAAAAATGCCGCTAAAGATCTGAGCATTAGAGACGCTTACGTAAAAACGCCGCTATAGATCTGAGCATTAGCAGCGCTTTCGTAAAAACGTCACTAAAGATTTGAGCATTAGCGGTGCTTCCTTAAAAACGCTGCTATAGATCTGAACATTAGCAGCGTTTTTATAAAAATTCCACAAAAGGTAAGCTTTAGATCTGAGCAAACCAACGTCATTTATTTTTTGAGCTTTAGTGGCATTTTTTATAAAAACGCCGCAAAAAATATTTATTTTAGGGTTTTGGGTTTAGAATTTAAAGTTTAATGTCTATGGTTTAGAGTTTTAGGGTTTATGATATAATATTTATTCTTTTGGGTTAAGGGTTTGTGTTTTATAGTTTAGGGTTTAAAGTTTTATTCTTTGGGTTTGGGGTTTAAAGTTTAAGGATACTATTTGAAAACTGAAAAATATTTTGAATTTACTGAGGTTCATGCACTTTTGTACTACACCCATATTATTTAGTATAATAATATAAAATATATGTTTTGTACTACACTAACATTGGCCACATGAATTCCCAAAAATTTGGTCTCGGATTATGGTTTAAGGTTTGCGGTTTAAAGTTTAGGGTTCGAGTTTTATGGCCTAAGATTTATGGTTTGGGGTTTTGACTTTAAGGTTCAGTGTTTGGTGTTTGTGATTTAGGGTATAATATTTAGGGTCTAGGGTTTATGATTTAGAAATTAATCTTGGATTTTTAGAATATAAATCAAAATAAGATAAATGTAAATTATTATTTTAAAAAATATATATCAAAATGGGTTAAATCCCAAAAGCATACATGAACAATGGTTTAGTGTGCAATTGTATACATGAACTTTAATTTGATCCAGATATTGTAAAATATTAACACAATTATTGATATAATTAACATCATTTTTATTTATATATTGCATACATAAAAATTTATATTTATTCAATATAAAAATATATTGATGTATTTATATTTTAAAATAATGTGTATGATTAAATCAAAATTAAAGTTTCAACTATACATTTAAACCACAATTAGAATTTCACATCTAGAATTACACATTAAACCAAAATTCATATATAATTCTAAGATGTATCTATATCAAAATTTAAGTGTATGCATATAATTAAATGCCATTTATATAAAAATCTAAACAACTAATGTAAACCATACTTAAAAGAATAATGTTGATGTAAAAAGAAAGAAAAAGAAATTCCTAAAAGAGTTGATGATAGTAATTAAATTTTAAAATTTAATAATAAAAATTACAAACTTAAAATTTAATATTTAATATTTTAGTTAAAAGTTCAATACTCAAAATATAATAAAAAATTCAAAACAATAATAATCTCGAAAAAATTTTTGAAAGAAAAACATAGAAAATATAGGTTAAAAATGGAAAAAAAATTAAAAATGTGTAATAAAAAACGCCACAAAAAATGGAGCTATAGTGGCGTTTTTAGTAAAAACGCCGCAAAAGTTCATAAACACGGTGTTGTTTTTTCTCTACTAAAAATGGAGCTAAAAAACCTTATAACCCCAATTTTTATTTCCCAAACCTTAAATTTCCTAAGTCCCAAGAATTTCCCTATATCGATTTCCTAAATTCCCAAACCAAAATCCCCCAAATCGGTTTCCCCCACCTTTCAATCCAATTTTCCTCATAAGTCACTATGCAGTCATTGGTCATTAGCCATGGTTCTATGTTTTTAGCTGTTGGTTTAGGGTTTACAAAGATGGCGCATGTTCAAGTTCAGGGACAAAGTGGGGGGGCGTTAACAATGGATCTGGTGGAGCCAATAACCAATTTGTAACCTTGCTATATGTTGGGGATTTGGATCCAAGTGTGACCGTGCAAAATTTCTCAACATTTTCTAATCTTTGTTTTACCCAGAACTAGGGGTTGTTTTCTTCTATCCATCCTTAGGTTTTGAGTTCATTTCTTTTGTTTTTTCTTTTTTAATTCAATAATGGCGAAATTGAGACATTCTCGATTACAAGTGAAGAAATTGTCGACAGTAACGCTTGTATTATCGATGTTGTTTATGTTAACGGTAGTTTTATTGATGCTTTTAGGACTAGGGATTTTTTCTCTTCCCATTAACGACGATGATTCTCTGCCCAATGATCTTACTTCCTATAGATGCATGGCTTCCGAAAGGTAACTGGGTCTTAATGCTTTTATTTCTAAGCTTTGATGGTGTTTTCTAATCTTGGTTTTCATGCAGAGGAAAAGGCTTGGGGAAAAGAGGGGAGCAGTGGACTGAAGTGATTTCATGGGAGCCTAGAGCTTTCCTTTATCATAATTTCTTGGTTTGTTTATATTCTACTCTTATCTTTGTTTATAATCTTTATTTATGAATTACTGTGGCAGGTGTGGGATTTGTAGTGTTTACCATGTTTTTTGTTAATATAATATTTATAATTTAAACTCATTTAGCTTACCATATTCTTGAATCTGATCATTCATGTTAATATTAAGTTTGGATAAAATCCGCTGGAACACAATTTCCATTGATGAGCACCTTATCAAGTCTAGATTTATTGTGCACACCTGACTTTGCACATGCACATGTACTTAAGTAAATTTTGGGTTCACATTATACATGAATAATGCTTCATACAAGAAATGATATTTTTTCTTTTCTTTTATTGTTTTAGGCATCTCCTAAGGTTTTCTCGAGATGTAGCTGTGGATTTTTATTTTACTTTATTTATCTTGGGCACTTCTCAATCGGAGAGAAGCTCTTATAATATCTTTCTAGCCATAAACTTCTCTTCCGAGTCTTGATTTGGTAAAAGATTTGAAAATTTACAAGCTCGGTGAGTTTATAGAGCTCTTCTTTTCCTTCTACATTCGCCACCATATACTCTTCAACCCAAGGTAAGGGAATCGCTAACCTCGATAATTTATGTCCTAGACTCGAGCAATCCGGAATGCTAGAGCTAAGTATTCTGTTGAGCGAAAAGCGCATAACCGCTTCTATTGTTAGTAGTGAAGAAGTCATTCAAGATATATCTGTAAGTGTAGTTTTTTCTTTAGGGATTGTCTTATTAATTATAAAGAAAAATAAATGGCATCGTTTTGTTTCTTTTCTTGATTGTGCCATCTTTCAATGCATAATATATACTTGTAACTATACTACCACAGGCTATTGTAAAGTTTGGCGGAAAAAGGAATGGCTTAATGAACAATGCTAGTGTCTTAAGTATTTGTATTCTTAGCATGTCTGCAAATCAATGTTGATAGGTTGTATCCTCTTGATGCTGGAAGATAAGGAGGTGTTGGCTCTCTTATCCAAGCTAGATTTAGACAATATTCATTTCGCTGATTCTCCTTCAGGCATGTTTACTTTGAACCATATATGTTTTGGTCCTCGGACAAAAAAATGCTTTTCATATTCATTTCACTAATAGTACTTCCTATTGATTCTCTTTGATATATGAAATGTTTGACATCTATATGTATTTATACTTGCAGGGGATACAAAACAATCAGTTCACCTTATTGCAAGTGAAGGACTGGAGGCATATCTTCCCCTTGCTAATATGGTTGATATTTTTGCTAAAGTGCTATGCCTTACCAAGCGCCTATCAAAGATGCAAACAGAGTATGAGGGACTTAAAGCTCACCTCAACTCTCCTAAAGTATGAACTTTACTTTGTCATTGATGTAGATCATTAATTTTGTGCATTACTTTGGCACAAATGTAATAGTGACCACCGTGCTTAAGCTTTTCAAACATGACGTAATGTATAGATTAAAATAGGATAAAAACAAGGCACAGAACTTAAAAACAACACTACTTTATAGTAGTTAGAGTTTCATGGAGAGAATTCCTGAATATGTTTGCTATGGCATTGTTTATCATGTGTCAACTTTAGTGGGGGCATTCACCCAGAGAACTTCAGAAAATTAACTTTAGGGAGAAGCTCAAACTGTTGTTTTTTTTTAAAATTATTTGGGAAAGTTTTTGTGCTATAAAGCATTTGGAAAAGTTTGGCACACTTTAAATTGGTGTATCATGAGAACTGGCCGTTGTTCATGTTCAACATTGCTATGAAAGTTAATTGATAGTTTACTGTGTACTCGCATAAGTCTTCTTAGGATGTGTCAACTGATGGCCTTTTCTTCTCCAACAAGCTTCATATTCTCCTATGCTTGTAGATGCCTGCAATTAATTACAAGCCTCTTACAATCTATAATATGTGTTCGGTCAGTTCATAGAAAGCTCCCAAGGATGTTGTCCGTGGGGTTCATGAAAAAAAGCAGAGGGAAGAAAAGATTAATCGACCAAAAACCGATTGGCTTTCTTGAAATCAATCTGTTATGCTTTATAATAGGCTCCATATTTGGTCATATTTTCAGTCTTAGCAAAGCTACATGTCTGTTGGGATGATCTGCTTTGTTTACTTATTTATGGCACTATAAACTCTATTTCATTTATTCGCACATTCAACCTTTAGAGGACTTTCTAGTTTTCTCATTGTTAAAAGCATATTATACCCAAAGCTCATGACCGATAACGTGAGCCCGAGCATGGCGGCTTGGTCATATAAGAAGGTTAGAGAAATCCATAAAATGAGTGGAATTGAAATGCCATAATTGTGCTTTCATTGCTTCGTCGAAGTTACAAAAATATATTAAACATTGTTCATTGTTCTTCATTGTACCTTTATCCATGTATTGATTTCATTGGATTCTTGTTTTGGGTTCCAATCTTCCATAGATTTAAGAAGCATTTCTTTTATCAAATATTATTGGTGTGGGAGAATGGAAGATGATAGGTTTCTGTTACTCAGTGTTAGCCTTGTATATTTGCGAGATTTAATCTCTCTAATGTGTGGCATCTTTTATGCCTCGGTTTGAGGCGTGACATGAATACTCGTGGATTTTGCCATTTCATTAAACGTTTAAGGTGCATAGATGTTGGATACTACAAGATCCTGCATATAGATAATAGGCTATCACATATACTAGTGTAAGACTAAATTAGTTTTGCATGTACGATTTATATTTGTTTAATAGGCTATTTTATTTTATGTTAGTTTTGAATGATTTTAGGATGTATAATTGGTTGGATGCAAAAAAAGTTTAATAATGAAAAATCGTATTCTAGATTGATATGATAGAGATGTAGGATAGATTTGGTGTATTTTGGCACATGCTTCTTTGTAGAATGATACAGAGTTCATATCTTTGCAGAGAATGGAAGTGCTCAGTGATCACTACAAGCTACTTGCAGTTGATTTGCGTGACACTCATATCTTTGCAGAGTTCATATCGGTAGCATTACAAGCAACGGGTTGATTATTACAATCAAACGGAAGTTAATTGTGCCCCTGGAACATAAATGGATTTGTATAGGAACTGTTATCAAAGTAATGCTAAAGGATTTGCTTAAGTGGGTAGAGGGATAGGAATGGATTTGTATATAAATTGTTATCCAATTAAAGCTTGTTTGCTTGCTATGATAATAATGCTGCTCTTCTATATAATATTTTAATTTTTTTATTTTTCATGACCTTTAGTGGCGTTTTTGGGAAAAAGCGCCGTTAAAGGTCATGTTCTTTAGTGGCGTTTGTGGGAAAAGCGCCGCTAAAGGTCATGTTCTTTAGCGGCGTTTGTGGGAAAAGCGCCGCTAAAGGTCATGTTCTTTAGCAGCGTTTTTTTACATAAATGCCGCAAAATTTAGCAGCGTTATCTATAGTGACTTTTTTTGTAAAAGCGCCGCAAATAGTTTTAGCGGTAGCTTAAAATGCAAACTAAAGACCTAAAAAAAGGCCACTAAAAGTATGTTTTGACATCTCATTAATTTGAGTAATTTTTATTGATGACTCTAATTTGTCACATAAAAGTCAAAATTCATTATGAATGCTGGAAAAAAATTGCTAATCAATTTATGGTATACGTAGTGAAATATTAGACATTAAAGTGTTTTTAATTATTTTACATTTATGATGTAGTATTTCTCATATATTTCAATTAACCCAAAGCAATGGTATATATTATAAAATTACATCGAATTTATATTGAATTTAAGAATTCCGAATATGAAATATATAAATGAGTATTGCAAAATTAATTATCAATTATTAAATTAAATTACATATATGTACCAAAAAATTATTAAATTATCATTGCAAAAAAAAATAATTGAGTATAGGTTTTAATATTAAGTTTAATTTAGACGATAAGTTATGTTTTTAGACAATTTTTATTTTGATTGATTATTATATCTTAACTATTTGTTTGCTATTGTTTTCAAGGAAAGGGGGCTTGCAACATAAAATGAATGTCGCAGTGAAAAAGGAAGGAGAAGATAATTTTGTTTTAGGTCCCTCAAATTTTAATTTTTTCTAATTTAATACCTAATTTTAAATTTCAATTTAATTGATTTAATCATTTAAGCATGTTTTAATTTGTGCAATTGTATCCTTACAACATGTCTTGATTTATTCAATTGAGCCCTTATGGTTTTATTCAATTTGAAAAGTTGTAAAATAGTTATATATTACATTTTATTAGTGAAAAATTGTTAAAATTATATGTGTGCAATTTTAGTTTCATGTTATTGAAATAGCATAACAATGTTAAGTATTACATTTTATTGTTGTAATTTATATTTTTCATGGTTTGACTAATATTAGCTTCTTCTTTGAAAAGTTGTATACTCTTTTTCTTTTATAAATATTTAAGTATGAAATTGTCATCTAATTTTTTCTAACCTTTTCAATTATTATATTAAAAATTATATTAGGTAAATATATGTTTCATTATTGGTTGTTAGTAATGCAAAAGAAAAATGCAAATCTCGCATTGGTTGGGAAAGGATTTTAAAAAGGGTTTAAATATAATCTTACTTCTTACCCACATTGAGTAATTGAGTCTAAGGCCCAACACATGATGTAACACCCTTACCAGTATTCTCGCCAAACAAAAGTACGAGGTGTTACCGTACTTAACTCACATAGTCATACAACTTTGGGTTATCAAATTTTATTCCCAATTTAAACTTTCCCATTCACATATCTCTCATCCTTATAATGGGTCTACGAGGCCCTAAACACACTTCCGGAAGGTTTCAAAAATAAATCGAAAACTTGCACGCACTTAGGAAAATTTTACCTAAATAGGGGCCATACGCCCGTGTGGAATGGGACACGCTCTTGTGGCATTTCACACGACCATGTTTTTCACTCGTGGTCGACACTGACTTTCCTCACACGGTCAGCCACACACCGTGTGCTGTGATCGTGGTCGACATTGACTTGTACCACACGGCCTGTCACATGCCCGTGTGCTTTAACCGTGTGGCGATTTAAATTCCAAATTCAAGGTGCAGACTTCACACGGCTGGGCACACGCCCATGTCTATGGCCATGCCTTCCACACGGCTGAGACACACGGCCGTGTCTCTGCCCGTGAGCATCCTAACTTGTAAACCTAGCATGCAGGAGATGCACGGTCGACTGATAAGCCCATGGGACTGACCGTGTGTCCCGCACGGCCTAGACACATGCCCGTGTGTCTACGCATGTGACATAAAAAGGCTATATTCCAAGCTAAATGCCACCTTGCATAGTAAACATACTAATTCCAACACATATAAACATCATTCATGACCCAAAAGCACATCCAAAAACTCAATTCAAAGCATTCACACAAACATAAACTTCATAATTTCATTATCAACGAATATATATAAAATTGTCAAGTGTTGGCCCATTTTCGATGACATTTACAAAATGACTTGAAAACATACATAGCCAACACTTTGGCTAACAATTACGACCTAACAAAATACCCGAGTCCTATACATGCCATACTCAAAATAAGTCTAAATTATTATACCAAAGTGATGTTGATAGTGTGATTTTCGAACTCCTACGTCCCACTATCCCTGAGTTATCTAGGCAATACTACAAGGAAAAGGGAAATGAGAGGGGTAAGCACAAAACTTAGTAAGTTTGCATGAAAATAAATAGTAACAATAAATTTGTAATGACATCAATCCATGGCATTTGATAACCACACAAGGTCATAAATACTTTGCCATAAATTACTCGTACCAGTTCTTATCTATAACATACCATGCCACCTATCATAACATTCTCGTGAATTTCTCACAGGTACCTGTATTCACTCAATCACATGACTTTAGTACTAATCTCGTTTCTATTTCCAAGCTTAGCTATTTATCCCATTAATCCCTAAGCATACTCAAAGATGCATACTCATCGTCATTATTATAAGCGTACAGCTAATGCCATATCTCAGATGTGGTCTTACATGGGGTCATCTCTGAGTGTCGATGCCATATCCCAGATATGGTCTTATATGAAATTTCTCACATCAAGCATCGAGGCCATATCCCGTATATGGTCTTATATGATTCTCATATTCAATACTGAAATCATATTCCGGATATGGTCTTATACGGAGTTTCAATTTGGTGCCGAGGCCATGTCCTAGACATGGTCTTATACGGGACCTTATCTATCTCAAGTCTCGATAATATTATACTCATATTTTATTTCCTTAAATTATTGTACATCAATGTAATGTCAAACATTCTCAAACAATGTGAGTATAAATGTTAAATTTATCACATACAAACTTACCTCGATTTCAAATTGAGTTAGATCTTCAATCTAGTCCGAGACTTTATTCTTGCCCCGATCTAAGTTGATTCTTGGTTCTTCTTGTTCTATAATAGAAAATTAGCATCGTTTCAATCATCACATTAATAAAAGCATTTTAATAAACATGCTTTGACAAAATTACTATTTTGCCCTTACACCTTGGCAAAATGACCATTTTACCCATAGGCTCAGAAATTAATTCTAAACAAATTTCTACGTTTAATGAGCCTAGGTGAAAATTTATGTCTCTTATAGCTGTCATCAAAAACCAACATTTCACACATTTACTGTCAATTTCACAACCTTTACAAAAAGGTGCATTTAGGTGTTTTTGTGGCAACACCTTTCAGAAAAGTTGTTTATTAAACATCTAAGACTCATTTTCTTCCATAGAAATGCAGAAAACAACTTAAAAAATATCATGGAAAATCCCTAAACTTTTCACCATATTGCAAGATAGTCCCATTTTTAGAAAGCCTAAGCTTTAAGGGTTCCAAATGTATAATTTCTATTAAGAAATGATCACTAATGCACTTACTTGTAAGGAGAGAAGCTTGCTGGAATTTTTGAGTTCTAAAACCCCTTGTTTGCTGAAAATTTAGGTGGAGAAGAAGAGAAGAAAATATGATATTTTCTTTTCTTTATTTTAATATAAAACGTCAATTTAGTCCACCTAATTTCAACAACTTTGACCAATTTGACATTGTTTGTCTCCTATGGCCGGCCACCTTATGTATAAGGGTCTATTTGCACATTAAAGACCTCCAATTAATATTCTATGGCTATTAGGCACCTTTAGCTTATAAAATAGAACTTTTTCACTTTATGCGATTTAGTTCTTTTTCGCGATTAAGCTTGAAATCACTAAAGTTAAAGCACCAAAATTTTCACGCTCTTAAATAATCATGCTCTAATTCATAAAATAATATGAAGATAATTTTCTCAAACCTCAAATTAAGGATCCTGAAATCACTGTTCTGACTAGCCCTTAAATTGGGCTGTTACACATGAGCACCACCTTTGTGTTCGTGTTGACACGTGTTTATGACCGTACAAGGTTTTTTTGGATAATTTTTTGTTATTTTTCTTTTAAAAAAATTAAATTGTTACAATTTTGACTTGACCAACCAAATTATTGCATTCTTTTTTGGAAACTAGCTTTTGGCCATTGTGTTATTCAGGAAATTGACTCCTTAGATTTACTGTTTTACCCCTTTAATTTTACCATTTTGCCTTTCAGAAAATCCTATAAATACTTGGGTCATTCTCCCCATTAAACACACAATAAACAGAAATCACTTCTTTCTCAAAGTCTTTTTGTTCTTTTTTGAAAACCTTTTCTGGCCAATTATTCTGATCAAGTTTTTAGTCTTGTTTTCCTGGCCTATTTCCTTTTCAAAAGAGAAATACTAATTAGCTTCCACCTTCTTTATTCATGTGTACGGATATTAAAGTTGTGTTAACTTTGGGGGGCGACATCCATTATACGATTACATCGATCTTGGCAAGTTTGATTTTAAAATAAGGGTTCTTTCACTACATAATAATCATTCGTTTATTTACGTACTATTTAGTCTTTCCTGTCAGTGCTAACGCTTAGTTTTGTAGAAGTATATTTTCAACATTTTAGAAGCACATCTCATACTACTATTTAGAGTGTAGGGATGGGTGGGTTGATTATATCCCCACATGGAGTGTAGGGTTGGATAGAGATGGTGTGTAGAGGCTAGTTGGGTAGGATTTTGCTACTGCATAACTATTACTGCTACTGATACTGTAATGGGCTAAGGCCCTACTACATTTTTGAAATTATATTGAGATGGGCTAAGGCCCAAACTGTCATTGATACTGAAAAGGGCTTAAGCCCAAGACTGTTCAACTGTGCACTGTGAATACTGATTGTTTGTTTGTTTCTGCTGGATTACACACTGAGTTTACTTAAACTCACCCATTTTGTTTAATGTGCACAGGTAATCCCCAAACTTAGACAGATCGGTGCGACGGAGGACTCAGCGGTGACCACATTAATTTTTGGACTTCATGGTTTTCAATTTACGATTTATTATTTGATTATTATTGATTATTTGGGTTGTAATTTAAGGACCCTCTGGGACTTTGGTTTTAAATTTGAGTTTTTATTTATTTATTTTACTTAATGGATTTATACCTGCTGGTCGTAGGAAATTTGGTTTTAAAAAAGTTAAAGTAATTTCTAAACGCATGATCACTTAGACTGTTTTATTAAAGCTTCTGCAATGAGGGATGTTTCAAAATAAATATTTTAAATGAATAAAGACGACTTCCTAAGTTTTAACAAAGGTTTACTAAAGATAATAACATGGAATGTTTTCATCGTAACAACAAGGTTTCAAAAACACTATCGTGTGACATTGCCAGATACGGCCATAATGTCTAGGCCGAGTTTGGGGTGTTACAAACCTTGTGGAATCTAGTTTTGGTCCCAAGTTTAATAGGTCAAAAGGCATTAAAAATTCAAAGAAGAATGCAAAAATTTAAAACAAGAAGGTTTTCAACTTCAAGAAACCATGAAATGATAAATCCAACAACTCTGTGAATTGTTACGTGTGTGGCAAAGTTTGACACAAAGCATACAATGCTAACAATGCTCTGATCGCGAATGAAAACAAACCACAAGCACATCTAATTGAAAAACCAGATGAGATAACAACTACTGTGGTTTCCGAAGTGAACCTGGTTGAGAACAAGGCCAAGTAGATTGTAGACATAGACGCTTCCAAACACTTTTACACCAATAGAAAAATGTTCAAATTTGAAAGGGTAGCTGAAGGTGAACAAGTCTACATAGGTAATTCTAGCAATTCAAAAGTACTCGGTAAAGAAATGATCTGCAATACCCCTCACCTGTGTCCATCGCTGGCTTAGGGTTAAGAGGTATTACTGATCAAACACAACATTTAACTAACATTCCACAACTCAATAAATATTCATTATCGAATAACATTCATTAACATACACAATGTCCCTTAAATAGGTCTATGAGACCTTAAACATGTTTTAGAGAAGGTTCGGGACTAAACCAATCTCATACGGAAACTTTGCGGAACTTAGAAAATTTTTCATTCAAAATAGGGCTCACACCCGTGTGGCTTGGCCGTGCGCCTCACACGGCCGTGCCCTGGACCACGTCTCAACCCATGTACAAAACTAACTTGAATCACATGGCTTGTCACACGCCCGCATGTTTAGGCCATGGGAAAACAGGGTATACATACTGACTTATCCACATGGCCACCAGACAAGCCCGTGTGTCTAGGACATGGAATACACTAACTTATTTTATTAAAGTAGTAGGGGTCACACGGTTGAGTCACTTGCCCGTGTGCTTAGGCCGTGTGGCACAAAATTAGGCTTGGTTTAAGCCATATTTCTAACCCTCCTCATGCTCATCTAATCCATATCATTTTGTACCTTTCAATACAATTAATAGGCAGCCAAAACATGTTATTTTATACACCAAACTTGCCATACCAATTCTCTTCATTTCATTAACTTAAATCATAACCATTTTCTATACAAAACACATACCAAATTCAACATGATTCATTTCTCATTTCATATTTATTCCATCCTATACAAATAGCATATCATATTCATTAATTCAACCTATTTTAATTATGTGTTTATCATCAATCACACACCAAACTTGAATCATAAATCATCTACTAACCACTAATTGTTCAAGATTAAGCTCATGCATTATAAGCAATTATTCAACACCTACCAAATAATCAAGAAAAACAACTTGAACCTTAATCAACCATACTAAACTATGCCATTACATAAGGCAATATATACATCTCAAAATTATCATTGATTTCCAAGGCACATTTCATGGCAAATTGCATCAAACACATAGACATCAATTACCCAAATTATAAATACTCATCAAACAATCATAAAGCCTATACATGCCATATAACCAAGTCATAAAGTATATAAATACAGAAATCATTAGCCAGATAGTGTGATGCGATCTCCGCCGACTTCCAATCCAAGCAAATCTCCAAATATCTATAAACATAGGAAAAACACATAGAGTAAGCTTTAAAAGCTTAGTAAGCTCGTATCTTAATAAACTTAACATAACAAATAATTTCATTATAATGCCATAAGCATGATATGCTATCTCACATGCCAAAACACAACTTATCTCAAGTTTATAACATGATTTCTTATCAAGTCATCACCATTCAATAATATACTTACTTACTTACTAACTTTAGGTTTCACCAGCTTATTCAATTTGATTCTTATATAACATTCCATTCTCACTTTCATATATCCAAATGAGCACATTCTATAAATAACATATCTAATCACATATATTTCTCATACAAATCACATATCATCACTTATATCTAAATTCACTTTTCATTCATATAGTGTTTGACAATTTCACTTATACTACTTTATAAATCACATTTTATTCATTTGTTCTTGTTTCATTTGCACATATTCATATTTCGTTTACAAATACATCACATAACATTCTTTGCAGATTTATACTTACCTTTCATTATCAAATATTATATACCTTTCAACGTACTTAAACTAGAATGTCATTCACCTAATCACTTATTTCTCAGAATGCACGTCGAACCATTCGGAATCAATAAGGATACTTGAATAGTCAAAAATCTCAAACAATGCCAACATCTCATACGTGGTCTTACATGTAATCACATATCGATGCACTGTCCCTGTAACAGCCTGATTTAGGGGCTAGTCAAAATAATGATCTCGGGATCACTAATATGAGACTTGAGAATTTATTTTCATGTTATATTATGAGTTAAAACATGATAGCACATATTCATGAAAATTTTTTGTGCTTTAATTTTAGCGATTTTGTGTTCAATCGTGAAAAAGGACTAAATCGCATAAAGTGTAAAAGTTTCATTTTTATTTCTAAAGGTGCCAAATAGCCATAAATATTTAAATTGAGGTTTTTAAAAGGAAATTTAGCCCATGTCATGTGCTTGGCCGGCCATAGACTTAAAGGGAGACAAAGATGGACAAATTTGGTAAAAGTTAGTAGAGTTGGTGGCAAAATTTGACTAGTTTAATATTAGAATAAGGAGAGAAAAAGTTATCATCTTTTCTCCTATCATCTTCCACTGAAAGTTAGCAGCAAATAAGGGGTAGAAAGCTTCAAAAATTTTAGCAAGCTCTCATTCATTCAAGTAAGTATCCTAGTGAACTTTTCTTGAAAATAATTGTACTTTTGAGACCCCCAAAGCTTAAGTTTTCAAATGAGGGACTATTGTGCAATATTGTGAAAATTTTAGAGTTCTACCATGATAACTATCTTAGTTATTTTCTGCATTTTTATGGAAGAAGTTGAGTCTTAGTTGTTAGATGAACAACTCTTGTGAAAGGTGTTGTCTTGAAAACACCTAATTTGGACCTTGATGAAAAGGTTACAAATTTGTAGTAATTGTGTGAAATGTTGAGTTTTGATGATAGCTATAAGAGTATTAAATATTCACCTAGGCTTATTGAAGGTAGAAATGTGATTAAAATTAATTTTCGAGCCTAAGGGCAAAATGGTCATTTTGCTCAAGGTCTAGGGGCAAAATAGCAATTTTGCCTAAATATGATTTTTGAAATACTTTTATTAATATAATGATTGAAATGAGCTAAATTTCTATTATAGAGCAAGAAGAACCGAGGACCCGCCTTGATCGGGGAAATAACAAAGTCTTGGACTAAACCGAAGAGTTAGCTCATTACGAAATCGCGGTAAGTTGTATGTGATTTAAACAACCTTTTTTATTAGCATGTTGAGAAATGCTTGTCATTTTGTTAATGGATGGGATGTTGAAGTCTTAATAGGCCATATTGATTAGAGAAATGACATCATTGAGATATTAAATAGATAAGGTCCCGTATAAGACCATGTCCGAGACATGGCCTCGACACCGAGTTGAAATCTCGTATAAACCATATTCGGGATATGACAACGATACATAAGAGGTAATCCCGTATAAGACCATATCTGGGATATGGCTCCGATAATGAATACAAAAATTGTATAAGACCATATCTGGGATATGACATCGATACAAGAGAAGTAATTCCATATAAGACCATATCCAGGATATGGCATTGGCTCCTAGAGGCAATCCTATATAAGACCATGTCCGGGACATGGCATTGGCATCTAGGGGAGACTCCATGTAAGACCACCTAGAGGATGTGGCAATGGCTTTATACTTACGGTAGTGATGATAAACACACATATTTGGCTATCCCTTGTGAGTAGTGGGATAAGTAGATGAATTTAAAAGTGAAAATGTGAAGGATATTTAAGTCATGTGAATGAGTGAATACAGGTACTCGTGAATGAGTCACGAGGAGTTCGTTTCGATACATGGCATGGAATGTGTTAGATAAGAGCAACTAGAAATGAGTATTGTCAAGAAACCTTGACTTGTGTATGGTTAGCTAATATCATCGATGGATTATTTTATGAGCATTATTATTGTTATTTATTTCCATGCAACTTACTAACATTTATGCATACCCCTTTTTCATTGCCCGTCATTCTTATAGTATTGCCAAGATAACTCGAGGATTGAGGACGCAGGAGTTCAAAAATCACGCTATCGACAACACTTTGGTATAACAATTTTAAACTTATTTTGAATATGGCATGTATAGAACTTGAGTATTTTGTTAAGTTGTAATTGTTGGTCAAAGTGTTGGCTATGTAAGTTTTAAAAGTTATTTTGTAAATGGCCTTATGAATTAGGCAAATACTTGGGAAATTCTTTTGTTTAATGAAGATGGAATTCATGAAGTGTTTATCTCTTTTAAATATTTTGTATGTTGGAATGAGTCCTTAGACTTGCTTATGGGATATGAGTAGTAATGTTTTTGAATGGAAGTATGTATGTGTACATTTTAGGGTGGAAATGGCTTAGTATATAGCCTACCAATTGACCCCATAAGTAGACACACGGGAGTGGATCTAGGCCGTGTGAGAGGCACGGCTAACCCATGGGCGTGCACCCAGGCCGTGTGAAGTCTGTACCTTGCCCTTAAAATTTAAATCACCACACAATTGGGGTACACGGGCGTGTGTATAGGCCGTGCGTACCCTGCACATTAGTGTCTTAAGTTAGAATAGACCACGGGCTAATCACACGGCCGTTTGTTTAGGCCGTGTGTGACACACGATTAGCACATGGGCGTGTCAAGACAGTGTGTAATTTGGCAGTGTCCACCACGGGTGGAAGACATGGACGTGTCTTAGGGTACACGGGTGTGTCCCTAGACCCACACGGGCGTATGACCCCAGTATCTGATATAAAGTTTCTTGAACTTGTGAAAGTTCCCAGAAAGATTTCGATACTTCTTGAAAGTATGTTTAGGGCCTTTTTGGCCATGTTTGCTCAAATGATGAGTTTAAACGAAATTATTATAACCCTAATTAAGATGTTTAAGTAAAATCAATTAGGTAATGCCTAAAACCCTATTTCCGGCTTGAATACGGGTAATAGGTGTTAGATTTATTAGTATCAAAGCTACGGTTTAGTCGATTCTAGGACTAACATAGTGGAAGTACGAGTCTAGCTATACATGCCATATGTAAGTGTCTGAATAATGAAGTGTGATGGCTCCTGACATATAAAATTGTGTTTTATGTAGCAAATAGATTTTGATCCGGACTGAACTGTAGCAGATGATGCTGCGAGTAACGCACCGGCTCCCACTCAAGGGATCGCGCCAGCTAATAGCAGACCCAAGACCTTGTGTCAAGGGAAAGAGGCTCGATAAGCCTTTTTCCACATGATGAACAACTGGTATACTGAGTATACCCGAGCAAATCCCAACGCTGAGCCCCCTTTGCCCGCACCTATTCCTCAACCCGCTTCAGTAGCCCCTCAAGTAGTTGAGGTGGTAAGAAGAGAAAGACCTCCGGTGGATAAGATCCAAAAGCAAGGAGCTGAGGAATTTCAGGAAAATAAGGACGATGACCAGAAGAAATTAGAATTTTGGCTCGAGAATACCATCCGGGTATTCGATGAGTTATCCTACACGCCTGAGGAGTGCTTAAAGTGTGCGGTGTCTCTTCTGAGAGATTTAGCCTACCGATGGTGGAACACCTTGGTGTCGGTATACCAAGAGAGAGAGTTAATTTGGAATTCTTCCAAGAGGAATACCGGAAGAAATATATCAGCCAGAGATTCATTGACCATAAGAGAAATGAGTTCTTGGAGCTAAAGTAAGGTCGTATGTCTGTGACCGACTACAAACGGGAGTTCGTAATACTTAGCAAGTATGCACGAGAGTGCGTGTCTACCGAAGCCATCATGTGCAAGAGATTCGAGGACGGATTGAACGAGGATATCTATCTATATGTGGGAGTTCTCGAATTAAGGGAGTTTGTGGTGTTAGTGGATAGAGCCTGTAAGGCCGAGGAGTTGGCTAAAGAGAAGAGAAGAGAAGAGCTGAGTACGAGTCTCGTGACTCGAGGAAGAGACAACTGAATAAGTCTCACCAATCCTCATCTAAGAAATCAAGTATTTCACTACTTGATCATTCACTTTATCGGGGTTTTCAAACCGAGTAAAGGCAAGCAATTTTTGAGATTGAAAGGGCAAACCACATCAGTTGCTAGTGTGGGCAACGTTTGACCAAGTAGATCGGAATGCCCTTAGTGTGGCAGGCGCCATTCTGGTGAGCGTCGGGCTAATGGGAAAGCTTGTTTCAGATGCGGGTCCTTAGACCAATTTATCAGAGATTGTCCCGAGGTGGACGGGAAAGAAAAGCCTCAGAATGCAAGATCGGAAAATTTTGCTAGGGGAAGACCATTGAGAAGCTCGGAGATTGAAATGGGAAGCAAGAATCCTTCTAAAGAACAAGCTGCTAGAGTCGAGGGTAGAGCACTAGTGAGGACATACGCCATTTGTGTTCGTGAAGAGGCATCTTCCCCCGACGTAATCACGGGTATCTTTTCTCTCCATAATACTCGTGTTATAGCTTTAATTGATCCGGGATCTACTCATTCATACATATGCATGAAATTAGTCTCTAGCATGAGCATGCCTATAGGGTCTACTGAATTCATTATAAGAGTTTCAAATCCCCTAGGCAAGTGTGTGTTGGTAAATAGAGTTAGCAAAAGGTGTCCTTTGATGATTAAGGGTCATTATTTCCTGGTCGACCTTATGTTATTACCATTTGACGAGTTTGACGTCATTCTTGGGATGGATTGGTTAGTTACCCATGGAGTAATTGTGAATTATGGGAAGAAGCAGATTGAGTTGAGAGATGAAAATGACAATTTTATTTGTGTTGAATCACATAAGCCGGATAGGTCACCAATAGTGATATCAACCATGTCGGCTAAGAAATACCTAAGGAAGGGATATGATGCTTATCATGCCTTTATGTTGAACACTAAAGAGAATGAATTAAAAATTGAGTCGGTACCCATAGTATGCGAATATCCATATGCTTTCCTGGAAGAGTTGCCAGGGCTACCTCCGGATAGAGAGATTGAATTAGTTCCGGGTACTACCCCTATTTCTATTGCTCTATATAGAATGACTCCAACCAAGATAAAAGAGCTAAAAGTAAAGTTGCAAGAGTTGACGAATAAGGGTTTCGCGAGACCGAGTTTTTCTCCGTGGGGTGCTCTTGTTCTATTCGTGAAGAAGATGGTTCCATGAGACTATATATAGACTATCGGTAACTCAATAAGGTGACAACGAAGAATAAGTACCCGTTGCTGAGGATCGACGATCTATTTGATCAATTGAAGGGAGCTACAGTATTTTTCAAGATAGATCTGAGGTCAGGGTACTATCAGTTGAGAGTCAAGGACTTGGATATACCAAAAACGCATTTAGAACTAGGTACGGCCACTATGAATTTTTGGTCATACCTTTTGGTCTAACAAATGCCCTTACGATTTTCATGATTTGATTAATCGCATTTTTCGACCGTACTTGGATAGGTTTGTTGTGGTCTTCATCGATGACATACTGATCTACTCTCGAGATGAGAACGATCATGCAGAGCATTTGAGAATGGTTCTACAAGTTTTGAGAGAAAAACAATTGTATGCCAAATTCAGTAAAAGTGAATTTTAGCTCAAAGAAGTGGGATTTTTGGGGTATATTGTCTCGGAAGATGGGATTAGAGTTGACCCGAGTAAAATTTAGGCAATTGTTGAATAGAAACCACCGAGGAGCGTAACTGAAGTGAGGAGTTTTCTAGGCCTAGCAAGCTATTATAGGCGTTTTGTCAAGGGATTTTCCATGATAGATACACCGATGATGAGACTTCTACAGAAAGATGTAAAGTTTGTTTAGACTGAGAAATGTCAATAGAGTTTTTAGGAACTGAAGACACGGTTGACTGAGGCTCCTATTTTGGTGCAACCTGAGCTAGGAAGAGAATTTGTTGTTTTCAGTGACACGTCTTTGAACAGATTGGGTTGTGTACTTATGTAAGAGGGTAAAGTGATTGCATAACGCCTCTAGACAGTTGAAGCCGCACGAGAAGAACTACCCTACTCATGATTTAGAGTTGGCCTCAATCGTATTTGCATTGAAAATTTGGAGGCATTATTTATATGGTGAAAGGTGCTAGATTTTCACTGACCATAAAAGGCTAAAATATTTGATAACCCAAAAAGAATTGAATTTGAGGCAACGAAAGTGGATAGAATTGATTAAGGATTATGAGTTAATAATTGACTACCATCCGGGAAAGGCTAATGTAGTCGCTGACGCGTTAAATAGAAAATCATTATTCGCATTAAAAGCCATGAGTACTCAAATGACCTTGTTAGATGATGGATCCGTTTTAGCGAGTTGAGGGCCAAACCATTGTTCCTTCAAGAGATTCGTGAAGCTTAGAGAGATGATAACAGTTTGCAAGCCAAAAGAGCTTTGTGTGAGTCAAACGTTGAGTCAGACTTTCGAGTAAATATTGATGGATGTTTGACATTTCGAGATAGGATTTGTGTACCCAGGAATGATGAGCTTATCCGCAAAATCTTGCATGAAGCGCATAGCGAATGTTTGAATGTACATCCGGGCAGCACGAAAATGTATAATAATCTAAAGAAATGGTATTGGTGGTTGGGTATGAAGAAAGATATTTTTGAGTTTGTATCGAAATGCTTGATTTGTCAGCAAGTGAAGGCCAAATATCAAGTACCTTCGGGTTTACTTCAGCCCATTATGGTTCCGGAGTGGAACTGGGACTGTATTACTATGGACTTCTTGACGGGCTTACCGTTGACCCCCAAGAGGAAAGATGCAATATGGGTAGTGGTTGATAGACTCACTAAGTTAGCCCACTTTATACCAGTGCGAGTCGATTATTCACTCGATAAATTGGCATACTTGTACATTTCTGGGATTGTAAGACTTCATAGTGTACTGTTGTCAATCATTTCAGATAGAGATCTGAGATTCACGTCAAGGTTTTGGAAAAAGTTGCAAGAATCTTTGGGTTTAAGTAAGATCGGTTAGGTAATTCCTCAAACCTTGTTTTGGCTTGAATACGGGTAAGGGTGCTACAATCCCGGGATGCATGGTCTTACAAATCAAATACGATGCCAATGTCCTGCACATGGTCCTTACGTAAATCACATATCGATGCCACTTGTCCCGGTGAGGTCTTACACGAAATCACATATCGTAATCCTATGTCATGACATATGTATCCTATATTATTCCTAGGGTTTTGAGGGCTTTTCGAACATCGTTACGTTATCGAAACTTTCTCGTATTCATATTCTCGCTACCTAATAATTTAATATCATAATGACATATATATATTTGCATTACCATTCGGCATTGAATTCAATCATACAGGATAATATGCATTTATATCATAATTCTGTAATGTCTATTAAAATACTAACTTACCTCATTCGCAGATGAAGACAAATTAAATTCGACTAATCCGATAATTTGATTTTTCTTCGATCTAGATCCGAATTCGCTTTTGCCAATCGTAATTTGAGCTTCCAAGTGCCAAATCTTTAAAGCTTTCAAATGTTCCTTTTCTCTTCATTATTCGGCCAAAAGATGAACATAATGGCCATTTTATGCTTTTGTTTTATTTTATTTCTTATTAATATGCCATTTTACCTTTTTAACCTTAATGAAATAATATAAAAACTTAAAATGGTTTGTCCACTACCGTCCATTCTATCATTTAATGGCCTAATTTCATTTTAAGGCCTCCACATTAAAAAGAACATAGTAATATAGCACTTTAACAAATAACAAGTCATTTTTCATTTTACTGCGATTAAGTCCTTTTATCAAATTGAGCACTCAAATGATCAAATTTTCATTTTACTGCGATTAAGTCCTTTTATCAAATTGAGAACTCAAACGATCAAATTTTCATACAAAATTTTCACACATATCAATTCACATTCTATTAACATGGAAGATAATATTAAAATATTTTTGACTCAATTTGTGGTCTAAAACCACTATTCCAAACTAAGGTATAAACTGGAAACATTACATGATCTTACTCAAACTTACTTCTAAAAAAACATTAACATTAAATAATGTTCTTTATGTATGTGATGCATGAGAAATTTGATCAATTACTAAATAAAAGGAACATTAAATTAGTCTTTGAATATGATAAACTTGTACTTTCTCCCACGTGGAGATTATGTTGGGAAAGGTTATCTCGATGGAGGTTTATTTGTGATTGAGACTATGCTTAAAAATAATAAAGTCACCACTACGCTTATATTGTCTAATCCTTTGATATGTGGCATGCTAGATTAGATCATGTGGATATTCATTCTAAAAACTTATAAAATGAATCTACTCCCTAATCTAGACTATAGTAGCTTTAATAAATGCGAAATCTATGTTGAAGTCAAGCATGCTAGACCTTCTTTAAAAATTCTTAATGATAGGAAAACTAAACTTTTAGAGTTAATTAAAACTTATCTAGCAAACTCTAAAAAAGAAAGTGAGGTAGAAAACATTACTATATCATCTTTGTAGATGACTAACGTAGATATACAAATGTTTATATTTTAAGATAAAAAGATTAAACTGATAAAACCTTTCTTTTTATAAAGCAAAAGTAAAAAAAAAATCAGCTTTGATAGGAGAATAAAAGCGTCTTAGATTCAATAGTGGTGGCAAATATGTCACTAATTTCCTTAAAAGGTTTGTAAGAAAGACAACATTATACATGAGTTTTTTCTCCTTATTTCCTACAATAGAATGACATAGTTGAAAGGAAAAATAGAACTCTAAAAGAAATGATGAATGTTTTACTCCTAAGTTTTGGTATGTTTTACTCCTAAGTTTTGGTTTACCTAACGGTGTATGTGGTGGAGGCCATACTTTCTACAAACCATATGCTTAATAGAGTGCCTCATAAAAAGGATTAGACAACAATACCCATATGAATTGTGGAAAGGTTATGCCCCTAATATGCAATATTTGAAAGTATGTGCTTTTAAACATACTAAGCTTTATGCTTACCCCTTTTTCATTGACCTTCTTTCTTATAGTATTGACAAGATAACTCGAGGATTGAGGATGCAGGAGTTCAAAATCACGCTATCGACAACACTTTGGTATAACAATTTTAGACTTATTTTGAATATGGCATGTATAGGACTTGAGTATTTTGTTAAGTTGTAATTGTTGGTCAAAGTGTTGGCTATGTAAGTTGTAAAAGTTATTTTGTAAATGGCCTTATGAATTAGGCAAATACTTGGGAAATTCTTTTGTTTAATGAAGATGGAATTCATGAAGTTTTTATCTCTTTTAAATATTTTGTATGTTGGAATGAGTCTTTAGACTTGCATATGGGATAGGAGTAGTAATGTTTTTGAATGGAAGTATGTATGTGTACATTCTAGGGTGGAAATGGCTTGGTATATAGCCTACCAATTGACCCCATAAGTAGACACACGGGCGTGGGTCTAGGCCGTGTGGGAGGCACGACTAACCCATGGGCGTGCACCCAGGCCGTGTGAAGTTTGCACCTTGCCCTTAAGATTTAAATCACCACACAGTTGGGGTACATGGGCGTGTGTATAGGCCGTGCGTACCCTTCACATTAGTGTCTTAAGTTAGAATAGACCACGGGCTAATCACACAGCCATTTGTTTAGGCCGTGTGTGACACATGGTTAGCACATGGGCGTGTCAAGGCCGTGTGTAATTTGGCAGTGTCCACCACGGGTGGAGGACATGGGCGTGTCTTAGGGGTACACGGGCGTGTCCCTAGACCCACATGGGCGTGTGACCCATGTATCCGATTTAAAGTTTCTCAAACTCGTGGAAGTTCCCGGAGAGATTTCGATACTTCTTGGAAGTATGTTTAGGGCCTTTTTGGCCGAGTTTGCTCAAATGATGAGTTTAAATGAAATTATTATAACCCTATTTGAGATGTTTAAGTAAGATCGGTTAGGTAATTCCTCAAACCTTGTTTTGGCTTGAATATGGGTAAGGGGTGCTACAATCCCAGACATGGTCTTACACGAAATCAAATACGATGCCAATGTCCCAGACATGGTCTTACACGTAAATCACATATCGATGCCACTGTCCCAGGCAGGGTCTTACACGAAATCACATATCAGAATCCTATGTCATGACATATGTATCCTATATTATTCCTAGGGTTCGTACGGGGCTTTTCGAACATCGTTACGTTATCGAAACTTTCTCGTATTCATATATTCTGCTTCTCGAATAATTTAATATCATAATGACATATATATATTTGCATTACCATTCGGCATTGAATTCAATCATACAGATAATATGCATTTATATCATAATTCTGTAATGTCTATTAAAATACGAACTTACCTCATTCGCAGTACTGACAAATTAAGTCGACTAATCCGATAATTTGATTTTTCTTCGATCTAGATCCGAATTCTGCTTTTGCCAATCGCAATTTGAGCTTCCAAGTGCCAAATCTTTAAAGCTTTCAAATGTTCCTTTTTCTCTTCATTATTCGGCCAAAAGATGAACATAATGGCCATTTTATGCTTTTGTTTTATTTTATTTCTTATTAATATGCCATTTTACCTTTTTAACCTTAATGAAATAATATAAAAACTTAAAAATGGTTGTCCACTACCGTCCATTCTATCATTTAATGGCCTAATTTCATTTTAAGGCCTCCACATTAAAAGAACATAGCAATATAGCACTTTAACAAATAACAAGTCATTTTTTCATTTTACACGATTAAGTCCTTTTATCAAATTGAGCACTCAAACGATCAAATTTTCATTTTACACGATTAAGTCCTTTTATCAAATTGAGCACTCAAACGATCAAATTTTCATACAAAATTTTCACACATATCAATTCACATTCTATTAACATGGAAGATAATATTAAAATATTTTTGACTCGAATTTGTGGTCTCGAAACCACTATTCCGACTAAGGTATAAACTGGGCTATTACATGATCTTACTCAAACTTACTTCTAACAAAACATTAACATTAAATAATGTTCTTTATGTATGTGCATTGCGTAGAAATTTGATCAATTACTAAATAAGGCAGACATTAAATTAGTCTTTGAATATGATAAACTTGTACTTTCCCGTCATGGAGATTATGTTGGGAAAGGTTATCTCAGTGGAGGTTTATTTGTGATTGAGACTATGCTTAAAAATAATAAAGTCACCACTTCTGCTTATATTGTCGAATCCTTTGATATGTGGCATGCTAGATTAGATCATGTGGATATTCATTCTAAAAAAACTTATAAAAATGAATCTACTCCCTAATCTAGACTATAGTAGCTTTAATAAATGCGAAATCTATGTTGAAGTCAAGCATGCTAGACCTTCTTTAAAAATTCTTAATGATAGGAAAACTAAACTTTTAGAGTTAATTAAAACTTATCTAGCAAACTCTAAAAAAACAGAAAGTAAGGGTAGAAAACATTACTATATCATCTTTGTAGATGACTACTCTAGATATTCAAATGTTTATATTTTAAGATAAAAAGATTAAGCTGATGAAACCTTTCTTTTTTATAAAGAAAAAGTAAAAAAAAAAAAATCAGTTTGATAGGAGAATAAAACGTCTTAGATTCAATAGTGGTGGCAAATATGTCACTAATTTCCTTAAAAAGGTTTGTAAGAAAGACAACATTATACATGAGTTTTTTTCTCCTTATTTCCCACAATAGAATGACATAGTTGAAAGGAAAAATAGAACTCTAAAAGAAATGATGAATGTTTTACTCCTAAGTTTTGGTATGTTTTACTCCTAAGTTTTGGTTTACCTAACAGTATGTGGGTGGAGGCCATACTTTCTACAAACCATATGCTTAATAGAGTGCCTCATAAAAGATTAGACAATACCCCATATGAATTGTGGAAAGGTTATGCCCCTAATATGCAATATTTGAAAGTATGTGCTTTTAAAAAGAGCACTATCGAATCTAAGATTATTGATGTTGTATTTGTTGGGTATGCTCTAAATAGTGCTGCATATAAATTCATGTCTTTGCATGATCATTGCATATGTGAATCTAGAAATGTTGTTTTCATTTAAAATGTTTTTCCTTTAAAGAAATCTAGCATAAGTACAAATATATGGTTAGATGAGCATGCATACTTTTCTAGTACACATAATAGAGATGTTCTTAACAATGATGTTGAACATAGGAGGAGTAAAAGACAAAGAACTGCCACTGGTTTCAGACCTGATTTTCTTACTTCCTTTGTAACTAAGATTAGTGATTTAAACATGATAAGTGATTCTATTGCTCATGTATTTTTTATAAATGGGGATCCAAAAACCTATGATAAAGCTATAAAATCAATAAATGCTAATTTTTGGAGAGATGCCATTAATGATGAGCTAGAGGTTATTGTGTCTAATTACACTTGCGAACTAGTGGACTTGCCTAGAGGTTTTAGACAAAGCCGACAAGCTTATTTTAAAATCCAAAATCCAAAATCCAATACCATTTAACCTATCCAACTTTGTTGGCAAGACAGTTGCTTAATACTTGTTGCTCTTTGATAGACAAAAACATTGAAATAATAGAATCCATATCAATGATAAAATAATAATGTTCGCATTCAAATACTATCGTACATCGTTATAGTAAACTGAACATTGTACAGACATAAAAAGCCTTCACCATTGAAGTATATTACACTCAGTTGTCTATAATACTTCGCCTCAAACCTTAATACACCAGGCCAACTTACAGAACTTCTACAAAACTTAGTAACTTAGCAACAATTAAAAGTAACTTTCCATAACCTTTAAAAAATCATTAATACAAACAGGTTTAGAAAACGTTGAACCTGCCTTAACCTAGGCAATGTTGCATACTTTTATCTCACCTCTAACTCAACGCATATCAGAACACATCATTTTCAACTTGGATTCTATCTTGATACTGATACAAAAACATAAAAAATATTTGCTAAAGTTGCATGTCCCATTCCAATAATTTTTCATGATTAAATACTCATTTTCTTCTCTTCACCAAAACATTCATCACATCTTTTATAGATAATTATTGTTTGTATGATGATTGTTTCACTCCTAAAACTCATTAAACTAACTTTATAAGGTAGCAGTAAGCGCAATGGTTCAGCATTGCAAACTTAAAGCCATTAATTTTTCCTCATGTATAATTTTACAAACAAAATTTCTAGTAAAATTGCGGTAAAAACAAGAAAGCAATCACACATTGCAAATATAGGAGAAATTCAAAACTTTAGCATTTGTACAAAGAGAAAAGGACACAACACAAAGACAAGGGTTTTAGTATAACAGTATCAGGAACATTTGGAGCATGAGAGATGATTACTAATTCAAACAACTACAGAAAAACAAAAAGGAAATAAAGAGATTAGGGATGTGGGAGCTTAAAAGGGATTAGAAATGGAAAACCATAAAATCAAAAAACTGCAGTCGGTGCATGTCTCTTCTACTGATGTCACTCGCTTTCTCTCAACATCCCCCATCACCATTGAGTAATGATGCTTCTTAGCTGCTGCTTTTGAACCAGAGCTGGAGAACCCAAAGAGTTTGCCATCATTGGAAAAGATGATGAAAGGAACCTCAGCATCATAGAGAACAATGAACTTTTTTGGTGTGTCTTGTCCACATTCACCGCACCGTTGTTGATACACGAGAAAAAGGGGATGGCGAAGAAGCAAAGAAGAAGAAGACAATCCAATGGCTTGCCCGAGTCCCCCCCCCCCCCCCAAAAAAAAAAATGGAGTGTCTGAGGTTATTTGAATCATGGGTATTTTGGGTCGGATCCCGAGTCAAGTTATTATATATTTTATTATAATTGTATAACAATCTTAAAATATCTTTTACATTATATTGTTCTATTAATTTTATTTTATTTTATTTATAATTTGTTTTAAAATTCATTATAATATCAGTTATATATTTTGATTTTTAAACCATATAAATGTTAAAAATTTTAAAAGTCAATACATAATTAAATATAATATAATTAAATCAATACATACAATCTACTGTATGATAGTTTAATACTATTAACAAACCTATAAAAAAATCCTTTATTTGCAACACATTCAATATGGAAGAATTATACTAAATCATATAATATATATTTTACAGTGCTTAAGTAGGGTTATTCAAATTTTGACACTTCACATATTTTGTTCTATGACACATTAGATTTTTTTTTAAAAAAATTCTTTTAGTTGAAAAAGTGGATCCCAAATAATTTTAATCTTAAAAATTAGTGTTTCATTGTGCATTAAGTTATAATAGGAAAGTATTAATTAAATTCTTTTAAATCTTTATTTTCATACTCGAGGAAACAAAATATTTTAATTGAATTTAAAAAATCTTTATTCCATCTACTCACATTAATTTTTACTTTTAAATATTTTGGGTTTAAAATTTATATTAATTCCTTTAACAGATTCTATATTTTCAATTTTCATTAATTTATTTAATTTTTTATCGAAAATTTTAAATAATAGTTTGTAAATGAAGGGAAGTTATAACATTTTCAATCATTATTTTTATATCAGAATATAAACACGTTTTATTTTAATCTATTTGAGTTTATTTGATTATATATTACTAATTAAAAATAATTAAATAATACACATGATTAATTTGTACATGTAGGGAGAAAAAACTATACCAAAATTTTGGAGGAAAATTGGTAAGTTAGCTTATGATTGTCATTTAACACCATAAAATTAGAAGTCTTCTTCATTGGCATTTGGCAATAATTTGGATGCATTAATTGATTAAATATAAGTCCAAATTATTATTCAGATTCAGATAAATATTAACAAAAAAGGGTAAATCTTTAAAAGTTTGAAATATACAAGTTAAAAACAGTTGGTTACTAATATATTATTACATTAGAGATGGTGTGGTTTTGTATTTTGATTATATATTTGTAATTATATCCTCATATAATTAAACAATTTGAATAAAAGATAAAAATCCCACTTTACTATAATGTAAACAATTTGTTAATTTCGATTTGGCTTTTGAATGGGGATGGTTTCAATGTTTTAATCTGAAAATTCTTGAGTTGCTAAAGTATTAGCAACAGTACACCAAAATAGACTTTTAGTGGCGTTTTTAGTGGCGTTTTAATGAAAAGTGTCGAAATATTTTACATTTGCGGCGTTTAAAAGAAAACACCGCAAAAAAGTTGAGCAATAGCAGCGTTTTAGAAATAACCGCCGCTAAAATTGGAAATAGCGGTGTTTTTCACCAAACGCCACTAAAAACCTGAGCATTAGCGGCACTTTTGGAAAAACGCCGCTAAAAAACTGAGCTTTGGCGGCGCTTTTGAAAAAATGCCGCTAAAAACCTGAGCATTAGCGGCACTTTTTAAAAAGCGCCGCTAAAAAACTGAGCATTCGCGGCGCTTTTGAAAAAACGCCGCTAAATACCTGAGCTATAGCGGCGTTTGTGCTAAAAACGCCGCTAAAAGTTTTTCATTTCTTTTCCTTATTCTTGCTTTGAATTACATATTTTATTTTGATACATTCACTTATAAGCAGTGAGAAAGTTTCATTTTAGTTACTTAATTATGAAAAGTTACAAATTGCTAACTAAACAATTTAGAAGTTTTCATTTAAGTTACAAATTAAGCTATTAAAATTGATTTAGGGTTTAATGTTTAGTATGTTAATTTCATGGTTTAGGGTTAATTTGTTATTTTGGTGTATGGGTTTAGTGTTTTAAAATTTGTTGTTTGGGTTTATTGTATAGTGTTTAATATCTTAGTGTTTACTGGCCGTATTAAGGTTTAAGTGTTAATTAATGGTTAGGGGTTTAGGGGGAAATGGTTAATTGGTTAGGATTTTGGGTTTAGGGTTTATAGCTTATGGTTCATGGGTTTAAGGTTAGGGGTTTGGGGGGAAATGGTTAATGTGCTAGGTTTTTGAGTTTAGGGTTTTATGGTTTAAGTTTAGGATTTTAGGATTTAAGGTTTAGGGTTTTAAGGTTTAGGGTTTAGGGTTTTGGGGTTATGTATTAGGGTTTGGGTTAAATCTAAATAAGATAAATATATATAAATTATTATTTTTAAAATTATTTATATATATCAAAATTAATGGGTTAAATCCCAAAGACATACATGAACAATAGTTTAGTGTGCAATTGTATATACTTTAATTTAATTTGATCCGGATATTGTAAAATATTAACACATGCAATTATTATATTGACATAAGTAATTAACACCATTTTATTATATTTAGATATGCATGCATAAATATTTATATTAATTCAATATAAAAATATATCGATGTGTTCATTTTTTAAAATGTCTCTGATAAAATTAAAATTAAAGTTTCAACTGTACTTAGGGTTGAGAGTGTAATTTTAGTGGCGTTTTAGCTTATAAATACCGCAAATAAGCTTCGGGTGTAAAAATGATGTCGTTTTCATCCTGTTTTTAGTGGCGCTTTAGAAAAAACACCGCAAAATATGTTTTTTAGTGGCGTTTTTTTTTTAAAACGCCGCAAATTTGCAAACTAACATCGTAAACGTTGCCATTTTACCTAAAAACACAAAAATTTAAAAACCTAAAAAACTTTGAAAAATATATATATTTGAATGTTTAATTTCTATAAAATTATATACAAAACTAAAAAATATTTATAAGTAAATGAATATCTATTTTTCAATTTTTCTAACATGAAATTTATTTTTAAAGAATAAATCTAATAAATAAAAATAATATTAATAAGTTAGCATTAGTGGCGTTTTTCATAAAAACGCCGGTAATATCTTAACGACGTTGTTTTCTGCTGAATGTTTAGTGGCGTTTTTTGCAAAACGCCGCAGAAGATTGTGTTTTGCCGGCGTTTTAGCCTGAAAACGGCACTAATATATATCAAGTGTTTACAACCGTTTTGGTGATTTGTTGTTACTGGCGTTTTAGTAAAAAACGTCGCAAATATGTATTACATTAATGAAACGGCACCGTTTTCTGTTCTTATTAGTAGCGCCTTTAATAAAACGCCAGAAATATGTTCGTTTTACTGATGTTATTAGTGGCGTTTTTTGCCCAAAACGCCACAAAATTGAGAAAAAACGACAGCGTTTTCGATAATGTATTTTGTGGCGTTTATTTAAAAGCGCCACAATAGGGATAAATTTTATAGAAACGACATTGTTCTTTTTATAGCCATTTTAATTACTCAGATACCTTAAGTCATTTCATCTGTTCCCCAATTTTTCTAACTCCCGAAATCCCTAATTTTTTCTTCCCCTTTAGAATTCCCCTCCGAATCCTTAATTTCTTATTCGATTCTGGTACGAATTTCTTCCCCAAATTGATTACTTCCCCCATCAGGTATTTACTTCCCCGCCGTTTCAGTGTTTAATTCAATGTTTATGGTTTTTTACAAGTGTTTTTGGTTTACGGTTTTTATATCAAAGCGACTTCTTTCTTGATGAGAGCGCTTCTTTCTCCCGCAATTTGTGTCTCTGTTTCCTCTTTATTCGATTTTTACCTTTTATTATTATTATTTTTCTATTTTCTCGTCCTCCCTTTCGATCGTGTTCCTTTCCATTTTTTCCGACATTTCTTTTTAACTTTCTTTGTAGCGCATGCCAAAATAACATACTATTCAACAGGTTGTTGAAATCCCATTCTTCGTCGGATTGTGATTTCAGATATGAGTTTCACCTCTTATTTTTCGATTTGGTTTCTGAGTGAAGAAAATCGACAGAAATTTGTTTCTGAGTGAAGAAATATCTTTGTTTTTGTAAATAATTACTAATCCACCTGTGAGTTGGTAAATTTTGTTCATCCTGCATTTTCCCGGAAGCCAAACAGGAGAGTTAAATGTTATTTATTTCGAAAATTTTGTACTTGAAATATTGAAAAATTTTTAGTTGATCCCTTGATAGAAGCTTCGAATTGCCTTCTCTGTCTGTTAATTTCCCCAAAACAATTTTATTGATTTAAAGAATGTTTTAATCACCATAAATGTTACCGTTGACATCAATCTAATTTTATATATATTAATTCGTTATCCTAACCTGCTTTTATGTTATTTGAAAACTATACTTTGGATTTTTCCGTATTTGCCTTCAACCTAAGTTTTCACTTATCTTTTGTGTCTGTTTGCATTTGAGATATGCTTTCTCTATTTGTTCTTTAGATACTATTGGTGTTAAAGAAATTGACATGGGTTACAAAATTTTAACTTGAATCACTTTGGGATCTGTAATTTTGGACCGTTATTGAATGTTGGGGGATTTAATGGCATATGTTTTATTTGTGGTTTGTTGAGTCAATGTCCAAAACTCTTAGTGTTTCAGTACTGTCTCCTTTGATATCTCTAGCTACTAGATTAAGGAACTGTGTTTTATTGTTTTTGACTTTGTTTTATTATAGTAAAGTGTGCCCCCCCATTTGTAGAAGCCGAACTCGGTTGAATCAATTGGAAGCAATGCACTTTGTCGTAAGCCTAGTTATGTTACATACTTATATTTCTTGTCTGTTTATCCATGGAGTGAGTGGAGAAATTTTAAAGATAAGTTTATATTAGATTGTCTTAACTACACTAGGATTTTTACTTGTGAGCAGCACTAGCAAAAGCCCAACAACAAGTGCTTGATCGACAAGAAAGGGATTATATTATTAGCCAAGTTACTGCTGCAAAAGGTAATGCATAAATTTTAATAACTTTCTAAGGAGGGCTTATATATTTGCATAGCATTGTTACTTGAAATTTTATTAAAAAATCAGAAAACTTTTGTTGAAGAATAGAAATTTGTTTTGTTTTCACTATATTTATGATATAAATTCTGAGCTTTGCATTCAACTTTTGATATGGATGATATTAGTGATCTTGTAGTGCAAAGGTAGGATGAAAGTTACTAGTGTAGTACTACTAATAGTAGCAGTAGTAGGAATTATATGGACATTGATTGTGTTAATAATTACATTAAAGAGTTAAAATGATTGATGCAATTGGATTTCTACAATTGCGAGATCAACGAATGTGCCTTTGTGATCATAAAACCTTGAAATAGGATCAATGGTGTAGAAATCGAGAATTTGAAATTGAGAACACTTGTGTATTGAGATGAAAGAGTACATAAATATATGCATGAGGAAATTAGCAAGCAGTACATAATAAAAAAATCATTTATAATCAATAATTCCAAAGATGATGTTCTTTGGTATAGCATATGCCTTAGGAATCTCACCCATACTAAGTTTCATGAGTGCTAAATAAAAGCTGTAAATGCACCTTCAACTAGGAAAGATAGTAATAACTTTTTCATGTATTTGAATTCTATTATTTTATATTTAAATTGTAATAATTGAATCTTATTTGCTTAGTTGTATTTGTGGTTTATGCTTTCTTGTTTCTCTTAAGCGTGTTAACTTGCGATGATGGATCAATTCATTTTGGTCTTTATTCTTTGCTCGCTTTTAAAGCTGTTGAAGCCCTATTCGTGCATTGTAACTTGAATTGTTTATTTGCGAGAAATTGAGATATTTTATTGCTGTAACTGAGGTCTAAATATGTTGCTAATTTTTTACTGCAGCCTTTGTTTCTTGGTGTGAGTGGAGTAGACCAGCTTATTGAAATTATTAAGGTACGTTTTACTTCAAAATTCGATCAAGAAGAGTTATATCATGATGAATTTGTTCAAATTGCTGTCCAATAAAATAAAAGATTCAATGTATGTCATTTTGAAACCTAACGGGTTGCCTCATATCTCATTATAAGATATAACGGATCCTCCTAGGTGTAACAATGCCACGTATGATGAATCTTAAAGATTTTCCGTCAAATTGTCATTTATTATCCTACTTGGTTGGTATATATCTTTGTTTATTATATTGTTGTCCAATAAAATAAAAGATTCAAAGTATATCATTTGGAAACCTAACGGGTTGCCTTATATCTCATTGTAAGATATAATGGATCCTCCCTAGGTGTAACAATGCCACGAATGATGAATCTTAAAGATTTTCATCCAAATTGTCATTTATTATCCCGCTTGGTTGGTATATATGCTATTTATTATATTGTTGTCCAATAAAATAAAATGTTAAGCAATATATTATAAAATGTGATGTTAAGCATTTTAGATAGTTTTCTTACGATTTCTTTTTAATATAATAATCAATTAAGATAACAAACAAATTATGATCCATGAATATATTGATAGTGATTAAGCTTACGATATTTTATTTTATTCACAAACAAATTATACATGTAAATTCAATCGATTATTGATTAAAAAGAAATTTTTAAAAAGATAATCAATATTTTATTTTATTCACAAACAAATTATACTTGTAAATTCAATCGATTATTGATTAAAGTTTATTTAGACAATATACGGTTTCTTTTTAATATATTGATTTCAAGAGAGGGAGTGATTTGATTAAATTTTGATATATTCGAATATGCTAAAATTAAATTTCTTTTTAGAAATCGGTTTTGTTTAGTTAAACCCCAACATCAAATTCTTTTTAATAGAAAAATCCAATTCTTTATTAATATAAAATCAATTCTTTCTTTTTAAAAAAAAAGTAATTTAAAAACTTCTTAAAATGGTTTTTCATTATTTAAATATATTTTAATATAAAAATCAAATTACTAATTTTATATTAATAATGTTTGATTTCAAAATTTAATATTTTTAAATGTTTTTAAAATTATAATTTTTTATCAATATAATTTAATATTTCATTATTTAAATATTTTTAATATAAAAATCAAAATTTTTTTAAAAAAGTAATTTAAAACTTCTTAAAATGAAAATTTAAAACTTACATAATTATTATTTAAATAAATAATTATTATATAAAACTTACATAAGTAATTTAAAACTTATAATTTTTTTATCAATATAATACTAATAATGATGACTATTTAAATAACTTATATAATTGACATAACTCACACAACATACATAACTTACATAACTCACATAACTTACATAATACATGTAGTTTAATGTAATAATTAAAATATAAGCATTTGGTTTAAAGATCAAATTTCAAAACTTTCATCAAATTTCATAACTTATATAATACATAACTTACATAATTTTAAGATCAAATTTCATAACTTACATAAGTTTAAGATCAAACTTCATAACTTACATAATACATAACTTACAATGCCATGTATGATGAATCTTAAAAAAAAAATTGTTTTAAAAATCAAAATCTTTTTTAAAAAAAAATTCAAAGTATATAGGCTGGAAACCTGACGGGTTACCTTATATCTCACTGTTAGATATAACGGATCCTCCCCAGGTATAACAATTCCACGTATGATAAATCTTAAAGAATACATAACTTACATAATACTTGTATAGAAAAAAAAAGATTTAAAGTATATAGGCTGGAAACCTGACGGGTTGCCTTATATCTCACTGTAAGATATAACGGATCCTCCCCAGGTGTAACAATGCCACGTATGATGAATCTTAAAGAATACATAACTTACATAATACCTGAACCCGCAAAGAAAAAGATTCAAAGTATATAGGCTAGAAACCTGACGGGTTGCCTTATATCTCACTGTAAGATATAACGGATCGTCCCCAGGTGTAACAATCCCCAGGTGTAAGTTTTTTACTCTGAAGATCCAACTGATGAGGGTTGGTATGTTGTACTTCGAAACACCCCTAGAGACTTGTTCGACATTAGCAGTGGAAGTAGAGATGACATAGTCGAAAGATCAGAAACTTTGCCTTTTCCAGAACAAAACTTAAATGAAAATATCCCTAGTACTAGTCAACAATTCCAATGGGTTCGTCAGGATGTGGACGAAGATATTTACGAAATATGATTTAGTAAGATTTTACGATTTATTGTTTATATGTAATATTATAATTTTAATGTTGGTCATGTTATATAATTTAACTATTTTAAATGTACTATTATTATTGTTATTTGTTACTAAAATTTTGAACTATTTCATGTGTATTGCAGGAAAAATGCCTAGAAGACGATTACGAGATTTAAATATTGTCCATAATACTCTAAATTCAGAAGAAGCAAATAGTGTAGAGCAAACAGTTGTTGGATCTTCTACTCTGCCGGACATAGATGGCGAGCCTGCAGAATTTCAAAGTAATGTTAAGTTTATTTTTCATGCATGTTGAATTTTATTATTGATTCATTTTTTAATTTTAATATAATAATATATCATTTTTCAACTGAAGGTGGTGGGGCCAGAGAGGCGTGGACGTATTTTGCTTAAAGATTTATCGACTTAGAGCACATCGAGCGTGTTAAAGTAAGGAGAAACAATCATGGCCACTGTTGGATCTCGAAGCTCGACTATTAGCAGCTATTTGGGCATTTTAGCACGAAATGCCAATATGTTGCCCATTAATTACGAATCATGGCATCACATGCCTGCTGCTAATAAAAATCAGGCTTTGGATAATATTAAGGTAACAAAACGTGAATGTAATTTATAATACTTTGATTTAACTTTCGTTTATATTAACTTTTTAAACTATTTTTGTTCAGGAGAGATTTACTTTAGAGGTCTCCGATGACTATGTTAAGAAGACTTTGGGTAAAAAATGGAGAGACAATAAAAGCACGCTGAAAAAATAATATTTTAAGAAAGAAATAAGTCTCGACGAAAAATTAAGCAATGTTCCTCCGGGAATGTTGAGGTACCAATGGAAAGATCAAGTTAGATTCTGGAATTCAAAGAAAGGAGAGGTATTACGTACTTTTAAAGTCTTATAAATTTTTCGGTTTATAATATTTATTATATACATAATTCAAATTCCATTATGTAGGACCGTGAGTGAGTTGGAACAAGCAGCAGACAAAAACAAAAATTCACGCACACGGCAGGTTCCAGAAGTTTTGCTCGTGTAGCTGAGGCCGAGGTATTATAATTTATTATTTCTTTCATATATAATGACTTTATACTATTAAATTATATTTTTTCTACTATAATGTAGGAAGCTTCATCTGGTCAAAAAGTTGGACGCCTTCAGCTTTTTGACATTACGCATAGGAAGAAGGATGGATCTCCGATGACATCCAAGTCTGCGTAAATTTTGGTATATTTACTTAATAAAATTTGATTTATTATAAATATTTATAATGTTTAATTACAATAGTTTAATTCATCGTTTGTAGTTTTAAATTTATAATTTTAAGTTATGTTACATTCCTTTTTATTATATATTTCATTTCTAACTCTTTAATTGATTTATTAGGATAAACTAAAGGAGAAGAAGGCGGAGTATGAAGCGGTTGCTTCGTCTGATAGTTCTGTTAATCTCGAGGAGATTGATAACAGAATTATTACTGATGTTTTGGGTCCTGAAAGGTACGACTGCTTCGATTGATACTTCTGTTAATCTTGAGTATATTTATAACAGAATTATCACTAATGTTTTGGGTCTTAAAAGGTATGGTCGGGTTCAATGTCAAGGATCTGGTGTTACCTCGACCCAATATTTTGGATCCGGCTCCCAGCAATACATGCCTTCTGGGAGTCAATCTCGTGCTGAAGTTCAGAGACTAAAAGACCAGATATCTCGGATGGAGCGAGCACGGTGAGCAAATTTCTCGACTTAGAGCGGAGGCAAGAATGAGGAGGCAGAGCATCTTGCTCAACTTAGAGCGGAGGAGGCAAAGCGAGGGAGGCGAGGAGGCAGAGCAAAGCAGAAGTATGAAGAACTCCAAGAATGACTTGGACTATGATGAAGTTGTTCCAGTGATGCAGAGGCCGCCATCTTAGACATTTTTTCTTGTTGTAAGATGATTTTAATATTGTTACAATTAACATTATTGTAAGAATTATTTGAATTATACTTTATTTATTAATGTATATCATATATCTTTTATTAAATTTGAAGTATCGTTTAGATTTAATACTTTTGGTGAGATTTAAATGTTTTATTTTGCTGTCTTGGGTTGAAATTATATGCAATTGCTGCTGTTTTTGGTTGGTTTTAATGCAGAGAGGGTAGGATATTAGAAAAACAGAGCATTGCAAATCTGTGCAAATTAGCGGCGTTTTTGTTAAAAACGCCGCTAAAAGTCTCCACCTTTAGCGGGGTCTTTTTAGAAAAGCACCGCTAAAAGCACCAACTTATAGCGGCGTTTCTTAGAAAAGCACCGCAAAAAGTCCCCACTCTTAGCGGCGTTTTTATGAAAGCGCCGCTAAAAGTCCATACCTTTAGTGGCATTTTTTATATAAGCGCCGCTAAAGGCCCCACCTTTAACGACATTTTTTAAAAAAGCGCAGCTAAAAGCCCCCATCTTTAGCAGCGTTTTTTTGAGAAGATCTGCTAAAAGTCTCCACCTTTAGCGGCATTTTTTAAAAAAGCACCGCTAAAAGTTTCCATCTTTAGCGGCGTTTTTTTGAAAAGCGCCGCTAAAAGTCCTCATCTTTAGCGGCATTTTTTAAAAGCGCCGCTAAAAGTCCATACCTTTAGCGGCGTTTTTTTAAAAAAGTGCCGCTAAAAGTCCCAATCTTTAGTGGCGTTTTTTTGAGAAGCACCGCTAAAAGTCAAGACTTTTAGTGGCGTTTTTTCATAATAAACGCCGCTAACTTTTGCGGCGCTTTCTTTAGTGGCATTTTTTGCGGCGCTTTAAAAAGCGCCGCAAATACTATTAGTGGCGCTTAAAAATGCCGCTAAAAGCAAAAAAAAATGCCGCTAAAAGTCTATTTTGGTGTAGTGTAAATTGCTTAGATTTTGTCCCACTTCATAGATTGCGTATTCCTAAGCATTTCTATTTATCGAGCAGTAAGAATGCATCAAAAAATATTGTGATAAATGGAAAAAGAAAAGAGGAAGGAAAGGATTTCAAGAGACGTGAGAAATGAACACTGATTGATGATTTTGAAGATTCACCATACATGGTATTCATAGAAACCAAGCATGCCTAAATTTAGAAAAATATGAATGTTAGAAAATCTAAATGTCAGTAGATGAGAAAATAATGAGATTTTAGATAAGTTTATTTGACCAAAATAAATTAAGGGAAAAATAGACAAGGCCTTGTATCGCATATGGTAGGAATCGACGAATTTATATTAATTGGATTGAGCTTTGGAGCTCAATTCTCGTGCTTGGATGGCTATCCTTTTATTTTGATTCTTACAAACCCATGATCAAGTAATCCTATATAAACATAACTCAAGGAGATTCGTTTACTTTTATTGAAATTCGTTTTCAATTTAAATGTCGTGTCTTAAGTTATTTTTTTACAAAACTTTTCTCACAAAATTATTTACTAATTCCATTTCCTTAATATAATTTGTTCCACTTCATTATCAACTTCATATTACATTTATCTATGTGAACATCATACTTATGATTTGCTAAACATAAGAAGGTATGAATGAAGAAGAAACAATTTCATTTTCCCTCTCAACATATTCTACTCTTTTTTTTTTTTAAAAAAAAAATCCAAATCACTACCTCCTTAGCATTTCATTTCAACATCCCTCAAATCTAAAATCCATCACCTAAATAGAGGAAAACTAGTCCAGATTTCTATAACAAATACCTAAACCAGTTCAACCCACCAAGTTACCTACTACATTTTCAACCCCTTTATCGACCTCGTGAATAGCAACAATTATTTGCTCTTTCCTTCTTTCTCCCTCCATGGCTCTTATCTTTTTAAAAAATCAACGCCAACAATTGGTGGGTCATATTAGCTAAAGAAATAAGGCCTTTTGCAACCCAAAACCTCTTACCCTTAGACGTCAACTAAGCAATAGATCCACAAAAGCAAATTCGAATCACATTCGAAGCATCCATTTCCTTTTCTTCTATTTTTCTTCCTTTCTTGTTCTGCCGTTTCTTCTCAGAAGACTACTATAGCAAAAATAAAAAGAAGAAAGTGATTTTAATTTTAGGGTTTCAACCATTGAAAATGGAATAATGAGTTTAAAGGATCTGTTAATTTCCATAGTGGCAAATGACGTGTAAAATCCACCAAAATATGTGGAATTTTTAAATTATGTGTTAAATGTCATGTCAACATTCTCGTTATTGATTTAACATCTTCAGACAAAAATGAAAACAACCTAACAGGTAGGCAAAGGCGAATCTTGGGGGGCTAGCAATACAAAATTGCTATTTAGGTAATTTAAGAATTTTTAAAATTTTAAATTAATAAAGGTAAATTTGCACTTTGGCCCCCCTAAGATTATAAAAATTTAATTTAATCCTTTAAAAATTCTAAAGATATAGACTATTAAAAATCAAAATTTCATTCGGCCCACCTAAAAAATTTTTCTGGCTTCGCCTCTGCAGGTGGGTGACCATTTGAGTAGTTTATCCTAATATGTTATATAAAAATTTTATTTTGAAAAATAATGATAATTTTTTATCAAAAAATGGATAATTCTTAATAGATGTGTTAAGCAGAAATTTGTTGGTTATTTAGCAAAAGCTCTACTGGTATTGATGTTGGGTTCAAATTTTTATAGAGTATATATATATATATATTTAAAAAATACATTTGATTGAGTTAATGTTACTCTCAATTTAGTTCATGAGATTTGAATCTAAGCCATTGTAACAACCTAAATTTTGGGGTTAGAAGTTTGAGCTTTGTATTTAAGGTCAGTGAGTAGGTTATGCTATTGTGTTTAGTTGCGCGTTTAAGTGACAGAATGGGCCTATTAGTTTGGTGGTTAGTTGTGTGTTAGTGTATTTCTAAGTCATGTGTTCGAACCTTTGTGTGTGCGTTTTGGAGAAATATTTTATTTTGTTAAATAGTAAACTTGTTTTAAGTTTAAAAAAAGACTAAGTCCCCCACAAAATACACAATATCCTTTCTCCTCAGATCAGCATAGGACTTCTGCCTATCAGATGCAACTTTCAGTCGATCTCGAATCAATCAAACATTATCTTCAGTTTCAGAAACCAATTCCAGACCCAGAACACATCGCTCACCCAACTCAGTCCAACATAAGGGAGTGCGACACTTACGACCATACAGGGCCTCGTAAGGTGCCATCTGAATGCTAGACTGATAGCTGTTGTTATAGGCGAACTCTACCAACAGTAAGTACGCCTCCCAACTACCTCTGAAATCCATGACACAGCTCCTCAACATATCCTCCAGTACTTGAATCACCCTCTCCGATTGACCATCTGTCTGAGGATGGAAAGTAGTACTAAAGTCCAACCTTGAACCAAGAGCCTTATGCAATTTCTTCCAGAACCGAGACGTGAATCGAGGACCCCTACGGAGATGATCGAGACAAGAACCCCATGCAATCTCACTATTTCAGATATGTATAGCTTAGCTAGTTTCTGGAGAGAAAAGTTAGTCCTGACCTTAACTTGCTGATAAGTCAAACAGAGAGCAACGGAATTCGTAACCTCACACTTCAACCCTGGCCACCAGTACAACTCTCGGAGATCTCGGTACATCTTGTTCCCATCGGGATGCATAGCATAGGGCCCTTAGAATCGACTATCGCAACTCGTCATCACTCGATACACAAATCTGACCGCAGAAATAAAGTACCCCATCACTGTTAATCCCAAAATTAGTAGAATGACCAGTCTCAACTTGACAGAATCGCAACTCAAGAGACTTATCCACCATCTGTTTATTTCTAATCTGATCAATCCATACAGGCTTAAACTGAAGTTCCTTTAATAGACTCCTATCGTCGAATAAACTGAGTCGAGCGAACATCGTTTTCAGATCAGTCATAGCCCTATGGTTCAAAGCATCTGCCACCATATTGGCCTTACCAGGATGGTACTCAATGGTGCAGTCATAATTTTTAAGCAATTCAACCCATATACGCTGCCTAAGATTTAACTCCTTCTGAGTGAGGAGATATTTGAGGCTTTTGTGATCAGTGTAGATAGTACACTTCTCAGCGAACAGATAATGCCTTTAGATTTTCGGAGCGAAGATTACTCCTGCCAATTCCAAATCATACGCTGGATAGTTAGCCTCATGCATCTTAAGCTAATAAGACGCATAAGTGACCACTTTACCATCCTGCATCAGAACGCAACCTAGACCCATATGTAACGCATCACTCTACACCACGAAGTCTCTACCAGGCTCCGGTTGTATCAGAACAGGAGCCTGAGTCAGAATAGATTTGAGCTTATCGAAGCTCTCTTATTACTTATTAGTCCAGACAAAGGGAACTCCCTTACGCAGAAGCTTGGTCAACGGTGTTGCGATCAATGAGAACCTTTCTACGAAGCGTCGATAGTAAGTAAATTTCAGACACATTCTTTGGCTGTTTTCAGTCCAACACAGCCTCAATCTTACGAGAATCAACACGAATCCCCTCCGCAGAAACTACATGCCCTAGAAAGTTTACTTCTCGAAGCCAAAACTCACACTTACTGAACTTCGCATACAACTGTTTCTCACGCAGAGTCTGTAATACCACTCAGAGATGCTCATCGTGCTCGTCCCCAGTCTTCGGATACACCAGAATGTCATCAATAAAGACTACCACGAACCGATCCAAATAGGCTGGAACACTCAGTTCATTAGATCTATAAAAGCTGCTGGTGCATTCGTTAGCCCAAATGGCATCACTAGAAACTCGTAATGTCTCATATCGACCTCCTTAACCTTCAATTGATGATATCCTGAATGTAGATTAATTTTTGAGAACATAGAAGCCCCTCTATATTGGTCGAATAGACCATCTATCCTCGGAAGTGGGTACTTATTTTTGATAGTTAGCTTGTTCAACTGCCAGTAGTCGATACACATCCTCATTGTCTTATTTTTCTTCTTCACAAACACCACTGGTGCTCCCCATGGAGACACATTGGGCTGAATGAATCCACGATCTAAAAGTTTTTGAATTTGAGCCTTAAGCTCTGTAAGCTCCTTCGGTGCCATTTGGTAGGGCACAATAGACACCAGAGCTGTACCCGGAATGAGCTTAATCCCAAATTCTAGGCCAAAAATTCCTTACGGTTCTGATGTCCTTAACCGAAGAGTCTCCAGAATCAGAAGCACTGATGTAGGCCAGAAATGCCTCACATCCTTTCCGTACAAATTTCTCTGCCACCAATGCAGAAATAACATTAGTCAAGAAGTCTCGAAGTTCCCCAATCATTATTACCTCGCTGTCCTCCTCGATTCTCAAAATAACCCTTTTTGTCACATAGTCTAGACTTACTCGGTGCTTGACCAGTCAGTCCATTCCCAAAATCAAATCGAACTCCCCAAACGGAAGCACCATCAGATTAGCTAGAAACATAGTCCCTTGAACCTCTAACGAAACATCTCTATACAGTTTACTAACTCAGATAGATTGCCCCAATGGACTCACAACAGTTAACTCACTCAAAGTACTCTCAACCGGAATCCCCAAAGTTTCAGAAATAGCACTAGCTACATATGAGTGTGTAGAGCCTATGTCTATCAATGCCAAATAAGGTACATTATAAATAAAAAACATACCCGTGATGACGTCCAGAGCATTTCGATCCTCATGGCAATGGGCAGCATAAACTAGTGCAGGCTGCCTCGCCTCAGTCAGTCCCGCACCTCTGCCTGGTGCTCTTTATCCTCGACCTATGCAATTACCACCCCTGGCTTGTCCTCGGCCCCTAGGTGGCTGCTGAACTATTCTCGGTAGTTGTACAGTACCAATAATCGGAGCTTGCATCTGATCAGTTCTCAATGGACAATCCCAGACACAGTGCTCAGTCGACCCACATCTCAAACATGCCTCAGTCATTCTCCAACACTCTCCAGGATGGCATCTACCATAGTGTCCACAAAGCGCTACCCTAGTAGGTGCAATTGAAGGCCTCACTCTCACAGGCCTATCAGATCTGACTTTTTTTTAAGCCTCATCACAGAATTCGAGGGCTCCGATTCCCTTTTATTCTTTCTTTTTTCGTGGTTTTGGTACTCAACGAGCTTAACCTCTCCGGCTATCTTCGCCTTCTCAACCAGTGTAGCAAACTTACGCTCCTTCTATGGAACTATCAGAACTCACAAACTGTCCCTGAGTCCGTCCTCAAAACAGATGCACTGTTCATACTCGGTCGCCACCATGCCCCAGGCATAACGGCTCAATCTCAAGAACTCGGCCTCATATTCGGCTACTGAACGATCCCTTTGTGTAAGATTAAGAAACTCACGCCTCCTAGCATCGATGTAGCTGGCTCCCACATATTTACTCTGAAACGTAATTTTAAAATAGTCTCACGTCAAACGGTCGGGCTGAGTGCCCTCCTTAACCGTCAGCCACTATTGGTAAGCTTCGTCGCAAAGCAGAAAACAGCCTCCTTAAGCTTCTAATCTGCGGTAAAATTCAGATCGTCTATAATTCTTTCAGTGGCCTCCATCTAGTATTCGGCCACGTTAGGGGTGACTCCACTGACACCCCTAAATAATTCTATCCCATTGGACTGAAGTCCTTCCCTAACCGACCTTCGGCCCCCAAATCCAGTGTTGGGCCCAGTGACCCTCTCAAATATTCTCAGCATGGCTTAGGACAGTACGTCGTCCCTAGTCGCACGATCATGAGACCCAGTCTTTATAACCGGTGAGACTGGTGTCTCACTCGTATCCAGATTTGACAGATTTCCAGATGATGAGGACCCAGCTCGAGCCCCTCTACGGCCTCTTCCGCGGCCTTTAGTACCCCGTCCACGGATACCTCGTGCACTCATCGTAAATTCAGAGTTTATCTGTATTAATAGTTTTATGCAATAGTTACAGTTCCGATATTTATTAACAATTTTTTTTATGCAGAACAGTATCATAAGTTCAGAGTTCATTATCGCGAATCGTAGTCTCACTACGATTTTCAGTTTCGCTACAGTTTTCAGTTTACACTACCTAGAGTGTTTTCAGTACAGTATACTACCTATTGGCTGTTTCAAACATGCAAGTAGTATTTTTAGACAAATTTAAAAAGAATTTAGAATACATACAAGATCGACGCCGGAGACTCAGTGTACCACATACTCATTTTAAAAATATTTTGAATCACTTAAAAAAAATCGTTTCTTTAAAACCAACTTTTAAAACCCAAATCCACAGCTGAGTTTTGCAACCTAACTCTGATACCACTAAATGTAACGCCCCAAACCTGGTTTAGACGTTATGGTCGTATCTGGCGATGTCACATGATAGTGTTTTAGAAAACATAATTACATTAAAGCCATTTTCGATATCTTAGGTTACCGTAAAAAAACGTGTTGTTTATTCATTCATTATCCATTTTCAAAACATTATACGTTGTGAAAGCTTTTAAAATAATTTACGAATTCGTGCGTATTTGATAAAACATTTGTTTATTTTGAAAACTCGAGTTTTCCTACTTCTAACCGTAATACCATAAAGGTCACAATTCCCAAATTAAACAAAAATTCGTAATGGCCATATTACAAGGTATACCCAAATATAATCAAAACCATAAATAAAATAAATAAAATAAAACCATAAAGGTTCAGAATCGTGGTCACCGTCGAGTCTTCCACTACGCAGACTCGTCTACTACTGGGGATTACCTGAACAGATTAAACAGAAAAGGGTGAGTTTTTGCAAACTCAGTGTGTAACCCCCACAGAAAACATACACATGGCATAATGTCAGGAGATAGTCATAAATTCATAGTTCGGGCCTGAGCCCATTACAAATACAGTGTGGACCTTAGACCACTCAGATATAGAATCAGATATGTTCTAGGGCCTTAGCCCATTTCAGACATAATATGCAGATCAGAACAGAATAGCAGAGTCCTACCCACCAACCTCTACACATCAACTCTGTCCAACCCTACACACCATGTAAGGATAAAATTAACCCACCCATCCTTACACACCATGCTGTACCGAATGCGGCATATAATTAAAAAGTTACAGCTGAGCTGCCTGATAACAGGCTTAAGAGCCTTTCAGATTCTTCCTCTAAATATCATCATCCCACACCGATACAATGCAACATACATAATATGATATGCTTTTATGCAAATAACAATCCATACATTCAAATCAGTATACATGTTCAGTACAGATTTCACATAATCAAATCATAGAGCTACGAGTCTTAAGTACTACTTACCGACCCTTCATTAGGTTCACAGTCGACTTGGGCGACCTGTGCAACCTTTTAGAATATTTCATTAAAATGGGCTCACACGCCCATATGGCCTGCCCGTGTGGCCCACACGGCCCAAATTAGGCTTGGCCGTGTGGATCACACGGTTTGGCCTAGAATCCCACATGCTGGTGTGGTTCACCTGTGTGGCCCACAAGACCCAATTGGTCGAGCCCGTGTGTCACACACGGCTTTGCCTGACCATCACACGGTCGTGTGGTAACTTACAGTTTTGCACACAGCCGACCACACGGGTGACCTGTAACAGTCCGGTTTAGACCCTAGTCGGAATAGTAGTTTTGGGACCACAAATTCTAGTTAAAAAATATTTTAATATTATTTTCTATGTTTGTAGTATGTGATTAAGCATGTGTGAAAGTTTCGTGAACTAATTTGATTGATTGTGTGCTTAATTTGATAATAGGATCTACTTGCATTAAATGCAAAACTAGCATGCCATATAAAAAGGTATCTATTTGTTATGGCTTTTATTATATGAAGTCCTTATGATGTTATTATGCCATAATTAAGTTAGTGGACAATTATGTCCATACTTTAAATGTTTAATCATTAATATTACTTAAGGGCAAAAATAGAATTGAATAATTAATATGTTTATAATAAAATAAATATGAAAAATGATGAGATTATGCTCATCTTTGTGCCGAATTTGAATAAAAAGAAAAGAAACCAAGCTAGGTTTTGACCCTTGTTCATTTTGATTAATGTATAGATTTTGTTCGATTTTTGATAAATTCTACGTTTTTGTAATTATTGCTTCGAGTACTACAAAACCCATGTCTTAATTTTGGAATTTGATGAAGAATTTGAAATGTACCATTGATGAATACTTGAGCTTTGTGATGTTAGTTGATGAAATATGAAAGATGTGTGTTAGATTAATATATTTTGTCTTTGGATTTTTGGTGAATTTGAGTAATTTGGATTAAATTGTGAAAATAATATTTTAAGGGACTAAAATGTGAAATAAATGAAATGTATAGACTTGTATGATCATGATGAAAATTTGGCTAAGCATGGGTACAAGGAAATTTTTGTGTATTTTGTGATTTTGTGAAATAGGGACATAAATGTCAAAATGTAAAAATGTGAGGGCTAATTTGTAAAATGCCCTAAATGTGTGTTTTTGGATTGAATTGAATGATTTGGTGAATAAATGAGTTAAATTTGAATATGTATAGATCAAGAACTAAAGAAAACTGATTTAGACCAAGGAAAGTCGAAAGTAAACGAGTAGTCGAATCCGTTTGATTATATCCATACGAGGTAAGTCTATATACAAATAGATGTATTTAAGTTGAATTATTCATGTACATTTAATATTGAATTGTGATGAATGGTTTTGGACGATATACGTGTGAAATCTGAGAAAGTATCGACAATGTGTCAAGATCCGAAAAGTCTCGGATGAACCTTAGGAATAGATAGGATTCATATGTCATGATATGGGGATTTTGATATGTGATATCATGTAAGACCACGTCTGGGGCGTTGGGATTGATTTGAGATTTTGTGTAAGACCACGTCTAGGAGGCTGGCATCGATTTGAGATTTACGTGTAAGACTATGTCTGGGACATTGCCATTGTATTTGATTCGTGTAATACATTGTCTGGGACAGCAGCATTGATATTTGATTACATATAAGACCACGTCTGGAATGTTGGCATTGTAAGAGTATTCTGAGTTATCTGAGTATCCTATTTGATTCCGAATGATTCAACGGGAAATTTCAATAAATGAAAGACTATGTGATATATGTAATCGATTCAGGTACGTTAGAAATGTATACTATGATTGAGTATGAAAGGTAAATATATGTGATTGTGCACAAGTGAGATATGAGCATAAATTCAATGAGACAAAATGTGGTATGTGTATGAATGTACTATGTCCAAAAGAGATATTTGGAGATATGATGTGTTGGTAAACAATGGCTAAACAAATGAGCCAAAGAAGAATTATGAATTTGCAATTGAGATATTAATGATCTTATATTTGATATAATTATGAATGTTTATATGTTAAGTTTATTTGTATATGGCTTACTAAGCTTTTGAAAGCTTACTTTATGTGTGTTTGCATTGTTTTATAGATTGTTAAAGCTACGGAAGGCTCGAGGATAGTCGAGGATCATCACCACACTATCAAACTCTATTTTGGTACCTTTTGAATGTGTACATATTAAAGTATGGCATCTATAGTCTAGTTGAAATGATTGATGTTTTGAGTTGTATATATAAAAGTTATGTGATTTGACTTGCAAATGTATGTGTATATGGTAATATTTGATCTATATTTTGTGATGCAAAGTTGGTATATTATAGATGGAAAGATGTCACAATGAATTGGTAAGTTTGTAGATGGATTTTACTTAGAAATGCTTATGATTAGATTGAGCTAAATGATACATATGTTGGTGAATTTGATATGATCTTGAATGGTTAGAAGAGATGGTCATTTTGGTATGTTTTGTTTGTATTGGAGATGTGATTTGAATTGGTATAATGCTTGTAGGTATAACCCAAAGTGTGGGTGGCAAATTGGCCTTGAAAATGGCCTATATTTGCCCATACGGTTGAGCACACGGGGGTGTGGCTCGACCGTGTCCTTTGTGGTTGCATTTAAAAACAAGTCAGTTTCGACCACAGGCTGGACACACGGGCGTGTGATTGGCCGTGTGGTGCAAGTTAGTGTCGACCACGGGTGAGGCAAACAGGCGTGTCTCAGGCTGTGTGAAGAATTCAGTATGTATGCCCTATTTTTCTACGGCTTAGACACACGGGCGTGTTTGAGGCCATGTGAGGCACATGGCCTGCCCACACGGGCGTGTGACCTCTGTAGCTTTGAAAAATGTTTGAATTTCAGAAAAATTTTGTAAGTGTTCGGTTTAGTCCCGACCCTTTTCTAATGCATGATTAAGGTCTCGTAGACCTCATTAAGGGACTATATATTTGTGTTTTGCTATGATATGACGATGATAAACTTTATGATGTGAAATGTTTGTAAGATTTTTCGATTTGTTCGGTAATGCCTTTTAACCTTAAGCCGACGATGGTTACAGTTAGGGGTGTTACACGACCACATGCCCCTGTGGTGTCAACAGAGAGGTTTTTGGCTTTCGTCGAAACCTTATTTTTTGCGTTTTCGGGTACACACCTGGTTTGATTTCGATGAGTAACCACACCCGAGCACTCCAAAACCTATATTCGACAATTGAAAGCCCAATTTCAGTCACTCAATCCGAGTTGTTATGAACAAAAAATTCTCGAAAACTTACCAACAACCTTACCTTAACGAGCCACGCTGATTTCTCGCTGCTAAAAAGCTGAAAAGCAGCCCACAGCTCCTTGATTGTCCCCTAATCAGAAAGTAACCACTTAATACTCCATTAATTCATCCAAAACGAAACAAAACATACCCCTAGACTTACCGAATACACACTAAACGTAGAGATGAACGATATCGACGGGAAAGAGGCAAAAATTAGAGTTTGGAGAACAAGAAAATAAAGTAAAGGGAAACGGTAGCAGGGAATTTTGGCTACAGCAAAAAGAAAAGAGAGAAAAAGAAAATAGAAGAAAAGGTAGAGAGGAGGTGTCAAGAAGACATTAGTTTTTGGGATAGCATCGAATCCCTTAATTTTCTCCATCAAACTCCTAACGAAATCCACCACCCAGATTCCTAGTCCATCTCAAACTCTCACACGGCATAGGTAGCAAAATAATTCCCTTGCTCTCATAGGGATTCGAACTCCAGACCTCCGACAACCTTTACACTCCACTTAACCACTAGACCAGCAGACCCGTTCTGTTAATTACTTACACACTTTTACTTATAAGCCTACTAACTAGAGATAGGGCTTTATTGATAAAAATACCAAAATTTGCCCAAGTTAAGGCTTGAACCCAAGACTTCTCAGACACTCCTAGAACACATAACCAGTGAAGCAGACAGATATTTGTGTCACAAACTTACAAAAGCCAGAAATAAAGAAAATTGGGGCGTTACAAGGGTTGTAAATAACCCATTTAACGAAAACACGCGGATCCTAGGCGTTATGGGTCAGGTCAGACGGGTCAACCTTAAACGGCACTGTTTTGAGGCCACAGAAACAGGCCCTAAACGACGCTGTTTCTTAACCTTTATAAAAGTAATTTTTTTTAAAAAAAAAAACCCATTCTGCCATTATTTTCTAAAAAAACAAAAGTGCTTCCCCCTTTTCTCTCAACTCTCCCCTAAGCTGGCCATTAGGGCCACCGTCCGTCCTTATGGTCGCCGGCCGACGACGGCGGTGACCGTCGTGTATGGCGGTCGGAGTCCAAAAAAAAGGCCAGTTCAACTATCTTGACCTTCCTAAGCCCAAATCCGGCTTCAAATTGCCCGAAAACCCAAGAAAAAAAAAGAGAAAATGAGAAAAAGATGAAGGGCCCCTTCGGCTCCTTCAACTCGCCGGTGATATTTCCGGCGAACCTAAAGGTTTGGCCGTTTAAACTCTGACCATGGCGATAAGGTAACCTCTTTCTTTGCCTTCTTTTTTACTATTGTATACAAAAAAAATAAGATAAAATAAAACCAAAAAACCTAGAACGAAAGTGGACAATGAATCACCTTTGAATCCCTTTTTTTTTGTATTTGATGTTCGTTTTTTGTCTATGTAAAAGGTTACATTGATTTTCATCGCTTTATAGCCGAAATAATACAATATATTATGCTTTTTGTTTTGCTACTACTTGCTACTGTCTTGTGTTGTCTGCTTCTGCTTTTTCTTTTCATTTTCTAGGCATTGCGTGTTGGTTCCTCTTTGCAGGTGGCAAAGACGTCAGACGGCCGTGGCAGAGGCATGCGGCACTGGAGGTTTTCTTTTTCTGTTTCTTCTTATTAGGGTTGGGCTAGGGTTAGGCTGAATGGTTTGGGTTTGGGCCTATTGAGTTTGGTTTTATTTGGGCCGTCTGATGTTGTAAATGGACTTTGATAATTTGGACTTATTTTATGTTTTTATTTGGTTTTTTAATTATTTCGGGCCCAAGCCAAAATTAGCCTATTACAAAAAAAAAAATAATAAATAAAGAGGGCTTACAAGGCAATTAGCCATATTTAAAGTTTGGTGCTGCCACACTGTCAGGCGACACCATTTCCTTTGTTTCTAGCAGCCACTTTAAATGGAAAAATTACATAATAGGTCCCTGAACACTTTAAATCATTACATTTCAGTCCGGTGCCGCCAATTTGATAGGCGACACCGGTAAAACTATACCATTTTGGTATTTAATTTTATGAATATATCATTTCAGTTATTAATTTTATTTTTTGTATTATTTAGATGAAAAAGCTTGAAACTAATTTTATTTAAAATTAATTATGACACTTATAATCACACAAAATCAAAATTTTAGCATTTAGCTCGTATAAACAATAACATGAAGTAATCGCTTTAAAATCTTATTGCCCATAAAATTTGAACCAACTTATAATAAAAGTGGTAACAAATTCACGTCTTCAATGAAGTCTTTCTTTGGATGATATTTTTAATTTAGAGGTTGCTAAAATGGGTACTAATTTTGAAACATTGAGAAATTTCCTTCTTGTTGGGGAAGCAAGTTAATATTGGTGGATTGGGTTGGGCTACTAATTACTTGCAACACAGTTGCTTCTAATCTTTTTCCTTTAATTCCTATTTTATTTTTTTAAATGATGTATAAGTTGGATAGGAGCTCATAATGGGTTACACAAATATATATACTAGGTAGTATATCTGAGTGATATATAGGTTAATTGTATGTATTAATTAAAATATATTTAATTATTTTATGAATTTATTTAATTTTTATAATGTTTCACTAATAATTTGATTACAAAATCAAACCATATTAATGTTCAACATGTAATAGATGACTAAAATTATTTGGATTGAATTAAATTTTGTTTCAAACTATTAATATATTTAATAATTAAAAGAAAAAAGTCAAACTGTTATTGGGCACAACATGAGGGTAGTCAGCATTCAATGCCAACCATCTTTTATGTAAATCATTTATTCACTTTCTATTTGCCATCCAAATTTACATAAGAACAAACCAACCTCCAACCTACTCTTTTTACCTATCTTACTCACCTTTCTCTCTTACATTAATTATATATATCCAAACTTAATTATCAATTTATTTGATTTCACTAAAAATCTCTCTTTTAACAAATTATCTACTTTTTAAAACTAGGGGTGAACATTCGATCAAATCAAATCGAATCGAATAAAATTTTTTTGAGTTAATCGAGTTTTCGAATCGTATTTTATCATCCTAACTTAATTTAAAATTTTTTCGAATCGAGTCGAGTGAGATGAAATTCGAACCGAATCGAATCGAATATATTTATTCGAGTTAAATATAAAAAATAACTTTAGTGTTGTTTATTTTTATGTAATTTTCAAAAAATAATTTTCTTTAAACTTTTTAAACATAATCATACAACAAAAAAATTAAAGTAAATAAGTGAATAAATAAAAATAACACAACATCAACTTAAGTCCAAATAAACAACAAAAATAATACAACAATATTATAAAAATATGAGTCCAAAGTATAAAAATATAATCCCATTTCGGCTTCCAAGCCCAGCCAACTAATATACCTACTAAAAACGCTACCCAAAATGGAACCAAATACAACATCATATCTGGGAAATGTTTTTCCTCTAACAATATTAATAGTCAGGTTAAAGATTAGTACAGGCCATATAAAAATAAACCAAGAAGCAGAAGGGTTAGATTGGCGGCAAAAGGGGGGAAGACAGAATTTAAGGTTTGAGTTTGATTTTAAGAACCGGACATGAGCTTTAGCGGTTGAAACTAGAATGATGAGTCTTGTTGTTCTGTACGAAAATGATGAAGGGAGAAGGAAAGGGGGTGAGGACGATGTCGTTTTAGGTTTTAAATGGAGGAGAGAAGACAAAGGTTACCTTCGGCTTTTGTTGAAAGAGAAATTAAAGGCAGACATGGAAAGTAAGAATGATGGAGAATGAATTAAAAGCAACAATTGGTCCTAAATCCTGTATTTTAAATGATATGAAATAAAAGGAAGGCAATTGTAATGGTGGAAGTGGACTGAAAACGGATCATAACCAACAAATATAAAATGAAAACGAGCTAAATTTTTAATTGGAAGCCGGAGTCAATAAAAATATCAACTAAATCACAAAAATGCAAATTCTTAATAAGAGAACCAAACAGAATTTTCAAGGCCTTAAATTATCCAAATGAAAACGAAGGTATAATCAATGAAATAAGAGAAATATCACAAACCCAGGAAGGAGGAGGATAGAAAAAAGGTGAGTAAGCGGGTTCAAACTTCAACTCGAAAGGTGCAAGAAAAAGAGAAACTCAAGAAATATGGAATTGAAGAGTAGAAAAAAAGATTAGACAACTTACCAGGGAAAGGTGCAGCTGAGAGCTTGAGAGTCAGAACAGAGAAGAGTTGGAGTGGTGGAGACGATGGAATTTGTTACTTGCTGCTGCTGCTGGGGTTTGAGGGTTTGATTTGGGGGAAAAATTGGGTTGGGATTTGGAAAATAAATTTTTGGGCTGGATGGGCTTGGGAAATGGGATAAAATAAAATATTTGGGCTTGAAGAAAATTAGGTTAAAATAATTAAGTAAAAATTTAAAAATAAAAAAATAAAAAAATATTATATTCGGTTTATTCGAATTATTCGAGTTATTCGAATTTAAAAATTCAACTCGATTCGAACTTGAAACTCGAAACTCAAAATTCGAGTTGATTTGATTAACTCGATTAACTCGATTCGAATAATTCGAAATTCGAATTTTTTTTTCGATTTTTGAATCAAATCGAGTTTTGCTCACCCTTATTTAAAACATTCTCTAAATTTTAAAATTAATTTACACATTTTAAATCATCTAAAATTAAACAAATTATCTAATTTTAATAAAATTCACCAAACTATCTAATTACCGAAAACATAAAACACATTCAATTTAAAATTTATTTTTTTAAATTTCCTTATTTGGCCAGGTTTATATATGCTTTAAGTTATCTAATTTTTTAGATATTTTATCTACTTGTCTAATTATCTAAATAAATTTATTTAAGTTAAATTAAATATTTTAGAGTATTTTAAAATAAATAAATTAAACAAACTATCTAATTTTAATTTGTTTTTGAATTATCTAATTATCTAAAATGTATGATAAATATTAAAATTTAAATATTATAAAAACTGTTTTTTTTTAGTTTCTTATCTGAGTTTGTTTACAGACATTTTAAATTATTTAAATTAAACAAATTATCTAATTTACACTTGTTTAAAAAAATATCTATTTATATAAGTAACTTTACTTTACTTAAATTAAATAGATTAATATATATTTTAAAATAATCTAAAATTAAATAAATTATCTAGTTTTAAAATTATTAAAAAGTTATGTAATTATCTAAAATGTATAATATATATTAAAGTGAAATTTAAAAAAATTAATTTCGGAATTTCTTATCTATCATGGTTTGTATATGTTTTAAATTATCTAAAATTAAAAAATTATCTAATTTGGATTTCTAAAATAATTCAAAATAATTTATTCATTTCAAGAAAAATAATCTTAATTATATCTTATAATGAATTTATGAAAACAATATTAAAATAACTATCCATAGTTTAACTTAAACAAAAAAAAAATCCTCAATAAATTCAAAATTGTTATAAAATATTAAAACTGTGAAGTGTTTAAAATTTAGAGCATATCTAACATTATATATTTAAAAGAAAACAATCTATTACTTAATAGCAAAGTATTTATTTTATATATTTTAAAATTATAAAATCTGTTAAATTTTAAGAGAATTCTGTTGTTTGTATTGAATGATTTTTTTTTTTTTTGGGCTTTGGGTTTTCCTTTGATTTTCTCTATTTTTTGTATTCTCTTTTTATTATGGTGAAATTTCCTTTTGCCCATGAGTTTTAATCCTCTTTTGATGAGTTTTTTCACGTAAAATTTCCGTGTTCAATCTTGTCAATTTTACTTTATTTACTTGTTTGTTGCATACACAAGTTAATTCCCTACAGTATCATCGGTGTTCAAAATTCATCATTTGCAATTATATGTGTGAGTCTCAAAGTCCCACCATATGTGGGCTTAGTCCAGTTAGTTTAGTTTGTTGACTTTAGTCTAGACCGTACCAATTCTTAGTTTAGTTTGTAATTATTTGATTCTACTTTGTGATTCTTTAAATAGTTTATGCTGTAATAATTTGGTACTTGCGATTATTCAAATATGTATTTGTACTTTGATTTTACGTGTAACACTTTTAAAATTTCATTATTTTGTTTATTAATACATCTTATTTTTCTTTATTAATTTTTTATTAAGTTAATATTTTAAGATAATATATCATTAATTTATTTTTCATTGTTTATCTATTATTTTTAAAAAAACATGTTAAAATAAATATATCTTTTATTTATTAAAAATTTAATTACTATCAAATAATTATATTAAAATTTTAAATTATAAGAATGAGGTCAGAATTTTACTTTACAACTTTGTTAATAGACAAACTATTATTATTTTTGTAATGAAATGTTTTATATGTAGTTTTCACACTTTGAATATTTTACCATATATATTTTTCTAAAATATATTTTATGATATGTGGTTTTAATATTTTAATTTAATCATTCAAAATATAAAATATTAACATTATATGTTTAAACATATTTAGATAAATAACAACAAAAAAAAAAAAAAGGTGCAATAACAAACTGAAAAGAGCTCCTTTTGGAACATTAGCTTTATTGCAGACTTCCAACTCCAATTGCCACATTTCCGACATTAACTTGTTTAGTATTATGAGCAATGGGTTTTGTGGAAGAATGTGTTTAAAATATTATATTGAATAAACTAATTAATAATTTTATTTATCAATGAAAATATCACCGACCCTTACATAGTAAGTTAAAAAGACATCTTCTTAACATAATCTCATTTTATGAACAATACCCAGCAAGTTTTGTCTGTAAACTGTATAGTACAGTCCAAACCTTCCATCATAGTTTTCCCACTATCCAAACAACAAACCTTAAAAGAGAGGAAATTCTAGCAAAATATTGGAGGAAACCCAGATTCAAAGACTTGCCTTTTATCCTGTCATGGCTTAAGCTATACATAAAACAAATAGGTTATGGGTCTTAATGTTTTTTAAGCTCTCCCTGGAGTTTTGGGATCATGGTTCTTGTTTGCACCTGTCCCTGGATAATCAGTGCTTTCCATTAACATCCTTTCCCCATTGAATCCGTCACCTTCCGTTATCACTTCCTCTCCATCAATCAATTCCATTACATCCTGCAAATTATAAAAAAAAGAAAAAAGTTTAAAATTATGAATATCATATGCCTAGAAATTATAGTCATAAACATGTGAGAGAGAGAGAGAAAAGGGACCTGAGCAAGTAGCAAATCTTGGACAGAAGAAGGGAGTTCCTTGTTTGATTTGAGGCTTCCTATAAACAAAGTAAAATTTTATTTATTAGATTGAAAAAAGAAGTTGAAAGAAAAGCCAAAATACTAGACTTACTAGTAGTGGGAACAGCAGCACAAGAAAGAAGAAGATAAGAAAAACCCAGAAAAAGTAGCATCAATCTAACAAAACCTTTCTTCTCCATCTTAATGATCTACTACGATACTGACCAAAGAGAAAGAAATTTGGAATGGCAAAGGGAACCATGTGACCTTCCTGCTTTATATAGAGTTATGAGAGAAGTGATGAATTCCTTTCCTTATTTATTTAATCAATTTATGAAGAAATTGAAAAGAAAAAAAGGTTAAGTAGTACTACAATACCACACAAAGTCAACTTCTTCCATTTATTTGATTTTAAAGTTGGGTGAGTTCCCACTTGCCTAATTCCATCTCCTTTTTTTAGATTTCAATATCTGGTGTTTTTATATTTTATCGTAAGTAAAAGGGAAAAAAATTGATATTTCAATATTATTTAAAATTTGACATTAAAATCAATTTTTTTCCGTATGGTTGTCATGTGTAATGATTGTTGTCTAGTATTATCAAGTTTACCTTTTCCTTACGTCATTTTCATATCATAAAGTACATAAAAGTAATTAAATGTATGCACATTAATATTTTATGTTTAGGTAAGTAAGATAAGATGTGAATTTGGGTATCTAACAATTGAAGACTTAGGGCAGATACAAACAGCTAGGGATGTCACGGGATGTAATTTGTTGTGTCTCAACTTGGTCCATCTTGGGACTTGTGTTCACATAAATTTTAATTTACCTGGACCATACATGTCATGCTCCCTGTTGACTTTTGGAAAATTTTAATATTAACCTCTTGTGGTCTGCATAATATTTTCTCGAAAAAAAGATGAAACTTTATATATTATTTCTTTTGTTGTTGTCGTAACCGTTTTTTTTTGGAAAACGATAAAAAGGAGTTCGACTTTAGTTTTGTAAATAGGAATAAAACGGGAGTCGCCACCGACCATTATTTGGTGTGATCGGATCACCTTTATTTTAATAAAACATTTTGCTTTACTAAAACAGTGTTTTTGGTCCGCGAAGTTTTAAAAAATCGGGTTCGGGAGTCGGTTACGCTCGAGGAAGGGTTAGCACCCTCGATACGCCCAAAATTGGTACCAAAATGATTAATTAGTGTCTTAGCGTCGGAGGTTTGAAAGAGTTTTAAAATACGGGTCTTTTAAAAAGTATTGATATTTTTGAGATATCTTGGTTCCGAGAGGGTACGAACATCACATCCAGTACGTTAGGACATGATATTCTAAACCTTCGTAATCAAGACTATCTCATGATTTTACGAAGTTTATCAAAAGGATGTTGAGTTATTTAGTCAAACGGAAAATCGTAACCCAGAGACGTTAGGGCACTATTCCCGAGTTCCTAAATACAAAACATTGCCTTTATCTCAAAATCTTTAAGTGGAGTATAGTAATTTTACAAAACGCGTCGTATGGGATTGAATTTGAGAAAAAGCTTGAGTCAAAATTTGAAATTTCTTTGTCCCGAAAAGATATAAACATCACATCCAAGACGTTAGGACACGATGTTTTAATCTTTCGTAATCAAAGTCATCTCGTGATTCGCAAAGCTTTGTAAAAGGATGTTAAGTTATTTAGTCAAACGAAAATCGCAATCCAAAGACGTTAGGGCACTATTTCTCGAGTTTCTAAATACCAAAACATTGCCTCATTTTGAACTTTTTTAGATGAAATACGATAATCTTACGAATGATGTTTTATTCAAAATATGATATAAATCAAAGATAATAAATATGGATGTGAATATTATAATAAAAATACAAATGATAGTAATAATAATAATGATATTATAATAATACAAAGTAGTAATAAAATTGAAATAATAAATAAATAAGTAAAATAACGATGACAAGATAATAAAGATGATACTTGAAATGAAAATAAAATAATAACGATGATAAAAAAAGATAGGTACTAACAAAATAATACATATAAAATAAATAAACTAATATACATACATAAAAATAATAGTAATGAGAATAATGATAAAACAGATAGCAATAATAACAATGAAATCAACACATAATAATAATGCATAAGATAATAATCTTAATCACGATAAAGAAATAAAATAAAATAGAATAAAATAATGACATATACAATCGTGATAGTAAGTAATGATAGTGAACCGATAATACCAAATATATAATCAAGATAACAAGTAATAATAATAACAATAAAACATGAGACAAAATAATAACAAAATAATAATAATAACAAATAATAATAATAAATAAGGTCAAAATAACAATAAAACATATACAAAAAAATATAATAAGGGTAATGGCAATAATGCAATAACAAAAGATTAAAAATATGGCACTATAATTAAAACAAGATTGAATTACATTAAAAATAAAAGTTTTGGGGTCAATTTGAAAATAAGTAAAAGAAAGGGGGGCTATTTGTATGCGCGTGAAAGGAAGGGGGACCAAAACGGCAATTAATCCCTTTTTCCAAAACGCACAGCAGCAGAGGGGACTTAATTGCGAATCCAGGTAAATTATTGGGCTAAATTTAAATTACAAAGACTTAATTGCAAAATTATAAAAAGGCGGAGGGACCGCGCGCGCAAATAACCCATTTTTCCGGCAAAACACGCGGATCCTTAGCGGGTCGGATCGGATCGGGTCGGGTCATTCAAAACGACGTCGTTTTGGGGTTAAAGGGCAGCCCCCAAAACGACGTCGTTTTGTGGGGCTATATAAAGCCCTAAAACCCCAAAAAAAATCATTTCTCTGCTGTGTTTAAAAAAAAATTTTTCTTTCTCTGTTTTTCTCTCTGCAGGGGAAGACGGTGGGAACTCCGTGAGGGGGGGCTGATTGGCCGTCGCCGGCCGGCCGAGCTCGACCACCAGCGACTGATGGTAAAAGGTAAAAATTTATTTATTTTTATATATTTTTTTATATATATTTTTATTTTTGTTTTTCGATTATAAGCATTTGCGAAAAAAAATAAAAAATAAAAAAAAGGATAAAATAAAGCTTCGAAAAATCACCTCTTCGGCTTAGCGTTAGCAGATCTACCTGGTTTCTATATTTTTTGAACCTCTGTTTGTTTTTTTTTTGTTCGAAACCTCTCTTTTTGTATCGATCTTTTCCTTTTTTTTTTAAAAAAAAATAAAGGACCTCTTCTTGAATCTTTCTGCTTTTCTATTGATCTCGAAAGAAGAAAATCAAAAAATCCCCCTTACACTGGTTTCAAACTTGACTTTTATAGCCATTACAAAATATATTTTTTGCCTATTTCTGCCTATTTCTGCTCTGTTGCCGTGTCTTCTCATTTTTGCAGGGCATGGGGAACGGGTGACGATGGGATGGTGGCGGTGAGCGTAGGCGGTGGTGTCGAGAGGTAGGTTCTGGTGGGTCTTTGTCGGTTGATGGGTGGATCTGGCGCTAGGGTTTTCAGAAACCCTAGCAGTCTGAAGATTTTTTACTTTTGGGCCTTCTGGGCCGTTTTGTAAAAATGGGTCTTTTTTTTTATTATTTTTTTGTTTTGGGTTTGTTGTTGTAAAATGGGTTTGTAGCCCGGACTAAAATTGGGCTTGTACAGTTGTAAAGGAAAAAGTTACATATACTCAACGATATAATAAAAAATTATAAAAGGTGTTGATTCATAGTTAGCAGGTGGTGACTAATGTACCAAGAGTTTATAGTAGAGGTTTGGTGAGTAACGGTGGAACTTAAAAAGGGAGATGTGGGAAAGAGGTAATTTATAAAGAGGAAGAGTTTTAACATCGGTCTCCTTAAATAATAAGGGTGGTAGTAGAGCAATGAAGAGGTTTGTTAGGAAAGTGATTTGACAGTAGCATGTGCAGTCGATAATAAAATTATGAGAGATCTTATTGAATAGATTTATAATTGAATTCTCATGAAACCGTGAAACTCAATGCTCTAATAATAATCAATATAGAAAATGTATGAAATTTTTTACCTAGGCGATACCTTTTGCGAACAAACTCTCATTAATTAAAATAGTAGATTTAATAAGGCCATAAAAAGAATGTAACCAATTCATATTAAAATATTCCTAAAATAATTACATATATTTAATTATGTTTTATTACTTTCTAGCATTATGATTTCTATCCATTTTGAAACTATAGAGAGGGAAAAAAAATAAATCAAGGCCATCATTCCTTTGAACGAGGAACATCCGTTATGATAGCTGCCACCTTGACAGCTAATGTATATGAAAAGAATGTTTTGTTCTCTCAAGTAAGAAGTTTAAATATTAGACGTGAAAGTAACATGAAGTTTTCCTTCTATATAAATGAATTTTTATATGTTAGATTAAAAAATAAATTGGTCTTTTTTATTAAAAACTAATGTGATTGACAAAATATTCAAACAGTTGCACGTAGTGTGCCACCTGTACTTCATTTTGATGAATAGAGACCAATTTTTAAAATTAGAAATAAATGATGTTTTAGTAAGAGGACTGTTTACCTTTTAATTTAATATATACAGATTAATTTACCCATATTTTGAGTTGATAACTACAAAAACCTCCACACCGCTTTTACTAATATTAAACGAAATGATAGGGAAAAGGCATTTAATTAAGTTGTGTTAGAAGATAATGTCAGCAAGAAATCTCCCAATTAACTTAATGGGAGCATTTCAGCTGCTATTTTTTACTAGTTGAATGATGATTCAAAATCAAGGATTTTGAAGCATATTCGTGAATCTTAGGCATACATTGATATATTCTTTGGAATCAGAACTAAGATATGGTAGTTGTGTGCACCCATATCCATCCACCTCCAGGCTAAGATTTCTCCAACATATCATGCATTTGGCATTAAATACAAGCCTCATTGCTGCCAAACATACCTACTTCATACCTTTTATTTATTTATTTATTTGTATCATCTAAATATTTTTTTATACAATGCTTAGAACTCCCTATAATTCCTCCTCAACCCTTAAATAGAAAGATAATACGCTTCAGCACACTCAAATCCACGTCTTTCTCACTAACAACAATTCTAATACCAAACGAACTAAAACTCAATTGACTATCATCTAAATGTTTAACAAGAACTTTAGTTAAGTCTTGACATCATTTATTTATTTCTTGTTTCATTTAACTTGAAATTTATAAACACTTATCCATCTATTTAAACTTAAATTTTACAAGATTTATGAAATAAAAAGGAGGTATTGTTGTAGAATTTGAAACTTTATCAGATCATCTGATCACCAATTAATTAGTTAATTAATCTAAAATAAATACTAAATATATGGTTTTGTTATTAAATAGAATAAAAGATTAAGATGTAAAAAGTTAAAATCTTACCACTTATAAACAAATTAATAAGAACCAAAGAGAAGTGAATGTGTACTATTTTGGTACAATTTATTTAGCTGTTCTTTAACCGAATAAACTAGTTTTGTTGTAAAAGAACATTAGAGAAGCGGTGTGTGGAGAAATGTCAAGTTCCATAAAAGATTTGAGGTTAGGGCGGTGGGCAGACTAAAATGACATTCACATTTGTCATGTAATAAAGGGATTATTTTATGTGACAAGGCACATTTGTCTCTCAGGTTATTTTCACATCCATGGGGTGGCTGAGGTTGGTCCCATTTTCATAAAGTTTACTTATATAATAGAGGGGAGGAGATACATCATTTCAAGATATATATATATATATATATATATATATATATATATTGTTCCAACAAGCTATATAATTGAAATAAAACTTATCATTCCTTTTTCTTTTCAGCTAAGGAAATAAATTATAAAGTCAAAATCACGTTTATATAACTCAATTATTACTTTATAAAATTAAGGGTTGTATTAAAAAAAAACTCATATTTTTAATATTGGTTCTATAAAAATATAATTTGAAAAACGAAAATGGATTAATCTTAGTATTGAGTTTTTTTTTTTTCCTTTCTTATGAAAATACAAAAACGAATAAAGAGATGGAGGTTTAACCTATTTCCTTTTCCAATTTAATAATAGAACAGTCCAATAAACTCTTACAAGTTACAAGGAGTGACTAAGTTAATTATTACATGCTCCTGAGGTTCATATGGAGTCCTCATAGTTTGCATAAAAAGTTGCTAAAAGCAAGGCAATTTAAAAGTGAAAAATCATTTAGTAATAGCTTTGTTGACTTGGAAGTCTTGAAAACAATATTGCATTATTATTTTTTTTATAAAAGATATGTAGGGTTTTGATGTGAAATAAAAATTTTAACACAATTTTTTGGGATTTTATCTATCATTCGATTAACAATATCACACTATTAAACAAATAAAACAAAAAAGCCAAAACTTACTAGCTAGGTTCAAATTTGCATTACAAAAGCATAGTATATGTACTTAAAGATAGCTTTGTTATACCTCACAACCAAATACTTTGCCGGACACTCTTCGTACCCTAGACATTATGTTCGAGGCGTTGCATAACCCTTTCTTTGAGAACACCTCGCAGCAAGCTTTGATGGACAAGGAAATGCCTCGCCGGACAAAATCCTAACAGTATCCCTTCCCACTTCAAGTGGTCTTTTGATTAATTCAAGGATTTCCTACCTTTCATAGCGCCACCTTACTTACATTTATTAATACAATACAGTAATTCATCTAAACCTCAACCACAACTCGACATGTAATATCTTAAGTTTAAGAGAGCTTCTATATATAAGTTAAGGCCTCAATGAGAAAAGCAATCAACTCACCACTAAGGACATTATCAAGGTCTCTTCGACTCTACCGCACTCCTAACTCATCGACTATTATACAACTCTTTGCTTCTTTTTACTCTAAACCAAATAAATCATCTTGAAACACCACAACCTCCTCTTATATTAACATGGTTGAAAGAGAAAAAAAATAATAGAAAGGAGCTGCTTAAAAGAAATGTTAATTTGACTTGCATATTTGGTTAGGAGCTCAAGATAGAAACTAAATTAACTAATACAATGTTTGTGGGCTAGAAAGAAGACAATTGAATCTATGCCATAATATTGGCTTAATTTATTGTAAATAAAATAAAAGAAAATTTGATTAAGTGAGATTAGATTTAATTACTTTTAATTAACTTTGGAATTAATAACTTTTAAATTTAATTTTAAGAATTTCTTTGCGCTTATAGTTATTTATAAATAACAATTTAAAAAAAATTGGTACAAAAGAACTCAAATGTAAACATAGAAATGAAAATGGGATGGGGTGAAATGAAAGCATACTTCGAAATCAATCCAACTTTAGCTGTAATACAATTTTAACCACCCTAAACCTGACCTCTAAATTCCGCCTCGTCCCAACTTGCCACAAGAAAACAAGAAGAAATAAACAAAGAAAGATTAAATCTCTGGAATCATAAGGTTTTGCTCGATAGAATGAAAAAAATTTAAAAGGATGAAAAACTGAAAGGGTGGAAAAATAGAAAGATATAAGATATATATATATATATATATATATATATAGGTGTGCTTGGTAGGAAAGTTGGAAAAATAAAAGAAAAAATATTTTTCTTTCGATCCATTGCTTGGTAGAATTGAAAATTGAGAAGAAAGAAAATGAAACTTTTGAAAAGTGAATAATCTTAAGCTAACATACATACCTCTCTTTCATTTTCTCCCCATATTATTCCAATTTGGAAGTATTGACTTTTATGTAATAGGATGGAAAATGACCATCTCTCCTAATTTTTTTCTCTCTCACTTTTCTTTCCTATCAAGCACACTCCAAATTTATTTTCCTTCCATTTTTCCACTCTCACCTTTCATCCTTTCACTTTTTCTCTCAATCAAGCACACATTAAAAGATTAAATCTATAGAAACTAAATCGAATAAGACAAACCCATACGAAATAAACAAACAAATATTAATTTAAATACAATAAAGAATGGAAATAACCACTCAAAATCAATTTTGAAGCCAAAAGAAACTCGCTTTCTAGAACTTTAAAGGCTTTGTTTGCTAGAAAATAATTCAAAATATTATTTTTAGTTGTTTTGGTTTAAATAAGTCTTTTAAAATGTGACTTGAAAGGGTCAAAATTGTTTGTTTGTTTGTTCCTTTATATATGTCAAATTCAATTTTTTGTTGGTTAGTGGTTAGTTGTGTCAAGTCTAGTGGGAGATGTAGTTGAAATTATATGGACTGTACAAGCCAATAAATGCAACATCTTTTCACTATTTAATATCTCTCTCTTTGACAATGTTCTTTTACTTGTTTTTGCTATATATTTTTAGTATTAAAAGATATTTTTGCAACATTTTGGTATCAGGGCAGGTTATTCAATCTTTCAATGGGATGAATTGGAAATTGTTTTGGGGTTAACATCATCTGAGTTTTCATCTTCCTCATCACTAAGTATACCCATCTTCATTGGAGAGAAGTATGAGTTTTGGAGTATTAAAATGAAAACCCTATTCAAATCATAAGATTTGTGGGATTTCGTTGACTATGAGTCTATTGATGTGGAAAATCCTGATCAAGAGAAAGATGAGAGATTGGGAGAAAATAAAAAAAAGGATGATAGAGTCTTCTTTTTAACCCAACAGGCAATGCACAATATGATCTTTTTCTAGATTGTTGCTGCAAGCACTTCAAATGAGGCATGGGATATTTTGAAGAAAGAATTTCAAGTACTTCAAATGTAATTATTGTGAAATTACACACTTTGCATCAATGCATGAGTTGATGCATGAGTATTTATCAAGAGTTTACTGGAATTGTGAGTAAAATGAAATCTTATGATGAAGAGATTAGTAATGAAATTGTTGTTGCAAAAGTTTCAAGGAGTTTATCCTCTAATTTGATATTGTTAAAGCTATAAATGAAGAGCTAAAAGATATATCTGTAATTTTTTTGTGAACTAATGGATTCCTTGCAAACTCATGAATTAAGAATTAATAAGTTATAGGAGATGAAAGAAGAATATGATTTTCAAGTAAAAGATGAGTTATCGGACCAAAATGAGAAACTAGTGCAGGGTATATCATTGGCGGAGTTACTTTTAGAGGTAGGGGACATGGTAGAGGTATTAGCCAATAAGGACGGATGAATAATTGTAGAAGTACTATACAATGCTATCATTGTTGCAGATTTGGTCACGTTGAAGAAAATTGCTGGTTAAAGTAAAGTCAAGCTATTTACTCAAAGGAAGAAGAAAAGGAAAGTATGTTATTTATGGCTTATTCTGTAGTTTTCGAAAGAGAAGATGGTTGGTTCGTGGATAGTGGTTGTTCTCATCATATGAATGAGGACAAATTCGCTTTTAAGAAATTAGATGAGACGAAAAAGAAGCAGCTTTGCCTTGTTGATAACAAGTGTAATAGGCCAATTTTGGCCTGGGCCCAAATTACCAAAATAAAACAAAAACCCAAACCAATAAATAAACAGTCCAAAATTACATGTCCATTATAGTCCAAGTTTTTACCAAAATCCCAAATACAAGCTCAAATTAAACTAAGCCCAAAACCCTAGTCCAATTCTAACCCAAATGAGCCTAACACCTAAACTAAACAAGAAAACCCTAGCCTCCTAACCCTCTTCAGCCGCCGCTCCTCCCATGCGCGCCGTACCTTCGCAGCCTGCTCCACGTTGCCATCATCGTACCTGCAACCATGACAAAAAAGAAAGCACAACAGACAGAGGGAAAAAAAAGAAGGAAAAAAATAAAAAAATAGTAGAAAAGGCTTGTATTTTTCGACTATAAAAGCCACAAAGATGTCAATGTTATTTTTTACACACACGAATACAGATAGTAATCAGAAACAAAATTTTTAAAAGGTGGTTCCTTTTTCTTTCATTTATTTACTGTTATTTTTATCTATTTATTCTAAAAAAAAAAAGAAAGGAGGTCAAGATCTCACCTTTCTCGCATTTGAGCCGCCGTGGGTGGCTGAGGTAACCATCTCCGAGGAAAGATGGTGCGAAAACGGGGTTGGAAGTCAAAAAGCCTAAAATGGCAATTTTTTTGGATTTTCGGCCATCGTGCCACCACGGTGGTCCGGCGACCGGAGCCTGGTCGGAAATCGGAGAGGGCAGAGAGAAAAAAAAGGGCTCTCCAAAGTTTTTTTTTTTTTAAAAATTGAATGGGTATGTTTTTTTTTTCAAAAAATTTTGGCTTATATAGCCACTTAAAACGGCACCGTTTTGGCCGACGTCCTAAAACCCCAAAGCGACGTCGTTTTGAGCCTCCGACCCGAGATCTGACTCGCTCCAAGCCTATGATCCTCGTGTTTTTAACGGAAGGGCTAATTGCACTTTTAGCCCTTCCACTTTTTTATGGTTTTGCAATTAAGTTTCTTTTATTTCTAATTTTTCCTTATAATTTTGCTTTGATTTCATTTTAGCCCCGTGTAAATTGCTGCGTTTTGGAGGCGAGGGTATTTTCCCCTTTAGTCCCTCTTTGTTATTCGCGCACTTGATTCCGTCCTTTTCTTTTTTATTTATTTTTAGATTTGCCCCAAACTTTCGTTTTAAGTTCAATTCAGTCATTTTTTGGTTATTTTGGCTATTTTATTAAATTAATTAATTTTAATTTTAATAATAATAATATTATTACTATTATTATTATATTTAGTATTATTATTATTTTTCATTACTACTACTACTACTATTATTATTATTATTATTATTATTGTATTATTATTGCTATTATATTATTCCTTTTTTATTTACTTATTACTTTTTGAATACACCTATTCATACGATCCCGATTTTGTCGATTAAACCAAGTCGTATGGTTGCCCGATCATTTAAATGAGGAAGTACCGTTCGGGTTTGGAAATATGGTGGATATTAGTTTAAGTGTAGTTAAGGGTGATAAAATTAGGCTTAAAAGAAGAAAAGTTATTCAAAATAGGAAGTTTGGATATGGAGGAATAAGGAGGTTGGTAATTGGTTTGAAAACGGGTTCTTAAGAACAAGAATGAACCAACTCTTCGATTGAAGGTTGACCGAAACTTATAGGTCCTTAAGTGGTTTACAAAAGAAGAATGGGAAACCTCGACCCACTATCTAAAGAAAATAGGAACCTCGGTATATTTGGTGTCAAATGCCACATGAACTCATGATAAATTCGGTCGAACGAAAATGGGTTGACGCCACTAACTAGTTAGATAAGTCAACGGAGTCTTTGGACGAAATTTGAGAGAAAAATTTCTCACCAAATTGGCAGCAATTCATTAAGTTATCAAAAAATCCCCTCAAAATGGCTGGTTACACATTTTATAAGGATAGAAAAACTAGTTAAAAGGTCACATCTTAATGTGCTAATTAAAACTGAAATTAAACTCAAGACTCTTGATATTCTTGTAACAATTAACTCCATGCTTGAATTCACTTTAATTCAGCTTGAATGATCATCCTTGAATGCTTGAAATGTCTCTTGAGTTGTCCCTTGGCTAGCTGAAAAGACACCAACAACTAAATGGTGATTTGAATGCTTCTTTTCATCCTTAAATGAACAAAAATTGTTGGTAGGTGAAAGATGTTGCTACCGAATTTAAGAGGATTTAAAATGCTTCTTAAAACTCCTTAATTAATGTATTAAACATCCCTTGTAACAGCCACTTCATTTGTAACTGAAAATCACCTAAAAAATCACTTCAATTAAGTTGTAACAGCTTTGAAATGTAACGGTTGTGAGCTGAAGAGACACCTGCAATAAACACATTAAAATGAACTTATTAAACACAATTAAACACTAATTAAACTCAAACACATTAAACACTTGACTTCAATAAATGAACTAAAAGTAAAGACATCAATTAATATAGCAACTAGTTTAATTATAGAAGCAGAATTAAACAAACTTAAACTCATCCTCCATTAAATTATCCTAGTAACTAGATTATTTAAATAAGCTTCTTATTAAACACAACTTATTTATTTAAAATAAACACCTTTATTTTAAGCTAATATTTAATTTAAAATTTTGTATTCAGCGAAATAAAATGCTTGAACAAAATCGAGCTAAACACAAGCTGGATGAGCTGAATGTGAATTTATTTCAGCTTGCGAAAGCATGCGCATTGGGCTTATTGAGCTAGCCCGATTCTCCTCATTTTGTCCAGCCAATGACTTGCTCCACATTTGCTCAACTAAGGCCTAAATAGCCTCCTTGAAACATTTTGCTCGTGCTCGGGTGATGGGACCCTGCGGCAATTCCAATGGTTCTTTGTTTGAACTTGGCGCGACCCGGGATGTGGCGGTATAACCTATTTATTTTTACCATCACTCTCATTATTATTATTATTATTTATTTATTTATTTTCATATCCTTTTATATCATTCCAAACTTTAAATTATTTATTATTTGTACTATTATCATTAATATCATTATCATCACTATTATTATTATTTTTTAAGATAGTTTTACATAATATTTATTCGTTTAATTGTTTCTTGCTAGTTTCTTAATTTTAAATATTTACGCTTGCTTATTATTTTTCTTTTTTATTATTATTATTTATAATTAGCTTATTCATTTTATTCATTTTATTCTCATCCTTCTCAACATTATTTACATTAACGCATTTATTATTTTGTTACGCATATTAGCACCGTGATCTATCCTTACATATTCATTACCAAATTGTGTTACACCTTACCCGACATGTTAAATTTCATTTTTTTAAAATAATTGATACTCCATGTTTTGAAATTCTAAAAGTCATTCCCTAACTTATAGGGTTTCGATTTTCTCGATAAATCCGAATAAACAAAACTTTTTCAAATGTGAATTTTAAACATTCTCGGGAATTAGGAAAAATCGTGTTCTAACTTATGGAATACGATTTCTTTCTAAAATCCAGATAACCTGAATATCTTTCAAAATATTTTTTTGGTGTTTATTATTGTTTTAGAATTTAAAGCATTGTGTCCTAACTTATGGGACGTAATCCTTTCTCTCGATTAATGTGAAAATGCCCTTTTCTGTAAAAAAGGGTTTTCAATTAAGCAATATTTTAACAAGGGATTGTATTTTTTAAAAATCTCTTCAAATTTCAATTTTCGACACTAAGACACTAATTAATCAACTAGGTACCAATTTTGGGCATTACGAGGGTGCTAATCCTTCCTCGTGTATAACCAACTTCTGAACCCGTATTTTGAATTTCATAGTCTAAAATCGTTGTTTTAATAAATCAAATTCATTATTAAAATGACCTAATTACGAGGTGACCCGATCACACCTCATCAAAAAAGATTGGTGGCGATTCTCATTTTTCGTTTTCGTTTTCAAAATCAAAGTAAACTCCTTTTTTCATAAAAAAGAAATGGTTTTGACAACAAGCAAATACAAGTGGAAGATGAAGGTATTATTGTTGTCCAAACTAGTCAAGGTAAAATAAAACTGATTCAAAATGTTTTATTTGCTTCTTGCTTGGAACATAACTTGCTTAGTTAATTAAGGTATAAGAACTAAATTGTAAAAGTTGAAAAGTTTATCGCTATAGATTTTTAAATAGTCAAAGGAGCAATTGAACAATTAGACCACTTATGTAGCCAATCAGTGGTGGATGAGAAGGAATTCCACTAAGTTTGCTTAATTATGCTTAAATTTTAAAAAATTAAGCTTTAATTAATTATGTTTAATTAAGGTTAATATATATATATATATTAGTGTTTCTTATCATCTTTATTTATTCCTTCTAACCAAATGAACAAAAGAAAACCTAGAAAGCAATTCTTTTAAGCTTCAAGCTATTTGACCCTTAAATAAGTAAGTTCAATTTAATCAATTTATTGTAATTTTTATATTTTTGAGATGTGAGAGCTTGATTTAGCTAACCCATGTACTAATTTGTAAAACTTTTAAAGTTTCTAAAAGTTACCATTGATGAATTCTTGATGAAATTGGTGTTAAGTGGTTAGATTTTAAGCTCAGATGTGAAAAATAACTAGATGTAATTGCTAATTTTTGAACATAAGGACTAAAGTGTTTAAAATTTGAAATTGATGTGAAAATTCTATAATTATATATATTAGAGTGTCATAGAAGGATGTAATTGATATCAATTTTGAAATTGAAGCTCAAATTTGAAAGATATAACAATTTTGATTTTAAGGACTAAATTGAATAAATGAAAAACTTTAGGGGCATTCAAAAAGTGAAATTGAACTATTCCATGCATATAATAAAACATTATAAACAATTTGAAATTGATAAATAGAATTGAATTATCGTTTAGATCGGGAATTGAACCAAACTGAGGATAATCGAGGGAAAAGATAAAATTATCGATTAGTCCTTGTAAATTCAACTTGTTTGCTAATTTGACCAGGTAAGATCATATGATATGATTGTATTTAAATTGTTATATATTTGGATTATGATTTTGTGTATGTTTGATAGTAAGTTGAATTGTTTGTAATTTGGCAAAAATGTGAGATGTTAACTAAATCGTAAAGAAATGATAAATTGACTAATAAATTGAATATAATGAATTGCAATTTGAGATTGATTAGTTGAATTGAATTGGTATGTTAATGTTTGATTTTTGAGATGGAGGACTAAATTGAATAGAATTGAAAATTTTACAATTTGCTTCAGTGTGACCAAATTTGCGACAATGATAGCATTGTACCTTGCTTCTACAACTATTCATCCATCCTTATTTGGCTTCTGCCTCTAACTCCGCCAATGATATACCTTGCTCTAGTTTCTCATTTTGGTCCGATGATTCATCTTTTACTTGGAAATCATCTTTTGTTCTTTCATCTCTTGTAACTTATTGATTCTTGACTCATGAGCTTGCAAGGAACTCATTAGTTCATTAAAAAAATACAGATAAATCTTTTAACGCTTCAATTATAGCTTCAACATAATCAAAATATAGGATAAACTCATTAAAAATTTGCAACAATAATTTCATTACTAATTTTTTCATCATAAGATTTTATTTTACTCACAATTGTAGTAAAATCTTAATAAATAGTCATGCATTGACTCATTATTGTTAAAAAATATATTAATTTTTATTTTTAATTTTGTTTTCAAAATTTTGAAGTAATATTAAAAAATAAGTATACTAAGTACAAAAATAATTAAAATTAAATAAAAAACATACTTGGGTTTCCTCGAGGAGTACTTATTTCAAGTTTAAGCTCGACTTCCCTTTTTAAGCTCACTGTTAAGTCAGATTTTGAGGCCAAAGCTCTTTTCTTTCATTATTAGTATCACCACCAAAATAAAGTTTGAGAAAGTGACCGTTTACCTTGAATGTGTCGTAATCATGGTGTATTACTATCGCGTGTGAAATGATATGCAAATTGTGCAAGTATACATGTCAATTCAAGTAATAAAGTAATGAGTGAGTTTCGTTCCCACAAGGATCGAATTGAGGCACAAAAGTGGTCAAGTTATTATAAAATGCAATTAATGCTTTGGTAAAGCTATGGTAAGTATGTAGTGATAATTCAAAGGAATGGTGATGTATGTGATAGATGGAATTGATGAATAATTGGAAATGCTATGGCAAAAGTGAGAGCAGAAATGTAATGGCAATAACGAAAGTGATTATCCGAATAAAATGTAAAAAAAAATAAGTATACAACTAAATATGTTGTGAAAAATATACTACGACAAAGAATAAGGATAAAGCGATGTTGATTCGGATGGTCATGATTACTCAGAATCGACCCTTACTATCAATAATGCCTTGGCAAAAATCGTATCTACTTTACTGTACAGAAGATTTTCTAAAATGACCTACCTCTCGCGAGGAAAAAACCTCAAGTTGCCTTGCTTAGTCTACATTTTTCAGCACAGCATCCTATGATGGCTAAGAAGGACTGCCTTCGACTTCTTGTCCTTTGTGTAGCCGAACCTTTATTCACGCCTAAGGATCTCTCCCATTTTTCTTCATCGTTTGTGAGATCCCATTCATCTATTTTTATAGATAGATTAGGCTAAGGTTAGCTAACAGTTCGTCATTATCTTCTCCGCTTTTAGAGGGTTTATCTGGTACATGTTTGAATTTTAATTTGAACTGCTACGCAAAAAATGTTGACTTGGTCTTCCCGGCATTGCCACGGTATCTGTGCTGGTAAACTATCTGCACTTTGCCCTGACAAAACTTCACCCATTTATTCCTTCGTTTCAAAACCTATTCCTGCCACATCAACACAAAAATAAACTCCACCACAAATGATTAAAAGCATCCAATTCCAACACAGTCCAAGTCCTAATGCAATATTAAAAATGCTAACTAAAATGTCCTAAAATGCAACAAAATGTACTTAAGTACAAGCAATCCTGAAATGTTCCATATGAGAATACATTCTATACAACAAATGGATTCGACCATCTTGACTTAAGTTCCTTCAGGGAACATTCGTGGATTTAAATTGTCCAGCAACACTTTGTCTCCAACTCTAATTTGGTTTGTACTCTTTAAATGCATACCATGTCATTGATTTGTTACTTCTTTAAACATTCTCGGGTTTGCAAAAGCCTTTTTTCTCTAATTCATCAAGCTGCACCATTCGTTCTCCACTCGTCCCTTGATTTTTATCACATTGAAAAGGATACAATTTTAACACGTATTCGTGAGTGATTTCTTGCAAACAATGTAGAGCTGCACGATTACTAACATTAATAGAATAACAAGTATCATATCGCTTACTAGAAACTCTCACAACATCACGTGCTTGAAGAGTAACCTCTTCATCACCTACCCTCAGCACAAGTTCACCATTACCCACATCAATAACAGTTCTAGTAGTGGCTAAAAAGGGTCGACCTAAGATCATTGGTACCTCAATATCCTCATCATGTTCAATATGTCAAAATCAACATGGAATATAAATTTATCAACTTTAACAAGTACATCTTCAATAATGCCCTTCGGATACTTAATTGATCTGTCAGCTAATGGAATACTCATCCTAGTGGGTTTTGGTTCCCCAAGACCAAGTTGTGTGAACATTTGTTAAGGCATTAGATTTACACTAGCACCCAAATCAGCCAGAGCTTTTTCTATATTTAAACTACCAATAAAACAAAAGATAGTAAAACTCTTTGGATCTTTCAACTTACTGGGTAATTTGTTTTGGAGAATGCATGAGAACTCCTCGTTGAGCTCCACAATGGACAGTTCATCTAACTTCTTTTTATTTGTTAACAGCTCCTTTAAAAATTTTGTATACTTGGGCATCTGCGAAAGAGGTTCAACAAAATGTAAGTTAATTTGCAAGTTTTTTTAAAATTTCAAGAAATTGACCATATTGTTCGTTCATGTGGTCTTTCTTCACTTTTGTCGGATATGGAATTGGTGGTTTATATTTTTTGATCACCGGGTTATGCACTTTATTGCATTCCTCAACCCTATCATTTTTCTTAACAGCTTCTAGATTCAACTTCTTTTCAGGCTCGACTAATACATTTCCACTTCGTAAAAAGATTGCATGGACTTGTTCTTTTGGGTTGGTTTTAGTGTTACTAGGTAAACTACCTTGTTGTCTCTCCGAAACCAATTTGGCAAGCTGACGAATCTGATTCTCGAGTCCCTGAATAGATGCCTGATAAGGCCTCAAAGCTATCTGAGTATTTGGAATCTAGTTTCAAACATTGAAATAAATTTCATTAACATATCTTCCAAATTCGGCTTCGTTTCTTGCTGATAAGGTTGCTAAAAACCCAGAGGGGATTGTGACCTTTGATTTCCTTAACCATCCTAAGAGAAATTTTGGTGATTCCTTCATCCTTAATTATAATTATTGCTATAAGGGTTATTATGAGGTTTAGAATTGTCCCATAAAGTCGACTTGCTCATGCTCCATGTTAGAACTAAAGGGTAAACATTTCGGATTAATCATCCTCGCTCTAGTCACATCACATTACATTACCAGATTCATTTGCTTAGCCATACTCAAACCATCAATTTTTTACTCAATGCTTCTGCCTAACTTGCAAACATAGAAATTTCATCTATATTAAAAAAACTGGCTGCCTTAGTAGACTTTGTTCTTAAAACTTGTCACTGATAGTTATTCAGTGCCATCTCCTCCAAAAATTCTTGGGTTGCATTAGGTGTCTTATTCTTTAGTGTTCCACCAGCTACTATATCCATTATCTGTCTAGTCGAGGGTTCAAACTATTGTAAAATGTTTGGACTTGAAGCCACAAAGGTAACCCATGGTAAGGACACCTTCTCGAAGATCCTTAAATCTCTCACATGCATCATACAATGTCTCAAGCTCAAGTTGAGCAAAAAAAGAGATGTCATTCATCAACTTAGTTTTTTTGGCGATGGAACATACTTCAACAAAAACTTCTCAGTCATCTAAGCCAAATTTGTGATGGAACCTCGTGGACGTGAATTCAACCACTGTTTTGCCTTGGTCCTCAAACAGAATGGGAACAATCATAAGCGTATGGCATCATTAGTAACACCATTAATCTTAAATGTGTCGCAGATCCTAGAAAGTTAACTAAATAAGCATTTGGATCTTTATCTCATAACCCATAAAACTGGACATACTGTTGTACCATTTGAATTGTGTTCAACTTAATTTAAAAGTTGTCTGTAGCAATATTTAGTCTGATAAAACTCAATTCAGCCCCTAATAGAGTGGGCTTAGGATAGTCATATATAGTACGAGAAGTAGGAGGTGCAGGAGGCTTTTGATTAATAGGATTATTATCCATCTCCACAATAATGTCCTTTCTATTAGAATTTGTGAACCCATCCTTGCTTCTCTAACTTCTTTCCAATTTCTGTGAGTAGTTTTTTTGATCTCTTGTAAAAATTAATCGTTCCAATGGGCTGCCTTTAGTCATAAACCAAGAGGAACCTGTAGGAATCAAACAAACAAAAATTATAATTTTAGTCCCCAACAATGGTGCCAAAAACTTGATGTCTACAAAAATAACTAAAAATTTGAGTAAGGAAATGCACCTATCAATTAATAGTATAGCTACAATGAGTAAAGATATCGTTCCCACGAAAACTAAAAGTACTAGTAATTACTTTCTTTCTATTATCTAATCGATAAATTCGAGTGATTTATTAAAAAAAGTTAATAAATTAATTACTAACGAACACAACAAAAAACAAAACATGAAAATAACTAATTAACAACCAAGAAGCGAAGCAATGCCTAGGAAAGAATCCACCTAAATTTCATCTGTCACTATTAATCTAAATTACGAAATTTCTTTACTTAGTAACTTGATCCATAGAATTCTCTAAATTATGAAAATATCTCTTTTGAGCAAAAAAGCAATTGACTCTATGTTGATTAATTGAAATTTCTTTCTAATTAAAACCCCTATTATTGCATTAACTCACTCTATGAATTCCCTAACTCATGCTATGGATTCTTCTATTAGATTTGACTCTAATCTAGTAGATTTATGTTGTCCTATTTCTAGGATGCATGCAACTACACTTAACTATGCAATATCTACTATTAAACAGAGTCTATTCAACCTCCGATTTAAGCACATCAAACATGAATCAATAATCTAGAAATATTAAACCAAGAATTAAGTACACATAATTGAGAACAAGAAATTAAATATTTATTGCGTAAAATAAAAATCAAGTGATAAAATCCATCATAGGGTTCATCTCCCTAGGTATTTAGAAAATTAGTTCATGTTTGAAAATAAAAACATCTAAGATACAGTATAATCGAAAGAAATAAAGAAACTCAAGATAATCTCCTAAGATATCAACTAGGAATATTCAATCTTGATGAAAATTTACTTCAGAATCGACTTCAATGGTGTTTTTCGAGTTGTTTTCTTGAATATTCTATGACGACTCTTTCCTATCTTCTTATTTTTATCATATATACGTCTTAGAATGCCCGAACAACCTAAAAATCATAATTTTCTAAAGTTTGGTGTGAAATCTTGTGAAAATGACATGGCCTACCACTTGACTGTAAGGTAGGCCGTGTGGTCTAGCTGTGTGGAATGGTTCAGCCCATGTGGCTCTTGCAGCTTGCTTTGACGCTCTGGTTTTTTCAGCCCATGTGGCTATTGTAACACCCCTTACCCATAATTCCCGCTGGAATTGGGCCTGAGGCATACTGGATAAAAACCACATGATCGCCACTTAGGCTCATCATGACTACTCTCTTAAGTCACTTCATTAACCTCATTCTCGACTTACAAGACCTCACTCATACACACGAGGCTCTCAAGACTATATCGAAACTTTTTCGATTCTTAAAATTTTCTCCATCTAAACAGGGACTACACGCCCATGGTAGATGACACACGCCCGTGGGTAGTCACACGCCCGTGGGTAGTCACACGCCCATGTTTGCAAACCGTGCATGAAAACTCAAGCATTCGACCAATGCCCCATAGTTAGGGCACACGCCCGTGCTCACCACCCATGGTGCACACTGACCACCTCACACGGCCTTGAGTCTAGGCACACGCCTGTGTGGCTAGCCCGTGGCCTACACTACTCAATTTTGCCAAAGTGACACGACCAATGCACATGCCTATGGGCTGTCCGTGTGTCATACATAGCCTAAACACATGCTCGTGTGCCTATCCATATGGACAAGAACAAAGCTATTTCCCAAGTTCTTTCACTCCTCAATCATACACAACATGCACTCATCCAATTCATCTATAATCAACTCATATTGAAGCATAAACTCACATGGATAACTGCATCTTTTCAGATAATAAAATAGCCAACAACTATGACATTATACAAAATAGATTATCCATCTAACGACCAACACATCTTAGCCTTTTAAAACAAAATTTACTAACTTGTCTAGCCTTTATACATGCCATATACAAAACATCAAGTCTACTGTCTTAGAGTAAGCTAATAGTGTGGGCGATCTTCCAATTAATCCACGTATCTCGATTCAACCCTCTTTCTTTATAAGACAAGGGAAAAGAAAAGGAGTAAGCCTTGAGCTTAGTAAGTTTACACATAAACAATTTAAGCATTCTAGTATAAACTAAACAACAATTAGCATTATACTACCAAATAAATTCACATCCACAATTATGCTTACTCCTTCTATCCCTTACCATATTTCCAACACATCATGAGTCACATACTCATAATCATTGATATGCACCCCTGCACTCAATATCACATTTACTCAATGTACAACACATCATTATTCTTAATAATACATCCACACTGCTAATTTATGGGTGATTTCGCACTTAGCACACTACAATAAATTCATAGGGTAGTATCGCACTTAGCCTACCAACAAAGGTTTTCACAGTGGTTTCGCACATAGGCCACTAAATAATATACTTAACTATGGTATCGGACAGACCCATCGTTGTTAAGTATTAAGGTGGTATCCCACTTAGCCCACCATCAAGCATTATCACTACACATTCACATATCTACTTGTAATCCATTCATCTAGAATCACATAGGTCCTCAATCTTGCTACACACTAGCTAGCATTAAGAATGTAAATGCATATATGCATCGTTAATACGTAAACTTACTTCGGTACTCAAAAGTATTGAAACGTACAATTTAGTCCACCACCTTGCTCTTGCCCCGGTTTCAATCCGGGCTTCGTCTTTCTTGGTCTATAATGATAAATCAACTCATTCAATACACACATTGACTAAATTGACCATTATTTCATAATTTAGAAAAATTACCATTTTACCCTAAATTTTCTCATATTTACTCATTACCCCAAGGCTCGTAAAGTGGTTTTCATTCAACTTTCTAGTCTTTCATGCTTAGCTGAACCATTTACTCAACTAAAGCAATCATCAATTCTCACTAAATCACACATGTATGACCAAACTCAAGACTTTCACAAACAAGTCCCTACATGCATTTTTCATGGAAATCACTTAGCAAAAGATGTTTCTACTACATCAAGCTTTCATATTCTTCCATAAAACATCAAAATACATGCATGTCATACATGGTTACATTTTTGAACATCCATATTAGCTCAACATATAGCTAAAAATAGCTTACTCATACTACTAGGACTTCAAAAATACGAAGAATATCAAAAACGGAGCTAGAATACACTTACTAGCTAGCTTGAGAAGTTGAAGAGCCCTAACAATGGCTTCTTGAAAATTTCGGCAGCCTTGGAGAAGAAGATGAATGAAATTCTATCATCTTTTCCCATTTCAATCATTTAATTGTCAAATGACTAAAATGCCCTTTTTGACAAACTTTCTATTTTAACTCATCCATGCCGAATTTTGTCCAAAAATTAGAAATTGGGAAAATTTCTCTTTAAGGATATCTAATTGATATTCTAAAGCTATTTCATACAAATAACTTCTAGAATTTCATGTTTTGCAACTTTTACAATTTAGTCCTTTTGGACAATTCAACCGCAATTTCACAAAATTACTTCGTGAAACTTTCACACTAACATGCAAACATGGCATAAACCTCAAAAACTCATACATATACATCGTATTTGTGGTCTCGCACCACTTTTTGACTAGGCCCTAAATCGGGATGTTACAACTCTTGCAGCTTGCTTTGACGCTCTAGTTTTTACTCTTTTTTTTTGCTTCTTTTGCTCTCAAGTGAAAACATAAACTTCAAATTAACATCTAATAATCATCCAAAATTGTAACACCCCAAACCTGACCTAGACGTTATGGCAAAATCTGGAGTTGTTACGTTAAATGATTGAAAATTTGGTTTTTCGTGAATCTTGAAACTCATCATAAACTTTTAAAATCTTGAATATTTTCATCTAACTATTTGTTTGAAAGCGATGTTTGATTATATTTTCTAAAACTCATGGTTTTGCAGCTGAAATCCTTAGAATGATGTACTTTTTTTTTTGAAAATGCAAATTGTTAATTGAAGCCCGTTGTTCTTGTAGAAAGTAATTGTTATCGATAAAACATTTGAGCAATATCATACTGAAATAAAAAATAAGGTTTAAAAACCAAAAATAGTCCCAAATGTCTAGAAAGTCCAAAATTTACAAAACTCTTAATCTAAAATTTCAATAAGTCAAATTTAAGAAAAATACGATGTTAACCGAGCTCTTGGTTGCATAGATGCTTTTAATTCTGAAGATTACCTGAAAATAACAATAAAATAGAATATGAGTTTTGAAACTCTATGTGTAACAACAAACTCAAAAAGATAATTATTATCAGACAATTTAATAGTACAGAATCAGAGCAGTTCAGATGCAGATAAACATGTATAATTCCTACCCCCAACCATTACACATCATCTCCGATCACCCTAAAACACCATATGAGGTTTGAAATACCCATCCAACCCTACACACCACTTAGTGTCGCTACGACACTTAGCAACTGTACTGCCAGTATAGAGGGAGATGTTGCCTCTCACAGAAACATTTCTTCCATATAATATATATACCTCATCCTAGAATCATATGTAATCAGAGTAGAAATCATACATAACATATTTGATACAAATCATATATATAACTTTATTCTTGGTTTTATTTATCATATGACATTCCAAATACATTTGCAGATAGCAGAAATTATATTAACAGATGACCAAATTTCATGTTTAATAATATATTCAATCACAAATCGACCCTACGGAAGGCCCATAGTTGACCGGGGCGACGAGTACGACCTTAGGAAAAAATTATAAATTTTAGGCCCACACATCCGTGTAGCCCACACGGTCGAAATAGCCAGCCCGTGTGGCCCACACAGCTTGGCACACGACCTCACACACGCCCATGTGGTCCACACGGCCCAAATGGTCCAGACCGTGTGTAACATACGACCTGTCACACGGCCGTGTGGCGTCGATAGTGTTATTTTTAACTTTTTCCATTCATTGGTTTTCGGGTTTCTCGTTATACACCTAGTCCGATTTCAATGCGAGTACTACCACGAGACCTCTAGATCCTAGAAACATCATTCAAAAGATCAATTCATAGTATCGATTCACCAATTACCATAGACCCCAGTCAACACAATCGATAGCATTACCCTTAACAAAACGAAATTAAACCTACCTTCTAATGCTCAATCACTTACCTAGACAGATACGACAGTCCAATCACAACTACACAATAGAAGGCGAGTTCAGACCCCCTTGATTAACACCTATCAACGAAAGTTTACAAAATTAACCCCCACACTAAAAGAATAAATTCACCATTAATTATAAGCCCTTACAAGAATATAGAGGTTCACTTACAATTACTTGGATAATCAAATCGCAAAAGAGGAGAAAATGATCCCCACCAAAACACAAGAACATAATTGGAAGCAATATAAGACAAGAATCAAAAGAAATTGAAGAAATTAGCAAGGGACGAAAGAACAAACAAAAGGAAAGGAGAAAAGAAAAAAAGAAAGAACAGAAGATAAAACACAAAATGGGAAAAACGTGGGTAAGGGATTTTGGAAAAAAAATAAAACAAAATAGAAATCTTTTAATAAAATAAAATCAAAATAAAAACTACCCCAACACTAGTCCTCAACTAACAGATTTGCTTCCTAGAGTTCAAATTTAATCCAAACTATTCCACCAGTTTGCTAAAGAATGAGAAAAATAAAAATAAAATATTTCTTATGCACACAGGGACTTAAAAAAAGAACCTTAAACAGATACACAAAGCTCTTAACCACTCAACAAAACCAAATCACACAACAATGATTAGCAAATCAAAACTTAAATTTTTGAGGCTTTACAAAACCGCATTAAGAATAAGATTAAAATATATTACTTTTAGCATTTATTAAATATCTCATTTCAATTGATTTTAATCACTTCAATAAGTATTTAGTAGTTCAATCAATTTTTATTGATTTTAGTATTTGATGAATCTATTGGACCACTAGTTCCTAGTTCAATCAAAATCCAATCTTATTTTGGAAACTATGAGATAGCGATCATATGCATACATACATACATACATACATACATACATATATATATATATATTAACTTGTTTGAAAAATTAAAGTTAATATATTAATATTTTGAAAGAAATTGTTAAAATTAAGTTAAAAGGGAACTTAAGATAGAAAAAAAATTATATGCTCTACATTTATATAAATCTATAATTAAGTTAACCGGATACTAACTCAATTGGAAATGACAAAATAACATTATTCAATTCTAACATATATATACGAGGAGGGGAGGTATAAATGTTAAAAGTTAAAATAAGTTTAATTATTGCCTTTAAAATATAATGTTATTTCATATGCATCCATAACCATATATAAATTAGTGATAACATGTATCCATATTTATATGTGAATTAAATAAACACTAATGTTTAAATAGAGATGTTCATAGGCTAATGTTTAAATAGAGATGTTTATAGGCTGGATCAGGGTGAACTTATATAATGTTATTAGCACACTTTATGTTTGTCCTAATCCAACTCGGCTCTAAAGATTGGTCTCAAGCTTTGCCTAAGCCCATCTATATTGAGAAATAATAATATTTCATATAAAATTTTTACATTTTGAGAGATAATAATTAGAAGTTAATGAATAATAATGGATAGTTTAGTTTTGAGAAAAGTAAATAAATAGTTTTATTTGAGAAAATGTCTCTTTTAAGTAGTTAGTTTAAGAGTATTGAAATTTTAATTTATATTATAAAATATTTAAAAGATATAATTATCACTATATTTAACAAAACAATAACTTTAGTTTTTTTTTTTTTACCAATTGAGTCGATGCCCTTTGATTTGAGATACCAAACTTAATAAGAAATTTTATTGCAGTGTAAATAATTATCTTGTGATCATATACATATTTACATGTGAAATAGTGGTTATATATATGAACTAAAGTTTTAAATTTACCAACCATATTTATATATTTTTCTCTTATAATTATCTTTTGTATCATGTTTCTATAATATATGGTGTGGTCATAAATTAAACTCTTAATTATAGTGATTAAACTTCAATTTTTCCATGAAGTCAATAAAAATAAGTTTAATAAATTACATTTTATATTAATTAAAAGAAAACATGTTTATATTAATTATATTATGAAAAGTATGTTTGCATTAATTACAAAACAAGAGAGAAAAAATTCTATGAATAAAGATATCCATGTAAATTTATAATTTCTTGACAAATTTTGGGGAAAAAATCATCATGAACATATTAGGGTTGAAAGGGCATTGAGATATTGATGATAGCGGCCGACACCCATCATCTTTTAAGAGAGATTTTCTCGAAAAAGGGAAATAAAGAAAAATTTCATGACTTTGTCACAAAACCATGTGCCAATTGACAAAGGTCAACTGGGTAGTGCTAAAAGTCAACGCACATGCTCCGAGAGACTTTTTTTTATCAGCCATGGTTCGGAAAGAAATGAGAATGTGATCGACTCTTTGAATGGCAAAAGTCAAAAGACGTGTGCCCTTCTTTTATAATTAAAATTAGGGTCTGTTTGATAGGGGAAAATGTTTTCCGGAAAACATTTTTCCCATTTTTCAGTGTTTGTTTGATTGGAAAATGAATTCCCAAGGAAAACATCTTCCAAAACACGGGTAAAATCCCTTCTTATTTTTGGAAAACGTCTTACCGATTTCTTTTCGGTAAGACATTTTCCTGATCTTTCCCTTCATACTGGTAAGTCTTTCTCCCTTCTTCCCTTCTTCATTCCTTCTCCTTCCTTCTTTCTTTCTCAGCCAACAAATTCGATTTCAGTTTTTTCCTCCTTCCTTCACTCTTTTCCTTCCTTCCATCGCAGTTCAAGATGTTGGGAGGATGTTGGAAGCCAAGCCATTTGAAATTAGAGAAAATGGCGATTCAAGATGGGAGTTATTTGTGGGAGAATCTTGTTTATGAAATTGTGAAAATGGTTAGAGATAAAATAGGGAAATTGAGTGAAAAAAATTACTATTTCGTTGTTTCAAATGTAATAATTCCTCAGCTTTTTGGCTTTTCTTCCCCATTGTTTAAGTTTCCACTGGTGAGTGGTTTTTGCTGATTTTTCTAGGTTTGGTTGCAGGGATCTTAAATCCAAAATGGTAAAACTCATTTCTCTCTTTAATTCTCTGAAATCGTTCTCATTTTGATGCTCTGTTCTTACTTCCATTTTCACTTGGTTTGCATTTGAATGCTTCGTTTGCATCTTTCAGATTTTCTGGTGGTTTTGGTTTATTCCATTTCTTATGATGCTTTCTACTTATCATGTGGAGCTATGTATCTAATTGCCTACATTGCTTTGCTCCTATTAGTTGCTGCGATTAATAGCTTATATGCTGCATTGGAATCTGAAGAAGATTTCAGTAGAGCCTTTACTTGTTTTCTGAGAGGGTCAAGGTGTCCAAATGACCTAATTTCTCGATTCTTAGAGGAATTATTGTCTTTCTTGAGTCTTGACATCTTTTACAAAATAGCATATGTTGCTTTCTTCCGCTTGACATTGCGGCTTCTTGTGCTTTGGTTTTCATGGATTGACATTGATTCCTCCCATGGGCACACACACTTCTCTTCTAGTGGAACCTTTGCAATTGTTTTTAGGTCAATATAGATTTATATAGATAACTTGCCTTGGTTCTCTCAAGAGGATAAGGAAGAAGTTTAACATGATTTGAGGTTACACTTTTGAAATCCAATGTCTTCTTGAAACAGGAGGGTGAGAATGGGAATTGAGGATGATAGGATGAAAGCATCTCAGTCAAATAAAGTAAATTAGAATGGATTAAGTTGCTAAAAGTTTGTGTTTTCTTTGTAAGTTTGTTTATAGTGGTGATCGACTTTTGAACTTCACCTATGCTATCAAATTTTTCACAATGAAAAAATCATCATGAACATATTAGGGTTGAAAGGGCATTGAGATATGGATGATAGCGGCCGACACCCATCATCTTTTAAGAGAGACTTTCTCGAAAAAGTGAAATAAAGAAAAATTTCATGACTTTGTCACAAAACCATGTGCCAATTGACAAAGGTCAACTGGGTAGTGCTAAAAGTCAACGCACATGCTCCGACGGACTTTTTTTTTTATCAGCCATGGTCCGGAAAGAAATGAGAATGTGATCGACTCCTTGAATGCCAAAAGTCGAAAGACGTGTGCCCTTAATTAAAATTAAATTCATAGACTTTTCTATTTATCGATTAGCCATTGACGGGGTTAATGAATGTTTGTTTTCAGTTTGTCAGATAATTTTCATAATCCAATATTATTGCTTTTAGATTTTATGGATGGGTTACAATTTTCTTGTTATTGCATTTTATATAAAGTCACGAATATAACTGTACGAGCCCATTTGCCCAGCCCATTTTACAACCTAAATTACCCAAACCCGGGGCCCATTAAGTCCCTAACCCAAATAAATCCAATTAACTCTAAACCCAAACCCAATTCCAAAGCCCACTACAACACCAACCCAATACTCAAACTAGGGTTTCGTAAAAGTCAAACCCTAGCCTCTAACCACTTGCCTCGCTACACCGCTTGCGCCACTTGCACCGCCATCACATCGCCCCGCTAGCCAAGACCGCCCAAAACGCAAACAAGATAAGAAATAGACAGCAATAGCGGCAATAAGTAATATTTTGTAGTTTTCAATGGCTATATAAGCCGAACAAAGAACCATGTAAAGGATCTTTTTTTTTTTGAATGGAGAAACAGATTCAACATATTCAAACAAAAAAACAAATCGTAAATAGCAAGCATCGATTAAACCCTAAAACTAGAATCAAAAACAGAGGAAAAGAGGTGATTCTTTTTGTTTTTCCTTTTATCATTTTCAAAATATTCTTTTTTCTTTCCTTGGCATATACATACACATAAAAATAAAAATAAAAAACTACATATTTTACCCTTTTTTGAAGTTTTACCACTGTATGGTGGCTTGGCGATTGCTCCAAATGACGGAGGCGCGGTGGTCCTGGCACGGATTCCGCCAAGCTCCATAGGCCCGCAGAGAAAACAAAAAAAGGATTAGGTTTTTAAGCATCCGAAAAAATGAGGTCTTTGGGATTTTTTTACTTATATAGCCCCCAAAACGACGTCGCTTTTGAGCCAACACGATTTTGACCCACCTGAGCCTAGGATCCACAGAGTTTTAAAGGAAGGGCTAATTGCACTTTTAGCCCTTCCGCCTTTTTATTGTTTTATAATTAGATTTTATTATTTCAAAATCTACCAATCTTTTATTTTGGTTTTCAATTTGGTCTCCCTCGCTGTAGCGCGTTTTGGCCGGAGGGATTTATTCCATATTTGGTCCCTCCGCTTCCTCCACACGTACAAATAGGTCCTTTTCTTTTATTTTTATTTTGAATTGACCCCAAACTTTCGTTTTAAGTTCAATTTACTCCCTTTTTAGTTATTTTGCAATTAATATTATCATTGTTATTACTACTTTACTATACTGTTATTATTAGTATCACTGTTTTTTTATTTTTTATTTACTAACGCCATTATCATTATTATCCTTACTTATTTATTTATTTATTAGTATTATTCATTTATTATTGTAATATTATTTATTATCATTACCTCATTTTTACTATTACTTTATTCTATTACTATTTTATTCTTTTATTTTATTTCTTTTACATTTATTACTATTATTATCATTTCATTATTATTTCATTATTTCATTTATATTTATTACTATTTTCACTTTTTGTTTGTTATTACTATCATTATTATTATTATTATTATTATTATTAGTTTCATCATTATTACTATTTCTTATTTTATCATTTTATATTCTTATCTATATTTATTTCCTTAGTTTGATACTATTATTATCTATTTAATTTTATTTATCTCTTTATACTTATATTATTTTATGTATATACTTCTATTTTCACTAGTATTATTATTTTATATATTTTACTCCCATTATTTTTATCATCATTATTATTTTATCATTATTTTCTACTCACATTAATATGCGATTATTATCGTAATACTTTTATTTTATCACTACCTATGTTATTACTTTTACTTTATCATTATTGTTAATATCTTAGTATCACTTGTACTAGTGTATTATTTTACATCGTTATTTTATTATTATTATTTTTTCACCTATAACATCGTGCTTTCATATTATCATTTGTCGCATTAATCTTTCTCGACACATCAGGTCTTAAAAAAATAACCAATATTTCGCATTAAAGATTTGGGAAGATCAAGCCCTAACTTACTGGGTTCTGATTTTTCTCGCTTAAGTTAAACAACGGAATATCCCTTTCAAAATCACAAATTCCAGTTTTAAATTGACATTTCGTATTAGAGACTCGAGAAGATCGAGCCCTAACTCACTGGGTTCTGGTTTTCCTCGTTTAAACTAAACAACGAAATATCCCTTTTGAAATTGCGATTTAAGTTTTAAACAAAACACTTGATCTAGGATATTCGAAATGTCGCGCCCTAACTTATTGGACTCGACATCTAGATACTTCGAGATAAGTTTCTTTTTTCCTAAAATAGAGGCAACGTCCCTAATTTGGCTTTTCGAGAAAACAAGCCCTAACTTACTGGGTTCTGACTTCTCGTTTGACAAATGACGGGAGATCCTCTTCAAATATAAAGCCAAGTTTTAAAAGGCGAGCTTAGTTTCGGGAATCTAAAGTATCGCGCCCTAACCTACTGGACATGATGCTTTATCTCTTCAAAAATAAGAGAGCCTTAACGTCCCTTTCGATCCCTTCAGGTTTTGAAAATCAAGAGTATCTATTTTCGAATCATTTCGAAGTTTTCAATATTAGGACATCGATCAATCAATTTGGTACCAATTTTGGGCGTATCGAGGGTGCTAACCCTTCCTCGTGCTAACCGACTCCCGAACTCGTTTTCTGGATTTCGAAGGCCAAAATCGTTGTTTTGATAAATCAAACTATTTATTAAAATAACTATTTTACGAGGTGGCCCGACCACACCTCATCAAAAAAGGTTGGTGGCGACTCTCTTCCTTTTCTTTTTCAAAAATTGAGTCGATCCGCGTCGTTTCATTTATTTTACCAAAAAAATGGTTACAACAATAACATCTTTATAATAAAAGCGAATATAAAGTTAAAATTTTGTTTGATTATTGAAATTTTAAATAAATTCATTTAGATTTTGTTAAGGATTAAAAGTTTTAAAATTGTTAATATGCAATTTAGATCTTCAATTATATCTCGTCAAACAATATCAACACTTACAGAAGTTTTTTTCACAATTATCTATCTTTGGAATGACATTGTCCGACACTTTGTCTATACTTCACATGTGACACATCATTTAAAAAAATTAACAACCCTTTTTATATTTTCTTATAAAACTCTTGTCCAATGAGATGTTGACAAGTAATAATATAATTAAAATTTTTAAAGATATTGTATATCTTTTTCACATCTAAAAATAGGGTTAGAAGAGATAAGTATAAAATTTAGATTTTTCTTTTTTTAAGCATAGGCTAAGAGAATTTAGAATGTCTTAAAAAATTAACTTTGTTAAAGAATTAATAAGAATTACCCTATTGGTTTAGTGGTAAAGCCTTAGTTTTCTCTTAAGTCCTAAGTTTGAAACTCCTTGTGTACCTTTTAGTCAAAATATTTTATTTTCTTGTTTTTACATCGTAAAGTATCGAATTTTCAAATTAACCCAGCCCCAAAATTGTTTTTTTTAGTCCTTAATTTAAATAAACTATAATTCTAAACTAATTCCTAATCCTATTGCAATTGTAATGCCCCAAAAATTTAAATGTTTAACTGTTGAATTCTGTTGTAATTAAGTCTCTCTATTTGTGGCTATGAGTTTTATTTGTGTGTTTGAGGTCAGGGGTTTCAGTCAAGTCTTTAGGAAGTTTTTCTCTTTTGTTTAAAATTAACCTACTCTTAAGCCATTGACTTAAGTTTATTTCCTTGATAATCTGAGTCAAGAATGAGCCTGTTGGTTCATTGGTTAAGAATCTATCTACACTCTGGTCCTGTATTCAAGTCTCAGCGTTGGTGTTGCAAAAATTTTGCTAAATGCTAGACTCTGTTGGTAGTTAGATTAGATTTTAAAACAATATTCTTTTTCCCTATCTTCTTTCTCCTTTTCTTTCTTTTCTTTTCTTTTTATGTTTCTTCTTTCTTTTGAATTTTTCTTTTTGATTGTGATTGGCAAGCGATTACCGGAACTAATTGAGGGTCCTAAGTTGTTCGATGCATTGTTAGAAAACCTCTGTGTAAGTTCTATCGTAAAGTCTTGTGTTTCTATGAAGTTCTGTTAGTTTCGTTTGTGTATTTAAATTGGGATTTCTTTGTCTGTTTCACTTGAATTCTCTGTTAAATTGTCGTTGATCTCTTTCCCTTAGGCATGAATACTAAGGAAAATGGTCCTTCACCTCCTATTTCGAGTTTGTTCTGTTGATTTGTCGGTAAGCATTTGTTTGTTGGAAGTTTCGTGTTGAAGTTCTCGACATAATTGTTTGAGTATTAATGTATGTGATTTTCATCATTTTAGTTGTTTAATTGGTTGTTGGATGGAAAATAGGTTTTAGGATTCCTCTGCGTTGTTCCTACATCAACACATTATTAGGTACGTACTGAAAACCCGACTTTAGCAAATTAAGATGCCGAAAAACATGGTTGTTGACACACGGGCTAGGGACATGAGGGTGTGCCCAGGTCGTGTAACTCACTGGTCACGATTTAAAAACACATGGTGTGTCCTAGGCCATGTGGAACCACACAGGCTAGCTTTTTGGGGTGTGCGGGTCAGAAATGAGATTCTCCCTAGGGCCATAAGAGTCATTTGAATCGAACACATGGCTTTTGTAGTGTTCGCATGATCTGAATTAAACCGTATATGTTGCTATCTAATGATTTAATATTGAATAGTTGATTATCTAAACGTAGCTTAAATGTTATAACTGTAATGATATTGACCTATACAATATGAATATGAATTGCATCCGAGTAATTATGTATACGTTCTTGACATCTAAAATTTATAATTTGCATCTACATTGTATGGGAAAAGTGTAAAAAAGGGAGTGATCTGTTCTAGTTCAGTGGCTAAGTCACAAGCTATATCTGAATCTGGTGTTTTATCGCAACTTGATCTGGTAGCTAGTCTGAATCATATCAAACGTGTTGTACTGACACTATATGGTGTGTAGGGCTGAATGGATATTAAATTCCTTTAATAGTGTGTTGGGTTGGTTAGAGATGGTGTGTAGCGGATGGGGTAGGAAAACTGCATCTATAACTAATCTGTACTGATTCTAATCCTGAATTATTATGTTTTTCATCTGATTTATTAATACTGTATTGAATATCCTCTGATTCAGATTTTGAGCATGAGTTTGGGAAATCATTGTTATATTGATGATTCTTTTTGACTTTACATTTGTTTTGTACATGGAGTTATCAACTCATTTTGTCTGTTGACTGAATTTTAGGTAACTCAAAGTCTTGATCAAGTCGGTGTAATGAAAGCTCAACCATTATGTTTTATCACCTTATTATATTATTAGTAATTTCAATATTTTCTTCGTATTATGACTTTCTAAGGTTGTTGGATGTACGATTGGGTTTTCATGATTATTTATAATCTATTAGATGACTTTAAACTACGGTTGTAAAAGTGGGTCTTCTTAATAGTGTTTAATGTAACTCTTAGAATTTGTCTTAACGTCTAGGCGGAGTTTGGGGTGTTACATTTAGTGGTATTAGAGACAGATTTAAAAATACTCGGGTTGTGTTCTAGGCCCTTATGTTGCATTAAAAGTGGTTTAAATGAAAATAAGCTATTTGAGTTATCCTGGGAATCAATTTTGTAAAAGACCGAGTCTCTGACGCCAAACCTATAAATGTTTCTACTCAGTTATTATGATTAGTTTAGATACTGTAGTAAGTAAACTGTTGTTTGGTTAAGTGTTCCGTTCTGAACTGACTTGTGCAATTATGAAATTGTAGATAAATTTGAAAGAAAATGAGTTTGCGCAATAGTCATGAACGTCGCGGGTGTCAAGGAGGAGCTCAAGCAGAGTCATCCTCTAGAGGCAGTATGCCCAATTTAGAGAGCAGTGAGACTATTAGTACTCCTACTATTGAGACTAGATCTTAGACCCCAACACCTAGGGATGACTTACTGTCCCAAGCTATGATTCGAGCATTAGAAAGGGTCATTGGGACCCGTTCAAAATCTAGAGGTCAAGAGTCACTTACAGAGTAGCTTCGGTCGAATGGGGCTGAGCTGTTTAGAGGTTTCATTGAAGTTGCCCTACCATGGTTGAGTCTTGGCTAAAGGCCACCGAGCGTATTATGACCGATATTGACTACACTCCCGCTCATAAATTGAGAGGTATTGTATCCTTGCCCGAGATAAAGCCTATAGTTGTAGCCGATGGTTAAGCAAGGTGCTTAGCTCGAACAGGTTAATTGGGACTACTTCAAGAATGCCTTCCAGAGTAAGTATGTAGGGACGAGTTACGTAGAGGCTCACCGATGCGAGTTTATGAGTCTGGTTCAGAGATATCGATCTGTGGCCAAGTATGAGGGCGAGTTTTTAAAATTGAGTAGGTATGTGCGGGCTCTAGTAGCATCTAATTATGAAAAATGTGTTAGATTGGAGGAAGGCTTGTGTTATAATCTGCGAGTTTTGATAGCTCCTCAGAGGGAGCAAGAGTTTGAATTCTTGGTTGGTAAGGCTAAGATAGTGGAAGATGTGAAGCGTAATGAGCGCGAGAGGCTTGATCGAGAGAGAGGTTAGTGTAAGACCAAGAGGGATTCGGGTCTCTCTAGCTTTAAACTAGCGCCCTAAGAAATGAGCGAGGTTTGACAAGCCTCTAAAGACTAAGACATCAGTTGCAGGGATTGAGATTCAACTTTGTAGCTACTATGAGAAGCGCCATCCGAGCGAGTGCTTGAGAAATTTGGGAGCATGCCTCCATTTAGGGTTGATGGAACATTAGGTTTGATATTGTTCGCATTGACTGGATTAGGTGTGTGCAGTGGCATAGACTCCAGTTCAGGGTTCCATTTAGCCTCTAAGAGTAACTCAGCAACCACTTAGGGGCACCAGGTAGAGGTGCAGGTCAGACTAAAACACGACAACATGTATTAGTTTGAACGACAAGACGTCGTGTGGCTAGTGATGATGCCTACGTTATAGGGGTTATGTTCCTTATTCATTTTGTTCCGTATTTTTCTCTGGCTGATTTTAGGTTTATACACTCATACGTAGCTAGTACTATTTCTGCGAATATGAGTATATCTATTAAGAGTACTACTAGGGATTTTTCCATGATTAGTCCTTTAGGCTAGTCAATTCGAGTTAATAAAGTGTATAAACGGGCCCTGTTAGAAATTCAGAGTGTGGTATTTTTGGCAGATTTAATGGAATTACTTTTCGGTGAGTTCGACCTAATTCTGGGAATAGATTGGCTTATAGAACATTAGGTCAATCTTGACTGTGCCTTTAAAAGGGTTGCTCTAAGAACCGATGAGATCAGTGAGGTTGTAATGATCGGTGAGCATTGAGCTCACCTCTCTAACATAATCTTCTCCCTTATAACTGAAAAGCTAGTTCAGAGAGGGGGCAAGGCATATCTTTCTTTTGTGTCCAATTTTGTATGTGTTAAGCTTTCTGTAAAGGATATTCGTACTATGCGAGACTTTTTGGATGTCTCTCCCGAGGAGTTTTTAGGAGTACCTCCGGATAGGGAGGTCGAGTTCGAAATTGATCTGTTACCCGGTGTTGCTCTTGTCTCTATTGCGCCCTATCACATGACACCGAAGGAACTTGTAGAGCTAAAAGCTCAGCTCCAAGAACTTTTCGATCAAGAATTTATTAGACTGAGTGTGTCTCCGTGGGGAGCAACGGTCCTGTTTGTTAAGAAGAAAGATGAATCGATGAGAATGTGTATAGATTACTGTCAACTAAACAAGTTGACAATAAAAAATAAGTATCCATTACTGAGGATCAATGATTTATTTGATCAATTTTTTGGGGAATCTATTTTCTCCAAGATTGACCTCCGTTCTAGCTACCATTAGCTCAAGGTTAAAAAGACTAATGTGTAGAAGATAACTTTCAGGACTCGTTAAGGACATTACGAGTTTCTGGTTATACTTTTGAAATTGACGACTGCTCTAGCTGTGTTCATAAATTTAATAAATTGGGTCTTTCAACCATATTTGGATAAGTTTATAGTAGTCTTCATTGATGACTTACTAATTTATTCAAAGACCAGGATTGGGAATGACGAGCATCTTCATATAGTTCTACAAAACACTTTGGGAAAAACAACCGTATGCTATATTTAGTAAGTATGAGTTCTGGTTGTAGGAGATCTCTATTTTGGGGCATGTTGTGACTGTCGAAGGAATCCAAGTCGACCTTAAGAAAATTGAGACTGTAGTCTATTGGAAATAATTGAAGTATATGCTTGAGCTTCGAAGTTTTCTGGGTTTAGCAGGTTACTATCGAAGATTCGTTGAGGGATTCTCCCTAATTGCATGACCTCTGACGAAGCTACTACGTAAGGACACCTCGTTTTTGTGGTTTAATGAGTAGCATTCTGGCTTTAAAAACTCATGTTTGTTCTAACCCAAGCTCTTGTTTTGTTCAACCTGAATCGAGTTGGGAGTTTGTAGTTTATAATAACGCGTCGGACGTTGGTCTAGGATATTTTCTGATGTAGGATGGTAAAGTGGTGGCTTACGCGTCATGAAAGCTCAAGTCGCACGAGGGTAACTATCCTACTCATGATCTTGAGTTAGCTACAGTCGTGTTTGCTCTAAAAATCTAAAAGCACTACTTGTTTGGTGAGAGATGTATCATTTACATCGACCACAAGAGCCTCAAATATTTGTGAACTCAAAAAAAAGTTGAATATTAGGCAGCGAAGGTAGGTTGAATTGCTTAAGGATTATAACTGCATGATAGAGTATCATCTTGATAAGGGTAATGTCGTAGCTGACGATCTTAGCCGTAGAGCGATGATCGATCTAAGAGCGATGTTCGCTCATTTGAGTTTGTGTGAGGATGGGAGTCTACTAGTTGAACTGCAAGTTAACCTAGATTGGATCGATCAGATTTGGGTTAAATAGTTAGAAGATAAGTTTCTAGTTTAGCGTTTATGTCAGATTGATTCGAGTGAAACCTCTCATTTCAGTTTGAATGGCAACAAATTTTGTGTTGAGGGATCTCATTTGTGTGCCTAACAATAAAGAATTGAGATTATTGATTCTCCAGGAGGCACACAATAGCCCTTATGCTATGCATCTTGGTGGGAATAAAATGTATTAAGACCTCTAGGAACTTTATTGATGGCCCGGTCTGAAATGGGAAGTGACTACTTTTATGTCTTACTGCCTAATATGTCAAAAGGTTAAGGCTGAACATCAGTTGCCCTCTAGGTTGCTTCAACCTGTTAAGATTCATCTATGGAAAAAGGAGCGGGTAACGATGGACTTTGTCAGTGGATTGCCCTTAACACCCATTAAGAAAGATTCGGTTTGGGTTATTATTGATCGATTGACCAAGTCCACTTATTCTCTTCCTATTAGGACAAATTACTCACTATAGAAGCTTGCTAAGTTATATGTTTCTAAAGTCGTGTCACTGCATGGAGTTCCGATCTCTATCATTTCTAATAGGGATTCATACTTTACGTTTCGATTTTGGAAGAAACTTCATAAGGCATTACGCACTCGACTTGATTTTAGTATTGTGTATCACCTTCAGATCAATAGATAGTTTGAGCGAGTTATTCAAATTCTAAAGGATATGTTTTGGGGTTGTGCCATTGATTTTCAAGGTAGTTGGAAGGATTTTCTATCGCTGGCTGAGTTTGTATGGTCGTAAGTACTCCTCTGTGTTAGATTGAGTTAGGAGAACATTGAGTTTTGGGTCCCTAGCTAGTTCTTGAGATTGAGAATACTGTCAAGTTGATCCGAGACCATCTTAAAGCCGCTTTTGATTGACAGAAATCGTATGCAGATTTAAAGAGAAAAGATATTAAGTTTTCTGTAGGCAATCAGGTGTTTCTGAAGGTGTCTTTGTGGAAAAATGTTATTCGATTTAGGCGTAAGGGCAAGTTAAGCGAGATTATATCGAATCTATGGCCAATCAATTACAATTACCCCATAATTGGATCGAATCCATGATGTGTTCCATGTTTAGATATTGAGATGGTATCGGTCTAATCCATCGCACATCATCCCGGTCGAAATTTCTTACATGTTTGAGTCAGGTAAATTTCGAGGTCAAAATTTTTTTTTGGGGGGAGAGAGTTGTAACGCACAAAAAATTTGAATGTTTGACTGTTGAATTCTATTATAATTAAGTATTTGTATCTGTGGTTATGATTTCTGTTTGTGCATTTGAGGTCAGGGGTTCGAGTCGAGTCTTTAGAAAGTTTTTCACTTTTGTTTAAAATTAACCTCGACTCTTAAGCCTTTGACTTAAGTTTTTTTCATTGATAATTTGTGCTAAGAATGAGCTTGCTGACTCATTGGTTAAGAATATGTCTACACTTTGGTCCTGTGTTTGAGTCTTGACGTTGGTGTTACAAAAATTTTGCTAAATGTTAGAACACTGTTGGTAGTTAAATTAGATTTTAAAACGTTATTCTTTTTCCTCATCTTCTTTCTCCTCTTCTTTCTTTTCTTTTCTTTTTATGTTTCTTCTTTTTTTTGAATTTTTCTTTTTGATTGTGATCGGCAAGTGGTTATTGGAACTAATTGAGGGTCCTAAGTTGTTCGATGCGTTATTAGAAGACCTCTGTGTAAGTTCTATAGTAAAGTCTTGTGTTTCTGCAAAGTTTTATTGATTTCTATTTGTGTATTTAAATTGGGATTTCTCTGGCTATTTCACTTGAATTCTCTGTTAAATTATCGTTGATCTCTTTCCCTTAGGCGTTAATACTGAGGAAAGTGGTCCATCGCGTGCTGTTTCAACTTAGTTCTATTGATTTATTAGTAAGCGATCGTTTGGTGGAACTTTCACGTCGAGTTCTCGACATAATTGGTTGAGTATTAATGTATGTGATTTTCATCATTTTAGTTGTTTGATTGGTTGTTGGATGGAAATTAGGTTTTGGGATTCCTTTGTGTTGTTCTTGCATCAACACATTATTAGGTGTGTACTGCAAAATCGACTTCAACGAATTTTGGATGCCAAAAAACATGGTTTCCGACACCACACAGCCGTGTGGCAAATTGTGTAACCCATTGTTCATGAATTAGAGACTCACGAGTGTGTGTTCAGGCCATGTGTGGGAATGCTTGGTACAGGCTTTAGACGGGCTAGAGACACAAGCGTGTGCCCAGGCTATGCAACTCACTGGTCACGAGTTAGAGACACACGGATGGGTGTCCATGCCGTATGACTCACTAATTGCGTAAAAAGACCGCATGGACAGATGACATGGGCATGCGTCAGGCAGTATAAATCACACGGGCGGGGACATGGGCATGTTTCAGACTGTGTGGAGTCACGTAAACCAAATTTTTGGGCTGTGCAAAACCACACAGGCATGTGGGGTCAGAAATGGGATTTCCCTATGGCCATAAGAATCATTTGACTCAAACGCAAGCCTTTTGTAGTGTTCATATGATCTGAATTAAACCGTATATATTGCTATCTAATGATCCAAGAATGAATAGTTGATTTTCTAAACGTTGATTGAATGCTATAACTGTAATGATATTGACTTGTATAATCTGAATATAAACTATATACAAGTAATTATGTGTACGTTCATGACATCTGACATATGTAATTTGCATTGTATGGGAAATGTGTAAGGGAGGGAGTGATCTGTACTAGTTTATTGGCTAAGCCATAGGCTATATTTGAATCTAGCATTTTATCGCAACTTGATCTGAAAGCTAATCTACAATCATATCAAACGTGTCGTACAGACACTATGTGGTGTGTAGGACTAGATGGGTATTAAATTCCCTTAATGGTGTGTTGGTTTTGTTGGAGATGGTGTGTAGCAGATGGGGTAGGAAAATTGCATCTATAACTAATCTATACTGATTCTGATCCTGAATTGTTCTCTTTTCATCTGATTTTTTAATACCATATTGAATATCTTTTGATTTGGATTTTGAGCATGAGTTTGGGAAATCATCGTTATATTGATGATTCCATTTGACTTTACATTTGTTTTGTACATGGAGTTATCAAATCATTTTGTCTGTTGACTGAATTTCAAGTAACTCACAGTCTTGATCAGGTCGCCGTAATGGAAGCTCGGTCATTTTGTTTCCTCACCTTATTATATTATCATTAATTTTAGTATTTTCTTCATATTATGACTTTCTAAGATTGTTGGATTTATGAGTGGGTTTTCATGATTATTTATAATTTGTTAGATGACTTTAAACTGCAACTGTAAAAGTGGGTTTTCTTAACAATGTTTAATGTAACTTTTAGACTTGGTCTTAACGTCTAGGCCAGGTTTCAGATGTTACAGCAATTAGGGAAATAAAGTTTGATAAATAGCCAATATTTATATAACCTAGAAATTCTAAAATTTTAATGTTTTATAAATGGTCAATCTTTATACATAGCTAATTAGGGATGAAAAGTTTTATAAATAGCCAATCCTTGCTAATTCCTAACCCTATTGCAATTAGGGAAGAAAAGCTTTAGCCCCAAAACTCTCAAAACTCTCTCTCTTCTTCTTCTTCTTCATTACTAAACCCTTATTGCAATTAGGGTTCTTAAATGATTTCAAGATTTTCCAATCGCATCCCTCTCATCCCGGTTGATTATCGTACTCCTCATCCGATTAATGTTTTTGTGTTTTCAAATTAGGTATGGGTGATAAACCATAATTTACACATATTTTAACCCCATGCTTGGCTTAATTTTGGATGCTTTTCCATTGAATTTGATGAATTCGATGCTTCTAATCTCTTATTTCATATTTTATACTCAGGAGAGCTTAGAAAATCAAAAAGAACGAGAAACGGGCCAAAAAGGGACAAAATGGGCCTACACAGCCTGGACCACTGCACACGAGCAAACCACACGGCCGTGTGTGACAAGCAGGATCAAACACGGCCTGGACTATCAACCACAGGCGTGTCACACGGGCGTGTCACACGGGCGTGTCATCGGGCGTGTACCTGCCAAAATTAGAATGAATTCTATTAAGAAGAGGATACTTGTGGGCCAAGTAAGGCATCTCGAAAGCCTATATAAACACCCTAAGGGGCAACCTAAAAGAGAGTTCGACAGGACGTTGAATAGACGTCGAGTAGAAGGCTAAAATACTTCAAGATAGCCATCGAGAATAGCTTAGGAGAAGGATCTCCATCAAGATCGAGGATCTCCCATCAAGTTCTTTAGAAGTTTTTGGGTTTTCTTATGTTTTTTTATTTTCCCTATTCTAATATGTTTCCCTCTATCGGTATGAACTAAATCCCTTAGATACTTAAGGGGATGAAACCGAGATGAATCTTATTATTGTTTGATTTATAAGATAAATACTTGTTCTTATTCTTAATTGTGAGTTTTAATTCTTGTTTTGATAATTCAGGTTATTGATTCAAGTCGAATGGGCTTATTCAGTGGAGCAAAAGTCTTTGTTTAAGAGAAGATCAACACAATTAAGTGGATTTGATTGCAACCCTAGAAATAGGACGACGAAAATCTGTTGGATTTGAGTCAAATCTAATAAGGGAATCCATATATCGAGTTAATGGGACAATAGGGGTTTTAATTAGAAAGAAATTTCAATTAATCAACCTAGAGTCAGTTGTTAGTAGCCTCGAAAGAGGTATTAATATAATTTATGGATTTCTATGGATTAAGTCAAGTGAATAAATCATATGAATTAAAAGTAATAAGTGAAGCCTAGGTGGATTCTACCTTAGGTATTGCCTATCTCATATAAGTTGTCTAAAAGTATTTTCCCAATTCACTCTCTGTCACATTCATAGTCATTTAGTTAGTTAAATTAGTTAGTTAATTTTAGATAAAATAAATCTCCTTAATTATTAGGCTAGATAATAAAAAGATAGTTATTACTAATAATTTTAGTCCTTGAGAATACGATATTTCGGACTCACCACGCCTATACTACTGTTCGATAGGTGCGTTTGCCTTTGTCGAAATAATAGTTAGTTTCGAGCTCCATCAATGGGTTTTAAAATTAAATCATTATGTATGATTAATGGAAATATTATAAAGTAAGTAATCGGTATAGGTGAACCCTTTGTATGCGAGCCCATATATACGAACCCCTATAGGTGAACCCCTATATACGAACCCCCATACGTGCGATCCCTTATTGTATAGATGCAAACCCTATATTGTAACAACATGTTTTTTAGTGGTCTATGAATTAATGGTTTTGGAACCACAATTCTGACGTGTCAATCTGTAAATATTAATTATTTCATATTTACGAAGTCATTTGTGTCGTATTAAATTTTGGTTATGAAATTTTAATGTTTAGGTAGTTAATTAACTCAAAAGGATTAATTTGTAAAAGATGGAAAAATACCTTACTATTGAATTATCTTAACAAAATGATCTAAATAATTAAAGTAGAGGGATTTATGTTGAAATTAGACCATAACATTTTAGTATGGACGGTTTTGGCTACAAATATTTGTTAAGGGCAACACATTAAATAATTAATTAAAACATAAACAAATAAAACAATAATGTTATCATCTTGTTGAGAAGATGAGAAGAAGGGGGTGTTAAATAAAGTCATGGATCTAGTTACTGCCCACGCCCGTGTGCCATGGGCGTGTTGGGTCACACGGCCGTATCGCACGGCCTTGTTGTGCTTTGTTCGTTTTTCCCATGCCGTGTAGAGGTCGTCACGCCCATTTTGATAAATCAGTGTCGACCACAACCGTATAGCACGGCCATGGCATTTTATCGCCGCCCGTGGTTTGGGGATTTTTCATCCTTGGTTCGTACGATCTCTGCCACGCTGGTATGCAAATCCATGGTGTCTACACGACCACGTCCACGCCCGTGTGTAAGGCCGAGTGGTAGGGAAACCTATGTTTCATTAATTTAGTTAGTTTGTAGTTAGGTGCTAATAGTAAAAATAAAAATGAAAATATGAAAATTAATGGGATTAAAGTTCGGGTTGCCTCCCGAGAAGCGCTCATTTAGAGTCTTAAGCTAGACTTACCTCTCATTTGCATATTCATGGTGGTTTGAGGAGTTGAAACTCCTCTCCCCTGCTATCAGTCCTATGATTCTTATATAGTTTGAGTCGAGAAGTGTTTACCTTAAAAGTGCCAAACTTTGGATTAGTTACCTCGATTGTTCTGTACGGAAAGACATTAAGTACCTTAAAAGGGATTTCTTTGTTTGTATTAAGGTCTGAAGTGGAGATCTGAGGGTCTTTCTTATCCAACAATACCTGATCTCCTATCTTAAATTGGGTTTTCCCATCTTTAAGTTTGACATGGTTTTTCTTTGGTTTTGCTTCGTGTGTTTTTAGTTTCTCCTTGAAATGTGTCTTCCACTTGTCTAGTTCATCAATTTGAAGCCTTTGATCCTCGTGAGTTATTTATTTGTTGGCACAAGGTCTAGGATATGACTCAGTTGTGTAATTTTGTGGTGCTTCCTAAAAGAAGGTTGAACCGAATGGTCATTAATAGAATTTATGTTCTCACCTTTATTACTTGATGTCCTAGCCGTGTTGAGAGCCTGAACAGTGATCGTCTCGTCACCTACACGAAGTATGAGTTCATCTGTACCAACATCAATTTTAGTTTTAGCAGTTGCTAAAAAGGGTCTTTCTAAAATTAAAGGAACATTGTTGTCCTCATCCATGTACAAAATGACAAAGTCTACTGGGAATATGAATTTATTAATTTTTACTAGTACATCTTTGATTATACCCCTAAAAACTCTGATAGTTTTATCAGCCAATTGAATGCTCATCCTAGTTTGTTTGGGTTTCCCGAGACCTAGCTGTTTAAACATTTTATAAGGCATAACATTGATGCTTGCCCCTAAATCTGTTAAAGCATTATCAACAGATAAACTACCAATTAAGCACGAAATTGTAAAACTCCCTGGATCTTTTAATTTTCATGGTAGTTTATTTTGCAAAATTGTTGAGCACATTGCATTTAGCTCTACATGCGACGTATCGTCTAACCTCCGTTGTTTGTCAAAAGCTCTTTTAAAAATTTTCTTGAATCTGGCATCTGCGAAAGAGCTTCAAGAAATGGTCTTTCTATATCGCATTGGGGTATGGCACATTAGGTTGGTACTCTATAATTACCGGTTTTGGTTAATCATGGCTTACCTCAACCTTACCTCCCTCGACCACATTCTCTTGCCTCAATTAAGGCTCATCTAACCCTTCACTATCGTTAGCAGTAACGGCATGGAGTTGCTCCTTTGGGTTAGTTTGAGTGTTGCTTGGTAAGCTACCTTGTAGTCATTCAGACATGAGCTTAGCGAGTTGTCCTAATTGGTTCTCGATCCCTTGAATCGATGCTTGATGATTTTTAAGTGTTATTTTGGTGTTTTGATAATGGGTTTCTGACACCGCGATAGATTTTGTTAGCATCTCTTCAAGTTTTGGCTTTTTCTCTTGTGGGTATGGTTGTTGTTGAAAGCCTGGGAGGGGTTGTTGTCTCTGATTCCCTTGAACGCCCCATGAGAAGTTGGGATGGTTCCTCCAACTTGGATTGTAAGTGTTACTATAAGGGTTATTTTGAGGTCTAAAATTGTTACCTATATAGTTCATCTGCTCGTTTTTTATGCTAGGGTTGTAGGGTGGGTATTCTGTATTGTTCGTCCCTCCTCCGTATGTATCGCACTGCATAATCGGATGTACCTACGAAGAACCACACAAACCATCAATTTTCTTACTTAACAGTTCTACCTGATTTGATAGCATGGTCACTGCGTCGAGGTTGAAAATACTAGCGGCTTTTGTTGGCTTTGTTCTCACAACTTGCCACTGATAATTATTCAGTGCCATCTCTTCTATAAACTCATAAGCCGCTTCAAGTGTTTTGTTATTTAGGGTTCCACTGGAAGGCTGAGTCAATCATCTGCCTAGTTGAGGGGTTCACACCGTTATAAAAGGTTTGAACCTGTAGCCACAGAGGTAACCCATGATGAGGGCGTCTCCTTAATAGATCTTTATATCTCTCCCATGCGTCATAGAGTATTTCTAGATCCATCTACACAAAAGAAGAAATATCATTCCTCAACTTAGCCGTTTTATCCGCAAAAAATATTGTAGCAAAAATTTTTCGGTCATTTGGTCCCATGTAGTGATCGATCCTCGTGGTAACGAGTTCAACCACTGTTTAGCTTTGTTTCTCAATGAAAAGGGTAACAACCGAAGGTGAATGGCATCATCGGAAACGCCATTTATCTTGAAAGTGTCGCAAAACTCTAGAAAATTTGCCAAGTGATTGTTTGGTTCCTCCGAAACCATCAAACTGAACAAATTGCTGAATCATCTGTATAGTGTTAGGTTTCAATTTAAAATTATTTGCAGTAATAGCAGGTCTAACAATACTTGACTCGGTTCTGTTAAATTAGGTTTACCATAATCATACATAGTACGAGGAGCAGGATTTTGATTCACTACATTTGCGGCAACCACAAAAGGTAGCAGATTATTATCAGCCATCTCTTCGGTAGTGTTGGTATCATCCTCTTGCTCTTCTTCTATGTATTGTAAGCTTCGCCTTATTTCTCTTCGGTTTCTGTGAGCAGTAGCTTCTATATCGCTGTCAAAAAGTAATGGTCCTGATGGGTTTATTCTAGTCCTAAACTAAAATTATCTTCCGAAGCAAATAAAAGAAAAATTAGAGAAGTAAAAATAAATAAAAAGTAAAATTAAATTACAATAAAATAAGAATGGCTAAAGTAATTAAAATTAAGTGTTCCTATTACCTTAGTCCCCAGCAACGGCGCCAAAAACTTGATGGAGCTCGAAACTAATTATTATTTCGACAAAGGCAAGCGCACCTATCGAACAGTAGTATCAGCTGTGGTGAGTTCGAAATATCATATCCTCAAGGACTAAAATTACTAGTAATAACTATCGTTTTATTATCTAGCCTAATAATTAAGGGGAATGACTATAAACGTGACAGAGAGAGAATTGGGAAACTACTTTTGGACAATTTCTATGAGATAGGCAATACCTAAGTAAGAATCCACCTAGACTTCACATATTACTTTTGATTCATATGATTTATTCACTTGACTTAATCCATAGAAATCCCTAAATTATATTAATACCTCTTTCGAGGCTGCTAACAACTGACTCTAGGTTGATTAATTGAAATTTCTTTCTAATTAAAGCCCCTATTGTCACATTAACTCGATCTATAAATTCTCTTATTAGATTTGACTCTAATCCGGCAAATTTTGTCGCCCTATTTCTAATGTTGCAATCAACTCCGCTTAATTGTGTTGATCTTCTCTTAAACATGGACTTTTTCTCCACTAAATAAGCACATTCGACTTGAATCAATAACCTGAATTATCAAAACAAGAATAAAAACTCACAATTAAGAATAAGAACAAGTATTTATTTTATAAATCAAATAATAATAAGATTCATCATAGGTGTCATCCCCTTAAGTATCCAAGGGATTTAGTTCATACTAGTAGAAGGAAACATCATAAAATAAGGAAAACCACAAAACATAATGAAAACCCAAAAACTTTTAAAGAACTTGATGGGAGATCTTCAGTCTTGATGGAGATCATTCTCCTAAGCTGTTCTCAATGGCTGTCTTGGAGTATTTTTCACCTTCTACTCGGCATCTATTCAACGTCCTGTCGAACTCCCTTTTTAGGCTGCCCCTTAGGGTGTTTATATAGGATTCGAGATGCCTTTCTTGGCCCACAAGTATCCTATTCTGAATAAAATTCATCTTTGCTACGGCAGGGACACGCTCGTGTGACACGCCCATGGTGGACTCCTTCGACCGTGGTCGATTCTACTCGCCACACACGGTCGTGTGATCTGCCCGTGGTCGATAGTCCAGGCCGTGTGATTTCTGATGTAGGCCTATTTTGTCCCTTTTTGGCCCGTTTATCGTTCTTTTTGACTTCCTAAGCTCTCTTGAGTATAAAACATGAAAATAAGGGATTAGGAGTATCGAATTCATCAAATCTAATGGAAAACCATCCAAAAACAAGCCAAGCATGGGGTAAAATATGTGTAAATTATGGTTTATCAAATATCCCCACACTTTAGCGTTTGCTTTTCCTCAAGCAAAATTCTCAACTCACAATTAAAATTAACTTCCCTCAATTCATAATCCTCATCAATAATATTTCATCATAATTTATAGATAATTCATACATGGATAATTTAACTCAAAGAGTCCTAAAGATTCAAATAATCTAAGTCATCAATTTTTATAGCACGAAAATATAGGTGTTTTCCCCTTACCTAAATAATTACCTCTGATTCAAAACCGACAAGGATTGACATCCTCACTAAGGATTCACTCAAATCACTCAAGGTGTTTAAGGTTCAAGATAAAGCACTCAATAGTCAAATATGAAAAGTTAATCCCATAGGCTTGCTTGAAAATCAAATCTCCACCACTATAGAATGAGATGATACACAAATCAAAAGGTCTTTAAAAGGGTTGTAATGGGGCTTGGGTTAAAGGTGTGGATAAAGGCTGAATTAAAGGGTTACAATCAAGATTGAATTGTCAAATTACCTAATTAGAACAATAGACTAATACTGAATAATTACATCAATTGAAAACTTATAATAACACGAGCTTCTTCTCAAAATATGAAATTAACTACTTAAGCTCAAATAACATAGAACTAATAATGAATGAAATTCAACTTTTTCTTTTTTTTCTAAAATAAGAACATACATGAATAGGATGAATTTAACCTGAAATAAAGAAAATAGTTAGGCAACTGATCAAATCAAATCTCGACAAAAGGGACATCAAAAGATTAGGGGAAGTGAAAATTGGGTTTTAGGTTAATATTAAAGGTTAAGTCAAGAAATGGTTTATTAGGATCAAAGGGGTTCACTAGGGGTTAATTATGAGGGTAGGCTTTTTTTGGAGTGAGTGGGTTAAATCCTAGGTGCCTTTATCATCTTAGTATATCAAATCAAAGGTGTGGTCTCGACCTGTATAATCGAAGCAACTTCTAGGATAAGAAATCAATGTTGACACACTCATAATCAATAAAATAAGCAAGAAAAGATATATGCTTTAAAGGCTCAAAATCTCACAAAAATTATGGTTTTTGATGTCAACCTTGCAAATTTCAAATTTCAAAGTAATATTCAAATTTAAGAAAACAACCTAGAAATTTAATTTTGAAAATAGACTTATCATGCTTGATTCTCTAATATCTTAAAGTATAAATCATCAATGCACAATTACCTATGACTTATTTCAAAACATATCAACAAAACTCATAAATCAATAGAAGTTTCATTTTAATTGGTGATATGAGAAAATTATTTAAGAACAAGACATAATTTAGGGATTTTCTGGTAATGAAATCAATAACCTCCCCACACTTAAGATGTACATTTTCCTCAATGTACAAAAATGTATAATAATAATATATTTAGAAATCATAAGAGAGGGAGAGAAGTGATACTTCTTGAATTTTGGATGGAGTCAAAGAAAAGAAACGGGAGAAATTTGGGCCGAGTTGGAGGAGAGTATTTTGGTGGAGGTGGATACTGGGGTCGTGGTGTGGTGATTCCCTAGCGGCATTTTGAACCTAAATTAAAGAAATCAAAATATAATAATATAAATTAAGCACAAGAGAGATAAAGAGAAGGAAAATAAAGGAAAAGAGAAAAGAAAAAGGAAAATTAAATGGACTCAAAGGTCCTTGTCTTGTCGAGGGTATAAAGTGGCCGACATGAACTTATGTAGATTGGTTTCTTACAGGGAGACTGTGCTATGGTCCTTTCACTTCTTTGGCATGGAGATGGTGGTTTTGAGAAAGAATGGGGGAAAGGGGAAGAGGAAAAATGGAAGGATAAAGGTAATAGAAAGGAAGAAGGGTGTGGTAGTTGAAAAAGAATTTGGGGAGAAGGTGAGAAGAAGGGGGTGTTAAATAGAGTCAGGGATCTGGTTACTACCTACGCCTGTGTGCCATGGGCGTGTTGGGTCACACGGCCGTGTTGTGCTTCATTTATTTCTCTCATGCCCGTGTAGAGGTCGCCACGCCCATATTGATAAATCGGAGTCGACAACGGCCATATAGCACGGCCGTGGCATTATATCGCCGCCGTGGTTTGGGGATTTTTTTGTCCTTGGTTCGTACGATCTTTGCCATGCCGGTGTGCAAATTCATGGTGTCTACACAGCCACGGCCACGGCCACACTCGTGTGTAAGGCCGTGTGGTAGGGAAACCTATGGTTCATTAGTTTGGTTAGTTTGTAGTTAGGTGTTAAAAGTAAAAATAAAAATAAAAATATGAAAATTAATGGGGTTAATGTTTGAGTTGCCTCCCGAGAAGCGCTCATTTAGAGTCTTAAGCTAGACTTACCTCTCATTCCCATATTCATGGTGGTTTGAGGAGTTGAAACTCCTCTCCCCTGCTATCAGTCCTATGATTCTTATATAGTTCGAGTCGAGTAGTGTTTACCTTAAAAGTGCCAAACTTAGGATTAGTTACCTCGACTATTTCGTATGGGAAGACATTGAGTACCTTAAAAGGGATTTCTTTGTTTGTATTAAGGTCTGAAGTGGAGATTCGAGGGTCTTTCTTATTCAACAATACATGATCTTCTATCTTAAACTGGGTTTTCCCATCTTTAAGTTTAACATGGTTTTGCTTTGGTTCTGTTTCGTGTGTTTTAGTTTCTCATTGAAATGTGTCTTCCACTAGTCTTGTTCATAGATCTCAAGCCTTTGTTCCTAGTGAGTTATTTCTTTGTTGGCACAAGGTCTAGGATATGGCTCAGTTGTGCAATTTCATGGTGCTTCCTGAAAAAAAGGTTGAACCGAATGGTCATTAATAGAATTTATGATCTCACCTCAACCTTACCTTCCTCTACCACATTCTCTTGCCTCAATTCTGGCTCATCTAATCATTCACTATCGTTAGTAGTAACGGCATGGAGTTGTTCCTTTGGGTTATTTTCAGTGTTGCTTGGAAAGCTACCTTGTGGTCGTTCAAATATGAGTTTAGTGAGTTGTCCTAATTGGTTCTCGATCCCTTGAATCGATGCTTACTGATTTTTGAGTATTGTTTTGGTGTTTTGGAAACGGGTTTCTAACACATCGATAAATTTTGTTAGCATCTCTTCAAGGTTTGACTTTTTCTCTTGTGGGTATGGTTGCTATTGAAAGCCTGGGAGGGGTTGTTGTCCCTGATTCCCTTGGACGCCCCATGAGAAGTTGGGATGGTTCCTCCAACCTGGATTGTAAGTGTTACTATAAGGGTTATTTTGTGGTCTAGAATTGTAACCCATATAGTTCATCTGCTAGTTTTTTATGCCAAGGTTGTAGGGTGGGTATTCTGTATTATTCATCCCTCCTCCGTATGTATCGCATTGCATAATCGGATGTACCTGCTAAGAACCACACAAACCATCAATTTTCTTACGTAACAGTTCTACCTGATTTGGTAGCATGGTCACTGTGTCGAGGTTGAAAACACTGGCGACTTTTGTTGGCTTTGTCGTCATAACTTGCCATTGATAATTATTCAGTGCCATCTCTTCTATAAACTCATAAGCCACTTCAGGGGTTTTGTTATTTAGGTTTCCATCGGAGGCTGAGTCAATCATCTGCCTAGTTGAGGGGTTCACACCGTTATAAAAGGTTTGAACCTGTAGCCACAGAGGTAACCCATGGTGAGGGCATCTCCTTAATAGATCTTTACATCTCTCCCATGCATCGTAGAGTGTTTCTAGATCCATCTGCACAAAAGAAGAAATATTATTCCTCAACTTAGCCATTTTAGCCAGCAGAAAATGTTTTAGCAAAATTTTTCGGTTATTTGGTCCCATGTAGTGATTGATCCTCGTGGTAAAGAGTTCAACTACTGTTTAGCTTTGTTCCTCAACGAAAAGGGAAACAACTGAAGGCGAATGGCATCATCAAAAATGCTATTTATCTTGAAAGTGTCACAAAACTCTAGAAAATTTGCCAACTAATTGTTTGGATCCTCATCCTGCAAACCATCAAATTGAACAAATTCCTAAATCATTTGTATAGTGTTAGGTTTCAATTCAAAATTATTTGCAGTAATAGTAGGTCTAACAATACTTGATTCGGTTCTATTAAATTAGGTTTAGCATAATCATACATAGTACGAGAGCGAGGATTTTGATTATTTGGATTTGCGGCAACCATGGAGGTAGCAAATTATTATCACCATCTCTTCGGTAGTGTTGGTATTGTCCTTCTATGTATTGTAAGCTCTTCTTCTATGTCTGTTGGTTTCTTCTGTAAGCTTCGCGAAGCAAATAAAAGAAAATTTAGAAAGTAAAAATAAATAAAAAGTAAAATTATTTCTCTAAAGTAATAAAAAAGTAATAGTCGAACAGCGGTGCCAAAAACTTGATAGGTTTCTTCTAGTCTTAAACTAAAATTACTTTTATTATCTAGCCTAATAGTTAAGGGATTTATTTTAATTTAAAATTAACTAACTAATTTAACTAACTAAATGACTAAATAAAAGAAAATTTAGGCAATACCTAAGGAAGTCCACCTAAAATAAATAAAACTTGACTTAATCTGTAGAAATCCCTAAATTATATTAATACCTCTTTCGAGGCTACTAACAATGACTCTAGGTTGATTAATTGAAATTTCTTTCTAATTAAAACCCTATTGCCTCATTAACTTTCGATCTATGGATTCCTTATTAGATTTGACTCTAATTAATGATTTTAGTCGTCCTATTTCTAGGGTTGCAATCAACTCCGATTAATTGTGTTGATCTTCTCTTAAACAGGACTTTTGCTCCTTGAATAAGCACATTCGACTTGAATCAATAACTCGAATTAAAAAATAAGAATAAAACTCACAATTAAGAATAAGAACAAGTATTTATCTTATAAATCAAATAATAATAAAATTAGTCATAGGTTTCATCCCTTAAGTATCTAAGGGATTTAGTTCATACTAGTAGAAGGAAACATCATAAAATAAGGAAAGCCACAAAACATAATGAAAACCCAAAACTTCTAAAAACTTGATGGGAGATCTTGGGTCTTGATGGAGATCCTTCTCCTAAGTCGTTCTGACTACTGTCTTGCAAGATATTTTAGCCTTCTACTCGGCATCTATTCAACGTCTGTCGAACTCCTTTTAGGTTGCCCCTAAGGTGTTCAGTATAGGCTTGAGATGCCTTTCTTGGCCTACAAGTATCGTATTCGAATAAAATTCATCTTTGCTACTGGCGGGGACACGCTCGTGTGACATGCCTATGGTGGATTCCTTGGTAGTGGTTGTTTACTTTCGCCACACACGCATAGTGTGATTTGCCGTGGTCGATAGTCCAAGCGTGTGATTTCGATGTAGGCCTATTTTGTCCCTTTTGGCCCGTTTATCGTTCTTTTCGACTTTCTAAGCTCTCCGAGTATAAAACATGAAAATAAGGGATTAGGAGCATCAATTCATCAAATCCAATGGAAAATCATCCAAAAACAAGCCAAGCATGGGGTTAAAATATGTGTAAATTATGGTTTATCATGCCCGTAAGTTTTACGATTTAATTTTGTATAAATTTAAATGTTATATTATTTATGAATTGAATTTGTTGAATGTCTGAAAGTATTAAATTGTTTTAAATGGGTATGATTTGATAAAGTAATTATTTTAATCGTTGTTATTCAATAATTAATTGAGTAGATGAGCGTGGGATAGGATACAATTGGCATGCCAATAGATTAAATCGTAGCGTTATGCGGGTTGTCTAATGGTAATATGGTGATTTCGATTTATTCATGTTTCTTGAATATAAGAAGTCCATCATTTGTTGCAGAACTATCATGTTATATTTTCGATGATTCAAGTGTGTTCTGGGGTGAATGTAAAGTTTTGGGCTTAGTACTTGCCGCCTAGGTGTGTTTCGAAGGGATGTTAGCCTACGAGCTTAGCACTTGATGCTCAAGTGTTTTCTTAATTGGTTTGCTCATTTGAGCGTTCTGGTGTGTTTGGGTGGTAACTGCGTATCCGAATTTGTTATATCGTTTATCGGGTAGATTTTCATGGGTTATGTGATTTGAAATCTATATTAAAATTGGATATATTATTTTTCGATTGGTTAATATGAATTGATATTGAATTGCATGACATAATTGAATTGATTATTATTATGAGTATTGATATAAGACTTATTTGTTAAATGGTTGTGCTTAACAGAATTTAATCATTCAAATGCTAATGTGTGACTTATATGTTTTTACGGTAAGTTATCGTTTTAACAGTTTAACTTACTAAGCTCTATCAAGCTTACTCGTGTATTTTCTCTTATTTTCTTATAGATTATGTTTTTTTGGAATCAAGCGGTAGGATCAATTCAAAGAATCACACTATCTAGATATATTTTCAGTAGGTTTTATATATTTATTTTTGAGTTATATGGCATGTAATAGGTGTGTTTTGTATTTATGTGAATACATATTTCTATGTGCTACATATTTGGTTGATGTAAAGTTCTTTAAAATTGGTTTTAGATCACTTATGTAAGTGCCTTTTGTGTTCGGAATGAAGTGTGCATATAACCTTGGTACAATAGGATGTTTTCAGTGGTGTCAAAAATTGAGGTATAAATAGTTAATTAGGTAAAAAGACTAAATCGTAAAAGATGCAAAAGTTGGTTTCTATGATTTAAATGGATTAAATGGATTTTGTGTAAATTAATGGGCTTAGTTGGTAATTATGCCACACATAATGTTAGTGGACAATTATGGACATGTGTTGTTAAGTATTAAGTTAAAATTTATAAAGGCAAAAAGGTAATTAAATAATAAATTACATAAAAGAAGGCAAAAAAACATTATCATCTTTTCTAATGCTCTCCACCGAAAACTTGAAAGAAAAAAAAAACCATGGAAGAAGTTTGATATTCAGCCAATCAATATACCTTTCATGTAAGTGAAATTTTATTCCATTTTTATTAATTTTTATGTTTCTAAGCTCGTTTTAGCCTAGTCTAGTTAGCTCAGGGGTTAATTTGAAAATTGGTTAAAGGTTGAGGTACTTGCCATGAATGAATTTGAGGTGTTTGTGAAGTTGATTGATAGAATATTAAGGTTGATTGTGGAGTAAGCTTGTTTTCTTACGTAATGCTTCTACCGATTTGGTAGCATGGTCACCGTGTCGAGGTTGAAAACATGGCGACTTTTGTTGGCTTTGTCGTCATAACTTGCCATTGATAATTATTTCGCCATCTCCTCTATAAACTCATAAGCCACTTCAGGGGTTTTGTTATTTAGGGTTCCATCGAGGTCGAGTCAATCATCACGCCTTAGTTGAGGGGTTCACACCGTTATAAAAGGTTTGAACCCAGAGCCACGAGGTAACCCATGGTGAGGGCATCTCCTTAATAGATCTTTACATCTCTCCCATGCATCGTAGAGTGTTTCTAGATCCATCCGCACAAAAGAAGAAATATTATTCCTCAACTTAGCCATTTTAGTCAAGTAAAATGTTTTAGCAAAATTTTTTCGGTCATTTGGTCCCATGTAGTGATTGATCCTCGTGGTAAAGAGTTCAACCACTGTTTAGCTTTGTTCCTCAACAAAAAGGGAAACAACTGAAGGCGAATGGCATCATCAAAAATGCTATTTATCTTGAAAGTGTCACAAAACTCTAGAAAATTTGCCAACTAATTGTTTGGATCCTCATCCGCAAACCATCAAACCGAACAAATTCCTAAATCATCTCAGATAGTGTTAGGTTTCAATTCAAAATTATTTGCGATAATAGCAGTCTAACAATACTTGATTCGGTTCCTATTAAATTAGGTTTAGCATAATCATACATAGTATGAGGAGCAGGATTTTGATTCGCTGGATTTGCGGCAACCACAGGAGGTAGCGAATTATTATCAGCCATCTCTTCGGTAGTGTTGGTATCGTCCTCTTGCTCTTCTTCTATGTATTGTAAGCTTCGCCTTATTTCTCTGTCAAAAAGTAATAGTCCTGACTGGTTTCTTCTAGTCTTAAACTAAAATTACTTGCCAGAAGCAAATAAAAGAAAATTTAGAGAAGTAAAAATAAATAAAAAGTAAAATTAAATTTCAATAAAATAAGAATGACTAAAGTAATAAAAATTAAGTGTTCCTAATATCTTAGTCCCGAGCAACGGTGCCAAAAACTTGATAGAGCTCGAAACTAACTATTATTTCGACAAAGGTAAGCTTATATCTAATGAAGAGTATATTGTGGTGAGTCCGAAATATCGTATCCTCAAGGACTAAAATTACTAGTAATAACTATCTTTTATTATCTAGCCTAATAGTTAAGGGATTTATTTTAATTTAAAATTAACTAACTAATTTAACTAACTAAATGACTATGAATGTGACAGAGAGAATTGGGAAAATACTTTTGGACAGCTTATATGAGATAGGCAATACCTAAGGAAGGATCCACCTAGACTTCACTTATTACTTTTGATTCATATGATTTATTCACTTGACTTAATCTGTAGAAATCCCTAAATTATATTAATACCTCTTTCGAGGCTACTAACAACTGACTCTAGGTTGATTAATTGAAATTTCTTTCTAATTAAAACCCCTATTGCCTCATTAACTCGATCTATGGATTCCTTATTAGATTTGACTCTAATTCGCAGATTGTCAGTCTATTTCTAGGGTTGCAATCAACTCCGATTAATTGTGTTGATCTTCTTAAGCAGGACTTTTGCTCCATGAATAAGCACATTCGACTTGAATCAATAACTCAATTAAAAAATAAGAATAAAACTCACAATTAAGAATAAGAACAAGTATTTATCTTATAAATCAAATAATAATAAAATTCGTCATAGGTTTCATCCCCTTAAGTATCTAAGGGATTTAGTTCATACTAGTAGAAGGAAACATCATAAAATAAGGAAAGCCACAAAACATAATGAAAACCCAAAAACTTCTAAAAAACTTGATGGGAGATCTTCAGTCTTGATGGAGATCCTTCTCCTAAGCTGTTCCCGACGGCTGTCTTGCAGTATTTTTCGCCTTCTACTCGGCATCTATTCAACGTCCTGTCGAACTCCCCTTTTAGGTTGCCCCCTAAGGTGTTCGTATAGGCTTCGAGATGCCTTTCTTGGCCTACAAGTATCGTATTCTGAATAAAATTCATCTTTGCTACGGCAGGGACACGCTCGTGTGACATGCCTATGGTGGATTCCTTCGGCCGTGGTTGTTTCTGCTCGCCACACACGACCGTGTGATTTGCCCGTGGTCGATAGTCCAAGCCGTGTGATTTCTGATGTAGGCCTATTTTGTCCCTTTTTGGCCCGTTTATCGTTCTTTTCGACTTTCTAAGCTCTCCTGAGTATAAAACATGAAAATAAGGGATTAGGAGCATCGAATTCATCAAATCCAATGGAAAATCATCCAAAAACAAGCCAAGCATGGGGTTAAAATATGTGTAAATTATGGTTTATCATGCCCGGTAAGTTTTTACGATTTAATTTTGTATAAATTTAAATGTTATATTATTTATGAATTGAATTTGTTGAATGTCCCGAAAGTATTAAATTGTTTTAAATGGGTATGATTTGATAAAGTAATTATTTTAATCGTTGTTATTCAATAATTAATTGAGCCGATGAACGTAGGATAGGATACAATTGGCATGCCAATAGATTAAATCGCGCGTTGTACAGGTTGTCTAATGGTAATATGGTGATTTCTGATTTATTCATGTTTACTGAATATACCGAAGTCCATCATTTGTTGCAGACTATCATGTTATATTTTCAGTGATTCAAGTGTGTTACCGGGGGTGAATGTAAAGTTTTTGGGCTTAGTACTTGCCGCCTAGGTGTGTTTCGAAGGGATGTTAGCCTACGAGCTTAGCACTTGATGCTCAAGTGTTTTCTTAATTGGTTTGCTCATTTGAGCGTTCTGGTGTGTTTGGGTGGTAGCTGCAGATCCGAATTTGTTATATCGTTTATCGGTAGATTTTCATGGGTTATGTGATTTGAAATCTATATTAAAATTGGATATATTATTTTCGATTGGTTAATATGAATTGATATTGAATTGCATGACATAATTGAATTGATTATTATTATGAGTATTGATATAAGACTTATTTGTTAAATGGTTGTGCTTAACAGAATTTAATCATTCAAATGCTAATGTGTGACTTATATGTTTTTACTGTAAGTTATCGCTTTTAATGATTTAACTTACTAAGCTCTATCAAGCTTACTCGTATTTTCTCTTATTTTCTTATAGATTATGTTTTTTTGGAATCAAGCGGTAGGATCAATTCAAAGAATCACACTATCTAGATATATTTTTCGTAGGTTTTATATATTTATTTTTGAGTTATATGGCATGTAATAGGTGTGTTTTGTATTTATGTTTAATACATATTTCTATGTGCTACATATTTGGTTGATGTAAAGTTCTTTAAAATTGGTTTTAGATCACTTATGTAAGTGCCTTTTGTGTTGAATGAAGTGTGCATATAACCTTGGTACAATAGGATGTTTTCAGTGGTGTCAAAAATTGAGGTATAAATAGTTAATTAGGTAAAAAAGACTAAATCGTAAAAGATGCAAAAGTTGGTTTCTATGATTTAAATGGATTAAATGGATTTGGTGTGTAAATTAATGGGCTTAGTTGGTAATTATGCCACACATAATGTTAGTGGACAATTATGGACATGTGTTGTTAAGTATTAAGTTAAAATTTATAAAGGCAAAAAGGTAATTAAATAATAAATTAATATACCTTTCATGTAAGTGAAATTTTATTTCGTTTTATTAATTTTTATGTTTCAAGCTCGTTTTAGCCTAGTCTAGTTAGCTCAGGGGTTAATTTGAAAATTGGTTAAATGTTGAGGTACTTGCCATGAACGAATTTGAGGTGTTTGTGAAGTTGATTGATAGAATATTAAGGTTGATTGTGGAGTAAGCTTGTTTTGTTAAGAGATTTTTAGTGATTTTGAGTATTAGGGATTAAATTGTTGGAAGTGTAAAATTCATTAGTATTAAAGTGAAATTTTGGTAAAAATGGGTTGTATGGAACCTTTAATATCGATTAGCATGGTTTTGGTTAAAGAAATGGTGAAATTGCGAGTTTCAAATTAATGACTAAATTGCTCAAAAGGTAAAATATTAGGGGTGATTTCATCGTTTCGCATTAAAATGAGTTATGAACTAGAATTAATGATTTTTGACTATTTAAAATATTTAATTGAGTTAAATTACTATTTAGATCAAGAAAAGAATCATCCGGACTTGAATCGAAGGAAAACGAAATCTCAGATTAATTTTCAACTTAGCTATAACAATTGTGGTGGTTGAGGTAAGTTTGTATGAGTTATATACTTATTAATTATTATTTTTATTGATTATTAGTTAATGATATGTTAGATATAATTTCATTCGGTAATATTATGATGGCTTGAAGACTTGAAGGTTTAATAATCCCGTTTGAACCTTAAGAATGCTTAGGATACAAATGACATGTCATTAGGGATTATATGGTTTTGGGTGCTAGTCTTGGATGTCCTACCGATGGCTGAGGTCTTGCATTTGTTGCGAATTCTCCATAGCACGTGTGAGCAAAATCGTGTAGCTAACATCCCGACCCACAGCTTGTGTAAGCAAACCCATTTCACAGCTTGTGTGAGCATTATTGAAAAGGTTATGGTTACATGGAAAGGCACACTTCGTGTGAGCATTCTCGATTATCTGATGTTATTATATATGGTTCAACGGGTAAGTAAAGGTTAATGGAAAGGCATGTATATAAACTTGTTGTTGTTAATGATCTTATGAAATGGAAATTTTGGTATTTACAAATGAATGGAAAAGGTTAATAATCAAACATGTAAAGAAAGGTGAATGTATGTAATTCATTTCATGCTATATACAATGTTTCATAGATGTTATATTTTTAAGTTATCTACTAAATTTGTGGATTGTTGTGAATAGGAAAGTAAACTACCTATATGAATTATTGAGCATGGTTGAATGATTTATCGTTCGATGTTTGATAAGTTGAGTTTCTCTTATATGAGCTTACTAAGCAATAGTTACTTACGTAGTTGTTTTCCCTATGTTTTGTAGATCATCGGAAGCACGACTGGTTGGAATCTTGTCAGAGCCCTATCACACTATCTGTCGATCACTTTGGTAGATTTGGTTATTTTTGGCTATGGTTATAAATGGAATGTATAGGGCTTATATGTAATAGGAGTTTTTGAATATGCTATTTGGTCAACTTGATATGGTTATGCCCTTTTGTGTACATGTTTGCTTGAATTTGTAATACTTTGGTTGTGCCTTTTGGTCACTTTTAAGTGCATTGTAAATATATGCCTTGAGACATGTTTATATGTGATTGAAATGGTTAAATGATGTGTGGATACGATGATGTATGTTTAGGGTACAATGTGATTTTGAATGAAATGAATTGGTGTGATTTGTGGTGCCTTTGGATGACTTATTGGTTAGATCTTATAGGTTGATTAATTTGGTATATTTTGATTGGGTTTGGAGAGTGTTCTAAACATAGGAATGTGTGTGTAAATGGTATGTCTTGATGTACAAGAAATGATTTTATGATGGCTTGTTTTAGGGGCTAAAATTGGAGCACACACTACTTGGGACACGGGCTGTCGCATGGTCGTGTGCCACATACGGTCACCTCACATGGCCGTGTGTCATTATTGTTTTTGGTGCAGGTTCGAAACGGTTTGAGACACAGTCTATAACACGGTTGTGTGTCTCAAAATAGTTTGTTGCACGGTCTGGCACATGGCCTGTGACTCGACTGTGTGATCCAACATCGAATGCACACAGGGTTTGGCATATGGCCTGCAACACGACTGTGTAGCCCTATTTCAAATACCCACACGAGCAGATATACGGGTTGAGACTTGATCATGTGCCCCTACTTCGAATGTGCATATGGTCTAGGCTATGTCAAACGGCTCTGTGACCCATGCTGACCAAAATTTTTATGTTTTTGCAAGATTTTTTTATTTGTTTCAAACTGATCCCAGATTGTTCCCAAATTCTTTTAGGGCCCCAAAGGCTCGATTGAAGGTCCAAATGTATTTTTTCCATGATTGTATTGAGTTATAGTTCAATTAATATTAAATTGTATCATTATTCTATTTTGAAGTTTAAGGTTCTATTTTGTACAATAATGCTTCGTAACCCTAATCTGATGACGAAGACGGTGTTGTGACACAGGCTGTCACAAGGCCGTGTGCTGCACACGATCTCTTTACACGATCGTGGGTTTCAAGTCAGTGTGTTACATGGTCTGGGACACGACTTGCAACATGGCCATGTGACCCAACATCGATTTTAACATGGTCTAGCACATGACCTACAACACGATCGTGTGAAGGTATTTCGATTGTTGCAAAGTCTGGCACACAGCCTAAGACACGGCTGTGTGAATTTATTTTGAAATTTACACAGCCTGGGCTTTGTCACACGGCCGTGTGACCCCTGTTTCAAAATTTTCTAATTTTTTTAAAACTTTTTGTTTGTTTCAAATTAATCCCTAATTGTCCCGAAATTATTTTGAAGACCCTGTAAGCCAGATTTAAGGTTAACAATCATATTTATGCTATGAATGAAAATTGAATTTGATTATATATTATTTAATTTGTTATTTGAATGGTTAAATGGTAGTAATTGTCATGATATGTGTTGTAATACTCTGTAACCCTAATCCGGCGACGGAGACGGGTTAGAGGTGTTACATATATGTTTTATACATGCAAACTCTACAAGTTTTAGCATGCGAACACCCATTTTCTATAGTATGATGTAGTATGCGAACCCTCATGTTATATAGTATGACGTAGTATGTGAACCCCCATGTTACATAGTATGACATAGTATGCGAACCCCTATGCTATATAGTATGTGATTTATGTATGAACCTTACATGTGTGAACACTACATATGCAGAAACTATATGTGCAAACCCATACATGCGAACCATAGCGTGAACCTTGAATGAACTCATACGTGTGAACCCTATATATATGTACCCTGTATGTACGAACCTTACATCTAAACTAAGCATGCCAATAGTAGAAGATCAAAATATATATATATATATATATGGGTTGACAAAGAGCATTAGGAAGAAGAAAAGTGAAACTTTAATTTGGGATATCTAAAAAATCTCTACATGCCCTCTATTTATAAAGTCTCAACTACCATAGGTTACAAAACTCTAATAAATATAATTAAGGTACCCTATTATTTTTTAAGGGTTACAAGAGTTACAAGAAAATGAATTCTTGGGGGAAAGGGGTTATGAGAGCTATATAGGTATTCATTTTACAACACTCCCCTTTGGATGTCCATAAATGAAAAATGTGTATCATTAAAACCTTATTAGGAAAAACTCTGTATGATAAAAACCTAATAAAGGAAAGAGAGTGAACAACCTCCAATTACAAGTTGCCTTGTTAAAAACCTTTATTAGGGAAACCCAGTTGGACAAAATATTGGTTAAAGGAAAAAAGTGCAACGTGTTTTTGACTCTCCCAATGACAACATCACATTACATTTTTGAGTCGACGCACTCAAATCTTGTATAGTAGTATCAGAAATGTTGAAGTTGACAATACCTTGATAATAAGAAATGCTAAATTATCGCTAGAACGAATTTGTTGAACTTCTCTATCACCTTCCTTTTTAAGATCATGGGTAAAGAATAATTTTTGTAAAATATATTCTATCACCTTTAATGTAACCACCCTTCAATTGAGTTATACATGTTGCATTATCTTCGTATAAGATAGTTTATATCTTTTCCTATAAAGGCAAATTACATATCTTTTGGATATGTTGGATCAATAACTTTAGTCAAACACACTCTCGACTTGCCTTATGCATTGCAATTATTTTTGCATGATTTGAAGTGGTAGCAACTAATATTTGCTTTGTTGAACGCCATGATATGGTTGTGCCTCCACATGTAAATAAATATCCTGTTTGAGATCAACCTTTATGTGGATTCGATAAATTTCTAGTATCATCATAGCCAACTAATAGGGATTTTAATCATTTGAAAAAATAACCCCATATCAATGATCTCTCTAAGATATCTAAATACATGTTTAATTTCATTCCAATGTCTTTGTAACACCCCTAACCCATATTCGTCGACGGAATAGGGTTTTGGAAAATTATCGAATAAATGTTACCTAAATCATTCAATTCAAAACATTTCAATAATCACAACATAATCCATCATTAAGCATGCATATCGTCCCTTATTCAAGCCCTTGAGGCCTTAGAATCACTTTAGAAACGATTCGGGACTAAATCGAGAACATTTAAAAATTTTAGGAAAGAGTTAAAAAATCAACTACAAGGGGCACATGGCTGTGTGGCTAGGCCGTGTGACTCACACGGCAGAGACATACGCCCGTGTCCTAGGCTGTGTAACTTTCAAAATAGAGACACACGGTCATGTCCTAGCCCGTGCCCATGCCCATGTAACTCTCTAACTTGGGTCACATGGCCAAGCCACACACCCGTGTGCTAGGCCATGTGCTAGTTGACTTGTTCCCTAAGCACTCAACAGACGGCCGTGTCGCCTAGCCATGTGTCTCACACGACCAAGACACACATCTGCATGTCTGGCCGTGTGGACCTAAAATGTACCTTTAACAATAAGTTTACCATTTCCTACTTGCTTGGGCATTAAGCAACTCAAAAACCATTCGTTTAACCTATTCAAAACATGATCAAACATACTCAAAACATGTCAAAACAATCATAATAGGTGCCTAACCAATGTACCCTCATTGGTACAACATTTATATATTCAAAACCTATTAACAATGCATCATTCAAATCAAAGTTTAAAACATACCAAAATCACTCAATTTAGCCTAGCTTATAATTACCTAATGATCAAGCTTAAATTCACATACACCTAACAAGCCTTGACTCAAAATAACATGCCAAATTATGGCTTCAAACACAAACATATATTATATATGCTCAAACCATTCACAAAATTAACAAAATTACTATAACTTAAGACATCCTAGGCACATGCCATCACAAAAGGTAGATATCACCACATTTGAGATAAGGATTGTTGTTGGATGCTGAGTCGGTGATCAAAAGAGAAGTACATAACCTATGCACGGATAACAAAATCGTACGCTAAGTAAAAATCAGTGATATTTCTATAATCTGAACAATTAAAGACATAATGATACAAGAATGCATAATTTGAACTATACAAACATACTATTGTCTAAGCTCACAACTACCGTATGCCATCATTTCAAATTCATGCATATAACCATATCATTTCGTACTATACTCAATTTTCACATGCTATCATATTTGATTTGTTTAACAAATATCTCAATTCATATCACTTGCTATATAAATAGCTTTTCACATATCAATCCACATTTGTTTAAACAATGGCATTATCCATTCCATATTCAATTCATGAGTTATTCAATTCATGAGTACATAACTTATGTATTTCATGTAATCATAACATATCTCATTTCCATTCCAGATACCATGCCATTCAATATCGATCATAGAAATTTATTATTTAATTATCCCTATTAACACGACTCGGACTCAGACAGATACACGGATCCAACCAACACACTAGTTTGGTACTCAGTGCCTCATCAGATAAATCCGAAGTAATAACTGCGCCCAACGCTATAGAAATTGATACCCAGTGTCTCATTAGTTAAACAAAAGCAAATTGGCACCCAATGCCTCATCGACTTGAAGTCGAAGAAATCCCTGAACTCTTCCTATCATATAGCATGCCATCTATATTCGACTTAGCCAGATATAGTTAATAGGGTTTCAATTCACTTTTCAAATACAACCAATATCCAATTCTCATATTTGCACATTATCACATTTACACATATATTCATTTCAATTCAATAATCAATAGATTTATAATGTATATACCAATTCAATTCATTTCAATCAACTATAATTTCAATTCACTATCAAAGTGCCAAAATACTCACCTCCACCACTTACCATATGCATTAAATCAACATACAACAATTAACAACTAGGTTTGGATTTATAGAAATATAAACCGTGGATTCCAAGCTATTTGATGTCATTTTATCCTTCCCCTTTTTAGTCGAGGATTCCGGTACGACGTTAGCTATGGAATTAAAATAATTAAAATACATCAATACAAAACAATTCAATTTCACATTGAATATTTCAATTTTTACTTAATATTTGCTTAAATTCCAATTTAGTCCCTAAACCGAGACTAATTTTTATTCTTCATAATTAACTCTAAATTTTCATACAAAATTTTACTTTGAACTAAATTTAACTCCCTATTTTCAATTAAACCCTTAAATTTTGAATTTTTGACAATTTAGTCCCTTTTACTCAAAATTTATAATTTGTTCCACAATTTAATCATTTTCTATTTCTAGCTTAAAAATCTATCAATTTAATCCCTAATACTAAAACTATTCAACATTAACAACATTTAAAATCTTAATCAAAGTTAAAATTTTGACATGGGTCGGGTAGTACTTAACACCGAGATTCCAGAAATATAAAAATTATAAGAAAATGAACTAAATTGACTAACCAAATTTGAATTTAAACCTTTAAGTCCCTAGGTTTGTTGTCGACCACCCTTCTTTCTTTCTTTCTTTCTTTTCTTTCTTCTTTTTAATTTGCATGCCACCACTCTCTTTATGTTTTTGTTATAATAACCATTATTATTTAACCTATAAATATAAATCTTATTTCTTTCATTAAAACATATAATATATATATATATTAAATTATCATATATATATATATATAATACAACCATCAATGTCGTCCACTTAAAGAAACAAAGGTATAATTGTATCTTTAGTCCCTTTAATTATTTTTAATCTTATAATTCAACTTTTACTCTATACATAATTTAGTCCTTATACTATAATAATTTTTAATTCATGCAAATTCACATAACTGAATTCTAATTAACTACACAACTAACTTTGTAAATATTTATTAAAAATATTTACGAGTCCGATTTACTGAACGAAGTCCCGAGAATGCACTTTCCAACACCCCTAACAATAAGGTCTTTACATACTACATGTTGGAGAATAATTAAATCTTAATCAAACATTCTCACACCCTTTTACCCACGAGCACGGGACCGGATCTCGTATGTTCCTAAAGTAAATCGATTTCAAAGTTCTTTGTTACTTAGAGGAAATTTGTAAAATTAAAAAAAATATTGTTTTGGGTTGGAGCTTAGGTTGAAACCCATTTATTTTATTTGAAATCCAACTTAATTAAGGTGACAAAACAATTTAGGTTTTATTTTAAAAGAAATAAATTTTTCTATAACTTTAATCAAACATAAATTGTAACATAATAGTTCAAAGCAAATGAAATAAAGGAAACCAACTTGGGCCTTATGGCCTTATTACATCAAATAATTCCCAAACTAAAAATTTAAAGTACTTAATAAAAATAAAAGTCCCAAGTAATAATTTTTAGTTTTCCCTTGCGATGCATGGTCACCTTTAGCTCCTGCCGACCCGGTCCATTATTGCTCATCCCCTGAAAAATATTCCCCAAAGGGGTGAGTCAACCAGACTCAATGTGTACATAGCACTAAATCGTAATAGAATCAGGCATACAATACATTCAATCATAAAATACAAGTTATGATGCATTCCCAAACCCAAACCTAATTGTCCAACCGCTACACACCCGTGCACGCCAAGCACAAGTGGGGACTACTAAGTCGACCCTCCTTCCACTACACACCAATTTGCGGGATCCAATCACATAAGCGTGGTCTTAGGAAACCACTTTTCAGATTATTGTGGCGATAAGTCACCACTTTTCGGATTCATCGTGGTCTTAAGTCACCACTTTTCACTTCCCTTTCAATATACAACCATATGCCCCACATATTAATATACATACAATACCGTAGTTTATAATATTATAATATTCTCATGTTACGAATAACACTTTTCATATTCCTAATAGAAGTAGGAAAGCGTGCACGAGTACTTAGTACCATAACATGGTACCTTAGCCATGCTCATATTTCCATTAACATATATTTTAATACATGCAACCATAATTCATATTACAAAGTAGTGTGGAGTACACACCTGATTTGCTTAATGAAGTCCTCGAAAAACCCGAAGAGAACGATTATCGATTTGGATCTCAAATCCTACATAAGTTAATCACTTACTATTTAAAAGACCATTCGCCATTTTTTCCAAATACAACTAGGATTTGTATTACTTACCTTATAATCGAATTGATTTTAAGAATCAATTTTGGATCTTTGTATTCCTCCCTTGTGAATTCATTAAACACTATATTACTCCACTGATTAGTTTTCGCTTCGATAATAAATCTAAATATTTAAAATAGCCTTGGCCAATATCTTAGACACATACCTTGTGATTTCAAATCCGAAAAGTAACCCTTGGCTATGGAGATGTTGAAATCCCTACACACATATGTTAGATCCGATTTCCATATCACTTAATAATCTTAAATCAATTGGCCTTTGGCCTAAACCATGCTTTTCTTACCTTAAATCCTTAGATCCAAAATCCAAATTCCTCCTTTAATATTCGCCAAAAGACAACCAAAAGAATCGGTTCCGAATCTTGGTTGAAAGAGAATAAACAACAAGAATCCATTATTCTTACCTTATCACCACAATCGATGGCACCCTTGATTGAAGCCTTAGAGATTGGCTATGGAGACTTAAATGTAAATCAAAAGGTTTGACTTGACGGAGAAGAGAAAAGAAAAGAAAAGAGAAGAAGAAAATTCGCAGAGAGGGAGAGAGCTAGGAATTTTCTAGCAGAAGCAGAGAAAGAACCAAACCGATGAGTAGCCCTCCTTCCTTCCTTTTATAGACAAAGTTATCACTAAGAGTCCCTTTCTTGACCACCACTCCTCTATCGATAACTTTGTCTTTAAATATGATAAATAAAAGGATTTAATCCAAGATTTATCTCTTCTAAATAATCCAAATAAAAACTTCTATTTATCACCTTAATAATCACATATTTATGAAAATAAAACACCTCCTTTTCTAGAAGCATGTGCTGTCCACCTCAGCCTTCTGGAAGCCAAAATAAAACCTCATTTATTTGCTTTCCAAGTGACTCGAACCCAGGCCCATTCCTCTTGCACATGGTGCCATTTCTATAGGCCCTAAGTGGCATCTTCAGGCCACTTTTCCAAGCCTGTTTGCGTGTCAAATTTCACCAACTTTTTTTCTTTTAGGGCCTCCTTGCCCTAATTTCCTATTTTAAACTTTAAAATTTGACATTTCTAGGTCTTTTCCAAGTTTCCTAAAATTTTCGATCGGCTCTGTATACCTGCCATTTTCTTACATTTCCAAGTTTCCAGAAATGTTCACTTTCCATTTTTGAATCATTTCCTAGTTTCCAAAAATGTTCATGTCTATGCATTTCTAGGTTTCCAAAAATGTTCATTTCCAATTTATTTTCATACATTTCTGAGTTTCCAAAAATATCAAAAATTTATTCATAGTGCTTAAGACTTATCATTTCGTACAATTAAACTGAAAATGCATAGGCCCTTTTCAGGATGTTACACTAACAAGTTTACAACGAAAGCTATATCAAGTCTTGTATTGTTTGCAAGATACATCAATGTCCCTATGGCATTTAGATATGACACTTCAAGACCAAGAAACTCTTCATCATTCTCACAAGGATGTAATTGATCTTTATTTAGATCTAATGATCATACAACCATCGGGGTACCCAATGGATGCACTTTATCCATGTAAAATTTCTTTAAGATCTTTTTTGTAGAAATTGACTGATGGACATGAATTCCATCTTTTAAATGCTCGATTTGTAAGCCAAGACAAAACTTTAATTTTCCAAGATCTTTCATTTCAAATTCTTTCTTTAAACAATTTACTGTATTTTGGAGCTCTTCAAGAGTTCCAATAATATTTAGATTATCAACATAAACAACAATTATCAAAAAATTTGATCCAAACATTTTTATAAAGACATATGGACAAATTTGATCATTTTTGTAACCTTCTTTAACAAGTATTCACTAAGACGATTGTACCACATATTTCCAAATTGTTTTAATCCATATAAAATTTTATTTAATCTGATCGAGCAATTTTCTCGAGAAACTCTATATTCTTCTGGGATTTTAAACCCTTCAAGGATTTTCATATAAATTTCACTATCAAGTGTACCATACAAATAGTATGTAAAAACATCCATTATACACATGTCAAGTTTTTCACGTACTGTCAGGCTAATAAGATATTTAAACATGATTGCATCCACCATAGGAGAATATTTCTCCATCTCTTTGTAATTAATGTTGAACCTTTGTGAAGACCCTTTGTGCTACAAGTCGTGCTTTATATCTTACGACTTCATTTTTTTCTCATTTCTTGTTCACACAAATACCTATTTATATCCTATCGGCTTTACATCTTTATGTTTGAATTGTATCTTTCCATTTTTGCCTATCTAATCTATTTCCATATTCCTCAATGTATTTAGGCTCAGGATACTTATTTTCTTTTACTATTTCAATAACAACATTATAAGCAAAATTGTTGCCTGTAATTATATTTTCTAGTTCCATTTTTTTTCTAAAGTAACATAACTTATCGAGATCTCTTCATTATCACTATTTTCAGGTTCCTAAATCTCTTCTGGGGTTTTTTTTTTTTAGTTATATCTTTGGCTTCTTTTTAGGCACGTGCCTCCACAATATGACCATACTGAATATTTGCTCCTTTCCATTTATGAGGATTTTTATCTTTGGAACCGATTGGTCTTCCACACTTCAAGCATGGATTACTTTCTTTTGCACTAACAATTTGCCCTATTGGGACATGAATTTGTGTTGGAGCATTTTCAACTAGCATGTGAGATTTTGTAATTATCTTTAGGTCAGTAAATGAATCCGTAGTTTATTTTTAAAATGAATTATCTAATGAAATTTTGGTTACATTGCGTTGTGTGAGGATAGTAGATATTCATAATTCATTCCAAGTATTTTATTCATCCAACTTTTTGTTCTCTCCCCCTAATGTTGGGAAAATTATCTCATAATAATTAACAACTTATGTTCTAACTAAATCTCCAATTAATATCTCAAAAATGTTTATTAATAGAAGGAGATTTATATCAATGTACATTTCCAACCTCTGATGAGGACTCACTCATCTTTGTACACTGTGGTGGAGCAATTGGAACATATACCACACATCTAAAAATTCTTATATGAGAAATATTTGGCTCCTGATCAAAAAATAATTGTAATGGGGAGTATTTATTATAACTTGTTGGCCTGATGTGCACAAGTGTTGTTGCATGCAAAATAGCATATCCCCAAGCTATAATATGGAGTTTTGTTCTCAAAAGTTATTATCTAGCTATTAGGTGGAGGAATTTTGATAAATGATTTATCTAAACTATTTTGTATGTCAACATAAGCTACAAGATGTTTAATTTTTATCCCAAATAATCATTAAAAACTTGGGACGTTAACTCACGAGCATTAGCAAGATGAATTGTTTTAATTGCTTAATCTGAAATTAATTATTTAATCAAGCAATCTCGCAAATGACAGGTTGTTAGTTGATAAAACATGTGATTATTTTGTAAATGCATCTACCAAAATCAACCATCTACATGGTGGATGAATGAACCTCACATTCATTCTAGAAATGCAAGACATTAAATCTTAGCTTTACCTAGTGAGTTTCTAATAATAAATTTTCATTGAGAACAAGCAACACATGAGAATTCTTTTAAATTAAAGAATCTTCTGGTTCTTTAATGAACGTTCATATGAATTTTCAATTAATTTTCGCATCATATATGATTCAAGAGGTCTAATCAATTATTGCAAAACTAGTGAACGTTTTCTCACTATTTCATGTGTCAACCATATAAATATAATGTATTCTATCGGGAATATTTATAATACAAATACATGAGTATCTTATGTCATTTTTGCATATGATTTTAATGTAAAACATATAAAGATTTCCTTCAATATATATATCTTCTTGATCTAAAAAAATAATAATATATTCTATAATATTTTGCACCACAAGTATATGCAACATTAGCTCTTCAAGAGATTTTACAATATGATGTAATACCTTAATGAATGCGTAACTTATTTGAAATAATATGCAATTTTACAATTCTGTTGAACATGGATGATAAATGTAACACCCCGCACCCAAGACCGATACTAGGTCTGGATACGAGATATTACTATGCTTGAACTCATTGAAACATGTACTTAAGGGCTATAAAATTTTGTTCCGACTTAAAAACTTCACTTTCTTAGTCAACACATATAACTAGAGCCTACGAGGCCTTTAACTCATGTCAGAAAATTTTTGAAATTAAATCAAATAACTCATTTTTTTGAAGCAGGGTTTACACGCCCGTGTGACTTGGAACACACCCGTGTACCCTTAAGCACGCCCATGCCCTCAAACCATGGAGAGCTACTGACTATTTCCACACGGCTTAGACATGCCCATGTCTTCCAACCGTGGAAGGTTATTGACTAATTTCACACGGCCATGACACGCCCGTGGGCTTAGATCGTGTGCTAATCCTTGATATACTGACTAAATTAACACGGTCTGGGCACACGTCCAGATCCAAACCGTGTGTCTTACACGGCATACACACACGGCCGTGGGATTTGCCCGTGGCCTATTCTGATTAATAATACTAAGGTGAAGGGTTAACACGGCCTTGACACACGCCTGTGTGTCCAACCGTGCCAGCACTTAAAGGCTATTTACCAAGCCATTTGCCACCTTGAAAAGAAGATCATACTTAAACTCAAATCAACAATGCAATAACAACCCATCTTTCATGATTAATGCTACATGCTTCATTGATCTCAATAAACATACATACTTAGTCAAATACAAAAGAATAATGAACTTGATGGCCTATACAATGGCCTTTCTTAAAGCATATACACAAAATTAAGGCTTCCTATACATGCCATACCTAGTAAAGTAACTTGGCTATACCAAAATAAGAGTTGATAGTGTGCTGCGAGCTCCGACTTTAATGATCCACTAGTTAGCTTGGCAGGACTGCATAGGAAGAAAGAATCATAACGTAAGCATATAGCTTAGTAAGTTTGTATGTACAACAAATATCAATATACTTGCTTAACATAAATTCATTTAGCTTACAATGGTATCATAATTTCAGCTAAAAAGCTTACTTACTCATAATTGATTCTTACATGTCTTATGATACTTAACATTCTCATACTTGTAAGGTAAACATGGTACATGTATCACTTGATCACATTGATCAGTATACTTTAATAATAATAATCACAATCTTTACTTCTCATTCATAACCTGAATAATACTCAATTTTATCTTGATACTAACTTTGCTTTCTTAGCTTTCTTGATATCTTCTTTTTGACTTACTCATTTTCTCGATGAATTTCTACGAATAACCGAGGTTACTAAATCTCGACCCACATAACTTAATACCAAAGCCATATCTTTGGTATGGTCTTACATGGAATATCTCATCTTGGTTTCAAGGCCATGTCTTGACATGGACTTATATGAAGTCTTGCTCTTGATAACATACTCAATGCCAAGCTTGCCTTGGACTTACATAATAACTTGCTTGCTAAATTGATCAATGCCAAGCTTGCCTTGGACTTACATGATATCTTGATCAATGCCAAGCTTGCCTTGGACTTACATGATAACTTGCTTGCTAACTTGACCAATGCCAAGCTTGCCTTTGACTTACATGATATCTTGTGTGGTAGATTGAATATACTGGGAAATTCATCTTCAATCGGGACTTGCTCGTACTTATTATCGTGATTTCTTGCTTGAACATAACATGATCATTTCATACAATTATTGTACATTATTCTAAGAAAATTAATGATAAAAATCATGAAGCTTAGAAATCATACAAACTTACCTCAATATACAAAATGTATGTAGATATGCAATTTAGTCCACAATATTGTTCTTGCCTCGGTTTCGATCCGAGCTTTGTTTTTCTTGATCTATAATCATAAATAGATCATTTAATAATCATATTGACTAAGTTAACACATAACTCATATTTTGGCAAAATTACTATTTTGCCCTTATACTATATAATATTTGCACTTTTACCCCAATTCTCGTAAACTGATTTTTATGCAACTTTCTTAAACTTCCTGCTTAGCTGAATCATTTTCTCTTCTATAACAATCATCAATTCTCACTATTTCTAGTAGGTATGACCAATTTTATAACTATTACAAAATGGTCCCTACTACCATTTTTCATGAAACTCATTAAGGAAAAGATGTTTATCTAACATCAAACTCTCTTAAACTTCCATAAAACATCATTTAACAAGCATATCATTCAAGGGTAAATTTTTGAACATGCATCTTAGCTCATTTTATAGCTAAAATTAGCTAATTCATAATACAATAACTTTAAAACTACGAAGAATATTAAAAACGGGCTAAGATGAACTTACTATGAGCTTGAAAAAAAATGAAGAACCCTAGCTATGGTGTCTTCAAATTTTCGGTAGCACAAGGAAGAAGATGAGTGAATTTTTCTCATCTTTTTCCCATTTAAAACACTTAATAGGCAAATGACCAAAATGCCCATCCTCATAAAAATTCTATTTAACACCATCTCAAGGTCAATTTTGTCCAAAATTTTATTTTTGGGCAAATTTCTATTTAAGGGCTCATAATTATTATTCTAAAGCTATTTCATGCAAAAAGCTTCTAGAAACTCATATATTGCAACTTTTTCAATTTAGTCCTTTTTGGACCAATTGACCTCAACTTAATAAAATTGCTTTACAAAACTTTCATACTAACGTGCAAACATGGCATAAACTTGAAAAACTCATAAATTCACCTCGAGTTCGTGGCCTTGCACCACTATCCCTACTAGGCCCTAAATCGGGCTATTACAATTATCCCCCTGTTAGGGATTTTCATCCTCGAAAATCTTACCAGCAAAAAGGTTTGGATACTGGTTTCTTATACTCTCTTCTGGTTCCCATGTAGATTCTTCGATTCCATGACTTTTCCACAATACTTTTACTAAGGCAATACTCTTATTCCTCAGTTGCTTGACTTCCCGAGCCAAAATCTTGACTGGTTCTTCACCATAAGTCATGTCGGGGTGAATCTCTATTTTTGAAGGGGTAATTACATGTTAAGGGTCTGATCTGTAGCGTCACAATATTGACACGTGAAACACATCATGTATCTTTTCTAATTCTGAGGGCAAAGCCAAACGTAAGCTACCAGTCCAACTCTCTCAGTAATCTCGTAAGGTCCAATGAAACGTGGACTTAATTTGCCTTTTCGGCCAAATCTGAGGACTTTTCTCCATGGTGACACTTTCAAGAAAACTTTATCCCCAACTTGATACTCTATTTCTTTTCTCTTTAAATCCGAATAGGATTCTGTCTTTCTGGTGCAGCCTTTAAACATTCTCGAATCACTTTCACTTTCTCTTCAGCTTCTTTAACCAAATCAACCCCGTGAATTTGGTTCTCTTTAAGTTCAATCCAAAACAAATGAGTTCTGCACTTACGCCCATATAGGGCCTCACAAAGTGCCATCTTTAAACTCGACTGAAAGCTACTATTATAGGCGAATTCTACCAATGGGAGAAACTTTTCCCAAGTGCCTTAGAATTCCAAAACACAACATCTGAGCATGTCCTCGAGTACTTGAATTAACCTTTCTGACTGATCGTCAGTCTGAGGGTGAAAAGCTATGCTAAAACTCAATTTTGTACCCAAAGCTTCTTCCAACTTCTTCCAGAATCTGGATGTGAATCTCAGATCGCTATCCGATATGATCGATAAAGGAACTCCGTGAAGTCTTACTATTTCTGAAACATACAAGTTTTCCAACTTGTTTAGTGAGTAATCCACTAGTACAGGTATAAAGTGGGCTAACTTCGTGAGTCTATCAACCACTACCCAAATAGCAACTTTCTTGCTCGGAGACAACGGCAAACCCGTTACGAAATCCATGGTGATATGGTCCCATTTCCACTCGGGAATCAAGATAGGCTGAAGCAAACCCGAAGGTACTTGGTGCTCAACTTTTACTTGCTGACAAATCATGCACTTGGAAGCAAATTCTGAAATGTCTTTCTTCATTTTCGGCCACCAATCTGTTGCTTTAAATCATTATACATCTTGGTGCCACCTGGATGTACAGATAAACATCCGTTATGTGCCTCGTGCAAAATTTTTCGAATAAGCTCCTCTTTTCTTGGCACACAAACTCTATCTCTAAACATTAAATATCCATCGAATTAATCGAAAGTCGATTCGACTCAAAGTCGACTTGCAATTCGCTATCTTTTTCTCGACTTGAAGGAACATTGGTCTAGCTCTTAATTGAGCTCTCTTAACTTCAAGGCAAAATTACTTAAAGCTATCTTTTTCCGATGGTAATCAATGACCAACTCATACTCCTTTATCAATTCTAGCCATCTTTGTTGTCTTAAGTTCAACTCCTCTATAAGGTGTAATGGAAAACATCCACTTACTCACATACTATCAAAGACCGATTCAATCTTTAACTCGTCTCTTTATCATTCATTACAAAGGCCAAAAATGCCTCATACCCTTTTCTAAGATATCTCTGCGCCATCATATGAGAAATTATTACCGACGATCTACCTTGCTCATCTGATTCTACATGAAGAGCATCCACATTCTCACATCTCATCTCAATGTATTTCTTCCCACATTTTACAATTACATTATGAGTAGTCAACCAGTCCATACCAAGAATGAGGTCGAATTCATCATATGGTAGCAACATAAGATTTGCTTTAAAGCAATGACCTCTAATCATTAATGGACAATCTTTACAAACTTTATCAACTAACATACTCTTGCCTAAAGGATTAGACACCTTACTCACAAATTCTGTGGTATCTATAGGCACACCAAACCGGGTAATAGTTTCATGCAAATGTAAGAGTGTATGGATCCGGATCTATTAAAGCAATAACTTTGGTATTGTAAAGAGAAAAGGTACAGTAATAACATCGGGAATATGCCTCTTCATGAAAAGCGAATGGCATAAGTCATTACAGCACTCTACCCTCGTGTCTCACACCGCTCTCCGGGTTACCTCTTCTACTTGCCCCACTTCCGAGTTCCTCTACGGTCCCCCTCTGACCATACTCCCAGATCTTGGGTTCTGAGTTCTCTCTTCTTTAGTCATCTCTGGACAATCTTTTATGAAATGGTCTTGGGAACCACATCTAAAACATACATTTTTATATGCTCGGCATTCTTCCAAATGGCGTCTACCACATTATGGACATTTAGGTCTGTCAGGTCTAAAATTCCCAACACCTGCAACTGAAGTCGTCTGTGCTTTATTTCCCAAATACTGCTTACTCTTGTCTTTTCTTGAAAATCCAATGGAAGTAGCTGTTCGAGTAGAGAAATCTCTTGACTTCTTGGAAGACGATTGGAACGACTTGTTCCACTATCTCTTTCTAGAATCACGTGACTCCATTTCAAATTTCTTCTTCTCTTTTACTAGTTCTTCGCCTTTACAAGCCCTTTCCACTAGCACAACAAATTCTTTTAATTCGAGGACAGCAACAACCTGCTTAATGTCCTCGTTTAAACCATCTTCAAACCTTTTACTCATAATGGCCTCAGTGGACACACATTCACGAGCGTACTTGTTGAGTCGTACGAACTCTCACTCATAATTAGTCACTTACATCTTGCCTTGCTTCAGCTCTAGAAATTCTCTCCTCTTCTGGTCTACAAATCTCCGGCTGATATATTTTTTCTTAAACCTTTCTTGGAAGAATTCCCATGAAATCTTTTCCCTTGGTACCACCGACACAAGGGTGTTCCACCATTGGTAAGCAGAATCTCTTAAGAGAGAGACTACATACTACATACATTCATCAGGGGTGCAGGACAGCTCGTTAAATACCCTGATGGTATTTTCTAACTAGAACTCAGCTCTTTCTAGATCATCATCTTTTCTAGCTCGAAATTCTTCTGCCCCATGCTTCTTGATCCTATCAATTGGAGATTTACCTCCTTTTACCACCTCTACTACTTAAGGGCTACTGGAGTAGGTTGTGGAACAGGCGGGGGTAGAGGGGGTTGTGCATTCGGGTTCGCTCGAATGAACTCTGTGTACCAGGTATTCATATATGGAGGAAGGCTTCTCTAGCCTCTTCTCCTCCTCCTTCTTGACTCACCGTAGTGGGTCTATTCTCATTCTCATACGGCACCATCCCTTCTGTGGGAGCTGGTGTGTTACTTTCTACATCATCCGCCTCAGCTCTTTCAAGATCCATTTACTATATGTATAAACATAATTTAAGTCGCCAGGAGTCGTCACACTATCATTATAAAATCATTCTTACGTATGGCATGTATAGCTAGACTCATGCTCGTGCTATGTTAGTCCTAGAATTGACTAAATCGTAGCTCTGATACCACTAAATGTAACACTCCGCAACCAAAATCGATACTAGGTCTGGATACGAGACATTACTATGCTTGAACTCACTGAAACATGTACTTACGGGCTATAAAATTTTGTTCTGACTTAAAAACTTTACTTTCTTAGTCAACACATATAACAAGGGCCTACGAGGCATTTAACTCATATCAGAAAATTTTTGAAATTAAATCAAATAACTCATTTTTTTGAAGCAAGGTTCACACGCCCGTGTACCCTTAAGCACGCCCATGCCCTCAAACCGTGGAGAGCTACTGACTATTTCCACACGGCTTAGACACGCCTATGTCTTCCAACTGTAGGAGGTTACTGACTAATTTCACACAGCCATGACATGCCCGTGGGCTTAGTCCGTGTGGTAATTCTTGATATGCTAACTAAATTAACACAGTGCTGGCACACGCCGATCCAAATCGTGTGTCTTACACGGCATACACACACAGTAGTGGGATTTGCTCGTGGCCTATTCTCGATTAATAATACTAAGGTGAAGGGTTAACATGGCCTTGACACACGCTGTGTGTCCAACTGCGTTAAGACTTAAAGGCTATTTACCAAGCCATTTGCCACCACGAAAAGAATATCATACTTAAACTCAAATAAAAAATGCAATAACAAACCATCTTCCATGATTTATATACATGCTTTATTGATCTCAATAAACATACATACTTAGTCAAATACAAAAGAATAATGAATTTGATGGCCTATAAAATGGCATTTCTTAAAGCATATACACAAAATGAAGGCTTCCTATACATGCCATACTTAGTAAAGTAACTTGGCTATACCAAAATAAGAGTTGATAGTGTGCTGTGAGATCCAACTTTAATGATCCACTAGTTAGCTTGGCGGGACTGCATAGTAAGAAAGATCATAACGTAAGCATATAGCTTAGTAAGTTTGTATGTACAACAAATATCAATATACTTGCTTAACATAAACCATTTAGCTTACAATGGTATCATAATTTCATCTATAAAGCTTACTTACTCATACTTGATTCTTACATGTCTTATGATACTTAACATTCTCATACTTGTAAGGTAAACATGGTACCTGTATCACTTGATCACATTGATCAGTATACTTTAATAATAATAATAATCATAATCTTTACTTCCTCATTCATAACCTAAATAATACTCAATTTCATCTTGATACTAACTTTGCTTTCTTAGCTTTCTTAATATCTTCTTTTTGACTTACTCGTTTGCCCGATAAATTTTTGCGAATAACCGAGGATACTAAATCTCGACCCACATTGTAACACCCCATACCCAAGTCCGATGCCAAGACTAGATGTGAGACATTACCATGCTTGAACTCACTTAATCAAGTACTTATTGGCTATAAAATTTCGTTTCGACTTAAAACCTTTCTTTCTTGATCTAGACATACGTATCATGGTCATACGAGGCCTTAAACACTTGTTCGGACTTTCGAAACTTATCAAATATCCTCTCTCAAAATCAGAGGTTACACGCCCGTGTGGTTTGGGGCACGCCCGTGTAGCCCTAAACATGACCATGTTTCCCATCCATGGGGAGCTACTGACTTATCTGACACGGCTTTGACACGCCCGTGTCCTCCAACCATGTAGAGCTACTAACTTATTTGACACGGCGTAAGCACAGCCCATGCCTAAGCCGTGGGTCTTACACGGCTCATGCACACGGCCGTGGGATCTACCCGTGGCTTATTCTAACATTTAATAATAAGGTGCAAGGTTCACACGGGCCAGACACACGCCGGTGCGTCTAACCGTGTGCACACTTAGAGGCTATATACCAAGCCCTTTTCCATCCTACATTTCATACATTAATATACTGATTCAATAAAGTCTCAAATCAAAGACTAAAACACATGAATTCATACATTTGATTCATGAAAATAAAGTGTTACTACCATACAATTACCACAACTTAGCCATTATCAACAGCTATACACAATTTAACTACAAACCCTTTTTGGCCAACATAGTTTGGCACATTAACCATAACTTACTCAACCTTAAATTCTAGTCCTATACATGCCATGACTCATAAGGACTTGATACCTCAAATTGAATGTCTGGTCGATAGTGTGAAAACATCTCCAGCGGCCTCCAACCAGTATTAGTCAACATAATCTATAAGAGATAAAAAAAAAGGAAAAGAGTAAGCACTAATGCTTAGTAAGTTCATCTGCATAATCTGGCAAATATTAATATTCAATAAATGTAGATAACCATAAGAGATTATACTGGGTCATTCCCATTAACTCAAGGTTGCTTACTCAACCACTCTAGAAGCTTAGCTTACTCAACCACTCTAGAAGCTTACTCATTTTATCCCTTACCGTACCATGAGCTAATTGCTCGCTTACAAAAGAATCCATTCCTGCACTGATTATCATGTAATCATATAAGACATCACATCAAGTCTTATTAATAAGCTACTCATCTTTCGGTGGTTTCACACTTAGCCCACCATTATCATACATTCATAAATAGTCATCCACATGTAATACTTTAATTCAATTGTTCATCCGAGAACACCCTCACATTACTACTCTTACTTAACTTTTCCACTATTTTTATTCGCATTCCCACAATATAAAAATTATTCTAACTCATGCAACAAGGTGCATTAATTTCCCATATCCCAATAGGGGTTCATATATATATATATATATAAATTGAAATCGTCTCAATTCAATTCTAATACATACTCGTGCCTTTCGTAGCTCAATCGCATACTTTCTTTACTTTAACATATACTGTGAAATACTCAAGTTATAAAATAACTCTCTTGAGTCTCATACTCATGAAATCACATAGAATTCATACCCTGATAGGGTCTTACTTGAATTAACATATCGATGCCATGTCCTTGACACGGTCTTATATGAATCCTTACATCGAGGCCATAATCCAATATGGTCTTATACGAGACTTTAACTATCATCTCAACATTCTTCATGCATTTCATCCAAGGGTATTTCATACATCCATAGAGTGAATATACATTCCATACAACATCAGAATACTTACATGAACTCATACATAATTTCAATAATTGCATGTGAACTTACCTCGTTGTCGAAATATAGGAAATAACTATTAGCCCACATTTCTCTTTTCATCCGTTCTAGGTCCGAAACTTACTTTCCTTGATCTAGAACAATGAAATTTATTGATTTATTCATTTAATAACCATAAATACCTTAATCTACAATTTAGGCAAAATGATTATTTTGCCCCTACACTTTGGCAAAATTATGATTTTGCCCCTAGGCTCGTAAATAAATTTTCATCACATTTTCTTGTTAATCAAGCCTAGCTGAACATTTAATCCTCTTACATCTATCCACAATTCCAACTATTTCATGCCTTAATAAATAATTTACAACTTTTGCATAATAACCCATTTTAGGTATTTTCCATGAAAATCCTTTCACAAAAGTTGTTTCTCATCATCCTATCATTCATTTTCTTCCATAAAAACTCATCAAACAAAATAGACTCTCTAATGGCAAGTCCCTAGACTCTCAACCATATTGTAAAATAGTCCCCTCATTAGCTAGCTTAAGTTTTGGGGATCACAAAAGTACAATTTTCTTCAAGAAAAATGATCCAAATCACTTACTAGAGAGGAGGATTGCTTGCTGAAATTTTAAGCTTCAAAACCCCTTATTGCTGTTCATTTTTCGGTGGAGAAGAAGAGAGAAAAAGATGATATCTTTTTCCTTTCTTTATTTTATTATAAAACATCAATTCAACCCACCAACTTTGACCAAAAATTAAAGGCTCTTGTCCCCTTGTCTACATGGCCGGCAAACCCTATTTTATTGGCCTAATTGCACTTTAAATACCTCCACTTTAACATGCTATAGCTATTAGATACCTATACCTTGTATAATAGAACTTTTGCACTTTATGCAATTTAGTCCTTTTTCACAATTTAGCTAGAAATTGCTAAAATTAAGGCACCAAAATTTCCATACAACCTTATAAACATGTTATAGCACATAACATAACATGAATATAATTTTATCAAGCCTCGAATTAGTGATTCCGAGATCATAGTTCCAACTAGGCCCTAAATCGGGCTGTTACAATTCTCCTCTTAGGGATTTTCGTCTTGAAAATCTTATCAGGAGGAGTCGCTGTACACATTCTTTAAACATTCTAGAAATTCATTAAAATCGCAAATCTACTTATCTTCAAGTTTCTCTGGTCAACAACCTTTAAGCTCTCTTACACAAGGTCGAAGCATCACTTGCTACTTAGTATTTCTTCCTCCAGGACATATGCTCAGTAATCCACTAATTTAGAACTCTGCACATGTCCAAATGAGCATTCGGATCTTTACCGGTTGATTTAGTACAACTCGAATGTCATTCTCTTTCTTGGGAATTTTGTCAAACCACTCTTGAAATCTATAAGGTTTTACCTCACTTCTCATTAAAGCATTCACCAGCTATAATAATCCTTACTTGAACGCTTTGAAAATTCAGCTTTTTGTGGTCAACTACTTCTAACTATAAGCTCATTCATCTCATGAAAGGTACTCTGTTGTCAAACATTTATGCACATAATTGCTTTTCCTTATTCTTGCATTAGTAGATATGCTACTACTAAATCTCATGCCAAAACTTTTGTATAAGTTCTGGATTCATCATCATTCCAGTTCTATTTCGAGGAAATCTCAACAATAGAAAACTTATGCAACCTGTATTTTACCATCTTGAAATAAACTAACCCAGAGCTTATTCGAAAATACCATTTGTTATCTCACTCCTGAACTCTTCTATTCTGAAAAGAAAACTTGCTCTTGACATTAATCTCACTGAAATTATGATATCACCGACTAGCTAACTCACATTGCTTAATATGAAGCTTTCATTTAAATACCTGTACAATGACTACCATCTGTGAAGTATTACAATAACTATACCCACTATGGTAATAGTTCAAGTCGTTTCCACTATCTTAGTGTCATAAGATGTTCTCACTCAAGAAAATTTCAGAAAATATTCATTGGTTTTCCATAGATCATCACAGCACATCCAATTCTCATACAGATATGAAAGGGATCATCTCGGGATTACCAATCTGGCAACTATCTTTCTCAATACAGACTAAACTCAGTACTAGAACTTTCAATCGATAACTCATTCTATAGCATTCAACTCAACCATCGAGGTTTAAACGTTTTGATGAGTATATTTCTGTAATATGCTCCCCATTCATGAGCACACAGAAATTATTCTCTTTATTGACTCATGCCTGAACATACACAGAACTTGATTCATATCTCGATACAATAATCTACTCTTTTCTCCACACCGAGACCATTTTCTAGCACACCCTCATCTGAGTTTCTCTTGCTATGTTAGTCTAAAACCTTTACTATCATCATATCTCACGATAGAAGGGACATCTTTATCAAATTATTGACTCAATTTGATTTGCCTAAATACTCATCACATAACGTGAAACTCACGATTTCACTTCTTATCTTAGATTCATCACCAACACCCTCCTCAAAATACCTGAATGAGGTTACGAGGAGATAAAGGAATGTCAATTCTAATTACTAACTCGACAATCATTTGATCTATATTCACAATCGGCTAACGTTCTCACATAATCTCAATTCATGGGATAAACAACTACATCGCCTGTGAGAGGCAAAAGACATTAACATTTAGTACTTAAAAGATCATTATGACACATACAACTATGGTTATCATAATTGAACACTCTCATCGTTCAAACATGGTTTCTTTAACTATTCCATCCTTAAGCTCCTTAACCATTCCTTTCATTAATAAACATCAATTTAAGAAGATCTTGATAAATATACACCTCGGCTTCCTACTCACTTGAGTCAATGGCCTAGGCTAACTTTCTCTTGTTCATATCATTGTATAATCAATACAATCGTTAAAGCATTCGGACATACTTTCTTACAATTGCCTTTATTAAGTACATACCATGCCACACTCTGTACTCATTTCTTGCGACTCATTCACGAGTGTCTGTATTCATTCATTCACATGACCTTAGTACAATTCTCTTCTTCTTCTTTTTTCTCTACTTCTAAACTCATCTATCTATCCCAATGATCACTTAGAGATACTCAAAAATGCATAATCATTGTCATTATATAGGTACCAAACCAATGCCACATCCCCAAGATGGTCTTATATAAAGTTACCTTTAAATGCCAATGTCATATCCCGAATAAAGTCTTATATAGACTTTCACATCAAGTATCAATGCGATATTCTGAATATGGTCTTACACGATTCTCATGTTCATTAACCGTGCCATATTACAAATATGGCCTTTTACAAAATCATAGCTTGGTGCCGAGGCCATGCTTCGAACATGGTCTTATATGGGACCTTATCTAATTTATATTTCAATGATAGCATTTTTATTCTAGTCCCCTAGGACTTCAGCCTCATGTTCAACAACAATTTCTCTACCTAGTAGAGTATCATGTATCAATGTGACACAAAGGATTTTCAAAATGCTAGCATAAATACTGCATTAATCACATACTAACTTACTCAATTTGACTATCATAACATCTCATCATAATTCAGCAGTGGTAAGAAGGGTGAGATCATAGAGCCCCTTAACTTGACTCTCGTGACTACACGTATGTGATTTACTATTCATCATCAATAAAATATCATCATAGTCATACAACTCATCTCAAGTGAGTTTTCACATTCATCATGCTGCAATTGTTTCTATGACAAATACATTAGAATAATGTCTTCACTTACTCAAGTTCTACATTAGAATAATTATCAATCAATGAATACCTTACGGGTCTGAGTACGTCGTTTACCTGACTGACATAGTCCAACTATGGTCTTACTCATATCACGACAGCATAGTCCAACTATTTTTTTATATGTCATCATGATGTCATAGCCTCGCTACGGTCTTACATGAAATCTCATACCAATACCAATGCCATACCCTTGGTATGGTCTTATATGGAACTCATGTCAATGCCGATGCCATATCCCAGATATGGTCTTACACTGGCTCTCATATCGTGGCCAATACCATGTCCCAGACATGGTCTTACACTGGCTCTCTCATTGCCATGGTCCAACCATGGTCTTTTTTCATCTTTTTATCGTGGAACAATCGTATTCATCTTCTGCATTCAACTCAGTCAAACTTCTCAATTTTAGCTCTCATACCACAATATGGGTGGTTTCTTGCTCTTACTGCTTCTCGCATACATCACTGTGCTTACTATTCTCATATTTGTAAGGTAAACAAGGTTCCTGTAACACTTGATCACAAAAATTAATATGCTTTACTAATATAGCATAATCTCATCATCATCATTCATAGCATCAATTATACTTGTTAGTCAGTCTTAACTAGCATGAAATAATATCAACTTTACTACTACCTTTCTTGCTATCTCATTTTAACTTTACTCATTTGCCCGATGAATTTTTGTGAATTACCAAGGATACTAAATCTCTTGCCATGAACTTGATGCCAAAGCCATACTCTAGGCATGGACTTACATGAAATGTCTCTTCTTGAATCAATGCCAAGCTTGCCTTGGTCTTACATGAAATATCTGTTCAATGCCAAGCTTGCCTTGGACTTACATGAAATATCTGTTCAATGCCAAGCTTGCCTTGGACTTACATGAAATATCTGTTCAATGCCAAGCTTTCCTTGGACTTACATGAAATATATGTTCAGTGCCAAGCTTGCCTTGGACTTACATGAAATATCTGTTCAATGCCAAGCTTGCCTTGGACTTACATGAAAGATCTCTTCTTGATTGCCAATGCCATACCTTGGCTTGGTCTTATATAGGCTTTCTTGTCTCATGTAATGGATCGAGTATCCTAGGCAATTCTTATTCAATCGGGACTTGCTCATAATTAATCTCATTGATTTCTTTATTCAGCAAAACATTAAACATTTCATTATGACAATGTACATTATACTAAGCAATTCAATGATAGAAATCATAAAGCTTAAAAATCATACAACTTACTGAATTTAACTCGAGTGGGATTCTCACTTTCTTAATAAAACAAATTCGTTAAGGCCGGGGGACATCACACTATCACAATCCACATATGGCATGTATAGCTAGACCCTTACTCTCGCTAGGTTAGTCCTAGAACCGACTAAACCATAGCTCTGATACCACTAAATGTAACACCCCGTACCCAAGTTCGATGCTAAGATTGGATGCGAGACATTACCATGCTTGAACTCACTTAATCAAGTACTCACTAGCTATAAAATTTCGTTTCGACTTAAAACCTTTCTTTCTTGATCTAGACATACGTATCATGGTCATACGAGGCCTTAAACACTTGTTTGAAATTTTAGAACTTATCAAAAATTCTCTCTCAAAATTAGAGGTTACACGCCCGTATGGTTTGGGGCACGCCTGCACCCCTAAACACGCCCATGTTTCCCATCCGTAGGGAGCTACTGACTTATCTGACACGGCCTTGACACGCCCGTGTCCTCCAACCGTGTGGAGCTACTGACTTATTCGACACGACCTAAGCATATGCCCATGCCCAAGGCGTGGGTCTTACACGGCTCATGCACACGATCGTGGGATCTTCCCGTGACCTATTCTAACATTTAATAATAAGGTGCAGGGTTCGTACGGCTCAGACACATGCCGGTGTGTCTAACCGTGTGGACACTTAGAGGCTATATACCAAGCCCTTTTCCATCCTACATTTCATACATTAATATACTGATTCAATAAAGTCTCAAATCAACAACTAAAACACATGAATTCATACATTTGATTCATGAAAATAAAGTGTTACTACCATACAATTACCACAACTTAGCCATCATCAACGACTATACACAATTTAACTACAAACCCTTTTTGGCCAACATAGTTTGGCACATTAACCATAACTTACTCAACCTTAAATTCTAGTCCTATACATGCCATGACTCATAAGGACTTGATACCTCGAATCAAATGTCTGCTCGATAGTGTGAAAACATCTCCAGCGGCCTCCAACCCGTATTAGTCAACATAATCTATAAGAGATAAAAAAAAAGGAAAAGAGTAAGCACTAATGCTTAGTAAGTTCATCTGCATAATCTAGCAAATATTAATATTTAATAAATGTAGATAACCACAAGAGATTATACTGGGCCATTCCCATTAACTCAAGATTGCTTACTCAACCACTCTAGAAGCTTACTCATTTTATCTCTTACCGTACCACGAGCTAATTGCTCGCTTACAAAAGAATCCATTCCTGCACTGATTATCATGTAATCATATAAGACATCACATCAAGTCTTATTAATAAGCTACTCATCTTTCGGTGGTTTCGCACTTAGCCCACCATTATCATACATTCATAAATAGTCATCCACATGTAATACTTTAATTCAATTGTTCATCCGAGAACACCCTCACATTACTACTCTTACTTAACTTTTCCACTATTTTTATTCGTATTCCCACAATATAACAATAATTCTAACTCATACAATAAGGTGCATTAATTTCCCATATCCCAATAGGGGTTCATCATATATATATATATATATATACATATAAATTGAAATTGTCTCAATTTAATTCTAATACATATTGGTGCCTGTCGTAGCTCAACCGTATACTTTCTTTACTTCAACATATACTCTGAAATACTCAAGTTATAAAATAACTCTCTTGAGTCTCATACTCATGAAATCACATAGAATTCATACTCCAATAGGGTCTTACTTGAATTAACATATCGATGCCACGTCCTTGACACGGTCTTATATGAATCCTTACATCGAGGCCATAATCCAATATGGTCTTATACGAGACTTTAACTATCATCTCAACATTCTTCAAGCATTTCATCCAAGGGTAGTTCATACATCCATAGAGTGAATATACATTCCATACAACATCAGAATACTTACATGAACTCATACATAATTTCAATAATTACATGTGAACTTACCTCATTGTCGAAATAGCCGAAAATAACTATTAGCCCACATTTCTCTTTTCATCTGTTCTAAGTCTGAAACTTGCTTTCCTTGATCTAGAACAATGAAATTTACTGATTTATTCATTTAATAACCATAAAATACCTTAATCTACAATTTAGGCAAAATGACTATCTTGCCCCTACACTTTGGCAAAATTATGATTTTTCCCCTAGGCTCGTAAATAAATTTTCATCACATTTTCTTATTAATCAAGCCTAGATGAACATTTAATCCTCTTACATCTATCCACAATTCCAACTATTTCATGCCTTAATAAACAATTTACAACTTTTGCATAATAACCCATTTTAGGTATTTTCCATGAAAATCCTTTCATAAAAGTTGTTTCTCATCATCCTATCATTCATTTTCTTCCATAAAAACTCATCAAACAACATAGAATCTCTAATGGAAAGTCCATAGACTCTCAACCATATTGTAAAATAGTCCCCTCATTAGCTAGTTTAAGCTTTGGGGATCACAAAAGTACAATTTTCTTCAAGAAAAATGATCAAAATCACTTACTATAGAGGAGGATTGCTTGTTGAAATTTTAAGCTTCAAAACCTCCTTATTTCTGCTCATTTTTCGGTGGAGAAGAAGAGAGAAAAAGATGATATCTTTTTCCTTTCTTTATTTTATTATAAAACATCAATTCAACCCACCAACTTTGACCAAAAATTAAAGGCTCTTGTCCCCTTGTCTACATGGCTGGCCAACCCTATTTTATTGGCCTAATTGCACTTTAAATACCTCCACTTTAACATGCTATGGCTATTAGGTACCTATACCTTGTATAATAGAACTTTTGCACTTTATGCGATTTAGTCCTTTTTCACAATTTAGCTAGAAATTGCTAAAATTAAGGCACCAAAATTTCCATACAATCTTATAAACATGTTATTGAATATAACATAACATGAATATAATTTTATCAAGCCTCGAATTAGTGATTCTGAGATCATAGTTTTAACTAGACCATAAATCGGGCTGTTATACACATAACTTGATACCAAAGCCATATCTTCGGCATGGTCTTACATGGAATATCTCATCTTGGTTTCAAGGCCATGTCTTGACATGGACTTATATGAAGTCTTGCTCTTGATAACATACTCAATGCCAAGCTTGCCTTGGACTTACATAATAACTTGCTTGCTAAATTGATCAATGCCAAGCTTGTCTTGGACTTACATGATATCTTGATCAATGCCAAGTTTGCCTTGGACTTACATGATAACTTGCTTGCTAACTTGACCAATGCCAAGCTTGCCTTGGACTTACATGATATCTTGTGTGGTAGATCGAGTATCTTGGGAAATTCATCTTCAATCGGGACTTGCTCGTACTTATTATCATGATTTCTTGCTTGAACATTACATGATCATTTCATACAATTATTGTACATTATACTAAGCAAATTAATGATAAAAATCATAAAGCTTAGAAATCATACAAACTTACCTCAATATACAAAATGTATGTAGATATGCAATTTAGTCCACAACATTGTTCTTGCCTCGGTTTCAATCCGGGCTTCATTTTTCTTGATTTATAATCATAAATAGATCATTTAATAATCATATTGACTAAATTAACACATAACTCATATTTTGGCAAAATTACTATTTTGCCCTTATACTATCTAATATTTGTTCTTTTGCCCCAATTCTCGTAAACTGATTTTCATGAAACTTTCTTAAACTTCATGCTTAGCTGAATAATTTTATCTTCTATAACAATCATCAATTCTCACTATTTCTAGTAGGTATGACCAATTTTATAACTATTACAAAATGGTCCCTACTACCATTTTTCATGAAACTCATTAAGGAAAAGATGTTTATCTAACATCAAACTCTCTTAAACTTCCATAAAACATCATTTAACAAGCATATCATTCAAGGGTAAATTTTAAACATGCATCTTAGCTCATTTTATAGCTAAAATTAGCTAATTCATAATCGAGAACTTCAAAATACGAAGAATATTAAAAGCGGGCTAAGATGAACTTACTATGAGCTTGAAAAAATGAAGAACCCTAGCTATGGTGTCTTCATATTTTTCGCAGCACAAGGAAGAAGATGAGTGAATTTTCTCATCTTTTCCCATTTAAAACACTTAATAGGCAAATGACCAAAATGCCTTCCTCATAAAAATTCTATTTAACACCATCTCAAGGTCAATTTTGTCCAAAATTTTATTTTTGGGCAAATTTCTATTAAGGTCTCATAATTATTATTCTAAAGCTATTTCATGCAAAAAGCTTCTAGAAACTCATATATTGCAACTTTTGCAATTTAGTCCTTTTTGGACCAATTGACCTCAACTTAATAAAATTGCTTTACAAAACTTTCATACTAACGTGCAAACATGGCATAAACTTGAAAAACTCATAAATTCACCTCGGGTTCGTGGCCTCGCACCACTATCCCTACTAGGCCCTAAATCGGGCTATTACAATAAAAATTCTGAATCCTTAAAAATTTTATTTATTCATAAAATAAAATAAAATGTATATTTGTATAAAGAATAAATATAAATAAAATATATGATAAACATATCAAAGAATAATTTCAAGTTACTACTCAATCACTTTAACAAACATGCGGTTAGATAACTTTTTATATACCATAACACAATAAAATACAAAATATTATAATGTCATAATAATATATTAAAGTTGCAACTATAGAGGTTTAAAATTAAAATACAAAATATAATAATATATTATAGCATAACTTCAATTCAAGTTTTATTATCATGCATTATGGAGTATCTTTCTTTTATAAGACTTTGCAAAACTTAAAGTTTTAGACATGATATAGGCATGTACATGGTGCATTCATATTTATCACAATGTTTATTAGCATCATCTTTTTTTTTTAGCCTTATACTTTTCCATAACTAGTAGAATTATAATGTCAATATAAATTATAACAATTGATAATTTTATTGTCATTCCTTTTATTTTATATCCACTATGACATTTACTTTTGAAAATGTCCGAATCAATGAGAGGTTCATAATGTCATTAACTCAACAAAAGAAATATATATTTTTTAAAATTATGTGCAATATTTGCTTGATGATTATATTAAGATTTTCAAATATTCAAATTGATTTTAATGATCAAAAGTAATCAAAAGTGATAAATCAATTGTGTCAAATAATCTTTGAATATCGCATAAATATTTTTGTTCTCTTTGAAGGGTTACTTGGAAAAATTCTTGATTCTCTTATTTAAATTTATCATTCCACTTTATAGGACAAAATATTATTATAATCATTATAGTTATAGTGATTATTATACCCATACTAGCCCATCAAAGACCATATTCATAACCACAATTATAACTTTATTCTTTTTAATATTGATTATGTAATGCTACATTCACTTGAGAATGATGCATATATAATGATATTTTTTCATTATCATAATTTTTTCAAAACTAATCCATAATTTTAAAGTATCTTTTACATACTTTCTTAGTGACGTTGCGGTAAAAAAATTCATGATTAATGTCCTTATCCGATTCTCAAGCATTTATCAGATTTGAACTCCTAACTAATCATTGCATATAATAGATATTTACAATAGATAAGAAGATATAAGAACAATAGTATATTTTAATCAAAATTGAAACTAAACCAATCAAATCTATAAAAATAACAAAAAGACATATACCTCTACATAGAAAGACCAACAATTAAACTCGAGAAGGGATTGATAAATTCATAGAGATGCAAATAGAGAATTATATAAATTTACCTTCTTAATAGAAATCGAATCAAATTTTGAAAAAAAAAATTGATTAGACTTACTTATGTAATTGAGGATGAGAAGTAGAGACTATGAACATTATTTGTAGTAAAAAAAAAGTGATCATCCCAAGCAAACCTGTAAAGCCCCAAATTTTTTAACTTTTAATTGTTAAATCATGTTATGTGAAATGATTTGTTTCAATGGTTAAGTGTTCTATTTATGTGCTTAAGGTCTTGTGTTCGAATCCTTTCTATTAAATTTTCACTTTTTTTGCCTGAACACCCATCTTTGAATATCTAGCTTATATATTATTCTCACTCAATTATTGATAAGAATGAGCTTGTTGGTTTAGTGGTAATGCCTTAACATAACTAGAGGTCTTGTGTTCAAATCTTGTGTGTGCATAATGGAAATATTTTTGCTATTTCTCTATCTATACCGTCCAAGAGGTTGGAGTTCGGTTGATTTGAATTCTAATGAAAATCTGATAGGATAAATAATCAAATTTAGTAAGTGATATGGTTAGTTTTTATTTAAAAATATATTTTTAAAAATTATCTCCTAGTTTATCTCCACTATTGTCATTCCTCTCAGCCCCTCTCTTTCCACGTCCTATTTTCCAATTTTTGATGATTGAGTTTTCTGTCGTTTTCTCTTTTGGTTTTTTGCTCTTGTCGTTCTTCTTCTGCTTTCTCTTTTCATTCATTCTTTATTCCACTTTCTTTGCTGCCATTTGCTTTGCTAGATGTATGAGATTAAGGTGCTTCTACTTAGTACGATATTTTCTCCGTAAATAGCTTATGTTTACTTTTAGGTGATGTTGTTCTCGTTTCATATGGAAGATATGGAAGTGTATATGGGTTTGTGAGTTTTTGATCTAATTGATGGTTTTGGTGGACTATTAGGAGAAATTCACGAGGCCCACGATGTTCTTCCGATGAATTAGGAGATTTTTAGGACTATCATTACTATCTGGGTAAGTAATCGAATGATGAAGGGCTAATTCTTGAAGTTAAATTTGAAAGTTCAATTGTTCGTGACTAAATTAGTGACTCAATTTTGTATGTTGTTACTAATTAGTCCATTTTAAATGCTATTTTTAGGGTCTGGAGGTGTGTCATATCATCGTTTTCCAAAAATCGTAAGGTGTGTGACTCAAACTCGTAAAAAAGTGAATGACGCGAAGCCAAAAACCAACTATTAATGTCACACAGTAGGGTGTTAATCCGTGTGAAACATACGATTATGTGGGCCACACGGACTAGGTTAAGTGGGTTGTGTGGTCTACATGGGCTGGGTTAGGTAGGTTGTGTAGGCCCAATTTTTGTAAACTCTAATTAGGGTCGTATTTTGATTGCGTTTCGAGGTTAGCCACATTATAGGGACTGATATGTGATATGTATGACTTATATATATATATGAAATCTTATATTATGCTTCTATATCTGCAATGTAATACCCTAAACCCAGCCTAGACGCTATGGCCAAATCTGGAGTGATTACGTTAAATGGTTTGAAATCTAGCTATCGTTTATTTTTTTAAAAAATATCATGAACTTTTATTACTTAAAAGCTCGTTTTATTTGAAACATGTTTGACATGATTATTCAGTTAAAAGATTGTTTATTTACACTTTTTAAATAAACCGAATACTTTGCAGTTGAAATTCTTAAAACATTATATTTTGAAAATTGAATTTGTTTTCTTAAAATCGATTATTTGCAGGAAAATTGACATTTTGATAAAATCGTTTTACAAGTATCACACAAAAATCGAAAATAAAATCTAAACCCAAAATAATCCCAAATGTCTAAAGAGTCCAAAACTTACAAAACTCTTAAAACAAAGTTTTAAATAAGTCAAGTTTAAAATAAACTGAGTTTATGGAAATGTGGACATAATCGAGCTCCTGTCGCACCTACCCGCCTAAGTTTGAGGGTTACCTAAACGTAACATACAAACAGATAGTGAGTTTTCATAACTCAGTGTGTAACTTAAAAGAAAATAGATTTACAGATTTATTTCCAGATTTATTACATAGTAGAGCAGATACAGATGTATAACTCATACAAAATTAGAATCATATGCAAATTTACAATCCTATCCCTATCCACTATCCACCATCTCTAACCATCCCTACACACCAAATAGGGTCTTAAAGACCCATCCAGCCTTACACACCACTTAGTATCGATAAGACAGTTTTCTGAATATTTGCAGTAGTGTTACTAAAATAGTGGGCGAGGTATTTCCTTTCACAGAATACTTCCTCCACATAACATATGTCCCACCCCAAAATTAGATATAAACAGAATAGAAATCATGTATAACATATCAGATACATAGCATTTTTCGAGTTACTTATAACCTATTTCAAGGTTTACTTATCATATGACATCTCTAATATATGAACAAATACAAGATTTTATATTAACAGATGATCAAATTTCATATTTTATAGTCATTTGATCATATACTGATCCTACAGAAAGCCCATAGTCGATATGGACAATATGTACGACCCTAGGGTAAAATTCTAAATTTTAGGCTCACACACCATGTGGCCCACACAACCTAAATTTCCTAGCTCGAGTGGCCCACACGGTCTGGCACACGGCCCATACATGCCTGTGTAGCACACACGACCCAAAATGGCCTAGACTGTATGTCACATGTAACAGCCCATTTATGGGTCAAATCAGAATAGTAGTTTCAGGACTACAAATCTAAAGTAGAAATATTTATTTTATCACTATTTTAAGGTCTACATCATGATAGAATAATTGAGTGAAAATTTTGTTTAGAAATTTTATCGATTGAGTACTCAATTTGACTAGAATGACTAAATTGCAATAGGTGCAAAACTTGAATTCTATAAGTTAAAGGTATCTAATTGCTATGAAATTTTAAATTGGAAGTCCTTATGTGGTAATTAGACCATTTTTTAAATTGGTGGACAAATATGGACATGGTTAAGTATGTTTTTAATGTTTTTCATTAAGGGTATTTTAGTAATTTGGTAAATAAAGACAAATTAACCATATAAAAGATGTCCATCTTCTTCAATTTAGTCCCCCTAGCCAAAATTTTGAAGGGAAGCCATAGCCAGGGTTTGACCAAGCTTTCAAGCTCGATTGTAAGTTGGTTCTTGTCTCGTTTTTAATGATTTCTATATTTTTGAGATCGTAGTAACTTGATCTAGCTATTTCAAGGACTAATTTGAGAGAAAGTTAAAGTCTAAATTTTACCCATGTTGAATATGTTTGTATTTTGATGTTTTATGGTAGAAAATGCATGTTAGTTGTTAGTTAAACAACATTTGTAAAGTGATTTTCGATAAAAACATCAAATAGGGACTTATTTATAAAAGGTTATAAAATGTGTAGAAAGGTGTGAATAAATGAAAAATGTGGGCTATTATGAGTACAAGTAATTTCAGCTAGGCCTGAGTTGTGATGGAATTGAATGAAATTCAAATTTCGAGCCTAAGGACTAAATTATAAAATGATAAAATGTTAGGGGTAAAAATATAAGTTTTCCATAATGTGTTTTTGGACTATATTGAATAATGTGATGATTAAATAAGTTAAATTTGACATTATAGATCAAGAAAAATGAGGTTCGGATCTAGATCGAGGGAAAAATAAAATAATTGACGAATAGATTCATTTTTGCCCTTTTTGCATTCGAGGTAAGTTCGTATATTAATAAGCTTTGTCATAATTGTATTTTAAATGCTTTAATTTTTGCATGAATTGTGTAAACGACTCTATGGACACGTTTGACAACGTTTTGACAAGTGAGAAATCCCAATCGAACCTTAGGAATAGATTAGGATACAAGTGACATGTCACTAGGGTATTAAGTTATGTGATCCGAGTGCTGGTCTTGTACATCCTACCTATAGTTGATTATACTGGCATATGTTGCGATTACTTAACAGCTTGTGTGAGCAGCACCTTGTAGTTACGTCTTGTGTGAGCAGGCCCATTGATGGCTCGAGAGCAAGCATTTATGTGTTATGAGATGGAGGTAGCAAAGGCTACATAAATGACACTTTGTGTGTAAGATTTCCCGAGTATCCAATATTATTATTCCGAGTGGTTTATTGGGTATGTCAAAGATGAGAGTAAGAATGAAACCATTACGAAATGGTACAGATATGTGCATAAAGTTTATGATTATTAAATTCGCGAAATGATGAATTCAAGGCAAGTTCGCGATGGAATGAAATATGGTCATGAGATTATGGTGAATTACAACGTCTTTTATTATATTACTTGAATGTTAAATATATGGTAAGATTTGCTTATTTCTTTCATATGAGCTTACTAAGCTATATAGCTTACTTCGCTTTACTTTGCATGTTTCATAATGTTACCAAGCTAGCTCGGGTTGGAGATCATCAGAGATCGCATCACATTATCAAACTGTCATTTTGGGTATCGATGATCTCGACATTTTGAGTATATGGCATGTATAGGGACTTGGTCATTTTTTTATATATGCCATCATGATTTTGGCCAAATGTATTGGCTTGTATTAGTCAAAGGCTCGATTTTTATTTGGCCATGTAAATTGGCTCATTTTGGTTTAATTGATTGTAACTATATATATATGTATATGCACGTATGTGCCAATGCCTCTTGGTGATATGTAACAACCGGTTTAGACCCTAGTCAAAACAGTGGTTTTGGGACCACAAATCTGAGTTTGAATAATATTTTTAATATTATTTTCTGTGCCGTTGATATGTGACCAAGCACGTGGTAAATTTCCGTGAGTTAATTTGTCTGTATGTGTATTTAATTTGACAAAAGGATGGAATTACATTAAATGTGAAAGTTGTTTGCTATTTGTTAAAGTATCAATGTGCTGTGGCTTTGTTAAGGTGGAGGCCTTAAGTTGCTATTATACCAAATTGTAGATAGTGGATGAATAAAAGTCTTAAATTCCCATATTATATAATTGTTTTAAATATATGAATGAAGGCTATTTTGGTAATTGAATTGTAATATTAGATTGATGAAACAAAAAGATGAGTGTTCATCTTTTATTTCTCTCCTTGTTGCTGAAAATCAAAGAAAGAAAAGAAAGAAAATTTAGTTAGGGCATTCGGCCATTTGAGGGCTTAATTCAAGGTATGTTTGATTTAAGTTTTTGATAATTTTTACATTTTCGTGATCCTTGCTTTGTGCTTTACAAAACCGATGCTCAAATTTTATGTATTGAGAGTGTTTGTGAAATGTGCCATTGACGAAAGGGTGAGCTTTATGATGAGTGTTGGTGTTAAATGAAAGATATGTGTTTAATAACATGTGTTGTTCTTGAATTTTTGATGAATTTAGCTAATTAGGGCTAAATCGTGAAAATAGCAATTTGAAGGACTTAAATGTGAAATAGATGAAATGTGTGGGTTTGTATTAATATGGTAAGAATTCGGCTAAGCACATGTGTATTGAAATTATGTGTATTTGATGATTTTGTGAAATAGGGACTAAAGTGTCAAAATGAGAAAATGTGAGGGCTATTTTGTAAAATGCCCTAAATATGTGTTTGGACTAAAATGAATGATTTGATGATTGAATGGATTGAATTTGAATGTGTATAGACCAAGAGAGGAGAGCTTCGGATCGAGATCGAGGCAAAGATAAAGCACTCGATTAATCGACCGTATCGATAATTCTACGTCCGAGGTAAGTTTGGATATAATACAAGTTGTTAATTTATATCTATGTGATGTGAATTGAATGATAGTTATTGAATTAGAAATGCTACATGTATGATGTTGAGAAATGAGACACTAAGTGTGCGTAATTGAAATTAAGACGGAGTTAAATAGCACTGTGTGTACGAAGTAATGGAAGCTTCGGCTTTTCTGATTGGCACTGTGTGTGCGATACCAAATTAAGTTTAGTTTGTATCAAGGCACTAAGTGTGCAATGTTAATTAAGCTTCGGCTATAATTTGGGCACTATGTGTGCGATTGAGTTGAAAAGATATCGAGCAGTGATTGTGATATGTATCGGGCATCAACCAGCAAGAACGTTTGTTAACTAGGTGTTGGCAAAGGTATGTTTGAACATATGTGGTTGATGATAGTTTTAAAGGTTAAGAGAATGGATACTTGAGCATATGGTTGAGATTGATAATGAGCCTAGTTGTGCAATTTATCTATGTGATGATTCAATTGTGTATGATGTGATATTATTGAGTAATATGTATTAAATTACGAACTTACTAAGCTTTGAAAAGCTTACTGTGTGATTTGTTTTTCTGCTTTGTAGTGTAAGTAAAGCTAGCTCGAATCTAGGGATCGTCAGCATCTCAATCACACTATCGACAATCTATTTTGGGGTATTTTGGAAAGATGTACATAGTTAAAATATGGCATGTATAGGCTAGTTATTTGAATCATGTTTGGGATTTGTATGTAGCCATGAGATGTGGCTAGATATGTGATAGTTTTTGGCTTGAATGACTTTGGTTTATATGATGCATCTTTTGGTATGGATTGTGAGTGGAGAAATTGACTTATGGATGGAAATTTTGGTGATGGTATGATGCTAGTAGGAATAAGTGAAATTGGGAATGAATTATGCTTGTGATAGGATAAGTTTTGGTATTAAATTTGGTATGAATAGAATTGGTATTGAATGCATGGTTTGAATGATTATTTTGGTATGCTTTTGGGTAGTCATAAGTGCATGAGTTGTTTTGGTAAATGTTGCTTGTAGGTATGACCCATTTGGGTGGCATTTTGGTCTTGCAAATGACCTATAATGTCACACGGCCATGGTACACGGGCGTGCCTAGTGATTGTGAGGTAAAGTCAGTAGCTTGCTTAAGGGTACATGGCCATTGCACACGGGTGTGCCTAGAAGCCGTGTAAGAAAGTCAGTATATGGCCTAGTAGTGCACGGTCTTAGCACACGGGGGTGCTTGGTAACCGTGTTTCTTTGGCAGGATTGACCGCGTCCAGGGTACACGGGCGTGCTTGGTGGCCGTGGTGAGGAATCAGGTTTGACCACGGGGAGGACACACGGGTGTGTCTAGCAGTTGTGGAGAGCACACAGTTGGCTCCTACGGGTGTTTATCCCCTGTATTTTGGATAAGTTTTTAAGTTTTTGAGAAATTATGTATGTGTTTCGATTTAGTCCCGATCCTTCTCTAGCATGTGTTTAAGGTCTTATAGGCCTCAATAAGGGACTATATGATTATATTTTGATGTGATATACTGATGATTGACTTTATGTTGTAAATGGATTGTTAAATGATTTGATTGTTTGGTAATACCTCTTAACCCTATTTCGGCGATGATTTTGGGTTAGGGGTGTTACATTGTATTGGTATCAGTGCTACGATTTAGTCTATTTTGGACTAACGTGATGCGTGTGAGTCTAGCTATACATGCCATATATGAAATTGCGATAGTGTGATGAATTCTGATAGTTGAAAATGTGTTTTCATTTAGTAATGGATCCCGATCAAGTAATTGCTAACGACGTAGAGACTAACGCGCCTGCTCCCGCTCAAGGGACAGCGCCGGCCACATCTAGGCCAAATGAAAGTAATGAGGGAGGAGAGGCTAAGCAAGCCTTCTTCTGAATGTTGAGCAAATGGTTTACGGAATTCGTTCGAACAAATTCAGCTGCTCCACAACCTCCACCCCCACAAGTACCTGTTGTGTCACAAGTTGCATATCCGATCAGATTGAATAAACCTCCTGTAGACAAGATTCAGAAGTATGGGGCCGAATATTTTAGGGCCACGGCTGAGGATAATGCTGAGCGGGCTAAGTTTTGGCTCGAGAATACCCTTCGAGTATTTGATGAGATGTCATTGACTCCGGATGAATGACATTGATATTTGTAGTTTCGAGAGAGAGAATCACCTGGGATTTCTTTCAAGCCGAGTTTAGAAAGAAGTATATTAGTCAACGCTTCATTGATTAGGAATGTAAAGAGTTTTTAGAACTGAAACAGGTCATTTATGCATTCTTTGAATCGGTGGGAATTCGTAAGATTGAGTCAATACGCGAGAGAATGTGTTTCGACCGAAGCTACTATGTGCAAACACTTCATAGAGGGATTGAATGAGGACATTAAGTTTCTAGTTGGAATACTCGATATAAACAAATTTGTTGTGTTAGTTGAAAGAGCATGCAAAGCTGAGGAGCTCAATAAAGAAAAGAAGAAAGTTAATTTTGAAGCTCATGATGAAAAAAGAGATCGATGAATAAATTTTCTCAACCTTCTACAAAGAGATTTAGAGATGCAAGCAATCGTTCAAATGCTTCGTTTGGACATCCAAGTAGAGATGTTTGAGACAAAGTATTGGATTACGAATTCAAGTTCCAAATAAATCAAGTGTTGGTAGTGTTAAGAGTAATAAGCCCGAGTGTAGACAATGTGGGAGACGACATGTGGGAGAGTGTTGGGCCAAGTACAACAATAAAGTTTGTTATAAATGTGCATCCCGAGATCATTTTATTCGAGATTGCCCGAAAATGGTGGAAGAGGAAAATGTTCAAAATGAAAGACCAAGTAATGTGACAGTTAAGGGTAGACCACCCAAAAACACCAGAAATGTGAGTGAGAGCCAGAGAGGGACAACTGATACAACTGTGAGGTCAAAAGTGAGAGTTCCTTCCTGAGCCTATGCTATATGTGCACGAGAATAAGCATCATCTCCCGACATTATCACCGGTACTTTCACTTTATTTGATATTGATGTCATTACACTGATAGATCCAGGATCTACCCATTCCTATGTGTGTATGAATTTAGTATTGAATAAGACTCTACCTGTTGAGTCTACTAAATTAGTGATTAGAGTATCGAACCCCTTAGGCAAATGTGTCTTGGTGGATAAGGTGTGCAAGAATTGTCCATTAATGTTTCAAGATGTTTATTTTTCGGTTAATTTGATGTTACTGCCATTCGATGAATTTGACATAATTTTAGGTATGGATTGGCTTACTTTGCATAATGACATCGTGAATTGTAAGAGAAAGAGTATTGAATTGAAGATTCAGAATGATGAGCTAGTTCGAATTGAGTCTAGTGATATGAAAGGATTATCAGCTGTTGTATATACGATGAAAGCTATGAACTATGTGAGAAAGGGTTGTGAAGCTTATTTGGCATATGTAATTGATACAAAGTGTCAGAAAAGAAAGTCAAATCTGTGCCTGTGGTATGTGAGTTTTCAGACGTGTTTCCTGAAGAGTTGTCAGGATTACCTCCAATTCAAGAAGTTGAATTTGGTATTGAATTAGTGCCCGGAACCACTCCTATTTTGATAGCTCCGTAAAAAATGACACCAATAGAATTGAAAGAGTTGAAATCTCAATTGCAAGAATTGACTGACAGAGGATTTGCACGACCGAGTTTCTCACATTGGGGAGCTCCTGTGTTATTTGTGAAAAAGAAAGATGGAACTATGAGAATGTGTATTGATTATTGACAGTTGAACAAAGTAACGGTAAAGAACAAATATTCATTGTCTCGTATTGATGATTTGTTTGATCAGCTGAGAGGAGCTACAGTGTTTTCTAAGATAGATTTGAGATCAGGCTACTATCAGTTAAGAGTTAAAGAATCTGATGTGTCAAAAACTGCTTTTAAAACGAGGTATGGACATTACGAATTCTTAGTGATGCCTTTCAGACTAACAAATGCTCTTGTAGTGTTTATGGATTTGATGAATCGAATATTCAGACCGTATTTGGATCGCTTCGTGGTGGTGTTTATTGATGATATTTTTATTTATTCGTGTAATGAGGCCTTGACATCTTTGAGCATTTGAGAATCATGCTACAAACTCTACGTGAGAAACAATTGTATGCAAAGTTTAGTAAATGTGAATTTTGGTTGCTTGAGGTTGGTTTTTTGGGACATGTTGTATTAGCTGCCGAGATACGAGTTGATCCGAGTAAAATCTCTGCTATTTTGGAGTGGAAGCCTCCGAGAAATGTGTCCGAAGTCCGTAATTTTTTAGGACTAACGGGATATTATAGACGATTTGTGAAAGGCTTCTCGATGATTGCAACCCTATCGATAAAGTTGTTACAGAAAGATGTTAGATTCAAGTGGTCAGAAAAGTGCCAACAGAGTTTTGAACAGTTGAAGGTGTTGTTGACAGAAGCACCAGTGTTGATTCAACCCGAGTCAGGCAAAGCATTTATAGTTTACAGTGATGCATCGTTAAATTGTTAAATGGTTTAGGCTGTGTGCTTATGCTTTGAGACAGTTAAAATCGCACGAAAAGAATTATCCAACCCATGACCTTGAATTGGCTACGATTGTGTTTGCATTGAAGATTTGGCGTCATTACTTATTCGGTGAAAAATGTCATATTTATACTGATCATAAGAGTTTAAAGTATTTGATGACTCAAAAAGATTTGAATTTGCGACAGAGGAGATGGTTAGAATTGTTGACAAACTACGAACTTGTGATAGATTACCACCCGGGTAAAGCTAACATTATAGTTGATGCCTTGAGTCGTAAATCATTAAATGTTTTGCGAGCTATGAGCAATCGAATTGATCTGTGTAATGATTATGTAGTTACAGCTGAATTGAAAGTAAAACCGTTGTTTTTACGACAGATATGTGATGCTCAAAAAATTAATAATGAGTTGTTAGCAAAAAGAGTTCAGGGTGATTCGGATGCTGTATCGGAATTTAGAGTTGATAGTGATGATTGTTTGAGATTCAGAGATCGGATTTGTGTTCCAAGAAATTTAGAGTTGATTCAAATGATTTTGAATGAAGCTCAAAATAGTCATTTGACTGTTCATCGGGGGAGTACGAAAATGTATAATGACCTGAAACAGTTCTATTGGTGGCATGGTATGAAAAGAGATATTTTTGACTTTGTGTCAAAATGTTAAGTTTGTCAGCAAGTTAAGGCTGAACATCAAGTTCCGTCTGGTTTATTACAACCAATTATGATTCCTGAATGGAAATGGGAGAGGATCACAATGGACTTTGTGTCGGGTTTGCCCTTATCTCCGAGCAAGAAAGATACGATCTGGGTGATAGTTGATAGATTGACGAAATTAGCTCATTTTGTTCCAGTAAGAACCGACTATTCTTTGGATAAGTTAGCTGAGCTATATATCGATGAGATTGTGAGAATGCACGGGGTACCCTTATCTATATGTCTGATAGAGATCCGAGATTTACTCGCGATTTTGGAAGAAATTGCAAGATGCTTTAGGCACGAAATTGTATTTCAGTACTGCGTTTCATCCACAAATAGATGGTCAATCCGAGCTAATCATTCAGATTCTTGAAGACATGCTGAGATGTTGCATACTTGAATTTGAAAGTACTTAGGAAAAGCACTTATCATTAATTAAGTTTGCATATAACAACAGTTTTTAATCCAGCATTAAAATGGCACCATATGAAGCTCTTTATGGTCGAAAGTGTCAAACTCCATTGTATTGGATTGAGCTAGGTGAGAATAAGATTCACGAGGTTGATATTATAAAAGAAACTGAGCAGAAAATGAAAGTAATTCGTGATAGTTTGAAAGCAGCCTTAGATCGTCAGAAGACCTATGCAGATTTAAAGCGAAAAGATAATGAATTTGAAGTTGGTGATAAATGTTTTTGAAAGTATCTTCGTGGAAAAAATATTTGATTTGGAAGAAAAGGCAAGTTGAGTCCAAGGTTCATTGGACCGTATAAGATCATAGAACGAGTTGGATCGGTTGCTTATAGATTGAGATTGCCATCTGAATTAGAGAAGATCCATAATGTGTTTCATGTGTTAATGCTTCGACTGTACAGATTAGATCCGTCTCATGTGATTGCTCCTACTGAGGTTGAGATTCAGCCAGACTTGTCGTATAGTGAAGAACGGATCCGAATTTTGGCAAGAGAGACCAAAAAGTTAAGAAATAAGAAAATTTCTTTAGTGAAAGTATTGTGGCACAAACAGGGATTTGAAGAGGCTACATGGGCTCCTGAGAATGTTATGAGAGAGCAACATCCACAACTATTCACTGGTAAAATTTTTGGGGACGAAAATCCCTAGGGAGAAGAGTTGTAACAGCCTGATTTAGACCCTAGTCAGATAGTGGTTTCGGGACCACAAATCTCAGTTCGAATAATATTTTTAATATTATTTTCTATGCCATTGATATTTGACCAAGCACGTGGTAAATTTTCGCGAGTTAATTTGTCCGTCTGTATGTTTAATTTGACAAAAGGATGGAATTGCATTAAATGTAAAACTACTTGCTAAAAGTATCAATATGTTGTGGCTTTGTTAAGATGGAGGCCTTAAGTTGCTATTATACCAAATTGTAGATAGTGGATGAATAAAAGTCTTAAATGCCCATATTGTATAATTGTTTTAATTATATGAATGAAGGCTATTTTGATAATTGAATTGTTAATATTAGATTAATGAAACAAAAAGATGAGTGTTCATCTTTTATTTCTCTCCTTGTTGCCGAAAATCAAAGAAAGAAAAGAAAAAAAAAATTAGTTAGGGCATTCGGCCATTTGAGGGCTTAATTCAAGGTATGTTTGATTTCGATTTTTGATAATTTCTACGTTTTCGTGATCGTTGCTTTGTGCTTTACAAAACTCATGCTCAAATTTTATGTATTGATAGTGTTTGTGAAATGTTCCATTGATGAAAGGGTGAGCTTTGTGATGAGTGTTGGTGTTAAATGAAAGATATGTGTTTAATAAACATGTGATGTTCTTGAATTTTTGATGAATTTAGCTAATTAGGGCTAAATCGTGAAAATAGCAATTTGAAGGACTTAAATGTGAAATAGATGAAATGTGTGGGTTTTTATTAATATGGGAAGAATTCGGCTAAGCACATGTGTATTGAAATTATGTGTATTTGATGATTTTGTGAAATAGGGACTAAAGTGTCGAAATATGAAAATGTGAGGGCTATTTTGTAAAAAGCCCTAAATATATGTGTTTGGACTAAAATGAATGATTTGATGATTGAATGGATTGAATTTGAATGTGTATAGACCAAGAGAGGAGAGCTTCGGATCGAGATCGAGGCAAAGATAAAGCGCTCGATTAATCGACCATATCGATAGTTCTACGTCGAGGTAAGTTTGGATATAATACAAATTGTTAATTTATATCTATGTGATGTGAATTGAATGATAGTTATTGAATTAGATATGCTACATGTATGATGTTGAGAAATGAGGCACTAAGTGTTCTTAATTGAAATTAAGACGGAGTTAAATAGCCCTGTGTGTGCGAAGTAATGGAAGCTTCGGCTTTTCTGATTGGCGCTGTGTGTGCGATACCGAATTAAGTTCATTTTTGTATCAAGGCACTAAGTGTATGATGTTAATTAAGCTTCGGCTATGATTTGGGCACTAAGTGTGCGATTGAGTTGAAAAGATATCAAGCAGTGATTGTGATATGTATCGAGCATCAAACAGCAGGAACGTTTGTTAACTAGCCTATGTGGTTGATGGTAGTTTTAAAGGTTAAGAGAATGGATACTTGAGCATATGGTTGAGATTGATAATGAGCTTAATTGTGCAATTTATCTATATGATGATTCAATTGTGTATGATGTGGTATTACTAATCTTTGAAAAGCTTACTGTGTGATTTATTTTTCTGCTTTGTAGTGTCAGTAAAGCTAGCTCGGATCTGGGGATCGTCAACATCTCAATCACACTATCGGCAATCTATTTTGGGGTATTTTGGAAAAATGTTCATAGTTAAAATATGGCATGTATAGGCTAGTTATTTGAATCATGTTTGAGATTTGTATGTAGCCATGAGATGTGGCTAGATATGTGATAGTTTTTGGCATGAATAACTTTGGTTTATATGATGCATCTTTTGGTATGGATTGTGAGTGGAGAAATTGACTTATGGATGGAAATTTTGGTGATGGTATGATGCTAGTAGGAATAAGTGAAATTGGGAATGAATTATGCTTGTGATAGGATAAGTTTTGGTATTAAATTTGGTATGAATAGAATTGGTATTGAATGCATGGTTTGAATGATTATTTTGGTATGCTTTTGGGTAGTCATAAGTTCATGAGTTGTTTTGGTAAATGTTGCTTGTATGTATGACCCATTTGGGTGGCATTTTTGGTCTTGCAAATGACCTATAATGTCACACGGCCATGGCACACGGGCATGCCTAGTGATCGTGGGGTAAAGTCAGTAGCTTGCTTTAGGGCACACGGCCATGGCACACGGGCGTGCCTAGAAGCCGTGTGAGAAAGTCAGTATATGGCCTAGTAGTGCACGGCCGTAGCACACGGGAGTGCTTGGTAATCGTGTTGCTTTGGATGGATTGACCATGGCCAGGGTACACGGGCGTGCTTAGTGGCCGAGGTGAGGAATCAGGTTCGACCACGGAGAGGACACACGGGTGTGTCTAGCAGCCATGGAGAGTAAACAGTTGGCTCCTACGGGCATGTATCCCCTGTATTTTGGATAAGTTTTTAAGTTTTCGAGAAATTCTGTATGTGTTTCGATTTAGCCCGATCCTTCTCTAGCATGTGTTTAAGGTCTTATAGGCCTCAATAAAGAACTATATGATTATATTTTGATGTGATATACTGATGATTGACTTTGTGTCATAAATGGATTGTTAAATGATTTGATTGTTTGGTAATACCTCTTAACCCTATTTTAGCGACGATTTCGGGTTAAGGGTGTTACATTGATGTGGTTTATATTGATTTGCTAAATACTGATTGTGGCTTAATGACTTGTTGTGAAATGGATGAGTTTGGTTCATTGGTATGCTAGAGTATCTTGATAAGTTATTGCAAGTTGAAAGTAGTCTTAGTGGTGTTTTTGAATGTGAATTTGTATGTTTGATTTGGAATAATGAGATGTCATGAGCATGATAGATGATAGTATTGCATAGACATGTGTTGGCCATGATTGTGGATGTTTTGGTTGCCTAAGTATATCATGTTTTATGCCATTGAATTTGTGTATGTGTATGGGTAAATAAGGGTGGCAAATGGCTTGGTAAATAGCCTTTATTTTGTCCACACGGGTAGACACACGGGCATGTGTCTAGGCCGTGGGTGACACATGGTCTGTCCCATGGGCATGTGTTTTAGCCGTGTGTCCCCTGCACCTAAATTTAAAAAAAAACAGAATGTTCAGAATTGAGCACATGGGCAGAGACACGGGCGTGTGTCTCAGTCGTGTCAAGAACACGACCTCAACCACGGGAGTGTGTCCTGACCATGTGAAGTTTGCACCTATTTATGAAAACTAAATTAACCACACGGCATAGCACACGAGCATGTGACTTGGCCATTCATGCCTTTCAAGTCTAAGAGTTGCACGGGTTAGGGACACGGGCATGTATGACCACACGGCCTGCCTACATGGGCGTGTCCCAAACCACACAAGCGTGTAACCCCCCTATACATGGAAAAAATTTTATAAGCTTTGTAAAGATTTCCTAAGTTATCGGTTTAATCTTGGACCAATTCCAACGATATTTTGGGCTTCGTAGGCTCTTATTAGGGACTATATGATTGAATGCAAATGGTTTTAATTTGGTTGAAAATTTAGGGCTCTAAATTGTATGATTGTTTATGATGTAAGTCTGGTAATGCCTCGTAACCCTGTTCCGGCGTTGAATACGAGTGAGGGGTGTTACATCACACACGGTCGTGTGTCACATATAACCTACCATACGGTCGGGTGGCTTCGATAGTGCCTAATTTTGACTTTCATCGTTAAGCTGTTTTCCAAGTTTCTCGTTACACACCTGGCTCAATTTTGATACGAATGCAACCACGTGATTCCTAGTACCTAAAAATACTATCCCAACGATTAATTTAGTAATTGATTTACAAATTCAAACAAGAATTAACTCTGAAATTAGCCTCAACCCGAACTAGAAGTTTTGGCCGGATCTCAGAAGTCACATTGGTCACCGAAGTGATCTAAAAGAAATTTTACAACACAAATTATTAAAATCTCATACGAATATAGTTTGCTAAAATCGAACTAAACCGTTAAGGACTCAAAACAGAAAATTTGGGTTATGTTAAAAACATTCAAAAATATAATTCTGCAGTTTCCAAAATTAAGTCCAAAACAACACTTTACGAAAATAGTCCACAATTAAAGTTTACGAAAATCTAGAATTAAATCATATACCACAGTTCTTATAAATTCTTACAGTCGAAAACAGTTCAAAAAACTAAGAGTTTAATCAAAACTCTTATTTTAGCTAATTTGAAACTTATCTGTCTGAGACCTTCAACCGTCGAGTCCAAGCTTCAGAATGTTAGGGTACCTGAAAGGGAAAAACTAAGGGGGTGAGCTACGCGAGCTTAATGTGAGTTCGAAACATAATAGAAAACGAACGACCCAGTGACACAACAAAATCTACTAGCGTAACATATGTTTACATATCACATGCAAATACCTCTACAGCAGTCTGATACATGAACAGTTATCAACAAATCAAACGTATTAATGTTATCGTTTCATACATTCATATACTCAAAAGCATCAGTATAGAAACATAACGATCTATATATAGTTAATCTCGCAATCATACAGACAAACTTGACAGAATGTGAAATGAATGCAATAGTATAAAACCCGCCCCAACCAATCGAACACCACTTCGACCACCCTACACACCACATATTAGCTATAACGAGCCCATGCACCCTGCACACCACATAGAACTTTGAAAGGCTCATCCACCCTTCATACCACAATGTGGAACTAAGCCACTCTGATAGCAATATGCAACTAAGCTACCATATGTATATGTTGTGGTATCACCGCTAATAAGTAATGTAGTTAAACTGTCGGATCAGACTTCCTTCTCTTTTAACTAAAAACCTAGATTTTCATGCATATGCTCAATGTACACAACTTACAGATAGTCAAACAACAATCAAACAGAGAAAATGTGCACACACTCAATCGACTAGAGTCAGAATCAGTTGTGACAGTACTTAATTACTTAGTAACATCATTTAGTACTTAAACGAATCATTAAATCAGAGCTATGATTACGAATAACGCATAAGTCCATGCTAAAATAGAGTCCCAACCACCCTTACTAAGGCCTAGCCGAGGGTCAGAACGCACAGATACACAAACAAGTCAAAATCTAACACAAAACAAAAATTTACAAAATAGGGCCACATGGCAGTGTGGAGGTCTACACGCCCATGTGGAATAGGCACTCGCCCATATGAAGAAGCACATGCTCGTGTGAGAAGAGGCACACAGGCGTGTGAGATTTCCACATGACCGTGTAACCGAGTGACATTGTCGTGTGAATAGCTCATACAACTCTATGTCCAAATTTGATAAAATAGAGTGCAGTGCAGATACGGCCGTGTGGAAATCTTACACGCCCGTGTGGCTGAGAGACACGATCGTGTGTCAAAACACACGCTCGTGTGGATATCAACTAAAATCCCCAAATGGAAGCCACACGGCCATGTGGCACCAAAATTTGTCGAAAACCATAAATTCCCAATTTCACACGGCCGTGTGAATCGCCCGTGTGCGGCACACGTCCGTGTGGCCACCATTGTGGTCACAAAACCACACCGAAACAAGCTGAAAAATGTGCTTTTGGAAACGAAATAGACCCCAACCTTTGATAATTTAAAGATACACCAAAAACACACAGAATTTCAAGCAATTCCACAACAACTGACACTTCGATTGGTCAATTTCAAAACATACAAAATATGTCGAATTGAAGAGTTTTCGAACACACACCTAAATTTGATATTTAATCGCCCAAAAATGATCGACGCCTCAAATCCACCAATTTTGAAAACCTCATTAATCAACATAAAACCTTAAGCAACTAACCTAAAATTCAGAGAATAATCAACAAAACAATGCTAATACTTACCTAGAACTTCTGTCGACGAAATTATAAAATAAAGAAAAAGAAATTGAATAGAAGCAAAAGAGCAGAATTCCAATCGAGACAAAAACAAATGACGGAAACGGAGCAGAAGAAAATCAAAGATTAGAAAGAAAAAGAAGAAAAACGTGAAAAGAGAGGAAAAGAATGTGTGTGAGAGGTAGAATAGAATGTGAGAAAAGATTTTTGGCATTTTTCAAATAAAATTAAAAATAAATAGATATTTTTAAACTTCAAAACAAATCTAAAATGAAATGAAATAATTTTTTTCAAAACACCTATGAGGGTTCGAACCTAGAAACCAAAGGTAAACTAACATACATCCAACCATTAAACCAGTAGGCTCATTCTGACATTAAAATGCGGAAATAAATACAATTTCTCAACCTACTCACTGACCCTAAATACATACCTCAAAACTTGTAACCTCAAATTCTGGGATGTTACAGCCTCTCGATTCCGAACAATGCATACGTACACTTATCGCCAACGAACAGCAATCACATGACACTTACATTCGCTGGAGGAGCACCAATCGTCTATTGATTTTCCCTTATTCGAGCATTAAAATGAACAACACATCAATAAATTTTCCGTTACAAGAATAACGAAAACCCCCAAATCACATGATTAAAGAACTACCCAACAACTTACCTATCTAGAACGAATCAAATAAGCCAAATGGACAGCACCTACAACCACAAACACAATGGACAAGGATCAAATAAGAAAAAAAAAAAAGGGTAGAAACTAGAAGGAAATTGTAGGGAAAAAGAAAAAAGAACGTTGGAAAGAAGAGAGGAATTTCGGGAAACAAAACAAAATTCAAATTCAAATTCAAATTCAAAAATAATGATCTAAACTCCCCCACTAACAACCAAATCTCACAAAATCCGACTCACTAATTCTCATCCAACTACCACAGAATTTCAATTCCACCAAACTCTACTACTCAACCGGCACGCACACACAGAAGCAAAAATTATTGCCATTCGCTCACCCGGAGATTCGAACATAAGATCTTAGGGTAAGCTAACACTTTACCACTTGAACCAGTAGGTTTATTCTAACATGAGTTGATCGAAAATATAATATAAGCCAAACAATTAAGGACAAGGCTAGGAACAAAAATAATTGAATTTTCCCAAAATCAAATTTGAACCCATGACCTCAAACTCACACCCAAATCATTTAACCACTGAAGCAAATACTTGTTTATGAAGAAAATTAACGAATCAAAACTTAAGACTTTTGGGATGTTACATGCAATTTTTCTGAATGCATGTATGATTTATGTGTATCTGGATATATGGATAAGGATCAGGCAGCGCATAGGAGCTCAGTTTGATTTTATGGTTAAAAATACTACGGCTTATGTTTTATTTTAAAACTATTCTAGATTTTTAGACTTTTTAGACTGTAAATTATTTTGGGACTTTTTTTTTTCGATTTTGATTTGATTTTCTTGAATTTAGTAATTATTATTTCAAATTGCAAAATTATGTGTTTTTATACACTAAGTCATGGTTTCCGAAATTTAATAACTTAGAAATTTCTGCTGCAAATTAAAGTAATCACTTAAGTATTTTTTTGTAATGAAATAAATAGTTTTAATGAGTATTTTCCTAAAAAGAAATGGAAAGTGATTTATCAAAATTAACATTGTCAAAACATATGTTTTGTTTACAACAAGTTTTTGTTATTCCTCAAGATTCGACTATAACGTTTAAGCTAGGTGTAGGTGTTACAAAACCTCAAGCAGATGCTCCCAATTTTTAATCTAAACAATTAAATTTCAATGCTTGGAGTCCAACAAAATTGTGACACAAACTATGATCTTATTACTCTTGAATAAAATCGTGTTGATAATGTATTATAAAATAAAGAGAAATATAAAATGAACAAGAGAGAATAATACAAAAATAAAATGATGATTCAACTTTTACCTTGGATATCTAAAAAACCTATACATGCCCTCTATTTATAAAGCTTCAACTACTATAAATTACAAAATTCTAATAAATATAATTAAGGTATCCTGTAAATTTTTTTGCGGTTACAAGAGTCACAAAAAATGAATTATTCGAAAGTTATGGAAGCTATAGGACATCTATTTTACAACATTATAAAATATTTTTATTACTAATGTGTAATAATTTTATCATTATATATAAATTTTCGTTACTTATATATTTTTATTTACCTTAATAAAAATTATTCATTTATTTTATTTTAAATAAAATCATATAATTAGCAATATCTTTTGTATATAAAATTCGCTTCTTCTTTTTTTATGAATTTTGGATATTAGATTCAAATGGGATTGATCTCCGGTTGGAATTTTTAGTGGATCGCATTTTATAACTCTTGAGTCGTCAGATCACGTCGAACATTTTGGTTTGTTTTAAAAATTCAGATTTATTTTTGCTTAAAATTTCAAATTTCGTCCTTGATTTTTTAAAATGATAATTATAATGTAATTGTTTTAACTGAGAACTAATTATATGTATTTTAATTTCTTTTATTTTCCTTTATTTTTAATCTTTAATTTTTTATATAATATTTAAAATTACTCATAATTTTTTTTCTTCTTTTTTATATAAAAATGAGCTCAAAATCGCTATCTCAAATTAACAAGCATTAGCAAGTACAAACCCATGGATATCGTTCGAATACTCAATGTTAAAAGGAAAGGTAAAACATTTGTAAATAGCAAATTTACAAAGACTATCAGCCACTTTGATGCTCGAACGAGTGATCTACTCAATCTTCTCATAGCTCTTTTTTAATCTTTAAATAAGAGGATAATATGTTTCAGCGCACTCGAACCCTTATCCTCTTGTATTAACAATAATACCGATACTAACTGAATTAAGACTCAATCGACATATATATCCTCAATAATTGTTTGAAATCATTTAGAATATTATATAGTTTTCTTATAAAACCTTTTGAGAAATTATTATTGTGGATAACCATTTCCCTTGTCAATCCGTTGATAATATATATGGTCCCATCAAATGAAAATTTCAATCATGCTTGTCGTCCGGCCACCGGCCACTTGAAATGATTAAATGCTTCAAATGTAATTCCCTGTCAACTTATGTATATTTAACTACTAAACTTTCCCATCAAAATTAATATACGCAAAATTCTTTATATTCCTTTTTGTCTTCTTGCACTAATAATGTTTGTGTTAATTAGTGTAAACCTGAACTTTTTCATTTTTATATTGAATTTTCTATGAAATCAATTTTAATTTGAAATATAAGTAAATGCTTTTTCATCTTAAAATTGATGGATGTTACTCTGCCCTCGCACTCTGTTGGAGAAGATGGAATAGGGGAGTAGCTGTCGCTTTCCAAGAGTGGTCGAGTGACGAAGAAGGTTCATGCACTACGAACTATCTTCCCCTATCTACATGACATTCTAATTCTATAATTAAACGTCATAACTCATAATCCATAGTGAATTCGTTTAACTTATTTAAGCACCTTTTAAATATTATTTGCACACTACACTTAAAAAGTAACGTGTTAAACTTCATGAAAATTTAGTAAATACTCAAATGAATTTTATTATATTTAAAAATTAATTAAGATATCCGGATAATACCTCAATTCTTTAGTACAATATTATTCGTAATATTCTTTAATATAATCTAATTACCAAGAAATACATTACCATTTGATTTCATAAACATGAAAGAGAGTTTAATATTCACTTACCACAAATTTTATTTGCTTTATTCATGGCTTGATATTTATTTACTTCACCAATTTTACTTTATTTTTTCTTATATGAACATTTTGAGTAAACAATGGAGAACTTCGAAAGATATATGAAACAATATCATAATAACCACTAGACATATCGAAGTGCTCATATCACAAATGTCACAATAATATCACTATTAACATGAATTGCACCATAGTACCACGAATTTCACGAGCAACACAAATAACACAGGAGTACTTGAATTCCTATAGCATGTCAATTATATCCCACAAATTCTACTTAATTTACCAAGACTTTTTACATGAGTTTATTTATTTAATTTCGAGACTTTTATTCTTATCACAACTGCACTTTATATTTCATTTTTACCCAGAAATATTATATGTTTCTTATATTTATGCTGGATTCTATATTTTCCTTTCACTTTCAATTTCTCACTTATCTCACAATACTACTATTATACAAAAATTCACAAAATGAATATTTTACCAAATTATTTAAACTCTATATTAACACAATTATGTGTGACTTCAAATGATTCACTTATCACAAGATACTTTTATATTTATATTATTACACAAGTATATATAAATATTAAAATTTCACTTATAAATCATTTAGTTTTCCACTTAATTTCTTTATCACTAAGTTTTTATGTCACGAATATATTTTCAAACTCGTTTATGCTTTATGATAACACGATTACGATTCATGATTTCTTTTCACGAATAATTTTCATTAATTCACACTTAGCTACTAATATATTTCTCATACTTTTCACTGAATATTCATTGGTTGAATACTAAAATTAATTTTCACATCATTTCATATTTTTCATGATTCACTAAATTCTTCTCTAAATATTTTCATACATGAAATTTCTCCTCCTGTTCATGACATCACTATTTTATTTCAGAATTATATTTATATTTTAAATTTTTATATTAATCTGAAAATTATTTTAATTATATATTTTATTAAATTAATTTATCATATCAAAATTTGATAATTTAGGTGCATGCATCATTAAAATTACTATATATCCGAATAGTGATTTCAGACTTATAAACATCAAAGGATGTATCGTTTTGAACATTCATCACTGGATAATACAATTTAAAATAAAATGATTAAATTCGGTCCACAATCTGTTTTCATGAAATGCAATTATTTTGTAAAAAAAATGTGTAGGCATTGTCATGGACAATGCAACTATTGACGTTTGAGTTTGAAGAAATCCATCCATATAATGTAATTCTCTGATAACAAGAAAACAATGATAATGGAATGTTTTTGAGTCCACTATATCAGATAAAAGGTGGATGTTGTTTTCAATATTATGATGTAAGAGCACTCCACAATATATACAATATAAAATTAGTTTTTTAATATTATAATTAAATTTTCATATTTCATATTATATCTATATAGATGATATAATATATGTCATGTGTGGGTTTTTCCGATTTTTCTGATTAAATTTAGTTATTTTTTTACTTTATATTGAGTTGATTTTACATGTCAATATAATTGGTTATTATAAAATCAATAGATAATTTATTAAAATATATTTATATATTATATACATACACATACCCTTGAAAAAGAAGCATGGGTATATGTTTGAAATTCAGAATTTTGATGCAATTATAGAAATAAATGGAAAAAAGGAAGTGAATTGAGAAAGGCATTTCAAATACGATATTGGTTCATGGCCAATAGAGAAATGACAGTTGTATTGCTTTCTTTTGAGGTCAGAAAATGGCCTATCTCTTAATGATTTTGACCAAACAATCTATACTACTTTAAATAATGCATCTTTGCCTCCTTTGATGTTTTCTATTTGAAATTTATGACTGAATTCAAATCATTAAGATTTAAGGTTGTATAGGAAAAAATTAAAGCCCTTCTTGATTGAAACTTTTGAATATGCTGCTCAGGTTCAATGAAGAAAATTAAAATCCTAAACTCACTCTATTATGATTTGGGAATTTGTTCTTTTTTTTTTACCCAACTAAATTTCTGGTCTGAAATCTTTAACATCTTATCCTTGTTCTGTGTTTCATTCATTGTTATGTAGTAAAGGAAACTTCTTTTGTGCTATGCTTATCTGTTCTGTATGCAAAGATTTTTTTTTTTGTGTGTGTGTCTTTTCAAGTAGGGGGAGCCTGCCTGTTACTGCTTGTTGATACTGTGGGGTAGCTACTTGAGATTTTGTAGACTTTAGGGCTTGGGGACCGAGAGTAGAAGTGTTCAAAGACTCTACCATTACTTAGTTTTTAAATTGTTGAATTTGGGATGGGTTTGAGTTCATTTTTGGCTCATTTGACTAGTTAAAATATTATAAAATCTATTAAGCAGTAACTAGTAACTCAATGTGCATCAACCTTAAATAGAGAAATAACATATTGCATATGTAGAAAATTTAATAAGATTTAATGCCTTGATGTCAAAAGAATTAGAATTTAATTAAATTATATATAAAATTTATTTAATATTAACTTAACATTTTTTTACTTCAATATTACTCCAAATAGAATTAATATTAATCTTTAAAATAGATGAAAGCACTTGTAATTATATAATAAAAAATCTTAACAATTAACATAAATACACTTGAATTATTAAAAATTAAAATAGAGAAAATTAAACTAATATAAATTAATGAGATTCAAACAAAAAAATTTTACCAAAATATAATTTCAAGCTAAATATATATGAGAATGATAAAATTTAAAAAAAAAAATCAGAACATCAATATACCTTATATAATATAGAGTACATTATGAAATTTCACAGTTAAGTACACACTCTTTTTAAAGAAAATATAATAAAAATTTGATAAATTCTAGGGTCCATGGCCTAAACTCCTTCAAAGAGTAAAAATATTGAAGTCGGAGATTCAATCTCCACTAATAAGAATGGAACATATTTCATTATCAATTATTTATTTATTTGAAGAGCATTCACAGTAAAAAAATTAATCACTGTTACTAACAGTGAACACTTTAATTTTGACAAATAAAATTTGAAATTATTGAATATAAAATTTGATAGCGGTAATTGCATGAATTAGGTGGATTTGGCTTCCATCACACTTATAGTGAGGTGGAATCTTAAGATTATATGCTTTTTTATTTCTTTTCACTGGCATTCAAGTATCCATTGAGGAGAAGTGAATTGAATCACAAAAGTTGTTCAGGATGAGAGGGCGTTATTATGTGTATACTTAGACCTGATCATGGCTCGGCCCAAAGGCTCACCCAAAATGTAAGAGGTTTGGCAAAATATAAGCCTAAAAAATGGGCTTAGACAAAATAAGGCCCATTTAAAAAATGAGTTTAGTCTCAAGTAAGGCATTTTTGGCCCGGCCCGAATTCATTAAAGGATAATTTTTTTAATATTATTTTCTTATTGTTTTCTCCCTATTTTGCTACCATTTTACTATTATGATGCTACTATTTTGTTGTTATTGTTTGGATATTGTATAAAAATTTATTTTATTGTTAATTTTGTTATTATTTTAGAGGCATTTGTTTATTAAGTTGCATCTATCTTAGTGTTATTTAAGTATACATATTTTTAAATTTTATTTTCAATTTGTTGGGTAGTATTTATTTTGATGTTTATAGTATTTTGATATATTATATATTTTTTAAAATAATACAAAAATTAATGTGGGCGGGCCGGGTTGAGCTCGGGCCTAGCAAATGAGCCTAAATTTTTAGTTGAGCTGGTCCCATGTACACCTCTATGTATACTTCTTTTAGGTTGTTTTATTTAATTTTTGAGTCAATTATTTTACTCAATTGGATATTAAAAAAATTATTATATTATAATGATATATAGATTTATTTTACATAAACTTTATTAATATAAAATTAACTAAAAAATAATTACATAAAACAATAAGTATAAAATATGATATCATATAGTTTTATTAACTTTTAATAAATTTATTATTAATAGTAATATGATTTTTATAATAATTATTATCTATTAATTTCTTAAATGTCCTCTCATACATACATACATACATACATACATACATACATATATATATATATATATATATATATTATAATATTCCTAATTGATTTGTCCATCACAAGGTTTTAAGATGATAAGGATAGAAAGAAAGCTTTCATGGAGATTGGAGTGAAAATTTTAACATAAAACCTTTCTTCTTTTTTTTTTATATAATTTTTATGGGATTTTGTAAATTATATTTTCATAATAAGTCTTTTTAATTTGTTTATATTGAATAAATTAACTTACAATTTTACATAACTAGCTTATAATTTTACATGCCTTGCAAACAATTATAATATTAAATTAAAATTAAAAAAAGTAAAATAACATGCATCAATTATAATAATGATTCATTATAAGTACGAAAGATATTTATATTAAATTGATAAACACATTTAATAATGATGATTAAAAATAATTATTGAAATCTTACATGATAAATCTTTTTACTTTTTAAAATCCCTCTCATCCATTTACAACAATGCATAATAATAAGGAGGAGGAGGAGGAGAAGGAAGGAGGAGGTAAAAAAGTATAAAAGTACTTGCTTTGCAAGAAATAAACAACTTATGAAAAAAATTAAAAATATCATAATATTATATAGTGTCTTCATAAATTAAAATGATCTTACATATCTCTCGGTGTCTTTGAAATATATTTTTTCTTTGAGATGCTTCTAACTTATTAATGCTGATAATTTTCATTCTTTTACTAATTATTTTTCTTAAATGCTACTAATAGATGCTATTTATAGTTCTAAACTTAAATTTTAATTGATATATAACTCTAGCACAAATTAAGTAATAATTAAAAGATAAAAACAATATCTATTTTTATAATTAGACTTCTATTCAAGTTTATTTTATTATGAAAATAAAAATTTACTAATAAAAATAAAATAATTCAAATTTTTAAAACTATTAACCTTAATTATTAGTTATTTTGGCTTATAGGTAATGAGTATGCTTAGACTTTTATTTAAGTTATAATTCTAGAGCCACAGAATTGTCACAACTTATTTTTAAATAAGATTATAACTAATAGTTCTAAATTAAATTATAAATATTTCTAAATGTCAATTAGTAATATGGTAGGAAATAAAGGAAATTCTTGCTAATTCAAAAGTTTTTCTAAACTCGTGCTTTTATATATATTATAGATAGATTATAAATAAAGCTTTATTTAAACCCGATTTTAAAAAGTCTTTTAAGTTCATCACTATTTTACAAATTAAATACACTATTATGATTGAAATAAATATTTATAATATAAATAATGTTAGAATAAATTATTCAATGGCCACAATATTTAAATTTAAGTATAGCCTATATTGACTATTTCGAATTATCTATTATTATAATATTTATATTTTAAAAATTATCTATTATTATAATATTTATATTTTAAAAATAATATCAAAATATTATCTATTTAAATTGATTCTAATATCAATTACCATGTTTTTAAAATATGTATTATTATATTTTAGTTTTATAACTATATTATTAATGAAATGTTACAATTTTATAAAAAATTAAGAAATAATTAAATGTAATTTAATTAATACATAAAATCAACTTGTGCATAGAAGGGCGAGAAAACTTACTTTATATATACTTAGATTTTGTCTAAATTTATTTTTGTTATATTTAGGCTAAAGTTATGATACTTTAATTTGATTTGTGTTTGGTAATGATTATTTTGTATAATATTTATAATTATTAATGAATGTTGTATAATATTTATAATTATTAATATGTTAATATTTGGTGTATACGAGCTGAAAGTGTTTTGAATAAGCTGAATTGTGAAGGAAACTCTTGTAGTTTTAGAGCTAACACGAGTAATATTTAAAACACACTTGTTGTTTTAAGCCTAGAAACAATAAGAATCTTTTGTGAAATAGGCTCCTGTTAAAACATCTTTATTTTCAATAAAAATGTATTTTTGTGTTTCATGCCGAGCAAATATTTTCTCATTTTTTTTCCATGTCATACTATATATTCTTTTGTTCTTTGGAATGTTCTTTCATTTTTCATCCATGATTATAAATAATCATCTTCAGAACCATTTATTCTTTGGAATTTGCCTACGTACCTACAATAGGTACCCAGTTATCGGGACATGAGCAGCGGCATTACGGACTCCTTTTGAGTGAAATATGGGTCTAAAAGGATCGAATATTTTGAAGATGTCGGAGATTACAACTTACCCATTGATCATTAAGGATGGTAAAGCGAAATGAAAATAGACTCTATCGTACAAAGGGTGATGGACATTGTGAGTCTAGGAAAGGAGTGAAGATTGAAGCCTTGCCTCCATCGAAACAAAGCAAGAGCGCCATCGAGTTATTCCAAGAATTCAAAGATGTCTTTGCATGACCGCATCAAGATATGCCTAGGCACGAGGAGGCTATGGAGTGTTCGGAAAGACACATGCTAGGAGATTTCGATAGCGGAGTTGATTATAAGGTTCGGTATTCTTTGGTCTACCATGAAAGGAGGTTACGCCGGTTATGTCGTAAATGCCAAATTGAGAAGGCGTGACTTATATGCTTCCTTTATTTTTTCCTATCGTGGAGCATAGATGTTACGTGGGCGATATCGTCAAAAGCATCTAGTCGACACCTATTCATCTTCATGATTATCAATTATTTCACTAAGAGGGTGAAGAAGCGGTTCTTATGGCAAAGTTACAAAACAAGCGCCATCAAATTTAATTTCAATTTTGAATGCAAGTTCGAGTTAAAAAAGAAAGGAAAAGAAAAGAAAGAAGCTATCCAAGATTTTGAAAGATGGTTGAAACTTGTAAAGATTGGCATAGACTAGTTACCATTTACCCTCTATGCTACTCGAATGTTAGCCGGGACCTCACGGGTAGCGCCTTTCTCATTGATCTATGGGATGGATGCAATCTTACCTATCGAAGTTGAGATTCTTTTTATTCAGATTCTGTCAAAGTTAAAGTTGGATAAAGCGGAATGGGTTCAATCTCGGTATGATCAACTGAATCTGATAGGGAAAAAAGATTAAGAGCCATCCGTCATAGTCAAATGTACCAGAAGCGAATGATGCGGGCTTACAACAAAAAGTCTACCCCAGAGAGGTTCATGAAAGAGACTTGGTATTGAAAAGATCCCCCCTATGCAAAAGGGCTTCAGGGGAAAGTGGATGCCTAATTGGGAATGACATTATGTTGAAAAAAAAGGTTTTTTTTTGGAGAAGCATGGATACTAGCCGAGATGGACGGCAAAAGTCAGTCAAACCCAATTAATGTGGACCCAGTCAAGAAGCGCTTCGCTTATGATAGAAATAGGCCAAGGTAAAAACCCATAAAGGGCGCTTTGAAGTTTTTTGCAAAAAAAAAAAAAATAGAGAGGCCAAGGTGAAAACCCGCACTTTGAGACTAAAGGGGCTTTGAGTCGAAAACCCAAAAAAAAAGGGCGGCTCAAGTTATGATCAAATTGTGATGGGGCATCTGATGGTTCGCTACGCTTGAATTAGCAATGAGGAAGTATGTTACGTCTTGGGGCATCGACAAGTACTCGAATCCCTAAACACATATTGAGCTTAAATGGTCCTCAGAAGTTTGAACAAAGAAGCTCAAATTTGCGATATCTGGGGCACCTAGTTTCCATCTTACCCATTCTGAATTTGTTCATTTCAAGATACATTACCAATAAATTTCCTTTTGATTGCTTTTGCTATATTATTTATTTGAGCTATGCTCTAATTAATTTCTTTCTTGTCCATTATTATGATCTTTTCCAAGCATTTCATATTGAAATAATGATTATTGAACTAATAATGCTTTCATAAAAGAAGTTTTGCGTATTACTACTGAAAGTTTCTAAATAATACAAGAATTCGAAATGGGACAATTGTTTAAAACTAACCAAGCTTAAAAGGCTCGGAACACTTGAGAAAAGGGACTAAGCAGTGTCAACATCTTCAGATTCTCTGTTAGAGGTATCAGTTGAACAAAGAAGACACACGTCGGGGATATCACCTTAATAAACAACAAGCAATGACAGCCCAAGTGTTAAAAATAGATCATTCTCATTTTGCACTCATTCATAACATTTATAATACATATGGTTAGGAACATTTTCATGACATCCTAATCATTTGGCATAAACATATACCCATGAAATTAATTCTCGGTAGGTTCCCATGAGGACAATGTAACAAAATTCTTTGGGAGTTCTGAAGATTATAGACCTTATCCCATGAGCAAGAGTGGAGCAGTCAAAACGATGAGCCTCAATTCCCTAGCGGTGGGGTAGCGGGCGATTCTGAGCCTTATCCTTGAGTAGGAGTGGAGCAGTCAAAATGATGAGCCTTAATTCCTAGCGGTAGGGTAGCAGGCTAAGGTTCTGAGATCCTATCCCTTGGCGGGAGTGGAGCAGATCGAAGTCGATGAGCTTTAATTCCCTAGCGGTAGGGTAACAGGCTAAAAGCAGACCTTATCCCATTGGCGGCGAGTGGAGCAGTTGAAAACATTGAGCCTTAATTAGTAGCGGTAGGAGTAACAGGCTAAAAAGCGAGATCTTATCCCTTGGTAGGAGTGGAGCAGATCGAAGATGATGAGCCTTAATTCCCTAGCAGGAGGTAACAGAGCTAAAAAGCAGACCTTATCCTTGGCGGGGTGAAACAGGTCAAAACATTGAGCCTTAATTCCTAAGCGGTAGGGTAACAGGCTAAAAGCGAGATCTTATCCCCTGAGCACGAGTGGAACAAATCGAAGGCGATGAGCCTTAATTCCCTAAGCGGTAGGGTAACAGGCTAAAAGCGAGATCTTATCCCTTGGAGGCGAGTGGAGCAGTTGAAGGCGATGAGCCTTAATTCCTAAGCGGAGGTAACAGTGAAGGTTCTGATCTTATCCTTGGCGAGAGTGGAGCGGATCGAGCGATGAGCCTTAATTCCCTAGCGGTGGGGTAACGAGGCTAAAAGCGAGATCTTATCCTTTGAGTAGGAGTGGAGCAGTTGAAGGCGATGAGCCTTAATTCCCTAGCGGTGAGGGTAACAGTGAAGGTTATAGATCTTATCCCTGGCGAGTGGAGCAGTTGAAGGCGATGAGCCTTAATTCCCTAGCGGTAGGGTAGCAGTGAAGGTTATAGATCTTATCCTTTGGTAGGGTGGAGCAGGATCGAAGCGATGAGCCTTAATTCCCTAGCGATGAGTAACAGGCTAAAGAAGCGAGGCGAGGAGTGGAGCGGATCGAGGCGATGAGCCTTAATTCCCTAGCGGTAGGGTAGCAGGCTAAAAAGCAGACCTTATCCCGGCGGGGAGTGGAGCAGTCGAAAACATTGAGCCTTAATTCCCTAGCGGTAGGGTAGAGCAGGCTAAAGCGAGATCTTATCCCATCGAGCATGAGTGGAATAGATCGAAGGCGATGAGCCTTAATTCCCTAAGCGATGGGGTAACAGGCTAAAAGCGAGATCTTATCCCAGCGGCGAGGAGTGGAGCAGATCGAAGATGATGAGCCTTAATTCCCTAGCGATAGGAGTAGCAATTTGAAGGTTATAGATCTTATCCCTTTGAGCGAGGTGGAGCAGATCGAAGGCGATGAGCCTTAATTCCCTAAGTAGTAGGGTAGCAGTTTGAAGGTTCTGATCTTATCCTTGGCCGAGTGGAATAGATCGAAGGCGATGAGCCTTAATTCCCTAAGCGATGAGTAATGAGGCTAAAGCGGATCTTATCTTTCTTGGCGGGGAGTAGAAGCGGATCGAAGGCGAGATCTTATCTCCACTGAGCAAGAGTGGAGCAGGTCGAGGATTATAGCCTTATCTCCACTGAGTAGGAGTGGAGCGGTGAAAGAAAGTGGATCTTATCTTCCTTGGCGAGGAGTGGAGCGGATCGAAGATTCTAGCCTTATCTTCCACCGCGAGGAGTGGGCGGTGAAGAATAGATCTTATCTCTCTTGAGCAAGAGTAAGCGGATCGAAGCAGTAGATCTTATCTCCAGGCGGGAGTGAAGCGGATCGAAGATTATAGCCTTATCTCCACTAAGCGAGAGGTGGGCGGGCTAAAGATAGCAGATCTTATCTTCAGCGGCGAGGAGTGGAGCGGATCGAAGACAACAAATCTTATCTCTCTTGGCGGTGAGTAGGCGATTAAACAGATCTTATCTCTCTTGGCGGGAGTGAGCGGATCGAAAGTGGCGAGATCTTGTCTCCACTGAGCAGGAGTGGAGTAGATCGAAACAAAATTCCTATACCCATGAGGGTGCGGTGGGTTAAAACGAGGTTACCTGGAAAAAGAATGCATCAAGAAGCACCGAGACTTGGCAAGACCGGGCAAAATTAGTCCTCTTAAAGTCTTTGCTTCGTTCCTGTTACACGACAACGAGCAAAGAGGGGCAGCTGTATGACCCAATTTTACCCCAACCAAAGCCCAAACAACAAACCAAAAAAAAAAAAATCAAACCAAACCCAATTAACCAAGCCTAAATAACCCTAACCCAACTAAACCACTAAACCGACCACTAACTCCACCACCCCACTAAATCGACCACTAACTCCACCACTCCACTAACTCCACCATCCCACTAACTCCATCACCCCACTTGCATGCATAAGTTGTAGAATTTGGCTATAAAAGCCATTCAAAACCATTGTAAAGGGAGGTTGTTTTCTTCTTCTTCTATTTTTGGATAATTCACGAATACACGAGAAATCAAGTACACAAAAGAAAAGAATTTTAAAGACAGATTCAAAATATTCAAGATGTTCTTTTATTTTGTTCTTTTTATTCATTTTTTACACTTGTTTTAAGAATAAATGCGAAAATCTGAAAAAAGAGGTGAAAGCGTACCCATTTTGAGATCGTCGAAAAAAAAAGCTTTTTAGTTTCAACCGCAGTATCTTGGTCTTGCAATGACCCCATTTTGGAAGGTGGGGATATTTTCCTTTTAGCCCTCCTTGTTACTCGCAAGTTCTAATTGGTCCATCTTTTTAATTTTATTTACGATTTTGCCCCGGATGCTTGTTTTAAATTCAATTTAGTCCCTATACGCTTTACTTTTAAATCAATTATCTCTAAATATATATTATTGTACTTCTTTGTTTTAATGTGGCAATTACCATTATTTTTTTAATTTTTTCTTTTTCTTTATTACTATTACTAGGTTCGTTAGCATTATTAGCATCATTTTATTATTGCCACTATTTTACATGTATTATTATTATAAAATCATTTTTTATATTACTATTTATTATTCCTATTTTCATTACTATTATTTTTTATCACTATTATTACATATATATTATTACTACAATTATACTTATTATAATTACATTTATTTTACTACTACCATTATTTTTTATTATTACCACTATTAATTCTAATATTATTCTTGTTATTTTCTTATTGATATTTTTATTTTTGCTTTTTTCAAAATTCATAAAAAGGGTTTCACAAATGTAATATTTCGTGTTTGGAAGTTCGAAATTGTGCCCAATCGTGTTGGGCTTGATTTTTCGTTAAATGCGATCACTAAATATTCTTTAAAGATTTTGATCATGTTTTTGAAAATAAGGCAATGTTTCGTGTTTGGAAGTTCGAGATTTGTGCCCAATCGTCTTTGGGTCTCGATTTTCTATTCGTCAAACAACTAAATATCCTTCAAAGATTCTTTATCGTGTTTTCTTAAATAAGGCAATATTTCATGTTTGGAAATTGAGGATCGTGCCCAATCGTCTTTGGGTTTCGACTTTTAGTTTGACCAAATAGCGGAATACCCTTTTTTAAATCGGATGCATGGATTTTGGAAATCATGGAGCGATCTTGGTATTGAGGTTTGAAACATCGTGTCCTATCGTCTTGGATGTGGCATTTCATCTTTTCGAACAAGAGAGTTTCGATATCCAATGCGAGTTATCAAACATTTTAAAGATTCATATTTTAAAATATTTTCTAATTTTCGATATTAAGGACATTAATCAATCAACACGGTACCAATTTTGGGCGTTAGGGTGCTAATCCTTCCTCGTAAATAACCGACTCGAGAGCCGTTTTCTTAAAATTCGTAGACCAAAATGTTTTCTAAAGTGACCAGTCACACTTCAAAAATGATTGGTGGTGACTCGTTTTTCTTTTTTAAAGTCGGCCCATTTTCCAAACAAAAAATGGTTTCGATAGTTACAATTTTATAAAAAATTAAGAAATAATTAAATGTAATTTAATTAATACATAAAATCAACTTGTGCATAGAAGGCGGAGAAAACTAACTTTATATATACTTAGATTTTGTCTAAATTTATTTTTGTTATATTTAGGCTAAAGTTATGATACTTTAATTTGATTTGTGTTTGGTAATGATTTGAATGTTGTATAATATTTATAATTATTCATATGTTAATATTTGGTGTACCCGTAGTGTATTTTTATTTATTTCATAAGCGTCTTAAAAATTGTCATGTGTCTTCTTTTTAAAAATATTTATTTATTTAACATTATATTATATCCCTATAGGACACTTGTCAACTATTAATCTTTGTTTGTAGAGTTTGAAAACTCTACTGACAATTATTTCATTAATAATTAGTACAGTTATAATTGTATCTCAAGAGAATTAAATTATTATTCAACATTTTATTAGTTTATGATTAATATTTGATAGAAACATTTTGTTAGTTAATTTGGAAATTCCCCAATTGTTGGATATAACCTAACTGAGACCAATATGGAACCTGTGCCACCCAACTAGCTAGCTGCTATTCATGCTTGAGAAAGACTGTGCATAAAATAAGGGTAATGTGCCTAATATTTCAGAATAAATGTAGTTAATGGAAATATAGAGACATTAATTTAAGCTAAAAGATTTGGTGAGCATCTATATTTTTATTCTGCTATTCCACCTGAGTCTGCAACTTGGGTTTTATGACAATCATCATTGGAATCCGTATAAGAAACATAATCTAGTTATATCTAAATCCCAGCAACCAATTATTAAATTACATGAGTGAAGTATAGAAAAATCATTCACAGATAGTGGATTGCGACCTGCTGGCTTTGATTCTTTTTGTCTGGATGGCACAGTGAACCAATGCATAGTTTTTAGGTGAAGGAAATGACTTCTAATTATCCCAAAAGCATGACGTGTTGGTGGTTTTGGAAAATCCATGCGACTCTGACATGTGTGTTGATGACCATCATTAGTGGTGTTTCTTTTGTTGATAAATGCAACTAGCACTGTATGGATGCTTTGTCAGCTTACCATATATTTGTCTGCCAAGTTCCAACTTGGAAAATCTTGCCTTTCCTTTTAACCAAGCAGTGATTCAGAAATTACTCATCTTCAATTCAAGTTTAAATTCTCTTATGGACAGTTTATAATTTAATTTTTGGGCCAAATTTATTTGGATTTTTTAAAAATCGAAATTACCTTTCGGGGGGATACTTAACATGTTAGTTACATACAACGCTTAATATCCATCATTTATAATTAAATTAGAATTATTAGGGTATTTAATCTCATTCGCTCCTTTAACTTCTCTTCCCCTGCTAGTCTGGTATAGTGTTTTCTGATCTTTACGCTACCCTAATTTGGCAGTTTTTAACGCTTATCCACAGTTGATCCTACTCTATATTACCTCGTAAAACGGATTTGGATTTGGATTTGAGCAAAATTCAAACCCCATCTCATTTTCAAAATCTGAGATTTTAAGAAAAACACAGAAAATTTTTGTTCTCTCTTTTACTCCTTTTTTATAAAAAAACAGATTAAAAAGTCAAAAATTACATTTATGTTTGATTTGTTTCTTTAGTTGCTTTATCTTCTTTGATTGATTTGTTGTTAAAATCTAAATTGTTCATCATTCTTTATCATGTAACACGGGAGATTATTTCGGCTAAACAATTTGGTACGCTCTTTACCCCTAGATGTTGAGTGCGCCTATGTAAATGAAGCCACCAATTAAACAAGTGCATAAGAATTATCCAACCACTGTGACAGGTGCTGGGTTTATCCACCAACCAGAGCTCATTATCCAAGTATACATGGATGAGTAACCATTTCCATGTATATATATATATATATATATATCATCAACTCTATAAACTTACATAAAAGAAGTGCTGAGAAAAAAAACAAACACACAGCAAAAGACTTGAAGCTTTAATCCCTTAGTAATTATACAATTGGTTCCAATTTTCCTAGTGAGGAATCAATATCAGCCCTATCTATGTTATTCGGATTCAATTATGAGTGTCAGATACACTTGTTTGACACAGGTTTCAGTTTTTCATAGTTTTTGCATGTTTTTAAAGGATCCTGAAAGGGTCAAATATAGGTAACGGATCCTTCAGAACAAAATGCAGTGCGATGGTGCAAGATCCCTACAACTAACACAATCCACAAATTATCACTTCATAAATGGAACCCCAAGCCAGAACAAACAATCAATCATATTCCTCATTATCTGGCATCAAAAGAGAAGCCGTTCCCAAGGGATCCTCTTTGGAAAGAACAGCCAAACCACAACAGCAAATCAATAATTAAAACAGGATTACAGAGCATAATCTGAGTAGCAACCACCCAAACAACGAAATCTTATGACCTGGATGATGAACGAATCCATGAGTCCTGTCTCTACAACTTATGATGTTTATCAAGGAAAGCTACGCCTTAATCAAAAGAAATTTCATTTTGCTCACTTGAAAAGCTTTTACAACCAATGCCAACCCTTCTCATACAATCAACAAACCCTCCACATACAAGAGAAAAATTGAACATAAGTGTGCGACACTCACATCCGAATCTGAGCAACATAAAACAAAGAAACCTTATATTCCCTTGGTGACGAAGGATCCATAAATAATGTCTAACAAACTTACGATGCTTCTCATAGTATTTTATACCTTTAACAGAAATAATTTTCCTTTCCCTTACTTGAAAAACTTATAAAAGCCAATGCTAATCATACCAACACAATGCACTAATCAAATGGAACCCCGGAACAAACACTTCAAACATACTCATAACCTGTCCCAAATTTTGCTTTAAGGAAAGGCCACTCATAAGGGATCTACTTTGCAAAGAACTGCCTTACAGAGTGTTATCTGATTACAAAGTTACCAAACAAAGAAACCTTAATGATCCATAGGATGAACCAATCTACAAGCTACATCTAACCAGTTTGAAATGTTCCAAATGGTAAAACATAACTTAATCAAATGCTCAAATGACTAGCCACGGTCAGAATAGAAAATTTTCGATTAACTACTACTACTTAAACAAGACAAGCCCCAAACAACTAACCCAAAATAAGCTTATCCGAGTCAGTCAGTCAGTCCTACAAACATAATCCAAGAATTATCACATCACAAATGGAACCCCAGAAGCAACTCTTCGAGCATACTCCTCATAATCCGCCCCAAAAAACTGCCTCAAAAAATACTCCTCATAAGGAATCCTCGCTGCAAAAAACCGCCAAACAACAACAGCAAAACCAACAGTGGCTATAGGATTACAAAGCATTATTTGAGTACCAACTGACCAAATCAGGAAGCCACAATAACTCGGATGACGAACAAAGGCATAAACTCCACTGGTAACCAACTTATGATGATCCTCATGATAAACCCTAATTAAATGTGTAAAAGACCGACCAGCAGTTACAATAGCCAATTTCCTTACAATTTCTCCTACAACAAGCATTGCAAGCCCTAGATTACTAACCCACAAATGTTCTTTCAGTCCAGGGAAAAAAAGGAGTTCAAAAAAGTATTCAAGCAATGCGAAGACCATGGCTAAAACATATTCTTTACTGACAAGAAGTGATTTGACATTAACATTTGACATCCCATGAATAGCAGCAGCTAAAATGTATTCTGAGCTATGGAAAAAGAGAATTGCCAATAAAAACTGAGATAATGGATCCATTTTTCTGAAACTAAAATAGGTTCCCTGAATATAAAAGTCGAGCCCTCTGTGAGTTGGGTTTTCGCTTTTACCTACCGCCAATCCACTGCTCGTGAAAGTTGCTGAGATCTTTGGAGAGAAAGGTACGGCCGATTAGGCTATCAACTACGAACATTAGCACAGATGGCGAAGGGTTTTCGTCGTTTCTTTCTTTTAAGGGTTAATTAAGTAAAAGGTTAAAATATGCTTGAGGTCCATGTACTCTTCATTTATTTGTAATTTAGTCCACTTACTTTTATTTTTAAGAATTTAATCTCTCTTTTCGAATTTAAAAATTTAGGTCTATTTTCTAGCACCGTTAAAATGTGGCATATTGAAATAAAAAAAACCCACTTAATAATTATGTAACAAAAGAAGTTAACAGTTTGGCAAAAAGAAAAGTCCTAAATTTAACAGAAAAGTTTATCATGATTAACAACCGGACTTGTATTTTTAAATCTGAAAAGTAAAAACACCAAATTCTTTGAAATAAAAGTCGAATGACTAAGTTTTATATATACAAAGAGTATAGAGATTTAATCATATTTTAACCTAAGCAAACTTACTAGAAACTATATTTTTTAGGGTAAACTACATGGCAGGTCATTCAACTAGGCTTAAATTTCTTTTTTTGTCATCCAATTATGGAAAGTTACAAAATAGGCATCCAACTAATTGTGTTTATCTTTTTTTTTTAATCTAATTCTATTAATTTCATTAATGTTGTGACGGAGAGATGATGTGACAATTCTAAAATTGGCAAAATAGAAAATTTAATCCTCTTGTAAGGACCTGATTTTCAACGACGTCGAAAAATTTAATTTTGAGGCCGCATTTCTTACACTACAACAAAACAACCAAACTGCAACACTTTTTTTTACCTAAGAAGACGCAAAAAAGGTTGGCATAAGTTTTGCGACGCTTCTCTCGACGCTTCCAAGTAGGTTGTCTATAGCACAATTGGCATAGGCTTCCGACACTTTCGAAAAAGCGTTGCCATAAGTCAACATAAGCCGATCCTTATTTAAGGGTTGGAAAAGACCTAATCAATGCCAACCTTTAAAAGGGTTGGGATAGACCTAGTTAAGGCCAACCTTTGAAAAAGGTTGCGATAGACCTATTTAAGGCAACCTTAAAAAGGTTGGTATAGTTTTGTAACACCCCAAACCCGGCCTAAACGTTACGATCGGATCTGGCATGTCACATGAAAGGAATGTCTAAAAACTGTGTGTTCGTTAAAAAGTTCTTGTTCGTTATATTTGTTGTGAAAAATCAAGTGTAAGTAATTTTGAATAAGAAACGGTTTATTAACATTTTAGGAAAATCTGTATTAAACATTTAATAACAAGCGATAACCAAATTAAAAGCTAAAACCAAATAAAATACCAAGGCCTTATTACATTGCAAAATCCCAAAATTAGAAAGTAATTTTAAATAGAAACCTGAAAGTTTACTGAGAAAACAAAGTGCATGGCTACCACGAGTCCACCTCGGCTCCAAGTCTTCAAACTAGGGATTACCGAAACATTTAAAAAGAGGGTGAGTTTACGAAAACTCGGTGTACAACCCCAATAGTAAGAACATGTATCAACCCATACGAATACAACATATTAATCATGTATGCAATGCAACCCAGCCCAACCTAAGTATCCAACCTCTACACACCACACTTTGCCAGGTCACACACTGGGATTACTAAATCGACCCTCCATCCACTACACACCCTCGGAGCGATCCGCAATCAACCGCACATCACCTTAATCGTGGCATAGCCACCAAATAATGTGACAAAGTCACCAGATACATAATATTGTGACATAAGTCACCGGATAATGTGGTAAAACCACCGGAACACTTCCCTTTTCATTGTAACCTCGTGCTGGTGCAACATACATAATATTACAATTCGTGTATGCGGTAGGACATGTATGCAATCATATATCAAATAACGTATGAAATGAATTACCATCATAATCGAATAATAATATACAACATAATCAATCTAACCAACCTCTAAGGTATAACAATAATTTTACCTACCAAGGGTATTTTGTAATTTACCTACCAAGGGTATTTTAAGTAATTTACCCACCAAGGGTATTTTCATAATTTACCCACCAAGGGTATTTTCATAATTTACCAAGGGTATTTTCATAATTTACCTACCAATGGTATTTTCGTAATTTACCCACAAGGGTATTTTAAGTAATTCCTTTTGCAATGGCCTCCAGGAGGTCTAATGTTACCACTGACGACTGGCTACCATTTTCATTCGTCACCAGACTATTGGGCCTAAAACTTCGATTTTGGCCCATCATTCTGCACGTTCGTGTGGCCCACCTAACACAAATATAGCCCGTATATAGGTTCCACCTAGTCTAGTTCACTATATACTATATCATCATACAATTTATTCCAATTGGGCCCACTTGACCCATTGCGCCCAAGCAAACCCCAACCCACAAGAATACTTGATGGCCTCAACTATCGTCGAAGCCCCAACATGCGGCATTCGCGCTCGTGTAACCACTAATGCCGTGGCCTGCACTTCGGCATTTGTCGCTCTACAACTAGTAGAGAGAGTTACACACCGATAGGACTACGGTGCTAAACATGCTCTGCGACCACTCCTGTGCCCAACGCCCACCAAGGTATGTTAATCCTCCTCCGGCATGCTCTTTTATAGCTAGCTCTTCACTTTCATTCCTTGTATCTTTCCGATGTGGGATCCCTTCGTCGATGGAGTTTAAATTCAATGAAACTCTTACTAATCTAATTAAAATAAATACTCCTTGCTCCTCATGAGATTGAACCCAAGCTCTCCCATCAACCAATTCATGCCACTTGCCACTTTACCAACCAGACTCCTTGTGTCTTAAACCATGCGCAACTAAATATAACCCTATGGCCAAGGTCTAAATTTATTTAATAAAAATAATCTAAAAGGAATGCAAATGCTACAACTAGAACCTTGGACCTCCTTCCTTCCTTGTGGCATCATTCCCTTGTCCTTAAGTGGCATCACTTTGCCACTACACCACAATTGCACTTGTGTCATTTTCCTCCACATTTTATTCTTAAGGCCTACCGCCAACCTCCGTGGTTTTTTCACCTAAAACCAAAATTTTTCCTAAGGTTTTCTTGAACCGGGACTTCATAGAAGCCCGTAACCTTTCAAACTCACTTATCTAATTGGTCCAACTTGCATTTAAGCCGATCTCTTATTCTTCAAAAAATTTAAGCTACTACTACATGAGGCCCATTGAGCTCAATCCTATTAGGCCCAATTTGAGGATGTCACAAATCTACCCTCCTTAAAGAAATTTCGTTCTTCCAACTAACTAATAGTCACATCGTCCTAACCTACCACACTACGCTCACGCTGCACTCTCGATCTAATAACACTAATAAACCAAATCTCAAACTTCTTTCTCACAACTAGATATCTAAACACAAAAGCAAATCGATATTTATACATACAATTTCTATATCCAAACCAATACACACAAAATAAATACCAAAAATACAGTCATAACATTGTCTTAACAAACATAAAATAAGGGAACTTACAGTTTGGATCGGAGACTCAAGGTGCCATACTTAGACAACATGTATTTTCAAACAAACTTTTGAAAACTTTTTTGAACCCCATAACCTGATTGAGTTTTTGAAACCTAGGCTCGATACAAAATTGTAACACCCAAACCCGGCCTAAGCGTTCTGATACCGGATCGGCATGTCACATGAAAGGAATGTCTAAAAAGCGTGTGTTCGTTAAAAAAGTTCGTGTTAGTTATATTTGTTGTGAAAAATCGAGTGTAAGTAATTTTGAATAAGAAGCGGTTTATTAACATTTTAGGAAAATCCGTATTAAACATTTAATAACAAGCGATAACAAATTAAAAGCTAAAACCAAATAAAATACCAAGGCCTTATTACATTGCAAAATCCCAAAATTAGAAAGTAATTTTAAATAGAAGCTGAAAGTTCTGAGAAAGCAGTGCATAGCCACCACAGAGTCCACCTCGGCTCCAAGTCCTCAAACTAGGGATTACAGAAACATTTAAAAAGAGGGTGAGTTTACGAAAACTCGGTGTGTACAACCCCAATAGTAAGAACATGTATCAACCCATACGAATACAACATATTAATCATGTATGCAATGCAACCCATTAACCTAAGTATCCAACCTCTACACACCACCGTGTCGCCGGTCACACGTGGGATTACTAAATCGATGCTCCATCCGCTACACACCTCGAAGGCGATCAACTGCGATCAGCTGCACATCGCTTAATCATCGTGGCATAGCCACGAGATAATGTGACAAAGTCACGGATACATAATATTATAACATAAGTCACGGATAATGTGGTAAAACCAGGAACACTTCCCTTTTCATTATAACCCCGTTACAATACAACATACATAATATTACAATTCGTTGTATGCAATATGACATGTATGCAATCATATATCAAATAACGTATGAAACGAATTACCATCATAATCAGAATAATAATATACAACATAATCAATCTAACCAACCTCTAAGGGTAAAACAGTAATTTTACCCACCAAGGGTATTTTCGTAATTTACCCACCAAGGGTATTTTTGTAATTTACCCACCATGGGTATTTTCGTAATTTACCCACCAAGGGTATTTTCATAATTTACCAAGGGTATTTTAAGTAATTTACCAAGGTATTTTCGTAATTTACCCACAAGGGTATTTTAAGTAATTTACCACCAAAGGTATTTAAGTAATTTACCACTAAGGGTATTTTAATTTACCCACCATGGGTATTTTCGTAATTTAGCACTTTGCAATGGCCCTCGAGAGGTCTAATGTTACTGACAATGGCAGGCTACCATTTCCGTCGTCACCGGACTATTGGGCCTAAAACTCGATTTTGGCCCATCAACGGTATGTTAACCCCTCGACATGCTCTTTATATAGCTAGCTCTTCACTTTCATTCCTTGTATCTTTCCGATGTGGGATCCTTCATCGATGAGAGTTTAAATTCAACTGAAACTCTTCTTGTCCAATCTGCAAAATAAATTCTCCTTGCTCCTCATGAGATTCGAACCGAGCTCTCCCATCGGCCAATTCACGCCACTTGCCACTTTACCAACCAGACTCCTTGTGTCTTAAACCATGCAACTAAATATAACCCTATGGCCAAGGTCTAAATTCATTTAATAAAAATAATCTAAAAGGAATGCAAACGCTACAACTAGAACCTTGGACCTCCTTCCTTCCTTGTGGCATCATTCCTTGTCCTTAAGTGGCGTCACTTTGCCACTACACCACACTTTGCACTTGTGTCATTTTCCTCCACATTTTATTCTTAAGGCCTACCCGCCAACCTCCGGGTTTTTCACCTAAAACCAAAATTTTCCTAAGGCCTAACTTGAACCCGGGACTTCATAGAAGCCCCTAACCTTCAAACTCACTTATCTAATTGGTCCAACTTGCATTTAAGCCGATCTCTTGTTCTCCAAAAAAAATTAAATGCTACTACGCCCAATGCCCATTGAGCTCAATCCTACTAGGCCCAATTTCAGGATGTTACAGTTCTTGTTTAACGAAACTTTTAAAAGCAGTTGGGATAGAGTCGTCTAATGCAACCTTAAAAAGGTTGAGATAGACCTTGTCTAAAACAACCTATAAAAAAAAGTTGGGATAGACCTATCTAAGGGAACCTTAAACAGGTTGGGATAGACCATGTCTAAGGCAACCTTTAAAAAAAGTTGGAATAGACCCGTTTAAGGCAACCTTAAAATGGTTGGGATAGACCATGTCTAAGGCAACCTTTAAAAAAAGTTGGGATAGACCATCTAAGGCAACCTTAAAATGGTTGAGATAGACGTTGTCTAAGGCAACTTTTAAAAAAGGTTGGGATAGACCCGTTTAAAGCAACCTTAAAAAGGTTGAGATAAATCTTGTCTAAAACAACCTTTAAAATGGTTGAGATAGACCTTGTCTAAGGCAACTTTTAAAAAAGGTTGGGATAGACCCGTTTAAAGCAACCTTAAAAAGGTTGAGATAAATCTTGTCTAAAGCAACCTTTAAAAAAGGTTAGGACAAACCCGTCTAAGATAACCAGAAAAAGATTGGGATAGACATGTATAATGTAATTTTTCTATTTTATTATTTCAATATTAATATATTTTATAAATATTTACAGTGAATAATGATAGGAATTTTGCTTTAAATACAACTAAAAAATATAAAATATAAAATTAAAATTAAAATAAAGATTGAATATTCACTACAAAATCGATCCAACAATCAAAATACACTAACATTTAAATGAAATGTATACCACTAACATTCAACTCAATGTACAAAAGTAAACAAATAAAAAGTACCTAATCGATGGACATTGATATTGATGTTGTACTACAAAAGCTAATCTGATTTGAAACTACAACTTTAATCCCAAGAAACTCTGTTGAACTCTTATTTCTACAAAGGTAGCCCCAAGCAGTGAAATATATCCAGATGCAAGTATACCATATACCCTAAAAATCCATTTTGTTTACTACCTACTTGTAACATATGCAGTTTTCTCTTTTCACCTTTATTGCTTCTTGACTCTTGGCAATATTTAGCGTTATCCCTCGAGCCCCAACCTTGCTGTAAGCCAATTGCAGACTTCATTCATCTCTTTAGGGATTGTGTAATGAACAATCTTGCACAAACCGGATCAAAAACTTAAAAATTTGTTAGATTTGTATTCCTTTAAGATCAAAAGGACTGAGAATACACTTTTGAAGAAAACAATCCATTCGAAGTTAATATGAGCTCTATGCATGAGGTGAGAGATCATAAATAGTGTTGGCTTGTATGCTTTTATGGAATAAATGTTGCAAATCAAAGTATTTGCATTGCTTGTATGCTTTTATCTTTGTGAGAAAAGATATAATTGCCGATTAAACAAGTATGATAAGAAAAGAAAAGGAAAATGAGAACAAAAGAGGTTCCTTTTGGCTAGAAAGAATTAAAAGATAGGAGGAAGTTCCAAATAAGTTTCGCCAAATGCCTAAGAGGAAAAATCAACAACACCTAAGGGCATTCGGCTATGGTTCACTATGGTACACAAGAGAGAAAAATTGGTAAGGTTAAAAGGGTTTCGGTTTTGACACAAAGCAAAGGTTGAAAGCCTACCAAGCTAGCGAAAATGACTATTAACCAAAGAAAAATTCGGCACTAACTAGCTATCATCAAAACCAAAATTTGGCCACTCCCCCAAAGACCCCAAAACCGTCCAAATACATGGACTTCTAAGTCAAATCTTTCCACACGATTCTTTCCATAACAAGGCACCTTACATCATGCCTTATGTTCTCCCATTAGCCTTAAAACCATTGATTTCTTTCCCAAACATCAAGCTTACCTTAAACTAATATTCAACTTACCATAAAACTTAAAGTCCAACCTATCATAATTAAAGCTTGACCGACACTTAATGCTAGGATACATAAAAAATAAAATCTTCAAAATGCTCTCCAAGCAACTCGAACCATTTCCCTCAAGCAACTCTTCCTGCGTCCTAACCATCTTGTTACTAGCTCTTCATGTGCTAAATTTAACACTTAAATTAACTTAAGTGTCAAGTTCACCTTATCCACTTCACTAAATTTTTAATACTAACAATTATTCTAGCTTCATTAATAAAAACAAGCCTACACCATACTGTGCTAAACACACAAAATTCATACCCAAGCCAACACAAATAATAAAATAATATTCTACTTTTAGAATGTTACAATTTGTAACACCCCAAACCCGGTCAATACGCCACGATCGAATCTGGTATGTCACTGAGGAAAACATTTTGAAAAGAATCGAATAACAATTAAATTTTTGTGAAAAACTCTTTGAAAATTCTATATTTGTAGAAATCAGGTGTATAATAAGTTTAAACTGATAATTTACTTTGTAATTTCATAAATAAAACTTTAAAACTTAGTTGATAAATCATAGGTTAGAAAAATTTATATCATTTTAAGAAAACTCAATTATTACTTTGAAAACCATTTGCATTTTGAATGTAGAAACTTAATATTTGGAAATCATTAAAATTTTAGAAAACACTTAATCTATATTTTACTATCAAACGATTTATATTACCCGATGGTAGATTTTAAAACCATTGCATTTTTATTATTTTAGAAAACTTTGGGCTCAATTATTAAATTAACCAAATAATTTATAAGCCATATTTAAAACATATCCAAAGCATATAAATAATAAAAAAAACATAATTTAAGAGGCCTTATTACAAACCAAAATAAAACAAAAACCAAATTAAAATAAATTAAAGTACCCCAAATCGAAGTTCATGAAAATCAAATTTTATTGCATGGCCTCCTCGAGTTCATCCGGCTCCTCATCCACGATCTCACGAATCACCGAAATGATAAGGGAGAAGGTGAGTCACCAAAACTCAGTGCATAAATCCTTCCCCCGATTAATGCAACATTCTTACACAATTTATAATCAAGCAACATATATAAATATATAATGCACCCAACCTAACCATCCTTAACTCCTTTTCTACCCGTGTGGTACCAAACCCTTTGGTGGTGCCAAACCACTGGTGACCCAAAGTCACGATATCCAATAATGTGATACCAAATCACTGGTGACCAAAGTCACGAATAAGCAAGTTGTGGGGCCAACCCGTGTGATACCAAATCATCGGCGACGATCCCATATCTCAAAAGTGGGGCCAACCCACGGTGGTGCTAGACCACGAGGACGAGTCGCTATGAGGTGCCAAACCTCGGTGTCCCAAAGATACAAATGTGATACCAAATCCTTGGAGGTGCCAAACCTCCGGTGTCCAAAGACACGGATATCAAATCCTTCCCCTCCACTCATATTCCCAAACCAATGTATTAAGAGTATCAATCATGCCATCATACTTTGATATGATCATATAACATATTTAAATAATAGATCATGATATCAATCAACATATATTAACATCATATTGAAACAGACTTACGAATCCTTGCACATACCCATCATGGTATCTTATCAAAATCTCATAGATTCCACTTAAATAACATGTTTAGTTAATATGTATATAAATATATAACTCAGATTATAAAGTGTGTAAGATACACACCTAACACTAACGCAAGTACTAAAATTCAAAGATCCGATCTACCGCACTAAATCACCTTGTCCTACAATCAGCCAATACTTAGATTATAAACAAAGGCCATACGGCCAAACCATTAAATCCCAAAAGCCTATGGCTTTTCAACCATCAAAAGAGATGAAGAACCGACAAGAGTCCTTACCACTTGACTTATCAACTTTTGATTGCTAGAGAGATAGGGCTTAAATCAAATGCTTCCAAAGTCCTAAAGAGCCTATAAGAATGATCGGTTCCTAATAATAGTTAGAATCTTGCAAACAATGCCCAAAAGTTCGGCCTTAGTCCACAAGAAAACGACATGAAAAGGAGAAAAGAAATAATAGGAAATTCGGCCATGAACACTTACCTATCTTCCAAAACCAATTGAAGAAAACCAAATGAAATCCTATCCTTGATGATATTCGGCCAAGACAATTCAAAAAGGATATGAGAAGTTTCGGCTATGGTTTTTGGATGAAGAAAACAATTGATATTTGGCTCAAAAGAGATGAAGAATTAGTATGGCAAAGAAAATGAAAAGGGAAGAAAGATGATTCGGCTTTAGCAACCAATGAAAGAAAAATCAAGAAGAATGGGGAAGGAAGAGATTCGGCCAAGAAGAAAGTAAAAGAAATGTTGCAAGTGTTAACAAGTATGATAAGAAAAGAAAAGGAAAATGAGAACAAAAGAGGTTCCTTTTTGGTTAGAAAGAATTAAAAGATAGGATGGAAGTTCCAAATAAGTTTTGGCCAAATGCCTAAGAGGAAAAATCAACAACACCTAAGGGCATTCGGCTATGGTTCACTATGGTGCACAAGAGAGAAAAATTGGTAAGGTTCAAAGGGGTTTCGGTTTTGACACAAAGCAAAGGTTGAAAGCCTACCAAGCTAGCCGAAAATGACTATTAACCAAAGAAAAATTCGGCACTAACTAGCTATCATCAAAACCAAAATTTGGTCACTCCCCCAAAGACCCCAAAACCGTCCAAATACATGGACTTCTAAGTCAAATCTTTCCACACAATTCTTTCCATAATAAGGCACCCTACATCATGCCTTATGTTCTCCCATTAGCCTTAAAACCATTGATTTCTTTCCCAAACATCAAGCTTACCTTAAATTAATATTCAACTTACCATAAAACTTAAAGTCCAACCTATCATAATTAAAGCTTGACCGACACTTAATGCTAGGATACATAAAAAATAAAATCTTCAAAATGCTCTCCAAGCAACTCGAACCACTTCCCTCAAGCAACTCTTCCTGCGTCCTAACCATCTTGCTACTAGCTCCTCATGTGCTAAATTTAACACTTAAATTAACTTAAGTGTCAAGTTCACCTTATCCACTTCACTAAATTTTTAATACTAACAATTATTCTAGCTTCATTAATAAAAACAAGCCTACACCATACTATGCTAAACACACAAAATTCATACCCAAGCCAACACAAATAATAAAATAATATTCTAATTTTAGGATGTTACAAATCTAGCCATGTATGTAGGTTCCACCTAGTCTAGTTCACTATATACTATATCATCATACAATTTATTCCAATTGGACCCACTTGCCCATTGTGCCCAAGCAGCATTAACCCACAAGAATACTACTTATGGCCTCAATTATCACGTGAAGCCCCACATGTGTGCTGCTCGCGCTGTGTGGCTACAAATCGCCACCAAGACGCCGACATTTTCCGCTCTACAACTAGAGTAGAGAGTTACACACCGATAGGACTCGGTGCTAAATCATACTGCGACCACTCCTCGTGCCTAACGCCCACCAAGGTATGTTAACCCTTCTTCTGGCATGCTCTTTATATAGCTAGCTCTTCACCTTCATTCCTTGCATCTTTCCGATGTGGGATCCCTTCATCAGTAGAGTTTAAATTCAACTGAAACTCTTATCGTCTAATCCGTAAAATAGATTCTCCCTTGCTCCTCATGAGATTCGAACCCAAGCTCTCCCATTAGCCAATTCACGCCACTTGCCACTTTACCAACCAGCTCCTTGTGTCTTAAACCATGCGCAACTAAATATAACCCTATGGCCAAGGTCTAAATTCATTTAATAAAAAATAATCTAAAAGGAATGCAAACGCTACAACTAGAACCTTGGACCTCCTTCCTTCCTTGTGGCATCATTCCCTTGTCCTTAAGTGGCGTCACTTTGCCACTACACCACACACTGCACTTGTGTCATTTTCCTCCACATTTTATCCTTAAGGCCTACCCGCCAACCTCCAAGGTTTTTTTCACCTAAAACCAAAATTTTTCCTAAAGCCTAACTTGAACCCGGGACTTCATAGAAGCCCCCTAACCTTCCAAACTCACTTATCTAATTGGTCCAACTTGCATTTAAGCCGATCTCTTGTTCTCCAAAAAAATTTAAACGCTACTACGCCCAAGGCCCATTGAGCTCAATCCTACTAGGCCCAATTTCAGGATGTTACAGTTCTTGTTTAACGAAACTTTTAAAAACGGTTGGGATAGAGTCATCTAAGGCAACCTTAAAAAGGTTGAGATAGACCTTGTCTAAAACAACCTATAAAAAAAGGTTGGGATAGACCTATCTAAGGGAACCTTAAACAGGTTGGGATAGACCATGTCTAAGGCAACCTTTAAAAAAAGTTGGAATAGACCCGTTTAAGGCAACCTTAAAATGGTTGGGATAGACCATGTCTAAGGCAACCTTTAAACAAAGTTGGGATAGACCGTCTAAGGCAACCTTAAAATGGTTGAGATATACCTTGTCTAAGGCAACTTTTAAAAAAGGTTGGGATAGAGCAACCTTAAAAGGTTTAAAGCAACCTTAAAAAGGTTGAGATAAATATTGTCTAAAGCAACCTTTAAAAAGGTTAGGACAAACCCGTCTAAGATAACCAGAAAAAGATTGGGATAGACACGTATAATGTAATTTTTCTATTTTATTATTTCAACATTAATATATTTTTATAAATATTTACAAGTGAATAATGATAGAATTTTGCTTTAAATACAACTAAAAAATATAAAATATAAAATTAAAATTAAAATAAAGATTGAATATTCACTACAAAAGCGATCCAACAATCAAAATACACTAACATTTAGTGAAATGTATACCACTAACATTCAACTCAATGTACAAAAGTAAACAAATAAAAAGTACCTAATGCGATGGACATTGATATTGATGTTGTACTACAAAAATGCTAATACAGTTTGAAACTGCAACTTTAATTCCAAGAAACTCTGTTGAACTCTTATTTCTACAAAGGTAGCCCCAAGCAGTGAAATATATCCAGATGCAAGTATACCATATACCCTAAAAATCCTTTTTGTTTACTACCTACTTGTAACATATGCAGTTTTCTCTTTTCACCTTTATTGCTTCTTGACTCTTGGCAATATTTAGCGTTATCCCTCGAGCCCCAACCTTGTTTGTAAGCCAATTGCAGACTTCATTCATCTCTTTAGGGATTGTGTAATGAACAATCTTGCACAAACCGGATCAAAAACTTAAAACTTTGTTAGATTTGTATTCCCTTTAAGATCAAAAGGACTGAGAATACACTTTTGAAGAAAACAATCCATTGGAAGTTAATATGAGCTCTATGCATGAGGTGAGAGATGATAAATAGTGTTGGCTTGTATGCTTTTATGGCATAAATGTTGCAAATCAAAGTATTTGCATTGCTTGTATGCTTTTATGCTGTGAGAAAAGATATAATTGCCAGCACAAAAGGGTTGGCTTAATCTACATCATTGTCCACCAAAATTAAAAAAAAAAAAAAGAAAAACTCAGAAATAATAAATCACCTTTCACCAAGGAAAATAGGAGATGAAGTAAAAAGCTTTGCTAATATAGCTCCAACAGCCCACATATCTGTAAACACTACTATTATCAGACATCATTCAAGCAAAATTTTACAAAGGCTTCAATAAGCTAATGAAATAATTCAGTGATCTCTCTAGAAATCACACTCTAATTTTGTAAAGGGACTTCCCCATCTACATATATTAGAAAGAACTATCATGCATTGGCTCAATTCCTTTAGTCTTCCATTTATTAGGGGCATCAGATAAGATGAACAAGAGAAACGAGAATACTTTGTTTACCAAGGGTAACATACTCAAGCGCTACAGGGTTGTATTAGAGAACTCGTGCATGAAGTTCTAAGGGCTCCAAATGGTCATGAGAAACTGAATCTGCCTTATCCCTAAGATTCCTGTACCAAAAGAAAGAAATATAATCACTTGCTTACACCTAAGATTGGCATCTCAAATCCATAATTAATCATTTAATATTCCGTTGTTTGTTACTTTTTTTACATTTGGCTTTTGTTTATGGGGAAAAATAAAAAATTTCTGAAAAATCAAAATTAAAGTTATTTAACATAAAACACATAATTTTACTTTTATCTTTTCATAAATGATAGAATCATATATGCTCTCTCTATATAAATCGTTCTTTCAAATGCGTATAATTTTACCTTTTAACAATTTCAAACAGAAAATTTAGAAAACGGTGAACACCGAACAACAATTAAATCAAATAGCAACTATGTGGGAGCTTTAACCAATAAATTCAAATTATTCAAAAAAAAAAAAAAAAAAAAGAAGAAGAAGAGATAAAGCTTATATAATCAATAACAATGTCAAAGACTTAGAAGTCCAAATATTTTCTTTTAGATTTCACTGCATTGAGAAAACACTAAAAAATTGAGCTAAAATTTCAAATTCACTAGAATTTTAAACACTTACAGATATGAAACGTCGGGCCACAAGCGAATCGACAATTCAACTAGCCTGAGCTTTAATTTGAGGTCGGTTCAAAGACCTGGAAGCTCCAATAGTCGGGTCGTCAAATAGTAAGAGCCCAGATCCCAAGCACCACAGGAAGCATGCAACAAAGGAAGCGACAAGCACTATGCCACATCGAAGTGGATGGTGTGTGGTTTGCATAAAAAACCACCTTTAGTAGAATATAATGTTAGCTTCACAGAAGTTATTACATAAAAAAATTCCCTTATATGCCAAAAATAAGAAAAATGAAAGTTTTTTAAAACTAAATATATTAATTTGAAATTAGGTTCACAGCTCTAATCATATATTGACAATTTATTAACAAGTTGAAATCTTTTTAAACTATAGAGAACAGAGACAGAGAGAGAAAACATGTAGTTCAAAACCAGTAAATACCAATTCTTATACCAATAGTTGGCCAAAATGTTAGAGTACACCATTTAGTAAATTCAAATTGATAAACACCATTACTAGTTGCCTATTTTCTTAAAAAATCCAATAAATAGTGTTCAATTCGTCTAAGCTGAATCTCAAAGCCGGGTTTTCTTTTTTCAATGATGTACTATTAGCCATTTGAACCTACCAATAATATTGTAAAAGTAGAAAGGCTAAATTATGCCAAATAAAATTAGAAAAACTGAATCCTAAATTTCAACATAATAAAGGGTCTAAAACCATAATTAGATCACTAAAATCAGGCTAGTTGTAAAAATATTGTTCAATTTTGCCTGTGCCTGCATTGAACAACTACTAAATATACAAGCATTTTACTCATCTTAAGGATTTGGGGCTCAGATAATAAATTACTACTTTTTCTTTTTCATTTTAAGAAAAAGACATGATTTGTCTTTCATTTGCAATACTACTGTGTTAAATGGATGATCACTCAGCGCCCCCTTGGATCCGTAGTAGGGATAAGCAGTTGGTTTGAATCTTTCATATTTATTGTGTCTATATGGCCTGAATGGAATCCGTAAAATTAAAAGTTTTGATAGTTTATTTGTAAAATAAAAATTTCCATGAGATGTGATAAACCTCAAAAGAAATAACGAAAAACAATATTAGTTACATAAATCACTATCAGTCACTCTCCTATACTGATTTTTGAGAACTATTTCTATTGCAAGTTTCTTCCAGATAACTAGTAAGAGAAGTCTCAAAGGAGAAATTGTATCCAGAATCATGAGAAACAAAATATGATACCTGTTTTGAAAGGGATAAGCTTGTATACCCAAGCTTTTGGTACTCAACCTTGAACTGGAAAACACCATAAACATCCAGAACCTTAAATGACGCAGAATAGAGACCCTGCAGTACAAGAATGGACCAGTAGTTTATGTGGATGACTTCCTACTAAGAGAAGCGTGTTTTCACAAACCATATAATCTAAAGAGGCAAATAAAAAACCTTTTTGTCATTCGGAAAAAATCTTATCAGAATTTCTTTCCCCCTTTTCTCCTCGTGGGTTTCGACATTTTGGGAAAGTTAAGGAGAAGAAAAAGGTTCTTCCCCTTTTCTTTTTTTCTTTCTCGATTTTTCTTACCCTCTTTTATTATTATTATTATATATTTTTATATTCCCCTAAAATTTTAAAATTTTATAACATATATTAAATTATAATGGTTTATTTATTAGATAAATCTCTTAGTTATAATTTAGCTTTTAATTTAATAACAGCCATACTTTTACCACTTACATGATTTAGTCCCTATACTTAAATTGAGCACTAAAGTAGCAGAATTATCTAATCAAAATTCAATTCAGATACAACATAACTCCATAAATATTTAATAAAAATATTTACGACATCGATTTACAAAAACGAAGTCACAAAACTAGATTTTTCAATACTACTGACTTTCGGGTCGTTACATAGAAGCAATAGAGGGTTGCCAACGGAGATGCAACACTTTGATGCAGAGGATTGGGGAAAATTTTAGGGATTTGGGAAGGGATTTGTGGAAAATAAAATGGGGAAAATTGGAGATTTAGGGGAAGGGATGAAAATAAAACTGGGCTGCGCCGTATAGTGAAAAGTTTTTCTTTTAATTTTTTTTTTTTTTCTTTTTAAAAATTTTAAATATTGAACTTTTGACAAAAATATGGACTAAAATATTAAAATTTTAATTTTTAAATATTTTGAAGATTTTATAATTTTTAATTAACATTTAAAACAAATAATATCATGTCATGTGGATTACCTTGTAGGTTGTTATATCAATATCATTAAAAAATTAATTTTGTAGTTAAATTTCTATTAAAATTGAGATTTAACATTTTCAAAAGTCAAATGTCAAATTTAGTTCAAAAATAAGAATTAAATTGATAAAAATAAATATTGAGAGTTAAAATTTACCATGATAAACTCTTTTAGGAATTAAATTGATAAATGGGTATGGCATGGTCTAGTATTGTTGAAAAGATTTATTTTTCAATATGAAATTCTAATTGTGGTTTAAATGTATACTTAAAACTTTAATTTTGATTTAATCATACACATTTTAAAAATAAATACATCAATTTATTTTTATATTGAATAAATATAAATATTTATGTATGCAATATATAAATATAAAATTATGTTATATCAATAATTATGTTAATAATTTACAAGAACTGGATCAAATTAAAGTTCATATATTCAATTGCACATTAAACCATTGTTCATGTATGCTTTTGGGATCCATTTTGATATTTTATTATTTGAAAAATAATAATTTATATTTATCTTATTTATGATTAAAATTTTAAATATATATAACATAAATTTTGAAACATTTATATTAAAAAACCTAAAATCCTAAACCCCAAACCCATAATCACAAAATCCTAAAATCCTAAACCCCAAACCCATAAACACAAAACCTTAAAACCTTAAACCATAAACTATAATCCCTAAACCCTAAACTCTAAACACTGAACCTTAAACCCTAAACTAAATTTATTTTTTGCGGCATTTTTATTAAAAATCTTATTCACACTCGAAGCTATTAAGTTATTTTTAATTTGAATATATATAATTATTCACAAACTGATGATGTAAAATTTTAAGAATATTCATATTTTAAATCCAATTTTTTGGTGCTACACATTCAAAAAAAGCCGGAATTAAGGAAATTTGAGACATTACACCTTTATACAAAGAGTTGGCTAGAGCGTATGTTGACAAGTCTATCCCAACACTTAGGAAAGTTTCGCTCCAAAACGGTCGTCTTAAAACTAGACAAAAGCCAACTCTTATTCAAGCGTTGCCTTAGGCATACATATCCCAACCCTTATACAAAGAGTTGGCTAAAGCGTAGTCTATCGCAACACTTACGAAAGTGTCGCCACAAAAGTGTCGTCTTAGGACTACACAAAATCCAACTCTTATTCAAGCGTTGCCTTAGGCATACATATCCCAACCCTTATACAAAGAGTTGGCTAAATCCCAACCCTTATATAAAGAGTTGGCCAAAGTATGGTCTATCCCAACACTTAGGAAAGTGTCACCACAAAAGTGTCATCTTAGGACTACACAAAAGCCAACTCTTATTCAAGCGTTGCCTTAGGAAAGAGTTGGCGAAAGCGTAGTCTATCCCAACGCTTAGGAAAGTGTCGCCACAAAAGTGTTATCTTAGGACTACACATATCCCAACCATTATACAAAGAGTTGGTGAAAGCGTAGTCTATCCCAACACTTAGGAAAGTGTCGCCACAAAAGTGTTGTCTTAGGACTACACAAAAGCCAACACTTATTCAAGCGTTGCCTTAGGCATACATATCCCAACCCTTATACAAATAGTTTCCCAAAGCGTATATTCAAAACTCTATCCCAACACTTAGGGAAGAGTCGTCACAAAAGTGTCGTCTTAGGACTATACAAAAGCGAACTCTTATTCAAGCGTCACCTTAGGCATACATATCCCAACCCTTATAGAAAGAGTTGCCCAAAGCGTATGTTCACAACTCTATCCTAACACTTAGGAAAGTGTCGTCCCAAAAGTATTGTCTTAGGACTAGACAAAGCCAACTCTTATTTAAGCGTTGCCTTAGGCATGCATATCCCAACCCTTATACAAAGAGTTGGCCAAAGCGTATGTTGGCCCGTCTATCCCAACACTTAGGAAAGTGTCATCCCATAGATGTCGTCTTAGCACTATTTTGTTGTAGTGTTAAATCAAGTTAGTCGAGAATTAAAATCGAATAATTATGCGTCAAATACAAAAATTTTAAGGTTGAATTTATTAAGTGAATTTAGTTAGATCGATTATTGAACATAGTATAGGGACTAACTTGTAAAGTGGTTGCACAAATTGAATTTGATTAAAGAAATATTTATGGCCTACTGTAGCAAATTAACCTAGGACTTAATAACAACTAAATCATAACCAATTTTATGTTAATGACTAGTCTTGATCCTGACCTTCCATTTCCATTAATTTATCCATCAAGAGATTATGACTATTGAAAATTTTCATTAATTAAAATTAATTAAATTGTTTAAGCATGTTAACATGCACTAATGAAAGAGAGAATGAAAAAGATCACCTTCATCTCCTTCTTTAGCAGAACCAATAAGAAGAAACAAACAAAGGAATTCTTCAAGTTATTCTTCTTGCTTTGCCGTAACAAAATCTAGGTGGTAAGGAAGCTTACTCTTTCAATTTTTAATGGATTATTGGCTTAAGGTAATGGATAATTCTTCAATTGATAAGGTCTTGATTAAGTTTCTATAGTCGAGTACTTTGAAAGGACATGTTATACTTTGATAATCAAGGAAGAATGAAGGTAGGAAGCATACAACTTTGGCGTTGCAATCTCGGGAGCTGACTCTCAGTGTCACGACATCAACCTTTCCACCATGTTAAGGAGGCACCTCGAGAAGCTTCAAGGTCGTGACACTAGACCTGTGTTATCGTGACACAAATCTCCCTGATCTGCAAGGTCGCAACACTGGTTATATGGTTTCAACATCGCCCCTAAAGATGGACCAAAAGACTGAGTAGGGTCATGACATCAAACCTATGATGTCACGACCTAAAGCCCTCTGCGCAAAAGTGTTGCGACATTACCTCCCCAGCGTCGTTCATAACAATCAAATCTACTGAGGTTTTATAGGGCAAATGGTGGAAACATTAGTCAAACATGTCTTATATAGGATTAATAGCAAGGATGTTTATGTAATTGAACATTTATTATATCACCTATACTCAATTGATTTGGGAGGTGAATTAGTGTTAGAATAGCCTTTAAGAGACTTTTAAGAATTAGTTGAGGGAAATTTCTAAGTTAAATGGTATAGGGACATTTGAATATTTTCTAGGTTAGTATTATCAAACTTTTGATTTTATTTTTAATTTCATTTCAATTGAAGATTTCATCATTGGGCTTTCAATAAATTCTTTGGATTGAAGCATCTCTACCATTGGAATTAAGAAATTCTACACATTATTAAGTATTTTTAAACTTATTTCAATTTCATTCTTTTAATTTAATTTGATTGTATGGAATTGCTCTTTGTGTTTAATTTTGCTATGGGTATGTTCTGAATACCCTGAGTGATTGGTTGATTTGATTGTAAGCATGTGAATTTATGCCTAAATAGTCAATAAAACAATTTAGACTAAATTGAATAAACTGTAAAATTTGAAATTGATAACTCTAAGTGGAAATTTAGATAGCTAAGACTGAAAGGAAAGTTTATCAAGTAAAAATAAATTTATTTTGGCTTAATTGAGTGAGATCGAGAAGATAATTTGATTAAGTTCTACATTTAATTTAATTGAAACCGAGAGGTAAATTTAGTTAAAATGAAGAAATTGTCAATTGAGTCCCTCAACTATAATTTTATTGCTTACATGAAGATTAATCGATCACCATTATTGTCAATACTATTTTCTATTAATTGAAAGTTTTTTATGTTTGTTTGCTTTTTTAGGAATTTGTATAAAATCACTTGTTTTGGATTGTTGTACTAATTAATTGTGATGGTAGCTTAGTAGACTTTCTTGTAAGTGTTATTTTTATTCTTTGCCTCAATTTGCACAATCTCTTTTGAGTTCAATTTTGGAATACATTTGGTGTTCCGTCGTAATATAATTTTATTACAATTTTATCTATACGCTTGCACTACAACTGCACTTCATTTTTTTTGTATATTTTTGCATATTTCGAACACATGTATGCCAACAGTCAAACAAGAAAAGGGGATTTCCTCCTCCCATTCAAGACTAGTGATTCTTAAATCATTTATGTCGCTATTCAAATCTTTGTTTTTGTAATAAAAAATTTATTGTTTCTTGTTTATTTGTAATATGTATCAGTTTGGATATTTTATCAAGATTATGCTTATATTGCTAAAAAGTAAGACTATGTGCTTTTAGTTTATGTTGCTATTCAGATCTTTGTTTCTATAATAGTAATAACATTGTTTCTTGTATACTTCTAATGTATATTAGGTTGGGATATTTTATCAAAATTATGTTTGGGTTACAATTTTTTTAGTATATAGAATTAAGATTATAATTAAATTAAAATTATAAACAAACTAATTTTTTAACAATTGGATACTATTCAAACCTTATCGACAGTTTTAATTATCACTATATGTTTAGAGATGATATTGAAATGTCACTCATTGAACATTTATCGACAGCTCATATTGTCGCTATAAGCTTAGGGAGATAATAATAATTTCATTCACATAACCTTTTACTAACGGTCATTGACGTTGCTATTTCTTTAATGCATACTTTGACACTTGAAACCTCTATCGATAGTTTTTACCACGATATAGGTATTATCAAATCAATTAAAGCGGACAGTATTTATCCGAACAAAGTGACACTCAAACCATCGCTATAAAATTTTATACCTATTTCGATGGTCACATTTTTAAATGATAAAAGAGTATACCGATGTTACATGTGCCAATGGTTAACCTTTTGTAGGAATAGTCATTTTGACTGGGTTTTCAAATCTATACTGACAAATCCTTTGTTTTTAATGACAGATTTTTAGTCATCACCAAATGATAATTTGTTTGTAGTGAAACAATATAAGGTAAATTTTAACTTTTTGTTAAATTATAATTGAAATTATTAAGATCATATTTGTATTATACTTATAAAATTTATAATTGTATCATATAATATGTTTAATTTTTACAAAATCCATGCTTTTATAATTGTTACTTATATCTAGATTTTCATTTAGACTTGTATTGAAGTAGAATAAAAAGTAAAAGTACGAAAACTATTGTTACCGAGAAGCTTTTAGTACATTTGAGTATCACTAGTGTGTTTGAGGAGTCTCATCTCACTTATGTTATCCAAACATCACTCAATGCTTTAGTGAGATGAGTTTTATCTTGAAAGTTATGAAAGATAACTTCAATGGAATCCAAGCAACCCAAATACATGCCAACCATTGGTGTATCCAAAATGGAGTAGACTCCTTGTCTATATTAGTTTATTTTTTCTATTTTTTTTATGAGTAACACCAAATATAATCTAAGCTAGAGCCCACCATCTTGTTTGAGAAGAAAAACAAGAGTGCCATTTATATGAGATGCCATGACCTTATCCATTGCACCTACAAGTTCCCCACCAATGAACAAAAACAAACAACGGATGATGGAATTGAGGAGGTATCGTGCAATAGCGCAAAGGTTGAAGGCAAGGAGCGCAAAGTGATTGATGGAGTAGACAAAAATTAGCATGTGACGATAGTGGCGAAGGAGGAAAGGAGAGAGTGGTGTTACTTCTTATAAATTATTTTTAAATATAATATTTTATAACTTTTTTACAATTTTTATATTTTCTTACTAATTTTATAATTTTTAATTATATTTTAAATTGTTTACCATTTATAATAATTTTCAATTTTTTTTGTAATTTTATTACAATTTCAATAATCTATTAATAATTTTTTGTTATAAAATAAAGAGAGATAGAGAGTAAAGAACAAAGAAAATATGGGAAGTAATAGAGAATATATTTTATTGATAAATGTGATGATTACAGTACTTCTTCAAAATCTCTATTTATAGGTACAAGAAGTATAAATGAAGTAGAGATCTAATTCTAACGGCTATTAGAATTTAAAGTACATCAAAACTTATCTTGATCTTTATGGACATCCACTTAATAAGATATTCATAACACTCCCCCTTGGATGTCCATTGGTAGATAATATGCCTCGTTAAAACCTTATTAGGAAAAACCCTGTGGGATAAAAACTTAATGAAGGAAAAAGAGTACACAATCTTCTATTACAAACTGCCTCATTAAAAACCTTTAGTAGGAAAACCTAATGGGACAAAACATTGGTTAAAGAAAAAGAGTACAACTTGTTTTTAGAATCCCCCTAATGGCAACATTACATTACATATTTGAGTCAACGCATTCCAATCTTGTGAAGTAGTCTTTTAAATGTTGAGGTTGGCAATGCCTTAGTAAAAAGATCTATTAAATTATCACTAGAAAGAATTTGTTGAACATTTATATCACCTCTTTTCTCAAGATCATGGGTGAAGAATAATTTTGGTGAAATATGTTTCGTTCTGTCACCTTTAATGTAACCACCCTTCAATTAAGCTATACATGTTGTATTATTTTCATATAAGATAGTTGGAACTTTTCCTATAAAGCCAAATTACATATCTTCTGGATATGTGGGGTCAATAACCTTAGCCAAACACACTCTCGATTTGCCTCATGCATTGCAATTATTTTTGCATGATTTGAAGAAGCAACAGATAATGTTTGCTTTGTTGAACGCCATGATATGGTAGTACCCCCACAGGTAAATAACCAACACCAACATAGCCTAATAATAAAGATTTTGAATCATTTGAATAAAATAATTTCATATCAATGGTCATTCTAAGATATCCGAATACATGTTTAATTCCATTCTAATGTCTACGTGTTGGAGAAGAGCTAAATCTTGCTAATAAGTTTACAACGAAAGTTATATCAAGTCTTGTGTTGTTTGCAAGATACATTGTTTCCATTTAGATATGGTACTTTAGGACCAAGAAAATCTTCGTCATTCTCACAAGGACAAAATTAAATCTAACAATCATACAACCATCAAGGTACTGAATGGATGCGCTTTATCCATGTAAAATTTGTAACAGCCCAATTTTGGGGCTAGTCGGAACAACGATTTTAAAACCACTAATCCGAGGTTAGAGAAAATTATTTTAATATTATTTTATGTGTTATAGCATGGTTATATGAGTGCAAAAAAATTTTGGTGCATTAATTTTAGCGATTGCATGCTTAATTTTGAAAAAGGACAAAATCGCCTAAGTGCAAAAGTTTTGTTCTACAAGTTAGAGGTGTCAAATAGCTATAGAATATTAAATTGGAGGTCCCTAATGTGCAATTAAGCCCTTAGAAATGTGTTGGCCATCCATAGGAGACAAGAAATTTCAAAATTGGTCAAAGTTGGTGGATTAGGTGACTTAATGGATGAAATAGAATAAAATAAAGAGAAAAAGGATGTCATCTTTTTCATTTTCTCTTCTCCATTGATTTTTACACTCAAGAAAGGGTCATGGAAGCTTGAAAATTTCAGCAACCTTTAACCCTTGCAAGTAAGTATTTTTGATGATCATTTTTGATAATCTTTGTACTTTTGGAACCCTTGTAGCTTAAGCTAGCTAATGAGGGGACTATTTTACAAAATGGTTGAGAGTCTAGGGTTTTTCCATGGGAAAATTAGTGTTGTTTGCTGAACTTTTATGGAAGACAATGAAACTTGGTTGTTAAATAAACAACTTTTGTGAAATGGGTTTCCATGAAAACACCTAAAAAGGACTTTTTTTGTAAAGGTTGTGAAATAGGTAGTAAATGTGTGAAATAATTGGTTTTGTGAGTTGTTATAAGAGTAATAAATGTTCAACTAGATTTGTTAAAGGAGGAAATTTGATTAAAATCATTTTACGAGCCTAAGGGCAAAATCATAATTATGAGAAAGCTAAGGGCAAAACGGTAATTTTGCCAAAATAGAAATTTTTAAATTTTTTGATTAATGTGGTGATTTAATAAGTTATATATGTCATTATAGATCAAGAAGAACTTGGAATCAACCTTGACCGAGGAAAAGACAAGGTTTCAGACTAAGTTCCAAATTGACATATTTTGTTTCGAGGTAAGTTTATATGTAAATGATACATCCTTTTTACTTATGTTTTTACATATAAATGTGTTATGTGAAATGTGAATGAATATTATTGATGTCTATCAAAATGATAGAAAGTGAGGAAATTTTAGTATTGGTGGGCTGTGTGCGATACCACCGTAATTATTAATATTGGTTGGTTGTGTGTGATACCACCGTATTTATTATTTATTAGTGGGCTGTGTACGATACCACTGTATTTATGATTATTGGTGGGCTATGTACGATACCACTGTGGATATGTGATTATTTGGTGGGCAGTGTGCGAAACCACCGTATATCCGATAGTATTCCGAAGTGTTCATCGAGAAACTTTGATTAAGTGAAATTACATGTGATTATGTGATGACAAGTGTAGGGTATTAGTGCATGTAAATGTGAGCAATGTTTATGATATGTATTTGGGATGTGGTGAGATTTGAAATGAGTAAGTACAACTACAAGGTTCAAAATTGTTCTTGAGTTATACGTAATGTTTTTGATGAATAAGTATATGGTATGGTGTTCAATGTTTACTTGTAAACTTACTAAGCTTTATGCTTACTCTCTCTTTTCCATTTCCTTGTAGTATTGCCAAGCTAACTTGGAGATTTGAAGGAAGTCAGAGCTCGTTTCACACTATCAAGTTATCCTTTTGAGTATAGTAAAGTTTGATTATTTTGAGTATGGCATGTATAGGGACTTAGTCTTTGTCAAGTGTCATCTTGTTTTGGCCAAAAGTGTTGGCTTATCTCAGAAATTGATTCATTTTGTATAAGGCCACGATTGATGGTTGTTACTCATTATTGTTATATGAAAATTATGATGTTTTTCATGGATGTGCAAATTTCATGGTTGAGTATTTGGTATATTATTGCATGAATAAGTAGGTTGTTTGATGTGGCTTATGTTGGAGCAAGTAAGGGTGGCTAAAAGGGCTTGGTAAATAACCTTGTTTATGTCCACATGAGTAGACACACGGGTGTGTGTCTAGGTCATGTGTGACATACGGTCTGCCCATGGGCGTATAGTTCAGCCGTGTGTCCACCTGCATCCTAAGTTGGCAAAACAGAATGCCCAGTAGTAACCACACGAATTGAGACACGGTCGTGCGTCTCAACCGTGTGAAAAACACGACCATAGGACATAGGCATATGCCCAGGCCGTGTGAAGCCTACACCTAAATTTAGGAACTTAATTTGCCACACAGTCTAAGGACATGGGCGTGTTCCTTGGCTGTGTGACCACATGAGGTTGCTGACGTCAGAAACAAAATGTCAAGGTTTTTGCATACGGGCCAAGACACAGGCATGTCAAGGCCATGTGAGGGACACGGGCTATGGACACGGGCGTGTGCCAGGCCGTGTGAAAACCCTTGTAGGTTTAAATTGAGAAATAAATCCACACGAGCGAGGGACTTGAGATGTGTCCCTAAATGCTTAGCCCGTGTGTATTACACGGTTGTTCAACATGGCCATGTATTAGGTCACACGGGCGTGTTGCCCTTTCACATGGGCGTGTGCCCCTATTTTCAGTGTCATTTTCCAAAGTTTTGTAAAGAACTCGGTTTGGTCCCAAACCGTTTCAAAGGTGTGTTTTGGGGCTTGTAAGCTTATATTAAGGATTTTGAGTTGAAGATTGAAAATTTTTAAATTTGAACACACTTTTATGACCCAGAAATGTATGTGAGTGTGTGTTTAAGTTAGGTAACGCCTCGTACCGGTTCGTGTCAAACACGGATAAGTGGTGTTACAAAATTTCTTTAAGATCTTTTCCGTAAAAATTGACTGATGGACATGAATTCCATCTTTTAAATGCTCGATTTGTAAGCCAAGACAAAACTTTATTTTTCCAAGATCTTTCATCTCAAATTCTTTCTTTAAATAATTTACTGTATTTTGGAGTTCTTCAGGAGTTCCAATAATATTTAGATCATCAACATAAACATTAATTATCACAAAATTTGATCCAAATTTTTATAAAGACACATGGACATATTTGATCATTTTTGTAACATTCTTTTAACAAGTATTGACTAATACGATTGTACCACATATGTCCAAATTGTTTTAATCCATATAAACTTTTCTTTAATCTGATCGAGCAATTTTCTCGAGAAACTCTATATCCTTCTAGGATTTTCATATAAATTTCACTATCAAGTGTACCATACAAATAGTATGTAACAATATCCATTAGACGCATGTCAAGTTTTTCACGTACTGTCAGACTAATAACATATCTAAACGTGATTGTATCCACCACAGGAGAATATATCTCTTCATAATCAATGTCGTGCCTTTACGAAAATCCTCGTGCTACAAGTCATGATTTATATCTTACGACTTCATTTTTTTCATTTCTTTTTTTCACAAATACCCATTTATATCCTATCGGCTTTACACCTTTAGGTGTTTGGACTATAGGTTCAAAAACTTCATGTTTAGAAAGTGAATTCAATTATGCTTGAATTACATCTTTCCATTTTGGCCAATCTTTTCTATTTTTACATTCCTTAATAGATTTACGCTCAAGATCCTCATTTTCTTTTGTTATTTCAATAGCAACATTATAAGGAAAATCGTTGTCAACAACTATATTTTTTTTCGATTCCATCTTTTCTCGTATTGACATAACTTATTGAGGTATTTTTATTTTCATTAGTTTTATTTTCACTTTTAGGTACTTGAATCTGTTCTTGAGTTTTATAATTAGTTATGTCATGGGATTCTTCAAGAACCCCTGCCTCCACTATATGACCATCTTGAATGTTTGCGCCTTTTCTTTTACGAGGATTTTTATCTTTGGAATAGATCGGTCTTCCACGCTTCAGGCGTAGATTACTTTCTTTTGTACAAACAGTTTGCCCTATTAGGACATCAGTTTGTATTGGAGCATTTGCAACTGGTATGTGAGATTTAATGAATCTGACAGTTGATTTGTAAAATAAATTATCCGTTGAACTTTTGGTTCACATTGCTTTATACGAAGATCTTACACATTGACAATTCATTTCAAGTTCTTTATTAATCCAACTTTTTATTCTCTTCCCCTAGTGTTGGGAAAATTGACAACTCATGTCATAACTAAATATCAAATTCATAGCTTAAAAATATTTAATAATATAAAGAGACTTGTATAAATATACATTCTCAATCTCTTATGATGACCCATCTTTGTGCGTTATGGTGGAGCAATTAGAATATATACTGTAACACCACAAACCCGACCTAGATGCTATGGCCAAATCCAGAGATGTCACAAAGAATGGGTTTTGAAAACGGAGTTGTTACGTTAAATCAAAGTCTATTATCACAGAATCTTTTATAACCATAATTGAAAATGTTAATTAATTGTTTTCTTTGCCAAAACTTATTTACAGCGAAAGTTTAATAAAACCGATACCTTTCAAAAACCCGATTTGTATTTTTAGAAAAACTTTATTTGTTTAAAACCATTGTTATCATAAAAATTTTATCAAAGCATGCAATTTAACAAACAATACAAAACCAAAAACCAATGGTTAACAGTCCATACAGTCCAGAGAGTCCCGAAATTACAAACTCTCACATAATCTGAAGTTTAATATAAAAACCATAAATTATTAAATTAAAACAATTTACGGTCGAGTGGCCACCGCTGAGTCTCCACCACACCGATCTACCTAAATCTGTGGATTACCTAGAAAAAATAGACAAACAAATGTGAATTTTCGTAAACTCAGTGTGTAATCCAACAGAATTAAGCATGCAAACATACAAAAATCTCATAACAATTAGATACAGATTCGGGCTCATGCCCATTTTAGATACAGTCATCGAAATCAGATATACAGATTAGAACATACAGAATCCTGCCCCTATCCTCTACACACCAACTCTATCCATCCCAACACACCATGTGGGGTTAAAAACACGCACCCATCCCTACACACCATATCGTGCCAATACGACACAAATCAGATAATGTGAAGCTAATCTGCCAGAAAATATGCGATGATTGTCATTCAGAACACTTTCTCCTACAAATCCCACCCCAATAAATAGATGCAAAATTAGATACAAATGTAGCAGATTAAACATGCTCAACATGCTTATGTGCAGATAACAGATATGCATCTAGCATAATAATCAAACATGCATAGCATTAACATACTCAGAACAGAATATCAGTCTATCAGATCCACAATTTTAGGGTTTGGTTAGCCCTTACCGACCCTGCGATAGGCCCGCAGTCGATAAGAACAACCGTGTGACCCTAGGATAAATTTCAAAAATAAGGGCCCACACGACATGGCCTAAAATCTACATGCCCTATAACATGTGTGGCCCACACGCCCAACTTGGCCTAGCCCGTGTGGCCCATACGGCCACACTCACGCCACCACATGGCCGTGTACTGAGCACTGCCATGCCTTCGTCGACCACACGGTCATGTCTCGCACACGGGCTACCACACGCCCATGTGGCGTCAACAGTCAATTTTTGACTTTTGCCAAAGTTTGACTTTTTGCATTTTAGGTACACACCTAGTAACGTTTTGATACAAAAACTATCCCGAGCCTTCCAAAACTTAAAAAAAAAGGTACGTAACATCTACTTAGCAGATTGGTGAACAAATTCGACATGAGATTTGATAAGAAACTGACTTACCACTAAAGAAAAATGCCTCTAATGCAAACTAAACTATTGAAGTGTAATTCCCTGCACCACAATCTGCTTCTAAACACAATTTACCAACAATCAATCATTACAGATTGACATTTCTAAAACCCCAACCAAAAGTTAAAGGAAAGCCAAGCATACTTACCAACCAAAAGAGTCAAAAAGCGCAGTAGCGATGGTTGAACAAAAGTTTTCCACAGAAACCAGAGGAAACCACGAAAGTTGAAGGTAGAAGACAAAAAGAGAAAGAAAGTCAGAGAAAGGGAATTTTGGGGAAAAAGAAAAAAAATATGGAGAAGGGAATTCACGTCAGAATTTATGGAGGAGAGACAAAAAATTTTGAAAATAAAAAATATTTTTATAACTCCCCAAATCCCAACTCCCCACTATCTTCCTAACCCCCATAATCCTACTACATCTCAACCACCTCAGAATTTCGATTCCTAACAACCTCTATCAACTACCAGAAGCAAAAATTAATACCTACGCTCACGCAAGGATTCAAACACAGGATCTTTCACATACACCAACTCCTTTACCACTCGAATCAGCATTTTGATATGAACTAACAGACAATTTCATATAAGCCCACTCAACCAGGATAAGGCTTGAATTTAAAAAAAATAACCAAAATTAACTAAAGATGGGTCTTGAACACAAGACCTTTCAACACACCCAGCACACTTAACCATTGAAGCTGAGGCACATTTGTTTAGATATTTACAGAAACAGAAATAAATACATCAGGGCGTTACAACTCTACCCCTAAAAGAAATATCGACCTCAAAATTACCTGATTAGAACAGATGAGGATGCTGATGACGCATCAAATCCTCAGGTTCCCATGTGGCCTCCTCAGTACCATGATTCCTCCACAGAACCTTTACTAAAGGAATGGACTTCCTCCTTAGAACCTTAATATCACAATCCAGAATTTGAACCGGCTCCTCCTTAAAAGTCAAATTCAGCCTAATCTCGATCTCCTCAACTAAGACAACGTGAGATGGGTCAGATCGATATCACCTCAACATCGAAACGTGAAACACATCGTGGATACAGTCTAGTTTTGGAGGTAGCTCCAACTGATAAGCGACTGGTCCTACGCGCTTTAGAATCGATACGGTCCAATAAACCTGGGCTCAACTTGTCCTTATCGAATCTCAAAAATTTCTTCCACGGAGAAACCTTAAGAAACACGAAGTCCCCCAAAGAGTACTCAATATCTCTCCTTTTCAGATTCGGATAAGACTTCTGCCTATCAGAAGCCACCTTAAGACTATCCCAAATCAATCTAACATTGTCTTCGGTCTCAGAAACCAACTCAGGACCCAAAACCCGGAGCTCACCCTACTCATTCCAATATAGTGGAGTATGACACTTACGGCCATACAGAGCCTCATAAGGTGCCATCTAGATGCTAGACTAGAAACTGTTATTGTAGGCGAACTCAGCTAGCGGCAGATAATCCTCCCAACTACCTCGAAAATCTATCACACAGCTCCTAAGTATATCCTCCAATATTTGAATCACCTTCTCAGACTAACCATCGGTCTGAGGATGGAACGCAGTACTGAAGTCTAATCTCGAACCTAGAGCTTCGTCCAATTTCTTCCAGAAACAAGAATTGAAGCAAGGATCTCTATCAGAAATAATTAAAACAGGAACCCCATGTACTCTTACTATCTCGGAGATATACAGCTTTGCTAACTTCTGCAGAAAATAGTCCGTTCGAACCAGAATAAAATGAGCAGACTTGGTCAATCGATCCACGATGACCCAAATAGAATCCTTCTTAATGGGTGTCAAGGGCAGTCCACTAACAAAGTCCATCGTCACTCGTTCCCACTTCTATAAGAGAATCTTAACGGGCTGTAGAAAACTCGAAGCAACTGATGCTCAGCCTTAACTTGCTGACACGTCAGACAACAAGCAACGAAATCTATAACCTCACACTTCAAACCCAGCCACCAGTACAACTCATGAATATCGCGATACATCTTATTACCACCGAGAAGCATAGCATAAGGGCTACTATGCGCCTCCCTCAGAATTGACTGCCTCAAATTAATATCATTCAGCACACAAATCCAACCTCGAAAACACAGAACACCATCACTATTCAACCCAAAATCAGAAGTACTACTAGTCTCAACTTGACGAGACCACAAACCTAGAGACTCATCCCCTAACTGCTTATCTCGAATCTGATCAATCCAAGTCGTCTTAACTTGCAACTCAGCTAACAAACTCTCATCATCAAATAGACTAAGTCGAGTGAACATCGCTCTTAAATTAGTCATCACTCTACGACTTATAGCATCGGCCACCACATTGGCTTTACTAGGATAATATTCTATCGTGCAGTCATAATCTTTGAGCAACTCAATCCATCGATGCTGCCTAAGATTCAACTCCTTTTGGGTAAGGAGATACTTGAGGCTCTTGTGATTAGTGTAGATAATACACCTCTCCATATACAGATAGTGCCTCCAAATTTTCAATGCAAAACCACTGTCGCCAACTTGAAATCATGCGTTGGATAATTCCCCTCGTGTGTCTTAAGCTGACGGGATGCATAAGCCATTACCTTACCATCTTGCATCAATATACATCCCAAACCAACATGCGATGCATCACTGTAGACCACAAAATCCTTACCAGATTCAGGTTGTATTAGAATAGGAGCTTGAGTCAGAATAGACTTGAGCTTCTTAAAGTTCGATTGTTGCGCATCAGCCCAGACAAAAAGAACTCCCTTGAGCAGAAGTTTAGTCAACAAAGCTGTAATAAGAGAGAACCTCTCGACAAACCGCCGATAATAACCCGTCAGACCTAGAAAATTGTGAATTTCAGATACATTTTTAGGTTGTTTCCAATCAAGCACCGCCACAATCTTTCTAGGATCAACTCGGATCCCCTCAATAGAAACCACATGCCCTAGAAAAGTTACCTCACACAACTAGAACTCACACATGCTCAACTTAGCGTAGAGCTGCTTCTCTCGGAGTATCTGAAGCACTACTCTAATATGTTCATCATGCTCATCCTCGGTCTTAGAGTAAACCAAAATGTCATCGATGAAGACCACGTCGAACTGATCCACATATGGCTGAAACACTCGGTTAATCAAATCCATGAATGCCGCAGGAGTATTCGTCAGACCAAAAGGAATAACTAGGAACTCGTAATGTCTATAACGAGTCTTAAATATAGTCTTATGAACATCCACCTCCTTAACTCTCAACTGATGATACCCAAAAGGGAGATCAATCTTCGAAAACATAGAAGCCTATCGAAAATAAATTGTCAATCCTCGGATATGGATACTTGTTTTTCACAATCAGTTTATTCAACCGCCAATAATTGATGCACATTCTCATGGTGGCATCCTTTTTTCACAAATGTAACCGGTGCCCCACGGAGACATATTAGGCGGATGAAACCACGATCCAAATGGCTTGACGGATGAAGAAAAGAGAAGAAGAAAAGGTGAAAAGAAAATTCGGCGAGAGGAGTTTTGTTATGGAATTTTCGGCAAAGCCTAGAAAAGATGAGAGAATAGCCTAAATTCTCCTCCTTTAGCCGAAATTGCTAGGCCAAGAGTCCTTGACTTGGCCACCAATCTTCCTTGTGATAATATTATCTCTTTTATTTAAAATAAAAGCTTTTAATCCATCAATTATCTCCTCAAATAATCCAATTAAAGAAAATCCTTTATTTATCACTTATTATTCACATATTTATGCAAATAAAACACCTCCTTTTCTAGAAACCGGTTGCCGTCCACCTCAAATTTTCCGGAAGCAAAAATAAAACTTATTTATTTGCTTTTCAAGTGACTCGAACTCAGCCTATTTCCCTGCATGTGACGCCATTTCCATAGGCCCTAAGTGGCATCTTGAGCCACTTTTCCAAGCTTGTTGTGTGTCAAAATTCTCCAACTTTTTCTTTTAAGGCCCTCTTGCCCTTATTTCCTATTTTGAACTTTAAAATTTGACATTCTGCATCATTTCTAAGTTTCCTAAAATTTTCGATCGGCTCAGTAAACTTGCCATTTTCTTACATTTCCAAGTTTCGAAATGTTTACTTTCCATTTTGAATCATTTCCAAAATGTTCGGGTTTCAAAATGTTCAGGTTTCCAAAATGTTCAAGTTTCCAAAATGTTCAAGTTTCCAAAAATGTTCAGGTTTCCAAAATGTTCAAGTTTCCAAAAATGTTCGTTTCCATTTTCATTTCCATTTCCATTTCTAGGTTTCCAAAAGTATCAAAAATTTATTCATAGTACCTGAGACTTGACATTTCGTACAATTAAACTGAAAATGCATAGACCCTTTTCAGGATGTTACAAATAGAGTGGAGTACGACACTTACGACCATACAGAGCCTCATAAGGTGCCATCTAGATGCTAGACTAGAAACTGTTATTGTAGGCGAACTCAGCTAGCAGCAGATAATCCTCCCAACTACCTTGAAAATCTATCACACAGCTCCTAAGTATATCCTCCAATATTTGAATCACCCTCTCAGACTAACCATCAGTCTGAGGATGGAACGCAGTACTGAAGTCCAATCTCGAACCTAGAGCTTTGTCCAATTTCTTCCAGAACCAAGAATTGAAGCAAGGATCTTTATCAGAAATAATCAAAACAGGAACACCATATAGTCTTACTATCTCGGAGATATACAGCTTTGCTAACTTCTGCAGAGAATAGTCCGTTCGAACCAGAATAAAATGAGCAGACTTGGTCAATCGATCCACGATGACCCAAATAGAATCCTTCTTAATGGGTGTCAAGGGCAGTCCACTAACGAAGTCCATCGTCACTCGTTCCCACTTCTATAAGAGAATTTTAATGGGCTGTAGAAAACTCAAGCAAGCGATGTTTCGAATTTAGCGACACGTCAGACAACAAGCAACGAAATCCATAACCTCACACTTCAAACCCGGCCACCAGTATAACTCACGAATATCGCGATACATCTTATTACCACCGAGATGCATAGCATAAGGGCTACTATGTACCTCCCTCAGGATTGACTGCCTCAAATCAATATCATTCAGCACAAATCCAACCTCGAAAACACAGAACACCATCACTATTCAACCCAAAATCAGAAGTACTACTATTCTCAACTTGACGAAACCACAAACCCAGAGACTCATCCCCTAACTGCTTATCTCGAATCTGATCAATCCAAGTCGTCTTAACTTGCAACTCAGCTAACAAACTCTCATCATCAAACAGACTAAGTTGAGCGAACATCGCTCTTAAATTAGTCATCACTCTACGACTTATAGCATCGGCCACCACATTGGCTTTACTAGGATGATATTCTATCGTGCGATCATAATCTTTGAGTAACTCAATCCATCGACGCCTAAGATTCGACTCCTTTTGGGTAAGGAGATACTTGAGGCTCTTGTGATCAATGTAGATAATACACTCTCTACATACGAGATAGTGCCTCCAAATTTTCAATGCAAAACCACCGCCGCCAACTCAAAATCATGCGTTGGATAATTCCTCTCGTCGCGTCTTAAGGTGACGGACGATAAGCCATTACCTTACCATCTTGCATCAATATACATCCTAAACCAACATGCGATGCATCATCAGAGACCACAAAATCCTTACCAGATTAAGGTTGTATTAGAATAGGAGCTTGAGTCAGAATAGACTTGAGCTTCTTAAAGTTCGATTGTTGTGCATCAGCCCAGACAAAAGGAACTCCCTTGAGCGAAGTTTAGTCAACAAAGTTGTAATAAGAGAGAACCCTCGACAAACCGCCGATAACAACCCTCGGACCTAGAAAATTATGAATTTCGTGTACATTTTTCGTTGTTTCCAATCAAGCACCGCCTCAATCTTTCTAGGATCAACTCGGATCCCTTAATAGAAACCACATGCCCTAGAAAAGTTACCTCACACAACCGAACTCACACATGCTCAACTTAGCGTAGAAGTCGCTTCTCAAAGCTGTTATTGTGGCGAACTTCATTAGCGCAGATAATCCTCCCAACTACCTTGAAAATCTATCACATGACTCCTAAGTATATCCTCCAATATTTGAATCACCCTCTCGGACTAACCATCGATTCCGAGGATGGAACGCAAGATCTTGAAGTCCAATCTCGAACCTAGAGCTTTGTCCAATTTCTTCCGTAACCAAGAATTGAAGCAAGGATCTTTATCGAAATAATCAAAACAGAACACCATATAGTCTTACTATCTAGGAGATATCTGACTTTGCTAACCTCGAGAGAATAGTCCGCTCGAACCGTAATAAAATGAGCAGACTTGGTCAATCGATCCACGATGACCCAAATAGAATCCTTCTTAATGGGTGTCAAGGCGGTCCACTACTTGAAGTCCATCGTCACTCGTTCCCACTTCTATAAGAGAATTTTAATGGGTGTAGAAAACTCAAACAAGCGATGTTTAACTTTGCTGACACGTCAGACAACAAGCAACGAAATCCATAACCTCACACTTCAAACCCGGCCACCAGTATAACTCACGAATATCGCGATACATCTTATTACCACCGAGATGCATAGCATAAGGGCTACTATGTACCTCCTCGGGATTGATCGCCTCAAATCAATATCATTCAAAGACACAAATCCAACCTCGAAAACACGAACACCATCACTATTCAACCCAAAATCAAGTACTACTATTCTCAACTTGCGAAACCACAAACCAGAGACTCATCCCTAATCGCTTATCTCGAATCGATCAATCCAAGTCGTCTTAACTTGCAACTCACTAACAAACTCTCATCATCAAGCAGACTAAGTTGAGCGAACATCGCTCTTAAATTAGTCATCACTCTACGACTTATAGCATCGGCCACCACATTGGCTTTACTAGGATGATATTCTATCGTGCAGTCATAATCTTTGAGTAACTCAATCCATCGACGCTGCCTAAGATTCGACTCCTTTTGGGTAAGGAGATACTTGAGGCTCTTGTGATCAATGTAGATAATACACCTCTCTACATACAGATAGTGCCTCCAAATTTTCAATGCAAAACCACTGTCGCCAACTCAAAATCATGCGTTGGATAATTCCTCTCGTGCGTCTTAAGGTGACGGGACGCATAAGCCATTACCTTACCATCTTGCATCAATATACATCCTAAACCAACATGCGATGCATCACTGTAGACCACAAAATCCTTACCAGATTAAGGTTGTATTAGAATAGGAGCTTGAGTCAGAATAGACTTGAGCTTCTTAAAGTTCGATTGTTGTGCATCAGCCCAGACAAAAGGAACTCCCTTGAGCAGAAGTTTAGTCAACAAAGTTGTAATAAGAGAGAACCCCTCGACAAACCGCCGATAACAACCCCTCAGACCTAGAAAATTATGAATTTCAGGTACATTTTTCGGTTGTTTCCAATCAAGCACCGCCTCAATCTTTCTAGGATCAACTCGGATCCCCTTAATAGAAACCACATGCCCTAGAAAAGTTACCTCACACAACCAGAACTCACACATGCTCAACTTAGCGTAGAGCTGCTTCTCTCGGAGTATCTGAAGCACTACTCTAATATGTTCATCATGCTCATCCTCGGTCTTAGAGTAAACCAAAATGTAGTCGATGAAGACCACGTCGAACTGATCCACATATGGCTGAAACACTCAGTTAATCAAATCCATGAATGCCGCAGGAGTATTCGTCAGACCAGAAGGAATAACTAGGAACTTGTAATGTCTATAACGAGTCCTAAATACAGTCTTATAAACATCCACCTCCTTAACTCTCAACTGATGATACCCAAAAGGGAGATCAATCTTCGAAAACATAGAAGCCTATCAAAAATAAATTGTCAATCCTCAGATATGGATACTTGTTTTTCACAATCAGTTTATTCAACTGCCAATAATTGATGCACATTCTCATGGTGGCATCCTTTTTTTTTACAAACAGAACCGGTGCCCCCCACGGAGACATACTAGGGAGGATGAAACCACGATCCAAAAGCTCTTGAAGTTGAGCCTTAAGCTCCGTAAGCTTCTTCAGTTCCATACGGTAGGGAGTGATGGACACCGGAGCTATTCTCGGTATAAGCTTAATCCTAAACTCAATTTCTCGATTCATAGGTAATCCTAGTAACTCCTCAAGAAAGACAATTGAAAAATCCCTCACATTTCTGATATCCCCGATAGCAAAGTCCCTAGAAGCAAAAACACTAACGTAAGCCAAATACGCCTCACATCTTTTCCGAACCAGTTTCTCAGCCACAAGAGCGGAGATCATATTGGATAAATAATCTCGACGCTCACCGATCATAACCACTTCTTTATTATCCTCAATCCTCATAAAAACCCTTTTAGATGCGCAGTCCAAGCAAACACGGTGCTCAACCAACTATCCATTCCCAGAATTAAGTCGAACTCCCCAAATGGAAACTCCATTAGATTCACCAGAAAAACAACCCCTTGAACCACTAACGAAACATCCCTATAAAGCTTATTAACCAGAACAGACTACTCTAACGGACTTAATATAGTAACCTCACTAGAAGTGCTCTAAACAAATATCCCCAGGTGTTCAGAAACAAAATTAGCTACATAGGAATGTGTTAAACCTATGTCTATCAAGGCAGTATAAGGTAAATCAAAAATTAAGAATGTGCTGGTGATAACATCTGGAGCACTTCTATCTTCCCAAAGATCGGCAAAGATAAACCAACACAAGTCGCCGCGTCTCACCGACCGAAGACCTCTACCCGATACTATCTATCCTCGGCCCATACCATTACCACCCTAGCCAGTCCACGGCCCCTAGATGGCTGTTAAACTGCCCTCTGAGGCTATACAAAACCCGGTCCTAGAACTTGCATCTAATCTACTCGTTGTGGACACTCTCTAATACGGTGCTCCAAAGATCCACACCTCAAGCATGCCCCAATCCTCCTCCAACCCTCGCTCGGATAGTGTCTACCATAATCTCCACAAAACTGAATCCCAGTAGGAGCAACAGGGGCTCTCACTCTAACCGGCCCATCAAGTCGACCTTTCTCTTAGGCCTCTGAACAGAACTAGAGGGCTCTGAATCCATCTTATTCTTACCCCTTTCTCGGCCCTATTCTGGCGCTCTATGCGCTTAACATCCTCAACAATCTTCGCTTTCTCAACAAGATCCGTGAACTCTCGCTCCTCCGTGGAGCAATCAGTACCCTCAAATTATCCCTCAAACCGAATGCACCTCTTATACTCTGATGGCACCATGCCTTGAGCGTAGCGGCTCAGCCTCAGAAACTCGGCCTCATACTCGACCACAGATCTATCACCTTGCGTGAGATTCATGGACTCAAGCCTACGAGCATCCACATAGCTCGCCCCCACGTACTTACTTTGAAAGGTGGTCTTAAAGAAATTCCAGTTCAGATGATCCGGCCGAGTACCCTCCTCAACCGTTAACCACCACTAATATGCCTCGTTACAAAGTAAGGAAACTGCACTCTTAAGTTTCTGCTCGAGAGTATAGTCTAAATCATTCATAATCCTCTCAGTGGCCTCTAGCCAATACTCGGCCACTATAAGGGCGACTCTAGTGACATCCTAAACAACTCAGGACCATTGGACTAGAATCGTTCAATTATCAACCCACGGTCCCCAGAACCAGAATGGGGTCCAGTGACCCTCTCTAAAATCCTCAACATGGCTTGGGACAGTGCGTCGTCCCCAATCGAATGGCTTTGAGACCCAGTCTTAGTAGCAGGCGAAATCCGGTGTCTCACTTGTATCTAGATTTGACATATTGCCCAGAGAAGAAGACTTATCTCGAGCCCTTTACGACCTCTACTACGGCCGTGAACACCATGTCTGTAAATTCCACAAGCACTCATTGTATAATTCAAATTTTATCTACATTATAAATTTTATGCACTAGTTCCAATATTTATTAACGGATATTTTATGCATACATTATTAGAAGTTCAGGGATGTTTTCAAAAGTTTTAGTCTCTAACTATTTAAGTACAGTTTCAGAAGGTACTATCTATAGTGTTTCAAAATGTTTTATCTAAGTGCAAGGATATTCACAGGATCAACGTCGGAGACTCGGTGTACTACATACTTTCTCAATTTATTCAAATCATTTAAAAACTGATTCTTTTTGAAACACAATTTTTGGAACCCAAAATTTACAGCTCGAGTTTTGCAACCTAACTCGATTCTACTAAATGTAAAACCCTAAACCCGCTTAGACGTTATGGCTAAATCTGGATATGTCACAAAGAATGGGTTTTGAAAATGAAATTGTTACGTTAAATCGTCTCAGTCTATTATCATAAAATCTTTTATAACCATAATAGAAAACGTTAATTAATTGTTTTCTTTGCCAAAACTTATTTACAACGGAAGTTTAATAAAATCGATACCTTTTAGAAACCCGATTTGTATTTTTTAAAAAAACTTTATTTGTTTAAAACCGTCATTATCATAAAACATTTTCTCAAAGCATGCAAGTTAACAAACAATCCAAAACAAAAAACCAATGGTTAAAAGTCCATACAGTCCAGAGAGTCCCAGAAATTACAAACTCTCACATAATCTAAACTTAAATATAAAAACCATAAATTATTAAATTAGAACAATTTATGGTCGTGTAGCCACCGCTGAGTCTCCACCGCACTGATCCGCCTAAATCTGTGGATTACCTAGACAGAACAGGCAAACAGATGTGAGTTTCCATAAACTCAGTGTGTAATCCAATAGGATTAAGCATGCAAACAGACAGATATCTCATAACAATCGAATACAGATTCGGGTTCATGCCCATTTTAGATACAGTCATCAGAATCAGATATACAAATAAAAACATACAGAATCCTACCCTCCTCTACACACCAACTCCATCCATCCCAACACACCATGTGGGATTAAAAATACCCACCAATCCCTACACACCATATCGTGCCAATATGACACAAATTAGATAATGTGCAGCCAAACTACCAAAAATTGGTAGTGATCGCCATTCAGAACACTTTCTCATCATATACAAATCCCACCTCAATAAACAGATGCAAAATCAAATATAGATGTAGCAGATTAAACATGCTCAACATGCTTATGTTCAGATAATAGATATGCATCTAGCATAATAATCAGACATGCATAGCATTAACATACTCAGAACAGAATATCAGTCTATTAGATCCATAGTTTTAGGGTTTTATTAGCCCTTAACGACCCTATGGTAGGCCCACAGTCGATCGAACGACCAGTGTGACCCTAGGATAAATTTCAGAAATAAAGGCCCACATACTCGTGTGGCTTACTCGTGTGGGCCCATACGCCCAGATTGTCCTTGCCCGTGTGACTGACACGGCCTAGCCTAAAATTCACACGCCCGTGTGACATGCCCGTGTGGCTCACACGTCTAACTTGGCCTAGCCCGTGTAGCTCATACGGCCACACTCACGCCACCACATAGCTGTGTGCTGCGCACGACCATTCCTTCGTCGACCACACGGCCGTGTCTCCCACACGGCCTACCACACGGGCTACCACATGCCTGTGTGGCGTTGACAATCTTATTTTTTAGCTTTTTTCAAAGTTTGACTTTCTACATTTCGGGTACACACCTGGTACCGTTTTGATGCGAAAACTATCCCAAGCCTTCTAAGACCTAAAAATAGAGTACCCAACATCGATTTAGCAGATTGGTTAACAAATTCGACATGATATTTGACAAGAAACTGACTTACCACTGAAGACAAAAGCCTCTAACGTGAACTAAACCGTTGAAGTGTAATTCTCTGCTCCACAATCTAATTCTAAACATAATTTACCAGCAATCAATCATTATATATTGACATTTCTAAAACCCCAACCAAAAGTTAACATAAAGCCAAGCATACTTACCAACCAAAAGAGTCAGAAAATGCAGTAGCGATAGTTGAACGAAAGTTTTCCATAGAAACAGAGGAAACCACGAAAATTAAAGGTGGAAGACAAAAAGAGAAAGAAAGTCAGAGAAAGGGAATTTTGGGAAAAAGAAAAAAAACTAGAGAAGAGAATTCACGTCAGAATTTCTTGAGGAGAGAGAAACAAATTTTGAAAACTAAAACTATAAATAAAAATATTTTTATAACTCCCCAAATCCCAACTCCCCACTATCTTCTCAACCCCCATAATCCCACCACATCTCAACCACCTCAGAATTTCGATTCCTAACAACCTCTATCAGATACCTGAAGCAAAAATTAACACCTACGCTCACGCAGGTATTCAAACACAGGACCTCCCACATACACCAACTCCTTTAACACTCGAACCAGCAGGCTCATTCTGCTATGAACTAACAGACAATTTCATATAAGCCCACTCAACTAAGATAAGGCTTGAATCTAAAAAATAACCAAAATTAACTAAAGATGGGACTTGAACCCAAGACCTCTCAACACACCCAACATACTTAACCATTGAAGCAAATACACATTTGTGTCAGATATTTACAGAAACAGAAATAAATATATCAGGGCATTACATATACCACACATCCAAAAATTGTAAGATGGGAAATATTTGGCTCTTGACAAAAAATATTGTAATGGGGAGTATTTATAATTTATTGGCTTGGTGGTACACCATGTAAATCAATACAATCTCATTCTGAAATAGGAAGTTTTGTTCTCATAAGTAATGGTTTAACTATTAGTTGGAGGCATTTGATAAATGATTCAGCTAATTCATTTTATGTGTGAACATGAGCTACAAGATGTTCAACTTTTATCCCGATTGACATACAATAATTATTGAAAGCTTGGGACATAAACTCACCAACATTTGCAAGACGAATTGTTTTAATTGCATAATCTAAAGCTAATCATTTAAATAAGCAATCTCACAAATGACATATTGCAAGTTGATAACGTATGTGATTATTTTGTAGATGAATCTACCAAAATCATATAATATCAAAATCATCTACATTTTTGGATGAATGAGCCCATATTCATTTCAAAAATGTAAGACATTAAATCTCAACTTTAGCCAGTGAGTATGTAATAATCAATTATCATTGAGAACAAGCAACACATAAGAAATTCTTTAAATTAAAGAATCTTTTGGTTCTTTAATAAATGTCTATATGAATTCTCAATTAATTTTCGCATCATTTATAATCTAGGATAGTTTAACTGGTCACGCCAAATAGTAAATGTATTTGTATCAATAAACTTTTGGTTTACTTTACCATGTTTTTCAATTGTACTAATAATGTCAATATACATTTTGACAATTGATAATTTTATCGTTATTCTTTTTTTTTTGTATCCACATATAAGCAATCGTGACATTTATTTCGAAATGTCTACATCAAAGTGAAGTCCATAATGTTTTTAACTCAATAAAAGAAATATAATTTGCAAACAATTATTTGCAATATTCACTTCGTGGAATATGCCAAAATCTTCAAATGTTGATTGCATTAATAATCAAAAGTGATTATACAATTTGTTATGTTTATTGCAAACATTCACTTCAAGGAATGTGTAAAAAATAATTAGAACAATAATGTAAGTATATATCATATTCCTTACCAATAAGATTATATAGATATCAATCGCTTCAATGAATTATTAATTAGTATGAATCATTGGTCATTTTGTTCTAAAAATGAACAATTAGCAACATTTCAAATCACCCATCTTCTTTTTATTTATTTGTCAATAATGACAAAAGGTTCCATTTTATAATTGTTATGTATTACTACATTCACTTCGAGGAATGAAGCAGAATTAGTAGAATAAATAATTCATTATTTTGTTTGGCCTTAAGAAGGCGTTGTAATGCTCTGAATAATTTATTTATGTTTCTGTGAATATCTGACACAAATGTGTGTCTGCTTTAGTGATTAAGTGTTTTGGGTGTGTGTATGAGGTCTTAGGTTCAAGTCTCACCATTAGTAATTTTGTTATTTTTCTAAATCCTAGCTTTACCCTTGTTGAGTAGGCTTATAGAAAATTTCATGTTCATCCGTATCAGAATGAACTTGCTGGTTTGAGTCGTAAGGGAATTGGTGTGTTGGAGGTCTTGTATTGGAATCCATACGTGAGCGTGGATGTTATTTTTGGCTCGATTGTGTGTTAGAGTTTTGGTGGAGTTGGGATTCTGAGGTGGTTGTAAGTTAGTGGATTAGCGGGAGAAAATTAAGGGATGTGTTATCATACCTTTTATTATTATTTTGTTATTTTCTTTTTCAAAATTTTAGTTTCTCTCTCCCAAATTTCTGACGTTGTTTTGCTTTCCTTACCTATTCTTTTCTCCTATAATTCTTCCTTTTCAATCTGTGCTCTCTCTTCTGTTCTTTCAAATTTCGTATTTCGGTTCACTATGCTCGTACAGCTTGGCAAGTGGTAGTATTGTGTTTTTGCTTGAGTTTGGGGAGAAGTTTCCTTTTAAGTCGTTTAGAATGGGTTGTCTTTTCTAATGGTGTTGAATGTGTGTTTTTGGCAGCAGAGAATCGAGAGGTGCGGAGTGCTTCTCTTGAGGAATCTTAGGTAGGATAGCTCAGGAATTCGGGTAAGTGTTGAACACTCAAATTTCACCATTTTTGGTTTTGTTATTCCAATTTAATTGAGAATTTAGATTGATTTTGGAAGTTTGTTATGACAATTTTAAGTTCTGGTGGCCTCGGGAGCATTTTTGCATCAAAATTGTACCAGGTGTGTACCCGAAATGTAGAAAAATGAGCTTCAACGAAAGTCAAAAATTACACTATCGATGCCACACGGGTGTGTGCTTGGCCGTGTGCGAGACATGGCTGTGTGTTTGACGAAGGCGTGGCCGTACGCAAGACATGACCGTGTAGTGGTGTGAGTGTGGCTGTGTTAGCCACACGGGCTAGGCCAAGTAGGTCGTGTAGGCCTACATAGGCATGCCACACAGACGTGTGGGTTTTGGGCCAGGCCGTGTGGGCCACATGGGCAAGGCCAATCTGGGCATGTGGGCCCATATGGGCAAACCACACGGGCATGTGGGGCCATAATTTTGAAATTTTCCCTTGGGTCGCGTGGATCATTTCGATCGACTGTGTGCCTACCGTAGGGTCGGTAATGACTAACCAAACCCTAAAATTATGTGTTTTGATATTTTTCTCTAAGTTGGACACTGTTATGTATGTCTAATTTTTCTGTTAATTATATATATGACATTTTTATATGAGCATGTTATGCATGGGATTACTGTGTCTGTATATCTATATCTATGACTGGGGTAGGTTTTGTATATGTGGAGGAAGTGTTCTGTATGGTGTCCATCGCCTATATTCTGGTAGCTTGGTTGCATATTATCTAATATGTTTCTTAATGGCACGATGTGGTGTGTAGGGATGGTGGGTGTTTTTAATCCCACATGGTGTGTTGGAATGGTCAGAATTGGTGTGTAGAGGATGGGGGTAGGATTCTGTGTATCTGATTCTGTTATCTATATCTGTAAAGGACTTAAGTCTGAATCTGAATCTGAATCTGAATCTGACTGTGTATATGATATTTGTATGAGTTTCATGTCTAATTCTGTTGGGTTACACACTGAGTTTAAGAAAACTCACATCTGCTTGTTTGTTCTATTCAGGTAATCCACAGACTTAGGTGGATCAGTGTACCGGAGCCTCATAGTAACCACAAGTTCGTACTGCTTAAGATCATGATATTTACTTATTTAATTAAGGAATTTTTCCTGGGAGTTTTGTAATTTATGGACTCTCCAGCTGTTTGATTTTATTTTGGGATTTGGATTTGGACTTGACTTTTTATTGTGTCAGTAGGCTAAAAACTTGGTTTTTACTAAAACAACGGTTTTCTGAAAATACGAACGGGATTATTAAATATAATGATTTCTAAGAATTTCGTCAAAAATTATGTTTTGACAATAAATTGCTTAAATGACGTTTTTCAATAACAGTTTTTAACAAATAAAGGTTACAAAGCTTTATTGAAATAATTCTGTTTTCAAAACCCTTTTTTGTAACATCTCCAGTTTTAGCCATAACGTTTAGGCTGGGTTGTAACGGCCCCAAATTCTTGAGTCAACGTCTGAGTGTTGACCTGGGTTGGTGATGGATAAATTTGTTTTGGGATTAGGTTTTTGTTGGAATTAATTTGGGTGAATTTTGAACCTTTTTTATAAGAAATTAAGGATGCGTTGGGAAGCTTGTGTGAAGTAGAGTGAACATGGATGACTAATATGGTTATTTTACTATTTTTGAATAAAAATCTTCTCCCAATTAATGAGAAAAGATGGTTTGGTAGATTGAGATATGGGATAAATTAGATTTATCCCTATTTTTCCCTATATTATAATCACCCTATTGTTTTTTTTTCCTTTTACATTTCTTCATTTTTATTTTTCTTTATCTTCTTTTCTTCATCTATTTTTTTCCTTAGCAAGTCTTTTAGAGGGAGAGAGATTTGAGTTTGAGTGAGTTCTTACCATTTTTTTCATCCTCCAAATCTTAAAGAAGGTAAAGGTCTTGATCTTTTTTTTGGTGTTGGAAGGGTTTGAGTTTGAGGAGGTCTCTATCCTTCTTCTCATATTTTATTTATTTATTGATTTAAAGTATGTCTTTTTACATTCTATCAAGTCTTATTTTTTTGGGAAATCTTGTGTGTTACATGGTTATTAGTTAAAGAGGGTGGTGAATCTTCTAAAGCTAAGGGTAAAGGCAAAGTGGTGGAGAGCTAGGCAAGAAACTTTGTTGGTGTTCTTCCATCAAGGTGGTACCCTCTAACTCTCCTATACTTCTTTATAAGTCATAAATATGATGCTTGTGTGATAATGCATGCATGTTATATGTCTTTGGGTGGAAATCTTGTTTGGATGATTTAAAATGAAGCTAAAAACTTAGTTGTGAAATCTGCTAGAAACATATTATTACATGAACAGTAAGTTTAAAAATTCACCATAAATTCTGTAAAAATAATTAAGAACCGATCTATACATAGTTGTAACCATGAGTCAGTCATAGTTTCGTTTAGAACAAACGGAGATCCATTTCAATTTTTATTTTAAAACATATGAATTTTTGAGTGTTGAAAGGTAATAAAAATCTGGCAGTAGAATTCTTATAAAATAGATTTAGCAATGACTTTGAAAAATTACCAAAAATTTCATAAGTTAAAATAGGAAGCGAGCCTTATATCTCTATAACCGTACAGAAGTCTAATTTCATTTAAAACAAATGTTGCTTGATTTAGAGTTATTTATTAAGAGTTATTAATTTTTGAATGAGGAAAGGTCAGAATGTCAAGGTAGTAGACTGTTACATCTCTTTAGTTAATATTTTAGCTGGAATGATAAGCAAGTTGAAATGAGTATGAGACTCGAATGTCATAGTTGTATTTTTTGTGATTATATGTTTGATGCTTTGTTTACGCTTAGCCTTCGGGCTCTAACCTAACTAGCGGCCATGAGTGGCGCTCGGGATAACCCTACGGACACCCGAGATTATTTAACTAACGGCCATGAGTTGCGTGGAACCATCCGAATACCCGATTATTTGAGCAATATGTGCAATCTAACAAGTTTGACAAGTTTGATATGCAAGCGATTTGGTTATGTAGTTTTAATGACTCATGATTTATTTATTCGATACTCATGTCATATTTCTATGTATACATTTAATTTGCATACTTATATTTATGAATTGCTTGAAGTATGGTAGATTTGTTGTTTACCATTGAGCTTGTAAAGCCCAACCTTCAAATTTTCTTATTGTTCAGATTTGTAGACTTTTGTTCGTGTTCGAGGAACATCATCGACAAGAGACTCCTAGCATCACGTATTCAAAGTACAGTACCTTATCTATTAGTGGGCATTGTATTCCTAAGGCCTTACTTGTATTTTTTATAGGTCTATAACTCATTTATTAGTTTTTTTGTTATTTTGACTATTTTGATATACGATGATATTGGAGCTCCACATATTTTGTATAACTACTTTTATTACTATTTTCAATATAACTATGTATGGTATTTTCTCTTATATAAAATGTATTTCAACGTTTTAAATTTTTTTGAAAATTTTGTTGAGTTACTCCGGTAACCTAATGTAGCGCCTTAGTATTTGAGTACTCTGTATTCAAGATTAGGGTGTTACATTTAGTGGTATCAAAGCAAGGTTTAGTCAGTTCTAGGACCAGCTGGTCAGTCGTAATACATGCCCTTAAGTTTTAAAGTGTACTCCTCTAAGACTAGAAGTCTGATGATGCTTTCTCTTTTCTATTTCGTCTTCAGATTCAACATGCCTGACGATTTAGATCGTAGCCATGAGGCTAAGGAGGAGGGTCATGCCTGTTTCTAGTGTGGGTCCACTGAACATTTTGTTAGAGATTGCCCTAAAGCTAGCAGTTCTTCACCTGCTCAGACTCAGAGATCAACACATTCTTTACAACGTGGTAGAGGGTCAACTCATGGTGGTGATAATGTCACTTTAGGCCAGCAGAGTAGAGGCACGTTCAGATCTGCAACCATATCTGATATTCGAGTTCCATCTAGGCAGTATGCTGTGAAAGCTCGAGAAGATTGCAATGCCGCTGATGTAATTACAGGTATTGTCATATTGTTCTCTATTCTATTACTGCATTAGTAGACTCCGGCTCCTCGCATTCATATATCTGTAGTGAGATCATCCAAGAGAGAGGTATATCTGTTGAGGAGTTGGGTCCAAATTGAAAATTTAATTAAGTCGAGTTATTATACAAATTCGGATGTACTCGATGGCACGATAAAACATTTCGTGTTAATTTAGAAAAAAACGTGTGATTCAAATTTATAGTAAAAAAAAAACAAAATATCCAACATATAAGAAAATAACCAAAGTAAAGTATATGGAGGCCTTATTACATCCAAAATAAAACAACCCAATAATAAAATTTGTCATAACTAAGTTAAAGTGCATTTCATTCTAAATTCACCACATGGCCACCTCAAGTCCCTCCGGCCCACATCCGCGATCTATGCATCACTGAAAAAATAATGGAGAAGGTGAGTCACCAAGACTCAAGATGTAACCCTTCCTGCTTTTAAAATATTTTCATACACAACACATAACCATTAATATGCAAAATATTAAATACCCATCCTAACCATCCAAACGCCATTGTCTACCTCGTTGTGGTACCAAACCACTTTGGTGGTGCCAAACCACCGTGACATATAGTCACAATGTGTTACTAAAACACCGTGTCCGTGGATTACAGATTATTTGATGGGGCCAACCCATCGTGTGATACCAAATCACCGCGTGACGATCCCATATCTCAAGTGGGCCAACCCACGGTGGTGTTAACCACACAGGGACAAGTCGCTATGAGGTGCCAAACCTCTGGAGGTACTAAACCTCACGGTGACCGTAGTCACGCAGTGTTACTAAAACATCTGGTGCCCGTCGGCACAATAATCTGCCCCTCCACTCACTAATCCCACATCAGTCAATATACATACATGTTTCATGCCATCACATGCTCAATCTCATGTATCAATATACTATGCTTACCAAAAGCATCAAGTAGCATATTCAAACAGGAACTTACCTGAATTGCCAACTATACCGATATGGTATGATATCCAACGCTACAATAACCAAATTAGCATTCACAATAGTTAACATATTTAATGTGTTATACGTGTGTATGTACACACCTGTCACCACTGGATAGTCTAAATCCCGAAAAGAAGAGTCGACCACCCTAGATCTACTGCCCCTATATTCGGCCAAGACATGTGTTAGTGCATTCGGTCAAATCAAACAATTTAAAGGGTTCTCCTTTTGAACCCGAATCCTTACCCGAAAGTCTTGAGTATCAACCTTTTGCTTCACCACCCTAAAATCGGCACTCAATAAGTTAGTAGCCTTCGGCTAAAATGATTAACAATCGACTAACTAAAGTAGATCTTACCTTGCTTTGATTTGGTTTCTAATAACGAATCCTTTTATGGGTTCCTAGCAATCGCCAACCAAACAAGATTAGTTTCGCTTTTCTCCAATTATTCTTTGAAAGGTTTAGAAAGACTTGACTTACCGTTAACTTACCAAACCTAGTTGATGGAGATTTGAACGATTCCTCAAGATCCCAAACACCTAAACATAATCGGTTTCATCAAAGAGAGTTAATACCTTTTAGTAGGTCCTTACCTTCCCCTAGAAGTCGACAAGTACTAGGGTCAATAAAGAAAACATTTGATCTACTTACCTTAAAACCCGATTGAAGAAATAGAGGGAAACTCTATGCTTGAGATTCGCCAAGACTCTTAAGGAGTAGTAGGAAGATTCGCTAGGAAAGAAAAATAATGGGAGAAGGAGTGTTAGAATTTGACAAATAGGAAATAAAAGGAAAAGGGAATTGAAGATGGGGATTTTGCCAAGGTTTTGGAGAGGAGGAAAGAGGAAAAATATAAGAAGAGGGTGTTGAAAATTGGCTAAGCAAACGGGAAAAAGAAAATAAGGTGACCACATGAGTGCTTTTATAAGCATTCGGCACCCCCTAGTAGCCTTTGTCATCCAACTCTTCAACCAAGAGTCCAAAATCCATCCCACTTCCTTAAATTGCTCCAAACCACTTGTTTAATTAAATTCAAAATAATTTGAATTAATCCCAATAAATCAACTAATAAATCAACTAATATCTCCTTTATCTACTATAATAATATCCTTGATTTCCACTTATTATCCAATATTATTAATAAAATAAAAAGAGAGTTCAAAGAGAGAAAGAACTCTCCCTCCCTATGCCATCCAAAACATGAAAGCAAAGGGAATTACATGACTCGAACCATGGCTCTCCCTTGTTCTTGATGGCGCTAATTGTAGCTCCCAAGTGGCCTCCTTGCCACTTATTCTAGGCTCATTTTATGTCAAAAGCTCCCTTTATTTATTCTTATAACCCCTAACCACTAAGGCTATCCACCTTTAAAGCAAATAATATATTTATTTCTACCATTCCAGCCAACTCAAGGCCTTTAATTAAACTCTATTATTCCATAAATAATATCTCGTGATTCATACATAAGAAAATAATTAACTTCCAAATAACCCCATTTTTGGGATGTTACAGATTCTACCCCCTTAAAATAAATTTCGTCCCGAAATTACTTAATTAAAATAGATGGGGGTATTGCCGCCGTATCACGTCCTCAGGTTCCCACGTAGCTTCTTCCACACCATGGTTCCGCCATAGCACTTTCACTAAGGGCATCGACTTCCTACGTAGAACCTTTACATCCCTATCCAAGATCTCGAACGGTTCCTCCTCAAAAGATAAGTCTGCGTTAACCTCGATTTCACATCGGCACCACATGTGATGGATCCGACCGATACCGCTTTAGCATCGATACATGGAAGACATTATGAACTGACTTAACTCGGCGTGAGCTCGATCCGATAAGCTACCGGTCCTATCCGCTTCATCAGATATGGGCCAATGAATCTTGGGCTCGACTTCCCTTCGTCAAATCTTAACACCTTTTCCAAAGCGACACCTTTAGAAAGACCTTGTCTCCACAAAGATACTCCATTTCCTTGCGTTTGAGATCGGCATAAGACTTACGCCTATCGATGCTTCCTTGAGACGAGACCGAATCACTTTGACTTTGTCTTGATCTGCTACCAATTTGGGCCCAACACTTGTCGTTTCTCCCAACTCCGTCCAACACGCCGGAGTTCGGCATTTTCCATCTGATGCTTCAGATGGTGCCATCTCAATACTCGCTTGGTAGCTATTGTTGTAGGCGAACTCGCTAAAGGTAAAAATTCCTCCCAACTACCTCGTAATTCCAAGACACAACCCTTAGCATATCTTCTAAGATCTGATGACCCTTTCGGATTGCCGTCTGACCGAGGATGGAAAGTTGTCTTTGAAATCTAATTGCGTATCCAACGCTTGATGTAGCGCTTCAAAACCTCAAGTGAACCTTGGGTCCCTATCTCGAGATAATCGACACGGTACACCATGCAATCGACTATCTCGCCACATACAACTTTGCTAGCCACGGGTGAGTAGTCCATTCTCACCGTATGAAGTGAGTGATTTAGTCGACGGTCACGATTACCCAAATCGCATCTTTCTTCTTTGGGCGTAAGGGTAGACCACCGACGAAATCCATAGTGATCCGCTCCCACTTCCATTGAGGGATCCTTACGGTTGAAGTAGCCCCGATGGTAATCGGTGTTCGCTTTAACTCACGACACGCCAAACACTTCCCTACTAATTCCGTTATCTCACGCTTGAACCTCGCCACGTAATCGCTTCCGTAGATCTTCATACATCTTGCGCCTCCGGATGCATATCGTATGGGCTGCTATGAGCATCTGGAGAATTTTCCGCCTCACCCATATCCTTGACATACAGGCCGCCCTAGAAAACATAACACACCATCACCAAATACACTATACCCTTCTAATCCACCATCCCGAACTTGCATTCTCTTAGCATTTAACCCTTCATCCACTAATTGTTTGTCCTTGATTTCCTCGATCCATGTTGGCTTTACATGAAGCTCGCCAAAGGCTTCCATCGTCATATAGGCTCAATCGAGCAAACATTGCTCTTAAACCGCCACAACCTTCCGGCTCAACGCCACCACCACGTTAGCCTTACCCGGATGATATTCGATGGAGCAGTCGTAGTCCTTCAATAGTTCAATCCATCTACATTGCCTCGATTCAGATCCTTTTGTGTCAAGATGCCTCAAACTTTTGTGATCCGTAAATTACCGACTTCTCCCCATAAAGATAATGTCTCTATATTTTCAAGGCGAAGACGATCGCCGCTAACTCTGTGTCGTGAGTTGGGTAGTTAACCTCATGCGGTCTCGGTGACGGACGATAGGCTACTACCTTCCCATCCTGCATCAACACACACCCCAAACCGGTGTGAGATGCATCACAATAGACGTGAATAATTTCCCTACCTCGGGTTGTACTAAAACCGAGCTTCCGCGTAATCTTCCTCACTTGTCAAAACTTTCTTGCTTCTCTAACCATACAAATGGAACACCTTTCCTTAGCAACTTAGTCAATCGGTGCTGCGATCGAGAGAACCCTTCCACAAACCTCCGATAATACCTCGCTAAACCCGTAAAACTTCAGATTCTCGCTAACCGACTTAGGCGGTTTCCACTCCAACACCGCTTCAATCTTATGGGATCCACTCTAATCCTTCCACGACACCACGTGACCTAAGAAAGCCACTCTCCTCACCCAAAATTCACACTTCATCAATTTGGCATATAATTGTTTTTCCCTCAACACTCGCAGGACTATCCGTAAATGCTTGTCGTGCTCCTCCTCCGTCTTTGAGTAGACCAAAATGTCGTCTATGAACACTACGACAAATTGGTCCAAGTACTGTTGAAATACTCTATTCATTAAATCCATGAATGTCAGCGGGATTGCATTGGTCAACCCGAATGGCATCACTAGAAACTCGTAATGCCCATATCGAGTTGAATGCCGTTTGTGAACATCGCCCCTTCACCTTAAGTTGATGGTAACCCGACCTAAGGTCTATCTTTGAAAACACCGACGCCCCCTTCAATTGGTCAAACAAGTCATCGATCCGAGGCAATGGGTACTTGTTTTTGATCGTTAACTTGTTTAATTGACGGTAATCGATGCACATTCGCATAGAACCGCCCTTTTCTTGACAAACAATACAAAGCGCCCCTCACGGAGATATACTAGGTCGAATAAATCCCTTATCCAAGAGCTCTAAATTTGAGCCTTCACTCCACCAATTCCTTTGGTGCCATTCGGTAAGGTGCTATAGACACGGTGCCGTTCCGTAGCAAGTCTATCTGAATTCGACTTCCCGATCTGGAGGCGGCACTGAAAGTTCTTCCGGGAACACACCAGAAATTCCCCAACCATTCGGACCTTTCCAACTCATCGACTCCTTAACTTCCAAAGCATGATTTGAACCAAAACGCTTTACAACCCTTCTTGACCATCTTCTCAACCTTCAAGGCAGACACCACGTTGGGATGTAATTCCTTCCGATTACCAATCATAACTACTTCCTTCCCTTGATCGTTTTGAGAACCATGCGCTTAGCAACAAGAATCCAACTTCGCCGGTACCTAACCACCAATCCATTCAAGGATCAAATCGAACTCCCGAATGGTAGTTCCATCGATCGACCGAATACGACCCTTGGAGTTCTAGGGTACATCCCTAAAAAGTTTGTCTACCACTACTGAGTGACCTAAAGGACTCACTACGGTCATCTCCCTAGCAGCCTCGAGTCTAGGTTCAAAGTCTCTACCACACTACTCGCTACGTATGAATACGTAGAACCCACATCGATTAATGCATAATAAAGAAGACCAAAATCGAAACGTCTGGGTTATGACATTGATGCAAGTTATTCTCCTCATGACGCCTTGCAGATAGACTAAGCCAAAGCTACCTAGCCTGTGTTTACTGAACCTCCGCCTCGAGTTCCTCGACCTCGATTAGGACCGTTGCTTCCTCTGCCATTACCACGACCCTCTGCGGTCCCATATTTCTATCTCGAGTACAGTTCGCCCCTCTGGCCGATTTCGAGCTCGCTTAGGGGACAATCTCAACCCGATCCTCTTTTGATTATTCCTACTATAATTTTGCCTCACAGCCTCCTTGATCCCCTCGGCTACTTTAGCCTTTTCCACAAGAGATGAAAACTCACGATATGTTGGGGTTCGAGTATCCAAATTAGTCCGTTAGGACTTGATGTGTTTGTGAATAAGGTGTATCGGACATGTCCAGTTGAGATTTAAGGTCAACTATTTCTGGCAGACTTGATGGAGTTTCCCTTTAGAGAGTTTGATGTAATTTTGGGCATGATTTGGTTGACCGAGCATGATGCAAGTTTAAGATGTAGAACGAGGCAGCTTTAGCTCCGTGGGTTGGACAGAACCAGTGTCCTAGTGACTAATGAGATTAGTAAATGTTCGTCTTATGTCATTTCTACGACTGTAGCTCGAAGGTTGATTAGTAAAGGCTGCGAAGGCTTCTTAGCTTCTGTGGTGGATACAAGGGCCCAAAGTCCAAAATTGGAAGACCTACAGACTGTGAAGGAGTTTCCCGATGTTTTTCCTGAGAAGTTTCCAAGATTACCCCAGACAGAGAGTTAGAATTTGAGATCGAGGTGTTGTTTGGTATGGCTCCGGTATCCATTACCCTGTACCACATGGAACCAGCTGAGTTGAAAGAATTGAAGACTCAGTTGCTATAGTTGCTTGAACGTCGTTTTATAGCCCTAGTGTGTCACCATAGGGAGCACCAATGTTATTCGTATGAAAGAAGGATAGGTCGATGAGATTGTGCACTGATTATCGTCAACTCAATAAGGTGATAGTGAAGAAAAAATACCCACTTCGAGGATTGATGACCTGTTTGACCAGATGAGAGGTGCTTGTGTGTTTTCTAAGATTGATTTAAGATCGGGGTATCATTATTTGAAAGTTAAGGAGGGGGATATCCTGAAGACAGCTTTTAGGACTAGATATGGCCATTATGAGTTCTGGTGATGCTGTTTGGGCTCACAAATGCTCCTGCAGCCTTCATGGATTTAATGAACCGTATTTTTCAACCATACTTAGATCAATTTGTGGTGGTTTTCATTGATGATATATTGGTGTATTCTCGATCTGATGATGAACATGATCACCATCTCCAAGTTGTACTTCAGACCCTTCGAGAGAGACGACTTTTTGCCAAATTTAGTAAGTGTGAATTTGGGCTTTCTAAGGTGGACTTTTTGGGTCACATTGTCGCGATAGATGGTATCCGAGTGGATTCACAGAAGATTCAGGCAGTGGTGGATTGGAAGTCACCGTGTAATATTTCTAAAGTTCGTAGTTTTTTTAGGCCTCTCCGAGTATTATAGGCGGTTTGTTAAAGGTTTTTCGATGATTGCTGCTTCGTTGACCAAGTTGCTACATAAGGGAGTTCCATTTGAGTGGAATGAGAATCACCAACAGAGTTTTGATCAACTTAAGACAATTTTGACAGAGGCCCCAGTTTTAACCCAGCTGGAGTCAGGTAAGGACTATGTATTGTTTAGTGATGCGTCCTTGAGTGGACTTGGTTGCGTTCTCATGCAGGAAGGTAAGGTAGTTGCTTATGCATCTAGGCAGCTTAAGTCACATGAGCGTAACTACCCTACCTATGATTTCGAGTTAGCAATAGTGGTTTTCGCATTGAATATTTGGAGGTGCTATCTCTTTGGGTAGAAGTGTTATATCTATAACGACCACAAGAGTCTTAAGTATCTACTCACCCAGAAGGAGCTAAATTTGAGGCAACGTAGATGGATCGAGTTGCTTAAGGACTATGACTACATTATTGACTACCATCCGAGTAAAGCTAATGTGGTAGCAGATGCATTAAGTTGTAAATTAGTGGCAGTGTTGCGAGCGATGTTTGCAAATTTGAGCTTGTTAAAGCATGATGGTTTATTAGCTGAGCTTCAGGTTGAACTGATGTTGGTGCTAGAGGTAAAAGAGGAGCAAAATTCTGATGATAGTTTGGTTGCCAAAGCAGATAGGGTGAGGCGAGGAGAAGCATCAGGCTTCAAATTATAAGATGGCGATGTATTGTATTTTAGAGGATAACTTTGTGTTCCAACAGGTGAACTAAGGCATAAAATCCTTCATGAGGCACATAGTAGTCCGTTTACTATGCACCTAGGTAGTAACAAGATGTATCAGGAGCTTCGTCCATTTTATTGGTGGCGAAGGATGAAGAGAGATGTGTCAGAGTTTGTGACTTAATGTTTAGCTTGTTAGCAGGTAAAGGCAGAGCATCAAGTTTTTTAGGTCTTATTCAGCCTATCCAAATTCCGCAGTGGAAATGGGATAGAGTTACTATGGATTTTGTGACTGGGTTATCCATGTCTCGGTGTAGACACAACGTAATTTGGGTAATCGTGGATAGATTAACGGAGACTGCACATTTCCTACCAGTGCGTATGGACTTCACTCTTGAGAAGTTGACCAAATTGTATATTGGTGAGATAGTGAGGCTTCACGGGGTGCCGGCTTCGATTATTTTAGACAAAGATCCGCGTTTCACTTCAAGATTTTAGAGAGCCCTTCATTAGGCGGTGGGTACCCGCCTGCACTTTAGTACAGCTTTTCATCCGCAGACTGATGGTCAGTCAGAGCGAGTCATTCAAATTCTAGAGGATATGCTTCGTTGTTGTATCATTGAGTTTCAAGGAGGTTGGGAGGAGCAACTTCCCTTGGTTGAGTTCGCATACAAAAATAGTTATCAGTCTAGCATTCAGATGGATACTTTTGAAGCATTATATAGTCGAAAGTGTAGGACTCCTTTGTGCTGGAAAGAACTTAATGAGAGGAAGATGGTTGGTCCGGAGTTGGTCAGAGAGACTGAGGATAAGGTTTGATGATCTAGACAATCTAAGAGTAGCTTTCGATCGTCAGAAGTCATATGCAGATTAGAAACACAAAGAGATAGAGTTCGCAATGGGCGACAAAGTCTTCCTTAAGGTTTCACCTTGGAAGAAAGTTTTACGCTTCAGACGCAAAGGGAAATTGAGTCCCGGGTTCATTGGACCTTATGAAGTTCTAGAGAGAGTTGGACCAGTGGCATATTGGTTAGCCTTGCCACCAGAGTTAGAGCGTATTCATAATGTGTTCCATGTGTCCATGCTTAGGAGGTATCTTTCTGATCCTTCCCATATCTTACCGCTTGAGCAAATTGAAGTAAGCCCAGACTTGTCATATGAAGCAGAGCCGATCAAATTTTGGCCCAAAATATTAAATAAATTAGGAGCAAGAAGATCCCTTAGTGAAGGTCTTTTGGAGGAATCACGGAGTTGAGGAGGCGACATGGGAGCCATAGGAGTCCATGAAATTACAGTATCCACACCTTTTTTTATTCAGGTAAATTTCGAGGAAGAAATATCTTTTAACGAGGGGGAGTTGTAACGGCCCCAAATTCTCGAGTCAACGTTAGAGTGTTGACTTGGGTTGGCGATGGATAAATTTATTTTGGGATTGGGTTTTGTTGGAATTAATTTGGGTGAATTTTGGACCTTTTTTATAAGAAATTAAGGATGTTGGGAAGCTTGTATGAAGTAGGGGGAAGATGGATGATTAATATTGTGATTTTACCATTTTTGAATAAAAATCTTCATTTTTATTTTTCTTTTACATTTCTTCATTTTTATTTTTATTTTTATTCTTTTCTTCATCTATTTTTTTCCTTAGCAAGTCTTTTAGAGGGAGAGAGATTTGAGTGAGTTCCTTACCATTTTTTTTCATCCTCCAAATCTCAAAGAAGGTAAGGGTCTTGATCTTTTTTTTTTTTGGTGTTTGGAAGGGTTTGAGTTTGAGGAAATCTCTACCCATCTTCTCATGTTTTATTTATTTATTTATTTAAAGTATGTATTTTTACATCCTATCAAGTCTTATTTTTGTGGGAAATCTTGTGTGTTACATGGTTATTAGTTAAAGAGGGTGGTGAATCTTCTAAAGCTAAAGGTAAAGGTAAAGTGGTGGAGAGCTAGGCAAGAAACTTTGTTGGTGTTCTTCCATCAAGGTGCTACCTTCTAACTCTCCTATACTTCTTTATAAGTCATAAATATGATGCTTGTGTGATAATGCATGCATGTTATATGTCTTTGGGTGGAAATCTTGTTTGGATGATTTAAAATGAAGCTAAAAACTTAGTTGTGAAATCTGTAGAAATAGATTATTACATGAACAGTAAGTTTGAAAATTCACCATAAATTCTGTAAAAATAATTAAGAAGTGATATATACATCGTTGTAACCGTGAGTCAGTCTAGTTTTGTTTAGAACAAATGGAGATCAATTTTGATTTTTATTTTAAAACATATGAATTTTTGAGTGTTGAAAGGTAATAAAAATCTGGCAGCAGAATTCTTATAAAACAGATTTAGCAGTAACTTTGAAAAATCACCAAAAAATTGATAAGATAAAATAGGAAGCAAGACTTATATCTCTATAACCGTACAGAAGTCTAGTTTCATTTAAAACAAATGGTGCTCGATTTATAGTTATATATTAAGAGTTATAAATTTTTAAATGAGGAAAGGTTAAAATGTCAAGGTAGTAGACTGTTACATCTCTTTAGTAAATATTTTAGTTGAAATGATAAGCAAGTTGAAACTAGTATGAGACTCGAATGTCATGGTTTTATTTTTGTTATTATATGCTTGATTCTTTTTTTGCGCTCAGCCTTCGAGCTCTAACCTAACTAGTTGTAACACCCCTAACCCGTAACTGTCGCCGAACTAGGGTTAAGAGGCGTTACTAAACATTTCTAGATATTTCAAAAGACTTCACATCCATTTCTCAACACATAATTAATCATCAATTAAACATATTCAATTATAATCATATAGTCCCTTATTGAGGTCTACAATACCTTAAACACGTGTTAGAAAGAGGTTGGGACTAAACCGAGCACTTACGAAAATTTTTAGAAATTTAAAGATTTTTCAACACTGTAGAGGTCACACGCCCGTGCAGCCAAGCCGTGTGCCTCACACGGCTACCAAACACACCTATGTGTCCAGGCCGTGCCAAAATAGGGCATACATTCTAACTTGTCATACGGCCACCAGGCACACCCGTGTGCCATGATTGTGTGAAATTAAGCTAGCAACTGACTTGGTCACACGGCTGCCAGGCACTCACGTGTACCACGGCTGTGTAACCTGCCTAGGCACACTTGAAGTGGCCCTTGGACCATACGGCAGAGACACACACCGTGTCCCTTGGCTGTGTATACAAATTAGGCCATTAGCAAGGCCAAAATGCCACCCACACTTGGGTCATACCTACAAGCACATACAAGTCTATTTTCACACAATTTGGCAACCAAATCCATGTCAAATGATCAACATACCATCCCATTCGATCTCATTTCTAAACATGTCAACTTATATACCAAATTGCACAACTAAAACACATGCATAACCAAGCATGATTCATCCACAATATCACTAGATCACAATGGCATCAATCCATCACTGAGCTTACTATTCATAAGACATTTTCATTGCCATCAAGCCATACCAAAACATTTATCTAGCCACATCACATGGCTATTTACACATCTCAAACATGTTTTAAAACAACCAGCCTATACATGCCATATTCAAATATACACATCTTCAAAAGTACCAAAATAGATTGCCTATAGTGCGATAGAGATACTAATGATCCGCGTATCCGAGCTAGCTTTACTGACACTGTAAAATAGAGAAACAAATCATGCAGTGAGCTTTCAAAAGCTTAGTAAGTTTGTAATAAAATACATACTGCTCAATAACACCACATCAATATATATTTATACCATCACATAGATAAAGGCACAACTAGGCATATTATCAATCTCAACCACATACTCAAATATCTATTCATTCAACTCTTAAAACTATCATCAACCACATAGGTTCAAACGTACCTTGATCAACACATAGTTACTCACCATTCATGCTACTCAATTGCTCGATATTACATCTCGTTCAACATTTACTATTCTTCTGATTTATTCGCACACTTAGTGCCAGTTTCATAACTGAAACATAATCATCATCACACACTTAGTGCCTATAATTTAAACTGAACTATATCGGTATCGCACACACAGTGCCAAATCAATAAGCCGAAGCTTCTATCTTTTCGCACACACAGTGCTAATCATTTCTGTCCCGTTTCTAGTTTCGCACACTTAGTGCCATCCAATTCAATTTCGGACATAGCATTTCTAATCTCTTAGTTATATCTAATTTCATTCAATTCATATTACATAGGCATAATTTAACAATTAGTATTATATCCAAACTTACCTCGGACGTCGAAATACCGAAATGATCGATTAATTAAGCACTTTGTCTTTGCCTCGATTTCGATCCGAACTTATCCTTTCTTGGTCTATACACATTCAAAATCACTCATTCAATCACCAATTCATTCAATTTAGTCCACACACACACACACACACACACACACACACACACACACACACACACACACACACACACACACACACACATTTAGGGCATTTTACAAAATAGCCCTCACATTTTCACATTTTGGCACTTTAGCTCCTATTTCACAAAATTATCAAATTCACATAATTTCTTTTCACATAAGCCTTGCCAAATTTTCCTTGTGTTCATACAACCTGAAATATTTCATTTATTTTACATTTTAGTCCTTCAATTTACACTTTTCTCAATTTAGCCCAAATTACTCAATTTCACTAAAAATTCAAAGACAAAACATGTTCATCCTTCACATATCTTCCATATTTCACTATCAACTAACACATAGCTCAAGCATTCATTAATGGCATATCTCACAATCACCATCAATTTCTAAAATTAAAGTATGGGCTAGCTAGAGCACAAAGCAACGATTACGATAACGTAGAAATTATCAAAAATCGAGCTCAAACATACCTTAAATCAAGCTTAACCCTAGCCAAATATTCAAGGCTTTTCCTCCTCCTTTTTATTTTCTAATTTTAGCACCAAGAAGATGAACATGGTTTCATCTTTCTTTCTTTTTTTATCATTAAAGCTTTAATAATTCATTTACCAATATACCCTTATAAAATAACATATAAACTTTTATTATACTAAGGTTATTTTAGTCCATTGCCACCCACTATCCTTAATAATGGGCTATTTGCATCATAAAACCTCCAAATTATAAAGACAACAACAATTAAGCACTTTAACAATCAGCACACAACTTTTGCATTCTACGCGATTAAGTCCTTTTTGCTAATTAAGCATACAATCGATAAAATCTTCACACAGAAATTTCACACAGGCTAATTCACATACTGTAAACATAGAAAATAATGTTAAAATATTTTTACAACCTCGAATTTATGGTCTCAAAACCACTGTTCGGACTAGGGTCTAAACTGGACTGTTACAACTCTTCCTCCTTAAAGATTTTCATCCCCGAAAATCTTACCAACGAATAGGTGTGGATATTGCTCTCTCATAACGTTCTCAGGCTCCCACGTAGCCTCTTCAACACTGTGTTTTTGCCACAACACTTTCACCAAGGAAATTCTTTTGTTTCTCAACTCTTTGATCTCTTGTGCCAAAATTCGAATCGGTTCCTCGCTATATGACAAATCTGACTGAATTTTAACCTCAGTAGGAGCAATCACATGAGACGGATCAGATCTGTACTGTCGAAGCATTGACACATAAAACACATTATGAATTTTCTCTAATCCAGGTGGCAACAACAATCTATAAGCAACCGGTCCAACTCGTTCAATGATCTCATACGGTCCTATGAACCTTGGACTCAACTTACCCTTTCTGCCAAATTAAAATATTTTCTTCCATGGAGACACTTTTAGAAACACTTTGTCACCAATCTCAAATTTGATATCATTCCATTTCAAGTCTGCATAAGACTTTTGACGATCTGAGGCTGCTTTCAAATTGTCACGAATCACTTTTACTTTCTGCTCAGTCTCTTTTATTAGATCAACCCCGTGAATCTTATTCTCACTCAGCTCAGTCCAATATAATGGAGTTCAACATTTTTGACTGTAAAGAGCTTCGTACGGTACCATTTTAATGCTAGATTGAAAACTGTTATTGTACGCAAACTCAATCAACAGTAAATGTTTTTCCCACGTGCTTTCAAATTCAAGAATACAACATCTCAACATCTCTTTGAGAACTTGGATGACCCAATTGAATTGTCCATCCATTTGCGGATGAAATGCAGTGCTGAAATGTAATTTTGTGCCTAAAGCCTCTTGCAATTTCTTCCAAAATCATGAAGTAAATCTCGGATCTCTATTGGATACAATAGAGAGTGGCACCCCGTGTAATCTTAGAATCTCAGTAATATACAATTCAGCCAATTTATCAAGCGAATAATCTATACTCACTAGAACAAAATGAGCTGATTTCGTCAATCTGTCAACTATCATCCAGATTGCATCTTTCTTTCCTGGAGATAAAGGTAATCCCGACACAAAGTCCATCGTAATTCTCTCCCATTTCCACTCAGGAATCATAATTGGTTGTAACAAACCAGATGGAACCTGATGCTCAGCTTTAACTTCCTGACAAACTAAACATTTTGACACAAAGTCAGAGATGTCTCTCTTCATACCATGCCACCAATAAAACTATTTCAGATCGTTATACATTTTCATACTCCCCGGGTGAACAGTCAAACGACTATTGTGAGCTTTATTCAAAATCATCTGAATCAACTCTGAATTCCTCGGAATACAAATCCAATCTCTGAATCTCAAACAATCATCATTATCAACTCGAAATTTCGAATCAACATTCATTTCACACTGATCTCATTTGGCCATCATTTTAACATCACTTTTTGGGCATCGTAAATCTGACGTACGAACATAGGCTTCACTTTCAACTCGGCCAAAATTGTACTATCATCACACAGATCTATCTGAGTATTCATTGCTCGTAAAGCACATATAGACTTTTGGCTCAAATCATCAGCAACAACATTTGCTTTACCCGATGATAATCAATTACAAGTTCGTAATCTTTCAACAATTCTAACCATCTTCTTTGTCGTAAATTCAATTCTTCCTGATTCATCAAGTACTTCAAACTCTTGTGATCGGTATAAAGATGACATTTCTCACCAAATAGGTAGTGACGCCAAATCTTCAATGCAAATACAATCACAGCTAATTCAAGATAATGCATTGGATAGTTCTTGTCATGCGGCTTTAACTGCCTTGAAACATAAGCGATGAATTTGCCTTCTTGCATCAGCACATAGTCTAAACCACTCAACGATGCATCACTGTAAACTATCAATTCTTTACCGGACTCAGGTTGAACTAACACATGCGCCTCTGTCAACAATGCTTTCAACTGTTCAAAACTCTGTTGGCACTTTTTTGACCACTCAAATTTAACATCTTTCTATAACAACTTTGTCAACGGAGTCGCAATCATCGAGAAGCCTTTCACAAACCGTCTATAGTATCCCGCTAGTCCTAGAAAACTATGGACTTTAGACACATTTCTCGGTGGTTTCCATTCAAGAATAGTTGGAATCTTACTCAAATCAACTCGTATTCCCGCAGCTGATACAATATGTCCCAGAAAACCAACCTCACACAACCAAAATTCATATTTGCTAAACTTAGCATACAATTGCTTCTCTCGCAGAGTCTGTAACACAATTCTCAAATGCTCGGCATGTTGCATCTCATCACAAGAATAAATCAAAATATCATCAATGAACACCACAACAAAACGATCTAAGTATAGTCTAAATATTCGATTCATCATATCCATAAATGCTGTAGGAGCATTCATTAATCCAAAAGGTATAACTAAAAACACGAAATAGCCGTACCTCGTTCTAAAAATAGCCTTCAGTACATCTGACTCTTTGATTCGTAGCTAGTAGTAGCCCGATCTTAAATCTATCTTAGAAAACACTGTTATTTCTCTTCAACTGATCAAACAAATCATCAATACGTGGTAGAGGATACTTATTCTTTATCGTCACTTTGTTCAACTATTGGTAGTTAATACACATTCTCATAGTGCCATCTTCTTTTTCACAAACAACACAGGAGCACCCTAGGGCGAGAAACTCGATCGTGCAAATCCTCGATATGTCAACTCATGCAACTTAGACTTTAACTCTTTTAGTTCTATTGGTGCCATTCTATACGGAACTATTGAGATAGGAGTAGTCCCCGGCATTACTTCAATTCCAAATTCAACTTCCGAATCGGTGGTAATCTCGATAGTTCTTCAAGAAACACATATGGAAACTCACTAACCACAGGAACAGATTCAACTTTCTTTTCGATTACTATTGTATCAATCACATATGCCAAATAAGCTTTACAACCTTTTCTCACATAGTTTAAAGCTTTCATCATAGATACAACAGCTGGCAACCCATTCAAATCACTGGATTTAACAAGAACTATCTCACCATTCTGACTTTTCAAATCAATACTCTTTCTTTTACAATTCACAATAGCATTATGCAAAGTAAGCCAATCCATACCCAGAATAATATCAAATTCATAAAATGGTAGCAGTATCAAATTAGCCGAAAAGCAAACATCTCGAAACATCAATGGAAAATTCTTGCACACTTTATCCACCATGACATACTTGCCTAAGAGGTTTGATACTCTAATCACAAATTCAGTAGACTCAATAGGTAGAGTCTTACTTGATACTAGATTAACCACACATATGAATGAGTTGATCCTAGATCTATCAATGAAATCACATCAGTATCAAATAGAGTAAAATACCAGGGATGACGTCTAGTGATGACGCTTCCTCTCGCGCACGTATAGCATAGGCTCGGACAGGTGCTCTCACCTCCGATCTCACAGCTGTATCAGTAGTCCCTCTTTGAATTCTACTCACATTCTCGACATTTTGAGTGGTCTACCCCCAGCAGTCGTGTTACTCGGTCTCACATTCTGAACATTTTCTTCCTCAATTAAATTTGGACAGTCTCCAATAAAGTGATCTCGTGATCCACAGTCATAACATGTTCTATTATTGTACTTGCCCCAACATTCTCCCACATGTCGTCTACCACACTGTCTACACTCAGGCTTGTTGCTTTTAACACTACCAACACTTGATTCAATTAGAACTTAAGTTCATGGACCATCACTTTGTCTTGCACGGTCTCTATTCAGATGTCCAAACGAAGCATTTGATTGATTGCTTGCATCTCTAAATCTCTTCGTCGAAGGTTGAGACATCTTACACATCAATCTTTTCCTTTCATCTCGAGCTTTAGAATCGGCTTTCTTCTTTTCTTTACTGAGCTCATCCGCTTTGCAAGCTCTTTCAACTAACACAACAAATTCGTTTATGTCAAGTATCCCAACCAAGAACTTAATATCCTCATTCATCCATTCTATAAAGTGTTTACACATAGTAACTTCGTGCAAAATAAATTCTCGCGCTGTATTGGCTCAGTCTCACAAACACTCGTTCATACTCTATAACTGACATACGACTTTGTTTTAACTCAAGAAACTCTTTACGTTTCTGATCAATGAATCGTTGACTAATATATTTCTTTCAGAATTCAACTTGAAAGAAGTCCTAGGTAATCCTTTCTCTTGGAACTACGAAGTCAACATTTTCCACCAGTTATAAGCTATATCCCTCAACAACGAAACAACACATTTAATACATTCATCAAGAGTCAATGACATCTCGTCAAATACTCGAATGGTATTCTTGTACCAAAACTCAGCTCATTCAGCATCATCATCAACTGTGGCTCTAAACTCTTCGGCCCCATACTTACGGATTTTTTACAAGAGGTTTATTCAATCGGATAAGATCTATCACTTGTGGTACAATAGGTACTTCTGGGGGTGGAGGTTGTGGAGCAGCCAGATTTGTTTGAACGAACTCCGAAAACCACTCACTCATCATCCAAAAGAAGGCTCGCTTAGCCTCTCCTCCCTCACTACTATCATTCGGCCTAGATGTGGCTGGCGCTGTCCCTTGAGTGAGAGTAGGCGCGTTACTCTCTACATCATCAGCAACTGCTCGATTATGATCCATTACTATATGAAAACACATTTTCAACTGTTAGGATTCATCACACTGTCACAATTATATATATGGCATGTATAACTAGACTCACACTCGCTACGTTAGTCTGAGAATCGACTAAACTGTAGCTCTGATACCAATAAAATGTAACACCCCTAACCCGTAACCGTCACCGAATTAGGGTTAAGAGGCATTACTAAACATTTCTGAATATTTCAAAATATTTCACATCCATTTCTCAACACATAATTAATCATCAATTAGATATATTCAATTATAATCATATAGTCCCTTATTAAGGTCTACAAGACCTTAAACACATGTTAGAAAGAGGTCGGGACTAAATCAAACACTTACGAAAAGTGTTAGAAATTTAAAGATTTTTCAACACTGCAGAGTTCACACGCCCATGCGGTCAAGCCGTGTGCCTCACATGGCTACCAGACACACCCATGTGTCCAGGCCGTGCCAAAATAGGGTATACATTTTGACTTGTCCACACGACCACCAGACATACCCGTATGCCATGACCGTGTAAAATTAAGATAGCTATTGACTTGGTCACATGGCCACCAGGCACGCCCGTGTACCACGGCTGTGTAACCTACCCAGGCACACTTCAAAGTGGCCCTTGGACCATACGGCAGAGACACACGCCCGTGTCCCTTGGCCGTGTATGCAAATTATGCCATTAGCAAGGTCAAAATGCCACCCACACTTAGGTCATACCTACAAGCACGTACAAGTCTATTTTCACACAATTTGGCAACCAAATACATGTCAAATGATCAACATACCATCCCATCCAATCTCATTTCTAAACATGTCAACTTATATACCCAATTGCACAACTAAAACACATGCATAACCAAGCATGATTCATCCACAATATCACTAGATCATAATGGCATCAATCCATCACTAAGCTTACTATTCATGAGACATTTTCATTGCCATCAAGCCATACCAAAACATTTATCTAGCCACATCACATGGCTATTTACACATCTCAAACATGTTTCAAAACAACCAGCCTATACATGCCATATTCAAATATACACATCTTCAAAAGTACCAAAATAGATTGCTGATAGTGTGATAGAGATGCTGACAATCCCCGTATCTGAGCTAGCTTTACTGACTCTGTAAAACAGAGAAACAAATCGCACAGTGAGCTTTCAAAAGCTTAGTAAGTTTGTAATACAATAGATACTACTCAATAATACCACATCAATATATATTTATACCATCACATAGATAAAGGCACAACTAGGCATATTATCAATCTCAACCACATACTCAAATATCTATTCATTCAACTCTTAAAACTATCATCAAACACATAGGTTCAAACGTACTTGATCAACACAGAGTTACTCACCATTCATGCTACTCAATTGCTCGATATTACATCTCGTTCAACTTTTGCTATTCTTTTTGTAAGAACCCAAATTTGCCCGGGGCTCAATTAACCAAACAAAAACCCAAATTAAAAACAAATTAATAAAACACCAAAAGTTTAAAGAGTTTATCAGTCCATTAAACTACAACAGGCCCAATTGGCCCAGGTGCTAAAATAAATCACTATACAATCTCTAAGCCTAATCTACTTACAACCCAACAGACTAAACCCAATCTTGAAACCGAGGCTCGAATGCCCCAAACAGTTTTAGCAGACAGAAACCCTAAGAGAGCCTCTAGAGTCTTCTAGTACCACAACAGCCTCCCTTGCGCATGCCTCCACGCGTACCACTGCTCGTGCTCCCGCACGCCCCACGCATGATCGTTGTTTTTTCGAGTTTTAAAATTTATAAAGAGAATGATCGAACTTGGAAACTAACTTCGACAACGATTTAAGGCAAGTGCACCTATCGAACAGTAGTATAGCTTAGGCAAGACCGGATTGTCGAACCCAAAGAAACTAAAAGTACTAATACTAACCTTCTTTCTATTATTTAGCCTAAATATTAAGTGATTGATTGTTTAATCTAAAACTAACTAACTACTAAGCTAAAGATGCAAAGACAAAAAGAATGAATTGGGGAAATACTGTTGGGAAAACTCAGTTGATTAAGACGATACCCTTAGGAAGAATCCACCTAGACTTCACTTGTTATCTAACACCGAACCAGACGATTTATTCACTTGACTTGATCCGTAGGATTTCTTAATTTATATTAAACCCTCTCTCGAGGTGAATAACGTCTAACCCTATGTTGATTAATTGAAATCTCTTTCTAATTAAAACCGCTGGAATCATATTAACTCGATCTATGAACTCCTATATTAGGTTTCACCCTAATCTGGCAAAATCTCGTCACCCTATCTCTAGGTGCGCGATCAACTCCGCTTAATTATGCTAGATCTACTCTTAGACAAGGACTTTTGCTCCACCACCTAAGCACATTCAACTTGAATCAATATCCCAAAAATATTAACACAAGAATTAAGCACACATAATTAAGAACAAATCAAGTATTTATCATATAGTTTAGAAAATAATAATAAGATTCGTATTAGGTTTCATCTCCTTCAGGTATCTGAAGGGTTTAGTTCATAATGATAAAAAAACATCTTAGAAGAAAAGATAAAACAAAACATAAGAAATCCTTAAACCCCCTGAAGGAATTGAAGAAGAAATCCGCTGTCTTGAGTAGAATTCTGACTTCTTGAGATGGATCAACTGGCTATCTTCGAGTGATTCCCACAAATCTAACCTTTCTGGCTCGGCTCCTTGGCCTAGCTACTTGCTAGCTCTGGCAGAAGGTTTCTGCCGAACACCCCGCTTAAGTTGCCCCCTAGGGTGTTTATATAGACTTTGAGATGCTTTACTTGGCCCCTACATATCCTAATTAAAGTAGAATTCCTACTAGGGTGTTTGAATAGGCTTTGGAATATGTTTCTTTGCCTCTAAGTACCCTATTCCGAGTAGAACTCCTCTTGGCATGTAGAGACAAGCCCATGGACATACTGCTTGTTTGTTTTCATGGCGGTGCCGTGTGCTGAGCTGTTAATGAGATACGGCCATGTGAATCATGGTCAGGTCGTGTTCAGACTTCTCTTAAGAGGCACGACCGTGTGGGCTTAAGTCCAGGCCATGTCGATTTTGTGATATGGCCCATTTGGTCCATTTTAGGCCCATTTCTCATTCTTTTCGTCTCTAGGTGCTTTCCTGAGTATAAAACATGAGAAGAAAGGATTAAGAGCACCTTTTTACACAATCTAGGGAATAAATCATCCAAAAGTATGCTAAATGTGAGAGTAAAATATGTTACTTTTACGGTTTATCAAATACCCCACACTTAAGCTTTTGCTTGTCCTCAAGCAAAATTCTCAACTTACAATTAAAACAAACTTTCCACAATTCATATTCCTCATTAACAGTGTCTCATCATAATTCATAGATAATTCATACATGGGTAATTTAACTCAAAGACTCCTAAAGATTCAAACACTTCTAAGTCATATATTTGTAGCATGAAAACATAGGTGTCTCCCTTTTTCTAAAGAATTACCTCTGATTCAAAACTAAAAAAGATTGACATCCTTACAAAAGATTCACTCAAATCACTCGAAGTGTTTAAGTTTAGGAAAAGAGCACTCATAAGTCGAACCTGAAAAGTTAATCCCATAGGCTTGCCTAAAAATCAAATCTCCACTACTGTAATATGAGATGATACACAAATCAAAAGGTCTTTATCAGGGTTGTAACGGGGCTAGGGTTAAAGGTGTGATAAAGGTTGAATTTGGAAGGTTAAAATTGAGATTGATTTGACAAGTTACCTAACTTTAGAAAAAGAATTGAACTAATAATTTGAATAATTATATCACATGAAAATTTAAAATACTAATAATACGAGCTTCTTCTTCAAGATGTTGAATTTAAACGTACAAGCTATTAGAACATAGAAATAATAATGAATGTACTTCATTTTTTTAAGAACAAATCAAATAAATACATAATATAAGAAAGAACCTTATCAACTGAAATAAAGTATTTAGGCAACTGATCAAATCAATTCTCAATAGAAGGGTAGTCAAAGGAATGATGATAACAAATATGAGTGGGGTTTTGGGTTAATTTTATTGGGTGAATCAATAAAAAGGGTTGTTAGGATCAAAGGGTTCACTAAGGGTTAATTGTGAAGGTAGGCTTTTTAGTGGAGTGAGTGGGTTAAAACCTAGGTGCCTTTATCATCTAGTATATCAAATCAAAAATGTGGTCTTGACATGTATAATCGAGTCAAGTTCTAGGATAACAATTCAGTGTTGACACACTCATAATCAATAAAGTGAGCATGAAAAATAATATATGCTCTATACGGCTCAAAATCTCACAAAAATTATGGGTGTTCTTGACATCAATCCCTGTAAATTTCAAACTTCAAAGTAATATTCAAATTCAGTTCAACAACCTAGAAAATTTTTAATTCTGAAAAATAGACTTATCATGCTTGATTCTCTAGTTTCTTAAAGTTTAAATCATCAATGCACAATTATCTATAACTTAATCTAAGACATATCAATAAAAATCATAAATCATCAGAAATTTCATCCTAATCAGTAATATGAGGAAATTACTTAAGAACTAGATATAATTCAGGGATTTGAGAATAATGCAAAAAGTTAGGCACTTTTACCCCCTACACTTAAGATGTACATTGCCCTTACAAAGATAGATAAATAATTATGTGATACTGAAATCAAAAGAGAAGGGGAGAAGTGACACTTCCTGAATTATGGATGGATTCGTTGAGTTGGTAGAGGTCATGGTGACAGATGACTTATGTAGTAGTGAATTACTCCTAGTGATTTGTTCGTTATTTGGAGTGTCCAATTGAAACTGCAAAGTCATTAGTTAGATGTCTCGGTTGTGGGATTAAAATAGATGTGTGTTAGGCATACTTGAAGGTTAGATAACCAATGATAACATATTAGAAGTTTGAAATAAAAGTTTTAAAATATAAAATGCAACAAGTTTAAATAAAAATAGAAATTAAAACTCAGAACTAAAAAAAATAAAGAAAATAATTATTATTAAAGGACTTAAATGTCCTCATCATCTGCTGTGTCCTGCGGAGGTGGTGGTGATGAGATATGGAAATGATGGCAGATCTACTGAAAGGTGGCCTCGATGCCGTCAAATCGTCAAGCGGTGTTGTCGAATTATTGCGTACAGTATTGCTCGAATTGAGTGAGGATTGCAAAAATGTCTGACAGTTAAGCTGCTGTATTCGATGGGTGCTGGCTCGAAAATGGTGCCTCATGTGGGACATCATTAGTAATGTCCTCGGGCTCCTCCTCTTCAGTGAAGGGGGCTAATCGGTACTGAGGAGGGTCGGTCCCATGACGATATTTAATCATCCTCATGTGCAGCATCGTCTGGATGCCCTGAGGTGCCATCTGCCCAATCATCGTGAGGGAGGATCTTTGGGCATCGGTGTTATGGAGGCCGAAGTGTCGAGCCAACCGTGTGATATATGGGCCCATCGATAGAATCCCCCTCCTATGTGGCTCCATTTGGTGCTGAATCGCACGAGCTATAGAATATGCAAGATCAAACACGTACCCATTTGACATGCACCACAGGTAGTAGGCATCGTGAGTATTGACGATGCCAGTGCTTTCTCGTCAACTGTAAGAGTATGGGCTAGAAGGGCATGTATGTACCTTAGGGATGGTACAAGGGCCGTTGCTTTGGAGCGGCTAGGGTCATAGTTTGAATTGTTGGGAGCGATGTTGTACTAATAGCTTGTGGGGGTTTTGTGGATCTTGCGAGCAAGCTCTGAGAGGTCATGCTCCTCTGTGAACTCATTGGTATATAGCCCCAATGTCGCTCTGAATTGTGGTACATTGAATTTGCAGAGTAATGCCTCCAAGTTGAAATTGGATCGTACTCGGGTTCATCGTGTTGGGACATCACTGTTTGGAGATGAAATGTCGAGCAGAACTCCAAAGTGAGTTCTAAGTAGGTAGGCTCGATGATGTTGAAGAATTGGTTCCAAGGGTCGGTAGAACAGTAAAGCCCTTACCTCTTCGGCTAGTTGGACCTGTTCCAATGCGACCCAATCAATGTATCTTCATGTGCCTAGTGGTCGTGCCCAAAGTTGTTTGTAGCGATCCTCTTGAATACCCGGAGGAAAATGTAAGAATGGGTGGTGTACTTCTGTGGTTGCGCTGGTGGATGATGAGCCGGACCCTTTCTATTTTTTGGAGGACGGTACTGCGGTTTTCTTGCCTCTGGAGGATGACATTGTACCTGAAAATAGTTGGTATTCAAGTAACAAATCAAGTACTTTTATCAAAATCTAAAATATCCAAAGGCTAAATATGAAATTTTTTTTTAGCCATGATCAACCAATTTGTCAACTATGAATTTTGTCCAACTCTAATCAATTATTAAAGAAAAATACTTAATAAAGCAATCAAATGAATTCTTAAAATTTCGAAGAATTAAACTTAATACTAATAGGAAATGGAGACTAAATAATATGGGATTTTAAATGGTTAATTACTTCTAAAATCCAAGAAATTATTAAAAAATAATACTAATATTAAAAGAAAAGAAACTAAGTAATATGCAATGTTATTCAAACAATAGTTAAATATATGAAATAGGGAAGGTGACCAGCAGTGTTTTAGGGTGTGTGGCATTGTGAACGACAGAGCACGGTCGTGTATGGTGGTGCACGGTCGTGTAATGTGATTTTCCTGGGTAGCACAGCGGTGGCAAGGGCGTGGGCTCCTGTTTGGCACGATCGTGTCTTCGATTTTGTATGGTTTTCTTTGAGAGGAAGGATGATGGAGGGGTTTTGGGGGTCAAAATGTGGGTGATTTTGGTATGGTGGCCGGATTAGAGAGGAAGGGGTTGAAAGAATCGGTTAGGGTTGGGTTTTGGGGAGGATGAGAGTTCATGTTGTTTAAATAGGGGTGGGAGCACGGGCAGGTGCCACGCCCGTGTTCGATTTTAATCAACCCGTGTTTTTGTGATTTTGAATTTTGGGTGCGTTCAGGGTATTTGTCCACGGCCATGGTCAAAGTGCCATGCCCGTGTTCTTCTTCCCACAATTTGTTTAGAACGGCCTTGTTTAGAACGGCCGTGTTTAGCTCATGTTCGATAAGTTAGTATAGTCCACGATTGTAAGGCACGGTCGTGTTCTGCCCGTGGTTGGCAAGTCAGTATAGTTCACGATCGTAAGGCACATCTGTATCCTACCCGTGTTTAGGAAAAATTTACATCTTGTCATGCACGGCTACAAGTACGCCCGTGTTTCGCCCTATTGCTTCCACACGACCATGGGCACGCCCATGTGCTAGGCCGTGTGGTCTGAAAACCTGCGCTTAGCATGAAGTTAGATGCTATCAATTAAAAGTATAACGTCAGTGGAGTTAGTGCTCGGGTTGCCTCTCGAGAAGCACTCGTTTAAAGTCTTAAGCTAGACTTACCCTATTTTCATTTCTTAAAAGAAGGTTCACAGAGCTGAAGCTCCTCTATCATATCCCTAAAATCTTCACCATTATAAATTTTGAGTCGGTGACCATTTACCTTGAATGTGCTCTTAGTGGGGTGAGTTACCTCAATTGTGCCATAGGGAAAAAATTTTTTGATCATGAATAGACCTGACCATCTTGATTTCAGTTTCCCAGGAAACAATTTCAGCCTTGACTTGTATAGCAGAACCAAGTCCCCTACTTCGAATTGTTTCGATTTCTTTAGACGAGCATCATGGCATCGATTTGTTGCTTCCTTGTATAGTTTCGAGTTCTCGTATGCATCAGCTCTCCATTCGTCTAGCTCATTCATCTACATCATTCTTTTCTTTCCTGCAGTTTTAAGATCGTAATTTAAAATTTTTATAGCCCAAAAAACTTTGTGTTCTAACTCGAATGGTAGATGACAACTTTTCCCGCAGATAAGTTTGTATGGGGATGTTCCAAGGGGGGTTTTAAATGCTGTTCTATAGGCCCATAGGGCATCATCTACTTTTAATGCCCAATCTTTTCTATTTGATTCAACCATTTTTTCTAGGATGCGTTTAAGTTCTCGGTTTGCTACTTCAACTTGCCCACTGGTTTGAGGGTGATATGGGGTGGCTATCCTGTGGTGTACTCCATATTTTTTTAGGACTTTGTCAAATTGAGTATTACAGAAATGAGTGCCCCTATCACTAATGATATCTCTAGGTGTTCCAAATTGAGAGAACAGTTTCTTGAGAAACTTAACTACTACTCTAGCATCATTGGTAGGTAAAGCTTTGGCTTCTACCCATTTTGACATGTAATCTACTACCACTAGGATGTATTTATTTCCAAATGAACTAGGGAATGGACCCATAAAATCGATACCCCATACATCAAATATTTCACATGATAACATGTATGTTTGAGGCATTTCATCGCGTTTAGAAATATTACATGTTCTTTGGCATTTATCACATGAAGTGACATACCTGTTGGCATCTTTAAATAGAGTGGGCCAATAAAAACCTGATTTGAGTATTTTGTGTGCTATCTTAATGCCACTGTAGTGTCCTCCTAAAGGTCCGGAGTGGCAGTGTTCTAGGATTTTGCTTGCTTCTACCTTTGTAATGCATCTCCAAATCACCTGATCTGCACATATACGAAAAAGGAAGGGATCCTCCCAAAAATAGTTCTTCACATCAGAAAAGAATCTCTTCTTTTGATGATGTGTTAGCCTTTTCGGTAGGATGTTAGCAGCTAAAAAATTCCCAATATCTGCAAACCAGGGTACCTCGTAGCTGGTTATGGAGAATAGCTATTCTGTAGGGAACGAGTCGTTTATCTCTATCTTTTCACGTTCCCTTATGTGTGGATTTTCAAGTCTAGATAGGTGGTTTGCTGCAAGCTTTTGGCTTCTTTCTTATCCTAAATTTCCAAATCGAATTCCTATAAAAGTAAAATCCATCTTATGAGTCGAGGTTTTGCATCAGGTTTAGTTAAGAGATAACGAAGAGCGGAGTGGTCAGTGTAAACGACAACTTTAGATAATATTAAATGTTGTCTGAATTTATCAAATGCAAAGACCACATCTAATAATTCTTTTTAAGTGGTGGTATAATTTTGTTGTACGGCCGTCAATGTCTTTCTAGCTAATAGATTGGCTGAAAGTGCTTGTCTTTTCGCTGTCCTAGAACTGCTCCTACTGGAAAGTCACTTGCATCACACATTAGTTCAAAAGGGAGATTCCAATCAGGGGCAATTATAATTGGGGTGTTTATTAATTTCTCTTTAAGGATATTAAATGCATCTAAACATTCTTGACCAAAGTTAAAGGGTGCATCTTTTTCTAGCAATTTCATTAGAGGCTTAGCTATTTTACAAAAATCTTTAATAAATCTTCTATAAAATCCTGCATGTCCTAAAAAGCTTCTGATAGCCTTAACTGAGCTAGGAGGAGGAAATTTTTCTATGGTTTCGACTTTTGCTTTATCTACCTCGATTCCCTTACTAGAAATTTTATGTCCCAATACAATTCCCTCTTGTACCATAAAGTGGCATTTTTCCCAATTTAAAACAAGGTTTGTTTCCTCACATCTCATTAAAATTCGTTTTAAATTTTTAAGGCAAAGATGGAAAGAATTACCTAATACTAAGAAATTTTCCATAAATACCTCCATAATGTCTTCCACAAGTTCGTCAAAGATTGCCAGCATGCAACGCTGAAAAGTAGCAGGAGCATTACATAATCCAAAAGGCATTCTACGATAAGCAAACGTACCTTATGGGCATGTGAATGTTTTCTTCTCTTGATCTTCAGGTGCTATTGGGATTTGGAAATAGCCGGAGAGTCCATCTAGGAAGCAATAGTACATATGTCCAGATAACCTTTCTAACATTTGATCAATGAATGGCAAAGGAAAGTGATCTTTCCTAGTGGCGTCATTCAGCTTCCTGTAATCAATGCAAACTCTCCAACCTGTGAATGTTCTGGTGGGAATTAGTTCATTCTTTTCATTGGCTACCACCGTAATGCCTCCTTTCTTTAGAACAACCTACACAAGACTTACCCAATTGCTTTCAAAAATAGGATAAATTATTCCAGCATCTAAAAGTTTAATTACCTCAGCTTTCACAACTTCTTTTACGGTGGGATTCAATCGTCTTTGAGGTTGCATACATAACTTGTATTCCTCTTCCATTAGAATTTTGTGGGTGCAAAACGATGGGCTTATTCCCTTAATGTCAGATATTTTCCAAGCTATGGCTCTTTTATGTTCTCTTAGTACTGTAGCAACACCTCTTTCTCCTTGGGTTCTAAGTGTTTCGGCAACTATTTTAATTCTAATTTGGGCGGCTCATCAATAGAAGGCTTTTGTTTTAGATTGTCATTGATTTCAATGCTTTCTTTTTTCGTATGTCTAGATGAAGATGTATTCCAATTCAGCTCGTCGACTTCATCTTCTTCCCCCTCTTCTTGAGTAAGGCACAGTTCCATCGTGTCATTATGTATGATTTCCTGTAATGAGTTTTGAATGATATGATCAGTAGTATCAACAAAATAACATGAATATCTTGTTCTCTAGAATATTGCATGGCATCATAAATTTGAAAAATAATTTCCTCATTGCCTATTCTTAATTCAAGCTTACCATCACCTACATCGATAACAGCCCTAGAAGTAGCTAAAAAAGGGAGCCCTAAAATTAAAGGAACTTCAATGTCCTCATCCATGTCAAGCACAACAAAATCAACAGGGAAAATAAATTTATCAATTTTTACCAAGACGTCTTCAATAACTCCTCTAGGATATTTAATGGATCTATCAGCTAATTGAATACTTATCCTAGTAGGTTTTGGTTCCCCAAGATCTAGTTGTTTAAACATTTTGTAAGGCATTAGATTAATGCTGGCACCTAGATCAGCTAATGCTTTCTTAATATTTAAATTACCAATTAAACAAGGAATAGTAAAACTTCACAGGTGCATTAATTTGGTTGGTAACTTGTTTTGGAGAATGGCTAAACATTCTTCATTAGGCTCCATTGTTGATACTTCTTCAAGCTTCCTTTTATTCTTCATGAGTTCCTTTAAGAATTTTGTGTACGTCGGCATCTATGAAATGGCTTCAACAAAAGGTAAGTTAATATGTATTTGTTTAAAAAGTTCGAGAAACTTACTGTATTGGGCATTTAATCATTCTTTCTTCAACTTTGCTGGATATAGGATTGGTGGTCTTTCTTTGCGTACTAGAGTTATATCCTCAACTCCCTCATCCTTTGTTTTGTTATCGTCGTGTGGTATTTTCCTTTTTGGTTCGACTAACTCCTTTCCACTTCTCAATGTAACCGCCTTTACTTATTCTATTCCTTTAGAAAAAATTTTTGATTGGAGTTCAGAAACTATCTTAGTGAGTTGTCCAACTGACTTTGTAATTTCCCAAACTGACTTAGTAAGTTCTCCAACTTGGTTCTTGATCCCTTCCATCGATGTTTGTTGGTTTTTAAGTGTTGCCTCAGTGTCTTGGAGACGGTTTTATGTGGTTGCCATGAATTTTGTCAACATCTCTTCAATGTTTGGCTTCTTTTCTTGTAGATATGGCTGATTTTGGAAATTTGAGGAGGTTTTTGTCTTTGATTTCCTTGATTTCCTTGACCTCCCCATGAAAAATTTGCCTCCAACCAGGATTATAGGTATTACTATAAGGGTTATTATTACATCTGGAATTATTACCTATATAGTTCATCTGTTTGCTTTCTATAACTGGTTGGTAGGGTTGGTACTCAGGATTCGTCACAGTTCCACTTGCGTTGCATTGCATTACTAGATGTACCTACAAAGAACACAAACTATCAAGCTTTTTATTCATCATCTCTACTGGAGTTCTGTTGTTTAGGATTCCACTGGCGGCTGAATCAATTAATTACCTCGTTGAGGGGTTTACACCGTTATAAAAGTTTGGACTTGGAGCCACAAGGGTAAACCATGGTGCGGACACCTTCTCAAGAGATCATTGTATCTCTCCCATGCATCGTATAATGTCTCTAAATCCATCTGCACAAAAGAAGAGATATCATTCCGCAATTTGGCCATTTTGGCCGGTGGGAAATATTTTAATAAAAACTTTTCGGTCATTTGATCCCATGTGGTGATTGACCCTCGTGGTAATGAGTTTAACCACTGCTTGGCTTTATTCCTTAATGAAAAGGAAATAGCAGAAGGCGTATGGCATCATCGAAGCGCCATTTATTTTGAAGGTATCACGAACTCTAAAAAATTAGCTATATGGGTATTCGAGTCTTCATCCTGCAAACCATCAAATTGAACAAATTGTTGAATCATTTGTATAGTGTTAGGCTTTAATTCAAAATTGTTAGCAGCTATAGTGAGCCTAACAATACTTGATTCTGCTCCTGTTAAATGAGGTTTAGCATAATTATACATAGTACACAGAGCATTGTTTCCTGCCACATCTTGTGGTGGTGGATTATTCTTGTCCATCCCTTCAGTGGGATTGGATCTTCCTTCTCGCTCTTCTTCTGTGTAATTTAGGGTTCGCCTAATTTCTCTGTGATTCCTGCGAGCGGTAGCTTCAATTTCACTGTCGTATACTAGTGGTCCTTTCGGGTTCCTTCTAGTCATAAACTAGAGGTACCTGCTAGGAATAGAAAGAAAGAAAATTAGCAAGATTAAAACTAAAATAAAATTAAAAAATAAAAATAAATTGTAGAAAAATAAGAATAATGGCTAAAGTAATAAAAATAAGGCTTTCTTAATATTTTAGTTCCCCGGCAACGGTGGCAAAAACTTGATCGTTGTTTTGTCGAGTTTTAAAATTTATAAAGAGAATAATCGAACCTGGAAACTAACTCTGACAACGATTTAAGGCAAGTGCACCTATCGAACAGTAGTATAGCTTAGGCAAGACTGGATTGTCGAACCCAAAGGAACTAAAAGTACTAATACTAACCTTTTTTCTATTATTTATCCTAAATATTAAGTGATTGGTTGTTTAATATAAAACTAACTACTAAGCTAAAGACGCAAGGACAAAAAGAATGAATTGGGGAAATACTGTTGGGAAAACACAGTTGATTAAGACGATACCCTTAGGAAGAATCCACCTAGACTTCACTTGTTATCTAACACTGAACCAGACGATTTATTCACTTGACTTGATCCGTAAGATTCTCTAATTTATATTAAGCCCTCTCTTGAGGCGAATAACGTCTAACCCTAGGTTGATTAATTGAAATCACTTTCTAGTTAAAACCCCTAAAATCGTATTAGCACGATCTATGGACTCCCATATTAGGTTTCACCCTAATCCAGAAAAATCTCGTCACCCTATCTCTAGGCGTGTGATCAACTCTACTTAATTATGCTAGATCTACTCTTAGACAGGGACTTTTGCTCCACCACCTAAGCATATTCAACTTGAATCAATATCCCAGAAATATTAACATAAGAATTAAGCACACATAATTAAGAACAAATCAAGTATTTATCATATAGTTCAGAAAACAATAACAAGATTCATCTTAGGTTTCATCCCCTTCAGGTATCTAAAGGGTTTAGTTCATAATAATAAAAAAAACATCTCAGAAGAAAAGATAAAACAAAACATAAGAAATCCCTAAAACTCCCTGAATGAATTGAAGGAGAAATCCACCGTCTTGAGTATAATTTCGGCTTCTTGAGATGGATCAACTAGCTATCTTCAAGTGATTCCCACAAATCTGGCCTTTCTGGCTCGGCTCCTTGGCCTAGCTAACCCAAAAGCCCCGGTAGAAGGTTTCTGCCGAACTCCCCTCTTAAATTGCCTCTTAGGGTGTTTATATAGACTTTGAGATGCTTTACTTGGCCCCTACATATCCAAATTCAAGTAGAATTCCTACTAGGGTGTTTGAATAGGCTTTGGAATGTGTTTCTTTGCCTCTAAGTACCCTATTCCGAGTAGAACTCCACTTGGCCGCGGCAGGGACACGCCCATGGGCACACGCCCGTGTGTTTCGTGGCAAGGCCGTGTGTGATCCTGTTGATGAGGTACGGTCATGTGAATCGTGGTCAGGTCATGTTTAGACTTCTCTTAAGAGGTACAGTTGTGTGGGTTTAAGTCCAGGCCGTGCCAATTTTGTGATATGGCCTATTTGGTCCGTTTTAGGCCCGTTTCTTGTTCTTTTCGTCCCTAGGTGCTTTTCTGAGTATAAAACATGAAATGAGAGGATTAAGAGCACCTTTTTACACAATCCAAGGAATAAATCATCCAAAAGTATGCTAAATGTAGGATTAAAATATGTTACTTTTACGGTTTATCAACACGCCTCCGTATGCCACGTCCGTGCCTTCCATACCTGCAAATAGGATTACCAATAGTAGAGAAACATCAAAATACAAAAAAAAAATTGTATTTTTGATGGTTATAAAAAAGCCATCAAATTTTTGTATTTTTTTTACGCATAGAATATAGAGAAACATAGAAAATCAGAAAAACAATTCCTAAAGGTGATTTTCGACTTTCAATATTCTTTTTCTTCCGCTCTTTTTGTTCCTTTTGAGTCATTGTTTTGTTTGTTCATGTGAAAATCTAAAAGAGGAAGGATTTACCTTCAAAATATGGACTGTTGGACTACTTTCTTTGTCGTAATCGAAGCAAAGATGTCCTTCGAGGTAGAGAACGTAAAGCATTCAGGTCTGGTTTGAAAGGGAGTAGTCGATCGGGCCTGAGTTGGCCACTAATCGCCGATTGCCGTGGTGTTGTAGTGGCCGAAGGGTGTTTTCTTTTTGCGGTTGAGGGAGAAAGCAAAATGGGGCTAGGGTTTTGATTTCAAAAGAAGAGAATGGGCCAATTTTCAATTTTTTTAGTTTTCTTAACCTTTTAAAACTTTGTGAAACAGCGTCGTTTGAAGCCTGATTAAGTGGCCTCAAAACAGCACCGTATAAGGCCGCCCCGACCCGATCCGATTCGGTATCCACAGGATCTGCTCATTTTCACGGTGATGGAATATTTGCGCATCAGGTCCTTCCGTGTTTGCAGATGGTTTCAATGAGGTCCCATGTTCATTTTTTAATTTAGCCCCAATTTTTGTTGTTGTTTTAATTTAGTCCTCAAACTGTCAAGTGACCAATGTTTGAGCCGCGTCGTTTCGGGTGTTTGGGTTAATTGCTCATTTAATCCAGTATTCTTCACGCTCGTTTTCATCTGGGTCCTCATGTTGATTTAATGTTTAGCTTTTAGATTTCTAATTTTGTTTTAATTTTAATTTAGACCTTAACCTATTTTAATTTATTTATTTATCTATTTTTATGTTTACATTTTATTATTCTTTATTATTACTATTTATCTTTTTATCTCTTATTATTTATAAATATATATCATTTATATTAAGTTTCTATAGTATCTATTTTAAATATTCTTATATGTTATATGGTTTAAATTATCTCATTTTTTTACTTTATTTACCATTTAAAAATTTTGTTTTATAATTATTTATTTTAAGATTTTGTATATTATTTTTTATTAAACTGTTTTACACTTTCATATACTATTCATTTCAAACCTCTTTTACATACATTAATAAATTTAAATCTTTATATGATTGATAGGGTTGTTTTCAAATTAGTTATTTTTAATCATTTTATACATATATATTTTCTCTTAAAATAATTTTGCATAATATCGGTTTTAATTACTTTTCATTTTACATTCATTTTGTATATTATTTTGCTCCATTTTCTTCAATAGCTAATGTTGAAATTGTGTTATATGATTATTGCTATTGTATGGATTATAATTGTTAATTTGTGACCATTAATTATTTGTGATTCGTCATTGTAATATTTTGTATACGTATTGCTACTTTGCTTTCTATATTATTATTCCATTGTGTTTCATAAAGAATTTTGTGTTTTGATGTCATTTAAGTTTTAAAATCATTTTACTCAAAATTTTTAAACAAGGCAATGCTCGCGTTGGGACACTTCAAAAAATCGTGCCCTAACTTACTGGGTTCCGATTTTTCTCGTTAAATCCTGGAAACCGGGTACCCTTTTTTCTTTTAAATCAAAATGCATAATTTTTTTAAATAAAAAATTATTCTTGAGAATTTGAGACATTGTGTCCTAACTCACTGGATGTGACATTTTATCATCTCAACGTAAGAATTTCAAAAAAAAAAAAAACAAAGGCAATATTCCGTATTTAGGAATTTTGAGAAATTGTGCCCTAACTTACTGGGTTCCAATTTTTCATAAGGCCCAAATTGAATACCCTTCTCAAACTCTATTACGGGGGTTTTAAAAATCAAAAGACAAGTTTAATTTTGAGAATATAAGATGTTGTGCCCTAACTTACTGAGTATGACATTTTATTTTTTCGAAATAAGAAGTCTTGGCATCCAATATGATTCTGTCCAAATGTGTCTTAAGCAAACGAATCGTAATCTAGAATCTTTTCAAATTTTCGACATTAAGACATTAAGTAATCAATTATGTACTAATTTTTAGGCGCTACGAGGGTGCTAATCCTTCCTTGTACGTAACTGACTCCCGAACCCGTTTTCTCGAGTTTTTGTAGACCAAAATATGTTTTATTAAATCAAAGTTTTCAATTTTAAGGTGATCCAATCATACCTCAAAAAGGGTCGGTGGCGACTCCATTTTCGTTTTCAAAGTTGAAACCCATTTTTTTAAACAAAGAAAATTGGTTTCGACAGCTTGGCGACTCCACTGGGGAATTTAAGAGAGTCAAGCCGTAAAATTGATTATTTTCTGTCTTTTCGTCGAAAAATTGAAAATTTGATTTGAAAAATTACGATCCTTTTATTGCATTCGCTTGTGTCATATCATTTGATTGCTGTGGTTCGAGTCTTATAGAATACTGTGGCATCATATTACATGACCACTGGGTCACACCCTTAAGTGGGAGTGAGAAGCTACTCCTTCGTGAGGTTTTCACCTCCGTGCGGGATAATGAATCTCTTCCGGGATACATCCGTACCTATGTCTTCGTGAGATTTTTATCTCCGTGCAGCCATAGGGAAATGTGTCCCCCTGAACCAAACTCGGTCTATATGAGCCTATAATGGGTGAGGATCGAGGAATCTGCTAGTTCAGGTACCTCAACTTTAGAACCGAACCACATATAGAAAGCCCTAAGAGCCCACTCTAGGAAGAGCTATGCTAAGCCTTATCAGGTCACCCAGATAGGTGCTTGTTTGTTCTTTCTTTATGCTTTGAATTTTGTTTCTGTATATTGTACTGACTTTTCATGTTTTATCTTTGTTATTTTGCATGCATTTTCATATTTAAGAGGTGTCGTTTTGGGTTCGATTGCTAAATTAGAGAGCTGGCCATGGAAAACGACTTTCTTGATAAAGTGGAAGATAACACGACTGTCCGAACTTGGTCAGGAACAACATAATTAGAGAAGGGGGATCGTCTAGATGCAGGGCATGTGTCAGAGTTATAGGACTACACTCGTATTAGTGTTACGCATAACAATCTTCAAGAGTTAAAAGTGATATGGGATCAGTGGAATGATGAGACCAAGAGGTCATTCTACCATAATTATGGGGATTTGTCGTACTAACTTGACATCAAGGTAGACGAGTAGTTATTCCGAGCCCTCACTCAGTACTGGAACGCCGCATATAGTTGCTTTACCTTTGGGAGAGTGGATTTGGTACCCACCATAGAAGAATACATAGCCCTGTTGCATTGTCTGAGGGTTCAAGTTGATAGAATCTATTCAAGAGCTGTCTATGTCCCGGCTTTTGGAAGAAGTTGATGAGCATTACTGGAATGAGTGAGCAGTGGATTACGGCCAGGATTAAGCAAAAGGGCGAGTGTAAGTGCATCCCATGGAGGAATTTGAGGGATTTGATTTTAGCTCATCCTGATATGAATAAGAGAGTTAATGATTTTACATTGAGCATCTACGAATTGATGCTATTCCTTAGAGCTTTAGGGTATGTAGATGAAGCGGTCACAGATTTCTTCGACCGACTCAATAAAAGGGTCACGCCAGTTCCTACAATCTTGGCTGAGACTTTTAGATCATTGAATACATGTAGAAGATTCGGAGAGGGCAGGTTCGTAGGGTGTGCACAGTTGTTGTTGGTTTGGTTTCACAGCCACTTCTGGAGGGTGGATAAGATTCCTTATCGGGTCTTCTCCAATAATCATTCCCCACTGAAATAAGATTTTGAAAAGAGGAATCGGGAGCTGGAGAACAGGATAAAGCAATTAGAGGAAGAGAAGACGCATTTAAGGTTAGATGCCGACGTTCAAAAGTTAGAGGCCGAGGGGCAAAAGAAATGAAAAAATAAGACTGATGAAGACTTGGATAGTTTGAAGTCGAATTACAAAAAAATACGTCTATCGATGAGAACCGCCGGATTATGGAAAACTTCAGAGCAGTGGCGACAGGAAATTCAAGCAGAAAAGACCAAGGATGATCAGTGGAAGAAAAGGTTCCAAGAGGTTCAAACTCAGAGAGAGGCGCTAGAAAGGAGTCTATTAGAAGCCTAGAACGACAAAGGGGAATTAAAGGCCAGAGTGGCAGAGCTTGAAAAGTACTCTACCAGTATAGAAATCGTAATTTGCGGCTGAGCTAAGGGCAAGTTTGAGTAAGATTGAAGAAATGAAAGGAAGAATAGAAGAGCTAGAGTCTGCTTTGCAAAGTTGTGAGCTTTAGGTGAGCTTCTTGAAGTAAATGAGGAGCGTTGGAAGGAACAACTTCATCACTCTCAGAGTCAAGTTAGGGATCGAGATTACATTATGGGTGAAGCCGTGGCTCAGATCCGGAAGGTAGCTGACCATCTTCAAACCTTGGTAGTTCAGGCCGACACGTTAAGTGTGAAGTAAGAGCTGGAATCAAACAGGGGTCAGGAACTAGCTTTGTTGCTTAGGAAAGTTAAAACTTTGAGCATTAGGGTAAAGCCGTGCTTGTAATCCGTTTTATGTAAAGAGATTTTTTCTAATAAAGTTTTCTAAATGGAATTGAATCGAATCAACGTCTTTTGCATTTCATGCATCTGCATTGCATCATATGCATTAAAGTTCACTAAAAGATTCTAATTGATTAATAATTATTTTAGTAATCTGGAAACCGAAAAAATCAACCAAACACGCACCCTTATAGTACAAGAAGAAAAACTAAAGTAATGGATAAAAGACTAGAAAGGTTGGAACAAATACAGAAAGAGATGCAAGAACAGATGCAAGCACAAATGCAAGAGCAGCTAGTTAAGATCCAGCAGGATATGATGGACAAAATGATGGAATCGCAGAGGAATATGATGACTCAAATGACTCAAATGATGCAGCTATTAAATGGGCTTATGGATAAAGGAAAAACCCCCATGGTTAACGTTGAGGAGAATACTAAGTATCCTCAATGTCCCCCTGGTTTTACTCCACCACATGTGCAAACACGACCTGAAGTAACTTTACAAAGGCCATCTGTCATGATCAGGCCTCAACAATTCCAAGCTGGTGCTTCAATGAATCTCCAAACTGGCTTAGGTTTAGGAGATAATCCAATCAATGCTAATGTCCCTGATTTGGATGAAATAGCGGAGTGAGAGAGGACAAAAATAGAATTACCAAAGCAGCTAGAAGATACATGAAAATGGTTGGAGGAGAAATTTAAGGCGATAGAAAGTGCTGATGGCTGTTATGGAATTGATGCCAAGGATTTAAGCTTAGTCCCAAACTTGGTGTTCCCATACAAATTCAAAAAGCCTAAATTCGAGAAATATAATGGGATAAGTTGCCCCGAAGCTCATATTACTATGTTTTGTAGAAGAATGATGGGGTATATTAATAATGACCAACTGTTGATCCATTGCTTCCAAGATAGCTTGGTGGGAGCAGCAGCCAATTGGTATAACCAGTTGAGTCGTGCCAGAATTGGTTCATGGAGAGATTTGGCTCAAGCATTCATAAAACAATACAAACACGTGACAGACAAAGCACCCTACAGGATTACACTCTAGAACATGGTGAAGAAGACAAACGAGAACTTCAGGCAGTATGCCCAGCGATGGTGGGAGGTGGCGACGCAAGTCAAACCACCACTCTTAGAGAAAGAGACGACCATGCTCTTCATCAGTACTTTGAAAGCTTCATTTATCAATCACATGTTGGGAAGCTCTACTAAAAGCTTTTCGATATCATAATGTCTAGGGAGATGATTGAAAATGCGATAAGATGTGGGAAGATTGAAGTAGGGGAAGGCACCAAGAGATCAACCCCGAGAAAGAGGGAGAATGAGGTGAATAACATGAGTACGTATAACAAGGGTCATGCGAGAGCAATCACGGTAAGCCAGCCAAAAGCAACAACCACTAATCATCAGGGTCCCCCGAGATAGGAATCCATCTTAAGGGTGAACAACGAAAGGATATAGTTCACACCTATACCCATGACATATAGAGAGCTATACCAGAACCTCTTTGATGCACATGTGGTGGCCCTTTTGTACTTAACACCGCTGCAACCCCCATTTTCCAAGTGGTATGACACAAACACCCAATGCGAATATCATGCTGGAATCGCGGGGTATTCAATTTAAAATTGCACCGCGTTCAAGAAAGTAGTCGAAAAGCTAATAAAAATGGGGATCGTAAAGTTTGATGACCCACCCGTACCAAATGTAGTAGGAAACCCCTTGCCTAATCATATTGATCATAGAGTAAATGGAATAAATGAAGGTGGGGGCAGAAAAGTCAAATATGAGATCGCAGAAGTCAAAATCCCATTGAGGCAAGTTTGGAAGAAGATGGTGAAGAGAGGACTGATCATATCAGATTCAGAAGAAAGGACCAAAAGAAAAATGAACCATTGCGAGCTCCATAATAGAGAAGGGCATAGAATCCAGGAATGCACTGAGTTTAGAGCCATAGTGCAAAATTTGATGGATAATAAAGAGATGGAATTTTACGAGGAGATTGAGGGATCCGAAGAACGAGAGGTTTATGCTTCAGAGGAAGGATCAATGGAAAAGGTTCAAAAGGAAACCGCCCAGTAGTAATCATCTCGAAGCCAAGAGTCAATGAAGCCAGAACACAAGTAGCACCGCGAGTCATAATTCAAAAGCTAGCAATTTTTCCGTATAGGGATAGCAAGAGAGTCCCTTGGAACTATGACTGTAATGTAACAATTCAAGGAAAAGAAAATCCAGCTAGTGCTTCAAAGGAAGATCAAGATGTAGGTTCTCTTACTCGTAGTGGGAGACACTACGATTTGGTAAAAGAGAAAGCTCCAATGGTGGAGCAAGAGAAAAAAAATTAGTCGAGCCTGAGTCACCCGTCAATGAGCCAGTGAGAGAGCAGGAAGCTAGGGAGTTCCTAAAATTTTTGAAACACAGTGAATACTGTGTTGTAAAATAGCTGCACAAACAGCCAGCACGCATATCTGTGTTAGCTTTGCTTTAGAGTTTAGAGGTACACGAAATGCATAATGAAGGTCTTGAATGAGACATATGTGGCCAATGATGTCTCAGTTAGTAAGTTGGATCGGCTAGTCAACAATATAAGTGCTGATAACTTCATTTACTTCAACAATGATGAAATTTAGCCAGGCAGCAGGGGATCCACTAAGGCTTTGCATATTACCACTAGATGCAAAGGGTACACACTGCCGGGGGTCTTGATAGACAGCAGTTCGGTGCTAAACGTATTACCCTTATCCACATTAAACAGATTACTCGTGAATAGTTAAAATATGAAAGAATGCCAAAACATAGTTAGGGCATTTGACGGCATGCAAAGAAGAGTAATGGGGAGAATTGAGATACCCTTATTAATTGGTCTGACTACTTATGAGGTAGATTTCTTGGTCATGGATATCAAGCCCTCTCATAATTGCTTACTAGGAAGACAATGCATTCATTCAGCGAGAGTGGTACCTTCATCATTACATCAGAAGCTGAAGTTAGTATCGATGGGCGGCTAGTGACAATAAATACCAAAGAAGATATTATCGAAGTCTGTAACCAGTGATGCACCATATCTGGAGATGAATGATGAGGCAAACGAGTGCTCTTTTTGATCCTTGGAATTTGTGAATGCAACCTTAATTACAGAAGGATACAGAATTTTGGTACCAAAAATCTCTAAAACCACGAGAATGGGATTACAGATGATCGTAGGAAAATGAGCTTTGCTAGGAAAAGGGCTTGAAAAATATCTTCAAGGGAGAGTTATGGCTTCGATGTTGAAAGAAAAGCAAGATTGGTTTGGCTTAGGATTCAGGCCAGATGCAAGACAAAGAAAGAAAGAGTTGGAGAAAAGGCAAGAAAGAAGAAAGACTCATTTGAGTGGTGAAGAAATCAAGTGGGAACCCATGATAATTCCACACTTATCCAAAACCTTTTTTCTGGGAGGGGTCATTCATGCTGAGCAGAAGGCGCTAAAAGAGGAAGACATTATAGCAATCTTAGGAAATGTCTACATTAATGCCATATCAGAGGAGGCAATTGAAGGAGAAACTTGTCGGGCATCCGCCCTTTTAAGCTGGGGAGCGCTCTGGACAATTGGACTGCGAAAGAGATTCCTATAGCGTTTAGAACTATTTTAGAGTAATGTCCCAGAACACTTATTGCTCTAGGCCTAGGAGTAATAAGCATCCTTTGTGAAATAGGCTTATGGCCCAAAAATCTTTAATTCAATGAAACTGTATCTTTCGAGCAAATATTCTTTATTCTTTCCAATTCATCCATAATCATATTATACAGACAATTATTCTTTATTCCAAATATTCTTTTATTCATCATTCATGATCATACTATACAAATAATTCTTAAATTTTTTTTGTATATTCCTTTGTACCTACAACCGGTTCCCAGATATCAATAACATGAGTGATGCTGCTACTGAATCGAAATCCCTTTTTGAGCAAGACATGTGTTTAGAAGGATCACAGGACTTTGAAGATGACATAGACTGTGGCTTATCTCTGAATTTGTTAAGAATGGTAGAATAGGAAGAGAAACAAATTCTACCTCATAAGGAGACAAAGGGAAGCTGTGGATTGGAGGAAGGGAAGGTAGTAAGTATTGGAACATGCATACTTAAAGAAACGAAGCGGGATCTCGTTGAGTTGGTACAGGAATTCAAATATGTCTTCGCATGGTCATATCAAGATATGCCCGGTCTAAGCACCGACATTTTAGTACACCGCCTTCCCATAAAAGAGGATTACAAGCCAGTTCAGTAGAAGCTCCGAAGGATGAGGCCGTAGATTGTTCTAAAAAAGGAAGAAGTTAAAAAGCAATTTGATGCTGGATTTTTACAAGAAGTCAAATGCCCAGAACGGGTAGCCAACATTGTGCCTGTCCCTAAGAAAGATGGGAATGTACTAATATGTGTAGATTATAGAGACCAAAATAAGGCTAGCCCAAAGGATAATTTTTCGTTGCCCCACATTAATACTCTGGTGGATAATACGGCAGGCTATTCGTTGTTCTCATTCATGGACGGGTTCTCGGGGTACAATCAAATAAAGATGCATCCTCAGGACATAGGAGAAACTACATTCATTACATTATGGGGAACATTCTGCTATAAAGTGATGCCATTTGGATTGAAAAACGCAGGAGCTACATACCAAAGGGCCATGGTAACTTTGTTCCATGATATGATGCATAAAGAAATTGAAGTTTATGTTGATGATATGATTGCGAAGTCTAGAACAGAAGAGGAACATATCCGAGTTTTGAGGAAACTGTTCCTGAGGTTGAGAAAATTCCAGTTAAAGCTCAATCCAACGAAATGTACTTTTGGAGCTAGATCTGAAAAATTGTTGGGCTTCATAGTCGAGAAGGGAATCGAGATTGACTCGACACGGTCCGAGCTATACAAGAATTGCCTCCACCGCGCACTCAAAAACAAATTCGAGGTTTCTTAAGAAGGTTAAATTACATTGCTCGTTTCATTTTACAATTGACTAAAAAATGTGATCCCATATTTCGTCTTTTGAAGAAACGCAATCTAGGCGTGGGATGATGAATGTCAAAATGCTTTTGATAGGGTCAAATAGTATTTGTCAAGTCCTCCAGTATTGTCTCCTCCATGCCTGGATAGGCCATTAATATTATATTTGAAAGTGTTTAATAACTCCATGGGATGCGTGTTGGGTCAACATGACGAGTCAGGACAAAAGAAAAATAATATATTACCTCAGTAAAAAAATCACTGAATGTGAGATGAGATAGTCAACAGTTGAGAAATTGTGTTGCGCCTTCATTTGGACAACTCGGAGGTTGAGATAATACCTGTTGTACCACACGACTTGGTTGATATCGAAATTGGATCCTCTAAAGTATATGATGGAGTCAACTGCTTTAAATGGAAGGATGGCCAGATGACAAATCCTACTTTCTGAATTTGACATCGTCTATGTGAGTCAAAAAGCTGTGAAAGGAAGCGCAATAGCAGATTTTCTAGCTAGCAGAGCTTTAGAGGATTATGAGCCATTGAATTTCGATTTCCCCAATGAGGATCTAATGTATGTAGCGGCCGTGAAGGAAGACACCCTAAAGGATCATCTTTGGAAGCTAAATTTTAACAGAGCATCAAATGTTGTCAGTAATGGAATTGGGGCAGTGTTAGTATCCCCAAATGGAGATCATTATCTATTCTCTTGCAAATTGGATTTCGATTGTACAAATAATATAGCAGAATATGAAGTGTGTATCATGGGACTCCGACCAGCCATGGAGCACGAAATCAAAGTGCTAGAAGTATATAGAGATTCTGTACTAGTGATCTACCAACTAAAAGATGAATGGGAGACAAAAGACCCCAAATTGATCAATTACCGAAGGATAGTTATGAGGTTAATTAAAGAGTTTGATGATATCACTTTTAGTTATCTCCCACGAGAAGAAAACCAGATGGCAGATGCTTTGGCCACTTTGGCCTCCATGATCAAAGTAGGCAAACAGGAGGACGTGAAGCCTATTCAAATGAGTATCTACGAGGCCCCAGCCTATTGTTGCAATGTGGATGAAGAGGAAAGAGATAATCACCCTTGGTATCACGATATATTGTGATATGTGAGAAATCGTGAATATCCTGATCAGGCAATTGAGAATGATAAAAGGACATTGAGAAGGCTAGCCTGTGATTATGTCTTAGTTGGTGTACAAAAGAAGAAAGGATCAGGTACTTTTGAGATGTGTGGATGCTATTGAAGGTAAAAAAATTCTAGAAGTTCATGAAGGTGTCTGTGGGACACATGCTAACGGCTTTACAATGGCGAGACAAATTATGAGATTCGGATACTATTGGTCTACCATAGAAGGAGATTGTACCAACTAAGCCAAGAGATGTCACGAATGCCAGATTTATGGGGACAAAATTCATGTACCTCCTTCGCCCTTACATGTTATGACTTCCCCATAGCCCTTCTCCATGTGGGGCATGAATGTCATTGGACCAATTTCACCGAAAGCTTCGAACGGGCATCGATTTATTTTTGTGGTCATTGATTACTTCACCAAGTGGGTAGAGGCTGCTTCATACACCAACGCCACTAAATCGGTAGTTAGCAGATTCTTAAAAAAGGAAATCATATGTCGATATGGGATGCCTGAGAAGATCATATCAGACAATGCACTCAACCTGAACAACAGTACGATAGCGAAGGTCTATAGTCAGTTCAAGATCAGACACCACAACTCGTCGCCGTATCGCCCAAAAATGAATGGTGCAGTGGAAGCAGCCAACAAAAACATTAAAAAGATTATGGGAAAATGGCGAAACCTATAAAGATTGGCATGGGAAACTACCATTTGCACTCTATGCTTATCGAACATCAGTCAGGACCTCCATCGGGCAACTCCTTTCTCATTGGTTTATGGAATGGAGGCAGTGTTACCCATCGAAGTTCAAATTTCTTCCCTTCGAGTCTTGTCAGAGCTAAAGTTAGATGAAGCTGAATGGGTCTAGTATCGATATGATCAGTTGAACTTGAAGAGGAAAACAGGCCAAAGTGAAAACCTACAAAGGGCGCCTTGAGACCAAAGGGGTTTTGTAACACCCCTATCCCGTGGTCGTTGCCGGATTAGAGTTAGGAACATTACCGGACAATTCAAACACACCGTAGAAGGAAACCGTGTACCCTCCACAGTTGATAGACACCCCGTGTCTTTCTCGTGGTGATATACTGACTTGGTCCCCATGGCCACCAAGCACGCCCGTGTTCCATGACCGTGGTTAGCTACTGAATTGTACACCACGGCTAACTGACACCCCCGTGTCGAGGCCGTGTACTACTAAACCACAACTTGCTATACACCCACGGTCACGAGGCACACCCGTGCGCCTCAACCGTGTGACATTATAGACTATTTCCAAGGCCAATATGCCACCCTAAAGGGTCATATAAGCAAACAATGTATATAACATCTTATTCCATTCATATCTAACCATTTCATATATCAACTAATCATACCCAAACCAATTTCACATATCACCTTCACTTAATTATATTACCAAAACATAGCTAGCCAAATCACATGGCTAAGTTTACAACATAAATATATACACATACACCTAGCCTATACATGCCATATTCAACTATATACATTTTCAAAAGGGTACCAAAACGAATTTAGCAGTGTGATGACGATCCTTGACGGTCCCGAGCCTTCAGTAGCTTGATGACCTATAAAACAAATAAAACACATGCACAGAGTGAGCTTTCCAAAAGCTTAGTAAGTCATATGCAAATAAACTTGGTATAGAAGGCACTTATGCAAATTAATACATTAGCACATATCAATCATTCAACATAATATCGCATATATGCTTTGATTCCTGCACTATTAACCACATTTGCTATCTTTGCAAATTCAAGAATCATATAATTGCGTAATTCATATAATCAAAACTTTACATATCATATCATCAATTCCGTATCCATAGCATCATAGTAAGATCACTTAAATGCTTACCTTGTATACACAATTAGTGTATAATCAATGTACCTAAAATGGTTTTACATACACATAATTATTCTTAACTCATATTTGTAATTCGTATCACAGACTTGCCCATTGAACCAATAGGAATCTAATAGGATGTTCAGAAAACTCGGAATAGTCGTACAAAGCCAACTTCCTAAACAAGATCTTACATGTACTCAGATATCGATACCTCAATCTCAGACAGATTGTTACACGAATCAATATGATGCCGATGTCCTAAACATGGTCTTACACGAAAAGCTCATATCGTTGCCAACGTCCCGGATGTGGTCTTACATATAGTCAGATAACGATGCCTACGTCCCAGATGAGGTCTTACATATAACCAGATAACGATGCCTACGTCCTAGACGAGGTCTTACATATAATCAGATAACGATGCCTACGTTCCAAACGAGGTCTTACATAAAATCAGATAACGAAGCCTACGTCCCAGACGAGGTCTTACATATAATCAGATAACGATGCCTACATCCCAGACGAGTCTTACATATAATCAGATAACGATGCCTACGTCCTAGACAAGGTCTTACATATAATCAGATAACGATACCTACGTCCCAGACGAGGTCTTACATATAATCAGATAACGATGCCTACCTCCTAGACGAGGTCTTACATATAACCAAATAACGATGCCTACATCTCAGACGAGGTCTTACATAAAATCAGATAATGATGCCTACGTCCCAGACGAGGTCTTACATATAATCAGATAACGATGCCTACGTCCCAGACGAGGTCTTACATAAAATCAGATAACGATGCCTACATCCCAGACGAGGTCTTACATATAATCAAATAACGATGCCTACGTCCTAGACGAGGTCTTATGCGATAAAACAGAACAGATACATTTGTATTTCTAAGTTCATACAAAACTTCTCTGACTTATCACTATTTCAACTTTATTCCAGAATTCATATACATAGCATCATAAATGCAGCCATTATCATTGATAGTCATGTAAATAAACTCAAAATTCAACACAATTACTTTTATTAGCAATATGACTTACCTCGGATTCGATCTATCAAAATGGAAATGGCTACTCGATTATTTTCACTTTCCCACGATCTAAATCTATTTTCCTCGGTTCTTGATCTAAACATATTCAAAATTAACCATTTTATTCACTAATTCATCCAATTCAATCCATACACACATATTTAGGGCTATTTACAAATTAACTCGGTATTACCGGAGTTAAACATACATAAACAAGTAAATTGGGACATAGTCCCGTGGCACAATTTAAAATTTTTCAAATTTCATCTTTACAACCCTAATATGTCCCTACAAGACCCAAAATATGATTAGGAAATGATTTGGGACTAAAATAGAGACTTTGGAAATTTTTTCTTGAAAATAGGGGCACATGCCCGTGTGGTTTGGGACATGCCCGTGTGGCCTGGCCGTGGGAAATCACATGGCCATGGGCAGCCCGTGGGTAGATTTTGACTTACTACACACGGCCGTGGGACTAGCCCGTGGGCGATTCTTTTGATTTTGACTTTTGCCATACGGCCTAGGCACACGCCCATGTGTCTAGGCCGTGTGAAAATTGCTATTTTCACTATTTTTGGCTATTAAAACACACCAAAAACACCTAATTCATAAAAATCATCCATTGTTCAAACAAAACTTAACCATTTCATATGCATCAACTTATATCAAAATTAATACACAACCAAGCTTAGCTGAATGTATATAAACATCATACAAACCCATACTATTCATCAAATTCACAAATTAGTCCTCCAAAATAATAATTCTCAATTTAGCCCTATTTAGCTAAATTCAACAAAACATCAAGAACAAAACATGTTCATCTAGCTCAAATCTTTTATTTAACACCAAAAAAATTTATCAAAAAGCTTAACAAATCAATAATGACATCTATCACAAACATTATCAATAATCAAAATTAATACATGGGTTTTGAAGCTCTCAAAGCAACGATTACAAAAACGTAAAAATTATCGAAAATCGACCAAAAACATACCTTGAATTAAGCCTAATAGTAGCCAAATATTTGAAAGCTTTAACTCTCTCTTTTTCTTTGTATTTTCGGCCAAGGAAGAGAATTAAAAGATGAACACTCATCTTTTGGTTTCTTTAATCTAATTTTATTAATCAATTACTAAATTGCCCCTCCATTAAACATATAAGACAAACATAAATAATGGTTATCATGACATTCCACCATCCACTAACTAAATAGTGGTTAAATTGCTACATAAGGATTCCACCTTTACCAAGCCATAACACATTAATACTTTAACAATTAGCAAGCAACTTTAACATTTAATGCAATTTAATCCTTTTTGTCAAATTAAACACACAGACAAACAAATTAGCTTACGAAAATTTAGCACATACAAATTCACATATCAACAGCATAGAATATAATATTAAAAATATTATTTGGACTCGGATTCGTGGTCCCAAAACCACTGTTCCAACTAGGGTGCAAACCAGACTGTTACAATTCTCCCCCTTAGGGATTTTCGTCCCCGAAAATCTTACCGTTAAACAGAGTTAGATATTGTTGTCTCACTGAATCTTCAAGCTCCCATATAGCATCTTCAATTTCGTACCGATTCCATAATACTTTTACTAACGGAATTTTCTTGTTTCTCAACTTTGTCACTTCACAAGCTAAGATACGTATCGGTTTCTCTTCATAAGTGATATCAGACCGGAATAAAATGGGTAGATTTCATCAATCGGTCAACCACGACCCAAATCACATATTTTTTTATCGGAGTCTGAGGCAAACCAAAAACAAATTCCATAGTCACTCTATCCCATTTCCATTCGGGAATCAGAATTGGCTATAACAAATCGAACGGAACTTGATGTTCAGCTTTCACTTCTTAACAACTAAACATTTCAAAACAAAGTCAGAAATATCATGTTTCATACCAGACCACCAATAGCGTCGTTTCAGGTCATGATATATCTTTGTACTACACAGATGAACAGATAAACAACTATTATATACTTCATTCATAATCAACTGGATTAACTCATGGTTTCTCGAAACATAGATACAGTCTCAAAATCTCAAGCAATCATCAACAACTCAAAGCTCGGACTTAGAATTTGAATCACACTGAACTCGTTTCGCTAACATTTCATTATCAACTTTCTGAGCATCACATATCTGCTGCAAAAACAACAATTTTTCTTTTAATTCAACTAACACTAAATTATCATCAAACAAATTTAACACCCCAAGGTGAAAAAAACTCAGTCTTACGAATCCCTCTGTTGGTTAATTCTTGCAATAGTGAATTTAACTCTTTCAATTCCATTGGTGTCAATCTAAACGGATCTATCAAAATAGGGGTCATACCAAGCAACAGATCTATATCAATTTCAACTTCGCAAATCGAAGACAATCCGATAATTCTTCAGGGAAAACATCAGAGAACTCACAGACTACTAGCACCGATTCAACTTTCTTTTCATATACTTTCAAATCAATCACATAAGTAAAATATGCTTCATAACTTTTTTTTTTAAATTCTGAGCTTTCAACACAGATATCATAGCAGGCAATCCATTTAAATCATTCAACTGAATATAAACTATTTCATTATTCCGACGACTCAAATCAATTATCTTTCTTTTACAATTCGCTACAGCATCATGCAATGTCAACCAGTCCATTCCCAAAATTATATCAAACTCATCAAAGTGTAATAGTATCAGATCAACAGGGAAATAGATATCTCAAAATATTAACGGGCAGTTCTCACCTACCTTGTCAACCAGAATATTTTTACCAACGGGGTTCGATACTTTTATAACAAACTCAGTAGACTTTACAGGCAAGGTCTTACTGAATACTAAGTTCATACATATATATATGAATGCGTAAAACTAGGGTCTATTAAAGCAATCACAGAAGTATCATAAATAGTAAAAGTACCAATTATCACATCAAGCGATGAGGTTTCTTTTCGAGCTTGAGTAGCGTACGCTCTGACTAGCACTCTGGCTTCAGATCTGACAATATTGTCTCTCGTAGTTCTCTGACTACCACTAACATTTCTTACATTTTGAGGATATCGACCTCTCGTTGAAATATTCTCAGAACTCGGATTATGAACAATCTCTTGTTCAACAGACTCTGAGTAGTCTCGGATGAAATGATCTAATGATCCATATCTGAAACAAGCTCGGTCATTTAATCTACAAATTCCCAAATGCCTTTTTCCACAATGTTTACATTCAGGTCGGTTGAATTTGACATTTCCAATACTAGCCATTGAAGTTGCTTGAGCTTTAGAGCTTAACCGTGACCTAGCTCGATCTCTACTTGAATGCCTCACCTTAGCTTTTGAACGGCTATGTTCATCTCAAAATTTCTTCGAGGCAGACTGAAGTGATTTGCTCATAAATCTCTTTTTCATATCTCTAGCTTCCAACTCAACTTTGCATGCTCGGGCAACTAGCACTACGAACTCTTGTATCTCCAGAGTACCAACTAGTAATTGGATATCTTCATTTAGGCCATCTTCGAATCTTTTACACATTATCTCTTAGGTTGAAACGCATTCCTGAGCATACTGACTTAATCTTACAAACTCTTGTTTGTATTCAAAACACAGACATGTGACCTTGTTTCAATTCCAAAAATTCTTTTCATTTCTGATTAATGAATCTCTGAATAATGTATTTCTTTCTGAACTTAGGCTGAAAGAAATATCATGTGATCCATTCTTTAGGAACAACCAAAATCAAACTTTTCCACCACCGATAGGCTACATCTCGTAACAAAGAAACAACACACTTTATACATTCTTCAGGAGTCGGTGACATCTCATCAAATACTCGGATAGTGTTTTCTAACCAAAATTTAGCTTTCTCAGCATCATCATCATTAGTAGCTCGGAACTCTTCAGCCCCATACTTACAAATCTTGTCAACCAGAGGCTTATTCCACGGATTTAGATTTGTAGTCAAAGGTATATCGGATGTCTGAGGGGGATTAACCGAGGGCGGGGGTTGTGAAACAGTCGAGTTATTCTTAACAAACTGAGTGAACCACTCACTCATCATTTGAAAGAAAGCTTGTTTAGCTTCTCCCTCTTGACTGCTCGTAACCGGTCTCGAATCAGAGGGCTCTGTCCCTTGAGCGGGAGTAGGTGCATTACTTTCTATGTCGTCAGCTACAGCTCTTTCGAAATCCATTACTATACGAAAATCACATTTTATACATCAGGATTCATCACACTATCACAATTCAAATATATGGCATGTATAGCTAGACTCTGACATGCTACTTTAGTCTGAGAATCGGCTAAATTGTAGCTCTGATACCAATCAAATGTAACACCCCTATCCCGTGTTCATTGCCGGATTAGAGTTAGGAACGTTATCGGACAATTCAGAAAGCATTTACAAAAATTTCATACAATCAATATCATTCTCAAACATAATGTCCTATAAATGAGTCTTTGAGATCAATAACATGCTTATCAATTGGGTGAACTAAGCCGAAACACATACTAGATTTCATGATAATTTAAAACTTTTCTAAACTACAAGGGAGACAAGCCCGTGTACCCTCCACGGCTGATAGACACCCCCGTTTCTTTCCTGTGGTGATATACTGACTTGGTCTCCACGGCCACCAAACACGCCCGTGTTCCCTGACCGTGGTTAGCTACTGACTTGTACACCACGGCTAACTGACACCCTCGTGTCGAGGCCGTGTCCTACTAAACCACAACTTGCTATACACCCACGGTCACGAGACACACCCATGCACCTCAACCGTGTGACATTATAGACTATTTCCAAGGCCAATATGCCACCCTAAAGGGTCATATCAGCAAACAACGTATATAACATCTTATTCCATTCATATCTAACCATTTCATATATCAACTAATCATACCCAAACCAATTTCACACATCACCTTCACTTAATCATATTACCAAAACATAGCTAGCCAAATCACATGGCTAAGTTTACAATATAAATATATACACATACACCTAGCCTATACATGCCATGTTCAACTATATACATTTTCAAAAGGGTACCAAAATGAATTTAGCAATGTGATGATGATCTTTGATGGTCCTGGGCCTTCAGTAGCTTGACGACCTATAAAACAAAGAAAACACATGCATAGAGTGAGCTTTCCAAAAGCTTAGTAAGTCATATGCAAATAAACTTGGTATAGAAGGCACTTATGCAAATTAATACATTAGCACATATCAATCATTTAACATAATATCGCATATATGCTTTGATTCCTGCACTATTAACCATATTTGCTATCTTTGCAAATTCAAGAATCATATAATTGCGTAATTCATATAATCAAAACTTTACCTATCATATCATCAATTCCGTATCCATAGCATCATAGTAAGATCACTTAAATGCTTACCTTGTATACACAATTAGTGTATAATCAACGTACCTGAAATGGTTTTACATACACATAATTATTCTTAACTCAGATTTGCAATTCGTATCACAAACTTGCCCATTGAACCAATAGGAATCTAATAGGATGTTCAGAAAACTCGGAATAGTCGTACAAACCCAACTTCTTAAATGAGATCTTACATGTACTCAGATATTGATACCTCAGTCTCAGACAGATTATTACACGAATCAATATGATGCCCATGTCCTAAACATGGTCTTATATGAAAAGCTCATATCGTTGCCAACGTCCCTAAACGTGGTCTTACATATAATCAGATAACGATGCCTACGTCCCAAACGAGGTCTTACATATAATCAGATAACGATGCCTACGTCCTAGACGAGGTCTTACATATAATCAGATAATGATGCCTACGTCCCAGACGAAGTCTTACATATAATTAGATAACGATGCCTACTTCCCAGATGAGGTCTTACATATAATCAGATAACGATGCCTACCTCCCAAACGAGGTCATACATATAATCAGATAACGATGCCTACGTCCTAGACGAGGTCTTACATAAAATCAGATAACGATGCCTACATCCCGACGAGGTCTTACATATAATCAAATAACGATGCCTACGTCCCAAACGAGGTCTTACATAAAATCGGATAATGATGCTTATCCCAGACGAGGTCTTACATATAATCAGATAACGATGCCTACGTCCCGAACGAGGTCTTATGCGATAAAACAGAACAGATACATTTGTATTTCTAATTTCATACAAAACTTCTCCGACTTATCACTATTTCGACTTTATTCTAGAATTCGTATACATAGCATCATAAATGCAGTCATTATCATTGATAGTCATGTAAATAAACTCAAAATTCAACACAATTACCTTTATTAGCAATATGACTTACCTCGGATTCGATCTATCGAAATGGAAACGGCTACCTGATTACTTTCGCTTTCTCGCGATCTAAATCTGTTTTCCTTGGTTCTTGATCTAAACATATTCAAAATTAACCCTTTTATTCACTAATTCATCCAATTCAATCCATATACACATATTTAGGGCTATTTACAAATTAACCCAATATTACCGGAGTTAAACATGCATAAACAAGTAAATTGGGACATAATCCCGTGGCACAATTTAAAATTTTTCAAATTTCATCTTTACGACACTAATATGGCCCTACAAGACCCAAAATATGATTAGGAAATGATTTGGGACTAAAATAGAGACTTTGGAAACTTTTTCTTGAAAATAGGGGCACATGCCCGTGTGGTTTGGGACATGTCCGTGTGGCCTGCTCGTGGGAAATCACATGGCCATGGGCAGCTCGTGGGCAGATTCTGACTTACTACACATGGCTATGTGACTAGCCCATGGGTGACTCTTTTGATTCTGACTTTTGCCACACGACCTGGGCACACGCCCATGTGTCTAGGCCGTGTGAAAACTGCTATTTTCACTATTTTTTTTAGGCTATTAAAACACACCAAAAACACCTAATTCATAAAAATCATCCATTGTTCAAACAAAACTTAACCATTTCATATGCATCAACTTATATCAAAATTAATACACAACCAAGCTTAGCTGAATGTATATAAACATCATACAAACCCATACTATTCATCAAATTCACAAATTAGTCCTCCAAAATAATATTTCTCAATTTAGCCCTATTTAGCTAAATTCAACAAAACATCAAGAACAAAACATGTTCATCTAGCTCAAATCTTTTATTTAACACCAAAAAAATTCATCAAAAAGCTTAACACATCAACAATGACATCTCTCACAAACATCATCAATAATCAAAATTAATACATGGGTTTTGAAGCTCTCAAAGCAACGATTACAAAAACGTAAAAATTATCGAAAATCGACCGAAAACATACCTTGAATTAAGCCTAATAGTAGCCAAACATTTGAAAGCTTTAACTCTCTCTTTTTCTTTGTATTTTCAGCCAAGGAAGAGAATTAAAAGATGAACACTCATCTTTTGGTTTCTTTAATCTAATTTTATTAATCAATTACTAAATTGCCCCTCCATTAAACATATAAGACAAACATAAATAATGGTTATCATGACATTCCACCATCCATTAACTAAATAGTGGTTAAATTGCTACATAAGGATTCCACCTTTACCAAGCCATAACACATTAATACTTTAACAATTAGCAAGCAACTTTCACATTTAATGCAATTTAATCCTTTTTGTCAAATTAAACACACAGACAAACAAATTAGCTTACGAAAATTTAGCACATACAAGTTCACATATCAATGGCACAGAATATAATATTAAAAATATTATTCAGACTCGGATTCGTGGTCCCGAAACCACTGTTTCGACTAGGGTACAAACCGAATTGTTATAGGTTTTGAGTCGAAAACCGAAATGGGCAGCTCAAATTGCAATCAACGCTGGGGCATGCAGTAATCTTGCCATACCTGAATTGAGAAGGAGGAGGGATGTTACATCTTGGATTGTCAACAGAGTACTCTCGATCTCCTAAATACATATTAAGCTTAAAATGGTCTTCAGAAAGTCCTTATAGAGAAGCTCAGGCTGCGTTATCCGAGGCACCTATCTTGTCCCCTAATCATTTTGTATTCCAGCAATGTTTGCTTCCTTTAATTAACTTATTCTTTTCAGATTTCGTTTCTAACAAATTCCATTTTTTCCATCATTTATGATTATTTTCAAGCATTTTGCATTGAAGTAATGATTAATGGACTAGTAATATTTTCATAAAAGGAGTTTTGCATGTTACTCTGAAAACTTCTAAATAATACGAGAACCTGAAACATGACTTTTATCTAGAAGTCACCAAGCCTAAGGGTTGGAAATGTTTGAGAAGGAAACTCTAAATAGTGACACATTCTTCAAATTTGCTGTAAAAAATGTCGGTTGAACAAGAAGACAAGATATTACATCAGTGATACAACCTGGAGGAACAATGAGCAATGTTAATCCTAAGATTTTAAAAAGGGATCATTCTCATGAAATTCAACATTCGTACAAAACACGTTTAGTTAGGAGCATTCGATTCAATCTGATCATTGCATCCTAATCATTCTACAAAGGATCATTCTCATGACATTCTGCATTCATGCAAATGTCATCCATAATACATTTAGCTAGGAGCATTTGATTTATTTTGATCATGGCATCCTAATCATTATGCATAAGCATAATTCCATAAATCGATTCTACAGGTCATGTTCCTTAGAGGATGGTGTAACAAGATCGACAAATCCACAGGTCCTATATCTATGAAGTTGCAGTAGGTCGGATCAAATCCACCACAGTGAATCTTACTTCCCTGAAGTTGCAGTGGAACAGATTGAAGCTATAAATTACAGATCTTATCTCTCTGAAGTTGCAGTAGAGTAGATCAAAACAAACCTTATCTCCCTGAAGTTGTAGTAGAGCAGGTTGAAGTCACAAGTCTTATCTCCCTAAAGTTGCAGTGGAGCAAACTAAAGACAGTTAATCCTATCTCCCTGAAGTTGTAGTGGAGCAGATTAAAACAACGAATCCTATACCTTTGAAGTTGCAGTAAGTCGGATTGAATTTACCATACAAGTCTCATCTCCCTAAAATTGCAGCAGAGTAGACCGAAGATAGCAAATCTTATCTCCCCGAAGTTGCGGCAGAGCAGATTAAAGCTATAAGTCTGGGATCGAAGTGTTAGTTCTCATGCCCCTGAAGATGCAGCGGGATGGAATGAAGCTACTCGAAGAAGAAAAGCACCAAAAGAAGTCAAAAAGACCGGGCAAATTTGGCTCTTTTAAAGCCATTGCTTCATTCCCATTACACGACAATGAGCAAAGAGGGGCAGCTGTAAGAACCCAAATTTGCCTGGGGCCCAATTAACCAAACAAAAACCAAAATTAAAAACCAATTAATAAAACACCAAAAGTTTAAAGAGTTTATCAGTCCATTAAACTACAGTAGGCCCAATTGGCCTAGGTACTAAAATAAATCACTACCCAATCTCTAAGCCCAACCCACTTACAACCCAACAGACTAAACCCAATCTTGAAACCAGATCGAATGGTCCAAACAGTTTTAGCAGACAAAAACCCTAAGAGAGCCTCCAAAGTCTTCCAACGCCGCAGCAGCCTCCCTCACGCGTGCCTCCACGCACACCACTGCTCGTGCTCCTGCACGCCTCACGCCTCCGTACGCCACGTCCACGCCTTTCGTACCTACAAATAGGATTACCAATAGTAGAGAAACAACAAAATACAGAAAAAAAAAGTTTTTATTTTTGATGGCTATAAAAAAGCCATCAAATTTTTGTTTTTTTTATGCACACGGAATATAGAGAAACATAGAAAAATCAGAAAAACAATTTTGAAAGGTGATTTTCTGCTTTCAATATTCTTTTTCTTCCGCTCTTTTTGTTCTTTTTGAGTCTTTGTTTTGTTTGTTCATGTGAAAATCTAAAAAGGGAAGGGATTTACTTTCGAAATATGGACTGTCGGATTACTTTCTTCGTCGTACTCGAAGCAAAGATGTCCGTCGAGGTAGAGAACGTAAAGCATTCAGGTCTGGTTTGAAAGGAAGTAGCCGATCGGGCCTGAGTTGGCCACTAATCGCTGATTTTCATGGCATTGTAGTGGCCAAAGGGTGTTTTCTTTTCTCGGTGAGGGAGAAAGTAAAAGAGGGCTATGGTTTTGATTTCAAAAGAAGAGAATGGGCCAATTTTCAATTTTTTTTGTTTTATTAACCTTTTAAAACTATGTGAAACGGCGTCGTTTGAAGCCTGATTAAGTGGCCTCAAAACGACGCCGTATAAGGCCGCCCCGACCCTATCCGATTCGGTATCCACAGGATTCGCGCGTTTTTGCGGTGATGGAATATTTGCGCATCAGGTCCCTCCGTGTTTGCAAAAGGTTTCAATGGGGTCCCATGTTTGTTTTTTAATTTAACCCCAATTTTGTTGTTGTTTTAATTTAGTCCTCAAACTGTCAAGTGACCAATGTTTGAGCCGCGTCGTTTCGGGTGTTTGGGTTAATTGCTTATTTAATCCCTATTCTTCGCGCGTTTTTCATCTGGGTCCTCTTGTTGGTTTAATGTTTAGCTTTTAAATTTCTAATTTTGTTTTAATTTTAATTTCGTCCTTAACCTGTTTTAATTTATTTATTTATCTATTTTTATGTTTCTATTTTATTATTATCATTACTACTATTTATCTTTTTTATCTCTTATTATTTATAAATATATATCATTTATATTAAGTTTCTATAGTATCTATTTTAAATATTCTTATATGTTATATGGTTTAAATTATCTCATTTTTTACTTTATTTACCATTTTATTTATCATTTAAAAATTTTGTTTTATAATTATTTATTTTAAGATTTTGTATATTATTTTTATTAAACTGTTTCACACTTTCATATACTATTCATTTCAAACCTCTTTTACATACATTAATAAATTTAAATCTTTATATGCTTGATAGGGTTGTTTTCAAATTAGTTATTTTTAATCATTTTATACATATATATTTTCTCTTAAAACAATTTTGCCTAATATCGCTTTTAATTACTTTTCATTTTACATTCGTTTTTGTATATTATTTTGCTCCATTTTCTTCAATAGCTAATGTTGAAATTGTGCTATATGATTATTGCTATTGTATGTATTATAATTGTTAATTTGTGACCATTAATTATTTGTGATTTGTTATTGTAATATTTTGTGTACGTATTGCTACTTTGCTTTGTATATTATTATTCCATTATGTTTCATAAAGAATTTTGTGCTTTGATGTCATTTAAGTTTTAAAATCATTTTACTCAAAGTTTTTAAACAAGGCAATGCTCGCGTTGAGACACTTCAAAAAAATCGTGCCCTAACTTACTGGGTTCCAATTTTTCTCGTTAAATCTTGGCAATCGGGTACCCTTTTTTTTTCTAAATCAAAATGCATAAGTTTTTTAAATAAAAACTTATTCTTGAGAATTTGAGACGTTGTGTCCTAACTCACTGGATGTGACGTTTTATCATCTCGAGGTAAGAATTTCAAAAAAAACAAAGGCAATATTCCGTATTTGGGAATTTTGAGAAATTGTGCCCTAACTTACTGGGTTCCAATTTTTCATAAGGCCCAAATAACCGAATACCCTTCTCAAACTCTATTACGAGGGTTTTAAAAATCAAAAGACAAGTTTTATTTCGAGAATATAAGATGTTGTGCCCTAACTTACTGAGTACGACATTTTATTTCTTCAAAATAAGAAGTCTTGGCATCCAATATGATTCCGTCCAAATGTGTCTTAAGCAAACGGATCATAATCTAGAATCTTTTCAGATTTTCGACATTAAGACATTAAGTAATCAATTAGGTACCAATTTTTGGGCGCTATGAGGGTGCTAACCCTTCCTTGTACGTAACCAACTCTCGAACCCGTTTTCTCGAGTTTTTATAGACCAAAATATGTTTTATTGAATCAAAGTTTTTAATTTCAAGGTGATCCGATCATACCTCAAAAAGGGTCGGTGGTGACTCCATTTTCATTTTCAAAGTCGATCCCCATTTTTTTTAAACAAAGACAATTGGTTTCGACACTTTTGATTTATTCTCACACTTAGTGCCAGTTTCATAACCGAAATATAATCGTCATCGCACATTTAGTGCCTATAATTTAAACCGAACTATATCGGTATCGCACACACAGTGCCAAATCAATAAGCCGAAGCTTCTATCTTTTCGCACACACAGTGCTAATCATCTCTGTCCCGTTTTTAGTTTCGCACACTTAGTGCCATCTAATTCAATTTCGCACATAGCATTTCTAATCTATTAGTTATATCTAATTTCATTCAATTCACATCACATAGACATATTTTAAAAATTAGTATTATATCCAAACTTACCTCGAACGTCAAAATACCAAAACGGTCGATTAATCAAGCACTTTGTCTTTGCCTCGATCTCAATCCGAACTTCTCCTTTCTTGGTCTATACACATTCAAATTCACTCATCCAATCACCAATTCATTCAATTTAGTCCACACACACATATTTAGGGCATTTTACAGAATAGTCCTCACATTTTCACATTTCGACACTTTAGTCCCTATTTCACAAAATTATCAAATTCACATAATTTCTTTTCACATAAGCCTAGACAAATTTTCCTTGTGTTCATACAAGCCCAAAATTTTAATTTATTTTACATTTTAGTCCTTCAATTTACACTTTTCTCAATTTAGCCCAAATTACTCAATTTCACTAAAAATTCAAAGACAAAACATGTTCATGCTTCACATATCTTCCATATTTCACTATCAACTAAGACATAGCTCAAGCATTCATGAATGGTATATCTCATAATCACCATCAATTTCTAAAATTAAAGTATGGGCTAGCTAGAGCATAAAGCAACGATTACGATAACGTAGAAATTATCAAAAACCGAGCTCAAACTTACCTTAAATCAAGCTTAATCCTAGTCGAATATTCAAGGCTTTTCTTCATCCTTTTTATTTTCTAATTTTGGCACCAAGAAGATGAACATGGTTTCATCTTTCTTTTTGTTTTATCATTAAAGCTTTAATAATTCATTTACCAATATACCCTTATAAAATAACATATAAACTTTTATTATACTAAGGTTATTTTAGTCCATTGCCACCCACTATCCTTAATAATGGGCTATTTGCATCATAAAACCTCCAAATTGTAAACACAACAATAGTTAAGCACTTTAACAATCAGCACACAGCATTTGCATTCTATGCGATTAAGTCCTTTTTACTAATTAAGCATACAATCGATAAAATCTTCACACAGAAATTTCACACAGGCTAATTCACATACTATAAACACAGAAGATAATGTTAAAATATTTTTACGACCTCGGATTTGTGGTCTCGAAACCACTGTTCCGACTAGGGTCTAAATCGGGCTATTACACTAGCAGCCATGAGTTGCGCTTGGGATAACCCTATGGACACCCGACATTATTTGACTAGTGGTCATGAGAAGCGCGGGACTATTTGGATACCCGATTATTTAAGCAGTATGTGCAATCTAACAAGTTTGACAAGTTTGATATGCAAGCGATTTGGTTATGTAGTTTTAATGACTCATGATTTAACTATTCGATAACCATGTCATGTTTCTATGTATACATTTGATTTGCATGCTTATATTTATGAATTTCTTGAAGTATGGTAGATTTGTTGTATACCACTAAGCTTGTAAAACTCAGCTTCGAATTTTCTTATTGCTCAGATTTGTAGACTTTTGTTCGTATCCGAGGAACATCATCGCCGAGAGACTCCTAGCATCACGTATTCAAAGTATAGTACCTTATCTATTAGTGGACATCATATTCCTAAGGCCTTACTTGTATTTTTTTGAAGGTCTGTAACTCATTTATTTTTTATTTTTTTTGTTATTTTGACTATTTTGATATATGATGATATTGAAGCTCCACATATTTTGTATAACTACTTTTATTACTATTTTCAATATAAATATGTATGTTATTTTCTCTTATATAAAATGTATTTCAACGTTTTAATTTTTTTTGAAAATTTTGTTGGGTTACTCCGGTGACCTGATGTAGCACCTTAGTATTCGAGTACTCCGTATTCGGGATTAGGGTGTTACACGGGTTTGGGGTGTTATAGTATTAGATCAATCCAAAATACTTTTAAAGCCATTTTCACTAGTCTTTCATCATCAATTAACTAGAAAGAAATAACCAAGTCATGTATAGAGTTTATTGCAAATCAAATGTATGAATAAAACTAACATTTAAAATATCAAAACCTGATATAATGCTAGTGCCAACAAAAAATTCATAAACCATTGCAGACATGTATGAAATTTACTTCAAAATTATACATCTCATGTTCACTAAAACTTTTCCATTTATAATTGCTCATATAGTTTCCCTAATAATTAACAAATATAAAGTGTATGAACTACCTTTAACAACTTTACAAAAGTAACAAGTTTCCAGGGTTGTATAGTAAGAAAATATATGGCATTTACAAAATCAAACCACACAAGTTGTTTTAATGCTTCTTATCAAATAACAATTGATTAATACAAACGAAATTCATAGAAATGCAAATGGTCAAATTAATATAGTAATTCTCATTTTAAATTTATGAAAATATTTTCAACCAAAATAATTCAAGAATTAAAATGACAACAATTAAACTTGAAATTCAATATTAGAACCAACCCAAAAATCAATTTAGATATTCTTCAAAAATTATCTTTAAAACTACGCATGTACAGTATTGAAAAATTTCAAATTGTATAACCAAAATAATAAGAGACATTAAAGGAATGTAATCTATATTCGAACTAAATCAAATCGAACAATCATAAATTTCATAGGTTTATCAACACAAATTTACATACAAATATATTTTTAGCCAAATACATTATTTAATTATAAAACCTACTATAGCAACATAAATAAGTCAATCAATATTCATTTTTATGAACAAATAAGATGTTTGAAACCATGAGTAACCCATGGAACCAAAACTTAAAATAAAATAAAATTGATTTAATATCTAAAAATGCTATTATTGAGAAAAAGTGTAAAGATAGAGATCTAATTAAGTTGATGTACATTTTTTGTTCAACGAAGTCTTGATGATTTTATCAACAAGTAAGCAAATTTAAACTCCAATAGTAGACTTTGAATCCAATCAAAATTTGTCAATAGCAAATTTTGAGAATGGATCTTATTTGATAATTTCATATAGATGGAGACATCAAATCCTTAATAACATAAAAATAAAATAAGTTAATTAAAATAATTATAATTGATCATGAATTAGCTAAAATAATCAAATATGAAACATTAAATAAAAGAAACTTCTTGCAAAAACTTTTCATCTTGCCATCTAAGATCTTGAAAATCATGGAGAATAAATTTAATCATCGATAAAAGGTTTTATCATTTTGAGCAAGATCGTACTGATAACGTGTTATAAAATAAAGAGAGATAGAGAGAATAAATAACAAACAAAATATGGGAAGCAATAGAGAACGTATGTTATTGATCAATGACATGATTACAATGCTTCTTCAAGGTCTCTATTTATAAGGCATAAGAAGTATAAATGAAATAGAGATCTAATTCTAATGACTATTATAATTTAAAGTATATCAAAACTTATCTTGATCTTTATAAACATCCACTTAATAAGATATTCATAATATTTTTATTTTTATTTTATAATTTTAATATTTTTATCTTTTTATATTTTATAATTAATTTCATATTTGGCATGAGTCATGTTGCTTTTCAATTACTTCCTCCTATCATGTCACCTTTAATTAACATTCAAATTGGTCAACATCAATTTCTGATGATAAAAGAACTTAATTAATTTTATTTTCAACATTCACTTCATACATTTTTTTCTAGCTCAATTTAAAAAAAAAAAAAAAAAAAAACATTTTTAGTAAGTGCTTACCTTTCAGTCATGGTAACTAATTTTCTTTAATGATTAAATCAATGAGGTTTGAATCGAATCAATTTATTGGTAGGTTTGGGAACTAGTGAGATATCAGCTTGAATAATGACTTTGAATTAGTTAGATCAAGAATTGATACAGATCAGTTGAATTGAATTTTTTTTAATAATTTTTAAATTTTTAATATTTTTAATTAAATCTATCGAATAGACGAACAAATGACCTGACCGATTCAACCACCACTTTAGCTCAACATAGGATTAAATTCGGTCGAAATTGAAATGCAATTATCTTTCAAAGAAAATGTGCAGGCATTGAAGTGGACAACGTTACATTTGAGTATTTATTATATGTGCTATATGTATTCCTTATTTATGTTTTCGACCCCACCAAAACAATAAAGATGGATATGATTTTCAAACCCGAATATAATAAGATTTGAACCTAAAGTAACATGATTTTGGTTTTACCATTTTAACTAACACCTCATCTGTTTTTTTTGCAGAAAACATAGCGGGGATCGGGCGACCCTCAGCTGAAGATGTTGATGACTTCCCTGATTGGTGGTGGGAAAAAGGAGAAAATTCTCAATTAAGTACCACTAGCTACTCTGTCGATCCTCACGATATGAGCAACAACGAATCACATTGGAGAAGGTTATGGCATGTTCGGTGCCCCCAACTATAAGGGTATTCTTGTGGCTTGCTTATAAAGGAAAGTTGCTGACTAATGATGAGAGAGTTAGATGGCACATGGCATCGGATTCACGCTGTGAGTTCTGTGGAGAAGTTGAAACGGTGTGCCATGTTCTTCGTGGTTGTCTTGAAGCTTTGGCTATTTGGTTGCGGTTAGTTAAACGGGATGAACTTGATGAATTTCTAATTATGGAGCTGCAGCAATGGTTTGTTTTAAATTTGTCTGATGCTAGTCATTTTTCCAATGAGGTAACAGATTGGGACACCCGGTTTGCCATTATATGTTGGTGTCTTCGGGGTCGTAGAATAAGAGACTTTTTTACGAGGAGTTTGCGGAAGGAGAGGGACTATGGGAGCATTGTCTACAACTTTGGCAGAATACTTGTAGATTGAATATGGTGCAGGGGTCTGCAGTAATCGAGAATTGGTGCATGATCCGATGGATACCACTCCCTCAGGGCTGGTACAATGTTAACTCTGATGGGTCGCATAAGCTGGACACTAGATTAGCTTCTTCGGGTGGTATTATCCACGACCATAATGGTGCTTGAGAAATATTGGTTTACGTTAACCACTAGAAGCAGGCAGGCTTGGGCATTGGGTTTCAGGCAAATCATTCTTGAAATTGATAGCAAGGCTGTGTGACAAGTGATCGATAACAGGGGTGGGGAGTTGATGGCTAATGCAGTGGCTCAGACAATTTCTCTAATTAGGCTCCTTAATTGGGGGCATCTCAACATGCTAGAGGATTGCATACTCTCAGGACACCGCCAGCTGAAGTTTGCTCACTGCTCGATGATGATGCAATGGGAAGAGCTAGTGCAAGATTAGTTAAGAGTGTAATCTCCGGTTGATACACTTTCTTTACCAAAAAATAATCTAGTACTTTATTCACATAATTAAAATTGTCTATTTATGGGGTTGATGTGAAAACTTTCAACTATTAATTAAATAATCAATGTAACAAAGATATCATATGGATTATTTCTTTGAGAAACAACTTATATCTGCACTTAGAATCATTTTAACCCTTAGAAAAATAACCAAATCTAAATGGTTGATTCGTTTTTCCCACAGTGAAGGTAGGACTGAGATAGAAAACTCCAGCTAGATTGTGAAGGGAAAAAAAACTTTGCTCTTAGGCTCCATTCCTCTTTCATGCAAGATAAGTCCTTTACTGTGACATTCCACAACAAGGTGCCAACAAATAACTAGTGTTATAAGAGAAACCAACCTTTTCAACCTGTGTATGTGGAACCACCACTTCATCAGATATCATATAAAAGCGAATAGCACCTTTCGATCTACCTTGCCAAAGGGCCTGTACTTGCCTTTTCACAGTGTCTATAACAAGTGCAAACCATAGCTAATGCAGAACTGAGCATAAGTTACTCTACAGCAGACATTCTATGATCTGCAAAATCTAGCATTGAAGCCCCACGGAAACCATGACTCCCCGCAGCAGGAGACGCAACAGAATTTCCTGCTGGACCAGAAGCAGCCTCATTAACATTTGTAGTTCAGCCGCTTGGCAGAAGTACAGCAATGGTATGTACCTTGACTGTCTGGACATAGAAGAAATAGCTGCAGATATTGCACGGACTACTGGAGCAGAACTAATTCGGGCAGGCCAGGGTGCAGCAGCAAGAGCAAGCAAACGTCCAGCACTGAGTTGAATGCATTCTAGCATAGATACAACTTCAGCTCTGTCTATGAAATCCTCCAAAAATTGTACAAAGTAACCAGAAAAATTAGTGCATTTGCAATATATGAAGTGAACTGGAACCAAGTAAAATTAGATTTGAACCAATGACAAAGTTCCCGTACCATCAAGATAAGTCAAACTGATCTACAATTTCAAAGTCAAAGGATATCATCAGTGTTTCAGATGAAAAGATTCTGTGGTCCTTATTTGAGCTTAGCTTATTACATATTTATTAAGCCAAATCTCATAAGTAATCACACAGAGTTTGTTCATAAGATGACTTAAATTGTCTGATTAATTTATAATACAATTACCAATAATCCTGATATTTGTTACAAGAAAGAGGAGACATAAATGGAAAGAAAAAGTTTATGTTAATGCAGAACTTTTGGCTACTTACCATCCCATATCAAACAATTGAATCCCACTTCAATCATCAAGGTGAACTGCAGACAGTCTGTATGTAACTACCACCAGGTTTAGTTTCTACCCTCTTTAACTTCATTTTGTTTCTTACCATCTCCACTTGCCGCCATCTTCCAGTAGAAGCATAAACATTTGATAAAGCTATATAATCTTCACTTGTAATAGGCATATGTAAAGAATTCTTCGGTGGCTCTAACCGGAGCAAAATCTTCCCCACTTTTTCAGCCATTGCTAGATCTCCATGAACGGTACATGCACTTAATAAGCTCCGCCATAATACAGCATCAGGTTTGATTGGCATCTCTATGATGAAATCATAGGCTTCATTTAGATATCCTGCCCTGCCTAGAAGATCAACAATGCAACCATAATGTTGTATCTGAGGCTCAAGACCAAACCTGCTCCTCATATTGTGAAACAAGTGAAGTCCCTCTTCAACAAGCCCTGTATGACAACAAGCTGAAAACAAGCTAGTGAAAGTCACTGGATTAGGTTTAATACCTGAATCCTCCATTGCATCTAGAAGCTCCAATGCTTCTTTTCCTCTCCCATGAACAGCTAAGCCAGTTCCCATGGCAGTCCAAGTCAGAACATTTTTCACACTCATTAGCCTAAAAATGCTTAAAGCACTATCAATGTATCCACATTTTGCATACATGTCAACAAGACCAGTTCCAATAAAAACATCACTTTCAGGCACCCAAATTGTCTTCTCTATAAAACCATGAACACAAGCCCCACTGTAAATCTCTCCCAATTGAGAACAAGCTGAAAGAACACAAACCATGGTAGTATCAGTAGGAATCTGCCCAGAAACATCATTTAACATATCTCTAAAAAGCACCAAAGCTTCCCTACAACATTTCTTAGATCTCTCCCTTTGTGAAGTATAGCCTTTAATCATGGCATTCCAAGTAGCACAGCTTCTCTCAGTCATTTCATCAAACACACTTCTTGCTAACAAAATATCCTTATTATTTGCATAGAAATGAATCAACGTAGTCTTCACCAAAAGATTTGACATAAGACCAGATTTAAAAGCTTTTACATGAACTTGTCTTCCTAACCATAATGTAGACAATGATTGCGATCTAGCACAAGCTCCAAGCACAAAAATATAAGTGAAATCATCAAAAACTAAGAGTCCTTTTGAAACCCAATAGGAAAAAGTAAAGATTGAGTCCTTGGGTTGGCTGCATCTTAACAAAGTGTTGAAAAGGAACAAACTTTGAGTATGAAAGTGTTTGAATATCAATCGTGCATATTTGGTATTTTGTGGAGAGGATAAAAGGCAGTAGTTTTCAATTAGTTTGGCAAAAAAGGAGGGTTCTTTGAGGCCATTGGTGATTAACTGGGCATGGATTTGTTTAAGGTGGTGTGAAGATATTGGTTTTTGGAGGTTTAATAGAGGCAAGAAGCTGAACCTTGATAGAGACTGCATGTGCCCATAAAAGTAAATTGTTGGGATTAAGTCTCTTGTCTTTGATGATATAATATATCTCGATAGAAACTAAAAAGTATGATGGAGGTTACTTCTGTGACTCTCTCCCTCAATACTTCCACTAACTACAATCCCATTTTCATCTTCTGTCCAATCTTATCACGAGCAGTAAAACCATTTCTTTGTTGAACTTTACTAAGTCTCAAAAAAAATCTGTTTTATAGTTGTTCAACCATGAGAAAGACAAGAGCTGAACCTGCTTAAACGGGTCTTACTTGCAATGCTTTGTATGGTCTTGGTCCGCCTGAACTTGTTGTGATTGCTGGAGCAGCTGCTCTTGTATTTGGACCAAAAAGGTTACCTAAAATTAGGAGTATTGGGAAAAACGTCATGAGTTTTCAACATATGCTCAATCTTAAATTTGGCTTTCATCTCTAATTGTATCTCAAATATCCAATGCTTTGAGAGCTACTGAACTAATTGGATTGTTTTGAAAACACTCATTCCTATTGGATGTCTTGAATCCTTGCTAAAGTTTGCTCTAAAAGCCTTGTTTTGTTAGAATCAATAAGTGGAAGCAGATTACACAAAATACATCACTGAAATTTCATTGAACTTAAAGGACAAATAAATCAGTAAACCACAATAACCGGGATGACGAACAAATCCATTAAATCCATTAGCAGCCAACTTATGATGATCAAATGTGTGAAAGACCGACCAGCGGGTACAATAACAAATTTCCTTACGATTTCTCCTACAACAACCATTGCAAGCCCATATTACTAACGCGCAAATGTTCTTCCAGTCCAAGGAATAAAAGGAGTTCAAAAAAATTTTCAACCAATGAAAAGAAACATGTGCTATAAAAAAGGAGAATTGCAATGAAAAAAAGAGAGATAATGGGTTCAGAAAGCTGAAACTAAAACAGCATCCTAAATCTCAAAGTAGAGATATTGGGTTTACCTCTAGCTTGCTCTTTGAACCACGGCCTATCTATTGTTTTGGAGAAAGATGCTGGCATCTTTGGAGAGAAAGGTGAGGTCGCATGGGTGAGAAGGGTTTAAATTTAAAAACCTTTTTATTCGCTTGAAGTTAATGCTTAAAATTTCGCAGCTATAGAGGTGGAGAGATTTACAAAGTTAACAACAGTATTTTTTGTACTCGAAGCCCTCGAAATTCTTTTAAAAATTTAATTAAATCCTTCCCAAACTTTTTGCAGCGAATTCAACCTCGATTAACAAAATTGATCAAATCGAATATGTGTTTTTGATTAATATTCACAGTTAGTTTTTAATAACAATTTTATAATTATTTTTAAATAAGTACACAATCAAAATGGTTGTCTCATTTAATTTTAATTTGAATTTGAATTTGAATATACATTTATTTAGATTCAATCTAAAATTATAAAACCCATTAAAGTTTATAATAATTACTAGAAATTAACCATAAAATTTTATAATAAAAATAATTTTTCTCATTTTGAAAAAATATATTTTACTAATATAACTTATTTTAAGTATATCAAACATTGAAATAACTTATTTATATATTTAAGGACTTCATCATTACTTTAATAAAATTGAAGAAAATCATTTTTATAAAATTTTATAAAGACAATTTAAATTTTTATGGTTTTAATAAAAAATTTCTAAATTTTATAAAATTTATGGTTTTTAATTAATTTCTAACAGCTTTTTTTTTAAAATCATGTTTTCTAAATTTGTATGGTTTTTGATAAATTATTTTTTCTAAATTTTATAATATTTTATGGTTTTTAATTTTAATTAAAATAATACTTTCATAAATAAAATATTTAATAAAATAGTTAAAAATATAATTGATATTCACCATATTTAATAAAATGGAAGAACTTATATAATTTATAAATTATAAACCAATTCATATTAGAATAATTTTTATAATTTCTATTTTAGTAAATAATATTATCAAATTTTAATATTTTAGTCACTCTTCCGTTAAACCATTAATGATGTCCTTTATTTATTTGCATAATAAAAACTTAGCCTCCAATGTTTACATTATCTATCAATTTAGTCCTAAATTTAAAAATATCCAACAAATTTAGCCCTCAACTTCACACTTTTTATTAATTTAGTTTAACTTCTTAAAATTCAAAAGTAAAAAGTAAAAAATTTTAAAATAAACAAATTATTTAAAAGTTCATTTTTCGATAAAAATATATAAGATTTTATAAAAATGCATACAAAATTATAAATAAATGAATATCCATTTTGTCACACCCCATTTTTTTTTTATTAATATGTGCGCAAGAATGAAAACAAGAAATATTGACACTTTCTAACGTCACACCCCTTAGTTATCCTGGGGTCCAAGATTTAAGTCTTAATGTTTACACTCTCCTATTAGATTTTTTTTTTTTACAATTTTGCCATGTGACTTAAGTGCTTGTTGTCCACCCCCTTTGTTGCCTCAAATAAGTTGATTCCCTTCCCCTTTTATGAGTCAAACTTGCCTTAAGTTGGAAAACATGATCCTTCTTTATGTTCTTATGTTCCCTCTCTTTCCTTTCACTTTATTCTTGGCTATTTGCTATGATTCAATGAACCTGGTTATAGTTGACCGAGCTTACCCCACCTTCTCACCGTCCATACCACTCATTCCTCCCATATTCTCATTTTTTTATTTCTTCCTTTTTCATTTTCTCTCCTTTTTGACAAACAACCACCACCTAAAATTCCTCCACCGCAGGCTATAGCTTCACCACCTCCACACCACAGCCCAATATTCTATTCTTCTCCTCTTTTCTTTCAAATTACTGCCGAACCATCATCGCCAACGCCATTTTCCACTGGGATTCAGTTTTTCCCCTATTTCTTTCCTTTTCGATCTCTCCCATCTTCTCTAAGGATTCAATTATCCTATTTTAATTATTTTGTGTTCAAGACTCTTCGATCATATATTTTTGTAGATTATTAAACCTCTCCGCTTCTTTGTCAAGACTTATCAACGATCTCGTAGTATTGTTGATTAGTGTAAGTGCATGAAGGGTGTTAGGAACATTCTTTTCTCTCTATTTTTTTCCTCATAGCCGAATAGTGTTAAGACACATATTTTTCATGTGTTAACATTTTGTTCCTATATTCTTTGAAGGACCAAACAACGCCAATCCAAGAGATTCTTAGTGTGATAACAAAGGCATCGAATCTAAGTCTCGATTTAAGGGTAAGTAATTGGTGAGAATTATTTCAATGATTAATCTTTAAGTAATATGACACATCCGGTAGATCTATAACTAAAATACGTGTTTGATGCGATAGATTCATCTATCGGGATTAGATCCAAGTGAAACCTCTTCTAATAGGATTGTGGCAATCGGATCTTCAATATAAGGTGTGGGATCTAAATCTTTGATTTGAGTATAATATGCTACTTTTATTTTTAATAAAATGCTATTAAATAATTATTTGAGAATACACTAAGTACTCAAAGCAGAGTTGAAAAACTCATCATAGGGAAATTCCAAGTATGTGTTCCCAAAATTATTAGTTCATGAAAACTATGATTTGTGATGTGTTGATGTATGTGATGATGACCTGTGTACAAATCTCATCTCTGTGTTATGCGATACATGGCTTCATTGATACGTGATGATTTAAATATGTGTTGCATATATGTGTGATCAGATCCATGATTTAATATGAAGATATATTAAAGCATGCTAAAGTGAAAAAAATGACATTATGTGATATATGAAAATGCGAGCATGTTTACATGCAAATGTGTAAAATTGATAAATATGCGACTATGAGCATGACTACATGAGAAATGCGAAAAGTTATTATATGTGTTAAATTTGAAAATGGTCATAACACATACATGAGGTGAGTTTTGTGAATGGTGGAAGTTATGTGGCAGTTTATCTATGATTATGTGGCCGTTACCGGCAATTATGTGGTGGCTTGTCCACAAATGGTGTGTTATTGGATGGACAGGTTTTGGGGAACTCGATATTGGTGTGTAGCGGAGATGGGTACGAAATTCTTCAAAATGTGCATTGTTTCATGAGCATGTCTCGATATATTTATGTATATGTGTTAATGATGATATGATATTTTTGTGAAAATGGTTTACATATATGGAATTGGATGTGTTTATTTGATGTGTGAAACACATGTTTTATATATATATATTATGTATTGATTTCACATTGAGCCTTTTAAAGTTTACCCACATTTCTTATGCATTTCAGATAATCTTCATGGTTAGGACTCATATTCAGTCATCGAAGAGGCTCTAGGAAAAATGGTTTTATAGTTATGGATTTTTAAGATGATTTAAGACTTTTATGGACTTTATGATTTTTATGGATTTTATTATGGACTTTAATAAGGGTTTGATTTAATAAATTTTGGGACTTTATTTTAAATTGTGGACTATGGCATGGGAAATTTCTATTTTGATATTTTGGGAAAATATTGCATGGATTGTTTATATCGGATTTTTAAATGACTGTTAAATGTTTTAAGAAAATTATTAGCCACTACAATTGTATTTTAAAAACTAAGTTATAATCTGAGTATTTTTAAATAAAAAAGAACAAATAAATTGTTTTTTTTAAAGAACAAGACGTTTTTAAAATAACATGTCTTGAGGACAAATGAATTTTTCTTGTAGAAACATTTTGGCCATTTTCATGGCCCATGTAATTACTCAAATTGGGTCGTAATGTCTAGGCCCAATTTGAGGGATTACACATTTTTTTCTCTTTTTTGACATGAAATTTATTTATTAAAATAATATTTCTATAAATAAAATATATATTTTTAAAATAAACTCCGTGATAAGGGAATATGGGGTGTTACAGTATCCACATACGGATAGTATCCGCCAATGAATACTTCAAGGGGAAATTTGTACTCCGCCTATAGTGGTGTGTCTTTTAAATAGTCTAAGTAATTTGGTCATGCAGTGTTGGTTGAACCTTGATGCGAGGTTGTACTTTTTGAACTCACTAAATTCTTATGAACTTTGTTTCTTTTTCTTATTTTCAAGTGTTTAGGTTGAAAGATTATATTTGGAAAGGGATTCAGCTAGAACTGTGGCCTCTTTTGTGAGCCATCTCTTATTTATGCTCGTAACATGTTTTCGTTGGGGATAGGACAAATGTTAAAATATGCCAATTACTAAATCTAAGACTTGTACATGAATAATTGATTTTGTACTCTTGGGCTCTTAAGAGCAATATTATCAAGGCACTCTGCCAAACTGTGTTAATGGAGACAGCTAGTCAAAAATGAATTTTGAATTTCTGAATGAGAATTAGCATATTTTATCCTTTATTTATATATCAAGGATTTAAGGGTTTTCGCCAAATGTTTGATTAGATTTTGTTTATTTGTACTTAGCGTATTACCGTATAAAATGCACTTTTGAAGCTTATATGTCGTTTGATATTTTGGGTTAACATCATAGTATGTAAAGTAGTTAGCTAAACTCGAGGTGTTAGATTTTTTATTTCATTCGCTTGCCCCTTTTTTTCTTAAATGTAACGCTCCATACCCGAATCAGGCGATCGGGTCGGGTGTAGGGTGTTACAGTTTTATTGGTATCAAAGCTTTGGTTTAGATAATTCTTGAAAACCGACATTAGTTAGAAACCTCGTGATGCATGTTACGTTATTTTGGCTTAGTCTCTTATAGTGTTTCTAAACTAAGTTTGTGTTTTGTAGCAAAGAATAGAAAATTTTCGGCGAATTCAAGAAATGCTAAAGGAGAGGAGATTGAAAGCAATACTCTTCCTCAAGCAAGTAGTCCAAGTCCCATAGCAAGCCTGGAAGCTTTAAAATGATGGGTCTCTTTATGGGGCAATGGTTTGACCGATATATGGGCGGTTCTCAAACTTCTACTCACCGTTGACCTGACGAGGTAGTGAGACCGAAAGAAACAGTGACAAAAACTAAAGTTGCACAACCACTAAATCCCACACCCTTTGTTCCCGTTGTAACAATTTCCCATGGAGATCCAGTGGAGGTAATTTGCAAGCATGGGAAGAAAAAATTCAAAAGAAGTTAGGAAGATAACCCAATGGTAGCTGAGAACTGGCTCTTACGAGTCTTCTATATGATAGAAGAGTTGCAATGCTCTCCAGCTGATAGTCTTCTATGCGTAATTTCCTTATTAGAAGATGAATCTTATCAATGGTGGAATACAATTACCAGTATCATTCTCGAGATCAGGTGAACTGAGAATTTTTCTTGAAGAAGTTTAGAGAGAATTTTATTAACAAGCTCTTTATTGAAAAGATGAACAAAGAATTCTTAGGGCTCAAATAAGGAAAAGACAATGTTTGAGTATGAGCAAGAATTCATCCGGTTGAGTAGATACACTAAGGATTTGGTCTCAGATGATGAATGCCTTTGTATCAAATTTGAAGTATGGTTGAATGAAGAACTCTGTATGCTATTATCTACATTAGAAGTTCAAGACTTTGCTGCCTTATTAGCAAAAGCTTAGAGAATTGAGTCCGTGATTTAGGAAATAAATAAAGGTAGAAATAGGGAGAGGAACAAAAGCAGAGCCTCTGGTGCATTTTCAAATGTTAGATTTATAAAGCATAGGGATGTAAAGGTTTATTTAGCCACACCAATAATGGTGTCTCAAATAGTTGGTTTCCATAAAGATCGAAGTGGATGGCAAGCCACTTCCATGGCTTGTACAAATAGATCAAGAAAGATGAAGGTCCATGAATGCAACAATTATGGGAAAAACCACGTAGGAAATTGTTGGAAAGTCACATGGGCTTGTTTCATTTTTGGAACACTCGATCATTAGAAATGAGATTTCCTAGCCAAGAGAGGAGGGAATACTAAACATTCTTTTCAAGTAGCCCGTGAGTCTCAGTAGGAGGTGAAGACTGGAACTGTTGCAAAGTTAAGGTCTGTGTAGGGGACTCCAAGAAGGAACATAAAAAAGCTAAGACTAAAGGCCTCAACCAGAGTTTACGTGATGCAAACAAAGGAGGAGGTTGAGCCCTCGATGTCATCATTGGTAATTTTTCTTTATTTAACAAAAATATTTATGCATTGATAGATCTTGAAACTACTCATTCATATATATTTGATAAGTTTGTGGATGGAAAAGGTCTTAAGGTCATCCCTTCTAAGACTAGTGTGATAGTTACCAATATGCTCAGTCATAGTACCATTGTCAATAAAGTAATAACAGATTGGATTTTGGTGGATATGTTTTTTGGTGGACTTGATGCTGCTGAGTTTCCATGAGTTCGAAAATATCTTAGGGTTGGATTAGTTGACCTAGCATTACGTGGTTGTTGAATGTAAATCCAGAGGTGTTAGGCTATTAACTACAGATGGAAAAAATGTGTTTATTTCGGGAGCAAAGCGTGATATAAAAAATTATATAATCTCAATTGTTACAGCTCAGAAGATGATTGTGAAATGGAGAAATAAAATTTTAACTGGGTGCCAATTGTGAATGAGTTTCCGGATGTCTTTTCGAAATAGCTTCTAGGGATGCTGCCGAAGAAAGATGTAGAGTTTTCAATTGAAGTTGTGTTGGGAACTTATCCTATTTCGAGTGCACCATATTGAATGGTGCTACTAGAATTGAAAGAGTTAAAGACTTAATTGCAAGATTGTTAAACAAAGGATATATCCGGCCTAGTGTTTCACTATGGGGTGCACCAGTCTTATTTGTTAAAAAGAAGGATGGGTCTCTTCGTTTATGTATAGATTATTGACATCTAAACAAGGTGACCATCAAGAATAAGTACTCGTTACCCATAATTGAAGACTTGTTAGCAGAGCCAAAGTGTTTTTGAAGATTGATTGTCATTTGGGGTATTACCAAGTCAAGATAAAAGGTGATAATATTCCTAAAATTGTCTTTCACACTCACTACGAACATTATGAATTCCTAGTAATGCCCTTTGGTTTGATGAATGCATCATTCGTGTTTATGGATTTGATGAATAGGGTTTTCCAGCCCCATCTTGATTACTCTATGGTCGTCTTTATCGACGATATTTCGGTTTATTCAAAAAGTGAAGTAGAGCATGCAAAGCACTTGCGAATAGTTTTAAATATCCTTTGTGAAAATAAGTTATTTGCCAAGTTTAGCAAATGTGAATTTTAGCTAAAAGAAGTCCATTTTTTAGGTCATGTCATTTTAATGGTTGGAATCAAAGTGAATTCCAAAAAGATTAGGGTTATGTTGGATTGGAATCCGCCAAAGAATGTCACTGAAGTATGCAATTTTCTTAGGTTGACGAGTTATTATAGAAGGTTTGTAAAAGGATTTTCTATGATTGCAACACCTTTGATGTGACTCTTGAGGAAGGATGAAAAGTTTTGTTGGTCTGATGAATGCTAAATGAGTTTTGACAAGTTAAAAAAGGCATTACCGAACCCCTAGTGTTAAGCCAACCAAAATCAAGAGCGGAATATGTAGTGTTTATCGATGCGTCCCTAAATGGTCTGGGATGTATGCTTATGCAAAATGGAAAGGTGATCGCAAATGCCTTACGCCAGCATACGGTCTAGAATTGGCAACTGTTGTTTTGGCTTTAAAAATTTGGAAACACTATCTTTTTGGAGAGAAGTGTTGTATATTCTCCAATCACAAGATTTTGAAGTATTTGCTCACCCAGAAGGACCTAAATCTACGTTAGTGGCTATGGATGGAGTTGTTGAATGATTATGATCTAACAATCAAGTACCATCTAGGGAAAACAAATGTGGTGGTCAATACGCTGAGTAGAAAGACTGTTACGATCAAATATTGGATTCCTAAGCAAATGATGCACGATGTGGAGAAGTAAAGAAGTGGATAGAATTAGGTGATGCAAGAAATTTTAGCCTTGGAAAAGAGGGCGAGCTACGTTTCATGGGAAGATTATATGTTCCCACGGGGATGATCTAAAGAAAGAAATTATAAGGGAAGCTCATCAAGGACCCTTTTCACTCTATCCAAGAAGTTTGAAAATGTATCCAGATTTGAGAAACTTGTTTTGATGGCTAGGAATGAAAAGGGAAATATCGAAATTCATGACAAAATGTCTAACTTGTCAAAGAGTTAAGGTGAAACATCAAGTTCTTTCTAGTATGCTATATCCATTGGAGGTTCCTGAATAAAAGTGAGATATAATCACCATGGGTTTTGTTTTAGGTTTACGTCTTAGTACGTCAAAGAAGAATTCCATGCGAGTGATCGTTGACTGGTTAATGAAATCAACTTATTTTGTGGTAGTACATACGAACTATTCGGTGGAATAGCTTACGCAGCTGTATATTTCACAAATAGTTCATCTTCATGACATTCCCTCGTCAATTATTTCTAATCATGATCCCAAATTCACGTCGAGATTTTTAAAGCAACTACAGATGTCTCTTGGAACTAAGTTTCGGTTCAGCACTACTTTTCATCCTCAAACTGATGGTTAGTCAAAAAGGGTAATTCAAGTATTAGAATATCTACTTAGAAGCTACGTGATCGACTTTAGAATAAATTGGGAGAAGTACTTGCCTTTGGAAAAGTTCTCCAATAAAAGAAGTTTACACGTCAGTTTGGGCATGTCTACCTTCGAGGTGTTATATGGAACAAAATGTAGGTTTCTAGTCTGCTGGTTATAGCTTAATGAAAAGAAGCTTGTTGGTCTAGAATTGGTTCGCGCAACAGAAGAGAAATTGTTAATCATTAAGAATTATTTGAAGAATACGTAGGATCGCCAAAAAGAATATGCGGATCAAAAAAGGAAATATGTGTCCTATGAAGTTCCCGACAAGGTATTTCTCAAGGTCTCGCCTTGGAAGAAAATCATTCATTTTAGGTTAAAAGGGAAACTTAGCCCAAGTTTTGTTGGACCTTATGAGGTATTCGAGCGCATAGGACTAGTGGCGTATCATTTAGCACTCCTCCAGAATTTTCCAAGATCCACAATGTATTCCACATATCAATGCTAAGAAGATATTGTTCCAATCTAGATCATGTGATACAACTAGAGATATTAGAAGTGGAGTCAAACCTGTCATACAAAGAAGAGCCCATTTGTATTTTGGATAATAAGATAAAGATACTAAGGAATAAATAAATTCCCTTAGTGAAAGTTCTGTGGAGGAACCATAAAGTCGAAGAAGCTACATAGGAGAAAGCAAGCACCATGAACCTCTTCTTAAGTAAGAAACTTCGAGGACAATTTTCTTTAAGGGTGGGAGAGTTGTCACACCCTCACCTGGCGAACCAGTATTTTTGGAAGCGTGTGCTGGAAAAACCACGTAAGTCATGAGATTTAGATTGGTTGGCGTTGGTGAATTCTCTAGAGAAGTATTTCACTAAGCTTTGTCAAACGTGCAAACTCTCATTCTACAGTTGATAAGTTCTTTGTTTAGTGAGATCATTGTTGGATGGATCCTCTCGCCAATAAGTCTGCCACTCGTATTTTGTGTTACTGTAAATGTATTATTTATGTTAGAAAACATAGTTAGAGGGACACATTTAAGTCATGTGGCATCCTAATGGAAGTAACGTTTCAATAACCAAGACACCTGGAGAACCTCATAGGATGTGATTAATTAGTGGAAGCGTGTGTGCATGGATACTGATTAGAGAACCTACCTAGAGTGGGATTAAGATTAGAGTTTTCTATAAATAGGACAACCTGATAACGGAGAGAAGTCTTTTACTTTCATTATCTCTACTCAATTTCGTTATCCTGAAGAAACCTCAAAAGTGTTTTTCATTGTTAACAGAGGATCTGATCATTAAGCTTGTAGAAACTACATTATCTAAGTTGCCTATTGATAAAATCTTAAATCTTTCTTTAAATTCTACTAGATAAGAAAAGGTAGTCGTAGGAGCTATTCATTATGGTTTTCATCTGAAATACTGGATAGGAAGAAAACTTCCCTCTGGAAACTATTTTCATGTTTACAGATTCTTACTATTATGTTGAATTTTTTTTTTGTACTTAAAAAAGTTATTTGATTGTTCTTAGCCAAATAAATAGGATAAGGTCCTATTGCAAAGGGAAAAGAACCCGTCGAGCAGATAAAACCCTGTGTGAAGGTTTCTAGTGAGTTCCTATGTACTTTGTGCTTGATAACTGTATCATCATGTTTAACTATATCATCATGTTTAACTATCCTACTGTTTACTTAGGTGAGTTGTCCTTACATTTGGTTTTGGTGTGTCTTTCAAAGGAATGTGGAAGTGAGAAGTTGCATGTACTGGTAATGTCGGTAAATCATGGATATGAGTCTTGCATGTGCATTGGTATGAATACTCTTTCCTTGGGGCATAAGCTTCATATCTGGATAAATGAAAAGAGGTATCAAAGGGTTGGTATGTATAATGGTAAAAAAAGAAAGGAGAATCGTTACTATATTATTTTCCCTTGCATGGCATATTGATGAAAATCGTGACTAGTGAATAGTTGGCCTTGCGGGGGAACACTTAGGTGTTCAAATTAACAATGAGTATTTATGGAGGTTCGATTGGTATAATTGGTCTACTAGATTCGCGAAGCGGCATGATGGAAATGTAATCTTGGCTATTTGGAGCAAGGATCAGAAGCTAGCACAATAAAGGGCCGCATTAGAATAAAAGTACATAAATGTGTTTAGACAGTGTGTGGATATGTGCATGAAGTATAAATAGTATGTGGCAGTGGTCATAAAATCTAGTTTAAAATGACGACATGCTAACAGAGTCTTCATGGCATGTGTCCGCTAAATATTGGTATCTAGTAGCAAATGGTATCTACCAATTAACTGTATCCACCAGTGGATGGTATCCGCCAGCGGATACTTCGAAAAGGGGAAATTTTTACTTTGCCTACAGTGGTGTGCCTTTTAAATAGTCTAAGTAATTTGGTCATATAGTGTTGGTTGAACCTCGATACAAGGTTTTACTTCTAAGGAACGCATTAAGTTCTTATGAACTTAATTAGTTTCTTTTTTTATTTTCAGGTGTTTAGGTTTAAAGATTATATCTAAAAAGGGATTCAGCCAGAACCCCTTCCTATTTCATGAGTCATCTCTTATTTACACTTGTAACATGTATTCGCTTGGGATAGGACAGATGGAGAATTCCGCCAGTTACTTAATCTAAGACTTGTACCTAAACAATTAGTTTTGTACTTTTGGGTTCTTAAGAGTAGTATCACTGGGGCATTCCACCAAACTGTGTTAATGGAGACAGTTAGTGAAAAATGAATCTTGAACTTCTGAATGAGAATTAGCATATTTTATCCTTTATTTATATATCAAAGATTAAAGGGCTTCCGCTAAATGTTTAATTAGACGTTGTTTATTTGTACTTAGCGTATTACCACATAAAGTGTGCTTTTAAAGCTTATGTGTTGTTTGATATTTTGGGTTAGCACCACAGTATGTAGAGTATTTTGCCAAACTTGAGGTGCTAGATTTTTTATTTGGTTCAGTTGCTCGATTTGTTCTAAAGTGTGACGCTCCATACCCAGATCTAGCAATCAGGTTGGGTGTAGGGTGTTACATTTTTATACTTGAATTATCGTATGTAGCTAAAAATAATGTTTGGTCGTCCCAAAATAGAGGAAAGGAAAAAATCATAGAAGAATAACTAATCCCTGATTTATTTTTTTATGATTTGAGTTTAATAGATCTATATATGTCTTGTTACAAACAAGCTTGATTAAGGCAACAACCCTACTTGTCTCATGATTTGGTATATATATGATGATATGAAATGGTATGTATCGAATTGAGCTTGATATAATAGGTTATATATATGAAACTATGATATGAGGATCATATATATATATATGTTAGATAACATTTGTAATATCCTAGATTTAGGGGTTATCGTTTAATGCATAATTCAAGTGATAGCATGCCTCGGTGTATGGTTGGATGAGTTTTAGGGTTCCTAAAACCCTAGGGTATAGGAGAGTGCTTTAGGAAATTTTGTTTTAAGTGTTAGTTAAGGGGAGCTAAGTTAAGGAGGCTTTAAGGAAATTTGTGGGGGAGTATATGACACAAGTAACCAGTTGGCAAAGTGGCAAAGAGGCACCACTTAGGGCTTTGGAAGGTAACGCCACAAGCATTGAAAGGGGGCTTAGGTTCGAATCCCATGGATGGACTTAAGGTGACTTTTATTTTTACATTTATATGGCATGTGTTGGTCAAACTCTAATTAAGGTAAGGTTGGACTATTGTCTTTTATGGTTAGTAGACTAAGGAATAAGGCAAGTACTTATTTATGGTATGGTATCAAGGAATTTTGGTAAGATAAGGGGACATAAGGCTTGAAGTATGGAGTATTGTTTTGGAAACTTTTCTATGGCCTTTTGACCATGAATGTAGACGGTATAGTGGACTAGGGGGTTGGCTTTATTCTGAATGTGATTAAGAGGAAATAAGGAGAAATTTAGGAGTGAGTTTAATTCAAAATTAGTTTGAATTGATGGCAAGAAGAATTTTGAGTGTGGAGGCCGAATGTGGGTCTCTTTTGGGTGATAATTTTCGGTCATGAGTTAGGGGGGAATAGTCAAATTTCCTATAAGAGGTCTAGAAGTTCTTTTTCGGTTCTCTTTTCTTTCTTTAGTATTCTCTTTCGAAACTTTCTTTTCACCCTTGCCATTGCCGAAATTTGCACCCTATTTCTTGACCAAAAGCCGAAAGTTGGAAGTCATTTTGTGCATCTTTTTCTTTTTTTTTTTTAACTTATTTTCCTTCCATTCACTTCCTAAAATGAAACCCATCCTCTCATTTGCAACAAAGCCGAAACCTCTCCACCTTTGTTCTTCATTGCCGAATTCTCCTAACTTTCATCTACACTTCTTTTCTTCTTCTCAACCTCAATTCTATACCTATTTTTGTGATAGCCGATTATCCCATCTCCATTTGGGAGTTCTTGCAGAATCTTTTAGAGCCTTTAGAGGGGGAGGTGTCGACATTCCTTTTCATCAATCTTCCAATCGGTTTCGAGTATAGTAAGTATTTTCCTAGCAATCGAATTCTCTTCTTCTTTATTTTGTATGCCGAAACCAATGGTTGGCCTTGGTTTCTAAGGGATGGTCGAATGTATGAAGAGTCATAATATTGTGTTTCTTTTGTGTAGCTAAAGGTAAGGAGCCTCTTGGATTCGACTATTCAGGGTAAGGTGGTAAGTGATATGTAGTTCGGCCAAAGGCCATCTTCATGGATTTATGGTGTAGGGCCGATTCTAACAATGGTTAAGTAGGGATCTTGACATCTTCAGGAGCAAGCAAATATTTCGGGATTTAGTCGAGTGTGCCAAAACAGGTGCATAGTTATCGCACTGTTCTCTTATTGTGTGTATGTGTTATATATAAATATGTATATGATGTGCATGGTAGCTGAAATAATGGCTAAAAAGGTGGATACCCATGGTGGGTAATCGATTAGACAGGTCAGTACTTTATGACAATAAGTTTCCTATGGTATACGAATAAAATTGTGATAGTATGTGATGTATGCTTATTTTAATGATATTGTGGCATGATACATAGGGCTTGGGATGTGACTATTGAAGGACAGAGAGTACATTTATGTACGTGGTCTGATGTTAGCCTTGTGCTACATTGGCGCTTAATGTTAGCTATGTGCTTCATCAAGGTGGGATGTTGGCTGTGTGCCTCACCTTGGCGGATGATAGTTGTGTGCATCACAGTGGATTGAGGATGACCTAGGGTCACCTCGAGGATATTGATATGTGGGGTCACTTAGGTGATCGTGGCTTAGCCACGGCCTCGGGCAGCAGGTCTGCCAAGGTAGGTGTGTAATGGATGGATACTAGGTTGGGCTGGGCTTCATCTTGCATATTTATGTATGTGGACTGTATGGATATGGGCCAAGCCCATATGTGGAGACATGTGAGATAACTATGCACTGAGTCTGTTTGACTCACCCGATTTTTCTTACCAACATCGCAGGTGATTCATAATGCTTGGACCGGGTCGGAGCGGATACAAAGGTGGCCCATGCAGAAGATGTTTTACTTAATTTTACGTACTTTATATTTTAAGTAGTTTTGGAATAATTATTTGATGTAATAAGGGCCACTTAAAGTATTTGCAACTTTATTTATGGTTTTGAAGTTTAACCTATTATTGAGCTAATAATTGGCAATATTTTGAATCAACTTATTTTATAACAACTTATAATAAAGCTTTTAAATTCGGATAATTTGTACCAATAAGGTTTTACTTAGAATCTTAAATGTGAAATGTTTTTACCAACGACAACAAATTTCATCTTTTATTTTTAAGTAAAAATCTTTTCCAACGTTTTTCGCAGTGACATACCAGATTCGGTCAAGGCTCGTGGGCCGGGTTTGGGGGTGTTACAACATTGGTTACCCTATTAATGGTCTCGGGCAGAGAGTAACACCTTTAACTCGTATCCATCGCTAGAATAGGGTTATAGAGCATTATTGGAAACTTTTAACTTAAAACATTCGATTACAATCATTTATAAAACACATCATATGCCATTCAAACACAAGCATAATGTCCCTTTTTCTTGCCCTCGAGGCCTTAGAAAAACTTTAGAAACGACTCAGGACTAAATTGAAAACATTTAGAACTTTATGGAAAAAGATAGGAAAATTTTACTAAGGGGTCACACGGCTGAGACACACGCTCGTGTCTTAGACCGTGTGGGAATTCAAAGTAAGGACACACGGCCATGTCCCAGCCCGTGTTTGTACCCGTGTAACTCTCTGACTTGTTTCACACGGCCAAGTCACACGCCCGTGTGCCAGGCTGTGTAATTCTCGAAATGCAACCTTTAAAAATCTACAGGGGACATATGGCCATGTCATGTGATCATGTGCCACACACGGCTGAGACATACACCCGTGTCTTAGGCTGTGTGGACAAGAAATAGGCCATTTCCTAGCAGTTTCCTTCACCCTAAACTTGCTCACACATACCAACCATTTGTACCAATTTCAAGTATTTAAAAATGTACCTAAAACATGCATAATTGAGCTAAATCAATATGGTATCTATCCAAACAACCAATATGCCTAAAGGCAACTAAATCACAAATACCAAACATGTTTAAACATTTGCATAATTTTAGCCATTAACCAACCATACATTTCTCATCTAATTTCCTTACCAAATTTACCACCATGTCCACATGTCAAAATCATATACAAACATACCAAAATTGTCACCAAAACATACATCAATTTGACCATTCTAACATCAACCATGAAAGCATCAAAATGCCAAAAGCACACCAACCATCAAGGCATCAAAATAACATAAGTTTCACAAGTTCATAGTAACACTACATGCTAATATCACACAAGCATACCAATTTGACCATTTAAAACGTATCATCACTAAACCATTTCAACATTTTCCATCAAGCTCAAAAATGTTAAAATGTCATCAATCATAGAACCATATTTACAAGACAAACATATTGGTCATATCATCAAGGACAAAACATATATACATGCCATTATAACCGCGACCAAAGCATAAAAATCTACCGATAAAAATCGATGGACAGTGTGATAGATCTCTAACTAGCTTCTAACTCGATCGAGCTTCCGATAATTTGTAAGGTAAAAGAAAAACTACGTAAGCAATGAATGCTTAGTAAGCTCGTATAAACTTTAAACATAATATTCCATTTCAATAATAAACTTTATAAAATAAACATAAATCTATTCTAATACTATAAGATTCATAAATCGATATGATTATCAACTCACAAATGAGTAAGGTAATTAACATCGCATATTTATTGACCATTCATAACATGATAGGATTTCATGAGACATAATATATAATCATAAACCTTTTATAAGATTATATATCTTTCTATTTACTTACTTTCCATTCCGTCCCCAATGCTTATTATAAGCCTAAACAACATTATGAACTCTTGCTTCAGTGTAGTTATGCATAGCATAAGCAATTTGCTCACATATAATACATCATAATACATCCCAACTACGTACTGACTATTTCATTTCCTTTTCTTACCCGTTTCGTATGCATTGTACAAGCATAATCATCAACATCAATCATATCCACAAGCTTGGCATAAGCCCTAGCACATCAACAACTCATGTTAGTTTATCTAAACATGATTATGAATTTGACATGGATAACCATTATTCTTGAGTGTGATTCAATTGGATTTATCATCCATCACAACATATCATGTTTTTCCATGTATCACCATTCCATTGAGTTTCATATAAACATGTCTTAGTTCTTATTGAACACTTACCATTTCATTTGTATACACATAAGACATAAATATAACATTAACCATAGCCACAAGTTAGTAATTGACACATAACTTAGCAATATCATCACATAGTAAGATATGGGTACATAACATATCATTACTTATATCATACCTTTCATAAACATGAATATTCATGCTTTGATCATTGGTACGTCATACCTTTCCATATTTGTCGGAGTGAAGTCAATCGAAACCCTTACCGGAGCTCACACAAAGTGTGCTGAACAATGGTCGTAACCATCCCTTTTCATATTCGATGGTCGAAACCATCCTTTTTCATTAATCGATGGTCATCACCATCCCTTTTCATAGTTGATGGTCGCCACCATCCCTTTTCATAATTGATATACGAAACTATCCCTTTTAAATAGATAGCCAAAACTATCTCTTTTCATATTCGATGGTCGTCACCATCCCTTTTCATAATCGATAGTCGAAGCTATCCATTTTCATATTCGATAGCTGAATCTATCCCTTTTCATAATCGATAGCCTGAAGCTATCTCTTTTCATAATCGATAGCCAAAGCTATATTTTCATAATTGATAGTCGAAGCTATCCCTTTTCATTGGTCGATGATCGTTGATACGCCGTTGGATTTACTTCGTCTCGCAACATGATAACTTGTATAATAACATATATATATATATATTGATTCATTTTCAATAAAATCATATATTAACATTCAATTTAATCAACATTATACATAATACAGTTCATACGAACTTACATGGCTAAATTGTAGAAATGTCAAAGTACAAGGGCATTGGTAAATTTCCATTCTCCTCGATCACCCGATCTTGACCTAAATTAATAATTTCATTCAATATATTAATTTATATAGTAAAAAATGTATTTTATGCAATTTAGTCATTTTGACCTTTTTTACAAATTACCCCTAAAGTTTTACTTTTATTCAATTTAGCCCCGAGCCTAAAACATGAATTTAACAATTTTTTTTCTCAAATTCAAGCTTATATGAATGCTTATGGCATCAAATACAGCCCAAATTTGTAATAATTTCACAATAAATCCTTGTATTTTTATTATTTTAACAATTTATTCCCTAATCGGCAAATTCATCAAAATTACTTAACAAAATACTTTTGAATAACAACTAATATTTCAAATTCATCATTTAGAATAAAAAATCACTAAATTCTCAATGGAAACATTCAAAATCTTTAACAATTTCAAAATCGAAGGTACGGGCTAGCTGAACCTAGTTGCAACAATCTCAAAAACATAAATATTATTAAAAATGGGCTAAATCGGACTTACATGCATCATCCAAAGCATGGCCGAAGCTTGAAGGTATAACCATGGTTTCTTTATTCTTTCAATTCATGAAGAAGACCTGAAAATGATGATATAACATTTTGGTTTTTATTTTATTTTATTTAATTAACAAATTACCATTTTGTCCATTTAATAATCATCAAATTTTCATGCTTTTAGTTGCTCAAAATCGTCCACTACATTCTTAAATGGTCTAATTACCATTTAAGTCCCTTTTATTTATTCAAATAACCATTTAATCACTCACATCAAATAGTGCTCAAATTTTACATCTTTTATAATTTAGTCCATTTTAATTAATTAACTATCGAAACGTTAAAATTTTTCAACAAAACTTTAATACCACCTTAATGACACTCTGTAAATATTTATAAAAAATATTTACGGCTTGGTTAGTAGAAACAAGGTCCCGGTGCCTCATTTTCTAAAACCACTTGACCTTAATGTCTTACCACTCAAACTTAATAAATCATTTAAATAACATAAAATATCAAATTAAAAACATTTTCAAAGTAACATTTGACTCGTAAATATTAAATGATAATATTTACAAACTTACTCGTCGGATTCGGTGGCCCGAAAGCCACTATTTCAAACACCACTGAAAAACTGGTTGTTACACAAAGTCGGGTATAGTTGGCATGCCATAGGATTAGAGTACGAAATTATACTTCAGTTTATATTGGTGAGGCACGGAGAACATATTGTACTTCAGACGTACAATGAGGTACTGGGTGCCAGTTATATTGGTGTGTTGGTTGGATGATCCGTGTATCCGTCTTGAGTCTATGTCTGGTTAATATGGATAATAAAACATATACCTTTGTAAATGAAATTTGATATGAAAAGCTAGTAGCAAATTATGTATCTTTCATATTAATGTTAAATTAATAGAAGATGACATGTGAAAGAACATATGAATTGATTAAAATGAACCCTAAGGACCGATATAGATATAAAGCGAATATAAGGATTCAAGATAGAAATGAAAAAAGAAGGTCTTTTTAATAGGCAATGCCACATATGTAGTTAACATATGATGATAAAAGAGATTAGGTATTTATGAATGAAATGTCAAATGAAAATTTGGTATTATAACATCCTCAAAATTTTAGGAGTTCAGAATAGTGATAAATACACAATAAATTAATCGAAATTTTGAAAAATTCAAAAATTGGAAATTTACAATATTATGAGACAGTGAAAATTGGTGTAGAAGGTATTTGGAAAAGTATGTATGTTGAGAGAATTTAATCTGGGGAATTGACTAAATTATAAGAGTGTGGAAAGTAATGGGGCCAAAATGAGAAAATTGAAAGTTATATGATTAAGTTGAATTAATGGAAAAGGATGAGGGACTAGAGGTGTTTACCAGAAGAAAAGATGAATCATCTATGGAATAATAGGAAAACATGAGGGGGAAAATAGTAATTTGTAACATCCCAAAAATTGGGGGTTAGTAGAATCAGGTTTGTGAACCGAAAGAGAGTGGTCATGCCCTAATTTTTTTAGATTTTTCTATGTGATTTTAAGAATAAATGAGATATTGGTTTGTTGGATAAGTGTTAGTAAAATGTTCCTTGAAACCCAAGTTCAAACCCCTTTTATCACACCATTTTTTATAATGTTGTGAATTTTTCCTAAACCCTAGTATGTGACACATTGGTTTTTAAAATAAATATTGCAAAATTATTTCAAAAATAAGGAAATAGCCTAGTGGTTAATTGATAAATGAAAAAACATGAAAATTTAATTAAGGTTCCAAGTTCAAATCCTTTCTTATGTAAAATAAATAAATTTTGCAAAAATCCCTTGTTTTTAATGTGTGTGTCATTCATACCCTTGTAACCCTAGGTATAAATTTTAATTTTACACAAAATAATCAGATTTTATTCTATTTTTACTCAACCTAGCCATTCCTCCCCTCTCCTCTCTTCCTCTCACTTTCTTTGGTTTTAATTTTTTTCCCTTTCTCCATTGTTGTCGTCGCCTACACCTAGTTTTATCATTTCTTTCCTTTTCTCTTTGCCTCAAGATTTGTCAACATATTCTCCACGATATTTCTGTCATTTTTTCTCATTGAAATCAGCCCCAAATCTAAAATCTTGAACTCCAAGATCGATCCCGAACATTACCAAGAAAGTGCCATTGCAGTTTCTCTCAACTAGCTTGTGTAAGATCTCTTCTTTCTTCAATTTCTTGATTAATTTTTTCAATTAAAACCTAAATTTCTATATCTGGAATTTAGGGGATGTAACATCCTAAAAAGGGCCTATGCATTTCTGGCTTAAATGTACGAAATGACATGTTTTATGAGTTTTGAATAAATTTTGAACATTTTTGGAAGCCTGAGAATGTATGGAAATGTTACATTAAAAATAGGAAAGTGACCATTTTGGAAACCTAAGTAAATTAGGAAAGTGAACATTTTGGAAACTAAGCTAAAAGAGGAAAGTAAACATTTTAGGAAACCTAAGAAATGTCAAGTTTACAGAGCCGAACGAAAATTTTTGGAAACCTAGAAATGACTTAGAAATGTCAAGTTTTAAAGTTTAAAAGAGGTAATTAAGGCAAGGAGGCCTTAAAAGAAAAAGTACGTGAAATTTGACACACAAACGGGCTTGGAAATGTGGCCTGAAGATGCCACTTAGGGCCTTTGGAAATGGCGCCACATACAAGGGTGTTGGGCCTGAGTTCAAGCACATGGGAAGCAAATGAAATAAGTTTTAATTTTGCTTCTAGAATCCCAAGAGGTGGATGACACAAGACTTGCAAAGAGGAGTTTCACTCTCTTTAAATTGACTAATTAGAAGATAATAAGGATTATACTTTATTTGTTTTAGAATTAAAAGATAAAGTTATCACATAAGGAAGAGTAGTGGCCAAGCAAAGGATTCTTGGCCTAATTTAAACTATAAAGGATGAGACTAGGGCTATTCATTATTCATTCCCCTCTCTTTTCTTTTGCCAAATATTCTTTCTCCTCTCCCTCGTCGAAATTCTTCTTGAGCATCCATTCTTTTCCTCTTCTCTTTTAGCATCCTAGTCGATTCCTTCTAAGCCTATTATTCCTCTCTTCTTTCATCTTTGAAACCAAATACATAAGGGGATCATAGCCGATTGGTCATCAAGTCTCTAAGCCGAATCAAGTGGTGTCGGGAGGGATCCATCGATTTCAATATAAAGGGTAAGGATCTATAGTTATAATTGTATTCCTTTCTTTTAAGCGAAAGTTAGTCTAATCCTCCTATATCTTATTGATCGAAATATGGAAGGTGAATTTTGGATTTCGGATCTAAGGTATTTTGACATCTCCATTAATCAAGAAGAGAGTTTTAGATTTAAAAGATTTAAGGTAAGATATATGTATTTTCTACCAAAGGCCATGTTTAAGTTTTAATGTTAGATTAAATCTAACATATGGTTATAGGAATTTTGACATCCTTAAAGAAAGCAAGAGATCAATTTTGGATTTGAATAATAGGGAAATCGACAACAAGGGTCAAGAATCTAGCGACGTAGATTGGATCTTCGGGATCTAGGAATTTCGGTAATGTGGTGTGTAAAACTCTTACACACTTTATTAATTAACAAATGCCATATTGTTGCCTTTTAATCTTTTGCTAGTTTTGCTTGTGGGCATGAGATCGGATTCGGGTAAGTCCCTATTATTTTGTTTATGAAATATAATTGAGTATGCCATCATATGCTGTTAAATGCATGATTTATGATATTGATATGTAAGCATGATGATGGTGGGATTGATGAGAGGAGGGGATGATTTTATGGACTGTCGCCAGTGGTTTTGACCACAAGATGGGTTGGCCCCATCATATTATTTGTGACCTATGGTCATCAGTGGTTTTGACCACAAGATGGGTTGGCCCCATCAGATTATTTGTGACCTATGGTCATCAGTGGTTTTGACCACACCAATTGATAAATTGTGACTAAGTCCCAGTGGTTTGGTACCACCAGTGGTTTTGACCACACTTGATAAATTGTGACCTATGGTCATCAGTGGTTTTGACCACACGATGGGTTGGCCCCATCATTTGATTTGTGACTTTAGTCACCAGTGGTTTTGACCACCAGTGGTTTTGACCACACGGGGTAGTCAAGGAGTATGGATGGTTAGGTTGGGTTGCATACTTGCATGCTTATTAATAAATTGTGTATGAGTTACATATCTGGGTAGGGGATTCACACACTGAGTCTTGGTGACTCACCCCTTCCCTTAACATTTTGCAGATGAGTAGAACGCGGAGATGGAGCCGGAGAGGACTTGAGGCGACCATGCTTATCGTTGGATTTGATTTACTTTGCTATCGTTAAAAATATTTACTTCCTAAGTCTTTTTATTTTAGGATTGTAATAAGGCCGCTATTATTATTTTGGATGTTTATTTTACTATTTAAATTTTACTTATGTTATGTTACAAACGAAGTTTTTAAAGGTTAAGTGAACCGGTTAAAAGTAACATTTCAAACTTAATAAACTTATACGGGTTTTTAAAAGATGTTACCATCGGGTGACAAAAATAAACCAAGTCAATTATAACCTTGACGTTTTTAATATTACATAATCAACCGTTTTTAAAGGATTTATCAACCCAACTATATTTATAAAAAGCCCAACTAAGTTTTCAAACACCGTTTTCATACCTTTGCCAAATTTTATCAAGATTTCACCATTATTTCAAAATGATTCAAATTATTTTACTCCGTGACATACCAGATCCGGTCAGGACTCATGGGCCGGGTTTGGGGTGTTACAGGGGAATTTGAAATATTTTAAATTTATTTTTTCCATATTTTTAATGGATCTCAAAGTCGATTTTAAATCAGCCTCAATTTGGCCACCATGGGTAGTGGTGTGTGTCCCTATGTGCAAGAAAGGGGGCTATTTTGTTTCTTAATTCTTGGCCATCTTTTTCCAACATTAATTTGAGTTCTTGAACCCTCATAAGCAGCCTTTAATCACATTTCAATTAGGGAAAAACTTCTTTGATCAAGTAACCATTCGGATCTCACAATTCGGGAAGCGTAAGTGCGATTAATGGCTAACTAGTTTGTTGTGTCGACATAGTTTTTGGGAAAAGGATATGGATTGATTAAATGTTGGATTTTTATCAATATTGGATACAGATTTTCCAAAATGTGAATCTATTAGATGCTGATCCAAACTCCCCAAATCAATTGTAATGCTGAAAAATGTTTGCTTATTTGATTCACATCAAAGCAATGTAAGAAATCTAACTAGCTTGGATTTGTAAAATAGTAGGAATTGTGACGATTGGTTTGAAACCATAAGTGGGGTTTTAGGGTCTATTTTGGAGGTGAATTAATTGAATTTATAATGGTTTTTAATTTAGGTTCAATTTAAAGCTTATTAAAGAAACCGGAAGATTAGCTAGTGTGCTACGAAAGAGCATAAAATAAGGTGTGGGTCCTATAACACCCCTTACCCGTGTTCAATCGCCGGAACAGGGTACGAGGCATTACCGAACAATAACACTTGCAACTGAAAAAATTCAAGGCATACACTTTCTTTTAAAATTTAAAACTTTTATCTTATATCATCAAGTCCCTAAAATGGGCCTACGAGGCCCAAAACTTGCTTTGGGAGCGATTCAGACTAAACCGAGAACTTTTAAAACTATTGGAACATTTAGAAAATTTCCTTGTTTTGGAGAGTCACACACCCGTGTGGGCAGGCTGTGTCCCCCACACGGCTGAGACATACGGCCGTGTCTCTACCTGTGTGGCCAAGGGGTTGGCTATTTTCCAAAGCCAATTTCTACCCTATCATGCCCATACTTGAGTATAACTTGAATGACACATTTCATGACATATTAAAGCTACCAAAACATCCACCACACACACGTAACAAGTCATAGCATACAATTTACTCAACCATGGATTGCATCATCATGAGTTTATAGCATAACCAATTTATTGGCCACATTAAATGGCCTTATACAACAATGAACTCCGAATATCATGGGTCATTATTCTAGGACAACTCATAGTAACATATACACATGATCAAGTTCCTATACATGCCATAAACTTAAGTATAAAATCATCGATACCTAAATTGTAAGATTGATAGTGTGATAGGTTCTCCGGCGACTTCCAACTTGAGCTAATCTGAGTACATTATAAACACGGAAAACAACGGAGTAAGCTATAAAGCTTAGTAAGTGCGTATGTAATAATAAACAATTGATTACCATGCTTTTAACAATCCTCATTATAAGCTCTCAAGATAATTCCATCATTATTGCATAAAATTTCACAATTCATTTATGTTCATCTTGAGCTATTTACTCGAGTTACAGTCACTAAATTATTTTTATCCGGAGTTACAAAACTCAAATTAAGATCCGCTAATTTTCCCTGAAACTAGACTCACATATCTTCTTACCATAAAATTTCCAGAATTTTTGGTCCAACCAATCAGTACAGTTTATTCTTTAAAGTTTCCCCTATTTTGTTGTTTGATAGTTTCGACCCCTCTTCACTAAAAATTAATTATCTCATTGTAAAAAACTTGAATGACGTTATCGTTTGTTTCTCTTGAAAATATACTCATTAAGAAATTCGATAATATAAATTTTATCCCTTGAAAATATACTCATTAAGAAATTTGATAATATAAATTTTATCCCATTATTATTTTTTTAAATTTTTAATGAATTTCCCAAATCAAAATAGGGGATTCCGAAATCATTCTGACCCTATCTCACTAAAATCCAAATATCTCACCATATGAAATTCTTTTTCTTATTATATTTCTTTTATGTAGAAATATACTCAATAATATTTCATATCTCATTCAACCTCTAATTCAATTTCCACCATTTTTTAGTGATTTTTCAAAGTCACACAACTGCTGCTGTCCAAACTATTTTATTGCTAATTTTACTCTTCCATGTTTCCTTTATATTACTTTTCATTTACTCACATATAACATCAAAGTATATCCATGGTGAGCCATTCTAATAACTAGTCATTATCAAATATTTACAAGCCATTCATTGGCCAATTTAACCTATACATCAACAACAAAGACTTGAACATATCATTATTCAATTTAATTTGGCCTAAAAGCCTCACACATGATCATCAATCATATTTGCCACATATTCATACATCATAAGCATGGACTTATAATCACAAGGTCATTCTCATAGGTATAACTTACTCATTTACATTCTTACCAAAATTCGATCACATATCGAGCACATTGCTCATGAGTGTATACATACATATACCTGCACTTGATCGTCACATATTCACATTCATTAACACTTTAGTCATTTTCCCTTTGAACACATCGAAATATTAACGGATACTCGGAACGCTTGCACATACGTGCCACATATATGTAGCCGAAGCTACCTCTTATCACATTTCACATATATGCTCCTTCTCAAGCTATTCACATTTACATTCTCGGGTCTGCTCACATAAGCTGTCGGTCATACGTAACTACTCAGTGCTGCTCACACAAGCTGTCAGGTATCCGCAACACATGTCGAATTACCCAGCCATTGGTAGAACTTATAAGACCAGCACCCGAATCACTTAACATTCACGGGTCTACTCACACAAGCTGTTAGTCAGACGTAGCTACACAGTGCTACTCACGCAAGCTGTCAAGTATCCGCAACATATGCAGGACTATCTAGCCACTGGTAGATGTACAAGACCAGCAACCGGACATCACATAATCACATAACACACATAGGCTAGTTCTCGAGCTATTCACATTTACATTCTTGGGTCTGCTCACAAAAGCTGTCGGTCATACGTAACTACTTAGTGCTGCTCACACAAGCTGTTAGGTATCCGATATATACCGGAATACCCAGCCACTGGTAGGACGTACTAAACCAACACCCGGATTCACTTAGTCGTAATTTCACATAGTTTTCACATTGTCACACTATGCCATGGTTTGTCCATGGTCTTTTCCGTCAAATTATCATTTAGCACTGAACAGAATAGTTCAATCCTGCGTTTACTTGTTCGAACATTAGTTTCCAATATTCAACAAATAATATGAGTAACTTCATAAATTATTCATCAATCTAACAAATAAACATTAATGTTTACCATGCGAACTTACCTCGACTTAAAATGGCGAAAAGGATCGAGTAGTCCAATATTCGTCTTTCTCCGTTCTAAGTCCGAAACTCTTTTTTTTATCTAAAATTTTATTATTATATTCAATTCAATCCAAAAATTATATTATGGAAAAATTATATTTTGCCCCCAAACTTTGTCATATTTACACTTTTGCCCTTAAGCTCGTAAAAATATTTTTCTTCAAATTCCTTGTATTTTAAGCCTAGCCGAACCATTTTCATAACTACAATAGCCCAAAATTTCCACTAATTCACACTTTTATGAAAAATTTCATAACTTTTACAAATTAATCCTTTTAAGCATTTTTACCGAAAATCACTTAGTAAAAGTCGTTTCTCTAACCATAAACATGCATTTTCTACCATTAAACACAAAAATACACACATGTTCATCATGGTTCAAAACCCTAGACTTTAACCATATTTCAAATTAGTGGTAGAAATAGATAGATCTTGTTACGAGGATTTCAAAAATGTAAAAATCATTAAAAACAGGGAAAGAACGGACTTACAATCGAGCTTGGAAGCTTGAAAAATCGTAACCATGGTTTCTCCTTGTGAAATTCTTCCATGGGGTTGAAGATGGATAAAATTGGCTTTTAATTTTGTTTTTAATTCATTTTAATTACTAAATGACCAAAATGCCCCTAACTTAAAAATATTCTATTTCACCTATTTCATGTCCATTTTTGTCCAAACAATTAGCCAATGTTCTAATTACCATTTAAGGACCTCCAATATAAAATTTCATAGCAATTTGACACCTCTAGCTTCTAGAACTCAAGTTTTGCACTTTTTACAATTTAGTCCTTTTGACTAAATTGAGTGCCCAAACGTCAAAATTTTCGAACAAAATTTTCACGAACTCATTCTATGAAATTTTAGACCATAAAAAATAATAAAAATAAATTTTATTACGTCAAATTTGTGGTCTTGAAACCATTGTTCTGACTAGGCCCAAAATCGGGCTATTATAGGTCCTAAACTCAAAAGTTTGATTGAATTGATAATTTTATGATATATTTGATGTTTGCATTGCTGATTGGATTGACCTATTAGCCTAATAATTAATTTTGTAAGTGGCTAAACCAGATACATTTCGAGCCCTAAAAGATTATTGTGTTAGCATAGTTGCTAGTTTGACAGTGTGATTATGTGATTGATTTTGCAACACATGATTGTGTTATTTGGTATGAGATTGGTTGTATGTTTAGCATGATTTTCTGAAATTTGAATTTATACATGACATACTTGCATTAAAGATTTGCTATTTTAAACTAAAAAGGACGTTATACATGCCATAACAGCCCGATTTTTAATAGTGATGGAACAGTGGTTTTAGAACCACAAATTTCCATCATGTCGAATCATAAATATTATTTTTTGAATATTTATAGTCATTAGATTCGTATTAAAATTTGGTTTAGAAATATAAACGTTTAGATAGTTAATTTAAAAAAAGGATTAAATTGAAAAAGTGTAAAAGTTAGTAATTAGTTTAACTAAATGAGTAATTAGCCAATTAACCACATGAGGAGGGACCAATATAGCAATTAGACCCTAGTAGCTAAGGTTGGACGGCTAAGTAAATGAAATTAATAAATTAAGGTGTTTTGAATGGAAAAATTGTAATTAAAATGAAATTAAAATAAAATTTAGTAAAACAAAATGCTTTCTTCTTCATTTCAATTCTCCATTGCCGAAAAACCATAGAAAGAACTTGGGAGAATCAGCTGAGCATCTAGGCCTTGCATGTGAGTTCAATTCTAACCCGTTTCTTGTAATTTTTATGTTTTTGAGATCGTTGCAACTAGGTCCAGCTAGCCCGTACCTTCATTTTCAATTTTGTTTAAAATTTTGGAAATTTCCATTTATAAATATTGAATGTTTTTGATGAATACTATGTATTTGGATCCTTTATTATGCTATTTGATGAATTTGTAAAGAGATTTTTGTTAAATATTGATTTTAGGATTAAATTATGAAAATGTCAAAATATTAGGGTTGATAGTGAATTTGATGTTTATTAGGGGCTGTTTGAGGGCCTAGAATATTTGGATAAATTATTTATTTGATAAAATTAGTTAATTTGATGAATTTCGAGTTAAGGGACTAAATTGTAAAAATTGTAAAAGTTTGGGGTAATTGTGTAAATTCAAAAAATAAAAGGGTATTAATTGTAAAATGGATTTGAAATGAAATATATGCTAATAATTGAAGAATTTTACATTATAGATCAAGAATCTGTCGATATTCGAGGAAAAGGTAAAATAGCAGAATAGTCCTTAAACTTCTACAATTTGTACGATTCAATCCAGGTAAGTTCTTTATATGGTTACTATTAGTATTTTTGAATATTCCATACTATTTCATTATTGGTTGAATTATGGATTTTATTGAGTTATGCTTAACGAAATAGAAATACGGTGATTATTCAGGCTATGTGCCTAGCAAGCTGTGTGTCGGTGATTATTCGGCTATGTGCCTAGCAAGCTGTGTGTCAGTGATTATTTGGGCTATGTGCTTAGAAAGCTGTGTGCCACTGATTATTTGGGCTTTGTGCCTAGTAGGCTATGTGCCAGTGATTATTAGGGCTATGTGCCTAGCAGGCTGTGTGCCGATGTATTAAAAATTTTCATTAATTGGATAGTCTTCGGTTAATTATTAAAGGGAACTTATATCGAACTTACTAAGCTTGTTGATGCTTATTAGTTTGATTTATTCTTGTAGGACCTTTGGGATCATTGCTTTGATTGGATCGACTCAGAAGCTCACACATTATCATCAACATCTCAGTAGTCATTTTGGTTCTTACTAGTTGGTTTAAATGGCATGTATTAGGAAAGGATCTAAATTACTTGAATATTTTGTAAGGATGTAAATATTGGAAGTAACTTGTTATGTTTGTTTCTAGTAAAGATAGTTGAATTTGTATGCTTAATAGGTAAACCTTTTGGAACATATATAAGAAGAAGTTGTATAAATCTTTTGGTGTCAAATGATGATTATTGAATACTTCAAGTATGCTATGTGAATTAGCTTGGTTATAAGTAGTTATGATGCCGATTTTTTATAAGTGTTTGGCATTGTAACGCCCTAAAATTGGCCCAGAAGTTTTGGCTGAATTTTGGAGGTCACATTGATCACCGAAGTGATCGTAGAAAAATTAAAAATTTACTACTGGAAAACATTATAGTATTTAAGTTCTGTAAAATTCTCTGTTATAAAATCCTGATATTTCAAAAGAAAATAAAGTCCCAATGACACTTACGTGCGTAAAACACTAAATTTCGTACCACAGTTTTCAAAACAGTACTTACAATTCAAAGTGTTTAATTATAAACTCAAATACTATTAAAGACTATTTTAATCGTGGATCGCCCCTGACCTCCGCATACCGAGTCCAGCATCATAATTTAGAAATGTACCTGCAAGGGAAAACACTAAAGGGTGAGCTACACGAGCTAGTGTGAGTTCAAAATGTATTTAACAATGGAATTACATAACAGAAACCAAACAGTAGTTCGATAATGAAAAGTACTTATAGAGATACGTAGAAATAGAAAGCAAACTTGGAACCAACGTCCCAAACAAACGTCACAGTAAAAGCACACCAAATCACACACAGAATACTCAACAGATAAACTCGTCAATGGGTCGATACAATAATACTTATCATCACAATCCAAAATGTCACTACGCTAACACCTCAATGCACGCAGAATCAGTCATAAATGTTATGATGGATAAATAGATTATAGATAACTAGCTCACATCTCGATGCATATGAATACAGTCAAGTATTAAAAACCCAACCATCCAGCCAAAACACCTCTCCGTCCCTCGATCACACCCCAAAAGAGCTGTTTAAACTCATCTAACCAAACACACTTGAAGGACCTCAAAAGGTCCATCCAACCCTACGCACCATGTATATGGACTAAGCCACTCAGATAATAATACGAAGCAAGGCTGGCATATATGTAGTACAGTGCATTGCGATAAACCGTTGTGCAAACATGTTGCAGTTTAAACTTCCAGATCAGATAATAGTACGCAACAAAACTGACGTACATGCTGTATAGTGTGGTAAACCACTGTTCTAATAAGTTGTAGTTAAACTGCCAGATCAAATCAGAATCAATCTTTCTTCTTTTCGCAACCAACCCAAAAATTACTTTATGCAAGTGCATGTATGCTTACAACCTCATAGAAACAATAAACACATCGACAAACAGTCAGACAGAAACAAACATGCACACACCCAGCTAACCGGGTTTAGAATCAGATATCTAGCACAAAACTCACAAATAACACATAAGCCAGGCCCAAATCAAAGTCTTAACTACATTCACTAAAGCCTAGCCAAGGGTCAAAACATACAGACACATTTTCAGATAAAAAATTATACACAGAACTAAAATTGGTGGCTTCGTGTGGGAGTCAACACACCCGTGTGGGAGGAGGCACACGCCCGTGTAACTTTCTGTCCATTTGTGCTAAAATAGAGTATAGGGCAAACACGGTCATGTGTCTAAAACACACACCCATGTGGGATCCCTAAATCCCTAAATTAGCCACACAACCGTGTGGCACCAATTCACCCAAACCCTAATTTCCAATCTCACACGCTCATGTGCCCAATGGGCACGGCCGTGTGAATATCGACTAAAAATTTCCAAGTCAGCCACATGACCGTGTGGCACCAAATTTTTCCCGAAAACCCTAATTCCTAATTGTACATGGCTATGTGAACTGCCCGTGTGGGGGCACATGCCCATGTGGCAACCCATTTAGTCACAAAACCACACCGAAAATAGCTTAAAAAATCATTCTTTTGCACTCGTAACACTTCCCATCCCTCAATAACCCAAAATCACACCAAATTGAACAAGTTCTAAGCATAAAACAACAATGTAGCATTGCAAATAATTGGTTACAACACACACACAAATGCGAAACGCTGACTTTCACAGAATCAACTCAAGAATTCACAAACAAAATAGAAAAGATTCGGAACCCACACCTGATTCACGATAAATGGCATCCAGTCACCAACTCGACAACAAATGAGCGAAGCTCTCTGAAATCCGTAAGTGAAACCATTTCTAAAAAGAAGAAAAATAAAAATAAAAATAAAAGCCAACCAATGAGAGGGAGAGGGAGAGGAGAATGTGAAAAAAAAGAAATTTGTAACAATAAAAAATAATAATAATAAAACTAATAATTATTTTTAAACTTAAAACAAGTCTACTATTTAAAAAAATAAAAATATTTCTCCAAAAAGCACACACAAAGATTTGAACACATGAGTTAGAGATATAATAACACACAACTAACCACCAGACCAGCAGGCCCATTCTGACATCAAAGCGCAACTAAACACAATAGCTCAACCTACTCACTGACCCTAACCACAAACCTCAAAACTTCTAACCCCAAAATCTTGGGTGTTACAGGCATGTTAGGAAATATGGTGAATTGGTACTTCGTTGTGAATGACATTTATGAAGGTTAATGCTAGTAGTTGAATGGCATGTTTTGCACCATTTGGTATGTTTTTGGTAAGTAAATTCAATGATATGTATTGATGTAATTATGCTTAGAAATTAGTTGATTATTTTGGCCAAATTGGGTAACATGGTTATACATGTTTTCATGTTGTCATTTAAGGTGCCTAAAGGCATATTGGTTGTATGATCTTATACCATGTTTGAATAGCTAGAATATGCATGATTTTGGTGCCTTGTTATGGCTTGTATATATGTGAAATTTTGGTTGAAGGTACATGCCAAGATGGGTGAGAAAAATGGCTTGTAAAATTGTAACACCCCAAACCCAGCCCAAACACTATAGCCGGATCTGGCATGTCACTAAAAAGATTCTGTAAAAGATGTCAAAATTTTCGGGAAATTTTTTTTTTTTGTATTCAATATTTTGTTCAGAAGAACTTAATAACGTAACTAAGTTATAAATTACTTTTGTTGTTTTATGAATTAAAAATCAAAATCTTAATATATGCCTTAGTTTAATTAAAGTTTAAGTGCTGGCGAATGAAAGCCCAAAATAAAACCCAAAACAGAGTATAATAGTCTAGTGGCCCATGGCCTTATTACAACGAGATTTAAAACCCATTAAATAAAAGTATAAAATAATAGATTAGAGTCTTTTTGCTGAATCCAAATGTTCTTTTGCATGGCCACCTTGCTCTCCTCTCCAGCCCGGTCCATTGCACTAGGTGCTAACTGAAATTATTAAAATAACAGGGTGAGTCGTGAAACTCAGTGTGCAACCCTCGTGCACCATTAGATTGGGCCTTACCCCACGGATCAAAATATAAAACATAATATAGCAGATAACATACATAAAACCCAACCCAATCCTAGGTTTCCATCCGCTACACCGCTACACACTATCGATGGCAGTCATGCTGCAATTAGCTGCTCATCGTCAAGTTGTGACATAGTCACCAGGCTGAAATGGCATAAGCCACCGAAATGAGTTGTGACATAGTCACCAGTGAAATGGCATAAGCCACCGTAAAGCAGTACTCGCCCTTTTTCATCAATTACCCAACCCCAAGCATACAGAGAAATCGACATACAGAGCATATTACTGAAGAAGGACAGAAATCACTAACCTGATAATTAGCCTTTACCCTCATCAGGTTTTCAATATAATGCCAGGATTTCAGCATTTAACAAAGTTTAGCAGATTTATACATATATATATTGGCACTCAGTCTAATAATATGAAAGGTTACACACCTGATTATTGTCGATACCCTTGCTAAACCGGTCTACAACTTTGCTCAAAAAGTCAAAAAGATGTGAAAATAGGGCCTCTCCTATATTCGGCCATGGTTAGTGTTCTACCCGATTTTATGTACTTAAAATAAACAATTATCTTCACCTAAACTGATTAGATCCCGAAAGTAGGATGGTTTGAATGCTACCGATGAAAAACCTTGACGATTGAGATCTCCTTTAAATCCCGATGTGCCACAAAAGAAAAAGAACCCGGATTAGTTTCCAAATAGCCATTCGGCTAAGGTTTCTAAAAGCCAGAGAAATATTGCAATCTTAAAATCGACACTTACCTATTGTTTTCTTCAAGATTCGGCACAAGCAAACTCCACTGAAGAAAATTTGGCAACTTCAGAAGGTGAGATCTTAGTGGTTTCGGCTTTTTATGAAAATCCCGGAAGGATGAACTGACATGGTTTTGGCTAAAAAGAAAAGTGGAAAGAAAGCAAGGAGAGGCTTGAAGATTCGTCTAACTGAAGAAAAAAGAGAAGAGAGAAAGAATAGAGTAGAAATTTTGGTAGAGAAAAGAGAAAAGATGAGAGCTTTAACAATAAATTTCGGCACAATGGGAGAGAAAGAAGTTAGGGTTCAAATGCTGAAATTTGAAGAGATACTCTCCTATTTATAGGATTTTCGACACCTACCTATTAAAATCGAAAGTGCCTTTCCTAATATCTAAAGCTTAAGCAAATAATAGGGAAAATTCGACACCCCTTTCCCTATGTAGTAGCCAAATTCTTCACCCCTCTAGGTAATGGAATTTGGCCATCACTTAGTCTCCTATATAGCCCCTCCTTCTTTCCCTTATCCTTATCACAACATCTATCCTGAAGAGACTTAACTGACTCTAACTCTTCCCTCCATTATCAGCTTTAATTATCCACATTAAAATCCCTAAAATTTTGCCTTGTTGCCGTCCTCTATAGCCCTCCTTAGCTGCCAAATTTTGACCTAATTTCTTGGGCTTTAAGCAACCAAAATTTGGGCCCTTTTCATGCACTAGTGACGCCAACTCCTCTTCCTCCTAGTGGCACTATTTCCCTCTGGGCCACAAGCCCAATATGCCAATTAAACTACTAAAACTTCAATTTAAGCCCCTAGAGTGTCTAAACAAAATATTTAATCAAAGCCTTAGCCCAAACCTGAGCCCCATTTGCACCACAAATCCTTAAATTAATATTTTTAAGCATACACTACACAAAATGCACAAGCCCATAAATTCAGGATGTTACAGTTCTACTCCTCTTAAAATAAATTTTGGCCTTGAAATTTACCTGATCAAAAGAGATGGAGATACTGCTGTTGTATAACATCCTATGGCTCCCACGTCGCCTCTTTTGTGCCGTGATTTCGCCACAAAACTTTGACCAAAGGGACAGACTTCCTTCTCAACACTTTTACGTCTCGATCCAAGATTTGCACGGGTTCCTCCTCAAAAGATAAATCTGGCCTTACTTCAATCTCTTTCACCGGAACCACATGCGATGGATCAGAACGATAACGTCTTAGCATCGAGACATGAAACACGTCATGTATCTGCTCCAACTCTAAAGGCAACTCCAAACGATAAGCCACTGGCCCCACGCGTTCCAATACCCGATAAGGCCCAATAAACCGAGGACTTAGCTTATCCTTCCTTCCAAACCTCATTACCTTCTTCCATGGGGATACCTTCAAAAGACTTGGTCTCCTACTGAAAATTCCATCTCCTTCCGCTTTAGATCCGCATAAGACTTCTGCCGATCAGACGTTTCATTCAATCGAGCCCGTATTAACTTAACTTTCTCCTCTATTTTCGAAACTAGTTTTGGACCCAACACCTGACATTCACCCAACTCCGTCCAACAAGTAGAGGTACGACATCTCCTTCCATATAATACTTAAATGCAGGCGCCATCGAATACTAGCTTGATAACTATTATTGTATGCAAATTTCGCCAAAGGTAAATACTCCTCCTAACTACCCCTAAAATCGATGATGCAACCCTCAAAGATATCCTCCAAGATCTAAATTACCTCTCATGACCATCGATCACCAGGTGAAAAGTGGTACTAAAGTCTAACCTTGTTCCCATTGCCTGATGAAGAGCCTTCCAGAATTGTGACGTGAACCTAGGGTCCCTATTGGATATTATCGACACTGGTACACCATGTAATCTTACGACCTCAACCACGTACAGCTTAACCAACCTTGGTAGAGAATAGTAGACTGAACCGGTATGAAATGGGCAGACTTTGTCAACCGATCCATAATCACCCAAATCGAGTCCTTCTTAGTGGGCGTAACCCACTAACAAAATCCATCGTGATTCTCTCACATTTCCATTGCGGAATCTTGACCGGCTGCAACAACCTCGAAGGTAATTGGTGTTTCGCTTTCACCTGTTGGCACATCAAGCACTTTCCCACGAATTCGATTATCTCTCGCTTCAAACCTGGCCACCAAAATTATTCTCGCAAGTCCCGATACATCTTAACCCCTCTAGGATGCATAGCGTAAAGGCTACTATGTGACTCCTAAAGAATCATCTACCTTAACTCCACATCTTTTGGAATACAAATCTTCCCACGGAAACATAAAACTCCATCACCATTCAAACTATAATCCTCTCCTTCACCATTCTGCACTTGTCAGATTTGAGTACTTAAGACATCATCCAGAAGCTACTTCTCCTTGATTTGATTTGTCCACATAGGTCTTACTTGAAGTCCAGCTACCAAACTGCCATCCTCATACAGACTAAGATGAGCGAACATTGCCCTCAAATCCACTATCGCCTTCCTACTCAACGCATCTACCACCACGTTAGCCTTACCCGGATGATTCTCAATCGACAAGTCATAGTCCTTCAAGAGTTCAATCCACCTACGTTGCCTCAGATTCAACTCTTTCTGGGTAAGGATATACTTCAAGCTCTTATAGTCAGTATAAATAACGAACTTCTCCCCATACAGGTAATGCCTCTAAATCTTTAGAGCAAAAACTATCGCCGCCAATTCTAAATCATGCGTAGGTAGTTCAATTCATGCGGTCGCAACTGTCGAGATGCATATGCAACAACTTTTCCCTCTTGCATCAACACACACCCCAAACCTGTGAGTGACGCATCATAGTAGACGATAAATTCTTTTCCCGCCTCTGGCTGAATTAACACTGGCGCTTCCGTCAAGATTCTCTTCAGTTTATCAAAACTCTCCTATTATTTGTCAGTCCATACAAACAATACTCCCTTCCTTAACAACTTAGTTAAAGGTATCGCTATTGAAGAGAACCCCGCCAATCCCAAGAAACTTCAAATTTTGCCACGGACTTCGACGGTTTCCAACCTAGTACAGCTTCTATCTTCCGAGGGTCTACCCTAATTCCCTCTGTGGAAACTACATGCCCTAAGAAAGTCACTTCCTTCAGCCAGAACTCACACTTATTGAACTTTACGTATAGTTGCTTCTCCCTCAAAATTTACAACACCACACGAAGATGTGCATCATGCTCCTCCTCCGACTTGGAGTAAACCAAAATATCGTCGATGAACACCACCACAAACTGATCTAGGTATGGTTGAAACACCCGATTCATCATATCCATAAATGCTGCTGGCGCATTCGTCAAACCGCACAGTATTACCAAGAACTCATAATGACCATAGCGTGTTTGAAACGTTGTTTTATGAATGTCCCATTCCTTTACCTTTAATTGATGGTACCCCGACCTTAGATCAACTTTGAAAAGATCAAATCTCCTTTAAGCTGATCAAACAGGTCATCGATTCTTGGCAATGGGTACTTATTCTTGATCGTCAACTTATTCAGTTGACGATAGTCTACGCACATACGCATGGATTTGTCCTTCTTTTTCACGAATAGGATCGTCGCTCCCCATGGAGACACACTTGGTCAGATAAATCCTAGATCCAAAAGCTCCTGGATCTGAGCTTTGAGTTCCACCAACTCCTTCGGTGCCATTCGATAAGGAGCAATGGATACCAGAGCTGTTCCTGAAAATAGCTCTATTCCGAACTCCACTTCACGATCTGGAGGTAACCCTGGTAACTCTTCTAGGAAGACATCCACGAAATCCTTGACTGTTCAAACCTCATCGACAGTCACTTCCTTAGCATCCAAGGCACTAATAAAAGCTAGGAATGCGTTGCATCCTTTCCGAATCATCTTAACAGCCCTCAATACCGATACTACATTGGACAAATAGTTCCTTCTTTTCCCTAACACAACCACCTTCCCGCCTTCCGGGGTACTCAACATCACACACTTGGTCTCACAATCTAACTTAGCATGATGCTTAGTCAACCAATCCATTCTTAGGATAAGATCAAACTCTCCAAATGGCAATTCCATTAAGTCTGCCGGAAACACTACCCCTTGAGTCTCTAACGCTACATCCTTAAATAGCTTGTCCACTACCCTAGATTGTCTTAGAAGACTAACCATTGTCATCTTCCTAGTAATTGTTTCAGAGTCTATAATTAAGTTCTCAGATATCGAACATGCAACATAGGAGTGGGTTGACCCAATATCAATCAAGGCAAGAAAAATATTATCAGCAATAAGAAACGTATCGGTTATGACATCCGGTGTGTCACCATCCTCTTGTCGATGAACTGCATAAACTAGACCCAACTGCCTCGCATCTACATTACTTGCACCTCTACTAGGTACTCCACAATCGCGACCAGCCCCATTTCCCCTCTTTCTGGGCCACGACCCTCAGATCGGGGTGACCACCTCTTCGACTAATCGAACCTCGCTCAATCGCACGCACTGTTCTTCCGTGGGATGACCCTTAATCATATGTTCCATGGATCCACACCTGAAACATCCATCGGTTCTTTTTCTACACTCCCCAGAATGTGCTTTTTTGCACCAATTACATAATTGATTCTGATTCCTTCCAACATGTGTCGAAGCATGAGCTGGCCCATCAGACCTAAGCTTTTTCTGCGAATTCCCAGATGCTCTTGTCGGCCCAAAATTTCTCTTATTCTTTCCGCTCCTTATCTCTTTCCTGTCTTTTCGTCTATTTTACCTCCTCAGCTATCTTAACCAATGCCACCAGAACAGTAAAATCTCTCTCTGCACTGTTATCAAAACCCTTAACTCATTCTGCTAATCCATCCTCGAACCAAACACAATGTTCATATTCGATTGCTACTATTCTTCGAGCATAGTGGCTCAAGCGTAGAAACTTCGCCTCATATTTAGCCACAGATTTACTTTTTAGACCAAATTTAAGAATGCCTTCCTCTACGCATCCACATAACTGGCCCCAACATACTTTCCCTAGAATAACTCCTTAAAGAAGTCCCAGTCAATTCAATCTGCGGCAGTACCCTCCTTCACTATGAGCCACCACTGATAAGCCTCGTCTCGTAGAAGAGACACAACCCCTTTCAACTTCTCTTCCACCGTGAAATCTAAGTCATCCATTATGCACTCAGTTGCTTCCATCCAATACTCAGCTGTGTTAGGGGCTACGCCAGAAACTCCCCTAAACACTTCTGCCCCATTGGCTCGGAGTCGTTCAGACACAAACTTTCGAGCTCCTGAACCTGTGCCTACTCCATCCACTCTCTCTAAAATCTACAACATTGAGTGAGACACTACATCGACTCCACCCTTTTGGTCCTAAAATTCTCCCTCCACAGCTGACAGTTCCAGCATCTCGTTTCCTAACCCGTGGCCAGACCCTACTGGCTCTGACACGGTCATCCTACCCCTATCGCGTCCACGCGATAGACGTCCTCTACCTCTTGTACTCATTCTTTTGATCGACGTTTATCTGATTAAGAGTTTTATGAATCATTAATTTGTTCCACCGATTAACCACGAATAATCTTATGAATAGTAGCTTTAGGAGTAGTTCTTTCAAATTCGCATTCACAATTCGGTCTCACGTTTGTATCCTCTAGTTCTAGGAAATACATACATTCAATCAACATACAAAGAACATCCATGAACTTACATTCATCAAATAAAGGTGTTTTCGTTGTTTCACTACCCAAGGTATTTTCGTAATTTATCCTATAGAGGTATTTTGTAATTTTAGGGTTCCTTAGTGATTTTATGAAATAAGGGTATTTTGGTAATTTTACGATCCGAGGGTATTTCAAAAATTTAGAAATCTGGGGGTATTTCAATCATTTTGAAATTTGGGGTATTTCGATAATTTTAACATCCAGGGGGTATTTCGATCATTTTGAAATCTGGAGGTATTTTGGTCATTTTACACATCAGGGGTAGTTTGGTAATTTTTACAAATCAAAGGTGTTTTCTAAATTTTACAAAACTAATAGAGTATCTTGGAGAATTTGATTTTAAAAGAAATATAGTAGTGTTCAGGTGTTTTTGGCTGTTGTCATGTTGTGTGAGTTTTTTTTTCCAAGGAAAAATTTCGTTGATTTTGTAATCGGGGTATATTTGCAAATATTGGTATTTTTTTTCTTTTTTCCAAAATAAGAGTATTTTAGCGATTTTGTAAAAATAAGGTGGCTGGTCTTTTTCGGGTTTTAATTATAGGGTTTAGCTTGTCAACAAGTCCTCATGATTACGGTGAACGGTCACTACGCACCATGTAAGATTCCAGCGAAGAGGAGGTGAGTCGTTAGGACTGCTTAAATACCAAGCTCTCCCTGAATCCACTCCTAGACATGCGTATGCTGTTACCACACCCTATCTCGGCTAAGGTGAGCAATACTACACACCGGGTAAGGTTCTAGCGAAGAGGAGGTGAGTCACTAGGGCTGCTTAAGTACCGTGCTCTTAGGACCCAATCTTAGACATGCGTATATCTCATTGCCACACCCTAGTCTTGTGACTCGTTCATGGGTTTGTTTAGTGAGTTTAAGTCTTATGAGATTTAAGAAGTAGTTTAAGCTAAGCCTAAAGTCCATCAGATTCTAACTAAAATAATCTACGTCCTATAAGCCCATCAAGCCCACATATATATATCATACAATGGTTCAATACACTTACCTGGCAGACTTGGGCTGAAGACGCAGGTGCCATGCGGAAAAAAATCCATCCTGTAACATTTATAAAACATGCATACTTCGAAAACCTATTTTTAGAAAACGTTTTGAGCCCAAAACCCCAGACCCAAGTTTTGAACCTGGCTCTGATACCAATCTGTAACACCCCAAACCCGACCCAAACACTATAGCCGGATCTGGCATGTCACTAAAAAGATTCTATAAAAGATGTCAAAATTTTCGGGAAGTATTTTTTTTGTATTCAATCTTTTGTTCGGAAGAACTTAATAACGTAACTAAGTTATAAATTGCTTTTGTTGTTTTATGAATTAAATACCAAAATCTTAATATATGCCTTAGTTTAATTAAAGTTTAAGTGCTGGCGAGAATGAAAGCCCAAAATAAAACCCAAAAGCAGTATAATATTCTAGTGGCCCATGGCCTTATTACAACGAGATTTAAAAGCCATTAAATAAAAGTATAAAATAATAGATTAGAGTCTTTTTACTGAGTCCAAATGTTCTTTTGCATGGCCACCTTGCTCTCCTCTCCAGCCCTGTCCGTTGCACTAGGTGCTACCTAAAATTGTTAAAATAATAGGGTGAGACATGAAACTCAGTGTGTAACCCTCGTGCACCATTAGATTGGGCCTTAGCCCACAGATCAAAATATAAAACATAATATAGCAGATAACATACATAAAACCCAACCCAATCCTAGGTTTCCATCCGCTACACGCCACCCTTACTTGCCGATCACACCATTGGGGATTTCTACAATCAACCCACACCGCTACACACCATCGATGGCAGTCATGCTGCAGTTAGCTGCTCATCGTCAAGTTGTGACATAGTCACCAGGCCGAAATGGCATAAGCCACCAGAAACAGAGTTGTGATAGAGTCACTAGGCTAAAATGGCATAAGCCACTAGAAATAGAGTACTTCCTCTTTTTCATTAATTACCCAACCTCAAGCATACAGAGAAATCAACATATAGAGCATATTACTGAAGAAGGACAGAAATCACTAACCTAATGATTAGCCTTTACCCTCCTCGGGTTTTCAATCATAATGCCAGGATTTCAGCATTTAACAAAGTTTAGCAGATTTATACATATATATATTGGCACTCAGTCTAATAATGTGAAAGGTTACACACCTGATTATTGTCGATACCCTTGCTAAACCGGTCTACAACTTTGCTCAAAAAGCTGGAAAGATGTGAAAATAGGGCCTCTCCTATATTCGGCCATGGTTAGTGTTCTACCCGATTTTATGTACTTAAAAATAAACAATTCTCCTTACCTAAACTGATTAGATCCCGAAAGTAGGATGGTTTGAACGCTACCGGTGAAAAACCTTGACGATTGAGATCTCCTTTAAATCCCGATGAGACACAAAAGAAAAAGAACCCGGGATTAGTTTCCAAATAGCCATTCGGCTAAGGTTTCTAAAAGCCAGAGAAATATTGGAATCTTGAAATTGACACTTACCTATTGTTTTCTTCAAGATTCAGTACAAGCAAACTCCACTGAAGAAAATTCAGCAACTTCAGAAGATAAGATCTTAGTGGTTTCGACTTTTTATGAAAATCCCGGAAGGATGAACTGACATGGATTTGACTAAAAAGAAAAGTGGAAAGAAAGTAAGGAAAGGCTTGAAGATTCGGCTAACTGAAGAAAAAAGAGAAGAGAGAAAGAATAGAGTAGAAATTTTGGCAGAGAAAAGAGAAAAGATGAGAGCTTTAATAGCAAATTTCGGCACAATGGGAGAGAAAGAAGTTAGGGTTCAAATGCTGAAATTTGAAGAGATACTCTCCTATTTATAGGATTTTCACACCTACCTATTAAAAATCAAAAGTGCCCTTCCCAATATCTAAAGCTTAAGAAAATAATAGGGAAAATTCAGCACCCCTTTTCCTATGCAGTAGCCGAATTCTTCACCCCTCTAAGTGATGGAATTTCAGCCATCACTTAGTCTCCTAGATAGCCCCTCCTTCTTTCCCTTATCCTTATCACAACACTTATCCTGAAGAGACTTAAGCGACTCTAACTCTTCCTCCATTATCGACTTTAATTATCCACATTAAAATCCCTAAAATTTTGCCTTGTTGCTGTCCCCTATAGCCCTCCTTGGCTGCCAAATTTTGACCTAATTTCTTGGGCTTTAAGCAACCAAAATTTGGGCCCTTCTCATGCACTAGTGACGCCAACTCCTCTTCCTCCTAGTGGCACCATTTCCCTCTGGGTCATAAGCCCAATATGCCAATTAAACTACTAAAACTTCAATTCAAGCCCCTAGAGTGTCTAAACAAAATATTTAATCAAAGCCTTAGCCCAAACCTAAGCCCCATTTGCACCTCAAATCCTTAAATTAATATTTTTAAGCATACACTAAACAAAATGCACAAGCCCATAAATTCAGGATGTTATAAAATGGCCTATTTTTGTCCACACGGGCAAAGACACGGCGTATGTCTTAGCCAGTGTGTGACACACGGCCAAGTGACACAGCCGTGTGTCCCCTGTAGCATTCAAAGGGTTGCAAGTCAGGCTATTACACGGCCTAGCACATGGGCGTGTGGGGTTATTTCAAAGGGTATACGGCTTGGCACACTGGCGTATGGCTTGGCCGTGTGACCCAAGTCAGTGAGTTACACTGGTATGTATATGGGTTGGGACATGCCGTGTGTCCCTATTTCGAATGCCCACATGGCCTAGCGGCCGTGTGACCCTTGTAGTTTTGAAAATTTTCCTTGTTTTCTGAAAACTTCTCTGAGTTTTTGATTTAGTCCCTACTTGTTTCTAACATGTTTTTAGGGCCTCGAAGGCTCGTATAGGGGACAATATGTATGATTTGGATTGGATTTAATATGATTATTTATATGATTTTGAAATGTTTGAAATTTATGTTTGTTTGATTTGAAAACTTTGATAATGCTTTGTAACCCTATTTTGGTGACGGATACAAGTTAGGAGTGTTACATATACGCATTGGAAATTTGTAAAAGTATGTGAAATTGAGTAATGTTGAACGATACCATCTTAATGGTAAGTTGAATGTTGGATTATTGATTCTATATTCTGAAAGTATGTGATAATTGAGGGCATTATTGAAAATGCCAATTAAATGTGAAAGTATTGAATTGTAGCTATGTATGAGATAGTATGACATATTGCATGTGCATTGGGATGGAATATTTATGGTTGACGGAGGAGTTTAGGAGAGTACTAGTGGCATATTAAGTTTGCATTTATTCATAATTAGTGTACTACATTTGGAGTACTGAGGGGATTGGCGATTATATCGCATTATTGTTCTTCGGTAGTTTTACTCTTTATTATTATTCGATGGTTTTTCCACATCAAGATATGCTCGCATTCATTGGAGTTTGGCAGATGGGTTTTGGGGAACTCGTGGTGTGTAGCGGATGGTATAGGTAGGAACCTTTTTGCATTGCATCATGTGCATGACATATTCGAATGTTATTGACTTATGCTACGTATTGCATTTTGCTGTATTGAATGGTATCAAAATTAATGATTTTTACTCAAATGAATGATGACCCATGCTCATACACTGTTTGACATCGATATTGATAATGGCTAATGATGACCCATGCTCATACACTGTTTGACATCGATATTGATAATGGCTATGTAATGATATTAAATTCCTATGATGGTTCTATGTACTTATCTTAATGCTAATATTTCACTATATTTGATATTTATGTTCGTTTAAATAGTTGTTCGATTAACAATGAGCTTTCATGAGCTCTCCCCACATAATATTTAACTTTTTGGGTAAACCTCGAAATTAGGATTGGACTAGGCATTCGGAGAATCACCTTGGACCTCGGACTATTTTTAATAAGTATTAATCAGTTTCTTTTGGTTTTGGTTTATAATTTTTCGTTAGTTATGTCTATGGCTTGGTAAGTTTTCATTTGAGGATTTTTGTATGCATGGATTACTCAAGCATAATAACTGGATAATGCATGATATCGGGCTTAAGTAAAATTTGACACTGTTCACTAATTTTCGTTGCATTGAAAGGAACCATTTTTGTAAAAAAATTCGATAAGGCAACTAGGTTTCCAAAATGACTTGAAAAATGGTTTTTCCATCGCATCAGTTTAACATCGAGTTTTTACGAAGGAGTGCGACAAGCAAAAGATTTTTCTAAAACAACACTATCAACAATAAAATGAATCTTCAGTATAGTTGACCTAAGAAATGAATGTTTTAAAATAACTCAAAGTACTACGATTTTTTCCCTAAAGTGAGTTTATTTAAAGTCTTCAAAAGTAACGTAAGTTACCTTAGCCATTTCGATGGCTAAGGTAGCCTTTTGAATCTAGTCATAACATCTAGGCCGGGTTTGGGAGGTTACATAATTATTGGAAAACATAATTATGAAGTGAAATGATTATAAGCTTTAATTGTAATAAAATGGAAATGATAGGGTAAAATGGTAAATAACATAAAAAGATATTTTGTAACGCCCCAAAAATTTGAAATTTTATTTGTTGAATCTTATCATAATGAAGTATATGCTTTAGTGGTTTAGGGCATTGATTGTGTGTTTGAGATCAAGGGTTCAAGTTCCACTCTTGAATATTTTGTTAATTTTTGACCCAACCTTTATCTTTGAGCTTTCGACTTAAATTTAATTCTGTGCGAACTTGTGTTAATGATGAGCCTAGTGGTTCAGTGGTTAAGCTTCTGTATACTCTTTGGTCTTGTGTTTGAGTCCCTGTGTAGGACGTAGGAAAATATTTTTATGCTATTTTTTAAAATTTTTTCTATTTTTAATTAAATATTTTCCCCAAAAATCCCTTCTTTCTCATTCTCTTATTTTTTTCTTCTTCTTTCCATTACTGACATTTCCTTTTTTTTTTTTTTTTCTTTTCATTCTTATGTTTCTTCACTCTGTTCTGTTATCGTCTTCAATTGTTCTAGATCATATTATTTGTGTTTGTTTGTTTCAGTCCTTAAAGGTGAGTTTCGTCATTTTTACTTCGTTTCGTTTATTGAATTGCTCGTTGTGAGTTTGGGGGTTTTTCTTCAAGTTTTAAGGTCATGGTATTAAATCTATGTTTTATGTTGTCTATTTAATTCATTACATTTTAGGGGAAGATTGTGAAGCTTGTGGTGCCCCTCCAACCACTTAAGCTTTTTGTAATTACTACTCATTCAACAGTAAGCTTATAGTTTTGATTCAGGGAGTTGTCTCGAAGTTCTTCGACGTAGTTTCAGTTTTGTATGCTAGTTTTAGTGAATTGGTTCGTTAAATCGTCTGATTGGTCAATTGATTATCATTTTAGGTTCCAAAATCACCATTGTTTCTTCTAAGTTTAAATCATATATGGTGCCTAACGAAAACTCGAGAAATTAGCAAACGGCAAAAGCTAAGTTTAGGGTTGTCGATGCCACATGGTTGTGTGCTAAGTCGTGTGAGACACTGACTTGAGTCACACGACTATGTGTCAGGCCGTGTGTCAGGCCATGTAACTCATTAACTTGAGTCACACAATCATGTGTTCGGCCGTGTGACAGAACGTGTGAGGCACTAATATGAGCCATATGGCCATATGGGCCACACGGCTTAGCCATGTAATGCCCCAAATTTGGGCCTAGTAGAATTGGGCCTATTGGGCCTTGGCCATGGGAGCATTTAAAATTTTTGAGAACAAGAGAATGACACAAATGCAAGTTGGACATATTAGGTGAGTGATTTTGGAAGGTTAGGGGGCTTCTATGAAGTCCCGAGTTCAAACCTAGGCTTTAGGAAAAATTTTGGTTTTAGGTGAATAAAACCCTAGGAGTTAGTAGGTAGCCTTTAAGAATAAAATGTGGAGAAAAAAAAAAAAAAAAGAGTTGTGGTCTAGTGGCAAATGACGCCACATGGGAGACAAGGAAGTGACGCCACACAAGGAAGCAAGGGGTCCAAGGTTCAAGTCTTGGCGCTTGCATTTCATTTTGATTTCCTTTTTAAATGAACTTAGACTTTGGGCCATAGACTTATATTTAGTTGCGCATGTTTAAAGACAACAAGAAGCAAGTTGGTGAAGTGGCTAGCAGCGTGGATTATGTTACAGGGGAGCCTGAGTTCGAATCCCATTGCAAGCAAAAAGGGATATTTATTTTGCTAAGTTGGGACAGCCAGAGTTGGTGTTGGATTTAAACTCTGCTGAAGGAGGGATCCCACATCGGGAAGCTAGCAAGAGGAAAGTGAGAAGCTGGCTTTAAATAGAGCAATCTATGAGGAGAGTAAGCATACCTTGGTTGGTGTTTGGGCATAGGAGCATTCGGAGCGCGGATAAGCTTCAGACTCCTATCAGGTGTGTATTTCGCACTACTATAGCTCTGGAGCAGCAAATACCGAAAATCGGTCACACGGCGATGGTAGCCACACGAGTGTGCGAGCGCATGTGTGGGGGGCTTCGACGTGATAGTTGAGGCCATCATGAGTATTCTTGTGGGTTTAGATTGTTTGGGTCATGATGGCCCGAAAGGGGCCATGTGAGCCCTATGGGCCTATGGGCCCATATGAATAAATTGTATGATTGTGTAGTAGATATTGGACTGGTCCATGTGAATCTCATATTGTGGCTAGATTTGGGCTAAATGTGCCACAAGACCCACTTGGGCCAAGAATGGGCCTTAGGCCCATTCACATTATTATCTCTGTTTAGAATACCCTAATTTGTAAAATTACCAAATACCCTCAGTTTGGAAAATTACCGAAGTATCCCTAGTTGGAAAAATTATCGAAATACCCCCGATTTGGGAAGTTACTGAAATACCCCTGATTTGCAAAGTTATCGAAATAACCCCAACTTGCAAAATTATCGAAATACCCTCAATTTGTAAAATTATTGAAATACCCCTAATTTATAAAATTACCAAAATATGCCCAATTGTAAACTTACCAAAATACCCTCGATGGGTAGAATTACCGAATTACCCCTATGGGGTAGAATTATCGAATTACCCTATAGGGTAGAATTACTGAATTACCCTATAGGGTAGAATTACTAAATTACCCTGTAGGGTAGAATTATCGAATTACCCCGTAGGCTAGAATTACCGAAATACCCTGAGGGGTAGGATTACCAACATACCCTTATAGGGTAAATTGACTGATTTGCCCTTGTGGGTAAACGACTGACTTGTGCTATGATTTGATTGATTTGACTGTGTTTTAACTGACTTGGCTGTGGGTATGTGTCTGATATGCTATTAATATGTGTTGAAATGTCTATTACTGAGCATGGTCATTTTGCATACATGTGTAATGATTGAGCATGACATACACTGCATACATTACATGTTGCATTGGGTTGGGTTTGATGAATGGAGGAAGTACCGTTTTAATGGCTCTGCCACATACCGTTTTAGTGGCTCTGCCACATACCGCTTTAGTGGCTCTGCCACATACCGCTTTAGTGGCTCAGCCACATATACCGTGATTAGCAGCTTGACTTCAATATTGGTGTGGATTGGTGGGGTGGGTTGACATGATCCCCACATGGTGCGATTGGTTGGTACGGGTGAAAAGTTAGACGGTGGTAGGATTGAGGTGGGCACATATCCACATATTCACATACATTGAGATGATTTTGAGGCTTAGGCCCAGATTGTTACCGAGTAGGGCTTAGGCCCAGATTATTACCAAATAGGGCTTAGGCCCAGATTATTATCGAGTAGGGCTTAGGCGCAGACTGATACCGTATGGGCTTGGCCTCAGATAGTGACTATAATAGGGGATTACACACTGAGTTCTTGTGACTCACCTCTTTCTTTTAACCGTGTAGGTAATCCCCGACCTTAGAGGATTCAGAGCTGTGAGAGACTCGGAGGTGGCCACAAGTCAAATATGTTTTAAAGTTAAACTTAGTGACTTTACTTTAGTTTATTTTATTTAATTTATTGGGTTAATAGTATTTTGTAACAAAGCCATTGGGATTTCTCTTTTAACTTTCATTCAGTAATTCTTTTAGTTACGAACTGTCAAACATTCAAACACTGGTTTTTAAACTAATAACTAATTTTTTTTCAAAATATCACATTTTCGTCAACTGTTTTAAATTAGGCTCCTACAATAATAAGGTTTTGAAGATAATAAGGTTTTACAAGAGAATGACTTGTAATAAACTACGTTTTAAAGATAAGCAAATGAAATCTAAGGTTTTACATGGCAGAAGTTTTAGATTTCTTTAAGAAGGGTTTCTAATGAAAGCATGGTTTTCAAAAAACTCTTCAATGTGACATGCCGATTTGGGCCTAACTTCTAGGTCGGGTTTGGGGTGTTACAAGCCAAGTAGGCCGTGGTGGATCCGAGCATGACAAAATTTGAAAATTCTGTAGGCGTAAATGTCGTTAGGAAAATTTCAGGGTCTGTATGATCTGGATTAAGCTATAAAACTTGATATCTGATGATTTGTTGGCGTATAATTTGTTTCTGCACATATGTATATGATATCTGCTAAGTATGATCTGAATTATTTGAATATGTTCTAAGTCTGCATCACTACATACATATCTCTGATATTTGTTAGTTTTGCATCTGCATTGGGATGAGATTTGTGTTAAAGGAGGAAGTGTAGGCAGTTTAATTATCTGTTGATTCTGGTGGCTAAGCCACATACATATCTGATTTTAGCGATTTATCACACATTGATCTGGTAGCTAGTTTACAAATATTTTAAAATGTGACATATAGTCACTATACGATGTGTAGGGATGGATGGGTACTTGATACCCTATATGGTGTGAAGGGATAGTCAAAGACGGTGTGTAGTGGATGGGGTTAGACTTTGAATCTGTATCTGATATGCTCTGCATCTGTATTTGTTTGCTCTATTTCTATTTCTAATTCTAAAATCTGTCTGAATAAAGATCCGAAAACATGTTAGTACAATGAGCTTGGAAGCTCATTTTGCTTGTCTGTTGATTTCAGGTAACCCTTAGACTTAAGCAGGTTAGTACAATGGGAGCTCATTCAATTAGATCTCTGTAAACTTATTATTTCACCTGTATTCATATTATTGCAAGCTATTTGGATTGTTGTTTTTTTTTAGATTGGGGTGTTACATATTTTAAATGAAAAAGTGTAGAAACTTGGAGAAAAAGATGGAAGAAGGCTATAAAAGCCATCATCCATCTTTTTCTCTCACGTTAGACACCAAAACCATCCATCCCAAGTTTTTCGTTTCTTTCAATTAAGTCCTTTTCATTATTACCAAACCAATTAAGCTAGTCTCTTCCAAATTTCTTCATAATTAGTAAGTGAAATCAATAGAGAAGTGTAGTAGCTACCTAAATTCCATAAGAGGTGTATCCATGAATGTATTGAAGGAGAGAGAAAATAAGATTTAATGCTGAATATAAGTGTTTAAGGTAAGAACCATCAACTTAACTTATAACACCCCAAAATCTGGCTTAGAAGTTTAGACTGAATCCCGGAGGTCACATTGATCACCGAAGTGATCTGAAAACCATTTCACAAAACGAGTTGTTAAAATCTCATACGAGCACGGTTTGCTAAAATCGAATCAAACCATTTACCCCTTAAGGATTCAAAATAGAGAATTTAAAAAATTTTCGTCAAAAGCATTTAGAAATAAAGTTCCACAGGTTCTAGATTTTGGTCGAAAGGAAACTATTTACGAAAACCCAAATTAGAATTGTACCACAGTCCCTATAGATTTTTACAGTCCAAAACAATTCACAAATTAATTTATTTGAAGAAACATTTTATTAGCCTAAGTTAAAATGCATCACTCCGAGACATCCAGCATACCAAGTCCAACTGCAAAAAACAAAAGTACCTGAAAAGGAAAACTAAGGGGTGAGCCATACAAGCTCAGTGTGAGTCTGAAACCAAAAGAAACTAACGAGAAATAAGAAACTAACCAAATGCCGACAACAACGACTACTCGAACAATCGATCATATATGCAAAAGCATTTCATCAATCATTCAAGAATGTGAATACATTATTAAGGTCCATACTTTATTTAATTACACAAGACCTTTTAGAATGCCCAACATCCAGACAAACAAACATATAATCTATTGCAAAATGTATGCAACAAAATAAAGAATAATCCCAACCATCCAGCCAAACACCACTCTAATCTCTATTCACACAACAAATAAGCTAAAGGATGCCCAACCAACCATGCACACCACATAGGACTCAAAAGGCCCGTCCAACCCTACACACCACATATATGGAACTAAGCCACATAAATGATAAAATGTTGCTAAATTGACATATGTGTTATACTGTGCGGTAAACCACTGTACAGATGTAATGTAGTTGAACTGCCAAATCAGATCAGACTTCCTTCTGTTCGCAACCAATCCCAAAAATCTTGTGCAAATGCATGTATGCAAACAGGCTTACAGAAACAACATACATAACTTACAGACAGCTAAAAGAATCAGAGGTGCACATATCCGATTGACCAGGTTAAGAATCAGATATCCCGATACTTACTTATTAGGCAACATCACATTAACAAAGCATTAAACTAGTGCAACGATTATAGATAACGCATAATTTCGAGCCAAAATAGAGTCAGAACCAAAATTTGTGAAATAGGACCATACGGCCAAGTGGAAGTGTCTAGGCCATGTGGGGGTCTACACGCCCATGTGAAGGGTGCACACACCCATGTGAAAAAGCACACACTTGTGTAACCCAAGAACGTGGCCGTGTGAATAGCCGTGCAAATTTCTATCTATTTGTTCTTAATTAAGGTGCAGAGCAGACACGGCCGTGTGAAAGTCTTACATGGCCGTGTGCCCACGCGACACGACCGTGTGTCAGAACACACGCCCGTGTGTATATCGATAAAAAATCCTCAAATTAGCCACATGGCCGTATAGCACCACAAATCACCCAAAACCCTAATTTTTCGATTGTACACAGCATTGTGGACCACCTGTGTGTGGAACACGCCCATGTGGCCACCCATGTAGTCACGAAACCACCCCAAAATAGATCAAAACTCATAAATTTGCATCAATAAAGCAATCCCCAATTACTAAGGGTTTAGAAACACACCTTAAAACAAAGCCCCAACCACCAATAACTGAACATTTCACCTCCCCGAAACTGATCGAAAACCTCAATTGCATACACAAACTATACTTTAAGAATTTTATTACTCAACGCAACAAAACCAAAGCAATTCCTCCATCAAAACAAAAAGAAACACTTACCTGATCTCAACACCAGATAAATGAAACACACAAGTTCAATCAATCAACTAAGACGACGATAAGAGCCAAAATTGATTCGAAGAAGGAAAAAAAACATATAATGATTCAGCAAAATCAACCTGAAAAATCAGAAACGGAAAAGAAGAAAATAAAATAAAAAGAAACGTATGAGGGAGAAAGGGAAAAACCACCAACGTGAGTAGAGAGAAGAACATGTGAAAATACAAAGAAGAGAACGTGAAAAAAAATGATTGACATCCTTCAAAATAAATTTTAAAATTAGAAATAAATAAATATTTTTAAACTTAAAACAAATTGAAGATCCAAAAAATCATTCCTCAAAACACACATGAGGAATCGAACCCAAAACCTCGAGGTAAATTAACACACAACCAACCACTAGACCAGCAGGCCCATTGTAAGATCTAAACACGAAAAAATGAATAATTGGTCGAGCTACGCACTGACCCTAAACACATACCTTAAAACTTCTAACCCCAAAATCTAGGGCATTACATAACTTGAAATACATTTTGATTTTAATGTGAAATATTATATGTTTTGATATGGAAAATGAAGAAATAGTAAAGGAAAGTAAGAAACAAGTGGAGAAATAAGACAAAGCAGTGGCCAAAGGAAGAAGAAAGCTTGATTTCAAGCCTAAAGTTGTAAGTACATCTAGAAACTTACTTGTTTTACTTATGATGTTAATTATTAGGATGAATATAAATTTAATATGATATTTAATTACAAGCTTACATGATTAATAAGTGAAGAATAAGATATGGTAATGACTAAGTGAAAAGAAATAATAAATTGATTGTGTTTATTAAGTAATATATGAATAATGTGGAATGATATAGTAGTGTTATGAAAGTGTAGAATGAAATATGAAGGAGAGACAAAGACTAAATTGTTAAATGTGTAAAAGTAACATGAGTTAGATATGATAAAACTAATGAATAATTATGGAAATTATATTAGATAGAGAAACATATTGCATGTATTAAAAAGAGATGAAAGTTCTATTTATTGAATTGATGTCCTAAGGACTAAATTGATAAGATATGAAAAATAATATGCAAATGTGATAATAAGAAATTTTGGTAAAATATAGAAATTAAACTAAGAAATAAAATATGTTATATGTGTTATTGAAAATTAAAGGTACTATTATATGAAATGTTGCGATGAAGACTAAAATTGCAAAGTAAGTAAAAGTGAAATGTATAATAAGAATTATTAGCGAATTATGGAAGATTATTCAATATGGAGACATGTTACATGTGTTAATGAAAGTGGAAGATATAATTATACTAAATATTAGTACAAGAAATAAATTGTGAAAAGTGTAAAAGTGATATAATGATGATGTTATGTGCATTTGATCTAAAGTGAAATACAAGTTATATTGTATGGTGAAGAAGAGAACTCAATTGAGAAAATTGTAAATTTATAGTATCATTCTTGACTAAATAAATGCTATAGTTTGTTGAAAATGAAGCATATGTAGACGAGATAGGAACTATGCCATTAAGGAAATTTTAGCATGCTTACTGTATTGCGCTTTAGCGCTTACTGTTCTATACTTAGAGGCTTAGTGATTTGCACTTCGATGCTTATTGTTCTATTAGTGAACTTTAGTGCACCTCTATATTAATTTCGTATATCCTAAGTGTTCTATTTAGTCTATCCCCTCTGTTGAGAATGGCATCCTCTGTTGAAAGGTAAAGATGGTTTTCTATATTGAATGCTAAAGTACCATACATGTTAAAAGAAGAAATGGGAAAATAAAGTGAATTAAAAATGGACTAAAATGTAATATGATAAATTAATAGTAAAGAATGAAGATACGTGAAAATTAAATGGCACACTTTGAGTTAATTATGAGTATAAGTTCTGAACAACATTAGAAAAATAATTGAAATATTGTATCAGTTAAATGAAGCAGTAAAGAGTTAAATGTGTTAAAGGGACCGATTAGAATATTGGCGGTAAATAAGAAGGCATGCTAATAAAATTGTGAATAATGAAGTAACGGAAAAATACAAGTGATTAAATGATTCTGCGTAATATTAATAAGTAATTAAGTTTATGATAGATAGAAACGTAATTAAATTTCTAATTGTGCTTACTAAACTAGAAATAGCTTAACAAGTGTGTAACGCCTTGAATAATTTATTTCTATTTCTGTAAATATTTGACACAACTAAGTATCTGCTTCAGTGGTTAAGTGATATGGGGTGTGTGTGTGAGGTCTTGGGTTTAAGTCTCCCTTTTGACAATTTTGTTATTTTTCTAATCCAAGCCTTACCCTTGTTGAGTGGGCTTATATAAAATTGTCTATTTATTCATATTAGAATGAGCCTACTGGTTCGAGTTGTAAGGGAATTAGTGTATTGGAGGTCTTGAGTTCGAATTCCTATATTGGCGTGGGTGTTAATTTTTGCTCAGTTGACTGATAAAGTTTCAGTTGAGTTTAAATTTTGAGAAAGTGGTTGTTAGTGGGATAGTGGGGAGGAATTTGAGGGATTCCTGATAACATATCTGATTTTTCTTTTCTTTTCTTTTTTTAAAATTTCCTTTCTCTTCTAAAATTCCCAAAAGAAACTTACGTTAATTTCTTCTTTCTACTCTCTGTCATTTTCTCCTTCTCTTCCTTGTCGCCGATTTTGCTTTTGTTTTTCTATCCGAGGTCAAATTTTCGTATCTCATTATTTGATGCTCTTTTTGCATTACTGGTAAGTTTGGTAGGTGAGTTTTTTTTGTTTTGGTTAATGAATCATTGGTTAATGGGGTTCATTTGGTGTTTAGGAGAAGATCAAGGGGCTGGGGGTTTCCAATCGGCACCTTAATTGTGAGAAATCTCCGTTACTCGTTTGAAGGTAAGGGTTCTGATGGAATAGAAGGGTTGTTTATTTTGATTTAGTTTATTTTAGTGTCGATTAAAGTGACTAATTCAGTGGTTTATTGGTTAACTTTAGGTGTTATGTGACTCGGGAGTGTTTCCACATCAAAACCGTACTAGGTGTGTACCTGAAATGTAGAAAAACGAACTTTGGCAAAAGCTAAAAAACTATTTTGTCGACCACGAAACACGACTATGTGGTTGTGAAGGACGAATAGTATAAAACATGGTTTTATCAAAACAAATGGTTTTGAGAACACAAAAAGATTTCCTAATTAAACATTTTATGAATTTCGCTGTAACTTACGTTTTGGCAAATAAATAAGTTAAGCAAACGCTTTCAAATATAGATATAAACGAATATGAGTTTTGAAACTTGAATGGTTTGACGAAATGACTCCGTTTTTAAAACCCTACCTTGTGACATCTCCGATTCGACCATAACGTCTAGGTCGGGTTTGGGGTGTTACATTTAGTGGTATGAAAACTAGGTTGCAAAACTCGGGTTATGAATTTTGGGTTCCAAAATTTTGTTTCAAAAGAATTGGTTTTCAAATAATTTGAATAATTTGAGAAAGTATGTGGTACACCGAGTCTCCTACACGATCTTGTAAGTATTTATGAACTTTTGATATAAAACTTTGAAAATACTATACTTAGTATTTTTGAAATTGGACTAAAATAGTTAGAGACTAAAACCTCGAAAACATCTACGAACTTCTAATTGTAACAACTCAATTTCGATGAAATCGAGCATTGGTTTTGGGACCACAAATCGGTAGAAAATAAAAATTTATTTTATTTTATTATATGGATGTATTATGTTAGTAAAGTCATGTGAAAATTTTAATACAAAAATGTTACCGATTATGTGTTTAATTACGGGAAGGACTACATCGCATAAAATGCAAAGTTGAATTCTAGTAGCTATAAGGATTAGATAGCTATGGAATTCAAAACTAGAGGTCCTTATATGGTAATTAGACCATTAAAGAGAAGTATGTAGATATTTTGGTATGACTCATCCATGGAAAAATAAAAAAAGGCTAAGGACTAAATTGGAAAGATGAAAAGTTATCAAATGACAATTTAATTAAATGAAAAAGAAAACAATTTCATATCATCTTCCCCAAATATTTCCATGGAAACCCTAGGAGAGAGGAAGAAGACTTATCAAGCTTATTTGGGTAAGTAATCAAGCCCCGTTTTAATAATTTTGATATTTTTTGAAATAGGGATAGCTTAATCTATCTATTTGGAGGATTAATTTGAAAAGTTATCAAGATATGAAATTTGGTTCATGGATGAATATGTTGAAAATTAGAAATTTATGGTAGAAAATGAAAGGTTGTTGATAGATAAACAACTTTTACAAAGTGATATTTGATGAAAATATGATTTAGGGACTAAAATGTAAAGTTGTTAAATTTGATGAAAAATTTTCAATTTTTATAAATACATGTGTTGTAAATGTTGTAATGGGATTTTGGTTAGGCTTGGAATAGGGAGTAAACTGCACTAGTTTCATTTTCCGAGCCTATGGACGAAATGGGAATTTATAGAAAAGTTAGGTGCAAAATGGTAATTTTGCCTAGGATGAAAATTGAGTCCACTTGAATAAGAAATATGATAAATTGATGTTAAATTTACTCGTATGTATTTGGATAGACCAAATTCGAAGTTAGAACGAGGAAAGAGGAAAATGTCAGATTAGTAAAATTTACGTACACGAACATTGTCGAGATAAGTTCGTGTAACTAAATTGTGTTTATTTACATGCTTGCATTGATTGTGTTTATGTAAATTGTATAAATGTCATAAATATGTGAAATGATTACGTATCCGATCAAGCCCGATAAATGAAAATGTTTAAATTAAATGATAATGCCTGTTAAAGGATAAACGATAAAAATGTTACTTATATGCTTGAAATGAATGTGGAATATGTTTATTTGAATTATATGAATGTTTTGGATGTATGAAATAACCACATGCCCAATAATTCCTGAGAAAAATGTTTAAATCTCGGTTGAATAAAATGGAAAATCGATGGATATGTGATTTCCCGAAATGAATGTGGTCCTACATTTGTTGTTGACGGGATTTAGCTTGGACGATAAATCCTATTGACCTTATTACAGAAAGGGTTTAGCCTAGACGAGTAATCCTAATTAAGTCCTCTCGAGTATATGTTATGGATTGGATTTGGCCAAGACGGGTAATCCAAATCAAGCTCCTTAGAGCATATGTCATAAAAAGGATTTAGCTTGGACTGGTAATCCTGTTGTATACATGTGTGGCTCGAGAGCGTACTCCCTGAAATAGTACCTTATGGGTACCATTGAATATGAATTGACGAATCCTGATTTGTACACCATGAGTGTACTACCTGTGTAACCATCGATATTTCAGATAAATTCAACGGGTAAAAATTCTTGACATGAGAAGATATGAATAAGAAATGAGTTATTACACATATCGGCCTGAAATACATGAAAATGACGATACGTGATAATTGATATATGGAAATATGAAATGATGATATTGTACATGGAATTTATTTGATGAGTATGTACATCCTTGATTATAGACTTATACACCTTGAGTGTACTAATCGTGATCTTGATATTCTGAGTAATATGAGTAAAGTTCTGATATGAACTCAAAATGAACTATTATAAAATTATACTTGTAATAATGAGATGAATTATGCATGTTGAATGCATACATGTTGTGGAAAGCATATGTGCTTGGAAACTTGATTGTTGTTGAGCCCATATATATGTTTTGATGTTATTATAGAATGTATGACTAACAAGGACAATGAGGATGTGTGTAGGACTTGAGGTCAAATTGATTGAATATGCCTTACATAGTTACCTCAAAATAGAATGAATGGTAAGTGAAGTACCATGTTATACGAACTTACTAAGCATTTTATGCTTACTTAGTTTTATTTCCCTATTTTAGAGTAAATCAGAAGCTCGTCAGATTGGAAGCTTGGCGGAGATCACTCACACTATCTATCGGCCCATGTCGGTACAATATGGTAAAGCAATTATGGTTACAATGGCATGTATAGGTTATATAGGCCCTATTGGCATGTAAATGTAAATGGTGCTTGTAATCTAGCCATTGGAATGGCTAGTAATGGTTTGTTTTGATATATTCATAATGTCATACTATGGTAGCTACATATGTGTTATGTACTTTATCAAATTATGTCTAACATATGGGCTAAACCAAAGTAAGATTATAAACATGAATGCATGTAATGATATGCCATGTTGAATGATGGATTTTCTTAACTTGAATGGTTGAAATGGTTGGTATTTGGATGTGAATTTAAGTGCAGGTCATTGGTGTGATTTTGGGTGAGAAATAAAGCTAAAGATGGATTTATTTCGTCTACACGGACAGACACACGGGCTGTGTGTCTAGACCGTGTGTGACACACGACCTGGTACATGGGCGATGTGGTTAGGCTGTGTGTCCACTGCACCTTAAATTTGAGAAACATAATGCTCAGAATTGAGCACACGGACAGAGACACGGGCGTGTGTCTCCGTGTGTGCTACACGACCTAGAACATGGGCGTGAGTCTTGGCCGTGTAAAACCTGCATCTAATTTTATGAAAATTGAATTAACAATACGGCCTAGCACATGGGCTTGTGGCATGGCCGTGTGCACAAGTCAGAGAGTTACACCAGGTCAAACACGGCCTGTAGCACAGGCGTCACACGGGTGTGTCCCCTGGACCATACGGGCGTGTGAGCCCTTTACCTTGGAAAAATTTTGTAAGTTTACGAAAAATTCTTAGAGGTTCCGATTAAGTCCCAACTCGATTCTAATGCTCGTATTGGGCCTCGAGGGTCCATTTAAGGGACGTTACGAATGATTTCAAAATTTGAATAGTAACTTGCATGAATTATCTGTAAATGTTCTGAAAATCTTGGGTAACACTCCGTAACCCTGTTCCGGCGGTGAATATAGGTTAAAGGTGTTACACAAATAATTTATGCATAAAATATATGCTAATAAATATTGGAACTAATACATAAAACTCTATAATGTAGATAAGAATTTGAAATTCACGATGAGCGCTCGTGGAACTCACAAACGTGGTATTCGTGGTCGTGGTAGAAGCCGTAGGGGGCTCGAGCTGAGTCTTCTTCTCTGGGCAATATGCCAAATTTAGATGCGAGTGAGACACCAGTTTCACCTGCCAATAAGACTGGGTCTCAAAGCCGCTTGGCTGGGGACGACGCACTGTCCCAAGCCATGTTGAGGGTATTGGATAGGGTCGCTAGACCCCATTTTGGATCTGGGGGCTGTGAGTCGATAACTGAACGACTTCGGTCCAATAGTGCTGAGCTGTTTAAAGGTGTTACTAAAGTCGCCCCTACTATGGTCGAGTATTGGTTTGAGGCCACCAAGAGGATCATGAATGATATAGACTGTACTCTCGAGCAAAAACTTAAGGGTGCAGTCTCTTTGCTTCGCGACGAGGCATATTAGTGGTGGCTATCAGTTGAGGAGGGTACTCAGCCTGATTGTCTGAACTGGGACTTCTTCAAGACTACCTTTCAGGGAAGTATTTGGGCGAGCTATGTGGATGAGTATGAGGCCTAGTTTTTGAGGTTGAGCCGCTATGCTCGAGGCATGGTGGCGTCTGAGTACAAGAATATATCCACTTTGAGGATATTCTGAGGACAATTTAAGGTACTGATTGCTCCACAGAGAGTGAAAGTTCAGTATTTTTTTGTAGATAAGGTGAAGATCACCGAAGAGGTTAAGCGCGTGGAGCACCAGAATAGGGATCGAGAGAGAGGCAATAATAAGAGGGAGTCGGAGCCCTTTAGTTCTGTTTAAAGGCCTAAGAAACAGGCCAGACTTGATGGGCCGGTTAGAGTAGGGGTTCCTATTGCTCCTACTAGGATTCAGCCATGTAGTTATTGTGGTAGGCGCCATCCGGGCGAGTGTTGAAAGAGGTTAGGAGCTTGCTTGAGGTGTAGATCTTTGGAGCACTGTATTAGAGAATTTCCACAGTGGGCTAATCAAATTCAAACTTCAAGGCCAGGTTCTGTACAGTCTCAGAGGGCAATTCAGCAGCCACCTAGGGGCCCTGGATCAGTTAGGGTTGGTAATGACATGGGTCGTGGGCAGAGAGCACCGGGCAGAGGTGATAGTCAGACTGAGGCGAGACAACTTGCATTGGTTTATGCCGCTCGACATTGAGAAGATAGAGACATTTCTGATGTTATCATAGGTACGTTATTTATTTTTTATGTACCCTATACTGCTTTGATATACATAGGTTCTACACACTCCTATGTAGCTAGTATTGTTTCTAAAACACGAGGATTTCTATTGAGAGCACTTCTAGTGAGATTAATGTATTGAGTCTATTGGGGCAGTCTGTTCGGGTTAGTAAACTTTATAGGGATGTTCCGTTAGAGGTGCAAGAGGCTGTATTTCTGGCGAATCTGATGGAGTTACCGTTTGGGGAGTTCGATTTAATTATGGGTATGGATTGGTTAGTTGAGTACCGAGCCAGTATGGATTGCTCGACTAAGAGGGTCATTCTGAGGACTAAGGATGATAAGAAGGTGGTTGTGATCGGTGAGCATCTAGATTATTTGTTCAATGTGATCTCCGCTCTTATGGCTGAGAAATTGGTTGAAAAAGGTGTGAGGTGTATTTGGCTTACATTAGTGTTTCTATTTCTAGGGACTCTTTTATCGGGGATACCAAAACAGTGAGGGATTTTTTAGATGTCTTTCCGAGGAGTTACAGGGTTTACCTCCGAATCGAGAAGTTGAGTTCGGCATTAAGCTTCTACCTGGTACAACTCCTATTTTTATCGCTCTATACCGTATGGCACCGAAGGAGTTTACAGAGCTTCAGGCTCAACTTCAAGAGCTTCTAGATCGTGGTTTCATCCGTCCTAGTGTGTCTCTGTGGGGGGCAATAATTTTTTTGTTAAGAAAAGATGGGACCATGAGGATATGTATTGATTATCGACAACTGACTAAACTGACGGTGAAGAATAAGTGCCCACTTCCGAGGATCAACGATCTGTTTGATTAGTTCTGAGGGGCTTCAATGTTCTCGAAAATAGATCTTCGTCCTGGGTGCCATCATCTTAGAGTTAAGGAAGCTGATGTTCATAAGACTGCATTTAGGACTCGTTATGGACATTACGAGTTCCTAGTTATGCCTTTTGGTCTGACAAATGCTTTGGTGGCATTCATGGATTTGATGAACTAAGAGTTTCAGCCATATTTGGATCAGTTCATCGTGGTCTTCATCGATGATATTCTGGTTTACTCTAAGACCGAAGATGATCATATTGAGCATCTTAGAGTAGTGCTTATGATATTCTGGTCTTCATCTGATTTTTCTTTTCTTTTCTTTTTCAAAATTTTCTCTCTTCCAAAATTCCCAAAAGAATCTGACATTAATTTTTTCTTTCTACTCTCTGTCATTTTCTCTTTCTCTTCCTTGCTTCTAATTTTGTTTTTCTTTTTCTATTTGCTGTCAAATTTCTGTATCTCGTTATTTGGTGCTTTTTTTGCGTTACTGGTAAATTTGGTAGGTGCATTTTTTTTGTTTTAGTTAATGAATCATTGGTTAATGGTGTTCGTTTGGTGTTTAGGAGAAGGTCAAGGGGCTAGGGCTTTCTAATCGACGCCTTAATTGTGTGAAATCTCCGTTACTCATTCGAAGGTAAGGGTTCTGGTCGAATAGAAGGGTTGTTTATTTCGATGTAGTTCGGTTTAGTGTCGATTAAAGTGACTAATTCAGTGGTTTATTAGTCAACTTTAGTGTTGTGTGACTCGGGAGTGTTTTCGCATCAAAACTGTACTAGGTGTGTACTTGAAATGTAGAAAAATAAACTTCGGAAAAAGCTAAAAAACCATTCTATCAATGCTAGATGGGCGTGTGGTAGGCCGTGTGGGTCAGGCAAGACACGCACCATGTGGTCGAAGATGGCATGGCAATGCAAGACACACGCCACCATGTGGTGTGAGTGTGGTTGTGTGGGCCACACGGGCCAAGCTAGGTCGAGCGTGTGGGCCCTCACGAGCGTGTAGGTTTTGGGCCAGGTCGTGTGGGCCACACGGGCAAGGCCAATCTAGGCGTGTGGGCCACATGGGCTTGTGGGCCCATAATTTTAAAATTTTCCCTAAGGTCGTACGGGTCGTTCCGATAGACTGTGGGCCTACTGTAGGGTCGATAAGGGCTAACCAAACCCTAGATTATGTGATCTGATATTCTGATAATATGCTCTTAATAAGACACTACTATGCATGTCTGACTGTTCTGCTATATGTATATCTAATATTTGTACACAAGCATGATAAGCATGTTATATCTGTATTCTATATCTATTTTTGGGGTGGGATTGTATATATGGAGGAAGTGTTCTGTAAGGCGACCTTCGCCAAGCTGCACTTTATCTAATATGTTTTGTAAATGGCACGATATCGTGTGTAGGGATGGGTGGGTGTTTTTAACCCCACATGGTGTGATGGGATGGTCAGAGTTGGTGTGTAGAGGAAGGGGTAGGATTCTGTATATTTGATCTGCATATCTGTAACTATTATCTATATATGAAATGGACATGAGTCTAAATCTGAATCTGACTATATTTGGTATTTCTGATGTTTTGCATATCTATTTCTGTGGGTTACACACTGAGTTTACGTAGACTCACTACTGTTTATTTGTTCCGTTCAGGTAATCCACAGACTTAGGAGGATCGGAGCGGTGGAGTCTCGCGGTGACCACTCGTCTAAGAACTGACTTTATGATTATGGTTTAAGTTTAAGTTAAGGATTAATTTGGGAGTTTTGTAAAATTGGACTCTTCGAATTTTGGTTTTATTGTGGATTTGATTTTTTGATTTAAATATTTTATTTGAGACGAATAGCATAAAACATGGTTTTATCAAAACAAAAGGTTTCTGAGAACACAAACGAGATTTCCTAATTAAACATTTTATGATTTTCGCTGTAACTTACATTTTGGGAAATAAATAAGTTAAGCAAACGCTTTCAAATATAGATATAAACGAATATGAATTTTGAAACTTGAATGGTTTGACGAAACGAGTCTGTTTTCAAAACCTTACCTTGTGACATTTCCGAATTCAGCCATAACGTCTAGGCCGAGTTCGGGGTGTTACAATGTGTTTTATATGCATAGGTAAAGAGAAATAATGAAAAGACTCCAAGGATAAGTCGCATCTCATCACATCAGCACATCAGCAAGCCTAAGAAAAGAGTAAAGTATTTTCTCTACTCTATTGGTAAAGGCATGTACCTAGGTACGTTTTAAGGTTGAAGTGTTTAAGAGACTAAATCGTAAAAAAGTGATACTTGATTGAAATTATATGAAATACGTTACATGTTTATATATTATGTGTAAGATAATAAGGAATAGGTTTTAAAATACATAGATTAAAGGTGAATTGGATTGATTTAAAATGTAAATTAAACATGGCCTAAAACAGGTAAAATATGAAGGGTCATTTGGGAAATCAACGCTGGTTTAAAAAAAAAAAACATAATGGCATTTTGGTATCGACACCAAAGGTAAAGTATCGATACTTTGAATAAAGTATAGATACTTTGAGTAAAGTATCGATACTTTGAGTAAAGTATTGGTACTTAAGGCATTTTTCCTAAATATTTCAACATTGAAGCTCAAAACAGTATCGATACAACATCGGAGTATCGATACCTAATCAAAAGTATTGACACCTTATTGAAAGTACTAATACTTGGTCCTCATTTTGTACAAAATGTGATTTCAAAACAAATTTTTACTGAAAGTTTTACTCGAATTTGTTTGGTACAGCTTTAATATGAGAAAAACATATGAATAAGACTAAAATATGATCATAAATAGGATTAGTGTCTGAAGTTAGCCATGAATACTCTAGAACCAAATGTGATAATTGTAACGCCCCAAACCCGGTCTATGCGTTGAGACTAGATTTGGTTTGTTACATGAATCGAGCTATTTTTAAATTTGCAATAAGTTGAAAACTTCAATATAAATTTCAGATTTTAAAAAAATAGAAGAGTATTTGAATTTGATAATATTAAAAAAACATTAGTTGAAAATCGTTGTATTATCAAAACCTTTAGGAAATTTGTTAAAGAGTTAACAATAACAAAATATTTATAAAAGAATTTCATATACTTGAAAACCCAAATTTATTTTAATAAAACATCATATAATCATAGCCCATAATTAGAAGTCCAAAGTATAGTTTAAAACCCAACACACATAAAATCCATAAATTATTTATAGAGGCCCTTATTACAATAATCCAAAATAGTAAAAATACTTATTAAAAGTTCAGAGTTTAAATAACCCATGTTTTTTAGTATGGCCTCCACAAAGTCATCCTCGGCCCAAGTCCACGTCAATTTCCATTACCTGAGATGGAAAATTAAAAGGGGTGAGTTACTTAGAACTCAGTGTGTAACTCACTTACCACCATTATTGGGCCAGATCATCAAGATATTATGCTGGGCTTGAGCCCAATTATAGAATTCAACAATATATCATAAAAAAATAATTAATAATGCATGTAAAAATGTATTTCCCATCCCAAACCTAATATCCATCCGCTAACACCCCGCATTCAACCATCACACCTGTGGGGATCAAGTCAACCCACCCCGCCATCACACCAATCGTAGGCATCAAGCCTTTTTATAATTGTGGCAAAGCCACCGAACTAGAGGCAATAAGCCATTATTGTGGCAGAGCCACCGAACTAGAGGCAATAAGCCATTATTGTGGCGAGCCACCGAACTAGAGGCAATAAGCCATTATTATTTGTGGCGAGCCACCGAACTAGATATTTGGCAACCGCCATTCTTCTCTTCATATATCCCACCCATGCAATTATACATGTACTATAAAATATAAAATTTCTTAATAATGCATAACATGGTGGGTTTATCAATAACATTTCATTTGGCCCATAATTATAATATAGCAATTTGTCTATTTAGCGCTTTAGTGGGCTTTGGCCCATTTACCTAACTAGAGTGTTTTGGCTCAATTTTAACGAACTAGAGTATTTTAGCCCAATTTAACGAACTAGAGTATTTTGGCCCAATTTATCGAACTAGAGTATTTTGGCCCAATTTAACGAACTAGAGTATTTTGGCCCAATTTATCGAACTAGAGTATTTTGGCCCAATTTTAACGAACTAGAGTATTTTGGCCCAATTTTAACGAACTAGAGTATTTTGGCCCAATTTATCGAACTAGAGTATTTTGGCCCAATTTTAACGAACTAGAGTATTTTGGCCCAATTTATCGAACTAGAGTATTTTGGCCCAATTTTAACGAACTAGAGTATTTTGGCCCAATTTATCGAAACATCCAATTTACATAATAACGAAAAATTTCTCGAGGGCGTTTTCGTAATTTTTACGATTTAGACGTTTTTTTTACGTATTTTTGTCAAAATATCAATATTTACGTTTTTACCGATCTAATCGTTTTTACGATTTACTTCATACCGAAATTGACATCCAACCGAGAAAATAATGAGTGTGAAGTTACACACCTCGATACCGTGAGTACTAATCCTTCTCGCCTCTAAGACCTAAAACATATTTTGATTCGTTAGACAACTAATTCAGTAAAATATTCTTAATCGATAATAGATCCAAAATCTTACCCTCTTGATTTTGAATCACTTCGATTTTCGGCTTTTCCTCGTTTATTGATTCGCTAGCCGCCGAGAATCCACCAACGTATAACGGCTCGGAAGTTCGTACTACTTCGAATAATGGACTTCCTTCAGAAGATGGCCCGCAACCCGGTGAAAAATCCTTGACCGCCAAAACCGCTTCTTCGCTTGAATGGGGATTTACGGATCCGCCTCTTAACGTGACTAACCACCGCCTTTTCTTCCCTATTTTGAAAGTCTTCAAGATCCAAAGGAATTTTAGTTAGATCTAAAATAATATCAAATAATACTAGAGATTTTAAAGAGTGGGATTTCTTACCACAATGAAACGCTTCCAACGCTTCCATGATTCCTGCTCACTTGAGTTCCGATCTCCGTTATTGCACTAAATAATAACGAAAGAAACGTTATTAGAATGAACGTTATATCGATTCAAAAGTCCTTCAAATCACCATTACTATTCGCCAAAATATCACTAATTAAAACGAAACGAAAAAAAGAAGAACCCTTACCTATAATCCACGATCGAAAAGAAAGGATTGAGAAAGGTGTTTGTGAGAGTTGGAGAATTGCTATGCAACCAAAGAAAAGAGAAAATAATTTGGTTATGGCACTCTAGCATTCGCCAAAAGAGAGTTTGATGGAGAAACTTTGATTGAAATAATTAGAATATGAGAAAGAGATGGTGATGAGGTAGTTTGATTTCAAAGAGAAAAGAAGAAGAAAAAAATGGACTTTAGGAGTTAGTGCATTCACCATGGCAAAAAGAAAAGAAAGGGACTGGTTTTTGGTATGGTTGATTTTGGCACAAGGAGAATACAAAAGAAAATTCACAAGATGAATAAAAGTGACCAAATGGTCAAAAGATTTTGGCTTTACCAATTGCAAAATTCGCCAAGATGAAAGTTGAAAGGAGAGGAATTAAAATTCTGCACAAAGTGCAAGGAATGACCAAAGAGAGAAAAGAAATTCTTAGCCAAAACTAACTCAAAATTAGACTCCTCCTTATACCAAATTGTCATCCAAACACATGGTCAATTGGCCATGATTTCTTTCCAAAATTTCCCTTGATATGTGCCTTATGTTCCCCTATCTTTCCTTAAGTATTTGATTCCATGCCATATATTTTCTATTTCCATAATCCTTTGATACACTAACCAAAAATAATATGGTCAACTCTTACCTTAATTGTCCTTGGCCGACACTTCCTATCTATGTGCGTAAAATTAAAACAAAAATTTCATCTAGGTGCTATACAAGGATTCGAACCTCTTCCCTCTTGCTATAACCCATGCGCCAATACCACCATGCCATATGCTCATTTTATGACACTCTTTAGCACATAATTTAACTTAAGTCCTAATGACATTTGTTTCCCTTCAATAAATTCTCAATTAATAAATTTTATTCCTTTAAAATCTAAACACCAATTTATGCAATTTAAATACTCGGATTTTTAGGGTGTTACAACTCTACCCTCCTTAAAGAAAATTTCGTCCTCGAAATTTACCTGGTTGAAAAAGGTGAGGGTATTGTTGTCGAATTGCATCCTCTGGCTCCCACGTAGCTTCTTCCACTCCGTGGTTACGCCATAGAACTTTGACCAATGGCACGGTTTTCTTCCTTAGTACCTTGACATCTCGGTCTAGGATTTCCACTGGTTCTTCTTCAAAAGACAAATCTGAATTCAGCTCCAATTCTTCTACCGGTATAATGTGCAAAGGATCCGATCTATAACGCCTCAACATGGAAACATGAAAGACATTATGAATTTGATCTAACTCCGGAGGTAACTCGATCCGATATGCCATCGACCAACACGCTTCAAAGACACGATAAGGTCCAATATATCTAGGACTTAGCTTGCCCTTCCTTCCGAATCAAGATCTTTTTCCAAGGAGATACCTTCAAGAAAACCCGATCCCCACATTATACTCGATGTCCCTTCGCTTCAGATCTGCGCACGACTTCGCTTCATCTCGAGGCTTCTTTCAACCGTGCTCGAATAATTTTACCTTATCCTCGTCTCGGATATCATCTCAGACCTAACATCCGCTTTTTCGCCCAACTCACCCAACAATAGGGAGCGACACTTACGACCATACAATGCCTCGTAAGGTGCCATCCAATGCTAGATCGATAGTGTTGTTATATCGCGAATTTCGCCAAAGGTAGATAATCCTCCCAACTACCCTCAAGTCGATTACACATCCTCTTAACATATCTTCCAATATCTCAATTACTCTCCGATCGACCATCGATCGAGGATGAAAAGTCAGACTAAAATTCAACTTTGTCCCCAAGGCTTCATGCGAGCTTTCGTAATCGTGATGTAAACCTAGGGTCCCTATCCGATATAATAGATACTGGTACCCATGCAACCTCACAATTTCGGATACGCATAGCTTCGCCAATTTCGCAATGAATAATCCGATTTAATCGGCAAGAAATGAGCGGTCTTCACAACCGATCAACAATTACCCAAACGAAATTTTTCTTAGTAGGTGTTAAAGGTAACCCACTAACAAAATCCATAGTTATCCGCTCCCATTTCCAAAGAGGAATCTTTATCGGTTGTAACAATCTAGACGGTAATTGATGTTCTGCCTTCACTTGTTGACAAGTCAAACATTTTCCCACAAACTCAGTAATCTCACGCTTCAACCCTCGCCACCAATACTGTTCACGAAGATCTCGATACATCTTATTTCCTCCGAGATGCATAGCATAAGGGCTACTATGCGCCTCCCATAGAATCAGTTGCCTTAGATCTGAGTCCTTAGGCATGCATACTCTTCCTCGAAAGCACAACATCCCTCCATGTTTATTCCAAAATCTTCAATTTCACCGCTTTCAACTTGTCAAGTAAGGGTCCCAACTTCTCATCCGATGTCTGCTTTTTCCTTGATTTGTTCCACCACAGAGGTTTCACCAAGTTCTCGCTAACAAACCGCCATCCTCATATGCACTCAAATGGGCAAACAAAGCTCTTAATTCAGATATCGCCTTACGACTTAACGCGTCACTACCACGTTAGCCTTTCCAGATGGTATTCGATGGAGAAATCGTAATCCTTTAACAATTCTACCCATCTTCTTTGTCTTAAATTCAACTCCTTTGGGTAAGGAGGTATTTAAGACTCTTGTGATCTGTGTAGATTATGGACTTCTCACCATAGAGATAGTGCCTCCAAATCTTTAGAGCAAAGACAACGGCAGCTAACTCCAAATCATGAGTAGGGTAGTTTACTTCGTGTGGTCTCAATTGACGAGAAGCATAAGCCACCACTTTTCCATTTTGCATCAACACACAACCTGCATCTGTGAGACGCATCACAATATACAATGAATTCTTTTCCACCTCCGGTTGAATTAAAACTGGAGCTTCGTCAGATCTTCTTCAATTTCTCAAAACTCTCTTGTCTTTTCACCCAGATATACTGAGCTCCTTTTCGCAATGCTTTAGTTAGGGTGCAACTATCAACGAAAACCCTCTACAAAACGCCTATAGTATCCACCAAACCTAAGAAACTCCAATTTCACCATCGATGTTGGTGGTTTCCAATCCGTAATAGCCTCAATTTTTCGAGGATCCACCCTTATTCCTTGGTGATACTACATGACCAAGGAAAGTCACCTCCTTTAGGCAAAATTCGTGATTTACCAAATTTGGCATACAATTGCTTATCACGAAATAGTTGTAATACTATCCGCAAATGTTGGTCATGTTCCTCCTCATTTCTCGAATAAACCAATATATCATCTATGAACACTACCACAAACCGGTCTAAATATGGTTGAAAGACTCGATTCATCATGTCCATAAATGCAGCTGGTGCATTGGTTAATCCAAATGGCATCACTACAAACTCATAGTGTCCGTAACGTGTCCGAAATGCCCTCTTATAAATGTCCGCTTCTTTCACCTTGTCGGTGATAACCCGACCTTAAATCAATTTTGGAAAAAGCTCAAGCTCCTTTTAATTGATCAAACAGTCATCAATTCTTGGCAGAGGATACCGATTCTTGATCGTCAATTTATTCAACTATCTCGTAGTCAATGTACATATGCATCGATCCATCCTTCTTCTTGATTTAACAAGACCGGTGCTCCCTACGGAGACACACTTGGTCGAATGAATCCTCGATCCAAGCAATTCTTGAATTTGAGCTTTGAGCTCACCAACTCCTTCTTGCCATTCTATAGGGAGCAATGGACACCTGGAGTCTGTCCTGCAAAAGCTCAATGCCAAATTCTACTTCCGATCCGGAGGTATACCAGAAGTTCTTCGAGAAATACATCGGAAATTCCTTCACCGTCCTCACATCATTCACAGATAATTCTTTGGCATCCAAAGCACGATAAAGGCTAGAAATGCTCCATATCCTTTCCGCACAAACTTTTCAAACTTTTAATGCAGATACCACATTTGCCGATAGTTCCTTCGCTCACCAATCATTATGACTTCCTTATCATCCGAGGTTTTGCCGACATTCATTTTTCAAAGACAATCCAATTATACCGATGTTTGACCACCAATCCATGCCTGTAATGAGATCGAACTCACGAAAGGTAGTTCCATCAAGTTTGCTAAGAATACTTCCTCTTGGATTTTTAAGGCACGCCTTTAAATATTTTATTAACTATTACCGATCATCCTAAAGGACTGACATCATCATCTCACTATCGGTAATTTCAGATTCTAAATTTAGGTTTCTAGATATGGCACTAGATACATATGAATGAGTAGAGCCAATATCTATTAAGGCAATAACAGTACATCAAAATGAAGAACGCATCGTTATCACATCGGTGCATTACCGCCCTCATGGCGCCTAACCGCATAGACCACCAGTCCGCTTTGCATCTCGCATTTCTATTACCATTGCTCGACCGGTGCACCTTGACCACAACCAGCCCCATTACCACCACGACCTGGTCCACGTCCTCTCGGTGGCTGCTGAATACCTTTGGCCGGCTATGCATCATTATTACGGACTTCTTGAGTCGTATCCATTCGTCGAGGACAACTTTTGTACTGATGTTCCATTGAACCGCATTTGTAGCATGCACCGCTTTTCTCCAACATTCCCCAAAATGTCTTTTCCCACACTAAAGGCAATCTCGACTTCGATTATTTGCTACCGGGTTCTCGCTTTGAACCGATTCATCATTCCGGTTTCTTCTAAAATCTCTTTGAAGATCCAGATCATCGTGGTCTCTCTTATTTCGAATCTTTCTGGTTCTCGCTGCTCGAAGTTCTTAGCCTCTTCGGCTATTTTGGCCTTCTCCACCAGAGTGGAAAAATTTCTAACTTGTTGCAAAGCAATCAGAACCCTCAGCTCATCATTAAGTCCATCTTCGAAACGTACACAATGTTCATGATCCGTTGCTACAATTGTCCGCATAGCGGCTTAGACGTATAAACTCACTTCATATGTCGCCACGATCTTACTTCCTTGGACAAGATTCAAAATTCCTTCCTTCGAGCGCCTACATAACTCGCTCCAACATATTTTCCTTGAAGGCGCTTTAAAGAATTCCCGTTAATCGGTGCGGCTTCAAGACCTTCTCTAACAATGAGCCACCACCGACACGCCTCATCTCTTAACAAGGATACACTCCTCTCAATTTTTGCTCGACAAGACATTCCATATCATCCATAATCCGCTCCACGCCTTCGAGCCAAGATTCACCACATTCGAGCTACACCGAGACACCTCGAAAACTTCGCATTATTTGCCTTAAGTCGCCTCAAATTGACCCACGAGTTGTTGGCCCAATTCTAGTTCCAATGATTCTTTCCAAGACTCGCAACATTGCTTGAGTCAATGCATGATCTTCTTCCATGTGATCGCGTGATCCTGCCTCACTTTCAATTGATGTAGGTGCGCTCTACTTCCGGCATATGATTTGGTGCTTGCTTGTAGCACCTCGGCCTCTACCACGGCCACGCTCACTCGCGGCCCACGACCACCACATCCTCTAGTGCTCATGATAGCTTGTTCGCTTATCCGATTACAAGTTTTATGAATCAAAATTTTGTTTCGTGTTTATTAACGATATTTTATGAGATTTGAGATATAAAGTTGTTTTTCACAACATATCCTATAGTCTCAATCTCTACGCTTTTCACATCTAAAACTAGAAGTTCTAGAGTGTTCCTATGATCATATCATAGTAATCATTAAGTAGTAAATACTTACTTGACTTGTCACGGATGCTTGTGGTGCCATACTGATTTTTGAATGATTTCATATGTAAATTATTTGAACCCAAACCACAAATTGAGTTTTTGAAACTGGGCTCTGATACCACTAAATGTAACACCCCAAACCCGGTCTATGCGTTGAGACTAGATTTGGTTTGTTACATGAATCGAGCTATTTTTAAATTTGCAATAAGTTGAAAACTTCAATATAAATTTCAGATTTTAAAAAAATAGAAGAGTATTTGAATTTGATAATATTAAAAAACATTAGTTGAAAATCGTTGTATTATCAAAACCTTTAGGAAATTTGTTAAAGAGTTAACAATAACAAAATATTTATAAAAGAATTTCATATACTTGAAAACCCAAATTTATTTTAATAAAACATCATATAATCATAGCCCATAATTAGAAGTCCAAAGTATAGTTTAAAACCCAACACACATAAAATCCATAAATTATTTGTAGAGGCCCTTATTACAATAATCCAAAATAGTAAAAATACTTATTAAAAGTTCGAGTTTAAATAACCCATGTTTTTCAAGATGGCCTCCACAAAGTCATCCTCGCCCAAGTCCACGCCAATTTCCATTACCCGAGATGGAAAATTAAAAGGGTGAGTTACTTAGAACTCAGTGTATAACTCACTTACCACCATTATTGGGCCGATCATCAAGATATTATGTGGGCTTGAGCCTAATTATGTAATTCAACAATATATCATAAAAAAATAATTAATAATGCATGTAAAATGTATTTCCCATCCCAAACCTAATATCCATCCGCTAAGACCCCTGCATCAACCATCACACCGTGGGGATCAAGTCAACCCACCCCGCCATCACACCAATCGTAGGCATCAAGCCTTTTTATAATTATGGCAAAGCCACCAACTAGAGGCAATAAGCCATTATTGTGGCAGAGCCACCGAACTAGAGGCAATAAGCCATTATTGTGGTAGAGCCACCGAACTAGAGGCAATAAGCCATTATTGTGGCAGAGCCACCGAACTAGAGGCAATAAGCCATTATTGTGGCGAGCCACCGAACTAGATATTTGGCAACCGCCATTCTTCTCTTCATATATCCCACCCATGCAATTATACATGTACTATAAAATATAAAATTTCTTAATAATGCATAACATGGTGGGTTTATCAATAACATTTCATTTGGCCCATAATTATAATATAGCAATTTGTCTATTTAGCAGTTTAGTGGGCTTTGGCCCATTTACCGAACTAGAGTGTTTTGGCTCAATTTTAACGAACTAGAGTATTTTAGCCCAATTTTAACGAACTAGAGTATTTTGGCCCAATTTATCGAACTAGAGTATTTTGGCCCAATTTTAACGAACTAGAGTATTTTGGCCCAATTTTAACGAACTAGAGTATTTTGGCCCAATTTTAACGAACTAGAGTATTTTGGCCCAATTTATCGAACTAGAGTATTTTGGCCCAATTTTAACGAACTAGAGTATTTTGGCCCAATTTATCGAACTAGAGTATTTTGGCCCAATTTTAACGAACTAGAGTATTTTGGCCCAATTTATCGAAACATCCAATTTACATAATAACGAAAAATTTCTCGAGGGCATTTTTGTAATTTTTACGATTTAGACGTTTTTACGTATTTTCGTCAAAATATCAATATTTACGTTTTTACCGATCTAATCGTTTTTACGATTTACTTCATACCGTAATTGACATCCAACCGAGAAAATAATGAGTGTGAAGTTACACACCTCGATGCCGTGAGTACTAATCCTTCTCGCTCCTCTAAGACCTAAAACATATTTTGATTCGTTAGACAACTATTTCAGTAAAATATTCTTAATCGATAATAGATCCAAAATCTTACCCTCTTGATTTTGAATCACTTGATTTTCGCTTTTCCTCGCTTATTGATTCGCTAGCCGAGAATCCACCAACGATAACGGCTCTAAGTTCGTACTACTGAATAATGGACTTCCTTCTAAGATGGCCCGTAACCCGTGGAAAATCTCTTGACCGCCAAAACCGCTCTTCGCTTGAATGGGGATTTACTGATTCGCCCTCTTAACGTGACTAACCACCGCCTTTTCTTCCCTATTTTGAAAGTCTTCAAGATCCAAAGGAATTTTAGTTAGATCTAAAATAATATCAAATAATACTAGAGATTTTAAAGAGTGGGATTTCCTTACCACAATGAAACGCTTCCAACGCTTCCACGATTCCGCTCACTTGAGTTCCGATCTCGTTATTGCACTAAATAATAACGAAAGAAACGTTATTAGAATGAACGTTATATCGATTCAAAAAGTCCTTCAAATCACCATTACTATTCGGCCAAAATATCACTAATTAAAACGAAAACGAAAAAAAAAGAAGAACCCCTTACCTATAATCCACGATCGAAAAGAAAGGATTGAGAAAGGTGTTTGTGAGAGTTGGAGAATTCGGCTATGCAACCAAAGAAAAGAGAAAATAATTTCAGTTATGGCACTCTAGCATTCGGCCAAAAGAGAGTTTGATGGAGAAACTTTGATTGAAATAATTAGAATATGAGAAAGAGATGGTGATGAGGTAGTTTGATTTCAAAGAGAAAAGAAGAAGAAAAAAAAATGGACTTTTAGGAGTTAGTGCATTCGCCATGGCAAAAGAAAAGAAAGGGACTGGTTTTTGGTATGGTTGATTTGGCACAAGGAGAATACAAAAGAAAATTCACAAGATGAATAAAAGTGACCAAATGGTCAAAAGATTTTGGCTTTACCAATTGCAAAATTCGCCAAGATGAAAGTTGAAAGGAGAGGAATTAAAATTCTGCACAAAGTGCAAGGAATGACCAAAGAGAGAAAAGAAATTCTTAGCCAAAACTAACTCAAAAATTAGACTCCTCCCTATACCAAATTGTCGTCAAAGACATGGTCAATTGGCCATGATTTCTTTCCAAAATTTCCCTTGATATGTGCCTTATGTTCCCCTATCTTTCCTTAAGTATTTGATTCCATGCCATATATTTTCTATTTCCATAATCCTTTGATACACTAACCAAAAATAATATGGTCAACTCTTACCTTAATTGTCCTTGGCCGACACTTCCTATCTATGTGCGTAAAATTAAAACAAAAATTTCATCTAGGTGCTATACAAGGATTCGAACCTCTTCCCTCTTGCTATAACCCATGCGCCAATACCACCATGCCATATGCTCATTTTATGACACTCTTTAGCACATAATTTAACTTAAGTCCTAATGACATTTGTTTCCTTCAATAAATTCTCAATTAATAAATTTTATTCCTTTAAAATCTAAACACCAATTTATGCAATTTAAATACTCAGATTTTTAGGGTGTTACAATAATCCTATATTTGACTCGGTAGTCAGGTCAGGTATAGGGGTGTTACAGACTATGCACTTGAGACATGAAATGGAAATTTGATTTAACTGATAGTTGAATCACCTATTGATTGTATTTGATATCTTATTTCTATTTTATTATTGATTCAAATCATGATAGCACCACTGAGCCTTGTTACTCAGAGTATGGTTTGTTTATTACAATGCGTAGTTATTGTAGATCTCGAAATGTCAAAGTTATTGATAACATCCAATTTCAGCTCTCAACTCAGCAAAGCTTGTATATATTTTCTTTTCTAATTAGCATATGGCATGTACATAAGGTCAAGAATCGGTAATTAGGTCTATTTTGGGATGTTTTGGTCTTTTTGATAGAAAATGCTTATATAGTGAGTATGAACATTATGTTGGTAACATATATATGCATTAATCTAGCAAGTTGATGTTTTATTTGTCCATTTGGCCACATTTGGCCATGTTATGTTATGATCAAGTTATTTCTTGCATACCAAGTAAATGAACATGTACGTGCACTTGTAATTATAATTTGGTAGATATTTGATATGCTAATAATGTTAATTTGGCATATGTTGTAAATGCTTATAATATATTGAGTTGAGTTTTTGGTTCACATTGTAACACCCCATACCTGACCCAGTTGCCGAGTCCAAGCTACGAGATGGCACATCTATTACCGGAGCAACTATGATCAATTATATACATAATGTAACCATTTATACATGTTAGATAAGTATATTACACATTCATAGTATATTATATAATCATTTATGGGTCCTATAAGAGCTTACGAAAGCTCTTTTGCTAACTCAAGGTCGAATTAGGACCAAATTGTAAAGTTTTCAAAATATCAGGTTGACTGACTTCAGAGGTTCCTTGTCATGATACAACTCACAAATGAACTCTCGGAACGACGTTAAGGGATCGACATTGCAACATGACCATCTGTTTCGAAAAGATTCAATTGATACCTATTCAAATCATTCAAAAACATAAACCAGCCCTTCCATTCAATCATTTAAACAAAAAAAATACCATATTCATTTGTTCATTTCTATCAATCCAACATCACAAATACATAAACATTTCATAAAAAATCATTTCTACTTTGTTACCAATGACATTGTCCACATTTTTAACTATTTGGCCATTTGGTACCAGTTTATTACATCCAACCTATAGTCTGATATGCATATCAAGTTCAATTCAACCTTAACAATCCCAAAATATAATATATATACCATTTGGCCATATCAAGTTAACCATTACTAGCCTAAACATTACAAGATTATATTCTATATAAACTGACTCAAAACCTAGTTACATGCCATATATCAAAATGAAAAAGGACTATACAAACATTGTTGAGTCAATGACTGCTTAATAGATCCTGAATCATGTCTTGGGACTTTAAGATCCACCTAAACCTACACATGTAATAAACAAACCGTACGTTGAAAGATAAAGTTCAATAGTACTTTCATGATTCAAGTCAATGCAACATTAGCATTAGCATATAAACACAATGAACTCAAGTTCAATATTTAATCAATTTTCATTCCATTATGCCAAGAGTTTCCATTATCATATATATACATATAGCAAATTCGCATACCAATTCAACAAATGCAAATTTATGTACCATTTCATTATATGACCATTTAAAACATTCAATATCATGCCTTATCTTAGTATGTATACAAACAATCCATTTAACTTCCAAACACATATACATTTAACAATATGATACACAATTTCCATTTTCAATCAATGTCATTTGATCTTTCAACTTACGGTTCTATTCTCTTTCTGGATTCATACTCAATTCGGACCCTAGGGCTCGTTTCCAACCAGTTCACATAATCTTTTATATGTTTTCTCTATCATGCATTTCATATATGCACATATGGTTCCATATCAACAAATCATTTCAATTCAATATCATTTATCAAGCTTGTGTTTAATAATCCCTATTAACCTGACTCGATCTCAAACGAATACAAAAATCATCCACCAATATGGCACCGAAGCACATCATAGGGGAAATTGACAGACATTGTGCATACTAGTGAACGAAGCGCATCCTAGTACACGAAGTGCATATTAGCGCACAAAGCACATCCTAACCATGAAGTGCATCCTGGCACACGAAGTGCATAAAGCCGTACACAATCTAATCCTATGGCATGCCAACTATATTCGACTTTGCCCGAACAATTAATAGGGTACCAATGATCCAATTTTCATTATACAATATAATCCATATATCATTTCACATTCAATTTCATATTCTCATTTCAATTCATCATCAATTCACAATTATCTCATATCACATAACATGTTTTATTCCATTTTCATATCACATATCATGTATCAATTAGATCATGCTACTTTCTATTTTGTTCAATTCAGCCCAATTCTTGGTATTCAATATCATTCACAATGAATCAATTCATACTAAACTTATACACTTACCACGATACTCAAACATGCAATTAACATGAATATGGAAACAAATAAATTGATCTCTACAAACCAAATCTTGGCGTCACTAGTCTACGACTTCTCGATGGTCCGCTGTCGCCTTTAGCTACGTACAATAATACAAAAAATAGACAATATAAATTTCTCCAATTCAAATTCAAATACAAAGCCAAAAAATTTTCATTTTATTCAATTTAGTCCCTGAACTTGGGATATACGTATCTTTTGATATTTAGCATCAAACCAAAATCTGATTTCATATTCTTTCATTAAAGACCCTATACTTTCTATTCCTAGCATAATTTCATGATAGGTTTTCAATTTGGCCCCTAATGTTACAAATTTAACTATCAAACTTGTTTGTCTTTACAATTTAGTCCTTATCATAATCTAAGCTTAATTTCTATCAAATTTAAGCTTAATTCATCTATTTTGAAAAAATGGAAACTTGCTAAAAATTCAAAAATTAACAAATTGATACATAGGCTAACTAAAATCAAGCTTACATGATCATAACTCTATAGAAATTACATAAAAGGGGCTTAGTTACCTTGGAATTTAGCTTGGCTGAATGCTTAAACTTTAACTATGGTTTTTTTTTTTCTTTTCTAACCTTGGATGGTGGAAGAAGATGATATTATCATCTTTCTTTCCACTAATATACTATTTATATGTAATTAACCTTTAATTAATCATAATTAATTAAATTAATTATGTTTTATTATATTAATTTATCTTTTAATCTAAAATAAATTAGTATCATCATTACCATCCACTATCTATTATTTATTATTTGTTTATTTACCATTTTGGTCCACTGGATAATTACCATCTAGGTCCCCAAGCCTTTTCTTAATTAAAACTCAATAGTGATTGGACTTTTACAATTTAGTCCTTGAGTTTTAATTAACTACTTTTTGGCTAAATTACTTGACCGATATTTATTATAATATCATAATAACTCTGCAATTATTCCTATTTTATATTTACGGACTCCGTTTAAAGAAATGAGATTTTGAAATCATATTTTCTAGCACCATTAGATATCGAGTTGTTACACACATAGACCATTCAGTAATAATGTTTGGTAGGTTTGAGGCATATGATGCAAAATTTGGGGAAACTACCTTCATAGTGCGATTCTCCCCCATCAGTTTCATGACATTGAGCATCTGCTCTCATAGTCGTGACTCTCCCCTACTGAGGTTGTGACATTGAGTTCCTCTTGCCTTTAAAGATGTGACGTTCCCTTATTGAAGTCACGATGTCAATATCCTGTTTTCAAGGTCGCGATACATTCTATATGATGTCGCGACACCATGCTTCTACATTCAAATTCGTGATATTATTCCTTAATGTCGCAACATCACACCCCTATTTTGATTATTTTACATTTTAGTCCTTTATTCGTCATCATATGAATATGAGAGCTTTCATAGGCTCCCTCATGACTTAAGTTAGATTAAATAATATGTTTTATTTAAGTTTGAAAACTAAATGCGAGTATGACTTATCTATTAGATATAAAAATGAAATTGTAGTAGCTTCAATAATGAGTGTGACATCTCACATCTCAGATTTGATGATTGGGTCCGATGTGGGATGTTGCGATCGAACTAGGATTTGGTTGTTGAACTACCAACATGATATTCCACCTACTGGGTCTCAAAAAATTTATCCTAACCTATATATCCACAACCATGCACGCCCTCAAACACAACATCAAATACAACAAGTCGTTCTAGGCAACAATCTAAAGGCATCTATTCTCACCCCTTTCAACCTCATTTATATTTCCTTATGATTTCTCCTACAACAACCATTGCAATCCCATATTACTAACCCACAAATGATCTTTCAGCCCAGGGAGTTCAAAAAAGTATTCAACCAATGAAAAGACCATGGCTAACGAAAAAAGAGAATGTGTGTGTGTGTGAGAGAGAGAGAGAGAGGGTTCGAAAACTAAAACTAAAACAGCATCGTAACGGCTAGCTAATTCTTCATTTCTGTTGTGGTTGAAAAGTACTTTTAGAAAAAAAAATGCTTTTAGAAAATGTGTGGTAGAAAAGTGTTATGAAAAACTGTGGTTTGTGAATTTTTAGTGTTCTCAATTGCTGTCAAAATTTATGGTTGAAGGTTAAAATATTTTCTTTGGACATGATACTAGAAAGATAAAAATTATTTAAGTTATATGATATTTAAATAATTTAATATAATGGTACATGAAATATAAATTTTAAACCTTTTAATTAATTAATATAAATTATTTATAAAATTAATGATATATAAATTATTTTAAAAATTAACTATAATAATAAAATTATATTTAAATAATTTAATATAATGATACATGAAATACTTAAATACTTAAATATAATAATGCATAAAGTATAAATTAATCTAATTTTTATAAATCTTTTAAATATTTAATATAAATAAAAGTATTTTGATCATTTTACTTTTAAACATAAAAGCCAAAAGCCAAAAATAACTGCTTGTACATTTGGGTGAAAAACTCATTTCCAAAAACAATTGTTCTTAATTAAATATGTAATAAAAAAGCACTTTTAAAACCCCTACCATAATGAAAAATTGTGCGTAAATCTAAAAGTAGAGTTGTAAAGTAGCTTCCTTTGAGTCGGGTTTACGGTTTACCTCTAGGTTTTGAGTATACTGCTTTATGAATCACTGTCAATCTATTGATTTGGTAAAAGATGCAGGCACATTTGGAGAGAAAGGTGAGATCGCATGGGAGAGAAGAGAACGATGAATTTTTAAATATTTTTAATAATTTTATTATAAGTGTTAATCATATTTATACTTTTTAACTCAATGTTTAGATCATCTATAATTTCTCTCCAGCCCATAAATAGGAGGATAATGCGTTTTAGTGTATTTGAACTCACGTCTTCTTATATTGACAACAATACCTATACTAATCAAGTAAAAACTTAATTGACACTTTTAAAATCTTTTTTAATCGCTTGAAAATAATGCTTAAAAATTTCGCACCTATATAGGTGGAGAGATTTACAAAGTTGAGGTTCATTGTTTTGTGTTTTTATTTAGGCTTAATGTTATTATAAGCTTTGAGTAATTTTTATAAAAAAAAATCAATTAAGTTTCTTTAAAGTTTTTATTTGCACAAATTGAGCTTAAACTAATAAAATTGGTCAAATAGATATTTTGACTAATGTTGACCGTTAGTATTTAATAACAATGTTGATGTAATTGTTAATAGACTTCACGTCAGCACCAAAAGTTAATGTGGCAGTGCCACGTCAAAAAATAAAAAATTAGAATTATTTTTAAATAAGTATATAATAAATCTGGATACCCATTTGTCTAGATTCATTCTAGAATTATAAAAATATAAAAATTAGAAAAAATCATTAACATTTATTAAAATTCATAATAATCATTAGAAATTAATTAAGAACATAAAATTTACAAAAAAATTATTAAAAGCCATAAAAATTAGAAAAAATAATTTTAATATAAAAATTTAAAAATTTAAAAAACAAAAATATCCTCATAGTAATGTTTAATATCCATAATATATATAAAACACAAGTTTGGAAAAACTTTTAAACTAACAAGAATACCTGTAAAAACCCATTTTCACCTAGGCCCAATACCGAAAAGCCAAAAATAAAATAAAACCAAAATAGAATTTAAACCCGAGCCCAATTACAGTAGCCCAAATTTTAGACCCAACTAAGCCCAAACCTAAGACCCAAATCAGATCCAAGCCCGAAACAAAGCAGAATTGTAGGAAACCCTAGAGGCTTCCAAACCCTTTAGTGTCGTAGCCTTCACCACGCGCCTTTTGAGATCCCCACGTGCGCCCACACGCGCCTTTAGAACTTTCTGGAAACTTCTAGTGCCGCTCTCCCCCTCGAGTAGCCACCACGCACACGCGCGCCTCCACTCCACGCCAGCCTCAGCAACGGTTTCCTCACCATTCCACAATGCTCACACCTGTAAAGAGAAATGACAACAGAAAAGGGGCCAACGAAGAAAATAGAAACGATAGCAAAAAAAAAGAAAGACAGACTGTATTTCATTTTTTTATTTTATTTTTGATTTCATTCGACTATAAAAGACCGAAGAAATTACTTGTAAATGGGTTCACAATTTTCAGAACACAATTGCTAAATCGAGGTCAATCAAAAACGAAAGGTCTATCATTTTTCATTTTTTTCATATTCAAAACTGTTATATACATATAAGTTCTATTTCTTAAACAATATAGATATATCTGTTAACATATTTAAAAAAAAAGGAAGAAAAGAAGATTACAGGGTTTCGATCACTGCTCGTATGATGAGAAGTGAGCAATGGAGAAGTTATGCCAAAATATGGGTTCGCCCAGAGAGAAAAAAGGGTTCGCCCTTTTTGTTTTTTTTTTTTTAAAACTAGCAACAAATGTTTTTTTTTTTTGGGGGGGGGGAATTCGGCCTTATAAGCACATCTGAAACGACGCCGTTTAAGACCTTGCATTAAAGAGCTAAAACGACCCGCTCCAAGCTAGATCCACGTCTTTTTCAAAGTTCTGGGCTAATTTCTATTTTAATCCCTCCGCAGTTTATTGTTTTTTAAATTAAGTTTTGTTTTATTTTAAATTTCACTATTAAATTTTATGCCATTTTAATTTTATCCCATCTTTAAACGCAATGTTTATTAACTTGGGTAAATTTTGTTTTTAATCCTTCTTAATTTACGATATTGCATTTTAATCCTTTTCGATTTCATTTTTAATTTGTTACATTTTAGCTCTGTAATTTCGCTTCGATTTTTAATACAGATCCTTTAATTATTTAGTGATTATTTGTTTATTGATTTATTTAATTAGTCTTTTAATTAATATTAAATATTAAATATTTTAAATCGTTTTAGATATTATTTATTTCTATTTATATATGTTATTTTCATTAATTATATATATTATTGATTTTATATTATTTTATATATATCTATTATATATAATTTATTTCTTTCAAAGACCCTATTCTAAATTATGTATTTATTTATTCTATACACTTTTATATGTCATTATTATTGTGTATATATATATATATTATTCTATGTCAAGTTTTTATTTTTTTCATTTATGTATATATTACTTAAATTGATACATAGTATTTGATTATTATTTTTATGCTATATTTCAAAGATAATTTGTTTTCAATTAGTTATATTTTTAGATTTGATTATTTCTTAATAATGTTGGTATTTCCAAAAAGAGTGGTGAGATTATTGACTTTGTATATATTGAATTGTATGTTCATATTATTATTATTCTCCATTTGTATAAATGTTGTATTCGCATATTATTCTTTCATATTTGATTTGTATTTCTTTTTCTCATGATTTAATAAAAGCATCTTAAGTCGTTTTTAAAATCGCTTATTTAAAAGTTTCAAAACAAGGTAATATTCGTGCGTTTGGAAATTCAAAGAAATTGTGCCCAATCGTGCTTGGTGTGGTTTTTTGTTTGACCAAATAAACAAATATCCTTTCAAATTTCGTCCATATTTTCAAAATAAGGTAATATTTGTGCGTTTAGAAATTCGAAGAAATCGTGCCCAATCATGCTGGGTGTGGTTTTTTGTTTGTCCAAATAACCAAATACCATTTCAAAATTTCAATACATGTGCTTGGAGAATTTTGGGGATGATCTTAATTCGAGGACTCAGATTGTCGTATCCAATCGTGCTGGATATGATACTCTATTCCTTCGGAACAAGGGAATCTCAATATTCAATCAAGTTATTTAAAATTATTAAAAAAAAAAACAAAATTTCAAAACCATTTCCAACTTTTCAACATTAGGACAACAGTTAATCAATTTGGTACCAATTTTGGGTGTTGCGAGGGTGCTAATCCTTCCTCGCACGTAACTGATTCCCGAACCCGTTTTCTTCTGCAAATTTGTAGACCAATACTTTTTTTTAAAGGTGACCCGATCACACCTAAACAGAACGGATTGGTGGCAACTCTATATTTTTAAAGTTGATTCCCATTTTTCAAAACCCAATAAAAAATGGTTTCGACAGCTTGTTGACTCCACTGGGACTAGTTGAGTGTCAAGCCATAAATTGATTAATTTTTGTCCTTTTAATTGAAAATTTGGAAAATGGTTTTCTTAATGCATTTTTTTGTGCTATGATTGCAATAAGGTCGAATCTCATAAAATACTTTGGCATCACTTTGCATGACCGTTGTGGTCACACCTTTAAGTGGGAGTGAGAAACTATGCCTTCGTGAGGTTTTCACCTCCGCAAGGGCTAGTGGACTGCTTTCGGGATACATCTGTACCTATGTGCTTCGTGAGACTTTCATCTCTGCATGGCCATAAGGAAATGTATTCCCCTAAACCGAACTCAATCCATATGAGTCTATAATGGGTGAGGATTGAGGAATCCGCTGGTTCAGGTACCCATTCTTTAGAACCAAGCCGCATATAGCAGCCCTAGGCAGCTACCCTAGATAGAGCTACGCCAAATCCTAGTGGTCACTCTGTCAGGTGTTCTATGTTGTTTATTTCTCTTGCACTAACGTGTTTTCTTTTGTTTTGATTGCATTGCATTGCATTCATTCGATGCATTTGCATTGTATTTCATGCATGTGCATTACAACATTTGCATTACACCATTTTCATTACATGGCGTCATTTGCATGAGTTTTACAAAATGACCCTGATTAGGTGAAATATTTTCATTTAACCTAGAAGATATGGAACAAAGGTTGGAAAGATTAGAGCAAAGGCAAATATTGATGCAAGAGCAGTTGTCAAAATTCAACGGGATATTTGGGATCAAATGAATATGATGCGCCAGTTAACCCAATTACTAGTTAGAGGGTTTGAAAAAAGGAGTGGTCCAATGGTCAGCAGTGTGGATGATGATGAAGACATCATTTATTCCCCAATAAGTATCCCAACTCAACCAGAGACACATTCACGTGGGGTACCCGTCATTATTAGACCCCAATGTCCGACTGATATCTCGGCACTGTCGAATTTCCCGAGGGGTTTAGATTTTAGCCCAGAGGATGATCAAGTTAACCCTATTGTTCTTAGCTCAATAGAGACAAAGAAAAAGGGGATGGGGATTTCAAAGGCCTCGAAGGAGAAGGAAAAGGAAGTGGATAATATGAGTAAGCGTAATAGGGGAAATTCAAAACCGATTCTGATGAGTTTCGACCAAAGACAACACTACCACTATCGTTTCCCAAGACAAGAGACCAATCCAAAATCGAAAAAACTTCAGTTCGTGCCTATTTCGTATAGATAGTTGTACAGAATTTTGTTTGACGCACATGTTGTATTCCCTTTTCATATAGAACCAATACGGCCTCCATATCCTAAATGGTACGATGAGAACGCCCAATGTGATTACCATGCAGGAATTATGGGCAGTTGATGGAAAACTGCACCGCTTTCAAGATTTTAGTCGAAAGACTCATCAGATTGGGTATCATAAAATTCGATGATCCGTCAAGAGCAGAAAATTTTTTGTTCAACCATGGGATAACTATTGTAAGTACCATGATGAATAGAGGCATGAGATCAAAATCACATCAAGTTCAGGTATCTAGTGCGAAGCCTGATACTAGCGTTGTTGAATAGGCATCCAAGAGCGAACCAATGAATAGACTTTTCCAAGCTTCTGCCTTTACGTACTTGGGAAGATTTTAAACAATGGGACTGTGGAAGAGATCCCTATTTGTTTAGAATTAATTTAGAGTAATAGTTAAAACATGCTTGTTGCTTTAAGCCCAGAAGCAATAAGAATCTTTTTGTGAAATGGGCTTGTGTCCAGAATCTTTATTTCAATAAAATGCATCTTTTTAAGTAAATATTCTTTTCATTCTTTACATTTCATACTGTACATTTTTTTGTGTTTTATTCATGACCATACCATAAAAAATAATTATCCTTAAAATCATTTATTCTTTGGATTGCCTTTGTATCTAGGTACCCAAATATCAATGATAGGAGCGACGTTGTTACAGACTCTCTTTTTGAATGAGATATGAGTTTAGGGGATCTAAGGACTTTGAATACGACAGAGATTGTAGCCTATCTTTTGAATTGCTAAGGATGGTTGAACAAGTGAAAATAGACTCTACTTTGCAAAGGGTCAGTGAATGTTGCGAGCTTAGAAAATGGGTAAAAATTGAAGCCTAACTCACCACAGAAATAAGGCAAAACATCATTGAGTTATTTTCAAGAATTCCAAGATGTTTTTGCACAATCATGTCAAAATACGCTAGGCTTGAAATGTGGGTATGCTATTAATGGTACTACGATGGTCAGGCTAATCAAGAGAATCGGGTTACTGGAAATTGCATCAGTTATGCCGTAAATGCTAAATTGGGGAAAACAAACTTATATGCCTCTTCCATTCCTTCTATAGGTGGGGCATAGACGTTATGGGGCAGATCTCGTCAAAAGCATCTAGCCGACACCAATTCATCTTCAGGGTGAAGGTTGCTTCATATGTCAAATTTACAAAGTCAGCAGTCATCAAATTCAAATTCAAATTCAAATTCAAGTTCAAATGCAAATTCAAATTAAAAAAAAGGGCAATAAAGAATGCCAGAAAGAAACATGTTTAACATCATCGTACAATTTACAGTCTGTTCAAAGATCAGACACCATATCAATGCAATAAAAGCAGCCAAAAAAAACTATTCAAAGTTTTTGAAAAATGACTGAGATTTGTAAAGGTTGGCATAAATAAGTTACCATTTACCCTCTTTGTTCTTGAATGTTGGTCAGGACCTTCATAGGGGCAACATCTTTCCCATTGGTTTATGAAAGGGAAGCTGAAACACCCCACACCCAGCCCACGAGCCTGGACCGGATCTGGTATGTTCCCCGGTGAAACCATTTCAAATTCTTTTGTATTTAGGAAAAAACTTGAGCATTTTGAGGGAAAGTTTGTTTTGGGTTGGACTTGAGTTGAAAAGCAGTTTATTTCGTTATTAAAATCCTTTTGATTTAGGTGACAAAACGTTTGGGCTTTGAATTAAATTAATTTTACTTAATCTTTTGATAAATATAAAGATTGTATGCTCAATAAATAAAAGTAAAGTAAACGCTACACGCTCTTATTACATCAAATAATTCCCAAAATTTAAATTCAAAATACTTAAAATAAAATAAAAGTCCAAGTTAAATTTCTTCTTGTGCATGGCCATCCCTAAGCTTCTTAGAACTTGGGTCCATTACTATTCGTCACTGAAAATAGTCCCACAAATGGGTGAGTCAAATAGACTCAATGTGTAACCAACACTAAGAATTAACATTTTAGGCATGCATTATCATATCACATACATGTTCATATAACGGTAAAAATAATGATGCAACCCAAACCCAAACCTATATGCCATCCGCTACACTCCACCGTACCATCCCGCATAATTGTGGGGACTACTAAGTCAACCTCCATCCACTACACACCATCGAAGGCGATCATTGCGGTGGGCGTGCTCATCGCCCATATAAAATTCTTGGCATAGCCACTAGATAATTGTGTCATGAGACACCACATTCGGATAATGTAACAAAGTTACCACATTCGAGATAATGTGACCAAGTCACCACATTCGGATAATGTGACCAAAGTCACCACATTCGGATAGTGAGACCAAGTCATCACATTCACTTCCCTTTCTCAAATAACCCGAATGCCCCATATTATTCATATCATGCATATCATACTTAAATTCACATTCATGTCACTTTTCACATGTTAAGTATAACATATTTCGTAATCCTAGTAGGAGTAGGAAAACGACTGAGTACTTTGTACCATAACATGGTACTTTAGCCACATTCTTACACTTTCATATTAACACATATATCAAGTTTAAGCCATAAATCTATTAAGATTAGTGTGGGTACACACGGTACCTTATCCATATTCTTACACTTTCATATTAACACATTTAATTTAAAACATAGCCATGAACATATTAAAACTTAGAGTAGGGTACACACCTGATTCGCTTAGTAATTCCTTGAGATTCAGAAAAGCTTGATCTAACACCTTAGATCTTAGATCTCTACATTTATTCAATCACTTAATACTTAGTAAAGAGCCATTTGACCATAAATCCAAATCCTAGTAGGATTTGTGCACTAAAACTTACCTTGTTGCGGTTGAATTAAAATCAAATCCGGAAACTTATATTCTTCTCCTTTGAAATCGGCTAATCACTAGATCCCTTGAATCGGTTAGTTTTAGCTTAAAATACATAATAATAGATCTACTACAAAAATAGGGTCTTGGCGAATTTTCATAGTCACTTACCTTAAGGATCTTAAATCTAAAATTCATAGAATAACTAGGGAACACGCGGCCTATGGTGTACCTTCGGAAAAGAACTTCTCCTTCCATGATTGGCCAAGATTAATAATCGAAATTAGTCCCTAAATTTTGATAAGTCTAAAATAAAAAGAATGAAAACTAAACTTGGATCTTACCCTTATTTGAAGGAATCGATTGCACCTTCACTTTAACCTTCGAGAGATTCTAGCTATGGCTAAATGATGCTCTCACAACTTTTGGCTTTTGGAGGATTAGAAAGAAAGAGAAGGAAGAATAAAACTTTAGGAATTTCGACAGGAGAGAGAGAATCGCTTAAGAAATTCGGCAAAGGAAGAGTGAATGAATGAATGAATGGCCTTCTCTTCCTTTTATAGCCAAATTACTAGCTAGAGTCCTTAACTTGGCCACCACTCTTCCTATGTGATAATTATCACTTTATCAAAAGAATTAATCCAACAATTATCTCCTAATTAGCGAAATTCTAAAGGAAATAAAACTCCTCTTTAAGAGCCCACATGCCGTCCACCTCTCGCTCTTTGTAGCAAAATAAAACTTCTTTTATTTGCTTCCTAAGTGACTCTATCCACGGCCCAAATACACTTGCATGTGGCGCCATTTCCAGAGGCCCTAAGTGGCATCTTGAGCCACTTTTCCAAGCCTGTTGTGTGTCAAATTTCACATATTTTTTTCTTAAGGCCACCTTGCCTTAATTTCCTCTTTTAAACTTTAAAACTCGACATTTCTAAGTCATTTCTAAGTTTCCAAAAATTTTCGTTTGGCTCTTTAAACTTGACATTTCCTTACATTTCCAAGTTTCTCAAAATGTTTACTTTCCTCTTTTGAATCATTTCCAAATCATTTCCTTATATTTCTTAGTTTCCAAAGATGTTCACTTTCCTCTTTTTGAAACTTAACATTTCTAAATCATTTCTTACATTTCCTTACATTTCCCTACATTTCCTTACATTTCCCTACATTTCTTTACATTTCCATACATTTCCTTACATTTCCATACATTTCCATACATTTCCATACATTTTCTTACATTTCCATACATTTCCTTACATTTCCATACATTTCTTTACATTTCCATACATTTCCTTACATTTTCATACATTTCCATACATTTTCTTACATTTCCAAGTTTCTAAAAATGCACACCACATATCACAGTAAACATGCTATTTCATAAAATTAAGCAAAAATGCACACAATGGGATTCGAACCTCTTCCCTCAAAGTACTTCACTTGATGCCATAACCCTTGCACCTTAGGTGGCGTCCCTTGCCACTTTTTCACATGACTTCTTGTTTTTAACTTAAAAACCAATAATTGTCCAAAGCTTTCCCTTCCATCCTAGGATTTTAAAAACCCTTAATTCACTTCCAAACACTGCCAAAACCTACTACTCATGAATTATGCACAAACGCATAACCCCTAATCCAGGATGTCACAGAAGTAATTGTGGGAGGTTAAGACTTATTTTCTCCAAGCTTTGATTGAGTTGGATCAAGCAGAATGTCTCTAGTGAGCTTGATTGAAAGTATTCAAAATAGATGATACGGGCTTATGACAAAGAGGTTCGCCCAAGAAAATTTTATGATGGGTACCTGACATTAAGAAGGATTCTTCTAGTACAAAAAGATTTTAGAGGAAAGTAAATGCCAAATTTGGAAGGCTTATTCTCGAAGATCATTAATTTTGACCAAAATGGATGGCAAGGATATGCTCAGGTTGGTGAATCTAGATTTCATCTAAAAGGAGAGGCTAAGGTGAAAACCCGTAAAGGGCACTTTGAGACCTTTTTCAAAAAAAAAGGAAAAAAAGAAAGAAAAAGGAAAAAAGAAAAGAAAAGAAATAAATAATTTTCAATAAAAAAAGAAGAAAGAAAAAGGAGAGGCTAAGACGAAAACCCGCAAAGGGCGCTTTGAGACCAAAGCGGATTTGAGTTGAAAACCCGAAAAGGGCGGCTCAAATTTTGATCAAAAGTGAGGCATACAGCGGTCTCAATACATTTGACTTAGAAATGAAGAAGTATGTGACATCTTGGGGCACCAACAAAGTACTCCGGATCCCATGGACACATATTGAACTTAAAATGGTCCTCAAGAAGTTTGAACAAGAGAAGCTCAGGCTGCGATATCTAGGGCACCTAGTTTCCATCTTACCCATTTGAAATTTGTTATCTTTAATTATTTTATTCATTTCAAAATACACTACCAATAAATTTCCTTTAATTGCATCTTCTAGCTTTGCTTAACTTATTTGTTTCGAGTTATGCTCCTAATTCATTTCTTTCTTGTCCATCGTTCTGATATTTTTCAAGCATTTTGCATTGAAATAACGATTAGTGGACTAATAATCCTTTCATAAAAGGAGTTTTGCATATTACTCTGGAAGCTTCTGAATAGTACAAGAAACTGAAATAGGACTATTGTTTAGAACTCACCAAGTTGAAGAATGGAAGTATCGTTGGAGCAAAAGTCCAAATCGAGATTTTTTCTCCGAATTTTTGTCAAAGATAGTGGTTGAACAAATGGCAAGATATTGCGTCAGTAATACAATCCTGACGAAAAATGGGCATCATTAACCCAAGTGTAAAATGGGAATCATTCTCTAGGGAAAAATTGATATTCTGCATTCACATGAGCATCATGTATATACATCTGGTTGGGTCACCCAAGGAGTGATCAGTTGATGGAACAAGCTACAGGCCATATACCCCCGAGTTATAGTGGGATAGATGGAAGATAATATAAATCTTGTACCTTTGAATAGCAATGTGATAGATTGAAGAAGAAACAAATCCTACATCTCGAGGTCGCAGTGGGATAGATGAGAAGAGATTCAGATTCTATACCCCTAAGTCATAAGGAGATGAAGCCTGAGGTTATAATGGGGCAAATCTGTTGAGCAAGATATTTGTTTTCTCGGGTTTTCTGTCAAAAATACCAGTCGAACACGATGGCAACATAATGCATCAGTGATAAAGCCTTTATAAACAATTATTGATGACACCTTAAAAATGGATCATTCTCATGAAATTCTGCATTCATGCAAAACACATTTAGTTAGGAGCATTTGATTCATTCCAATCATTGCATCCTAATCATTGTAATAAATCATTCTCATGACATTCTGCATTCATACAAATATCATCCATAAAACACATCTATTTAGGGGCATGTTATTCATTCCAATCATTGTATCCTAACCATTTTGCATAAACATAAACATATAAAACCGATTTTACAAGACAGGTCCCCCAGAGGATGGTGTCACAACATTGGTGAATTAGCAGATCTTGCCTTCCTAAGCGAAGCGGGTTGAAGATATGCAAATCTGGCAATCTTGAAGTTGTAGGAGTAGATTGAAGAAATTAGTCTGGCATCCCTGGGTTTGCAGTGGAACAGATTGAAGATATTAGATCTGGCAATCCTAAATTTGCAGGAGTAGATCGAAGACATCAGATCTTTCCTTCTTGAGTGAAGCAGATCGAAGATATGCGAATCTGGCAATCTTGAAGTTGCAAGAGCAGATTGAAGATATTAGTCTGCATCCTTGAGTTTGTAGTGGAACAGATTGAAGATATCAGATCTGGCAATCCTGAAGTTGTAGGGCCAGATCGAAGGCATCAGATCTTTCCTTCCTGAGTGAAGCGGATCGAAAATAGCAAATCTGGCAATCCTAAAGTTGTAGGAGCAGACTAAAGATATTAGTATGGCATCCCTAAGTTTGCAGTGGAGCAGATTGAAGACATCAGATCTGGCAATCCTGAAGTTGCAAGAGTAGATCGAAGACATCAGATCTTTCCTTCCTGAGTGAAGCGGATCGAAGATAGCAAATCTGGCAATCCTGAAGTTGTAGGAGCAGATTGAAGATATTAACCGGGCAATCCTGAGTTTGCAGGAGTAGATTGAAGATAGCAAATCTGACAATCCTAAGTTTACTGGAACAAATTGAAGATAGCAAATCTGTCTCCCTGAGTTTGCAGAGGAGAAGATCAAAGATAGCAGATTTGGCATTCCTGAAGTTACAGGAAGCAGATTGAAAACATTATATCTTGTCTCCCGAGTTTGCGGTGGAGCAAATTGAAGCTACAAGTCTAATTTAATTAAGTGGATCGAAGCGCTAGTTCCTGGGCCCTTGAAGATACAGTGGGATGGAATGAAGCTACTCAAAGACAAAAAGCACTGAAAAAAGTCCAAAATTTGAAGACCGGACAAAAATTGGCCCTTTTTGAAGTCTTTGCTCTATTCTCGTTACACGACAATGAGCAAAGAGAGGCAGCTGTAAAAACCCATTTTCACCCGGGCCCAATGCCGAAAAGCCAAAAATAAAATAAAACCAAAACAAATTTTAAACCCGAGCCCAATTACAGTAGCCCAAATTTTAGACCCAACTAAGCCTAAACCTAAGACCCAAATCAGATTCGAGCCCGAAACAAAGCAGAATTGCACGAAACCCTAAAGGCTTCCAAACCCTTCAGCGCCGCAGCCTTCACTACGCGTGCCCCTTGAGCTCCTCGCGTGCTCTCCACGCGCGCCTTTTGAGATCCCCACGTGCGCCCACGCGTGCCTTTAGAACTTTCTGGAAACTTCTAGCGCCGCTCTACCCCTCGAGTAGCCACCACGCACACACGCGTCTTCAACCCATCCAGCCTCAGCAACGGTTTCCTCACCATTCCACAATGCTCACACCTGCAAAGAGAAATTACAACAGAAAATGGGCCAACGAAGAAAACAAAATGATAGCAAAAAAAAGAAAGACAGAATGTATTTCATTTTTGATTTCATTCGGCTATAAAAGACCGAAGAAATTACTTGTAAAGGGGTTCACAATTTTCAGAATACAATCGCTAAATCAAAGTCAATCAAAAACGAAAGGTCTATCGTTTTTCATTTTTTTTATATTCAAAACTGTTATATACATATAAGTTCTACTTCTTAAAAAATATAGATATATCTGTTAAAATATAATAAAAAAAGGAAGAAAAGTAGATTACCTCGGGTTTCTTACCATCGTTCAGGGCGGAGTTGAGGCGGAGCAGTGGAGAAGTTGCGGCCGAAATCTGGGTTCGCCCAGAGAGAAAAAAGGGTTCAACCTTTTGGTTTTTTTTTAAAACTAGCAACAAATGTTTTTTTTTGGGAAAATTCGGCCTTATAAGCGCATCTGAAACGACGCCATTTAAGACCTTGCATTAAAGCGCTAAAACGACGCCGTTTGCCCCAGGATCCGCGCGCCTGACCCGCTCCAAGCTAGATCCTCGTGTTTTTCAAAGTTCTGGGCTAATTTCTATTTTAATCCCTCCGTAGTTTATTGTTTTTTTTAAATTAAGTTTTGTTTTATTTTAAACTTCACTATTAAATTTTGTGCCATTAAATTTCACTATTAACTTGGGTAAATTTTGTTTTTAATCCTTCTTAATTTACGCGTATTGCATTTTAATCCTTTTCGATTTCATTTTTAATTTGTTGCATTTTTAGTTCTGTAATTTTGTTCTGATTTTTAATACATTCCTTTAATTATTTATCTAATTATTTGTTTATTGATTTATTTAACTAGTCTTTTTAATTAATATTAAATATTAAATATTTTAAATTGTTTTAGATATTATTTATTTCTATTTATATATGTTATTTTCATTAATTATATATATTATTTATTTTATATTATTTTATATATATCTATTATATATAATTTATTTCTTTCAAAGACCCTATTCTAAATTATGTATTTATTTATTCTATACACTTTTATATATCATTATATATTTATATATATATATTATTCTATGTCAAGTTTTTATTTTTTCATTTATGTATATATTACTTAAATTGATACATATTATTTGATTATTATTTTTATGCTATATTTTAGCATAATTTGTTTTCAATTAGTTATATTTTTAGATTTCGTTATTTCTTAATAATGTTGGCATTTCCAAAAAGAGTGGCGAGATTATTGACTTTGTATATATTGAATTGTATGTTCATGTTATTATTATTCTTCATTTGTATAAATGTTATATTCGCATATTATTCTTTCATGTTTGATATTGTATTTCTTTTTCTCATGATTAATAAAAGCATCTTAAGTCGTTTTTAAAATCACTTATTTAAAAGTTTCAAAACAAGGTAATATTCGTGCATTTGGAAATTCGAAGAAATCGTGCCCAATCGTGCTGGGTGTGGTTTTTTGTTTGACCAAATAAACAAATATCCTTTCAAATTTCGTTCATATTTTTAAAATAAGGTAATGTTTGTGCGTTTGGAAATTCGAAGAAATCGTGCCCAATCGTGCTGGGTGTGGTTTTTTGTTTGTCCAATTAACCAAATACCCTTTCAAAATTTTAGTACATGTGCTTGGAGAATTTTGGGGATGATCTTGAATTCGAGGACTCAGATTGTCGTATCCAATCGTGCTGGATGTGATACTCTATTCCTTCGGAACAAGGGAATCTCAATATTCAATCAAGTTATTTAAAATTATTAAAAAAAACAAATTTCAAAACCATTTCAAACTTTTCAACATTAGGACATCAGTTAATCAATTTGGTACCAATTTTGGGCGTTGCGAGGGTGCTAATCCTTCCTTGCACGTAACTGATTCCCGAACCCATTTTCTTCTGGAAATTCGTAGACCAAAATTTATTTTATAGGTGACCCGATCACACCTAAACAAAAAGGATTGGTGGCAACTCCATATTTTTAAAGTTGATTCCCATTTTTTAAAACTCGATGAAAAAATTGTTTTGACAGCTTGGCGACTCCACTGGGGACTAGTTGAGAGTCAGGCCATAAATTGATTAATTTTTGTCCTTTTAATTGAAAAATTTGGAAAATGGTTTTCTTGATGCATTTTTTTGTGCTATGATTGCAATAAAGTCGAATCTTGTAAAATACTTTGGCATCGCATTGCATGACCATTGTGGCCACACCTTTAAGTGGGAGTGAGAAACTATGCCTTCGTAAGGTTTTCACCTCCGCAAGGGCTAGTGGACTGCTTCCGGGATACATCTGTACCTATGTGCTTCGTGAGATTTTTATCTCCGCATGGCCATAGGGAAATATATTCCCCTGAATCGAACTCGATCCATATGAGCCTATAATGGGTGAGGATTGAGGAATCCGCTGGTTCAGGTACCAATTCTTTAGAACCAAGGTGCATATAGCAGCCCTTGGCACTTACCCTAGATAGAGCTACGCCAAACCCTAGTGGTCACTCGGTCAGGTGTTCTATGTTTATTTCTCTTGCACTAACGTGTTTTCTTTTGTTTTGATTGCATTGCATTACATTCGTTCCATGCATTTGCATTGCATTTCATGCATGTGCATTACATCATTTACATTTCGCCATTTTCATTACATGGCGTCATTTGCATAAGTTTTGCAAAATGACCCTGATTAGGTGAAATATATTCAGTTAACCTAGAAGATATGGAACAAAGGTTGGAGAGATTAGAGCAAAGGAAAATATTGATGCAAAAGAAGTTGGTCAAAATTCAACGGGATATCCGGGATCAAATGAATATGATGCGCTAGTTAACTCAATTACTAGTCAGAGGGTTTGAAAAAGGAGTGGTCCAATGGTCAGCAGTATGGATGATGATGAAGACATCATTTATTCCCCAATAAGTATCCAAACTCAACCAGACACGCATTCACGTGGGGTACCCGTCATTATTAGACCCCAATGTCGGTGATATCTCGGCACTGTCGAATTTCCCGAGGGGTTCAAATTTTAGCCTAGAGGATGATCAAGTTAACCCTATTGTTCTTGGCTCAATAGAGACAAAGAAAAAGGGGATGGGGATTTCAAAGACCCCGAGGGAGAAGAAAAAGAAAGTGAATAATATGAGTAAGCGTAATAGGGGTAATTCAAAACCGATTATAGTAGCTCAGCCAAAGACAACAGCTACCAGCTATCAGGTTTCCCCAATCCAAAATTGCAAAAACTTTAGTTCGTGCCTATTTCGTATAGAGAGTTGTATAGAATTTTGTTTGACGCACATGTTGTATTCCCTTTTCATATAGAACCAATACGGCCTCCATACCCTAAATGGTACGATGAGAACGCCCAATGTGAATGCCATGCAGGAATTACGGGGCACTCGATGGAAAACTACACCGCTTTCAAGAAATTAGTTGAAAGACTCATCAGATTGGGTATCGTAAAATTCGATGATCCCTTTAGGGCAGAAAATTCATTATTCAACCATGGGATAACTATTGTAAGTACCATGATGAATAGGGGCATGAGATCAGGAGCACTTCAAGTTCAGGGCTCTGGTATGAAGCCTGATACTGGCGTTGTTGAATAGGCATCTGAAGAGAGAACCAATGAATAGACTTTTCCAAGCTTCTACCTTTATGTACTTGGGAAGATTTTAAACAATGGGGCTGTGGAAGAGATCCCTATTTTTTTTAGAATTAATTTAGAGTAATAGTCAAAACATGCTTGTTGCTTTAAGCCCAGAAGCAATAAGAATCTTTTTGTGAAATGGGCTTGTGTCTAGAATCTTTATTTCAATAAAATGCATCTTTTTAAGTAAATATTCTTTTCATTCTTTACTTCATACTGTACATTCTTTTGTGTTTTATTCATGACCATACCATAAAAAATAATTATCCTTAGAATCATTTATTCTTTGAATTGCCTTTGTATCTAGGTACCCAGATATCAATGTCAAGAGCGACGTTGTTACAGACTCCCTTTTTGAATGAGATATAGGTTTAGGGGATCTAAGGACTTTGAAGACGACAGAGATTGTAGCCTATCTTTTGAATTGCTAAGGATGGTTGAACAAGTGAAAATAGACTCTACTTTGCAAAAGGTCAGTGAACTTTGCAAGCTTAGGAAATGGGTAAAAATTGAAGCCTAACTCACCACAGAAATAAGGCGAAACATCATTGAGCTATTTTCAAGAATTCCAAGATGTTTTTGCACAATCATGTTAAAATACGCTAGGCTTGAAATGTGGGTATGCTGTTAATGGTACTACGATGGTCAGGCTAATCAAGAGAATCGAGTTACTGGAAATTACATTAGTTATGCCATAAATGCTAAATTGGGGAAAAACAAACTTAGATGCCTCTCCCATTCCTGGCAGATCTCATCAAAAGCATCTAGCCGACACCAATTCATCTTTAGGGTGAAGGTTGCTTCATATGCCAAATTTACAAAGTCAACAGTCATTAAATTCAAATTCAAATTCAAATTCAAGTTCAAATGCAAATTCAAATTCAAAAAAAAAGGGTAGCAAAAAATGCCAGAAAGAAACATGTTTAACATCATCGCACAATTTACAATCTGTTCAAAGATCAGACACCATATCAGTGCAATAAAAGTAGCCAAAAAAAACTATTCGAATTTTTTGAAAAATGACTGAGATTTGTAAAAGTTGGCATAAATAAGTTACCATTTACTCTCTTTGTTCTTGAACGTTGGTCAGGACCTTCATAGGGGCAACATCTTTCCCATTGGTTTATGAAAGGGAAGCAATTGTGGGAGGTTAAGACTCCTTTTCTCCGAGCTTTGATTGATTTGGATGAAGCAGAATGTCTCCAGTGAGCTTGATTGAAAGTATTCAAAATAGATGATACGGGCTTATGACAAAGAGGTTGGCCTAAGAAAATTTTGTAATGGGTACCTAACATTAAGAAGGATTCTTCTAGTACAAAAGGATTTTAGAGGAAAGTAAATGCCAAATTTGGAAGGCTTACTCTCGAAGATCATTAATTTTGACCAAAATGGATGGTAAGGATATGCTCAGGTTGGTGAATCTAGATTTCATCTAAACGGAGAGGCTAAGGTGAAAACCCGTAAAGGGCACTTTGAGACCTTTTTCAAAAAAAAAAAAAGGAAAAAAATCAAAAAAAAAAAAATAAAAAAATAAAAAATAAAAAGAAAGGAAAAGAAAAGAAATAATTTTCAATCAAAAAAAAAAAAAAAAAAGAAGAGGCCAAGGCGAAAACCCGCAAAGGGCGCTTTGAGACCAAAGGGGATTTGAGTTGAAAACCCGGAAAGGGCGGCTCAAATTTTGATCAAAAGTGGGGCACACAGTGGTCTCGCTACATTTGAATTAGCAATGAGGAAGTATGTGACATCTTGAGGCATCAACAAAGTACTCTGGATCCCTTGGACACATATTGAGCTTAAAATGGTCCTCAAGAAGTTTGAACAAGAGAAGCTCAGGCTGCGATATCTAGGGCACCTACTTTTCATCTTACCCATTTGAAATTTGTTATCTTTAATTATTTTATTCATTTCAAAATACACTACCAATAAATTTCCTTTGATTGCATCTACTAGCTTTGCTTAACTTATTTGTTTCGAGTTATGCTCCTAATTCATTTCTTTCTTATCCATCGTTCTGATATTTTCCAAGCATTTTGCATTGAAATAACGATTAGTGGACTAATAATACTTTCATAAAAGGAGTTTTGCATATTACTTTGGAAGCTTCTAAATAATACAAGAAACTGAAAGAGGACTATTGTTTAAAACTCACCAACTTGAAGAATGGAAGTATCATTGGAGGAAAAGCCCAAACTGAGATTTTTTCTCCGAATTGTTGTCAAAGATGGTGGTTGAACAAATGACAAGATATTGCATCAGTAATACAATCCTAACGAAAAATGGGCATCATTAACCAAAGTGTAAAATGGGAATCGTTCTCCGGGGAAAAATTGATATTATGCATTCACACGAGCATCATGCATATACATCTGGTTGGGTCACCCGATGAGTGATCAGTTGATGGAACAAGCTACAGGCCCTATACCCCCGAGCTATAGTGGGATAGGTAGAAGATAATACAGATCTTGTACCTTTGAATAAAAATGTGATGGATTGAAGAAGAAACAAATCCTACATCTCGAGGCCATAGTGGGATAGATGGGAAGAGATTCAGATTCTATACCCCTAAGTCACAAGAAGATGAACCCTGAGGTTACAATGGGGCAAATCTTTTGAGCAAGATATTTGTTTTCTTGGGTTTTCTGTCAAAAATACCAGCCGAAAACGATGGCAACATAATGATCAGTGATAAAGCCTTAATAAACAATGAGCGATGACACCTTAAAAATTGAGCATTCTCATGAAATTCTGCATTCATGCAAAACACATTTAGTTAGGAGCATTTGATTCAATCCGATCATTTCATCTTAATCATTGTAAGAAATCATTCTCATGACATTAAAAAATTCATACAAATATCATCCATAAAACACATCTATTTAAGGGCATGTTATTCATTCTAATCATTGCATCCTAACCATTTTGCATAAACATAAACATATAAAACCAATTTTACAAGACAGGTCCCCCATAGGATGGTGTCACAACATTGGTGAATTAGCAGATCTTGCCTTCCTGATCAAAGCGATTCGAAGATATGCAAATCTGGCAATCTTGAAGTTGAAGGAGTTGATTGAAGAAATTAGTCTGGCATCCCTGAGTTTGCAGTGGAGCAGATTGAAGGTATCAGATCTAGCAATCTTGAATTTGCAGGAGCAGATCAAAGACATCAGATCTTGCCTTCTTGAGCGAAGCAGATCGAAGATATGCCGTCGGCAATCCTAAAGTTGCGTATGATTGAAGATATTAGTCCGCATCCACGAGTTTACGATGGAGCAGATTGAAGATATCAGATCTGGCAATCCTAAAGTTGCAGGACCAGATCGAAGACATCAGATCTTGCCTTCCTGAGCGAAGTAGATCGAAAATAGTAAATCTAGCAATCCTGAAGTGCAGGAGCAGATTAAAGATATTAGTCTAGCATCCCTAAGTTTGCAGTGGAGCATATTGAAGAATCAGATCTGGCAATCCTGAAGTTGCAGGAGTAGATCGAAGACATCAGATCTTGCCTTCCTGAGCAAAGCAGATCGAAGATAGCAAATCTGGCAATCCTGAAGTTGTAGGAGCAGATTGAAGATATTAACCTGGCAATCCTGAGTTTGCAGGAGTAGATTGAAGACAGTAAATCTGACAATCCTGAGTTTGTAGGAACAGATTGAAGATAGCAAATCTGTCTCCCTGAGTTTGCAGAGGCGAAGATCGAAGATATCAGATTTGGCATTCCTGAAGTTACAGGAAGTAGATTGAAAACATCAAATCTTGTCCCCCTAAGTTTGCAGTGGAGCAAACTGAAGCTACAAGTCTAATTTCCTTAAGTGGATCAAAGCGCTAGTTCCCGGGCCACTGAAGATGCAGTGGGATGGATGAAGCTACTTAAAGACAAAAAGCACTGAAAGAAGTACAAAATTTGAAGTCCGGACAAAAATTGGCCCTTTTTGAAGTCTTTGCTCTATTCTCGTTACACGAAAATGAGCAAAGAGGGGCAGCTGTAAAAACCCATTTTCGCCCGGGCCCAATACCAAAAAGCCAAAAATAAAACAAAACCAAAATAGAACTTAAACCCGAGCCCAATTACAGTAGCCCAACCTTTAGACCCAAATAAGCCCAAACCTAAAACCCAAATCAGATCCAAGCCTGAAACAAAGCAGAATTGCAGGAAACCCTAGAGGCTTCCAAACCCTTCAGTATGCACCACCTTCACCTTCACCAAGCATTATATACATATAAGTTGTTATATACATATAAGTTCTATTTCTTAAACAATTGCTAAATCGAGGTCAATCAAAAACGAAAGGTCTATCGATTTTCATTTTTTTCATATTCAAAACTGTTATATACATATAAGTTCTATTTCTTAAACAATATAGATATATCTGTTAACATATTTAAAAAAAAGGAAGAAACGAAGATTACCTAGGGTTTCTGACCGCCATTCAGGGTGGAGCTGAGGCGGAGCAGTGGAGAAGTTGAGGCCAAAATCTGGGTTCGCCCAGAGAGAAAAAAGTGTTCGCCCTTTTCGTTTTTTTTAAACTAGCAACAAATGTTTTTTTTGGGGGGGGAATTCGGCCTTATAAGCACATATGAAACGACGTTGTTTAAGACCTTGCATTAAAGAGCTAAAATGACGCCGTTTGCCCCAGGATCCGCGCGCCCGACCCGCTCCAAGCTAGATCCACGTGTTTTTCAAAGTTCTGGGCTAATTTCTATTTTAATCCCTCCGCGGTTTATTGTTTTTTAAATTAAGTTTTGTTTTATTTTAAATTTCACTATTAAATTTTGTGCCATTTTAATTTTATCCCATCTTTAAACGCAGCGTTTATTAACTTGGGTAAATTTTGTTTTTAATCCTTCTTAATTTACGCGTATTGCATTTTAATCCTTTTCGATTTCATTTTTAATTTGTTAAATTTTTAGCTCTGTAATTTCGTTCTGATTTTTAATACTGACCCTTCAATTATTTAGCTAATTATTTATTTATTGATTTATTTAACTAGTCTTTTAATTAATATTAAATATTAAATATTTTAAATCGTTTTAGATATTATTTATTTCTATTTATATATGTTATTTTCATTAATTATATATATTATTGATTTTATATTATTATATATATATATATATCTATTATATATAATTTATTTCTTTCAAAGACCCTTTTCTAAATTATGTATTTATTTATTCTATACACTTTTATATATCATTATTATTTTATATATATTATTCTATGTCAAGTTTTTATTTTTTCATTTATGTATATATTACTTAAATTGATACATATTATTTTATTATTATTTTATGCTATATTTTAGTATAATTTGTTTTCAATTAGCTATATTTTTAGATTTCGTTATTTCTTAATAATGTTGGTATTTCAAAAAAAGAGTGGTGAGATAATTGACTTTGTATATTGAAACACCCCAAACCCGGCCCACGAGCCTTGACCAGATCTGGTATGTTCTCCGGTGTAAATCGTTTTAAATTCTTTTGTTACTTAGGAAAAACTTGTGTGATTTGGAGGAAAGATCATTTTGGGTTGGGCTTGAGATGAAAACAGTTCATTTCATTATTAAAATCCTTTACTTTAAGTGACAAAACGTTTGGGCTTTGTTTTAAAAATAGATTTACTTAATCTTTTAATAAATAAAAGTTTGTAAGCTCAATAAATAAAAAGCAGAATAAAATAATTCTACTAAGGCCTTATTACATCAAATAATTCCCAAAATTTAAATTCAAAATACTTAAATTAAAATAGTCTAAATAAAAGAAATTTGAACTTCACATGGCCTCCACTAAGCATCTCACGGCTGGGTCCATCACCGGTCGTCACCGAAAAGAAATCCCCTAGCGGGTGAGTCAATGCACTCAATGTGTAACCAACACTAAAATTTAATATTTCAAGCATACAATATCATACATGTTCATAAAACATTTAAACAATATGATGCAACAGAACCCAAACCTATATGCCATCCGCTACACACCACCGTACCATCCCGCACACCGTGGGGACTACTAAGTCAACCCTCCTTCGCTACACTCCATATCGCGGTCTTAGGTCACCGCATTCGTGGTCTTAGGTCACCACATTCAGATTTCGTGGTCTTAGGTCACCACATTCAGATTATCGTGGTCTTAGGTCACCACATTCGAGATATCACGGTCTTAGGTCACCGTGTTTGTGGTCTTAGGTCACCACATTCACTTCCCCTTTTCATATAACCCATATGCCCCCATATTTCATACACAATATGCAAAATCATGCCTTAATTCACATTCTTATCACTTTTCACATGTTAAAAATAACATATATTCATATTCCTAGTAGGAGTAGGAAACGTACCTTAGTACTTTGTACCATAGTATGGTACTTAGCCATATTTTCCACATTCGTATAACATACATACATATTAAACAGTGCCTTAAACTTATTAAGAAATAGTGTGGGGTACACACCGTACCTTAGCCATATTCTTACACTTTCATATTAACACATATAATGAATTAAAGCCGTAAATCTATCAAGATTTAGTGTGGGATACACACCTGATTCGCTTAAGGTTTCCAATCCAAATCCCGAAAAGCTCGATCTAATGCCTTAGATCTTAAATCTCTACATTTAATCAATCATTTAATACTTAGTAAGCCATTCGGCCATAAATCCAAATCTTAGTAGGATTAGTACACTAAAACTTACCTTGATGCCGATTTGCTTATCACTCAAATCAAAACTTTGCTATACTCCTCCTTGTATTCTACCAAACACCGGATCTCTACATAGGTTAGTTTCGCTTTTTAACATGTAAGAAATAGATCTTAGTATCAATACAGGCCTTGGCGAATGCTATTGATACTTACCTTGTGGATTTTAAATCTCGAAATTCACCGAATAACTAGGGAACACGAGGCCTATGGTGTACCTTCGGAAAAGAACTTCTCCTTCCTTGTAGTGACACTTAGTAAATCCCAAGAGCCTTCTTTCCAAGTTTCAACTAACACAATAATGGGGTTAGATTTCCTAGTTTCGCTTTAATCTTAGAAGAAAAGAATGGAAATTGATAACCACTTGACCTTACCCTTAATCTTTGTAATCGACCCTTTTCTTGAGTCCTCAAAGATTCGGCTTAAGACCTAGAGAGTAGTCACACAAGTTTGACTTTTGGAATATTGAGAGGAGAAGAATGAAGAAGAAAAGAATAGTTGCTTAAGAGAATTCGCAGAGGTTATCAAGGAAGAAAATAATCTTTGAATGGCCTCTCTTTTCCTTTTATAGCGAATTTACTACTCGAATCCCTTACTTGGCCACCACTCTTCTATTTTGATAACTTTATCCTTTGAATTATCACTTTATTAAAAGAATTAATCCAACAATTATCTCCTAAAAATAATGATAATTAAATCTATTATTTATCTCCTATTTAGCCGAAATTCTAAAGGAAATAAAACTCCTCTTTAAGAGCCTCATGCCGTCCACAAATCTACTCTTTGTAGCAAAATAAAACTTCTTTTATTTGCTTCCTAAGTGACTCGATCCTCGCCCAAATACACTTGCATGTGGCGCCATTTCCAGAGGCCCTAAGTGGCATCTTGAGCCACTTTTCCAAGCTTTGTGTGTCAAATTTCACATACTTTTTCTCTTAAGGCCACCTTGCCTTAATTTCCTCTTTTAAACTTTTAAACTCGACATTTCTAAGTCATTTCTAAGTTTCCAAAATTTTCGTTTGGCTCTTTAAACTTGAAATTTCCTTACATTTCCTAGTTTCCAGAAATGTTCACTTTCCTCTTTTGAATCATTTCTAAATCATTTTCCTAGTTTCCATAAATGTTCATGAAACACCCCACACCTGGCCCACGAGAATGGACCGGATTTGGTATGTTCCTCGAAGTAACCTGGTTCAAATTCATTAAGAATACTTTGAAAACTGTGTGTTTTGGAAGATTGTCTGTTGTGGGTTGGGCTCGAGTTGAAAAAAATTTATTTTATATCAAAAATCCATTTGTTTGGTGACAAAATGTTTAAACTTATTTTAAACTAATTGGGCTTATTCTTTATAAAGCCCTAAATTCATAACATAGTAATTAAAGCGAAATAAAATTGTCACGATGGCCTTATTACATAAAAGCGAAACCCAAAATAAAATTGTACAAGACTTAAAATAAAATAAAGATTCAAATCAAATTAAACTTCAAGTGAACATGGCCACCACAAGTTTCGCCGTCCGGATCCATTCTCGCTCATCACCAAACATGTTCCCCACAACGGGTGAGTCGATAGACTCAATGTGTAACCAACACTAAAATATAATAGAAATAGACACACCATACATAACATATTCATATAAAAATTCAAGATAATGATGCAAACCCGAACCCAAACCTATATGCCATCCGCTACACTCCACCTGTACCAACCTGCACACCGTGGGGACTACTAAGTCAACCCTCCATCCGCTACACACCATCGAAGGCAGTCACTGCAGTCGACGTGCTCATCGCCCACTTAAGATATTGTGGCATAGCCACCTGATATTTGTGTCATGAGACACCACATTTAGATAATGTAACCGAAGTTACCACATTCACTTAGTGAGACCGAAGTCATCACATATTCTTAGTGAGACCAAGTCGTCACATATTCTTAGTGAGACCAAGTCGTCACATATTCTTAGTGAGACCAAGTCGTCACATATTCTTAGTGAGACCAAGTCGTCACATATTCTTAGTGAGACCAAGTCATCACGTTTCACTTCTCGAGACCAAGTCATCACATTCACTTCCCTTTCTCAAATAACCCGAATGCCCCAAATTATACATAACATGCATATCATATTTAATTTCACTTTCACATCACTTTTCACATGTTAAATATAACATATTTCAAATCCTAATAGGAGTAGAAAACGTACTGAGTACTTTGTACCATAATATGGTACTTTAGCCACATTCTTACACTTTCATATTAACATATATATCATATTTAAGCCATAAATTTATTAAGATTAGTGTAGTAAATTTTACGGTACCTTAGCCATATTCTTACACTTTCATATTAACACATATAATGAATTAAAGTCAGTAAATCTATCGAGATTTAGTGTAGGGTACATATCTGATTTGCTTAACAGTTTCCTTGAGATCCCGAAAAGCTTGATCTAATGCTTAGATCCTTAATCCCTACATTTGTTTTATCATTTATTACTTTAATAAAAAGCCATTCTACCATAAATCCAAATCCTAGTAGGATTAGTACACTAAGACTTACCTTGTTGCGGTTTCCTATTATTCAAATCCCAAATTGATCTCTTGCTTTCTTTAAGGATGTCGAAATTCCTATAACCATATGTTAGATTTAATCTAACATTAAAACATAAACATGGCCTTTGGCCGAATATACATATATCTTACCTTAAATCTTTTAAATCCCGAAACTCTCTTCTTGATTAATGGAGATGCCAAAATACCTTAGATCTAAAATCTCGAAATTCACCCTTTATATTGAAATCGACAGATCCCTCCTGACACCACTTCAGAGATTCGGCTTAGAGACTTGATGAACAATCGGCTATGATCCCTTTATGTATTCGATTTCAAAGATGAAAGAAGAGAGGAATAATAGGCTTAGAAGGAATCGGCTAGGATGCTAAAAGAGAAGAGGAAAAAGAATGGATGCTCAAGAAGAATTTCGGCAGAGGGAGAGGAGAAAGAATATTTGGCAAAAGAAAAGAGAGGGATAATGAATAATGAATAGCCCTAGTCTCATCCTTTTATAGCCGAAATTAGGCCAAGAATCCTTTGCTTGGCCACTACTCTTCCTTATGTGATAACTTTATCTCTTTAATTTTAAAATAAAAATAAAGTATAATCCTTATTATCTTCTAATTAGCGAATTTAAAGAGAGTGAAACTCCTCTTTGCAAGCCTTGTGCCATCCACCTCTTGGGATTCTAGAAGCAAAATAAAACTTATTTTATTTGCTTCCCATGTGACTTGAACTCGTGCCCAACACCCTTGTATGCGGGCCATTTCACGAGGCCTTAAGTGGCATCTTCAGCCACTTTTCCAAGTCCGTTTGTGGGTCAAATTTCACATACTTTTTATTTTAGGGTCATCTGCCCTAAGTTCCCTTTGAACTTTAAAATTGACATTTGGGGTCATTTTAAGCTTCCAAAATTTTCAGCTGACTCAGAATCTTGACATTTCCTAGGTTTCCAAAATGTTCACTTTCCTCTTTTAACTTAAGTTTCCAAAATGTTCACTTTCCTCTTTTAACTTAAGTTTCCAAAATGTTTACTTTCCTCTTTTAGCTAATCATTTCCAAGTTTCCAAAATATTTACTTTCCTCTTTTGAAATTTAACATTTCTAAATCATTTCTTACATTTCAAGACATTTCCTACATTTCCTTACATTTCCTGCATTTCCTTACATTTCCATACATTTCCTTACATTTCCATACATTTCCATACATTTCCTTATATTTCCATACATTTCCATACATTTCCATACATTTCCTTACATTTCCATACATTTCCATACATTTCCTTACATTTCCAAGGTTCTAAAAATGCACACCACATATCACAGTAAACATGCTATTTCATAAAATTAAGCAAAGATGCACACAATGGGATTCGAACCTCTTCCCTCAAAGTACTTCACTTGATGCCATAACCCTTGCACCTTAGGTGGCGTCCCTTGCCACTTTTCCACATCACTTCTTGTTTTTAACTTAAAAACCAATAATTGTCCAAAGCTTTCTCTTCCATCCTAGGATTTTAAAAACCCTTAACTCACTTCCAAACACTGCCAAAACCTACTACTCAAGAATTATGCACAAACGCATAACCCCTAATCTAGGATGTTACAGTTCACTTTCCTCTTTTGAATCATTTCTAAATCATTTTCCTAGTTTCCATAAATGTTCACTTTCCTCTTTTTAACTTAGCATTTCCAAAATGTTCACTTTCCTCTTTTAACTTAACATTTCCAAGTTTCCAAAATGTTCACTTTCCTCTTTTTGAAACTTAACATTTCTAAATCATTTCTTACATTTCCAGGACATTTCCCTACATTTCCTTACATTTCCCTACATTTCCTTACATTTCCATCCATTTCCTTGCATTTCCATACATTTCCATACATTTCCTTATATTTCCATACATTTCCATACAGTTCCATACATTTCCTTACATTTCCATACATTTCCTTACATTTCCATACATTTCCAAGGTTCTAAAAATGCACACCACATATCACAGTAAACATGCTATTAAGCAAAAATGCACACAATGGGATTCGAACCTATTCCCTCAAAGTACTTCACTTGTTGCCATAACCCTTGCACCTTAGGTGGCGTCCCTTGCCACTTTTCCACATCACTTCTTGTTTTTAACTTAAAAACCAATAATTGTCCAAAGCTTTCTCTTCCATCCTAGGATTTTAAAAACCCTTAATTCACTTCCAAACACTGCCAAAACCTACTACTCATGAATTATGCACAAACGCATAACCCCTAATCTAGGATGTTACATATATATTGAATTGTATGTTCATATTATTATTCGCCATTTGTATAAATGTTGTATTCGCATATTATTCTTTCATATTTGATATTGTATTTCTTTTTCTCATGATTTAATAAAAGCATCTTAAGTCGTTTTTAAAATCACTTATTTAAAAGTTTCAAAACAAGGTAATATTCGTGCGTTTGAAATTCGAAGAAATCGTGCCAAATCGTGCTGGGTGTGGTTTTTTGTTTGACCAAATAAACAAATATCCTTTCAAATTTCGTCCATATTTTCAAAATAAGGTAATATTTGTGCATTTGGAAATTTGAAGAAATCGTGCTCAATCGTGCTGGGTGTGGTTTTTTGTTTGTCCAAATAACCAAATACCCTTTCAAAATTTCAATACATGTGCTTGGAGAATTTTGGGGATGATCTTGAATTCGAGGACTCAGATTGTCGTATCCAATCGTGCTGGATGTGATACTCTATTCCTTCGGAACAAGGGAATCTCAATATTCAATCAAGTTATTTAAAATTATTAAAAAAATAGAATTTCAAAATCATTTCAAACTTTTCAACATTAGGACATCAGTTAATCAATTTGGTACCAATTTTGGGCGTTGTGACGGTGCTAATCCTTCCTCGCACGTAACTGATTCCCGAACTCGTTTTATTCTGGAAATTCGTAGACCAAAATTTATTTTATGGGTGACCCGATCACACCTAAACAAAAAGGATTGGTGGCGACTCCTTATTTTTAAAGTCGATTCCCATTTTTCAAAACCCGATAAAAAAATGGTTTCAACAATACCCTTTATTTTCAATCTTATTATTAAATACACATTTAAAAATAATTATAGTATTTAATTTAAAATTATTAGATAAAAATTTGAAATAAAATAGAAGTTGTGATAATTATACATCTAAAAATAATTATAACTTAATAGAAGTTGTGATAATTACACGTTAAAAATAATTATAATTTAAATTACAATTATTAATTTAAAATGAACTAATTTTAAAATAGAGTTATTACTTGAATAAAACTCAAAACATAAAATATAGGAAAAAAAGTTTGTGATAATTATAATTATAATTTACCATTATTAGTTAAAAAATTTTGACATAAACAAAATTTGTGCTAATTTATCGATGTAAATATAGAGTTATTATTTGAATAGATTTCTAAGCATAATAATTATCGCTAATTAATATTAGAGTTAATTACGTTAATTAGTTATTATTTTGAATAATGTTACTTTTCATTAATTACATAAAGTAAAAGTATATTGTATGTTGAATATTTTAAAAATGCTTTAATTATTTGAAAATTTTATTATAATATTTGATTTGATAAGTTAATATATTTTAATTATATTCAATAATTAAAAAAAATAACATTTTATGCTAATTGTAAGAGTCCAATTTTGACCAGGCTTGGAAATAAACCAGAAAATAAAAAAATATAGATCCTTAAACAGTCCATTTACACAGTCTTTTTACAAAAACCCAAAAACAATAAACCAAAGCCTGTTACACTTAGCCCGCGACCTAAACCTGACCCAATACAAAACAAACCCAAAGACTTATACCCAACAGACCCAAATCAGACGAACCAAAAGGCCCAAGACCTTAACAGGATCAGCAGTGGCCTAAGTTTTCTAAAACCCTAAGCGCCGCAAGTGCAGAAGCCCGATCGTCGCGCCTCGCCATCGTCAAGCCGCGATTCGCGCACAAATCCCCCATCGCCACCTCGTTCTCCGTCTCGACCTGCAAAAGAGGAAAGAATCGCAGTAGAAATGGCAAAATATGGCAACCAATCTTTTATTTCCTTTTTTTACTTTTTATTTTTAAGGCTATATAAGCCTTACAAAAACATGTAAATGAATGGATACGAATACAGAGAGAATACAAAAAATACAAAAATAAAAGAACAGATTTTTGCAAAATAGAAGGTGATTTTCTACAATAGTTTCAGTTTTATTTTTTAGTGTTCTATTTGTATAAACAATAAAAAGAGGGTACGAATATACCTTTTTGCAAAAAAAAAAAGACTTTTTTGGCTTTAGGCCGCCATGTGCGGTGGCGAGTGGGATGCATGCGTAGTGGCCTATCACCATAACTCACACCGGAGTCTGGTCGGGAACCGAAGAGAGGAGAGAGCTTTCTAAAGCTCAGTTTCTATTTTTTTCTTTGAAGGGTTGTTAAAATGAATTTTTTTGATTAAATTTTGCTTTATATAGACCGAAGAAACGACGCTGTTTTGGTGTGGTCAGATAATGGCCAAAACGACGTCGTTTTAAGGAGGATCCGTGCGTTGACCCGAAAAATCGGGTAGGATCCGCGCGTTTTTGTTAAATGGTCTAATTGTTATTTCAGTCCTTCCTCGCTTTTATTATTTTTAATTCCTTTTAATTTAAATTCTTTTTATTTTTAATTTGGCCCCAAAACTCATATTTTGTTTCAATTGAATCCACGGGCAGTTTAAAGACCAAAATCGAAACGACGTTGTTTTGAAAAAGAGGCATATTTTCCATATTAGTACCTAAAATTTAACGTGTGTCTTGTTTTAGTCCTTTTAATCTGTTTTAATTGCTATTTAACCCTTGTTTTCTTTGTTTTATTTTATTTTTATCCTTTTATTTTATTTTATTATTTTACATTGTATTTAATTATTTTATCATATGTTCTATATTATTTTCCTATATTTATTAATTTATTAATGGTACAAAATTCATATAAATATTTTTATATGTATTATTTTATATATATTTAATTATTATTATATATTATTTTACTTGGTTTAATAATTTTTATATTATTTATTATATTATATTTTTAATTTATATATTATATAGTATTATATGATATTATATATCATTTTTAAATTTTGTTTTGAATAAAGTCTATTATATCATATAACTTATTTTATTTATATTATTTATTACATATATAATTTTTATGATCAATTATATTTTATATATATATATGTTTTTATTTAAAATTATTATATATATTATTTACTAATTATTTTATAATCCTTGTATATTATTAATTTATTTTATTATATATTATGATTTTTATTAATTATTATATATTTATTTGTATCTTTATATTCGTTTATTATTGCTCTAGCATTTTTCTTATTGTTTATTTATTCATGTTATATTATTCTTTTATTATGTATTGTTAATATAATTCATAGAATTGCAATTGATATGTATGCTATAATCTATCATTCATACCATTTTTTAGAAAAATACCTTTTAAATTAAAGATTTTTTAAAATATTTTTAATGGTGATATGTGATATTTGGGCTTTTCAAAAGAATCGTGCCCTAACTTACTGGGTTGTGATTTTTCTCATAGAACTTAAAATATTAGATATCCCTTCATTATAAAATTGAAGTTTACCAATTTTCAAATAAAAAAATTTATTCTCGGGAATTCAAAACGTTGTATCCTAACTTACTGGGTATGATGTTTTGTGTCTCGAGGTAGGAATTTTCTAAAATAAAGATATACCTAGCTTCGAAGTTGTGAGATGCTGTATCCTAACTTACTGGGTATGGTATTTTTATTTCTTTGAAATAGGTAAGTCTTGGTTTTCCTTCCAATAACGGATCTTATTTTAAAACTTTTTAAATTTCAAACATTTGGACATGATTCTATCAATTAGGTACCAATTTTTTGGCGTTATGAGGGTGCTAACCCTTCCTCATACATAACCGACTCTCGAACCCGTTTTCTCATTTTTTTTCGTAGACCAAAATCAAATGTTTTAAAATAAAATGTTTTTACAAGGTGATCCAATCACACCTAAGTAAAAAGGATTGGTGGCGACTCCATTTCTTTTTTTAAAAGCCGATCCCCATTTTTTTAAACCATTTTTGAAATGGTTTCAACAGCTTGGCGACTCCGCTAGGGACATAAGAGAGTCAAGCCTTAAAATTGATAATTTCATGTCCTTTTGTCTGAATTTAAAATTTTAGTTTTTAAAAAAACATGATCCTTTTATTGCATGTGGTTCTAAATATATTTCTATGCATTGCACTACATGACCGTTGTGGTCACACCCTTAAGTGGGAGTGAGAAGATATGCCTTCGTGAGGTTTTCACCTCTGCATGGACTAGTGGATTGCTTCCGGGATACATCCGTACCTATGTCTTTGTGAAGCTTTCACTTTGCATGGCCATAGGGAAATGTATTCCCCCGAACTGAACTCGGTCTATATGAGCCTATAATGGGTGAGGATTAAGGAATTTGCTTGTTTGGATACCTCAACTTTAGAACTAAACCACATATAGTGAACACTCACATTAGGTAAGACTATGTCAAACCTTAGTGGTCACTCTGATAGGTGTTTTATGTTATTTATTTCTCTTGTGCTAACGTGCTCTCTTTTGTTTTGATTACATTGCATTCATATCATAGAAAAGAGGTGTTGATTTCAGATTCGATTGCTAAATAGAAAAGTTGGTCACAAGAAAATAGATTTTTTGATAAAGTGAATTATAATACAGCCGTCCGAATATAGTCCAAGTGAACACAGCGAGAGTAGACTGATAGTCCGTGAAGGAATACAAGACCTTATCACCCAAGGATTCAAGTTGACAAAGACTACTCGAGAATCACGACGTCTCGACTTTTTTGAAGAGCATCATGGAGGATAGGTGAGTGAAGAGTCACGACCTGGATCAAGCAACAAGGAGCTAGAGGAAGCATCTATCAGAAGATTGCAAGAATTGACCTTTGCGAAAAAGGAGATTGATGTTTTCACTTGGACTATGAGGACAAAGCCGCATATGTAATCCGTTTTATGTAAAGAAATTTATTTTCTAGTAAAGTTTTTCTAATGTAACTGAATTTAGAGTCAATGCCTCTTTTGCTTTGCATTCATGCATTTGCATTACATTGCATCATTTGCATTAGACTTAACAAAAGAACCCTAAATAGGTAAAAATTATCTCAGTTAACCGGAAAACATGGAACAAAGATTGGAAAGAATAGAGCAAATGAAAATACAGATGCAGGGGCAATTAACCAAGATTCAACAAGAAATGCGGAACAAATGCACGAATTCTAAACCCTTGAAGGAATCGAAAGAGAAGAGGAAATTGGTGAACAATGTTTCCAAACCCTTGGATACTTGGGAGTGTTTTGAATAATGGGACTGTGGAAGAGATCCCTGTATTTTTAGAGCTGATCTAGAGTAATATTCAAAACATGCTTGTTGCCTTAAGCCTAGAGGCAATAAGAACCCTTTTGTGAAATAGGCTTGTGTCCGAAATTTTATTTCAATAAAATCATCTTTTTGAATACATATTCTTTTTATTCTTTACATTTCATACTGTACATTCTTTTGTTCTTGTTAGAATATTCTTTCATAACCATACCAATAATCATCCTTAGAATCATTTATTCTTTGGATTTCTTGCCTTCGTACCTAGGCATCCAGATATCAACGACATGAGCGACGTTGCTACTGACTCCCTTTTTGAATGAGATATGGGTCTAGGGGATCTCAAGGTTATGAAGATGACAGAGACTGTAACATATCTTCTGATTCGTTAAGAATGGTTTAGCAAAATAAGAAATAGACCTTACTCAACAAAGGGTCAGCAGATATTATGAACCTAGAAAAGGGGTGAAGATCGAGGCCCAACTCACCACAGAAAAAAAGGCGAGACATCATTGAGTTATTTTAGATAATTCAAAGATATTTTCACAAAACCATATCAGGACATGCCTGGGCTAATAAGACGCGGGCTACACAAGAGGATCGGGCACTATTGGTCTACCATGGAAGGGGATTGCATAAGTTATACCACAAATACTAAATTTACAGAAACAAGATTCAGATGCCTACTCCAGTTCTTCATAATTTTTCCATATGTGGGGCATGGATGTGATAAGGCCAATCTCGTCAAAAGCTTTTAGTCAATATCGATTCATCATCGTGGTCATCATTTACTTCACTAAGAGGGTGGAAGTAGCTTTATATGCCAATATTACAAGGTAGAAGTCATTAAATTCAAAATAACAAAAAAAAAAGATCAGATGCTAGCAGAATTCCATAAAGGATCGCGTTTAAATAATTGCACAAAGTCAAAGTTTACGGTTTGTCCAAAGCTTAGGCAGCATATCACAGTGCAACAAAAGTTTCCAAAAAAAAAGGAAAAAAAAGTGGCTAAGACTTGTAAAGATTGGCATAAAAAGCTAACACTACTCTCTATGATTATTGAACGTTGGCCAGGACCTTTACCGGGGCAAGATCTTACCTTAGTTCATGGAATTAAAGCATTTTTTTGATTGAACCTAATTGAAGAAAAGGTTAAAAGCTATTTGTAATGGCCAGATGATGCGAGCTTACGTTAAAGAAGTTCATCTTAGGGAATTGCACAAAGAAACATGATGTTGAAAAAGATTTTTCTTCTACAAAACGATTTTAGAAGAAAGCATATGCTAAACTGGAAAGGACTAATGTAGGGTCTGTTCTAGAGGAGCATTGATATTGACTGAGATGGATGGCGAAGACTTGCCCAATCCGGCGAATTCAGGTTTAGTCAAGAAGGATTTTACATGAAAGGGAAAAGGGCCAAGATGAAAACTCACAAAGGGCGCCTTGAGTCCAAATTCAAATTCAAAATAAAAAAACAAAAAAAATAAACATAAAAATTGAAAAAAAAAAGAAAAAGGAGAGGCCAAGGTGAAAACCTGCAAAGGGCGCTTTGATACCAAAGGGGTTTTGAGCTGAAAACCAAAAGGCGACTCAAATTTTGATCAAAAATAGGGCATGTGGTAGACTTGCTATGCCTGAATTAGCAATGAGGAAGTATATTATGTCTTGGGGCATCGACAAAGTACTCCGGATCCCCTAAACACATATTGAGCTTAAAATGGTCCTCAAGAAATCGAAACAGAGAAGCTTAGACTGTGATATCTAGGGCATCTAGTTTCCCATCTTACCTATTTTAATTTTCTATATTTGATTACTTTATTCTTTTCAAAGAAACACCTTAATCAATCTTTTTTATAGCCTTTGCTATCTTTGCTTACTTTATTCTTTTTAAGATTTACCAATCAATTTTCATTTATTGCATTGGTTATCTTTGAGTAGCTTATTTTCTTCGAGCTATAGTCTTAATTAGTTTCTTTCATGTCCATTGTCATGATTTTTTTCAATCATTTTATATTGAAATAATAATTAATGGACTAATAACATTTTCATAAAAGGAGTTTCGCATATTACTCTAGAAGCTTCTAAATAATATGAGAATCTGAAACAGGATTATTTTTAGAACTCATCAAGCCTAAGCATTGGAAATATTGAAAAAATGATTATCTCGTCGAATTCTTATGGGATAGGACAATTTCGTTGGTGATACCATATCGGCAAATGACAAACAAGGTCAAGCCAAGTGTAAAATGGGATCATTTTCGGGAGACCCTACATTCATGTAAATTTCATACTTATACACCTAGGGAATGGTGGAAAATGATACAAGTTGGATAAAAGAAGCCAAATGTTATTCCCCTAAAGTTGCAATGAGAGGCACAAACTTCATGTCCCAAGGTTCGAGTGGAGTGGACTTAGAATTACCACAGGGCAAAATAATTAAGCAAGAAAATGATACTTCAAGGGGAATGAAGATGAAACCTTGACGGATAAATGAGTGATAACACCTTGAGCGGGAATTATACTCATATCATTTTTACATTCATATATCATAGCATGTCTAATTAGGAGCATTTGATGCATTTCGATTAAGGCATCCTAATTATTAGACAAAAGCATATACAGGTTATGTCCTCAAAAGGACAATGTAGTAAGATTGAAGATTCCAGTCTGACATCCCTGAGTTTGCAATGGAGCAGATTGGAGATAGCAGATTTGGCAATTCCTGAGCTTGCAGGAAGCAGATCGAAGACATCAGTCTGGTGACCCTGAGTTTGCAGGGATCAGATTGAAAATAGCAGATCTGACAATTCCTGAGTTTACAGGAAGTAGATCGAAGACATCAGTCTGGCGATCCCTAAGTTTGTAGGGATCAGATTGAAAATAACAGATCTGGCAATTCCTGAGTTTGCAGGAAGCAGATGAAGACATCAGTCTGGCGATCCTTGAGCTTGCAGGGATCAGGTTGAAAATAGCAGATCTGACAATTCCTGAGTTTGGAGGAAGCAGATCGAAGACATCAGTTTGGCGATCCCTAAGCTTGTAAGGATCAAATTGAAAATAGCAGATCTAGCAATTCTTGAGTTTGTAGGAAGCAGATCGAAGACATCAGTCTGGTGATCCCTGAGCTTGCAGGGATTAGATTGAAAATAGCAGATCTGACAATTCCTGAGTTTGCAGGAAATAGATCGAAGACATCAGTCTGGCGATCCCTGAGCTTGCAGGGATCAGATTGAAAATAGCAGATCTAACAATTCCTGAGTTTGCAGGAAGTAGATCAAAGACATCAGTCTGGCGATCCCTGAGTTTGCAGGGATCAGATTGAAAATAGCAGATCTGGTAATTCTTGAGTTTACAGGAAGCAGATTGAAGACATCAGTCTGGCGATACTTGAGTTTGCAGGGATCAGATTAGCAGATCTGGCAATTCTTGAGTTTGCAGGAAGTAGATCGAGGACATCAGTCTAGTGATCCCTGAGTTTGCCGGGATCAGATCGAAAATATCATATTTGGTCTCCCTGAGTTTGCAGTGGAGCAGATTAAAAGATAGTGGATACTGCCTCCATGAAGTTGAAGCTATCAAACTTATTGAAATCAAGATGAAGTTCCAATACCGTTGAAGTTGCAGTGGAGTTGCAGTCATTTGAAGAATACAAGGATCAAGAAGCTGAGGCTTGGCCAAGACCGTCAAAATTGGTCCTTTTATAGTCTTTTCTATATTCTCGTTACACGACAATGAGCAAAGAGGGGCAGCTGTAAGAGCCTAATTTTGACCGGGCTTGGAAATAAATCAGAAAATAAAAATATATATCCTTAAACAGTCCATTTACACAGTATTTTTACAAAAACCCAAAAATAATAAGCCAAAGCCTATTACACTTAGCCCGCGACCTAAACCTGACCCAATACAAAACAAACCCAAAGACTTATACCCAATAGACCCAAATCAGATGACCCAAAAGGCCCAAGACCTTAACAAGATCAGCAGTGGCCTAGGGTTTCTGAAACCCTAGGCGCTGCAAGTGCAGAAGCCCGATCGTCACGCCTCGCCCTCGTCAAGCCGCGATTCACGCGCAAATCCCCCATCACCACCTTGTTCTCCGTCTTCGAACTGTAAAAGAGGAAAGCATCGCAGCAAAAATGGCAAAATATGGCAACCAATCTTTTATTTCATTTTTTTACTTTTTATTTTTAAGGCTATATAAGCCTTACAAAAAACATGTAAAGGAACGGATATGAATACAGAGAGAATACACACAAAAATACAGAAATAAAAGAACAGATTTTTGCAAAACAGAAGGTGATTTTCTACAATAGTTTCAGTTTTATTTTTTAGTGTTCTACTTGAATAAACAATAAAAAGAGGGTACGAATATACCTTTTTGCGAAAAAAAAAAGGAATTTTCTGGCTTCAGGCCATCGTGTGCAGTGGCGCGTGGGATGCACGCGCGGTGGCCTATCACCGGAACTCACACCGGAGTCTGGTCGGAAACCAAAGAGAGGGGAGAGCTTTCTAAAGCTCAGTTTCTATTTTTTCTTTGAGGGGTTGTTAAAATGAATTTTTTTGATTAAATTTTGCTTTATATAGACCTAAGAAACGACGCAGTTTTGGTGTGGTCAGATAATGGCCAAAAGGACGTCGTTTTAAGGAGGATTCACGCGTTGACCCAAAAACCAAGGTAGGATCCGCGCGTTTTTGTTAAATGGTCTAATTGCTATTTCAGTCCTTCCTCGTTTTTATTATTTTTAATTCGTTTAATTTAAATTCTTGTTATTTTTAATTTGGCCCCAAAACTCATATTCTGTTTCAATTGAATCCACGGGCAGTTTAAAGACCAAAATTGGAACGACGCCGTTTTGAAAAGAGGATATTTTCCATATTAGTCCCTGGAATTTAACGCGTGTCTTGTTTTAGTCCTTTTAATCTGTTTTAATTGCTATTTAACCCTTGTTTTCTTTGTTTTATTTTATTTTTATTCTTTTATTTTATTTTATTATTTTACATTGTATTTAATTATTTTATCATATGTTTTATATTATTTTCCTATATTTATTAATTTATTAATGGTACGAAATTCATATATATATTTTTATATGTATTATTTTATATATATTTAATTATTATATATTATTTTACTTGGTTTAATAATTTTTATATTATTATTATTTATATATTATTTTTAATTTATTTTTATTTATATAGTATATATATTATATTATATTATATATCATTTTAAATTTTGTTTTGAATAAAGTCTATTATATCATATAACTTATTGTATTTATATTATTTATTACATATATATTCTTTATGATCAAGATATATATATATATATATATATATATATATATATGTTTTTATTTAAAATTATTATATATATTATTTACTAATTATTTTTATAATCCTTATATATTATTAATTTATTTTATTATATATTATGATTTTTATTAATTATTATATATATTTATTTGTATCTTTATATTCGTTTATTATTGCTCTAGCATTTTTCTTATTGTTTATTTATTCATGTTATATTATTCTTTTATTATTTATTGTTAATATAATTCATAGAATTGCAATTGATATGTATGCTATAATGTCTCATTCATACCATTTTTTATAAAAATACCTTTTAAATTAAAGTTTTTTAAAATATTTTTATCGATGATATGTGATATTTGGGCTCTTCGAAAAGAATCGTGCCCTAACTTACTGGGTTGTGATTTTTCTCATAGAACATAAAATATTAGATATCCCTTCATTTTAAAATTGAAGTTTACCAATTTTCAAATAAAAAAAACTTATTCTCGGGAATTCAAAACGTTGTATCCTAACTTACTAGGTGTGATGTTTTGTGTCTCGAGGTATGTAACACCCCAAACCCGGCCCAAACACTACTACCGGATCTGGTATGTCACTAAGAAAAATTTTAGGAAAACCAAACGTGTCGAAAAAAAGCCCAGATAGGATTTACATAAATTGTGTCTTAATAAGTAAAAGCCCAAAACTAGATTACATGTCCTTGAAAAAAAATTAAAATGAGAATAAATACTAAAGGCTCATTTTAAATCTAAATGTAAACAAATGGCCTTTGGCCTTATTACAATGTATTTTAAATCCATCATATAAAGTACTTTTAAAAAAAAAAACTAATATGGGGAAACTTTGTCATCGGATCCACCTTCTTTTGCATGGCCACCTTGCGCTTCACTCCGGCCCGGTCCGATGCACTAATCGTCACCTGAAAGGTTAGTTTGAAGGGGGTGAGTCACGAGACTCAGTGTGCAACCCTCATGCACCACTAGATTTGGGCCTCATTAAACATAATAATAAATTCATTTACATGGAAACATATAATATGCAAAGCCCAACCCATTTTCCTAGGTTTCCATCCGCTACACGCCCCCGTACCAACCAACACACCATTGGGGATTTCTACAATCAACCCACACCGCTACTCTCCAAGATGGCAGTCAAGCTGCTCATCAACATATATTGGCCGAAGCCCTTATAACATATAATGGTCAAGCTCAGATAACAATTCACGGCATTAGCCACATGAGTTCACGGTAAAACCGTTACTCATATACATGTACATATAACTTCCTCCTTTCATCACCCACCCCATGCAACATGCACAATAATTTAAAACATGTGCAATAGTTTACTTGTAACATATAGTCGATTATTTACTAACACGAGGGTCTGCATCGTTTAAATCCAAGATTTCGCTTTTAATGTAACATATAAATCTTGTGAACACATATACATATATATACATTTATTATTAATTAGATCTAGACGGTGGGAAGTGTTACACACCGATTTGCGTACTAAGGCTTTTGCTATATCTACATTACTATCACTTGAAACAACTACTATTGGCCCACGATCTGACTTTGATTTTGGCCCACACCCCGTTGGCCAATCTGGCACTTCTGAAACAGATCGCTTCTTGAATTTGGCCGACGGTTTATAGATCCAACCTTCTCGCTTGATGTTAGTTGAGTCCATATCAATCCTTAATCACTAAACCAAATAACGATGAGATCTAACTCATTAGTTAAATGTAACCTTTAAAACGAACACTTACCTAGTTAGCCGAATCCCGAATATCCTTTAGAAATTGTCACCACCAACCTTCCTACATTCGGCCATTCCTCAAATATTAAACGAATCGAAAATCACAACCATTCCAACCTATATGCCATTCGCTAAATGGAAAGAATCATGGAAGGCCATTCGGCCACACTTACCACTTCTTACCTTCGATTTTTCCACCAAATCGGCTAGCAGACGATTTAAACTTCTAGGAGTAAAGAGTATAATCGAAAGGACCTTGGAACAATGGTTTAGATTAGAGTTTGATAAAAATAAGGAATCACGAAAAGGAAAAATCACGAAACTTATCGGATTACTAAGGAGTATCTGACTTACAAGTGCACCTTCGAGAAAATAGAGATCTCACTTGTAGATTCGGCTATGGGAGATGAGGGTATGTACAAAGGAATTGGCTCTTAGAAAAGAAAAGAGAAAGCGTAGAGAAGGCTTGGAAATTTCTAGAGAGAATGAGAGAAGAATAGGGTTTCAAGGTACCAAAATTGAAGAATACTACTCCCTATTTATAGAGAAATTTTGGCATACCCACACACACAGAGTTGGAATTTTGACCAACTCTCCCCTCTCATGATAGCCTTCATCTCATCTGATAACTCAATCCTTATCTTACCTTTAGGAGAGCCCACCTTAAAACCAACTCCTCCTTATTAATTATCAGCTTTTTAACACTTAAAATAAAAGAAATAACTCCTAAAAGGTAGCCTAATTTCTGTCCACCCCCTTCTCATTTAAGTGCCGAATTTGACCCATCTTCTAAGGCCCAATCGACCACATAAGGGCCCAAATTCCTCCCCCTCATGGCGCCACCTTATGCCCACTTAATGCACTTTAATTCTTTGGGCCACAAGCCCAGCTTGTCACTTAATTATCCATCTTCTTAAATTATAAGCTAACACCATTTATTAGCCACCTAACCCAAATTTTTAAAGCCAACTATTTCACTTTAAATTATCCGAGCACTAACTTTAACCCTAATCCAAATATTTAATCAAAAAGTCAGCCCAACCTTTACAATCTCAATTTAACATATTAGACTACCATATAAATGCGTAGGCCCACTTTTTGGATGTTACAGTTCTACCCTCCTTAAAGAAATTTTGTCCTCGAAATTTTCAGCTAACTAGAAATCATACTACCTAAGTCTCACCACTATGCTTTCGCTACGCACTCTAATTCTAAAGCCAAAATAACACTTACTATATTATGGTAGGATACGCACCATTATTCGCTTCTGGAGCGTCTTCGTCCCCTTTACTAATACTACCGATTCGCGTTTATCTGATTAAGAATTTTATGAATTATTAGTTTTCTTCCACTGATTAACCACGAACAGTCTTATGAATAATAGTTTTAAAAGTAGTTCTTTCAAATCCAAACCTATCTACAGTTTTCAGTCTTCCTATCCTAGGAATTATGCACACACAACGTTCATACAAGTAACATTCATTACCTAAAGGTATTTTCGTCATTTCGCTACCCAGGGGTATTTTCGTAATTTTACCTATAGAGGTATTTTCATAATTTTCCAAAATAAGGTTCCGGGTAATTTGGCAAAATAAGGGTATTTTGGTAATTTTCCAACTCAGGGGTATTTTGGTAATTTTGCAAATTCGGGGGTATTTCGATAATTTTGAAAATTTGGGGTATTTCAGTAATTTATAAATTTGGGATACTTCGATAATTTTGAAATCCGGAGGTATTTGGATAATTTTGAAATTCGGGGGTATTTCAATAATTTTGCAAATCGGGGGTATTTTGGTAATTTCTTTTCAAACCAGGGGTGTTTTGGTTATTTTACAAATCAGGGGAAATTTGGAAATTTTCGAAACTAGAGGTTATTTTAGTAATTTTACAAAATAGGGTGGCTGGTCCCTTTCGGGTTTTAATTTTAAATTTTGGCCCGTCAACAAGTCCTCATGGTTAGGGTGAACAGTCACTATGCACCAGGTAGGATTCCAGCAAAGAGGAGGTGAGTCACTAGGACTGCTTAAATACCAAGCTCTCCCTGAATCCAATCCTAGACATGCGTATGCCTGTTGCCACACCCTAACTCGGCGACTAATTCACAGGATTTATTTGGATAAATTAAGTCTTATGGAATTTAAGAAGTTGTTTAAGTTAAGCCTATAGTCCATCAAAGTCTAATTAAACTAGCCTACGTCCCATAAAGCCCATCAAGCCCGCAAATATATATCACATAATGGTTTAGAGTACTTACCTGGCGGACTTGGGTCGGAGACACAGGTGCCATGCTGAGCTAATAAACCTTTACTAATAAAAATCCATGTTTTAAAAACCCATCTTTAGAAAATGTTTTGAGCCCAAAACCCAAAGCCGAGTTTTGAACCGGGCTCTGATACCAATTTGTAACACCCCAAACCCAACCCAAACACTACTACCGAATCTGGTATGTCACTAAGAAAATTTTAGGAAAACCAAGCGTTAATACAAAAAGCCCAGATAGGATTTACATAAATTGTGCCTAAATAAGCAAAAGCCCAAAACTAGATTACATGTCCTTGAAAAAAAATTAAAATGAGAATAAATACTAAAGGCCCATTTTAAATCTAAATGTAAACAAATGGCCTATGGCCTTATTACAATGTATTTTAAATCCATCATATAAAGTACTTTAAAAAAAAACTAATATGGGGAAACTTTATCGCCGGATCCACCTTCTTTTGCATGGCCACCTTGCGCTTCACTCCGGCCCGGTCCGAGGCACTAATCGTCACCGAAAGGTTAGTTTGAAGGGGTGAGTCACGAGACTCAATGTGCAACCCTCATGCACCACTAGATTTGGGTCTCATTAAACATAATAATAAATTCATTTACATGGAAACATATAATATGCAAAGCCCAACCCATTTGCCTAGGTTTCCATCCCCTACACGCCTGCACCAACCAACACACCATTGGGGATTTCTACAATCAACCCACACTGCTATTCTCCAAGATGGCGGTCAAGTCGCTCATCAACATATATTGGCCAAAGCCCTTATAACATATAATGGCGAAGCTCAGATATAACGATTCACGGCATTAGCTTCTGATGAGTTCACGGTAAAACCGTTACTCATATACATGTACATATAACTTCCTCCTTTCATCACCCACCCCATGCAACATGCACAATAATTTAAAACATGTACAACAGTTTACTTGTAACATATAGTCGATTATTTACTAACACGAGGGTCATCGTTTAAATCCGAGATTTGACTTTTAATGTAACATATAAATCTTGTGAACACATATACATATATATACATTTATTATTAATCGATCTAGATGGTGGGGAAGTGTTACACACCTGATTTGCGTACTAAGACTTTTGCTATATCTACTTTACTATCACTTGAAACAACTACTATTGGCCCACGATTTGACTTTGATTTTGGCCCACACCCCGTTGGCCAATCTCGCACTACCGAAACAAATCGCTTCTTGAATTTGGGCGACGATTTTATAGATCCAACCTTCTCTGCTTGACTGTTAGTTGAGTCCATATCAATCCCTTAATCACTAAACCAAATAACGATGAGATCTAACTCATTAGTTAAATGTAACCTTTAAAACGAACACTTACCTAGTTAGTTTGAATCTCGAATATCCTTTAGAAATTGTCACCACCAACCTTCCTACATTTGGCCATTCCCAAATATTAAACGAATCAAAATCACAACCATTCCAACCTATATGCCATTCGACTAAATGGAAAGAATCATGGAAGGCCATTCGCCACACTTACCACTTCTAACTCAGAGGGCTCGGTGGTGTGGTAACCTCTCATGCGCATGTCTAGGAATGGTTTCGGTGGGAGCTTGGCATTTAAGCGATCACGTGACTCACCTCCTCTCTACACTAATCCTCGCCTGGTGCGTAGCTTTGGTTCACCCCGACCAAGAGGGCTCGGACATAGGCTAAACATAATGACTAAAACCCGAAAGGGAACTAGCCATGTTTTAAAAAAAAAAAGAGAAGAGAGAACAAAACAACAAACCCTAGTTTTTCAAACTTTTAAAACTTTCTTTTAAATCTGAGAAAATTATTTTTACAACATTTTTTGAAAAACTCCTGATTTGCAAAAATTACAAAAATGCCCTTGGTTATAAAATGTTCAACTGCTCAACAACTTTACCAAAATTTCATTACTTTATAAACATTCAAAAACCCTAATTTGTAAAATATCAAAATACCTTTATTTTGGAAAATTACAAAATTGCCCCTAACTTACAAAATTACCAAAAATGACCTTGATTTCTAAAATTTTTGCAACATCCCCATTTTTGAAGGAATAATTTTCGAAAAGAAGCCTCAAAGTTTTACAACTTTCAAAATACCCCTAATTTATTAAACTTACAAATTTATCCTGATTTGTGAAAAATTACCAAAATACCCCTGAGGTCGAAAATTATCGAAATACCCCCGAATTTCAAACTTTTCCAAATTGCCCTGAGACTTTGAAATTTTTAAAATAATTTTTGACAAAAACACCAAGGAACGATTTTCTTCTGAAAAATTATGAAAATGCCCCTGTAGGATAAATTATGAAAATATCCCTAGGTAGTGGAAAACAACAACAACAAGAACTACAACGTTTCTCTGAATGAACGAAAGTTCATACTTTTCTGATGGATGAATGAATGAATGGAAAAGACTATGTGTTTGTATGAATACGAAAGAACCACTCTTAAATCCCTTTTCATAAAACTCCTTTGGTAAATAAGTGGAACAATGACTAATCCATAAAATTTCTTAATCAGATCTCGACGCTAGAAAATGAGCTCTAGAGGACGTGGTCGTCGTGGTCGAGGTAGAGGAAGGATGACCGTGTCGAAACTCGTTAGATCGGGTCAAGGGTCCGACAATGAGATGCCACCGCCACCACCACCCCCAGCTATTAATGTTGAGCAGGAGGCTCAGACGGGGGAAGATGTTGTGTCGCAGTCAGGTCTTTGAAGTTTTGGAATTGGTGGTCGTGCGAGGAGGAAATGGGAAATCGAAAGTCGGACCGAAGCGGCTCGAGCTAATGGAGCGAAAATGTTTCGTGGAGTGTTCGGAGTAGCACCCAAGACGGCCGAGTAATCTTGGTTGAAGCAACAGAGCGTATCATGGATGAGCTCGATCGACTCGGAGGAAAAGTTGAAAGGGATGGTGGCATTGTTACGCGATGAAGCGATCGCTGGTGGTTAACTGCTGAGGATGGTACCACTACTGAAAATTTGACCAGGAGTATGTTAGAGGCATTTCGGAAGAAGTATGTAGGAACCGTGTATAGATGAACAAAGGAAGGCTTTCCTAGGGTTGGTACAAGGGAGTAAGTCCGTCGCAGAATATGAGGCGAATTCGAGGTTGAGCCGCTATGCTCGAGGGTAGTGGCAATCGAGCATGAACGCTGTGTCTTTTTTTAACGCACCGCACCCGTGTCCGTGGTGAGATCCAAGTTTCCTAGGCTTGGCTATTACAAAAGGTTTGTGGAAGGATTCTCGCCAATAGCCGTGCCTCTAACTAAGTTGCTAAGGAAGGAAGTACCCTTTGAATGGACTAATAAGCAGCAGGAGAGCTTTGAAAAGCTTAAGAAGGTGCTGACAGAAGCTCCAGTGTTAATTCAGCCGGAGGCAGGAAAAGATTTTGTGGTGTACTGTGACGCTTCGCATACGGGGTTAGGCTGTGTGCTAATGCAAGATGGTAAAGTGGTCGCTTATGCGTCTCGGCAGTTAAGGCCGCATGAGGTTAACTACCCCACCCATGACTTGGAGCTAGCAGCAGTGGTTTTTGCCCTTAAGGTTTGGAGACACTACCTTTATGGAGAAAGGTCGGTTATCTACACAGACCACAAGAGCCTTAAGTATTTATTGACTCAGAAGGAGTTGAACTTGAGGCAACGAAGGTGGGTGGAATTGCTAAAGGACTACGATCGCCCTATTTCTCTCTGCGAAATCTTTACTAAGCAAAGACTCCATCTTTTCTTCTCCTCTCCTTTGTCATTGTTAAGCCAAAACCCTTCTCTTTTGATCCCTGTTAAATCTCCATAGTCAATCTCTCGAACTCTAGGCAAGGAAGCAATCGATTAAAGGCATCAAGGTAAGGTTAAGCTATTCAATTTCCTTTCTTTTCTATTTGCCGAAAGTGAATGGCCTAATCCCTATTCCTGTTCATGGCCGAATCTACAAGGATCTCTCAGGTTTCTACAATTACCAAATATAAGGATCAAGGATCTAAGGTAAGAACAATTAATTCTTGTTCTTCTAATTCTTTTAATCAAGATCTAAGAAATAACCCTTTTTATGTCTCTTGGTCGAATATCAAAGGAAGAGTTTCGGGATTTCAAATTCAAGGAATTTAAGGTGAGGCACATTCGGCCAAAGGCTAAATTTTATTTATTAAAGTTAGATTAGATCTAACATATGAATTTTAGGAATTTTGACATCACTAAGGGAGCAAGGAATCGATTTTGGGAATCTCATCATAAGGTAAGTGGTTATAATCGCCAAGTTCTCTCTTAAATGTCTAGATCTATTTGTTTTAACCGAGACTAATCAAATCAATGGATTTAATGGTTAGCCGATTTCAAGGAGAAGAACACAAATCTTCAAAATTTGATCATCATCAAATCGGCAAGCAAGGTAAGTATTAGTAATACCATTCCTATTAGGATTTGGTTTTAAAAGCTTAAAAGGCTATTAATGTGTTTTTGTATGATGGGTCAATATAGGATCTAAAGTTAGATCTGGATTTTCGGGATCTCAAAAAGTCTATTAAGTGAATCGGTGTGTACCCATACTAACCTTCAATACGTTATATGGCAAATATTAATTATATGATTATACGTAAGAATGTGAATATGGCTAAGTTCCCTAAGGTGGTACAAAAATACTCGTGCACGCTTCCTACTCGATAGGATTATGAAATATGTTATTTTATAACATGTGAAAATATATATATGAATGTGGAAATAAGTATGATGTGCATGATATAAAATTTATGGGGCATTCGGGATCTATGTGAAAGGGAAGAAAGTCTCACCAACGGAATATGGTACTACGATCACAACATTTTGAATATGGGTTACATTATCTGAATTTGGTAACTTCGGTTACATTATTTGAAATGTCTAATGACACAAATTATACGGGCGATGAGCACGCCGATCTCGCAATAGATTGTGTGTAGCGGATGGAGGTTGACTTAGTAGTTTGATTAACGGTGGTGTGTAGCGGATGGACCATTAGGCTTGGGTTTGGGTTGCAATCACTTATTTTTATATGAATATGAATTTGATATGAACATGTAAAATGTTAGATCTGTGTGCAAAATCCTGTTGTGGGAAATATTTTTAGGTGAAACAATTCGGACCGTGACGAGACCTTGAGGTGGCCATGTTTCATTTGGAGGTTTTATTTGGAATTATTTTTTGGGTTTTACTTGATGTAATAAGGCCATAAGGCCCAAAGGATTTTTCGCTTTACTTACTTAACTATTCATGACTAAAGTTAAAGTGATATATTTTTTTATAAACCTTCACCCTAATAAAATTGGATTTTCAAATAGATTAAATGGGTTCCCATCTGAGCCCAATCCACAACAACATTTTTCAAAAATTTACAAATTTTCTCTAATTCTTCGGTTTACTTAAGGAACATAGATTCGTGGCCGGGTGTGGGTGTTTCAAAGAGTATAATCGAAAGGACCTTGGAACAATGGTTTAGATTAGGAGTTTGATAAAATAAGGAATCACGAAAAGGAAAAATCCCAAAACTTACCGGATTACTAAGGAGTATACGACTTACAAATGCACCTTCGAGAAAACAGAGATCTCACTTGTAGAGCTATGGGAGATGAGGGTATGAACAAAGCAAGCTCTTAGAAAAGAAAAGAGAAATCAGAGAGAAGGCTTGGAAATTTCGGTAGAGAATGAGAGAAGAATAGGGTTTCAAGATACCGAAATTGAAGAATACTACTCCCTATTTATAGAGAAATTTTGGCATACCCACACACACAGAGTTGGAATTTCGGCCAACTCTCCCCTCTCCTGATAGCCTTCATCTCATCTGATAACTCAATCCTTATCTTACCTTTAGGAGAGCCCACCTTAAAACCAACTCCTCCTTATTAATTATCAGCTTTTTAACACTTAAAATAAAAGAAATAACTCCTAAAAGGTAGCCTAATTGCCGTCCACCCCCTTCCCATTTAAGTGCCGAATTTGACCCATCTTCTAAGGCCCAATCGGCCACACAAGGGCCCAAATTCCTCCTCCCTCATGGCGCCACCTTATGCCCACTTAATGCACTTTAATTTTTTGGGCCACAAGCCCAGCTTGTCACTTAATTATCCATCTTTTTAAATTATAAGCTAACACCATTTATTAGCCACCTAACCCAAATTTTTAAAGCCCACTATTTCACTTTAAATTATCCAGAGCACTAACTTTAACCCTAATCAAAATATTTAATCAAAAAGTCAGTCCAACCTTTACAATCTCAATTTAACATATTAGACTACCATATAAATGCGTAGGCCCACTTTTTGGATGTTACAAGTTAGGAATTTTCTAAAATAAAGATATACCTAGCTTCGAAGTTGTGAGATGTTGTATCCTAACTTACTGGGTATGGTATTTTTATTTCTTTGAAATAGGCAAGTCTTGGTTTTTCTTCCAATAACAGATCTTATTTTAAAACTTTTTAAATTTCAAACATTTGGACATGATTCTATCAATTAGGTACCAATTTTTGGGCGTTATGAGGGTGCTAACCCTTCCTCATACGTAACCGAATCCCGAACCCGTTTTCTCGTTTTTTTCGTAGACCAAAATCAAATGTTTTAAAATAAAACATTTTCACAAGGTGATCCAATCACACCTAAGTAAAAATGACTGGTGGCGACTCTATTTCTTTTTTTTAAAAGTCGATCCTAATTTTTTTAAACCGATTTTAAAATGGTTTCGACACTAATTAATGTAATTAAAATATAATATTTTAAAAAATAATTAAATATTAAACACGTAAAATCACATGCAATACATGTGACATTAGAAGCTAATTTTATAAAAGAAATGAATTTTTCGATAATTTCTTAACTGAGTTGAGACCTGGTTGATGGGTGAAACTAACTCAATCAACCTTTCATATAATAGTAAATATCTTTACTATTATAAAAGTTAAAATAACTAGTTAATCAACCGTTAAAACATTAAAATCTAAATTTCTAAAAAATAATGAAATTTTATAGTTTTTATATGATCTATCAATGGTATTATTAAATTTTTGACCAAGTTTTGTGTATTTGATTTAGTGACACTAATTCAGAAATAAACATATATAAAAAAGAAACCCCAAATTTATACGAAGCCAGGAGAAGTAAACTCATTTGAATTTAAGTTTAGACCATCATCCAATTTACAATGCATTTTTTATGGGATTCATGCATTTCTAATTGAGTTGTTTTATTGTGGATCAAATAGCTCTCCTTAACTTCGTAATACATTTTGAAATGCATCAATTTGAGTTCAATAACTCAATTTAATAACATTTGAATGTAGACAATGCAAGGAAAAATTCACTATGAATTAATATGGGTTTTACTTTTAGTTGAAAGCTTCAGAATTCTCTTTAATCATCAATTAATATTCTTTGAGCCTAAGGTTATTGTAGTAACCCATTTTGCCCGGCCCTTGAAAAACCAAAAAAAGAAAATGAAAATGAAAAATAAATAAAATAAATGTTTAAGTTTATTTTTACAGGTCTTGTTACAGGCCCAAATAAATTGCCTACAAACTCATTACCAGACTAACCCAAAACCCATTTACACCCTTAGCCCAAAACAAATGCCACCAGCTACCCAAACAGATACAGCAGACTATGACCCAAGCCCAAAACAAACCCAAAATCACACGGGCCCAAAACCTAACCAAAGAACTAAGAGTTTTTGAAACCCTAAGGATCCTTCGCGCCGCAAGCCTTTCCCAGCAGCCCCTCGGTCACGTCAACAACAAGCATTTGCAAGTAGCAGATCCCAACAATGTGTCAGCAAATCTCGCACCCAAAGCAACCGCTATGCGCAATCGACTCACGCCAAAGAATCGGTCGCACCAAGATCTACGCCCGAATCACGCCATCATCACCTGAGATCTCCTCATCAACCTGCGAAAAAAGGTAACAAACAGCAGAAAAGGAAAGAAGCAAATATGGCAAAGATTGTATTTCCTTTTTTATTTTGTTTTTTGGGTTATAAAAACCCCTTGTAAAACCTGTAATAGATACGGATACAGACACAAATTCTATCACAAAATTCAGAGAGAAAAAGCGTAAATATACAGAGAGAGCGATACAAAATAATAGGAACGAAAATACTCACAGGAACAGAAATCAATAAAAACAAAGTTTTTTTAAAGGTGATTCTCCTTTCATTCTGTTGTTTATTTTATTTTTATTTTCATTATATATATATATATATATTGTATATAACCACTGTTGAAAAAAAGTAAAAAAGGAAGGAGTTATCTTTTCGAAAGCAAGGAAAAGTGGATGTTATAGGGCTCCAGCCACCGGCCATGGAGGCGGGTGTGGCGCGTGGCCCAGCAATCCAACGAACAGGAGCTCAGGCAGAAGGACGAAGGATCCAAAGAGTTTTCAAAGTTTTTTTTTTTTTTAAAAAACACCTAACTAAATGATTTTTTTATAAAACTAATATTTATAAACGAAAGTAAACGGCGCCGTTTTGATAAAGCAGATCCGTCTTGGGTCAATTCGACAGACCGGGATCCGTGTTTTTATTAAAAAGGAAAAATTGTCCTTTTAATCCCTCCGCTATTTTATTAAATTTAATTATGTCCTATTAACTAATTTATTTTTAAAATTAACCCCAAAAATCATTATATTTCAATTTAATCTTTTAGTATTTATATATATATATATATAAATTAGATATTATATTTTTTTGCTATACATTATATAATATTATATCATATATTTAATTAAAATTATTTATAATATATTCATTTTTTAATATTTTTATTTTTAAAATCATTATATATTTTAACATATTGTTTATATTGTTATTCTTTTATTTATTTAAATTTGCATGAAATAAGTTCATAGTTAATTTTATTGTTTATTACAATTGCCTATACTTCATCATGTATCTGTAATTGCTTTAGTATAAAAATTATTATTTGTCGTATTATGTATTATTATTGCCTATCTTAAATGTTAGCATGTGTATATATATATATATATATATATTTATTTATTTATTTATGTTTGATAGTGTATAAATGCAATATCGTCACATAGTTATGGTTTAAAATAAAAATACATTTTTTTTACAAAATCAATATTTTATTTAAAGGTTTTCAAAATAAGGCAATGTTTTGATATTTAAAAATTCGAGAAATAGTGTCCAATCGTGCTGGGTTTGCGATTTTCCGTTTGGCTAAATAACTAAATATCCTTTTAACAAGTTTTATAAATTATGAGATGATCTTAGTGATGAGCGTTTAAAAATATAATGTCCAATCGTGCTGGATGTGATGTTTATATTCCTTCGGATCGAAGTAATCTCAAATTTTAAATCAAAATTTCTCAAAGTTTTATAAATTATGAGATAATCTTAGTTACGAGGATTTAAAAAACATCATGTCCAATCGTGCTGGATGTGATGTTTATTCGGATCGAAGTAATCTCAAATTTTAAATCAAAATTTCTCAAAGTTTTATAAATTATGAGATGATCTTAGATACGAGGGTTTAAAAAACATCATGTCCAATCGTGCTGGATGTGATGTTTATAATCTTTCGGATCGAAGAACTCTCATATTTTTAATCGAATTGTTCGAATTTTTTTAGAAATCATATTTTTAAATCCATTTAAGTTTCAAACATTTGGACATGACTTTATCGATTAGGTACCAATTTTTGGGCATTATGAGGGTGCTAACCCTTCCTCATACGTAACCAACTCCCGAACCTATCTTTTTGTTTTCGTAGACCAAAATCAATATTTTGAAATAAAACTTTTTACAAGGTGATCCCATCACACCTAAATAAAAAGATATTGGTGGCGACTCTCATTTTTATTTTAAAGTCGATCCCTATTTTCTAAACTCGATTTTTAAATGGTTTCGACAGTTATATTTGTTAAATTGAAAATGTAACACCCCAAACTTAGTCTAAACGTTATGGTTAAATTATGAAGGTTACAATAAAACCAAAAACTTTCATCACTGTAACATCCTAAATGTGGGCCTGTGCATTTATGTGTAATGTTATGTTTAATATGTTAATTTGAGGTTCAGTTGGGCCCAAAGAATTGGGTCAAAATTTCAGTAGCCAAGGTGAGCTAAGGGGGACAAAGACAAGGCTATAATTTAGGGATTATTTTTTTAATTAATGAGGATAATAAGCTGATAAAATAAAGGGAGAGTTGGTGCAAATGTGGCCTCTTATGGATGAGTGTTTTGATAGGGATAAGGGATAGAAGGATAAAGGAGAAAAGATAGGAGTTATCTTCTGAGTATAGAGTTGGCCAAAATTCCATCTCCTAGAGGGGGTGCCAAATTTTCCCCATTAATTGTTAATTATTGGCTATTAGGAAGGGCACTTTCGGGATTTGTAGGTAAGTGTTGAATTTCCCTATAAATAGGATAGTAGCTCTTCAAATCCGGCATTGGAACCCTATTCTTTTCTCTCATTCTCTGTGCTGAATTTCGTAGCCTCTCCCTCTCCAATATTCTTCTCTTCAATTTCTTCAAAAGCCGAAACCTTTTCTCCATTCCTTTTCCCCTTGAGCCGATTTCTCTAAAAAAAGTAGAAATCTCCATAGTTTTTCTTTATTCATCCTATTTGTAAGTTTTATTTTTTTGGCATTTAAATCTATTTCTCTGGCATAGCCGAATCTTCAAGCCTTTCTTTGTTTTCTTTTCACTTCCTTTTAAGCCGAAACCACATCAGTTCATCATTTTCGGGATTTTTCATAAAAGCTGAAATCGTGAGATTTAGTCTCCTGAAGTTGCCGAATCTTCTTTAATGGAGTCTGCTTGTGCCAAAATCTGAAGGAAACAATAGGTAAGTATTGATTTCGGGATTTCAATGTTCTTTCGACTTTTCAAAGTCCTTAGCCGAATGACTATTAGAAACTAATCTCTTATTTCACACTTCTTTTCGGCATTCCAGGATTTGAAGAAGGAGGCCAATCGCATAGATCTCTAAGTTATAGAATTTGTTACTTTCGGATTTCAAGGTAAGAGGATTTGTTTATTTATATCTATAAAATCGGGTAGAATACTAACCATGGCGAATATAGGAGAGGTCAATTTTATAATTTTTCGACTTTTAAGCAAAGCCATAGATTGAGGATAATAGATCCGGATAGCAAGGACATCGACTAAGGATAGTAGATTTCGCGATATCAGGTGTGTAATACTTCCCCACCATTTAGATCTGTCTGTTAAATACCTATTTATAAGTATTATATGTTGTGATAAATGTCGAAATCCCGGAATAAAGATGGAAGCCCAAAGAGGGTAAAAGCGAATCACCAGGTCAGTGAATATTCTGATGATATGTTATAAGTGTATTGATTTTTGTGATTGCATGGGGTGGGATTGATGACAGGAGGAAGTTACACGTTATATGTGTAGCGATTTTTACCGTGATCTAATGTAGCGGCCGTGAACTGTTATACGGGCTTCGGCCATTATATGTTATAAGGGCTTCGGCCATTATATGCGGATGAGCAGCATGACTACCATCATGGTGTGTAGCGGTGTGAGTCGATTGTAGAAATCCCCAATGGTGTGAACGGTTGGCACGGGGGTGTGTAGCGGATGGAAACCTAAGCAAATGGGTTGGGCTTGCATATTAATTTTTATTATGTATATTAAACTGTTTATTCTATTTTATGGGGTTAAGGCCCAAATCTAATGGTGCATGAGGGTTGCACACTGAGTCTCGTGACTCAACCTATTAAATTAACATTTCAGGTAACTCATAGTGCATCGGACCGGCCGAGAGGAGCGCAAGGTGGCCATGCAAAAGAATATGTGGATCCCATGGAAAGTCTCAACTAAATAGTTTATAAGATGTTTTATTTTATGGACTTTAAACCCGTTGTAATAAGGCCATGGGCCACTAGTTTATGTTTTGGTTTTATTATGGGCTTGCTTTATTTTTTATATTTACTTCGCTTAAAATAAGGTTTTTTTTCTCTTTAAGTTTTGGGCTTTCAATTGTAAAGACCTATTTTATTTTATTTGGGTTTTCTAATAAATGAATTATTTTATAAATTTTTTTAGTGACATACCAGATCCGGTCGTGGTGTTTGAAATTGGGTTTGGGGTGTACAAATTGGTATCAAAGCCAGCTTTAAAACTCGGGCTGTGAAATGGGTCTAGAAGTGTTTTAAAAAATAAATTTAAGAAAAAGATTTTGGTTTGAAGACATGGCCTTCGAGTCTACCGGCACCCGATCCACCCAGGTAAGTATTCTGAACTCCCGATTGTGATATAAATGTGGGCTTAATGGGCTTTATGGGACGTAGACTATCTAGATGAGAATTTGATGGACTCTAGGCTTAGGCAAACAACTCTTCAATTCCATAAGACTTAACTTCACTAAAACAAAACCTGTAAATGAGTCACAAGACTAAGGTGTGGCAACAGGCATATGCATGTCTAGGAGTAGATCCGGAAGAGCTTGGTATTTAAGCAGTCCAAGTGACTCACCTCCTCTTCACAGGAATCTTACCTGGTGCATAGTGACTGTTCACTTTAGCCATGACAGGGTGTGGCAATAGGCATACGCATGCCTAGGAGTGGATTCAGGGAGAGCTTGGTATTTAAGCACCCTAGTGACTCACCTCCTCTTCACAGAATCTTACAGTGCGAGGACTGCTCACTCTAGCTATAAGGACTTGTTCATGGGTGAACCTATAATTAAAACCCGAAAGGGACCAACCACCTATTTTGCAAACAAAACCCTAAGTTTTGTACACTATCGAAAAAAATACATTTGATTTGAAAATGTTCAACTATGAAGAAAATTACCAAATTACCCTTGTTTTGCAAAATGACCAAAATAGCCCTAATTTGTAGAATTACCAAATTACCCTTATTTTGTAAAATTATTGAAATACCCCTGAATCACAAAATTACCAAAATACCCTCAAATCACAAAAATTATCGAAATACCCCTGAATTTCAAAATTATCGAAATACCCCGAAATTTCAAAATTATCAAAATACCTCTGAATTTCAAAATTACCAAAATGCCCCAATTTCAAAATTATCAAAATACCTCGATTTCAAAATTTCTAAATGTCCCTGATTCTAAAATTACCAAAATACCTCGATTTCCAAAATTACCAAAATACCCTCGGAATGCAAAATTACCAAAATACCCTTATTTTATAAAATCATTAAGGAACCTTATTTCAAAAAATTTATGAAAATGCCCTCAGAGGATAAAATTACGAAAATACCCTTGGGTAGTGAAAACAACAACCACAACAACAACAACAACACTTTTTCAGAATGAACATGAGTTCATGATTGAATGTATGGGTTTCTTAGAGGATATGAACTTGAGACGTATGGTGAATGCAAATTGAAATAATTACTCTTAAAGCTATCATTCATAAGACCGTCTGTGGTTAAAAAAAGTGGAAGAAAACTAATAATTCATAAAATTTCTAATCAGATAAACGCGAATCGGTAGAATGAGTACAAGGGGACGAAGACGCTTCAGATGCGAATAATGGTGCATACCCTACCGTAGTATACTAAGTGTTTATTTTGGCTTTAGAATTAGAGTGCGCAGCGAAAGCATAGTGGTGAGACTCAGGTAGAATGATTACTAGTTAGTTGGAAATTTTGAGGATGAAATTTCTTTAAGGAGGGTAGAACTATAACATCCTAAATTTTTGGGCCTATGCGTTTAATGGGTGAATATGTGGAATGAGTTAATTTAAGTGTTAGGGGTCCAAATTGGGCTCAGGCTTAGGCAGAGGCCTTGATTAAAATTATCTATTTGGGCATTATAGGGTTTAAAAGGTAGTATCTATGTTTAAAATACCAAAGTGGGCTTGTGGCCCAATCTTAGGAGGTGACACCACACAAGGGAGTAAGGGGCCCAAATTTAAGTTTCATGGAGCCCAATTCTTTTAATTTAAGTTAGCTAAATTTTGGGCATTAGGATTAGGTGGAGTGGATGGCAACAAGGCTAAAATTTAGGGTTTTAATGTTTAAAATATGTGGATAATAAGCATATAAAGGCTATTATTTAGGAATTTATTTTATGTGGATAATAAGCAAATAAAGGCTAAGATTTAGGATTTTAATGATTAAAATATGTGGATAATATCTTGATAAAGGAGGAGGAGTTAGAGATAATTAAGTCTCTTTTAGATGAGCTAGTAGATTAAGATAAATGAGAAAATTTAGGAATTTATCTACAAAGAGAGTGATGGCCAAGAATCCATCATCGAGAGGAGTAAAGAAACCAGCTACTACATGGCAAAGGGTTGCGAATTTCCTATAAATAGAGGGGGCTAGCTCCTTATTTCTAACATTAAATCCTCTCCCTTTTGTGCCGAAATTCCCTAGCTTCTTTTCTCCAAATTTCTTTCTCTAATTTCTTTAAAAGCCAAAACTTTTCCCCACTTTCTTTTCCATTGTGCCGATTTTCTAAAAGTCAAGCATCCATCGCTTTTTCTTTTATTCATCTTATTTGAGAAATTTTTCACACTTCCTAAGATTTAAATCTTCCATCGGCATTACCGAATCCTCTCCCTAGTGATAGCCGAATCTCCTAAGCTAAGGTAAGAGTCGAATTTTGATTAGTTCTCATAATCTATTTTTGAAAGGCAAAAGCCAAAAGCTAATAGTTAATGGTTTAATGATGGGCGGCGATTCAAGATTTGAAGGAGGCTTAGTCGACTAGATCTAAAAGCCGAAAATCATAAGTCTCCAATTTTGGGATTTTAAGGTAAGAAGATTATCCCTAGATTTTTATTAGATTCATTCAATATATATATGATCTTAACTCTAAAAGGAGGATTAACGATTAAATATTGTTATAGTAGCTCTAATAAGGATTTGATGGAATTAAATATGGATCAGACAAAAGAAAGAATCCCTAAGTTTAAGAAACGAGCAGTATCTGCTGTTTGAGATTGGCCAATTGGTTGTGGACCGCTTCTGAACAACACCTTAGGCAGATAGCAGTTGTGTCGACTAAGGATAGCGTCGATATAGAAAGCCTCGTTATATCGGTAATCAGGTGTGTAGATCTCTAACACACTACCAATTAACTCGTATGTAAATCTATTTATGTATGTTATGGGCTAAAAGCGTAATAAGGTCAGATAAACAATGAATGGAACCCTAAAAGGGCTAGACAAGGATGCAGTGCACGTAAACATAGAACTCCCTATGTGTATCGAAAAATATATATGATCGCATGATATTTTCTTTATATGTGTATGCATGGGATGGGATATTGATATGATGAAGGGAAGTGCATGAAAGGTCACGCAGTGATCGGTGGTAGAAAACCCACAAATATAAATGCTAGGTCACATTGTGATCGGTAGCTATGCCACATTTAATGATTCCTACTTAATAGGAATAGGTAGTACGGCTATCGTTTTGGTGTGTAGTGGATGGAGGGTTGATTGTAGAAATCCCCAAGGTGTGATGGTTGGTACGGGTTGGTGTGTAGAGGATGGAAACCTAGGATGGGTTGGGTTATTCATTCTTTATTGTTTATTATGTGATTATGATTGATGCCTTCATGTATGGGCCAGGGCCCATAATGTGTTTGTGGGCTCAGGTCAATGTGTGTTTTGATATTTATACACTGAGTCTTTGTGACTCACGCTTTCCTTTTCTCTACTCTTCCAGATGAACAGTAGATCGTGGACATGGGAGCCGAGACGGACTCGAGGGGCCATCAAGTTCTATTTCTACAAGTTAATTTCTTTTGGGATTTCTTAAAGTTTATTTTATTTAATTGTTTTTTTTAGAATATTTATGTAATAAGGCCCCTAGCTTTCATTCAACTCAGCAGTTATCAATGTTCAGCAACTTATGAATTTTATGATAAGGTTTATTTATGCTTAATAATAAAAATACAAAGAGGTTTATTTTCAAAAAGTCTTTTCTTTATTCAGATTTAATTAATTTAACTTGTTTTTTCAAAATTCGATAAAATGTTATGTGTTCGATAACATGCCAAATCCGATCAGAACGTATGGGCCGGGTTTGGGGTGTTACAAATTGGTATCAGAACTCGGTTTGAAACTTGACTCTGGGGGTTTTTGGGCTCAGAAATGTTTTTTTTTAAATGGGCTTTTGAAAGATAGAAGTTTTAAGTAAAAGTTTGTTAGCTCAAAGATGGCACTGCCTCCGGCCCAAGTCTGCCAGGTAAGTATTCTGAACTCCTTGTGTGATATATATATGTATGTGGGCTTAATGGGCTTTATGGGACATAGATTATTTAGATTAGAATCTGATGGACTCTAGGTTTAGCTTAAACAACTCCTAAAATCTCATAAGACTTAACTTCACTAAACAAACCCGTGAACGAGCCGCAAGACTAGGGTGTGGTGACAGCATCCAGGATTGGGAGAGCTTGGTATTTAAGCAAATCCTAGTGACTCACCTCCTCTTCTCGAATCCTACAGTGCGTAGGACTGCTCATCTTAACAGTGAGGACTTGTAATCGGGCCAAAGTTCTCAACTAAAACCCGAAAGGGGCCGAACACCCTATTTTGCAAAATCATTAATAAACCACTTATTTTGAAAAAAAATTACTAAATTACCCCCTGAATTATGAAAACTTCTCAAAATAGTTTTGATTTGAATTTGCAAAATTACAAAAATGCCCTTGGTTTAAAAAAATACCAAAACACCTCCGGATTGAAAATTTTTAGAACACCCCTGACTTAAAAAATTACCAAAACGCCCTTGATTTGAAAATTTTTAAAATGTCCTTGATTTGGAAATTATCAAAATTTACGAAAATTACCAAAATACTCTTGGATTGAAAAATTACCAAAATACCCCTAGCTTGAAATATTACCAAAATACCCCTATTTTGAAAAATCACCAAGATACCTTATTTTGGAGAATTACGAAAATACCCTTGTAGGATAAAATTACGAAAATACCCTTGGGTAGTGAAATGACGAAAATGCCCCTAGGTGATGAACGTAAGTTTGTGAATGCTCTCAGTATGTTGAGTGTGAATGTATGTAATTCTATGAACTAGGAGTAGTAGACTTGAGATTGAACCTTCGATATAATTACAATTGAAAGAACCACTATTGAATTAATAACTCATAAAATTTCTAAGCAGATAAACGTAAATCGATAGTATGAGTACAAGGGACGCAGACACTCGAAGTTTAATAATGGTACGTGACTTTACCATAGTATACTAAGTGTTTATTTTGGCTTTAGAATTAGAGGCGCAATGACAAAGCATAGTGATGAGACTTGGGTAGTACGATTATTAGTTAGTCAAAAATTTCGAGGACGAAATTTCTTTAAGGAGGATAGAATTGTAACATCCTAAATGTGGGCCTGTGCATTTATGTGTAAAGTTATGTTTAATATGTTAATTTGAGGTTCAGTTGGGCCCAAAGAATTGGGTCAAAATTTCGGCAGCCAAGGTGAGCTAAGGGGGAACAGCACAAGGCTATAATTTAGGGATTATTTTTGTTTAATTAATGAGGATAATAAGCTAATAAAATAAAGGGAGAGTTGGTGCAAATGTGGCCTCTTATGGATGAGTGTTTTGATAGGGATAAGGGATAGAAGGATAGAGGCGAAAAGATAGGAGTTATCTTTTGAGTATAGAGTTGGCCGAAATTCCATCTCCTAGAGGGGGTGCCGAATTTTCCCCATTAATTGTTAATTATTAGCTATTAAAAAGGGCACTTTCAAGATTTTAGGTAAGTGCCAAATTTCCCTATAAATAGGATAGTAGCTCTTCAAATCCGGCATTAGAACCCTATTTTTTTCTCTCATTCTCTGTGCCGAATTTCATAGCCTCTCCCTCTCCAATATTCTTCTCTTCAATTTCTTCAAAAGCCGAAACCTTTTCTCCATTCTTTTTCCCCTTGAGCCGATTTCTCTAAAAAAAGTCAAAATCTCCATAGTTTTTCTTTATTCATCCTATTTGTAAGTTTTATTCTTTCGACATTTAAATCTATTTCTCTGGCATAGTCGAATCTTCAAACCTTTCTTTGTTTTCTTTTCACTTTCCTTTTAATAAAACCATATCGGTTCATCATTTTCGGATTTTTCATAAAAGTCGAAATCGTGAGATTTAGTCTCTGAAGTTGCCGAATCTTCTTTAATGGAGTCGCTTGTGCCAAAATCAAGGAAACAATAGGTAAGTATTGATTTCGGATTTCAATGTTCTTTCGCTTTTAAAGTCCTTAGTCGAATGACTATTAGAAACTAATCTCTTATTTCACACTTCTTTTCAGATTCCGAGATTTGAAGAAGGAGGCCAATCGCATAGATCTCTAAGTTATAGAATCGTGTTACTTTTGGGATTTCAAGGTAAGAGGATTTGTTTATTTATATCTATAAAATCAGGTAGAATACTAACCATGGCCGAATATAGGAGAGGTCAATTTTCGTAATTTTTCTGGCTTTTAAGCAAAGCTATAGATTGAGGATAATAGATCCGGATAGCAAGGACATCGACTAAGGATAGTAGATTTCACGATATCAGGTGTGTAACACTTCCCCACCATTTAGATCTGTCTGTTAAATACCTGTTTATTAGTATTATATGTTGTGATAAATGCCGAAATCCCGGCATAAAGATGGAAGCCCAAAGAGGGTAAAAGCGAATACCAGGTCAGTGAATATTCTGATGATATGTTATAAGTGTATTGATTTTTTTGATTGCATGGGGTGGGATTGATGATAGGAGGAAGTTATACGTTATATGTGTAGCGGTTTTTACCGTGATCTGATGTAGCGGCTAACGCCGTGAACTGTTATACGGGCTTCGGCCATTATATGTTATAAGGGCTTCGGTCATTATATGCGAATGAGAAGCATGACTGCCATCATGGTGTGTAGCGGTGTGAGTCGATTGTAGAAATCCCCAATGGTGTGAACGGTTGGTACGGCGGTGTGTAGCGGATGGAAACCAAAGCAAATGGGTTGGGCTTGCATATTAATTTTTATTATGTATATTAAACTGTTTATTCTATTTTATGGGGTTAAGGCCCAAATCTAATGGTGCATGAGGGTTGCACACTGAGTCTCGCGACTCAACCTATTAAATTAACATTTTAGGTAACTCATAGTGCATCGGACCGGGCTGGAGAGGAGCGCAAGGTGGCCATGCAAAAGAATATGTGGATCCGGCGGAAAGTCTCAATTTAATAGTTTATAAGATGTTTTATTTTATGGACTTTAAACCCTGTTGTAATAAGGCCATGGGCCACTAGTTTATGTTTTGGTTTTATTATGGGCTTGCTTTGTTTTTTATATTTACTTCGTTTAAACTAAGGTTTTTTTTTCTCTTTAAGTTTTGGGCTTTCAATTGTAAAGACCTATTTTATTTTATTTAGGTTTTCTAATAAACTGAATTGTTTTATAAATTTTTTTTTCTTAGTGACATACCAGATCTGGTCGTGGTGTTTGGGCCGGGTTTGGGGTGTTACAATCACTTCGATTTCAATAAAAAATTGTTTGTCGCAATAACGTATGAGTGTATTTTGAAATATTTGCTTAAAGAATTAGTTTATCTAAACCATTTTGCCTTAATTCCTTATTTCGAAAAACACAATGTTCGATTAAATATTTGTAGCGAAAAATTCCTTGAAGTTAATGTTTTTTGAAAAACATTAAGTTTCATAGATTATGCTGACTTGTTGAAAATATCAATTAAAAAAATATACTTGCAAAAAAAATAAATGTCCCAAAAATAAAATAATTAATTTGAAAGTCCGTAAAATCTATAATAAAGATCAAACATACTTAAAGTCCAACTAACTGAAACGAGCTTCGAAATTGTCGCCAAATCCTAAGCCTGAGGATTATCTGAAAAGTAATAAAACAATAAAGTGAGCTAGAAGCCCAATGTGTGTCTTGGCCTACATACAGAATTTATCTTAAAGGATGCTCATATGAATTTAGCAGAACAGACAAAACAAAATTTCATATGTTCAAAAGCATATATCATAAGAGAATAAATCCTACACTCATCCACTACACACCAACTCTATTCAACCAATCTCACCAAATAGGACTACTAGAGCCCATCCATCCAATCACACTAATATGTGGTGGTATACCACAGAAAGTTTGCAGCTGAGCAACCAGACTGATATCGCGGTTAAACCGCAAAAAATGCAGTAATACTGCCAAAATATGCTTCCACCAGCACAAATCAAATCCTCCCCCAATGCACATACATAATCATGCTAACATATATTCATAAAAATAGGAAATATGACATGCATAGGTAAATGTCAACATCACAGATCATATCAAATAGCTTACATAGAGTTTATTATCGGGTCATGCTTTCTAACATACTAACACTTAAACTTACAGATTTTATAATCTTACATGTTCACAAAATAATTACGAATTCAATTTCAGAGCCTCATATCTGACCCGAATTTGGGCCCGACAAGCTTACCAAAATGGCCTAATTCAAAATTGATGGGAAACTTCCAATAACAAGGGAATCGAACTTAGTTGTAACAGTCCAATTTCGGTGAAATCGGAACAGTGGTTTCGAGACCAAAAATTCGAGCCGAAAAATAAAATTTATTTTTATTTTTTTGTATGATCCATATTATACTAGAAATGTCGTGTGAAAGTTTTGAAAAGAAAATTTTACCGATTATGTGCTTAATTACGAGAAGGACTAAATCACATAAAATGCGAAAGTTGAATTCTAGTAGCTATAAGGATCAAATAGATATGGAATTCAAAACTAGAGGTCCTTATATGGAATTAGACCATTAATAAAAAGTATGTAGATATTTTTGGATGATTCATCCATGGAAATTGAGAAAAAGGCTAAGGACTAAATTGGAAATAACAAAATACTTATTAATTAAAAAGATGATAAAAGATATCATCTTATTTTATGTCATATTCTTCCACAAAATAAACATGGAAACCCTGGGGGAGAGAGAAGAGACTTTCATGGCCAAATCGGGTAAGTTTCCTTGTCCCGTTTTTAGTAATTTTGATATTTTTAGAATCGGGATAACTTAATCTTTCTATTTAGGGGATTAATTTGAAAAGTTACCAAAGTATAAAAATCGGGTCAAGGATGTATATGCTGGAAATTTAAAATTGATGTTAGAAAATAAAAGATTGATGATAGATAAACAACTTTTACAAAGTGATTTTTCATGAAAACTTGATTTAGGGACTAAAATAAAAATTGGTAAAAATCCATGGAAAATGCTAAAATTTTTGAAATGTATGTGCTTTAAAAGTTGTATGTATATTTTGGCTAGGCTTGGGTAGAGGATCGGATTTCATGATTTCATTTTCCGAGCCTAAGGACAAAATGGTAATTTATGGAAAAGTTAGGGGCAAAATGGTAATTTTTCCTAGGATAAAATTGAGTCCAAATAAGTGTAAAATGTGATAAATTGATATTAAATTTACTCGTATAGATCTGAATAGACCAAATTCGGAGTTAGAACGAGGAATGAGGAAAATGTCGGATTAGTCGATTTTACGTACACGAACCTTTTTTAGGTAAGCTCGTGTAACTAAATTGTATATGTTTTTATGCTTGATTTAAATGTTGTGTTTGTGAATTTTATCAATTTCATAAATATGTGAAATGAGCACCTACTCGATATAGCCCGATAAATGAAAATGCCCGATAAAATGGTAAATGAATAAAATGTTACTCGTATGCTTGACATGAATGTGGAATGTATTTTACTCAGGGGCGAAGCCAGAACAATTTTTTAGGGGGGTTGGATAAAATTTTAATTTTTTATAGTCTATATGTTATAATTTGTAAAGGATTAAATTGAATTTTTATAATTTTAGGGGGGCAAAGTGTAATTTTACCTTTATTAATTTAAAATTTTTAAAAACTTCTAAGGGCCTTTTAAGCAATTTTACATTTTGGGGGTGGGGCCCATGCCAACCCCTAGCTACGCCCCTGGTTTTACTCGAATTACATAAATGTTATTGAGGTATGAAATAATCAAATGCTCGATAGTGCTTGAAAAGTGTTTAAATCCCGGTTGAATAAATGGAAAATCGATGGATATGTGATTTCCCGAAATGAAAGAGGTCCTGCATTTGTTGCGGATAGGATTTAGCTTGGATGAGTAATCCTTCGACATCAATTCTAATAGGATTTAGCCTGGACGGGTAATCTTGATAAAAGTCCTCTCGAGCATATGTTATGGATTGGATTTAGCCCAGACGGGTAATCCAAATCAAGCTCTTTAGAGCATATGACATGAAAAAGGTTTAGCCTGGACTGGAAATCCTATTGTATACATGTGTAGCTCGAGAGTGTACTCTTTGAAAATTGTACCTTTAGGGTATTATTATACGTGAATTGACGGATTCTGATTTGTACACCTTGGGTGTACTACCTGTGTATCCATCGATATTTCGAATAAATTCAACGGGTAAAGTTTCAACAAGAGAAAAGATGAATTGAAAACAAATTGACATGGAATGATACATATGATATGGGAATATGACATGAAAGAATATTACATGAATTGCAAGAAAATGATGATACATGACAAGTGATATATGAAATATGAGATGATGATATTTGTGCATGAAAACTATTTGATGAGAATGTTCATTCTTGATTATGGACTTGTACACCTAGAGTGTACTAATCGTGACTTTGATATTCCGAGTAATATGTATAAAGTTCTGATGCAAAATGATCTGAATTTGAAATGAACTATTATGAAATTATACTTTAAATAATGAGATGAATTATATATGTTGAATGAATACATGATGTGGAAAGCATATGTGCTAGAAATTTGATTATTGTTGAGCCCATACATGTCTTGATATTACTATGGAATATATGACTAACAAGGGCAATGAGGATGTGTGTAGGGCTTGAGATCAAAGTGGTTGAATATGCCTTACTTAGTTACCTTAAATAAGATGCATGGAAAGTTAAGTACCATGTTATACGAACTTACTAAGCATTTTATGCTTACCCCATTTTATTTTCCCCTATTTTAGAGTAAATCAGAAGCTCGTTGGATTAGAAGCTTGGTAGAGATCACTCACACTATCCATCGGCCCATGTCGGTATAGAATGGTAATTCAATTACGGTTGTAATGGCATGTATAGGATATGTTGGCCATATTGGCATGTAAATGTAAATGACGCTTGTAATCTAGCCATTGGAATAGCTAGTGATGATTATGTTTTGGTACATGTATATATGTATTTAAGTTCATGTTATGGTGATAGCATAGGTACTATATATTGCTTGATTAAGAAAGGGGAAATAAGTATGCTTATTAAAGAGTAAGATTGCAAACATGAATGCTTGTGATGATATATCATGTTGAATGATAAAGTTTGCTCATCTTGAATGCTTGAAATGGTTGGTATTTGTATGTGTGATTCAAGTGCAGGTCATGGGTGAAATTTTGGGTGAGAAATAAAGCTAAAAATGGCTTTATTTTATACACACGGGCTGACACATGGGCATGTGTCTAGATCGTGTGTAACACACGGCCTAGTAACACGGGCATTTGGTTAGGCCGTGTGTCCCCTGCACCTTAAATTTGAGAAAACAAAATGCTCAGAATTGAGCACACAGGCGTGTGTCTTAGCTGTGTGGGTGACACGGCCTTGAACATGGGCGTGTGTCTTGGCCGTGTGAACCCTGCACCTAATTTGAATTGAATTAATTAACCATACGTCCTAGCACACGGGCGTATGGCATCGCCGTGTGGCACAAGTCGAGAGCTACCTAGTTTTGAACACGGCCTGTAGCACGGGCGTGTCCCTTGGACCACAAAGGCTTGTGAGCCCTCTTCATTGGAAAATTTTTGGAATTTCGTAAAAAATTCCCTAAGTTCCCCATTTAGTCCCGACTTGATTCTAATGCTCGTTTAGGGCCTCGAGGGTCCATTTAAGGGACATTTTGAATAACCTCGATGAATGAATAGTAACTTGCCTGAATTAATCGATAAATATTCTGAACGTTCTGGTAATGCTTCAAAACCCTGTTCTGGTGACGGATATGGGTTAGGGGTGTTACATAAGTACCTAAAGTTGACATTTAAATCACTAAACCACCAAACCAAATTAAATTATTTGACATAATTTTAACAATTCAACTTAAGAAAGTTGGGGAATTATAGAAAAAATTAAGTGCTGAAAAAATATGTAACCTCCTCAACCCGTCTTAGAAGTTACACCCAAGTTTGGAAGATACATCAGAGTTTTTGACAAGAGTTGATTTAAAACATTCATTTAATTTTAGTAGAAAACTTGGTTTTGATGTCGATTTATTATCTCTCAATGTTTTAATTATCTTCTAGCAGTGAAAAAGATGGTATTTTCTTAATTTTTAATAAAAACGTGGTTCATGCATAATCAATTAATAGTGAAAATTTAATGTCCTAATTAAAATCATAATTAAATGTCATACAACAATAAAAACATCGTAAGTCCTAAATCCCTTGTCACGGATAAAATAAAACATCACAATATTTGAATAATGAAATAAATAAAAAGATTAAGCCTAAAATAACTGAAAATAAAATGGATTGTGTCGAGACTGATGTCGTGCCTACATCCTAACTTGTTGGATTATTTGTAAGGATAAAAATTAAAGGGGGTGAGCTTTGACACTTAGTGTGAGTCCATTTGCAACAAAATCAATGTGACATTTGTTAAGACACATTAATTAACATTGCATAGAATAATCAAATATAACAATTCAATTCATAATATTGATTTTTCAAATGCAACCACTATTGATATATCAGAAATTAGAATAATAGTTTTTAGAATAATCAAATCATTAGAATTGCCACAATAATCATATTCCATGCACATATAGATATATATATATATATATATTCTCACATATATCGTAACATAATTTCCAAATTTGTATGCACATGATTTAAATAATGCTATACAGATTCAGGTTTTAAACAAAATAAATCATACCCCACCGCTACACACCACAGTAGGAGTTCCCCAAAACTCCTCTACCTTTACGCCATGTTATGGATAAACCACTACTAATTCATAGATAATAACTGCCATTTGGCTCTGGACACACAACAAGTTGTCGCGGTTGGAACCCACATTTGGCTATGGGTTCACAAAAAAAGTCATGCAAATGAAACATGCTTTTCTTTGGCTGTAGACTTTACAGCATAAACTCATTGTTGGAATCGGCCTTTGGCTGTAGATTCATAGAAGTACCCTGCAGTTGGAATCTGACTTTGACTGTGGGTACACATCAATTTGCATATAAGAACTGTTGCATGACTATGCTCAGCACTTGCCATTTTTCTTGCAGATATATTGCTTGATCGTCCTTTGTTTATGAAAACCCAACCCATGCAATGCATTATGGCACATTAAGTAATCTAACACATGGCTAATCAATAGCAGTTCAAGTTTTTCATGTATTCAGTATTGATAATAATATAGGGCATGTCACAAGTATATAGATACAAAGGTAACATATAATATTCATAATTCATGAAAATATTTATAACTATAAATAGATACCACATTAAATTGATCAATCATGGATTCTAGCATATCTCATACACTAGGGACCTATTTGCATAATTTAATTCACTAAAAATAGTTTGGAACCTATTTAGGGACTAATTTGATAAAAACATAAAATCCTGGGTCAAAATTATAAATTCATTATTCCAGGGGACACACTTTCGTGTGACTAGACCATGTGGGAAATCATGGGCCATGTGGAAGGGGTACACGGCTGTGTGGCTAGGCCGTGTGACATTAAAAAATTCAACCTACAAGGTTGACACGGTTGTGTGGCAGGTCGTGTGGGGGGTCCTAGCCGTGTGAGAAGCGTAAATCCTAGGGTTTCAAGGGTGGCATGGCCGTCTATGGGGCCATGTAGTCCACACGGGTGGCCTACACGCCCGTGTGGTCTGGGCTAGGTTTGATTTTGTCTTGATTTTCAAGATTTATCGAAATTACCAAGACTTTTGTAAAATATTTGTAAAAAATTTGTAGCCGATTTGAAAGATTGTCAATAACGCTATTATTTCAAAATCCCAGGGTTTTACGAAATTAGAAATAATAATTGTAAAACCTCTAACCCGTATCCGTTGCCGAAACAGGGTTACGGAGTATTATTAGAGTTTACAGAAAACTTACACATAATTCTTGTCATTTATTATTTATAATCGAGACTAATCATGTTATCCCTTAAATGAACTCTCGAGGCTCAATTTAAGTATTATAAACATGTCAGGACTAAATTGAGAACTCAAAAATTTTTTGAAAATTTCAAATTATTTCCTAGGTACAGGGGTCGCACGCCCGTGTGGCCAAAGGACACGCCCGTGTGGTCCCATGACATGCCCATGCTTCAGGTCGTGTCTTACCCCGTGTAACTCTTTAACTTGGGTCACACGGCCAATTCACACGCCTGTGTGCTTGGCCATGTGCCTCACACGGCTAAGACACATGCCTGTGTCTCTGACCGTGTGCTCAATTCTGAGCATTCTGTTTCTAAATTTTAAGATGCAGGGAACACACGGCTAGACTACATGCCCATGTGCATGGCTGTGTGTCACACATGGCTGAGACACACGCCCGTGTCTCTGCTAGTGTGGACGAAAATAGACCATTTAAAGGTCTCTTTTTAACTATTTTCACAATCAACCTGCATACAATAATTTCATATACCAATATAATCCAACCAAGCAACCAATACAAGCCAAAATCATGTTTTAAACTTATTAAGTCATCACAAAACTCATTTGCATAAATTACCAAGATAACTTCATTTATTGTTTTCTAAAGACAACTATTAAACATATGCTTATAATCATATCTATATGTATCATTCACAATCATATTTCAAAATTTAACTCATTTCTAGTCCAATCTTATACATGCCATATAAATCATAAGTTGTTTTACAAAATCTACCGTAGAAATCTGGATAGTGTGGCCCGATGTGTTGATTCGATCCTCTGAACTTCTTGAAAATCTATAAAGAACATTAAACAACTAAAGTAAGCTTAATAAAGCTTAGTAAGTTTGTTGGCTTTAATACTAAAATAACTCATTTAAATAAATCAATATTACACATTTCTTGCCAACCACAATTTCAGTTGATGAATTCACTTATTTCATCTCAAAATCAACTTTATCATTGAATCTTTAACCATTAGTATCAAATATCATTTACCGAATTATCAATCTTTGTCAGAATGATGAACGTCTTACGGATATGAGTACATCGTAAATGGAAGCTCGAGGGCTGAACAGAAGCACATAAGTGCTAATGAAAACCTATAAGGGTTGAGCAGAAGCTCATAGGAGCTGAACGGAAACCCTTAAGGGTTAAACTAAAGCTTAGAAGAGCTAAACTGAAACCCAAAAGGGTTCAACGAAAACTCAATTGAGTTAATGAAGCTCATGAGAGCTAAACGGAAAGCAAACACGATTGTTCGCAAAAAATGCTGAACCTCGATTTACTTGGGTAATTTTGCCGTCAATTCCCCTTTTGCACTGAACAATTGTACTCAATCCTGCATTCTGTTCACTTCGAACACTTGATTCAATTTCGTAAATTTAATAATAATTTTATTTTCAACAAATGCTACAAATAAATACAAAATACCATTTATTAATTAACATATAACATTAAAATTTAACCATACGAACTTACCTGGACTAGTTTGTAAAATTTGTTGTAGTTCAGGAACTATTCGGATAATCTCTTTTCCTCGATTTTCTTTGGACTCTTGATCTATAATATAAAATTATTTATTCATTAGCACATATATTTCAGCCTCATTTCACTTCACAATTATACCTTCAATTTTGAAATTACACATTTACCCAAAATTTTATAATTTTACACTTTAGTCCTTAATAAATTAATCTATCAACCTGAACTTACTTTTCTCAATTAACAATTTATTCCATCATTTTAAACTAACAATTTATTCCATCATTTTAAACTACTACACATTCTTTGAAAAGTAGAATTTCAACTCTAAACCCTAATTCTTAACTTTTTCACAATTAAGTCCTAAAAATCAATTTCTATTGAAATTGCTTAATAAAATCATCACATAACAAAATTAGAACTTCAAATCCATGCCTATTCATCATAAAATTCCAGCACTCATTCATGGCAACTTTCAAAATCACTCATAGAATCAAAAACTAATGAATTCAATAGTTGGACCTAGTTGTAAAAGTCTCAAAAACATAAAACTTTCAAGAAAAGAACAAGAATTGAACTTACATGTAGCAAAAATATAAAAAACCAGCTTAGAAGAACTCTTCAATGGCTATTTTTGCCTGGAGAAATGTGAAGATTTGTCTAGAATTCAATTTAGTCATTATTTTATTTAGTTAATTTGCAAAATTTCCAATTTTGCCCTTAATTCACATTACTTCCTTACTAATTTTCATATCTCTACTGTCCAGTCTATGTAATTTAGGCCCAATTGCCCTTTAAATCCCTCTTATTTCTTATTTGAGCTATTTAGTCACTATTTCTTTAATTAACAAGTTTTGCACATTTTCAATTTAGTTCTTTTTAATTAATTAACTATCAAAACATTAAAATTTTCTAACAAAACTTTAATACTAACCTAAAACAATCCATAAATATTTATAAAAATATTTATGACTCGGTTTATGAAATCGAGGTCTCGTTTCCTTGTTTTCAACCCAATTTACCTAATAATTTCTTTTAAATGACAAAATTTACTAATTCAAAAATATTTCTAAAATCACACTTGACTTATAAATATTAATTTATTTAATTTTCAAACTCACTCGTCAGATTTAGTGATCTCGAATCACTGTTTTCGACACTACTAAAAATTAGGCTGTTACAAGAATGCTTACTGATCTTGGCACATTAGAAATGAAATTTGATGGTGTTACGCTAATTTAATTAGAAAATCAGTTGAACAAGACTCATTTCGAACTCGGGATCAAAATAAAATTTTTAGCAATATCAAAAAATAATTGCCAAGGGAAAGATGTAGAAGAATAAGAAAAGAAATGGGAAAAGCAGTTCTTGTTTAGGTTGAAAAGGAAAACCAAAATTCTAATGTGATTAGAGAGGGAATTAAATGGCTAGGTTAAGCAAAATTTAAAGGGTTGTTTAGGTAAATTACCATATTTCCAAAAATGGAAAAAATATGGAAGAATGGCATGAATAGAACTTGGGACACTAAAGGGAATGAAGTGATGTTTAACTTTTGGACTACTACCCATTCTTAATTATTTTCTACCACATTTAACACTTATACTAGCTTGATTTTGTTCCTTAGTTGTTGAAAAAAAAGGAAAAAATGAAAAGAGTGAGGCTTGAATCTTGGCTCTCTGAGAAGTTTGCTAAGCATTGGGGTGTTACAAAATAAATATTGAAAAATAAATTTTGAAAAATTAAGTGTTGAATTTAAATTGTAAAATATTTTTGGTATGTTACTTAAAATTAAATACTGAAAATAATCAAATGAATATAATTAAATTGTTTGATAAAGGATAATATAATCTTAAATGAAATAAATTAAATTAAATTAAATTAATTCTATAATAAGTGATAAGTAGGTCCCTATCTACTTATCATTTTCCACACTTTTCTTTGAAAAAAAAAAACCTATCTAGTAGTTTTCACTTTGGATTATTAAACACGTTTAGAAAATTAAATTGTTGACAATATTAATTTTCGGTTGATTAGATTTTTTTCAACACTTTATCAAACAGTGTCTAAGCCGTAAAGTTTTCTTTTAAATGTGCCTTGTTTAATTGCTTTTGAATAATTAGGTAAAGTTTCAAAATCTTCTCATAAATATTTTTAAAAAAATCAAGTAAACAAAAAAAATCAAGAACTTTTATATAGTGTTTTTAAATTTATTTTTATATAAAATTTTTAAATTATTTTTACTATTTTAAATTTAAAATATTTATTTTGACATCATAAAAAATTAAATTAAATAAAAATAGATTTCAACTATTGTTCCACGTAGCTAAAGATTCAATACTTTATGTTTCCTTTCGCTGGCAAGCGAAAAAAAATCAGTCTCGTTATGAATATCTTATCGTTAAGTGCATGTTCATCAAGCTTAAAATAAGTTTAATGTATTTTAAGACTCTAATATTCATTAAAAGTAGAGCTTCATATCCTTTATAGTTCTTATATCTATAAATATAAATTTTGAAGAAGTATCCATTTGATTAATAAAATCGAATACTTCTTTTGCTCTCTCGTTTTATTTGTTAAAAATCCTTGCCTTTTGCCTTAGTCAACTCTCAAACTCGCGCCTCACCAAAATTTCCTTAATTTTCAGCCTTAGCCACTCATCCACCTTAAGAGAATTTAAATTTTCTCTTAATTTTTTTTATAAAATCCCTTACTACTGGAGAAGAAAAGAAACCAAAATTTTCAGAGAAATAGGATTTAAAACCACAACCTTTTAACTATTTCAGGTGCTTTCTTACCACTCAGTTGCCTTGAAGTTCTTAAATATATATGTTAAGGAATATATTTAACTAGTTTGCCATATTTGGTATGCTTTTGTCACCAATCTTTTAAAGTTTCTTTTAATTTTATTTTATTAAATATATTGGTTTATTTCTATTTTTATTTCTTATAAATATTCTTTTAAATTTATTTTGTTTTGGTGATAATTATTTCAAACATTACAAAACTATAGTTTACGGCTCGTAATATAACTGGGAAAAACTATTTATCATGAATATTTGATGCTGAAATTCATCTACATGCTAAAGATCTTCTAAGTATGATTGTGCAAGGCAATCAAGAATCTAACCAAGACAAAGCAAAGCTATGATTTTCCTTCATTATCATCTTAATGAAGGAACGAAAGTAGAATATTTGACCATAAATGATACACTTGAATTGTGGAATAATTTGAAAGAAAGATACGATCATTAAAAAAAGGTAATCCTTCCTAAAATTTGTTATGATTGGATACACCTCAGTCAAATCAATGAGTATAACTCTGCATTATTCAAGATAAGCTCTTAACTAAAGTTGCGTGGAGAGAAAATTACTAAAATCGTTAAAAGGGTTTTGAGAAATACTCTGAATTAATCTCATGCCTTTTGGTGGTGAGCAAAATAATGAGCTATTAATGAAAAACCATGAAAGTCATCCCACTGGTTCTACTCCATCTCCAGAAGTGAATGTGGCAGTACACAATAATTCTAAAAGTGATAGAAATTATGGTTGTGGTCGCGATCGTAGCCATAATATGGATGTGGTCGAGGATGTAATAATTACTGTTATCATGGTGGTAATATTGACCATCAAAAGAAGAATAACATTGAAAAGAAATAAAAAGGTGGTCCAATCAATCTTTCAAAAGTACATAAAATTTGTGCTATCGATGTGGTATGAAAGGACACTAGTGCATACTTTTCGTACACCTGAACATCTTAAAAAACTATATTAAGCCTCCATTAAAAAGAAGGGAAAGAATGTTGAAATAAATTTGATATATCAAAATGATGATGTAGAGTCCAATTTTGAACACAAAAATGATGATCTCGATTATAATGTGAAGCAAAATATGCTTACAATGATGATGACTTCAAAAACTTTGCAATTTTACTCACTTGGATGTGAAGGATTTTTTTAAGAATGATGGTGGAAAAGTTGGAGATGAAAAGAACATTTGAATTATGATTTCAACATTTGATTTATTATTTTTAGGAAAAATATTATATTTTCATATTATCCAATTCTAAAACATTTGACTTATTATTTTTAGGAAAAAGTTATATTTTCATGTTATTGAATTTTAATATTTTCTTTTGAATAAAGTGCTTTTCTATAACATCACTTATGGTGTACCTTTTTATGAAGAAAATGAATTTCTCTAAGTCTTTGGTTGGTCCCAAGATCAAGAATGAAGATATATGTCTCGTAGACTTTACTACAACACATACAATACTTAAAGTTAGGGAATATTTTTCTCAATTAATAGCAAGTGGCGCAAATGTTAATGTCATATCTGGTAGTGCAAATCTAATTGAAGGTTTTGGAAGAGCTATAATATTATAACCCCGAGGGAAATATTTTGTTATAGATGATGCATTATTTTTATCCAAGTCTCAAAGAAATTTATTAAGCTTTAAAGATATTCGTTGAAATGGATATCATATTGAGACTACTAGTGAGAAAGATATAAAATATCTACAAATCATTAAAGTTGTATCTAGAAAGAAATATATCTTGGAAAAATTACTTGCCTTGTCTTTTGGTTTGTACTATACAACTATTAGTACAATTGAAGCACATGTTATAGATCCAATTTCATTTATTATTTAGTACGACGGATTAGGTCATCCTAGATCATTGATGATGTGAAAAATAACTGAGAATTCACATGGTCATCCATTGAAAATGAAACACCCCTCACTCGATCTGGTCGCCGGACCCGAGTTACAAGATGCTACATCAACCAACGGAACTTAATCACATGCATATACGGTTTCAAATAAAAGCACCGGCTGCTAAAATTAACATTTAATGAAAAGTTCATGGCTAATTTAAACATTTAAACGAGAATAGAAATAGTTTTAATCATAATTAAGGTTCATTTTTAATAAATCTCAACAAACCACATAGGTATCGATATTTTTATCACGAGTATCGATACTCGTATATGGATATCGATACTAAAGTTGGATTCTATCACATTTTGAAAACGTCCCAACTTCGAGGTATTGGTATTCGTATCCCGAGTATTGATACATTTACCCAAAATACCAAAAATTCACAAGTTAAAATGTTATTCATACTCAAAACAATGTTCTACTCAACACACAATTATAGTCTAATTTAACTGAACTTATTAGCATCCTTTAAACATTCATCATGCCACATCCATATATTTAAATAAGAATATCTAACATGCACTATCAACTGTAATCTCAAACGTTAATTTAGCCACAAATGAAATCCAAAACAAAATCCATATTCTGTCAATCCAATACCAAAATAGAATTAATAAAATAATGTTAATAATCAAAACTAAAAATGTAACCCATATTGCCTTTATTCAATGAGTTCAAAAGAATCGCAAAAACCAGCTACTCAAAATTTATATCTTGCTTAGATCAGTTCCTTGGTCACTCCACTCGTACTGAAAGAGCTACTTATATGCAAGATTTTAATGTAGAGTGTGTGAGTTTAAATAAGTTCAGTGAATGTTCGAAATTACCACAAAGCATACATAACATCATAAGTTAAGCAAGAGCATACTAAAGTACATTCACTATCATATTTTCATCAAGTCAAATCACGCTTCATTAAATCATAAAACTAGCATATGCTCTCACATGCAATTACACTCAACTTGTAACAGCCTGATTTTCAGTGGTGTTGGAAACAATGATTCGGGATCACTAAATCCGACAAGTGAGTTCAAAAATTTAATAAATTAATATATTAGTCAAGTGTGATTTTAGAAGTATTTTTGAATTAGTGAATTTTGTGATTTAAAAGAATTTATTAGCTAAATTGGGTCAAAAACAAGGTATCATGACCTTGAATTTATAAAACGAGACATAAATATTTTAGAAATATTTATGTAGTGTCATTGAGTTAGTATTAAAGTTTAGTTAGAAGTTTTTAACGTTTTGATAGTTAATTAATTAAAAAGGACTAAATTGTAAAAGGTGCAAAAACTTGTTAGAGTGATTAAATAGCTTAAGTGTCTAATAAGGAAGGATTAAAAAGGAAATTAGACCCAAAATATATGGGTTGGACGGTATGGGAAAAGAAAATAAGCAAGGAAACAATGTGAACAAGTGGCAAAATTGGAAAACAATTAAAATTAATAGTTAAAATTGAATTTTCATGAGAAATCTAGATATTTTCTTCATTTTTCTTCAGAAAAACGCCATGGTAGGTCTCCAAGAAGCTGGTTTCTCATATTTTTGGCACCATGTGAGTTTATTTCTTGCTCATTTCTTGTAATTTTTGTGTTTTTAAGACTTTTGCAATTAGGTCCAACTATCTAATTCATTAGTTTTTGATTTTATGGGTAATCTTGGAAGTTACCATTGATGAGTGATGGATGTTTATGATGATTTAACATGGAATTGAAGTTTTAATTTTGTTATATGATGATTTTATCAAGTAATTTCAATAGAAATTGATTTGAAGACCTAATTGTGAAAAGTTAAGAATTAGGGTTTCGTATTAAAATTTTGAATATTAATGGCTGTATGGTAGCCTAAAATAATTAGGTAAATTTTCAATTAAGGAAAATTATTTCAATTGATAGGATAATTGCATAGGGACTAAATTGTAAAAATTGTAAAATTTAGGGTAAAAGTTTAATTTTGAAAATTAAAGGGTATAAATTGTAAAGTGAATTAGAAATGGAATAGATGCTAATGAATGAGTAATTTTATATTATAGGTGAAGAAACCGAAGATAAACGGGGAAAATAGAAATTAACAGACTAGTCCCCGAATTTTTACAAATTCTACAAATAGGCCCAGGTAAGTTCGTATGATCGAAATTTGATATTTATATTGAATTGATGTATGATATTATGTATTTATTTGTATTATATGTTAAAAACATGGAAAATTTATAAATATGAATGGTTAACGAAATAAATACATACGAAATTCATGAGAATAATGGTACAGGGAATATTGATTGTTATTGAATTGAATGTATGTGGAATAGTGATATTTGAATATTGGATATATTGAAACGGATAGATTTAATAAGTGATGAATTTATTGAAATTATATTGATTGAGTTGGTATATATATAAATTGATTATATTGGTATTGAATTGAAATAAATATTGATTGTTATTGAAAAATGAATTGAATTGTATTGAATTATGAATATATTTGATTAATTTAAATGTGTATTGATTGGAAATTTAAAAGTGATTTGGAAAGCCTATTAACTAGTCGGGCTAAGTCGGATGTAGTTGGCATGCCATAAGATTGGAAGTGTTCAGGGTTACTTCGACTTCGAATAGATGAGACACTAGGTGTCATTATATTACTTCGGATAGATTCGATGAGCTACTGGGTACCAACTTACTTCAGCATGGTCGATGAGACACTGGGTGTCAACTTGTTGCTTCGAACTATCTGATAAGGCACTGAGTGTTGTACTGATGTGTTTTGGTTGGATCCATATATCCGTCCGAGTCTGAGTCGGGTTAATAGGGGTGTAACGCCCCAAATTTTATAATTCTGTTTCTGTAAATTCTACACACAACTGTGTATCTACTTCAGTGGTTAAGTGTTCTGGGTGTGTGTGGAATGTCCCAAGTTCAAGCCTTAGCTTTGGCAAATTTTGGTATTTTTCTGATATAAGCCTTATCTCTGTTCAGTGGGCTTATATTTAATTATTTGTAAAACCATTTCAGAATGGGCCTACTGGTCTAGTGGTTAAGCTGAGTGTCAGATTGTTGAAGGTCTTGTGTTCGAATCCCTACGCGAGCATGGGACTATATTTTTCCTCGTTTGACCGAGAGAGTTTCGGTCAAACAAGAATTCTGTGTAGTAGGTTAGTGGGAGTAATTTGAGGGATTTAAGGAAATAATGACTATTTTATTTTTATTTTTTCCTAATTCCCTAAAATTCATTCAAGCTTTTAACGTCTGTTTCCCTTCTCCTCTGTCGATTTTTCCCCCTCTTTTCGATTTACCAAAATCTCTTTTGTTTTGTCTAATGTTTTGATTGCACTCGTTCAGTAAGTAATCATTTTGTTGCTATTTTATTGTTTCGTGATTAGTATCTTAAAAGGGTTGTTTTGGTTCTTTCGTTTAAGCGAAGGTTAGAATTCTGTTGGGCCCTGTAGTGATTCAGGCATTAACGATTCCGTTTCATTGCTGGTAAATAAAAGAATACATTGTTGGATGTAGTGAGTTTCGTTCGTAGAATTTCTCCGTTAAGTTTTCAAAGGTGTTACTGAAATGGGTGTTTTTTATCGACTTTTAGGTTTTAGAAGGCTTGGGAGTGGTTTTGCACCAAATTGATACCAGGTATGTACGAAACGCAAAAAATGGGGCTCGGTGAAAAGCCAAAAAACCTCATTATCGACGCCACACAGGCGTGTGGTTGATCGTTTTGTCTATCAAGTCTTAAAAATTTGTAAAAAGAATGATCAAACCTAGAAATTAACTAAGACAACGATGGAGGCAAGTGCACCTATCGAATAGTAGTATAGCTAGTGGCAAGACCAGATTATCGAACCCAAAGGAACCAAAAGTACTAATATTGACTCTCTTTCTATTATTTAGCCTAAGAATTAAGTGGATTTTTTATCTAATCTAAAATTAACTATTTAACTAAACTAAAGGTGCTAAGACAAACAAGAAATTGGGGAAAAGACTTGAGAGAAAACAGATTGATTTGGACAATACCTGATGCAGAATCCACCTAGACTTCACTTGTCATCTAACTCTGAATCGGACGATTTATTCATTTGACTTTATCCGTAGGATTCCCTAAGTTATATTAATCCCTCTCTTCAAGGCTACTAACGTCTAACTCTAGGTTGATTAATTGAAATCTCTTTCTAATTAAAACCCTTAGAATTGCATTAATTCGATCTATGGACTCCCATATTAGGTTTGACCTTAATCCGGCAGATTTTCATCACCCTATCTCTAGGCGTACGAGCAACTCCACTTAACTATGCTAGATCTACTCTTAGACAGGATCTCTTCCTCCTCTGCCTAAGCACATCACACTTGAACCACTATGCCAGAAATACCAAAACAAGAATTAAGAATACATAGTTAAGAATAAATAAAATATTTATCATTCAGTTCAGATAACAATAACAAGATCTGTTTTAGGTTTCATCCCCCTCAAGTATTTTAGGGTTTAGTTCATAATTGTAAAAGAAAGCATCTCAGAAGAAAAGATAAAACAAAACATAAGAAATCCTAAAACCCCCTGAAAGAATTGAAAGAGAGATCCTCCGTCTTGAGTATGATTCGCTTGAGATGAATCAACTGGCTTGCTTTGAGTAAATCCCTGAATTAAACTGCTCTGGCTTGGCTCTTTGGCCTAGCTGATCGCCCCCTTAAAGGTTGGCCTCTAGGGCCTTTATATAGGCTTTCGGAATATGTTTCTTTGCCTCTAAGTACCCTAATCCGAATAGAATTCTTATTTCTACTGACGGAGACACGCCCATGGCACACACTCATGTAAATCGAGGCCAGGCCGTGGTCAATCCTATTGATGAGGCACGGCCATGTATTTCGGGGTCCAGGCCGTGGTCAACTTTTCTTGTGAGGCACGGCCGTGTGGCCTTGGGCCTAGGCCGTGTGGATTTTATGCTTTGGCCTATTTTCTCTGTTTCCAGCCCGTTATTTGTTCTTTTCATCCTCCGGTGCTCTACTAAGTATAAAACATGAAAACCAAGGATTAGGAACACCTATTTCCATAATTAAAGGGATAAATCATCCAAAAACGTGCTAAATGTGGGATTTTATGTTACTATTTCGATTTATCAAATACCTCCACACTTAAGCTTTTGCTTGTCTTCAAGCAAAATTCTCAAGTCATAATTAAAACGAACTTCCTCATTCATAATATTCATCAACAATGTCTCATCATAATTCATAGATAATCTATACATGCACGATTCAACTTAAAGAGTCCTAAAGATTCAAACAATCAAAGTTATGAGTTTTTAGTAAGAAAACATAAGTGCTCCCCCTTACCTAAATAATCACCTTTAATTCAAAATTGACAAAAGTTGACATCCTCACTAAAGATCCACTCAAATCACTCAAGGTGTTTAAAGTTCAAAAATTAAGCACTCAAAAGTCGAACATGAAAAGTTATTACCATAGGCTTGCTTGAAAATCAAATCTCCACCACTGTAAAATGAGATGATACACAAATCAAAAGGTCTTTAAAAGGGTTGTAACGAGGCTTGGTTAAAGGTTTGGATAAAGCCTGAATTCGAAGGGTTAAGATCGAGATTGAATTGACAAATTACCTAACTAGAAAAATGACTAATAGCCTGAATAATTACATCAATTGAAAACTTGTAGTACTAATAATACGAGCTTCTTTTTCACGATGTTGAAATTAAACGTATAGGCTCACTTAAATCTCATAACTAATAATGAATATACTTTGATAATAATGAATATACTTGATTTTCAATTTTTTTAGAACAAATCAAATATTTAATAGAAATTTAACAACTAAAATAATCTAATTAGGCAACTAATCAAAACAAATCTCGATAGAAGGGTAATCAAAAGGAATGGTGATAATAAATACGAGATGGGTTTCGGGTTAATATTAGTGGGTTGAGTCAATAAAAAGGGTTTTTAGGATCAAAGGGGTTCACTGGGGATCAATCATGAGGGTAGGCTTTTAGTGGAGTGAGTAGGTTGAATCCTAGGTGCCTTAATCATCTTTTTATATCAAATCAATAGTGTGGTCTCGACATGTATAATCGAAGCAAGTTCTAGAATAACAAATCAATGTTGACACACTCATAATCAATAAAGTGAGCACGAAAAGAATGTATGCTCTAAAGGGTCAAAATCTCACAAAAATTATGGGTATTTTGATGTCAACCTCGTAAATTTCAAACTTCAAGGTAACAATATAAATTCAGGTAGACAACCTAACGAAATTTTAATTTTTAAAGATAGACTCATCATGCTTGATTCTCTAGTATCTTAAAGTTTAAATCATCATTGCACAATTATCAATGACTTAATCTAAAACATATCAATAAAAATCATGAATCAACAAGAATTTCATTCTAATTAGTGATATGAGAAAATTACTTTAAGATAGAATATCATTCAGGGATTTGAGAATAATGCAAAAAGTTGGGCACTTTTTCTAATAAACTTTCACTCCCCCATACTTAAGATGTACATTGCCCTCAATGTACAAAGATAGATAACAATCATATAATAAGAAAATCAAAAGAGAGGGAAAGAGGTGAAACTTCCTAAATTTTTGGATGGATTCCTTGAGTTGGAAGTGTGGAAACTTGATTGGAGGGTAAAGATAAGTTGGAGGGTCGCCTCTAATTCACATGCTAGATGAAGAAATTGGGTAACTCGTGAAGAATTAGCCAGTGTAAGGCCCAATTTTGCATTAATACCAATTAACCAAATCGAAAAATAAGAGCCCAAATGTTTAACCCAAAATAAAAAAAAAACAACAAAAAGCGTAAATTAGAGGAGAACCCTCGGGGACACGTCTCGCTTGACAAGGTCATGCCCCACGCATACGACTCCTCTCCTTGTTGTGTGCCACCAGCGTTGCCCTATGAAAGAAAGGAAAAACAACCCAACAAATTTAAGGGACTAGGAGTTTAGTTTTCCATTTTTTTTCGAAAAGGCTATAAAAGCGAATAGAAATTTTTAAAAGGGGTTGTTTTGATACACAAAAGGACGACAAGTACCAAATACTAGGGTTTTTTTTAGATAAACAATCTGAATAATTGAATCTTACGAGCGTTTTGCGAAACGAAAAGAAGGTTTATATTCCTTTATTATTTGTTGTATTGGAAATCTGTTTTGGGTTTTATTAGTTCTTTATATTTCTTTATTTTATTATTATTTGAAGAGATGTCTGATTACGAAAATATTTACCTTGTTTTGTGGGTTTTCTTCAACCGCCGCAACCGAGGCGAAGTGGGGAAGAAGCTTAGTCGGACTAATGAATCCAAGCCTTAAAAAAGCGAAATGAGGAAATGGGGGTTCCATTACGGTTTTGTTTGAAACAGAGAAATGAATGAAAAAGGTTTTGTTTTAGGTTTTAAGCATTAAAGAGGTGGGCCCGCGCAATTACTTGCTGCGGTGAATATCGCATTTTTCCTAGATGGGAAATTACGCGATAGGTCCTCCTTCTTGGCCTTTTGTTTAATGGCGTCCCCTCAACTTTTTCCATTTTAAAATTTGCCTCGAATTTTATGCGCCGCTTCGATTTAGTCGCGTCGAGAATGCTTTTGAAACTTGGAATAATTTCGTTTCGATCCTTCAAGATTGCGCATAATTAAATTTGGTCCTCTTCCTTTTATTTACTTTGCAATTTTGCCTCAATACTCTTGTTTTGATCCGATCGGTCCTTTTCGATTATTTTGTCATTTTACCATTAATTTTTTTCAAAAAAATATTTTTATTACCCCAATGTTATATATTATTATCTATAATTATATTTACTATTATTATTCTTACTAATACTATTATTATTCTATTATTAGTATCCGTTATTTTATTACTATCATTTTATTATTATTATTATCATTATTTTAATATTATTATTATAGTTTTTCATTTTTAATTATGTTTCCTATTATTTTTATGTTACTATAGCCATTATTATTATGTTTATCGTTCTCATTATTTTACATCATTATCACTATACTTGTTATTTCTTTTTCCCTTTCATTATTATTATTTGTTCATTAATATTTTATTATTACTACTATAATTTTTTTATTGCCTTCTAAATTATCATATAGCATTTATTTGTATGGATTCACCACCACCTCCTAATGATTATGTTCTATCATTTCTTTATTCTTGTAAATTGGTAATTTTGGAACGTATTTTTATTTCTATTTTTTTTTTTGGGCTTTTATTTACATTTTTTTACCAAATTCATAAAAGAAAATTTTTACAAAGGCAATATTTAGTGTTTGGAAATTCGAAAGATCGTGCCCAATCGTGCTGGGTTTCTATTTTTCGTTTGTCTAGATCATTAAATATCCTTTAAAGATTTCAATCGTATTTTTGAAAATAAGGCAATGTTTCGTGTTTGGAAGTTCGAGAAATTAGTGCCCAATCGTCTTTGGTTTCGATTTTCAGTTCATCTAAACAACTAGATATCCTTCATGATTTTTTATCGTATTTCTTAAATAAAGGCAATATTTCATGATTGGAAATCTAGGAATCGTACCCAATCGTCTTTGGGTTTCGGTTTTAGTTTAGCCAAATGATGAAATACCTTTTCAAATTGCAATACATGAATTCTAGAAATCATGAAATGATCTCGGTGTCGAGGTTTGAAGCATCGTGTCTATCGTCTTGGATGTGATATTTCATCCCTTGAACAAGAGAGTTTCGATATCAGATTCGAGTTATCCAAACATTTTTAAAGATTAGTATTTTAAAATATTTTCTAATTTTTGATATTAAGGACATTAATCAATCAACACGGTACCAATTTTGGGCGTTCGAGGTGCTAATCCTTCCTCGTGCATAACAGACTCGAGCCGTTTTCCTAAAATTAAGTAGACCAAAATGTTTTCTAAAGTGACCCAATCACACTTCAAAAATGATTGGTGGCGACTCTGTTTTTCTTTTTAAAGTCGGCCTATTTTTGAATAAAAAATGGTTTGACGACTTGGCGACTCCACTGGGACCAATAAGAGAGTCAAGTAGTAAAATTGGTTGATTAATGTCCTTTTATTGAAAATAAATTTTTCGTTTTCCCATTTGCATGAGTTTTGTCGCGTCATATATTTGTTTTGGGTTTGAGACACATGGGATATCTCGCATTCATGTTACATGACCGTTGTGGTCACATCCTTTAAGTGGGAGCGAAACTATGCCTTCGTGAGGTTTTCACCTCCGCATGGGCTAGGGGATCGCTTAGGGATACATCCGTACTTATGGTTCCGTGAGGTTTTCACCTCCATGGCCATAGGAAATGTATTCCCTAAACCGAACTCGATCTATATGAGCCTATAATGGGTGAGGATTGAGGAATCTCTTGGTTCAGGTACCCTTTTCTTTCTTTAGAACCAAACCACATATAGTGAACCCTAAGAGCCCACCCTAGGTAGAGCCATGCTAAACCTTAGTGGCTACCTATGTAGTGGTTAGACATTTTTCACTTGTTTTGGTTACTTTTATGTGATACTAACTTGTTTTATTTTGGTTATATTTGCATGTCATTTCATACTTAAAAGCGTCGATTCTGTTTTAATTACTAAGTTAGAATGCTTGTTATGGAGAGCAGTTCCTTAATAAAGTAGAGGATAATGCGGCTATCGTATATGGTCGAGAGAACGCAGCTTGAGAAGGGAGATAGTCTAACCAAATGGTACACATCAGAATTATTGGACTTCACTCGCATCAGTGTGACACAGAATGAGCTACAAGAACTAAGAGATATATGGGCTTGTTGGGATGAAGCAACTAAAGCACTTTTCTACCTTAATTATGGTGATCTACCCTACTTACTCGACATCGAGTGGACAAACACTTGTTTGGGCTATGACTCAATATTGGAATCCCATTATATAGGCATTTTACGTTTGGGGAAGTGGACTTGGTGCCACCGTGGAGGAATATCTGCTTTGCTTTGATCAAAGGGCTCAGTCGACAAAATATACTTTAGGGCGCTAATGCAGACTTTTGTAAAGAAGTGATGAATATCTTTGGGATGAGCGAGCGAGTGGGTCATGGCACGAATTCAAATGAAGGTGAAGGAAATGCATTCCTTGGTAAGCTTGAGGACTGATGGCGGCACACGGATGTTAAGAGGAAAGTCGACATTTTTGCCTTAAGTATCTACGGTTTGGTAATTTTTCCCAAGGCTTTGAGGCATGTAGATGAAGCGATTATTGATTTGTTCGATCATCTTGACAAAGGGGTTCTGTAGGTACCGGCGATTCTCGTCGAAATGTTTAGATCTTTAAACTCGTCTTGGGAGGCGGTGAGGAAGATTTATGGGATGCGCACAACTGTTGTTGGGGTGGTTCCATAGCCATTTCTGGAAAGTAGATAGAACTCCTTGTCGGGTCTTTTTTGCGAATTACTCCCCATTAAAAGAGTTGGCCGTCGCGCCCAGAAGAGATGACATATCAGAAGAGAACTGGATCACGCTTCTTCAGAATCTTCAGGAAAAGGATGTGGAATGGAGAGCTCCTTGGTTTGGTCCCGATGAAATCCTCTATCGGTATGGGAGTTATAATTAGGTTCCTCTATTAGGGATCTGGGAAGCTGTTGGGTATGCTCCTTTGCTTGTGCTAAGGCAATACCAATCGAGATAGTTTATACCGGTAACGCATGGGTTAGCTCAGTTTGAATTCTCGTATAGTGGGAATAATTATAAGAAAAGAGTTCGAGAAGTTTTTGATGCGTGGAAGTAGATTCACCGAATGAAAAGAGTTGCTATAAATCCAATGGTAACCCTCGAATATAACACATGCCGGAGTAGGAGAGTGAACGATAATATCCCAGCCGACACGAGGATCTTTTTCGATCGATAGAAGAATACTTGCAAGTAGTCCTTCCGAGTTGGAGATCATGAAGCGAGGACTTTGAAAGTAAAAATTCGAGTTAGAGAAAAGATAGAACAATGGAAGAGGAAAAATGAATCGATGTTAGATATCGATATCCGTAAATCGAGGTCGAGAAGTCGAGGAAAAGGAAAAGGAAGGTAGAAGAAGATTTGGATAGCTTGAAGACCGATTATAAGAAGTTGCATCTATCGATGAGGATGGCTGAATTTGGGTAAAACCTCGAACAATGGCGTCAAGAAGTCCGAAGAAGAAGACCAAAGTCGACTAGTGGAAGAAGAGATTCCATGGGGTTCAAGCGCAAAAGGATCTTGTTGAAAAGGACGGTGGGGAGAGCCAAAGCGAAAATAAGATGTTAAAAGCTCGAGTAGCAAAATTAGAGAAGGCATTGTGTCAAAGTCACAACTCTACGATGAAGTTGGAATCAAGCCTAAGCCAGATTGATGAGTTGAAAGGAAAGGTAGTGGAGCTCGAAACGGTGCTACAAAGCGGTGAGCTCGGATCCAACTATTGGAGGCGAGACAACCGGTGAGGAAAGAGCAACTTCAACGATTTCGAGAACCAAGTCGGAGAAAGAGACTACCTTATGGGAAGGCGTGGCTCGAATCGAGAAGTGGCCGATTATTTACAAACTTTAGCGGTTCGGTGATGTGTTAAGTATATTTTATGAGTCAAAGTCGGACCGAGGTCGAGAGTTAGCCTCACTTCTCGAGAAAGTTAAAACTTTGGGCATAAGGGCTAGGTCGTATATGTGACTCTTTTATGTAAAGGATTTTATTTTTTCAATAAGTATTCAAAAGAAATTGAATCGAGAATCGACTCCTTTTATTTTTGCATTCATTCATTTGCATTACATTTCATGCATTGGCATTGCATCACAACATTTGCATTAAATATTATAAGACAACCCTATTAACTAGAGGTCATACTATAGTTATCTGGTACACCGCTATTACACTCGAAAAAAGGCGAGCAATGGATCAAAGGATGGAAAGGTTAGAGCAGATCACGAGAAAAGATGCAAGACCAAGCTGCAGGCTCATATGCAAGAAGCGATTAGCCAAGATCAATGAGAATATGAGGATCAAATTTGGAATCGAGAGAAGCATGATGAGCCGACTAACAATTTATTGGTGGAGGGCACTGAAGCGGAAAAGGCCTATGGTCGATCTGAAGAAGATAATGAAGATTTTATTTGCCCTCAGGCTGGCCCAAACAAGTTCCCAAGTGCAACCACCAAGAGTGTCGGTCAATATCAAACCTCAAGCACCAATCGGGTGCTCCAACCTTCGTAAATTTCCCATGGCTTGAGCTCTAACCGAAGTCAATTTGGTAAAACCAATGGTCCTGGACTTGATGAGGTGGTAGAAGGGAGAAAGTAAGCGAGCTTCAAAAGAGTTCAAGATCGATGCAAATATTTGGAGGAGAAGTTTGAGCATTGGAAAGTCTTGATCACCAATGCGAAGTGGATGCTAAGCCGAGTCTAGTCCCGATTTAGTATTTCCTCACGAAGTTCAAGATGCGAGTTTGAAAAGTACAATGGGACTAGGCATCACGAGGCCCATATTACGATGTTCTATCGGAGAATGACGGATATGTCAACAATGACCGCTTGTTGATCCACCGCTTTAGGATAGTCGATTGGAAATTGCAAAGAAATGGTACAATCGGTTGAGTTGTACCCAAATCAAATCGTGGAGAGATTTGGCACGAGCTTTCATCAAGCATTACGGCCATGTGACCGATATAGCTTTTGACAGGATCACGTTGCAAAACATAGAGAAAAAGTCAGCGAAAGCTTGAAATGCGCCTAAAGATGGAGGGAGGTCGCTACGAGGTCGATATCAATTACTAGAAAAGGAAATGACCATGCTCTTCATCAATACCACAAGGCACCTTTCATTAACCACATGTTAGGAAGCACGACTAAGAGTTTGTGAGACATAGTGATGTCGGTGAGATGATAGAAACGCGATCGGTGTAGGAAGATTGAGGTAGGAGAGAGCACAAGAAGAAGCAAAGACCAAGAAAAGGGAAGTGAAGTAGGAATATAAGCTCGGGTTATCCTAAACCCATTACTATTACCCAACCAAGAGTCAGTGGTGTGGGCGATGAGGCAAACCAAGACAAGAGCCCAACACGAGGCGTAAGACCGAGAGATTCAATTTACTCCTATACCGTGTATAAGGAGTTGTATAAGACTTTATTCGATGCACATGTCGTGTCCCCGTTTTACTTGAAGTCATTTGCAACCTCCATATCCTAAGTGGTATGACACAAATGCTCGATGTGAGTACCATGCGGATGTAGTAGGTCACTCGATAGGAACTCGTACTTCATTCAAAAGACTAGTCGGCGACTTATCAAGGCGGGGTGGTAGACTTCAATGACCCACGGTGGAGGAAATCCGTTACCCAGTCATGTTGATAGTGGGGTAAACGCGATAGTTGAAAATAGGGGGAAAAGGTTCAAACAGGAGATTGCTAAGGTCAGAATCCCATTGAGAGAGGTTTGGAAAGAAATGCAGAAAATGGGGTTAGTTCTGTAAGAGAATGTGAGTAGATCTCAAGATACAAGGAACTACTGTGATTTCTATAACAAGGAAGGCCATGAAATCCAGCAATGTAGCGAATTCGGAGCCCTAGTACAAGGGCTAATGGATAATAAAGATTTGGAGTTCTTTGACTTGGTGGAAAGAGAGGACGTATGTTCCACGAAGGAGGGTCGGTGAAAGGATCCCTAAAGTCAATCACCCACGTGTGATTATCCACGGCCGTGGTCGATGAGGTAGGAGTGAAGGTGGCACCGAGGGTCAAAATTAAAAACCCGCGACTTCTCCTTATACGGGTGCACCGATGAGGGTAATCAGAAGACCCGTAACTCCTCCTACGAGGATTGTAATCCAGAAACCCGTGACTTTTCCTTATAAAAATAACAAGAGGGTACCTTGGAATTACAATTGCACTATATGTGAGCCAGAAAGAGATTTTGGCCAAGACGCCTTGAGCCAGTGAGTCCTCTATGATGAGAAGGGAGATGAGAAGACGGGACCATCGGTTAATGAGCGAGAGCAGAGAGTGATGCTAGAGAGTTTTGAAGTTTTAAAGCACAATTGAATACGATGTGGTGGAACAATTACACAAGCGGTAAGACGCACATCAAGATCTTGGCTTTGATTCTAAACTCGAGGTACATCGCAGTAGCACTAATGAGAGTGTTGAATGAAATTTATGTTCTTGAAGACATTTGGTAAACAAACTAGACCGCCTCGTTAGTAACATAAGCATGCACAATTTCATTTCTTTTAGTGATGATGAAATTCGCTAGGGGCATGGGTCCACCAAGGCTTTACATATTACTACCGATGCAAAGGGTATACATTCTGGGGATATTGATCGACAACGGTCAAGATCTTGAATGTCTTGCCCTATCTACACTAAACAAAGTTGCCGTAGATAGCTCTCATATGAAAACATGCCAAAATATAGTGAGAGCATTCGATGGTACCGAGAGAAAAGTAATGGGAGGATTGAGATACCCTCCTAATCGGGCTAAACACGTCACGAGGTAGACTTCCTCGTAATGGACATCAAGCCTTCCTATAAGCATTTTATTAGGGAGGCCTCGGATCCACTCAACAGGGTTGTGCCATCATCGTTACACCAAAAGGAAAAGTTGGTGATAGAGGGTGGTTGATCACCATACATGCGAATAGGATATTATCGCGTCAGTTACCGAAGAATGCACGTACATAGAGAATGATATGGAGGCTATAGAGTATTCCTTTAGATCGTTGAAATTTGTAAATTCAACTTTCATCGATGAAGGAAGTAAGATCCGGTGCCCAAACTCTCTCGAGGCAACAAGGATGGGCCTACTGATTGACAATAAGAAGAGGAACCTTTGCCGGGAGGACTTGGAAAATATCTCAGGGTCGGTCAGTGCTGTGATTGGTTGACAAGCGGAGCGCTTGATCGGGCCATATGCGGATGTCGACGGAGAAATGAGGAGTTGGAGAAAGCGTGAAAGAAGAAGGGCACGATTGAATGGTGTTGAGATTGAGTGGGGTTCAATGACCTTTCCCATATATCTAATACATTAGTGTGGGAGGAATTATTCATTCAGGACTGGAGGACATGAATGAGGAAACAACTGAAGATATGATGAGAACTTTGAACATCAACGTTGTGTCTGAAGGAAGTTCGAGGAGAGGAAACTTGGCGGGTATTCACCCTTACGAGCCTGGAAGTGTTCTGGACAACTGGACTGCGGAAGAAATTCTTGTAGTTTTTAGGACTAAAACAGAGTAATGTTCAAAACACACTTGTTGTTTCAAGCCTAGGAACAATAAGAATCTTTTGTGAAATAGGCATGTTCACGCGTCATTATTTTCAATAAGAAGTGCATTTTTCTTTCCATTTCGTGCAATTATCCTTCTACTGCTCCACTCCATTCATAATCATAACGCATAAATAAGTCATCCTTAAATTCATTTTCATTGAATATTCTTTTATACCTACCATAGGTCCCCAGATATCGACGTCATGAGTGACATTGTAATAAACTCAGAATTCCCTTATGAGCAAGACACGGGCCCGAGAGGGATCTCGGGACTTCTGAGATGGCGAAGATTATGATTTATCCGGATTTGTTAAGGATGGTAGAGTGGGAGGAGAAGTCGATTCTACCTCACGAAGAGACAATTGAAAATGTGCTTCAGAGGATGGGAAAGAAGTGAAAATCGATACTGCATAACCCATGAAACAAGGCGGGACCTCATTAGACTTCGCTAGAGTTCAAAGATGTCTTCGCGTGGTCATATCAAGACATGCGAGGTTGAGTCTTGATATTACGGTACACCGTATCCCCATAAAAGGAGAATGTAAGCCGATCTAATAGAAGCTTCGAAGAATGAGACCCGATGTCACAGTAAAGATAAGGGAATAAGTCAAGAAGCAATTTGATTTGGGTTCTTACGAGTAGTAAATTACTCGAATGGGTAGCCAGCGTGGTTCCTGTCCTAAAAAGGATGGAAAAGTGCGGATGTGTGTCGATTACAAGGACCTAAATAAGGCCCGGCCTGACGGACAACTTCCCACTACCTCACATTGACACTTTAGTGGATAAACGATGGGGTTTTCATTTTCTCCTTCATGGACGGTTCTCGGGATACAATCAAATAAAGATGCATCCCGAGGACATGGTAAAGACCACCTTCATAACCTTATAGGGACTTTTGTTACCAAGTGATGCCATTTGGGTTAAAGAATGCGGGAGCAACATACCAAAGGGCTATGGTAACCTTGTTTCATGACATGATGCATAAGGAGATTGAGGTCTCGTCGGCGACATGATCGTAAAGTCTCGAGCAGAAGGGGAGCATGTGCAAGTATTGAGGAAGCATTCACGAGATTAAGGAAATTTCAATTTGAAGCTCAATCCGACCAAATGTACTTTCGGGCTCGATCGGGAAGCTATTGGGTTTTCGTGGTCGCAAAAGGAATCAAGTAGATCCGGATAAAGTCGAGGTAGTACAAAATTACCTCTACCTCTTTTCGGAAGGAAGTCCGAGGTTTTCTAGGAGATTGAATTACATCGCTCGGTTTATTTCACAATTGACCGAGAAATGTGATCCAATATTCCGTCTTCTTAAGAAGTACAATCCAGGCATTTGGGATGATGAATGCCGAAGGGCTTTTGACAAGATTAAACAATATTTGTCCAACACCCCAGTGTTAATGCCTCTCAGTCCTGATAGACCCTTGATTTTATATCGATGTTGTTCGATAATTCAATGGGATGTGTGCTAGGCCAACACGATGAGACAGGGAGGAAAGAAAGAGCGCTATACTACCTCAGTAAGAAATTCACCGAGTGTGAAATGAGATACTCGCCAATTGAGAAATTGTGTTGTGCATTGGTCTGAACAACTCAGAGATTGAGGCAGTACATGTTGTACCACATGACTTGGTTAATCTCAAAATTGGACCCTCTGAAATACATGATGGAGTCGATGCATACGAATGGAAGAATAGCCGATGGCAAATTTTGCTCTCTGAGTTCGACATTGTCTATGTGAGCCAGAAGGCGGTGAAGGGAGTGCAATAGCGATTTCTTAATGACGAGGCACTAGATGATTATGAGCCCCTTAATTTCGATTTTCCCAATAAAGAGTTGATGTTTGTAGCAGCGACTGAGGAAGGTATCCTACAAGATCACCCTTGGAAAATGAACTTCGATGGAGCGTTAAATGCCGTTGGTAATGAAATTGGGGCGGTCCTGGTATCCTCAAAGGGAGAGCATTATCCATTCACTTGCAAGTTAGACTTCGATTGCACAAATAACATGGCAGAATACGAAGCGTGTATCATGGGGATCCGAGCAGCCATAGACCACAAAGTTAAGGTGCTAGAGGTATACGGAGACTCTGCCCTTGTAATATATCAGCTCAAAGGAGAATGGGAAGCAAGAGATCCCAAACTGATCTGCTATCGAAATTTAGTTTTGGAACTGATTGAGGAGTTTGATGATATCACATTCTTTTACCTCCGCGTGATGAAAACCGGATGGTGATGCTCGCCACTCTAGCTTCTATGATCAAAGTGAATGGCAGAGAGGTATGAAGCCCATCAAATGAGTATTTGAGGCTCGACTCATTGTTTTAGTATTGACGAAGAGGAGGAGAGATGATCATCCTTGGTACTATGATATTCTCGTAATATGTGAAGAGCCGTGAATATCCGGATCAAGCGATGAAAATGATAAGAAAACATTGAGAATACTTGCAATGACTATGTCCTAGATGGAGAGATCCGCATAAAAAGAGGAGGATCAAGTGTTGCTCGGATGTGTGGATCTTTGTTGAAGTTAGGAAAATCTGGAAGAAGTCCATGAGGGTGTACATGGAACACATGCCAATGGGTTTACGATGGCGTGCAAATCATGAGATTCGGTATTCTTGGTCCACGATGGAAGGAGGCGTATCCGTTATGCCAAGAAGTGCCATAAGTGCCAGATTTATGGAGATAAGATCCATGTGCCTCATTCACCTCTTCATGTTATGACTTCTCCATGGCCTTTTTTAATGTGGGGCATGGATGTCATTGGGCCGATCTCACCGAAAGCTTCTAATAGACATCGTTTCATTTTCGTGGTCATTGATTATTTCACCAAATGGGTAGAGGCAGCTTCATATGCCAATATTACGAAGATGACAGTGAGCAAGTTTTTGAAAAAGGAGATCATATGTCGCTACGGTATGCCAGAAAGGATCGTGTCTGACAATGCACTAAACTTGAGCAATAAAGCGATAGCGAAAGTCTGCAGTCAGTTCAACATTAAGCACCATAACTCGTCGCCATATCGCCCAAAAATGAATGGAGCAATCGAGGCGGCTAATAAAAATATCAAGAGAATTGTGGGGAAAATGGTTGAGACCTACAAGGATTGGCATGAAAAGTTACCACTTGCCCTCTACGCCTATCGAACATCGGTTAGAACCTCTACCGGGGCAACTCCTTTTTCGTTGGTTTATGGGATGGAGGCAGTTTTGCCTATTGAAGTTGAGATCCCTTCACTCCGGGTTTTGTCTGAGCTAAAGTTAGACGAAGCAGAATGGGTTCAATCTCGATATGATCAATTGAATCTAATTGAGAAAAAGAGGCTAAGAGCTATTCGCCATGGTCAATTGTACCAGAAGCGGATGATGCAAGCTTACAATAAGAAAGTCCGCCCCAGAGTATTCCATGAAGGAGACTTGGTATTGAAACAGATCCTCCCTATGCAAAAGAACTTCAGGGGAAAGTGGATGCCTAATTGGGAAAGACCCTATGTTGTAAAGAAGGCCCTTTCTGGAGGAGCTTTGATACTAGCCGAGATGGACGGCAAAAGTCTGCCAAATCCAATTAACGCAGACTCAGTCAAGAAGTACTCCGCTTGAAAGTGGACCAAGATGAAAACCCACAAAGGGCATCTTGCGTTCAAAAAAAAATCGAGAGGCCAAAGTGAAAACCATAAAGGGCACTTTGAGACCAAGGGGGCTTTGAGTTGAAAACCCAAAGAGGGCGGCTCAAATTATGATCAACTCGTGAGGGGACATACAAGAGTTTCGCTATACTTGAATTAACAATGAGGAGATATGTTACGTCTTGGGGCATTTACAAAGTACCATGGATCTTCTAGACACATGTTGAACTCAAAGTGGTCTTCAAGAAGTACATCTGAAAAGCTCGATTTGTGATATCCAGGGCATCAATACCATTCTTACTCATATTGCACCTTAATGGAATTTGTTTTCTTTGTTCAACCCATTCTTCACGGGTTTTATCCAGAATAAATTTCAGTTTATTCATTTCTATAGTCTTGTTTCAAGCATTTTTCTTTGAAATAATGATTCTTGAACTAATAATACTTTCACAAAAGAAGTTTTATGCACTACTCGAAAGTTTCTAAAAATACAAGAATCAAAGCAGGATAATTGTTTAGAACTAACCGAGCTTAAAAGGGCTCGGAGACTTGAGATAAGGGTTTAGCGGTGGCGACATCTTTGATTAGTTGTTAGAAGTATCAATTTGAACGAGAGAAGACATCGTCGGGGTCACCTTAATAAGCGACAAGCAATAACAACCCAAGTGTTAAAAATGAATCATTCTCATGACATTTTGCATCCATTCATAACATTCATGATACATATGGTTAGGAGCATCTTTCATGACATCCTAATCATTTGACATAAGCATAGACCCTCAAGTCAATTCTATGGGTAGGTTCCCAGAGGACAATGTAGCAAAGTTGATGGGAGGTCTGAAGAGTACAGATCTTATCTCTCTTGAGCAGAGTAGAGTAGATCGAAGACCGAAAGCCTTATCTCTCTTGGCGAGGAGTGGAGCGGAGTTAAAGATAGTAAATCCTATCTCCTTTGGCAAGGAGTGGAGCGGATTGAAGATAACAGATCTTATCTCTCTTGGCGGGAGTAGAGCGGTCGAAAGACTAAAGCCTTATCTCTCTTGGCGGGAGTGGAGCAAAGCGAAGATAGTAGATCCTATCTCCTTGGAAAGGAGTGGAGCGGATTGAAGATAACAGATCTTATCTCTATTGGAGCAGAGTAGAGCGGATCGAAGACTAAAGCCTTATCTCTACCGGCAGGAGTGGAGCGGGCTAAAGATAGTAGATCCTATCTCCACCTTGGCGTGAGTGGAGCAAATTGAAGATAACAGATCTTATCTCTACCGAAGCGAGAATAGAGTAGATCGAAAGATCGAAGCCTTATCTCCTTTGGGAGGTGGAGTAGGCTAAAGATAGTAGATCCTATCTCCCTTGAAAGGGAGTGGAGCGGATTGAAGATAATGAGATCTTATCTCTCATGGAAAGGGTAGAGCAGATCGAAAAAGACCAAGCCTTATCTTCACCGCGAGGTGGGCGAGCTAAAGATAGTAGATCCTATCTCCATTGGGCGGGGAGTGGAGCGGATTGAAGATAACAGATCTTATCTCTTGGCGAAAGGAGTAAGCGAGATCGAAGATCGAAGCCTTATCTCCACTGGCGAAGTGGAGCAGGCTAAAGATAGTAGATCCTATCTCTCTTGGCGAGGTGGGCGGATTGAAGATAATGATCTTATCTCTCTGGGAGAGTAGAGCGGATCGAAGCCAAGCCTTATCTCCACCGAGGGAGTGGAGTAGGCTAAAGATAGTAGATCCTATCTCCCTGGCGAGAGTGGAGCGGATTGAAGATAATGATCTTATCTCTCATGGCGGAGTAGAGCGGATCGAAGACTAAAGCCTTATCTTCTTGGAAGGAGTGGGCAGGCTAAAAGCAGTGAATCCTATCTCCTTGGCGAGAGTGGGCGGATTGAAGATAATGATTTTATCTCTCTGCGAAGTAGAGAACAGATCGAAAGATGAAGCCTTATCTTCACCGGCGAGGTGGAGCGGGCTAAAGATAATAAGTCTTCTCTCCATGTATCGGCAATGGAGCGATGAAGAATCTGATTTTATCTCTCTTGAGTAGGAGTAGAGTGGATCGGAAGATGAAGCCTTATCTCCACCGGCAGGAGTGGAGCAGGTGAAAATCTGAGATCTTATCTCCACCGCGGGAGTGGAGCGGATCGAAAGTAGCGAGTCTTATCTCCATGTATCGGCAATGGAGCAGAGTGAAGAATACAAATCTTATCCCTACTAAGCAGGAGTGGAGCAGATCGAAGATAGCAGATCCTATCTCCACTGAGCAGGAGCTGAGCAGGAATGGAGCAGATCGAAACAAATTTCTATACCTCTGGAATGCAGTGGGTGGAATAAAGCTACCTGGAAAAAAAGGAAGCATCAAGAAGTCAAGATCGAACAAGATGGGGCAAAATTGGTCCTTTTAAAGTCTTTGCTCTATTCTCGTTGCACGACAATGAGCAAAGGAGCGGTATAAGGCCCAATTTTGCGCCCAATACCAATTAACCGAATCAGAAAAATAAGAGCCCAAATGTTTAACCCAAAAATAAAAAAAAACAACAAAAACGTAAATCAGAGGAGAGCCCTCGCGCCGCACGTCTCGCCAGCAAGGTCATGCCCCCACGCCGCACGACTCCTCTCCTTGTTGTGCGCCACCACGGCGTTGCCCCTGCGAAAGAAAAGGAAAAATAGCCCAACAAATTTAAGGGACTAGGAGTTTAGTTTTCCATTTTTTTTCCCAAAAAGGCTATAAAAGCCGAATAGAAATTTTTTAAAAGGGGGTTGTTTTAGATACACAAAAAGGACGCACAAGTACCAAATACTAGGGATTTTTTTTAGAAAACACAATCTGATACCTTGAATCTTATAGAGCGTTTTGCCGAAAAGAAAAGAAGGTTTATATTCCTTTATTATTTGTTGCATTGGAAATCTGTTTTGGGTTTTATTCGTTCTTTATATTTCTTTATTTTATTATTATTTGAAGAGATCGTACATATTACGGAAATATTTACCTTGTTTTGGTGGGTTTTCTTCAAGCTATCGCAACCGAGGCGGCGTGGGGAAGCTTGCAGTCGGACTAATGAATCAAGCCTTAAAAAACCGAAATGAGGAAATGGGGGTTCCATTACGGTTTTGTTTGAAACAGAAATGAATGAAAAGGTTTTGTTTTAGGTTTTAAGCATTAAAGGGGTGGGCCCCGCGCAATTACTTGCTTCGCAGTGAATATCGCATTTTTCCCTAAATGGGAAAATTGCGCGATAGGTCCTCCTTCTTCGCTTTTGTTTAATGGCGTCCCCTCAATTTTTTTCCATTTTAAAATTTGCCCTCAATTTTATCGCCGCTCGATTTAGTCGCGTCTAAGCACGAGTGTTAGGAAACTTGGAATAATTTTGTTTCGATCCTTCAAGATTATGTGCAATTAAATTTGGTCCTCTTCCTTTTATTTACTTTGCAATTTTGCCTCAATACTCTTGTTTTTGATCCGATCGGTCCCTTTTCGATTATTTTGTCATTTTACTATTAATTTTTTTCAAAAAATATTTTATTACCCCAATGTTATATATTGTTATCTATAATTATATTTACTATTATTATTCTTACTAATACTATTATTATTCTATTATTAGTATCTTGTTATTTTTATTACTATCATTTTATTATTATTATTATTATTATTATTATTATTATTATTATTATCATTATTTTAATATTATTATTACTATAGTTTTTCATTTTAATTATTTGTCCTATTATTTTTATGTTAAAATAGCCATTATTATTATGTTTATCATTCTCATTATTTTACATCATTATCACTATACTTGTTATTTCTTTTTCCTTTCATTATTATTATTTGTTCATTAATATTTTATTATTACTACTATAATTTTTTTTTATTGCCTTCTAAATTATCATATAGCATTTATTTGTATGGATTCACCACCACCTCCTAATGATTATGTTCTATCATTTCTTTATTCTTGTAAATTGGTGATTTTGGAGCGATATTTTATTTCTATTTTTATTTTTATTTTTGGCTTTTATTTACATTTTTTACCAAATTCATAAAAGAAAATTTTACAAAGGCAATATTTAGTGTTTGGAAATTGAAAGATCGTGCCTAATCGTCTTTGGTTTCTATTTTTCGTTTGTCTAGATCATTAAATATCCTTTAAAGATTTCAATCTTATTTTTGAAAATAAGGCAATGTTTCATGTTTGGAAGTTCGAGAAATTGTGCCCAATCGTGCTGGGTTTCGATTTTCGGTTCATCTAAACAACTAGATATCCTTCACAGATTTTTTTTATCGTATTTCTTAAATAAAGGCAATATTTCATGATTGGAAATATAGAGAATCGTACCCAATCGTGCTGGGTTTCGGTTTTTAGTTTAGCCAAATGATGAAATACCCTTTTCAAATTGCAATAAATGAATTCTAGAAATCATGAAATGATCTCGGTATCGAGGGTTTGAAGCATCGTGTCCTATCGTCTTGGATGTGATATTTCATCCTTGAACAAGAGTTTCGATATCGATTCGAGTTATCCAAACATTTTTAAAGATTAAGTATTTTAAAATATTTTCTAATTTTCGATATTAAGGACATTAATCAATCAACACGGTACCAATTTTGGGCGTTGCGAGGGTGCTAATCCTTCCTCGTGCGTAACTGAACTCGAGCCGTTTTCTTAAAATTAAGTAGACCAAAATGTTTTCTAAAGTGACCCAATCACACTTCAAAAATGATGGGTGGCGACTCGTTTTTCTTTTTAAAGTCGGCCTATTTTAGAATAAAAAATGGTTTCAACAGGAAATAATAATAATAATTTAAATTATACTAATTATATAATTAAAGTAAATAAAGATAACAAGAAAGAAAATATGAATTAAAATTAAACTAAAAGGGAAGATGAATGGACTAGAAAGTCCTTACTGGTAGATGGTTCGCGAGGTGGGTGTAGCATCTAAGGTTGTAGTGTTGTGATTCCCTAGCAGCCTTTATAACCTAAAACCAAGAAACTAAAACAAAATAAGCTAGATTAAACATATGAATAATAAAGAAAAGGAAAATAAAGGAGAAGAGAAAAGGAAAATAAAAGCTAAATGGTCTCAAGGACCCTTGGCTTGTTGAGTTAATGAAGTGGCCGGCATGAGCTTATGTTGATTTGTCTCGCATAGGGAGACAGTACTCGGATATTTTCGTTTCTTCATCATTGTTGAAGCGTGGATTTAAGGTTTTTATGGAATGAAGAAGGAAGAAAGTGAGGATAAAATGAAGTGGGGGTGGATGAGGAATGGTTAAGAAGGGGAGAGGGTGTTTTAAATAGAAAATTTCAGTTCTAGTACATCCCCACGCCCGTGTATCGTAGGCATGTCAGGTCACACGGCCATGTCGCATGGCCGTGTGGTGGTTCAATCGCTTCTCCCACACCTAATATTTAAGTCGCCACTCCGTATTAGTTCATCAGTGTCGGCCACGGCTATGTCACATGACCGTGGTGTTAGGTGAGTCCGTGATTTAAAGATATTTTTCTCGTCCTGTCTCGTACTATATCTGCCATGTCAGTACAAAAATCTGTAGCATCCACACGGCCACGGCCACGGGCTTGTGTAAGGCCGTATGATGTGAAAATCTGCGCTTCATTAACTTGGTTAGTTTGTAGTTTAGGTGCTAAAAGAAATGAAAATAAATGAGTTAGTGCTCGGGTTGCCTCTCAAGAAGTGGTCGTTTAAAGTCTTAAGCTAGACTTACCTCTCATTCGTACCTTCACGGTGGTTTAAGGAGTGAAAAATCCTTTTTCATACTATCATCATATAATCTGAGTCGAGTGGAGTTTACTTTAAAAGTAAAAAAAATAGAATTACTTACCTCGACTTTTCCGTAAGGTAAAACATTAAGTACCGTAAAGGGGATCTCTTTGGTTATCTTCGGGTTTGATGTGATGATTCACAGGTCTGTACTATCTAATAATACCTGATCTCTTATTTTGCAGTGATTTGATGTTCCTTTAAGTTCTTATGGGGGTTCTTTCGGTTTTACTTCGTGTGGGTTTGATTCCTCATTGAGATGTGTCTCCCACTCAACTAGCTCATTGGTCTAAAGCCGTCATTCCTCATGAGATATTTCCTTTTTGGTATGAGTTATAGGATCTGGCTCTGTAGTGTAATCCAGTGGTGTTTCCTGAAAAAGAAGTTAATTGAGTGCTTATCAATGGAATTTACATCCTCACCTTTCTCACTTAATGTCCTAACTAAGTCGAGAGCCTGAAGACTGATTGATTCGTCACCAACACGAAGTATGAGTTCACCTGTGCTAACATCAATTTTAGATCTGGTAGTTGCTAGAAAAGGTCTTCCTAAGATTAAGGGGATATTATTGTCTTCATCCATATCTAAAACAATGAAGTCTATGGGAAATATGAATTTATCAACTTTAACTAGTACATCTTCAATTATACCCTTAGGGATAGGAATAGTTTTATCAGCTAGTTGAATACTCATCCTAGTTTGCTTGGGTTTCCCTAGACCTAGCTGTTTAAACATTTTAGATGGCATAACATTAATGCTTGCCCCTAAATCAGCTAAATCATTATCAATAGATAAACTACCAATTAAACATGAAATTGTAAAACTCCCTGGATCTTTTAATTTCCGTGGTAATCTATTTTGTAACATTGCTGAGCATACTGCATTTAATTCCACATGCGACTTCCGTCTAACTTTCATTTGTTTGTTAAGATCTCTTTTAAAAATTTCCTTGAATCTGGCATCGACGAAAGAGCTTCAAGAAACGGTAAGTTAATATGTAATTTCTTTAAGAGTTTAAGGAACTTACCGAACTATTCTTCTGTGTCGTCTTGCTTTATCCCATTGGGGTAAGGTATACAAGATTTGTATTCTTTAACTACCGATTTTGGCTTTTCTTGACTTTCCTCGACCTTACCTTCACTTACCACAGGTTCTTGCCTTGGCTCAGATTCAGATTCTGCTAACCCTTCTCATGAGTTGATATGGCTTGAATTTGCTCTTTTGGATTAGTCTCAGTGTTACTTGGCAAGCTACCTAATGGTCATTCGGAGATTAGCTTTACGAGTTGCCCTAACTGGTTCTCGATTCCTTTAATCGATGCTTGTTTATTTTTAAGTGTTGTCTTGGTGTTCTGAAAGCTAGTTTCAGACACCGCTATGAATTTTGTCAGCATCTCTTCAAGGTTCGGCTTCTTTTTCTGTGGGTAGGGCTGTTCTTGGAAGTTTAGAGGGGTGGTTGTTGTCTCTAATTTCCTTGGCCACCCCACGAGAAATTGGGGTGGTTCCTTCAACCTGGATTATAAGTATTACTATAGGGGTTATTTTAAAGTCTAAAATTTTACTCGTATAGTTTAATTGTTCGCTTTCCATGCCCAGATTATAGGGTGGGTACTCAGGATTCGCCACTCCTCCTAGATTCGAGTCACATTGCATTACTGGGTGTACCTGCAAATAACCACACAAACCATTAGTCTTTTTATTCATCATTTCTACCTGATTTGATAGTATGGTGACTGCGTCGAGATTGAAAACTCCGGCTGCTTTAGTTGGCTTTGTCCTCGTAACTTGCCACTGATAGTTATTCAGTGACATCTCCTCCATAAATTCATAAGCCGCTTCAGGAGTTTTGTTATTAAGGGTTCCGCCAGCTGCTGAGTCAATTAACTTCTGGGTTGAGGGGTTCACACCGTTGTAAAAAGTTTAGACCTGCAACCACAAGGGTAAACCATGGTAGGGACCTTCTCAACAAATTTTTGTATCTCTCTCATTCGTCATATAATGTTTCTAAATCCATCTACACAAAAGAAGTGATATCATTCCTTAATTTGGCCGTTTTGGCCAGTGGAAAATATTTTAGTAGAAATTTTTTGGTCATTTGGTCCCATGTAGTGATTGATCCTCGTGGAAGAGAATGTAACCACTGTTTGGCTTTATTCCTCAAAGAAAAGGGGAATAACCGAAGATGAATGGCATCATCAGAAACGCCATTTATTTTGAAGGTATCACAAAATTCTAGAAAATTAGCTAAATGAGTATTTGGGTCTTTGTCCTGCAAACCATCAAATTGAACAAACTGTTGAATCATTTGTATAGTGTTAGGTTTTAATTCACAATTATTAGCGCTATAACAGGCCTAACAATACTCGATTCAGCTCCTGTTAAATTAGGTTTAGCATAATCATACATAGTTCGAGGAGCATGATGTTCGGCCATATCTTGATGTGGCAGATTATTCTCAGCCATCCTTTCGTTGGTATTGGTTTCATTCTCTTGCTCGTCTTGTATGTAATCTAAGCCTCGCTTTACTTCTCTACAATTTCTACGCGCGATTCCTTTAATATCACTGTCATAAAGTAGTGGTCCTGTCGGGTTCCTTCTAATCATAAACTAGAGGTACCTGCTGGGAAAAAAGAAAAAGAAAAAAAATTTAGAAAAATAAAAATAAAATTTAATTGTAGTAAAATAAAATATAAAATTGGCTAAAGTAATAAAAATTGAGCGTTCTTAATATTTCAGTTCCCCGGCAACGGCTCCAAAAACTTGATCGTTTTATCTGTCGATCTTAAAAATTTATAAAAAGAATGATCGAACCTGGAAACTAATTAAGACAATGATGGAGGCAAGTGCACCTATCAAACAGTAGTATAGCTAGCGGCAAGACCGAATTGTCGAACCCAAAGGAACCAAAAGTACTAATATTAACTCTCTTTCTATTATTTAGCCTAAGAATTAAGTGGATTTTTTATCTAATCTAAAATTAATTATTTAACTAAACTAAAGGTGCTAAGACAAAGAATAAATTGGGGAAAAGACTTGAGAGAATACCTGAGGAAGAATCCATCTAGACTTCACTTGTTATCTAACTCTGAACAGGACAATTTATTCATTTGACTTCATCCGTAGGATTCCCTAAGTTATATTAATCCCTCTCTTCAAGGCTACTAACGTCTAACCCTAGGTTGATTAATTGAAATCTCTTTCTAATTAAAACCCCTAGAATTGCATTAATTCAATCTATGGACTCCCATATTAGTTTGACCCTAATCCGACAGATTTTCGTCACCCTATCTCTAGGCGCGCGAGCAACTCTGCTTAATTATGCTAGATCTACTCTTAGACAGGGTCTCTTCCTCCTTTGCCTAAGCACATCACACTTGAATCAATATCCCAGAAATACCAAAACAAGAATTAAGAACACATAGTTAAGAATAAATCAAATTTTTATCATTCAGTTCAGATAACAATAACAAGATCTGTTTTAGGTTTCATCCTCCTCAAGTATTTGAGGGTTTAGTTCATAATTGTAAAAGAAAACATCTCAGAAGAAAAGATAAAACAAAACATAAGAAATCCCTAAAACCCCCCTGAAGGAATTGAAAGAGAGATCCTCCATCTTGAGTATGATTCTGGCTTCTTGAGATGAATCAACTGGCTTTCTTCGAGTAAATCCTTGAATTTAATGGCTCTGGCTTAGCTCTTTGGCCTAGCTTAATGCCCCCTTAAAGGTTGGCCTCTAGGGTCTTTATATATGCTTTCGGAATATGTTTCTTTGCCTCTAAGTGTCCTAATCCGAATAGAATTCTTATTTCCTGCGACAGAGACACGCCTATGGTACACGCCATGTAAATCGTGGCCAATTGTTCGTTCTTTTCATCCTTGATTGCTCTCATGAGTATAAAACATGAAAAAAAGATTAGGAGCACCTATTTCCATAATTAAAGGGATAAATCATCCAAAACGTGCAAAATATACTATTTGATTTATCGGTGGTCACCATCTGTGATGGGCTAAGGCCCTTGTGCATCTTGATATTGATCTTGAGTTGGGCTAAAGGCCAAATGACATATTATATGTTTGCATTGGGTTGGGTTGGGATGATGATATTTACTAATAAGCCTATTATGAAAGGGTCTTATGCCCATGGAAAGACGGAGATGGTGTGTAGAGGCTGGTTGGGTAGGATTTTTTTGTATATCTATTATCGTCTTGTGATGGGCTAAGGCCCTTGTGTAATGTATGCCCAAGATTGTTGTTTGTTTTCGTGGGATTACACACTAAGTTTACGTAAACTCACCCTCTCATTTAATGTGGGTAATCCCAGGACCTAGACGGATCGGTCTGTGCGAAGGAGGACTCAATGGTGACCACAGTTTTTGGACTTTTACAATTTATAATTTATGATTTGTGGTTTATTTGGATGTAATTTGGGGACTTTTGCTTAAATTTGGTTTTTATTTATTTTTATGGATTTATAACTGCTAGACGTACGAAAACTCAGTTTTCAAAAAGGCAAAGTTTTCTCTAAACACACGATTTACTCAAAACGGTTTTAAAAGTTTTCGCAATGAATTATGTTTAAAATAACCAACTAAATGAGTAAGGATTTTGGAATTAAGAATAGATAAAAAAGTAAGTAAATGGAAATGGTTATATCGTAGAAACTTAGTTTTCAACACGTTATTATGTGACTTCACCAGATTCGGTCATAACGTCTAAGCCGATTTTGGAGTGTTACAATTAATGGTATCAGAGTCAGGTTACGAAACTCGACTGTGGATTTTAGGTTTTAAAACTTAGTTTTTAAGAACTGATTTTTAAATGATTTGAAATGATTTGACTGAGAAGTGGTACACCGAGTCTCCGACGCCGATCCTGTAAGTATTCTAATAAACTGTTAAGCTATTTTGTTCTGTAAACACTTTAGTAGTGTATAGTGAAACAGTAGTAAAATTGAGATGATAGCAAAACTGATAGAGACTGCGATTCGTGAAAATCACTCTGAATTACTGAAACTGTTTACATAAAACATCTGCTAATAAATGCTGAAACTGTTATTGATTCATAAAATTTACAATATGGATAAATACGATTAGACATGAGCGCACGAGGTATCTGGGATCGAGGTACTAGAGGTCGAGGTAGAGGCCGTAGAGGGGCTTGAGATGAGTCCTCTTCACTGGGTAGTATGCCAAATCTAGACACGAGCAAGATACCAGTGTCATCTGCTACTGAGACTGGGTCTCAAGATCGCAAGGCGGAGGACGACACTTTGTCTCAAGTTATGCTAAGGGTTATTGGAGAGGGTCGCTAGACACAATACTAGATTTTGGGATCGAGGGTCACTTATGGAACGACTCGACCCAATAGAGCTGAGCTCTTCAAAGGTGTCACTAGGGTCACCCCTAATGTGGTGAATACTGGATTGAGGCCACGAAGAGGATCATGGATGATCTAAATTGCACCCCCGAGCAAAATTAAATGGTGCAGTCTCACTGCTGCTGGATGAGGCTTACCAGTGGTGGTTGACTGTTAAGGAGGGTACTTAGCCGAACGTTTGATCTGGGATTTCTTTAAGACTGCCTTCCATGGGAAATATATGGGAGAGCTACGTGGATGCTCGTAGGAGGGAGTTCTTGAACCTTACTCAGGGAGATCGATCTGTGGCCAAGTATGAGGCCGAATTCCTACGACTGAGCCGCTATGCATGAGATATGGTGGCGACTGAATATAAGTGATGTGTCCACTTTGAGGATGGCCTTAGGGATAATTTGAGAGTTCTAATAGCTCCGTAGAGGGAGCGTGAGATTTTTCACTAGTTAAGAAGGTGAATATCGTCGAGGAGGTTAAGCACGATGAGCGTCAAAATCGTGACAGAGAGAGGTAGGAACAAGAGGGATTCAAAGCCCTCGAGTTCTATTCAGAGGCTATCATGCTTGATTCTCTCATGTCTTAAAGTTTAAACAATCAATGCACAAATACCTATGAATTTAATCCAAAGCATATCAATGAAGATCACAAATTGATAAAAATTCATTCTAATAGTAATATGAGAAAATTACTTAAACACAAGACATAATTTAGGAATTTTCTAATAATCATAAAAATAACCTCCCCACACTTAAGATGTACATTGTCCTCAATGTAAAAATAGATATAATCATAGTATAAAAGAATATCATAAGAGAGGAGAGGCTGAAGCGCCTAAATAGTGGATGAAATTCCCAGAATAGTGAAAAGCGGAATTGTAGACAAATCTAAATGTAATGCATGATTATGAGCAATTGATAAGAAAATAAACACAAATGCTGAAGAAGATTAAAGGGTTACTAACTCTATTTGGAACAACCACATAAATAAAAATATAGTTCAAAATATAAAAAAAAAAAGAAAAAGAAAAAGAAAAGAAAAAGAAAAAAAATGGGCTCAATGGTACTCAGGATCAGACGCATCAGTGTCGTGAGCTGGCGGTGCTGGAGAAGCTATATGAAATGCTGACATATCTGCTGCAATGTCGCATCATTATTGTCGAACCTCTGAATGCAGTATTGATGGAAGCTAGTGAACTCATCGGTGGATACTCTTTGGAAGCCAGTAACAGAAGGAACAAGTCGGTGACTCGAAGGTCGGGGCTGTGGTTAGTCCTTATGATAGGGAGGAACATCATCAGTGAAGCCTTGAGGTCATTCTAAGTGTTAGAATGCAACAATCTGTACTGAGGAGGATCCACTCCATGACGCTGCTCGATCATCCTCATGTGTGTCATGCTCGAGATTCCCTAGGGAACATCTAGCCAACTAGTGTAAGTGTAGAGGACTGCTCCAGTGTGTCAAGAAGACCAAAGTGTCGAGTGAGGCAAGTCACATTAGGGCCTAAACAGATGGGGCCCTTTCTGTGGTGGTCAGTATGGTGGTGGAAGGCCAAGGCGATGAAGTACGCCAAGTCAAAGACATGCCCTATAACACCCCTCACCCGTATTCAATGGCGAAATAGGGTTACGAAGCATTACCGAACTTATAGATTAAATAACCATCCAATTAAAATTGAAATTCATCAAACAAATGTAATTCAAATCAAATACATTCAAATTGTCCATAATACGAGCCTACAAGGCCCTAAACATGCTTTAAAAGTGGTTCGGGATTAAACCGAGAACTCGGAAGACTTTTACAAAACTTAGAAATTTTTTCAAACTGCAAGGGTCACACGTCCATGTGCCCCGGCCGTGTGGACATTCGAAATGGGATCACATGGCCGTGTCCCAGCTCGTGTCCTACCCCATGTAACTCTCTGACTTACCTCACACAGCCAGACCACACTCTTGTGTGTCTAGCCCGTGTGTCCTTGAAATGGCCACACATGCCCGTGTCCAGGCCGTGTGCCAAAACTAGGGAGTATACTGACTTGCACCACATGGCCAACCACATGCCCGTGTGAAAACTGGGAGCAACACGACCAAGCCACACGCCCGTGTACTAGGCCGTGTGAACAAAAATAGGCTATTTATCAAGCCATTTTGCCACCAAAATTTCATGCACTTAAATTAACCCAAATGGCACTAAAACAATGCATATATATGCATCTAAAACAACCTCAACTAAGGCTACAACATGCCATTTCAACACCAACATCAAACATGTTTTAAACATCATATTTTGTCAATTCAAATCATACCAATGAATCAAATCTCAACCATTTGATACCTAAACTATTCAACCACAATTAACCATCTTCCAAGCAAACATAAGCCACAACATGCAAGGCATTAACACATATACATTCACAACCAATTCAACTAAAATAAGCCAACTTACATGGCTATATACAAAATCAAACTCTTAACATTTACAAGCCAATTCACATGGCTAATTTCACAAGTAACATATATACCAAAATGACCCAAAGTCCCTATACATGCCATATATTCAAAATGCTTAAGTTCATAAGTACCAAAACGATAGATAGATAGTGTGATGGAGTCTCCGACGAGTCTCGAATTCGAGCTAGCTTTGATTCTCTATAAAACACGGAAACATTACACAAAGTAAGCTATATAGCTTAGTAAGCTCGTATGAAACAAGCTCAATTAGTCATAAATATATAATTCAATAATTTGAATTTATCAACATGTATTTTATTTTAACTAACAACCCTTTCATGTACTCAATCATGAGGTTATACATAACCTTCACAAATTTCATTGATTTGACGCTTATACAACTCATGTACGTACATGTACCATCTCGTATCAATCACATACTAAATCACATATTTTGTTTACCCATTGAACCATCTCGGACTAATATTGGACACTCGGGAAATCTCACACACTAAGTGCCACATAAATATAGTCGAAGCTATCTCAATCTCGCACACTAAGTGCCATCACATATATGCTCACTCTCGAGCTATCAACGGGCCGGCTCACACAAGCTGTGGGTCAAGACGTAGCTATACGGTGCTACTCACACAAGCTGTCAAGTATCCGCAACACATGCTGGTATACTCAACCACCAGTAGGACGTATAAGACCAGCACCCGGATCACATAATCACAATATCGGTAACCTCTAATGACATGTCATTCGTATCCTAATCTATTTCTAAGGTTCAATCGGGATTTCCAATGCCGAATCGTCGTCGGATCATGGTCGAACATATCTATAGTATCGTATCCACAATTTATGCAGTATCAAAGCATAATAAATACATTTATAACAAAACTTATTACATACAAACTTACCTCGAATGTAAACATGACGAGTTTAGTTTATTAATCCGAAACCTTATTTTTCCCTCGATCTAAGTCCGGATTTCACTTTTCTTGATCTATATGTAATCAAAATTAACTTTTAATTATCAATCTATTCAATTTAGGCCAAAATCACCTTATGGAAAAATTACACTTTTTCCCCTACTATTTTGACATTTTTTACAAATTAGTCCTTAGGCTCGTAAAATGAAATTCATTCAATTTTACCACAACCCAAACTTAGCCGAATATCATAGGAACTCCTAGCAGCCCATATTTTTCATTTGTTTCACATTTCAACCACAAATTTACACATTTCACAATTTAATCCCAATTTGAACATTTTACTAATAGTCACTTAACAAATGTTGTTTATCTAACAACAACCCTACATTTTCTACCATTAAACATCAAAACACATGCTCAACCATCAATGGTAAAACCATAAACTTTTATCAAATTATCAAATTAATCCTTGGACTAGTTAGACTAAGTTGTAACAATTCCAAAAACATAGAAATCATTAAAAATCAAGCAAAATTGCACTTACATGCAATAATATCAATGGCCGAATGTTTAAACCTCTCCCAAAGCTTTTTCTTCTTCAAATTTTGGCAAGAAGATGAACATGCATGCCTTGTTATTTTGTTTTATTTATTTTAGTATGTTTATTAATCAATTTACCAATTTACCCTTAGCAACAAATCTTTAAAACACCTAATAATGTGTCCATAAATGTCCACTCACAATATGAATGGTCTAATTTCTATTTAAGGCCACTCATGTTAAAAACCATAGCAGTTTATACTTTTTACTACTAGCACACAAGTTTTGTATTTATTGCAATTTAGCCCTATTTATCAAATTAAGCATTCAAAAAATAAAATTTCTTAACAAAATTATCATACAATCATCCCATCATGCTGTAAACATTAAAATAATAATAAAATAATTAATTTGACCTCAAATTTATGGTCTCGAAACCACTGTTCTGATTTGACTAAAAACGGGTTGTTACATACCCTGTGGCCATGCTCCATAGAAAATAGGTGTCATGAGTACTAACGACTCCGATGCTCTCCCTCCTATTGGTCAGAGCGTGAGTTAAGAGTGCATAAAGGTGTCGTAAAGCTGGAGAGAGAGAAGTTACCTTTGAGCGACTCTCGTCATATGGTGTCTGACTCGCGTTATATGGTGTCTGACTCGCTGTAAGCTCAGTCCAACAACGAGATAGAGCGTAAGGAATGTGCCGGTGAAGTCGAAGGAAGTTCTTGGCACTCATAAATTCCTCAGTGTAAAGTCCCATAGTAGCACCTAATTCAGGGACGCTTATCTGGCGCACCGAACCACCAAGTCGAAAAGTGATGGTGCCTGGCTCGTCATGAGCCGTCATGACCTGCTGTACAAGAAATGTCGCACAAAACTCCAAGGTAAGCTCCATGTAGGTGGGCTCGGTAATGGAAAAGAATCATCTCTGAAATTCGTCGTAATTAAAGCGCGAATATTGTCACTAAGCGGACACTGCCAGCGGCCCAATCGAACAAATGACCTAGACCGGGTGGTTGCTGTCTAAGTAATTGAAATAGATCCTCCTGGGGGCCCGTAGAAAATTTAAGATAAGGGTGTCAGACTTTAATGGAAGCGTTCGATGAGGAGGTCATGTCGGGGCCTTTTTGCTTTTTCGAAGTAGGAACAAGGGTTTGGGGGATGAGATGAGGCATCGGGGTGGAGCTTGGACGGCGATTGGTAGGGAAAGAAAAAGGGGGTTGGTGAAGGTTATGGGTGCAAGGGGACAAATCGGAGAGAGGGAGTGACGAGGTGAGGCGATCGAGGGAAAGAAGGGAGATAGGGGACGGTGGCTGGAAAGGGTGAACAGCAACTAGGGTTTTGGTGAGAGGAATGAAAAAAGGCAAAAAATAAAAAATAAAAGGGATTTAGGGTTTAAATAGGTCACACGGTAGTGTGAGGCCTGTGTTGGGCCACATGGCCTTGTGGCTTGTTTTCAGCCTTGTGCGTTAAAAATACAAGCCCAATTTTCACACGACCTCCAACATGCCCGTGTGTACAGGCTGTGTCTCACAAACGACCGTTCGCATGGCCCGTGTAACTCTCTGACTTATTTTAAAATTGAAAATTTTAGCTCCAATTTTCACACGGCCTAGGACACGCCTGTGGTCCACACGCCCGCGTGGACTCTGTTAGGTCGTGTCTCTGTCGATTTTTGGAGAAATTAAGTCCCAAGGTCCACACGGCCAAGAACCTATGTACATTCCATACTAACCCAAAAATTCATACATACAACCTTGCCTCTTGGAATGGTGATGAGATTCGATATTAGCCCAATCGGATCTACTTCACCTACGCGATAAAGAATTAACGCAGTAAGTCTATGAAGACTTAGTAAGTACTTTAAGATTTTAAAAAATTGCTATACTATAGACATATAATTTTCATCAAATTAGTCCTTGGAATTTGATATATTTTTCTTAAAAATCACACTTACCATTACTTACCGTAACCTATTAATTGATAATAGTCGAATTACGATACTATAGCCCAATGTAGACTAGCTGAACACTTAGGATATACGGAAATAAATCGATAATGCATTGTTAATGTATATTATATATCACTAAGCACAAAGTGCAAATAAAAATAAGCATTGACATGCACAATAATTACGATAAGCACCAATGTGCAAATTTTACAACGATAAGCACCAAAGTACAAAATAATACGATAAGCGCGCTAATTTTTCTTTATTGGCATGCCATCAAAATCCCAATACTTCAGGACTCATCTACATGGGCTTTTCTTATTATTAAATATTTTCACTCATTTACTTAACAGAAAATAATATAACTTTGTATTTTTCACGAATTAGTCTTTATCACAATAATAACACTAAAACTTGTAAATTCTCTTCATTTTTACCATATAAAACACTACAATTTTTACATCACTTTATTTAAACTCATTTTCCACATATTCATAATATCATAACATATTTTAATTTCTTTCAATTTAGTCATTTTTCATTATCACTATAATGCATCATATAATGGTACACCAAAGCCAAAATTCATAATATTTACATTATTACCCTACTAAATTCTTATTATGATATCATTAATTTAGTAATTAACTACTTAATTAACATAATTTAAACAAAATTATTACTTGAAGTACTTACAACCAAAATTTGGATGATGAGTTTTTTCTCTTTTACTCCTTGGCGACTTCTTTTCCTTTCCCTTCACTTTTGTCCTCAAACTTCTTCTCTTTTTCTTCAATTTCATAACAACATATAACATTTATGAGTTAAAACTAAAAATCAAATAACTTTTCTATGCTAGATTATGAAAATAAGCATGTATGTTATGAGAATTTCCATCATCCTTACCTGAACTTTTTGAAAACTCAAAACCCTAACTCATGTTTTTCTCTCTTTTAATCCATCTATGAAAGTTTCCTCATGAAATAAAGTTGCTCACTAGCCTTCTTTTTAGCTTTTACTAAAGAAATTTCAAAGAAAAGTGAAGGTTTGGAGCTTGGATGGTTCAACAATGGAGGAAGGACATGGAAGGAAATAAAAGAAAAATTGGATAGATTTAGGGGGTGAGCGACGGTTGGTGTTTTGGGAAAAGGTGATATATTTCATCTTTTCTCCACTTTTCTATACATTTCCATTAAAATATCTCACCTTTTTATCAAATGGTCAATTTGCTATTAAATCCTCAAGCCATTAATCTTTACACTTTTACCCATCATCCTTATACCTTAAAATATCTACTTGGCTATTTATCATTTTATCCCAATTCATCTTTTAAAATTCCTAAGATGACTCATATTTTACTTGGTCAAATTTCTTCTTAATCCTTCCTTCCTTTCTACTACCACTATGTATCTCCTAACTTTCTAAATCCCTATTTACACCACAACAAATTTTATACTCTTTCAATTTGGTCTAAGCTTCTATTTAGATATTTTCCATCTCAGAATTATTTTCTAATCTTCTATCTGGTCTAAATAATTCCTAATTTAATACTAAAAAACCCTGTTTAGTAAAATTTAAATTTTCTCCACTATTTTTTAACCCGATCCATCACTGTACCTAACTCCAAGTCAAAATGTGGTTGTTACAGTGGTCTCTAAGACAAGTAGATGTCAATAATGTCTTTCTTAATGGCTTATTGACTGAAGAAATCTATATGGGTAATCAACTTGTGTGTAGGTTAAATAAAGCTCTGTATGGTCTCAGACAAGCACCATGAGCATGGTTTAATATGTTGAGGGAGTACTTGGTTGATCAGCTTGGTTTTCGTACTTCTACAGCTGATCATTCATTATTTATACGAACAAATGGAGAGCCTTCTCTATTTCTAATGGCCTATTTGGTTGATATTATCATCATGTGAAGTTCACCCAAGGAGATTGATAAAGTTGTCCATCAGCTACATAGAAGATTTGCCCTTAAAGACGTAGAAAATCTTCATTTTTTTTCTTGGCATTGAAGTAGTGCATCATATTTCACATGCACTGTTTCTTAGTCAAAATAAGTATGTTCTGGAGTAACTTCATAAGACAGGTATAGAGACAACATCACCTACCTTGACACCTATGGTAGGTACACCAAAGTTAACTGCTATAGATGGCACACCGTTTCTAGATGGTCATTTGTATCGCATCATTATTGGCATTTTGCAGTATGTATGCATTACATGTCCGGACATAGCCTTTTGTGTCAACAAACTAAGTCAGTACATGAATGCTCCATTGGATACACACTGGCAGGCAGTGAAACGTGTGCTAGATATCTTAATGGTACTTTGGATCATGGGCTATACTTCATTAAAGGTTGTTTTGAGTTAACATGTTATTTTGATACAGACTGGGCTTCTATAATCGAAGACAAACGATCCACCACTGGTTACTGCATTTTCTTGGCTCCAATCTAGTTGCATGGTGCTCCAAGAAACAGGTCGTTGTTTCTCGTTCTTCCTTAGAAGCAGAGTATCACAGTCTTGCAAATTGTGTTTCTGAACTGCTATGGTTAAAGCAGTTGTTGACTGAAGTTGGAATCAATCTACAGCATATACCAGAAGTGTGGTGTGACAACACCTCCACAGTATCGATGGCAGCCAATCTGACTCATCATGCCAAGGTTAAGCATGTAGAGATTGATCATCATTTTGTTTGAGAAAAGGTTCATGATGGTATTCTCCATGTAAATTTTGTGCCCTCAGTAAGTCAAGTTGCAGATGTCCTCACCAAGCCTATTACTCCAAAATAATTTTCCTTCTTTTGAGATGCATTACGTGTACTTCTCTCAATAGAAATCAACCAAACAACCAACACAAGACAAAAAATGAAGAGAATGTTAGTAGTTGAATAATTAGTTGTGAAGTTAGACTGTTAAAGAAGTTAGCAATTAAAAAGCTGTTAAAGAAGTTAGTTTGTTGGAAAGCTTAGCATCTTTAATATCGTGTCTATAAATACAGACTCATGTGCAGTTTGAAAGGTGAAGATCAATAAATACGCTTTTCATTTTTGTTAGTTTCTGTTATAATCAAACACCAAAGGCCTCGTACTCTATGACAGGTCTAATAATGCCTATCCCTTCAAGAGTAGGGCGGTGTGAAACTCTAGTAAATCCATTGTTTTGGTCCAAGAGTTTAGCAATAGTGTTAGCCTCTTTTTTCGCTTTCTTGTTGGGTTGATAACGAAACTTGAAATCAGGACAAATCCTAGAGAAACACTTCTTCATTGATTTCTCTTCATCCTGCTTAAAATTAAAATAGGATTTATACTAATATGTTATAATCACCCTCCTCACATAATGCTCAGATTGGTATCCATTATTTACTCACCTTGTTTTATGAACGATTGGATGTTACTGTCATGCCTTACGTTTTATACAATTGTTATGTAAGCATGTGATAATATGTGATTAATGTAACTATTGAATGAGATGAACATTATATGCTCGTATATTTTTTATTCAATGAAATATGTCTTTTATAAATTTTTCCTTATACTCTTCATGATTGGTATCATTATAGCTTTGATGAGCTTTTGATATTTATTTTTTATATCATTATTTTTTAATGCTTTATTTCATTATTGATAATTGATATCTAGAAAAGAGTTGAAAATCATTAGGATATACATCTAGTAAGAGGGAGCACTAAAATAAATTTAAAAAATGCATGAAAACTTATTAAATTATCATTAACATGCAATTCTTTGATTCTTATTCATGCCTCTCCCTTTTTGTTCAAAACAAATGCCAAATCCTTACTGTCTAAGTTGATTAAGCAAATCATTGTGCAAGGTCAACTCTCGGTCCCTTATTTGCTAAATGACTCTAATTTCTAATCGAAACTCGACAATGACTCAATTATGAGAGTCTACAAAAGAACAGAGGTGATCAATAGTTCTTCTAACAAAATTTCTTGAAATTTCTGCGGAAATGGGCACTTCAATTACCATTTCAACTGTTTCAAGTTCTTCTCCTCCATTAAAAAAAATGATTACTTTTTTGACAAGAAAATTTCCAAGTTTTAAATATTAATTTTCTCTCCACGTTTTTGTTGGATTGCAACTTTTAAATATTAAATACAAGTTGTTGAAACTAAACCAATTTTTTTTTCTGTTTTCAACCATTAAATATTTAATAAATATTTTTTAATTCAACTTTAATTAAAATTAATATAATATTTCGATTCACCTTTTTTAACTTTTAAATATTAAATTATTTGAAAATAATGTATAATCTTTTTGTTTTCACATAATTTTCAATACACATTGTAATAGGCCCATTTCGCCTGGAATACAGTCCAATTAAGAGTAACAGACCAGATACAATTATTAACCTAAAGCCCAAATACAAAACTTAATTTAAAACCCAAATAAGGCCCAAAATAGAGTTGGCCCAAACAACCCAATTGTCAGAACACTTTCCAGAAACCCTAGTGGTTTCTGGAAACCTCCAGTGCTGCGGCCTTTTCCACACATGCCTCGCGGGCATCCACGCCAACGTTCATCGCGCGTTTGCGCGCCAGCAGGGATCTCTTCCGCATCAGTACCTGCAATAAAAAGGCAAAATAGCAGAGAACCATAAAAGACGGTAGAAGAATAGATAGAATACAGTAGAAGAACATGTATTTCGTTTTTCTTTTTGGTTTTTAGGCTATAAAAAGCCTGATGTAATCATCATTTTTTTTTACGCACACACGCATACTGAAAGGCAAGATATTAAATCAAAAGTAAAAAAGATTGAAAGGTGATTTTTCTCTTGTTTTCTATTCTTTTTCTTCCTGTTTTCTTTTGGTTGGTGTTTATTTGTAAATAAAAAAGAGTAAGAGGTTACCTTCAAAAGATTCTACCCTCGTTCTCACCGTCGCAATCGGGGCTGGACGAAGAGGTAGTCGATCGAATCGGACTTTCGTGAACCACTTCTCGCCGTTTGCAATGGCGTTTTAGTGGTTAACAAAGAGAGTAAGAAGAATAAGAGGTTACCTTCGTAAGATTCTGCCCTTATTCTCTCCGTCACAATCGGGGCTGGACGAAGAGGTGGTCAATCGAATCGGACTTTCGTGAATCATTTCTCGCCGTTTGTAGTGGCGATTTAGTGGTGAACGGAGAAGGTTTTGGATTGCGGCTGGAAATAAAAGTGAAATAGTGCTAGGGTTTAGTTTAAAATGGTACTTAATTTGTTTTTTTTTTTAATCTAGTTTAGTTCATCAAGAAAACGTCGTCGTTTGGCTCATTTCAATAGCCTTAAACGACGCCGTGCGATGTTGCCCCGACCCGATCCGATTCAAAACCGTAAGATCCGCGCGTCTTTTGTGACAATGTAATATTTGTGTAATTAGTCCTTCTTGATTATACTGTCTTTCGATTAGATCTGTTATATAATTTCTTTTTGCTTTTCAATTGATTTCTGTAATTTGCTTGTATTTTTGATCTGATCCAGTTAGTACACTGCGTTTTGGCCATGAGATTATTTGTACTTTCAATCCCTGGTTGTTTGCGTGCATTACACTTAAATCCTTATTATATTTAATAGTTTTGTTGTCTATAAATTAATCTTTTGATTTTGATTCAATTGAGTTGTGTTTTATTATTGTTATTAAATTAATTGTTTGGTTGGTTTTAATAAATTGGTTTGAATTAAATTATTAATTTTAATATGTCTCAAATGTTTTATTATATGTTTTATTTTCTTGTATATAAAAAATGTTTATTTTAATTCCTCTTTTAAATATTTATACGATTCAAATTAATATAATTTTGACATTTATTATTATATTGCATGTACAAATGCTTTTACATAAAATTTTATTTAAATTATTTTTCTTTCATGTATACATTGTCTTATGCATATATTTATATATTATCATTTAATTTTTTTTACATATATATCATGTCTTAGAAATACTTAATTTTAAATCATTAGAAATACTTAATTTTAAACCATCTTTTTGTTCATTTTAAATATTATTTATTTATGTAAATATATATTTATTTGTATTAAATTTTTCTTCAATATGGATTTATTATTGTTTTGTATATATATTTTATTTTAAACTTATCTTTATGTGTATGTTTTTATAAATTTAGTTAAATAATTTATATCTTTTTAAAGTTTCGACTTTATTCGTATTTTTGTTTATTTTAAGAACCTTTATCATATATAAATTATTAAGTTTTATGTCATATGTGTATTAATTTGGTTTCATATTATTTGCCATGATTGTAACACCCCAAACCCGGCCCAAACACTATGGCCAAATTCGGTATATTCTGATGAAAATATTTTGAAATCCTTGTTTAGCCGATTTTATTTAGAGTAAAAGATGTTGTCTTATTTTTAAACCGTTGAGGTGTATAAAGAAAACAATACTTAGTTCATTCAAAAGTTAAGTTGTTACCAATTTTATCGGATGTCCCGAAAGAACGAAAGAAAACATTTTGTTTGAATTTAGGAAAATTTGTGTAATCATTTTAAAGTTATTAAAAGCAGTTTAAATAATTCATCCAAGCAGATAAAATAATAAAAAAAATAATCTTAGGAGGCCTTATTACATCTTGAATAAATAAAACCAAAATAAAACATAAATAATTAAAAGTCCATCTAGTCTATAATTTCACCGCATGGCCACCTCGAGTCCATCGGCTCCACATCCGCGATCTCGAGTCACACGAAAAATATTAAAGGAAAAGGTGAGTCACCAAGACTCGATGTGTAACCCTTTTCCGGTTAAATGCAACATCATACACAATTATAACAGATTAACATGCACTAAGTTATGCACCCAACCGACCATCCAAACGCCTTTCTCTACCCTGTGTGGTACCAAACCCTTGGTGGTGCCAAACCATCGGTGACGTATAGTCACGATATTCATCAACATTGTGGTGCCAAACCACTTTGGTGACGATAGTCACGAATCAAGTGATAGGGCCAACCCATCTTGTGATACCAAATCACCGGCGTCAATCCCATATCTCAAAGTGGGGCCAACCCACGGTGGTGTCAAGCCACAGGGACGAGACGCTATGAGGTGCCAAACCTCTGGAGGTGCCAAACCTCTGGTGACCGTAGTCACAATGTGATACCAAATCACTGGTGTCCGTCGACACGAAAATCAATTCCCCCTCCACTCATATATCCCACATCAATCCATGATATACAACAGATTTCATGCCAACATATATTTAAATCACATATACCAAATATGCCATGCTTCCCAAAAGCATCAAATAGTAACTCATATTGACAGAGACTTACTTGAACCATCGCTTATACTGTTATGGTATCAAATCCAAAGCTACATAAATCAGATTTAACACACACAATATTTAGCACAGTTAATCAATCATAAAGTGTGTATGTACACACCTGTCATCGACGATAATTCTAAATCCCAAAAAGTCAATCGGCCACACTAGCCTTCCTTGCCCCAAATGCTTTTAAACACTAGCCAACACACTCCAAGTGTGAACCGGTTCACTTCCCTACAATCGGCACTTATCCAAAATTAGTAGTCTTCGGCTTTGAACACTAATTAAATACTCACTAAGAATAGAACCTTACCACTACTTACCAACTGGTTGACAAAGAATGGTAGATTAGATTTCCTGCTTTGAGATCCCAAAGTTCCTAGGAATCGGTTCCAACACTCATTAGCCATCCATCAATATATTTCGACCCTTTTTCATTCAACCAAATCGACAGGGAATAAGTATTATAGGAGGAGAGTTTCGGCACTTCTTACCTTCACCAAATCGGTTGACAACAAGGATCCAAAGAGATCTATCCTACTCTCAATATTCGGCCAAGACTACACCACAAAGGGGAAAGAAATTCGGCACACCAAGGAGGAAAAAGAAAGAAAAGATGTAGGGGAATTCAAGGGTGGTTTTTGGCTAGAATAAAAGAAGAGAAAGCTGGAATTTTTTTGAAGAATTCCTAGGAATTTCGGCGACAGAGGAAAGAGAAGAGTTACTGATTCTTGGAACTTTTTGCTCTTCTTCTTTGTACAAAACAACCCCAAAGAGTCCTAATCTGCCCAATTCTCCTCTCTATCTTGATAATTTTCAGCCTTGAATTATCACAATTAAATCTAATTTTATCTTACTTCTTATCCCTTAATCCCTCTTAACAAAATAAAAATAAAGTATAACAACACCACAACTCTTCAAAATAAAAATAAAATAAACTAATGCTTATCCCCACTCCAAATTAATTCTAATTCAAAGAAAAATGCTTAAGCTTATCCTTATCTTCCAATTTCATGCCATTACTGTCCATTCACGCCAGCAGCAACAACAAAAAAAACAAAATCCAATTTCTGCTTTTAGGTTCGAACCCAGGACCTACTGTTTGCAGCCCCCTTCTTAACGCCCTTGCCATCTTTCCCGAATAGACTTTCATGACATAAAGCCTTCACCTTTTAATTATAAGCCTTACTCCTAGCCCTTACTCCTTTCACGCCAAAGCCCAAAAATAAAATTCCCTCTTTGCGTCCCTCAAGACTCGAACCCGCGTCCTTAAACCGAGGCCCCTTAAGTGGCGCCCCAAGCCACTCCACCAGCCTGTCTTTCATGTCATAACTCGTCGCGACATTTTTATAAACCATCCTTCGCTGGCTCCTTATGCTTTAGCGCTAAAACAAAAATAAACGCACACATGTGCTACCCTCAGGACTCAAACACGAGTCCAAGCGCCACAGCCCTCTCTTCCAACGCCTCAGGCCAATTCTCCTAATCGACTATCATGTCAAATACCCTTTTTATTTATTTATAAAACCTTCCTCTTGGCCCTTTCCTTATGACGCAAAAGGCCCAAAATAAAATGCTCCATTGCATCCTTCATGTCTCGAACCCGGGACCTCTCTCTCAAGTGGCGCCCCAAACCACTCCTACTACCTGCCTTTCATGTCCAATTCTTACCTGAATTTTTATTTAAACCCTAACTACTCTAGCTTCCCTCCTTTAAACACTTAAAAATAAATTTTTTAGCCCTAAGTCAAGCCTAGCTCGGGTTTACTTTTGGACCCTCAAACATGCCAAATAAATCATAATATTTATTCTTCAAGCACACACATGGGAAATTAGCTAAATTACAAACAACCCCTAATTTAGGGTGTTACAATTCTACCCCCTTAAAATAATTTCATCCTCGAAATTACTTACTATCGTCCAATCGTGTATCCTTAACTCATCACCCTACGCTACTGTTGCGCACTCTGATCTTAAAGAACTATCATACTTTTTGGACACATTCTCTAAGTTCATAATCCAAGTTCCATACACTTTACTAGCAACATAAGAACGAACTAACGTAACCACAACTAAGACAATTGAGGGTATTTCAGAAATAAGAAACTTACCCGTTGTCATATCTGGCACATCTTCCTCCTCATGACGACCAACCTGTATAAACCAACCTTGGTTGCCTCGCCTCTGCACCTTGATTACCTCGCCACGCCTGCTACCATTACCTCTAATGCACCTCGACCCTCCTGTGGTGGTCCTTCATTTCTAACACGAGCACGGTTCGACCCTCTGGGTGATTCTTAGCTAACCGAGGACAATCCTTTACACGGTGATCCAACGATCCACATTCAAAGCACCATCTACTTCCAGCCAAACATTCTTCCGAGTGGGATTTCCCGTATCTAGCACACTGAGGTGGCTACTGAGTAGGCTTTGTGGCTCTTTTCGATTCCCCAAATCTAGCCCTCTTCTCCACATTCTTGCCCGATCCAGCGATCCAAAGCCTCTCTTACATTTATTCTTTTCGTGATTCTGTCTTACGGACTCCTTGATCCCTTCGGCTACCTTAGCCTTTTCCACTAGGACTGAAAACTCACGCTCTTGTTGTGGAGCAATCAGTAACCTTAGATCATCCCTAAGTCCGTCCTCAAAGCGGACATGCGTTCAGTGCTCGTTGACACAATTTCGAGCATAGCGGCTCAACCTTAAAAATTCTACCTCATATTCGACACTAACTTATTTCCTTGTACTAACCCCAGAAAAGCTTTCCTCTGAGCATCAGTGTAGCTGGTGCCCACATACTTCTTCTGAAAATCAGTTTTGAAGTAATCCCATGTAAGATCATCTGCCGTGGCACCATCTCGGACCGTGAGCCACCACGATCGCTTCATCCTTGAGCGACACTCGCTCCTTTAACTTCTCCTCATTAGTCGGTCAAGATCGTCCATAATCCTTTCCGTTGATTCTAGCCAATATTCCGCTGCACTGGGTGCCACTCCCGACACACCCCGGAATACCTCTGCCCCGTTGGATCGAAGTCACTCGGGTACAGACTTCCGAGCTCCCATACCTCTACTCGCCCCAGCCACCATCTCAAGGACTCGCAACACAGCTTACGTTACCGCCTCACCTCCCGTCTAATCCTGCTCCTCAGCTCTAAAAATTGGGGGTGGTGGTGGCGGTGGTACCCCATTCTCTGATTCCTGACCCGACCTCACGGGTTCTGACACGGTTATCCTGCCTCTACTGCGGCCACGCGGCAGACGTCCATGACCTCTTGAACTCATTCTAACTATTGCGCGTTAATCTGATTACGAAATTTTATGGATTAGTACTTATTTCACTAATTATTCACGAAGAAGTTTTATGATAGGAGCTTTAAGAGTGGTTCTTTCGTATCACACAAACACACAGTCTATCATTCATCCATTCAAAGAGATGTTGTAGTTTCGTTGTGATTGTTTTTCCACTACCCATTGGGTATTTTCGTAATTTATCCTACAGGGGTATTTTCGTAAATTTTTTTTGAAAATGAAAATTTTCAGATGATTTTGCCAAAAATTATTTTAAAACTCTTAATTTCTGGTTATTTTGAAAAAAATTTTAAAATTGGGGTCTTAGGTGAATTTTGAAACTTCGGGGCATTTGGTAATTTTCCACAAATGGTAAATTTGCAACATTTGATAAATCAAGGATGTTTCAAAAGTTGTAAATCTTTGAGGGCTCTTTTTGATGATTGCACTTTCCAAAATAGTGATGTTTGCAAAATTTTGAAAGTTAGGGGTATTCTGGTAATTTTGTAGGTTAGGAGTAATTTTGTAATTTTACAAAATCATATCATTTTTGAATTTTACGATTTTTGGGCACTTTTCATGTGATGAAATTTTTGGATTAAAACCGTGGGTATTTTGGAAATAATTCAAGGGCGTTTTCGAAATTTTACCCCTAAGGGTATTTTAGTAATTTTACACAATCAGGTTATTTTCACAAAAACAATTTCCAAAAATTGAGTTCTAAGAGATTTCACAAAAAGAAAGATGTTTTTTTTTTTGAAAATTTCTATTTGAAAATTTTCATACGGAGGGTATTTTACAAACCAGGGGTATTTTGGTCATTTTTCAAACTAAGGGGTATTTTGGTCTCTTTTTTTTTTATTTCAAAAACAAAACGGCTAGTCCCTTTCGGGTTTTAGTTATTGAATTTAGCCTGTGAGTGTGTCGTCTCAGCTAGGATGAACCGTTACTACGCATCGGTAGGATTCAAGTGAGTAGGAGGTGAGTCACGAGGATGCTTAAATACCGTGCCCCAAGAATCCAATCCTAGACATGCATTATAACGATTACCACATCCTTTGCTCAGTGACAACTCACGGGGTTTGTTTAGGTAATTATTAAATTTTATGAAATTTTTGTTGGGGTATGCTAGCCCTAGGGTTCAATAGTTTCTACTCTAGTAGTCTACGTTCCCATTTTACCCTTCTTCCCCTCATCAAAAGAATTCACAAAATTGATAGAAGTACTTACAGGCGGATAGGTGCCAGAGACTCGGTGCCATCTTTGTTCAAGCCAAACAATTTCTCAAACATTATAATAAGGCCTACTAATCAAAAACCAAACATTTTGGGCCTTGGGCCCCACATAGAGTTTTGAAGCTGGGCTCTGATACCAATTTGTAACACCCCAAACCCGGCCCAAACACTATGGTCAAATTCGGTATGTTACAGATGAAAATATTTTGAAATCCCTTGTTTAGCCGATTTTATTTAGAGTAAAAGATGTTGTCTTATTTTTAAACCGTTGAGGTGTATAAAGAAAACAATACTTAGTTCATTCAAAAGTTAAGTCAAGTTGTTACCAATTTTATCGGATGTCCCCGAAAGGACGAAAGAAAACATTTTTGTTTGAATTTAGGAAAATTTGTGTAATCATTTTAAAGTTATTAAAATAGTTTAAATAATTCATCCAAACAAATAAAATAATAAAAAAATAATCTTAGGAGGCCTTATTACATCTTGAATAAATAAAACCAAAATAAAACATAAATAATTAAAAGTCCATCTCGTCTATAATTTCACTGCATGGCCACCTCGAGTCATCGGCTCCACATCCGCGATCTACGAGTCACTGAAAATATTAAAGGAAAAGGTGAGTCACCAAGACTCGAGTGTGTAACCCTTTTCCGATTAAATGCAACATCATACACAATTATAACAGACTAACATGCACTAAGTTATGCACCCAACCTAACCATCCAAACGCCTTTCTCTACCCCGTGTGGTACCAAACCACTGGTGGTGCCAAACCACTGGTGACGTATAGTCACGATATTCATCAACATTGTGGTGCCAAACCACTGGTGACGTATAGTCACGAATCAAGTGATGGGGCCAACCCATCTTGTGATACCAAATCACTGGCGTCAATCCCATATCTCAAAGTGGGGCCAACCCACTGTGGTGTCAAGCCACAGGGACGAGACGCTATGAGGTGCCAAACCTCTGGAGGTGCCAAACCTCTGGAGGTGCCAAACCTCTGGTGACCGTAGTCACAATGTGATACCAAATCAATGGTGTCCGTCGACACGAAAATCAATTCCCCCTCCACTCATATATCCCACATCAATCCATGATATACAACAGATTTCATGCCAACATATATTTAAATCACATATACCAAATATGCCATGCTTCCCAAAAGCATCAAATAGTAACTCATATTGACAGAGACTTACCTGAACCATCGCTTATACTGTTACGGTATCAAATCCAAAGCTACATAAATCAGATTTAACACACACAATATTTAGCACAGTTAATCAATCATAAAGTGTGTATGTACACACATGTCACCGACGATAATTCTAAATCCCAAAAAGTCAATCGGCCACACTAGCCTTCCTTGCCCCAAATGCTTTTGAACACTAGCCAACACACTCCAAGTGTGAACCGGTTCACTTCCCTACAATCGGCACTTATCCAAAATTAGTAGTCTTCGGCTTTGAACACTAATTAAATACTCACTAAGAATAGAACCTTACCACTACTTACCAACTGGTTGACAAAGAATGGTAGATTAGATTTCCTGCTTTGAGATCCCAAAGTTCCTAGGAATCGGTTCCAACACTCATTAGCCATCTATCAATATATTTCGACCCTTTTTCATTCAACCAAATCGACAGGGAATAAGTATTATAGGAGGAGAGTTTGGCACTTCTTACCTTCACCAAATCGGTTGACAACAAGGATCCAAAGAGATCTATACTACTCTCAATATTCGCCAAGACTACACCACAAAGGGAAAGAAATTCGCACACCAAGGAGGAAAAAGAAAGAAAAGATGTAGGGAATTCAAGGGTGGTTTTGGCTAGAATAAAAGGAGAGAAATCTGGAATTTTTTGAAGAATTCCTAGGAATTCGACAACAGAGAGAAAGAGAAGAGTTACTGATTCTTTGGAACTTTTTGCTCTTCTTCTTTGTACAAAACAAACCCCCAAAGAGTCCTAATCTGCCCAATTCTCCTCTCTATGCTGATAATTTTCAGCCTTGAATTATCACAATTAAATCTAATTTTATCTTACTTCTTATCCCTTAATCCCTTCTTAACAAAATAAAAAATAAAGTATAACAACACCACAACTCTTCAAAATAAAAATAAAATAAACTAATGCTTATCCCCACTCCATTAATTCTAATTAGGAGAAAATGCTTAAGCTTATCCTTATCTTCCAATTTCATGCCATTCTTGTCCATTCACGCCAAAGAACAACAACAAAAAAAACAAAATCCAATTTCTGCTTTTAGGTTTGAACTCAGGACCTACTGCTTGCAGCCCCCTTCTTAATGCCCTTGCCATCTTTCCTGAATAAACTTTCATAACATAAAGCCTTCACCTTTTAATTATAAGCCTTACTCCTGGCCCTTACTCCTTTCACGCCAAAGCCCAAAAATAAAATTCCTTCTTTGCGTCCCTCAAGACTCGAACCCGCGTCCTTAAACCGAGGCCCCTTAAGTGGCGCCCCAAGCCACTCCACCAGCCCGTCTTTCATGTCATAACTCGTCGCGACATTTTTATAAACCATCCTTCGCTGGCTCCTTATGCTTTAGCGCTAAAACAAAAATAAACGCACACATGTGCTACCCCCAGGACTCGAACACGAGTCCAAGCGCCGCAGCCCTCTCTTCCAACGCCCCAGGCCAATTCTCCTAATCGACTATCATGTCAAATACCCTTTTTAGTTATTTATAAAACCTTCCTCTTGGCCCTTTCCTTATGACGCAAAAGGCCCAAAATAAAATGCTCCATTGCATCCTTCATGTCTCGAACCCGAGACCTCTCTCTCTCAAGTGGCGCCCCAAACCACTCCTACTACCTGCCTTTCATGTCCAATTCTTACCCGAATTTTTATTTAAACCCTAACTACCCTAGCTTCCCTCCTTTAAACACTTAAAAATAAATTTTTTAGCCCTAAGTCAGGCCTAGCTCGGGTTTACTTTTGGACCCTCAAACATGCCAAATAAATCATAATATTTATTCTTCAAGCACACACATGGGAAATTAGCTAAATTACAAACAACCCCTAATTTAGGGTGTTACAATGATTGCATACATATTTCTATATCTTATTGCTAATAATAGTGCAAATTCTAGGTTTGTGTAAGTTAATCTAGTTGTTCTTTCCCTCAAATAAAATACATTTTGATTACTCAAAAGATTTTCAAAATAAAGTGATATTTGGTGTTTTAGAAATCCAAGAAATTGTACCCTAACATATTGGGTCGCGGTTTTTTCGTTTGACCAAAAGACATAATATCCTTTTCAATCGCATTATTTTAAAATTATAAGATAATTTCAACTTTGAGGGCTCAAGATATTGCATCCTAACGTACTGAGTGTAATATTTAATTCCTTTAGAATGAATGAATCTTACATTTGGAATATTCCACCCTTCTTTTTAAAAGAAATTACGTTCTCGAAACTTTTCAAATTTTGATGCTAGGACATCATTTAATCAATTTGATACCGATTTTGGGCGTATGAGGATGATAATTCTTCCTCATACAGCAAACTCCAAACCTATTTTTTATTTTTCGCAGGCCAAAATTAATTTTTAAAAAATGAAATAGTTTATGAGGTGATCCGATTACACTTAAAAAAAGAGATCGATGACGACTCCATATCACGTTTTTAAGTCGACCCCATTTTTTTCAAACCTTAATTTAAAAATGATTTCGACACACATTTTTACATTAAAAATATATTTTATCAAATGCTAAAAAGACTTTTGTTTTAAACATCTTTCAACTTTTAAATATTAATTTTATTCAACTTTTAATTAAAACTAATATTTTGTTTCACTTTTTTTAACTTTTAAATATTAAATTGTTTACAACTAATATTTAATTTTCTTTTGCTTTCACGTAATTTTTAATTATTTTTCACAAAAATTTTCCAGGCTTTAAATATTATATTCTTTTCCCTCCACGTTTTTGTTGGATTTCAACTTTTAAATATTAAATAAAAGTTTTTGAAACTAAACCAAATTTTTCTTCTTTCAAGTATTAAATATTAAATAAATTATCTTTAAAAAAAAAGAAGAGGAAAGATGCTATATTCATTGAAATATGAATGAATGCTTAGGCATATATGCCCGATCCAAATCCGAACCCGCCCGGCCATTTCACCGTAACTGAATCCCAAATTCCCAAGTTTCAAATATATTTCGTCCTCTGAAATTTAGATCAGATATTATATCTTTAGGCTGGTAAGCCCCTTTCATGGTGTTGTAGTAGCCTTCGTCTTCAACCTCGTATCTATTTCTTTTGGCCCCCCAAAAAACCCTCCTGTCTAATTCATTTTAAATTCCCAACATCTTTTTCAAATAGCGTTTGACCTCCAAAAAGAAAATCATAAAAAATATATAAAATAATTAGTTTAGTTTGGTTGTAGCAATCTAGAAGGTGTAGCAGGTTGGGTGGAAAGGATGAGGACTCTACCAACAACTTTTACTCTCTCGTTAGTGTCACGCTTAAATGTCTATAAAACCCCTCCATCTTCTCCCATGTTTCACTTTTGCCACTCTCGTTTCTTTCCAATTCCTCCTCCCAGACCTTTCTCTATCATGGCCTCTGCAACTCAACCTTCTTCTTCTCAGGTAATTGACACACTCAGCTTTCTGTTTCTTTCTATATCTTTAAAAAAGGAAATTTGGGTTTTCTTTTTATTAATTTTTATCTGAAAGGGAGTAAATTGATTGGAAAATATTCTTTTTTTGTTTAGGAAAATTAATGGGTTTTCTGTTTGTTTTACTAGGCTGTCTCTCCTGAGGATGTTAATAAAGAAACCAATATATTTCAGTTAATTCAAGCTCACCAGGTTTGTTTAATTTTACATATGTAATGTTTCCCTCTTTGTTTTGTCTATATATACTGTAATCAAATTGGGATTGGAACTTACTGAAATGTGGTTGATCCATTTTCAGGAGAAGGCTGCTAGGCTTTCTCCGGTGGAGGAAATCCGTACTGTTCTTGATCAAAGCACGCGCGGTATGCTTTCAACTTTTTCACAGGTTTGTGATCATATTACTAGTTGATTTGATCATTTATAATTTGGGTTAATTGAGCATGAAGAATGATCTAAAGAAACCTGCGATACTTGTTTAGACTTTATAACGAAGATTGTCTAAATATCAAGAGTGATTCTTGATTAGGTTTAATGAACAAGGTGAAAGTTTGTGGATGGCTATTGCTTTTAATTTTTGTCTATATATCTTGTTGAGAGAACTGAGCTACTTGAAATTTGTTACTGAAGTTTTAGGAGTGAAAAGGTACTTTTTAATCCTTTGTGGCCTTTTAAAATTACTTCGGTTCGCTTACCCTATCCATGGTGATGATTTGGAATGAAGAAGTTTGAAGGATTCTTGCTTTGCAGATCATAATCTCATTGGCTAGCAGACAATTCTAATCATGATAAATTAATCTTGTAATTATTAGATTTATTCATAATGAATAAAAACTTAATCAACTAGCTGCAGAAGATTCCTATAACCTAAACTTGCACAAGCTGTCACTGAATCTTGCAAAGTTTCTGCTTTTTCATCCTTCCTAGTTGCAGTTATGGTATCTTAGGCCATGGTGTTGCTCATACAATTACTATTTTCTATATAGAACCTGTAATGGAAACAAGATCTTGCAAAGTCTTGGGTCCTTTGGCACTTCTTGTGCAGTTGTTTGAATGGAATTAAACTGATGACTTATATGTGCCTTAACAACTCATATTAGGATTTTTTTTTTTTTCTTTTTTTGAGCTCCTTATCCAGTAAGAACTAGGATTATTTTTTGCTTTCCAGGTCTTCTTTTGGTTTTTATAATTGTTTATGACATTCATCACTTAAGACATTTTTTCTATTTGTTGGCCTGCTCGTTAGGAAATTTTCTTCTTGCCCAATTCATTGGACATTTTTCTTGTTATCCTACTCATTTTTACTTCTTTTCTGCATGCAGAAGCATGAGGGCTATCCATCAGGGTCGATGGTTGACTTTGCGTGTGATGCCAATGGATCTCCAATATTAGCAGTTAGCAGCCTGGCAGTTCATACAAAGGTTCTCTCTTAGATTTTCAATTTTACTTAGTGAGTGCTTGATATGTAATCTATTCACTAAATGCCCTAGCTCAGAAGAATTAAGAGAAGGGGAATTGAAACATCAAAAGGGTATTGGGTAATGTTCGGATTAGTATCATGCATGGTGATGGAAGCATTTATTGAATCATGTTAATTGTTAGAATTATAATTTGGTATTGTCATGTTGCCCATTTTGAACAAAGCCATTGCTGAGAACCAGGAAAGCTCTTTTCTCTTGTTATTAGCATTAGTTGCTTATGTCCTAGTCACCAACCTGCTTTCATTCTACCATTTGGAAATTTCTCCCTTGTTAATCCTATTGTCCTTGTGAACTGGTAGACAAGTTTTGTCCCTATCACCTAATAATTCTTACAAAAATTACTTCGCAGGACTTATTGGCTAATTCAAATGCTCGTTGCTTGTCGCTAGAGATCCTGAAGACAGGACTGATTTAGTAATCACTCTGCATGGTGATGCTATTGCTGTAAGTTTGTAATTTCCAGTCTCCTGCTGGGCATCCTAATTGTTTGGTGTTCTGAAGTATTTGAGATGATGTATTGATCAATTATACAGGTATCCGTAAAAGATCAAGCAGCCATTCGAACTGCTTATTTGGCTAAACACCCAAATGCATTCTGGGTATGTTTCTCATCCCCCTGCATGCTATGTCCCTTTAGATGAATGTTGTCACTAATCTGCTTAGATAGAGAACTCAGCATATGTTTCTATTCTGAAGGTGGACTTCGGTGACTTCCAATTTATGCTCGTTGAACCAAAGGTTGTGAGATATGTATCAGGTGTTGCGACAGCTTTGTTGGGATCAGGAGGTTTGTGCTCTGATTACTCTTGTGTATTACATCTTACATTCCTTATATTCTAATGATAATTTTGAAGAATAGTAATGCTGCCTACCATTTAAGACGAGGCACTACTGGTTCTTTTTCTGCTGCCTTTTACCCGTTTCATTTATTGTTTTCAGCAACTCTTATCGACTTGTTTGTGGTTTTATTATTCCTTTGTCCTAACAATCATTTTTTATATTTTATTTTTCCTTAATGTTATTTTGTAATTTTTTTTATATGCTTAGAGTTCAGCAGAGAGGAGTACCAGGACTCGAAAGTTGATCCAATAGCTCAGTTCTCTAAGCCTGTTGCGGTATTTTTTGCTGTTCATTTTCTCTTGTACAACATTTCATTTGTTCATGAAAACATCCATTTTTGTCTTATTAATCCAGCTATTGGTTTCAGTCTCACATGAATAAGGATCATGCTGAAGACACAAAAGTCATTGTACAATTCGCAACGTCAATCCCGGTAATTAAGAATATTACTTTTTGGACAGTATCTTATATTAAGTGGAAGATTTTATCCATATTGTATTGAAGAGGCAAGTCAGCTAGCTCTTGCTGGTTAAGTTGGAAAATCAACGGACATGCCTCAATAGCTAATTCTAAGCGTCCTAAAATTAGAGTAAGAGAAATTAAGAACTTATTCTGAATAATTTGGCTAAAGTTGCTGAATATTTCTTCAATCCAAGTGGGTAGGGTTCTAATAATCTTGAAAAGACAGAAAAATGATTCTTCATCCTAGAAGATCCAATGTTACGACTCAGATTTCATTTAAGTTTATATTTTCAGACAGGTTCAATTTAGTTGTGGATGGAAAAATGATATAGTGCCTCGTAATTCTTTTGGAGGCCAATGACGGTTAGTTTGGTTTTGGAAGGAAAGAAAATGAGGTCAATGTATATTTTGGTTTTCTGAAGTCCAAAATGAAGTCCCTGTAATTGAACCAACACAAACTGAATTGCACCAGTTTGGATCCGTTCATCATTTTTAAAAATTTTAAAACTTTAAAATATTTACTTGGTTCTATAGAATTTTTAAGCATTGTTCCTAATTTTAAAAATATTTATTTTATATTATAAAAGATTAAAACATAGATTTATGTTCGATTTGAATATTACTTTTTAACTTAACCAAAGACCAAACCAAATAAACCTAATTATTATCTGAATCAAATCTGAATTGAATTGCTGATCCATTTCTTCCCAATCATCTCTAACAATTATTCAATGTGATGATGTACTCTTCTTTGAAAATTTCTCATTGAAGACCTTTTATTGATAGGGAATTTAACATATCTGGTTATTGAACTATTCCTTTTCCTGCCTGATCTGTCTTTCTCCAGGTAGACAATGCTTACATGCTGGATTTGGATAGTCTTGGATTCAATGTCAAGGTTTTAATAACTTTTAACCCTTCATATTAAATCTATGTTATTGGCTAACAGAAAGTAACGTTCTCCATTACTTTGAAGTTAACTGATAGAGATTTCCAATTACTATGCCTTGTGAGTTGTGAATCAGTTCTCACTGTATTCAAATTCTTGCTCTATGAATCTTTTTCCCTGCAGGCTGGTTATCAAGGGAATACTTTCAAGCTTCGAGTTCCTTTTCCTAGACGTGCAGAAGATAGAAAGTGAGATATCTTTATATTAAATACTTTTTGGTCTGAAGAAACTTTCTTTGATATCTTACCTGTCATCTGTTGTTTAGTAGATATTGTTTTTACATTTTATTCAAGGCATTTGCTCTGGGATTCTCATCTTAATCTTCTTTCTCAATGAGAACTAAATTTGAACCATCCTGGCGAAAGCCACTGAAACAAATGGGGAGGGCATGGCACATTGTTGTCCTTTATCCAAGCTTTTTAAATAAGAATACTGATATTGTATTTTAATCTGGGTTCTTTGTCGATTGGCTAAGACTTCAAGTAAAGAACAATAGCTTGCATGAACAAGTTGTGGGTGTGACTGTGTTACATGCATGTTTTATTGTTGCTCAGTCAGTTTTTTTTTATGTATGGTATTAGGGATGTCAAAACCCTCATAGTTGATATGCTCCAAGCTGCTCGATCTCAAGTCAACTGATCACACTGCTAAAAGTGACCTAAGTGGTGAGAATTATCTAATTTCTTCAATCTCTGTTTCATCAAGACTTATGATTGTCATTGCTCAGCTTCAGGATTATAAATTACCATATATTATGAACTGTATACTGGAAATGGTATACGATAGTGAAGATCATCCTCATGCTTATTGACTTTTGTTTTACAGGATATCGTGTTACAGTTTCTTCAAACTTCTCCAGAATATGGACCAACATATATTTCCAGATTTCATCCAATAAAAATACAATTACAGAAGACAAGCAGCTGGGATAATTAAGCTTTCTGCATCTTATACCTCGGAAACTTTCATTTCAAGTTATTGCTATTACAGTCTATGATGCCATTTGAAAGTTGAAACTAAGGGACGTGAAACTGGATTATGATTTATGTATATATACTTTGCCATGGTATAATATTTTCTTCTTTCCCCTGACAAAGTGGAGTTGGATAAAAACATGAACTATTGGAGGTGGAATATAACTTGAAAACATGATACAATGGTTTGGCTGTCAGAGAAATATGAAGGTGACTGGCAAATCATCTTATTCACCAAGTCTTTTGGGAAAAGTTCTTGAAGTAATCTAATCTGAAATCCTGAAGCAGCCTAGTTTTACTTCTGCAAAAGCTTGAACCTCTTGGTTGTTTCCAGACCATACGGATATACTTAAGTGTTTGGTTGGTTGTAAATTTTGAAATTTACTTATATATATATATATATATATTAAATATATATATATATATATGTACATAATCTTAAAAAGTTAATAAGAACATTGTTATTTTATTTAAGTCCTTAATTTTTGTTACATCCAATTAAGTCCTTAAAACTTCGATTGGTAAACAAATATGTCCTTAAACTGTCACTTTTTTAAAAAAAAAAATGCCTTTATTCCTTTATTAAAATCTAAATAAGCCCTTAAACTTTAGGGTAAATTACATTCAATGTCCGTTAAAATAATTCGTTTTTCATTAACAGAATGCTGAAATAGCACGTTAGCATGTAGTAATTTTTTTGTTGACTTTTCCAAACTCAGAAATTCCTTTCCTCTATGACTCCATCCAGACATAACTTTTGCCCCAACAGTGCACTTCTATGCTGGGGACAGGGAAGAACTCCCCACTGTATTATCTGTTGTTCGGAATGGCGTGTCGGAGGCGACTACAAGGATGAGCTTGAGCTTCTCCGAGGAGGATTTCATGGACGGGTGCTATAGGCAAGATGATAGCAGCATAACACAAGAAATTTCCTCAAGGAGGTAAAGAAAGGTTTCAGGAAGCGGAGCAAGGGACAGAGCTAGTGAGAGAGATGAGGGAGAAAGGGGGTATGATGTTATTTTGATGACCCACATTCCATTCTGGGTTTCCTCTTTGAAGAAGTTATATGCAGTAATGAAGAAGGGTACTTTGAATTTATATAAAAGCAAAGTTTAATGTTATTCTTCGGTCTTTCAATATTGAATTAGTTCATATAAATGTAAGAAGGGTTAGTGTAAATTTATTTTGATTGATGTTACTCATTTTACTTTAATAAATTCAACACTCAATTTTGAATTTTAATTAATTTCGCTTCTTTTAAATTAAATTTTGATTTTAATGATTTGAAAGCAAAATTGAATGAAAAAATTATTATTTCAACTATTTTTATTTTAATAGTCAACATTAAGTTACTTTATAAAAGTATATATTAACTTCAAATTTTATTTAATAAAATTTTAAAATATATAAAAAGAATACTTTATTGTTTTTTATTAATAGTAGTTTTATAAATATTTAATATTATGTTAATTAGTTACTTATTTTTAATTGTTTAGATAAATGTTTAAAATATTTTAATTTATATTTAACTAAAGTTAAAATTGAATAATAAAATTTAATCAAAATCAAAATTAGTTTCAAAATTCATTCAAATAAAATATTTAATAAAGAGCACTTCGGAATTCTCTTCTGTATCATCACTAAGCACGTTCCCCGTTCACCAATATTTACCGTCTCAGCATTTTCGAAGGGAAAGGATAGAGTTCCCCAACGTAACGGCGGCAGAGTTGAAGTAGAACGGTAAATATCAACAAAACTAAAACATAGTGAAATTATAAATATAACAATTTCTGTAATAATAATGTTTACATTATTTGATTTTTAATTCATTTTATTAGATTAGTACATTATTAGTTTTATCCAAAATCTCATTTACTAATAATTTCTCATGTATCTTTAAAGAAAAAATTCCATTTAAATTAAAAATAGGCTTTTGTTTTAGGAATAGTGTATTTTGTTTTAGGCTTAATTCATTATTGGACTCTTAAAGTATATTCATTTTTCACTTTGGTACCTAAAATTTTTGTCCCAATTTGATATTTAAAATATTAATCACTTCTCAATTTGGTATCTAAAACATGTCTCCATTATATTTTTTGAGTTCATTTTTTCTTTAAAAAAATAATTGATAGTCGCACAAAGAGACATATGGCTTTATGTAAAAAAAAAACCAAAAACAAATACTTTCTTTTATTAAATGTATATAGACATTAAAAGTATATAAAAATGGAAATAAATATATAAGAAAACAGAATATATATATATATATATATATATAATCTAGAAAAGAATTTATAAAAATAAAATTTATAAAAAACCGATAATTGATAAGAAATTAGTTGAAATTAATAATATTATTACAAAATTGTGAAAATATTGTAAAAAGAAATATATTTTTAAAAGTTTAAAATAATTTTTTATAAAATTCTAAAACTATTTAAATTTCAAGTTTTTTTTTTCAATTACTTGAAATTTAAATGCTTTTAAATTTTTATAACAATTTTCAAATTTTATATATTATTGTGAATTTATAAATTTATAATTATAATTTTATAATTTTATAAAAATTAAAATTAAATATTTTTATATGTAATATATGATTTTTATATTTTAATCAATATAATATATGATACTAAAATAAATAAAAAGACTTGGTATATTCTAATAATGTCACATGGCAAGTTAGTGTCAATCAACAGTTATTCACTCGCCAATCAAAGTCAATAATTTCTTTAATATTTAAATATTTAGTATTTAATATCATAATTTTTATTTTAAATTTAAATTTAAATTTTTATTTAAAATAAATTTAATTGTCACATGAAAATATTTTCATTGCTCAAAAAAGCCACATGGTAATTTTTCATTGGTCAAAGTAAGTTTATTTTAACAGTCATTAAAAATAACCAAAAATAGAAGGAAAAAAAATACCCATTGGTGAAATATTTTATCGCTACTGTGAACCTTTTAACTCTATTAGTAAAATAAAACTTCATTACGGTAGATCAAAAATATATATATATATATTATAAAAACATTTTCAATATTCAGAAATTAAAAAATTGAAGAATAAAAAGATATTTTCTTAAACAAAAATCTATACTATCGAAACAAACAAAAACTTAAATTGCTTTACTATTCTTGATAGATTGCAGAAATCTCTATGCAAATGCTACTTTGAGGTACAAGATGGGCAAATTTTACATATTTGGTCCATCCATAGGGAAGAATGTACTTTTGAGATTTTGTAATCTATACACACACTTATCTTTTGTCATATGGGTGATTCCAGCCATCAAATTTGACACAATTTTTTTGCCTCATCTCACTGCATGCGTAATATGAAGGACAAAACATAATCTCATGGGATCATAGTTGCCAAAATTACTAATATTTATCCAAAAACAATAATTATTCTCATTTATATATATATATGAAAAATATCAAACATCTATACACCAAACCAATCCCAGCAAGCAGACCCATGTTTTAACTTCTCTATATTTTTCTCCAACCCATTAACATCAACACCAAAAAATTCCCCCAAAAAATATCAGAAAAGAAAAAGGGCCCTGCTGCTGCCATTGATGTATCTTCAATCTGAATCACTTTCCATATTTCCCATGGCCTTCAATCCTCTTGGTCTCTGCATCATGCCAAAACCCCACATCAGAAACATAAATAATAACATAAAAAATTATTGCATTGTAGGAAATGTAAAAGAAGAGAAACCAAATCATATGTTACCTTCTTAGAACTCTTCTTTTCCCTAACTTCATATCTTTCTTGGCACATATCGGTCAACCATGCCCCAGGGCTCACCAGCTGCCACCACAACCAACCAATACATGTCAAATTTACACCAAAAATTATATATATGGAGCCTACATATATGCTTCAAATACAACAATCTTTACTTACAAGTAAGCTCCTTTGGATAATCTTGGCTCTCTTTTTAGGCCTCTGAGGGGGTTTACACCCTTTCATTGCCATAAAATCCTCCTCTTTTTCTTTGCTTGACAATGTGATATACAGCTTTGGCCACGCTACCCCTTTGTTATCCTCTCCATTATTGCTATCCACTGCAATCTTCCCATTCTCATCCACCAATCCCACTGCTGACCCTCTTGTTGTGTAGTACCTGTCTTCCTTCTCCGGTGACGCCGCTTTCCGGTGATCTGACCGCAGTATAGATGCTTCTGAATTCCTACAATCAAACACACAAAAAGAGTAAATTTCACCATTATACCAGTTTGCTTATTTCAATTATAAAAGTTTTACATGGGAAATTTCTTAACACCATGTTTGGTTGCTAAGAGACCAAAAATAGCAGTCAGAGAACTAAAATGGTATAAAGCAGACAAGTAGGAACTTCCCCTATCCGATCAACCAAACAGGGGACAACGAGGTCCACAACCTTATTTAGTCATTTTCTCGGAAAATCCTTAACACTGGTAGATGGCTTCTGAGAAAAAATAAATATATGCCTTTTCTCTTTTACCCGGAAAAGAATCCATAGCCATGGCCGGCTAATTTTGGGGAAGGGTGAAAAAAACAAAATTCAATCTCTTTCCCCTCTCTCCCAACCTAAGCGCTTCTCAGAAATCAAAGAAAATGGGTAAAATTAAATTTAAAAAAATCCCCAAAAAGAAGAGAAAAAGCTTGAAAACAAAGAAAATCTCATATTTTTTCCAAACAAACAAAAGGAGCCAAGAAAAATAAAACATGATTTTTTTTTTTTTTAAATTCCAAGAAAGAATTGATGTTCATACCTAGTGAGACGAGGATTGAATTGAGAAAAAGGAGAGGATTCTTTATCTAAAAGCCGAGAAGTGATTCTTCTACGAATTATAGCATTGGATTTATGAGAGATTTTTTGAGGATCTTTAACTCTCACACATCTTAGCCTCTTTCTATTCCCCCACTGTAAAAACAACTCCGGCTCTATTGTTTTGCATGTTCTTTGGCTCCTCTCTTCTTTCTCCATCTCTGTCATTAAACCAATAAGAACAAATTAAAAAAAAGTTTCAATTTTCTTACATCCAATGAAATCAAAGCTGAAGAGCAATAAAGTTTGTTTTTTATTATTATTAAAGAAAGACCCAAAATCCAATTTCGGTTGAAGAAAATAAGAATAATAAAAACTGATTTTTCAAAAAAAATTCCCGGAAAACCAATTTGGGTGGTTTATACTGTGAAAATCAAAGAGATGATGAAAATAAAGTCTGGGTGTTTTCTGTTTGTTGGAGTAGGAGAAGATATGTCATATGAAAGGGAAAAAATGAACTTCGAGAGAAATTGGTTGCCTGACCTTGAAAAGCTAAACAGATACGCTATAATCTTTCCTAAAAAAAACCCAGAAACTCCCAACAAAAAAAGAAACCAATTACCAAGTAAGAACAAAAAAGAAACAAGATAAAGCAAAAGGAGGAGATTTCTTACAGTGAAGAAATGGTATCATCCCAGAGAAGAACAAAAAATAGGTTTTGTTTTGTATTGTATTGTTCGCCCAAATTATTAGTGCAAATTCTCTGTTTCTGTTTCTCTTTAACCTTTCTCTGATTTCTTCTTTTTGTTCCTGTAATAGATTCTGGGAAAGGAGATGAAGCAAAAACAGGCGAGAAGGGAAGATATGGTGGTGTTGTATATATGGATCATTGAGTGGGTTAGTTAACCAAACCAAGTAGGCGGGGTAATAAGTGGCATTAGTTCCATTTTAATGGAGCTTGGGCTATTTCTTCATTTATAAATTTCTAGAAAGGCCTTCATTTCCCTTTTCAAGTATTTCAGTTGGGCTTACAAATATGGGCTCCATAATTCTCCCAAAACTTTATTAAGTTTTAGCCTAATTAATAAAAATAATGGTAGAAAAATAGAAAAACGCAATGTAACCATCAACTGAATAAAGAAACTAAAATCTTTCTCCTATCTTAAAGATTAAAATATTAAAGAAGGTTTTAATTTATCAAAATATTTTAAAATTTATATAAATACCTTTCTCTTATTTCTAAAATTTTAATTTGGAACCTTTCAAGGGTAACAACCAACTAATTAATGATATGTTTTATAAATAAAAAAACTAATTTATCATTTATATTTTAATTATTTTAATTTTATTTTCATATATATATATATATATTAAATTTTAATCCATTATTAAATTTCTAAATGAAATTTGTCGGAACATACATGTTGTTGAACTAGATTTATCAGTTGAATCATAAATGAAAAGTTCAACCGATTAGAATTGAAAAATCAGTAATAACAAAAACTTTGATTATTTCACTAAATTTAGTTATTTTTTATTTTGAGTTTTTTGGTAAGAAATTCTTATGAAATTTTGAAACATTTTAAATGGTTGAATAAGAAATATTTAAGTGGTCACAACAGTGCATCTAAGTTAGGGACAAATATTTGGGCAGGAAATCATGATAGAGCAATTAGAAAGTGGTGAAAAAATATGATGGGTGATTCTCATCTTCTTAACTCAATATAGTATCCATGTAATGAACTTAATCTTGACCACCAACCCGGTTTGACATTTCAAAATCTGAAAAAGAACATCCAATTTACCTGCCACACCAACAATATGAATTATAAAATCATCAATAATTTTTCATGAAATTCAGTCCTCCAACTTCTCTCTCTTCATTTCCATTTGCACCTTCTGAGGGTATAAAGTTGAGTGTGTGAAAATGGAATTTGACTTTTAAACCATGGAGTTAGGTCTGCATTGCTTTGAGATTAGGAAATGGGAATGATAAGTCAAGTAAAGGCGGATTATGTTGACTTCTTGGGATACTGCCTCATTGTATTGACCACCCTCATACTTCAAACACTTTTGTTAGCACTATAACTGGAGTTCCTTTAAAACATGTGTTTGAAGTTAATTAAATTTTATATCCATGTGCTTTTCTTTTCTTTTTTTTTTTTTAAGATTAATATTCTTATGTTAGTGTTTTGTATATGAATATATAAATAAATCTATTTTATTTAGGAATAACGAAAATGATTAAAATGATAAAAATAAGTAATGATAGTGTTTAAATTTTATTTTATTTTCGATGCTTAAAATGAAAATTTATAAAAGTCAAGTGATGAATTATGTAATTTATCTATAAATTTTTCATTCTGATTCTTGTTGCTTACTTGCCTTTGGCTTGTAATTTTGCTTTAAAATTTTCCCGGGTTAACTGCAACTAACATCTAAAATGTAATTCAATGGTTTTTAGGTTGAAGTGTGAATGAAGCTACAATAAATTCAATTTGATCAAAGTTATCCACAAAATGTTCTACTTTTAATTAAAAAGCAAAAGGAACAAGAATTTGGTGATTTCTATATTTCATTTTAGTTCAAAAGTCAAATGGAAAATAATATATTGCATTTTTGTAAACCATCACATCCTCAAATTTTAAAGGGTAAAGTGCAAAAAATATTCAATAAAGTATTACTCGCATCCTGTTGTCTATTGAACTTTTTTTTTTCTACTTGATAACTAAATTATACAAAATCAAATATTTTGTCATCAAAAGTTAACGGTCATTTGAAATTTAATGGAATTATTGATGTGAGCTTTTTAATTAGTTTAATAATAAATATGATTATCTAATGTTTACATCAATTTGATTTTAAATATAAAAATTCAATAAATTTAGCCTCAATATTTACAAAATTAATCATTTTAATTCAAATTATAAAATTCAATAAGTTTGTTCATCAACATTTACAAAATTACAAATTTTAATTTTTAAAATTTTGTAAATTAAAAAACAATCTCCAAATCTAGTATAATAACAATAAGAAATTATTACCAGTTAAAAATATCTATAGAGTCGTTGGCTACATAACAACCACAACCATTAAAAACACACTCAGCCATAACAATACAAGAATTAATGAAGTTATTGAGTAAAATTTAAAATAATCAATCTTATCAATTTATTTTTTCAAGACTTTTAATGTAAACTAAAAATTCTTCTCCCATTTCTTCCCTTTTTTTTTTTTTCCTACATTGGGTTGAAACTATTGTTTGCCACTAAAATATGATCAATTTCAGTATTTGTCTCATTGCTTGAATCTTCACAAGAAATTTTAGAAATATAGTATGTGTTTTTTTGAGAAATTGTGAACCTTGTTTTGCAAATATGGGTTCACACCAAATTTCATTCTTGTATCCTACTCACGGTTTATTTATGGTTCTTATTTTAGTTTTTTATGCTTAAAAACAAGTTCCAAAAATGTTCATTTTTGCCATTTGGTGCGTGAAAATGGGGTATTAATGATTTTTCAGTACTGCTACTAATTGTGTATATAGTTGTTCAAATTCATGTGTTTAGCCAAAGGGTTGGGGAATTAATGGCATTTGCCATACTTACTTTTAAGTAGACTTGTCCAAAAGTCGAGTAGTTCATCTAGCTTAGTAGGACCTACTCAACTTGTGCTAGGCTTGAACAAGAATTTTCGCACCTTAAGTTGGCTCAACCTAGTTCAAATTCAATTTAAATAGTAACATTTTAAAAAAATTACATATAAAATATCAACTAAAATTATATTTATAATATTTTATTAATTTTTTGAATACTAAAATGAGATTTATGGACGAGTCGAACCAACTTGAAAATAGGTCTGGGCTTGAATTTTTTTTGGAATCGAGCCTAAGCCCAATCTATGGATACCTCTACTTTCAAGGTCCCATCTTGTATTTGGGTTAACCCAAAGTTGAACTCTTGTTTTAGTGCTAAGTTATTAGCTAGTGGTGATGATAATTATTTTATTATTTTCAGTTTATCTAGGTTTGGGTGTTGGGTTATTTAAAAAAATACAAAATTTATTATTTTTGTAAATATTGAGAGCTAAGTTTATTGATTTTTTTTTTTTTAGAATTTGAACTAAAATGACAAATTTTGTAAACATTGAACGCTAAATTTGTTGAACTTTTTATATTTAGAATCAAATTGATAGAATGTGTAAACATTAGAAGGCTAAATTTGTTATTAGACCAACAAAAAATCCCACATCAGCACTTCCTTCAAGTTTCAAATGGTTATTAACATTCAGTGACGAAAATATTTGATTTCATATATTTTAGTGACCAATATAAAATGCAAGCAATACTTTAGTGATCATTTATGTACCTTACCCATTTTTAAATGCATACAAGGTTATTATACATTCAAGCATCTAAACTATTAATAAAATTATTGGTTGAGTTGGTGTCACAAGTCACCTAGGCTTAAGTTAGTTTGTGAAATTACAAAAATAACATTCCATATTTAAAATAAGTTATATTATTTAAGGGTGCTTTAGTTTTACAATTTAAAAAACAATAATAATATGCATATGGTGGAATTTGAGCACGTGCTAATTACATTTGAAAAAACTTTAAATTTACCACTAAACTAAAGGTGTCCATGGGTCGGACTGAGGCTTGGTTCCAAAATATTTTTCAAGCCTAGGCTTATTTTCAAGCTGGGTCAAGTCGCCCAAAAAGCATGTTTTACTATTTAAAAATTAATAAAATATTAAAATTATGTTTTTAGTTGCTATTTTATACATTTTTATAATTAAATTTTAATCTAAAAATATTTTTTTATTATTTAAATTAATTCGGGCCAGATCGGCTTGGCCCGAGGTGCAACATTGTCCAAGCCCGACTCAAGTTGGGTCAGGTTGGCTACCCAACCCTTAGATAGGTCTACACTCAACCAAAGCTTTATTTTGGTATATTTATACATTTTAGTTTTATTAGGGTCAAAAATAAAATTGGTACCCAAACTTGCCCACATCTCCCAAATTGATACTTATTGTTTTTTTTTTTTGTCTCAGATTGGTACTTGAACTTTTTTTCCGTCCACTATATTGGTAATTGAGTCTAACGATGTTAATTTTTGAAGACATGGCAACTCTGGACATTAACGAGCTGCCACGTGTCATCCTTTTTGACTCGTCCCATTTATTTATTTTTCCCTTAATTTTTTTAAAGCAATTCGTTTTCTACCTGACCTCTTTGTCTTTTACCTTTCTTCCATCTTTTTCATTTTTTCCTTTCACCAACTATTCTATTTTCTACCTTTTTGGCTTTTTTTTTTCTTTTTTTCCTTTCACGAGTGTGGTTATAACACTTTTGAAGGAAGAAAATGAGCAAAATTGTCTTATTCTACAAACAAAAAATCAAGTTCTCAAAAAAGGGTTTTGTGTTGCCATTGTGAGATAAGGGATCCCGTTTGCAACGTGAATATACCAAATAACAAAGGGAGAAAATTCTTTGGGTGTGCGAACTTCAAAGAGGTAAATTAGGGTTTGTGTTTTGGTCTGTCATAGTTGGACTTGTGAGAAACAAAGGGTGTTGTGATGTTAGTTGAAGATTTTTGTGCAATTTTGTGTACTGATATTTTGTTGCAATTTGGGTTGAAGATATATTCTAAAATTTTTAATATTTTGATTTTTTTTTTGTTGTATGCAAGAAATGCAGACAGAGGGTTATGATTTTTTCGATGGGTTGAAGGTAACAGTAATGGGACGAATTTGATAAACCTAAATTTGTACATATTTTAACCCCATGCTTGGCTTATTTTTGGATGAATTTTCATTAGATTTGATGAATTCAATGTTCTTAATCCCTTAATTTCATGTTTTACACTCAGGAGAGCTTCGGGAGTTGAAAAGAACGAAAAACGGGCCAAAACGGGACAAAATGGGCCTACCTTAGGAATCAACACGGCCTGGGCTACCAAACACGGCCGTGTGATGCGAGCAGGATCAAACACGGCTTGGATCAACGTATATGGGCAGACTACACGGCCGTGTGTGGCGAGCAGAATTGAGCACGGTCTAAGGAGTCGAGCACGTGCATGTCACACGGGCATGTCCCTGCCGTATCAAAGTTGAATTCCATTCGGAATAAACTACTTGTTGGCTAATAAAGGTGTTCCAAAGCCTATATAAACACCGTAAGGGGCAACCAAAAAGCGAACGCCGAATAAGAGGCAGAAAATACTCGAAGACAGCCATCAAAAGCAGCTTAGGAGAAGGATATCCATCAAGACCGAAGATCTCCCATCAAGTTTTTTATAAGTTTTTGGGTTTTCTTATGTATTGTTATTTTCCTAATTTTAAGATGTTTTCCCCCATTAGTATGAACTAAATCCCTTAGATATCTAAGGAGATGAAACCTATGACGAATCTTATTATTATTTGATTTATAAGATAAATACTTGTTCTTATTCTTAATTGTGAGTTCTTATTCTTATTTTGATAATTCAGGTTATTGATTCAAGTCAATGTGCTTATTCAGTGGAGCAAAAGTCCCTATTTAAGAGTAGATCAAGACAATTAAGCCGAGTTGATTGCAACCCTAAAAATAAGGCGACGAAAATCTGTCGGATTAGAGTCAAATCTAATAAGGGAATCCATAGATCGAGTTAATGCGACAATAGGGGTTTTAATTAGAAAGAAATTTCAATTAATCAACCTAGAGTTATTTGTTTTTAGTCTTGAAAAAGATATCAACATAAATCAGGGATTTCTACGAATAAAGTCAAGTGAATAAATCATATGAATCAAAAGTAATAAGTGAATTCTAGGTGGATTCTTTCTTAGGTATTGCCTATCTCATATAAGTTGTCTAAAATTATTTTCCTAATTCTTTCGTTGTTGTGTTTAATTAGTTTTAGTTTAAAAGAAATCACTTCAATTCTTAGGCTAGGTAATAAAAAGATAGTAATTACTAGTGCTCTTGGTCATTGTGGATACGATATTACCGGTCTTACCGTAACTATACTATTGAATGATAGGTGCGCTTGCCTTTATTGTGATCGTAGTTAGTTTTAGACTACATCAAGTTTTTGGCACCGTTGCCGGGGACTAAGATATTAGGAACACTAATTTTTTATTACTTTAGCCATTTTTACTTTATTTGCAATCTATTTATTTTTTATTATTTTTTTACTAATTTTTTTCTTTTATTTGCCTCTGGCAGGTAACTCTAGTTTATGACTAGAAGAAACCCGTCAGGACCATTACTTTACGACAGTGATATAGAAGGTGCCGCTCGCAGAAACCGAAGAGAAATAAGACGAAGTCTACAATACATACAAGAAGAGCAAGAGGACGAAACCCATACTACCGAAGAGATGGCTAAGAATAATCCGCTACCTCTTGTGGTTGCCGCAAACCCGGTGAATCAAAATCTTGCTCCTCGTGCTATGTATGATTATGCTAAACCTAATTTAACAGGAACTGAATCAAGTGTTGTTAGACCTGCTGTTGCTACAAATAATTTTGAATTGAAACCTAACACTATCCAGATGATTCAGCAATTTATTCAGTTTGATGGTTTGCAGGATGAAGATCCAAACAATCACTTGGTAAAGTTTCTAAAATTCTGCGATACTTTCAAAATTAATGGCGTTTCTGACGATGCCATTTGCCTTTGGTTGTTTCCCTTCTCATTGAGGAATAAAGCCAAAAAATGGTTGAACTCGTTACCACGAGGATTAATCACTACATGGGAACAAATAACCGAAATTTTTTTACTTAAATACTTTCCGCCGGCTAAAACAACTAAGTTGAGGAATGATATCTCTTCTTTTGTGCAGATGGATTTAGAAACACTTTATGATGCATGGGAGAGATACAAGGATCTACTGAGAAAATGCCCTCACCATGGGTTACCCTTGTGGCTACAAGTTCAAACCTTTTATAATGGAGTGAACCCCTCAACTAGGCAGTTGATTGATTCAGCCGTCGGTGGAACCCTAAATAACAAGACCCCTAAAGCGGCTTATGAGTTTATAGAGGAGTTGTCACTGAATAACTATCAGTGGCAAGTTATGAGGACAAAGCCGATAAAAGCCACCACTGTTTTCAACCTCGACACAGTGACCATGCTCTCAAACTAGGTAGAACTATTAAATAAAAAGATTGATGGTTTGTATGATTCTTCGCAGGTACATCTAGTGATGCAGTGCGATACAAACGGAGGAGGGACAAACAATACAGAATACCCACCCTACAACTCTGGCATAGAGAACGAACAGATGAACTATATGGGTAATAATTCTAGACTTCAAAATAACCCTTATAGTAACATTTACAATCCAGATTGGAGGAACCACCCAAACTTTTCATGGTGTGGCCAAGGAAATCAGAGACAACAACCCCCTCCAGGCTTTCAACAGCAACCCTACCTACAAGAGAAAAAGTTGAACCTTGAGGAGATGCTAACAAAATTTATCGCGGTGTTAAAAACCCGTTTCCAAAAAAATGAAACAGCACTAAAAAATCAGCAAGCATCGATTCAAGGACTCGAGAACCAATTAGGACAACTTGCTAAGCTCATATCTGAATGACCACAAGGTAGCTTACCAAGCAACACTGAAACTAACCCAAAGGAGCAACTTCATGCCATTACTGCTCACGATAGTGAAGGGTTGATGAACCAAAATTGAGGCAAGAGAATATGGTAGAGGAAGATAAGGTTGAGATAAGCCATGATAAACCAAAACTGGTAAGTACAGAATACCAACCTCATGTGCCATATCCCAACGTGACAAAGAAAGACCGCACAGATGAACAATTCGATAAATTTCTTAAACTCTTAAAAAAATTACATATTAACTTACCATTTATTGAAACTCTTTCGTAGATGCCCAATTCAAAAAAAAATTTAAAAGAGCTTTTGAAAACAAACGGAAGTTAGGCGTCGCATGTGGAGTTAAATGCAGTGTGCTCAGCAATCTTACAAAATAGACTACCGCGAAAGTTAAAAGATCTAGGGAGTTTTACGATTCCTTGCATAATTGGTAGTTTATCTATTAATAATGCTTTAGCATATTTTAGGGCAAGCATCAATGTTATGCCTTATAAAATTTTTAAACAGCTAGGTTTCGGGAAACCCAAACAAACTAGGATGAGCATTCAATTGGCCGATAAAACTATTAGAGTTCGTAGGGGTATAATCGAAGATGTACTAGTAAAAATTGATAAATTCATATTCCCAGTAGACTTTGTTGTTTTAGACATGGATGAGGACAATAATGTTCCTTTAATTTTAGGAAGACCCTTTTTAGCAACTGCTAAAACTAGAATTGATGTTGGTACAGGTGAACTCATACTTCGTGTAGGTGATAAAATGATCACTCTCCAAGCTTTTGACTCGGCTAGGACACTGAGTAATAAAGGTGAGAACATAAATTCTATTAATAACCATTTGGTTCAACCCTCTTTTCAGGAAGCACCACAAAATTACACAACTGAACTATATCCTAGACCTCGTGCCAACAAAGAAATAACTCATGAGGAGCGAAGGCTTTAGATCAATGACCTAGACGAGTGGAAGACACATATTAAGGAGAAACCAACAACACACGAAGCAGAACTGAGGCAAGCAAACTACTTTAAGGTTGGAGACTGAGTTCTAATAGATAATACAGATCCTCGTGTTGCCACTTCTAAACCTAATGGAATAATTCCTTTCACGGTACTTAATACTTTCCCATACGGTACAGTCGAGGTCACTTATTCTCAATTTGGAACCTTCAAGGTAAATCATACTCATCTAAAACCTTATTTTAATACAAGTGATAGCAAGAATGATGAGTTTCAACTTCTCAAACCACCATTATTATGCGAATGAAAGGTCAATCTAGCTTAAGACTTTAAACGAGTGCTTCTCGAGAGGCAACCCGAGCACTAACTTTAATAATGTCATTATTTTTGATTTTTAGCACCTAACTAAAAACTAACCAGATTAATAAAGCACAGGTTTCCCTACCACACGGCCTTGCATACGGGCGTGGCTATGGATACCACGAATAGGCACATCGGTGTGGTAGAGACCGTGCAAACCAAGGACGAAAATTTTTCCCAAAACACGGGCTACGATAAAGGACAAGCCCGTGCTTTTAGGCCATGGCTGACACTGATCATGCAACATGGGCGTGGAAACCTCTACACAGGTGTGGGAGAAATTAATGAGACACCACACGGCCGTGCGATACGGCCATGTGACCTAAAACACCTAGAGCACACGGGCGTGAGCAGCAACCCGATACCCTGATTTCTATTTAAACCCCCTTCTTCTCACCTTCCCCAATTCTTTTTCTCTCAAATCCTATCTACTACACCCCTTTCTTTTTCCATTCTCCCTTCATTTTCCTTTCCTCCTTTCCTTTATTCTTTCTTTACACCACCATCCTTGCCAATGTACACAATGAATAATAATAGAGGCAAAATCAAGACCACCATTCCCATGTCAAAAAAGCGAAAGGATCCTAGCACGGTTTCCCCGTGCGCAACCACTCTACATAAGTTCATGTCGACCGCTTCATTCCCTCGACAAGACAAGGACCTTTGAGTATATTTTTTTATTTTTCTTTTATTTTCATTTTTAAATTCCTTCCCTTTATCTTTCCTGTCCTTAATTTATATTAGTATATTTTGATTTCTTTAATTTAGGTTCAAGAGGCTGTTAAGGAACGACCACACCACCACCGGAGTATCCACCACCCCTACTCAACTTTACACCATTTTTTTTCTTTGACTCCATCCAAAAATTCAAGAAGTTTCACTTATTTCCCTATATTATGATTTTCTTATTATATTGTCATTATCTATCTTTGTACATTGAGGACAATGTACATCTTAAGTGTGGAGAGGTGTTAGCAATACTGAATTATGCCTTGTTCTTAAGTAACTTTCTCATATTACTATTAGAATGAAACTTCTATTGATTTATGATTTTTGTTGATATGTTTTGAAGTAAGTCATAAGTAATTGTGCATTGATGGTTTAAACTTTAAGATATTAGAGAATCAAGCATGATAAGTCTATTTTCTGTAATTAAAAATTTGTTAGGTTGTTTCCCTAAAGTTAAATATTACCTTGAAGTTTAAATTTTGCAAGGTTGACATCAAAAACCATAATTTTTGTGAGATTTTGAGCCTTTAGAGCATATACTTTTCTTGCTCACTTTCTTGATTATAAGTGTGTCAACATTGATTTGTCATTCTAGAATTTGCTTCGATTATGCATGTCGGGACCACACTTTTGATTTGATATACTGGGATGATAAAGGTACCTAGGATTTAACCCACTCACTCCACAAAAATCCTACCTTCAAAATTAACTTGTAGTGAACCCCTTTGAATCCTAATAAACCGCTTTTTATTTATCCTTAATATTAACCCAAAACTCACTCTTTTTGGTTCATTAAGAATTTTCCCTATTTTGAATTAACCTTTTTTTGTCGAGATTTGATTTGAGCAGTTGCCTAACTATGTTTTTTTTATTTTAGTTGTTAAATTCTTTCCTATAAATACTTGTTTTTATTCTTAAAAAAATTGATATATTCATTATTAGTTCTATGATTATTTAAGCTTAAGCAGTTAATTTCATATTTTGAGAAGATGCTCATGTTATTATGAAAAGTTTTCAATTAATGTAATTATTCAGTATTAGTCTATTGTTTTTGACAATTCAATCTCGATTTGAACCCTTTAATTCAGCCTTTATCCACACCTTTAACCCAAGCCCCATTATAACCCTTTTAAAAGACCTTTTGATTCGTGTATCATCTCATTTTATAGTAGTGGAGATTTGATTTTCATGCAAGCATATGGTAATAACTCTTTATGTTTGATTTTTGAGTGCGTTATCTTGAACCTTAAACACTTCGAGTGATTTGAGTGAATCCTTAGTAAGGATGTCAATCCTTGTCGGTTTTGAATCAGAGGTAATTATTTAGGTAAGGGGAAACACCTATGTTTTCATGCTATAAAAATTTATAACTTAGATTGTTTGGATCTTTAGGACTCTTTTAGTTAAATTATCCATGTATGAATTATCTATGAATTATGATGAGGCATTATTGATGAGAATTATGATTTGAGAAAGCTTAATTTTAATTGTGAGTTGAGGATTTTGCTTGAGGACAAGCAAAGGTTTAAGTGTGGGCATATTTGATAAACCAAAATTTATACATATTTTAACCCTATGCTTGGCTTCTTTTTGGATGAATTTTCATTAGATTTGATGAATTCAATGCTCCTAATCCCATAATTTCATGTTTTACACTCAGGAAAGCTTAGGGAGTCGAAAAGAACGAGAAATGGGCCAAAACGGGACAAAATGGGCTTACCTTAGAATCAATACGGCCTGGGCTACCAAATACGGCCGTGTGATGCGAGCAAGATCAAACACAGCCTGGATCAATGTACACGGGTAGACCACACGGCCGCGTGTAGTGAGCAGAATTGAGCACGGTCTAAGGAGTCGAGCACGGGCGTGTCACACGGACGTGTCCCTGCCATATTAAAGTTGAATTCTATTCGGAATAGACTACTTGTGGGCTAAGAGAGGTGTTCCAAAGCCTATATAAACACCCTAGGGGGAAACCAAAAAGCGAACGCCGAATAGGAGGCAGAAAATACTCGAAGACAGCCATCGGAAGCAGCTTAGGAGAAGGATCTCCATCAAGACTGAAGATCTCCCATCAAGTTCTTTAGAAGTTTTTGGGTTTTCTTATGTTTTGTTATTTTCCTATTTTTAAGATGTTTTCCCCCATTAGTATGAACTAAATCCCTTAGATATCTAAGAAGATGAAACCTATGACGGATCTTATTATTATTTGATTTATAAGATAAATACTTGTTCTTATTCTTAATTGTGAGTTCTTATTCTTATTTTGATAATTCAGGTTATTGATTCAAGTCAATGTGTTTATTCAGTAGAGCAAAAGTCCCTATTTAAGAGTAGATCAACACAATTAAGCCGAGTTGATTGCAACCCTAGAAATAGGGCGACGAAAATCTATCGCATTAGAGTCAAATCTAATAAGGGAATCCATAGATCAAGTTAATGCGACAATAGGGGTTTTAATTAGAAAGAAATTTCAATTAATCAACCTAGAGTTATTTATTTTTAGTCTTGAAAGAGATATTAACATAAATCAGGGATTTCTACGAATAAAGTCAAGTGAATAAATCATATGAATCAAAAGTAATAAGTGAAGTCTAGGTGGATTCTTCCTTAGGTATTGCCTATCTCATATAAGTTGTCTAAAATTATTTTCCTAATTCTTTCATTGTTGTGTTTAATTAGTTTTAGTTGAAAAGAAATCACTTCAATTCTAAGGCTAGATAATAAAAAGATAGTAATTACTAGTACTCTTGGTCATTGTGGATACGATATTACCGGTCTTACCATAACAATACTATTGAACGATTGGTGCGCTTGCCTTTATTGTGATCGTAGTTAATTTTAGACCACATCAGGATTCAACTGTAGAAATACAAGGATGCACAATCGATAAAATATTGCTTCAAAATAAGATGCTATTGATAGAGAATAAGAGATTAAGACTTGCCCATGATGAGCTCAATATTGATGATATGCAAAGAATGCGATTGAAGGTAACTCGTTTGGAAGAGAAGATCACAATGTAAAAGGCTAATATGTCAAGGAACAACAATGTAATAGTTTCTTATAAATTGTTGTTAATTGTATCATATATGGTATTTTTGGGTTATCTTACTTGCGGATGGTGAAATGTTGTCCATGTATTTGTTGCATTAGTTGTTAAGAATGAATGAATTGAATGGAAAATCTTTTTATGTTTTTATAAAATGTTGTTGTAAAAGAATCAACATATACCAATATATGAATTGAATGGAAAATCTTTTTATGTTTTTGTAAAATGTTGTTGTAAAAGAATCAATAGATACCAAAATTGGCATCAACAAAATAGAACTATTAAATAAAGGATCCATGGAAAGACAAAATCAGGTTGACATCAACAAAGTAGAACCATCAAATTATCCAACAAATAGAACAATCAAATTTTCCATTGTATCTTAACTAATTAAACTCAACTGGGAGGTATCATCAATAACATGGTATCGTCAATAACATCAAGTGTGTCTACCTTGTGTATATTTCTAATATAGTTAATCATTTCTATGGATGATGAATTATCATAGCAAACACTCAGTCCTTTGCTAAAATCTAACCCATTTTCAAAGTATACAAAGTTCTTCACAGCTCTATACCCAGCTTCCACTATCTTCTCACACAAAGTGTAACAACAAAAGAAATCTGGGTCAAAGTCCCATTGCAACACTTCCCTTCTAACATAGGCTGCACAAGGGTTTGTGACAAAAGTTCCACCCAAATACATATGCACCACACATTTATCCCAAGTCACGATAAAACACTACATAGACAAAATCAGTTAGATAATAAAGTCAGGTACATAATATAAATAGTAATATACATAACATAAATAATATATATAAACAACAATATTTATAACATAAATAATATAAACTGTAATATACATAACATACATAATATAAAAATAATAAACATAACATAAATGATATAAACAAGAATATACATAACATACATAAATAATAATATACTACATAACATATATAAATAGTAATATACATAACATACATAAACAATAATATACTACATAACATATATAAATAATAATATACATAACATACATAATAGACATACTAATTATATCAATTGGTTGACCTTTCAGCCTCAATCAATTTCACCCTAAAAATAATATTCCCTTCAGAATGGAGTTCTCTGCATACACATAAATGCGAAAAAAAATTACAAATTAGTTATAATACGAATAAAATATCTAAACAATGAAAACCCTAAACACTATTAAAATTTGGTTCAACATTAACCCAACACTAAGAAACCATTACAAATTGTTAAACATTCTTTATACTAGAAAATCGATGGTCTCAATAAAAAAATTGTCACTTTTTTAGAATGAGTCAAAATCTAAGCAGTGGGAAAAACAAAAATTTTCTATTTAAAAAAAATACACAATAAAAAGCATATTGAGAAACCAATAATTTTAAAAAAAATTATGCTTGTTAAATGGAACAAAAAAAACTCAAAAAGATTGAGTAAAATACTAGTAATCGATGATGAAAATAGGGCAATCTTGATTCGAGTACCACTTCACTAATATGAAAGGCTAAGTAATCAAAGATGAAACAAGGCTTCTTTTAGTGAGATGATGAAGAATTTTTCAAATGGTTGGGTAATTGAACGGATTTTTCAAATGGCTGAAGGATAGGATTGAAAGGGTTTTTACACTAATGTTGAAGGATGGAAATTTCTTGTGAAAGGATTTAGTGTAACTAAAAATAAAGATACAGTGATGACGTTTGATGTTGAATGATGGAAACATTTGGGAATCGAAAAGGTTTCTTCAACAATCTATTCACTAACTGATGGAAAACATTTAATAGATTTTGATTTTTTTTTAAATAAATGATGTTATTAATTTAAGAGAAATAATTTTAATCAATTTTGTTGAAACCATTTTTAAAGTTTTTATAAAAAAACGGGGGTCGACTTTTAAAAATGAAAACGGAAGTTACCACCAATCCCTTTTTGCATAGGTGTAATTGGATCACCTTATAAAATATTTTTTTTAAACATTAATTTTGGCCTACGAAATTTAAGAAAAATGGGTTCGGGAGTCGGTTACATACGAGGAAGGATTAGCACCATCGTAACACCCAAAATTGGTACCTAATTGATAAACTTATGTCCTAATGTTGAAAATTTGAAAAATTTTAAAATATGATCCTTTTATTAGAAAAAAAAAACCAAAACTTACCTATCTCAAAGAAATAAAATGTTATACCCAGTAAGTTAGGATATAACCTCTCATGGCTTTGAAACTAGGCTCACATTTATTTAGAAAATTCTCATTTCGAGACACAAAACATCATATCCAATATGTTAAGATTTAACGTTTTGAATTCCCGAAAATAAGTTTTAATTTGGAAATTTATGAATTTCAATTTTAAAAGAAAAGAGATACTTAATATTTTAAGTTCAACGATAAAAATCGAAACCCTGTGAGTTAGGGCACAATTTTTTCTCGAAGTCTCCAAATATTAGATATCACCATATTTTTAAAACTATTTGAATAAAATACGTCAATTCAAAAGATGTTTTTATAAAATAATGGTTTAAATAAGATATTATAACGTATATACTTAATGGCAATTCACCACAACTACAAATTATAGTAACAATTATTACTAATACAAATAATCAAAGAATAATATAACATGAATAACAAATAAAAGAACTATGCTAAGCAATAATAAACGATTAAAAGGACATAAATAGATAAACATGAGATATAAAAATAAGTAGCAGAAATTAAAATTTTTATGAAATATAAAATTCAAGAAATAAATATTAAATTCCATAAAAATCAAATAAATGAATAAATAAATGAATGATATATTTGAATATTATGAAAAATAAAAGGAATGTGACAATCTCTAAAACAATTATATATAAAAAATATTTTTTTAAAAAAACTTAGGGTATAAAAAATCAAGGATAACCTATTATACATATAATTTAATAAATTTATATATATATATATATATATATATCAATACATGAAAAAAACAATTATAAATAAATAATATATAAAATTTTAAATAATATATATATAACATAGTAATTATAAAAATTAAATATATATAATACAATATAAATAATATATGTTATACGATGTAAATAAATTTTATACAAAATAAAATTTTAAAAATAATATATGATATAATATAATAATATATATAATATTCAAACATTAAACATATAACGTAATAAATATTATACCAATTATAAAATAATATGTAAAGTATAAATAATATTAAACTAAATAAAATGACTTAGTATAATAAATAATAATAATCTAATACATATATAATACTAAGTAATAAAAAAATGAAAATGCAAAGAATAAAAAAATTAAAGGATTAAATCAGAAAATAAAAAAAATCAGGGTAAAAGTGTAAAAGGATCAGATTAAAACGCGCGTCATAATATAGGGACTTATTAGGCAATAAAGCCTTATCTCCTAAATGACGTCGTTCCGTCTCCTGCCTTGGAATAGCCTGAAGGACTAAATTGAAGTGAAATACAGACTTCAGAGCTAATTTAAAATTAAAAGAAAATTCAATTTAAGACGAAATTATAATTAATAAAATTGTAGAGGGACTAAATTAGCAAATTTCCCTTTTTATCAAAACAAGCGGATCCTTCCCGAGTTTTCAAGTCAACACGTGGAGCTAAGAGCAAACGACGTCATTTTAACGCTTATTGGCTTAAGCTAAAACAACGTCGTTTTTATGAGACTATATAAGTCAGTTTTCAGAAAAAAATTTCATTTGCTCCCCATTTTCTAAAAATTTTTTAACATTCTCTCTGTCCTTTGGCCTTCGGCCAGGACACCGATGATAAACGCTACCACACGCGTTGTCGCCCACGGCGGCTCAAAGGTAAAAACTCCATATATTTTTTTTAAAACACTGTTTTGTATATGAAACATGCATGGATCGAAGAAAGAAAAAAATAAAAAAAAGAAATAACACGGATAAAAATAACAGAAATCACCTCTGTTATTTTTTATTATTCTCTGTATAATCTCAATGTATTTTTGCTTGTATATTTCTCTCTGTATTCGTGTGTTCCTTTTACAGATTTTTGTAGGGCTTTTATAGCCCTCGAAATAAAAATAAAAAAAGGAAAAACATTTTTGTCCTGTTTTGCCATGTTTTGCTGCTGTCTTTTCCTTTTTTGTGTAGGAGAATGACGAGAATCTCGCGATGGATCCCCCATCTGTGCACTGAATGCGGCGTAAGGAGAGGCTAGTGTCAGGGCTGCGCTGGGTGCGTGCTGGCTCTTGTGGCGCGAGGGAATTTTAGGGTTTCAGAAACCCTTAGTTTTCTGATTAGGTTTTGGGCCCATGTGAGTTTGGGTTTGTTTTGGTAATTAGGCCTGAGGGTCTAGTTGGGTAATCTGTTTTAGTGTTTGGTATTGGGCTAAGGGTGTAACGGGCTTCGGGTAATTTATTTGGTCCTGGATTTGAGGGTTGGTTTTGTAAAAATGGACTGTAAAAGAACTTGGACTTTGGTTTTTTTTTTTTTTTTATTTCTGGTTTGTTTTCAAGCCTGGGCAAATGGGCCAATTGCAGCTGCCCTCTTTGCTCATTGTTGTGAAACGAGAATGGAGTATAGACTATAAAAGGACCGATTTTGCCCGGTCTTTACTGAGCATCGACTTCTTGGTCCTCGTCTTCTTCAAATGGCGTCCAACTCCACTGCAACTTGAACGGTATTGGAACTTCTTCTTGATTTCAATACGTCTGATGGCTTCAATCTGCTTCACTGCAACTTCAGGAATGCAATATCCGCTATCTTGAGTCTGCTCAATTGCAAAATCAGGGAAACGAGACTGGTGTCTTCTAGCTCACTCTACTGCAAACTCAGAAAGCCGAAGCTAACGTCTTCGATCTGTTTTCTTCAATTAGCTCCACTGCAACTTCAAGGAGGCCAAACTGATGTCTTTGATCTTCTTCTTGCAACTTCAGGAAGGTAAGATCTGTTATTTTCAATCTAATCCACTGCAAACTCAGGGAGACAAGATTGTCGTCTTCGATCTGTTTCCTGCAACTTCAGAAAGATAAGATCTGCTGTCTTCAGTCTACTCCACTGTAACTTCAGGGAGATAAGACTATAATATTCAGTCTGCTTCTTTGCTACCTTAGGAAGATGAGACTACAAACTTCAACCTGCTCCTTTGTTACTTCAGGGAGATAAGGTTGGTGGTTTGAATCTACTCCATTGCCGATACATGGAGATAAGATTCGCCAAATTCGATCTGCTCCACTACCGGTTTAGGGAGATAAGATCTATAATATTTAGTCTACTTCCTTGCTACATCAGGAATATAATGCTAGTGGCTAAAATCTGCTCCCTTGCTACATCAAGAAGATAAGACTACTGTCTAAAATCTGCTCCCTTGTTACATCAGGAAGATAATATTCGCCAAATTTGAACTTTTCAGTCTGCTTCCTTACTATCTCGAGGAGACAAAATCTGAACTTTTCAGTCTGCTTCCTTACTATCTTAGGAAGACTACAATATTTAGCCTGCTCTACTACCATCTTGAGGGAACAAAATCTGAACTTTCCAATTTGCTTCCTTACTATCTCAGGAAGACTTCAATCTTCAGTCTGCCCCACTACTATCTCGAGGAGACGAAATCTGAACTTTTCAGTCTGCTTCCTTACTATCTCAAGAAGACTACAATATTCAGCCTGCTCTACTACCATCTCGAGGGAACAAAATCTGAACTTTTCAATTTGCTTCCTTACTATCTTAGGAAGACTTCAATCTTCAGTCTGCTCCACTACCATCTCGAGGGAACAAAATCTAAACTTTCCAATTTGCTTTCTTACTATCTCAAGAAGACTACAATCTTCAGTCTGCTCCACTACCATCTCGAGGGAACAAAATCTGAACTTTCCAATTTGCTTCCTTACTATCTCAGAAAGACTTCAATCTTCAGTCTGTTCCACTACCATCTCTAGGGAACAAAATTTGAACTTTTCAATTTGCTTCCTTACTATCTTAGGAAGACTACAATCTTTAGCCTACTCCACTACCATCTCGAGGGAGATAAAACTGATGGCTTAAATCTACTCCGCTGCTTCATGGAGATAAAATTCGTCTTTCGATCTTGTTCCACTACTGCTTTGGGTGACAAGATCTACAATCTTTGACCTATCCCACTGTTGGTCAGGGAGATAGGACTGGTGAATTCACCGATGTTGCTACATTATCCTCTGGGGGACATGTCCTGTAGACTCGAATGTATTATTGACTACATTTGCATGAATGCAGAATGTCATGAGAATGATCCTTTTTTTTAAATATAAAATAATTAGGATGCAATGATCAGAATGAATCAAATGCTCCTAACTAAATGATATTACGGATGACATTTGCATGAATGCAGAATGTCATGAGAATGATCTCCTTCTTTTTCTCTCTTTTTTTAATGTACAATGATTAGGATACAATGATCAGAATGAATCAAATGCTCCTAATTAAAAGTGTATGAATGATATTTACATGAGAATGATCCCTTTTTAATGTTTGGGTTGTCACTGCTCATAGTTCATCAAGGTTCTATCACTGACGCGTTACCATGCTTTCTCGTTCAGTTGGTATCTTTGACAGAAAACCTAAAGAAACGATCATATTCTGCTCAGCAAGCTTGCCCCGCTGTAATTTTAGAGTCCCTTCACTGTACCTTCTGGGACATAAAGTTTGTACTTCCCACTACAACTTCAAGGGAATAGCATTTGGTTTCTTTCATCCATCCTGTTACCACTCAGAGGTATGGAATTTGTATCATCTTCAATCAAGTTGATCTGTTACACCATTCCCTGAATGTAATGGCCCAATGTATGTGCCTGAAATTTGCATGAATGCAAGGTATCATTTTATTTTCCCAAGAATGATCCCCTTTTATACCTGGGTTACCCAATAAAAATCTGAAGAGATAATCATCTTTCAATATTTCCAACCCTTACGCTTGGTGAGTTCTAAACAAAAGTCCTGTTTTAAATTCTCATATTATCTAGAAGCTTCCAGAGTAATATGCAAAACTCTTTTTATGAAAGTATTATTAGTCCATTAACCATTATTTCAATATAAAATGCTTGAAAAAGATCACAACAATGGACGTGAAAGAAATTAATCAAGAGCATAGCTCGCAACAAATAAGTTAATCAAAGATAACCAAGGCAATAAAAGAAAATTGATTGGTGTATCTTGAAAAGATAAAGTAAGCAAAGATAGCTAAGGCTATAAAAGAAAATTGATTGGGGTGTATCTTTGAAAAGAATAAAGTAATCAAAGATAGAAAATTTAAAATGGGTAAGATAGAAGCTAGGTGCCCTAGATATCGAAGCCTGAGCGTCTCTGTACAAACTCCTTAAGGATCATTTTGAGCTCAATACGTGTTTAGAGGATCCAAAGTACTTTGTCAGTACCCTAAGACATAGCATACTTCCTCACTGTTGATTCAGGCATAACAAGACTACCACATGCCCTATCTTTGATCAAAATTTGAGCCGCTTTTCGGGTTTTCGGCTCAAAACCCCTTTGGTCTCAAAGCGCCCTTTGCGGGTTTTCGCCTTGGCCTCTCCTCTTTTTTTTTGAACTCAAGGTGCCCTTTGCGGGTCTTCACCTTGGCCTTTTCCCTTTCAGGTAAAATACTTCTTGACTGAACCTGAATTTCACTGGATTGGGCAAGTCTTTGGTATCCATCTCGGTCAATATCAATGCTCCATCAAAATAGGCCTTCTTTACAACATAAGGTCCTTCCCTGTTTGGCATCTGCTTTCCTCTGAAATCCTTTTTTATAAGAATGATCTTCTTCAATACCAGGTCCCTATCATGAGATTCCCTTGGGTGGTCCATTTTTGACATAAATCAACATCATCCATTTTGGTATTTTTGACTATGATGAATACTTTGAAACCCTTTTCTTCAGCCAAGTTCTCTACTTCATCCAATTCTTGACTCAATCAAAGCTCGGGGCAGAGGAATCTCAATTTTCATAGACAAAACCACTTCTATTCCATAAGCCAATGGGAAAAGTGTTACCCCAGTGAAAGTCCTGGTTAACATTTGATAAGCATAGAGAGTAAATGATAGCTTTAAATGATAGCTTCTTATGCCAATCTTTACAAGTCTTTGGTCATCTTTCATTTTTTTGTATTTTTTCTTTTGACAACCTTTGCTGCACTGTGATATGCTACCTGATCTTTGAGCAAACTGTAATCTTTGACACTGTATAGTTATGCATTATTAAACATGATCCTTTCTGGCATATTTTGTTGGCATCTTATCTTTTGTTTTTGATAACTGTCGACTTTGCAATATAAGCATATGAAGCTACTTTTACCCTCTTAGTAAAGTAAACGATGACCACGATGATGAATCGATATTGGCTAAAAGCTTTTGACGAGATTGGCCCCATCACATCCATGCCCCACATATGGAAAATTTGTGAAGAAAATGGAAGAGTCACATGAATCTCGTTTTCTTTAATTTAGTATTTGTGGTATAACTGATGCAATCCTCTTTCATGGTAGACCAACATTGCCTGCTCCTCATGTTTAGCCCGTGTCTTATTAGCCTAGGTATGTCCTCTTTTCTAGGCTCATAATGTCCAATGACCCTTTGTAGAGGAGGGTTTATTTTTTTATCTTGTTTTACCCTTCTTAACAAATCAGAAAATAGGTTACAATATCTGTCATCTTCAAAGCCCTGAGATCCTTCTAGACACATATCTTACTTGAAAGGAAATTTTGAGTCAGTAGCAGCATTGCTCACATCATTAATATCTAGAGACCTAGTGTAGGTTCGAAGGATGATTTCAAAGAATAAATGATTGAAAGAATGATCATTTGTATGGTCATAAATGGAGAATGAAAGAATACTTGAAAGGACAAATGAATGTACAATATGAAATGTAAAGAATGAAAAAATATTTGCTTAAAAAAAAGATGCATTTTATTGAAATAAAAATTCTGGACATAAGCCTATTTCGTAAAAGGATTCTTATTGTCTCTAGGCTTAAGGCAGCAAGCACATTTTGAATATTACTCTATATCAACTCTAAAAATACAGGGATCTCTTCACAGTCCCATTATTTAAAACACTCCCAAGTATGCAAGGTCATGGAAAGTTCGTTCCCTGAATCCCTCTTCGCTTTTGACTTCTTTAAGGAGTCACAACATTCTTGTCTCCTTATTCAATTATCGCATTTACTGCCCCGTTAAAGTGATCAGGTTTTGATAAATCGTCGAACTTCACAATTTTCATTTTAATGAACCTTTCGACCAACTTTTTAAACGTTGTACAGTTTTCAATTGAGTGACTCGTTGTTCCTGCATGGTAGTCACATTGAGCGTTCGAGTCATACCATTTAGGATATGAGGGTTGTAACGGCTTTAGATAAAATGGGGACACCACATGCGCGTCAAATAAATTTTGATATAGCTCTTTATAAGTCATTGAGATTGGCGTAAATTGGAGCTTTTCTAAATTTTTCCTTGCGCCTGATTCTTGTCTTGTCGACCCTTGTTGCCCAGCCATAATTACTTTTGGCTGGCTAACAGTGATTGCCTTCGAGTACCCTTTGTTGTATGTACTCGTATTATTCACCTCATTGTCCTTTTTCCTATGAGCAGACCTTTTAGCGATTTCCCCTACTTCAATCTTGCCACCTCTTATGGCATTTTCAGTCATTTCCCCTGCCATCACTATATCTATAAAGCTTTTGGTAGTACTTCCTATCATATGAGTGATGAATGGAGCTTTCAAGGTATTGATAAAGAGCATTGTGGTTTCCTTTTCTAATAGTGGTGGCTAAAATTGCATGGCAACCTCCCTCCATCTTTGCGTATACTGCCTGAAGCTTTCATTTGACTTCTTTTCCATGTTTTCCAAGGTGATTCTGTCAGGCGTCATGTCTGTGACATGATTGTACTATTTCATGAAGGCTTGGGTTAGGTCCCTCCAAGAGCTAATCCTAGCACGACTAAGTTGATTGTACTACGTAAATGCTGCCCCCACCAAACTGTCTTGGAAACAATGAATCAAGAGTTGATCATTGTTAACATAGCCAGTCATCCGTTTACAGAACATAGTGATATGGGCTTTAGGGCAGCTAGTCCCATTGTACTTCTCAAATTCTAGCATCTTAAATTTATAAGGAAGCACCAAATCTAGAACCAAACTCAAGTCTTTTGCGTCAATACCATGGTGATGATCGACATTTTCCAAAGCCTTGAACTTTTCTTCTAACCATCTACAGTGATCTTCCAACTGCCTTGAAGATTCAGTTCTTATCCCCTCTCTCTACTATGTCTAGGTCAGGGATAACAGGATTAGCAGGGTTGTCTCCTAGGTTAGATCCTATGCCAACTTGGAAATTCATGGGCACTCCAACGTCATTTTGCCCTTGTTGAGGCCTAATCGTGACAGATGGCCTTCGGGGATATTCCTCTGGTTATGTCTGCACATGCGGTAGGGTAAAACCCCGAGGAAAGTCCTCATTATCTTCAGCATTAACTATGGGACCTTTTTCCTTTATCCATTGTCCCGTTCAGCATCTGGGTCATTTGAGCCATCATCTTCCTTTGAGCTTCCAACATTTGGTCTCTCATTTCTTGTTGGAGCTTTGCTAATTACTCTTGTATCTGGTCTTGCATGTCTCTCTGGAATTGTTCAAGTCTTTGATCCATTTTCTTTGTCTTGGAATGTGTACCGTAAGGGTGTTTAGTTTCTAGATTTTCCTTCTCTCTCTCTCTTTCTCTCTCTCTCTGTTTGATAATTTCAACTAATTAGGCTCTCTCTATGGACTTAAATGCATATGATGTGATGTAATACAAATGCATGAATGCAAAAAGAAAGCATCGATTCAGATTCAACTTCATTTTAGGAAACTTTATTAGAAAACAAAATCCTTTACATAAAACGGACTACAAATATGCTTTCGCCCTAAGGCCCAAAGTTTTGATTTTCTTAAACAAAGAGGTTAGCTCTTGACCACGACCGACTGTAGCTCATACTTCATGCTCAAAATATCAGCCTGTGCTGTCAAAATCTGTAGATGATCAGCTACCTCTCAAATCTGAACTATTGCTTCACCCATAAGGTAATCTCGACTTCTAACTTGATCACGGGAATGGTGGAGCTCTTCCTTCCAATGCCCTTCTCCTACTTCAAGATGCTCGATCCGGAGTTCACAATTCTGCAATGCCTATTCTAATCTTTCAATCTTGCCCTTCATTTCCTCGATTTTGTTCATACTCGACTTCAGCTTGTTCGCAAAATTACGGTTTCGATGGTGGTGAAAAGACCGTCCCAATTCAGCCACTCTAGATTTTAACCTATTCTTTCCTTTTGGCTTTCTGCTAACCTCTTTTCTAGGGCCTCGTTTTGCATCTGCATCTCTAGGAACTTCCTCTCCTAATGGTCAACTTTGACCTTTTCTTCTTGAATCTCCTGTTGCCACTATTTCGAAGTATTTCCCAAATCTGGTATTTTTCATCGATAAACGAAGCTTCTTATATTCCGTCTTCAAACTATCTCGATCTTTCTTTTTTCTTTTCTCACTTTTTTGGCCTTTGATTTCTGAACATCAACATCTAATTTTAGGTACATTTTTTCCTCTTTCAACTTCTCTATTCTCCTTCCAAGCTCTAAATTCCTCCTTTCGAAATCTTGTTTTATAATCTCTAATTCCGATGGGACCACTCGTAAAAATTCTTCAATCAATCGAGCGCCTTCTAAACTTGGTATAGGGATATTGTCATTGACTCTTCTACTCCACCATCCACTATACTCTGGGGTCGTCATTGGGCTTACGACCACTCTCTTCATATGGCGGGTCTGATTCCAAGCATTAGAAATCTCCTTAACCCTTTTCTTGTAGCTATCTCCTTTATATGAAAACTCACTTTGAGCTAATCTATGTGTAGCCGGTACAAACTGCCTTGATCTGTATTGCCTTAGTACAAGCAAAGGTGCATATCCAATGGCTCCCCAAATTCCAAGTAGAGGGACCCAATCAAAATTCCCACACTGATACAGAACTTCATTAGAAACCATCCAGTGAGCTCTTCACTCAATATCTTCTTCTCGAAGATTTTGTAGAAGCACTATCCAATTTTCTTCAGATATGCCGTCCCTCCTTAGGGTGACCACTATCTCTTTTAATGGAGAGTAATTTTTGAAAAGACCCGATAGGAAACCTTATCCACCTTCTAAAAATGGCTATGGAACTAAGCTAACAACAACTGCGCACATCCTATAAATCTGCCTTCCCTAGCTCTCCTACATGCACTCAATGATCGAAATGTCTCTGCCAAGACCGCAAGAACAGGTGTGACTTGTTTTTCAATTCGATTAAAAAGATCTGAGACTGCTTCATCCACATATCCCAATGCTCTAGGGAAGATCACTAATCCATATATACTCAAAGCAAATACACCAACTCTCTTTTTTATATCAAGATGTACTAAAATCAAATCCTTCAAAGCTTTCCATGAGATGCATTTATACTCACCTTTTTGCTTGATTCTGGCTGTGACCCACTGTTCACTCGTCCCCGTAATATTCATCAATTTCCTCACAAAGGTTGGAAAACTAGAAGCCCTTGAGTAAGCTTTATCTACTTGAACCTTGGGACAACACAATAGAACTGTATACTCCTCCACCGTAGGCACCAAACCAACGCTTCCAAAAGTAAAGCAACTATACGCAGAGTTCCAATATTGGGCGATGGCCTGAAACACATGTTCATCTACCTTAACGTCCAGCAAGTACAGCAAATCCCTATAGCTACAGTAAAACAATTGCTTGGTCTCGTCACTCCATCGATCCCATATTTCTCTTAATTCTTGGAGATTATTTTACGTTACGTTGATGCGAGTGTAGTCCCATAGTTCTGATTTGTACCCTTCGATTAGGCTATCTCCTTTTTCTAATTGTGTTTGCTCGACCATCTACGGACAACTGCACAGTCTTCCACTTTATCAAGAAATTTGTTCTCTATAACCAGCTTTCTGATCGCTGCAAAACAGTCTAGTTTTAATATTTATAAAAGAGTGATCGAACCTGTAGACTGACTGCAATAACGGTAGAGGCAAATGCACCTATCGAACAGTAGTATAGCTCAGAAAAAAATATCTTATCAAACCCAAAGAACCTAAAAGTACTACTACTCACTTTCTTTCTATTATTTAGCCTAAAATATGGAGTGATTGGTTTATTAATCTAAAAAAATGAAATACTTAAACTTAATTGCAAAGACAAAAGAACGAAACTTTGGGAAAAGACTTTGAAGAAAATTCAATTGATAAAGACGATACCTTCGGGAAGAATCCACTTATGACTTCACTTATTATCTACCTTTTCAATTCATATGATTTCTTTACTTAGCTTGATCCGTGAGACTCCCTAACCTATATTAAACCTTCTCTCGAATAACCTTAGGTTAATTAGTGGAACTCTCGTTCTCTTATAATAAATCCCTAAGGAAGCAGTAAATTGATCAATGGACTCCCATATTAGGTTTCACCCTAATCCGACAAAATCTCATAACCCTATCTCTAGGCGCCCGATCAACTCCGCTTAATTATGCTAGATCTACTCTTAGGCAGGGTTTATTCCTCCTTCACCTAAGCACATGAGATAAATTTAAGCAACATAATTAAGAGTAAACTAAGTATTTATCATATAAACCGAAAGAATTAAATAACAAAATCCATCATAGGTTTCATCCCTTCGTGTATCTCGAGGGTTTAGTTTATAACTAAATAAGAAAACATCTCAAGAGAAAAGATAAAACAAAACATAAGAAATCCCTAAAACCCCCTAAAGGAATTGAAGAGGAGATCCTCCATCTTGAGTAGAACTCTGACTCTTCAAGATGGATCAATTAGCTATCTTCGAGACAATCCCTAAATGAGAAAGGCTTGGCAGAAAACTCTGCTCAGTGATCGACCCTTTGAGTAGCCGCATTAGGGTGTTTTTATAGACTTTGGGATGCTTTACTTGTCTTCTAAGTACTCATAATTCAGGAATGATTCGTCCTAGGTGTTTGAGTAGACTTAAGATTGCGTTTCTTGGGCTCCAAGCATCCTATTCCGAGTGAAATTACTCTTTCCTGCAGTAGGGGCACGTCTAAGGCACGCCCGTGTAAATTGAGGCTCAGCCCATGTCTCTATTCTGTTGATCTAGGCACGGTCATGGCACGCTTGTGCAAGTCGAGGGTCAGGCCGTGCTTCGGGTCTGTCAATTGGGGCACAGCCATGTAGATCGGGGATATGCCGTGTTCTAGGTGGGTAACAAGGCACGGCTGTGTGGAATAAAGCCCAAGCCATGTCGACTTCTTGGGTTGGCCCAATTTGGTCCGTAGTAAGCCCATTTTACGTTCTTTTTATCCTTAGGTGTTATCTTGAGTATAAGACATGAAAAGAAAAGATTAAGAGCACCTTTTTACATAAATCGAGGATAAATTCATCCTAAAGCATACTAAATGTGGGATTAAAATATGTTACTTTTATGGTTTATCAAATACCCCCACACTTAAGCTTTTGCTTGTCCTCAAGCAAAATTCTCAACTTACAATTAAAACAAACTTTCCATAATTTATAATTCCTATCGACAATGTCTCATTATAATTCATAGATAATTTATACATGGATAATTCAACTCAAAGAGTCCTAAAGATTCAATTACGATAAGTTATACCTTTCTAGTTCAAAAATATAGGTGTCTCCCCTTATCTAAGTAATTACCTTTAATTCAAAATCGACAAGGATTGACATCCTCACAAAAGATTCACTCAAATCACTCAAAGTGTTTAAGGTTCAAGAATAAGCACTCTAAGTCGAACTTGAAAAGTTAATCCCATAGGCTTGCCTGAAAATCAAATCTCCACCACTATATATGAAATGATACACAAATCAAAAGGTCTTTATTAGGGTTGTAACGGGGCTTGGGTTAAAAGGTGTGGATAAGGCTGAATTAGAAGGTTAGAATAGAGACTGACTTGACAATTTACCTAACTAGAAACAATAAACTAAATATGAATATTTACATCGAATGAAAACTAATAATACTTACTATTGATAATTACTCTATAATAAAGAGTATTTTCATCACTTAAAATTTTATAATACTTTAATACGAGCTTTTTCTTCAACAATTGGAGTTTAAAAGCTCTAAGCTCTTTTATATAATACTAATATTGAATATACTTGGATTTTTTTTTAGAACAAACTAAAATATTACATCATAAATGATAAATGTAACTACTGAACTAATATAATTCGGTAACTTAATCAAGTCAAAACCTCGATTAAAAGGTAGTCAAAAGAAAGGGTGATAACAAATACAAAGGGTTTTGGTTTAATATTAGTGGGTGAGTCAATAAAAAGGTTGTTAGGATTTAACGGGGTTCACTAGGGGTTAATTTGTGAAGGTAGGCTTTTTATGGAGTGAACGGGTTAAAACCTAGGTGCCTTTATCATCTCAGTATATCAAATCATTAATGTGGTCTCAACATGTATAAACGAGGCAAGTTCTAGAATAACAGTTCAAAGTTGACACACTCATAATTAATAAAGTGAGCACGAAAAAGAATATATGCTCTATAAGGCTCAAAATCTCACAAAAATTATGGGTTTTTTTGACATCAATCCTTATAAATTCCAAATTTCAAGGTAATACTTAAATTCAGTTCAACGGCCCATCAATTTTAATTTTTAGAAAGTAGACTTATCATGCTCGATTCTCTAGTATCCTTCAAATTTAATCCTCAATGCACAATTAACTATGACTTACTCTAAAACATATCAGTACAAATCATAAATCATTAGAAATTTCACCCTAATTAATAATATGAGAAAAATACTTAAGATCAAGACTAAATTCATGGTTTTGAGAATTATACAAAAAGTTGGCACTATTACCCCCACACTTAAGATTTATATTGCCCTCAATGTACAAAGATAGATGAATAACAATTAATATAAGAGCACAAGAGAGGGATAGAGTTCCACTTTCTGAATTTTGGATGATTTTTGGGAGTTGGTAGTGTTCGGGATGGAAGATGACTTATGTATTAGTCAATTATTCCTAGTGATTTGTTCGTGTATGTAGAATGTGTGATCGAACTGCAAAGTCATCAGTTAGATATTTCGGGGGTGTAAGATAAATAAATGTTAGGAATACGTCGAAGATTATATAAGTAATGATAAAAGTTTTCAATGAAGAAAAGTAGAAAATTATGATAATAAAGGAAAAACAGAATTAAAAATAACACTAAAAATAAGACAATAAAATGTAGATAATTAAAGGGACTCAAAGGTCCTCATCATCGTCTGGATTAGGTGGTGGGGCTAGACTGGGAATAATGGCTTTGGGGAAAAAATTTAGGGTTTGGGTTGGGGAAGAAGGTTGGATTTTATTTATAGGGAATGGGGCACGGGCATGTGACACGGTCATGTCGATTTGAATTTTTACCCGTGTTTTTCGTGATTTTGGGGTTTAGGCACGTTCAGTGGATTTGCCATGGCCGTGTTGCATATACCACGCCTGTTTGGTTCATACGACTAATTTTGCATGGGCATGTGGATTCTGTGCTCGATAAGTCAGTAGCTTCACACGGTTGTTAGGCACGGCCGTGTCTTTTTGTCGCAGCCCGTGTTTGATAAGTCAGTATCCTCACATGGTTAATGGGAACGGGCGTGTTCTGACCGTGTTTAATAAGTTAGTAGCTTCACATAGTTGTAAGGCACGGCCGTGTCTTTTTGTCACAGCCCGTGTTGTTAAAGAAGAGAGGTTTTCCCTCTTTGTCCATGACTCCGAACATGCCCCGTGGTGTGTCCCTATTTTCACACGGTTATTGGCACGCCCGTGTTCAAGGCTGTGTTAATGATCCTGCATTTTTGGTTAGACTTTTACAAAATAATGTTAATGTGTTAGTGCTCGGGTTGCCTCTCGAGAAGCGCTTGTTTATAGTCTTAAGCTAGGCTCTTCCTATTTTAGTTCTAAAGGAAGGCTTATGGAGCATAAACTCCTCTCTCGTATTTCCAAAATCTGCACCATTATAAATTTTAAGTCGATGACCATTTACCTTGAATGTGCCTTTAGTAGGATGAGTTACCTCGATGGTGCCATATGGAAATATTGTTTTAATCATGAATGGGCCTGACCATCTCGATTTTAATTTCCCAGGGAATAGTTTAAGCCTTGAATTGTATAGTAGGACTAGGTCCCCTACTTCGAAATGTTCTAATCGCTTGAGGCGAGCATCGTGATGTCACTTTGTTGCTTCCTTGTACAGCTTTGAGTTCTCATAAGCTTCCGTTCTCCATTCATCCAGCTTGTTTATCTGTATCATTCTTTTCTTTCCTGCAAGTTTGAGGTCAGTATTTAAAAATTTTATTGCCCAGAAAGCTTTGTGTTCTAACTCAAATGGTAGATGACAGCTTTTCCCGTATACGAGCTTGTATGGGGATGTTTCTAGAGGTGTTTTGAATGATGTTCAGTAGGCCCATAAAGCATCATCTACTTTAATTGCCCAATCTTTTCTATTTGATTCAACCGTTTTTTCTAGGATGCGCTTAAGCTCTTGGTTTGCTACCTCAACTTGCCCGCTAGTTTGAGGATGATATGTGGTTGCTGTTCTATGGCATACTCCATATTTCTTTAGAACTTTTGTAAATTGTGTATTACAAAAATGAGTACCCCTATCACCAATGATGGCTCTAGGTGTCCCGAATCGGGAAAATAGCTTCTTGAGAAATTTAACTACTACCCTAGCATTATTGGTAGGTAATGCTTCCGCTTCTACCCATTTTGACATGTAATCAATTACTACTAGGATGTATTTATTTCCAAATGAACTAGGAAATGGTCCCATAAAATCAATACCCCATACATCAAATAATTCACATGACAACATATATGTTTGAGGCATTTCATCACGTTTAGAAATATTACATTCTTTGGCATTTGTCACACGAGGTAACATACATTGGCATCTTTAAATAGAGTGGGCGGTAAAACCCGATTCGAGTATTTTGTGCTGTTGTCTTAATCCCTTTGTAGTGTCCTCCCGATGGTCCCGAATGACAATATTCCGTGATTTTGCTTGCCTCTGTCTTTGTAACGATCTTCAGATTACGATCCGCATATATGCGAAAAGAAAAGGATCTTCCTAAAAATAATTTTTCACTTCAGCAAGGAATCGCTTCTTTTGGTGATGTGTTAATTTTCTTGGTAAGATGTTAGCTGCTAAATAATTCACAATATTTGCAAACCAGGGTATTTCAGAATGTGTTATAGAAAAGAGCTATTCTTCGGGAAACGAATCATTTATTTCATGTTCATCAAGCTCTTTGGTGTGTGGATTTTCGAGTCTTCAAAGGTGATCTGCCACGAGATTCTCAGCTCCCTTCTTATCCTGTATTTCCAAGTCAAATTCCTGTAAGAGTAAAATCCATCGTATGAGTCTAGGTTTGGCATCAGGTTTGTTTAAAAGATAACGAAGAGCTGAATGGTCAGTGAAAACGACAACTTTAGATAATATTAGATATTGTCTAAATTTGTCAAAAACGAAAACTACAGCTAGCAATTCTTTCTCAGTTGTGGTGTAATTTTCTTGCATGAGTTTTAATGTTCTGCTAGCGTAATAAATTGGCTGAAAATGCTTGTCTCTTCGTTGTCCCAAAACTGCACCTACTGCAAAGTCACTTGTATCACACATTAATTCAAAGGGTAAGTTCCAATCAGGTGAAATTATAATTGGTGTATTTATTAGTTTATCTTTAAGGACATTGAATGCATCTAAACATTCCTGATTGAAATTAAAAGGAACATCTTTTTCTAGTAATTTTGTCAAAGGCTTAGCTATTTTAGAAAAATCTTTAATAAATCTTCTATAGAAACCTGCATGTTCTAAAAAGCTTCTAGTAGCCTTAACTGAACTAGGGGGAGGTAATTTTTCTATGGTTTCAACTTTTGCTTTATCTACCTCAATTCCCTTACTAGAAATCTTATGTCCTAATACAATCCCTTCTCTAACCATAAAGTGGCATTTCTCCCAATTCAAAATAAGGTTTATTTCTTCATATCTCATTAGAACTCATTTTAAATTTTTAAGGCAAAGATGGAAAGAATTACCGAATACCGAGAAATCATCCATAAATACCTTCATGATGTCCTCCACAAGTTCGTCAAAAATTGCCAACATGCAACGCTGAAAAGTAGCAGGAGCATTACATAATCCAAAAGGCATTCTACGATAAGAAAACGTACCGTATGGGCATGTAAATGTTGTATTCTCTTGGTCTTCAAGGGCTATGGGGATTTGAAAGTAGCCGGAGAGTCCATCCAGGAAGTAGTAGTACATATGCCCTGATAGTCTTTCTAGCATTTGATCTATGAAGGGTAGAGGAAAGTGATCTTTTCTGGTGGCATCATTCAATTTTCTATAATCAATACAAACTCTCCAACCTGTAACTGTTCTCGTGGGAATTAACTCATTTTTTTCATTGGGTATTACTGTCATTCCTCCTTTCTTTGGAACTACCTGCACAAGACTTACCCAAGTGCTGTCGGAAATAGGATAAATTATTCCTGCATCTAGAAGTTTAATTACCTCGGCTTTGACTACTTCTTTCATGTTGGGGTTTAACCGTCTCTGAGGTTGCACACACGGTTTATATTCTTCTTCCATTAAAATTTTGTGGGTGCAGAATGTAGGGTTTATTCCCTTGATGTCAGAAATTTTCCAAGCTATGGCTTTCTTGTGTTCTCTTAGTACCTTTATCAGCTCCTCCTTTTCCTTGGATTCTAATTCTGAAGAGATGATTACTGGTAACATAAAATTATCCCCAAGAAATGCATATTCTAGGTGTTTTGGTAACTGTTTGAGTTCCAATTTGGGAGGCTATTCGATGGAGGGTTTTTGTTTTAATTCATCATCGTTCTCAATGCTTTCTTCCTCCCTTTGTTTAAATGATGACGTATTCAGATTCAACTCATTGTCTTCATCTTCTTTCCCCTCCTCTTGAGTCGGACACAGTTCCGTTGTGTCCTTCTGTATAATTTCCTGTAATAAATTTTTAATAATATGATCAGTAGTGTCGACAAAATAATAGGAATCATCTTGTTCTTTAGAATATCGCATGGCTTCATACAGTTGAAAGATAATTTCTTCATCAACTATTCTCAGTGCTAGTTTACCATCACCTACATCAATAATAGCTCTAGTAGTGGCTAAAAAGGGATGTCCTATGATTAAAGGAACATTAATGTCTTCATCCATGTCTAATACAACGAAATCAATATGGAAAATATATTTATCAATTTTTACCAAGACATCTTCAATAATTCCTCTAGGATATTTAATAGATCTATCAGCTAACTGAATACTCATTCTAGTGGGATTTGGTTCCCTAAGATCTAGCTGTTTAAACAATTTGTAAGGCATTAAGTTGATACTAGCGCCTAGGTCTGCTAATGCTTTCTTGATGTTTAAACTACCAATTAAGCAAGGAATAGTGAAACTCCCTGGATCTTTTAACTTCCGTAGTAGTCTATTTTGGAGAAGGGCTGAACACTCTTTATTAAGCTCTACCATTGATACTTCCTCAAGCTTCTTTTTGTTCGTGAGAAGTTCCTTTAAGAATTTTGCATACTTCGGCATCTGTGAAATAGCTTCAACAAAAGGTAAGTTAATATGTATTTGTTTAAAGAGTTCGAGGAACTTACCGTATTGAGCATCCAATTGTTCTTTCTTCAATTTTGCTGGATATGGAATTTGAGCTTTATTCTCTGTAGGCAATGGATTATCGTTCTCATCTTCTACTCTCTTTTTCTTGGTAACTTCATGTAGTGTCTTTCTTTGTGGTTCAATTAGCTATTTGTCACTCCTTAGTGTAACTGCCTTTACCTGCTGTATGCCTTTGGAGAAAATCTCTGTCCGTATTTCATATAATATCTCAATAAGTAGTTCAACCGACGTGATGATTTCTCCTACCTGAGTCTTGATTCCCTCAATTGATCTTTGTTGTTCATCAAGTGTTTCTTCAGCCTTTTGAAGACGAGAGTCTGTAGCTACCACAAATTTTGTCAGCATCTCTTCAAGGTTTGATTCCCTTTCCTGTGGATAGGGCTAATATTGGTAATTTGGAGAAGGCTGCTGCTTTTGATTTCCTTGATTTCTCCACGAAAAATTTGGGTGGTTCTTCCAACCTGGATTGTAAGTGTTACTATAAAGATTATTATTAGATCTAAAATTGTTACCTATATAGTTTGTCTACTCGTTTTATGCTCCTGGTTGGTAAGGTGGGTACTCAGAGTTCGCCACATTCTCGCTCGCTTCGCATTGCATGACTGGATGTACCTGTGTAGAACATAAATTATCAAGCTTTTTATTCATTAACTCCATTTGTGTTGACAACATTGTCACTGCGTCTATGTTAAAAACTCCGGCTGATTTTGTCGGTTTAGCGCTTGTAATTTGCCATTGATAGATGTTCAACAACATCTCCTCAAAAAAATCGTAAGCCACTTCAGCAGTTTTATTATTCAGAGTTCCACCAGCTGATGAATCAATCATTTGCCTTGTTGGAGAATTCACACCATTGTAAAAAGTTTGGACTTGAAGCCACATAGGTAATTCGTGGTGTGAGCATCTTCTTAGGAGATCCTTATATCTTTCCCATGCATCATATAATGTTTCTGCATCATTCTGCACAAAAGAAGATATATCATTCCTAAATTTGGCCGTTTTGGATGGTGGGAAATACTTTAAAAGAAATTTTTCAGTCATTTGATCCCATGTGGTGATTGACCCTCGTGGTAACGAGTTCAACAGTGCTTTGCTTTATTCCTTAATGAAAAAGGAAATAACCGAATACGTATGGCATCGTCAGAAATGCCATTTATTTTGAAGGTATCACAGAATTCTAAAAAATTAGATATATGAGTGTTTGGATCTTCATCCTGCAAACCATCAAATTGAACAAATGGTTGAATCATTTCTATTGTGTTAGGCTTTAATTCAAAATTATTAGTAGCTATAGCGGGCCTAACAATACTAGATTCTGCTCCTATTAAATTAGGTTTAGCATAATCATACATAGTACGTGGAGCATTCTATTCTTGCACATTTGGCGGTGGATTATTTTCGTCTATCCCTTCAGTAGGATTGGATCCTTGCTGTTCTCCTCTGTGATAGTCTAGGGCTCGTCTAATTTCTCTGCGATTTCTGCAAGCGGTAGCTTCAATGTCACTTTCGTATTCTAATGGGACTCTCGGATTTCTTCTAGTCATAAACTAGATGTACCTGATGTAAAAAGAAAGGAAGAAATTTAGAAAAACAAAAATATATGTATAAAAAAAGAGAAATAAAAAATAAAAATAATGGCTAAAGTAATAGAAATAGAGTTTTCTTAATATTTTAAGAGTTCCCCGGCAACGGCGCCAAAAACTTAATCGCTGCAAAACAGTCTAGTTTTAATATTTATAAAAGAGTGATCGAACACAGGTCGATGCGACAACGATAAAGGCAAACGCACCTATCGAGCAAAGAGTATAGCTCGTGCAAGAATATCTTATTGAACCCAAGGAACCTAAAAGTACTACTACTCACTTTCTTTCTATTATTTAGCCTAAAATATGGAGTGATTGGTTTATTAATCTAAAACAAATGAAATACTTAAACTTAATTGCAAAGACAAAAGAACGAAACTTTGGGAAAAGACTTTGAAGAAAACTCAATTGATAAAGACGATACCTTTGGGAAGAATCCACCTATGACTTCACTTATTATCTGCCTTTTCAATTCATATGATTTCTTTACTTAGCTTGATCCGTGAGACTCCCTAACCTATATTAAACCTTCTCTCGAAGAACCTTAGGTTAATTAGTGGAACTCTCGTTCTCTTATAATAACCCCCTAAGGAAGCAATAAATCGATCAATGGACTCCCATATTAGGTTTCACCCTAATCCGGCAAAATCTCGCAACCCTATCTCGAGGCGCCCGATCAACTCCGCTTAATTATGCTAGATCTACTCTTATGCAGGGACTATTCCTCCTCCACCTAAGCACATCAGGTAAATTTAAGCAACATAATTAAGAGCAAACTAAGTATTTATCATATAAAGTGAAAGAATTAAATAACAAAATCCATCATAGGTTTCATCCCCTTCAGGTATCTGAGGGGTTTAGTTCATAACTAAATAAGAAAACATCTCAAGAGAAAAGATAAAACAAAACATAAGAAATCCCTAAAACCCCCTGAAGGAATTGAAGAGGAGATCCTCTGTCTTGAGTAGAACTTCGACTCTTCGAAATGGATCAATTGGTTATCTTCGAGACAATCCGTAAACGAGAAGGGCTTGGCAGAAAATTCTGCTCAATGATCGACCCCTTGAATGGCCGCCTTGGGGTGTTTTTATAGACTTTGGGATGCTTTACTTGTCTCCTAAGTACTCATAATTCAGGTATGATTCATCCTAGGTGTTTGAGTAGACTTAGGATTGCGTTTCTTGGGCTCCAAGCATCCTATTCTGAGTGAAATTGCTCTTTCCCGCGGCAGGGGCACGGTTAAGGCACGCTCGTGTAAATTGAGGCTCAGCCCATGTCTCTATTTTGTTGATTTAGGCACGGCCGTGGCATGCCCGTGCAAGTCGAGGGTCGAGCAAAGTGCTTTGGTTCATCAATTAGGGGCTGACCATGCAGATCGGGGATAGGCCGTGTTGGGCTTTTTGTCGATGAGACACGACCGTGTAAATTGGTGACAGGCCGTGTTCTAGGTGGATAGCAAAGCACGGCCGTGTGGAATAAAGCCCAGGCCATGTCGACTTCTTGGGTTGGCCCAATTTGGTCTGTATTAAGCCTGTTTTACGTTCTTTTTATCCTTAGGTGTTCTCCTAAGTATAAGACATGAAAAGAAAGGATTAAGAGCACCTTTTTACATAAATCGAGGATAAATTCATCCTAAAGCATTACTTAATGTGGGATTAAAATATGTTACTTTTACGGTTTATCACTTTCTGACTTAGAAACTGACCGTGAATCGATACCTTTTAAAATATGAAATGACATGCACCACAATAAAATACAACCAGTTAGTAACATGAAATAAAACATAAAACAAATAATCAACATGTATCTAGGTGATTGCTAAGGTTTTGGTATAGTTCTACCTAGGGTAAGTTCTTAGGTTTTCTACATGTGGTTTAGCTCTAAAGTTGAGGTACCTGAACTAGTAGATTCCTCGATCCTTACCCATTATAGGCTCATATAGACCGAGTTCAGTTCAGGGGAATACATTTCCCTATGGATGCACGGAGATGAAAATCTCACGAAGACATAGGTACGGATGTATCCCGAAAGCGATTCACTATCCTGCACGGAGGTGAAAACCTCACGAAGGAGTAGCTCCTCACTCCCACTTAAAGGGGGTGACCACAACAGTCATGCAATGCAATGGAGAAATATTTTATAAAAATAGAACCTCATGCAATAAAAAGGATCATAGTTTTTTTTAGATCAGATTTTTAAATTCGGAGAGAAGGACATGAAATTATCGATTTTATGGCTTGACTCTCTTATTGGTCCCCAGTGGAGTCGCCAAGCTGTCGAAACCATTTTTAAAGTTTTTATAAAAAACAATGGGGGTCGACTTTTAAAAATGAAAACGGGAGTCGCCACCAATCCCTTTTTGCTTAGGTGTGATTGGATCACCTTATAAAATATTTTTTTAAAACATTAATTTTGGCCTACGAAATTCAAGAAAAACAGGTTCGAGAGTCGGTTACGTACGAGGAAAGATTAGCAGCCTTGTAACACCCAAAATTGGTACCTAATTGATAAAATCTCCTAATGTTGAAATTTTGAAAAAGTTTAAAATATGATCCTTTTATTAGAAAGAAAACCCAAACTTACCTATCTCAAAAAAATAAAATGTTATACCCAGTAAATTAGAATATAACCTCTCATGGCTTCGAAACTAGGCTCACCTTTATTTAGAAAATTCTCATTTCGAGACACAAAACATCATATCCAATAAGTTAGGATATAACGTTTTGAATTTCCGAGAATAAGTTTTAATTTGGAAATTTATGAATTTCAATTTTAAAAGAAAATGGATACTTAATATTTTAAGTTCAATGATAAAAATTGAAACCCTGTGAGTTAGGGCACAATTTTTTCTCGAAGTCTCCAAATATTAGATATCACCGTATTTTTAAAACTATTTGAATAAAATGCTTCAATTCAAAAGATATTTTATAAAACAATGGTTTAAATAAGATATTATAACGTATATACTTAATGGCAATTCACCACAACTACAAATTATAGTAACAATTATTACTAATACAAATAATCAAAGAATAATATAACATGAATAACAAATAAAAGAACTATGCTAAGCAATAATAAACGATTAAAAGAATATAAATAGATAAACATGAGAAATAAAAATAAGTAGCGGAAATTAAAATTTTCATGAAATATAAAAATTCAAGAAATAAATATTAAATTCTATAAACAAAATCAAATAAATGAATAAATAAATGAATGATATATTTGAATATTATGACAAAATAAAAGGAATGTGGCAATCTCTAAAACGATTATTTATAAAAGATATTTTTTAAAGAAAAAACTTAGGGTATAAAAAAATCAAGGATAACCTATTATAAATATAATTTAATAAGTTAATATATATAAATATAAATATCAATACATGATAAAAAACAATTATAAATAAATAATATATAAAATTTTAAACAATATATATATAACACGTAATTATAAAAATTAAATATATATAATACAATATAAATAATATATGTTATACGATGTAAATAAATTTTATATAAAATAAAATTTTAAAAAATAATATATGATATAATATAATAATATATATAATATTCAAACATTAAAACATATAACGTAATAAATAATATACCAATTATAAAATAATATGTAAAGTATAAATAATATTAAACTAAATAAAATGACTTAGTATAATAAATAATAATAATGATGCATATATAATACTAAGTAATAAAAAAAATGACAATGCAAAGAATAAAAAAATTAAAGGATTAAATCAAAAAATAAAAAAAATCAGGGTAAAAGTGTAAAAGGATCGATTAAAACGCGCGTCATAATATAAGGACTTATTAGGCAATTAAGTCTTATCTCCTAAACGACGTCATTCTATCTCCTGCCTTGGAATAGCCTGAAAGACTTAATTGAAGTGAAATATAAACTTCAGAGCTAATTTAAAAATAAAAGAAAATTCAATTTAGGATGAAATTATAATTAATAAAATTGCAGAGGGACTAAATTAGCAAATTTCCCTTTTTATCAAAACATGCGGATCCTCTCTGGATTTTCGGGTCAACACGCGGATCTAAGACTAGACGTCGCTTTAACGCTTATTGGCTTAAGCTAAAACGGCGTCGTTTTTATGAGACTATATAAGTCAGTTTTCAGAAAAAAATTTCATTTGCTCCCCATTTTCTAAAAAAATTTGAGCATTCTCTCTGTCCTTTGGCCTTCGGCCAGGACACCGATGATAAACGTCGCCACACGCGCCGTCGCCCACGGTGGCTCAAAGGTAAAAACTCCATCTTTCTTTCTTTTTTTTTGAACATTGTTTTGTATATGAAACATGCATGGATCGAAGAAAAAAAATAAAAAAAGAAATAACACGGATAAAAAATAACGGAAATCACCTCTGTTATTTTTTATTATTCGCTGTATAATCTCAATGTATTTTTACTTGTATATTTCTCTCTGTATTCGTGTGTTCCTTTTACAGATTTTTGTAGGGCTTTTATAACCCTCGAAATAAAAATAAAAAAGGAAAAATATTTTTGTCCCATTTTGCCATGCTTTGCTGCTATCTTTTCCTTTTTTGTGCAGGAGAATGATGAGAATCTCGCGATGGAGACCCCATCTGTGCGTTGAATGCGGCGTGAGGAGAGGCTAGTGTCGGGGCTTCGCTGGGTGCGTGCTGGCTCTTGTGGCGCGAGGGAATTTTAGGGTTTTAGAAACCCTTAATTTTTTGATTAGGTTTTGGGCCCATGTGAGTTTGGGTTTGTTTTGGTAATTCGACCTAGGGGTCTAGTTGGGTAATCTGTTTTATTGTTTGGTATTGGGCTAAGGGTGTAACGGGCTTCGGGTAATTTATTTGGTCCTAGATTTCAGGGTTGGTTTTGTAAAAATGGACTGTAAAAGAATTTGGACTTTGGTTTTATTATTTTTATTTATTTTTATTATTTCTGGTTTGTTTTAAAGCCTGGGCAAAATGGGCCAATTACAAATTTTTCCAATGGGATAGGTCAAAGAGGGTGACACGTGATAGTGCGCAATTGGCCAGAGCTGCCACATCATCAAAAAATTAATGTTGTTAGGCTCAGTTTATATAGTGGACAAAAAACCCACAAGTACCAATTTAGGAGAAATGGACAAGTTTAGGTACCAATTTTATATTTAACCCATTTTCTTATGTACACTTTATTACCTCAATCAATTTTATATTTATACTTACTATTTATAAAGCCCTTTACTAAATCGGTGTCACCTAAACCTAATCATAGGCTGGACCACCTGTCTTGGCCTAATGGTCTGCCCGAAAAGTGAGAAGGTTTGGGTAATGATATAGGCTTGAAAAATAGGTTTGGACAAAAAATAAGACCCATTTTCTAAATGGGTCGGGCCTCATGCATAATTTTTTTGGTTCAAGCCCGACTCGAATCACATGCCTATATATATATTTTTTTATATTTTCAATTTGTTGGGAAACATTTGTTTTTATATAAAAAAATCTAAAAAAAATTACAATCGAGCCAGGCTCAGGTTTAGTATTTTTAATATGGGCTGGGCTTGGGCAAATTTTAGGCCCATTTTTCGAGTCGAGCTTGGGCTTGAAAAATGGGCATAAAATTATAGCAGCTCGTTTTTAGTCAAATTAGAATAATGGTTTTTGGACCATAAATCCAAGGTTAAAAATTATTTTAATATTATTTTAAGTGTTTAAAGCATGATAGTATGTAGGTGTGAAAGTTTCGTGAAGAAATTTTATCGTATGAATAGTTAATTTGATAAAAAGGACTAAATCGCGTAAAGCGTAAAACTTGAGTTATAATAGCTAATGGTGTCTAATAGCTATGGTTTATTAAATTTAAGGTCCTTATGTTGAAATTAGACCATTTGAATTGTAGTGGACAAAGATGGACACATATATGTGAATTTATAATGCTTTAATTAAAGGATAACTTAGTAATTTATGTAATTAAGTTAATAAAATAAAACAAAAACAAATTTTGGGTGCTTTCATCTTCTTCTAGCCGAAACTAAGAGAGGAAAAACCACCATTTTTATTCTTTGGAAGGTTCGGCCATAGTTTATTGAGTATATCAAGATAAGCCGAGATCGGGATTAGATCGAGGAAAAGGAAAAGTGGACGAATAGTCGATAATTTCCATCTGAGCAGCTCGAGGTAAGTTCGTATAATTAGAATTGAATTTTTAAATACTTGTAAATTATTTGAAATGAAAATATAATTGAGTAAATGGTATTGCTGAGTTTGAATGCCTAATTGATGAGAATTATTGAATACCAAGTCCCATTTGAACCGTAGAAAGTCGTAGTATACAAGTGACATGTCACTAGGGTGACCATTTTGGTCGAGATCCTGCATGTGTTGCGGACTCACCATAGCTCGTATGAGCTTCCCGATATATCAGCTCGTAAGAGCTTACCGTTTTAGCTCAATAGAGCTTACTGTCCATCAGTTCAAGAGGAGCTTACTGATCATAGCTTGAAAGAGCAGAAATGATAATGAATTGATGGATTACTAATTTTTACACGTAATGTATATCACCCAAGCATCCCTCGATATTCTAATAGGTTCAACGGGCATAAATTCTGTTATTGGTTATGTGAAAAAGCTATGTGTTTATACGGATGAAGTATTGTTTATACGAATGAATTATTGTTTATATGATTGAGAGTGAAATGTTACAAATGATGTATTTGATATATGAATTTGATATGATACAATGTATTGAGTATTAAATTGAGATAATGGATGATTACATGCACTTATGTGACTAACTTGTTGATGAATGCTTGTGTTTAGGTATTTGGTAATTGAATTGAGTATACCTTATTTATTGTCTTGATTATGTATAAATGGTAAGTTTAATTCTGAATTATATGGGCTTACTAAACTTTATAATTTACTTTGTTTATTTTCTTCTATGTTTTATAATATATCGAAGTTAGCTCGGAGCCGGAGATCGTCAGAGACTTCATCGCACTATTGGACATCTATTTTGGTACTTTTGTAGTGTGTATATATGGTATATGGCATGTATAGGCTTGAGTCATTTTGGTATGTATGATGAACATATATTTAGGCCATTGGAGTTGGCTTGTGATGGTGAATTTGATGTTGTTTATAAATGTGCAAATGGTATTATTTTGAGTTAGGTAATTGACCTATAATGAGTGATTCAGGTTGAATGGATATTACATGTTTGGAATGGTTTAGTTAATTGAATTGTATATGTGAATTAGGTATAAAATTATATGGCAAATTGTAGTATACATGTCATTTATGTTGATGGTAAAGAATTGGTATGATTTGAACTTTGATTGATGGTATTTGGTTGCATATTTGTATCTTGAATTGGTACCATTTGAGCTTGTTTAGGTATGTGCAAAATAGGTGGCAAAATGGCTTGGTAAATAGCCTTTTTTTTCCCACATAGGCAGAGACACGGGCGTGTGTCTCAGCCGTGTATGACACACGATTATGTTACACAACCGTGTGTCCCCTGGTGTTGAAATTGAAATGAAGTCAGTATGCTCCACATAGTCTCACACACGGGCGTGTGATCAACCGTCCGGCACAAGTCAGTATACCCCCTAATTGGCACACGACCTAGCACACGGTCGTGTGACTTGGCCGTGTTCCATAAGTTAGTATACCCTACAGGTTTGGCTCGGCCTAGCACATAGCTTGGCACACGGGCATGTGTGACCACTTCGAAGGGCACACGGGCTAGACACACGGGTATATGGTTGGCTGTGTGACTAAGTCAGTAAGCTCATTTTTTTGGACACGGGTAAGACACGGGCTAGGACACGACCATGTGATCCTATTTTGAATGTCTACACGGCCTGTGACATGGGCGTGTCTGGTGGCCGTGTGAGACACACGGCCTGGTCACATGGGCGTTTGTCCCTTGTTTTGGAGAAAAATTTTCTAAGTGCTCAAATTGTTTTAAAGGTTATCGGTTTAGTCCCGAACCACTTTCAATGCATGAATAGGGCCTCGTAGATTCGTATTAGGGATATATTAATTGAGGTAGATTGACAAATGTTTGAATTGATGAAATGTATGCTAATAGTATGTATAATTGAGTTCTAAGTCCAGTAATGCTCCGTAATCCTATTCTGAAGGTGAATACAGGTGAGGGGTGTTACAAAAATAATGTATTGGCCTAGCTTGACCCATGATCAGGTTTAGTGTCACTCATCAATCAAATCCCAACTCAAGTTAGAAATTACCAAAAAATCATTTTATTTGCAAAATAAGTTATATGATTATGTGAGTTTTTTATTATATATTTTTATAATAAAAATAAAAATTTATCCATACCTAAAAGAATTAAATTTTAATTAAATTACTTTAAAAAATTAAAATTCCAAAAAAAAACATGTTGAGGAAATTGAAATATGTAAAGCCAAAATCAATAATAAAAATTAAAATTTTGACACATAAACAAAAAGTTGAAAATGAAAATAAAAACATAAAGATTTTTAGTCGTTTTGGTCCTTTTTCATTTTCCCAAGGAGTTTCTGGATGTTTTTCCCGAGGAATTGTCGGGTTTACCTCTAGTTCGAGAGATTAAGTTTGGTATCGAGCTTCTACAAGGTAAAACTCCAGTTTCTATTGCTCTTTACCATATGGCACCGAAGGAGCTTATAGAGTTAAAGGCTCAGCTTCAGGAACTCCTTGATCAAGGGTTCATTTGTCCCAGTGTATCTCTGTGGGGGGCACCAATTTTATTTGTAAAGAAGAAAGATAGTATTATGATGATGTGTATTGACTATCGTTAGTTGAATAAGTTAACGATAAAGAATAAGTACCCACTTCTGAGGATCGATGATTTATTTGATCAGTTCTGTGGGGCTTCTGTGTTTTCCAAGATAGATCTCCGTTCTGGATACCATCAGCTTAAGGTTAAGGAAACTGATGTGTAACATCCGGAACTAGGGGTTGTTTGCAATTTAATTATTTTTCCCATGTGTGTGCTTGAAGAAATATGTATGCTTGATTCCTTGACATATTCTAGGGTCTAGTCATAACCCCGGGCTAGGTCTGACTTAGGGCTGAAATTTCTTTTTAGTGCTTAAGAGGAGGGAGCTAGGTGAGATTGGGGTTAAGAGAAATTTCGGGAGAAGCATGACACAAGGAGCTGGTTGGTAGAAGTGGCGTTGGGCACCACTTAATAGTGGAAGTGACGCCTAGTCTGTGTCTTGGGTTCGATTTCTGAGTGGCGCTTGAGTTTTACTTTTGCGTTATGTTTAAGGTGATGGGCTAGGAAGGCCTTAAAAATAAAATGGTGGGGATTATGGACATGAAAGTCGACGGGTAAAGTGGCTTGGGACGTTGTAAGGGTCATGGCAATGAGGTCCCATGTTCGAGTAGCATGGGCAAGAATGGGTGTTTTTTTTATGCCTGTTGGCGTGAAGGGAGAAAGCTGTGGCTGCACTTGGACTCTTAATTTGATAAGGATAAACCTTGTTTTATTTTTGAATTCAGCTGGAGGAGTGGGGTTATTAGTATTTTATTCTCATTTTATTTATTTGAAGAGGTGGCTAGGAGATAAAATAGAAGATAAATATTATTTTATGGGTGATAATTAAAAGCTAAAAATTATCACAAAAAGAGGGAGGTGGCCGAATGGAAAGGGAGTCCTAGGGAGAATTTTCGGCTAACACTCTTCTTTTTCCCTTGTTGCTCAAACCGAAACCCCATTCTCCTCCTTTGATACTTCTTGATTTTTCCTTTGAAGCATACAATAAACCTTGTGCCAAAAACCTTCCATCCATCTTTGCCGAAACACTCTAAGTCTCTCCTTTCATCTCCTTTCTTTCTTTCAAGCCCGGCTCCATACCTTTTTCTTTTGAGCCGAATATCCCTTACCACATAGGGCATAAGCCGAATCCCCCTAAGGAAGGTGCTGTCGGTTTCAAAGGTTGGTAAGTGTCTCTCTTTAGCATTCGGTTTCTTTTCTCTTCCGTTGGTGTGCCGAAAACATGTGTAAAAGCCTTGGTAAGGTTGGCCGAATGTGTTCTTAAGACAATAGGTGATGTGCTCTTTGGTGTGTAGGTAACGCTAAGGGGCTTTGAAGGTGTCTTTCGGGTTTCGCTTCTTCAAGGTAAGGTGACATATAGTTTCGGCCAAGGGCTTTGAATATGGATTTATGTATTAAAATCGAATCTGACATATGGTGTGTAGGATCTCGACTACTCAAGGCACAAGGGGCAAATTCGGGATTTTAATTTGCTTTGGTAAGTGATAATAGAGTTTCGACCCAAGGCCATATTTCAGGTGCAATTAATCCTTCGGGATTGATAGTATAGTCGAATAAGGCTTTTTGGATACTAACCTATGGTGGCCGAATGTAGGGCAGTACAGGAATACGTTTCGGGATTTTGCGATATCATATAGATTCGGGTTTTCTCCTTAGATCTTCGGTTAAACAGGTGTGTAAAACTCTTACACACTTTATTAGTTAGCATTGCTATTATGTTACGATTGAATCATTGTGGTAGTGATTTGCTTGTGGACATGTGCATGGATTCCGGGTAAGTCACTGGTGATTTAAAATCTATTATGGATGACATGATGGGTAATGTCCTATGCCATGACTTATATGCATGATTTATGATAATATGTTAAGCATGATATGAGCATGTTGGTAATGGGATTGATGAGAGGAGGGGGATTATTTCTCTATGGACTATCACCAGTGGTTTTCACCACAAGATGGGTTGGCCCCATCAGTTTGATTGTGACTTCGGTCACCAGTGGTTTTGACCACACCGTTGATATAAATTGTGACTAAGTCCCGGTGGTTTGGTACCACCATGGTTTTGACCACATATTGATAATTGTGACTTATGGTCATGATGGTTTTGACCACACGATGGGTTGGCCCCATCACTTGATTTGTGACTCCGGTCACGGTGGTTTTGACCACGGTGGTTTTGACCACACGGGTAGTTAAAGGAGTATGGATGGTTAGTTTGGGTTGCATGTTTGCATGTCTTTCTAATATTTTGTGTATGAGTTGCACTTAGGGTTGGGGATTTATACATTGAGTCTTGGTGACTCATCCCTTCCCATACCATTTTGCAGATGAGTAGATCGCGGAGATGGAGCCGGAGAGGACTCGAGGCGGCCATGCTTGTTCCTTGGATTTAAAATTTTATTTAGTACAGTTTAAGTTTATTTATTTTTAAATTTTTAGTTTGGTTTGTAATAAGGCCGCTAATAATTATTTTGGATGTTTACATAGTTGTTTTTACTTTACTTATACTATATTACAAATGAAACTATAAATTGTTAAGTGAATCGGTTATAAGTAACATTTTCAAATTAAGTAACTTCTACGAGTTTTCAAAGATGTTACCATCGGGTAGCAAAATTCACCAAGTCAACCATAACTCTGATGTTTCTAAAAATTTAAATGAACAAGTGTTTTCAAAGGAAAAAGGTTTCAACTCATTTTTTTTAGATCAACCCCATTCAAATTTTCACCTGTTTATCGGAATCTTTCAAAGCGTTTTTTCCGTGACATACCAGATCCGGTCAAGTCTCATGGGTCGGGTTTGGGGTGTTATATTTTTGGTATCAGAGCCCGGTTCAAAACTCGACTGTGGGGGCCCAGGGCCCAAAACATTTTTGGTAGGCCTCTGTGAAATATTATGAAATGGTTTTTAGTTTGAACAGCATGGCATCGAGTCTCCGGCACCTATCCGCCCAGGTAAGTATCTCTGACTGTTCTGTGAATACATGATAAGGGTAAATGTGTAACTTGGGAATGTAGAATAGAATGATAGGTACTTGAACTCTAGGACTAGTCTACCCCAATTACTACATAAGACTTAATTGCTTAATTAAACAAACCTATGTCTAAGTTGCCGAGTTAGGGTGTGGTAACCATGGTGCGCATGTCTAGGATTGGTATTCGGTGGGAGCTTGGTATTTAAGCAGTCCGCGTGACTCACCTCCTCTCCACTCGAATCCTACCTAGTGCGTAGCTTCGGTTCACCCTAACCAAGAGGACTTATTCATGGGCTAAACCCTAACTAAAACCCGAAAGGGAACTAGCCATATTTTCATAAAAACCCTAGTTTTAAAACTCTTAAAATCTCTTTTTAATGTGTGAGAACTATTGCTTTACAACATTTTTTCTGAAAAAAATTTTCGATTTGTAAAATTACTAAAATACCCCTAGTGGTAAAAATTACAAAAACGCCCTTGATTTGTTAAATGTTCAACTATCCAACAATTTTTCCAAAATTTCCTCATTTTGTAAAAGTGTTTAAAAACCCTATTTTTGCAAACATTCAAAGTACCTTGATTTTGGAAAATTACAAAATTGCCCCTAACCTACAAAAATTATCAAAATGACCCTGATTTTCAAAATTTTTGCAACACCATCAACTTGGGAAACAAATTCTCAGAAAGAACCCTCAAAGTTTTGAAACATTTGGAAATACCCCAGAATTAGCAAACTTTACAAAGTTACCCTGATTTATTACCAAAATACCCCCGAGCTTCAAAATCACCAAAATACCCCGATTTCAAAATTTTTCAAAATACCCCAAAATTTAAAAGTTCCAAAATACTTTTGACAAAATCATTCGAGAACTTCTATTTTTGGAAAAAATTACAAAAATACCCCTATAGGTTAAAATTACAAAATACCCCCGAATAGTGAAATGACGAAAATGCCCCTACACGGTAGATATGGTCGGTGAATGTTGTTTGTGTATGCACTTAGAACTAGGAGATAAGCCTGAAACTGGAATTATAGGTAGATTCGACTTCGAAAGAATCACTAAAAAAAAACTATTCCTCATAAAATTGCTCGTGGGTAAACAATGCAGTATTAATAATGCATAAAATTCTTAATCAGTTAAACGTGAACGAGAAGAATGAGTACAAGAGGTCGTGGACGTCCGCTGCGTGGTCGTGGTAGGGGTAGGATGACCTTGTCTGAGCTAGCGAGGTGGTCTCGGTCATGGGTCTAAAATGTGATCTTGGGATCTGCCGTGGCATGAAACTAAGTTTCAAGATCGGGCCAAATTGGTAACGATGTAGTATCCCAAGTTTGTACTATGAGTGTTGGAGCGAGTTGCCGAGGCGGTGCAGGGTAGGAGCCCAAAATTGTGGTTGAATGACTTGAGCTAACGGAGCGAAGTGTTTAGAGGAGTTTCAGGTGGCACCCAGTCGTGGAGTATTAGTTGGAATCAACGAGAGGATCATGGATGACTGGATTTTACGGTGAGGAAAAGTTGAAGGGTATAATCTCTCTACTTCGGGATGAGTCATACCAGTGGTGGCTCACTGTAAGGGATGGAGCGATGGCGGAGGATCTCACATGGGAATCATTTAAGGTAGCCTACCAAAAGAAATACATAGGAACTAGCTATGTGGATGCGCAGCGGAAGGCTTTCTTGAACCTGGTTCAGGGTAATAAGACAGTGGCAGAGTATGAGGCTGAATTTCTCCGGTTGAGTAGGTATACTCGTGGTATTGTGGGTACTGAGCATGAACATTGTGTTAGATTCGAGGATGGGTTGAGAGATGAGCTGAGGATGATGATAGCTCCACAACAGGAACGAGAGTTCGCTGTCCTAGTGGAGAAGTCTAAGGTTGCTGAAGGGGTAAGACAGTCTGTTAGGCGGAATCAAGATAGGAGTTGGAATAAGAGGAGCTCAGAATTTTTGAGGTTTTCTGGTAATCAACAGAAGAGGACGAGGTATGGTGGGTCAAATGAAACTGCTAGGCCTGCTGCTGCTGCTAATCCTCAATGGCCGCCACGATGTACTCGGTGTGGGAAGTCTCACACGGGGGAGTATTGGAATGGTAATCGGGGATGTTTCAAATGTGGATCCATGGAACATCGAGTTAGGGATTGTCTGAAAAAGGCAGCTAGGCTAAGGTCAGAGGGTCAGGATCGTGCACCAAATAGGAGGGATAATCAACAACCACCGAGAGGTCGTGGTGCAGGAAGAGGAGGTAATGGTGCCGAGAGGAGGTCGGGGCACTGAGGGGAGGCACCGGTGGTACTGAGGCTAGGCAACCTGGTTTGGTCTATGCCGCGAGGCGTCAGGAGGAGGGCAACGCACCAGATGTCATAACTAGTATGTTCTGGATCTTTGGAGTACCCTATAGTACCTTAATTGATATTGGCTCAACCTACTCATACATTGCTAGTAGCGTAGTGGAAACTCTGCACTTAGACTCTGAGCTTACTTCTAGGAACATGACTGTATTAAGCCCTCTAGGTCACTCTGTAGAAGTAAGTAAACTCTATAGGAATGTACCCCTAGAACTCTAAAGGGTCGTGTTCTTGGCTGACTTGATGGAACTACCATTACGAGAGTTCGATCTAATCCTCGGTATGGATTGGCTAGTAAAGTATCAGGCTAGCCTGGATTGTGCAGCTAAGCGCATGGTATTAAAGACCATGGAAGGTGATGAAGTGGTGATGATGGGTAAAAGGAGAGATTACCTATCTAATCTGGTTTCTGCATTAAAGGCGGAAAAAATGGTTAGAAAAGGTTGTGAAGCATATATAGTGCATGTCTGTGCTTTGAAAGCTAAGGGTGCAACTGTGAGGGATGTCCAGATCGTAAGGGATTATGTTGATGTGTTTCTAGAGGAACTCCCGGGTCTACCTCTGGATCGTGAGGTTGAATTTGGTATAGATTTGTTACCCGAAATCGCGCTAGTATCCATAGCTCCGTATCGGATGGCGCCGAAAGAATTGGTAGAGTTGAAGGCTCAGATTCAGGAATTATTGGATAGAGGGTTCATCCGACCAAGTGTATCGCCTTGGGGAGCTCCAGTGCTTTTTGTCAAGAAGAAGGATGGAACCATGAGGATGTGCATAGACTATCGGCGACAACAAAGTCGACAATAAAGAACAGGTATCCTTTGCCCAGGATTGATGATTTGTTTGATCAACTCAAGGGTGCATCGGTGTTCTCTAAGATCGACCTTAGGTCAGGGTACCATCAGCTTAAGGTGAAGGAGGCTGATATCCATAAGACGGCATTCTGTACTCGGTATGGGCACTACGAGTTTTTGGTGATGCCTTTTGGTTTGACGAATGCACCAACCACGTTTATGGACATGATGAACCGGGTTTTCCAACCCTATCTGGATCGGTTCGTCGTGGTATTCATAGACGACATTTTGGTGTACTCGAAGCCTGAGGAGGAGCATGACGCTCATCTTCATGTGGTTCTGCAACTTCTAAGGGAGAAACAATTGTACGCCAAATTCAGTAAGTGTGAGTTCTGGCTTAAAGAGGTAACTTTTCTAGGGCATGTTGTTTCAGCCGAGGGAATCAGGATGGATGCCCTAAGATTGAGGCAGTATTAGAGTGGAAACCACCTAAGTCGGTTATGGAAATTCAGAGTTTTTTGGGGTTGGCAGGATATTATAGGAGATTCATGGAAAATTTCTCCTTAATCGCAGCACCGTTGACTAAGTTGCTGAGGAAAAGAGTTCCGTTTGTGTGGTCTGAGAAGCAGCAAGAGAGTTTCGATAAGCTGAAGAGGATTTTGACAGAAGCACCAGCTTGATTCAGCCTGAGGCAGAAAAGGAATTCACTGTGTATTGTGATGCATCGCATCTTGGTTTAGGTGTGTCTTGATGCAAGACAGGAAGGTGGTTGCTTATCGTCCACGGCGATTGAGGCCTCACGAAGGTAACTATCCGACACATGATTTGGAATTGGTCTTTGTGATTTTTGCCTTGAAGATTTGGAGGCACTATCTGTATTGGGAGAAGTCGGTAGTGTACACGGATCACAAGAGCCTGAAGTACCTCTTGACTCAAAAAGATTTAAATCTGAGGCAGCGGAGGTGGATTGAGTTGCTAAAGGACTACGACTGCTCAATCGAATACCATCCGGGTAAGGCTAACGTGGTAGCTGATGCTTTGAGCCGTAAGGTGGTAGCGAATTTGCGAGCAATGTTTGCTCACCTAAGTCTCTATGAGGATGGGAGCCTTCTGGTAGAGTTGCAAGTAAAGTCGTCTTGGATTGATGAGGTCAAAGAAAGGCAGATGACCGACAAAGTTCTGAGTATTCGGAGGTTGCAAGTACAGAGCGGTGAGGCCGAAGGGTTCAGCTTGGGCAGTGATGGAGTATTGTATTTTCAGGGGAGAGTATGTATGCCTAAGGATGATGATTTGAGGCAGCGAATCCTTAAAGAAGCTTATAGCAGCCCGTACGCTATGCATCCTGGAGGCAGCAAGATGTATCGGGATTTAAGGGAGCGGTTTTGGTGGCCAAGTCTTAAGGGGAAGTAATGTAAAGTTAGTGGGCAAATGTCGACATGCCGATGAAGTTAAAGTCGAGCATCAATTGCCATTAGAATTTTATTACGGTAGGTAAAGATCCAGATGGAAGTGAGAGGAGATTACTATGGATTTCGTAAGTGGGCTTCCCTCACGCCCGATGAAGATGCAGTTTGGGTGATAGTAGGCGGTTGACCAAGTCGGCCCATTTCATACCGTGAGGTTGACTACTCGCTTGAAGGTTAGCCAAGTCAGTATATAGCAGTGATAGTGCGGTTGCATGGAGTACCGGTGTCCATTATCTCAGATCGGGATCCCCGGTTCACGTCGAGATTTTGGAAGGCCTTACATCAGGAGTTAGGCACGAAGTTGAATTTCAGCACGGCTTTTCATCCGCAATCTGATGGACAATCTGAGAGGGTAATCCAAGTGTTGGAAGATATGTTAAGGGGCTGTTTCGCTTATAACAATAGTTACCAAGCAAGTATTCAGATGGCACCGTATGAGGCGTCAGATTGTCGAAATGTCGTACTCTACGTGTTGGATGAGTGAGAGAACGTCGGATGTTGGGTCCGAGTTAGTAGCGAGAGCGGGGATAAGGTTAGAGTAATTCGAGCTCGTCTTAAAGAGGCGTCGGATAGGCAGAAATCCTACGCCGATCTTAAACGCAGGGATGTGGAGTATGCAGTAGGTGATAAGGTCTTCTTGAAGGTATCACCTTGGAAGAAGGTGCTGAGGTTAGGCCGGAAGGGCAAGCTAAGCCCTAGATTTATCGGGCCGTACACGGTGCTGAAATGTGTGGGATCGGTAGCTTACCAGCTTGAGTTGCCGACAGAGTTAAGCCAGATCCATGACGTCTTCCATGTTTCGATGCTGAGGCGCTATCGATCGGATCTATCACACGTAGTGCCGATTGCGAAAATTGAAGTGAACACAGACTTGACTTTCGAGTAGGAGCCGGTACAGATTTTGGATCGTGATGTCAAGGTTCTGAAGAGGAAGTCAGTACCGTTGGTAAAAGTGCTATGGCGAAACCATGGTACGGAGGAGGCCACGTAGGAACCCGAGGATGTGTGCGGCAGCAATACCCCTAACTCTTCTGATCCAGGTAATTTCAAGGCCGAAATTATTTTTAAGGGGGGTAGAACTGTAACATCCTGAACTAGGGGTTGTTTGCAATTTAATTATTTTTCCCATGTGTGTGCTTGAAGAAATATGTATGCTTGATTACTTAACATATTCTAGGATCTAGTCATAACCCCGGGCTAGGTCTGACTTAGGGCTGAAATTCTTTTTAGTGCTTAAGAGGAGGGAGCTAGGTGAGATAGGGGTTAAAAGAAATTTCGGAGAAGCATGACACAAGGAGCTGGTTGGTAGAAGTGGCATTGGGCACCACTTAAGGGCTGGAAGTGATGCCTGGCACAGGTCTTGGGTTCGAGCTGCTGGAGTGGCGCTTGTAGTTTTACTTTTTGCGTTATGTTTAAGGTGATGGGCTAGGAAGGCCTTAAAAATAAAATGGTGGGGATTATGGACATGAAAGTCAGACAGGTAAAGTGGCTTGGGACGTTGTAAGAGGCTGCGCCAATGAGGTCCCATGTTCGAGTAGCATAGGCAGCAATGGGTGTTTTTTTTATGCACGCTGGCGTGAAGGAAGAAAGCTGGTGGCCTGCACTTGGACTCTTAATTTGATAAGGATAAACCTTATTTTATTTTTGAATTCAGCTGGAGGAGTGGGGTTATTAGTATTTTATTCTCATTTTATTTATTTGAAGAGGTGGCTAGGAGATAAAATAGAAGATAAATATTATTTTATGGGTGATAATTAAAAGCTAAAAATTATCACAAAAAGAGGGAGGTGGCTGAATGGAAAGGGAGTCCTAGGGAGAATTTTTAGCTAACACTCTTTTTTTCCCTTGTTGTTCAAACCGAAACCCCATTCTCCTCCTTTGATACTTCTTGATTTTTCCTTTGAAGCATACAATAAACCTTGTGCCAAAAACCTTTCATCCATCTTTGCCGAAACACTCTAAAGCTCTCTTTTCATCTCCTTTCTTTCTTTCAAGCCCGGCTCCATACCTTTTTCTTTTGAGCCGAATATCCCTTACCATATAGGGCATGTTGAATCCCCCAAGGAAGGTCTTTGTCGATTTCAAAGGTTGGTAAGTGTCTCTCTTTAGCATTCGGTTTCTTTTCTCTTAGTTGGTGTCGAAAGCATGTGTAAAAGCCTTGGTAAGGTTGGCTGAATGTGTTCTTAAGACAATAGGTGATGTGTTCTTTGGTGTGTAGGTAACGCTAAGGGGCTTTGAAGGTGTCTTTCGGGTTTCACTTCTTCAAGGTAAGGTGACATATAGTTTCGGCCAAGGGCTTTGAATATGGATTTATGTATTAAAATCGAATCTGACATATGGTGTGTAGGATCTCGACTACTCAAGGCACAAGTGGAAATTTCAGGATTTCAATTTGCTTTGGTAAGTGATAATAGAGTTTCGGCCCAAGGCCATATTTCAGGTGCGATTAATCCTTAGGGATTGATAGTTTAGCCGAATAAGGCTTTTTGGATACTAACCTATGGTGGCCGAATGTAGGGCAATACGTGAATACGTTTCAGGATTTTGCAATATCATATAGATTCGGGTTTTCTCCTTAGATCTTCGGTTAAACAGGTGTGTAAAACTCTTACACACTTTATTAGTTAGCATTGCTATTATGTTACGATTGAATCATTGTGGTAGTGATTTGCTTGTGGACATGTGCATGGATTCCGGGTAAGTCACTTGTAATTTAAAATCTGTTATGGATGACATGATGGGTAATGTGCTATGCCATGACTTATATGCATGATTTATGATAATATGTTAAGCATGATATGAGCATGTTGGTAATGGGATTGATGAGAGGAGGGGGATTATTTCTTTATGGACTATCACCAGTGGTTTTCACCACAAGATGGGTTGGCCCCATCAGTTTGATTGTGACTTCGGTCACTAGTGCTTTTGACCACACCGTTGATATAAATTGTGACTAAGTCCCAGTGGTTTGGTACCACAAGTGGTTTTGACCACATATTGATAATTGTGACTTATGGTCATCAGTGGTTTTGACCACACGATGGGTTGGCCCCATCACTTGATTTGTGACTCCGGTCACCAGTGGTTTTGACCACCAGTGGTTTTGACCACACGGGGTAGTTAAAGGAGTATGGATGGTTAGTTTGGGTTGCATGTTTGCATGTCTTTCTAATATTTTGTGTATGAGTTGCACTTCCGGGTTGGGGATTTATACACTGAGTCTTGGTGACTCACCCCTTCCCATACCATTTTGCAGATGAGTAGATCGCGGAGATGGAGCCGGAGAGGACTCGAGGCGGCCATGCTTGTTCCTTGGATTTAAAATTTTATTTAGTACAGTTTAAGTTTATTTATTCCTAAATTTTTGGTTTGGTTTGTAATAAGGCCGCTAATAATTATTTTGGATGTTTACATAGTTGTTTTTACTTTACTTATACTATATTACAAATGAAACTATAAATTGTTAAGTGAATCGGTTATAAGTAACATTTTCAAATTAAGTAACTTCTACGAGTTTTCAAAGATGTTACCATCGGGTAGCAAAATTCACCAAGTCAACCATAACTCTGATGTTTCTAAAAATTTAAATGAACAAGTGTTTTCAAAGGAAAAAGGTTTCAACTTATTTTTTTTAGATCAACCCCATTCAAATTTTCACCTGTTTATCGGAATCTTTCAAAGCGTTTTTTTCCGTGACATACCAGATCCGGTCAAGTCTCATGGGTCGGGTTTGGGGTGTTACGTGATGTTCATAAGACTGCTTTTAGGACTCGTTATGGGCACTACGAGTTCCTAGTCATGCCCTTTGGTTTGAAAAATGCTCCAATTGCATTCATGGATCTTATGAATTGGGTTTTTCAGCTGTACTTGGATTAGTTCGTTGTGCTCTTCATCGACAATATTCTAGTATACTCTAAGACCGAAGGTGATCATGATGAGCATATTAGAGTAGTTCTTCAAATACTCCAAGAGAAATAACTCTATGCTAAGTTGAGCAAATGCGAATTCTGGTTGAGGGAGGTAAGTTTTCTGGGTCATGTGGTTTCTGCTGAGAGGATCTGAGTTAATCCTAAAAAAATAGAGGTTGTGCTTGAGTGGAAACAACCTAGGAATGTTTCTGAGATTTTCAGTTTTCTTGGGCTAGCAGTTATTATCAGAGGTTTTTCGAGGGGTTCTCATTAATTGCAGCTCCTCTGATTAAGTTGTTGCATAAAAACGCTTCATTTGTCTGGATTGATGAGTAGCAGTCAAGCTTCAAGAAGCTCAAATCCATTTTGAGAAGCTCAAAATCTTAATTTTTTTTTTTTGTTAAACTCTGTCTTTTGTTAGCACTTGCTTCAGTGGTTCAGTGGCGTTTGGAGGTTATTAGTTCGAATCTTTGCAGGGGTGTAGGGTGATTTTATTTTGTAAGTCTTTGGTCAACTATTCAAATTAGTGGTGTTGGATTGGAAGTCAAACATTGGGTTGTTATCAGGTTGTGGGATTAGATTTGTTAAGGGAGTTTATTTTATTTTGAGAAAAATCCTCCCCAAGTTACTCTTTTTCAACCGCTCATTATTTCATTTTTCTTTTCAAAATTCTTTTTGCTTTTTCACGTTTTGTTTGTTTCAATTTGGGGTTCTATTCCTTTTTTTCCTTCTTTATTATTTCTTTTGTTTTCAAGTCTTTCTTCAATTCTTCTCCTATTCATTTTGTAATTGTTCATATTTTGAGTTCCATTCTTGCTACGCGAAGTGGTTGGGTAAATGTTCGTGATTTTTGGATTATTATTAGTGGTTTTGGAAGTGAGAGTTTTATTTTCTTTTTGGATTAATTATTTAATGTTTGATAGGAGAGGTTGCGGGGAACAACATATTACCGGCAAATTAGGCATTTTTTAGGACTATTAACATCGTTTGGGGTAAGCAATTGAACACCCGATGGGTTAATTTTCGACATTTTAGTGTGTTTATTGGCTATTGTGAACTAATGTGTTACTTGGATTTTACTAAATAATTAATGGAATTAATCATTTTGATGGTTATTTTAAGTTTTGGGAGTATCTTGGGAGAAATCGCATCTAAAAATACCTACGTGTGTAACGAGAAACTCGAAAAATAGCAAACGAGAAAGCCAAAAGTGGGTGCTACAGATGCCACACGGCCATGTGGTAGGCCGTCTACTAGACCGTGGGTGACACAGGGCATGTGTGAGGCCGTATGGGCCCAAAATTTAAGATTTTTATCGAAGGCTGTACATGTCGTCCCGATCGATCGCGGGCATTTCGTAAGGACGGTTTGTGATTAAATATATTGTAAAACATGAAATTTGGACATCTGTTAGTATAGTATATGCTATATGTAAGATTAACTAAGATGCCAAATAATAAATAAAGGCGCAACTTTATGTTAAATATATGATTCGAATATGATATGTTGTGCATGTAAAACTATAGCATGTATAATTTCTGCTCTGAATAAGTATGATATATAGTATATTCGGTATCTGCATCTGGGCTAGGTTATAAATAACATGTGGAGGAAGTGATTTTGTAAAGAGGCAGTAAATCGCCTAATGATCAGGTAGCTCAACTGCAACTATTCTGTAAAGTGTCCTATTGACACAAAGTGGTGTGTAGGGATGGATGAGTGTTTTATACCCATATAGTGTGTTGGGATGGTCGGAGATGGTGTATGGCGGTTGGAGGTAGAATTATATGTCAGATCTGTTGTATTCTGTTATAAACTTGTTTATGATAAATCTATCTAATATGCATTTATCTGCTTTAAGTTATTCGTTGTACACTGAGTTTCAAAAACTCACTCTTTGTTTGATTGATATTTTTAGGTAATCCTCAGACTTAGGTGGGTTGGTGCAAGCGGGGAGCTCAGTTAATGTATTAATCTATTTAAATTGATCTATTTAAGTTTTGGTATTTTGGTTTTGTAAAATTTTTGGACTGTCTAGACTGTTTAGATTTTTTTTAAACTTATTCTCGTATTTTGCTTAATACTGCTCAACTGTTTCAGTTGACAAAATGCATTCCTACCAAAATAGAGGTTTTCAAACAACGAATTGTGTTTCTCAAATATCCCTTTTAAGGAGTCTTCCGCTACGAATTGTATAAATTTTAGAAAATATAAACAAAACAACGTTTTTAGTAAATAGAACAATGAGAAATGATTTTGAATAAAACCGAGATTTTGAAAATTTATGACGATTTTCCATTTACTCAAAAACCAAGTTTTCAATCATATTAAGAAAAAACTCTAGATTTGGCCATAAAGTCTAGGTCGGATTTGGGGTGTTACATATACATTCTTTTTAGACTTTTAATTCAACACTTTATAATTTAATTCAACCCAATGCATGTTTTTCTATTTTCCGAAATAAATATTATTAAATTAATTAACTTTCTAATTAATTTTAATTTTGTTAAAGTCATGTCAACTTTATTGTAAAAGAATCTATAAAAGATATATTTAATTTATACATTCAACGGATTCATAATAACCAATTAATTTAATTCCAATTTTTAACTTTAATTATTACTTAAATAATAATTAGAAAAGATTAAATTAATTCTCGAGACCATTTTCATACTTAGTGAAAAACTACATTCATTTATGAATTAATCTATTTCTTTAACTTTATCATTTATATTCATTGATTCTAAATACAAGTTATTTACAATTTCAACGACCTAACAAAAGAGTGATTGAACATATGTGATTAGAGCTCCAATAATCGACATTTATAGTTGTCATGCTATTGTTAAAAAAAAAAACTAATTTACTTAATAAATCTATACACAAAAGATATGGTTGAATTATAGTTGATTATTTAAATATTTTGTGTTATTTGAATAAATCAAATTTAATTTAAAAACTTAAACTAATTAATTTAAAATATTATTAAATTCTTTTCAAGAAGGTTCAGATTTTGCTCCTCTTATTCTTAGTTATAAGTTAATAGTGTCTCCCAGAGCTAGGGCTATATAATGAAACAAACTTAATCCAACGAATTATGTTTGGTTTGATAAGTTTACAACTTCAAAATGTGTTTATATTCATGAATTGTTGTTATTAATAGCAATATGCAAAGCATTACTTTCAAAAGGGTTATGATAGTTGGGGCAAAAGATACAAGATAATGGGTGAATGCCAGGGTCCCTCCCAACACCGCACACCTGCCTATATTTCCAATAAAATATTCTATAATTTAATTAAAAACTATATTTTGTACCAGCCCCAAACTCCCCAAAAGCCGGCTTTGCCATAAAAGAAATTCAACTCAAACCACAGAACATGCCTGCACAAAGGGTCAAAACAGTCCTTATATGGTACTCCAAAATTCTTTTTTATGGAATTGAGCTGCCATAAAAAAGGCGGTAGTTAAGGCAACTGGGCAAAGCCAAGGGATCCTCTCCAAAAAAACCGTTGGCAACAGCTGTATGACACCCAAAGTTTAACCTAAAGCTACCCTGTCCCAACAAACGGGCAGCTCAAAAATATAAATCATTTCCACTGACCAAACTTTAAAAAAACAAATCAACATAAAGTAAACTAACTACCCAGCATGAGATGTATATAAATGGGGCTTTATGGCACCCCCACCCATTACTGCTTGTCTCAATTTCATATTCCTCACTTTTGCAGCAAAATTCACGGAGAGACTACACCAACAAATGGAGGCATTGAGGATGAGACTATTTTTGGCCATGATGGTGGTGTTGATGGCCATGTCGGCGGTCCAATATGTTGCGGCAGCTGATGCACCGGCCCCTACTCCTACCTCAGATGCCACCGCATTCGTGCCGACGGCGTTTGCTTCCCTTGTCGCTCTTGCGTTTGGTCTCCTCTTTTAAAATGGGTGAATTTGTATTAGTTGTTGATATTTCAATATTGGGGTTTGTGTAGAGTTCTTTTGTCTTCTTTTATTCTTTCTCTCTAAAGGCCATACAAGTCTTTTTAATCCTTTGGTTATGAAGACGGAAAAGAGATGGAGAAAAGGTGGAGGATTTTTTCTGTTGTTGTTGGGAATTTACTTATGACAAATGGTGGATATTTTCATTGTTTCGATTTTAATGTATATCTGATTGTTGCTGAGCTAATGAAGTTTTTGTTACTATGTTCCATTAAGAAGAGTAGGATAATTTGATTTTGTTGTCCATTCTCTTGCAAGTGGCCATAAATCTTTCAACTAAACTATCACTCTTCCACATGCACATGCACATGCACATGGTTTGCCTCAGTTTACCATCCAAGTTGAGAAAACCAAAATTAATAAACAGATAGAAATGGGTCATTATTAGAGGTGTGCATGGGTCGGGCCGGGTTCAGGTCGGGCCCAACTAAAAATTTAGGCCCGTTTATTGGGCTCAGGCTGGGACGGCCAAAAAATAGGTCTAAAATTTTGCCCAAGCCCGGCCCATATAAAAATACTAAAACCAGGGCCGACCTATTACCAGTATTAATTTTTATATTATTTTATATAATTTTAAATATATATAATACATCAAAATATTAAAAAATCAAAATAAATATTTTTCAACAAATTGAAAATAAATTTTAAAAAATATGTAGACTTAAATAACATTAAAATAGATGAACTTGACAAGCAAATGCCTCTAAAATAATAATAAAATCAACAAATATCTTTAAAATAATAACAAAATTAACAATAAAATAAGTTTTATATAATATCTAAACAATAACAACAAAATAATAGAAACATAATAGTAAAATTATAGCAAAATAAAGAGAAAAACAATAAGAAAATAATATTTAAAAAATAATTTTTTTTGCCTTTAATGAATTCGGGCCGGGCCCGGGCCAAAAATCTCTTACCCGAGCCCGGCCTATTTTTTAAACGGGCCTTATTTTTTTGTCCAAGCCCATTTTTCGGGCCTATATTTTTGCCCAAACCCTCCCACATTTCGGGCGGACCTTCGGGCCGAGTCGGACCGCCCAGCCCATGCACATCTCTAGTCATTATCCATGTAGCAGAATTACTACAATCCCGATTGTAAAATTACCTTAACACATTCACTTTTATGTCCACAGTTAATTCCTGGGAAAACTATAAAATTATTTATTTATGTATCATTTACTAAATCAATTTGTTAAATTTAAATTACTAAACCATTAACAGTATAATAGCAAATTAACGACGCCGTTAGTAATGTTTTTTATTTTCCTTTCATTTCTTTTCACGTCAACCTTTTTTCTCTTTCCTTTTACTGTCTCCATTTTACTTATTTTCTCAAATGCTTCTTCAACATAAAATATATTAAGGTAAATTATACATTAATTACTCAATTATGAGTATTTTTTGTTTTGATCAATTAATTAAAAAATTAGAATTTGATCACTAATGTATTTAATTTTATAATATTTTTTCTAATTTTAATAAAATTTAATTTTTTATTTTTATTAAAATTTAATAATTTTATAACTTTTATTGATTTTCATTTTTTATAATTTTCTTGCCACATGTCACGCCATGGTTGTGACACGGGGTGACTTTAATTGCAAAAAAAAAAAGGGGCTTAATTGCTATTTTTGAAAAATTTTGAGGGCTTTTTTTATGCATTTTGAAAGTTCAAGCACCCAATTGAATGCAAAAGAAAGCAGGGTCTTAATTGCTTTTTTTTTTTGAAAAAGTTTGAGGGCCTTTTTGATACATTTTTAAAGTTCAAGTACCTAATTGAGTGTAAAAAAATGCTTTGAGGGCTTTTTACACCCTTAAGCCTTACTATTTCTTACTTTGTAAAAATAAGGGTTAATGTACTATTTGCCCCCAAAGTTGCACCGAATTATCACATTAGTACATAGAGAATTTTTTATATCAATTTAAGTACTTGAAGTTTTCAATTTTTGTATCAGTTTAGTACCTGAAGTTTCCAAATTCTTTTATCAATTTACCTCAACCGTTAACAACGTAAAAAAAAAAAAAAAAGATGATTAGGGAAAATACAAATTACCGACCTTATACATGTTTATGGATAGTTTTGAAACATGGTTGTCATTTGTAGAGGTTATACTATGAACATCAAAGGCCATGTGGTGAGTTGCGTCGGTATTAATTATCTAAGGTGCTCGAGATTTTTAAAAGTGAGCAGCAAAATTGGATATTGTTTGCATGTGATTATAAGAAATCTAACAATACATATGTGTAGAACGACCAGGTTGATCACATAGTTGGTAGTATATTGTGTATGGGGAAAGTTGTTGTATATTATTACGTCGGGGATGCCAAGGTTGATTGTATTTGTTGGAATTGTTATTGGAGTTTTGTTGACAGTTGTTGGTATTATTGCTAGAGCGTGATGAAATGAAGGATGAGTTTTGGGCAATATTTACAATAATGGATATTGCTAGCGGCTTTTTTTGTCTTCATGCGGTAAAATTGTAACACCTGTCACCCGACCCAATCGTCGGATCCGAGCTATAGGATGTTACGATTGATGTTTGAGCAACTCTGGACAATTTTACAACATCCGACCAATCACATATGAAAAAAAAAAAAAACCCATTCACATTCTAAACATGTATTACGATCATTTCCAGGTTCCACACAAGCTTATGAAAGCTCTTTTGCAAAACCGTACACGAATTAAGACCAAATTATAAAGTTTTGAAAATTCAGGATCGACGTGGCAACCTCAAAATCTCCACATCGTGACGTTGCCAACTCAATATGTCACTTCACGACTTCATGCATAATGACGTCGTGATATCACTTACTATCGGCCCACGTTGCAACGTGAGATACATCGAGACGTGGCCCTTGTTTTTAGCCAAAAATACCATTTGGTGCCTATTTACATGCTTAGACCTAAACCTACCGATACACATATTCACCTAACATTTTCAACTGTACCAAAACATGCATAATCAAACTAAAACAAATCCATAAAACTTTAAGCATTTAATCTTTCAAATGGCATAACATTCGTATTCTAAACTTATACCTATTTCAAACACTTTCAACTCAAAGTACCATTTTCTTCTATATGCAAATCCTATTATATATACATTTCATGCATGGAATTAACATCTCTAACTCAAAAACATTAACCAAAGTTAATCCATATGTCACTTAGTACAAACACCTAGCTTTTCATACAATTCAACATTTACCACAAGCTCAAGCATACCATTCTAACAAGAAAATGACTAGTTCCATACATTTTATGCCTATTTATATGCTACAACTTTGATAATCAAAACAAATAATTTACTACCAAATCAGTGATAGTGTAAGCTTCACAATGATTCAACTTGACGAGTTCCGCAAGGTAACGATCTACAAGGGAAGAAAACAACTTGAATAAGCATTAAGAAATGCTTAGTAAGTTAAAATAGAAAATACAATGCTTACCTTATTTTTACCTAAGCATTTAAAGCTACTTTCTTTTAGCATAACTTTGGCTAGAACATGGAACCCAAAACATCAACAAGGTGAGTATTAATTTATAACAAAGATCATTAAGTACTACAAGTAACTTAAAATACCGATTCATGTAACACCCCCAACCCATATCCGTCGCCGGAACAGGGTTACTGAGCATTACCAGAGTTTATAGAACAAATATAATTAATTCATATCATTTACTATTCATATCCAAATCCAATCATATTCAATCATATTTCCTTAAATGGATCCTTGAGGCCTAATTTATGTATTAAAAATGAGTCAGGACTAAATTAAGAACTCAAAAAATTATTCGTGAAAATTTAAAAATTTTCCTAAATAAAGGGGGCATACGCCCGTGTGGATAGGTCGTGAGGCTCACATGGTCAAGTGACACACCCGTGTCTTAGGCCGTGTAACTCTTTGACTTGGGTCACACGGCCAGCCACACGCCCGTGTGCTAGACCATGTGGTCAATTTAATTTTCAAAAATTAGGTGCAGGGGTTACACGGCCAGGACACACGCCCATGTGCTGGGCCATGTGTCTCACACGGCTGAGACACACGCCTATGTCTTTACCCGTGTGCTCAATTATGCGCATTCTGTTTCTCTAATTTTAAGATGCAGAGGACACATGGCCAAACCACACGTCCGTGCGCATGGCCGTGTGTCGCACATGGTTGAGACACATGTCCATGTGGACAAAATAAGACCATTTTCTAAGCCTTATTTCTCACAATTTTTACCTTGCATCTACATCAACACTTCAATATATTCACCAACCAATTAAAGGCATATAAATCAATCTAATGATCAAGTTTTACGCATGACACATTTACTCATGTTTTCAAGTATCATTTTTTTACATTAAAATTATATACTTACCCCAAACTTTATTGCATCTAACATATTAAGCCTAACACATTCATATACTAAATATAATAAACCTCATGCATAACTATACATTAAATTTTTTATCACTAGCCATTCTAATGGCTAGTTGTAACAAAAACTTTTACATAACCTCATTTATTATCATTAGCCTATACATGCCATTACACCAAGGTAAGATTCCTATTTATAACAAAACGAGCTGGAGGATAGTGTGATAATGCTCCGACCGATCTCCAACTTTTATGAGCTTTTGAGTACTATAAAACAGAAAAAAGAAAACCTAGTAAGCGTTTGAAGCTTAGTAAGTTCGTATAACAGGAATTTCACTTACCAATTATGTTCATTTAAAATAAGCATATCAATAACATGCATTCCAACAAAATTAGCCATTTGCCTAATCACATACACTTAATCAAACAAGTTAGTCATAAATTTTCTAAATACTTTTCAAATAATAATGATGATGAACCCATCAGGTAATAACTTTCATATACATAATCCTTTCATATAGTATTTTCACATAACTCATACATTTCCATAACAAGCCATCTCAAGTTCAATGTAGACATGTTAAAACTGTACCCATTGAATTTATTTGAAATATCGATGGATACATCAGTAGTACACTCAAAGTGTACAAAATTATAAATCCGTCAATTCGTATTCAGGGGTACCCATTTAAGGCACATAATCAGGAAACACTCTCTAGAGCCATGTAACATGATGCTCATGTGAGCCATGTATTAGGAAGCTTATCTAGGCTAAACAGGAAACTCATAAGAGTTTTAATCAGGAAGCTCATTGAGCTTAATATCTAACACCCCTTACCCATATCCGAAGCCGAAACTGGGTTTAAGGCATTACCTAACTTATCACACTTAACATCTCAAAATGAGCTATAAAATATCGTTGTTAAACCTATTGCAAAGCTCAATCTTGGCCTACAAGGCCCTAAACATACCTCTGAGAGGCTTCAAAACTAATCCCGAAACTTTTATAAACCGAGAAACTTTTCATCAAAATAGGGGCCACACGCCTGTGTTGGTCTAGGAACACGCCCATGTGTTATCTCACACGCTCGTGTTCGATGCCCGTGGACGACACTGACTTAATCACATGGCCTGGACACGCCCGTGTCTTCTATCCGTGGAGCTCTCTGACTATAACATCATCAACCCTTAATTAGCACACGGCCAAGGCACACGCCCATGTGGCTGGCCCGTGCTCGTCTCTGATTAATCCACACGATTGGTTACACGCCCGTGCGCTTCCACCGTGTGGCAATTTAAGTTCCAAATCCTAAGTGCAGACTTCACACGGCCTGGGCAAATGCCTAAGGACTAGCCATGTGTCACACACGGCTTAGACACACGCCTGTGTGCCTACCCATGTGGACGAGAGTAAAGCTATTTGCCAAGCTCCTTGCACCCCTCTAGCTTACACCACATAAACCCATTCAACATACCAATAAACAACTCATAATTTCAATATGAACTTCCATGAATAACTTCACATTTTCATAAATGATAAGGTGAGCCATCAACCATGGCAATATACAAAATAGTTATCTTAAAAAGGAGCCAACACACTTTTGGCCAAAATAACAAAATAATCTAACTAGTCTAGCCCCTATACATGCCATATACAAAATCACTAAGTCTAGCTATACCGAGGTGAGCTGATAGTGTGGGCGATCTTCTAATTATCGGCGTATCTCGGCTCGGCTCTTAAACTCTATAAAACAAGGGAAAAGGAAAGGGGGAGTAAACTTTAAGCTTAGTAAGTTTACATGTAAACAATTAGCTTTATAGTATGTGCTAAACAATAAATAGCATTACATACTAAACAAGAAGCATTCCACGTTCATAATCATGCTTACTCATTTATTCCATTTCCACATCCAAACCATATCACAAGCTTAATGTATACATTTAATAGCATGCCTCCCTGCACTTAGCACCACAATGTCACATAATACAACACATCACAATCTTTCAATCGACTACTCATAATCAAATTACTCGGTGGTTCCGCACTTAGCCCATCATCAGTCTTTATTAGGATGGTATCGCACATAGCCCACCAATTAGTAAATAGATGATGGTATCGCACATAGCCCATCGTAATTAAGTATTAAGGTGGTATCTCACTTATCCCACCATCAAATATTGATATAACACATTTACATATCTATTCCATCATTCATACTAGAGTAATTCAATAACTATCACATTCTACCCACTTGAATCATACATGTTCTCAATTGTGCCATGCACTAGTTAGCAACAACAATGTATATATATAATGCATCGTTCACACATAAACTTACCTAGGTGCAAAAAGTGTTAGCTAATGGTTTAATCTGTCACCTTGCCTTTTCCACGGCCAAGGTTGATTCTGCGCTCTCCTTGATCTATAATAATAAAATTCATTCATTTAGATCATTCTATGATCATAATGCATTAAAATCCACACTTAGGAAAAACTGACCATTTTGCCCTTGCACTATGGCAAAAATTATTATTTTTCCCTTAGGCTCGTAAATCATTTTTCATCATATTTTCTCAATAAAAAGCCTAGTTGAACATTTTTTTCTCTTACAACTACTCACCATTCCAACCATTTCATGCATTTATGACACAAACTCATTCTTTACATTTAAGTCCTAGTTAGGTGTTTTCATGCCAACACTTTTCACAAAAGTTATCTATCATCTTCCTATCATTCATTTTCTTCCATTAAAATTCAGCTAACAACATAACCATTCTCATGGCATGTCCCTAAACTTTCAACCATATAAAAAATTAGTCCTCTCATTAGCTAGATTAAGCTTTGAGGACTCCAAATGTACAAAAATTATCAAATAATGCCTCCAAAATCACTTGTAGAGAAGATAAGTTGCTAAAATTTTCAAGCTTTCAAAACCCCTCTAAGCATGAAATTTTCGGTGACGATGAAGAAGGAATAGTAAAAGATGATATCTCATCTTTTTGTCTTATTTTAGTCATTTTTTTATCACCTAATCTCCACCAAATTTGGCCAACATTTAATGCTATTGTCTCCCTTCATTCATATGGCCGGCCATGCCCTTCTAATGGCTTAATTGTACTTTAAGGACCTCCAATTTAACATTCTATGGCTATTTGACAACTCTACCTTAAAAATAGAACTTTTGTACTTTATGCGATTCAGTCCTTTTTCACGATTAAGCATGAAATCATTAAAATTAAAGCACCAAAATTTATGCATCCATATAATTATGCTACAACACATAAAACAACATCAAAATAATTTTCCTCGACCTCAGTTTAGTGGTCTCAAAACCACTATTTTGACTAGCCCCAAAATCGGGCTGTTACAACTCTCCCCTCCTTTAGGGATTTTCGCCTTCGAAAATCTTACCGGCAAAGAGGTTTTGATATTGCTCTCTCATTGCTTCTTCTGGTTCCCATGTAGCTTCTTCTACACCGTGTTTTTGCTATAACACTTTTACTAAAGCTATGTCTTTATTCCTCAACTGTTTCACTTCTCGAGCCATAATCTTAATCGGCTCCTCCTCATATGTCATGTCCGGTCGTATCTCAATTTCTGTTGGAGGGATCACACGCGAAGGATCAGAGCGATAACGCCTTAACATCGGTACATGAAACACATTGTGAATTTTCTCTAATTCTACTGGTAAAGCCAACCGGTATGCCATTGGTCTAATTCTTTCAGTAACCTTATACGGCCCTATGAATCGGGACTCAATTTCCCTTTTCGACCAAACTTGAATATTTTCTTCCATGGTGGCACTTTCAGAAATACCTTGTCACCCACATTAAACTCGATTTCTTTTCTTTTCAAGTCCGCATATGACTTTTATCGGTTCAAGTAGCTTTCAGACTATCCCGGATCACTTTCACTTTTTCTTTAGTCTCCTTAACCAGGTCGACCCCATGAATTTGCTTTTCACTAAGCTCGGTCCAATATAAAGGAGTCCGACACTTAGGGCCATACAAGGCTTCATAGGTTCCATCCGTATACTCGATTGATAACTGTTGTTGTAAGCAAACTCAACCAAAGGTAGGTATCTCTCCCAACTACCTTTAAATTCCAACACACAGCATCGGAGCATATCTTCAAAAACTTGAATCACTCTTTCAGACTGACCGTCGGTTTGAGGATGGAATGTAGTACTAAAATTCAACCTCGTACCCAAGGCCTCTTGCAACATCTTCCAAAACCTCGAAGAAAATCTTGGGTCTCTATCCGAGATAATAGACACAGACACTCCGTGTAATCTAACCATTTCCACAATATAAAACTCGGCTAACTTATCCAGTGAATAATCAACACGAACCGGTATAAAGTGAGCCGACTTCGTTAATCTATCAACGAAAACCCACACAATATTTTTCTTTTTCGGAGTCATAGGTAACCCCGTTACAAAATCTATGGTGATCTGATCCCACTTCCACTCAGGAACCATCACTGGCTGAAGTAATCCCGAAGGCACTTGATGTCTAACTTTCACTTGTTGACAAATTAAACATCTTGTTACGAACTCAGATATGTCTCTTTTCATTCCCGGCCACGAATAAAATTTCTTTAGATCATTGTACATTTTCGTACTGCCTGGATGTACTGACAAATATCCATTATGTGCTTCATTTAATATCTTTCGAATCAATTCATCATTTTTAGGTACACAAATCCTATCATGAAACTTCAAACAACCTTCCAAACTTATCCGAAAATCAAAATCATCTTCCGATTCACACTTAGCTCTCTTAGCTTGCATCTCATTATCTTTTTTAGCTTCACATATCTGTTGAACAAATAGTGGCCTAGCCTTCAACTCGGCTAATACAGCACCATTGTTAGACCATGATAAGCTAGTGCTCATAGCTCTCAAATCATACAAGGATTTCCTACTCAGGGCATCCGCAACCATATTCACTTTCCCTAGATGGTAATTGATTACTAGCTCATAATCCTTCAATAACTCAAGCCACCGCTGTTGTCGCAAATTCAATTCCTTTTGATCCATCAAGTACTTCAAACTTTTATGATCCGTGAAGATTCGACACTTTTTACCATATAAATAATGTAGCCAAATTTTTTAACGCGAAAACAATCGCGGTCAACTCCAAGTCATGAGTCGGATAATTCCTCTCATGCGGTTTTAGCTGCCTCGAGGCGTAAGCGACTACGTTACCCTCTTGCATCAACACACAACTGAGACCATTAAATGACGCGTCACTGCAGACCACAAACTTTTTCCCCGACTTAGGTTGAACCGAAATCGGCGCCTACGTCAATAATGTTTTCAATCCCTCAAAACTCTGTTGACATTTCTCAGTCCATTCAAACTTAATACTTTGTGCAACAGTCTCGTCATCAGAGTAGCAATCATGGAAAATCCCTTCACAAATCGTCTATAGTACCCCGCTAAACCCAAAAAGCTTTTGACTTTTGACACGTTTCTCGGTGCTTTCCACTCCACAATAGTCGAGATCTTACTCGGGTCAACTCTAATACCATCACCTGACATGATGTGTCCTAGGAATCTGACCTCTCGGAGCCAAAATTCACTCTTGCTAAGTTTAGCATACAACTACTTGTCTCTTAAAGTCTGCAAAACAATTCTCAGATGCTCTGCATGATCACTCTCGTCCCGTGAATAAATCAATATGTTGTCGATAAAGACAACTGAAAACTTGTCTAAATATGGTCAGAAGACACGATTTATTAAGTCCATAAAGACCGCAGGAGATTCGTTAAACCGAATGGCATGACCAGAAACTCATAATGACCATACCTCGTCTGGAATGTCGTTTTCGACATATCTTGCTCTTTAACCCTCAACTAGTAATAACCGGACCTCAAGTCAATCTTGGAGAATACCGTAGCTCCCTTTATTTGATCAAATAGATCATCTATCCTTGGTAAAGGATACTTGTTCTTCACAGTCACTTTGTTGAGCTGTCTGTAACCTATACACAATCTCATCGACCCATCTTTCTTCTTTACAAAAAGCACCGGAGCACCCCATAGTGAATAGATCGGTCTTGTAAAACCCTTATTCATTAACTCTTGCAACTGAACCTTCAATTCTTGCAACTCTAATGGTGCCATCCTATACGGAGTAATCGAAATAGGTGCCGTTTCCGGAACTAACTCAATCCCAAACTCGACCTCTTTAATTGGAGGTAATCTGGGTAACCCTCGGGAATACATCCGAATACTCACATATAACCGGCACTGTTTCAATCTTTACTTCAGACTCTTGAGTATTTAACACGAAAGTGAGATAAGACTCGTACCTTTTTCTCAAATGTTTCTCAGCCACCATGGAAGAAATCATCACCGGTAAACTATCTGACCTACCTAATTTAACCATAATAACATCTTCATTTTCACATTTCAATTCAATAAATTTACTACCACAGTTCACTAAAACACTATAGGTAGTCAACCAATCCATACCAAGAATCAAATCAAATTCATCAAACGGTAACAACATAAGGTCTGCCGGAAAACAATGACCCCTAATTATCAAATGACACTTCATACACACCTTGTTAACTAACACATATTTACCTAACGGGTTTGACACCTTTACCACAAATTCTGTAGACTCAACAATCATGCTCATACGAGATGCCAATTTCATGGGTAGACCCCGGATCAATCAAAGTGATAACAAAGGTGTCATGAAGAGAAAAAGTACTTGTTATTACATCTGGTGATGATACCTCTTTGCGAGCGCGAATGGCATAAGTCCTTATAGGTGCCCGGCCCTCTGGCCTCACAGTAATGTCTCGCGACGCACCTCTACTACTAGCCCCACTTCCTGAGTTCTTTTGCTGCCTACCCCTGGAAGATACATTGCTTGATCTTATTTCCTGCTTCTTCTCAATGTCATCCCTTTCGGGGTAGTTTTGGATGAAATGGTCAGGGGACCCACACTTATAACAATTCCAATTATTTCCCCAACACTCCCCAGTGTGATGTCTGCCATAACTTGGGCACTCCGGTTTGGACTTTGGATTGCCCACACTTGCTATCGAGGTGGCCTGAACTCTTAAACCCGAGTACATGTTGCCTCGCTCTCCTTGCGAATACCCGACTGATGTAGTCGTCTGAGGTTCACTTCCTTGGACCTCTTTGATTGAGCTTGGTAGGATTTACTCATTGGCCTTTTCCTTGCATCCCGGGCCTCACTCATGACCTTTCTCTTTTCCTTACTCAATTCTTTGGCCTTACTGGCCCTATCCACCAATACCACAAATTCTTTTAGTTTTAAAATCCGACTAAAAGTCTGACATCTTCATTTAGCCATCTTCAAACCTCTTGCAAAAAATGTCTTCTATAAAGACGCACTCTTGTGCGTACTTACTAAGCCTAACAAATTTGCACTCATATTCTGCCACAATCATCTTTCCTTGTTTTAACTCAAGGAATTCCTTTCGTTTCTGGTCCACAAACCTTTGGCTTATATACTTCTTTCGGAACTCTTCCAAAAAGAAGTCCCACACCACTCTCTTATTCGGAACCACTGACGTCAACGTTTTCCACCAATGGTTTGCCGAGTCCCTCAGCAAAGACACGGCACATTTTAAGCTCTCCTTGGAAGTACATGAGAGTTCATCAAATACTCTCATCGAGTTCTCAAGCCAAAACTCTGCCCTCTCAGGGTCATCATCTATATTAGCTCGAAAGTCCTCAGCCCCTTGCTTCCGAATTTTGTCTATCGAGGGCTTAGTTGTCCTCACTAATTCTATACCTTTGGGAGCCACAAGAACTGGCTGAGGTATAGAAGGGGGTAAAGGAGGTTGAGCATTGGGGTTTGCTCGTTAAAATTTTATGTACCAGTTACTCATCATTTGAAGAAAGGCTTTCAGAGTCTCTTCTCCCTAAACCCTAGTCTCGGGTCCACTCTACACAGACGCGATCCCTTGTGCGAGAGTCGACGCATTACTAGCTGCGTCATCAGCAGTTGATTGATCGGGATCCATATACTATATAAAAACAAAGTTTAAAATAATTAGAAGCCACCACACTATCATTATACGCTTATGGCATGTATAGCTAGACTCTTACACACACTACGGTAGTCCGAGAATCGACTAAACCATAGCTCTGATACCACTAAATGCAACACCCCTTACCCTTATCCGAAGCCAGAACTGGGTTTGAGGCATTACCTAACTTGTCACACTTAACATCTCAAAACAGGCTATAAAATATCGCTGTTAAACCTATCACAAAGCTCAAATTTGGCCTACGAGGCCTTAAACATACCTCCAAGAGGCTTCAGAATTAATCCCAGAACTTTTACTAACCTGAGAAACTTTTCATCAAAATAGGGGCCACACACCCGTGTTGGTCCAGGAACACGCCCATGTGTCATCTCACACGCCCGTGTTCGATGCCTATAGTTGACACTGACTTAATCACACGGCCTAGACACGCTCGTGTCTTCTACCCGTAGAGCTCTCTGACTATGACATCAGCAACCCTTAATTAGCACATGGACAAGGCACACACACATGTGGCTGGCCCGTGGTCGTCTCTGATTAATCCACACAGTTGGTCGTACGCCCGTGTGCTTCCACCATGTGGCAATTTAAATTTCAAATCCTAAGTGCAGACTTCATAGGACCTGGGCACACGCCCATGGACTGGCCATGTGTCACACACGGCTTAGACACACGCCCGTGTGCCTACACATGTGGATGAGAACAAGGCTATTTGCCAAGCTCCTTGCACCCCTTTAGCTTACACCACATAAACCCATTCAACATACCAATAAACAACTCATAATTTCAATATGAACTTCCATGAATAACTTCACATTTTCATAAATGATAAGGTGAGTCATCAACCATGGCAATATATAAAATAGTTATCTTAATAAGGGGCCAACACACTTTTGGCCAAAATAACAAAATAATCTAACTAGTTTAGCCCCTATACATGTTATATACAAAATCACAAAGTCTAGATATACCGAGGTGAGCTGATAGTGTGGGCGATATTTTATTTAGCGGCGTTTCCCAGCAAGGCTCTTAAACTCGATAAAACAAGGAAAAAAGAAAGCGGGAGTAAGCTTTAAGCTTTTTAAGTTTACATGTAAACAATTAGCTTTATAGTATGTGCTAAACAATAAATAGCATTACATACTAAACAAGAAGCATTCCACGTTCATAATCATGCTTACTCATTTATTCCATTTCCACATCCAAACCATATCACAAGCTTAATGTATACATTTAATAGCATGCCACCCTGCAGTTAGCACCACAATGTCACATAATACAACACATCACAATCTTTCAATCGACTACTCATAATCAAATTACTCGGTGGTTACGCACTTAGCCCACCATCAGTCTTTATTAGGGTGGTATCGCACATAGCCCACCAAAGAGGTTAGTTACGGTGGTATCACACATAGTCCACCAATTAGTAAATAGACGATGGTATCACACATAGCCCATCATAATTAAGTATTAAGGTGGTATCGCACTTAACCCACCATCAAATATTGATATAACACATGTACATATCTATTCCATCATTCATACTAGAGTTATTCAATAACTACCACATTCCACTCACTTGAATCATACATGTTCTCAATTGTGCCATGCACTAGTTAGCAACAACAATGTATATATATAATGCATCGTTCACACATAAACTTACCTCGGTGCAAAAAGTGTTAGTTAATGGTTTAATCCTTCACCTTGCCTTTTCCACGGTCAAGGTTGATTCCGCGCTCTCCTTGATCTATAACAATAAAATTCATTCATTTAGATCATTCTATGATCATAATGCATCAAAATCCACACTTAGGCAAAAATGACCATTTTGCCCTTGCACTATGGCAAAAATTATGATTTTGCCCCTAGGCTCGTAAATCATTTTTGATCATATTTTCTCAATAAACAAGCCTAGCTGAACATTTTTTCCTCTTACAACTACTCACCATTCCAACCATTTCATGCATTTATGACACAAACTCATTCTTTGCATTTAAGTCCTATTTAGGTGTTTTCATGCCAACACCTTTCACAAAAGTTATTTATCATCTTCCTATCATTCATTTTCTTCCATTAAAACTCAGCTAACAACATAACCATTCTCATGGCAAGTCCCTAGACTTGCAATCATATCACAAATTAGTCCCCTCATTAGCTAGATTAAGCTGTGAGGATTCCAAATGTACAAAAATTATCAAATAACACCTTCAAAATCACTTACTTGTATAGAAGATAAGTTGCTGAAATTTTAAAGCTTGCAAAACCCCTCTAAGCATGAAATTTTCTGTGAAGATGAAAAAGGAATAGTAAAAGATGATATCTCATCTTTTTGTCTTATTTTGGTCATTTTTTTATCACCTAATCTCCACCAAATTTGACCAACATTTAATGCTATTGTCTCCCTTCATTCATATGGCCGGCCATGCCCTTCTAATGGCCTAATTGTACTTTAAGGACCTCCAATTTAACATTCTATGGCTATTTGACCACTCTACCTTAAAAATAGAACCTTTGCACTTTATGCGATTTAGTTTTTTTTCACGATTAAGCATGAAATCATTAAAATTAAAGCACCAAAATTTATGCATCCATGTAATTATGCTACAACACATAAATCAACGTCAAAATAATTTTCCTCAACCTCGTTTTAGTGGTCTCAAAACCACTGTTCCGACTAGCCCTAAAATCGGGCTGTTACATAATAGGTAACTTCGAAGAGTTATTATCAAGGAGCTCTAGATAGCATAATAGGGAGTTCAAGCTAACCATGTTAGGAAGCTCATAAGAGCCTATATCAGGACACTCACGAAGAGCTGCATTTGTGTTCGCAGTAAATGTTGGATCACAACCGATCGAATCGTGTAATAGGACGCTCACAAAGAGCTGCGGTAGTGCGCAACACATGCAGGATCACTACCGATCAAGATGCTCGCAGGAACTATATAACAAGACGCTCGAGAGGGCTTATAACAGGAGTGCTTGTCTGAGCGATATTCTGTCCGCAACATATGCAGGACTATAATCATTACAAGAAAATACTATATCCATCGCATTTCATTATTCAAACAGGACTTATCTTTTATTGAACAATATCAGGTATGTGATTAATTTCATAAAGTAAACATTTATGCAATTCACACAAATACAACATTCGATTCAAACATATTAATATTCATAATTAAGTTACACGAACTTACCTCGACATTTGTTCGTGTATAAAAATCTACTAATGCAACACATTTTCTTTTCCTCGATCTAACTCTTTATTTGATCTTTCTGGATCTATATAACTGAATTTAGCATCAATTTAATTCACTTTATACTTAATTGAATTCAATTCACATCTTAGGCAAAATTATCATATTACCCTTATACTTTTCATAAATGATAATTTTGTCCCTAAGCTCGGAAAATAAAATTCATGCAATTTAATCCTTATTTCAAGTCTAACCGAATTTTACATGTTACAATAACATCCCATGAATTTCACAAAAGCTAGAATTTTTTATGGGTTTTACCAATTTTCAATTTAGTCCCTAAATCATAATTTCATCAAAATTCTCTTTGTAAAAGTTGTTTATCCATTAACAACCTTTCATTTTCTACCATAAATTTCAAAATTTTAGCATTTATATCCATGGAAAAATTTCTATACTTTGATATCTTTACAAATTAATCCCCAAAATAGATAGATTAAGCTATTCCTATCTAGGAAATATAAAAATTACTAAAAATAGGACAAAATTACTTACCCAATTAAGCCAAGAAAGCTTGCTTGAATGTTTTTTTCTTTCCTAGGGTTTCCATGTATTTCTGGGGGAGAAGATGACAATAATATGTTATTTCTATTTAATTTAATTATCATCCATTAATTTTTCAACATTCCAATTTAGTCATTTTCTTTTTCTAATTTCCCATGGATGATTCACCAAAAATATATACTAACTTTTCTTAATGGTCTAATTACCAAAAATATCTAAATATGTATTACGATCATTTCCAGGTTCCACACAAGCTTATGAAAGCTCTTTTGCAAAATCGTACACGAATTAAGACCAAATTATAAAGTTTTGAAAATTCAGGACTGACGTAACGACCTCAAAATCTCCACGTCGTGATGTTACCAACTCAGCATGTCACGTCACGACTTCATGCATAATGACGTCGCGACATCACTTATTATCTGCCAACGTTACGACGTGAGATATTGGTCGTCGAGACGTGGCCCTTGTTTTTGGCCAAAAATACCATTTGGTGCCTATTTACATGCTTAGACCTAAACCTACCGATACACATATTCACCTAACATTTTCAACTGTACCAAAACATGCATAATCAAACTAAAAAAATCCATAAAACTTTAAGAATTTAATCTTTCAAATGGCATAACATTCGTATTCTAAACTTATACCTATTTCAACCACTTTCAACTCAACTTACCATTTTTTTCTATATGCAAATCCTATTATATATACATTTCATGCATGGAATTAACATATTTAACTCAAAAACATTAACCAAAGTTAATCCATATGTCACTTAGTACAAACACCTAGCTTTTCATACAATTCAACATTTACCACAAGCTCAAGCATACCATTCTAACAAGAAAATGACTAGTTCCATACATTTTTTGCCTATTTACATGCCACAACTTTGATAATCAAAACAAATAAATTACTACCAAATCAGTGATAGTGTAAGTTTCACAATGATTCAACTTGACGAGTTCCGCAAGGTAACGATCTACAAGGAAAGGAAACAACTTGAATAAGCATTAAGAAATCCTTAGTAAGTTCAAATAGAAAATACAATGCTTACCTTATTTTTACCTAATCATTTAAACCTACTTTCTTTTAGCATAACTTTGGCTAAAACATGGCACCCAAAACATGTGAAAATAGTGGATACTTCGGGGACTAGTTTGCAACTTTAGATTTTCTCCTATTAGCTCCACTTGGATCCAAATCTTGATTTATACAATTATTAATACAACCAATCAATATCAAATATTTTCATATTATGCCTTCATATGAATGAACCTATATGAACTAATTTTTTATATTCCTAAGATTTTACCTTTTATTCAATTTAGTCCTTGAACTCGGAATAGTCATAACGTTCAATTCCTAGCTTCAGATTAAAATTAAATTTCACATATATTCATTAGGGAACCCCTACTTTCTATTCCTATTGAAATTTCATAATAGTTTTGAATATTTTTCAATTTGATCCCCCATGTACGTAACTAGCCATTAAGCTTTACAATTTAGTCCTTTCCTTAAACTAAGCTTAATTTTTAACAATTTCACACCAATTTCATCTAATTCTCAACAATGACAACTTTCTAAAACTTTAAAAATTTCATAAATTGGTACATAAGCTAGCTAAATCAAGCTCTCATTACTTCAAATCTATAAAAAAAATTAAGAAATAGCTTAAATTACATACGTAATTGTTGGCCAAATGTAATGACATGAAAATGGCTTCTTCCCTTAGGTTTTATTTCTTTTTAAACTGTAAAAAGTCAAAATGAAGGAGATAAAACTATTCTCTCCACTAACTTTTATTTTTATACTTGGATTAACTTGTTAATTAACCTTAATTAACTATGTTTTAATCAAATAAACCTTTAATTGCTTAAGGTAATCCATACACATCATTTTCTTCCACTAGCATAAGGTTAAATATGGTTAATTAACCATTTTGGCCCTTTAGATAATTGAAATTTAAGTCCCTAAGCCTTTGTTCAATTAAAAATCTGTAGCGATTAGACTTTTACCATTTAGTCCTGTACTTAAATTAACTATTTAATTGACAAAATTGATGAAACAAACATCAATATACTTTTATGTTATCCCTGTAAATATTCATATTTAATATTTATAGACTCGATTTATGGAAATGAGGTTCTGAATCTGCATTTTTTAGTACCACTAAAAATCGATCTATCACAAAAAAGACTTCATGGTTGAGGAGCTTGTTGTAAAGCTCTTCATAAGTGATGTATGTGTCACGAGATTGAATGACTATAGAGATGTGTTTGTATTTGTGACCAAGACCTTGTAGGATTCGAACAATGATGCAGAATTGGTGATGGGTTCATCAGTTGCTGCAAGCTTATCAATAATAAAATGGATTTCACAAAGGTAATGAGTGATAGAGTAAGCATCTTTGATGATGTGTGCTAGTATGTTTTGAAAGCTAGTTTGAGATATTTTAGCAAATGTTGTATCAGTGATTGCCATGCTTTATGAGTAGTAGATGCGATTGTTATGGTATATGGAAAGGTAGGAGAAACATAAGCTAAAATAGCATTTTGAATAATTTTATTTTGGCAAAATCAAGTTTGGTAGTTTGAGTTTGGGGTGGTTTGATTTTCATTGGTGAGTGTCTTACGTGAGACAATTACAATTCCATTAGGATTACCAAACAACTTATGGCTAGTATCAACATCTCTATTTGGGCTTTTCGTATGGTGAAGGTATGGTAGCCAGTAAGTTTTATTGGTCGTTGGGTAGTGGGATTGAATAGACCAATGGTGGTTGTGAGTGTTGAATTATCTGCATAATGGAATAAGTGAAATCCATATATTTTGTTCTTGAAAACTTTTTAAATTTTGATTATCATGTAGAAATAATGTTGGAAGGTAAAATGACGATCTCCATTGACAATTGCAGAAGGATCCAACAAAATTATATTACCATAAGTTTAAATTTTAAAATGAAAAAGAAAATTTATGAAACAATCAAATTTATATACACTAGAACAATATGAAGTTATAATTTAGTAAATAATATAATGTGTCATAGTTTATAGGCATAATTGGAAAAAAAGCCCTCAACCTTTGGAGGCTTTTGGATATATGCACCTAACCTTTTTATTTTTTGAAACTGACCCTCAAAATAAAGGATTTTTTAGACATCAACCCAGTTGAAACGGTAACCGTCAGCTGACCATTAGTCAACATTCGGTCAAAAAAATTGGTCTATGTGGTGTTCTAGTTGATTGATGATGTGGCAGACATTAAAATAATAATGTCGACGTGGCAAAAAAAATAAAAAAATTTAATAAACATAAAAAAACCCTAAATCCCCAAATCATCTCAAACCCCAATTTTGAAACTTTTTTTCCCAAATTTTAAAATCCCCAAATCATGAAATTCCCCAAATTCATAACATCTGAAATCTTCATTGAATCCACAAAATCTTCAAATCCCTAAAATTTTTACGAATAAAATCATTGAACCCCTAAAACTTTTAGGAGCAAAAAAGCTTCAATAACCGTGAGCAATTTTCATAACCCAAAAAGAAAGATAAGTGCTTTCTTATTTGGTTTGTTGGGAAAATAAATTCTATTTTTTGGTTTGATTTGTTGGTTATTTGTGATTTATTATTGCAATTTCAGTGCCACAATGTAAGGTTTGTTTTGTCAATTTTTGATACGACAGTGGTCCCGATGTTGTTGATAAAGCTGTTGTTAAAATTATAGATGGTTATTTGTGATTTATTATTACAATTTCAGTGCCACAATGTAGGGTTTGTTTTGTTGATTTGTGATGCGACAGTGGTCTCAATGTTGTTGATTTCTGTTACCCAAGCAAAAAGATGTTAAAATTGTAGACATGTGTTACTGTTTTGTATTGTATTCAAAGAAGTGGTCCTGATGTAGGTAGTGAGTTTTGTTTTTTTCTTTAATGTTTTTTTTCTTAGAAATTGTTTGTTTATGCTTTGCAGATGTCATCAGATAAGGAATATTACATTATTTTGCACGTAGGTGGGCACTTTGTAAAGGACCCATATGTTAGATATGTAGGTGGGGAAGTGATTAGGCTTAAAGAGGACCCAGAAACAATATTTTATTTTGAATTATGTAAAATAGTGAAAATTAGGTTAGGGTTTAACATTATCATGTTAATATATTTTCATGAGCTTGGTGCAGTAGGGTTACAAAATAATCTAAAGGTGACTTATGATGACACTTCCACCATAGCTATGTTAGACTTTTGGGTCAAGTTTAAGGAGATTGACTTATATGTTGAACATAAGGTTGATAACCCTATAATTATAGACAAAATTTTTCTATTGACTGTTGGGGAGGGTGATGATGAAGGGGTAGAATCTGATGGTGAAGGTGATCTGGAAAAGGTAGAATCTGGTGGGGAGGGTGATGTAGGAGGGTACAAGTTGATGGGGAGGGTGTGTCTGCTACTGGTATTGAGGTAGATGGGTATGTTGGTGTGGAAAGTGGAGGACATATTTATTTAAGGTCTACTGTTGGAGAGGATAATGATAGTGAAGTTACTAATGATGAATATGCTAGTGATTTTGCAACATTAAATGGAGTGGATAATGTTGCTGCTGCAATTAGTGCCAAACAGTTAAAAGATGACAAACAGTTTAAGAGTGCAATTCGAAAGTACTCCAAAGAATGTAGAAGACAACTGAAGTTTATTATGAATAAACTGAAAAAGGGTTGTTGTGAGGTGCATTGCTTCCCCTAACTATCCATAGAGAATTAGGGCTAGCTACAGTCCTATTGTAAAATGCTTGCAAATAAAGATGTTTCAGGATGAGCACCATTGTTCGGTTAGTTTTAAGAACAAAATGGTGACTGCTGCTATGATTGCCCAACATTTTGAAGCAACTATCAAGGATCACCCTAAGATGAAGCTTAGGGAAATTCAAAGAAGATGTGCTTCTAAGATGCATGTATATGTGACCATTAACTGTTGTTATAGAGAGAAGAAAATAGTGAAGGAGAAAATGGTTGGGAATCATAAGGAGGAATTTGGCTTGCTATGGGACTATGCTTATGAGTTAAAGTCAAAGGGTGATAGCAGACTCCCTTCCTCATTTTAAGAGGTATTATGTGTTTTGATACACTAAAGAGAGGCTGGAAAGCGGGGTGTAGGCTACTCATTGGGTTAGATGGTTACTTCCTAAAAGGCCCGCTTAAGAATGAATTTCTTACAACTGTTGGAAGGGACGCAAACAACCAAATGTTCCCTATTGCATGAGTTGTGGTTGAAATGGAGTGCACTGATTCATGGGCTTGGTTTCTAAGTCTCCTATCAACTAATTTGGGCTTAGAAGATGGGTATGGGTACACAATTATTAGTGACCAACAAAAGGTTAGTAAATATGCAAATTTAAGCTTGGTATTGTTTTTTTTAATTTGTTACTTGTATTTAACTAAAATTTTCTAACAATCTATCTCGTTCACTATTTTGAATTAGTGCCTTGATATTGCAATTTTTGACATACTACCAAGGGTAGAGCATAGGAATTGTGCACATGTTTCCAAATTGGTCAGGGAGGAAGTTAGGGAAATCTTATGAGTGTGATTTCAGGCAGATTGTGAAGTGCATGACTGAGAGGGAGTGGGAGGATCTATGTTCAGCACTGGAGAAGAAAGATAAGGATGCTTACGATAATTTGATGAAAAAATTTCCAAAGATGTAGACTAGGGCATTTTTGGGGATTACTTGTAAATCAGATATAGTTTACAACAATTTGTGTGAAGCATTCAATTTAAGTATTGTTGAAGATAGGTTCAAAAGCATTATCAGAATGCTTGAGTATATTAGGACCAAGATGATGACTAGGATAGTACAAAAAGGAAGTTATGTAATAAATGGAAGCAAAATTATGGTCCATTGGTGAAAGCTAAGATTGATGCCTAAAAGAAAGACAGTGTAGAGTGGCAACTGATATGGAATGGTGAACATGGATGTCAGTTGAGGAAATGAAGTTATCAATATACAGTAGACCTAAGTCAAAGGATATATAGTAGTAGAAGCTGGAAAATTAGTTGGATTCCATGTTCCCATGCAAGTGCTGCCATGTATCACTTAGGGCTTCAACCAAATGAATATATGCATGAATATTATCACATTGATACCTACAAGAAAGCTTACTCTTTTTTGATGCAGCCCATAAATGGGTCACATGATTGGGAAAAACTGGTATTGAGCCAGTGCTACCTCCTATTGAAAAGAAGATGCCTGGGAGGTCTATAAAGAATAAGAGGATGGCCAAAGATGAACCAAAAAAATTGAAGCCTGGTCACTTTAGTAGGAAAGGTCTACTCATGACATGTACTCAATGTGGCCAACATGGCCATAACAAGCGGTCTTGCACAAATTTGAAACAGGTACAGTGTTGTTCTTCAGTTATATATATTGAGTAAATTTTTTATCTTATTTTGTCTAACCAATGATTATAGTCTATTTTTTGCAGCAAGATGCACAACCACCCAAAAAAAAGGGGGGTAATCTTCCATTAAAAAGTAAACTACCTTAGATAAATCTAAGGGAAAGAAAATATTTTATGTGGGTTTCTTCTATTTACTATTGATCAAACATTTTATATTGTGTTAATATTAATATAAATACTCTTGTAGTCTGGTAAAACCACAAGGAGCATGACGATAGCTTCATGCCAAGATGGTAGTGGACAAACTGGTACAACACCCAAGTCGTGAAATAACAAGCGAAAGGCTCCTTTCGACCATCTGAAAACACAAGAATCAGTCACAGGAAACATGAGTAAATCATCGTTATTTTTTTTTGAATGACTTCTACTTTTTATCTTGTGATTCACAATAATAACTTGCTTTTGAACTTGTGCAATCTTATATGGAAAAAATGCAGCTTCATTATATATATTTGTTGTGTTTTCTCTGGAACTAGGGATGCTATCCTTTTCTTTATGTTGCATGTCAAATCATGCCATAATTTACTTCATAAATGTGCATATAACCTTCTGGAAATAGGTCCATAACAACACAAGTCTCTTATTGCAAAAGTTTTCTATCTGTGAAGTTTCTTTGTCAAGCAAATCATTTTATCTAGGGTGCCATAATTTTATTTATCTATTTGTATCTGTTTTTTGTTTCGCAGGACCATCTCGCTACAGCTCGTGATCCAAAAAGGACAGTGTAAGGTATTCTGCCTACAACATTTTGAGCCTACAACATCTTGGTTTTGGAATGAAGATGGTAATCACATTTTGAGCCTACAACATTCTGGTTTTGGAATACACCATTGTTGAATGTTATTTGGTTGTAATGAAAACCAATATGTTGGTTTTTTTTTTCTTGTGGTTCATGTATAGCTCACTCACATTCTGGTTTTTGGCTGGTATAGCGTGGATGGTGTATAGATTAATCATATGCTTTTGTAAAGTACATTTATCCAAATTGCAATGGGGAAATCATATGCTTAAATGATCAAATTTTTCCTTTCAGTTTTGTGTTTATTGTCACTGCATTATTTACTAAGCTAAATTAAATTAGGCATAAACAACAAATATTAGTCATTACTTTCAAGCATACTGTTAAATTATTACATAAAAAAACAACCAATATTGGCCAATCAACATTTGCAACTGCTACCTACATATGCCTCTTACCACTATTGTCAAAAAAGAAACCTATGGTGATGCATACAATACATATCATAAAGCAAGAAAATAATATCTTATGCATTGACTTCTCTTTCTTGATAACTTTAATTTTTTGTTTCATGGTCAACATTTTCTTCCTTAATGCTACTTCTCCTTCAACACCACAAATTGATCTACCTTCTTCAACCTCAATGTCAATAGCACTACTGCCACCATTATGGTTACCATCAAATGCAACCAAATCCATAACATTCTTTCTAAGTGCTAAATTATCCTTCAAAATATTTCATTCATTGTCATGTAATTGACGCATTAACTCAATCGCAGGGTTACACATTTTCCCATCGTACCATTTGAAGAAATCACAACCTCCGTCCTACAAATAAACCTCAATTCATCCAAATTGAAATAATCCAAAATGAAAACAAAATAAATAGTGAGATTTATGAAATCATCAAAGTTGAGCTCAAGCTCAATTTGCAAATAAAAAACTTCACTTACCCGAAAATATGAACAACCATAAAATCTCCTCCCCAGATTTAAATCACTCCATGAAGTGTCTCTTAGAGCTAACTTATTGCAGTGACATTTTACTGCTAGTCCATCGTACACATACTTCCTCAGCGAAGAAGTAAGAATATTTGCATATGACGATTTTTTCTTCGAACCATGGATTACCCAACCTCTAGACTGACTATTCGAACTATGTGAATCCATGATTTCAAACGTCAAGGAAGAAAAATAAAAATTTTTGAAAAGATTATGGATTTCACGATTTGGTCTTCGAACCATGCATTACCCAACCTCTAGCGACTATTCGAACTATGTGAATCCATGATTTCAAACGACAAGGAAGAAAAATAAAAACATCATTTAATTAATTTGTTTACCAAACACTTACTACAGTGAAAGTTTGATTAATGTGATAAATTTTAGAAACCCGATTTGTTATTTTTAGAATAACCTCTTTTACGTAAAACTGTCAATTCCATAAAATAATTTATCAAGGCATGCAGATTATTAACAAACCAAAACCAAAAGTTAAAAATCATAAAGTTTAGAGAGTCCCAAAAATTACAAACTATCAGAATAAAACCAAAATCGTAAATAAAACCATAAATTAAAATAGTTTACGATCGAGTGGTCACAGCTGAGTCTCTGCCGCACCAATCCGCCTAAGTCTGTGGATTACCTGACATAACAGACATGTGTGAGTTTACATAAAATCAGTGTGTAACCTAACAGAATTAAGCATGCACACATACAAAATTATATTCTCAGTCAGAACAGTTATAGATTCAAATTCAGATTACGGAAATAGATATGTATAAATCCTACCCCCATCCTCTATACACCAACTTCGACCATCCCATCACACCATGTGGGGTTTAAAACACCCAGCCATCCCTACACACCACGTTGTGCCATTAAGACACATATTAGATAACATGTAGCCAAGCTGCCAGAATATGGGCATTTAACGTCTAACAGAATACTTACTCCTCAGATACAAATCTCACCCTAGTAACAGATGCAGAAATTAGATACAGATTAAACATGCTCAACATGTTTATATATAGATAACATATATACGTATAGCAATATAGTCAGACAAATACTCAGTATCCTACTCAGATCAGTCTATCAGAATATCATAGCATACAAAATAGGGTTTAATAGCCCGTGCTGACCCTACAATAGGCCCACAGTTGATCGAAGCGACCTGTACGACCCTAGGGAAAAATTTAGAATTATAGGCCTACATGCCCGTGTGGGCCCACACGTCCAGATTGGCCTTGCTCGTGTGGCCCACACAGCCTGGCCCAAAATCCACACGTCCGTGTGACCCACATGGCCACACTCCGGCTATCACACGGTCGTTTCTTACGCATGGCCATGCCTTCGTCGACCACACAGCAGTGTCTCGCACACGGCCAACCACACGGGAGTCCACACGCCCGTGTGGCGTCGACAGTAGGGTTTTTTGGCTTCCATCGAAGCTCATTTTTCTATGTTTCGGGTACACACCTAATATCGATTCAATTCAAAAAACAAAATAAAAATAGAGTACCCAACAATGGTTTAGTAGATTGATTAACGAATTTGATAACAAGAAGTCGAGATGAAATTAACTTACCGCCAACGACAACCACCGCTAATACGTTTTAAACCGTTGGAGCACTAACGAAAGGTTCATCTTCAATTCCTGCACAAATCATTCTTAACGAATTACTATTCTCCCTAATTACCCGATTAATAAGAAACCCCACTATCTAAAAAAACTTAAACAATTAACAAAACTGAAATCTCACTTACCAAAACGCACGATGAACACCGAAATAACGAACCACAGCAGAAAAAGGGATCGAAACGTTAGAAGGGAAGAAGAAAAGAGAATAGTAGAGGACAAAGAAAAATCGACGTTAATTTTTGAAAGAGAGAGAGAATTTTCAACAACAAAAATCAAAAGAAAAAAAAAACTAATAGATATCCCACATATCCCTTATTTTATTCCCACTAACACCTCAATCTCAACCACTTCAGAAGTTTAGCCCCACCTAAACTCTAACACGAAGCCGAGCAAAAATATAACATCCACGCTCGCGCAGAGATTCGAACACAAGACCTCCAACACACCACCCCTTTACCACTCAAACCAGTAGGCTCATTCTAATATGAATTTACAGGTAATTTAATATAAGCCCACTGAACAAATATAATACTTAGATCCAAAAATAACCAAAATTTGCTAAAGGTAGGGCTTGAACCTAAGATCTCACACACACACCCAGAACACTTAACCACTGAAGCAGATACACATTTATGTTAAATTTTTACAGAAACCAAAATAAGAAAATTAGGGCGTTACAGTTTGAGATGTTTTGGGGATTTAGGATTTTTATTTTATTTTTATTAAATTTGTTTATTTTTTGCTACGTCAGTGTTATTATTTTAAGGTCTGCTATGCCACTAGTCAACTAGAAAGCCCTATAGACCAATTTTTTTGACCAGCTGTTGACTAACGGCCAGTTAACGGTTACTGTTTCAACTGGGTTGATGTCTAAAAAATTTGTTACGTTGAGGGCCAATTTTAGAAAATAAAAAGGTTAAGGGCATATATCTTGTAACACCCTAAACCCGACCTAGACGTTATGGCCGTATCTAGCAATGTCACACGATAGTGTTTTTGAAACCTCGTTGTTACGATGAAAACATTCCATGTTATTATTTTTAGTAAACCTTTGTTAGAACTTAGGAAGTCGTCTTTATTCATTTGAAACATCCCTCATTGCGGAAGCTTTAATAAATCAATCTAGGTGATAATGTGTTTAGGAAATACTTTAATTTTTTTTTAAAATCGAATTTCCTACGACCAGCAGGTATAAATCCATAAAGTAAAATAAATAAAACCCAAATTTAAAACCAAAGTCCCAGAGGGTCCTTAAATTACAACCTAAATAATCAATAATAAACAAATCATAAATCGAAAACCATGAAGTCCAAAAATTACTGTGGTCACTGCTGAGTCCTCCGTCGCACCGATCTGTCTAAGTCTGGGGATTACCTGTGTACATTAAACAAAATGGGTGAGTTTACGTAAACTTATTGTGTAATCCAACAGAAGCAAACAAAAAATCAGTATTCACAGTGCACAGTTGAATAGTCTTGGGCCTAAGCCCTTTTCAGTATCAGTGAAAGTTTGGGCCTTAGCCCATCTCAGTATAGTGTCAAAAATGCAGTAGGGCCTTAGCCCATCACAGTACCAGTAGCAGTAATAGTTATGCATTAGCAAAATCCTACCCAACCAGCCTCTACACACCATCTCCATCCAACCCTTTACTCCATATGGGGATATAATCAACCTACCCATCCTTACACTCTAAGTAGTACCGAATGCGACACAAAATAGTAGTTTGCAGCTGAGCTACCATTAAATTAGGCTTAAAGCCTTTCAGTACTCTTCCTCCGAATAACAACCCCCAACCCAATGCAATGCAACATACAATGAATGATATAATATTATGCAATTTCAGTGCATATATTCAGTTCAGATATTAACATGCTCAGTACAGATATAATTTAGTCAATTTCACACATTTAAGGGTCTAAGTAGCGCTTACCGACCCTACAGTAGGTTCACAGTCGACTTGGGCGAGCCGTGCAACTTTAAAAATATTTCGATAAAAATGGGCCCACATGATCATGTGACACGGGCGTGTGGGCCCACACGCCTGTGTGGCCTACTCGACACGAATTGGCCTTGGCCTTGTAATCCATTTTTAAAGTAACCCATGCTAGCTCAATACTCACATATGTTTTCACTATTTACTTATATGTTCATTCAAAATTGTCTACTGGAGTCATTATCACTAAATTATTTATATCTTGAGCTATAGAATTTCAAATTAAGATCCGCTTGATGTTTATGAAACTAGAATCAAATAACTTTCTATCATAAAATTTTTAGAATTTATAGTTTATCAAATAAATACAGTAAAATCTTTAAAGTTATCCTATTCTCAATTGTTTGGCGACTTCATCCTTTCCTTACTAAAAATTATTTATCTCTTAGTAAAAAATTTAGATGATGTTTCCATTTGTTTCTCATAAAAATAGACTCATTAAGAATTTAAAAATATAAATTTAAGCCCCTATTTATTTTTTTCAATTTTTTATGATTTTCCTAAGTCAGAACAAGGGAACCTGAAATTATTTTGGCCTTGTCTCACAAATTTTATTATATCTCATGATTTACAATTCCATTTCTTACACTGTTTCTTCCATGAAAAACTATACTCAATAAAATTTAATTTCATATTTTATTTAACCTCTAACTCAATTCCCAGTATTTTTGATGATTTTTCAAAGTTAGACTATTGCTGCTGTCCAAAACTATTTTAGTGCAAAATGTTGATTTCCAAGTTTATAACACCCTTTTTCCTTTCTCTACAATTTTTCGCATCAATTTCTCTTATTTCTCAACAGCAAGCAATTTTGACTTTTCGTCGAATCCCATTTTCTGCTTTTCGGGTATACACCTGATATCGATTCACTGTGCAAAGTAACTCGAGCCTTCAAAAACCTATATTTGACCAATATATCCCTAATTAATCTCTTGATTCATCAATCAAACCAAATATCCCCAACATAAAACTCAAGAAACTAAACCAATGATGATTCAAAAACTTACCGCAATGAATCCGATAATCAGTCGTCTCCATACACTTGTAACGCCCCAAAAATCCTTTATAGTTAGTTCGTGTGTTTGTGAAAAATCTGTATCTGCTTCAGTGGTTAAGTGTTCTAGGAGTGTGTGAGAAGTCTTGGGTTCAAGCCTTGGCTTGGGCAAAATTTATGTTTTTCTTTGAATAAAGCTCTATCTATAGACAAGAGGCTTTTAATTAAATGTTAGTAAAATATGTAAGAATGTGCCTACTGGTCTGGTGGTTAAGTGGAGTTAAATTAAGCGGGAGGTTTGGAGTTCGTGTCTTTGTGCAAACAAGGGAATTATTTTGCTGCTTGTGCCGTGTGAGAGACTGAGATGGACTAGAAATCTGAGTAGTGGATTTAGGAGGGAGTTTGATGGAGAGAAATAAGGGATTTTGGAGGTTATCAGAAAATATGAGAGTTGTATTTTTTTTTCAAAAATCTTTTCCCAAAAGTTTTCTGACGCCAATTCCCTCCTCTCCTCATCTGCCAAAATTTATATTTTCTTCCCCCTTCTCGTTTATCCAATTTCGCCTCCATCTATGTATCTTTTGACTTCGTATGTTCTGCGGCATCTCGCGTGTATTAAAGGTCTCATCGTGCTATTGCGTAATCAACTGTTTCAAGTTGTTGGGGTTCTGGAGTGCTCGGGGGTCATTTTAGCATCAATCGAAACTAGGTGTGTACCCGAAAACATAAAAAATGAGAATCGGCTAAAGTCAAAAATGATTCTATCGACGCCACACGGCCGTGTGGTAGGCCGTGTGGTAGGCCGTGTGTAACGCTGTGAGCCACTGCACGGCCGTGTGATTAACGAGCCAGGCGTGCGCATGTGACACGGCCATGTGATGGTCGGGCTAGGCCTTGTGTGACACACGTGCTTGACCTATTTGGCCGTGTAGGCCACACGGGCGTGTAGGCCCACACGGGCATGCCACATGGGTATCTGAGACCATTTTTTTGAAATGATCTGTAAGATTGTACGGGTCACCCAAGTCGACTGGGACCTACTGTAGGGTCGGTAAGTATTACTGAGACCCCTAATTACTTGATCCGATGTGTGATATATGTATTAAGAATGTTGCACTTAGCATGTGTATCGATTTGAATGTGTGATCTGTTAATTACATTATAGCATGTCATCGATTGTATGCTGCATTACATTGGGATGGGTTGATGATAGTGAAGGAAGTATCTGAAAGGCTATTAAGCTTGTTATCTGGTAGCTCAGCTGCAAATATCTGATAATGTGTCGTATTTTGGTATAGCATGGTGTGTAGGGATGGGTGGGTTGATTTTATCACCACATGGTATGTAGGGTTGGATGGAGATGGTATGTAGAGGCTGGTGGATAGAATTTTGATATTCTGTTCTGTTCCGTTCTGTATATTCTGCATCTGAGTGGGCTAAGGTCCACACCGATTTTGTATGGGTTCAGGCCAGAATTGTAAATATATGACTGCTTTCTGATATTATGCTGTGTGCATATTTTCTGTGGGGATTACACACTGAGTTTGTGAAAACTCATCCTTTTTCTGTTTAATATGTTCAGGTAATCCCCAGCATTAGACAGATCGGTGCGGCGGAAGACTCGGCGGTAACTATGGCTCTGAACTTTCACGATTTTTAACTCGATTTACGATTATTGGTTTATTTTGATGTAACTCGCGAACTTTTGAGAATTTTTCTTAAATATGGTTTTTATTTATTGTTTTTATGGTTTCATAACTGCTAGACGTAGGAAGACTCGGCTTTCAAAAGCTAAAGTATTTTCTAAACCCTCGATCCCTTAGACGGTTCTCGAAAACAAAGGGGTTTCTCTAAAATGGACGGATTTACTTAATTAACTCAGTTTTTCATAAAATAAATGAATTCTAAATCTTTCGGAACGAATTACGTTTTAAATAATCGATTAGATGAGTAAGCGATTTTTGGAATCGATAAGAGTAATAAAAATGAACACGGTTTTATCATAATAAATTAGTTTTCAAAATTCCATTTTTCAAAATTCCATTCCATGTGACATTGGCAGATTCGACTATAATGTCTAGGCTGGGTTTGGGGTGTTACAACACTAGAATATCCATTTAAAACTTGTGAACAACACCTAAACGAAAGTAAAATGAACCCTTTGTTAATTGCCTACTCGAAATACAATAACTAAGGAGAAAAAATTCCACTTACCAAAACAAATGAAGTCAAAAGCTGCACCCAAAGAGATGACTTGCAAAAAAATACAGAAACGAAAAGAAAGAGGAAAGAGAATAAACAAGATTCGGCCAAAGGGGAACAAAAACCAAAAGTGAACAAGAAGGGAGAAAAAACGGCAGAGAAACAAAAGTCTAACGTCAGAAAATACTCCATATTAACCCACTAAAACACAACTACTCAGCAGTCCAGTTTAATTTGAACTCCACCGCGCCACACGCCTCAAACAAAAATTAATCCCCCTGTTTGTGCAGTGACTTAAACACATGACCTCTTACACACTAACACTCCGCTTAATCGCCAAACCAGTAAGCCCATTCTGATATATTTTTACCAACAATCAAATAAAAGACTACTGAACAAGAGTAAGGCCTAATTCTTTCAAAATACCAAAATTTTCCCAAGCGAAGGCTTGAAATTGAGACCTCTCAAACACTCCTAGAACACATAACCTCTAAAGCTGATAGATATTTGTGTCATGTTTTCACAACAACGAAATTAGAAATTTTGGGGCGTTACATATCCAAAAGCCCTCAAAAGTTGAGGACTATTTTTTTTTTTTTGCAATTATGCCTAGTTTATACACCGTTATTTGACACTCACATGCATATATATTTCAATTCTAAAAGATTTAATATTTAATGATTTTTTTATTAGTCATTGGTGTAAGACCAAATTTTCGCCCGGCCCTTTTCTTAAAACCAAAATTGAGCCAAAATATAAAAAGCAAAAAAAAAAACAGAATAAAAAACCAACCAAAAATAATAAATTAAAACAAACCAAAATTACAGTCCAGATCCATACAACCATTTATAGTCCCAAATACCCTACCATTCAAATGACATACACAGACACAAACCAGTTAAAATATCCCAAATTGGCCTAATCCTAAAATCGCCCGAATGGACCAAATGGTTTGATGGCGAAACCCTAGGATCATCTGCGCGCATGACTTCCATCGCGTGTCCCCACGCTGCACCTGACCTCTAGCGCATAGCCTCCGTACGCCTCCTTTGTACCTGCAAATCAGACGAAAACAACAGCAAAGCAGAGAGAAAAGAGGATGTTTTTTTATTTTTCTTTTATTTTTCTTTTCGATTATAAAAACTGAAGCAAATATCTGTAAAAGGGCGATCCCATTTTTTGTACACACAATAATACTAAAGAAATTCAAAAACAGAAAAGGATTTTAGAAAGGTGAATTTCGTCTTTGATATTTTTTCAATCTTTGCTATTTTATTTCTGTTTAAAAAATCTAAAGAGGAATAAGAGATTTACCTTCGCGGTGATCTGATCTGTTGTCTTCCTCGTCGAAATCGAGGTTTAGAAAATAGATCTCGGAAAGGATTAGATCTTCGTCTACACCGTTTCAATCGGGGTTAGGCGGAGGTCATGATTGGAAAATAGGGCGGGCCAGTGTGTATCAATGCTGGAGGTATCGCTATTCGCCGATTTCAATGGCGTGATAGTGGTACATCGGAGAGGGGCTTATGGCTGAGAGAAGATATAAAAGGGGGGCTAGGGTTTTGGCCTAATGCAAGTGTTGTAATGCTTTATTTCTGCTTAAGGGAGAGGTTAATAGCCATTAAGGGAACGACGACGTTTAATGTCTCTGCCCATAGCTTTGAAACGACGTCATATAAGGCCGCCCAATTCGACCCAACCTAAATTCCTTTAGATCCGCGTGTTTTCGTAAAAAAGGGGAATTTGCACGTTTGATCCTTTTTATTTATGTATGGTTTTTGAATCGAATGTATGATGTATGTCTTTATTGCTTAATTGATTCTGGTAATTTATGTATGGTTTTAATTTAATCCTGTTAATGTGCTGCGTTTTGATATTATGATATTTGTTAATTCGATCCCCTGTTATTTTGCGAAGTTCAATTAGATCCTTGATTCTGTGTGGATATTTTTACTTATTTATAAATTAGCCCTCTAATCATATGTTTATTTCAATTAAGCCTTAATTTTTGTTTTTTAACTTTTTATAGCATCAATTTTATCTATTACTAAAGTTTTTTACGAAATCGTTTTGGAAATTAAGTTTTTAATGTATTTTATTCCTTGTATTACATTTATATATATTATTATTTTGCACAAATTGTTGATCCTCGGACTATTTTATGTACATATTTTTCCTTAAATCTATCTATACATATATTTAATTTCTTTTAAAATTTGCTTATACATTTACGCTATTTTTTTATTTTAAATTTAATGTATATTTTAATTTATTTTCACAACATTTTTACATTGTTACTTATTATCGTTATTATATATTATTGCGTTAAAATTATTTCTATAATTATGTCCGTTTGTATAATGTTGAGTTTGTATGTTATTTCGCGCTTAATGCTATACTTATGCTATTTGTCGTTGTATTGTATTTCAAATTCCAACATATTCAAACCTTTTCTAAATATTTTATTATATTAAAAATGAATGTTGAACCAATTTTAAAATTGCATATTTGAAAACCAAGACAATATTTGTGTGTTTAGAAGTACGGAAAATTACATCCTAACGTATTGGGTGTTGATTTTTTGTTCAACTAAATAACCAAATATCCTTTTTATATGTTTTAAAGATCAAAGATGATCTCGGTGTCAGAGTCTAAATGTGTTATATCCTAACGTGCTGGGTATGATACTTTTATTCCTTTGAAACGAGTTAATCTTGAGATTCAATTCCGATTTAATTAATTTTCTTCCAAATTTTTTTTACCCTAAATATTTTCAAGTTTTAGATATATTCGAATTCTTTCTAAATGTTTTCTTTGGTTAAAAGCATATATTGAACCAATTTTAAGATTGCATGCATCAAATGCCGAATTGAGAAAGATAGGACTTATGTGCCTCCTCCATTTTGTCTATATGAGGGGCATGGTGGTTATCAAGCCAGTCTCATCAAAAGCTTCTGGCCAATATCAATTTCTTTTCGTGGATGTTGGTTACTTTACTAAGATGGTGAAAGTCGCTTCATATGCCAATATTACAAAGTCAATAGTCATAAAAAGTAAAAATCAAAAAAATAAAAAAAATCAAAAAAAAGATGTCAAAAAGATCATATCTAACCGCACAATGTCAAAAGTCTACGGTCTGTTCAAAGATCAGGTGCCACATATCAGTGCAGCAAAAGCGACCAAAAAGAAAATAAAGATCATAAAAAGGCCGAGACTTGTAAGGATTGGCATACAGAAGTTACTATTTACCCTTTATGCTTATCAAACGTTGGCCAAGACTGTCACCAGGGCAACACACTTCTCATTGGTTTTGCCCATTGGAGTCGAAATTCTCTCAGAGCTGAAATTGGATGAGGCAGAATGAATCCAATCTCAATATGATCAATTGAATTTGAAGAATGTTAAAAGCTATCTGTCACGGTCGGATAATGCAAGCTCACAACAAAAATGATTAGCCCTAGAAAGTTTCATGATAGGGCTTTGAAGAAGACTTTTTCCATGTAAAAAGGGCTTTAGAAGAAAGTTGATGCCAAACTGGGAAGGACCTTATGCAGCAAAGAAGGCCTGTTTTAGGGAAGCATGAATATCGACTGAGATAGATAGGAAAGACCTGCCCAATCCAGTGAATTCGAAAAGAAAAGAAAAAAAGAAAAGAAAAAGAAAGAAAAAGGAGAGGCCAAGGCGAAAACCCACAAAGGGCGTTTTGAGACCAAGGGAGATTTGAGTTGAAAACCCGAAAAAGGCGACTCAAATTTTGATAAAAAAATGAGGCATACAACAGTCTTGCTATGCCTGAGTTAACAATGAAGAAGTATGCTACGTCTTGGGGCATCGACAAAGCACTTCGGATCCCCTAAACACATATTGAGCTTAAAATGACCCTCAAGAAGTTGGAACAGAGAAGCTCAGATTGCAATATCTGGGGCACCTAGTTTCCATTTTACAATTTTAAATTTTTTATTTGTGATTATATTATTCTTTTCAAAATATGTTCACAATAAATTTCCTTCTTAATTGTGATTGCTATCTTTGCTTAGCGTATTTGTTTCGAGCTATGCTCCTAATCAAATTCCTTCTTGTCCATGGTTATGATCTTTTTCAGGCATTTTGCATTGAAATAATGATTAGTGGACTAATAATATTTTCATAAAATGAGTTTCGCATATTACTTTGGAAACTCTTTGAATAATACAAGAACTCGAAATAGGACTATTATTTTAAAACTCACCAAGATTAAGGAAGAGTCTAAATTGGAGGCTATCTCCTTGGATTTTCTGTCAAAATAGTTGGTGATACAATCTCAACGGAACAAGAGTAATGAAAACCCAAGTGCAAAATGGGAACCAGTCTCGAAAGAAGAAATGATATTCTGCATTCATGTGAGTATCATGCATATGCATATGGTTAGGTCACTTAGGAAGCGAGCAGTTGACTGAACAAGTTACAGTCCTCTACCCCTGAGTTACGGTGGCATGGATGGAAAATGATACAAGTCCCGTACCTTTGAATAGCAATGCGATGGATTGAAGAAGAAACAAATCCTACATTTCAAAGTTGCAGTGGGATGGATTCAGATCTTACACCCCTAAGTCACAATGAGATGAACCCTGAAGTTACAGTGGGGCAAATTTGTTAAGCAAGATATTTGTTTTCCTGGATTTTCTGTCAAGAATACTAGCCGAACAAGAAGGCAGCATATCACCTTGATGAATAATGAACGATGACACTTTAAACTTTTAAAAATGGATCATTCTCATGAAATTCTGCATTCATGCAAAACATATTTAGTTAGGAGCATTTGATTCATTCTGATCATTGCATCCTAATCATTGTAAGAAATCATTCTCATGACATTTGGCATTTATACAAATGTCATCCATAAGACACATCTACTTAGGAGCATTTGATTTATTCTGATCATTGCATCCTAATCGTTGTAAGAAATCATTCTCATGACATTCTACATTCATACAAATGTCATCCATAAGACACATCTATTTAGGGGCATTTGATTCATTCCGATCATTGCATCCTAATCGTTGTAAGAAATCATTCTGCATTCATACAAATGTCATCCATAGGACACATCTATTTAGGAGCATTTGATTCATTCCGATCATTGCATCCTAATCATTGTAAGGAATCATTCTCATGACATTTTGCATTCATACAAATGTTATCCATAAGACACATCTATTTAGGGGCATTTGATTCATTCCGATCATTGCACCCTAATCTTTGTAAAAAGACCATTCTCATGACATTCTGCATTCATACAAATTTCGTCCATAATACATTTCGTTAGGAGCATTAGATTCATTCTAATCATTGCATTCTAACCATTTTGCATAGGCATGAACAAAAAACTGATTTTACATAACCCCTAGAGGACGCTGTCGCAACATTGGTAAATACGAAGATCTTGCCTTTCTGAGCGAAGCGGATCGAAGATAGTAGATCTTGCAATCCTAAAGTTACAAGAACAGATCGGAGACATCAGTCCTATCTCCCTGATTAGCAGTGGAATAGGTCAAAGATTGTAGATCTTGTCACCCTAAGCAATAGGGAACCAAGATCTAATGGCAAATCTTATCTCCCTAAGCAGTAGTGGAATAGATTTAAGCTACCAGCCCTATTTCCCTGACTAGCAGTGAAATAGGTCAAAGATTGTAGATTTTGTCGCCCTAAGCAGTAGTGGACCAAGATCGAGCGGCAAATCATATCTCCTAGCGGAGTGGAGCGATTTAAGCCACCACCCTATCTCACGACCAACAAATGGAATAGGTCGAAGATTGTAGATCTTGTCACCCTAAGCGAGAGGGAACCAAGATCGAACGGCAAATCTAGTCTCCCTAGGCAGTAGTGGAATAGATTTAAGCCATTAGTTGGGCAATCTTGAAGCCGTAGGCGCAAATTGAAGCCATACAAGTCTTATTTCCTCGAAGTTTCAGTGGAGTAGTCGAAGTTACAAATCCCTCCTCCCTGAGTGTACTGAGGATCAACCTTTATTTTTGAGAAGTTTCAGTAAGAAGATCGAAACTACAAATCTCTTCTCTCTGGATTCTTATCACCTTGAAGTCCTAGAGGAGTAGGTCGAAGTTACAAATCCCTCCTCCCTGAGTGTATTGAGGATCAACCTCTATTTTCGAGAAGTTTCAGTGAGAAGATCGAAACTACAAATCTCTTCTCTTTGGATTCTTATCACCTCGAAGTCCCAGTGGAGCAGGTCGAAGTTACAAATCCCTCCTCCCTGAGTGTATTGAGGATCAACCTTTATTTTTGAGAAGTTTCAGTGAGAAGATTGAAACTACAAATCTCTTCTCTCTAGATTTTTATCACCTCGAAGTCCCAGTGGAGCAGGTTGAAGTTACAAATCCCTCCTCCCTGAGTGTATTAAGGATCAACCTTTATTTTCAAGAAGTTTCAGTGAGAAGATCGAAACTACAAATCTCTTCTCTCTGGATTCTTATCACCTTGAAGTCCTAGTGGAGCAGGTCAAAGTTACAAATCCTTCCTCCCTGGGTGTATTAAGGATCAACCTTTATTTTCGAGAAGTTTCAGTGAAAAATCGAAACTACAAATATCTTCTCTCTAGATTCTTATCACCTCGAAGTCCTAGTGGAGCAGGTCGAAGTTACAAATCCCTCCTCCCTGAGTGTATTAATGATCAACCTTTATTTCCAATAAGTTTCAGTAAGAAGATCGAAACTACAATCCCTTCTCTCTGTATTCTCATTTCCTCGAAGTTCCAGTGGAATAGATCAAAGCTACAAATCTCTTCTCACTGAAATTACATTGGAATGGGATCGAAGCGCCAGTTCTCGGAACCCTGAAGATGCGGCGGAATGGAACGAAGCTACTCGAAAAAGAAAAGCACTGAAAGAGGCACGACCGAACAAAATTGGCCCTTTCTGAAGTCTTTCCTCTATTCTCGTTACACGACAATGAGCAAAGAGGGGTAGTTGTAAGACCCAATTTTTGCCCGGCCCTTTTCTTAAAACCAAAATTGAACCAAAATATAAAAAGCCAAAAAAATAAAAAATAAAAAACCAACCAAAAAATAATAAATTAAAACAAACAAAAATTACAGTCCAGTCCATACAACCATTTATAGGCCCAAAACCCCTACCAGCCCAAACGACATACACAGACACAAACCCAGTTAGAATAACCCAAATTGGCCCAATCTCAAAACTGGTCCGAATGGACCAAATGGTTTCAAGAAGCGAAACCCTAGGATCATCAAGCGCGACATGACTTCCATCGCGTGTCCTCACGCGCACTCGCGACCTTTCAACAAGACGACCTCCGTCGCCTCCTTTGTTCCTACAAATCGGCGAAAACAACGAAGAAAGAGAGAGAAAAGAGGATTTTTTTATTTTTCTTTTATTTTTCTTTTCTGTTATAAAAATCGAAGCAAATATCTGTAAAAGGGGGATCCCATTTTTTGTACAAGTAATAATACTAAAGAAATTCAAAAACAGAAAAGGATTTTAGAAAGGTGATTTTCGTCTTTGATATTTTTTCGATCTTTGCCATTTTATTTCTGTTTAAAAAATCTAAAGAGGAATTAGAGATTTACCTTCGCGATGATCTGATCTGTTGTCTTTCTCGTCGAAATCAAGGTTTAGAAAATAGATCTCGAAAAGGATTAGATCTTCGTCTGCTTCGTTTCAATCGGGGTTAGGCAAAGGTCGTGATCGAAAAATAAGGCGAGCCGGTCGTATCAATCTTTGGAGGTATCGCTATTCGCCGATTTCAATTGCGTGATAGTGGTACATCGGAGAGGTGCTTGGTGAGAGAAGAGATAAAAGGGGGCTAGGGTTTTGGCTTCGATGCAAGTGTTGTAATGCTTTATTTCGCTTAAGGAGAGGTTAATAGCCATTAAAGGGAACGACGACGTTTAATGTCTCGCCCATAGATTTGAAACGACGTCACATAAGGCCCGATTCGACCCAACCCAAATTCCTTTAGATCTGCGTGTTTTCGTAAAAAAGGGGAATTTACACGTTTGATCCTTTTTATTTATGTATGGTTTTTGAATCGAATGTATGATGTATGTCTTTATTGCTTAATTGATTACGGTAATTTATGTATGGTTTTAATTTAATCTCATTAATGTCTTTGCGTTTTGATATTATGATATTTGTTAATTGATCCCTTTTATTTTCTGAAGTTCAATCGGATCCTTGATTACGTGTGGATATTTTTACTTATTTATAAATTAGCCTCTAATCATATGTTTATTTCAATTAAGCCTTAATTTTTGTTTTTAACTTTTATAGCATCAATTTATCTATTACTAAAGTTTTTTAAGAAATCGTTTTGAAAATTAAGTTTTAATGTATTTTATTCCTTGTATTACATTTATATATATTATTATTTTGCACAAATTGTTGATCCTCACATTATTTTATGTACATATTTTTCCTTAAATTTATATATACATAAATTTAATTTCTTTTAAAATTTTCTTATACATATACGCTTTTCCATTTTAAATTTAATGTATATAACTTATATTTTAATGTATATTTTAATTTATTTTCACAACATTTTTACATTGTTACTTATTATCGTTATTATATATTATTGCGTTAAAATTATTTCTATAATTATATACGTTTGTATAATGTTGAGTTTGTATGTTATTTCGTGCTTAATACTATACTTATGCTATTTGTCCTTGTATTGTATTTCAAATTCCAAAATATTTAAACTTTTTCTAAATATTTTATTACATTAAAATGAATGTTGAACCAATTTTAAGATTGCATATTTGAAAAACAAGGTAATATTTGTGTGTTTAGAAGTACGGAAAATTACATCCTAACGTGCTGGGTGTTGATTTTTCGTTCAACTAAATAACTAAATACCCTTTTTATATGTTTTGAAGATCAAAGATGATCTCGGTGTCAGAGTCTAAATGTGTTATATCCTAACGTGCTGGGTATGATACATTTATTCCTTTGAAACGAGTTAATCTTAAGATTCAATTCCGATTTAATTAATTTTCTTCCAAATTTTTTTACCCTAAATATTTTCAAGTTTTAGATATATTCGAATTCTTTCTAAATGTTTTCTTTGGTTAAAAGCATATATTGAACTAATTTTAAGATTACATATTTAAAAAATAAGGCAATATTTGTGTGTTTAGAAGTACGAAAAACTACATCCTAACGTGCTGGGTGTCGATTTTTCGTTCAACTAAATAACTAAATACCTTTTTTTATGTTTTGAAGATTAAAGATAATCTCGATGTCAGAGTATAAATGTGTTATATCCTAACGTGCTGGGTATGATACTTTTATCCCATTGAAACGAGTTAATCTTGAGATTCAATTTCGATTTAATTAATTTTCTTCCAAAATTTTTCACCCTAAATATTTTCAAGTTTTTGAAATTAGTACAACATTAATCAATTTAGTACCAACTTTGGGCATTGCAAAGGTGCTAACCCTTCCTTGCACGTAACCGACTCCCGAATTCGTTTTTTCAAATTTCGCAGACCAAAGTATTTTTACAGGTGACCTGATCACACCTAAACAAAAAAGATCAATGGCGACTCCCTATTTTTAAAAGTCAATTCTCGTTTTTTAAAATTCAATAAAAAATAATTTTGACAATTTTTTTTTTTTGAAAATTCAATCAATCGATGCATTAAATAAAAGAAGCTTTCAGTTTACAAAGATATGCCTTGTTAGCGCCATTACAAGTGTTCCACCACCAGTGGCTAAAACGGGCGATGCCTAAGGTCACACAAAATGCAGAAGAGCATTTATTACTAAATCTATGCCTAAGAAAACCACTCGATGAACCTAATCCTAAAGCAAAAAAAGAGAAATAGAAAAAAATAATTGATAGAAAAATAGAAACTTTACAAAACCTAAGAAACTTTCTATCTTCTCTTAGAAGGAAAAAAAAAACCAACAACCCCAACTTGCATCAGAGAGAGTCTCCTGATGGACTGGTTCTCCTCCAAAATTTCTACATTTGAAGTTTCTCGCTTTTTCCAGTCCATAACACCACTGAGTTCCTCGGAGACTATCCTTTACTATCCTCCGGACTCAGAGAAAAAAATCTCATTTCGTTTATACCCTTTGAAAGCCTTTTCTATCTTTTTTAACAACATGTTCCACTTCTGACAGGATTTTTTCAACCTAGTTCATTGAAGTTTCAAATCCATGTCCTTGTGTTGCCAGTGCATGCGCCACCTCATTCGCTGTCCCCGACACATGCCTAAAAGATAAGTATCTGAACCTGTGTGATTTATTGTTAATTTCTTTGGGAATGTTTCCTATGATAAATCTATCATTCTGTGTAAATTTTAGCCTCTTTATCATTGTTAGAGCGTCCCTTTCTACGCTCATCTTTCTAAAGCCCATTTCTTCTGTGAAATTGACTGTTTGTAGGCACGCCCATGCTTCTGCAGTGGTTGGATTTTGAACATTCTCCCACGGGTAAGTGCACGATCCCATTACAAACCCATCTTTATTTCTGATTATAACCCTGACTATGGCTCTGCTCTAATGTTGTTGATAAGATGTATCAAAATTAACTTTAACTATCTCCCCCTCGGTGTTTCCAAAACTTCCTTCCCTGTTCCTTGCTTAATCTCAGTAATATCTTCCAGTTGTTTTAGTTTTATTAACCACAAATTCGACGAGAGAGTAGATAAAACTAATAATATTTGTGAGTGAAGTATAATATAATTGAAATTTTAATTTAATAAATTTCGTTTGTTGTTGTATAGTCGAGTTTAAGTGGTTAATTTTTAAAGTAAAGTGGTTTTAAAAAATGAGGAATGAGGATCTCGTTTCTATAAATTAAGCCGATAAATATTTTATTAAATATTTGCTACTAGGGTCGTATTAAAATTTAGTTAAGAAATTTTAATGTTTAAATAGTTAATTAATTAAAAAGATTAAATTGTAAAGGATGCAAAAGTGAGTTTTATTAGTTAAATGAGTTAGATTGTAATGACCTGAAAGTCAATAAAGTCAGAAACAGTGATTTTGGAATACTGTTTCCTATGATAGGACCAGTTAATATTATTTATTAATATTTACGAGGATATTACAGTATATATTGAAGTTAGTCTAATAATTTTTTTATTGAAATGTTAGACAAGATATAAGTGTATCAATTCTAAAGTCGATGGTTTTAGAAATTGAGGTATTGAGACCTCGTTTCTCTAAACCGAACTCGTAAATATTTAATAAAAATATTTGCAGAGTCATATTAGAAGTGAATTAAATTTTTGGTTATGTAATTTTGAAGAAAGAGTGTTTGATTAAAATAAAGGGACTAAATCAAATAAGTGATAAAAGTAAGAATTAATACTAAATTATAAGGTGAATCTATATTGAAGGACTCATTAAATAAATAGACCAATTTGATAAATAATGATAGTGGAAATGTATGAGCATCATCATGAATACATGGTAGTTATATAATATTTATTATTTTATTTATAAAATAAAATAAAAAGAAACAAATAGCTTAGTGGAGAGAGGGAATGACTTTTAAGCTTCATTTTCTGTGCATGTCGATTTGGGGGAAAGAAGAAAACATATTCGGCCATTGTTGTTTTAGTTTGAAGCTCAAATTAGTTGGTATGTTTTGATCCTTTTTGCTTATAATTTATATTTTTGGAACCTTAGGATCATGAACTAGCATATCCATGTTGAAATTTGTGGAATGATTGTAGTTAATAGAAATTACTATGGTAGAAAATCTAAGTTCTTAATATTAATTTGGTAGGTTTTTAAAATTGGAAATGAAGTGAGATGACTTGTAAAGTCAATTCATGAAATTGTACATTGAGGATTATTATGGAAAATTTTGAAAATATGGGGGTTTAAATTGTTTATTTATGTGAAATTATCAGTGTATAAAAAAAATATGTCATTGAGATATTTTGAAGTCTTTTATTTGAAAGAGTTTTGTTTGGGCGCTTGACGTTGAATTTGTGTTATTTTATAGAGTGAAATTTTGCTACATTTAAAATTAAGGATTTAATTGAGTAAATTATAAATGAGAAGGATTTTATTAAAATTAAAGATATATATATACAGGCTGTATATTAAGGGTTAAGTATTCGGGAATAGTGGGTTATGTGTTAACTGTGGAATTAACTTGGTTGATATGATGGATTAAATTGTATAAGATGTAAATGTTTTGAGGCAAATGTGTAAAAGTGTAAATAAGTAGCTAAATGTATTGAATTGAATGGTATATGAAATTGAGATTAATATTTACAGAGTCATTTTAGAAACTAGTAGAAGGATAGTTTGATAATTTTAATTATTAGGGTTTAATTAAGTACAATGATTAACTTAAATGGGTGATAAATTAGTAATTAGTATTAAATTGCAAAGTGGGATTAGAATAATGGACTATTTAAACAATTAGTCCATTAAATTGATGAGTTATGGATAGTAGATGGTCTTAATCTATTTTGTTAGTATTATATAAATATAATATATTAGAAAAGAAAAAATTAAATAATAATAATAATAATAATAATAAGACATAAAAGATGTAGTAGGTGAAAAGAAGATAACGGGTTGAAATTCTTTTGTTTTTTTTCTTTGCTGTCGAAATCTAGAAGAAGAAGGGGGGAAGGGGCTGTTCGGCCTTGGGGGTTTAATGCATGTGTAAATTTGTAAGTTAGATTTGATTATTTTTGAATGAAAATTATATTTTTGATGATATAATGTTATGAGTTAGTCTACTCATATTGAAATTTTGAGAGTGAATGGAAATTATGAAAGATGTCATGGATGAGAACTTCAAAGGTTTGGGGTTATTTTATTGAATACTAAATGCTTTCTAAGTGATGATTTGAGTATAAATTTTGTAGACTAAATTGGTCATATTGTGTGGTGGTTTTATTGATAATAGTTTCTAGGGACTAAAATGTTGTAAATTCAAAATAACATAGTTTAAATTGTTAATTTTGTGGAATGTAGGGATTGTTTTAGTGGACTGTTATGCTAGAAAATTTGGGATTTATTTACTAAGTCCATTAAGTTTCTAAAGTATTTTGTGATATGAAATTGGTTACCATTAACTAGCAATGAGTTAAATGCTATAAATAAATTTAGTAAAGTATGACTTTATTAAATTTAAGATTTTTGGGATTGTTAATAAATTTAATGTGTATTTAGTGAATTATTGAAATAAGAAGGAAATATGATCAATTAAAATTTTGATTGTTAATAGTTGAGTTGAGTAAATGGCAATTGTTAAATGAAAGTATGCACTAAGATATAAGATTTGATTAATTTTAGTAGAAACAAGAATGGTATTAATTGACCTAAATTGTTAAAAATAGATCAAGTGAAGAATAGATTGAGTATCAACCGTGGGAAGGAAAAGATCACTGAGTAGACATCCATCATATTTTGGTAAGTTTGTATTCCCCAAACTCAAACTTTATAAATTGTTTTAATTATTCTAGATACTACGTGATGCCTTAATATATATATCCCTAATGTAATTGTTAATTAAATTGAATAGAGGTTTATGGAATGTGACATTATGAAATAAATTAATGTATGATTAGTAGATAATTGGAGTGGAAGTGTTATTAATTTATGAAATTTGATATTGAGTTATGAAAAGTAAAAATTATGGACTTGCAAATGAATAATTGACATCGTCGATTCGTTCGACTAGTGCTGGGCGCAAATATAATTGGTTTATTCAACTAGAGCTGGGCTCACTAATTATTCGCCAGTTTATACGACTAGCGCTGGGTGCAACCTCCGTTAGTTTATCTAACTAGTGCTGGGCACACATTTGTCGGTTTATCTGACTAGCGTTGGGCGCAAACTCTTTCGCGGATTATCTGCTAGGCATCGGGTGCCGTGTATCAACTGTATCAACTGGACTATACAGAAAGGTTTCATGAACGATCTAAGGAGGATGACTATATGTATTACTAAAGATGATTATATTTACTTATGTATATACATTTGAAGATATGATACGCTCTTAAGTTAGATTATTAAAGTTGTGAAATAAATTCAAATGCTTTAGATATACTTGCGTTTATTCAAATAAGTGAAGTTGCTTAATATGGATTGGTTTGTGCTATAATATAAGTAAATAGTTGATTGATCTATGCAAAGCTATTAATATAACACGTGATGTGAATTGAGATGTATGTTCAAACTAACTAAAGGTGAATACTTGTGAAAATTGAGTATAGTATGAAATAAAGTGATGGAAGGTATGAAATTGAAATGGTGATATGTTGTAATTGTATGTTTAGATAGTAGTATGATGATATAATTCAATTTGAGCATTTATGTATCATATCATGTCTTAAAATGTTTGGATTATAGAAATATCATTGAGTTTTACTCAGTGTACGATTTTGTTTTTTGTGCGCGAGTTAGGTACTCTTTTTTGATCGCAGACTCAACATCCAACAACAACAATCCCGATCTCAAGTGTGGTGATGTTTAATTTTGTAATGGCATGTACTTGGGATGTCTTTCATTGTTAGTTGTCTTGTGAATATGATGTAAATTGAGTTATAAGTATATGTTTATGTTTGAAGCTAAACGTTAGTATGCGTTTTGACCAATGGCTTGATATGTGTATGAAACTTAAAGCTTTGTGTCTTAAGTAGCTTTATGGTAAGCTAAATTGAGTGATTTTGACACATTTTAGATCCACACGGCCAGACGCACGGGCGTGTGACTTGGCTGTGTGAGACACATGGCTAACACACGGCCGTGTGAACCCTGTAGTAAAAAAAAATTGCAAGTTCTTTTTTAACTTTTTAAATGATTTCTATTAGTCCCAAAATATTTTTAAGGGAACTTTAAAGCTCGATTAGGGACAATTCGCATTTTAATGATTGAATTTGAATATGCTTATGATTACTTATGAACTGGTTGTTAAATGCTTTGATTGGTTGGTAATATTCTTAACCCTATTCCGGCGACGGATATGGGTTTGGGGTGTTACATAGATGGTTAAGGAAGATAAAGTTATGGGCTTAGATGGTAATTAAACTATATAAATTTGTAGCGGACATTTATGGACAAAGAATTGTTGTTTATTAATTAAATTATTAAGGTTAAAGAGGTAATTTAATAATTAACGACATAAACAAATAAGGAATTAGCTATCATCATTTTTATTTTTTCCTTTTGTTTGTCGAAACCACCATTGTTAAGTGAAGAAACATTCAGCCAAGCTTGTCTTTGGTGCTTGGTATATTTTTGATCCCTTTTTTTTTTAATGATTTTATGTTTTTTTGTGATCGTTTTAGCTTAATCTAGCTAACCCAATAGTCAATCTGTAAAAATGTTAAAAGTCTAGGGACTTGCCATGAATGAGTTTGAGTTTTTTATTTTATTTTAATTGATAGATTATTAAAGTTGGTAGTTAAATTTAAGTATTTTGTTAAATGATTTTGATGATTTTAATGTTTAGGGATTAAATTGTTGAAATGGTAAAATTCAATATAAATTGTGTGAAATGAGAAAAATATGGGTTGTTATAAGAGTAAGGGAAAATTAGCTAGCATGAATTTTAATTAAAAGTGGCTAATTTGCAAGTTTCAGATTTAAGGACTAAATTATAAAAAAAGTTAAAATATTAGGGATAAATTGCATAAAACTACTTGTTAGAATGCTAAAAATTTATTGATTGGGTTGAATTATTATTTAGATCAAAATTAAATTGAGGAAAAGTTAAAGTTTCAAACTAGTTTTTGACTCCATTTTAGTAACCGTGTCAATCCAGGTAAGTTCGTATAATGGTAAAGTAGTTAATTTCTAATTTAAATGAATGATTAGTTAATTAGTGATTTGGGTTAATTTGTAATGTTTATACAATTGATGGATATTTGTGAAAAACATGAGTTGTATGGATGTACATAATTGAAATGATATAAACGGAAGAATTTAAAGGATTTATATATAAAAGTGTCTCGTTTGAACATTAAGAATTCTTAAGATATAAATGACATGTCATTAGGGACTATACGATTTCGGGTGTTGGTCCTGGATGTCCTACTGATGGCTGAGGTCCTACATTTGTTACGAATTCTCCACAGCTCGTGTGAGCAGTATCGTGTAGTTAACATCCTGACCCACAGCTCATTTGAGCAGGCTCATTTCATAGCTCGTGTGAGCATTATAGAGACGATTACAGTTACATGTAAAGGCACAGTTCGTGTGAGCATTTCCTAAGTATTTGATGTTATTCTATTTGGTTCAACGGGCAATTAAAATTTAAAACAAAAAGGTGTATTTATGGAATGAGCTATGTCATTGAGAATATGGAATGAAAATGTAATATATGTAATTGAATGGAAATTAATGCATAAAATGGAAAGGTGTATATATGCATTGGTTCATGTTAATGAACATGTGAAAAGGAAAAGTATGGATTGAAAAGGGAACTAATTGAACATGTTATCAATTGTTGTATATTGAAATTCATTTCATGATATGTACCATGTTTCATAGGTTGATGTATTTTTAAGTATATCTACTAACCATGTTGAATGTTGTGAAAAGGAAAGAAAAGTATCCATATGATTTTATCAATGATTGAATGGTTTAATCATTTCATGTTCTGTAAGTTCAAGTTCCTTTTATACGAGCTTACTAAGCATTAGTTGCTTATGTAGTTGTTTTTCTCTATTTGGTAGATTAGCGGAAAGCTCGATCGGTTGGAATCACTTCGGAGCACGGTCACACTTTTGAATCATCATTTTGGTAGACTTTGATTATTATGTTGATGGTTATAAATGGAATGTAATAGGTGCATTATGTTATTTGGCCAATGTGATGTGATTTGAGAGTTCTTGTTCATATGTTTTTATTTTGGCTTGTTAATGTATATGCAAATATGTGATTTAGTTATTTGTGAATGCCTTTTGAAGTAGGTGACTTATGGTAGCATTGGGATGTGAAAGAGTGGTCAAATAGTATGTGAGATGCATGTTTAAGATTAATCTTGTAGCATTAAGTTTGAATTATTTTTTATGTTTATTTGTGGTACTAATGAGGGTATATTGGATAGGCATTTAAATTGAATGATATGTGTGTTTTGACACATTTAGGACTTAAATGTAATCTTGGTTCCTTTGATGTTTTAAGATTATGATAAGTTTACTATGATCAAGAGTTTAGTTGGTATTGTGGTATAAATAATGGTGTAAATAGGTGAAGTTGCTCTTGTGCATATTCCATCTTATATTAGGTAAGTCATGGTTGAATGCTATGCTATTAAAAAGGTTGTTGGTATGTTTGATCTAAGTTTATTTAATGAACTTGTAATGTTGAATGAGTTTATATTTAGTTTGTGATTGTGGTGCCTTTTGTTGATATATTGGTTAGTCTTATAGGTTGATGGAATTGGTCTGTTTTAAGCATGTTTAAAATGTGTTTTGGTTATATGAATGTTTGTGGAAATGGTGTGTCTTTGTGTGCAAGAAATGAGTTTGAAATGGCTTGTTTTGGGGCAATTTATGAAGCACACGGCCTGGGACACTGACCGCTTCTGGACGTACCAACGTCAAGAGTGAGAATATTGCAACTAAAGATATAGATTTGAGGCAGTGTCCGCAAGTATACAAGTCAGGTTGTATGTAACATCCCGATTTTGGGCCTATTCGGAATATGGTTTCGAGACCACAAATCCGAAGTAGAAATATTTATTTTATGAGTATTTTAAGGCCTATGGCACGATTGCATGATTATGTGAAATTTTCATGAAGAAACTTTATACATAAAGTGTCCAATTTGATAATTAGGACTAAATTGAATAAGTTATAAAATATATGTTCTAGAAGCTGAGCATGAAATTGCCATGGATTTTAATTAGAGGGTCTTAAATACCAATTTGACCAATTTTTATTTTTATGGACAAAAATGGACATGTATAGGAAAAATTTCAAAGAAAGGCTTTAGGGGCATTTTGGTCATTTGATTAATAAAAGAATTAAAAGGGAAAATAAGTAAAAAAATCTTGTCCATCTTCTCCATGCTTGGTCGAAATTCTCAAGAACACCATAGCTAGGGTTTCTTCAACTTTCAAGCTTGATAGTAAGTGCATCCTAGCCCCGTTTTTAGTTTTCTTTACATTTTTTAAGTTGTTATCAACCGATCTAGCTATTTCTACCATTTATTTGAGCTAGGTCATGTTTAAAAACTTACCCATGTGTGACATGCATTTATTTTGATTTCTAATGGTAGATTATGCAAGTTTAATGTTAGATAAACAACTTTTGCTAGGTGATTTTTTTGTGAAAATTGACAAAAAGACCTATTTGTAAAAAGATTTCAAATGTGTGTAAAAGTGTGATTAAATGAAAATTGTGGACTACTATAAGTATAAAAGATGTTCGGCTAGGCTTGGGAATCGAAGAAATTGAATAAATTTTATTTTTCGAGCTTAGGGGAAAATTTGTAAATATGTCAAAGTTTAGGGGAAAAAACATAATTTTTGCCATAATATGACTTTTGGACTGATTTGAGTAATATGATTATTGAATGAGCTAAATTTGCTAATATAGATTAAGAAAAATGGAGTGCGAACCTAAACCGGGAAAAGAATAAGATTTTGGACTAAGTCGAATTAGTTGTCCATATTTTGTACCGAGGTAAGTTCGTGTGTAAATAATGCAACTTTATATTATGCATTTAATATTTGATATTGCATGAATTGTTTATTTATTTTTATGAGTACGCTCGACGAAGATTCGATGTGGTAAAATTCCCGGTTGAACCTCAAGAATAGATAGGATACAAATGTCATGACATTAAGGTTATGTGTGATTCCATGTAAGACCATATCTAGGATATGGCATCGATATGTGATTTCGTGTAAGACCATGTCTGGGACATGGCATCGATATGAGACATCGTGTAAGACCATAGCTGGGCTATCGGCATCAATAAGTGATCCCACGTAAGACCATATCTAGGATATGGCATTGGCATCTTACTAAGTATATGAGGTTTCCCGAGTATCTTTTAGTATTCTAAGTGGTTCAATGGGTAATTTAAAGATTATGCCAATGATATGAAAGGCTATGATTATGTTATGAAGTCGTACAGGTACGTATGGAAAACTCATGAGAAATGAGCTCGATTTATGATGCATTATTGGTAAGAATGCAAATGAGTAAGTTATGCTTATAATCATTTGATGGTTATGTGCAAAGTTATAATATGCTATGTGTATGTTACTACATGTATAATATTGCTTATTGCTTACATACAAACTTACTAAGCTTTAAGCCTACCCTCCTTCCTTTCCATTCCTTATAGTATCGCTAAGCTAGCTCGAGGAATGAAGGACGTCAGAGACTCGATCACACTATCAATTGGAACTTTTGGGTATAGTTAGTCTCAACATTTTGAGTATGGAATGTATAGTGACTTGGTCTTTTTGTTAAATATCATATTGGTTTAGCCAATTGTGTTGGCTTATGATGATGTTTGATTCATTTTGTATAAAGCCATGAGATGTGGCTCGTAATGATTATTTGATTATAAACCTCTTCATATATGCATGCATGTACCAATGCCATTATGATATGGCTTATGGTTATTGATGGTTGAATGATGATGTGTTGCATGTGGTTATGGATGTTTGATGATCGTGAAGCACTTAGTTATGCCATGTTAAGTACCTTGAAGTTATATATCTATATTTGAATTGGTGTGGTTTTGATGTTATGTAGGTTGGTGCAAGTATGGGTGGCAATAAGGCTTGGTAAATAGCCTTATTTTGTCCATACAGGCATGTGTTTAAGCCGTGTGTGACACACGGCTTGCCCCATATGCGTGTGTTATGGCCGTGTGTCCCTTGCACCCTAATTAATGCAAAACAGAATGCCTAGTATTAAATACAGGGCATGAAACACGATCGTGTGTCTCAGCCGTGTGAGAGACACGACCATAGGACATGGGCATGTGCCCAGGCCTGTAAAGCTTGCACTTAATTTTTGGAATTTAATTTGCCACACGGCCTAAGAACACAGGCGTGTGCCTTGGCCATGTGACCTTATTTGGTTGATGACGTCATAAACAGAATGTCCCCTATTTTGGACACGGGCGTGTGATATGCTATACGGGCGTGTCCCTTCACCCACATGGGTGTGTGGCCTTGTAACATGAAATTTGTTTCTAAGTTTCGTAAAATTTTCCAAAGTTCTCGATTTAGTCCCCAATCACTCCTAATGTATGTTTTGGGCCTCGTAGGCTCGTTTAAGGGACGATAGGAATGTTTATGAAAAGTTTTAAATTTGAATGGAAATTCATGTCTCATTTTGTATGAATGCTTGCGTATAAGCCCGGTAATGCCTCGTACCCTGTTTCGGTGTCGAATACAAGTAAGGTGTGCTATATTTAGTGGTATCAGAGCTACGGTTTAGTCAATTTTTGGACTAATGTAGCATGTGTACGAGTCTAGCTATACATGCCATGAATGAATTATGATAGTATGACGACTCCTGACCTTTTTAAATTGTGTTTTCATATAGTAATGGATCCCGGTCGAGCTATGGAAGATGAAGTCGAAAGTAATGCATCGGCTCCCGCTCAAAAGACAGCGCCGTCTGATATTAGACCCCCTATAATTAGTCAATGAGAAGGAGGTAGGGAAGCCTTTCTCCATATGATGAATGCATGGTATACGGAGTTCGTTCGAACGAACCCGAAAACTCAACCCCCTCCACCCCCATCTATTCCTCAACCTGTTCCTGTAGCACCCCAAGGTATGGATTTTATGAGATTGAATAGACCTCCAGTGGATAAAATTCTAAAGCAAGGAGCTGAAGAGTTCTGAGCTAGTATAGATGATGATCCTGAAAGGGAAAAGTTTTGGCTTGAGAATACCCTAAGGGTATTTGATGAGTTATCATGCACACCTGAGGAATGTATGAAATGTGCTGTGTCACTTATGAGAGACTCGGCTTATTAGTGGTGGAACACCCTTGTGTCAGTTGTACTAAGGCAGAGAATTAATTGAGAATTTTTCCAAGAAGAGTTCCGTAAGAAGTATATTAGCCAGAGGTTTATTGATCAGAAGAGAAAGGAGTTTCTTCAGTTAAAACAGGGCCGGATGATAGTAACGGAATATGAGCGTGAGTTTGTGAGACTTAGAAAATACGCTCGAGAATGTGTTTCAACTGGAGCTATCATGTGTAAGAGATTTGAGGATGGACTGAATGAAAACATTAGATTGTTGGTTGGCATTTTAGAATTAAAAGAATTTGTTGTACATGTTGAAAGAGCTTGCAAGGCTGAGGAATTGGCTAAAGAGAAAAGAAAAGCTGAAATTGAGTCTCGTAACTCAAGGAAAAGACAGATGGGTAAGTCATTTCAGTCATCATCTAAGAAATCGAGAAAGTTTAATACTCGATCAAGTGCTTCAGTTGGGTTTTCAAACAGAAACCATGGGAAACAGTATTCGGGTCATAAGGCTCAAACTACTTTGATAGCGAGTGTGGGAAATACTCGACCTAGAAGACCTGAATGTCCACAGTGTGGTAGACGTCACCTCGGTGAGTGCCGAGTGAATGTTCGAACTTGTTTCAAGTGTGGTTGACAAGATTATTTCATTAGAGATTGCCTTGAGATGGCTGAAAAAGAGGAACTTCAGAGTGCGAGATCTGATAATGCTACTCCTAGAGGAAGGCCACAGAGAAATCCAAGAAATGGAGCAAGTAGCAAGAGTGCACCTAGAGATCCGGCTGTGAGGTCCGAAGGTAGAGCACCTACGAGGACTTATGTCATTCGCGCTCGCGAAGAGGCTTCATCTCCTGATGTGATTACGTCATTAGGAATAGGCATGTGTCCAGGCCGTGTGAAGTCTGCACTTAATTTTTGGAATTTAATTCGCCACACGGCCTAAGAACACAAGCATGTGCCTTGGCCGTGTGACCTTATTTGGTTGATGATGTCATAAACAGAATTTCCCCTATTTTGGACACGGCCTGAAGCACGGGCGTGTGATACGCCACACGGGAGTGTCCCTTCACCCACACGTGCGTGTGGCCCTGTAACATGAAATTTTTTTCTAAGTTTCGTAAAATTTTCCAAAGTTTTCGATTTTTTCCCGAATCACTCCTAATGTATGTTTTGGGCCTCGTAGGCTCGTTTAAGGGACGATCGGAATGTTTATGAAAAGTTTTAAATTTGACTGGAAATTCATGTCTCGCTTTTGTATGAATGCTCGCGTATAAGTTCGGTAATGCCTCGTACCCTATTCCGGTGTCAAATACGGGTAAGGGGTGTTACATTGTAGTATAGTTTATTTACAATGAAACACTTGGCAAGTATTCCAAGGATCGTACCCAAGGGATTGTAGTATGGGAAAAACTGTTTTCAAGCCAATTATGGGAAATAATTACTAATCTACTCAAGTCACAAATTATTAGTGTTAATTAAGAAGCAAGATGATAATAATAATAATAAACTAAATAAATTTAACTAAACCTAAATCTACTCCTAGATTCTTGTATTGACTTTTCCTATTCCTTATTTTGACTACTTGAGTTCCTTTTAGCCTAGATCCAATTGTTTTTACCTAATTAATTATTGAAGTAGAATTCTAATCAATCAACTAGTCGATACCCTAGCAGGATCTTCCAATCTTCCACTAGAACAATGAGTCAGCAATAACTACTTATCTTCTAACCTCACAGTCCAAATCGGTTAGAGGTTAAGGTGTTCGCGGATAGGCCATACCAATTTTTGGTTAACTCCTACCTAAATGAATTCCTAGGGTTGTCATGCTTAGGGTTTGTTTCACGTTCTTCCTTTTCCAAACAGCTAATCCGGTAAGAAACTCTATGTAACAACTTGATTTCAGTGGTGTTAGAAACAATGGTTTTAGGACCACTACTCCAATGAGTGAGTTAATATTTTAATGTTTATTTAATGTTTATGGGATTATTTTAAAGTCGTATTAAATTTTCATTAAGAAATTTTGAAGTTTAAATGGTTAATTAATTCAAAAGGACTAAATTGTAAATATTGTAAAAGTGAGATTCTATTAAATAGGTTAAATGGCTATGGAAAGGAAAGTTAATAGACTTGATGATATTTATACCATATGAAAAGTTAATAGAGCATTATGAGTTTAATTTTTGTCATTTTGTAAGTTATTAAACTAAGGGTAAAATAGTAAATAAATAAATTTTAATCTAAGTAAAACAAACCAATGTCATATTTCTAATTTTTTTCTTCTCCATCGAATTTAACAACAAAAAAAACACCATTGTTTAGCTTTAGGTTTCGGCAAGCTTAAATCAATTTGCATGATATGTATTTAAGCCCTGGTTTAGTTATTTTATGTTTTCGAGCTCGTTTTAGCTTAATTTAGTTAGCCCGGGGGTTATTTTGTCAAGTTTTTAATGGTTGAGGGACTTGCCATGGGTGCATTTGATGTGTTTATCAAGTTAATTAATAGATAGTTAAATTTGATTGTTAAATGAACAGGTTTGGTTATAAGATTCTTAGTGAATTTAAGGTTTTGGGATTTATTTGTTAGAATGGTAAATTCTATGTATATTTTGTGAAATATGGAAATGTGGGTTGATATGAGTATAAGGAAGAATTGGCTAACATGTTGTGAGTAGAAAAAAAATGGTGAATTTTCATGTTATGGGCTTAAGGGTTAAAATCTGAACAGGTTAAAAGTGTAGGGGTAAATTCAGAATTTCTTATTAAAATGGATTATAGACTTGAATTGAATAATTGAGATTATTTGAAGTACTTAATTGAATTAAATTATTTTTAGATCAAGAAAATAATCAATCGGGCTTGAATAGAGGAAAAGAAAAAATCTCGAGTTAGTTTCAATCTAGCTTAAACAATTGTGGTGGTCTAGGTAAGTTCATATGAGTTATAATTATATTAATGATTAATTGAATTGATTTTATTCATTGTAATATGTTAGGTTTAATTTGACTCGATGATATGATAATACTTCGGAATGTTGACGGTTAATTAATCTCGTTTGATCTTTAAGAATTCTTAGGATATAAATGACATGTCATTAGGGTTATATGGTTTCGGGTGCTGGTCTTGAATGTCCTACTAATGGCTGAGGTCCTACATTTGTTGCGGATTCTCTACAGCTCATGTGAGCATTATTGAAAAGGAAATGTTATGATTATATGAAAAGGCACACTATGTATGAGCATTTTCGAGTATCCGATTAAATTCTAGATGGTTCAATGGGTAAGTAATGATGAAGGAAAGGCATTTGTTAATGTTTAATTGAAAAGGTATGATGTAGATGAATTTAGGAAATGGAAAATTATTATGTGATGAAAAAGTAAGATATGGGATTCACGTACTAGTGTGTGAGATGATGCATATATGTTATGTTTTCATGATATTTACTAACCATGTGATTTATGGTGCATAGGAAAGTTTAATGTAAAATGATGCAATGAGCTTAGTTGAATGGGTTGTTAAATGATGTTTGGTAAGTTGAAGTTTACCTTTTACAAACTTACTAAGCATCCGCTTACGATGTTGTTTTCTTTGTTTTGTAGATCATCAGAAGTTTGATCAGTTGGAACTTTGTCGAAGACCTATCACACTAACCCGCAATCATTTTGGTAGTTTTGGTTATTTTGAACTATGGTTATAAAAGGAATGTATAGGTTGTAATGTCATTTATGCTTTTGTGTGTTTTGGTTACCTTTGTAAATGGTTGTATGAATATATGGTGTGGTTGATTTGTTTATATATTAAAAGCTATATGTAAATTGTAACGCCCCAAAATTTGATATATATGAATTGTTAAATTTTGTCATTAATTAGTATTTGTTTCAGTGTTTGGGCGCCTTGTTTATGTGTTAGGGGTCTTAGGTTCAAATCTTTGTGTGAACAAAAAAGGGTTTTGTTTTTTTGCAATTTTCTTTCAAGGGTGTATGGGGTGGAGTTGGATTGAAAATCAAATACTGGGTAGTTATCAGGTTGTGGGATAGGATTTGTTAAGGGATTTTATTTTATTTTATTTTATCTGATTTTTCTTTTTTTCAATAATCCCACACTTTGGTTTTTCCCAAAGCCCATTATTCACTATACCAATTTCTTTTGCTAATCTGTTCCTTTATTTTCATTTGTTCTTTTTCGTTCTTTCCCAATTTGTACCTTTATCTTTATTAATTTCATTCTTGATTTGATTTCTTGGACTATTTGGCCATTCCTTTCGGCTTTTATTTTTATTCACATTTTTGGGTGGTTATTATCGCAAGAGTTCGTCAGGTAATGTTGCATTTACGAATGTGTCGGGATTTAAGGGAATTTTGAGGTTCATTGTGAAATCGGGATTAGTATCATTTTTTATTATGTTCTTGTGTTTGTTAATAGCGGAGAATCATGAGAATCCAAACTCCCCTCTTGTGGACTAGTGGTATTAAAAGTTGTTCTAGACGTTTGGGTAAGTGTTTGAACGCTTGGGTTTTCGAGTTCCGACTTCGTAATGTATATATTTTCGTTGTGATTAAGTGAATTATTTGGTTAAATTGAGGAATCGTTGTTGAATTAAGTGATTAATTATCAATTTAGGTACTAGAAATCTCGTGGTTGCTTCCGTATCAAAATCGAATAAGGTGTGTAACGAGAAACTTGGAAATCAGCGAACGGCGAAAGCCCAAAAACAACACTATCGACGCCACACGACCGTGTGGTAGGCCGTGTGCGACCCACGACCCCATGACAGGCCATGTGCTGGAACATGTGGGCCACATGGTCTAGGCCATTTGGGTCATGTAAATCACACGGGCGTGCGTAAGGCCATGTAGGCCACACAGGCTAGTTATTTGGGCCTTGTGGGCCCAAAATACTAAAATTTTCCCTAGGGTCGTACACATCGTTTTAATTGACCGTAGGCCTTTTGTGGGGTCGGTATGTGATCAAATAGACTGTAAAACATGAAATTCGACCGTCTGCTAGTATTAATACTGTTATTGTATATATATAGATATAGATATATATATAGCTGAAATGTTATATGATAAGAAAATTTTGTGATAGGCTATGAGTAATTTGGAAAATGCCTTGTATATGTCTGCTATTTGATATGCCATGCATGTGTAACTGGAACATGTATGATTTATGTTCTAATTTATGACTGCATTTGGGTGAGTTGTATTCTTTGGAGGTAGTGTTTTTGTTAGTGGCAATACCTCGTCTATTATTCCGGCAACTCAGCTGCAAATATCTGGTAAGTGTCTTAATGACACTAAGTGGTGTGTAGGGTTGGATGGGTGTTTCAAACCCTATATGGTGTGTTGGGATGTTCGAAGATGGTGTGTAGGGTTGGATGGGTGTTTCGAACCCCATGTGGTGTGTTGGGACAGTCGGAGATGGTGTGTAGCGGTTGGGGGTAGGAATTATATTTGTATATCTACATCTGAACTGCTCTATTAAGATTCTGTATTGATAAATTGTCTGTTAATAACTAACTGTTTGAGTTGTTTGTTACACACTGAGTTTCGAAAACTCATATTTCGTTTGATTGTTATTTTCAGGTAATCCTCGGACTTAGTAGGATCGGTGCAATCAGGAGCTCGGTTAATATCATATTTTTTTTAATTTGACTTAATCAAAATTTTGGTTTAAGAGTTATGTAAATTTTGGACTCACTAGACATTTGGGACTATTTTTGGTTTTGGGGTTTTACTTTACGTTTTCGTATAATAATGTTTAAATGTTTTATCGACAACGATTATTTTCTACAAAATCAATGGGTTTCAATTAACAAGTTGTGCTTTAAAAAATACATTTTTCTAAGGGTTTCTGCTGTAAAATCATAAGTTTTAGAAAATATGTTCAAGCATCACTTTCAAATAAATAGTTAGATAAGATTTTTTTTAATAATTCAGGATTTAAGATTTTGAGACAAGTTTCAAGATACACGAAAATCAAATTTTCAATCATTTTACGTGACAACTCTAGATTTGGCCATAACGTCTGGGCCGGGTTTGGGGTGTTACATAAATGGTCATTTTGGTATGCTGATCTTGAATGGTAAAATGGATTGGTAATAGATGATTTTAGGTAGCTATTTTACATAAGTTCGGTTATTGAGAAGTGGCATTATAGCTTTGTTCTTAATGGATTTTGTTTTGATATGAAATGAGGTGTCTTTGAATGGCATATTGGTTAGAAGGTCTAAGTTCATTGAATTGGTGTATTATGAATGTTTGAAGTGTGTTTATGGCCTTTGAGTTTTTGTGCAAATGGAGTAGCTTGTTGGTCAAGGTTTGATCTTAAAATGGCTTGTTTTAGGGGCTAATTATGGAGCACACGACTTGAGACACAAGCTTTCATATAGTCATGTGACACATATGGCTTGGCTACACGTATGTTTATTACTTTTTATTTTAGGTGCAGGTTACACATGGTCTAAGACAGGGCCATGTGTACCAAGTTAGTGAGTTACACGGTCTAGCACACGACCTGCAATACAGCCGTGTGACCCTATTTTCAATGTTCACACAGACTGGGGCACGACCGTGTGACCGCACTTTGAATGTTCACACAGTCTGATCTATGTCACATGGTCGTGTGACCCCTATTTCTCAAATTTTCATGTTCTTCTTAAAATTTTTTGAATTGTTCAAATTGATCCCCTGATTACTTCCAACTTATTTTTAAGGTCCCGAATACTCAGTTTAAGGCCCAAATGTGTACTGCCACAATTAAATTGAGTAATTAGAAAACAATTTGTAAGTTGAATTGTTATTCTGTTTTGAAGTTAAACGTTCAATTTTGTACAGTAACATTTTGTAACCCTAATCCGATGACAGAGACAATTAGGGGTGTTACACCCTATCGTTCAAGCAATTAATTAAGTTCAAGCAATTACAACATGCAAAATATGTAGAAAGCACAAATTGATTCTAATATTTACACAAAACATTCATCTAACAATGTTAAAGAAAGAAATAGAAAGAAGAGAATAAGGAAAAGAGATGCTCATGGATTTATCGATGAAAGTGTGTTTTTAGAACAATATCCCTTCGCAGAAGTCTCACTCCGAAATAGGATCTTCTGATTATAAGAACATAAAATAACATAGGTAAAAATTAAGAATGAAAGCAAAGCCTCATAATCAAAACCTTAAAATTGTATGTTTAAATAGATTACAATGGCCTTTATAGAGGCTAAACTCGTAATATTAAAATGCCTAAATTATCCTTGAAGTCCTTAAAGTTCAATTAGGATAAATACACCTAATTTTCCTCCAAAATGTAGTTAAAGCGTGCAGGAATTTTTGGCTGCACAAAGGGTATGTCGCAACATAGGAGGGCTATGTCGCGACATCGAGGGCAATTTCATTCCAAAACTCAGTTTTAGCTTCTGTCTTTGACGTTGAGACATCAGTTTTTTGGTGTCGCTATATAGGCATTAGTTTTGGCCCAAATAAGCATCTTTAGCTCCCGACTTGACCTAAAAGACCATGTAACCTTATTTTGATATATAAAATGTAATAAAAACTACTAGAAAACATAAATTACTACTTTAAGTATGAAAACCTAAATATATACTAAAATGCTATGATTTGCTATCAAACAAGCTATCATTATGTGTCATTATTATTTTAGGTACATGTTTCACACGGTCTAAGACAACACCATGTGACACAACATCAAATGCACATACGATTTGGTACACAACCTGCGACACAACAATGTGGCCCTATTTCGAATACCTACACGGTCTGGGACACGGCCGTGTGTCCATACTTCGAATGTCCACACAGTCTGGGCTATGTCACATGGCCTATCCATACAGCCGAGTGATCCCTGTTTCCAAAATTTTTCATGTTTTCCAAATTTTTTTTGTTTTGTCTTAAATTGATCCCTGGTTTTTTCAAGTTGTTTTTAGTGCCCCGAAGGCTTGATTTAAAGCCCGATAATGTATTTTTACTATGGTTATATTGAGCTAATAAATGTTGATATTACATTGCATAATTATTTTTGTTTTGAAGTTAAACATTCTGTTTTGTATGGTAATGCTCTATAATCCTAATCCTGCAACGAAGAAGGGTTAGGGGTGTTACAAATCCCGCTACATCTTACACCTTTTCCCTTACTCCCTCATGATAAAGTTTGTTCCTATTGTACCCTATAGCCTAAAATGTGATGGCCAGATTTATTCCATACTGCATATGATTCTAACCATTGTCTCCAATTTTGACTAATGTTTGTGCTCAAGGGTGTCAGCTCTATCTCCTATAGTACCTTTTTTTTTGTGAAAATGCATTCTCTAAATAGATGGGCTACTGTTTCCTCTTCTTCCTTGCAGACTGGGCAGATTGCATCTTCCCTTAACCAGCAAAGTTTTAGATTACCTAGAGTAGGCATATAGTTGTATGTTATTTTCCATAGGTTTATCCTTATTTTGCTACGGATTTTGAGGCTCCATATTTTTGTGAAGTAATCTTTTGTGATTTCAGTTTGTAATGTATTTTGGTCTCCCAGCAAATTCTGGCTTTCTGTAATGAGTAATTGGTCATCGCTTTTTGTTGTACAGACTCCAGATTATCACTCTTTCATATTATCTCATTTTTTAGCATACTACATACGCCTACTAGCGAGATAGACAAAATCCTCTCCATTTGCTCCTCGCTAAATAGTCCTTGAATGATCTCATTTTTCCAAGTAACCTTTCCCTTATCTATTAAGTTTGCTACTTTTGAAAATCTAATATCTATGTTCTGAAACTTTACTCTTCCACCACCAGAACTTGGCAACCACGCATTGTTCCATATGTTCGCCGGTTCTCCATTCCCAATTCTCCACCCTGTGCCACTTTCCAATAACCTATGGGCACCCCAAATACTGTGCCAGGTAAACAAAAGGTAAGATCCTAAACTTGCGCTCATGAAATCTCCCCAAGAATAACATTTTGCTTTGATCGCTCTTGTTATTAAACTATTGGGATTAACGATTAGTTTCCATCCTTATTTCACCAACAGGGCTACATTAAATTTTGATAACTCCTTGAACCCAATCCCCCCTTATGTTTTTAGGATATACATATTATTCCAACTATGCCAATGTATGCCCTTGTTAGATTTTAAATTACACTACAAAAATCTACATTTCAAATTTCTAATTCTCGGCATAATAACACAGACAACATAAAACATTGCATTGCATAAATAGGAATGGCTTGTTAAATGGTTTTAATAAATACCTCATTTCCTTCTAGTGATAGATTATGCACACTCTAATCTTTCGTTCTTTTGATAAAATTTTCTTTGATGTTTACAAATGTGTTCTTTTTTCGTCTTCCTACCATTGTTGGAAGGCTGGGATATTTCTTTGGATTGTTTGAAATTCTAACTCCCAATACGTTGCTTATCTGACTCCTTAAATTGCTGCACACGTTACTGCTAAAATAGATTAGTGATTTATCAAAATTAATCAACTGACCCTATATCTTTTCATATTCGTTCACCACAGATTTTATCACCATAGCTCCTTCATTTGTTGCCTCCCCAAAAAGAACACTACCAGAGGCAAAAAATAGGTGTGTTACTAATAATCCATTTCTTTCCACTTTCGCCCTATAAATTTTTTGTCTCTTTTTACAATATTCAACAGTTTTGAGAAGCCTTCTACATAAATTATGAATAAATATGGGCTTAGAGGATCCCTTTGCCTTAATCCTCTTGTATGTTTAAATTCTACTGAATATGCAACACTTTTAACACATCTCATGATAAGTGAAATCCAATTATTGTAGAAACCTAAACTACTCAGCATCTTTTCTACAAAACCCCATTCCACTCTGTCAAATGTTTTACTCATATCTAATTTTAATGTAAAAGATCCAATTCCATACCCTTTTTTTTCTTTTTGAAAGAATGCAAAATTTCGTATACCACCAAAATGTTGTTTGTTATTTGCCTCCCTGGGACAAAAGCTCATTGTGCTTCCTCAATACAAAGCTTAAGTACTTTCTTGAATTTATTCGCCACTGTTTTCACGATTATTTTGTGAACTATATTACAAAGGCTAATAGGCATGAATTGCCCCCATTTTCTTTGGAGTCGATACCTTAGGAATTAACACAATGTTGGTTTTGTTTACTTCCTCAATTTTTTTTTCGATTATTCAATACTTCTAAACAAAATTTTGTTATATTTTTCCCTACGATATGCCAAATTTTTTTTATAGAATAATGCCTAAAACCCATCCTTGCTCGATGCCTTAATTGGTTCCATCGACTTCATTACATCAACCACCTCTTCTCCCTTAAACTCCAACATTAGTTCTTCATTGTGACTTCCTATTATGCATGGTTGAATTTCTGCCATTAATTGTTCACAATTCTACACCGATTTTGAAGAAAATAAATCTTTGAAATATTTTGTTTCCAATTCCATAAATTCTTTTTCTCCTTGTACCCACTTCCCATTCTCATCTTCCATTCCTTTAACTGAGTATCTATTTTTTCGATACGAAGCAAAGTTGTGAAAAAAATAAAGTGTTACGATCTCCCATCCGAAGCCAATTCACTCTAGCTCTTTGTTTCTAGAATAATTCTTTCTTATCTGCCTCTTTATTCAAGGCCAATTTAACTTCCATGATTTCTACCATGATTTCCTCATCTGAATATTCCTCTTTTAGCTCATTTAATCTTTCATTCAACTCCTCTTTTATTTTTCTTTGAAATTTTTTATTACTTTTGCCTATTCTTGTAACATATAGCCTAGATCTTTCACCTTATCTGGCAACTCCTTTCTATTTGAATCCCATCCCTTTCTGATTTGCTCCTCAAAATCCTTTTTTAGAATCCAATATGCTTTAAAGTGAAATGACAATTCCTTTCGAGTAGATTTCCTCTTCCTGTTCCCTATGGTATCCACTAAAATTGGGCAATAATCTAAAAAGCTATGATTAGGTGATGTACTGAATAGTCTAGGAAATGGTTCCACCATGCCTAATTTGCAACTTCCTTATCTAGTCGTTCCCTTATATTATTTTTCGGTAGTTTTCCCCTCTCCCAAGTAAAACATTATCTAGAGAAACGCAAGTTGTTTAAATCACAATCCTTCAAAACATCTCTAACAATTGACATTTGTTTTTCTTCTCATAACCTTCCTCTTTTTTTTTTTAAAAGAAACATAATTTTGTTGAAATCACCCAATACTAACCATGGTAATTGATTGTTTTCCTTCAACTTCCTAAGCATATTCCATGATTCCTTCCTCAAATGCTCTACTAGATAACCATAGAATCCGATAAACCTCCAACAAGATTCCTCGCTTTCTTCTGACACTTCCACATCTATGTGAGAGCTTGAGAAACTTTTAAAGTTATAGATAATTCGTCTCTCCATCCTAAGGAAAGTCCACCTCTTGATCCTTCTACGCTAACATCAATCCCATTTGCAAAACCACATTTCCTTCTTATCCTTTCCATACTTCTTGCACCTACTTTTGTTTCTATAAGAAACGAAAGCTAAGGCTGAATTTGTCTCAATCTATTTTTGAGACATCTAATTGTTCGCAGTTGCCCCAAACCACGAACATTCCAACTTAAGTTTTTCATTATGACCGGTCAACCTGCTTGCTAGCGGCCGCCAATAATTCATTGTCCAGTTCTATTTCCATGGGGCTACTATTACTCTTCTCCCCCACTTGATGCACTCATTGCCTTTTCTTCCAATCCACTAAGCCTATTGATCTATCTTCCGACTCTATATCTGCTTCCTTTAAATAATTGGAATATGATATTCCTCTTGTTCCACGTATTTGCTCTACATTTAATTTGCCTCCTTTTCTCTCCTTCCCGATCATAATGTCCTATATCCATTTATCTCCTATTTTGGTTGTTTGTTCATGAAGCGAAAGCCTAACATGCCTTCTACCCCTACACCTGCCCACTTCCATTCTAATCTTTCCCACCTCCCTCGGCTCTTCTCTCAACCATTTGCTTGTAACCAGTGTTGTTCTTCTTGGTGGAACTCTTAATGAGATATCCCACCCATCATCCGCCTATTGTGAATCCAGTGTTAAACGAATTGGACAAAACTCTCTCCATGTCCTAGGCTTCCAAATAAAAAATAAAAAATGGGTAATTTTTCGTTTTGGAAATTCGCATAAGTTTATCTATTTTGACCATATATGATACGTTTCTTCCTTATTAGTGGGGATTGAATATCCAACTGCACCTTTGTAACACCCCTATCCCATATCCGTCGCTGAATTAGGGTTAAAGGCGTTACCAAACAGATCGAAAACATTTATAGAATTAATCATACATGCATTCAATAATATCTAACATAATGTCCCTTATATAGATCATCGAGACCTTTAGCATGATAATAACCGAGTCGGGACTAAATCGAAACGCATACTAAATTTTGAGGAAAACTAAAATTTTCTAAATGCAGGGACACACAGTAGTGGGGTAGGTAGTGCCTCTCCCATGGCTACTTGACACACCGTGTGTCTTCCCGTGCTATATATCTTGCCAAAACCAACATGGTCACCATGCACGCCCGTGTGCTAAGGCCGTGTACAATAGATCATATACTGCCATTTCTCACACGGCCACCAAGCACACCCGTGTCCAGGCCGTGTGTAATTTAAGCCACATTCTGCCAATTTACCCACAGTCTTAGGCACGCCCGTGTGCCTCAACCGTGTGACATTATAGGTCACTTGCAAGACCAAATTACCACCCATTTTGGGTCTCACCTACAAGCAATTCATACCAAATTACTCACTTCATCTATACATTCAATACCAATTCCATTAATACTAACTTACAAACTAAATCCTACATCATTTCAAGCATAGATCATCCATTTACTTAACCAAAACTTAACCATTTCATATGCATCAAATCATACCAAAATATATGCTTCATATAACTCATTCATTCAAGCATTTTATCAACTCAAGACTAGCCAAAACATATGGCTAGAATCATCTTATAATCACATACACTTATCTAGCCTATACATGCCATAATTAGCTATATACATTTTAAAAAGGGTACCAAAATGATTTTAGTAGTGTGATGACGATCCGTGACGGTCCCGAGCCTTCAGTAGCTTTGATGACCTATAATAGAGAAAACACGCACAGAGTAAGCTTTCCAAAAGCTTAGTAAGTCATAATACAAAAAACCTAGCATAAAGGCATATATGCATACAGTATATTGACACATAACATTTACTTAGCAACTATCACATATTGTTTTGGTTCATATACTTGGACCCAATTGCCACATTCATCCATACCAGAATCATATGTTTATATATACAACTTCTTAAACACTCTTGCATCTTATTCTAGTGCTCATATTCAATCATACTTTTCTTCAAATCAAATTGATATAGGTACTTACCTTTTATACACCTTTATTGTACATACCTAACATATCTGAAATAAATATACATTCACGTAATTGTTCATAGCTCGGATTTGCTCATTGAATAGTTCAGAATCTAATATGATACCCGAAAATTTAGAATAATTGTACAATGTCAATGTTCCCAGACGTGGTCATATCGAATGTCGATGCCACTGTCCCAGACAGGGTCTTACTCGTATTCAGATATCGATGCCTACGTCCCAGATGAGGTCTTATGTATAATCAGATAATGATGCCTACGTCCCAGACGAGGTCTTATGTATAATTAGATAATGATGCCTACGTCCCAAAAGAATTCTTATGTATAATCAGATAATGATGCCTACGTCCCAGACGAGGTCTTATATATAATCAGATAATGATGCCTACGTCCCAGACGAGGTCTTATGTATAATCAGATAATGATGCCTACGTCCCAGACGAGGTCTTATATATATAATCAGATATCGAAGCCACTGTCCCAGATAGGGTCTTACACGATTATCAAATCAATGCCAATGTCCTAGACGTGGTCTTACATGATAAAACGGAACAGATACCTTTGTATTCCCAAGTTCATACAAAACTTCTCCGACTTATCGCTATGTCGACTTTATCTCAGAATTCATATACATAGTATCACAAATGATATCTTTATCATTGATAATCATATAAATAAACTCAATTCAATACAATTACATTTATTAGCAATATGACTTACCTCGGATTCGATTTATCGGAATGAAAACGGCTACTCGTTAACTTTTGCTTTCCCGCGATCTAAGTCAGTTTTCCTCGGTTCTTGATCTAAACATATTCAGATTAACCCTTTTTATTCACTATTTCATTCAATTCAATCCATAGACACATATTTTGGGCTATTTACAATTTAGCCCTCACATTTGCACATTTTTTCAATTTAGTCCAATTTTCTCAAAACATCAAATTCACAAAATCCACACATACACATGCTTAGCCGAATACATATACATCACATACAAGCCCACATTTTTCATCAAACTTGCAATTTAGTCCCTCAATTTACCATTTTCTCTATTTAGCCCTATTTAGTTAAATTCATCAATAATTCAAGAATAAAGTATGTTCAGTTAACTCATATCTTTCATTTAACGCAAAAAAAAATCATCAAAAAGCTTAACATATCATCAATGGCATCTCACACAACATTATCAATTCATCAAATTGAGACATGGGTTTGATAGCTCTCAAAGCAACAATTACAAAAACGTAGAAATTATCGAAAACGGATCAAAAACTAACCTTGAATTTAAACCCTCAAATGGCGAACCTTAGCAAGCTTAAGTTCTTTCTTTTTTTCTTTGTAATATTCGGCAAGAAGATAACAGATAATGAAGCCACTAACTCATGTTTCTTTTATTATAACAATAATATTATTTCATTTACTAATTTAATCTTCCAACTAACAAATAAAACAACCATGCATTAAGGATATTTTTGTCCTTATTCATCCACTAACTAAATAGTGGTTTAATAGCCACATAAGTCCTTCACTTTTACAAAGCCACAACATTTAGGTATCTTAACAAATAGCATGCAACTTTCACATTTAATGCAATTCAATCCTTTAGTCAAATTAAACACACAGACGGACAATTTAACATACGAAAATTTTGCACATGCTTAATCACATATCAACGGCATAGAAAATAATATTAAAATATTATACAGACTCGGATTTGTGGTCCTAAAACCACTGTTCCGACTAGGGTATAAACCAGACTGTTACAATTCTCCCCCTTAAGGATTTTCGTCCCCGAAAATCTTACCGTTAACAGATTCGGATATTGCTATCTTATTGAGTTTTAGGCTCCCATGTAGCCTCTTCTATTCCGTGTCGATTCCACATTACTTTTACTAACAAAATTTTCTTTTTTTTCAATTCTTTCATTTCACGAGTTGAGATACGGATCGGTTCTTCTTCATATGTCATATCAGATCGAATTTTAATTTCAGACGGGGTAATCACATGTGACGGATCAGATCGATATCTACGGAGCAACGAGACATGGAATACGTTGTGTATCTGTTCTAGCTTGGAGGGCAACCTTAACCTATAGGCAACAAGCCCTACTTGTTCATTGATTTTGTACGGTCTGATGAACCTCAGACTTAATTTGCCTTTACGCCCGAACTGAAGTACTTTCTTCCACGGAGACACTTTCAAAAATACTTTATCGCTGATTTCAATTTCTATATCTTTTCGTTTCAAATCTGCATAAGACTTCTGACGATCAGATGCTGCTTTCAAACAATCTCGGATCAGTTTCACTTTCTATTCTGTATCCTTTATCAAATCAACCCCATGTAACTTATTCTCACTGAGTTCAGTCCAATACAGAGGTGTACGACATTTACGTCCGTACAAAGCTTCATATGGTGTCATTTTGATGCTTGTCTGAAAACTATTATTATACGCAAATTCAATCAATGGCAAAATACTGTTTCCACAAACCACTAAACTCAAGTATAAAGCATCTTAACATGTCTTCGAGAATCTAAATAATTCATTCTGACTGACCATCAGTTTGCGGATGAAAAGCTGTACTGAAATGTAATTTCATGCCCAAAGCTTCTTGAAATTTCTTCCAAAATTGTGATGTGAATCTCGGATCTCTATCTGGCACAATAGATAATGGCACTCTGTGCAATCTAACAATTTCAGAAATATACAGCTCAGATAATCTTTCAAGTAAGTAGTCAGATCTTACAGGAATAAAATGGGTAGATTTCGTCAATCGATCAACTATGACCCAAATCATATATTCCTTTCTCAGAGTCTGAGGTAAACTCAAAAAAAATCCATCGTTACTCTATTCTATTTCCACTCGAGAATCAGAATCGGTTGTAACAAACCAGATGGAACCTGATGTTCATCCTTAACTTGCTGACAGATTAAACATTTTGATATGAAATCAGAAATATCTCGTTTCATACCAGACCACCAATAGTGTTGTTCCAGATCATGATACATCTTTGTTCTACCCAGATGAATAAATAAACAACTATTATGTGCTTTGTTCATAATCAGATGGATTAACTCAGGGTTTCTCGAAACACAGATACGATCTCGAAATCTCAAGCAATCATCAACAACTCAAACTCGAAATTAGAATTTAAATCACACTGAGCTCGTTTCGCTAACATTTCATTATCAACTTTCTGAGCATCACATATCTGCTGTAAAAACAACAGTTTTATTTTCAATTCAGCCAACACTGAACTAGCATCAAACAAATCTAATTGAGCATTCATAGCACGTAATGTACATAGTGACTTTCAACTCAACGCATCGGCAACTACATTAATTTTACCCGGGTGATAATCTATTACAAGCTCGTAGCCTTTCAATAACTCTAACCATATTTTCTGTCGCAGATTCAAATATTTCTTTTTCACAAATAGAACAGGAGTACCCCAAGGTGAAAAACTCGATCTTGCGAACCCTCTATCGGTTAATTCTTACAACTGTGACTTTAACTATTTCAATTCCATTGGTAACATTCTATACGGAGCTATCGAAATAGGGTTGTACCAGGCAACAGATCTATACCAAATTCAACTTTGCAAATGGGAGGCAATCCCGACAATTCTTTAGAGAAAACATCAGAGAACTCACAGACTACTGGCACCGATTCAACTTTCTTTTCAGATACTTTCAAATCAATCATATAAGCAAAATATACCTCGTAACCCCTTTTTAATTTAATTCTGAGCTTTCAACATAGATATCACAGCAGGTAATCAATTTAAAATATTTGACTCAATACGAACTATTTCACCATTCCAACGACTCAAATCAATAATCTTTCTTTTACAATTCGCAACAGCATCATGCAATGTCAACCAGTCCATTCCCAGAATTATATCAAACTCATTAAACTGTAATAGTATCAGATTAGCAGGGAAACAGATATCTCGAACATTAACGGGCAGTTCTTACCTACTTTGTCAACTAGAATATTTTTACCTAAAGGGTTCGATACTTTTATAACAAACTAAGTAGACTTTACAGGAAAAATCTTACTGAATACTAAGTTCATGCATATATAGAAATGAGTAGAATCAGGGTATATCAAAGCAATCACAGAGGTATCATAAAGTGTAAAAGTACCCGCTATAACATCTGAAGATGAAGCTTCCTCCCGAGCTTGGATAACATACGCTCTGGCCGGCGCTCTAGCTTCAGATCTCGCAATAGTATCTCTAGTAGTTCTCTGACTACTACTGACGTTTCTTGCATTTTGAGGAGATCTACCTCACGCTGAAACATTCTCAGATCTCTGGTTTTGAACAATCTCTTGCTCAACAGACTCTGAGCAGTCTCGAATATAATGATCTAATGATCCACATCTGAAGCAAGCTTGATTATTCAATCTACAATTCCCCGAATGTCTTTTATTACAATGCTTACACTTGAGTCGCTCGGATCTGACATTTTCAACACTCGCCATCGTTGGGCAATCTCGAATGAAGTGATTTTGTGATCCACATTTATAACAAACTCTATTGTTGTACTTGCCCCAACATTTTCCCACATGTCGTCTTTCACACTGCCTACACTCAGGTTTGTTGCTTTTAGTACTTCCATCATTTGATTCAATTGGAGCTTAAGTTCCCAGACCAATATTTGGTCTCACACAATCTCTACTCGTATATCCGATTGAAACATTTGATCTACTGCTTGCATCTTTATATTTCTTCGTCAAAGGTTGAAAGAAATTACTTATCGATCTTTTACTTTCGTTACGAGCTTCAGAATCGACTTTCTCGATATTATCATCATTAGTAGCCCTAAACTCTCCGACTTCATACTTACGGATTTTATCAACCGGAGGCTTATTCATCAGATTCATATTCATAGTCGAAAGCATAGCAGATGTCTAAAGGAGGTTAACCGGGGGCGGAGGTCGCAAAACAGTCGGGTTATTTCTCACAAATTGAGTGAACCACTCACTCATCAACTGGAAGAAAACTTGTTTAGCTTCTCTCTCATGACCACTCGTAGTCGTCTTTGAATCAGAAGGCACTGTCCCTTGCGCGGGAGCAGGCGTATTACTTTTTACGTCGTCAGCTACGACTCTTTCGGGATCCATTACTATACAGAAGTCGCATTTATATGTCAGGATTCATCACACTATCACATTTCAGATATTATGGCATGTATAACTAGACTCTGGCACACTACGTTAGTCCGAGAATCGACTAAATCGTAGCTCTGATACCAATCAAATGTAACACCCCTATCCCGTATCTATCGCCGAATTAGGGTTAAAGGCATTACCAGATAGATCGAAAATATTTATAGAATTAATCATACATGCATTCAATAATATCTAACATAATGTCCCTTATGTAGATCATCGAGACCTTTAGCATGATAATAACTGAGTCGGGACTAAATCGAAACGCATACTAAATTTAGAGAAAAACTAAAAATTTTCTAAATGCAGGGGACACACGGCCGTGGGGGTAGGCCGTGCCTCTCCCACGGCTACTTGACACACCCGTGTGTCTTCCCCGTGGCTATATACTGCCAAAACCAACACGGTCACCAAGCACGCCCGTGTGCTAAGGCCGTGTACAATAGATCATATACTGCCATTTCTCACACGGCCACCAAGCACACCCGTGTCCAGGTCGTGTGCAATTTAAGCCACATTCTACCAATTTACCCACGGTCTTAGGCACGCCTGTGTGCCTCAACCGTGTGACATTATAGGTCACTTGCAAGACCAAATTACCACCCATTTTGGGTCTCACCTACAAGCAATACATACCAAATTGCTCACTTCATCTATACATTCAATACCAATTCCATTCATACTAACTTACAAACTAAATCCTACATCATTTCAAGCATATATCATCCATTTACTTAACCAAAACTTAACCATTTCATATACATCAAAGCATACCAAAATATATGCTTCATATAACTCATTCATTCAAGCATTTTATCAACTTAAGACTAGCCAAAACATATGGCTAGAATCATCTTATAATCACATACACTTATCTAGCCTATACATGCCATAATTAGCTATATACATTTTAAAAAGGGAACCAAAATAATTTTAGTAGTGTGATGACGATCCGTGACCGATCCGAGACTTCAATAGCTTTGGTGACCTATAAAATAGAGAAAACACGTACAGAGTAAGCTTTCCAAAAGCTTAGTAAGTCATAATACAAATAAACCTAGCATAAAGGCATATATGCATAAAGTACATTGACACATAACATTTACTTAGCAACTATCACATATTGTTTTGGTCCATATACTTGGACCCAATTACCACATTCATCCATACCAGAATCATATGTTTATATATACAACTCCTTCTTAAACACTCTTGCATCTTATTCTAATGCTCATATTCAATCATACTTTTCTTTAAATCAAAGTCATATAGGTACTTACCTTTTATACACCTTTATTGTACATACCTAACATATCTGAAATAAATATACATTCACGTAATTGTTCATAGCTCGGATTTGCTCATTGAACAGTTCAGAATCTAATATGATACCTGAAAACTCAGAATAATTGTACAATATCAACGTTCCCAGACGTGGTCATATCGGATGTCGATGCCACTGTCCCAGACAGGGTCTTACTCGTATTCAGATATCGATGCCTATGTCCCAGACGAGGTCTTATGTATAATCAGATAATGATGCCTACGTCCCAGACGAGGTCTTATGTATAATCAAATAATGATGCCTATGTCTCAAACGAGGTCTTATGTATAATCAAATAATGATGCCTACATCCTAGACGAGGTCTTATGTATAATCAGATAATGATGCCTACGTCCCAGACAAGGTCTTATGTATAATCAGATGATGATGTCTACGTCCCAGACGAGGTTTATGTATAATCAGATAATGATGCCTACGTCCCAGACGAGGTCTTATATATATGATTAGATATCGAAGCCACTGTCCCAAACACGGTCTTACACGATTATCAAATCAATGCCAACGTTCTAGATATGGTCTTACATGATAAAACAGAACAGATACCTTTGTATTCCCAAGTTCATACAAAACTTCTCCGACTTATCACTATGTCGACCTTATCTCAGAATTCATATACATAGTATCACAAATGCTGTCATTATCATTGATAATCATGTAAAAAAAACTCATTTCAATTCAATTACATTTATTAGCAATATGACTTACCTCGGATTCGGTTTATCGGAATGAAAACGGCTACTCGTTAACTTTTGCTTTCCCGCGATCTAAGTCCGTTTTCCTCGGTTCTTGATCTAAACATATTTAGAATTAACCCTTTTAATTCACTATTTCATTCAATTCAATCCATAGACATATATTTTTGGCTATTTAAAATTTAGCCCTCACATTTGCACATTTTATCAATTTAGTCCAATTTTCTCAAAACATCAAATTCACAGAATCCACACATACACATGCTTAGCCGAATGCATATACATCACATACAACCCACATTTTTCATCAAACTTGCAATTTAGTCCCTCAATTTACCATTTTCTCTATTTAGCCCTATTTAGCAAAATTCATCAATAATTCAAGAACAAAGTATGTTCATCTAACTCATATCTTTCATTTAACACAAAAAAATCATCAAAAAGCTTAACATATCATCAATGGCATCTCACACAACATTATCAATTCATCAAATTGAGACATGGGTTTGATAGCTCTCAAAACAACGATTACAAAAATGTAGAAATTATCGAAAACGGATCAAAAACTAACCTTGAATTTGAACCCTCAAATGGCCGAACCTTAGCAAGCTTAAGTTGTTTCTTTTTTTCTTTGTAATATTCGGCAAGAAGATAACAAATAATGAAGCCACTAACTCATGTTTCTTTTATTATAACAATAATATTATTTCATTTACTAATTTAACCTTCCAACTAATAAATAAAACAACCATGCATTAAGGATATTTTTGTCCTTATTCATCCACAAACTAAATAGTAGTTTAATAGCCACATAAGTCCTTCACTTTTACAAAGCCACAACATTTAGGTATCTTAACAAATAGCATGCAACTTTCACATTTAATGCAATTCAATCCTTTAGTCAAATTAAACACACAGACGGACAATTTAACATACGAAAATTTTGCTCATGCTTAATCACAATCAATGGCACATAAAATAATATTAAAACATTATACGGACTCGGATTTGTGGTCCCGAAACCACTGTTCCAACTAGGATATAAACCGGACTGTTACAACTTTGATGCGCATAAACTTTTTTATTCCCCTTGTTATTAACATCATATCGTATTCTAGGAATTCTCCAATGAAGTTCTCCAACTATCGTGCCATTCCTTCAAACATAGATTCTATTGGTAAATATGAAATTGCACCAAAAAAATAGTATGGAATAGGGGGACTTGTATCGGATCCTCTCCTTTTAACAATTGGTAAAAAATAATCAAGTGTCTGTTGAAAAATCAGGGTATACCATCTATTACCCTTTTCAGATCTATCTTTTTATAAAATCTGAAAAAAATTCTTCTTTCTTTGATTTCTATGATGGAGACCCCTTTTAATGGATGCCATAGCTCTACAAGAACGTTCCTCATTTGATGGAAAGTGTACAGCGCTATCAGTTAGAACCCATCCTACCAGGCATAGATTGAACTCATCTTCATTATCCTCATCATCTTCATGCCCTAGAGCTGGATCTTCTTCTTTATCGGCAATATTCAAATTTGGTAGCTCATCTTCTTTGATAAGATTTATTGTTTTTTCTTGGAACAAAACACTAGAAAAAACCATTTTTCTCTGATCAGAGAAAAAACCCCACGAAACTACTACTTTCGCAGAAGAAAAGAACCGTAATAGGAGAACCAACCCCCCCCCCCCCAAAAAAAAAAAAAAAAATTGCTACTTTGGCAGACTACCTTTGCTAAAAATTCTCATCTACTACTCATAAACATTGAATTTCCATTTTTGCATATGTATGGCTATATCCTAATGATTAGTTTTTAGAAAAGTGATATCTTTTAATTGGATTTTTAATTAGAACAAATAAGACAATAATTTTATGTAGTATAGTTAAAATTCAAAACCATTTATATTTAAAGTACAAAAAAATTATAGATATATATTGTCATTAATATTTCTCATATAAATATGTGCCATTAATCCAAAACCGTACCATTAATTTGTTTTCTTTATCATTTTTAAAATATATATATTTCATTTAATTAATAAAACAATCAATATTAAAGCCATATAGTATTGGAAATCCACTAAAATATTTAAATGCGGTAATTTAGGTTGTGAATCAGATTTCAATTTGTATTTCTGGTGTGGAAAAAATAGTTTGTATTTTGTATTTTTTTCTCATAAAATATTTCCTCATGAAATGTAAATTTCAGCGCTAACTTTATGCTCATAAAAATAAAAAATTCTCTCTGAATGTTATAGAAAGTAAACGCGTGGTTTTCGTCAAAAATATTCAATTAAGTAATTTTAATAAACAAATTTCCTTTCATTGCTGATTTTAAGTGGAGTCTATAATACAATCCCTGCAGAAGTAATATATATATATAGAGAAATGATTGATTGAAACAGTGACGCCACATCATTTGTATCTCTTTTCAATAGATTTATGCCACATTAGTATTTTTATCTTGAATTTCAATATTTTTATCCTGAAAAAATTAAATCCAAATTAAAATCCTGAAATTCAAGATAAAATGCTAAAATTCAAGATAAAAATACTGATATGGCATAAATCTATTGGAAAGGGATACAGATGACGTGTCATCACTGTTTCATTCAATCCTTTCCCATATATATATATATATATATATAATGTTAGTTAGTTCGGAAGGTATATGGTATTATTTTTTATTTCACATGCATTTTTAATTTTTTATGATATATTATATTTATTAAATAATGTATAACATTCCAATAATAATATGATCGATAAAGTTAATATAGACGTTTAATAATCTTAAAACATTACAAAAAAAATGTTTCTTAAAAGTTGAAATAATTTGTAAATTTAAAAGATACACACAATAAATCTCATCTAATATTCTCTTAAAGTTGCCAAGAGTGCTCTACTTAAAGTCCTAGAGAAAGCAGTAACTGCTGCGGCTTGGGATGACGGAGAGTGTGGTGACAGTCGAGAAGAGAGGGATGAGATTTCCCTCCTCGCAGAAGAACTCGTGCAATTATCTGTCAAAGGATCAATTGTGACTCCAAGTGATAAACCAACTCTGATTTGTACAATCTGAACAGAGAAGCTTTACAATCCAGAAAGTTTTAGGTCACAGATGAAAAGTATATAGAAGACAAAGAAGAAGTTTGAGATTCAGATGGCGGGGCAGAATTTATTTTTGATCGTGTTTGACTTAGAAGAAGATCTGGAGGTGATTTTGGAGGAGAGGCCATGGCTATTCCGAAAAAGCCTAATTTTATTTAACAGAATATCCTAGCCGACAGAAAGAGCCCAGATTCGACTAAACTCTTCACCATTTTGGGTAAAGATAGGATCGTGTTTACCAGAATTTGATAAAAAAGATCTACTACATGCCATTGGTGTTACTTTTGGGGGGTGCTCAAATATGAAATTAATGGAGAATTATGTCGTCTCAGAATAAATCTTGATGTACAGAAACCCCTTAGACGAGGTATTTTTGTCTCAACTGATAATACGAATAAATCATGGATTTCTTTTAAGTATGAAAAGTTACCGATGTTTTGGTTTGGATGTGGAAAAATGGGGCATGGTCTTATAGACTGCCACGAGCTAAATCCTGCAGAAAAAAATAAAGTCAGAGCTGATCAACCATACACGTTAGCTTTAAAAGCAGAGTTAAATTTAATTGGGAAAGAGAGTATGAAATTTAATGCTTTCTCAAAAAAGGGGAGGGGTCAGTGCTCTTATACAGGTGGGGTAGAGGTTCAGACATTGAGAGGGATAATAACTGAAGAAGGAGATAGTACGAATGGGATGCTGCTTAAAACAATAGAATTGAATGACGAAGAGGAAAAGACGAAGGAAAAGAAGGAAGAATCTAAATTTATTGAAGATGTTCAAATAAATGACAGAAAAAACATACAAGCTGATAAACTAGAGTTAGTTAAAAAGGCAAGATGGAAAAGAATAGACTCAGTACAAACGGTGATGAAAAGAAAGGAAGAATGCAGCACAAGAAAGAGGAAATCATCGAAAGATGGAATTGAGAATTGTTGTGAAGAAGCACATGATGATGGAACAAAAAGGCTGAAAAAAAGAAAGAAAAAAGGTTTGCGGAGAACCTTTACCAGAAGAAGTGATTGAAAATATGGAACAAGATGATGCTCCACAATTTATGAGATCAGTGGCTGCTAAAAGGCAAGCCGACCGAACACAATGAAAAACATAAGCTGCAATGTCCGTGGGTTGAGGAGTCCACGGGCGACTAAGAGGCTGCGATATTTCTTAAAGCAGCAAAATTCCCATATGGTCTTCTTAATGGAGACAAAAATTGATAAGCAAAGTATGGAAAAGGTCAAGAGAAGTTGTGGTTTTCTAAATGGGATTGATATTGAAGTAGAAGGCTCGTGTGGAGGTTTATGTTTAGCATAGAAGGAAGAGATCATAGTTACTTTAAGAAGCTTCTCTAAGAATCACATCGATGTAATGGTTAAAGAGAAGAATACTAATGAAGAATGGAGATTTACAGGCTTTACGGTTCATCTTATGTTAATAATAAGAATGATTCATGGTATCTGCTACGAAAATTGGGAGAAGATCAAACCCATCCATGGTTAGTGAGCGAGAACTTCAATGAAATAATGTACTCATTTGAAAAAAGTGGAGGGGTACCAAGGGAAGAAAGGAAAATGGAGGCATTCCGGGAGACTTTAGAAGAATGTCAATTAGAAGATATAGGATATTTGGGGGTTTGGTTTACGTGGGAAAGAGGTAACTTTGTAGAAACAGATATCAAGGAAAGACTTGATAAAGGGTTGCAAAAATGTAATAATGTACTCATTTGAAAAAAGTGGAGGGGTACCAAGGGAAGAAAGGAAAATGGAGGCATTCCGGGAGACTTTAGAAGAATGTCAATTAGAAGATATAGGATATTTGGGGGTTTGGTTTACGTGAGAAAGAGGTAACTTTGTAGAAACAAATATCAAGGAAAGACTTGACAGAGGGGTTGTAAATAAGAAATGGGATATTCTTTTTCCAATAGGCAATATTCATCATCTACCTCACTCGATGTCTGATCATTGTCCACTTCTTCTAAATACAAAGAGTGAAAACATTTATGTTGGAAACCCACATTTTAAATTTGAGGCGTGGTGGATCACAGAGGAATCCCTTGAGAAAGAAATTAAGACATCTTGGGAATCAACTACAGGTACAATTCTAGAGAAACTGGAAAAGCTACAAGCAAATCTAAAAGAATGGGCGTCAATTAAAAAAGAGAGAGAAGGGCTAAAAAAAGTTGACTAAGGAACTGGAAATGTTGATGGAAAAAGAAAGAGATGATGACACGATAGTGAAGATCATTGATACTAAGGTCCATCTGAACATGAAAATCGACAGAGATGAAATTTACTAGGAACAGAGGGCAAAGGAGAATTGGCTTAAAGTAGGAGACAAAAAATCAACTTTTTTCATAAGTACGTCTCATTTCATAGGAAAATAAATACAATATGTAGGCTGGAGCTAGATGAAGGAGGAGAGACTATCGAGGAAAGTAAGATCGTTGAAACTGCTACTCTATATTTTCAGAAGTTATTTATGTCAAAAGGAGTTGGAGACTTATCTCATCTCTTACAAGGCATTGAGGAGAGTATTTCGTCAGATATCAATACTTCCTTATTATCAACTTATACGAAACAAGAAGTGTTTTCAACTTTAAAAGGAATGGGGCCAACTAAAACACCAGAACTTGATGGATTTCTAGTATTATTTTTTCAACGATATTGGCACATTGTAGGTAAAGAAGTCACTCCTTTCTGGTTGGGAATTTTAAACAATGATCATAATTTTGGCCATCTAAATTCAACAGATATTGTGCTCATTCCAAAAACCCAAAACCCCACCAATTTAGCCAATTTTAGACCTATTAGCTTGTGTACAGTTCTCTACAAAATCACGGCAAAGACAATTGCCAATAGGTTTTAAGAAGTAATAGGGAGATACATTAATAAGCCTCAAAGTGCTTTTGCCTCGGGAAGGCTAATTTTTGATAATGTCTTACTAGCTTATGAAATTCTACACACATTTCGGAAAAAGCGTACAAGGATAAAAGGATATATGGCAGTCAAACTTGACATGAGTAAAGCCTACGATAGGGTTGAATGAGGTTTTCTTAAGGAAGTAATGATGAGGATGGGTTTTGCAAAGGATTGGGTGGAACTGATTTTAAAATGTTTATAGCGTCCTATGTAGTTAACATCAATGGAAACAGAGGAAGAACTTTTCAAGCCACTAGAGGATTGAGACAGGGTGACCCTCTTAGCCCTTTTCTTTTCCTATTATGTAGTGAGGGACTATCGGTACTAATGAGATCGGCTATGAAAGACGGTCTGATAAAAAGAGCAAAGGCAAGTAGGAGAGGACCAACGATTTCACATTTACTTTTTGCAGATGATTGTATATTGTTCGGGGAAGCAACAAGCAATGGAAGGAGGCTGTTAAAAGGAATTCTAAAGGAATACGAAGACTGTTCCGGTCAATGTGTTAATTTTAATAAATCTACGATCTTTTATAATTCGAACATATCAGAAGGCAATAAAGGTGAAATATAGGCAATTTTAAGAGTAAGACCTTTAACAGATATGGAAAAGTATTTAGGTCTTCCTAATGTGGTTGGCAGACGTAAAAAAGAGTCTTTTCAAAATCTTAAAGAAAAGGTTCATTTCAGAATCAAAGGCTAGAGTAATAGGTTCTTATCACAAGGAGGTAAGGAGGTATTTATCAAATCAGTAATTCAGACAATTCCGACCTACGCTATGCCCTGTTTTTTTCTACCTAATTCTTTCTATGGAGAACTTGAAAAGATCATCGCTAATTTTTGGTGGTAAAAAGCACATGGGAAAAAGGGAATTCATTGATGTCAGTGGCAACATATGTGTCGATCAAAAGACGAGGGAGGAATGGGCTTTAGGAATATGGATAAATTTAATGTGTCCTTATTAGCTAAACAAGGTTGGAGAATCTTAAATAATCCCAACTCGTTAGTTGCGCAAGTACTAAAAGCAAAATATTTTTCGAACGAGGATTTTATTAATTCACGTTTAGGAAATAATTGTTCATTTACATGGAAAAGTATATGGGCAGCTAAAGGCGTTTTAATGGATGGTCTCTACTGGAAGGTGGGTAGGGGATCAGAAATCTCAGTTTTGAATGATGCTTGGATACCAGATTAGAATAATTCCAGATTATCATCTCACTTTAATAATTTGTGCGATTTTAAAGTTGCTGAATTAATTGATGATAGTAGCAGAAAATGGAAAGAAGAGTTGATAGGTTCTACCTTTCCGGAGGATGTAGCTCTAAGATTTTGCGCATTTCTCTAGCAAAAGAACCTCATGACGATATTCTGGCCTGGAGTGGAGAGTCCTTGGGAGAACTCACAGTACGAAGTGCCTATAAACTATTACAGGACATTGGAATAGATCCTAGAGCGTATGTTTTACAAACCAGCTATAGGAAATTTTACAAAAAAATCTGGCTACTTAATCTACCTTCTAAGATCAAAATTACAGCATGGAAAATATCATGGAATTATCTACCTATACGGGTTAATATGCATCATAGGAGACTCTCAAATACTATAATCTGCCCTCGGTGTGGAAAAGAAGCAGAAACCATGAACCATCTACTCCGAGAGTGTTCTGTTTCAAAATCAGTATGGGAAGAATTATCACTCTCGGAATTTCTTAAAGCACCACGTATGGAGTTTATAAATGTAACACCCCAAACCAGGTCTATGCGTCAAGACGAGATTTGGTTTGTCACACAGATTGAACATTCTTTTAATCTTTCTAATGATTTAGGTGAATCGGTACTACAAAACCTTTTGAAAATAAAGTTTATAAAAACCAAGAGAAATGATTTAAATTCGATGAATTTAAGAAACATTAGTTGAAATCTTAACATTTAGTATTTAATTATCAAAACCTTAAAGAAGTTTTTAAAAGTTTAAAAGGATTTGAAAATAAGAATAGATAAAGAATCTCATATGTTTGAAAACCCAAAGTATTTTAAGGAAACATTATAGGATTAACAAAAGCCCATATTAAATATCTAAAACATAATTTAAATCCACCCACACATAAAATCCATAAAATATTAATAGAGGCCTTATTACATCATAACCAAAATAGAAATTTTAAGAAACTACTTGATTAAAGTTCAAAGTTTATTAAACCCATGTTTGCAGTATGGCCTCCACGAAGTCATCCTCGGCCCAAGTCCACGTCAATTTCCATTACCTGTGATGGAAAATTTAAGGGAGTGAGTTACTCAGAACTCAATGTATAACTCACTTACTATATCCACTGGGCCAAATTATCAAGTCATTATTTTGGGCTTGAGTCAATAAACAGATTTAGCAATGTAATAACTGTAATGTATGCAAAATGAAATTTCCCACCCAAACCTAATTTCCATCCGCTATACACCACCCGTACCAACCATCACACCTGTGGGGATCAAGTCAACCCACCCCGCCAACACACCAATCATAGGCATAAAGCCATTATTATATTTGTGGCAAGCCACCGAACTAGATTGTGACAAAGTCACCGAACTAGAGGCAATAAGCCATTTAAATAATTGTGGCGAGCCACCGAACTAGAGGCAATAAGCCATTTAAATAATTGTGGCAGAGCCACCGAACTAGATTTTTGGCAACAGGCCTTTCTTCTCTTCATCATTAATCCCAACCCATGCAACATGTATGCATAATAGACTATATACATATAATAATTTAGCAAAAGGCCTAATTTACATGTGAGTCCATATTTCAAGTTTTTATTAAGGCCCATAATACAAAATAACATTTAGCCCATTTAACAATTTAGCAACTTTGGCCCATTTAACGATCTAGCAGAGTTTTCGGCCCATTTAACGATCTAGCATAGTTTTCGGCCCATTTAACGATCTAGCATAGTTTTCGGCCCATTTAACGATCTAGCAGAGTTTTCGCCCATTTAACGATCTAGCAGAGTTTTCGGCCCATTTACACATGAGACATAAAATTTATAATTTACCAACTTAACTCATTGAGGGCGTTTTCATAAATTTCACAACTTTAACCGTTTTCATGTATTTTCACAAAAATACTATTTATTACATATTTTTCTGATTTTGTCATTTTTATGATTTTCTCAATACTTACGATATAACATCTAACCCGAGATAAGTGTGAAGTTACACACCTTGATATTGTGAGTACTAGACTTTCTCGCTCTTCAGTACCTAAATGTAATACGATAATTAGAAAACTATCATATTTTAAAACTACACATTGGTAAACGATCTAAATCTTTACCTTTTGGATTTCGAACCATTTCTATTTTTGGTTTCTCCTCGATTGTTGGTTCGTTGCCCGATGAGAATCCACGAACGAACAAAGGTTCGGGAGTACGAATGACTTCAAACAATTGGTTCTCCTCGGATGAGGGTCCGCAACCCGGTGGAAAATCTCAGATTCTTGAAATAGCCTTTCGTTTATACTTAGGGAGATTAGAGGAACCACCCCTCTTTCGAAGACTATGCACTGCCCTTTTCTGCCCTATCTTGAATGTCTCTAATGATATAAGATCATTAGTCCGATTAATAATTATTGAAATATGGCTAATGATTTTAAAAGATTTGAGATTGGCTTACCACGATTATCTTCGTTCCTCGAAGAAATGATCGAACGATTACGTCCCTATAACGAAATCGATTAAATAACTACTATACCAATATAATGAATAAAGTGAGAATCCTTGAATAATTTCCTTACCTTAACTCTTAAGATCGATTCCAACGATCCACAGTACTCAAGAACACTTTGAGTTTCTATCCTCCAAAAATCTCACTAATGTTCACGGTTGAAACGAATTGAGTGAGAAGAATACTTATGACTAAGGAAAATCGGTTATGATCAAGCAAAGAAAATAAAAAGATTAAGACAAGAGCATATTAACATTCGCCATGAGAGAAAATATTGAAGAGATTTTAATTGAGAAGAAAGTAAAAGAATGGGAAAATGGGAATGATATGATTCGGTTTCAAGAGAGAAAGAGAGAAGAAAAGAGAAAGAAAAGAGAAGAAAAAGAATTAGGCTTTGGAAGAATTGTGTGTTCGGTTTTGTGAAGGAAAAAGAAAAAAGAATGGCCTTCTTTGTGTGATGATAGTTTCGGCACTAGGAAGAATGGTTGGCAAAGAAAATGATCAAATGATCAAGAAGAAAGGATGGTAAAAATTGCTATAGTTTCCTCAAGGTTTTTGGTATAATCGGATAGGGAGAGAGAGCAAACTTTTGGAAGAGAATTTGATAAGCACATACCAAATGACCAAAAAGAAAATGTTTTCCCAACATCCAAGCTTACCAAACCAATCAACCCAAACCGCCATCCCCCTAGTCCCTATGCCGTCCACATACATGGTCAAAAGGCCATTAAGAAGTTTCAAAACATCTCCTATTCTTAAGCCTTATCATCCTCCTTTTCCTTAAGTTGGAGAGACAATATCCCCAATTCAAGCCATTCTATCCCCTATCTTTAGCTTTCCATAATCCTTAGTCTTCTTACCAAAAAAAAAAACAATCCAACTCATCCTAATCTTATCCATAGCAGGCACATGCTAGGATAAAGCAAAAATAAAAACTCCCTAATTGCATGCTAGGTGAATCGAACCTCTCCCCTCAAGTCCAACTTATGGTGCCATCACCACTTTGCCAATTACTCATCTTATACCATCTTTTAGTACTTAATTAACTTATGTTTCAAGGTCACCTAATTTCTTTAAATTAAAGTACACTTTACTAATATTTATTTAAATTCCAAGTAAGCCCGAGCTAACACTTAGCATCATAATGATACTCGAATATTTAGGATGTTACAATTCTACCCCCTTAAAAAAATTTCGTCCTCAAAATTTACCTGATTAAAAGAGGTGAGGATATTGTTGCCGAATTGCATCATCAGGCTCCCACGTAGCTTCCTCCGCTCCGTGATTACGCCATAAAACTTTGACCAACGGCACGGTCTTCTTTCTTAGCACTTTAACATCTCGGTCCAAAATTTCCTCTGGTTCTTCCTCAAAAGACAAGTCTGATTTCAATTCCACTTCCTCTACCGGTACTATGTGAGATGGATCCGATCTATATCGTCTCAGCATGGAAACATCAAAAACGTTATGAATTTGACTCAACTCCAGAGGTAATTCAATCTGATAAGCCACTGGACCAACACGTTTCATCACACGACATGGCCCAATGAACCTAGGGCTCAACTTGCCCTTCTTTCCGAATCTGAAAATTTTCTTCCAAGGTGAGACCTTTAGGAGGACCTGCTCTCCCTCAGCAAACTCGATATCCTTACGCTTTAGGTCTGCATACGACTTCTATCTATTCGAAGATTCCTTTAACCGTGCTCGAATAACTTTTACTTTTTCTTCCGTTTCAGATATCAACTTAGGACCCAACATCTATCGTTCGCCCAATTCAGCCCAACAAGTAGGAGTACAGCACCTACGACCATACAATGCCTTATAGGGTGCCATCTGAATACTAGACTGAAAACTATTATTATATGCAAATTCTGCCAATGGTAGAAAGTCCTCCCAACTACCTCTGAAGTCGATCATACATCCCCTTAACATGTCTTTCAATATCTGAATTACTCTTTTCGACTGACCATCTGTCTGAGGATGAAAAGCCGTACTAAAGTTTAACTTCGTTCCCAAAGCTTCATGCAGAGCTTTCCAAAATCGTGATGTAAATCTAGGATCCCTGTCCGATATAATAGACACTGGTACCCCATGCAACCTCACGATTTCAGATACATACAACTTAGCCAATTTTTGTAATGAGTAATCCGTACGAACTGGAAGAAAATGAGCAGTCTTCGTCAATCGATCAACTACTACCCATACGGAATTCTTCTTAGTAGGTGTTAAAGGTAACCCACTAACAAAATCCATTATTATTCGCTCCCATTTCCAAAGAGGAATCTTTACTGGTTGTAACAAACCTGACGACAATTGATGCTCCACCTTCACTTGTTGACAAGTCAAACATTTTTCTACAAACTCAGAAATCTCATGCTTCAACCCTGGCCACCAATACTGTTCACAGAGATCTCGATACATCTTATTTCCTCCGGGGTGCATAGCATAAGGGCTACTATGCGCCTCCCGTCGAATCATTTGCCTCAATTCTGAGTCTTTAGGCATACAAACCCTTCCACGAAAACACAGCACTCCATTCGTGTTTATACCAAAATCCTCTATTTCACCCCTTTCAACTTCTTTGGAATAAAGGTCCCAACTTTTTATCCGATAATCGCTTTTCCTGAATTTGTTCTAACCATAAAGGCTTCACCAAGTTACGCTAATGACTACCATCCTCATACAAACTCAAATGAGCAAACATTGCTCTCAAATCAGATACCGCCTTACGACTTAACGCGTCAGCTACCACATTAGCCTTCCCAGGATGATACTCGATTGAAAAATCATAATCCTTTAATAATTCCACCCATCTCCGTTGTCTCAAATTCAACTCCTTTTGGGTAAGAAGGTACTTAAGACTCTTGTGATCCGTATAAATGATAGACTTCTCACCGTAGAGATAGTGCCTCCAAATCTTTAAAGCAAATACCACCGCAGCCTAACTCCAAATCATGAGTAGGGTAATTTACTTCGTGCGGTCTCAATCACGAGAAGTATAAGCCACCACCTTTCCATTTTGCATCAAGACACAACCCAAACCCGTGTGAGACGATCACAAGAACGGTAAATTCTTTTTCGACCTCAGTCAATCAAAACTAGTGCTTCCGTCAGAATCTTTTTCAATTTCTCGAAACTCTCTTGTTGTTTTTCAGTCCAAATATATGGAACTCCTTACGCAAGCAGCTTTAGTTAGGTGCAAGAATCAACGAAAACCCTCAACAAAGCGCCTATAATAACCACCAATCCTAAGAAACTCTGAATTTTAGCTACCGACTTTGGTGGTTTCCAATCCAATACAGCCTCAATCTTCCGAGGATCCACCCTTATTCCTTTAACTGATACCACATGACCCAAGAATGTCACTTCCTTTAGCCAAAATTCACATTTACTGAATTTGGCATAAAGTCGTTATCCGTAAGTAATCGCAATACTATACGCAAATGCGTGTCATGCTCCTCATCATTTCTTGAATAAACCAAAATGTCATCTATGAACACTACCACAAACCGGTCTAAATATGGTTGAAAAACTCGGTTCATCATGTCCATAAATGCGGCGGTGTATTGGTTAACCCAAACGGCATCACCAAAAACTCATAATGTCCATAACGAGTTCGGAACGCCGTCTTATAAATATCTGCTTCTTTCACCTTAAGTGGTGATAACTCGATCTCAAATCAATTTTGAGAAAATCAAGTTCCTTCAATTGATCAAACAGTCATCAATTCTCGGCAAAGGATACCTATTCTTGATCGTCAATTTATTCAATTGCTCGTAATCAATGCACATACGCATCGATCCATCCTTCTTCTTAACGAGCAAAGCCGGTGCTCCCCACGGAGATACACTAGGTCGAATAAATCCCCGATCCAACAATTCTTGAATTTGAGCTTTAAGCTCCGCCAACTCCTTCGGTGCCATTCTATAAGGAGCAATGGACACTGGAGCCGTTCTGGGCAAAAGCTCAATGCCAAATTCTACTTCCCAATCTGGAGGTATACCAGGAAGTTCATCGGGAAATACATCTAGAAATTCCTTCACCGTTCTCACATCATCCACAGATAACTCTTTGGCATCCAAAGCACAAATAAAAGCTAGGAATGCTCCATATCCCTTCCGCACCAACTTCTCTGCCTTCAACGCAGATACCACATTTGCCAAGTAATTCCTTCGTTCACCTATCATTATTACTTCCTTATCATCCGAGGTTCTTATTGGCATCTGCTTTTTAGCACAATCCAAATGCGCCCGATGCTTAACCAACCAATCCATGCCCAGAATGAGATCGAACTCACCGAAAGGCAATTCCATCAAATTCGCCAAAAATACTTCTTCTTGAATTTCTAAGGGCACGTCTCTAAACAGTTTATTTACAATTACCGACTGTCCTAAAGGACTAATTACTGTCATCTCACTATCGGTAATTTCATATTCTAGATTCAAGTTTCCAGATATGGCGCTAGCAACATACGAGTGGGTAGAACCAATATCTATTAAAGTAGTAACAGGTACATCAAAGATGAAGAACGTACTAGTTATTACATCAGGTGCATTGCCATCCTCGCGGCTTCTAACTGCATAGACCAATCCTGGCTGTCTTGCATCCGTGTTACCTCTAGGACCATTGCCTCGACCCGGTGCACCTTGACCACGTCTAGCCCCATTACCACCACGACACGGTCCATGACCTCTCGATGGTCTTTGAATACCTCTAACCTTGTGCATCAAGATACGAACTTCCTAAGTCGTATCCATACGTCGATGGCAATTTCTATATTGGTGATCCATTGAACCACATTTATAACAAGCACCCGTTTTCCTCCAGCACTCTCTAGAATGCCTTTTCCCACATTCAAGACAATCTCGACTCTAATTATTAGCTACTGTGTGCTCTACCTTGAGCTGGTTCATCATTCCGAGGCCTCTTCAGAAACCTTTTTGAAGAACCCGAATACTTTATATCCCTCTTACCTCTAAATCTTTCCCGATTCTGACGTTCTGAGTTCTTAGCCTTTTCGGCTATCTTGGCTTTCTCCACAAGCGTGGCAAAAATTCTAACTTGTTGTGGGGCAATCGAACCCACAACTCATCATTCAACCCATCCTCAAACGCATACAACGCTCATGATCCATTGATACTATTGTCCGAGCATAGTGACTCAAGCGTAAAACTCGACCTCATCACCGCCACTATCTTATTTCCTTGAATTAGATTCAAAATTCCTTCCTTCTAAGGCCCACATAACTTGTTCCTACATATTTTCCTTGAAAGGTAGCTTTGAAGAATTCCCAAGTAATCAATGCAGCCTCAGTGCCCTCTTGAACAGTAAGCCACCATTGATACGCCTCGTCTCTCAACAAGGACACAGCTCCTTTCAGTTTCTGCTTTCACAGTGCATTCCAGATCATCCATAATCCGCTCTGTAATCACTAAATTTTATCCGGATTAATTATGGGTTTATTTAAAAATAATAATAAATAATTTTTTTAAAAAATTTAAAAATTACATTTTAACCCCTAAACTTTTTGAAATTACATTTTGGCCCCAAAACTTTTCAAAATTACATTTTACCCTTATCTTTCTTAAAATTACACTTTGGCCCCAATCAGCTTTGCGTTTGCAATCTGGTCCTACATCGGAAAATCTCCAAAATCCATGGATTTCAAGACCCACCCCCGATTTTTCTACCACCACCTAAGGGATGGCCTCCTTCCCCTAGCCACCTTCACGCACAAAACGCTATAAAAGGGATTTTTCCCAAAATCAAACCCCAATCATTCAAAAAATCACGAAAAAAAAGAAAGAAAGAAGAAAGAAGAAGGAAGAAGAAGAAGAAGAGAAGAAGGAGTAGGCGTCGCACCACCCGTGAAGGAGACAGCGACCACCACATGCAATGATGCAAGGAGGAGGAGGAGAAGAAGAAGAAGAAGAAGAAGAAGAAAAAGAAAAAGAAAGAAAAAAGAAAAAAAGAAAGAAAGAAAGAAAGAAAAAAATTAAAAAATAAAAAAAAAATTTTACAGTCGGGTCGGACCGACCCTACCCACGACCCGCCACCCGACCCACGACCTGACCCGACCCAAGACCAAGAAACCCATAAAAAAAAAAAAAAAAAAAAAAAGAAAAGGGCATTAAAAAAAAACAGCCAAAAAAATTTAACATTCAAATTTCAAAGAAGAACAAGCCAGTCAAGAAGAAGCCAAAGACTCAGCCCAAAGGCAAAGAAAGAAAAAGAAAAAAAGAAGAAAAAGAAGAAAAAAAAAGAAAAAAAAAAAAAAAAAAAAAAGGAAAAGAGTCCGGTCGTATCCATTCTTCAAGCTCGTAATTTTGAACCTTTCGGTAATTTTCTTTTCGCCTACTTTTAATTTAATTCGTGTATTTTATAACATTTCGCTTTAATATTATTAATATTTTTAACATTTTATTTTTTAATTGTGTTTTATTTTATTTTAATTTTAATAATTTTAATAAATAAGGCAACGAATCGGTTTAACACTTTTCGTTGATTTCATCGCTATGTTGGGTGAATATCATCGATTCGTGTTAAATACGATTCGCCTTTTAAAAATAAAAAATCAAAAAATAAAATAAAATTTCGATTTTCCAAACTTTTGTGTTTTCAAAAAATTGTCGATTTTCCAAATTTCGTGTTTTAGAAAAAATTTCGTGTTTTCAAAAATTCTCGTATTTTAAAAATTCTCGTGTTTTAAAAGTTTTCGTGTTTTTAAAATTTTCAGATTTCAAAATTTTCATATTTTCAAAAATTCGTGTTTCAAATAATTCTCGATTTTTAAAGTTCTCGATTTTCAAAAAATTAGTGTTTTAAAAAAAATTTTCGCTTCAAAATTTTCGAGTTTTCAAAATTTCATTTTTTAAAAAATTATTGTGTTTTAAAATTTTCAGATTTTCAAAATTTCGTGTTTTAAAAATTGGCATTTCAAAAATTCTCGACTTTCAAAGTTCTCGATTTTAAAAAATTTCAGATTTTAAAAAATAATTTTCGTTTCAAAATTTTCGGTTTTCAAAATTTCATATTTTTTTGTGTTTTAAAATTTCCGTGTTTTAAAAAATTTCGTGTTTTCAAAAATTCCGTGTTTCAAAAAAAATTCGTGTTTCAAAAAATTCTCGTGTTTTCGAAGTTTCCGTATTTTCAAAATTTCGTGTTTTCAAAATTTTCGGGTTTTCAAAAATTTTGTGTTTTCAAAACAAAAAAAAATTCGTGTTTCAAAAAATTCTCATGTTTTCAAAGTTTCCGTATTTCCAAAATTTCATGTTTTCAAAATTTTCGGGTTTTCAAAAATTTCATGTTTTAAAAAAAAAATTCTTGTGTTTTAAAATTTCCGTGTTTTCAAAAATTTTGTGTTTTCGAAAAAATTTCGTGTTTCAAAAAAAATTCTCATGTTTTCGTATTTCTAAAATTTCGTGTTTTCAAAATTTTTGGGTTTAAAAAAATTTCGTGTTTTCAAAAATTCTCGGGTTTTAAAAAAATTTCTCGAGTCTTAAAATTCTCGTTTCTTTTAAAAAAATTTTCGTGTCTCAATCGGATCACGATTAAATATTAAATTAAACTTGTATTTTTGAAAATTAAGACAACGCGCGTTTAACGAGATACCAATTTTGGGCGTCGCGAGGGTGCTAATACCTTCCTCGCAAGATAATGAACTCCGAACCCTATTTTTTCTCTGGAATTTTGACGCAGACTTAAACCCAGCCCTTTTTTAAGAAAATTAAAAAAAATGATTTTTCTTTAAAAAGAGGATTTATTAGGTGTCCGATCACACCTAGAAAAAAGATCGGTGGCGACTCCTTTTTAAATAAAATTGAAACTCATTTTCAAATTTTAAATAATTTCCTCAATTAGCGCCCAAGCAAATTTTAGGTCACTACAAATTGGCGACTCTAATCGGGATTTTTTTGAGAGTCGAGTCTGGAATTAAACGCGTGTTGTCAAAATTTTCAAAATTCTTGTTTAAATTAATACTTAGTCGTGATCCTTAAATTTTGTTTTTTGAAAAGTCATGCATTTGCATTGTTTTGTAAATATGTTTCTAACTTGTTTTATCTTTTTGTTTTTCAGCGCTAAGTTTTTACGGTTTTAGTTTTTTTTAGTTTTAAAATAAAAACGAAAAGGTTTGTGAGTTTCTCCCCACACACTGTGCACTTGCATTTTTGCATAACATGAGCTCTCTACCCGGGCTCCGTCCGTTTAAGTGGAAGTAAACACTATGCCTTCGTGAGTTAACTCGTCCCTCCACAAAGCTAGTGAATACTTAGAGTTACATATGACTTATGCTTCCGTGAGTTAACTTGTCCCTCCGCATAGGCATAAGTAAATGTAATCCCTCGAATTGAGCTCGCGAGCCTATGATGGGCGATAACCGAGGCTCCGTACTAGCCTTAGTAGGCGACAGTACGGACAATTCGAGTACCTTTTTAGAACCGAAACCGCATGTAGTGAACCGTATGAGCCACCCGATTAGAGCCATGCCGAACCTCTGTCCGTTAATAGTTACCAAAATAAGTACATGGGAGAAACGGCTCTTACCTTTTATTTCTTTTACATTTACACTTTTTATGCAAGGGAATCGCGTCTGTTTAATAAAATTGCATCGGGTAGATTATCTGATGAGCATGTGGGGTAAGTTTATTTTTGTAAATATGATGGGGTAAAAAAAAAAGTAGGCCAGTTTCACCAAAATGCAAAATTAAATATCTTAATTTGTTAGATTTTCCATAGTTCTTCTCCGTTTATATTTGTTGTAATTACTAACCAATGTTATTTGTCTTCATTTTTATTTTTCATCATGCATCATAGGCATCTTGTTAGGAAGGTGTTGATTAGAGATTGGTTGCCAAAAACGGGTTTCTGATGGAGGAGTCAATTGCACAAGTGACCGAGAAAAACGCCGTGGTTCGAGACTGGTCCTTGAAAGCCCAGAAAGCAAAAGGAGACAGTTTAAAGGAAGGATGTATATCCAATCTTCCCGAGCATGTGACCATGAATGTTTGTCGGAATAACCTTGAAGACTTGACTAGGATCTGGAAACAGTGGGACTCAGAGACTAGGGGCATCTTCACTAAAAAGTACGGGGATATAGCTCACTTAATCGCTGTCAACGTAGACGAACAGTTGATTCAAGCCATGGTTCAATTCTGGGACCCAGCTTATCAATGTTTTACTTTCAACCAGGATGATAAGACTCCGACCATAGAAGAGTATGTCGCCTTGCTTCGCGTTAACAATACACAATTTAGCAGGATATATGTGAAAGAGCCCAAACCAATGACCTTCAAGAAAAAGCTAATAAAGTTGACAGGAATGGCTGATACATGGGCTGAAAAACAGATAAAGAAAAAGAACGAAGTCAGTTGTATTCCATGGTTTTCTCAGCGAGACTTAGTTCAAAACTATCCAGATATTGTGAAGAGAGTGGATCTGTTTGCTTTAGCCATTTACGGATTAATTGTCTTCCCAAAAGTTCTTGGGCATATAGAAGTTGCGGTAGTGGATTTCTTTGAAAAGTTGAGGCAAGGAATCAACCCCGTCCCAACTATCTTAGCTGAGACTTTTAGATTTCTAAATTGTTGTAGGAGAAAAGGGGAAGGACGTTTTATTGGATGTGCACAGCTACTTAATGTTTGGATTCTGAGCCACTTCTGGAAAATGGAGCGCACACCTTTCCACATGTTTTCGAAAACATTCGCTCTATTGGAAGCTTATTTCGAAAACATTTGCTCTATTGGAAGCTTACCTTGAGAAAGATTGGCCGAAGGATGTCACCGAACAAAGACTGGTTTCAGCTTTTTAGAACCTCCGCTACCAAGATATAACTTGAGAGCACCATGGATCCGTCCTTGATTCGCTATACAAATGCGGAAGCCAAGATTGGGTACCTTTACTCGGATTATGGGAAGAGTTGGATATGCACCGTTAATGGTTCAAAGGCGGTTTGCTTCACTACGCTCATACTAACTACGGAGGATTAGCATACCGAGTTTGCTTTTACAGGTGAAGGTTACATGAAAAAAGTCCGAGATACTGCAAAGTCTTGGAAGGAAATCTATCTAATGGAGTTAGCTCTGTATGCTGATACTATCACTCAAGATTATAAAATATGGAGACAAAGACGAGTGAATAGTCAACAAACCTCACCAACGGATTATACTTTCCAGAATCCTTTCTCAGAAGAAATGCCGTCCGAACTGGAAATAGCAAGACATGAATTTGAACGTGAAAAGGCCAGTCTGTTACGGGATATTAGTTCTCTTCAAGAGGAAAATTACCAGCTGAAGATAGATGTTCAAATTGAAAAATCTAGAAACGAGAAAGTCCAGAAAGAAGCTGAGATCATGAGAAATGACTTAAAGGATCTTCATCTGGAAAATAAGAAATTGAGAGGTACCATAAAGAATAGCGGGCTGGGCAAATCATCGACGGAATAGAAGGAGGAAGGAAGAATTAAGCAACATTAAAGGTGGGATGAAATTCTGGAAAGGGAAAGCAAAGAAAGAAGAGGAAAAGTGCTCGTGCTATGATAGAGTTAAGGAAGAAGAATGTTGAATCTGAAGCTGCGTCTGCAGTAATTAATGACTAGTCACCGGCGGCCAAGAGCTAAGAAGGAAAATACAAGATTTAGAAAATACGCAAGCTCATCAACAACACTTGGATACTCTCCTAAAAGCCCTAGAAGAAAAGAATGGCCAAGATGATGAGACATTCGTGCTTACTGAAAGAGCTCTCCAAGAAAAAGATATGTATCTTGGTGGTTTGATTAATGAAATTGCAAAGGCTATACAAATTGTGCAACTATCGATGAAGCAAAAGATCTCAGTTACCAATTCCCTCCAAGACAAGGATCAAACATGTCAGAATTCCTAGAACGAGTGAAAAAACAAGGCGATGTGGCTAGGAAATTTGTGTAACTGTTAAATTAGAGACGGCAGAACTTTTTGTAATAGACTCTTTTGATTAATGAAATGCCTAAATATGGGGCTATCTTAAAATCAACACCAAATTTTTGCATATTTATTCATAATTAACATCTATTTGTCATTTATTCATTCATCCATTCATTACATATGCATATCACTCTAATCATTCATCGAGGTGAAACCAGTATAATCCACGGTTGCGACACTACGAAACTGGAATCACGACATTCTTATAGGACACGTCTAAGAGCTAGAACTATGGATCTTGAACTCAACGAAAGAATTGAAAGGATGGAAAGGACCCAAAGAGAGTTGCAAGAGCAAGTTGGCGAAGTCACAATAGGAAGCAAGAGATCGATGGTAAGATCTCGAGAGGAATCGCCGAGCAAAGGGATCAAATGGCCAAAATGATGGAGATGATGGCGCTTTGGTCAAAGAAAAGGACCCATGCAGAGCCACGACATCACAGAGCCCCAGTCAAGAGTTAATCAGATCCGCTCTATCCTCCGTGATTCACTCCACCTCACACCCATACAATGCAAAGAGGATATCCTCAAAGGGAACCTACAGTGCCTAGAGAAACGACCGCACCACCGCTTCATCTAGGGCAAGGTATATTCAGATCGAACACCGAGCCAATCCCGCCAACCGATCGTTCCAGATTTAGATGATCCGTAGAAATAGCCGAGTTAAAATGGATGATCATGATGTTCGGGATAAGTATAGAGCTCGGAAGAAAGGCTTAAAGCGATAGAAGGTACTGAAGTCTTCTGACCTTGAGTGCTAAAGAGCTCGATTTGGTGCCCGATCTAGTTCTGCCTCCGAAATTTAAAGTGCCAGATTTCGAAAAATATGATGGAACGAGATGTCCAAAGGCGCATCTTATCATGTTTTGTCGAAAGATGGCTGGTTACGTAAATGAGGATAAATTACTAATACACTGTTTTCAAGATAGCTTGGTCGGATCGGCTCTTCGATGGTATAATCAACTTAGTAGAGAAAAGATTCGATCATGGAAAGACTTAGCATCAGCATTTTGTATCTGACATGGTGCCTGATCGATTAACTCTGCAGATGATGGAAAAGAAGCCGACAGAGACTTTTAGACAATACGCTCAAAGGTGGAGGGATATCTCGCCCAAGTAGAACCCCCATTAACAAAAAGCAGAAATAATGATCCTCTTCATCAACACTTTGAAAGCGCCGTTTTACGATAAATTGGTAGGAAGCGCCACGAAAGATTTCGCAGATATTGTAATATCCGGGGAACTTATAGAAAATGCTATCAAGAGTGGAAAGATGGAAGGCTTTGAGGGTTCGAAAAGGGCAGTACCCATAAAGAAAAAAGAGGCAGAAGCCCATATGGTGGGAACTGAGAGACACTACACTTCTAACCCATACCCAACCCAATCACGACCCCGATATTGCCCACCTTCAAACTTCTATTTTCCTCTCCAAAGCCCTTACTATCAAGCACCTCCTCCTTACCCCGTCTATGCCACAAATAACCAAAGACCATTCACCATGTTCCCACCAAATACCATGCCTGCTCAAAGCCAACCCAAAAATGAACAAAAACCGATAAGACCCAATCCTGAAAAACCTCAATTCACCCCTATTCCCGTATCATACGGAGAGCTGTGCCCGAAGTTATTGGAAAAACAATTAATATCCCCATATTATATGGCACCCTTGAAGCCTCCATACCCAAAATGGTACGATCCTAATGCTAGTTGCATGTACCATGCTGGAAACCAGGGGCATTCTATAGAAAATTATCTAGCCTTTAAAAGAAGGGTTCAAGGTCTTATTGATGCAGGGATTTTACGATTTGATGGCACTAATAATGTGGCTGAAAATCCACTCCCTAACCATACTGAAGGGAACGTGAACGCGGTGACAAAAGAAGATGAGCGACAAGCTAAAAGTTATGTTTCTGAAATAAAGACACCTCTGCGGAAGGTTTAGGAGGTAATGGTTAAAAAGGGGCCGTTTTGTTATCCCAACAGAATTTTCAAAGAAGAAAACACAAAGAGTCAATGTTTTTGTGATTTTCATGGTATTGAAGGGCATGACATCCAGTCTTGTGATGGATTCAGAAAATTACTACAGGACATGATGGATAATAATGAGGTCAAGATCTTTGATAAAATGGATGAGGCCAAGGAAAGGGAAATATGTGCCTCTGATAATCAACCATCAACTATCCCTTATAGTGCTGATCGGCCTTTGGTGATTTATTACGAACCCAAGAAGAAGGAAGTCAAACCAAATGTGGTGATTGAAGTGCCATCTCCTTTTCCTTACAAGGACAATAAGGTAGTACCATGGAAATATGATGTTAATATTGTCGTACCCGAAGGTGAAAAGTCAAAGGCTATGATTGGAGATATTAGCAGAGTAGGACACTTCACCCGCAGCGGGAGGTGTTATTCTCCCGAAATAGGTGAACCAAAGAAGAAAGCTGTTGACTCGAATCAGAAAGGAAAGGCACCAATGTATGAATCGAGGTTGATATTGAAATACGATCAGGCAAGAGATTAAAAGACACTGTGAATGAGGATGAAGCACATGAATTCTTGAAGTTCATCAAACACAGTGAATATAATGTCGTGGAAGCGGTTGAGCAAGCGGTAAGCAAGAATCTCGGTGTTATATCTCTTGTTGAACTCGTAACCACATCGAAATGCTTTCTTTGAAAGTGTTGAATCAAGCGTATGTGGCGAGCAACGTGTCATTGAAAAGCTTGATAGGTGGGTGAACAACTTAAATGCGGATAATTTCATCTCTTTTAGTGATGACGAAATACCACCAAACGGGGGGCTCCATAAAAGCATTGCACATTACAACCGGTTGCAAGGGTTATATAATACCGAATGTGCTTATTGACAACGAATTCGACACTCAATGTCATGCCTTTGGCCACGTTTTCTAGGTCGCCAATTGATATGTCTTATCTTAGGCCTTGTCACTCTACAAGAAGGGCATTTGATGGGACACGACGAGAGGTCATGGGAAGATCAAGATTCCTCTAGAAGTGGGCCCATGTACATATGATATCGAGTTCGTGTCATGGACATCACGCCTTCATATAATTGCCTTTTAGGGAGGCCTTGGATCCATTCTCATTGAGCGGTTCCTTCATCTCTCCATCAAAAGTAAAGTTTATCTGGATAGCCGCTTGATCACGATCATTTGGTGAAGAAGACATTGTTGCATCTATCTCACCGACGCACCTACATTGAAGTAAACAAAGATGCGAGAGAATGTTCCTTTCGTTCCTTTGAATTTATCAATGTTACATTTGTTACTGAAGGAAATAAGATTCCCACGCCCAAATTATCAAAGAATACCAAAATGGGAATTAAACTGACTGTGGGAAAGGGAGCTCGAGCGAATAAAGGTTTGGGAAAATATCAGCAAGGGATAGTTAGAGCACTAAAGCCGATTACCCACAAGGCTCGATCGGTTTAGGTTCAAGCGGATGTACGACAAAGAAGAAAACAATTGCGAAAGATCAAGAAAGGAGGATTGCAAGAGCCTCGTGCCAAGATTTGAGATGGGAGCCCATAGCATATCCTCCTTTGTCAAAAACATTTACATCTGCAGGAATGATGTACCAGCGAGATAATTCACGAAGCACTTGTTATTAATTGAAAGGGTCTTGAACGTCAAGTATAAATGTTATTGACAAAGGAGATGATGTAATTGAAGATGTTTCAATGATACGCCCTTGTCCTCCTGGATTCATTTTGAACAATTAGACTGCTGTGGATCTTCTTGTAGTTTCTAAGTCCTCTCCAGAGTAATGCTCAATGTTAACTCTCTTTTTGTGTGCCCCTAAGTAATAGTGGGATTCTTTTGTAAGAGCTTATGTTTGCTCTTTATTATTTAAATGAACATTAATGGAGATGCATTTTGTCATAATCTTTTCATTCTCATTAACTTCATAATTATTCTCCTTCTCACAGCCTATCCTTACATATATCTCATATCATGCCATAACATATACTTGTTGGTTCCAATCCTTTGATACTCCTCTATAGTTTTCTTTTCCATTCACCTTTCAGGTGCTTAGATATCAACGATATGAGCAATCCCGTTACAAGTCCTGAAATCGATTTCGAGAAAGCCATTTGTTTAGGAGAATTCGAAGCTGAGGAAAATGCTGAAGATTATGTCTCGTCTCCTGACTTACAAAGAATGATAGAACGAGAAGATAAACAGATCCTACCCCATCAAGAATCTGTTGAGACAGTGAACTTGGGAAATGAAGAAAATAGGCAAGAAGTGAAGATTGGGACCTCCATTTCAGATAACACCAAACATGATTTGATCGCCTTGCTTTGTGAGTATAAAGATGTATTTGCATGGTCGTATCAAGACATGCCAGGGTTGAACGAAGATGTAGTGGTCCATAGACTCCATTGAAACCGAATGCAAACTGCTCAATGAAGCTAAGACGAATGAGACACGAAATGTTGTTAAAGATAAAGAAGAAGTCAAGAAACAATTTGATGTTGGCTTCTTACAAGTCTCCAAATACCCGAATGGATAGCTAACATAGTCCCGATCAAGAAAGAGGCGGTAAGGTACGAATGTGCGTGGATTATCGCGATCTGAATCGAGCAAGTCCTAAAGATAATTTTCCTTGCCACACATCGATCGTTGGTGGATAACACGACAAAACATTCATTGTTTTCTTTCATGGATGGATTTTGGGTTATAATCAGATAAAGATGGCTCCCGAGGATATGGAGAAAACTACCTTCGTAACAATGTGGGGAACATTTTGCTACAAAGTGATGCCGTTCGGATTAAAGAATGCTGGGGCAACATATCAAAGGGCAATGGTGATGCTATTTCATGACATGATGCACAAAGAGATAGAAGTGTATGTTGATGATATGATTGCCAAATCTCGGGGGGAAAGAGAGCGTATTGGGAATCTCAAGAAATTGTTCGAAAGACTAAGAAAGTTCCAGCTGAAGCTTAATCCAGCCAAGTGTACTTTCGGAGCTACCTCAGGAAAATTACTCGGCTTCATTGTTAGTGAGAGAGGTATTGAGGTTGATCCGGATAAGATAAAAGCCATACAAGAATTACCACCTCGCGTACACAAAAAGAAGTCGAGGATTTTTAGGAGGTTGAACTACATCGCCGATTCATTGCTCAACTTACCAACCAGGTGTGACCCAATTTTTGACTCCTTGAAAACATAATCCGGAGAGTGGAGCGATGAGTGCCAAGTGGCTTTTGACAAGATAAAACAGTATTTGTCTAACCCTCCGGTGCTAGTACCGCCAACTCTCGAAAGACCGTTAATATTGTATCTAACTGTGTTCGAAAATTCAATGGGTTGCATACTGGGGCAACATGATGAGTCGGGGAAAAGAGAAAGGGCGATCTACTACCTCAGCAAGAAGTTCACAGAATATGAAGCAAAGTACCCGTCAATTGAAAAATTCTGTTGTGCTTTAGTCTGGGTAGTTCGAAGGCTCAGACAATATATGTTGTATCATACGACGTGGTTAATTTCAAAGTTAGACCCAATAAAATACATGATGGAATCACCTGCACTTTCAGGAAGAATGGCACGATGGCAGATCCTACTATTAGAGTACGACATTGTATATGTGAGTCAAAAGTCGATAAAGGGTAGCGCAATAGCCGACTTCTTAGCAACTCGAGCCACGGAGGAATATGAGCCTTTGAGATTTGATTTTCCAGACGAGGATTTGATATGCATTGCAGAAAAAGAGTGTGAGTCATCAAAAGAGAAATCATGGAAGATGAGCTTTGATAGTGCATCGAATGCATTGGGGCATGGGATTGGAGCGATCTTAGTGTCACCAGAAGGGAACCATTATCCACTCACTGCCAGATTAAATTTCTTCTGTACTAATAATGTAGCAGAATATGAGGCTTGCATCATGGGCCTTCGTGCAGCTATTGAACGAAACATCAAAATCTTAGAAGTATATGGGGACTCAGCGTTGGTGATTTACCAAATTCGTGGAGATTGGGAAGTGAGAGATTCTAAATTGGTTAAATATCGCGATCTCGTGGCGGAGCTTGTCAAAGAATTCAAAGAAGTGACTTTTAACTACTTCCCACGAGAAGAAAACCAATTGGCTGATGCCTTAGCCACCCTGGCTTCAATGTTTAAAGCAAACAGAGAAACGGAAATAATGCCTCTCCAAATGAGTATATATGAGGTCCCTGCACATTGTTTTAGCATTGAAAAAGAGACAGATGGGCGGCCGTGGTTCCATGATATCTTAGAATATGTCAAGAATCAAAGGTATCCAGAGCAAGCAAATGAGAACGACAAAAGAACAATCAGAAGAATGGCGGTGGGATTTGTCCTTGATGGGGATATCCTGTACAAAAGAGGAAAAGATCAAGTGCTCACGAGATGCGTGGATTTCATTGAAGCCGAAAAATACTTGAAGATGTCCATGAAGGAATTTGTGGGACGCATGCCAATGGTTTCACTATGGCCAGGCAGATTATGAGACTCGGTTATTACTGGTTGACGATGGAAAGTGACTGCATTAGTTATGCACGAAGGTGCCACAAATGTCAAATTTACGGCGATAAAATTCATGTAGCCCCTTCGCCCCTTCATGTTATGACTTCTCCGTGGCCTTTTTCTATGTGGGGCATGGATGTTATAGGACCAATTTTCCCAAAAGCTTCAAATGGACACCGATTCATTTTTGTGGTTATAGATTACTTCACAAAATGGGTAGAAGCCGCTTGTTCGCTAGTGTGACAAAGATGCGCAGTTTATGTGTTCTTAAAAAAGAAATCATATGTCGATACGGTTTGTTCGAGAGAATAATTTCAGATAACGCTTAAATCGAACAACAAGATGATGAAAGAAGCGAAAGCGATTTCAAATAAAGCATCATAATTCCTCACCCTATCGCCCAAAGATGAACGGAGCAAAGAGAAGCGGCTAACAAAAACATTAAGAGGATTATTGGGAAAATGACCGAGACATATAAAGATTGGCACGAGAAGCTACCATTCGCTTTGTATGCATATCGCACATCCAGTGCGGACATCTACGGAGCAACTCCTTTCTCCCCGGTTTATGGAATGGAAGTGTCTTGCCCATTGAAGTTGAGATCCCTCTCCACGAGTCTTAATGGAGTCGAAACTAGAAGAATCGAATGGGTTCAAGCTCGATATGATCACTAAATCTTATCAAAGAAAACGCTTGAAGGCAATGTCATGGACGATGTACCGAAGAGAATGATCACGGCTCATGATAAGAAGGTGCGGCCAAGAGAATTCGCGAGGGGAACTCAGATCGAGAAAGATTCTCCCAATACAAAAAGATTTTCGAGGAAAATGGGCACCAAATTGGGAAGGGCCGTACGTCGTAAAGAAGGCTTTCTCTGGTGGAGCTTTGATTCTCACTGAGATGGATGGGAAGGAGTTACCTAATCCAGTGAACTCAGATGCCGTGAAAAGTATTATGCCTAAAAAAAAGAAAAAGATCAAGATGAAAACCCGAAAAGGCGCCTTGATAATAATAAAAAAAAAAAAAGATCAAGATGAAAACCCGAAAAGGCGTCTTGATAATAATAAAAAAGAAAAAAAAGGAAAAGATCAAGATGAAAACCGAAAAGGCGTCTTGAAAAAAAAATCAAGATGAAAACTCGAAGAGGCGTCTTGATAAACAAAAAGATTAGGATGAAAACACGAAAGGCGCCCTAATGAAGGAGGTTCGCATAAAAGGAGCAAGACGGTTTGAACGGGGAGTCATGTGGCGAGATTACAATATTTGAAGCGATCCAAAGCTCAAATCTTCTACACAAGAAGCCGTGCTCAAGAGATCCGGGATGAAGAAATGTGGAGAAGTTCATGCGTTGAATATCTAGAGCATTTGTGACAATTGAATCTGCTTTCCTTTCTTTATAATGTCTTCTTTATTGAGTTTTTCCTTGTCAATTTTCTTTACTTATTGCTTTTGGAATAAATATGAATGTGAGGTATTTCTTTCGTACCTACTTTCCTATTTTCATGCATCTCATGTGTGGTTCGTCTAAATGATAAATAGTGAAATGACATACTCTAAACAAAAGGAATGTTGAGTATTACCCGGATGAGAATTTGGAAAGTGCAAGAGCCTCAAAGCAAGGACAAAAGTTCAACAAGGGCAAAAGGGTGATACACGAGAAACGAGATTACTCGAGGATGGGTACAAAACACGAAGGGAAATCAAGAATCGAAGCAATGAATGCGTCATCATGAGAGTAGTAACTAAAAGAGATATCTGACAAACAAGCCCAATGCGTATGGCATAATCATGTAGGCATAAAAGCATTTAAGACCAAACATGTGCATATCATGATAATATCATGCATGACATATCAGTATTCCAATAAAGTAAAAGGTTTTGATGATAGCTATACCAACCAAGGACAAGGAAGACATTCGAGTTCCACGGATGATATGTTTTGAAATTTGGATACTTTTTAAATTATTTCATTTCATTTTTAAAAAAATCAACTCATATTGCGAGAGGTGAGTTGAGCCTCGAGTCACACTGAGGTATTTTTCAATTTTCGCTTTTCAAAATCAACTCATATTGCGAGGTGAGTTGAGCCTCAGTCACACGCTAAGGTATTTTTTCGTTTTTCAAAATCAACTCATATTGCGAGAGGTGAGTTGAGCCCCGGGTCACACGCTGAGGTGTTTTTCAATTTCTGTTTTTCAAAAAAAAAAATCAACTCATATTGCGAGAGGTGAGTTGAGCCTCAGGTCACACGCTGAGGTATTTTTCAATTTTCGCTTTTCAAAATCAACTCATATTATGAGAGGTGAGTTGGGCCTCGGTCACACGCCGAGGTATTTTTTAATTTTCGTTTTCAAAAAATCAACTCATATTATGAGAGGTGAGTTGAGCTTCAGTCACACACGAGGTATTTTTCAATTTTTGTTTTTCAAAATCAACTCATATTGCGAGAGGTGAGTTGAGCCTCGGGTCACGCCGAGGTATTTTTCAATTCATTTTTCAAAAATCAACTCATATTGCGAGAGGTGAGTTGAGCCTCAGTCACACTGTTGAGGTATCTTCAATTTCGCTTTTTCAAAAATCAACTCACATTGCGAGAGGTGAGTTAAGCCTCAGGTCACACGCTGAGGTATTTTCAATTTTTGTTTTTCAAAGATCAACTCATAATCCGAGAAATGAGTTGAGCCTCGTGTCACATGTCGAGCTATTTTCGATTTCTATTTTTCAATAAAGAATAAATATTGGACATCGAACAAAATTTAGCGCTTTTAAGTCTTTGCTCTATCCCTGTTTCACAATGATGAGCAAAGAGGGCATTGTAATCACTAAATTTTGTCCGGATTAATTATGGGTTTATTTAAAAATAATAATAAATAATTTTTAAAAAATTAAAAAATTTAAAAATTACATTTTAACCCCTAAACTTTTTGAAATTACATTTTGGCCCCAAAACTTTTCAAAATTACATTTTACCCTTATCTTTCTTAAAATTACACTTTGGCCCCAACAGCTTTTCTGCGTTTGCAATCTAGTCCTTCATCGGAAAATCTCCAAAATCCATGGATTTCGCACCCACCCCCGATTTTTAGGCCACCACCTAAGGGATGGCCTCCTTCCCTAGCCACCTGCACTGCACAAAAACGCTTATAAAAGGGATTTTTCCCAAAATCAAACCCCAAGCATTCAAAAAATCACGAAAAAAAAAGAGAAAGAAGAGAGGAAAGAAGAAGAAGAAGAAGAAGAAGAGAAGAAGGAGTAGGCGTCGACCACCGTGAAGGGAGGCCACGACCACCATGGCAATGCATGCAAGGAGGAGGAGGAGAAGAAGAAGAAGAAGAAAAGAAAAGAAAAAAAAAAAAAAAAAAAAAGAAAGAAAGAAAGAAAGAAAAAATTAAAAAAAAAAAAATTTTACTGATGGCCTGACCGACCCTACCCACGACCGCCACCCGACCCACGACCGACCCAGACCAAAGAAATTGTGACCCATAAAAAAATATAAAAAAAAAAAAAAAAAAAAAAAAAAAAAAAAGGCCAAAAACATTAACATTCATTCAAAGTGACCAGTGCCAGTCAAGAAGAAGCCAAGACCAGCCCAAAGGCGAAGCCCAGAAAAAAAAAGAAGAAGAAAAAAGAAGAAAAAAAAAAAAAAGAAAAAAAAGAAGAAAAAAGAAAAAAAAAAAAAAAAGGAAAAAGAGTCCGGGTCGTGTATCCATTCTTCAAGCTCGTAATTTTGAACCTTTCGGTAATTTTCTTTTCGCCTACTTTTAATTTAATTCGTGTATTTTATAACATTTCACTTTAATATTATTAATATTTTTAACATTTTTATTTTTTAATTGTGTTTTATTTTATTTTTAATTTTAATAATTTTAATAAATAAGGCAACGAATCGGTTTAACACTTTTCGTTGATTTCATCGCTATGTTGGGTGAATATCATCGGTTCATGTTAAATACGATACGCCCTTTTAAAAAATAAAAAAATCAAAAAAAATAAAATAAAATTTTGATTTTCTAAACTTTTTGTGTTTTCAAAAAAAATTGTCGTATTTTCCAAATTTTCGTGTTTTAGAAAAAATTTCGTGTTTTTCAAAAATTCTCGTATTTTAAAAATTCTCGTGTTTTAAAAGTTTTCGTGTTTTCAAAAATTTTCGTATTTCAAAATTTTCATATTTTCAAAAATTCCGTGTTTCAAATAATTCTCGTATTTTCAAAGTTCTCGTATTTTCAAAAAATTCGTGTTTTAAAAAAAAATTTTCGCGTTTCAAAATTTTCGAGTTTTCAAAAATTTCATTTTTTTAAAAAATTTATTGTGTTTTAAAATTTTCGTATTTTCAAAAATTTCGTGTTTTAAAAAAATTCGCATTTCAAAAATTCTCGTACTTTCAAAGTTCTCGTATTTTTAAAAAAATTTCGTATTTTAAAAAAATAATTTTCGCGTTTCAAAATTTTCGGGTTTTCAAAAATTTCATATTTTTTTGTGTTTTAAAATTTCCGTGTTTTAAAAAATTTCGTGTTTTCAAAAATTCCGTGTTTCAAAAAAAATTCGTGTTTCAAAAATTCTCGTGTTTTGAAGTTTCAGTATTTTCAAAATTTCGTGTTTTCAAAATTTTCGGGTTTTCAAAAATTTTGTGTTTTCAAAACAAAAAAAAATTCGTGTTTCAAAAAATTCTCATGTTTTCAAAGTTTCCGTATTTCCAAAATTTCATGTTTTCAAAATTTTCGGGTTTTCAAAATTTTCATGTTTTAAAAAAAAAATTCTTGTGTTTTAAAATTTCCGTGTTTTCAAAATTTCGTGTTTTCGAAAAAATTTCGTGTTTCAAAAAAATTCTCGTGTTTTCAGATTTCTAAAATTTCGTGTTTTCAAAATTTTGGGTTTAAAAAAATTTCGTGTTTTCAAAAATTCTCGGGTTTTAAAAAATTTCTAGTCTTAAAATTCTCGTTTCTTTTAAAAAATTTTCGTGTCTCAATCGGATCACGATTAAATATTAAATTAAACTTGTATTTTGAAAATTAAGACAACGCGTTTAACGAGATACCAATTTTGGGCGTCATGAGGGTGCTAATACCTTCCTCGCTGTAATGACTCCGGACCCTATTTTTTCTGGAATTTTGACGCAGACTTAAACCGCCCTTTTTAAGAAAATTCAAAAAAATGATTTTTCTTTAAAAGATCGAATCTCAATTCTAAAATATGTCTTGATTTCTTTTCTTACATTTTATTATACAAACATAGGATTTCTTTAGATCACTTCAAATTGATACATTATTTGTATATACACTAAATTAGAAAAGGGATCATGCACTCTTTTCTTTCCTAGTTATAATGAAAAAAGTACAACTGGGTGAATCCACTGTTCTTGAAATAAACAACTCGCATTTACTCCCTTGGGTTGAGCCACAGGATTTGACTACGGACTTAAAAGCCACCCATGACGCTTTCGCCTAATCATTCCGGATAACGCTTGCATCCTCTCAGATATCAGCTGCAGCACAGATGTCCGATCACACCTAGAAAAAAGATCGGTGGCGACTCCCTTTTTTAAATAAAATTGAAACTCTGTTTTCAAATTTTTAAATAATTTCCTCAATTAGCGCCCAAGCAAATTTTAGGTCGCTACACGCTCCATAGCTTTGAGCCAATATTCTGCCACATTCAGAGCTACACCAGAAACTCCTCTAAAAACTTCTGCACCATTAGACTTGAGTCGTTCCGAAATCGACCCACGAGTTGTTGGCCCAACTCTAGTTCCAGCGACCCTTTCAAAGACTCACAACATTGCTCGTGTCAAAGCATTATCTTCTTCCATATGATCATGTGATCCCGTCTCACTCTCAAATAACGCAGGTGCATCCATTTCCAGCATATGACCCGGCGCTTCAGTTGCACCTCTAACACCTTGTCCTCTACCACGGCCACGTCTACCGCATCTACGACCACGTCCTCTAGTGCTCATAATGACTAATTCGATTTAATCTGATTACAAGTTTTATGAATCAGAATACTATTTCAGTGTTTATTAACGATGTTTTATGAGATTTGAGAGATAGAGTTGTTTTTCGTAAACACATCCTATAGTCTCAATCTCTACGATTTTCAACATCTAAAACTAGAAGTTCTAGAGTGTTCCTATGATGATATCATCATCATAATAATCATTCAGTAACGAATACTTTCTTGACTTGGTGTCGGATACTTGTGGTGCCATACTAATCTTTAAAACATAATTGAAATAATTTCATACAGAAGTTATTTGTTGAACCCAACCACAGTCGAGTTTTGAAACTAGCTCTGATACCATTAAATGTAACACCCCAAACCAAGTCTATGCGTCAAGACGAGATTTGGTTTGTCACACAGATCGAACATTCTTTTAATCTTTCTAATGATTTAGGTGAATCGGTACTACAAAACCTTTTGAACATAAAGTTTAATAAAACCAAAGAAATGATTTAAATTGATGAATTTAAGAAACATTAGTTGAAATCTTAACATTTAGTATTTAATTATCAAAAACCTTAAAGAAGTTTTTAAAAAGTTTAAAAAGGATTTGAAAATAAGAATAGATAAAGAATCTCATATGTTTGAAAACCTAAAGTATTTTAAGGAAACATTATAGGATTAACAAAAGCCCATATTAAATATCTAAAACATAATTTAAATCCATCCACACATAAAATCCATAAAATATTAATAGAGGCCTTATTACATCATAACCAAAATAGAAATTTTAAGAAACTACTTAATTAAAGTTCAAAGTTTATTAAACCCATGTTTGCGAGATGGCCTCCACGAAGTCATCCTCGCCCAAGTCACGCCAATTTCCATTACATGTGATGGAAAATTTAAGGAGTGAGTTACTCATAACTCAAAGGTATAACTCACTTACTATATCCACTGGGCCAAATTATCAAGTCATTATTTTGGGCTTGAGTCCATAAACAGATTTAGCAATGTAATAACTGTAATGTATGCAAAATGAAATTTCCCACCCAAACCTAATTTCCATCCGCTACACACCACCCGTACCAACCATCACACCTGTGGGGATCAAGTCAACCCACCCCGCCAACACACCAATCATAGGCATAAAGCCATTATTATATTTGTGGCAAGCCACCGAACTAGATTGTGACAAAGTCACCGAACTAGAGGCAATAAGCCATTTAAATAATTGTGGCAGAGCCACCGAACTAGAGGCAATAAGCCATTTAAATAATTGTGGCAGAGCCACCGAACTAGATTTTTGGCAACAGGCCTTTCTTCTCTTCATCATTAATCCCAACCCATGCAACATGTATGCATAATAGACTATATACATATAATAATTTAGCAAAAGGCCTAATTTACATGTGAGTCCATATTTCAAGTTTTTATTAAGGCCCATAATACAAAATAACATTTAGCCCATTTAACAATTTAGCAACTTTGGCCCATTTAACGATCTAGCAGAGTTTTCGGCCCATTTAACGATCTAGCATAGTTTTCGGCCCATTTAACAATCTAGCAGAGTTTTCGGCCCATTTACACATGAGACATAAAATTTATAATTTACCAACTTAACTCATTGAGGGTGTTTTCATAAATTTCACAACTTTAACCGTTTTCATGTATTTTCACAAAAATACTATTTATTACATATTTTTCTGATTTTGTCATTTTTACGATTTTCTCAATGCTTACGATATAACATCTAACCCGAGATAAGTGTGAAGTTACACACCTTGATATTGTGAGTACTAGACTTTCTCGCTCTTCAGTACCTAAATGTAATACGATAATTAGAATACTATCATATTTTAAAACTATACTATTGGTAAACGATCTAAATCTTTACCTTTTGGATTTCGAACCACTTCTATTTTTGGTTTCTCCTCGATTGTTGGTTCGTTGCCCGATGAGAATCCACGAACGAACAAAGGTTCAGGAGTACGAATGACTTCAAACAATTGGTTCTCCTCGGATGACGGTCCGCAACCCGGTGGAAAATCCCAGATTCTCGAAACAGCCCTTCGTTTATACTTAGGGGGATTAGCGAAACCACCCCTCTTTCGAAAACTATGCACTGCCCTTTTCTGCCCTATCTTGAATGTCTCTAATGACATAAGATCATTAGTCCGATTAATAATTATCGAAATATGGCTAATGATTTTAAAAGATTTGAGATTGGCTTACCACGATTATCTTTGTTCCTCGAAGAAATGATCGAGCGATTACGTCCCTATAACGAAATCAATTAAATAACTACTATACCAATATAATGAATAAAGTGAGAATCCTTGAATAATTTCCTTACCTTAACTCTTAAGATCGATTCCAACGATCCACAGTACTCAAGAACACTTTGAGTTTCTGTCCTCCAAAAATCTCACTAATGTTCACGGTTGAAACGAATTGAGTGAGAAGAATACTTATGACTAAGGAAAATCGGTTGTGATCAAGCAAAGAAAATGAAAAAGATTCAGCACAAGAGCATATTAACATTCGGCCATGAGAGAAAATATTGAAGAGATTTTAATTGAGAAGAAAGTAAAAGAATGGGAAAATGGGAATGATATGATTCGGTTTCAAGAGAGAAAGAGAGAAGAAAGAGAAAGAAAAGAAAAGAAAAGAGAAGAAAAGAATTGGGTTTTGGGAGAATTGTGTATTCGTTTTGTGAAGGAAAAGAAAAAGAATGGCCTTCTTTGTGTGATGATAGTTTCGCACTAGGAAGAATGGTTGGCAAAGAAAATGATCAAATGATCAAGAAGAAAGGATGGTAAAAATTGCTATAGTTTCCTCAAGGTTTTTGGTATAATCGGCTAGGGAGAGAGAGTAAACTTTTGGAAGAGAATCTGATAAGCACATACCAAATGACCAAAAAGAAAATGTTCTCCCAACATCCAAGCTTACCAAACCAATCAACCCAAAACCGCCATCCCCCTAGTCCCTATGTCAGTCCACATACATGGTCAAAAGGCCATTAGGAAGTTTCAAAACATCTCCTATTCTTAAGCCTTATCATCCTCCTTTTTCCTTAAGTTGGAGAGACAATATCCCCCAATTCAAGCCATTCTATCCCCTATCTTTAGCTTTCCATAATCCTTAGTCTCCTTACCAAAAAAAAAAAAAAATCCAACTCATCCTAATCTTATCTATAGCCGACACATGCTAGGATAAAGCAAAAATAAAAACTCCCTAATTGCATGCTAGGTGATTCGAACCTCTCCCCTCAAGTCCAACTTATGGTGCCATCACCACTTTGCCAATTACTCATCTTATACCATCTTTTAGTACTTAATTAACTTATGTTTCAAGGTCACCTAATTTCTTTACATTAAAGTACACTTTACTAATATTTATTTAAATTCCAAGTAAGCCCGAGCTAACACTTAGCATCATAATGATACTCGAATATTTAGGATGTTACAATAAAATTGCTCACCTGGGTTTTTGAACAGACTACTCCTTCCTAATGTAGAGTTTTCTGCTGTGCTCTATGGGGAATTTGGGGAGAAAGAAATAGGTGTATACACGAGAAAGCTAGCGGATATGGAAAAGAGACAGCAAACTTCATCAACAATTATATTTTAGAACTAAATGGGATCGAAGAGAAAATACCAAAAGTTCTTCCGGAAGTCAAAAGATGGAAACACTCACCTGGTTAATTCGTGAAGATCAACTTCGACGGAGCATATGATGGAAATCTTGGTCAAACGGTAGTGGGGATTGTAGCCAGAGATAGAGAAGGTACAATCATTTTATCATATTCAGCGATCCAACAACAAGTCGCATCTGCATTTGCAGCCGAAGCAATCGCTTGCAGGACAGCAATCAGAATCGACGTTGACATGCAATGGCAAAAAATCATTATTGAAGGGGATGCACTATCAATAATAAAGAAATGCAGAACAAGAAGCAAAGACAGATCAATGAGTGGGGCATATATTCAAGATATTCAACAGTTACAGTCCAAAATCAAAAGATGTTATTTTGAACATATTCCCGAACAGCGAATAGCCTAGCACACATTCTTGATACGGATACATTGAAAAAAAATAGTGAGATTTACCTGATCGGAAGTGTCCCTGAGTATGCTGAGAATCTGAAAGAAAAGGAAAAAGAGGGAGAACCAGACTTAAAATAGAAATGAAGGATGTGAAAGAAGGAGGAGGCAAAAAGCAATAGAGAGAGAAGGAAAATCAGATTGAAAATGAAATGAAGAATGAGGAAGAAGGGGGAGGCTGAAATGGGATAACCAAAAATGTAAGGTGAATAGGCCTCCATTGGAAATCTGGAAGCGTCTAGCAGAAAGAACGTCAGATGAAGAGACAGGACGGCTGACCAGTTCTTCTGATTGGGCAAAGTAAAGGTGCCATTAATATGGTTTCCAGAGACTTCTATTTTTTGTTTTATTTGTTTTTGAATTTTTGGGGCGCTAATTACAGTTTCGGGGCCAATTTACCCTAAAATATCCCTTTTTTACCTTATTTACGGAAATGGACCGAATTTTTAATTATTTACTGGAATGGGCCGATTTCCCCGAAAAAGCATCCACGTCAGCGCGATGTCAAAGGACGTGCCAAAAAAACGCGTCCCTGGGGGAGCGTTTTGTCCACGTCAGCACAAAGCGCTTCCTTGAAGGCGCGCTTTGTGCTAACATGGAAAAACACTCCCCCAGGTACGCGTTTTAGCCAGTGTTTTTTTCCAAAAAAAAAACTATTCTCGAATTAAATTTTCAAAAAAGGTCATTTTTTAGATATTATAAAAATAGACCCATTTATTTAAAAATTTACGAGAATAAACCTTTATAAAGGCTTAAAGTGACAACACCATTTTTTTTAAGGTGTCACTAATTAATATGAAAATATAACTTACAAAGCAAATCTTTATATGGACCCAAAGCCTTATTTCTCTTATTTTCTTAAGCAATGTAGATATGAGATATGTATATATATAGACTCATGAATAGTTTTACAGCTTGTTTCTAAACAATGTGTGATTCCTTACTCTTTTAACTAACAACATGATATTAAAGGCTACACTATATTTGATTTTTTTTTACAAAAGTTAACATTAGTTATATTATAAATAAAACTTTTAAACTCTATAAGTAAAAAAAAAAATATAAAATATAAAATGAGTATGGTAAAATATTAAAAAAATAAATATTTAAAAATTACTAATAGTTGAGTGATCATTTTGTAAGTTTTGTAATTCGATAGCTAAAAATATAGTTAAGTGACTACTAATGTAATTTAATCTAAATATAAAATATGAAAAATAATTATTATATTTTATGTATATTATATATTTCTATAAAAAGAACTTATTTAACATAATTATATACTATGTTTAAATAGATTATCTATCTAGTCAAAATATATCGAAATAAATTTATCGGCATTCATTAGGTGATGAAAATTAAATAAAAATATAATTAAAAAATTAATGAGTATAGTAAAATATTAAAATAAATAAATATTTAAAAGATATATCAATTTTTAAAATTACAAAAAATACTATTTGAGTACCAAATATTCACCATTTATTTATTAATCAAACATTCATAATATAAAATAAAATAAATAAATAAAAATTAAAAGTATAACTTCTAAATTTAAATAATAGAAAATTATTGTAAAAATTAAAATTGCATTGATATTAACTTCAAACATTTAAAATTGAATAGAAGATTATTGCATGTACAAGTTTCATATGTGCAATTTGTTCTCTCTTTTGTTAATAGTTATTTTATATATGTTAACAATTCTAAAATGCAACAAGATTAAATATCTCAAAAGATAATTTTATAATATGAGAAAATGTTAACAAAATATATTAAAAAATTAGATTTTGTTTTGTTAAAAAATATCAAATATAGTGTAGTATTTAATCTCATGCTGTTAGTTAAAAGAGGAATGAATTCCACATTATTTAGGAACAAGCTACAAACCTATTTATGAGTCTATATATACACATATCTCATATCTTACATTGCTTAAGAAAATAAGGAAAATGAGACTTTGAGTCTATATAAAGATTTGCTTTGTAAGTTATATTTCCATATTAATTGGTGACACCTTAAAAAAAAATGGTGTTGTCACTTTGAGCCTTTATAAAGGTTTATTCTCGTAAAATTTAAAAAAATAGTCTATTTTTATAATATCTAAAAAATAACCTTTTTTGAAAATTTAATTCGAGAATAGTTTTACTTTTAGGAAAAAAAAGGGGGCTAAAACGCATCACTGGGGAAGCGTTTTGCCACGTCAGCACAAAGCGCGCCTTAAGGAAGCGCTTTGTGCTGATGTGGACAAAACGCTCCCTTAGGGACGCGTTTTGCTGGCATGTCCCCTGACATTTCACTGACGTGGAGGTGTTTTCGAGAAAATCGGCCTATTCCAGTAAATAATTAAAAATTCGGTCTATTTCTATAAATAAAATAAAAAAGGATATTTTTTAATAAATTAACCAGTTTCGGGCCTCTTTTATTAGGTAGCAAATAAGTTGATAGGTATGTTTCTGTTTTTGTTTTCATGGGTCGGGAACTCTTTTCTGGGCCTTTCTTTTATTTTCCTTGCTATGTATTTTTGAATTACTTAAATAAAAATCTAATCTGAAATCGGTTTTTTTTAAAAAAAGATACACACAATATTTCCTAAAAAAATAAGGGTTCTAAATTACTAATATCACTTATCAATCAATTAGTGTTAGATAAATCAGTAATTAATTTTATAATTTAGATTTCATATATATATATATATGTTATATGTAATATATACTTACATATCATATATATATAATAAAGTAATGATTTATTTCTTTTTTTTTTTTTTGGAATTTTGAGCTTTGGAGAACGTAATTTATAGTATTCTTACAATATTAAAATATAGTCTGTAAATAACTATATATTGTATAATATTTTATATAGTATTTAGACACCATTATTTTATATTATTTGTGAAAAATTCTACATCCTTAACTAGAACTATTCAATTAAAATGATTTGAATAACTCAAACAATTTAATTTAAATTTTAAAAGTTCAATGAATTTTTTGAATACATTCAATTTTGTTCCCATAATTCTCAATTATAATTGAACACTGATCTCTAAAGTTGGGGCTGTAGATGAACTAGACTTAAATGGACAGACTTTTGTTTATGCTCATTTATATATTTTTAAGTTTGTTTATGTTTAACTTATGTTTATTAAGAATTTCAAAATTGTGTTCATATTTGATTTATTTTTTTTATAACTATAAATGTCTTCATCCGTTTTTCGATTTAAGACTATTTAAGTGGGGCTAAGATTGGTATTCAAGTAAAAGTCTCCCAACCATGATAACTCTAAATTTTGAATTTGGTTCAAATGTTTAGGGAAGAAGTCTACTTTTACTTTTTTCAATCACCAGTCGGTATGTTTATATTTTTTTTGTTCGTGAGTATTAAAAGAACATGTTTATGAATATATAATTAAACATTTTCATGAACAATATTATGAATAATAAAAAATAAAATAAATATGTATAATATTTTAGATATAAAATATTTAAATATAAATATAAATATTAATGATTGTTATAAATAAGATAATTACACAAACAATAATGATTGAAAACAAATTAATTTTAACTAAAGATAAAAATAATGAAATATGATATGCAAAGGCACACATTGAAAAGGCATATATAGTTGGGGCAAATGATAATGGTGAACGCGGGTGAATGAAAGGGTCCCAACATATTGAACCCAAAAAAAGAGAAAGGGTCCCAACAGCCCTATATTTCCGATAAACAAATCTCTAATTAATTAAAAGGTCTCTTCTACCCTTCAAAATAATACTTTATTATTAATTAAGGACATCAAATACCAAGATTGCCATAAAAGAAGTTGAACTCAAACCACAGAACACGCCTGCTCATAGGGTCAAAATAGTCCTTATATAGTAGTCCAAAATTTTGTAAAATAAGATTTGAACAGCCCACACTGCCCCCACAACAAAAGTGGTAGTTATGGCAAGTGGGCAAAGACAAGGGACCCTCTCCAAACAACGCCCAAAAGACCCTCGGCAACAGCTGTTTGGCATCTAAAGTTGAACTTAAAGCCATCCTGTTCCAACTAACGGGCAGCCCAAACCAATAATAACTAAATTAAAAGTTATATGGAAATTTTATTTTTTCGACACTAATTGAAAACTGGCCAGCATGAGTTGTATATAAATGGGGCTTTATGCCACCCCCATTACTGCTTGTCTCGATTTCATATTCCTCACTTTTGCAACAAAATCCACGAAGAGACTACACCAACAAATGGAGGCATTGAGGATGAGACTATTTTTGGCTATGATGGTGGTGTTGATGGCCATGTCGGCGGTCCAATATGTTGCGGCAGCTGATGCACCGGCCCCTACTCCTACCTCAGATGCCACAGCATTCTTGCCGACGGCGTTTGTTTCCATTGTCGCTCTTGCGTTTGGTCTCCTCTTTTAAAATGGATGAATTGTATTGGTTGTTGATATTTCAATATTGGGGGTTATGTAGAGTTCTTTTGTATTCTTTTATTCTTTCTCGCTAAAGGCCATACAATTCTTATTAGTCCTTCGTTTATGGAGATGAAAAAAAGATAGAGAAAAGGTGGAGATTTTTTTTTTTTTGTACTTTGATTTTTCCTTATGACAATTGGTTGATGTATTCATTGTTTTGATTTTAATGTATATTTGATGTGATTTGTTTGTTGGTGACCTAATGAAGTTTTTGTTTGCTTATAATTTCTAGCTCAACTCTTGTTAGTTTTATTAGTTTTTGTTTGTTTGTGACCTAATAAAATTTATGATTTGCATAGTTCACAACTCAGACAGGGAATTATCTAATTTTATATTTTTATAATTTAATAATAATTTATTCATGGTGAAATTTGAATTGTAAAACATTTTCATTTACCATATGAACTAAAGCAATATCTTAATTTTATATGATTTTTATAAATATATTTGTTATTTAATTTTATATATTTATATATCTCTATTTATTATAGTAAAAAATACAATTTAATTTCAACTCTCTAATTTTTTTTTTTTTTTTAACTTCACCATTGAATACAAGAGGAATGGTGAGAAAATGTGACATGATTTTTGACACAAACACAAACGAAAAGGGTCGAAGACGATCCAGAGAGGAGAAAGGAAGAGCGTGAGTGGAGCAAGAACATGAGGACACTTTCATTAGTATTTTATATACAAGTTAATTTGTTTTTTTTCTCTATGTGATGCCAATGTATTGATTTCACTTTGTTGTGTATGATGTACTCAATGCTTGGATACAATGTTTTTTTTTTTTGTCTTACGAGTTTCTTCCTTATGATGCGTATTTGGTTCTTTGACTATCATATCTCTTTAATCTCTTTTGTTATTTATTTTTAGACTAATAAGTTATAAAGCGGAGTTTGGTGATTCATCTTGATTTCACTTTGTTGAGCATAGTTTAAAAAGTTTTTGCATATAAGGAAATATTTTCGGGGTTAATGTAATTTGTGATTCTATTACTTTGTTCGGAGAGATTTCATCGATTATATTTAATCACGAGACATCCTTTTCAAAACCGAGTGAATAAAAAAATTAATTTAAAAATTCCTATATTACGTGGATTCGAGAGATGTAGGAAGATATTAAATATTTATGATATTTGCTATGTGGGTTAATATTTAATACATTGACAGTTTATTTTTTTATTTCACATGTAGTTTTGAAAAATTGTCAAGTCTCTCATTTTTAAACATTTACTTTTTTTTTAATATTTTATTATATCCGTATAAAACACTTGTCAAATATCTAATCCTATTTGTGGAGTCTAAAAACTCCACCGCAATGTACCAAACATTTTCTCTTGTTATGCATGCATGCATACATACATACATATATACATACATATATATATTCAAAACTCGATTCACTCAAAACAAAAATAAAAAATAAAATTTGTAGTTAATATATTTCCTTTCATTATTTTATGGGAATGTGATTAAATACTAACTGCAAAATCTTTAATTTCGAGATTTGTGACAATACATAATTAACAGGGGGTCAATTTGGGCATCACATGGGTGCTATAACTTTTCCTACGCGTAACTAATTCTCGAACTCAATTTTATTCTAGTTTTTAAATGTAGGTCTAAAATTTATCTTTTAAAAAAATTTAAAGCTTTTTTTTTTTTAAAAGGTAATTTCATAGATGACCAATCACACCAAATTGAAAGATAGGTGGTGACTCTTTTTTTATTAATACAAATCTCAATATTTTAAAAAAAACTTAAACTTTCATAATTTTTCATAAATTCTTCTAGTTATTTTACGTGTAAAAATAGTTTTGACAGTGTCAAATCATTTATTTGGAATATAGATGTCGAAACCATTTTTTTGTAAACGGGGTCGATTTTGGTTTTGAAAATGAAAATGAAAATGAAAAACAGGAGTCGCCACCAATCATTTTTGATGAGGTGTGATCGGGTCACCTCGTAATTTGGTCATTTTAATAAAATTTTGATTTACTAAAATGACGATTTTTGATCTACGAAATCCAGAAAACGAGTTCGAGAGTCGGTTACGCACGAGGAAGGGTTAGCACCCTCGATACGCCCAAAATTAGTACCTAGTTGATTAATTAGTATTTTAGTGTCGAAAATTGAAAATTTGAATAAATTTTAAAATACGGTCCTTTGTTATAAAATTAAAAATTTTCAGGAACAGGGAATATTTCACGTTAATCGAGAAAAAATTATATCCCGTAAGTTAGGACACAATGTCTTAAATTCTCGATGCGAGAATAAATGCCGAAAAATTATTTATTTTGAAAGGTATTCGATTATCTCCTTTTTAGAAAGAAATCATATTCTGTAAGTTAGAACACGATCCTTTAGTAATTTTCGGGATTATTTAAAAAATTTATGTTTTGAAAATATTCGGATATTTAGATTTATCGAGAAAATTGAATCCCCGTAAGTGAGAAAACGACCTTTCGAATTTTAAAATACTGAGTATCGATTATTTTAAAATTTTAATATATCGGGTAACCATTAATGTGACAAGTAGTAAAATGTGAAAATAAATTACGGTGCTACATGCATAACGAGATGAATGCATTAATAAAATAACAATATATGTGATCGAAAATAAAATAAAATAATCAAGCCAAAAATAAGATAAAAATAAGTAAATAAACACAAAAAAATTATAGTAGTAATGAAAATAATAGCAATAAAAATAATAATAATAATAGTAATAACAATGATAATGATAATAATAATAATAGCAACAACAACAACAACAACAACAACAACAACAACAACAACAACAACAACAACAATAATAATAATAATAATAATAATAATAATAATAATAATAATAATAATAATAATAAACGAATAATAATAGTAAAAAATAAATAAATAATAATAATAATAATAATAATAATAATAATAATAATAATAATAATAGTAATAGTAATAGTAATAATAATAGTAGTAGAGAAATAAAATAATAATAATGAATATAATAGTAATAATAAATAATAATAATAATAATAATAATAATAATAATAATAATAATAATAATGATAATAATAATATTTATTAAAGAAATGATAGTAATAATAATAATAATAATAATAATAATAATAATAATAATAATAATAGTACAAAAATAATAATAGTAATGATAATATTAAAATTAATTAATTTACTAATGCAATAATAAAAACAAGTAAACAAAAATAAAATAAAAAATATTAATAATAATGTTAAATTAATAATAAAATATCAAAAATAACAAAAGAAATAAAAGAAAGGGGAAATTGAACTTAAAACAAACGATTGGGGGCAAATCTTAAAAAAATAAGAAGAAAGGGACTAAAATAACAAGCGTGAAAACACATGAGGACCAAATGGGCAAAAAACCCAATTCCTAGACACGTGTCCAATTCCAGCGCATCAATGGGCCAGGGACTAATTTTGAAACACGCAACAAATTTTGTGATCAAATTTATAAATATTAAAAAATAGCAAAAGGACTAAATTAAAACAAATAAAAAAGAGGAAGGACCGAAAGGGTAAATAATCCGATTATTAAGAACACGCGGATCCTCCTTACGGGTTGGGTCAAATTCAGGTTAAGGGGCAAAACGACGCCGTTTTGGTGCCTGAAAGGCCTGCCAAAAATGACGTCGTTTTGAAGGCCTATTTAAGGCAAAATTTTTTGAAAATTTTCATTCTTATCCCCTTTTTAAAAAAAACCCAAAAAAAAAGCTCTCACCTCTCTTTCCCTCCCCCAGAATCTCGCCAAGCTCTGGTCAATGTCCGGTCACGGACCATCGTGGTGGCCACCAGTCGCTAGCGACAGCGCAGTCGTCCACGGTGGCTGAAAAACTAAAAAAAAAACTTTTTTTTTTAAAAAAAAAGCTCTTTCGAAGGCAAAACCTTCCGCTTTTAGAGAAACAACAAAAAAAAAAAAAACTTGACATTCCTCGAAAATCATCGCACCAACGAGCCCTTAATCAAACCTTAAAGGGTTCTAGGCCTTCGGCGGGAGGGGAGCTCCGATCACGGAGGAGGCTGTTCATTTTCGATGAGTTTTTTAGCCCTATTTTATTTCCTTTTTGTTATTTTGTTTTTTCGTATGTAAATAAAAAAAATAAAAAATTTAAAAATAATTCAAATAAGCAAAAGCGAAAATCACCGTAAAAGTTCAGATCTTTGATTTTTTTTATTCAAAAATTATGGACCCATTACAAAATGATTTTGAGCCTTTTATAGGCACATTACAACTGTTTGGTTTCTATCTTTTGTCTGTTTCTTCATTGTTTGTTTTTTTTCTTGATTTTGGGTCTGATTCTACAGGTGTCAGAGAGGTGTCAGGAGCAGTGGTGGCAGACCTCGGGCGGTGGGCGTGCTGGCAAAATGTGGGGAGCGGCGCTAAAGTTTCTGACCCTTCTTCTTTAGCTGAAAAATGTTTAATTCGTAGGCCATAGTGTTTGCGCTTTTTTTATGTAATGAACCGTTGGGCCCGGGCTAAAATTGGGCTCTACAGCTGCCCCTATTTCCTCGTTGTTGTAACACCCCTTACCCGTATTCGATGCCGGAACAGGGTATGAGGCATTACCGAGGAGTACGGAACACTTACAGATGATTTAAACCATTTATCACTCAAATATCAAAATTGATTATAGAAGTTTCCTTTAATGAGACCCTTGGAGTCCAAATCATGCATTGGGATTGGGTCGATTGAATCGTAATCGTATGAAATTTTTCGCAAAATCCCTAAGTTTATCTCATTTACAAAGCTCCGCCCTGTGTGGCTCACATGATCGTGCCTCGGGTCAGATAATTCTTTGACTTGCGTCTATGAAGGAACTTGAGTCACACGGCCTTAGTACACGTCCGTGTTGCTAGGCCGTGGGGTAAAGTTAATTTTCACAAATTAGGCTATTTTCCAAGCCATATTTCTTACTCATTTGATCCTTATTCTTCACCCACATTTAATACATACAAAAACCAATTTAAGATATTCAACTGAGCCTTATACTTAATACCATTTGTTAGTCGTACACTTCATATAAATAACAAGAAATGTATATGGGCTCAATTCTCATTAAATTTCTCTTGTACTTATACTTTTTCACACTATGTATTCATATAACATATAACAATCACACCTCTGTATTTCATATATATTTTTATAACAAATTATCTTGGTTTCAAACTACTTCATATTTGAGTTTTACTTATCAAATCATTTGAAACATCATCTTTACACATATAGTGCACTAGAGATGCACAATTCTATAATTATGAATGAACACATTTATCAAACATATTCCATGTTTTTATATGTGTAGTCTCATATTTCCATGTATCAATTACCATCATTTCTTCGTATTTTGACAAATACATGTAACAATTCATAAACATGAAATTCACTAACCCTTCCTGCCAATCACAATTTAAAGTGACAAATCACTTATTGAGCCCAATTTCAATGTTCACTACAATATATCATATAAATTTGGATGTACGTATCCACCAATAAATTTCATGTACAGGTATCATCATTTCATATTTCCACATACATTACTTTACACATTATGAACTCAAATAACATATACAAGACATACCAATGTATTTCAAATACGCTTTCATAATATTTCATTTAGAATTAAGATTATTTCATATTAGAACTCTTCTCATTAACTCATTTGGAATACCAATTCATACGGATAATAGACTCAATGATGTACAAATATATAATCACAAATGAACTCATTCGTCAACCAAGTTCTACGTTCATGTCTCATCAACTCGTATTTCCTTATATCACATAATATATATATCATGATTTCCATTCCCTTAATATTTTCCATATTTATCCGTTGAATTTCTTGGAATTTTGATGGATTTTCAGAGGTACACTTTAGTGTACAAATCCAGTCCGTCAATTCATGTTCATGTGGGCACATTTCCATTTCAGAGAGCACACTCCATGAACCTCATCCTTACAATGGGATTACCACCAAGCTAAATCCTCAGAATATAAACTCATAGAGTATTGTCGATTACTACCCAAGCTAAATCCCCAGCGACAATTACTCTAATGAGCTTGGATCCAATTACCATCAAAGCTAAATTCAGACCCTAATTCGGATTACCCGTCCGGCTAAATCCACTTTCCACATATTCTTTGGAGGGCTATATCAGGATCACCCGTCCGGCTAGATCCTTTTCACACATATTCTTCGGAGGGCTATATCGGGATAGGATCACCCATCCGGCTAGATCCTTTTACCGTCAATTCCTTTTCGAGAGATCCATCAATTTCCCTTTCATTCAACCGGATTTCTTCCACTTTTTATCAAATATATCAATGTTTCATCAACTTTCATAAAATGAACATTCAAATTATATTCATATCAATAACATACATTTCAAGCATTTAAGAATATAATTCAAGTTACATGAACTTACAATTCGATTTTTATACCATAACGATAATCTTAGTTTCATAATAAATATTTGAAATAAAACATTATATCATTTCTACCTCAACGTTTATCAATTATAATCGAGCATGTGATCAATTTATACACAAGTCATTCATTTATTATTTTCCTCCTCCTCCTCTCCATCCACATCCTTAGTATAAATAACACACTTGTAAATAACATTATCTATTATTTTCACTATTTACTTATGTGAATATTCAAGCTGTCCATCTGTGTCATAGTCACTAAATTATTTTTATCTTGAGCTACAGAACTCCAAATTAAGATCCGTAAATTTTATTTGAAACTAGACTCACATATATTCTTACCATAATATTTCCAAAATTTTTGGTATGGCCAATTAGTACAGTTTATTAGTTAAGTTCTCCCCTGTTACACAGTCCTACTGCTCTGACCTCTCTTCACTAAAAATCAATTATCTCAGAGTACAATTTTCATATAGTGTTTCCGATTATTTATAATGAAAATAGGCTCACTAAAGAATATAGACATATAAATTATAATGCATAATTATTTTTGTACAATTTTTAGTGAATTTATAAAATAAGAACAGGGGCTCACGAAGTTATTCTAAACCAGTCTTACTAAAATTTAAATATCTTAAAATGTAGACTTTCTTTGCTTTCTCTGTTTCTTTTATATGAAAATAGACTCAACAAGCTTTAATTCTATATCTCATTCAACTTCTAATTCAATTTCTACCATTTTTGGTGATTTTTCAAAGTTAGACAACTGCTGCTGTCCAAAACTGCTTTAGTGTAACATGTTGATTTCTATTTTGTCCCAAATTCCACAATTCATACAATTCAGTCCTTGCTCAATTAACCCCTCAATTGAGCTAATTTTCTCATTTAATAATTTTCTCTATCATTTTAAACTACTTCATAACGTTTGAAAATCAGAATTTTAACATTAGGCCTTAATTTCAACTCTTTCACAATTAGGTCCTAAAACCAATTTCCATCAATTTTACTTGATAAAATCACCATATATCAAAATTAAAGCTTCAATTCTATATTTATTCATCATATTATTCCAGCACTCATCCATAGAAACTTTAAAAATTTGCCATAGAATCAAAAACTAATGACATACTAAGTTGGACCCAATTGTAAAAGTTCAAAAACATAGAAATTTCAAGGAGAAAGCAAGAATTAAACTTACATGAATCCAGAGTATGAAAACCAGCTTGAACCCTCTTCCATGACTATTTTTCAGCTGATGAAAATGAAGAGAAATGAAGAGAATTCTAGATATTCTAATTTGGTCCCATATTTATTTAACTAATTTTGACAATTTTCCAATTTTACCCTTATTTCAGCCATTTCCTGATTTTTCTCAGCTATTTCCGCCTAAAATATCTCCTTTGGGCTTATTTTCACTTTAGATCCTTCCACATTTGACAATTAAGCTATTTAATCCTTCTAGCAACTTTTACACCTTTTTCAATTTAGTCCTTTTTATTTTATTAACCACCCAAACGTCAAAATTTCCTAACGAAATTTTTATACCACTTTATTGACATTCTGTAAATATTCATAAAAATATTTTTGACTCGATTTATAACACCGAGATCTCGATACCTCTTTTTCTCGATTTTTTGACCAAATAAATCTTTATAAAACACAATTTACTATTTCAAAAATCTTTTAAAAGCTACATTTGGCTCGTAAATATTAAATAATACAATCTATGAGTTCATTTGTTAGATTTGATGGTCTCGAACCAGTATTTCTAATATAACTGAAATTTGGGCTATTACAGTTGTCGTGTAACGAGAATGGAACAAAGACTTTTAAGAAGGACCAATTTTGCTCGGTCTTGTCGAATTTTGACTTCTTGATGCCTCTTTTCTTCATCCATCCCCCCGCATCTTCAGGGGTATAGGAATTGGTGCTTCGACCCGCTCGAATGTAATAGAAGAGATTTGTAGCTTCGATCTACTCCGCTAGAACTTTAAAGAGATAATAATTGGTAATTCCAACCTGATCCACTGCAACTTCAGAGAGATAAGGTCTGGTGGTTTCAATCTACTCCACTGCAACTTCAAAACGATAAGATTCGCTGTAATTTGTAGCTTCAATCTATTCCACTGCATTTTCAGGGAAATAAGATTTGCTGTCTTTAGTCTGCTCTGTTGCAACTTTAGGGAGATAAGGCTGGTGGCTTCAATCTGCTCCACTGTAACTTTAGGAAGATAAGATTCGCCAATTTTTAGCTTCAATCTACTCCACTGCATCTTTAGGGAAATAAGATTCGCTATTTTCAGTCTGCTCCGCTGCAACTTCAAGGAGATAAGGCTAGTGGCTTCAATCTGCTCCACTGCAACTTCAGGAAGATAAGATCTGCCAATTTGTAGATTCAATCTATTTCACTGCATCTTTAGGGAAATAAGATTCGCTGTCTTTAGTCTGCTCCGCTGCAACTTTAGGGAGATAAGGTTTACTATGATCTGCTCTACTGCAACTTCAGAGAGATAAGATCTGTTTATTTATAGCTTCAATCTGTTCCACTGCAACTTCAGGGAAATAAGATTTGCTATCTTCAGTCTGCTCCACTGCAACTTCAGGGAGATAAGACTTGTTAATTTTTTAACCTACTCCACTGCAACTTCAGGGAGATAAGGTTTTCTATGATCTACTCTATTGTAACTTCAGAGAGATAAGATCTATAATTTATAGCTTCAATCTGTTCCACTGCAACTTCAGGGAAATAAGGTTCGCTATCTTCAGTCTGTTCCACTACAACTTTAAGGAGATAAGACTTTAACTTTAACCTGCTCTACTGCAACTTCAAGGAGATAAGGTTTGTGGCTTTATTTGCTCCAATGTAATTTTAGGTAGAAGAGATTTGTAGCTTCGATCTACTCCGCTGGAACTTCAAAAAAGTAAGAATTGTGGCTCCAATGTAATCTCAAGGGGAAGGGATTTGTAGCTTCGACCTACTCCACTAGAACTTCACGGAGATGAGAATTGATCCTCAATGTAATTTTAGGGAGAAGGGATTTGTAGCTTCGACCTACTCCACTAAAGTTTCAATGAGACAATAATTGAGGGAGAAGAGATTTGTAGCTTCAATCTTCTCTATTGGAACTTCAAGGATATAAGAATTCACAGAGAAGAGATTTGTAGCTTCGATCTTCTCTACTAAAACTTCAAGGAAATGAGGATTTTAGGGAAAAAGGATTTGTAGCTTCGACCTACTCCGTTGAAACCTCAAAGGAATAAGAATCCAGGGAGAAGAGATTTGTAGCTTCGATCTTCTCTATTGGAACTTCAAGGATATAAGAATTCAGAGAGAAGAGATTTGTAGCTTCGATCTTCTCTACTGAAACTGCAAGGAAATGGGGATTTTAGGGAGAAGGGATTTGTAGCTTCGACCTACTCTGTTGGAACCTCAAAGGGATAAGAATCCAGGGAGAAAAGATTTGTAGTTTCGATCTTCTCTAATGAAAATTTAAGGAAATGAAAACTGGTAATTTCAACCTGCTCCGCTGTATCTTTAAGGAGTCGAGGTTGGTGGCTTAAATCTACTTCGCTGCTTCATAGAGATAAGATTCGTCATTTTCGATCTGCTCCACTACTTCTTAGAGAGATAAGATCTGTAATATTCAGTCTACTCCACTGTCGCTTCAAGGAGATAAAGTTGATGGCTTAAATCTACTCCGCTGCTTCATGGATATGAGATTCATTGTCTTCGATCTGCTCCATTACTGCTTAGGAAGACAAGATCTATAATCTTCAGTCTACTCCACTGCCGCTTGAGGGAGATAGGACTGATGGCTTAAATCTACTTCGCTACTTCATGGAGATAAGATCCGCTGTCTTTGATCTACTTCACTACTATTTAGGGAGACAAGATCTACTATATTCAGTCTGCTCTGCTACAAACCCAGGGAGGCGAGGCTGGTATCTTCGATCTATCTTCTACAACGTCCTTTAGAGGACATAATCTGTAGAATGGGTCTGCACTTATGCCGAATGATTAGGATGCCATGATCGAAATGCTCTTAATTAGACGTGCTTTGAATGATGATGTATGAATGAAAAATGCAATGATCCATTTTTTAGTGCTTAAGGTTGTCACTGCTCCTTGTCCATCTGAGTTTTATTGCTGACATATTATGCTGCTATCTCGCTCGGCTGGTACCTTTGCCAAAAAACTCAAAGAAACAATTACATTTTGCTCAAATGACTTGCCCCAATGTGACTTCAAGGTCTATTCCATGGTACCCTGGGACTTTAAGGCTTATACCATCTTTAGACCCTCTCACTGCAATTTAGGAGGGTATAGGATCTGTGTCATCTTCAATCCATCCCACTACGACTCAGGTGTATAAAATTTGTAATTTATTCAATCAATTTGGTCTGCTACACCTTCCATTCCCAGGGTGTCATGACCAGATGTATATGGATGTCGAATTTCTTTGAAAATAATCTCATTTTAATGCTTGGGTTACTTATTATTTGTCGAGGATGTATCACCGACACAATATTTTGTCTTTTTATTCAACTAATACTTTTGACAAAAAATCTTAACAGGTAGTCTCAAATTAGACTCATTTCCAACCCTTAGTTTTGGTGAGTTCTAAACAATAATCTTGTTTCAAGTTCTTGTTCTATTTAGACGCTTCTAGAGTAATATGCAGAACTTCTTTTGTGAAAGTGTTATTAGTTCATTAATCATTATTTCAATTCAAAATACTTGAAAAATAATGGGCAAGCAGGAAATTATTTGAGAGCATAGCTCGAAACAAATAAGTTAATCAAGGATAGCAAATACAATTAAGCAGGATATTTATTGGAGGTTTATCTTGAAAAGAATAAGGTAATCAAAGATAGCAAATTCGAAATGGGTAAGATGGAAAACTAGGTGCCCTAGATATCGCAGCCTGAGCTTTTCTGTACAAACTTCTTTGGGACCATTTTGAGCTTAATATATGTTTAGGGGATCCGGAGTACTTTGTCGATGCCCCAAGACGTAGCATACTTCTTCATTGTTAATTTAGGCATAGCAAGACTGCTGTATGCCCCACTTTTGATCAAAATTTGAGCTGCCCTTTTCGGGTTTTCAACTCAAATCCCCTTTGGTCTCAAAGCGCCCTTTGCGGGTTTTCGCCTTGGCTTCTCTTTTTTTCTTCTTTTTTCTTTCTTTTCCTTTTTTGTGTTTTTTTCTTTGGAAAACTTTTTATTGAATATGAATTCACCGAATTGGGCAGGTCCTTTCCATCCATCTCGGTCAATATCCATGCTTCCTCAAAATAGGCCTTCTTTGCTACATAAGGTTCTTCCCAGTTTGGCATCCACTTTCTTCTGAAGTTCTTTTGCATGGGAAAAATCTTCTTCAAAGTCCTATCATGAATTTTCTAGGGTGAACATTTTTTGTTGTAAGCTCGCATCATCTGACCGTGACAGATAGCTTTTAACATTTTCTCTTCAAATTCAACTGATCATATCGAGATTAAATCCATTCTACCTCTTCCAAATTCAGTTCTGACAAGACTCGAAAAGAAGAATGTCGACTTCAATAGACAAAACGCCTTTATTCCACAAACTAAGGCATTGCCCCAGTGAAGGTCTTGGCCAATGTTTGATAAGCATAGAGGGTAAATGTAACTTCTTTATGCCTGTAACAGCCCGATTTAGAGGCTAGTCGGAACAATGATTTTGGAATCACTAATTCGAGGTTTGATAAAATTATTGTTATGTTATGTTATGATTTATAACATGCTTATAAATATGTATGGAAATTTTGGTGTTTTAATTTTAGCGATTTCATGCTAAATCGCGAAAAAGGACTAAATCACATAAAGTGCAAAAGTTCTATTTTATTTGCTAGAGGCACCAAATGGATATGGGTTATTAATTGGAGGTCTTTAAAGGGCAATTAGAACATATTGAATGTGATGGCCGGCCATGTAGATAAGAGGGGACAAGAACTTTTAATTTGGTCAAAGTTGGTGGAATAAATGAATAAAATAAGATGAATAAGTGAAAAGCTATCATCTTTCTATTTTTTCTTCCCTTCACCAAAAATATCAGCCATGGTGGGGTGTTTGAGAGCTCAAAATTTCAGCAAGCTTTATTCCACGCAAGTAAGTGATTTTGATGAATTTTCTTGATAAAAATTGTACTTTTGGAGTCCCCAAAGCTTAATCTAACTAATAAGGGACTAAATTGAAACATGGTTGAAAGTATAGGGACTTACCATGATAGATTTTATGCTGGTTTTTGAGTTTTATGGAAGAAAATGAATGGTAGGATGATAATAAACAACTTTTGTGAAAGGTGTTGTGGTGAAAACACCTAATTTGGCCTAAAATGCAAAGGTTGTAATTTGTTCATTTAAGCATGAAATAGTTGGAATTTGAGATAGTTGTGGGAGGATTAAATGTTCAGCTAGGCTTGTTTAACAAGAAAATGTGATGAAAGTTTATTTACGAGCCTAGGGGCAAAATCGTAATTTTGCCAAAGTATGGGGGCAAAATGGTCATTTTTGCCTAAAGAGTGTATTATGGTATTTTATGATTTATAAATAAATAAATCAGTATATTTCATTGTTTTAGATCAAAAAATCGAGTTTCAGACCTAGAACAGATAAAAAGAGAGATGTGGGCAAATAATCATTTTCGGCTATTTCGACATCGAGGTAAGTTCATGTGCAATTGTTGTAAGTACGTATGAGCTAATTTAATATTCCAGTATTGTATGGAATGTATATGTATGTATACTCAATGAATGTTGAAATGCCAATTGATGAGATGTCGGGAGAATTGAATATAAGAATAGTAAGGGATGTAAATAGTATGAAACGATGTTAGTTAATGTTTCATGTAAGACCATGTCAAGGACTTGGCAACGATGTGATATTTTGTATGAGACCTTGTCGGGGTCACGACATCGACATGTTAAAGTATGTAAGACCCTATTGGGGTGTGATGTTAATGAGAACTATGTGTATGAAACTCAAGAGAGTTATGTAATAAGTTGAATGATTCAATGGGGATGTTGAATGTAAGTGGTTGTACCACGAGGAGCACTAATATGTGATAGAATTGAATTAATATGAAATCTAAATGTGATGAACTCTAGTGGGAATAGCAGTACGTGATAGAACTGTATTGAGATGAATTCGATATATGATAAACTCTTGAGTGGGATGAATGTAGTAGAATTTGATATTGGATGCATAGTTGATATTGATTGAGAATCTATGTGGCTTAAGTAGAGTAAAAGTGGTAGAGTTGTGCATATGTTGTGATAATGCTAGATGGTAAGATAAGTACGATAACTTCTCGTTAATTGATTATGGTAGGCTAAGTGCAAAGCCACCGAGATATTGACTGTGTGAACTAACTGTGTGTGAAATAGCTAGGTGAATTAACTATATGATTACGTTATTACGGGAAGTGGCTGAGTGGATGTCTTGTTGATGGTAATGATGGGCTGTGTGCGATACCATCTATCATATTATTATTGGTGGGCTGTGTGCGTTACCACTTAAGTAACTAATAATCGATGGGCTGTGTGCGATACCATCGCTTATAAATGATTGGTGTGCTAAGTGCGATACCTTATAAATTAATTCTTTGTAGGGTAGAATCTGTTTCATCTTATTCTAACATCCTTAACAAATCAGGAGATAAGTTACAGTCTCTGTCGTCTTCAAAGTCCTGAGATCCCTCTAGACACATATATTGCTCAAAAGTAGACTCTGAGTCAGTAGAAGCGTCGCTCATGTCGTTGATATCTAGGGACCTATTATAGGTACAAAAGAATATTCAAAGAACAAATGAATCTAAGAATAATTATTTATGTGGTATGAACATGAAGGAAATGAATAAAAGAATTTTTGCTCAAAATAAGACACAAAAATGCATTTTCATTGAAAATATAGATGTTGAACATAAGCCCATTTCACAAAAGGATCCTTGTTACTTCTATGCTTAAAGCAGCAAGCGTGTTTTGAATATTACTCTAAATTAGCTTTAAAAATGCAGGGATCCCTTCGACAGTCCCATTGTTCAGAATGCCCCTAAGTATGCAAGGGCTTAGAAAGTTTTATTCCACGGTTCCCCTATCGGATACGTCATTAATGTTCAGATTCCCCAAAATCTGGTCTTGCATTAGAACCCTGAAATTGACGTACTCATGGCCCTCACAATATTTACCCCTTTAACAGAAAGTTTGGGTAACGGATCTTCTGCACCAGATGGATTATTGAATTTTACAATATCTATTTTGATGAGTCTTTCGATAATCCTTTGAAAAGCGGCGCAGTTCTCGATCGAATGCCTTGTGATTCCAGCATGGTATTCGTATTGGGTGTTTACATCGTACCATTTAGGGTATGGGGGCTGTATTGGTTCTACGTAAAAAGGGGACACAATATGTGTGTCAAACAAAATTTAGTGCAACTTCCCATACGTGATTAGGATGGGTGCAAACTGGGGTTTTTTTGAGTTCGATTTTGGATTAGGTTCTTGTTTTGGGGAGACCTGATAGCTGGTAGCTGCTGTCTTTGGCTGGCTTATCATAATCGGCTTCGAATTACCCTTGTCATACTTACTCGTATTATTCACTTCTTTTTCTTTCTTCTTCAGAGTCTTTAAGGTCCATTCTCCCGTTTCCTTTGTTTCAGGTAAGCTATGTACCACAGGATTGACTCGATCATCCCCCGAATTAAAACCTGAACCCATTGGGAACTTTAACAATACCGAGGTATCAGTCTAATATCGGGGTTTGATAATGACGGGTACCCCTTGCGAATGCGCGTTTGGTTAGGTTGGGACACTTATTGGAGTAAAATCTGAGGAATAGATAAGGTCCTCATTATCGCTCCTTGTTGACCACCGGGATTTTCCTTTCTTCAAGCCTTCCGGCTAGTAACTGGGTTAATTGGCTCATCACATTCATTTGATCTTGCTTATCCTGTTGGATTTCGGCCAATTGCTCCTGCATCTGTATTTGCCTTTGCTCTAATCTCTCCAACCTTCGTTCCATGTTTTCTAGGCTAACTAAAATAATTTTACCTAATTAGGGTCCTTTTGTGAAAATCTAATGCAAAGATGCAATGCCATGTAGACGCATGGGATGAATGCAAAAGAAAGAAAGGTGTTGATTCTGAATTCAATTCTATTAGAACAACTTTTCTAGAAAAAAATTTCTTGACATAAAACGAATTACATATGCGGCCTTGCCCTCGTACTCTTGGTGAAGACATTGATCTTCTCCTTCATATTCGGATGCTATGGTCGAATCTTGCTAATTTTCCCAAATATGTCTCTATTCTCTCCTTTTTTTGCTTGATCCGTGTCGTGACCCATTGCTCACTTATCCCCATAATGCTCATTAACTCCTTTTAAAAAAGTTGAGACGTGACGGCTCTTGAATAATCCTTGTTGGCTTGAATCCTCGGGCAATGAAGCAAAGTCTTGTTTTCCTCTGCGGACTATCAGTCTTCTTTCATTGTGTTTACTTGGACCCTATTCGGACGGCCGTACTATATTCTACTATATCAAGAAGTTCGTTTTCCTATGACAAGCTCTTCTATTTAGCAATCGAATATGAATCAACACCTCCTTCCTAAGATGATGCGATGTAATGCAATACAATGCAATGCAATCATAAAGAAAACAAAACACATTACCATAAGAAAAAATAAACAACAAAATAGATTACCTAAATGGGTGACCACTAGGGTTTGGCACGACTCTACTTAAGGTGGGCTCCTAAGGTTTGTCATATGCAGTTTAGTTCTAAAGTAAGGGTACCCAAACTGGCAGATTCCTCGATCCTCACCCATTATAGGCTCATATGGACCGAGATCAGTTCAGGGGGATACATTTCTCTATGGCATGCAGAGATGAAAATCTCATGAAGACATAGGTACAAACGTATCCCGAAAGCGATCTACTATCCCATGCGGAGGTGAAAACCTCACGAAGGCGTAGTTTCTCACTTCCACTTAAAAGAATGTGACCGAGCGATCATGCAATGCAATGTGCAAAGATATACAAAAAGCTCGAAGCAAACAAATAAAATATGAATAAAATGATGAAGATCGTAAAACGGATGAAATGCAATGAAAGGAACATATATTAAAACCAAATTTTCAACTTCTGACAAAAAGATAAAAGTTAATCAATTTGTGGCTTGACTCTCTTTTTTTGATTCCCCAGCGGAGTCGCCAGGCTGTCGAAATCATTTTTTTGTAAATGGGGTCGACTTTGGTTTCGAAAATGAAAATGAAAAACATGAGTCGCCACCAATCCTTTTTGATGATGTGTGATCGGGTCACCTCGTAATTTGGTCATTTTAATAAAATTTTGATTTACTAAAATGATAATTTTTTATCTACGAAATTCAAAAAATGGGTTCGGGAGTCGGTTACGCATGAGGAAGGGTTAGCACCCTCGATACGCCCAAAATTGGTACCTAGTTGATTAATTAGAGTTTTAGTATCGAAAATTGAAAATTTGAATAAATTTTAAAATACGATCCTTTGTTATAAAATTGAAAATTTTAGGGAACATGTCATATTTCACATTAATCGAGAAAAAAATATATATCCTGTAAGTTAGGACATAATGTCTTAAATTCTCGATGCGAGAATAAACGCCGAAAAATTATTTATTTTGAAAGGTATTTGATTATCTCATTTTTAGAAAGAAATCATATTCCGTAAGTTAGAACACGATCCTTTCGTAATTTCCGGAATTATTTAAAAAATTTATGTTTTGAAAATGTTCGGGTATTTAGATTTATCGAGAAAATTGAATCCACGTAAGTGAGAAAACGACCTTTCGAATTTTAAAATACTGAGTATCGATTATTTTAAAATTTTAATATATCGAGTAACCATTAATGTGACAAGTAGTAAAATGTAAAAATAAATTACGATTGCTACATGCATAACGAGATGAATGTGTTAATAAAATAACAATATATGTCATCAAAATAAAATAAAATAATCAAGCCAAAATAAGATAAAAATAAGTAAATAAACACAAAAAAAATTATAATAGTAATGAAAATAATAGTAATAAAAAATAATAATAATAGTAATAACAATAATAATGATAGTAATAATAATAGCAATAATAATAATAAAATAATAATAATAATAATAGTAAAAGATAAATAAATAACAAGTAATAATAATAAAATGATAATAAAAATGAAAATAATAATACTAGTAGTAATAATAGTAATAGTAATAGTAATAATAATAGTAGTAGAGAAATAAAATAATAATAATAATAAATATAATAGTAATAATAATATTTATTAAAGAAATGATAGTAATAATAAATAATAATAATAATAGTACAAAATAATAATAGTAATGATAATATTAAAACTAATTAATTTACTAATGCAATAATAAAAACAAGTAAACAAAAATAAAATAAAAAATATTAATAATATTAAATTAATAATAAAATATCAAAAATAACGAAAGAAATAAAAGAAATGGGGAAATTGAACTTAAAACAAACATTTGGGGGCAAATCTGAAAAAAAAAGAAGAAAGGGACTAAAATGACAAGCGTGAAAACACGTGAGGACCAAATGGGTAAAAAATCCAATTCCTGGACACGTGTCTAATTCCAGTGCATCAATGGGCTAGGGACTAATTTCAAACACGCAACAAATTCTGAGGTCAAATTTATAAATATTAAAAAATAGTAAAAGGACTAAATTAAAACAAATAAAAAGCAGAAAGATCGAATGGGTAAATAACCCGAGTATTAAAAACACGCGGATGCTCCTTGCGGGTCGGGTCAAATTCGGGTTAAGGGGCAAAATGACACCGTTTTGGTGCCTGAAAGGCCTGCCCAAAACGAAGTCGTTTTGAAGGCCTATTTAAGGCAAAATTTTTTGAAAATTTTCATTCTTCTCCCCTTGTAAAAAAAAACCCAAAAAAAAGCTCCCACCTCTCACTCCCTCCCCCAGAATTCGGCCAAGCTCCGGTCAATGTCCGGTCACCGGACCACCGTGGTGGCTGCCGATCGCGGCTACAGCGCTGCCGTCCACGGTGGCCGGAAAACTAAAAAAAGCCCTTTTTTTTATAAAAAAAAGCTTTTTCGAATGCAAAACCTTCCGCTTTTAGAGAAACAACAAACAACAAGAAAAAACCTCGACTTTCCTCGAAAATCGTCACACCAACGAGCCCTTAATCAAACCTTAAGGGGTTCTAGGCCTTCGGCGCTGGAGGGGAGCTCCAATCACGGAGGAGACCGTTTATTTCCGGTGAGTTTTTAGCCTTCTTTTATTTTTTTTGTTATTTTGTTTTTTCGTATGTAAATAAAAAATAAAAAAATTAAAAATAATTCAAATAAAAAAAAGCAAAAATCACCGTAAAAAGTTTAGATCTTTGATTTTTTTTTATTCAAAAATTTTGGACCCATTACAAAATGATTTTGAGCCTTTTATAGGCACATTACAATTGTTTGGTTTCTATCTTTTGTCCGTTTCTTCATTGTTTGTTTTTTTTCTTGCGTGTGGGTCTTGTTCTGCAGGTGTCAGAGAGGTGCCAAGAGCAGTGGTGGCAGACCTCCAGTGGTGGGCGTGCTGACAAAATGTGGGGAGCGGCGCTAGGGTTTCTGACCCTTCTTCTTTGGCTGAAAAATGTTTAATTCGTGGGCCAGAGTGTTTGGGCTTTTTTTAATGTAATGGATTGTTGGGCCTGGGCTAAAATTGGGCTCTACAATAGATGTGTATTTAAAAATAGCATACAATAAATAATAAAAAGTATGGTTGAAACTGATAGATAAAGAAAGAAGAAGAATTCCTTTAGGTTGCCACCATTATCGTCCATTAATTGCAAAGGTAAGATTGATCTCCTTTTAAATTCTTAATGTATTTTTAATTTATAATAATAGATAGAAATATATTATACCTTAGATAGTGGAATTGATGAAGTTTTAATTAAGTTTCCACTATTTAAAGCTTTAGAAAACTTAGACGATGAGAGCTTAAATTAATGGATGGTTGATGTCAAGCTTGAACTATGGTACAATTAAGCTAGAAATGAAGTGGAAGGTGTTGAATCAAAGCTTGGTATTCTTTTTTTATTATAGTGATTGATGAATATTGGAACTTAGAGAGATGTTAAGAACTTTGGGGGAAAATGATGTATATTGATAGTTTGAGGTCCCTAAAGTATAGTTACGAAATCAAATTTAGATTTGATCAAGTTGATTGTTAGCTATGGGAATTTCGAATATTAGGATTCTAAGGGACCTAATTGTAAAATGTGCATTCATGCTTGAATATGGTTATGTCCTTGTTGAATGTGAAACTAATACTATTTTTGTAATCGAATTATCTTATGCAACTAAAGATGACACTAAAACATAGAAGGCAAAATGAACTAATAATGCGATGGACGATTAACGATTCTGGTTTGTGCTTTTACAATTTGCTCTCAATTCATAGCTTATTAAGTGGTCAAATAAATGAAATAATGTTAATGCTTGATCTCATGGAAGGTAAGATAAATTTATGACTTTGATAACTTTGTTGATTTAATGTGTATAAATGTATGCTTATACTTGCAACATGGTATGAATATGAAAGCATAATGAAAGGAATTAATCATATGTGAATTCATGTATATCGATATAAGAATTTGGTATTAAACGGTCTCAAATAGAGTTACAGGTATATTCGACATGTTATATGATTCGTTATGTCATAACTCTCTTTAGCTTTGGGCACATCATATTTATTCAACATTGGGTGCATTATGTTACTAGTTCTCTAAAGCCTTAGGGCTCTGAGAATGTATCATTAAATTCAAAGCCTTGAGGGTCTGTGAGCTTATACCAACGTATTAATTTGTGTATCCGTCCTTTAGTCTACGTCTGGTTAATAGGGGCTAAAATGTTAATGCAATGTGGCTAAAGTACAAAGTGTTATATGATTGAGATACAAAAAAGACTTACGCTTGAGAATGAAATTGAAATATGAACAATGTTATGAACGTAATTAAGTTATTTGATATATGAGATCGAGAAGCAAAGCCTTGAGGGCACATCAAGATGTTGATTTACCAAACAGAACCAAACTATAACAACCATAAGAAAGCACCAAGGAAATGATGCTAAGAGATAGTAGTCTCCATCATAGACTTGATTGTATAATGTATTAAAATGAAGGCATAATTGTTAAAAAAAAAAAACCCTCAACGTTTGGGGGCTTTTCGTTTTGTGCCGTTGACCTTATTTTTATTGACACCCTCAACGTTATGATTTTTTCATAAATCAACCCAATTTTAATGGTAAACGTGAGTTGACCGCCAGTCAAGCACTGGTCAGTGTAATAAACCTATGTGGGGTGCCACATAAGCACGATGACATCATCTAAAAAATTTTGTTTAACGATTTTTTTTTCATTTTGTTTCCTTCTTTCTTCTTCTCTCTTCCCTACTATTATAGTAAAAAAAACATAGATACAGACACACCTACCACCATTTTAATCAGAGCCCACACCTGCATTTCACTCTCTCAAATACCCATTTCAACTGAATATATTTGTGTTCTAATCTAATGAAAAAAATTAACAAATAAAAAAATTCCAAAAAAATTAAACGCAAAAAGAATCTTTCAAATTTTAAAAAATGAAATACTGTTTTATATTCATAGTACCTAGAATCACAATTATCCCCACAACTACCACAATGTAGTCTCTTTAAATCACCCAAAACATCAATTATGAAGCCAGGGGAAGCAACTTGACTCCACTCTCTTCAACCCCATCACCACTGTTCTTACCCTTAACAACTGGCACTGAAAGCGGCCGCAACAAATTAGGAGTAACAATGACCCATAGTCCATTCGAGGCCCTGTTTTTTACCTAAATGCTATTATCATTCTCGGAACCTTCGTTGGGTGAAGGTGGGGCAACAAAGTTGATCAAAACCAATGTTTCCAAGAAGTGGAAGATCTTGTGGAGTAAAATGACATCGCCAATGAGGGATTTGAAGATTTTCGTGAAGGCGACAAAAAGAGTCTTCCCTGTAATGGTTGATGATGAAATCCCTGTACTCATTGTAGATTTTAGGGTTCTTGAGATTGTAATAGCCCGATTTTAGCTAAATCAGAACAATGGTTTCAAACCACAAATTCGATGTTGAAAATTTATTTTGATATTATTTTTGGTGTGAGCATGTGATTATATATGTGTGAAAGTTTCGTGAAATAATTTTAGCATTTGAATGCTTAATTTGAGAAAAAGGACTTAATCGCGTAAAATGCAAAAGTGGCATTCTATATGTTAAAAGTGTTTAATTGCTATGATTTATTAAATGTGGGGTCCTTATGATGTTATTAGACCATTGATAGTGGAATTTGACATAAATGGGCATTAATATGATGATTTTAAATGGTTTACTAAAGGTTAATTTAGTAAAAATGATAATATACATGAAATAAATAAATAAGTTAAAAATAAACCTAAATATCATCATCTTCACCAAAAATATAAAAGATAAAGAAGCCATGGGATAACATTAGGGTTCGGCACACATTTGGATTGATTAAGGTACGGTTTGAGCTCGGATTTTTATGATTTCTATGTTTTTGTAATCGTTGCTTCGTTTCTAGCTAGCCCGTGCCTTAAATTTTAAATTTGTTCATGATTTTGTGAAGTTCCATTGATGATTATTAAAGCTTTTAAATGTTTGATGATGAAAAATGGATTTTTTTTTATAGATTATCATATTTTTGTTAAGTGATTTTTGGTAAAAATACTATTTAAGGATTAAATTGTGAAAAGTATAAATTATGTGGTTGAAATGTGAAATAAATGTGAAATATGGGCTGCTAGAGGTACTATGTTAATTCGGCTAAGCATGTGTCTTTGTTAAATTTTGTGTAAATTGTGTTTTTATGAAATAGGGACTAAATTGTAAAAATGTAAAACTTTAGGGGCTAGAGTGTAAAAATGCCCAAATATGTGTTTGTGGACTGAATTGAATGATTTGATGAATAAATGAGTTAATTTTTAATGTATATAGATCAAGAACAAAAGAAATTGGATTTAGATCAGGGAAAATCAAAGGTTATTGAATAGTCGATCCATTTCGTTTATCTCGAATACAAGGTAAGTTCATATGCAAATAAATGTCTTTAAATTGAATTATATATTTTTAATTTTCATTGAACTGCTATGAATGTTGAGTGATCAAGTACGAGCAAGAATCGACAAGGTTACAATATTCGAAAGTCATGTACGAACCTTAGAAATAGTATAGGATACGAATGTCATGACATTAGGATTAACGAGATGTGATTATGTATAAGACCATGTCTGAGAAATTGACATCATTATGTTATTATGTAGATGACCATGTTTGGGACATTGACATCGTTATTTGATTTCGTGTAAGACCCTGTCTGGGACAGTGGCATCGATATGTGATAACATGTAAACCATATCCGGGATATGGCATTGTACGAGTTATATGTGATTTTTGAGTATCCTTAACGATTTCGAATGGTTCAACGGGCAAAGGCAAGTCAAGAAAGAATGTGCGAATGAGTTAAGTGGCTCAGGTACCTACGAGATTCATATAAGTATTGAAAAGGGAAGTATTTGATGAATTCACTTGTGATATTGAATATGTATACATTGGGAAAGGTTTGTGAGCTTATATGTGTTTATTCATAGTTTACCTATTGATGGAAATAATGTTGATTCATGTGGTAATTTTATTTGTATATGGCTTACTAAGGTTTTAAAGCATACTTTGTGTATTTTTTCCTGTTTTATAGATAATCGAAGCTAGCTCAAACATGGGGATCATCAGGAACATCGTCACACTATCGATCAAATTGTTGGTACTTTTGATGTTATGTATATATGGTATATGGCCTGTATAGGCTAGTGTTAAGATGATATGCTTTGAGTTGTGATTTTAGCCATGAGAGTTGGCTTGTAAATGATGTACATGTTGGTGTGTATTTGGAAATCTAAATTGGCTTAATTAATGGATTTGGTAAGTGATATGTGATGTATATTTATGGCCTTGTGTTTTGGCATGTTTTTGTATGATATAGGGATGATGAATTGGTATATTTTGTGGCATGAATTAGTTGATAAAATGATGAGAAAAATGCATAGGGAAAACAGGTGAAATTGTTGGTAATGACATATTGTTTTGGTATGTTTATGGTTATGATTTGAGTAGTGAAATGGTTGAAGATGAAATGGCATGATTTGTATATGAATTGGCATGTTTTGGTTGCCTATAAATGTGTTGAAATGGTATTATTTTGGTTGTTTAGGTGAGCATGAGAAAGGGTGGCAAATTGGCCTTGCAAACGGCTTATTCTTGTCCACACGGGCAGAGACACGAGTGTGTGTCTCAGCCATGTGTGACACACGGTCATGATACATGGTCGTGTGTCCCCTGGTGTTGGAATTAAATTTAAGTCAGTATACTCCGTACAGCCTCACACACGGGCGTGTGATCGACTGTGTGGTACAAGTCAGTATACCCCCTAAATGACACACGGCCTAGCACACGGGCGTATGACTTTGTCGTGTTGTATAAGTCAGTATACCCTACAGGATTGGCACGACCTAGCACACGGCCTGGCACACAGGCGTGTGTGACCATTTCGAAGGGCACACGGGCTAGACACACATGCGTGTGGTTAGCAATGTGACCCAAGTCAGTATGTATGCCATGTTTTCACAAGGCCTGAGACACGGATGTGTCTGGAGCCGTGTGAGGCACACAGCCTATTCACACGGGCGTGTGACTCTTGTATGTTTGAAAAATTTCCAACTTTCCAAAATGTGTATAAGTTTTCGGTTTAGTCTGGAACCACTTCTAAAGCATGTTTAAGGCCTCGTAGGCCCTTATAGGGAACAATGTGTTTATGATTGAATGGTGTTTGAGAATGGATGCATAAATGTATGTTGTATGTTATGGTTTGATACGTAATGCTTCGTAACCCTATTCTGACAATGGATACGAGTTAGGTGTGTTACATTTATTGGTATCAGAGCTACAGTTTAGTCGATTCTAGGACTAACGTAGCATGTGTGAGAGTCTAGCTATACATGCCATATATACTCTGCGATACTGTAAAGATTTCTGACAGCTTAAATTGTGTTTTCGTATAGCAATGGATCCCGAAAGAGCTGTAACTAACGATGTAGAAAGTAACGCCTACTCCTACTCAAAGGGTAGCGCAATATAACTCTAGGCCTGCATCTAGTAGCCATGAGGCAGAGGTTAAACAAGCCTTTTTCAGATGATGAGTGAGTGGTTTATGGAGTTCATTCGAACGAATCCGACTGCTCAACAACATCCAGCCCTACCTGTTCCTTAACAAATCTCTATTTTGCCTAAGTTGTAGATCCGATAAGATTGAATAAGCCACCAGTAGATAAGATTCGTAAACATGGGGCTGAAGATTTTGGGGCTACTATTGATGATGATGCTAAGAGAGCTGAGTTCTGGCTCAAAAATACTATTCGAATATTCGATGAATTGTCTTGTACTCCTGATGAGTGTATCAAATGTTTTGTATCTTTGTTGAGAGATAATGCGTACCATTGGTGGAAAACGTTGGTATCTGTGGTACTGAGAGAATGAGTGACTTGGGAATTCTTTCAGACAGAGTTCTGAAAGAAATATATAAGTCATTGATTCTTTGATCTAAAGCACAAAGAGTTTCTAGAGTTAAAATAAGGTCGTATGTCTGTCACTGATTATGAAAGAGAGTTCGTACGGTTAAGCAAGTATGCTCGAGAGTATGTGTCAACTGAGGCGATTATGTGTAAATGATTTGTAGAAGAATTGAATAAAGATATCAAACTACTAATCAGAATTCTAGAGTTCAAAGAATTCGTCGTTCTAGTTGAAAGGGCTTGTAAATCCGAGGATCTTAGTAAAAAAAGAGAAAAGCTGATTTTGAAGCAAGAGATTCGAGAAAGAGATCAACTAGTAAATCTTATCAATCTGCATCGAAGAAATTTCGAGACTTGTTTAATTGTTCTAATACATCAGTGGGACATTCAAACAGAGATCATGAAAGTCAACATTCGAGCTTTAAAACTCTGGCTATCTCGATAGTTAGTGTCGGGAGTACAAAACCAAATCGACCTGAATGTAAATAGTGTGGAAAATGGCATTTCGGTGATTGTATATTGAATGATCGGGCTTCTTTTAAATGTGGATCGTTAGATCATTTTATTAGAGATTGCCTAAAATTAGCTAAAAAAGATAACGCTCAGAGTACGAGGTCGAGTAATACTACAATTAGAGGGAGACCACCCAGAAATGTTGGTAATGTGAGTGGTAGTCAGAGAATGTAACACCCCTAACCCGAGACTGTCGCCAAAATAGAGTTAAGAGGCATTACCAAACATTCAGAACATTTCATTACCATTTCACGACACAAAGTCAAACATCAATCGAACATATTCAATCACAAGTATATAGTCCCTTATTGAGGTCTTCGAGACCTTAAACACGTGTTAGAAAGGGGTCCGGACTAAACTAAAACACATACAAAAATTTTCAGAACTTTAAAACTTTTCAAAGTTTCAGGGGTTACACGCCCGTATGGGTAGGCCGTGTGTTTCCCACGGCTGCAAGACACACCATGTGTTTTCCCCGTGGTCGAATCTGACTTAACTCCATGGCCACCTAGCACGCCCGTGTACTTTGGTCGTGGACAATCCTGACTTGGCTCCACGGCTACCAGGCACGTCCGTGTGCCAAGGCCGTGTACACTTAATTAGCTACTGACTTATGCCCACGGCTAGTTGACACGCCCGTGTCAAGGCTGTGTACTTTTAGGCTAGATCTTGCCATTCACCCACGGCCATTAGGCATGCCCGTGTGCCATAACCGTGTTGGCAAAACAAGCCATATACAAGGCCAATTTGCCACCCACACAAGGGTCAATCCCACAAGCACATTTAAGCATAACTCCACACACAATTTGGCAACCAATTTCATATCATGTGATTGACATATCATCTCATACAATCTCAAATCTAATCAAGTCAACTTATAAACTAAAATTCACCACTTAAACACATTCAATACCAAACATAATTCCTCCTCAAATTCACTAGATCATACTAGCATCAATCTATCACCAAGATTACCATTTATAAGACATATCCATTGCCATCAAAACATACCAAAGCTCACTTCACATACCAAATCCACACAAGCATATTTCAAACATTTATCTAGCCACCTCACATGGCTATTTACACATCTCACACATAATTTACATATCTAGCCTATACATGCCATATTTCAACTATGTACATCTTTCCAAAAGTACCAAAATAGACTGCTGATAGTGTGATTGAGATGCTGATGATCCCCAGATCCGAGCTAGCTTTACTAAAACTGCAAAGTAGAGAAAAAAATCACACAGTAAGCTTTCCAAAGCTTAGTAAGTTTGAAATACAATACAATTATTTCATCAAATCAAATCAATGTATATAATAAACCATCACATAGATCAATTCTCTCACATTCATACCATATCATTCATAGCTAAAATACTCATTCATCCATTCATAACTTTATCTATAAACTCATCAACCACAAAGGTTCAATACGTACCTTAGCTAACACATAGTTATTCAACTTCTAAGCTATTCAATGCTCGATATTACATGTCGGTCATTCTTTGATATTCGTTTAATTTAATCGCACACTCAGTGCCATATACATGATCGAAGCATATTTGTCACCGCACACTTAGTGCCTATTCTTTTAACTAACTTATCTCGATATCGCACACACAGTGCCAAATCAATAATCCGAAGCTTTCATAACATCGCACACACAGTGCTATTCACCTCTGTTTCAATTTCAATTTTCGCATACTTAGTGCCATCTAATTCAATTTTGCACATAGAATCTCAAATCTCATAATCATATACATATTCATTCCATAATACTAAAACATATCTTAATAACATGTATTATATCCGAACTTACCTCGGACGTCAAACTATCGAAACGGTCGATTAATCAAGCACTTTATCCTTGCCTCGATCTCGATCCGAACCTCTCCTTTCTTGGTCTATACACATTCAAATTCAATCCATTCAATCACCAACTCATTCAATTTAGTCCACACACACACATTTAGGGTATTTTACAAAATAGCCCTCACATTTTCACATTTTAACACTTTAGTCCCTATTTCACAAAATCATCAAATATACAAAATTTCAAAACACATATGCTAGACGAATTATTCCCATGCTAATACAAGCTCATACATTTCATTTATTTCATAATTTAACCCTTCAATTTCTCATTTTCTCAATTAAGTCTAAAATACTCAATTTCACTAAAAATTCCAATACAAACTATGTTAATCCAACACCAAGTTTCCATATTTCACTATCAACTAACACATAGCTCAAGTGTTCATCAATGACTAATCACAAAAACATCATCAATTCACAAAATTAAAGCATGGGTTAGCTAAAGCACGAAGCAACGATTACGAAAACGTATAAATTACCAAAAACTGAGCTCAAACATACCTTGAATCAAGCTTAACTATTGGCCGAATACCCTAAAGCTTTTTTTCCTTCTTTTCTTTTGTATTTTTGGTGGAACATGAAGAAGATGATAACTATTTCATGCTTTGTTTTATTATAAAATTAACTTAATTATCATTTTACCATTTTTGCCCTTTTAATAAACATATAAGACAAATTAGCATTATGGTTATCTAGTCATTTAACACCCCACTATCTTAATTAATGGGATATTTGCAACATAAGGCCTCATCTTTATAAAGACAACCACACTTAGGTACTTCAAAAATTAGCACATAGCTTTTACTCTTTACGCGATTAAGTCCTTTCTCTTAATTCGGCACACAATCGATAAAATTATCACACAGAATTTTCACATAGACTATGTCACATAGAATCAATAACAAAGATAACATTAAAATATTATTTTGACCTCATATTTGTGGCCTCAAAACCACTGTTCCGACTAGGGTCTAAACCGGGTTGTTACAGAGAGCGACAAAAGACTCTGCTGTTAGGTTTGAGGCTAGAGCACCTGCACGAGCCTACATTATAAGTGCTAGCAAAGAAGCGTCATCTCTAGATATCACCGGTACTTTCACTCTCTATGATACTAATGTGATTGCATTGATAGATCCAGGATCAACTCATTCTTATATATGCATGAATTTAGTATCCAGTAAAACTTTGCCTGTAGAGTCTATTGAATTTGTGATTAGAGTATTGAACCCTTTAGGCAAGTGTGTTTTGGTTGATAAAGTGTGTAAGAACTGTCTATTGATGATTAGGGATTTTTTTTCCAGCTGATCTGATGTTGTTTTCATTTGATGAATTTGATATAATTCTGAGTATGGATTGGCTAACGCTACATGATGCTATAGTAAACTGTAAACGAAAGACGATTGATCTGAGATGTCAAAATAATGAGATTATCCAAATTAAGTTAGATGATTTGAATGGTTTACCAGTAGTGATTTCATCGATGTTAGCTCAGAAATATGTGAAAAAGGGTTGCGAAGCTTATTTTGCCTATGTGCTTGATACAAAAGTGACTGAAAAGAAGATCGAATCAGTACTAGTTGTGTGTAAGTATCCAGATGTGTTTCCTGAAGAATTATTGGGTTTACCACCGATCTGAGAGGTTGAGTTTGGCATTAAGTTAGTGCTGGGAACTACGCTGATATCGATAACTCCGTACAGAATGGCCCCGACAGAGTTAAAAGAATTAAAAGCTCAGTTGCAAGAGTTGACAGATAAAGGTTTTGCTAGACCGGGTTTCTCTCCCTTGGGTGCACCAGTTTTATTTGTGAAAAAAAATATGGCATGATGAGAATGTGTATAGACTATCGACATCTCAACAAAGTGATAATCAAGAATAAATACCTTTTTCTAGGAATAGATGATTTGTTTGATCAGTTGAAAGGGGCAACTGTGTTTTTGAAAATTGATTTGAGATCAGGTTATTACCAGTTTTAAGTAAAAGACTCGTATGTGCCAAAGACTGCATTTAGAACATTTAGAACGAATTTCTTGTTATGCCTTTAGGACTAACGAATGGACCTACTATTTTTATGGACCTGATGAATCAAATTTTTAGGCCGTATTTAGATTGATTTGTAGTTGTGTTCATTGATGACATATTCATTTACTCTCGTGATGAATCTAAGCATTCTAAGCATTTGAGAATCGTACTAAAAACTTGGAGAGATAAATACTTGTTTACAAAGTTTAGCAAATGTGAGTTTTGGCTAGAGAAGTTGGATTTCTGGGACATATTTTTTAGCTGATAGTATTCGAGTTGATCCAAGTAAGATATCTACGATTATAGATCAGAAGCCTCTGAGAAATATTTCTGAGGTCCGCAGTTTTCTAGAACTAGCGGGATATTATAGATGGCTTGTAAAAGGATTTTCGATGATTGCAACTCCGATGACAAGATTGCTTCAAAAAGATGTTAAGTTCAAGTGGTCAGATAAATGCTAGAAAAATTTTGAGTAGTTAAAAACTTTATTGACTAAAGCTCCAATGTTAGTTCAGCCTGAGTCGGGTAAAGAATTCATAATTTTAGTGATGCATCGTTAAATGGCCTAGGTTATGTTTTGATGCAGGAAGGCAAAGTTGTAGCTTATGCCTCGAGATAGTTGAAGCCACACGAAAAGAATTATCTGACGCACGATCTTGAGTTAGCTGCGATAGTGTTTGCATTGAAAATCTAGCATCATTATTTATTTGGTCAGAAGTGTCATATTTATGCTGATCACAAAAGTTTGAAATATCTGATGACTCAGAAAGAATTGAATTTACGACAGTGGAGATGGTTAGAATTGCTAAAAGACTATGAATTAGTGATAGACTATCATCCGGGAAAGTGAACGTAGTTGCTGATACTTTAAGCCGAAAGTCCTTGTTTGCCTTATGTGCTTTAAATACACATTTGGCTTTGTCCAATGATGGTTGGTTAGTAGTCGAGTTGAAAGTGAGACCGTTGTTTATACAGCAGATTTATGAGGCTTAAAAGCTTGATAATGAGCTACAAGTAAAACGGGTTCAGTGTGAGTTAAATTATGATTCAGAGTTTCAAATTGATTCTTATGATTATTTGAGATTCAGAGACCGAATATGTGTTCCGAGAAATTCAGAATTGATTCAGATGATTTTGAATGAAACACATAGTAATTGTCTATCAGTACACCGGGAAGCACGAAAATGTATAATGATTTGAAACAGTTTTATTGGTGGCATGGCATGAAAATGGATATCTCAGAATTTGTTTCGAAATATTTGATTTGCCGGCAAGTCAAAGCTGAGCATCAAGTGCCATCAGGTTTATTACAGCCTATCATGATTCCTAAGTGGAAATGGGACAAAGTAACCATGGATTTTGTTTTAGGTTTACCCTTAACTCCGAGAAAGAAAGATGCAATTTGGGTTGTTGTTGGCATATTAACGAAATTTGCACATTTCATTCCGATGCGTACAGATTACTCGCTTGATAAATTAGCTGAGCTGTATATCTCAGAGATTTTTTGATTACACGGAGTGGCACTATCTATTATTTCGGATAGAAACCGATATTCACTTCATGATTTTGGAAGAAACTGCAAGTCGCACTGGGTACAAAGCTACATTCCAGTATCGCGTTTTACCCGCAAATAGATGGTCAATCCGAGCGAGTTATTTAGATACTTGAAGATATGTTGAGATGTTGCATTCTTAAGTTTGAAGGTAGCTGGGAGAAATACCTACCATTGATTGAATTTGCTTACAATAATAGCTTTTAATCGAGTATAAAGATGGCAACATACGAACTCTATACAGTCATAAATGTCGAACACCGTTGTATTGGAGTGAGCTTAGCGAAAATAAGATTCACGGGGTTGATCTGATCAGAGAGACTGAAGAAAAAGTGAAAGTAATTCGTGATAGTCTGAAAGTAGTGTCAGATCGACAGAAATCGTACGCAGACTTGAAACAAAAAGATATTGAGTTTCAGATCGGGGATAGAGTGTTTTTGAAAGTGTCGACATGGAAAGAGAAATTACGGTTTGGTTGGAAAGGGAAATTGAGTCCGTGATATATCGGACCTTACGAGATTATCGAGCGAATCGGGCTAGTTGCTTATCGATTATACTTACCGTCTGAATTAGAGAAAATATATAATGTGTTTCACGTATCAATGCTACGAAGATACCGATCTGACCTTTCACACATCATTTCCCCGACAAAGGTTGAAATTCAGTTAGATATGTCATATGATGAAGAACCAATTCGAATTTTAGCTCGCGAGATCAAAGAATTGAGAAATAAGAAAATTGCATTAGTGAAAGTCTTATGGCATCGGCACGGGGTTAAGAAGCTACGTGGGAAACCAAGGATGCTATGAGAAATCAATACCCAAACGTATTCACTAGTAAGATTTTCGGGGACGAAAATCCCTAAGGGGGAGAGTTGTAATAGCCTGGTTTTAGCTAAACTGGAATAGTGGTTTTGGAACCACAAATCCGATGTCAAAAAATTATTTTATATTATTTTTGGTGTTTATAGTATGTGATTATATATGTGTGAAAGTTTCGTGAAATAATTTTAGCGTTTGAATGCTTAATTTGGGAAAAAAGACTTATTCGCGTAAAATGCAAAAGTGGCATTCTATATGTTAAATGTGTTTAATTGCTATGATTTATTAAATGAGAGGTCCTTATAATGTTATTAGACCATTGATAGTGGAACTTGACATAAATGGACATTAATATGATGATTTTAAATGGTTTACTAAAGGTTAATTTAGTAAAAATGATCATATACATGAAATAAATAAATAAAAGTTAAAAATAATCCTAGATATCATCATCTGCACCGAAAATTTAAAAGAGAAAGAAGCCATGGAAGAACATTAGGTTCGGCACACATTTGGCTTGATTAAGGTACGATTTGAGCTCGATTTTTGATGATTTTTATGTTTTTGTAATCATTGCTTCGTGTTCTAGCTAGCCCAACTTTTTGAAGTCCCATTGATGATTATTTAAGCTTTTAAATGTTTGATGATGAAAAATTGATATTTGTTGATAGATTATCATATTTTGTTAAGTGATTTTTAGTAAAAATACTATTTAGGGATTAAATTGTGAAAAGTACAAATTATGTGGTTAAAATGTGAAATAAATGTGAAATATGGTCTTCTAGGGTACTATGGTAATTCAGCTAAGCATATGTTTTGTTAAATTTTGTGATTGTGTTTTTATAAGATATGGACTAGATTGTAAAAATGTGGAACTTTAGGGGCTAAAGTGTAAAAATACCCAAATATCTGTTTGTGGACTGGATGAATGATTTGATGAACAGATGAGTTAATTTTTAATGTTTATAAATCAAGAACAAAAGAAATCGAATTTAGATCAGGGAAAATCAAAGGTTATTGAATAGTCGATCTAGTCTGTTTATCCCGAATACAAGGTAAGTTCATTTGCAAATAAATGTCTTTAAATTGAATTATATATGTTTAATTGTCATTGAACTACTATGAATGTTGAATGATCAAATACAAGCAACAATTGACAGGGTTAAAATATCTGAAAGTCTCGTACAAATGTTAGGAATAGTGTAGGATACGAATGTCATGACATTAGGATTATTGAGATGTGATTATGTGTAAGACCATGTCTGGGCATTGGCATCATTATGTGATCACGTGTAAGACCATGTCTGGGACATTGACATTGTTATTTGATTTCATGTAAGACCCTGTCTGGGACAGTGGCATTGATATGTGATAACATGTAAGACCATATCCGGGATATGGCATTGTACGAGCTATATGTGATTTTTGAGTATCCTTAATGATTTCAAATAGTTCAACGGGCAAAGTCAAGTCAAGAAAGAATATTTGAATAAGTTAAGTGGCTCAAGTACCTACGAGATTCATATAAGTATTGAAAAGGGAAGTATTTGATGAATTCACTTATGATATTGAATATGTATACATTGGGAAAGGTTTGTGAGCTTATATGTGTTTATTCATAGTTTACCTATTGATGGAAATAATGTTGATTCATGTGGTAATTTTATTTGTATATGGCTTACTAAGCTTTTAAAGCTTACTTTGTGTGTTTTTTCCAGTTTTATAGATAATCGAAGCTAGCTCAAACTCGAGGATCATCAAGAACATCGTCACACTATCGATCAAATTGTTGGTACTTTTGATATTATGTATATATAATATATGGCATGTATAGGCTAGTGTTAAGATGATATGTTTTGAGTTGTGATTTTAGCCATGAGAGTTGGCTTGTAAATGATGTACATGTTGGTGTGTATTTGGAAATCTAAGTTAGCTTAATTAATGAATTTGGTAAGTGATATGTGATGTATATATATGACCTTGTGTTTTGGAATGTTTTTGTAAGATATAAGGATGATGAATTGGTATATTTTGTGGCATGAATTAGTTGATAAAATGATAAGAAAAATGCATAGGGAAAACAGGTGAAATTGTTGGTAATGACATATTGTTTTGGTATGTTTATGGTTATGATTTGAGTAGTGAAATGGTTGAAGATGAAATGGCATGATTTGTATATGAATTGGCATGTTTTGGTTGCCTATAAATGTGTTGAAATGGTATTATTTTGGTTGTTTAGGTGAGCATGAGAAAAGGTGGCAAATTGGCCTTACAAATGGCCTATTCTTGTCCACACGGGCAGAGACAGCCGTGTGCGACACACAGTCATGATACACGGTCATGTGTCCCCTGGTGTTGGAATTAAATTGAAGTCAGTATGCTCCATACGGCCTCACACACGGGCGTGTGATCAGCTGTGTGGTACAAGTCAGTATATCCCCTAAATGACACACGGCCTAGCACACGGGCGTATGACTTTGTTGTGTTGTATAAGTCAGTATACCCTACAGGATTGGCACGACCTAGCACACGGCCTGGCACACAGGCGTGTGTGGCCATTTCGAAGGGCACACGGGCTAGACACACATGCGTGTGGTTAGCAATGTGACCCAAGTCAGTATGTATGCCATGTTTTCACAAGGCCTGAGACACGGGCGTGTCTGGAGCCGTGTGACTCTTGTATGTTTGAAAAATTTCCAAGTTTCCAAAATTTTTATAAGTTATCGGTTTAGTCCCGAACTACTTCTAAAGCATGTTTAAGGCCTCGTAGGCCCTTATAGGAAACACTGTGTTTATTATTGAATGGTGTTTGAGAATGGATGTATAAATGTATGTTGTATATTGTGATTTGATAGGTAATGCCTCCTAACCGTATTCCAGCAACAGATACGGGTTAGGGGTGTTACAGAGATTGAGCTGCCTTTGAAGAATTCTTTCAATGCTTGCCTCTCTATTTCATGAATATCGTTCCACGCAAACCAACCTAAGAAGAAGAAGAAGAAATAAATGAGATTTTTCATTAGGGTTTTGGAGAAGGAGAATATTTATTAATCAATTAAAAAGGAGGAACTTACTGAAGTAGCTCAGTATGGTATAGAGGTCAAGCTCTGTTTCTTCGAGTCGATTTGAATCTGATATGGGCTCTGATTAAAATGGTGGTGTGTGTGTGTTTTACTGTAACAGTAAGGAAGAGAGAAAGGGAAACAAAGAAAGAAGGAAACAAAATGAAAACATAATTGTTAAACAAAATTTTTTAGATGACGTCATCATGTTTATGTGGCATGCCACATAGGCTTATTTTTTTGACCGGCGCTTGACTGGCGGTTAACTCACACTTACCGTTAAAATTGGGTTGATTTCTGAAAAAGATCATAACATTGAGGGTGTCAATAAAAAAAAAGGTCAAGGGCACAAAACTAAAATCCCCAAATGTTGAGGGTTTTTTTTTACAATTATGCCTGAAATGAACTAATAGCACATCTATTTTCTTATTATGTATATGCATTGTTATCAAATTATGTAAGCACAACAGAGCTTTTTTGCTCAGCATGCGGATTTATCTATTTCTGCGCACGAGTGGCAAACAGTTTTAGTTATATCAATATCATTTAGGACTCTCCTCTCAGCCCAATCAATGTTTGTATTGCTTTTTGGTCCTAGTCATGTGTTGGCATGTACTTAGATTATAAGTGGTTGTTGGAGTCTTATATGATAATATTTGGATAGATGGAATTGATGAATTTGTAACCTAAGCTAAGTATGTGTGTTTTGATCATATTTGGATATGTTTATATGTTTATCATGCCATGGTTGATGTATGAAGTAGACATATGAAGATTATGCACTTGAATGACTGGTTGGTTGCTAGCCATGTAGACTAATTTGATAGCTAATCATGATAACATTTTAACATGTATGTGTTCATGATGTTTAAAGTGTGGAAATGATGTTGTGAACTTGATTTTTGAGCATTGTAAGTCATGATTTTGATATGGTGATGTTAAGGGTCAAAATATGTGAGTTTTTGGGTCTTGGTATAATTGTATAGGTATATGGAGTTAGTTGTATTGAAACAACTTAGGCAGAATCCAAACTTCGAGAGTATTAGGGACTTATATCAGTACAAGTGGAGTTGTTTCAACCCTCGGAGACCCATACATAGTCCTGAACACCTCCAAACACCTAGAATCTATTTTAACATGTTTTCAATATGATTTTAAAGACTTAAAAATGAATATTAATTAATAGAAGTGGTTGAAAAAATAAGTTTTAATTGTGATTCCTTATTGAATTAAATGTATGAAATTAGTCTGAGTTGCCCTGGCAACGGATGTATTTCTCGCATTCAGATTCGATGGTCAGATCGGGTGTGGGGTGTCACACAAACATTAATTGCAACATATATGTTAAATCAAATTATTTATTAACTATTTGAATTGGTTAGAAGGTTCTCAATTCATGCTACAATAATTGAAGTTGATACTACTTTTGGTGGTATTACTTATCATGACCAATTCATCGGAATAAAGTGACGGAGATCGCAGGAGGATAATGTTGCAAACATTGTGCTGAACAAATCCAACGGCCTCTTCCAAGGTACAAGTTTACAGCATTCGTTGTAGACACAATCGGGAAGGCCTTTTTTTTCATCATTCTCGATGGAATAGCAATCCGCATTCTTGATTACATCGCCGATCAATTATTCTAGATAAATAGCAAGGCTACTTTGCTTATTTTAAAAATAAACATTTGTTATTCATGCACATTTAATCTAATTTGATTTTATTTAGGATGATGATTATGAAAAGATTAAGAAAAGTATTCAAAGATTGAGAGGTGGGTTGTACATATTTGAAATTGATTTAAATGACTTCAATCTTAAGAATGGAAGCAAGAATTCCATTGTTGCACGTTTGCATGCAATATCATATAAAGATGAAGGTCGATTCCTACCCTACAAAATTAATAAGGTAATCACTCCCGATTGTATACAAATTTACAATAGTTTAACAGTACAATTTTACATTATAATTTTTTTGATAAATTATAATAACAAGGTAAAGTTCGAACAACCAATGCAACTAGCACAATTCGAACTCAAGCCACACCTAAGACGATAAACACCCTTAACCATCAGGTCATCACATGAGTTTACAAATTTACATTATAAGTAATCACTATCTACAACCCATGCATTACTTAGTTATGTGCACACTAGTTTTTTATATGACACTTATTTTATTTTCTATTATGTTACTTGTATTTAGTACAACTTATATGTTTTGGTACTTAAAGATAAGGTTGTTAGCTTTTTATGTTTAATTTAAATTTTAGGAATGATATGATGATCATTAATTATTAATATTATTAAATTTGAATTTTCGTTAATAAAATAAATTTAGTATTTTGAATTTGTTTAATTTGTCTAATTGATTTAATGAAAGTTAATTATTAATGCTATTAGTTAATTTTAAGGTTTTATCGGATCAACTCTAAAACTTATTTTTTTTTTTTTTTGGTGAAATACAAATAACAGCTTAAGAACTCCTAAAAGACATTAAAAGCTCCGTCTTGTTGTAAAACTGTGGACACCACCGTAGGCGGAACATCAAAAATTTGTAGAGGATTCTGCCAAGAGAGTCTAATCTTTGCCAGTTGATCAGCAATTGTATTGTACTCCCTAGGAATATGCTTTATTTCCGATTGTCCTTCAGAAAGCAGAAGTTTTTGACTCTTCTAAGTAGTGTAATGCCAGAATCCGCCATTTCCTCCATGAACAAAGACCTAACCACTTCAAAATTATCAGCCTGAATCTTAATCTTCTTATACCCTTTGTTCATTAAGATGAACACACCATCCAGAATGCCCCAAAGTTCAGCTTCCATCGGTGAACAACTTCCTAGATAATGAGTGAAACCCAGTACCCATTTGCCCTCCCGATCTCGAGCCACTCTACCTGAAGTAGCATTTCCTGATACTCTGGCAACTTCTCTATCCGTAAATAAGTATACCCAATCATCAGCACAGTGATGTTGAATCTCAGAAATAATTTTGGTTGCCTTAGATCCGAGTATGAAAGCTTCAAAATTTTGAATCCAACTGAGAGAGGATTTAACTTGCTCGAGCGACGTCTAGTCAATGTTTTGAAAGATGAAAAGCTTCCTGTTCTTCCAAATTCTCCAAGCTAGAATTCCTAAAAGGCATAACCAAGTGAATCCTTTATCCTGCAACTTAAGAAGACAAGAGAGATTAGTAGATAACCAAATTTGTAAAGATTCAGAAAAAAACCTGGGTTGCATCTTTGAAGGGACAACGAGCATCCAAGCTTCTTTTGAGGTCGAACAATCTCGGAGAACATGCATGATGTCTTCTAATTCATGTCCACATTGTAGATATGCACTGCTTTGCCCGAAACCTCTCCTTACCCTTTCTGAGTTAGTGAAGATCCTCTGATTAACCACGAGCCAAAGAAAAAGGCGAACGCGCTGAGGACCTTGGTATTTCCAAATGATTTTCCAAATGTCATCCATAGAGTTCCAAGAATTTTCTTTTAACGCCCAATAGGCACTTCGGATTGAGAAAGCTCCTGACTCGGTATAAGCCCAAATGATTCTATCTTCGCCACTAGCGAGATGAGGTGGGGGAATACTTATTATACGTTTCAATATAGTAGCAGGTAGCCACATACGAAGCATGTCTATGTTTCAGGAGTCGTCCTGCAATACCCAATCTTTCAAGGTGCTATCCAAATTGAGCCTATCATGAGAAGAAACATAAGACAAAAGAGGCCCAGCATTAGGTATCCAATTATCTTTCCATCCACGTATAGTAACTCCATCCCCAATGCACCACATAAGATTTCCACGAAGGAGAGGCGACACTTTAGAAAGGAACCCCAAAGATGAGAACAGTGACTTTTATGGATAGACTTAGGGAGTTGACTCTTCCAACCATACTTCGAACGAAGCACTTGGACCTATAAAGCATCCTTTTGGGAGGCAAGATTAAAACCAATCTTCATGAGGAAAGAAGTATTATGATTATGAAGATGTCTAAAACCAAGTCCTCCACAGTTCCTGGGCTGACAAATGGAATTCCAACCAACTAAGGCCGTTTTCGGGTTACCAGTTGACCCCCCCAAATAAACTGTCGAGCTATTCTTTCAATCTCATCACACACCCCTTTTAGAATTACTAAAAACTGCATAAAATAACTAGGAATAGCCAGAAGGACAGATTGAGCTAGAGTAACTCACCCTGCGAAAGATAATTTTCGAGCGTCCCATCTCTGAAGTTTACTTTTCACCTTCTCAATAACAAAATTCAGCGTACTTTTGGTAATACGATCATGAAGCATAGGCACCCCTAAGTACTTTTCTAGGTTAAGGACTTTCTGGAAACCAAAAAACTGACTGATCTGATCGCCTAGGTTGATATCAACTCCTTTTGCAAAAAACATGTTGCTCTTCCTCGCACTAATTTTATGACCGGACAGATCACTAAATCTTCAAAGAATATCTTTAAGCAAGTGAGCTTGATCCATCTCTGCTTTGCTAAAAATGACAAGATCATCTGCAAAGAAAAGGTGAGATATAGTTGGTCCTGATCTAGATAATCGAATAGGATGCCACTTCCGGATTCCATCTCTGCTCTAATAAGATTCCCTAACCATTCCATGCAAAGTACGAAAAGATAAGGCGATAATGGACAGCCTTATCTTATGCCTCTTACGGGCTTGAAGGATCTGGATGGAACTCCATTCCAAAGAAGTTGCATAGTTGAAGAGGAGATAGCATGCATAATAACCTTCTTGAGATTCTCGGGGATTCTAGCTACAGCAAGGGAGGCATCAATAAATTCCCAGCTGACTCTGTAGTACGCTTTCTCCAGGTCTAATTTAATAGCCATCCAATTTTTACCCACTTTCCTACTACGCATGGAGTGTATAACTTCTTGAGCAATAATGACATTATCAAATATGTTCCTACCTGTAATAAACCCTGCTTGCTCTGGGGAGATGAAATTTGGAAACACCACTCTGAATCTATTAGCTATCACTTTTATCACCAATTTATACATAACCGAACAAAGACTGATTGGTGAAATTAGCTGAAATCTTCCAGACGATCTGTCTTTGGTATCAACACAATAAAAGTGTTATTCAGCTCCTCTTCAATTTTATTTCCTGTAAAAATCCCTTGGACTCATTCACAAACCGCACCCCCAACAAGCTCCCGCTGACTTTGAAAGAAGTGTGCATGGTAACCATCACTTCCTCGAGCTTTGAGGGGAGCCATATCAAACAGAGCCTTCTTGATCTCGTCATTAGTGATCGACTTTTTAAGGAAATCAATGTCTTGATCCTTCAGGCGAAGAGAGATGTTTGATGGAACATCAGGCATGGGACTTGGTATATTGCCATAAAGTTTTTCAAAAATTTTGACGCCTTCGTCACTGAGAGTAGACTACTCAGAACACCATTCTCCATTACTAATACGTAGAGCCAGGATACGGTTAGATATCTTTCTTTGCATCGTGCGACTATAGAAGAATTTGTTATTCATGTCCCCAAATTAGAGCCAATCACACCTAGCTTTTTGCCTCCATAAGAGCTCCTCGTGGTTTAGCACACTTTCCAACTCATCTCGAACTTTCATCTCCAATTCAACTAACCTTTTGGAATTTGTCCTATCCAAGGCTTTTTGTATGATCCAAAGAGATTTCAAAAGTTGTCTTTTACGAGTGCTTATATAACCATAAGTGACCTGTTCCAATCTTTAACATGTCTAGTAAAATCAGGTAACGAATCAGCTATGTTACCTGAATATCTCCATTTGCTTGAGACCAGGTCCTTAAAATTTGCGTGCTTCGTCCATCCTGCAAGGAATCGAAACGGTCTTCCTCTTGGAGCATTGAACATAGGATTAGTCTTGAGGAGAATGGGCCTATGATCAGATTTAATACGAGGGAGATGGTGAACGAGAGAATGTGGGAAGGTAGAAATCTAAGCATCATTTGCCAGGGCTCTGTCCAGTCGCTCAGACGTATTTCCTCTTTGCCAAGTATAGGAAGGTCCTATGAATCCAAGATCCTGCAAATTACAAGAATCAACAAAGTTTCCAAAGAAATTACATCTCTTTCCTATTGTTCGATCGCTTTTTTTGTCCTTTGGAGAAATGATAGCATTAAAATCTCCTATAATTAACCACGGAGAAGGGACTTGAGGCAAGATGTCCATTAAATCATTCCAAAGAGATTTTCTTTTAGTTCTGTCAAGACTGCCATAAACAAAAAAAAAAAATTCCTCATTAAAATTAATGCCTTTAATATGAAGAAGCATGAACTGAGGGTGATTGTGAATAATGTTAATGGAAATATAATCCTTTCATCCGACCCATATGCCCCCTGAAAAACCAACAGACTCTATACAATGAGAACGCTCAAATCCCAATTTATCAATAATGGATTAGCTTTTTTGCCACTAACTCTCGATTTCAAAAGACACACAATGTCAGGTTTAAATTCCAAATCATACTCACGAAAAGCCTATAGAAATTTGTTACTGGCACACCTTTGACAATTCCAAGAGAAAATAGATAGATTAGTATTCATGATAAAAAGTTAAGAAAAGAACATACAAAAATAAAACCACCAAACCTCAGTGAACCAGAATATCCAGAATAGAATAAATTAAATTATTTTACTAGTGTTTAGACCCGAAATGTCTAAATCTTCCTTGTTAGGCGTAGATACAGACTTGACCAACCTATGAATAGAATCACTCAAAGAAATTTTAGAAGAATTTTTACATTTAAAATTATTTCCTTTTCCATGAGTAATTTTATTAATTTTCCTAGTGGCCCGAAAACTACCTTCCTTCCCTCCTATTAATTTCGCGAAGCTTCGATTTCTGCTAACACCATCGGCTGACTCTTTTTCTTTGAAAGAAATCGTCGTGTACTTATTGCTATTTAATTCACCAAGAGAAGAAACCTTCTGAGCTTTATCTAGGTTCGCCTTTGCTGTGACATTCTTGGGTTCATTCACAAGGCCATTAGTAACATTTAGTTCATGGCTTTTAAAAATTGGGTTAATGCAAGAATTATGTAAATGTGATAAAGTAGATTTATTTTCAAGTAGCAACACTGGATTGGTATCCATATTATCCTTAAAAACAGACTCAAAAGAGTGTTTAGAAGAGCTTCCTGTTTCGTTAAGGGAGTGGACTGCCTTAAAGATTGTTGAGCCCGCCTACTTGTTGGATTGTATTTCTTTATTTCTTAATGGATCTTCCATGGCCTTGCTTGGAGATGGGCTTCTTACTCCATTATTTTCAGGCCTTAAAGACCAATCTGTTGCGCTATTAGGAGGTTCCGAATTGAAAGATTCCAACGATCCACTTTCCACCGTTTCACCACTCTTAAATGCACCTTCCAACTATAATCCATCACTGACCTTGATAGTACCCCGAGCTACCTGTTTCGTCTTTATCCCATTTACTCCAGCATTTAAATTGCCCCGAATTTCAGCTAACTGCTCCTCTCCCTCTTTATACTGCTGAATTTCCAAATTTCCTTTGCTTCCCAAATTTGTTAAAACTTCAAATCTGGATCCATGATTTCTTTCCCCTTATTATCCTTTATGGAAATTTTGTTACCCCGTGAAAACCGTGCTTTCCTTTCCACCACCATCCACGGTCCGTTCGCCTCATTCTCCCCTTTTTCCTCTACCTCCGTTGGTTTGCCCATCGTCTGAATGTTTTCCGGTGTGACCTCTTTTTGCAAGGAAGGACAAAGCTCTTTTGTATGCCCATACTTCCCGCAATTGAAGCAAATCGTCGGCAACGCTTCATATTCCACCCTCTGTTTTATACCATTAACTAGTACATGAGCAGTTAATGGCTTATCAAGGTTAATATACATGGCCATCCGAGCGAAGCGTCCTCTAGTTCTGTTGTCGGTATTGAAATCTAATCGAACGACTTTTCTGATCATCCCTCCTATTTCTTCGAGGATTTTCTTCTTGTAAAGAAATCTCGGGAGGCCTGGTAAGCGTATCCAAGCCAAAACAATGCTGGGATAAGGTTGGTTGGGCCTAAATTCTCTTGTCCAAGGTTGGACTGTCAAATATTGGCCGTAAACCAACCACGGTCCCTGAGTCAAAGCTTTGGTGTAATCATCAATAGATTGGAATTTTGCTAAATAATATCCATTCTCAATATCCATGAGAAGAAATGGTTTGGAAGGGTTCCATAAAATATTAATTCGATTAGATAAAGCTGCATACCCTATATTCCTTCCGAGAAGTTTGATAATAATTGTTAATTCCATTTCTTTGAATATGATTTGTTGAATCCTCTCCAAAAAATCTATAGCAGGGATGCCATTCACAATAGATCTGTGAATATCTCCTTCCAGGATCTCAAGTTCTTCCTCATCATTATCGACTCTGCGGGGATACACTTCTTCCTCAACTGATGCATCCGATTTAGCCCCTAAAAGTTTATCCTTCCAGGATAACTTTGTCCTCGGAACAGGTTCAACCAGCATATCCGTTGCTTCCTCACCTATGCCTTCTTTAAACCGGACTTTCTTGGTGACACGATCAGTCTCAGATCGAGATTTGTCACCATAATCGACTTCCAGAAGATGAACGTTTTCACCAGATTCTAGAGCATTTTCCATTTTTATTTGAGAGATAATTTTCAAACTTCCAAATAAACTTATCTAAAACTTAATTTAAACACTAAAATACTAACACTATTACTTTTAAGTACTAAAATGTAATATTTTTTACAAATACATATAGAAGGAAAAAAAAGGTACAGATACCATATATAAAAAAGTTTCATACTCCTATACCCCAAATTATATGCTAAGCTTAAAGCATATATTTGTAGGGGCTTTTAAAACCCAGATGCAGAGCCCATTGGACCGACTTCTTTAAGTCTTAACCCATGTAATGGAAGTATGCACACAAAAAAAAGGGAAAATAATGAAAGGGCATCTGTGTAATTGTAGGGAACCATTTACTGTAATACGCCTTTACGAGAAAACCCTAACCGATCTCCTCCCATCTTATTAAAACTCTAGAGCGCCTCTTCTCTCCAGCCAACAACCCATTTCTCTTAAAAATTTGCTTCATTATTTGCCTCTTTGAGTAGCCATGTGAATGAATTCCAAGTTTCGCAATTGGCTTAGTTAGGAGGCAGAAATCGATTCGAAAAACAGAGATATCGGGTTCCTGATGTTTCTGGTCGATTTAACCAAGGCCTTTTTGAGGGGACTCTTGGCTTCTCTTTCTTCACCCATTGTCCCCCAAGCAGCCTTGGACATTTTCCCTATTTTTTACAATTTTTTTTGGGGGTGAATATAATAATATATAGTGTTAACAAGAATGCCTCTCGAATAACCAGAAGGTTAGATTGTAATCCGACGCCGTTTGGTTCAGACAGAGGCTGAGATCAAGTCGAACCAGTTTGAGGGTAAGGAACGATTTTCCTCCGTTCCTTTCCTAGATTGTTTTCGTACATTCCTATTTTTGTTTTCAGTTTTGCAGTCATTTTTAAAGTTTTTAAAAGAAAATAAAATATGGTTGATCGACTTAATTAGAATAATGTTTTAAATTCTAGTGGGTTTAGCACTTTACATTATTTAACAAAAATGTTTTAAATATGATTTTTCCCGTTTTAAGGTAGATTGAAACTCAAAATTAAATGCTAACTTTGGGTTTTAATGCATGAGTATGATTTTGAATTACATTAGCAGGTTAGAGTCTTATTTTCTCTTCAAACTTGCTCTTTTTTATTTATCCTCTTAACCTTTAGTTTTGCACAAATATTAGATCCAGTAGCCACGGCGGTATTACAAACCATTCCATGTGACAAGCAAGTCCGCCCCTCACTGGACCATCTCCTCTATGTTCCTGCCTCTCCAACCCCATCGAATGCAGTGTTTCTACTTCGTATTGATTCTAATTAGAGCCCACATTCGATGGAGACCTTTCCCCCTGAATAACTTCATTTTTGCCCTTATCCATAGGTTCAGAGCAAGACCATCAAACATCTATATCTTGAAGTTGTATTGCATATTCGGCTTTTTTATAAAAAAAAATCTGAAATTTTTTATTAATTATAAAAATATTCACTTCTTTAGTGTGGACATAAATGAATAGTGAAATTTGGTGAAGAGATTTTTGCCATCCACTTGTCATGTCAAAATTAAATATCAGTTTAATACTAATATTTTGGTTCAAAAATAAATAATAGTGGAGTCATAATATTTTTTATTTATTTTGGTGATATCAATCTTTATAACTCTATCAAATAAAATAATAATTTTAGTTTTAAATTAAAAATAAAAAAAAATAAAAAGACCAAAGATGGTGATGCCATTTTTATGGTTTTACTAAATAAAATAATAATTTTAGTTTTAAATAAAAAATAATCATTATAAAAAAATTTAACATATTAAAGTAGTGACGTTATTCTTTATGGTTTTACTACTATTTTTATTTTGCTCTACTATTATTATTTATTTTTGGTTCTCGAAATATTTAAAATAATAGTATTAAATTGATTTTTATATGGGTGGTGTTAAATAGATTGGTTTCACTTAAAAATTAATTTTTAATCTTAGTAGCCAATGATTGGCTGATGCGGCAAGTGAGTTACGACAAATTTTTTTTCACTTCAATTATTATTTATTTTAGGTCATACATAATAAAAAAATATGAATATTTTTATAATTAATCAAAATTTTTGAATTTAAAAAAACCTGCAAATTGTAACCAGTCTATGCATGTACCTGTACCAAAATCCAACAAACTATCATTAATGCCTCCTAGACTTGACAATCATGAAATATATGGATCACTGTGTCTCCGATTGTGTTAGACATTGGTGTTGAAACAATTCGAGTTGGTTATAGCTCAAAGGTTGCTAAAGCAAGCTCGACAAATCCCATTAGTCGAATGACCCCAAACATAAACGTCACCATGCATAAGTTGCACAATAGGGACTTAAAGAATGTTACTAACCTTCATGCCCCCAAACAAAATGTGCCACTCCTAACCATCTCATCCCAACCTATCCTCCCATACCCTAGCATTCTTCCCAGGGGAGGGGATTGCTACTCCTAAAATGAAAAATTTTCTAGTTAGGTTATTTATAATTTATAAAATTTTAAATTAATTATGGTAAAATTATATTTTAATCTTTTAAAAATAATAAAAATTTAATTTAATTTTCTAAAATATAAATATATAAACTATTAAAGTGAAAAAATTATATTTTATTATCATAAAAATAGATAATTTAATTCTACTCCCAAAATTTTTCTGATTTTGTCTGTGCCGAAACATTTGTTACGTTGAAAAGAGAGGTTTATTTGGGAAATATGAAAATGTTAGGGAAAAATCTTTATATTCATATTATTTGTTTTGCTTTTGATTATTCTAAAATCACAGATTTGAGCAATTTGTTGATTCACATTTGGATATTAATTTTAATATTATTCAAGTGAGTTTAAATATAAATTTTAAATATTCATTATTTGAATTTTTATATATATAATGAAATTGACGTCAATTAGATGGTAATATTTAGTAAGTTGATAATAATCAATGAATTCGAATTTAGGGAAAATTAAATAAAATAATAATTAAATATTTAAAATTAGCTTATTTTATAGAATTCTGGAACAATATTTTTGTAGTATACAAAATTATAGAGAAAATTATAACGTTTCAAAATAAAAATTATAAATATATATATATAAATTCAAAATATCATATTTATTATATAAAAATTAAAATATAAGAAATATGATTTTCTGTCATTTATAGAAATGATTTAAGATTCCAAAAGTTAAAAAAAAAAGGAAAATGTAATTTTGTAATTTAAATTTTTATAAAATTTCTATATTATTTGTATAATATAAAAATAATAAATGAAAATATATTATAATATATAACAATTATATACATTCAAAACATAAATTACAAGCCTGCTCTCAAAGTAGCATGATTTCGTCTAGCAAAGTCTAGGGTTTTTATGATTGGGTTTCTGCTTACAATAAGATTTATTTCCACCGATAAGGAAGTTTTTTTTAAAAAGAAGATACTCTAAGTAGCGGTTACAAAAATTGATTTTGTTAGGATCAAAATCTTGATTATAAGCGAGAATAGCTGAATTTGTTGAAGTGCGGTAGAGATGACACTAATGGAGAAGGAGGTGGCAATTTTAAACCTTGACAAAGAAAAGGATGAATGCATGCAATTTGCGATGGAGGCTAGACCACAAAGATCATTGTATGAATTGTGCTTAGTTGGATGTTGCCTCACAACGAGTGTGGTTCACTTTCTTGCGATTAAAAACACGATGGCTAATTTATGGCACCCGTTGGGGGGAATCCAGCTCTTTAACCTAGGTGAGAAACATTACCTCTTCTAGTTCTTTTATGATGTAGATGTGGAGTGGGTGATGAGTGGAACGCCTTGGACGTTCAATAGCCATCTCCTTTTGCTTCATAGATTAAAAGATGGCAAGTATTCGAATTTAGTACTATTGGTGTATGCTGATTTCTGGGTGCAAGTTCACGATCTTCCACTGGGTTTCTTCTCTGATTATGTGGGGCAATAATTGGGGGATTTTATTGGTATATTTTTGGAACACAATACAAAATAGCTTAATCAGGGACTTAAAAACTTTATGCGCATAAGGGTTTAGATAAATATTAGAAAGCCGTTGAAAAGAAAGAAAAAGATTTTGATTTTCCAGTCATATTCGGTTTATGTGAAATTTCAATATAAAAATCTGTCCCTATTTTGCTTTCTTTGTGGATGTTTGGGTTATTGAGACAGATTCTATCGAAAAAAGATTAATCTAGGGTTTAAAGAAGTGGAATGCAGATGGGATGTATCATTAATGGTACAACCAAGGAGAGCAAGCATCACACCAAGCGTATGGTTGAGGGAAGACAATATGGGGAGAAATTTTGGGAAAGAAGCTAGCAAGCAAGAAGTTGGGAATAACGATAGAGTGATGAGTAGCTTCGATACACGACATAACTTGGGGTTTATTAACCATGCTTTAGGGTTTAATTTGGAGGGTAGGAAGAGCCAAGACATAGGAAAAGGGGTAGTATTATTAAGTGAGGGGGATAAGGAGGATATGGATGATGATAGTGAGGAGCTACCATTGGAGAATGGAAGAAAAGAAATAGGTCAAACACTCTAGTACAAGGAAGATTTACGCATGCAGGTGAGGTTAGACCAAGAGAACAAAAAGGAACAATTTGCAAAAAATAGATATCAGTAGCTGCCAATAGGCAAGCTGACCGGACACAATGAAAATCTTAAGTTGGAACGTCCATGGATTGAGGAGCCCACGGGGCGTTAGAAGACTTTAGCATATGTTGAAGTTATACAGTCCCTAAGTTGTCTTCTTTATGGAGACAAAATTAGACAGTTCTCAAATGGAAAGAGTTGGATGCTGATGTGAGTTTCATTGTGGTATAAATGTGCCGGCAATAGGAACAAGGGGTGGGTTAAGCCTTGGATGAAAAAGTGAGGTATCTGTAAGATTGAGGAGTTTTTCTAATAATCACATTGATGTTGACATTAAGGATAGCGAAGTAAGATCAACTTGGCGAATGATTGGATTTTATGGGGCACTCAAGGCTCAAGGAAGAAGTGAGGCATGAGACATGCTAGGGAGACTGGGGAGGAATCAAGCTACGCCATGGTTGGTTTGTGGTGATTTTAATGAGATTCTATACTCTTTTGAAAAAGAAGGGAGTTTGCTAAGGGATGAAGGTCACTTGGAAGAATTTAGGATAACTTTGAATGATTGCCGATTTAAGGATGCGTGATATGTTGGTAGGTGGTTTACGTGGGAACGAGGGAACCTTCCTGAAACAAATATTAAAGAACGACTTGACAAAGGGGTTACAAATAAAAATGGATCGATCTATTTCCTCAATACACAATTTGGCATTTGTCTTATTCCTTTTTTGATCATTGTCCTTTATTTTTTTCAAACTAAACAAAAAGGGATGAGTAAAAGAAGGGAAGATTTTATATTTGAAGCATGGTGGATCGTGGAGACATCTTGTGAAGAGGTTATGGGCAATGAGTAGAGGAGGAGTGATGGATAAATTAGAATTATTAAGGAAAGGATTACAAAGATGGGCAATGAGAATAAAAAAATTACGTAGAGGGTTATCAAGGAAATTACTTGCTCGAATTAAGGAACTCGATGGGATGGAGAGAACAAATGAGAATTTGGCAGAACTAATTGACGCCAAAATTTATCTAAATTTAGAAATTGAAAAAGAAGAAAGGTATTGGGAGCAACAAGCAATGATGAATTGGTTAAAAGAAGCAGATAAAAATAAAAAATTCTTCCATAATTTTGCGTCTCAAAGAAGAAGAGTAAATCGGGTCGAAGAGCTCAAGAATGAATAGGGGCAAATAACTACGGAAAAAAGAGAAATGGCGGAAGTGATGAAGAGATATTTTGAAAACATATTTTCCTCAAGAGGAGTTGGCAATTCTGAGTACATACTTTTAGGAATTGAGGTGTGCATTTCGGACAAAATGAATCAAGGCTTAATTGAAAAATATACTAAAGAAGAAATTATTCTTGCTCTTAAAAGCATGGAGCCAACCAAAGCTTCCAAGAGTGATGGGTTCTCGACACTTTTCTTCCAAAAGTATTGGCATATTGTTGGGCAAGAGGTTGAAGATTTTTGTATTGATATATTAAATGAAGGAGGCCCGTTTTGTAACACCCTTAACCCCTGTCCGTCGTCGGATTGGGTAGCAAGGCATTACCGAACAAAACACAACTAGCCATAAACAATTACTGCTCATATAGTCATATCTGAAAGCAATTTAAAACTTAACCCAAATATGTTTTTCATTTTAAAACTAGTTTTAAAACAACTAGCCATAAACACAACTATCTGCAAATTTCATTATAAAACTATCTTCTCAATTTGTTTTTCATTTGATCACTTCACAGTAAATCCTCCTCAATCTTTAAACCAAACACATTCGAATATGGTACTAACCATTTCCCAACTTCAACCTTTCGGTTAAGTCATATGAATATCTATCACACACGTGATATACAATAAGATATATTTTTGAGATAAGCTAAATACATGATCCTATGCCTAACATATATAACATAAATCAACCATGCACCACATTATTAATGAAACATAGCAATCATATACTACATATAATTAAGTTATAATCAAATCGATATAACCAAACACATTAAACACTCAATCACAAACTCATAATGCCAAGCCTAATTCTAATGATCCAAGTAAAGCCATTTTCGCATGGCTAATATATATAAGGACAAATTCATAGCTCGAAACTTAGTCTAGCCTATACATGCCTTTAATTTAAAATCCAAAATCAAAAATACCAAAATAGGTTGATAGTGTGGATGACTTTGTTGACGATCCCCTGAGCTCTTAGCTTGATTAAAATCTATAAAACAGAACAATGAATACACACAGAGTAAGCTAATTTAGCTTAGTAAGTCTTAAGCAATCATAATATACCAATTGGACATTCAAGCATTTTAAAACAATTAAGTAATAACATTGAATTTAAAACAGCTTAACTCTAAAGTCCTTCAAAACCAAATGCTTTTACCTCACTTAACATAACACTTATCATTCCCATAACATTAGCATACAAATTACCAACTCAGCATCAAATTCAAAATATAAAACCTCCTTTCTTTATAATATATTCATAATACACATATATGAAACTCACTAAGTTCACATAAATATTTGAATAAGTAAAGGGCCGTGTACATCCGATTTACCTCTTTAATTATAAACACATGTTCATTTAAGCTCTCATATATTTAAGCATCTAATATCAATAGTTCAAAACTTAGTACTTAAATGATCTACTAATGTCGAATGCTAATGCTCATTCAGCTTAACCATCATCACTATTTCACCTTTAAACTTCAATTTATAATCTCATCATATAGATCACATATAGATTAAATACTCTTTTCCAACTACTCATATTTTCAATACACATAATTCAATAGGATCACATATATATGTATATACAATAAGTATATACTTTGCACTTAATAATTTCACATAAAAGGAAATATATTCACACACACCTATATATATATATATATCCATTTGACATTTCATACATTCGTATACATGGAATCAAAGTAATCCCAATATGTCACGTAAACATAAGCATAAGACTGAATATAAAAGATCAATTAGTATCATTCATATCAATATATTTATACAGATACCTTTAACCACTTTATGCTTTCATATAACCAATTTTGCCCATGGCATAGCTTATACACAATTTACATCTACCAATTGTGCATCACATTTCCTTCACAAATTCGTTTACTTATTATCATCGCATATATATATGTATAATACATGAATATGAATAGCACATACCTTGTAGCCGAATTAACAAACTCATTTTCAAATGCTTAGACTCACTTGATTTATTTCATGACTTTACTAGTACATAATCTAAACTTGGAATTTCAATTCACCAGTATAAAAACTGCTAGGCATTTGCCCGAATCTCACATACTAGCACTAGACTTGCTAGACTCAAAGTCTGGAGTTCGAACACCGGCATTTAGCACGCTAGGCAATAAGCCCGATATGTTTCACCAAGCACGAGGCCTGCTAGGCATTAAGCCGATAAAGATCACAAGACGAGGCACGCTAGGCATTAAGCCTAAATAAATCACCAAGACAGGGCACTGCTAGGCATTAAGCACGAAATAAATCATCAAGACAAGGCCTACTAGGCATTAAGCTCGAAATAAATCACCAAGACAAGGGCCGCTAGGCATTAAGCACGAAATTTCAACATTTTCAACATTCCAACACAATTTACTTAGTGCTAAGATCACAACCATCTCGTATACAACATATTACTTTCACATATTAAACCAAACTTGCTCATTCACATCACATTTAACAAAAATAAATTCAATACAATATTATACCCCATATTCGGCCAACACATATTTTAGTACTTTAAATTTCCAAAATTTATCATATACTATACTCATAATTAATTATTTGGCATACATTTTCTTAAGAACTTACCTCGACTGTCGACGGACCGCGTAGACCGGCTATTCGATAACCTTCGTCTTTCCCCGATCAAAATCTGTTTTTCTTTGTTCTTGATCTAAACACATTAAAATTCAGCTCATTCAAGTGCATTTCATTTTAATTTAGTCCCTAAACACATAAATGGGAAAATTACCATTTTACCCCTAAGGTTTCACATTTTTACAATTTAGTCCAAAATACTCAAATTCACTAAAATTTCTAATACAAAACATACTAATCTTTAACATAGCTTTAATTTAAAATCATCAAACATCAAAAACCTCATGAACACATCAATGGACGAATGTCATATACACACTAATCTCAAAAATTTTAGCATAGGTCGGATAGTATACGAAGCAACGATCACAAAAACGTAAAAATTATCAAAAACTGACTAAAAATACATACCCCATTTAGCTTGAATGTATGACCGAATGCTCAAAGCCTTTAAACCCTTATTTCTTAGTTCACATACGGCAATGAAGAAGAAAGAACAAATGTGATGGCTTTTAATTTCATATTATTAAACATATAATAACATTTTTTTATGTTTTACCATTTTAACCTTTAATAAATAATAAAAACAGCATATAAATTAAGGTCAATCTTGTCATATGCCACCCACTAACTTAAAAATGGGCTAATTGCCCTTTAAATGCCCCATACTAAAAAGCCATCATCATTTTAGCACTTTACACTATAGTATGCAACTTTTACGCTTTATGCGATTTAGTCCTTTTTGTTAAATCGAACACCCAAACGATTAAAATTTTCTACGAAACTTTCACACACATTAATTCACATATAATAAACACAAAATATAATATTTAAAAATTTCTCGGACTCAGATTCGTGGTCCCGAAACCACCGTTCCGACTAAGGTCAAATTCGGTTTGTTACACGTTTGATGGGGTTAATATGACAAACATCGTTCTTATACCTAAAGAGCATATTTCAGGAGCCACACAGGCTGGACACAAGGCCATGTGCCAGATCATGTTGATTTCACAACTTGCTTCCCAAACACGTGGGAAAACACAATTTTTAGGCTTTCTGAGAATTCTAAAGTCTATAAATACCAAATAGAAGAAGAGATATGAGAGCCATCAGAGAATAATGAAGAAAACAACTTGAAGAACACCATTGGAGCCAACCTAAAGTAATTTCCATCAAGATTGCATACCTCCTTTTAATTTCTTTTGAAGTTTTTATAAGTTTTTTTTTTATTTCTTGTGGTTTTTCTGAATTTGAGATGTTTTTATTTATAATTATGAACTAATTCCTTAGATACTTAGGGAAGATGAAACCTATGATGAATTTTATTATTTGATTTCTACTTTACGCGATAAATACTTGATTCTTATTCTCAGTTATGTGTGCTACTTTCTTGTTTTAATATTTATGGGATATTAATTTATGTTTAATATGCTTAAATCAGAGGAGCAAACATCTATGTTTAAGAGTAGATCTAGCATAATTGAGTGGAGTTGCATGCAATCCTAGAAATAGAACGACATAAATCTACCAGATTAAAGTCAAATCTAATAGGGGAATCCATAAATCGAGTTTAATGCGATAATAAGGGTTTTAATTAAAAAAATATAAATTAATCAATCTAGAGTCAGTTGCTCTTATCTCGAAAGAGATATTAACATAATTTAAGGATTTATACGGATCAAGATACCAAGTAAATAAATCATTTAATTCAGATTCATAATAATAGATGAAGTCTAGGTGGATTCTTTCAAAGGTATTGTCTCTCTCATTGGTTATTATTCGATTATTTTCTTGATTCATTCTCTGCTGAGTTTTTAGTTAAATTAAGTTAGTAATTTTAGTTTAAAACCCATCACTCCAATTTGTCGGCTAAATAATAAGAAAACGATAATTACTAATACATTTAGTCCTCGTGGATACAATATCTCTACTCACCATAGCTATACTATTTATCGATAGGTGCACTTGCCTTTGTTGTACTTTTAGTTAGTTTCATGATACATCACTAATCGAATCCAAAAAGTATTAAATGTTTGTATTTATAAAGCCCAAAGTGTATTTGTGCAAAGAAGACTTATTACGGATAATGTTCTATTAGCGTATGAATTAATGCATTCTCCAAAACAGAGAAGAATGGACCAACATTGAAGTTTAGCTCTAAAACTAGACATGAGTAAGGCGTATGATAGGGTGGAGTGGTCTTTTTTGGAACAAGTTATACATACTATGGGATTTGTAAAGCCCTTTGTGTCCTTAATTATACGATGTGTAACATTAATGAATTATTTAGTATGCATGAATGGTGAGATGGGTGAGCATTTCAAACCAATGAGAGGGTTGCGTCAAGGTGATCCATTAAGCCCCTATTTATTCTTAATTTGTAGTGAAGGCTTTTCTTCTTTAATGAGGTTATTGTAATGGGAAAGTACTATTAAAGGGGAAAATGTATGTTGTAAGGGTCCAACTACTATGCACTTACTTTTTGTGGACGATTGCATTTTATTTGAGGATGCTACAAAAATGGGAGCCTATAACCTTAAAACCATTTTACAAGAGTATGAAATTTGTTCTGGTCAATGCATAAATTTTGATAAGTCAATGGTATATTTCAGCTCAAATGTTTTGGAGTAGAAGAGGGACCAATTAGTGAACATGTTGGAAGTATGAACCTCAAGAAATCCAGAGAAATACTTGGGTCTATCAAATATGGTAGGGAGGGATAAAAAAAGAACTTTCTAGCTCCTAAAGGATAAAATGATCAGTCAGGTCAAGGGGTGGAGTACAAGATTTTTGTCAATTGGAGGAAATGAGGTGTTTATAAAAGTAGTACTATAAGCAATTCCTACCTACTATAGGGCATGTTTTTTTGTTACCAAAATCGTTTTGTGCAGAATTGGAAAATATTATAGGTCGATTTTGGTGGCAAAATGAAATGATAAACATGGAATTTATTGGTGTGAGTGGAGGAAGCTTGGTGAATTGAAATAATATCGTGGAATGGACTTTAGATGCTTATAGAAGTTTAATGTGGCATTGTTAGCAAAACAAGGTTGGTGTGTAATTTATTATCCATATTCGTTTTTAGCAAAGTCATTAAAAGCGTAGTACTATCCAAATTAAAATTTTATGAAAGCAAGATTGGGGAACTTACTATTATATACTTGGAAAAGTTTGTTGTCGACAAAGGACTTCTTGAGAAGGGGATGTGTTGGCGAGTTGACTTAGAAAAGTAGATACGAATTTGGAACAAAGCGTGGGTCTTAGGCACTGAAGATCATATGATTCATTTATCAGAAATGGGCTAGAATCTTGTATATTGAACAAAATTCAAATTGCTAGAGGGAAGAGCTAATTAGAAGTCCCTTTCAACTCGAAGATGCAGGATTTTATGTATTTCCTTCCCTATTGAGCAAGAAATAGATAAAATGGTATGAAAAGGAGAAGCTTCAGGGGTTTATACGGTGTGAAGTGGTTACAAAAATTTAATAGAGAATGATAGAGCAACAAATTTACAAGAAAATCAAAATTATTACAAGCCCATGTACAAAAAACTATGGATGGTGGAATTACCCTTAAAAACAAAAATCTTGATTTGGAAAACCCTAAATAACTTTCTACCTACTCTTTCTAATCTATATCAACACATATTGGGGAACGCAACAAACTGTCCTAGGTGCTTAAATAGTATTGAAACCACAGATCATGTGTTTAGAGATTGCCCATTTGCAGCTGAAGTTTAGTCCAGACTTGGAATCGAGTGGACCCTGGAGTAAGATCAGTTACAGTATAAGGATTGGATGTAGGCTTTATTCGACAAAAAAAATCTAAGCATCAAATTAGAACAATAGTGTGCACCATATGGGGATTATGGACAACCAAAAATAAATTGGTTCATGAAAATAAGATACAAATAGGGGCAAGTTTGGTTTAATTCATTACAGAATATTTACTGGAATTGGAAGGAGTAAATAAGAAAGTACCTGTCAATATAGTGGCAAATGAATACTAAAAACTGCCAGAGATGTAATAGCCCGTTTTTAGTGAAATTGAAACGGTAATTTTGGGACCACAAATCTGACATGAAAATATTTATTTTATTATTATTTTAATGTCTATGATATGTTAGTAGTGTCGTATAAAAATTTTGTTAAGAAATTTTGTCGTTTGCATACTTAATTAAGTGAAAAGGACTAAATTGTACAATTTGTAAAAGTAGAGTTCTAGTAGTTAAAGGTATAAAATGGCTATAGAAATTTAATGTAAAAGTCCTTAAGTGGTAATTAGACGATTTATGTGGTAATGGAAATTTATAGGTTTGGTTTTATTGAAATTAAGGATGTTTTCAAAAGGTTAAAAATGTAATTAAGTAAATAAAGGCTAAAATCATAAAAACAAAAGAAAGAAAACAAAGATATCATCTTCTAAACTTGGTTTCCTTCAACTGAAATTGTCAAAACTCCATAGCTAGGGTTCGGTCACCTTCTTTTGATTGCATGATATGTATTTCACTTCCGTTTTTAATGATTTTTATGTTTTTGAAGTCGTTGTAGCTTAATCCAACTAGCCGAGAGACTAATTTGCAAAAAAAATTAAAGGTTTATGGTTTTACCATGAATTTTCTTACATGATTTATGAATTTTGATGAAATATTATCAATCTTTATTGTTAAATAAATAACTTTTGTGAAGTGAATTTTGATGAAATTATCATTTAGAGACTTATTTGTAAAAGTAGTAAAATATCATGATGAAATTGTGAATTGATGATTTGTGTTGGCTGATATGAGTCCCTAGGTAAATTGGCAAGCATGGTATATGGATGAAATTGCGTAAATTGTCATTTACGAGCTTAAGGACTAAATTGTAAAGAAGTTAAAACATTAGGGGCAAAAATGTAATTTTATAAAAGTATGAATTTTGGATTGAATTAAATAGAATTAATATTAAATGGATTGATTTTTCTTATTTAGATAAAGTTAGGCCTCGTACAGAACTAGATCGAGGAAAAGATAAAATCTCGAATTAGTGATCATAATTTGACATCTTTAAAATCGAGATAAGTTCGTATGTTTAAATAACGTTTTAATGTTATTTGATTTATATGCTGTTATGCTATTTATTATATCATGTTACGACGAAAATCCAACGACATTTTGATGACTACTGAGTCCTGTTTGAACCTTAGGAATGTATAGGATACAAATGACATGTCATTAAGGTTACCATGTTTAAAGTGCTGGTCATGAATGTCCTACGGATGGCTGGGTTTCAGTATTTGTTGTAGATAGTCGTTAGCTTGTGTGAACGGCATCGTGTAGCTACATTCTAACCGTTAGCTTCCGTGAGCAGACCCATTTATGGCTCGAGTGAGCAATGATGTAAATGAAAAGGAAAGGACTGGTTTTGACCATATGTTTAGCACACTTTGTGTAAGCTTCCTGCGTATTCGATATTATTCTAAATGGTTCAACGGGCATGAAAATGGAAGGAACGATAAGTGTTCCAATCGACTATATTATGAACCTATGGAAATGTATGAAATATCAATGATCAATGTATGTATATTCATGATTATGGAAAGTATGAATTCAAAGATACTATGTTCATGAAATCTATCTTATCATGTGATGATTTTTTTATGTGTTAAACCACTAACTTGTGTTGTTAGTGATGCTTAGGCTTGTGCCAAGTTTATGTTGGATTGATTCATGTCTATTTTATAAGATTTTGCATTAAAATGGTATGCTATGTTTATGATTTACGAACTTATTAAGCATTATATGCTTACATAATTTTCTTTCTCATGTTTTATAGATTATCGGAAGCTCGATCGGTTTGGAAGCTCGTCGGAGACCTATCACGCTATCCAGAGATTATATCGATAGATTTTGATGTTTTAGTCATGGTTATAATGGCATGTATAGATGGACTTGTCCTTAATGATTTAGTTGTTATGTTTGGCATGTATATATGATATTATGTTTGGTGTGCTTTTGGCATTTTGATGCTTTGATGGTTTGTGTTGATATGGCTAAGTGTAACACCCATAACCTTTTTCTGTTGCCGGAACAGAGTTATGAAGCATTATTGAACTTTACAGAATAAATATAAACATTTTATAACACTTAATAACATATCAAAAACTAATCATAAAATACTAATATTGTCCCTTTTATAAGCCCTCGAGGCCGAATATACACCTTAGAAGTGAATCGGGACTAAACCGAATACTCATGGAATTATTCCAAAATCTTAAAATTTTTCTTAGAAGCAGGGGACACAAGCCTGTGTCTTAGGCCGTGTGGGCATTCGATGTGAGGCACACGACCATGTCCCAGTCCGTGTCCATACTTGTGTAACTCTCTAACTTAAGTCACACGGCCAAGCCACACACCAATGTGCTAGGCCGTGTGCAAAAACTTGAGCATTCTATTTCTAAACTTTAAGATGCAGGGGACACACGGCTAGTCCACACGCCCATGTGCCAGACCATGTGTCACACACGGCTAAGACACACGTCTGTGTCTCTGCGTGTGGACGAAAATAGGCCATTTTATGGCCTCTTTTCTCACCCATTCTTGACTTCAACCCAAACAATTCAAATTACATATTTATAGGCCACAACAAGATCTTCAAAACAACCAATTCTTCACTTTGAAATGATTATGTTATCACATATATTCAAACATTCTAAACTAGAACATAAATAAATTTTCACATGTAACTACCTACATCAACATGTTTTACCAATTCATTCACTACTATGCTTAGGAATTAGTTATCCATTAACCACACTAACACTTATACCAAACATGACAAAACTTTATATGTAATAGTTGACTTGAAACATAAACAAAATATAATTCTTAACATTTACACAACCATTTCAATCTCTATACATGCCATATAAGCCATAGTATATATAGCAAAATCTACCGGAGCAAGTTGGATAGTGTGATCCGAAGTGTTGATTCGACCTCCTGATTTCTCAAAAATCTATAAAGAACATTAAACAACACAAGTAAGCTTAATGAAGCTTTGTAAGTTCGATGGTTTTTAAACATAAATCTTACCGAACATACTATTACAATTCATTTAAGTAAATCATTCAATATACTATTCCTACCAAACACAACTTCCATCGATGAATTCACTTATTTCAGATTGATAACAAAATAACTTTAAATCTTCAGAAATTAATTCCATATATCATTTACCAAACTTGTCAAATCAGAGAAAGTCTTATGGATATGAGTACATTGTATACAGAAGCCCAAAGGCTATACAAAAGCACATAAGTGCTAAACGAAAACCCGTAAGGGTTGAACAGAAGCTCGTAAGAGCTGAACTGAAACGCATAATGGTTAAACTGAAGCTCAAAAGAGCTAAACAGAAACATAATAGGGTTAAACAGAAACTCATGAGTTAATCATGAGAGCTAAACAGAAAGTAAACACGAGATTTTGCAACAAATGCTGAACCTCGGTTTACTTGGGTAATTTGCCGTCAATTCCTTCTTTGCACTGAACGCCTGTACTCAATCTCGCGTTCCATTCATTTCAAACATTCAATTCAATTTCATAATTTTAACAATAATTTTATTTTCAACAATTGATATGAATAAATGCATAATACCATTCATCAATTTAACATATAACATTAAAGTTTAACCATACGAACTTACTTGGATTAAATTGTAGATTTGTAGTAGTTTAGGGACTATTATGTTAATTTCCCTTTTTCACGATTATCTACGAACTCTTGATCTAAAATGTAAAATTATTCATTAGCATATATTTCAATCACAATTCACCTCACAATTAATATCCCTCAATTTTCAAAATTACACAATTACCCTAACTTTTACAATTTTTACAATTTAGTCCCTCACTAATTAACCTATCAAATGAGCTAATTTTTTTTTTCAATTGAAAATATATAAATATTCTAAACTATTATACAACCTTTGATCAATAGAATTTTAGTATCAAACCCTAATATTAAATTTTTGCACAATTTGGTCCTAAACATCCAGCACTCAATTAATGGTAACTTTCAAAATTACCCATAAAATCAAAAACTAATGAAATAGATAGTTGGACCTAATTGTAAAAGTCTTAAAAACACAAAAAGTTCAAGAAAAGAGCAAGAATTGAACTCACATGATGTAAAAATATGAAGAAACAGCTTTAGAAGCTCTCCTATAGTTGTTTTTGGCTGAAGATTGATGAAGAAATGTCTAGATTTTCAATTGAGTCTTTGTTTTAATTTTTAACTTAATTCCCAAATGACCATTTTGCCCCTGAGTCATAAAATTTCAAGATTTTTCTATGCACATGTCGTTTCATCCTTCTAATAAATATTTAATTGTCTCTTTGGTCCTCCCTTATTCACCACTTAAGCTATTTAATCACTATTTTTTAATTAGCAAGTTTTTCACATTTTTCAATTTAGTCCTTTTTACTTAATTAACTATTAAAATATTAAAATTGTAATACCCCAAAATTTTCCACAGTAAGAAAGTAAGATAGTATCTTGATATAGTAAAATAAATAAATAAAGTGACAAAAAGGGGAAATTTTGAGTTATGTCAACATTGGGAAGTATATTATGACATATTAATTCAAGAAAGGATTAAATCACAAAAGTGAGAAAAGTTTTGTTGCCCAAGAGTAAATACTCAAAAATTGAGAGTTTAAAGTATAAATATGAAAAAGTTGAAGGACCAGTAGTGCAAATATTTTATGGGTGGAATGATCTAGAAACTAAGAAAAATGGATGAATTAGGACCAAATTGAATAGGTGAAGAATTATGAGGGACTATATTGCAATTTTACCAAATTAAGTGATGACTCAATGATGGAATTTTAAAAGATCATAAAGGGCAAATGATCAATTAGTAAGAGAGAGAATTCTAGAATGTAATGATTATGTTGATGATATTTTAAATTAATTAATTAGATATATTATTTTATTAATATTTATACGATATTTGTTATTATTTTATTATTTATTTAGTATATAAGGAAGGAAAGATGAAGAGAATTCTTCATCTTTCCAAGTATGTACTGACGTTAGAAGAAGAGAGGAAGAAAGAAAGTTTTGTTTTCTTTACAATTTAGTCATTCCACAAAAAAATTCATCATTTTCACCTAGAAATCAAAAGAATTTCCATAGCTACCAAGAGAGTAAAATAATAAGAAGATAATGGAGAGCTAGAATATCAAGTTAGATTCAAGAAATGGAAGCTGGAGGAGAGAGAAAATCAAGCTAAAGATTGAAATCAATAGGACAAGGTAAGAACTTTAAGATTTCAATATATTTTAAGTAGAGTTTTCTTATATAAGGTAATATCAAAAGAATGAAAATGATGTTAAAGTGGAGTTTTCTTATATAAAGTTCTATGTTCTTGATATATTAGTGAAGGGAAATAAGAGAAAATGATGGGAAATATTGTAGAGAAAGGAAATAAGGGTGTTATAAACTTGGTAATCAACATTTTGCACTAAACCAGTTTTGGATAGCAGCAATAGTCTAACTTTGAAAAATCACCAAAAATTGTAGAAATCAAACTATAGGTTTAATAAAATATTAAATTTAATTTTATTGATTCTAGTTTCTTATAGAATAAACGGTGTAAGCAATGGAATTGTAAATTATGAGTTATAATAAATTTTATGAGAAAAGGTCAGAATGATTTCAGGCTCCTCAGTTCTGACTTTGGAAAATCATAAAAAAAAATTAAAAACATAATTAGGGGATTAAATTTATATGTTTAAATTTTTAATGAGTCTATTTTCAATAGAAACAAATGGGAACATCATCCAAATTTCGTACTAAGAGATAATTAATTTTTAGTGAAGAAAGGTCAAAGCTGTCAAACAACAGAACAAGGAAAAATTTGAAGATTTTACTGTACTTATTGGATAAACTAAAAATTTTGAAAATTTTATGGTAGAAATATATTTGAGTCTAGTTTCTAAATCATCAAGCGGATCTTAATTTAGAATTTTGTATCTCAAGATATAAATAATTTAGTGACTATGACTCAAGTGGACAACTTGATACGAACATATAAGTAAATAGAGGAATTATATACATACATTAAGGATGTGGAATGGAGAGGAGGAGGAGGAAAATATATGAATATTCAGCTAATATGTTTTTACATTAAAAATGGCAAATTTGCATGTTTTAGGCTCAGGGACTAAATTGAACAAAAGTAAAACTTTAGAGGTAATTTTGTAAAAATGTTAAAATGACCAAATTGTATGAATAAATTAATACATTGGAAGAAATTATTAATATCAAGTGGGTTTAGAGCTTTAATTTTGTTGTATAAAGATATTAAAAAGTAATTTTGTTAAATCTTGATGTTAGGATCAAATTGTGAAAATAGTTAAAATATTAGGGTTTGGTATTAAATTTCTGTCTTATTAAGGGCTGTATGATAGCCTAGAATATTTGGATAAAGTATTAGCTGAGAAAAATTAGTTGATTTGATTAAATAGTTAAGAGACTAAATTGTAAAAATTGTAAAAGTTGGAGTAATTGTGAAAATTTTGAAATTTATGGATTTAAGTGAAATTAGGAGTTAAATTTAGTTTAAAGTAGAATTTGTATGAAAATATAAGATTAATTATGAAGAAATAAAGTTAGTCTCGGTTTAGGGACTAAATTAGAAATTAGGTAAAAGTTGAATAAAAATTGAAATATTCAATGTGAAACTGTGTTGTATTGATGATTTTTAATTGTTTAATTTTCATAGCTAATATGTTGTAACACCCCATACTCGAGTCCGAGGCCTAGACCAGATACGAGACATTACTATACTATAACTTGCTTAATCATAAAATTACGGGCCATAAAATTTTGTTCCCGATTAAGAACCTTTCTCTCTCAAACAATTCATACATCTCATGGGCTTACGAGGCCTTAAACTCATGTTCAGAAACTTTCGAAACTTAATCGAGAAACCTTTCTTGGAAGTAGGGGTCACACGCCCATGTGGTTTGGGGCACGCCCGTGTACCCCTAGACACGCCCATGTCCTCCAACCATGGGGAGTTACTGACTATACTCATACTCACATGGCCTTGATACGCCCGTGTCTTCTACTCGTGTAGAGTTATTGACTATACTCACACGGCCTTGACACGCCTGTGTCATCCGTCCGTCTACTACACACGGCCCAAACGAACGGCCATAGGATTCACCCATGGTCTATTCTGACTTAAAATACAAAGGTACAAGGTGCACACGGCCTTGACACACGCCCGTGTGTCCATCCGTGTGGGCACTTAGAGGCTATTTACCAAGCCAAATGCCACCCTGAAATCAAGATCAAGTTCATGCTCGATTCAATACATTTCATACCTCATCACATAACTACACATAACATCGATATTACTCTTGAATTAAAGACATTTAATCATAAAAATAAAGTCTTCATCCCATATACTAGGGAGAACTATTTCCCATATAATTACAAACAACTTAGGCCCTCATCTATGGCTATATACTAACAAAACATAAGTTCTCTTAGGCCAACACAATTTGGCTACATCAATAATGACTTAATCAACCTTAAGTACTAGCCCTATACATGCCATGACTCATAATGACTTGAAACCTCATACCAAGTGTTTGATCGATAGTGTGAAAACATCTCCAGTGGTCTCCAACCCGAGCTAGCTAAATTAACCTATAAGAGATGAAAAAGGGGAAGGAGTAAGCAATAATTCTTAGTAAGTTCATCTGCATATAACTGATAAGCACTGATATTCATTAAATATACACAATTACAAGGCATTTCAATAAGTTTTTCTCATTAACACATGGCTGCTTACTCAACCATTCTTAAGGCTTACTCACTCCATCTCTTACCGCGTTCTAACCGTGCTACAAGTGAAATGCCCATTTAATTAACATACATTCTTGCACTGATCACCACATGATCATATAAAAACAACACATCAAGCATTTTCAATAAGCCACTCATACTACTAATCTCTCGGTGGTTACGCACTTAGCCCACCATTGAATCTCTTATAGGGTGGTATCACACACAGCCTACCATTCATTTATACCTATGGTGATTTCGCACTTATCTCACCAATCATTCATAAGCGATGGTATTGCACACAGCCCATCGATTACTAATTAATCAGGTGGTATCGCACACAGCCCACCGATAGTAATATGGTTGATGGTATCGCACACAGCCCATCAACTAATAATAATATATCATGTGGTATCGTACATAGCCCAACGATATTATACATTCACAAATATCTATCCTTATACATTTCTCTAATTCAAATGTTCATCCGTAAACATCCTCACTCACTATCATTCTTGCTTAACTTTCTACGATTCTCATTCTCATTCACACAATGCATTAACAAATCTATCTCATGCAACTAAGGTGCATTAATTATACATATCCCACTAGGGTTCATCATATATTGAATTCATATCAATTCAGTTCTAACACATATTTGTGCTTCTCGTGGTACAATCATATACATTCAACATATCCGATGAATCATTCAAATTATTAAATAACTATCTTGAGTCTCATACACATAGTTCTCATTGACATCATACCCCGGTAGGGTTCTTACATACATTAACATGTCGATGCCATGTCCCTAACATGGTCTTATACGAATTCTTACACCGAGGCCATATTCCAATAGGGTCTTACACGAAACTATAACTATCATCATATAATGTTATAACCATTTCCCATTACTCCCAAATTCAATTCTCTTGACATCTCATTAAAAGATATTTCATACAATCATCGAGTAGGTATACATTTCATACAACATTGGAATACTAAATTAACTTATACATAATTTCCACCTTCACACATGAACTTACCTCGATGTCGAAATGGCCGAAAGGGACTTTTTGCCCACATTTCTCTTTTCACCCATTCTAGGTCCGAATCTCATTTTCTTTGATCTAGAACAATAAAATTTACTAATTTAATCACTTATAATTCATAATTACCATAAACTACACTTTAGGCAAAAATGACTATTTTACCCCTACACTTTCGCAAAATTACGATTTTGCCCTTAGGCTCGTAAATGAATTTTTGTCTCGTTTTCTTGTTAACAAACTTATCTAAACATTTAATCCTCTTACAACTACTCACAATTCCAACTATTTCATGCCTTAATGAACAAATTACAGCTTTTGCATTTTAGTCCCAATTAGGTGTTTTCATGACAACACATTTCACAAAAGTTGTTTCTCATCTTCCTAACATTCATTTTCTTCCATAAAAACTCAACAACCAGCATAAAATCTCTCATGGAAAGTCCCTAAACTCTCAACCATATTGCAAATTAGTCCCCCCATTAGCTAGCTTAAGCTTTGTGGACTCCAAAAGTACAAAAATTATCAAGAAAGATCATCAAAATCACTTACTTGAATGGAGTAAAGCTTGCTGAAAATTTGAAGCTTTCAAACCCCTCCCATGGCTGATATTTTTGGTGGAAAGAGAGAAGAAATAAAAAGATGATAGCTCATTGTTTATTTCATCTTATTTTATTTCTCTTTTTTTTTTCAACTAATATCACCCACTTCAATCATAATTAATGCTCTTGTCCCCCTTTTGCATATTATGGCCAGCCAACACACTTAATAAGGCCAAATTTCACATTTGGGGCCTCCAATCTACAACCCATGGCTCTTTGGTGCTTCTAGCAAATAAAATAGAACTTTTGCACTTTATGTGATTTAGTCTTTTTCCCCAATTTAGCTAGAAATTGCTAAAATTAAGACACTAAAATTTTCATGCACCCTTATAAACATGTTATAACACATAAAATAACATGAAAATAAATTTCTCTAACCTCGAATTAGTGATTCTGAGATCACTGTTCCGACTAACCCCTAAATCGGGCTGTTACATATGTTGCCGAGACCTCGGCTAAGAAAGGAAAAGATAAAGTCAACGAGGGGTAGCTTAGAAATTACGATTTGTATTTCTATAATACGAATTTTAATTATTATTTGTTATGTTTTGGTTTATATATTATGGTAAGTAATTAAGGTAAGTATTAACAAATGTTATTGATTTGAATTTGTATGGATATATGTGATTGGTGTGGAAATTGAATATTGGATATATGTTATGTTTGAAAAATATATTGATTAGGAAAGTGATGAAATTGATATGAATATGTGATTATTATGAAATTTGAATATTTGTTATTGAAAAGTGGATTGAATTGTATTGAATTGAGAATATATGTGATTAATTGAAATGTGTATTGATTGGAAACTAGAAAGTGAATTGAATACCCTATTAACTGTATCAGGCTAGGTCGGATAAAGTTGGCATGCCATAGGATTGGAAGTGTTCAGGGATATTTCGAACTTGAGTCGATGAGACACTAGGTGTCATACTGTTACTTCGGATAGACTCGACGAGGTACTGGGTACCAACTTACTTCGGCTTAACCGATGAGACACTACGTGTCAACTATTGCTTTGAACTATCCGATGAGGCACTGGGTGTCATACTGATGTGTTTGGTTGGATCCATGTATCCGTCTGAGTCCGAGTCATGTTAATAGGGGTAAATAAATGAATTGGCAAATCGAATGATATTGAATGATTGTGAATATGAAATGGAACGAAATACTAAATTGAGATATGAAAATGAAAAGTATAAAACAATGGTTGCATGAAATAAATATTGATACAATGAATGAAGTGGATATTGATATAGTGAAATGATATGTAAGTCAAAGTGAAGAATATGAGAAATGAAACGATATAGTGAATAGAAAATAAAATGTGATTTGTGTTCATATTGTGAAAAGCTATTTGGGATAGCAAATGATAAAGATTGAATAAGTTATAAATAAATGTATGAGAAATTGTGATTTATGTGATAATTGAGTATTGTATGACTAATGTCATTATACGAATAAATATAGTTTGATATGTGAATGACCATTGATATAGTAATTGTGTGAATTAGGATATTGTTTAATAAATGAAAAATGATAGTTATGATACTAGACATAAATATGTCCTTATAATTTAATTTTGCCTATTATATTATATTATATTGTTTTTAAATATTCGGATTATAGAAATACCACTAAGTTTTTACTCAGCATATGATTTTATTTTTCATGCGCAGATTAGGTACAATGATTTTAAAGAGTTGTTATTGAGGTTGTGGGCATCTATCTCATCACATATCCAAGTGCCAAGAGGGTATGTTTCAAAATTTTGGAATAGAATGGCATGTACTTAGGAAGATCAAGTGTGTTTCAAGTAGTAAGGACTAAAATATAAATTATCTAAATTTATTTTTAATGTTCAAATATAATAGTGATTAACCAAAATCACTTTGGCACCAAATGTAATATTCCTATATTAGGTTCTTGGGTCGAACTGGTATAGGGGTGTTACAAAAATTTTATAACGAAACTTTTATACTAACTTAATGACACTCCGTAAATATTTATAAAAATATTTACGGCTCGATTTATGAAATCGAGGTCTTGATACCTCGTTTTCAAAACCAATTAACCTAATTAATTATTTTAAAACACAATTCGCTAATTCAAATGTCTTCCTAAAATCACATTTGGCTCATAAACACTAAATAATAAAATATACGAGCTCACTTGTCAGATTTGGTGGTCTCGAACCACTATTTCCGACATCACTGAAAATCAGGTTGTTACACTAAGTAAATTCATGTTTTGAATAACCAATTTGGTATCTTATGATGTGATATGGTATGTGGTCAACTGTGGTAAGTTTGGTATAGAAATAGGTTAGATGTGAATGGTTGATGAATGGCTAAAATATGCATATGTTTAAGTATATTTGATTGTTTTGATTGAGGTGTCTTATTAACATATTGGTTGTATGAGTAAATAGCTTATTGAATTGATCTTATTATGCATGTTTTGGACATGATTTAAAGTCTTGGTTATGTGTGCAAATGGCTTATTGGTTCATGCATGAATTGGGTGAAAGAAATGACTTGATTTTGGCCTATTTCTTGTCCACACGACCTAAGACACGAGCATGTGTCTCAGCTGTGTGTGACACACGGCCATGCGACATGACTGTGTGTCCCCTGTAGGTTTTAAGGGTTTCAAGTTAGGCAATTACACGACCTAGCACACGGCCTGGCACACATGCGTGTGGCTTGGCCGTGTAACCCAACTTAGAGAGTTACACGGGTACGGACATGGGCTGAGACATGGCCCTATGTCTCAATCGTGTGAGTCACACGGCCTGGCCACACAGCCATGTGACCTCTGCAATGTGAATTTTTCTAACTTTTTCCCTAAGATTTTATATGTTTCCAATTTAGTCCTGAATTGTTTCTAAAGTGTTTCTAAGGCCTCGAGTGCTCAAATAAGGGATGATATGCATGTGTTTAAATGGATTACGCTATGATTTATGAAATGTTTGGAAATGAATGATTTTAAGTTATTTTTTTATGGTAATGCTTCGTAACCCTATTCCGGCGACGGATACGGGTTAGAGGTGTTACAGGAGGGCATGAACGTTAAAGTCAAATTTTATGCTGCATTTGATAAACAACACAAGATGTCATGTATAGGAATTGTCATTAGAAACTCATCCAATCAAGTTTTAAAAGTAAAATTTTACAATAACGAGTACATACCAACGACATTTGCAACAAAGGCACTTGCATGTGTTCAAGCGATTAGATTCAGGGTAGAGTCAAGATTCTTAAGAGTTGAAGTTGAAGGTGACGCATTAACTATTACTAAAAGATACAAAGTGAGGAAGAATGATATATATGAAATTAGGACTTACATTTCATATACCAAAAGATTAAGGAGCAACTTTATAACTTGTACATTTAAGCATGCAGGGAGACAAACAAATAAAGTAGCACACATCATAGCAAAAGAAGGGTTAAACAAGGATGTGAATACTTATTTGGCTAATGGCCTTTCCAGTTTGATAGTTTGGGCTGTTGAGGATGACAGACAAGGTGGAGGAGGGGGTAGTTGACAGGATTATGGTGAAATCGAATGAACATCACAGATTTGAAAGATAAGGAAATATAGGTCGGAGTGTTAGAAGGAGAATACTTCAGTTTTTTAGAGAAGAAAATGAGGAGACAAGTGGTAAAGCATTTAAGATCTAAAAGTTGTTTTAGTGAAAGAGCAACCAAAACAACGAGTAAAATCACTCATAAAGGAGATGCCTTTGACCATAAGAAGATTTGGGTTGTTGACGACCATTTTTTTAAAGCTTGGAAAGAAGATCTGTTGAGAAGGCGAGTGACTGTCGAATATGAAGACCGGTTGCGAGATTGTTTCTTTAGGGTTTTGTTAGGAATGGTTGTTTATTTAGAAATTGAGTTTTTTAAGAATTTTAAAATAAGGTTGATTTTGGTTTTTTATGGGCCTTTGTTTTTAGTTTAGGTAATTGTTTTTTACTTTACTTTTTATTTGAATAAAACGCAAGTCAATTTAATTTAAAAAATATAAATTACATATTTTTAATTTTGTATAATTTTATATTTAGTATTGTTAAATATTTTAAATTCCAAAAATAAATAAACAAGAAATATGTTATTTTTTTTTTGTAATTTTTGAAAGTTTTGTAAATATTGTATGTTAGTATTTTCACGTTCTAAAAATAAAAGTTTAATGAATTTAAAATAATTCCGTTTTCTTAGAATCATTACATAAAACGTGTTGCAAAGTGGGAAAGATATATTTGATGAGTTAAATTTGTAGATAAACCCAATTTGATTGGAAATAGAAAGGAGAGAAGCTTGGCATACAAAATACTAGTAAATCAAAGTTGATTTGACCAAATGTAGGAAGTTGTTGTTTGTCCACAAAACCAAACCCAAAATTCAAGATTCCAACCCAAAGCCAAAATCAAATTTGCACATTCTGGATCTTTTTTTTTGGCATTTGGAGCATTTTCTATAAACATTGCACTCCCATTCTCACCCAACTTGCAGCAATGATTCAGAGTATCCTACACATCCTTCCAGGAACCCAATCACATCAGTCATTTATATTGAAACTTATACCACCAATTTATTGTTTCCATAATTTTGCATAAGATAGAACATTCAATGTTGTGGGGGGGCATGGCTAAATCAATCTTTTTTGTTTGAATTGCTTTGGGTCATTCTCTTTTCTTTTCTTTGCTTATTAAAATATCTTCATGGAATTTTAAATTAAAACTCATTTGACAGCAAATTAATAGCCTGCACATTATTAAAAATTGATTAAAACCCACCTAAGGGAGATTAAAATTGAAATTAAAAAAGAAGAAGAAGGATTATAGAATAAGTTATTCATGCTTTGTGGATAAGTGATCTTCAAGACCAAACCAACAATAATTTCAATTGATTAAAAAATTATGCACTTAAATAGATTTGATTATTTTATTTTTATTAATAAAGTCAATATTATACTGGTTTGTTTCATATTTATTGTTATTTAAATTTTTATATATAATATTTATAAATATCAAATATAAAATAATAATCAATTATACAAAATACTTTTAATTAGCCTTGCAAATACAATCTATCCTCAAACAATTTCAAAATGAATAAGTAAAGAAATTATTCCATAAATTAAACAATAAGATCATCCCATACTATCCATAAATAATAATAATAATAAAGCCTTAAATCCTTCTACTATTAAAAATTTAGACTTTAGTCTATCTTTTTTCGAATTCAAAATTCAAGTCTAACTATTAATTTGTTTTAAAATCTAAAAATAGATGAACTAAATTTCTAAAAATAAAAGTATGATGACTAAATTTTAAATTTTAAAATAATATATAGACTTATGAAATATTTTAATCTTTCAAAATCCAAAATAAAGAATAAAATATTTAACTTTAAATTTAAAATTATATTTTAAAATTCATTTTTATCTATCAATATGTCATATTTCTGTTGATAAAGGCGAAATCAATCGATAAGCACTGATATGATTAATACCAACTGAATTTTGTACTCGAATAGAATTTAAAATTTGTTGTTTTAATTTACTACAAGAATGAAAAATTCGAATAATATTGACTACGTTAAAAATTGCTGAAATCCAGACTCAATCTTAAGTCAGGCAAATAATAGTGGCTGGTTGATTAATAAATTTGACTATTATGTAGGATGGACCCAAATAATTAAGAAGATCAAAAAAATATCATTTATGTTGTTTAATTAATAAACACAAAATTTAATATTTGTAACATTTCATCCATTTTCAAATTATCCTTTGACCTTTGAAACTGAATTGTGATATTCAATTTCTTTATTTTGTGAATTAAGATATATTATTTTTTTGCAAGGGTGATGGCATATGCAGAAACTGTTCTAGAGAACAAATCTGAATGGAGAGATGAGAAATGATAAAATTTGTGGTAGATTTAATGTTCCTCAATATTTTTACATATAAGTGCTGAATTTGTAGACATTTCACTAACATCAACTCCCACAGTTTAAAAACTATGCTTGCATACGCCAAGGATGCAAGCATCCATTATAAGTGGCTGAATAAACACAATAATATAGAATTTTCAGGACTACAAACAGGATTCACAATCCATATACCCTTTTATTATGTACAAAAACACAGATACCCTATTTAAAATTCTTGTATAGAACTGGCAAAGTAAATCCTTGACACTTGGAGAACAACAGCAGATGAGTGGTCCAGATTTCTCCAGGCAACATTGCTTTAAATACCATCATAGTAACCACCGAATGTTATTTGAGCTCTGGTGATTGGTACTCCTCTCACCACAGAAATTGCTTCATTGAGTTTGGTTGTGCGATGAACCACTTGCTTCATCCTCTACAATAGCAACAAATTAAGTTACTTAATCTACAAGTGTTATCTAAAAATGGGCCTAAATTTCATGTGATGTAATTTGCAAGAAATGGTGTTGCTTTTGAATTTGGACTCTTAAATGATGAAATGTGTACATCCTTTTCATAATTTTTTGCACTGTAGGGGTAATAAAGGAGACAAAATATATCTCTAATGTTCACATCAACATGTTTAATTTAACAAATATCTTTATCAGATCAGTTAAAACTACAAATTTACAAAGATTCCCAATTTTCCAGCAAAGTTAAAAAAAATAGACAGTAAAAGTGAGAAAATTTTCATACCTTGTCATCACTGTAACGTTGGAACAGCTGTTTCTGGTTCAGTTGTTGTTTGTGCCTTTGTTGAGTTCCAAAAATGATGATGCAAAAGGTAGCAGCAGCAACACCAAAAGAGCAGATGGCTCCAATACCAGTCAAACTCCATTTCCATAAATTAAGGCCACTAGAGCTTTCTTCCCAGTTGACATCTTTGTTCTCAGTTTTCTTTTCCACCAAATCTTTTATTTTGGGGGAACTCATGTTCTCCAAAAACCCAGTTTCATCATCAAAATTAAAAGTACCTGCAGCATCCAATTGAGGGATAACTCCTTTCGTAGTGGACCTTGGTGAGTCCATTTTGTTGGTCATGTCGACAGATTCATTGTTGTTGTAACTTGGTTTCTTAAACGAAACTTGTGTCTTCACTTCTTTATCACCTTCAACTGATTCCATACCAGCTTCTTTGATCTTCTCAAGGATCATGGATGGTGTAGAACTGAAATCAAGAGGTACCCTTTTGGTGATTTCCTTCCCTAGTTCATTTTCTGGAACCTTAAGGATTCTTGGTTCCAGTGGAAATGGAACTGGGACAACTTGTTTAGCTACCTTCCCTGAATTCCCTGATGGCGGAGACTGTTCTTCATCGAAGTAGTCTGTGAAGAAAACAAGGTTTGAATCAGAAACTCGTTTTCCTCCATGGTCTTGATTGATATCCAGAAATCTATTATCAGGGAGGAAAACCCATTCATGATCAATATCCATCTCTTGGTGAATCATATTTTTTAGGAAATGGAATTTGATTCAAATGGGGGAGTTATTATAGGAAGTGAGGTGGGTGAAGGGGTTTGAATTATTGGATCAAAAAAGGTGGCTTTACAAGGAGTTTTCTGTGGAATTATGAGTGATGAGAGCAAAGGCCACCAGCACAAATGGTGTCCTCTAACTCTTTGGAGTGAGAGATTAAACCTTTCAACCAAGAAAAAAATGACAGTTTTGAGTTCTTATGAGCTTATCCCTTCTAACAGGATGACAAATTAAGGGTGGTCCAAAGGGACCCACTAAGAGAATGCCTTCCCTTACAGGGTTCAAGTACCCAGTTCCAGGATATTTCTTTTTAGTTTTTTAATTTTTTCTTTATTTTTTTGTCAACAGTTAAAAGCTTTGAATACTATATCAACACTTTGGTTAAAGTGAAGCCAACAGCCGGTAATAAACCAGATAATGTTTTGAATACTATAACCACACCCAATAGTATATTTTTTTCATATTATTATTAAACTAAGTAATGATTCCCAATTTAGATGATGCGAAAAAAAAAAAATAAAGAGAGAGAAAAGGAAAAAGAGGTGTCGGTTGCTTGTAGGAGTTTGCTTGGAATGATAGTGACTGGTAGGTTTTCGAAGAAAAAAGAAAAAAAGGGCGAAAAATAAGATAAGAAAAGATGAAAGTGAAAGGGGCATACAACTGTCCAGGGACTGGTATCTTCCTTTTATTATAATTACAAAGGTAACAGATAAAGATAGTTTCTCTCCTAAACCACTTGATTTTACCTCATAAAACCTTTATTGGGTAGGCATATTTTCAAACACAGATAATAAACTTATCTTCCATCATCAACAAAGTATTGATTCACTGGTAACTTTCATAAGAGTTGGATTTATATATATATATATATATAGCAAGTTTAGGTTAAAGAGAAGGGAATCCGTGTTGAGTATGCATTAGGGAATTTTTTTTTATTACATGCATTGTGTCTGTTTTGGTAAGTCGTTTTCCATGGAAACCAAACACGTTGCAGCTAAAGCCTTCGTATTGTTAAAAACTGCCTCTCCAACCTAAACCTAGCTTAGGTTGAACCATGGAGTGGCCTGGGAAGAAATTAATATAAAAAATAAAGAAAAGAATCTATCTACAAGTTGGTAATTAGTGATTTAGAACATGATAGAATTTTAATATGATTAATACAACATGGCTTATATTATATTAACATTTAGAAGAAGAATATAAGACTGATACATATGTTATTACCATGTATAGACTTTACGCTGCCTAGACTTGGTCTGTTTCATTAATTTATATAAAACCTGCATTCACTCCCTGCTTTCTTGGAGATTTTCAATTTTGTCTGTTTTATAAATAGGACGATAATACACATCAGCATGCTTTAACTCATATTTTCTTGTATTGACAATAATATTTATACCAATTAAGTTAAGACTCAATCGACATATTAATCATCATTTTAAATATCAAAAATATAAAAAAAGTTTTAAATGATAATTTATTGATTGGGTATTTATTTTTCCTAAAAATAACATATGTTGAATTCATAAATGTATTAAAAAATTTAAAAGAATTTTTTTAATAAATGAAGATGATACCAACCCATGAGTTGTAGACCGAAGCCACAAAACATGTGGGCTAATTATTAAAAGCAAGGTGAGACAAGTGAAAATCAAATTGATTTCTTATTCAAGAAATCATTTCTATTAGCTTGAATGAGGCTGATGATGAGTCTGATGTTAAGAAATCCAAGTTTAACTTTTGTTGGATCAATTTTGGAGTTTTGAAAAAATTTTCTCTCTCGGCCATGCTCTTGTTGGATTGAATTAGAAAAATAGTCGCGCCAGATTCAATGGACTTTACGGACGGATTAGCTGTTAATAAGCCTAGAGAAAATCAAAGCAAAATTGTGATAGTCCGTTTTACAAGAAGTGCAGCCCACTTTGGTTGATTCTATACTAAGTAAATTACGTGCACATACAATAAATGATAGAAGGTAGCCTTGAATAAGGAGACTTGGAGATAATGGGGAGATTTATCTCTTCCATTTAAATATTTTTATCTCCTTTAAATTGTTTTTTTTATCTCTTATCTTTATTTTAAATCTTTCATCTTTTTTTCATTGGACATTTGCCACCCACTTTTAGATCAAGTTAATGAATATTGAAGTTTTTCTCACTTTGGAAAAATAGTTTGTGAATTTAAGAGTTAAAAGTGATTTTTCTCTTGATTTTTTGAAGTTTGTTTCTTTTTCAAGTTCTTTCGAAGTGGTAGAGGATTCAAGCTTTTTCCTTTGGTCGAAGTTTCTAGTTCCTTTAAATTAGGGGTTTCGTAGGAGTCCATCTGATTATTGAGAATTTTGATCAGCCTTGTTCAAGAGTTTTATAGAGTTCTCTATCTCATTCTTCTTTTTGTTTACTTTATATTTTATTATTATTATTGTGATATTTTGATATTCAAAACAGAATTCTCTCTAGTATTTGTTCCAGATCATGTGGGTTCTGCATTAGTTGGTTTCAAAGTGAATTTCAATGATGACTTTATCAAGTGTCGTTAAAGGAAGAGATGATTCGAGTAATAAAGGTGTTAAGGGTGACTCAACTAAGGAGTACAACCCTTTGTTGATTGAGGCCTTACAAGGTTAAATGAACCAGATGAAAACTAAACAAATTGAGTTTTAAGGGCAGATAGTGCATTGATCAAAGAACAAATGGAGATTCTTGCTCAGACCATTTCCAATCAAGAGAGAATAATGGTTGATAGTGTTAGAATTAAGTGACTTGAATCCTTATTTAAATAAAATACAATGGTAAAATACAATAAAAGAAAAATCCCTATAGAACTACACTTCTTTTATTTTTTTTAAAAAGGTTTTTTTAAATCTTATTAAACTCCATCTATTTGATATTGATTAGAATAATGTGTTTCAATCTTACTACACTCCTGTTAGAATATGGTTTTACAAGCCTATTAATAGACATAGTCTATTCCTCTTGTAATTATTCGAATTCGATATAGTGAATTTTCTTCTCCTTTGTCTGTGGTTTTTTTCCTGAAAGGGTTTCTACATAAAATCTGTGTGTTCTTTAATTTTTTATTTCTCTTTTCTTTGAGATATATTATCATTACCGACGTTATATTTTTCACAAATTGGTATCAGAGCTTCTGGATTTTTCATTTCGATCACGGTAATGGCATCTTTGAAGTATAAAATTCCGCTATTGGATCGTAACACCAGATTCGCATTGTGGCAGATAAAGATGCAGGCAGTTCTTGCAGATGGATTTAGAGGAAGCCTGCTAGGTAGATAAGATGCCTTCGACATTGGCGGAGGAGAGAAGAAGCGCAAGGATCGAAAGGCGTTAATACGATTACATACGTATTTGTCTAACGAAATTTTACGAGGATGTGATGAAAGAGAAGATCGCATTGCATTATGGAAGAAATTTGGAACAAATATGTATGTCGAAAACTCTAACCAGCAAGTTGCATATGAAGCAACGTCTTTATGCTCATCGTTTGGAGGAAGGTTCTGTGCATGAACACTTAATAGTGTTTAAAGAAATTCTCTCAAACTTGGAGGCCATGGAGGTTCAGTATAGATAAGGAAAATCTAGGGTTGATTCTACTTTGTTCGTTGCCCCCGTCTTATTCAACCTTCAGAGACACGATTTTATATAGCCGCGAGTCTCTCACAGTTGATGAGTTTTATGATTCTTTGACCTCGTATGATAAGATCAAGCATCTTGTGGTTAGACCCGACTCTCAAAAAGAGGGTCTCATCGTTCGTGGGAGATAAGATCGAAATGCTGATAATGATCGTGGAAGGACACAGGAACAGAATCCTAGTGGTAAATCTAAGGGTAAATCAAAGTCTTCAAATAGAGGTAAAACTTGTAACTTCTTCAAGAAGAAAGGGCACATTAAATCTGAGTGCTATAAGCTACAAAATAAGATTAAAAGGGAGGCTACGAATCAAAAGGGAAAACAACTAGAAAATTTCGGCGAAGCTGATTGCAACAGCCTGGTTTAGACCCTAGTCGAAAAAGTGATTTCGAGACCACAAATTCGAGTTGGAATAATAATTTAATATTATTTTCTATGTAAATAGTATGTGATTTAGCTTGTGTGAAATTTCTATGTGAAGATTTTATTGTTTGTGTGCCGAATTAAGAAAAATGATCTAATTGCATAAGATGCAAAAGCTGTGTGCTGATTTATAAGAGCCTAATTGTGGTTGTCTTTTAATATGGAGGCTTTAAGATGCAATTTGACCATTATTAGTGATATTGGGTGACAATGGACAAAAATAGCCTTAGTGTATATATGTTATATATATGTTTAATAAAAGGCTAAATAAGTAAATGAATAAACAATGTTATTATAATAAAATAAAGACATAATGGTGGCTTTTTAATGGTGTTCATCCACTGAAACTAGAAGAAAAAGAAAGGCTTAAGAGCTTTGAAGATTTCAGTTATTTCCAAGCTCAATTCAAGGTATGTTTGAGCTTGGTTTTTGATAATTTTTACGTTTTCGCAATTGTTGCTTCGTGCTCTAGCTAACCCATGTTGTAATTTTGTGAATTGATGATGTTTTGTGATGAGCCATTGATGAATGTTTGAGCTATGTGTTAGTTGATAGTGAGATATGAAAACTTGGTGTTGGGTTAATATAGTTTGTGTTTGGATTTTTGATGAAATTGAGTGTTTTGGGCTAAATTGAGAAAAGTGTAAATTGAGGGATTAAAATGTAAAATAAATGAGATGTGTGGACTAGTATGGATATAGAGAGAATTCAGCTAGGTATGGGTGGAATAAAATTATGTGTATTTCGTGATTTTGTGAATTAGGGACTAAAGTGTCAAAATGTGTAAATGTGAGGGCTATTATGTAAAATGCCCTAAATATGTGTGTTTGAACTAAAATGAATGATTTGGTGATTGAATGGATTTAATTTGAATGTGTATAGACCAAGAGATAAGAGGTTTGGATTGAGATTGAGACAAAGATAAAGTGCTCGATTAATCGACTGTTTCGATATTTCAACGTTTGAGGTAAGTTCGGATATAGTACAAGTTGTTAATTTATGTTCTATGTGATGTGAGTTGAATGATTATCTATATAACCATGAAGTTAGAAATGCTATGTGCTGAATTGAATTAGAGTGCACTAAGTGTGCAGAATTAGAAATGGGATAGAGATGATTGGCACTGTGTGTGCGAGATGATAGAAACTTCAGTTTATTGAATGGGCACTGTGTGTGCGATATCGATACAAGTTCAATTTAATGTATTGGCACTGAGTGTGCGATTACAATTATGTTTCTGTATAAGTTGGCACTAAGTGTGCGAAATAAGTAAGAGAGTAGCAAATGTTGATCGAAATGTAAAGTCGAGTGGTGAGTAGCATTTGTAACACCCCTTACCCGTATCCTATGCCGGAACCGGGCACAAAGCATTACCGAACTTGACCTACTAGGTCATACAACCTTAGATTGTCAAAATCTATTCCAAGTTTAAAACTTTTCCATTCTCGTAACTAACATCCTTTTTATGGGTCTACAGGGCTCTAATATATTCTCGGAAGGTTTCGAAAATAAATCGGAAACTTTTACACGTTTAGAAAAATTTAACCTAAACAGGGGCCACGTGCTCGTGGGGTAGATGGCACGCCCGTGTATCATCTTACACGCCCGTGTTCAATGCCCGTGGTCGACACTGACTTGAGTCACATGATCTGGACACACGCCCACATGGCTGGTCCATGGTCATCTCTGATTAATCCACACGACCTGGGCACGCCCATGTTCTCCATCCGTGGTGAACACTGACCACTTCACACGGCCTAATCACACGCCCGTGTGGATAGCCCGTGGTCTATTCTAACTTAAAATGCTAACATGCAAGGGACTCACGGCTAAGTCACACGCCCCTGGGTCAACCGTGTGTCACACATGGCCTAGACACATGCCCGTGTGTCTACCCACATGGACAAGAACAAAGCTATTTGCTAAGCTCTTTACACCCATCTAACTCATACAACAAGTACTCAAATAACACATCCATAATCAACTCAAATTCAAACACAATCTCACATAGATAACTACATCTTTTCATATAATAAAGTAGCCATCAACCATGGCATTATACAAAATAGAGTATCCATCTATAGGCTAACACATCTTAGCCATTTACAACAAAATTCCTTAACTTGTCTAACCTCTATACATGCCATATACAAAACATTAAGTCTATTGTACCAGAGTGTGCTGATAGTGTGGGCGATCTTTCGACTAATCCATGTGTCTCGATTCAACCCTCTTTCTCTATAAGACAAGGGAAAAGAAAATGAGTAAGCTTTGAGCTTAGTAAGTTTACATGTAAACAATATAACATTATAGTATGTACTAATCATTTATATAACGTCTCATACTAAGCAAGAAATAATCTATGTCCATAATCATGCTTACTTATTTTCCTCCTTTTTTATATCCGAACCATACTGTCAGCTTAATGTGTACATTCATTATCATGCTCCCCTGCACTTAGCATCACAATATCGTATAAAACCACACATCACAACCTCTTAATCAATTACTTATGACCAATTTATTTGATGGTTTCGCACTTAGCTCACCATTAGTCTTTACTATGGGTGGTATCGCACATAGCCCACCAAAAGGTTAGTTACAGTGGTATCACACATAGCCCACCAAAAGGTTAGTTACAGTGGTATCGCACATAGCCCACCAAAAGGTTAGTTACGATGGTATTGCACATAGCCCACCAAATGATAAATAAATGATGGTATCGCACTTAGACCATCTTAATTAAGCAACAAGGTGGTAATGCACTTAGCCCACCATCAAATGCTATTATAACATGTTCATATGCCTATTTCATCATTCATCAAATAATTATTCAATGACTACCACATTCGATCTACTTAAACCACACATGTTCTCAATCATGGGATGCACCAATTAACAACATAATGTATATAAAGAAAGTGTACTGTTTACACATAAACTTACCTCGGTGCAAAACGTTATAACTAATGGTTTAATACATCACCTTGCCTTTTCCACGGTCAAGGTTGATTTTGCGCTCTTCTTGATCTATAACAATGAAACTCATTCATTTAGATCATCCTCTGATCACCATATATCAAATTCTACACTTGGGCAAAAATGACCATTTTGCCATTGTATAATGGCAAAATTACGATTTTGCCTCTAGGCTCCTAAATTATTTTTCAATACATTTTCTCAATAATTAAGCCTAGCTAAACATTTAATTCTCTTACAACTACTCACAATTCTAACTATTTCATGCATTTATTACACATTTTCAATCCTTGCATTTAAGTCCTCCTTAGGTGTATTCATGCAAACACCTTTTATAAAAGTTGTTTCTCATCTCCCTAACATTCATTTTCTTCCCTAAAAACTCAGCTAACAACATAAATACTCTCATGGAAAGTCCTTAGACTTTTAACCATATCACAAATTAGTCCCCTCATTAGCTAGCTTAAGCTTTAGGGACTCCAAAAATACAAAAATCATCAACTAAAATCATCCAAATCACTTACTAGCAAGGAGATAACTTGGCTGAAAGTTTGAGCCCCCAAATGCTCTATTTTCTCTTCAAATTTTCGGTGGAAAAAGATGAGTGAATAGTAAAAGATAATAGTTTTTCTTTTTACTAATTTTTATTCATCTTTTCTCACCTAATTCACCCAATTTTGACCAAACATTTAATGCTCTTGTCTCCCTACACCACATGGCCGACCAAAATCTTATAATTGGCCTAATTGCACTTTAAAGACATCCCAATCAACATTCTATAGCTTTTAGGTATCCCTACCTTATAAGATAAAACTTTCGTACCTTATGCGATTTAGTCCTTTTTCATAATTAAGCATGCCATTGCTAAAATTTAAGCACCAACATTTCCACATAACCATATTTTAATACTATAACACATAAAATAACATCAAAATAATTTCCCCTAACTTCAGTTTAGTGGTCTCAAATCCACTGTTCTGACTAGCCCCAAAATCGGGCTGTTACAACTCTCCCCCCTTTAGAGATTTTTGCCCTCGAAAATCTTACCTGTAAAGAGGTTTGGATATCACTCTCTCATGGCTTCTTCTAGTTCCCACGTAGCCTCTTCTACACCATGTTTTTGCCATAACACTTTTACTAAGGCTATATCCTTGTTTCTCAACTGTTTCACCTCTCGAGCCAAGATTTTAATCAGCTCCTCCTCATATGTCATAATCGGTCGTATCTCAATTTCTGTTGAAGAAATCACATGCGAAGGATCGGAGCGATAATGCCTTAACATCGATACATGGAACACATTGTGTATTTTCTCAAACTCTACAAGCAAAGCCAACTGGTATGCCACTGCCCAATCCTTTCGATAATCTTATACAACCCTATGAATCTCGGACTTAATTTACCCTTTCGACGAAATCTCACTATTTTATTCCACGGGGACACTTTCAGAAATACCTTGTCACCCACTTGAAACTTAATTTCTTTTCTTTTCAAATCTGCGTATGACTTTTGTCGATCTGAAGCAGCCTTCAGACTATCCCGGATCACTTTCACTTTCTCCTCAGTCTCTCTAACTAAATCAACCCCATGAATTTGCTTCTCATTCATCTCAGTCTAAAAAAAGGGAGTCTGAAACTTACGACCATATAAGGCTTCATACGGTGCCATTCGTATGCTCGACTGATAACTGTTGTTGTAAGCGAATTCGACCAAGGGTAGGTATCTTTCCCAACTACCTTCGAACTCTAACACAAAACATCTGAGCATATCCTCAAGAACTTGGATCACTCTCTCAGACTGTCTGTCAGTTTGAGGATAAAATGCAGTACTAAAATTCAACCTTGTACCTAAGGCCTCGTGTAACTTCTTCCAAAACCTCGAAGTAAATCTCGGGTCTCTATCCGAGATAATGGATATAGGCACTCCATGCAATCTTACCACTTTTGTAATGTACAATTCGACTAACTTATCCAGCGAATAATCAACATGCATTGGTATAAAGTGAGCCGAATTCGTTAACCTATCAACAACAACCCACACAACATCTTTCTTTTTCGGAGTCGAAGGTAACCCCGTCACAAAATCTATGGTGATCCGATCCCACTTCCACTCGGGAACCATCACTGGTTGAAGCAATCCCGAAGGCACTTGATGCTCAGCTTTCACTTGTTGACAAATCAGACATCTTGTTACATACTCCGACATATCCCTTTTTATTCCCGACCACCAATAAAATTTCTTCAAATCATTGTACATTTTCGTACTGCCCGGGTGTACTGACAAATAACTACTATGTGCTTTATGTAAAATTTTTTGGATCACCATTCGAACTTACTCAAAAATTAGAATCATTTCCCGATTCACACTTGGCTCTTCTAGCTTGTATCTCACTATCATTCCTTTGAGCCTCACATATTTGTTGAAAAAATAGTGGCCTAGCTCTCAGCTTAGCCAATATAGTTCCACCATCAGGCAATGCCAAACTCGTGCTCATGGCTCTCAAAGCATACAGGGATTTCCTACTCAGGGCATCTACAACCACATTCGCTTTTTCTGGATAGTAATCAATCACTAACTCATAGTCCTTCAATAGCTCAAGCCACCGCCGTTGTCGCAAGTTCAAATCATTTTGATCCATCAAATACTTCAAACTCTTATGGTTTGTGAAGATTCAGCATTTCTCTCCATACAAATAATATCGCCAAATCTTTAACGCAAAAATAATCACGGCCAACTAAGTCATGAGTCGGATAATTTCTTTCGTGCGGTTTTAACTGTTTTGAGGCGTAAGCAATTATCTTACCTTCTTGCATCAACACACACCCGAGACCATTTAACGATGCGTCACTGTAGACCACAAACTCTTTGGTCGACTTGGGTTGCACCAAAACCAGTGCCTCAGTCAATAATGTTTTCAATATCTCAAAACTCCATTGTCATTTCTCAGTCCATTCAAACTTAACATCTTTGTGCAACAGTCTCGTCATCGGAGTAGCAATCATGGAAAATCCCTTTACAAACCGTCTGTACTACCCCGCTAAGCCTAAAAAGCTTCTGACTTTCGACACATTTCTTAGCGGTTTCCACTCTACAATAGCCGAGATTTTACTCGGATCAATTCTAATACCATCTCCCGACACCATGTGTCTCAAGAATCTAACCTCTCGGAGCCAAAACTCGCTCTTACTGAATTTAGCATACAACTGCTTGTCTCTTAAAGTCAGTAAAATAATTCTTAGATGCTCCTTATGTTCACTCTCATCCCGAGAATAGACTAATATATCATCGATAAAAATGACTACAAACTTATCTAAGTACGGTCGGAAGACACGGTTCATTAAATCCATAAAAATCTCAAGAGTATTCGTTAATCCAAATGGCATGACCAGAAACTCATAATGGCCATACCTCGTCCAGAATGCCATTTTTGGCACATCTTGCTCCTTAACTCTCAACTGGTACCGAACGTCAGGTTTATCTTAGAAAACATCGTAGCTCCCTTTAGTTGATCAAATAGGTCATCTATCCTCGGTAAAGGATACTTATTTTTCACTGTTACCTTGTTGAGTTGTCTGTAGTCTATACACAATCTTATCGACCCATCTTTCTTTTTCATAAATAGTACCGGAGTACCCCATGGTGAATAGCTCGATCTCACAAAACCCTTATCAGTTAATTCTTGTAATTGAACCTTCAGTTCTTTCAACTCTAATGGTGCTATCCTATACAGAGCAGCCGAAAATGGTGCCGTTCCTAGAACTAACTCAATCCCAAACTCAACCTCTCTAACTGGGGGTAATCTGGGTAACTCTCCCGGGAATACATCCGAATACTCACATACAACTGGCACTGTTTCAATCTTTACTTCGGACTCTCGAGTATTTAACACGAAAGCAAGATAAGACTCGCACCCTTTTCTCAAATATTTCTCAGCCACCATGGAAGAAATTATCATCGGTAAACTATTTGACTCACCTGATTCAACTCGAATAACATCTCCATTTTCACATTTTAATTCAATAAATTTACTACCACAATTCACTAAAACACTATGGGTAGTCAACCAATCCATACCAAGAATCAAATCAAAATCATCAAACGGCAAAAACATAAGGTTTGCTGGAAAACAATATCCCCTAATTGTCAAAGGACAGTCCCTACACACCTTGTCAACTAACACATGTTTACCTAATGGGTTCGACACCTTTACCACAAATTTAGTAGACTCAACAGTCATCCTCAAACTAGATGCCAATCTTATACAAATATATGAATGGGTTGACCTTGGGTCAATCAAAGCAATAACAAATGTGTCATAAATAGAAAATGTACCCGTTATTACATCTGGCGATGATGCCTCTTCTCGAGCGCGAATAGCATAAGTTCTTACTGGCGTCCGACCATCTGGCCTCACAGTAGAGTCTCGTGATACACCTCTACCACTAGTCCCACCTCTCGGGTTCTTTTGTGGCCTACCTCTAGAGGATGCACTGCTTGGTCTTAACTCTTGCTTCTTCTCTTTGTCATCTCTTTCAGGCAATTTCGAATGAAATGGTCGTGGGAACCACATTTGTAACAATTTCGATTGTTTCCCCAACACTTCTCAGTGTGATTTCTACCACAACTTGGGCACTTTGGTTAAGACTTTGGATTGCCCACACTTTCCATCGAGGTGGCCTGAACTCTTGAACCTGAGTACGTGTTGCCTCACTCTCTTTCCGAATACCCGACTGATGTAGTCGCCCGAGGGTTCACTTCCTTAAACCTCTTAGATTGAGCTTGGTAAGATTTACTCATCGGTCTTTTTCTCGCATCCTTGGCCTCACTCACGGCTTTCTTTTTTTCCTTACTCAATTCTTCGGCCTTACTGGCTCTATCCACTAATACCACAAACTCTTTCAGCTCTAAAATCCTGACTAAGGGTCTGACATCTTCGTTCAACCCATCTTCAAATCTCTTGCATAAGATAACTTTCGTGGATACACATTCTTGTGCGTACTTACCGAACTTAACAAATTTGCACTCATATTCCACCACAGTCATTTTTCCTTGCTTCAGCTCAAGGAATTCCTTCCGTTTCTGATCCACAAACCTCTGACTTATGTACTTCTTTCGAACTCCTCCAAAAAGAAGTTCCACGTTACCCTCTTCGTAGGAACCACTGATGTCAACCTTTTCCACCAATGGTATGCTGAGTCCCTCAGCAAAGACACAGCTCATTTTAAGCTCTCCTCAGGTGTACAGGAGAATTCATCAAATACTCTCATCGAGTTCTCAAGCTAGAACTCTGCCCTCTCAGGGTCATCATCTATATTGGCTCAAAACTCCTTGGCCCCATGCTTCTGAATTTTGTCTACTGGGGGCTTCATTATCCTTACTAAATCTATACCTTGAGGAGCCATTAGAACTGGCTGAGGTATAGGAGGAGGTGAAGGAGGTTGAGCGTTGGGGTTTGCCTGCACATACTCGGTGTACCAGTTACTCATCATTTGGAGAAAGGTTTCTCGAGCCTCTTCTCCTTGACCTCTAGTCTTGGGTTCACTCTACACAGGTGCGGTCTCTATGCGAGAGCTGGTGCATTACTAGCTGCATCATCAGTAGCTGACTGATTGGGATCCATACACTATATAAAAACAAGTTTAAAATCATCAGAAGCCACCACACTATTATTATACGTTTATGCCATATATAGCTAGACTCCTATACATGCTACGGTAGTCCTAGAATCGACTAAACCATAGCTCTAATACCACTAAATGTAACACCCTTACCCGTATCCTACGCCAGAACCGGACACGAAGCATTACCGAACTTGACCTGCTAGGTCATACAACCTTAGATTGTCAAAATCTATTCCAAGTTTAAAACTTTTCCATTCTCGTAACTAAAATCCTTTTTATGGGTCTATAGGGTTCTAATATATTCTCGGAAGGTTTTGGAAATAAATCAGAAACTTTTACACATTTAGAAAAATTTTACCTAAATAGGGGCCAAACGCCCGTGGGGTAGATGGCACGCCTGTGTATCATCTCACATGCCTGTATCATCTCACATGCCTGTGTTCGATGCCCATGGTCGACACTGATTTGAGTCACAGATCTGGACACAAGCCCACATGGCTTGTCTGTGGTCATCTCTGATTAATTCACACGGCCTAGGCACGCCCGTGTTCTTGATCATTATGTCAAAGTCTTAAAAATTTATAAAAAAGAATGATCGAACTTGGAAACTAACTAAGACAACGATGGAGGCAAGCTCACCTATCGAATAGTAGTATAGTTTAGTGGCAAGGCCAGATTGTCGAACCCAAAGGAACCAAAAGTACTAATACAAACTTTCTTTCTATTATTTAGCCTAAGAATTAAGAGAATTGTTATCTAATCTAAAATTAACTAACTACTAAGCTAAAGAATTGTTATCTAATCTAAAATTAACTAACTACTCAGCTAAAGATGCGAAAACAAAGAGAAGGAATTGGGAAAATACTTGTGGGAAAAACTAATTGATTGAGACAATACCGAGGAAGAATCCACCTAGACTTCACTTGTCATCTAACTCTGAGCCAAACGATTTATTCACTTGACTTGATCCGTAGGATTCCTTAATTTATATTAATACCTCTTTCGAGGCTACTAACGTCTAACCCTAGGTTGATTAATTGAAATTTCTTTCTAATTAAAACCCCTAGAATTGCATTAACTTGATCTATGGACTCCCATATTAGGTTTGACCCTAATCCAGTAAATTTACATCATCCTATTTCTAGGGTTGCGTTCAACTCCGCTTAACTATGCTAGATCTACTCTTAGGCAATGACTTTTGCTCTACCACCTAAGCACATCAATACTTGAATCAATATCCTAGAAATACTAAAACAAGAATTAAGAACACATAGTTAAGAACAAATCAAGTATTTATCATACAACTCAGATAACAATAACAAGATTCATCTTAGGTTTCATCCCCATCAGGTATCTAAGGGTTTAGTTCATAATAGTAAAAGCATACGTCTCAGAAGAAAATATAAAACAAAACATAAAGAAAACCCTAAAACCCTTGAAAGAATTGAAGGAGAAGTCTTCGGTCTTGGGTGCGATCCTGGCTTTTTGAGATGAATCAATTGGCATTCTTCGAGTGAATCCCACAATTTGGCCCTTTGGCTTGGTTCCTTGGCCTAGCTGAACCGCTGAAAAGCCTTGACAGAAGGCTTCTATCGAACTCCCCCTTTAAGTTGCCTCATAGGGTGTTTATATAGGCTTTGAGATGCCTTACTTGGCCCGAAAGTATCCTAATCCAAATAGAACTCTTCTTTTCTATGGCAGGACCATGCCTATAGCACACGCCTGTGTGATTTGAGGCTAGACTGTGGTCTAACCTATTACAAAGGCACGACCGTGTATTTTGGGGTCTAGGCCGTGTTCTGCTCTTCTTAAGAGGCATGGCCGTGTGGTCTTGGACCTAGGCCGTGTAGGTTTCGTGCTTTTGCCCTTTTTCTCTATTTTCAGCCCGTTTCTCATTCTTTTTATTCTTCGGTGCTCTTTTGAGTATAAAACATGAAATTAAAGGATTAGGAGCACCTATTTCCATAATTAAAGGGATAAATCATCCAAAAGTATGCTAAATGTGGGATTAAAATATGTTCATATTACGGTTTATCAAATACCCCCACACTTAAGCTTTTGCTTGTCCTCAAGAAAAATTCTCAATTCATAATTAAAACGAACTTCCTCAATTCATAATATTCATTGATAATGTTTCATCATAATTCATAGATAATTCATACATGGACAATTTAACTCAAAGAGTCCTAAATATTTAAATAATCAAAGTCACAATTTTTGTAGAATGAAAATATAGGAATTTCCCCTCATCTGAAGAATTACCCTTGATCCGAAACTGACAAGGGTTGACATCCTCACTAAAGATTCACTCAAATCACTCAAGGTGTTTAAGGTTCAAGAAAAAGCACTCATAAGTCGAACATGAAAAGTTAATCCCATAGGCTTACATGAAAATCAAATCTCCACCACTATAATATGAGATGATACACAAATCAAAAGGTCTTTAAAGGGTTGTAACGGGGCTTAGGTTAAAGGTGTGGATAAAGGCTGAATTAAAAGGGTTAAAATCGAGATTGAATTGACAATTCACCTAACTAGAAAAATGAACTAATCCTGAATAATTATATTAATTGAAAACTTGTAATACTAATAATACGAGCTTCTTCTTCAAGATGTTGAATTTAAACGTATAAGCCCACTTAATCACAAAACTAATCATGAATATACTTCAATTTTTTTTAGTTAAGAACAAATCAAAATAAGTACATAATAAGATGAACTAAAATAACATAATTAGAAAACTGATCAAATCAAATCTCGATAGAAGGGTGGTCAAAAGGAATGGTGATAACAAATACAAGATGGGTTTTGGGTTAATATTAGTGGGTGAGTCAATAAAAAGGGTTGTTAGGATCAAAGGGGTTCACTAGGGGTTATTTATGAATGTAGGCTTTTAGTGGAGTAAGTGGGTTGAATCCTAAGTGCCTTTATCATCTCAGTATATCAAATCAAAGATGTGGTCTCGACATGCATAATCGAAGCAAGTTCTAGAATAACAATTCAATGTTGACACACTCATAATCAATAAAGTGAGCACGAAAAGAATGTATGCTCTAAAAGGCTCAAAATCTCACAAAAATTATGGGTTTTTGATAACAACCTTGTAAATTTCAAACTTCAAGGTAACAATTAGATTCAGGTAAACAACCTAACAACATTTTAATTTTTGAAAATAGAATCATCATGCTTAATTCTCTAGTATCTTAAAGTTTAAATCATCAGTGCACAATTATTAATGACTTAATCTAAAACATATCAATAAAAATCATGAATCAACAGGAATTTCATTCTAATTAGTGATATAAGAAAGTTAATTTAAGACAAGAAATCATTCAGGGATTTGAGAATAATGCAAAAAGTTAAGCACTTTTTTTTTAAAATAAAATTTCACCCCTCCACACTTAAGATGTACATTGCCCTCAATGTAAAAAGATAGATAATAACCATATTCTAATAAAATCATAAGATAGGGAGAGAAGTGAACTTCCTAAATTTTGGATGAGATCCTTGGAGGATGATTAATGATGATGACTTAAACATGAGTGAGTGTGGTGGTGAATACTCCTAGTGATTTTTTTTTCATTCTCGAAGTGGCACATTGAACCTTTAAACTGTGAAGTCATCAGTTAAAATTTTAGGGAGTACTATGTAACGGATGTTGTTAGAGATTCTCGAGGGTTATGAAACTAGTTATAAAAGGAATTAAACTGTAATAATAAGAGTTTTGAACAAAAGGAGTAAAAAAAATAATTAATAAAAAAATGAAAAGGAACTAAAAATATTAAAATGAAAAATAAATATTGAAAATTCAAAAGGCCTCAAATGTCCTCGTCATCGGCTGGATCGGTAGGTGGAGGCGGCGGTGATATGTGAAAGTGATGACAAATCTGCTGAAGAGTCGCCTCAATGCCATCGTATCGTCGATCGGTGTCATTGAATTGTTGAGTACAGTAATGCTCGAACTGAGTGAGACATGCAGAAATATCTTAAAGTGAAGTAGCCGCATGAGTTGGGCGATGGCTCGGTTGTTATTCCTCATGTGGGTGTGGGACATCGTCAGTAATGTCCTCAGAGTCCTCCTCCTCAATGGTAGGTTCTAGCCGATATTGGGGAGGATAGGTCCCACGTCGACGTTGGATCATCCTCATGTGTAGCATTGTCTGGATACCCTATGGGGGCATCTGACCTATCAGTGTGAGTGAGGAGATCTGAGCGGCGGTGTTGAGGAGCCCGAAATATCGAGCCAAGCGTGTGATGTATGGACCTATAGATATGACCCCTCTCCTATATTGCTCTATTTGATGTTGAATGGCACGGGCTATAAAATAAGCTAGGTTGAAAATGTGTCTATTTTCCATGCACCATAGGAAGTAAGCGTCGTGAGTGTTGACGACGCCGATGCTCTCTCGCCTTCCTGTCAATGTGTGAGCTAGTAGGGCGTGTAAGTATCGCAAGGATGGGGCGAGAGCTGTTGCTTTCGAGCGACTAGGATCATAAGAGTCTGAATTGGGGGCCATATTATACCAACATTTTGTCGAGAGTTGTGGAGGTGGCGATAGAGCTCCGAAAGATCATGTTCCTCCATAAATTCGTCGGTATAGAGTCCCAATGTGGCCCCGAATTGCGGTACATTCAGTTCTCGTACAATGCCTCCGAGACAAAATTGGATCGTGCCGGGGTCATCGTGGTTTGTCATCACCGTCTGAAGGTGGAACGTTGAATAGAGTTCCAAAGTGAGCTCTAGATATGTGGGCCCGATGATAGTAAAGGATTGGTCCCATGGATCAGTGGTTAGGAGAGCCCGTATGTCGTCGGCTAATCGGACCTGCTCCAAAGCGGCCCAATCAATACATCTCCCTGCACCAAGGGGTCGTGTGCGAAGTATCTTATAAAGGTCCTCCTGGGGTCTTTGAGGAAATTATAAGAACGGGTGGAGCACTTCAGTGGATGCGCTGGCTGATGACGAACCGGGTCCTTTTCGTTTTTTGGAACTAGGGACTGCGATTTTCTTGCCTCGGGATGATGACATTATGATCCTGAAAATAATAGATATTCACCGATTCAAGTATCATTTCCAGCCATATTGCAAAATATTTAAGAACTCAACAATATAGGGTATATAACAAGGACAAAAATCATGATAAGGTTAAACTTAATATTTTCCATAAATACTAATCGATATTATTTAAACAATGACTGAATGAATAAATCAATCTAACAATGAATATAACTAATATTAAGCAAATAAGAATGAATTAGCTAAAAACTAAATAAAATTGATTAAATAGTTTAATGGTGGAAAATGTAAAAAGGAGAAGTGACCGGTGGAGTTTTTGGAGAAGAGCGGCGTGGTTGGTAGGAGCACGGGCGTTGAGGGGTGCTACACGGGCGTGTGCTGCAAAATAATGGGGAACACGGATGTATCGCATCGGGCGTGTATTTTGTTGGCACGGGCGTGGACTATTTTTCTATGTGTTACGAAAGGGAGAAAGAGGTAAGGGATGGGGAAAGTCAAGGAGGGAGAGGGTTTTGCTGGTGGTTGGAATGGGATTGTGATTTTGGAGGAGAAATGGCTAGGGTTGGGGAAAATTTTGGGGGGGGAATATAGCTGTTCGTTGCTTTAAATAGGGGGTGGGAACACGGTCAGGTGCCACGTCCGTGTTCCCTTTATTTAGCCCATGTTTTTGAGAATTTCAATTTTAGGCCCATTTGTGATGTATCCCATGCTCGTGTCGCATGGGCATGCCTAGCCTTGTTCGTTTCTCTCATGCCCGTGTCAATGGTCCTATGCCTGTGTCCGTAAGTCAGTGTCGTCCACGGCCTTGAGGCACGGGCGTGTTGAACGCCCATGTCGTTTACTCAGAATCAACCACGGTTTGGAGGCACAGGCGTGTCTCACACTCGTGTCAATGAATTAGTATCGGCCACATCGTAGTACATGGGCTTGTGAATTTTTCTCAGCCCATAGTCTTTAGGCAGTTTTGACCACGGTCAAGTCGCACGGCTGTGCCGTTTAGTCGGAGCCCGTGGCTTGGGAAAAATTATTGTCCTATTTCTACACCATTTTTGCCACGCCCATGTACCTGTTCGTGGTTTCCACATGGCCACGGCCACGCCTGTGTTCAAGACCGTGTGGTATGGAAACCTGTGCTTTTCTGAATTGGTTAGTTTGTAGTTAGGTGCTAGAAATTGAGAATATAATATTAGTAAAGTTAGTGCTCAGGTTGCCTCCCGAGAAGTGCTCGTTTAAAGTCTTAAGCTAGAACTTCCCTGTTTTTGTTTCTAAATGAAGGTTCACAGAGCTTAAGCTCCTCTCTTATATCCCTAAAGCCTTCACCATTATAAATTTTCAGTCACTGACCATTTACCTTGAATGTGCCATAATTTGGATGAGTTACTTCTATTGTGCCGTAGGGGAAAATAGTTTTGATTACGAATGGACCTGACCATCTTGATTTCAGCTTTTCAGGGAACAATTTTAACCTTGAATTGTACAATAAGACTAAGTCTCCTACTTCAAATTGATTTGATTGCTTTAAACGAGCATCATGACTTCGCTTTGTTACCTCCTTATATAATCGTGAGTTCTCATAGGCATTAGCTCGCCATTCATCTAGCTCGTTCAACTGCATCATCCTCTTCTCACCTGCGGTTTTAATATCATAATTTAAGAATTTTATAGCCCAAAATGCTTTGTGTTCTAACTCAAATGGTAGATGACAACTTTTTCCATAAACGAGTTTATATGGGAATGTTCCTACGGGAGTTTTAAATGCTGTTCTATAAGCCTATAGAGCATCGCCTACTTTTAATGCCCAATCTTTCCTATTTGATTTTACTGTTTTCTCTAAAATACACTTAAGTTCTCGATTTGCTACTTCCACTTGTCCGCTAGTTTGAGGATGATAAGGGGCAGCTGTCCTGTGGTGTACTCCATATTTCTTTAAGACTCGATCAAATTGAGCATTACAAAAGTGAGTACCCCTATCACTAATAATTGCTCTGGGTGTTCCAAATCGAGAGAAGAGTTTCTTCAGAAACCTTACTACTACTCTAGCATCGTTAGTAGGTAAAGCTTGGGCTTCCACCCATTTTGACACATAATCTATTGCTACTAAGATGTATTTATTTCCAAATGAACTAGAAAATGGACCCATAAAATCACATCGAATATTTCACATGATAGTATATATGTTTGAGGCATTTCATCGCGTTTAGAGATATTACCTGTTCTCTGGCATTTATCACATGAAGCAACATATTTGTTGGCATCTTTAAATAGAGTTAGCCAATAAAAACCTGAGTTGAGTGTTTTGTGCTCTGCCTTAATCCCGCTGTAATGTCCTCCTGAAGATCCTGAATGACAATGTTCTAGGATTTTTCTTACTTCTAGTTTTGTAACACATCTCTGAATTACTTGATCTACACATATATGGAAAAGAAAAAGATTTCCCAAAAATAGTTTTTCGCATCAGCAAGGAATCGCTGCTTTTGATGATGTGTAACCTTTTTTGTAAGACGTTAGCAGCTAAGTAATTTGCAATATCTGCAAACCAAGATACCTCAGAGTTGGTTATAGAAAAGATTTGTTCTTCAGGGAACGAGTCATTTATTTCACTCTCATCGAGTTCTTTGACATACGGGTTTTCAAGCCTAGAAAGATGGTCTACTGCAAGATTTTTAGCTCCTTTCTTATCTTGAATTTCCAAATCAAATTCCAGTAAGAGTAGAATCTTATAAGTCGAGGTTTTGCATCAGGTTTAGTTAAAAGATAGCGAAGAGCTGAATGGTCAGTGTAAACGACAACTTTAGATAGTATCAAATATTGCCTAAATTTATCAAATGCAAAGGCCACAACTAGCAATTCTTTTTCTATAGTGGTGTAATTTTCTTGTGCGGCCATTAATGTCTTGCTAGCGTAATAAATTGGCTGGAAGTGCTTGTCTCTTCGCTGTCCCAACACTGCACCTACTGCAAAATCACTCGCATCACGCATCAGTTTAAAGGGTAAGTTTCAATTAGGTGCAATTATAATTGGAACATTTATTAATTTATCTTTGAGGATATGAAATACGTCTAAACATTCCTGATCAAAATTGAAAGGTACATCTTTTTCTAGTAATTTCGTTAGAGGTTTAGCTATTTTAGAGAAATCTTTAATGAATCTTCTATAAAATCCAGCATGTCCTAAAAAGCTTCTAAAAGCCTTAACTGAACTAGGAGGAGGTAATTTTTCTATGGTTTCCACCTTTGCTTTATCTACGTCAATCCTTTTACTAGAAATTTTATGTCCTAACACAATCCCCTCTTGAACCATAAAGTGACACTTTTCCCAAATTAAAACAAGGTTCATTTCCTCACATCTTATTAGAACTCGTTTTAAATTTTTAAGGCAAAGATGGAAAGAATTACAAAATACCAAAAAATCATCCATAAATACCTCCATAATGTCTTCCACAAGTTCATCAAAGATGGCCAGCATGCAGTGCTGAAAAGTAGCAGGAGTATTACATAATCCAAAAGACATTCTACGATAAGCAAACATATCGTATGGACATATAAATGTAGTCTTCTCTTGATCCTCAGGGCTATTGGGATTTGGAAGTGGCCTGAAAGCCTGTCCAGGAAGCGGTAGTCCATATGCCCGGATAATCTTTCTAACATCTGATCAATAAAGGGAAAAGGGAAGTGATCTTTTCTGGTTGCGTAATTCAACTTCCTATAGTCAATACAGACTCTCTAGCCTATGACTGTTCTTGTAGGAACCAATTCATTCTTTTTGTTTACTACAATAATCATGGCTCCTTTCTTTGGAATGACCTGCACAGGACTTACCCAAGTACTGTCAGAAATAGGATAAATTATTCCAGCATCTAGAAGTTTAATTACCTCAGCTTTAACAACTTCTTTCACGTTGGGATTCAATTGTCTTTGAGGTTGCACACATGGTTTATACTCCTTTTCCATTAGAATTTTGTGGGTGCAAAATGATGGGCTTATTCCTTTAATGTCGAAAATTTTCCAAGCTATGGCTCTTTTATGTTCCCTTAGTACCTGTAGCAACTCGTCTTTCTCTTTGGGTTCTAGTTCTGAAGAGATAATTACTGGTAGTGTAGAATTATCCCCGAGGAATGTGTATTCTAAGTGTTTTGGCAACTGTTTTAATTCTAAATTGGGTGGCTTATCAATATAGGGTTTTTGTTTTAGTTCGTCATTGATTTCAATGCCCTCTTCTTTCGTTTGTCTAGAGGGAAATGTGTTAGAATCCAATTCATCGGTATCATCATCTACCCCCTCATCTTGAGTAATACATAGTTCCAATGTGTCGTTATGTATGATTTCCTACAAAGAATCTTGAATAGAATGATCAATGGCATCAATAAAATAACAGGAATCATCTTGTTCTCTAAAATATCACATAGCATCATAAATTTGAAAAATAACTTCCTCGTCGCCTACCCTTAGTGCAAGTTTACCATCACCTACATCAATAACAGCCCTAACAGTAGCTAAAAAGGGGTGTCCCAAAATTAAAGGCACCTCAACATTCTCATCCATGTCAAGCACAACAAAATCAATAGGGAATATAAATTTATCAACTTTTACCAGAATATCTTCGATAATTCCCCTAGGATATTTAACAGATCTATCAACTAACTGAATACTCATCTTAGTGGGTTTAGGTTCCCCAAGATCAAGTTGCTTAAACATTTTATAAGGCATTAAATTAATACTGACACCTAGATCAGCTAGTGCTTTCTTTATGTTTAAACTACCAATTAAACAGGAAATAGTGAAACTTCCTGGATCTTTCAATTTGGTTGGTAGCTTATTTTGGAGGATAGCTGAACATTCTTCATTAAGCTCCAATGTTGATATTTCTTCAAACTTCCTTTTATTTGTTAGAAGCTATTTTAAAAATTTTACGTATGTCGACATCAGCGAAATAGCTTCAACAAAAGGTAAGTTGATATTAACTATTTAAAAAGTTCAAGAAATTTGCCGTATTACGCGTCTAAGTGGTCTTTCTTCAACTTTGCTTGATATGGGATCGGTGGTTTAGTTTCTTTACGTACTGAAATTGCATTCTTGTTTGCTTCCTCAGCTTTTTCCTTATTAGTTTCATGTAGTATCTTCTTTTTTGTTTCAACCAACTCTTTTCCACTCCTTAGTGTAACTTCCCTCACATGCTCTTTTTCACTAGTTAAACTTTCTGGTTGCCTTTCTGAAGCTAACTTAGTTAGTTGTCGAATTTGATCCTTAAGCCCTTGAATTGATGCTTGCTGATTATTCAATATTGTTTCAGTATTTTGGAAACGGGTTTCTGACACCTTTATGAATTTTGCTAGCATCTCTTCAAGGTTTGGCTTCTTTTTTTTTTGTCAGTAGGGTTGTTGTCTTTGATTGGGATGGTATCTCCAACCTGAATTATAAGTACTACTATAAGGGTTATTTTGAGGTCTAAAATTGTTACCCATATAATGAACTTGCTCATTTTCAGCGCTCGGGTTGTAAAGTAGATATTCTATATTGTTCATCCATCCTCCATTCGTATTGTATTGCATAACTGAATGTACCTGCAAAGAATTACATAAACCATCAATCTTTTTATTTAACAGTTCTACCTGCTTTGATAGTATGGTCACTTCGTCGAGGTTGTAAGCACTGGCTGTTGTTGTTGGCTTTGTTCTCATGACTTGCCACTAATAGTTTTTCAGTGACATCTCTTCAATGAATTCATAAGCCGCTTTAGAAGTTTTGTTATTCAGGGTTCCACCAGCTGCTGAGTCAATTAACTGTCGGGTTGAAGGGTTCACACCGTTGTAAAAAGTTTGGACTTGTAGCCGCGAGGGTAATCCATAGTGTGGGCACCTTCTCAACAAATCCTTGTATCTCTCCCATACATCGTATAATGTTTCTAAATCCATCTGCACAAAAGAAGAGATATCATTCCTTAATTTGGCTGTTTTGGCCGACGAAAAATATTTCAATAAAAATTTTTTGGTCATTTGATCCCATGTAGTGATTGATCATCGTGGAAGAGAATTCAACCACTGTTTGGTTTTATTTCTCCATGAAAAGGGAAATAACTGAAGACGAATGGCATCATCAAAACGCCATTTATTTTGAAGGTATCACAAAATTCTAAAAAATTCACTAAATGAGTATTCGAGTCTTCGTTCTGCAAACCATCAAATTGAACAAATTGTTGAATCATTTGTATAGTGTTAGGTTTCAGTTTAAAATAATTAACGGTTATAGTAGGCCTAACAATACTCGATTCAGCTCTTGTTAAATTAGGTTCAGCATAATTATACATAGTTCGAGGAATCTAATGATCGGCCACATCCTAATATAGTGGATTATTCTCAGCCATCCCTTCGGTGGTATTAGTTTCGTCCTCTTATTCTTCTTGTATGTAATTTAAACCTCGCCTTACTTCTCAACGATTTTTGCGTACGGTACCTTCAATTCACTGTCGTTAAGTAGTGGTCCCGTTGGGTTCCTTCTAGTCATAAACTAGAGGAACCTGCTAGGAAAATAGAAAAGGAAAGAAATTTATAAAAGTAAAAATAAGATTTAATTACAAAAATAAAAATATGGCTAAAGTAATAAAAATTGAGTGTTCTTAATATTTCAGTTCCCCAGCAACGGCGCCAAAAACTTGATCATTGTGTCAAAGTCTTAAAATTTATAAAAAGAATAATCGAACCTGGAAACTAACTAAGACAACGATAGAGGCAAGCGCACCTATCAAATAGTAGTATAGTTTAGTGGCAAGACCGAATTGTCGAACCACTACAAAAAAATAGTAGATCTGGTATGTTCCTAAAGTAAACCGATTTCAAACACATTCGATACTTAGAGAAAATTTGTAAATTTTTAGAAAAACTATTGTTTTGAGTTGGGCTTAGATTGAAAACCCATTTATTTAATCTTATAAATCCAACTTGACGTAACATGTCCAAAATAGTTCCTAGCAAAATATTAAAAAGTAATGTAAAAACAAAGAATAATCCACTGGGCCTTATGGCCTTATTACATCAAATAAACCCAAAATAAAATAAAAAAATATTGAAATTAAATAAAGTCCAAATTCTGAATAAATTCTTCAAGTGATGCATGGCCTCCTCATGGTCTACCTACCCATCCACACCGCTCATCACCGAAAAATAATTCCCACAATGGGGTGAGTCAATGACTCAATGTGCACACAATACTATCAATCAATAAATCAGGCATTCATGTTCAAAACATCGATCCATATAAAATGAGATTATGATGCAACCCAAACCCAATCCTAATGGTCCATCCGCTACTCTCCACCAGCATTCGCCATTCACACCGTGGGACTGCTAAGTCAACCCTCCATCCGCTACTCTCCACGTTGTGTCATTAGACACTATAATCAAATTTAAACGTTGTGTCATTTGACATCTTGTTAACCGGTTACCAAAATTTCGCAATGTGACCGTAGTCAACATTTTTCGTTGGTGAGACCAAGTCAACACCTTCGTTGGTGAGACCAAGTCAACACTGTTCTCCCCTTTTCAAATAAATCCAATGCCCCAAAACACATATATAGCATAACTTAATTTAATGTTCATATTCATATATTCGCATGTTATTAAATAACATTTTCACAATCCTATCGGAAGTAGGAAACGCACTGGTACTTTTGCCACATTTGTGGTACATAGCCACATTCACATTATTATTCACATTATATATTAAAATATTTAGCCATACAATATCGAAGGATAGTAAGGGTACACACCTTTTTCGCAATAGGTTCCTTGAGAATCCAGATCTAATTTTTAGATCTATTAATCCCTATATTCTACCATCCATTAACACACATTAATAAACCCCTTTTTAGACAAAACCAAATCCTAGTAGGATTTGTATTATTTACCTTGTTGCCAATTGGATGATTGTAAATCAAATCCAAATTACTAGTATCCTTTTCCTTGAAATCGGCTAATACTAAATCATGTAACCATGTGAGTTTTCGCTTTCTAATAATTATGGATCTAGTCTAGGTAACCACATGAACCTTGGCCGAATGTATAGACTTTCTTACCTTAGATCCCGAAGTTGATCTTTATTTCAAATTCTGCGAAATCTCTTGTTAGATTAGATCTATTGTTTGATTATGAAAGGGATCTCTTAGCCGAATGTACATTGATGTACTTACCTCGTTTAGAATCCCGAAAAATCCCTTATGCTATTCGCCATGAACATGAGGAGGGTTAGTATCTGAATTTTGGTAAAAGAAAAGAATAGAAGTTGATTGCTCTTAGATCTTACCCTTTTGATGTTGTAACCGACTTCTCCTTTACTTAGAATCGATGAGAATTTGGCCTTGATGGTAGAAACGGAGGAGAAAAGAGAAGAAAAGAAGATGGTATTTTGTTCAAGGAGAATTGAAAAAGAGAGGAGGGAAAGCTATGCAAATTTCGGCACACTCTAGGAAAGATGAGAGGATGGCCTTGATTTTCCTCTTTTAAGCTGAAATTGATATGCCAAGAGTCCTTGACTTGGCCACCACTCCTTTACAAGTGATAATATTATCATTTAATTATCACTTTAATTAAATTATAAGTACTTTATCCATCCTTTATCTCCTTATTTATTTTATTAAAATAATACTCATCTCTCGGTGGCTTTGCACTTAGCCCCCATTGACTCTCTAATAAGGTGGTATCGCAACGACCCACCAATTATTATACTTATGGTGTTTTCTCACTTAGCAACCGATCATTTATAAGCGATGGTATCGCATACCCCATCGATTATTAGTTACTCAAGTGGTAACACACAACCCACCAATAATAATATGGTAGATGGTATCGCACACAACCCATAATTACTATCAATAAGACATCCACTCACCACTTCCCTCAATAACGTAATCACATAGTTAATTCACCTAGCTCTTTCACACACGCTTAGTCCAACAAATCAATATCTCGATGGCTTTGCACTTAGCCTACCATAATCAATTAACAAGAAGTTATCGTACTTATCTTACCATCTAGCATTATCACAACACATGCACAACTCTACCACTTTTACTCTACTTGAGCCACATAGATTCTCAATCAATATCAACCATGCATCCAATATCAAATTCTACTACATTCATCAAATTATAAGTACTTTATCCATCCTTTATCTCCTTATTTATTTTATTAAAATAAATTCCTTTACTTAACACTTAATTAAACGAGTTTTAATCAAGTGAAACTCCTCTTATTCAACATGCTTGTGCCGTCCCACCTCCTAGCCTTGGAAGCAAAATAAGGCCTTCATTATTTGCTTCTGGATGTCTCAAACTCGAGCCCAAAACCTTTGCATGTGGGCTATTTCCTAAGGCCTTATGTGGCATCTTCAGCCACATTTCCAAGCCCGTTATTGGGTCAAATTTCATGTACTTTATATCTTTAGGGTCACTTGGCCCTAAGTTCCCCTTTGGCTCTAAAATTCGACATTCCGGTCAATTTTAAGTTTCCTAAAATTTTCGCTACTCAGATTTTCCGTGTTTCCAAAATGTTCAAGTTTCCCAAAATGTCTAAGTTTCCAAAATGTTCAAGTTTCCAAAATGTTCAAGTTTCCAAAATGTTCAAGTTTCCTAAATGTTCAAGTTTCCAAAATGTTCAGTTTCAAATGTCTAAGTTTCCAAAATGTCTAAGTTTCCAAAATGTCTAGGTTTCCAAAATGTTCATTTCCATTTCCATTTTCATTTTCATTTCCATTTCCATTTTCATTTCCATTTCCATGCATTTCTAGATTTCCAAAAGTATCAAAAATTTATTCATAATACTTGAAACTTGTCATTTATACAATTGAACTAATACTATTAGTGGCACTTTTTAGAAGCGGCGTCACTAATAACTTTTAAGCCGCTAAAAAAATACGCCGCAAACTTTAGCGGCGCTTGTGAAAAAAATGCCGCTAAAGGTCATGATTTTATCGGCTTTTCTCGAACGACTAAAGGTCATGACCTTTAAGCGGCTTTTTCACGCTAAAGGTCATGACCTTTAGCGGCGCTTTTCTCACAAACGCCGCTAAAGGTCATGACCTTTAGCGGTGCTTTCCCACAAACGCCGCCAAATGTCATGACCTTTACTGGCGCTTTTCTCATAAGCGCCTCTAAAGGTCATGACCTTTAGCGGCGCTTTTTGTAACACCCCTTACCCGTAATCCCCGCCGAAATCGGGTACGAGGCATTACCGTACAAATCTACCTAACCGCCGCTTAGGCTCAATGCGACTATTTCCCTTAAGATACCACAACAACCTCATTCCCGCCTTATGAGACCTCACTCATACCTACGAGGGCTATCGAGACTATATCGGGAACCCTTATGATCCGTAAAATTTCTTTCCCTTCTAAACCGGGACTACACGCCCATGTTAGAAGACACACACGCCCGTGTACATTTCACACGCCCATGAAAAATGAAGGCACGCCCGTGTACCCTCCCAACCTGCCCATGTCTTCCACCCGTGGTCGACACTGACTAATTTCACACGTCCTGGACACGCCCGTGTCTTCAAACCGTGAAAAGCTACTGACTTGATCCACATGGCCTGGGCACACGCCCATGTCCTTACTGTGTGCCTTACATGGTTCATGCACACAGTCGTGGGATCTACTCGTGGCCTATTCTAATTAATAATAATAAGGTGCAGGGTTAACACGGCCTAGACACACGCCCATATGTTTACCTGTGTGGGCACATGAAGGCTATCTACCAAGCCTTATGTCATTCACACTTGCATACATTCATAACTTATCACATAATTTCACATAGCATCAGCATTACTCTTGAATTAAAACATTTGATTATAAAAGATTAAGGTTTTCATCCCATACACTAGGGAGACTAATTCCTATATAATTACAAATAACTTGAGCCATCATCTATGGCTATACACAATCAAGACATAAGCTCTCTTGGGCCAACACAATTTGACTACATCAACAAGGACTTGATCAAACTTAAGTACTAGCCCTATACATGCCATGACTCATAAGGACTTGATACCTCATACCAAGCGTCTGCTCGATAGTGTGAAAACATCTCCGGTGGCCTTCAACCCAAGCTAGTCAAAACAACCTATAAGTGATGGGAAAAGAAAATGAGTAAGCAATAATGCTTAGTAAGTTCATCTGCATAACTGATAAATACTGATATTCATTAAATATAGATAACTACCAGGTATTACACTGGGTTTTTCCCATTAACTCATGGTTGCTTACTCAACCACTCTTGAAGCTTACTCATTCTATCTCTTACCACATTCTTACCGTGCCACAAGCCAATTGCTCGTTTAACTACCATCCATTCCTGCACTATTGTCATGTAATTTCATAAAACAATACATCAAGCATTATCAATAAACTACTCATCTCTCGGTGGCTTTGCACTTAGCCCCCCATTGACTCTCTAATAAGGTGGTATCGCACACAGCCCACCAATTATTATACTTATGGTGTTTTCTCACTTAGCACACCGATCATTTATAAGCGATGGTATCGCACACAGCCCATCGATTATTAGTTACTCAAGTGGTAACACACACAACCCACCAATAATAATATGGTAGATGGTATCGCACACAACCCATAATTACTATCAATAAGACATCCACTCAGCCACTTCCCTCAATAACGTAATCACATAGTTAATTCACCTAGCTCTTTCACACACAGTTAGTCCACACAGTCAATATCTCGATGGCTTTGCACTTAGCCTACCATAATCAATTAACAAGAAGTTATCGTACTTATCTTACCATCTAGCATTATCACAACACATGCACAACTCTACCACTTTTACTCTACTTGAGCCACATAGATTCTCAATCAATATCAACCATGCATCCAATATCAAATTCTACTACATTCATCCCACTCAAGAGTTTATCATAAATCGAATTCATCTCAATACAGTTCTAAATTCTAATGTGCATTAATTAACCACATCTCACTAGAGTTATCATATATGGATTTCATATTAATTCAATTCTATCACATACTAGTGCTTCTCGTGGTACAACCGCTTACATTCAACATCCCTGTTGAATCATTCAACTTATTACATAACTCTCTTGAGTTTCATACACATAGTTCTCATTAACATCACACCCCAATAGGGTCTTACATACTTTAACATGTCGATGCCGTGACCTTGACAAGGTCTCATACAAAATATCACATCGTTGCCAAGTCCTTGACATGGTCTTACACGAAACCTTAACTAACATCGTTTCATACTATTTACATCCCTTACTATTCTTATATTGAATTCTCCCGGCATCTCATCAATTGGCATTTCAACATTCATTGAGTATATATATATATATATACATTCCATACAATATTGGAATATTAAATTAGCTCGTACGTACTTACAAAAATTGCACATGAACTTACCTCGATGTCGAAATAGCCGAAAATGATTATTTGCCCACATCTCTCTTTTTATCCGTTTTAGGTCCGAAACTCAATTTTTTGATCTAAAACAATGAAATTTATTTATTTATAAATCATAAAATACGATAATACACTCTTTAGGAAAAAATGACCATTTTGCCCCCATACTTTGGCAAAATTATGATTTTGCCCCTAGGCTCGTAAATAATTTTTCATCACATTTTCTTGTTAAACAAGCCTAGCTGAAGATTTAATCCTCCCACAACTATCTCAAATTCCAACTATTTCATGCTTAAATGAACAAATTACAACCTTTGTATTTTAGCCCAAATTAGGTGTTTTCACCACAACACCTTTCACAAAAGTTGTTTATCATCATCCTACCATTCATTTTCTCCCATAAAACTCAACAACCAGCATAAAATCTATCATGGTAAGTCCCTAGACTTTCAACCATGTTGCAATTTAGTCCCCCCATTAGCTAGATTAAGCTTTGGGGACTCCAAAAGTATAATTTTTATCAAGAAAAGTCATCAAAATCATTTACTTGTGTGGAATAAAGCTTGCTGAAATTTTAAGCTCTCAAACACCCCACCATGGCTGATATTTTCGGTGGAGAAGGGAAGAAAAATATAAAGATGATAGCTTTTCACCTATTCATCTTATTTTATTCATTTATTCCACCAACTTTGACCAAATTAAAAGTTCTTGTCCCCTCTTGTATACATGGCCTACCATCACATTCAATATGGTCTAATTGCCCTTTAAAGACCTCCAATTAATAACCCATATCCATTTGGTGCCTCTAGCAAATAAAATAGAATTTTTGCACTTTATGTGATTTAGTCTTTTTTCGCGATTTAGCATGAAATCGCTAAAATTAAAACACCAAAATTTCCATACATCTTTATAAACATGTTATAACTCATAACATAACATGAAAAAAATTTTATCAAACCTCGAATTATTGATTCCAAAATCATTGTTCCAACTAGCCCCTAAATCGGGCTGTTACAATTCTCCCCCTTAGGGATTTTTGTCCCCGAAAATCTTGTCAGAAGGAGTTGCTACCATCATTCTTAGAATATTTCCATAAACTCTTCAAAATCACAAATTCATTTCCACAAGTTTCTTTTGCCAACAATCTTTAAGTTATCATACACAAGGTCGAAGTACCACTTGCGACTTAGATATTTCTTCCTCCAGGGCATACATTGAATGATCCACTAATTTGGAACTCTGCACATGTCCAAATGATTCGTTCGGATCCCTACTGGTTGATTTACTACAATTCGAATAACATTCTTCTTCTAGGAAATTTTATCAAACCGAATTTAAAATCTATAAGGTTTTATCTCACTTCCTCATCAAAGCATTCACCAACCGTAATAGTCTCAACTTGTACGCTTTGGAAACTCAGCTTCCAATGGTCAATTACTTCTGAACATAAACTCAATCATATCATAAAATGTACTCTATTGCCAAAACATTTATGCTCATAACTGTACTTCCTTATTCTTACATTAGTAGATATGCTACTACTAAATTCTATACCAAATCTTCTGTATAAGTTCTGGCTTTCTCATCATTCCAATTCTATCTCGAGGAAAACATCAACAACTGAAATTTTATCCAATGTGGATCTTTCATCTAGACATCTGTGCTATGTATATTATTTGAGAAGTATTACACTAACTATACACACCATTGCAATAGTTCAAGCCGTTTCCACTATTTCATTTCAAATCTTTTACAGCATAAGACACTCCCACTCATTAAAATTTAAAAAATACACATCAAGTTTCCCATAAATCATTTCATAACACCTAACTCACAACACAATCACGAAAGTGATTGTCTCAGGATCACTAACCGGTCAACTCTTTCTCTTGATTCAGACTAAACCCAGTACTAGAACTTTCAATTAGTAGTTCCTTCTATAGCTTTCAACTCAACCATCATGGTTTGAACACTTCAATGAGTATATGTTTGTATTATGCTTCCTACTCACTCACACACAAAATTTTATTCTCTTCACTAATTCACGTGCCAATATACACAGAACTTGAATCTTATCTCGGTACGTTAAACTACTCTTTTCTCCATACAAGGAACATATCTTAAGCACATTCTCACCCGAGTTTCTCTTGCTATGCAAATATAAAACCTTTACTATTGTCACATCTCATAATAGCAGGGACATCTCTATCAAATTCATTAACTCTATTTGGCTTACCTGAAACTCATCCCTCAATGTGAAACTCACGATTCCACTCCTTATACTAGAATCGTCACAAACTTCCTCCTCAAAGTACCCGAATAAGGTTACGAGGAGATAAAGGAACGTCAATTCCAATTACTAAATCGACAACCATTTAATCTGATTTCACAATCAGCAAATATTCTTGCACGATCTCGATTCATGAAATAAAAACTACATCGTCCCTGAAAGGCGAAAGATATTTACACGTAATACTTAAAGAGATCATTATGATCCATACAACTATGGTTATCATAATTGAACACTCTCACAATTCAAACATTGTTTCCTTAACCGTTTCGTCCTCAAATTCCTTAACAATTCCATTCTTTAATGAACATCAATTTAAGAGATCTCGATAAACATACACCTCGGACCTCCTACTCACCTGAGTCAAATAGCCTAGGCTAACTTTCTCTTTGTTTTTAACATTGCATAAGCAATACAATAGTCAAAGCATTCAGGCATACTCATTTACAATTGCCTCTAATGAGCACATACCGTGCCACACTCTGTACTAATTTCCTTGCTACTCGTTCACGAAGTGCCTGTATTCACTCATTCACATGACTTTAGTACAATTCTCTATTTTCTTAATTTCTTTCTCACAGTTGCATAAAATTATGCCTTAAATAGAAGATATCCAAACTTCGTTAGCAAATAATATACGTTTTATTTTGCTTCAACATAATTGACTTTTCACATTCTATAAATATTCAACAAAGTTGAATCCCACCCAAATAAAATATAACTGAAACCTGAATATATATATATATATATATATATATAGGCAACATGACCAAAAAGAAGCCATATATTTCATATGGGTCTTTTCATGGTTAAGACAAGCAGCATTAAATTTAACACTAAATACTGAAATTAAATCAACGAATTCAACTTAAACCCAACTATTTCATGAGTTAGAGACAGAAGAAAATTACAGTTTCTGGTCATCATCAATTTCAACTTTTTTTGGCAACCAGTAGTTGGATTTGCAATGTTGAACTGACAAAATAAAAAGAAAAAAAATCAGCAAAATGAAAAGAATAAACAAACCCCAAAAAGGATTGAAATATATTTATATTTAGTTCAAAAAAAAAAAAAGAAAGAAAAAAACCTTCACAATAAAAACAACAAAATACACCGTTGAATATAAAATAAATTGGATTATACCTTTAAGGTACACGGGTTGCTGGCTCTTCACAATACCAATGAAATCACATGGAATTATACGTCCCTGAGGTTTAAAAATGAGAAATTAAAATGCTTATTGCTACAAAGACAATGAGGTTTAGTATAGTGCTTGATTTTGCAAATATCACACAATGAAGAGCCATCCCAATCTATTTATATTTTAGGCGATTGTAAGCCATTGAGGTTATGCAAGAATGTAATATTTTTCAACCAAAGCTAAGGAACAATATATGTTAAATTAACACTCAAAGTGAATTCTCATGAATGGAACCTATATTCTAGTGAATAACATTCAAAAGAAGCTTTTATTGAACCATTAAAGTTCTCCAAGCAGCACTTTAGAACTTCAATTTGTTATTTCATGGTAACTAATTAAGATAATGTGCCATATCTTGACCAGTCTCTCATAAAGCTTTCTAGTCTCTTCATTTTATGCACAAATTCCCAAATTTACTGATAGCCTATGGGCGAGATCAAAAGTTACCCCAGACCGGTCTCCCGACATAAAACAATTTAGCACCTCAAATCTTTAAGATAGTCTAAGATGTTATATAAAGCAAGAATCACCAAATATGCTTCTTTTCGCAACATAAAATTCACCGTGGATTAGTTGATAAAACTGTCTTTGCCAATAGCTCCGTGTTCACCAAAATCAATTTCAACAGACTCATAAGGAAGTGGCACACCATCAATTGACACCCCTTGCAATTACTCTCCATGCTGACCTGAATTGAAGTAGATTTATCAATATATAATATTTGATAGCACAAATTCAACCTGGGATTATGATTAAATAGCCTATATACATATAAAGTGTTAATGATAGGTCGTAAGCATGTAAAAAGGGGGAGGAGGAGGACCAAGGAATGATAAGTTTAACTGAAGTTAGAAGCAGAAAGACTAACTCTTGCAGGATATCCAAGAAATGAAACGTTCCATACGCTTAGCAAACCCAAAAGTACCTATGCATCCAAAGAATGTTATCATACAATGTCATTAATACCACAAAGCAGATCCTGATACCAATTAGGAAAGACATTCAACTATCAACCAAACTTCTATCAGCAAAAACAGTGTTATATGTAGTTAAAATAAACTTAGTGTTTGGCTATCTACCTTGGAAAATACAAAGAAGATTATACTGGATTAATCCATCCTTGTTTAAAATACCTTAACCTTCATCGCATCATACATAGATTCTAGACAAATTCATCAACCCCATAATATAAATGGTAGAGTTATGCTAATTTAGTATGTAATAAAGAATAACAACTGCAGTGGAAGATTTTACATTAAGACACTTACAGGTATATTCTTCTCAAAAGGAGCTAAACGGAAATGCTCATCAATACTTGAAGCCCCCTTTAAGAACCTTGAAGTAACAAGTTAAAAAAACTTACTTATGTATATAACAAATCATGCCAAAAAAAATAAAATAAGTACATAAATAAATAATTTTCAGAAGCACCAAGTTAAAATGGATAATGGATTAAGTCGGCTGAAACTTAAAACCTACCTTTTAAGAATCTTGCAATTTTAGTTGTCATACTTTTGCAAGTATTTAGATGAGCTCCATGGAGAAATATGAAAAGAAAAACCCTTTTATTCCTAAGTTCGCTTTGTCATATTTACATGATGTATTTCCTTAGAACATCAAGTAGGCTATAAACCGCACAAATCTGTCTCACCTATAATATATGGACTTCTAATGGATGTTATAAGTTATAGGATTTGAAAAGAAAATACAATAGAGTCAAAATAATAACAGGTTACCATACTTTTCTACTATTGAAAAACCATATTGTAGAGACAAAGGCAACACTAATCAAGACCGAAAGCGCAAATGGCGTTTAAAGATTAGTCAACTTCCACAGCTCAATTAATCCTCAATAGAAATCAAGATCGTAAATGATGCTTAGAGGTAAGCAAGGGAGAGGGAATAATACTTACCATCAGATCGACCACCAACCCAATCCCGTAATGCAAATGCATTATTAGGGTCAATTCGAACTTTTCAACAAGTCGTATGTAAAACATTTATAAGTGAATAGGATCAATACTATCATATAATATGTAATGTACAGTCTAGTTTATTGGCCCTTTAGCAATTGCCAAGGAAGGAATAAATACAATGCTATGAAGCATGGATATTCAAAAAGTGAAAGGGCAATGCATAATAATGGGCCATCTGCTTCAAGCAAAAAAAGAATAAACATTTTCATTTTATCGAAAACAAGTTACACTGTACTCTAACACCTCAGCAATGTTTGATTTGTGGCACAAAAACCCAAAACAAACAATTCAATATGTACATAGTAGTACGGCAAATGTTAATCATTCAAATGAAGAAGTTAAAGGTAAAAATAATACCATAAGATTAGTACTGACTGCCACCATGTGTTTTGCAACTGCATAAGGCCTAAAATATTACAATCACAAGTGGCTTAATAAGAAAGCCCGATCATACCATAGTAATTAACATGGTAAATTAAATTCATTCCTTGAATATTGAGAATGATTCCTAAAAAGAGTGAAAAAATAAAAAAAACTTATTATAAGCATTCAAAGATGAGAAGATATCTGTTTTGCTCAATGCATTGTCACTCTTAATTTTTAGACCGAGAAATAGTTCTGATGTATTCACGTAAAATGTAGTAGAACCTCAAACTGCCACTGCATGCACATTGTCAAAGAAATAGCTAGTGTTACTAACCCAAGAGCAGAGAAATCCACTCCCTTAATGTTCGAGCATTCAACATAGTTTCTGCGGTTGTAAAACTCTTTGAAACCACCACAACTGGATAAAATTACAAGAAAATAAAATTAGACAAATCAACAGTGCAAAATGAGTTTAGAAAATAGAAAAACAGTATACTTCCAGAAGAATAAATGAAAATAGTTTACCAAGTGTTGTTTCAGGGTTTAATCCTGCAATATTTCTAGCAACATCGATAGGATCTACATTTACCAACGAATTGTCACTCAAAAATTCATGCTTTATTTGTTTAACCTTTATATATAAAGGTCAAATAGCAATCCCATAATTAAAAGTGTTATCACCAACAAAATGTGTTCTATCAAAAAAAAAAAAAAAAAAAGGAAATATGGGTGTTTTTGCATACCAATTTAACAAGCTCTATGTGTTCACTAGCTCTTCGAATCCTGTAACACCCCAAACCCGGTCAACACACTACGACCGAATATGGCATGTTACGGGGTGAAAATGTTTGAATAAACAAGTTTCCCCGGTTTATCTTTATTGGAAACTCTTTTATCGTTCTTAAAGTTTAGAAAACCCTAAACAAAGTGATGGTGAAAATGTTTTTGTGTTGCTTTAAAATCCAGAGAACTCATGCTTGAAAATCCGTTTGTTGTTACTAGTTTGTTTGAAAATTTAGGTTTTGAAATCATCTTTGTTAACTTTGTCATTACCTTGTGATTAATGTCACCCGATGGTAACGTTTGAAAAACCCGATATAGACTAAAGTTTTGAAAACATCGATTTAATCTCGGTTTCTCAAGCAATATCAAGCTATTAATCACATGCATAAGATAGGTAAAATAAAATCCAGAAGTAAAACCCAAAATAATACTTAGCGGCCTTATTACAAAACCAAAACCAAATTGAAAGAAAATAAATAAAACCAAAATAGTACTTTAAAGTCAAAACCTGAAACTAGCATGCATGGCTGCCTCGAGTCCTCCCTGACTCCATATCTGCAATCTACGCCTCATTTGCAAAATATAAGGGAAGGGGTGAGTCACCGAGACTCAGTGTATAAATCCCCAACCGGATAGTGCAAGCAACGCAAATCATGCAAACCCCATAACCTAACCATCCAATCTCCTTTATCTACCCCGTGTGGTCAAAACCACTTGTGGTCAAAACCACTGGTGACCATAGCCACAAATATATATATCGGTGTGGTCAAAACCACTGGTGACCGTAGTCACACATCAAGTGATGGGGCCAACCCATCGCATGGTCAAAACCACTGATGACAATCCCGTAATTAATCATGTGGGTCCAGCCCACTGTGGTACCAAACCACTGGGACGAGTCACAATATCCATATGTGGTCAAAACCACTGGTGGTCAAAACCACTGGGACTTAGTCACAAATTATAATATCAAAGATGGGGCCAACCCGTCGTATGGTCAAAACCACTGGTGACAGTCCAAATAATTCTTCCCCCTCCTCTCAACAATCCCACCATCATAACCATAACATTTGTGGCATAATAATACATGATGATGCAAATAACACATAGCATAACATTAAACAATGACATGATAGCTTATAACAAGATCCATAATCAGGGGACTTACCCGGAGTCCATGCTCATGCCACAAGGCATAACTACCGGTTTTAATGGCTATAATAGAAACACAATAAACATATCATACTAACGAAGTGTGTAAGCGTTACACACCTGGCTATTTGTAGATCTAAGCGAAATCCTAAAATGTTAGCCTTCACTCTACCCTACAATCGGCTAACACATACTTTTAAGAATATAGCCATTCGACTAAATCACCAAAATCCCGAAGATGTGTCACACAAAGGTAGCACTTACCTTAACGCTGATTTGGTTTCCAACCAAATCCCGAAGCTACGCGATGAACCTCCCTTTACAATTGGCTAAACACTAATACACACAAACGGTTAGCCTTCAGCTTTTGAATGAATAGGAAACAGATCTACACGCTAGAACCCTTACCTAGATCGGCCACCGAATCCCGAAGATCCACTGTATTCCGATACACTCCTCCCTACAATCGATTTTAACACATCATTAGGAATCTAAAAGCCATTTGGCTATAGCATGAATCCCAAAACCAAAAGAGATTGTTACCACCTTACCTTACTAACAGTTTTGGCCACCAAGCACCAACGTTCGGCACCCCTAAGTGATCTTAGGGGTTTCGGCTACCAACATGAAACAAGAATGAATTTTAGTGTACAGATCTTTGATAGAAGGGAAGATAGAAGAGAAGCCACTTACCAAGAGATTCGGCTATGCCTCAAAAAGAAGGAGATAGATTCGGCACTTCAGTGGAGACTTGATCACGTGAGAAGAGAAAGAAATAAGGCCAAGGATATTCGGCTAAACACTTGAAAGAAGAGAAGAAGAAGAAAACTCACAAGGTTTTAGCTTTTGAAGATGGTAAAGATGGAAGAAGAAAATGAAATGAAAAGAAGAGGAGAGAATGGCTGATAAGTTTCGGCTCTTCTCAACAAAATGGCAAGGTTTGGTTCAGCCAAATCCCAAGCTTGCCGAATGAGAAAAGAAAGAAAATGCACTTTGGGGTTCGGTTTTGACACTAAACAAAGAAAAGGAAGACTCTCAAAGTAAGTCGATTTAGATTTTCCCCAAAGCACATTCGGCCACCCTCCAAAGAACCCAAAACCGATTGCACTCCTCCTCCCCACAGTCCAACTTTCGGCCAACACCTTCAAATGAGGTTGATAAGATTCAAGCTCCTAAATTTCCTCACCTTCATCTATTTAACTCCTCCCATCCTTATTTTCCAGAGTCCACCCTGAGCACTCTACTTCCTCAGCTTGGCATCAAAATAATAAGCAGAAAATGAGATTTCTGCTGCTCGAACCTGAGCTCCCCCTTCCCCGCATGTGGCGTCACCTTCCTGGTACCCTAGTGGTGCCTACTTTGCCACTTTGCCACTAGGTTCTTTGTGCCACAACACACCAAGAATATCTTTTAACCCATAACTCCCTTAGCTCCTTATTCCTAAGTGCCAAAACAAAAATTTTAGCCACGACTCAGGCCTAACCCGAGGTCATGCCTAGGCCTTAAAACACCCTAAACTAGCACAGTAAGCACATCGTCACATGCAAACACACAAAATGCAGAGACCCCGATTTAAGGATGTTACAAATCCTATTTGATTCTTCCATTTTCCTAATCTGATCTGGTGTATACTTTACAACTACAAAAAGTAAAAGAACAAAAGAACAAAACCCCAAAAATTCAAAACACTAAACAATACAAAATCTCTTAAAAAAAACTCCAAAAAAATTGCACAAAGATGATAAATTTAAAAACTTGCCATTATCTTTATTTGAATAAATGTAGAGTGAAGAATAAAGAGTACGAAGAACAAAGAGAGCAATAACAATGTTAACGAAGCAAATAATCAGTGTTATCCTTTTATACGAGCACTGCCTGGAACCCAAAGCTTTGGGCTAATTTCTCTAGCCATTTTCCCTCATCCCACCATATCCCTTTCTCTTTTTATTTTCCCTTTCCTTTTCTAATTTCCACACCTCCCAACAGATCGATTAAACAGAAAATTTTACAGATCCCAAAGAACCAACCAAACTTTCCTTAAACCACGAAAAATGGAAGCCCTTAACAATGAACTTGATTTCCAGCTTTATGATTGCGTGCGTTTGAGGGTTTTAGCTTTATGTTGAACTGAGAAAAAAAAGAAAAAAAATCAGCAAAATGAAAAGAATAAACAAACCTTCATTTCTGTTCGAAAAGAAAAAATGAAAAGAAAAGAAAAATCAGCAAAATGAAAAGGATTGAAATCTATTTATATTTAGTTCAAAAAAAAAAAAGAAAGAAAAAAACCTTCATTTCTGTTTGATGGGTCTTTTGAGGAAGAAATGCCGCAGCTCTGCTCTTGCTAGCTTTAAGCCTTAAGGTTAGGGTTTCGCTTATGTTAAAGGGTTTTTATTTGTGGATATTTATATATATAAAAGGGAAATAATTGGGTGCTGCTAGTGAACACCATAACTTTTATCTGAATCAAATTAGACTCATACATATGGACATTTGATGGGTCCTGAATTCTAATTTGGGCTTTGGGTTAATTAGTTAAATGGGCTTACTTGGACCCACTATAATCGCTTTACTATAATTTAATTTAATTTAAATTAAAATAATTAAAATTTTGTGGGGAAAATGTAAAAATTATGTGCAGGAAAAACAAAATAAAAAATAAGTAAGATTTGAAAATACTTAAATCAATAATTAAAAATAAAAAATTTGATAAAAATCATAAGCACAAATTTAAAAAAAAAACTAAAATCAATGATTAACAATTTAAAGAAAAAAATACTAGTAAAAATCGAAATTTGAAAATTTATAACCTTCAACAATACAGCAATATAGATCTAGCAATAGCTAAGTAAGCAAAGAATATCTTCAATACAGAAACCTACAACAAAAGAGTTTATATATATATAATTTTCCAAAGAAAAGCTAAAATGTACTGAAACAATAAGGAATAGTTGATTACAGAGTTTGAATCTGTAAACCCTAAACTCAGAAACCTAACATATTTACCATTCCCCCCAAACCCCTAACCCTAAAACCATAAACCATAAACCCTAAACTCTTAACCATAGCCCATTAACCATTTCCCGAACCCTTAACCCTAAACCTTAACCCCTAACCACTAGCACTTAAACCTTAATACCGGTAAACACTAAGATATTAAACACTATACAATAACCCAAACAACAAACTTTAAAACACTAAACCCATAGATCAAAATAACAAACCCTAAACCATGAAATTAACATATTAAACATTAAACCCTAAATCAATTTTAATAGCTTAATTTGTAACTTAAATGAAAACTTCTAAATTGTTTAGTTAGCAATTTGTAACTTTTCATAATTAAGTAACTAAAATGAAACTTTCTCATTGCTTATAAGTGAATTTATCAAAATAAAATATAATTCAAAGCAAGAATAAGAAAAAAATATGAAAAACTTTTAGCGGCGATTGTGAAAAAGCGCCGCTAATGCGCAGGTCTTTAGCGGTTTTTACAAAAGCGCCGCTAATGCTCAGACCTTTAGCGGCATTTTTTTAAAAGCGCCGCTAATGCTCAGACCTTTAGCAGCGTTTTTTCAAAAGCGCCGCTAATGCTCTGATTTTTAGTTGGATTTGAGGAAAAATCGCTGCTATTTATCCTTTTTAGCGGCGTTTTGGAAATAAACGCCGCTATTGCTCATTTTTCTATAGCGTTTTCCTTCAAACACCGCTAATGTGTAATATTTACGGTGTTTTTCTTTAAAATGCCACTAAAAATGCCGCTAAAAGTCTGTGTTGGTGTGGTGAACCCAAAGGAACCAAAAGTACTAATACTAATTTTCTTTCTATTATTTAGCCTAAGGATTAAGAGAATTGTTATCTAATCTAAAATTAACTAACTACTAAGCTAAAGATGCAAAGAAAAAGAGAAGGAATTCGGGAAATACTTGTAGGAAAAACCAATTGATTGAGACAATACCCGAGGAAGAATCCACCTAGACTTCACTTGTTATCTAACTCTAAACCAAACAATTTATTCTGTAACAGCCCGATTTAAGGCCTAGTTGGGATAGTGGTGCGAGGCCACGAACCCGAGATGAAATTATGAGTTTTCCATGTTTATGCCATGTTTGCACGTTAGTATGAAAGTTTTGTAAAGCAATTTTATTAAGTTAAGGTCAATTGGTCCAAAAAGGACTAAATTGCAAAAGTTACAATATATGAGTTTCTAGAAGCTTTTTGCATGAAATAGCTTTAAAATAATAATTATGAGCCCTTAAATAGCAATTTGCCCAAAATTTAGTTTTTGGACAAACTTGGCCTTAAGAGACTATTATGGAAATTTTTAAGAGGAAGGGCATTTTGGTCATTTGGCCTAATTAGTGATTAAAATAGGATAAAGATGAGAAAAATTCACTCATCTTCTTCCTTATTGTTACCGAAAATTTGGAAACACCATAGCTAGGGTTCTTCATTTTTTTTCAAGCTCATAGTAAGTTCATCTTAGCCCTGCTTTTAATATTCTTCGTATTTTGAAGTTCAGATATGAATTAGCTAATTTTAACTATAAAATGAGCTAAGATGCATGTTCAAAAATCTACCCTTGAATGACATGCTTGTTAAATGATGTTTTATGAAAGTTTAAGAGAGTTTGATGTTAGATAAACATCTTTTCCTTAATGAATTTCATGAAAAATGGTAGTAGGGACCATTTTGTAACAGTTATAAAATTGGTCATACATACTAGAAATAGTGAGAATTGATGATTGTTATAGAAGAGAAAATGATTCAGTTGAGCATGAAGTTTAAGAAAGTTACATGAAAATCATTTTACGAGAATCAAGGCAAAAGTGTAAATATTAGAAATTATAGGGGCAAAATAGTAATTTTTCCAATGTATGAGTTATGAGTCAATTTAGTCAATATGATTTTTAAATTATCTATTTATGATTATAGATCAAGAAAAATGAAGCCTGGATCAAAATCGAGGCAAGAACAAAGTCGAGGACTAAATTGCACATCTATATACATTTTGTATATTGAGGTAAGATTGTATGATTTCTAAGCTTTATGATTATTATCATTAATTTGCTTAGTATAATGTAAAATAATTGTATGAAATGATCATGTTATGTTCAAGCAAGAAATCACGATAATATGTACAAACAAGTCCCGATTGAAGATGAATTTCCCTGGGATACTCGATCTACCACACAAGTTATCATGTAAGTCCAAGGCAAGCTTGGCATTGATCAAGTTAGCAAGCAAGATATCATGTAAGTCTAAGGCAAGCTTGGCATTGATCAAGATATCATGTAAGTCCAAGGCAAGCTTGGCATTGATCAAGATATCATGTAAGTCCAAGGTAAGCTTGGCATTGATCAAGTTAGCAAGCAAGTTATCATGTAAGTCCAAGGCAAGCTTGGCATTGATCAAGTTAGCAAGCAAGTTATCATGTAAGTCCAAGGCAAGCTTGGCATTGATCAAGATATCATGTAAGTTCAAGGCAAGCCTGGCATTAATCAAGTTAGCAAGCAAGTTATCATGTAAGTCCAAGGCAAGCTTGGCATTGATCAAGTTAGCAAGCAAGTTATCATGTAAGTCCAAGGACTCAAGCTTGGCATTGAGTATGTTATCAAGAGCAAGACTTCATATAAGTCCATGTCAAGACATGGCCTTGAAACCAAGATGAGACAACCCATTTAAGATCGAGTCTAGGATATGGCTTTGGCATCATATTATGTAGGAGGAGATTTAGTATCCTCAGCTATTCACAGAAATTCATCGGGCAAATGAGTAAGCTAAAAGAAGATATCAAGAAAGCTAAGAAAGTAAAGTTAGTATCAAGATGAAGTTAGATGAAGTTGACTATTATTCATGTTGTGAATGAGAAAGTAGATATCACGATTATTGTTATTATAGTATATTATAGTAAGCAATGATGATGCTAAGAGTTGTTACATGCAAACTTACTAAGCTATATGCTTACGTTATGATTCTTTCATTCTATGCAGTCCCACCAAGCTAGCTCGTGGATCATTAAAGTCGGAGCTCGCAACACACTATCAACTCTTATTTTGGTATAGCCAAGTTACTTTACTAAGTATGGCATGTATAGGAAACATTCATTTTGTGGACATGTTTTAAGAAGAGCCTTTGTAAAGGCTATCAAGTTTATTATTCTTTATATATGGCTAAGTGATTGGCCAAATTTGACTAAGCATGTATGTTTATTGAGATCAATGAAGCATGTAGTATTATTCATAAAATTGGGTTGTTATTGCATCGTTGAATTGTGTATGGTTATGATCTTCATTTTAGGGTGGCTAACGGCTTGGTAAATAGCCTATAAGTGCCCACACGGTTGGACACACGGGCATGTGTCAAGACTGTGTTAACCCTGCACCTTAGTATTATTAATCATAATAGGCCACGGGAAAATCCCACGGCCGTGTGTGTATGCCATGTAAGACACACGGTTTGGACATGGGCGTGTTCCTAGACCGTGTTGATTTAGTCAATATATCAAGGATTAGCACACGGTCTAAGCCCATGGGCATGTCATGGCCGTGTGAAATTAGTTAGTAACCTCCCACAGTTGGTAGACACGGGCGTGTCTAAGCCGTGTGTAAATAGTCAGTAGCCCTACACGGTTTGAGGGCATGGGCGTGCTTAAGGGTACACGGGCGTGTTCTCAAGTTACACGGGCGTGTAAACCCTACTTCAAAAATGAGTTATTTGATTTTAATTCTGAAAGTTTTCTAACATGAGTTAAAGGTCTCGTAGGCCCTTGTTATATGTGTTGACTAAGAAGGTGAAGTTTTTAAGTTGGAAAGAAATTTTATAGCCCGTAAGTACATGTTTCATTGAGTTCAAGCATAGTAATGTCTCGTATCCAGACCCAGTATCGGTCTTGGGTGTAAGGTGTTACATTTAGTGGTATCAGAGTTACGATTTAGTTGGTTCTAGGACTAACGTAGTACGAGCATGAGTCTAACTATACATGCCATACGTAAGAATGTTTTTATAATGATAGTGTGACGATTCCTGATGACTTAAATTATGTTTATGCATATAGTAAATGGATCCCGAAAGAGCTAAGGTGGATGTTGTAGAAAGTAACACACTAGCTCCTGTAGAAAGGACGGTGCCGTATAAGAATGAGAATAGACCTACTATGGTGAGTCAAGAAGGAGGAGGAGAAGAGGCTAGAGAAGCCTCCCTCCATATGATGGATGCCTGGTACACGGAGTTCGTTCGAGAGAACCCGAATGTACAACCCCTTCCACCCCCGCCTGTTCCACAACGTACTCCAGTAGCCCCTCAAGTAGTAGAGGTGGTAAGAGGAGGTAAACCTCCAATTGATAGGATCAGGAAGCATGGGGCAGAAGAATTTCGAGCTAGAAAAGATGATGATCTAGAAAGAGCTGAGTTCTGGTTAGAAAATACCATCAGAGTATTTAACGAACTGTCCTGCACTTCTGATGAATGCATGAAGTGTGTAGTCTCTCTCTTAAGAGATTCTACTTACCAATGGTGGAACACCCTTGTGTCGGTGGTACCAAGGGAAAAGATTTCATGGGAATTTTTTCAAGAAGAGTTTAAGAAAAAGTATATTAGCCAAAGGTTTGTAGACTAGAAGGGGAAAGAATTTCTAGAGCTGAAACAAGGCGAGATGTCAGTAACTGATTATGAGTGAGAGTTCGTATGAGTCAACAAGTACGCTCACAAATGTGTGTCCACTAAGGCCATTATGAGTAAAAGGTTTGAAGATGGTTTAAATGAGGACATTAAGCTGGTAGTTGCTGTCCTCGAATTAAAAGAATTCATTGTGCTAGTGGAAAGGGCTTGCAAAGCCGAAGAACTAGTAAAAGAGAAGAATAAATTTGAAATGAAATCTCACGATTCTAGAAAGAGACAGTGGAACAAGTCGTTCCAATCGTCATCCAAGAAGTCAAGAGATTTTCCAGCTCGATCAGCTACTTCCACTAGGTTTTCAAGGAAAGACAAGAGTAAGCAGTATTCGAGAAATAAAGCACAGACCACTTCAATTGCAAGTGTTGGAAATTTTAGATTTGACAGACCTGAATGTCCACAATGTGGCGGATGCCATTTGGGAGAATGCCGAGCACATGAAAATGCATGTTTTAGATGTGGTTCCCAAGACCATTTCATAAAGGATTGTCCTGAGATGACTAAAGAAGAGAGAACTCAAAACCCGAGATCTGGGAGTATGGTCAGAGGGAGACCGCAGAGGAACCCTGGAAGGGGGACAATTGGAAGAGGTAACCCCAGAGTGCAGGCCGCGAGACCCGAGGGCAGAGCGCCTACAAGGACTTATGCCATTCGCACTCGCGAAGAGGCATCTTCCCTTGATGTTATTAGGGGTACCTTTTCTCTTTACAATACCAAAGTTATTGCTTTAATAGATCCCGAATCCACACACTCTTACATTTGCATGAAATTATTACCCGATTTGGGTATGCCTATAGATACCACATAATTTGTGATTATGGTGTCTAATCCTTTAGGCAAGAGTATGTTAGTTGATAAAGTTTGTAAAGATTGTTCATTAATGATTAGAGGTCATTGCTTTAAAGCAAATCTTATGTTGTTACCATTTGATGAATTCGACCTCATTCTTGGTATGGACTGGTTGACTACTCATAATGTAATTGTAAATTGTGAGAAGAAATACATTGAGATGAGATGTGAGAATGGGGATACTCTTCATGTAGAATCAGATGAGCAAGGTAGATCGTCGGTAATAATTTCTCATATGATGGCGCAGAGATATCTAAGAAAAGGATATGAGGCATTATTGGCCTTTTTATTGAATAATAAAGAGACAGAGTTAAAGATTGAATCGGTGCCAATAGTATGTGAGTATGTGGATGTTTTTCCTGAGGAATTACCAGGATTACCACCAGTTAGAGAAGTTGAGTTCAGCATTGAGCTAACTCCCGGTACTGTACCAATATCCATTACTCCTTATAGAATGGCTCCAACAGAGTTGAAAGAGTTGAAATTCTGATTGCAAGAGTTGATGAGACAAAGGCTTTGCAAGATCAAGTTGTTCACCATGGGGCACTCCAGTTTTGTTTGTGAAAAGAAAGATGGCACCATGAGATTGTGCATTGATTCTTGTCGACAATAAAGTAACAAAGAAAGAACAAGTACCCATTACCTAGGATCGACGATTTGTTTGATCAATTGAAAGGAGCGATGTGTTCTCCAAAATAGACTTGAGATTAGGGTACTACCAAATTGAGAGTGAAAGATTCGGATGTATCCAAAACATCTTCGAACAAGATATGGGCATTATGAATTTTAGTCATGCCCTTTGGGCTGACCAATGCTCTTTGCGGTATTCATGGACTTAATGAACCGTAGTTTCTGACCATACCTTGACAAGTTTGTAGTCGATTTTATTGACGACATACTAATTTATTCCCGAGACGAGAATGAACATGCTGATCATCTACGGATAGTTTTACAGACTCTTCGAGAAAATTAGTTAAATTCAGTAAAAGTGAATTTTGGCTCAAGGAAGTAGGATTCTTGGGACATATTGTCTCGAGAGATGGAGTCCGAGTAGATCCAAGTAAGAGCTTAGCTATGATAGACTAGAAACCATCGAAGAACATCACTGAGATTAGAAGTTTTTTGGGCCTAGTCGACTATTATAAATGATTTGTCAAGGGGTTTTCTATGATTGCAACCCCGATGACTAAATTGTTACAGAAGAACGTGAAGTTTGAGTGGTCGAAAAGATGCCAACAAAGTTTTGAGAAGTTGAAAGCAATGCTGACAGAAGCTCCAGTTTTAGTACAACCCGAATCAGGGAAAGAATTTGTAGTCTACAGCAATGCAACCTTAAATGGATTGGGCTGTGTACTCTTGCAAGAAGGCAAAGTGATTGCTTATGCCTCAAGACAGTTAAAACCTCATGAGAAGAATTATCCGACGCATGTCCTAGAATTGGCCGCCATAGTCTTCACATTGAAGATCTGGAGACACCATTTATATGGCGAACGATGTCAGATTTTTACTGATCACAAAAGTTTGAAGTACTTGATGACGCAGAAAGAGTTGAACTTAAGACAACAAATATGGTTATGGTTGATAAAGGACTATGAGTTGGTCATCGATTACCATCCAGGAAAGGCGAATGTAGTCGCCGATGCTTTGAGCAGGAAGTCTCTGTTTATTTTAAGAGCATTGAATTCAAGGATATCTTTATCTGACAATGGCTCCATTTTAGCTGAGCTAGACCAATGTTCCTTCAAGAGATCTTGGAGGCTCAAAAAGAAGATAGTGAATTGCAAGTTAAGAGAGTTCAATGCGAGTCAGATGCTGAATCGGACTTTCAGATTAATTCTGATGGATACTTGATGTTCAGAGATAGAGTTTGTGTTCCGAGAAAAGAGGAGCTTATACAGAGAAATTTGTATGAAGCACATAACGGATGTCTATCTGTACATCCGGGTAGCACCAAGATGTATAATGATCTAAAGCAACAGTATTGGTGGCCAAAAATGAAGAAAGACATTTCAAGATTTGTTACCAAGTGCATGATTTGTCAGCAAGTAAAGGCTAAACACCAAGTACCTTCGGGTTTACTTCAACCTATCTTGATTCCCGAGTGGAAATGGGACTGTATCACCATTGATTTCGTAACGGGTTTACCGTTGTCTCCGAGCAAGAAAGATGCTGTCTGGGTAGTGGTTGATAGACTCACGAAGTCAGCCCACTTTATACCGATACGAGTGGATTACTCCCTAGACAAGTTGGCAAACTTGTATGTTTTAGAAATAGCAAGACTTCACGGAGTTCCCTTATCGATCATAACGGATAGAGATCCGAGATTTACATCCAGATTCTAGAAGAAGCTGCAAGAAGCTTTGGGTACAAAATTGAGTTTTAGCACAGCTTTTCACCCTCAAACTGACGGTCAGTCAGAAAGGTTAATTCAAGTACTCGAGGACATGCTCAGATGTTGTGTTTTGGAATTCGAAGGCAGTTGGGAAAAGTTTCTCCCATTTGTAGAATTTGCCTATAATAATAGCTTTCAGTCGAGCTTAAAGATGGCACCTTATAAGGCCCTATATGGGCATAAGTGCAGAACTCCCTTGTTTTGGACTGAACTCAAGGAAAACCAAATTCACGGGGTTGATTTGGTTAAAGAAGTTGAAGAGAAAGTGAAAGTAATTCGAGAATGTTTAAAATCTGCCTCAGACAGACATAAATCCTATTCAGATTTAAAGAGAAAAGAGATCGAGTACCAAGTTGGGGATAAAGTCTTTTTGAAAGTATCACCATGGAGAAAAGTTCTCAGATTTGCCCGTAAAGGCAAGTTAAGTCCACGTTTCATTGGACCTTACGAGGTTATGGAGAGAATTGGGTCGGTAGCTTACCGCTTGGCTTTGCCATCAGAATTAGAGAAGATACATGATGTGTTTCATGTTTCAATATTACGATGCTATAGATTAGGCCTTTCGTATGTAATTACCCCTTCGAAAATAGAAATTTGTCCCGACATGACTTATGGTGAAGAACCAGTCAAGATTTTGGCTCGAGAAGTTAAGCACCTAAGAAATAAGAGTATTGCCTTAGTAAAATTATTGTGGAAAAGGCACGAAATCGAAGAAGCTACATGGGAATCAGAAGAGAGTATGAGAAATCAGTATCCAAACCTTTTTGCTGGTAAGATTTTCGAGGACGAAAATCCCTAAGGGGGGAGAATTGTAACAACCCAATTTAGGGCCTAGTCAGGATAGTGGTACGAGGCCACGAACCCGAGATGAAATTATGAGTTTTCCAGGTTTATGCCATGTTTGCACGTTAGTATGAAAGTTTTGTAAAGCAATTTTATTAAGTTAAGGTCAATTGGTCCAAAAAGGACTAAATTGCAAAAGTTGCAATATATGAGTTTCTAGAAGCTTTTTGCATGAAATAGCTTTAGAATAATAATTATGAGCCCTTAAATAGAAATTTGCCCAAAATTAGATTTTTGGACAAAATTGGCCTTAAGAGACTATTATGGAAATTTTTAAGAGGAAGGGCATTTTGGTCATTTGGCCTAATTAGTGATTAAAATAGGATAAAGATGAGAAAAATTCACTCATCTTCTTCCTTATTGCTATAAAAATTTGGAAACACCATATCTTGGGTTTTCATTTTTTTCAAGCTCATAGTAAGTTCATCTTAATACTGCTTTTAATATTCTTCGTATTTTGAAGTTTTCAGATTATGAATTAGCTAATTTTAGCTATAAAATGAGTAAGATGCATGTTCAAAAATCTACCCTTGAATGACATGCTTGTTAAATGATGTTTTATGGAAGTTTAAGAGAGTTTGATGTTAGATAAACATCTTTTCCTTAATGAATTTCATGAAAAATGGTAGTAGGGACCATTTTGTAACAGTTATAAAATTGGTCACACCTACTAGAAATAGTGAGAATTGATGATTGTTATAGAAGAGAAAATGATTCAGTTGAGCATGAAGTTTAAGAAAGTTGTATGGAAATCATTTTACGAGAATTAAGGAAAAAGTGCAAATATTAGAAAGTATAGGGGCAAAATAGTAATTTTTCCAAAGTATGAGTTATGAGTCAATTTAGTCAATATGGTTTTTAAATGATCTATTTATGATTATGGATCAAGAAAAATGAAGCCAGGATCAAAACCGAGGCAAGAACAAAGTCAATGACTAAATTGCACATCTACATACATTTTGTATATTGAGGTAAGTTTGTATGATTTCTAAGCTTTATGATTATTATCATTAATTTGCTTAGTATAATGTAAAATAATTGTATGAAATGATCATGTTATGTTCAAGTAAGAAATCACGATAATATGTACAAGCAAGTCCCGATTGAAGATGAATTTCCCTGGGATACTCGATCTACCAGACAAGTTATCATGTAAGTCCAAGGCAAGCTTGGCATTGATCAAGATATCATGTAAGTCCAAGGCAAGCTTGGCATTGATCAAGATATCATGTAAGTCCAAGGCAAGCTTGGCATTGATCAAGTTAGCAAGCAAGTTATCATGTGAGTCCAAGGACTCAAGCTTGGCATTGAGTATGTTATCAAGAGCAATACTTCATATAAGTCCATGTCAAGACATGGCCTTGAAACCAAGATGAGACAACCAATGTAAGACCGAGTCTAGGATATGTCTTTGGCATCATATTATGTGGGAGGAGATTTAGTATCCTCGGCTATTCACAGAAATTCATTGGGCAAATGAGTAAGCTAAAAGAAGATAGCAAGAAAGCTAAGAAAGTAAAGTTAGTATCAAGATGAAGTTGAGTATTATTCATGTTATGAATGAGAAAGTAGATATCATGATTATTGTTATTATAGTATACTAATCAATGTGATCAAGTTATACAGGTATCATTGATACCTTACAAGTATGATAATAGTAAGTGTTGTGAGACATGTAAGAATCTATTTGAGTAAGTAGGCTCTTTAGCTGAAATTCATGATACCATTGTGTATGTCAAATGGTTTATATTAAGCAATGATGATGCTAAGAGTTGTTACATGCAAACTTACTAAGCTATATGCTTACGTTATGATTCTTTCTTTCTATGCAGTCCCGCCAAGCTAACTCGTGGATCATTAAAGTCGGAGCTCACAACATATTATCAACTGTTATTTTGGTATAGCCAAGTTACTTTACTAAGTATGGCATGTATAGGAAACATTCATTTTGTGGACATGTTTTAAGAAGGGCCTTTGTAAAGGCTATCAAGTTTATTATTCTTTGTATATGGCTAAGTGATTGGCCAAATTTGACTAAGCATGTATGTTTATTAAGATCAATGAAGCATGTAGTATTATTCATAAAATTGGGTTGTTATTGCATCATTGAATTGTGTATGGTTATGATCTTCATTTCAGGGTGGCTAACGGCTTGGTAAATAGCTTGTAAGTGCCCACATGATTGGACACACGGACGTGTGTTAAGACTGTGTTAACCCTGCACCTTAGTATTATTAATCATAATAGGCCACGGGCAAATCCCACGACCGTGTATGTATGCTGTGTAAGACACACGATTTGGACATGGGCGTGTTCCCAGACCATGTTGATTTAGTCAGTATATCAAGGATTAGCACATGGTCTAAGCCCACGGGCGTGTCATGGCCGTGTGAAATTAGTTAGTAACCTCTCAAGGTTGGTAGACACAGGCGTGTCTAAGCCGTGTGGAAATAGTCAATAGCCCTACACGGTTTGAGGGCATGGGCGTGCTTAAGGGTACACGGGCGTGTTCCCAAGTTACATAGGCGTGTGAACCTTGCTTCAAAAATGAGTTATTTGATTATAATTCCGAAAGATTTCTAACATGAGTTAAAGGTCTCGTAGGCCCTTGTTATATGTGTTGACTAAGAAGGTGAAGTTTTTAAGTTGAAAAGAAATTTTATAGCCCATAAGTACATGTTTCAGTGAGTTCAAGCATAGTAATGTCTCGTATCCAGACCCAGTATCGGTCTTGGGTGCGGGGTGTTATATATTCACTTAACTTGATCTGTAGGATTCCCTAATTTATATTAATACCTCTTTCGAGGCTACTAACGTCTAACCCTAGGTTGATTAATTGAAATTTCTTTCTAATTAAAACCTCTAGAATTGCATTAACTCGATCTATGGACTCTCATATTAGGTTTGACCCTAATCCGGTAAATTTACATCATCCTATTTCTAGGGTTGCGTTCAACTCTGCTTAACTATGCTAGATCTACTCTTAGGCAGGGACTTTTGGTCCACCACCTAAGCATATCAATACTTGAATCAATACCCCGAAAATACTAAAACAAGAATTAAGAACACAAAGTTAAGAACAAATCAAGTATTTATCATACAACTCAGATAACAATAACAAGATTCATCTTAGGTTTCATTCCTATCAGGTATCTAAGGGTTTAGTTCATAATAGTAAAAGAATACGTCTCAAAAGAAAATATAAAAAAAAAAACATAAAGAAAACCCTAAAACCCCCTGAAGGAATTGAAGGAGAAGTCCTCAGTCTTGAATGTGATCCTGGCTTCTTGAGATGAATCAATTGGCTTTCTTCGAGTGAATCCCATAATTTGGCCCTTTGGCTTGGCTCCTTGGCCTAGCTGAACCGTTGAAAAGCCCTGACAGAAGGCTTCTGTCGAACCCCCCTTTAAGTTGCCTCATAGGGTGTTTATATAGGCTTCCAGATGCCTTACTTGTCTCGAAAGTATCCTAATCCGAATAGAACTCTTCTTTTCTACGGCAAGACCACGCCTATAGTGCACACCCGTGTAATTTGAGGCCAGACTGTGGTCTAACCTGTTATAAAGGCACGACCATGTGTTTTGGGGTCCAGGCCGTGTTCGGCTCTTCTTAAGAGGCATGGCCGTATGGTCTTGGGCCCAGGCCGTGTGGATTTCGTGCTTTGGCCCATTTTCTCCGTTTTTAGCCCGTTTCTCATTCTTTTCATCCTCCAGTGCTCTCCTGAGTATAAAACATGAAATTAAAGGATTAGGAGCACCTATTTCCATAATTAAAGGGATAAATCATCCAAAAGTATGCTAAATGTGGGATTAAAATATGTTCATATTACGGTTTATCAGTTCTCCATCCGTGGTGAACACTGACCACTTCAATGACCTAACCACACACCCGTTTGGATATCCCGTGGTCTATTCTGACTTAAAATGCTAACATGCAGGGGACTCACAGCCAAGTCACATGCCCCTAGGTCAACCGTGTGTCACACATGGCCTAGAAACACGCCTGTGTGTCTACCCACATGAACAAGAACAAATCTATTTGCTAAGCTCTTTACACCCATCTAACTCATACAACAAGTACTCAAATAACACATCCATAATCAACTCAAATTCAAACACAATCTCACATAGATAACTACATCTTTTCATATAATAAAGTAGCCATAAACCATGGCATTATACAAAATAGAGTATCAATCTATAGGCTAACACATCTTAGCCATTTACAACAAAATTCCTTAACTTGTCTAACCTCTATACATGCCATATGCAAAACATTAAGTTTATTGTACCAGAGTGTACTGATAGTGTAGGCGATCTTCCGACTAATCCACGTGTCTCGATTCAACCCTCTTTCTTTATAAGACAAGGGAAAAGAAAAGGAGTAAGCTTTGAGCTTAGTAAGTTTACATGTAAACAATATAAAATTATAGTATGTACTAATCATTTATATAACGTTTCATACTAAGCAAGAAACAATCTATGTCCATAATCATGCTTACTCATTTTTCTCGTTTTCTATATCCCAACCATACTATCAGCTTAATGTGTACATTCATTATCATGTTCCCCTGCACTTAGCATCACAATATCGTACAAAACCAACATACAACCTATTAATCAATTACTCATGGCCAATTTATTCGGTGGTTTCGCACTTAGCCCATCATCAGTCTTTACTATGGGTGGTGTAGAAGGCCCATTTCGCCCGGGCCCGTCAGATAGTAAACCAAATTCAAAATAAATAATAATATTGATAAAATATGAAATAGGTCCAAATAATCAAAAGTCCAATAAACAGTCCATCAAGTTTTAATTTACAGTAGCCCAAATTACATTCAACTCGAGCCCAAATTACTGATTACAACAGGCCCAATAGAGGCCCAAAGTAATAACCTAAATGCCCAAAATGAAACAAAATCAAAAACCCTAGCCAACTAGGGTACGCCACAGGCCCTTTCGTCCACACGCCCCACCTCCGTACGGTGCCACGTCTGTGCAATAGCCTTGTACGCTCCTCCGTATGACCTCCACTACACTTCATACATCTCTACAGGAAGACAAACAAATGACAGTAGCAATACTTTTTCTTTGTATTTATTTTATTATTCCGACTTTCGGCCTTTAAAAAAATGAAAGAAACCATTGTAGCATTTTTTTACGCATACTGAATACAGAAAATTATAAAGAAATCAGAAACAGAATTCTGAAAGGTGATTCTTAGTTCTCAATAATCTTTTTCTTTCGCTTCTCCTTTATTTTGAATCTTTTTTTCTATTTTCTAGTGAAAATCTAAAAGGAAAAGGGGTTTACCGGTATAAAGTGAACCGTCCGACTGCTTCTTTCGTCAAAATTAGAGTAAAGAGGGTCTGTGAGGTTGAGAATCGAAGCTTTTTGGCCCGATTTCATAAGGAACTTTGGAATAGGCCTGAGTTCGTCATGAGTCTGTCACTAGCCGTCGATTGCTATGGTGCTTTAGTGGTCGAACAGTGTGGGTTCTTTTGATGCGACGGAGAAATGGGGTAAAACAAGGGCTACGATTTTGCTTTCAAAAGAAAGAGGGACCGAGTTTCTATTTTGTTTTTTTAGTTTTTTATTTTAAATTGTATGGAACAATGCCGTTTGGAGCCTGATGAAGTGGCCTCAAAATGATGCCGTATGGACTGACCCGATTCGACCCGACCTTATCACCCTCTGGATCTGTGCATTTTTCGGTGAAGGGATATTTGCGCAATAAGCCCTCCCGCTTTTGTAGTGAGGTGTAATGTGGTCCCACATTTTTCTTTATTTTGTCATTTGGCCCCTTAATTTTTACTTCTGGTTCATTTGGGTTCGCGCCGAAACTATGAGTTTTAAGGGTTTGGGCTAATTGCTCATTTAATCCCTATCCTTCGCGTGCGTTTTCCATCTGGGTCCTCCTGTTGACTTAATGTTTAGCTTTTAGATCTCTAATTTTGTTTTGATTTTAATCTCGTCCCTCATCTGTTTTAATTTATTTATTATTCTATTTTCATGTTTCTGTTTTATTATTACCGTTATTACTATTTATCCTTTTATTTCCTATTATTTATAAATATATATCATTTATATTAAGTTTCTATAGTATCTATTTTAAATACTCTTATATATTATATAAAATTTAAATTATTTCATACTTTTATTTATCATTTTAAAGATCATTTTATGACTACTTATTTTAAGACATTGTATATTAATTATTTTGAACATTTTGCATATTTTTGTCTTCAAATAATTTTTATATATAATATTGGTTTTAATTACTTTTCATTTTACATTCGTTTTTTGTATATTATTTTGCTCCATTTACTTCAATAACTAATGTGAAAATTGTGTTATATGATTATTGCTATTGTATGGATTAAAATTGTTAATTTGTAACGATTAATTATTTGTGATTCATCATTGTAATATTTGACGTATGGATTAATATCTTGCTTTGTATATTACTATTCCATTGTATCTTATGAAAAATGTTGTGTTTTAATGTCATTTCAGTTTTAAAATCATTTTTACTCAAAGTTTTTTTTTGAAATGAGGCAATGCTCATGTTTGAGAGGTTTCGAGAAAATCGTGCCCTAACTTACTGGGTTCTGATTCTTCTCGTTAAAACCTAGCAACCGAGTACCCTTTTTTATTTTAAATCAAAATGCATAGTATTTTAAATAAAAAAAACTTATTCTCAAGAATTTGAGACATTGCGCCCTACCTTACTGGGTGTGATGTTTTATCATCTCGAGATAAGAATTTCAAAAAAAAAAAAAACAGAGGCAATGTTCTGTATTCGGGAATTTTGAGAAATTGTGCCCTAACTTACTGGGTTCCAATTTTTCATAAGGCCCAAATAATCGAATACCCTTCTCAAACTTTATTACTCGTTTTTTAAAAATCAAAAGATAAATTTAATTTCAAGAATATAAGATGTTGTGCCCTAACTTACTGGGTACGACATTTTATTTCTTCAAAATAAGAAGTTTTGGCATCCAATTTAATTCTATCCAAATGTATCTTAAACAAACAGATCATAATCTAGAATCTTTTCAAATTTTCGACATTAAGACATTAAGTAATCAATTAGGTACTAATTTTTTGGGTGCTACGAGGGTGCTAACCCTTCCACGTTCGTAACCGACTCCCGATGTAACATCCTGAATTTGGGCCTAGTGGAATTGGGCCCATTGGGCCTTAGGCGTAGGAGCGTTTAAAATTTTTGGGAATAAGAGAACGACATTAGTGCAAGTTGGACCTATTAGGTGAGTGATTTTGGAAGGTTGGGGGGCTTCTATGAAGTCCCGGGTTCAAACTTTGGCTTTAGGAAAATTTTGGTTTTAGGTGAATAAAACCCTGAGAGTTAGTAGTAGGCTTTAAGAATAAAATGTGGAGAAAAATGACACAAGTGGAGCGTGTGGTGTAGTGGCAAAGTGACGCCACATAGGAGACAAGGGGGTGACGCCCCAAGGAAGGAAGGAGGTCTAAGGTTCAAGTCTTGGCTCTTGCATTTTGGATTTCTTTTTAAATGGACTCTAAAATTTTTCCATAGCGTTATATTTAGTTGCGCATGATTTTAGACACAAGAAAGTGAGTGGTCTAGTGGCAAGGTGTCATTAAGGGTGCAAAGGAGCTTGGGTTCGAATCTCATGGCAAACAAGGGAGTATTATTTTGCAGATTGGATGAGAAAAGCTTGAGTTGGATTTAAACTCTACTGATGGAGGGATCCCACATCGAAAAGATACAAAGAAGGAAGGTGAGAAGCTAGCTATATATAGAGCATTTTGTGAGGAGAGTTAATATACCTTGGTGGGCGTTTGGGTGCAGACCTAGAGGATAATCGCCAATAGTTGCGAAGGAAGGGCTACTATAACGTGAGGTGCACGGTAAGGTTACGGTGAGGTTTCGATTTCCAATAAGTGTATATTAAGTTATGATTAATCATTAGGTGATGTCGATTGTAGGTTAGTGACTAAGGGGTTTGTAGTGCGCATGGTTACCAGGTTTGTACAAACATTACACACATGATGTCGGCAATGTCGAAAAGCCGAAAAGCCAAAAGTGGCTAAATGGGCCTGTGGGCCCTGAGGCTAAGTTTGATGAAATGGTTTGGTTGGTTATACGAATTGAATTAGTCAAGCATGATACATGAATTGGATTTGTTTTGGGCCCAATAGGCCATATGATGAGATTTGGGCCTAATGGGCCGTAAGGGAGTTATTTGGGCTTGATGGGCTTATGGGGACGTAGACATGTATGTTAGTGTTTATGGACCTTAGGTCTAGTTTGAACAACTCGTAAATTTCATAAGACTTAATTTTAATTAAACATGTCTGTGAACGAGTCGTAGGGTTGGAGTGTGGAAACGGGCGTACGCATGTCTAGGATTGGATCTAGGGAGAGCTTGGTATTTAAGCGGCCCTAGTGGCCCACCTCCTCTTTTTTGGAATCCTACCTGGTGCGTAGTGTCTGTTCACTTTAGCCGCGAGGACTTGTTGATGGGCCAAAGTTCATAACTAAAAATTCGAGAGGGACCAAATACCCTTATATTTGTTAAATTACTAAAATACCCTTATATTGGTAACGTACCAAAATACCCCTATTTTGCTAAATTATCGAAATACCATCGATTTGTGAAATTACCAAAATACCCTCAGTTTGTAAAATTACCAAAATACCCCCGATTTGTGAAATTACCAAAATACCCTCAGTTTACGAAATTACCAAAATACACCCTGTTTGTGAAATTACTAAAATACCCTTGATTTGTAAAATTACCAAAATACCCCTATAGGGTAGAATTATGAAAATACCTTTGGTAGGTAAATTACGAAAATACCCTTGGTAGGTAAATTGCGAAAATACCCTTGGTGGATAAATTACGAAAATACCCTTGTTAGATAAATTACGAAAATACCCTTGGCAGGTAAATTATGAAAATACCGTTGGTAGGTAAATTACAGAAATACCCTCAATGGGTAAAATGACCGATATGCCCCTAGAGGGCAAAAAAAAACAAAACGCCCCTACATGTTATATGATTATTCTTGTATGTGATTTAAGGTTGTTATCGTATGATTATTATTGTATGTTGCATTCATGTGTTATTATGTTGCATGGGGATGGGATTATTCGAAAGGGGAAGTGCAGATAGGATCGCATGGTCGCTTGACGACTGTGGATCCACTGAAGGCTTTTAGCCATCGGCAGCTATGCTGCACCGATAAGATAGTGCCGCAACCGGTGCTACATAAGTAGTGTAGGGATGGGTGGGTCGATTAAATCCCCACAGGAGTACAAAGTTGGACAGGAGACGGAGTGCAGGGTTGGTATGGGCATTATGCATTGCATATGTGGTTTTATTTGAGATGGGCCCAAGCCTAGATAAATATGATTTGTGACATTTATGGGCTGAGGCCCAACTGAGGCTTTTATGGGCTAAGGCCCAATTGCCACCATTCTTGAAATGGGCTTCGGCCCAAACTGTTGTGATTCATGTTCTTATTGATGAGGTTATGCACACCTGAGTTTTAGTAAACTCACACCTTCTTTTAATATTTTTCTCGGGTAATCCTTAGTAAGCGGTTTGACGTGCTAGAGGACTCGGAGGTGGCCACACTACGAGCAGTTTTGGACTCTAGTATTTTACTTATTTTTAACTTGGGTTAATATTTTGTAATCAGGCCTCTCTTAAATTCTGGTTTTAGTTTTGAATTTTTAGTTTATTATGTTTTAAATCTGCTAAACTATGTATCATGGTTTTCCAAAACAATATCTACTTTCAAAATACTACGCTTTCGCGAATTGGTCGTAAACATCACGTTTTCATAAGTCAGTCATTTTAATTTAGTTTCTGCAACCAACAAAGTTTTTTTAATAACTTTTTAATAAATGTCGATTAATAATAAACAAACGCAAATTGGGACTTTAGTTTTTAATATCAAGAAAGGTTTTCAAATGGAACCATGGTTTCTCGAAAAGCACCCCAATGTGACACGCCAGATTCGGGCCTAACTTCTAGGCCGGGTTTGGGGTGTTACATTTAGTGGTATCAGAGCCTAGGTTGCAAAGCTCGGGCTATGAATGGGCCTTAGATTTTTATTTTTTTAGAAAAAGTTTTGCAGGATTCTTGAAGTGTGGTTCATCGAGCCCTCGACGTTGAGCCAAGTAAGTTTTCTGTTATTGTTTGAATTATTGAACTGTATAGATAATGGGCTACTTAAAAATAGGCTTTTAGAGACTAAAGCCCGTAGGGAACTTAAGACTGTAGTGGATTCTCGATAGCGGAATAACTCTAAGAAATTGTTGTTACTTACATAAGACATTTGCCCTAAACAAGCGGAAGTAAGTACTAATTTCATAAAATTCTTAAATCGAAAAGCAATGAAAGCATAGTGGTGTGACTTGAGTGGTGCGTTTAGTAGTTAGCTGGAAATTTCGAGGACAAAATTTCTTTAAGGAGGGTAGATTTGTAACATCCCGAATTTGGGCCTAGTAGAATTGGGCCCAATGGGCCTTAGGCGTAGGAGCGTTTAAAATTTTTGGGATTAAGAGAACGGCATTAGTGCAAGTTGGACCTATTAAGTGAGTGATTTTGGAAGGTTGGGGGGCTTCTATGAAGTCTCGGGCTCAAACTTTGGCTTTAGGAAAATTTTGGTTTTAGGTGAATAAAACCCTGAGAGTTAGTATTAGGCTTTAAGAATAAAATGTGGAGAAAAATGACACAAGTGGAGTGTGTGGTGTAGTGGCAAAGTGACGCCACATAGGAGACAAGGGGGTGATGCCACAAGGAAGGAGGGAGGTTTAAAGTTCAAGTATTGGCTCTTGCATTTTGGATTTCTTTTTAAATGGACTCTAGAATTTTGCCATAGGGTTATATTTAGTTGCGCATGATTTTAGACACAAGAAAGTGAGTGGTCTAGTGGCAAGGTGTCATTAAGGATGCAAGAGAGCTTCGGTTCGAATCTCATGACAAGTAAGGGAGTATTTATTTTGCGGATTGGACGAGAAAAGTTTGAGTTGGATTTAAACTCTATTGATGGAGGGATCCCACATCGGAAAGATACAAAGAAGGAAGGTGAGAAGGTAGCTGTTAATATACCTTGGAGGGCGTTTGGGTGCAGACCTAGAGGATAATCGCCAATAGTTGCGAAGGAAGGGCTACTATAACGTGAGGTGCACGGTGAGGTTTCAGTTTTCGATAAGTGTATATTAAGTTATGATTAATCGTTAGGTGATGTCGATTGTAGGTTCGTGACTAAGGGGTTTGCAGTGTGCGTGGTTACCAGGTGTGTACAAACACTACACACACGATATCAGTAACGTCGAAAAGCCGAAAAGCTGAAAAGCTGAAAGTGGCTAAATGGGCTCGGTGGGCCTTGAGGCTAAGTTTGATGAAATGGTTTGGTTGGTTATACGAATTGAATTTGTCATGCATGATACATGAATTGGATTTGTTTTGGGCCCAATAGGCCATATAATGAGATTTGGGCCTAATGGGCCGTAAGGGAGTTATTTGGGCTTGATGGGCTTATGGGGACGTAGACATGTATGTTAGGGTTTATGGGCCTTAGGTCTAGTTTGAACAACTCGTAAATTTCATAAGACTTAATTTTAATTAAACATGTCTGTGAACGAGTCCCAGGGTTGGATTGTGGCAACGGGCGTACACATGTCTAGGATTAGATCTAGGGAGAGCTTGGTACTTAAGTGGCCCTAGTGGCCCACCTCCTCTTTTCGGAATCCTACACAGTGCGTGAGTGTCATTCACTTTAGCCGCGAGGACTTGTTGATGGGCCAAAGTTCATAACTAAAATTCGAGAGGGACTAAATACCATTATATTTGTTAAATTACTAAAATACCCTTATATTGGTAAAGTACCAAAATACCCCTGTTTTGCTAAATTATCGAAATACCCCTGATTTGTGAAATTACCAAAATACCCCTAATTTGTGAAATTACCAAAATACCCCCGATTTGTGAAATTACCAAAATACCCTCAATTTACAAAATTACCAAAATACACCCAATTTGTGAAATTACTAAAATACCCCTGATTTGCAAAATTACCAAAATACCCCTGTAGGGTAGAATTACGAAAATACCCTTGGTAGGTAAATTATGAAAATACCCTTAGTAGGTAAATTACAAAAATACCCTTGGTGGGTAAATTACGAAAATACCGTTGGTAGGTAAATTACGAAAATACCCTCGATGGGTAAATGACCGATAAGCCCCTGGAGGGTAAAAAATGACGAAAATGCCCCTACATGTTATATGATTATTCTTGTATGTGATTTAAGATTGTTATCATATGATTATTATTGTATGTTGCATTCATGTGTTATTATGTTGTATGGGGATGGGATAATTCGAAAGGAGAAGTGCAGATAGGATCGTATGGTCACTTGACGACTATGGATCCACCGAAGGCTTTTAGCCACCGAGCAGCTATGCTGCACCGATAAGTTAGTGCCGCAACTGGTGTTACATAAGGAGTGTAGGGATGGGTGGGTCGATTAAATCCCCACAGGAGTGTAGGGTTGGACAGGAGAGGGACTGCAGGGTTGGTATGGGCATTAATGCATTGCATATGTGGTTTTATTTGAGATGGGCTCAGGCCCAGATAAATATGATTTGTGATATTTATGGGTTAAGGCCCAACTGAGGCTTTTATGGGCTAAGGCCCACCGTTACTGAAATGGGCTTTGGCCCAAACTGTTGTGATTCATGTTCTTATTGATGAGCACATGAGTTTTCATAAACTCACACCCTCTTTTTAATGTCTTTTCTCAGGTAATCCTTAGTAAGCGGTTCGACGTGCTAGAGGACTCGGAGGTGGCCACACTACGAGCAGTTTTGGACTCTAGTATTTTACTTATTTTTAACTTGGGTTAATATCTTGTAATCAGGCCTCTCTTAAATTCTTGTTTTAGTTTTGGATTTTTAGTTTATTATGTTTTAAATCTGCTAAACTTTGTATCATGATTTTCCAAAACAATATCTGCTTTCAAAATACTACGCTTTCGCGAATTGGTCGTAAACATCACGTTTTCATAAGTCAGTCATTTTAATTTAGTTTCTACAACCAACAAAGTTTTTTTAATAACTTTTTAATAAATTTCGATTAATAATAAACAAACACAAACTGGGACTTTAGTTTTTAATATCAAGAAAGGTTTTCAAATGGAACCATGGTTTCTCGAAAAGCACCCTAATGTGACACGTCAGATTTAGGCCTAACTGCTAGGTCGGGTTTGGGGTGTTACATTTAGTGGTATCAGAGCCTAGGTTGCAAAGCTCGGGCTGTGAATGGGCCTTAGATTTTTGTTTTTTTAAAAAAAGTTTTAGTAGGATTCTTGAAGTGTGGTTCATCGAGCCCTCGACGTTGAGCCAAGTAAGTTTTCTGTTATTGTTTGAATTATTGAACTATATAGATAATGGGCTACTTAAAAATAGGCTTTTAGAGACTAAAGCCCGTAGGAAACTTAAGTCTGTAGTGGATTCTCGACAGCAGAATAACTCTAAGAAATTATTGTTACTTACATAAGACATTTTCCCTAAACAAGCGAAAGTAAGTACTAATTTCATAAAATTCTTAAATCAGAGTGCGCAGCGAAAGCATAGTGGTGTGACTTGAGTGGTGCGTTTAATAGTTAGTTGGAAATTTCGAGGATGAAATTTCTTTAAGGAGGGTAGATTTGTAACATCCCGAATTTGGGCCTAGTAGAATTGGGCCCAATGGGCCTTAGGCGTAGGAGCGTTTAAAATTTTTGGGATTAAGAGAACGGCATTAGTGCAAGTTGGACCTATTAGGTGAGTGATTTTGGAAGGTTGGAGGGCTTCTATGAAGTCTCGGGTTCAAACTTTGGCTTTAGGAAAATTTTGGCTTTAGGTGAATAAAACCCTGAGAGTTAGTAGTAGGCTTTAAGAATAAAATATGGAGAAAAATGACACAAGTGGAGTGTGTGGTGTAGTGGAAAAGTGACGCCACATAGGAGACAAGGGGGTGACGCCACAAGGAAAGAGGGAGGTCTAAGGTTCAAGTCTTGGCTCTTGCATTTTGGATTTCTTTTTAAATGGACTCTAGAATTTTGCCATAGGGTTATATTTAGTTGCGCATGATTTTAGACACAAGAAAGTGAGTGGTCTAGTGGCAAGGTGTCATTAAGGGTGCAAGAGAGCTTGGGTTTGAATCTCATGACATGTAAGGGAGTATTTATTTTGCGAATTGGACGAGAAAAGTTTGAGTTGGATTTAAACTCTGTTGATGGAGGGATCCCACATCGGAAAGATATAAAGAAGGAAGGTGAGAAGGTAGCTGTTAATAGACCTTGGTGGGCGTTTGGGTGCAAACCTAGAGGATAATCGCCAATAGTTGCGAAGGAAGGGCTACTATAACGTGAGGTGCACGGTGAGGTTTCAGTTTTCGATAAGTGTATATTAAGTTATGATTAATCGTTAGGTGATGTCGATTGTAGGTTCGTGACTAAGGGGTTTGCAGTGCGCGTGGTTACCAGGTGTGTACAAACACTACACACACGATATCGGCAATGTCGAAAAGCTGAAAAACCGAAAAGCTGAAAGTGGCTAAATGGGCCCGGTGGGCCCTGAGGCTAAGTTTGATGAAATGGTTTGGTTGGTTATGCGAATTGAATTAGTCATGCAAGATACATGAATTGGATTTGTTTTGGGCCCAATAGGCGATATGATGAGATTTGGGCCTAATGGGCCATAAGGGAGTTATTTGGGCTTGATGGGCTTATGGAGACGTAGACATGTATGTTAGGGTTTATGGACCTTAGGTCTAGTTTGAACAACTCGTAAATTTCATAAGACTTAATTTTAATTAAACATGTCTGTGAACGAGTCGCAGGGTTAGAGTGTGGCAACGGGCGTACACATGTCTAGGATTAGATCTAGGAGAGCTTGGTACTTAAGCGCCCTAGTGGCCCACCTCCTCTTTTCTCGAATCCTACAGTGCGTAGTGTGCATTCACTTTAGCGCGAGGACTTGTTGATGGGCCAAAGTTCATAACTAAAATTGAGAGGACTAAATACCCTTATATTTGTTAAATTACTAAAATACCTTTATATTGGTAAAGTACCAAAATACCCCTATTTTGCTAAATTATCAAAATACCCCTGATTTGTGAGATTACCAAAATACCCCTAATTTGTGAAATTACCAAAATACCCCGATTTGTGAAATTACCAAAATACCCTCAATTTACAAAATTATCAAAATACACCCGATTTGTGAAATTACTAAAATAACCTTGATTTACAAAATTACCAAAATACCCCTATAGGGTAGAATTACGAAAATACCCTTGGTAGGTAAATTACGAAAATACCCTTGGTAGGTAAATTACAAAAATACCCTTGGTGGGTAAATTACCAAAATACCGTTGGTAGGTAAATTACGGAAATACCCTCGATGGGTAAAATGACCGATATGCCCCTGGATGGTAAAAAATGACGAAAATACCCCTACATGTTATATGATTATTCTTGTATGTGATTTAAGATTGTTATCTTATGATTATTATTGTATGTTGCATTCATGTGTTATTACGTTGCATGGGGATGGGATTATTCGAAAGGAGAAGTGCAGATAGGATCGTATGGTCACTTAATGACTATGGATCCACCGAAGGCTTTTAGCCACCGAGCAGCTATGCTGCACCGATAAGTTAGTGCCGCAATCGGTGTTACATAAGGAGTGTAGGGATGGGTGGGTCGATTAAATCCCCACAGGAGTGTAGGGTTGGACAGGAGAGGGAGTGCAGGGTTGGTATGGGCATTAATGCATTGCATATGTGGTTTTATTTGAGATGGGCTCAGGCCCAGATAAATATGATTTGTGACATTTATGGGTTAAGGCCCAACTGAGGCTTTTATGGGCTAAGGCCCAATTGCCACCGTCACTGAAATGGGCTTTGGCCCAAACTATTGTGATTCATGTTCTTATTGATGAGCACACTGAGTTTTCGTAAACTCACACCCTCTTTTTAATGTCTTTTCTCAGGTAATCCTTAGTAAGCGGTTCGACGTGCTAGAGGACTCGGAGGTGGCCACACTACGAGCAGTTTTGGACTCTAGTATTTTACTTATTTTTAACTTGGGTTAATATCTTGTAATCAGGCCTCTCTTAAATTCTTGTTTTAGTTTTGGAGTTTTAGTTTATTATGTTTTAAATCTGCTAAACTTTGTATCACGATTTTCGAAAACAATATCTGCTTTCAAAATACTACGCTTTGTGAATTGGTCGTAAACATCACGTTTTCATAAGTCGGTCATTTTAATTTAGTTTACGCAACCAACAAAGTTTTTTAATAACTTTTTAATAAATTTCGGTTAATAATAAACAAACACAAACTGGGACTTTAGTTTTTAATATCAAGAAAGGTTTTCAAATGGAACCATGGTTTCTCGAAAAGCACTCCAATGTGACACGCCAGATTCGGGCCTAACTGCTAGGCCGGGTTTGGGGTGTTACATTTAGTGGTATCAGAGCCTAGGTTGCAAAGCTCGGGCTGTGAATGGGCCTTAGATTTTTGTTTTTTTAAAAAAAGTTTTGGCAGGATTCTTGAAGTGTGGTTCATCGAGCCCTCGACGTTGAGCCAAGTAAGTTTTCTGTTATTGTTTGAATTATTGAACTGTATAGATAATGGGCTACTTAAAAATAGGCTTTTAGAGACTAAAGCCCGTAGGAAACTTAAGTCTGTAGTGGATTCTCGACAGTAGAATAACTCTAAGAAATTGTTGTTACTTACATAAGGCATTTGCCCTAAACAAGCGGAAGTAAGTACTAATTTCATAAAATTCTTAAATCAGAGTGCGCAGCGAAAGCATAGTGGTGTGACTTGAGTGGTGCGTTTAGTAGTTAGTTGGAAATTTTGAGGAAGAAATTTCTTTAAGGAGGGTAGATTTGTAACATCCCAAATTTGGGCCTAGTAGAATTGGGCCCAATGGGCCTTAGGCGTAGGAGCGTTTAAAATTTTTGGGATTAAGAGAGCGACATTAGTGCAAGTTGGACCTATTGGGTGAGTGATTTTGGAAGGTTGGGGGGCTTCTATGAAGTCTCAGGTTCAAACTTTGGCTTTAGAAAAATTTTGGTTTTAGGTGAATAAAACCCTGAGAGTTAGTAGTAGGCTTTAGGAATAAAATATGGAGAAAAATGACACAAGTGGAGTGTGTGGTATAGTGGCAAAATGATGCCACATAGGAGACAAGGGGGTGAAGCCACAAGGAAGGAGGGAGGTCTAAGGTTCAAGTCTTGGCTCTTGCATTTTGGATTTCTTTTTAAATGGAATCTAAAATTTTGCCATAGGGTTATATTTAGTTGCGCATGATTTTAGACACAAGAAAGTGAGTGGTCTAGTGGCAAGGTGTCATTAAGGGTGCAAGAGAGCTTGGGTTCGAATCTCATGACAAGTAAGGGAGTATTTATTTTGCGAATTGGACGAGAAAAGTTTGAGTTGGATTTAAACTCTGTTGATGGAGGGATCCCACATCGGAAAGATACAAAGAAGGAAGGTGAGAAGGTAGCTGTTAATATACCTTGGTGGGCGTTTGGGTGCAGATCTAGCGGATAATCGCCAATAGTTGCGAAGGAAGGGCTACTATAACGTGAGGTGCACGGTGAGGTTTCAGTTTTCGATAAGTGTATATTAAGTTATGATTAATCGCTAGGTGATGTCGATTGTAGGTTCGTGACTAAGGGGTTTGCAGTGCGCGTGGTTACCAGGTGTGTACAAATACTACACACACGATATCGGCAATGTCAAAAAGCCAAAAAGCTGAAAAGCTGAAAGTGGCTAAATGGGCCCGGTGGGCCCTGAGGGTAAGTTTGATGAAATGGTTTGGTTTGTTATACGAATTGAATTAGTCATGCATGATACATGAATTGGATTTGTTTTGGGCCCAATAGGCCATATGATGAGATTTGGGCCTAATGGGCGTAAGGGAGTTATTTGGGCTTGATGGGCTTATGGGGACGTAGACATGTATGTTAGGGTTTATGGACCTTAGGTCTAGTTTGAACAACTCGTAAATTTCATAAGACTTAATTTTAATTAAACATGTCTGTGAACGAGTCGCAGGGTTAGAGTGTGGCAACGGGCGTACACATGTCTAGGATTAGATCTAGGGAGAGCTTGGTACTTAAGCGGCCCTAGTGGCCCACCTCCTCTTTTCTGGAATCCTACCTGGTGCGTAGTGTCTGTTCACTTTAGCCGCGAGGACTTGTTGATGGGCCAAAGCTCATAACTAAAATTCGAGAGGGACCAAATACCCTTATATTTGTTAAATTACTAAAATACCCTTATATTGGTAAAGTACCAAAATACCCCTATTTTGTTAAATTATCGAAATACCCTTGATTTGTGAAATTACCAAAATACCCCTAATTTGTGAAATTACCAAAATACCCCCAATTTGTGAAATTACCAAAATACCCTCAGTTTATGAAATTACCAAAATACCCCCGATTTGTGAAATTACTATAATGCCCCTGATTTGCAAAATTACCAAAATACCCCTGTAGGGTAGAATTACGAAAATACCCTTGGTAGGTAAATTACGAAAATACCCTTGGTAGGTAAATTACAAAAATACCCTTGGTGGGTAAATTACCAAAATATCGTTGGTAGGTAAATTACGAAAATACCCTCGATGGGTAAAATGACCGATATGCCCCTGAAGGGTAAAAAATGATGAAAATGCCCCTACATGTTATATGATTATTCTTGTATGTGATTTAAGATTGTTATCATATGATTATTATTGTATGTTGCATTCATGTGTTATTATGTTGCATGGGGATGGGATTATTCGAAAGGAGAAGTGCAGATAGGATCGCATGGTCGCTTGACGACTATGGATCCACCGAAGGCTTTTAGCCACCGAAAGCGACTATCTTTGCTTGATAAGTTAGTGCCGCAACCTGTTACATAAGGAGTGTAGGGATGGGTGGGTCGATTAAATCCCAGCGAGTGTAGGGTTGGACGAGAGAGGAGTGCGAGGTTGGTATGGGCATTAATGCATTGCATATGTGGTTTTATTTGAGATGGGCTCAGGCCAGATAAATATGATTTGTGAAATTTATGGGTTAAGGCCCAATCGAGGCTTTTATGGGCTAAGGCCCAATTGCCACAGATTCTTGAAATGGGCTTCTACCAAACTGCTTGTGATTCATGTTCTTATTGATGAGGGTTATGCACACCGAGTTTTCGTAAACTCACACCTCTTTTAATATTTTTCTCGTGTAATCCTTAGTAAGCGGTTCGACATGCTAGAGGACTCGGAGGTGGCCACACTACAGCGATTTTGGACTCTAGTATTTTACTTATTTTTAACTTGGGTTAATATTTTGTAATCGGCCTCTCTTAAATTCTTGTTTTAGTTTTGGATTTTAGTTTATTATGTTTTAAATCGCTAAACTTTGTATCACGATTTTGAAAACAATATCTGCTTTCAAAATACTACGCTTTCGCGAATTGGTCGTAAACATCACGTTTTCATAAGTCAGTCATTTTAATTTAGTTTTCGCAACCAACAAAGTTTTTTTTAATAACTCTTTAATAAATGTAGATTAATAATAAACAAACGGAAACTGGGACTTTTGTTTTTAATATGAAGAAAGGTTTTCAAATGGAACCATGGTTTCTCAAAAAGCACCCCAATGTGACACGTCAGATTCGGGCCTAACTTCTAGGCCAGGTTTGGGGTGTTACACCCAAACCTATTTTTTCGAGTTTTTATAGACCAAAATATGATTTAATAAATCAAAAATTTCAATTTCAAGGTGATCCGATCACACATCAAAGAGGGGTCGGTGGTGACTCCACTTTCATTTTTCAAGTCGATCCTTATTTTTTTTCAAAAATGAAAAATGGTTTTGACAGCTTGGCAACTCCGCTGGGGAGAAAAAAGAGAGTCAAGCTGTAAAATTGATTATTTTCTATCTTTTCATTGAAAAATTGAAAATTTGTTTTGAAAAATTATGATCCTTTTATTGCATTCGTATTGTAGTGTTTCGAGTCTTATAGAATACTTTTGCATCATATTGCATGACCGTTGGGTGACACCCTTAAGTGGGAGTGAGAAGCTACTCCTTCGTGAGGTTTTCACCTCCGTGCAGGATAGTGAATCACTTCTGGGATACATCAGTACCTATGTCTTCGTGAGATCTTCATCTCCGTGCAGCCATAGGGAAATGTGTCCCCCTGAACTAAATTCGGTCCGTATGAGCCTATAATGGGTGAGGATCGAGGAATATACTGGTTCAGGTACCTCAACTATAGAACCGAATCGAATATAGAAAACCTTAAGAGCCCACCCTAAGTAGAGTTGAGCTAAACCTTACCATGTCACCCAGATAGGTGCTTATTTGTTTTTCTTTTTTTGCTTTAAATCTTGTTTCTATACTGACTTTTTGTGTTTTATCTTTGTTATTGTGCATGCATTTCTATATTTAAGAGGTGTCGATTCGGGTTCGGTTGCTAAATTAGAGAGCTGGCCATGGAAAATGACTTTCTTGATAAAGTGAAGGATAACGCGACTGTCTAAACTTGGTCAAAAACAACACAATTAAAGAAGGGGGATAGTCTAGCTGCGGAGCATGTGTAAGAGTTATGGGACTACTTGTATTAGTGTTACGTAAAGTAATCTTCAAGAGTTAAAAGTGATATGGGATTAGTGGAACGATAAGACCAAGAAGTTGTTCTACCATAAGTATGGGGATTTGTCGTACTTACTTGGCATCAAGGTTGACGAGCAGTTATTTTGAGCCCTTACTCAGTACTGAAACCCCGCGTATTATTATTTTACCTTTGGAAGAGCAGATTTAGTACCCACCATAGAAGAATACATAGCTCTACTGCATTGTCTGAAAGTTCAAGTTGATAGAATCTATTTGAGAGCTGCCTATGTCCCAGCCTTTTGGAAGAAGTTGATGAGCATTACGGGAATGAGTGAGCAGTGGATTACAGCTAGGATTAAGTAAAAGGGCGAGTGCAAGTACATCCAGTGGAGGAATTTGATGGATTTGATTCTAGCTCATCCAGATATGAATAGGAGAGTTGATGTTTTTGCATTGAGCATCTACAGATTGATGCTATTCCCTAGAGCTTTAGGGTATATAGATGAAGCAGTCATAGATTTCTTCGACCGACTCAATAAAGGGACCATACCAGTTCCTGCAATCTTACCCGATACGTTTAGGTCTTTGAATGTATGTAGAAGATCCGGATAGGGCATGTTCGTAGGGTGCGCTCAGTTGTTGCTATTTTGGTTTCACAACCACTTCCAGAAGGTGGATAAGATTCCTTATCGGGTCTTCTCTGATAATTATTCCCCACTGAAAGAAATAACTCCAACACCAAGAAGAGACGACGTGTCAAAGGAGAATTGGATGGCACTTCTCCAAAATTGTCAGAAGAAGGAATTTGCATACAATAACAACTATCATTCAAGTATTTGGATGGCACCGTACGAAGCACTGTATGGTCGAAAGTGTAGGACTCCTACATGTTCGACGGAATTGGGAGAACGTCAGATTTTGGGTCTAAAAATTATGGCAGAATCTGAGGAGAAGGTTAGTGTAATTCAAGCTCGATTAAAGGAGGCATCTGATAGATAGAAGTCATACATATCTCAAACGGAAGGAAATAGAATTTGATGTAGGAGATCAAGTGTTCCTTAAAGTTTCACCTTGGAAGAAGGTGATGAGATTTGGTCGAAAAGGGAAGCTAAGTCCAAGGTTCATAGGACCTTATCAAGTGTTGAAGCGAGTTGGACCAGTGGCATACCAGTTGGAGTTGCCACTGGAACTGAAGCAGATGCACGACGTATTTTCCATGCTATGTCGATACCGATCGGATCAGTCTCATGTAGTTCCGGTTGAAGAAATGGAGCTGAGACCAGATCTGTCTTATGAGGAAGAGCCGATTCAGATTCTGGAACGAGATGTGAAAGTGCTTCGAAGGAAATCGATCCCTTTGGTCAAGGTGTTATGGCGAAATCATGGATTGGAGGAAGCTTCGTGGGAGCCGGAAGAAGCGATGAGACAATAATACCCCCACTTATTCTAGCCAGGCAATTTTGAGGTCAAAATTATTTTAAGGGGGTAGAACTATAATATCCCGAATTATGGCCTATGCATTAATTACTTAATTATATGAAATAGCATGCTTATGTGTGTTGTGGATGTGCATTATGGATTTTTGTGAACCTTAGTGTATAGTTAAATGCTGTAGAAATTCTTAAATTCTAAGTCTAAAAGGGGGAGCTAGTCTGATAAGGCCTTAAAAGAAATAGTAGAGGAGTTGTGACATGGAAAATGGGCTTGGTACAGTGGCTTGGAGGCGCCACTTAAGGCCTCTGGGAATGATGCCACAAGAAGTGTAAATGGGCCAAGGTTTGAGTCATAATGAAAGCAAATAAAAGATTTTAATTTTGCTACAAGGAGGAGAGGAAGTGGACAACATATGGACTCTGGAGGAGAGGAAGTGGACGGCACAGGGACACTTCAAGATTTGGCTAAGGAAGAGTGAATTAGGGGATTGGATAGTGAGAGGATGTAGTGGCCGGCCAAGGGACTCTAGGCTTAGTAATTTCGGCAAGAGAGGGATAATTAAGGCTATTATTCTTTTTTCTTTGAAGCCTCACCGAATTTTCTAGCCACTCTTCTCTTTTCTCTTTATTTTGTCAAACCGAAAATAGGATCCTCCTAAGCCATTACCAATTCTCTTTAAGTCTCATACACCCTTCTCTTTTCTCTTGATTCTCCAAAAGTGAATCTCAAGGTACCCTAACCGATTTCTTTATAACATCAAAAGTCAAACTGCTGAATAATATCTAGCCATAGCCAATCTCTGTGCATCCAACAAAGAGCAATCGATTTCTGTCATAAGGGTAAGGATCAATTATCGATTCTTTTCAATCTTTTTCTTAAAGCCGAAAATAAGGTTCTAATCTCCTTAAAGTTTTGGCCAAAACTATGAAGGATTCTTTCGGGATTTCCATAGGGTCAACTTCTAAGGAAACCATCCAGGATTTCAGATCTAAGGTAAGCAACATAGCGGTAAGTGATAAGTAGTTTCGGTTAAGGCCATCTCCATGGATTTATTGTATATAGTCGATTCTAACAATTGGTAGGTAGGGATTTCGATTACTCAAGGAGCAAAAGACAGTTTTCGGGATTTAGATCCACAAGGTAAGTGCTTAAGTATTCAACCAAGGCCTATTTGGTGATTAGATCTATTTCTTAATTATTTAAAAGCTGAAACTAACCGAATCAAGTGAGTTAGTGTTAGCCACTGCAAGGAAGGAAAGACTACAAGTTTCGGGATTTGTTAGTAGTGAAATCGGTAATAAGGTAAGATTTCAGTTTTGATAGTCCTTCGAGATTTAATTAATTAGCCGAATGGCTTTATGCTAAATTGTTTAAGGTTGGCCGAATATAGGAACTAAGATCTAAAGCATTAGATCAAGTTTTTGGGAATTCAATAAAGCGTTAAGAAAATCAGGTGTGTACCCCCACACTAAGCTTCAATTAAATTATGGTTATGCGTTAATATATGTGTTAATAAATATATGTATGAAGTGGCTAAAAGTACCATGCAATGGTAAGAACGAAATACTGTGCACGCTTTTCCTACCCCTACTATGAGTATATTGTGAAAATATCTCATTAAGGCACGTAAGTGCAAATATAAGAATGTGAATAAGCATAAGGCATAATATTTGCATGTTTTGTATGACATGGGCATATGGGTGATATGTAAAGGGGAAGTGAATTGGTGGTTTTATACCCCAATATTCGAATGTGGTGACTTATGTCACAATATAAGAATGTGGTGACTTATGTCACAATATATGAATGTGGTGACTTATGTCACAATATATGAATGTGGTGACTTATGTCACGAATTTTATAAGGCGATGAGCACGCCGACCGCAATGATCGCCTTCAATGGTGTGTAGCGGATGGAGGGTTGACTTAGTAGTCCCACTTGTGTGACGGTTGGTACGGTGATGTGTGGGGATGGATATATAGGCTTGGGTTCTGGATTGCATCATTTTATTTAAATGCTATATGAATATGTATGACTTGATATGCCATAACTGTTGAGACTTAGTGTTGATAGTACACATTGAGTCTGTTTGACTCACCCCTTTGTGGGATTATTTTTCAGGTGACACTCAGTAATGGACCAGGTCGGCAGGAGCTCAAGTGGTGGCCATGCACAACTCTGGACATATTATTTTATTTTGGGCTTTTTCTTTCTTTTTAGTATTTTGGATTTAATTTGGGTTTTATTTGATGTAATAAGGCCATAAGTATTAAATTGTTTATGCATGCTTTAAATTACTTAGTATGATACGATTATTATCGAATTAAAGTTAAAGTCCATTTTTCTTAAGTATAAATATTAAATGTTTTGACACCTAATCAACACGGAATTTAATTTTAAACCCAACCCAAATCAACTATTTTCAAAAACGCGAACACTTTTAACAAAGATTCAAATAAGAATTCAAATGGTTTTTCCTAGAAGCATGCCAGATCCGGTCATGGCTTATGGGCCGGGTTTGGGGTGTTTCAGGCCGAATCTAACATGGTTTTTGTAGGGGATTTCGATAATCTCAAAGTGCAAGCGTATAGCCTTCGGGTTCTAGTCGATTGTGGTAAGGGTATTCTTTTATCAAATGTTCTTTTGCGTTTCGTTTAGATCTGATTCAATATCTTAACGGGGTTTTCTGACTAAGACATTATTGATGGATGTGAGTACCGGCCAAGGAGAGAAAGGGGTCAGACACGTAGTCCCTACCCCTAAATACAAAAAGCGGTCAATTTTTACGGTCCGGGATTGGCCTCTGTGGTGTGGGCAGTGTCGTAAGCAGGATCGTGGCGATAGCGAGAGTGTCGGTTAGGGATAGCGTCGACATAGAGGGCATGATTTTACGAGTTATTAGGTGTGTAATTAACACATTGTTTATTTTACTTGTTTAAATTAATTAAGTAACATGAGTGGTAATCGAAATAGTGGCTGTGGTGATACTATTACCTGATTTGGGTAATCTGGTACTAGGTTAGTATCTTTCTTATATCAAAATCATGGATGGATATATGTGGATCTTCGTAAGCATGTTAAATTTGCACACCTAATATGTTCATATAATTACATTGTCATTTCATCATAATATAATATATGTGCATGGGGATCTGGATATATCTAATGAAGGAAAGGGTGTACATTTATGTACGTGGATTGATGTTAGCCTTAAGCTACATCGTGGGTTGATGTTGGCTCCATGCCTCATCTTTGATTGATGTTGGCTCTGTGCCTCATCGTGGATTGGTGATGACCTCGAGTCACACTGTGGATATTGTGATCTAATCACATGGATCAGTGGCTAGCCCACTAAGTGGACTTTGAGCAGCACTACTGCCAAAGAGGTGTGTAGCGGATGGAGGGTCGATTTAGTAATCCCCTGGTGTGTGGTGGCAGGATATACGGGGGTGTGTAGCGGTTGGATACTAGGTTGGGGTTGGGTTAGCATTTTGCATCATCATGTGTGGTATGTGGATCTATGTGTGGATGTGGGCCAAGCCCATTTGTGGAATATGTGGGGATTAATTGCACACCGAGTCAAAATGACTCACCCTATTTTTCAAACAATATAGGTAACACATGATACTGGACCGATGGAGTGGATTCGGGGTGGCCATGCAGAAGCTGTTTTATTTCTTAAACTACATTATAAACTTTTAATTACTTTTTGGGGTATTTTTATTGTAATAAGGCCGCTTTAAATACTTCGGGTTTTATTTAAGTTTAAGTTGGATTTGCTATCATATGATTAATTTATAAAGAGACTCTAAAATATCTGCAACACGTGAATTTAAATGAGGTTTTCAAAACATAGATTACTTGGACAATTCATTTTCCAAATATTTCCGAACAATTGAAGATTTTGAACTTGTGCAACTCGAAAGTTTTATTTTAAATAAATTGCTAAGTTTAAACGAGAAACCCTTTCCAAACAAAGTTTTAATTCTAGAACTTAAAAATCATTTTCTTCACCTATAAAAACTATATTTTCTTAATACCTTTCCCAGTAACATTTCGAATTCGACTGTGGTGTTTTGGGTCGAGTTTGGGGTGTTACAATTTGGTATCAGAGCTCAGGTTTTTTTTTTAAACTCGGCCTTTGGGTTTTTGAGCCATAACATTTTCAAAATAAGTTTTTGAAGTTAGTCAAAGAAAAAAAATTCGTGGAAAGGGATTTGTGGAGGCATGGCACTTGAATTCTCCGGCCCAGGTGTAATATCCTGAAATAGGGGTTATTTGTAATTGTAATGTTTTGCATGAGTACGGATTGTCGTGTTGTTAAGTGAGATGTTCTATGGTTTAGGAATAAACCAAGGGTAGGCTCGAGCTGTAGGAAAATTTTTGTTTTTAAGCTTTAGTTAGAGGGAGCTGAAGGAGCTAGGGATTAAGTGTAATTTGTGGGGAATTTAAGCACAAGAAGAGCTAGTAGCATAGTGGAAGTGGCGCATGAGTAGTTGTTTGAGGGAATGGTTCGAGTAACATGGAGTACATTTTGGAGACTTTATTTTTCGCATCTTTACATCAAGTGCCTCGCCAAGCTCTATAGTTGGTAAGTTGGACTTTAAATTTTATGGCAAGATGACAAATAGTTTAGGTAAGCTTGAACTTGGGGAAAGGAATCATTTTGATTAAGGAATGATAAGGGGACATAAGGCTTGGATTAAGGATGCGATTTTTGGAAACTTTATAATGGCCAACTTGTCCATGTATGTGGACGGCATTATGGTCTTGAGGAGGGGTGACCAAATTTTGTTGAAGGATTTGGTAGGTTGGTAGCTATTTGGTCATATTCCTTAGCATTATCTACATCATTTTCTTTTCTCTCAAAAACTTTTTCTCCTAAACCAAATTTGAGCAATAGGTAAGCTTTTGTTTTGGTTATTTCTTGACCAATTGGTATTGTTTTCTTCTCCTCTCAAACTCTTTTTCTCTTTGTGCCGAAAATATTCTACCATTGAAGGGAGGCATTTTTCTTTCATCTAGTTCTTTTTCTTCCTTGACCGAATCTCTTTCTCCATCTCTCTCTCTTTTTCTTTTCCATTTTTGCTCAAAATCGAAAGTGCCCATCTCCTCCCTTTCATCTTTTTCTTTTCTTCTCTCAAACTCTTGTGCCGAGATCCTCTCCACCTTCCATTGCTGAATTCCCTCTCTTGCATTTCACTTTCTTTTTCTTTCTTTTTCCCCACTCTAACCGAATCTTCCTCCATCATCTAACACTATTGCTGAATCTTCTTTCTTTCTTCTAGTTTAATATGTCAATATCAAACAAGGGTGGATCTTCTTTGGGTTCTTCTCTATTCGGTTTTAAAGAAGGGTAAGTGTTCTTGGCCAAAACTCCATTCTTACTTTCTCTTTCTCTCTGTTGACTCTCATAAGACGAAAGTCAAATTTCGGTATTTGTTAACAAGATTTCTAATCATCTCCTAGATTCTTCGGGACTTTGGAAGTAGTCAATCTAAGCCTCTATTCTCTGACAATCGATTTTGGTAAGCCAAGTGGTAAGGATTTATGTTGGTTCATCATTCTTTAAGTGGTGGAAAAGCCGAAGGCTATTGAGACTAAAGTTTGTTATTGGCCGAATGGTCTATGTTATTAATCTAAGTGTTGGTCTAATGTAGGGCAAGGAGATCTAGTGCAGTAGATCGGGTCTTTGGGATTTAAAACTTGCGATAGTAACAGGTGTGTAACTTGCACACATTATAACTTGGTAATATTTTAATAACCTAATCATGTTTTCTTTAAAAGCCTAAAATTATGAGATCTTGATATGATGCCTTATGGGTATGAGCAAGGATTCGGGTAAGTCCGTTTTGATATGGTTTTGCTACATGGTGCATAATAATATGAGTTATGATACATTTGCTTAATGTTGCATATTAAAGCATGATGGCATGTTTTGCACTTGTAATGCATTGGTATGGGTGATATAAGAGGAGGGGGAAGATTTGATATCCGTGTCTTTGGGACACTAGAGGTTTGGCACCTCCAGTGGTTTGGTACCACAGTTTATTTTGTGACTTTGGGTTACCAGAGGTTTGGCACCTCATAGCGACTCGTCCTAGTGGCTTAGCACCATAGTGGGTTGGCCCCACATTTATTAAATCGGGATTGTCACTAGTGATTTGGTATCACAACATGGGTTGGCCTCACAGATGGATTATTCATGACTTTGGGTCACCAGTGGTTTGGCACCACATTATTATTGGATATCGTGACTTTGGGTCACTAGTGGTTTGGCACCATCTGTGGTTTGGCACCACCAGTGGTTTGGTACCACACAGGGTATAAAAGGAGTTATGGATGGTTAGGTTGGGTGCATTATCTATATTGCTTGGTTATGAATTGTGTAAGTATAATGCATTAACCGGGGGATGGATTTATGCACTGAATCATGGTGACTCAGCTTCTCCCTTATCTTTTCAGGTGATTCGTAGATCGCGGATGAGGAGTCGGGTAGGACTTGAGGTGGCCATTCAATAAATAAACTCAGTTTTATATGGACTTTGCTTTGGGTACTTTATTTTATTTAAATTTGGTTTCATTTATTTGGGTTTGTAATAAGGACTTTTAAGTTATACTTTTGGACTATTTATATGCTTGGGATTGTTTTAAACATGGCTAAGTAAATTACTTGACAAATTTTAATAATATGAATGCAATGGTTTTCAAAACTTTACCATCAGGTAATACAAATCATTTAATAACAAATGACAATTCAAATGTTTTTGACAACTTAAATGATTTTCAAATTTAAGTTTTCACACTCAAATGCAAACGGTTTTCAAAGCAATCATTCGGATTTTTTTAAAATGACATAAATAATTTCAAACCTATGGATCGATAACTAAATTTTAGATATTGATTTCTGGGATTTATAAGTAAGCTATCGGTCTTTAACTAATCATGCACCTGATTTCTACAAACATTAGACATCTAAAGAATTTTGTCTAAAACTAAATCGTCAACCCGATTTTCTTCAAAACTTTTTCCCTGTGACATGCCAGATTCGGTCATGGTGTATTGACTGGGTTTGGGGTGTTACAATTGTGGTATCAGAGCCAAGTTTAAAGGCTCGACTGTGGGCCCGAGGCCTAAAATGTTTTAATATGTGGTCTTTGAATATCTTTTTAGATTATATGGTTTGAGAGGCATGGCACCGAGTCTCCGACACCAATCCGCCCAGGTAAGTCCCCCTAGCCTTTGGTTGTGATTTTTGGATGTTATAAACTTTGAATGACCAGTGATAGTGGACTATCTTAGAGACTAAAATTTATATGACTCTATGGACTCGTGAAAACAAAACTATTTAAAGAATTATTCATAAAACTGTACTTTAAAGATAGTGGAATAATGACTAAAGCATAAAACTTTTAAAATCAGATAATCGAGACTTTAGACATGAGCACTCAAGTCGAGGTCGAATACGCGATGGGACGCGATCGGGTAGGATGGTCGTGTCTCGAGCCGGTGAGGTCCGGTCAGGGTCGAAATGAGATACCAACACCACCACCAGCTATAGGTGGTGAGTTCTAGGATCAAACAGGGGATGACGCAGTGTCTCAGGTGATGCTGCGAGTTCTTGAGAGGGTAGCTGGAGTAGGTGGAGGCGTGGGAGCTCGAAAATATGTACATGAGCGACTCCGAGCCAATAGAGCAGAGGTATTTCGAGGTGTTTCTGGTGTGGCTCCCAGTACGGCTGAATATTGGTTAGAGGTGACGGAGCGAATCATGAATGACTTGGATCTGACTGCTGAGGAAAAGCTGAAAGGGATAGTGTCGCTTCTTCGAGATGAGTCATACCAGTGGTGGCTCACGGTGCGGGATAGTGCTGCAGTGGAGGATCTCACTTGGGACTATTTTAAAGTAGCGTATCAGAAGAAATATGTTGGGTCTAGTTACATTGATGCACAGCGAAAAGCATTTCTGAGATTGGTTCAGGGGAGTAAGCCCGTATCAGAGTATGAGGCAAAATTTTTAAGATTGAGCCGGTATGCTAGAGGTATCGTGGCTATGGAGAACGAGCGATGTGTCAGGTTCGAGGATGGACTGAGGGATGAGTTGAGATTGCTAATTGGTCCACAGCAAAAGCGAGAGTTTGCTGTGCTAGTAGAAAAGCTAAGATAGCCGAAGGGATAAAGGAATCTGTGAGGCAGAATCACGACAGGAATAGACATAAGAGAGGTTTTGGATCATCCGGGTGGTAGGTAATTCTCGTAAAGGGCTAGGCATAGTGGGCCTAACCAATCTAGGAGGCTACATCGCTAATCGTGACCAGTAGCGAGGTAATCGGTGTGGGAAATCTCATTGGGTCGAATGTTGGACCAGTGGGAAAGGATATTTTGAGTGTGGCTCGCTAGATCATCGTGTGAGGGACTGTCCACGTAAGCTAGTCAGAATCACCGAGGGTCGTGGTCGTGCTCGGCCTCGTAAATGAGGGACCGCCACCACAGAGGGGTCGTGGTAATGGTAGAAGAGGTAATAGTTCTAGTCAGGGCCGCAGAGCACCGGGCAGAGGTACAAGCAACACTAAGGTAAGACAGCCTGGGTTGGTGTATACAGTGAGACATCGAGAGGAGGGCGACGCACCGGACGTCATCACCGGTACGTTCTTAATCTTTGGTTTACCATATACTGCTTTGATAGATGTGGGTTCGACGATTCAGATATTGCTAGTAGCATAGTAGAAACCATGAACTTAGACTCGAGACTACTTTAGGGAGATGGCAAGATTTAGCCCTCTAGGTCACTCTGAGAAGTGAATAAGTCAGATAGGATGTACCCTAGAACTCCAAGGGGTAGTGTTTGTAGTCGATTTGATGGAACTACCGCTTGGAGAGTTCGATCCGATTCTCGGGATGGCTCGTTGGTCAAATACCGCAAGTTGGATTGCAATCGCTAAGCGCATGGTTTTGAAGATGTACCGAGGGTGAAGAGGTGGTTATGATAGGTAATAGAAGAGATTATCTATCCAACGTGGTATCTGCGTTAAAAGCTGAGAAGTTGGTCAAGAAAGGCTGCGAGGCATTTATGGTTCATGTGTGTGTGTTGGGGGCTAAGGAGTCTACTGTAGGGAATGTCCGAACGGTAAAGGAATATGCTGACGTATTTCCAGAAGAACTTTCGGGACTGCCTCCAGATCGTGAAGTTAAATTTGGAATAGATCATATTCAAATCGCCAAAGGTTCATCGCCCGTATAGGATGGCGTCAAGGAATTGGTGGAATTGAAGGCTCGATTCGTGGAGTTGTTGGATCGAGGTTTTATCCCACCAAGTGTTTCACCTTGGGGAGCACCCCAGATTTTGTCAAGAAGAAGGATGGTACGATGCGGATGTGTATAGACTACCATCGCTGAACAAGTCGACGATTAAAAACAAGTATCCATTGTCGAGGATAGATGACTTGTTTGATCAGCTTAAGGGGGCAGCGGTTTTCTCCAAGACTTATTTAAGTTTTGGGTATCATCAGCTAAAGGTGAAAGAGGCTGATATCCATAAGACGGCATTTCGCACTCGGTATGGGCACTACGAGTTTTTGGTAATACTGTTTGGGTTGACTAATGCGCCGGCAACATTCATGGACATGATGAATTGGGTATTTCAATAGTATTTGGATCAGTTTGTAGTGGTATTTATAGACGATATCTTGGTATACTCAAGGTTAGAGGAGGAGCATGATGCACATTTGTGAGTAGTGTTGCAGATTCTGAGGGAAAAGCAACTATATGCCAAATTTAGTAAGTGCGAGTTCTGGCTTAGGGAGGTGACTTTCTTGGGTCACGTGGTATCAGCTCAGGGAATTAGAGTGGATCCTCGAAAGATCGAGGCAGTGTTGGATTGGAAGCCGCCTAAGTCAGTGGTAAAAATTCAGAGTTTTCTAGGTTTGGCAGGGTATTCCGAAGATTTGTGGAAGGATTTTCTTTGATCGCAGCACCAATGACGAAGTTATTGAGGAAAGAAGCTCCATTTGTGTGGACTGAGAAGCAGCAAGGAAGTTTTGACAAGTTGAAGAAGATTCTAACTGAAGCTCGGTTTTGATTCAATCTGAGGTAGGTAAGGAATTCACGGTATACTGTGATGCATCACATACTGGCTTGGGATGTGTGCTGATGCAGGAAGGGAAGGTAGTGGCTTATGCATCTCGACAGTTGCGACCACATAAGGCTAGCTATCCGACGCATGACTTGGAATTAGCTGTAGTGGTTTTCGCTTTGAAGATATGGAGATACTATTTGTACAGAGAGAAGTCGATAGTCTACACGGATCACAAGAGTCTAAAATATCTTTTCACTCAGAAGGATTTGAACTTGAGGCAGCGTAGATGGATTGAGTTGTTGAAGGACTACGATTGTTCGATTGAGTATCATCCGGGCAAGGCTAACGTGGTAGCAGATGCGTTGAGCCGTAAGGTTGTATCAGACTTAAGAGCGATGTTTGCCCATCTTAGCCTGTATGACGATGGGAGTCTTTTGGCGAAATTACGTGTTGTCGACTTGGGTTGGGCGATCAAGGAGAAACAGTTAGTGGATGAGGGCTTGAATGCTCGGAGGGTGCAAGTTCAGAATGGTGGAGTAGAGGGTTATAATGTGTCCAGTGATGGAATATTATGTTTCCAAGGGAAAGCTTGTATGCCAAAGGATGATGAGTTAAGGCAAAGGATTCTTTAGGACGCACATAGTAGTCCATACGCTATGCATCCTGGAGGTAGCAAGATGTACCAAGATTTGCGGAAAACAGCCTCGTGGCTGTATGAAGCGGAAGTGACCGAAGTTTGTGGGTAGGTGTCTGACATGCCAGCAGGTCAAAGTCGAGCATCACCGCCGTCGAGTTTACTTCAAATTCAGAAAGATTCCTCAATGGAAGTGGAAAAGGATTACCATGGACTTTGTCAGTGGATTACCCCTTACACCTAGTAAAAAGGACTCAGTTTGGGTGATTGTGGATTGTCTAACTAAGTCAGCTCATTTCATTCCGGTAAGGGTGGATTACTCACTTCAGAAGTTAGCTAAGTTGTATGTGACGGAGATAGTGAGGTTACACGGTGTACCAGTGTCGATCATCTCGGACAGAGATCCTAAATTTACGTCGAGGTTTTGGAAAGCGTTACATCAGGCTTTGGGTACGCGGTTGGATTTCAGTACGGCATTTCATCCACAGTTTGACGGGCAGTCGGAAAGGGTTATACAGATTTTAGAGGATATGCTGAGAGGTTGTGTTTTGGACTTCAGAGGCAGCTGGGAAGAGTTTTTACCATTAGATGAGTTCGTATACAACAATAGTTATCAGGCAAGCATTAAGATGGCACCATATGAGGCGTTGTATGGTAGGAAGTATCGCACACCTACATGCTGGACAGAGTTGGGTGAGCATCAGATGTTAGGACCAGAGTTGGTTGCAGAGACTGAGGATAAGGTGAAATTGATTCAAGCTCGATTGAAGGAAGCTTTGGATAGGAAGAAGTCGTATGCCAATCTCTGCCGAAGGGATATAGAGTTTGCCATGGGTGACCAAGTCTTTTTGAAGGTCTCGCCATGGCAGAAAGTGTTAAGATTTGGAAGAAAAGGCAAGTTAAGTCCAAGGTTTATTGGGTCGTATAAGGAGTTGAGACGAAGTTAGACCAAGAGCCTATCACCGAGTTGCCGCAGAATGAGTCGAGATACGATGTGTTCCATGTCTCCATGCTTAGACGCTATCGCTCGATCCATCGCATGTCGTGCAAATGGAAGAAATAGAAGTGAGTCCAGATTTGTGATGGAAGAAGAACCGGTGAAGATTTTAGATCGAGATGTGAAAGTGTTGCATAGGTTCCATTAGTGAAGGTATTATGGCAAAATCATGGCGTGGGAGAAGCTACATGGGAACCGGAGGATGTGATGAGACTGCAGTACCCTCAACTCTTTTGACCAGGTAATTTCGAGGTCGAAATTATTTTAAGGGGGTGGAATTGCAATATCCTGAAATAGGGGTTATTTGTAATTATAATGTTTTGCATGAGTACAGATTGTCGTGTTGTTAAGTGAGATGTTCTAGGGTTTAGGAATAAACCAAGGGTAGGCTTGAGCTGTAGGAAAATTTTTGTTTTTAAGCTTTAGTTAGAGGGAGCTGAAGGAGCTAGGGATTAAGTGTAATTTGTGGGGAATTTAAGCACAAGAAGAGCTAGTAGCATAGTGGAAGTGGCGCATGATTAGTTGCTTGAGGGGAATGGTTCGAGTAACATGGAGTACATTTTGGAGACTTTATTTTCGCAGATCTTTACATCAAGTGTCGGCCAAGCTCTATAGTTGGTAAGTTGGACTTTAAATTTTTATGGCAAGATGACAAATAGCTTAGGTAAGCTTGAACTTGGGGAAAGGAATCATTTTGATTAAGGAATGATAAGGGGACATAAGGCTTGGATTAAGGATGCGGTTTTTAGAAACTTTATAATGGCCAACTTGTCCATGTATGTGGACGGCATTATGGTCTTGAGGAGGGGTGACCGAATTTTGTTGAAGGATTTGGTAGGTTGGTAGCTATTTGGTCATATTCCTTAGCATTTTGTACATCATTTTCTTTTCTCTCAAAAACTCTTTCTCCTAAACCGAATTTGAGCAATAGGTAAGCTTTTGTTTTGGTTATTTCTTGACCAATTGGTATTATTTTCTTCTCCTCTCAAACTCTTTTTCTCTTTGTGCTGAAAATATTCTACCATTGAAGGGAGGCATTTTTCTGTCATCTAGTTCTTTTTCTTCCTTGACCAAATCTCTTTCTCCATCTCTCTCTTTTTCTTTTCCATTTTTGCTCAAAACCGAAAGTTCCCATCTCCTCCCTTTCATCTTTTTCTTTTCTTCTATGAAACTCTTGTGTCGAAATCCTCTCCACCTTCCATTGTCGAATTCCCTCTCTTGCATTTCACTTTCTTTTTCTTTCTTTTTCCCCACTCTAACCGAATCTTCCTCCATCATCTAACACTATTGCCAAATCTTCTTTCTTTCTTCTAGTTTAATTTGGCCGAATATCAAACAAGGGTGGATCTTCTTTGGGTTCTTCTCTATTTGGTTTTAAAGAAGGGTAAGTGTTCTTGGCCAAAACTCCATCCTTGCTTTCTCTTTCTCTCTGTTGACTCTCATAGGACGAAAGTCAAATTTCGGTATTTGTTAACAAGATTTCTAATCATCTCCTAGGTTCTTCAGGACTTTGGAAGCAGTCGATCTAAGCCTCTATTCTCTGACAATCGAATTTGGTAAGTCAAGTAGTAAGGATTTATGTTGGTTCATCATTCTTTAAGTGGTGGAAAAGCTGAAGGCTATTGAGACTAAAGTTTGTTATTGGCGGAATAGTCTATGTTATTAATCTAAGTGTTGGCCGAATGTAGGGCAAGGAGATCTAGTGTAGTAGATCGGGTCTTTGGGATTTAAAACTTGTAATAGTAACAGGTGTGTAACTTGCACACTTTATAACTTGGTAATATTTTAATAACCTAATCATGTTTTCTTTAAAAGCCTAAAATTATGAGATCTTGATATGATGCCTCATGGGTTTGAGCAAGGATTCGGGTAAGTCCGTTTCGATATGGTTTTGCTATATGGTGCATAATAATATGAGTTATGATACATTTGCTTAATGTTGCATATTAAAGCATGATGGCATGATTTGCACTTGTAATGCATTGGTATGGGTGATATGAGAGGAGGGGAAGATTTGATATCGGTGTCTTTGGGACACCGTGAGGTTTAGTACATCCAAAGAGTTTGGTACCACGTTTATTTTGTGACTTTGGGTCACCGAGGTTTGGCACCTCATAGCGACTCGTCCAAGTGGCTTAGCACCACAAATGGGTTGGCCCCATATTTGTTATATCGGGATTGTTGCCGGTGATTTGGTATCACAACATGGGTTGGCCCCACAGATGGATTATTCGTGACTTTGGGTCACCAGTGGATTGGCACCACATTATTATTGGATATCGTGACTTTGGGTCACTAAGTGGTTTGGCACCACCGGTGGTTTGGTACCACAGGGGTTGAAAAGGAGTTATGGATGGTTAGGTTGGGTGTATTATCTATATTGCTTGGTTATGAATTGTGTAAGTATCTTCGCATTAACCGGGGAAGGATTTATGCATCGAGTCTTGGTGACTCACCTTCTCCCTTATCTTTTAGGTGATTCAGAGATCGGATGAGGAGTCGGGTAGGACTCGAGGTGGCCATTCAATAAATAAACTCGCTTTTATATGGACTTTGCTTTGGGTACTTTATTTTTTTAAATTTGGTTTCATTTATTTGGGTTTGTAATAAGGACTTTTAAGTTATACTTTTGGACTATTTATATGCTTGGGATTGTTTTAAACATGGCTAAGTAAATTACTTGACAAATTTTAATAATATGAACGCAATGGTTTTCAAAACTTTACCATCAGGTAATACAAATCATTTAATAATAAATGACAATTCAAATGTTTTTGACAACTTAAATGATTTTCAAATTTAAGTTTTCACACTCAAATGCAAATAGTTTTCAAAGCAATCATTCAGATTTTTTTTAAAATGAAATAAATGATTTCTAACCTATGCATCGATAACTAAATTTTAGAGATTGATTTTCGGGATTTATAAGTAAGCTATCGGTCTTTAACTAATCATGCACCTGATTTCTACAAACATTAGACATCTAAAGAATTTTGTCTAAAACTAAACCGTCAACCCAATTTTCTTCAAAACTTTTTCCCTGTGACATGCCAGATTCGATCGTAGTGTATTGACCGGGTTTGGGGTATTACACCAGGTCTGCCAGGTAAGTCTTCTGACTGTTTGAGTGGAAATGGATATATAATGCATTGTTGTGGATATTGTTGTGGATATTGTTGCATGAAAAATTAGGACAATCTCTTTAGAGCTTGAAACCTTAGGGATGTGTGCTCTTTACGAAAGAATAACTTGAGATTCTAAATCATAAAACTTCTTCTTTAATCAAGTAGTGGAAAGAAGCTAATGCATAAAATTTTCTTTAAATTAGATAAAACGTGAACTTAGTCATGAGTTCTAGGGGACGTGGTCGTAATGCACGTTGGCGTGGTAGAGGCGTAATGACCGTATGTCGTAACCGTGAAGTCCGGTCATGGGTCGTAATGAGGTACCCTACCGCCATTCTGAGGTGGAGTTTAGGTCGACAGGGGTGAGGATGCGAGATCTCGAGCGATGTGCAGATGCTTGAACAAGTAATGGGCGAAAAGCCGGACAAGAACTTCGAAAGTCTATTCCTGAGTGACTCCGAACTAACAGAGCTGAGGTATTTCGAGGTATTTCTGGGGTTGCTCCAAATGTGGCTGAGTACTAATTAGAGGCAGTCGGGAGGATCATGGACAATTTGAACTGCACTGCTGAGGAAAAGCTGAAGGGTGTTGTTTCTTTACTCCGGGATGAGGCCTACCAGTGGTGGCTTACTGTCAAAGAGGGTACCCCGGTAGAACGAGTGGATTGGAATCTCTTTAAGATTAAGTTCGAGGGGAAATACATTGGGGCTAGTTATGTGGACGCACAAAGGAAGGCATTCCTGAACCTAGTGCAAGGAGGTAAATCAGTAGCGGAGTGTGAAGCAGAAATTTTACGGTTAAGTCGGTATGCCAGAGGGATTGTTGCTACTAATTATGAGCACTGTGTGAGATTTAAGGATGGGCTGCGAGATGAACTGCAGGTATTGATAGCTCCTCAACGGGAGAGGGACTTTGCTACGTTGGTAGAGAAAGCCCAGATAATAGAGGAGGTTAAGCAAACTGAGAGGCAGAAGCGGGATAAAGATAGAGGCAGGAATAAAAGGAGTTTTGGGCCATCAGTATCATCGGGGGGTTTTCAAAAAAAGCCTAGGGTTGAGGGACCTGCTCGCGTTTTTATGCCAGCTGCTAGGAATCAAGTCCGTCCTTATGCTCAATGTGGGAGGACTCATGTAGGCAAGTGTTGGGGAAGGAGTAAGGAGTGCTTCAGGTGTGGGTCCAAGGCTCACTTGGTTAAGAATTGTCCTCAGGATATGGATAGGGCTCAAACAGTGGATCAGGGGTATGTGTAGCCGGGAAGGGGTGGTCAAGAAATGTCAAGGGGTCGTGGTCCGAACCGAGGATGGAATGGTTTTGGCCGAGGTCGTGGAGCACCAGATAGAGGTGTGGGGAGCTCAGACGCAAGACAGCCTGGGTTGGTTTACGCACCATGATGTTGTAAGGAGGGCGATGCACCAGATGTGATCACGGGTATGTTTCTTATTTATGCGTTACCCTTTACTACTTTAATTGATATTGGGTCGACTCACTCTTACAGTGCTAGCATGGTGTCTGAAACCTTGAATGTGAACTCTGAGACTGTCCCTAGGAAGATGACTGTACTTAGTCCTTTAGGGCAATCAGTAGTGGTAGATAAACTCTTCAGAGATGTACCTTTAGAGGTTCAGGGGTCAGTATTACCAGCTGACTTGATGGAGTTGCCATTCGGAGAATTTAACTTGATTCTAGGCATGGACTGGTTAGAAAGGTATCGTGCGAATTTGGACTGTGCTGCTAAGCACATGGCGTTGAAGTCTCCCGAGGACGATGAGGTTGTGGTGATAGGGGAGAGGAGAGACTACTTGTCTAATGTAGTATCTACTCTTAAGGCGGAGAAGATGGTGAAGAAAGGGTGTATGTCTTTTCTAATGCTTGTTAGTGCCTTAGATGCTAAAGAAGTAGTGGTGGGAGAGGTCAGGACAGTGAAGGAGTTTGTGGATATTTTTCGGAAGAACTGCTAGGGTTACCTCTAGATCGTGAGGTGGAATTTGGAATCGACTTGCTGCCAGGTACAGCACCGGTGTCCATCGCTCCATACAGAATGGCACCAAAGGAGTTGGTTGAGCTTAAAGCTCAGATCTAGGAGTTGCTAGAACGCGATTTTATTCGACCCAGTATGTCTCTATGGGGAGCACCAGTCTTGTTTATAAAGAAGAAGGACGGATCTATGCGTATGTGCATAGATTACCGCCAGTTGAAAAAGCTGACGATAAAAACAAGTATCCGTTATAGACGACTTGTTTGATCAGCTTAAAGGGGCTGCGATGTTCTTGAAGATAGATTTAAGGTCGGGATATCACCAGCTTAAGGTGAAAGAAGCGGATATCCATAAGACGACATTTTGAACTCGATACGGGCACTATGAATTCCTAGTAATGCCGTTTAGGTTGACGGATGCACCAGCTGCATTCATGGATATGATGAATCGGGTTTTCCAACCTTACTTGGATCAATTTATCATGGTGTTCATAGATGACATCCTGGTATATTCCAAGTCTGAAGAAGGGCATGACGCGCATCTATGGGTGGTTTTACAGATTTTAAGGGAAAAAAAGTTGTACGCCAAGTTTAGCAAGTGCGGGTTTTGGCTAAGGGAGGTTACTTTTCTGGGTCACGTGGTGTCTGCAAAGGGGATAAGGGTGGATCCTCGAAAGATTGAGGCAATGTTAGATTGGAAACCACATAAGTCAATGGCAGAGATTCGCAGTTTCTTGGGGTTAGCAGGTTATTATAGAAGGTTTGTCGAAGGTTTTTCCTCTATAGCAGCACCTTTGACCAAGTTGTTGAGAAAGGAAGTACCTTTTGTGTGGACGGATAAGCAGCAGGAGAGTTTCGAGAAGTTGAAAAGGGTTTTGACAGAAGTTTGATTTTAATTCAACCTGAAGCACGAAAAGATTTTGTGGTGTACTGTGATGCTTCTCATACAGGGTTAGGTTGTGTGCTGATGCAGGAAGGAAAAGTTATTTCCTATGCATCTCGGCAGTTAAGGCCTCATGAAATTAACTATCCGACGCATGATATGGAGTTGGCTGTAGTGGTTTTCGCGTTGAAAGTGTGGAGACATTATCTGTATAGAGAGAAGTTAGTGATCTACCCTGACCATAGGAGTTTAAAGTATCTGCTGACTTAGAAGAAGCCGAATTTGAGACAGCAGAGGTGGGTAGAGCTATTGAAGGATTATGACTGCGCAATCGAATATCATCCGGGTAAGGCAAATGTAGTGGTGGATGCACTAAGTCGAAACATAGTATCAGATCTGAGGGCGATGTTTGCTCATCTTAGTGTATATGATGACGGGAGCTTGCTAGCTGAGCTGCAGGTAAAGCCGACATGGTTAAGTCAGGTAAAAGAGAAATAGTTGGTAGATGATATTTTGAGTGCTAAGCTTACACAAGTTCAGAATGGGGGATTAGAGGACTACAGTGTGAATAACAATAGTGTTTTGTGCTTTCGTGGTAGGGTCTGCATGCCAAAAGATGTGGAGCTGAGGCAGAAAATTTTTTGGGAATCGCATAGCAGCCCTTACGCTATGCATCCTGGAGGGAGTAAGTTGTATAGAGATATACGGGACCATTTTTGGTGGCCTAGATTGAAGCGGAAGTTACAGAATTCGTGGAAAAGTGCTTGACGTGTCAGCAAGTCAAAGCTGAACACCAAGTGCCTTCGGGACTACTGCAACCAGTGAAGATTCCTCAGTGGAAGTGGGAGAGAATTACAATGGACTTCGTTAGTGGGCTTCCTCTTACACCTACCAAGAAGGACTCGGTATGGGTAATTGTGGATCGATTGACAAAATCCGCTCATTTCATACCTATTCGTAGGGATTACTCTCTGTAGAGGTTGGCGAGGTTGTATGTAGCAAAAATTGTGAGACTGCATGGGGTGCCGGTATCAATCATATCAGATAGGGATCCTAGATTTACGTCGAGGTTTTGGAGGGCATTACATCAGGTTTTGGGCACCAGGTTGGACTTTAGCACGGCATTTCATCCGTAGACGGATGGCCAGTCTGAAAGGGTGATTCAGGTGTGAGAAGATATGTTGAGAGGATGTGTTATCGACTTCAGGGGTAGTTGGGAGGAATTCTTGCCCTTAGTAGAGTTCGCGTACAACAATAGTTATCAGGCTAGTATTCGAATGGCGCCGTACGAAGCACTGTATGGACAAAAGTGTCAGACTCCTACTTGTTGGACAGAATTGGGTGAACACCGTGTGTTGGGTCCAGAGATAGTGGTAGAGTCAGAGGAAAAGGTCAAGGAAATTCGAGCTCGATTGAAGGAGGCATCTGACAAATAGAAGTCGTATGCAGATCTTAAGCGGAAAGAGATAAAATTTACGGTAGGTGATCGAGTTTTTCTGAAGGTTTCACCGTGGAAGAAGGTGATGAGATTTGGACGTAAGGGTAAGCTGAGTCCCAGGTTTATAGGACCTTGTCAGGTTTTGAAATAAGTGGGACCAGTGGCATACCAGTTGGAGTTGCCTTCAGAATTGAAACAGATGCATGATGTGTTTCACGTGTCAATGCAACGTCGTTACAGGTCGGATCCGTCTCACGTGGTGCCAGTAGAGGAAGTTGAGTTGAAGCCAGACTTGTCCTATGAAGAAGAGCCAATTCAGATCTTGGAGAGAGATTTGAAGGTGTTACGGAGGAAGTCAGTACCTCTAGTCAAGGTGTTATGGCGGAACCATGGTTCGGAAGAAGCGTCGTGGGAGCGGAGGAGATGATGAGACATCAATATCCTCACTTATTTTGACCAGGTAATTTTGAGGCCAAAATTATTTTTTTAAGGGGGTAGAACTGTAATATCCAGGATTTAGAGGTCATGCAATTTAATTCATATATGCGTGTTAGTATGCTCTGTATGCTGTTTGAGTGTGTTTGGGAGCTTTGGGAAACCTTGGGGTTAAGTTTAGGCCTTGGGAAAAATTTTTGTTTTTAAGCCTTTAGTGGGGAGAGCTAAGGGAGCTAGGCCTTAAAGGAATTAATGTGTGGGTTATGACACAAGAAGTGAGGTGGTGGTGTGGCAAGGGGACGTTACCTAGGGTGCAGGGAGTTTGCGTCAAAGGGAGTGCAAGGAGGAGGAGGTTCGAGTAGCATGGAATGCATTTTGGGAGGTTGCTTTTTGCGTCAAGAGGTGGAGAAGTTGGAGTTGGCGTGGGCACTTGAAGATAGGAGGTTTGAAATGGTCAAACATTTTGAATGTGTGGTGAGGAGCTAAGCATGAGGTTTGAATCATTCAAACTTATTTGAATGAGGGTTGTAGAGGGAATTTAGGAGAAAAATGTGGAGGGTGTTGGCTAGTTGGATGATAGCTGAATCTTTGAAGGGTGGAGAGGGGAACATTCGATTTTGAGCCTAGGAAGAGGGTGCCGAAATTTGGTGTTAGTGTAGGGGGTATTTCTTTTCGGCATTGGTTGGTGCTTAACACTTTTGGTAGTTTTCTCTCATTTTCTTTAGTGCCGAAAAACGTTGAACATCTCAACTCTTTTTCTTTCTTTTTGACTCCTTAGCCAAAACTTAGGAGACCATTGAGGGGGTCATTTTCTTTCTTGAAAACTTCCTAGCCGAATCACAATTCTCTCTTCTCCTCTCTTCTTTTCTCTTTTCAACAACTTAGAACCTTGATTGTTTTAGTAAAATCTGAATAGCTCCTCTCTTTCTCTTGGTGGCTGAATGCATCTATCATTGTGAGACCATTGCCGAAACATCATAAACTTCAACCCTTTTCTTCTTCACTTTCACCCATTACTTCTATACCTTGGCTGAATCTTCCATTTACCATTGCCATTCTCTTTTATTTCAAATTTTATTTACTTTATTTCTTTTATTTGGATACTTCCTCAAGCCTCATCTCTATGCCGAATCTTTCTGAGTTGAATATCTTTTGGATGGTGAGTATTCTCTTCTTTGGGAATCGTTCTCTTTTCCTTTCATTTTGTTTGCCGAAACCAAATGGTTAACCTTGGTTCTTGGGTGTGGCCGAATCTTTTTAGGGCCTTAACCTTATGTCTCTTTCGTTTGCAGTCAGCGTAAGGGAGCATTATGGATCTCTCGGGTTCGATTATTCAAAGGTGAGGAGGTTATAATGTTTGGCTGAAGGCCACTTTGCTTAGGCTATGGGTATTAGGCTGAATCTAACATGGCTTTTGTAGGGGATTTTGACAATCTCAAAGTGCAAGTGTATAGCCTTCGAGTTCTAGTCGACTGTGGTAAGGGTATTCTTTTATCAAGTGTTCTTTTGGGTTTTGTTTAGATCTGATTCAATATCTTAATGGGGTTTTCTGACTAAGATATTATTGATGGATGGAAGTACCAGCCAAGGGGAGAAAGGGGTCGAACACGTAGTCCTTACTCCTAAATACAAGAAGCAGTCGGTTTCTACGGTCCAGGATTGGCCTCCGGGGTGTGGGCCAGCATCAGAACAGGATCATAGGCAGATAGCGGTAGTGTCAGTTAGGGATAGCGTCAACGTAGAGGGCGTGATTTTACGAGTTATCAGGTGTGTAATTAACACACTATTTGTTTTACTTGTTTAAATTAATTAAGTAACATGAGTGGTAATCAAAATAGTGGCTGTAGTGATGCTATTACTTGCTTTAGGTAATCTGGTACCAGGTTAGTATCTTTCTTATATCAAAATCGTTGATGGATATATGTGGATCTTCGTAAGCATGTTAAATTTGCACACCTAATATGTTCATATAATTACATTGTCATTTCATCATAATATAATATATGTGCATGGGGATCGGGATATATTTAATGAAGGAAAGGGTGTACATTTATGTACGTGAATTGATGTTAGCCTTGAGCTACATCGTGGGTTGATGTTGGCTCCGTGCCTCATCGTGGATTGATGTTGGCTCTGTGCCTCATCGTGGATTGGTGATGACCTTGAGTCACACTGTGGATATTGTGATCTAATCACAAGGATCAGTGGCTAGCCCACTAAGTGGACTTTGAGCAGCACGACTGCCAAATTGGTGTGTAGCGGATGGAGGGTCGATTTACTAATCCCCTGGTGTGTGATGGCAGGATATATGGGGGTGTGTAGCGGTTGGATACTAGGTTGGGGTTGGGTTAGCATTTTGCATCATCATGCGTGGTATATGGATATATGTGTGGATGTGGGCCAAGCCCATTTGTGGAATACGTGTGGATTAATTGCACACTGAGTCAAAATGACTCACCCTATTTTTCAAACAATGCAGGTAATACATGATACTGGACCGAGTCGGAGTGGATTCGGGGTGGCCATGCAGAAGCCGTTTTATTTCTTAAAGTACATTATAAACTTTTAATTACTTTTTGGGTTATTTTTATTGTAATAAGGCCGCTTTAAATACTTTAGGTTTTATTTAAGTTTAAGTTGGATTTGCTATCAAATGATTAATTTATAACGAGACTCTAGAATATTTGCAACACTTGAATTTAAATGAGGTGTTCAAAACATAGATTACTTGGACAATTCGTTTGCCAAATATTTCCAAACAATTGAAGATTTTGAACTTGTGCAGCTCGAAAGTTTTATTTTTAAATAAATTGCTAAGTTTAAACGAGAAACCCTTTCCAAACGAAGTTTTAATTCTAGAACTTAAAAATCATTTTATTCACCTGTAAAAACTATATTTTCTTAATACTTTTTCCTAGTAACATTTCGAATTCGACCGTGGTGTTTTGGGCCGGGTTTGGGGTGTTACAGGCACGGGTGTGCCTACAGGTGGTGCGAGAAATTATAGTATATGACCTTATAGGACATGGCCTTAGCACACGAGCGTGCTTGTTAGCCGTGTTGATTTTGGTAGTATGTAACCACGGAGAGGTCACACGGGTGTGTCATGTAGCCGTGGGAGAGGCACGGCCTACCCCCACGGGCGTGTCTCCCCTGTATTCTAGAAAAGTTTCAATTTTCATGAAATTTTATATGTGTTTCGGTTTAGTCCTGACTCGATTTATAAGCATGCTTAGGGTTTTGATGACTCGTTTAAGGGACACTATGATTGTATATGATTGTGTTTGATGATGTTTAACTTTGTGTCGACATTAAGAGGTTAAATGTTCTGATTGATCGGTAATACCCTTTAATCCTATTCCAATGACGGTTTCGGGTTAAGGGTGTTACAATTTTATTTGGTATCAGAGCTAAGGTTTAGTCGATTCTCGGACTAACGTAGTGCGTGTGAGTCTAGCTATACATGCCATATTGTGAAATTGTGATAGTGTGATGAAATCTGACATTTGAAATGTGTTTTAATATAGTAATGGATCCCGATCGAGTAGTTGCTGACGATGTAGAGAGTAATGCGTCTGCTCCCGCTCAAGGGACAGTGCTGGCCACATCAAGGCCAAATGATAGTGGCGAGGAAGGTGAGGCTAAGCAAGCCTTCTTTCGTATGATGAGTGAATAATTTACGAAATTTGTTAGAACAAATCCGACTGCTCCACAACCTCCACCGCCGCAAGTACCTCTTGTGCCACAAGTTGTAGATCCGGTCAGATTGAATAAACCACCTGTAGATAAGATTCGCAAGTATGGGGCCAAAGAGTTTTGGGCCACAGCTGGTGATGATGCTGAGCGAGCTGAGTTTTGGCTCGAGAATACCCTTTGAGTATTTGATGAGATGTCACTGAACCCTGATGAGTGCATTAAGTGTGCAGTTTACTTGTTGAGAGATACGGCTTACAATTGGTGGAAAACATTGATATCTGTGGTTCCGAGAGAGAGAATCACCTGGGATTTCTTTCAAGTCGAGTTTAGAAAGAAGTATATCAGCCAACGCTTTATTGATCAGAAACGTAAGGAGTTTTTAGAGCTGAAACAAGGCCATTTTTCTGTTGTTAAGTATGAACGAGAATTCATGCGATTGAGTCAATATGCTAGAGAGTGTGTTTCTACTGAAGCTACTATGTGCAAACATTTCGTAGAGGGATTGAATGAAGACATAAAGTTATTGGTTGGGATATTGGATATAAATGAATTTGTTGTACTTGTGGAGAGAGCATGCAAAGCTGAGGAACTCAGTAAAAAAAGAAGAAAGCTAATTCTGAGGCTCGAGATGAAAGAAAGAGATTGATGAATAAATTTTCTCAGTCCTCTTCAAAGAGATATAGAGATGCCAGCAATCGTTCAAATGCTTCGTTTGGTCATCCTAATAGAGATCGTTTGAGATAGAGTACTGGTTTACGAATTCAAGCTCCGAATGAGTCAAGTGTGGGAAGTGTTAAGAACAACAAGCCCAAATGTAAATAATGTGGGAGACGACATGTGGGAGAATGCTGGGGCAGGTATAACAATAGAACATGCTATAAGTGTGGATCCCGAGATCATTTTATTCAAGATTGCCCAAAGATAGTTGAAGAAGAAAATGTTCAGAACGAAAGACCAAGTAATGTGACAGCCAGAAGTAGACCACCAAGGAGCATCAAAATGTGAATGAAAGCTAGAGAGGAACGACTGATACAGCTGTAAGGTTAGAAGCAAGAGCACCTGCCCGAGCCTATGCTACACGTGCACGAGAGGAAGCATCATCTCTAGACGTCATCACTAGTACTTTCACTTTATTTGAAACTGATGTCATTACATTGATAGATCTAGGATCGACTCATTCTTATGTGTGTATGAATTTAGTATCAAATAAGACTCTACCTGTTGAGTCTATTGAATTTGTGATTAGAGTATCGAACCCCTTACGCAAGTGTGTTTTGGTGGATAAGGTGTGCAAGAATTGCCCGTTGATGTTTCGTGATTTATGTTCTTGGTCAATTTGATGTTGCTACCATTTGATGAATTTGACATAATTCTGGGAATGGACTGACTTACTTTGCATAATGCCATTGTGAATTGTAAGAGAAATAATGTTGAATTGAAGAGTCAAAATGGTGAGATAGTTCGAATTGAGTCTAGTGATATGAAAGGATTACCAGCTGTTGTATCTGTGATGAAAGCTATGAACTATGTGAGAAAGGGCTATGAAGCTTATTTGGCATACGTGATTGATACAAAAGTGTTGGAAAGGAAAGTTGAATCTGTGCCTGTGATATGTGAGTTTCTAGATGTGTTTCCAGAAGAGTTACCGGGGTTACCTCCGATTAGAAAAGTTGAATTTGGTATTGAGTTAGTACCGGGAACTGCTCCTATTTCAATAGCTCCATACAGAATGGCACCAACAGAATTGAAAGAGTTGAAATCTCAGTTACAAAAATTGACTGATAGAGGATTTGCACGACCTAGTTTTTCACCCTAGGGAGCTCCTGTATTATTTGTGAAAAAGAAAGATGAAATTATGAGAATGTGTATTGATTATCGATAATTGAACAAAGTGACGATAAAGAACAAATATCCATTACCTCAGATCGATGATTTGTTTTATCAACTGAGAGGAGCTACAGTATTTTCTAAGATAGATTTGAGATCGAGCTACTATCAGTTGAGAGTTAAAGAATCTGATGTGCTAAAAACTGCATTCAAAACGAGGTATGGACATTATGAATTCTTAGTGATGCCTTTTGGACTAACAAAAGCCCCTGCAGTGTTTATAGATATGATGAATCGGATATTCAGACCGTATTTGGACCGCTTCGTGGTGGTGTTCATTGATGATATTTTAATTTATTCGTGTGATGAGACATAGCATGCCGAGCATTTGAGAATCGCGCTACAAACTCTACGTGAGAAATAGTTTTATGCAAAGTTTAGCAAGTGTGAATTTTGGTTGCATGAGGTTAGTTTTCTGGGGCATATTGTATCCTCTATTGGGATACAAGTCGATCCGCATAAAATCTCTGCTATTTTGGAATGGCACGAGATTGCATTTTAGTACTACTTTTCATCCGCAAACGGATGGTCAATCCGAGCGAATCATTCAGATTCTTAAAGACATGCTGAGATGTTGTATACTTGTATTTAAAAGTACGTGGGAAAAGCATTTATTATTGATTGAGTTTGCGTATAACAACATTTTCAATCTAGTATTAAAATGGCACCATATGAGGCTCTTTACAGTCGAAAGTGTCGAACTCCATTGTATTGGACCGAGCTGAGTGAGAACAAGATTCACGGGGTTTATCTTATAAAAGAGACTGAGCAGAAAATGAAAGTAATTCGTGATAGTTTGAAAGTAGCCTCAAATCGTCAGAAGTCTTATGCAGATTTGAAATAAAAGGATATTGAAATTGAGGTTGGTGATAAAGTGTTTCTGAAAGTATCTCCGTGGAAGAAAATACTTCGATTTGGCAGAAAGGGCAAGTTGAGTCTGAGGTTCATTGGGCCGTATGAGATCGTTGAACGAGTTGGACCGATTGCTTATAGATTGAAACTGCCATCTGAGATAGAAAAGATCCATAATGTGTTTCATGTGTCAATGCTTCGACGGTATAGAGCAGATCCATCTCATGTGATTGCTCCTACTGAGGTTGAGATTCAGTCAGATTTATCATATAGTGAAAAACGGATCCAAATTTTGGCACGAGAGACCAAAGAGTTGAGAAACAAAAGAATCTCCTTAGTGAAGGTATTGTGGCACAAACATGAAATTGAAGAGGCTACGTGGGAGCCTGAGAACGTTATGAGAGGGAAACATCTACAACTATTCACTGGTAAGATTTTCAGGGACAAAAATCCCTAAGGGGGAGAGAGTTGTAACAGCCCGGTTTAGACCCTAGTCGAAACAGTAGTTTGAGACCACAAATTTGAGGTCGTAAAAATATTTTAATATTATTATCTGTGTGAATAGTATTGACATAGTTTGTGCGAAAATTCTGTATGATGATTTGATTGTTTTAATATCGAATTAAGAGAAGGGACTTAATCGCATATAGAGTAAAAGCTATGTGCTGAATTATAAGTGCTTATGTGTTGTGGCTCTATAAAAGGGAGGTCTTAAGAAGCAAATGAACCAATAATTAGTTAGTGGTTGATTAAAAGTCATTAATAGCCTTGTGAATATAGGTTATAAATATTTTATAATAAGGATAATATGGTAACATAGTATTAATATCAATAATAATAAAAGAAACAAAGGAAAGATGATAGTTATCATCTTTTTATAAGTGTCGAATATTGAAAAAGGGAAAAAGAAGAAGTTGAGCTAGGTTTCGACAATTGTAAGCTTGAATTCGAGGTTAGTTTTTGATCTGTTTTTAATAATTTCTATGTTTTCATGATCGTTGCTTTGTGCTCTACAAAACCCATGCTTGAATTTTGAGTATTGATGATGTTTGTGTGAGATGCCATTGATGCTATATTGAGCTTTGTGATGATTTTTGGTGTTAAATGAAAGATATGAGTTAGATGAACATACTTTGTTCTTGAAGTTTTGATGAATTTAGATAATTAGGGCTAAATTGAGAAAATGAAAAGTTGAGGGACTAAATAGAAAATTTGATGAAATATTTGGACTTATATAATCTCTAGAGAGGTTCGGCCAAGCATGTGAATGTGTGGAATTTGTGAATTTGATGATCTTGTGAGATAGGGACTAAAGTGTTGAAATGTGAAAATGTGAGGGTTAATTTGTAAAATACCCTAAATATGTGTGTTTGGACTAAATGATTGAATTGATGATTGAATGGATTGAATTTGAATGTGTATAGACCAAGAGAGAGAGGTTCAGATCGGCATCAGAGCAAAGATAAAGTGCTCGATTAATCGACCGTATCGATAGTTCGACGTCCGAGGTAAGTTCGGATATAATACTAGTTGTAAACTTTATCTATGTGATATAAATTGAATGGATGTATATGTATCTATGAGAATTGAGATGCTACGTCTTGAATTGAGATAAAGGGGCACTAAGTGTGCGAAATTTGAAATGAGAAAGAGATGATTGGCACTGTATGTGCAAAAAGATAGAAGCTTCGGCTTATCAACTTGGCACTGTGTGTGCTATACCGATATAAGTTCGGTTTAATGTATTGGCACTAAGTGTCCGGTGATGATTATGTTTCATTTATGAAATTGGCACTAAGTGTGCGAATAAACCAATGGAATAGCAAGGGTTGAACGAGAGGTAATATCGAACAATTGAGTATCATAAATGGTAAGTAACTATGTGTTGATCAAGGTACGTTTGAACCTATGTGGTTGATGATAGATTTAAGAGTTGAATGAATAGATAATTGGGTATGTGGTTGAGATTGATAATGTGCCTAGTTTTGCCTTTGTCTATGTGATGGTATATATATACATATTGATGTTGTAGTACTGAGTAATATGTATTATATTACGAACTTACTAAGCTTTGGAAAGCTTACTGTGTGATTTGTTTCTCTGCCTTGCAGTGTCAGTAAAGCTAGCTCGGATCTGGGGTCGTCAGCTTCTCAATCACACTATCGACATTCTATTTTGGTACTTTTGAAAAGATGTATATAGCTGGAATATGGCATGTATAGGCTAGTTAATTGAATCAAGTTTGAGATTTGTAATTTGCCATGCGATGTGGCTAGATGTGTGATAGGTTTGGCATGAATGAATGTGGTGTACATATGATGCATCTTTTGGCATGATTTGTAAACTGATGAATTTGCTATTGAGTGGTAACTTTGTGTTGATAAATGCTAGTAGGGGTAGTGAGATTGGGAATAAATTATGCTTGTGATAGAATAAGTATTGGTATTGAATTGGGTATGATTAGAGTTGGTATTGATTGCATGTTTTAAATTGCTAAGTTGGTATGCTTTTAGATGGCAATATGTACATGAGATGTTTAGTTGATTAACTTGTAGGTTGACCCTAAGTGGGTGGCATGTTGGCGTTGAAAAAATGGCCTATAATGTCACACGGTTGGGGCACACGGGCGTGCCACAGACCGTGGGTAAATTAGCAGAATGTGGCTTAAATTGTACACGGCAATGGCACGGGCGTGCCTACAGGTCATGCGAGAAATTGCAGTATATGACCTTATAGGACACAACTTTAGCACACGGGCGTGCTTGTTAGCCGTGTTGATTTTGGCAGTATGTAACCACGGGGAGGTCACACGGGTGTGTCATGTAGCCGTGGGAGAGGCACGGCCTACCCCCACGGGCGTGTCTCCCCTGTATCTGAAAAAGTTTCAATTTTTCATGAAATTTTATATGTGTTTCGGTTTAGTCTTGACTCGGTTTATAAACATGCTTAGGGTCTTGATGACTCATTTAAGGGACACTATGATTGTATATGAATGTGTTTGATTGAGTTTAACTTTGTGTCGACATTAAGAGGTTAAATGTTTTGATTGATCGGTAATACCCCTTAATCCTATTCTGACGATGGTTTCGGGTTAAGGGTGTTACGATGCGTGCTAGGTCAACATGATGATTCAGGAAGAAAACAAAAGGCGATATACTACCTTAGTAAGAAATTCACTGAATGTGAGATGACATATTCGCCAATTGAAAAATTGTGTTGTGCATTAATTTGGGCAACTCGAAGGCTGAGACAATACCTGTTGTACCACACAACTTGGTTGATATCTAAATTGGATCCTCTAAAGTATATGATGGAGTCAACTACTTTAAATGGAAGGATGGCCAGATGGCAAATCCTACTTTCTAAATTCGACATCGTCTATGTGAGTTAAAAAGCTATGAAAGGGAGCGTAATAGCATATTTTCTAGCTAGCAGAGCTTTAGAGGATTATGAGCCATTGAATTTTGATTTCCCCAATGAGGACCTAATGTATGTAGCGGCTGTGAAGGAAGACACCCTAAAGGATCATCTTTCGAAGCTAAATTTTGATGGAGCATCAAGTGCTGTCAGTAATAGAATTGGGGTAGTGTTAGTATCCCCAAATGGAGATCACTATTCATTCACTTGCAAGTTGGATTTCGATTGTACAAATAATATGGAAGAATATGAAGTGTGCATCATGGGACTCCGGGCGGCCATGGAGAGCGAAATCAAAGTACTAGAAGTATATGAAGATTCTGCACTAGTGATTTACCAACTAAAAGGCGAATGGGAGACAAGAGACCCCATATTGATCAATTATCGAAGGATAGTTATGGGGTAATTGAGGAGTTTGATGATATCACTTTTAGTTATCTCCCACGAGAAGAAAACAAAATGGCAGATGCTTTGGCCACTTTGGCTTCCATGATCAGAATAAATAAACAAGAGGACATGAAGCCTATTCAAATGAGTATCTACGAAACCCCAGCACATTGTTACAATGTAGATGAAGGAGAAAGAGATGATCACCCCTGGTACCAAGATATATTACGATACGTGAGAAATCGTGAATATCCTGAATAAGCGACCGAGAACGATAAGAGGACGTTGAGAAGACTAGCCTGTGACTATGTCTTAGATGGTGAGATACTATATAAAAGAAGAAAGGATTAGGTATTGTTGATATGTGTCGACGTTGTTGAAGCTAAGAAAATTCTGGAAGAAGTCCACGAGGGTGTTTGTGGAATGCATGCTAATGGTTTCCTAATGGCTAGACAAATTATGAGATTCGGATACTATTGGTCTACCATGGAGGGAGACTGCATCAATTATGCTAAAACATGTCACAAGTGCCAGATCTATGGAGACAAATTTCATGTACCTTATTTGCCTCTGCATGTTATGACTTGCCCATGGCCTTTCTCCATGTAGGGCATGGACGTCATCGGGCCGATCTCTCCAAAAGCTTCAAATGGGCATCGGTTCATTTTTGTAGTCATCGACTATTTCACCAAGTGGGTAGAAGCTGCTTCATATGCTAGTGTTACTAAGTCAGCAGTCAGCAGATTCCTAAAAAAGGAAATCATATTTCTATATGGAATGCCTAAGAGGAGCATATCCGACAAGGCATTAAATTTGAACAACAGCACGATCGCAAAGGTTTGTAGTCAATTCAAAATTAGACATCACAATTCGTCACCGTATCGTCCAAAAATGAATGGTGTAGAGGAAGCAGGTAATAAAAACATTAAGAATATTGTGGGGAAAATGACTGAAACCTATAAAGATAGGCATGAGAAATTACCTTTTGCTCTCTATGCTTATCGAACATCAGTCAGGACCTCCACCGAGGCAACTCTGTTCTCATTGGTTTATGGAATGGAGGCAGTGTTACGCATCGAAGTTAAAATTCCTTCCCTTCGAGTCTTTTCAGAGCTAAAATTAGATGAAGCCAAATGGATCTAGTCTCGATATAATCAGCTGAACTTGATTGAGGAAAAGAGGCTAAAGGCTATTCGCCATCATCAGATGTACCAAAAGAGGATGATACAAGCTTATGACAAAAAAGTTTGACCAAGAGAATTTTATGAGGGGGACTTTGTTTTGAAAAAGATCCTCCCCATACAAAAGGATTTCAAAAGGAAGTGGATGCCAAATTGGGAAGGACCTTATGTGGTGAAAAAGGCTTTCTTAGGTGGAGCACTGATCTTGGCTGAGATGGATGGGAAAAACTTACCCAATCCCATAAACGCAGATTCAATCAAGAAATACTATACTTGAAGAGGAAACGAGGCCAAAGTTGTAATGACTCGAATTTGGGCCTAGTAGAATTGGGCCCATTGGGCCCATTGGACCTTGGCCATGGGAGTGTTTAAAATTTTTTAGAACAAGAGAATGACCCTAATGCAAGTTGGACCTATTAGGTGAGTGATTTTGGAAGGTTTGGGGGTTAAGAAGTCCCGGGATCAAACCTGGGCTTAGGAAAAAATTTGGTTTTAGGTGAATAAAACCCTAGGTGTAAGTAAGTAGGATTTAAGAATAAAATGTGAAAAAAATGACACAAAAGAGCTTGTGGTGTAGTGGCAAAGTGGTGCCACATGGGAGACAACGATGTGACGCCACACAAGGAATCAAGGGGTCCAAGGTTCAATTCGTGGCGCTTGTAGTTCATTTTGATTTTTTTTTAAGTGAACTGAGACTTTGGCCCATAGACTTATATTTAGTTGCGCATGATTTTAGGCACGAGTGGAGCATGTGGTGTGGTGGTTGTGGCATTAAGTGGAGAGCATGGAGGGAAGGGGTTCGAATCCCACAGATGGCAAATTGAAGGCTTTTATTTTGCTAAGTTGGGACAGCCAGAGTTTGTGTTAGATTTAAACTCTGCTGAAAGAGGGATCCCACATCAGAAAGCTAGCATGAGGGAAGGTGAGAAGCTAGCTTTAAATAGAACAATCTATGAGGAGAGGAAGCATACCTTGGTTAGCGTTTGGGCATAGGAGCATTCGGAGCACGGAATAGCTTTAGACTCCTAGCAGGTGTGTATTTTGCACTACTCTAGCTGTAGAGTGGCAAATACCGAAATGCCGGACACTCAACAATAGTAGCCACACGAGCGTGCAAGCGCATGTGTGGGGGCTTCGACGCGATAGTTGAGGCCATCATGAGTGTTCTTGTGGGTACAGGCTGTTTGGGCCACGATGGGCTGAAAAGGGGCAAGTGGACCCAGTGGGCCTGTGGGCCTATATGAATAAATTGTATGATTGTGTAGTACATATTAGACTAGTCTATGTGAATCTCATATCTGTGGCTAGATTTGGACTAGTCTATGTGTAGTAGACAGTTAATCCTACCTCATATCTATAATAGATATACCCCTAATTTACGAAATTATCGAAATACCCCTGGATTGCAAAATTACTGAAATACCCCCAGTTTGTGAAATTATCGAAATATCTCTTGAGGGTAAATTACCGTTATACCTCCGATTGTGGTTGAATATCGTGTATGTGAATTTTTTATACTGTTTATATGTTTGATACATTGCATTTTTATCATATTGCATAGGGTGGGTTAATGACTGAAGAGAAATGTAGCTTGGTGGCTATGCCACATTTTATTGATTTAGTAGCTTTGCCACGTATGCTGATTCTAGTGGCTCAACCACATATACTGTTATTTGCAGCAAGGCTGCATAATTGGAGAGCTTGGCTCTGTGCTATCTTGATTATGACTTTGTGCCAATCGTATTTACCCGTGGCTATGTGCCTAGCAGATATCGATGACTCTGTGTTGATCATATTTACCCAAGGCTATGTGTCAATTATATTATCATTGTTGATGGCTATGTGCCAAGCGTAATATAATTATTGATGGCTCTGTGCCAATTATAATACCACTATTGAAGGCTTAAGAGTCGTATGTATATACTAGCAGCTTGACTGCAATATTGGTGCGTTTGGCGGGGTGGGTTGGCTTGATTCCCACAGGTGACGATTGGTTGGTACGGGGCTGTGATTGGCTGGATTGGGTTGGGTTTCATTTTATTGGTTGCATTATCACGATTTTAGGGCTTAGGCCAAAATTGATGACATCTGGGCTCGCGGGCCCAGTTAGTGACCATTTAGGGGATTACACACTGAGTTCTCGTAACTCACCTCCTTTCCCTTAACCTTGCAGGTAATCCCCAACGTTAAAGGATTTAGAGCTGTGGAGGATTCGGTGGTGGCCATACATCGAAATTACTTCTCACAAAACTTAGAAAATCCAGTTTTATTTTATTTTATGTTAATTATTTTAGGGTTAATATTTTGTAATAAGACCATTGGATTTTATTTTCCTTTTAAACTTTCATTTTGACTGTTATTAAATTGTTAATTGATTAAACACTGGGTTTTCTTAAAATGTTAATAACCATTTTCAAAATATCACGTTTTCACAACTATTCAAGTTTGATTTTCACAACAAAAACAACTTTTCAAAATAGTAACGACTTTACAAAATTGGACGTTAAGTAAATTGTGTTTTTATAACAAACAACGAAACTCGGAGTTTCAAAAAGAGATGCAACATTTTTGACGAATGCAAAACTTTTAAATAACCTTTCCATGTGATACGCTGGATCTGGCCGTAACGTCTAGGTCGAGTTTGGGGTGTTACATTTTATGGTATCAGAGCCCGGGTTGCAAAACTGGGCTGTGAAATGGGTTTTGAAATTTTTCCTTAAATGTTTAAATTTTTAACTTGGAAAGTGATAGTGTTACTGGAAGTATGGCACACCGAGACTCCGGAACAAAATCTGTAAGTTTCTTGATCTTAAACTTTGTTATATGATGAATTGACTATATATTTTGTATTTATTTTGTGTGCGTTTTGTTTGGATGTGATGTTTGAGTATAGAAATTGTATGCATGTGTGATAAATATCTGTTTGTTTCTGTGGTTAGATAGTTGATTGTATATAAGAGGTTTTTAAGATTAAGTTAGAAGTGTTGTAGTGTTATTGGGATGAGAGTGCGCAGCGGAAGTGTAGTGGGGTAACTTGTGTTGTGCGGCTATTATATAGCTAGAAATCTCGAGGATGAAATTTCTTTAAGGGGGTAGATTTGTAACGACCCGAATTTGGACTTAGTAGAATTGGGCCCATTGGGCCTTGGCCATGGGAACGTTTAAAATTTTTGAGAACAAGAGAACAACCCTAATGCAAGATGGACCTATTAGGTGAGTGATTTTGAAAGGTTGGGGGGCTTCTATGAAGTCTTGGGATCAAACCTGAGCTTAGGAAAAATTTTGGTCTTAGGTGAATAAAACCCTAGGTGTAAGTAAGTAGGCTTTAAGTATAAAATGTGGAAAAAGTGACACAAAAAGAGCTTGTGGTGTAGTGGTAAAGTGGTGCCACATGGAAGACAAGGAGGTGATACGACACAATGAAGCAAGGGGTCCAAGGTTCAAGTCTTGGTGCTTGCATTTCATTTTGATTTATTTTTAAGTGAACTTAGACTTTGGCCCATAGACTTATATTTAGTTGCGCATGATTTTAGACACAAGTGGAGCATGTGGTGTGGTGGTTGTGGTGTCAAGTGGAGAGCATGGAGGGAAGGGGTTCGAATCCCACAGATGGCAAATTCGAGGCTTTTAATTTGATAAGTTGAGACGGCCAGAGTTTGTGTTGGATTTAAACTTTACTGAAGGAGGGATTCCACATTGGAAAGCTAGCATGAGGGAAGGTGAGAAGTTGGCTTTAAATAGAGCAATCTATGAGGAGAGGAAGCATCCCTTGGTTGGCATTTGGGCATAAGAGCATTCGGAGCGCGGAATAGCTTCAGATTCCTATCAGGTGTGTATTTCGCACTACTTTAGCTGTAGAGCGGCAAATGTTGAAATGCCAGACACACGGAAATAGTAGCCACATGAGCGTACGAGCGCACGTGTGGGGGCTTCGATGCGATAGTTAAGGCCATCATGAGTGTTCTTGTGGGTAATGCTGTTTGGGCCATGATGGGACGAAAGGGGCCAAGTGGACCTAATATGCCTGTGGGCCCATATGAATAAATTGTATGGTTGTGTAGTAGATATTAGACTAGTCTATGTGAATCTCATATCTGTGGCTAGATTTGGCTAAATGGGCCACATGAGCGTGTGGGCCTATTTGGGCTGAGAGTGGGCCCTAGGTCCATTCGTATCGTTATCTTTGTTTAGAATGCTTTGGATTGCAAAATTATCGATATACCCCTAATTTACAAAATTATCGAAATATCCCCAAATTATAAAATTATCGAAATACCCCCAGTTTGTGAAATTACTGAAATACCCCTAGAGGGTAAATTACCGTTATACCCCCGATTGTGGTTGAATATCGTGTATGTAAATTTTTTTATACTGTTTATACGTTTGATACATTGCATTTTTATCATATTTCATGCGGCGGGTTAATGACTAAAGAGAAGTGTAGCCTGGTGGCTATGCCACGTTTTACTGATTTAGTGGCTTTGCCACATATACTGATTCTAGTGGCTCAGCCGCATATACCGTTATTTGTAGCAAGGCTACATTATTGGAGAGCCTGGCTTTGTACCGTCTTGATTATGGCTTTGTATCAATCGTATTTACCTATGGCTATGTGCCTAGCAGATATCGATGACTCTATGTCGATCATATTTACCCAAAGCTGTGTGCCAATTATATTATCGTCGCTGATGGCCATGTGCGAAGAGTAATACCGTTATTGTTGGCTCTATGCCAATTATAATACCGCTATTGAAGGCTTAAGAGCTGTATGTATATACTAGCAGCTTGACTGCAATATTGGTGCGTTTGGCGGGGTGGCTTGACTTGATCCCCACAGGTGATGATTGGTTGGTACGGGGGTGTGATTGGCTGGATTGGGTTGGGTTGCATTTTATTGGTTGCATTATCACGATTTTAGGGCTTAGGCCCAGATTGATGACATCTGGACTCGCCGGCTCAGTTAGTGACCGTTTAGGGGATTACACACTGAGTTCTCGTAACTCACCCCCTTTCCCTTAACCTTGCAGTAATCCCCGACATTAGAGGATTTGGAGCTGCGGAGGACTCGGTGGTGGCCATACATCAGAATTACTTCTCACAAAACTTAGTAAATCCAATTTTTTTTATTGTATGTTAAATATTTTGGGGTTAATATTTTGTAATAAGGCCATTGGATTTCATTTTCCTTTTAAACTTTCATTTCGGCTATTATTAAATTGTTAATTGATTATACACTGGGTTTTCTTAAAACGTTAATAACTATTTTCAAAATATCATATTTCTGCAACCATTCAAGTTTGATTTTCACAACAAAAATAGCTTTTCAAAATAGTAATGACTTTACAAAATGGACATTTAGTAAATTGGGTTTTTATAACAAACAACGAAACTCAGAGTTTCAAAAAGAGATACAACATTTTTGACGAACGTAAAACTTTTAAATAACCTTTCCATGTGACACGCTGGATCCAGCCATAATGTCTAGGCGGTTTTGGTGTGGTACAAAAGTGAAAACCCGCAAAAGGCACTTTGAGACCTTCTTAAAAAAATAAAAATAAAAATGATGATGAAAACGGAGAGGCCAAGGCAAAAACTTGCAAAGGGTGCCTTGAGACCAAAGGGGTTTTGAGTTGAAAACCTGAAAAGGGCGACTCAAATTGCAATCAACGATGGGGCATGTGGTAATCTAGCCATACCTGAATTAAGAAGGAGGAGAGATGTTACGTCTCGGATCGTCAACAGAGTACTCTCGATCTTCTAAACACATATTGAGCTTAAAATGGTCTTCAGAAAGTCCGTACAGAAAAGCTCAAGCTACGATATCTGGGGCATCTATCTTGTCCCTTAATCATTTTGTATTCTAGCAGTGCTTGCTTCATTTAATTAACTTATTCTTTTCAGATTTTGTTTCTGATAAATTTCCATTTTTGTCCATCATTTATGATTATTTTCAAGCATTTTGTATTAAGTAATGATTAATGGACTAATAATATTTTCATAAAAGGAGTTTTGCATATTACTCTGAAAACTTGTACATAATATGAGAACATGAATTAGGACTTTTATTTAGAACTCACCAAACCTATAGGTTGGAAATGTTTGAGAAGGAAACTCTGAACAGTGACCATTTCTTCGAATTTACTGTAAAAAATGTCGGTTAAATAAGAAGACAGGATATTACGTCAATGATACAACTTGAAAGAACAATGAGCAATGTCAATCCTAAGCTTTCAAAAAGGATCATTCTCATGAAATGCTACATTCGTGCAAATTTCATTTAGTTAGGAGCATTCAATTCAATCTAATCATTGCATCCTAATCATTCTACAAAGGATCATCCTCATGACATTCTGCATGTATGCAAATGTCATCCATAATACATTTAGCTAGGAGCATTTGATTCATTCCGATCATGGCATCCTAATGCATAAGCATAAATCCATAAATCGATTCCACAAGTCATGTTCCTCAAAGGACGGTGTAACAAGATCGATGAATCCATAGGTCCAATACCTCTGAAGTTGCAGAAGGTCGGATCAAATAGTAAACCTTATCTCCCTGAAGTTGCACTGGAGCAGGTTGAAATTGCAAGTCTTGTCTCCCCGAAGTTATAGTGGAGCAGACTAAAGACAGTTAATCCTATCACCCTGAAGTTGTAGTGGAGCGGATTAAAAGGATGCATCTACAGGTCCTATACCTCTGAAGTTGCAATAGGTCAGATTAAATCTACCACGACAAATCTTATTTCCCTGAAGTTGTAGTAGAACATATTGAAGCCATAAATTACAAATCTTATCTCTCTAAACTTGCAGTAGAGAAGATCAAAACAAACCTTATCTCTCTAAAGTTGCAGTAGAGGGAGTTAAAGTCACAAGTCTTATCTCCCTGAAGTTGCAGTGGAGCAGACTGAAGACAGTTAATCCTATCTCCCTGAAGTGACAGTGGAGCAGATTAAAACAACGAATCTTATACCTCTGAAGTTGTAGTAGGTTGGATTGAATTTACCATACAATTCTTATCTCCCTGAAGTTGTAGTGGAGTAGACTGAAGATAGTAAATCTCATTTCCCCAAAGTTACGGTGGAGCAGATTGAAGTTACAAGTCTAGGATCAAAGTGCTAGTTCTCATGGCCCTGAAGACGTAGTGGGATGGAATGAAGCTACTCGAAGAAGAAAGGCACGGAAAGAAGTCTAAGATTCGAAGACCGGGCCAAATTGGTCCTTTTTGAAGTCTTTACTCTATTCTCGTTACACGGCAATGAGCAAAGAGGGGCAGCTGTAGAAGGCCCATTTGGCCCGGGCCCATCAGATAGTAAACCAAATTCAAAACAAATAATAATATTGATAAAATATAAAATAGGTCCAAATTATCAAAAGTCCAATAAATAGTCCATCAAGTTTTAATTTACAGTAGCCCAAATTACATTCAACCCGAGCCCAAATTACTGATTACAACAGGCCCAATAGAGGCCAAAAGCAACAACCCAAATGCCTAAATGAAACAAAATCAGAAACCCTAACCAACTAGGGTACACTGCAGGCCCTTTCGTCCACACGCCCCACCTCCGCACGGCGCCACGCCCGCACAACATCCTCATACGTTCCTCCGTACGACCTCCACTGCATGTCATACATCTATACAAGAAGACAAACAAATGATAGCATCAATATTTTTTCTTTGTATTTTTTTATTATTCTGACTTTCGGCCTTTAAAAATGAAAGAAACCATTGTAACATTTTTTTACGCATACTGAATATAGAAAATTAAAAAGAAATCAAAAATAGAATTCTGAAAGGTGATTCTCAGTTCTCAATAATCTTTTTCTTTCGCTTCTTCTTTATTTTGAATCTTTGTTCTGTTTGCTAGTGAAAATCTAAAAGGAAAAAGGGTTTACCGGTATAAAGTTTCTATAGTATCTATTTTAAATACTCTTATATATGTTATATAATTTAAATTATTTCATACTTTTATTTATCATTTTAAAGATCATTTTATGACTACTTATTTTAAGACATTGTTTATTAATTATTTTGAACATTTCGCATATTTTGTCCTCAAATAAATTTTATATATAACATTGGTTTTAATTACTTTTCATTTTACTTTCATTTTTTTGTATCTTATTTTACTCCATTTACTTGATTGGTAATGTCAAAATTATGTTATATGATTATTTCTATTGTAAGGATTAAAATTGTTAATTTGTAACTATTAATTATTTGTGATTCATCATTGTAATACTTGATGTATGGATTAATATCTTGCTTTGTATAGTAGTATTCCATTGTATCTTATGAAAAATGTTGTGTTTTAACGTCATTTCTGTTTTAAAATCATTTTTACTCAAAGCTTTTTCAAAAATGAGGCAATGCTCGTGTTTGGGAGGTTTCGAGAAAATCGTGCCCTAACTTACTGGGTTCCGATTCTTCTCGTTAAAACCTAGCAATCGAGTACCCTTTTTTCTTTTAAATCAAAATGCATAATATTTTAAATAAAAAAACTTATTCTTGAGAATTTGAGACATTGCGCCCTAACTTACTAGGTGTGATGTTTTATCATCTCGAGATAAGAATTTCAAAAAAAAAAAAACAAAGGCAATATTCCGTATTCAAGAATTTTGAGAAATTGTGCCATAACTTACTTGGTTCCAATTTTTCATAAGGCCCAAATAATCGAATACCCTTCTCAAACCTTATTACTGGTTTTTTAAAAATCAAAAGATAAATTTAATTTCGAGAATATAAGATGTTGTGCCTTAACTTACTGAGCACGACATTTTATTTCTTCGAAATAAGAAGTTTTGGCATCCAATTTGATTCTATCCAAATGTATCTTAAACAAACGGATCGTAATCTAGAATCTTTTCAAATTTTTGACATTAAGACATTAAGTAATCAATTAGGTACCAATTTTTTGCGCACTACGAGGTTGCTAACCCTTCCTCGTACGTAACCGACTCCCAAACCCATTTTCTCGAGTTTTTATAGACCAAAATATGATTTAATAAATCAAAGTTTTCAATTTCAAGGCGATCCGATCACAGCTCAAAAAAGGGCCGGTGGCGACTCCACTTTTGTTTTTCAAATCAATCACCATTTTTTTCAAAAATGAAAAAATGGTTTTGACAGGTGGTATCGCACATAGCCCACAAAAAGGTTAGTTACGGTGGTATCGCACATAGCCCACCAAAAGGTTAGTTACGGTGGTATCGCACATAGCCCACCAAATGATAAATAAATGATGGTATCGCACTTAGCCCATCTTAATTAAACAACAAGGTGGTAACACACTTAGCTCACCATCAAATGTTGTTATAACATACTCATATGCCTATTTCATCATTCATCCAATAATTATTCAATGAATACCACATTCGATCTACTTAAACCACACATGTTCTCAATCATGCCATACACCAATCAACATCATAATGTATATAAAGAAAGTGTACTGTTTACACATAAACTTACCTCGGTGCAACACGTTGTAACTAACGGTTTAATCCGTCACCTTGCCTTTTCCACGGTCAAGGTTGATTCCGCGCTCTTCTTGATCTATAACAATGAAATTTATTCATTTAGATCATCCCATGATCACCATATATCAAATTCTACACTTGGGCAAAAATGACCATTTTGCCCTTGTATAGTGGCAAAATTACGATTTTGCCCCTAGGCTCATAAATTATTTTTCAATACATTTTCTCAATAATTAGGCATAGCTAAACATTTAATTCTCTTACAACTACTCACGAATCTAACTATTTCATGCATTTATTACACATTTTCAGTCCTTGAATTTAAGTCCTACTTAGGTGTTTTCATGCAAACACCTTTCACAAAAGTTGTTCCTCATCTCCCTAACATTCATTTTCTTCCCTAAAAACTCAGCTAACAACATAAATACTCTCATGTCAAGTCCTTAGACTTTCAACCATATCACAAATTGATCCCCTCATTAGCTAGTTTAAGCTTTAGGGACTCCAAAAATACAAAAATCATCAACTAAAATCATCCAAATCACTTACTAGAAAGGAGATAACTTGGCTGAAAGTTTGAACCCCAAATGATCTATTTTCTCTTCAAATTTTTGGTGGAAAGAGATAAGTGAATAGTAAAAGATGATAGTTTTTCTTTTTACTAATTTTTATTCATCATTTCTTACCAAATTCACCCAATTTTGACCAAACATTTAATGCTCTTGTCTCCCTACACCACATGGCCGGCCAACACCTTTTAGTTGGCCTAATTGCACTTTAAAGACATCCCAATCAACATTCTATAGCTTTTAGTTATCCCTACCTTATAAGACAGAACTTTCGCACCTTATATGATTTAGTCCTTTTTCATAATTAAGCATGCCATTGCTAAAATTTCAGCACCAAAATTTCCACATAACCATATTTTAATGCTATAACACATACAATAACATCAAAATATTTTTCCCTTACCTCGGTTTAGTGGTCTCAAAACCACTGTTCTGACTAGCCCCAAAATCGGGCTATTACAACATTGTTGGTGACTGACTATGTACTGGAAAAGGTATGTATGATACCTATGTGGTTGATGAATTTAAAGTAGATGAATGGGATGCTATGTAATTATTAGATATGGTCAAATTTATGTGACATTGATAAATTATCTATGTGATGGTTTAATGTGTATATTGATTTGATTTGATGACTTAATTGTATTGTATTTCGAACTTACTAAGCTTTCGGAAAGCTTATTGTGTGATTTGTTTCTCTACTTTGTAGTGTCAGTAAAGCAAGCTCAGATTTGGGGATCGTCAGCATCTGTATCACACTACCGATAATCTATTTTGGTACTTTGGAAAGATGTATATAGTTGTATTATGGCATATATAGGCTAGAAGTTAATATATGTCTCAAAATGTTTAATCCTTGCCATGTGAGTTGGCTTGGAAGTTGAATGATGTAGAATTGATGAATGAGCTATGAATATGGTATATTTCATGATCTTGTTGATTGTGAAAAAATGTGATTTGAAGATGAATTTTGGTATGGATTATATGATGCTTGAATTTCATATGCTTTGAAATTTATAATTATCACTTTGAATGGACTTAGTTGTGATGATAATGATCATGGCAGTAGATGGTAATGTTTATGGTTATTGAGTTCATGAAATGGTATGTTTGAGTGCATTTAAAAGCATGAATTGCCATTGTATTGAAGCTTGTTGGTAAATGCTTGTATGGGTGGAAAATTGGCCTTGCAAATGGCATGTTTTTCCTACACGATTATGGCATACGGGCGTGCCTAGTGACTGTGGGAGAAAGTCAGTAGCTAGCCCAAGTATGCATGGTCACGGTACACAGACGTGCCTGGTAGCCATATGAATAAGTCAGTATATTACCTAAGAGTACACGGCCTTAACACACGGGCATGCTTGGTGGCCGTGTGGAGAAGTCAGAATATATGTTTTATTTTGGCACGACTTGGGACATGGGTGTGTTTAGTGATTGTGCGAAGCACACGGCTTGGTTGCACCGGCGTGTGACCTCAATAGTATTGAAGGATGTTTAAAAATTTGAAAACTTTCATAAGTGTTCGATTCCTGACCTTTTTCTAACACGAGTATAAGCTCTCTTAGACCTAGATAAGGGACTATATACTCATATTTGAGTATGTTTAATTGATGATTGACTTTGTGTCATGAAATGGATGTGAAAGGTACCTATTATCTGGTAATTCCTCTTAACCCTATTTCGATAACAGTTTTAGGTTAGGGTGTTACATTTTATTGGTATCAGAGCTATGGTTTAGTCGATTCTCAGACTAACATAATGAGTGTGTGTCTAGCTATACATGCCATATATGAAATTGCGATAATGTGATGAATTCTGACAGTTATAAATGTGTTTTCGTATAGTAATGGATCCCGATAAAGCAATTGTTGACGATGTGGAGAGTAATGCACTGCTCTCGCTCAAGGGACAGCGCCGACCACATCTAGGCCAAATAAAAGTAGTGAGGGAGGAGAGCCTAAGCAAGCCTTCTTTCATATGATGAGTGAGTTGTTTTCGGATTTTGTTCGAATGAATCTAGTTGCTCCACAACCTCCACCCTCACAAGTACATGTTGTGCCATAACTTGTAGATCTGATCCGACTGAATAAGCCTCCTGTGGATAAGATTCGTAAGTTTGGGGCCGAAGAGTTTAGGCCCAAGTTGATGATGATGCTGAGCGAGCTGAGTTTTTGCTCGAGAATATAATTTGGCTATTTGATGATGACCTCTGATGAATGCATTAAGTGTGCAGTTTCTTTGTTAAGAGATACGGCTTATAACTGGTGGAAAACATTGATATATATGGTCCCGAGAGATAGAATCACCTAGGATTTCTTTCAAGCTGAATTTCAAAAGAAGTATATTAGTCAATGATTCATTGATCAGAAATGTAAAGAGTTCTTTGAGCTAAAATAAGGCCATTTGTCAGTTATTGAGTACGAGTGGGAATTTGTGAGACTGAGCCAGTATGCACGAAAATGTGTTTTGACTGAAGCTACTATGTGTAAACGCTTTATAGAAGGGTTGAATGAAGATATTAAGTTGTTGGTTGGGATACTTGACATAAATGAATTTGTTGTGTTAGTCAAAAGAGCATGAAAAGCAGAAGAGCTCAGTAAAGAAAAGAAGAAAGCTGATTCTGAAGCTCGTGATGAAAGAAAAAGATCGATGAGTAACTTTTCTCAACCTTTAACGAAAAGATTTAGAGATACAAGCAACCGATCAAATACTTCATTTTGACATCCGAATAGAGACCGTGCAAGACTAAGTGTTGGCCCGAGGACTCAAGCTCCAATAGAATCAAGTGTTGATAGTGTCAAAAATAACAAACCTGAGTGTAGACAGTGTGGAAGACGACATGTGGGAGAATGCTGGGGCAAGTACAACAATAGAGTTTTCTATAAATGTAGATCACAAGATAACTTTATTCGAGACTGCCCAAAGATGATTGAGGAAGAAAATGTTCAGAATGTGAGATCGAGTAATGTGACGGCTAAGGGTAGACTGCCCAAAATGCCGGGAATATGGGTGGAAGCTAGAGAGGGACCACTAATACAACTGTGAGATCAGAGGCGAGAGCACCTGCCCGAGCTTATGCTATACGTGCACGAGAGGATGCATCATCTCCAAACATCATAATTGGTACTTTTACTCTATTCGATACTGATGTGATTGCATTGATAGATCCAGGTTCTACTCATTCCTATGTGTGTGTGAATCTAGTATCGAGTAAGACTTTATCTGTTGAGTCTACTGAATTTATGGTTAGAGTATTGAACCCTTTAGGCAAGTGTGTCTTGGTGGATAAAGTGTGTAAGAATTGCCCATTGATGTTTCAAGATATATGCTTTTCGGTTAATTTGATGTTGTTACCATTTGATGAATTCGACATAATTTTGGGTATGGATTGGCTCACTCTGCATAATGCCATTGTGAATTGTAAAAGCAAGAGTATTGAATTGAAAAGTCAGAATGGTGAGATAGTTTGAATGGAATCTAGTGATATGAAAGGATTACCAGCTGTTGTATCCATGATGAAAGCTATGAACTATGTGAGAAAGGGTTGCGAAGCCTATCTGGCATATGTGATTGATACAAAAGTGTCAGAAAAGAAAGTTGAATCTGTGCCTGTGGTTTGTGAGTATCCAGATATGTTTCCTAAAGAGTTATCGGGATTACTTCCGATTCGAGAAGTTAAATTTGGTATTGATTTGGTACCGAGAACAGCTCATATCTCGATAGCCTCGTATAGAATGGCACCAACAAAATTGAAAGAGTTGAAGTCTCAGTTGTAAGAGTTGACTAATAGAGGATTTACACAACTGAGTTTCTCACCCTAGGGTGCTCCTATTTTGTTTGTGAAAAAGAAAGACGATACTATGAGAATGTGTATTGATTACCGACAGTTGAACAAAGTGACGATAAAGAACAAATATCTGTTGTCTTGTATTGATGATTTGTTTGATCAACTGAAAGGAGCTACGATGTTTTCTAAGATAGGTTTGAGATTGAGCTACTATCAGTTGAGAGTTAAAGAATTCGATGTGCCGAAAACTTCTTTTAGAATGAGGTGCAGACATTATGAATTTTTAGTGATGCCTTTCGGACTAACAAATGCTCCTGCAGTGTTTATGGATCTAATGAATCAGATATTCAGGCTGTACTTGGATCGTTTTGTTGTGGTGTTCATTGATGATATTTTGATTTATTCATGTGATGAGACACAACATGTAGAGCATTTGATAATTGTGTTACAGACTCTACGTGAGAAGCAATTGTATGCAAAGTTTAGCAAATGTGAGTTCTGGTTGTGAGAAGTTGGTTTTCTGAGGCATATTGTGTTAGCTGCGGGAATACGAGTTGATCCAAGTAAAATCTCTACTATATTAGAATGGAAGCCTCCGAGAAATATGTTTGAAGTCTGTAGTTTTTTTGGGACTAGTAGGATATTATAGATGATTTGTGAAAGGCTTTTCGATGATTGTGACTCCATTGACAAAGTAGCTACAGAAAGATGTTAAATTGGAGTGGTCAAAAAAGTGCCAACAGAGCTTTGAGCAGTTGAAAGTATTGTTGACGAAAGCACTAGTGTTAGTTCATCCTAAATCGGGCAAAGAATTCATAGTTTATAGTGATGCATCATTGAATAGTTTGGGTTGTGTGCTGATGCAAGAAGGCAAAGTCATTGCTTATACTTCAAGGAAGTTAAAGCCGCATGAAAAGAACTATTCGACGCACGACCTTGAATTGGCCGCGATTGTGTTTGCATTGAAGATTTGCCGTCACTACCTACTTGGCAAGAAATGTCATATTTATACTGATCACAAGAGCTTGAAGTACTTGATGACTCAAAAAGAATTGAATTTGTGACAGAGAAGATGGTTAGAATTGTTGAAAGACTATGAACTTGTAATTGATTATCATCCGGGTAAAGCTAATGTGTAGCTGATGCTTTGAGCCGAAAGTCTATATGTGCTTTGTGAGCAATGAATGCTCAGAAAGATCTGTGTGATGATAGTGCGATTTTGGCCGAGTTGAAAGTAAAGTCGATGTTTGTACGTCAAATTTGTGATGCCCAGAGAAGTGATGTTGAAATGATAGATAAACGAACTCAGTGTGAATTGAATGTTGATTTAGAATTTCGAGTTGATAGTGATGACTGTCTGAGATTTAAAGATCGGATTTGTGTTCTGAGAAATTCAGAGTTGATTCCGATGATTTTGAAAGAAGCTCACAATAGTCGTTTGACTGTGCATCCGGGGAGTATAAAAATGTATAACGATCTGAAATAGTTTTATTGGTGGCATGGTATGAAAAGAGACATCTCTGACTTTGTGTCGAAATGTTTAATTTGTCAGCAAGTTAAAGCTGAACATCAAGTTCCGTCCGGTTTGTTACAACCGATCATGATTCCTAAGTGGAAATGGGAGAGAATTACGATAGACTTTGTGTCAGGATTACCTTTATCTCTGGGAAAGAAAGATGCAATCTGGGTGATAGTTGATAGATTGATGAAATCAGCTCATTTCGTTTCATTGAGAACATATTATTCACTCGGTAGATTGGCTGAATTGTACATTGCTAAAATTGTGAGATTGCACGGGGTGCCACTATCTATTATATATGATAGAGATCTAAGATTTACCTCGCGATTGTGGAAGAAGTTGCAAGAGGCTTTAGGCGTAAAATTGCATTTCAGCACTGCATTTCACCTGCAAACGTATGGACAATCCGAGCGGATCATTCAAGTTTTCGAAGATATGTTGAGGTGTTGTGTACTTAAGTTTCAGAATACATGGGAAAAACATCTGTCATTGATTGAATTCGTGTATAATAATAGTTTTCAATCTAGTATCAAAATGGCACCATATGAGGCTCTTTACGGTCGAAAATGTCGAGCTCCATTGTATTGGACCGAGCTGAGTGAGGGTTGGTCTTATTAAAGAAACTGAACAGAAAGTGAAAGTGATTCGTGACAGTTTGAAAGCGGCCTCAGATCGTCAGAAGTCTTATGCAGACTTGAAATGAAAGGATATTGAATTCTAAGTTAGTGATAAAGTGTTTTTGAAAGTGTCTCCGTGGAAGAAAATACTTCGATTTGGCAGAAAAGGCAAGTTGAGCCTGAGGTCATCGGACCATATGAGATTATGGAGTGTGTTGGGCCAGTTGCGTATAAATTGTTGTTGCCATTTGAGTTAGAAAAGATCTATAACGTGTTTGATGTATCAATGTTTTGACGGTACAGATTTGATTCGTCTCACGTGATTGCTCCTACTGAAGTTGAAATTCATCCAGATTTATCATATAATGAAGAACCGATTCGAATTTTGGCGCGAGAAATCAAAGAGTTGAGAAAAAAGAAAATCTCTTTAGTGAAAGTGTTGTGACATAAACATGGAGTAGAAGAGGCTACGTGGGAGCCTGAGAACATTATGAGAGAGCAATATCCACACCTATTCACTGGTAAGATTTTCAGGGATGAAAATCGCTAAGGGGGGAGAGTTGTAACAACCTGGTTTAGACCCTAGTCAGAACAGTCGTTTCGAGACCACAAATCCAAGGTTGGAATAGTAATTTAATATTATTTTCTATGTGAATAGTATGTGATTTAGCCTAAGAGAAATTTTTGTGTGAAGATTTTATTGACTGTGTGCCGAATTAAGAAAAAAGGATCTAATCGCATAAGATGCAAAAGCTGTGTGCTGATTTATAAGAGCCTAATTATGGTTGTCTTTTTAATATGGAGGCTTTAAGATGCAATTTGACCATTATTAGTGATAGTGGGTGACAATGGACAAAAATAGCCTTAGTGTATATATGTTATATATATGTTTAATAAAGGGCTAAATAAGTAAATGAATAAAAAATGTTATTATAATAAAATAAAGACATAATGGTGGCATTTTAATGGTGTTCATCCATCGAAACTAGAAGAAAAAGAAAGGCTTAAGAGCTTTGAAGATTTCAGTGATTTCCAAGCTCAATTCAAGGTATGCTTGAGCTCAGCTTTTATAATTTTTACATTTTTACAATTGTTGCTTCACGCTCTAGCTAACCCATGTTGTAATTTTGTGAATTGATGATGTTTTTGTGATGAGCCATTGATGAATGTTTGAGCTAATGTGTTAGTTGATAGTGAGATATGGAAACTTGGTGTTGGGTTAATATAGTTTGTGTTTGGATTTTTGATGAAATTGAGTGTTTTGGGCTAAATTAAGGAAATTGTAAATTGAGGGCTTAAAATGTGAAATAAATGAGATGTGTGGACTAGTATGAATACAGAGAGAATTGACTAGGCATGGGTGGAATAAAATTATGTGTATTTTTTGATTTTGTGAATTAGGGACTAAAGTGTCAAAATGTGTAAATGTGAGGGCTATTATGTAAAATGCCCTAAATATGTGTGTTTGAACTAAAATGAATTATTTGGTGATTGAATGGATTTAATTTGAATGTGCATAGACCAAGAGAGAAGAGGTTCAGATCGAGATCGAGGCAAAGATAAAGTGCTCGATTAATCGACCGTTTCGATATTTCGACGTCCAAGGTAAGTTTGGATATAGTACAAGTTGTTAATTTATGTTCTATGTGATGTGAGTTGAATGATTATCTATATAACCATGAAGTTAGAAATGCTATGTGATGAACTGAATTAGAGATCACCAAGTGTGCGAAATTAGAAATGGGATAGAGATGATTGGCACTCTGTGTGCGACATAATAGAAACTTCGGTTTATTGAATAGGCACTGTGTGTGTGATATTGATACATGTTCAATTTAATGTATTGGCACTGAGTGTACGATGACAATTATGTTTGTCTATAAGTTGGCACTAAGTGTGCGAAATAAGCAAGAGAGTAGCAAAGGTTGATCGAAATGTAAAGTCGAGTGGTGAGTAGCATTGTTGGTGACTAACTATGTGTTGGCAAAGGTATGTATGATACCTACGTGGTTGATGAATTTAAAGTAGATGAATGGGATGCTATGTAAGTATTAGATATGGTCAAATTTATGTGACATTGATAAATTATCTATGTGATGGTTTAATGTGTATATTGATTTTATTCAATGACTTAATTGTATTGTATTTCGAACTTACTAAGCTTTGGGAAAGCTTACTATGTGATTTGTTTCTCTATTTTGCAGTGTCAGTAAAGCTAGCTCTGATCTGGGGATCGCCAGCATCTCTATCACACTATCGGCAATCTATTTTGGTACTTTGGAAAGATGTATATAGTTGAATTATGGCATGTATAGGCTAGAAGTTAAGATATGTCTTGAAATGTTTAATCCTTGCCATGTGAGTTGGCTTGGAAGTTGAATGATGTAGAATTGATGAATGAGCTATGAATGTGGTATATTTCATGATCTTGTTGATTGTGAAAAATGTGATTTGAAGATGAATTTTGGTATGGATTATATGATGCTTGAATTTCATATGCTTTGAAATATATAATTGTCACTTTGAATGGACTTAGTTGTGATGATAATGAGCATGGAAGTAGATGGTAATGTTGTTGGTTATTGAGTGCATGAAATGGTATGTTTGAGTGCATTTAAAAGCATGAATTGGCAATGTATTGAAGCTTGTTGGTAAATGCTTGTGTGGGTGGCAAATTGGCCTTGCAAATGGCCTATTTTGCCTACACCGTTATGGCACACGGGCATGCCTAGTGACCATGGAAAAAAGTAAGTAGCTAGCCCAAGTATGAACGGCCACAGTACACGGACGTGTCTGGTAGCCATGTGAATAAGTTAGTATATTGCCTAAGAGTACAGGGCCTTGGCACACGAGTGTGCATGGTGGCCGTGTGGAGAAGTTAGAATACATGTTCTGTTTTGGCACGACCTGGACACATGTGTGTCTCTGGTGATCGTACGAGGTACACGGCCTGATTGCACGGGCGTGTGACCTCAATAGTATTGAAGAATGTTTGAAATTTTGAAAACTTTCATAAGTGTTCAGTTTAGTCATGACCTTTTTCTAACATGAATGTAAGGTCTCGTAGACCTACATAAGGGACTATATGTTTGTATTTGAGTATGTTTAATTGATGATTGACTTTGTGTCGTGAAATGGATGTGAAAGGTATCGATTGTCTGGTAATGCCTCTTAACCCTATTTCGGCAACAGTTTCGGGTTAGGGGTGTTACACTGATGTTGTAGAAGACTACAGCGATGGTGAACTTGTAGTTGCTTCTGTCAACAATTCTAAAGTGAGCGATGAGTGGATTCTTGATTCGGGTTGCACCTTCCACATGAGTCCCAATCGGGATTGGTTTACAACTTACAAACCAGTGTCTGAAAGTGTTGTTTTGATGGGAAATAATGCTTCGTGTAAAATTGTAGGTGTTGGAACAATTAAAGTTAAGATGTTTGATGGAGTTATCAGAATACTTAGTGAAGCATGACATGTTCCAGAATTGTAGAGAAATTCAATTTCGTTAAGTACTCTTGATTCAAAAGGGTACAAATACACAGCTGAAAAGTGGGATTTTGAAGATTTCCAAAGGTTCCCTTGTTGTGATGAAAGGACAGAGAAAGACTGCTAAGTTATATGTTTTGTAGGGTTCTACTGTAACAGCCCAATTTGGGGCTAGTTAGAATAGTGGTTTTGAGACCACTAAACCGAAGATAAGGAAAATTATTTTGATGATATTTTATGTGATATGGCTATGTGGAAATTTTGGTGCTTTAATTTTAGCAATAGCATGCTTAATTGTGAAAAAGGACTAAATCAAAAAACGTGCGAAAGTTCTATTTTATAAGGTAGGGGTACCTAATAGCTATAGAATGTAATTTAGAGGTTTTTAAAGTGAAATTAGGCCATTTTGGAATGTAATGGCCGACCATAGGATGCATAGGGGGACAATAGCATTAATTTTAGTCAAATTAGGTAATATTGGTACCTAATTGACTAAAATATGATAAATTAAGAAAATGTTATCATCTTTTTTCTCTTCTCTTTTTCTTCCACCGATTTTTACATTCAAAGAGGGGTTTTGAAAGCTTTGAAATTTCAGCAACTTGTCCCTACCCAAGTAAGTGATTTTTGGTGGTGTTAATTGATAATTTTTGAGTTTTTGGGTCCCCAGAGCTTAAGCTAGCTAATGAGGGGACCAATTTGCAATATAATTGAAAGTATAGGGACTTTCAATGAGAGTATTGATGTGGTTAACTGAGTTTTTATGGAAGAAAATGAATATTAGGGAGATGAGAAACAACTTTTGTGAAAGGTGGTAGCATGAAAACACCTATTGGGACCTAAGTGCAAAGATTGATTTTGTGTCATAAATGCATGAAATAGTTGGATTTATGAGTATTTGCAAGAGAAATAAATGTTCAGCTAGGCTTTTTTAATGAGAAAATGAGTTGAAAAATGATTTACGAGCCTAGGGGCAAAATCATAATTTTATCATAGTACAAGGGCAAAATGGTCATTTTTGCCTAAGTGTAGATTTTGATTTATTATAACCATAAAAGGATCTAAAAGAATGAATTTTATTTTTATAGATCAAGAAGAGCGCGAAATTAACCTTGACCGGGGAAAGGGCAAGGTTACAGATTAAACCGTTAGTTGACACGTTTTGCATCGAGGTAAGTTTATATGTAAACGATGTATTTTATATACACATTATTATTGTTGATTGGTACATGGCATGATTGAGAACATGTATGATTCAAGTGGATTGAATTTGATAATTATTGTATAGTTTCGTATGAATGACGAAATAATCATGTAATTGTGTAATAACCACACTTATCAGTGGGCTAAGTGCAATAACACCTTATTACTTAACTACGATAGGCTATGTGCGGTACCATCGTTTATATCATTATTTAGTGGGCTATGTGCGATACCGCTGTAACTATCCTTTTTTGGTGGGCTTTGTACGATACCATCGATTAATAATTGATGGTGGGCTAAGTGTGAAACCACCAAGTGATTTGGCATTGTGGTGTTAAGTGTAGGAATGCTAGTGAATGAATGTATGCAATAAGCTTGTGATTTGGTTGGAATGTGGTAAGGGATAAAATGAGTAAGCATGAATGTGAATGTGGATTGCCTTTGTTTAGTATAATGCTATTTGTTGTTTAGCTCATACTATGATGTTATTTGTTTACATGTAAACTTACTAAGCTTAAAGCTTACTCCCCTTCTCTTTTCCCTTATTTTATAGAGTTTAAAGGCCGAGCCGGGATACACAGATAACCAGAAGATCGCCCACACTATCAGCTCACCTCGGTATATCTAGACTTAGTGATTTTGAGTATGGCATGTATAGGGGCTAAGCTAGGTTCATTGTTTTGTTATTTTGGCCAAGAATGTGTTGCCCCCTTTTATGGGAAACTCTTGTGTATATAGCCTGAGTATGGCATGTATAGGGGCTAAGCTAGGTTCATTGTTTTGTTATTTTGGCCAAGAATGTGTTGGCCCCCTTTTATGGGAAACTCTTGTGTATATAGCCTTAGTGTTGGAATTTTGTTATATATGAAAAGATGTAGTTAATCATGGAAGTTTATTTTGCAAAATATGAGTTGCCTGATGATATGTTGAATGGATCCATATTGTGTGAGCTAAAGGGGTGAAAAGAGCTTGACAAACAGCCTTGTTCTTGTCTACACGGGTAGGCACACGGGCATGTATCTAGACCGTGTGTGACACACGGTCTGCCCCATGGGCATGTGACTTGGCCATGTATCCCCTACATGTTGGTGTTGTAAGTCAATGTCGACCACGGGCTAGCCACAAGGGCGTGTGCCTAGGCCTTGTGACCCTTATGAGGTTGCTGACGTCACAAATAGAATACCTAAGTTTTTATAAATGGGTAAGGACACAGACCTGTCTAGGCTGTGTGGAGCACACAGGCCAAGCACACGGGGGTGTGTGCAGCCATGTGAAAACCCCTGTAGGTTCAAAATGAAAATAAATCCCACACGGGGTAGGGACATAGGCGTGTGTAACCACATGGCCTGCCCACACGGGCATCTCCCATTCCACACTGGCGTGCGACACTTGTTTAGGTGAAAAATTTTTAAGATTGTAAATGTTTTCGGTTGGGTTTTGAAACCCCTTGTACGTATGTTTAAGGCCTTGTAGTTCCTTAATGAGGTGTGTTGTGATGATGGCAGAGAAATGCCAAGTTGGGACTGAAATGTGCGATTAAGTAGATTAAGTTCGGTAATGCCTCGTGCCTGGTTCTGGCATAGAATACGGGTAAAGAGTGTTACACTACTATTATTGGTGATGCAGTTGTTGCTTCATCTTCCTTTTCGGATGATGATATTACTAAACTTTGGTATATGCACCAAGGGCATATGAGTAAGAATGGCATGGCATAATTGAGAAAAAGAGGACTTCTTGATGGGCAAGGAATTTGTAAACTGAAGTTCTGTGAGCACTGCATTTTTGGGAAGCAAAAGAGAGTTCGATTCACCAGAAGAATCCATAACACAAAGGGAACGTTGGAGTATATTCATTCTAATTTGTGGGGGCCATCAAGAGTACCTTCAAGAGGTGGAGCAAATTATATGCTAACTTTTATTGATGATTATTCAAAAAAATTTTGAGCATTCTTCCTGAAGCAGAAAAGTGATGTGTTTTCTGCATTTAAGTCTTGGAAAACTATGATTGAAAAATAGACGGGAAAAAAATAAAATACCTCCGCACAGACAATGGCTTAGAGTTTTGTTCTGATGAGTTTAATAAACTGTGCAAGTCAGAAAGGATCATGAGACACTTGATAGTTCATCATACTCCAAAGCAAAATGACGTTGCAGAATGAATGAACAGAATGATCATGGAGAAGATTCGATGTATGTTGTCAAATGCCAACTTACCAAAGTCGTTTGGGTTGAAGAAGCCTCTATTGCAGGTTTTTATTCAACCGATCTTCATCCGTTGCCATTGAGAAAAAGACTCCACAAGAGGTATGGTCTGGTAATCCTGCTAATTATTTTGATTTAAAGATCTTTGGATATCCTGCGTAGGCTCATGTTGATAATGGAAAATTGGAACCAAGATCCATTAAATGTGTTTTTCTTGGTTATAAAGCTGATGTAAAAGGGTATAAGTTATGGTGTCCTGAAAATAGAAAAGTTGTGATTAGCAGAGATGTTGGTTTTGATGAAACTGCTATGCTACCTAACTTATCTCTTAAAGACTCTTCCAATAAAGAAAATCAAAGATAGGTGGAGCATCAAATTAATACAGAGTCGACTCCTCAAGCCAGTACAAAAATTGAGAGTAGAGTTGCTTCTTCACCACAATACTCTATCGCCATAAATAGAACTAGAAGAGAAATTAAACCTCCAAAGAAGTATGCCGAGGCTAATCTAGTTGCTTGTGCTTTAAATGTGGCCGAAGATATAGATGCAAACCAAGAGCCGTCTAATTATTCTGAGGTAGTTAGCTGTGAAGACTCAGGAAAGTGGATGTTTGCTATGCAAGAAGAGAGAGAATCACTCCAAAAAAAAACAAAACATGGGATCTTGTGAAACTTCCTAAAAGTAAAAAGGCTGTTCACTGTAAATGGGTGTTTAAAAAGAAAGAAGGGACTCCAGGAGTTGAAGAATCCGGATATAAAACAAGGCTTGTTGCAAAGGGTTATAGTCAAATTCCAGGAGTGGACTTCACAGATGTGTTCTCCCCAGTTGTGTAGCATAATTCGATTCAAGCTTTGCTTGGTATTGTGGCCATGAATGGTTTGGTGCTTGAGTAGTTAGACGTAAAAATTGCATTTTTCATGGAGAACTTGAGGAAGATATTTACCTGCAATAACCAGAGGGTTTTACAGTCTCGAAAAAAGAGGACTATGTTTTCTTGCTGAAAAAGTCCCTTTACGGTTTAAAACAGTAACCAAGATAGTGGTACAAGAGGTTTGATTCCTTTATGACTTCTCATGATTTTAAAAGAAGTAGTTTTGATAGTTTTGTTTACTTTAAGAAAAACAGTCATGGTTCTTTTGTGTATCTACTTCTTTATGTTGATGACATGTTGATAGCAACAAAAGATAAATGAGAGATAAGAAAGGTCAAAGCCCAACTAAGTGAAGAATTTTAGATGAAAGATTTGGGACTAGCAAAGGAGATACTTGGTATGGAGATTCTCATAGATAGAAAAGCAAGTAAATTATGCTTAAATCAGAAGGGGTACCTTGAGAAAGTTCTTTGCAGGTTCAATATGCAGAGTGCTAAGCCTATTAGTACTCCTTTAGCAGCCCATTTCAGACTTTCATCGGCTTTGTCTCCACAATCAGATGATGAGATTAGTACATGTCACATGTTCCATACTCTAGTGCAGTGGGATCTCTCATGTATGCTATGGTTTGTTCACGTCCAGATTTATCATATGCAGTCAGTGCAGTTAGTAGATACATGGCGAATCCCAGTAAAGAACATTGGAAAGAAGTTTAGTGGATTTTAAGATACTTACGAGGTACTACTGTTGTTTACTTACAATTTAGAAGAACTAGAGATGGAGTCATTGGGTACGTTGACGCTGATTTTGCTAGAGACTTTAATAGAAGAAGATCTCTCACTATTTATGTCTTTACAATCGGAGGTTGTGCAATTAGTTGGAAAGCTACTTTGCAAACTACAGTCGCCTTGTCTACCATTGAAGCTGAGTACATGGTGATTACTGAGGCTTGTAAAGAAGCTATTTGGTTAAAGGGACTCTTTAGTGAGCTCAATGAAGACCTTCAAATCAACACAGTATTTTGTGACAGTCAGAGTGCCATCTTCCTTACAAAAGATCAAATGTTTAATGAGAGAACAAAACACATTAATGTTCGGTATCATTTTGTTCGTGATATTATTGCTAGTGGTATTATTGTTGTGAGCAAAATTAGTACTCATAAAAATCCTGCAGATATGATGACTAAGTCATTTTCTATAACCAAGTTTGAGCATTGCTTAGACTTGGTTGGTGTTCATTGTTGAAGTTAAACCCTTAAGGGGTTTTATGGAAGAGGTAGGGAACTTGTTCGTTGAGAGTTCATTATGAAGAACTTGTTCATTGAGAATTCGTGTCAAGGTGGAGATTGCTAGAATTATGTGACCTGAATCCTTATTTAAATAAAATATAATGGTAAAATAAAATAAAAGAAAAATCTCTATAGAACTACACTTCTTTTATTTTATTTTAAATAAGGGTTTTTAAACTTTATTAAACTCCATCTAGTTGATATTGATTAGAATAAGGTGTTTCAATCTTACTACACTCCTATTAGAATATGGTTTTATAAGCCTATAAATAGACATAGACTATTCCTCTTGTAATTATTCGAATTCAACATAGTGAATTTTCTTCTCCTCTGCCCGTGGATTTTTTCCCGAAAGGGTTTCCAGGTAAAATCTGTGTGTTCTTTAATTTTTTATTTCTATTTTCTTTGCGATATATTGTCATTACCGAATTTATATTTTTCACAGATAGTTTTCAAAAGCTTACTGAGGCCTTACTAATCATTCATTCTCTAAAGATCAAATGTAACAACCCCAAACCTGGCCCACGAGCCTTGACCGGATCTGGTATGTCACTGCAGAAAATGTTGGAAAAGATTTTTACTTAAAAATAAAAGATGAAATTTGTTGTCGTTGGTAAAAACATTTCACATTTAAGATTCCAAGTAAAACCTTATTAATACAAATTATCCAAATTTAAAACCTTTATTATAAGTTGTTATAAAATAAGTTGATTCAAAATATTGCCAATTATTAGCTCAATAATAGGTTAAACTTCAAAACCATAAATAAAGTTGCAAATACTTTAAGTGGCCCTTATTACATCAAATAATTATTCCAAAACTACTTAAAATATAAAGTACGTAAAATTTAGTAAAACATCTTTTGCATGGGCCACCTTTGTATCCGCTCTGACTCGGTCCAAGCATTACGAATCACCTGCGATGTTGGTAAGAAAATTTGGGTGAGTCAAACAGACTCAGTGCATAGTTATCTCACATGTCTCCACATATGGGCTTGGCCCATATCCACACAGTCCACATACATAAATATGCAACATGAAGCCCAGCCCAACCTAGTATCGATCCGTTACACACCTACCTTGACAGACCTGCTGCCCGAGGTCGTGGCTAAGCCACCGATCACCTAAGTGACCCCACATATCAATATCCTCGAGGTGACCCTAGGTCATACTCAATCCACGGTGATGCACACAGCCAACATCCCACTTTGATGAAACACATAGCTAACATCAAGTGCCAATGTAGCACAAGGCTAACATCAGACCACGTACATAAATGTACTCCCTGTCCATCAATAGTCACATCCCAAGCCCCATGTATCATGCCACCATATCATTAAAATAAGCATATATTACATACTATCACAATTTCATTCGTATACCATAGGAAACTTATTGTCATAAAGTACTGACATGTTTAATCAATTACCCACCATGGGTATCCACCTTTTTAGCCATTATTTCGGCTACCATGCACATCATATACATATTTATATATAACACATACACACAACAAGAGAACAGTGCGATAACTATGCATCTATTTTGGCACACTCGACTAAATCCCGAAATATTTGCTTGCTCCTGAAGATGTCAAGATCCCTACTTAACCATTGTTAGAATCGGCCCTACAACATAAATCCATGAAGATGGCCTTTGGCTGAACTACATATCACTAACCACCTTACCCTGAATAGTCGAATCCAAGAGGCTCCTTACCGTTGGTTACACAAAAGAAACACAATATTATGACTCTTTATACATTCGACCATCCCTTAGAAACCAAGGCCATCCATTGGTTTCAGCATACCAAATGAAGAAGAAGAGAATTCGATTGCTAAGAAAATACTTACTATACTCGAAACCGATTGGAAGATTGATGAAAAGGAATGTCGACACCTCCCCCTCTAAAGGCTCTAAAAGATTCGGCAATAACCCCCAAATGGAGATGGGATAATTGGCTATCATAAAAATAGGTATAGAACAGGGTTGAGAAGAAGAAAAGAAGTGTAGATGAAAGTTAGGAGAATTCGACAATGAAGACAAAGGTGGAGAGGTTTCGGCTTTGTTACAAATGAGAGGATGGGTTTCGATTTTTAGGAAGTGCATGGAAGGAAAATAAGTTAAAAAAAAGAAAAAGAAAAAAAATACACAAAATGACTTCCAACTTTCGGCTTTTGGTCAAGAAATAGGGTGTAAATTTCGGCAATGGCAAGGGTGAAAAGAAAGTTTCGAAAGAGAATACTAAAGAAAGAAAAGAGAACCGAAAAAGAACTTCTAGACGTCTCATAGGAAATTCGGCTATTCCCCCCCACTTATGACCAAAAATTATCACCCAAAAGAGACCCACATTCGGCCTCCACACTCAAAATTCTTCTTGCCATCAATTCAAACTAATTTTGAATTAAACTCACTCCTAAATTTCTTCTTATTTCCTCCTAATCACATTCAGAATTAAGCCAACCCCCTAGTCCACTATACCGTCTACATTCATGGTCAAAAGGCCATAGAAAAGTTTCCAAAACAACACTCCATACTTCAAGCCTTATGTCCCCTTATCCTACCAAAATTCCTTGATACCATACCATAAATAAGCACTTGCCTTATTCCTTAGTCTACTAACCATAAAATACAATAGTCCAACCTTACCTTAATTAGAGTTTGACCAACACATGCCATATAAATGCAAAAATAAAAGTCACCTTAAGTCCATCCATGGGATTTGAACCTAAGCCCCCTTTCAATGCTTGTGACGTCACCTTCCAAAGCCCTAAGTGGTGCCTCTTTGCCATTTTTCCAACTGGTTACTTGTGTCATATACTCCCCCACAAATTTCCTTAAAGCCTCCTTAACTTAGCTCCCCCTTAACTAACACTTAAAACAAAATTTCCTAAAGCACTCTCCTATACCCAGTGGTTTTAGGAACCCTAAAACTCATCCAACCATACTCTAAGGCATGCTATCACTTGAATTATGCATTAAACGCATAACCCCTAAATCTAGGATGTTACAGTTCTACCCTCCTTAAAAATAATTTCATCCTCGAAATTACTTACTAACGAACAATCGACGTCTAACTCACCACACTACGCTACTCTCGCAAGACTCGATCTTAATAAAACTAGCACATTTCCTAGATACCATCTCAAGATTCACATTCAAGGTTCCATACACTTCACTAGCAACACATGAACGAACTAGCTCTATAACAAACAAGGCAATAAAGGGTATTCGAGAAATGAGGAACGCATACCGTTGTCACCTCCGCACATCTTCCTCCTCGCGACCTTTGGTGCATAAACCAACCTTGGTGCCTCACATCACATACCTTGACTCCTCTCCGCCTAGTGCTCTACGACCTTGGCCGGAACCATTTCTTCCATGGTTCAGACCACGACCCTTCGTCCCTTACTGACCACCCCTGTCCGGCTGCACACCACCCTGACCTATTGTTTGAGCCCTATTCGGATCCTGAGGACAATCTTTAATCAAATGAGCCTTAGACTTACACCTAAAACACTATCGATCCTGATTCCAGCACTCGCCAACATGGTACCTCCCACATTGAGCACATGGACGGTCCAGATTTCCAGTAGCTAGCTTAGCAACATGAGCAGAATTCTCAACCCTCGGTCTTTTCTGAAGGCTCCCAGACAATTTCGACGGTCCAAAACTCCTCCTATCCCGGTTCCTATCCTTATCTCTGTTCTGTCTCACAGAGTCCTTAATTCCTTTGGCTACCTTAGCCTTTTCTACTAATATGGCAAACTCTCGCTCTTGCTGTGGAGCTATCAATAGCCTCAGGTCATCCCTTAGTCCATCCGCAAATCGGACACATCGCTCATGCTCCGTAGCCACTACTCCTCGAGCATACCGGCTCAACCTTAGGAATTCAGCCTCGTATTTCACTACGGGTTTGTTCCCTTGAACCAGCCCTAAAAAAGCCTTTCTCTGCGCATCAATATAATGAGTACCAACATACTTCTTCTGGTAAGCCGCCTTAACATACTCCCAAGTGAGATCCTCAGCTGTAGCACCATCCCGAACTGTGAGCCACCATTGACATGCCTCATCGCGAAGCAGCGCCACCATTCCTTTCACTTTCTCCTCAGCCGTTAAATCAAGTTCATCCATAATCCATTCGGTCGCCTCCAACTAATACTCAGCAGTACTGGGTGCCACACCAGATATGCCACGGAACACCTCAGCTCTATTGGCTCGAAGTCGCTCGGGTATCGATTTTCGAGCTCCCCTAATTCCACCTACTCCTACCACCATCTCCAGAACTTGCAGCATCGCCTATGATACAGCATCATCCCCCGTCTGATCTTGCTGCTCCATACCAATAGTTGGGGGTGGTGGTGGTACCTCATTCTCAGACTCTTGACCCGATCTAATGAGTTCCGATACAGCCATTTTGCCTCTACCACAGCCTCGCACATTATGACCACGTCCCCTAGAGCTCATGTCTACTATCGCGATTTAGTCAGATTTAAGAAATTTTATGAATTAGCATTTGTTCCACTGTTTATCCGTGAGCAATTTTATGAAAAGAGCTTAATAGTAGTTCTTTCGATCATTCAGAGTTTTCATTTCAAGTTTTCTACCCTAATTCAGAGAAACACATACATTTAATGATATCCATCACACACACATTCATCATTCGAACATCTTTGTCCATTCCTATTCCAGGGGTATTTTCGTTATTTGCCCTATAGGGGTATTTTGGTAATAAATCGGGGTCAATTTGAAAATCTTTACAAATCAAAGGCATTCCAAAATATGCAAATCTCGAGGTTTTTATGAAAATTCTACCAAATCAATGATATTACAGAAATTTCAAAATCGGGGTTATTTTGGTAATTTTAGAAGTCAAGGGCATTTTAGTAAATTTTCCCAAATCAGAGTATCTTACTATTTTGTAAAATATGAGTTTTTGGTATTTTTGTAAAGTAAGAATGTTTTTACAAAAGTCGTGGGTAGTATGGTAATTTTATAAACCAAGGGCATTTTGGTAATTTTACACCTAGGGCTATTTGGGTAATTTTGTAAATCAGAAATATTGAAAAATTTTCCAAGTATAAAATGGTTTTACAAATCAAAGGAGTAATTTTGAAAACTTAAGGTTTTTATAAAACAGTATGACTAGTCCCTTTCGGGTTTTAATTATCGAGTTTAGCCCGTGAATAAGTCCTCTTGGTTAGGGTGAACCGTTACTACGCACCAGGTAGGATTTAAGTGGAGAGAAAGTGAGTCACTAGGACTGCTTAAATACCAAGCTCCCACCAAAACCAATCCTAGACATGTGCACAATGGTTGCCACACCCTAACTCGGCGACTTACTCATCGGTTTGTTTAATTAGGCTTTAAAATTTTATGCAATTTTGTGATGGAGTAAGCTAATCCAAAAGTTCAATAACTTAATACACTAATCTACACTCCCACCATACCCACATACCAATCATATAATAATTCACACAACAATTAGAGGTACTTACCTGGTGGACTTCGGGTCGGAGATACAGGTGCCATGCCCGAATAAACCTGAAAAATTTATGAAAGCCCAAATCTTTGAAAAGCCCACCTTAAAAAATTTTTTGGGCCCAAGACCCTCAAAGTCGAGTTTTGAACCGGGCTCTGATACCAAATTGTAACAACCCCAAACCCGGCCCACGAGCCTTGACCGGATCTGGTATGTCACTGCGAAAAACGTTGGAAAAGATTTTTACTTAAAAATAAAAGATAAAATTTGTTGTCGTTGGTAAAAACATTTCACATTTAAGATTCCAAGTAAAACCTTATTGGTACAAATTATCCGAATTTAAAACCTTTATTATAAGTTGTTATAAAATAAGTTGATTCAAAATATTGCCAATTATTAGCTCAATAGGTTAAACTTCAAAACCATAAATAAAGTTGCAAATACTTTAAGTGGCCCTTATTACATCAAATAATTATTCCAAAACTACTTAAAATATAAAGTATGTAAAATTTAGTAAAACATTTTCTGCATGGGCCACCTTTGTATCCGCTCTGACCCGGTCCAAGCATTACGAATCACTTGCGATGTTGGTAAGAAAATTTGGGTGAGTCAAGCAGACTCGATGCATAGTTATCTCACATGTCTCCACATATGGGCTTGGCCCATATCCACACAAATCCACATACATAAATATGCAACATGAAGCCCAGCCCAACCTAGTATCCATCCGTTACACACCTACCTTGGCGGACACTGCGCCCGAGGCCATGGTTAAGCCACCGATCACCTAAGTGACCCCACATATCAATATCCTCGAGGTGACCTAGGTCATCCTCAATCCTGATGATGCACTGACTATCATCCGCTGAGGTGAGGCACATAGCCAACATCACCTTGATGAGGCACATAGCTAACATAAAGCGCCAATGAAACACAAGGCTAACATCAGACCACGTATATAAATGTACTCCCTGTCCTTCAATAGTCACATCCCAAGCCTCATGTATCATGCCACAATATCATTAAAATAAGCATACATCACATACTATCACAATTTCATTCGTATACCATAGGAAACTTATTGTCATAAAGTACTGACCTGTTTAATCGATTACCCACCATGGGTATCCACCTTTTTAGCCATTATTTTGGCTACCATGCACATCATATACATATTTATATATAACACATACACACAACAAGAGAACAGTGCGATAACTACGCATCTGTTTTGGCACACTCGACTAAATCCCAAAATATTTGCTTGCTCTTGAAGATGTCAAGATCCCTACTTAACCATTGTTAGAATCGGCCCTACACCATAAATCCATGAAGATGGCCTTTGGCCGAACTACATATCACTTACCACCTTACCCTGAATAGTCGAATCCAAGAGGCTCCTTACCATTGGCTACACAAAAGAAACACAATATTATGACTCTTCATACATTCGACCATCCCTTAGAAACCAAGGCCAACCATTGGTTTCGGCATACTAAATGAAGAAGAAGAGAATTCGATTGCTAAGAAAATACTTACTATACTCGAAACCGATTGGAAGATTGATGAAAAGGAATGTCGACACCTCCCCCTCTAAAGGCTCTAAAAGATTCGGCAATAACTCCCAAATGGAGGTGGGATAATCGGCTATCACAAAAATAGGTATAGAACCGAGGTTGAGAAGAAGAAAAGAAGTGTAGATGAAAGTTAGGAGAATTCAGCAATGAAGAACAAAGGTGGAGAGGTTTCAGCTTTGTTCCAAATGAGAGGATGGGTTTCGATTTTAGGAAGTGCATGGAAGGAAAATAAGTTAAAAAAAGAAAAAAAAAAGAAAAAGATGCACAAAATGACTTCCAACTTTCGGCTTTTGGTCAAGAAATAGGGTGCAAATTTCGGCAATGGCAAGGGTGAAAAGAAAGTTTCGAAAGAGAATACTAAAGAAAGAAAAGAGAATCGAAAAAGAACTTCTAGACGTCTTATAGGAAATTCGGCTATTCCCCCCACTTATGACCAAAAATTATTACCCAAAAGAGACCCACATTCGACCTCCACACTCAAAATTCTTCTTGCCATCAATTCAAACTAATTTTGAATTAAACTCACTCCTAAATTTCTCCTTATTTCCTCCTAATCACATTCAGAATTAAGCCAACCCCCCTAGTCCACTATACCGTCTACATTCATGGTCAAAAGTCCATAGAAAAGTTTCCAAAACAACACTCCATACTTTAAGCCTTATGTCCCCTTATCCTACCAAAATTCCTTGATACCATACCATAAATAAGAACTTTCCTTATTCCTTAGTCTACTAACCATAAAATACAATAGTCCAACCTTACCTTAATTAGAGTTTGACCAACACATGCCATATAAATGGAAAAATAAAAGTCAACTTAAGTCCATCCATGGGATTTGAACCTAAGCCCCCTTTCAATGCTTGTGACGTCACCTTCCAAAGCCCTAAGTGGTGCCTCTTTGCCACTTTGCCAACTGGTTACTTGTGTCATATACTCCCCCACAAATTTCCTTAAAGCCTCCCTAACTTAGCTCCCCCTTAACTAACACTTAAAAACAAAATTTCCCTAAAGCACTCTCCTATACCCTAGGGTTTTAGGAACCCCTAAAAATCATCCAACCATACACTGAGGCATGCTATCACTTGAATTATGCATTAAACGCATAACCCCTAAATCTAGGATATTACATCAAACTTCTAAAAGAAAGAAGGTTGACATAGCTGATCCAGACCCAAAGTCTGATGGTGCTGATGTTGAGTCTGAATATGTTCTTAAAATGGAATTTAATAGAGATGTACTAAAGTCGATGATTTCTTCATTCTCTAGAAAAAATGTTTCTAATGCTTACCTTGAGTGGAAAGTAAAGATTGAGGAAATTTTTGCATGCTACAACTATTCCGATGAAACTAAGATAAACTATGCCTTCGTTGAATTCATTGATTATGCTCTAACATGGTGGAATTAGCTGTGTATTTTCGGGCTCCTTAATCACAAGACACAGGTTAGGTCTTTGGTTGAGCTGAATACCATTATACAAAAGCAGTTTATGCCCTTATATTACTATCGTGAGATGCATCAAAGGTTCCAATGCCCTACTCAAGGTAATGAGACCATTAATGAGTTGTAAAAAGAAATGGAAGTCACCAAGATTTGTGCTAATATAGTGGAAGAACATTACGTCACCATGGCAAGATTTCTAGCAAGGTTAAATCCTAATATTGGAGACAAAATGGAAATGTATCAACATGTTGACATTGAAGAGTTGTGAAACACCCCATACCCGGCCCACGAGAATGGACCGGATCTGGTATGTTCCTAAAGTAAACCGGTTTCAAACATTTTCGTTACTTAGAGAAAATTTGTAAATTTTTAGAAAAACTATTGTTTTGAGTTGGGCTTAGGTTGTAAACCCATTTATTTAATCTTGTAAATCCAATTTGAGGTAATGTGTCCAAAATAGATCTTAGCAAAATATTAAAAGTAATGTAAAAACAAAGAATAATCCACTGGGCCTTATGGCCTTATTACATCAAATAAACCCAAAATAAAATTAAAAAGGTATTAAAATCAAATAATGTCCAAATTTCTGAATAAATTCTTCAAGTGATGCATGGCCTCCTCATGGTCTACCGGCCCGGTCCGTCACTGCTCATCGCCTTGAAAAAAATAATTCCCACAATGGGGTGAGTCAACAGACTCAATGTGCACACAATACTATCAATCAATAATTCAGGCATTCACGTTTAAATCATCAAGTCCATATAATAATAGAATTCATGATGCAACCCAACCCAAACCTATAAGCCATCCGCTACTCTCCACCCGTACCAACCTGCACACCGTGGGGACTACTAAGTCGACCCTCCATCCACTACTCTCCACGTTGTGTCATTAGACACTATTGTAACCGGTTACCAAAATTTCGCAATGTGACCGTAGTCGATATATTTCGTTGGTGAGACCAAGTCAACACCTAAATTTCGCAATGTGACCGTAGTCAACATATTTCGTTGGTGAGACCAAGTCAACACCGCTCTCCCCTTTCACATAAATCCCGAATGGCCCAAGACATATATATATATATAGCATAATTTAATTTCATGTTTATATTCAGATATTCGCATGTTATTAAGATAACATTTTATTATCACAATCCTATCGAAGTAGGAAACGTACCTTGGTACCTTTTGTCACATGTGTGGTACTTAGCCACATTCATAATATTATTCATATCATACATTGAAATATTTAGCCAAAATATATCAAGAATAGTAAGGGTACACACCTTTTCGCTTAATAGTTTCCTTGATATCTTGAGAATCCCGATCTAATTTTTAGATTTATTAATCCCTATATTCGCCCATCCATTAACACACATTAATAAACCCCTTTAGTCAAAACCAAATCCTAGTAGGATTTGTAAGGAAAAACTCACCTTTGCCGATTTGGTGATTACACAAATCCGGAAGTTTGGGTTTTCTCTACTTGATATTCGCCAACCCTTAGAGATTCCAAATCCGAAAGTCCCCTTTTGTTTTGAATACTGTCAAATCCCTAAAGATCATAGGTTAGACTTGATCTAACTTTGAATAGTTGTATTTGGCCTTTGGCCGAATATGTCTTACCTTAATTCCTTGATTTTGAAATCCCGAAACTCCCCCTTTTGTATTCGGCCATAAGACATGGAAAAGGTTATTTCCTTGTTCTTGATTAAAAGATTTAGAAGAACAAAAATTAATTGTTCTTACCTTAGATCCTTGCTCTTTGTAATTGATGATGGTAGAAATCTAAGGAATCATGGTGGATTCGGCCATGAACAAGAATGGAATTAGTACCTTGATTTTGGTAAAAAGAAAAGAATAGAAGTTGACTAATCCACAGATCTTACCTCTTTTTGATGTTGTGGATGATTCCTCCTCTACTTAGAATCAATAAGGATTGAATTTTGATAGTAGAAACGAGGAAGAAAATAGAAAAGAGAGGATGGTTCCTTGCTTAGAGAATTCAAGAATGAGAGGGGAAGTGAGAGCAAAGTTTCAGCAAAGTTGATGAATGAGATGAGTGTATCACTTTTCCTCTTTTAACTGAAATTATTAGACCAAGAGTCCAAAACTTGGCCACTACTCCTTTACAAGTGATAATATTATCATTTAATTATCACTTTTAATTAAATTATAAGTACTTTATCCATCCTTTATCTCCTTATTTATTTTTATTAAAAGAAATTCCTTTACTTAACACTTAATTAAACGAGTTTTAATCAAGTAAAACTCCTCTTATTCAACATGCTTGTGCCGTCCCACCTCCTAGCCTTGGAAGCAAAATAAGGCCTTCATTATTTGCTTCTGGGTATCTCAAACTCAGCCCAAAACCTTTTGCATGTGGGCCATTTCCTAAGGCCTTATGTGGCATCTTCAGCCACATTTCCAAGTCCATTGTTGGGTCAAATTTCCTGTGCTTTATATTTTTAGGGTCACTTGGCCCTAAGTTCCCTTTTGGGCTCTTAAATTCGGCATTCCGGGGTCAATTTTAAGTTTCCTAAAATTTTCGCGCGGCTCTGTAACTTGCCATTTTTCTTACATATCCAAGTTTCCTAAAATGTTCAGGTTACCTAAATGTTTAGGTTTCCAAAATGTTTAGGTTTCCTAAATGTTTAAGTTTCCAAAATGTTTAGGTTTCCAAAATGTTTAAGTTTCCTAAATGTTCAGGTTTCCAAAATGTTCAGGTTTCCAAAATGTTCAGGTTTCCCAAAATGTCTAAGTTTCCAAAAATGTCCATTTTCCATTTCCATTTTCATTTTCATTTCCATTTCCATGCATTTCTAGGTTTCCAAAAGTTTCACAAATTTATTCATAGTACTTGAAACTTGTCATTTCATACAATTAAACCGGAGATGCATAGGCCCTATTCAGATGTTACGCTTCTACCCCTTAAAAATAATTTCGTCCTCGAAATTACTTACTATCGCTCATCCGTATGGTCTAACTCACCACACTACGCTATTCTTTGCAAGACTCGATCTTAAAGAACTATCTTACTTTCTAGGCACATTCTCTAAGTTCACAATCAAGGTTCCATATACTTCATTAGCAACATAAGATCGAACTAATCTTATAGCGAGAAAAGTAATGAAGTATAATCCATAAATAAGAAACTTACTTGTTGTCTCATCTGCGCGTCACTATCCTCGACTACCGATCGCATAAACTAATCTTGGCTGCCTTTGCTTCGAACCTTCAACATCTCCACTTGGTGCTCCACGACCTTGGCTGGAACCATTACTCTCATTACTCAAACCACGACCCCGCTGAGGTCTGCGGTCCACCTCTACCGTCTGCTAGCATTCGAACTACCGGTCGGCTCTCATCGATTGTTTGGGACAATCCCTAAACATATGGTCTTTGGACCCACACCTAAAACATGCTCCTATCTTTTCCAACACCCCTAGATGCCTCTTTCCACAATACTCACAAGGTTGAATCGTCACTGCATTCAAACTGTTGATCCTTTGGCCCATCAGTTCTAGGCCTCTTATTCCCGATGATCCAAAACCTCTTTCCGCCTATTTCGATCAAGTGTTCGCTTGATGGAATCCTTAATTCCCTCGCCACTTTAGCCTTATCCACCAAAGCAGAGAATTCCGCTCCCGATGCGGTGCTATCAACGATCTTAGATCATTCCTCATCCGTCCTCAAACGGACATGGCGTTCATGCTCGTTGCCACTACCCTCGAGCATAGCGGCTCAACCTCGAAATTCCGCCTCATATTCTGCGGACGGACTTACTCCCTTGTACTAACCCTAGAAAAGCCTTCCTCTGCTTCATCTCAGATACCGGTTCCCACATACTTCTTCCGAAAGGCCTCTTTAACAAATTCCTGTGTCGATTTTCAGCTATGGTACCATCACGAGCAGTCAACCACCATTGATACGCTTCATCACGTAACAATGCTACCATCCCTTCAGCTTTTTCCTCCGAGTCGATCAAGCTCATCCATGATGCGTTCGTTGTTTCTAACCAAGACTCACCGCACTAGGTGCCACATTGGATACTCCTCAAACATTTCGCTCCATTAGCTCGGAGTCGCTCAGTACCGACTTTCGATTTCCTCCATTTCCTCCCGCACCGCCACCAATTCCAAAACTCGCAGAGCGACTGCGACATGACCTCTTCCCCGTCGAGCCTGCTCAACATTGACAAATGGGGGTGGTGGTGGCGGTGGCATCTCATTGTCGGACCTTGTCCCGACCTAACGGGTTCGACACGGTCATCCTTCCTCTTCCTCGACCACGACGACCACGCCCTCTAGAGCTCATTTTCTAGCGGCGAGATCGATTAAGGAATTTTATGTATTAGTCATTGTTCCACTTATTTAGAAGAAGTTTTATGAAAAGAATTTAAGAGTGGTTCTTTCAGATCATACAACACACGCCTTTTCCATTCATCCATTCATCCATCCAACAAATATGAACTTCCGCTCATTCGGAGAAACGTTAGTAGTTTTTGTTGTTTGTTGTTATTTTCCACTACCTGGGGTATTTTCGTAATTTTGTCCCATGAGGCATTTTCGTAATTTTATCAAAATAAGGTTCCTTGATGTTTTTGTCAAGAATTATTTTGAAAACTTCCAAAGTCTAGGGTAACTTGAAAAAAATTTTAAAACCGGGGTATTTTGGTAATTTTGACCTCGGGGTATTTTGGTAATTTTACAAATCAGGTAAATTTGAAAAATTTAATAAATTTGGGGTATTTCAAAGTTGTAAAACTTTGAGGGTTCTTTTCAAAAGTGTTCCTTCAAAATGGGGATGTTGCAAAAATTTTGGAAATTAGGGTCATTTTGGTTATTTTGTAAGTTAGGGGCAATTTTGTAATTTTTTCCAAAATCACGGTAATTTGGTATTTTACAAATTAGGGTTTTTGAATGTTTATGAAATGTTGAAATTTTGGTAAAGTTGTTGAGTAGTCGAACATTTTACAAACCGAGTATTTTGGTAATTTCAACGCTAAGGGCATTTTTGTAATTTTCAGAATCAAGAGTTTTCGAAAATGTTGTAAAAATAATTTTTCTCAAATTTAAAAGAAAGTTTTAAAAGTTTGAAAAAACTAGGGTTGGTTGTTTTGTTCTCTCTTTTTTTTTTTTTTTAAAAACATGGCTAGTTCCCTTTCGGGTTTTAGTCGTTATGTTTAGCCTATAACCGAGCCCTCTTGGTCGTGGTGAACCAAAGCTACGCACTGTAGGATTCGTGTGGAGAGGAGGTGAGTCACGGACTGCTTAAATACCAAGCTCCCACCGAAACCATTCCTAGACATGCGCACAAAGGTTACCACACCACTGAGCCCTCTGAGTTATGGTGAACCGAAGCTACGCACTGTAGGATTCTGCAAGAGGAGGTGAGTCACTAGGACCGCTTAAATACCAAGCTCTTCCGGATCCAATCCTAGACATGCGTATAAGGGTTACCACACCACTAGCTCAAGGACTTAGCCATAGGTTGGTTTAGTACATTAAGTCTTATGTGTTTGTGTTTGAGTAGTCTAATCCTAAAGTTCAAGTTCCTATCATTCTATTCTACGTTCCATGCCTTTTCTACCCTTATATAAATCACAAAATCACACATATAGTTAGGGTACTTACCGGTGGATCATGGTTTGAGACTTAGGGCCATGCCAAAAGCTCCTTATTTTTCCAAGATAATCATTTGGCTCGCTTTGAAAACGTTTGGGCCTTAGCCCACAGTGCCGAGAGTTTAAAATCGGGCTCGATATTAAATCGAAACACCCATACCCGCCCACGAGAATGGACCGGATCCGTATGTTCCTAAAGTAAACCGGTTTCAAACATTTTCGTTACTTAGAGAAAATTTGTAAATTTTAGAAAAACTATTGTTTTGAGTTGGGCTTAGGTTGTAAACCCATTTATTTAATCTTGTAAATCCAATTTGAGGTAATGTGTCCAAAATAGATCTTAGCAAAATATTAAAAGTAATGTAAAAACAAAGAATAATCCATCGGGCCTTATGGCCTTATTACATCAAATAAACCCAAAATAAAATTAAAAAGGTATTAAAATCAAATAATGTCCAAATTTCGAATAAATTCTTCAAGTGATGCATGGCCTCCTCATGGTCTACCGCCCGGTCCATCACGCTCATCGCCTGAAAAAATAATTCCCACAATGGGGTGAGTCAATGACTCAATGTGCACACAATACTATCAATCAATAATTCGGGCATTCACGCTTAAATCATCAAGTCCATATAATAATAGAATTCATGATGCAACCCAACCCAAACCTATAAGCCATCCGCTACTCTCCACTGCATTCAACTCGCACACCGTGGGGACTACTAAGTCGACCCTCCATCCGCTACTCTCCACGTTGTGTCATTAGACACTATTGTAACCGGTTACCAAAATTTCGCAATGTGACCGTAGTCGACATATTTCGTTGGTGAGACCGAAGTCAACACCTAAATTTCGCAATGTGACCGTAGTCAACATATTTCGTTGGTGAGACCGAAGTCAACACCTGTTCTCCCCCTTTCACATAAATCCCGAATGGCCCAAGACATATATATATATATAGCATAATTTAATTTCATGTTTATATTCGTATATTCGCATGTTATTAAGATAACATTTTTATTATCACAATCCTATCAGAAGTAGGAAACGTACCTTGGTACCTTTTGTCACATGTGTGGTACTTAGCCACATTCATAATATTATTCATATCATACATTGAAATATTTAGCCAAAATATATCAAGAATAGTAAGGGTACACACCTTTTCGCTTAATAGTTTCCTTGATATCTTGAGAATCCGATCTAATTTTTAGATCTATTAATCCCTATATTCGCCCATCCATTAACACACATTAATAAACCCTTTTAGTCAAAACCAAATCCTAGTAGGATTTGTAAGGAAAAACTCACCTTTGCCGATTTGGTGATTACACAAATCCCGTAAGTTTGGGTTTTCCTCTACTTGATATTCGGCCAACCCTTAGAGATTCCAAATCCCGAAAGTCCCCTTTTTGTTTTGAATACCTGTCGAAATCCCTAAAGATCATAGGTTAGACTTGATCTAACTTTGAATAGTTGTATTTGGCCTTTGGCCGAATATGTCTTACCTTAATTCCTTGATTTTGAAATCCCGAAACTCCCCCTTTTGTATTCGGCCATAAGACATGGAAAAGGTTATTTCCTTGTTCTTGATTAAAAGATTTAGAAGAACAAAATTAATTGTTCTTACCTTAGATCCTTGCTCTTTGTAATTGATGATGGTAGAAATCTAAGGAATCATGGTGGATTCGCCATGAACAAGAATGGAATTAGTACCTTGATTTTGGTAAAAGAAAAGAATAGAAGTTGACTAATCCACGATCTTACCTCTTTTTGATGTTGTGGATGATTCCTCCTCTACTTAGAATCAATAAGGATTGAATTTTGATAGTAGAAACGAGAAAGAAAATAGAAAAGAGAGAATGGTTCCTTGCTTAGAGAATTCTAAGCAATGAGAGGGGAAGTGAGAGCAAAGTTTCGCAAAGTTGATGAATGAGATGAGTGTATCACTTTTCCTCTTTTAACTGAAATTATTAGACCAAGAGTCCAAAACTTGGCCACTACTCCTTTACAAGTGATAATATTATCATTTAATTATCACTTTTAATTAAATTATAAGTACTTTATCCATCCTTTATCTCCTTATTTATTTTTATTAAAAGAAATTCCTTTACTTAACACTTAATTAAACGAGTTTTAATCGAAGTGAAACTCCTCTTATTCAACATGCTTGTGCCGTCCCACCTCCTAGCCTTGGAAGCAAAATAAGGCCTTCATTATTTGCTTCCTAGGTATCTCAAACTCAGGCCCAAAAACCTTTTGCATGTGGGCCATTTCCTAAGGCCTTATGTGGCATCTTCAGGCCACATTTCCAAGTCCATTGTTGGGTCAAATTTCCTGTGCTTTATATTTTTAGGGTCACTTGGCCCTAAGTTCCCTTTTGGGCTCTTAAATTCGGCATTCCGGGGTCAATTTTAAGTTTCCTAAAATTTTCGCGCGGCTCTGTAACTTGCCATTTTTCTTACATATCCAAGTTTCCTAAAATGTTCAGGTTACCTAAATGTTTAGGTTTCCAAAATGTTTAGGTTTCCTAAATGTTTAAGTTTCCAAAATGTTTAGGTTTCCAAAATGTTTAAGTTTCCTAAATGTTCGTGTTTCCAAAATGTTCGTGTTTCCAAAATGTTCAGTGTTTCCCAAAATGTCTAAGTTTCCAAAATGTCCATTTTCCATTTCCATTTTCATTTTCATTTCCATTTCCATGCATTTCTAGGTTTCCAAAAGTTTCACAAATTTATTCATAGTACTTGAAACTTGTCATTTCATACAATTAAACTGGAGATGCATAGGCCCTATTCAGATGTTACAAGTTGTATCAATCAACCCTAAAGATTGAGAAATAGTTGCAAAAATGTAGATAATCAAGGGGTCTTTGTTTTAGATCAAGTTTCCATGGAGAATTAAAGGGGAATAACCATAATATCAAAGGAATGAAAAAGTTACTCCAATTGGGAAAAAAATGCAACCAAAGAGAGGAATGTTTAATGCTTTTCAAAGTTCAAATTCTGTTTCTAAAGTTCAACTTACATCTTCTTCATTTTCTCCTTTTCAAAGTGTTCCCATAAAACTAAAGGACAACGCATGCTACAAATGTTAAGAAAGGGGTCGATATGCTAGAGATTGTGCAAATTGACAAGCTCTTATGTTTCGTAATGATGGTGATGTTAACTTTGAATCTGATGATGGAGATGAGTTAGTTGGTATGCCTCATTTGGTGGATGATCATGGTAATATTTTATACGATGACTGTGGGTTTGAGGAAATTTTTGAAAAAAGTAAGCAAGCCCTTATTGCTAGGAGAGCTTTGAATGCCAATGTTAAAGATGAACGGCAAGAGCAAAGAAAAAATATCTTCCACACTGGAATGTGAAGATCCTTGATCATTGAAAGTGGGAACTACACTAATGTTGTAAATCAGTCACTTATTTCTAAACTTGGTTTATCGTGTCTTAAACATCCAAATCAATATCGACCCCAATGGCTTAACGACACTGGGGAGTTCTATCGACATGACCATCATGATGGTTTTAAAGATCATCATTCCATTGTGTTCCACAAAAAGAAATTTACCTTGGCGCCACTTGCTCCTCGAGAAGTCTGGAATGATCATTTAAAAATTTCAAGAGAAATGGGCAAAAGAAATGAGGACTTTGTGGACTTGTTTCCCATAAAAATGCCTAAGGGTTTACCTCCTTTACGAGGAATTGAGCGTCTAATAGACTTTGTGCCTAGTGTGAGTATCCCTAATCGATCGACTTATTGAAGTAATCCTAAAAAGACTAAAGAGTTGGAATGTCAAGTTGACGAGCTCATAGAGAAAAGCCACATCCATGAGAGCCTATGTCCATGTGCCGTCCAAGTGCTCCTTATACCTAAGAAAGATGACTCGTGAAGAATGATTGTTGATTATCGTGCCGTCAACAAATTTTATTATAGTAACACCAACTCATTCCTTATTTTGATGGCATGCTAGATGAATTAAATTGCGCTTGAATTTTTACTAAAATAAATTTAAAAAGTGGTTATCACCAAATCAGAATGAAACACGAAGATGAGTGGAAAAGTACTTTTAAAAATAGTATGGTCTTTATGAGTGGTTAGTAATATCTTTAACTAATGCTTCTAACACTTTCATGCGCCTAATGAATCACGTACTTAGACTTTTTAAACTAAATTTAGGGTAGTCTATTTTGATGATATTCTTATTTATCGTGCATCTTTGATTGAGCATGTAAAAGTTGTTTTGGAAGTTTTAAGGATAGAACAATTATTTAATAACCTTGAAAAATGAATGTATATATTGAAAATTTTATTTTCTTATGTTTTGTGAGTTCTTTTGGTATTCATGTCGACAACAATAAGGTAAGTGCTATTAAAAGGTGGCCTATTCCAACAACCATGTTTGAGGTAAGATCTTTTCTAGGATTAGATGGGTTTTCCACAAGTTTGTACAAAATGTTTCTACCAATGCTTCTCCTTTAAGTAAGTTAATTAAAAAGGATTTGAAATTTAATTGGAAAAAGAAAACAAGATTTGGTATTTAATGCGCTTAAAGATAAATTATGTACTACATCTATTCTTTTTTTGAGCTAATGTTGGTTACATCCATAGTATTAACATTATTTAAAGGCCAAGGATTTTGTTTCAATAAATATTTAACTTCAAATATGGCAAGCTATAACATTTCAAAATGATGATGGAAGTGACCCCTTCTTTTCTAAGCACTTAACTGACCACTTCAAAACTTGTCTCAACAATCTTTCCCTTGGACAAATTTTTTAACTAAATCGTACAAGTCAAGAAGCTAATCAGCAAAATAACCATAGGTACCACTTAGCACAATCCTTAATCCAAAAAACTTCTGAATATTATTAATGGTTGGATGTTTTTAACTTTCCTAAGTATTACTTAAGTCCCTACATAAAAAACACAAAATTCAACCAATCCAATTCACAATTCAACCAGATAAGCTTAATTTCAATTTCAATAATCACATAATTCATCATAAACTTATTTAATTAAGGCCAAACTTTTAAGATTAAAAAGTATCCAAGTTCTACATTTAGGGCTATTAAAACATTTAATCTATAACCAACATTACCTATGTACATGCCAAAACTAAAACTAAAATGTTAACCATACTCTCTTCCAAGCTTAAAGATGTGATGAGATGAGCCGACAACAACCTTGATCCTAGCTCTTCAAGTCTAGCTTTTACCTACACATTAGAAAGAAACGCGTTAAGCTTGTGGCAACTTAGTAAGTACTACAAGAATTTAACTCATCATTCAAAGTCCAATTAACATTAATTTATACATTTAGATAAGTATCATTCTAATTCATTGTCAACATATAAATAAATCAAAATATAATTGATAAACCGTAAAAGTAACATATTTTAGCCCCATATTTAGCATGCTTTTTGATGATTTAGCCCTTGATTTATGTAAAAAGGTGCTCTTAATCCTTTCTTTTCATGTTTTATACTCAGGAAAGCACCCAAGGACGAAAAGAACAAGAAACGAGCTTAAAACGGGCCAATTTGGGCCAAAGTGGAAATCGACACGACCTGGACTTCAAGTCACACGGCCGTGTCTCGTCAAATTATTTCACACAATCTGACCACAATTTACACGGTCGTGCCTCAAACAACAGAATCGAGACACGACCTGAAGTCGACCTACACGGGCGTGTACCATGGTCGTGCCCCTGTCGTGGAAAAAAGGAATTGTACTTGGATTTGGATACTTTGAGGCAAAGAAACACATTCCAAAGCCTATTCAAACACCGATTAGGAAGTATACTTGAAATAGGGCACTCAGAGGCCAAGTAAAAGCATCTCAAAAGCCTATATAAAGAACCAAGAGGCCAACCGTCAAGGGGGGCCGAGACATTCGAAATTCGGCAGAAGCTGAAACTTTTGTGGGAATCACTCGAAGATAGCTAGTTGATCCATCTCAAGAAGCCTAAATTCTACTCAAGATGGCGGATCTCTCCTTCAATTCCTTCAGGGGGTTTTATGGATTTCTTATGTTTTGTTTTATCTTTTCTCTTGAGATGTTTTCTTTATTTGTTATGAACTAAACCCTTCAGATACCTGAAGGGGATGAAACCTAGATGAATCTTGTTGTTGTCTTCTGAATTATATGATAAATACTTGATTTGTTCTTAATTATGTGTGCTTAATTCTTGTGTTAATGTTTTAGGGATATTAATTCAAGTCAGATGTTCTTAGGTTGAGTAGGAATAGACCCTGCCTAAGAATAGATCTAGCATAATTAAGCGGAGTCATTCGCGCGCCTAGAGATAGGGTGAAGAGATTTTGTCAGATTAGGGTGAAACCTAATATGGGAGTCCATAGTGAGAAAGAGATTTATGTTAATTAACCTAGGGTTAGACGTTATTCGCCTCAGGAGAGGGCTTAATATACGTGAGGGAGTCTTATGGATCAAGTCAAGTGAATAAATCGTATGGTTCGGTGTTAGATAATAAGTGAAGTCTAGGTGGATTCTTCCTAATGGTATCATTGTGATCAACTGAGTTTCTCTTCAAGTTATTTCCGAATTCATTCTTTTTGTCTTTTCATCCTTGTTTATTAAATAATTAGTTAATCAAACAAATCATTTAATATTTAGGCTAAATAATAGAAAGAAAGTGAGTATTAGTACTTTTAGTTCCTTTGGGTTTGATAATCCGGTCTTGCCTAAGCTATACTACTGTTCAATAGGTACACTTGCCTTAATTCGTTGTCACAGTTAGTTTCCAGGTTCGATTATTCTCTTTATAAATTTTAAAACTCGACAATTTTAGATCGATCAAGTTTTTGGAACCATTACTGGGGAACTAAAATATTAAGAAAACTCTATTTTTATTACTTTAGCCATTATTTTTATTTTTGCAATTGATTTTATTTTATTTTTCTAATTTTATTTCTTTCTTTTTCAATAGGTACCTCTAGTTTATGACTAGAAGGAACCCGATAGGACCTCTAGTATACGATAGTGATATTGAAGCTACCGCTCGCAGGAATCATAGAGAAATCAGGCGAGCCTTAAATTACCAAGAAGAACAACAACAAGACAGATCCAATCCTACTGAAGGGATGGACGAGAATAATCCACCACGAGATGTGGTAGAAAACAATTCTCCGCGTACTATGTATGATTATGCTAAACCTAATTTAACAGGAGCAAAATCTAGTATTATTAGTCTTGCCATAACTGCTAATAATTTTGAATTAAAGCCTAACACAATACAAATGATTCAACAATTTGTTCAATTTGATGGTTTGCAGGACGTAGACCCGAATACTCATATAGATAATTTTTTTAGAGTTCTATGACACATTCAAAATAAATGACGTTTCTAATGATGCCATTCATCTTCGGTTATTTCCCTTTTCATTAAGGAATAAAGCCAAACAGTGGTTAAACTCGTTACCACGAGGGTCAATCACTATATGGGACCAAATGACCGAAAAGTTTTTATTAAAATATTTCCCACTGGCCAAAACGGCCAAATTATGGAATGATATCTCTTCTTTTGTGCAAATGGATTTAGAGACATTATATGACGCATGGGAGAGATACAAGGATCTCTTAAGAAGGTGCCCACACCATGGTTTACCCTTGTGGCTACAAGTCCAAACTTTTTATAACGGTGTGAATCCCTAAACGAAGCAACTAATTGATTCAGCTGCCAGTGGAACTCTGAATAACAAAACTCCAGAAGCAGCCTACGAGTTTATTGAAGAGATGTCGTTGAATAATTATCAGTGGCAAGTTACAAGGACAAAATCGACAAGATCGGCTAGAGTTTTCAGCATCAATGCAGTAACCATGCTATCGAATCAGGTAGAGATGATGAATAAAAAGATTGATAGTTTGTGTTCTTTACAGGTACATCCAGTAATGCAGTACGACACAAATGGAACTGTGGTGAATCCTAAGTACCTACCCTACCAACCGAGCACAGAAAGCGAACAGGTGAACTATATAGGTAATAATTTCCAATCTAATAATATTCCTTATAGCAATACTTACAATCCAGGTTAGAGGAACCACCCAAACTTTTCATGGGGAGGTCAAGGAAATCAAGGAAATCAAAGACAACAACCTCTCCAAAATTTCCAAAATCAGCCATATCCGCAAGAGAAGAAGCCAAACCTCGAAGAGATATTGACAAAATTCATGGTAAGCACAGAAAATTGTCTCCAAGATACCAAGAAAACACGTAGAAGTCAACAAACATCGGCTGAAGAGACCAAGAACCGATTAGGGGAAGCTACTAAGTTAGTAGGGGAAGTCACTAAAGTAGTTGGACAACTTGCAAAATTAATGTTTGAACGATCGCAAGGGCGTCTACCAAGCAACACTAAGATCAACCCAAAGGAGCAAATCCAAGCCATAACAGCTCAGGAAAATGTAAGGTTAGATGAACCCATCTCAACAAGCGAAAACAAGGACGAAGAAGGTAAAATTGAGGTAACACAAGAAAAGCCAAAACCGGTAATCAAAGAGTACCAACCCCATATACCTTACCCCGAAGTAATAAATAGAGACGATATAGATGAATAGTTTGGTAAGTTTCTTAAACTCTTAAAGAAATTACATATTAACTTACCGCTTCTTGAAGCTCTTTTTCAGATGTCATATTTGAGAACATTTTTAAAACAACTCTTGACAAACAAATGCAAATTAGATGAAGAGCCACATGTGGAATTAAACGTAGTATGCTCAGCAATGTTACAAAATAGACTACCGTAGAAGCAAAAAGATCTAGGGAGTTTTACTATCCCTTGTTTAATTGGTAGTTTAAGTGTTGATAACGCGTTAGCTGATTTAGGGGCAAGCATTAATGCCATGCCTTATACATTGTTTAAACAACTAGGTCTAGGGAAACCCAAACAAACTAGGATGAGTATTCAATTAGCTGATAAAACTGTTAGAATTCCTAGGGGCATTATCGAAGATGTTCTTGTAAAAATTGAAAAATTCGTTTTCCCAGTGGATTTTGTTGTCTTAGACATGGATAAGGATAATTCAATCCCCTTAATTTTAGGAAGACCCTTTATAGCAACTGCCAAAACTAAAATTGATGTTGCCATAGGAGAACTCATTCTTTGTGTAGGTGATGAATCAATCAGCCTTCAAGCTCTTGACTCGACCAGGGCTACAATCAATGAAGGTAAGAAAGTCAATTCAGTTGATGGTCAATTTGAGCAACCTTCATTGCAGAAAACACCACAAGGATACGAATCTAAGTCGAAGCACGAACCTAGTGCCAAAAAAGAAGAATTATATGAGGAACGAAACCTTAGGGTCGATAAACTAAAAGAATGGAAGACACAATTCAAAGAGGAATAGGAACCGCACGAAGTAAAACCTAAGGAACCCCCAGAAAAGCTTATAGGAACATCAAACCACTTCAAAATAGGAGATAAGGTATGGATGAACAAAGCAGATCCACGAACAACTGAAGGAATCCTTCTTGAGGTATGAAATATCTGCCCATACAAAACAGTCGAGGTAAGCAGTTCAACATTCGGCACTTTTAAGGTAAGCGCTTCTCAACTTAAACTTTATCATGAAAGTAAAACCGACAACATAAGGGAAGATGTTCAAACCTTTAAACCACCATGATTATACAAACAAAGGGGGAATCTAGCTTAAGACTATAAACGAGCGCTTCTCGGGAGGCAACTCGAGCTCTAACATAATTTATCTTTACATTTTGCTTTCTAATTCTTTTCCTTTCTAAAAATTTAGTTTTAAATTAACAAAAAAGTATAGATTTCAAAGCCACACGTCCTTGCACACAGCCGTGGCCGTGGCCATGGCTATGTCAAAGTATTGAATCTCTGTGCTGACATGAGCATGGGAAGTACGAATCAAATCCCACCTAATTTTTGACTTCACGAATGCAACCACTCCCCTACGGGCACCGGTAAAGTGGCACGGCCATGCTCTATGACCGTGTGAAGCTACTGACTTACCAGACATGGGAAAGACATGCAAATGCTACCCAACCGTGACAACACTGACTTATCACACACGGGCGTGGCTGGCTAAAAAATGGTCATGTGAATCAACAACCCTTGGTCCACGGGCGTGGGCAAGTAGCAGAAATAAAAACTCTATTTAAACCCACCCCTTCCCATTCTTACTAACAATTCTTCTTACTTTTCTTCATCCCCTTTCTCTCAAAATTCTCCCCTCTTCTTAACAAACGTTTTCCAACCCTTGAGCCACACCAAAGTCATGTCGAAGAAGCGTAAGAAGGCAAGCATAGTCTCCCCGACGGAGACCCCGACACATAAGTTTATGCCAGCCGCTTCATCCAAACACCAAGCTAAGGGTCTTTGAGACCATTTAGTTTTTATTTTTCTTTTCTCTTTTGCTTCAATTTCCTTGTCTTTACTTCTTTTCTACTTAATTTAGTTTATTTTATTTTAGTTCCTTGGTTTTAGGTTCTAAAGGATGCTTGGGAATCACACTGGAAGCACGACTGTAGCCCCTCCGCAGCCTTAGAAGTCACACCCATCTCGCAAACCATCTATCAATAAGGACTCTTCTGTCCATTAGTCTTTTATTTTAATTTTAGTTTTTTTCTTAGTATTCTTCTCTATATTTTCTTTTTCTTTAATTAAATTATTAGTATATTTTTAATGTTTCTTTAGATTTCCTGGCTATATCTTCCTAGGCTACCCAATTTCTTCATCTAGCGCAATGCTTGTCGGTAGCCACCCCACCAGGCCCATTGAAAATGCCACCACCTCCAAATCGACAAGGGAATAAGGAATCCATCCAAAAATTTAGGAATGTTACTTCTCCCCTTCTCCTTTGATTTTATTATTACATAATTGGTTATCTATCTTTGTACATTGAGAAAAATGTACATCTTAAATGTAGGGGGTAAAAGTACCTAACTTTTTGCATTATTCCAAAATCCTGAATTTTAGTCTTATTCCTAAGTAATTTTCTCATATTATTAATTAGGGTGAAATTTCTGATGATTTATTATTTTTATTGATATGTTTTTGAATCCTAGCAACCCTTTTATTGATTTACCCGCTAATATTTACCCAAAACCCTTTGTATTTGTTATCACCATTCTTTTTGACTACCCTTCTATCGAGAATTGATTTGACCAGTTGCCTAATTAGTTTATTCCAGTTGATAAATTTCTCTCTTTATTATGTATTCATTTAAGTTTGTTCTTAAAAAAATGAAAAAAAATGAAAAAAATCAAAGTATATTCAGTACTAGTAATATAAAAAGTGAGCTTCTACGTTTAAATTTCAATTATCGAAGAAAAAGCTCGTATTATTAGTTTCATAGTTTCAATTGATGTAATCATTTATTTTCTAGTTCATTGTTTTTAGTTAGGTGATTTGTCAATTCAATCCCAATTCTAACCCTTCTAATTCATCCTTTATTCCTGCCTTTAACCTAAGCCCCGTTACAACCTTGGCAAAGACCTTTTGATTTGTGTATCATCCCATATTACAGTGGTGGAGATTTGATTTTCAGGCAAGCCTATGGGATTAACTTTTCAAGTTTGACTTATGAGTGCTTATTCTTGAACCTTAACGAGTGCTTTGAGTGAATCTTTAGTGAGGATGTCAATCCTTGTCGGTTTTAAATTAAAGGTAATCATTTAGATAAGTGGAGACACCTATGTTTTCGTGCTACAAACTTATGACTTAGAATTGTTTGAATCTTAAGGAGTCTTTGAGTTAAATTATCAATGTATGAATTATCTATGAATTTTGAAGAGGAATTATTGATAGGAATTGTGAATTATGGAAAATTCGTTTTAATTGTAAGTTGAGAATTTTGCTTGAGGACAAGCAAAAGCTTAAGTTTGGGGGTATTTGATAAACCGTAAAAGTAACATATTTTAACCCTATATTTAGCATGCTTTTGGATGATTTAGCCCTTGATTTATGTAATAAGGTGCTCTTAATCCTTTCTTTTCATGTTTTATACTCAGGAAAGCACCCGAGGATGAAAAGAACAAGAAACGGGCTTAAAATGGGCCAATTTGGGCCAAAGTGGAAATTGACACGGCCTGGACTTCAAGTCACACGGCCGTGTCTCGTTAATTTGTTTCACACGGTCTGACCACGATTTACATGGTCGTGCCTCAAACAACAGAATCGAAACACTACTGAAGTCGATCTACATCGGCGTGTACCATGGCCGTGCCCCTGTCGTGGAAAAGAGAAATTGTACTCAAATTTGGATACTTTGAGGCAAAGAAACACATTCCAAAGCATATTCAAACACTGAGTAGGAAGTATACTAGAATTAGGGCACTTAAAGGCCAAGTAAAAGCATCTCAAAAGCCTATATAAAGAACCTAGAGGCCAACCGTCAAGGGGGTCCGAGACATCCGAAATTTGGTAGAAGCTGAAACTTTTGTGGGAATCACTCGAAGTAGCTAGTTGATCCATCTCAAGAAGCCAGAATTCTACTCAAGACGGCGGATCTCTCCTTCAATTCCTTCAGGGGTTTTAGGGATTTCTTATGTTTTGTTTTATCTTTTCTCTTGAGATGTTTTCTTTATTTGTTATGAACTAAACCCTTCAGATACTTGAAGGGGACGAAACCTAGATGAATCTTGTTATTGTCTTCTGAATTATATGATAAATACTTGATTTGTTCTTAATTATGTGTGCTTAATTCTTGTGTTAATGTTTCCGAGATATTTATTCAAGTCAGATGTTCTTACGTGGAGGAGGAATAGACCTTGCCTAAGAATAGATCTAGCATAATTAAGCGGAGTTGTTCACGCGCCTAGAGATAGGGTGACGAGATTTTGTCGGATTAGGGTGAAACCTAATATGGGAGTCTATAGTTCGATTTACTACTATTCTAGGGGGTTATTAAGTGAGAAAGAGATTTCCGTTAATTAACCTAGGGTTAGACGTTATTCGCCTCAAGAGAGGGTTTAATATATGTTAGGGAGTCTTACGGATCAAGTCAAGTGAATAAATCGTATGGTTCAGTGTTAGATAATAAGTGAAGTCTAAGTGGATTCTTCCTGATGGTATCATCATGATCAACTGAGTTTCTCTTCAAGTTATTTCCAAATTCATTCTTTTTGTCTTCGCATCTTTGTTAAGTAATTAATTAGTTAATCAACCAAACCATTTAATATTTAGGCTAAATAATAGAAAGAAAGTGAGTATTAGCACTTTTAGTTCCTTTGGGTTTGATAATCCGGTCTTGCCTAAGCTATACTACTGTTCGATAGGTACACTTGCCTTAAGTCGTTGTCAGAGTTAGTTTCTAGGTTCGATCATTCTCTTTATAAATTTTAAAACTTGACAATTTTAGATTGATCAATAATACTTCATAATTTACTTACCATCTCTTTAAACCTTTATTGCCATGTTTCTTTGTACAACCCAATGTAGACTAAGTAGAACACATAGGATATTTGAGACAATTCTAGTATCGTACTGCGGTGCTCAATTCACAATATCACATCGAAGTGCTCAATTACAATTATGTTCATCATTCATCCCAATGGCATGCCATTCTTATCCTAATAGTTCACATTACATCTACATGTGTTTTAATGCTTTTATACCGTTGCATACATTCAATTAATGAAATGTAATTCAAACATTCCCATTTGTCTCAATTTAGTAATTATTTTCATGAATTCAATATAACCAGTAATTTCATTACACAATCCTTTTCACATCATCACCAGTTCATTACAAATCATTTACTTTTCTTTTCAACATTCGAATACAAATGACTTATTTTGCTAAATTTATAATTTAATCCTTTATTTACTATTATAATACATTAATTCAATTTCATAGCATAATTAAAATCTAATCCAACTTATCATTTTTCACTTCTAAATTTCACTCATAATATCAACATATTCATAATGAAATTGACTAATTTAACATGATTTATGCCTAAACTAAAATTAAATAGAGAATAATTCTTAAGTACTTACAACCAAATCTTGGGTTAGGTATTTTCTTCTCTTTTTACTCATTGACAACTTCTTTTCCTTTTTCTTCAAATACTCCATCACCTTTGTTCTCTTTTTCTTCATTTTCTTATCAAAACACATAACATCCATTTGTTAAAATCATAATCAAATAACATATCTATGCTATTTTAATGAAACTAACCTGAATTTCATGAAGAACTTATCGTCCGTACCTTGCTTTCATGAAATCAAATCCTAGTTCTTATTTTCTCTCCCCTTCAAGACAACTATTAATTCTCTTTTCATGAAATTAAGGTGGATAATAGGCTTCTCCATTGATTTCACTAAGGATTTATGAAAGAAATTGAAGAAATTAAGCTTGAAAAGCTAGAAATTGATGGAAATGACCTATTTATAACAAAAGCAAAAGTTGAAATGGTGGAGAAAATAGAGGTTACATGAAGATGAAAATGAATTGGATGATTTTTCATCTTTCTATATTGTTCTATAAAATATATACTTAACTTAATAATAATACTGATAAATAATTAAATATTCCAACCAATTAAAGTTTTCCACAATTTAATCCTTAATCATTAAGTTTTTCATAATTATCTAATTTAAGTAGTTACCATTTAATCCTTCAACTTTTGTACAATACCACGCATGATTCATACTTTACTTTGGTAAAATTTGATTTCTAGTCCTTCTTCCTTTTTCCTCTAATTTAATGTAATCATTTCAAACTTTTGATTTTCGTACTTTTACCCCAACACTTTCCATTCTCCTACAATTAAGTAAATACTTTGAATTAATTTAATTTTTTTCTCATCTCACAAGTATTTTTAATGTAACACCCTAAAAATCCGAGTATTTAAATTGCATAAATTGGTATTTAGATTTTTTTTAAGGGAATAAAATTTATTAATTGAGAATTTATTGAAGGGAAACAAATGTCATTAGGACTTAAGCTAAATTATGTGCTAAAGAGTGTCATAAAATGAGCATATGGCATGGTGGTATTGGCGCATGGGTTATAGCAAGAGGGAAGAGGTTCGAATCCCTTGTATAGCACCTAGATGAAATTTTTGTTTTAATTTTCTGCTCATGGATAGGAAGTGTCGGCAATGATCAATTAAGGTAAGAGTTGACCATATTATTTTTGGTTAGTGTATCAAAGGATTATGGAAATAGAAAATATATGGCATGGAATCAAATACTTAAGGAAAGATAGGGGGAACATAAGGCACTTATCAAGGGGAAAATTTGGAAAGAAATCATGGCCAATTGACCATGTGTTGGACGGCATATTGGTAAGGGAGGGAGCCTAATTGTTGAATTAGTTTGGCTAAGAATTTTCTTTTCTCTCTTTGGTCATTCTTTGCACTTTGTGCAGAATTTTTATTTCCTCTCCTTTCAACATTCTCTTTGGCCGAATTTTGCATTTGGTAAAGCCAAAATCTTTTGACCATTTGGTCACTTTTATTCATCTTGTTAATTTTCTTTTGTATTCTCCTTGTGCCGAAATCATCCATACCAAAAATCAGTCTCTTTCTTTTTCTTTTGCCATGGCGAATGCACTAACTCCTAAAGGTCTATTTTTCTTTCATCTTCTTTTCTCTTTGAAATCAAACTACCTCATCACCATCCCTTTCTCATATTCTAATTATTTCAATCAAAGATTCTTCATCAAACATTCCTTTGGCCGATTGCTAGAGTGCCATAACAGAAATTAATTTTCTCTTTTCTTTGGTTGCATAGCCGAATTCTCCAACTCTCACAAACACCTTTCTCAATCTTTTCTTTTCGATCGTGGATCATAGGTAAGGGGTTCTTCTTTTCGTTTCGTTTTAATTAGTGATATTATGGCCGAATAGTAATGGTGATTTGAAGGACTTTTTGAATCGATATAACGTTTATTCTAATAACGTTCCTTTCGTTATTATTTAGTGCAATAACGGAGATCGAACACAAGTGATTGGGAGAATTGTAGAAACGTTGGAAACGTTTTATTTTGGTAAGGAAATCAAATCCCACTCTTTAAAATCTCTAGTAACATTTGATATTATTTTAGATCTAACTAAAATTTCTTTGGATCTTGAAGACTTTCAAAATAGGGAAGAAAAGGCGGTGGTTAGTCACGTTAAGAGGGCGGATCCAAATCCCCATTCAAACGAAGAGCGGTTTGACAATCCGGATTTTCCACCGGGTTGCGGGCCATCTTCCAAGGAAGTCCATTATTCAAGTAGTACGAACTTCCGAGCCGTTATCGTTGGTGGATTCTCGGCTAGCGAGTCAATAAACGAGGAAAAGCCAAGAATCAAGTGATTCAAAATCAAGAGGGTAAGATTTTGGATCATTATCGATTAAGATTTATTTTACTGAAATAGTTGTCTAACGGATCAAAATATGTTTTAGGTGCCGAGAAGCGAGAAGGATTAGTACTCTCAGTAGCGAGGTGTGTAACTTCACACTCATTATTTTCTCGGTTGGATGTCAATTTCAGTATGAAGTAAATCGTAAAACGATTAGATCGGTAAAACGTAAATATTGATATTTTGACGAAAATACGTAAAAATGACTAAATCGTGAAAATTACGAAGACGCCGAGAAATCATTTGTTATTATGTAAATTGGATGTTTCGTTAAAATTGGGCCAAAATACTCTAGTTCGATAAATTGGGCCAAAATACTCTAGTTCGTAAAAATTGGGCCAAAATACTCTAGTTAAGTAAAAATTGGGCCAAAATACTCTAGTTCGTAAAAATTGGGCCAAAAACTCTAGTTCGTAAAAATTGGGCCAAAATACTCTAGTTCGATAAATTAAATAAATACTCTAGTTCGTTAAAATTGGGCCAAAACACTCTAGTTCGGTAAATGGGCCAAAGCCCACTAAACCGCTAAATAGACAAATTGCTATATTATAATTATGGGCCAAATGAAATGTTATTGGTAAACCCACCATGTTATGCATTATTAAGAAATTTTATATTTTATAGTACATGTTCAATTGCATGGGTGGGATATATGAAGAGAAGAATGGCGGTTGCCAAATATCTAGTTCGATGGCTCGCCACAATAATGGCTTATTGCCTCTAGTTCGGTGGTTTCGCCACAATATCGACTTATTGCCTCTAGTTCGGTGGTTTCACACAATATCGCTCATCGCCTCTAGTTCGGTGGCTATGCCACAATTATAAAAAGGGCTTAACGCCCACGATTGGTGTGATGGCGGGGTGGGTTGACTTGATCCCAGGTGTGATGGTTGGTACGGGGTGTTAGCGAGATGGATATTAGGTTTGGGATGGGAAATACATTTTTACTTGCATTATTAATTATTTTTATGATATATTGTTGAGTTCTATAAATGGGCTCAAGCCCAGCATAATATCTTGATGATCTGGCCCAATAATGGTGGTAAGTGAGTTACACACTGAGTTCTAAGTAACTCACCCCCTTTTAATTTTTCCATCTCAGGTAATGGAAATTGATGTGGACTTGGGCCGAGGATGACTTCGTGGAGGCCATACTGCGTTAAGAGGGTTATTTAAACTCTGAACTTTTAATAAATATTTTTTTTACTATTATGGATTATTGTAATAAGGGCCTCTATAAATAACTTATGGATTTTATGTATGTTTGGGTTTTAAACTAAACTTTGGACTTTTTAATTATGGGTGTGATTTTATGATGCTTTATTAAAATAAATTTGGGATTTCAAGTATATGGAATTCTTTTATAAATATTTTATTATAGTCAACTCTTTAACAAACTATTTAAAGGTTTTTGATAATACAATGATTTTCAACTAATGTTTTCAAATATTTATCAAATTCAAATACTCTTCTATTTATTTTAAAATCTGAAATTTATATTGAAGTTTTCAACTTATTGCAAATTTAAAGGTAACTCGATTCATGTAACAAACCAAATCTAGTCTCAACGCATAGACCGGGTTTGGGGTGTTACATTTAGTGGTATCAGAGCCCAGTTTCAAAAACTCGACTGTTGTTTGGGTTCAAAAATAATTTCTGTATGAAAACGCTCAATGATATTTTTAAAGATCAGTATGGCACCACAAGCATCCGGCAACAAGTCAAGTAAGTATTTACTACTTAATGATTACTATGATATGATTATAGGAACACTCTAGAACTTCTAGTTGTAGATATGAAAAATCGTAAGATTGAGACTATAGGATATGTTGCGAAAAACAACTTTATATCTCAAATCTCATAAAATATCGTTAATAAACACCGAAACAAAATTTTTGATTCATAAAACTTGTAATTAGATAAACGAACAAGCTATCATGAGCACTAGAGGACGTGGTCGTGGACGCGGTAGACGTGGCCGTGGTAGAGGCCGAGGTGCTACGGCTGAAGCACCAAATCATATTCTGAAATGGACGACTCGTCAATTGAAAGTGAGACCGGATCACGCGATCACATGGAAGAAGATCATGCATCGACTCAAGCAATGCTACGAGTCTTGGAAAGGGTCGCTGGAACTAGAATTGGGCCAACAACTCGTGGGTCAATTTCAGAGCGACTTAAGGCAAATAGTGCAGAAGTTTTCAGAGGAGTCTCTGGTGTAGCTCCGAATGTGGTTGAATACTGGCTCGAAGCTGTGGAACGGATTATGGATGATATGGAATGCACGGCTGAGCAAAAACTAAGAGGAGCTGTATCCTTATTGAGAGATGAGGCGATCGGTGGTGGCTCATCGCTCGAGAAGGCCTCAAGCCGCATCGATTAATCGGGAATTCTTTAAAGCCGCCTTCCAAGGAAAATACGTCGGAACGAGCTATGTAGACGTCAAGGAAGGAATTTCAATCTTGTCCAAGGAAGTAAGACCGTGGCAAGATATGAAGTCGAAGTTTGTACGTCGAGCCGCTATGCCCGAACAATTGTAGCAACAGATCATGAGCGTTGTGTACGCTTCAAGATGGACTTAATGATGAGTGAGAGTTCGATTGCTCGCAGACAAGTTAGAAATTTTTCCACTCGGTGGAGAAGGCCAAAATAGCCAAGAGGCTAAGAACTCGAACGACGTAACCAGAAAGATTTCAAACAAGAGAGAGACACAAAGATCTGGTTCTTCCAAGAGATTCCGAAGAAACCGGAATGATGAATCAGTTCAAGGCAGAACCCCGGTAGCAAATAATTGAAGTCGAGATTGCACTGAGTGTGGGAAAAGACATTTTGGGGAATGTTGGAGGAAAACGGGCGCATGCTACAAATGCGGTTCAATGGAACATCAGTACAAAAGTTGTCCTCGACGAATGGATACGACTCAAGAAGTCCGTAATAATGATGCATAGCCGGCCAGAGGTAATCAGCAGCCACCGAGAGGTCGTGGACCAGGTCGTGGTGGTAACGGGGCTGGTCGTGGTCAAGGTGCACCGGGTCGAGGCAATGGTAATAGAGGAAATGCAGAGGCAAGACAGCCTGGACTGGTCTATGCAGTTAGACGCCGCGAGGACGGCAATGCACGGATGTGATAACCCAGACGTTCTTCATTTTGATGTACTGTTATTGCCTTAATAGATATTGGCTCTACTCATTCATATGTATCTAGTGCCATATCCGAAACCTAAATTTAGAATCTAAAATTACCGATAGTGAGATGATAGTAATCAGTCCTTTAGGACAGTCGGTAATGGTTAATAAAATATTTAAAGACGTGCCCTTGAAGATTCAAGAAGAAGTATTCGTGGCAAACTTGATGGAACTACCTTTCGCGAGTTCGATCTCATTCAGGCATGGATTGGCTGGTCAAACATCGGGCGAATTGGATTGTTTGAAAATGAATGTCGAGAAGGACCTCGGATGATAAGGAAGTCATAATGATTGGTGAACGAAAGAACTATCTCGGCAAATGTGGTATCCGCATTAAAAGTCGAGAAGTTGGTGCGGAAAGGATATGGAGCATTCTTAGCCTTTATCTCGTGCTTTGGATGCCAAAGAATTATCCGTGAATGATGTGAGGACGGTGAAGGAATTTCCGATGTATTTCAAGAACTTCCCGGTATACCTCGGATCGGGAAGTAGAATTTGGCATTGAGCTTTTGCTCGACGACTCCGGTGTCCATTGCTCCCTATAGAATGGCACCAGAAGGAGTTGGTGAGCTCAAAGCTCAAATTCAAGAATTTCTGGATCGGGATTCATTCAACCAAGTGTGTCTCCGTGGGAGCACCGGTCTTGTTCGTCAAGAAGAAGGATGGATCAAGTGTATGTGCATTGACTACGACAGTTGAATAAATTGACGATCAAGAATCGGTATCCTCTGCCGAGAATTGACGACTGCTTGATCAATTAAAAGAGCTTCAGCTTTTCTCCAAAATTGATTTAAGGTCGGGATATCACCAAACTTAAGGTGAAAGAAGCGGACATTTATAAGCGGCATTTCGGACACGTTACGGACACTATGAGTTTGTAGTGATGCCGTTTGGACTAACCAATGCACCAATGTATTTATGGACATGATAAACCCAGTCTTTCAACCATATTTAGACCGGTTTGTGGTAGTGTTCATAGATGATATATTGGTTTATTCGAGAAATGAGGAGGAACATGACCAAAGATATGCGGATAGTATTACAACTACTTCGTGAAAAGCAATTGTATGCCAAATTTAGTAAATGCGAATTTTGGCTAAAGGAGGTGACTTTCCTTGGTCATGTAGTATCACCAAGGAATAAGGGTGGATCCTCGAAAAATTGAGGCTATTTTGGATTGGAAACCACCAACATCGATGAGTGAAATTGAGTTTCTTAGGTTTGGTGGATACTATAGACGTTTTGTAGAGGGTTTTCGTTGATTGTTGCACCCTAACTAAATTGTTGCGTAAAGGAGTTCCAGATATCCGGACCGAAAAAAGCAAGAGAGTTTCGAGAAATTGAAGAAGATCTGATGAAGCTCCAGCTTTAATTCAACGAGGTCGGAAAAGAATTCATCAGATATTGTGATGCATCTCACACGAGTGCGGGTTGTGTATTGATGCAAAATAGAAAGGTGGTGGCCTATGCTTCTCGTCAATTGAGACCACACAAGTAAACTACCCTACTCATGATTTGGAGTTAGTTGCCGTTGTCTTTGCTCTAAAGATTTGGAGGCACTATCTCTATGGTGAGAAGTCCATAATCTACACGGATCACAAGAGTCTTAAATACCTCCTTACCCAGAAGGAGTTAAATTTGAGACAAAGAAGATGGGTAGAATTGTTAAAGGATTATGATTTCTCCATCGAATACCATCCAGGAAAGGCTAACGTGGTAGCCGACACGTTAAGTCGTAAGGCGGTATCTCAATTAAGAGCTTTGTTTGCCCATTTGAGTCTCAGATGAGGATGGCGTTTGTTAGCGTAACTTGGTGAAACCTCTCGTGGTGGAACAAATCAAGGAAAAACAGACATCGATGAGAAGTTGGGACCCTTACTTTGCAAGTTGAAAACGGTGAAATTGAAGATTTTGGAATAAACACGGAGGGTGTGTTGTGCTTTCGAGGAAGAGTATGCATGCCTAAGGACTCGGATCCAAGCAATCGATTCTACGGAAGTGCATAGTAGCCCTTATGCTATGCATCCCGGAGGAAATAAGATGTATCGAGATCTCCGTGAAATGATTGGTGGCGTGGTTGAAGCGTGAGATTACAGAGTTTGTGGGAAAATGTTTGACTTGTCGCAAGTGAAGGCGAACATCAATTACCGTCCGGATTGTTACAACCGATAAAGATTCCTCTTTGGAAATGGGAGAGGATAACTATGGATTTTGTTAGTGGGTTACCGTTAACACCTACTAAGAAAAATTCCGTTTGGGTAATTGTTGATCGGTTGACTAAGACCGCTCATTTCTTGCCGGTTAAATGCAGATTATTCATTACGTAAATTGGTGGCTATGACGTATCCAAAATTGTGAGGTTGCATGGGGTACCTATATCTATTATATCGGATAGGGACCCTAGGTTTACATCACGATTCGAAAGCTCGCATGAAGCCTTGGGGACAAAGTTGAATTTCAAGACGGCTTTTCATCCTCAATCGATGGTCATCGAGAGAGTAATTCAGATATTGGAAGATATGTTAAGAGGATGTGTAATCGACTTTGTGGGTAGTTGGGATGATTATCTACCATGGCGTAATTTGCGATATAACAAATGACTATCGGCCTAGCATTCGATGGCACCTTACGAGGCATTGTATGGTCGTAAGTGTCGCTCTCCTATTTGTTGTGAGTTGGGCGAAAGATGATGTTAGGTCCCGAGATGATATATGAGATGAGGATAAGGTAAAAGTTATTCGAGCACGATTGAAAGAAGCCTCGGAGATGTAAGTCGATACAGATCTGAAGTGAAGGGACATCGAGTATAGTGTGGGGATCAGGTTTTCTTGAGGTCTCTCCTTGGAAAAAGATCTTGAGTTTGGAAGGAAGGGCAAGTGAGTCCTAGATACATTGGACCTTATCGTGTCTTTGAAGCGTGTTGGTCCGATGGCATATCGATTGAGTTACCTCGGAGTTAGATCAAATTCATAATGTCTTTCATGTTTCCATGTTGAGGCATTATAGATCGGATCCTTTGCACATTATACCGGTAGAAGAATTGGAGCTGAATTCAGATTTGTCCTTTGAAGAAGAACTAGTGGAAATCCTAGAACGAGATGTCAAGGTATTAAGGAAGAAAACCGTGCCGTTGGTCAAAGTACTATGGCGTAACCACGGAGTGGAAGAAGCTACGTGGGAGCCAGAGGATGCAATTCGGCAACAATACCCTCACCTTTTTCAACCAGGTAAATTTTGAGGACGAAATTTTCTTTAAGGAGGGTAGAGTTGTAACACCCTAAAAATCTGAGTATTTAAATTGCATAAATTGGTATTTAGATTTTTTTAAGGAATAAAATTTATTAATTGAGAATTTATTGAAGGAAACAAATGTCATTAGGACTTAAGCTAAATTATGTGCTAAAGAGTGTCATAAAATGAGCATATAGCATGGTGGTATTGGCGCATGGGTTATAGCAAGAGGAAGAGGTTCGAATCCCTTGTATAGCACCTAGATGAAATTTTTGTTTTAATTTTCTGCTCATGGATAGGAAGTGTCGGCAATGATCAATTAAGGTAAGAGTTGACCATATTATTTTTGGTTAGTGTATCAAAGGATTATGGAAAAAGAAAATATATGGCATGGAATCAAATACTTAAGGAAAGATAGGGGAACATAAGGCACTTATCAAGGGAAAATTTGAAAGAAATCATGGCCAATTGACCATGTGTTGGACGGCATATTGGTAAGGGAGGGAGCCTAATTGTTGAATTAGTTTGGCTAAGAATTTTCTTTTCTCTCTTTGGTCATTCTTTGCACTTTGTGCAGAATTTTTATTTCCTCTCCTTTCAACATTCTCTTTGGCCGAATTTTGCATTTGGTAAAGCCAAAATCTTTTGACCATTTGGTCACTTTTATTCATCTTGTTAATTTTCTTTTGTATTCTCCTTGTGCGAAATCATCCATACCAAAAATCAGTCTCTTTCTTTTCTTTTGCCATGGCGAATGCACTAACTCCTAAAGGTCTATTTTTCTTTCATCTTCTTTTCTCTTTGAAATCAAACTACCTCATCACCATCCCTTTCTCATATTCTAATTATTTCAATCAAAGATTCTTCATCAAACATTCCTTTGGCCGATTGCTAGAGTGCCATAATGTAAATTAATTTTCTCTTTTCTTTGGTTGCATAGCGAATTCTCCAACTCTCACAAACACCTTTCTCAATCTTTTCTTTTCGATCGTGGATCATAGGTAAGGGGTTCTTCTTTTTCGTTTTTGTTTTAATTAGTGATATTATGGCCGAATAGTAATGGTGATTTGAAGGACTTTTTGAATCGATATAACGTTTATTCTAATAACGTTCCTTTCGTTATTATTTAGTGCAATAATGGAGATCGAAACACAAGTGATTGGGAGAATTGTAGAAACGTTGGAAACATTTTATTTTGGTAAGGAAATCAAATCCCACTCTTTAAAATCTCTAGTAACATTTGATATTATTTTAGATCTAACTAAAATTTCTTTGGATCTTGAAGACTTTCAAAATAGGGAAGAAAAGGCGGTGGTTAGTCACGTTAAGAGGGTGGATCCGTAAATCCCCATTCAAACGAAGAGCGGTTTCGGCGATCAGGATTTTCCCACGGGTTGCGGGCCATCTTAGAAGGAAGTCCATTATTCAAGTAGTACGAACTTCGAGCCATTATCGTTGGTGGATTCTCGTGCTAGCGAGTCAATAAACGAGGAAAAGCCAAGAATCAAGTGATTCAAAATCAAGAGGGTAAGATTTTGGATCATTATCGATTAAGATTTATTTTACTGAAATAGTTGTCTAACGGATCGTAATATGTTTTAGGTGCCGAGGAGCGAGAAGGATTAGTACTCTCGTAACGAGGTGTGTAACTTCACACTCATTATTTTCTCGGTTGGATGTCAATTTCGGTATGAAGTAAATCGTAAAAACGATTAGATCGGTAAAAACGTAAATATTGATATTTTGACGAAAATACGTAAAAACGACTAAATCGTGAAAATTACGAAGACGCCCTCGAGAAATTATTTGTTATTATGTAAATTGGATGTTTCGTTAAAATTGGGCCAAAATACTCTAGTTCGATAAATTGGGCCAAAATACTCTAGTTCGTAAAAATTGGGCCAAAATACTCTAGTTCCGTAAAAAATTGGGCCAAAATACTCTAGTTCGTAAAAATTGGGCCAAAATACTCTAGTTCGTAAAAATTGGGCCAAAATACTCTTGTTCGATAAATTGGGCCGAAATACTCTAGTTCGTTAAAATTAGGCCAAAACACTCTAGTTCGGTAAATGGGCCAAAGCCCACTAAACTGCTAAATAGACAAATTGCTATATTATAATTATGGGCCAAATGAAATGTTATTGGTAAACCCACCATGTTATGCATTATTAAGAAATTTTATATTTTATAGTACATGTTCAATTGCATGGGTGGGATATATGAAGAGAAGAATGGCCAGTTGCCAAATATCTAGTTCGGTGGCTCTGCCACAATAATGGCTTATTGCCTCTAGTTCGGTGGCTCTACCACAATATCGGCTTATTGCCTCTAGTTCGGTGGCTCTGCCACAATATCGACTTCATCGCCTCTAGTTCGGTGGCTATGCCACAATTATAAAAAGGGCTTAACGCCTACGATTGGTGTGATGGCGGGGTGGGTTGACTTGATCCCCACAGGTGTGATGGTTGGTACGGGGGTGTTAGCGGATGGATATTAGGTTTGGGATGGGAAATACATTTTACTTGCATTATTAATTATTTTTATGATATATTGTTGAGTTACGTAAATGGGCTCAAGCCCAAAGATAATATCTTGATGATCGGCCCAATAATGGTGGTAAGTGAGTTACACATTGAGTTCTAAGTAACTCACCCCTTTTAATTTTTCCATCTCGGGTAATGGAAATTGATGTGGACTTGGGCGAGGATGACTTCGTGGAGGCCATATCTGCGTTAAGAGGGTTATTTAAACTCGAACTTTTAATAAATATTTTTTACTATTATGGATTATTGTAATAAGGGCCTCTATAAATAACTTATGGATTTTATGTATGTTTGGGTTTTAAACTAAACTTTGGACTTTTTAATTATGGGTGTGATTTTATGATTCTTTATTAAAATAAATTTGGGATTTCAAGTATATGGAATTCTTTTATAAATATTTTATTATAGTCAACTCTTTAACAAACTATTTAAAGGTTTTTGATAATACAATGATTTTCAACTAATGTTTTCAAATATTTATCAAATTCAAATACTCTTCTATTTATTTTAAAATCTGAAATTTATATTGAAGTTTTCAACTTATTGCAAATTTAAAGGTAACTCGATTCATGTAACAAACTAAATCTAGTCTCAACGCATAGACCGGGTTTGGGGTGTTACATTTAATTTTCTACCACCTCTAACTACTTTCTATACTATTACTCAAAATTCATATGTTATCTATTTTCTAAAATTCTCTAATATTCCTAACCTAACTAGTACTATTTCTAACTCCATGGCATAATGAGGATGTTAAGTCAATCATTCTCTTGTTGAAACTAGTGGGATTGTTCAAAGTGCATGCGACAGTGGGCACTTTAGGAGCCACTTCTGCTGTTGCTGTTCTAAATGCTTCTTCCTTTTCATCAAGTTGATCAGTAGGATCAATAGAGATATGCTCATTAGTGAAAGCTTTAGCTTAGTAATAACTCATTCATGTTGCTTTGTTGCACGAACAAGCCTTGGATTTTGAGCAATAAGCACTTGAAAAATGAGAAAGGGTAAAAGGTACCTAGCATGGACCTTTTCTATGTGTTTGACCCTTTCTTCATAGATGAGTTGGCTAAGATCAAACATTACCATTTCCAATACCTTTATTATCAACACTCTGAGATTGTACCACATCATCATCTAATTTTTTTTTTATTTTTCAAACTCAGAATGCCACATCATCAAACTTTTAGATTTTTTAAGTTCAAGGATCAAAATGGACCTAGCTTTCATGTGCAAGTGCCAAAGTGAATAACAAAAGTGCAAGTACCAAAGTGAACCAAGTTGTAAAGTTTAGGGACCAATGTGGAACTACTTGCAAAGTTCAGGGGCCAAAAGTTACATTATTCCTTTTTGTAACACCCCTTTCACGTGTCCAACGCCGGGACAGGATACGAGGTATTACTGAATTTAAACAAAAACCTTATACAAAATCGAGCTATAAAATTTCATTCAATTTAAAATTTCTCAATCATATGCAAATCGTCCCTTTATATGGGCCCACGAGGCCCAAAACATACATTGGGAACTATTCGAGACTAAAATGAGAACTTAGGAAACTTTAAGAAGGCTTAGAAAATTTTTCATCAAACATGGGTCACACACCCGTGTGGCTTGGGACACATCCGTGTGGATAGGCTGTGTGGTCACACATGCCTATGTCATTAGCCCGTGTAACTCTCTATTCATGACATCATCAACAAAATAAGGTCACACGGCCAAGTCACATGCCTGTGTGCTTAGGCCGTGTGGCAAATTAAATTCTGAAAAATAGATGCAGACTTCACACGCCCTGGCACATGCCCATGTCCCGAGGCCGTGTCCTCCACACGGTTGAGACACACGGCCGTGTCTATGCTCGTGTGGCCAAGAAAATGGCTATTTACCAAACCATTTGGCACCCTCATTTGCACATACTTAAACACAACTTTAATCCATCCATACCAAACACACATAACCATATCACATGAAACCTTTAGTATAAGCACACACATATAAATAGGCCTTACAACTCATTAGCCAATTTGAACCACATCTCATGGCCATATACAAAATGAATCATATTACCATTATGAACCAAAAAAATTTGGCCAAATCAAATGAAACATACACAATTGACTAAGTCCCTATACATGCCATAAACTCAAAGGGTTTTGCATTCACTTATACCCAACATGATAGCTTGATAGTGTGATAGCATCTCAGCGATCTCCAACTCGAGCTAGCATAAAACCCTATAAGATATGAGAAAGGAAGGGGAGTAAGCTACAATGCTTAGTAAGTATGTATGTAAATAATAAATAATTGATTACCTTGCTTTTAACAATCCTTATTATAAGCTCTCAAAATAATGCCATTATTACTGCATAAAATTTCACAATTCATTTATGTTCATCTTGAGTTGTCTACTCAAGTTACAATCACTAAATTATTTTTATCCTGAGTACAGAACTCCAAATTAAGATCCGCTAATTTTTCCTTGAAACTAGACTCACATATCTTCTTACCATAGGATTTCCAGAATTTTTGGTTCAACCAATTAGTGCAGTTTATTCTTTAAAGTCTCCCCTGTTTCACTGTCCAATAGTTCTGACCCCTCTTCACTAAAAATTTATTTTCTCATTTTAAAGAACTCAAATAACGTTGCCATTTGTTTATCTTGAAAATAGACTCATCAAGAAATTCAAGTATGTAAATTTTATCCCTTGATTATTGTTTTAAATTTTTAATGAATTTCCCAAGTCAGAACAGGGGATTCCGAAATCATTCTAACCCTGTCTCACAAAAATTCAAATATCTCAGAATATGAGATTATTTTGCTTGCTCCATTTCTTTTACGTAAAAATAGGCTCAATAAGATTTAATTTCATATCTTATTTAACCTCTAATTCAATTTCTACCATTTTTGGTGATTTTTCAAAGTGATACAGCTGTTGCTATCCAAATTGTTTTTATTTATAAATTTATTCTATCATGTTTTCTTTGTACTAATTCTCATTTACACACATATAATACCAAAATATACCCATGGTTAGCCATTCCAAATAACTAATCATTATCAAATATTTATAATCCATTCATTGGACAATTTAATCTATACATCAACAACAAAGACTTGAACATATCATTTCTCAATTTAATTTGGCCTAAAAGCCTCACACGTGATCATCATCAAATCTTATCATGTATCCATTCATCATGAATGTAGATCACTAATCACAAGGTTATCAATATTTCACAAGTATAACTTATTAGTGTACATTCTTCTCAAGAATTCATCATATATCAAATTCACTTCAGGTGAGTTTTATGTACATACCTGTACTACTCGTAACATAGTCACTTACTTTCTCGTTTTTAACGTACCCGTTGAACCACTCGGAATGTTAAAAGATACTCGAGAATCTCATACATATAGTATTGTATCAACTTTATATTCTCGATATGGTCTTACATGAAACATTATATCGACGCCATGTCCCTGACATGGTCTTATATGAAATCACATACCGAACTCATTTCTCATGAATTTCGCATATGTACCTATATCACTCCATCACATAACTTTAGCCCTTTTTCCATATTTAACAAAAACTTTAATCTCTTTACCCCGTTGAACCACTTGGAATATCTAGGGGTACTCAAAAATTATCATGCACGTAGTAAGATGCCAATGCCATGTCCCAGATATGGTCTTACATGGGATCACATGTCGATGCCATATCCCATACATGGTCTTACACGATTTCATATCGAAGCCAGGTCCCAGACGTGGTCGTACACAGAATCACTATTTGATGCTGATGCCATATCCCAGATATGGTCTTACATGAGATCTCAATTCGGTGCTGAGGCCATATCCTCGATATGGTTTTATACGGGACCTCAGTAACCTCAGTGTCATGACATTTGTATTCTATCCATTCCTAAGGTTCAATCGGGGATTTTCATTCTTCGACATTTTGTCAAAATTATCATTAATCAATTTCATCGAGACAATATACAATTCATGTACTATCAAAATATTAAAATACATAACATAAGGTTGTATTATTTACACACGAACTTACCTCGATACCAAAATGGTAAAAAGTGACCTAATCGTCAATTTCTCTCTTTTTCCTCCGTTCTAGGTCCGAACCTCATTTTCTTTGATCTATAACATTACATTTAGCTTACTTTTTAGTCATATTATTCATTTATTATGTAAAATTTACATTTTTCCCCTAAACTTTATCATATTTACACTTTTGCCCCTAGGCTTATAAAAAGATTTTTATTCAATTTCCTTATTTTTTAGGCCTAGTCAAACCATTTTCATAACTATAGTAGTCCTCAATTTGCATTCATTCACACATTTTCATACATTTTTCAACTGTTTGCAAATTAGTCCTTTTACTCTATTTCATTGAAAATCACTTAGTAAAGGTCATTTACTACACACAAAGCATTCATATTCTACAATTAGACATCAAAGAAAATGCATGTCATCCATGGGTAAATTTTTAAACACAAACCCTAGCACAAAATAATGGTAGAAATAGCTAAACCGAGTTACAGAGATCTAAAAAATGTAAATAACATAAAAAACGGGGCTTAGATGCACTTACTATTGAGCTTGAAAGCTTGAAAACCCTAGCCATGGCTTCCCCCATGCTAAATTCAGCCAAGGAATATGGACAAAGGTTTTTGGCTTTTATTTTGTCTTTTAGTCCATTTAATTACAAATTACCAAAATGCCCTTAACTTAAAAATATCCTATTTCACTTATCTCATGTCCATTTTTGTCCAAATATTTAACCAATGGTCTAATTACCATTTAAGGACCTCCACTTTAAAATTTCGTAGAAATTGGACACTTCTAACTTGTGGAACTCAACTTTTACACTAATTATAATTTAGTCCTTTTGACTAAATTGAGTGCCCAAACGTCGAAATTTTCGAACGAAATTTTCAAAGAATCTCTCTGTGAAATCGTAGACCATAAAAATATAATAAAAATAATATTTTTCCTCGTCGAATTTGTGGCCGCAAAACCACTGTTGCGACTAGGCCCAAAATCTGGCTATTACACTTTTTTTCACAATCATTAACATTATGAGCTTAAATGAATAATGATAACCAAGTTCAGGGATAAAATTTACATTATCCCAACATTATTTAATAAAATTACCTTTTCATATTATCAGTCTAATATTATTTAATAAAATTACCTTTTCACATTATTAGTCAAATATTATTTTTTGGTTACATCATCACTTGCCAAGCTTATAATTGAATGATATTGAGTAATGATAAATGGAAATTCTATTAATTTCCATAAAAGATGTAAATTGAAAATAAAATATATTTGCTTTATAATATATCTTACAAAGGTTTGCATAAATGTTTAACATATTAAATAATTGTCCATTAATAAAAAATTCCACATGGAAACTAACAAACTAGGTTAAAACAGGGCTAATTTATTAAAAAAAAATAATGGAATAGGCTGATTTCTGGCATATTTACCATAATAGATTGATTTTGGAGAGAGAGGGTGCACAACGGTCGAATTCCCAATGACCAAAAAAATGGCTAGTTTTATTTCTATATAAACCCAAATCTTTTCCTCATTTTTTCATTCAAATCCGTTTCTATCAATTCTCTCAAATCTCTCAAAATTCTCAAGATTTTAGTTCTAAAATTTTAATTAAAATTCTCTCAAGTTTGTCTTGATTTAATTTTGTTTTTCAATTTTTATTCGTTTTAATTCAATTTTAGAAAACAAATACTCTTATTCGTTTCAATGACAAATACTGTAACACCGCAAACCCGGCCTAGATGTTATGACTGAATCTGTCGATTTCATATGATAGTGCTTTTGAAACCATAGCCATGCTCAAACCCTTTCTCCTTTTTAAAAGTTTTTCATTATTTTATGTTAATTCTAAATAGTGTCATTCGTTTCACAGACGCTGTCCATTTTCCAAAACATTTATACTTCGCAGAAGCTTTTAAAATAGTTTGTGTAATCATGGTGTTTTGGTAAAACATTTGTTTCTTTTGGAAACCTGCACTTTCCTACTTCTAGCAATGAAAACCATAAAACATTACAAATCCTAAATTTAAACAAAAATCTGTAATGGCCATAATTACATAAAACTTTTCCAGATATAATCAAAACCATAATTAAGTATAAAACCGTGAATCTATCGTGAAGCAGAAGCACTGGTCACCGTCGAGTCCTCCGCTGCACTGATCCGTCTAATTCTAGGGATTACTTGAGCAGACTAAACAGAAAAGGGTGAGTTTCACAACTCAGTGTGTAATCCCCATAGATATCAAACGTATAGAGTAATTACCAAAAATCATAAATCACAGACTAGGCCGGAGCCTATTATAGAAACATTTGGGCCTCAGCCCACTCGGATGCAGAATTAGATATATATAACAGGGCCTTAGCTCAATCAGATATAGAGTCAGAAGTATATTAGGGCCTCAGCCCAGTCAGATACAGAATGCATATCAGAATATCAAAATCCTACCCACCAGCCTCTACACACCATCTCCGTCTAGCCCTACACACCATGTGGGGATATAATCAACCCACCCATCCCTACACACCATACTATACGAATTGCAGCACATGAACAGGATAATGCAGCTGAGTTGCCAGAAACTTCCTTGAAATATCATCAACCCTCCCCGATGCAATGCAACATACCAAATATGACATGCAACATGTAAATAACCGATCATACATTCAGTTCAGTACAGATATCATGCTCAGTCAGACACCATATAATCAGATCACATAAATAGGGGTCTAAGTAATGCTTACCAACCTTACAGTAGGTCCACAGTCAACTTGGGCGACCCGTGAAACCTTACAGATCATTTCAAAAAATGGGCTCACATGCCCATGTGGCCTACCCGTGTGGGCCTACACGCCTATATAGCCCACACAGCCCAAATTGGCCTTGGCCATGTGGATCACACGGTCTAGCCAAGAATTCCACATGCTCGTGTGGGCCCACACACCGTGTGGCCCACACGGCCCAATAGGTCAAGCCTGTATGTCGCACACGGCCTTGCCCAACCATCACACAACTGTGTCACATGCGCACGGCCTGGCTCAGCAATCACACGGCCGTGTTGTGGTTCACAACCTTGCATACGGCCTACCATATGGCCGTGTGACGTCGACAGAATTATTTTTCGGCTTTCACCGGTTCTCATTTTCTGTGTTTCTGGGTACACACTTGTATCGTTTCTGCTATTTTCGTAACCCTGAGATCGCCAACACCTATAATCAGAATTCTTCATCTCTTAGTAACCAAAACAAGTCTAAATCGATTAATCCCCACATTGTAAAGTCAGTTTACCGATACCGAATGAACACGACTCTGAATCAGATAAAAAAAAGTGATTTCCAGTCACACAGCCTCTTCCTGAATAGTAACAGCACACCTCTTAATCACTCAACCAGAGAATAAACGAGTTTAAAAAAATAGAACTTACCACCTATCGCACAACGAAATTAGCCTTGTAGGAAAAATGAAAAATGTGTATTGGGAAACAAAGGAGAAGGGAGAAGAGGAAAACAAAAGGGAATTTAGGCAGCAAGGGGGAAGAAAATGGTAGAGAGAGAAGAGAATGGAAGAGGAAAAAGATGTCAGGTTTTTTCTGCAGGAAGAATTCTGAAGGAGGGAATGAGTTTCATAAAGACCCCACTACATCCACAACTTTATTTTTCTCCCTCAAATCCTACTAAACACTCACTACTCAGAGTCCAAACTAATTGAAACTCTAGCCGAACCGCATAGTAAAAAACTACATCCCTTGTCAACGCGAAGAATCGAACCTAAGACCTCCAGCATAATAACACACCACTTAATCACTAGACCAGCAGACCCATTCTGATATAAAATTACAAACAATTACTTAAAAGCCTACCGACCCAATGAGAGCTTTATTCATAAAAATGCCAAAATTTACCCAAGTTGTGACTTGAACTTAGGACCTCCCACACACACCCAGAACACATAACCACTAAAGCAGATACTCAATTGTGTCAATTAATTTCAGAAACACATAAAGATATTTTTGTGATCCAAAATCACATAAGCCGGAATTAAAGAAATTTGGGGCGTTATAAACACATATTTGTTTTTCAATTGCAAATGGTAAGAAAATATTTCTAATATTTATAATTTTACTTAAGTTCATTATTAAGTTATTAAAAAGATTAAATTTCAATATTTTTTGATTTTTTTTATAATTTGGCCAAAGATCGAATTTTGGAGACATATATAAATAATCTATCTTTCAGGTCGCCACGTATGATTGAACCCCATTTAGAAGATGCAAGATTCTTGCACGTGTCTCGTATGTATGGGGTGTAAATTGGACCCCACAATTATCAACGTGTTGGTGAAAAGATGGAGACCCAAGACACACACATTCCATTTTTCATGCAGTGAGTGTAAAATCACACTCGAGGATGTTCAATTATAGCTCAAGTTACCGGTGTATGGACCAATCATTACGGAATCAATGGTTGTTGGCAATTGGAGTAGCGTTTGGGAGCAACTGTTAGGTAAGGGGCTGGAAAAGTTAATTGGTAGCCGAATAGAGATGAAATGATTGCAAGAAATTTCCAAAATCTCCACAAGAGTTTTAGTCCCCTTGAAGAGAACAACACATTTGAACATACATCTTAAAGTTAATCGTGGGTGTTCTAGCACCTAATAAATCTTAAACTCTTGTACATTTAAGGTGGCTGCTACAACTTGTCGACTTGAAAGAAGTAAACCGACTTAGTTGGGAGTTAGTTGTGTTGGCGACGTTGTACTGAAAGAAGTGTTGAGCAACGCAACCACAAAAAAAATGAAAATTGGTGGTTTCATACTCCTGTAGTCATGGGCATAGTTTTGGCTACCATTTTTACATCCCTGAGTCAACTACCCTTATGCTTTCCACTTGTAACAAGGTAAAATTAATTCTATAATATATTCATCATAATATTATTTAATTAGAACAATTTTTGAAAAAAAAATATTATTTGAATAAGTAAAACCATAACCTGAGTTATGTGGGATTACCAAAGAAGCTCAAAGATATCTAGCTACTATTAGATCAATGATCAAATGTCGATGTTAGTTTTTTTAAAATATTAATTATATAATATTTATTTAAGGATTTAAAAATTAATAATAAGTAGATAATAAACTTTATTATTTCGTACTATAATTTGAATGAACACTATACTCCAATCCAAGAATTCAACAATGCATCCAGTCCGAATTCTTGGTGAACCCCAATGTGTGGCACGTGAAAGTGCCATTGATAGTTTACGCCATGGTAGAGATGCACGGGTCCAATCGAGTATTGCAACAGTTCAAGTTTAGGCAAACTATTCCGTTGTCCCCTCAAGATATCAAAGCACTGCACATGTCTACTTGTGTAGGAGAACCAGTTAAGATTGACCTTAATCGTTCTTTTGTTAAGTTTTAAAATTTATAAATAAAATGATCGAACCTAGAAACTAACTCTGACAACGACTTAAGGCAAGTGCACCTATCGAACAGTAGTATAGCTTAGGCAAGACCGGATTGTCGAACCCAAAGGAACTAAAAGTACTAATACTAACCTTCTTTCTATTATTTAGCCTAAATATTAAGTGATTGGTTGTTTAATCTAAAACTAACTACTAAGCTAAAGATGCAAAAACAAAAAGAATGAATTGGGGAAATACTGTTGGGAAAACTCAGTTGATTAAGACGAACCCTTAAGAAGAATCCACCTTGACTTCACTTGTTATCTAACACTGAACCAGATGATTTATTCACTTGACTTGATCCGTAGGATTCCCTAATTTATATTAAACCCTCTCTCGAGGTGAATAACGTCTAACCCTAGGTTGATTAATTGAAATCTCTTTCTAATTAAAACCCTTAGAATCGCATTAACTCGATCTATGGACTCCCATATTAGGTTTCACCCTAATCTGGCAAAATCTCGTCACCCTATCTCTAGGCGCGCGATCAACTCCGCTTAATTATGCTAGACCTACTTTTAAGCAGGGACTTTTGCTCCACCCCCTAAGCACATTCAACTTGAATCAATATCCCGAAAACATTAACACAAGAATTCGGCTCACATAATTAAGAACAAATCAAGTATTTATCATATAGTTCAGAAAACAATAACAAGATTCATCTAGGTTTCATCCCCTTCAGGTATCTGAAGGGTTTAGTTCGTAATGATATAAAACATCTCAAAAGAAAAGATAAAACAAAACATAAGAAATCCCTAAAAATCCCTGAAGGAATTGAAGGAGAAATCTGCCGTCTTGAGTAGAATTCCGACTTCTTGAGATGGATCAACTGGCTATCTTCGAGTGATTTCCATAAATCTAACCTTTCTGGCTCAGCTCCTTGGCCTAGCTGACCGCCAAAAGCCTTGGCAAAAGGCTTCTGCTGAACTCTCCTTGAAGGTTATGCTTAGGGTGTTTATATAGGCTCTTGGAATGCTTTATTTGGCCCTTAGATATCCTAATTCAAGTAGAATTCCTACTTGGGTGTTTGAATAGGCTTTGGAATGTGTTTATTTGCCTTCAAGTATCCAAATCTGAGTGAAATTTCTCTTGGTTGTGGCAGAGACATGCCTATGGAACACGCCCGTGTGAATCGACTTTAGGCCGTGTTCAAGTCTGTTGATGGAGGCACGGCCATGTGAATTGTGGTTAGGTCATGTTCAAACTTCTCTTAAGAGGCACAGCCATGTGGGCTTAAGTCCAGGCCGTGCTATTTTCGTGATATGGCCCATTTGGTCTGTTTTAGGCCCATTTCTTGTTCTTTTTGTCCCTAGGTGCTTTCTTGAGTATAAAACATGAAAAGAAAGGATTACGAGCACCTTTTTACATAAATTAAGGAATAAATCATCCAAAAGTATGCTAAATATTGGATTAAAATATGTTACTTTTATGGTCTATCAAATACCCCCACACTTAAGCTTTTCCTTGTCCTCAAGCAAAATTCTCAACTTACAATTAAAATGAACTTTTCACAATTCATAATTCTCATTAACAATGCCTCATCATAATTCATAGATAATTTATACATGGATAATTTAACTCAAAGACTCCTAAAGATTCAAATAATTCTAAGTCATATATTTGTAGCATAAAAACATAGGTGTCTCCCCTCTTCTAAATAATTACCTTTAATTCAAAATCGACAAGGATTAACATCCTCACTAAAGATTCACTCAAAGCACTCGAAGTGTTTAAGGTTTAGGAAAAAGCACTCATAAGTCGAACTTGAAAAGTTAATCCTATAGGCTTGCCTGAAAATCAAATCTCCACCACTGTATTATGAGATGATACACAAATCAAAAGGTCTTTATCAAGGTTGTAATGGGGCTAGGGTTAAAGGTGTGGATAAAGGCTAAATTTGGAAGGTTAAAATCGAGATTGAATTGACAAGTTACCTAACTTTAGAAAAAGAATTGAGCTAGTAATTTGAATAATTATAATACAAGCTTCTTCTTCAAGATGTTGAATTTAAACGTACAAGCTCTTAGAATAGAACTAATAATGAATGTACTTTATTTTTTTTAAGAACAAATCAATAAAGACATAATATAAGAAAGAACTTTATCAACTTAAATAAAGTAATTAGGCAACTGATAAAATCAATTCTCGATAGAAGGGTAGTCAAAGGAATGGTGATAACAAATACGAGCGGGGTTTTGGGTTAATTTTATTGGGTGAATCAATAAAAAGGGTTGTTAGGATCAAAGGGTTCACTAAGGTTTAATTGTGAAGGTAGGCTTTTTAGTGGAGTGAGTGGGATAAAACCTAGGTGCCTTTATCATCTCAGTATATCAAATAAAAAATGTGGTCTTGACATGCATAATCGAGGTAAGTTTTAGAATAATAATTCAGTGTTGACACACTCATAATCAATAAAGTGAGCATGCAAAAGAATATATGCTCTATAAGGCTCAAATCTCACAAAAATTATGGGTATTTGACATCAATCCTTGTAAATTTCAAACTTCAAGGTAATATTTAAATTCAGTTCAACAACCTAGAAAATTTTTTATTCTCGAAAAATGGACTTATCATGCTTGATTCTCTAGTATCTTAAAGTTTAAATCATCAATGCACAATTAACTATAACTTAATCTAAGACATATCAATAAAAATCATAAATCATCAAAAATTTCATCCTAATTAGTAATATGAAGAAATTACTTAAGAACTAGATATAATTCAGTGATTTTCAAATAATACTATAGTTGACCCCCCCATAATTAAGTTGTACATTGCCCTCAATGTACAAAGATAGATAATATCAAAATATCCATAAAATCATAAGATGGGGAGAGAAGTGAAACTTCCCGAATTTTGGATGAAGTCAATGAAAAGAAACCGGATAAGGTTGGAGGTGAATGTGGGGAAGCATCTTGAACCATTTAAAATTGAATCCTCGAGGTAGCCATCTTGATTTTATTGTATCCTAAGCTAAATCTAAATGGCATGAAGAATAAGAAGAAAATAATAAAAAAATAAAAATAAAAATAAAAATAAAAATAAAAGTAAAAGTAAATAATGGAAAATGAAAGAAGAAAGATAATTGGAAAATAAAAAGTAAAAAGGGGGTTTAAATAAAGAAGCGGCCCATGTTTTGGGGAAAATTTTGTCCTATTGCCGCAAGTCTATGGTCACACCCTTTTACCTGCCTGTGATGCCCACACGGCCATGGTCACGGCCGTGTGGTCTGGAAATCTGCACTTTTGGTTTATTTGAATGCTAAAAAGAGAAAATAAAAATAAAAATAAAAAAATAAAAAAAGTAAAAAATAAAAAATAAAAATAGGGTTAGTGCTTGGGTTACCTCTCGAGAAGCGCTCGTTTAAAGTCTTGAGCTAGACTTACCTATTATTTGTATGGTCATGGTGGTTTGAGGAGGTGAAAATCCTTTCCCATGCAATCAACTCGATTTTTGATATAAAGTTTAAGTCGAGTAGTGTTTACCTCAAAAGTACTGAATTTAGGATTGCTTACCTTGACTGTCCCATATAGGAAGACATTAAGTACTTTAAAGGTGATTTCTTTGTTTTTTTTTATGTCTGAAGTGGTGATTCGAGGGTCTTTCTTATTCATCAATACTTGATCCCCTATTTTGAAGTGAATTGTTGTTCCTATCGGCTCGTCTGGGGTTTCCTTTGGTTCCACTTCGTGTATTCCTAGTTTCTGTTTAAAGTGTGTTTCCACTCGTCTAGTTTATCGATACAAAGCCTTTGTTCCTCATGAATTTCCTCTTTATTGACACAAGGTCTAGGATCTGGCATCTACCGAAAGAGCTTCAAGAAATGACAAGTTAATATGAAATTTCTTTGGAAGTTTAAGAGACTCACTGAATTCTTCCTCTGTGTGGTCTTTCTTTATTGCATTGGGGTATGGCGCGCGAGCTTTGTATTCCGTAATTACTGGGTTTTGTAAATCCTAGCTTACCTCAACCTTACCTTCACTTACCACAGGCTCTTCCTTTAGGTTTGGTTTGTCTAACCCTTCACTATCGTAAATGGCTTGATTTTGCTCTCTTGGGTTAGTTTCAGTATTGCTTGGCAAGCTTCCTTGTGGTAGTTCTTAGATCAGCTTAGCAAGTTGTCCAAAAAACTTAGTAATTTCCCAATTGACTTAGTAAGTTCACCAACTTGGTTTTTGATCCCTTCAATCGATGTTTGTTGATTCTTAAGGGTGGTCTTAATGTCTTGGAGACGGGTATCTGTGGCTGCCATGAATTTTGTCAGCATCTCTTCAATGTTCGACTCCTCTTCCTATTGGTGAGGTGGTTGTTGAAAATCTAGAGGGAGTTCCGGTCTTTGGCTATTTTTATCATTCCACGAGAAATTGGGATGGTACCTCCAACCTGCATTATAAGTGTTATTGTAAAGATTATTTTGAGATCTAGAATAGTTACCTATGTAGCTGACTTGTTCGTCTTCTGTGCTAGGGTTGTAGGATAGATATTCTGTGTTGTTCACCCCTCCTCCATTTGTATCGTACTGTATTACTGGATGTACCTGTGTAGAATCATACCAATCATCAAATTTTTTATGTAAACGTTCTACCTGGTTAGATAACGTGGAGACCGTGTCAAGGTTGAAAATATCCTCTGTTTTTGTTGGCGTTGTCCTCATAACTTGCCACCGATGGTTATTTAGTGCCATCTCCTCTATAAACTAAAATTATCTGTCAAAGTAAATAAAAGAAAAATTAGCAAAGCTAAAACTAAAATAAAAATAAAAATAAATTACGGGAAAAAAAAATAATGGCTAAAGTAATAAAAATAGGGATTTCTTAATATTTTAGTTCCCCAGCAACGGCGTCAAAAACTTGATCGTTGTTTTGTCGAGTTTTAAAATTCAGGAAACTAACTCTGACAACAAATTAAGGCAAGTGCACCTATCGAACAGTAGTATAGCTTAGGCAAGACCGGATTGTCGAACCCAAAGGTACTAAAAGTACTAATACTAACCTTCTTTCTATTATTTAGCCTAAATACTAAGTGATTGGTTGTTTAGTCTAAAACTAACTACTAAGCTAAAGACGTAAAGACAAAAAGAATGAATTGGGGAAATACTGTTGGGAAAACTCAGTTGATTAAGACGATACCCTTAGGAAGAATCCACCTAGACTTCACTTGTTATCTAACATTGAACCAGATGATTTATTCACTGGACTTGATCTGTAGGATTCCCTAATTTATATTAAACCCTCTCTCGAGGTGAATAACATCTAACCCTAGGTTGATTAATTGAAATCTCTTTCTAATTAAAACCCCTAGAATTGTATTAACTTGATCTATGGACTCCCATGTTAGGTTTCACCCTAATCCGGAAAAATCTCGTCACCTAATCTCTAGGTGCGCAATCAACTCCGCTTAATTATGTTAGATATACTCTTAAGCAAGGACTTTTTCTCCACCACCTAAGCACATTCAACTTGAATAAATATCTTGGAAATATTAACACAAGAATTAAGCTCACATAATTAAGAACAAATCAAGTATTTATCATATAGTTCAGAAAACAATAACTAGATTCATCTAGGTTTCATCCCCTTCAGGTATCTAAAGGGTTTAGTTCATAATGATAGAAAACATCTCAGAAGAAAAGATAAAACAAAACATAAGACATCCCTAAAACCCCCTGATGGAATTGAAGGAGAAATCTGTCATCTTGAGTAGAATTCCGACTTCTTGAGATGGATCAACTGGCTATCTTCGAGTGATTTCCACAAATCTAACCTTTCTGGCTCAGCTTCTTGGCCTAGCTGACCGCTAAAAGCCCTGGCAGAAGGCTTCTGCCGAACTCCCCTTGAAGGTTATGCTTAGGGTGTTTATATAGGCTTTTGGAATGATTTATTTGGCCCCTAAGTATCCTAATTCAAGTATAATTCCTATTCAGGTGGTTGAATACGCTTTGGAATGTGTTTCTTTTCCTTCAAGTATCCAAATCCGAGTGAAATTCCTCTTGGCCGCGGTAGGTACACGCCCATGGCACACGCCCGTGTGAATTGACTTCAGGCCGTGTTTGGGTCTGTTGATGGAGGCACGGCTGTGTGAATCGTGGTTAGGCTGTGTTCAGACTTCTCTTAATAGGCACGACCATGTGGGCTTAAGTTCAGGCCGTGCCATTTTCGTGATATGGCCCATTTGGTCCATTTTAGGCCCGTTTCTTGTTCTTATTGTCCCTATGTGCTATCCTGAGTATAAAACATGAAAAGAAAGGATTAAGAGCACCTTTTTACATAAATTAAGAAATAAATCATCCAAAAGTATGCTAAATGTGGGATTAAAATATGTTACTTTTACGGTCTATCAGACCTATATTCCACGAGCAATATATCAACATTTGGGAGCATAGGTATGACTTCTTACCTATTTGTGAACCAATTATCGCTCAGGAATTGGTCACCACTCCGGAGTACATGCCTTGGTTTAAGCACCATGGCAAGCCGTATCTACTGTCGGAGTAGGCGAGGGGTAGTCAATGTTGTAAGAGTAGGCCACGATGATTGCATGGGAATCCAAGTTCTAGATTAGGTATCGAGATGGCTTTATCATTGGCACCAACCCATCAAGAGGCACCAATGGCTGCACCAAATTCTAGTCAGTATGACTCAACTTATTTTGGTCCACACTATGCACCATTATATCTTGCTTCAACACCTTATGCAGATATGTTTTTAGCACCATCTTCATCCCCAACATATTACACACCAATATCGAAAACAACATTGACGTATCCACCACCTCCAAAAATTCCTCCATATTATCTGTAACTAGTGCATAAGACACCATACACTTATACACTGATAGTGTCGTAAACACCATCGACATCATTGTTTTACCAAGGTGGCTCATCTTTGCAATCACCTGTTCCTAGAAAAGAGGACATACGATGGCAACCTAGGACGACACAACATTCAACCATGGAGGAAGGAGATAAAAATGAAGACGACGGTCAAGGTGAAGATAAGGACGAAGAAGAGGAAGAGCCAAAATCCCAACTTGTACGAAAGAAATCTATCTCACAACTGACACCCATCAGGTTGTGACACACATTCGAACGAACGATGTTGATGATTTTTTTCGGTTTCCATGAAAAAATGGAACAAAGCTTTATATTTTATTATTTTGTATTGCACATCAATAATATACAAATATTTACAATTTACCAAAAAAATGAGAACCAATGAAAATATTAACAAATTGCTTATAAAACATCTTTAAATTTGTTAACGAGATCTTATCTTCAATGTATCCTCTAAGTGTGGACATTTTGACCTAGTATGCCCTGGGTTCCTACAATAATTGCATAACCTCGGTTGGTCTGTTCTCTCTCGAATATCCATATTGTTGCGTATTTGAGTAGAATTTGACCGACCTTTTGGCTTGGATGCAACGAAATATTTTGTACCAACTAGAATGAAGCATTCGATACAAGCAACCACATACGTTCATTTGGGACCGATAGGAATTCAATTTTCCACATGATATACATGTGTTTTAGTTTGTAAACTTCATCCACAAAGCTCATGCAATCCACTCATACCAAAGAGCATGCATTAATTTCATGTGCACATAGATAACAAAGTGAGTCAAATCTCCTAGAGTCGTAGGTTTGTAGTCTTAGGTTTACACAGTACACTCCCCCCAAAAATACCTTTTTCATGTCTGTCAAACATCATAGCCTAAAATGATAGGTTTGGACGTGAGTGACACACTGCAACCATACAGTTCGCTTGTTTTGCATTATTTCTAATTTCTTTCATCACATCTTCACACCAAATGTGATAGCCCTTAATCTATTCATCATAATTTTCTTCTCACTTTGGAAATAATGCTGCTAAGTTGAAATATGTTTCTTTCACTACCGATATTACAGACAAAAGATGCGTCCCCTTCAATACGAAATTAATGCATTCTGCTAGGTTCATTGTCATGTGCCTGCATTATAAACCCCCATAGTATGATTGAATCCAATGGTCGAAGGGTATGTTAGAGAGGTACACCGTACCATATTAGTTAATGGAGCGCAAGTTCTCCAATATTTCATGAAAATGATGTTGGACGAACTTGTACCTTATTGCAAAAAATAAATAGTGTATCCATTAACGCAAACATTGCATATGTTTAAGCATGATAATGAAAATAGTGGAAAATACATACCCATGTTAATGACTTGTGTCCGCTAAGTATTTGAATGGTTTTGGTCATGGAAGTTAGCAGTTACATGTCTTAGACAATACCTATGGTGTGTACGATCTAATTTTCCATAATTTGTTGTGGCAAATTAAGGTCTTTCCGGCACTTAAAAAGCTTATTTTATAGCAATTTTATATGTTTTTATTTCGTTTTGATTTTTATTTCCTTGTGTGTAGTTTATGTAAAATAAGTATTTTTACGCAATTTTGAGTTATCTTATGACCTAATGGGCCACTATGGGCCTAGGGATAATTTAACAACTTTATCTAGTGTGTAGGACACTATTTTCAGGCTTAGAAGGTAAATGACGACTATAATATCACGATGCCAGGAAGTGGTCCCGCAACATCAAACTTCGAAGCTGAAATACCCAGATTTTTAACGCAGTGTCACGACACTAGTCCTGTGGCGTTGTGACACCGATTGACGAATAGGAAAAATTAATTAGGGGTATTTTAAGCCTCACAATATATCTTAATCAAAATTTTGGGTTGTTTAGTAACTCTAATTAGGTTTGGGCATAAACTCTATAAATAGACATGTTAAGTCTCATTTTGGGAGGCTTGGCCAAGTGAGCCATTTTAATATTTTTTCGTTTTTAGTTTAGTCTTATTTTCTTTTCAGTTTAGTCCTTTTTATACTTTTGTTATTGTTTTAACTTGTATTTGATTTTGATCCAAGACTTTAACATATTAGTTTTTCATTGTTTTTTTTATTTATTCCAATTGCAATCGAGGATATCTTTGCATCTGTTAAAGGATATTTCACTTTTGAGCTTCAATCAATATAAGAAATGAATTTCTTTCTTACTCCTTAATTTTATTTAATTTTTTGCTTTTCATGTTAAATTTGAGTTTAGGAATTTTTGTATTTCATTTCATGAGGAGCTAATTTCCTTAGGGGGTTTACCAAAAAAATGTGTGAATAATTAACGGATGAATGAGGGTTGAAATTTAGGTTTGTTGGTTTAAATTATGTGTCATTAAACCTGTAACACTACTAACTTGTATCCGTCGCCAGAATAGGGTTTCAGAGCGTTACCAGAACATTCAGAACATTTATCGATTAATTCAGGCAATTTACTATTCATTTACCAAGATCATTCATAATGACCCTTAAATAGACCCTCGAGGCCCAATACGAGCATTAGAATCAAGTCGGAACTAAATCGGGTACTCAGGGAATTTTTCAAAAAATTCCAAAATTTTCCAAGGTTCAGGGCTTACACGCCCGTGTGGTCCAAGGGACATGCCCTTGTGACCCTGGGACACGCCTGTGTTACAGGCCGTGTTCAAAATTAGTTAGCTCTATGACTTGTGCCATACGGCCATGCCACATGCCCGTGTGCTAGGCTTTGTGGTTAATTAATTCAATTTGAATTAGGTGCAGGTTTGACATGGCCAAGACACACGCCCGTATTCAAGGCCGTGTTGCCCACGCGATAGAGACACACGCCCATGTCTCTGCCCGTGTGCTCAATTTTGAGCATTCTGTTTTCTTGAATTTAAATTGTAGGGGACACACGGCCTAACCACATGCCCGTGTTACCAGGTCGTGTGTCACACACGGTCTAGACACACGCCTGTGTGAACAAAATAAAGCTATTTCTAGCTTTATTTCTCACCCAAAATTTCACCCATGACCTGCACTTTAATCACACATACAAATACCAACCATTTCAAGCATTCAAGATAAGCAACTCTATCATTTAACATGATGTATCATCACAAGCATTCATGTTTACAATCTTACTCTTTAATAAGCATACTTGTTTCCCCTTTCTTAATCAAACAATATATAGTACCTATGTTATCACCATAACATGGATTTAAATACATATATGCATGTACCAAAACATAATTATCACTAGCTATTCCAATGGCTATATTACAAGCATCACTTACATTTACATGCCAATATGGCCAACATATCCTATACATGCCATTACAACCGTAATTGAATTACCATACTATACCGACATGGGCTGATGGATAGTGTGAGTGATCTCCGCTTAGCTTCCAATCCAGCGAGCTTTCGATTACTCTAAAACAGGGGAAAATAAATTGGAGTAAGTATAAAATGCTCAGTAAGTTCGTATAACATGGTACTTAACTTACAATTCATCCTATTTTGAGGTAACTATGTAAGGCATATTCAATTAATTTGAACTCAATCCCTACTGTAACACCCCAAACCCGGCCCATGAGTCCTGACCGGATCTGGTATGTCACGGAGTAAATAATTTGAAATATTTAAGTGTCTAGTGAAAACTTGTTGAAATATGGCTAAGGTATTAAAACAGGGTTTGACAAAACTCAGTTAGGATTATTTTTATAAACATGGTTGTGTTGGAAAAACCCTTTGGAAGCATTTGATCATGTGAAATTTTAAAGTCGACAGAGTTATTGTTAACTTGGTAAATTTTGTTACCCGATGGTAACATCTTTGAAAACTCGTAGAAGTTACTTAATTGGAAAAGGTTGCTTTTAACCGATTTACTTAACATTTGTAAGTTCATTTATAATATAGCATAAGTAAATAAAATAACTATGTAAACATCCAAATAAAAATTAGCGGCCTTATTACAACCCAAATTAAAAACTTTAAAGAAAATAAACTTAACTATAATAAATTAAATTCAAATCTAACGAATAAGCATGGCCGCCTCGAGTCCTCTCCGGCTCCATCTCCATGATCTACTCATCGCAAAATAATATGGGAAGGGTGAGTCACCAAGACTCGGTGTGTAAATCCCCACCCGAAATGCAACTCATACACAAATTATTAATAACATGCAAACATGCAACCCCACTAACCATCCGTACTCCTTTAACTACCCCGTGTGGTCAAAACCACTGGTGACTAGAGTCACAGATCAAATGATGGGGCCAACCCATCGTGTGGTCAAAACCACTGATGACCATAGGTCACAATTATCATAATGTGGTCAAAACCACTGGTGGTACCAAACCACTAGGACTTAGTCACAATTTATCATCGGTGTGGTCAAAACCACGGTGACCGAAGTCACAATTAATCTGATGGGGCCAACCCATCTTGTGGTCAAAACCACTGGTGACAGTCCATAGAAATCATCCCCCTCCTCTCATCAATCCCACCATCATCATGCTTACAAAACAATTATCATATATCATGCATTTATGTCTAGCATAGCATTTAACAGCATGTGATGGTATACTCAAACATACATTATAGATCACAAAATAGGGGACTTACCCGGAATCCATGTTTAAGCCCACAAACAAATCACTACCACAATGATTAAAAGGCAACAATAAAGCAACGTTAACTAATAAGGTGTGTAAAGAGTTTTACACACCTGTTACTACCAAAATTCCTAGATCTCGAAGATCCGATCTACAACGCTAGATTCTTGACCCTATAATCGGCCAACAACAGGGTTAGGGACTTAGGCCTATTCGGCCAAACCAAATAATCTCAAAGGATATGTTGTACTTGAAATAACACTCACCTTGGTTGCCGATTTGGTTTCCAACCAAATCTCAAAGCCTTTGTTTGCCTTGGCCGATTAGCCCCTAAATCCATGGCACATAATCAGTTATACATGGATACCCAAAAATGGCCTTTGGCCGAATATAACTATTCGCTTACCACACTTACCGAAATCTCAAAATTGTCACTTGACTTGTCGAGATCCCTACCAAAACACTTGTTAGAATCAGCTTGCACAATTATACAAAATCAAGGCCTATGGCCGAATGTTGCTTACCACCTTATCTTAGGAAAACAAATCCCAAAAGCTTTCTTCAATCGACTATGGCTTCCCTACAATCGATTTAACCTCATTAATATGAGTCATAGGCCATTCGGCCATAACCATAAACCTAAAAGAAGTTGTCGCCCCTTACCTTGATGGCTATCTCGGTCTCTAACCACCACAAGTCGGCACCACTTGGTGATGTTAGGGGTTTTGGCTACCTTTAAGGAAGAGAAAAGAATCGAATGCTAGAGTGAAACAGCACCTTCCTTAGGGGATTCGGCTCAAAAGAGAAAGGGTATGGAGTCGGCCTTAAAACAAAGAAAGGAGATGAAAGGAGGGACTTAGAGTGTTGTAGCTTTATGATATCAAGAAAGAAAAGAAAAAAAATCAAAGAGAAAGAGATGAGGGAGATAGGGAATTCGGCTAGGTACTTGAGAGAAAAGAAGATAGCATTGAATGAGTTTAGGAGGAAGACATTTGGCTATACCTATGCCTCAAAACCGATTGTGGATGGCCTTGATGAGTCCTTCATTCGGCCAACTCTCACCCTTTGTGATAAATTTTATCACTTCATCAAATAAAATAGATAAAAAAATGTTTATCCCTATCCCTCCAAAGTCCCATTTGCCATCCAACACCTCCCTCTCTATGGCACCATTTTGCAAAAAAATAAAGAAAACCCCTATGCTATTGCTGTGACTCAAACTTGAGTCCATTCGCCAAGACCCTTAAGTGGCGCCCCAAGCCACTCCACCAAACGACTTTCATGTCCAAACTCCACCACAAAAATCTTTTAAAGCCTTCTAACTTGGCCCCCGTTCCTTTAACGCCAAAAAGCCCAAAAAATTAAAACCCATCCCCCTTGTAACTCCCAAGATTCAAACCCAAGACCTGCCCAATCATCACCCCTAAGCCCTTAAGTGGCGCATGAAAGCCACTTTGCCAATTAATTCTTTGTGTTATGCTTCACCCAAAATTTTACTTAACCCCTATCTCCTAGCTCCCTCCTTTTAAACACTTAAAAAGAAATTTTTAGTCCTACATCAAGCCTAGCTCGGGGTTATTTCTAGACCCTAGAACATGCTTAGCAATCATAGTATTCATTTCTTCAAGCATACACATGGGAAAATAATTAAATTACAAACAACCCCTAATTTAGGATGTTACAGTTTGTTTATCTCTTTAAAAATACTTAAGATAAATCATCATTTATCCCTATTTAGCCGAATTTTAAAGAGAATAAAACTCCCTTTTTAAGAGCCTTGTTGCCGTCCATCTACGTATACGGAAGCAAAAATAAAACTTCTTTTATTTACTTCCCATGTGACTCGAACTCGTGCCCAACACCCTTGCATGTGGCGCCATTTCAGAGGCCCTAAGTGGCATCTTCAGCCACTTTTCCAAGCCTGTTTGTGTGTCAAATTTCACATACTTTTTCTCTTAAGGCCACCTTGCCTTAATTTCCCCTTTTAACTTAAAATTTCAAAAATTTCCAATGCATCCCCCTTTTAATCCTAGAGTTTTAAAAACCTTTAAAACATCACCAACCACACTTAAAGCCTATTAACACTTGAGTTATGCTCCAAACGCACAACCCCTAATATAGGATGTTATAGTTCTACCCTCCTTAAAATAATTTCGTCCTCAAAATTACTTACTAACGAGCATCCATACATCCTAACTTACCCCACTTACTCCACTGCTACGTACTCTGATCTTAAAGAACTATTATACTACCTAGGCACATTTTCTAAGTTCGCAATCAAGGTTCCATACACTTCATTAGCAATCATAGGAACGAACTGACCTTATAATGAACAAAGCAATGAAGGATAATCCGAAATAAGAAACTTACCGTTGTCACCTCGGGCACATCTTCCCCTCATGACACCGATCGCATAAACCAACCTTGGGCGCCTTGCATCGCACCTTCACCTCTCTGTTTGGTGCTCCACGACCTCGGCTGAACCATTTCCTCCATGGTTGGGACCACGACCATTTGTAAACTATCGACCATCTCTACTCAGCTACACATAACCTTGGCCTATTGTTCGAGCCCTATTCAGATCCTGAGGACAGTTCTTAACCATGTGAGACTTAGACTTACACCTAAAACATTCCCATTCCTAGTTCCAACACTCGTCAACATGATACTTTCTACACTGAACACACGGACGGTCCGGATTTTCCATAGCTGGCTTAGCAACACGAACAGAATTTTCAACCCTCGATCTTTTCTGAAGACCCTCAGATGATTCAGACGATCCAAAATTCCTCCTATCCCGGTTCCTATCCTTATCTCTGTTCTGTCTCACCGAGTCCTTAATCCCTTCAGCTACCGTAGCCTTTTCGACTAACATAGTGAACTCCCATTCCTGATGAGGAGCTATCAACAACCTCAAGTCGTCCCTTAATCCATCCTCGAACAGGACACATCGCTCATGCTCCATAGCAACTACCCCTCGAGTATATCGGCTTAACCTTAAGAATTCAATCTCGTATTCCGCTACGGACTTGATCCCTTGAACCAGCCCCAGAAACGCCTTCCTCTGCGCATCAATATAATGAGTACCGACATACTTCTTTTGGTATGCCGCCTTAATGTACTCCCAGGTGAGATCCTCTGCCCTGGCACTATCCCAGACTGTTAGCCACCATTGATATGCCTCGTCGCGAAGTAGCACCACCATTCCTTTCACTTTCTCCTCAGCGGTCAGATCGAGCTCATCCATAATTCACTCGGTTGCTTCCAACCAATATTCAGTCGTACTGGGTGCCACACCTGATACGCCTCGAAACATCTCAGCTCTGTTGGCTCGGAGTCACTTGGGTACAGACTTTTGAGCTCCTGAATTTCCTCCTACACCAGCCACCAACTCAAGAACTCGCAGCACAGCCTGTGACACAGCATCTTCCCCGGTCTGAGCTTGCTGCTCCACACCAACAGCTGGGAGTGGTGGGGGCAGTGGTACCTCATTATCAGACCCTTCACCCGATCCAACGGGTTCTGACCTAGTCATTCTTCCTCTATCGCGTCCACGACGAACGCGTCCTCTAGAATTCATATCTAACTGTGCGCTTTAATCTGATTTGAGAAAGTTTTATGAATTAGTACTTTTGTTTCACTTGATTACCCGCGAAGAAATTTTATGAAATGGAATTTAGGAGTGGTTCTTTCGTATTCACACATGCACACAGTCTTTTCATTCATTCATACATCCATCAACCAATTATGAACCTTCGTTCATTCAGAGATATGTTGTAGTTTTCATTGTTGTTGTTTTTCCACTACCCAGGGGTATTTGCGTAATTTATCTTGAAGGGATATTTTTGTAATTTGTCAAATAAGGTTCCTTGATAATTTTGTCAAAAAGTATTTCAGAAATTCTATAGTCCCGGGGTTCTTTGGTAAATTTGGAAATTCTAGGGTATTTCGATAATTTTAATTTGGGGTAATTTGGTAATAAACCGAGGTAAATTTGTAAAGTTTAATAATTCATGGATATTTCAAAATTTGCAAAACTTTGAGGGTTCCTTTTGAGAAATTTATTTTCCAAAACGATGAAGTTGCAAAAATTTTGGAAATCAAGGTCATTTTGGTAATTTTGTAAGTTAGGGGTAATTTTGTAGTTCTTCCAAAATCAAGGTATTTTTGCTAATTTGCATATTACGTTTTTTTTTGAACTTGTTATAAAATAATGTTGATTAAAACTGTGGGTATTTTAGACATTTTTATAAACCAAGGGCATTTTGTAATTTTACCACTAGGGGTATTTTAGTAATTTTATAAATCGAAGTTTTTAGGAAAATTGTGTAGAAAAGATGGTTTCATTTAATTAAAGAAAAATGATTTTAAGAATCTAAAATTAGGGTTCTTATAAAAAAACATAGCTAGTTCCCTTTCGGGTTTTAGTTATTGAGTTTAGCCTATGACCGAGTCTTCTTGGTCAGGGTGAACCAAAGCTACGTACTAGGCAAGATTTGAGTGGAGAGGAGGTGAGTCACATGGACTGCTTAAATACCAAGCTCCCACTGAAACCATTCCTAGACATGTGCATGAGGTTGCCACACCCATCGAGTCTTCGGGTTAGGGTGAACAGAAGCTACGCGCTGTAGGATTCTGCGAAGAGGAGATGAGTCACTAGGACTGCTGAAATACCAGGCTCTTCGGGATCCAATCCTAGACATGCGTACCATGGTTACCCCACCCTAACTCGATTGACTTATGCATAGGTTTGTTTAGTGCATTAATTCTTATATATTTGTGTTTGAGTAGACTAATCTTAGGGTTCAAGTTCCTATCATGCTATTCTACGTTCCATTCCTTTTCTACCCTTCTATAATTCACATAATCACACAGATAGTTCGGTACTTACGGTGGATCATGGTTGGAGACTTAGGTGCCATGCTAGAATAACTGAAAAATTTCTAAAAGCCCATTTTTTTGAAAAGCCCATTTTGAAAACATTTTGGGCCCCACAACCCTCAAGTGAGTTTTGAACCAGGCTCGATACCAATTTGTAACACCCCAAACCCGGCCCATTCACTACTAATCAATTTGAAATGCCATCTGCGGAAAATGTTTGAAACAAATTTGAACTTAAGGATAAAACATGAAAATTTTGTTAAGTTTAGAAAGCAGTGTTCATTAAAATTCTTAAGTAAGGTGTGGTGTTTATAAAATATCAGGATTAAAACTTTGGTATATATAGATTTAAATAAAAATCGTTTGCAAATAATTCCTCAATTGTCAATCCATAATAAAACACAATAATAAACTTAATGAGAAACACTTAAGCAGACTTTAAATACTTTTAGGGCCTTATTACAATAATTGAATAATCAGTCTTGAAGATATAAATGCTTAATTAATTAAAAATATCTTTTCGCATGAAAATGCATCGCATGGCCACCTTTGTATCAACTCCAACCCGGTCCAAGCTTTACGCATCACCTGAATGGTTTAAAATATTGGGTGAGTCAAACCGACTCAGTGCATAGTCATTTCACATATCTCCACATATGGGCTTGGCCCATATCCACACAATCCATACACATAAATATGCAATTATGAAGCCCATCCCAACCTAGGGTCCATCCATTACACCTACCTTGGTAGACCCCCTGCTCAAGGCCGTGGCTAATCCACCACCGATCACATAATGATCCACATATCTTACCTTGGCAGACTTGCTGCTCAAGGCCGCGGCTGAGCCACCGATCCCATAGGGATCCCACATATCAATTAGTCCACGGTGATGCACACAGCTATCAACCACTGAGATGGGCACTTAGCCACCACCACCCTTGATGAAGCACATAGCTAACATCAAGTGCTAATGTAGCACGAGGCTAGCATTAGACCACGTACATAATGATGTACACCCTTTCCTTCAATTTTTACATCCCAAGTCCCATGCATATATGTATATCATGTCAGATTAACAACAGAGTAAATATTTATCACATGCTCACCACAAATATCACTCATATATCATAGGCAAAATAGAGCACTGACCTGATTAATCGATTACCCACTACGGGTATCCACCATCTTAGCCATTATTTCAAGCTAACATACACATCATAATCAAACATACTTAACAACATACAATAACAGGAGAATAGTGCGATAACTACGCACCTGATTAGCACAATTGACTAAATCCCGAAACCTACGTCTAACGATTTGCACCTTTGCGATTGTAGAACTCCTTCCTACACCACCTAAGTCAGAATCGGCTAACATTATGTACCAAAATGGCCTATGGCCGAAAATTACTACTGCCTTACCTTACGGATCTAAATCCTGAAACCGCTCCTTGTAGTCGACAACTACTAGATCCCGAAGAAAACCTTCCAAATTTCAGCCATGGAATTATAAAGGAGTTAGATTCCTATATTTTGGCTAAAGAGAGATTGAAAATCAAATAATAGTTGATCTTACCTTTTGGATGAAATCGGCAACACCCTTCCTCATCACAACAAAGATTTGGCTTTGGCGAATTTGACTTTTGGTGCTATGAAGAATTGACTAGGTTGGATTGTGTTTTTGGTTTTGAATAAAGAGAGAGGAGGCTAGGGAATTGACTAGACAAAAAGAAGAGAAGAGAAGAGAAGAGAACCCTAAGAATTTTGGCGAGAGAGAAGAGAAGGAAGAAAATTAATGAGTAGCCCTCATTCCTTCCTTTTATAGATGAAATTATCATCTAAGGAATCCCTTACTTGGCCACCACTCTTCTATTTGATGCCTTTATCCTTTAATTATCAAAAATAAAAGAGTTTAATCCAACCTTTATCTCATGGGAATAATGATAAATAAATCCTTATTTATCTCTTTTAAAATACTTAAGATAAATCATCATTTATCCCTATTTAGCCAATTTTAAAGAGAATAAAACTCCCTTTTAAGAGCCTTGTTGCCTTCCACCTCGTATACGGAAGCAAAATAAAACTTCTTTTATTTACTTCCCATGTGACTCAAACTCAGGCCCAACACCCTTGCATGTGGCGCCATTTCCAGAGGCCCTAAGTGGCATCTTCAGGCCACTTTTCCAAGCCTGTTTGTGTGTCAAATTTCACATACTTTTTCTCTTAAGGCCACCTTGCCTTAATTTCCCCTTTTAACTTAAAATTTCAAAAATTTCCAATGCATCCCCCTTTTAATCCTACAGTTTTAAAAACCTTTAAAACATCACCAACCACTCTTAAAGCCTATTAACACTTGATTTATGCTCCAAACGCACAACCCCTAATCTAGGATGTTACACCTACACACATCCTCATTGCCCTTGTTAGTCATATAATCCATGATAACATCAAGATATGTATAAGCTCAATCAACAATCAAGTTTCCATGCATATATGCTTTCCACAACATGTATTCATTGAGCATGTATATATTATCTGCTACTATTACAAGTATAGTTTCATAGTAGTTTGTTTCGAGTTTAGATCATTTCATGTCAGGACTTTACACATTTTATTCGAGTTTTAAGGTCACCAAGTAGTAGTACACTCAAGCTGTACAATTATATAATCAAGGATGATCACTCTCATCAAATAATTTCCATCTACACTTATCATCTTTTCATATTTCATACATCACTAGTCATAAATCATCATTTCCTTATATTTCATGTAATATCCTTTTTCATGTCATATTTCATATCATAAATATATCATTCCATGTCAATTTGTCTTAAATTCATATTTTCCCTTTCTAGAGCTTTACCCGTTGAATTTATTCGAAATATCGATGGATAAACATGTAGTACACTCGAGGTGTACAAATCAGAATCCATCAATTCGTGTCCAATGGCACCCATATGGTACAATTTCAAGGAGTAGACTCTCGAGCCACAAATATGTAAACAACAGGATTACCAGTCTAGGCTAAATCCTTTTTACGTCATATGCTTTAAAGAGCTTGATTTGGATTACCCCTCCGGGGTAAATCCAATCCATAACATATGCTCGAGAGGACTTATATCAAGATTACCCGTTTGGGCTAAATCCTATCAGAATAGGTTGAAGGATTACTCATCCGAGCTAAATCCTATCCGTAACAAATGCAGGACCTTTTTCGTTTCGGGAAATCACATATCTATCGATTTTTCATTTATTCAACCGGGATTTGAACACTTTTCAAGTATTATCGGGCATCTGATTATTTCATACCTCCGTAACATTTATGTAATTCAAGTGAAACACATTCCACATTCATGTCAAGCATACAAGTAACATTTTATTCATTTACCATTTTATCGGGCATTTTCATTTATCGGGCTATATCAAGTAGGTGATATTTATGACATTAATAAAATTCACAAACACAATATTTAAATCAAGCATAAAAGCATATACAATTTAGTTACACGAACTTACCTCGATAAATGTACGTGTACATAAATCCACTAATCAGACATTTTCCTCGTTCTAACTCTGAATTTGGTCTATCCAAATCTATACGAGTAAATTTAATGTCAATTTATCACATTTTACACTTATTTGGTGTAACATCCTAGAATTAGGGGTTCTTCATTTTGTGCTATTTTATGTGCTTGGCTTGTTTTGCTTATTATTTGGGTGTGTTTGGGGTCCTGGGAAGGCTCGGGTTCGAGCCAGGGCCTTGGTAAAAAATTTTTTTTAGGGCACTTTAGGGGAAAACTGGGGGATGCAGGCCTTAGGTACGCTTGGTGGTAATTTGATGTCACAAAAAGAGTTAGTGGAAAGGTGGTGTGGCGTCACTTGTAGGAGCAGAGGGGGAGGAGTTCGAATCCCATCTGCTGCACTGTAGAATATTATTTTTGTACTCAAGATGGTAAAGTATTGGCATTCAGCTGGGACTCTTCTAGGATAAGTTTGAATGAGTCAAATCATTTGAAATGGATGGACGAGAGGTGCTTGAGGAGTTGTATTGGTCAAACCAATTTGAAAGGGTGATGGGGAGAATTTGATGGACCAAAACAAGGGATTTGGTGTGTGGTGGAGGTGTTGGCCGAATGTGGGGGTCTTTGAGGGGAGAAATTCGGTCATAAAAGGGGTCTTTTAGTGAGAGCATTTTGGTTTTAGCTAGGAGAGGTGGGTACCGAAACTTTCTTTTGGGTGTTGTGCCGAAAATTCCCTAATGCATTTAAGGTCTCTTTTTTCGTATTTCTTTTTCTCTTTTCAACTTCTATTAATCTTTTTGCTCTTGTTGTCAAACCTTCTCTTGCCTATTCGTACATTTCTTTCCCTTCAAGGTTACCAAAAACATTCTTGGACGAATCTAGCTTTGACTTCCCTACGCCTAAGCCTAATCTTGTGCCATCTTCTCTGCACTCTCATTCTCTTCTACTCATTCTCTTTTGTTAGCCGAATTTCTCTCATCTTTCCTTTCGTTATTCACCATAGCAGAAACCTCTTTTCTTCCATGTTATCTAACTGAAACTCCATCACTTCTCGCTCTTTCTTGTTGCGTTATTCTTTCTCAGTTGTTTGAGTGGGGTGGCCGAATCTCTTTTCTCTTTCAACTCATTCGTAATCGCAAGGTAAGGGAAATTGTGTTTATCTTTATATTTCTCTTTGGTCTTAATTTAATGATTAGATTTTGGCTAATCCCTCCTTTTCTTCTCTCGTTTTGGAATGCTTACTCCAGGGAATCCCAGTAACCAAACGTTTAGTAGTTCAAAGCTTAAAGGTCCGTTGATTGCCGAACCTTACCATTCCATTCGAGTTCTTAGGCAGTAAGGGTCGAATCTTATACTTGGGATTTTTTTTAAGAATAGGGCTCGATTCTCAATTGATCAAGAACCTGCTTGTGCCGAACAAGAGGGGAACCAGTCAAGAGGATAGAACTAATCTGCATTGGTTATTAAGGTAAGAAGCCATCTTTTCGGTTTCTTGGCTACTATTTCACTTTCGTTTTAGTCTGCCTTAATCAAATTCCCTTGTTAGACAACCAACATTTCTCTTTGAGTACTGATCAAGGCTCTCTTCATGGATACGAGTGCTAGCCATTCCAAAGGGGTATCGTTAAAGGAGCCTGAGGAGAGTAGACTTGTAGTCTCTGTTTCTAAGTTCAAATGATGTGCTGTGTCAGCAGTTCGAGACTTTCTATCAGGTTTTGGTAGAGGGCCGACATCTGTTTGGGATAGGCAAATCGCTGTTATTCCCGCTAGTGAGACTGTCGACGATCTAGAGTGTTTAGTTTTTTGTACAATCAAGTGTGTAATGCTCACACCTTTTTTATTAATTTTCATTAATAACTGTATTGGCTGAAAGCCGAAACGACTATATCGACAGTTGAGATACCGTTATGGGTAAGGTTGGAGACACTAGATAAGTACCTTTATGATTCTGCCTTTCGAATAACATAGCCTAAATCTATGTATGATTAATTATCTGTTGTACATTGGAAATATGAATACATTCATCACAATTTGATAATATGTTGCATGGGCTTCGGGATATGATATTGATTGAAAGGGGAAGTGTAATTCAGTGGTTTGGTACCATATATATATATATATATATATATCAGTGACTCTGTCACAGTGGTTTGGTACCACAGTGGCTTGGTGCCATAGGTGTTTTGGCTGGTTCAGGTGATGTAGAGGATGGAATACTAGGTTGGGCTGGGCTGCGTTGCATACACTTTTTAATATGCCATGTTGTGAGGGATAAAGCTCAACGTGCTTCTGTAGGCTTAGGCCCAGATTGCTTCGTAAGGGGAGTTATACATTGAGTCTTGGTGACTCACCCCTCCGCTTAATTTTGCAGGTAACCTCTAGTTGAGGATTTGGAGCCGAGGCAGACTCTGAGGTGGCCATGCATTACTTCATTCGTAAATTTCATTTCTTTAGTTAAACTTACCTTTAATTTGGGAATCTGTTATGTAATAAGGCCTCCGGGATTTTATAATTTGGTTTTCAACTTATTATGACAATTTATATTATATGAAACGTTAAATTGGGAGTTTTCTAAACAAAATAAAAAACAAACATTCTTTTAATAATGAAACTCAAAATTTTTCTAAAACTACACAAACTATTTTTTTAAATGTCACGTTTATGAAATCCCCTACTTTAGGCTTTTGTATCACAAAATCTGTATTCGACTATTAGTTCTTTTAAATAAAAGTTGGTAAGAAACCCTTAAAACTGAATCTAATTTTCAAGATGGAAACACAAAACAAAAAGTTTTCTAAATTGCGATGCTTTCTCTAAAATTTCAAAACTATCTTTTCATGTGACATACCAGATTCGGTCGTAACGTTTAGACAAGGTTTGGGGTGTTACATTTGGATTCAATTTTTATCTTTTTCCCATAAATTACCATTTTATCCCTAGGCTCGAAAAATGAAATTCATGAAATCTGACCCTCTACCCAAGCCTAGCCTAAATATACATAAAAGTTTTACAGCACATACATTTCACAAATTTCAACATTTTCCATGGACTTTCACCAATTTTCATTTTAGTTCCTAAATCAAGTTTTCATGAAAAACTACTTTGTAAAAGTTGTTTATCTATCATCAATCTTTCATTTTCTATTATCAATTTCAAATTTCTAGCATATACATCCTTGAATCAATTTTTATACTTTGATAACTTTTCAAATTGATCCCCCAAATAGATAGTTTAGGCTATCTCGATTCCAAAAATATCAAAATTACTAAAAACGAGCCAAGGAAACTTACCCAATTTGGCCATGAAAGTTTCTTCTCTATCTCCTAGGGTTTCCATGTTTATTTTAGGGAAGAAGATGAGAAAATATTGTTTTTATATTCTTTTCCTCTTTTTAATTAATTAATATTTTCACTTTCTAATTTAGTCCCTAGTCTTTTTCTCAATTTTCATGTATGAATCATCCAAAAATATCTACATACTTTTTATTAATGGTCTAATTACCATATAAGGACCCCTTGTTTTGAATTCCATAGCTATTTGATCCTTATAGCTACTAGAATTCAACTTTCATATTTTATGCAATTTAGTCCTTCTCGTAATTAAGCACTAAATCGATAAATTTTTTGTATCAAATTTTCACATGAATTTTATAACATAATACGTTCGATATAATAAAATAAAAATAAATTATATTTTTGGCTCGGATTTGTGGTCCCGAAACCACTGTTCCGATTTCATTAAATTTTGGGTTGTTACAAAACCTTAGGGAGTAACGCCCCTAGGAAGTAATTTTGGATAAATGAGATTGAGATAAGTTTACCACGTACCTCATAACTTATCTTGTTCAAGAAAGTGAGGTCGAGAGGTAAGCATATATTGGTCGGTTAGTTAATTAGTTAGAGGCCGAGAGGTAATAACTAAATAATTAATAGCTAAATTTGATAAAAACCTAGTTTTGAAGTTAATTAGGATCACTAAAGTGAGTTATGCTCCTACTTGTTTTATTGGGTTATTTCGATTGTTAAATTGGTTAATTTTTAGGTTAATTTGTTAACTTATGTTTATTTGATTTTTCGTAATATTAAATCGATACTATTTAGACTTATTAGTGTAGAGAATTAATTTCAATTTAATTCAACCTCCCTTGGGTACAATCCTCGAAATACTTTTTGGAGTGTTTCGTTGCAACACATACTATATTACAATTTGACCCGGATACTTGTGGACACCGTTGTTTAATTGATTAGTTTGCTGCAGCATTTCCAGTCTAGACATTTGCATGTCTGGCGACGGTCAAGTTTTTGGTGTCATTATTGGAGAGGTTTCAGAATTAGAATTGAACTTAATTTTCTTGACTTGATAAGTTAATAGGAAAATTTAGAATTATAGATACAAATTTTTATTTTTATTCATTTGATTTTTTTAATTGATTTCAACTTTGATTTAGTGTATGACATCTTCCTATTGAGCCAAATCTCGAACCAGAGAGAACTTTAAGGCGGGTCCATCAGCAAATGCAAAATAATCCATCTGTAGTGGCTGACTTACCACAAGGAAGCCCACTTTTCGAGGAGAACATTGAACCGTCTGCACCAGTACGAAGGGTGCCACTGATGCTCAACTGGAGAGGACATTGCACGAGTATCATGGGGCTAGAACTTTAGTCTTGCAATCCGTATGACCTTAGGCAATTTCTCCAAGGCATTAACGAAAAGATAAACAGAAGCAACACAAAAGTTGAAAGAACTCGAAAGATGAACAAAGCCACAAAAAAGCAAGAACACAAGAGAGAATGTTTGAGTGAATACTCTCAAGAATTCTATTGCTCAATAAATGAATTACAATATGGGTGAGAGACTTCTATTTTGTAATTGAGCCTCCCCAAAATGAACGGTACAGATTAAAGTACATCAATGGCTAGGATTAAAAGCTATCTACAAATCAAATTTCTAAGATTACAAATTATCTCTAAGATTACATATTTGAAGATTACTTTCCATATTTGCCATGCTTTGTAGATGGGTCTTTGATAAATACAAAAAGTAACATGTTTTAGCCTCATTCTTAATGCATTTTTGGATGATTATTTGATTTAAAATGGTGAATTTTATGCTCCTAATCCTTTAAATTCATATTTCTATACTTAAGAGAGAATTTAGAAGCAAAAAGGAACGAAAAACAAGTGAAAATTAAAAAATCAGAGCAAGTTTCAAGAGCCACACGAGCTGGGCCATTCCAAATGGGATGGACACATAGCCGTGTGAGCCACACGAGCTGCTATAAGGCCATGTGCTAGAATGCATAGAAATTGCGTATCGCACTTTAAACCTATGGGAAAACACATTTTTTTAGATTTTTTTGGGGATTTTAAGGCCTAGATATGACAAAGATAAGAAGAGGGGAATGAGCTGTCATAGAATACTCAATAAAATAACTCAAAAAATACTATTGAAGTTGACTCTGAGGCTTATTTCCATCAAGATTGAATATTTCCTTTTGATTTCTTTCAAGTTTATTATGAGTTTCTTTATTTCTTGTGGTTATACTATTTTTGGGATATTTTTATTTGCTATCATGAACTAATTTTTCCAAATACCTAGGGAGGTGAACCTTAGGATGGATTCTGTTATTTGATTTCTATTTTTACGCAATAAATATTTGGATCTAGTTCTTAATTATGTGTGCTTAAATCTTGGTTTAAAATTTCTGGACTATTAATCAATGTTTGATGATGTAACACCACAAACCCGGCCCAAACACTACCACCGGATCTGGTATGTCACTAAGAAAAAAAAATTTAGGAAAACCAATCGTGTCAACAAAAAGCCCAAATAGGAATTACATAAAAAATGTCTTAATAAGCAAAAGCCCAAAACTTAATTACATGTCCTTGAAAGAAATTAAAACGAGAATAAATAATAGAGGCCTATATTAAATCTAAAATGTAAACAAATGGCCCATGGCCTTATTACAACATAGTTTAAACCCATAATATAAAATACTTTAAAAAAAACTAATATGGGGAACTTGTCGCCGGATCCACCTTCTTATGCATGGCCACCTTGCGCTCCACTCCGGCCCGGTCCGATGCACTAATCGTCACCTGAAAGGTTAGTTTAAAGGGGGTGAGTCGTGAGACTCAGTGTGCAACCCTCATGCACCACTAGACTTGGGCCTCATTAAACATAATAATAATTTCATTTACATGGAAACATATAATATGCAAAACCCAACCCATTTGCCTAGGTTTCCATCCGCTACATGCCCCCGTACCAACCAACACACCATTGGGGATTTCTACAATCAACCCATACCGCTACTCTCCAAGATGGCAGTCATGCTGCTCATCAACATATATTGGCCGAAGCCCTTATAACATATAATGGCCAAGCTCAGTATAATGATTCATGGTATTGGCGCTACAGTAATTCACAGTAAAACCGTTATTCATATACATGTACATATAACTTCCTCCTTTCATCACCCAACCCATGCAACATGCACAATAATTTAAAACATGTACAACAGTTTACTTGTAACATATAGTCAGATTATTTACTAACCCGAGGGTCCGCTATTTAAATCTGAGATTTTGGCTTTTAATGTAACATGTAAATCTTATGAACACATATACATATATATATTTATTATTAATGAGATCTAGACGGTGGGGAAGTATTACAAACCTGATTCTCGTATTAATGCTTTCTCTATGTCTACGCTACTATTATTCGAGACTACCACTATCGGCCCACGATCTGACTTCGATGTCGGCCCACACCCCGATGGCCAATCTCGCACTACTGAGACAGATTGCTTTTTGTATTTTGACGTTGGGTTTACAGATCCAACCCCTCCTTCTGCTTGACTGCTATTCGAGTCCATAATAACCCTTGGTCACTAAACCAATCAAACCGATGAGATCTAATAAATAAACATAGTGTTTAAACGAAACCCTTACCTAGCTTTCAGATCCCGAAAGTCTTTATGAAACGTCACCACCAACCTACATTCGGCCAACCCCCATTTATTAAACCAAAACCTTAAACGCAATCAATGAGTACCATAACACATTCGACCAACCTCAATTGAACAAGAAAGGCCATTCGGCCAAACCTACCATCAACCTACCTTCGGCTTTTCCACCAAATCGGCACTTCTAACTACTGATAGGCAGGATTCAGCTTCTATGGACAGAGAGGGGAAATCGACAAGCCTTAAAACAAGTGATTTGGATTAGAACTTGATAGAAATAAAGAAATCACAGAGGAAGGAAATCCCGAACTCACCAGATTACAGAGGAGTATTTGGCTTACGATGAACCTTCGGGAAACAGAGAAACCACCTTGATGATTCGGCTTAGACAAACAACTCTTAAAATCCATAAGACTTAACTTCATTAAACAAAACCTGTAAACAAGTCACAAGACTAAAGTGTGGTAACAAGCATATGCATGTCTAGGAGTAGATCCGGAAGAGCTTGGTATTTAAGCAGTCCGAGTGACTCACCTCCTCTTCGCAGGAATCTCACCTGGTGCATAGTGATTGTTCACTTTAGCCATGACAGGGTGTGGTAATAGGCATAAGCATGTCTAGGAGTGGATTCAGGGAAAGCTTGGTACTTAAGCAGTCCTAGTGACTCACCTCCTTTCCACTAGAACCCTACTTGGTGCGTAGTGACTATTCACCCTAGTTACAAGTACGTGTTGATAGGCCAAAACTACAATTAAAACCCGAAAGGGACCAGCCACCTGTTTTTCTCACAAAAATTTTTAGAATATCCTTACTTTGAAAAAAATACCCATGATTTGCGAATATACCCCGATTTACAAAGTCAACAGAATTTTTCCATAGAAAATAAAAACAACAACACCACCAAAATATCCTTGAATTATAAAATTACCAAATTACCCCTGAGTTGTAAATGACCAAAACACCCTTAATTTACAAAATGACCAAAATACCCCTGATGGGCAAAATTATTAGAATACCCCCAAATTTTCAAAATTACTGAAATAACCCCATATTTTATAAATTACCGAAATATCCTAGATTTGCGAAATTACCACACACCCCTAGATTTGTAAAATGACTGAAATACCCCCAGATTACAAAATTACCAAAATACCCTTATTTCATGAAATCACCAAGAAACCTTATTTTGGAAAATTACAAAAATACCCCTGTATGAAAAATTATGAAAATACCACTGGGTAGTGAAACGACGAAAATACCATTAGGTGGTGAATGTAAGTTTATAAGGCTATTTTTATGATTGATGTGTGCTGAATGTTGACTGAAGGTGAACTCTAGGACTAGGAAGTATCGACTTGAGAACTAAACTCATAGATAGAATTTGAATTCAAAAGAACTATTATCGAAATGATTTTACATAAGATTGTTCACGGTTAATAAGTGGGAAGAATTAATTATTCATAAAATTCTTAATCAGATAAACATCGATCGAAAGAATGAGTACAAGGGGACGAATACGCTTTAGATACGAGTAATGGTGCTACCCTACCATAATATACTAAGTGTTTATTTTGGCTTTAGAATTAGAGTGCGCAGCGAAAGCATAGTGGTGAGACTTAGGTAGTATGATTTCTAGTTAGTTGAAAATTTTGAGGACGAAATTTCTTTAAGGAGGGTAGAACTATAACATCCTAAATGTGGGCCTGTGCATTTATATGTTTGTTTAACATGTTAGTTCAAGAATTTAAGGCTCGGGCTGAGGCCTTGATTAAAATGTTCTGGGTAGTTTAAGTGATAGGTTGGGCTTTAAAATTTGGGTTAGGTGGTTGATAGATGGTGTTAGTTCATAATTTAAGTTAGATAATAGATTAGTAGAAAGCTGGGCTTGTGGCCCGAAGACAAAAGGTGCTCTAAGTGGGCATTAATGGTGGCGTCACAAGGAGGAAGGTTATTGGGCTACGTGTAGCCACTTGAGGCCCAAGTGTTGGGGCAAAATTTTGGCACTAAGAAGGGAAGGGGGTTGGACGGCACCTAGCTACAATTTAGGAGTGTTTATTTCTTTTATTTTATGATTAAAAAGATGATAATTAAGAGGGAAGAGGTGGATTTAAGGTGGCCTCTTTTAAAAGAGAGATAAAGGTTGGGTTATCAAGATGGATAAAGGTTATCAAGAGGGAGAGAGTTGGCCGAAATTCCAACTCTGAGGTGTGTGCTAATGTAGCCAAATTTTGTAGCCATAGTACTCATCTTTCTTTCATTTTTTTTTCATTCATCTACTTTGCTAGCCGAAAATCCTCTCCTCCCTTTTTCTCAAACTCTCTTCTTTTCTTTTCCTTGTCGCCACCTTCCAACACTTTCTTCCTCTCTTCAAATTGTTTTTCTTTCAAATCCCACTCCCCTCTGATCATCTTCCTCCATAGCCGAATCATCAAGGTGGTTTCTCTGTTTCCCGAAGGTCATCGTAAGCCAAATACTCCTCTGTAATCCGATGAGTTTCGAGATTTCCTTCCTCTGTGATTTCTTTATTTCTATCAAGTTCTAATCCAAATTTTAAAGCCCAACCTATCACTTAAACTACCCAAAACATTAATTTAAACCCTAATCCATATATTTAATCAAGCCTCAGCCTGAGCCTTAAATTCTTGAACTAACATGTTAAACCAACATATAAATGCACAGGCCCACATTTAGGATGTTACAGATGTGCTTAAATTAGAAGAGGAAAAGTCCTTGTTTAAGAGTATATTTAGCATAATTGAGTGGAGTTGCAAGCAATCCTAGAAATATGACGACATAAATCTACCGGATTAGAGTCAAATATAATAGTGGGATCCATAGATCAAGTTAATGCAATAATAAGGGTTTTAATTATAAAGAAATTTAAATCAATCAACCTAGAGTCAATTGCTCTTACTCTCAAAAGAGATATTAGCATTATTTATGGATTTTTATGGATCAAGATATTAAATGTAGAAATTTTTTAATTCAGATTGATACTGACAGATGAAACCTAGGTGGATTTTTTCCTGGGTATTGTTTTGCTTATTGGTTGTTAATCATTTGTTTTCCTGATTCATTCTTTGTCGTGTTCTTTAGTTAATTTTATTTTGAGTGAATCTCCCCAATTTTTCAGTCAAATAATATAAAGACAGTAATTACTAGTACTTTTAGTTGTTGTAGGAATGATATCTTTGCTCATCGTATGTATACTATTAATTGATAGGTGCACTTTCCTTTGTCGAATTTTTATTTGGTTTACGACTGCAATCAAGTTTTTAGCATCGTTACCGGGGACTAAAATATTAGGAAAATTTTATTTCTATTAATTTAGCCATTTTTTATTTTCATATATATTTTTTAAATTTTATATTCTAATTTTTCATTTGTTTGCTTCTGGCAGATTCTTTTGGTTTATGACTAGAGGAAACCCGTTGGGTCCATTACTTTTTGACAGTGAGATTGGAAAGACTACTCACAAAAATTGTAGAGAGGTTAGAGAAGCAAGTAAAAATCAACAGAATATAGTAGACTATCAAAAGAAAGATGATATTACTATATGTGTGATAATCAGAATAATCAACAGCTTTCTGCAACTCTTGCTCCTCATATTATGCATGATTTTGCTAAGCCCACTCTAATTGATGCTTAATCGAGTATTGTGAAATCGATTATTGCTATAAACAATTTTGAGTTGAAGCCGAACACAATTTAGATGGTACAACAGTATGTTCTATTTGATGGTTTGCAAGATGAATATTCGAATACTCATTTGGCTAACTTTCTAGAGATTTGCGACACGTTTAAGATCAATGGCACTATTGATGATGCCATACGCTTACGGTTGTTTCTATTTTCTTTTGAGGAGCAAGACAAAAAAATGGTTAAATTCATTGCCACAAGGTCTGATCACTACTTGGGCGCAAATGACTATGAAGTTTTTGTGAAAATATTTTCCACCAGCTAAAACAACTAAGTTGAGGAGTGATATCTCTTCTTTTATTCAGTTTGATATTGAAACACCTTATGATACATGTGAGAGATTTAAGGTTTTGTTGAGAATGTGTCCTCACCATGGACTACCTTTGTGGCTCCAAGTTCAAACTTTTTATAATGGTTTGAACCCCTCAACTACACAAATGATTGATGCAGAAACTAGCGAAAAATGAAACATTGAATAACAAAACACCTGAGGCAGCTCAAGAATTTATTGAGGAGATAACACTAAATAACTATCAGTGGCAAGTTACGAGAGTAAAACCTGTCAAGGTAGCCGGAGTTTTTGATATTGCTACAGTTTCTATGTTGGCAAATTAGGTTGAAGCTCTTAGTTAGAAAATTGATGGTTTGAATGTTTCTAAGGAGGTGAACCCAATGATGCAGTGTAATGTTAATGGTGTGAGGATGATTAATTTAGAATATTCACCCTTCAAGTTTAACATGGAACATGAGCAAGCTGACTTTATGAGTAATAATTCTATATCTCAAAATAACCCTTATAGCAATAATTATAATACAGGTTGGGGGAAACATCTAAATTTCTCTTGGGGTGGATAGGAAAATCAAAGGCCATAACCCCCTCCGAGTTTTCAACAACCTTATCAGCAAGAAAAGAAACCAAACCTTGAGGAGGTGTTAGTTAAATTTATTTTGATGTTAGAAACTCGATTTCAAAACACTGAAACAACATTGAAAAATTAGCAATTATCGATTCATGGGATTGAAAATCATATTGGACAGCTTGCCAAACTTATTTTGAAAAGACCACCAGGTAGTTTACCTAGCAACACTGAAACTAACCCAAAGGAACAAATCCACGCAATCACTGTTTGGAACGTGGAAGGTTTAGTCGAGCCTGAAAAGAAGTCGAAGCTAGAAGCTATTGTGAAAAGTGATGAGGTTGAAGAAAGTAAGAAAGAGCATAAGTTGGTAATCAAAGACTACAAACCACGAGTTCCATGTCCAGCAGCATTGAAGAAAGGGCACATAAAAGAACAATATGGTAAGTTTCTTGAACTTTTAAAAAAATTGCACATTAACTTAATGTTTGTTGAAGCTCTTTCGCAGATGCCAAAGTATGTAAAAATTTTAAAGGAGTTGTTAACAAATAAAAGGAAATTAGGCAACTTATCGATTGTGTAGTTTGCTTGGCCATTCTTTGAAACAAACTACCCAACACACTTAAAGATCCAAGGAGTTTTACTATTCCTTATCTCAATGGTAGTTTAAATGTTGAAAAAGCTTTAACTGATTTGGAGGCTAGTATAAATGTCATGCCTTATCAGATTTTCAAACAAATTATTCTCAGGGAACCCAAACCCAGTAGGATGAGTATGCAATTAACGAATAGATCAATTTATATTCCCTTTTGATTTTTTTGTATTAGACATGAATGAGGTTATTAAGGTACCTATAATCTTAGGTCGACCTTTTTTAGCCAGTGCTAGAACTGTTATTGACGTGGGTATTGGTGAACTTGTGTTGCATGTAGGTGATGAAAAGATTACTCTTCAAGCACATGATTTTTTAGAGTCTCCAGTGAGTGAGATTATACTAATTGTTCTGTTAATGTTAGTAATCATGTGGCTTAACGTTTTTTTTTTGTAGAAAATCTCTTATGAAAACGTGTTGGAGCCATATTTTATTCAAAGTGATAAAACTCAAGGAACAATGTTGGAGCTTGATAAACTAGATGAATGGAAAATGAAAGTTGATGAGGAACCGAAAAAGCAAAAGGAAGTAAGAAAGCAATGCCATGATGTGCATGTAAAGTGAATGAACCAACTCAAAGTTGAGGACAAAGTGCTGTTAGACAAATCAGATTCACGAATTTTTCCTTAAAAGTTTAAGTCAAGAGGGTTCGACTCATGTGTGGTAAAAACTATATTTCCATATGGAACCATTAAGGCAACACACCCCAGTTACGACACCTTTAAGGTAAACAATCATCGTCTCAAACTTTATATTGGTGGTAATATTGATAACAAGAGAAAGGAGCTTTGGCTCCAAGATCCGCCTTAACTGTGATCTTAAAAAGAGAAGTCAAGCTTAGACTCTAAATAAACACTTCTTGAGAGGCAACCCGAGTTTTTTTATTATTATTTATTTTACTTTCTTAGAAAGAAATTAAAATAATTTTTTTTGAAAAAACACTTCACAAAAAATTACATTCATATTTATTTTTATTACTTAAAAATTGAAAAAAAGAAGATGAAACACCCCACACCCGGCCCACGAGCCTGGACCAGATCTGGTATGTTCCTCGAAGTAAACCGGTTCAAAATTCTTCAGTTACTTTGAAAACTGTGTGTTTTGAAAATAGTTTGTTGGTGGGTTGGGCTTAAGTTGAAAGCAAGTTTATTTCGTTATTAGAAATCCTTTTGATTTAGGTGACAAAACGTTTGGACTTTGTATTAAATTAATTTTACTTAATCTTTTAATAAATATAAAGATTGTAGGCTCATTAAATATAAGTAAAGTAAACGCTACTACGGCCTTATTACATCAAATAATTTCCCAAAATTAAAACCAAAATAAACTTTAAAATACTTAAAATAAAATAAAAGTCCAAGTCGTAAATTTCTTGTTGTGCATGGCCATCCCTAAGCTTCTGATGAACCCGGTCCATCAACGTCGTCACCTGAAACATGTTCCCACAACGGGGTAAGTCAACAGACTCAATGTGTAACCAACACTAAAATTAATAATTCAGGCATACCATACATTTCATGTTCACATAATAATTCAAGATAATGATGCAACCCAAACCCAAACCTAGATGCCATCCGCTACACATCCCCGTACCAACCTGCACACCGTGGGGACTACTAAGTCAACCCTCCATCCGCTACACACCATCGAAGGCAGTCGCTACAGTCGACGTGCTCATCACCCATATAAAAATTCGTGGCATAGCCACCAGATTTAATTATCGTGTCATGTGACACCACATTTAGATAATGTAACCGAAGTTACCACATTCAGATAATGTTACCGAAGTTACCACATTCAGATAGTGGGACCGAAGTCACCACATACACTTCCCCTTTCTCATATAACCCGAATGCCCCAATATTATTCATATCATATATATCATACTTATAGTTCACATTTATGTCACTATTCACATGTTAAATATAACAATTTTCGTAATCCTAATAGGAGTAGGAAACGTACCTGAGTACTTTGTACCATAACATGGTACTTTAGCCATATTCTTACACTTTCATATTAACACATATATCAATTTTAAGCCATAAATCAATTAAGATTAGTGTGGGGTACACACCTGATTTGCTTAACGAATTCCTTGAAATCCCAAAAAAACCGATCTATTGCTTTAGACTTTTAAGTCCCTACATTCGGCCAACATGGTAATATTTAGTAAAGGCCTATTCAGCTAAACTTAGTGTTTTCTTTTAAAGCCTAATCGGCTATAACCCAAATCTCGAAGGATTTATGTAGTCAACTTCTTACCTTGCTTGTCGAATTGACTATCAGCAAATCCCAAAACCTTGTGTTACTTCTTTTTTCAATCGGCTAGGCACTAAAACCACTTAACTAATTAGTTTCAGCTTTTAAGCGAAATAAAGAAAATAGATCTTCATACCAATATAAGCCTTGGCCGAATATTCATGTATACTTACCTTAGGGATCCAAATCCCGAAATTGCTAATTCCCTTTGGTATTTGTCGAAATTACCTATAGCCTCATGTTAGATCTAATCTAATCATAATAGCTTATGGCCGAATGGTATTCATAACTTACCTTAGATCCTTGAATTCAAAGATTCTTCTTTGTAGTCGATGACACCTAAATCCCAAATTCCTTCCATAGTTTTACCAAAATACAATATGAGCGATTAGTCCCTAAATTTTGATAGGGTTAAAAAGAAAAGAGTGAAAAACGAGTCTAGATCTTACCCTTACTTGGAGAAATCAATAGCCCCTATATCTTGTCAACACAAAGATTCGACCTTGAGACTTGGAGAAGAGTGGCTATGGTCACTTAGGTATTCGGCTTCAACATGGTGAAAAGAAAGAAAGATCTAAGGCCTTGGGGAGAATCGGCAATAGGGTGATTTGAGTTGAACAAGGTTGCGCTAAGATGGAATAGGAAGAGGAGAATTTTGGCTTTTAATGGTTGATGAAAACGTGAGAGGGAGAGGTGAAAGACTTAGGAGATTCGGAGAGAGAGGAATGGTGAGGAAGTAAAAGAAATCAAGAAAAGATGAACACTTATTTGACAAGTTCGGCTATGACTTAATCTCTAGCCTTACCTTGTTATTCTTCAATTCTTATATCTTATCTCCTCTTTAAATTATTAAAAAAAATCCATCACTTATCCATCTTATCTGCCGAATTTTAACAACAATAAAACACCTCCCTTATAGTGCCTTAATGCCGTCCAACTCTCTTGTTCCTTGCACCAAAATAAAATTCTTTTGTTTGCTCCCCAAGTGACTCGAACCTAGGCCCAATACCCTTGCATGTGGCGCCATTTCTAGAGGCCCTAAGTGGCATCTTCAGGCCACTTTTCCAAGCCTATTTGTGTGTCAATTTTCACATACTTTTTCTCTTAAGGCCACCTTGCCTTAATTCCTCTTTTAAACTTTAAAACTCGATATTTCTAAGTCATTTCTATGTTTCCAAAAATTTTCGTTTGGCTCTTTAAACTTGACATTTCCTTACATTTCCAAGTTTCCTGAAATGTTCACTTTCCTCTTTAACTTAGGTTTCCAAAATGTTCACTTTCCTATTTTACTTAGGTTTCCAAAATGTTCACTTTCCTATTTTACTTAGGTTTCCAAAATGTTAACTTTCCTCTTTTTAACGTAACATTTCTATACATTCCCAGGTTTCCAAAAATATTCAAAATTTATTCATAACACATAAGACATGTCATTTCGTACAATTAAACCAAAAATGCATAGGCCCTTTTCAGGATGTTACAGAAGAAAAATTCAAAAAAATTATTTTTATTTTTTATTACTTGAATTTTCTTTTGAAAAAAATAGGAACAAAGTGGTCCACATGGTTTGGGGTTATCCATACGGCTGTGTGAGACACACGGGCTAGACAAACGGGCATGTCTCTGACCGTGTGCATATTGGAGCTAATTTTTTCAATTTTAATTTGACCCACACAGGCACATAGAGTTACATAGGCTAGAGACATCACGAGCATGTGGTAGAAAGTGTGGCTTACATAGGCTCGCACATAGGCATGAGAGAAGCAAAGAAGCATCACATACAGCCTAGCATACAGCCATGTGTGACACATATGTGTGTCCTTGGCCATGTGGGTACTGGGCTTATTTTTAACTAATTTTTATCATACACAGTCTGCGTGATTCCACACGGCCGTATAGTGTATGTAACATCCTAAATTAGGGGTTGTTTGTAATTTAATTATTTTCCCATGTGTGTGCTTGAAGAAATGAATATTATGATTGCTAAGCATGTTCTAGGGTCTAGAAATAACCCCGAGCTAGGCCTGACTTAGGACTAAAAATTTCTTTTTAAGTGTTTAAAAGAAGGGAGCTAGGTCATATAGGGGTTAAGAAAAATTTTCGAAGGAACATGACACAAGGATTTAATTGGCATGATTGGCTTGGTGCGTCAAAGGAAGTTTTCAAGGGGGAGAGGTTAGAACCGTGGGAGTTACAAGGGGGAGGCATTCTGCTTTTGGGCTTTTTGGGCGGTTAAGAAAGGGGCTAAAGTAGGAAGGCTTTAAAAATTAAATGGTGAGGTTTAAGAGCATGAAAGTCGATTAGGAAGAATGGAATGGGGCGATATAAGAGGGCTATGGTAGTGAGGTCCTATGTTCGAACCAAGGGAGCAGCAATTGGGGTTTTATTTTTTTCAAAGCTGGCGTGAATGGGAGAAGGAGCTAATGGTCTGATTTTTGGACTTTTAACTTGATAAGGATAAGTTTAATTTTTGCACTTAATTTCGGCTAGAAGGGTAAGTGTTAGTGGTTTATTTTCTTTTAAATTGTTTGAGGAGTGGCTAGGAAATACAAATAAAAGATAAATGTTATTTTTGAGTGATAATTAAAAGCTGAAATTATCACAAAAAGAGGGTGAGAGTTGGCCGAATGAAGGACTCATTAGGGTCATCCACATTCGGTTTATCACCTAAAGATAGGGGCCGAAATTCATAAAAAAATTCTTTTCTTTTCTCTTCTTGTTGCTGGCCGAATTCTTCATAACCACAATTGCTAAAATTCTTCAAAAATTCTCTTCTTCTTTTCTTCTTCTTAGCCGAACCTACCCTCTCTCTTTACTAAAAATTTTACCTTCCATTTGTGTTGCTAGCCGAATGTCTCTTCCATAAGAGGCTTAAGCCGAATCCTCCCAAACCAAGGTGCTGTCGATTTCAATAGTGTGGTAAGGACTCTCTCTGAGTTTAATTCTTTATTCTTGTTTTGGCCAGCCGAAACCATGAGGTTTAACCCTGTATTTTTGTGTATGACCAAACCTATTCAGGGTCTTGGATTGGTAACCCTTTTTAGAAGCCAGCGTTAAGGAGAATTGAGTGGTCTTTCGGGATTCAAGGTGAGCATGGTAGGTAGGCTATGACATTCGGCCAAAGGCCATGCTATGTACTTCATGTGGTGACCAATTTTTATTGTGGAATTTCGGCAGAGTCTTAATCAAGTGACGATTTTGGGATTTGTTTGGAAACCAAATCCATTTAAGGTAAGTGCCGCAAAAGAGCCTTTGGTATTAATTTGGTTTAGCCGAATAGGCCTATGTCACTAACCTTGTTGTTGGCCGAATATAGGGTCAAAGGATCTAGCATCATAGAACGGATCTTCGGGATCTAGGAATTTCGTTAGTAACAGGTGTGTAAAAAATCACTACACACTTTATTAGTTAACATGACTATATTGTTGCCTTTTAATCATTGTGGTAGTGGTTTGCTTGTGGGCATAAGCATGGTTTCCGGGTAAGTCCCCTATTACTTTGTCTATGATATATGATTGAGTATGCCATCATATGCTGTTAAATGCTATGCTATACATAAATGCATGATATATGGGATTATGATATTGTTATGTAAGCATGATGATGGTAGGATTGATGAGAGGAGGGGGATGATCTTATGGACTGTCACCAGTGGTTTTGACCACAAGATGGGTTGGCCCCATCAGATTAATTGTGACTTCGGTCACCAGTGGTTTTGACCACACTGTTGTTAAATTGTGACTAAGTCCCAGTGGTTTGGTACCACCAATGGTTTTGACCACATTATGATATTTGTGACCTATGGTCATCAGTGGTTTTGACCACACGATGGGTTGGCCCCATCATTTAATTTGTGACACTAGTCACCAGTGGTTTTGACCACCAATGGTTTTGACCACACGGGGTAGTAAAGGAGTACGGATGGTTAGTTGGGTTGCATGTTGCATGTTTATTAATAAATTGTGTATGAGATACATTTTTTCGGGTGGGGGATTTACACACTGAGTCTTGGTGACTCACCCCTTCCCATACTATTTTGCAGATGAGTAGATCGCGGAGATGGAGCCGGGGAGGACTCGAGGCGCCATGCTTGTTTCTCGATTTGGAACCTTATTTAAATCAGTTTTAGTTCATTTATTTTCTAAGTCTTTTATTTTGGGTTGTAATAAGGCCACTAATTATTATTTGGATGTTTATTTTATTGTTTTATTTTACTTATGTTATATTACAAACGAAATTTATAAATGTTAAGTGAACCGGTTAAAAGTAACTTTTTCAAACTTAATAACTTCTACGGGTTTTCAAAGATGTTACCATCGGGTAACAAAATACACCAAGTCAACTATAACCTTGACAAATTTTAAAATTTACATGATCAAACGTTTTCAAAGGGTTTATCAACACAACCATGTTTATAAAAATAATCCCAACTGAGTTTTATCAAACCCTGTTTTAATACCTTAGCCATATTTTAACATGTTTTCACCAGACACTCAAAATGTTTCAAATAATTTTACTCCGTGACATACCAGATCCAGTCAGAACTCATGGGCTGGGTTTGGGGTGTTACAGCGTACATGGCCTGGCTTGCCACAATATCATATACTTTTTTTTCTTTTTTAAAGCTAGTTTTTTTCCTTCTCCTTTTCTTTCCTTCCTACTTCACCAAAGTGATTTTATTTAGTTTTGTAACACCCCAAACCCAGCCTAGACGTTATGGCCAAATCCAGGAGTGTTACGACGATGGGTTTTAAGACACGTCTTTATGCTAAATCATCTCGTATTATTTGTTACCAAAACGAGTCCACATTTTCAAAAAAAACTTGTTTTTATGTACTTATTTAAAACAATTATAAGATATCCTTTAAAGTTTTTGTAAAATTTGCAGCGAAAGTTTGAAAATCGTTTAAAACAAAACCACGCTCGTGTTTTAAAAAAAAATAACATTTGTTTGAGTAAAATCGATATTTTTTCGAATCATTGCAGTTTAGAAATCATAACGCAATCAAACTCAAAAATTCAAACCAAACAGTCCAAAAAGTCCGGAGAGTCCAAAAATTACAAAACTCTCACGAAAATCAGAAATTTTAGTAAAACCGTTAAATGATAATAATGAAAAAAAATTTCATCAAGTGGTCACCGCTGAGCCTTCTTCACACCAACCCGCCTATGTCTGTGGATTACCTGAACATAATAGACAAATCAATGTGAGTTTTCATAAACTCAGTGTGTAACCCAATAGAGATAGTCATGCAATATACACAAAATTTCATATATAGCCAGCTACAGATTTGTACCTAAGTCCATAATAGAAACAGATATCAGAGTTAGATAACAGGTTAGACATATAGAATCCTACCCCCATCCTCTACACACCATCTCCGTCCATCCCATCACACCATGTGGGGTTAAAAACACCCACCCATCTCTACACACCATATAGTGTCAATGCGACTCATAACAGATAATATGCAGTCAAGCTGCCAAAATATAGGTGAAAGGCCGTCGTACAGACCACTTCCTCCACATATGAAAATCCCATCCCAAACATAGATACAGAATACAGATGAAAAAATAGCAAAATAAACATGCTTAACATGCTCGTAACAGATAAATACATACTTAACTGTACAGTCAGACATACATATTAGTTTCCTACTCAGATCAGACTATCAGAGTATCAGGTCACATGAAATAGGGTTTGGTTAGCCCTTACCGACCTTATGGTAGGCCCATAGTTGATTGGAACGACCCGTGTGACCCAAGGGAAAGTTTCAAAATTTTGGGCCCACATGCCCATGTGGCCCACACGCCCAACTTGACCCTACCCTTGTGGCCCACACGGCCTGGCCCAAAGCTCACACGCCCATGTAGCATGCTCGTGTGGTCCCACACACTCAACTAGCTACACATTCACCATTACAAAACCATGTCTCAAACACGGCCACACCCTCAACAGTCACACGGTTGTGTGTCGCCCACGGCTGACCACACGCCCATGTGATGTTGACAGTCCAATTTTGGCTTTCGTTGAACCTTTTTTCCTCATGTTTAAAGTACACACCTGGTATGGTTTTGAAGCTACTGCTATCCCGAGCCCACCAGAACCTAAAAAGAGCATTCCAACAATTAGCTTAGCAACTAATTTGCGAATTCATCAAACTAAATTGAACAATGCGCACACAGTTACTACCACCAAACATGACCACATGCACGAATCAGGCCGTTGGATCAAAATCTAGTACTACACCACCTTTTCCAATGCAACCTTTTCCAAAAATTAAACCAACTAATAAGAACACCAACACGACGGACTAACAAAAGAATCCAACCGAAAACAACTTACAGACTTACCACGATGAGTGAATAACAAATGAAATGTAGATCCCCCATGACTAAGAGGACCAATTCGTTGAGCGAAATAACAAAAAAATAACACGAAAAAGGTTGCAAAAAAAAAAAAAAAGAAGAAGAAGAAGAAAAAGTAATGTCAAAATGTGAAACAGAAAGGGAAGTTTTGGGAAAATAAAATAAAATAAAATAATAAAAATAATATCAAATATTATCCCAACATCCCCACTAACCACTAACAACTAACACCCTTATCCCACCAAATCCGACACACTACCCACATCCAACTACTTCAGACTCCCAACTCCACCGAACCTTAATCAGAAAATTGAAACAAAAATATCATCTTTGCTCCCACGGGAAATCAAACACGAGACCTTAGAATAAGCTAACACCTTACCACCTAAACCAGCAGGCTCATTCTGATATGAGTTTACAAACAATATTACAAAAGCCGACCCAACAGGGATAAGGCTTAGATAAAAAATAACAAAAATTTTCAAAGAGTAGGAATTGAACCCAAGACCTCATACACACACCCAAAACACTTAACCATAAAAGCAGATACATATTTATATCAAGATTCACAGAAACAAGATTAATTTATCCAAGGCGTTACAAGTTTTATATTTTATTTATTTTTATTTTTGTTTTTATATTTTATTTTATTTTATTATGCATTGTTCTTTTATTATTTTTGTTAGTTGTTTTTCTATTTTGTTATCTATTTATTTTCTTATTCATTTTTGTCTATTTTCTTATTAGTTTACTCAGAAACATGCATTACATTTAGAATTGCCCACGATTCGGTTTTCAATATTCCGACGAACTCATCCAAATTCAGGGCAGTTTCAGTTCTTTTTCTCCATATGATATTGTACTTATTCTATGATTTTAATTGTTTGAATATCGAGGGCAATTAATTGTTTGTATATTGAGGGCAATGTACACTTTAAGTGTTGTGAGGATTCTAAATGTTTATGCAATATAGCCACCGAATTATTTTTTGTGTTTAAGTAATTTTCTCGAACCTAACATTGAAGTAATTTGTTTTAATTTGGAGTTTTTATTGATTCGGCTTTGAAATAATTTGTAATTTTTTGTGCATTGTGTGATTTATACTTCCAGAAATGAGAGAGTCAAGCATGATAACTTTTTTTTTTTAGAAATAAATATTTTAGGTTGTCTCCCTAAATTGAAGTATTATCTTGAAATTTTAAATTTACAAGTTTAACCTCAAAGCCATAATTTTTTTGTGAGCTAAAAGCCTATAGAGCATATATTTAATTTCATGCTCATTGTATTTTTGGTTGTGAGTATGTCAACTTCATTTGGATTTCTAGAACTTTCTTCAATTATGCATGTCGAGACTACATTATTGTTTTGATATACTAAGATGATAAAGACACTTAGGATTTAACCCACCTAACATTTAATCAGCTTACCAATTGTATTAACCCCTAGTAAACCCGTTGATCCTAACACATTTTTTTCTAACTCGTTAATGTTAACCCTTAACTCATTTCTATGTTGTAAAATTATCTTTTTTATTGACTCCTTTTTTCCGTCGAGATTTGATTTAGTTAGTTGCCTAACTATGTTTCGTTATTTTAATTGCTGAATTTTATTTTGTTTTAAAAATCAAAACAAGAAAAGGAAAAAGGAAAAAAAAGGAAAAATCAAAAACATAAAAAGAGAAAATATATCAAAAAAAAATTTAATTGAGCTTGATTGGTTAGTTTCATATTCTGTTGAAAAGATTAGGTCCATTTGTGATTATTCTTGTTGATGTAATTTCTTTTAATTTAGCAACTAATTTTCTTTTTCTAGCTTAATAATTTATCATATCGATCTCAATTATAACCAACTTTTCTAACTTCTTCCATACCATTAACCTAAGCTCCGTTACAACTGTGTAAAGACCTCTTGATTGGTGTTTCATCTCATTTTATAGTGGTAGATAGTTGATTTTCAAGTAAGCACATGGTAATAACATTTTTCATTCGACTGTTGAATACATATTACTTAAACCTTAAACACTTTGAGTGCTTTGAGTGATCTTTAGTGAGGATGTTAATTTTTGTTGAGTTTGAATTTCAGATAATTATTGAGATAGAGGAGATGCCTAATGTCTTTTATGCGTTAAGAATCTTTGCTTGGATTGCTTATTCTTTTTAGTGTTGTTTTAGTTTAAATTTCCGATGCATGATTATCTATGGGTTGTCCTAAAACATGATTGGTGAAAACAATGAACTACGAAAAGTTAACTTGAATGTGGGTTGTGGATTTTGCTTGAGGACAAGCAAACCCTTAAGTATAGGGATATTTGGTAAATGCCAAAAGTAACATGTTTAGCCTTATTCTTAACGCATTTTTGGATGATTATTCAATTTAAAATGGTGAATTTTATGCCCTTAATCCTTTAAAAGACTTAAGAGAGTATTTGGGAGCAAAAGGAGTGAAAAACGAGTGAAAATAAAAAAAAATCGAAGCAAGTTTCAGGAACCACACGGGCTGGACACATGGCCGTGTGAGCCACACAGGCTGCCACACGGCCATGTGCTAGACCGTGTGGAAATCACGAATGGCACTCCAAACCTGCAAGAAAAAGTGCTTTTTTAGATTTTTTAGGCATTTTAAGACCTAGATATGATAAAGATAAGAAGAGGGGAGTGAGTCGTCATTGAATACTCAAAAGAACAACTCGAAAGACACCATTGAAGCTAAGTCTCCATCAAGGTTGAAGATTTCCTTTTGATTTATTTGAAGTTTATTATGAGTTTCTTTATATCTTGTGGTTATACTGTCTTTGAGATATTTTTATTTGCTATCATGAACTAATTTTTCTAAAAACTTAAGGAGATAAACCCTACGATAGATTGTTTTATTTTACTTCTATTTTTACGCAATAAATACTTGGATCTTGTTCTCAATTATGTGTGCTTAATTCTTGGTTTAATATTTCTTGACCATTAATCCATGTTTGATGTGCTTAATTCAGAGGATGAAAATCTCTTTTTAAGAGTATATCTAGCATAATTGAGTGGAGTTGTTGCAATCCTAGAAATAGGATAACGTAAATCTATCAAATTATAATCAAATCTAATAGGGGGATCCGTAGATCGAGTTAATGCAACAATAGGAGTTTTAATTATAAATAAATTTCAATTAATCAACCTAGAGTCGGTTGCTCTTACTCTGAAAAGATATATTAGCATAACTTATGGATTTCTACAAATCAAGATACTAAGTGAAGAAATTGTTTAATTCTGATTGATATTGACAGATGAAAACTAGGTGGATTCTTTATTAGGTATTGTTTCGCTTCTTAGTTGTTAATCGTTTGTTTTCCTGATTCATTCTTTGTTGTGTTCTTTATTTATTTCATTTAGTTAATTTTAGTTTTAATCAATCTATCTAATTTTTCGATTAAATAATAAAAAGACAGTAATTATAATTACTAGTATTTTTAGTCCTCGTGGGAACAAAATCTTTGCTCATTGTAGCTACACTATTTATTGATAGGTGCACTTGCCTTTGTCGAATTTTTAGTTGGTTTGCGACTGCAATCAACCTTCAATCTCTCAAAGCAACGAGTTAATCCGATTGGGGCTAATGACCTCCATTGAACATGATGGATCACGAAATTGTGCCATGGTTGCGAGCTGCCATGCATAACCTATGACATTCTACCCTACCTGTTCTAGTGACGCCCTAGTCGTGTATTCCATATTGAACTGGTATATCTTATCTTGGAACTGTCATAAGGCTTTGGCAGATTCCCAACTTGCTTCAATGCAAGGAAATCCCTTTCACTGAACTATGTATTCATGCTACAGCCTACACTACTTTCATCTAATCACACGGTCTACCTCGATGCTTTTAACTTCACGATCGTAAGAGGCCTTCACCTCCATTCGTGCTCTTTCGGTAACTCAAGTTTATGGCAACTCAAATTTGTAGGCCACCTTGCCTGCTTATTTCTCAACTTGGAATGGGCCCTTATACCGTTTCACAAGCCCTTTGTGCAAGCCATTGTGGCACAAAATGAAATGTAACTTCACAAGGACTGAATCACCAACATGAAATTCCACATCCCTACGGTTCTAATCAGCCCACTTCTTGTTGCTCTTACTTGCCTTGTGTAGACATGAAACACCCCAAACCCAGCCCAGAAGCCCTGACCGGATCTGGCATGCTTCTAAAGAAAATCCATTCAAATCTTGTTTGAAACTTTGCTAAAAACATGTGTATTTTTGAAAACACTTGATTTAGGTTGGGCTAGAATTAAGAACCCGTGTCGATAAGGTGTTAAAAACAATTCGATATTTATACTTAAGAAAAATTCAACTTTTAAACTTTAAATTCGATGATAATCGTATCATACTAAGTAATTTAAAAGCATGCATAAACGATTCAATACTTTGGCCTTATTACATCAAATAAAAAAACCTGAATAATTCAAAAACTTAAACATAAATAAAAATAAATTAATCCTTGAGCTTTGCATGGCCACCCTTGAGCTCCTGCCGACCTGGTCCTTCAGTGATCATCACCTGAAAAATAGTCCCACAAGGGGTGAGTCAAAAAGACTCAATGTGTACAACCAACACCAAACTCAAATAAATTCAGGCATATCAAATCATACATAATCATATAGCATTAAATAAAATGATGCAATCCGGACCCAAGCCTAGTTATCCATCCGCTACACGCCACCCGTACTAACCATCACACCGTGGGGACTACTAAGTCAACCCTCCATCCGCTACACACCATCGAAGGCAATACATAAATGACGTGCTCATCGCCTTATAAAGTTCGTGGCATAGCCACCAGATACATACTTTGTGTCATGAGACACCATATTCAGATATCGTGGTCTTAGGTCACCACATTCAGATATCGTGGTCTTAGGTCACCACATTCACTTCCCCTTTTTCATAATATCCCATATGCCCATGTCATACAAAATCATGCAACATAATGCCTTAGGCCCGATTTCACATTCTTATCATATTCATATTCATGGCATAACAAGTCTTATCATACTCATAGCAGGAGTAGGAAAACGTACCTTAGTATTGTGTACCATAACATGGTACTTAGCCATATTTTTCCACATTCGTATAACATACATACATATTAAACAGTGCCTTAAACTTATTAAGAAATAGTGTTGGGTACACACCTGATATACTTATCGAATTTACTGAAATCCTGAAATCTCGTTCTATCGCTTTAGATCTTTAATTCCTATATTCGGCCAACCCTAACATGTTAGTAAAAAGCCATTCGACTATAAATCCCAATCCTAGTAGGATTGTTGTAATCAAATTCTTACCTTGGTGCCGATTGGATTAAAAATTAAATCCCGAAACTTTGTGATGCTTCTTTATTGCAATCGGCTATACCCTTAATCATTGAAATGGTTAGTTTTGGCTTTTTAAACAAATAAGAATTAGATCTAAATACAACAATAGGGCCTTGGCCGAATGTCAGATTCACTTACCTTTATGAATTTAAATTCCCAGAAACCTCAGCTTACTTCTGTCGCCTTCCTCCTAAAAACCGAAGTCACCTAATTTTTACCTACATTCGACAATCCTCCACTTATTCAATAAACCAAAATTCTCAATTATCTTAGCCCATATGGTATTCGGCCAAAAAGAAAAGAATAGAAAAGGGCCATTCGTCCATCTACCATTAATTACTCACCTTCGCTTTTCCAAAATCGGCACTTCCGCTTATTATAAAGCGTGATTCGCTTAGGGCTAAAGAAGAGAAATTGATAGGCATAGACAATTGATTCGGGTTAGATCTTGATGAGAAGAGAGGAAGAAATCATGAGGAAAAGAAATCCGAAACTTCATCAGAATACCCCTATACCAAAGTTCAATCATGCATCTTTAGATAAGACTATTACATTTGGTGCCAAAACAATTATGGCATGACATCGTTTAATTAAAACATTTGTATATAATATTTTAACTTACCAACCATTTTTGCTCACTTATTTATTGTTTATTAATTCATTCCATATATACCAAAATACTTCAAGTAATGAAAATAGATAAAATTTCAAGAACTTACATTTTAATCCCTATCACATGGGAACATCTTTGAACTACATATGTACATGCCATTTTAATACAAAATATAGTACCTACTTTTGAAGCCCTTGAGGATGTGATGAGATGAGAGATCTTCTAGTTGGACTTCTCTTCTAGTCTAATTGTACCTACGCGCTAAATAAACGCTTAAGCGATGAAGGCTTAGTAAGCACTACAAGAATAAATAAGTAAATAATCATAACAAAATATTTTAAACTCATTCAATTATTACATTTCTACTCACATATAAGTTTCTTCAACTATGCCTTGCAATAATAAAATTCAACTTATCTTTTATAAGGTATGAATCTTACCTTAACACATCAACGATTCACTTTTGTTCTCATTTCACATTCTTAGCCCAAAGTAGACTTTATAGAACACACCGGATATACGGAACAAATACAGAGGTGCATTATGATGCACAAGTGAACAGAGAGCACCAATGTGCTAATAATCGAGAGCACCAACGCTAATATCGAGAGCACCAACGTGCTAATATCGTAGAGAGCGCTAAAGTTCCTTAATGGCATGCCACTAATATCCCAAAGAGTTCTAAATTCCGTCTACTTGGGCATTAAAGTTGAATCTTATATATTTAAATAATTTACATAAATATTTCAAAAGGATAAATAACAATAATTTAAAATTTTGTAGTACTTACTACAAAAGGTTGAGGTGATATAAATTCTTCTTCCTTCACTCCTTAACCTTCTCTTTTCCTTTTCCTTCAATTCGGTCCTCACATTCCTTTTCTTTTCTTCAATTTCATATAAACATATAACATTTATATGTTAAAAATAATCAAATAATTTCCTGTACTATTTAATAAAATAGACATGTATTTTATGATAAATTCAACCTTTCTTACTTTTGCTCACACTTCAATTTAATCCTTTACTCATAAACTTATTCAAAGCTGTCCTTTTGTGTCATAGTCACAAAATTATTTATTTTCAGAGCTACAGAACTCCAAATGAAGAACCATTAATTTTTCCTGAAACTAGACTCACATATATTCATACCATAAAATTTCCAGAATTTTAGCTAAGCCAATTAGTACAGTTTATTCATCAAAGTCACCCCTATTCTTCTGTCTGGAAGTTCTGACCCTTCTTCACTAAAAATTAATTATCTCTTCATACAGAATTCACATGATGTTTCCGTTTATTTCTATTGAAAATAGACTCATTCAGGATTCTAAACATATAAATTTAAGCCCCTAATTATTTTTCTCCATTGTTTTATGATTTTCCAAAGTCAGAACAGGGGATCTCGAAATTGCTTTGAACCAGTCTTACAAAAATATAAATATCTCAAATTACAGAATTCCTTTGCTTTCCCTGTTTCTTTCATATGAAAATATACTCAATAAGCTTTAATTTCATATCTTATTCAACTTCTAATTCCACTTCTACGATTTTTGGTGATTTTCAAAGTTACTCTACTGCTGCTGTCCAAACTGTTTTAGTGCAAACTGTTTATTACAACTTTTCCCTAAGCTTTCAATAAATGATAATTTCGTCCCTGCTCAATTAACTTCTCAGCTGAGCTGATTTTCTCAATAAACAATTTATTCTATTACTTTAAACTACTTTATAATCTTTGGGAATCAGAATTTTAGTAATAGACTTTAATTCCAAACATTTTCACAATTTAATTCTTAAAATCAATTTCTAACTAGATATTCCATTAATTAAACCCCTAATTCATCAATTTGATCCACATAGCTCATGTTTAAAAATCTAAGAATTTCCAGAATTTCAACTTAATTCAACAAAGCTTTATTCTAAAACTTATAAAGCATCAAAATTAAAAGAGAAGGGCTAAATTGACTTACCAATTAAACATCCAAGCTTTAAACCATTAATTTCTCCTTTTTCTTTCTTTCCCTTTTCTTCCCCTGCTCTCTGTTTCGTTTGCTTCTCTGTTTCTGTTTCTATCTTTTTTTTTTCTTTAGTTTGTTTATATAATATAATATTATAATAATATAACATAATATAAATATATAATATAATAACATACTTTAAAAATCTCAGATTTTTCATACTTAACTCCTCAACTTTACAAAATGGCATAATTGCCATTTTGGTCCTTTATAATTTCTTTTAATCTATAATTTAACTTTTACACCTTTTTCAATTTAGTCCTTTTCATTTAATTTCCTACCCAAACGTTAAAATTTTCTAACGAAAGTTTAATACTACTTTACTAACATTTTATAAATATTTATAAAAGTATTTCCTATCATATAAATATTCATGCAAATATATTGAAATAAATTTCTATTTAAATTGGATTTATGGTTTAAACAATTGTTCGATAACCTTGAATTTAGGCCATTACAACTCTCCCCTTTAAGGATTTTCGCCTCAAAATCTTACCAGAAAGAAGTTTGTATATTGTTTCCTCATTGCCTCCTCTAGTACCCATGTCACTTCCTCAATCCTGCTTTTGCTACAATACTTTTACCAAACTTTTTTTTTTCTAAGCTCCTTTGTTTCTGTGCCAATATCTTGATCTCGTTCTTCATCGTAACTCATATCCGATTGAATCTCCACTTCTATCGAAGAAATAACATGTGAAGGATCTGACCGATATCGTCGTAGCATAGACACATGAAAAACATTATGGATTCTATCAAGTTCTGGTGGTAATGCCAACCGATAAGTGACCGGTCTAATTCTTTCTATGATATCATATGGCCCAATAAATCTTGGACTCAATTTACCCTTTCGATCAACCCGAGAACTTTCTTCCAAGGGACACTTTCGAAATACCTTGTCACCGACCTTTACTTTTTTCTTCTGCTTCCTGATCAAATCAACCCCATGTATCTTCTTTTCATTGAGCTCATTCAATATAACGGTGTTCTACATTTTCTACCATACAAAGCTTCATACGGAGCCATTTTAATACTAGACTAATAATCGTTATTGTAAGCAAATTCAATCAAAGGTAGATACCTCTCCCAATTACCTTGAACTCTAGTATACAACATCGAGCATATCTTCCAATACCGAATTACACGCATTGATTGGCCATCCGTCTGAGGATGAAATGCAAGATCTTGAAATACAACCGAGTACCCAAAGCTTTTGTAATTTATCCTTAAACGAGACGTAAATCGTGGATATCCAATATAATGGAGACATGCACTCTATGTAGCCCGACAATCTCGAGATATATACTGATTTAGCCGCTTTATATAAAAATTAATCTATACATACCGAATAAAGTACCGATTTTGTCAATCGGTCAATAATCACCCAAATAACATCTCTTTTTTTCCTGAGATAATGGAAACCCGATACAAAATCCATAGTGATTCTTTCCCATTTCCATTCGGTATAGTAATTAGTCAAGTAACCCAAGGTACCGATGTTCTGCTTTTGACTCGTTGACATATCGACATCTTGATACAAACTCGAAATATCACGTTTCATACCGCCACCAAGACATCTTCTTCCTAAATCTAACCAATTCTCTCGAATTATCCATCAATTTGCGAATGAAAAGTCAGATCAAATCGAGTTAATTACTCAATAATTTCTGTAATTATTTTCGTAACCCTAAGGTGAACTACAATCTCGATCGAAATTATCAATACTAGAATACCATGAAATCTTACAATTTCGAATGTACATCTCCGCAAGTTTCAAGCCATCAATCGCTTCGACTTTATAAATTAATCAACTATCACTCATATAGCATTCTTATAAGTTATTCAAATCGTAAAGTGAACCGTAAATCAGTAAATCTCTATCAAACATTTCACGATCGATTCTCCATATAGTTTGTCAATTTCATAGACTTATATCTCATTTCCATCCCAAAGATCTTTACTAGTCGTAATAATTCTATAAACACCAATACCGGATATTCAACTAAAATTAATCCTTCATCGACAATAGCAATCGAATATTTATTACTCACAGAGCGAACAATTATTTTCCCATTCAAATCATCTACAACTATATTTATTTTTCCACGATTCGCATCGAACTTAACCGATGCTTCAATTATTAGAACTTCCATCTACTCAAAATTCTACTAGCATTGATTAGTCCATTTCAAACCCCGTGTCTTCCTCAGAGTATTCTTATCATTGATATAGCTATCATAGAAAACACTTCCACAAATATTAAAAGAAATCCCAACACTTCAAATTACCCCAAGTCCACAATCATCAAATAGCTAAAGCCATAGTAATCGTAATAGATCTCACATTTCAATAATATAAATGGATCAATACTTCAACTTCAATGGTGCTTTAAAATAGAAGAAGAAATCCAAGAGTAGTCTCAATAATAACCAAGATAATAATACAACTTTTATAATCTAAGATCCATATCACCGAGCTCCCATAATCGAACCAAGATTTATAATCGTAATATATATTTACCTTCTATCAATGAATACCCTTTCACGATGAATCATATTTGATAGATAAGATCGACTATAAAATAATAAGAAAACCAATATAATGAAATCCCGGATGTGGCATAATGAAATCCTGATGTGGAGCTATATTGAATTTCCGAGAATAAAACCACATTCAATGATAAAGAAATCGATAATATTCCAAAGAAAACCGTAAGAGGAATACCATTTATCCTCATTAGAAACGATTGTGATAAAGATAATGCAAATTATGATATGTACTAGAATATCAACCGTAGAAATAGAAAATAACTTCATATGAATCGATCATTAAGTCTTCTATCTAATGTAACAAATTAGAAAATCCAAAGAAAAATAGAGCAAGACCGATCAAGAATCAACCGTAACTTCCATTTTAACGTTATGATTCCAAATTTTCTACACAATAAAATCACATCCTAACAGCTTGCATAGACCTCAAGATAAAAGAACATATAGAATACCCATATAGAATACTCGTAAGAGATCATTGTAAAATACCCAACTATAGCAAATTGATTCAAATATTTCGCAATTCCCTTACTAATCCGCTAACATATATAATCATCAACATTCCCATATCATTCACTTCACTCATAAAGCTTTTTCATTAACTCATTCCGTAGTTACCATATCCGAATAAATCAATTTCGATATATGACTTCTTCCTTTAATAGTAGCAATCGTATTCCCAAATAATTTTCGTAAAAGAAATCGATAAATTCACGCTCATATTCAACAATGTACATGTGGTTCGCTTCAAATCCGTAAATTTCTTTTCTTCTTCTAAAGATAAAGTTGACTCACATATTTCTTTTAAATTCGTATACAAAGGAATTCCAATTAATTTTCTCTCGCAGAATGGATATTCATGACAATGTTCCACCATTGGTAAGCCTCACCCTTTAATAAAGATATCGACATTTCAACTTTTCATCTCTTGTATAACGTAATTCTTCAAATATTCTTTGATTGTTCTCTAACCATTCTTCAAATTTTTGGGTCATCATCTTTCTTTCCTTTAAATTCTTCGCCCACACTTTTGAACTAAATCATTATAATTCCTATCAATTTCACTATAAATATAACTGTACCAATAAGGGTAGAGATCGTAAGGCCTCATAATTTAGATTCATGTATATACTCATATAACATAACATTTATCATTTCTTACTATAAAACATTTATCCACATCTTTTCAAATTCGTGTCATCATAAGTAACATTTTACTTAATTATTTGAACATCACTTTCGTAATTATCAAATTATTTCAATTGGAAAACATTTATTTCTTTAACATTTCCTCTTTCTATATTAAGAGGAAACCAACTCTATTTTATTAAATTCATAAATTCCAAAGATACATCACAAAATCAGATCTTTTATTCTTTCGTAAGACATCTTTAAGTTTCTACAATATTCATAAATTACACAATTAAATAACTAAACCTCATCTCATCACATCAATTTTAAAATGGCATGTACAAATAGACTCATACTCGACCCAAGAATTCGTAAAACCTAGGCTCGATATTAATAAATGTAATACCCTATACCAAAGTTCAATCATGCAATTTAGATAAGACTATTACATTTGGTGCCAAAACAATTATGGCAGACATCGCTTAATTAAAACATTTGTATATAATATTTTAACTTACCAACCATTTTTGCTCACTTATTTATTGTTTATTAATTCATTCCATATATACCAAAATACTTCAAGTAACCGAAAATAGATAAAATTTCAAGAACTTACATTTTAATCCCTATCACATGGGAACATCTTTGAACTACATATGTACATGCCATTTTAATACAAAATATAGTACCTACTTTTGAAGCCCTTGAGGATGTGATGAGATGAGAGATCTTCTAGTTGGACTTCTCTTCTAGTCTAATTGTACCCACGCTGCTAAATAAACGTTAAGTTTGAAGGCTTAGTAAGCACTACAAGAATAAATAAGTAAATAATCATAACAAAATATTTTAAACTCATTCAATTATTACATTTCTACTCACATATAAGTTTCTTCAACTATGCCTTGCAATAATAAAATTCAACTTATCTTTTATAAGGTATGAATCTTACCTTAACACATCAACGATTCACTTTTGTTCTCATTTCACATTCTTAGCCCAAAGTAGACTTTATAGAACACACGGATATACTGGAATAAATACAGAGGTGCATTATGATGCACAAGTGAAGAAGAGAGCACCAATGTGCTAATAATCGAGAGCACCAACGTGCTAATATCGAGAGCACCAACGCATAATATCGAGAGAGCGCTTAAAGTTCCTTAATGGCATGCCACTAATATCCCAAGAGTTCTAAATTCCGCCTACTTGGGCATTAAAGTTTAATCTTATATATTTAAATAATTTACATAAATATTTCAAAAGGATAAATAACAATAATTTAAAATTTTGTAGTACTTACTACAAAAGGTTGAGGTGATATAAATTCTTCTTCCTTCACTCCTTAACCTTCTCTTTTCCTTTTCCTTCAATTCGGTCCTCACATTCCTTTTCTTTTCTTCGATTTCATATAAACATATAACATTTATATGTTAAAATAATCAAATAATTTCCTGTACTATTTAATAAAATAGACATGTATTTTATGATAAATTCAACCTTTCTTACTTTTGCTCACACTTCAATTTAATCCTTTACTCATAAACTTATTCAAAGCTGTCCTTTTGTGTCATAGTCACAAAATTATTTATTTTCAGAGCTACAGAACTCCAAATGAAGAACCATTAATTTTTCCTGAAACTAGACTCACATATATTCATACCATAAAATTTCCAGAATTTTTAGCTAAGCCAATTAGTACAGTTTATTCATCAAAGTCACCCCTATTCTTCTGTCTGGAAGTTCTGACCCTTCTTCACTAAAAATTAATTATCTCTTCATACAGAATTCATATGATGTTTCCGTTTATTTCTATTGAAAATAGACTCATTCAGGATTCTAAACATATAAATTTAAGCCCCTAATTATTTTTCTCCATTGTTTTATGATTTTCCAAAGTCAGAACAGGGGATCTCGAAATCGCTTTGAACCAGTCTTACAAAAATATAAATATCTCAAATTACAGAATTCATTTGCTTTCCCTGTTTCTTTCATATGAAAATAGACTCAATAAGCTTTAATTTCATATCTTATTCAACTTCTAATTCCACTTCTACAATTTTTGGTGATTTTTCAAAGTTACTCTACTGCTGCTGTCCAAACTGTTTTAGTGCAAACTGTTTATTACAACTTTTCCCCTAAGCTTTCAATAAATGATAATTTCGTCCCTACTCAATTAACTTCTCAGCTGAGCTGATTTTTCTCAATAAACAATTTATTCTATTACTTTAAACTACTTTATAATCTTTGGGAATCAGAATTTTAGTAATAGACTTTAATTCCAAACATTTTCACAATTTAATTCTTAAAATCAATTTCTAACTAGATATTCCATTAATTAAACCCCTAATTCATCAATTTGATCCACATAGCTCATGTTTAAAAATCTAAGAATTTCCAGAATTTCAACTTAATTCAACAAAGCTTTATTCTAAAACTTATAAAGCATCAAAATTAAAAGAGAATGGCTAAATTGACTTACCAATTAAACATCCAAGCTTTAAACCATTAATTTCTCCTTTTTCTTTCTTTCCCTTTTTCTTCCCCTGCTCTCTGTTTCGTTTGCTTCTCTGTTTCTGTTTCTATCTTTTTTTTTTCTTTAGTTTGTTTATATAATATAATATTATAATAATATAACATAATATAAATATATAATATAATAACATACTTTAAAAATCTCAGATTTTTCATACTTAACTGCCTCAACTTTACAAAATGGCATAATTGCCATTTTGGTCCTTTATAATTTCTTTTAATCTATAATTTAACTTTTACACCTTTTTCAATTTAGTCCTTTTCATTTAATTTCCTACCCAAACGTTAAAATTTTCTAACTAAAGTTTAATACTACTTTACTAACATTTTATAAATATTTATAAAAGTATTTCCTATCATATAAATATTCATGCAAATATATTGAAATAAATTTCTATTTAAATCGGATTTATGGTTGCGAAACAATTGTTCCGATAACCTTGAATTTAGGCCATTACACTTACCGAATCACTAAAGAACATGCGGCCTATGGTGCACCTTCGGGAAACTAAAACACCCTTGTAGATTCGGCTTTGAGGCTTAGAGAGATTCGACTATAGGCTTGAAACTTATCTTCGGCTTTTGATTGGTTTTGCAAAGGAAAAGAATTGATGATGGGAAGCACAGGTATTTCGATTTTACAAGGAAAGAAAAGGAAGATATAGAATTTAGAGAAATTCGCAAGACTAGGGATTTTGTTTTCGCTTTGTGGAGAATTGAAAAGAAAAAAGAAGAATAATGGCGAGAGAATTCAAGAGATTTAAAAAGAGAAGAAAGAATGTTGAATGGCCTTAGTTTTCCTCCTTTTTCGAAATTACTAAGCCTAGATAGTCCCCTTTCTTGGCCATCACTCTCATATCTTTATTTTCCTAGCTTAGCCGAAATTCTAAAAGAATTTGACTTCAACTTAAACTCCTACCTTAGTCTCCCTATGTCATTCCATCTCCTTACCTTAGGAGTGCCAAATTTTAACCCATTATTTTGGCTTCATGTGGCCATACTAGGCCCAAGTTATCCTAGCATATGGCATCATTTCCAGAGCCCTAGTGGCGCCTCCTGCCATTTTTCCAAGCCCGATTTTGTCACATTTCCAAGGTTCCTTACATTTCTTACATTTCCTTACATTTCCAAGCTTCCTCTTAAGACTTAATATTTTCTAAAGCATTTCCTTACATTTCCTTACATTTACTTACATTTCTTACATTTCCAAGCTTCCTCTTAAGACTTAATATTTTCTAAAGCATTTCTTACATTTCCTTACATTTCTTACATTTCCAAGCTTCCTCTTAAGACTTAATATTTTTAAAGCATTTCCTTACATTTCCTTACATTTCCTTACATTTCCAAGCTTCCTCTTAAGACTTAATATTTTCTAAAGTATTTCCTTACATTTCCAAGCTTCCTCTTAAGACTTAATATTTTCTAAAGCATTTCCTTACATTTCCTTACATTTCCTTACATTTCCTTACATTTCCAAGCTTCCTCTTAAGACTTAATATTTTCTAAAACATTTCCTTACATTTCCAAGCTTCCTCTTAAGACTTAATATTTTCTAAAGCATTTCCTTACATTTCCAAGGTTCTAAAATGCACACAACACATTCACAACACATAAGGCATACTATTTCATGTAATTTTAGCCATAGTGCATAAGCCCTATCCAGGATATTACAAGACAAGCTCTGGATAAGTCATTCTGCTCTTGGTAATCCTTCGCAAAATGATAAGTTGTTGAATTTGGTCCTGTATAACAAGTCACAATAGCATTGTGTATGAATGGCTACTGCCCCATTACAATCTCAAACAAACTTTGGTTTTTGGCCCCATTTCGCTGCAAGTTTTATGAAAATTGGGCCACATCCAACAACTTTGGCCAGTCCCTCTGTGTGGCACTCGCATAGTGTCAAGATATGTATCCAACAATGCATTCACCATTTTAGTTTGCCTATCATTTTTCAAATCCATACTGGTGGAAAAGTTCAAGTTTGAGCCCATTAACTTGAACAACTCTGTAACAGCCCAAACCCGGCCCAATCGTTAGGACCGAATATGGGTCGTTACTAAGAAGAAGTTTTTGAAACCCATTTTCTAAATCCACTTAAGTTTTGTTGAAAACGCCATTTTAAGTTATCTTGCTGAAATTATACTTAGTCCAATTTGAACATTTAATTAAGTCAAGTTGTTACACAATTTTCGAGATGTGTTCGATGGCACGATAAAACATTTTTCGTTAATTTTATAAAACGCGTGATTCAAATTTCATAGTACAAATAAAATATCCAACAAAAAAAAACCAAAGTAAAGTAATATGAGGCCTTATTACAACCGAAATAAACAACCCAATAACCAAATTTATAATAACTAAAATTAAAGTCCATTTAGTTTTAAATCCACCGCATGGCCTCCTCAAGTCCCTCCGGCCCATGTCCGCGATCTAAGCATCACCTGAAAAATTAATGGAGAAGGTGAGTCACCAAGACTCAAGATGTAACCCTTCCCCGCTTTTAAAAAAATATTTTTCATACAAAGATATAATAATCAATATGCAAAATAATGTGTACCCAACCTAGCCAACCATACGCCATCGCTCACCCTGCTGTGGTACCAAACCACCGGTGGTGCCAAACCACCGTGACATATAGTCACAACGTGTTACCAAAACACCGTGTCCAGAGACACAAATCGGGTGATGGGGCCAACCCATCGTGTGATACCAAATCACCGCGGACGATCCCATATCTCAAGTGGGGCCAACCCACGGTGGTGTTAACCACAGGACAAGTCGCTATTGAGGTACCAAACCTCCGAGGTACCAAACCTCTGGTGACATATAGTCACGTTGTGCTACTAAAGACCGGTGCCCGTCGGCACAATAACACCGCCTCCACTCATCAATCCCACAATGTATAAACATTCATATGTTTCATGCCATCACATTCTTAAATTTCATGTGTCAAAACATCATGCTTACCAAAAGCATTAATAATAATAAATCACATCAACAGTACTTACGAATCACCACTTATACCGATTTGGTATTCATTACAATGCTACATTCATAAAATGAGCATTCACAAGGTTAGGCATATTTAATATATTATATAGTGTGTATGTACACACCGTTACCACGATAGTCTTAAATCCTCAAGATAATCAATCGCCACCTTATACCTCTTTGTTCCTATATTCGCAATAATAGAGTTAGTGATATGGGCCATTCGCCAAACCAATTAATTTGAGAGGGATTCCTGTGAACCCGAATCTTACCTTTATCCTTTCGGTTGCCCTAATCACAAGACTCAATACCCAATTTCGCTTTCGCTAACCACCATCGATCAAGAATAATACCAATAGCCTTGGCTTTTAATCATTAACCGACTTACTAGAATAGCACTCTATTTACCATAAATCCTTACCCCTACTTACCAATCGATTGACTAAGGAATGGAAGATCCGCCTTCGCTTTGAGATCCGGAGTTTCCTAGAAAGAAATCGGTTTCACAAGGGTGTTAATACACTATTGAAATCAGACTTACCCCCTTATGGATGTCGACAGAGACACGTAAGAGAAGGGAAGAAGAAAAGTATTCGCTAATACTTCTTACCTCCGCTTCAATCGGATGTAGGAGAAACCCAAACCACTATACTATTCGCCAAGTAGAGAAAAGAGAAGGAATTTGCACTTGATAGGTATTAGATTCTGCTAGGTGGTTTAAAACAAGGCTGATTTTTAATGAGAAAAGAAAGAAGAAAGGCAAATAGGGAAGTGGTGATTCACTAGTAGGAAGAAAAAGGAGAAGGGACTTAAAGAATGTGGTTTCGCAAGGAGGAGTTGTGAGGGTTTCTGCTATGGTTTTGAAGAGGATGTAAAAGAAAAGAAAATATGAGATGAGAGGGTTTAGAGATTGCTAGCAAACTTGGAAAAGAGAAAATAGGGTGAACAATTAGGTGCTTATATAAGCATTCTAAGACCTCCCCTAGTGTCCTTGCTGCCCACCTCTTCTCCCAAGAGTCCAATCATCCATAAATTTTCCTTGAATCACTCCTAGCCCCTTGTTTAATTAAATTCAAAATAATTTGAATTAATCCCAAGTAAATCAACTAATATCTCCTTTATCACCCTTTTTTTTTGTTTATCAAAATGAATTAATATCATCCTAATTATCCTTGAAATTAATATTAAATAAAATCCTTAATTATCTCATAAAATAAAGAGTTTAAAAGAGAAGAAACTCTCCTTCCTATGCCGCCCAACATAGTGCCAAAAGAGGATTTCCATGACTGAACACAAGCTCTCCTTGCTCCCCGGTGTATGCTACATGTAGCTCTCAAGTGGGCTTGCTTTGCCACTTGGTCTAAGCTCATTTTATGTCCAAATTATCCCCATTTATTCTTATAACACCCTCTTGCCAAGGCTCCTACCTTAAAAGTTAAAACTAAAATTTCCTACCAATCGAGCCAACACAAAGCCTTAAATTGATCATTATTATTCCATAAATAATGACATAGCGTTCTTACATAAGAAAATAATTAAATTCCAAATAACCCCATTTTTGGGATGTTACAGCCTTCTACCCCTTAAAATAAATTTCATTCCAAATTACATAACTAAAACAGATGAGGGTATTGCCGCCGTATCACATCCTCAAGTTCCCACGTAGCTTCCTCAACACCATGATTCCGCCATAGCACTTTTACTAAGGGCACTGACTTCCTACGTAGAACCTTTATATCTCTATCCAAGATCTGAACAGGTTCTTCCTCAAAAGATAAGTCCGCGTTAACTTCGATTTACATCACGGGCACCACATGTGATGGATCCGACCGATACCGCCTCAAAGATTGATACGTGAAAGACGCCATGAATCGACTTAACTCGCGGCGGCTCAAGTCGATAAGCTACGGTCCTACTCGCTTTAATCAGATATGGGCTATGAATCTTGGGCTCACTTCCTTTTCGCCCAAATCTTAGTACCTTCTTCCAAGGCGACACCTTTAGAAAGACCTTGTCTCCTACAAGATACTCCATTTCCTTGCGTTTGAGATCTAAGATAAGACTTCGCCTATCCGACGCTTCTTTGAGACGAGACCGAATCACTTTAACTTTGTCTTCATCCTCATACCAATTCTGGGCCCAACACTTGTCGCTCACCCAACTCCGCCCAACATGTCGGGTTCGCATTTCCATCCATCTGATTGCTTCAGATGGTGCCATCTGAATACTTGCTTGGTAGCTATTGTTGTAGGCGAACTCAGCTAGAGGTAAGAATTCTCCCAACTACCTCGAATTCCAAGACACAACCCTCAAAGATATCCTCTAAGATCAGATGACCTTTCTCGATCGCCCGTCTGTTCGAGGATGGAAAGTCAGGTTGAAATCCAACCGCACTCCAATGCTTGATGTAACGCTTCCAAAACCTCAAGTGAACCTTGGGTCCCTATCCGAGATAACGACACAGTACACCGTAATCGACTATCTCGCCACATACAACTTCGCTAGCTTCTGGAGTGAGTAGTCCATTCTCACCGGTATGAAGTGAGCTGATTTAGTCAGACGGTCTACGATCACCCAAACTGCATCTTTCTTGCTGGGCGTAAGGGGTAGACCACTGACGAAATCCATAGTGATCCGCTCCCACTTCCATTGAGGGATCTTAACCGGTTGAAGTAACCCCGATGGTAATCGGTGTTCACCTTAACTCGCCGACACGCCAAACACTTCCCATTTAACTCCGTTATCTCACGCTCAACCCGCCACTGTAATCAAGCTTCAGAGATCTCCATACATCTTGCTTCCTCCGGATGCATAGCGATGGGCTGCTATGAGCATCGTGGAGAATTTTCGCCTCAACTCCCTATCTTTTGGCATACAAGGCCGCCCCGAAAACATAGCACACCATCACCAAATGACTATACCCTCTACACCACCATTCGAACTTGTATTCTCTTCAGATTTAGCCCTTCATCCACTAACTGCTTGCTCTTAATCTCCTCGATCCATGTTGGCTTAACTTGAAGTTCGCCAAAAGGCTTCCATCGTCATATAGGCTCAATCGAGTAACATTGCTCTTAAATCCGCCACAACCTTCCGCTTAATGCGCCACCACCACGTTAGCCTTACCGGATGATATTCGATGGAACAATGTCAGAGTCCTTTATGACTCAATCCATCTACATTGCCTCGATTCAGATCCTTCGTGTCAAGATACCTCAAACTTTGTGGTCCGTAAATTACCGACTTCTCCCCATAAAGATAATGTCTCCATACTTTTAGGGCGAAGACGATCGCGCTAACTCCTGTGTCATGAGTTGGATAGCTAACCTCATGCGGCCTTAGTCGACGGACGATAGGCTACTACCTTCCCATCTCAGATCAAAGACACACCCCAAACCGTGTGAGATGCATCACAATAGACTGTGAATAATTTCCGCCTTGGTTGCACTAAAACTGGAGCTTAGTCAAAATTTTCCTTAGCTTATCAAAGCTTCCTTGTCGCTTTCCGACCATACAAACGAACACCTTTCCTTAGCAACTTGGTTAACGGTCTTGCGATCGAGAGAACCCTTCCACAAATCTTTCTAATACTCGCTAACCCAGAAAACTTCAGATTCTCGCCACCGACTTAGGCGGTTTCCACTCCAATACCGCTTCAATCTTATGGGATCCACTCTAATCCTTCCACGACACCACGTGACCTAAGAAAGCCACCTCCTTAGCCAAAATTCGCACTTCATCGAATTTGGCATACAACCGTTTTCCTCAACACTTGTAGGACTATCCGTAAATGCTTGTCGTGCTCCTCCTCCGTTTTGAGTAGACCAAATGTCGTCTATGAACACCACGACAAATTGGTCTAGGTATCGTTGAAAAACTCGCTCATTAGATCCATGAACGCCACGTGCATTGGTCAACCCGAATGGCATCACTAGAAACTCGTAATGCCCATACCGAAGTTCAAACGTCGCCTTGTGAACATCGCCCTTCACCTTAAGTTGATGGTAACCCGACCTAAGGTCTATCTTTGAAAACACCGACGCCTCTTCAATCGGGTCAAACAAGTCATCGATCCGTGGCAATGGGTACTTGTTTTGATTGTTAACTTGTTTAATCGACGTAATCGATGCACATTCGTGATAGAACCGCCCTTCTTCTTGACAAACAACACAAAGCGCGCCCCCACGGAGATATGCTAGGTCGAATAAACCCTTTATCCAAGAGCTCTCGAATTTGAGCCTTCTTTCCACCAATTCCTTTGGTGCCATTGGAAGGTGCTATAGACACAAAAGTGCTGCTTCCGTAGCGTGTCTATATCAATTCGACTTCCGATCCGAGGCGCATCTTAAGTTCTTCGGGAACACATCAAGAAATTCCCCAACCGCTCGGACCCTTCCAACCATCGACTCCTTAGCCTCCAAAGCATGATTCAACCAAGCACGCCTTACAACCCTTCTTAACCATCTTTTCCGCCTTCAAGGCAGACACCACATTGATAGGTAATTCCTTCTATCACCTATCATAACCACTTCATCATTCTCACTGTCTTAAGAACCATGCGCTTAGTCACAGCGCAATCCAAATTCACCGATACTTAACCACCAATCCATTCCAGGATCAAATCGAACTCCCGAATGGTAGTTCCATCGATCAAGAACGAAAACTACCCTTGAGTTCTAGGGTACGTCCCCAAAAGTTTGTCTACCACTACAGAGTGACCTAAAGGACTCACTACACCAACTCCCTAGCAGTAGCCTCGTAGTCTAGGTTCAAAGTCTCTACCACACCATCGGCTACGTGTATGAGTGTGTAGACCCCACATCAATTAATGCATAATAAGGAAGACCAAAATCAGAAATGTACTGGGTTATGACATCCAGTGCGTCACCCTCTCTCATGACGCTCGCCAAGATAGACTAAGCCAGCCGCTTAGCCTCTGTGTTGCTCAACCTCCGCCTGAGTTCCTCGACCTCTGTTAGGACCATTGCTTCCTCCGCCATTACCACGACCCTCTGCGGTCCCACATTTCGGTCCCGAGTACAGTTCGCCCTCCGGTGATTTCGAGCTCGCTCGGACAATCTCGACCGATGTTCTAAAGACCCACACTCAAAACATCCCCTATCGCGGTCGAACAACCTCCCCAATGGGACTTCCCACAACGATTGCACTTGAGTCGGCCTCGATTAGTAGCTACGGCCTTCTTTCGACGGCCCATTCGCCTAGCCTTTTTCTCGATCATTACCACCGGATCCATTGACCCAAATCCTCTCTTCGATTATTTCTACTATAATTCCGCCTCACGACCTCCTTGATCCCTCGGCAACTTTAGCCTTTTCTACCGAGATGGAAACTCCCGAACTTGTCATGGGCAATCAAGAGCCTCAAGTCATCTCGAGTCCGTCCTCAAAGCGGACCTGGCGCATTGTGTTCGTGGCTCACGATTCCTCCGCATACCTACTCAAACCTTTAAAACTCCGCCTCATACTCGGCCACTGACTTAGTTCCTTGCACTAGACCCGTAAAAGCCTTCCTCTGCTGGCGTCGCTGTAGCCGGTGCCCACATACTTCTTCCGAAGGCGGTTTTAAAGTAGTCCCACGAAGATCATCACCGTGGCTCCATCCCGAATCGTCACCACCACCTGCACGCTTCATCCTTTAGAAGCGACATCGCCTTTCAAATTTTTCCTCCTCGGTCAGTCAAGTTCATCCATTACCCTTTCAGAGATTCCAACCAATACTCGCTACACCTGGTGCCACTCACACACCCGAACACCTCAAAGTTGGATCAATCCGCACGGAATGATTTCGAGCTCCTAAATTTCCACCACCTCACCACCAACCCGAGGACTCGCATACCGCCATGAGCATCGCCTCCTCCCGTCTCGATCCTCGCCTCCTCCGCTCCAAAAGTCGGAGGTGGTGGTGGCGAGGTACATCGTTTTCGTAACCTTGTCCCGACTGACGGGTTGAGACACCATCATCCTACCCTACCAAGGCCCACAAGCGCCCACGCCCTCTAGAACTCATTCTATCTACTTGCGCTTTTAACTGATTAAGAAAATTTTTATGCGTTAGCATTTGTTCCACTTTATTACTCACAAGAAATTTTATGGATAAAGTTTAATCAGAGATTCTTTCGTGCAAACAAGGTTTCAGATCTTCTATCCTAGTTCACACAAAGAAGTTCTTGCATCCATTCCCTAATGCCTTCCATACCTATTCACTCTTGGACATTTACGCCCATTTCTAACCTGCGGGTATTTTCGTCATTTTCCTACTGTGGGTATTTTCGTAATAAAAGAAAATTTAAAACTTTAGTAGAGTATATTGTCTGAAGTTCCCAAAACTAGAGGGTATTATTGAAAATTGACAAGATTTGAAGTTATGGCATTATTTCAAAAACCGTGGGTATTTTGGTAATTTGGTCCTCCAAGGGTAATTTTGTAATTTTGTAAATCAAGGATGTTTTAACCATTGTAAAACTCGAGGGTCCTTTTGAGAATTTTTTTTCTTAAACGGTGATGTTGTAAAAATTTTGTACTCGGGGGCATTTTGGTAATTTTATAAGTTGAGGCGTTGCCGTAATTTTTTCCAAAACCAAATATTTTGTCGATGATGTCCAAGGCTAAGTTGTTGAATAATTATAGAATAGTTAAAATTTTTGGACTAAATCATTGATTTGATATTTTATGGACCAAGGGTATTTTAGTAATTTTACCCCAAGGGCATTTTCGTAATTTTTCCACAAATAGAACTTTTCGAGGAAAACGTTGTAAAAAGAGTTGTTCCTACTTTTGAAGGAGTGATTTGAAAAGTTTTAAACCAAGTTTTGTTGTTTTTTTTTTTTGAAAATCGTGGCTAATTCCTTTCGGGTTTTAGTCATTATGTTTAGCCTATGACCGAGCCCTCTTGGTCGAGTGAACCAAGCTACGCACCAGTGCGGGTTTGGTGGAGAGGAGGTGAGTCACACGGACCGCTTAAATACCAAGCTCCCACCGAACCTTTCTAGACATGCGCCAGAGGTTACCACACCACCGAGCCCTCCGAGTTAGGGTGAACCCAAGCTACGCACTGTAGGATACTGCAAGAGGTGGTGAGTCACTGACCGCTTAAATACTGTGCTCTTCCTTGTCCAATCCTAGACATGCGTCAGGAGTTACCACACCTAGCTCAAAGGACCAAGTCGAGGTTGGTTTAGTTCTTTAAGTCTTATGTTCTGCATTTGTGTGTTTGAGTAACCTAATCCTAGGGTTCAAATTCTATAAGTCTATCTACGCTCCATGCTTCCTACCCTTCTATGTAATATAATTCACAAAGAAGTTTCGAGGTACTTACAGGCGGATCGGTCTTGGGAGACTTGGGCCACGCCGCTTAAAAACCAAAAAACACTTAATAAGGCCTATTAAAACATTTTTGGGCCTTGGGCCCCACAAATTGGAGTTTTGAACTGGCTCGATACCAATTTGTAACATGCCCAAACCCGCCCAATCGTTAGGACCGAATATGGGTCGTTACTAAGAAGAAGTTTTGAAACCCATTTTCTAAATCCACTTAAGTTTTGTTGAAAACGCTCATTTTAAGTTATCTTGTTGAAATTATACTTAGTCCAATTTGAACATTTAATTAAGTCAAGTTGTTACACAAATTTTCAGATGTGTCTGATGGCACGATAAAACATTTTTCGTGTTAATTTTATAAAACGCGTGATTCAAATTTCATAGTACAAATAAAATATCCAACAAAAAAACCAAAGTAAAGTAATATGAGGCCTTATTACAACCGAAATAAACAACCCAATAACCAAATTTATAATAACTAAAATTAAAGTCCATTTAGTTTTAAATCCACCGCATGGCCTCCTCAAGTCCCTCCGGCCCATGTCCGCGATCTAAGCATCACCTGAAAAATTAATGGAGAAGGTGAGTCACCAAGACTCAAGATGTAACCCTTCCCCGCTTTAAAAAAATATTTTTCATACACAAGATATAATAATCAATATGCAAAATAATGTGTACCCAACCTAGCCAACCATACGCCACTTTGCTCACCCTGCTGTGGTACCAAACCACCGGTGGTGCTAAACCACCGGTGACATATAGTCACAACGTGTTACTAAAACACCGTGTCCGTAGACACAAATCGGGTGATGGGGCCAACCCATCGTGTGATACCAAATCACCGGCAGACGATCCCATATCTCAAGTGGGGCCAACCCACGGTGGTGTTAACCACGGGGACAAGTCGCTATTGAGGTACCAAACCTCCTGAGGTACCAAACCTCCGTGACATATAGTCACGGTGTGCTACCAAAGACCGGTGCCCGCCGCACAATAACACCGCCTCCACTCATCAATCCCACAATGATAAACATTCATATGTTTCATGCCATCACATTCTTAAATTTCATGTGTCAAAACATCATGCTTACCAAAAGCATTAATAATAATAAATCACATCAACAGGTACTTACCTGAATCACCACTTATACCGATTTGGTATTCATTACAATGCTACATTCATAAAAATGAGCATTCACAAGGTTAGGCATATTTAATATATTATATAGTGTGTATGTACACACCTGTTACCACGATAGTCTTAAATCCCGAAGATAATCAATCGGCCACCTTATACCTCTTTGTTCCTATATTCGGCAATAATAGAGTTAGTGATATGGGCCATTCGGCCAAACCAATTAATTTGAGAGGGATTCTCAGAACCCGAATCTTACCTTTATCCTTTTGGTTCCTAATCACAAGACTCAATACCCAATTCGCTCGCTAACCACCATCGATCAAGAATAATACCAATAGCCTTGACTTTTAATCATTAACCGACTTACTAGAATAGCACTCTATTTACCATAAATCCTTACCCCTACTTACCAATCGATTGACTAAGGAATGGAAGATCCGCCTTCCCGCTTTGAGATCCCTGAGTTTCCTAGAAAGAAATCGGTTTCACAAGGTGTTAATACACTATTGAAATCGGCACTTACCCCCTTATGGATGTCGACAGAGACATGTAAGAGAAGGGAAGAAGAAAAAGTATTCGCTAATACTTCTTACCCGCTTCAATCGGATGTAGGAGAAATCCCAAACCACTATACTATTCGCCAAGTAGAGAAAAGAGAAGGAATTTCAAGACTTGATAGGTATTAGATTGCTAGGGTGGTTTAAAACAAGGCTGATTTTTAATGAGAAAAGAAAGAAGAAAGGCAAATAGGGAAGTGGTGATTCGACTAGTAGGAAGAAAAGGAGAAGGGACTTAAAGAATGTGGTTTCGCAAGGAGGAGTTGTGAGGTTTTGCTATGGTTTTGAAGAGGATGTAAAAAGAAAAGAAAATATGAGATGAGAGGGTTTAGAGATTCGCTAGCAAACTTGGAAAAGAGAAAATAGGGTGAACAATTAGGTGCTTATATAAGCATTGGCACTTCCCTAGTGTCCTTGCCGCCCACCTCTTCTCCCAAGAGTCCAATCATCCATAAATTTTCCTTGAATCACTCCTAGCCCCTTGTTTAATTAAATTCAAAATAATTTGAATTAATCCCAAGTAAATCAACTAATATCTCCTTTATCACCCTTTTTTTTTTTGTTTATCAAAATGAATTAATATCATCCTAATTATCCTTGGAAATTAATATTAAATAAAATCCTTAATTATCTCATAAAATAAAGAGTTTAAAAGAGAAGAAACTCTCCTTCCTATGCCGCCCAACATAGTGCCAAAAAGAGGATTTCCATGACTAACACAAGCTCTCCTTGCTCCCCTGGTATGCTACATGTAGCTCTCAAGTGGGCTTGCTTTGCCACTTGGTCTAAGCTCATTTTATGTCCAAATTATCCCATTTATTCTTATAACACCCTCTTGCCAAGGCTCCCTACCTTAAAAGTTAAAACTAAAATTTCCTACCAATCGAGCCAACACAAAGCCTTAAATTGATCATTATTATTCCATAAATAATGACATAGCAGTTCTTACATAAGAAAATAATTAAATTCCAAATAACCCCATTTTTGGGATGTTACAAACTCCGTCTAGAATCGGCTTGTAAATCTCCCGTTTTGATCATTGACGATAGAATCTGGCACCCCCAATATTTCACCACATGTTTAAGGAGCAAGCAAGTTGCCTCCTCAGTAGGACATTCATTGGTTGCTAGAATGAACATTTCTGTAACAGCCCGAATTAGGGGCTAGTCAAAACAGTGATCTCGGGATCACTAATCCGAGGTTAGAGAAAATTATTTCCATGACATTTTATGAGTTAGAGTATGATGGTATAAGTGTATGAAAATTTTGGTGCTTTAATTTCATCGATTTATTATTTAATCACGAAAAAGGACTAAATCGCATAAAATGCGAAAGTTCCATTCTATAGGCTAAAGGTGCTAAATAGCCATAGAATGTTAATTGTAGGTCTTTAAAGGGAAATTAGACCTCTTGAGATAGTTTGGCCGGCCATAGGAGACAAACTATGTCAAAATTGGTCAAAGTTGTTTATAGTAGGTGGACTAAATTGATGTTTTATATTAAAATAAAGAAAAAGAAGATATCATCTTTTTCTCTCTTCCTCTCCACCAAAAATTGGCAGAAAACTAAGGGGTTTGAGAGCTCAAAATTTTAGAAAGCTTCTCTCTTTGCTAGTAAGTGTTCTAGTGATCACTTCTTGATAAAAATTGTACTTTTGAGACCCCTAAAGCTTAAGCTTTCTAATGAGGCGACTAATTTGTAATATGGTGAAGAGTTTAAAGATTTTCCATGAGAGCTTTCATTTTTATTTGCTGCATTTTTATGGAAGAAAATGAGTCTTGGTTGTTAGATGAATAACTTTTGTGAATGGTGTTTCCATGAAAACACCTAATTGGACCTTGTTGTAAAGGTTATAAAGCTTGTAGTGAATGTGTCAAATTTTAGTTTTTGATGATAGCCATAAGAGAATTAAATGTTCATCTAGGCTTGTTGAAGGTATAAATATGATTAAAATTGATTTCCAAGCCTAGGGATAAAATGGTTATTTTGCCAAAGTCTAAGGGCAAAATAGTATTTTTGCCAAAACATGCTTATTAAAATGCTTTCATTAATGTTATGATTGAAATGAGATAATTTTCCATTATAGAGCAAGAAGAACCAATAATTTACCTCGATCGGGGAAAGAACAAAGTCTTGGACTAGACTGATGATCTAGCTTATTTTGAAATCGAGGTAAGTTTGTATGTGATAGATTCAACATTTATGTTAGCAAGTTTGAGAATGCTTGGTATTATATTGATACATAATGTTCTACTGAGTTGATATGTTGAAGTCCAAGTGGACTATAATGAATATGAAAATGCTATCATCGAGATATGAAGTGGATAACGTCCCGTATAAGACCATGTTCGGGACATGGCCTCGGCACCGAATTGAGAATTCGTATAAGACCATATTCGGGATGTGGCTTCAGTATTGAATATGAGGATCATATAAGACCATATCTGGTATATGGCATCGATACTTAATGTGAAATTTCGTATAAGACCATATCTGGGATATGGCATCGGCACTCAGAGGTGACTCTATGTAAGACCCCCTTTGGGAGGTGGCATTGGCTTCGTACTTATATTAATGACGATATTATGCGTCTTTGAGTATCCCTTGTTGCTGCCAAAAATTTGGAGACACCATAGCTACGGTTCTTCATTTTTTTTCAAGCTCATAGTAAGTTCATCTTAGCCATGTTTTTAATATTCTTCGTGTTTTTGAAGTTCCTGTATTATGAATTAGCTAATTTTAGCTATAAAATAAGCTAAGATGCATGTTCAAAAATCTACCCTTGAATGAAATGCTTGTTAAATGATGTTTTATGGAAGTTTAAGAGAGTTTGATGTTAGATAAACATCTTTTCCTTAATGAATTTCATTAAAAATGGTAGTAGGGACCATTTTGTAATAGTTATAAAATTGGTCATACCTACTAGAAATAGTGAAAATTGATGATTGTTATAGAAGAGAAAATGATTCAGTTGAGCATGAAGTTTAAGAAAGTTGCATGAAAATCATTTTACGAGAATTAGGGCAAAAGTGCAAATATTAGAAAGTATAAGGGCAAAATAGTAATTTTGCCAAAGTATGAGTTATAAGTCAATTTAGTCAATATGGTTTTAAAATGATCTATTTATGATTATAGATCAAGAAAAATGAAGCCCGGATCGAAATCGAGGCAAGAACAAAGTCGAGGACTAAATTGCACATCTACATACATTTTGTATATTGAGATAAGTTTATATGATTTCTAAGCTTTATGATTATTATCATTAATTTGCTTAGTATAATGTACAATAATTGTATGAAATGATCATGTTATGTTCAAGCAAGAAATCACGATAAAATGTACAAGTAAGTACCGATTGAAGATGAATTTCCCTGGGATACTCGATCTACCACACAAGTTATCATGTAAGTCCAAGGCAAGCTTGGCATTGATCAAGTTATCATGTAAGTCCAAGGATTCAAGCTTGGCATTGAGTATGTTATCAAGAGCAAGACTTCATATAAGTCCATGTCAAGACATGGCCTTGAAACCAAGATGAGATAGCCCATGTAAGACCATGTTTAGGATATGGATTTCGCATCATATTATGTGGGAAGAGATTTAGTATCCTCGGTTATTCACAAAAATTCATCAGGCAAATGAATAAGCCAAGAGAAGATAGCAAGAAAGCTAAGAAAGTAAAGTTGGTATCAAGATGAAGTTAGATGAAGTTGAGTAATATTCATGTTGTGAATGAGAAAGTAGATATCATGATTATTGTTATTATAGTATACTGATCAATGTGATCAAGTGATACAGGTATCATGGTTACCTTACAAGTATGATAATAGTAAGTATCATGAGACATGTAAGAATCTATATGAGTAAGTAAGCCCTTTAGCTGAAATTCATGATACCATTATTTTTGTGAAATGGTTTATATTAAGCAATGATGATGCTATGAGTTGTTACATGCAAACTTACTAAGCTATATGCTTACGTTATGATTCTTTCTTTCTATGCAGTCCCGCCAAGCTAACTCGTGGATCATTAAAGTCGGAGCTCACAACACACTATCAAGTCTTATTTTGGTATAGCCAAGTTACTTTACTAAGTATAGCATGTATAGGAAACATTCATTTTGTGGACATGTTTTAAGAAGGGCCTTTGTAAAGGCTATCAAGTTTATTATTCTTTTGTATATGGCTAAGTGATTGGCCAAATTTGACTAAGCATGTATGTTTATTGAGATCAATGAAGCATGTAGTATTATTCATAAAATTGGGTTGCTATTGCATCGTTGAATTGTGTATGGATATGATCTTCATTTTAGGGTGGCTAACAGCTTGGTAAATAGCCTGTAAGTGCCCACACGGTTGGACACACGGGCGTGTGTCAAGACCATGATAACCCTGCACCTTAGTATTATTATTAATCATAATAGGCCACGAGCAAATCCCACAGCCGTGTGTGTGTGTGCCATGTAAGACACACTATTTGGACATGGGCGTGTTCCTAGACCGTGTTGATTTAGTCAGTATATCAAGGATTAGCACATGGTCTAAGCCCACGGGCGTGTCATGGCCGTGTGAAATTAGTCAGTAACCTCCCATGGTTGGTAGACACGAGTGTGTCTAAGCTGTGTGGAAATAGTCAGTAGCCCTACACGGTTTGAGGGCATAGGCGTGCTTAAGGGTACACGGGCGTGTTCTAAGTCACACGGGCGTGTGAACCCTGCTTCAAAAATGAGTTATTTGATTTTATTTCCAAAAGTTTTCTGACATTAGTTAAAGGCCTCGTAGGCACTTATTATATGTGTTGACTAAGAAAGTGAAGTTTTTAAGTTGGAACAAAATTTTATAACCCGTAAGTACATGTTTCAGTGAGTTCAAGCATAGTAATGTCTCGTATCCAGACCCAGTATCGGTCTTGGGTATGGGGTGTTACATATTTTGTAAATGGTCTTATAAGTTAGGCCAGTACTTGGCAAATTCTTAAGCCTAATGAAGATAAATTTCATGAAGTGTATGCCTTTGTGTATGTCTTGATTCTTTTGAGTTCTTAGAGATACAATTTAGTCATATTATATATTGGAATGTTTTGGTATGATTATGATTTCTTGATAGGGTGGCAAATGGCTTGGTAGATAGCCATCTAATTGTCCACACGGGTAGACACACGGGCGTGTGTCTAGGTTTGTGTGACACACAGTCAGCCCAATGAGTGTGTTGATTGACCGTGCGTCCTCTTGCATGCTAGAATTGCAAGTCAGTATGCCCTATAGTAAACACATGGGCAAAGACATGGCTGTGTGTCTCAGTCGTGTGGGAGGCACGGCTTAGGACATGGGCGTGTGCCCAGGCCGTGTGAAGTCTGCATATTAAATGTGGAATTTAATTCGACACATGGTCTAAGGACACAGGCGTGTGCCTTGGCCATGTGGCCATAGTGAAGTGACGACGTCGTAAACAGAATGCCAAGGTTTTGGCACATGGGCGAGTCACTAGATCAACATGGGCGTGTGGCTCTTGTTTTGATGAAAAGTTTTCTAAGTCCGTAAAAGTTTTGGGTTAAATTTTGAAACCTCTCAGAGGTATGTTTAGGGCCTCCTAGGCCGAGAATGAGCAAGATATGGGCTTAAACGAAATTTTATAGCCCAGTGTGTTATGTTTAAGTGAGATAAGTTAGGTAATGCCTCAAACCTGATTTTGGCTTCGAACCCGGGTAAGGGGTGTTACATTTATTGGTGATAAACCATAAAAGTAACATATTTTAATCCCACATTTAGTATGCTTTTGGATGAATTATCCTTGATTTAGGTAAAAAGGTGCTCTTAATCCTTTCTTTTCATGTCATATACTCAAGAAAGTACCCGAGGATAAAAAGAACACAAAACGGGCTTAAAACGGAGTAATTGTGCCTTAGCAAGAAATCAACACGGCCTGGCCCAAAGCTCACACGACCGTGCCTCGCCGGCTACCTAGAACAGGCCTAACTCATGAGTTGCACGGCCGAGCATCAACCATTTATCACACGGACATGCCTGGTGATCTACATGGCCGTGCCCCAATCGAAAGACTTGAAGCACAGCCTGAATCCCAACTTACACGGCAGTGCCCAAAACGACAAAATCAAGGCATGGCCCAACCTCGAATTACACAGGCATGTGCCATGGGTGTGCCCCTGCCACGAGAATAAGCAATTTTACTCGGAATTGGATACTTGAAGCCAAAGAAACATACTCCTAAGTCTACTTAGACACCCTAATAGTAATTCTACTTGAAGGAGGTACTTAGAAGCCAAGTATAGCATCCCAAAGCCTATATAAACAACCCAAGGCAGCCATTGAAGAGAGCTTTTTGGCAGAGGCTTTTGCAGAAGCTTTCATATTTTAGGGAGTCACTTGGAAATAGCCAGTTGATCCATCTCAAGAAGCCGGAGTTCTATTCAAGACGGAGGATCTCCTCTTCAATTCCTTCAGGGGGTTTTAGGGATTTCTGATGTTTTGTTTTATCTTTTCTCTTGAAATGTTTTCTTATTTTGTCATGAACTAAACCCTTCAGATACCCGAAGGGGATGAAACCTATGATGTATTTTGTTATTTGATTTCTAAATTATATGATAAGTACTTAGTTTGTTCTTAATTATGTTGCTTAATTTAATCTGATGTGCTTAGGTAGAGGAGGAATAGACTCTACCTAAGAGTAGATCTAGCATAATTGAGTGAAGTTGATGGGCGCCTAGAGATAGGGTTACGAGATTTTGCCGGATTAGGGTGATACCTAATATGGGAATCCATTGATCAATTTACTGCTTCCTTGGGGGTTATTATAAGAGAACGAGAGTTCCACTAATTAACCTAAGGTTAGACGTTATTCGCCTTGAGAGAGGGTTTAATATAGGTTAGGGAGTCTCATGGATCAAACTAAGTAAAGAAATCATATGGTTTGGGGAATAAATAATAAGTGAAGTTATAGGTGGATTCTTCCTGAAGGTATCATCTTCATCAACTGAGTTTTCCTAAAGTCTTTCACGCATTTATTCTTTTGTCTTTGCATTTAGTTTTAGTTTTTAGTTTAATAAAACAATCACTCCATATTTTAGGCTAAATAATGGAAAGAAAGTAAGTAGTAGTACTTTTAGGTTCCCTTGGGTTTGATAAGATATTCTTGCCTAAACTATACTACTGTTCGATAGGTGCACTTGCCTCTATCGTAGTCATAGTTAGTCTACAGGTTCGATAATTCTTTTATAAATATTAAAACTCGACTGTTTGACACGATCAAGTTTTTGGCGCCGTTGCCGGGGAACATCTAAAATATTAAGAAAGCTTTATTTCTATTACTTTAGCCATTATTTTTATTTTTAAATTTTTCTTATTTTTATACATATATTTTTGTTTTTCTAAATGTCTTTCTTTCTTTTCATAGCAAGTACCTCTAGTTTATAACTAGAAGAAATCCGAGAGGACCTTTAGCATACGAAAGTGACATTGAAGCTACCGTTCACAGAAATAGAAGAGAAATTAGACGAGCTCTAGACTACCAAAGAGAAGAACAACAGGACAGATCCAATCCAACTGAAGGGATGGACGAAAACAATCCGCCAAATGTGCAAGAATAGAATGCTCTGCGTACTATGTATGATTATGCTGAACCTAATTTGACAGGAGTGAAATCTAGTATATTTAGGCCCGCTATAGCTACTAATAACTTTGAATTAAAGCCTAACACAATACAAATGATTCAATAGTTTGTTTAATTTGATGGTTTGCAGGATGAAGATCCAAACACTCATATATCTAATTTTTTAAAATTCTGTGATACTTTCAAAATAAATGGCGTTTCTGACGATGCCATACGTCTTCGGTTATTTCCTTTTTCATTAAGGAATAAAGCAAAGCAGTGGTTGAACTCATTACCACATGGGATCAAATGACCGAAAAATTTCTTTTAAAATATTTTCCACCAGCCAAAACGGCTAAATTTAGGAATATATATCTTCTTTTGTGCAGAATGATGCAGAAACATTATATGATGCATGGGAAAGATATAAGGATCTCCTAAGAAAATGCCCACACCACGGATTACCTTTATGGCTTCAAGTCCAAACTTTCTACAATGGTGTGAATTCTCCACCTAGGCAAATGATTGATTCATCAGCCGGTGGAACTTTGAATAACAAAGCTCCTGAAGCGGCTTACGATTTTATTGAGGAGATGTCATTGAACACCTATCAATGGCAAATTACAAGAGCTAAACTGACAAAATTAGCCAGAGTTTTCAACATAGACGTAGTGACAATGCTGTCAAACAGGTGGAATTAATGAATAAAAAGCTTGATAATTTATATTCTTCGTAGGTACATCCAGTAATGCAATGTGAAGCGAGTGGAAATGTGGCAAATCCTGAGTACCCACCCTACCAACCAGGAGCAGAAAATGAGAAAACAAACTATATGGGTAACAATTTTCGAGCTAATAATAATCCTTATAGTAACACTTATAATGCAGGTTGGAGGAGCCACCCAAATTTTTCGTGGGGAAGACATGGAAATCAAGGAAATCAAAGGCAGCAACCTCCGCCAAATTACTAAAATCAGCCCTATCCACAGGAAAAGAAATCAAACCTTGAAGAGATGCTGACAAAACTCATGGCAGCTACAGATCCTCGTCTCCAAAAGACTGAAGCAACACTTGATGAGCAACAAAAATTGATCAAGGGGATCGAGAATCGAGTTGGAGAACTTACTAGGTCAGTGGGACATCTCACAAAGCTGATTTCTGAACGTCAACAAGGACGTCTACCAAGCAACACAGAAATAAACCCAAAAGAGTAGATCCAAGCCATCATAGCTCAAGAGGGTACAAAGGTAGAAGAGTCCACCGCAGTACAAGAAACCAAAGAAGAAAAAGGTAAAATAGAGGTAGCACAAGAGAGGCCAAAATCGGTAATCAAAGAATACCAAGCTCACATACCTTATCCCGAAGCATTGAAAAAAGATGACTCAGAGGAACAATTCAGTAAGTTTCTAAAACTTTTAAAGAAATTACATATTAACTTACCTCTTCTTGAAGCTCTTTTTCAGATGCCCGACTCAAGGAGATTTTTAAGACAGCTCTTGACGAACAAACACAAAATAGATGAAAAGCACCATGTGGAACTCAACGCAACATGCTCAGCAATGCTACAGAATAGACTACCACCAAAACTAAAAGATCCAGGGAGTTTTACGATTTCATGTTTAATTGGTAGTCTAACCATTGATAATGAGTTAGCTAATTTGGGAGCAAGTATAAATGTCATGCCTTATCCACTGCTTAAACGACTAGGTCTAGGGAAGCCCAAACAAACTAGGATGAGTATTCAACTAGCTGATAAAACTGTTAGAATTCCTAGGGGCATTATTGAAGACGTTTTAGTAAAAATCGATAAATTTTTTTCCTAGTAGATTTTGTTGATTTAGATGTGGATGAGGAAAATTCAATCCCTTTAATTTTAGGAAGACCTTTTCTTGCAACCGCCAAGACTAAAATTGATGTTGCCACAAGAAAACTCATACTTCGTGTAGGAGATGAATCAGTCAGTCTTCAAGCTCTCGACTCAGCCAAAACAACAGAAGATAAAGGTAAGAAAGTCATTGCAATAGATAACCAAATGGTTCAACCTTCATCGCAGGAAACATCACAATGCATCAAAGCTGAGCCAACTCATAGTCCCCAAGTCGTCACAGAAGAATCACACTAGAAACAAAACCGTAAGATCGACAATTTAGAAGAACAGAGGATACATACCAAAAAAAAGCCGGATCCATATGAAGTAAAACCAAAGGAACCACCAGAAAAGCTCATAGGGACATCAGATCACTTTAAAATAGGAGACCAGGTGCTGTTAGACAAAACCGATCCTCACGTCACTTCAACAGACCTGAAGCAAAAGGAAGAAATACTCTTTCAGGCTCACAATATTTTCCCACACGAGATAGTCGAAGTAAGCAATCCAATATTCAGCAATTTCAAGGTAAATGCTTCTCGGCCTAAACTTTGTCGTGAAAATAAAACTGTCAGCAGGAGGAAAAATATTCAAACTTTTAAACCTCCCTAAAATTTTCAAAGCCAAGGATAGTCTAGCTTAAGACTATAAACGAGAGCTTCTTGAGAGGCAACCCGAGAACTAACACTATTTACTTTCAAATTTATTTTCTTTCCTTCCTTCCCTCTTCTGTCAACATTTAAAACACAAGAATGTAGATTTCCAAGCCACACGGCCTTACACACGATCGTACCCGTGGCCGTGTGGACCACCGGAACCACCACACTGACAGAGCAGAGCCGTGCAAGTCAGTCCAACCACCTCCCAACATCACGGTGCCAACCACCCACAGCACGGGTACTGACAAAAATAGCACGATCGTGCCTCACGACTGTGCTAAGATACTGACTTATTGAGCACAGGAAGACCACGCCCGTGCACTCCAACCATACCCACATACTGGCCTTTTAGGAACAGGCGTGCCAATCAATAAACAGGCATGGAAGAACTAACACACTCCATAACACAGTCGTGCGTGGCGACCGTGTGAAGCGACACACGCTCGGTACACGGGCGTGGGAACGTGCCAAATTTGAAATCTTCTTTAATCCCCACAGCCTTTTCCCTTTTTCCCATCTTCTTTCTTCCTTCTTTTCCTTTCCAATTTTTCTCTGTTCATAGAAAAGGTCCAAGACTCTTGAGCAACACAAAAATCATGCCGAAGAACCGTAAGAAGGAAAGCATCGTCTCCTCAGAAGAGACCTCAAACATGAGTTCATGCTGGCAGCTTCAGCTAATTGCCACGCCAAGGGTCTCTGAAACCTTTTCAGTTCTATTCTTCTTTTCTCCTCTCCTTTATTTTCCTTATCTATACTTCCTTTCTGCTTAATTTAATTTTTTTCATATTAGTTTCTTGGTTTTAGATTCTAAAGGCTTCTAGGGAATCACGCCACTTCCACTATCACTTACACTCTGCAGCCTTAAAAATCATACCCACCTCACGAACCATCTGCTAATAAGGACTCATTAGTCCATTAGTCTTTACTTTAAATCATATTTTTCTTCTTAGTCTCCTTCGCTTTATTTTCTTACTCTCTAATTATATTATTAGTATATTATTATTTCTCTAGATCTCCTGGCTATATCTTCGCAGGCTACCCAACTTCTTCATCTAGCAAATTACTTTTTGGTAGCCACACCACCAGGCACATAGAAAACACCATCACCGCCACCAAAGACGTCAGGGATCATCCAGATTTTAGGGAGTATTCTTTCCCCCCTTATCTTTTTGATTTGGCATCTAATTATAATGATCTATCTTTGTAAATTGAGGGCAATGTACATCTTAAGTGTGGGGGTAATAGTGCTTAAATTTTTGCATAAATCTCAAAACCCTAAAATTTAGTCTTGTTTTTAAGTAATTTTCTCATATTACTAATTAGGGTGAAATTTATAATGATTTATGGTTATTATTGATATGTTTTAGAATAAGTCATTGTTAATTGTGCATTGATGATTAAATTTGAAGAATGCTAGAGAATCGAGCATGATAAGTCTACTTTCTAAAAAATTAAAATTTATAGGTTGTTGAACCGAATTTGAGTATCACCCTGAAGTTCAAAATTTATAAGGATTGATGTGAAAAACACCTATAATTTTTATGAGATTTTGAGCCTTATAGAGCATAGATCCTTTTTCATGCTCACTTTATTGATTATGAGTGTGTCAACTTTGAATTGTTATTCTAGAACTTGCCTCGTTTATGCATTTCGAGACCACATTAATGATTTGATATACTGAGATGATAAAGGCACCTAGGTTTTAACCCATTCAGTCCACTAAAATGCCTACCTATATAAATAACCCCTAGTGACCCCCGTTGAATCCTAACAACCTTGTTATTGACTCACCCACTAATATTAACCCAAAATCCCTTTGTATTTGTTATCAACATTCCTTTGACTACCCCTCTATCGAGAATTGATTTGATCAATTGCCGAATCAGGCTATTTCAATTATCAAAGTTCCTTCTATTAAGTTTTTCTTAGTTTGTTCTTAAAAAAAAGCTCGTATTAAAGTATTATCAAATTTTAAATGATGAAAATATTTTTATTATATAGTAAGTATTAATAGTGGTATTATTAGTTTTCATTTGATGTAAATATTCACATTCAGTTCATTATTTTTTAGATTAGGTAATTTCTCAAATCAGTCTCAATTCTAACCCTCTAATTCAGCCTTTATCCACACCTTTTAACCCTAGCCCCGTTACAACCTCGATAAAGACCTTTTGATCTGTGTATCATCTCATATCTGATGGTAGAGATTTGATTTTCGGGCAAGCCTATGGGATTAACTTTTTAGGTTCGACTTATGAGTGCTTATTCTTGAACCTTAAACACTTTGAGTGATTTGAGTGAATCTTTAGTGAGGATATCAGTTCTTGTCGATTTTGAATCAAGGGTAATTATTTAGATAAGAGGAGATACCTATGTTTTCATACTACAAAGGTATGACTTATCTTGATTGAATCTTTAGGGTTCTTTGAGTTGAGTTATCCATGTATAAATTATCGATGAATTATGATGAGACATTGTCGATAGGAATTATGAATTATGGAAAGTTTGTTTTAATTGTAAGTTGAGAATTTTGCTTGAAGACAAGCAAAAGCTTAAGTGTGGGGGTATTTGATAAACCATAAAAGTAACATATTTTAATCCCACATTTAGTATGCCTTTGGATGAATTATCCTTGATTTAGGTAAAAAGGTGCTCTTAATCATTTCTTTTCATGTCATATACTCAGGAAAGCACCCGAGGACAAAAAGAACACAAAACAGGCTTAAAACGGAGTAATTGGGCCTTGCAAGAAATCAACACGGCTTGGCCCAAAGCTCACACGATCGTGCCTCACCGACTACCTAGAACACAGCCTAACTCACGAGTTGCATGGCGTGCATCATCCATTTATCACACAGACGTGCCTGGTGATCTACATGGCTGTGTCCCAATCGACAGACCTAAAGCACGGCCTGAATCCCAACTTACACAGCCGTGCCCAAAATGACAGAATCAAGGCACGGCCCAACCTTGAATTACACGGGCGTGTGCCATTGGCGTGCCACTGCCACGGGAATGAGCAATTTTACTCAGAATTGGATGCTTGAAGCTAAAGAAACATACTCCTAAGTCTACTTAGACACCCTAATAGTAATTCTACTTGAAGGAGGTACTTACGAGCCAAGTATAGCAACCCAAAGCCTATATAAACAACCTAAGGCACCATTGAAGAGAGCTTTTTAGCAAAGGCTTTTGCCGAAGCTTTCATCTTTTGGGAAGTCACTTGGAAATATCCATTTGATCCATCTTAAGAAGCCAGAGTTCTATTCAAGACGGAGGATCTCCTCTTTAATTCCTTCAGGGGGTTTTAGGGATTTATGATGTTTTGTTTTATCTTTTCGCTTGAGATGTTTTCTTATTTTGTCATGAACTAAACCCTTCAGATACCTGAAAGGGATGAAACCTATGATGGATTTTGTTATTTGATTTCTAAATTATATGATAAGTACTTAGTTTGTTCTTAATTATGTTGCTTAATTTAATCTGATGTACTTAGGTAGAGGAGGAATAGACCCTACCTAAGAGTAGATCTAGCATAATTGAGCGGAGTTGATTGGGCGCCTAGAGATAGGGTTATGAGATTTTATCGAGTTAGGGTGAAACCTAATATGGGAATCATTTGATCAATTTACTACTTCCTTAGGGGGTTATTATAAGAGAACGAGAGTTCCACTAATTAACCTAAGGTTAGACGTTATTCGCCTCGAGAGAGGGTTTAATATAGGTTAGGGAGTCTCACGGATCAAACTAAGTAAAGAAATCATATGGTTTGGGGAATAAATAATAAGTGAAGTCATAGGTGGATTCTTCCTGAAGGTATCGTCTTCATCAACTGAGTTTTCCTAAAGTCTTTCTCCCATTTATTCTTTTGTCTTTGCATTTAGTTTTAGTTTTTCATTAGTTTAATAAAACAATCACTCCATATTTTAGGCTAAATAATAGAAAGACAGTGAGTAGTAGTACTTTTAGGTTCCCTTGGGTTCGATAAGATATTCTTGCCTAAACTATACTACTGCTCGATAGGTGCACTTGTCTCTATCATTTCCATAGTTAGTCTACAGGTCCGATCATTCTTTTATAAATATTAAAACTCAATTATTTGAGACGATCAATTGGTATCAGAGCTACGATTTAGTCAATTTTAGGACTAATGTAGCGTAAGTATGAGTCTAGCTATACATGCCATATGTAAGAGTACCTGTGTAATGATAGTGTGATGGCTCCTGGCGTTTAAAATCGTGACTTATGTAGTAAATGGATTATGATCCAGACCGAACTGCAACCGATGATGCTGTGAGTAATGCACTGGCTCCCGCTCAAGGGACCACACCAGCTAATAGTAGACCTGAGACTTTGGGTCAGGGAGAAGAGGCTCGAGAAGCCTTTCTCCATATGATGAGCAACTGGTATACTGAGGATACCCGAGAAAATCCCAACGCTCAACCACCTCCACCCCCACCTATTCCTCAACCTGCTCTTGTAGGTCCTCAAGTGGTTGAGGTAGTGAAAAGAGAAAGGCCTCCGATTGATAAGATCCAAAAGCAAGGAGCCGAAGAATTTTGAGCTAGTAAGGATGATGATTTGGAGAGAGCAAAATTTTGGCTCGAGAATACCATCAGGGTATTCAATGAGTTATCCTGCACGCCGGAAGAATGCTTAAAATGTGCGGTATCTCTCTTAAAAGATTCGGCCTATCGGTGGTGGAATACCCTTGTGTCGGTAGTACCAAGGGAGAGAGTTAGCTGGGAATTCTTCAAAGAGGAATTCCAGAAGAAGTATATCAGCCAGAGGTTCATCGATCATAAGAGAAAGGAGTTCCTAGAATTAAAGCAAGGCTGTATGTCAGTGACCGATTATGAGCGGAGTTCGTAAGGCTTAACAAATATGCCTAGGAGTACATGTCTACCGAGGTCGTCATGTGCAAGATATTCAAGGACGGGTTAAATGAAGATATCCGTTTATACGTGGGAGTCCTTGAACTAAAAGAATTTGTAGTGTCGATAGATAGAGCTTTTAAGGCTAAAGAGTTGGCTAAAGAGAAAAGAAGAGCTGAGATTGAGTCTCGTGACTCAAGGAAAAGACAACTAAATAAGTCACTCCAATCCTCATCTAAGAAATCAAGGGATTTCGCTACTCGATCAGTCACCTCAGTTGAGTTTTCAAAATGAAGTAAGGGCAAATAATTTTTGGGGTCTAAAGGGCAGACCACATTAGTTGCTAGTGTGGGCAACGTTCGACCGAGTAGACCGGAATGCTCGCAATGTGGTAGGTGCCATTCTGGTGAGTGCCGAGCAAATGAGAAAGCTTGTTTCAGATGTGGGTCCTTAGACCACTTTATCAGAGATTGCCCTGAGGTAGGCGAGAAAGAGAAGTCTCAAAATGCAAGACCAGGAAGTGCTAACAGAGGAATACCACAGAGAAACCCGGGAAATGAAATGGGTAACAAGAATCCATCCATAGATCAAGCTACAAGAGTCGAAGGTATAGCACCGGCAAGAACATATGCCATTCGTGCTCGTGAAAAGGCATATTCCCCCGACAAAATCATGGGTACATTTTCTCTTTATGATACTCGTGTTATAGCTTTAATTGATCCGGGATCTACCCACTCATACATATGCATGAATCATTCCTATAGAGTCTACTGAATTTGTAATAAAAGTATCTAATCCCTTAGGCAAGTATGTGTTGGTTGATAGAGTATGCAAAGAAGGCCCTTTGGTGATTAAAGGTCATTGTTTTTTGGTTGATCTTATGCTATTGCCATTTGATGAGTTTGATGTCATCCTTGGGATGGATTGGTTATTTACTCATGGTGTAATTGTGAATTGTGGGAAGAAGCTTATTAAGTTGAAAAATAAAAATAGGGATTTTATTTGTGTTGAATCAGATAAGCAAGATAGATCATCAGTAGTGATATCATCCTTGTCGACTCAGAGGTATTTAAGGAAGGGGTATGAGTCTTACCTTGCCTTTGTGTTGAACACTAAAGAGATTGATTTGAAAATAGAGTCGGTACCCATAGTATGCGAGTACCCAGATGTTTTCCCGAAAGAGTTGTCAAGGCTACCTCCGGCTAGGGAGATTAAATTTGGGATTGTGTTAGCTCTAAGTACTACTCCTATTTCTATTGCTCCATGTAGAATGGCTCCAACAGAGCTAAAAGAGTTAAAAGTACAGTTGCAAGAACTAATGGATAAAGGTTTCACAAAGTCGAGTTTCTCTCCATGGACTGCTCCCATTTTATTTGTGAAGTAGAAAGATGGTTCTATGAGATTATGCATAGATTATCGGCAACTCAACAAGGTAACTGTGAAGAACAAGTACCAATTTCTGAGAATCAATGATTTATTTGATCAATTGAAGGGAGCCACGGTATTTTCCAAAATAGATTTGAGGCCTGGTACTATCAGTTCAGAGTCAAGGACTCGGATGTACCAAAAACCGCATTTAGGACTACGTATGGCCACTATGAATTTTTGGTCATGCCTTTTGGTCTAACAAATGCCCCTGTGATCTTCATGGATTTGATGAATCGCACTTTTCGGCCATACTTGGATAAATTTTTTGTGGTCTTCATTGACGACATACAGATCTACTCTCGAGATGAGAATGAACATGCTGAGCATTTGAGTATGGTTCTGCAAATTTTGAGAGAAAAACACTTGTATGCCAAATTCAACAAGAGTGAATTTTGGCTTAAGGAAGTAGGTTTTTTTTGGGCACATTGTCTCGGAAGATGGAATTAGAGTCGACCCGAGTAAGATTTTAGCAATTGTTGATTGGAAACTGTCGAGGAGCGTAATCAAAGTAAAGAGTTTTCTAGGCCTAGCCGGCTATTATAGGCCCTTTATCGAGGGGTTTTCCATGATAGCTTCTCCGATGACAAGATTATTGCAAAAAGACGTGAAGTTTGATTGGACAGAAAAGTGTCAACAGAGTTCTGAGAAACTAAAGACGCTGTTGACTGAAGCTCCTGTTTTGGTGCAACCTGAATCGAGAAGAGAGTTTGTGGTTTATAGTGATGCATCCCTGAATGGATTGGTTTGTGTACTTATGCAAGAGGGTAAGGTGATTTCATACACCTCTAAGCAATTAAAGCCGCACGAGAAGAATTACCCGACTCATGATTTAGAGTTGGCCGCAATTGTGTTTGCATTAAAGATTTGGACACACCATTTATATGGTGAAAAGTGTCGTATTTTCACCAACCATAAAAGCCTAAAATATTTAATGACTCAAAAAGAATTGAATTTTAGGCAAAGAAGGTGGTTGGAGCTGATTAAGGATTATGAGTTAGTGATTGACTACCATCCGGGAAAGGTGAATGTAGTCGCTGATGCTTTGAGCAGAAAAGCATTGTTCGCACTGAGAGCCATGAATACTTAGATGGCTTTGTTGGATGATGGTTCCATTCTATCCGAGTTAAGGGCTAGACCATTATTCCTCCAAGAGATTTGTGAAGCTTAGATTACAAGCTAAAAGAGTTTTATATGACTTGAAGGTTGACTTAGACTTTCGAGTAAATCCTGATGGATGTTTGACGTTTGAGATAGGGTCTGTGTACCCAGAAATGATGAACTTATTCGTAAGATATTGCATGAAGCACATTACAGATGTTTAACTGTGCACCCTGGTAGCACGAAGATGTACAATGACTTGAGGAAATGGTATTGGTGGCCTAGTATGAAGAAAGAAATTTTCAAGTTTGTATCGAGATGCCTAATTTTTTAGCAAGTGAAGGCTGAACACCAAGTACCTTCGGGTTTACTTGAACCCATTATGGTTCCTGAGTGGAAATGGGACCGTATTACCATGGACTTTGTGACAGGCTTACTGTTGACTCCAAAGAAGAAAGACGCGGTATGGGTAGTGGTTGATAGACTCACAAAGTTAGCCCATTTCATACTAGTGCGAGTCGATTATTCACTTCATAAATTGGTGGACTTGTACGTGTCTGAGATAGTAAGACTTCATGGTGTACCATTGTCGATCATTTCGGATAGAGATCTGAGATTCACATCAAGGTTTTGGAAAAAGTTACAAGAGGCCTTGGGCATGAAATTAAGTTTTAGTACGGCCTTCCATCCACAAATCGACAGGCAGTCGGAAAGGGTAATTCAGATACTTGAGGACATGCTTCGGTGTTGTATTTTGGAATTCCAAGGTAATTAGGAGAAATACTTACCACTGGTGGAATTTGCCTATAACAACAGTTTTCAATCAAGTTTGAAAATGGCGCATTATGAGGCGTTATTTGCACGAAAGTGCTGAACGCCCTTGTATTGGTCAGAACTCAAAGAGAAATAGAGGCATGGGGCCGATTTGATTAGGGAAACTAAAAAGAAAGTAAAGTTGATACGCGAGTGTCTAAAAGTCTCCTCAGATAGAAAAAAGTCCTATTCAAATTTGAAAAGGAAAAAGATTGAATTCAAAGTCGGTGATAAGGTGTTCTTGAAAGTATCGCCATGGAGAAAGGTTCTTAGATTTGGTAGGAAAGGCAAATTAAGTCTGCGTTTTATCAGACCTTATGAAGTTACTGAGAGAATAGGATTGGTATATTATCGATTGGCCTTGCCACCAGAGGTAAAAAAGATTCATGGTGTCTTTCACGTATCCATGTTGTGCCAATACAGTTTAGACCCTCCACATGTCATAGTACCAACAGAGGTAGAGATACAGCCGGATTTGACTTATGGTGAAGAGCCGATTAAAGTTTTGGTGCGAGAGGTCAAAAAGTTAAGAAAAAAAGTATAGCCCTTGTAAAAGTACTGTGGCAAAGGCATGGAATAGAAGAGGCTACATGGGAGCCCGAGGAGACTATGAGAAACCAATATCCCAACCTTTTCACCTGTAAGATTTTCGGGGACGAAAATCCTTAAGGGGGAGAATTGTAACAGCCCGAATTAGGGGCTAGTTAGAATAGTGATCTCGGGATCACTAATCCGAGGTTAGAAAAAATTATTTCCATAACATTTTATGAGTTAGAGTATGATGGTATAAGTGTATGAAAATTTTGGTACTTTAATTTCATCGATTTCTTGCTTAATCACGAAAAAGGACTAAATCCCATAAAGTGCGAAAGTTCCATTCTATAGGCTAAAGGTGTCAAATAGTCATAGAATGTTAATTGGAGGTCTTTAAAGGGAAATTAAACCCCTTGAGATAGTGTGGCCGGCCATGGGAGACAAACTATGTCAAAATTGGTCAAAGTTGTTGATAGTATGTGGACTAAATTGATGTTTTATATTAAAATAAAGAAAAAGAAGATATCATCTTTTTCTCTCTTATTCTCCACCAAAAATTGGCACCAAACTAAGGGGTTTCTAATAAATGGAAATAGTAACATATTTTAATCCCACATTTAACATACTTTTGGATGATTTTTCCCTTTAATTATGGAAATATGTGCTCCTAATCATTGGTTTTCATGTTTTATACTCAGTAAAGTACCGGAGGATGAAAAGATTGAATAACGGGTCAAAAATAGAGAAAATGAGTCAAAGTAAAAAATCCACACGGCTTGGGTACAAGACCACACAGCCGTGCCTCATCAACAGGATCGACCACAGCCTGGCCACGATTTACACAGGCATGTGCCATGTGCGTGTCCTTGCCACAGGAAATAAGAATTCTATTCGGATTAGGGTACTTAAAGGCAAAGAAACATATTCCAAAAGCCGATTGTAACATCCCAAAGTTGGGCCTAGTAGGATTGGGCCCAATGGGCTTTAGGCGTAAGAGCGTTTAAAATTTTTAGGAATAAGAGAACGGCTTTAATGCAAGTTGGATCTAGTAGGTGAGTGATTTTGGAAGGTTAGGGGGCTTGTATGAAGTCCCAGGTTCAAGTTAGGCCTTAGGAAAAATTTTGGTTTTAGGTGAAAAAACCTGGTCATTTGTAGGTAGGCTTTAAGAATAAAATGTGGAGAAAATGACACAAGTGGAGTGTGTGGTGTAGTGGCAAAGTGACGCCACATAAGAGGCAAGAGGGTGACACCATAAGGAAGGAAGGTGGTCCAAGGTTCAAGTCTTGGCTTTTGCATTTTGGTTTTCTTTTTATATGAACTTTAGAATTTTGCCATAGGGTTATATTTAGTTGCGCATGGTTTTAAACACAAGAGGAGCATGTGGCCAAGTGGCTAGCGGCATGGATTATGCTACAAGGGAGCCTGAGTTTGAATCTCATGACAAGCAAGGGAGTATTTATTTTACGAATTGGACGAGAAGAGTTTGAGTTGGATTTAAACTCTGCTAACGGAGGGATCCCACATTGGAAAGATACGAAGAAGGAATGTGAGAAGCTAGCTATATATAGAGCATTCTATGAGGAGAGTTAATATACCCTGGTGGGCGTTTGGGTGCAGACCTAGAAGATAATCGCCAATAGTTGCGAAGGAATGGCTACTATAACGGGAGGAGGTGCAGAAGGTTTGGTGAGGTTTCAGCCGATAAGTGTATATTAAGTTATGATTAATCGTTAGGTGATGTCAATTGTAGGTTCGTGACTAAGGGGTTTGCAGCGCGCGTGGTTACCAGGTGTGTACAAACACTACACACACGATGTCGGCAATGCCGAAAAGTCGAAAAGCCAAAAGTGGTTAAATCGACCCGGTGGGCCCTAAGGCTAAGTTTGATGAAATGGTTTGGTTGGTTATACGGATTGAATTAGACATGCATGATACATGATCTGAATTTGTTTTGGGCCTATTTAGCCATATGATGAGACTTGGTCCTGATGGGCCGTAATGATGTAATTTGGGTTTGATGAGCTTTATGGGGACGTAGACAAGTATGCTAGGGTTTATGGACATTAGGCCTAGTTTAAACAACTCTTAAATTCCATAAGACTTTCTAATAATTAAACATATCTGTGAACAAGTCGCTGGGTTAGGGTGTGGCAACGGGCATACGCATGTCAAGGATTGGATCTAGGGAGAGCTTGGTACTTAAGCGGCCCTAGTGGCCCACCTCCTCTTTTTCGGAAACCTACCTGGTGCGTAGTGTCTGTTCACTTTAGCCGCGAGGACTTGTTGATGGGCCAAAGTTCATAACTAAAACCCAAAAGGGACCGAAATACCCTCGATTTGTGATATTACTGAAATACCCTTGATTTGTGAAATTACCAAAATACCCCTGGTTTGTAAAATTACTGAAATACCCCTGGTTTACATAATTATCGAAATACCCTGGTCTGTAAAATTACCAAAATACCCCTAGTTTATAAAATTACCGAAATACCCTCAGATTATAAAATTATCGAAATACCCCTAAATTACAAAATTATCGAAATACCCCCAAATTATAAAATTACCAAAATACCCTTAGTGTGTAATTATCGTTTTACCCCTAAACAATAAAATAGCCATTGTACCCTCGTGGTAGTACTAATGTTGTTTGTGTTAATTGTATGATTGATTATGTTCGGGATGCACTGCATACATGGATTAGTTATGAGTAGAATTACCGAATTACCCTTGGTAGGTAAATTACTGAAATACTGTCGGTAGGTAAAATTATTGTTATACCCTTTAGGGTTGATTAGCGTGATTGTGTGTAACTACTCACACCATCTTTAATGCTATATTAATATGATTATCATATTCTGTTAAATACCGAAAGTTCGGTATGGCTATTGTGACACCTGTGGAGGGTGTAAGTGAGACATCAGGTTAGTGATTTCTGTTCTGATATAATAAAAGGTTATGATGAAATAATTCGATCCATGTTATGAGTATTCTGTACATGCTTGTTGTAATCTGTTACATCCATACATCTGCATTTTATGTTGCATGGGGTAGGGAATATGTGATTAAAGGGGAAGTGTTGTAGTGGCTTTTGCCATGATCTGTTGTAGTGACTTTTGCCATGATTTGTTGTAGTGGCTTTTTGCCATGATCTGTTGTAGTGGCTTTTTGCCATGATCTATTGTAGTGGCTCTGCCACGATCTGTTCTGGTGACTATGTCACGATTTTGACGATAAGCAGCTAACTGCAGCATGACTGCCATCGATGGTGTGTAGCGGTGAGAGTTGATTGTAGAAATCCCCATTGGTGTGATTGGTAGGTACGGGTGGTGTGTAGCAGATGGAAAATTAGGTTGGGCTGGGTTTGCATCGCATTGCATACATGATCTGCTGTGACATATGATATGGGTTAAGGTTCAACCGAGGCTATTTTGGGCTAAGGCCCAATTGCCACCTTTACTGTAATGGGCTTCGGCCCGGATTGTTGTGATGCATGTTCTTACCGATGAGGGTTGTGCACAATGAGTTTTCGTAAACTCACCCCCTCTTTTTATTAAATGTTTCAGTTGATTCCCAGCGATTGAGGATTGTGAGCCGTGGAGGACTCGGGGGTGGCTATACATCGGAGATACTACTCGTGAACTTTAGTAATTCCGTTTTCTTTCTTTTATAGTCTCAGTATTACTATAAGTTTATTTTGATTTGGGACTTTTGTTATGTAATAAGGCCTTTCAAAGTTATACTTTGGTTTTTATTAGTTACTGTTTATATCAAATTCGACACCACGGCAGTTTAAATATTAAGGTAAAAGTGGAGTTTCATTAATCTGCACATCGATGTTTTCAAAAGACAACGTAATACTCGGAAAAAGTTTTCTTTCAAATCTCTGATTTTTCTTAAGTATAACTAAGACTTGATTTTACTTCACCCTGTGACATACCAGATTCGGTCGTAACATATAGGTCAGGTTTAGGGTGTTATATTTATGGTATCAGAGCCTAAGTTACAACACTCGGCTGTGGAATGGGTTCGAAAGTGCTTTTCAAAGTTATTTGAAATTTGGTTTTTTAAAAAAAAAAGTATCTTTATTGTAAGTATGGCATCCGAGTCTCCAGCACCAAATCCATAAGTTCCCTTACTTATTATTATATGCTATAATGACTGTATTTATTTTGTGTATGTTTTAGATGTGATGTTTGAATGGAAATTTTTTTCTGTATAAGTGTTAAATATCTGTTTGCTTCTATATTAGATATTTAGTTGTAGGAAGAGGTTCCAAGCTTAAGTTAGAAAGTGTATTACTATTTTAGAATCAGAGTACGCAGCGTGAGTGTAGTGTTGTAGGTTAGGATGTGCGACTGTTTCTATAGCTGGAAATTTCGAGGACGAAATTTCTTTAAGGAGGGTAAGTTTGTAACATCCCAAAGTTAGGCCTAGTAGGATTGGGCCTATTGGGCTTTAGGCGTAAGAGCATTTAAAATTTTTGGGAATAAGAGAATGGCTTTAATGCGAGTTTGATCTAGTAGGTGAGTGATTTTGAAAGGTTAGGGGGCTTCTATGAAGTCACAGATTCAAGTTAGGCTTTAGGAAAAATTTTGGTTTTAGGTGAAAAAAAACCCTGGGCGTTAGTAGGTAGGCTTTAAGAATAAAATATGGAGAAAATGACACAAGTGGAGTGTGTGGTGTAGTGGCAAAGTGACGCCACATAAGAGGCAAGGGGGTAACGCCACAAGGAAGGAAGGAGGTCCAAGGTTCAAGTCTTGGCTTTTGCATTTTGGTTTTCTTTTTATATGAACTTTAGAATTTTGCCATAGGGTTATATTTAGTTGTGCATGGTTTTAAACACAAGAGGAGCTTGTGGCCAAGTGGCTAGCAGCGTGGATTATGCTACAAGGGAGCCTGAGTTCGAATCTCATGACAAGCAAGGGAGTATTTATTTTACGGATTGGACGAGAAGAGTTTGAGTTGGATTTAAACTCTGCTAACGGAGGGATCCCACATCGAAAAGATACGAAGAAGGAATGTGAGAAGCTAGCTATATATAGAGCATTCTATGAGGAGAGTTAATATGCCCTGGTGGGCGTTTGGGTGCAGACCTAGAGGATAATCGCCAATAGTTGCGAAGGAAGGGCTACTATAACGGGAGGTGCACGGTAAGGTTTTGGTGAGGTTTTAGTTTTTGATAAGTGTATATTAAGTTATGATTAATCGTTAGGTGCTGTCGATTGTAGGTTTGTGACTAAGGGGTTTGCAGTGTTCGTGGTTACCAAGTGTGTACAAACACTACACACACAATGTCGGCAATGCCGAAAAGCCGAAAAGGCAAAAGTGGTTAAATGGGCCCGGTGGGCCCTAAGGCTAAGTTTGATGAAATGGTTTGGTTGATTATACGAATTGAATTAGACATGCATGATACATGATCTAAATTTGTTTTGGGCCTATTTGTCCATATGATGAGACTTGGGCCTGATGGGCAGTAATGATGTAATTTGGGTTTGATGAGCTTTATGGGGACGTAGACAAGTATGCTAGGGTTTATGGACCTTAGGCCTAGTTTGAGCAACTCTTAAATTCCATAAGATTTTGTAATAATTAAACATGTCTCGTGAACAAGTCATTTGGGTTAGGTGTGGTGGCAGGCATACACATGTCTAGGATTGGATCTAGGAGAGCTTGGTACTTAAGCGCCCTAGTGGCCCACCTCCTCTTTTTTCGAAACCTACTTGGTGCGTAGTGTCATTCACTTTAGTCATGAGGACTTGTTGATGGGCCAAAGTTCATAACTAAAACCCGAAAGGGACTGAAATACCCCCGATTTGTGAAATTACTGAAATACCCTTGATTTGTGAAATTACCAAAATACCCCTGGTTTGTAAAATTACTGAAATACCCCTGGTTTACAAAATTACTGAAATACCCTGGTCTGTAAAATTACCAAAATACCCCTAGTTTATAAAATTACTGAAATACCCTCAGATTATAAAATTATCGAAATACCCCTAGATTTCAAAATTATCAAAATACCCTCAGATTACAAAATTACCAAAATACCCTTGATGTGTAATTACTCTTTTACCCCTAAATAATAAAATGACCATTGTACGCTCGTGGTAGTACTAATGTTGTTTGTGTTAATTGTATGATTGATTATGCTCGAGATGCACTACATACATGGATAAGTTATGAGTTGAATTACCGAATTAACCTTGGTAGGTAAATTACTGAAATACCCTCGATAAGTAAAATTACTGTTATACCCTTTGGGGTTGATTAGCGTGATTGTGTGTAACTACTCACACCATCTTTAATGCTATATTAATATGATTATCATATTCTGTTAAATACTGAAAGTTCGGTATGGCTATTGTGACACATGTGGTGGGTGTAAGCGAGACATCAGGTTAGTGATTTCTGTTCTGATATAATAAAAGGTTATGATGAAATAATTCGATCCATGTTATGAGTATTCCGTACAGGCTTGTGGTAATTTGTTACATCCATACATCTGCATTTTATGTTGCATGGGGTAGGGAATATGTGATGAAAGGGGAAGTGTTGTAGTGGCTCTACCACGATCTGTTGTAGTGGCTTTTGTCATGATCTGTTGTAGTGGCTTTTGCCATGATCTATTGTAGTGGCTTTTTGCCATGATATGTTGTAGTGGCTTTTTGTCATGATCTATTGTAGTGGCTCTGCCACGATCTGTTCTGGTGACTATGTCACGATTCTGATGATGAGCAGCTAACTGCAGCATGACTGCCATCGATGGTATGTAGTGGTGAGGGTTGATTGTAGAAATCCCCATTGGTGTGATAGAAATCCCCATTGGTGTGATTGGCAGGTACGGGTGGTGTGTAGCGGATGGAAAATTAGGTTGGGCTAGGTTTGCATCGCATTGCATACATGATCTGTTGTGACATATGATATGGGTTAAGGCTCAACCGAGGCTATTTTGGGCTAAGGCCCAATTGCCACCTTTACTATAATGGGCTTCGGCCTGGATTGTTGTGATGCATGTTCTTACCGATGAGGGTTGTGCATACTGAGTTTTCGTAAACTCACCCCCTCTTTTTATTAAATGTTCCAGGTGATTCCCAGCGATTGAGGATTGGGAGCCGTGGAGGACTCGGGGGTGGCTATACATTGGAGATACTACTCGTGAACTTTAGTAATTCCGTTTTCTTTCTTTTATAGAATTAGTATTACTATAAGTTTATTTTGATTTGGGACTTTTGCTATGTAATAAGGCCTTCCAAAGTTGTACTTTGGTTTTTATTAGTTACTGTTTATATCAAATTCGGTACCACGGCAGTTTAAATATTAAGGTAAAAGTGGAGTTTCATTAATCTACACATCGATGTTTTCAAAAGACAACGTAATACTCGAAAAAAGATTTCTTTCAAATCTCTAATTTTTCTTAAGTATAACTAAGACTTGATTTTACTTCACCCTGTGACATACCAGATTCGGTCATAACGTATAGGCCGGGTTTGGGGTGTTACACCTATATACAGACCCTAGATGCCAACATTTAGGGGCGCGTTCAGCTAGGCCAAAGAGCCGAGCCAGAGTAGTAAAATTCAGGGATTTACTCGAAGAAAGTCAGTTGATCCATCTCAAGAAACCAGAATCATACTCAAGACGGAGGATCTCTCCTTCAATTCCTTCAGGGGGTTTTAGGGATTTTTTATGTTTTTTTTTAGCTTTTCTTCTTAGATATTTTCTTTTACAATTATGAACTAAACCCTCAAATACTTGAGGGGGATGAAACCTAAGACGAATCTTGTTATTATTATCTAAACTAAATGATAAATATTTGATTTGTTCTTAACTATGTGTCTTAATTCTTATTTTGATATTTTCGAGATATTGATTCAATTCTGATGTGCTTAGGCAGAGGAAGAGACCCTGTCTGAGAGTTGATCTAGCATAGTTAAGCAGAGTTGCTCGAGCGCCTAGAGATAGGGTGACGAAAATCTATCGGATTAGGGTCAAACCTAATATGGGAGTCCATAGATCGAATTAATGTAATTTTAGGAGTTTTAATTAGAAAGAGATTTCAATTAATCAACCTAGGGCTAGATGTTAGTAGCCTTGAAGAGAGGGATTAATATAAATTAAGGAATCCTATGGATCAAGTCAAATGAATAAATTTTCGGTTCAAAGTTAGATAACAAGTGAAGTCTAGGTGGATTCTTCCTCAGGTATTGTCCAAGTCAATCGGTTTTCTCTCAAGTCTTTTCCCCAATTTCTTCTTTGTCTTCGCATCTTTAGTTTAGTTGAATAGTTAATTTTAGATTAGATAAAAATCCACTTAATTCGCAGGCTAAATAATAGAAAGAGAGTTAATATTAGTACTTTTGGTTCCTTTGGGTTCGACAATTCGGTCTTGCCGCTAGCTATACTACTATTCGATAGGTGCACTTGCCTCCATCATTGTCTTAGTTAGTTTCCAGGTTTGATCATTCTTTTTATAGATTTTCAAGACTCGATAAACACGATCAAGTTTTTGGCGTCATTGTCGGGGAACTAAAATATTAATAACGCTCAATTTTTATTACTTTAGCCATATTATATTTTATTATTTTTGCAATTAAATTTTATTTTTATTTTTCTAAATTTCTTTCTTTTTCTCTTTTCCTAGCAGGTACCTCTAGTTTATAACTAGAAGAAACCCGACAAGACCATTACTTTACGACAGTGATATTGAAGGAACCGTACGCAGAAATCGTAGAGAAGCAAGGGGAAGCTTAAATTACATACAAGAAGAGCAAGAGGACAAAGCTGATAATTCAGAAAGGATGGCTGAGAATAATCCGCCACATCAAGATATGGCCGACCATCATGCTCCTCGAACTATGTATGATTATGCTAAACCTAATTTAACAAGAGCTGAATCGAGTATTGTTAGGCCTGCTATAGCCGCTAATAATTTTGAATTAAAACCTAACACTATACAAATGATTCAACAGTTAGTTCAATTTGATGGTTTGCAGGACGAAGACCCAAATACTCATTTAGATAATTTTCTAGAATTCTGTGATACATTCAAAATAAATGGTGTTTCTGATGATGCCATTCGTCTTCAGTTATTTCCCTTTTCCTTGAGAAATAAAGCCAAACTGTGGTTACATTCTCTTCTATGAGGATCAATCATTACATGGGACCAAATGACCTAAAATCTTTTATTAAAATATTTTACACCGGCCAAAACGGCCAAATTAAGGAATGATATCTCTTCTTTTGTGTAGATGGATTTAGAAACATTATATAACGCATGTGAGAGATACAAAGATCTGTTAAGAAAGTGCCCACACCATGGTTTACCCTTGTGGTTACAAGTCCAAACTTTTTACAACAGTGTAACCCCACCACTTGGCTGTTAATTGACTCAGCAGCCGGCGGAACCCTTAATAACAAAACTTTTGAAGTAGCTTATGAATTCATATAGGAGATGTCACTAAAAAACTATCAGTGGCAAGTTACAAGGACAAAGCCAACTAAATCAACCAGAGTTTTCAATCTCGACGCAGTCACCATGCTATCAAATCAGGTAGAGATGATGAATAAAAAGATTGATGGTTTATGTGGTTCTTTGCAGGTACATCTAGTTATGCAATGTGATTCAAACCTAGGAGGTGTGGCGAATCGTGAGTACCCACCCCACAATCCGGGCAAGGAAAGTGAACAATTAAACTATACGGGTAATAATTTTAGACCTCAAAATAACCCCTATAGTAATACTTATAATCCAGGTTGGAGGAACCACCCCAATTTCTCGTGGGGTGGCCAAGGAAATCAGAGACAACAACCACCCCCTCCAAACTTCCAACAACAGCCCTACCCACAGGAAAAGAAGTCGAACCTTGAAGTAATGCTGACAAAATTCATAGCGGTGTCTGAAACTCGCTTTCAAAACACCAAAACAACACTTAAAAATCAACAAGCATAGATTAAAAAAGAATCGAGAACTAGTTAGGGCAACTCGCAATGCTGATCTTAGAACGACCACTAGGTACCTTATCAAGTAACACTGAGACTAATCCCAAGGAGCAAATTCAAGCCATAACAGCACATGACAGTGAAAAGTTAGTTGAATCTGAACCTGAGCCAAGGCAAGAACCTCTGGTAAGTGGAAGTAAGATTGAGGTAAGCCAGGAAAAGCCACAACCGGTAATTAAAGAATACAAACCTCATATACCTTACCCCAATGCGATAAAGGAAGACAACACAGAGGAACAGTTCGATAAGTTCCTTAAACTCTTAAAGAAATTACATATTAACTTACCACTTTTTGAAGCTCTTTCGCAGATGCCAGACTCAAGGAGATTTTTAAAAGAGCTCTTAAGAAACAAGCGAAAGTTTGACGAGAAGTCACATGTGGAACTAAACGCAGTATGCTCAGTAATGTTACAAAATAGATTACCACGAAAATTAAAAGATCCAGGGAGTTTTACAATACCATGTTTAATCGGTAGTTTATTTGTTGATAATGCTTTAGCTGATTTAGGGGCAAGCATCAATGTTATGCCATCTAAAATGTTTAAATGGCTAGGTCTAGGGAAACCTAACCAAACTAGGATGAGTATTCAATTAGCTAATAAAACTATTCTCATCCCCAAAGGTATAATTGAAAATGTACTAGTTAAAGTTGATAAATTCATATTCCCCGTAGACTTCGTTATTTTAGATATGCATGAAGACAATAGTATACCCTTAATCTTAGGAAGACCTTTTCTAGCAACTGCTAGATCTAAAATTAATGTTAGCTCAAGTGTACTCATACTTCGTGTAGGTGACGAATCAATCAGTCTTCAAGCTCTCGATTCAGCTAGGACATTGAGTGAGAAAGGTGAGGACATAAATTCCTTGATAAACATTGAATTAAACTTACTTTTCAGGAAATACCATGGAATCACACTACAGAGCTAGATCCTATAGCTCATACCAACAATGAAATATCTCATGAGAAACGATGGCTTCAGACCAATGAGCTAGATGAGTGGGAGACACATTTCAAGGAGGAATCAACCCCATACTAAATGAAACCGAAGGAAACCCCAAAAGAACTTAAAGGAACATCTAACCACTTCAAAAGAGGAGATCAGGTACTATTAGATAGTACAGACCCGCAAATCACCACATCAAACCTAAAGATAACCGAAGAAATCCCCTTTACAGTGCTTAATGTTTCCCTTATGGAACAGTCGAGGTAAGTAATTCTACCTCTGGTACTTTTAAAGTAAAATCAACTCGACTCAAATTATATAATGATAGCATGAAAAAGGATTTCTCACTCCTTAAACCTCCGTGAAGATACGAGTGAAGGGTAAGTCTAGCTTAAGACTTTAAACGGGCACTTCTCGGGAGGCAACCAGAGTACTAACCCATTTATTTTTAATTCTTTTTCTTTTAGCACCTAAACCACAGATTAACCAAGTTAATGAAGCGCAAATTTCCACATCACTGCCTTACACATGGTTATGGTCGTGGCCATGTGGAAGGTACGAATCTCCGTAGACATGGCAGAGATAGTACGAGACAATACGAGAAAAATATCTTTGAATCACAGACTCACCTAACACCACGGTCGTGTGACACAGCCGTGGCCGACACTGTTGAACCAACACGGGTGTGGTAACCTAAATACCAAGCGTGGGAGAAGCGATTGAACCACCATACGGCCCTGCGACATGGCCGTATGACACAACACTCCCACAATACACGGGCATGGGGATGTACCAGAGCTGGAATTTTCTATTTAAAACACCTCTCTCTCCTTCTCACCCATTCCCCATCCACTCCCCCACTTCCCTTCATCTTCACTTTCTCCTTTCTTTACTCCATAAAAACCTTCAATCTACACTTCAACAATGTTGAAGAAATGGAAAGATCTGAGTCCCATCTCCTTGTGCGAGACAAATCAACATAAGCTCATGTCGGCCGCTTCATTAACTCGACAAGCCAAGGGTCTTTAAGACCTTTTAACTTTTATTTTACTCTTCTCATCTCCTTTATTTTCCTTTTCCTTATTTTTCATATGCTTAATTTATTTTATTTTATTTTAGTTTCTTGGTTTTAGGTTTTAAAGGCTGTTAGGGAATCACAACACCACAGCCTTAGAAACCACACCCACCTCGCGAACCATCTACCAATAAGGACTTTCTAGTCCATTCATCTTCCCTTTTAGTTTTATTTTAATTCATATATTCTTTCTTGTTATCTTTATTTACTTTAATTATATAATTAGTATAATTTAAATTATTATTATTATTTCCTGGCTAATTCGACACAAGTTACCCAATTTCTTCATCTAGCACAAGAATTAGAGGCGACCCCTCCAACTTATCTTTACCCTCCGAATCAAGTTTCCACACTTCCAACTTAAGGAATCCATCCAAAAATTCAGGAAGTTTCACCTCTCTCCCTTTCTTTTGATTTTCTTATTATATGATTATTATCTATCTTTGTACATTGAGGGCAATGTACATCTTAAGTGTGGGGGGTGAAAGTTTATTAGAAAAAGTGCCTAACTTTTTGCATTATTCTCAAATCCCTGAATGATATTTTGTCTTAAAGTAATTTTCTCATATCACTAATGAGAATAAAATTCTTGTTGATTCATGATTTTTATTGATATGTTTTAGATTAATTCATTGATAATTGTACAATGATGATTTAAACTTTAAGATACTAGAGAATCAAGCATGATGAGTCTATTTTCAAAAATTAAAATTTTGTTAGGTTGTCTACCTGAATCTAAATTGTTACCTTGAAGTTTGAAATTTACGAGGTTGACATCAAAATACCCATAATTTTTGTGAGATTTTGAGCCTTTAGAGCATATATTCTTTTCGTGCTCACTTTATTGATTATGAGTGTGTCAACATTGATTTGTTATTCTAGAACTTACTTCGATTAAACATGTCGAGACCATACTATTAAGTTGATATACAGAGATGATTAAGGCACCTAGGATTCAACCCACTTATTCCACTAAAAAGCCTACCCTCATAATGACCCCTAATGAACCCTTTTGATCTTAACAACCCTTTTTATTGACTCAACCCACTAATATTAACCTGAAACCCATCTCGTATTTGTTATCACCATCCCTTTTGATTACCCTTCTATCGAGATTTGTTTTGATTAGTTGCCTATTTAGATTATTTTAGTTGTTAAAGTTCTATTTTATATTATTTGTTCTTAAAAAAATAAAAAATGAAGAATATTCATTATTATCAAAATATATTCATTATTAGTTATGAGATTTAAGCGAGCCTATACGTTTAATTTGAACATCGTGAAAAAGAAGCTCGTATTATTAGTACTACAAGTTTTCAATTGATGTAATTATTCAGGTTATTAGTCATTTTTCTACTTAGGTAATTTATCAATTCAATCTCAATCCTAACCCTTTGAATTTAGCCTTTATCCATACCTTTAACCAAGCCCCGTTACAACCCTTTTAAAGACCTTTTGATTTGTGTATCATCTCATTTTATAGTGGTGGAGATTTGATTTTCAAGCAAGCCTATGGTAATAACTTTTCATGTTCAACTTTTGAGTGCTTAATTTTTGAACCTCAAACACCTTGAGTTATTAGAGTTAATCTTTAGTGAGGATGTCAACTTTTGTCGATTTTGAATTAAAGGTGATTATTTATGTAAGGGGAAACACCTATGTTTTCATGCTAAAAACTCATGACTTTGATTGTTTGAATCTTTAGGACTCTTTGAGTTGAATCATCCATGTATAAATTATCTATGAATTATGATGAGGCATTGTTGATGAATATTATGAATTGAGGAAGTTCATTTTAATTATGAGTTGAGAATTTTGCTTGAGAACAAGCAAAAGCTTAAGTGTGGGGGTATTTGATAAACTGAAATAGTAACATATTTTAATCCCACATTTAACATACTGTTGGATGATTTTTCCCTTTAATTATGAAAATAGGTGCTCTTAATCCTTTATTTTCATGCTTTATACTCAGTAGAGCACCGGAGGATGAAAAGAACGAATAACGGGTCAAAAACGGAGAAAATAAGCCAAAGTACAAAATCCATATGGCCTGGGTAGAAGACCACACGGCCGTGCCTCGTGAGAAAAGTCGACCACGGCCTGGACCCTGAAATACATGGCCGTTCCTCATCAACAGGATCAACCACAGCCTAGCCACGATTTACACGGGCGTGTGCCATAGGTGTGTCTTACCGTAGGAAATAAGAATTCTATTCAGATTAGGGTACTTAGAGGCAAAGAAACATATTCCAAAAGCCTATATAAAGACCCTAGAGGCCAACCTTTAAGGGCATGTTCAGCTAGGCCAAAGAGCCGAGTCAGAGCAGCTAAATTCAGGAATTTACTCGAAGAAAGCCAGTTGATCCATCTCAAGAAGCCAGAATCATACTCAAGAGGGAGGATCTCTCCTTCAATTTCTTTAGAGGGTTTTAGGAATTTCTTATGTTTTGTTTTATCTTTTCTTCTGAGATGTTTTCTTTTAAAATTATAAACTAAACCCTCAAATACTTAAGGGGGATGAAACATAAGACGAATCTTGTTATTGTTATGTGAACTGAATGATAAATATTTGATTTGTTCTTAACTATGTGTCTTAATTCTTATTTTGATATTTATGGGATATTGATTCAAGTGTGATGTGCTTATGCAGAGAAGGAAAAGACCATGTCTAAGAGTAGATCTAGCATAGTTAAGCAGAGTTGCTTGCGAGTCTAGAGATAAGGTGACGAAAATCTATCGGATTAGGGTCAAACCTAATATGGGAGTCCATAGATCAAATTAATGAATTCTAGAGGTTTTAATTAGAAAGAGATTTTAATTAATCAGCCTAGGGTTAGACATAAGTAGCATTAAAGAGAGGGAGTAATATAAATTAGGGAATCCTATGGATCAAGTCAAATGAATAAATCGTCTGGTTCAAAGTCAGATAACAAGTGAAGTCTAGGTGGATTCTTCCTCAGGTATTGTCCAAGTCAATTGGTTTTCTCTCAAGTCTTTTCTATAATTTCTTCTTTGTCTTTACATCTTTAGTTTAGTTGAATAGTTAATTTTAGATTACATAAAAATCCACTTAATTCATAGGCTAAATAATAGAAAGAGAGTTAATATTAGTACTTTTGGCTCCTTTGGGTTCGACAATCCGGTCTTGCCACTAGCTATACTACTGTTCGATAGGTGCACTTGCCTCTATCGTTGTCTTAGTTAGTTTCAAGGTTTGATTATTCTTTTTATAAATTTTTAAGACTTGACAGACACGATCAGTTTGAGAGCTCAAATATTCAGCAAGCTTCTCTCCTTACTAGTAAGTGTTCTCATGATCACTTCTTGATAAAAATTATACTTTTGAGACCCCTAAAGCTTAAGCTTTCTAATTAGGGGACTAATTTGTAATATGGTGAAGAGTTTAGAGATTTCCCATGAGAGCTTTCATTGTTATTTTCTGTATTTTTTTTAGATGAATAACTTTTGTGAAAGGTGTCTCCATGAAAACACCTAATTGGACCTTGTTGTAAAGGTTATAAAGTTTGTAGTAAATGTGTGAAATTTTAGTTTTTGATGATAGCCATAAGAGAATTAAATGTTCACCTAGGCTTGTTGAAGGTAGAAATAAGATTAGAATTGATTTTCGAGCCTAGGGGCAAAATGGTCATTTTGCCAAAGTTTAAGGGCAAAATAATATTTTTTCCAAAACATGATTATTAAAATGATTTTATTAATGTGATGGCTGAAATGAGCTAATTTGCCATTATAGATCAAGAATAACCAAAAATTTACCTCGATCGAGGAAAGAACAAAGTCTCAGACTAGATCGATGGTCTAGCTTATTTTGAAATCGAGGTAAGTTTGTATGTGACCGATTCAACATTTATGTTAGCATGTGAAACACCCCACACCCGGCCCACGAGCCTGGATCGGATCTGGTATGTTCCCCGGTGAAAACCATTTCAAATTCTTTTGTATTTAGGAAAAACTTGAGCGTTTTGAAGGAAAGTTTGTTTTGGGTTGGGCTTGAGTTGAAAACAAGTTTAATTCATTATTAAAATCCTTTACCTTAGGTGACAAAACGTTTGGGCTTTGTATGAAAATAGATTTACTTCATCTTTAATTGATAAAAATTCGTAAGCTTAACAATAAAAACAGAATAAAATATTCCTACTAAGGCCTTATTACATCAAATAATTCCCAAAATTTAAATTCAAAATACTTAAAATAAAATAAAAGTCCAAGTCATAAATTTCTTGCTGTGCATGGCCATCCCTAAGCTTCTGCCGAACCCAGTCCATTACTGTTCGTCACTTGAAAATAGTCCCATAGCGGGGTGAGTCAAATAGACTCAACGTGTAACCAACACTAAGAATTAACATTTCAGGCATGCATTATCATATCACATACATGTTCATATAACAGGTAAAAATAATGATGCAACCCAAACCCAAACCTAGTTAGCCATCCGCTACACTCCACCGCACCATCCTCGCACACCGTGGGACTACTAAGTCAACCCTCCATCCGCTACACTCCATATCGCGGTCTTAGGTCACCGCGATTCGTGGTCTTAGGTCACCACGTTCAGATTTCTATGGTCTTAGGTCACCACATTCGACATCGTGGTCTTAGGTCACCACATTCAGATATCACGGTCTTAGGTCACCGTGTTTGTGGTCTTAGGTCACCACATTCACTTCCCTTTTCATATAACCCATATGCCCCCATATTTCATACACAATATGCAAAATCATGCCTTAATTCACATTCTTATCACTTTTCACATGTTAAAAATAACATATATTCATATTCCTAGTAGGAGTAGGAAACGTACATTAGTACTTTGTACCATAGTATGGTACCTTAGCCATATTCACATTCTTATAAACATCAAATTTTATTTAAAACATAGCCATGAACATATTATGGTACCTTAGCCATATTCACATTCTTATAAACATACACATTTAATTTAAAACATAGCCATGAACATATTAAAACTTAGGGTAGGGTACACACCTGATTTGCTTACTTAAATCCCGAAAAGCATGATCTAATGCCTTAGATCTCAATTCCTACATTCAGCCAACAAGGTAATATTTAGAAAAGGCCTATTCGGCCATAAAACCAAATCCTAGTAGGATTTGTACACTTAAAACCTACCTTGTTGCCGATTGTCTTAAGAATCAAGTCCCCAAACTTTGTCGTATTCCTTCTTGCATTCGGCCAAACATTAAATCATACCACAGGTTAGTTTCGGCTTTTGAACATTTAAAGAACAGATCTAAATACTAATCTAGGCTTTAGCAGAATTTACATAGGTGCTTACCTTCCAAATCTTAAATCCCGAAACTCACCGAATAACTAGGGAACATGGGGCTTATGGTGCACCTTCGGGAAACGAATTTCACTTCCTTGTAGTTAATACTAGCAAATCCCAAATAATCTTTCCAAATTTCAGCAAACAAGATACTAATGATATTAGTTCCTATGTTGCAGCTTAAAGAAAAGAATAAATTAATGGCCATAAAATTCTTACCCTTAATATTGAATTCAATAGCACCTAAGCTTGAAGCCACTTGATATATTCGGCTATGGCCTTAAAAGGCTTACTTCTGGCTTTTGGAAGGAGTAGAAGGAAAAAAGAAGGAAGAATAAAGATGGAGGATTCGGCTAGAGCACAAGGTATTTCGGCTTTGGCTAACAAAAAGAAAAATAAAACTGTAGGAAATTCGACAGAGAGAGGAGAATCTACTTAAGAAATTCGGCAAAGGAAGAGTGAATGAATGAATGAATGGCCTTCTCTTCCTTTTATAGCCAAAATTACTAGCTAGAGTCCTTAACTTGGCCACCACTCTTCCTATGTGATAATTATCACTTTATCAAAAGAATTAATCCAACAATTATCTCCTAATTAGCTGAAATTCTAAAGGAAATAAAACTCCTCTTTTAAGAGCCCTCATGCAGTCCACCTCTCTGCTCTTTGTAGTAAAATAAAACTTATTTTATTTGCTTTCTAAGTGACTCGATCCCTGGCCCAAATACACTTGCATTTGGCGCCATTTCCAGAGGCCCTAAGTGGCATCTTTAGACCACTTTTCCAAGCCTGTTTGTGTGTCAAATTTCACATACTTTTTCTCTTAAGGCCACCTTGCCTTAATTTCCTCTTTTAAACTTTAGATTTCGACATTTCTAAGTCATTTCTAAGTTTTCAAAAATTTTCGTTTGGCTCTTTAAACTTGACATTTCCTTACATTTCCTAGTTTCCAGAAATGTTCACTTTCCTCTTTTGAATCATTTCTAAATCATTTTCCTAGTTTCCATAAATGTTCACTTTCCTCTTTGAATCATTTCTAAATCATTTTCCTAGTTTAGTAAATGTTCACTTTCCTCTTTTTAACTTAGCATTTCCAAAATGTTCACTTTCCTCTTTTAACTTAACATTTCCAAGTTTCCAAAATGTTCACTTTGAACTTAACATTTCCTTACATTTCCATACATTTCCTTACATTTCCATACATTTCCATACATTTCCATACATTTCCTTACATTTCCATACATTTCCATACATTTCCATACATTTCCTTACATTTCCATACATTTCCATACATTTCCATACATTTCCTTACATTTCCATACATTTCCATACATTTCCTTACATTTCCAAGGTTCTAAAAATGCACACAATGGGATTCGAACCTCTTCCCTCAAAGTACTTCACTTGATGCCATAACCCTTGCACCTTAGGTGGCGTCCCTTGCCACTTTTCCACATCACTTCTTGTGTCCTAAACTCCCAAAACTTTTCTTAAGGCTACCTTAGCCTAGCTCCCCTCTTTAACTTAAAATCAATAATTGTCCAAAGCTTTCTCTTCCATCCTAGGATTTTAAAACCCTTAATTCACTTCCAAACACTGCCAAAACCTACTACTCATGAATTATGCATAAACGTATAACCCCTAATCCAGGACGTTACAGTTCTACCCTCCTTAAAAATAATTTCGTCCTCGAAATTACTTATTAACAGTCGTACAATCCTTCTCACCGCACTATGCTTACGCTACGCACTCTAATCTTAATAGAACCATCATACTTTCCAGGCACAATCTCTAAGTTCACATCCCTTAGAACTTATTTCTAACGTCACGATTTAATCTGATTAAGAAGTTTTATGTATTAAAAAAAATTTTGTTTCACTGATTAACCGCGAGGAAGTTTTATGGAAAGAATTTTTAGAAGTGGTTATTTCGTATTCATACATGCACACAGTCTTTACATTCATACATCCATCAATCAATTATGAACTTTCGTTCATTCAGAGAAATATTGTAGTTTTGATTGTTGTTGTTGTTGTTTTTTTTTCACTACCCAAGGGTATTTTCGTAATTTGCCCTACAGGGGTATTTTCATAATTTTTTAAAATAAAGTTCCTTAGTGATTTTGTCAATAAGGGTATTTTGGTAATTTTTGAAATTCCGGGGGTATTTCAAAAATTTTTGAGATTCGAGGGTATTTTGGTAATTAACCCGGGTAAATTTATAAATCTTAATAAATCAAGGATATTTTGGAATTCTGAAACTTGAAGGTTGTTTTGAGAATTTGTTTTCCAAATCGAGGTGTTGCAAAAATTTTAAATCGGGGTTATTTGGTAATTTTGGAAGTCGAGGCATTTTCGTAAATTCTCCAAATCGAGGTATCTTGATATTTGTAAAATGTAAGTTTCGGTATTTTGTAAAGTAGAAACATTTTAGCAAAAGTCGAGGTATTTTGGAAGTCTTAAAACTAAGGGTATTTTAGTAATTTACAACACAGGGGCATTTTAGTAATTTGGCAAATCGGAAAATTTTTTTGAGAAATTTTCAAAATAGATTTTGTTACAATCAAGGGTAATTTAAGGATTTTTAAAAAACTAAGGTGTTTATAAAACAATATGGCTAGTCCCTTTCGTGTTTTAATTATTGGGTTTAGCCCGTGGCTAAGTCCTCTTGGTTAGGGTGAACCATCACTACGCACCAGGTAGGAGTCGAGTGGGTAGGAGGTGAGTCACTAGGACTGCTTAAATACCAAGCTCCCACTGAAATCAATCCTAGACATGCGTACCATGGTTGTCACACCCTAACTCGGCGACTCAACCATGTGTTTGTTTAATTAGATATTTAAGTCTTATGTATTTGTTGGGGTACACTAGTCCTGGGTTCAAATACTTATCGACTAATCTACGTTGCCATAAAAGCCCATACATTTCACATATTCAAATCACTTGAAGTCAAGTACTTACCGGTGGATCATGGTTGGAGACTTAGTGGGCCATGCCGAAAAACACGAAAATTTTTTTAGAAAATTCCTTTTGGGCTTACTTTGGAAAATGTTTTGGGCCTTAACCCAAGGTCGAGAGTTTAAAATTGGGCTCTGATACCTGAAACACCCCACACCCGGCCCACGAGCCTGGATCGGATCTGGTATGTTCCCCGGTGAAAACCATTTCAAATTCTTTTGTATTTAGGAAAAACTTGAGTGTTTTGAAGGAAAGTTTGTTTTGGGTTGGGCTTGAGTTGAAAACAAGTTTAATTCATTATTAAAATCCTTTACTTTAGGTGACAAAACGTTTGGGCTTTGTATGAAAATAGATTTACTTAATCTTTAATTGATAAAAATTTGTAAGCTTAACAATAAAAACAGAATAAAATATTCCTACTAAGGCCTTATTACATCAAATAATTCCCAAAATTTAAATTCAAAATACTTAAAATAAAATAAAAGTCTAAGTCATAAATTTCTTGCTGTGCATGTCCATCCCTAAGCTTCTGCCGAACCCGGTCCATTACTGTTCGTCACCTAAAAATAGTCCTACAGCGGGGTGAGTCAAATAGACTCAATGTGTAACCAACACTAAGAATTAACATTTCAGGCATGCATTATCATATCATATACATGTTCATATAACAGGTAAAAATAATGATGCAACCCAAACCCAAACCTAGTAAGCCATCCGCTACACTCCACCCGTACCATCCTGCACACCGTAAGGACTACTAAGTCAACCCTCCATCCGCTACACTCCATATCGCGGTCTTAAGTCACCGCATTCGTGGTCTTAGGTCACCACGTTCAGATTTTTGTGGTCTTAGGTCACCACATTTAGATTACTGTGGTCTTAGGTCACCACATTCAGATATCACGGTCTTAGGTCACCGTGTTTGTGGTCTTAGGTCACCGCATTCAGTTCCCCTTTTCATATAACCCATATGCCCCCATATTTCATACACAATATGCAAAATCATGCCTTAATTCACATTCTTATCACTTTTCACATGTTAAAAATAACATAAATTCATATTCCTAGTAGGAGTAGGAAACGTACCTTAGTACTTTGTACCATAGTATGGTACCTTAGCTGTAACATCTTGAATAGGGCCTATGCATTTCCAGTTTAATTGTATGAAATGACAAGTTTCAAGTACTATGAATAAATTTTTGATACTTTTGGAAACCTAGAAATGCATGAAAATGGAAATGAAAATGGAAATGGAAATGGAAATGGAAATGGAAATGGACATTTTTGGAAGCTTAGACATTTTTAGAAACTTAGACACTTTTGGAAACCTAAAGGAATTAGGAAGTGAACATTTTGGAAAACCAAACCAAAATAGGAAACTAAACATTTTGGAAACCAAACCAAAATAGGAAACTAAACATTTTGGAAACCAAGCCAAAATAGAAACTAAACATTTGGAAACTTGGAAAATCAGAGTCATGCATGAAAATTTTAGGAAACTTAAAATGACCACGGAAAGTCGAATTTAAGAGCCCAAAGGGGAGCTTAGGGCCAAGTGACCCTAAAAGTATAAAGAACATGAACTTTGACCCAATAACGGACTTGGAAATGTGGCTCAAGATGCCACCTAAGGTTTTAGGAAATGGCCCAAATGCAAGAGGTTTTGGGCTGAGTTCGAGTCATCTAGGAAGTAAATAAAAGAAGTTTTATTTTGCTTCCATAAGAAGAAAGTTGACGGCACCTAGCTAAAGATTTAAGTGAATTTTTTATTTAATTACTTAGAGAGGAAGCAATGGGCGGCAATAGGGACTCTTAGGAGAAGAGTTTTATTTCCTTTAGAATTTTGGCTAAATAGGTGGATAAATGAAGAATTATTCTTTAATTAGGAGAATGAGGGAAGAGTGGTGGCCAAGCAAAGGATTCTTGGCCTAGTAAATTCAACTATAAAAGGAGGGACTAGGGCCATTCATTATTCATTCTCCTCTCTTTTCCTCCGCCAAATATTCTTCTTGAGCATCCATTCTTTTCTTCTTTTCTTTTAAGCCTCCTAGCCGATTTCCTTCTAAGCCTATTATTCCTCTCTTCTTTCATCTTTGAAACCGAATACATAAGGGAATCATAGCCGATTGTTCATCAAGTCTCTAAGCCGAATCTCTGAAGGTTGAAGTGAAGGTACAATCGATTCCTTTAAATAAGGGTAAGATCCAAGTTTAGTTTTCCATTCTTTTATATTTTAGACTTACCAAAATTTAGGGACTAATTTTGATTATTAATCTTGGCCGAATCATGGAAGGAGAAGTTCTTTTCCCGAAGGTACACCATAGGCCACGTGTTCCCTAGTTATTCGGTGAAATTCAGGATTTAAAATCCACAAGGTAAGCACCTAAAAGTATTTGGCCAAGGCTTGTATGATTATCTAGATCAGTTCTTTAATTATTAAAAAGCCGAAAACTAACCCATATTGAGATTCAAGGTTGGCCGAATATCAAGTGAAGGAAAACCCAGTTTTCGGGATTTGAATAAACACCAAATCGGCATCAAAGGTAAGTCTTTTTACAAATCCTACTAGGATTTGGATATCATAGCCAAATAGAATTTATGCTAAGTAATAAATGATGAATCAAATGTAGGAATTAAGGATCTAAACTTTAGATCTAGCTTTTCGGAATCTCAAGGAATTCGTTAAGCAAATCAGGTGTGTACCCTACACTAAATCTTGATAGATTTACGGCTTTAATTCATTATATGTGTTAATACGAAAGTGTAAGAATATGGCTTAGGTATCGTGTGTATTCCACACTATTCTTAATAGTTTTATGGTTTAAATATGTTATATATGTTAATGTGAAAGTGAAAGAAAGTGGCTAAAGTGCCATAATATGGTACAAAGTATTCAGGTACGTTTTCCTACTTCTACTAGGATTTCGAAATAAATGTTATACAAGTGAAAAGTGATATGTTATGCATGATATTTATTATTTGGGGCATTTGGGTCAATTGAAGAAGGGGAAGTGAATGTGATGATTTCGGTCTCACTAAGTGAAGGTGTTGACTTGGTCTCACCAACGTTATATTTGAAAGTGATGACTTGGTCTCGCTAAGTGAATGTGATGACTTCGGTCTCACTAAGTGAATGTGATGACTTGGTCTCACTAAGTGGTAACCGGTTACATTACGAGTGGTGGCTATGCCACAATATTATCGATGGGCGATGAGCATGTCGTCTGCAATGACGCCTTCGATGGAGTGTAGCGGAAGGAGGGTTGACTTAGTAGTCCCCACGGTGTACAGGTTGGTACGGGTGGAGTGTAGCAGATGGCATATAGGTTTGGGTTCGGGTTTGCATCATGATATTGAATTTTTATATGCATATGATTTTATGGTGTGCCTATCTCTATTATGTTTAGTGTTGGTTACACACCGAGTCTATCGACTCACCCGTTGTGGGAATATGTTTGGTGATGAGCGATAATGGATGGACCTGACGGCGAGAACTTGTGGTGGCCATGATCGACTTGAAGTTCAGTTTAATTTGAATATTTATTTTATTTTAAGATCTTGTACAATTTATTATTTTGGGTTTCATTTTTATGTAATAAGGCCACCGTGATTTAATTTTTATTTCTACTATAATTACTATGTTATGAATTAAGGGCTTTATAAAGAGTAAGCCCACTTAGTATGAAAGAAGTTTAAATATTCGTCACTTGAAGCAAATGGGCTTTTGTTATAAAAAAATAAATTTTGTTTCCAACTCAAGCCCAACCCACAACGAACTATCTTCAAAACTCACAGCTTTTCAAAGTATTGAATGAATTTGAACCGGTTACTTGAGGAACATACCAGATCCATCCATTCTCGTGGGCGGGTTTGGGGTGTTTGATTTGGTATCGAGCCGATTCAAACTCTCTACTGTGGCCTAAGGCCCAAAACGTTTTTAACAAGGCCAAATGAGTTTTATGAAAGTATTTTTTTCAAATAGACAGTATAAAGACATGGCCCTAAGTCTCGACCCATGATCCACCGGTAAGTACCCCTAACTCTATGTGTGATTTCGTGATTTTTATAAGGGTAGAAAAGGCATGGAGCGTAGAATAGCATGATAAGAACTTGAACCCTGGGTTAGACTACTCAAACACAAACACATAAGATTTAAGGCACTAAACCAACCTATGACTAAGTCAATTAAGCTAGGGTGTGGCAACCATGGTACGCATGTCTAGGAGTGGATCCTGAAGAGCTTGGTATTTAAGCAGTCCTAGTGACTCACCTCCTCTTCTTGAATCCAACCTGGTGCGTAGCTTCGGTTCACCCTAACCTAGAGGACTTAGCGGGTGTGGTAACCCTCAGACGCATGTCTAGGAATGGTTTCATGGGAGCTTGGTATTTAAGCGGTCAGTGTGACTCACCTCCTCTCCACTCGAATCCTACCTAGTGCGTAGCTTTGGTTCACCCTGACCAAGAAGGCTCAGTCATAGGCTAAACTCAATAACTAAAACCCGAAAGGGAATTAGCCATTTTTTTTAACACTTGATATTAAAATTCTTAAATCACTTTCTTTCTCTTATCCTTAATTCACGAAAACTATTTCTATACACAATTATTTTGAAAAAATTTTGATCCATAAATGCCCTTAGTGGTAAAATTACCAAAGTGCCCTTGGTTTATAAAATGATTCAACTACTCAACAGTTTTACCAAAATTTTATTATTTTATAAACATTTCAAAAACCCTAATTTGCAAACTATCAAAAAAAAATAATAATAATAATACCTTGATTTTTGGAAAATTACAAAATTGCCCCTAACTTACCAAAGTTACCAAAATGACCCTGATTTCCAAAATTTTTGCAACTTCATCGTTTTGGAAAATAAATCTCTCAAAAAGAACCCTCAAAGTTTTGCAACTTTTGAAATATCCCTGATTTATTAAATTTTTCAAATTTACCCTGATTTGTGAAAAATTACCAAAATACCCCTGATGTCAAAAATTACCGAAATACCCCCGAATCTCAAATTTTTTTCAAATTACCCCGAGATTTTGGAATTTCCAAAATAATTTTTGACAAAATCACCAAGGAACCTTATTTTGACAAAATTAAGAAAATACCCCTGTAGGACAAAATTACGAAAATACCCCGGGTAGAGGAAACAACAACAACAACAAAAACTACAACGTTTCTCTGAATGAATGAAAGTTCATACTTGTTTGATGGATGAACGAATGAATGGAAAAGACTGTGTGTTTGTATGAATACGAAAGAACCACTCTTAAATCCCTTTCCATAAAACTTCTTCACGATAAATAAGTGGAACAAAGACTAAATCCATAAAATTTCTTAATCGATCTCAACGCTAGAAAATGAGTTCTAGAGGGACGGTCGTCAAGGACGCGGTAGAGGAAGAATAAGCGTGTCGAACCCGTTAGATCGGTCAAGGTTCGACAATGAGTTACCACCGCCACCACCACCCAGGTTGTTAATGTCGAACAATGAGGCTCGGACGGGGATGAGGCGTGTCGCAGCCCATGTTCAGTATTGGAAATGGTGGTCAAGCGCGGTGGAAATTTGGGAGCTCGTAAATCATACTGAGCGACTCGAGCCAACAGGCCGAGGTGTTTCGTGGAGTGTCCGGTGTGGCACCCAAGATCACGAGTATTGGTTGGAAGCAACCGGCGTATCATGGATGAACTCGACGACCCTGGAGGAGAAGTTGAAAGGATGGTAGCCTCATTACGTGATGAAGCATACCAATGGTGGCTAATCGTTCGTGATGGTCCCACGGAGGATCGACATGGGAGTATGCTAAGGAGGCATATCGGAAGAAGTATGTCAAGACTTTCGGTATATTGATGAGCGTGAAAGCTTTTCTAGGACTAGTTCGGGGAACAAATCGGTGGCGGCATATGAGGCTGAATTTTGAGGTTAAGCCGATATGCTCGAGGGTAGTCTCGATGAACATGAACGCCGTGTCCGTTTTGAGGACGGATTAAGGGATGACATAAGATTATTGATAGCTCCACATCAGGAGAGGGAGTTCTCCACGTTGGTGGAAAAGGCTAAGGTAGCTGAAGGGATTAAAGACTTGACTAGGCAGAACTCTGACAGGAATAGACCCAAGAGAGGTTATGAATCATCGGGAAATGTGCAGAAAAGGCCCGTAATCGGGGGTCGAAGGGTCGACAAGTTGATCTGAGAGGCGATTGTCCTTGTGAGTATTGTGGAAAGAAGCACTCGGTGAGTGTTGGAAAAGATAGGAGCATGTCTTAAATGTGGGTCTAAGGACCATATGCTCAAGGACTGTCCAAAGATATTAGATGATAGACACCAAAGAACTCGTAATGTTAATCGGTAGGTAGGGGAGGACAATGACCTCAACGAGGTCGAGGTTCAATTACTGAGAGGTAATGGTTTCGGCCAAGGTCGTGGAGCACCAAACGGAGGTGTTGAAGGTTCAGAAGTAAGGCAGCCAAGGCTAGTTTATGCAGTCGGCCGTCGCGAGGATAGTGACGCGCCAGACGAGACAACGAGTAAGTTTCTTATTTAGGGATGATACTTCATCACTTTACTCGCTATAAGATTAGTTCGATCTTATGTTGCTAATGAAGAGTATGGAACCTTGATTGTGAACTTAGAGAATGTGCCTAAAAAGTATGATAGTTCTTTAAGATCAGAGTGGGCAGCAATAGCGTAGTGTGGCGAGTTAGATGCATGCGGATAACGATAGTAAGTAATTTCGAGGACGAAATTATTTTTAAGGGGTAGAAGCGTAACATCTTGAATAGGGCCTATGCATTTCCGGTTTAATTGTATGAAATGACAAGTTTCAAGTACTATGAATAAATTTTGATACTTTTGGAAACCTAGAAATGCATGAAAATGGAAATGAAAATGGAAATGGAAATGGAAATGGAAATGGAAATGGACATTTTTGGAAGCTTAGACATTTTTAGAAACTTAGACATTTTTGGAAACCTAAAGGAATTAGGAAGTGAACATTTTGGAAAACCAAACCAAAATAGGAAACTAAACATTTTGGAAACCAAACCAAAATAGGAAACTAAACATTTTGGAAACCAAGCCAAAATAGGAAACTAAACATTTTGGAAACTTGGAAAATACAGAGCCGCGTGAAAATTTTAGGAAACTTAAAAATGACCACGGAAAGTCGAATTTAAGAGCCCAAAGGTGAGCTTAGGGCCAAGTGACCCTAAAAGTATAAAGAACATGAACTTTGACCCAATAACGGACTTGGAAATGTGGCCTGAAGATGCCACCTAAGGCTTTAGGAAATGGCCCAAATGCAAGAGGTTTTGGGCCTGAGTTCGAGTCATCTAGGAAGTAAATAAAAGAAGTTTTATTTTGCTTCCATAAGAAGAAAGTTGGACGGCACCTAGCTAAAGATTTAAGTGAATTTTTTTTATTTAATTACTTAGAGAGGAAGCAATGGATGGCAATAGGGACTCTTAGGAGAAGAGTTTTATTTCCTTTAAAATTTCGGCTAAATAGGTGGATAAATGAAGAATTATTCTTTAATTAGGAGAATGAGGGAAGAGTGGTGGCCAAGCAAAGGATTCTTGGCCTAGTAAATTCAGCTATAAAAGGAGGGACTAGGGCCATTCATTATTCATTCTCCTCTCTTTCCTCTCCGCCAAATATTCTTCTTGAGCATCCATTCTTTTCTTCTTTTCTTTTAAGCCTCCTAGCGATTTCCTTCTAAGCCTATTATTCCTCTCTTCTTTCATCTTTGAAACCGAATACATAAGGGAATCATAGCCGATTGTTCATCAAGTCTCTAAGCCAGAATCTCGAAGGTTGAAGTGAAGGTACAATCGATTCCTTTAAATAAGGGTAAGATCCAAGTTTAGTTTTCCATTCTTTTATATTTTAGACTTACCAAAATTTAGGGACTAATTTTGATTATTAATCTTAGCGAATCATGGAAGGAGAAGTTTTTTTCGAAGGTACACCATAGGCCACGTGTTCCCTAGTTATTCGGTGAAATTGAGATTTAAAATCCACAAGGTAAGCACCTAAAAGTATTTGGCCAAGGCTTGTATGATTATCTAGATCAGTTCTTTAATTATTAAAAGCGAAAACTAACCCATATTGAGATTCAAGGTTGGCGAATATCAAGTGAAGGAAAACCAGTTTTGGATTTGAATAAACACCAAATCGGCATCAAAGGTAAGTCTTTTACAAATCCTACTAGGATTTGGATATCATAGCCAAATAAATTTATGCTAAGTAATAAATGATGAATCAAATGTAGGAACTAAGGATCTAAACTTTAGATCTAGCTTTTCGAATCTCAAGGAATTCGTTACAAATCGGTGTGTACCCTACACTAAATCTTGATAGATTTACTGCTTTAATTCATTATATGTGTTATCTGAAAGTGTAAGAATATGGCTTAGGTATCGTGTGTATTCCACACTATTCTTAATAGTTTTATGGTTTAAATATGTTATATATGTTAATGTGAAAGTGAAAGAAAGTGGCTAAAGTGCCATAATATGGTACAAAGTATTCAGGTACGTTTTCCTACTTCTACTAGGATTTCGAAATAAATGTTATGCAAGTGAAAAGTGATATGTTATGCATGATATTTATTATTTGGGGCATTTGGGTCAATTGAAGAAGGGGAAGTGAATGTGATGATTTCGGTCTCACTAAGTGAAGGTGTTGACTTCGGTCTCACCAATGTTATATTTGAAAGTGATGACTTCGGTCTCGCTAAGTGAATGTGATGACTTCGGTCTCACTAAGTGAATGTGATGACTTCGGTCTCACTAAGTGGTAACTTCGGTTACATTACAGTGGTGGCTATGCCACAATATTATCAGTGGGCGATGAGCATGTCGTCTGCAGCCGAACGCCTTCGATGGAGTGTAGCGGAAGGAGGGTTGACTTAGTAGTCCCCACGGTGTATGAGTTGGTACGGTGGAGTGTAGCGGATGGCATATAGGTTTGGGTTGGGTTTGCATCATGATATTGAATTTTTATATGCATATGATTTTATGGTGTGCCTATCTCTATTATGTTTAGTGTTGGTTACACACCGAGTCTATCGACTCACCCGTTGTGGGAATATGTTTGGTGATGAGCAAAGAATGGACCAGGACGGCAGAACTTGTGGTGGCCATGATCGACTTGAAGTTCATTTAATTTGAATATTTATTTTATTTTAAGTCTTGTACAATTTATTATTTTGGGTTTCATTTTTATGTAATAAGGCCACCGTGATTTAATTTTTATTTCTACTATAATTACTATGTTATGAATTAAGGGCTTTATAAAGAGTAAGCCCACTTAGTATGAAAGAAGTTTAAATATTACGTCACTTGAAGCAAATGGGCTTTGTTATAAAAAATAAATGTTGTTTCAACTCAAGCCCAACCCACAACGAACTATCTTCAAAACTCACAGATTTTCAAAGTATTGAATGAATTTGAACCAAGTTACTTCGAGGAACATACCAGATCCAGTCCATTCTCGTGGGCCAGGTTTGGGGTGTTTCATTAGCCATATTCACATTCTTATAAACATACACATTTAATTTAAAACATAGCCATGAACATATTATGGTACCTTAGCCATATTCACATTCTTATAAACATACACATTTAATTTAAAACATAGCCATGAACATATAAAAACTTAGGGTAGGGTACACACCTGATTTGCTTAGCGGTTCACTTAAATCTCGAAAAGCTTGATCTAATGCCTTAGATCTCAATTCCTACATTCAGCCAACAAGGTAATATTTAGAAAAGGCCTATTCGGCCATAAAACCAAATCCTAGTAGGATTTGTACACTTAAAACCTACCTTGTTGCCGATTGTCTTAAGAATCAAGTCCCCAAACTTTGTCGTATTCCTTCTTGCATTCGGCCAAACATTAAATCATACCACAGGTTAGTTTCGGCTTTTGAACATTTAAAGAACAGATCTAAATACTAATCTAGGCTTTAGCTGAATATACATAGGTGCTTACCTTCCAAATCTTAAATCCCAAAACTCACCAAATAACTAGGAAACATGGGGCTTATGGTGCACCTTCGGGAAACGAATTTCACCTTCCTTGTAGTCAACACTAGCAAATCCTGAATGATCTTTCCAAATTTTGGCAAACAAGATACTAATGATATTAGTTCCTATGTTGCGGCTTAAAGAAGAGAATAAATTAATGGCCATAAAATTCTTACCCTTAATATTGAATTCGACAGTACCTAAGCTTGAAGCCACTTGATATATTCGGCTATGGCCTTAAAAGGCTTACTTCTGACTTTTGGAGGGATTAGAAGGAAAAAAGAAGGAAGAGTAAAGATGGAGGATTCGGCTAGAGCACAAGGTATTTCGGCTTTGGCTAACAAAAAGAAGAATAAAACTGTAGGAAATTCGACAGAGAGAGGAGAATCTGCTTAAGAAATTCGGCAAAGGAAGAGTGAATGAATGAATGAATGGCCTTCTCTTCCTTTTATAGCTGAAATTACTAGCTAGAGTCCTTAACTTGGCCACCACTCTTCCTATGTGATAATTATCACTTTATCAAAAGAATTAATCCAACAATTATCTCCTAATTAGTCGAAATTCTAAAGGAAATAAAACTCCTCTTTTAAGAGCCCGCATGCCGTCCACCTCTCTGCTCTTTGTAGCAAAATAAAACTTATTTTATTTGCTTCCTAAGTGACTCGATCCCTGGCCCAAATACACTTGCATTTGGCGCCATTTCCAGAGGCCCTAAGTGGCATCTTTAGGCCACTTTTCCAAGCTTGTTTGTGTGTCAAATTTCACATACTTTTTCTCTTAAGGCCACCTTGCCTTAATTTCCTCTTTTAAACTTAAAACTCGACATTTCTAAGTCATTTCTAAGTTTCCAAAAATTTTCGTTTGGCTCTTTAAACTTGACATTTCCTTACATTTCCTAGTTTCCAGAAATGTTCACTTTCCTCTTTTGAATCATTTCTAAATCATTTTCCTAGTTTCCATAAATGTTCACTTTCCTCTTTTGAATCATTTCTAAATCATTTTCCTAGTTTCTGTAAATGTTCACTTTCCTCTTTTTAACTTAGCATTTCCAAAATGTTTGCTTTCCTCTTTTAACTTAACATTTCCAAGTTTCCAAAATGTTCACTTTGAACTTAACATTTCCTTACATTTCCATACATTTCCTTACATTTCCATACATTTCCATACATTTCCATACATTTCCTTACATTTCCATACATTTCCATACATTTCCATACATTTCCTTACATTTCCATACATTTCCTTACATTTCCATACATTTCCATACATTTCCAAGGTTCTAAAAATGCACACAATAGGATTCGAACCTCTTCCCTCAAAGTACTTCACTTGATGCCATAACCCTTGCACCTTAGGTGGCGCCCCTTGCCACTTTTCCACATCACTTCTTGTGTCCTAAACTCCCCAAAACTTTTCTTAGACCTTAGCCTAGCTCCCCCTCTTTAACTTAAAAACCAATAATTGTCCAAAGCTTTCTCTTCCATCCTAGGATTTTAAAAACCCTTAATTCACTTCCAAACACTGCCAAAACCTACTACTCATGAATTATGCACAAACGCATAACCCCTAATCTAGGATGTTACAGCTTGTTTGAGAATGCTTGGTATTATATTGATACATAATGTTCTACTAAGTAAAGATGTCTCGTATAAGACCATGTCCGGGGCATGGCCTCGGCACCAAATTGAAAATCCGTATAAGACCATATCTGGGATGTGGATTTGGTATTGAGTATGAGGATCATATAAGATGATATCTGGAATATGGCATCGATACTTGATGTGAAATTCTGTATAAGCCATATCCGGGATATGGCATCGACACTTAGAGGTGACTCCATGTAAGACCCCCTTCAGAAGGTGGCATTGGCTTCGTACTTATATTAATGACGATATTATGCATCTTTGAGTATCCATAGTGATTAATGGGATAAGTAAATGAGTTTGGAAGAAGAAATGAGATTAGTAATAAAGTTATGTGAATGAGTGAATACAGGTACTCGTGAGTAATTCACGACGGAACACTTACGGTATGTAGCATGGTATGTGCTAAATAAGGGGAAGTATGAGTAAGTTGGCAAGAAGCCTAATACTTTGTGTATGTTTAATTAATTCCATGGAATGAGCTTATTGTTGCCATTCATTTCCATGCAAACTTACTATGCTTTATGCTTACCCCTTTTCATTGCCCTTTTTCCTTGTAGTATTGCAAAGTTAACTCGAGAAGTTGCAGACGTCGGAGTTGGAGATAACACTATCGACCACTTTTGGTATAGCCAAATTAGTTTTATTTTGAGTATGGCATGTATATGACTTGAGTATTTTGTTATATCTTATTGGTAGGCCAAATGTGTTGGCTATAAAGGCTGTTATAAATCATTTTGTAAGTGGTCTTAAAAGTTAAGCCAATACTTGGCAAATTCTTACGCCTAATGAAGATGAATTTCATAAAGTGTATGCTTTTGTGTATGTCTTAATTCTTTTGAGTTCTTAGAGATACCATTTGGTCATCTTATATATTGGAATGTTTTGGTATGAGTATGATTTCTTAATAGGGTGGGAAATGGCTTGGTAGATAGCCATCTAATCGTCCACATGGGTAGACACACGGGCATGTATCTAGGCTGTGTGTGACACACGGTCAGCCCTATAGGCATGTTGATCGACAGTGCGTCCCCTTGCATGCTAGAATTTCAAGTCAGTATGCCCTATAGTAAACATACGGGCAGAGACACAGCCGTGTGTCTCAGTCGTGTAGGAGGCACGGCCTAGGACATGGGCGTGTGCCTAGGCCGTGTGAAGTCTGCACATTAAATGTGGAATTTAATTAGACACACGGTCTAAAGACACAGGTGTGTGCCTTGGCCATGTGGCCATAGTGAAGTGATGACATCATAAATAGAATGCCAAGGTTTTGGCACACGGGCGTGTCCCTAGATCGACACAGGCGTGTGGCCCCTGTTTTGATGAAAAGTTTTTTAAATTCACAAAAGTTCTGAGTTGAATTTTGAAACCTTTTAGAGGTATGTTTAGGGCCTCGTAGGCTGAGAATGAGCAAGATATGGACTTAAATGAAATTTTATAGCCCAATCTGTTATGTTTAAGTGAGATAAGTTAGGTAATGCCTCAAACCCAATTTCAGCTTAGAACACGGGTAAGGGGTGTTACAGTTTCATACTTTGAAAACTTGTCAACCACAATAAAAATACTCGCAAACCCATTAGACTTAGGCAAACTAACAATAGAGTTCATGAATACATTCTCCATGGGTGCTCCGGAATGGGAAAATGTTGTAAAATCTGGTCGGAGTCTTCAACTCTACCTTTTCTTGTTGGCACACTTGAAAAGTTTTCACATAGGTTTCAACATCATCACCCATGTGATGCCAATAGTAGTAGTCCTTCAAAAGAGCCATAATGCGGTGCTTACCTAGATGGCCAGCCCATCTCGAGTCATGGCACTCCTTTTTTACTTTCTTGCACAAACTCTCCTATTGAGGCACATAAAAATGATGCCTCCGAGTTTAGCAATTCTTCCTCAAGCCAAAATCGCCTCGTTTTCCCATCATTAGCAAGCTCAATCAATTTTTTTACGGCGGGATGATAAGGAAATCCCTCTCGAATTCACTCCAATAGAGAGCAATCAAGCTGATTGATTATCGTAAACTCCATCTTTTGGCTAAACACATTAGCCACAGTTTTGGCACTCCTCGGCTTGTATTCCATGCTAAAATCAAACTTTGTTAGGAAAATATGCCAACGAGCCTGCTTGGGAGACAACTTTTTCTAGGTTAGAAAATAATTATTTGCAACATTTTCAGTGAGTATGAAGAACCTGAAACCCAGCAAATAGCTTCTCCAAGTGCGCAAACAATGTACCATAGTGGCCATCTCTTTTTCTTAGAATGTATATCTCTGCTTCGTCTCATTAAGCTTTAGACTATCAAAAGTAATTAGATGCCCATCTTGCATCAGTACTCCCCCAATCGGATAGTCTGATACATTTGTGTGTATCTAGTACAACTTCAAATAATTCGGCAAAACAAGTACAGGCTCCCTCATTATCACTTTCTTCATTTGGTTAAAGGAATTCTCACTTTCTTTATTTGTAAGGGTGTGGAATGTGGCTAGAACATTTGTTAGCCCAAAGGGCATCAAAAGGAACTCATACGAACCATAACGTGTCACATAAGTTTTCTTTGGCTCATCCCCTTCAACTATTCGAACTTTATGGTACCTCAATCTCAAATCTAACTTGGTAAACCATCTCACACTACCAAGCTGATAAAAAATAAAACTACAGTAAGGGGAATTGGGTACCTGTTCTTCACAGTGATTTTATTCAAGACTAAATAATAAATGCACATCCTCAATGACCCATCGTGCTTCTTTTGAAACAACACTGGCAACTAAATGGAGATTTAGATGGCCTGATGAATCTCGCATCTAAAAGCCCATCCAACTACTTTTGTAACTTTTTTAATTCTTGCAGAGACATACAGTATGGAGCCCTAGTCGGCGACTCCATGTTAGGCACTAACTCAATCTTGTGATCCACCTCCCTCTTTGGTGGTAGTTTCTTAGGCAACTTGGTAGGTATCACATCCCAAAAACACACAACAACTGTCCCACCTCTTTTGAAATCTCAACAATTGGCTTAAGACTTCCTCAACCTTCAATGTGGCTAAATGGAAGACTTCATCTCTACGTTCTCCTTTACCAAATTGGATTGGCGATGCGATCTTTCCTTCTATACCTCATTTCCTTTTCATTCGTACCATACATTGATGGTTTGGATTTGAGATCATAATGTAATTTCTAAAAGGAAAAATACACGCATTAATTTGGTCAAGAAAACTTAATCCAGTCACAAAGTCAAAATCATCAAGTGGTATTACCTTAATAGTGTCTTTACCGATCCAATCACCAAGTTGGAGTTCCACTCAGCCCTCTATCTCAACATTATTCAAATTGACCATCTTGATCCAACCTGATTCCTTTTCAATTTGGAGCCAAACATCACGAGCAATCCCTTTGGACATGAACAAATCTGATGCAAATGTGTCAACAAGTGCATTCGATTTTCTACCAGCCACAATGTGTCTACAAGTACCAGCCCATGGCTTGGTTTGTCTTCGACACCACCCAATATTGAGCTAAGATTCTTGGTTTCCATATGTAACACCCCATACCCAAGTCTGATGCTAGGACTGGATACGAGACATTACCATATATGACTCACTTAGACATACTCTTACGGCTGTGAAATTTTGTTCCGACTTAAAAACTTTTCTTTCTTAGACTAATCATACATTTCATGGGCCTACGAGGCCTTAATCCCTTATCCAAAAACTTTTTGGACTTAATCGAAAACTCTTTTTTGAGGCAGAGTTCACGCCCACGTGACTTGGGACACGCCCGTGTACCCTTAGACACGCCCATGTCTTCCAACCGTGGGGAGTTACTGACTATATTCACACGGCCTTGACACGTCCGTGGGCTTAGACCATGTATTATTCCTTGATATACTGACTTGATCATAAGGTTGGGGCACACGCCCGTGTATCTTGGTCGTAGGGATTTTACAATTTCATGGACAAGGTTCAGACTTCACACGGCCTGGGTACATGCCCATGTGTTGGTCATGGCCTTCACACGGTTTGACCCACGCCCGGGTGTCACACTAGGTGGATAAATTACCAGGCTATATACCAAGCCATTGCTTCCATAAAATGCACACTCTCATACTTCATCTTAAAATAATTAATTTCTATATCATAAGCAAGTCTAAAAACTCATTTCCATCATACAAGGTAAAAAAAAAAAAAAATTATTCACTTCATGAATTTCATCTTCATTGAAAGAAAGAGTTTGCCAAGTATTTGCCTAACTTATAAAACCATATACAAAATGACTTAAAAAATAAACACTTTAACTAACAAATACGACTTGACAAAATACTCTAGTCATATACATGCCATACTCAAAACAAGTCTAAAATTGTTATACCAAAGTGTTGTCGATAGTGTGATTTCTGTACTCCTGCAGTCAAGATGCTCAAGTTATCTTGGCAATACTACAAAGAATAAGGGCAATGAAAAAAGGCGTAAGCATAAAGCTTAGTAAGTTGTATGGAAATAAATAGCAATTGTAATACTCATAAAAATAATTAATCAATGGTATTAGCTGACCATATACAAGTCAAAACTACTTGACCTTACTTACTTACAATTGCCCTTATCTAGCACATACCCTGCCACATATCGAGCCAATTTCTTGTGACTCAATCATTAGTATCTGTATTCATCCATTCGAAGGACCTAAATATCATTTGCATCTCTACTTTTAAATTCATCTGTTTATCCCACCATGCACAGGGAATAATCAAAGACGTGTTTTTATAATCACTACTATAAGTGTAAAACCATTGCAACACTCTTGAGGTGGTCTTACATGGAGACTCCTCTAGGTAATAATGTCATATCCCAGACATGGTCTTATATATGGGATTGCCCCTTGGTGCTAATGCCATATCCCAGATATGGTCTTACATTAGCTCTCATCTCAATGCCAATGCCATGTTCCAAACATGGTCTTACATTGGCTCTCGTAATGTGGCTGTTGACCCTCATAATGTGGCCGATGCCATGTCCCAGACATGGTCTTACGCTGACCCTCATAATATGGCCGATGCCATGTCCCAGACATGGTCTTACACTGACCCTCATAATGTGTGACAGCATTCTCATATTTATTATAGTCCATTCAGACTTTAGTATCATATTCAACATCAAATTCTCAATTTAATGGAGTATCATGCATCAATGTGATACCAAGCATCCACAATTTTGCTAATATAAATATTGCATTAATTCACATACAACTCACCTCGTTTTCAAAATGAGCTAGTTCTTCGGTTTAGTCCACGACTTTATCCTTTCCCCGATCGATGCAAATTCTCATCTCTTCTTGCTCAATAATAGCAAATTAGCTCATTTTAATCACTACATTAATTTAAGCATTTCAATAATCATGTTTAAGCAAAATTTCCATTTTACCCATAGACTTCGACAAAATGACCATTTTGCCCCTACGCTCGAAAATTTATTCTAATCACATTACCACCTTCAAAAAGCCTAGGTAAACATTTAATACTCTTATAGCTACCATCAAAACTCAATATTTCACATGCTTACTAAAAAATTTATAACTCTTTCATTAAGGTCCTATTTGGTGTTCTCATGCTAACACCCTTTTCAAAAGTTGTTCATCTAACAACTAAGACTCAAGTTCTTCCTTAAAAATGTAGCAAATAACTAAGGTAGCTCTCATGGTATAACTTTAAACTTTTCACAACATTTCATAATAGTCCCCTCATTTGAAAGCTTAAACTTTAGGGGTCTCAAAAGTATAATTATTTCCAAGAAAAGTTCACTAGAACACTTACTTGAATGGATGAGAGCTTGCTGAAATTTTTTGAAGGTTTCTACCTCTTATTTGCTGCTATTTTTTGGTGGAAGATGATAGGGGAAAAGATGATAACTTTTTCTCTCCTTATTTCATTCATACAAGTCAAATAACTTACCAACTATCACCAACTTTGACCAATATTGTCATCTTTGTCTCCTATGGCCGGCCATGCTATATTTGGGGGTATAATTTCCTTTTAAAGGCCTCCAATTAACAAACTATGGCCATTTGGTACTTTTATCATATAGAATGGAACTTTCACACTTTATGCGATTTAGTCTTTTTAGCGATTAAAAATGAAATCGCTAAAATTAAAGTACCAAAATTTTCATGCTCATATGCTATCATGTTCTAACTCATAATATAACATGAAAATAAATTCTCAAATCTTAGATTAGTGATCCTGAGATCACTATTCTGACTAGACCCAAAATCGAGCTATTACAATTCTCCCCCTTAAGGATTTTCGTCCTCAAAAATCTTACCAATGAAAAGATTGGGGTATTGGTTTCTCATCATTTCCTCGGACTCCCATGTAGCCTCTTCTATTCTGTGCCATTTCCATAGGGCTTTCACTAAGGCTATGTTTGTATTTCTCAATTGCTTGACTTCTCAAGCCAATATCTTAACTAGTTCTTCACCATAAGTGAAACACCCCAAACCCAGCCCACGAGCCTTGATCGGATCTGGTATGTTCCCCGGTGTAAACCGTTTCAAATTCTTTTGTTACTTAGGAAAAACTTGTGTGTTTTGGAAGAAAGGTTGTTTTGGGTTGGGCTTGAGTTGAAAACAAGTTTATTTCATTATTAAAATCCTTTACTTTAGATGACAAAACATTTAGGCTTTGTTTTAAAAATAAATTTACTTAATCTTTAATTGATAAAAATTCATAAAATAATAATTAAAAGAATAATAAAGTAGTTCAACTATGGCCTTATTACATCAAATAATTACCAAAATTTAAATTCAAAATACTTAAAGTAAAATAATCCAAGTAAAAGAAATTTGAACTTCACATGGCCTCCACTAAGCATCTACAGGCTTGGTCCATCTTTGGTCGTCACTTGAAAAGTAATCCCACAACGGGGTGAGTCAACAGACTCAATGTGTAACCAACACTAAAATTTAATATTTCAGGCATACAATATCATTCATGTTCATAAAACATTTAAACAATATGATGCAACCCGAACCCAAACCTATATGCCATCCGCTACACACCACCCGCACCATCCTGCACACCATGGGGACTACTAAGTCAACCATCCTTCCGCTACACTCCATATCGCGGTCTTAGGTCACCGTATTCATGCACGTTCAGATTTTTGTGGTCTTAGGTCACCACATTCATATTACTGTGGTCTTAGGTCACCACATTCAGATATCACGGTCTTAGGTCACCGTGTTTGTGGTCTTAGGTCACCACATTCACTTCCCCTTTTCATATAACCCATATGCCCCCATATTTCATACACAATATGCAAAATCATGCCTTAATTCACATTGTTATCACTTTTCACATGTTAAAAATAACATATATTCATATTCCTAGTAGGAGTAGGAAACGTACCTTAGTACTTTGTACCATAGTATGGTACCTTAGCCATATTCACATTCTTAATAACACATTTAATTTAAAACATAGCCATGAACGTATTAAAACTTAGGGTAGGGTACACACCTGATTCGCTTAACAATTTCATTGAAATCCTGAAAATCCAATCTAAAGTCTTAGATCTCAAGTCCCTACACTCAGCCAACCTTAGTATGTTAGCATAAAGCCTATTCGGCTATAAAACCAAATCCTAGTAGGATTAGTACACTAAAACTTACCTTGGTGCCAAATCCCGAAATCTTCACTATACTCTTTCTTGTATTTGGCAAAGCTTTAAATCACTTTAACAAATTAGTTTCGACTTTTGGATAAATATGAACTAGATCTAAAGCACCAAAAATAGGCCTTGGCCGAATATTCGCATGTCTTACCTTCTGGATTTTAAATCCCGAAATTCACCGAATAACTAGGGAACACGCGGCCTATGGTGTACCTTCGGGAAAAGAACTTCTCCTTGTAGTTGACTTAAACAAATCCCGAAAAGATCTCTTCAAAGTTTCAGCAACAAGATATTAATAGGGTTAGTCCTAGATTTCGGCAAATCTTAAAAGAAAAAGGATGAAACCGAAGGAGATCTTATCCTTACTTGAAGAAATCGATTGCACCTTCACTTCAATCTTCAGAGATTCGGTTATGGCTAGATGATAATCTCACAACTTTCAGCTTTTGGAGGGATTAGAAAGAAAAGAGAAGGAAGAATAAAGATAGAGGATTCAGCTTGGCAAAAATAAAAGAAGAAGAAGATTTGGTGAAGAGAATTCGGCAGAGGCTTTCAAAGAACAGAAAATAATGCAGAATGGCCTCTCTTTTCCTTTTATAGTTAAATTACTAACTTAGAATCCCTTACTTGGCCATCACTCTTCTATTTTGATAGCTTTATCTCTTTAATTATCACCTAAAATAAAAGAGAATTCAGCAACTATCCTTACTTAGCCGAAATTATTAAACTTAAAGTCCCTTACTTGGCCATCACTTCTCCCTTATTTTCCTAATTAAAGAATAATTCCTCATTTATCTCTTGAAAATAATCTAAAATAAATCTATTATTTATCCCCTAATTAGCCGAATTTAAAAGAGAATGAAACTCCTCTTTTGCAAGCCTTGTGCCGTCCACCTCTGTGCTTCTAGAAGCAAAAATAAAACTTCTTTTATTTGCTTCCTAAGTGACTCGAACCTAGGCCCCATACCCTTGTATGTGGCGTCACCTACCTAGGCCTCAAGTGATATCTTCAGGCCACTTTTCCAAGCCTGTTTATGTGTCAAATTTCACATACTTTTTCTCTTAAGGCCACCTTGCCTTAATTTCCTCTTTTAAACTTTAAAAGTCAACATTTCTAAGTCATTTCTAAGTTTCTAAAAATTTTCGTTTGGCTCTTTAAACTTGATATTTCCTTACATTTCCTAGTTTCCAGAAATGTTCACTTTCCTCTTTTGAATCATTTCTAAATTATTTTCCTAGTTTCCATAAATGTTCACTTTCCTCTTTTGAATCATTTCTAAATCATTTTCCTTGAATCATTTCTAAATCATTTTCCTAGTTTCCATAAAAGTTCACTTTCCTCTTTTGAATCATTTCTAAATCATTTTCCTAGTTTCCATAAATATTCACTTTCCTCTTTTTAACTTAGCATTTCCATACATTTCCTTACATTTCCATACATTTCCTTACATTTCCATATATTTCCATACATTTCCTTACATTTCCATATATTTCCATATATTTCTTACATTTTACATTTCCATACATTTCATACATTTCCTTACACATATATTTCCTTACATTTCCATATATTTCCATACATTTCCTTACATTTCTAAGGTTCTAAAATGCACACCACATATCACAGTAAACATGCTATTTCATAAAATTAAGCAAAATGCACACAATGGGATTGAACCTCTTCCCTCAAAGTACTTCACTTGATGCCATAACCCTTGCACCTTAGGTGGCATCCTTGCCACTTTTCCACATCACTTCTTGTTTTAAATTAAAACCAATAATTGTCCAAAGCTTTCTCTTCCATCCTAGGATTTTAAAAACCCTCAATTCAATTCCAAACACTGCCAAAACCTACTACTCATGAATTATGCACAAACGCATAACCCCTAATCTAGGATGTTACAATAAGTTAAGTCTGGTTGTATCTCTACCTCTGTGGGCTCTATAACATGTGAAGGATCTGAACGATATCGACGTTACATAGGCACATGAAAGACATCATGAATCTTTTCTAGCTCAAGTGGCAAGGCTAACCGGTACGCTACCAGTCCTATCCTTTCGGTAACTTCATAAGGGCCGATAAAGCGCAGACTCAATTTGCCCTTCCGGCCAAATCTGAGGACTTTCTTCCAAGGTGATACTTTCAATAACACCTTATCACCGATTTTGTATTCTATCTCTTTCCTTTTTAAATCTGAATCGGACTTTTGTCTATTTGAGGCAGCTTTCAGGCAGTTACGAATCACTTTTACTTTCTCTTCAGTTTCCTTAACCAAGTCAACCCCGTGTATCTGTTTCTATCTGAGTTCTGACCAATACAAGGGTGTTCGACACTTACGTCCATACAATGCCTCATAAGGCCCCATCTTCAAATTTGACTAAAAACTGTTGTTGTAAGCAAATTCCATCAATGGTAAGTATTTCTCCCAACTACCGTGGAATTCCAAAACACAACATCTAAGCATGTCTTCAATTATCTCAATTATTCTCTCTGACTGTCCGTCACTTTATGGATGGAAGACGGTACTGAAACTTAATTTCATGCCCAAAGCTTCTTGCAGTTTTGTCCAGAACCGTGACGTCAATCTCGAATCTCTATCTAAAATGATTGACAACTGTACACCATGAAGTCTTACTATCTCCGACATGTACAAGTCCGTCAATTTATTAAGTGAATGTCGACTCGCACTGGTATAAATTGGGTTGACTTAGTGAGTCTATCAACCACTACCCAAACTGCATCTTTCCTCTTGGAAGTCAACAGCAAACCCGTCACAAAATCTATAGTGATACGGTCCCACTTCCACTCAGGAACTATAATAGGCTGAAGTAAACCTGAAGGTACTTGATGTTCAGCCTTCACTTGTTGACAAATCAGGCATTTTGATACAAACTCAAAAAAATCTTTCTTCATACCAAGCCACCAGTACCATTTCTTCAAATCATGATACATCTTTGTGCTGCCAGGGTGTACATTCAAACTTCTATTATGTGCTTCATGCAAAATTTTACGAATGAGCTCATCATTCCTGGGTACACAGACTCGATCTCGAAACGTCAGACATCCATCGGGATTTACTCGAAAGTCTGACTCAACGCTCGACTCACATAAATCTCTTTTGGCTTGTAAATTGTTATCATCCTTCTGAGCTTCACAAATATCTTAGAGGAATAATGGTTTAGCCCTCAACTCGGCTAATACACAACCATCATCTAACAAGGTCATCTGGGTGGTCATAGCTTTTAGTGTAAACAATGATTTTCTGCTCAAAGCGTCAGCGACTACATGTTCCTTTTCCAAATGGTAGTCAATTATCAACTCATAATCTTTAATCAACTCTAACCACCTTCGCTGCCTCAAATTCAATTCCTTCTGAGTCATCAAATATTTCAGGCTTTTATGGTTGGTGAAAATCTGACACCTTTCACCATATAAATGATGTCTCCAAATTTTTAATGCAAACAAGATTGCAGCCAACACTAAATCATGAATAGTAGTTTCTTTCGTGCGGCTTCAACTGCCTAGAGGCGTATGCAATCACTTTACCCTCTTGCACAAGTACACAGCCCAAACCGTTCAAGGATGCATCACTGTAAACCATAAATTCTCTTTCCGGCTCAGGTTGCACCAAAACAAGAGCCTCAGTCAATAGTGTCTTTGATATCTTGAAACTCTATTGACATTCCTCTGTCCAAATAAATTTTGCATCTGTCTACAGAAGTCTTATCATTGGTGTAGCTATCATGGAAAACTCCTTGACAAAATGCCTATAGTAACCGGCTAGGCCTAAAATCTCCTTACTTCTGTAACATCCTAGATTGGGGGCTCTGCATTTGTGATGTGTTGTGTATGTATGCGATGCTCTGTGTGTGTGTCTGGTGTGTTTAGAGCTTTCAGGAAGGCTTGAGGTTAAGCCTGAGCCTTGGTAGAAATTTTTGTTTTTAGACTCTGCAAGGGAGAACTAGGTGAAGTGGGCCTTAAGGGTACTTGAATGGGAAAGTTAACACAAAAATCTAGCTGGTAAATTGGCAAGGAGGTGCCACTAAGGGCATAGGTAAGTGACGCCACAAGGAGGGTTTGAAGGGAGCAGGTTCGAATCTCATGTTAAGCAAAATGAATGTTTTTTTTAATATATGCACCTGAGGAGTGAGAGGTGGTTTCGGTTGGGACTCTGCAAGAGTGAGTGTGGATTGAGTCAGAAGAAAGAAAGATAAGGATAAGAGGGAAATGTGGGATAGGATAGAGGTGGAAGAGGTGGCCGAGTGTGGGACACTAAATGCAATGAGGGAAACGGCTAGAAGTGGCTAAGGGTATGCCGAAATTCTCATTTGTTTTTGGCTAAGGGTGTGTCAAAATTCAATGTTTTCCTAAGAGCATAGCTTTTATTTTCTCTCCTGCTATTTTCGGCAATTAAGGGTTCTTCTTCTTCCCTTTTTCTGCCGAAATCAAAAAAACTCCTAACCCTATTCTTCTAAAGCTGAAAATGCCTAAGCCTCTTATTTGTCCATCTCTTCTTCAAATCTTTCTTAAAAGACGAAAACTCTTAGATCTCATTTACCCCGTTTCAATCTTCTTCTTTGGCATTACTGAATCTTCTTGCAAGTGGTAGCCAAAATCTTCTGTAGAGGTAAGTGTCGACTTGTACTATTATTTTTTTATAATTTTTTTTGGCTCTTGGAGACCAAAGCCTAATGGCTAGTCGATTGTTAGGGCCATCATTACATTGATATTTTTCACTGATCTAGTGTTCTTTTTGGGCGGCATTCCAGGATTTGAAGGAGATCTAATCGGCTAGGTTTCTAAGCCAGAAATTGTTAACGTTCGAACCATATTATTTCTTTTGGGATTTCGAGGTAAGAATTTCAATTCTCCCTAAGTTGATCAATCGGTTTCCTTTCGTTGTTCGTGTCTTAAACTAATGTTTCTTTAAGCGATCATCTTTTCAATATAGAACCTTCTGACCAAGATCATTCATGGACTCGCATGTCAGCAAATCGAAGGAGGGGGTTGGATCTGTAGTCCCAGCCCCAAAGTTCAAGAAACACGTGGTGTCTGCTGTTAGGGATTGGCGACCAGGTTGTGGGCCGGCTTCTAAGCAGAATAGTAGGCAAATAGTGGTAGTTTCAGCTAGCGATAGTGCCGACATAGAGAGTGTCGTCGTGCGTATTATCAGGTGTGTACACCTTCACACACTATACTTTATTTGTACTAACATTTGTATGGGCTGAAATACTGGAAAAAGGGCTGCGTAAATAGTCGTGATGCCCTTAGGGGTAAGGCTAGGATTGCCAGGTACGTGACCGTATCGTTTCTTTGCATAGCTGGATGTATGTATCAAAAATAGATGTGTTATGAATAGCGTGTTGCATTGTTAGGATTTGTATGTAGATCATGGGTATGGGTTTGATATGAAGGGTAAGTGCTTAATTAGTCACGTAGTGATTGGTGGCTTTGCCACGATATATATACATATGTTCATACATTATTTTTGGTCACATTGTGATCGGTGGCTCTGCCACGATGTATATATATATTTTATTTGGTCACATAGTGATCGATGGCTGTGCCACGAAATATTATTTGGTCACCTAGTGATCGTGTGTAATTAGCGACATGGTATCGTGATGGAGTGTAGCGGATGGAGGGTTGATTGAAGAAATCCCCACGGTGTGATTGGTTGGTACAGGTTGGTGTGTAGCGGATGGAAAAACTAGGTTTGGGTTGATATGTTGTATGTTGATATGTGGGCTAAGTCCAATGTGTGACTATGGGCTTCATGCCATATGTATAATGTGGGAAATTTACACACTAAGTCTTGGTGACCCACCCCTTTTCCTTAACTTTTCAGGTGAACAGTAGCTCGTGGATGCAGGAGCCGAATCGGACTCGTGAAGGCCATAATTTCTATTTCTTTTCCTTATAGTTTCAGCATTACTATAAGTTTATTTTTTTTAAATTTGGGCTTTTCATTATGTAATAAGCCCTTTCAAGGTTTTACTTAGGTTTTTTTGTTTACTGTTTATAGCAAACTCGACACCTCGGCTGTTTAAATATAAAGTAAAAGTGGAGTTTCTTTAATCTAAACATCAATGGTATCAAAAGACTACGTAATACTAGGAAAAAGTTCTCTTCCAAATCATCGATTTTTCTAAGATTTAATTAAGACTTGATTACACTTCACCGTGTGACATACCAGATTCGGTCGTAACGTATGGGTCGGGTTTGGGGTGTTACAACTTCAATTACGTTCCTCAGTGGTTTCCATTCAACAATTGCTGAAATCTTATTCGGGTTGACTCTAATCCCATCTCCAAAAAGAATGTGCCCCAGAAATCCCACTTCCTTGAGCCAAAATTCACTCTTACTGAATTTGGCATACAATTGTTTCTCTCTCAAAACTTGTAGAACTATACTCAAGTGCTCAGCATGATCATTCTCATCTCGAGTGTAGATCAGTATGTCATCGATGAAGACCACAACAAATATATCCAAATACAGTCAAAAAATACGGTTCATCAAATCCATGAAGAAAGCGAGGGCATTCGTTAGACCAAAAGGCATGACCAAAAATTCACAATGGTCGTACCTAGTTCTAAATGCGGTCTTCGACACATCCGAATCCTTAACTTTCAACTGATAGTACCCCGACCTCAAATCCATCTTGGAAAATACTATAGCTCCCTTCAATTGGTCAAATAGATCGTCGATCCTCGGCAACGGGTACTTATTCTTCACTGTCACCTTGTTGAGTTATCAATAGTCTATACATAGTCTCATGGAACCATCTTTCTTCTTCACAAATAGGATTGGAGCGCCCCATGGAGAAAACTCGACCTCACTAAACCCTTATCCATTAATTCTTGCAACTGTGCTTTTAGCTCTTTTAACTTGGTTGGAGCCATTCTATAGGGGGCAATAGAAATAGGGGCAGTGCCTGGAACTAATTCGATCCCAAATTCAATCTCTCTATCTAGAGGTAATCCTAGCAACTCCTCCGAGAAAACATCTAGGTAATCGCATAATATGGGTACTGACTCAATTTTCAATTCAGTCTCTTTAATGTTCAACACAAAGGCAAGATAAGCCTCATACCCCTTCCGTAGGTAACTCTGAGCCAGCATGGTTGATATCATTATTGGTGATCCATCCGGCTTATCTGATTCAACACGAATAAAATTCCCATTTTCATCCCTTAACTCAATATGTTTCTTTCCACAGTTCACAATTACCTTATAAGTAACTAACCAATCCATCCTGAGGATGACATCAAACTCGTCAAACGATAATAACATAAGATCGACCAGGAAACAATGACCTTTAATCATCAAAGGACACCTTTTACAAACTCTATCAACCAACACACACTTACCTAAGGGATTTGACACTCTTATAATGAATTTAGTAGACTCTATATGCATGCTCATGCTAGAGACTAATTTCGTGCATATGTATGAGAGAGTAGATCCCGGGTCAATTAAAATTATAACACGAGCATTATGGAGAGAAAATATACCCAGGATTACGTCAGGGCAAGATGCCTCCTCACGAGCAGGAATGGCATATGTCCTCGCCAGTGCTCTACTCTCAATTTTAGCAGTTCACTCTTTAGGTGGATTCTTGTTTCCCATCTCAATCCCCAGGTTTTTCAATGGTCTTTCCTTTGTGGTACTTCCCAATCTCGCATTCTGAGGCCTTCCTTTCTCATCTACCTCGGGACAGTTTTTAATAAAATAGTCCAAGGACCCACATCTGAAACAACTTTTCTCAGTAGCTCTGCACTCACCAAAATGGTGCCCGCCACACTGAGGGCATTCGGTCTATTTGATTGGACGTTGCCCACACTAGCAATTGATGTAGTTTGCCCTTTTGATCCTGAGAATCGCCTGCCCTTATTTGGGGTTGAAAACCCCACTGAAGGGGCTGATTGAGTAGTAAAATCCCTCGATTTCTTAGATGAGGATTGGTGAGACTTGTTCAGTTGTCTCTTCTTTGAGTCACGAGACTCGTACTCGGCTATTCTCTTATCTCTGGCCAACTCTTCGACTTTACAGGCCCTATCCACCAACACTACGAACTCCTTTAATTTGAGAACTCCCACGTATAGGCAGATATTTTCATTTAATCTATCCTCGAACCTCATAGACATGATGGCCTCGATAGACACGTACTCTCTTGCATACTTGCTAAGCCTTACAAACTCCCGTTCATAGTCGGTCACTGACATACAGCCTTGTTTCAATTCTAAGAACTCATTTCTCTTGTGGTCAATGAACCTCTGGCTAATATACTTTTTCCGGTATTCCTCTTGGAAGAATTCCCAACTAACTCTCTCCCTTGGCACCACTGACATCAAGGTGTTCCACCATCAGTAGGCTGAATCTCTCAAGGGAGATACCGCACACTTTAAGTACTCTTCAGGCGTGTAGGATAACTCATCGAATACCTGAATGGTGTTCTCGAGCCAAAATTTCACTTTCTCCGATCATCATCCTTATTCACCCAAAATTCCTCGGCTCCCTATTTTCGGATCTTATCCACTAGAGGCCTTGCTCTTCTCACTACCTCAACTACTTGAGGAGCTACTTGAGTGGGTTGAGGAATAGGTGGAGGCGAAGAGGGCTGAGCATTGGGATTTGCTCGGGTATACTCAGTATACCAGTTGTTCATCATGTGGAGAAAGGCTTCTCAAGCCTCTTCCACCTAACCCAAGGTCTCGGGTCTACTGCTAGCTGGCGCGGTCCCTTGACCGAAAGCTGACGTATTACTCACAGCATCATCAGCTGCAGTTCGGTCTAGAGTAGAGTCCATTTACTACATAAAACAAAATTTTGTATGTTAAGAGCCATCACACTATCATTACTTAGACACACTTACATATGGCATGTATAATTAGACTCATACTTACGCTACGTTAGTCCTAGAATTGACTAAACCATAGCTCTGATGCCACTAAATGTAACTCGCTATAGCCAAGTCCAATGCTAGGACTGGATATGAGACATTACCATATATGACTCACTTAGACATACTCTTACGACTGTGAAATTTTGTTCCGAATTAAAAACTTCTCTTTCTTAGACTAATCATACATTTCATGGGCCTACAAGGACTTAAGCCCTTATCCGAAAACATTCTGGACTTAATCAAAAACTCTTCTTTGAAGTAGAGTTCACACGCCCATGTGACTTGGGACACGCCCGTGTACCCTTAGATACGCGATGCCTTCCAACCGTAGAGAGTTACTGACTATAATCACACGGTCTTGACACGCCCTGGGCTTAGACCGTGTATTATTCCTTGATATACTGACTTGATCACACGGTCGGGGCACACGATCGTCTATCCTAGCCGTGGGGATTTTACAATTTCATGGACAAGGTGCAGACTTCACAAGGCCTAGGTACACGCCTATGTGTTGGCTGTGGCCTTCACACGGTTTGACCCATTCCGTGTGTCACACTAGGTGGATAAATTTGTAGGCTATTTACCAAACCATTGCTTCCTTAAAATGCACACTCTAATAGTTCATCTTAAAATAATTAATTTCTATCTCATAAGCAAGTCTAAAAACTCATTTCCATCATACAAGGTTTAAAAAAAAAGCATTCACTTCATGAATTCATCCTTATTGAAAGAAAGAGTTTGCCAAGTATTTGCCTAACTTATAAAACCATATACAAAATGACTTACAAAACAAATACTTTAACTAAAAATTATGACTTGACAAAATACTCCAGTCCTACACATGCCATACTCAAAACAAGTCTAAAATTGTTATACCAAAGTGCTGTCGATAGTGTGATTTCCAAACTCCTGCAGTCACGATCCTCAAGTTATCTTGGCAATACTACAAAGAAGAAGGGCAATGAAAAAGGGGTAAGCATAAAGCTTAGTAAGTTGCATGGAAATAAATAGCAATTGTAATACTCACAAAAATAATTAGTCAAAGGTATTAGCTGACCATACACAAGTCAAAACTACTTGACCTTACTTACTTACGATTACCCTAATCTAGCACATACCCTGCCACATACCGAGCCAATTTCTCGTGACTCAATCATTAGTATATGTAATCATTCATTCGCAAGAACTAAATATCATTCACATCTCTACTTTTAAATTCATCCGTTTATCCCACCATGCATAGGGAATATTCAAAGACGTGTTTTTATAATCACTACGATAAAAGTAAAACCATTGCCACACTCTTGAGGTGATCTTACATGGAGACTCCTCTAGGTAATAATTCCATATCCTAGACATGGTCATATATGGGATTACCCCTCGGTGCTAATGCCATATCCCAGATATGGTCTTACATTAGCTCTCATCTCAATGCCGATGCCATATTCCAAACATGGTCATACACTGGCTCTCGTAATGTGGCCGATGCCATGTCCCAGACATGGTCTTACACTGGCTCTCGTAATGTGGCCGCTGACCCTCATAATGTGGCTGATGCCATGTCCCAGACATGGTCTTACGCTGACCCTCATAATATGGCTGATGCCATATCCTAGACATGGTCTTACACTGACCCTCATAATGTGTGACAGCATTCTAATATTCATTATAGTCCATTCAAACTTCAGTATCATATTCAACATCAAATTCTCAATTTAATGGAGTATCATACATCAATGTGATACCAAGCATTCACAATTTTTCTAATATAAATATTGCATTAATTCACATACAACTCACCTCGTTTTCAAAATGAGCTAGTTCTTCGGTTTAGTCCACGACTTTATCCTTTCCCCGATCGAGGCAAATTCTCGTCTCTTCTTACTCTATAATAGCAAATTAGCTCATTTTAATCACTACATTAATTTAAGCATTTCAATAATCATGTTTAAGCAAAATTTCCATTTTACCCACTGATTTTGACAAAATGACCATTTTGCCCCTACGCTCGAAAATTTATTCTAATCACATTACCACCTTCAACAAGCCTTCGTAAACATTTAATACTCTTATAGCTACCATCAAAACTCAATATTTCACATGCTTACTACAAAATATATAACTCTTTCATTAAGGTCCTATTTGGTGTTCTCATGCTAACACACTTTTCAAAAGTTGTTCATCTAACAACTAAGACTCAAGTTCTTCCTTAAAAATGCAGCAAATAACTAAGGTAGCTCTCATGCTATAACTCTAAACTTTTCACAACATTTCATAATAGTCCCCTCATTTGAATGCTTAAACTCTAGGGGTCTCAAAAGTACAATTATTTTCAAGAAAAATTCACTAGAACACTTACTTGAATGGATGAGAGCTTGTTAAAATTTTTTGAAGGTTTCTACCCCTTATTTGCTACTATTTTTTGGTGGAAGATGATAGGGGAAAAGATGATATCTTTTTCTCTCCTTATTTCATTCATACAAGTCAAATAACTTACCAACTATCACCAACTTTGACCAATATTGTCATCTTTGTCTCCTATGGCCGGCCATGCTATATTTGGGGGTATAATTTCCTTTTAAAGACCTCCAATTAACAAACTATGGCCATTTGGTACTTTTAGCATATAGAATGGAACTTTCACACTTTATGCGATTTAGTCTTTTTAGCGATTAAAAATGAAATCGCTAAAATTAAAGTACCAAAATTTTCATGCTCATATGCTATCATGTTATAACTCATAATATAACATGAAAATAAATTCTCAAATCTTAGATTAGTGATCCTGAGATCACTATTCTGACTAGACCCAAAATCGAGCTGTTACAATTCTCCCCCTTAAGGATTTTCGTCCTCAAAAATCTTACCAATGAAAAGATTGGGGTATTGGTTTCTCATCATTTCCTCTGACTCCCATGTAGCCTCTTCTATTCCGTGCCTTTTCCATAGGACTTTCACTAGGGCTATGTTTGCATTTCTCAATTGCTTGACTTCAGGAGCTAATATTTTAACTAGTTCTTCACCATAAGTTAAGTCTGGTTGTATCTCTACCTCTGTCGGCTCTATAACATGTGAAGGGTCTGAACGATATCGACGTTACATAGGCACATGAAAGACATCATGAATCTTTTCTAGCTCAGGTGGCAAGGCTAACCGGTACGCTACCAGTCCTATCCTTTCGGTAACTTCATAAGGTCTGATAAAGCGCAGACTCAATTTGCCCTTCCGGCCAAATCTGAGGACTTTCTTCCAAGGTGATACTTTCAAGAACAACTTATCATCGATTTTGTATTCTATCTCTTTCCTTTTTAAATCTGAATCGGACTTTTGTCTATCTGAGGCAGCTTGCAGGCAGTTACGAATCACTTTTACTTTCTCTTCAATTTCCTTAACCAAGTCAACCCCGTGTATCTATTTCTATCTGAGTTCTGACCAATACAAGGGTGTTCGACACTTACGTCCATACAATGCCTCATAAGGCGCCATCTTCAAACTTGACTAAAAACTGTTGTTGTAAGTGAATTCCATCAATGGTAAGTATTTCTCCCAACTACCGTGGAATTCCAAAACACAACATCTAAGCATGTCTTCAATTATCTCAATTATTCTCTCTGACTGTCCGTCACTTTATGGATGGAAGGCGGTACTGAAACTTAATTTCGTGCCCAAAGCTTCTTGCAGTTTTGTCCAGAACCGTGACGTCAATCTCGAATCTCTATCTGAAATGATTGACAACTGTACACCATGAAGTCTTACTATCTCCGACATGTACAAGTCCGTCAATTTATTAAGTGAATAGTCAACTCGCACTGGTATAAATTGCGTTGACTTAGTGAGTCTATCAACCACTACCCAAATTGTATCTTTCCTCTTGGAAGTCAACGACAAACCCGTCACAAAATCTATAGTGATACGGTCTCACTTCCACTCATGAACCATAATAGGCTGAAGTAAACCCGAAGGTACTTGATGTTCAGCCTTCACTTGTTGACAAATCAGGCATTTTGATACAAACTCGGAAAAATCTTTCTTCATACCAAGCCACCAGTACCATTTCTTCAAATCATGATACATCTTTGTGCTGCCAAGGTGTACATTCAAACTTCTGTTATGTGCTTCATGCAAAATTTTGCGAATGAGCTCATCATTCCTGGGTACACAGACTTGATCTCAAAATGTCAGACATCCATCAGGATTTACTCGAAAGTCTGACTCAACGCTCGACTCACATAAATCTCTTTTGGCTTGCAAATTGTTATCATCCTTCTGAGCTTTACAAATATCTTAGAGGAACAATGGTTTGGCCCTCAACTTGGCTAATACACAACCATCATCTAACAAGGTCATCTGGGTGGTCATAGCTTTTAGTGTAAACAATAATTTTCTACTCAAAGCGTCAGCGACTACATTTGCCTTTTCCAAATGGTAGTCAATTATCAACTCATAATCTTTAATTAACTCTAACCACCTTCGCTGCCTCAAATTCAATTCCTTCTGAGTCATCAAATATTTCAGGCTTTTATGGTTGGTGAAAATCGACACCTTTCACCATATAAATGATGTCTCCAAATTTTCAATGCAAACACGATTGTGGCCAACTCTAAATCATGAATCGAGTAGTTTTTCTCGTGCGGCTTCAATTGCCTAGAGATGTATGCAATCACTTTACGCTCTTGCACAAGTACACAGCCCAAACCGTTCAAGGATGCAACACTGTAAACCACGAATTCTCTTTCTGGCTTAGGTTGCACCAAAACAGGAGCCTCAGTCAACAGTGTCTTCAATTTCTTGAAACTCTATGACATTCCTCTGTCCAAATGAATTTCACATCCTCAGTGTAGCTATCACAGAAAACTCCTTGACAAAATGCCTATAGTAGCCGGCTAGGCCTAGAAAACTACTTACTTCTGGAACATCCTAGATTGGGGGCTCTGCATTTGTGATGTGCTGTGTGTGTATGCCATGCTCTGTGTGTGTGTGTCTAGTGTGTTTAGAGCTTTAAGAAAGGCTTGAGGTTAAGCCTGAGCCTTGGTAGAAATTTTTGTTTTTAGACTCTACGAGGGAGAACTAGGTGAAGTGGGCCTTAAGGGTACTTGAATGGGAAAGTTAACACAAAAACCTAGCTGGTAAATTGGCAAGGAGGCGCCACTAAGGGCATAGGTAAGTGACGCCACAAGGAGGGTTGGAAGGGAGTAGGTTCGAATCTTATGTTAAGCAAAATGAGTGTTTTTTTTAATATATACGCCTGAAGAGTGAGAGGTGGTTTCGGTTGGGACTCTGCAGGAGTGAGTGTGGATTGAGTCAGATGAAAGAAAGATGAGGATAAGAGGGAAATATGGGATAGTATAGAGGTGGAAGAGGTGGCCGAGTGTGGAACACTAAATGCAAGGAGGGAAACGGCTAGAAGTGGCTAAGGATATGCCGAAATTCTCATTTGTTTTTGGCTAAGGGTGTGCTGAAATTCATTGTTTTCCTAAGAGCATAGCTTTTATTTTCTCTCCTCCTATTTTCAGCAATTAAGGGTTCATCTTCTTCTCTATTTCTGCCAAAACTGAAAAAACTCCTAACTCTATTCTTCTAAAGCCGAAAACGCCTAAGCCTCTTATTTGTCCATCTCTTCTTCAAATCTTTCTTAAAATTCGAAAACTCTTAGATCTCATTTACCCCGTTTCAATCTTCTTCTTTGGCATTACCGAATCTTCTCGCAAGTGGTAGCCGAAATTTTCTGTAGAGGTATGTGTCGACTTGTACTATTATTTTTTTATAAATTTTTTCGGCTCTTGGAGACCAAAGCCTAATGGCTAGTCAGTTGTTAGGTCCATCATTATATTGATATTTTTCACTGATCTCGTGTTCTCTTTGGGCGGCATTCCAAGATTTGAAGGAGATCTAATCAGCTAGGTTTCTAAGCCAGAAATAATTAAAGTTCGAACCATATTATTTCTTTTCGAATTTTGAGGTAAGAATTTTAATTCTCCCTAAGTTGATCAATTAGTTTCCTTTCATTGTTCGTGTCTTAAACTAATGTTTCGTTAAGTGATCATCGTTTCAATATAGTACCTTCTGACCAAGATCATTCATGGACTCGTATGTCAGCAAATCGAAGGAAGGGATTGGATTTGTAGTCCCAGCCTCAATGTTCAAGAAATGCATGGTGTCTGCTGTTTGGGATTGGCGACCGGGTTGTGGGCCGGCTTCTAAGCAGAATAGTAGGCAGATAGTGGTAGTTTCGGCTAGTGATAGTGTCGACATAGAGAGTGTCGTCATGCGTATTATCAGGTGTGTAAACCTTCACACACTATACTTTATTTGTGCTAATGTTTGTATGGGCTGAAAAGCCAAAAAAAGGGCTGTGTAAACAGTCGTGATGCCCTTAGGGGTAAGGTTAGGATTGCAGTACGTGACCGTATCATTTCTTGCTTGATGTATGTATGGAAAATTGATGTGTTATGAATAGCGTGTTGCATTGTTAGGATTTGTATGTAGATCATGGGTATGGGTTTGATATGAAGGGTAAGTGCTTAATTAGTCACGTAGTGATCGGTGGCTTTGCCACGATATATATACATATGTTCATACATTATTTTTGGTCACATTGTGATCGGTGGCTCTGCCACGATGTATATATATATATTTTATTTGGTCACATAGTGATCGATGGCTGTGCCACGAAATATTATTTGGTCACCTAGTGATCGTGTGTAATTGGCAGCATGACTGTCGTGATGGAGTGTAGTGGATGGAGGGTTCATTGTAGAAATCCCCACGGTGTGATTGGTTGGTACGGGTTGGTGTGTAGCGGATGGAAAAACTAGGTTTGGGTTGATTGTTGTATGTTGATATATGGGCTAAGGCCAATGTGTGACTATGGGCTTCATGCCGTATGTATAATGTGGGAAATTTACACACTAAGTCTTGGTGACTCACCCCTTTTCCTTAACTTTTCAGGTGAGCAATAGCTCATGGATGCAGGAGCCGAGGCGAACTCGTGGAGGCCATAATTTCTATTTCTTTTCTTTATAGTTTCAGCATTACTATAAGTTTATTTTTTTAAATTTGGGCTTTTCGTTATGCAATAAGGCCTTTCAAGGTTTTACTTGGGTTTTTTTGTTTACTGTTTATAGCAAACTCGACACCTCGGCAGTTTAAATTTTAAAGTAAAAGTGGAGTTTCTTTAATCTAAACATCAATGGTATCAAAAGACTACATAATACTTGAAAAAAGTTTTCTTCCAAATCACCGGTTTTTCTAAGATTTAATTAAGACTTGATTACACTTCACCCTGTGACATACCAAATTCGATCGTAACGTATGGGTCGGGTTTGGGGTGTTACAACTTCAGTTACGTTCCTCGATGTTTCCATTCAAATATTGCTGAAATCTTATTCGGGTCGACTCTAATCCCATCTCCAAAAACAATGTGCCCCAGGAATCCCACTTCCTTGAGCCAAAATTCACTCTTATTGAATTTGGCATACAATTGTTTCTCTCTCAAAACTTGTAGAACTATACTCAAGTGCTCAGCATGATCATTCTTATCTCGAGAGTAGATCAGTATGTCATCAATGAAGACCACAACAAATCTATCCAAATACGGTCAAAAAATGTGGTTCATCAAATCAATGAAGATAGCGAGGGCATTCGTTAGACCAAAAGGCATGACCAAAAATTCACAGTGGTCGTGCCTAGTTCTAAATGCGGTCTTTGACACATGTGAATCCTTAACTTTCAACTGATAGTACCCCGACCTCAAATCTATCTTGGAAAATACTATAGCTCCCTTCAATTGGTCAAATAGATCGTCGATCCTCGGCAACGGGTACTTATTCTTCACTGTCACCTTATTGAGTTGTCGATAGTCTATACATAGTCTCATGGAACCATCTTTCTTCTTCACGAATAGGATGGGAGCGCCCCATGGAGAAAACTTGACCTCACAAAACCCTTATCTGTTAACTCTTGCAACTGTGCTTTTAGCTCTTTTAGCTCGGTTGGAGCCATTCTATTGGGGGTAATAGAAATAGGGGCAGTGCCTGAAACTAATTCGATCCCAAATTTAATCTCTCTATCTAGAGGTAATCCTAGCAACTCCTCCGAGAAAACATCTAGGTAATCGCATACTATATGTAGTGACTCAATTTTCAATTCAGTCTCTTTAGTGTTCAACACAAAGGCAAGATAAGCCTCGTACCCCTTCCGTAGGTAACTCTGAGCCGACATGGTTGATATCATTATTGGTGATCCATTCGGCTTATCTGATTCAACACGAATAAAATTCCCATTTTCATCCTTCAACTCAATATGTTTCTTTCCACAGTTCACAATTGCCTTATGAGTAACTAACCAATCCATCCTGAGGATGACATCCAACTCGTCAAATGGTAATAACATAAGATCGACCCAGAAGCAATGACCTTTAATCATCAAAGGACACCATTTACAAACTCTATCAACCAACACACACTTACTTAAGGGATTTGACACTCTTATAATGAATTTAGTAGACTCTATAGGCATGCTTATGCTAGAGACTAATTTCATGCATATGTACGAGTGAGTAGATCCCGGGTCAATTAAAACTATAACATGTGTATTATAGAGAGAAAATATACCCGTGATTATGTCGGGGCAAGATGCCTCCTCACGAGCACGAGTGGCATATGTCCTCGCCGGTGCTCTACTCTAAATTTTAGCAGTTCACTCTTTAGGTGGATTCTTGTTTCCCATCTCAATCCTCAGGTTTTTCAATGGTCTTTCCTTTGTGGTACTTCCCAATCTCGCATTCTGAGGACTTCCTTTCTCATCTACCTCGGGACAGTTTCCAATAAAATAGTCCAAGGACCCACATCTGAAACAACTTTTCTCATTAGCTCTGCACTCACCAAAATGGTGCCCGCCACACTGAAGGCATTCCGATCCATTTGGTCAGATGTTGCCCATACTAGCAACTGATGTAGTTTGCCCTTTTGATCCCGAGAATCGCCTGCCCTTATTTGGGGTTGAAAACCCCACTGAAGGGGCTGATCGAGTAGTAAAATCCCTCGATTTCTTAGATGAGGATTGTGAGACTTGTTCAGTTGTCTCTTCTTCGAGTCACGACACTCGTACTTGGCGCTTCTCTTATCCCTGGACAACTCTTCGACGTTACAGGCCCTATCCACCAACACTACGAACTTCTTTAATTCGAGAACTTCCACGTATAGGTAGATATCTTCATTTAATCCGTCCTGGAACCTCTTACACATGATGGCCTCGGTAGATACGCACTCTCTTGCATACTTGCTAAGCCTTACGAACTCCCGTTCGTAGCCGGTCACTGACATACGGCCTTGTTTCAATTCTAAGAACTCATTTCTCTTGTGGTCAATGAACCTCTGGCTAATATACTTCTTCTGGTATTCCTCTTGGAAGAATTCCCAACTAACTCTCTCCCTTGGCACCACTGACACCAAGGTGTTCCACCATTAGTAGGCTAAATCTCTCAGAAGAGATACCACACACTTTAAGCACTCCTCAGGCGTGTATGATAACTCATCGAATACATGAATGGTGTTCTCGAGCCAGAATTTTTCTTTCTCCGATCATCATCCTTATTCGCCCAAAATTCCTCGGCTCCCTATTTTCGGATCTTATCCACTAGAGGCCTTTCTCTTCTCACTACCTCAACTACTTGAGGAGCTACTTGAGTGGGTTGTGGAATAGGTAGAGGCGAAGGGGGCTGAGCATTGGGATTTGCTCGGGTATACTCAGTATACCAATTGTTCATCATGTGGAGAAAGGCTTCTCGAGCCTTTTCCCTCTGACCCAGGGTCTCGGGTCTACTACTAGCTGGCACGATCCCTTAAGTGAGAGCTGGCGCATTACTCGCAGCATCATCAGCTGCAGTTCGGTCTAGAGTAGAGTCCATTTACTACATAAAACAAAACTTTGTACGTCAAGAGCAATCACACTATCATTACTCAGACACACTTACATATGGCATGTATAACTAGACTCATACTTATGCTACGTTAGTCCTAGAATCGACTAAACTGTAGCTCTGATACCACTAAATGTAACTCTCCATACCCAAGTCTGATGCTAGGACTGGATACGAGACATTACCATATATGACTCACTTAGACATACTCTTACGGCTGTGAAATTTTGTTCCGAATTAAAAACTTCTCTTTCTTAAACTAATCATACATTTCATGGGCCTACGAGGCCTTAAGCCCTTATCTGGAAACTTTTTGGACTTAATCAAAAACTCTTCTTTGAAGTAGAGTTCACACGCCCATGTGACTTGGGACACGCCCGTGTACCCTTGACATGCCGATGCCTTTCAACCGTAGAGAGTTACTAACTATATTCACACGGCCTTGACACGCCCGTGGGCTTAGACCGTGTATTATTCCTTGATATACTGACTTGATCACACGGTCGGGGCACACGCCCGTCTATCCTGGCCGTGGGGATTTTACAATTTCATGGACAAGGTGCAGACTTCACACGGCCTAGGTACACGCCCATGTGTTGGCCGTGGCCTTCACACGGTTTGACCCATGCCCGTGTGTCACACTTGGTGGATAAATTTACAGGCTATATACCAAGCCATTGCTTCCCTAAAAGGCACACTCTCATAGTTCATCTTAAAATAATTAATTTCTATCTCATAAGCAAGTCTAAAAACTCATTTCCATCATACAAGGTTAAAAAAAAACATTCACTTCATGAATTCATCTTTATTGAAAGAAAGAGTTTTCCAAGTATTTGCCTAACTTATAAAACCATATACAAAATGACTTACAAAACAAACACTTTAACTAAAAATTACGACTTCACAAAATAGTCCAGTCCTATACGTGCCATACTCAAAACAAGTCTAAAATTGTTATACCAAAGTGCTGTCGATAGTGTGATTTCCAAACTCTTACAATCACGATCCTTAAGTTATCTTGGCAATACTACAAAGAAGAAGGGCAATGAAAAAGGGGCAAGCATAAAGCTTAGTAAGTTGCATGGAAATAAATAGCAATTGTAATACTCACAAAAATAATTAGTCAATGGTATTAGCTGACCATACACAAGTCAAAACTACTTGACCTTACTTATTTACGATTGCCCTTATCTAGCACATACCCTGCCACATATCGAGCCAATTTCTCGTGACTCAATCATTAGTATATGTATTCATTCATTCGCAAGAACTAAATATCATTCACATCTCTACCTTTAAATTCATCCATTTATCCCACCATGCACAGGGAATATTCAAAGACGTGTTTTTATAATCACTACGATAACTGTAAAACCATTGCCACACTCTTGAGGTGGTCTTACATGGAGACTCCTCTAGGTAATAATGCCATATCCCAGACATGGTCTTATATGGGATTACCCCTCGGTGCTAATGCCATATCCCAGATATGGTCTTACATTAGCTCTCATCTCAATGCCGATGCCATGTTCCAAACATGGTCTTACACGGGCTCTCGTAATGTGGCCAATGCCATGTCCCAGACATGGTCTTACACTGACCCTGATAATGTGGCCGATGCCATGTCCCAGACATGGTCTTACACTAACCCTAATATAAATATTGTATTAATTCACATACAACTCACTTCATTTTCAAAATGAGCTAGTTCTTTGGTTTAGTCCACGACTTTATCCTTTCCCCGATCTAGGCAGATTCTCGTCTCTTCTTTCTCTATAATAGCAAATTAGCTCATTTTAATCACTACATTAATTTAAGCATTTCAACAATCATGTTTAAGCAAAATTTCCATTTTACCCATAGACTTCGGTAAAATGACCATTTTGCCTCTAGGCTCAAAAATTTATTCTAATCACATTACCACCTTCAACAAGCCTAGGTAAACATTTAATACTCTTATAGCTACCATCAAAACTCAATATTTCACACGCTTACTACAAAATTTATAACTCTTTCATTAAGGTCCTATTTGGTGTTCTCATGCTAACACCCTTTTGAAAAGTTGTTCATCTAACAACTAAGACTCAAGTTCTTCCTTAAAAATGCAGCAAATAACTAAGGTAGCTCCCATGATATAACTCTAAACTTTTCACAACATTTCACAATAGTCCCCTCATTTGAAAGCTTAAACTTTAGGGGTCTCAAAAGTACAATTTTTTCAAGAAAAGTTCACTAGAACACTTACTTGAATGGATGACAGCTTGCTGAAATTTTTTGAAGGTTTCTACCCCTTATTTGCTGCTATTTTTTGTGGAAGATGATAGGAGAAAGATGATAACTTTTTTTCTCCTTATTTTATTCATACAAGTCAAATAACTTACCAACTATCACCAACTTTGACCAATATTGTCATCTCTGTCTCCTATGCCAGGCCATGCTATATTTGGGGGTATAATTTCCTTTTAAAGACCTCCAATTAACAAACTATGGCCATTTGCTACTTTTAGCATATAGAATGGAACTTTCGCACTTTATGCGATTTAGTCTTTTTAGCGATTAAAAAAGTCGCTAAAATTAAAGTACCAAAATTTTCATGCTCATATGCTATCATGATCTAACTCATAATATAACATCCCAAATCTTAGATTAGTGATCCTGAGATCACTATTTTGACTAGACCCAAAATCAAGCTGTTACAATTCTCCCCCTTCAGGATTTTCGTCCTCAAAAATCTTACCAATGAAAAGATTGGGGTATTGGTTTCTCATCGTTTCCTCGGACTCCCATGTAGCCTCTTCTATTCCGTGCCTTTTCCATAGGACTTTCACTAGGGCTATGTTTGTATTTCTTAATTGTTTGACTTCACGAGCCAATATTTTAACTAGTTCATCAACATAAGTTAAGTCTGGTTGTATCTCTACCTCTATCGACTCTATAACATGTGAAGGGTCTAAACGTTATCGGCGTTACATAGGCATATGAAAGACATCATGAATCTTTTCTAGCTCAGGTGGAAAGGCTAACCAGTACGCTACCGGTCCTATCCTTTCGATAACTTCATAAGGTCCGATAAAGCGCATACTCAATTTGCCCTTCCTGCCAAATCTGAGGACTTTCTTCCAAGATGATACTTTCAAGAACACCTTATCACTGATTTTGTATTCTATCTCTTTCCTTTTTAAATCTGAATAGGACTTTTGTCTATCTGAGGCGGCTTTCAGGCAGTTAAGAAGCACTTTTACTTTCTCTTCAGTTTATTTAACCAAGTCAACCCCTGTATCTGTTTCTCTCTGAGTTCTGACCAATACAAGGGTGTTTGACACTTACGTCCATACAATGCCTCATAAGGCGCCATCTTCAAACTTGACTGAAAACTGTTATTGTAAGCGAATTCCATCAATGGTAAGTATTTCTCCCAACTACCGTGGAATTCCAAAACACAACATCTAAGTATTTCTTAAAGTATCTCAATTATTCTCTCTGACTGTCCGTCAGTTTGTGGATGGAAGGCAGTACTGAAACTTAATTTCATGCCCAAAGCTTCTTACAGTTTTGTCCAGAACCGTGAAGTGAATCTTGGATCTCTATCTGAAATGATTGACAATGGTAAACCATGAAGTCTTACTATCTCCGACATACACAAGTCCGCCAATTTATCAAGTGAATAGTTGACTCACACTGATTTAAATTGGGTTGACTTAGTGAGTCGATCAACCACTACCCAAACTGCATCTTTCCTATTGGGAGTCAATGGCAAACCCGTCACGAAATCTATAGTGATACAGTCCCACTTCCACTCAGGAACCATAATAGGCTGAAGTAAACCCGAAGGTACTTGATGTTCAGCGTTCACTTGTTGACAAATCAGGCATTTTGATACAAACTCGGAAAAATCTTTCTTCATACCAAGCCACCAGTACCATTTTTTCTAATCATGATACATCTTTGAGCTGCCAGGATGTACATTCAAACTTCTGTCATGTGCTTCATGCAAAATTTTGTGAATGAGCTCATCATTCCTGGGTATACAGACTCGATCTCAAAATGTCAGACATCCATCAGGATTTACTCAAAAGTCTCACTCAATGCTCGACTCACATAAAGCTCTTTTCGCTTGCAAATTGTTATCATCCTTCTAAGTTTCACAAATATCTTGGAGGAAAAATGGTTTAGCCCTCAACTCGGCTAATACACAACCATCAACTAACAAGGTCATCTGGGTGCTCACAGCTTTTAGTGTAAACAATGATTTTCTGCTCAAAGCGTCAGCGACTACATTTGCCTTTTCCAAATGGTAGTCAATTATCAACTCATAATCTTTAATCAACTCTAACCACCTTCGCTGCCTCAAATTCAATTCCTTCTGAGTCATTAAATATTTCAGGCTTTTATGGTTGGTGAAAATCTGACACCTTTAACCATATAAATGATGTCTCCAAATTTTTAATGCAAACAAGATTGCAGCCAACTCTAAATCATGAATCGAGTAGTTTCTCTCGTGCGGCTTCAACTTCCTAGAGGCGTATGCAATCACTTTACCCTCTTGCACAAGTACACAGCCCAAACCATCCAAGGATGCATCACTGTAAACCACGAATTCTCTTTCCGGCTCTAGTTGCACCAAAACAGGAGCCTCAGTCAATAGTGTCTTCAATTTCTTAAAACTCTGTTGACATTCCTCTGTCCAAACAAATTTTGCATCTTTCTGCAAAAGTCTTGTCATCGGTGTAGCTATCACAGAAAACTCCTTGACAAAATGCCTATAGTAGCCGGCTAGGCCTAGAAAACTCCTTACTTCTGTAACATCCTAGATTGGGGGCTATGCATTTGTGATGTGTTGTGTGTGTATGTTATGTTGTGTGTGTGTGTCTGGTGTGTTTAGAGCTTTCAGGAAGGCTTGAGGTTAAGCTTGAGCCTTGGTAGAAATCTTTGTTTTTAGACTCTGCAAGGGAGAACTAGGTGAAGTGGGCCTTAAGGGTACTTGAATGGGAAAGTTAACACAAAAATCTAGCTGGTAAATTGGCAAGGAGGTGCCACTAAGGGCATAGGTAAGTGACGCCACAAGGAGGGTTTGAAGGGAGCAGGTTCGAATCTCATGTTAAGCAAAATGAGTGTTTTTTTTAATATATACGCCTGAGGAGTGAGAGGTGGTTCCGGTTGGGACTCTGCAGGAGTGAGTGTGGATTGAGTCAGAAGAAAGAAAGATGAGGATAAGAGGGAAATGTGGGATAGGATAGAGGTGGAAGAGGTGGCCGAGTGTGGGACACTAAATGGAAGGAGGGAAACGGCTAGAAGTGGCTAAGGGTATGCCAAAATTCTCATTTGTTTTTGGCTAAGGGTGTGCCGAAATTCATTGTTTCCCTAAGAGCATAGCTTTTATTTTCTCTCCTGTTATTTTTGGCAATTAAGGGTTCATCTTCTTCTCTTTTTCTGCCAAAACTGAAAAAACTCCTAACTCTATTCTTCTAAAGCTGAAAACGCCTAAGCCTCTTATTTGTCTATCTCTTCTTCAAATCTTTCTTAAAATTCGAAAACTCTTAGATCTCATTTACCCTATTTCAATCTTCTTCTTTGGCATTATCGAATCTTCTTGCAAGTGGTAGCCGAAATCTTCTGTAGAGGTATGTGTCGACTTGTACTATTATTTTTTTATAATTTTTTTCGGCTCTTCGAGACCAAAGCCTAATGGCTAGTCGGTTGTTAGGGCCATCATTAGATTGATATTTTTCACTGATCTCGTGTTCTCTTTGGGCGGCATTCCAGGATTTGAAGGAGATCTAATCGGCTAGGTTTCTAAGCCAAAAATCATTAACGTTCGAACCATATTATTTATTTTCGAATTTTGAGGTAAGAATTTTAATTCTCCCTAAGTTGATCAATCAGTTTCCTTTCATTGTCCGTGTCTTAAACTAATGTTTCGTTAAGCGATCATCGTTTCAATATAGTACCTTCTGACCAAGATCATTCATGGACTCGCATGTCAGCAAATCGAAAGAAGGGATTGGATCTGTAGTCCCAGACCCAATGTTCAAGAAATGCACGATGTCTGCTATTTGGGATTGGCGACGGGTTATGGGCCGGCTTCTAAGCAGAATAGTAGGCAGATAGTGGTAGTTTCGGCTAGTGATAGTGTCGACATAGAGAGTGTCGTTGTACGTATTATCAGGTGTGTAAACCTTCTCACACTATACTTTATTTGTACTAACGTTTGTCTGGGCTGAAAAGCCAGAAAAAGGGCTGTGTAAATAGTCGTGATGCCCTTAGGGGTAAGGCTAGGATTGCCAGGTACGTGACCGTATCGTTTCTTTGCATAGCCAGATGTATGTATCAAAAATAGATGTGTTATGAATAGCGTGTTGCATTGTTAGGATTTGTATGTAGATCATGGGTATGGGTTTGATATGAAGGGGAAGTGCGTAATTAGTCACGTAGTGATCGGTGGCTTTGCCATGATATATATACATATGTTCATACATTATTTTTGGTCACATTTTGATCGGTGGCTCTGCCACGATGTATATATATATTTTATTTGGTCACACAGTGATCGATGGTTGTGCCACGAAATATTATTTGGTCACCTAGTGATCGTGTGTAATTGGCAGCATGACTATCGTGATGGAGTGTAGCGGATGGAGGGTTGATTGTACAAATCCCCATGGTGTGATTGGTTGGTATGGGTTGGTGTGTAGTGGATGGAAAAACTAGGTTTGGGTTGATATGTTGTATGTTGATATGTGGGCAAAGGCCAATGTGTGACTATGGGCTTCATGCCGTATGTATAATGTGGGAAAACACTAAGTCTTGGTGACTCACCCCTTTCCTTAACTTTTCAGGTGAGCAGTAGCTCGTGGATGCAAGAGCCGAGGCGAACTCGTGGAGGCCATAATTTCTATTTCTTTTCTTTATAGTTTCGGCATTACTATAAGTTTATTTTTTTTAAATTTGAGCTTTTTGTTTTGTATTAAGGCCTTTCAACATTTTACTTGGGGTTTTTGTTTATTGTTTATAGCAAACTCGACACCTCGGCAGTTTAAATATTAAAGTAAAAGTGGAGTTTCTTTAATCTAAACATCAATGGTATCAAAAGACTACGTAATACTCAGAAAAAGTTTTCTTCCAAATCACCGATTTTTCTAAGATTTAATTAAGACTTGATTACACGTCACTCTGTGACATACCAGATTCGGTGTAACGTATGGGTTGAGTTTGGGGTGTTACAACTTCAGTTACGTTCCTTGGTGGTTTCCATTCAATAATTGCTGAAATCTTATTCGGGTCGACTCTAATCCCATCTCCAAAAAGAATGTGCCCCAGAAATCCCACTTACTTCAGCCAAAATTCACTTTTACTGAATTTGGCATACAATTGTTTCTCTTTCAAAACTTGTAGAACTATACTCAAGTGCTCAGCATGATCATTCTCATCTCGAGAGTAGATCAGTATGTCATCGATGAAGACCACAACAAATCTATCCAAATACGGTCGAAAAATACGGTTCATCAAATCCATAAAGATAGCGAGGGCATTCGTTAGACCAAAAGGCATGACCAAAAATTCATAGTGGTTGTACCTAGTTCTAAATGCGGTCTTCGACACATCCAAATCCTTAACTTTCAACTGATAGTACCCCGACCTCAATTCTATCTTGGAAAATACTGTAGCTCCCTTCAATTGGTCAAATAGATCGTCGATCCTCGGTAATGGGTACTTATTCTTCACTGTCACCTTATTGAGTTGCCGATAGTCTATACATAGTCTTATGGAACCATCTTTCTTCTTCATGAATAGGATGGGGCGCCCTATGGAGAAAACTCGACCTCACAAAACCCTTATCTGTTAATTCTTGCAACTGTGCTTTTAGCTCTTTTGGCTCGGTTGGAACCATTCTATAGGGGGCAATAGAAATAGGGGCAGTGCCTGGAACTAATTCGATCCCAAATTCAATCTCTCTATCTAGAGGTAATCCTAGCAACTCCTCTAAGAAAACATCTAGGTAATCGCATGCTATGGGTACTGACTCAAATTTCAATTCAGTCTCTTTAGTATTCAACACAAAGGCAAGATAAGCCTTATACCCCTTCCGTAGGTAACACTGAGCCGACATGGTTGATATCATTATTGGTGACCCATCTGGCTTATCTGATTCAACACGAATAAAATTCTCGTTTTCATCCCTCAACTCAACATGTTTCTTTCCAGTTCACAATTACCTTATAAGTAACTAACCAATCCATCCCGAGGATGACATCAAACTCGTCAAATGGTAATAACATAAGATCACCGATAAATAATGACCTTTAATCGTCAAAGGACACGCTTTACAAACTCTATCAACCAACACACACTTACCTAAGGGATTTGACACTCTTATAATGAATTTAGTAGACTCTATAGGCATGCTCATGCTAGAGACTAATTTCATGCATATGTACGAGTGAGTAGATCCCGGGTCAATTAAAACTGTAACACGAGTATTATTGAGAGAAAATATACCCATGATTACGTCGGGGCAAGATGCCTCCTCACGAGCACAAATGGCATATGTTCTCGCCGGTGTTCTACTCTCAATTTTAGCAGTTTGCTCTTTAGGTGGATTCTTGTTTCCCATCTCAATCCCCAGGTTTTTCAATGGTCTTTCCTTTGTAGTAAGTCCCAATCTCGCATTCTGAGGTCTTCCTTTCTTATCTACCTCGGGACAGTTTCTAATAAAATGGTCCAAGGACCCACATCTGAAACAACTTTTCTCATTAGCTCTGCACTCACCAAAATGGTGCCCGCCACACTGAGGGCATTCCAGTCTATTTTGTCAGACATTGCTCACACTAGCAACTGATGTAGTTCGCCCTTTTGATCCCGAGAATCGCCTACCCTTATTTTGGGTTGAAAACCCCGCTGAAGGGGCTGATCGAGTAGTAAAATCCCTCGATTTTGTAGATGAGGATTGGTGAGACTTGTTCAGTTGTCTCTTCTTCAAGTCACGAGACTCGTACTCAGCTCTTCTCTTATCTCTGGCCAACTCTTCGACTTTACAGGCCCTATCCACCAACACTACGAACTCCTTTAATTCGAGAACTCCCACGTATAGGCAAATATCTTCATTTAATCCGTCCTTAATCCTCTTACACATGATGGCCTCGGCAGACACGCACACTCTTACATACTTGCTAAGCCTTACAAACTCCCGTTCGTAGTTGATCACTGACATATGGCCTTGTTTCAATTCTAAGAACTCATTTCTGTCGTGGTCAATGAACCTCTGGCTAATATACTTCTTCGGTATTCCTCTTGGAAGAATTCCCAACTAACTCTCTCCCTTGGCGCCACTGACACCAAGGTGTTCCACCATCAATAGGCTGAATCTCTCAGGAGAGATACCGTACACTTTAAGCACTCCTCAGGCGTGCAGGATAACTCATCGAATACCTGAATGGTGTTCTCGAGCCAAAATTTCACTTTCTCCAATCATCATCCTTATTCGCCCAAAATTCCTCGGCTCCTTATTTTCGGATCTTATCCACTAGAGGCCTTTCTCTTCTCACTACCTCACTACTTGAGCGAGTTGAGGAATAGATGGAGGCGGAGGGGGCTGAGCATTGGGATTTGCTCGGGTATACTCAATATACAAGTTGTCCATCATGTGGAGAAAGGCTTCTCGAGCCTCTTCCCCCTAACCCAGGGTCTCGGGTCTACTACTAGCTGGTGTGATCCCTTGAGCGGGAGCCGGCGTATTACTCGTAGCATCATCAGCTGCAGCTCGGTCTGAAGTAGAGTCCATTTACTACATAAAACAAAATTTTGTACGTCAAGAGCCATCACACTATCATTACTTAGGCACACTTACATATGGCATGTATAACTAGTCTCAGACTTACGCTACTTTAGTCCTAGAATCGACTAAACTGTAGATCTGATACCACTAAATGTAACTGTCCATACCCAAGTCTGATGCTAGGACTGGATACGAGACATTACCATATATGACTCACTTAGACATACTCTTACGACCGTGAAATTTTGTTCCGAATTAAAAACTTCTCTTTCTTAGACTAATCATACATTTCATGGGCCTACGAGGCCTTAAGCCCTTCTCTGAAAACTTTCTGGACTTAATCAAAAACTCTTCTTTGAAGTAGAGTTCACACGCCCATGTGACTTGGGACACGCCCGTGTACCCTTAGACACGCCGATGCCTTCCAATCGTAGAGAGTTACTGACTATATTCACACGGCCTTGACACGCCTGTGGGCTTAGACCGTGTATTATTCCTTGATATACTAACTTGATCACACGGTCGGGGCACACACCGTCTATCCTGGCCGTGGGGATTTTACAATTTCATGGACAAAGTGCAGACTTCACACGGCCTAAGTACACGCCCATGTGTTGGCCGTGGCCTTCAAACGGTTTGACCCATGCCCGTGTGTCACACTAGGTGGATAAATTTACAGGCTATATACCAAGCCATTGCTTCCCTAAAATGCACACTCTCATACTTTATCTTAAAATAATTAATTTCTATCTCATAAGCAAGTCTAAAAACTCATTTCCATCATACAAGGTTAAAAAAAAAGCATTCACTTCATGAATTCATCTTTATTGAAAGAAAGAGTTTGTCAAGTATTTGCCTAACTTATTAAACCATATACAAAATAACTTACAAAACAAACACTTTAACTAAAAATTATGACTTGACAAAATACTCAGTCCTATACATGCCATACTCAAAACAAGTCTAAAATTGTTATACCAAAGTGTTGTCGATAGTGTGATTTCCGAACTCCTGCAATCATGATCCTCAAGTTATCATGGTAATACTACAAAGAAAAAGGGCAATGAAAAAGGGGTAAGCATAAAGCTTAGTAAGTTGCATGGAAATAAATAGCAATTGTAATACTCACAAAAATAATTAGTCAATGGTATTAGCTGACCATACACAAGTCAAAACTACTTAACCTTACTTACTTACCATTACCCTTATCTAGCACATACCCTGCCACATATCGAGCCAATTTCTCGTGACTCAATCATTAGTATATGTATTCATTCATTCGCAAGAACTAAATATCATTCACATCTCTACTTTTAAATTCATCCGTTTATCCCACCATGCACAGGAAATATTCAAAGACGTGTTTTTATAATCACTACGATAAGTGTAAAACCATTGCCACACTCTTGAGGTGGTCTTACATGGAGACTCCTCTAGGTAATAATGCCATATCCCAGACATGGTCTTATATGGGATTACCCCTCGGTGCTAATGCCATATCCCAGATATGGTCTTACATTAGCTCTCATCTCAATGCCGATGCCATGTTCCAAACATGGCCTTACACTGGCTCTCGTAATGTGGCCGATGCCATGTCCCAAACATGGTCTTACACTGACCCTCATAATGTGGCTGATGCCATGTCCCAGACATGGTCTTACACTGACCCTCATAATATGGCCGATGCCATGTCCCAGACATGGTCTTACACTGACCCTCATAATGTGTGACAGCATTCTCATATTCATTATAGTCCATTCAAACTTCAGTATCATATTCAACATCAAATTCTCAATTTAATGGAGTATCATGCATCAATGTGATACCAAGCATCCACAATTTTGCTAATATAAATATTGCATTAATTCACATACAACTCACCTCATTTTCAAAATGAGCTAGTTCTTCGGTTTAGTCCACGGCTTTATCCTTTCCACGATCGAGGAAAATTCTCATCTCTTCTTGCTCTATAATATCTAATTAGCTTATTTTAATCACTACATTAATTTAAGCATTTCAATAATCATGTTTAAGCAAAATTTCCATTTTACCCATAGACTTCGACAAAATGACCATTTTGCCCCTAGGCTCAAAAATTTATTCTAATCACATTACCACCTTCAACAAGCCTAGGTAAACATTTAATACTCTTATAGCTACCATCAAAACTCAATATTTCACATGCTTACTATAAAATTTATAACTCTTTCATTAAGGTCCTATTTGGTGTTCTCATACTAACACCCTTTTCAAAAGTTATTCATCTAACAACTAAGACTTAAGTTTTTCCTTAAAAATGAAGCAAATAATTAAGGTAGCTCTCATGGTAGAACTTTAAACTTTTCACAACATTTCATAATAGTCCCCTCATTTGAAAGCTCAAACTTTAGGGGTCTCAAAAGTATAATTATTTTCAAGAAAAGTTCACTAGAACATTTACTTGAATGGATGAGAGCTTGCTGAAATTTTTTGAAGGTTTCTACCTCTTATTTGCTGCTAATTTTTGGTGGAAGATGATAGGAGAAAAGATGATAACTTTTTCTCTCCTTATCTTATTCATACAAGTCAAATAACTTACCAACTATCACCAACTTTGACCAATATTGTCATCTTTGTCTCCTATGGCTGGCCATGCTATATTTGAGGGTCTAATTTCCTTTTAAAGACCTGAAATTAACATACTATGGCCATTTGGTACTTTTAGCATATAGAATGGAACTTTTGCACTTTATGCGATTTAGTCCTTTTTCGCGATTAAACATGAAATCGCTAAAATTAAAGTACTAAAATTTTCATGCTCATATGCTATCATGTTCTAACTCATAATATAACATGAAAATAAATTCTCAAATCCCAGATTAGTGATCCCAAGATCACTATTTTGACTAGCCCTTAAATCAGGCTATTACACCTTATCGTCACCTTCCATGGCAGAAAGTACAACCTTATTCAAACAGTCTATTACCATATGCAGACCATCACAATGGAAGCAAATTAAAGGCCCCATTTTTTTCTTTTCCCTTGGCTTTTGAACCTTACCATCAACACTCTTAGCGAGATTGTCTTTGTCTCCATCACCATTTCCCCTTGGTTTGAATTTGGGCTTGCAAGACTCAGGCTTGTCTTTCTTCGGACCAAGCTTGCCAAAAGATTCTGCTATAGTCATGAATTTATTTAGCTCTTGAACTCCTCGATATTACAACTCTTTCCTTGCCCATGACTTCAATCCATCCATAAAGGAGAATAATTCCTCTTTATCGCCTATATCCGAGATCTGAAGCACGAGTTCGCTGAACTCTTACTCATACTCCCTAACTGTGCCTTGTTGCGTAAGTTGGTGAAACTTTTCTCGAGCCTTGACCCCGACATAATCTAGGTAAAATTTTACTTGGAAATCCATTTGGAACTCCTCCCAAGTCCTAATTTTTGTCCCACCATGTGTCACATCTTTGGACCTACGCCACCACTACAACAAAGTAACATAGTAAAATATAGACTAGCGGTATTTACCTGAATGGCATAGTCCATGATGCCTTTGGCACGGAAGTATTGCTCCATTTAGCGTAGGAAATTGCCTAACTCCAAACAATTGAAGATTCAAATAAAATTCCTCCAGGGCATCAACGAAAAGCAAAGGGGAGGAAACAAAAAAAATTGAAAGATCTCAAAAGATGAATAAAGCCACAAAAAAAAGCAAGAACACAAAAGAGAATGTTTGAGTGAATGCTCTCAAGAATTCTATTATTCAATGAATAAATTACAATGTAAAGGAGAAACATCTATTTATAATTGAGCAACTCCAAAATCAATGATACAAATTAAAGTACATTAATGGTTAGGATTAAAAGCTATCTACAAATAAAATCTCTAAGATTACAGAATTATATCTTCTAAGATTACAAGTTATCTCTAAGATTTCATATCTTCGAAGATTATGTTTCATATTTTTCATGCTTTGTAGTTGGTCTTTCAATTTTTCCAAGCAACGGGTCAGTCCAGTTGGGCCAAATGACCGCCCTTGAACATGATGGATCACACAATTATGCCATGGTTGCGGGCCCCATGTGCAACCCATGACATGAGTACATGGTTCCCACATTAGATGATATTCGAGGTAGCATCAAGAGGCCTGTGATTGAAGTAAAAAATTTTGAAATTAAGACGACCACCCTCCAAATGATACAAGACAACTTGCAATTTTAGGTAAATATGATGGAAGACTTGAACCAACATTTAAAGAGATTCCTATAGTTGTGTGACCAATTTAAATACAATAGAGTGACCAATGATACTTTCTGTCTCTGGTTGTTTCCGTTCTCAATTTGCGACAACGCCTATGAATGGCTTGATTCCCAATAGCTGAGTTTCATCACAACATAGGACTATTTAACGGAGAAATTTTTACAAAAAATTTTCCCATTAATCGAACCATCCAATTAAGGCGTGATATTGTTAATTTTAAGCAATTTAAAGTGAGAATTTATAGGAACATTGGGAACCCTTCCAATCACTACTTAGGAAATGCCTACACCAGGGTATGCAAGACTGGTTACCATTGCAAATTTTTAATAATGGATTGGATGAGAGCCTAATAGCAGACTTAGATGACGTATTGGCCGGTGCCTTCATGAATAACACCTATCAGTGAACCTATCAATTGATTGAGGACATGGCGGTGAACTCATATGTGGTCAAATGAGCGCTTTTCTTATAGCCAGAAGACGTCAGCGGCTAAGGAGGTCAAGGAAGACGGTAAGTATCAACAAATTCTAAAAAATTTACATTGTCTAGAGACCACTGTCAAGCCATCAATGAATGACGCCGCTTGAAGCTAGACGTCATACTTGGAGGCTCAATTAAAGGAAGTAAACAATTTAAAAAATAAGAGTGGTAATCCCTATTGGAACACATACAACCCCAGTTGGAAAAACCATCCAAATCTAAAGTGGAGAGGCAATCAAGGAAGCAAAAACCCAGCTCTAAATCAACCAAACCCTCCATATCAACCACCAAATGTGCAAAGATCTCAAGAGAGATCCATAGGTTACGTCCATGTTGGCTGTGGTCAAAGCTTGGACCAAATCGAGAATGAGATGCATCTTATGAGATCTAACATTCAAATGTGAAGAGCGAATGCACGCAAACTCGCTCGGGTGTTTCCAAACTAAAAGAGAAGATACACAATATAGTAAGCGCATTGAATGAAATACGAAGACAAATAGGCACGAGTATTTGATCTGCTGTAATTTGGTGTAGCAGATTAAACTAGTTTTCGCACTTAAAGAGTTTGGATACAAGAAATTTTGTTATATTTTAGTTAAGTTTCTTTAGTGTTACTTACCTTCAATAAAGTGTGCAAATTGAGTCTTTTATTAACCTTAAGGGCCAAATGAGGCCTAAGGGAGAGCTAACGTACCTTGTAAGTGTGCAGGAGACCATTAGAAGGCATTTTAGACCAATATTGGGCACTATGTCGCAACTCGGGACGCGTGATGTCGCAACATAGAGAGCAAAATGGAGGAAGTACAAAACTTCTTTGATGTCACAACACAAACTGAGGGTGTCGTGACATACCCCTGAAGACGTCTTAAGGAGGAGTATATTGTCACCTCTGTCGCGACATAAGTTCTGTTGTGTTGAAACATTGACTCTGGGACGAAAATTAAACATGAAGCAGGGGGATTTTGGTCCGCACAATCAAACTTAAAGCTTGATAACATCAGCTAACCTAGGGTTAAAGACGATAACCACCTAAAGGCTATAAATAAGCTCTTATGGCACATGTTATGTCCATAATTCCTTTAGCCTAGATTCTCTTTATAAAATTTAGTTTAGTTTTCTTTCATTCTTAGGTTTTAGATTTTTTTTATTTATTCTTGTTGATTTTAAGAGATTTGAATTGTGGAAGCATTCAAACTTTGTGGATTTGCACTTAATTTCAATAAAATCAAACTTTTTCATTTACTTTATCTTGTTGATTGAATTAACATGCTTTCTCTTTATTTCGATTTCATATTGTCTATGAAAGCCATGAGGAACTAATCCCTCTATGAGGGATTAACGAGTAGATGTATAATCTATTAATTTTTTTATAGGGTTACTCAACAGATCAACTATTTGGGATAAGAAGAATGTAAAACAAACCCTGGGCTTGACAACCCTAAAAAGTCATCAAGGTGAGAATTAACCCAAAATTGGTATTGCCCATTCGTGAACACCTTCACCCTAAACCAATCTGGGATGTGAGGTCAGAAGATAAGTAGTTCTTGTGGACTCGTTATGTTAGTAGAAGATCGAGATATCCTACTAAGGTAGTGACTAGTTGATTGATGAGGAACCCGAAACAACAGTTGATGGGGATTACCGAAGCAAGCTAATCACCCATAATCGAGATTTTGATCTACTCCACTCTTCTATCTTCTAAATTTTATTTACTTTATATTATTTTATTTTCATATTCTAAACACCTTAAAAACCTTTCTTTTATACTCCCGTACTATAATTTATTTAATGTATCAATTACATCTTTTAGTGTTTAGGTTAAAATTGATCTAGCGATTGCCTCCCTTGGGTACGATACTCAGAGTACTCACCTACTTCGTTGTAAATCTATATTACAACTTGACCTGTATACTTGTGGATATTGCCTTTTTGTGCTATATTTTATTACAGTATTCACACTCTGGGCGTTAGTACATCTGGAGGCAGTTAGTATTCTGAGTAATACTAAAAACAATCCCCGAAAGGATGGAAAGGAGCATGCAAATGCTTTTGCTCTTTGTTCGAGTAGAACTTTAGTAAACTTGGAAAAGCCCACTAATAAGGAGGAAGATGAGGTAGAGACAGAAGACCAAAACCTTGAATAGCCAGAAGCTAAAGTACTAATGGAGAGAATGCCCGAATTGATGGTTGAGCCGGAAAAGACTCCACGTATGAAACTAGTGCAAAAGAATGTATCATTTCCATAGAGGTTGGAGGACGCACAATGAAGGGATGAGGAAGAATTCTTAATTTTTCTAAACCTTTTTAAATCCCTTACCCTAAATTTGTCACTGCTTGAATTAATAGATAAAATATTGAAGTATGCCAAGCACTTAAAAGAGATAATGTCTGGGATAAAAGTCTAAAGAAAGGTGAGGAAATAAAAATTAACACCTCTTGTAGTGCTATAATTGCTCGTAAAATACCCCCAAAGCTAAAAGATTCAAAAATTTTTACAATTCCCTTGGAGATAAAGAACAAACATTTTAGCAAGGCCCTTTGTGACTTAGAGGCCAACATAAATTTGATACCCTTATCCATGTATTTGAAACTTGGACTGGGGAAGTTGAAAAATACGACAATTAAACTACAACTAGCCAATAGGTCTCTAGTACACCCCAAATGAGTACTTGAAGACGTATTGGTTAAAGTTATGGGTTTTATAATCTTTGTCAATTTCATTGTCTTAAACTTCAAGAAAGATTAAGATGTTCCCATTCTATTGGGCCGAGCATTTTTGGCTACATCTAGATCGACCATTGATCTCGAAAAGAATGAATTAATCATGAAAATCAATGGAGAAATAAAAGTATTTAAATGTGGCCATGATTCCCAAAATGTGGAATATGAAAATAAAATAGGGGAAGATTGTTATGTAATTTCATTTAACACCCCTAACAACTTTGGTCTAAAGTATGTTTTTAGTTCAATGTGTTTAGAAACCAAATGAGCGAGAGAGCATGACAAGTTGAAAAACCTGGATGGAAATTCGATTGTTGGATGAATCAAGATGATCACTAAATGAGTAATATGGTGATGCACGAAATGCTAGAGCTACTGGATGAGTCTGGAAGCCACACTTAATTTTGACTTAAAACTATGATAATTTGTTGTAAATTTTTGTACATTTGAATTCTAGGTTTTATTTTGGATTTTAGTTAGGTAAGGAAGTTTCATAAGAGTAAGATTTCAGCCTTAGGAAGTTGGAAAAAGCCTATTAGGTACTTAATTGAAATTAGAGGTCAAACTAAGGGATAGTCACGACCAATTATTCAAAAAATGGGAAATTTAGGGCAATGTTGTGACATCGAACCTCGATGTTGTGACACTGAAATTCGAAGTTCGAGATTTTAAAATTTAGGGTGGAATTGCAACACCACATCTTGGTGTCGAGACACCACACTTTGAACCAAAAAACTTTTCAAATTCTATCCCGTGTCGTAACACAGCACCTCAATGTCACAACATGGAAGTTCGAACCTAAATTAGTCTTTAAATTTTTTGTTTATGTTACGAAACCATACCCTGTATCGCAACGCAACATATAAAACCCAAAAACCTGGAGCATTCAAAGTGTGGTATCGTGACACTGACACTTAGTTTCACAAAACCAGCGTCGTGTCTACAGTTTCATACCCAAATTTTCACTTGACTCAGATGTTTAGTATATTTACTAAACAAAATTTTACCCTAATCTCCACCTCTAATCACTCTCTAAACACCCCATTAACCCCTAATAGCACCCAAACACTCTCTCCCTCTCTTTCGCTTCTAATTCCACAAAGCCACCACCTCCTTACGCAAGTGTCGTCATCGATGCTGCTGCCGCTCCTTATTGTTGGTAGCTAGTTCCTTCAACAATTTTGGTGATAAAATTCTTCCACCTCAATTTTTTTATTATAAATTGTTCAATTTTTTTTATGTTTAATTATCAATGGCCTCGAGAAAAGTTCAAAAAATGGCACAACTGACTGAATAGGGGGAATTTGATTCCACTCTATTTCGAAGTCAAGAAGTTGAAATATACTTCTTAGAACTCCAAGGTAAAACATTCATCCAAGAATAAGGGTTCGACCCCTCTTTCAATTTGAACAGTGATATTTAGGGTTTAATCCTAGCTAACCAATTGATCAACTTTTTCCTTACACCAAAAGAGTTGACGATCAACTCGATGGTGTATGAGTTTTACACCTCGCTAAAAGAATGGGAAAAGAATAAATCTCAGCATGATGTGCACACTCACGTGACCATCCAAGGCAAGGACGTCTTATGCACACTTCGGGAAATATGTAATTTTAATAATGCACCATATTATGTATCTGATACGTTAGACTCACTAGATATTGATTACTTTATAAACATAGATATAGATGAGATTTGTACGTACTTAACCGATTGTAGAGGTGTTTGAAATGCCAACCTAGTACTAATATCTCATTGACGTTCAATCAGGCAATAGTGTTTTCGATTACCAATATGTGGATATAGTTCATCTGCACAGAATTTCTTTGGCACTTAATGTGTCTAACGTTAACACTTTTTGAGCTGTTTTGTTGTACCGTATATTGCAGTGTAGACAGGTGTGCATCGGTAAGTGGATCTACAAGGCGATGTTCACTTACATTAGTGGCAAGAAGGTCGAGATCTTGTTCCTGCACCTAATGACTGCCTTATGCAAGAAGGCTAAAGTTTTGATGTCCACAACTGAACAGTTCGTTAATCCCACTAAAAGTATTGTCGGGAAATCCATCTACACCCATTACGTTAAGCTTAACGATAAACACATTTAAGATTGGAACAGGAACTCCATCCCTCAAGTGCAAAATGAAGGAAAAAGACCAAGGGACTGGTGACATGACTGACATGAAGCGGGTCATTAAATGGATGTAATGGATGACACCGTTGGGCATGGACTATGCCCAACGATTCGAGGTTCCATTTCAGAGCCACCACCAAACCGGTACCCACCCATGCCATAAGCCAGTGAGGAATGGGAAGAGGAAGAAGGTGATGACAAGGAAGAAAAAGAAGAACCAGCCTTTAAAGAAGATCTCGATGAGGTGTCCAATCAGAGAATCCATCAGTCAAAAGAGTTAAGGTGCATACCCCGAGCCATATGAACCCTACTAGTTCTACGGGTGCGAGAGCCGCCACACCAGACACGGGTCGAGGGAAGGGCCCGATGATTGAGGAGCATCGACTGAATACCAATTTCGATTAAAAACTTTGGAGCTTTTAATTTTTGGGACTTGTAATTTTTAATTTTTTGGATGTTTTTATTTTTGTTTGGACTTTTTTTTATTTATTTTCGCTTTAGTTTTCTTTTAGCTAATTTGTATATATTAACCCCGTACAATATGAGGAACAACATCTTGGAGCTAAATCGACACGAGGAGGACAACCCAACCGCATCCAAGGAACCTTTAACGATAAAACCAGGTAGTCTCTTCTCCTACCTTTAAGACACACATTAAGGAAAATGTGCCAAATATGGGGGTAACATAGATATTTTTCAAATTTTTTGATGTTTTTATGTTTTTTCATAGTTATTTTTTTTTATTTTTCATTTTTTTTGTATGTTTGTTTGTGTGCGAGCTTGTAGCAATACAAGTTATTGGTTAGAAGCATATAAATAAGATTTTGCATTTAAATTGTAAATTTAATTTGGTAGCAATTGATTTTAGGTTGTTTGATATCACACTATTTAGTTCATTTTATTACAATTTCAATACGTGATAGTGTGTTAAGTGCACCAAGTGAAGAATACGTACATGAAAAGTATATATGTTTGTTAGAATAACATGTTTTAGTATGTTAATATTTAGTTAATTGCAATCCATGAATTGAGACATTTAGGGATGACCTTAGGCGTTGTTTGGTAGGCATTTTCGAGCTAAAAAGTCAACCTTAATTCAAATCCATAGTACCTTAAGTTTTTAGCCTAAATCCCTATTTCTTGATGAGTCACAAAAGAAACCCTAAGCCTTAAAAAATAATCTCTTTATCCAATTTTCTTGGTCTTGCACGAACTTAGATGTCGGGCCATTGACAATGAGGGTTAGGTAGATACGCCATGGTGGTTTCCAAATTAAAAGAAAGATAAGAGTGAACCTAAGTGATAATATAGTATGGTGAGAATAAAAGTCTTACAAAATTGTGCTTAAAAAGAAGATTTTGAGAATCAATCTGAAGAAAAAGTTTGAAAAGGCCAAAATAGTCGAGCGAGACATTCTCGAGAAAATAGAAAAGCAAATGAGCGAAAAATAAAAAAAAAAACAGAAAATAAAAATTTACTCAGTCTTGCACATTAGTCTCGCTAGGACTATTGTATTTACTAATACTTTACTATACCTTAGGAATAGGAGATAAAAGAAGGTGAGAGAAAGGAATATAAGGTAGTGAACTAAAGGGTCTAATTGGGGAAGTATTCGGGTCAATATAATGTGCCAACTAATTTCATGCTTTAACCATTTTGTATGGATATTCCTTGATTCTGAACCAACTTAAGCCACAGAACGTTATAAGCTGAAAGACTATGTGACCTAAGTGATATGATTTGTGGATGAAAATTGACTAAATTTTGATGTTTCTAATTACTTGTATTCTTTGAGCATAAATGTATATTTTGTGTACCTATTTCGATGGATCACTATACTTCACACTCTTTAATTTGTTTGTTTTGTAATTTTATGAACTAATGTGTGTGATATTGAAGGTCAAGAGTGAATTGTATATCGTGTTAGAGTTCATATTCATTCACATTGTTCTATTCACATAGCTCTAATTTAGTCCTTGTATATGACATGCTCAAGCACTGTTTGATTTTATTTTCTTGTGTGTGCATGTTTTTATTTTTATTTTTATCTTGTTGCTTAAGGACAAACAACGACTTAAGTGTGGGGGAGTTTAGTCTACCACAATTTGTTATGGCAAATTAAGGTCTTTCCTGTACTTAACGAGCTTTTTTTATAGAATTTACATACGTTTTTATTTCATTTTTCATTTTTATTGGTTTATATTTAATTTATGCAAAATAAGCATTTTTACGTAATTTTGAGTTATGATATGACCTAATGAGCCACTATGGGCCTATGGATAATCTCACGACTTTATCTAGTGTGTAGGACACTGTTTTCAGGCTTAGAAGGCAAAGAACAATTGCAACGTCGTAACACCAGGAAGTGGTGTTGCAACATCAAACTTCAAAGCCAAAATACCCAGATTTTGAAGGCAGTGTTATGATGCTAGTCCTGTGGTGTTGTGACATCAAGTGACGAATAGGAAAAATTAATTAAAGTTTTTTAGTCTGCACAATGTATCTTAATAAGAATTTTGGGTTGTTAGTAACCCTAATTAGGTTTGAGCATAAACTCTATAAATAAGCATATTCAGTCTCCTTTTAGAAGGCTTGGCTAAGTGAGTCGTTTTAATATTTTGAGGTTTTTAGTTTTATTTTATTTTCTTTTTAATTTAGTCCTTTTTATACTTCTGTTACTATTTTAACTTGGATTTGATTTTGATCCAAGGCTTTAATATATTAGTTTTTCATTACTTTGTTGTTGATTCCAATTGCAATCAAGGAGATCTTCGCAACTGTTAAAGGAGATTTCATTTCCGAGCTTCAATCGGTATCGAAAATGAATTTCTTTCTCTACTCCTTACTTTTATATTTTTTGCATATTAAATATAAGTTTGAATTTTTGTATTTTGATTCATGAGTAGCTAATTTCCTAAAAGAGTTTAACGAACAGATGTGTAAATAATTAACATATGAACGAGGGTTGAAATTTTGGTTAGTTTAAATTATGTGTGATTAAACCCTAGAGAGTGACACCACTAGGAAGTAATTTAAGATAAATGAGATCGGGAGATAAGTTTAACAAGCATCTCAAAATTTATCCTGGTCAAGAAAGTGAGGTCAAGAGGTAAGCGTGTATTGGTCGATTAATTAACTAGTTAGAGGTCGAAAGATAATAACTAGTTAATTAATAACTAACTTGATAAAACCTGAGTTTTTACATTAATTAGGATCACTTAAGTGACTTCAGCTCTTGCCTATTTTATTGGGTTATTTTTTATTGCTAAATTTGTTAATTTTTTGTTTAAATAATTTTTAGGTTAATTAGATTAATTAATGTTCATTTGATTTTTCGTAATATAATTTTAAATTGATACTATTTAAATTTAATAGTGTAAATAATTAATTTCGGTTTAATTCAACCTCCTTTGGGTATAATCCTCGAAATACTTTTCGGAGTGTTTCGTTGTAACACATACTATATTGCAATTTGACTCGTGTACTTATGGGCATCGTTGTAACACATCCATATTATGCATGTGCGTCGGAGGTGAATATGCCCTGAAACACGTATTGGTTTTGCCAGCATTGTCCAGACCTTCACCATCGGGACCACCATCTTTTGGTTTAATTGGAACCGACTCTGGTTCAAAAAATAATACAATTTTTGAACCATTTGACCCAGATTCCTGGTTTGAATCATTGTCGGATTCAGTGCCCAAGGTTGGATGTCCATTTACTGGTGTAGGTTGTAGGAATTACATAATCCCTTTTTGTATACTTATCGTTACAACCAAAATCATTTGCGGGTTGCCAATCGGTGTAACTTGATGATAGAACCATGTAAGTGTTTCCGGCGTAGAACATCAACTTTTTGGAAGTTGAAATAAAAAACACTAACAAAATGTTGTATCAAGGTGTCCAAATTTTGATTATCGACAAACCCCAACTGTTAGACGAGCTGTGTGTCAAATTTGAAATCTTGGGTTGAAACCGAGGAATGTCTTTCCATTGATGATTCCTAGATTTCATAACGGAAACTTTCTAACAAAGCCGTAAACCTACTGCACATCGTGTGGTTAGACTTTTAGCTTCCTATTCTGTTCTAGCATTAATTAGAATAGTTTTTGACCTCCGACCACCTTTATCGACATCAACAAACTAAACGTATAAATCAAGTATAGGTAATCCAATAGCATTATGCGTCTGGACCATCGCTTCGATAGCCATTGGACCTTTGACATTAAATATTTCATATTTCAAGGGGTCCTCTTATGCTAAATATCTATACTTTAAGGACGATATTTTGCAACTCGAACTGCCCACTTTCCAACTAATTCTTGCTCGAAGCTCTGACAATTGAATGTTCAAGTTGAAAGCCAATTGTGTTGTGTAGGCAGATGAAAAAACTACCCCAATGTTAGTGTCACGAATTTCACCGTCATAATAAATAATAGCATTAACTCGTCCACTCATTTTCAGCCAAATTACCTGTTCCATATGTTTAAACCCAAAACATTATGCAGAAAACTAGAGTATTGGTTATCCATTAACAACAACAAAAAAACTTATTTGATATAATTACGTGTTTTAGGTCGATTTTCAAAATTCAATTCTTTCAAATAACCTTATCCATATGCAAATCTCCTTCTAGTGACAATCTCCTTGGAATTTCAAGTTACGTCTCTAACAAAATGACCACTCGCTTTATAGTAAATACTACCCCAGATATCGAACATAACGTGACATAGGTAGAACAGTTTGGACATTACAATTCTAAGAGATTTAAAAAAAAATGCATGTTCTTAGAAGTGTTTTCAATATAAAAACAAAATCACTTGATCGAGATGTCTGAAAATAATACCCCGTGAATCCCAGGATATCTGAAAATGATGACCGAGATTCTCGGGTTTTGGAAACTTTTTTGAGATATCTAAAAAAAAAGTATGTTCTTAAAAGTGTTTTCAAAATAAAAACAAAATCACTTGACCAAGATGTCTGAAAATAATACCCCGAGAATACCAGGATATTTGGAAAATGAAGATGGGATTCCTGGGTTCTAGAAACTTTTCATAGGGGGTTGAAATTGGGAGGGGAAAACGCTTCGCTAGGCACACACTTTCAGTGATGTGGCAGAAAGATATACTGAAAGCGTGCCCAGCTAGATGCGTTTTCAACTGGTATTTTTCTATCACATACACAAGAAACGCACCCTCGCCAGATCATTTTCTTTATTCCATTTTTAACCCTTTGAAAAGTTTCCAAACCTCAAGAATCCAAATCCTTCTCATTTTTCAAGTATCCTAGGATTCCTAAAATATTTTCAGATTAACTTAAGCACGTTTTTCTCCTCTTTCACTTATTGCCCATCCGATTGCATATATAAAGGGGGTTTTGCTCCCCCTACTCCATCAACTCCCTTAGCTACCTCCCCTACCCCTAAAAGCTTCTCTACACCATTATTTATATTTTACTTTAAAGTGTTGAACTTTTTCGACAAACAAATTTATTTCTATTTGAGAGAGCTAATGTGCTAATTTTAAGGTGTCTTTGAGTTCACGATGATGTAATAGTAGTCCCAGACCCGCATATTTCATCTACCGTGTTAGGACGAAACCATTACATTAGAACTCCATCACATTGTAGCTTAAGCTCCGAATTTACAGTGCTGATACAATCACAGGTTGTAGTCTAATTACAGGTCCTAGTTAATGAACGTTAATGTGCAGTCACGACTTGGAGTATGACTCAAGAGAGAGAGAGAGGGAGGGAGGGAGAGAGGGAAAGAGAGAGAGTCATCATCTATTTTGTAGATTCAGCACACAATGAGAGATGATTCTTTCCAACAAGACCAAAGGCTAACAGTTCTATTATGTAAGGTGAAAAAGGAGACTAAGCTTTTTGATTGGGAAAATAACATTACCTGCCATTGCCATCACTTCTTAAACAGAGAAGTTAAGTTAGTTTTCATTCCACAGATGTGTTAAGCAAGAGATGTTCCTCCAAATAAAAAGCGATATGAACACAAAAAGAGAGAAAAAAAAAAAAAGAAAAAAGAAAAGGAAAAGAAGCTGTTCTCAAATATACATGCTAGTCGATTCCTCCCAAAAAAAAAAAACTAGAACTCAAACAAGGTTTACAGAATTTGGTATCAAGACTATCAATCAAATTTAATATCAGAGATAGGAAGAGAGATTGAGGGAGGGGACTACCAGATCTCAAAGCATCATTGTGGTTTGTAATACACAGTATGATCGATAAACTCCTTTTTGCGTTTTAGCTTAGCTCCGAAAAACGCCAAACTAGGATGAGGATGATGATCTACCAGAAGATTCACCCAAAGAGACAGAAGCCAATGAAGAAGCCCAAACATGGGCACTCTTTGCACCTTGATGAAAGTTCCTGGTTTTGCATAGCTTGAGTTTTGTCCAAACTCTCCTCACATCAACCATGTGAAGGGCTCGCACAAACAATTGACTTGTCTCACCAAATATTTCCAAGTTCAAGTGCGGAGCATAGGAGACCCAGAAAGCCTTGAGACGAGACAGTACTTCAGGGAATACGGATAGAAGTACTCTAAAACAGAGAAACAACAAGGCAAATGCTAAGTAGGGCTCCCGTTTTACTATCTCCATAGGGGTTTCATTCCACAGCTGTATCATGTATTTATTGTGGTCTCCTAACACAACTGATTCGTTTCCAGCAATATATTGAACTGGTTCAAATCCTGCAAGGCAGACACTCATGTTAATAAACATGGAATTACGTTTTAGTCACAAACTAGGCTAACTAAGGAGCTACAGTTTTATTATGCTTCATAGTACACAGAATACCAGTTTTTATGTTATAATACTTTTTTGCATCTAGAGATTTAGCTGAAATCGCCAATGTCGGGGGTTATTCCCTTGAGATGACAAAGAAGTACAAAGATATATCTTTGGGGGAGGAGAGTAATTACCTGTTGTTTTCTCATAAAATTGTATGATTGAGGGGAGATCTTTTGAACCACGATATCGTACCCTTGACGTCTGGTTCACGATTAAAATTGACGGCAAGCTATGAATTCCATATCTTGAAAATATGCTGTGATATGATTTATATCAAAGGTGTTAGTTATAAGATTTGTCATTAGATTTCAATAAGAAGCAAAAGAATAGCTCATCTGATTGATTATTATGTATCGTGTACTAATATAATCACAAAGCTATGTCAAGTTAAAGGAGTTTCTTCATAAAAGAACTTATTCAGGCATCAGTTAAGGACTCATTATTAAGGAATACAAAATTATATATATTCGGTATTTTACTTAAGTAGCAGAAGTGAGCATCTCATGTTCCATCACAGACAGGAAAACCAACAGCAAAAATATATAATTCATAGAAAACTGCTTCGAAAGGCATAACTACTTTGTAAGTATTGGACTTTGGACATCGGTCTTTGTTTCCACAAGTTACAGCTATACCAGATATCATGAGCAGACAAATCACTTCAACTGATATGTTGGTGGACATGCATACTTTTTTCTTAAGGAAGCTTTTGAGTACATTTGGCCACGGTGAACCAAACCAAGTGGTCCAACACCACTAAAATTGACTTAAACATTAGGATGCAGACATAAAAAGACCAATTGATTCCATGCTTAAATTCATGGTAGACAATGTAAGCAGCTCAATTTTAACAGTTCAATGTCTCTTTCCTTAAGGTTTGACAGTCTTTGTAATCAAGAACATATAAATAACACATGAAACATCAATTCAATAATTAGTTCACAATACCAACGCTTAGGCTTTGTTTGATTGGGTGGAAAAGTGGAGGGATGGGAGAAGGGAATGGAAAAGTGGAAAGATAATAAATATTGAGTGTGCTTGGTGGGAAGAAAAGTATAGGAAAGATGATCATTTTTCATCCTAATGCATAAAAATCAATCCTTCTAAATCAAAATGATGAGGGAAGAAAATGAGAGAGGTGTATGCTAGTTCAAAATTATGTATTATTCTAAGAAAAGTATAGGAAAGATGATCATTTTCCATCCTAATGCAAAAAAATCAATCCTTTTAAATCAAAATGATGAGGGAAGAAAATGAGAGAGGTGTATGCTAGTTCAAAATTATGTATTATTCTATTTTCTTTCCTTTTAATTTTCAACCCTACCATGCAATGGATGGAAAGAAAATTACTTTTTCTTTCCACTTTTCCATCTTTCCTACCAAGCACACCTATGGAAAGAAAAATAATGTTTTCTATCCTCCTAGTTTTCTACCCCTTTAATTTTCAATCCTTCCAATTTTTTTCTACTCTACCAAGCAAAACCTTAAAGCAGGATAATTAGCTGCACACCTTGGTGAAGCTGAAGACTCTTCAACTGCCAGATGTTCAATTTGAGGAAACATGGAACTGAGAATGTCGAACTTTGGGTACAAGCTCCGTGAGAACGGGCACCAGGCAGCATAAAAGAGCACAGAAGCATAACCATTTTTCTGTTTGGAAGACAATGCTCGGTCCAAGAAGTTCCCATCCACCTGCAAAGAAAATTAAAAACATGCATAAAAGATTATCAGGAGTTTTGTCACCATGAAACAGCAATCAACTGTAAACTGATCTAAGCTAATTTACTAGAAAGAAGGCAAATTTACAAACCATAATATGATAATTAGAGGATCCTCAATAAGGAAATTGCATGAGCCCTAACTATTCGTAATGGTTAAAAATCCAAGCTGGTGGTCAAGATGAATGGCACTCTACACAAAATTTTATAGAACTAAAAGTGAATACTTCCCTTTAAGGTAGAAAGGAAAAGGGTAGTGAATACAAAGGGAGTTGTATACCATCCCTGGTTTGCCTTTCGAATTTCTGTCCACATCAACAACATTTAGTCTCTATGCCTCATAAAATCAGTGCCATCCAGATGAGCACAGTTCTTTTCTTCTTTTTCTTTTTTGCCTTTTTGGTAAATCAATGAAGTTTTATGGAGTAAATTTTGTTTTGAAACAGTACTAATCTTCGTAATGTAAATAGTAAAGTTTTCAACCGATCAGTTGCACAGAGAATTTAGCTAACAACAGCATCGTAAGCCACATAAGCATAGAACCAAGCAATTCAAGTTAAACATAATGCTTTGGATGGGTGGGTAACAGTCAAATCACAGAACATTGGTTGCACCATAGAAGAGGGTTAACTGAAGAAACTTGGATGGACTTACAATTGCATAGGCACTCATCTTCAAGGATATTATTATCCTTGATCAGGTGAGAGGGCATCAAGTGCCTGTATCTCATGTACACCCATTTTGTACGTTTAAGTTCACTTTTTGGGGGGTATTATATATCCTATAAACAGACTCACGGACAAGAACTTTTTTTCTAGCTTTTTCTACTATTACGTATGAAAGATGTAAAAAGAGGATGGATAGACTATGATTTCAACTACGGACAAATATATATATGTATCTTCTAAAACCAGCAATTTGAAAACAAAGCCTTAACTATGGATTTGATGATCCTTACACCTACTGATATGGTAGGTCTATACCTTACATAAAGCACAAAGACTTTCTGATGAAAGATTGGGATATTTACTTAGTTGTATATTTTGGCTCATTTATTACTAGATGAAATTCGGAGATTGTTGAGGGTTTCCGACTCCTTTAGGAGAAATCTACGAGGTGTCATCTATCCAAGGCCGGTGGACCCCTCAACGGGTTGGTATTGTCCCTGGTGGGTAGTTTTGTCTCCTGACCCTGTTATGCCTGAGGAGGCGCCGAGTCCATGGAGTGAGAGAGCCTTGTCAGGTGCCTAAGAAGGCAAACTAATGCACATGGTTCTCCTTCTCCAGCACCTGTGAGGTGCTCCTACTCTGCGAACCCACTGCCTCTTCAAGCACAGTACAGTCAAAAGAAAAAAAAACCCACTGAGAACAATACTGGAGTTGTTGAAGGGTCCGCAGGCTCCCGGCGGACGACATGTTGCAGACTTCTTCTGATGGAATCAGCCTCCCCTTAAAAGGGATCAAAACATCAAAAGATACAAATTTTACATCCTCCGTCATTTAGACATATAGATCCTTTTTCAGCCACAAACTAATCAACATAATCCTGCCACCATACACCTATAAGTATGTCAATAAAGCAAACACTATTAATATTTCATAGATTCAATTAATGCTTTAGAAAACATATAACATATTTCACTAATTCGGCTTATGTTTCATCTGATTTGCATAAGGCTTAAAACCTGAAATTGAAGAACCTAAGCTGCATCTCCAGTACTTTCCTTGTAGCTCATGTAGCCTTAAAAAATTATGTTATCTTTGCTTGGGAATACATAAAAATGCCATTCCAGTCCAAATGTTCCAGAAGAGAATAAATCTATTCAGAAGTCTTAACCAAGACTGACTGATATTAAATAATGAATGGCTAATAATTTTTGCAACTTTATTTCTATCTTCCTTATTTAATTTTTTTTTTCAGAATTCAAATTAAAGTATAATGTAAGAATCCAATACCCCCATAATGCAATAAAACCTTTATTCTGATTCTTCACAATTTTACAGCCATGAAAATTCCATAAAAATACCCTAATCCTTCAGGCTAAAAACTCATAATTTCCTAGAAATTTGCCTTCTTTTAACATGATTATGCAAAATCATAAATACCAAGAATCCAAAATCAAACAAAAAAATAATAATAAAACATTCCAATAAAAAATAAATTATATCTCAAGAACCCATTTTCCTAAACCAATTAACAGATCAATCTCAATTATGGAATGAAATTTCCACCAAGATTAAGTTAAAACACATACCTTGAAAGGGGGAATCGGAGAAAACGAAGGAGAACATTGAAAATGAAGATTTTTTATGAACACATCAGCTTCATCAGAGCAAACAAAAGAACTCCAAACGCAGCGTATTAAACATATAGATATGATATAGAAAAACAAATTAACAGAAGAAGAACCCATTCCTAGAAATGATTTATAAAACCAAAAAAAGAAAAGAGAGAGAGAGAGAGAGAGAGAGAGAGAGAGTTCACAACAACAACAACCAGCAGAAAAAAGGGGGGCAAAACTGAAACCCAGAAAAAGAATAAAAAATAAAGAAAGATATAGATTAAATTAGGGGGAAAGGGAGGGGAAGCGGGTGGGTGTGGGCTATTTTCTTGGAAATGGGTAAAATCTAATATAATCACTGGCTTGGCTGCTAATTTGGTTCTTTTTCTCCGAAGGGTCTAAAAATTGCTCTGCTTTTGGGAAAGTATTGTAGGATTTGGAATTTAAGATTTGAACAGTTGAATGTAAAGCTTATTTATAGGAGTTGGTTGTAGTTGATGACGTTGGATTAAGAGCCGTGCCTCGTGTATGTGTCTGTGTGGGTGTAAAGGGGATTTGCGTAGCTAAACAAAAACAATGAAGAAAGTACCAGTGATGGGCAAGGCAGGTCTAATTTTTGGGCTTCAAGCCCTTTTAATTTTACATACACACATTTATTTGTTGGTATATTACTATATTTAAGCAACAATTGATTATATCAAGATACTAAAACATCATGATCTATTAATAGTTTTGGGTAATCCAATAATCTTACCATATATCAATTCAAATATATTATATTTATTTTAATATTTTTTAAAATTTGTAACATTTCAGATTATTTAGAAAGCAAAATTAAAATAATATAATTGTTAAATTTCTAAATTATTTACTGTTTGTATTATGATCAAGAATTCAAAATTTCAATATTTAATATAAAGTTAAATTAACTACAAGAAATATGATAACATATTATTTAAAAATTCATTGAGAGTCAATTGGATGTTAGATTGATTGATTGATATGAGCATTATTATTAATATAAAAGGATGTGAATTCGAGACATTAAAATGTACTATATTCCTATTTATAAGTTGGAGAAAAGCTATAAGTAATTATATTAATTATTGTTCATAGTGATTGACAATAATATTAGTAATAAAAAATTAAAAATAATTATTGGAAGTTATAAAAGTGAATCAATATAATATATTGAATATTTGAGAAAAGAAAGACATATTTAACCAAATTTGTAAATTTATTATGATGCATAGAAATTAAATTACTACATTGAAGTCATATTGTAGAGGAAATTTTAAACGCTTCAATGGGAAAATTGTAATAGAGCTGATGATGATGAATGATTATAAGGGGTTTCTACCTGAAAAAATAAAATAAGAAATAATAATTCTGTCAGTCGATACAAATTATTTAAAACTTATGTAAACTTTTGCGGGGTGGGATGGGCGTAACGAGTACATTTAGGGATAGGGGCCTTATAATTAGGGTTTAGGCAAAGGTCTCTAAGATGAAGTACGATTTAATTGCATTAAATGTTATCCGTAATTATTATTTTAAATTCTATTAAAAAGTAGATTAAAATTAGAAAAATTAAACCAAATATAATAGTTAGATGGTTAAAGGTGTTTACTATATTAAATGTGATTTAAATTAAATTATGCTAGTCACATTTATTATTTAGATTTTATCCTATTTACCATTTACCAAAAAAAGTTGGAAAAATTGACGATTATACCTATTTGAAAAAATGTAAGGATTTAAGTATATTTTTAAAATTTAAGAAAATAGCTCCATTTTAAAAGAAAATTATTTGTAATCCATCGGATAATGGCTAGAAATCAACGGTAACTTTTTTTATAAGGGTAACTTTTTTACTCCAACAGTTATTTTCTTTCTATTTTTTAATATATCTTGCCCATTTTCTTTTTTTTTTTTTTCTTTCAACCATATTTTTCAATTCTCTCAATTTTATAAATCCATTCTCTCAACTATTTTATTCTCAATTTTTTCATTCAATTTCTCTCGAATTCTTCTTCTCTCAATTTTCTATTTTGTTATTTTTTGAGTTTTATTTTATTTTTGTCGTAACCATTTTTTTGATAAAACAGGAAACGACGCGGTCGACTCGGGTTTTGAAAACGAAAAAGAGGGGAGTCGCCACCAACCTTTTTTGATGAGGTGTGATCGGGCCACCTCGTAAAATAGTTATTTTTAATAAACAGTTTGATTTATCAAAACAACGATTTTGGTCTACAAAATCCAGAAAACGAGTTCGGGAGTCGGTTACGCACGAGGAAGGATTAACACCCTCGATACGCCCAAAATTGGTACCAAATTGATTGATCGATGCCCTAATGTTGAAAACTTTGAAATGATTCGAAAATAGATACTTTTTATTTCCACAAAATTGAAGGAATTAGAAGGGACGTTAAGGTTATCTTATTTTCGAAGAGATAAAGCATCATGTCCAGTAAGTTAGGGCACAATACTTTAGACTCCCGAAACTAAGCTCGCCTTTTAAAACTTGGTTATATATTTGAAAAGGATTTCCCGTCATTTCTCCAGCGAGAAAACAGAACCCAGTAAGTTAGGGCTTGATTTCTCGAGAATCAAAATTAGGAATATTGCCTCTATTTTTTGAATAAACTTATCCGAAGTATCTAGATGTCAAGTCCAGTAAGTTAGGGCACGACATTTCGAATTTCCGGGAACAAGTATTTTATTTAAAACTTGTATTGCGATTTCAAGAAAAGGTATTTCGTTATTAAGATTGAACAAGAAAAATTGGAACCCAGTAAGTTAGGGCACGATTTTTTTCAAACCCTTAATACGAGATATCAATTATTTGAAAACTTGATGCATTGGGTAAACTGATACGACAAATCGATATTGTGCGAGAAAGGAAATAACAATAATATTGACGAATTAATAAATAGACATAATAAAATAGATAATAGTAGTATTAAAGTATTAACACACTAGTAATAATAATAATGATAATAATACTAATAATAATAGTAAGTATATATAGGTAATAATACAATAATCGAGTAATAGAAATAATAATAAAAAGTAATAATAGTAATAATGATAGTAAAAAGGTAAATAATAATAATAATAACAATAATGATAATGATAATAATAATAATACGATAATAGTAACAATCGATAAACAAAACGATAAAGAAAAGGTAAATATCATTATACTGAATAATAAATAATAAGGATAATAATAAGGTAGTAAAATAATAATAATAGTAGTACTAATAATGTGAAAATGATAATAATGGAATAATAATAGAAATAATAATAATAAATAATAATAATAATAATAACAACAATAATAATAATATAGTAAATATAATAATAATAAAATAGAATATTAAATAATGGTAATAATAACAGAAATTGTAAAATAATTAAAAAATGGGGCTAAATTGCATTAAAAATAGAAGTTTTGGGTCAAATTGTAAATAAAGTAGAGGTTCAGGGGCTAGAAAAACATGCGCATAAAAGGAGGGGGGCCAAAGAGGCAATTTTCCCATAAATTAAAACGCAGCGTTTGAGGGAGGGACTAAATCGCAAACCGTGTGAAATCTCTGGGTCAATATTGCAATAATGGAAAACTTGATTTTAGAAACTAAAAATGCGGAAGGACCAAAAGGGCAATTTGCCCAATAAACGAAAAAACACGCGGATCTTGAGGCGGGTCGGGTCAACGCGCAGATCCTGAGGGCGAAACGATGTCGTTTTGGGCGTTAGAGCCAGCCCCAAAACGACGTCGTTTTGAGGGGCTATATAAAGCCCTAAACCCAGAAAAAATTTCATTTCACCGCTTCCAAAAAAATTTCTAATCTTTGTTTTTTTCTCTCGAGTTCTAATCACGGCGTTACTCGAGTCGTCTGCCGCCGTTCTCCGTCGGTTTAAGATTGCTGTTCGCCACCGTGAATGGTGGCTGAAATTTCGCAAGAAAGGTATTTTTTTTTTTTTAAATATATATGTATGTATATTTGGGTTGAATAATAAAAAAAAGATTCGAAATAACGAATGAAAGAGTATAAACAAATAAAAAATCACTTCGTTTTTCTTTATTGCTCGATCTCTGCCCTTTTTAGTGTTTGAATCTGTTTGTTTCTCTATTTTTTTGTATTGCTTAAAAAGGGAAAAAAAAATCCTCCATACAGTTGTTTGAAACGGCTTATATAGCCATATTTTACAATTTTTTTAATCTATTTGCTTGCGTGTTTTCTCTTGCAGGTGCAACTTGATGGCGGTGGACGTGACATGGGCGGTGGCTTGGTGGTCGCAAAACAAGATCGAAGTCGATGCCGGGGTAGGTTCAGCGCTGAGTTTAGGGGCTAGGGTTTCTTGATTTTTTTTTTTTGTTTGGGCTTTTAGGTTTGATTTGGGTTTGTTGGATTCTGGGCCGGGCAAAATGGGTTTGTACAGCTGCCCCTCTTTACTCATTGTCGTGTAACGACAATAGAGCAAAGACATAAGAAAGACCCATTTTGCCCGGTCTCGGTGGGCTTTAACTTCTTTGGTGCTCTTTTCTTCAGGTAGCCTCATTCAGTCCACCGCATCTTGCTGCTTTGATCCACTTTACTGCAACCTTGAAAGATTATGTTTGTAGTTGTAATTGATTTAGTCCTACCTACTACAACTTCAGAGGTATAGGATTCGTTGTTTTAATCCGCTTCACTACAACTTCAGGGAGATAGGATTAACTGTCTTCAGTCTACTCCACTGTAATCTCAGGGAGATAAGACTTGTTTTGATCTGCTCTACTGCAGCTTTAGATAGATAAAATCTGTTTATTTATAGCTTCTATCTGTTCCACTACAACTTTAGGAAAATAAGATTCGCTATTTTTAGTTTGCTCCACTATGGCTTCAGGGGGATAAGACTTGCAACTTCAACCCGCTCCACTGCAACTTCAGGGAGATAAGGTTTGTTTTGAATCTGCTCTTGCAACTTCAAGGAGACAAGATCTGCCATGCAACATCAGGAATGCCAAATCTGTTATTTTCAATCTGCTCCCTGCAACATCAGGAACGCCAGACTTTCTATCTTCGATCTGCTCCATTGCAAATCTTTGATCTGCTCCCTGCAACATCAGAAATGTCAAATCTGCTACTTTCAATCTGATCCCTACAAACTCAAGGACCGCTAGACTGATATCTTTGATTTGCTTCCTGCAACTTCAGGAAGGTCAAATCTGCTATCTTCAATCTGATCCCTACAAACTCAAGGACCACCAGACTGATATCTTCGATCTGCTTCCTGCAACTTCAGGAATGCCAAATCTGCTATCTTCAATCTGATCCCAACAAACTCAAGGACCACCAAACTGATATCTTTGATCTGCTTCCTGCAACTTCAGGAAGGTTAAATCTGCTATTTTCAATCTGGTCCCTATAAACTCAAGGATCACTAGACTGATTTCTTTGATCTGCTTCCTGCAACTTCAGGGAGACAAGATTTGCCATTCCCTTATCTGTCCCTATAGTTTCCTTTTAAGAACATAACCTGCAGAATGAATACATGCTCATGCCTAATGATTAGGATGCCATGATTAGAAATGAGTTAAAATGTTATAAGTATGATTCGTATTCAAGGTGTTATCACTCATTTATCTGTCAAGGTTTTATCTTCGTTTCCGTTGTAGTAACCATTTTTGCATGAATGACTTGCCCCTGTGGAAATTTTAAAGCCCATTTTAGGCCTCGGAACACGGGCCTGCATTAACTTCTAGCTGTCTTCCCCGGGAGTCACAACTCCTACTTGAAGAATGCCCAACTTGGTTCGTTTGTGATTCGTTCCTCAGCAATTTAGGGTTTTTGAATCTTTCCCTATCGAAAAATGGCCTGTCATACTTTTTCTAAGTGACCAAGTAACATTATTCACCCTGCCACAATTACTGAATAGGGCGAGGGACTTTGAAGAAATGGTCTCCATTAAGACCCCCTTTCTCCAATGTCTTTATCCTGTGTTCGTGGAAATTCTAAACAATTGTCCTATTTCGGTTTCCTATTTTATCTAGAGATTTCCGAAGTAATACGTGGAACTTTCCTTTGTGAAATTGGTAGTTCATCAATTATTGTTTCAATGCAGCATGTTAATGATGGGTAATAGTAGGTCGATTTCAAAGAGAATTAAAATGAATTATCTATGAAACAAAGAAAAATTGACTGGGGACATATCCCCTTGTTTACAAAGAAAAAGAACTGAAAAATAGTAAAACAAACAACATGGATCAGATGCCCTAGACATCGCTAATTGGGCTTCTATATACAAACTTCAAGAAGACTTCTTTGAGCCTGCCATGTGTTTATAAGACTTAAAGTATTTTGTCGATGCCCCGATATGCAACGTGCTTCCTCTTCTGTTGATTCTGGCGCTGCAATATCGTGATGTGTCCATTCAAAACTCGAGCCGTCCTTTTCGGGTTTTCAACTTAAAAGTCCTTTGGTCTCAAGGTGCCCTTTTGCGAGTTTTCACCTTGGCCTCTCCGTTTTTTTTAAGTCTCAAAGTACCCTTTGCGGGTTTTCACCTTGGCCTCTTTCATTTCAAGCAAATTATTTTTAAGCGAATCGAGTTCACGGATTAGGCAAACTTTTCCGTCCATCTCATCGTAATCGATGCACCTCCGAGAAAGCTTTCTTTACCACATACGGTCCTTCCCATTCGCATCCATTTTCTTCGTAATCCTTCGTATGGGAAGAATCTTTTTCAAAGACGAGGTCCCCTCGTGGAATTCCCTCGCGAACCTTTTATCGTAAGCTCGCATCATTCACTTTTGGTACATCTGACCGTGACGGATAGCCCTTTATCTCTTTTCTTCAATTAAGTTCAACTGATCATATCAAGCTTGGATCCATTCAGCTTCATCCAGCTTCACTTCTGACAATACTCGAAGAGAAGGTATTTTCACTTCAATAGGTAGAACTGCCTCCATCCCATAGACCAATGAGAAAGGCGTTGCCCCAGTAGAGGTTCGGACGGACGTTTGATAAGCATAGAGCTCGAACGGTAATTTTTCATGCCAATCTTTGTAAGTCTCGGTCATCTTCCCCACTATTTTTTGATGTTTTTATTGGCCGGTTCCACTGCCCCATTCATTTTTGGACGATACGGAGATGAATTGTGGTGTTTAATATTGAATTGGCTGCAAACTCCCGCTATCGTACTGTTGTTTAGGTTTAATGCGTTGTCTAATATGATACTCTCAGGCATTCCATATCGACAAATGATTTCTTTCTTCAAGAACCGATTGACTGCTGACTTAGTGACGTTAGCATATGAGGCGGCCTCTACCCACTTGGTGAAGTAGTCAATGGCCACGAAGATGAGCCGATACCCATTTGAAGCTTTCGGTGAGATTGGTCCAATGACATCTATGCCCCACATGGAAAATGGCCATGGGGAAGTCATAATGTGTAAAGGTGACGGAGGCACGTGAATCTTGTCTCCATAAATCTGGCATTTATGACATTTTTTGGCATAGTTGATGCAGTCTCCTTCCATAGTGGACCAATAATATCCAAACCTTATTATTTGTCTGGCCATTGTGAAACCATTGGCGTGAGTTCCGTAGACACCTTCATGGACTTCTTCCAGGATTAACTTAGCTTCGGTGGCATCCACACATCTCAGAAGACTTGATCTTTCCTTTTCTTGTATAGACCTCTCCATCCGTGACGATTTACAAGCTAGTCTTCTCAACATCCTTTTATCGTTCTCGGTTGTTGGTCCGCACTCACGATTTTCACGCATCGCAAGATATCGTGGTACCATGGTAGGCCGATTTTTCTTCTTCCTTAATATTGTAGCAATGGGTCGGGTCCGATGAACGCCATTCATATAGGCTTCATATCCTCATTCTCGCTTATTCGGACCATGGAGGCTAAAGTGGCGAGCATCGACCATCGCTTTTGTCTCGGGTAAATAACGAAAAGTGACGTCGTCAAACTCTCTGATTAAATCTTAGGCCAATCTTTTGTAGGCGGCCAGCTTTGGATCCCTGGTTTCCCATTCCCCTTTAAGTTGATAGATTACGAGGGCAGAATCTCCATACACTTCCAATACTCTGATTTTGCGTTCGATAGCGGCGCGGAGACCCATAATGCAAGCTTCATATTCAGCCATATTATTAGTGCAATCAAAATCCAGTTTGCAAGCAAATCGGTAATGGTCTCCTTTAGGGGATATCAGAACTGCCCCAATTCCATTGCCCACGGCATTTGATGCTCCGTCAAAATTTAGCTTCCAAGGATGATCTTCTGAGGCACCCTCTCCAGTGTTTGCCACATACATCAAATATTCATTAGAAAATCGAAGTGTAAAGGCTCGTAATCTTCAAGGGCTCTACTGGCTAAAAAGTCCGCTATTGCACTCCCTTTTACTGCCTTTTGGTTCACATAGACTATGTCGAATTCGAAAAGTAGAATCTACCATCTGGCCATCCTTCCGTTCAAAGCGATAGACTCCATCATGTATTTCAGAGGATCTAGCTTCGAGATGAGCCATGTCGTATGATACAACAATACTGCCTCAATCTTCGAGTTGTCCAAATCAAGGCACAACATAGTTTCTCGATTGGCGAGTACCTTATTTCACTCTCAGTGAATTTTTTACTAAGGTAGTATATTGCCTTCTCTCTTTTTCCCGAATCGTCATGCTGACCAAGCACACATCCCATTGAATTATCGAGCACTGTCAAATAAAGGATTAACGGCCTACCTGGATGAGGCAGTGTCAATATTGGGGCATTGGACAAGTATTGCTTTACTTTGTTGAAGGTCTTCTGGCATTCTTCATCCCACGTGCCCAGATTGCATTTTTTAAGAAGATGGAATATGGGGTCACATTTCTCAGTCAATTGTGAAATGAACCGAGGATGTAATTTAGCCTTCCTAAGAAACCTCTAACTTCTCTTTGGGTACGTGGTAGAGGCAACTCTTGTATGGCCTTGACTTTGTCTGGGTCAACCTCAATCCCCTTTTTACTGACCACGAATCTGAGCAACTTTCCAGACCGAGCTTCGAAGGTACATTTTACTGGATTAAGTTTTAGCTGGAATTTCCTCAACCTCAAGAATAGTTTCCTTAAGACCTGCACATGTTCCTTTTCAGTTTCGGACTTGGCGATCATATCGTAGACATAAACCTCAATTTCTCTGTGCATTATGTCATAAAATAGGGTTACCATGGCCCTCTAATATGTCGTTTCCGTATTTTTTAGCCCAAATGGCATCACCTTGTAGCAAAACGTCCTTCACATGGTCACAAATGTTGTCTTATCCATATCTTCAAGATGCATCTTTATTTGGTTGTATCTTGAGAAACCATCCATGAAGGAGAACAACGAATAGCCCGCCGTATTATTTACTAAGGTGTCGATATGAGGCAACGGGAAATTATCCTTAGGGCTAGCCTTGTTTAGATCACTGTAGTCTACGCACATTCGCACTTTCCCATCTTTCTTAGGGACAGGGACGATATTAGCCACCCAATCTGAATACTTAACCACTTGAAAGAATCCGGCGTTAAATTATTTCTCGACTTCTTCTTTTATTTTTAACAAAACATTCGGTCTCATTCTTCGAAGCTTCTGTTGGACGGGCTTGTATTCTTCTTTTATGGGCAGTCGGTGTACTGCGATATCAGTGCTTAATCTGGGCATATCTTGATACGACCACGCGAATACATCCTTGAACTCTTTGAGTAACTCAATGAGGTCTCACTTGGTCTCTGCCGTGATACAAGCTCCGATCTTCACTTTTTGTCCTTCTCCCAGGTTCACCACTTCCACTGACTCTTTATGCGATAGGATATGTTTTTCTTCTTGCTCTACCATTCTCAACAAATCTGGAGGCAAGTCACATTTTCTGTCACTTTCAAAATCCTGAGATTCCTCTAAATACATGTCTTGCTCAAAACAGATCTCTGAATCTGTAGTATCGTTGCTCATATCATTGATGGCTAGGGACCTGTGATGGGTATCAAGGGATGTACAAAGAATAAATGAATTGAAGGATAAATATTCACATGATATGAATGGGAACAAGAAAATGAGAAAATGTTTGTTGGAATTAAAGATGCATTTCATTGGAACAAAATATCCGAACATGAGCCTGTTTCACAAAAGAAATCTCATTGTTTCTAGGCTTAAAACAATGAGTGCATTCTGAATATTACTCTATATAATCTCTAAAAACTACAGGAAATTCCTCTGCAATCTAATTGTTCAGAATGCTTTCAAGTTCGTACGGGTGAATTCCCAACAGGTTTCCTTGATTAGTTTTCTCGTCGTGTATGGCATTGATGTGAGGAAGATTCTCTAGGTAGATTATTCCTCCTGACACGAAGGTAGGAATATGTGGGGGAATGTCATTGATTCCCACTTGACGTCCTCTCCGTTCAACCTTGCCCTTCTTCTTTCTTGTTTCCTCTCTATTTCCCTCCTCATTTATTTTTCATCTGGTTTGAAACCCAAGCCAAAACGGTCTCTCTTCTCTTTCAACATCGGGATCTGAACTTTCCCTTGGAGATGTTAGCCCAATCTTTTTCCTGGTAGAGCCCCTTTTCCTATCATCATTTGTAGGCCCATCCTCGTGGTCTTAGATAGCTTAGGCACCGGGACTTCATTCCCCTCTGAGGTGAAAGTAGCATTTATGAACTTTAAGGATCGAAAAGAACATTCAACGGCCTCCTCACTTGCTTCTAGATATGGCACTTCGTTGGTAACAGTTGCTATGACGTCTTCTTCAGCGTTTATAGTTACCATCGGTTTTTCGTTACCGTTTTTAGTTTCGTGCAAAGGATTTAGGCACAAAGACCACCGAATGAACCTAGGGCCTTCCCAACAAGCAGTTGTAAGAGGGCTTGATGTCCATGGCTAGAAAATCTACTTCATATGTGTTAGGCCCAATCAATAATGGCACGTCAATTCTTCCCATCACTCTTCTTTCGGTGCCATCAAATGCTCTCACTATGTTCTGGCATACTTTCATGTGAGAGCTGTCTATAGGCAACCTCCTCAGTGTAGCCAAAGGTAAGACATTTAAAGCTGATCCATTATCTATTAACATACTCGGCAGAGTGTATCCCTTGCAACGAGTAGTTATGTGCAAGGCTTTTGTTGATCCCATGCCCCCTGGTGGGATTTCATCATCAATGAAGTAAATAAAATTGTCAGCACTTATGTTACTAACCAAACGGTTGAATTTATTAATGGATATATCCTTAGTAACATAAATTTCATTTAGTACTGTCATCAGTGCTTCACGGTGCACTTCGAGCTTAATGTTAGGCTAACACGGATATCTGAGTGGTTGTTTGCGCAATTGTTCTACTACTAATCACATCATTGTGTTTCAAGAATTTCAAGAATTCTTTGGCCTCCTTCTCTTTTACGGGTTCGTTGATGTGGGCTTTGAGTTCCTTTTTCTACCCAATCAAGATGTCTTTAGTTTCACCGGTTCTCGCCTTTGTTCTTAGGGTCGCATCTGCTTCCCATCGCTGCAGTATAGGACCCTTCATTCTTGACTTCCTCGTAAATGCTAGTGGAGCTTTCGCCTTGGTATCATCACATTACAATTGTAATCCTGTGGTACCTTTTACTGCCTTTGTAGGGAAAAGAAGCGGTCTCAATTATAATCTTCACCTTCCTCGCACCCCACCTTCTGTTTTGCAAGATGATGATTCTCTGCAATTGACTCTGTGCTTCATCAATTCTTCCTCGGTCACACATACATCCCTTTCCTCTACTCCTTCTTCATAAAACTCCAGTTCCTTATTATTCATAAGGTTTTGTACCAAGATTCTAAACTGGGCACATTCTTGAATCTCGTGCCCTTTTGTTTTATGGAGTTCGCAGTAGTTCTTTATATACCTCTAGTTTTTCGCAGGATCTGAATCTGTCAATCCTCTCTTTTCCATTTCGCTTAGACTACTCTCAATGGGGTTTTCACTTCCGTGACGTCCTTCTTGATCTTTTTCACCGCCTCCTCACCAATCGTGTTTACCCTTCTACCCTTGTGATTGGGTAGTGGATTCCCCTTTTTTATCAAATCGTCGAGTGTTATGACCTTCATCTTTATTAGCCTCTCGACTACCTTTTTAAAGGCGAGGCAATTCTCTATCGAATGCCCCACTACCCCTGCATGGTAATCATATTGAGCGTTAGGGTCGTACCACTTAGGGTATGGCAGTTGCAATGGTTACAAATAGAACGGGGACACGATATGCTCGTTGAACAAGGTCTGATATAGCTCCTTGAACATTATTGGAATTGGTGTGAATTGAATTTTTTCGATATTCAGTCTGGTTCCCGATTCCTGTCTTATCGGACCTTGTTGTCTAGAGGTGACTGCCTTTGGCTGATTAACCGTGATCGCCTTGTGTGTGCTCACGTTATTCACTTCACCGTCCTTCTTCTTAGGAGTAGCCCTTCTAGCGCTTTCTCCTGCCTCGATCTTGCCGCCCCTTATGGCATGTTCGATCATCTCTCCTGCCATTACTATGTCGGAAAAGCTTTTAGTCATACTCCCTATCATATGAGTTATGAAAGAGGCCTTCAGGGTGTTAATGAAGAGCATGGTAATCTCTTTTTCTAAGAGAGGTGGTTGGACCTGCATGGCGACCTCCCTCCACCTTTGCGTGTATTGTCTGAAACTTTCATTTTATCTTTTTTCCATGCTTTGCAAAGTAATTCTATCCGGTGCCATGTCCGTAACGTGGCTGTAATGCTTTAGAAATGCTTGAGCCAGATTTCTCCAAAAACTAATGTTGGCCCGACTAAGCTGGTTATACCATCTAGCAGCTGCACCCACTAAACTTTCTTGGAAACAGTGGATTAAGAGTTGATCATTGTTCACGTAGCCAGCCATTCACCTATAGAACATGGTGATGTGGGCCCCTGGGCAGCTAGTCCCACTGTATTTTTCAAATTCAGGCATTTTAAACTTATGAGGCAGTACTAAATCCGGAACTAGACTTAAATCTTTTGCGTCAATTCCATGATGATGATCGATATTTTCTAGCGCTTTGAATTTTTTTCCACCATTTGCAACGATCCTCTAACTGCCTTGAAGATTCTTCTCTCGACCTCAATTTTTCTGCCATATCTAAATCAGGTACAACCAGATTGGCCGGGTTATCTCCTGGTTGGGATCCGGAGCCTGCGTGGAAGCTTATGGGAGGTCTAGCGTCGTCCTGCCCTTGTTGGGGCTTGATCACAACTAGTGGCCTTAGGACATACTCCTCAGGCCTTGTTCTTGTGTGTGGCGGGGTAAAACCCGGGGGATGCCTTCACTACTTTCCTCGACCGGAGGCATAGGACCTTTCCCCTTATCCATTGCCCCGTTCATAATTTGGGCCACCATATTCCTCTGGGCCTCTAACATTTGGTCCCTCATTTCCTGCTGGAGTTTTAACATTTGCTCTTGCATTTGTTCCTGCATTTCTTTCTGGAATTGTTCGAACCTTTGATCCATTTTCCTGGTTTTAGCACGCGTTCCGTAGTGATGTTCTGCGTCCAAATTTTCCCCTTTCACTTCCTTTTTCTCTCTCTTTATCTTTCTGATAATTTTAGCTAATTAAGCCCATTTTTATAAACTTAAATGCATGTAATATGATGTAATGCAAATGCATGAATGCAAGAAGAAGACATTGATTCTGATCAACTTCATTTTAGAAAACTTTATTAGAAGGCAAAACCCTTTACATAAAGTAGATTACAAATATGCTTTCGCCCTAAGGCCTAAGGTTTTAATTTTCCCAAGCAAAGAGATTAGCTCTTGATCATGACCCGGCGGTAGCTCATATCTCATGCTCAATATGTCAGCTTCCGCAGCCAATGTCTGCAGGTGATCAGCTACCTCTCTAATCTGGATTATCGCTTCACCAATAAGGTAGTTCTGGCTTCTAACTTGCTCGCAAGAATGGCAAAACTCCTCCTCCTAACGCCTTTCTCTCATTTCCAAAAGCTCAATCCGGAGCTCATTACTGTGTAATGTCGATTCTAGCTCTTCAACCTTACCCTTCATTTCCTCGATTCTGTTCAGGCTTGACTTTAGTTGGCTTTCCAAGTCTTGACTTCGATAGTGGTGTAGATCACCCAAGCTCGGCTATTCTAGCTTTTAGTCCCTTTTTCTCCTTTTGGTTTTGTCATGCCCTTCTAAGTCTTCTTTTTGCGTTCGTATTTCTTGAAACTTTCTCTCCCAATTGCTAACTTTGGCTTTTTCCTCTCGGATCTCTTATCACCACTGCTTCGAAGTTTTCCCTAATCCCACATTTTTTATTGTCAGTCGCATCTTCTTGTATTCCGTCTTCAAGTTATCTCGGTCTTTCTCTACCTTTTATTTTTCTTTTCTGAGTTTCTCAGCCTCTGATTTTTGACCGTCTACCTCTAATTGGAGGAGCATCTTTTCTTCTTCCAACTTTTCTATCCTTTTTCCAAGTTCCGAGCTCATCCGTTCAAAATCTTATTTCACAATCTCTAATTCTGACGGGACCACTCGCAAGCATTTTTCTCTCGATCGGGCGCCTTCGGATTTGGCTCAGAATGTTATCATTGATTCTCCTAGCCTCCATTCACTCAGATTCCGGTCGCCCTCGCTCATGGATAATTTTCTCATTCTGTGAATCTGATTCCAGGCACTAGAGATCTCTTTAACCTTTTTCTTATAGCTTCCCCCTTCATATGAGAACTCGCGTTGAGCTAGCCCGTATGTCGTTGGTACAAACTATCTTGAACTATACTGTCTTAGGACCAGCAAAGGGGCATATGCAGTGGCACCCCAAATTCCCAGTAGAGGAACCCAGTCGAAGTTTCCACAGTGATAAAGGACCTTGTCGGGAATCATCAAAGGAGCCTTCCACTCGATGTCGTCTTCTTGAAGGTTTTGAGGAGCGCTATCCAGTTTTCTTTGGACACGTCTTCTCTCCTAAGCGTAGCTATTATTTCTTTCAATGAGGAACAATTCTCTGACAAAAACCGATAAGACACTTTATCCTCCCTCCAGAAATGACTATGGAACCAGGCCAATAACAACTGCGCACATCCAATAAACCTGCCTTCACCCATTCTCTGATATGCATTCAAAGATCTGAATGTTTCAGCCAAGATAGCGGGAACAGGCATGAGCCCTTTGTCTAATCGTCCAAATAGATGAATAACTACTTCATCAATGTGTCTTAGAGCTTTTGGGAAGATTACCAAACTGTAAATACACAAGGCCAAGACGTCAATCCTTTTCTTTGCATCAGGATGCGTTAGGATCAAGTCCCTCAAATATATCCAAGGTATGCATTTACCCCCGCCTTTCTTCTGTATTTTAGCTGAAACCCATTGTTCGCTCATTCCTATGATATTCATCAGTTTCCTCGCAAAAGTCGGGCTATTAATTATTTTGGAATAAGCTTTATCAACTTGAATTCTCAGACAACGTAGCAAGGTCGTGTATTCCTCTATCGTGGGAACCAAATCTACTTTTTCAAATGAGAAACAGCTATAAGCAGCATTCCATAACTGAGCCATTACTCGGAATAGGTGCTTATCTATTTTGACATCAAGCAGGTATGGTAGATCGCCGTAGGTACCTCGTCATCCCACTGGGTCCATATTTCTTCCAACTCCTAGAGTTTATTCTGAGTGACACTGATATTGGTGAAATCCCGTAATTCTGACACATATCCCTCAGCTAAGCTGTCCCCTCTTTCTAATTGCTTTGCTCTGACTAGGTGCGGACGACCGCATTGTCCTCCACTTTATCAAGGAATTCGCTTTCCATAACCAACTTCCTAACTCAGAAACAGACCATGAATTGATGCCTCTTAAAAATGAAAATGACATGCAGAGGAAATAAAACACATCAATTAGTACCACAGAATGAGATATAAAGCATGTAAAATACACAAACGCCTATCTGGTTAACTACTAAGGTTTGACATAGTTCGGCTCGAGGTGGGTTCTTAGACTCTTTACATGTGGTTGAGTGCTAAAGTTCAAGGTACTCGAACCAGCAGATTCCTCGATCCTCACCCATTATAGGCTCATACGGACCGAGTTCGATTCAGGGGAATACATTTCCCTACGGCCATGCGGAAGTGAAAACTTCACGAAGACATAGGTACGGACGTATCCCAAAAGTAGTCCACTAGCCTATGCGAAGGTGAAAACCTCACGAAGGCATAGCTTCTCGCTTCCACTTAAAGGTGTGACCGCAACGGTCATGCAATGCAATGCCAAAGTATTTACGAGACCCAATATTGAAAGTGCATTAAAAGAAGCATGATTTTTCGAAACCATTTTCCAATTTTAATCAAAAGGACAGAAATCAATCAATCTATAGCCTGACCCTTGAGTCCCCAGCGGAGTCGCCAAGCTGTCGTAACCATTTTTTGATAAAACAGGAAACGACGCGGTCGACTCGAGTTTTGAAAACGAAAAAGAAAGGAGTCGCCACCAACTTTTTTTGATGAGGTGTGATCAGGCCACCTCGTAAAATAGTTATTTTTAATAAACAGTTTGATTTATGAAAACAACGATTTTGGTCTATGAAATCCAGAAAATGAGTTCGAGAGTCAGTTACGCACGAGGAAGGATTAACACCCTCGATACGCCCAAAATTGGTACCAAATTGATTGATCGATGCCCTAATGTTGAAAACTTTGAAATGATTCGAAAATAGATACTTTTTATTTCCACAAAATTGAAGGAATTAGAAGGACGTTAAGGTTATCTTATTTTCAAGAGATAAAGCATCATGTCCGAGAAGTTAGGGCACAATACTTTAGATTCCGAAACTAAGCTCGCCTTTTAAAACTTGGTTATATATTTGAAAAGGATTTCCCGTCATTTGTCCAACGAGAAAATGAACCCAATAAGTTAGGGCTTGATTTCGAGAATCAAAATTAGGAATATTGCCTCTATTTTTGAATAAACTTATCCAAGTATCTAGATGTCAAGTCCAAGAAGTTAGGCACGACATTTCAATTTCCGGAACAAGTATTTTATTTAAAACTTGTATTGTGATTTCAAGAAAAGGTATTTCGTTATTAAGATTGAACAAGAAAAATCGAACCCAAGAAGTTAGGGTACGATTTTTTCAAACCCTTAATGAGATATCAATTATTTGAAAACTTGATGCATTGGGTAAACCGACACGACAAATCGATATTGTGCGAGAAAGGAAATAACAATAATATTGACGAATTAATAAATAGACATAATAAAATAGATAATAGTAATATTAAAGTATTAACACACTAGTAATAATAATAATAATGATAATAATACTAATAATAATAGTAAGTATATATAGGTAATAATACAATAATCGAGTAATAGAAATAATAATAAAATAGTAATAATAGTAATAATGATAGTAAAAAGGTAAATAATAATAATAATAATAATAATAATGATAATAATAATAATAATACGATAATGTAACAATCGATAAACAAAACGATAAAGAAAAGGTAAATATCGATACTGAATAATAAATAATAAGGATAATAATAAGGTAGTAAAATAATAATAATAGTAGTACTAATAATGTGAAAATGATAATAATGGAATAATAATAGAAATAATAATAATAAATAATAATAATAACAATAATAATAATATAGTAAATATAACAATAAAATAGAATATTAAATAATGGTAATAATAACATAAATTGCAAAATAATTAAAAAAAGGGGCTAAATTGCATTAAAAATGAAAGTTTTGGGTCAAATTGTAAATAAAGTAGAGGTTCAGGGGCTAGAAAAACACGCACATAAAAGGAGGGGGCCAAAGAGGCAATTTTCTCATAAATTAAAACGCAGCGTTTGAGGGAGGGACTGAATCGCAAACCATGTGAAATCTCTGGGTCAATATTGTAATAATGGAAAACTTGATTTTAGAAACTGAAAATGCAGAAAAAACATGCGGATCCTGAGGCGGGTCGGGTCAACGCGTGGATCCTGAGGGCGAAACGACGTCGTTTTGGGCGTAAGGGCCAGCCCCAAAACGACGTCATTTTGGGGCCATATAAAGCCCTAAACCTAGAAAAAATTTCATTTCACCTACTTCCAAAAAAAAATTTCTAATCTTTTGTTTTTTTCTCTCTGCAGGTTCTGATCGCCGACATTGCTCCTGCTGTCGTCCGCCATTCTCCGTCGCGCCGGCACCATCGCCGACCACCGTGAACGGTGGCCAAAATTTCGCAAGAAAGGTATTTTTTTTCTTTTTTTTAAAATATATATGTATGTATATTTGGGTTGAATAATAAAAAAAGATTCGAAACAACGAATGAAAGAGTGTAAACAAATATAAAATCACCTCGTTTTTCTTTATTGCTTGATCTCTGCCCTTTTTAGTGTTTGAATCTATTTGTTTCTCTGTTTTTTTGTATTGCTTAAAAAGGGAAAAAAAATCCTCCATACAATTGTTTGAAACGGCTTATATAGCCATCTTTTACATTTTTTTAATCTATTTGATTGTGTGTTTTCTCTTGCAGGTGCAACTTAATGGCGGTAGACGTGACATGGGCGGTGGCCGGTGGCTGCAGACAGCGTCAGAAGTCAGATGCCAGGGGGTAGGTTCGGCGCTGAGTTTAGGGGCTAGGGTTTCTTGAATTTTTTTTGTTTGGGCCTTTAGGTTTGATTTGGGTTTGTTGGGTTCTGGGCCGGGCAAAATGGGTTTGTACAATTTTCATAATTTAAAAAAAATTTAAAAATGTCAATGCCTTTAATTCATTTGGATCACAACCACATTTCTGGCGTCCAATTACAAATGGTAATAAAATATTATTTAATTTTTAATTAATATAATTATTAAGTTAATATTATTTTTAAAATTTTTTATGTTTATATAATCAGACCAAAGATCGAATTATCGAGACATATATACACAATTTAAGTGTTAGGGCACCACTTATTATTGACCAACACTTGGAAGAGGCAAAATTCTTGCACGTGTATCGGATGCTCGATGAGGCTAAATTGGAGCCCACACTTATTAGTATTTTGCTAGAAAGATAGAGACCTGAGACACATACATTCCATCTTCCGTGCAGTGAGTGTATAATTACACTCGAGGATGTCGTATTACAACTCGATTTACCAGTTGATGGGCCAATCATTATAGGGGTAGTGCGCATTGTCAATTGGAGCACAATTTGCCACCAACTATTAGGCAAGGTGTCAAATAAGTTTAGTATTAGCTAGATAGAAATGAAATGGTTAGAAGACAATTTCTCACATCTCGACAACTCTTCTAGCGCGGTTGAAAGATAACAATTTGCTTGAGCATTCATACTGAGGTTGATTGGGGTCTTCTAATGCTAGTTAAATCTCAAAATATGGTATACTTAAGGTGGCTCCTACAACTAATCGACTTAAAAGAAATCGGGCAACTTAGTTGGGGATGAGGTGTCTTGACTACATTGTACCGAGAGATGTGTCGGACAACTGAAGCACAGAAAATTAAAATTGGTGGTTGCATATTCCTTCTTCAGTAATGGGCATGGTACCGCTTACTATTTTTACATCCCCGAGTAAACTTCTCTTATTAATTCCCACTCGTAATAAGGTAATATTCATTTAATAATATAGTTATCATATTATTTTTCATTAATATATTTTTGAAATAACATATTATTTGAATAGGTGAAACAATGACTAGAGTCATGTGGGTACCCAAAAGAGCTTGAAAATATTCAGTTATTATTAGATCAACGGCCAGAAGCTGATGTTAGTTTTTGAAATTTTCAATTATATAATAATTACATAAGGATTTGAAATTTAATATTAGGTTCGTAATAAAATTTATAATTTCATACTGTAGTTTAAATGGAACCTGAAAATTCAAGAATGCATCATGACCAAATTTTTGATAAATCACAATATTTGGCACTTCAAAGTGCCATTGATAATTTTTGCAACGGTTGAGATGCACAAATTTGATCAAGTGATACGCTAGTTTGGGTTTATGCAAAGTATTCCACCCTCACCCCAAGAACTCAATAAACTTCACATGATTGATTTATAACAGCCCGTCTTCGGTAAAATTGGAACAGTGGTTTTGGGACCACCAATTCAATTTTGGAAGAAAAAAATTATTTTTATATTATTTTATGGTCTATAGTATGATAGTAATGTCGTATAAAAAATTCGTAAAGAAATTTTACCGATTACATGTTTAATTTGATAAAGGGTCAAATTGCACAAAGTGCAAAAGTTGAGTTCTAATAGCTAAAGGGATTAAATAGCTATAGAACTTTAAAGTGGGGGTCCTTATATGGCAAATAGACCATTTAAAATTTCTTAGTGGTTAAGGATGATGATTCATCCATGGAAAATAAAATAAAGAAAAAGGATGAAATTGGGAAGTGACAAAAAATAAAGATGATAAATGATAAAAAAAATGAAAAAATCATTAATTTATCATCATCTTTCCCAAATAAAACATGGAAACCCTAGCTAAGAGAAAGTGAGCTCAAGCAAGCTATTTTGGCTTAATTGGGTAAGTAATCTTGTCCCGTTTTTAGTAATTTTTATATTTTCGAGATCGTAATAGCTTAATTTAACTATCTTGGGGACTAATTTGCAAAGTTATCAAAGTAATAGGGTTTTTCTATGGATGAGTATGCTGAAAATTTGAAATTTATGGTAGAAAATGAAAGGTTGTTGATAGATAAACAACTTTTGCAAAGTGAATTTTGATGAAATTATGATTTTAGGACTAAACTGTAAAGTTGTAAAAATTCATGGAAAATTCTAAATTTTTATGAAATACATAGGCTGTAAATGTTATATGTAAAATTTGGCTAGGCTTGGAATAAGGATTAAATTGCATGAATTTCATTTTCAGAGCCTAGGGACGAAATTATCATTAATTAAAAGTTTAGGGGCAAAATGATAATTTTGCCTAAGATGTGAATTGGATTGAATTGAATATGAATTGTATTAAATTGATGTTAAATTTACTCATATAGATTCGAATAGACTAAATTCAGAGTTAGAACAAGGAAAAGAGAAAATGTCTGATTAGTAGATTTTACGTACACGAACATTTGTCGAGCTAAGTTCGTGTAACTAAATTGTGTATATTTATATGCTTGAATTAAATGTTGTGTACATGAATTGTATAAATTCCAAATATATGAAATTGGTTACATATCCGACAAAGCCTGATAAATATTAAATCCCGTTTGAATAATAGAATTCGATGGATACAGGATTTCGATTGGTTGTGGTCCTGCATGTGTTGCAGACACACCACAGCTCCTACGGGCATCCCGTTATAAGCCCTCTCGAGCTTCCCGTTATATGGTTCCTACGAGCATCCTGATCGATAGTAATATTGCATGTGTTGCAGACTACCATAGCTCTTTGTGAGTGTCCTGTTATATGATCGGTAGTGATCCTGCATGTGTTACGAACATACCGCAACTCCTTATGAGCGTCCTGTTATAAGGCTTTCCAAAGCTTCCCGATATTGCTTGCTTGAACTTCCCGATATATGGCTATCAGGAGCTCCTGTTACAAGGCTTTTCGTGAGCCTCCCGTTTAAAGGCTCTTCATGAGCTTCCTGATTAAAAGTTCTTTGTGAACTTTCTGATTATGACTCTTATGAGCTTCCTGTTATATAGCCCGGAAAAGCTTCTTGATAGGCTCTTTGTGAGCTTCCTGATTAATGGCTCTTTGTGAGCTTCCTGTTACATGGCTCAAGAGAGTACTTCCTGATTTTGTGCCCTAGTAGGTACCCTTGAATATGAGTTGATGAATTTTTGATTTGTACACTTCGAGTGTACTACCTGTATCCATCGATGTTTTCAATGATTCAATGGGCAAAATCCTGACTAAAAAAAGTATGAACATAAATGAATTAATACATGTGTCTGCCTGAAATACATGAAAAATGATGATACATGATATATGGAAATGATATCACTTGATATTGAAGCATGACATGCTTGGTACACGAGTGTGGAACATGCTTAATGACTTTGTTTATCCTTAATCTGGTATATGTCTGAAATACATGAAACTGATGTTACAAGACATGTTGAAATACAATAGGACAATATATGAACATGGAATTTGTTTGATGAATATGTTCATTCATGATTATAGATTTGTACATCTTGAGTGTATTACTCGAGTGACACTGACATTTCAAATGATTTAATGGGCAAAGTTTTGACATGAAATAATCTGAACTCAAGATGAATTATTATGAAAATGTACTTGAAATACAAGGATATGATTTGTATATGTTATATGAATACATGATGTGGAAAGTACATGTACATGGAAATCTAATTATTGTTGAGCCCATACATATTTCTTGATATTTGTATGAAATATATGACTAACAAGGGTGATGAGGATATGTGTTAGCGCTTGTGACCAAATTGGTTGATTGTGTCTTGTATGTTTATCTTGAACATGAATGAATGGTAAGTTAATTACCATGTTATACGAACTTACTAAGCAGTTCATGCTTACTCTGTTTTATTTTCCCCTGTTCTATAGCAATTCAGAAGCTCGTTGGATTAGAAGCTTGGCAGAGATCACACATGTAGCACCCCAAACCAGGCCCAAAACACCACGGCCGAATTCGGAATGTTACTAGGAAAAACGTTTGAAAAGAATTTGATTTAAGGGTGAAAACATGTTTTGAGTTTAAAATATTTTTCTTAGTTTATAGGAGATAACTTGATTTACAACATGCTCTTCGTTTTGAAAGTAGGTTGCCGAGGAGAAGGAAAACTTTGAAGACCGTGCGTAGTTTAAAACATTGTACGTTTGAAAATTTCAAGAAAAATCGAGTTGTTAAGAGTATCCAGGTTTAAAACTTTAATTTAAGTCTTTAAGTTGTAAATTGTTTCCAAAATCGTTTCCAGTTATTAACCGGTAGTCAATCTAATTCAATACATAGTAAAAATCCCCAAATATTTAAAATGGCCTTATTACAAATAAGAAAAATTAACCCAAAAGTAATTAAGAATATAAAGTGCATAAACAAATAAAACAACTTCTGCATGGCCACCTCAAATCTACTCCAGCCTGGTCTAAGTATCACGTATTACCTGCATTATTTTTAGAAAAAATAGGGTGAGTCGAACAGACTCAGTGTGCAATTATTCCACATGTTTCCATAGATAGGCTTGGCCCAAAACCACACAATCCACGTACTACACATGATGATGCAAAATGTTACCCATCCTAGCCTAATATCCATCCGCTACACACCTCCGTATCCTACCACCACACAGCAGGGGATTACTAAATCGACCCTCCATCCGCTACACACCTCTTTGGCAGTCATACTGCTCAAAGTCAATCTAATGTGGCCTAGCCACCGATCACCATGTGACCAAATCTCGATATCCGCGATATGACTTAGGGTCATCATCAATCCACGATGAAGCACGAAGCTAACATCAACCCACGATGTGGCACATAACCAACATCAAGCCACGATATGGCACATAGCCAATCATCAATTCATAGTGAGGCTCGAGGCCATCACTAAACCACGTACATAAATGTACACCCTGTCCTTCATTTAATATATATCCCGACCCCATGCATATGCAACATATTATAATGATATGGCAGGATAATGCATGAACATATTAGGTAGGCATACGACGTGCTTACAAGTATCTACAGTGATCAACCCCAACTACACCTTAGATAGGGTACTAACCTGGTTACCGAAATACCCAATTAAGGGTAACAATTCCACCACAACCATGTACCGGCTACCACACACATAACACATAATTAATCGACTAACAGGGAAACAGCGAATTAACCATACACCTGATAACCTGAAGCACTAGACTCTCGATTTCCCTAACGTCCTCACTCAAAGAGACTACAGCGATCTGCTTGTCTCTTTCTGACGATGCTGGCCCCCACCCCGGTGGCAAATCTTGAACCACAGAAACCGAACATTTCTTAAACTTAGGGGTAGGGACAACCCCTTTCTCTCCTTAACCTGTACTTGCATCCATGAATAGCACTTAATCAAAAGACCCGGTTAAATGTTAAATCAAATCTAAACGAGACAAAAACCTACTCTTAATTGAATACTCTTATTGAAATAGATCCGAATCCTGAAGGCTCCTCCTCAACCTTTATCGAAACCCCCTACATCAGTCTAATTAGGATCGGCTAAACTGTATAAGGTCAAAAGATGTGGCCTTTGGCTGAACCAAAAGTACACCTCCTTACCTTGATCGATCAAATCCCGAAAGCTCTTAGATACCCCTAACGCTGGCTTCCAACAATGGTCACAAAGTCAATACCTTGAACAGATCCGGCCACACCTAAACAAAGTTAGGCATCTAACTTTCGAAAACCAAAAGAAAAAAAAGCAAATCGAAAAGAAGAGAACCCTTACCAACTATTATATTCTATTGGAATAGATTCTGACAAATTCGGCCTAGTGATCAATCTTGAAGAACAAAACGAAATGGAAGAAGAGAAGAAAAGAGTATAAACGAAAAGAGAAAAGGAATTATGAATGGAAGATTCGGCCAAGATTCAAAGAAGTAGAAAGGGTTATTCGATTTCTAGCAAATGAAAAGAAAATAAAGGGTTGGGGGAGTTTATGGGGTTTCGGCTATGGTGACAATGAAGTGTGTGTTTCGGCTTTGAGAGAGTGAATTGAGAAGAGAAGAAAGAATTGTAAAGAGGAGAAAAGATGCACAATTGGTCACTTACCCCTTTCGGCTTTAGACTTAAGAAAAGAAAAGTCAAAAAATGAAATTCCCTTGCTGACACTTGCGGCAAAACTAGAGAAGAAAGAAAAGGGAATCAAAATGCTACACATCCAAAACCAAAAAGGGAACCCACTCTAAGGAATTTTGGCACCCACATATCCCACTACCACCAAACCGAAAATGCCACCCTCTAAAGCCCCATATTTGGCCAACTCTTTCTCTCTCACCCAAATCCCTTCTTTTTCTCCTATTTTTCCTCCCCTCCACTCATTCAAATGAGTTTGAATGAATCAAACTCCTACCTCCCTTCTTAGCCACAAGTTTAAGCTATTGACCCAATCCACACCTCATCCACTCAGAGTTTGCTTGCCGTCCAACTCTCTCTCCTCCCTTGACGCAAAAAGCCACCTCCAAAATGCTTTCTCCACAACTCGAACCTTGCCCCACTAGCTCCCAGGGGCGTCACTCCCTTATGCACTAAGTGGCACCTCCCTTGCCACTTCACCACTTCCTTTCTTGTGTCTTAAACTCCACATAAGAACCCTTAAGGCCTATCTTCCCCTAGCTCTCCCCTAAAGGCTCTAAACCAAAAATTTACCTAAGGTCCAAACTTAGCCTTAAGATTTCCCGAAGCCCCCAACACATACAAACAACATATAGAGCACACTACCATATAAATATAACTTAAAAATGCATGACCCCTAAATCCCGGATGTTATAGTTCTACCCCCTTAAAAATAATTTCAGCCTCAAAATTACCTGATCAAAATAAGTGAGGGTATTGCTGTCGCATCGCTTCTTCTGTCTCCCACGAAGCTTCTTCTGAACCATGGTTACGCCACAATACTTTGACTAGAGGAACTGATTTCTTTCGAAGTACCTTTACATCTCGCTCCAGAATCTGAATTCGTTCTTCTTCATAGGACAAATCTGGTCTCAACTCAACTTCCTCAACTGGCACTACGTAAGATGGATCTGATCGATAACGACGTAGCATTGACACGTGGAACACATCATGCATCTGTTTCAATTTTGACAGCAAATCTAACTGGTAAGCCACCGGCCCCACTCGCTTCAAAACTCGATAAGGCCCTATAAACCTGGGACTCAGTTTACCCTTGCGTCCAAATCTCATTACCTTCTTCCATGGCGAAACTTTTAGGAACACACTATCACCCACGACAAATTCTATCTCTTTCCGCTTAAGATCCGCATACGACTTCTGTCTGTCAGATGCCTCTTTCAACTATGCCCGAATTACTTTAACCTTTTCCTCTGATTCTGCCACTATCTCTGGACCCAAAACATGATGTTCTCCCAGTTCCGTCCAACAAGTAGGAGTCGACACTTACCTTATACTGAGGCTTCATACTGGTACCATCCGAATACTAGCTTGATAACTGTTGTTATAAGCGAATTCTGCTAAAGGCAAGAATTCTTCCCAACTACCCCTGAAGTCAACAACACAACCCCTCAACATATCCTCTAACACCTGAATTACCCTTTCAGACTGGCCGTCTGACTGTGTATGAAATGCCGTGCTAAAGTCCAACCTGGTACCTAAAGCCTGATGCAACGCCCTCCAAAATCTCGACGTAAATCTAGGATCCCTATCTGATATGATCGACACCGACACTCCATGCAATCTCACAATTTCTGCTACATACAGCTTCGCTAATCTTTACAGAGAGTAATCAACCCGAGCAGGTATGAAATGCGTGGACTTTTTCAATCGATCCACAATCACCCATACCGAGTACTCAAAACCTCATCCACCAACTGTTTCTCTTTCACCTGACTTAACCATGTCAGCTTTACCTGCAGCTCTGCAACAAACTCCCATCATCATAAAGACTAAGATGCGTAAACATCGCTCTCAGATCTGATACCACCTTCTAACTTAGTGTATCCACCACCACATTCGCTTTACCCGGGTGGTACTCAATCGAATAGTTGTAATCCTTTAACAGCTCCACCCACCTTCGTTGTCTCAAGTTCAGCTCCTTCTAAGTCAACAGATACTTCAGGCTCTTGTGGTCAGTGTAGATCACTGACTTCTCTCCATACAGATAATGCCTCTACACTTTCAAAGCAAAAACTACTGCTGCCAACTCCAGATAGTGCGTCGGGTAGTTGACTTCATGCGGTCTCAACTGCCGAGATGCATAAGCAACCATCTTCCCTTCCTGCATCAGTACACAACCTAACCCTGTATGAGAAGCATCACAATATACCACAAAATCTTTCCCGCCACAGGTTGAATCAAAACTGGAGCTTCTGTCAAAACTCTCTTTAGCTTCTCGAAACTCTCATATTGCTTATCCGACCATACAAAAGGCACCTCCTTTCTCAACAACTTAGTCAAAAGTGCTGCTATTGAAGAGAAACCCTTAACAAACCTCCTATAGTACCCTGCTAGCCCCAAGAAACTGTGAATTTCTGTTACTGACTTAGGTGGTTTCCACTCCAGTACTGCCTCCACCTTCTGAGGATCCACCCTTATTCCCTCCTTGGATACCACATGACCCAGAAAAGTGACTTTACTCAACTAGAATTCGCACTTGCTAAACTTGGCATACAACTTCTTTTCCCTTAAAATTCGCAGCACTACCTGAAGATGTGCATCATGCTCTTCCTCTGACTTGGAATACACCAGAATGTCATCTATGAACACCACGATGAATTTATCCAAGTAAGGTTGGAAAACTCGATTCATCATATCCATAAATGCAGCTAGTGCGTTAGTCAACCCGAACGGCATTACCAGGAATTTGTAGTGCCCGTATCGAGTCCGAAATGCCATCTTATGGATATCAGCCTCCTTCACCTTAAGTTAGTGATACCGACCTCAAATCTATCTTCGAAAAGACCGTATCTCCTTTGAGCTGGTCAAACAAGTCATCTATCCTCGGCAGCGGGTACTTGTTCTTGATCATCAGCTTATTCAACTGGCAGTAATCTATGCACATACGCATAGACCCATCATTCTTCTTTACGAACAACACCAGTGCTCCCCACGGAGACACAATGGGTCGTATAAACCCGCGATTTAGCAACTCTTAAATTTGGGCTTTCAGCTCAACCAACTCCTTTGGTGCCATTCTATACAGAGTGATAGACATTGGCGCTGTACCTGGCAATAGGTCGATTCCAAATTCCACCTCCCGATCCGGAGGTAACCTTGGAAGTTCTTATGGAAAAACATCCACAAACTTTTTACTGTTCTGACCTCCCCCACAGCTGTTTCTTTAGCATCCAAAGCACTCACAAACATCAGAAAAGCCAAGCACCCTTTCTTCACCATCTTCTCCGCCTTAAGAGCAGACACTACGTTAGACAGGTAGTCTCTCCTCTCACCTATCACTACAACCTCATAGTTCTCGGGAGTTCTCAATGACATGCGCTTAGCAGCACAGTCCGGATTCACACAATACCTTACTAACCTATCCATCCCTAAGATCAGGTCAAATTCCTCGAACGGCAGCTCCATCAAGTCAGTTGGGAACACCACCCCCTGAACCTCTAAAGGCACGTCTCTAAAGAGTTTATCTACTACCACAGATTGCCCTAAAGGACTAAGTACACTCATCTTCCTAGAGACAGTCTCAGAGTTCACATCCAAGGTTCCAGACACTATGCTAGCAATGTAAGAGTGCGTTGACCCAACATCAATTAAAGCAGTAAAGGGCAACCCATAAATAAGGAACGTACCCGTGATAACATATGGTGCGTCCCTCTTCTCACGACGTCTGGCTGCATACACTAACCCTGGTTTCCTTGCATCTGAGCTCCCAGCACCTCTGCCCGGTGCTCCATGACCTCGGCCAAAACCATTTCCTCCACGGTTCAGACCATGACCTCTCGACATTTGTGGACCACCCCTTCCTGGCTGCATATACCCCTGACCTACTGTCTGAGCCCTATCCACATTCTGAGGACAATTCTTCACTAAGTGAGCCTTTGACCCACACCTGAAACACTCCTTACTCCTTCCTCAGCACTCACCTACATGAGTCCTCCCACACCGAGCACATGGACGGGCCTGATTCCCACAACTGGCATAAAAGCACGAGTAAAATTATCCACCCTAGGCTTTTTCTGAAAACCCCCCGAAGATCCTAATGGTCCAAAACCCCTCTTATTTTGGCCTCTGTCTCTATCTCTATTCTGCCTTTCAGTTCGCTTAACTTTTCGACGATCCGAGCTTTCTCCACCAAAGTAGCAAAGTCCCTCTCACGCTGAGGAGCTATAACACCCGCAGTTCATCTCGTAGCCTATCCTCAAATCTCACACAGCGCTCATAATCAGTAGCAGCAATCCCTCTGGCATACCGACTTAACCTCAAGAATTCTGCCTCATATTCCGCTACTGACTTACCCTCTTGCACCAAATTCAAGAATGCCTTCCTCCGTGCATCCACGTAACTAGCTCTGACGTACTTCCCCTCAAACTTTACCTTAAAATAACCCCAATATACTCGGTCCGCCAGAGTACCCTCTCTGACGGTAAGCCACCACTGATAGGCCTCATCCCAAAGTAAAGATACAATACCTTTCAGCTTTTCCTGCGCAGTGCAGTCCAAGTCATCCATGATCCTCTCGACTGCCTCTAACCAATACTCCGCCACATTCGAAGCTACCCCTGAGACACCTCTAAATATCTTACCTTCATTCGCTCGAAGTCTCTTAGAAATGGACTTCTAGGCCCCAGTACCCATATTTGCTCCCGTAACTCTTTCCAAAACTCGCAGCATAGCCTAAAATACTACGTCATCTCCACCCGTCTGATCTTAAAACTCAGCTTCTACCGCAGGCGGCATCGTTTCATTTCCCGATCCATAACCAGACCCAACTGGTTCTGATACAGCCATTCTGCCCCTACCACGTCCACACGTATTACGACCTCGCCCCCTAGAACTCATGCATATCACTGCGTTTTAATCTGTTTTAAGAAATTTTATGCATTAACTTCTTGTTCCACTGATTACCCACAAGCAATTTTATGTAAAGACATTTAATAGTAGTTCTTTCGGTCACTCAAAGTTTTTGTCTCAAGTCTTCCACCCTAACTCAGAGAATCACATTCATTCATCAACACTATCCACTACCCACGTTCACCACTTTGAGCATTTTTGTCCGTTCCCAACCTAGGGGTATTTTCGTAATTTATCCTATAGGGGTATTTTTCGTGATTTTCAAAATATAAAGGTATCTTGGTAATTTTGGCAAACAAGGGTATTTTGGTAATAAATCAAGGGTAGTATTGTAATTTAATTTTTTTTAAAATTAAGGGTAGTTTGATAGTTTTACAAAATCGGGTATTCGGTCCCTTTTGGGTTTTAGTTATAGGTTCGACCCGTTAACAAGTCCTCATAGTTAAGGTGAACAATCACTGTGCACCAGGTATGATTCCAGAAAAGAGGAGGTGAGTCTCTAAGACTGCTTAAATACCAAGCTCATTCGGGATCCATGCCTAGACATGCGCATGCTTGTTACCACACCTGAACTCTGCGACTTATTCTCGGGTTTGGTGAAATAAGCTAAGTCTTATGAAGTTTAGTGTTGGAGTAAGCTAATCCTAAGGTTCAATAGTTCCTAACTTACTAATATACGATCCCATATCACCCATCATTTCTACATACAAATCATACAATGGTTTGAAGTACTTACCTGGTGGACATCGGGCCGGAGACGCAGGTGCCATGCCAGAATAAACCTGAATAGCTTATAGAAATAAATGTTTTAGTAAAACCCACCTTTGGAAAATGTTTTAAGCCCAAAAACCCTCAAAGACGAGTTTTGAATCTGGCTCTGATACCAAACTGCAACACCCCAAAGCCCAAAACACCACGGCCGAATTCAGAATGTTACTAGGCAAAACGTTTGAAAAGAATTTGATTTAAGGGTGAAAACACGTTTTGAGTTTAAAATATTTTTCTTAGTTTATAGGAGATAACTTGGTTTACAACATGCTCATCGTTTTGAAAGTAGGTTGCCGAGGAGAATGAAAACTTTGAAGGTCATGCGTAGTTTAAAACATTGTATGTTTGAAAATTTCAAGAAAAATTGAGTTGTTAAGAGTATCCGGGTTTAAAACTTTACTTTAAGTCTTTAAGTTGTAAATTGTTTCCAAAATCGTTTCCAGTTATTAACCGGTAGTCAATCTAACTCAATACATAGTAAAAATCCCCAAATATTTAAAATGGCCTTATTACAAATAAGAAAAATTAACCCAAAAGTAATTAAGAATCTAAATTGCATAAACAAATAAAACAACTTCTGCATGGCCACCTCGAATTTACTCCAGCCCGATCCAAGTATCACGTATTACCTGCATTATTTTTAGAAAAAATAAGGTGAGTCGAATAGACTCAGTGTGTAATTATTCCACATATTTCCACGGATGGGCTTGGCCCAAAACCACACAATCCACGTACTAGACATGATGATGCAAAATGTTACCCATCCCAGCCTAATATCCATCTACTACACACCCTCGTATCCTGCCACCACACACTAGGGGATGACTAAATCGACCCTCCATCTGCTACACACCTCTTTGGCAGTCATACTGCTCAAAGTCAATCTAACGTGGCCTAGCCATCGATCACCATGTGACCAAATCTCGATATCCACGATGTGACTCAGGGTCATCATCATTCCACGATGAAGCACGAAGCTAACATCAACCCACGATGTGGCACATAGCCAACATCAAGCTACGATATGGCACATAGCCAATCATTAATCCACAGTGAGGCTCGAGGCCATCACAAAACCACGTACATAAATGTACACCCTGTCCTTCATTCAATATATATCCCAACCCCATGCATATGCAACATATTATAATGATATGGCAGGATAATGCATGAACATATTAGGTAGGCATACGACATGCTTACAAGTATCTACAGTGATCAACCCCAACTACACCTTAGATAGGGTACTAACCTGGTTACCGAAATACCTAATTAAGGGTAACAATTCCACCACAACCATGTACCAGCTATCACACACATAACACATATAATTAATCGACTAACAGGGAAACAACGAATTAACCACACACCTGATAACCCGAAGCACTGGACTTTTGATTTCTCTAACGTTCTCACTCGAAGAGACTACTGCGATCTGCTTGTCTCTTTTCGATGCTGGCCCTCACCCCGGTGGCCAATCCTGAACCGTAGAAACCGAACATTTCTTGAACTTAGGGGAGGGACAACCCCTTTCTCTCCTTGACTGGTACTTGTATCCATGAATAGCACTTAATCAAAAGACCTGGTGAAACATTAAATCAAATATAAACGAGACAAAAACCTACTTTTAATCGAATACTCTTACCAAAGTAGATCCGAATCTCGAAGGCTCTTCCTCAACCTTTGTCGAAACCCCTACATCAGTCTAATTGAAATCGGCTAAACTGTATAAGGTCAAAAGATGTGGCCTTTAGCTGAACCAAAAGGACACCCCCTTACCTTGATTGATCAAATCCCGAAAGCTCTTAGATACCCCTAACGCCGACTTCCAACAATGGTCACAAAATTCAATACCTTGAACAGATTCGGCCACACCTAAACAAAGTTAGGCATCTAACTTTCGGCAACCAAAAGAAAAAGAAGCAAATCAGAAAGAAGAAAACCCTTATCAACTATTAGATCCTATTGGAACAGATTCTGATAGATTTGGCCTAGTGATCAATCTTGAAGAACAAAACAAAATTGAAGAAGAAAAGAAAAGAGTATAAATGCAAAGAGAAAAAGAATTATGAATGGAAGATTCGGCCAATATTCAAAAAAGTAGAAAGGGTTATTCGGCTTCTAGCAAATGAAAAGAAAAGAGAGGGTTAGGGGAGTTTATGGGGTTTTGGCTATGGTGACAATGGAGTGTGTGTTTCGGCTTTGAGAAAGTGAATTGAGAAGAGAAGAAAGAATTGTAAAGAGGAGAAAAGATGCACAATTGGTCACTTAGCCCTTTCGGATTTAGACTTAAGAAAAGAAAATTCAAAAATGAAATTCCCTTGCTGACACTTGCGGCAAAACTAAAGAAGAAAGAAAAGGGAGTCAAAAAGCTACACATCTAAAACCAAAAAGGGAACCCACTCTAAGGAATTTCGGCACCCACATATCCCATTACTACAAAACTGAAAATGCCACCCTCCAAAGCCCCATATTAGGCCAACTCTTCCTCTCTCACCCAAATCCCTTCTTTTTCTCCTATTTTTCCTCCCCTCCACTCATTCAAATGAGTTTGAATGAATCAAACTCCTACCTCCCTTCTTAGCCACAAGTTTAAGCTGTTGACCCAATCCACACCTCATCCACTCAGAGTTTACTTGCCGTCCAACTCTCCCTCATCCCTTGACGCAAAAAGCCACCTCCAAAATGCTTTCTCCGTAACTCGAACCTTGCCCCACTAACTCCCTGAGGCGTCACTCCCTTATGCACTAAGTGGCACCTCCCTTGCCACTTCACCACTTCCTTTCTTCTGTCTTAAACTCCACATAGAACCCTTAAGGCCTATCTTCCCCTAGCTCTCCCCTAAAGGCTCTAAACCAAAAATTTACCTAAGGTCCAAACATAGCCTCAAGATTTCTCGAAGCCCCCAAACACATACAAACAGCATATAGAGCACACTACCACATAAATATGGCTTAAAAATGTATGACCCTTAAATCCCGGATGTTACAACTCACACTATCCATCGGCCCATTTTGGTATATATGGTAAATCAATTATGGTTAAAATTGTATGTATAGGTTAATTAGCCAAAATTGGCATGTAAATGTTTTGGTTATAACTAGCCATTGGAATGGTTTATGATGAACATGTTTTGATATGTATAAATGAGGCTATGACATGTTTGGTATGTGCTTAAATGGTTGGTTGATAGAAATCTTGTGTGGCATATTGATGATTAATTTTAGAATATTTGGTAAATTATGCATATAGGTGAATTTGATAAGTTAAGTAAGTTTGTACATTTGGTTACATGATGGTAAAGTGTCATCTGAGGTGCTTAAGAGTACATTGGTTGTATGTGATGATATGTAATGCATGAGACTCGGCTTTGACTTGAATTAATTGTTTTAAAATGGCTTGCGAATATGTTAAAGTATTGGTGTAGGGGGAATACAAAATGGGTAAGAAATGTGGCTTGGAAAATAGCTTATTTTTGTCTACAAGGGCAAAGGCACGGGCGTGTGTCTTAGCCGTGTGAGACACATGACCTAGCACATAGATGTGTGACCTGGTCGTGTGTCCCTTGCGTCTTTAAAATGTCAAAACAGAATGCTCAGAATTGATCACTCGACCTAGCACACGAGTGTGTGGATTGGCCGTACGACCCAAGTTAGAGAGTTACACACACGGACATGTCCTTGGCCGTGAGAGCCACATGGCCTGACCACACGGGCATGTGACCCCTGCATCTAGGAAAATTTTGAGATTTTGCAAAAAAATTTTTGAGTACCCGGTTTAGTCCTAACTCATTTCTAATGCATGTTTTGGACCTCGAGGGTTCATATAAGGGACTTTATGATTGATTTTTGACATGAATATTGTATGGTGTAGAATATCTGCTAATTTAATGTGTAAGTTCTAGTAATGCTCCGTAACCCTGTCCTGGTGACGGTTTTGGGTTAAGGGTGTTACATGATTTAGGAGGGAGAACCGATGAAGATAGGCCTAAATTCTATGTCAAGTGATACATGCATGGATGGGGCAAAATTTATTAAATTTCATTCAAAGCTGCTAATTTTCAAGTTTCAAAGATTACCAGACTTGCAATGACTTTTTGGATCGAATCTAGGTATTTTTGGGTTGATATGTTTTCATGGAATTCAAACATCTATTTCTTAGCTTTGAAACGCTTTTGAATCATTCGATTTTGAGTTTGTAAGCTCAAGTTATGACCGTTTTAGTGGAGACTATGTGTGTAACAGCCAGGTTTAGACCCTAGTCAGAACAGTGGTTTTGAAACCACAAATTCGAGGTTAGAATAATATTTTATATTATTCACTGAGTTTACTAAATGTGATTTAGCCTGTGTGAAATTTCTGTGTGAAGATTTTATCGATTGTGTGTTTAATTTGCGAAAAGGACTTAATTGCATAAAATGTAAAATGCTGTGTGCTGATTGTTATGTGCTTAATTGTTGTTGTCTTTATAATTTGGAGGATTTATATTGCAATTAGCTCATTTTATAAGTTAGTGGAAGATGATAGCATGGTTTGTTTGTTTGTTATTATTAAATTTCATTAAGGGTAAAATAGTAATTGGTGTATTAATGATAATAAATAAAACAAAAAACAAAATTTATTCATTTTATCATCTTCCTTGCCGAATTTGAAGAAGAAAAAGAAAGGTTTAGGGCTTTGAAACATTCGGCCATTTCAAGCATCAATTGGTATGTGATTTTTGTTCGGTTTTTGATGATTTCTATATTTTTGTGATCGTTGCTTTGTGCTCTACAAAACCCATGCTTAAATTTTGTGAATTGATGATGAATATGAAATGTACCATGGATGAATTCATGAGCTTTGTGAAGTTTGGTGATGGATTATGAAAGATATGCGATAAATTAACATATTTTGCCTTGGAATTTCTAGTGAAATTGAGTAATTTGAGCTTAATTGGGAAAAGTGTAAATTGGAGGACTAAAACATGAAATAAATGAAATATGTGGGCCTATATTAGCATGGGAAGAATTCGAGTAAGCTTGTATGAATAGAAATTTTGTGTATTTTGTGATTCTGTGAAGTATGGACTAAAGTGTCAAAATGTGAAAATGTGAGGGCTATTTTGTAAAATACCCTAAAAATGTGTGTGTGGACTAAATTGAATGAATTGGTGATTGAATGAGTTGAATTTGAATGTGTATAGACCAAGAAAGGAGAAGTTTGGATCGAGATCGAGGCAAATACAAAGTGCTCGATTAATCGACCGTTTCGTTATTTCGACGTCCTACATAAGCTCGGATATAATATTAGTTGTAAATTATATCTATGTGATGTGAATTGAATGGATATATATAATTATTAGATTTGAAGTACTATGTGCGGAATTGAATGAGAGGGCACTAAGTGTGCGAAATTAAAAACGAGATAGAGATGATTAGCACTATGTGTGTAGAAAGATAAAGCTTCGACTTATCGAATTGGCACTATGTGTACGATACTGATAGAAGTTCGGTTAAACATATTGGCACTAAGTGTGCGATGATGATTATGTTTCGGTTATGAAATTGGCACTAAGTGTGTAAATAAATCAAAGGAATAGCAAAGGTTGACGAGAAGTAATGTCGAGCAATTGAGTAGCATGAATGGCGAGTAACTATGTGCTGATCAAGGTATGTTGGAACCTATGTGGTTGAAGATAGCCTTAATAGTTGAATGAATAGATACTTGAGCATATGGTTGAGAATGATGATGAGCCTAATTATGCATTTATCTATGTGATGGTTTAATTATGTATTGATGTGGTAATATTGAGCAATATGTATTATACTACGAACTTACTGAGCTTTTGAAAGCTTACTGTGTGATTTGTTTCTCTGTTTTACAGTGTCAATAAAGCTAGCTCGAATCTGGGGATCGTCAGCATCTCTATCACACTATCGGCAATCAATTTTTGGGTGCTTTCGAAAAGATTGTATATAGTTGAAATATGGCATGTATAGGCTAGAAGATTATGGCATGTTTTGAAAGGCTTAATCCTTGCCATGTGTTTTGGCTTGGAAGTTGAATGATGTTGAATTTAAGAATGAGCTATGAATATGGATATTTCATGATTATGTGGTTGATGAAAGATGTGGTTTGAAAATGAATTATGGCATGGATTACATGATGCTTGGTATATATATATGTTTTGAGATGTACAATTGTTACTTTGAAGGACTTATTGGTGATGATATTAGGTATAGAAGTAGATGGTATTGTTGGTGATTAATTGGTGCCTAAAATGGTATGTTTGAATGCATTTAGAAGCATGAATTAGTATTGACTTGAAGTTTGTAGGTTTGACCCAAGTATGGGTGGCATTTTGGCCTTGCAAATGGCCTATTTTGCATACATGGCCAAGAGACACGGGCGTGTGTCTCTGTCGTGTGGCTCAAGGGCCACTTTGAAGTGTGCCTAGGCAGATTACACGGGCGTGCCTGGTGGCCGTGTGACTAAGTCAGTAGCTAGCTTAATTTCACACGGCCATGGTACATGGGCGTGTCTCGTGGCCGTGTGGACAAGTCAGTATGTGGACCCTATTTTGGCATGGCCTGGACACATGGGCATGTTTGGTAGCCGTGTGAGGCACACAGCCTAATTGCATGGGTGTGTGACCTCTATAGTGTTGAAAAATGTTTAAAATTTTGGAAAATTTTTTAAATGCTCGGTTTAGCCCCAACATCTCTTTAACACATGTTTAAGGTCATCGTAAACTTCAATAAGGGATTATGTGAATATAATTGAATATGTTTGAATGATGATTAACTATGTGTTGAGAAATGGGTACGAGATGTTCAGATATGTTCAGTAACGCCTCTTAACCCTAGTTTGGAAACGATTTCGGGTTAGGGGTGTTACATTTTATTGGTATCAAAGCTACGATTTAGTCGATTCTCAGACTAATCTGGCGTGTGTGAGTCTAGCTATACATGCCATATTTATAATTGCGATAGTGTGATGAATCTTGACAAATGAAAATGTGCTTTCTTATAGTAATGGATCCCGATCGAGCAGTTGTTAACAATGTTGAGAGTAATGCACTTGCTCCCCCTCAAGGGACAGCGCCGGCCACATCTAGGTCGAATGACAGTAGTGAGGGGGGAGAGGGTAAGCAAGCCTTCTTCGAATGATGAGTGAGTGGTTTTCGGAGTTCGTTCGAACAAATCCGACTACTCCATAACCTCCACCCCCACAAGTACCTATTGTGCCACAAGATGTAGATCTAAATCAATTGAATAAACATCATGTGGATAAGATTCGTAAGTACGGCACCGAAGATTTTAGAACCACAACTAATGATGATGCCGAACGAGCTGAGTTTTGGCTCGTGAATACAATTCAGGTATTCGATGAGATGTTGTTGACCCCTGATGAATGCATTAAGTGTGCAATTTCTTTGTTGAGAGATACGGCTTATAATTGCTGGAAGACGTTGATATCTGTGGTTTCGAGAGAGAGAATCACCTGGGATTTCTTTTAAATTAAATTTTGAAAGAAGTTTATCAGCCAATAATTTATTGATCAGAAACGTAAAGAATTCCTCGAGTTGAAAAAAGTCACATGTTTGTTACTGAATACGAGCGAGAATTTGTGAAACTGAGCCAATATGCGAGGGAATGTGTTTGACCGAAGCTACTATGTGTAAACGCTTCATTGAAGGGCTGAATGAAGACATTAAATTGTTGGTTGGGATACTTGATATAAATGAATTTGTCGTGTTGGTTGAAAGAGCTTGCAAAGCCTAGGAGCTTAGTAAAGAAAAGAAAAAAGCTGATTCTGAAGCTCGTGATGAAAGAAAAAGATTAATGAGTAAGTCACCTCAACCTTCGATGAAGAGATTTAGAGATGCAAGCAATCAATCAAATGCTTCATTTGGACATACGAGTAGAGATCGTGTGAGACCAAGTGTTAGTCTAAGGACTCAAGCTCCAATTGGATCAAGTGTTGGTAGTGTTAAAAGCAACAAGCCTGAGTGTAGACAGTGTGGAAGACGACATGTGGGAGAATGTTGGGGCAAGTACAATAATAGAACTTGCTACAAATGTGGATCACGAGATCACTTCATTTGAGACGGCCCAAAGATGACTGAGGAAGAAAATATTCTGAATGTGAGATCGAGTAATGTGACGGCTAGGGGTGGATCACCCAGAAATGTCGAGAATGTGAATGGAAGCCAAAGAGGGGCTACTAAAATAGCTGTGAGATCAGAGGCGAGAGCACTTGCTCGAGCCTATACTATACGCGCACGAGAAGAAGCATCATCTCCAGACGTCATTACTGGTACTTTTACTCTATTTGATACTGATTTGATTGCATTGATACATCAAGGATCTACTCCTTGGTATGTGTGTGTGAATTTAGTATCAAGAAGACTCTACCTATTGAGTCTACTGAATTTGTGATTATAGTATCGAACCCCTTAGGCAAGTGTGTCATGGTGGATAAAGTGTGCAAGACCTGTTCGTTGAAGTTTAGGCATATTTGTTTTTCGGCTAATTTGATGTTACTACCATTCGATGAATTCAATATAATTCTTGGTATGGATTGGCTTACTTTACATAATGCTATTGTAAATTATAAAAGAAAAAGTATTGATTTGAGAAGTCAAAATGGTGAGATAGTTCGAATTGAATCCAGTGATATAAAAGGGTTACCAGCTGTTGTATCTGCGATGAAAGCTTTGAACTACGTGTGAAAGGGTTGCGAAGCTTATTTGACATATATGATTGATACAAAAGTGACAGAAAAGAAAGTTGAATCTGTGCCTGTGGTTTGTGAATTTCCTGATGTGTTTCCTGAAGAGTTACCGGGATTACCTCCAATTCGAGAAGTTGAATTTGGAATTGAATTGGTACCGGGAACGACTCCTATCTCAATAGCTCCGTATAGAATGGCACAAACAGAATTGAAAGAGTTAAAGTCTCAGTTGCAAGAGTTGACTGATAGAGAATTTGCACGACCAAGTTTCTCGCCTTGGGGTGCACCTGTGTTGTTTGTGAAAAAAAAGATGGCAGCATGAGAATGTGTATTGACTACCGGCAGTTGAATAAAGTGACGATAAAGAATAAATATACGTTGCCTTGTATTGATGAATTGTTTGACCAGTTGAAAGGAGCTACGTGTTTTCGAAAATAGATTTGAGATCAAACTATTATCAGTTGAGAGTTAAAGAATCAGATGTGCTGAAAACTGCTTTCAGAAATGAATTCTTAGTTATGCCATTTGGACTAACGAATGTTCTTGCAGTGTTTATGGATTTAATGAACCGGATATTCAGACTGTATTTGGATCGCTTTGTTGTAGTGTTTATTGATGATATTCTGATTTATTCCTGTGATAAGATGCAACATGTCGAGCATTTGAGAATTGTGTTACAGGCCCTACGTGAGAAGCAATTGTATGTAAAATTCAGAAAATGTGAGTTTTGGTTGCATAAGGTTAGTTTTCTGGGGCATATTGTGTCAACTGCAGGGATACGAGTTGATCTGAGTAAAATCTCAGCTATTTTAGAATGGAAGCCTCCGAGAAATGTGTCTGAAGTCTGTAGTTTTCTAGGGCTAGCGAGCTATTATAGACGATTTGTGAAAGGCTTCTCGATGATAGTGACTCCATTGATGAAGTTGCTACAGAAAGATGTTAAATTCGAGTGGTCAGAAAAGAACCATCAGAGTTTTGAGCAATTGAAAGCGTTGTTGATGAAAGCGCCAGTGTTAGTTCAACCTGAATCGGGCAAAGAATTTATAGTTTACAGTGATGCATCATTGAATGGTTTGGGCTGTGTGCTGATGCAAGAAGGCAAAGTCATTGCTTATGCTTCGAGGCAGTTAAAGCCGCATGAAAAGAACTATCCGACGCATGACATTGAATTAGCAGTGATTGTGTTTGCATTAAAAATTTGGCGTCACTATCTATTTGGTGAGAAATTTTGTATTTATACCGATCACAAGAGCTTGAAGTACTTGATGACTCAGAAAGAATTAAATTTGCGATAGAGAAGATAGTTAGAATTGTTGAAAGATTACGAACTTGTGATTGATTATCATTCGGGAAAAGCTAATGCTGTTGTTGATGCCTTGAGTCGAAAGTATTTATGTGCTTTGCGAGCTATGAGTACTCAGATAGATCTATGTGATGATGATTCAGTTTTGGCTGAGTTGAAAGTAAGGTAGATGTTCGTACGTCAGATTTGTGATGCCCAGAAAAGTGATGCTGAAATGATGGCCAAACGAGATCAGTGTGAATTGAATGTTGATTCAGAATTTCGAGTTGATAGTGATGATTATTTGAGATTCAAAGATCAGATTTGTGTTCGAAGAATTCAAAGTTGATTCAGTTGATTTTGAACGAAGCTTATAATAGTTGTTTGACTGTGCATCCGGGAAGTACAAAAATGTACAAAGATTTGAAACAGTTTTTTTGGTGGCATGGAATGAAAAGAGACATCTCTAATTTTGTATCGAAATGTTTAATTTGTTAGCAAGTTAAAGCTAAACATCAGTTTTCGTCCAGTTTGTTACAACCGCTATGATTCCTGAGTGGAAATGGGAGAGAATCTCAATGGACTTTGTGTCAGGATTGCCTTTATCTTTGGGAAAGAAAGATGCAATCTGGGTGATAGTTGACAGATTAACGAAGTTAGCTCATTTCGTTCTGGTGAGAACAGATTATTCACTCGATAGATTGGCCGAATTGTATATTGTTGAGATTGTGAGATTGCATGGGGTGCCACTCTCTATTGTATCTAATAGAGATCCGAGATTTACCTTGCGATTTTGGAAGAAATTGTAAGAGGCTTTAGGCATAAAATTACATTTCAGTACTGCATTTCATTCGCAAACGGATGGTCAGTCCGAGTAGATTATTCAGATTCTTGAAGATATGATAAGATACTGTATATTTGAATTTGAAAGTACGTGGGAAAAAACATTTGTCGTTGATTGAGTTTGCGTACAATAACAATTTTCAATCTAGCATTAAAATGGCACCGTATGAAGCTCTTTATGGTCGAAAATGTCAAACTTCATTGTATTGGACTGAGCTGAGTGAGAATAAAATTCACAGAGTTGATCTTATAAAAGAGACTGAGCAGAAAGTGAAAGTGATTCGTGATAGTTTGAAAGTGGCCTTAGATCATCAGAAGTCTTATGTAGACTTGAAACGGAAGGATATAAAATTTGAAGTTGGTGACAAAGTGTTTTTGAAAGTGTCTCCGTGGAAAAAGATACTTCAATTTGGTCGAAAATGCAAGCTGAGTTCGAGGTTCATCAGACCGTATGAGATCATTGGACGAGTTGGGTCGGTTGCTTATAGATTGTTGTTGCCACCTGAATTAGAGAAAATTCATAATGTGTTTCATGTGTCAATGATTCAACAGTACAAATCTGATACGTCTCATGTGATTGCTCCTACTGAAGTTGAAATTCAGTCAAATTTGTTGTACTATGAAGAACTGGTTCGAATCTTGGCACGAGAGATCAAAGAGTTGAGAAATAAAAGAATTTCCTAAGTGAAAGTGTTGTGGCACAAACACGGAGTTGAAGAGGCTACGTGGGAGCCTGAGAATGTTATGAGAGAGCAATATCCGCACCTTTTCACTGGTAATCATTTCGGGGACGAAAATCCTTAAGGGGGGAGAGTTGTACCAGTCCAGTTTAGACCTTAGTTGGAACAGTGGTTTCGAGACCACGAATTTGAGGTTAGAATAATATTTTACTATTATTCTCTGAGTTTATAGAATGTGATTTAGCCTGTGTGAAATTTCTATGTGAAGATTTTATCGATTGTGTGTTCAATTTGAGAAAAGGACTTAATCGCATAAAGTGTAAAATGCTGTGTGCTGATTTTTATGTGCTTAATTGTTGTTGTCTTTATAATTTGGAGGATTTATATTGCAATTAGCTCATTTTATAAGTTAGTGGAGGATGATAGCATGGTTTGTTTGTTATTATTAAATTTCATTAAGGGTAAAATAGTAATTGGTGTATTAATGATAATAAATAAAACAAAATACAAAATTTATTCATTTTATCATCTTCCTTGCCAAATTTGAAGAAGAAAAAGAAAGGTTTAGGGCTTTGAAACATTCAGCCATTTCAAGCTTCAATTGGTATGTGATTTTTGTTCAGTTTTTGATGATTTATACGTTTTTGTGATCGTTGCTTTGTTCTCTACAAAACCCATGCTTAAATTTTGTGAATTGATGATGAATATGAAATGTGCCATGGATGGATTCATGAGCTTTGTGAAGTTTGGTGATGGATTATGAAAGATATGCATTAAATTAACATATTTTCCTTGGAATTTCTAGTGAAATTGAGTAATTTGAGCTTAATTGAGAAAAGTGTAAATTGGAGGACTAAAACATGAAATAAATGAAATGTGTGGGCTTGTATTAACATGGGAAGAATTCGGCTAAGCTTGTGTGAATAGAAATTTGGTGTATTTTATGATTTTGTGAAATAGGGACTAAAGTGTCAAAATGTGAAAATATTAGGGCTATTTTGTAAAATGCCCTAAAAATGTGTGTGTGGACTAAATTGAATGAATTGGTGATTGAATGAGTTGAATTTGAATGTGTATAGACTAAGAAAGGAGAAGTTCGGATCGAGATCGAGGCAAAGACAAAGTGTTCGATTAATCGACCGTTTCGTTATTTCGACGTCCAAGGTAAGTTCGGATATAATATTAGTTGTAAATTATATCTATGTGATGTGAATTGAATGAATATATATAATTATTAGATTTGAAGTGCTATGTGCGGAATTGAATTAGAGGGCACTAAGTGTGCGAAATTAGAATCGAGATAGAGATGATTAGTACTATATGTGCGGAAAGATAAAGCTTCGGCTTATTGAATTGGCATTGTGTTGGCGATACCGATATAAGTTCGGTTAAACATATTGTCACTAAGTGTGCGATAACAATTATGTTTCGGTTATGAAATTGGCACTAAGTGTGCGAATAAATCAAAGGAATAGCAAAGGTTGAACGAGAGGTAATATTGAGCAATTGAGTAGCATGAATGTTTAGTAACTATGTGTTGATCAAGGTACGTTGGAACCTATGTGGTTGATGATAGCCTTAATAGGTGAATGAATAGATACTTGAGCATATGGTTGAGATTGATGATGAGCCTAATTATGCATTTATCTATGTGATGGTTTAATTATGCATTGATGTGGTAATATTAATCAATATGTATTATATTACGAACTTACTGAGCTTTTGAAAGCTTACTGTGTGATTTGTTTCTCTGTTTTACAGTGTCAATAAAGCTAGCTCGAATCTGGGGATCGTCAGCATCTCTATCACACTATCGGCAATCAATTTTTGGGTACTTTTGGAAAGATTGTATATAGTTGAAATATGGCATGTATAGACTAGAAGATTATGGCATGTTTTGAAAGGCTTAATCCTTGCCATGTGATTTGGCTTGGAAGTTGAATGATGTTGAATTTAAGAATGAGCTATGAATATGGTATATTTCATGATTATGTGGTTGATGAAAGATGTGGTTTGAAAATGAATTATGGCATGGATTACATGGTGCTTGATATATATATGTTTTGAGATGTACAATTGTTACTTTGAATGGACTTATTGGTGATGATATTAGGTATGGAAGTAGATGCTATTGTTGGCGATTAATTGGTGCCTGAAATGGTATGTTTGAATGCATTTAGAAGCATGAATTAGTATTGAATTGAAGTTTGTAGGTTTGACCCAAGTGTGGGTGGCATTTTGGCCTTGGAAATGGCATATTTTACATATATGGCCAAGAGACACGGGTGTGTGTCTCTGCCGTGTGGCTCAAGGGCCACTTTGAAGTGTGCCTGGGCAGATTACACGGCCGTGGCACACGGGCGTGCCTGGTGGCCGTGTGACCAAGTCAGTATCTAGCTTAATTTAACACAGCCATAGAACACGGGCGTGTCTGGTGGCCGTGTGGACAAGTCAGTATGTGTACCCTATTTTGGCAGGGCTTGGACACATGGGCGTGTCTGGTAGCCGTGTGAGGCACACGGCCTAATTGCACGGGCGTGTCAACTCTGTAGTGTTGAAAAATGTTTAAAATTTTAGAAAATTTTCTAAGTGCTCGGTTTAGTCCCGACCTCTCTTTAACACATGTTTAAGGTCATCGTAGACTTCAATAAGGGACTATGTGAATATGTTTGATTGATGATTAACTATGTGTTGAGAAATGGGTATGAGATGTTCAGAAATGTTCAGTACCTCTTAACCCTAGTCCCACGATGGTTTCGGGTTAGGGGTGTTACAATGAGGGTAGAATTTTTGGACGAGAATATTACAGAAATTATGAGTTTCGAATTTTAATTCAGGTTTATTTATTCCAAATTTTGGATTTTGTTTAAGTATTTTAAGTTGTTTAGGAGTTCTATGTTTCTTAGTCAAAAAAGAAAGTTTAATATTAAAACTACTTCTTATTTAGATTAATTAGAGTTTCAGTATACTTTAAAGTCTTATTTGGGTGTACTTAGCTAGCTTATATAAAGGCTTATTCATTGTTCATTAAACAAAATTGTTTTCATTAATAAAGTTTTCAACTCTTGGAGTTTGTTTCTTGTGCAAGATTTATTTATTGTGATTTTTAGAAATAGTTTTCTTCTCAATTTTCTTCAAGGAGTCGTGGGAATTCATTCTTCACCCTTCAATTTGCCAAGGATTATTTCTTGGAGGGTTAATTAGAGCCGTTAATTGAGTTTGTTGGGATTTATATCTTAAAGGGTTCAATTGGACATTTATCTTTCTATCCATCAGATCCATCGGTTTACTCGTCCATCTTCCACTTTATTTTTTTTAAATTTTTATCTCTTATTTATTTATGATTTTTATCTCAATCTTCTTTTACTATTTTCAATTTCTTTATTAATTTTTTTTTCTTCTTTTTAGATCAAATTCAAATCTTTCCTTTTTGAATTGAACATCTTGAATATGATTCTTCTTCCGCTTCCTCCGCTCCAATTCTCTATCACCAAGTATATCTACATTTGGGAACATAAATACGATTTCATACTGTTAAACTAAGTTTTATTTGATAAAATATTTTGATATAAAAATTAAAAGGGTTTTTAATATAAGCTAAATTTGACAAAATAATTTTTAAATTTGAATTCTAAGAAATAAAATTTTAATACTTACAATAAACTCTTAGAAAATTTTGAAACAAATTTAAAATAAAGTGAAAATGTTTTTAACCAAGTCAAAATGATCTCAATTAAGTTTAAATCATTTTAACACATCAAAATGATTTTCAAACAAGTTAGAACTACTCTAGGCCAACAAATATTGATACCATTCGGATAAGTATCGATATTTTTTGAAAATAATTAATACCCTTAGTAAAATAGAGACCAAAAAGGCATTTTATCAAAACCCTAGAAATTATCAATACCATGTTTTTGGTATCAATACTTTTTTGAAAGTAATCAATACATATCTTAAAAGCAATACCAAACTTGTATTATGTTTCTCATAAACCATACAAGGTATCAATACCTATTTGAGAAAGTATTGATTAAATATTTTTGAAGTATCGATTTTTTTCATTCCAACGGTCACTAAATTAGCATTTACGACAAAAAAAAATCAATACCCTTTTTGGAGGTATCGATACTCGAAGTTGCAGGTGAAATAAATGCTCTGGTTTTACATCTTCAATGGCCATATTAACTTCTCCAACATCTTCAATAGCTAGAAATCTATTAGGGGATATAAATACCTTCTTTTAAAGTCCTACAACTTCTAAGAAAAGTGCTTCAAGGAAAAATCATCAAGCAAACAATCTTAGAGCTTAAATTATCATATTCTTCTTACATACACTTGTCAGCTTTATCTCCTTTATTTTGCTCAAGTGTATTTCATTGTATTTGTGCTTTAATTTGCAAACAAATTTATCTTGTAAGGATTGTTTCTTTGTTTGCTCATTTGTATCTCTTTGAGAGGTTTTTGAAACTTAAGATTTGGGGCAAAAATCCTAAGGAGTTGTAAGGTTAAACCTTGTCCTCAAAAGTTGAAAAAATTAGTGAATTTGGGATAGATTCTTAGTGGTGAAAAGCTAAGATAATGGAGTCGACAATTGGGGCCGAACCACTCTATATTATTTGTGTTCTTTATTTCATTCTTGTTTTTGCTTTCACCATAAAATTTTAAGGCCAATTCACCCCCCTCTTGGCTTTTTTAGTTTACTTCATCGAGTTTTCACATACCTTTGCATGAACCAATTGTTCGACCAGATTTGGCGACGTCTTCGAATTACATGACATGGTTTAGACTTCACGGTAAGCCATATTTATAGTTTGAGGAGTAAAGGAGTAAACAATTTTGTCATAGAAGGCCAACACGACCCCACATAAGGTTGCGACTAGGAGTACATACATCAAGTTCATCATCATCAACTCCAACCCCAAATTCTATACTGATGGGTGTACCACCTCCCGGTTAGTATGGTTCATATTTTTCTGGTGTTTTTACTAACTCCATGTTATTCACACAAGCACCGCATTATGCACCATTATACCATGCATCAACACCTTCTTCAGGAATATATTTTTGCACCACTTTCATCCGTAGGAACATATTACACGCCGTTGTCATCAACAAAACCAATGTATATGCCATTGCATACAATTCCAGCATTCTATGCATAATTAGGTTATTCGACACCATATACTCCTCCATCGATAATGTCACAAACACCCCTAAAATCACTATTCTTTAGAGGTGGGTCATCTTCTCAACCACCTATTAATACAATCGAAGATATATGATGACAACTTAGGGTACAAATACAATCTAGCATGAAAGAACAAGATAAAGATGGAGACAGTGTTGGAGATGATGATAAATATAAAGATCAAGATAGAGGTTGGAGAAAGAAGTGAAGATAAAGATGAAGAGCCAGAACTTTGACTGATCGTGTCTGAAAGTAATAAAATTTATAATATAAATGATCGAGCCTAGAAACTAACTGTCACTACGATTGAGGCAAGTGCACCTATCGAATAGTAGTATAGTTTAGTGGCAAGACCGGATTGTCAAACCCAAGGGAACCAAAAGTACTAATACTAACTTTCTTTTTATTATTTAGCCTAAGAATTAAGGGAATTGTTATTTAATCTAAAATTAACTAACTACTAAGCTAAAGATACTAAGACACAAAGAAGGAATTGAGGAAATACTTTTGGGAAAAACCAATTGATTAAGAAAATACATAAGGAAGAATCCGCCTAGACTTCACTTGCTATCTAACTCTGAACCAGACTATTTATTCACTTGACTTGATACGTAGAATTCCCTAATTTATATTAATACCTCTCTCGAGGCTACTAACATCTAACCCTAGGTTGATTAATTGAAATCTCTTTCTAATTAAAACCCCTAGAATTGTATTAACTCGATCTATGGACTCTGTAACACCCTAAAAATCTGAGTATTTAAATTGGCATGATTTTGGTGTTTAGATTTTAAAGGAAAAATTTTTACTTTTATTTTAGTGTTTATTAAAGTCCTAGAGAGGGTAAAGCATAATTTGGAGAAGAATAAAATTTATTATTGGGAATTTATTGAAGTGAAACAAAGGTGATTAAGACTTAAGCTAAATTATGTGCTAAAGGTGTCATAAAATAAGCATATGGCATGGTGGAGATTGGCGCATGGGTTCAAGTAAGAGGGAAGAGGTTCGAATCCCTTGTATAGCACCTAGATAAAATTTTTGTTTTAATTTTACGCTCATGTCTAGGAAGTGTCGGCAAGGGACATATAAGGAAGGTGTTGACCATGTATTTTTGGTTAGTGTATCAATGGATTAAGGTAACAACTAACATATGGTATGGAATCAAAAGTTTAAGGAAAGATAGGGAGACATAAGGCACATATCAAGGGAAAATTTGGAAAGAATTAATGGCCATTTGACCATATGCTTGGACGGCAATATTGGTAAGGGGAAGAGCCAAAATTTTGTTAGTTTGGCAAAATCTCATTCTTTTCTCTTTGGTTGTTCTTTGCACTTTGTGCAGAATTTTATTTTCCTCTCCTATCAACACCCCTTTTGGCGAATTTTGCATTTGGTAAAGCCAAAATTTTGTGACCATTTGGTCATTCCTTTTGCCTATCTTGATAGCCAATTCTTTGTGCCTTTTCTTCTTGTGCGAAATCACCTATACCAAAATCAATCTCATTCTTTTTTTTCTTTGCCATGGCGAATATACCAGCACCTAAAGTTCATATTTTTCTTTCTTTTTCTTCTAATCTCCTTGAAATCAAAACAACATCACCATCATCCTTTTGTTCTTATACTATTTCTTTTCAATCGAAAATTCTCTCCATCTTCACTCTCTTGGCGAATGTTATTGTGCCTATAAGCAAAAATTATTTTTCCATTCTTAATCATTTATAGCGAATCTTCCATCAATTAAACATCATTCTTAATCTTTCTTTTCATTGTGGGAAGTAGGTAAGGGTTTCTCTCCATTTTGATTTATTGATTAGTGATATTATGGCCGAATATCATAGGATTATTGAGAGTCTTTTTGGATTGATATAGCATTCATACTAATAACGTTTATTTCGTTATTATTTAGTGCAATAACGAGATTGGAATTCAAGTGATCGGAGAATCGTGGAAACGTTGGAAGCGTTTCATTTTGTAAGGAAATCCTACTCTTTAAATCTCTAGTATTATTGATATTATTTTAGATCTAACTAAATTCTTTTGGATCTTGAAGATTGTCAAGATAGGGAAGAAAAGGCGGTGTTTAGTTATCGTAAGAGGGGTGGATCTGTAAATCCCCATTCAAGCGAAGAGCGGTTTCGCGGTCGGGATTTTCCACGGGTTGTGGGCCATCTTAGAAAGAAGTCCATTATTCAAGTAGTACGAACCTCGAGCCGTTATCGTTGGTGGATTCTCGGCTAGTGAATCGATAAGCGAGGCAAAACCGAAAATCGAAGTGATTCAAAATCAAGAGGGTAAGATTTTGGATCCATTATCGATTAAGATTTATTTTCGAGTTAGTTGACTAACGAATCAAAATATATTTTAGGTCCGAGGAGCGAGAAGGGTTAATACTCACGATGTCGAGGTGTGTAATTTTCACACTCATTATTGTCTCGGTTGGATGTCAAATTTCGATATGTTGGTAAATCGTAAAAAGCGATTAGATCGGTAAAAGCATACATAAAATGTTATTATGACAAAAATACGTAAAATGACAAAATCGTAAAAATTACGAAAATGCCCTCGAGATATTAATTGTTATTATGAAAATTGGATGTTTCGTGAAAATGGGCCGTAAATACTCTAGTTCGTGAAAATGGGCCGTAAATACTCTAGTTAAGTGAAAATGGGCAGTAAATACTCTAGTTCGTGAAAATGGGCGAAAATACTCTAGTTCGATAAATCGGGCCAAAACACTCTAGTTCGTTAAAATTTAGCCAAAATACTCTAGTTTGTTAAATGGGTCAAAGCCCACTAAATTGCTAAATAGACAAATTGCTATAATTATGGGCCAAATGAAATATTATTGTTAAACCCACCATGTTATGTATTGTTAATAAATTTTATATTTTAAAGTACATGTATAATTGCATGGGTGGGATATATGAAGAGAAGAATGGCCGATTGCCACAATATCGACTTATTGCCTCTAGTTGGTGGCTACGCCACAATATCGACTTATTGCCTCTAGTTCGGTGGCTCGCCACAATATAAACTTATTGCCTCTAGTTCGGTGGCTCTGCCACAATATCGACTTATTGCCTCTAGTTCGGTGGCTATGCCACAATTATAAAAAGGCTCAATGCCTACGATTGGTGTGATGGCGGGGTGGGTTGACTTGATCCCACAGGTGTGATGGTTGATACGGGGTGTTAGCGGATGGATATTAGGTTTGGGTTGGGAATTACATTTTTCATGCACTATTAATTATTTTAAATTCATGATATATTGTTGAATTACGAATTGGGCTCAAGCCCGACATAATATCTTGACAATCGGCCCAATAATGGTGGTAAGTGAGTTACACTTTGAGTTCTAAGTAACTCACCCTTTAATTTCTTTCCATCTCGGGTAATGGGCCGATGTGGACTTGGTGAGGATGACTTCGTGGAGGCCATCTTGCTAAATATGGGTTATTTAAAACTCGAACTTCTAATAATTATTTTTACTATTTTGGGATGTTGTAATAAATGGCCTCTATAAATAACTTATGGATTTTATGTGTGTTTGGAATTTAAACTTTATTTTGGACTTTTAAATCATGGGTTATGATTATATGATGCTTTATAAAAATAAATTTGGGTTTTCAAGTATATGAAATTCTTTTATAAATAATTCTTTTTTTGTTAACTCTTTAACAAATCTCTTAACGGTTTTTAATAATACAATGATTTTCAACTAATGTTTCAAATATTTATCAAAATCAAATACTCTTCAAATTTTAAACCCTGTGTATAAAATGTAGTTTTCAACTCATTAAAGATTTAAGAATAGCTCGAATCATGTAACAAACCAAATCTAGTCTCGACGCATAGACCGGGTTTGGGGTGTTACATTTAGTGGTATCAGAGCCAGTTTCAAAAACTCGGCTGTGGTTTGGGTTCAAAAATAATTTCTGTATGAAAATGCTCAATGGTATTTTAAAGATCAGTATGGCACCACAAGCATCCAAGCAACAAGTCAAGTAAGTTTTCTTTGCTTAAATGATTACTATGATATGATCATAGGAATACTCTAGAACTTCTAGTGTTAGATGAGAAAAGCGTAGAGATTGAGACTATAGGACACGTTGCGAAAAACAACCTTATATCTCAAATCTCATAAAATATCGTTAATAAACACCGAAACAAAATTTACGAATCATAAAACTTGTAATCGGATAAGCGAACAAGCAATCATGAGTACAAGAGGGCGTGGTCGTGGGACGCGGTGAGCGTGGCCGTGGTAGAGGCCGAGGTGCTACTGGTGAAGCACCAAATCATATGCGAAGTGGGCCTTTGCGTCAATAGAAAGTGAGACCGGATCACGCGATCACATGGAAGAAGATCATGCATTGACTCAAGCAATGCTACGAGTCTTGGAAAGGGTATTTGGAACGAAATTGGGCCAACAACTCGTGGGTCAATTTGAGAGCGACTTAAGGCAAATAATGCGAAGTTTTGAGAGGAGTCTCGGTGTAGCTCGAATGTGGCGAATCTTGGCTCGAAGGCGTGGAGCGGATCATGGATGATATGGAATGCGGTGAGCAAAACCGAGAGAGGCTGTATCCTTATTGAGAGATGAGGCGTGTCGGTGGTGGCTATCGCTCGAGAAGGCACTGAAGCCGCGATTAACCGGGAATTCTTTAAAGGCGCCTTCCAAGGAAAATACGTCGGAACGAGCTATGTTGATGCTCGAAGGAAGGAATTCTGAATCTTGTCCAAGGAAGTAAGGACAGTGGCAACATATGAAGCTGAGTTTTACGTCGAGCCGTTATGCGGACAATTGTAGCAGAAGATCATGAGCGTTGTATGCGTTTCGAGGATGGACTTAATGATGGTGAGGGTTCGATTGCTCCGCAACAAGTTAGAAATTTTCGACTCTGGTGGAGAAGGCCAAAATAGCGAAGAGGCTAAGAACTCGAGCAGCGAGCAGAAAGATCCGAAACAAGAGAGAGACACAATGATCTGGTTCTTCTAAGAGATTCGGAAGAAACCGAAATGATGAATCAATTCAAAGCGAGAACCCGGTAGCAAATAATCGAAGTCGAGATTGCCTTGAGTGTGGGAAAAGGCATTTTGGGGAATGTTGGAGGAAAGCAGTGCATGCTACAAATGCGGTTCAATGGAACATCGATTACAAAAGTTGTCCTCGACGAATGGATACGACTCAAGAAGTCCGTAATAATGATGCACAGTGGCCAGGGGTGTCAACCACCGAGAGGTCGTGGACCAGTCGTGGTGGTAATGGGGCTGGTCGTGGTCAAGGTGCACCGGTCGAGGCAATGGTAATAGAGGAAATCGAGATGCAAGGCGACTGGGTGGTTTATGCGGTTAGACGCCTTGAAGCGGCAATGCACTGATGTGATAACCGGTACGTTCTTCATTTTGATGTACTGTTATTGCCTTAATAGATATTGGCTCTACTCATTCATATGTATCTAGTGCCATATCCGAAATCAATTTAGAATCTGAAATTCTCGAAAATGAGATGGCGATGTCAGTCCTTTAGACGATCGATGCTATTAATAAAATATTTAAAGGCGTGCCCTTAAAATCCAAGAGGAAGTATTCTTAGCAAATTTGATGGAACTACCTTTGGTGAGTTCGATCTCATTACAGGCATGGATTGGCTGGTCAAACATCGGCGCAATTGGATTGTCTTTGAAAAGCGAATGTCGATGGGACCTCGGATGATAAGGAAGTCATAATGATTGGTGAGCGAAAGAACTATCGGCAAATGTGGTATCTGCATTAAAAGCGGAGAAGTTGGTGCGGAAAAGTGCAGGGCATTCCTAGCCTTTATCGTGCTTTGGATGCCAAAGAATTATCCGTGAATGATGTGAGGACGGTGAAGGAATTTCCGATGTATTTCTCGAAGAACTTCGGCATACCTCGGATCGGGAAGTAGAATTTGGCATTGAGCTTTTGCAGGGGCGGCTCCGGTGTCCATTGCTCCTATAGAATGGCACCGAAGGAGTTGGCTAAGCTCAAAGCTCAAATTCAAGAATTACTGGATCGAGGATTTATTCGACCAAGTGTGTCTCGTGGGGAGCACCGGTCTTGTTCGTCAAGAAGAAGGATGGATCGATGCGTATGTGCATTGACTACGACAGTTGAATAAATTGACGATCAAGAATCGGTATCCTCTGCCGAGAATTGACGACTGTTTGATCAATTGAAGGGAGCTTGAGCTTTTCTCAAAATTGATTTAAGGTCGGGTTATCACCACTTAAGGTGAAAGAAGCGGACATTTATAAGACGACATTTGGACCGTTACGGACACTATGAGTTTGTAGTGATGCGTTTGGATTAACCAATGCACCAGTGCATTTATGGACATGATGAACCAAGTCTTTCAACCATATTTAGACCGGTTTGTGGTAGTGTTCATAGATGATATATTGGTTTATTCGAGAAGTGAGGAGGAACATGACCACATTTGCGGATAGTATTACAATTACTTCGTGATAAGCAATTGTATGCCAAATTTGGTAAATCGAATTTTGGCTAAAGGAGGTGACTTTCCTTGGTCATGTAGTATCGGTAGAAGGAATAAGGGTGGATCCTCGGAAAATTGAGGCTATTACGGATTGGAAACCACCAACATCGATGGCTGAAATTCGGAGTTTCTTAGGCTTGGTTTGGATACTATAGGCGCTTTGTAGAGGGTTTTAGTTGATTCTGCACCCTAACTAAATTGTTGCGTAAAGGAGTTAGTATATCGGGAATGAAAAGCAGCAAGAGAGTTTCGAGAAATTGAAGAAGATCCCGACGAAGCTCGGTTTTGATTGATTGAGGCCGAAAAAGAATTCACATTTATTGCGATCGTCTCACACAGGTGCAGGTTGTGTGTTGATGCAAAATGGAAAGGTGGTGGCCTATGCTTCTCGTCAATTGAGACCACACGAAGTAAACTACCTACTCATGATTTGGAGTTATTGCCGTTGTCTTTGCTCTAAAGATTTGGAGGCACTATCTCTATGGTGAGAAGTCCATAATCTACACGGATCACAAGAGTCTTAAATACCTCCTTACCCGAAGGAGTTGAATTTAAGACAAAGAAGATGGGTAGAATTGTTGAAAGATTACGATTTCTCCATTGAATACCATCACGGAAAGGCTAACGTGGTAGGCGACGCGTTAAGCCGTGGTGATATCTGAATTAAAACTCTGTTTGCCCATATGAGTCAGTATGAGGATGGCGGTTTGTTAGCGAACTTGGTGAAGCCGTGGTTGGAACAAATCAAGGAAAAGCGGACATCGGATGAGAAGTTGGGACCTTTCTTTGCGACAAGTTGAAAATGGCGAAATTGAGGATTTTGGAATAAACACGGAGGGTGTGTTGTGCTTTCGAGGAAGAGTATGCATGCCTAAGGATTTAGATCTGAGGCAATCGATTCTCTGAGGCGCATAGTAGCCCTTACGCTATGCATCCGGAGGAAATAAGATGTATCGAGATCTCCGTGAAGCGATATTGGTGGCGGGGTTGAAGCGTGAGATTACTGAGTTCGTGGGAAAATGTTTGACTTGTCGACAAGTGAAGCGAACACCAATTACCGTCTGGATTGTTACAACCGATAAAGATTCCTCTTTGGAAATGGGAGAGGATAACTATGGATTTTGTTAGTGGGTTACCGTTAACACTGCTAAGAAAAATTCCGTTTGGGTAATTGTTGATCGGTTGTGAAGACCGCTCATTTCTTGCCGATTAAATGCGGATTATTCATTGCGAAATTGGCGAAACTTTACGTATCCGAAATTGTGAGGTTACATGGGGTACTGTATCTATTATATCGGATAGGGACCCTAGGTTTACATCACGATTACGAAAGCTCGCATGAAGCCTTGGGAACAAAGTTGAATTTCGAGACGACTTTTCATCCTCGGTCGATGGTCGATCGGAGAGAGTAATTGAGATATTGGAAGATATGTTAAGAGGATGTGTAATCGACTTGAGGGTAGTTGGGAGGATTATCTACCTTTGGCGAATTTGCGATATAACTTGACTATCGGTCTAGCATTGAGATGGCACCTTACGAGGCATTGTATGGTCGTAAGTGTCGCTCTCCTATTGTTGGGTGAGTTGGGCGAAAAAGCAGATGTTAGGTCACGAGATGATATCGAGACCGAGGATAAGGTAAAAGTTATTCGAGCACGGTTGAAAGAAGCCTCGAGATAGATGAAGTCGTGACGCAGATCTGAAGCGGAGGGACATCGAGTATAGTGTGGGAGATCGGGTTTTCTTGAAGGTATCTCCTTGGAAAAAGATCTTGATTAGGAAGGAAGGGCAAGCTAAGTCCTAGATATATTGGACCTTATCGTGTCTTTGAAGCGTGTTGGTCGATGGCATATCAGTTGAGTTACCTCGGAGTTGGATCAAATTCACAATGTCTTTCATGTTTCCATGTTGAGGCGTTATAGGTCGGATCCTTTGCACATTATACCGGTAGAAGAATTGGAGTGAATTGATTTGTCCTTTGAAGAAGAACGGTGGAAATCCTAGACCGAGATGTCAAGGTACTAAGGAAGAAAACCGTGCCGTTAGTCAAAGTTCTATGGCGTAACCACGAAGTGGAAGAAGCTACGTGGGAGCCAGAGGATGCAATTGGCAACAATACCCTCACCTTTTTCAACGGGTAAATTTCGAGGACGAAATTTTCTTTAAGGAGGGTAGAGTTGTAACACCCTAAAAATCGAGTATTTAAATTGACATGATTTTGGTGTTTAGATTTTAAAGGAAAAATTTTACTTTTATTTTAGTGTTTATTAAAGTCCTAGAGAGGGTAAAGCATAATTTGGAGAAGAATAAAATTTATTATTGGGAATTTATTGAAGTGAAACAAAGGTGATTAAGACTTAAGCTAAATTATGTGCTAAAGGTGTCATAAAATAAGCATATGGCATGGTGGAGATTGGCGCATGGGTTCAAGTAAGAGGAAGAGGTTGAATCCTTGTATAGCACCTAGATAAAATTTTTGTTTTAATTTTACGCTCATGTCTAGGAAGTGTCGGCAAGGGACATATAAGGAAGGTGTTGACCATGTATTTTTGGTTAGTGTATCAATGGATTAAGGTAACAACTAACATATGGTATGGAATCAAAAGTTTAAGGAAAGATAGGGAGACATAAGGCACATATCAAGGGAAAATTTGGAAAGAATTAATGGCCATTTGACCATATCTTTGGGCGGCAATATTGGTAAGGGGAAGAGCCAAAATTTTGTTAGTTTGGCAAAAATCTCATTCTTTTCTCTTTGGTTGTTCTTTGCACTTTGTGCAGAATTTTATTTTCCTCTCCTATCAACACCCTTTTGGCGAATTTTGCATTTGGTAAAGCCAAAATTTTGTGACCATTTGGTCATTCCTTTTGCCTATCTTGATAGCCAATTCTTTGTGCCTTTTCTTCTTGTCGAAATCACCTATACCAAAATCAATCTCATTCTTTTTTCTTTGCCATGGCCGAATATACCAGCACCTAAAGTTCATATTTTCTTTTCCTTTTCTTCTAATCTCCTTGAAATCAAAACAACATCACCATCATCCTTTTGTTCTTATACTATTTCTTTTTCAATCGAAAATTCTCTCCATCTTCACTCTCTTGGCCGAATGTTATTGTGCCTATAAGCAAAAATTATTTTTCCATTCTTAATCATTTATAGCCGAATCTTCCATCAATTAAACATCATTCTTAATCTTTCTTTTCATTTGTGGGAAGTAGGTAAGGGTTTCTCTCCATTTTGATTTATTGATTAGTGATATTATGGCGAATATCATAGGATTATTGAGAGTCTTTTGGATTGATATAGCATTCATACTAATAACGTTTATTTCGTTATTATTTAGTGCAATAACGGAGATTGGAATTCAAGTGATCGGAGAATCGTGGAAGCGTTGGAAGCGTTTCATTTTAGTAAGAAATCCTACTCTTTAAATCTCTAGTATTATTGATATTATTTTAGATCTAACTAAATTCTTTTGGATCTTGAAATCATCAAGATAGGGAAGAAAAGGCGGTGTTTAGTTATCGTAAGAGGGTGGATCTGTAAATCCCCATTCAAGCGAAGAGGTTTCTGCGGTCAAGGATTTTCCACGGGTTGTGGGCCATCTTCCAAAGAAGTCCATTATTCAAGTAGTACGAACCTCGGAATAGTTATCGTTGGTGGATTCTCGTGACTAGTGAATCGATAAGCGAGGCAAAACCGAAAATCAAGTGATTCAAAATCAAGAGGGTAAGATTTTGGATCCATTATCGATTAAGATTTATTTTCTGAGTTAGTTGACTAACGAATCAAAATATATTTTAGGTCCGAGAGGCGAGAAGGGTTAATACTCACAGTGTCGAGGTGTGTAATTTTCACACTCATTATTGTCTCGGTTGGATGTCAAATTTCGATATGTTGGTAAATCGTAAAAAGCGATTAGATCGGTAAAAGCATACAAAATGTTATTATGACAAAATACGTAAAAATGACAAAATCGTAAAAATTACGAAAATGCCCTCGAGATATTAATTGTTATTATGAAAATTGGATGTTTAAGTGAAAATGGGCCGTAAATACTCTAGTTAGTGAAAATGGGCCGTAAATACTCTAGTTAAGTGAAAATGGGCCGTAAATACTCTAGTTAAGTGAAAATGGGCGAAAATACTCTAGTTCGATAAATCGGGCCAAAACACTCTAGTTCGTTAAAATTTAGCCAAAATACTCTAGTTTGTTAAATGGGTCAAAGCCCACTAAATTGCTAAATAGACAAATTGCTATAATTATGGGCCAAATGAAATATTATTATTAAACCCACCATGTTATGTATTGTTAATAAATTTTATATTTTAAAGTACATGTATAATTGCATGGGTGGGATATATGAAGAGAAGAATGGCGATTGCCACAATATCGACTTATTGCCTCTAGTTCGGTGGCTCTGCCACAATATCGACTTATTGCCTCTAGTTGGTGGCTCTGCCACAATATAAACTTATTGCCTCTAGTTGGTGGCTCTGCCACAATATCGACTTATTGCCTCTAGTTAGGTTGGCTATGCCACAATTATAAAAAGGCTCAATGCCTACGATTGGTGTGATGGCGGGGTGGGTTGACTTGATCCCCAGGTGTGATGGTTGATGCAGGGGTGTTAGCGGATGGATATTAGGTTTGGGTTGGGAATTACATTTTCATGCACTATTAATTATTTTAAATTCATGATATATTGTTGAATTACGAATTGGGCTCAAGCCCGACATAATATCTTGACAATCTGCCCAATAATGGTGGTAAGTGAGTTACACATTGAGTTCTAAGTAACTCACCCTTTAATTTCTTTCCATCTCGGGTAATGGAAGCCGATGTGGACTTGGGTGAGGATGACTTCGTGGAGGCCATCTTGCTAAATATGGGTTATTTAAAACTACGAACTTCTAATAATTATTTTTACTATTTTGGGATGTTGTAATAAATGGCCTCTATAAATAACTTATGGATTTTATGTGTGTTTGGAATTTAAACTTTATTTTGGACTTTTAAATCATGGGTTATGATTATATGATGCTTTATAAAAATAAATTTGGGTTTTCAAGTATATGAAATTCTTTTATAAATAATTCTTTTTTGTTAACTCTTTAACAAATCTCTTATGATTTTAATAATACAATGATTTTCAACTAATGTTTCAAATATTTATCAAAATCAAATACTCTTCAAATTTTAAACCACATGTATAAAATGTAGTTTTCAACTCATTAAAGATTTAAGAATAGCTCGAATCATGTAACAAACCAAATCTAGTCTCGACGCATAGACCGGGTTTGGGGTGTTGGACTCCATATTAGGTTTGCCCTAATCATGATTTTAAATCATCATATCTCTAGGGTTGCGATCAACTTCCCTTAACTATACTAGATCTACTCTTAAACATGGAATATTCCCCCTCTGCCTAAGCACATCAATACTTGAATCAATATCCTAAAATATCAAAACAAGAATTAAGAACACATAATTAAGAACAAATCAAGTATTTATCATATAGTTTAGAAAATAATAACAAGATCCGTCTTAGGTTTCATCCCCTCAGGTATCTGAGGAGTTTAGTTCATAATCATTAAAGAATACATCTCAGAAGAAAATATAAAACAAAACATAAGAAAAACCCTAAAACCCCCTGAAGGAATTGAAGGAGAAGTCATCAATCTTGAGTATAATTTCGGCTTCTTGAGATGAATCAAATGGCTTTCTTCGAGTGAATCCCACAATTCTGGCCTCTTTGGCTTGGCTCCTTAGCCTAGCTGAACGCCCTTTAAAGGTTGGCCTCTAGGGTGTTTATATAGGCTTTTGGAATGTCTTTCTTTGCCTCTAAGTACCTTAATCCGAATGAAACTCTAATAGGTCACGGTATGGACACGCTCGTGTGGCACGACTGTATGAATCGAATCCAGGTCGTGGTCGGATCTACTAAAGAGACACGGTCATGTGTCTCGAGCCCAGGCCATGTGAATTTCGTACTTTGGCCCATTTTCTCTATTTTTGGCCCATTTCTCATTTCTTTCAACCTCCGGTGCTCTCCTAAGTATAAAACGTGAAATTAAAGGATTAGGAGAACCAAATTCCACAATAAAAAGGATAAATCATCCAAAAGTATGCTAAATGCAGGATTAAAACATGTATATATTACAGTTTATCAAATACCCCCACACTTAAGCATTTGCTTGTCCTCAAGCAAAAATCTCAACCCACAATTAAAAATGAACTTCCCTCAATTCATAATATTCATCGATAATTTTTCATCATAATTCATAGATAATTTATACATGGATAATTTAACTAAAAGAGCCTAAAGATTCAAACGATATAAGTCATACATTTATAGCACGAAAAATATAGGTGTTTCCCCTTATCTAAATAATTACCTTTGATTCAAAACTAACAAGGATTGACATCCTTACTAAAGATCCACTCAAATCACTCAAAGTGTTTAAGGTTCAAGAAAAGCACTCATAAGTCAACATGAAAGTTAATCCCATCGGCTTGCCTAAAAATCAAATCTCCACCACTTTAAAATGAGATGATATACAAATCAAAAGGTCTTTAAAAGTGTTGTAACGAGGCTTAGGTTAAAGGTGTGGACAAAGGCTGAATTAGAGGGTTAGAATCGAGATTGAATTGACAATTTACCTAACTAGAAAAATGAACTAATCCTGAATAATTACATCAATTGAAAACTTGGAACACAAATAATACGAGCTTCTTCTTCAAGATGTGGAATTTAAACGTATAAGCTCACTTAATTATGAACTAATAATGAATATACTTTAATTTTTTTATTTTTTTATTTTTTAAGAACAAATCAAATAATTACATAATATAAGATGAATTCAACTACTGAAATAAAATAATTAGGCAACTGATCAAATCAATTCTCAATAGAAGGGTAGTCAAGAGAAATGGTGATAACAAATACAAGATGGGTTTTAGGTTAATATTAGTGGGTGAGTCAATAAAAAGGGTTGTTAGGATCAAAAGGGTTCACTAGGGGTTAATTGTGAGGATAGGTTTTTAGTGGAGTAAGTGGGTTAAATCTTAAGTGCCTTTGTCATTTCTGTATATGAAATCAATAATGTGGTCTCGACATGTATAATTGAAGCAAGTTCTAGGATAACAAATCAATGTTGACACACTCATAATCAACAAAAGTGAGCACGAAAAGAATATATGCTCTAAAAGGCTCAAAATCTCACAAAAATTATGGGTTTTTGATATCAACTTTGTAAATTTTAAACTTCAAGGTAATAATTAGATTCAGGTCAACAACTTAGCAAATTTTTAATTTTGAAAATAAACTCATCATGATTGACTCTCTAGTCTCCTAAGGTTTAAATCTTCAATGTACAATTATCGATGACTTAATCCAAAACATATCAATAAAAATCATAAATCAACAGAAAATTCTAATTAGTAATATGAGAAAATTACTTAAGACAAGATATCATTCAGGGATTTTAGAATAATACAAAAAGTTAGGAACTTTTTTGAAATAAAATTCACCCCCACACTTAAGATGTACATTGCCCTCAATGTATAAAGATAGATAATAATGTAGTAAGAAAATTAAAAGATAGAGAGAGAAGTGAAACTTCCTGAATTTTTGGATGGAATCCTTGAGTTGGGAGTGTGGAAACTTGATTCGGAGGTGAAAGATAGGTTGGAGGGGGCGTCATTGGTAGTGGTGTGGTGGCCGCCAATAATCTTTGCGCTAGATGAAGAAATTGGGAATTTCATAAAGAGTTAGCCAGGGAATAATAAGAATAATTTAAATTATACTAATTATTTATTTAAAGAAAATAAAGATAAAAAGGAAGAATGTAAGAAGTAAAATAGAATTAAAAGAAAGGATTGATGGACTGAAAAGTCCTTATTGTTAGATGGTTAGCAAGGTGGGTGTGATTTCTAAGGCCGTGGTATGTGATTCCCAAGCAGCCTTTAGAACCTAAAACCAAGAAACTAAAATAAAATAAACTAAATTTAGTATAAGAGAAATAAAGATAAGGAAAATAAAGGAGAAGAGAAAAGAAAAAGAAAGATTAAATGGACTCAAAGGTCCTTTTCCTATCGAGTTAATGAAGCGGCAGGCATAAACTTATGTAGATTGGTCTTGCACAGGGAGACCGTGCTAGGGTCCTTCCACTTCTTTGACATGGATATGGTGCAGATAAAAAATGTTGGAGAATGAAGAAGGAAGAAAATGAAAAGGGAAGGAATTGTAAAGGATATGAAAGAAGGGGAATGGGGAGTAGGTGAGAAGGGGAGAGGGGAGAGGGGTGTTTTAAATAAAAATTTTAGCTCTGGTACATCCCCACGCCCGTGCATCATGGGTGTGTCGAGTCACATGGCTGTATTGCATGACCATGCGGTGGTTCATTTGTTTCTCCCACGTTTGGGTGCAGGTCGCCACGTCCGTGTTGATAAAACAGTGTCGGCCATGGCTGTGTCGCACGGTCGTGGTGTTTAGTCAGAGCCCGTGGCTTGAAGATATTTTTTGTCTTGTTTCGTACTATCTATGCCATGCCAGTACAAGAATCTGTAGTGTCCACACGGCCATAGCCACGGCCGTGTGTAAGGTCGTGTGGTATGGAAATCTGCACTTTGGTTAGTTCATAGTTAGGTGCTAAAAAGGAAAAAATAAAAGTAAAAATAAAAATGTAAAAATTAATGGGGTTAGTGTTCTGGTTGTCTCCCGAGAAGCACTCGTTTAAAGTCTTAAGCTAGACTTACCTCTCATTCGCATGATCATGGTGGTTTAAGGAGTTGAAAGTCCTTTATCATGCTACCAATTCTATTATCAATATATAATTCAAGTCGAGTAGCATTTACTTTAAAAGTTCCGAATATAGGATTACTTACCTCGACTGTTTCGTATGGGAAGACATTGAGTACCTTAAAAGGGATTTCTTCATTTGTATTAAGGTTGGAAGGGAAGATCCGAGGATCTGTCTTATCTAACAATACATGATCTCCTATTTTGAAGTGATTTGTTGTTCCTATAAGCTCGTCTGGGGGTTCCCTCAATTTTGCTTCGTGTATTCCTAATTTTTCCTTGAAATGTGTCTTCCACTCGTCTAGGTCATTGATCTGAAGCCGTCTTTCCTCGTGAATTATTTCTTTGTTGTCATGAGGTATAGAATCTGGCTCAGTTGTGTGATTCTGTGGTGCTTCCTGAAAAGAAGATTTAACCGAATGGTCATTAATAAATTTAATTTTTTCACCTTAATTACTTGATGTCCTAGCTGAGTCGAGAGCTTGAAGACTGATTGATTCATTACCTACACGGAGTATGAGTTCTCCTGTACCAACATCAATTTTAGTTCTAGCAGCTGCTAAAAAGGGTCTTCCAAAATTTAAGGGGATACTATTGTCCTCATCCATATCTAAAACAATGAAGTCTACTGGGAATATGAATTTGTCAATTTTTACTAGAACATCCTCAATTATACCCCTAGGAATTCTAATAGTTTTATCAGCTAATTTAATGCTCATCCTAATTTGTTTGGGTCTCCCTAGACCTAGATGTTTAAACATTTTATAAGGCATAACATTTATGCTTGCCCTTAAATCAGCTAAAGCATTATCAATAGATAAACTACCAATTAAGCATGGAGTTTTAAAACTCACTGGATCTTTTAATTTTTGTGGTAGTTTATTTTGCAACATTGCTGAGCATACTGTGTTTAATTCCACATACAACTCCTCGTCTAACTTCCATTTGTTTGTCAATAGCTCTTTTAAAAATTTCCTTGAGTTAGGCATCTACGAAAGAGCTTCAAGAAATGGTAAGTTGATATGTAATTTTTTTAGAAGTTTAAGAAACTTACCGAATTGTTCATCTGCGCGGTCTTGCTTCATCGTATTGGGATATGACACACGAGGTTGGTACTCTTTAATTACTGGTTTAGATTTTTCTTGGCTTACCACAACCTTACCTTCACTTGCCACAGGTTCTTGCCTCGGGTTTGGTTCGTCTAACCCTTCACTATCGTAAGTGATAATGGCCTGAAGTTGCTCTTTTGGGTTAGTCTCAGTGTTACTTGGTAAGCTACCTTGTAGTCGTTCTGAGATCAACTTGGCAAGCTAACCTAACTGGTTCTCGATCCTTTGAATTGATGCTTGCTGATTTTTTAGTGTTGTTTTGGTGTTTTGGAAATGAGTTTCTGACTCCGCGATAAATTTTGTCAGCATCTCTTCAAGGTTCGGCTTCTTTTCTTGTGGGTAGGGCTGCTGTTGAAAGCCTGGAAGGGGTTGTTGTCTCTGATTCCCTTGGCCACCCCATGAGAAATTGGGGTGGTTCCTCCAACCTGGATTGTAAGTGTTAGTATAGGGATTATTTTGATGTTGAGGATTATTACCCATATAATTTATCAGCTCGTTTTCCATGCCATATCCGTAGGGTGGGTACTCAGGATTCGCCACACCTCTACTTGTTTCGCACTGCATTACCGGATGTACCTGCGAAGAACGGAAACCATCAATCTTTTTATTTAACATCTCTACTTGATTTGATAGCATGGTTATTGTGTCGAGGTTGAAAACTTTGGCTGCTTTTGTTGGCCTTGTCCTTGTAACTTGCCACTGATAGTTGTTCAGTGGCATCTCCTTTATAAACTCATAGGCCACCTCAGGAGTTTTGTTATTAAAGGTCCCGCTGACGGCTGAATCAATCAACTGCCTGGTTGAGGGGTTCACACCTGTTGTAAAAAGTTTGGACCTGTAGCCACAAGGGTAATCCATAGTGTGGGCACCTTCTCAATAGATCTTTGAATCTCTCCCATGCATCATAAAGTGTTTCTAAATCCATCTGCACAAAAGAAGATATATCATTCATCAACTTGGCCATTTTGGCCGGCAGAAAATATTTTAACAAAAATTTTTCAGTCATTTGATCCCATGTAGTGATTGATCCTCGTAGAAGAGAATTCAACCACTATTTAGCTTTATTCCTCAAAGAAAAGGGAAATAATCGAAGATGGATGGCATCATCAGAAACGCTATTTATTTTGAAAGTATCACAAAATTCTACGAAATTTGCCAAGTGATTATTTGGATCTTCATCCTACAAACCATCAAACTGAACAAATTGCTGTATCATTTGAATAGTGTTAGGTTTCAGTTCAAAATTATTAGCAGCAATAGCAGGCCTAACAATATTTGACTCTGTTCCTATTAAATTAGGTTTAGCATAATCATACATAGTTCGAGGAGCATGATTTTCAGCCACCTGCTAAGGTAGTGGATTATTCTCAGCCATCTTTTCGGTAGTATTAATTTCGTTCTCTTGCTCTTCTTCTATGTAATTTAAGCTTCACCTTATTTCTCTACGATTTCTGCGAACAGTACCTTCGATATCACTATCATAAATTAAGGGTCTTGTCGGGTTCCTTCTAGTCATAAACTGGAGGTACTTGCGAAGCAAAGAAGAAAATTTAGAAAAGTAAAAATAAAATTTAATTGCAAAAATAAAATATGGCTAAAGTAATAAAAATTGAGCGTTCTTAATATTTTAGTTCCCCAACAACGATGCCAAAAACTTGATCGTGTCTGAAAGTAATAAAATTTATAATATAAGTGATCGAGCCTAGAAACTAACTATCACCACGATTGAGGCAAGCGCACCTATCGAACAGTAGTATAGCTTAGAGGCAAGACTGGATTGTCGAATCCAAGGGAACTAAAAGTACTAATACTAACTTTCTTTTTATTATTTAGCCTAAGAATTAAGGGAATTGTTATTTAATCTAAAATTAACTAACTACTAAGCTAAAGATGCTAAGACACAAAGAAGGAATTGGGGAAATACTTTTTGGGAAAACCAATTGATTAAGACAATACCCGAGGAAGAATCCACTTAGACTTCACTTGTTATCTAACTCTGAACCAGACAATTTATTCACTTGACTTGATCCGTAGGATTCCCTAATTTATATTAATACCTCTCTCGAGGCTACTAATGTCTAACCCTAGGTTGATTAATTGAAATCTCTTTCTAATTAAAACCCCTAGAATTGCATTAACTCGATCTATGGACTTCCATATTAGGTTTGACCCTAATCCGACAGATTTTCGTCATCCTATCTCTAGGGTTGCGATCAACTCCGCTTAACTATGCTAGATCTACTCTTAAACAAGGAATATTCCTCCTCTGCCTAAGCACATCAATACTTGAATCAATATCCTGAAATATCAAAACAAGAATTAAGAACACATAATTAAGAACAAATCAAGTATTCATCATATAGTTCAAAAAACAATAACAAGATCCGTCTTAGGTTTCATCCCCCTTAGGTATCTGAGGGGTTTAGTTCATAATCATGAAAGACTACATCTCAGAAGAAAATATAAAACAAAACAAAAGAAAAACCCTAAAACCCCCTTAAGGAATTAAAGGAGAAGTCCTCAGTCTTGAGTATAATTTGACTTCTTGAGATGAATCAACTGGCTTTCTTCGAGTGAATCCCACAAGTCTAGCCTCTCTAGCTTGGCTTCTTGGCCTAGCTGAACGCCCTTTGAAGGTTGGCCTCTAGGGTGTTTATATAGGCTTTTGGAATGTCTTTCTTTGCCTCTAAGTACCCTAATCCAAATGAAACTCTAACAGCTCGCGGCAGGGACACGTACGTGTGGCACGATCGTGTGAATCGAATCTAGGCTGTGGTTGGATCTGCTAAAGAGGCACGGCTATGTGTCTCGGGCCCAGGCCATGTAAATTTCATACTTTGGACCATTTTTTCGTTTTGGCCCATTTCTCGTTCTTTTCATCCTCCAGTGATTTCTAAGTATAAAACATGAAATTAAAGGATTAGGAGCACTAAATTCCACAATAAAAAGGATAAAATCATCCAAAAGTATGCTAAATGCCAGATTAAAACATGTATATATTACAATTTATCATTGACCTTGACGGAATACTCCTCGTAACCGACACCCACAAGGTTGTGGCACACAATCGGGTTGACGAATGAGATGACTTTCTGTTAGAATTAAGTGACCCGAATCCTTATTTAAATAAAATACAATAGTAAAAAAAAATAAATGAAGAATCCCTATAGAACTACACATTTATTTTATTTTAAATATGGTTTTTAAACCTTATTAAACTCCATCTATTTGATATTGATTAGAATAAGGTGTTTTAATCTTACTACACTCCTATTAGAATATGGTTTTACAAGCCTATAAAGAGACATAGTTTATTCCTCTTATAATTATTCAAATTCACTATAGTGAATTTTCTTCTCCTCTGCTCGTGGTTTTTTCCCGAAAGGGTTTTCACGTAAAATCTTTGTGTTTTTTAATTTTTATTTCTCTTTTCTTTGTGATATATTGTCATTATCGATGTTATATTTTTTTCACAAATTGGTATCAGAGCTTCAAGGTTTTTCATCTCGATCATAGTAATGGCATCTTTGAAGTATGAAATTTTGCTGTTGGATCGCAACACCAGATTTGCATTGTGGCAGATAAAGATGGAGGCAGTTCTTGCGGAGATGGATTTAGAGGAAGCCCTACTAGGGGTAGATAAGATGCCTTCGACATTGGCAGAGGAAGAGAAGAAGCACAACGATCGAAAGGCATTAACACAGTTACATCTGTATTTGTCTAACAGAATTTTGCAGGATGTGATGAAGGAAAAGACCGCCCCTGCATTATGGAAGAGGCTAGAACAAATATGTATGTCGAAAACTCTAACCAGCAAGTTGCATATGAAGCAACGTCTTTATGCTCATCGTTTAGAGGAAGGTGCGCCTGTGCACAAACACTTAACAATGTTTAAAGAAATTCTCTCAAACTTGGATGCCATAGAGGTTCAGTATGATAAGGAAGATCTAGGGTTAATTTTACTTTGTTCGTTGCCCCCGTCTTATTCAACCTTTAGAGACTCGATTTTATATAGCTGCGAGTCTCTCATAGTTGATGAGGTTTATGATTTTTTGACCTCTTATAATAAGGTGAAGCATCTTGTGGCTAAACCTGACTCTCAGGGAGAGGGTCTCATTATTCGTGAGAGATAAGATAGGAATGCTGATGATGATCGTAGAAGGACATAGGAACTGAATCCTCGCGATAAATCTAAGGGTAGATCGAAGTCTTCAAATAAAGGTAAAACTTGTAACTTCTGTAATAAGAAAGGGCACATTAAATCTGAGTGCTTTAAGCTACAGAACAAGATAAAAAGGGAGGCTGCGAATCAAAAGGGCAAACAACCAGAAAATTTCGGTGAAGCTGATGTTGTAGAAGACTACTGTGATGGGGAACTTCTAGTCACTTCTGTTAACAATTCTAAAGTAAGCGATGAGTGGATCCTTGATTCGGGTTACATCTTCCACATGAGTCCTAATAGGGATAGGTTTACAAATTACGAAACAGTATCTGAAGGTGTTGTTTTGATGGGAAATAATGCTTCGTGTAAAATCGCAGGTGTTGGAACAATTAAAGTTAAGATGTTTGATGGAGTTGTTAGAATACTTAGTGATGTATGACATGTTCTAGAATTGAAAAGAAATTTAATTTTGTTAAGTACTCTTGATTTAAAAGGGTACAAATACACAACTGAAAGTGGGATTTTGAAGATTTCTAAAGGTTCCCTCGTTGTGATGAAAGGGCAGAGAAAGACTGCAAAGTTATATGTTTTGTAGGGTTCTACTGTTATTGGTGATACAGCTGTCTCTTCCTCTTCCTTGTCAGATGATGATATTACTAAACTTTGGCATGTGCACCTGGGGCATATAAGTGAGAATGGCATGGCAAAATTGAGCAAAAGAGGACTTCTTGATGGGCAAGGAATTTGCAAACTGAAGTTCTATGAGCACTACATTTTTAGGAAGCAAAAGAGAGTTTGGTTCACTAGATGAATCCATAACATGAAGGGAATATTGGAGTATATTCATTCTGATCTGTGGGGCCCATCAAGAGTGCCTTCAAGAGGTGGAGCTAAATATATGTCAACTTTTATTGATAATTTTTCCAAAAAATTTGGGCATTCTTCTTGAAGTTGAAAGGCGATGTGTTTTCTACATTTAAGTCTTGGAAAACTATGATTGAAAAAAAAATGGGAAAACAAATAAAATATCTCCACACAGACAATGGCTTATAGTTTTATTCCGATGAGTTTAATAAACGGTGCAAGTCAGAAGGGATCGTGAGACACTTGACAGTCCGTCATACTCCACAGCAAAACGGCATTGCAGAACAAATGAACAGAATGATCATGGAGAAGGTTCGATGTATGTTGTCAAATTTCAACTTACCAAAGTCATTTTAAGCCGAAGCAACCTCTACTACATGTTTTTTGATCAACCGATCTCCATCCATTGCCATTGAGAAAAAGACTCCACAAGAGGTATGGTCTGGTAATCCTGTTAATTATTTTGATTTAAAGATCTTTGGGTGTCTAGCGTATGCTCATGTTGATAATGGAAAATTGGAATCGAGATCCATTAAATGTGTTTTTCTTGGTTATAAAGCTGGTGTAAAAGAGTATAAGTTATGGTTTCCTGAAAATAGAAAAGTTGTGATTAGCAGAGATGTTGTTTTTGATGAAATTGCTATGCTACCTAACTTATCTCTTAAAAATTCTTCTAATAAAGAAAATCAAAAGCAGGTGGAGCATCAGATTAATACAAAGTCGACTCCTCAAACCAGTACAAAAATTAAGAATAGAGTTGCTTCTTCACCACAATACTCTATCACCAAAAATAGAGCTAGAAGAGAAACTAAACTACAAAGAAGTATGCTAAGGCTGATCTAGTTGCTTATGTTTTAAATGTGGCTGAAGATATAGATGCAAACCAAGAGCCGTCTAATTATTCAGAGGCGGTTAGCTATGAAGACTCAGAAAAGTGAATGTTTGCTATGCAAGAGGAGATGGAATCACTCCACAAAAATAGAACATGGGATCTTGTGAAACTTCTTAAAGGTAAAAAGGTTGTTCACTGTAAATGGATGTTTAAAAAAAAGAAGGGACTTCAAGAGTTGAATAACCCAAATATAAAGTAAGGCTTGTTGCAAAGGGTTATAGTCAAATTCTAGGAGTGGACTTCACAGATATGTTCTTCCCAGTTGTAAAGCATAGTTCGATTCGAGCTTTGCTTGGTATTGTGGCCATGCATTATTTGGAGCTTGAACAGTTAGATGTAAAAACTACATTTTTGCATGGAGAACTTGAGGAAGATATTTACATGCAACAACTAGAGGGTTTTACAGTCTTAGAAAAAGGGGACTATGTTTGCTTGCTGGAAAAGTCTCTTTACGGTTTGAAACAGTCACCAAGATAGTGGTACAAGAGGTTTGATTCCTTTATGACTTCTCATGATTTTAAAAGAAGTAGTTTTGATAGCTGTGTTTACTTTAAGAAAAACAGTGATGTTTCTTTTGTGTATCTACTTCTTTATGTTGATGACATGTTGATAGTAGCAAAGGATAAAGGAGAGATACGAAAGGTCAAAGCCCAACTAAGTGAAGAATTTGAGATGAAAGATTTGGGACTAGCAAAGAAGATACTTGGTATGGAGATTCTCAGAGATAAAAAAGAAAGTAAATTGTACCTAAGTTAGAAGGGGTACATTGAGAAAGTTCTTTGCAGGTTCAATATGCAGAGTGCTAAGCCTATTAGTACTCCTTTAGTAGCCAATTTCAGACTTTCATCGGCTTTGTCTCCACAATCAGATGATGGGATTGAGTACATGTCACATGTTCCATACTCTAGTGCAGTGGGATTTCTCATGTATACTAGTTCACGTTCAGATTTATCATATGCAGTTAGTGCAGTGAGCAGATACATGGCGAATCCCGATAAAGAACATTGGAAAGCAGTTCAGTGGATTTTAAGATACTTACAAGGTACTACTGATGTTTGCTTACAGTTTGGAAGAACTAGAGATGGAGTTATTGGGTATGTTGATGCTGATTTTGCTGGAGACCTTGACAAAAGAAGATCTCTTACTGGTTATGTCTTTACAATCAGAGGTTGTGCCATCAGTTGGAAAGCTACTTTGCAAACTACAGTTGCTTTGTCTACCACTGAAGTTGAGTACATGGCGATTACTAAGGCTTGTAAAGAAGCTATTTGGTTGAAGGGACTCTTTAGTGAGCTCAATGTAGACCTTCAAATCAACACAATATTTTGTGACAGTCAGTGCCATCTTCCTTACAAAAGATCAAATGTTTCATGAGAGAACAAAACACGTTGATGTTCAGTATCATTTTGTTCATGATATTATTGCTCTTGGTGATATTCTTGTGAGAAAAATTAGTACTCATGAAAATCCTGCAGATATGATGACTAAGTCAATTCTTATAACCATGTTTGAGCATTGCTTAGACTTGGTTGGTATTCATTGTTGAAGTTAAACCCTTAAGGGGTTTTATGGAAGAGGTAGGGAACTTGTTCATTGAGAGTTCGCGATGAAGAACTTATTCATTGAGAATTCGTGTCAAGGTGGAGATTGTTAGAACTAAGTGACCCGAATCCTTATTTAAATAAAATACAATGGTAAAATAAAATAAAAGAAGAATCCCTATAGAACTACATTTCATTTATTTTATTTTAAATAAGGTTTTTTAAACCTTATTAATCTCCATCTATTTGATATTTATTAGAATAAGGTGTTTCAATCTTACTACACCCCTATTAGAATATGGTTTTACCAGCCTATAAATAGACATAGTCCATTCCTCTTGTAATTATTCGAATTCGACATAGTAAATTTTCTTCTTCTTTGCCCGTGGTTTTTTCCCGATAGGGTTTCCACATAAAATCTGTGTGTTCTTTAATTTTTATTTCTCTTTTCTTTGTGATATATTGTCATTACCGACGTTATATTTTTTTCACACTTTCTAATTTAAATTTCTATCATGCACATCATCATCTAGTTTGTTAACTTTTAATTTATATTGTATTGATTTTTTACATCCATAATCTACTTATTCACATTATATAAAAAAACATTTGTTTATTTTTTTATTTTAGATGCTTATAACAAAAATGAAAAAATTGTTTGTATTGTATGTTGTATTGAATTTTTACATCAATAATATATTTATTTACAATTTACCAAAAAATGAAAAAATTGTTTGTATTGTATTCTATTGCTTTTTTACATCAACAATATAATTATTTACAATTTACCCAAAAAAAAAAAATGGACAAATTTTTTGTTTTTTTTTTGTATGTTTATTAGAACACTGAATAAAATTTTTAATTTGATCTTCGCCTCAATGTTGCCTCCAAATGTGGACATGTTATCTTATTATGCCCCAGGTTTCTATAATAACTACATAACCTCGATTGGCCTAACTTCTCCTGAATATTCATACTGTTGTGTATGCGACTAGATTTTGATCAACCTTTTGGCTTGCGATGCAACATAATATCTGGAAGCAACTCGAATGGAGCGCTCATAATAGGCGGCCACATACTTTCATTTGGGAGTAGTTGGAATTCAGAATTTTATGCTTTATATATCTATTTTAGTTTGTATACTTCATTAACATACCTTATACAATCCATAGTGCCGAGGAGTATGTAGCAATTGCATGTACACATGGAAAACAAAGTACTTAAAATCTCCCACAGTCACAGGTACTTTGTCTTAAGTATACACGGTACAATCCTATGATAATACCCTCATCGGGTCTATGGAACTTTGTAAATCGAAATATGTCATTTGGACGTGAGTGACACACTATAGACATAGAGTTTGCTTTTTCTGCATTTTCTATAATATATTTCATTACTTCTTCTCACCAAATGTGTCCATCCTTTGTCTCTTCATCATATTTTTCCATCTGCTTTGGAAACAAGGCTGATAAGTAAAAATATGTTTCTTTGACCACTGACGTTATCGACAATGATGCGTCCCCTTTAATACAAAACTTATGCATTCTGCTAGTTTTATTGTCATGTGTCTATATTGTAAACCTCCATCATATGATTGATTCCACTATTCCTTGGGTTTCTCATTGAGGTATTGAGCATCGAATTCATTTATTGCTTGAAAATTCTCCAACATTTCATGGAATCGATACTGGACGAATTTTTAACACCCTATACTAGACTCGATCGCCAAATATGAGCTATGGGATGCCATATTAATCGCCAAAGCATCTACTATTCAATTTACCCTTTTATATATGATATAAACAATATTATTAAATCTTAATATGATTTTCCATCATTTTTGGGTCTTACACGAGCTTATGAAAGCTCTTTTTCTAACTCGAGGTTGAATTAGAACCAAATCGTAAAAGTCAACAAATATTGGGTTGACGTTGCAACTTCGAGGGGTTTCTCGTCGCGATGCAACATATTGACTAGACTCGTCGCAACATTAAAGTCCTGACATCGTGAAGTAACCTCTGTTTCTAACAAATTCCAATTTGGTACCTATTCAAACCATATCAACACCTAACCAATTGTCAATTTAGCCATTTAATTAATAATACCATATTCATAAGCTCAATTCTAACCACAAAACAAAATTTAACATATTCATAATTCAATATATATCATTCATGTAACACCCTCACTAAAACACCCCAAACCCGGCCCACAAGCCCTGACCGGATCTGGCATGCTCCTTGAGTAAAACGTAGTAAATCCTCATTTTGTCATGTTGGAAAATTGGTGGTTTTGAAGAAAAATCGGTTTGAGTTATGATCAATTTGAAAACCATGTTGTTTTTGAAGTTTGTATTGAAACGATATTATCATGTTTCAAAAGTTACAAGTTAATAGAATTGCCAAATTTTAGAGCTTTTTATTTTTAACTTGAAAACCGTAGGTGTTTGGGTGTCAAAATAATTGAAGTTGTTTCTGAAAATGTTTAATCATTTGTTTGTGTGTTTGTATCATAATAAAAATTAAAACGTAAACTTAAAACAGCTAGATGATAATGGCCTTATTACATCAAAATATAACCCAAAATAAATCAAATAAAACTTAATAAGAAAAATCCAAAATCTTTGAAATGAGCATGGCCACCCCTAAGTCCCTGCCGACCTGGTCCATTTACTGGGTATCACCTGCAAAATGTTAGCCCACAAAGGGTGAGTCAACAGACTCAGTGTGTGACAGCCATCATAGATTCCCAATCGATAAAACATATTATATCACATATATTAATCATAGGCAACGATGCAACCCAAACCCACCTAGATATCCATCCTCTACACATCACCCGTACCTACCAATCACACCGTGGGGATTACTAAATCGACCCTCCATCCGCTACACATCATCGAAGGCAGTCGCTGTAGCCAACTGCTCATTGCCCTTATAATTGTGGCATAGCCACTAGATAACGTGACAGAGTCACCAGATTCATATTATGTGACATAGGTCACCAGATAATGTGGTAAAAACCACTAGAACACTTCCCCTTTATCATTATCACCCATATGCCCATGCAACATACAAGTCGTACAGATATCATGCAATCTACCTTACCTCATGGCCATAACAAACTTTCTCATATTTTCATAGCAATGTTCATAAACATTATTAACGAGTAATATGGGGTACATACCTGATTACACTGCACCATTAAATGGTACTCTTAGCCGTATTCATTCATTGCCTTATTAACATATACATAATCATTATTATTATTAAGCGGGAATTTAGGGTGGGTTACACACAGTTACTAACACGATTATCGAATCCCAAAATCCGATCTCACGACTAGATCCCTTTCCTATATTCGGCTAACACTAAGAACATTAGCAAAGAGGCCATTCGACTATCTGACAAATCCAGAAGGGTTAACGCAACCATAATCCTTACCTTGATGCCGATTTGGTTACCAATCCGAATCCCAAAACTATGTGATAAGCCTTCCTTGAAATCGGCCAAACACTAATATACTCAAACGGTTAGCTTTCGACTTTTCAAATAACTAAGAGACGAATTGAATCAATACGAAATCTTACCACTGACTTACTGAAAACTATTGATTAGGGAAAAGATGATTCCGATCTACTACTTCAAAATCCCGGAGATCTTAAAAGAAACCAATTGCATGGTTGATTAAAAGTCAAGACAAATGCCGAAATTTGACTTTTGTCCTACTCATGTCGACAAAGAAGAAATAAGGGAGAATAATGGAGATTCAGTCATGACAGACTTACCTATTCCAAACTGATTAGAGAAGAAAGCAAAGGAGATCTCTGCTTGGTTGATATTCGGCCAAAAACTGAGAAGAAAAGAGATTAAGAGATTTCGGCAATGGCTTAAGAAAAGGCACTTGAGATTCGGCCAAAGAGGAATGGGAGAAAGATGAATGGTATTCAGCTTTGGTTTTCAGAAAAGAGATTAAGAGAGTTTTGGCTTTTGATGACAGAAGAGGTTGTGAGAAGAAGAAAAAGAATGTTGGTGAGGCTCAAGTTATGGTTCAGCTGAGGTGAGAAAGAGGAAGAAAAGAAAATAAAAACTTAAGGATGCCAAAAGAATTTTGGCACTAACTCCCCTTCAAGACCGAAATTGTCATCCTAGAAGTCCCTTGGCCGGCCAACTCTCCCTCTCTCATCCCAATCCCCCTTTTCACTCCTACTTAGCCGAATCTTTAAGCTGTCAGACCCAATCTACACTTCATCCTTTCAGAGTCCCTGTGCCGTCCACCACTGCACCTCCTTGTCAAAAAATAAAAGCTCCAAAATGCTTCCCTTGCTGCTTGAACCTAGGCCCCTTTACACTCCCTATGGCGTCACCTCACAAGGCCCTAAGTGGCGCCTCTTTGCCACCTTACCAACTTAGTTCTTGTGTCCTAAGCCACACAATAAACTCCTTAAGGCCTAGCTCCCTTAGTTCCCCTTTTTAGGCTTAAAATAAAATATTTTTCTAAGGCTTCTACCTACATCCCAAGGTTCCTGAAGCCCCCAGAACACATTCAAAACATACTCAGGCATGCTACCACATACATTTGAATAAAAAATGCATAACCCCTAAATCCCAGATATTACACTCACCCGACCTAATCACCAAATCCGAGTGTGGTGTGCCACAAATGGACCGATTTGGACTAGATATCAAATAATAAGCCTGGTAATTTCAGGATAGACTTTATTAAGTAATAACTATTTACTTACAACAGAAACCTTAAAATTTAAAACAAAATTTTACTATCTTCAAACTTAAACTCTAAAGGATCTACATAACTACAACATGTTCCACCTAGAGGCGAAGCCTCTGAGGGTACCCCTCTGCCTTAATGCATGACTCTTTATTGAAAGTTATCCTTGATCCAACACAATCTAGCTTGACCTCTCTTTCTTGAGTTCCTTGTTCTACAAATTATGCAACCACAGGTCAAAATTCTGTAAGTTCCAATGAACTTAGTACGTTTCTTCACTACCAAACTAGATATCATACCCCTTCTTTATCAGGAAAAATTTTTAACAAAAAATAAAATACTTTAACCCCCTATTTTACCCAAACTTTGGTGCCTTATCTTGATTGCCGGACCCTTATTCCCCCTCCGCATTTCTTTCATGGTGATCTAATCGCTAATACCATAAGTTCCCAGTCAAGCTTATGTCCCAATATAGTGTTTTAGTGGTTTCTAGAGGCTTTGTGATCTTGGTAGATTTTCACTTCACCTACATACTATTGGGAATGAATCATCATTTCCCATTACCCCAAGGTTGAATATTGAAATCTCGAAGTTTATTGAGATGTACCCCTATCATATTTCTCATGATGAAGTTCAATTGTACACTCTATCCTCAATAGAATTCCTAATACGTCGCTATCCTCTTTACTGAGTTTTTATTCTCATAATAGTTTGGCATACTTACCATTATTTCTTCAATAAGGCTACTAGTAAGTGCCACTCCATGCTGGTTGACTTAATCTTATCTTACCTTTCTTTATCCTGCCCTACACTCGAGTTGTAATTTTGTTTGGATTACGCCTTGGTAATCTACCCTGTTCACTATACCTTTTTTTTAAGATGAAGCACATCCATCTATATAGAGTTGCTCTAACTGACAACTTCCATTAGATGATTATCCCAATGACCATTCAAGCTTACTATATCTCTTATGTAAGGGTCTTCTTATAGAACTAACTCTGTGGCGGTTATAGCATTAGATCCTCCTTTAAGAGGATTAGTCTTGACAGACGTATCTGTCACTTAGTACCTTCTTATTGGTACATTTCTCTCACCTTTCAATTTTGATTGAACACTTTTAGTGATCCTTGTTGATGGATTCCTCATTTGGGATCCTTGGATACTTCTCCTCTCGTTTGTCTTTACCCCAGTTATTTGCTGGCACGTCATTTCCTCTGCCTGAGTCTTGCTAGGTTACCACCCCTATGCCATTCTGGCTCTCATGAATACTATTTTAGTAGTATTTTCCTATTTCTATTATGTTTTTCTTTCATCGAAGAACTCCTTTGACATGCTGGCTAACTAATACTTGTCCATACTTTTATTTTTCTTTTAACCCTTTTTCCTGGTCTGCGGGATTTCCTACAATTACTGTCCTGATTATACACCTATGTTTATTATCCGACGGACTCTTTTATGCTGCCACAACGGAGCTATGATTTTACATGTCATGATTCCATGTTTAACAACCTGGCAGGCTTCCCCGTGTTTCTATCTCGATGGACTTTCCCATGGTTACTTTTTGGTGGACTACCCCATGTTTACTGTCCCGGTGGACTATACTGGTTTCTACAGTCGAGTTATAGTCTTACACATTAGTCCTCTTTTGAGGTGCCGTCCTATAAAACTTGATGATTTTCGTCATGGTGTTGCTCTATGGAACTTTATAACTATCGATATCGACCCTTCTCATATCCACCTTAATGTTAGAACACTGAAGTCTCCCCCGTAAGGCCCAAAGCTTTGTACAACACAGTTTGCACATAACCTGTATGGCGGTACCTAATGGAATTCTATTATCCTTTTTCCCTATTCCTCCATTGATTTATCCATTTGATGTCCTAACCTTAATGCTCGAACACCGTAGTGTCTCCTCCGCAAGGCCCAGAGCTTCGAACATCACGGGTGCACTCAGCAACGCAGTATGATGATATCTAATAGAATCACCCATTTTTCCCAATCCTAACTTCATTTAACCTATCGATAATTCCCTTGTACATTGTACTATTATAATAGCAACACATGTATTATATAGATAAAATACCATATGTTACACCCCAAAATAGGGCCACGAGTTTTAGAGGTACTTTAGGAATTTTGGCTTAGATGAGTTCAAAACTTCATAAGTTTGGTATTTGATAATGTTTTTAGCAATGGCTCTTAGGAAATTAAGTCAATTTTTGAAAATGAATATTAAATGCTTTCAATTTTGAAAATAGGACTAATTTGCAAAGGTCTCAAAACTGAGTGTTCTTAGGAAGCAATATGCCTAGAATTTTAAAATCAACCTAATAAACCTTCAATTTCAGTTTTCTTTCACGTTAACTTTGCTCTCTTCTTGCTTGTGCCGTATCTTGCTCTCCTTTTACTTTTCTGATAGTTTTTTATCTTCAATTCTTAACCCACTTCGATTTCTATCATCTTTGAACTATAAACCTCTATTAAAACCAAGGAAATCACCCCCAAAACTTTATTATCTTCCTCATCCCCTCCAATGCGTGTGTTCTTGGGTTTGAGTCAAAATCACTATTGTTCTTGTATTCAAGGTAACTAATCATCTTTCTATTAGTTTAAAATGTTATTTAGTTCTTTAAATCAAATTATTAACTTGTAAAACGCATGATTTAGATAAAAGCTGAAATTTTGGTCATTAATGGTGGATTTTAAATTTGTGGATAAAAACTTGATTTTAAAGTATTTTTCAAATTTTTTTAACATGATTACAAACTTTCTAAAATTAATTTGAAGTTTTGTTAAGAAATTATTGAGTTTTAATGAATTTTCATCATAAAGGCCAAAACTTGTCGAAAATTTTTGATACATTAAACTGCATAGCTTTGTGTAGTTTAAAGGTTGGGAATTAGCCGTAGATGAATGGAATTCATTTCATACAAAAAGATTAAGTGTAGATTGAGTTATTCAAATTTTAATTTTGTCGTGTTAAAGGTTTTGGGTAGAAAAGAATGTAGCTTAGGCTTGTGTTTGTGGCTATTTGAGATGAGTTGTTAACTGATTTTTGACTGAATATATGTGTGGTCTGTCTTGTCGAAGTGTCGGAGTCAATTAGATCTTCAACGAGTAGAGATAAAGGTAAATAAAAGGTTGCCTAAGCTTTCAATTTTCAGCAGAAGCGAATATTTCAGTGAGTGTTTTGGAATAACTGCTCGTAAGTGATTCGTTGTGTTATTTGGGAATTTAGAGGTAGCCTAAACCCTTACTCTAAATTTCAAGTGTAAGTGTTCTTTTACCTATATTAAATATGTTTGTAAATTATGATGTGATGAAATATGAACATGTTGTGATGACTGTTCTGACGATAAATATGAGGGTATGTTATTTATGCCATGTGATAATGTGTACAACATGCTAATGATATGATTATGCAGTGAATGTGTACGAATGATCGATAAGTTCTATTTGATGACATTATGGATATTTTTTCTTTGTGACTTAATAAGACTGTTGGATATAGTTGGCATGTCATAGGATTATGAGCACTCACTTATATGTGTTGTGATATATGGGGCGTTGAAGACCAAGGACAATTTTGAAGAGAAAAGGGAATATGAGCTAAGCTCCATTCAATGGGATACGTATGTGTGGTGTAATGGAGAACGTTAGCTATATGCTTCGCTTATGGGATATGTTTGTCTCTACAAGTCTATGTGTGGTGTGTTTGAGATCGATGTATCTAATGAGTGGTGATAGATTCCACTTTATATTTCATAATCTCAAGAGCCAAATTATCGTATTTTGTGATTATATGTGCTTATATGTGATAATACATGTCAATATATATATGCATAAATGTTCGTATAAATAATGTGTAGAGGAATGCATGGAATATGATTAGATATGTGAATTATGGCACTTACTTAGTGATGTTTTGGAAATATGTTGTATGCTGTTTGGTTGATGCATGGTGATTTGTTTACATTGTGGTTACTCTAGGCATTCATTGAGCTAGTTAAGCTCACCCACTCCATTTTATCCTTTGCAGAGTAGTTGTATTACTGATGAGCAGTGTAGCCATCAAGGGGTTGATCCAAGCTATTCTTTATTCATTATAGTATGTGTTTTGCTCATTCTAGTTCTAGGGAATAAAAAGGCAATGTGGTAGACATTTTTATCGATTTTGTTGAGACATATTTTGGATTATTTGTATGTTGCATATGTTTGGGAAGCTTGTGAACTTGGACATGGTGCTTGGTTCATTGTTTAGACATTTTAATGCATATAGGACTAAGTGATTGAAGCATGATGTTTAGGAACTAAGTTTGAATGATTTAAATGCTTTTTTATGCTAAATTTTTGTAACCTAAAGTAAAGGTATCGATATTAAGTCTTTTAGAATGATACCTCTGCATTCTCAAAAATGCAGGGAGTCAGAATATTGATTTGGTATTGATACCATGGCTCGAGTATCGATACTCGAGGTGTAATTATCGATATCTTATGAAAGGTACTGATATTTTTTGATATATTGAAATTTGGTGAGAAACAGATGCTAGTTTGGTATCGATTTTCCAAGTGGTATCGATATCACTTAAAGGAAATATCAATACCAAAGAGGTGGTATCGATACCAACGTAACATTTTTGGGAAATTTGATAAATGGTCCTAATGCTTTATTTATGCCTACTTTATGGTTGATTGTTGTATGTTAGTATGATTAAATGTTAATTTGACCCTGTATGACTTATTATTCACACGTATGTCATTGTAACAATGAAAAGATGCATGTATATCAAACATAACAATAATAACAAAATCAATATGAGACGGTGGTGTGGCATTTCGATATCTTGCTTGACGTCCAGGCCGGGTATGGGGTGTTACATTTGGTTGTATTAGAACTTAGGTTTAATAATTCTCGGACCTAAGTGATTGTTGCTGATGTATTGATTGGGGGTTTCACAACCCATAGATCTTGGAGACCTAAGTGATTAAACTATTTTGATTGTTTGAATCGCATGAGATGTCTCTTGATTGTGATACATGTGGGGTAGGAATGGGAACACATTGCCTTTAATTCTATAGTTTTCTTCCAGGAACGAGACTTGGATCATTTCTCAGCCACTCACATCATTTTTATTTGTTTATGTGTTTGTGTATGGTAGATTACTAGATATGCCTCCTAGACGTGTGAATATAAGAGCTAGTGCTCAAGCGGATGGTACATCCTCCGCACCTTCTGTGCCTCAACGTAGAGTGAACATACCTGATGAGAGTGTAGGCCCTCTGATGGAAGCAATAATTGGAGTGTTCCAGCGGATTTCTAGTGCTAGCCCTACTTCTGCACCTACCAATCCTGCACTTGTGAACTGTAGGTTACCAGTTGAACGTCTTCAGGAGTTGGGCGATAAGGAGTTTTTTAAGGTTAAAGGGACTGACCCGACCGTAGCTGAGTATTGGTTGGAAAAAAGGATCTTCGAGCAAATGTCCTATTCTAACAAGGAGAGTTGGGTTGTACCATGATCCTACTTGATGGGGAGGCACGTCGTTGGTGGAATACAGTTAAGAGAGGTATGATAGCTGATCGTTTAACTTGGGATTACTTCCTTGAGGTTTTTGGAAGGAAGTTCATGGGCGGGCAGTATATGGAAGTTCGTAAGTGGGAATTTTTGGATCTTGTGCAAGGTAGCTTGCCTGTGGCTAACTATGAGGCAGAGTTTTTGCGTCTTATTTAGTATACTCCTGAGATGGTTTTGACGGAGAAGGATCATTGTAAGAGGTTCTACTTTGGGCTCAATCATGAGATTCACGTTTATTTAATGACTCAAAATACAGAGTTGTTTGATGTGCTTGTAGAAAAACCAAGGCTATGGAGGAGAGCTTGGCTAAGCCAGCTTGTTCGCTAGTGGCTAAGACTAGTAAGAGGGCTTCTGGATGTCCTCGCAAAAGGTGGTGTGATAATTATAGCTTTGGTAGGGGTGCGAGAAGTGGGTCTCGACCAAGTCAGCCTAAACAACATAGTAATGCTATGGCTAGCATTGGTGGCTCTGAATGGTCGTTTTGTGCTCATTGTAATCGTAGGCATCCTGGAGAGTGTCTTCAGTTGACTGGTGGTTGCTATAAGTGTGGATCGAAGGAACATTTTTTGTGGGACTGCCTAAATAGAGTAAAAGTTTTGCAGACTCAGAGTTCGGTACCTGTTCCTGTGCTTGCTAGAGGCTGAGGTCGTGGTAAAGGTACTGTAACAACCTATTTTAGTTAAATCAGAAAAATAGTTTTAGGACTACAAGTTTGATGAGTAAAATATTATTTTATTATTAGTTTAATTTCTATAGGATATTAGTAAGGTCATATTAAAAATTTCGTTAAGACATTTTGATGTTTGCATGATTAATTAAGTGAAAAGGACTAAATTTTAAAAAGTGAAAAAGTAGACTTCTATTAGTTAAAGGTGTCAAATAGCTATGAATTTTAATCTAAGTGACTTGGATGGTAAATTGACCAATTGATTGTTAGTGGATGTCTATGGATATGGTTTTATTGAAATTATCAAAGTTTTTAAAGGTTATTTTGGTAATTAAGTAAATTAAGGTTAAATTAAATAAAACAAAAATGTTCATCTTCTTCATTTCATCTACCCTAACTGATTTTTAGAAATTGAAGAAGACGAGGTTTTGGCTATGTAACAGCTCGATTTTGGGTCTAGTCAGAACAGTGGTTTCAGGACTACAAATTGGACGAAGAAAAATTCATTTTTATTATATTTTTATGGTCTACAATTTTATGGAACAATTTCGTGAAAATTTCGTTCGAAAATTTTGTTGTTTGGACACTCAAAAGGACTAAATTACAAAAAGTGTAAAACTTGAATTCTATGTGTTAAATGTGTCTAATTGCTAAGAGATTTTAAATTAGAGGTCCTTAAATGGTAATTAGACCATTGGTTAAGTTGGTAGACAAAAATGGACATGGTTTGGCATGTTTCTAAAGTTTTTCATTAAGGGAATTTTGGTAATTTGGTAATTAAAATGAATAAAAAAGCCAAAATAAAGCCAAATTTGTCCATCTTCTTCTTCCTTGGCCGAATTTTACATGGAGAAGACATGGCTAGGGTTTTTCAAGCTTTCAAGCTCTATTGTAAGTTCATTCTAGCCCCGTTTTTAATGCTCTTTACATTTTTTAAGTCGTTGTAACTTGATCTTTCTATTTCTACCATCAATTTGAAGAGATTTCAAGGTCTAAAATTTTTCCCATGATGGATGTTTGTGTATTTTGATTTCTAATGGTAGAAAATGCATGTTTGGTGTATGATAAATGACTTTTGCTAAGTGATTTTCGGTGAAAATACCTAAAAGGACTTATTTATAAAAGTTATAAAATACGGTGTAAAGATGTGAATGAATGAAAATTGTGGCCTGTTATGAGCATGTATAAGGTTTGGCTAGGCATGAGTATTGAAGAAATTTGAGTACATTTCATTTTACGAGCCTAAGGACTAAATTGTAAAAATGCCAAACTTTAGGGGAAAAACTATAATTTTTGCCATCATGTGATTTTGGGATAATTTGAATTGTATTGTAACACCCCAAAACTTGGCCTAGACGTTATGACCGAATCTAGTGTGCCACATCAGGTGATGTTTGAAAACCTTATGATCGTAGGAAAACTTATTTTCAAATCAAAGCTTTATACGTCCAAAATCTCGTTTTCGTTGCTTTTCAACACAAGAAGTTTACTCGAACTAATACCCTTTTAGGAATGCATATTATCTTGCTTCTTACAAACCGTGTCCATTTCAAAAATTTGTTTAAACAGTTGCGAAAACGTGATATTCTAAAAAAATAGTTGTTATTGTTTTAAAAAAACCGTGTTTAGTAAACTTGCAGTGATTAAAGAAATCCCAAACAAAAGTTAAAGCAAATCCAATGGCCTTATTATAGAAAATATAAACCCCAAAATCAACATAAAGTAAAATAAAGTAAAATGACTAGATTAACCCCCCTAGAACCTATAAGACGTGTGTGGCCACCTCCAAGTCCCTCGCAGCTCCAAATCTTTTAAGACTGGGGATTACTTGCACAGATAAGGATAAAGAGTGAGTTACAAGAACTCAGTGTGTAATCCCCTATTACACCCACAGTCTGGGCCGAAGCCCTGTTTAGTAACAGTCTGGGCCAAAGCCCTATGATATGCAAAATAAAAATGTGCCCATCCCAGTCCAACCAACACACCACCCGTACCAAGCAACACACCTGTGGGGACCAAGTCAACCCACCCAACTAGCACACCAATAGCGCAGACTAGCTGCAATATAACAGTATAAGTGGCTAAGCCACTAAATCAGTATAATGTGGCAAAAGCCACTAAATCAGTATAATGTGGCAGAGCCACTAGTACAGTGCTTCCTTCAAATCCATAACCCAACCCATGCAGTATGTCATGTCACAAAAACATGTAAGCAGTGCTTCAATATAGTCATCAATCATACAACATGGACACATACATCGTTGATCCTACCACTAAGGGTAAAATGGTCATTTACCCATTCAGTAATTTACCCATCAAGTGTATTTTAGTAATTTACCCATCAAGGGTATTTCAGTAATTTACCTATAAGGGTATCTCAGTAATTTACCAATCAAGGGCATTTTAGTAATTGACCCATCAAATGTATTTTAGTAATTTACCCATTAAGGGTATTTCAGTAATTTATCCACTACAACAGCCTTTCCAAAGGCCTAATGCTGCCTCGAGAGACTCAGTTTCCATTTCCGGTCATTACGGTGCTATTGGGCCTAAAACCCAGTTTCGGCCTATACGGGCCCACATGCTCATGTGGCCCATTTTGTTCATTTTCAGTCGCGATTCTGCGGACTTCACAGTCGCAACGATCAACTTACACTTTTCATCGTTTTCGCTCATATGGGCCCATTAATCTGTTGGGCCCATTTATCCCCCTGCTCAACAAGGCTTATTACGGCTGTAGTTTCATGAAAGCGTTCGTGACACTCTCAACGGTCTACCGCCCTCACTAGTGGCTCGGTTTATCCCTATGAGCGCTCACACGCTCGAGGGATCTCAGTTGCCGGTACTTCGGCTTTTCGATCGATTCATAGTTTACAGCATTAGCAGGTAAAGTAAAGGTGTGAGATTACACACCTGTTCTGGATTACCGAAAGAACCACTCCTCGATGCCCCCTAAAATAACAATGACTATGAGTTAATCCAAAAGCTCTCGAAAATCCATATTACTGTAATATACTACTCACCCAACCTCACTTACCACAAGACGTGACCTCCTTCAACCGAGTGACAGTATTCGGCCTCGCTCCTTGGCTAAAGCAAACAGATTCCTAAACTGATTGATGCACAAAAAGAGGGGGTTAGCATCCACCAATATTCGGTAATAGGGAGAAATTTAGCAACTATTAGTACTACTTACCCCTAGATTTGGCAAATATAGATTCTTTGAACAAAAAGGAGTTGAACACGCACGGCCCTCAGAGATGATAATCAACTAGAAAGAAAAGGGAGAGGTTAGAAACGCACAAAGAACAAAAGAAATAGATTCGGCCTACCTCGAATTGGCTAGCTTAGTACCGTGAAGAGAGGAGCATCAAGAACACAAGAACTACTTGAAGAAAGATTCAGTAGCTGACCCCCAAGGAGTTTCGGCTTTCACACCAAGGAACAAAGAATTCCAAGCAAAGAGAGTGTGTAGGTTCGCCTCACCAAGTTCGGCCAGCAAGGAGGAAGATCAACACTTCAAAAAAGAGAAATGTTCAAATTAGAAACAAAGAAAAGAACTAATGCTTAGGAAAAGAAAGGAAGGAAGGTAAGGGTAATGCTTACCACTTCGGCACTTAGTAGGGAAAATAAAGAGAGCGAAAAATGAAACAAACCGAATAGCTATGAGTAAAAGAGAGAGGAGTGCACGAAATGCAGAAAAGTGCACAAAGAAAGGAAAATAGTGTACCCAAAGAGAAGAACCCGAAATGCTCTAGACAAAAAAACAAAAATTGAAAATGACAGGAAAGCAAAATGAGAATTCGACCACGAACACTACCCAAAATGCCTACCATTCTCCCTAGCTGAAATTGACTAGATTGAGTCCCCTCTCAAGACACAACTCTCACACTCTCCCCACTCCTTGATCTACTCCATTATTTCCTCCTAGAATTCCTCTCTTTCACCCATTCAAATTACTTGACCAATTCTCCACCTCCCTTTGCAGAGTTCTAACCGAACTCTACTTCTTCCACTCACCTGACACAAAATAAAAGCCTTTAGTTTGCCACCTGTGGGTTTCAAACTCCTTCCCTCTATGCTCTCCACTTGACGCCACACCACTCCACCATGTGCTCTACTTGTGTTAGCAAGACACACTCCTTTATACTTAAGTCCAACCTCAACTAGCCCTCTCCACTAAAGAGCCAAAAACAAAAATTTTTCCAAGGATCAAACTCAAACCCAGGCCTCTTTAGGACCCCCAAACACACTCAAATAGCCAGCCAAATAATCACAACATGAATTTAAACAAAAACCACAACCCCTAATTCTTGGGATGTTACATGTATAATGATTGAATAAGTTAATGTGATATTATAGATCAAGAAAAAATGTGGTTTGGACCTAGAATGAGGGAAAAATAATTATTTAATGATTTAGTCCTTTACACCATTTTTTATGTCGAGGTAAGTTTGTATGTAAATAATGCAATGTTATAATTGTATTTATAGTGTTTTTTTATTGCATGAATTGTATGATTGAATCTATGGATGAAATTGACGAAGTTTCGAAAAACGAGTAAATTTCAGTTGAACCTTAGAAATAGATAGGATACAAATGTCATGACATCAAGGTCACTGAGATTACGTGTAAGACCATATCTGGGGTATGGCATCGATATGAGACTTCGTGTAAGACCATATCTAGGATATGGCATCGATGTGAGACTTTGTGTAAGACCAAAAGCTGGGCTATTGGCATTGATACGAGATTACATGTTAGACCATATCTGGGATGTGGCATTGGCACAGTACTGTGTGTATGAGATCCTTGAGTATCATTTAGTATTCCAAGTGGTTCAACGGGAATTTCAACGGGCATGTCAAAGATGAGAAAATATGTGAATATGTTATGAGATGGTATAGGTATGTACCAAAAACTCAAAGGAAATAAGCTCAATATATGATGAACAATTGGTAAAACTGTGATTGAGTAAGTTGTATGAAACTTAAATGACATTTATGTTAATATTTGTTAAGTTATTTGTATGTCAAGTGTATGAATAATGTATTGTATTATTTGCATATGAACTTACTAAGCTATGTAGCTTACCCCCTTCCTTTCCCATGTCTTTTAGGGTTATTAAGCCAGCTCGGGTTGGAATTCGTCGGAGATCCTATCAACTATCAAGCTGTCATTTTGGGTATAAAGGAATTCAAGTATTTTAAGTCTATGGCATGTATAGGAACTAGGCCAAATTGTTATGCGTGTCATTATTAATTTGGCCATATGTGTTAGATTGTAATTGCTAATGCTTTATCTTATATATAGCCATGAATAATGGCTTATGTTGATCATAAGTTTATTCGTATGTTAATGCCCTCTTGTGAATGTGATATTAGTATGTTTTTAACAGGCTAAGTATGATGTTTTAAGCATGATGAATGATGGTATAAGAATGACATGTTATTGTCTTGTTTGTGGTTGTTTAGTTGCTCTTATATGCTTGAATTTGTGCCATGCGGTGTTGTGTTGATGTGTGCAAGTGAGGGTGGCAAAATGGCTTGGTGAATATAATTGTTTTTTGTCCACACGGGTAGACACACGGGTGTGTGTCTAGGCTGTGTGTGACACACGGTCTACCCCAAGGGCATGTGTTTCGGCCATGTGTCCCTTGCACCTTAATTGTTGTAAAACAAGATGTCCAGAATTGAGCACACGGGTAGAGACACGGGCATGTGTCTCATCCGTGTGTGCTACACGGCCTAGCACACGGGCGTGTGGTACGACCATATGGCACAAGTCAGAGAGCTCCCTAATTTGAACACAGTCTGAAGCACGGGCGTGTCCTAGGGTTACACTGGTGTGTCCCTTGGACCACACGGGCGTGTGAGCCCTGCTTCTAGCAAAAAATTCTAAGTTTTATAAAAATTCCCTGGGTTCTTAGTTTAGTCCCAAACTACTTCTAAATCATGTTTTGGGCCTCGTAAGCTTGTATAAAGGACTATATGATTGATTATGATTGGTTTTAATTTGAACGCAAATTTTATGACTCAAAATTGTGTGATTATTTGTGATGTGAGTCCAGTAATTCCTCGTACTCGATTTCGGCGTCAAATACGGGCAAGGGGTGTTATAGGCTAAACTTAGTTCACTTGCATGGTAAGATTTTGAGTCTCATTTTTAATGATTTCTATGTTTTTAAAGTCGTTTTAGCTTACTTTTACTAGCCTGGGGATCAATTTGTGAAACTACTAAAGATTGAGGTTATGCCATGAATGTTTTGTATGATTCTTGATGTTTAATGATATATTATGGGTCATTGTTGATAAATAAACAAGTTTTGTAAAGTGATTTTTGATGAAAATGGTATTTAGGGACTTGTTTCTAAAAAAGGTAAAAGTTTATGGTAAATTTATGAAATGATGGTTTGTATTGATTGATTTAAGCCTCTAGAGAATTTGGCTAGGTTGAAAAGAGGATTAAAATGCTTAGATTTAAATTTATGAGCTTAAGGACTAAATTGTGAAAAGTTAAAATATTAGGGCAAAATAGTAATTTTGCAAAAATATGAAATGTGGACTAAATTGAATGCTAGGGTTATTAAATGTATTGAATTTGTCTATTTAGATCAAGATAGACCACGTACAGGTCTAAAGCCTCGGATTACTCGATCTCGTTTCTACGCCCTAGTCGTCGAGGTAAGTTCGCAGTGTTGTAATATGTAAATGAATTTCTAGTTGTATACTTATGTTATGATGCTTTAATTATTATTTTTTTAGAATATTATTTTTGAGTTGCACATACTGTAACCCTCCAAACCCGACCTAGACGTTATGGCCGAATCTGGCGATGTCACTTGATAGTGCTTTAGAAAACATAATTAAAATAAAACCCCTTTTTGTTGTCTTATGATACTTTTAGAAAGTGTCACTTGTTTCAATCCTTATCCATTTTCAAAATGTTATAAGTTGCGGAAGCTTTTTAAAGGAATTAATGAATTCGTGTTTATTTTGATAAAATGTTTGTTGATTTTGAAAACTCGAGTTTTCCTACTTCTAGTCGTAATACCATCACATCATAAATCCCAAATTTAAAACAAAAATCTGTAAAGGCTATTTTAAAAAAACTTCCCAAATATAATCAAAACCATAAATAAAAGTAAAAATCGTAAGGTCCAGAACTGTGGTCACACTAGGGATTACCTGAATAGATTAAACAGAAAAGGGTGAGTTTTCGCAAAATCAGTGTGTAATCCCCACAGAAAACATACACACAGTCATCAAAAAACAGATATAAGTTCATAGTGCGGGTCTAAGCCCATAACAGAAACGGTGTAGACTTTAGCTCACTCAGATACAGAATCAAATATGTTCTAGGGCTTTAGCCCATTTCAGACATATTATGCAGATCAGACAGAATAGCAAAATCCTACCCACCAGCCTCTACACACAAACTCCGTCCAACCCTACACACCATGTGGGGATAAAATCAACCCACCCATCCCTATACACCATGTTTGTACTGAAAGTGGCACATAATCAAATAATTGCAAATTGAAGTACAAATATGAGAGCTTAAGAGCCTTTCAGATACTTCCTCCAAATATAATCAACCCACCTCGATGCAATGCAACATACAAAATCATGCCATGCTATTATGCAATTAAAACACATATATTTAGATATCATACTTGGTATAGAAATTAGATAGGCAAAGCATTCATATAGGGGTCTAAGTATCGCTTACTGACCCTACGGTAGGTCCACAGTCGACTTGGGCAACCTAGGCAACCTTACAAATCATTTTAAAAATTTGGGCTCACACGCCCATGTGGCCTACCCGTGTTGGGAGAGGGAAAATGAGCAGATTTTTCTAATATTCCCCCTATCATCTCCCCAAATCTCTCCTTACAATAAGACTTTTACTCTAACACAAACATTCAGGACGTGATAGACAAAAATAATGCTCACGCCGGGATTCGAACTCCAGTCCTCTTGCACATTAACACTCCATTTAACCACCAGACCAGCAGGCCCATTCTACTAATTACTCACACACTTTTACTTATAAGCCTGCAGAGATAGGGCTTAATTCATAAAAATACCCAAAATTTTCCCAAGCCAAGGCTTGAACTTAGGACCTCTTACACACAACTAGAACACATAACCACTGAAGCAGATAGACATTGTGTGCCAAAATTGCAAAAACCAAAATTAACAAAAAATTGGGGTGTTACAACTCTACCCCCTAAAAGAAAATTTCGTCCTCAAAATTTTACCTGATCAGAAAAGGTGAAGATACTGCTGACGCATCGAATCCTCCGGGTCCCAACTGGCCTTTTTAGTGCTATGATTCTGCCACAGCACTTTCACTAAGAGGATAGACTTCCTTCGCAGAACTTTAATGTCGCAATCCAGAATTTGGACTGGCTCCTCCTCAAACGTCAGATCTAGTCTAATCTCAATGTCCTCAATAGGAGCAATATACGTGGGATCAGAGTGGTAACGTCTTAACATTGAGACGTGGAACACATCGTGAATACGATCCAACTCTAGAGGGAGTTACAACTGTTATGCGGCTAGGCCTACTCGTTTCAGAATACAATACAGGCCAACAAATCGAGGGCTCAGCTTACCCTTGTGACCTAACCTCAGAACCTTCTTCCATGGTGAAACCTTGAGAAAAACTAAGTCCCCCATAGAATACTCAATATCCCTTTTTTTCAGATCTGCGTAGGACTTCTACCTATCAAAATCCACTTTCAGTCGATCCCGAATCAATCGAACCTTATCTTTAGTTTCAGAAACCAATTTTGGACCTAGAACACGTCGCTCACCCAACTTAGTCCAACATAAGGGAGTGCGATACTTACGACTGTACAAGGCCTCGTAAGGTGCCATCTAAATGCTAGACTGATAGCTATTATTATATGCGAACTCTGCCTATGAAAAATACTCCTCCCAACTGCCTCAAAAATCTATAGCACAACTCCTCAACATATCCTCCAGTACTTGAATCACCCTCTCCAACTGACCATCCGTCTAAGGATGGAAAGCCGTACTGAAGTCCAACCTTGAACCCAGAGCCTCATGCAATTTCTTCCAGAACCGAGACATGAAGCGAGGATCCCTATCAAAAATGATCGAAACAGGAACCCCATGCAGTCTCACTATTTTAGATATATACAGCTTGGCCAACTTCTGGAGAGAAAAGTCCGTTCTGACAGGAATGAAATGAGCAGACTTGGTCAATAGATCCACGACGACCCATAAAGAATCCTTCTTAGTGGGTGTTAAAGGCAACTCACTAACGAAGCCCATAGTTGCTCGCTCCCATTTCCACATTGGTATTTTTACTGGCTGTAGCAACCCCGAAGGCAACTTATGCTCAGCCTTAACCTGCTGGCAAGTCAAATAGTGAACAACGAAGTCCGTAACCTCATGCTTCAACCCTAGCCACCAGTACAACTCTTGGAGATCTCGATACATTTTGTTCCCACCGAGATGCATAGCATAAGGGCTACTATGCGCCTCTCTCAAAATCGACTGTTTCAAATCCTCATCATTCGGTACATAGATCCGACTGCGGAAACAAAGTACCCCATCACTGTTATTCCTGAAATTAGTAGTATCCCCATTCTCAACATGATGGAAACACAACTCAAGTGACTTATCCCACATCTGTTTACCTCTAATCTGATCAATCCATACAGGTTTAACCTGAAGTTCCCCTAATAGACTTCCATCATCAAATAAAATGAGTCAAGCGAACATCGCTCTCAGATCGATCATAGCCTTATGGCTCAAAGCATCTGCCATCACATTAGCCTTACCAGGGTGGTACTCGATGGTGCAGTAATAATCCTTAAGCAGTTCAACCCATCTATGCTACCTAAGGTTTAACTCCTTCTGAGTCAGAAGATACTTGAGGCTTTTGTAATCAGTGTAGATTTCAAACACATTCTTTGGTTGTTTCCACTCCTACACAGCCTCAATCTTATGAGGATCAACACGAATCCCCTCTGTAGAAACCACATGCCGCAAAAAGGTTACTTCCCGGAGCCAGAACTCACACTTATTCAACTTCGCATACAATTGTTTCTCACGAAGAGTCTGTAGTACTACTCTGAGATGCTTGATAAACCGTAAAAGTAACATATTCTAAGCCCACATTTAGTATGCTTTTGGATGATTTAGCCCTTGATTTATGTAAAAAGGTGCTTCTAATCCTTTCTTTTAATGTTTATACTTAGGAAAGCACTGAGGACAAAAAGAACGAGAAATGGACTTAAAACGGGCCAATTTGGGCCAAAAAGGAAATCGACACGGCCTGGACTTCAAGCCACACGGCCATGCCTCAACAATTAACTAAGACACGGCCATGCCACGATTTACACGGCCGTGCCCGAATCGAAAAAATTAAGACACGGCCTAAAAATGATTTACACTGGCATGTACCATGGCCGTGCCCTTGTTACGGGAGAGAGTAATTTCACTAAGATTTGGATACTTAGAGCCAAAGAAACACTTTCCAAAGCTTATTCAAACACCAAGTAGGAAGTATACTTGAATTTGGATACTTAGAGGCCAAGTAAAGCATTCTAAAAGTCTATATAAACACCCTAAGTGTATCCTGAAAGGGGGCGGTGAGCGATGCCAAAGAACTGAAGCCAGAGCTATCAATTTAGGGAATTACTCAAAGAAAGCTAGTTGATCCATCTCAAGAAGCCGAAATTCTACTCAAGATGGCGGATCTCTCCTTCAATTCCTTCAGGGGGCTTTAGGGATTTCTTATGTTTTGTTTTATCTTTTCTCTTGAGATGTTTTATTTTAAAGTTATGAACTAAACCCTTCAGATACCTGAAGGGGATGAAACCTAGATGAGTCTTGTTATTTGATTTCTAAATTATATGATAATTACTTAGTTTGTTCTTAATTATGTTGCTTAATCCAAATCCGATGTGCTTAGGTGGAGGAGGAATAGACGCTGCCTAAGAGTAGATCTAACATAATTAAGCAGAGTTGATCGAACGCCTAGAGATAGTGTTACGAGATTTTGCTGGATTAGGGTGAAACCTAATATGGGAATCCACAGATCGATTTACTTCTATTCTAGGAGGTTATTATAAGCTAACGAGAGTTCCACTAATTAACCTAGGGTTAGACGTTATTCGCCTCGAGAGAGGGTCTAATATAGGTTAGGGAGTCCTACGAATCAAGCTAAGTAAAGAAATCATATGGTTTAGGGTTAGATAACAAGTGAAGTCTAGGTGGATTCTTCTGAGGGTATCGTCGTGATCAAGCGAGTTTTCATCAAGTTATTTCAAATTCATTCTCTTTTATCTTTGTGTCCTTAGCTTAGTCATCGTCAATTTAGTTTAAAACAACTTCACTCTGTTTTTAAGGCTAAATAATAAAAAGAAAGTGAGTATTAGTACTTTTAGTTCCTTTGGGTTTGATAATTCGGTCTTGCCTAAGCTATACTAGTGTTTGATAGGTACACTTGCCTTTAATCATTGTCAGAGATAGTTTCTATGTTCGATTACATTCATTATAAATTTTAAAACTCGATAGACACACGATCAAGTTTTTGGCACTGTTGTCGAGGAACTAAAATATTAAGAAAGCTATATTTTTATTACTTTAGCCATTATTTTTATTTTTTATTTATTTTTCAATTTATTTTATTTAATTATTTTGCTAATTTTATTTCATCTTCCTTTTTCCTAGCAGGTACCTCTAGTTTATGACTAGAAGGAACCCAACAGGACCACTAGTATACGGTAGTGAAATTGAAGCTACCGCTCGGAGAAATCGCAGAGAAATAAGGCGAGCCCTAAATTATACTGAAGAAGAGTGAGAAGACAGATCTGATCCTACTGAAGGGATGGACGAGAATAATCAACCACGATATATGGAAGAAAATAATGCTCCGCGCACTATGTATGATTATGCTAAACCTCATTTAACAGGAGCTGAATCCAGTATTGTTAGGCCTGCTATAGCTGCTAATAATTTTGAATTAAAGCCAAACACAATACAAATGATTCAACAATTTGTTCAATTTGGTGGTTTGCAGACCGAAGCCCCGAACACTCATATAGCTAATTTTTTAGAGTTCTGTGATACTTTCAAAATAAATGGCATTTCTGATGATGCCATTCGTATTCGGTTATTCCCCTTTTCATTATGGAATAAATCCAAACAGTGGTTGAACTCATTACCGCAAGGGTCAATCACTAGATGGGAACAAATGACCGAAAATTTTTTATTAAAATATTTCCCACCGGCCAAAACGGCCAAATTACAAAATGATATCTCTTCTTTTGTGTAGATGGATTTAGAGACATTATACGATGCGTGGGAGAGATACAAGGATCTCTTGAGGAGATGTCCACACCATGGATTACCTTTGTGGCTTCAAGTCCAAACTTTTTACAATGGTGTAAATACCTCAACACGGCAATTAATTGATTCAGCCACCGGTGGAACTTTAAATAATAAAACTCCCAAAAAGCGACTTACGAGTTCATTGAAGAGATGTCTTTGAATAACTATCGGTGGCAAGTTACAAGGACAAACCGACAAAATCACCAAATTTACAACCTAGATGCAGTGACCATGCTATCAACACAGGTAGAGATGGTGAATAAAAAGCTTGATAGTTTGTGTTCTTCGCAGGTACATCCAGTCATATAGTGCAACGCAAGTGGAACTATGGCGAATCTTGAGTACCTACCCTACCAACCGGACATAGAGAACGAACAGATGAACTATATAGGTAATAATTTCTGATCCAATAATAATCCTTATAGTAATAACTACAATCCAGGTTGGAGGAACCACCCAAATTTTTCATGGGGAGGCCAAGGAAATCAAGGAAATCAAAAACATCAACCTCCTCCAAATTTCCAAAATCAGCCATATCTGCAAGAGAAGAAGCCAAACCTCGAAGAAATGCTGACAAAATTCGCATTAGACACAGAAAAGCGCTTCCAACAAACTAAGAAAACAATTAAAAGTAATGAGAGCCAAATCAGGGAACTTACTAAGGCAGTTAAGGAAGCCACTAATGCAGTCAAACAACTCGCAAAGCTAATGTCAGAACGACCGCTAGGACGTCTACCATGTAACATCGAGATTAACCCAAAGGAGCAAATTCAAGCCATTTCAGCTCAAGATAGTAAGGGGTTAGATGAACCAAACCCAATACAAGATAACAAGGTAGACAAAGGTAAGGTAGAGTTAACACAAGAAAAGCCAAAACCAGTAATCAAGGAGTACCAACCTCGCATACCTTATCCCAAAGCAATAAAAAGAGATGATTCAGAAGAACAGTTCGGTAAGTTTCTTAAACTCTTAAAGAAATTACATATTAACCTAACCTTTCTTGAAGGTCTTTTTCAGATGCCAAACTTGAGGAAATTTTAAAACAGCTCTTGACTAACAAACGTAAATTAGACGAAGAGCACCATGTGGAATTAAATGCAGCATGCTCACCAATGTTACAGAATAGACTACCACGAAAGCTAAAAGATCCAGGAAGTTTTACAATTCCATGTTTAATTGGTAGTTTAGCTATTGATAACGTGTTAGCTGATTTAGAGGCAAGCATAAATGTCATGCCTTATACATTATTTAAACGACTACGTCTAGGGAAGCCCAAACAAACTAGGATGAGTATACAATTAGCTGATAAAGCTATTAGAATTCCTAAGGGCATTATCAAAGATGTTCTTGCTAAAATTGATAAATTTGTTTTCCCAGTAGATTTTGTTGTTTTAGATATGGATGAGGATAATACAATCCCCTTAATTTTAGGAAGACCTTTTCTAGCAACTGACAAGACTAAAATTGATGTTGCCATAGGAGAACTCATACTTTGTGTAGGTGACGAATCGATCAGTCTTCAAGCTCTTGACTCAGCCAGAAAAATAATTGATGAAGGTAAGAAAGTGAATACAGATGATAATCAAATTGTTCAACCTTTATCGTAGGAAACACAATAAAGGCACAACTCTGAGCCGACTCACAGATCCCAAAGTGACAAAGAAGAATCACACAAGGAACAAGACCTTAGGATCAATGATTTAGAAGAGTAGAGGACACAAGTCAAAGAACAACCAGACCCACACAAAGTAACACCAGAAGAACCACCATAAGAACTCGTGGGAACATCAAATCACTTCAAAATAGGAGACTAGGTGCTGCTCGACAAAGCCTATCCTCACATCATCATAACAGACTTGAACGTAAGCAAGGAAATTCCTCTTAAGGTACACGATATCTTTCCCTATGGAACAGTCGAGGTAAGTAATCCAACATTTGGCACTTTTAAGGTAAATGCTTCTCGACTTGAACCTTATCAAGAAAATAAAATTTTAAGCAAGTAGGAAGATATTCAAACCTTTAAACCTCCCTAATTTTTCTAATTCGAGGAAAGTCCAGCTTAAGACTATAAACGAGCGCTTCTCGGGAGGCAACCCGAGCACTAACACTATTTACTTTCAAATTTATTACTAATCAAGCTAAGTAAAGAAATCATATGGTTTAGGTTAGATAACAAGTGAAGTCTAGGTGGATTCTTCCCGAGGGTATCGCGTGATCAACCGAGTTTTTCATCAAGTTATTTCCAAATTCATTCTCTTTTATCTTTGTGTCCTTAGCTTAGTCATCGCCAATTTAGTTTAAAACAACTTCACTGCTTTTTAAGGCTAAATAATAAAAAGAAAGTGAGTATTAGTACTTTTAGTTCCTTTGGGTTTGATAATTGGTCTTGCCTAAGCTATACTAGTGTTTGATAGGTACACTTGCCTTTAATCATTGTCGAGATAGTTTCTATGTTCGATTACATTCATTATAAATTTTAAAACTCGATAGACACACGATCAAGTTTTTGGCACTGTTGTCGAGGAACTAAAATATTAAGAAAGCTATATTTTTATTACTTTAGCCATTATTTTATTTTTATTTATTTTTCAATTTATTTTATTTAATTATTTTGCTAATTTTATTTCTTCTTCCTATTTCCTAGCAGGTACCTCTAGTTTATGACTAGAAGGAACCCAACAGGACCACTAGTATACGGTAGTGAAATTGAAGCTACCGCTCGAGAAATCGCAGAGAAATAAGGCAGCCCTAAATTATACTTGAAGAAGAGTGAGAAGAGATCCGATCCTCGAAGGGATGGACGAGAATAATCAACCACGATATATGGAAGAAAATAATGCTCCAAGACTATGTATGATTATGCTAAACCTCATTTAACAGAGTGAATCCAAGTATTGTTAGGCTCGCTATAGTCGCTAATAATTTTGAATTAAAGCCAAACACAATACAAATGATTCAACAATTTGTTCAATTTGGTGGTTTTGCAACAAGCCCAACACTCATATAGCTAATTTTTAGAGTTCGTGATACTTTCAAAATAAATGGCATTTCTGATGATGCCATTCGTATTCGGTTATTCCCCTTTTCATTATGGAATAAATCCAAACACTGGTTGAACTCATTACCGCAAGGGTCAATCACTAGATGGGAACAAATGACCGAAAATTTTTTATTAAAATATTTCCCACCGGCCAAAACGGCCAAATTACAAAATGATATCTCTTTTTTGTGTAGATGGATTTAGAGACATTATACGATGCGTGGGAGAGATACAAGGATCTCTTGAGGAGATGTCCACACCATGGATTACCTTTGTGGCTTCAAGTCCAAACTTTTTACAATGGTGTAAATACCTCAACACGGCAATTAATTGATTCAACCACCGGTGGAACTTTAAATAATAAAACTCCTGAAACAGCTTACGAGTTCATTGAAGAGATGTCACTGAATAACTATCAGTGGCAAGTTACAAGGACAAAACTGACAAAATCAGCCGAAATTTACAACCTAGATGCAGTGACCATGCTATCAACACAGGTAGAGATGGTGAATAAAAAGCTTGATAGTTTGTGTTCTTCGCAGGTACATCCAGTCATATAGTGCAACGCAAGTGGAACTATGGCGAATCTTGAGTACCTACCCTACCAACCGGACATAGAGAACGAACAGATGAACTATATAGGTAATAATTTCTGATCCAATAATAATCCTTATAGTAATAACTACAATCCAGGTTGGAGGAACCACCCAAATTTTTCATGGGGAGGCCAAGGAAATCAAGGAAATCAAAGACAGCAACCTCCTCCAAATTTCCAAAATCAGCCATATCTGCAAGAGAAGAAGCCAAACCTCGAAGAAATGCTGACAAAATTCGCATTAGACACGAAAAGCGCTCCAACAAACTAAGAAAACAATTAAAAGTAATGAGAGCCAAATCAGGGAACTTACTAAGGCAGTTAAGGAAGCCACTAATGCAGTCGAACAACTCGCAAAGCTAATGTCAGAACGACCGCTAGGACGTCTACCATGTAACACCGAGATTAACCCAAAGGAGCAAATTCAAGCCATTTCAGCTCAAGATAGTAAGGGGTTAGATGAACCAAACCCAATACAAGATAACAAGGTAGACAAAGGTAAGGTAGAGTTAACACAAGAAAAGCCAAAACCAGTAAACAAGGAGTACCAACCTCGCATACCTTATCCCGAAGCAATAAAAAGAGATGATTCAGAAGAACAGTTCGGTAAGTTTCTTAAACTCTTAAAGAAATTACATATTAACCTAACCTTTCTTGAAGGTCTTTTTCAGATGCCGACTTGAGGAAATTTTAAAACGACTCTTGACTAACAAACGTAAATTAGACGAAGAGCACCATGTGGAATTAAATCAAGATGCTCACAATGTTACGAATAGACTACCACGAAGCTAAAAGATCCGGAAGTTTTACAATTCCATGTTTAATTGGTAGTTTAGCTATTGATAACGTGTTAGTGATTTAGAGGCAAGCATAAATGTCATGCCTTATACATTATTTAAACGACTACGCCTAGGGAAGCCCAAACAAACTAGGATGAGTATACAATTAGCTGATAAAGCTATTAGAATTCCTAAGGGCATTATCGAAGATGTTCTTGCTAAAATTGATAAATTTGTTTTCCCAGTAGATTTTGTTGTTTTAGATATGGATGAGGATAATACAATCCCTTAATTTTAGGAAGACCTTTTCTAGCAACCGACAAGACTAAAATTGATGTTGCCATAGGAGAACTCATACTTTGTGTAGGTGACGAATCGATCGGCTTCAAGCTCTTGACTCACGGAAAAACAATTGATGAAGGTAAGAAAGTGAATACAGATGATAATCAAATTGTTCAACCTTTATCGTAGGAAACACAATAAAGGCACAACTCGAGCCACTCACGATCCCAAAGTGACAAAGAAGAATCACACAAGGAACAAGACCTTAGGATCAATGATTTAGAAGAGTAGAGGACACAAGTCAAAGAACAACCAGACCCACACAAAGTAACACCAGAAGAACCACCATAAGAACTCGTGGGAACATCAAATCACTTCAAAATAGGAGACTAGGTGCTGCTCGACAAAGCCTATCCTCACATCATCATAACTGACTTGAACGTAAGCAAGGAAATTCCTCTTAAGGTACACGATATCTTTCCCTATGGAGCATGAGGTAAGTAATCCAACATTTGGCACTTTTAAGGTAAATGCTTCTCGACTTGAACCTTATCAAGAAAATAAAATTTTAAGCAAGTAGGAAGATATTCAAACCTTTAAACCTCCCTAATTTTTCTAATTCGAGGAAAGTCCACTTAAGACTATAACGAGCGCTTCTGGAGGCAACCGAGCACTAACACTATTTACTTTCAAATTTATTTTTAGTTTCTTTCCTTATTTCTTTATTTCCTTTTAAACTTCTCGAAAGTGCAGAACTTCAAGGCCACACGGCCTTATACACTACGTGTCCATGACTATGTGGACCACTAGAACCATGATCTGACACAACAAAGGCCGTCAAATCGCCCAACCACCCCACAACGTCACGGATCCAACCACTCCCCGGCACCAAGAATTGGCACGGTCTTGCTCCACAACCCTATGAAGCCACTAACTTATCAGACACGGGACAAACACGCCCATGCTACCCAACCGTGCCAAAACACTACCTTTTTAGGAACGGGCATGGAATTATGACAAACGGTCGTGGCATACCAACACACCCAGAACACGATCGTGCGATGCGATTGTGTGAAAACACTGACTTATCGACCATGGGCATTTTACCTCCAAGCACGGCCATACGATGCGACCGTGTAAAATAACACACCCTAGAGAAACGGGCATGGGATTTCGTCAGAGGCTAAAATCTATTTAAACACTACATCCCTTCCCTTTCTCCTCATCTTCTTTTCCCATTCTCTCCTCCTTCTTTCTATTTCCTTTTTTCTTATAGAAAAGGTGTTCAGACTCTTGTGCTACACTAAGATCATGCCAAAGAAGCATAAAAGGCCAACCGCATCTCCTCAATGGAGACACTACACATAAGTTCATGCCGACCGCTTCATCCAAACACCAAGCTAATGGTCTTTGAGACCTTTTCGATTTTATTTTTCTTTTCTCTTTTGCTTCAATTTCCTTCCCTTTGACTCTCTTATGCTTAATCTAGTTTATTTGGTTTTAGGTTCTAAAGGCTGCTTGGGAATCACGTACCACAGCCTTAGAGGTCACACCCACCTCGCGAACCATCCAACAGTAAGGACTCCTTAGTCCATTAGTCTTTTCTTTTAATATCAATTTTCTTCTTAGTCTCCTTCTCTTTATTTTCTTTGCCTTTAATTATAGTATTAGTATATTATTAATGTTTCTTTAGATTTCTTGGCTATATCTTTGCAGGCTACCCAATTTCTTTATTTAGCACAAAGCTCATCGGTAATCACCCTACCATGTAATATCCCGGGTTGAGGGTTATTTTATTTCGCAATTGTTGCATGATTAATTCGTGCTATGATGTTGTTTGGGGTTTTGGACTTAGTTGTAGGCTAGGAGTGAGCCTCGGTAGGTGGTGAAATTTTAGTTTTGGGCTTGAGGAGATAGAAGTCAAGGAGATGGGGCTTATAAATAAATTAAGGAATTTAAGCACAAATGAGGAGCTAGCAAAGTGCAACACTTTTTACAAGGTGTAAATCGTGACACATCTAATTGGAGGTCTTGGGTTCAATTAAATAAAACCACCTTTGGTCCCATTTTGGAGAGGAAGAGTTGTGGGCAACTAACTCTACCATGGACTTGGTCAACATATTCAAGCGGTAATGGAGAAAGTAGGAGGAAGACTTGGTAGCCATTTGAATTGAGTGAGTGGAGTAAATAGGCGATTTGGTCGTTTGGAGGATGTTTCGGGAGCTTGGAATGTGCAAACCTTGGAACTATGGGTGTACTTGTACCTACCCGGGAGGTCAATTAAGTTTCATTCTTTTTCTTTTGTAATAATTCTAGTCAGTCAAAAGCCTATAGTAAAATTTCTTACTTCCAAATTAGGACCACCCAAATTTTTCATGGTGGCCAATGAAATCAAATCAAAACATCAACCTCCTCCAGATTTCCAAAATAAATTGCTCTGTTTGTTTTGCTAACCTCTATGAAATTTACAACCAAGCACTCCATTATCATTTCTTTTCCCTTTTGATTGTAACAAAAAAGTAACTAGCCCAAATTCGATTTTTCAATAGTTAAGCGAAACGCAGCACCTAATCAATAAAGTAAACCTTGTTTCTTCCATTCTTCCTCGCGTCTACCATGTAACACGAGAAACCCTATATGAGCAAATTGCTTGTAAACCAAAACCAGACCTGTTCTGGTTAGATAACCAAACCCAATAAAATAACAAGGTAGACAGTAATAAGTTAACTTCAAGAAAAGCCAAAGTGACCATCCATACTCCTTCGTTCACCTTATTCCCAAACAAAAAAAGGAGATCCTCCTTGTGTTGGCTAATCTTCCTTACAATTTGTTTGATTTTTAACCTAACCTGGTCTTGAATCTTTTGGTAGCAAACTTGAGGAAGCTTTGAGAGGTTCTTGGGTTGCTAAGAATGCATTTAGTAAGAGCACCATTGTGGAATCTAGAAGATGCTAAGTGTTGGTTTTGTGTTATTACTACCACGACTCACGGATCCCAAAGTGACAAAGAAGAATCACACAAGGAACAAGACCTTAGGATCAATGATTTAGAAGAGTAGAGGACACAAGTCAAAGAACAACTGCACCCACACAAAGTAACACCGGAAGAACCACCATAAGAACTCGTGGGAACATCAAATCACTTCAAAATAGGAGACTAGGTGCTGCTCGACAAAGCCTATCCTCACATCATCATAACAGACCTGAACGTAAGCAAGGAAATTCCTCTTAAGGTACACGATATCTTTCCCTATGGAACAGTCGAGGTAAGTAATCCAACATTTGGCACTTTTAAGGTAAATGCTTCTCGACTTGAACCTTATCAAGAAAATAAAATTTTAAGCAAGTAGGAAGATATTCAAACCTTTAAACCTCCCTAATTTTTCTAATTCGAGGAAAGTCCAGCTTAAGACTATAAACGAGCGCTTCTCGGGAGGCAACCCGAGCACTAACACTATTTACTTTCAAATTTATTTTTTAGTTTCTTTCCCTTATTTCTTTATTTCCTTTTAAACTTACTGAAAGTGCAGAACTTCAAGGCCACACGGCCTTATACACGGTCGTGTCCATGACTATGTGGACCACTAGAACCACTGTACTGACACAACAAAGGCCGTGCAAATCAGTCCCAACCACCCCACAACGTCACGGATCCAACCACTCCCCCACGGGCACCAGTAAATTGGCACGGTCTTGCTCCACAACCCTATGAAGCCACTAACTTATCAGACACGGGACAAACACGCCCATGCTACCCAACCGTGCCAAAACACTACCTTTTTAGGAACGGGCATGGCATTATGACAAACGATCGTGGCATACCAACACACCCAGAACACGATCGTGCGATGCGATTGTGTGAAAACACTGACTTATCGACCACGGGCATTTTACCTCCAAGCACGGCCATACGATGCAGTGTAAAATAACACGCCTAGAGAAACGGGCATGGGATTTCGCCGAGGCTAAAATCTATTTAAACACCACATCCCTTCCCTTTCTCCTCATCTTCTTTTCCCATTCTCTCCTCCTTCTTTCTATTTCCTTTTTTCTTATAGAAAAGGTGTTCAGACTCTTGTGCTACACTAAGATCATGCCAAAGAAGCATAAAGGCCAACCGCATCTCCTCAATGGAGACACACACATAAGTTCATGCCGACCGCTTCATCCAAACACCAAGCTAATGGTCTTTGAGACCTTTTCGATTTTATTTTCTTTTCTCTTTGCTTCAATTTCCTTCCTTTGACTCTCTTATGCTTAATCTAGTTTATTTGGTTTTAGGTTCTAAAGGCTGCTTGGGAATCACGTACCACAGCCTTAGAGGTCACACCCACCTCGCGAACCATCCAACAGTAAGGACTCCTTAGTCCATTAGTCTTTTCTTTTAATATCAATTTTCTTCTTAGTCTCCTTCTCTTTATTTTCTTTGCCTTTAATTATAGTATTAGTATATTATTAATGTTTCTTTAGATTTCTTGGCTATATCTTTGCAGGCTACCCAATTTCTTTATTTAGCACAAAGCTCATCGGTAATCACCCTACCAGGCCCATAGAAAATGCCATCACGACCTCTACCAACTCTCGAAATCATCCAAAATTCAGGAAGTGGCACTCTCTTCCTCTCTTTTGATTTTATATTAATTGTTATTATCTATCTTTGTACATTAAGGGCAATGTACATCTTAAGTGTGGGGGAATTAAGTGCTTAACTTTTTGCATGATTCTAAAAATCTTGAATTTAATCTAGTTTTTAAGTATTTTCTCATATTAATTAGGGTGAAATTTCTAATGATTAATGATTTTCATTAATATATTTTTTAGCAAGTCATTGATAATTGTTCATTGATAATTTATACTTGAAGAATACTAGAGAATCAAGTATGATAAGTCTATTTTTCAAGAATAAAAAATTTTATAGGTTGTTGAACTGAATTTAAATATTACCTTGAAGTTGAAATTTACAAGGATTGATGTCAAATACCCATAATTTTTTGTGAGATTTGAGCCTTATAGAGCATATATTCTTTTCATGCTCACTTTATTGATTATGAGTGTGTCAACACCTGAATTGTTATTCTAGAACTTGCCTAGATTATACATGTTGAGACCACATCTATGATTTGATATACTGAGATGATAAAGGCACCTAGGTTTTAACCCATTCACTCCACTAAAAGCTTACCTACAAAATTAACCCTTAGTGAACCCATTTGATCCTAACAACCCTTTTTATTGATTTGCCTGCTAATATTAACCCAAAACCCTTTATATTTGTTATCACCATTCTTTTGACTACCCTTCGATCAAGAATTGATTTGATCAGTTACCGAATTAATTTATTTCAGTTGATAAAGTTTTCTTTATTATGTTTCTATTTGATCTTAAAAAAATTGAAATCAAAGTATAGTCAGCATTAGTAGTATAAAAAGTGAGCTTGTACATTCAAATTTCAATTATCAAAAAAAAAAGCTCATAGTATTATTAGTTTCAAAGTTTCAATTGATGTAATCATTTATTTTCTAGTTCATTGTTTTTAGTTAGGTAATTTGTCAATTCGATCTCGATTTTAACCTTCTAATTCAGCCTTTATCCACACCTTTTAACCCAAGCCCCATTATAACCCTGATTAAAGACCTTTTGATTTGTGTATCATCTCATATCACAGTGGTGGAGATTTGATTTTCAGGCAAGCCTATGGGATTAACTTTTCAGGTTCGACTATTGAGTGCTTAGTTGTGAACCTTAAACACTTCAAGTGATTTGAGTGAATCTTTAGTAAGGATGTCAATCCTTGTCAGTTTCGAATCAAAGGTAATTATTTAGTTGAGGGGAGACACCTATGTTTTCGTGCTACAAAATATATGACTTAGAATTGTTTGAATCTTTAAGAGTCTTTGAGTTAAATTATCCATGTATGAATTATCTATGAATTATGATGAGGCATTATTGATAGGAATTATGAATTGTGGAAAGTTCGTTTTAATTGTAAGTTGAGAATTTTGCTTGAGGACAAGCAAAAGCTTAAGTGTGGGGGTATTTGATAAACCGTAAAAGTAACATATTCTAGGCCCATATTTAGTATGCTTTTGGATGATTTAGCCATTGATTTATGTAAAAAGGTGCTTTTAATCCTTTCTTTTCATGTTTATACTCAGGAAAGCACCCGAGGATGAAAAGAACAAAAAACGGGCTTAAAACGGGCCAATTTGGCCCAAAAAAGGAAATCGACACGGCCTGGACTTCAAGCCACACGGCCGTGCCTCGAAAATTAACTGAGACACGGCCATGCCACGATTTACACGGTTGATAAACCGTAAAAGTAACATATTTTAACCCCATATTTAGTATGCTTTTGGATGATTTAGCCCTTGATTTATGTAAAAAGGTGCTTTTAATTCTTTCTTTTCATGTTTATACTCAAGAAAGCACCCGAGGACAAAAAGAACGAGAAACAGGCTTAAAACGGGCCAATTTGGGCCAAAGAGGAAATTGACACGGCCTGGACTTCAAGCCACATGGCCGTGCCTCGTTAAATTACTTCACATGACCATGCCACGATTTACACAGCTGTGCCCCAATCAACAGAACCGAGACATGGTCTGAAGATGATTTACACGGGCGTGTACCATGGCCGTGCCCCTACCACGAGAATGAGCAATTTCACTCGGATTTGGATGCTTAATGCCAAAGAAACATACTCCTAAGTCTACTTAAACACCTTAGTAGTAATTCTACTTGAAGGAGCTACTTAGGAGCCAAGTAAAGCATCTAAAGAGCCTATATAAACAACCTAAGGTAGCTGTTCTGAAGAATGAAGTTTTGGGCAGAGTTTTCTGCCAGAGCTTTTATTTAGGGAATTACTCGAAGATAGCCAGTTGATCCATCTCAAGAAGCTAGAGTTCTACTCAAGACAGAGGATCTCCTCTTCAATTCCTTCAGGGGGTTTTAGGGATTTCTTATGTTTTTTTTTTATCTTTTCTCTTGAGATGTTTTTTTATTTTGTTATGAACTAAACCCTTCAGATACCTGAAGGGGATGAAACCTATTATGGATTTTGTTATTTGATTCCTAAATTATATGATAAGTACTTAGTTTGTTCTTAATTATGTTGCTTAATTTAATCTGATGTGCTTAGGTGGAGGAGGAATAGACCCTGCCTAAGAGTAGATCTAGCATAATTAAGCGGAGTTGATCGCACGCCTAGAGATAGGGTGACGAGATTTTGCCAGATTAGGGTGAAACCTAATATGGGAGTCCATTGATCAATTTACTGCTTCCTTAGGGGTTTATTATAAGAGGATGAGAGTTCCACTAATTAACCTAAGGTTAGACGTTATTCGCCTCGAGAGAGGTTTAATATAGGTTAGGGAGTCTCACGGATCAAGCTAAGTAAAGAAGTCATATGAATTAAAAGTTAGATAACAAGAGAAGTCATAGGTGGATTCTTCCGAGGTATCGTCTAAAATCAACCGAGTTTTCCACGTCTTCTCCCAAAGTTTCATTCTTTTGTCTTTGCATCTAGTTTAGTTTTTCATTAGTTTGTTAGATTTAAAAACCAATCACTCCATATTTTAGGCTAAATAATAGAAAGAAAGTGAGTAGTAGTACTTTTATGTTCCTTTGGGTTCGATAAAATAATATTGCCTAAACTATACTATTGTTCGATAGGTGCACTTGCCTCAATCGTTGTCATAGTTAGTCTACAGGTTCAATCATTCTTTATAAATATTAAAACTCTACTGTTTGACACGATCAAGTTTTTGGCGCCGTTGCCGGGAAACACTAAAATATTAAGAAAGCTCTATTTCTATTACTTTAGCCATTATTTTATTATTATTTTTGTAATTTAGTTTTATTTTTAGTTTAGGTAAAATTTTTATTTACACTAAATTTCTTTATTTCTTCTCCTAGTAGTTACCTCTAGTTTATGACTAGAAGGAACCCGAGAGGACCTTTAGCGTACGAAAGTGAAATTGAAGCTACCGCTCGTAGAAATCGCCAAGAAACTAGACGAGCTCTAGACTACCAAAGAGAAGAAGAACAAGACAGATCCAATCCTACTGAAGGGATGGACGAAAATAATCCACCACGAGATGTGGCGGACGCTCCGCGCACTATGTATGGTTATGCTAAACCTAATTTGACAGGAGTAGAATCTAGTATTGTTAAGCCTGCTATAGCTGCTAATAATTTTAAATTAAAGCCTAATACAATACAAATGATTCAACAATTTGTTCAATTTGATGGTTTGCAGGACGAAGATCCAAATACTCATATAGCTAATTTCTTAGAGTTCTGTGATACCTCTAAAATAAATGGCGTTTCTAACGATGCCATACGTCTTCGGTTATTTTCCTTTTCATTAAGGAATATAGCAAAGTAGTGGTTGGACTCGTTACCACGAGGGTCAATCATCACATGGGATCAAAGGACCGAAAAATTTCTTTTAAAATATTTACCACCAGCCAAAATAGCCAAATTTAGGAATGACATATCTTCTTTTGTGCAGAATGATGCAGAAACATTATATGATGCATGGGAAAGATATAAGGATCTCCTGAGAAGATGTCCACACGACGGATTACCTTTGTGGCTTCAAGTCCAAACTTTTTACAACGGTGTGAATTCTTCAACGAGGCAAATGATTGACTCATCAGCCGGTGGAACTTTGAATAACAAAACTCCTGAAGTGGCTTATGACTTTATTGAAGAGATGTCGTTGAATACCTATGAATGGCAAATTACAAGGGCCAAACCGACAAAATCAGCCAAAATTTTTAACATAGACGCAGTAACATTGCTGTCAACACAGGTGGAGGTGATGAATAAAAAACTTGATAATTTATGTTCTTCGCAGGTACATCCAGTAATGCAATGCGAAGCGAGTGGGAATGTGGCGAATCTTGAGTACCCACCCTACCAACCAGGAGCAGAACATGAGCAGACAAACTATATAGGTAACAATTTCAGATCCAATAATAATCCTTATAGTAACACTTATAACCAAGGTTGCATGAACCACCCAAATTTTTCGTAGGGAGGACAAGGAAATCAAGGAAATCAAAGGCAGCAACCTCCTCCAAATTATCAAAATCAGCCATATCCACAAGAGAAGAAATCAAACCTCAAAGAGATGCTGATGAAATTCATGGAGCCACAGATTCTCGTTTCCAAAAGACTAAAGCAGCACTTGATGAACAATAAAAATCGATCAAAGGGACCGATAATCAAGTTGGAAAACTTACTAGGTTAGTGGGACATCTCACAAAGCTAATTTTTGAACGTCAACAAGGACGTCTACCAAGCAACACAGAAATAAACCCAAAAGAATAGATCCAAGCCATCACAGCTCAAGAGGGAACAAAGATAGACGAGCCCACCACGGCACAAGAAACCAAGGAAGAAAAAGGTAAAATAGAGTAACACATGAAAAGCCAAAACCAATAATCAAAGAATACAAACCTCGCATACTTATCCCAAAGTATTGAAAGGAGATGATTCAAAGGAACAGTTCGGTAAGTTTCTTAAACTTTTAAAGAAATCACATATTAACTTATCCCTTCTTGAAGCTCTTTTCTAGATGCCAGACTCGAGGAAATTTTTAAGACAACTCTTGACAAACAAATGCAAAATAGACAAAGAGCACCACGTGGAACTAAACGCAACATGCTCGGCAATGTTACAGAATAGACAACCGCAGAAAAAAAAAGATCCAAGGAGTTTTACGATTCCATGCTTAATTGGTAGTTTAACTATTGATAATACGTTAGCTGGTCTAGGGGCAAGTATAAATGTCATGCCTTATGCATTGTTTAAACGACTAGGTCTAGGGAAGCCCAAACAAACTAGGATGAGTATTCAACTAGCCGATAAAACCTTAGAATTCCTAGGGGCATTATTGAAGATGTTCTTGTAAAAATTGATAATTTTTTTCCCAGTAGATTTTGTTGTTTTAGACATGGATGAAGATAATTCAATCCCCTTAATTCTAGGAAGACATTTCCTAGCAACTACTAGAATTAAAATTGATGTTGCCACAGCTGAACTCATACTTTGCGTAGGAGATGAATCGATTAATCTTCAAGCTCTCGACTCGGCCAGAACAACAGATGATGAAGGTAAGAAAGTCAATTCAATAGATAATCAAATTGTTCAACCTTCACTATAGGAAACATCACAAGGCATCAAACCTGAGCCAACTCAGAGCCCTCAAGTCGACAAAGAAGAATCACACAAGAAACAAAACCTTAAGGTCAATGATTTAGAAGAGCAGAAGATACAAGTCAAAGAAAAGCCGGATCCACAAGAAGTAAAACTAGAAGAACCGGCAGAAATGCTCGTAGGGACATCAAATCACTTTAAAATAGGAAACCATGTATTGTTAGACAAAGCCGATCCCCACATCACTTCAATAGACCTGAGGGCAAAGGGAGAAATTCTTCTTAAGGTACACGATATCTTCCCATACGAAATAGTCGAGGTAAGCAATCCAATATTTGGCAATTTCAAGGTAAACGCTTCTCGACTTCAACTTTGTCACAAAAATAGAACTATGAGCATGAAGGAAGATATTCAAACCTTTAAACCTCCCTAAAATTTCCAAATATGAGGACAGTCTAGCTTAGGACTATAAACGAGTGCTTCTCGGGAGGCAACCCGAGCATTAACTCAATTTACTTTCAAATTTATTTTCAGTTTCTTTTCTTTCCATCCTTCTTTTCTAAATAATTAGTTGTAAACTAACACAAAAGTGTTGATTTCCAAGGCCACATGGCTTTACACACGAACGTGTCTGTGGTCGTGTTGACCACCAAACCACCACACTGATAGAGTAGAGGCCGTATAATTTAGGCCAACCACCATCAGACGTCACGAGCCCAACCACCCTTCCCTACGGGCACTGACAGATCAACACGGCCGTGCCCATAAACTATGTGAAGCTACTGACTATCTCTCAACGGGCGTGGCCGACTGAGAAACGGGTATGAGAGACTCAACACGCTTGTACCCATGGCCTGCGACGCGGCCGTGGTCGACACTGACTACTCAGACACGGGCATAGCACATCAAGAACAGGTGTGGGCAATGCAACACGCTCCACACCACGACCGTGCGAGGCGACCATGTAACTTGACACGCCCTTGGACCAGGAGCGTGTGAATGTGCCAGATTTAATATACTATTTAAACCCCAAAGCCCTTCCCCTTCTTCCCATCTTTTCTTTTCTTCCTTCTTTCATTTTTCTTTCAAAATTTTCTATCTCTGTAGGAAAAGTGTCCAAGACTCTTGAGCAACACTAAAATCATGCCGAAGAAGTGGAAGAAGGCAAGCATAATCTCCCTATAGGAGACCGATCTACATAAGTTCATGCCGGCCGCGTCATTCAAACACCAAGCCAAGGGTCTTTGAGACCATATAGTTTTTACTTTCTTTTTCTCTTTTGCTTCAATTTCGTTCTCTTTTGCAATCTTATGCTTAGTTTAGTTTATTTTAATTCAATTTTTTAGTGTCAGGTCCGCCAGGCTGCTTAGGAATCACACCGACCACCACGATAACCTCTTCACATCCACCACCACCATCACATCCCCAACCTTAGTGTTGATTCCCACCTTGCGAACCATTCTTCAATAAGGACTTAATAGTCCATTTATTTTTTATTTTCACTTTAGATTTTTTCTATTTTAATTCTCGTCTTCTATCTTATCTTCATATATATACTTAGTTTATGTCTTAATAATCCCTAGCTAATTCTCTACAAGCTCCCCAATTTCTTCATCTAGCACAGAGATCGTTGGTAGCCACCCCACCAGGACCATAGAAAACACCACCACCGCCTCCTCCGACTACTTTCTACCAAGACCACTGCCAACTCCCGGAGCCATCCAAAAATCAGGAAGTCACTTTACCCATTATCTTTTGATTTATACCATAATTTTTATTATTTATCTTTGTACATTGAGGGCAATGTACATCTTAAGTGTGGGGGGTAAAAGTGTTAAACTTTTTGCATTATTCTCAAAATCCTGAATTTAGTCTTGTTCAAAAGTATTTTTCTCATATTACTAATTAGGATGAAATTTCTAATGATTTATGATTTTTATTGATATGTTTTAGATTAAGTCATAGTTAATTGTGCATTGATGATTAAATTTGAAGAATACTAGAGAATCAGGCATGGTAAGTCTACTTTCTAAAAATTAAAATTGATGGGTCGTTGAATTGAATTTGAGTATTACCTAGAAATTTGAATTCTATAGGATTGATGTCAATTACCCATAATTTTTGTGAGATTTTGAGCCTTATAGAGCATATATTCTTTTTCATGCTCACTTTATTGATTATGAGTGTGTCAACTTTGAATTGTTATTCTAAAACTTACCTCATTTATACATGTCGAGACCACACTTTTGATTTGATATATAAAGATGACAAAGGCACCTAGGATTTAACCCACTTACTCCATAAAAAACCTACCTTCACAAATTAACCCCTAGTAAACCACGTTGAATCCTAAACAACCTTTTTATTGACTCACCCACTAATATTAACCCAAAACCCCTTTGTATTTGTTATCACCCTTTCTTTTGACTACCCTTTAATCGAGGTTTGATTTGATTAAGTTACCAAATTATATTAGTTCAGTAGTTACATTTATCATTTATGATGTAATATTTTAGTTTGTTCTTAAAAAAAAAAGAAAAAAGCCTAGAGCATTTAAATTCCAATTGTTGAAGAAAAAGCTCGTATTAAAGTATTATCAAATTTTAAGTGATGAAAATACTCTTTATTATAGAATAATTATCAATTCATATTTAGTTCATTGTTTCTAGTTAGGTAATTTTTCAAGTTAGTCTCGATTCTAACCCTCTAATTTAGCCTGTATCGATACCCTTAACCTTAGCCCCATTACAACCATGATAAAGACCTTTTGATATGTTTTTCATCTCATATATAGTGGTGGGGATTTGATTTTCAGGCAAGCCTATGGGATTAGCTTTTCAGGTTCGACTTATAAGTGCTTATTCTTAAACCTTAAACACTTTGAGTGATTTGAGTGAACCTTTAGTGAGGATGTCAATCGTTGTCGGTTTTGAATTAAAGGTAATTATTCAGATAAGGGGAGACACCTATGTTTTCATACTACAAAGGTATGACATATCGTGATTGAATCTTCAGGACTCTTTGAGTTGAATTATCCATGTATAAATTATCTATGAATTATGATGAGACATTGTCGATAGGAATTATGAATTATGGAAGTTCGTTTTAATTGTAAGTTGAGAATTTTGCTTGAGGACAAGCAAAAGCTTAAGTGTGGGGGTATTTGATAAACCGTAAAAGTAACATATTTTAACCCCATATTTAGTATGCTTTTGGATGATTTAGCCATTGATTTATGTAAAAAGGTGCTTTTAATCCTTTCTTTTCATGTTTATACACAGAAAAGCACTCGAGGATGAAAAGAACAAGAAACGGGCTTAAAACGGGACAATTTGGGCCAAAGAGGAAATCGACACGGCTTGGACTTCAAGCCACACAGTTGTGCCTCGTCAAATTACTTCACACAGCCATGCCACGATTTACACAGCCATGCCCCAATCAATAGAACAGAGACACGGCCTGAAGATAATTTACACGGGCGTGTACCATGGCCATGCCCCTGCCACGGGGAATAAGCAATTTCACTCGATTTTGGATGCTTGAAGCCAAAGAAACATACTCCTAAATCTACTTAAACACCTTAATAGTAATTCTACTTGAAGGAGGTACTTAGGAGCCAAGTAAAGCATTTAAAGAGCCTATATAAACAACCCAAGGCAGCTGTTCTAAAGAATGAAGTTTTGGGCAGAGTTTTCTGCCAGAGCTTTTATTCAGGGAATTACTCGAAGATAACCAGTTGATCCATCTCAAGAAGCTAGAGTTCTACTCAAGACAGAGGATCTTGTCTTCAATTCCTTCAGGGGGTTTTAGGGATTTCTTATGTTTTGTTTTATCTTTTCTCTTGAGATGTTTTCTTATTTTCTTATGAACTAAACCCTTCAGATACCTGAAGGGGATGAAACCTATGATGGATTTTTTTATTTGATTTCTAAATTATGTGATAAGTACCTAGTTTGTTCTTAATTATGTTACTTAATTTAATCTGATGTGCTTAGGTGGAGGAGGAATAGACCCTGCCTAAGAGTAGATCTAGCATAATTAAGCGGATTTGATGGCACGCCTAGAGATAGGGTGACGAGATTTTGCTGGATTAGGGTGAAACCTAATATGGGAGTCCATTGATCAATTTACTGCTTCCTTAGGGGGTTATTATAAGAGGACGAGAGTTCCACTAATTAACCTAAGGTTAGACGTTATTCGCCTCGAGAGAGGTTTAATATAGGTTAGGGAGTCTTACAGATCAAGCTAAGTAAAGAAGTCATATGAATTAAAAGTTAGATAACAAGAGAAGTCATAGGTGGATTCTTCCTGAGGGTATCGTCTAAAATCAACTGAGTTTTTCCACAGTCTTCTCCCAAAGTTTCATTCTTTTGTCTTTGCATCTAGTTTAGATATTCATTAGTTTTTTAGATTAAAAAACCAATTACTCCATATTTTAGGCTAAATAATAGAAAGAAAGTGAGTAGTAGTACTTTTAGGTTCCTTTGGGTTCGATAAAATAATCTTGCCTAAACTATACTATTGTTTGATAGGTGCACTTGCCTCAATCATTGTCATAGTTAGTCTACAGGTTCGATCATTCTTTATAAATATTAAAACTTGACAGTTTGGCACGATCAACGGTCGTGCCCTAATCGATAGAATCGAGACACGACATGAAAATAATTTACACGGACGTGTACCATAGCCGTGCCCCTGTTATGGGAGAGAGCAATTTCACTCAGATACTTAGAGCCAAAGAAACAATTTCCAAAGCTTATTCAAACATCGAGTAGGAAGCATACTTGAATTTGGATACTTAGAGGCCAAGTAAAGCATTCTAAAAGTCTATATAAACACCCTAAGTGTATCCTGAAAGGGGGCGGTGAGCGAGGCCAAAGAGCCGAAGGTAGAGCTATCAATTCAGAGAATTACTCAAAGAAATCCAGTTGATCCATCTCAAGAAGCCGGAATTCTACTAAAGACGGCGGATCTCTCCTTCAATTCCTTCAGGGGGTTTTAAGGATTTCTTATGTTTTGTTTTATCTTTTCTCTTGAGATGTTTTATTTTAAAGTTATGAACTAAACCCTTCAAATACCTGAAGAAGATGAAACCTAGATGAATCTTGTTATTTGATTTCCAAATTATATGATAATTACTTAGTTTGTTCTTAATTATGTTGCTTAATCCAAATCTGATGTGCTTAGGTGGAGGAGGAATAGACCCTGCCTAAGAGTAGATCTAACATAATTAAGTGGAGTTGATTGAATGCCTAGAGGTAGGGTTACGAGATTTTTCCAGATTAGGGTGAAACCTTATATGTGAATCCACAGATCGATTTATTGCTATTCTAGGGGGTTATTATAAGCGAATGAGAGTTCTACTAATTAACCTAGGGTTAGACGTTACTCGCCTCGAGAGAGAGTTTAATATAGGTTAGGGAGTCCTACGGATCAAGCTAAGTAAAGAAATCATATGGTTTAGGGTTAGATAACAAGTGAAGTCTAAGTGGATTCTTCTTGAGGGTATCGTCGTGATCAACTAAGTTTTTCATCAAGTTATTTCCAAATTCATTCTCTTTTATCTTTGTGTCCTTAGCTTTATCATCGTCAATTTAGTTTAAAACAACTTCACTCTGTTTTTAAGGCTAAATAATAAAAAGAAAGTGAGTATTAGTACTTTTAGTTCCTTTGGGTTCGATAATTTGATCTTGCCTAAGCTATACTACTGTTCGATGTGTACACTTGCCTTTAATCATTGTCAGAGTTAGTTTCCAAGTTCGATTACATTCATTATAAATTTTAAAACTCGATAGACACACGATCAATGCTCATCTTGCTTGTCCTCAGTCTTCGAATACACCATAATTTTGTCAATGAAGACTACCATGAACCGATCTTGATAGGGTTGGAACACTCGGTTCATCAGATCCATAAAAGCTACTGGTGCATTCGTCAGTCCAAATGGCATCACTAGGAACTCGTAATGTCCATGACGAGTCCTAAATGCCGTCTTATGCACATCGGCCTCCTTAACCCTCAATTGATGATATCCCAAACGTAGGTCAATCTTGGAGAACACAGAAGCCCTCTGAATTGGTCAAACAGATCATCAATCCTCGATAGGGGGTACTTATTCTTGATGGTTAGCTTGTTCATCTACCGGCAGTCGATACACATATGCATGGATCCATCCTTTTTTTTTTTCACAAAAAGAACAGGTGCTCCCTACGGAGATACACTAGGGCAGATGAAACCACATACAGTAACTCTTGGATCTGAGCCTTAATCTCTACAAGCTCTTTCAGTGCCATTCTATAAGAGGCGATGGACATCGAAGCTGTACCAGGATGGAGCTCAATCCCAAACTCTACCTCCCAAATCGAAGGTAGACCGGTAGTTTCTCAGGGAAAACATCCGAAAATTTCCTTACGGTCCTGATGTCCTTACCCAAAGTGTCCCCAGAATCATAAACACTAATGTAGGCTAAGAATGCCTCACATCCTTTCTGTACCAACTTTTCTACCACCAACGTAGAGATCACATTGTCAAGTAGTCTCGACGTTCCCCAATCACCACTTCCTCATTGTCCTCATCGATTCTTAAAACCACCCTCTTTGTCTTACAGTCCAAACTCACCCGGTGCTCAACCAGCCAGTCCATTCCCAGAATCAAATCAAACTCCTCGAATGGAAGCTCCATCAGATGACAGAAATATTGTCCCTTGTACCTCTAACGGGACGTCTCTATATAGTTTACTAACTCAAATAGATTGCCCAAAAGGACTCACAACAGTTAACTTGCTCGAAGAACTCTCAACCAGAATCCCCAGAGTTTCAGACACAACACTAGCTATGTAAGAGTGTGTAGAGCCTATGTCTATCAATGCCAAGTAAGGTACATTATAAATCAAGAACGTACCTGTAATGACGTCCGGAGCATATCGGTCCTCACGGCGATGAGCAGCATAAACTATTGCAAGCTTCCTCGCCTTAGTCAGTCCAACACCTCTACCTAGTGCTCTTTGTCCTCAGCCTATGCCATTCCACCCCTAGCCTAACCTCAGCCCTTAGGTGGCTGCTGAACTGCCCTCTACGACTACGCACACCAGTATTCGTAGCTTGCATATGATCGATTCTCAATAGACAATCCTAAACACGGTGCTTAGTCGACCCACATCTTAAACATGCCCTAGTTGTCCTTCAACACTCGTCCGGATGATGTCTACCACAGTGCCCACAAAGCGCCACCCCAGTAGGTGAAACAAGAGGCCCAACTCTCACTAGCCCATCAGATCTGGCCTTTTTCTTAGGCCTCATCATAGAATTCGATGGCTCCGATTCCTCTTATTCTTTCCTTTCTCATGGTTTTGCCACTCAGCACGCTTAACCTCCTCGGTGATCTTTGCCGTCTCAACCAATGTAGCAAACTCACGCTCCCTCTGCAGAGCTATCAAAACTCATAAACTTTCCCTGAGTCTGTCCTCAAAACGTACGCAAGGCTCATACTCGATCGCCACCATGCCCCGGGCATACCAAATCAATCTCAGGAACTCGGCCTCATACTCGGCCACTAAACGGTCTCCCTGGGTGAGATTAAGGAACTCACACCTCCTAGCATCAATGTGTAATTGGCTCCCACATACTTGCTCTGGAAAGACATCTTAAAGTAGTCTCAAGTCAGACGGTTGAGCTGAGTGCCCTCCTTAACTATCAGCCACCATTGGTAAGCTTCATCGCGAAGCAAAGAGACAACCCCCTTGAGCTTCTGATCCGCGGTAAAATCCGAATCGTCCATGATTCTTTCCATGGCCTCCATCTAGTATTCAGCCACATTAGGGGTGAATCTAGTGATGGCCCTGAATAATCCAGCCCTATTGGACCAGAGTCACTCCGTAACTGACCCGTGGCCCCTAGATCCAGTGTTAGGCCCAGTGACCCTCTCTAAAATCTGTGACATGGCTTGGGATAGTGCGTCGTCCCTAGCCACACGATCGTAAGACCCAGTATCTGTAGCAGGTGAGATAGGCATCTCACTCGTATCCAGATTTGGCAGATTTCCAGATGATGATGACCCAGCTCGAGCCCCTCTACGGCCTCTACCACGGCCTCTAATACCCCGTCTGTGGATACCTTGTGTGCTCATCATAAATTTGGAGTTTATCTAGATTAATAGTTTATGCATTAGTTACAGTTCCAATATTTGTTAACAAATGTTTTATGCAAAATAGTATCAAAAGTTCGGAGTTCGTTATCGTGAATCGCAGTTTTACTACGATTTTCTATTTCGCTACAATTTTTAGTTTACACTACCTAGAGTGTTTTCAGTTCGATATACTACCTAAGGCTGTTTCAAGCATATAAGTAGTATTTTCAGACAAACTTAAATAGAATTTAGAACACTTATAGGATCGGCGTCGGAGACTCGGTGTACCACATACTCAGTCAAAATATTTAAATCAATTAAGCAAAATCATTTCAGAAAAACCAATTTCAAAAACCCAAATCCACAGTCGAGTTTTGCAACCTGGCTTTGATACTACTAAATGTAACACCCCAAACCCGGCCTAAAAGTTATGGCTGAATCTGGCGATGTCACATGATAGTGCTTTAGAAAACATAATTACAATAAAACCCCTTTTTGTTGTCTTATGATACTTTCAGAATGTGTCACTTGTTTCAATCTTTATCCATTTTTAAAATTTTATAAGTTGTGAAAGCTTTTTAAAGGAATTATCAAATTTGTGTGTATTTTGATAAAATGTTTGTTGATTTTGAAAACTCGAGTTTTCCTACTCCTAGTCGTAATACCATCACGTCATAAATCCAAAATTTAAAACAAAAATTCATAAGGGCCATTTTACAAAAAAAACTTCCCAAATATAATCAAAACTATAAGTAAAATTAAAAACTATAAGGTCCAAAATCGTAGTCACTGTTAAGTCCTCCACCGCACCGATCCGTCTACTGTTGGGGATTACCTGAACAGATTAAACAGAAAAGGGTGAGTTTCGCAAACTCAGTGTGGAATCCCCACAGAAACATACACACCGTCATCAGAAAATAGACATAAGTTCATAGTGCGGGTTTAAGCCCATTATTGAAACGGTGTAGACTTTAGCCCACTGAGATACAGAATTAGATATGTTGTAAGGCCTTAGCCCATTTCAGACATAATATGCAGATCAGACAGAATAGCAGAATCCTACCCACCAGCCTCTACACACCAACTCCGTCCAACGTTACACACCATGTGGGGATGAAATCAACCCACCCATCCCTACACACTATGTTTGTACTGAAAGCGACACATAATCAAATAATTGCAGCTGAGCTGCCAAATAACAGGCTTAAGAGCCTTTCAGATACTTCCTCCAAATATAATCAACCCACCCCGATGCAATGCAACATACAAAATCATGATATGCTATTACGCAATTAAAACACATATATTCAGATATCATACTTGGTACAGAAATCAGACAGGTAGAGCATTCATATAGGGGTTAAGTATCCCTTACCGACCCTACGGTAGGTCCACAGTCGACTTGGGTGACTCGTGCAACCTTACAGATCATTTCAAAAATTTGGGCTCACACATCCATGTGGCCTACCCATGTGGGCCCACACGCCGTGTGGCCAGCATGTCCCAAATTGGCCTCGGCTGTTTGGATCACACGGCTTGGCCTAGAATCCCACATGCCCGGGTGAGCCATACGGCCTAATTGGTCGAGCCTGTATGTCACACACGACCTTACTCGGCCGTCACACGGTCGTGTCACTTGTGCACGGCCTGGCTCGTCAATCACACGGCCGTGTGGTGACTTACAGTCTTGCAGACGGCCTACCACATGGGGGACTACACGCCCATGTGGCATCGATAGTAAGGTTTTAGGCTTTCACCAAAACCTCAATTTCTGCATTTTTGGGTACACACCTAGTTCATTTTTGCTCTTTACGTAATCCTAAGATCACCAACACCTATAATTGAACAACATTTTACTCAGTTAATCTCTTAAGCGATTAAAATAAACCAAACCCAAAATGAGGTACTCATCCAAAAAGCACCCAAAACTCACCTTCAATCGAAATAAGAAATTCCCGTACTTAATTCGTCACTTAGAAATTGGTTTATTGTTCCTTGATTAACTCCTAACACCAAAAAGGGAATCTCTCTTAGAAAGAACACAAAACGTTTAGAATAGCAAAATCCAAACTTACCAATAATGAGCCCTAAAGTCGAATAATGATCTACCGAACTTGGAAGTTAAAGAAAAATCAAGAGGAGGTGGCAAAAGGTTTGAGAGAAGAAGAGAAGCCGAAATTTGCTTTCTTTTTTGTTGGGGAGAGGGAAAATGAGCAGATTTTTCTGATATTCCCCTATCATGTCCCCAAATCTCTCCTTACAATCATACTTTTAGTCCAACACAAACACTCAGGACGTGATAAGCAAAAATAATGCTCACGTCGGGATTCGAACTCAGTCCCTTTTCACATTGACACTCCATTTAACCACCAGACCATCAGGCCCATTCTGCTAATTACTCACACACTTTTACTTATAAGCCTACTAACCAGAGATAGGGCTTAATTCATAAAAATACCCAAATTTTTCACAAGTCAAGGCTTGAACTTGGGACCTCTCATACACACCCAGAACACATAACCACTGAAGCAGATAGACATTGTGTGCCAAAATTACAAAAACCAAAATTAACGAAAAACTGGGGCGTTACACATACGTGCCTCTATTTGTACTATAGTACCCCTGATTTGCACATATGTGCCCATATTTGTATTTCGGTACCCTTGATTTGCACAAACATGCCACTGTTTGTACTTCGATACCCCTAAATTTCACAAGTGTGCCCCTATTTGTACTTCGGTACCCCTAAATTGCACAAACGTGTATTGTTTGTACTTCGATACCTCTGAATTGCACAAGCGTGCCCATATTTTTACCTCGGTACCTTGGATTGCACAAACATGCTCCTATTTGTACTACGGTACCTGACTTGTACAAACGTGCCCCTGTTTATACTTCGGTACCCTGACTTGCATATACATGTCCTATTTGTGCTTCGGTATCTTTGAATGCACTTTTGTGCCCTGTTTAGACTCTGGTAACTCTAAATCAAATAATATTTTAATCGTATTCACTTATTGTTAGATTAAATAATATACTATGTTCTTACTAAGCTCTATAAGCTTATTCGTTCTTGTGGATTATTTTGTAGATCATCACTGTTGATGTTTTGGACGGATCAAACCTTCACCTCACACTATCCATCTATATTGGTAGTTTTTGTATCTCCTAAGGTAGTGGCATGTATAAACTTATGTAGTTGAATTTGAGGTTGAAATGTATATAGGATTTTTTAAATTTGTGTTTGATGAATATGTAAATAATAACTAAGTGTATTTGTGTTTTGGTGTCATGTATGAATAATAGGTTATAATGTTTTCTTTAGAAAGTACTTTTGGTCACTTTTATCATAGATGAAAATGGTTTATTAGTATCATTTGATGGTTTGTGTCATTGAGCTACTTTATGTTATAGGATAGTAAGTTTTTGGAGCTAGTAGTTGATGAATGGTAAGTGGTAAAATATCCATGTTTAGGTAGGTCTTGTTTATTAAAATTGAGGTACATTGAATGGAATATTGGTTAGTTGATTTAGAACTTTTGAATTGATATTTATATGAATGTTTTGTTCTGGTTTTGATGCCTTGAATATGTGCATAATTGGCCTAAAGGATTGTGCACGATTTTTTATTGAAATGGCTTGATTTTAGGCAAATTTTAGGTTGACACGGTCTAAGACACAAGCGTGTGACTCAGCTACATGACACACGACCTAACGATAAGGCTGTGTGTCTCCTATAGGTTTCTTTACATATGACACGACCGTGTGACCTTATTTAGAGAGTTACACAGGTGAGAACATGAGTTGTGACATGGCTGTGTGTCTCTAGTTCAAAGGTTACATGGCTTGAGACACGGGCATGTGTCTCAGCTGTGTGAGGCTCACGCCCTGACCACACGGCTATGTGACCTCTACAATCAAATTTTTTTCTAACTTTTCCTTCAACTTTCCAAATGTTCCCAATTTAGTCTCAAATTGTTTCTAAGGTATTTCTAGGGCCTTGATGGCTCTATTTAGATACGATATGTATATGAATGAATGTATTTCAATATGTTTTGAATGATTTATGAAATGAATGTTTTAATGTTTCGATTGTATAGTAATGCTTTGTAACCGTAATTCGACAATGGATATAGGATAGGGGTGTTACATTTAGTGGTATTAGAGCTTTGGTTTAGTCGATTCTAGGACTAACATAGTAGAGTAAAGTTTAGTATATACATGCCACATATACTTTGTGATAGTGTGATGCTTTTGATCTATTCTAATATTGTATTTTTTATAGATTCAAGATGTCAGCTGAATCGAACCGAGCTATAGTTAATGAACCTGAAAGTAATGTTCAAGCTTCGAATCTTAAAGCAAGTAATAGTGCCTTTATTCCACAATCCATTGGTTATGAGGTGAAAAATGTATTCCTTGGAATGATGAACTAGTGGTTCAATGAGTTTAAGCAAGAAAATCTTACAACTCCGCCATCTCCACCTCCTACTGTGCCTCATATGGCACCCCTAGTTACTCCAAATCCTATACCTGTGACGGTTACCCGAGTATTAATAGATAAAATTCAAAAGTGTGGGGCAGAAGAATTCAAAGGTAAGGTAGATAATGATCCTTCAAAAGCCTAGTATTGGCTAATTAATACAGAAATAGTTTTTTGCGGAGTTGATGTACACTCCCTAAGAATGTTAAAGATGTGCGGTATCATTATTGAAAGATGAATCATATTTATGGTGGGGTACTTTGAGCACAATGACATCGAATGATCGTATTAATTATGACTTTTTTCATATTGCATTCATGAAGAAGTATGTTAGCTGGCTATTTATTGACAGGAAAAAGAAAGAATTTCTCGAGTTAAAACAAAGAAATTAGATTGTAGTTGAGTATGAAAGAGAATTTCTATAGTTGAGCAAGTACGCTCGTAACATAGTATCCAGTGAAGAGGAAATGTGTATTAGATTTAAGGACGGGTTGAATGATGATATCCGTATGTCCGTGACAGTACTGAAGTTATGAGAATTTGTAGAATTGTAACAGCCCGATTTTAGCTAAATCAGAATAGTAGTTTTGGAACCACAAATCTGAGGTCAAAAATTATTTTTAATATTATTTTATGTGTTTACAGCATGAAAGCATGTATGTGTGAAAGTTTTGTGAAATAATTTTATCATTTGGATGCTTAATTTGAGAAAATGACTAAATCACGTAAAATGTAAAAGTTGCATTCTTTTTGACAAAGCTGTCTAATTGCTATTAGACCATTGATAGTGGAATTTGACATAAATGGCCATTAAATGCATGCTTTTAAATAGTTTTAATTAAGGTTAAAATTGTAAAATGGTTATTAATGTTAATATTAATAAAACAAAACAAAAATTAGCTCCATTATCATCATCCATAACCGAATATTAAGAGAAAAAGAAGAAAAAAAATGTTGTTTTAGGGTTCAGCTAGCATATAGCTTGATTAATGTATGTTTTGAGCTCAATTTTTAATGATTTCTATGTTTTTGTTATCGCTGCTTCGTGTTCTAGCCAACCCATGCCCTAATTTTTGAAATTGTTTGATGATTTCATGAAATTCAATTGATGAATGCTTGAGCTTTTGAATGTTTGATGATGAAAAATGAATATTTACTGATAGATTTTCATGTTTGGTAAAGTAATTTTTGATGAAAATGTATATTAGGGATTAATTTGTGAATAGATAAAAATGTGTGGTTAAATGTGTGAAATGTTGATAAATATGAGCTGCTAGGGGCTTAAGGGTAATTTGGTCAAGCATGGAATATTGAGATTTTATGTAATTTGTGTTTTTATGAAATAGTGACTAAATTGAATAAATGTGGACCTTTAGGGGCTAAATGTGTTTGTGGACTGAATTGAATGATTTGATGAATAAATGAGTTAATTTTGAATGTATATAGATCAAGAATGAAAGAAATTGGATTTAGATCGGGGAAAATCAAAAGTTATCGAATAGTCAATCCATTTCGTTTATCCCGAAAACAAGGTAAGTTCATATGCAAATAAATGTCTTTATATTGAATTATAAATATTTAATTGTCATTGAACTGTTTTAAATGTTGAATGATCAAATACGAGCAAGAATTGACAGGGTTACAATATCAAAAAGTCCCTACAAACCGTGGGAATAGTATAGGATACAAATGTCATGACATTAGGATTACCAATATGTGATTACGTGTAAGAGAATGTCTGGGATATTGACATCATTATATGATTTCATATAAGACCCTGTCTAGGACAGTGGCATCAATATGTGATAACATGTAAGACCATATCTGGGATATGGCGTTGTACGAGCTATATGTGATTTTTGAGTATCCTTAACAATTCCGAATGGTTCAACTGGCAAAGTCAAGTTGAAAATGAAAATGTGAATGAGTTAAGTGACTTAGGTATGTACGAGATTCATACGAGTATTGAAAAGGGAAGTATTTGATGAATTTGTTTATGATATTGAATATGTATACATTGGGAAAGATTTGTGAACTTATATGTGCATACTTATAGTTTGCCTACTGATGGAGATGATGTTGATTCATGTTGTAATTTATTTGTATATGGCTTACTAAGCTTTTAAAGCTTACTTGGTGTGTTCTTTCCCTGCTTTATAGATAATCAAAGTTAGCTTAGACTCGGGGATCATCAGGAGCATCGTCACACTATCAAACAACTTGTTGGTACTTTTGGTTCTTTGTAAATATGGTATATGGCATGTATAGGCTAGTGTTAAGATGATATGTTTTGAGTTACAATTTTAGCCATGAGAGTTGGCTTTTAAATGATGTACATGTTGGTGTGTATTTGGCCATCTAAGTTGGCTTAATTTATGAATTTGGTAAGTTATATATGATGTATATATGGCCTTGTGTTTTGACATGTTTGGTATGGTTGTTGTGAGAGTTAAGTGGTTAATTTTTTTGATTAATTACCAATGATATATCATGGCTAATTTGGTATGATATAGGGATGAGGAATTGGTATATTTTGTGGCATGAATTAGTTGATAAAATGATGAGAATAATGCATAGGGAAGATAGGTGAAATGGTTGGTGAAGATATATTGTTTTGGTATGTTTATGGTTATGATTTGAGCAGTGAAATGGTTGAAGATGAAATGGCATGATATGTATATGAATTAGCATGTTTTGGTTGCCTATAAATGTTAGAAATGGTATTATTTTGTTTGTTTAGGTGAGCATGAGAAAGAGTGGCAAATTGGCCATGTAAATAGCCTATTATTGTCCACACGAGCAGAGACACGGGTGCGTGTCTCAGCCGTGTGTGACACATGGTTATGATACACAGCCGTGTGTCCCTTGGTGTTGGAATTAAATTAAAGCCAGTATGCTCTACATGGCTTCACACACGGGCGTGTGATCGGCCATATGGCACAAGTCAGTATACCCCCTAAATGGCACACGGTCTAGCACACGGGCGTGTGACTTGGCTGTGTTGCATTAGTCAGTATACCCTACAGGATTGGCACGGCCTAACACATGACTTGGCACACAGGCATGTGTGGCCATTTCGAAGGGCACACGGGCTAGACACACGGACGTGTGGTCAGCTGTGTGACCCAAGTCAGTATGTATGCCCTGTTTTCACACAGCCTGAGACATGGGTGTGTCTGGAGCCGTGTGAGGCACACGGCTTGTTCACATGGGTGTGTGACCCTGGTATGTTTGAAAAATTTCTATGTTTTTGAATATTTTTGTAAGTTACCGGTTTAGTCTCGAACCACTTCTAAAGCATGTTTAAAGCCTTGTAGGCCTTTATAAGGGACAATGTGATTATGATTGAATGGTGTTTGAGAATGGATGCATAAATGTATGTTGTATGTTGTGATTTGATCGGTAATACCTCGTAACCCTATTCTGGCAAGAAATATGGGTTAAGGGTGTTACAAGAACTTTCAGAACGGGCTCAGAAAGTTGAAGAAATTTGTAAAAGTAAGCGACAATCAGATTTGAAATTTTGAGACTATAACAAAAGAGGGTAGCGACAATCAGATTTGAAATTTTGAGACTATAACAAAATAGGGTCATTCAAGCTTGCTCAAATGTCTCCATCAAAGAAGTTGAAAAATGACACAAGTCGATCAGCTGCCCCTTTAGGGTTCACGAGTAGAGAGATATCGAGGCACATTAATTTTTAGTCTGTAAATTCTTCAGTGGCTAGTGTTGGAAGTGTAAGAAATTTTGAGAGAAACGTCCTTGTTTGTGAGGAATGCTACTCTAGGTCGAGGAAAGAATAGCGAGATCAATGAACGGTCTGAAGCAAGAACACCAACTAGGGCCTATGCAATTCGAGCTCGTGAGTAAGCTGCTACCCTAGATGTTATTGCGAGTACTTTTTCTCTCTTTGATATAAATGTATATGCATTGCTTGATCTTGGATCAACTTATTCATATATAGGCACTACATTAGTAGACAAAAAGAAGCTGCCTCTTAAGTTTATTGAATATATTGTCAAGGTTACAAATCCCTGGGTCAGTGTCTTCTTGTTAATCAGTCATGTAGATCATGTTCATTGAAAGTTAGGGGTTATGATTTTCCCGCTAGTTTGATGTTATTACCCTTTGATAAGTTTGATGTCATTCTGGGTATAGGCTGGTTTACTCTGTATTATGTTGTTGTGAACTGTAGACGAAAGCATATCATGTTAAAATGTCAGAATAGTAAACAGATCTAAATTGAATTAGATACATTGGATGGTACATCTAATATAATCTTAGTTATGAAACATAGAAATATGTTTAAAAGGGATGTGAAGCGTATCTCACTTATATAGTTGCTTCAGGGTTTCAAAATTGAAATTAGAATCGATTTTGATTTTATGTGAGTTCACATATGTGTTTCCAAAGGAAATGCCATGGTTATAGCTGACAAGAGAAGTTGAGTTTACTATTGAATTAATGCCAGGAACATCTTCGATATCAATAGTTTCGTATACAATGACTCTTATAGAATTGAAAGAGTTAAAAGTATAGTTATAAGAGTTGACAGATAGAGGCTTTGCTTGGCCCATCTTTTCTCCTTGGGGTGCTTCTGTGTTATTGGTTAAGAAAAAAGATGGATCAATGTTACTATGTATTAATTATCGACAGCTTAAGAAAGTCACGATCAAGAACAAGTATCCATTACCATGCATCAATGATTTCTTTGATTAGTTGAAAGGTGCGACAATATTCTCAAAGATCAATCTTCGTTCTGGTTATAATCACCTACGTGTTAAAGACTTTGATGCGCGAAAACTGCATTTGGAACTAGGTATGAATATTATGAGTTTCATGTGATGTCATTTGGTTTGACTAATGCACTTGTTGTGTTTATGGATCTGATTAACAGAATATTCAGACCGTACTTAGACAGCTTTTTTTTTGTGTTCATTGATGACATTCTGATCTATTAATGAGATGAGACAGAGCATGCCTAGCATTTGAGAATTTTTGACAAAATTTATGCGAAAAAAAACTGTTTGCTAAGTTCAGCAAATGTGATTTTTGGCTCCGAGAAGTCAGAGTTTGGGGACATGTGGTATCGATAGATGGTATTAAAGTTGATCCAAGTAAGATCTCAGCTGTGGTAGAAAACCTTTAAGAAATGTATCTGAAGTAAGAAGTTTCTTGGGTTTAGCCGAATATTATCGAAGATTTGGCAAGGGATTTTCGATGATTACTATGCCATTGACGAAACTATTGCAAAAAGATGTTAAATTCAAATGGTTCGAGAAATGTCAAGAAAGTTTTAATCAGTTGAAAGCTTTGTTAACCGAGGTACCTGTGTTAGTTCAGCTAGAGTCTTGTAAATAATTTTTAATTTATAAGGATGCTTTATTGAATGGTTTAGGCTATGTTTTGATACAAGAAGGCAAAGTGTTAGTGCACGCTTCTCGACATTTGAAATCGCATGAAAAGAATTATCCAGCTCATGATTTAGACACTGCAGCTATCGTTTTTGCTTTGAAGATTTGGCGACACCATTTATACAGAGAAAAATACCATATCTTCACAGATTATAAAAGCTTGAAGTATTTGATGTTGCAAAAAGATTTTAATTTGAAACAACACAAATGGCTTGAGTTAGTGAAAGATTATGATTTGATTATTGACTACCATCTGTGAAAGGCTAATGACATTGCTGATGCACTGAGTAGAAAATCTCTGTTTGCTTTGCGAGCATTGAACACGTAATTCACATTGATTGATGACGGTTTAACATTAGCTGAAATGAAAGCTAGACCGACGTTTTTGCAATAGATTTGCAAAGCTCAGAAATGTGATGATGTTTTGATCGCTAAACAGAAACAGACTGAGACGACACCTAATTTAGATTTTCATGTTGGTGCAGATGACAGTTTTTACTTCAAAGGAAGAATTTGTGTTCTGAGAAATTCTAATCTCATTCAAAAACTTTTATATAAAGCTCATAGTAGTAGCTTGTCGATTCATCCTAGTAGCAATAAAATGTACGATGATTTGAAACATATGTATTGGTGGCCAAGTATGAAACGAGAGATTTCAAAGTTTGTATCGAAATGTTTGATTTGTCAGCAAGTTAAACCAGTGATGATTCCATAGTGGAAATGGGAACGTGTCACAATGCATTTTGCATTGGGATTGTCTCTATCTTTGAGAAAGAAAGATGATGTGTTGGTCATTATAGATCGTTTAACGAAATCCACACATTTCATTCCAGTGCGTACTAATTTTTCACTTGAGAGATTGGCAGAGTTGTATGTTGCTAAGATTGTTGGATTGGGCGGTGTGCCAGTTTCTATTATCTCTGACAGAGATCCATAGTTTACATATCATTTTTGGAGGAAGTTACATAAAGCTCTAGGCACTCGACTGCATTTTAGTACAGCATTTCATCCATAGACGGATGGTTAGTGTGAGTGAGTAATTCAGATACTCGAAGATATGCTACGATGTTGTGTTTTAGAGTTTAAAGGTAACTGGGAGAGATTTTTGTCATTGGTTGAATTTGCATACAACAACAGTTACTAAGCAAGCATTAAAATGTCACCATACGAAGCTTTGTATGGTTGAAAATGTCAAACTCTATTATACTGGACTGAGCTTAGTGAGAAAAAGGTATTCGGTGTAGATTTGATTCGAGAAATCAAAGAAAAAGTCAAAGTGATACGTGATAGTTTGAAAGCAACTTCGGAACGACAAAAATCTGACGTAGGTTTGAAAAGAAAAGACATTGAATTTCAAATTGGCGACAGTGTTTTTGAAGGAGTCACCTTGGAATAAATTTCTTTTATTTGGCCAGAAAGGAAAGCTTAGTTCATAGTCTATCGGGCCATATGAGATCATTGAAAGGATTGGACCAATTGCTTACAAATTAGCTTTGCTGTCAGAATTAGAAAATATTCATAATGTATTTCATGTATCAATGTTACGATAGTATTGATCAGATCTTTCACACATGATTTCACCTGTTGATGTTTAGATTGAGTATGATATGACTTATAGTGAAGAACCGATCAGAATTCTAGTTTGGGAAGTTAAATAATTGAGAAATAAAAGCATAGCTTTAGTTAAAGTTCTTTGGAAATGTCACAGAATAGAGGAAGCAACCTAGAAACTTGAAGAAGCTATGAAAGTGCAATACTCGAACTTATCTTCTGGTAAGATTTTCGTGGATGAAAATTTTTTTAGGGGGGAAGAGTTGTAATAGCCCATTTTCAGTGAAATGGAAATAGTGGCTTCTGCACCACCAATCCTTGGAATAAAATATTATTTTATTATTATTTTAATGTCTATAGGATATTAGTAAGGTTGTATTAAAATTTCATTGAGAAATTTTGATGTTTGCATGATTAATTAAGTGAAAAGGACTATATCGTAAAAGTTACAAAAGTAGAGTTCTATTAGTTAAAGGTGTCAAACAGCTATGAAATTTTGATCTAAGGGACTTTGATGGTAAATTGACCAATTGAGTTGTTCGTGGATATTTATGGATTTAGTTTTGTTGAAATTATTAAAGTTTTTAAAGGTTATTCTGGTAATTAACTAAATTAAGGTTAAATTAAATAAAACAAAAATGTTCATCTTCTTTATTTCATCTACCTTAACTGATATTTAGACATTAAAGAAAATGAGGTTTCGGCTAAGCTTAGTTCACTTGCATTATAAGATTTTGAGTCCCGTTTTTAATAATTTTTATGTTTTTGAAGTCGTTTTTAGCTTAATTTAGCTAGCCCGAGGATTAATTTGTAAAATTGTTAATAGTTATGCCATGAATGTTTTATATGTTCTTGATGTTTAATGATAGATAATGAGTCCTTGTTGATAAATAAACAAGTTTTGTTTTGATGAAAATGGTATTTAGGGACTTGTTTGTAAAAAGGGTAAAAGTTTATGGTAAATTTATGAAATGATGGCTTGTATGGATTGATTTAAGTCCCTAGAGAATTTGGCTAGGTTGAAAAGAGAATTAAAATACTTAGATTTCAATTTATGAGCTTAAGGACTAAATTGTGAAAAGTTAAAATGTTAGGGGAAAATAATAATTTTGCAAAAATATGAATGTGGACTAAATTGAATGATAGGGTTATTAAATGGATTAAAATTTTCTATTTAGATCAAGATAGACCACGTACGAATCTAGATCAGAGAAAAGCTAAAGCCTCGGATTAGTTGATCTCATTTCTACGCCCTAATCGTCAAGGTAAGTTCGTAGTGTTGTAATATGTAAACATAATTCTATTTGTATACTTATGTTATGATGCTTCAATTATTATGTTTTTAGAAGATTATTGTTGAATTGCACATGCGTGCTCCTATTTGTACTTCGGTACCCTTGATTTGCACATACGTGCCCCCATTTGTACTTTGGTACCCCTGATTTTCACAAACGTTCTACTGTTTGTACTTCGGTACCCCTGAATTGCACAAACATTGTAACACCTCAAACCCAGCCTAGATGTAACATCCTGAAAATGGCCCTATGCATTTTTGATTTAATTATATGAAATGGCACGTCTTTTGTATTATGAATGTATGGTGAACATTTTTGGAAACTTGGAAATGTTAAGTTTAAAAGAGGAAAGTGAATATTTTTGGAAACTTGGAAATGTTAAGTTTAAAAAGAGGAAAGTGAACATTTTTGGAAACTTAGAAATGTAAGGAAATGTTTTAGAAATGTTAAGTTTCAAAAGAAGGGAACTAAGGCAAGGTGGTCTAAAGAAAATTAATAGAAGAAATTTGACACAAGAACGGGCTTGGAGAAGTGGCTAGGAGGCACCACTTAAAGCCCAGTAAGTGACGCCACAATCAAGGGGGAAGGAGCCTAGGTTCGAGTCACGTGGGAAGCAAATAAAAGAGTTTTATTTTGCTACAAGGAGCAAGGGAGTTGGACGGCACCAAGGCACTTGGGGAAGAGTTTAATTCTCTTTAAAATTTGGCTAAATAGGTGGATCAATGATGGATAATTATTGTTTAAGAGATAAGAGATAATTAAGGGATTATTTCCATTAATTTTTAATAAAGATAAGATAAGTGATGGCCAAGTAAGGGAGTCTTGGCCTAGTAATTTCGGCTACTAGAGGAAAAGAGAGCCATCCATCATATCTTCTTTCAACTCTTCTCTCTGCCGAATTTCCTAGAGCATCTCTTCTTCTTCTTTTTGTTAGCCAAAGCCGAAAACTAAAGTAAGCCTAGCCGAATTCTTCATAGCTTTTGTGATCTCCATTAAAATCAAATCTATAAACTCCTCAAGATGCCATCATTAGCTAATTTCTTTATACCAATCAAAAGCCAAAATCAAGATCCTTCTAGCCTACATAGCCGAATATTGCTAAAGGTTCAAGCAAGGATTGCCGATCTCTAAAGTAAGGGTAAGATCTCATTCAGTTTCATCCTTTTTCTTTTAAGATTTGCTAAAATCTAGGACTAACCCCATTAATATCTTGTTGTCGAAACCTTGAAAAGATCTTTCGGGATTTACTAAGTGTCGACTTCAAGGAAGGAGAAATTCTTTTCCCGAAGGTACACCATAAGCTGCGTGTTCCTTAGTTATTCAATGAGTTTCGGGATTTAAAATCCACAAGGTAAGTATCTATAGCATTCGGCCAAAGCCATGTTGAGTAAATAGATGTGTTTCATTAATATTTAAAAGCCGAAACTAATCTATTCAAGTAATCTAGTGATTGCTGATTTCAAGAAAGAAGGATACAAAGTTTCCGGCATTTGATTAGACATCAATCGGCAGCAAGGTAAGGATTTAAGTGTACTAATCCTACTGGGATTTGGTTTCATGGCTGAATGGGTCTTAGTAAATTAACTATGTGTTGGCCGAATATAGGTAGTTAAGGATCTAAAGCTTAGATCGAGATTTCGGGATCTTCATTAAAGCACTAAGTAAATCAGGTGTGTACCCCACACTATTTCTTAATAAGTTTTATGGCAATGTTTAATATAAGCATGTGTATAAGAATGTGAATATTGCTAAGGTACCATGTCATGGTACAAAGTAATCAGGTACGTTTCCTACTCCTATTAGGATTATGTTAAATATTTGTTACGACACACATATGGCATTATAAGAATGTGAAATAAGAATTTGGCATGTTAATGCATGATATGTATGATATGGGGCATATGGGTTATATGAAAAGGGGAAGTGAATGTGGTGATCTAAGACCACGATATCTCGAATGTGGTGACCTAAGACCACAAATTTTATAAGAGGCGATGAGCACGTCACGCAATGACGCCTTCGATGGTGTGTAGCGGATGAAGGGTTGACTTAGTAGTCCCCACGGTGCAAAGTGCGAGGATGGTACGGGTGATGTGTAGCGGATGGCATATAGGTTTGGGTTGGGTTGCATCATTATTTCCTATCATTATATGAATATGCATGTAATATGTGAACATATGCCTAAATTGTTAAATTTTAGTGTTGGTTACACATTGAGTCTGTTTGACTCAACCCTTGTGGGATTATTTTTCAGGTAACGATCAGTAATGGACCGGGTCGGTAGGAGCTTAAAGGTGGCCATGCACAGCAAGGAATTTATTCAATTTGGATTTTTATTTTATTAAGTACTTTGAATTTGTTTTTTTTTCTTTGGGAATTATTTGATGTAATAAGGCCATAGTAGAACTACGTTACTTTGCTTTTATTTATTAAGCTTACAAACTTTTATTTATTAAAGGATTAAGTAAATTTATTTTAAAACAAAGCCTAAACATTTTGTCACCTAAGGTAAATGATTGTAATAATGAAATAAACTTGTTTTCAACTCAAGCCCAACCCAAAACAATCTTTCTTTCAAAACACACAAGTTTTTCCTAAGTAACAAAAGAATTTGAAGCAGTTTACAGGGAACATACCGAGATCCGGCCAAGGCTCATGAAATTTGGGTTTGGGGTGTTTCATTTAGTATCGAGCCCGATTTTAAACTCTCACCTTAGGTTTAAGGCCCAAAACATTTTCAAAGTTAAGCCAAAAAGAATTTTTGTGAATTAAGCGAGTTTTTCGGCATGGCCCACTAAGTCTCCGGCCAAGTCCACCAGGTAAGTACTCGATCTCTTGTGTGATTTATATTATGATTTGTAGAAGGGTAGAAATAGAATGTAGAATAGAGATTTAGTACTTGAACCCTAGGCCTAGTTACCCCAAAAATTACATAAGACTTAAATGCCTAATTGAACAAACCTATGGTTAAGTCGCCGGGAGTTAGGTGTGGCAACCATGGTGCGCATGTCTAGGATTGGTTTGGTGGGAGCTTGGTATTTAAGCGATCCGTGACTCACCTCCTCTCCACTCGAATCCTACAGTGCGTAGCCTCGGCTCACCCTAACCAAGAGGATTTACACACCTGCTAAACCCTAACTAAAACCCGAAAGGGACTAGCCAGTATTTTGATGGAAACCCTAGTTTTAAAATTTCTAAATTACCTCTTGATTTGAAAAGATTATTTTATAAATTTTCCTAAATATTTCGATTTACAAATTTACTAAAATACCCCTAGTGGTAAAATTACAAAAATGCCCTTGGTTTATGAAATTTCCAAATACCCACAATTCTTATCAAAATTTCACTACTTTGCTTAAAGGAACCCTAAATTTACAAAATATCAAAATACCTTGATTATGGAAAAAAAAGTTATTTACGAAATTACCCCCGAGTTACAAAATTACCAGAATGACCCTCGATCTTCAAAAAATTTCTACAACAACACTGATTTGGCAAACAAATTCTCAGAAACAACCCTCAAGTTTTGTAAATTCCAAAGTATTCTTGATTTATTAAGATTTATAAATTTACCCTGGTTTATTACTGAAATACCCCTGTAATTTCAAAATTTTTGAAATACCCACGAATTTAAAAATTACCAAAATACCCTTATTGACAAAATCACCAAGGAACCCTATTTTGACAAATTACGAAAATACCCAGTAGGGCAAATTACGAAAATACCCCGGTAGTGGAAAAACAACAACAATGAAAACTACAACATTTCTCTGAATGAACGAAAGTTCATAATTGATTGATGGATGTATGAATATAAAGACTGTGTGCATGTATGGATACGAAAGAACCACTCCTAAAATTCTTTTCATAAAACTTCTTCGCGGTTAATCAGTGGAATAAAGGCTAATTCATAAAATTTCTTAATCAGATTAAAGCGCGTCATTAGATATGAGTTCTAGAGGACGCGGTCATCATGGACGCGGTAGAGGAAGAATGACGGTGTCAGAACCCGTTAGATCGGGTCAAGTTTCTAACAATGAGTTACCACTGCCACCACCACCACCAGCTGTTGGTGTTGAGCAGCAAGATCAGACGGGAGAAGATGCTGTATCGCAGGCTGTGCTGCAAGTTCTTAAAATAGTGGTTGGTGCTGGAGGGAATATGGGAGCTCAGAAATCTGTACCCGAGCGACTCCGAGCCAACGGAGTTGAGGTGTTCCGTGGAGTATCTGGTGTGGCACCCAGTACAGCTGAATACTGGTTGGAGGCGATCGAGCGCATTATGGATGAGCTCGATCTGACTCCTAAAGAAAAGTTGAAAGGAATGGTGGCACTGCTACTCGATGAAGCGTATCAATGGTGGTTAACAGTTCGGGATGGTGCCACAACTGAGGATCTGACCTGGGAATATGTTAAGGCGGCATATCAGAAGAAGTATGTTGGCACACATTATACTGATGAGCAGAGAAAGGCTTTTCTGGGGCTGGTTCAAAGGAACAAGTCAGTAGCAGAGTACAAAGCTAAATTTCTGAGGTTAAGCCGGTATGCTCGAGGAGTAGTGTCAGCAGAGCATGAGCGGTGTGTCCGGTTTGAGGACGGACTAAGGGATGACCTGAGGTTGTTAGTCGCTCCACATCAAGAGTGGGAGTTTTCTGCTTTAGTAGAGAAAGCCAAGATAGCGGAAGGAATTAAGGAGTCCATGAGGGAGAACTCCAATCGAAATAAGCAGAAGAGAGAATTTGGATCGCCAAGGCCATCCAGGAATGAGCAAAAGAGGCCTAGAGTTGAAGGGTCGCGAGGTCAGCAAGCTGCTACTGGAGGGCAGTACCCTAATTGTGAACAATGTGGGAAGAAGCGCTTAGGTGAATGTTGGAAAAAGACGGGAGGATGTTTTAAGTGTGGGTCAAAGGACCATATGATTAAGGACTGTCCGATGAGACCAGATGGGAATCAACCAGTAGCTCAGAATGTTAATCAGGCTGGTAGAGGTGGACAGCAGCCTCAGCGAGGTCGTGGTCCGAACCATGGAGGAAATGGTTCCGGCCGTGGTCGTGGAGCACCAAGCGGAGGTGCTGAAGGTTCAGATGCAAGGCAGCCAAGGTTGGTTTATGCAGTCGGCCGTCGCGAGGAGAGTGATGTGCCAGATGTGACAACGGGTAAGTTTCTTATTTCGGAATGCCTTTATTGCCTTGTTTATTATAGAGCTAGTTCGTTCTTGTATTGCTAGTGAATGGTATGAAACCTTGGATGTGAACTTTGGAATTGTGCATAAGAAATGTGTTAGTTTTATTAAGATCAGACTACGCAGCAATATCATAGTGTGGTAAGTTAGATTGTACGATTATTCGTTAGTAAGTAATTTCGAGGACGAAATTATTTTTAAGGGGGTAGAACTGTAACATCCTGAAAATGGGCATATGCATTTTTGATTTAATTATATGAAATGGCATGTCTTATGTATTATGAATGTATGGTGAACATTTTTGGAAACTTGGAAATGTTAAGTTTAAAAGAGGAAAGTGAACATTTTTGGAAACTTGAAATGTTAAGTTTAAAAAGAGGAAAGTGAACATTTTTGGAAACTTGGAAATGTAAGGAAATGTTTTAGAAATGTTAAGTTTCAAAAGAAGGGAACTAAGGCAAGGTGGTCTAAAGAAAATTAATAGAAGAAATTTGACACAAGAACGGGCTTGGAGAAGTGGCTAGGAGGCACCACTTAAAGCCCAGTAAGTGACGCCACAATCAAGGGGGAAGGAACCTAGGTTCGAGTCACGTAGGAAGCAAATAAAAGAGTTTTATTTTGCTGCAAGGAGCAAGGGAGTTGGATGGCACCAAGGCACTTGGGGAAAAGTTTAATTCTCTTTAAAATTTGACTAAATAGGTGGATCAATGATGGATAATTATTGTTTAAGAGATAAGAGATAATTAAGGGATTATTTCCATTAATTTTTAATAAAGATAAGAGAAGTGATGGCCAAGTAAGGGAGTCTTGGCCTAGTAATTTTGGCTACTAGAGGAAAAGAGAGCCATTCATCATATATTCTTTCAACTCTTCTCTCTGCCGAATTTTCTAGAGCATCTCTTCTTCTTCTTTTTGTTAGCCAAAGCCGAAAACTAAAGTAAGCCTAGTCGAATTCTTCATAGCTTTTGTGATCTCCATTAAAACCGAATCCATAAACTCCTCAAGATACCATCATTAGCTGATTTCTTTATCCCAATCAAAAGCCAAAATCAAGATCCTTCTAGCCTACATAGCCGAATATTGCTAAAGGTTCAAGCAAGGATTGCTGATCTCTAAAGTAAGGGTAAGATCTCATTCAGTTTCATTCTTTTTCTTTTAAGATTTGTCGAAATCTAGGACTAACCCCATTAATATCTTGTTGCCAAAACCTTGAAGAGATCTTTCGAGATTTACTAAGTGTCAACTACAAGGAAGGAGAAATTCTTTTCCCGAAGGTACACCATAGGCCGCGTGTTCCCTAGTTATTCGGTGAGTTTCGGGATTTAAAATCCACAAGGTAAGTATCTATAGCATTCGCCAAGGCCATGTTGAGTAAATAGATGTGTTTCATTAATATTTAAAAGTCAAACTAATCTATTCAAGTAATCTAGTGATTGTCAATTTCAAGAAAGAAGGATACAAAGTTTTGGCATTTGATTAGACATCAATCGGCAGTAAGGTAATGATTTAAGTGTACTAATCCTATTGGGATTTGGTTTCATGGCCGAATGGGTCTTAGTAAATTATCCATGTGTTGGCCGAATATAGGTAGTTAAGGATCTAAAGCTTAGATCGGGATTTCAGGATCTTCATTAAAGCACTAAGTAAATCAGGTGTGTACCCCACACTATTTCTTAATAAGTTTTATGGCAATGTTTAATATAAGTATGTGTATAAGAATGTGAATATGCTAAGGTACCATGTCATGGTACAAAGTACTCAGGTATGTTTCCTACTCCTATTTGGATTATGTTAAATATCTACTACGGCACACATATGACATTATAAGAATGTGAAATAAGAATTTGGCATGTTAATGCATGATATGTATGATATGGGGCATATGGGTTATATGAAAAGGGGAAGTGAATGTGGTGACCTAAGACGACGGTAACTGAACGTGGTGACCTAAGACCACGATATCTGAATGTGGTGACCTAAGACGACGATATCCGAATGTGGTGACCTAAGACCACGAATCTTATAAGAGGCGATGAGCACACGTCGATCGCAAAGAAGCGCCTTCGATGGTGTGTAGCGGATGAAGGGTTGACTTAGTAGTCCCCACGGTGTGAGGATGGTACGGTGATGTGTAGCGGATGGCATATAGGTTTGGGTTGGGTTGCATCATTATTTCCTATCATTATATGAATATGCATGTAATATGTGAACATATGCCTAAATTGTTAAATTTTAGTGTTGGTTAGACATTGAGTCTGTTTGACTCACCCTTGTGGGATTATTTTTCAAGTAATGATCAAGAATGGACCGGTCAGGAGCTTAAAGGTGGCCATGCACATCAAGGAATTTATTCAATTTGGATTTTATTTTATTAAGTACTTTGAATTTATTTTTTTTCTTTGGGTATTATTTGATGTAATAAGGCCATAGTAGAACTACTTTACTTTGCTTTTATTTATTAAGCTTACAAACTTTTATTTATTAAAGGATTAAGTAAATTTATTTTAAAACAAAGCCTAAATGTTTTGTCACCTAAAGTAAAGGATTGTAATAATGAAATAAACTTGTTTTCAACTCAAGCCCAACCCAAAACAATCTTTCTTTCAAAACACACAAGTTTTTCCTAAGTAACAAAAGAATTTGAAACGGTTTACACCGGGGAACATACCAGATCCGGTCAAGGCTCATGGGCCGGGTTTGGGGTGTTTCACTAGAAGTCTAGACCAAATCCAGGATGCTACATTGATCACCGAAGTGATCGTAGGAGAATTTAATAAAAACCAGTCATTCAAAATTCCATTTCTGAAAATATTTATCTCAAAACAAACCAAAATGTTTAATCGTTTAAAAATACCGTTCGCACACGTAACAAAACATAATGTACGAACCAAGTTTAAAACAGTAATGGAACCACAGTATTATAAATCTTTACAATTAAAAACCAAATATAAAAACTAGAAAACACAAACTTCTCAATTACTGTTCACAAGCCTATTTGAGACCTCCGCGTACTGAGCCCAACTATAGAATCTAGAACTGTACCTAAAAGGAAAACAGAAGAGGGGGTGAGCTACACGAGCTCAATGTGAGATCAAACCAGCTAAACTATAGAAGTAGAAATAGAAAACTAGAAGTAGTTCAGAACCAGACCTGATTGCAAAAACCATAAGTTTGAATCCCACACCTAATTGCGACGACGGAGAAGATGACAGAAGAGCGAAAATCCCCGATGCTAGAAACCAACACCGAACTTTGAGTATTTTTATAAAGCGAGAAATAAAGAAAATAAAAAGAGAAAAACGGAGAGGGAAAGTGGGAAATGTGAAAAGAAATAAAATTAAGGTAAACCCGACAAAATAATCCCCAAAATAAAATAAAAATACAATAATAACTTTCACAATTAAGTTACCAAAATAAATCTGAATAATTATTTTAAAACCTAAAATAAATCTACCACTCAAGACACACACACAACGCCTCAAACCCAGAACCTCGAGGTAGGCTAACACTCACTTAACCACCAAACCAGCAGGCCCATTCTTGTCACTAAATTGCACAATTAAACACATATGTGCAATCTCCCCACTGTCCTTATGCTCAAAGCTCAAGACTTCTAGGCCCAAAATTTGGGGCATTACAAACATGCCCCTGTTTGTACTTTGGTAACCTTGACTTGCATATACGTGCCCTGTTTGTACTTTGGTAACCCAGAATTGGACAAACGTGCCCTTATTTGTACTTCGGTACCCCTGACTTGCATATACATGCCCTGTTTGTACTTCGATACCTCTTAATGCACTTTTGTGCCCTGTTTGGACTCCAATAACTCTGAATCGAATAATATATAAATTGTATTCAATTATTGTTAGATTGGATGATATACTATGTTCTTACTAAGCTCTATAAGCTTATTCATTCCTGTGGATTATTTCGTAGATTATCGTTTCTGAAGTTTTGGACAGATCAAAACTTTAGGTCATACTATCCATCGATATTGGTAGTTTTTGTATCTCCTAGGGTAGTGGCATATTGAATTTGTGGTTGAAATGCATATAGGATGTTTTAAAGCGGTGTTTGATGAATATGAAAATAATAACTAAGTGTATTTGTGTTTCAGTGTCATGTATGTATAATAGGTTGTAATGTTTACTTTAGAAAGTACTTTTGGTCACTTTTTATCATGGATGAAAATGGTTTATTAGTATCATTTGATGGTTTGTGTAATTGAGGTACCTTATGTTGTAGGCAAGTAAATTTTTGGAACTAGTAGTTGATGAGTTGTAAGTGGTGAAATATGCATGTTTAGGTAGGTCTTGTTTATTAAAATTGAGGTACCTTGAATGGAATATTGTTTATTTGATTTAGGACTTTTGAATTGATATTTATATGTATGTTTTGTTATGGTTTTGATACCTTGAATACGTGTACAATTGGCCTAAAGGATCATGCATGATTTGGTATTGGAAATGGCTTAATTTTTTGTAAAATTTAGGTCGACACAGTCTGAGACATGGGCATGTGACTCAGCTGTGTGTCGCATGTCTCCTATAGGTTTCTTTTCATGCAAGTTAGTTAGTTACACAGTCTAGTACATGGCTTGTCACACGAAAATGTGGGGCTATTTTGAGAGTTACACGGCCTGGCACACGGCGTGTGGCATGGGCATGTATCCCTACTAAGAGAGTTAGATGGGTGAGAACATGGGCTGGGACACGGCCGTGGGACCCCTGCAGTCAAATTTTTTCTAACTTTTCCTTAAACTTTCCAAATGTTTCTAATTTAATCCCGAATTGTTTCTAAGGTATTTCTAGGTCCTTGAGGGTATTTCAATATGTTTTGGATGATATATGAAATGAATGTTTTAATGTTTTGATTGTACGATAATGCCTTGTAACTCTAATTCGATGACATATATGGGTTATGGCTGTTACAGGTACTAGGAGACCGGTTGGATAGTAGATTGTTGCTTATACTATTGCCTCAGAGGTTAAGTCTGGTGGTTTTGCTCGGGTTTATGCTATTAGGGAACCTAAGGATTAAGATCCATCTGATGTTATTGCAGGTACTTTTACTTTGCGATCTATCCCATTATTTGCCTTGGTTGATTCTGGACACATTCGTACATTTTGAGTTAATTAGCTAGTAATCTAGGGATCCATGTAGAGGTAATTGATTTAGGCATGGCTGTAATTAGTTCCTTTGGAGATAATATTATTGTGAATAGAGTTTATCATAGGTGTCCCCTTATGATCCAAGGGCACTTTTTCTCTGTTGATCTTATGGAAGTGCCATTTTATGTGTTCGATGTTATTTTGGGCATGGACTGGTTAACCAAGCATAAGGCTAAGGTAGATTTTGAGACTAAGTGAATTACCTTGAGAGATAGTGCTGGTTTGGAAATTGTTGTCATGGGTGAAAGATAGGGTTTTATGTCTAATATGGTTTCGGCATTAAAGGTTAAAAAGATGATGCGAAAAGGTTGTGATGCTTACTTAGCCTATGTGATGAATTCAGTTAGTAAAGAGTTGAGAGTTCAGGATATTTATACTGTTAGGGATTTCCTGATGTGTTTCCTGAAGAGATTTTTGGTTTGCCACTGGATCGTGAAGTTGATTTTGGTATTGAGCTCTATCCTGGTACTACACTGGTGTCTATTGCACCTTATTGTATGGCACCAAAAGAGCTCAAGGAGTTAAAGATTAAGTTGCAAGAGTTGTTGGATAGAGGGTTTGTTTGACCAAGTGTATCTCTTTGGGGTGCACCGAATTTGTTTGTGAAGAAGAAAGATGGTACGATAAGGATGTGTATTGATTACAGGCAGTTGAACAAGTTGACTGTTAAGAATAAGTATCCCTTTCCTCAAATTGATGACTTGTTTGATAAGTTTCGATATGCAACAGTGTTCTCAAAGTTTGATTTAAAATTTGGGTATTACCAATTTAAGGTGAAGGAGTCGAATGTGTTGAAAATTACTTTTAGGACTCGATATAGGTATTGTGAGTTTTGGATGATGCCATTTGGATTAACTAATGCCCCTTCTACATGCATGGATTTGATGAACCGAGTATTCCATTCATACTTGGGTCAATTTGTGGTTGTCTTCATAGACGACATTTTGATGTATTCTTGTTCCGAAGAGGATCATGACCAACACCTAAGGGTTGTTCTCAGATTCTTTGGGATAACTAGTTGTTTACGAAGCTGAGTAACTGTGAATATTAGCTTAAGAAAGTGGCATTCTTAGGTCATGTGGTTTCAGTAGGAGGGATTCATATGGACCTAAAGAAGATTGAGGCAATTTTAGAATGGAAGCTGCCTAGGAGTGTTACTGAATTTCAAAGTTTCTTAGGATTAGATGGTTACTATTGTAGATTCATTGAAGGATTTTCTCTTATTGCCACACACGTAACGAAACTACTTCAGAAGAGTGTAGTGTTTGAATGGACTGATGAAAGGCAGAAGAGTTTTGATCAGGTTAAGGCAGTGTTGGTGAAGGCACTTATGTTGAGTCAACTGGAACCTAGAAAAGATTTTGAAGTTTATAGTGATGCTTCGTATTCGAAACTTGGTTTTGTTTTGATGTAAATGGGTAAAGTTGTGGCTTATGCTTCAAGGCAATTGAAGACGCACGAGCGAAACTATCCTACTCATGATTTGGAGTTAGCTACTGTGGTGTTTGCCCTTAAGATTTGGTGCCATCATCTTTATGGAGAGAAGTGTGTGATTTACACTGATCATAAGATTCTTAAGTAACTCCTCTTCCAAAAGGAGTTGAATTTAAGGCAATGGCGTTGGATTGAGCTTTTAAAGGATTACAATTGAGTGATTGACTATCACCTTGGTAAGGCGAATGTTGTTCCTGATGCTTTGAGTAGGAAGTCAATGATAGAGTTGAGAGCTATGTTTGCGCACTTGAGTCTAGCTAGTGATGGTGGTTTGTGTGCTGAACTTCAAGTGAGGCCGACTTTCTTGCAACAGATTAATGAAAAACAACCTTTAGATGGAGATTTGTTAAAAAGGATTCGACAAGTGGAGCAAGGTGTTAAGGGGGATTTTGATATTGATGTAGAAGGCATTTTGAATTTTTGAGGTAGATTGTGTGTGTCGCAAGATATGAATTTAAGGCAAACGATCCTTACTGAGGCGCATAGTAGCCCTTACGCTATGCATCCCGGTGGTGGTAAAATGTATCATGATTTTTGTGAAACTTATTGGTGGCCTGGGTGGAAGGGTGACATTACGAATTTTTTGGCTCGATGATTGGTTTGTCAAAAAGTAAAAGTTGAATATCAATTTCCTTAGGGGTTATTACAACATATTGCGATTCCTAAATGGAAGTGAGAAAGGTTTTACAATGGTGTAAGGCCCTAAAAATAGGCCTAGTAGTTTCGGGTAAGTTTACTAGGTTCTGAATGAAAATTAGGAATAATCGAGTTAATTAGCTTATATTCTTTATTAGTTACCTTAGTTTAATCTAACAAATCGGTAACTAATATTTCGAATAATAACAATATTTTTAGAAAGATTAATTTTATGGTTTTAAATAATTTTTGGGTAAAAATAAATATTCTAGGTTAAATTGGAATTTTAAAATAATTTAAAATGGGAGTTTAATTGGGTGATTTAAAATATTTATTAAATGAGAATAATTTGAAAAATAATGGAAATGTGTAAGAGGTTTTATAGCAAATAAACCATATTTTTGAAGTTTTAGAGGGAAATGAGAAAATTATAAAACAAGGGAAAAGGGGGAGTGACCTGATGGCAAATTCCCCAAATTTTGAAAATCAGGTCGGGGTTTTCAGTTTTAAAAACTCTGCAACTACCACACTTTTCACCTAAATTAAGAGTTTTTTTCTCTTTTTTTTTTTGCTTTTTTTCATAAACCAAATATCAGAGAATAGAACTAATCATTTTCTCTCCCAAAATTATCTCTAAAATCTCTCAAAATAATTTTCAAGCATTTTGATTCAAATTTCCAAATTAACGAATTGAGTTCAATTGAAGGTAATCTTCATCTCTAAACTTGTTTTTACGTTGATTTCAATCATAATTTGTTAATTAAATTTATTATAATGGATTTTCAACTTTAATTTCTTCTTTCTTGAACATGAGGTTCGACAATGGCGGAGCTTTAATTTTGAGTTGGAATCCAAATATTAATAATTGTCTAAGCTCAAAATAGATCTAATAAGAGGTTTTTAATCTTCAACCAAAAGATTAAACATGTTTTATGGATCAATTAGAAATTTGAATTTGATCAAGAACATGGGTGATTTTTCCAAAAGAACTATGAAACAAAGTAAATGATGAAATTAACACTTAGAATACATGTTATTGGACTAGGAATGAAGATTAGAAGTGGTTTGAGGTGTAACATCTTAAAATTAGGGGTCTGGCATTTTGCACTGTTCCATGTGTTTGGATAGCTTGGCTTGTTATTTGGGTGTGATTAGGATTCCTGGAAAGGCCCGAGTTTGAACCCAAGTCCTGGTGAAAGTTTGGTTTTTGGGTCCTTTAGTGGGGAGAGCTGTAAGAGGCAAGACTTAAGAGAAATTGTTGGTGTTTTGTTAACACAAGGGAGCTTGTGGTGGAATGGTTTTGGCGTCACTTGTGGAGCAAGGGGAGTGGGGTTCGAATCCTACAAATAGCATGTGGGGAGTTTTATTTTTGCGCTCAGGCAAGGGAGGTAGCTGGGTGGAGACAAAACTCTGTAGGAGAGAGGGAAGACTTAGTCAAATAATTTGAATGGGGGATGGAGAGTGAATGGGGGAGCAAATGTAGGAGAAAATCAGGGAAATGGATGGTGTTGGAAGTGTTTGGCTGAAAATGGGATAGTGCATGGGGGGTTTCGGTCAAGTGGAAGGTCATTTGTATAGGGGCTTTCGGTTTTGGTGAGGGTGGTGCCGAATTTTTACTAGTGTCGTTTGGAAAAAAGATAGCAATTGTAATTTTTGTGAGTGTGACATTTTAGGTCATTTTTCTCTTCTTGGTAAACCTCTGTCGAATTCCCTTGTGTTTTCTTTTTTTTTCTCAACTCTTTTTAGTTCTTCTTTTTCTTTCTGCTATAACCGAATTTCTCTTACACCAATATTTCGGCTTATGCTCCTTAGTTGTTCCATTTCGGCTCTCACACCATGGTCGAATTTTGACTCTTTGGAGTTGGTGATTGTGCCAAATATTGCCCCTATTCAATTGTTCTCTAGTCGAAGGTAATGGTAGTTCTTTCTCTATTTTCTTTCTTTTTTCTATCCTGTGTTTCACATAGCCAAATTTGCTACTTCTTTTTCTTCTAGTTTCGACTAAGTCTTTCTTTTTTTTTCCTCATCATGGAATGTTTATTTCGGTTTAATCGCATAGCCGAATCTATCTCTATTTGGCTTCTCGTTGATCAAGGTAAGGAGTTTTTTTTCTCTTGATTCTTTTCTTTCTTTTCTCTTTCTCTTTCTCTATTCTCTTTGCTAAAACTGAATCTCCCATTCTTCTTTTCTAAGGTCGAACTTGAACACTCCTTCCACCTTGTGTAACACCTATTCTTTCCTTTGTGAGGAAGCCGAAACTCAGAGCAGTTGCTGAATATGTGGCACGTTGGTAAGTTTGTATGGCCGAATGGGGGGTAGTGGTTGGTCATTCTCTATTTTAGGCTCTTTCAAGCTATAAGGCCATTTCCTTTGTTATTCTTAAAACAAAATCATTAACTCGTGCTTTTCTTTAGGGACACAATTTCGTAACTAGAAGGAATAAACCGAACATTCAGGCATAGCAAGGAGTTGCTATCATTTTTGGTAAGTATGGTGGGTTGTGTTATCGATTTCTATTTTGGGATTTTCGAGTAAGGAGACTAACCGATAGTCTATTATGCCTTAGGTGCTTCAGAGATTATCGTGGTTCGTATTTTTTTTAAAAATCAAGTGTGTAATCTCACACATCTCTGAATGTTTGTGCGAAATGCTTGTAAAACGGCCAAATGTCAAAATGTCAAAATATCTAGCAACTGTGACTACTCGAGTGCGCGAGCGCTCGTAGTGGTAAAACAAGATGCGAAATGTGACGTTAAGTCGTTGAGGGTGTCAAGAACACTCTCGCAATACTGAGGTGAAATGGGCCTATCTGGGCTGAAACAGGCCAAATGGGCCCAATGGGCTATTTGGCCCACATGGGCAAAATTGATGGAAAATTGTAAAGGAGTAAGTGCAGTTGAAAAATCTAAAAATCTGAGACTGTAACATTGCGAAATGGGCCACACGAGCGTGTGGGCCCGTTTGGGCTTAAAATGGATTTTAGGCCCAATAGCTTCGTAAAGACCTAGAAAACGATCTCATGACGCTCAAGGGACAGTAGGCCTTCGAAAAGGCCATTAGTTGGTAAAATTATTGAAATACCCTCGTTGGGTAAACTACTGAAATACCCTCGGTGGGTAAATTACTAAAGTACCCTCGGTGGGTAAATTACTAAGATCCCTCGTTGGGTAAAATTATTGTTATACCCTTAGGGGCAGATTTGGCATGTTTGTGTATAACTTGATTTTCTGCCATGATGATACATTTTGCATGCACTGAATTATTATGCCATGTCATGTTGCGTTGGGATGGGTTGTAATGATGGAGGAAGTGCTATATTGGTGGCTATGCCACAATATATTGATTCGATGGCTCGACCACATATCACGTCTTGGCGACTTTCTTTGCATTTATCTTAGTAGCTCATTGCATTCTTGGAGTGTAGGGTTGGGTGGGTTGACTTGGTTGCCACATGGAGTGTAGGGCTGGTACGGGTGGAGTGTAGCGAATGGACTATTAGGTTAGGTTGCATTTTTTGTTTTTCATTACCATGATTTGGGGGTCGTGGGCCCAAATTGATACTGTATGGGGCTTAGGCCTAGATTGAGACCATGACTGTGACTGAAATCGAGGTTACACACTAAGTTCTCGTAATTCACCCCTCTATTTTAACCTTGCAGGTAATCCCCAACGTTAGTGGATTTGGAGCTGTGGAGGACTCTGTGTTGGCCATACATCAGAATTTATTATCGCAAACTTAGTAAATTTTCATTTTGCTTTACTTTAGTCTTATTTTTATTTTGGGGTTAATATTTTTGTAATAAGGCCGTTGGTTATTTTCTTTAAGTTTTCTTTAATAACTGCTAAATTTATTGATACGTGGTTTTCTTAAAACGACTATACCGTGTTCAAAATATCGCAACTTTACAAATAACTGAACCTGATTTCTATTATAAACAGAGGTTTCAATAGTTATAACAAACAACATTTTTACAAGAACACCATAAAGGCGAAACTAATTTTCACACATAAGAAAGCGAAAGTCTTAAAATAAAAATTCTACGAAGTTTTTAACGAGAACACAACTTTTAAACAACCCAACCATGTGACATGTTGGATCCGGTTGTAACGTCTAGGCCGGGTTTGGGGTGTTACATTTTATGGTATCAAAGCCAGGTTGTAAAACTCGGCTGTGGAATGGGTTCAAAAATGTTTTCAAAATTTATTTGAAATAAGGTTTAGAAAATATATGTTTTAGTGGAAGTATAGAACCCGAGTCTCCGGTATCAAATTTGTAAGTTCTTTTACCCTATATTTGATGGTATGATGGAATGACTTTAGTAATAAACTACTAGAGTAGTGGTAGTATACTGAGACTGCTAGCTATAAGAGCTAAGACTGTAGAGACTAAGACATTAGGAAACTCGATCTGTAAAAACAACTCTTATATATACTTTCCATAAAACATTTGTTAATAAACACTGAATTACATACTAATTCATAAATTTTTTAATCAGATTAATTCGATTCAATAACATGAGTACAATGGGACGTGGACGAGGTACACGCGGCCGTGGGAGAGGCTGAGATGTTAGGGCTGGATCCTCATCATCAGGGCATATACCTAAAATGGAAGCACCTGCATCACTGGTGACCGAGGCTGGGTCTCATGACTGAATTGGAGGGGACGACACTTTGTCTCAAGCAATGCTGCAAGTTTTGGAACAGGTTACTAGAGCAAGTATTGGGTCGGTAGCTCGTGGGTCTATTTTTGAGTGACTCCGGTCAAACGGGGCTGAAGTTTTTAGGACCATTTCTGGTGTGGCCTCAAACGTAGCCGATTGCTAGTTAGATTCAGTTGAACAGATTATGGATGATCTGGATTGCACTGCTGAATAGAAATTGAAAGGGGTGGTGTCTCTACTGTGATATGAGTCATACCAGTGGTGGCTCACTGTGAGGGAAGGTACTCAAGCGAATCGTATCACTTGGAATTTCTTTAAAATAGCTTTCTAGGGAAAGTATGTCGGGGCAAGTTATGTGGACACCCGGAGAAAAGAATTCTTGAATCTGGTTCAAGGGAATAAATTTGTGTCGGAGTATAAGGTGGAGATCTTGCCTCTGAGCCGATACGCTCGAGGAATAGTCTCGACCGATTATGAGCATTATGTACAGTTTGAAGATGGGCTGCAAGATGAGTTGAGGGTACTGATAACTCTGCAGCAAGAAAGAGATTTTCTTGTATTGGTGGAAAAAGCCAAGATTGTTGAGGAGGTGAAACGCTCTAAGCATCAGAATTGTGACAAGGATAGGGGTAGAAATAAGAGGGATTTTAGGCCTTCCAGTTCTTCTGATAGATTTCAAAAGAGGCCTAAATTTAACGAGCGGGTATGAACTGGAGCTCTATTTGCTACTGGCAAACCGCAACCTTGTGCAGTGTGCGGGTTATTTCATCATGGTGAATGTTGGAAAAAAGTTGGGGCTTACTTCAGATGTGGGTCAAGAGACACAGAATCAAGGACTGTATGCTAAAATTGGTTCCGACGTCAACTGCGGGACAGGGTTATGCTCAGCCAGAGAAAGGTGGACAGTAGCCACTGAGAGGGCGTGGCCCAGCCATAGGGGGGAATGGGTTTGGACAAGGTCGTGGAGCACCAGGTAGAGGTACTGGTAATGCAGATGCAAGGTAGCCAAGTTTGGTTTATGCAGCTCGACGTCGAGAGGATGGCGATGCACCAAACGTCATAACCGGTACGTTTCTTATATTTGATGTTCCATTTACCGCTTTGATTGTTATTGGATCTACCCATTCATATATTGCCTGTATTGTGTCTGGGACTCTGGGTATAGAATCTGAGATTACTGCTAGAGAAATGTCTATGATTAGCCATCTAGGACAACCTGTGATAGTAAACAAGTTGTTTAGGAATGTGCCTCTAGAAGTTCAAGGAGTGATACTTTTGACAGATTTGATGGAGCTGCCGTTTGGTGAGTTTGATCTTATTCTGGGCATGGTGGTTAGTTAAACACATTGCGAACTTGGATTACGCTGCTAAGCGTATGGTAGTAAGGACTCCAGAGGATGAGGAGGTGATGGTGATAGGAGAGAGAAGGGACTATCTGTCTTATGTGATTTCAGCATTAAAGCCTGAGAAGTTGGTGCGTAAGGGATTTGAGGCTTTTCTAGCTTTTGTCAGCACATCTGATGTTAAGGAATTGTCTGTTGGGGATGTCAAAACTGTGAGGGAGTTCTCGGATGTTTTTCCTGAAGAGCTTTTGGGGTTGCCTCCGAATCGCGAGGTCGAATTTGGCATTAAGCTATTACCAGGAATGGCTTCGGTGTCCATCGCCCCTTATCGGATGGCACCGAAGGAACTGGTGGAACTTAAAGCTCAAATCCAAGAGTTGTTAGACCTTGGATTTATCCGACCAAGTGTATCTCCGTGAGGAGCACCGGTATTGTTTATGAAGAAAAAGGATGGGTTAATGCATTTGTGCATTGACTACCGTCAGTTGAACAAGTCAATAATGAAGAACAAATACACTCTACCAAGGATTAACGATCTATTTGCTCAGCTACGAAGAGCTTCGGTCTTTTCAAATATAGATTTATGGTCGGGGTACCATCAGTTAAGGGTTAAGGAGGCAGATATCCACAAGACAACTTTCTGAACTTGTTATGGGCATTACAAATTTTTAGTAATGTCGTTTGAATTAACAAATGCACCCACCGCTTTTATGGATATGATGAACCGGGTTTTCCAACCCTACTAGACCGGTTCGTGGTGGTATTCATAGATGACATCTTGGTGTACTCAAGGACTGAGGAGGAGCATGATTCGTATCTTCGGATTATTCTGTAGATATTAAGAGAGAAGCAACTTTACGTCAAATTTAGTAAGTGCGAGTTTTGGCTAAAAGGGGTGACGTTTTTGGGGCATGTTGTGTGTACCAAAGGGATTAGGGTTGATCCTCGTAAAATTGGGTTGATCTTCGTAAAATTAAAGCTGTATTGGACTGGAAGCCACCGAAGTCTGTATCAGAGATTCAAAGATTTCTGGGTTTGGCTAGGTACTACAAAAGGTTTGTTGAGGGGTTTTCGTTGATTGCTGCAACCCTAACTAAGTTACTGCAAAGAGAGTACCATTTGTGTGGGCTGATAAACAGTAGGAAAGTTTTGAAAAGTTGAAGAAAATTCTGACTGAAGCACCAGTGTTGATATAGTCTGAGGCTGGAAAAGAATTTGTAGTCTATTGTGATACGTCGCACACAGGTTTGGGTTATGTGCTAATGCAAGAAGGGAAGGTAGTGGCGTATGCATCGCGTCAACTAAGGCAGCATGAAGTGAACTATCCTACTCATGACATGGAACTAGCCGCAGTAGTGTTCGCCCTAAAGATATGGAGACATTACCTATATGGAGAAAAGTCGATTATTTACACGGACCATAAGAGTCTTAAGTATCTCCTTACCCAAAAGGAGCTAAATTTGAGGAAACGGAGATAGATAGAGTTGTTGAAAGACTATGACTGCTCGATCAAGTATCACCCAGGTAAAGCCAATGTGGTGGCAGATGCATTAAGTCGAAAGGTGGTATCTGATTTGAGAGCAATGTTTGCTCGTCTCAGTCTTTTTGAGGATGGTAGTTTGTTGGCAGAACTTCAGGTAAAGCCGACATGGGTTAGTCAGATTAAGGAAAAATAATTTTTGGATGAGTCGTTAAGTTCTCGTTTTTAGCAAATGAAAAGTGGGGAGATAGTGGATTTTGGATTGAACAGTAAAGGGGTATTATGTTTCCCTAAAAGAGTTTGTGTGCCGAAGGACTCTAAGTTGAGACAGTTGATTCTATGAGAGGCGCATAGTAGCCCATATGTTATGCATCCCGGTGGAAATAAGATGTATCGGGACCTACGTGAACTGTATTGGTGGCCTGGACTGAAACAGAAAGTTACCGACTTTGTGAGTAAATGTTTGACATGTCAGCAAGTGAAGGCGAAACATCAGGTGCATTTGGGGTTGCTGCAATCGGTGAAGATTCCACTTTGGAAGTGGGAGAGAATGACCATAGATTTTGTTAGTAGGCTACCCCTGACGCCTACTAAGAAAGATTCAGTATGGGTAATTGTTGACCGGTTGACTAAGTCCGCTCACTTCATACCGGTTCGCACTGACTACTCGCTACAGAAGTTGGCCAAGCTGTATGTGGCAGAAATTGTGAGGCTATATGGGGTGTCAGTGTCTATCATATCGGATAGGGACCCTAGATTTACATCTCGATTCTAGAAGGCATTACATGAAGCATTGGGTAGAAGATTGGACTTTAGTATAGCATTTCATCCACAGACTGATGGCCAGTTGGAGAGGGTAATTCAGATTCTGGAAGACATATTAAGGGGCTGTGTGATTGACTTCTCGGGCAGTTGGGAGGGTTATTTACCGTTAGCAGAGTTTGCGTATAATAACAGCTATCAATCCAGCATTCAAATGGCACCCTACGAGGTATTATATGGTCATAGGTGTCGTGCCCCTACTTATTGGACAGAATTGGGTGAGCGACAGTTGTTGGGTCCAGGATTGATTTCTGAGACTGAGGAAAAGGTTAAGTTGATTCGGGGTCAATTAAAAGAAGCTTCTAATAGATAGAAGTCATATGCAGATCTGAAATGTAAGGAGATAGAATTTTCAGTGGGGGATTATGTCATCTTAAAGGTCTCATCGTAGAAGAAAATTTTGAGATTCGGATGGAAGGGCAAGTTGAGCCCCAGATTCATCGGGCCTGATCGGGTAGTAAAACGTGTGGGATCGGTCGCTTATCAACTTGAGTTGCCTCAAGAGTTGAATCGGATACATGATGTATTCCATGTTTCAATGCCGAGACACTATCACTTAGATCCTTCTCATATAATACCGGTGGAAGAAATTGAAGTTAGACCTGATCTGTCAATTGAAGAAGAACTAGTGCAGATTTTGGATCGGGAAGTTAAAGTGTTGAGAAGGAATTCTGTTCTGCTAGTCAAAGTGTTGTGGCGTAATCATGGTTTAGAGGAAGCCACGTCGGAGCCGGAGGAGGCAATGTGTTAGCAATACCCTAACCTCTTTTAATTAGGTGAATTTCGAGGTCAAAATTTCTTTATGGGGGGTAGAACTGTAACATCCTAAAATTAGGGGTCTGGCATTTTGCACTATTCCATGTGTTTGGCTAGCTTGGCTTGTTATTTGGGTGTGATTGGGGGTCCTGGAGAGGCCCGGGCTTGAGCCCGTCCTGGTGAAAGTTTGGGCCCTTTAGTGGGGAGAGCTGTAGGAGGCAAGGCTTAAGAGAAATTGTTGGTTTTTGTTAACACAAGGGAGCTTGTGGTGTAATGGTGTTGGCGACACTTGTGGAGCAAGGGGGTGGGGTTTGAATCCCACAAACAGCATGTGGGGAGTTTTATTCTTGCGCTTAGGTAAGGGAGGCTGCTGGGTGGAGACCAAACTCTGTAGGAGAGAGGGAAGACTTAGTCAAATAATTTAAATGGGGGATGGAGAGTGAATGAGGTAGCAAATGTAAGAGAAAATCAGGGAAATGGATAGTGTTGAAAGTGTTTGGCTGAAAATGGGATAATCCATGGGGGGTTTCGGTCAAGTGGATGGTCATTTGTATAGGGGCATTCAGTTTTGGTAAGGGTGGTGTCGAGTTTTTACTGATGTCGTTTGGAAAAAAGAGAGCAATTGTCATTTGTGTGAGTGTGACATTTTAGGTCGTTTTTCTCTTCTTGGTAAACCTCTGCCGAATTCCCTTCTATTTTCTTTCTTTTCTCAACTCTTTTTCAGTTCTTCTTTTTCTTTCTTCCTATAACCGGATTCCTCTTACACCAATATTTCGGCTTACACTCCTTAGTTGTTCCATTTCGGCTTTCACACCATTGTCAAATTTTGACTCTTTGGAGTTGGTGATTGTGCCGAATATTGCCCCCATTCAATTGTTCTTTAGTCAAAGTTAATGGTAGTTCTTTCTCTATCTTCTTTCTCTTTTCTCTCCTATGTTTCACATAGTCGAATTTGCTACATTTTTTCTTCTAGTTTTGACTAACTCTTTCTTTTCTTTTCTCATCATGGAATGTTTATTTCGATTTAATCGCATAGCCGAATCTATCTCTATTCGGCTTCTCATTGATCAAGGTAAGGAGTTCTTTTCTTTTGATTCTTTTCTTCTTTTCTCTTTCTCTTTCTCTCTTCTCGCTGATAAAATTGAATCTCCCATTCTTCTTGTCTAAGGCCGAACCTGAACACTTCTTCCACCTTGTGTATCACCTATGCTTTCCTTTGTGTGGAAACCGAAACTCAGAGCAGTTGCTGAATCTGTGGCACGTTGGTAAGTTTGTATGCCCGAATAGGGGGTAGTGGTTGTTTGTTCTCCATTTTAGGTTCATTCAGGCTGTAAGGCCATTTCATTTGTTACTCTTAAAACAACATCATTAACTCGTGCTTTTCTTTAGGGATGCAATTTCGTAATCAGAAGGAGTAAACCGAACATTCAGGCATAGCAACGAATTGTTGTTGTTTTTCGTAAGTATGGTGGGTTGTGTTATCGATTTCTATTTTGGGATTTTTGAGCAAGGAGACTAACCGATAGTCTATTATGCCTTAGGTGCTTCGTAGATTATCGTGGTTCGTATTTTTTTTAAAAGTCAGGTGTGTAATCTCACACATCTCTGAATGTTTGTGCGAAACGTTTGCAAAACGGCCAAATGTCGAAATGCCAAAAAATCTGGCAACTGTGACTACTTGAGCGTACGAGCGCTCGTAGTGGTAAACCAAGATATGAAACGTGACGTTAAGTCGTTGAGGGTGTCAAGAACACTCTCGCAATACTGAGGCTGAAATGGGCCTATCGGGGCCGAAACGGGCCAAACGGGCTCAATAGGCTATTTGGCTCACATGGGCGAAATTGATGGAAAATTTTAAAGGAGTAAGTGCAGTTGAAAAATCTAGAAATCTGATACTGTAACATTGTGAAATAGGCCACACGAGCATGTTGGCCCGTTTGGGCCTAAAATGGATTTTAAGCTCAGTAGCTTCGTAGAAACCCAGAAAAGGGTCTCATGGCACTCGAAGCGACAGTAGGCCTTTGGAAAAGCCATTAGTTGGTAAAATTAATCAAATACCCTCAGTGGGTAAACTACTGAAATACTCGGTGGGTAAATTACTGAAATACCCTCGGTGGGTAAATTACTAAGATACCCTCGTTAGGTAAAATTATTGTTATACCCTTAGGGGCAGATTTGGCATGATTGTATATAACTTGATTTACTACCATGATAATACATTTTGCATACACTAAATTATTATGCACATTTTGCATACACTGAATTATTATGCCATGACATGTTGCATTGGGATGGGTTGTAATGATGGAGGAAGTGCTGTACTGGTGGCTATGCCATAATATCTCGATTTAAGTGGCTCACCACATATATCGTCTTGGCGACTTTCTTTGCATTTATACTGGTAGCTCGACTGCATTCTTGGAGTGTAGGGTTGGGTGGGTTGACTTGGTCCCCACATGGAGTGTAGGGCTGGTATGGGTGGAGTGTAGCGGATGGACTATTAGGTTGGGTTGCATTTTCTGTTTGCATTACCATGATTTTGGGGTTGTGGGCCCAAATTGATACTGTATGGGGTTTAGGCCTAGATTGAGACCATGACTGTGACTTAAATTGGGGTTACACACTGAGTTCTCATAACTCACCCCTCCGTTTTAACCTTGCTGGTAATCCCCAGGTTAGTGGATTTGGAGCTGTGAAGGACTCTATGGTGGCCATACATCAGGATTTATTATCACGAACTTAGTAAATTTTCATTTTGCTTTACTTTAGTCTTATTTTTATATTGGGGTTAATATTTTTGTAATAAGGCCATTGGTTTATTTTCTTTAAGTTTTCTTTAATAATTGCTAAATTTATTGATACGTGGTTTTCTTAAAATGACGATAACCGTTTTTAAAATATCGCATTTTTACAAATAACTGAACCTGATTTCTATTATAAATAGAGGTTTCAATAGTTATAACAAACAACGTTTTTACAACAACACCATAAAGGCAAAACTAATTTTCATACACAATAAAGCCAAAGTCTTAAAATAAAAATTGTACGAAGTTTTTAACGAGAAACAGCTTTTAAACAACCCAACCATGTGACATGCTAGATCTGATCGTAACATCTAGGCTGGGTTTGGGGTGTTACATTTTATGGTATTAGAGCCAGGTTGTAAAACTCAACTGTGGAATGGGTTCGAAAATGTTTTTAAAATTTATTTGGAATAAGGTTTAGAAAATATATGTTTTAGTGGAAGTATGGCACCCAAGTCTTGGCACCAAATCCGTAAGTTTTTTTACCCTATATCTGATGGTATGATGGAATGACTTTAGTAATAAACTACTAGAGTAGTGGTAGAATACTAAGACTGCTAGCTATAAGAGCTAGGACTGTAGAGACTGACACATTAGGAAACTCGATCTGTGAAAATAACTCTTATATCTACTTTCCATAAAACATTTGTTAATAAACACTGAATTACATATTGATTCATAAAATTTTTAATCAGATTAATTTGATTTAGCAACATGAGTACAATGGGACATGGACAAGGTACACGCAGCCGTGGTAGAGGCCGAGATGTTAGGGCTGGATCCTCACCATCAGGGCATATACCTGAAATGGAAGCAACTACATCACCGGTGACCAAGACAGGGTCTCATGACCAAACTGGAGGGGACGACACTCTGTCTCAAGCAATGCTGCAAGTTTTGAAATGGGTTCTAGAGCAAGTACTAGGACGGTAACTCGTGGGTCTATTTTTGAGCGACTTAGTCAAATGGGGCGAAGTTTTTAGGGCCATTTCTGGTGTGGCCCCAAACGTAGACGAATACTAGTTGGATTTAGTTGAACAAATTATGGATGATCTGGATTGCACTGCTAAATAGAAATTGAAAGGGGCAGTGTCTCTACTAAGAGATGAGTCATACCAGTGGTGGCTCACTGTGAGGGAAGGTACTCAAGCGGATCGTATCACCTAGGATTTCTTTAAAACAGCTTTCCAGGGAAAGTATGTTGGGGCAAGTTATGTGGATGCTCGGGAAAAGAATTCTTGAATCTGATTCAAGGGAATAAATTTGTGTCGGAGTATAAGGTGGAGTTCTTGCGTTTGAGTCGGTACACTCGAGGAATAGTCTCGACCGATTATCAGCATTGTGTACAGTTTGAAGATGGGCTGCGAGATGAGTTGAGGGTACTGATAGCTCTGCAGTGAGAAAGAGATTTTGCTGTATTGGTGGAAAAAACCAAGATTGCTGAGGAGGTGAAACACCCTAAGCATCAGAATTGTGACAAGGATAGGGGCAGGAATAAGAGATATTTTAGGCCTTCTAGTTCTTCTGATAGATTTCAAAAGAGGCCTAAATTTAACGTGTCGATCTAAATTAGAGCTCCGTTTACTCTCGCGCATCGCTGACCTTGTGCGATGTAATGCGTTATTTCATCAGGGTGAATATTAGAAGAAAGTTGAGGCTTCCTTCAGGTGTGGGTCAAGAGACCATAGAATCAAGGACTTTATGTTAAAATTGATTCTGACGTCAACTGCGAGACAGGGTTATGTTCAGCCAGAGAGAGGTGGACAGTAACCATCGAGAGGGCGTGGCCCAGCCAGAGAGGGAAATAGGTTCGGACGAGGTCGTGAAGCACTAGGTAGAGGTACTGGTAATGCAGATGCAAGGTAGCCAGGTTTGGTTTATGCAACTCGACGTCGAGAGGATGGCGATGCACCAAACTTTATAACTAGTACGTTTCTTATATTTGATGTGCCATTTACCACTTTGATTGATATTGGATTTACCCATTCATATATTGCCTGTACTGTGTCTGGGACTCTAGGTATAGAATCTTAAATTGCTGCTAGAGAAATGTATGTGATTAGCCGTCTAAGACAACCTGTGATAGTAAACAAGTTGTTTAGGAATGTGCCTCTAGAAGTTCAAGGACTGGTATTTCTGCCAGATTTGATGGAGCTGCCATTTGGTGAGTTTGATATTATTCTAAGCATGGATTGGTTAGTTAAACATCATGCAAACTTGGATTGTGCTAGTAAGCGCATGGTAGTAAGGACTCTAGAGGATGAGGAGGTGATGGTGATAGGAGAGAGAAGGGACTATCTGTCTTATGTGATTTCGGCATTAAAGGCTGAGAAGTTGGTGCGTAAGGGGTGTAAGGCTTTTCTAGCTTTTGTCAGTACATCTGATGTTAAGGAATTGTCTATTGGGGATGTCAGAACTATGAGGGAGTTCTCAGATGTTTTTCCTGAAGAGCTTTTGGGGTTGCCTCCGAATTGCGAGGTCAAATTTGGCATTAAGCTGTTATCGAGAATGGCTCTGGTGTCCATCGCCCCTTATAGGATGGCACCTAAGGAACTGGTGGAACTTAAAGCTCAGATCCAAGAGTTGTTGGACCGTGGATTTATCCATCCAAGTGTATCTTCATAGGGAGTGCCGGTATTGTTCGTGAAGAAAAAGGATGGGTCAATGCATATGTGCATTGACTATCATCAGTTGAACAAGTTAACTATTAAGAACAAATACCTGCTACCAAATTTTGACGATCTATTTGATCAGCTACGAGGAGCTTCGGTCTTTTCAAAGATAGATTTAAGGTCGGGGTACCATCAATTAAGTGTTAAGGAGGCAGATATCCACAAGATTTCTTTTCGAATTCGTTATGGGCATTACAAATTTCTGATAATGCCGTTCAGATTAACAAATGCACCCACCGCTTTTATGGATATGATGAACGGGTTTTCAACCCTACTAGATCGATTCGTAGTGGTGTTCATAGATGACATCTTAGTGTACTCAAGGACTGAGGAGGAGCATGATTCGCATCTTTGATTGTTCTGCAGATATTATGAGAGAAGCAACTTTACGTCAAATTCAGTAAGTACGATTTTTGGTTGAAAGAGGTGACATTTTTGGGCACGTTGTGTCTGCCAAGGGGATTAGGGTTGATCCTCGTAAAATTGGGTTAATCTTCGTAAAATTGAAGCTGTATTGGATTGGAAGGCACCAAAGTCTGTGTCAGAGATTCAAAGCTTTCTGGGTTTGGCTAGGTACTACAGAAGGTTTGTTGAGGGGTTTTCGTTGATTGCTGCACCCCTAACTAAGTTACTACGAAAAGAGTACCGTTTGTGTAGGCTGATAAATAGTAGGAAAGTTTTGAAAAGTTGAAGAAGATTCTAACTGAAGCACCAGTGTTGATACAGCCTAAGGCTGGGAAAGAATTTGTAGTCTATTGTGATACGTCGCACACAGGGTTGGGTTGTGTGCTAATGCAAGAAGGAAAGGTAGTGGCGTATGCATCGCGTCAAGTAAGGCCGCATAAAGTGAACTATCCTACTCCTGACTTGGAACTAGCCGCAGTAGTGTTCGCCCTAAAGATATAGAGACATTACCAGTATAAAGAAAAGTCGATTATTTACACGGACCATAAGAGTCTTAAGTATCTCCATACCCAAAAGGAGCTAAATTTGAGAACGGAGATGGATAGATTTGTTGAAAGACTATGACTGCTCGATCGAGTATCACCCGGGTAAAGCCAATGTGGTGGTAGATGCATTAAGTCGGAAGGTGGTATCTGATTTGAGAGCAATGTTTGCTCGTCTCAGTCTTTTCGAGGATGGTAGTTTGTTGGCAGAACTTCAGGTAAAGTCGACATGGGTTAGTCAGATTAAGGAAAAATAGTTTTTGATGAGTCGTTAAATTCTCATTTTCAGCAAATGAAAAGTGGGAGACAGTGGATTTTTGGACTGAACAACGAAGGGATATTATATTTCGTGGAAGAGTTTGTGTGCCGAAGGACTCTGAGTTGAGACAGTTGATTCTACGGGAGGTACATAGTAGCCCATACACTATGCATCCCAGTGGAAATAAGATGTATCCAGACCTACATGAACTGTATTGGTTGCCTGGACTAAAACAAAAGTTACCGACTTTGTGAGTAAATGTTTGACATGTCAGCAAGAGAAGGCGGAACATCAAGTGCCTTTGGGGTTGCTGCAACCGGTGAAGATTCCACTTTGGAAGTGGGAGAGAATAACCATGGATTTTGTTAGTAGGCTACCCCTGACGCCTACTAAGAAAGATTCAATATGGGTAATTGTTGACCGATTGACTAAGTCCGGGTTCGCACTGACTACTCACTACAGAAGTTGGCCAAGCTATATGTGGCAGAAATTGTGAGGCTACATGGGGTGCCAGTGTCTATCATATCGGGCAGGGACCCTAGATTTACATCTCGGTTCTGGAAGGCATTACATGAAGCATTGGGTACAAGATTGGACTTTAGTACAGCGTTTCATCCACGGACTGATGGCCAGTTGGAGAGGGTAATTCAGATTTTGGAAGACATGTTAAGGGGCTGTGTGATGAATTTTGGGGCAGTTGGGAAGATTATTTACCGTTAACAGAGTTTACGTATAACAATAGCTATCAATCCAGCATTCAGATGGCACCCTAAGAGGCATTATATGGTCGTAGGTGTCATACCCCTACTTATTGGACAGAATTGGGTGAGCGACGGTTGTTGGGTCTAAAATTGATTTTAGAGACTGAGGAAAAGGTTAAGTTGATTCGGGGTTGATTAAAAGAAGCTTCTGATAGATAGAAGTCGTATGAGGATATGAAGCGTAAGGAGATAGAATTTTCAGTGGAGGATTATGTCTTCTTAAAGGTCTCACCGTGGAAGAAAATTTTGAGATTAAGATGGAAGGGCAAGTTGAGCCCCAGATTCATCGGGCCTTATCGGGTAGTAAAACGTGTGGCACCGGTCGCTTATCAGCTTGAGTTGCCCCTACAGTTGAATCAGATACATGATGTATTCCATGTTTCAATACTGAGACACTGTCGCTCAGATCCTTCTCATATAATACCGGTGGAAGAAATTGAAATTAGACCTAATCTGTCAATTGAAGAAGAACCAGTGCAGATTTTGGATCGAGATGTTAAAGTGTTGAAAAGGAATTCCGTTCCACTGGTCAAAATGTTGTGGCATAATCACGGTTCAGAGGAAGCCATGTGGGAGCTGGAGGAGGCAATGCATCAATAATACCCTCACCTCTTTTAATTAGGTAAATTTCGAGGCCGAAATTTCTTTAAGGGGGTATAACTGTCACATCCTAAAATTAGAAGTCTGGCATTTTGCTCTATTCCATGTGTTTGGCTAGCTTGGCTTGTTATTTTGGTGTGATTGGGGGTCCTGGAGAGGCCCGGGTTCAAGCCCAAGTCCTAGTGAAAGTTTAGGCCCTTTAGTGGGGAGAGCTGTAGGAGGCAAGGCTTAAGAGAAATTGTTGGTTTTTTGTTAATACAAGTGTGACATTTTAGGTCATTTTTCTCTTCTTGGTAAACCTCTACCGAATTCCCTTGTGTTTTATTTCTTTTTCAACTCTTTTTCAGTTCTTTTTTTTCTTTCTTCCTATAACCGAATTCCTCTTACACCAATATTTCGGCTTACGCTCCTTAGTTGTTCCATTTCGGCTTTCACACCATAGTTGAATTTTGACTCTTTGGAGTTGGTGATTGTGCCGAATATTGCCCCCATTCAATTGTTCTTTAGTCAAAGGTAATAGTAGTTCTTTCTCTATCTTCTTTCTCTTTTCTCTCCTGTGTTTCACATAGCCGAATTTGCTACTTAATTTTCTTCTAGTTTCGACTAACTCTTTCTTTTCTTTTCTCATCATGGAATGTTTATTTCGGTTTAATCGCATAGTCGAATCTATCTCTATTCGACTTCTCGTTGATCAAGGTAAGGAGTTCTTTTCTCTTGATTCTTTTCTTCTTTTTTCTTTCTCTTTCTCTCTTCTTTCTACTAAAACCGAATCTCCCATTCTTCTTGTCCAAGGCCAAACTGAACACTCCTTGCACCTTGTGTATCACCTATTCTTTCCTTGTGTGGAAGCCGAAACTCAAAGCAGTTGCTGAATCTATGGCACATTGGTAAGTTTGTATGGCCGAATAGGGGGTAGTGGTTGGTCGTTCTCCGTTTTAGGTTTATTCAGGCTATAAGGCCATTTCCTTTGTTATTTTTAAAACAAAATCGTTAACTCGAGATTTTCTTTAGGGACGTAATTTCGTAACCAGAAGGAGTAAACCGAACATTCAGGCATAGCAAGGAGTTGCTGTCATTTTTAGTAAGTATGGTGGGTTGTGTTATCCATTTCTATTTTGGGATTTTTGAGGAAGGAGACTAATTGATAGTCTATTATGCCTTAGGTGCTTCGGAGAGTATCGTGGTTCATATTTTTTTAAATCAGGTGTGTAATGTCACACCTCTCTAAATGTTTGTGCGAAACGTTTATGAAATGGCCAAATGCCAAAATGCCAAAAAATCTGGCAACTGTGACAACTCGAGCGCGCGAGTGCTCGTAGTAGTAAAATGAGATGCAAAACATGACGTTAATTTGTTGAGGGTGTCAAGAACACTCTCGCGATACTGAGGTTGAAATGGGCCTATCCGTGACAAAACGGGCCAAATAGGCTATTTGGCCCACATGGGTGAAATTGATGGAAAATTGTAAAGGAGTAAGTGCAGTTGTAAATTTTGGAAATGCGACGCCATGTGGCCCATTTGAAATGGGCCTGCGCTCATGGCCCATTTGCAATCGACTTACTCCTTTACAATTTTCCATCAATTTCACCCATGCCCGTTTGGGCCGAAAATGGATTTTAGGCCCAGTAGCTCCGTAGAGACCAAGAAAAGGGTCTCATGACGCTCAAGGCGATAGTAGGCCTTCGAAAAGGCCATTAGTTGGTAAAATTACTGAAATACCCTCGGTGGGTAAACTACTGAAATACCCTCGGTGGGTAAATTACTGAAGCACCCTCGGTGGGTAAATTACTGAGATACCCTCATTGGGTGAAATTACTGTTATACCCTTAGGGGCAGATTTGGCATGATTGTGTGTAACTTGATTTACTGCCATGACGATACATTTTGCATACACTGAATTATTATGCCATGACATGTTGCATTGGGATGGGTTGTAATGATGGAGGAAGTGCTGCACTTATGGCTATGCCACAATATCTTGATTTGATGGCTCACCAAATATACTATCTTGGCGACTTTTTTGCGTTTATCTTATGACTCATTGCATTCTTGGAGTGTAGGGTTGGGTGGGTTGACTTGGTCCCTACATGGAGTGTAGGGCTGGTACGGGTGGAGTGTAGTGGATGGACTATTAGGTTGGGTTGCATTTTCTATTTGCATTACCATGATTTTGGGGCCGTGAGCCCAAATTGATACTGTATGGGGCTGAGGCCTAGACTGAGACCATGGCTGTGACTGAAATCGGGGTTACACACTAAGTTATCATAGCTCACCCCTCCATTTTAACCTTGTAGGTAATCCCCAGCGTTAGTGGATTTGGAGCTGTGGAGGACTCTGTGGTGGCCATACAACAAGATTTATTATCGCGAACTTAGTAAATTTTCGTTTTGCTTTACTTTAATCTTATTTTTATTTTGGGTTTAATATTTTGTAATAGGGCTGTCGGTTTATTTTCTTTAAGTTTTCTTTAATAACTGCTAAATTTATTGATACGTAGTTTTCTTAAAACGATGATAACCGTTTTCAAAATATCCATCTTTGCAAATAACTGAACCTGATTTCTATTATAAATAAAGGTTTCAATATTTATAACAAACAACATTTTTACAACAACACCATAAAGGCGAAACTGATTTTCACACACAAAGCCAAAGTCTTAAAATAAAAATTATACGAAGTTTTTAACGAGAACACAGCTTTTAAACAACCCAACATGTGACATGCTGTATCCGGTCGTAACGTCTAGGCCGGGTTTCGGGTGTTACATGAGGAGCTGAAAAGGGAGTTTAGTTGAAGAATTCCATATTTCAGCTTAGTTGTGCAACGTCTATAAGGTAGTTTAGAGCAATGATTTAGATTCAGATACTTTATCAAATTTAGTGTTTCTTGTTGCCATTGTTAGTTTGTAATGCATATTTCGTCTCTGTTAAAGTTCCACGTCAAAAGGAGGAATGTACAAATCAGAATTGAAGCTCAAACTTGCTTATTTGAACACATTTTTACTTAAAGAGCTAAATGTGGAGATGAGTGATATTAAGGGCAATTTGGTAAATTGGCATGATTATGTATTAAATTAAATGTTTAATTGGTGTTATTATTGATTTGATTGCATATTGGATGGTTGGATTTGTAAAAATAGGTTTTATTTTATAAAAGAGCAAAATGACAATTGGTTTGGTAAGTTGTGTATTATGCTTTTAGCATGATTAAATTGTAAGGAATGGTTAGGATTGACCCGATTAAGCAACAAGAAAAATAGTGGAATAAATTGAGAAATTGAACACACAAATTTAACATGGAAAAACTCCTCCAAAGAGGATAAAAAACCACGAGCAAAATAATTTTACTATAATGGCAAAAGAACGAAGAGTACAAAAGGTAGAGATAAAAACTAAACCCCGAAAGCCCAAAAACAAAGAACCCTCAAAATGTAAACACAAAAATTCTATAAATGTGTTATGAGTTCTAATATCTAATGGGTGTATTTTCTAATGTTGTAAAATAGCCTATTTATAGGATAAATTCATAGGTCAAATAATAATAAAATAATCTAAACTAATCAGTGTTTGATTGAAACAAATAAACAGAGTTTAACTACAAGATTACTTCTTAAATTTGACTGAAATAGGAGTCATACTTAACAAATCTCTACCTTGACTCATATTTCCACAATGCCATCTTTGCCAAAGCCTGCCACGAGCCTATCTTGAACCATGCAGGGAATTAACTGAGTCGAATCTGTGCTTAGAAATTGGAAGACTTCTAGCCTTTGACTTGTACACTGCCAAATCAAAACTAACCCGGATTTGATTTTCATGAACACAGTGCCCAAACTTTTCAAAACCTGCATCCAAAAGAGAGCCTCTCTTCAACGAAACGGTTATACCTTTTTCCCTCTTATAACCAAGTTGCTTTTGCTCTAAATGAGTTGACTTCGACTCTGTAACAGACGAGGGACGTCCGATTTCACCGGTCACTATAGAACCTTCCGGAATATAAAGACTGCCAATTCTTTTACCTTTTAACAAAATGAGAGCTCCACGAGATACTTTAATACCGCTTGACTCGATGTTGATTCTGCATCCTTTCAAGTCTAAAATACTCAAGGAGATGATATTCTTTCATAAATTAGGTACATATAGACATCTGAGAGTTTCCTAATCGTCCCATCGTGTATTCTAATTTTAACCATACCAATACCAATTACCTTACTAGATGAATCGTTTCCCATGCACACAACTCTACCTTTAACCGAACTGTATGTGGAGAACCATTCTCTATTGGGACACATGTGGAAAGAACATCCCGAATCTAGGACCCACTCGAACGTGAGCTTGGAGTTATGGCTCATTGACACAAACAAGAAATCATCACCGCTTTCATCAGCCAAATTAGCATCAGCTACATCTTCCTCGTTAGTCTCAGCAGCTCTTTTCTTTCACAATTTATAACAATTTGCTTTGACGTGACCTAACTTTTTACAATAGTGACACCTTTTGTCTCGTTTCTTTGATGATATTAAAACGGAAGCTTGCCTATCTACCCTGCTATCCAAATGAAGCTCATTGTCGAGTTTTTCTCTACTCAACAACTGACCCTTCACATCTTTGAACAAGAGTTTGTCTCTGCCATAAATTAGGGTCTTCCTGAAAGATTTGTATGAAGGGGTTAAAAAGTACAATAATAGCATAGCATGATCTTCATCGTCAATATGAACCTCAACATTCTTTAAATCATTTAAAAGAGTAATGAATTGACTGATGTGATCTCTAAGAAGCTCACATTCGTTCATGCGAAAAGTAAATAGACGTTGTTTCAACACTAAACGGTTAGCCAGAGACTTATTCGTATAAAGAGTTTTTAACCTTTTCCATAAGGCAGATAAGGTCTTCTCCATCAATACCTCCTGCAAGACTGTATTCACGAGGCACAACTAGATTGCAGACAAAGCCTTTTCATCAAGCTCTTCCCATTCTGTTTTATTTAGATTCTCAGGCTTTTTCCCGGTAACAACATTTTTCAAACTGAATTGAACTAGAATTACCACCATCTGAGCTTGCCACAGATTGAAATTTGTCTCACCATCGAACTTCTCAATTTCAAGCCTTATTGCTGCCATATCTGAATGGGCTAATTTATGAAAATTGAACTAGCTTTTGATACCACTTGTTAGGATCGACTCGATTAAGCAACAAGAAAAATAGTGGAATAAATTGAGAAATTAAACACACAAATTTAACGTGGAAAAACTCCTCTAAAGAGGATAAAAAACCATGGGCAAAGATAATTTTACTATAATGGAAAAAGAACGAAGAGTACAAAAGATGGAGATAAAAACTAAACCTCGAAAACCCAAAAATAAAGAACCCTCAAAACGTAAACACAAAAATTCTATAAATGTGTTATGAGTTCTAATATCTAATGGGTGTATTTTCTAAGTTGTAAAAGAGCCTATTTATAGGCTAAATTCATAGGTCAAATAATAATAAAATAATCTAAACTAATCAGTGTTTGATTGAAACAAATAAGCAGAGTTTAACTAGAAGATTACTTCTTAAAGAGTCATACTTAACATGAATAAATTGATATTTGGAGCATGAATTGCTGATTTATTGAAAATTTGATAAAGATGTTCTAATTGGTATATGAATATTGGGAAAATGATATTTTCTATGCTTAATTTTATTAATGTTAAAATTACTTTGCAACATGCTTTTACTTGCACTTTAACATCCTAAATTCAGTGATTAAACAACAAATTTTATGCCTTGTATGTATGATTAAATTGGCAACATTACATGGTGGATTTGGCATGCCATAGGATTTGTGAGTACTCACCATTATTTGTGATATTGTAAGCATATAACTCTTGGTGGACTGATTTTTTTGGAGTAGATAAGGGAGTGTTGAGCTTGAGTCTCCACTCATTGGGTTATTTGAGGTGCTATAAGGGAGCGTGTGTCTTCAGCTCACTCAATTTGGAGGACTGTATTTGGTTTGTGGGAGTTCGGAGATCTTTTTATCCAATGTATGATCATACGATTACTTATTGCCATAGATGTATTATGCCAATATAATTGATTGATTGTACCAATATAATTGAATGTTTATGTGTTAAAAGATGATTTTACATGCCATGGAAAAATTAATTCTTAATTCTTGAAATAGCATGTGATGTTATAGTGAAATGTTAACATGTTGTGACTGAAAATTTAATGCTTAATTGCTTTGATTTTTGCATGATTGGGTGCAAATTTAATGTCGATGAGTGTTTGTACGGTGGTTGATAACACGGTGTATGAAACATGTATTTTATACTAATAATGTTTAATTGAAGCTTACCATGGAGTGGATTGCTTGCGACTAAGGTATGTAGCATGTGTGAATTAATTGGTGTTTGCTAAGCATGTAATGGGGTGTTAAATTTTGATTAATTGTTGCATATTTGTTGTAAATAAATTAAATTGGAGATGTGTGGATGTTTATAGTAATTAATTATAGCTATTTAAAGTTTAATGGGTAAGTAAAATATGTAAAATCAGTTTTTAAATGACACACGGGCTGCGGACACACCCATGTGGGTTTTTTGGGGTTTGATTTTTAGTTTTTGTAATCTAGTATTCTAATTTGCTTAATTTATAATTTAGTCCTAAAACTTGATTAGATTAATTGAAGCCCTTAATGATAGGGAAACGTGGTAATATTTTAAGATTAGACTTGTAACTTATAATATTTGGTAGAAACACTCTTAATTTTTTATTTGAAAATGTACTAAAAGTTTATAAACGTTACGATTTAGTCCCTAATAATAAAACTTGAATTAGACATAGTACATGAACTCGAATTAAGCTAAAATTTTTAAGGCTTGCATAATTTGAATGAAAGAAGGTTGGTAACTATTTAGAATTTTTTTTGGATAGTTTAAACTTAGGTGGTAAAATGACCAAAATACACTTACGATTTAAATACTTAGAAAAAGTTTAAAAATAGTTCACAAATTGCTTCTGCATTAATAAATGATAGTTAATTAGTTAATTAGTCATAAATGAGGTGTTATAAGGTTGGGGTGTGTCGAGTGGTTGTTAGTTGGAAAGTCACTTCGTGGCTATGTAACGCTTCAAATTCAGGCCGGTCCGTCTCAGTCGGGTTTGGAGTGTCACATTTGGTGGTATCAGAGCTACATATTAACTTTAGGTTAGCCTAGATTTGTTATACATTAGAGATCTCGGATTATGTAATATTGAAGTCTAGCTTATCTGTAAATATTGCTTGAAATTGTATGTTTTACCTATCCATCTTCTTTGTGATATAAATTATTCTATGGGGTAGGATTTGAGAACACAATATCCTATATGAAATTATACTTAGTTAAGTCTTGGATCACTTGTTACTACTCACTCCTAGTACGTTATTCTCTACTTTTTCTTTAGTATACGATTTACGTTATGCCTCCGAGATGTGAGCGTGGTAGTCTAGATGATGATGCATCACTGCAGTCGCCTGATGATGCTCAAATGGGTCAAGTTGAGCATTTTATGTCAGAGATGGTTGAGGCATTGTAGCGTATCATTGGTGCCAATGCTGCTCCTATTCATCAATGATTACCATTAGAGCGTTTGCAAGCTCTAGATGGTAAAAAATTTCATGGAGTTCGGGGTGGAGACCCTACTCGTGCTGAGTATTGGTTAGAATAATTTGTTTGTATCCTTGGTTAGATGGATTGTTCTGACGAGGATAAGCTTTTATGTGCCATGTTATTGCTTGTAGATGAGGCTCATTGTTGGTGGATGATTGTCGAGCGTGGTACTATACCTAAGATAGTGACTTGGGACTTTTTCTTGGAGTCTTTCCAGAGGAAGTTTATGGGAGAGTAGTATTTGAAGGCAAGGAGACGCGAGTTCATGGATTTAGTATAACAGCCCTTTTTTAGGTCAAATTGAAATAGTGGTTTCGAGAACACAAATTTGAAGTTAAAATATTTATTTTATTTATTTATTAAAGTTTACAGCATGATAGAATTATTATGTGAAAGTTTCATAAAGAAATTTTACTATTTGAATGCTTAATTCGGTAAAAAGGACTAAATCGCGTAAAGTGTAAAAGTGTAGTTCTATTAGCTAAAAGTATCTAATAGATATAGATTAAAGTAAAAGTTCTTAAGTGGTAAATAGGCCATTTATGAGTTATTGGATGATAGTGGAACGGCATTTGGTGTAATTACTAATGTTTTTGGTAATTAGTTAATTAAGTTAATGTTTAATAAAACAAATTAAAATCATCATCTTTTCACCATTTCTCTGTCAAAAATTAGAAAGAATGGCAGCCTTGGGAGAAGCTTTTGGTTTGGCCAAGCTTCAAATGCTTGATTAGGTACGGTTTTAACTTCATTTTAATGATTTTTATGTTTTTGTGATCGTTGCAACTAGTACTATCTAGCCCGTGTCTTCGATTTCAAAACTGTTAAAGATTTTGATAGTTTCCATTGATAAGCTTATGTGTTCTTTGAGGTTTAATGGTGAAATATGAATATTTGATGTTAGATTTTCTTATTTTATGAAGTGATTTTTGATGAAAATGCAAATTAGGGATTAAATTATGAAATATTGAAATTATGTGGTTAAAAGTGTGATTATTTGGAAAATGTGGGTTGCTAAGGAAATAAGAAGAATTCAGCTAAGCATGGGTAGGATGAAATTGCATGCAATTGTGATTGTATGTAATAAGGACTAAATTGTAAAAGTGTGAAAGTTTAGGGGAAAATGTATAAAATTGCCTTAATAAGTAAATTGTGATAAATTGAATGAATTACTGATTAAATAAGTAAAATTTGATTTTATATTAGATTGAGAAACCGAGATTTGGATCTAGAACGAAGGAAAAACAAAGTATCGGATTAGTTGATTTAATTCGTCGTTTCAGCATACGAGGTAAGTTCGTATGTTAAATAACGTTCTTAAATTATGTTATAAATGTTTATTTATCATTGAATTGAATTGAATATTGAATGGATGAGTAAGAGCATGAATCAAAAGAGTTACGATGTCCGAAAGTCCCGTACGAACCTTAGGAATAACTCAGGATATAAATGTCATGACATTAGGATTACCGAGATATGGGATTAGTGTAAAACCATGTCTGGGACATTGGCATCAATATGAGATTCGTGTAAGACCATGTCTGGGACATTGGCATTGATATGAGATTCGTGTAAGACCATAGCTGCGATATTGGCATCGATATATGTTAACATGTAAGACCATATCTGGGATATGGCATTGTACGAGTTATAAGACCATATCTGGGATATGGCATTGTACGAGTTATACGAGATTTTTGAGTATCCTTAGCAATTCAAAATGGTTCAACGGGCATATTCAAGACGAGAATGAAAGTACAATTGAATTAAGTAACACAAGTATATATAGAACCTATATGAGAATCGAATAAAGGTAATTTGGTGAGTTTATAATGTATCATGTATCTGAAATAAGAAAGATCTATGTATAAGTATGTTTCGAGCAAAAATGTGTTTATTTAGCTATAATGAGGTATGGATTGAATGATATGTGAGATATGACTTGTAGTTGTGTTAATTAAATATACATATGGCACATATAGTAAGAAATACCGTTATTTGATGATATTTAACATGATTCATATTTATTAAATAAGATGTGTTGGATATTGGATTGAATCAAGTTATTTATATATATCTGTTCATGTACATGTAAATGTGAATGAATTGGTGATTTATATATATATTTTTCATGTACATGTAAATGTGAATGAATTGGTGAGAATGTGATAGATCTATATGAACAATGATATGAGTAAACATGTGAAACTCTTGGTTAACTATGTAAATGAATTCATGATATAAAGGTGAAAGCATATGAGGACATTATAATTTATGTAAATGTTTAATATGTATTTATTAAATAAGTTGAGTTTAATACCTTACGAACTTACTAAGCTTTATAGCTTACTTTTTTTTTTTCTTTCATATGTTTATAGAGTTTCGGAGGCTTGCTCGGGTTGGAAGTCGTCGGAGATCTCATCACACTATCCAACTATGATTTGGTATTTATAAGTTTTGTGATATTGGTTATATGGAATGTATAGGCTATGATCATTTTGGTATGGTTGTTAGAAATTATATGGTCATTTGAAATGGCTTAATAATGATTTTGATTGATGGATATAATGTGGCCTTATGTTTTGGCATGGTTGATATAAAATGTGTATTTGGCTTATGTTATGTATTTGTGGTTTGGCTTGGAATGCAAATGGGGTAACAATGTGGTTTAAAAAATGGCATGTACTGGTATGAAATTGAGATGTTGAATTGGTATGATTTTGAAACTTGATTTTATGGTGTGTATTGGTAAAAAGATACCTGTTTGAAATAGAATAAAATTGTTGGTAATGGTATATAGTTTTAGTAAGTTTTGGATTATGATTTGAGTAGTGAAATAGATGGATTTTAAATGGCATGATTTGTATATGAAATAGCATGTTTTGTTTGCCTATAAATGTGATGAAATGGTATTATTTTGGTTGTTTAGGAGAGCATGAGAAAGGGTAGCAAATTGGCCTTGAAAATGGCCTATTCTTGTCCACACGAGCAGAGATATGAGCGTGTGTCTCAGCCGTGTGTGACACAGAGTCATGATACACAGTCGTGTGCCCCATGGTGTCGATATTTAGTTGAAGTCAGTATGCTCCACATGGCCTCACACATGGGCGTGTGACCAGCTGTGTGGTACAAGTCAGTATACCCCTTTTAATGGCACACGGTCTAGCACACGGGCGTGTGACTTGGCCATGTAGCATAAGTCAGTATACCCTACAGGATTGGCACGGCCTAGCACACGGGTGTGTGTGGCCATCTCGAAGGGCACACGGGCTAGACACACAGGCGTGTGGTCAGCTGTGTGACCCAAGCCAGTATGTCTACCCTATTTTCACACGGCCTGGGACACGAGCGTGTTTGGAGCCGTGTGAGGCACACGGCCTATTCACACGGGAATGTGACCCTTGTATGTTTGAAAAATTTCTAAGTTTTCAATAATTTTAGTATGTTATCGGTTTAGTTTCGAAACATTTCTAAAGCATGTTTAAGGCCTCGTAGGCCCTTATAAGGGACAATGTGAGTATGATTGAATGGTGTTTGAGAATGGATGCATAAATGTATGTTGTATGTTGTGACTTGATCGGTAATGCCTCGTAACCCTATTTTAGCGATGGATACGGGTTAGGGGTGTTATGTTTAGTCTAGGGTACTTTGTCTGTGGATGAGTACGAAGCTGAGTTTGTGTGTTTGAGCCAATATGGGCCTGAGTTAGTGGCTCACGAGTCTAGTCATTGTAAGAGGTTCAGTTTGGATTGAACCATGAGATTATGTTGGATCCGGTAGAACAGTCTATTGTGGTCTTTGATGAGTTGGTTGAGAAGGCTTGTGCTTTAGAGGATACTTTAGGGGAGGAGCCCAAAGCTGTTTCTGTTGGTGCTGTTAAGAGGACGTCCGAGTCTGTTAGGGGATTTGGCTAGAAGGGCAAGAGAGCATTGTGGATGTCGTCATCATGGTGTTACATGGTCGTTATGTGAGCATTGTGGACGTCATCATCATGGTGAGTGTTGGAGGATGACTGGCGCTTGTCTTGTTTGCGGATTGATAGAGCATCATGTTAGTAATTTCCTGGGGAGAGCAGTTGAGGTTCGAGACCAACCTACTACTACTATTGTTGCTGCTACACCTGCTCCGACTAGAGGGAGGGGTCGTGGCAGTGGTGATATGATCCTCAGGCTTGATATCATTATTGTCTCAACATTGTGAGTCATATATTTTGAGACAGTCAAAATGTCTACTGTAACATGTTGTACTATAAAGACTGATGTTGGATATACCACAATCCATGTAGTGGGATATGGTTGATCAAGAAAGTATTTGTCCCTTCTACATAATAGAAGCAATATGTTAGGCCTTTTGATGGAGTGAGACTAGAAAGGCATGGCCATGCTCGAATAAGTTGATATGAGATATCACACTTATTTGTTTATAGTAGTCTGCTTATAAAATCAAGAAATATGAGATTGAACTATGCAAGTATGACTATTCCATGATACTAAGGATAAAATGATATAATACATGAAAAGATTATCACATAAAGGTTATGTCGAATCATGACTTCTTCTAACTTGGGTGGCAATGATGTATTCCTAGATGCCATTCATTACTTGTAATGCTAGAAAGTATTACTACCAACATTACAAGAGCCTATAGGGCCACACCCTATAGTTGCAACGAACAAAATCCAAATACATTTGATATTGTATTTTGTTGTCACATGAATTAAATTAGTTATTGAATTAATTATATTTGATTGTTAAATATTAAAAACATTATCTGTACAAACTTGTTGTACACAAATAGAGAACATGGATAAAATTAATATATGATTTTAATTCATACAAAATATTAATTGTATATATTTTATCGAGTTTATTAATATAAGTATTTATATTAATTAATTTCGTCAAAATATAAAAGACAAGGAAATTAATATTCTTTTGAAAAGAATATAATTAATATATGTATTTGATTCATACAAAATATTAATTGTATATATTTTCTTGAATTTATTAATGTAAAGCAGTTATACTAATTAATTTTGGTTAAAATAAAAAGAAATAAAAATTAATATTCTTTTAGAAAGAATATAATTAATATATGAATTTGGTTCATACAAAATATTAATTGTATATATTTTACGAATTTATTAATATAAATAGTTATATTAATTAATTTGGTCAAAATATAAAAGACAAATTAAAATTCTTTTGAACAAAATATAATTAATATATGACTTTGATTCATACAAAATATTAATTATATATATATTTTACTGAATTTATTAATATAAATAGATATATTAATTAATTTTAGTTAAAATATAAAAGATATGGAAATTAATATTATTTTGGAAAGAATATAATTCCTTTTCTAACTTTCCATTTGCCTTCTCCATTAATAAGGTAATAATCCTACTTTTTCTTTTTAATATGTGATATCAAAGAGGATAAAATGATGATAATCCCTTAGTTTGTTAACGTTACCAACTTAATAAAATAAAGGTCTAGCAACCATTTTTATTTCTCTCTGAAAAGTTCAAGAGAAAGTGGTTGTTCATTTTTGATGGGGTAGACTACATAGAGGCTTGGAATCAAAATCGAATCAGCAGCACCCTTTCAACATTTTCAGTAAAGATAAATTTTCAGCCCTATTTCAACCCAATTCTTTCCTTGTACATGGATCTGTGGTTGATGATCGCCAAAATAATTTTTCTGTTGTGCCACGAGGTGTACCAGTGATCAAACACTCATTACGATTAATTACCTACAATTCAGAATTTTATGCATTAGCTTAGATTTATTAAAAATTCTAAGTCTAGAGTTTTATCAGAGTTATCTTAATATTATTTTCAAAAGTAGAAGAGTTTTACTCTACAGTATCTACTAAAGTAACTAAAGTACTTACTTGATTTGGCGCCGGAGACTCGGATTCACTTTTTAAAACCAAAATATCAAAATTAATCAAAAACCAAATCATTTTTAGAGAAATTTCATAAAAAATAATTTTAAACCCAAGAATCACAACTCGAGTTTTAAACCGGGCTTTGATACCAGAAAATGTAACACCCCAAACTTAACATTATGATCGAATCTTGAGGAGTTAGACTAACTTGTTTAAAAACCAAGAAATTGAACTTGTAATCGTGTAGTAAAACAATGTTAAGTTTTGATAAATCGTTTTCCAATTCTTAGGGAAAAATACTCATTAAAACTATTGTAACACCCTAAACTTGGCCTAGACGTTACGACCGGATCTCGTATGTCATATAGAAGGATTGTTTAAAACTACGTGTTCGTTTAAAAAGTTTTTATCTGAAACACCCCAAACCCGGCCCACAAGCCCTGACCGGATCTGGCATGCTCCTTGAGTAAAACGTAGTTAAGCCTCGTAATGACATTTTGAAAATCTTGGTGGTTTTTGAAAAACATAGATTTGGGATTGTTCTCAGATTAAAAATTGAGTTGAAATTTAATTTTGTACTAAAAAGATAATTTCATATTTCAAAAGTTACAAGTTAAAGAAATGCCGAATTTTTAAAGTTTTTTATTATTATTAACTTGAAAACCGTAGGCGTTTGAGTTTCAAAACAATTGAAGTTGTTCGTATCATAGTAGAAATTTAAAACACATAAATAAAACAGTTAAGTGATAATGGCCTTATTACATCAAAATATATATCCCAAAATAAACCAAAATAAACTTAATAAGAAAACTGAAGAAAAATTGAGCTGTGTATGGCCACCACTAAGTTCCTGCCGACCCGGTCCATTCACTGAGTACCATCTGCAAAAAAGTTAGCCCACGAAGGGTGAGTCAACAGACTCAGTGTGTAACAACCATCACAGACTCTCAAAACATATAAGGCATATCATATCACATACGAGCAAATATAAGCAATGATGCAACCCAAACTCACCTAGATATCCATCCTCTACACATCACCCGTACCTACAAATCACACCGTGGGGATTACTAAATCGACCCTCCATCCGCTACACACCATCGAAGGCGATCATTGCAGCTTAATCGCACATCGCCCTTATAATTGTGGCATAGCCACCGATAATGTGACAGAATCACAGATTTATAATATGTGACATAGTCACCGACATCGTGGTAAAACCACCAGATCACTTCCCCTTTAACATAATCACCCATATGCCCATGCAACATACCAAACATGCCATTTATCATGCAATTTACCTTACCCCCAAAATCCAACAGAATACCACATATTTTCACACCAATGTTATTAAACATTATTTACGAGTGTTAAGGGGTAATGTACCTGAATACACTGTACCATTAAATGGTACCCTTAGCCATGTTTATTTATCACTTCACTAACACATGATTAACATAATTATTATTAAACTATCGGGAACTCAGTGTAGGGTTACACACCTAATTTCTAACGCGATTACCAAATCCCGAAAATCCCGATCTAATGCTCAGATCCCTTTTTCCTACATTTGGCCAACACTAAGCATATTAGAAAAGAGCCATTTGGCTACACAGCAAATCCTGAAGGGTTAACGCGACCAAAATCCTTACCTTGCTGCCGATTTGGTTACCACCCAAATCCCGAAACTACGTGATAAGCCTTCCTTGAAATCGGCTAAGCACTAGTATATTCAAATGGTTAGCTTTTAGCTTTTCAGATAACTAAGAGATGTTCCTTACCATTAACTTATCGAAACTATTGACAAGGAAAAGATGCTCCCGATCTACTGCTTCAAAATCTCAGAAATCCTAAAAGAAAATCGATTGCATGGTTGATTGAAAGTCAAGACAAATGCCGAAATTCGGCTTTTGTTCTACACATGTCGACAGAGAGGAAATAAGGAAGAATGGTGGAGATTCAGACTTACCTATCCCCAAATCGATTTGAGAAGAGATCAAGGGAGATCTCTGCTTAGTTGCTATTCGGCAAAAACTGAGAAGGGATGAGGTTGAAAGATTTCGGCAATTGCTTTAGGAAAACAATGGAGGTTCAGTCAATAGTGAAAGGAGGGAATAGGAGAAGGATGAATGGTATTTGACTTTTAATGATTGTGAGAAGAAGAAAAAGAATGATATGGAGGCTCAGTTATGATTCGGCTAAAGTGAGAAGGAAGAAGAATGAATTGAGAGAAAGAAAAGAATAAAGAAAGTGATGGTGACACAAATTCGGCTTTGGGGATTTTGGCTACTAGGTGACCGAATTTGTCATCCTAGATGTCCCTTGGCCGGCCAACTCTCCTACTCTTCACTAAATCCCCCTTTTCACTCTACCTTAGCTGAATCTCTAACCTGTCAGACCCAATCTATACCTCCTCCATCAGAGTCCTTGTGCCGTCCACCACTGCTCTTCCTTGCTGAAAAATAAAACTCCAAAACGCTTCCCTTGCTGCTCGAACCTAGGCCCTTCTCACTCCCTGTGGCATCACCTCACAAGGCCCTAAGTGGCGCCTCCTTGCCACCTTACCACTGGGTTATTCGTGTTCTAAACCACACAATAATCTCCTTAAGGCCTAGCTCCCTTAGTTCCCCTTTTTGGGCTTAAAAATCTAATAACCTCTAAGGCTCCTACCTACATCCCAAGGTTCTTGAAGCCCTCAAATCACATTCAAATCATGCAATCACATACATTCAAATAAAAATGCATACCTCTAAATCACGAATATTACAGTTCTACCCCCTTAAAATAATTTTGACCTCGAAATTACCTGGCTAAAATAAATAAGGGTATTGCTGTCGCATTATTTCTTCTGACTCCCACGAAGCTTCCTACGATCCATGGTTATGCCATAACACTTTGACTAAAGGATCTGATTTCCTCCGAAGCACCTTCACATCCCATTCCAGAATCTGAATCGGCTCCTCCTCATAGGACAGATCTGGTCTCAGCTCCACCTCTTAATCGGTATTATATGAGATGGATCCGATTGATAACGACGTAGCATCAAAACGTGAAACACATCGTGCATCTGCTTCAACTCTGAAGGCAATTCTAACTGATACGCTACTGGTCCAACCCGCTTCAGAATCCGATAAGGTCCTATAAACCTAGGACTTAACTTTCCCTTGTGACCAAATCTCATCACCTTCTTCCACGGTGAAACTTTAAGAAACAGATAATCTCCCACAGCAAACTCAATCTCCTTCCGCTTAAGATCTGTGTATGACTTTTGCCAGTCAGATGCCTCCTATAACCGTGTCCGAATTACCTTAACCTTTTCTTCCGATTCTGCCACCATTTCTGGACCCAAAACCTGACGTTCTCCCAATTCTGTCCAACATGTCGGAGTGTGACAGTTCCGTCCATACAGCACTTCATACGGTGCCATCTGAATACTTGCCTGATAGCTACTATTGTATGCAAATTCCGCTAAAGGCAAGAACTCCTCCCAACTCCCTCTGAAGTCTATCACGCAACCTCTCAACATATCCTCTAGCACTTGAATTACCCGCTTAGATTGGTCGTCCGACTGTAGGTGGAATGCCGTACTGAAGTCTAACCTGGTGCCTAAAGCCTGATGTAGTGCTTTCCAAAATCGAGATGTAAACCTCGGATCCCTATCCGAGATAATCGACACCGACACTCCGTGCAGCCTCACAATTTCTGCTACATACAACTTCACCAATTTTTGCAGAGAATAGTCAACCCGCACTGGTATGAAATGTGCAGACTTCGTCAATCGATCTACTATCACCCATACCGAGTCCTTCTTAGTAGGCGTAAGGGAAGCCCACTACGAAGTCCATGGTAATTCTCTCCCACTTCCATTGCGGAATCTTTATCGTCTGAAGCAATCCTGACGGTACTTGGTGTTCAACCTTGACTTGTCGACACGCTAAGCACTTCCCTACAAACTCAGAAACTCCCGCTTAAGACCAAAGCCACCAAAACTGCTTCTCAGAATCCTATATAACTTACTTCCTCTAGGATGCATAGCATAAGGGCCACTATGCGATTCTGAAGAATTTTCTACCTTAACTCTTCGTCCTTCGGCATACAGACCTTGCCCCGAAAACACAGCACCCCATCACCATTTACACCAAAATTTTCCAATTCCCTATTTTGTACTTGTAGTAGCTTAGCACTTAGTTCACCATCTACCAATTGTTTCTCCTTAACCTGACTTAGCCATGTCGACTTAACTTGCAATTTCGCTAGCAAACTTCCATCATCATACAGGCTCAAATGTGCAAACATCGCCCTTAACTCCGACACCACTTTCCGACTTAGGGCATCTGCCACTACATTCGCCTTGCCTGGATGATACTCTATTGAGCAATCATAATCCTTCAACAACTCCACCCACCTACGCTGTCTCAAATTTAGCTCCTTCTGAGTTAGCAAATACTTCAGACTTTTGTGGTCCTTGTAGATCACCGACCTTTCTCCATACAAGTAGTACCTCCATACTTTTAGAGCGAATACTACCGCCGCCAACTCCAAATCATGCGTCGGATAGTTAACCTCATAAGGCCTCAATTGCCAAGACGCATAAGCGACCACTTTCCCGTCTTGCATGAGAACACATCCCAATCCTGTATGGGAAGCATCACAATATACCACATAGTCCTTCCCTGCCTCAGGCTGAATCAAAACCAGAGCTTCTATCAAAACTTTCTTAAGCTTTTCAAAACTTTCCTGCTGCTTATCCGCCCATACGAAAGGTACCTCCTTCCTTAACAACTTCGTCAAAGGTGCTGCTATTGACGAGAATCCCTCAACAAATCTCCCGTAGTAGCCCTGCTAGTCCCAAGAAACTACGAACTTCGCCATGCACTTAGGTGGTTTCCAATCCAATACTGCCTCAATCTTCCGAGGATCCACCCTTATTCCTTCAGCAGACACCACATGTCCTAAGAACATAACTTCCTTTAGCCAAAATTCGCACTTGCTAAACTTGGCATATAGCTTCTTTTCTCTTAATACTTGCAGCACAACTCAGAGATGCTCATCATGTTCTTTCTCAGACTTGGAATACACCAAGATATCGTCTATGAACACAATAACGAACCGGTTCAGGTAGGGTTGGAAAACCCGGTTCATCATGTCCATGAACATAGCTGGGGCATTTGTCAATCCGGACGGCATTACCAAGAACTCATAATGCCCATATCTTGTCCAGAAAGCGGTCTTATGGATATCTGCCTTCTTCACCTTAAGCTAATGATATCCTGAACTTAGATCTATCTTCAAAAATACTGCGGCCCCCTTAAGCTGATCGAACAAGTCATTTATCATCGGTAATGGATACTTGTTCTTGATGGTCAGCTTATTCAACTACCGGTAGTCTATACACATGCGCATAGTCCCGTCCTTCTTCTTCACAGATAGGACTGGTGCTCCCCATGGAGACACACTAGGTCGAATAAACCCATGATCGAGTAACTTTTAGATCTGGGCTTTAAGCTCTACTAACTCCTTTGGTGCCATTTGGTATGGAGCAATTGACACAGGAGCTGTACCCGGTAGTAAATCAATTCTGAACTCTACCTCTCTATTTGGGGGTAACCTAGGCAGCTCCTCCGGAAAGGCATCCACAAATTCCCTTACTATTCTAACTCCTCCTATAGCTGCTTCTTTAGCCTCCAAGGCATTGATCAACATCAGAAAAGCTACACACCCTTTTCTCATCATCTTCTCTGCCTTAAGGGCAGATACCACATTCGACAAGCAATTCCGTCTCTCGCCCATCACCACAATCTCTTTGTCGTCAGGAGTTCTTAAGAACATGCACTTAGCAGCACAATCCACATTCGCATGGTACTTCACTAACCAGTCCATGCCTAAGATTAGATCAAATTCCTTAAATGGCAACTCCATTAAGTCAGCTGGAAATTGTGCCCCCCTGAACTTCCAAAGGTACTACCCCAAAGAGTTTATCTAATTCTACTAATTGCCCCAAAGGACTAAGTACAGTCATCTTCCTAGGTACAGTCTCAGAGTTCACATGCAGAGTTCTAGACACCTTACTAGCAATGTATGAATGAGTTGACCCAATATCTATCAACGCAATAAAGGGTAATCCAGAGATAAAGAACACACCCGTTATGACATCAGGTGTGTCACCATCCTCCCTCCGACGAACTGCATACACTAGACCTGGCTGTCTCACCTCCGTGTTACCAACACCTCTGTCCGATATTCCTCGACCTCTTCCAGAACCATTACCTCTGCCAGCCGAACCACGACCCCGCGGTGGTTACTGTCCACCTCTTCCAGCCTGATTAAGAGCTTGGCTTACTGGTCGGCTCCCGTCTGTTTTCATAGGGCAGTCCCTAATCATGTAATCCTTGGACCCACACTTGAAACATCCTCCCGTCTTCTTCCAACACTCTCCCAAGTGCATCTTTCCACACTGAGCACAAGTACGGTACTGTCCTCCCGTAACAACTTGCTGACCTCGCGACCCATTTGTTCTAGGTCTCTTTTGGACATTCCCAGATGACCCTGATGATCCAAAACCTCTCTTTTGCCTATTCTTGTGCATGTTCTGTCTCACAGACTCCTTAACTCCTTTGGCTACCTTAGCCTTTTCTACCAACACGATAAACTCCCGCTCCTACTGTGGAGCAATCAACAATCTCAGGTCATCGCTCAGTCCGTCCTCAAATCGGACACATCGTTCATGCTCCGTAGCCACGATGCCTCGAGCGCATCGGCTCAACCTTAGGAATTCCACGTCGTACTCCGCTACAGACTTATTCCCCTAGACCAACCTTAAGAACGCCTTCCTTTGCGCATCAACATAGCTAGTCCCAATATACTTCTTCTGATACGCCTTAAAATACTCCCAAGTGAGATCATCTGTTGTAGCACCATCCCGAACCATGAGCCACCATTGGTATGACTCATCACGGAGTAACGACACTACCCCTTTTAGTTTCTCCTCAACAGTCAGGTCCAAATCATTCATAATTTGCTCTGTCGCCTCCAACCAATACTCAGCCGTATTGGGCGCCACACCAGATATACCACGAAAAAACTCAGCTCTATTAGCTCGGAGTCGCTCTGGTATAGATTTCTGAGCTCCTATACCTTCACCTGCTCCAGCCACCCTCTCAAGAACTCATAGTATCGCCTGCGATACTACATCATCCCCTGTCTGATCCTGATAATCAACACCAATAGCTGGTGGTGGTGGCATTTCATTCTCGGACCCTTGACCAGACCTAACAGGTTCTGACATGGTCATTCGGCCTCTACCACGGCCACACACATTACGACCACATCCTCTAGAACTCATTCTTCCAAATTGCGTTTATCTGGTTAAGAATTTTATGAATCATTATTTCTTTCCACTAATTTATCGCGAACAGTCTTATGATTAATAGTTCTAAAAAGTAGTTCTTTTGAATTCATACACACACTACAGTCTCAAGTTCATTCATTCGATCATCACCATTCATGAACTTACGTTCATTACAGAGAAGTCTGGTGGTTGTCATTGTTGTTGTTCTCCACTACCCAAGGGTATTTTCGTAATTTATCTTATAGGGATATTTTGTAATTTCTCAAATTAGGGTATTTGAAAATTTTGCAAAATGGGGATTTTTAGTTTTTTTTTTGTAAATAGGAATATTTTGATAAGAAGATTCGAGGGTAATATGGTAATTTTATAGACTGAGGGTATTTTTGTAATTTTACAAACCAGGGGCATTTCAGTAATTTTGTAAAATATGGTTCCAAGTGATTTTACGAAATAAGGGTATTTTGGAAATTTTCAATTCGGGATTACTTCGGCAACTTTCCACACCGTGGGTATTTTAGTAATTTTACAAGTTAGGGGTAATTTGGTTAATTTGCAAATCAGGGGTACTTTGGTCATTTTTAAATCAAGTGTACTTTGGAAGTTTTATAACCAAGGTTTGATTTTAGGATTGTACAAAACAAGGGGATTGGTCCCTTTCGGGTTTTAGTTATTGAATTTAGCCTGTGATTTAGTCCTCTTGGTTAGGGTGAACCGTCACTACGCACCAGGTAGGATTCGAGCGTAGAGGAGGTGAGTCTCTAGGACTGCTTAAATACCAAGCTCCCCCTGAATCCCATCCTAGACATGCACACAACGGTTGCCACACCCTTAACTCGGTGACTCACTCACAGGTTTGTTTGGTTAGACTTTAAATTTTATGTAATTCGGTGTTGGAGTAAGCTAATCCTAGGGTTCAATAACTCCTAATCTACGTCCCTATAATTCCCACATACAAATCACACAAGGGTTAGGGGTACTTACCTGGTGGACTTTAGGCCGAGACTCAGGTGCCATGCCAGAACCTGCTCATTCTTTAGTAAAACCGAACTTTTAAAATAAGAAAAACATTTTGGGCCCAAAAGCCCTCAAGGACGAGTTTTGAATCGAGCTCTGATACCAAAATTAAAACACCCTAAACTCGGCCCACAAGCCCTGACTGGATCTGGCATGCTCCTTGAGTAAACGTAGTTGAGCCTCGTAATGACATTTTGAAAATCTTGGTGGTTTTTGAAGAAAATAGGTTTGGGATTGTTCTCATATTAAAAATTGAGTTGAAATTTAATTTTGTAATAAAACGATAATTTCATATTTCAAAAGTTACAAGTTAAAGAAATACCGAATTTTTAAAGTTTATTATTATTATTAACTTGAAAATCGTAGGCGTTTGAGTTTCAAAACAATTGAAGTTGTTCGTATCATAGTAGAAATTTAAAACACATAAATAAAACAGTTAAGTGATAATGGACTTATTACATCAAAATATATATCCCAAAATAAACCAAAATAAACTTAATAAGAAAACTGAAGAAAAATTGAGTTGTGCATGGCCACCATTAAGTTCCTGCCGACCCGGTCCATTCACTGAGTGCCATCTGCAAAAAAGTTAGCCCACGAAGGTTGAGTCAATGCACTCAAAGTGTAACAACCATCAGACTCCCAAAACATATAAGGTATATCATATCGACACGAGCAAATATAAGCAATGATGCAACCCAAACCCACCTAGATATCCATCCTCTACACATCACCCGTACTACCAATCACACCGTGGGATTACTAAATCGACCCTCCATCCGCTACACACCATCGAAGGCAGTCACTGCAGTCAATTGCACATCACCCTTATAATTGTGGCATAGCCACAAGATAATGTGACAGAGTCACCAGATTCATAATATGTGACATAGTCACCAGATAATATGGTAAAATCTACCAGATCACTTCCCCTTTAACATAATCACCCATATGCCCATGCAACATACAAAACATGCTATATATCATGCAATTTACCTTACCCCTAAAATCCAACGGAATACCACATATTTTAACATCAATGTTATTAAACATTATTTACAAGTGTTAAGGGGTAATGTACCTGAATACAATGTACCATTAAATGGTACCCTTAGCCATGTTTATTTGTCACTTCACTAACACATGATTAACATAATTATTATTAAACTATCGGGAACTCAGTGTAGGGTTACACACCTGATTTCTAACGTGATTACCAAATCCAAAAATCCAGATCTAATGCTCTAGATCCCTTTTTCCTACATTCGGCCAACACTAAGCATATTAGCAAAGAGCCATTCGGCTACACAGCAAATCCTGAAGGGTTAACGCAACCAAAATCCTTACCTTGCTGCCGATTTGGTTACCACCCAAATCCCGAAACTACGTGATAAGCCTTCCTTAAAATCGGCTAAGCACTAATATATTCAAATGGTTAGCTTTCAGCTTTTCAGATAACTAAGAGATGAATTGAATCAATACGAAACCTTACCACTGATTTATCGAAACTATTGACAAGAAAAAGATGCTCCCAATCTACTGCTTCAAAATCCCAGAAATCCTAAAAGAAAATCGATTGCATGGTTGATTGAAAGTCAAGACAAATGCCAAAATTCTATTTTTGTTCTACACATGTCGACAGAGAGGAAATAAGGAAGAATGGTGGAGATTCAGACTTACCTATCCCTAAACCGATTTGAGAAGAGATCAAGGGAGATCTTTGCTTGGTTGTTATTCGGCCAAAAACTGAGAAGGGATGAGGTTGAAAGATTTTGGCAATGGCTTTAGGAAAACAATAGAGGTTCAACCAATAGTGAAAGGAGGGAATATGAGAAGGATGAATGGTATTCAGCTTTTGATGATTGTGAGAAGAAGAAAAAGAATGATCTGGAGGCTCAGTTATGATTCGACTAAAGTGAGAAAGAGGAAGAAAGAATTGAGAGAAAGAAAAGAATAAAGAAAGTGATGGTGACACAAATTCGGCTTTGGGGATTTTGGCTACTAGGTGACCGAATTTGTCATCCTAGAAGTCCCTTGGCCGGCCAACTCTCCTTCTCTCTACTCAATCCCCCTTTTCACTCTACCTTAGCCGAATCTCTAAGCTGTCAGACCCAATCTATACCTCCTCCATCGGAGTCCTTGTGCCGTCCACCACTGGTCTTTCTTGCTAAAAAATAAAACTCCAAAATGCTTCCCTTGCTGCTCGAACCTAGGCCCTTCTCACTCCCTGTGGCGTCACCTTACAAGGCCCTAAGTGGCGCCTTCTTGCCACCTTACCACTGGGTTATTCATGTTCTAAACCACACAATAATCTCATTAAGGCCTAGCTCCCTTAGTTCCCCTTTTTGGGCTTAAAAATCTAATAACCTCTAAGGCTCCTACCTACATCCCAAGGTTCTTGAAGCCCCCAAATCACATTCAAATCATGCAATCACATACGTTCAAATAAAAATGCATAGCCCCTAAATCACGGATATTACATTATCCCTTTTGAAACCTCGAGCTCTGTTGTTTATGAAAAATAGATTTGATCTTAGGGTTTTCTTGTAAACCATTACTGTTGTTATTTTCTCTGAAAACTTTATTTATAACATTCCGTGAATTGCGAAGGTGTGATATTTTGTAAATAGTTATTGTCATTTAGGAAAACCCATTATTCATAATTTAACAATTTAAAAGTAGCTGAATTAAAAGTTAGAAAGAAAAATTATAACCCAATGGCCTTATTACATGCCATTAAACCCAAATTAAAGTAAATCTCAAAATAAAGTAAAAATAGAATTTACTATGGTTACGATGTATGGCCACCATGAAGTACTCTATAGCTTCAAATCCTCAACATTGGGGATCACCTGCAAGATTAAGCAGCGAGGTGAGTTACGAGAACTCAGTGTATAATCCCCTAATCGGATATTAAATGGTCCTGAGCCCATTCAAAAACAAACTGGGCCTTAACCCATACGGAAGCAAACTGTGTAACATCCTAGATTAGGGGTTATGCGTTTGGAGCATAACCCAAGTGCTAGTGGGTTTTAAGGGTATTTGGAGATGTTTTAAGAGTTTTTAGAACTTTAGAATGAAGGTGAAAGCTTTTGGAAAATTTTGGATTTAAGTGTAAAAAGAGGAAATTAGGCTGAAGAGGCCTTAAGAATAAATTGTAGGCGTTTTGGGTCATAAAAAGGGGATTGGTAAAGTGGCTTAAGGACGCCACTTAAGGCCTGGGAATGACGCCAACAAGGGTCTGGAGTTCGAGTCTTGAGGGCAGCATGGGAGTGTTTTATTTTGCGTCAAGAAGGGAGGTTAGACTGAAGACGGCTTTAAGGAAATATGCAGTTGTCTTTGGACATAAAGCAGGCCTTGGTAAAGTGGGTGCAAGGCCCCATTTAAGGGCCTAGAGGTGACGCCTGGCGCAGATCTTGGGTTCAAGTAGCGTGGAAAGCAAATGGGTGTTTTATTTTTTTTTTTGGCGTTAAGAGGGGAGCAAGATAAGGAGGCTTTAAAAAAATTGTGGCGAGTTTATGTCATAAAAAAAAGGCCATGGCAGAGTGGCTTGGAGCGTTATATGCGTCTTGCGGCAACAAGGGCCTTGGTTCGAATCCCGCTGGCGGCATGGGGCGTGTTTTTATTTTGCTTTGGTGCTAGGACAAGGGGGAGCTAGGGAAAGAGGTGTTAAAAGAAGTTCAGGGTGAATTATGTCACAAGAAAATGCCGTGGCAAAGTGGCAGGGATGTTACCTGCAGTTAAGGGTTCCAACAGTCCGGGTTCAAGGCGTAGGAGCAGCAATTTAGTGTTTTAATTTTGACTTTTGGCGCCAGGAAAGAATGAAGCATTGGACGGCAAATGGACTTTTAATTGAAAGAGGATTAAGCTTGCTTATCCTTTTAAAATTCGACTGGAGTAGGATAATTTTTGGATTTATTTCTGTTATTTGTTTATTTTGAATAGGTAGAGATAATGGTTGTATTATTTATTTCAGATAATAGAGGTTTTAATTTATTTAGTTTAAATGTGGAGATAAGAGATAAAAAGGAGATAGAGTTTTTATGTTATTTTATTTATTTTGAATATGTGTTCAAGAGTTATTATAGGAGAAGGAAGTAGAATTTGAGAGGAGGTAGGAGTGCCGAATTTGAGTAGTATAAATAGGGGTGACCATCCTTTTGCTATTCTTTTCTTAATTTTATTTTCCTTGGCCGAAAGTTGTTCCTCTAATTCTCTCTTTGAGCAGAATTGCTTCTCACTCCTTCTCCCTATTCTTTCTCTTTCCTTCAACTTTAATTCTCCATCTTTTCTTATATGGCCAAATACCCCATTTGCCATTAGTGCCATAGCCGAATCTAGTAGCTTCTCTTTGTTTGAAACTCTAAAGAAACACCATCACTACCCTAATTCTCAAAAGCCGAATATTGCATCTCCATTTGATGAGCCATAGCCGAATCTTTATTTGAAACCCCTTATCACTTCTTTTCTTCTTTTGTTCTCTTCAAAGCCGAAAGTTGGAGATCTAACTCTATTTCTTGGATGTGGCCAAATCTAGGGATGTGATTTGGGAAGATTGACCATTAAGGGTAAGCAATGATAGTGGTAAGTATTCCATTAGTAATTGGTTTTGGATATTTTTCTTAAGTGTGCCGAATGCAATTGTCCAAGCCTTGGTTGTAGGCATGGCCGAATGGGCTTAAGGCGTTATTAATGCGTTTCGTTTGTGTCGACGTAGGGACCAATAAAGAAGCTGATAAGGAGTGGACTACAGCAAGGTAAGCCATTGTAGTTTCGGCCTAAGGCCATAAGTGGGATATAAGTGTGACCGATTTTTGACTTTGGTTTTAAGGGGCAAATCGACAGTAGTAGGACAAGTTCCGGGATTCGATTCGTTGGTAAGTATATTTAGTAAGTATAGCTAAATTTGGTATATTTAGATTGTGATGTTATCAGTTAACAGTTTAGTTCTGATTAAGATATCATTAATGGACATGGATACCGATCAAGAAAGAAAAGGGAAAGTTCCTATCCTGAAGTTTAAGAAAAGATCTGTCTCAGCAGTTCGGGATTGGCCACCGAGGTGTGGACCAGCGTCAGAGCAGCAAAATAGGCAGATAGTCGTAGTATCACTTAGTGATAGCATCGATCTTGAAAGCGTAGTTATACAAGCAATCAGGTGTATGATTAACCCACCGTTTTTCGGGCTTTTGCTATATTTGCATGTGTGAATTATGTGCTAACCAATGCAGTGGCAGTTATGTGGTGATTACCCTAAAAAGGGGTATATCGATAATCAGGTTAGTATTATCTGTTGATACGAATGTGAAAGTGCCGATGTGAATGTGACTATGCCTATGGAAATATGATGGTCTGCCTTAATAACATGTGCATGCATTTATTATTATGCCACTATTACATGTTGCATGTACATGGGTTGGGATATGAAAGAAGGTACGGGTGTACTTCAAGTATGTGGTTTGATGTTAGCATTGAGCTACATCGTGGATTGACGTTGACTGAGGTCACGTTGTGGATTAATTGTGATTTAGTTCGCATGGCTAGATGAGTGGCTATGTGCCTCATCGTGGTTGATATCGGCTAAGTGCCATATCGTGGTTGATGAGTGACTATGTGTCCCATCGTGGTTTTGGTGTTAGCTACGGCTACATCGTGGATTGCCACTGACTAAGGTCGCGTTGTGGATTTTTGTGCTTTATTGCACATGGACGGCATTGATTGCCTTTTGGAGTGAAAAGGAGAGGGTGATTTATTAATCCCCTGGTGTGTGGTAGGCTGGATAATGGGGTGTGTAGCAGATGGACCCTAGGATTGGGTTAGGTGCACTTTGCATAATTCTATGTGACCTGTGAAATGAGGTATTAATGTGGAAATAGGCCAAGCCCAAAATGTGAATGTGGATTGGAATGAGAAATGGCCCAAGCCCAGTATATGATATGTGGAATAATGTGGTAATGGGCCAAGCCCAGTATGTGGAAACATGTGGTTATTTACACTATTATATGAATGTGATATGAATGTGGGCCAAGCCCAGAATGTGGTAATATGTGATTATGATATTTGTTATCGATATATGGGTTAATATGGGGTTAACATGTGGGTGGAAATCGGTGGTTTAATTACACAATGAGTCCGTATGACTCACCCAATTTTATCAACATCGCAAATGATGCTTGGACCAGTTTGGAGTGGATACGCGGTGGCCCATGCAGTAAGACATTTTATTTAATTAATTAAGTATTTATATTTTCAGTATTTTGATTAAATGTTTATTGTACTAAGGCCCATTAAAGTATTTAAGTATTTTTTAAGTATCTTTATTGTTATGTTTTATTATGGATTGACAATTGAGATATCTTTCGCCAATGGTTTTATTTTCTTAAATCATATATAATAAAGATTTTATTTTGGATATTTTATCAAGCTTATATTATTTAAAATTTTTAAATGGACATGGTTTTTGAATAAGAACAAAATTTTCAAGTTCCACCACAAGTCAGGATATTTTCAAACGTTTTCCGTAGTGGCATTTCAAATTCGGTCGTAACGAATGGGCCAAGTTTGGGGTGTTACAGTTTGGTATCAGAGCCCAATTCAAAACTCAGCTTTGAGGTTTTGGGCCCGAAAATAGTTTTCAAAAATGGGCTTTACAAAAATATGGACTTTTAAAGAAATTTTTCAGGTTATTCGGGCATGGCACCTGTATCTCCGGCCCGAAGTCCACCAGGTAAGTACCTCTGATTATTAAAGTGATTTATATGTGAATGTTATGGGCTTAGTTGGGCTCATAGATTAGAATATTAGGGCTATTGAACCCTAGGGCTAGTACACTCAAACACATGCATAAGACTTAAGGACAATCAAACAAACCTGTGAAGTAAGTCGCTGAGTTAAGGTGTGGCAACCATTGTGCGCATGTCTAGGAGTGGATTCAGTAAGAGCTTGGTACTTAAGTAGTCCTAGCGACTCACCTCCTCTTTACTTGAATCCTACCTGGTGCGTAGCTACGGTTCACCCTAACCAAGAGGACTTATTCATAGGCTAAACCCAGTAATTAAAACCCGAAATAGACTAGCTGTAAATTTTTTCTATAAAAACCCTAGTTTTTAAATCCTAAAATTACCCCTTCGATTTGTAACAAAATCTATTTTGAAAAATTTCTCGAAAAATTTTCTGAATTGCCAAATTACTAAAATACCCCTGGTGGAAGAATTACGAAATTGCCCTTAGTTTCTAAAAATACCATATTACCCTCGATTTTAATAAAATTTCTCTATTTTGCAAAAGTGTTCAAAAACTCTATTTTATGAAAAATTCAAGGCATTTTTATTTGGGAAAATTACTAAAATGCCCCTGTGTGGTAAATTACTAAAATACCCTTAGTTTTTAAGATTTTCAAAAAAAATACCCTCGACTTTTGCTAAAATGTTTCTACTTTTCAAAAATACCAAAACTTCATTTTACAAATATCAAGATATCTGATTTGAGAATTTACTGAAATGCCCCTAACTTCCAAAATTATCAAATAACCCCGATTTTGAAATTTTTGGCAATACCTCTGATTTGGAAAATAAATTTTCAAGATTACCCCGAGTTTTTGAAATACCTTATGTTTATAAATATTTTTAAATTGATCCTGATTTATTACCAAAATACCCCTGTAGGACAAATGACGAAAATACCCCTAGAATAGGAACGGGCAGAAATGTCCGAATAGTGAATGTGTGTGGTAGATACCACTGAATGAATGTGTTCTTGTTGATGAATGAATATGCCTCCATTGAGGAATGGATGTGACTCTCTGAATTAGAGTAGTGAACTTGAACTGAAACTTTGATTGATCGAAAGAACTACTTCTGGAAACTTCTTATCATAAAATTTGCTCGTGAATAAACAGTGAAACAAACTTTCTAATGCATAAAACTTTTTAATCAGATTAAATCGCGACGTTAGACATGAGTTCTAGAGGACGAGGTTAAATGTGTGGGCCTTGATTGAGGTAGAATGGCCGTGTCGGAACCCGTTAGGTCGGGTCAAGGATCTGAGAATGGGGTACCACCGCCACTACCACCAGCTTTTGGTGTTGAGCAGCAAGATTAGACGGGGGATGATGCAGTATCGCGTGCTATGTTGCGAGTACTAGAACGTGTGGTAGGAGCTAGTGTGGGAAATGGAGCTCGAAAATCAGTATCGGAAAGACTTAGGTCGAACGGAGCTGAAGTTTTTAGAGGAGTATCAGGAGTAGCTCCGAATGTAGCAGAGTATTGGTTGGAGGCAGTTGAAAGAATCATGGATGATTTGGACTGTACTCCTGAGGAAAAGTTGAAAGATGCATCTCGTTGCTCCGAGATGAAGCTTATCGATAGTGGCTCACTATCAGGCAAGGTGTTCCGGCAGATCGAGTGGATTGGGAATATTTTAAGCTTAAGTTTGAAGGGAAGTACGTTGGATCTAGCTACTTAGACTCACAGAGAAAGGCGTTTCTAAACTTGGTTCAAGGAAGCAAGTCGGTAGAAGAGTATGAAGCTGGATTTGTGCGGTTAAGTCAGTACGCCAAAGGGATCGTGGCTACTGATTACGAAAGGTGTGTCTGGTTTGAAGATGGGCTACGAGATGAGTTCCGAGATTTGATTGCTCCGCACAGAGAAAGAGACTTTGCCATTCTAGTGGAGAAAGCTCGGATAGCTGAAGAAGTTAAGAGGGCTGTAAGAGAGAACTGAGATAAGGAAAGGAATGGGAATAAGAGAAGTTCTGGACCGTCAGCATCATTTGGAGATGTACAGAAAAGACCAAGGATCGAGAATTCTGTACGTGCACCTGTGCAATTTTGAGAATCGGAGTCGTCTATGCGCGCAGTGTGGGAGAGCTCACACAGGAGAATGTTGGGGTAATAGTAAGGTATGTTTCCAATGTGGATCTAAGGCTCATTTGGTTAAGAATTGTCCTCAGGCAATGAAGGTTCGTGGCCCAAACCATGGAGGAAATGGTTTCGGCCAAGGTCGTGGAACGCCAAGTAGAGGGGTTGAAGGTTTGGATGCGAGGCAACCAAGGAAGTGATAGCGGGTAAGTTCCTTGATTTTGAAATATTATTTATTGCTTTGAGATAGTTCATTCTTATGTGCTAGTGAAGTACTTGAACTCTGGATGTGAACTTAGAAACTGTGCCTAGAAGGTAAGATAGTTCGTGTTTGTATGCTAGTGAAGTATGGAACTTTGAATACGAATCTTGAGATAGTATCTAAGGAATGTGTTAGTTTTGTTAAGATCAGAGTGTGCAGCATAAGCGTAGTGCAGTGAGTTAAAATGTGCGATTATTCATTAGTAAGTAATTTCGTGGACGAAATTATTTTTAAGGAGGGTAGAACTGTAACATCCTAGATTAGGGGTTATGCGTTTGGAGCATAACCCAAGTGCTAGTGGGTTTTAAGGGTATTTGGAGATGTTTTAAGAGTTTTTAGAACTTTAGAATGAAGGTGAAAGCTTTGGGAAAATTTTGGATTTAAGTGTAAAAAGAGGAAATTAGGCTGAGGAGGCCTTAAGAATAATTTGTGGGCGTTTTGGGTCATAAAAAGGGGCTTGGTAAAGTGGCTTAAGGATGCCACTTAAGGCACAGGAATGATGCCAACAAGGGTGCTGAGTTCGAGTCTTGAGGCAGCATGGGAGTGTTTTATTTTTCGTCAAGAAGGGAGGTTAGATCGAAGATGGCTTTAAGGAAATATCAAGTGGTCTTTGGACATAAGCGGTGCCTTGGTAAAGTGGGCGCAAGGCGCCACTTAAGGGCACTGGAGGTGGCCTGCACAGATCTTGGGTTCGAGTAGCGTGGAAAGCAAATGGGTGTTTTATTTTTTTTGGCGTTAAGAGGGGGGCAAGATATGGAGGCTTTAAAATAAATTGTGGCGAGTTTATGTCATAAAAAAAAGGCCATGGCAGAGTGGCTTGGAGCGTTATATGTGGCTTGTGGCAACAAGTGCCTTGGTTCGAATCCCGCTGGCGGCATGGGGCGTGTTTTTATTTTTCTTTGGCACTAGGACAAGGGGGAGCTAGGGAAAGAGGTGTTAAAAGAAGTTCAGGGTGAATTATGTCACAAGAAAACGCCGTGGCAAAGTGGCAGGGACGTTACCTGCAGTTAAGGGTTCCAACAGGTCCCGGGTTCAAGGCATGGGAGCAACAATTGGGTGTTTTAATTTTGACTTTTGGCACCAGGAAAGAAGGAAGCATTGGACGGCAAATGGACTTTTAATTGAAAGAGGATTAAGCTTGCTTATCCTTTTAAAATTCGGCTGGAGTAGGATAATTGTTGAATTTATTTTTGTTATTTGTTTATTTTGAATAGGTAGAGATAATGGTTGTATTATTTATTTTAGATAATAGAGGTGTTAATTTATTTAGTTTAAATGTGGAGATAAGAGATAAAGAGGAGATAGAGTTTTTATTTTATTTTATTTATTTTGAATATGTGTTCAAGAGTTATTATAGGAGAATGAAGTGGAATTTGAGAGGAGGTAGGAGTGCCAAATTTGAGTAGTATAAATAGGGGTGACCATCTTTTAGCTATTCTTTTCTTAATTTTATTTTCCTTGGCCAAAAGTTGTTCCTCTAATTCTCTCTTTGAGCCAAATTGCTTCTCACTTCTTCTCCCTATTCTTTCTCTTTTCTTCAACTGTAATTCTCCATCTTTTCTTATATGGCCAAATACCCCATTTGCCATTAGTGCCATAGCCGAACCTAGTAGCTTCTCTTTGTTTGAAACTCTAAAGAAACACCATCACTACCCTGATTCTCAAAAGTTGAATATTGCATCTCCATTTGATGAGCCATAGCCGAATCTTTATTTGAAAACCCTTATCACTTCTTTTCTTCTTTTGTTCTCTTCAAAGCCTAAAGTTGGAGATCTAACTCTATTTCTTGGCTGGGGAGGTGATTTGGGAAGATTGACCATTAAGGGTAAGCAACGATAGTGGTAAGTATTCCTTTAGTAATCGATTTTGGATATTTTTCTTAAGTGTGCCGAATGCAAGTGTCCAAGCCTTGGTTGTAGGCATGGTCGAATGGGCTTAAGGCCTTATTAATGCATTTCGTTTGTGTCGACGTAGGGACCATTAAAGAAGCTTATAAGGAGTCGACTACAGCAAGGTAAGCCATTGTAGTTTCGGCCTAAGGCCATAAGTGGGATATAAGTGTGACCGATTTCAGAATTTGGTTTTAAGGGGCAAATCGATAGTAGTAGGACAAGTTTGGGATTCGATTTGTTGGTAAGAATATTTAGTAAGTAAAGCTAAATTTGGTATATTTAGATTGTGATGTTATCAGTTAACTGTTTAGTTCTGATTAAGATATCATTAATGGACATGGATGCCGATCAAGAAGGAAAAGGGAAAGTTCCTATCCCAAAGTTTAAGAAAAGATCTGTCTCAGAGGTTCGGGATTGGCCACCGGGGTGTGGACCAGCGTCAGAGCAGCAAAATAGGTAGATAGTCATAGTATCACTTAGTGATAGCATCGATTTTGAAAGCGTAGTTCTACAAGTAATCAGGTGTGTGATTAACCCACCGTTTTCTGGGCTTTTGCTATATTTGCATGTGTGAATAATGTGCTAACCAGTGCAGTGGCAATTATGTGGTGATTACCTTAAAAAGGGGTATATCGATAATCAGGTTAGTATTATCTGTTGATACGAATGTGAAAGTGCCGATGTGAATGTGACTATGCCTATGGAAATATGATGGTCTGCCTTAATAACATGTGCATGCATTTATTATTATTATGCCACTATTACATGTTGCATGTGCATGGGTTGGGATATGAAAGAAGGTGCGGTGTACTTGATGCGTGGTTTGATGTTAGCCTTGAGCTACATCGTGGATTGACGTTGACTGAGGTCACGTTGTAGATTAATTGCGATTTAGTTTTCATGTCTTGATGAGTGGCTATGTGCCTCATCGTGGTTGATATCGGCTAAGTGCCATATCGTGGTTGATGAGTGACTATGTGTCCCATCGTAATTTTGGTGTTAGCTACGGCTACATCGTGGATTGGCGCTGACTGAGGTCGCGTTGTGGATTTTTGTACTTTATTGCACGTGGACGGCATTGATTGCCTTTTAGAGTGAAAAGGAGAGGGTGATTTATTAATCCCCTGGTGTGTGGTAGGTTGGATAAGGGGGTGTGTAGCGAATGGACCCTAGGATTGGGTTGGGTGCACTTTGCATAATTCTATGTGACCTGTGAAATGAGGTATTAATGTGGAAATGGGCCAAACCCAAAATGTGAATGTGGATTGGAATGAGAAATGGGCCAAGCCCAGTATATGATATGTGGAATAATGTGGTAATGGGCCAAGCCCAGTATGTGGAAAAATGTGGTTATTTGCACTATTATATTAATGTGATATGAATGTGGGTCAAGCCCAGAATGTGGTAATATGTGATTATGATATTTGTTATCGATATATGGGTTAATATGGGGTTAACATGTAGGTGGAAATCGGTGGTTTAATTACACTTTGAGTGCGTATGACTCACCCAATTTTTATCAAAGATCATGGTGATGCTTGGACCGGGTTATGAGTGGATATGAGGTGGCCCATGTAAGACATTTTATTTAATTAATTATGTATTTATATTTTCAGTATTTTGATTAAGTGTTTATTGTAATAAGGCCCATTAAAGTATTTAAGTATTTTTTTTAAGTATCTTTATTGTTATGTTTTATTATGGATTGGCAATTGAGATATCTTTCGCCAATGGTTTTATTTTCTTAAATCTATATATAATAAAGTTTTTATTTCGGATATTTTTATCAAGCTTATATGATTTAAAATTTTTAAATGGACATGGTTTTTGAATAAGAACAAAATTTTCAAGTTCCACCACAAGTCAAGATATTTTCAAACGTTTTTCGCAGTGGCATTTCAAATTCGGTCGTAACGAATGGGTCGGGTTTGGGGTGTTACAAACTGGGCTGAAGCCTATACAGAAATGGACTAGGCTTTGGCCCTATTAGCACGGTAAAGCACTTTATGTATGCAACCCAGCCTAATAATCCAACCGCTACACACCACCCGTACCAGCCCAACACACTTGTGGGGATTTCTAAATCAACCCGACCATCCGCTACACAACTCGATGCTAGTCAAACTACTCATCATAGAATTTGTGGCGAAGCCACCAGAATAACATAATACACGTGGCATAGCCACTACACAGATTGTGGCAGAGCCACCGGAATATATGGCAGAGCCACCAGAATAACTTCCTCCGATCATCAACCCAACCCAATGCATGATGTCATGACATAAATATCTCGTGTATGCAGTATGTCACAATTATAATCGATCATATAAATATCACACACATATGACAAAATCTACCACTAAGGGTATAATGGTCATTTACCCTCAAAGGGTATTTCAGTATTTTACCCTTCCAGGGGTATTTTAGTAATTTTACCATCCAACGGCCTTTCCAAAGGCCTATTGTTGCCTCAAGCGACATGAGCCCCTTTCTGGGTCTCTACGAAGCTATTGGGCCTAAACTCCATTTTAGGCCCAAACAGGTCTACATGCTTGTGTGGCCCATTTTGCAATGGTTCGGTCTCGGATTTTTAGATTTTGCAACCGCACTTACCCTTTTACAATTTTGCATCAATTTTGCCATGTGGGTGAATAGCCCATTGGGCCCGTTAAGCCTGTTTCGACTTGGTTAGGCTTATTACACCCCCAGCTTCGCGAGAGTGCTCGTGACACTCTCCGTAATTTATGCCATTACTCAAGTTCCGATCTACCACTACGAGCGCTCGCACGCTCGAGTGGGTACAGGTACCAATTTTTGACTTTTCGGCTTTTGGCCTATTCGCAAAACATCATATGCAATCATTCAAGGGGTGCGAGATTACACACCTATTTGCGATTATCGATACTCAGCACTCTTTCCAAACACCTGAGATTAACGTTGACTAATGGTTAGTCTTAATACAATATCTTCCAAAATTATGATTGCTAAAACACTTATCGCTTACTCAAAAATCTGAAAATTCCACTGCAAGGGAAAACGATCCTTTGGTTTACACCTGTCTAGTCCCTTGCAACATTGAAACCAAAAAGAAGTGTTAGCCATTAGAACTCCCATCCAACTTAAAACAGGGGAGCCTTTCGGCTTGAATAAGAATCAACCCAAGAATAAAATCTTACCACCAATATTCTGCCTAACACCCACTTACCAATCAACTTCCAAAAACCAAGGCTAAGAAAATGATAAGTGGTAGCAAAGGGTGACTTGATTCGGCTCTTACCAAAAGAGAACAAAAGAGGTTTAACACAAAAATGAGTGGTTAAGTTTAGCTTGGCCAAGAGGTGAGAGTTTCGGTTTAGCCAAGTTAAAAGAAAGAAGAACGAAAAACATGAAAGAAGGAGAAAAAACCATTACCTTAATATCAAGGATGAGCCTAATGGGATGATAAGATCTGGCACTAGCAGCAAGACAAACGGACTCTAGGTTCGGCTATGGAGGCTACACCGAAATGGAAACCAATCAAAGAACACCAACCGAAATGGTAGGTGAAGGAGATTCAATTATAGGAAGAAGAAGAGAGAGCAGAAAAGAAAAGTAAAGAACAAAAGAGAAGGAAGCATTACCTTTGATTAGAGAAAAGTCGACTAGAAGAAAAAGATTCGGCACCCAAAAGTAGAACACCAGGCAATCGGCTACAAGGATCAAAGTAGGTAGGGTAGCTATTGATCAAAAAAAAAGAGAAGAAGTGAATGTAGTGAGAAAATAAATGCTTAGGAGGGGGTTCGGCTATGGTGAAGAAAAACAAATAGAAAAGAATGGAACAATACGGTTTAAAGAGAGGAGAAGAAAGGCTGAAGAAGACAAATACCCGAGTGGTTAAACTCATAAGCAGATTCGGCCAAACACAATAGGAAGGAAGGAAGAGAGGAGAAAAGTGTACAACGAGAATCTAAAGAAATACAATGCCAAAAGAAGAGAACCCCAACTGATCTAGCCAAAAATGCCAAAACAATACTACAAATGCACTTTGAAAAAAACAGAACTCCCCTACTTGACAGAATTTGTACCACCCAAAAAGCCAAAAATCTTGACCGAAATTCCCTCTAAACAAACCCCACATTTGGCCAACTTCCTACACTCACCAGCCCCATGATTCTCTCCTCAATATGCTCCACAATTCACTCTCCATCACCTATTCAAACATTTTGACCAAGTCCTCCATCTCTCCTACAGAGTTTGGTCTCCACTCATCTACCTCCCTTTCCTGAGCACAAAATAAAACTCCCTTTTGCAGCATGTAGGATTTGAACACTCTCCCCCCTCCATGCTTCCCTTGTGATGCCACCCTCTAGGCCACCTTGCTTCTTGTGTTAAGAAGATACAACCAATTAAACTTAAGTCCTGCCTCCACTAGCTCACCCCACTAAAGTGCCCAAAAACCAAACTTTCACGGGTCGAGGCTCGAACCCGAGCCTTCCTAGGACCCCCATTCACACCCAAATAACAAGCTTATTAAACACAACACATGCAATAACGCAAAAATACTAGTCCCTTAATTTTAGGATGTTACAGTTCTACCCCCTTAAAGAAATTTTGGCCTCAAAATTTACCAGTCCCCTATTTTTAGGATGTTACGTGGCTTCTCCTGAACCATGATTACGCTGCAACAATTTGACCAGCGGAACAGACTTCCTCCTCAACACTTTAACATCCCAATCCAAAATCTGCACGGGTTCTTCAAATGACAGATTAGGTCTAACCTCAATGTCATCCACCTGTACTATATGAGAAGGATCTGAGCAATAGCGTATTAACATAGAAACGTGAAATTCGTTATGTATCCAATTTAACTCAGGGGTCAACTCAAGCTGATTGGCAACCGATCCCACATGCTTCATTATCCAATAAGGCCCAATAAATCTGGGGCTCAAATTGCCCTTTCGTCCAAATCTCAAAATCTTCTTCCAAGGTGAGACCTTCAAGAAGACAATCCCCCATTGAAAATTCTATCTCCTTATGCTTCAGAACCGCATACGACTTCTGTCGATCAAAAGCTTCTTTTAACCGACCCCAAATTAACTTAACCTTTTCCTCAGTTTCTAAAATCAATTTCAGACCCACCAACCATCGCTCACCCAATTCTGTCCAACAGGTAGGGGTACGACACCTACGACCATATAATGCCTGGTAGGGTGCCATCTGAATGCTGGATTGATAGCTGTTATTATACGTAAACTCCACTAACAGTAAGTAATCTTCCCAACTGCCCCTGAAATCAATCACACAGCCTCTTAACATGTCCTCCAGAATCTGAATTACCCTTTTCAACTGACCATCAGTCTTTGGATGAAACACTGTGCTAAAGTCCAATCTTGTACTTAAAGCTTCATGTAATGCCTTGTAGAACCGAGATGTGAACCTTGGGTCCCTGTCCGAGATAATAGACACTGGTACCATATGTAACCTCACAATTTTTACCACGTATAACTTGGCCAACTTCTATAGTGAGTAGTCAGTGCGAACCGGTATGAAGTGAGAGGACTTAGTCAACCGGTCAATGATTACCTACACTGAATCCTTCTTAGTAGGCATCAGAGGTAGCCCACTAACAAAATCTATTGTTATCCTCTCCCAGTTCCAGAGTGGAATCTTCACCAGTTGCAGCAATCCCAAAGGCAGCTAATGTTTCGCTTTCACTGCTGACATGTCAAACACTTGCTAACAAAGTCGGTAACTTCACGTTTCAACCCTGGCCACCAATACTGTTCTCGTAGATGTCGGTACATCGTACTTCCACTGGGATGCATAGCATATAGGCTACTATGTGCCTCCCGTAGAATCATCTACCTTAACTCAGAGCCCTTCGGCATACAAACTCTTCCACAGAAACATAATACCCCTTCACTGTTCAACCCCAGATCTACTGTCTCACCATCTTCTACTTGCTGAAGCCGAGAACCCAATGATTCATCCAACAATTGCTTCTCCTTAATCTAACTAACCCAAGACGATTTCACTTGAAGTTCTGCCATCCAACTACCATCCTCATAAAGGCTAAGGTGAGCGAACATTACTCTCAAATTCGATACCACTTTACGACTTAATGCATCTACCACCATGTTGGCTTTACCCGGGTGATACTCAAGTAACTCTATCCACCTCCATTGCCTGAGATTTAACTCCTTTTAGGTAAGGAGATACTTCAAACTCTTATGATCAGTGTAGATGATCGACTTTTCTCCATACAGGTAGTGTCTCCATATCTTTAGAGTGAAAACTACTGCAGCTAGCTCCAAGTTATGAGTGGGATAGTTCACCTCATATGGCCTTAATTAACGAGATGCATTTGCCACCACCTTTCCCTCTTGCATCAGTACACAACCCAAACTTGTGTGCGATGCATCACAATAGATAACAATTTTTTTCCAGCCTCAGGCTGAATCAACATCGGTGCTTCAATCAGAATCTTCTTTAGCTTCTCAAAACTCTGTTGCTATTTATCATCCCAAACAAACGGTACTCCCTTACGTAATAACTTAGTTAGGGGTGCAGCAATCAATGAAAACCCTTCAACAAACCTTCTGTAGTACCCAGCCAAACCCAGAAAATGTTAAATCTCTGACATAGACTTCGGTGGCTTCCAGTCCAATACAACTTCAATTTTACAAGGATTAGCCCTAATCCTCTCGGTAGACACAACATGCCCCAACAATGTCACCTCTTTCAGCCAAAACTCGCACTTACTAAATTTGGCGTAAAGTTACTTCTCTCTTAATATCCGCAGAACAACCGGAAGATGCGAATCATGCTCCTCTTCAGTTCTTGAGTACACCAAGATGTCACCTATGAATACCACCACGAACTGGTCTAGATAAGGTTGGAAGACCTGGATTATCATATCCATAAAAGTGGCTGGTGCATTTGTTAATCCGAACAGCATAACCAAAAACTCGTAATGCCCATAACGAGTTCAAAAAGCAGTCTTGTGAATATCTGCCTCCTTGACCCTTAGCTAATGGTACCCCGATCTCAAATCTATTTTCGAGAAAATCAAAGTTCCTCACAGCTAATCGAACAGATTGTCAATCCTTGGTAGCGGGTATTTGTTCTTAATAGTTAACTTGTTCAACTGACAATAGTCAATGCACATACGCATTGACCCATCCTTCTTCTTCACGACCAATTCCGATGCTCCCCACGGAGATACACTTGGTCGGATAAATCCACGGTCCAACAACTCTTGGATCTGAGCTTTTGAGTTCTACCAGCTCCTTCGGTGCCATCCTATAAGGGGCGATGGACACCAGAGCCGTTCCTGGTAATGGCTCAATGCCAAATTTGACCTCGCGATTTGGAGGCAACCCTAGAAGCTCTTTAGAAAAACATCTAAGAACTCCTTCACGGTTTAGACATCCCTCACAGACAATTCCTTAGCACTAGATGCACTGACAAAAGCTAGAAACGCCTTACACCCTTTAAGCACCATCTTTTCATCCTTTGATGCCGAAATCACATGAGATAGATAATCCTTTCTTTCTCCTATCACAGTTACCTCCTCACCCTCTTGAGTCTTTAATACCATACGCTTAGCAGTGCAATCCAAGTTCACATAGTGTTTAACTAGCCAGTCCATGCCTAGAATAAGGTCAAACTCACCAAATGGTAGTTCCATCAAATCCACTGGAAATACCACTCCTTCAACTTCTAAAGGCACATTCTTAAACAACCTATTCACTACCACCAATTGTCCTAGAGGGCTAATCACAGACGTTTCTCAAGCAGCAATCTCAGAATTTATTCCCAGAGTTCCAGACACAGTACATGCAACATATTAATAGGTAGATCCAATATCTATCAAAGCGGTAAATGGTACATCAAATATAAGCAACATACCGATTATGACATCCCTTGCATCACCATCCTCTCGATGTCTAGCTGCATAAACCAACCTCAACTGCCTTGCATCTTTGTTACCAACACCTTTGCCCGATGCTCCCCGACCTTGTCCAAATCCATTTTCCCCTCTGGTCGGATCACAACCTCTCGGTGGCTGCTGATCACCTCTCCCTGGCTGTGCAAAACTCTGACCTACCATCTACACCCTAACAGGCTCCCGTGGACAGTCTTTTATCAAATGATCCCTAGACCCATATTTGAAACACCCACTAATTCTTCTCTAACACTCCCTTGGATGTGTTTTCCCACACTGTACACAAGGTCGCAATTGACCTACAGCAACTGGCATCCTAACTCGAGCTGGCCCATCTAACGTAGGCCTCTTTTGGAAACCCTCAGATAAACTGGCTGACCCAAAACCTCTCTTATTCTTGCCCCTTTCCCTACTTCAGTTTTGCCTCTCAGAATGCTTCACCTCTTCACCAATTTTTACTTTCTCGATCAAAGTGGCAAAATCTCTTTCCAACTACGGAGCTATCAGTACCTGCAGTTCATCCCCCAGACCATCATCGAATCGCACACATCGCCTCGTAGTCGATCGTAACTATACCCCGTGCGTAACGGCTCAAGCACAGGAACTCCGCCTCATATTTCGCTACTAATTTGTTTCCCTGGACCAAATTCATGAATTCTTTTCTCCGGGCATCCACATAGCTAGCCCCAACATACTTTCCCTGGAATGTTGTCTTAAAGAAGCCCGAGGTGATACGATCCGCTTGAATACCTTCCCTCACAATGAGCCACCACTGGTACGCCTCATCTCTCAGTAGGGATACTGCCCCTTTTAGTTTCTGTTCAGCGGTACAATCCAAATCATCCATAATCTGTTCAACCACCTCCAACCAATATTCGGCTACATTTGGGGGCACACTAGAAATGCCCCTAAAGACTTCGACCCCATTTAAACGGAGTTGCTCAGAAATAGACCCACGAGCTGCCGACCTAGTACTTGCTCCAGCAACCCATTCCAAAACTCGTAGCATAGCTTGGGATAAAGCATCGTCCCCTCCAATTTGGTCGTGAGACCCTGTTTTGGTCACTGGTGATGCCGGTGCTTCCATTTCAGGCATGTACCCTAATGTTGAGGATCTAGCCCTAGCACCTCGGCCTCTACCACGGCCACGTCTACTATGTTCGTGTCCTCTTGTACTCATACTGTTGAATTGAATTAGTCTGATTAAAAATTTTATGAATCAGTATATAATTCATTGTTTATTAACAAATTTTTTATGAACACTCTCTCCCCTCTATGTAACACCCCAAACCCGATCAATACGTTACGACCAAATCTAGATTGCTACAGGAAGGGTAGTTTTGAAAATTTTAACGGTACATCGTAACTTGTGAAAAACTATTCGTTTCAGTGATTCCATGTTAAGGGTAATTGAGACTTTGGTTTGGATATATCTTACCAACTTCTTATTAGGTTATCTAGATAAGGCCCGATGAACCTGGGGCTCACCTTGCCCTTCCGTCTAAACCTTAAAACCTTCTTCCAAGGTGAAACTTTTAAGAAAACCTGATCACCCACAGAGAACTCTATATCCTTACGCTTCAGATCTGCATAAGATTTCTGCTTGTCAGAAGCTTCCTTTAACTGAGTCCGAATCAACTTAACCTTATCCTCTGTTTCTAAAACCAATTCTGGACCCAACAATGTCACTCACCCAACTCTGTCCAGCAAGTAAGAGTGCGACACTTTCGACTATACAACACTTCATAGGGTGCCATCTGAATACTGGATTGATAGATGTTGTTGTATGCGAATTTAGCCAGTGGTAGAAAATCCTCCCAACTACCCCTGAAGTCGATAACACAGCCTCTCAACATGTCTTCTAAGATCTAAATTACCCCCTCAGACTGACCATCAGTCTGTGGATGAAACGCTGTGCTGAAATCTAATCTTGTACCCAATGCTTGATGCAACACCTTCTAAAATCGCGTTGTAAATCTAGGGTCTCTGTTTGATATGATAGACACAGGTACCCCATCCAACCTCACAATCTCTGCTACATACAGCTTGGCTAACTTCTGTAATGAATAATCAACCTGAACCGGTATGAAGTGAGTGGACTTCGTCAACTGATCGATAATTACCCATACTAAATCTTTCTTAGTAGGCGTGAGAGGTAGCCAACTAACAATCGCTATCCTCTCACACTTCCAAAGTGGAATCTTTACTGGCTGTAGCAACCCTGAAGGGAATTGATGTTCTACCTTCACCTGCTGACACGTCAAGCATTTTCCCATAAATTCGGTAACTTCTTGCTTCAGACCTGGCCACCAAAACTGTCCGCAGAACCCGATACATTTTACTCCCACCAAGATGCATAGCATATGGACTACTATGCGCTTCCTGTAGAATCTTATGCCTTAACTCGGAATCATTTGGCATACAAGCCTTTCCACGAAAAAATAATACCCCCTCACTGTTCAAACTAAAATCTTCTATCTCATCACCTTCCACTAGCTAAAATTTAGAACTTAGCGATTCATCTACCAACTGCTTCTCTCTAATCTGACTGACCGAAGAAGGCTTCACTTGCAGTTCAGCTAGCAAACTTCCATCATCATACAAACTGAGATGGGCAAACATTGCCCTCAAGTCTGATATCACCTTACGAATCAACGCGTCTGCCACTACGTTAGCTTTACCTCGATGGTACTAAATTGAGCAGTCATAATCCTTTAATAACTCAATCCACCTTCACTGCCTTAAATTCAGCTCCTTCTGGGTAAGGAGATATTTCAGTCTCTTGTGGTCTGTGTAGATAATTAACTTCTCCCTATACAGGTAGTGTCTCCAAATCTTCAGAGCAAACACTACTGCAGCTAAATCCAAATCATGCGTAGGATAGTTCACCTCATGTGGTCTCAATTGTCGAGATGCATTTGCTACCACTTTCCCCTCTTGCATCAACACATATCCTAACCCTGTGTGTGACGCATCACAGTAGACAACAAACTCCTTCCCAGCCTCAGGCTGAATCAACACTGGTGCCTCAATCAAAATCCTCTTCAACTTCTCAAAACTTTCCGCCGCTTATCCGACGGACATAAACGGTACCCTTTCTATAACAAGTTGGTTAACGGTGCAGCTATTAACGAGAACACCTCAACAAACCTTCTATAGTACCCAGCCAAACCAAGAAAACTCTGAATTTCTACCACAGACTTAGGTGGTTTCCAGTCCAACACGGCTTTAATTTTTTGGGGATCAATTGTAATTCCCTCAGTAGACACAACATGTCCTAAAAAGGTAACTTCTCTCAACTAGAATTCACACTTACTAAATTTGGTGTACATCTGCTTTTCTCTCAAAATCTATAGAACCACCCGAAGATGCGAATCATGCTCCTCCTCCATCATTGAATAAACTAAGATATCGTCTATGAACACTACGAAAAATCGATCCAGATAGGGTTGGAATACCCAGTTCATCATGTCCATAAATGTAGCTGGTGCATATCACTAGGAACTCGTAGTGACTATAACTAGTTCGGAAAGCTATCTTATGAATATCTGCCTCCTTGACCTTAAACTGATGATAGCCTAACCTCAAATATATCTTTAAGAAGACTGAAGCACCTCGCAGTTGATCGAGCAAGTCATCAATCCTTGGCAAAGGGTACTTGTTCTTGATCGTCAACTTGTTCAGTTGTCTATAGTCAATACACATCCGCATCGACCCATCCTTTTTCTTAACAAATAACACCGGTGCTCCTCAAGGTGACACACCTGGTCGGATAAAACCCCGGTCCAATAGTTCTTGAATCTGGGCTTTAAATTCCACTAGCTCATTCGGTGCCATTCTATACGGAGTAATGGACACTAGCGCTGTTCCCGAAAGAAGATCAATATCGAACTCCACCTCACGATCCGAAAGTAACTCTGAAAGATCTTCTGGAAAAACATCACAAAATTCCTTCACTGTTCTAACATCCTTTACAGTTAACTCCTTGGCCTCTAAAGTACTGATGAAAGCTAAGAATGCTTCACACCCTTTTCGTACCATCCTTTTAGCCTTTAAAGTGCACACTATATTGGACAAGTAGTTCCTTCTTTCACCTATCACTAACACCTCATTATCCTCGGGATTCTTTAACACCATACACTTAGTAGTACAATCCAAGTTCGCTCGATACTTCACCAACCAGTCCATGCCTATGATCAAATCGAACTCGCCGAACGGCAGTTCCATAAAATCATCCGAAAAAACTATCCCTTGAACTTCTAAAGGCACACTCCTAAAGAGTTTGTTCACCACTACAGATTGTCCTAAAGGGATAAGCACAGTCATCTCTCTAGAAGAAATCTTAGATTCTATGTTCAGAGTTTTAGACACAGTATTAGTGACATAGGAATGCGAGACCCAATATCAATCAATGCAGTAAAAGGAAACCCATAAATAAAGAATGTACCGATTATGATGTCTGATGTATTGCCCTTATCTCGGTGTTTGGCTGCAGAAACTAACCCAGGCTATCTTGTATATATGTTTCCAGCACCTCTGCCTAGTGCTCCACTTCCCCGACCAAAACCATTTCCTCCCCTGGCCGGACCACGACCTCTCTGTGGTTGCTGACCACCTCTTCCAAGCTGAACATAATTCTGACCCACTGGCTGCACTCTGTTTGGCTCTTGCGGACAATCCCTTACCCAATGATCCACTGATCCATACTTATAACATCTATTACTTCTTGCCCACCACTCCTTCGAGTGAAACTTCCCACACGTAGCACCTTGCTGAGGCCGACCAACAACAACAGGCCTCACAACTCGACTTGGCCCATCGAACCTAGGCCTCTTTTGGAAATTCCCAGGTGATCCTGATGACCCAAAATTTCTTTTATTCCTCCTATCCTGGTTCTGTCTTTCAGATCGCTTTACCTCTTTGGCTATCTAATCCTTCTAAAATAAAATAGTGAACTCTCTTTTTCGTTGCGGAGCTATCAGTACTCGCAACTCGCCCTTCAGACCATCTTCAAATCGGACACACCGCTCGTGATCTGTTGCAACAATACCCCAAGCATAATGGCTTAGACATAGGAATTTTGCCTCATAGTCGGCCACTGACTTACTCCCCTGAACCAAGTTTAGGAATGCCTTTCGCTGAGCATCCACATAGCTCGACCCAATATACTTCCCCTGCAACGCTGACTTAAAAAAATCCCAAGTAATACGATCAGCTGCTGTACCATCCCTTATCGTGAGCCACCATTGATACTCCTCATCTCGAAGGAGAGACACCACTCCTTTCAGCTTCTCTTCCGCGGTACAGTCAAGATCATCCATGATGCGCTCAACCACTTCTAGCCAGTACTCAGCTACGTTAGGAGCCACACCGGAATCACCCCTAAACATTTCAGCCCCATTGGCTCAGAGTCGTTCAGACACAGATTTTCAAGCCATTGATCCCGTACTCGCTCCAGCAACTCTCTCCAAGACACGCAGCATAGCCTGAGACATAGGATCGTCTCCACCAGTTTGGTCTTGAAATTCTACTTCCGCAACTGGCGGTGCTGACACTTCACCTTCCGACCAATGCCCTAAGTCCAAAGGTTCAGACCCAACACCTCGGCCTCTACCACGACCACATATGCCATGTCCACGTCCTCTAGTACTGATGACTACCGATGCAACCTAATTTGATTAAAAGTTTTAAGAATTAGTATTTTTCTTCCACTGTTTATTACAAAGTAGTCTTATGAAAAATAGCATTAAAAGTAGTTCTCGTAAATACATATACACCTATAGGTTTCAGTCTCTAAAGTTGAATTTCTTAGTACTAGCAATCATAGCACAATACAATTACTTCATACAAAATAACCAATAGTAAGAAAACTTTCTGTGCGGATTTGGTGCCGGGGACTCAAGTGCCATGCTTCCAGAAACCATGTATTTTATCTAAACTATTTTCCAAACAAACTTTTGAAAATATTTTTGAACCTCATATCCACAGCTTAGTTTTTGAACTTGGCTCTGATACCATAATTGTAACACCCCAAATCTGATCAATACGTTACGACCAAATTTTGATTGTTACAGGAAGGGTAGTTTTGAAAATGTTTAACTGTACATCATAACTTGTGAAAAACTTTTCGTTTCAGTGATTCCATGTTAGGGGTAATTTAGAATTTGGTTTGGATATATCTTGCCAACTTCTTATTAGGTTATCTAGAAGTTGAAAATGGGTTTATTTCGTAAAGCTGAATTTAGAAAATTTTAGTGAGGTGACAGTTGAAAACAATGTTGAGGAACGTGACCTTTTGAAAATAATATTTGCAGTTCTATGAAAATCCCAAGTTTAATTATAATTTGCTTGTGAACCGTTTGTTAACATTTTGAAAAAAAACAAATCGTTATTTATATCTTAGGAAAACCCTAAATTTGACAGTTAATAAATTATATAATATCAGCATTGAATCAAAACCCAATTTTAAAGTTAAAAGCCTTATTAAAAATCAAAATCCAAATTAAAAATAAACTTAAATAAGAGAACGAGTTTACAAAATAAATGATAACGCATGGCCACCTCGAGTCCGTCTCGGCTCCAGATCCGCGATCTAGTGATTACCTGCACAATTAATCAGAGGGGTGAGTCACCGAGACTCAGTGTGTAAATTCCCCGATTACGCAATATGTGCCTTAAGCCCACAGATACACATTGGGCCTTAGCCTACTTAATACAACATATGACACATGTATGCAATGCAGCCCAACCCAACTTAGTCTTTCCATCCTCTAGGTCACCCGATTCATCCATACACCCGTGGCATTATGCCACTGTGATTCTTGACCACCGTGGTCCCAGACCACTCGTGACAAATTCACTAATATATATAATCATGGGGCCAACCCACTGTGGTCTCAGACCACCGTGACGATCTCCAATAAGTTTATGAATACATGGGGCAAACCCACTATGGCCTTAGACCACCGAGACAAGTCACTAATATACGTTTACGTGGTTTCAAACCACCGTGGTTCTTAGACCACCGTGAAAAAGTCACTGATTTACACTTCCCCTTTCATTCAATCCCAAGCTCATGTTCATTTCATCATACCAAAAATGAATGCGACATACTCTCAATGTGTAATAGTTAATAATTTCATACATGTATATATTTAGAAATATCATCATAGCAAAACTTACCCGTTGTCTCCAACCTTACCCACAAGGGTATCTCTACTATTTAGACAGTCGTTTCGACTTTCAGCCAACATAGTTAATAACACAGACAGTAAAGAAGCGTGTGAGTGATACACACCTGATAACGCGTAATACTAAGCTTTCTACATTGATGCTTTCACTAGCAGGGACAATGGCTATTTGCCTATCCCAGGCATACGTCGGCTCTCTACCACAGCCCGGTGGGTAATCCCGAATCGTTGACACAGCACGCCTTTTAAACTTAGGAGTAGGGATTATAGGTTTACTCCCCACCACGGCTTGACCATTTCTTGTATCCATGAAACAGATTGATCAAAGGTCAAGGAAACCTTTAATTGGCTAACCAAAAGATTTGATTAATACAAAGTAATGAACAAATGCTCAACGCAAATAACAAAAGAGGCTCCTTACCTTAAAATCGAATGGAATGTAAGATTTGAAAATCAACTGTTCCCTATACTTTGAACTCCAAATGTTCGGCTAAAAGAGTTCCTCGAAGTAAACGTCCTAAACGAGAAAAGAAGAAAAGTAAGAGGGGGTTAACCGAAATATAAACACCAAGCCAACTAGCCATTTGATTTTGGCCACATAAACCAAAAGAAAGAAAGAAAAGCAATGGGCAATAGAGTCTCTCCTTACCTTAAACAACAGAACCGATTGAAAAGACTTCCTGGCCAAAGATTTCTAGCACCATGCTTCACGATGTTTGGCTTACAGGCACGGAACAAAAGAAACGGGTTCAGTTGTTAACAAGAATAGATTCGGCCTTACCTTGAAAAGAGGGAATGGAGAGAATGTCCATAAGAAAATAAAAGGAAAGACCTTACCTTGAGCAGAGATACCGATTACCACACAAGAAGATTCAGCTATGGTGAAAACCAGTCAAGAACCGAGAGGAGTAGGAGTGTCGGTTTACCAAAAAGAGTAGAAAGTAGAAAAGAAGGATGAAGGTTCGGTTATATAGAAAGATGGAGAAAAAGAAATGAGATGGGAGGTTTCGGCTCAATGCAAGATGTAAAGAATAGAAGAAAGAATGTTTCAATTATGGCTTGTCGAAATAGGAAAGGATATGTAATAGAGAAAAGGGAAAATAAAAGGGTGATGGTTTCAGCACAGGTATAGGGAAAAGGAGAGAATTTTTTTGTTCACTATCAAGATGATTGCCGAAATGAAAAAGAGAACAAAATGTACCTAAAAATTTCAGTTTCCAAAATAGCATAAACGGTACTCTACCAACCTCATATGATCGAATGCACCAAGGTAGAAAGGCTAAGACTAAACAAAAATTTCAACACTCCCTAAAGCAACTAAACCGAAACACCCCTCAACCAAGACTCCTCATTCGACCAACACCTTCCCCATGGCCACACTCATTGATTTCCTTCTACATTCACTCCTCCACACTCATTCAAAGTTGTTGACCCATTCAAACCCCACAAGTACCTCTCTACCACTCATTCAAAGACATTTGACTCATTCAACACTCACCCTTGAAGAGTCCATGCCGAATCCGTCTTCCTTCCATCCTGGTCCCAAAAATAAAGCTCATAGTGAGGCTTATGGGATTCGAACTCCTTCCCTACTACTGCTCCCTTGTGACGCCACACCATTGCTCCTTAAGTGGCGTCACTTGCAATTCTACCACACTCCATCTTGTGTCAACAAAACATAAGAAAATACTTTTAAGACCTGCCTCAAACCCGCTCTCCCCTAAAGTGCCTAAAAATAAAATTTTCACCAAGGCCCTGGCTTGACCTCGAGCCTTCCCAGGACCTCCAAACACACTAAATTACAAACAAAACAAGCCAATCACATAGAAAATAGAAAAGCATAGAGCTCCTAATCCCAGGATGTTACACTCCATGCTTCCCTTGTGATACCACCCACTAGGCCACCTTGCTTCTTGTGTTAACAAGATAGAACCAATTAAACTTAAGTCTTGACTCCACTAGCTCACCCCAATAAAGTGCCCAAAACCAAACTTTCACCAGGTCCTAGGTTCGAACCCGAGCCTTCCGAGGACCCCCATTTAAACCCAAATAACAAGATTATCAAGCACAACACATGCAATAACGCAAAAATACCAAACCCCTATTTTTAGGATGTTACAACTATTTATTTTTATAATGCCCCAAAAATTCTTAATATTTATTTTATTGTTTATGACACAAATCTGTATCTGCTTCAGTGGTTATGTGTTCTGGGAGTGTCTGAGAAGTCTTGGGTTCAAGCCTTAGCTTGGGAAAACTTTTGTTTTTATTTGAATAAACCCTTATCTTTAGACAGTAGGCTTATAAGTTAATAATAGGAAAAACATGACAGAATGGGCCTACTGGTCTAGTGGTTAATGGGAGTGTTAAGTGTGCTAAAGGTCTTGAGTTCGAGTCATTGCTTTGCAGGGGAGTGTTTATTTTATGTGGAGCCGTGTAAGTATTTGAGTGCTCGTAGAATCCTGATGCATGTGGGCGGTTGGAGTGTTTGAAGGGTGTCGGGTGTTATGGCTGAATTTTGGGAGGATATTGTGGAAAGTTTTAAGGATTGTTTAGTGTTGGAACTGTAATGCCCTAAAAATCCTAAAACTCTAATTTTTTTTGCATTAAAGTTAGTATGAATGTGTAGAACTTAGTTTATTAATATTAATGAATTATCGGGATTATTTAAAGCCATAGAGATAGGGGAGACCATAGGGAAAAATTTTATTTTCCTTGCTTAGTCACCTTAGTCTCAGGCATGAGGTCTCTTAAGTAGATTAAGAGAAAATAGGACACAAATGGGCTTGCGGTCCAATGGTAGGTAGCGTCACTTGAGAGCTGCAAGGTGGCATGTGAGTATCTGAGGAGGTCCAGGTTCGAGCATTGGGAGTGTATTTTTGGAGTTTATTTTGCATTGGTGGACGACAAGAGTTGTGTTGGTTTTGAACTCTTACCTAGAGAGTTTGAGGTAAGCAGGTGATATGGATGTGGAGGAAATTTCAGATAAGATTAAGGTGTTATTAGGGAGAAAAATCAGGAGATGAGGAAATGGAGGAGTTGGTGCTTAATGGGACTTTGGGAGATGGCATGTTTGGCTTGTGGCTAAAAGGGAGGGGGCCAAATAATTGAAGGTTCTTTGAGCATTCTTTAATTTTTCTTTCTCCCCTCAATCAGTTTCTCCTATAGCCGAATTCTTCCACTTACCGAAAAGAAACCCATCAGTCTTTTTACCAAAAATTCTTATCAGTGTTGTGTTCTGTTTCTTTCCCTAAAAGTCGAATACACCTTCTTATCATTTAGCTTCACTTGTGTCGATTCTTTGTTGGTTTTCCTTCATCACAATAGTTTGCTACCCACTTTTAGTCAAGCCAAATCTTCTTATCTAGGTCGCAGGATTAAAGGAAAATTTTGGTAAGTGTTTAGTTGAACTTTTTAGTGCATTTTATTAAAAGCCAAAGGGCTATCTAACCCCTCCTTGTTGTTAATTTGTATTAACAAGGGTAAGGCTCAATAATCGCAAGCATGGTAGGTAAGGATTGCTAACAAGGTTGTAAGTGTTCTCGATTCAGTCATGGTTTAGTAGATGGCCGAATCTAATGTGGGTCATAGGGGTGACTTATGATCAATATGGGTCACTTGGTTTTGACGATATAGGTGTTTGGATGGAGATCTAGAGGATAATCGCAAATACTAGCAAAGAAAGGGCTACTAGAACGGGAGGCACACGGTAAGGGTATGATGAAGTTTTAGTTTTTGATAAGCATGTGTTAAAGCTTTGGTTAATCACTAGTAATGACAATTTTAGGTTCGTGACTAATAGGTTTATAGCACGCGAGGTTACCAGGTGTGTACAAACACTATACACACGATATTGGCAATGCTGAAAAGTTGAAAAGCCAAAAATGGCTAAATGGGCCTGATGGGCCCTAAGGCTAGGTTTGATGAGTTTGTTTGGTTTGGTGTATGAATTAAGTCAGTCAAGCATCATACATGATTTGGAATTATGTTGGGCCTAACAGGCCATAAGGATGTGATTTGGGCCTAATGGGCCGTAAGAATGTAATTTGGGTTTGATGGGCTTGTGGTGACGTAGATAAATAAGTTAGGGTTAATGAACTTTAAGCCTAGTTTGAACCACTCTCAAATTTCATAAGAATTAAGCTAATTAAACATGTCCGTGAACAAGTCACTGGATTAGGGTGTGGCAACGGGCATACGCATGTCTATGATTGGATCAAAGGAGAGCTTGGTACTTAAGCGGTCCTAGTGGCCCACCTCCTCTTCTCTGGAATCCTACCTGGTGCATAGTGTCTGTTCACTTTAGCCGCGAAGACTTGTTGATGGGCCAAAGTTCATAACTAAAACCCGAGAGGGACTAAAATACCCTTATATTTGTAAAATTACTAAAATACCTTTATATTTATAAAATCACTAAAATACCATTATATTTGTAAAATTACTAAAATACCCTTATATTTGTAAAATTACTACAATATTCTTATATATGTAAAATTATTAAAATAACCCTAGATTGTAAATTACCAAAATACCCTTATTTTACAAAAGTACCAAAATACCCCTGTTTTACAAAATTACCAAGATACCCCTATTTTGCCAAACTACCAAATACCCCGTAGGGTAGAATTTCAAAAGTACCCCTAGGTAGTGAAAAGATGAAATGTGACAAATATGAGTTTATGGATGTTACTCGTGTGTTTGATGCTTTCATATGATATTTTGCTTAGGATGCATATGGGTGGGAATTATGGCACGGATGAAGATTTGAGGATCGCATAGTCGTATGGCCATGGATCCACCGGTGGCTTTAATCCCATTATATGATTAGTAGCTTTGCTGCAATGATTAGGTAGTACCACAATCGGGCTACCTTTGGTGTGTAGAAGATGGGTGGGTTGATTTAGAAATCCCTATAGGTGTGTAATGGTTGGAAGGGAAATGGTGTGTATAGTGGATGGATAATTGGGTGGGTTTGCATTTTTATGTCTGTATATGATACGATACGATATGATATAAGATCATTTTGGGCTAAGGCCCAAGACCACTGATTTTGATAGGGCTTAGGCCCAATGTGAAAATTTGTATGTGATTTGATTGCCAAGGGTTGTACACACTGAGTTTCGAAACTCACACCATTTAATTTTTTTATTTCAGGTAATCCTGAATAGACGACTCGACGTGGGAGAGGACTCGGAGATGGCCACACTACAAGCTGATCAAATGTTTTAATTTGTTCAAATGAATACGTTTTTAATACTTTGTTTCTTTTAGGATTGTAATAAGGCCATGTAACTCCTAATTGACTTTAGATTTTGGGGTTTATTATTATTGTTTCAACTATCCGCTTAATAAATTTCATAAAATTTCTACAGTTAGCATGGTTTTTGAAATAACTCAACATATGAACGTTTTCTTAAAAATTTGGGTTTTTCCTCTTAACTTACCAAGATACAAGGGTTTTGGGCTTTTAGGCCTTAAATGGTTAAATTATAAAATTGTTTTGGAATTTGCCTTTAATGTGACATTTCGAGCTTGAGCCTAACTTCTAGGCTGGGATAGGGGTGTTACAGGAACCGAATTCGAATTACTCTTGGTACTCAAATTTTCAGCAGGGGCCATTTGGTTAGTGATTTTGCTTTCTTTTTGTCTATTTTTATTTTTCTACCGAAGAAGGTTTCTCAAACTTTTCCTCTACTGTCGATTCCTTCTTCTATATTTCCTATCTCTACCATTTTGTTCTTTGGGGTCTTTTTCAACCAAATTTTAGTCTTTCTTTTTCTTCTTTTCCAAGACTTATGACGTTAGTGTCCCTTTTTTTTCCTAGGTAGCTGATTTCTTTTTCTCTATTATCTCTTTGGCCGAATTTCTATTGATCCTTTCTATTCTGCAAAAGTGTTGTTGTCCTCTCTATTGGATTTTCCTCCCCGTTTCATGCCTTCTTTTTGATAAACTAAGCGTTACCCTCATCGTCTCGGTGACTCGCGTTCTGTTGGTAAGTTTGAAATTGTTTGATTCTGGTTTTTTTTTTGCAAGCATCCGTCTGATGGGGGCTCATTTCTATATTAGGTGAAGTCTAAGAATCTGTGGTCAGCCAATCGATGAACTCATACTACAGAATCATGTGTTCGCTCTAAGGTAAGCATGACGTTGGTCTTTTTGAGAATGGACCTTTTGTTGGTATAAGTTGTGTACCGTTTCAACTGATTAATTGGCTGACTAAATGGTTAACTTTAGGAGCGAGTTATCTCGGAGTGCGGCTTAGCTTAAACGAAATAAGGTATGTAACAGTACTCTATAAATGATATCGAATGCCAAAAAGTGTGTAAACATAATCACGATTATGGAAATCGATAAAAGCTGAAATAAGTGAACATCGACGCTACACGGGTATGCGCTCACCCATGTGGTAGGTCGTGTGACTAAACATGAGTGTGTGATCGACGAGGCTAGCCATGTGCGATTTCATGGGCCAGGCCGAACTGGGCCGTGTGGACTCCATACGAGCAAACCACACAGGCATGTGGAAATTATTAGGCTAGGCCGTGTAATCCATATGGCCAAGGCCATTTTGGGCCGTGTGGGCCCACATGGGCCAACAACATGGGCTCGAGGGCCCATTTTCACTGTTTGTCTGCTAAGGTTGCAGGGGTCGTCCGAGACGACTGTGGATCTATTAGTGGGTCGGTAAGCTTACTTAGACCCCTAATTGACTGAATGACTGTTATGCCCCTGTGATATATATATATATGTATATGTAAATGTAAGGCTATATTTTAGCATCCTATGTAGACTATACTGAATACAAACACGATACTATGATATGACATGTCATGGTTGCATGATGCATTGCATGGGGATGGGTTGTTATTGATTGGAGGAAGTGTATTGAAAGGCTTCGAGCCTAAATTACTAGCAGCTTAGTTGCATATCACTGTATAGTGCCACATTCGATACTTGCTGGAGTGTAGGGATGGGTACGTTGATTATATCCCCACATAGAGTGTAGGGTTGGACGAAGATGGAGTGTAGAGGCTGGATGGGTAAGACTTGTATACTGTTTCATATGTTACTGCACTGATTAATGGTACTGTAATGGGCCAAGGCCCAAGCACATGACTGTTCTATACTAAGATGGGTCGAAGCCCAAACTGAAATCTTCACTGATACTAAAAAGAGGCTTGAGGCCCAGACTATGTTTGCTTTCTGTCTATTTGCTTATATGTTATTACACACTGAGTTTTTGCAAACCCACCCTTCTGTTTTAACTGTACAGGTAATCCCAAACTTAGATGGGCTGGTTCAACGGAGGACTCAGCGGTAGCCACATGACCTATCTAATTCAATTTAGTGTTTTATGATTTCAATTTAATTTTTAGGGTATTTTATTGTAATAATGGCCTCTTTGGATTTTTATTTTAATTTGGGATTTTGGTCGTTTTGATTTATAACTGCTAGCAGTAGGATAAGACGCGAGTTTTCAAAAAACAAATATTTTAGCAAAAATACCACGAGTACACAACCTATTCAAAAGCTTCCGCCATAAATGACGTTTTGAAAATTAATAACGTTTTAAAAGTGAATAACTTTTTGATAAAGACTCACGTTTTGAAAATGACTGACACATCTTGGAATCATCATAAAATAACCCAAAGAGGTTAAATAAAAAAAAAGGTTTTCATCGATATCACACTTTACAATAAAAACACTTTAGTGAGTCATCGTTAGATTTGGCCATAGCGTCTAGGCCGGGTTTGGGGTGTTACAACTTTATTACAAAAAACATTTAAGTGATCACTTTGTCTTTCAATGGAATTTTTCTAGTTATAAAGTTTTGAAAACTGTGGCTTAATTTGAAAAAAAAAATAATTTTTCCAATAGAAATATAATAACACTTCATCTGAAAAGCAAGTCAAAAACAAAAAGTAAAGTCTAAAACAATTTACAGTCCAAAAGGTTAAAAAGTACATTATTAACACAAGGTCTTTAATATCCTTTTAAATATTGAAAATCCAGTTCGAGCTCTCACACACCATTCGGTCCTAAGTCAGTTGATTACCTGAGAGGATGAAAACAAAGGGTGAGCTTACGAGCTCAGTGTATAACTCAACCTATGCAACAAACATATACAAGTACATATGCAAATTTCAAATACAAAATCAAATGCAATTTCAAATACAAAATCAGATCCTACCTCCATCCGTTACACACCATCTCCATCTATCTCTACATACCAATTAGGGTAATAATACCCATCCTACCCCACACAGCTATAAGTGAGCGTATGTCACTTTTTAGAATAGTGCAGTCAAGCTGCCAGATATATACAATAGCCCGCTAGAATTAGATAAGTGTGGCCAAGCCACCATAATAGATATGTGGTTACAAACACTAGATGAGGCAAACCATTATACTGCAAATAGTTCCTCCATCACATCATTATCCCACCCAAATGCACATGAAATACTATACAAATATCAAATGCATATATGTCATACATGCTATACATAACAAAATATAATGCGATGCTTTCAAGAATCATATTAATAGAGGCAGAATATCATATTTCATATTCATATTACATACATAACACATTTCAAAACCTACAAAGTGACTAATTTCAAATAGCACTTTGAATTGGCACTAAATTTTTTTACGAAAAATGGGCCCACACATTCGTGTGGCCCACACAACCTAACTGGCCCAACATGTGTGGCCCACACAGCCTAGCACACGACCCAACCGACCCAACCAACCCAACCCATATGACCTATACGGCTTGTACACGACTGTGTGGCATCGACGGTGGCCTTTTCACCATCGTGTCATTTGTTGTTTTTTGAGGTTTTTGTTATACACCTGGTCAGTTTTCAATGCGGTCTCCACAATGAGGATTCCAGTACCTGAATCGACATTTTAGAATGTAAGAATTATTAGTGACACGCTAAACCCAAGTCACTAATTTGATTACAAATGCTAAACGTTTGGCCTAAACAACTCAATCAACCCCTAATCAGAAGATCTAATCACTTACCAAACAGAAAAGTAGCCCAACAATTTTTCTAATTTACTGGAGGCAATTCACGCATCTCCCAATATTTTCTTAACAACACACTGAAAACAAAGTAAACTAGAGCCCACCGATCACTTGAAAAATTATTCCAATACCTTAAGAAACTTAATAACGAGAAATACGACATTACAAGAATAGCCATACTGTTATCTAAAGATTTTACCACACACCAACACACCAGCACCAAGACGAACCACCGAAATTAAGAAGAAAAATAAAATAACAAGTATGAAAGAAGAGAAAATTTGGAAAAAGAAGATAAAGAAGTTTGAAAATATTTTTGCTAGTAAACTAACGTGAAAACAAACAGATTAGATGAGTGGAAAGAGAAATGAACAGTTGTGGATGAGATTTTTGGATAATTCTCAAAAAGGAATTTTTTTAAAAAACTACCAACTTCCCCTCTAAATTTGGTACATTATCATTATTAGATTTCCCTCAGAATTTAAATTCACTCCAAACTCTACTATGTGGGCGGCACAGACTGGGGGAACAACAAAAATATTTTAGTTTTGCATGCACAGAGATTCAAACACAAGACCTAAGGGTAAGGTAAGGCCTGATCACTAAGCTAGCAGGCTCATCCTTAACATTGGATGAGCGAAAATTAAATTTAAGCCAAATGTACAAAGATTTGGATTGGGAAATAAAATAAAAATAAAAATTCAAGAAAAGGATTCGAACCCAGAACCTCACACAAACAAACACAACACTCAAACATTGAACTAGATTAACTCACTTAACACGTTTTAACAATTCAAAAACTAGAATTTTGGGGTGTTATATCCTAAGCCTTTTATTAATTAAGACTCAATAGCAATTGAAATTTTAAAATTTAGTCCATAATATTTAATTAACTACTTTTTCGGCTAAATTATTTAATCGAATTTCAATATATTTTTATAATAATTCTATACATATTTTGATTTTTTTAGTTATGGACTCGGTTTACAAAAATAGTGTTCTAAAACTGCATTTTTCGACACCATTGAATTTTGGGTCATTACAGAACTTGTACCTTGTCGAAGAAAATAAAGATCTTATACATGAATGTAAACAATGTGTTAATGAATTATATAAAAAATAATATTTACTACATACCCATGTTCATAACATATCGCCACGTATTATCCTTGTGAAAAATACCCATGTAATTTCACTCGATATGACGTATACAATATGGTGTGCTTATTTCGTAAAATCTAGATGGTTCCTCCATCGTCAGAACCACTCCCTTCTGGTTCAATACGAAAGATCTCAGGTTCAGAAAATAATACAATTTTTGAACCATTCAGCCTGGACTCTCGAATTAGATAATAATCGATTTCAGATTACTATTCGTTCTTAGCTCACTCTTCTTTATCTTCATTCTCAGCTTCCTCTTCGTTATCAACCCAAGTTTTTCCTCAGCAGTCAAGTCCAGGTCATCCATGATTCGTTCCGTCGCTTCTAACCAATACTCAGTCGTATTGGGAGCCACACCAGAAACACCTCAGAATACCTCGGCTCCATTGGCTCGAAGTCATTCAGATACGAATTTTTGAGCTCCTGTACCCCCACCTGCTCCAGCCACTCTTTCCAGCACTCGCAGCATCGCCTGCGACACTGCATCATCCCCCGTTTGATCTTGCAACACCAGTAGCTGGTGGTGGTGGTATCTCATTCTCAGACCCTTGACCAGACCAGACCGGTTCCAATACGGTCATTCTACCTCTACCATGTCCTCGCACATTACGACCACGTCCCCTAGAACTCATGTCTATAGTCGCGATTTATCTGTTTAAGAGATTTTTATGAATTAGCTTCTGTTTCACTAATTACCTACGAATAAGTTTTATGAAAAGTAATTTGGTAGTGGTTCTTTCGATCATCCCACAGTTTTCAGTTCAACTTCCTACCCTCATTCCACGAGTAGGGGTATTCTCATCATTTCACTACCCGGGGGTAGTTCTATGATTTAACCTATCGGGGTATTTTAGTAATTAAAACAGGGTAAATTTGAAAACCTTTACAAATCATAGATGTTTCAAAAATTCCAGAAATCGGAGGCATTTTGGTAATTTCATAAACCAGGAGTATTTTCGTAATTTTTCATAATCTAGGGGTATTTTCAAAAATTTTTTTCAAAATATTGTTCAAGATGATTTTACAAAGTAAGGGTATTTTGAATATTTTCACTTCGAGGGTACTTTAGAAATTTTCCCATACTATGGGCATTTTGGTAATTTTACAAGTCAAGGGTAATTTGGTCATTTTTTTCAAATCGGGGTATTTTAGTCATTTCTTAAATCAAGATTACTGTGGCCATTTCAAAACCAAGGTTTTAAAGCGTTTCAAAACAAAACGGCTGGTCCCTTTAGGGTTTTAGTTATGAAGTTTAGCTTGTGAATAAGTTGTCTTAGCTGGGGTGAACAGTCACTACGCACCAGGTAGGATTCGGGTGAAGAGGAGGTGAGTCACTAGGACTGCTTAAATACCAATCTCCTCCCTGAATCCACTCTTAGACATGAGCACAATGGTTACCACACCTTTGGCTCAGTGACGTACTCACAAGTTTGTTTAGTGGATCATTAAGTCTTATGCACTTGAGTTGGGTAAACAATTCCTAGGGTTCAATAATTCCTATTCTACTAATCTACGATCCCAAAATACCCATTTCCCCCACATATAAATCACACAACAGTCAGAAGTACTTACCTGGCGGATTGGTGCCGGAGACTCGGTGCCATGCTGTTCAACCCACGTATTTCCAACCATGAACATTTAAAAACCATACTTTAAAATGTTTTGGGCCTCGGGCCTACAGCTGAGCCTTTGAACTTGGCTCTGATACCAAAATTGTAACACCCAAACCCGATCAGCACACCACAACCGGATCTGGCATGTCAAGGAGTGAAAACCTTTTAAAACGAAAGTTTGTCGGATAATTTTCCTTAGAAAACCCTTTTTAGAAATCCCTGCTTACAGTCTAATTATTGTTACAAGTTTTTAGAAACCATTCAAGTTATCTAGGTTATCATATATTAAGTGGTGTTAACATTTTTTTAAAAACAATACGAAGGTTTTATAGTTTTGAAAACATTGCGTTTTGCCGGTTAATTAATAAAATCATATATCCCACATAGTTAAAATAATAGCAAGTAATAAAATGAAACCAAAAATAAATCTTAGCGGCCTTATCACATAACCCAAAAACCAAAATTTAAAATTAAAAAAAAAGTAACTAAAAGAAGCCATTATCCAACGAACATGCATGGCCGCCTCGAGTCCTCCCGGCTCCATCTCGCAATCTATTCACCTGCAAAATATAAGGGAAGGGGTTAGTCACCAAGACTCAGTATATAAATCCCCAACCCGATAGTGCATTCACTTACACAAGTTATCAGTAAAAACATGCAAACCATGCAAAACATGCAACCCATGACCTAGCCATCCAAACACCTTTAACTACCCCGTGTGGTCAAAACCACTGGTGTTCAAAACCACTAGTGACCGTAGTCACAAATAAATCGGTGTGGTCAAAACCACTGATGACTGAAGTCATAAATCAAGTGATGGGGCCAACCCATCGTGTGGTCAAAACCACTGATGACAATCCCATAAATAATCTCGTGGGGCCAACCCACTGTGGTACCAAACCACTGGCATGAGTCACAAATCGATATGTAGTCAAAACCACTGGTGGTCAAAACCACTGGGACTTAGTCACAAAATATAATATCAAAACGGGGCCAACCCGTCGTGTGGTCAAAACCACTGGTGACAGTACAAAATAAATCATCCCCCTCCTCTCATCAAACCCATCATCATGCTAATAACATACATACCATAGTATTGAATGATCATGCAATTAACATATAACATAGCATCAACGGTTCATTATGATGTATACTGAAAGTCACATAACAGGGGACTTACCTGAAATCCAAGCACATACCCACAAGGTATAATCACCGATTTCATTGCCAAAATAATATTATGTTAGGCATATTATACTAATAAAGTGTGTAAGCGTTACACACCTGACTATACGCAAAATCCCGAAACTACGCGATACCACGAGATCCCAAAACGTATGTCCTTACTGGACCTACAATCGGCCAACATCACCCTTTAGATCTAAAGCCATTCGGCTTATTCACAAAGTCCCGAAAGATGAATCGCACAAGGTTAATTTCTTACCTTAGTGCCGATTTGGTTTCCAACCAAATCCCGAAACCACACACTAAGTCCCCTTGCAATCGGCCATACCCTTAATCGGTAGTCAAATCTTCCAACTTCACTATATTCGGCTACTTTACCTCCCCCTACAATCTGCTTAACACAACATTAGAGATCTAGAGGCCATTCGGCCAAAACATAAATCCTGAAACCAAAAGGGATTATCATCTTTTTACCTTGATGGCTGATTCGGCTCAAACACCAAAGATCGGCACCCCTTAATGGTGTTAAAGGTTTCGGCTACACACCTTCCTGCAATTGATTAACACTACATCAACTCTCATAGCCATTCAGCTATGATCAACAAATCCCGGAAGGAGTAAACCGTACCACAACAACCACACTTACCTTAACGCACAAGATCTCTCCGGCTTTTACCAAGATTTGGCCCTAACACCCAAAGATAGAATAATCGACAACCAAAAGAGAAGGTAAGACTACTAAGAGATTCGGCCATAAACCGGAGAGAGAAAGAGAAAGGGAGTAATGAAATAATAAGGTACTTACCACACCAAGATTTAGGATTTGGCAAAGAGAATCAAGAAGAGATGAATGTCGGCACTTGGGATGATGAAAATAGAATACAAGAAGAGGGGTTTATGAGCAAAATATTTGGCTAAGATGAATGAGAGGACTTTCGGCACAAAGGATTTGAAAGAGAGAAAAGGAAAGATAGGTGTAAAGGGTTCGACTATGGTGTTTTCGGCTTTGAGCAAAATAAGAGGAAAAAGAGAGAGATGAGGGAGATGAAAATTTTGGCCAAGTACTTTGAGAGAAAAAGAAATAAAGTAACACTAAAGAGCTTAGAGGGACATTCGACTATACCCCAATCTCCACAAAACCGATAGCCCCCTTTGCCTAGAATCCACCATTCGGCCAACTCTCTTCAAATGAGTTTGAAATTATCCCAACTCCTTAATTCCCTCATCTACATCTTATTTGACTCCCTCTATCCTTATCCCCCAGAGTCCAACCTAAGCACTCCTCCTTCTAGCTTGTGGTGTCAAAATAAGTAAGCAGAAAAGAGATTTCTGCAGCTTGAACCAAGGTTCTTCCTACTCCCTGTGGTGTCACCTCCCTTGTGATTTAAGTGGTGCCTTCTTGCCACTTTACCAAGGCACTTCTTGTGTCTAAAACTCCCAATAACTCCTCTTAACCCCTAATTCCCCTAGCTCCTTCTTCTTAAGTGCTAAAAAAAATTTTAGCCATGACCCGAGACTAACCCAAGGCCATGCTTAGACCCCACAACATATCAACCAACACATGCAACCACATGCAAAATACAGAGACCCCAGTTTAAGGATGTTACAAAGGGAGTGGTATCTCTTCTTCGGGGCGAAGCTTAATCAATGGTGGCTTACGATTAAGGAAGGTATCGTAGCTGACCATATCACCTAGGATTACTTTAAGGTGGCATTCCAGGGTAAGTGTATTGGAACGAGTTATGTGGATGCGAAGTGTAGAGCGTTCCTGAATCTGATTCAGGGAAGTAGGCTGGTGGCGGCATATGAAGTAGAATTTCTACGCCTTAGCTGTTATGCTCGAGGGATAGTGGCCACAGAGCATGAGAGATGTGTTCATTTTAAAGATGGCCTGAAGGATGATCTACATGTGCTGATAGCTCCACAATGAGAGCGAGAATTTACTGTGCTTGTGGAGAAAGCTAAGATAGTTAAGGAGGTAAGACAGATGAAAAAACTAAATCGGGATAGAGATAGGGGTGAAGGTAAGAGAAACTTTGGATCATCAGAAACAACTAGGAGTAACCAGAAAAGACCTAGGTCGGATTGACCGAGACGGGCTGAAAGACCTACTGCTAACCAAACATGAAGGTGTGTCCGATGTGACAAATTTCATGCATGCGAGTGTAGGGCAGACAGTGGGAAGTGCTTTAGGTGTGGTTCTTTGGACCATCAGATAAGAGATTTTCCTCAGCTACGGGATGAGGAAAGAATCGTAGGGTAGGAAAATGCTCAGCCTGGTAGAGGAGGTCAGCAGCCATAGAGACGCCGTGGTCCGGCCAAAGGTGGTAATGGTTTCAGTCGGGATCGTGAGGCACCAAGCGAGGGGTAAGAAACACTGAGGAGAGGCAGCTGGGGTTAGTTTATGCTGCCAGGTGTCGAGAAGAGGCTGGTGCATCGGATGTTATGACCGTTACGTTTTTAATTTTTGGATTACCTTATGTTGCATTGATTGACATTGGGTCGACACATTCATATGTTGCTAGTAATGTGTCTGAAACTTTAAGTTTAGATTCCAAAGCTACCCCTAGGGCAATGACGGTAATTAGCCCATTAGGACAATCTATGGTAGTAGATAAATTTTATCGGGAGGTACCCTTAGAAGTTCAGGGAATAGTTTTCCTGACAGATTTGATGAAATTACCGTTCGGGGAGTTTGACTTAATTTTAGGCATGGACTGGCTAGTGAAGTATCAAGCCAATTTAGATTGTGTAGCCAAGAGTATGGTGTTAACAACCCCCGAGGGAGGTGAAGTGTTGGTGATAGGAAAAGGGGGAATTGTTTGTCAAACGTGGTAACTACCTTAAGAGGGAAAAGAATGGTGAGAAAAGGGTGCAAGCAGTTATAATGTTTGTACGGGCTTTGGAAGCCAATGACCTAACTGTTGAGGACGTTAGAAAGGTGAAGAAATATCCTGATGTCTTCCCCGAAGAGCTTCCGGGATTACCTCCGGATCGAGAAGTGGAGTTTGGAATTGATCTTCTTCCGGGAACAGCGCCGGTATCTATTGCTCCATATAGAATGGCGCTGAAGGAGTTGGTGGAATTGAAAGCGCAAATCTAAGAGTTGTTGGATAGAGGGTTTATTCGACCAAGTGTGTCGCCTTGGGGAGCACCAGTGTTATTTGTTAAGAAGAAGGATGGTTCAATGCGTATATGCATTGACTATCGTCAATTGAATAAGTTAACCATCAAGAACAAATACCCATTGCTGAGGATCGATGACTTGTTCGATCAATTGAAGGGGGCCTCAGTATTTTCAAAGATAGATCTAAGGTCTGGGTATCATCAGCTTAAGGTCAAAGAGGCAGATATTCATAAGACGTCTTTTAGGACTCACTATGGTCACTACGAGTTCATGGTGATGCCATTTGGGTTGACTAACGCACCAGCAGCATTTATGGATATGATAAATCGAGTGTTCCAACCATACCTGGATCGGTTTGTCGTGGTTTTTATTGATGACATCTTGGTCTATTCAAGATTAGAGGAGGAGCATGATTCACATCTGCAAGTGGTTCTACAGATTTTGAAGGAGAAACAGCTTTATGCCAAATTCAGCAAGTGCGAATTTTGGCTAAAGGAAGTTACTTTTCTAGGTCACGTGGTGTCAGCAGATGGGATTAGGGTTGACCCTCAAAAAATTGAAGTGGTGTTGGATTGGAAGTCGCCTAAGTCGGTGGCAGAGATTCAGAGTTTCCTTGGTTTAGCCGAGTACTACAGAAGATTTGTGGAAGGATTTTCTCTGATTGCGGCACCGTTGACTAAGTTGTTATGGAAAGGAGTTCCATTCATTTGGTCTGATAAGCAGCAGGAGAGTTTTGAAAAGTTGAAAAGGATATTGATGGAGGCTCCGGTGTTGATTCAACCAGAGGTTGGGAAGGAATTCGTGATTTATTATGATGCATCACACACAGGACTAGGATGTGTGTTGATGCAAGATGGAAAGGTGGTTGCGTCAGTTAAGACCGTACGAAGCAAACTATCCCACCCATGATTTGGAGTTGGCAGCGGTGGTGTTTGCCTTGAAGATTTGGAGGCATTATTTGTACGGGGAGAAATCTATCATTTACACAGATCATAAGAGTTTGAAGTATCTTTTGACATAAAAAGAGTTGAACCTAAGGCAAAGAGGTGGATCGAGTTGTTAAAGGATTATGACTGCTCGATCGAGTATCATCAAGGTAAGGCCAACGTGGTGGCAGATGCTCTAAGCCATAAGGTGATCTCTGATTTGGGAGCAACGTTTGCTCACCTTATCTTATATGATGATGGAAGTTTACTAGCAGCAGATACTCATGGGTTAGTCTACTAGCCGTAAGTGAAACCCTCATGGGTTAGTCAAGTTAAGAAGAAACAGCAGATCGATGGATTGCGTAGGGGGAAGTTGCAGTTGATTTCAAGTGATAAGCCAATAGAATTTAGTGTGAATGAGGAAGGATTATTATGTTTTAAAGGGAGAGTGTGCATGCCAAAAGACCCTGAGTTGAGGCGAAGGATTTTGCAAGAAGCGCATGGTAGTCTATACACTATGCATCCTAGAGGGAGTAAGATGTATCAAGATTTACGGGAGTAGTTTTGGTGGCCAGGCTTAAAACGAGAGGTGACTAAATTAGTAGGGAATTGTTTAACATGTCAGTAGGTAAAGGCAGAGCATCAGTTACAATCAGGATTGTTGTAACCGGTGAAGATTCCTCAATGGAAGTGGGAAGGGATCACAATGGACTCTGTTAGTGGGCTACCTCTCACGCCTACTAGGAAAGATTCAGTTTGGGTGATCGTTGATCGATTGACGAAGTCCGCTCATTTTTTATCGGTTCGGGTCAATTATTCCTTACAAAAGTTGGCAAAGCTGTATATAGCGGAGATTGTAAGGTTGCATAGAATACCTGTGTCGATTATCTCAGACCGAGATCCTAGGTTTACGTCAAGGTTTTGGAAGGCATTACATCAAGCGTTGGGTACGAAGTTGGATTTCAATACAGCGTTTCATCCTCAGACCAATGGACAGTCTGAGCTGGTGATTTAGATCTTAGAGGACATGTTAAGGGGTTTTGTCATTGATTTTAGAGGTAGTTGGGAGGAGTTTCTGCCATTGGCAGAGTTTGCTTACAACAACAGCTACCAGTCTAGTATTCAGATGGCACCTTATGAAGCATTATACGGGCAGAAGTTTCGTACTCCTACCTATTGGACAGGATTAGGGGAACATCGATTTTGGGTCCAGAGTTGGTGACCGAGATAGAGGAGAAGGTTGAGTTAATTTGGGCTCGACTAAAGGAAGCGTCGGACAGACAGAAGTCCTATGCTGATTTGAAGCGTAGGGACATAGAGTTTGCAGTGGGTGACAAGGTGTTCTTGAAAGTGTCGCCATGGAAGAAAGTATTAAGATTTAGATGGAAGGGTAAGTTAAGTCCTAGATTCATCGGACCTTATCAGGTGCTGAAACGAGTTGGACCAGCAGTGTATCAGCTAAAGCTACCTTCTGAGCGAAGCCAGATTCACGATGTATTTCAAGTCTCTATGTTAAGATGATATCGTTCGGATCCATCTCATGTGGTACTTGTGGAGGAAATCGAGGTAAGACCTAACCTATCCTTTGAAGAGGAACCAGTGGAAATCTTGGATCGTGATGTCAAAGTATTACGAAGGAAGAAGGTTTTGTTAGTTAAGATTCTATGGCAGAATCACGACTCTGAGGAGGCTACGTGGGAACCGAAAGAAGTGATACTATAGCAATACCCGTATCTATTCGGATCAGGTAATTTCGAGGATGAAATTTCTTTAAGGGGGTAGAACTGTAACATCCTAAATTAATGGGCCTTAGTATTTGATGTGTATTACTTTCAATGTGTTAATTAAAGTATTTAAGGGGCCCTAGATTGGGCCGAAGCCTTGGTTAAATTTTTTGTTTGGACACTAGAGGGTTTAAAAGATGTTATCTGTGTTTTAAACACATGTGGGCTTGTGGCCCAGTGGCAAAATGGCGCCATTTAGAGAGCAAGGAGGTGGCGTCAATTGACAAAGTCCAAACTCAAGGGGCATGAAGCCCAATTTCTTTAATTTTAATTAGCTAAATTTTGGCATATAGGTGGGTAAGGTTGGACGGCAACAAGGTTTAAAAATAGGGAGATTTATTTGTTGAATAATATAGATAATTGTGCTGATATTAGTTATGAGTAGATTAAGGAGAAAAGATGGGAGTTATCTGCTGTAAGTAGAGTTGGCCGAAATTCCAACTCTAAGGGGAGGAAGAATCGGTTTTGATGTGGCATAAGAGGTGCTGAAGTTCCCATGTTTGTCAATTAGTCTCGATTTTTAGAAGAGCGTAATTTCGACATTTGATAGGTAAGTACCGAAATTCCCTATAAATAGGAGTGTATCTCTTCAAATTCTGGCATCTGAACCCTATTGTTTATGCCGAAATTCTCAATCCTTCTCTACACTCTCTATTCTCTTTTCTTTTCCAAAAGCGAAACCTCTCAACTTTCTTCTCATCTCCATAACCGAATACCTTTGTTTATTCCTTTTTCTCTCTGTCGATTTCTCTACTAAAAGTCGAAACCTCTTAATTCACTTTCTTTTTCCGTTCTTTTCCTCTTGTGCCGATTTCTCCATAAATCGAGATTTTCTTGCAGTGCTGATTTCTATGTAAAGGTAAGAACCGAATTATTTTCTCTTTTGGTTTTGAGACTATAGCCGAATGGTTAGTAGATTGATAGGCTATCTTTAGTTTGACCCTTTCGTTAATCGCATGTTCTTTTGGGCGACACTCCGGGAAATCGTAGTAGATCGAATCATCCAAATCTCAAAAAGCCAGAAACCATTAATCTCTAGTATCCTATCGATTTTGGGATCTCAAGGTAAGGGATTTCTTTAGATTCCTATTAAGATTTACTATCATAATTGAGATATTAACTCATATGATATGGTTTAACCTTATTTCGCTATAGTAGTTCTGACAAGGACTTTTTGGATGGAATCAAATATGGATCAGGCAAAGGAGAGGGTTGGGTCTGTAAACCCAATCCCTAAGTTTAAGAAACGAGTAGTGTCCACTGTTCGAGATTGGCTACCGGGTTGTGGATCGGCTTCTAAATAGCATCTTAGACAGATAGCAGCCGTATCGGCTTCTGACAGTGTCAACATAGAGGGTGTCGTCGTAACCATAATAAGGTGTGTAGATTCTTAACACACAAGCATTGATATATTATATGTATGTTAAGGGCTAAAAGCCGGAAAGAAAGGCTGCATGAACAGTCGTATTACCTAGAAGGGGTAGGCATGGGATGCCAGGTATTTAACCATAGAAACTTTTCTATGTGAATAGTAGCATGTGAAAGTATGAGATCTATTTGATGGCTTGATGACTTGTTTCTTGCATGTATGCATGCATGGGATGGGATTGATTGATGGATTTATGGTAGGGGAGCAGGACCGCGAGGTGATCATGGCTTTGCCACAGGCAGCATAGCTGTCGAATACTATAATGTATTTCAGAGGTTCGCGTAAGCGATCGGCCTATATGACAGGCAGCATAGCTGTCGAATACTATAATGTATTTTTGAGGTTCGCGTAAGCGATCGGTCTATATGACAGGCAGCACAGCTGTCGATGTGGTGTGTAGGATGGAGGGTTGATTGTAGAAATCCCCACGATGTAACGGTTGGTACGGGGGTTTGTAGAGGATGGACTCTTAGGTTTTGGGATGGGCCATGATGCATGACATATTTTGTTACCATTTCATGCGGGCCAAGGCCCATAATGTGCTTGTGGGCCATAGGCTTTTATGTGTTTTCGAGTTTTTCACACCGAGTCTTGGTGACTCACCCTTTTATTTTTCCCACTCTACAGATGAGCAGTAGACCGTGGACACGGAAGCCGAGACAGACTCGAGGGGCCATCAAGACTTTCATTATCATTATGGATTATTATTATTATTTTTTTTGGGAATATATTTTTGTAATAAGGCCCCATAACTTAGGTTTCCAATTTATTTGTTACATGTTTTACTTTATTTTACTTTAATATGTCACATGTTTATAAACCTATGTGTGCCCAAAGTCTTAATAATAAAATGGAGTGATAAATGGGCTTTTCAAATCCACTTAACATAAAAGTTTAAGTTTCTTTTATTTTTCAAATAATGACTAAATAAACTGAAATTTTCAAAACCCATCGAAGCAAAGTTTTCAAGAATTAAACCCGTAGCATACCAGATCCGGTAATGACATATGGGCTGGGTTTGGGGTGTTACATGTCATGAGATTCGAACCAAGGCTCCCTTGCACCCTTAATGACGTCTTGCCACTAGACCACTCACTTCCTTGTGTCTAACATCATACGCAACTAAATATAAATCTATGGGCCAAATTCCAAGTTCACTTAAAAATAAATTAAAATGAAATGCCCGGGCCAAGGCTTGAACCTTGGACCCCTTGCTTCCTTGTGGCGTCATTCCCTTGTCTCTTATGTGGCGTCACTTGCCACTAGGCCACAACTCCTTTTTGTCTCATTTTTCTCCACATTTTATTCTTAAAGCATACTTACTAACTCTCAGGGTTTTATTCACCTAAAACCAAAATTTTCCTAAAGCCCAAGTTTGATCTCGGGACCTCATAAAAGCCCCCTAACCTTCCAAAATCACCCACCTAATAGGTCAAACTTGAAATAATGCTGTTCTCATAATCCCCAAAAATTTTAAAATGCTCCCATGGCCAAGGCCCAATAGGTCTAATCCTACTAGGCCCAAATTCAGGGTGTTATAGTATGAAAGTGGGAGGAAAGAGAAAAAAATGAATGTTTTAATCTTTTCAATTGAAATTGGAGAAGAAGAAACTCTTAACCCACAGTCAAGGTGTTTCAAAGTTTAAACTTCATTTGGTTAGTGCTGTTTAGTTTTTTTATTGTAATTTTTATGTTTTTGAAATTTTGAGAGTTTAATTTAGCTGGACTAGGTGTTAATTTTCATAGCTGTTAAAGTTTTGGAAAGATGTCATTGATGAATTCTTGAAGTTTTAGGTACTCAATTGATAGATTATAAGCTTAAGAGTGAAAAAGGACTAAATTGTGAAGTTAATTTATAGTTTCGTACAAATGGGACTAAAATGTAAAAATTTAAAAAATTTAGGGTAAAATGAGAAATAGGAGGTCCATTTAGGGCTATAGTGAAATGAGCTTGAAATTTTGAGTTCTAGATTTAAATTTATGTTAGTCCTGATTTTAAGGGATAAATTGAATAAAATGCAAAAGTTGCTTAAAGTAGCAATTGAATGTAAAATTGTTTGTATATTGATTGATTTGGTATGTTTGTGTTAATCCATTGCTAAACTCGACTCAGATTCCTCAAAAAAGAAAGGAAAAGACAAAGCCGTTGGCAAATAGCTCAGAGTTTACGGTTTGTATCACTATAATCTGAACTCACTTCTATTAATCCATTTGTGAATTGTATTGCATGGTAAGATCCTAAAGTGAGTTGGGAATGTTAAATCGAGCTGGATCAATTTGATTTGGATTTTTTGTCTATGACGAGGACTAAATTGAATAGATTTAAAAATATTATGTATTGATATAAATGCAAAATTGAGATGAATTATGCTATTACTTATATAAGTTGATGATTGGTTGCTATAATGATTGCAATGAAATAATAAATTATCATAAATAAGCAATAAATCAATTAATTCAATTCGAAAATTGTTGTATAAAAGTATGACGTTCTTATTTTGTTTAGTTGTATATTGACGAATTGATGCGCATGATGAAATGTTGGTTAATAATATATGATTTGGTATTGTAATGTATGACATTTTATCTTCGTGATTTAACTTAGTTATGTTATATCTAAGGTTCGATTATAGAAATATTGCTGAGTTTATGCCCAGCGTATGATTTTGTTTTTTCGTGCACAGGTTAGGTTTTGTTTATGATTGCCTGACAAAATCAGCAACCAGCCAAAATCATAGACTCATCAAATTGGTGAAGTTTCTTGTTAGTCTAATGGCATGTACCTAAGGGAGTATTATGTTTATATAGTGTTAAATTGAATGATGAATTGGAGTTTAACGTAGTTTGGATATATGTTAACGTTACTTAAGATGACATGTATATGAATATATATATATATATATATGACGTTGGTTGAATATTTTAATGATGCTAGAAATATGACTATTAGCAAACATGCAAGATTTAAGTTGAAATAGGTTAGTGAGATGCATACAATTGATGGGATTGAATTGGTTATGCATTTGGCATGTTGAGATATTATGAATGTGGTTAGAGTTTGATAGAATTGAATTGGTCATTGTAAAATAGGAAAAGTATGTATTGTTGAAAGGATGATTGTGGATTGGGAAGCTTGAAATGCTAGGTAGAGTTGCTTGTACTGTTAGATTTGAATGAACTGATTGGGTATCAATTAAGGCATGGTGAATTGGTTGATTTGGGTATATTAAAAGAGAATGATTTGGTATGAAATTTGGTTAATTTTTGTAGGTAAATCATGATTGACTTAGGCATAAAATAAGAAATTGAGTGTTGGGATTACATTGAGTACTTTTGGCACATTTTTTGGCCAAAGTAGTAGGTGACTTAGTTCAAACGTCGTCATGATGAGGCAACCATGTTATGATGGAGATCACGGATTGTCAGGATAAACTTCAGCCCAAGTTACGGTGCAATGAGAATTTATGTCGTTGCGATGAAACCAGACAGCAAGTCACGTCATGACGAGGAATTCCCTCTCATCATGACATAGGCCCTAAAATTTTGAAACTTTTCATTTTATTAAGAAATTTTGCTGGAAATCTCTACAAACACTTGGTGAGCAAGAGGTTAAAGAAAAAATTTTCAACAATATAGGCAAAAATAGGTAACCCACTGCATAAAAAAACACAACAAATTACTTTTAAATCATCCCAAAAACATAATTTCAAAACAACAATTTAACAAAAATTAAATGAAATTTCTAAACTACAAAAAATTAACTCAAAATGTGTTTTAAAAGGATGAAATCCGTGAGCAACCTTGTGTAATCCTTGATGAAAATGATAATAATAGTTGCTTTGTTTAGTGATTTTGAAGAGAAAATGGAAGATTTGAAATTTTTGAAGAGTTATGGTTTTGGAGGGATGAATAACGGGTGAAGAAATTTTGGGGGAAAAAACAACATTTGTGTTTAAAAACATGGTGCATAATTATAAAACCCGATAGGAGTGAATCTTTTAAAAGGGTATCGATAATTTTTCAAAAAGTATCGATGACTTTTGCTGGTATCAATACCAAATTCCCAATCTGTTTTTCAAAGTGCAGAAAATTGTTCCCAACTTGGTTTCTAAGTACTCATATGTTCTAAACTAACTTAGAATGACTTTTTATCAAATTCTAATGATTTCATATGCTTAAATATGTCAAAATTGTGCATGATACGTATGAAACATAAAGAATTATAAGGCATGCAAAAAATTGAATATTAACATTAAACAAAGTCCAATTCAACATATTTAAAGGCATTATACAATATTGTAAATTAGATCAAATGAGTCAAAAATATACTAATCATGCAAATTCAGCTTCCCCTAACTAATTCCATATGAGAGTCATTTAAATAATTTGTTCATGCTTTTTCAAACAATTTCAATCATAAAATATTTTGAAAAACAACAAAGTGCATAAAATTATTTGAACACAAAATCAAGGTAAGGTAGTGATACCTAGTTCTCTCCTAAGTGTCCAAAATATTTCTTTATCTAATGGTTTTGTAAAAATATCAGCTAATTGATGCAAAGTGTCTACATACTCTAGATGTAACACCCCAGACCCGGCCTAGAAGTTAGGCCCGAATCCGAGAATGTCACAATGAAAGCACAATTTCAAACAATTTTGCTAAGTTAAAATTTAAGGCCTAAAAGCCCAAAATCCTTGAATCTTGTTAAATAGTGATAAAAGCCCATTTTATTATTTTAAGTATTCGAAAACCATGTTTAAACATAAGAAATTTACTCAGGTTTAATAATTAAGTAAACAGTTGAAACAACAAAACTCAAAATCCAAAGTCAAATCGGAGTACAAGGCCTTATTACATCCAATGAAAATAAAGCAATTAAAATCATGTCTTTTGAAACAAATAATTAAAACTTCTAAGTATCTTGTAGTGTGGCCATCTCCGAGTCCTCTCCCACGTTGAGTCGTTTACTGAGGATCACCTGAAACATTTAATGAAAAGGGTGTGAGTTTCAAAACTCAGTGTGTACGACCCTTGACAAACAATTCAATATGCAATTATCACATTGGGACTAAGCCCTATTGAAATCGATGGTGTTGGGCCTTAGCCCACAATGACCTCATATCATATCACATCATATCAAATGAAAATAAGGTTATGCAAAACCCTCCCCAAAAGTCCATCCGCTACACTTTATTTCCCTTCCAAGCCTACACTCCTGTGGGGATTTCTAAATTGACCCACCCATCCGCTACACTCGAAAGGTAGCACTAACAGTAGCACTACTCAACGTTGCAGCAAAGCTGCTATTATGGGCTTAAAGCCATCGGTGGATCCATGGTCGTCAAGCTACTATGCGATCCTCAGATATTCTTCCGTACCATAATTCCCACCCATATACATCCTATGAAACACCCCAAACCCGGCCCATTTGTTATGACCGAATTTGAAATGCCACGCGAAAAACGCTTGAAAAACTTTTGTCTTAAAGTTAAAACATAAAATTTGTTGTCTTTACAAAATCATTGTGTAATTAAAGTTCCAAATAAAATTAAGTTGTTTAAAATAAAACATTTTCAAATAATAATATAATCGACAATCCAACTTAAAACATAATAAAAGTCCTTAAATACTTAAAATGGCCCTTATTACAAAAATTAAATGCTTTTAAATACTGAAACATAAATTGTATAAAGAGAATCCATTTCTGCATGGGCCACCTTGTATCCACTCCAACCCGGTCCGAGCCTCGCACATCACCTGTAAGGTTTGATAAAAATTGGGTGAGTCTAACAGACTCAGTGTGTAATTAATCCATTGAATTCCACCCACATGTTATCCACATATTAACCATATATCAGATATTAATGCAACATTATTCACATAATTTCACTTATTGGGCTTGGCCCATATCCACATCACATAGAGTTCACATATTGGGCTTGGCCCATAACCATATCACATATCAGATAATAAGATAACTTAACCACATGAGTCCACATATTGGGCTTGGACCATAACCACATTAATCCACATATCATATTGGGCTTGGCCCATTTCACACATATTCACATACAAAATTATGCAATTATAAAGCCCAACCCACTTAGGGTCCATCCTCTACACACCCCGTATCCACCTACCACACACCGGGGATTATTAAATCACCTCTCCTTTTACTCCAATAAGGCAACAAATGCCGCCCACGCTAACTTAATCGCAAATAATCCACAACGTGACCTCGGTCAACGTCAATCCACGATGTAGCCGTAGCTATCATCAAAACCACGATGAGCACAAAGCCATCATTAACCACGATATGGCACATAGCCTATATCAATCACGATGAGGCACAGAGCCATTCATCAAACCACGCATCAAGTACACCCCGTCCTTCTTTCATATCCCACCCATGCCCATGCAACATAAAATAGTGCCATGCATGTACATGTTATTTCGCATATAATCACATATTCATATTAAAAATCACTTTTAATGATTTGGTACTTACGAATTATCGACATACCCTTGAGGGTATCCATACCACTATTTCCATTACACAAGTTAGCACATAATTAATACATACAAATATAACACAAAAACCCGGAAACTAGAGGCTAACTACACACTGCCTATTAGTGAAATCGAACTACTCGAATCTAACACGATCTCAAACGTGGTTTTTCCTTCTCCTTAAAAGCCGATTTGGTCTCCTACCAAATCCCAAATCACACTCTGAGTTCCTTCCTTTAGCTACACACAAAAGAACACCATTTATGGCACTAAGAACATTTACCAACAACATAACTTAATCCAAATAACCTTAGGCTTCCTTAACCAACTTTAAGAGTATAGAATCCTTACCACTTGACTTACCAACTTCGATTTGCTAAAGGAATGGCTTAAATCGATTGCTTCCGAAATCTCAATGAGCCTAAGAGAATAATTGAATCCTAAAAATGGTTAGAACCTTGCAAAACAATGCCCAAAGGTTTGGCCTTTGTCCATAAGAAAACATCACAGAAACGAGAAAGAAAAGAAAGAAAACGTCCATGAACACTTACCCCTTTTTATCCAAAATCAATAGAATAAAACCAAGGAGAGTCTACCCTTGAATATTCGGCCAAAACAAAGACTAAAAGAGAGGAAGAAGGTTCGACTATGGTTGAGTTGTATTAACAACAAGGATTCAATTAAAGTTGAGAAAGAGAAAGGAAAACAAAAGAAGAAGATGGAAGAGATTTCAATGGAAAAGAAATGTTTATGGCTTAAAATAAAAGAAAGTAAAGAGAGATAGAGATGGAAGTTTTAGCCAAGAGAGAATAGGAGGAAAATGTGATTTGAACAATATTGAAAGAAAGAAAAGATGTGGGAGAGATTCGCCAAACACTTCTTTGCTAAAAAGAAAGTGCACAAAATGCACAAAGATAGATTATAGTTTTGGTTTCAAAAGAGCAAATGAAAGAAAGGAAAATGGTATCATTTGATTCAACAAAAGAGGCTAAAATTAAAAGCAAATTGCACCAAAATGCACAAGACTTATTCGACCAAAGAGGAGAGCTTTGGGGAGGAAAAGAAAATGCCAAAGATACACAAAATGCTAAAATGACTAACCAATTCCTCCCAAACTACCTATCAAAATTCGCCACCCCCTAGCCTTACATGCCATCCACATACATAGTCTCCCAAGTCAAATCTATCCACCCAACACTTTCCAAAACCAAGTCCTTATATCATGCCTTATGCTCTCCCAACCTTCCTTTAGTTTAAGAATCTTATCCCCAATATCAAGCTTTCCTTAAACATATATTCAACTTATTAAAAGAAACAGTCCAACCTATCATGAATAAGGTTTGACCGTCCATAAATGCTATGATGCACAAAAATATAAAATTCTCAAAATGCCTTCCATGTTACTCGAACCACTAACCTCAAGCACCTCTCAAGAGCCTTAACCATCTTGCCACTTATTCCTCTTGTGATAGAATTTAATACTTAAATTAACTTAAGTGTCAAATTCACTTAATCCATTTCACTAAATATACAATACTAAGAATTATACTAACTTCATAACTAATTCCAAACCTTCACAAAACTATACTAAGCCCACAATAAAAATTATACCCGAGCTAACACAAATAACAAAATAATACTCAAATTTTCCTAAAGCCCAAGGCCCAATTGGCCCAAATCTACTAGGCCCAATTTCGGATATTACAATTCTACCCTCCTTAAAGAAATTTCGTCCTCGAAATTTCCAACTAACTAACATCAGGTAATCCTACTCATCACACTACGCTTATGTCACAGACTCGATAAAACTATCTTTCCTTCTAGGCACGTTCTTAAGTTCATATCCAAAGTTTCAAGCACTTCACTAGCAACACAAGAATGAGCTATCTCTAAAGCAAAACAAAGAACTTACCCGCTATCACATTCTTGGTTGTCCCACATCTGAACCTTCAGGACCTCTACCGGGTGTTCCACGACCTCGGCCAGAACCATTTCCTCCATGGTTTGGACCACGAACCTTCGTTGTCTGAGGACAATTCTTAACCAAATGAGCCTTAGATCCACACCGAAACATTCCTTACTATTACCCCAACACTCTCCTGTGTGAGTTCTCCCACACTGAGCACATAAACGATTCTGATTCTCAGCAACTGGTATAGATGCACGTACAGAATTCTCGACCCTCGGTCTTTTCTGAAAGTCTTCCGACGATTTTGCTGGTCCAAAACTCCTCTTGTTCCAATTCCTATCCTTTTCTGCGGTTCTCCTTACGCCTTCTTAACTTCTTCAACGATCCGAGATTTCTCCACTAGAACAAAGAAAGTCCCTTTCTTTATGAGCAATCAACATTCGCAACTCATCTCAGAACTCCATCTTCGAACCGTACACACCTTTCATAATCAGTGGTCACGATCCCTTTGGCGTACTGACTTAACCGCACAAATTCCGCTTCGTACTCTGCTACCGACTTACTTCCTTGCACTAAGTTGAGAAACGCCTTTCTTTGTAGTCCAAGTAACTAGCTCCAACGCATTTTCCTTCAAATTTAACCTTAAAATAATCCCAATCCAATCGATCTATCGGGACACCTTGTCCGACAAGAAGCCACCATCGATAAGCTTCATTCCGAGCAACGAAACAAAGACCTTTCAGCTTTTCCTCATCAGACAATATCCAAATCGTCCATTATTCTTTCGATCGCTTTAACCAATACTCCGCCACATTCGAGCTACTCCAGATATTCCTCTAAAACTTCAGCCCGCTCAACCCGAGTCGTTCAAATCGACTTTCGAGCTCCGCTTCCTACACTAGCTCTCGCCACTCGCCGAGCACTCGCAACATGGCCCGCGATATAAAGATCATCACCTCCCGATCGATTTTGATCCTCCGCACCATCTGGCGGCAGACTTCATTTTTCGACCCATGGCTGACCCTACCGGTTCGAGCATCGCCATTCTACCTCTACTACGTCCATGACGACCACGTCCTCTAGAACTCATGTCTACTTCACAATTTAATCTGATTAAAAAGTTTTATGTATCAAAAATTTTGTTTCACTGTTTATCCACGAGCAAATTTTATGAAAGAAGTGTTTAGAGGTAATTCTTTTGATCAACCAAAGTTTCAGCTCAAGCTTCTATTCTAATTCAAAGAATCACATTCACATTCACATTCATCCACAACACACACATTCAACACATCATTATGGGCATTTCGATCATTCCCACCTGTGGGTAATTTTGTCATTTTCCTTACAGGGGTATTTTCGTAATAAATCGGGGTCAATTTCGTAGATTTTAATAAATCAAAGGCATTCTAGAATTTTCAAAACTTGAGGGTATTTTAAAAGTTTTTTTTTTCAAATCAAGGGTATTGTAGAAATTTCAAAAATCGGGGTTATTTTGGTAATTTTAGAAGTCAGGGCCATTTTAATAAATTTTCCCAAATCAGGGTATCTTACTATTTTGTAAAATAGAAGTTTTTGGTATTTTGTAAAGTAAGAACATTTTACAAAAGTCGTGGATAGTATGGTAATTTTATAAACCAAGGGCATTTTGGTAATTTTACACCTAGGGGTATTTGGGTATTTTGTAAATCAAAATATTTGAAAAATTTTCCAAATATAAAATGGTTTTACAAATCAAAGGAGTAATTTGAAAACTTAAGGTTTTTATAAACAAGATGGCTAGTCCCTTTCGGGTTTTAATTATCAAGTTTAGCCCGTGAATAAGTTCTCTTGGTTAGGGTGAACCGTTACTACGCACCAGGTAGGACTCGAGTAAAGAGGAGGTGAGTCGCTAGGACTGCTTAAGTACCAAGCTCTTACCGAATCCACTCCTAGACATGCGCACAATGGTTGCCACACCCTAACTCTCGGCGACCTACTTCAGTGTTTGTTTGATAGTCCTTAAGTCTTATGCTCTTGTTTTTGAGTAGACTAGTCCTAGGTTCAATAGCCCTAATCTACTAATCTACGTTCCCATAAAAGCCCATCAAATTCACATATTCAATTCACTTCAGTAGTCAGAGGTACTTACCTGGTGGACTTCGGGTCGGAGATACAGGTGCCATGCCAGAATAAAACTGAAAAATTTATGAAAGCCCAAATCTTTGAAAATCCCATCTTAAAAAAACATTTTTGGGCCCAAAACCCTCAAAGCCGGGTTTTGAACCGGGCTCTGATACCAAATTGAAACACCCCAAACCCGGCCCATTTGTTATGACCGAATTTGAAATGCCACTGCAGAAAAACGCTTGAAAAACTTTTGTCTTAAAGTTAAAAACATAAAATTTGTTGTCTTTACAAAATCATTGTGTAATTAAAGTTCCAAATAAAATTAAGTTGTTTAAAATAAAACATTTTCAAATAATAATATAATCGACAATCCAACTTAAAACATAATAAAAGTCCTTAAATACTTAAAATGGCCCTTATTACAAAAATTAAATGCTTTTAAATATCAAACATAAATTGTATAAAGAGAATCCATTTCGCACGGGCCACCTTGTATCCACTCCAACCCGGTCCCGAGCCTCGCACATCACCGTAAGGTTTGATAAAATTGGGTGAGTCTAATGACTCAGGTGTAATTAATCCATTGAATTCCACCCACATGTTATCCACATATTAACCATATATCGATATTAATGCAACATTATTCACATAATTTCACTTATTGGGCTTGGCCCATATCCACATCACATAGAGTTCACATATTGGGCTTGGCCCATAACCATATCACATATCGATAATAAGATAACTTAACCACATGAGTCCACATATTGGGCTTGGCCCATAACCACATTAATCCACATATCATATTGGGCTTGGCCCATTTCACACATATTCACATACAAAATTATGCAATTATAAAGCCCAACCCACTTAGGGTCCATCCTCTACACACCCCGTATCCACCTACCACACACCGGGGATTATTAAATCACCCTCTCCTTTTACTCCAATAAGGCAACAAATGCCGCCCACGCGAACTTAATCAAGAATAATCCACAACGTGACCTCATCAACGTCAATCCACGATGTAGCCGTAGCTATCATCAAAACCACGATGAGCACAAAGCCATCATTAACCACGATATGGCACATAGCCTATATCAATCACGATGAGGCACAGAGCCATTCATCAAACCACGACTCAAGTACACCCGTCCTTCTTTCATATCCCACCCATGCACATGCAACATAAAATAGTGCCATGCATGTACATGTTATTTCGCATATAATCACATATTCATATTAAAATCACTTTTAACAGATTTGGTACTTACCAATTATCGACATACCCTTGAGGGTATCCATACCACCATTTCCATTACACAAGTTAGCACATAATTAATACATACAAATATAAAACAAAAACCCGAAAACGGTAGGCTAACTACACACCGCCTATTAGTGAAATCCGAACTACTCGAATCTAACACGATCTCAAACGTGGTTTTTCCTTCTCCTTAAAAGCCGATTTGGTCTCCTACCAAATCCGAATCACACTCTGAGTTCCCTTCCTTTAGCTACACACAAAAGAACACCATTTATGGCACTAAGAACATTTGGCCAACAACATAACTTAATCCAAATAACCTTAGGCTTCCTTAACCAACTTTAAGAGTATAGAATCCTTACCACTTGACTTACCAACTTCGATTTGCTAAAGGAATGGCTTAAATCGATTGCTTCCGAAATCTCAATGAGCCTAAGAGAATAATTGAATCCTAAAAATGGTTAGAACCTTGCAAAACAATGCCCAAAGGTTTGGCCTTTGTCCATAAGAAAACATCACAGAAACGAGAAAGAAAAGAAAGAAAACGTCCATGAACACTTACCCCTTTTTATCCAAAATCAATAGAATAAAACCAAGGAGAGTCTACCCTTGAATATTCGGCCAAAACAAAGACTAAAAGAGAGGAAGAAGGTTCGACTATGGTTGAGTTGTATTAACAATAAGGATTCAATTAAAGTTGAGAAAGAGAAAGGAAAACAAAAGAAGAAGATGGAAGAGATTTCAATGGAAAAGAAATGTTTATGGCTTAAAATAAAAGAAAGTAAAGAGAGATAGAGAGATGGAAGTTTTAGCCAAGAGAGAATAGGAGGAAAATGTGATTTGAACAATATTGAAAGAAAGAAAAGATGTGGGAGAGATTCGCCAAACACTTCTTTGCTAAAAAGAAAGTGCACAAAATGCACAAAGATAGATTATAGTTTCGGTTTCAAAAGAGCAAATGAAAGAAAGGAAAATGGTATCATTTGATTCAACAAAAGAGGCTAAAATTAAAAGAAAATTGCACCAAAATGCACAAGACTTATTTGGCCAAAGAGGAGAGCTTTGGGGAGGAAAAGAAAATGCCAAAGATACACAAAATGCTAAAATGACTAACCAATTCCTCCCAAACTACCTATCAAAATTCGCCACCCCCTAGCCTTACATGCCATCCACATACATAGTCTCCCAAGTCAAATCTATCCACCCAACACTTTCCAAAACCAAGTCCTTATATCATGCCTTATGCTCTCCCAACCTTCCTTTAGTTTAAGAATCTTATCCCCAATATCAAGCTTTCCTTAAACATATATTCAACTTTAAAAGAAACAAATTCCAACCTATCATGAATAAGGTTTGACCGTCCATAAATGCTATGATGCAAAAAATATAAAATTCTCAAAATGCCTTCCATGTTACTCTAACCACTAACCTCAAGCACCTCTCAAGAGCCTTAACCATCTTGCCACTTATTCCTCTTGTGATAGAATTTAATACTTAAATTAACTTAAGTGTCAAATTCACTTAATCCATTTCACTAAATATACAATACTAAGAATTATACTAACTTCATAACTAATTCCAAACCTTCACAAAACTATACTAAGCCCACAATAAAAATTATACCCGAGCTAACACAAATAACAAAATAATACTCAAATTTTCCTAAAGCCCAAGGCCCAATTGGCCCAAATCTACTAGGCCCAATTTCGGGATATTACATCCTAACAGAATATCATATGAATGACGCATGCACATGAGTAACATCCATAAAATTCATATTCATCACATAGGGGTATTTTAGCCATTTCACAATCAAGGGTATTTTCGTAATTCTACCCTACAGGGGTATTATCATAATTCTACCCTATAGGGGTATTTTCATAAATTTCCAAATTGAGGGTCTTTTGGTAATTCTATAAATTAAGGGTACTTTGGTAATTTTACAAATTAAGGGTATTTTGGAAATTTTGTAAATCAAGGGTGTTATAGTAATTTTCCAAACTAAGGGTATTTTGGTAATTTTCAAACTAAGTTTATGTTGGTAATTTTAAAAAATCTAAGGATATTTTGGTAATTTCCAAATTAGGGGTACTTGGTCCCTCTCGAGTTTTAGTTATAGAATTTGGCCCATTAACAAGTCCTTGCGGCTAAAGCGAACAGACACTATGCACCAGGTAGGATTCCAGAGAAGAGGAGGTGGGCCACTAGGACCGCTTAAGTACCAAGCTCTCCCTAGATCCAATCCTAGACATGCATATGTCCGTTGCTCCACTCTAACCCAGCTACTTGTTCACAGACATGTTTAATTATTAGAGTAAGTCTTATGCGGTTTAAGAGTTGTTCAGAACTAGACCTAAATTCCATTAAACCCTAGCATACTTGTCTACGTCCTCATAAACCCATCAAGCCCATTTCACGTTCATATAGCCCTTTATGCCCAAATCACATCTTTATGGCCCATTAGGCCCAAATCTCGTTCTTATGGCCTATTAGGCCAAAAACAATTCTAGATCAAGTAACATGCATGACTAACTCAATTCATATAATCAAATCAATCGATTTAATCAAACTTAGCCTCCGAGCCCACCAGGCCTATTTAGCCACTTTTGGCTTTTTAGCTTTTTGACATTTCTGATATCACATGTGTACAGTGTTTGTACACACCTGGTTACTGCGACGTGCTATTATATCCTTGGTCTTGAACCTACAACCAACCAACCTTCAATCAACCACACATACTTAATCAAAATATTTACCAAAAGCCAAAACCTTACCGTAACCTTACCGTGTGCCACTGAGTTCTAATAGCCCTTCCTTAGCTACTAATCAGGAGTATCCCCTAGATCTGCACTCACACATACACCATCACAATTCGAGTGACTCATAATCCACACAAGTCACCCCTAAAGATCATACACATTCGGCCATTCATTTAAACCATAATTGAGTTGAGTACATTTACACTTTGCTAATGATCCTTACCACGCTTGCGATATCTGATCCTTACCCTTGTTAATACATGATTAACAAAAATCAAAAGTTAGATAGCACTTCGAATTTTAACAAAACACACTAAGGGGTTAACTAAATACTTACTGAATCCACTTTCGATCCTGCGGCCTAAATTTGGCTTTTAACCTTGACTGGTAGTAGATAATAATCAATTTGCGATGGAGGAACAACCACAAAGATTTGCAGTAATAGGGATTTCAGTAAGGGAAGATAATGGTAATTTGGCAATAGAAAAGTTTGGCAATGCGAGAATTCGGCAAAAAGGGATTCGGCTAGAGGGAAAAATAAAATTTAGGCTGAGGGGGTGAAAAGAAAAGTAATGGAACCTTTCAAAAGAATTCGGCACCCCCTTTTATAGCCAAAAGCCGAAACTCCCTTCCCCATAGAGTCTCATTCCACACTAACATATCCACACCTCAATCCCCCATCTTTTTTCTCTTATCTTTACCTTAATTTTCTCTCTGAATACTCCCTTCCAGAGTCCACTCTAACACCACTACTAACCATCTAGAAGGAAAAAAAAATAAAACCTCTAATTTACCACTCTCAAGCCTCAAACCTTGGACTCTTCACTTGCTAATGACACCATCTCCCTGCTCCCTAAGTGGCGTCACTTTGCCACTACACCACAAGCTCCTCTTGTGTCATTTTCCTTCTACATTTATTTAAAAGGCCTACTAACTGAAGTCATTGTTCCCTAGGGCTAAAACCAAAATTTTTCCTATACCCTTACTTGATCCCAAAACATCTCCAATACCCCTAGACACTCTAAATTCCTTAACCATTAAAGTAAACATGTAATTTGTCATTTTCTCGCTCATAAAATTTTTCTGAGACCCAAAGCCCAAAGCCCAATAGGCCCAATACTTCTAGGCCCAAATTTAGAGTGTTGCATTAGAACAATTTCACCTTTTTGGACATGATTTCTAATGAAATGATGACTTATTTCAATGTGTTTAGTCTTAGAATGCTGGATGGGATTTTTTGTGAGACAAGTAGCACTAGTATTGTCACACTTGATAGGAATAGTATCATATCGATTCTATAGTCTTTAACTTGTTGTTTCATCCATAAAACTTGAGCACAACAACTATTGATAGAAATGTATTCCACTTTAGTGGTGGACAGCGCAACACTATTTTGTTTCTTTGGAAACCATGAAATTAGCACGTTGCCTAAGAATTGGCAAGTACCAGAGGTGCTCTTACTATCTAGTTGCAACCTCTAGAATTCGCATCCGAGAAAGCATGTAAGATAAATGAAGAGTCTCTAGGATACTAAAGTCCTAAATTAGAAGTGTCTCTATGGTACCTAAAAATTCTCTTGATGGTTTGTAAATGAGATTCCTTAGGACAAGAATGATATCTAGAACACAAACAAACACTAAACATAATTTTGGGTCCACTTGTAGTAAGATAAAGTAAAAAACTAATTATTGACCTATATAATTTTAAATCCATACATTTACCTTCTTCATCTTTGTCAAGCTTTGTAGAAGAGCTCATAGATGTAGCTTGTGGCTTGAGATTTCAATCCCAAACTTCTTGAGCATTTTCCTTGGGTACTTTGTAACACCCCAAACCCGACCCAGATGTTAGGGCCGGATCTAGCATGTCACATGGTTAAGTTGGTTTAGGCTAAAAATTTCTTTCTTACTATTAACATACATTTCATGGGCCCACGAGGCCTTAAAAATACATCCGGAAGGTTTCGGAGTTCAACCAAAAACTTTCACTCTCCTTGAAAATTTTTGTCTAAATAGGGGTTACATGCCCGTGTGACTTGGGACACACCTCTGTGGGCAGGCCGTGTGGTCACACACGCCCATGTCCCTTGCCTGTGTAGAATTTATTTTTTATTTCAAACCTACAGGGGTTTCTACACAGTCGAACACACGCCCGTGTCCTTCACACGGCCTGGACACGCCCGTGTCCTCACCCGTGTGAAAACTAAGGGTATTCTATTTATGACATCAACAACCCTTTAAGAAACACACGGCCTAGGCAAACACCCGTGTGCTGGCCCGTGTGATGATTCAAATTCTCGTAACTAAATGCAGGGGACACACGGTGTAACATCTAGGATTTAGGGGCTTTGCATCTTTTGTGTTTTCTATGTATTGATGTGTTATGCTTGTGGTTTGGACATGATTGAGGGCCTCGAGAAGTTATAGGGGTTACGCCGAAGCTTTCGTAGAATTTTAGTTTTGGGTACTTTAGGGGGGATAGCCAAATAGGAGTTGGACTTTAGGGGTTTTTAGTTGTGTTAAAGGACATAAGGTAATGCAGTGGAAGAGTGGCAAGGGAACGCCACTTAGCATGCATGGAATGGCGTCACAAGGAGTTGAGAGGGAGAAGGTTCGAAACTCTTAAGTAGCAAGGAAGAGTTATTTTGGCTCAGGCAAGGGAGGTGGTTGGATGACAATCAAACTCTAGAGGAGAGAGGTAGGATTTGGTCAAGCAATTCAAACAATTGGAAGAGAGAAATTTAAGGAGTTTGAATCATTCAAACTGGTTTAAATGAGTCGAAGAGAGGAAAAGTAGGAGTGATGGAATGGACAACATAGTGGGGGAGTCTTAGCCAAATCTTTGAGGTGTGTGAGAGGTGGGGAGCATTCGGTTTTGAGGTAAAGGATTGCCAAAAATCACCTAGTCAATTTCCACTCTTTTCTTCTTTTGTGAACTTTAGCCGAAATTAAGAAGACCATTTGGGCAATATTTCTTTCAGTCTCTTTTCCATTCATCCTCAAAATTGAAACCTTGCTCTTCTCTTCACCTTCTATTTCCTCTTTCTCCTTCCATGAACTTTTCTCTTGCTGAATTCTCTTGATTTTCCTCATCTTGTTCTTATTTCTTTTTCCATTCACTAGAAGCCGAAACCACACCTTCATCTTTCCTCTTAGTCGAAACCTCTAGGTCTCAAGATTACTTCTTTTATTTCTTTTCTTGAACTATTCACCATAGCTGAATTCTCATCTCAGGGTCTGGTAAGTTTCGTTATTCTTTTTCTGTTTTCTCTTTTCTTTTCCTTCTAGGCTGAATAGGTTCTTAATCTTTTTCTGGACTTTATTTTTTACTTTTCTTCCCTGGTAGCCAAATCTTCTTTGTCCTGTCTGTTGGTGCCGAATCCTAAAGATAATCAGGGGTGAGTAGATGAGGTTGGTTTGGTCGAATGGTCTTGTAACCCATTCTCTTTTAGCCGAATCACATTTGGTTTTTATGTAGGTCTGTAATCAACGTTTTAATCCAAGTTTGCTAACTTTGGGATTCAATCGACTTAGGTAGGAAGATTCATCCTAGTCGTACTATCAATCGATTTATCTTCTATCTGTCACTTTAACCTTGTTGGATGGATACTCAAATCATATCTATCGTAGTGAGTTTTATCGAAGCTTTTGATGGATGCAAGATATATAAAAGTTGGAGAGGGAGGCAAAACCTTTAGGTTCAATCCCTAGGTTCAAGAAGAGAGCGGTGTCTGCTATTCGTGATTGGCCACCGGGTTGTGGGCCAGTTTTTGAGCGGAGTAGTAAACCGATAGTCGTGATCCCAGCCAGTGAGAGTGTTGACTTCAATAGTTTAGTGTTGTGTGTAATCAAGTGTGTAACTTCTCACACCATCTGTAAGGTTGTGTTAATGTAATATTATATTCTGTTAAATGCTAAAACTCGGTATGGCTAGTGGGTTACCCTTGGAGGGTAAAGGCGAGACATCAAGTTAGTGATTCCTGTTACACCAAATAATGGTTATGATGAGATGACATGTTATATGTGATGAGCATCCTATACATGCATACCGAAACCTGTTGAAACCATACATCAGCATCTTATGCTTGCATGGGGTTGGGATTGTGATATTAAAGGGGAAGTGTTGTAGTGGCTCTGCCATGATCTGTTGTAGTGGCTCTGCCACGATCTATTCAAGTGACTATGTCACGATTCTGACGATGACCAGCATGACTGCCATCGATGGTGTGTAGCGGTGAGGGTTGATTATAGAAATCCCCATTGGTGTGATTGGCAGGTACGAGTGGTGTGTAGCGGATGGAAATCTAGGATTGGGATGGGTTCTACATTATTCTGGCATATGTTGTTCTGTTACTATGTTCTGTAGGGCTAAGGCTCAATCTGGTGGTGCTTGAGTGTTGCACACTAAGTCTTGTGACTCACCCCATTGTTTAGCATTTTTTAGGTAGCATATAGTGCAACGGACCGGGCTGGAGAGGAGCACGAGGTGGCCATGCATGGTTTTATTTCATTCAATAAAGAACTTTACTTATTTCCAATATCTGGTTTTGTTTTCACCCTGTAATAAGGTCACTAAAAATCGGGTTTTAAGTTTGGATTTTAAGTTTTAAACACTCAAGTTATATGACTAGTTGAAATAATAGTATGTTTTAAAAGAAAACATAAAGGCAACGTAGTTTTCATGCGACCAAACTATTTAGTAAATTATTATCTTTTGCGACAAAACACTCGTAGCATAAATGGACAACATGGGTTTTCAAAAGTCACTTGATTTTGCAACTTGGCAAATTTAACTAGGTTAACATGTAACTACTAAGTTTTCTAAACATTTGACAAAATTTAAAATGCGACAGAAGGATTAAACTAAAATTTTCCCTTAGGAATGCAATGTGTTTCATAAATTCTTCTTAGTGACATACCAAGATCCGGCCGTGGTGTTTGGGCTAGGTTTGGGGTGTTATAAATTGGTATCAGAGCCAGGTTCAAAAGCTCAGCTTTGGGTTTTGGGTTCAAAATGTTTTCTAATGATGGGTTTTTTTATATAAACATATATACATATAAGATGAAATACATATTATTATTTTTTTAGCATGGCATCCGAGTCTCAGGCCCAAGTCCGCCAGGTAAGTTTTCTGATTAAACAAGGGATTTGTACAAAATTGCGTGTGCTAAGTGAATATTTTGCCATGGATGTTATAACTAAGGAACTATACCTTAGAAATGAAAACTTTTAGGTTGTATGTGAATCGTGGAAACTACTTTGAAATTATCTTTCATAAATTTTTTACTCTTTAATAACAGTGGAAGAAATGCTAATTCATAAAATTTCTTTAAATCAGATTAAGACGAGATTATAGAGATGAGTACTAGGGGATGCGGCAGTAATGTGCATGGTCGTGGTAGAGGCAGAATCGCTGTGTCAGAACCAGTGGGATCTGGTCATGGGTCATGTAGTAAGATACCGGTACCACCAGCGGTAGGAGTGGAATTTAGGACCAAACAGGTGGGGATGAGGCAGTGTCTCAGGCAATGTTACGGGTATTAGAGAGAGTCGTTGGGGCAAGCATGGGTAATGGGGCTTGGAAATCAATGTCTGAACGACTTCGAGCCAACGGAGCAGAAATGTTTAGGGGCATTTCTGGCGTAGCCCCTAATATAGCTGAGTATTGGTTAGAGGCAAGTGAGCGCATAATGGATGACCTTGACTTCACAGTAGAGGAGAAATTGAAAAAGGTGGTGTCTCTTTTTGAGACGAGGCCTATCAGTGGTGGCTTACGGTAAAAGAGGGAACTCCAGCGGACCGAATTGATTGGGATTTCTTTAAGGCATCATTTCAGGGAAAGTACGTCGGGGCCAGCTATGTTGATGCCCAGAGAAAGGTATTTTTGAATTTGGTACAAGGGAGCAAATCTGTGTCCGAGTATGAGGCAGAATTTCTACGCTTGAATCGTTACGCTCGAGGTATTGTGGCGACTATGAGCACTGCGTATGGTTTAAATATGGGCTACAGGATGAGTTAAGGGTGTTGATAGCACTGCAACGAGAAAAGGACTTTGCCGTTCTAGTGGAGAAGGTTAAAATAGCTAAAGAGGTAAAGCAGACAGAGAAGCAGAATAAGGATAAGGATCAAGGTAGGAATAAGAGAAGTTTTGGGTCGTCAGGTTCATCTGGGGGTTTTCAGAAAAGGCCTAGGGTTGATGGGCCAGCTCGTGCTCCAACCGCGGCTGCAAGGGGTCAGTTTTGATCGTGTGTTTTGTGTGGGAATGTGCATTATGGGGAATGTAGAAGAAGAACCGGTGGATGTTTTAGGTGTGGATCTATGGATCATATGATAAAAGATTGTCCACAGGTGGATTAGGTGCAGCCAGCTAGATGAGGTTCTGATAAGGTTAGGAGGGGTGGTCAATCATTAGCGAGGGGCCGTGGCCCAGCCAGATGTGGAAATGGATTTGGTCGGGGTCGTGGGGTGCCTGGTAGGGGTGCTAGTAATGCAGATGCAAGGCAACCAAGTCTAGTATATGCAGCTCGTCGGTGAGAGGATGGTAATGCACCAGACGTTATAACCGGTACGTTTCTTATAGCTGATCCTCCATTTATTGCTTTGATTGATATTGGATTAACCCACTCTTATGTTGCATGCTCAGTATCTGAGACTTTAAGTATAGAATATGAAATAACTGCTAGGAAAATGACTGTGGTTAGCCCGTTAGGACAATCCATGATAGTGGACAAACTATTTAGGAATATACCTCTAGAGACTCAAGGAGTAGTGTTTCGGCAGACTTAATGGAACTACCATTTGGGGAGTTTGATCTCATCTTGGGAATGGATTGGTTGGTGAAACATCATGCTAAACTAGATTGCAAGACTAATCATTTGGTGTTGAGTACCCCGAAAAAGGTAGAGGTGGTTGTGATAGGGGAAAGAAGGAATTATTTGTCCAACGTGGTTTCTGCGTTGAAGGCTGTTAAGATGGTTCGGAAGGGATGCAATGCATTCCTAGCTTTTATTAGTGCATTGGACCAAAAGGAAGTGACTGTTAATGAGGTTGGAACATTAATGGATTTTACGGACATCTTTCTTGAGGAGTTGCTGGGATTACCTCCAGATCGTGAAGTGGAGTTTAGAATTGAGCTACTTTCAGGTACGACTCTGGTGTCCATCGCCCCTTACAGAATGGCGCCAAAGTAGTTGGTAGAACACAAAACTTAGATCCAGGAACTATTGGACCGTTGTTTCATCAGACCGAGTGTGTCTCCGTGGGAAGCGCCGATCCTATTTACGAAGAAGAAGGACAGGTCTATGCGTATGTGCATTGGCTACTGCTAGTTGAACAAGTTAACTATCAAGAACAAGTACCTGCTGCCGAGGATAGCGACCTGTTTGATCAACTCAAAGGGGCCTTGGTCTTTTCAAAGATAGATTTGAGGTCGGGATATTATCAGCTTAAGGTCAAGGAAGCAGATGTTCACAAGATAGCTTTCCGAACTCGCTATGGTCACTATGAATTCCTAGTGATGCCATTTGGTTTAACAAATGCACCAGCGGCGTTAATTAATATGATGAAATGAGTTTTTCAACCTTACCTGGATTGGTTTGTCATTGTATTCATAGATGACATCTTGGTATATTCCAAATCTAAGGAGGAGCACGATTCGCATCTGCGGGTGGTTCTGCAGATTTTGAGGGAGAAGCAGCTATATGATAAGTTTAGCAAGTGTGAGTTTTGGTTGAAAGAGGTTACATTTCTAGGTCATGTTGTATCGATGGAAGGGATTAGGGTGGATCCCGGAAGATAGAAGCTGTGTTAGATTGGAAACCGCCGAAGTCTGTGGCAGAGATTTGAAGTTTCTTGGGGTTGGCTGGGTACTACAGAAGGTTTGTTGAGGGGTTCTCCTTGATTACGGCACCCTTAACTAAGTTGTTGGGGAAAGGGGAATCTTTTGTTTGGACCGCAAGCAGCAGGAAAGCTTTGAGAAACTAAAAAAGGTCTTGACAGAGGTTTCGGTGTTGATTCAGCCTGAGGCCAGTAAGGAGTTCATAGTTTTTTGTGATGCTTCACACACGGGATTTTGGTGTGTACTAATGCAGGATGGGAGAGTTGTAGCGTATGCGTCTCGACAGCTAAGACAGCATGAGAAAAACTATCCCACGCATGATTTGGAGTTGGCTGCGGTGGTGTTCGCTCTAAAGATCTAGAGACATTATCTGTCTGGGGAAAAGTCCGTTATCTACACCGACCATAAGAGTCTGAAATACCTCCTTACCCAGAAGGTGTAACATCCTGAATTAATAGGCCTATGCATTTAATTTGTGGTTATCTGTGATGTGTTAATTAGAGTGTTAGGGGTCCAGATTGGGCTCAGGATAGGGAAAAGGCCTTGGTTAAATTTTCTGTTTGGACATTATAGGGTTTAAAAGATGGTATCTGTGGTTTAAATTACAAAATGGGCTTATGGCCCAGTAGCAAGGGGCATTGCAAAGGAACTATAAGGTGGCGTCATTAGCAGGTGAAGAGGCCGCTTGGAGCCCATGTATTTGTGTCATTTTTGGCACTTAAAGGAGGAGCAAGTGGGACGGCAATAAGGGTTAAAATTAGGAGGGATTAAATGACTTGGATAATGTGGATAAAGTGCTGATAAAGGAAGGAAGAGGTGGTGTTATTTAGGCCTCTTTCGGAAGTGTGAATGGATAAAGATAAGGGAGAAAGAATAGGAGTTATCTTTGAATAGCCGATGGTGGCGGTTCCATCTCTTTGAGGGGGGAAGGAATCAGTTTCAATATGCCAGAGGGGTGTTGAAATTTCCCTCATTAATTGATTAGTTTTTAGCTCGAGGAAGGGGCATTTTCAGGTTTTAGGTAGTAGGTGCCGAGATTCTGTGTTTAGGTGGGGGGAATATCTTTTTACTTTCGGCAATAGGGTTTTATTTGCCATTCTTTTCTCTCATTATTCAAAAGTCGAAACCCTTAATCTTATTCTCTCATCTACACTTTTATGCAAAAGCCGAAATTCTATTCTTTTCTCTACTTTCATGTAACACCCCAAACCCGGTCAACATACCACAACCAGATCTGGCATGCCACGGAGTGATAACCTTTTAAAACCAAAAGTTTGTCAGATAATTTTCTTTGGAAACCCTTTTGTAGTACGAAAGGTTTAGAAATCCTTGTTTGAAAATCTACTTATTCTTGCAAGTTTTAGAAAACACACAAGTTATCTTCTTTTAAGTGATGTTACCCGATGGCAATGTTTTAAAACCCGAAGGAGTTATAGTTTTTAATACATTGCTTTTTACCCGTTAATTTAACAATACCATATATCCAACATATGTATAACATAATCAAAATAAAAGCAAGTAATAAAAACCCAAAATAAAACTTAGCGACCTTATTACAAACCCAAAACCAAATTTAAAGAAATTAATAAAACCGAAATAATATTTTAAAGTCAAAAGTCGAATCAAGCATGCATGGTAGCCTCGAGTCCTCCCGGCTCCATATCGCAATCCAAGCCTCATCTACAAAATATAAGGGAAGGGGTGAGTCACCGAGACTTAGCATATAAATCCCCAACCCGATAGTGCAAACACTTACACAAATTATCAGTAAAAACATGCAAATCATGCAACCCTTAACCTAACCATCCAATCTCCTTTAACTATCCCGTGTTGTCAAAACCACTGGTGGTCAAAACCACTGGTGACCGTAGTCACAAATATATCGGTGTGGTCAAAACCACTGATGACCAAAGACACAAATCAAGTGATGGGGCCAACCCATCTTGTGGTCAAAACCATTGATGACAATCCCGTAATCAACATGTGGGGCCTACCCACTGTGGTACCAAACCACTGGGACGAGTCACAATATTCATATGTGGTCAAAACCACTGGTGGTCAAAACCACTAGGACTTAGTCACAAAATATAATAACAAGACGGGGTCAACCCGTCGTGTGGTCAAAACCACTGGTGACAGTCCAAATATTTCTTCCCCCTCCTCTCATCAATCCCATCATCATGTCCATATCATACGTGTCATAATATCATGTATCATGCAATAACGCATAGCATAGCATATATCAATGTCATGATGATGTATATCAAAAATCGCATAACAGGGGACTTACCCGGAATCCAAGCTCATACCCACAAGGCATAATCGCCGATTTCATTGGCTATAACAATAACATAATAGGCATATTATACTAATAAAGTGTGTAAGCGTTACACACCTGACTATTCGTAGGTCTAGCGAAATCCTGAAATGTTGCCTTCCCTTTCTTTCAATCGGCCAACATCATATTTTTAGATCTAAAGCCTTTCATCTTAATCACAAAATCCCGAAGGATGAATTGCACAAGGATAACTCCTTACCTTAGTGCCGATTTGGTTTCCAGCCAAATCCGAAACCACGTAATGATCCCCCTTGCAATTGGCTAAACACTAATACACACAAATGGTTAGCCTTAGACTTCTGAACAATTAAGAAACGGGTATTGAGATGTTAAAACCTTACCTAGATCGGCCACCAAATCCCAGAGATTCGGTTACACACCTTCCTACAATCGGTTTAAACATACCATTAAGAATCCAAAGGCCATTTGGCCATAACATAAATCCCAAAGCCAAATGAGTTTGTCGCCCCTTACCTTAATGATTGATTCGGCCTTTAATCCCCAAAGATCGGCACACCTTATTGATTTTAAGGGTTTCGGCCACTTTACCAAAATAAGAGATCTCACCCTTCGAACATTGAATAAACAAAAGAGAATATGGCAAGTGAGATTTTGGCTTTCCTGAACCAGTTGAGAAAAAGGAGAATAAGCTATACTTACCAGAAAGGTTTGGCTATGAATCCAAAAGAAGAGAAAATGAGAAATTGCAAGAGAGAGAGAGAGAGAGAGAGAGAGAGTGATGGTTTCGAATAGAAGAAGAGAAGAAGATTTGATTTGGTTCTGAGGAGGTTCAGCTATTGAGGGTTTCAAGAAAAGGATGAAACAAAAATAAAAAGAGAAATAGGTATGGTGTTTTCGGCTTGAGCAAAATAGGAGAGAATAGGTGAACAAAGATGGTTTTTGGCAAAATAGGCTAATCAATGAGAACCGAAAAGAAAAGAAAAGAAAAGAAGAGGACTAAGTTTCGGCTCTTCAAAGGAAGTTGCAAACTTGGTTTGGCCAAATACCCAAGTTGCCAAAAGAGAAAACCAAAATAAGGAGAAAGTAAGAGGGTTTTGATTTCTGGCACTAATTGAAAATGAAGAAGGCTCACTACACTAGCCGAAAAGGCATCCACACTTGGCTATGGAGATTTGGCACACCTAGTTTCCCAAATTGACTACACCTCTTCCCCCAAAGTCCAAAATTTGGCCAACTCCTCAAGGCTCTCCCATCCACTCATTCAAATCAGTTTGAATGAATCAAACCCACATTTTTCTCTTCTCCATCCAAGTCAAATCCATTTAACTCCTTCTATCCTCATCTCCTAGAGTCCATCCTGAGCACTCCTCCTCCTAGCTTGTGGCGTGAAAAAAAAATAGCAAAAAAGGGATTTTTGCAGCTCGAACCCAAGCACTCCTTCCCTGCTTGTGGCGTCACACTCCTGGCCCTTGTGGCGCCTCCTTGGCCACTTTTCCACTGGTATTCTTATGTCTAGAACTCCCAATAATTTCTCTTAACCCCTAACTCTCCTAGGTCCCTTTTACTAAAACTTAAAACAAAAATTTTCCCACAGCTCGAGCCTACCCTTGGCTTATACCTTGATCTTAAAACACCTTAATTACTACCAAAATCAAGCCATACCTATGCAAAAACAATTTAAACACAACAGCCTCTATTTCAGGATGTTACAGTTTTACCCCCTTAAAAATAATTTCGACCTCAAAATTACCTGGTCATAAGAGTTGAGGGTATTGCTGCCGCATCACGTCCTCTGGCTCCCACGTAGCTTCTTCCACGCCATGATTCTGCCATAAAACTTTTACCAGGGGTACTGACTTCCTACACAAGACCTTGACATCCCGATCCAAAATTCGTACCGATTCCTCTTCGAAAGACAAGTCCGAGCTCACCTCAATCTCTGCAACCGGTGCAACGTGCGACAGATCTAATCGATAGCACCTAAGCATCAAAACATGGAAGACGTTGTGAATCTAACTTAACTCTACTGGCAACTCCAGCTGATAAGCTACCGGTCCTACTCGCTTCAACACCATGTACGACCCGATAAACCTAGGGCTTAGCTTCCTTTCCGCCCAAATCTCAGCATTTTCTTCCATGGCGATACCTTCAAAAAAACCTTATCACCCACTGCATACTCTATATCTCTGCATTTTAGATCAGTGTAAGACTTCTGTCTGTCCGACGCTTCCTTGAGACGAGCTCGAATCACCTTAACCTTATCCTCAGTTTCTGCCACCAACTCCGGACCCAAAATATGCCATTCACCCAACTCTGTCCAACACGTAGGTGTACGACATTTCCGTCCATACAGTGCCTCATATGGTGCCATCTGGATACTCGCTTGATAACTATTGTTATAAGCGAACTCTGCCAATGGTAGATACTCCTCCCAACTACCACTGAAATCCAGAACACAGCCCCTTAGCATATCCTCTAAAATCTGAATTACTCTTTTTAGACTGTCCATCGGATTACGGGTGAAAAGCTGTGCTGAAATCCAACCTCGTTCCCAAAGCTTGATGTAAAGCTCCACAGAACCTCGACGTGAACCTCGGATCCCTATTCGAGATAATTGACACTGGCACACCATGCAACCTTACTATCTCGGCCACATACAACTTGGCTAACTTCTGAAGTGAATAATCAACCCTTACCGGTATGAAATGAGCTGATTTAGTCAAACAGTCCACAATCACCCAGACTGAGTCCTTTTTGCTAGGCGTAAGGGGTAGCCCACTGACAAAGTCCATGGTAATCCTTTCCCACTTCCATTGAGGAATCTTCACAGGCTGAAGTAAACCTGACGGTGATGTTCAGCTTTAACCTACTAACACGTCAGACACTTGCCCACAAACTCAATCACTTCCCGCTTCAGTCCTGGCCACCAGAACTACTTTTGAAAATCCGGTACATCTTGCTACCTCTAGGATACATAGCGTATGGGCTGCTATGTGCATCCTGAAGAATCCTTTGCCTCAACTCGATGTCCTTCAGCATACAAGCTCTCCCTTGAAAACACAACACTCCATCGTGAGACAAGCTGTATCCTTCTAACCCATTACTCTGAACTTGCAACCTCCGAGCATTCAAACCATCATCTACTAACTATTTCTCCTTAATCTGCTCTACCCAAGTCAGCTTTACTTGCAATTCCACCAACAAACTCCCATCGTCATACAGACTAAGGTGAGCAAACATCGCTCGCAGGTCTGTGACCACCTTACGGCTCAACGCATCTGCTACAACTTAATCTACCTTCGCTGTCTCAAGTTTAAATCCTTCTGCGTCAAAAGATACTTCAAACTCTTGTGGTCCGTGTAGACTATCGACTTTTCTCCGTATAAATAGTGTCTCCATATTTTTAAGGCAAAAACCACTGCAGCAAATTCCAGATCATGTGTCGGGTAGTTAACCTCATGCGGTCTCAACTGTCGAGACGCATATGCCACTTCTTTCCCTTCCTGCATCAACACACATCCCAAGCCAGTATGTGATGCATCACAGTAAACCGTGAATACCTTTCCTGCCTCAGGCTGTACCAGAACCAGAGCTTCCATCAAAATCTTCCTCAACTTGTCAAAACTTTCCTGTTGTTTTTTCGACCATACAAATGGAACTCCTTTCCTTAATAATTTGGTCAACGGCGTCGCGATCAGAGAAAATCCTTCCACAAATCTCTGGTAATACCCTGCCAGACCTAGAAAACTCTGAATTTCTATAACCGACCTAGGTGGTTTTCAATCCAACACCGCCTCAATCTTATGAGGGTCCATTCTAATCCCTTCTGCAGACACTACGTGACCCAAGAAAGTTACTTCCCTAAGCCAGAATTTGCACTTACTGAACTTGGCAAATAGCTGCTTCTCCCTTAGAATTTGCAAAACCACCCGTAAGTGCGTATCATGATCCTCCTCAGTACTTGAGTACACCAATATGTCGTCTATGAATATTACGACAAACTGGTCCAAGTACTGCTGGAACACCCGATTCATCAAGTCCATGAATGCTGCCGGTGCATTGGTTAACCCAAACGGCATCACCAGAAACTCGTAATGCCCATATCGAGTACGAAATGCCATCTTATGAACATCAACCTCCTTCACTTTGAGTTGATGGTGCCCTGACCTGAGATCTATCTTCGAGAAAACCGATGCACCCTTAAGTTGATCAAACAAGTCGTCAATCCTGGGCAACGGGTACTTATTTTTGATCGTCAATTTGTTCAGCTGGAGGTAGTCTATACACATTCGCATTGTACCGTCTTTTTTCTTCCCAAAGAGCACAGGTGCTCCCCAAGGGGATATACTTGGTCGAATGAAACCTCGGTCCAACAACTCCTAGATTTGGGCCTTCAGCTCCACCAATTCCTTTGGCGCTATTCTATACGGGGCAATAGACCTGGCAGATTTGAATGTGTCTATACCAAATTCAACTTCCCGATCCGGAGGCAGACCTGAAAGTTCCTCTGGGAATACATCCGCAAATTCCCCTATAGTTCGAACACTCTTTACAGCTGCACCCTTGGCTCCCAAAGCACAAACATGCACCATGAAAGCCTCACTACCCTTCCTGACCATTTTCTCTGCCTTCAGTGCATAGACCACACTAGATAAGTAATCTCTCCTATTACCTATCATCACCACCTCCTCACCTTCCATTGTCCTCAACACCATACGCTTAGTCGTGCAATCCAAACTGGCTTGGTACTTCACCAGCCAATTCATCCCGAGAATCAGATCGAACTCCCCAAACGGCAGTTCCATCAAATCAGCCAAAAACACGACCCCTTGAAGTTCTAGGGGTACATCCCTATATAGTTTACTTACTTCTACAGAGTGATCTAAAGGGCTTATCATAGTCATCTTCCTAGAAGTAATCTCAAAATTCAAGTTCATAGTTTCCACTATACTACTGGCTACATATGAGTGTGTCGAACCCAAATCTATTAAAACATTATAAGGTAGTCCAAAGGTTAAGAATGTACCGGTTATGATGTCCGGTGTGTCACCCTCCTCTCGACGCCTCGCTGTGTAGACCAGTCCAGGCTGTCTCACCTCTGTACCACCTACACCTCTGCTCGGTGCTCCACGGCCTCTACCAGAGCCATTACCTCCCTTGGCAGCACCACAACCCCTCGTGGTGTGACCATCCCTCCTGCTCGAGTATGCGATTCGATCCCCAGATGCGCAACCTAGCTGACCTCTGTGGACAATCCCTCACTCGGTGCCCCATCGATCCGCACTCAAAGTATCCCCTATTTCCAGTCCAACATTCTCCCGTGTGAGACTTTCCATATCGAGCACATCGTGGCGGCCACTGAGTATCAACAGTAGTAGGCCTAGCAGCTTGATTCAGCCCACTATATCTACCTCATTTCTGCTGATTCTCGGTAGACCCAGATGATCCAAAATTCCTCTTATTCTAACCCTTGTCCTGATTCCGTCTAACCAACTGCTTCACTTTTTCCGCAACCTTGGCCTTTTCCACTAAGACCGTAAATTTTCTCTCTTGTTGTAGAGTAATCGGCAACCTCAGATCGTCCCTTAATCCATCCTCGAATCTGACGCATCTCTCATGCTCCATAGCTATAATGTCGCGAGCATATCGACTCAATCTTAAGAATTTTGCCTCGTACTCTGATACGGACTTACTTCCCTAAACCACTCTCAGAAACGCCTTCCTCTGCGCATCAATGTAACTGGTCCCGACATACTTCTTCTGATAAGCTGCCTTAAAGTAATCCCAAGTGAGATCATCTGCTGCAGCACCATCCCGAACCGTGAGCCACCACTGATATGACTCATCACGGGGAAGCGACACTACTCCCTTTAGTTTCTCCTCAACCGTCAGATCCAAATCGTCCATGATTCGTTCTGTCGCATCCAACCAATACTCAGCCATATTGGGTGCCACACCAGATACTCCTCAGAATACCTCAGCTCCATTGGTTCGGAGTCATTTAGATACAGATTTTTGAGCTCCCGTACCTCTACCTGCTCTAGCCACTCTTTCTAGCACTCGCAGCATCGCCTTCGACACTACATCTTCTGCCGTTTGATCCTGATCCTCTACACCAGTAGCTGGTGATGGTGGTATCTCATTCTCAGACCCTTGACTAGACCTAATGGGTTCCGATACGATCATTCTGCCTCTACCGCGCCCTCGCACATTGCGACCACGTCCCCTAGTACTCATATCTAATTCACGATTTAATTTGCATAAGAAATTTTTATGAATTAGCATCTGTTTCACTGATTACCCACGAATAAGTTTTATGTAAAGAAATTTGGTAGTGGTTCTTTCAATCATCACACAGTTTTAAGTTCAATTACCTACCCTAATACAGCGAATCACATTTACTCATCAATAACCTCCTCCACCCGTATCCCACATGTAGGGGTATTCTCATCATTTCACTACCCGGGGGTATTTTTGTAATTTAACCTATCGAGGTATTTTTAGTAATAAATCAGGGTTAATTTGGAAACCTTTACAAATCATAGGTATTTCAAAAATTCTAGAAATTGGGGTATTTTGGTAATTTCATAAACCAGGGGTATCTTCGTAATTTTCCAAAGTATGGTTTCAGGTGATTTTACAAAGTAAGGGTATTTTGGAAAATTTTCAATTCGGGCGTATTCCGACAATTTTCCATAATGAGGGTATTTTGGTAATTTTTTTTTACAAGTCAGGGTAATTTGGTCATTTTTCAAATCAGGGGTATTTTGGTCATTTCTTAAATCAAGATTACTGTGGCAATTTTGAAATCAAGGTTTAATTTTAGAGTGTTACAAAAGCAGATGGTGGTCCTTTCGGGTTTTAATTATTAAATTCGGCCTGTGAATAAGTCGTCTTAGCTAGGGTGAACCGTCACTACGAACTAGGTAGGATTCGAGTGAAGAGGAGGTGAGTCATTAGGACTGCTTAAATACCATGCTCCCCCTGAATCCATTCCTAAACATGCGTAAAACGGTTGCCACACCCTTAACTTAGCGACGTACTCACAGGTTTATTTAACGGTTGCCTGTGAATAGTTTTGAATACATTACTTTTTACCCGTTAATTTAACAAGACCATATATCCAACATAGGTATAACATAATCAAAATAAAAGCAAGTAATAAAAACCCAAAATAAAACTTAGCTACCTTATTACAAACCCAAAACCAAATTTAAAGAAAATTAATAAAACAGAAATAGTATTTTAAAGTCAAAAGTCAAATCAAGCATGCATGGTCGCCCGAGTCCTCCTGGCTCCATATCTGTAATCTACGCCTCAACTGCAAAATATAAGGTAAGGGGTGAGTCACCGAGACTCAGTGTATAAATCCCCAACCCGATAGTGCAAACACTTACACAAATTATCAGTAAAAACATGCAAATCATGCAACCCTTAACCTAACCATCCAATCTCCTTTAATTACCCCGTGTGGTCAAAACCACTGGTGGTCAAAACCACTGGTGATCGTAGTCACAAATATATCAGTGTGGTCAAAACCATTGATGATCGAAGTCACAAATCAAGTGATGGGGCCAACCCATCGTGTGGTCAAAACCACTGATGACAATCCTGTAATCAACATGTGGGGCCAACCCACTGTGGTACCAAACCACTGGGACGAGTCACAATATTCATATGTGGTCAAAACCACTAGTGAAATTCCAAATATTTCTTCTCCCTCCTCTCATCAATCCCATCATCATGTCCATATCATACGTGTCATAATATCATGTATCATGCAATAACGCATAGCATAGCATATATCAATGTCATGATGATGTCTATCAAAAATCACATAACAGGGGACTTACCCGGAATCCAAGCTCATACCCACAAGGCATAATCGCTGATTTCATTAGCTATAACAATAACATAATAGGCATATTATACTAATAAAGTGTGTAAGTGTTACACACCTGACTATTCGTAGATCTAGCGAAATCCCGAAATGTTGCCTTCCCTTTCCTACAATCGGCCAACATCATATTTTTAGATCTAAAGCCTTTCGGCTTAATCACAAAATCCTGAAGGACAAACCGCACAAGGATAACTCCTTACCTAAGTGTCGATTTGGTTTCCAACAAAATCGAAACCACGTGATGATCTCTCTTGTAATCGGCTAAACACTAATACACACAAATGGTTAGCCTTGGACTTCTAAACGATTAAGAAACGGGTATTGAGATGTTAAAACCTTACCTAGATCAGCCACCAAGTCTCAGATATTCGGCTACACACCTTTCTACAATCGGTTTAAACATACCATTAAGAATCCAAAGGCCATTTGGCCATAACATAAATCCCGAAGCGAAATGAGTTTGTCGCCCCTTACCTTAATGATTGATTCGGCCTTTAATCCCCAAAGATCGGCACACCCTATTGATGTTTAAGGGTTTCATCCACTTCACCAAAATAACAGATCTCACCCTTCAAACATTGAGGAAACAAAAGAGAATATGGCAAGTGAGATTTCAGCTTTCCTGAACCAGTTGAGAAAAAGGAGAAGAAGCTATACTTACCAGAAAGGTTCGGCTATGAATCCAAAAGAAGAGAAAAGGAGAAATCGTAAGAGAGAGAGAGTGATGGTTTCGAATAGAAGAAGAGAAGAAAATTTGATTCGATTTTGAAGAGGTTCAGCTATTGAGGGTTTCAAGAAAAAAGATGAAACAAAAATAAAAAGAGAAATAGGTATGGTGTTTTCGGCTTGAGCAAAATAGGAGAGAATAGGTGAACAAAGATGGTTTTCAGCAAAATAGGCTAATCAATGAGAACCAAAAAGAAAAGAAAAGAAAAGGAGAGGACTAAGTTTCGGCTCTTCAAAGGAAGTTGCAAACTTGGTTTGGCCAAATACCCAAGTTGCCAAAAGAGAAAACCAAAATAAGGAGAAAGTAAGAGGGTTTCGATTTCTGGCACTAATCGAAAATGAAGAAGGCTCACTACACTAGCCGAAAAGGCATGCACACTTGGCTATGGAGATTCGGCACACTTAGTTTCCCAAACCGACTACACCTCCTCCCCCAAAGTCTAAAATTCAGCCAACTCTTCAAGGCTCTCCCATCCACTCATTCAAATCAGTTTGAATGAATCAAACCCACATTTTTCTCTTCTCCATCCAAATCAAATCTGTTTAACTCCTTCTATCCTCATCTCCTAGAGTCCATCCTGAGCACTCCTCCTAGCTTGTGGCGTAAAAAAGAAATAGCAGAAAAGGGATTTCTACAGCTCGAACCCAAGCACTCCTTCCCTGCCTGTGGCGTCACACTCCTGGCCCTTAGTGGTGCCTCCTTGGCCACTTTTCCACTGGCATTCTTGTGTCTAGAACTCCCAATAATTTCTCTTAACCCCTTACTCTCCTAGCTCCCTTTTACTAAAACATAAAAAAAAATTTCCCACAGCTCGGGCCTACCCTTGGCTTATACCTTGATTTTAAAACACCTTAATTACTACCACAATCAAGCCATACCCATGCAAAAATAATTTAAACACAACATCTCCCATTTCAGGATGTTACATTTCATCTCCATAGCCGAATACCCTTGTCTATTCTTTTCTCTTTGCTGATTTTTTTCATCAAAGTCGAATATTCATAGATCTCTTGACATCATCTTTTCTTTCTGATCTTCTCAAAGGCAGAAATTCTCTAGGAGTTGCCAAATTCTCTGTGTTAAGGTAAGTGCCAATTCCTTCTATTCTTCTTTCTTCTCTTCCGATTTTTGAGACCATAGCCGAATGGCTAATTAGTTGTTAGGCCATCTTTAGTTTGACATTTTCACTGATCTCGTGTTCGTTTTGGGCTACATTTCGAGATTTGAAGGAGATCTAATCGCCTAGGTTTCTAAGCCAGAAATCGTTAGCCTTCGAACCACATTACTTTTTTGGGATTTCAAGGTAAGGGTTTCGATTCTCCCTAAGTGTTCAATTGGTTTCTTTTCCTTATTGTGCATTAATCTAATGTTTCGTTAAGCAATCATTATAGTATCCTTTGACTAAGGTCATTCATGGACTCGAATGTCAGCAAATCAAAGGAAAGGGTTGGATCTGTAGTCCCAGCCCCAAAGTTCAAGAAACGCGTGGTGTCAGCAGTACGGGATTGGCCACCGGGTTGTGAGCCAACTTCAGAACAAAACCTTAGACAGTTAGCCATCGTATCAGTTTCTGATAGTGTCGACATAAAAAGTACTGCCCTATTGGTAATCAGGTGTGTAGATCTCTATCACACTAGTTAAATTGTACTATGTATATGTTATGGGCTAAAAGCCAAAAAATGAGGCTGTATGAACAGTTGTATTACCCAGAAAGGGTAGGCAAGGGATGCCAGGTACATAATCATAGAAACTTCTCTATGTGTATCAAAGTATGTGAAAGTATGTGATCTGTTTAGGTAGTTTAATGTTTTGATTCTTGCATGTATGTATGCATGGGATGGGATTGATATGATGAAAGGAAGCAGGTCGCATAGTGATCGGTGGCTTTGCGACATAGGTCATATAGTGATCGGTCTTTATGACAGGCAGTAGAGCTGTCGATATATTATTAAGGTCGCATAGCGATCGGTGGCTTTGCCACATAGGTCACATAGTGATCGATCTTTATGACAGACAGCATAGCTATCGATTTGGTGTGTAGCTGATAGAGGGTTAATTGTAGAAATCCCCACAGTGTGATGGTTGGTACGGGGGTGTGTAGAGGATGGACTCTTAGGTTTGGGATGGGCCATATTGCATGTAAATATATTCTGTTGCCATTGTGTATGGCCCAAGGCCCATAATGTGTTTGTGAGCCCAAGGCTTTTATGTGTTTTCGGGATTTGCATACTGAGTCTTGGCGACTCACCCTTTTATTTTTCCCAAATTTTTAGATGAGCAGTAGATCATGGACATGGGAATCGAGGCGGACTCGAGGGGCCATCAAGTCTTTTATTTTCATAGACTATTTTCAGTTTTTCATTGAGTTTTAATTTTGGGATTATTTTTATAATAAGGCCTCCATAACTTAGGTTATCGATCTATATTTTTTTTATGTTACAATTTATAAGCTTATGTTTACAAAGTCTTAATTATAAGTAAAATGAAAATGGGCTTTTCAAGCACAGTCAACGCGAATGTTAAGGTTCCTTTCAAAAATGTCACAATTAATGATTAGTTAGTTAAAATAAACTGAGATTTTTCAAAACCCCTTTAAACCAAAGTTTTCAACATTCAACCTGTAGCATACCAGATCCGTTCATGACGTATGGTTAGGGTTTGGGGTGTTACAGAAGGAGCTAAATCTGAGACAACGTATGTGGATTGAGTTATTAAAAGACTATGATTGTTCGATCGAGTATCACTCGGGAAAAGCTAATGTGGTGGCAGATGCTCTGAGTCGAAAGGTGATAACGATTTAAGGGCAATGTTCGCTCATCTCAGTCTATACGAGGATGGTAGTTTATTAGCGAAACTCCAAGCGAAACCAGTGTAGACAAGCCAGATTAAAGAGAAGTAGTTGCTAGACGATGTCTGGAGTGCTCGACTCCGACAAGTGTAGAATGGTGGAGTAGAAGATTATAGTTTCAGCAGTGATGGGGTCCTATGTTACCAAAAAATGGTTTGTGTACCAAAAGGCGTGGAGTTGAGGTAGATGATTCTTTAGGAGGCGCATAGTAGTCCATATGCTATGCATCCTAGAGGGAATAAACTGTATCGGAATTTACGGGAATAGTTTTCGTGGCCAGGTTTGAAGCGAGAGGTAACCAAATTTGTGAGTAAATGTTTGACGTGTCAGTAGGTAAAAGCAGAACATCAGTTTCCTTCAGGGTTGTTACAGCCGATAAAGATTTCGTAGTGGAAATGGGAAAGAATCACTATGGATTTTATTAGTGGTCTACCTCTTACGCCCACTAAGAAAGACTCGGTTTGGGTAATTATTGATCGGCTAACAATGTCTTCTCATTTCATACCTGTTCGGGTCGATTATTCTTTGCAGAAGTTGGTGAAACTGTATGTGGCAGAGATTGTGAGACTGCATGGGGTACCAGTGTCGATCATATCAGATAGATACACTAGGTTTACGTCACGTTTCTTGAGGGCTCTGCATCAGGCATTGGGGACAAGGCTAGATTTCAACACCGCTTTTCATCTGCAGACTGACGGTCAGGCTGAAAGAGTAATCCAGATCTTGGAAGATATGTTGAGAGGTTGTGTTATTGACTTCAGGGGTAGTTGGGAGGAGCATTTACCTTTGGCAAAATTCGCATACAATAATAGCTATCAATTTAGCATTCAGATGGCGCCCTACGAAGCATTATATGGACGGAGGTGTCGTACTCCTACTTGTTAGACGGAGTTGGGTGAGCGTCAGATGTTGGGTCCAGAATTGGTTTCAGAATCAAAAGAGAAATTTAAGTTAATTCAGACTCGATTGAAGGAAGCGTCAGACAGACAAAAATCTTATGCAGATCTGAAGCGAAGGGAGATAGAGTTTGCAGTGGGTGATCGAGTTTTCTTGATAGTGTGACCGTGGAAAAAGGTACTGAGGTTTGGTCAGAAGGGCAAGCTAAGCCCTAGGTTTATTGGCCCTTATCGGGTATTAGAATGTGTGGGACCAGTGGCGTATCAGCTAGAATTACCCTTAGAGTTGAAGTAGATACATGATGTGTTCCATGTTTCAATGCTAAGGCGTTATCGTTTTGATCCATCACACGTTGTGCTGGTGGAAGAAATTGAAGTAAGACCAAACTTGTCATTTAAAGAGGAGCCAGTGCAGATCTTGGATCAAGACGTTAATGTGTTGGGAAGGAAGGCAGTCCTTTGGTCAAAGTTCTGTAGCGGAACCATGGTGCAGAGGAAGCGACGTGGGAGCCATAAGAGGTTATGCAATGGCAGTATCCTCATCCCTTTTGATCAGGTAATTTCAAGGTCGAAAATTTTTTTAGGGGTTAGAACTGTAACATTTGGGATTTAGGGGCTTTGCATCTTTTGTGTTTTTTGTGTATTGATGTGTTATGCTTGTTGTTTGGACATGATTAGGGGCCTCGGGAAGTTATGGGGGTTACACCAAAGCTTTGGTAGAATTTTAGTTTTGGGCACTTTTGGGTAGATAGCCAAATAGGAGTTGGACTTTATGGGTTTTTAGTTACGTTAAAGGACATAAGGTAATGCAGTGGAAGAGTGGCAAGGGAACGCCATTCAGCATGTATGGAATGTCGTCACAAGGAGTTGAGAGGGAGGAGGTTTGAAACTCTTAAACAGCAAGGGAGTGTTATTTTTGGCTCAAGCAAGGAGGTGGTTGGATGACAATCAAACTCTGGAGGAGAGAGGTAGGATTTGGTCAAGTAATTCAAACGATTGGTGGAGAGAAATTTAAGGAGTTTGAATCATTCAAACTGGTTTGAATGAGTGGAAGAGAGGAAAAGTAGGGGTGATAGAAGGGACGGCATAGTGGGGGAGTCTTAGCCGAATCTTTGAGGTGTGTGAGAGGTGGGGACCATTCGGTTTTGGGGTAAAGGAAGGGGTACCGAAATTTGGTATTAGTTATTCTCATACTCTTTTGCCAAAAATCACCTAGTCAATTTCCACTCTTTTCTTCTTTTGTGACCTTTAGCCGAAATTAAGAAGACCATTTGGGTAATATTTCTTTCAGTCTCTTTTCCATTCATCCTCAAAATCGAAACCTTACTCTTCCCTTTCCCTTATATTTCCTCTTTCTCCTTCCATGAACTTCCCTCTTGCTAAATTCTCTTGATTTTCCTCATCTTGTTCTTGTTTCTTTTTCAATTCAATAGAATTCGAAACCACACCTTCATCTTTCCTCTTAGTTGAAACCTCTAGGTCTTAGGATTACATCTTTTGTTTCTTTTCCTGAACTGTTCACCATAGCCGAATTCTCATCTCAGGGTCTGGTAAGTTTCATTATTCTTTTTCTCTTTTCTCTTTTCTTTTCCCTTTAGGCCGAATCGGTTTTTAATCTATTTCTGGGCTTTATTTTTCACTTTTCTTCCCTGGTAGCCTAATATTCTTTGTCCTGTCTATTGGTGCCGAATCCTGAAGATAATCAGGGGTGAGTATATGAGGTTGGTTTGGTCAAATGGTCCTATAACCCATTCTCTTTTAGCCGAATCACATATGGTTTTTGTGTAGGTGTGCAATCAATATTTTAATCCAAGTCTGCTAACTTTGGGATTCAATCGACTTAGGTAAGAAGATTCATCCTAGTTGGACTATCAATCGATTTATCTTCTATCTGTCACTTTAACCTTTTTGGATGGATACTCAAATCATATCTCTCATAGTGAGTTTGATCGAAGCTTTTGATGGATGCAAGATATATACAAGTTAGAGAGGGAGGCAAACCTTCGGGTTCGATCCCAAGGTTCAAGAAGAGAGCGATGTCTACTGTTCGTGATTGGCCACCAGGTTGTGGGCCAGTTTCTGAGCAGAGTAGTGGACCGACAGTCGTGATCCCAGCCAGTGAGAGCGTTGACTTTGATAGTTTAGTGTTATGTGTAATCAGGTGTGTAACTTCTCACACCATTTGTAAGGTTGTGTTAATGTAATATTATATTTTGTTAAATGTCGAAACTCGGTATGGCTAGTGGGTTACCCTTGAAGGGTAAAGGTGAGACATCAGGTTAGTGATTCTTGTTACACCAAATAATGGTTATAATGAGATGACATGTTATATCTGATGAGCATCCTATACATGCATGCTGAAACTTGTTGAAACCATATATCAGTATCTTATGCTTGCATGGGGTTGGGATTGTGATATTAAAGGGGAAGTGTTGTAGTGGCTTTGCCATGATCTATTGTAGTGGCTCTGCCATGATCTGTTGTACTGGCTCTGCCACAAGCTGTTGTAGTGGCTTTGCCACGATCTCTTTGGGTGACTATGTCACGATTCTGACGATGAGTAGCATGACTATCATCGATGGTGTGTAGCGGTGAGGGTTGATTGTAGAAATCCCCATTGGTGTGATTGGCAGTTACGAGTGGTATGTAGCGGATGGAAATCTAGGATTGGGATGGGTTCTGCATTATTTCGGCATATGTTGTTCTGTAGGGCTAAGGCCGAATCTGGTGGTGCTTGAGTGTTGCACACTGAGTCTTGTGACTCACCCCGTTGTTTAACATTTTTTTCAGGTAGCACATAGTGCAACGGACCGAGCTGGAGAGGAGCACGAGGTGGCCATGCATGATTTTATTTCGTTTCAGTAAAGAACTTTACTTATTTCCAATATCTGGTTTTGTTTTCACCCTACAATAAGGCCACTAAAAATTGGGTTTTAAGTTTGGATTTAAAGTTTTAGACACTCAAATTATATGACTAGTTGAAATAACTGTATGTTTTAAAAGAGAACATAAAGGCAACGTAGTTTTCATGCGACTAAACTATTTAGTAAATTATTATCTTTTGCGACAATACACTCGTAGCATAAATGGATAACATGGGTTTTCAAAAGTCACTTGATTTTGCAACTTGGCAAATTTAACTAGGTTAACATGTAACTACTAAGTTTTCTAAACATCTGATAAAATTTAAAACACGACAGAAGGAGTGAACTGAAATTTTCCTTAGGAACGCAATGTGTTTCATAAATTCTTCTTAGTGACATACCAAGATCCGGTCGTGATGTTTGAGCCGGGTTTGGGGTGTTACACACGGCCTATCAACACACCCATGGGGGTTGATTGTGTGTCACACACGGCCTAGATACACGCCCATGTGTCTACCCATGTGGACACTTAGAGGCTATTTTCCAAGATTTTTTGCCACCCTGAAACATAAAGTCATTCAATTCATCACAAGTAGCACATAAAAATGCACTATTAAACTACTAAGAATCCTTAAGTTATCATTCATTCCACCCATATTTTACTCATCAACTTTATAACATAAACTTGACAATATTGGCCAATTCACCATGGTCATTTACAAAATGAGTGTAGAACATTGATAGCCAACCCATTGGCCTTCAAATATGACATGACACAAAATGATCAAGTTCCTATACATGCCATACTCAACATGAATTAACTTTACTATACCAAAGAGTGGTTGATAGTGTGATCCGAGCTCAATGTTGTATGATCCCTGAGCTAACTTGGCGAAACTACAAGGAAAAGGAAAAAGAGAGGGTAAGTATATAGCTTTGTAAGTTTGCATGAAATTCTAAAACAACATAATTGCTCACATTAAATTCATCCATCTATTGAAACAATAACAACATAAATCTCAAAAGCTTAAGCCTACTCATCTATGCTTACTCATACTTATTCTTACCCATCTCATGCCACATTATGGGTTTATAACTTGTATTTTCTCATGGTACCTGTATCACTTATCACATAACTTAGCATATATACTATCATGAGCATAAACTCAAATCTTCATCATTCATAACATGAATGAAACTCAAGGTCACCCATAAATAGTTTTGGCTCTATACCATTTTACACACTTAGCTATTTTGCCCATAAATTAATCAGATTATCGTGATATTCAATCTCATCATGTATAAATCTTGATGCCCATGCCATATTCCAGATATGGCCTTACATGGGATCACCCCTTGATGTCGATGCCATATCTCAGATATGGTCTTACACAGGATCTTATAGCCCGATGTCGATGCCATATCCCGGATATGGTCTTATACGAGATCATACATAGATGTCGATGCCATGTCCCAGACATGGTCTTATATGAAATCTTCCTTTAGTGCCGAGGCCATATCCAAGACATGGTCTTACACGGAAACTTCTCTATTCAATGCTATGACATGAGTATTCTCATTATTTCGAATCTTTATCTGGGATTTCACTTAGCTTATTTCACCATTTCCTCATCGAGGCTTCATCACTCGACTTTCATATCAATAACATACATTGTCATAATATTTAGTTTCAATTATCGAAACATTATGAACTTTAAATTCATACAAACTTACATCGATTCTCAAAATGTGTATCGATGCTCGATTTAGTCCTCGATTTTGTTCTTACCTTAGTTTTGATTCTAGCTTCGTGTTTCTTAATCTATAATAATAATTTCACTTGTTAAATACATGCATTGACTAAATCGACTCATAATTCATATTTTTGTAAAATTACAATTTTACCCTAAACTTTTACATAATTACACTTTTTCCTATAGGCTCGTAAAATAATTTTTATTCAACTTTCTTTCATTTAAAGCCTAGCCAAATCATATTCTCAACTATAACAACATCCAATTTTCACTATTTTCCTCATGTATAACCATTTCTACAACTTTTACACTTTAGTCCTTTTATGCATTTTTCATGAAAATAACTTAGAAAAAGATGTTTATCATACATCAAACTTTCATATTATTCCATAAAACATTAAAATACATGCATGTCATACATTGATAAATTTTTGAACATAAACCCTAGCTCAAAATATAGCTAGAAATTGCTAAACCGAGCTACGAGGGTCTCAAAATACAAAGAAAATTAAAAATAGGGTTAGGATGCACTTACTATCAAGCTTAGAAGTTGAAGAAACCCTAGATATATCTTTCTTGTGATTTTTCGCCAAGGGGAAGAAGATGGACACCATTTTTGACTTATTTTCCCTTTTTATTCTTTTATTAACCAAATGACAAAAATGCTCTTAATAATCCTTTCTTGAGATATTTCCTTCCCATGTCTATTTTTGTCCATTATCAAATATATTAGTCTAATTGCTAAATAAGGACCTCTAGTAATCTGTATAATTCTATTTCATACTTGAACCTTCTAGAATCTCATATTTTCTACTCTTTGCAATTTAGTCCTAATGGACAATTTAATCACTAATTAATAAAATTTCTTCATGAAATTTTTACACAATCATGAAATCACATCATAAGCCTCATAGAAATCATAAAACTCATGTTTTTAATTCAAATTTGTGGTCTCACACCGCTATTCCAACTAGGCCCTAAATCGAGCTGTTACAATTCTCCCCCTTAGGGATTTTCGTCCTCGAAAATCTTACCAGTGAAATGGTTTGGGTACCGATTCCTCATAATCTCTTCAAGTTCCCATGTCTTTTCCATAATAGTTTCACGAGGGATATATTTTTATTCCTTAGTTGCTTGACTTCTCGAGCTAGAATCTGAACCGTTTCTTTAGCATAAGTCAGGTTAGGTTGAATCTCAACCTCCATCAGTGCAATCACATACGAAGGGTTTGATCGGTAGCATCGCAACATAGACACGTGAAACAAATCATGAATCTTCTCTAACTCAGATGGCAAAGCCAAGCGATAGGCTACCGGTCCTATCTTCTTGGTGATCTCATATGGTCTGATAAAACGCGGACTCAATTTGACTTTCTAGCCAAATCTAAGCACTTTCTTCTATGACAACACTTTCAAGAATACTCTATCACCAACTTGATACTCGATCTCTTTCCTCTTCAAATTCGAGTAGGATTGTTTTCTATCAAAAGCAGCTTTTACATAACCTCGAATCACCTTTACTTTCTCTTCAGTTTCTCTAACCAAATCAACCTCATGAATCTGGTTTTCCTTAAGTTCAGTCCAATATAAAGGCGTTCTACACTTACGCCTATACAAAGCCTCATAAGGCGCCATTTTCAAGCTTGACTGATAACTATTATTGTAGGCAAATTCTACCAATTGTAAGTATTGTTCCCAGCTGCCCTGAAACTCTAGAACACAACACCGAAGCATATCTTCAAGTACTTGTATTAACCTCTCCAACTGACCGTCAATTTAGGGGTGAAAAGCCGTACTAAGACTCAACTTTATACCCAAGGCCTATTGCAACTTTTTCCAAAATCTGGATGTATATCTCGGATCTCTATCTAATATAATAGATGATGGCACTCCATGAAGTCTCACAACCTCTGAGATATACAAGTTTGCCAACCTATCTAGTGAATATTTGACACGCACATGTATGAAATGGGCTGACTTTGTAAGTCTATCGATTATGACCCATACAACATCTCTCTTACTCGGTGTCAACGGCAGCCCTGTTACAAAGTCCATGGTAATTCGGTCCCACTTCCACTCGAGCACCATAATAGGTTGAAGCAAACCTAAGGGTACTTGGTGTTCGGCCTTTAGTTGCTGACAAATCAAGCATCTTGACACAAACTCGGATATATATTTGTTCATGCTCGGTCACCAATACCATTCCTTCAAATCATTATACATCTTAGTGCTACCCGGGTGTACAGATAAGCATCCACTGTGTGCCTCATGCAAAACTTTACGAATGAGCTCATTCTTTCTTGGTACACAAAATCTGTCTCTAAACATCAAACATCCATCTAAGTTGATCCGAAAGTCAAACTCAACACCCAACTCGCACTGAATTCTTTTGGCTTGCAACTCACTGTCATCTTTCTAAGCCTCATAAATCTCTTGAAGAAACATCGATCTAACCCTCAACTCGGCTAGAATGAAGCCATCATGGACAAAGCCACCTGTGTATTCATAGCCCTCAAAAAAATAGGGATTTCCTACTCAAGGCATCGGCGACTACATTCACCTTTCCCGAGTGGTAGTCAATAACTAATTCATAATCTTTTATCAACTCTAACCATATTTGTTGCCTCAAGTTCAATTCCTTTTGAGTCATCAAATACTTTAAACTTTTGTGATCGGTGAATATCAGACATCTTTCAGCATAAAAATGGTGTCTCCAAATCTTCAATGCAAAAACAATAGTAGCCAGCCCTAAATCATGTGTCAGATAGTTCTTCTCATGTGGCTTTAACTGTCTAGAGGCATATGCTATCATTTTTCCTCTTTGCATAAGTACACAGCCTAATCCATTTAAGGATGCGTCACTGTAGAGCACAAATTCTTTTCCCGATTTAGGTTGTACTAGAATTGGAGCCTTTGTTAACATTGCCTTTAATTTCTCAAAACTCTGCTGGCACTTTTCTGTCCATTCAAACTTTACATTTTTTTATAACAATTTCGTCATTGGAGTCACTATCATAGAAAACCCCTTAACGAACTGCCTATAATAGATAGCTAGGCCCAGAAAACGTTTAACCTCAGATACATTTTTTGGCGGTTTCCAATCAACAGTGGCTAAAATCTTACTTGGGTCAACTCGGACTCCATCTCCCGAGATAATATGTCCCAGAAATCCAACTTCCTTGAGCCAAAATTCACTTTTTCTAAACTTAGCATACAACTGATTTTCTCGTAGAATTTGCAAAACTGTCCTCAAGCCATGCTCATCTCGGGAATATATCAATATATAATCAATAAAAACAACCACAAACTTATCTAAATATGGTCAAAAAATGCAGTTCATTAAATCCATAAACACCGCAGGGGCACTTGTTAAACCAAAAGGCATGACTAAAAATTCATAGTGCCCATACCTCATTCGAAAAGCTGTTTTTGGCACATCTGAGTCTTTTACTCTCAACTGGTAATAACCGGACCTCAAGTCTATCTTGGAAAACACAGTGGCTGTCGGTAATCTATGCACAAGCTCATAGAGCCACCTTTCTTTTTCATAAATAACACTGGAGCACCCCATGGATAGCAACTCGGTCTGGCAAAAACTTTGTCCGTTAGCTCTTGCAACTGTGCCTTCAATTCCTTCAACTCCGTTAGAGTCGTTCTGTAAAGAGAAATAGATATAGGTACTAGGAGCTAACTCGATACCAAGTTCAACCTTTCTAACCGGAGGCAACCTGGTAATTCTTCTGGGAATACATCTTATTACTCACATACTATCAGTACTGATTCAATCTTTAGCTCAGTTTCTTTAGCATTCATCACAAAAGCAAGATATGCCTCATACCCTTTTCTTACATACTTCTGAGCTGAAATGTGAGAGATCACTACCGTCAACTTGTCTTGATAATCTAATTCAACACGAAGAGTGTCCCCATTTTCACATCTCAATTCAATATATTTCTTTCCACAATTTACTGTCACACCATGAATGGTTAACCTGTCCATACCAAGAATTATATTTAATTCATCAAATGGCAATAGCATGAGATTTGCTTTAAAACAATGACCTTTAATTATCAATGGGCAATCTTTACATACCTTATCAACTAGCACACTTTTGCCAAAAGGATTAGACACCTTTATCACAAATTCTGTAGACTCTACTGGCATATTCATTCTAGATACTAATTTCATGCAAATGTATGAATGGGTAGATCCCAGATCTATTAAAGCAATAACTTTAGTATCATGGAGAGAAAATGTGCCCGTAATCACATCAGGAGACGATGCCTCTTCGCGAGCGCGAATGGCATAGGTCCTCGAAGACGCTCTACCCTCAGTTCTCACATCCTGCTCTTTGGGCATATACTTGCTACTTGTTTCACTTCCCGTAATTTTTGTGGTCTTCCTCTAGCAGTACCTCCCGGTCTTGCATCTTGAGGCTTCTCTTTCTCATCCACATCAGGGAAATTTCTAATAAAATGATCTAGAGACCCACACCTGAAACATGCCTTTTCATTTGCTCGACATTTACCGGTATGATGCTTGCCACACTATGGGCACTCCGGTATACTCGGTCAATGTAACACCCCAAACCCAGCCCATGCATTATGACCGGATCTGGTATGTCACATGAAGAAAACGAATAAAGAACTAGTGAATTTTATAAAGTTGGCATTATTTGGTTATAAATAGGAAAAACAAGATTGGTTTTAAATATTCGATAAAATACTTCTAATCATGAGATATTGATTGATAAATCAAAAATCGAACTAGTGAACCTTAAAATAGTGGCTTTTGAAAATAGCGTTGATAATTCAAAAGAAAATCCAAGTTAAATTATTTATAAATATATTTGTTATAAAATCCATTTGTTAATCAATGTTGGAAAACCGTTATTTATGATTTTAGAAAAAATCCCCATTTTAAACATTTCAAGCAAGATAATAAATACGACTAAACATAAAGCAAAATAAAAATATCCCAGAGGCCTTATTACAACTTTGAAACCCAAAATAGTAAAAGTAATTGATAAACTGTAAAAGTAACATATTTTTAACCCCATATTTAGTATGCTTTTGGATGATTTAGCCCTTGATTTATGTAAAAAGGTGCTTTTAATCCTTTCTTTTCATGTTTATACATAGGAAAGCACCCACGGACAAAAAGAACAAGAAACGGGCTTAAAATGGGCCAATTTGGGCCGTAAAGGAAATCGACATAGCATGGACTTCAAGCCACACGATTGTGCCTCGACAATTAACTAAGACACGACCATGCGACGATTTACACGGCCATGCCCCAATTGAAAGAATCGAGACATGGCCTGAAAACAATTTACATGGGCGTGTACCATGGCCGTGCCCCTGCCGTGGGAGAGAGCAATTCCACTTAGATTTGGATACTTCGAGCCAAAGAAACACTTTGTAAATCTTATTCAAATACCGAGTAAGAAACAGACTTAAATGAAGACACTTAGGGGCTAAGTAAAGCAATCTAAAGTCTATATAAACACCCTAAGTGTATCCTGAAAGAGGGCATTAGGCGGTGAGCTAGGCCAAGGAGCCAAGCCAGAAAGGTCAGACTTGTGGGAATCACTCGAAGATAGCCACGAGATCCATCTCAAGAAGCTAGAATTCTACTCAAGACGGTAGATTTGTCCTTCAATTCCTCTAGGGGGTTTTAGGGATTCCTTATGTTTTGTTTTATCTTTTCTCTTGAGATGTTATCTTTCTTTGTTATGAACTAAACCCTTCAGATACTTGAAATAGATGAAGCCTAGATGAATCTTGTTATTGATTTTTGAGTTTGTTCTTAATTATGCATGCTTAATCCTAATCTGATGTGCTTAGGTGGAGGAGGAATAGACCTTGCTTAAGAGTAGATCTAGCATAATTAAGCGGAGTTGATTGCACGCCTAGAGATAGGGTGAAGAGATTTTTCTGATTAGGGTGAAACCTAATATGAGAATCCATAGATCGATTTACTGTTATTCTAGTGGGTTATTATAAGAGAACGAGAGTTCCACTAATTAACCTAGGGTTAGACGTTATTCGCCTTGAGAGAGGGTTTAATATACGTTAGGGAGTCTTACGGATCAAACTAAGTGAATAAATCGTATGGTTCAGTGTTAAATAACAAGTGAAGTCTAGGTGGATTCTTCCTGAAGGTATTGTCGTGATCAATTAAGTTTTCTTCAAGTTATTTCCCAAGTCATTCTTTTTGTCTTTGCATCTTTAGCTTAGTATTTGTTAAACTAGATTAAATCAACCAATCACTCCATATTTTAGGCTAAATAATAAAGAGAAAGTTAGTATTAGTACTTTTAGTTCCTTTGGGTTCGACAATCCGGTCTTGCCTAAGCTATACTATTGTTCGATAGGTACACTTGCCTATAATCGTTGTCAGAGTTAGTTTCCAGGTTTGATCATATTCTTTATAAATTTTAAAGCTCTGATTTCAGCGATCAAGTTTTTGGCGCCGTTGCCGGGGAACTAAAATATTAAGTAAGCTCGATTTTTATTACTTTAGCTATTTTTTTTCACTTTAATTTTAGTTTTATTTCGCGTAATTTATTTATTGTTTTTACTAAATTTTACTTTCTTTCTTTTCTTGGTAGGTACCTCTAGTTTATGACTAGAAGGAACCCAACAGGGCCTCTAGAATACGATAGTGATATTGAGGCTATCGCACGAAGGAATCGCATAGAAATAAGGCGAGCCCTAAATTACCGACAAGGCGAATCCAAACCTATTGAAGGGATGGACGAGAATAACCCACCACGAGATGTGGAAGAAACCAATGCTCTGCGTACTATGTATGATTATGCTAAACCTCATTTAACAGGAGCCAAATCTAGTATTGTTAGGCCTGTTATAGCTGCTAATAATTTTGAATTAAAGCCTAACACAATTCAAATGATTCAACAATTTGTTCAATTTGATGGTTTGAAGGACGAAGACCCGAACACTCAAATAGCTAATTTTTTAGAGTTCTGTGACACTTTCAAAATAAATGGCATTTCTGATGATGCCATTCGTCTTCGGTTATTTCCCTTTTCATTGAGAAATAAAGCCAAACATTGGTTGTACTCATTACCACGAGGATCAATTACTACATAGGATCAAATGACCGAAAATTTTTTATTAAAATATTTTCCACCGGCCAAAATGGCCAAATTACAAAATGATATCTCTTCTTTTGTACAGATGGATATAGAGACATTACACGACGTATGAGAGAGATATAAGGATTTCTTGAGAAAGTGTCCACACCATAGTCTACCTTGTGGTTATAAGTCCAAACTTTCTATAATTGTGTAAATCCCTCAACGAGATAACTAATCGATTTAGCCGCCAACAACAAAACTCCTGAAACAGTCTACGAGTTCATTGAAGAGATGTCACAGAATAACTATCAGTGGCAAGTTACAAGGACAAAACCGACAAAATCAGCCAGAGTTTACAACCCCGATGCAGTACCATGCTATCAACATAGGTAAAGATGATGAATAAAAAGCTTGATAGTTTGTGTTCTTCACAGGTACATCCAGTCATGCAGTGTAACGCAAGTGGACTGTGGCAAATCCTGAGTACCCACCATACCAACCGGACGCTAAGAGTGAATAGATGAATTATATAGGTAATAATTTTAGATCCAATAATAATCCTTATAGTAATACTTACAATCCAGGTTGGAGGAATCACCCCAATTTTTCGTGGGGAGCCAAGGAAATCAAGGAAATCAAAGACAATAGCCTCCTCAAAACTCCCAAAATCAGCCATCCGATTCCTTATCCAGCAAAGTTAAAAAAGGAATAGTTAGATTCCCAATACGGTAAGTTTCTTGAACTTTTTAAACAAATACATATTAACTTACCTTTGTTGAAGCTATTTCACAAATGCCTACAAAATTCTTAAAGGAACTCCTAAAGAAGTATTGACAGTTGAACTTAATGATGAATGCTTAGCCATCCTCCAAAACAAGTTACCAACCACATTAAAAGACCCAGGAAGTTTTACTATTCCTTGTTTAATTGGTAGCTTAAATATTAAGGAAGCATTAGCTGATCTAGGTGCCAGCATTAATCTAATGCCTTACAAAATGTTTAGACAATTAGATCTTGGGGAACCAAAACCCACTAGGATGAGTATTCAGTTAGCCAATAGATCCATTAAATATCCTAGAGGAGTTATTGAAGATGTTTTGGTAAAAATTGATAAATTTATTTTCCCCGTTGATTTTGTTGTGTTAGACATAGAAGAAGACATAAACGTTCCTTTAATTCTAGGGCGTCCTTGTTTAGCCACTACTAGAGCCATTATTGATGTAGGTGATGGTAAACTTGCATTAATGATAGGCGATGAAGAAATTATTTTTCAAATCTATGATGCCATGCGATATTCTAAGGAGCAAGATGATTCTTGTTACTTTGTCGATACTGCTGATCATATCATTAAAAATTCATTACAGAAATTCATAAATGACAACACGATGGAACTGTGCCTAACTCAAGAAGAGGGGGGAAAAGATGAAGGCGATGAGATGAATTTGAGTACATCGTCATTCAAACAAATAAAAGAAGAAATCATTAAAAACAATGACGAAATACAACAAAAATCCTCCATTAATGAGCCACCAAGGCTGGAATTAAAACAGTTACCAAACCACTTAGAATATGCATTCCTTGGGGACAATTCTACACTACCGATAATTATCTCTTCAGAATTAGAACCCTAGGAAAAGAGGAGTTGATAAAGGTACTAAGAGAACATAAAAAGCCATAGCTTGGAAAATCTCTGATATCAAGGGAATAAGCCCCTCATGTTGCACCCACAAAATGTTAATGGAAGAAAAATACAAGTTGTGTGCAGCCACAGAGATAGCTAAACCCCAACATGAAAGAAGTAGTCAAAGCCGAGGTAATTAAACTTCTAGAAACAAGAATAATTAAACTTCTAGATACAAAGAAATGAGGTATGACAGTGGTGCCCAATGAGAAGAATGAATTAATCCCCACAAGAACAGTTACAGGATGAGAGTCTGTATAGACTATAGAAAGCTCAATGATGCCACCAAAAAAGATCACTTCCCTCTACCCTTCATAGATCAAATGTTAGAAAGACCATCCAGGCATATGTACTACTGTTTCTTGGACGGACTCTCAGGCTACTTCCAAATCCCCATAGCTCCTGAAGATCAAGAAAAGACAACATTTACATGCCCATACGGTACGTTTTCTTATCGTAGAATGCCTTTTGGATTATGTAATGTTCCTGCTACCTTTCAACGTTGCATGTTGGCAATCTTTGACGAACTCGTGGAAGATATCATAGAGGTATTTATGGATGATTTCTCGATATTCGGTAATTCTTTCCATCTTTGTCTTAAAAATTTAAAATGAGTTCTAATGAGATGTGAGGAAACAAACCTTGTTTTGAATTGGGAAAAATATCACTTTATGATTAGAGAAGGGATTGTATTAGGACATAAGATCTCTAGTAAAGGGATTGAGGTAGATAAAGCAAAGATTGAAACCATAGAAAAATTACCTCCCCCTAGTTCTGTTAAGGCTATTAGAAGTTTTTTAGGACATGCAGGGTTCTATAGAAGATTTATTAAAGTTTTTTCTAAAATAGCTAAGCCTTGACAAAACTACTAGAAAAAGATGTTCCTTTCAATTTCAATAAGGAATGTTTAGGTGCATTTAATGTCCTTAAGGATAAATTGATAAATGCTCTAATTATAATTGAAACACCCCACACCCAGCCCACGAGCCTGGACCGGATCTGGTATGTTCCTCGATGTAAACCGGTTCAAAATTCTTTTGTTACTTTGAAAACTGTGTGTTTTTGAAGATAGTTTGTAGTAGGTTGGGCTCGAGTTGAAAACAAGTTTATTTTTATATTGAAAGTCCAATTATTTCAGGTGACAAAACATTTAAAGTTTATTTTAAATTAAATTGACTTAATCTTTAAATAACCTAAATTCATAACGTAGTAATAAAACAACAATAAAATCATCACTATGGCCTTATTACATAAAACAAAACCCAAAATAAAAATTGTAGAGTACTTAAATAAAATAAAATGTCCAAATTAAATAAAACTTTAAAAGTGAGCATGGCCACCACAAGTTCTCGCCGTCCGGTCCATCACCATCCATCTTTGAAACATGTTCCCACAATGGGTTGAGTCAATGCAGACTCAATGTGTAACCAACACTAAAATTTAATGATTTAGGCATACCATACATATCATGTTCACATAATAATAATGATGCAATCCCGAACCCACACCTAGATACCATCCGCTACACATCCCGCACTAACTCGCACAAGTGGGGACTACTAAGTCAACCCTCCATCCGCTACACACCATTGAAGGCAATCACTACGATCGACGTGCTCATCGCTCAGATAAAATTCGTGGCATAGCCACCAGATTAAATAATTGTGTCATGAGACACCACATTCAGATAATGTAATCGAAGTTACCACATTCAGATAATGTGACCGAAGTCACCACATTCAGATAGTGAGACCGAAGTCACCACTTTCACTTCCCCTTTCTCATATAATCCGAATGCCCCATATTTTTCATATTATGCATATCATACTTAAGTTCATATTCATGTCTCTTTCCACATGTTAAATATAACATATTTCGTAATCCTAGTAGGAGTAGGAAACGTACCTGAGTACTTTGTACCGTAACACGGTACCTTAGCCATATTCACATTCTTATAAACAAGTACATATCAAATATTGCCATAAAACATATTAAGAATTAGTATGGAATACACACCTGATTTACTTAACGAATTCCTTGAAATCCCGAAAAAAAAACCGATCTATTGCTTTAGATTTTTAAGTCCCTACATTCGGCCAACATGGTAATATTTAGCAAAGGCCTATTCGGCCAAACTTATTATTTTCTTTTAAAGCCTAATCGGCTATAACCCAAATCCCGAAGGATTTATGTAGTCAACTTCTTACATTTGGTGCCAATTTGATGACTATTCAAATCCTGAAATTGCTGCTATGCTCCTTCTTGTATTCAACCAAGCATTGAATAACTTAAACAGATTAGTTTTGGCTTTTTAAACGATTATCAAATAGATCTAGGTATCAAATCAGGCCTTGGCCGAACATACTTATGTGCTTACCTTCCAAATCTAATATCCCGAATTGGATCCTTGCTTCCTTAATACTGTCGAAAACCCTTGAATGTTGAAATCCCGGAGAACTCCTCTTTCTCTAGTCGACACCACCTAAATCTCGAAATTACCTTCCATAGTTTTGGCCAAAATACAATGAGGGATTAGTCTCTAAATTTTGACAGGCTTAAAAAGGAAAGAATGGAAACCGAGTCTAGATCTTACCCTTACTTGGAGAAATCAACAGCACTTTTACTAGAAGCCCCACCAAGATTCGGCTATTGATGGATTTGGAAAGAAAAGAAATCATCTAATGGTGTATCTTGAATTTTCGGCCTTGGCTAACAAAAGAAGAAGAACAAGGCTCTAGGAAATTCGGCAGAGAGAGGAGAATTTGCTTAAGAAATTCGGCAAAGGAAGAGTGACTGAATGAATGGCCTCTTTTCCTCTAGTAGCCAAAATTACTAGCTAGAGTCCTTTACTTGGCCATCACTCTTCCTTATTTTGATAAAGTTTATCTTTTATTTATCACCTTAATTAATCTCATCAATAATCCACTTAAAGTAATCTAATATTAAATCTATTATTTATCCCTATTTAGCGAAATTTTAAAGGGAATAAAACTCCTCTTTTAAGAGCCATAATGCCGATCCACCTCTCGCTTACGGAAGCAAAATAAAATTTCTTTTATTTGCTTCCCAAGTGACTATATCCCTGGCCCAAATATACAAGCTTGTGGCGTCACTTGCTGGGCTTTTAAGTGGTGCCTTCAAGCCACTTTGACAAGCCTGTTTGTGTGTCAAATTCCTCCTATTAATTTTCTTAAGGCCACCTTGCCTTAGTTTCCTCTTTTTAAACTTAACATTTCCATACATTTTCCAGGTTTCCAAAATGTTTACTTTCCTCTTTTAACTTAAGTTTCCAATATGTTCACTTTCCTCTTTTAGCTTAAGTTTCCAAAATGTTCACTTTGCTCTTTTAACTTAGGTTTCCAAAATGTTCACTTTCCTCTTTTAACTTAGCTTTCCAAAATGTTCACTTTCCTCTTTTTGAAACTTAACATTTCTAAATCATTTCTTACATTTCCATGTTTCCAAAAATGTTCATAATACATTCATAACACATAAGACATGTCATTTCGTACAATTAAACCGAAAATGCATAGGCCCTTTTCAAGATGTTACAGCTCTATCCCCTTAAAATAATTTCGTCCTCGAAATTTCCTAGCTAAAATAATTGAGGGTATTGCTGTCGCATTGCCTCTTCTGGCTCCCACGAAGCTTCCTCTGATCCATGATTGCGCCATAACACTTTGACTAGTGGAACTGACTTTCTTCGTAGCACTTTCACATCACGTCCCAATATCTAAATTGGCTCTTCCTCGTAGGATAGATCTGGCCTTAGCTCCACTTCTTCAACTGGTACCACGTGAGATGGATCAGATTGATATCGACGTAGCATGGATACATGGAATATGTCGTGCATCTGCTGCAGTTCTGGTGGCAACTCTAGCTGATATGCCACTGGCCTAACTCGCTTTAGCACTCAATAGGGCCCTAGAAACCTTGGGCTTAACTTCCCTTTCTGACCAAACCTTATCACCCTCTTCCAAGGCGAGACTTTCAGAAACACTTGGTCTCCCACTTCAAACTCTATTTCCTTTCGCTTGAGGTCGGCGTAAGACTTCTGCCTATCAGAGGCTTCCTTTAACCGTGCTCAAATTATCTCAACCGTCTCTTCAGTTTCTGCCACCAACTCTGGTCCCAAAACTCGACGTTCTCCTAACTCAGTCCAACAAGTAGGAGTTCGACACTTCGACCGTACAATGCTTCATATGGTGCCATCCGAATGCTAGCCTGATAACTATTGTTGTAGGCGAACTCTGCTAAAGGCAAGTAATCCCCAACTTCCTCAGAAATCCATCACACAGCCTCTCAACATATCTTCCAACACTTGTATTACCCGTTTAGACTGCCCGTCTGATTGTGGATGAAAGGCCGTTGTGAAGTCCAACTTAGTGCCTAAAGCTTGATGAAGTGCCCTCCAAAACTGAGATATGAACCTTGGGTCTCTATTTGAAATAATTGACACCGGCACTCCGTGTAACCTTACAATCTCTGCCACGTATAATTTGGCAAACTTCTGAAGGGAATAATCCACTCCTACCGGGATGAAGTGTGCAGACTTAGTCAAATGGTCCACTATTACCCATACCGAGTCCTTCTTAGTAGGCGTAAGGGGAAGCCCACTAACGAAGTCCATGGTAATTCTTTCCCACTTCCATGCGAATCTCGATTGGTCAAGCAATCCGATGGAACTTAGTGTTCACCTTAACTTCGACATGTCGACATTTTCCCATGAATTCAAGAACTTCCGCTTAAGATCGGGCCACCAAAATTATTCTCTTAAATCTCTGTACAACTTAGTGCCTCCGAGATGCATAGCATAAGGGCTACTATGCGCTTCTCAAAGAATCCTCTGTGTAACAACCCAAATACGACCCTAACAGGAACGGTGGTTTCGGAACCATGAATCCGAATTAGAAAAAAAAAATAAAATAAAATACTTTATTTATTTATTTGATGATTTTGTTAAGTGTTTATGCATGAGTAAAAAGGTCGTAGGAAAATTTAAAAGTTTGGATATTTAATTTAATAAAAGGATTAAATTGCTAAAGTGGCAAAAATTGTAAGCATGAATTAGAAGAGTAAATTAGATTGTTTTTATAATTCAAGGATTTGCATGTAAAATTTCCATCTTTTAGGCTAGTGGACGGAAATGATGATGGGGGAGGATTATTTTTGTATATTATAATGTAAATAATATATTTTATGAATAATAATATATGTATTATATTGTTTAACTAAATAAAGATGAAAAGAAATTGAATTTCTCTTTCCTTCCTTCATCTTTCTCACCAAAATTCTTCAAAGAAAAGAAGGAAATTCCTCCTCCTCATCCTAGCCATTGCATGCGGTTGTAAGGTAAGAAAATTGAGTCTTTGTTTAGTGAATTGCTACAAAATTTGTTGGTGCCTTGAGTTCTATCAAGATCATGTGAATTTTCTTTAAGTTGAGAATGATACATTCGGCAATGGAGGAAAGTGTGAATTGTTATTTTGAGGAAAATAAGATGAATTGAGATAGAGATTTAGAAGAACTAGAGAATGGTAAATTGAAATGGTATGAATGCTATGGAGGTTAGTTCAATTTGAGGATAGGAAGCTCTCTACATTCAATCAATTGTTGTATGGAATGTATATATATATATATATATATATTATTTTAACTCAATTATTGAATATATGTCTATGTATAGGTATATGAAGATTGGGTACATTAAATAGGATATGCGGCCTTGATGAATGTTGGTTTTGATAGTGATGATAGATAGATTTCATGTTAATAATAATTTTTTATGTAAAAATAATTGTAATTAGAGTTGGAAGAATTGCACTAGAGTAATAAGGTATAAAATTTTTAAAATTTCATATTAGGATTAAATGAATAAAAAGTAGTGGTGAATTGTAAAGATTTTAAATTCTTGATGGAGGAATGAAAGAGTTGTGTAATTATGTGTTCGAATGAGGTTGAATGAAATTTATTTAAATAGATCCTTTTAAATGAATTAGATCAAGGAAGAAAAGGCTTGGAAAAGGATCGGGGAAAAGCTAAACTAGACGAGTAGCCGAAAAACCCTGAAACGTCATTCTTCGAGGTAAGATTTCAAGCAAACGAGTTAATTAAACCAATTCTTTGTACATTGATAATGTTTAATGGTTATTGGATGATTGAATTAATATTGCCAAATGAGTTGTGGAGATTATTTAACTGTTTGTATTATGCAAGGTAAGTTAAGATGCTGAATGAGTAGTATGAATTTCGTACCACCTTGAATCTGAATGCAAATGTGTATAAACATGTGTATACTCTAAGTGAAGGCAAGAAATGTATTCGAAATAAAGACATAGTATGAGGGTAATGTGCTAGATATTTTAGTTACATGGAACATGGCAATATAATTATTTTCATGAATTAATGCATGGGCGATTCTATGCTTAGATGATTGTTGGCTCGATTACATGAATGATTTGGTATTTTTATATGAATTACGAGTTACAAAATGTACTATGAGTACGAAACTATGATTGAGCACTAAGTTTGCAGGTGAATAAATAACGGCTCTGTGTGAAGCGATACGTTACATGATTTTTGAGTAACAGCTCTGTGTGAGCGATACATTACTAGATTTTGAGTAACGGCTCTGTGTGAGCGATACGTTACTGGATTTTTGGAGTAATGACTACGTGTGAGCGATACGTTCTATCGATTTTTGAGTAACGCTCGTGTGAGCGATCGTTACATAGTGATTTTATCGAGGGTACTAATCGTGTGAAACACTGTTAAACTTATTTATCAACGTGCAGGTATGTGGTTCATTTTAAAGGACTATGTTATGTATGTAAATGGGTATATAGTATCATTGGGAAATAGTGCCTTGGAATTATGTATGAAAGACTAAGTTTCGAATGGTAAGTTTGTATATATAGAGTGCGTTTAATCATACAATATCCATGAATTGATTCTTGAAATCTTGGTTGTTCGACTTTGTTGTTTGGTATGTGAATTGCTTATCGAAAATTTTAGTAGAATAAATGTACTTAGTTTAGCAAGTGAAATCTTACTAAGTTGTGAAGCTTACTTTCTTTCCGTTGTTTCTAGGATTTGTAGATCACTTTTGGAAGGTTCAACTTAAGCTCGTGGATCAATTAGGAAGCTCATCATACTATCATCTATTTGGTACTCCTTATTGATGGATAAATCCTTGATGTTTATGGCATGTATAAGCTATTTTGTTTTCTTAGGATTTGTATAAGACTTAATCTTTAATGGATGTATGCCATGCGAAAATGGCTAAATTGTGGTACCTGATCTTATGTATGTTCGGTCATGGGGTTAATCCTTTTTGATAGTATAATTAATTATGCGTTTATGCTTGAGATATAACAATATAGCTTGAATGACCTTTCGGGTGGAGTTTTGTAACACCCCAAACCCGGTATATACACCACGATCGAATCTGGCATGTTACAGGGAAAATCGTATTTGAGAGGATAGGTTTTCGTTTAAAAGTTTGATAAAAACACTTTGCTATATTTTGTACTTGTAGAAAATCTTGGGCATGACTGTTTAAAAAAAAAACCGATGGTGCATTTGAAAACCCGGTAATTTTGAAAATTTAATCAGATATGTAAGTAAAACAAGTTTATCTCATTTAGAAATTCAAGTAATCCTTGTTGTTGCTTAAAAACATTTTTGACTTAATAAGAAATTGAATTCAAGTTTGGAAGACAATTGAGTTTCATTTATTTTGAATTACAGTGTGATACCCGATGGTAACGTTTAAAACATATCGCTTTGTAGTTTGAAAAACTTTATCTTTCCAAGTTTTAGCAATTTTAACCTAATAATTTATTAAGGCATATTTAAAAACAAATCTAAGCATAAACATAGCAAACATAAGTTTAAAAGGCCTTTTACAATCCCAACAAAACCAAATGAAAGTAAACGTAAAAAGTACCAAGTTTTTAAAATCAGTGCAACCCCAAATTTTATTCATGGCATGGGCACCTCGAGTCCACCCCGGCTCCAAGTCCGCAAACTAAGTGCCACCTGAAAAGATAAGGGAGAAGGTGAGTCGCAAGAGTCAGTGCATAAATCCCCCTCCCGGTGTATGCAACATACTAACACACATCATAACAAAGCAATACAATTAATGCACCCGATCCTAACCATCCGTAACACCTTTTCTACCCCGTGTGGTACCAAACCACTGGTGGTGCCAAACCACTGGTGACCCAAAGTCACGATATCCATCAATGTGGTGCCAAACCACTGGTGACCCAAAGTCATGAATAATCCATCTGTGGGGCCAACCCACGTGTGATACCAAATCACTGGCAACAATCCCGTATCTCAAAAGTGGGGCCAACCCACGGTGGTGTTAAACCACAAGGATAAGTCGCTATGAGGTGCCAAACCTCTGGTGTCCCAAAGACACAAGTGTGATACCAAATCACTGGTGACCGCGATCACGAATCAAATGATGGGGCCAACCCATCGTGTGATACCAAATCACTAGCGCCAATCCCAGTAAAATCAACCGTAGGGCCAACCCTTTGTGGTGCTAAGCCACCTTGGGACGAGACAATGAGGTGCAAAACTTCCGTGACCCAAAGTTACAATAATCAATCGTGGTACCAAACCACTAGAGGTGCCAAACCTCCGGTGTCCCAAAGACAAGGATATCATATTCCCCTCCTCTCATATCACCCATAACATATCATATCGATGCAAATCGTGCAAGTCATGCAAATCATGCTAAACAAGTTTCATAGTGCATCCCATAACACATACATCATGATCATGATATCATATATCCCTAACAAAGCTCGCAAAGAAACGGACTTACACGAATCCGCACATACCCCATTGGGTACCATATCAATCATCATCTTGCTTTTGATCTTAATAGACAATCGATTTATTAAACATATTACTAAGTAAAAGTGTGTTAGTTTACACACCTGTTCAAACACAAGCTTTAATCCAAACGGACAGATCTAAATCCCTCGATTACCTTGCTCCTAAAATTGACCAAACATAGATTAGTCACTTATACCATTCGGCCAAAACCAAATAAATCAAGAGGGTTAACGCTTAACCCTTACCTTACACTTGATTTGGTTTCCTACCAAATCCCGAACCAAACAATGGTTCCTCTTTAAGCAAACGGCACACCCTAACAAGAAAACGGTTAATCCTTTAGTGAATTGGCTTAATGAAAACTAAACGAATAGACTAAAAGAACCAACTCTTACCACCACTTACCAATTGCTTAACAGAGAAAGAAGGCTCCTCTCGATTGTTTTCAAAATTCGGATGTCCTATAATGAAATTGGTTTAATCACAAGGGGTTAACTCCTTACATCAAGAGCCAAAATCGGCTCTAACCAAACCAAAGTCGACAAAGAACAAGAAAAAAGGAAATAACCATTCGGCCATGTACTTACCTTCTCTAACGATTGAACAACCAAACGAGATTATCACCACACACAAAAATCGACCACAAGATAACTACTAGGAGAGGAAAGTTTCGGCTATGATTGCTAATAACAACCACCAAGATTCGGCCTTACACAAAGAAAGAAAACACAAGAGAAAGTTGTAAAGAAAAAGGGGTTGCTATTCGGCCACAACAAAAATGGGAAAAAGAAGAAGAAAGATGCTTTCGGTTTTTGAAAAGAAACAGAAATGGAGGAAGGTATTTTGGAGAATGGAGTTTCGGCTAAGGAGATTTCAAGAAGAAAAAGAGAGTATGAGAGGAAGAGAGAAGCTAGTTTCGGTTTACACAAATGAAGAGGAAAAGAGGAGCAAAAAACATTTGGCTACCAAGAAAATTGAGAGAAAACAAAACAAATTAGACAAAGGTTGCTTGGACTTTCGGTTTCAAGGAGTAGAAAATGAAAGAATCTCCTTTGAAATTCGGCTAGCTAGACAAAAGAAATCAATTTGGTTTTTGACACCAAATGACCGAAAATGCACAAAATACAAAGTGCATTTCGGCACTCCCTCTCCACTCACCAACCCAAAACCGTCCACTCCCTCCCCCAAACACTCTCCACTATTCAACCATCAACCCCAAGCACTCCCAACCACCAATTCAAACAAGTTTGAACTAGTCCACCTCCACAAATCACTCTCCACCCACCATTCAAGTGGGTTGACTTGGTCCATGGTAGAGTTTGAACTGCCAACAACTTCTCCTCCTCTATGCCGTCAAAATGGAAGCAAAATGTGGGACTTCTGCAACTTGAACTCAGGACCTCCCCCCTGCAAGTGACGCTAACTCAAGCTCCAAGTGGCGCCTAGCTTGCCACTCCACCAGCTCCTTTCTTATGCTAAAATTCACCAAAGAATACTTATTAACCCCAGCTTCTTCAGCTCCTATCACGTAAGCCTAAAAACTAAAATTTTTCCTACCTCTCAGGCTTACACCTAGCTTACAACTAAGCCCCAAAACATCAAGAACAACAACATAGCAGGCCAATAACATGCAAACAATGCCATAACAAAATAGCCCCTATCCCGGGATATTACGCTTCTACCCCTTAAAATAATTTCGACCTCGAAATTACCCGATCGAAGAGTTACGGTATTCTTTGTCTCATCATATCCTCGGGTTCCCACGTAGCTTCTTCCACGCCATGATTACGCCATAGTACCTTTACCAAAGGCACAGACTTTCTATGCAGAACCTTCACATCCCGATCTAGAATCTGCACAGGTTCTTCCTCCATGGTCAAATCTGGATTTACCTCGATCTCTTCCACTGCTACCACGTGTGATGGATCTGAACGATATCACCTAAGCATCGAAACGTGAAATACGTCGTGAATCTGACTTAGCTCGACTGGCAACTCAAGTTGGTAAGCTACTGGTCCCACTCGTCTCAGTACCTTATACGGCCCAATAAACCTCGGACTTAGCTTGCCTCTCCTTCCGAACCTTAACACTTTCTTCCATGATGAGACCTTCAGAAAAACTTGATCTCCCACAGCAAATTCTACATCTCTCCGCTTAAGATCGGCATAAGACTTCTGCAGGTCCGAAGCTTCCTTCAATCGAGCCTGAATCAACTTAACCTTGTCTTCGATCTCAGCAACCAACTCTGGTCCCAACAACTGATGTTCACCCAACTCCATCCAACAAGTAGGTGAGCGACACTTCCTACCATACAACGCATCATATGGTGCCATCTTGATGCTTGCTTGGTAACTATTGTTGTAGGCAAACTCAGCTAATGGCGTAAACTCCTCCCAACTACCTCGATGTCCGAACACAACCTCTCAAAGATGTCCTCTAAGATCCGAATAACCTTTCCATCGCCCGTCCGATGCGGGTGAAAAGTCGGCTTTAAAGTCCAAACGCGCACCCGAGCCCGATGCAACGCTTTCGTAACCTTGACGAATGGGATCCCTATCCGAGATGATCGATACTGGCACACCGTGCAGCCTCACTATCTCTGACACATACAGTTTCGCCAACCTCTAAAGTGAGTAGTCAACCCTCACCGGAATGAAGTGAGCTGATTTAGTCAGTCGATCCACAATTACCCAAACTGAATCTTTCTTGCTTGGCGTAAGTGGTAATCCACTGACGAAATCCATGGTTATCCTTTCCCACTTCCACTGCGGAATCTTCACTGGTTGAAGCAACCCTGACAACAACTGATGCTCAGCCTTGACCTGCTGACATGTCAGACACTTCCCTACAAACTCTATCACTTCTCTCTTCAGACCTGGCCACCAAAACTACTCTCTGAGATCCCTATACATCTTGCTACCTCCAGGATGCATAGCGTAGGGGCTGCTATGTGCGTCCTAAAGAATCATCTGCCTCATCTCAACATCCTTCGGCATACAAGCTCTCCTTGAAAACACAAAGACCCCATCACTAGACAAATCGTAACCTTTCAACCCACTATCTCGCACTGCAACCTCTCGCAAGACTCAAAACCTCATCCTTTAACTGCTTTTTCCTTGATCTGCTCAACCCAACTAGGCTTAACCTGCAACTCTGCTAGAATACTTCTGTCGTCATACAAACTCAAATGGGCAAACATCACTCTTAAGTCTGAAACAACCTTACGGCTCAACGCGTCTGCCACCACATTAGCCTTGCCCGGATGATACTCAATCGAACAGTCGTAGTCTTTTAGCAACTCAATCCATCTGCGCTGCCTCATATTCAAATCCTTCTGAGTCAAAAGATACTTTAAACTCTTGTGATCTGTATAGACTATCGATCTCTCTCCGTACAAGTAATGCCTCCAAATCTTCAAAGCAAAGACTACAGCCGCTAACTCCAGATCGTGCGTCGGATAATTGACCTCATGTGGCCTCAGCTGCCGAGATGCGTAAGCCACAACTTTCCCTTCCTGCATCAGCACACAACCTAAGCCCGTATGTGATGCATCGCAATATACTGTGAATTCCTTCCCTACCTCAGGTTGAATTAAAACCGGAGCTTTAGTCAAAATCTTCTTAAGCTTATCGAAACTCTCCTGCTGTTTCCCAGTCCAAACAAATGGAATCCCTTTCCTTAACAACTTGGTCATCGGCGCTGCGATCAACGAAAATCCCTCGACAAATCTTCGGTAGTATCCTGCCAAACCCGAAGGCTCGAATCTCAACATCGACTTAGGCGACTTCAATCAAAAGCGCCTCAATCTTCCAAGGATCCACTCTAATTCCTCGGTGACACTACATGACCCAAGAAAGTCACTTTCTAAGCCGAACTCAGACTTACTAAACTTAGCATAAAGTCAAGTTTCTCCTCGAATCGCAACACAACTCGCAAATGCGCGTCATGCACTTCTTCTGTCCTTGAGTACACCAAGATGTCATCTATGAAAACCACGACGAACTGATCCAAAAACTGCTGAAACACCCTATTCATCATATCAATAAATGCTGCCAGTGCGTTAGTCAACCCGAACGGCATTACCAAAAATTTATAGTGCCCATACCGAGTCTAAAACGCCGTCTTGTGGATATCCACTTCCTTCACCTTCAACTGATGATACCCGAACCTCAAATCGATCTTCGAGAATATCGCTGCACCCTTCAGCTGATCAAACAAGTCATCTATCCGTGGCAACGGATACTTGTTTTTAATCATCAGCTTATTCAACTGGCGGTAGTCTATACACGTCGGCATCGTACCATCTTTCTTTTTGACAAAGAGTACCGGCGCTCCCCAAGGCGAAACACTTGGCCTGATAAAGCCTCAGTCCAACAACTCCTGGATCTGAGCCTTAAGCTCTACTAACTCCTTTGGCGCGATCCTATACGGAGCAATAGACACTGGCGCAGTTCCGGGTAACAAATCTATCCCGAACTCTACCTCACGATCCGGTGGCAAACCTAAAAGCTCTTCAAGAAACACATCAAGAAATTCCCTAACTGCATGCAGAACCTTCTCTACAAAGCAGACTCTTTAGCCTCCAAGGCATACACATGAACCACATACGCCACGACCCTTTCGACCATCTTCTTAGCCTTGAGCAAATACCACATTGGATAGGTAGTCCTCCTATTACCTATCATAACCACTTCATCACCCTCCGACGTCTTTAGAACCATGTGCTTAGTCAAGAATCCAACTTCGCCTGGTACTTAACCAACCAGTCCATCCCAAGAATTAGATTGAACTCCCCAAACGGCAGTTCTATCAGATCAGCCACAAACACTACCCCTTGGAGTTCTAGGGGTACATCTTTATACAGCTTATCTACAACTACAGAGTGACCTAGAGGGCCAATTACTGTCATCTGCCTAGAAATAGTTTCAGAGTCTAAGTCCATGGTCTCTACTATACTACTAGCAACGTATGAATGCGTCGAACCCACATCAATCAAAGCAATAAATGGAGAACCAAAGATCAAGAACGTACTGGTTATGGCGTCCGGTGCGTCGCCCTTCTCTCGGTGCCTCGCTGCATACACTAGCCCAGGCTGTCTGGCCTCAGAACTACCTGCACCTCTGCCCAGTGCTCCACGGCCCCGACCAGAACCATTACCTCCTCTGCCATTACCACGGCCCCTCTGTGATGGCGGTCCATATTCCTGAACTGAGTACGACCCTGACTCTCGGACTGAATCCTAGCCAACTTACGCGGACAGTCCCTCACACGATGATCCAAAGAGCCACACTCGAAACATCCTTTTCCACCGGTCCAGCATCCTCCCCAATGAGATTTCCCACAATGATTACACTGCGGCGGTCCCTGACTAGCAGCAACAAAACTACTGGACCGATTCGCCCACTGCTTCAGCCCTTTTCTGAGGATTACCTGATGACCTAGAAGATCCAAAACTCCTCTTATGTCTGTTCCTATCCATGCCTTGTCTCACAGACTCTTTAACTCCCTCGGCTACCTTAGCCTTCTCAACTAGGACAGCAAACTCACGCTCCTGCTGGGGAGCAATCAGTAACCTTAATTCATCTCGCAGGCTGTCCTCGAAACGAACACACCTCTCGTGTTCAGTAGCCACAATGCCCCTAGCATCTTGACTCGACCTCAAAAACTACGCCTCGTGCTCGACGAGTTACTCCCCGAACTAACCTCGAAATGCTTTTACAAGGCGTCGATGTAACTAGCTCCAATGTACTTGTTCGATAAGCGACCTTGAAATAATCCCAAGTAAGATCCTCTCTGCAAAGATCGTGTCCGAACCGTGAGCCACCACGGTATGACTCATCTCAAGAAGCGATACTATGCCCTTGACTTCTCCTCGTGATCAGTCTAAATCATCCATAACCCGTTCGTCGCCTCCAAATTAATACTCGGTAGTGTTGGGAGCAACACCGAGACACCTCGAAATACCTCGGCTGCGTTTGCTCGAAGTCGCCAGCACGATTTCCTAGCTCCTGCGCCTCCACCTACTCCAACTACCCTTTCCAAAACTCACAAGATCTCCTGCGACCTTGCATCCTCCCGATCGATCTGAAACTCACCACCTCCGGTGGTGGTGGTACCAGATCTCATTCTCGACCTTGACCAGATCCTACGGGTTGTAAAGCTGTCATCCTACCTCGACCACGTCCACGACCCCGCCCACCTCTAGCGCTCATGACTAAGATCTCTACTTGTCTGATTTAAAGAGTTTTATGCATCAGTAATTATTCCACTGTTTAAAAGCAAAGTCTTATGAATATTGCTTATTAAAGAAGTTTTGTTTTCGCAAGTCCATAGGGTCCTTTCAGTTTCAATTTTTAGAGTAATCATACCATTACTAGCCATCCAATCACATCTCATCAACATCAAAATCACAAGCAATAGTAAGGGGTACTTACCTGGGCAGATTGGTGCCGGAGACTCGGTGTCATGCCCTTTTCACACCACATAAAAAACACCAACACTTAAAATAAACTTTTAAAAACATTTTAGGCCTCGAGCCCACAGTCGAGCCTTTGAACTTGGCTCTGATACCACAATTGTAACACCCCAAACCCGGTATATACACCACGACCGAATCTGGCATGTTACGGGGAAAATCGTATTTGAGAGGATAGGTTTTCATTTAAAAGTTTGATAAAAACACTTTGCTATATTTTGTACTTGTAGAAAATCTTGGGCATGACTGCTTAAAAAAAATCGATGGTGTATTTGAAAACCCAATAATTTTGAAAATTTAATCAGATATGTAAGTAAAACAAGTTTATCTCATTTAGAAATTCAAGTAATCCTTGTTGTTGCTTAAAAACATTTTTGACTTAATAAGAAATTGAATTCAAGTTTGGAAGACAATTGAGTTTCATTTATTTTGAATTATAGTGTGATACCCGATGGTAACATTTAAAACATATCGCTTTGTAGTTTGAAAAACTTTATCTTTCCAAGTTTTAGCAATTTTAACCCAATAATTTGTTAAGGCATATTTAAAAACAAATTTAAGCATAAACATAGCAAACATAAGTTTAAAAGGCCTTTTACAATCCCAACAAAACCAAATGAAAGTAAGCGTAAAAGGTACCAAGTTTTTAAAATCAGTGCAACCCCAAATTTTATTCATGGCATGGGCACCTCGAGTCCACCCCGGCTCCAAGTCCACAAACTAAGTGCCACCTTAAAAGATAAGGGAAAAGGTGAGTCGCAAGAGTCAGTGCATAAATCCCCCTCTCGGTGTATGCAACATACTAACACACATCATAACAAAGTAATACAATTAATGCACCCGATCCTAACCATCCGTAACACCTTTTCCACCCCGTGTGGTACCAAACCACTGGTGGTGCCAAACCACTGGCGACCCAAAGTCACGATATCCATCAATGTGGTGCCAAACCACTGGTGACCCAAAGTCACGAATAATCCATCTGTGGAGCCAACCCACGTGTGATACCAAATCACTAGCGACAATCCCGTATCTCAAAAGTGGGGCCAACCCACGGTGGTGTTAAACCACGAGGATAAGTCGCTATGAGGTGCCAAACCTCCGTGTCCCAAAACACAAGTGTGATACCAAATCCTTTGGTGACCACGGTCACAAATCAAATGATGGGGCCAACCCATCGTGTGATACCAAATCATTAGCGTCAATCCCATAAAATCAACCGTGGGGCCAACCCACTGTGGTGCTAAGCCTTTGGGACGAGACGACGAGGTGCCAAACCTCCGTGACCCAAAGTCACAATAATCAATGTGGTACCAAACCTTTGGAGGTGCCAAACCTCCGTGTCCCAAAGACACGGATATCATATTCCCCTCCTCTCATATCACCCATAACATATCATCTTGATGCAAATCATGCAAGTCATGCAAATCATGCTAAACAAGTTTCATAGTGCATCCCATAACACATACATTGCGAGATCATGATATCATATATCCCTAACAAAGCTCGCAAAAAAGCGGACTTACACGAATCCGCGCACATACCCCATGGGTACTATATCAATCATCATCTTGTTTTGATCTTAATAGATAATCAGTTTATTAAACATATTACTAAGTAAAAAGTGTGTTAGTTTATACACCTGTTCAAACACAAGCTTTAATCCAAACGGACCGATCTAAATCCCTCGATTACCTTGCTCTTAAAATCGACCAAACATAGATTAGTCACTTATACCATTTGGCCAAAACCAAATAAATCAAGAGGGTTAACGCTTAACCCTTACCTTACACTTGATTTGGTTTCCTACCAAATCCTGAACCAAACAATGGTTCCTCTTTAAGCAAACGGCACACCCTAACAAGAAAATGGTTAATCCTTTAGTGACTTGGCTTAATGAAAAAGCCAACTCTTACCACCACTTACCAATTGCTTAACAGAGAAAGAAGGCTCCTCTCGATTGTTTTCAAAATCTAGATGTCCTATAATGAAATCGGTTTAATCACAAGGGGTTAACTCCTTACATCAAGAGCCAAAATCGGCTCTAACCAAACCAAAGTCGACAAAGAACAAGAAAAAAAGAAATAACCATTCGGCCATGTACTTACCTTCTCTAATGATTGAACAACCAAATGAGATTATCACCACACACAAAAATCGGCCACAAGATAACTACTAGGAGAGGAAAGTTTCGGCTATGATTGCTAATAACAACCACCAAGATTCGGCCTTACACAAAGAAAGAAAACACAAGAGAAAGTTGTATAGAAAAAGGGGTTGCTATTCGGCCACAACAAAAATGGGAAAAAGAAGAAGAAAGATACTTCGGGCTTTGAAAAGAAATGAAATGGAGGAAGGTATTTTGGAGAATGGAGTTTCGGCTAAGGAGATTTCAAGAAGAAAAAGAGAGTATGAGAGGAAGAGAGAAGCTAGTTTGGTTTACACAAATGAAGAGGAAAAGAGGAGCAAAGAACATTCGGCTACCAAGAAAATTGAGAGAAAACAAAACAAATTCGGCAAAGGTTGCTTGGACTTTCGGTGTCAAGGAGTAGAAAATGAAAGAATCTCCTTTGAAATTCGGCTAGCTAGACAAAAGAAATTAATTTGGTTTTTGACACCAAATGACCAAAAATGCACAAAATGCAAAGTGCATTTCGGCACTCCCTCTCCACTCACCAACCCAAAACCATCTACTCCCTCCCCCAAACACTCTCCACTATTCGGCCATCACACACAAGCACTCCCAACCACCAATTCAAACAAGTTTGAACTAGTCCACCTCCACAAATCACTCTCCACCCACCATTCAAGTGGGTTGACTTGGTCCATGGCAGAGTTTGAACTGCAAACAACTTCTCCTCCTCCATGTCGTCAAAATAGAAGAAAAATGTGAGACTTCTGCAACTTGAACTCAGGACCTCCTCCCCCTTGCAAGTGGCGCCAACTCAAGCTCCAAGTGGCGCCTAGCTTGCCACTCCACCAGCTCCTTTCTTGTGCTAAAATTCACCAAAGAATACTTATTAACCCCAGCTTCTTCAGCTCCTCTCACCTAAGCCTAAAAACTAAAATTTTTCCTACCTCTCAGGCTTACACCTAGCTTACAACTAAGCCCCAAAACATCAAGAACAACAACATAGCAGGCCAATAACATGCAAACAATGCCATAACAAAATAGCCCCTATCCCGGGATATTACAAGTTTTTTTAATCGTGCAAAGCTGAATGTGGTGATTGTGTATTGTAGTAACTAATATTTCATGTTAGTAGTATATGTGTAATGAGTTGGTTTATATGTGGGGCTATCTACGAAGTAGGTTTAATTTTGATAATGTGACTTTGTTAAATGAAATTGCTTTTGGGAGTGATAGATAACTTGTTATAAAAACAGAGTAAAGCTTGTACATATTTAGTTAAGGTAATGTAAATGACCTCATGCATAGCAAATGATCTTTATTGAATAATGTTTATGGATTGGGTTTAGTTTAGTAATACCTCTTAACTAAGATCCGGCGATGGATACAGATTAGGGTTGTTACATTTGATTGGTATCAGAGCTACGGTTTAGTCGATTCTCGGATTAGCGTAGCACGTGAGAGTCTAGCTATACATGCCATAATTTACAATGTGATAGTGTGATGACTTCTAACAGTGAAATGTATTTATTTCTCTTATATAGTAATGGATCCAGATCCCGAGCCAGCATTAGCTGATGATGTCGAGAGTGTAGCTCCTGCTCCCGTGCAAGGGACTGCGTTGGAAGAGTCTCGACCTACTGCTATTGGCCCAGGTGAGAGGGTAAAGCAGGCCTTCCATAATATGATGAGCGATTGGTTCAGTCATTATTTACGAACCACTCCGGCTATTCAACCACCCCTGAATCCGAATGTTCCACCTGTAACACCAATGGTACCTCCGGTTGCCAATCCTGAGCGAGTAACTAAACCACATGTTGATCGTATTCGAAAGCATGGAGCTCAAGAATTTAGAGCTGATGATAATGATGATGTAGAGCGAGCTGAATTTTGGCTCGATAATACTATCCGTGTTTTTGATGAGTTGTCTTGCACACCCGATGAGTGTTTAAAGTGTGCCATATCATTATTGCGAGATTCTGCCTATTATTGGTGGAATACTCTCGTGTCAGTTGTCCCTAAAGAGAAAGTTACCTGGGAGTTCTTTCAAGTAGAATTCGCAAGAAATATATAAGCCGGTAGACTTTATTGATTCTAAACGCAAGAGTTCCTCGAGCTCAAACAGGCCACATGATCATGTCGAGTATGAGCATAAATTTGTGCGACTTAGTCGCTATGCTCGAGAGTGTGTTTCATCTAAGCTACTATGTGCCGGAGATTTGAAGATGGCTTAAATGAGAATATAAAACTGTTGGTCGGTATTTTGGGAATTGATGAGTTCGTAGTGCTGGTTGAACGAGCTTGTAAAGCTGAAGAATTGGGAAAGGAAAAGCGAAAAGTCGAGTGCGAATCCAAAGACATTCGAAAGAGGATGACAAGCAAACTTTCACAGATGCCTACAAAAAAGTTTAAGAATGACGGTGGACGATTCAAGCCTAACACCGGGATTTCTATTAGAGAACGACCGCCAGTGAGTTCTCGGGCTACATCAGTTGCAAGCGTGGGTAATGAGAAATTGGGTAAACCTGAGTGCCCGCAATGCGGTAGACGACATCATGGGGAGTGTTGGGGTAAATCTATTTCTCGCACCTATTATAAGTGCGGCTCCGAAGACCACTTTATACGAGATTGTCCAGAGAATGCTGAGAGGTGTGCGGTGCAGAGTGCGAGAGCGAGTGGCAATATAGCTCGAGGTAGATCATCTCGTTTTGGGGGTGGTAGAGGCGGTACTCAGAGGGGAGTTTCAGACGTGATTGTTCGATCAGATGTCAGGGTACCAGCTAGGGCTTACGCAATCTATACTAGAGAGGAGGCCTCGTCCCCAGATGTCATTACTGGTACTTTCCTTCTCTTTGATACTAATGTGACTGCTTTGATTGACCCCGGCTCAACTCATTCGTATGTGTGTAAAACATTGGTATCTAGTAAAAATTTTCCTATCGAGTCTACCGATGTTGTGATTCGGGTTTCAAGCCCTCTAGGTAAATGTGTGTTAGTCAATAAAGTGTGTAAAAACTGTCCATTGATGATTCAAGATATGAGTTTCTCGGCTGATCTGATATTGTTACCATTCGATGAGTTTGACATTATTCTCGGTATAGATTGGTTAACAATGTATGATGCAGTGGTAAATTGTAGACGAAAGACTATTGAGTTGAGATGTCGAAATAACGATATAATCCGGATTGAGTCTGCGGATTTAATCGGATTACCTAAAGTGATATCGTCGATGTTGGCTCAGAAGTTTTTGAGAAAGGGTGGTAAAGCTTATCTTGCTTATGTGATTGATAGCAAGATAACTGAAAAGAATATCGAATCTGTGCCAATTGTTAGTGAATATTCAGATGTGTTTCTGGAGGAATTACTGGGATTGCCACCTATCCGAGAGGTAGAATTTGGCATTGAGTTAGTGCCAAGGACCACTCCAATCTCGATAGCTCCATATAGAATGGCACCTACGGAATTAAAAGAATTGAAGGCTCAGTTGCAAGAATTGACGGATAGAGGTTTTGCCCGATCGAGTTTCTCTCCCTGGGGTGCGCCTGTTCTATTTATGAAGAAGAAAGACGGAACATTAAGAATGTGCATCGATTATCGACAACTCAATAAGGTAACAGTTAAGAATAAATATCCATTGCCTCGTATAGACGACTTATTTGATCAGCTGAAAGGAGCCTCGGTGTTTTCAAAAATTGACTTGAGGTCGAGTTATTATCAGTTACGGGTTAGGGAAGCAGACGTGTCGAAGACTGCCTTTCGAACGAGATACGGTCATTATGAATTTTTGGTGATGCCGTTTGGGCTCACTAATGCCCCGCAGTATTCATGGATTTGATGAATCGTGTCTTCAGACCGTATCTAGATCAGTTTGTGGTCGTATTTATAGATGATATATTGATCTATTCGCGTAACAAAACTGAGCACGTTGAACATTTGAGGCTAGTGTTACAGATTTTACGGGAAAAGCAATTGTACGCAAAATTTAGTAAATGTGAGTTTTGGATGAAAGAAGTTAGCTTTTTGGGGCATGTCATTTTAGCCTCCGGTATTCGAGTCGACCCAAGTAAAATTTCAGCCATACTTGATTGGAGACCTCCGCGGAATGTTTCTGAGGTTCGTAGCTTTCTGGGACTTGCTGGATATTATAGACGTTTTGTGAAAGGCTTCTCGATGATAGCAACTCAAATGACAAAACTTCTACAGAAAGATGTAAAATTTGAATGGACTGATAGGTGTCAAAAGAGTTTTGATCAATTGAATGCCATATTAACGGAAGCTCTAGTACTCGTTCAGCCAGAGTCGGGAAAGGAATTCGTTGTCTATAGTGATGCCTCACTTAATGGGCTCGGATGTGTATTGATGTAGGAGGGTAAAGTGGTAGATTATGCCTCGAGACAATTAAAACCACACGAGAGGAACTATCCAATACACGACCTTGAATTAGCTGCCATAGTCTTCACTTTGAAGATATGGCGTCACTACCTTTTTGGTGAAAGATGCCATATCTATTTGGATCACAAAAGTCTAAAGTATTTAATGACACAAAAGGATCTAAATCTGAGACAACGGCGATGGTTAGAATTATTGAAATACTATGAGCTCGTGATCGATTATCACCCGGGAAAGGCCAATGTGGTAGCCGATGCACTTAGTCGCAAATCATTATTTGCTCTTCATGCAATGAACGCTGATTTAGCTATAACTGATGATGGGGTGATCATTATAGAATTAAAGGCGAGACCGTCATTTGTGTCACAGATCTGAGAAGCCCAGGAGCTTGATGATGATTTAAAGGCAAAAAGGAGTCGTAGTAATTTTGAGGCAAATTCAGATTTTCGAATAGATGTTGAAGGATGTTTATGGTTCAAGAATCGAATGTGTATACCTAAGAAAGCTGAATTAATTCGAATGATTTGTGATGAGGCTCATAGTGGTAGATTGACGGTTCACCCGGGTAGCACAAAGATGTATAACGACTTGAAACAACATTATTGGTGGCACGGTATGAAACGAGACATCTCAGATTATGTATCGAAGTGTTTGATATGTCAACAAGTGAAAGCTGAGCATCAAGCACCATCGGGACTTCTTCAACCAATTTTGATACCTGAGTGGAAATGGGACCCAGTCACCATGGATTTTGTGTCGGGATTGCCTCTGACACCGAGCAAGAAAGATTCGATCTGGGTTATTGTGGATAGATTGACAAAATCGGCTCACTTCATCCCCGTGTGTACTGATTTTTCACTTGATAAATTGGCGAATTGTATGTATCTCAGATCGTACGGTTGCACGGGGTACCCATTTCTATTATTTCTGATAGAGACCCAAGGTTTACATCGCGGTTTTGGAAGAAGTTACAAGATGCTTTGGGTACTAAACTACACTTTAGTACCGCTTTTCACCCTCAGTCGGATGGACAATCCGAACGTATTATTCAAATACTCGAGGACATGTTAAGATGTTGCATTCTTGAATTTGAGGGTACGTGGGATCGATATTTATCTCTGATCGAATTTGCTTATAATAACAGCTTTCAATCGAGCATCAAAATGGCACCTTACGAAGCCTTGTATGGTTGTAAGTGTCGTACTCCATTGTACTAGACCAAATTAGGGGAAAATAAGATCCATGGGGTTGATTTGGTTAAAGAAACTGAGCAGAAAGTGGCAATAATTCATGATAGTTTGAAAGCAGCATCGGATCGTCAGAACTCTTATGCTGATTTAAAACGCAAGGACATTGAGTTTCAGATAGGTGATCAAGTGTTCCTAAAAGTATCGCCGTGGAAAAAGCTAATGAGATTTGGTCGAAAAGGGAAGCTGAGTCCGCGATTCATTGGGCCGTATGAAGTTATTGAGCGAATTGGACCGGTAGCGTATAAACTTAGGTTACCTTCTGGGTTGGACAAAATTCACAATGTCTTTCACGTATCGATGCTTCGGCGATACCCATCCGACCCTTCTCATGTGATCAGTCATTTAGAAATTGAAATCCAGCCAAATTTAACGTATGAGGAGAAACCAATTCGTATCTTGACTCGTGAAGTGAAAGAACTGCGACATAAAAAGATACCGTTGGTTAAAGTGTTATGGTGTAAGCACGGAATCGAGGAAGCTACTTGGGAAACTACTGAATCAATGAAAGAACGTTACCCTCACCTATTCATGGGTAAGATTTTCGGGGACGAAAATTTCTAAAAAGGGGGGGAAGTTGTAACAACCCAAATACTACCCTAACCGGAACGGTAGTTTCGGAACCACGAATCCGAATTAGAAAAAAATAAAATAAAATACATTATTTATTTATTTGATGTTTTTGTTAAGTGTTTATGCATGAGTAAAAAGGTCGTAGGAAAATTTAAAAGTTTGGATATTTAATTTAATAAAAGGATTAAATTGCTAAAGTGGCAAAAATTGTAAGCATGAATTAGAAGAGTAAATTAGATTGTTTTTATAATTCAAGGATTTGCATGTCAAATTTCCATCTTTTAGGCTAGTGGACGGCAATGATGATGGGGGAGGATTATTTTTGTATATTATAATGTAAATAATATATTTTATGAATAATAATATATGTATTATATTGTTTAACTAAATAAAGATGAAAAGAAATTGAATTTCTCTTTCCTTCCTTCATCTTTCTCACCGAAATTCTTCAAAGAAAAAGAAGGAAATTCCTCCTCCTCATCCGCCCATTGCATGCGGTTGTAAGGTAAGAAAATTGAGTCTTTGTTTAGTGAATTGCTACAAAATTTGTTGGTCGCCTTGAGTTCTATCAAGATCATGTGAATTTTCTTTAAGTTGAGCATGATACATTCGGAATGGAGAGAAAGTGTGAATTGTTATTTTGAGGAAAATAAGATGAATTGAGATAGAGATTTAGAAGAACTAGAGAATGGTAAATTGAAATGGTATGAATGCTATGGAGGTTAGTTCAATTTGAGGATAGAGAAGCTCTCCACATTCGGCCGAATTGTTGTATGGAATGTATATATATATATATATATTATTTTAACTCAATTATTGAATATATGTCTATGTATAGGTATATGAAGATTCGGGTACATTAAATAGGATATGCGGCCTTGATGAATGTTGGTTTTTGATAGTGATGATAGATAGATTTCATGTTAATAATATTTTTTTTATGTAAAAAAAATTGTAATTAGAGTTGGGAAGGATTCGGCACTAGAGTAATAAGGTATAAAATTTTTAAAATTTCATATTAGGATTAAATGAATAAAAAGTAGTGGTAAATTGTAAAGATTTTAAATTCTTGATGGAGGAATGAAAGAGTTGTGTAATTATGTGTTCGAATGAGGTTGATTGAAATTTATTTAAATAGATCCTTTTAAATGAATTAGATCAAGGAAGAAAAGGCTTGGAAAAGGACCGGGGAAAAGCTAAACTAGACGAGTAGCCGAAAAACCCTGAAACGTCATTCTTCGAGGTAAGATTTCAAGCAAACGAGTTAATTAAACCAATTCTTTGTACATTGATAATGTTTAATAGTTATTGGATGATTGAATTAATATTGCCAAATGAGTTGTGGAGATTATTTAACTGTTTGTATTATGCAAGGTAAGTTAAGATGCTGAATGAGTAGTATGAATTTCGTACCACCTTGAATCTGAATGCAAATGTGTATAAACATGTGTATACTCTAAGTGAAGGCAAGAAATGTATTCGAAATAAAGACATAGTATGAGGGTAATGTGCTAGATATTTTAGTTACATGGAACATGGCAATATAATTATTTTCATGAATTAATGCATGGGCGATTCTATGCTTAGATGATTGTTGGCTCGATTACATGAATGATTTGGTATTTTATATGAATTACGAGTTACAAAATGTACTATGAGTACGAAACTATGATTGAGCACTAAGTTTGCGGTGAATAAGTAACGGCTCTGTGTGAGCGTCGTTACATGATTTTTGAGTAACGACTCGTGTGAGCGATCGTTCTTGGATTTTGAATAACTGTGTGAGCTCTGTGTGAGCGATCGTTCGATCGGATTTTTTGAGTAACTTGGCTCTGTGTGAGCGATACGTTACATAGTGATTTTATCGAGGGTACTAATCGTGTGAAACACTGTTAAACTTATTTATCAACGTGCAGGTATGTGGTTCATTTTAAAGGACTATGTTATATATGTAAATGGGTATATAGTAGTGCCTTGGAATTATGTATGAAAGACTAAGTTTCGAATGGTAAGTTTGTATATATAGAGTGCGTTTAATCATACAATATCCATGAATTGATTCTTGAAATCTTGGTTGTTCAGCTTTGTTGTTTGGTATGTGAATTGCTTATTGAAAATTTTAGTAGAATAAATGTACTTAATTTAGCAAGCTGAAATCTTACTAAGCTGTGAAGCTTACTTTCTTTTCATTGTTTCTAGGATTTGTAGATCACTTTTGGAAGGTTCAACTTAAGCTCGTGGATAATTAGGAAGCTCATCATACTATCATCTATTTTGGTACTCCTTATTGATGGATAAATCCTTGATGATTATGGCATGTATAAGCTCTTTTGTTTTCTTAGAATTTGTATAAGACGAATCTTTAATGGATGTATGCCATGCGAAAATGGCTAAATTGTGGTACTTGATCTTATGTATGTTCGGTCATGGGGTTAATCCTTTTTGATAGTATAATTAATTATGCGTTTATGCTTGAGATATAACAATATAGCTTGAATGACCTTTCGGGTGGATTTTTTTAATCGTACAAAGCCGAATGTGGTGATTGTGTATTGTAGTAACTAATATTTCATGTTAGTAGTATATGTGTAATGAGTTGGTTTATATGTGGGGCTATCTACGAAGTAGGTTTAATTTTGATAATGTGACTTTGTTAAATGAAATTGCTTTTGGGAGTGATAGATAACTTGTTATAAAAAGAGAGCAAAGCTTGTACATATTTAGTTAAGGTAATGTAAATGACCTCATGCATAGCAAATGATCTTTATTGAATAATGTTTATGGATTGGGTTTAGTTTAGTAATACCTCTTAACTAAGATCCGGTGATGGATACAGATTAGGGTTGTTACACTCTGTCTTAACTCCTTGTCCCTCGGCATACAGACTTTTCCTTTGTAGCATAATACTCCTTCATCGTTAGCGCCATAATCCTCTAACTCTCCATTCTGTACTTGCTGTAACTTAGCACTTAGGTCCTTATCAGTCAACTGTCCCATTTTCACCTCATTCAGCCATGTGGGTTTGACTTGCAACTCTGCCAACAGGCTTCCATCATCGTATAAACTTAATTGAGTGAACATAGCCCTTATATCTGACACAACCTTCCGACTTAGGGCATCAGCTACCACATTCGCCTTGCCTGGGTGGTACTCTATCGAGCAATCATAATCCTTCAATAACTCCACCCACCTTCGCTGCCTCAAGTTCAACTCCTTCTGAGTCAACAGATACTTAATGCTCTTGTGGTCTGTGTAGATCACTGACCTTTCTCCATAGAGATAGTGCCTCCACACCTTAAGGGCAGAAACCACGGCTACCAATTCCAAGTCATGGGTTGGGTAGTTAACCTCATGCGGCCTTAACTGCCGAGATGCATATGCGACTACCTTTCCGTCTTGCATCAATACACATCCCAAACCTATATGGGAAGCGTCACAATACACAGTGAATTCCTTTCCTGCCTCTGGCTGAATCAATACTGGAGCTTCCATTAAGACCTTCTTAAGCTTCTCAAAGCTCTCCTGCTGCTTATCCGACCATACAAAGGGTACTTCCTTCCTTAACAACTTTGTCAAAGGTGCGGCTATGACGAGAACCCTTCCACAAACCTTCTGTAATAGCCTGCCAAACCTAAGAAACTTTAGATCTCAGCCACGGACCTAGGTGGTTTCCAATCCAACACCGCTTCGATCTTCCTAGGATCCACTCTTATTCCCTCTGCGGATACCACATGCCCTAAGAACGCCACCTCCTTGAGCCAAAATTCTCACTTGCTGAATTTGGCATAGAGCTTCTTCTCCCTTAACACTTGTAGCACAACTCGAAGATGCTCATCATGCTCCTCTTTAGTCTTGGAATACACCAAAATATCGTCGATGAACACGACGACGAACCTATCCAAGTAAGGTTGGAAAACTCAGTTCATCATATCCATGAACGCGGTTGGAGCGTTGGTCAACCCAAACGGCATTACGACAACTCAAAATGGCCGTACCTTATCCTAAAAGCTATCTTATGGATATCTGCCTCCTTCACCTTCAACTGATGATATCTCGACCTCAAGTTTATCTTTGAGAATACTGCGGCCCCTTTCAGCTGATCGAACAAGTCATCGATCCTTGGCAAAGGATACTTGTTCTTAATGGTTAGCTTATTTAACTAATGATAGTCTATGCACATACGCATAGTTCCATCCTTCTTCCTTACAAACAAGACCGGTGCTCCCGACAAAGACACACTGGGCCGAATAAACCCACGGTCAAGTAATTCCTGGATTTGAGCCTTGAGCTCAACCAACTCTTTTGGTGCCATTCGGTATAGAGCGATTGACACAAGAGCTGTTCTTGGTAGCAAATCTATTCCAAATTCCACCTCCCTATCTGGGGGTATTCCTGGTAATTCCTCTGAAAATACGTCCTCAAAATCCTTTACTGTTCTAACTCCACTAACTCCCCCTTCGTTTGCGTCTACAGCACTGACGAAAGCCAGAAATGCCTTGTACCCTTTCCTAACCATTTTCTCAACCTTCAATGCTAAAACTACGTTAGAGAGGTCGTTTCTTTTTCTCTGATCATTACCACTACTTCATCCTCTGGGGTCCTTAGTTCCATTTGTTTAGCCGTACAATCCAACACGGCTCGGTGCTCTACCAGCCAGTCCATTCCAAGTATGAGTTCAAACTCACCAAAGGGTAGTTCCATTAAGTCAGCCTGAAAGTTCACTCCCTAAATCTCTAGGGATATATTTCGATAGATCTTATTCACCACTACAGTTTGGCCTAATGGGCTTACTATCGTCACCTCCCTATCAGAAAGTTCAGAGTCTAGGCCTAGTGTTTCAACTACACTATAGGCAACATAAGAATGGGTCGAGCCCACATCAATTAAAGCATAATAGGGTTTATCATAAAAAAAGAATGTACTGGTTATGACGTCCAGTGCGTCTCCATCCTCTCTCTGGCGAACTGCGTAAACCAAACCCGGCTACCTTGCCTCAATATTAACAGCACCTCTACCTTGTGTTCCACATCCTCTGCCAGTACCATTACCTTTGTTATTCAAACCACGACCTCGTTGAGGCTGCTGTCCTCCTCTACCAGCCTGATTAACATTCTGAGCTGTGGATCGACTTTCATCTGGTTTCTTAGGACAATCTTTGAGCATATGGTCCTTGGACCCACACCTAAAACATCCTTCTGTCTTTTTCCAGCACTCCCCCAAGTGCTTCTTTCCACAATGATCACACAGACGATACTGCCCTCCTGCACCAACTTGTTGACCACTCGGCCCATCAGTTCTGGGCCTTTTCTGCCCATTTCCCGACGATCCATAACCCCTCTTGGGTCTATTCCTATCAGAGCTCTACTTAATCAAGTCCTTGATTCCCTCGACTATCTTAGCCTTTTCTACTAACGCAAAAAACTCCCGCTCCTGATGTGGAGCTATCAGTAACCTTAGGTCATCCCTTAACCCGTCTTTGAACCACACACACCGCTCATGCTTCGTAGCCACTACCCCTCAAGCATATCGGCTCAACCTCAAAAATTTAGCTTCATATGCTGCTACCGACTTGTTCCCTTGAACCAACCCCAAAAAAGCTTTCCTCTGCTCATCAATATAACGTGTGCCGACATACTTTTTTTGATATGCCTCCTTAGCATACTCCCAGGTCAGATCCTCAGCAGTAGCACCATCCCTCACTGTTAACCACCATTGATACGCTTCATCTCGTAGTAATGCCACCATTCCTTTCAACTTCTCCTCCGGGGTCAGATCGAGCTTATCCATGATGCGCTCGGTTGCTTCCAACCAGTACTCAGCTGTACTAGGTGCCACATCGGATACTCCACAGAACACCTCAGCCCCATTGGCTCAGAGTCGCTCGAGTACAGATTTTCAAGCTTTCGCATTTCCACCCGCGCCAGCCACCATTTCCAAAACTCGCAGCACAGCCTGCGATACAGCATCATCCCTCGTCTGAGCTTGCTGCTTGACACCAACAGTTGAGGGTGGTGGTGGCGATGGTAACTCGTTGTCAGACCCTTGACCCGATCTAACGGGTTCTGACACAATTATTCTTTCTCTACTGTGTCCTTGACGACCGCGTCCTCCAAAACTCATTCCTAACGACTGCGCTTAATCTGATTAAGAAATTTTATAAATTAGCCTTTATTCCACTGATTAACCGCGAAGAAGTTTTATGAGAAGAATTTTAGAAGTGGTTCTTTCGTATTCATACATGCACACAGTCTTCCTATTCATACATCCATCAATCAATTGTAGTTTTTATTGTTGTTGTTTTTCCACTACCCAAGGGTATTTGCGTAATTTGTCCTACAAGGGTATTTTGGTAATTTGTCAAATAAAGTTCCTTGGTGATTTTGTAATAAAGTATTTTGGAAATTTTAAAATCCCAGGGCTTTTCGATAAATTTGGAAATTTCAGGGGTATTTTGGTAATTTTGAATTCGGGGGCATTTTGGTAATAAACCAGGGTAAATTTGTAAAGTTTGATAGTTCAGGGATATTTCAAAATTTGCAAAACTTTGAGGGTTCTTTTTGAGAAATTTATTTTCCAAAACGATGAAGTTGCAAAAATTTTGGAAATCAGGGTCATTTTGGACATTTTGGTAAGTTAGGGCAATTTTGTAATTTTCCAACATCAAGGTATTTTTGATAATTTGCAAATAAGGTTTTTGGATTTGTTATAAAATAATGAAAATGTTTATTAGAACTGTGGGTATTTTAGACATTTTTATAAACCAAGGGCATTTTTGTAATTTTATCGCTAGGGGTATTTTTGTAATTTTATAAATAAAAAATTTTCCAAAAAATTGTGTAGAAAAGATAGTTTCCACAAATTAAAGAAAAATGATTTTAAGAGTTTTAAAATTAGGGTTCTTATTAAAAAAAAAACATGGCTAGTTCCCTTTCGGGTTTTAGTTATTCGGTTTAGCCTATGACCGAGTCTTCTTGGTCATGGTGAACCAAAGCTACGCACCAGGTAGGATTTGAGTGGAGAAGAGGTGAGTCACACGGACTGCTTAAATACAAACCTCCCACTGAAACCATTCCTAGGCATGTGCACAGGGGTTGCCACACCCACTAAGTCCTCTGGGTTAGGGTGAACCGAAGCTACGCACTAGGTAGGATTCCTGCGAAGAGGAGGTGAGTCACTAGGACTACTTAAATACCAGGCTCTTTCGGATCCAATCCTAGACATGCACACAGTGGTTACCACACCCTAACTCGGTTGACTTAGCCATAGGTTTGTTTAGTTAGGCATTTATGTTTTATGTAGTAGTTGGGGTAGACTAGTCCTAGGGTTCAAGTACCTATCATTCTATTCTACGTTCCATTCCTTTCCTACCCTTCTGTAAATCACATAATCACACATATGGTTAAAGGGTACTTACCTGGTGGACTGCGGGTCGGAGACTTAGGTGCCATGCCATCAAACCTGCCTATTTTCAGAAATACTTCCATAAAACTCATTTGGGCTCGATTTGGAAACGTTTTGGGCCTTAGACCACAGGCTGAGAGTTTAAAACTGGGCTCTGATACAAATTGAAACACCCCCCACCCGGCCCACGAGCCTGGACCGGATCTGGAATGTTTCTCGATGTAAACCGTTTCAAAATTCTTTTGTTACTTTCAAAATTGTGTGTTTTTGAAGATAGTTTGTAGTGGGTTGAGCTCGAGTTGAAAACAAGTTTATTTTTATATTGAAAGTCCATTTATTTCATGTGACAAAACATTTAAAGTTTATTTTAAATTAAATTGACTTAATCTTTAAATAACCTAAATTCGTAATATAGTAATAAAACAACAATAAAATCATCATTATGGCCTTATTACATAAAACAAAACCCAAAATAAAAATTATAGAGTACTTAAATAAAATAAAATGTCCAAATTAAATATAACCTGCATGGCCACCACAAGTTTTGCTGTCCCGATCCATCACTGTCCATCACCTGAAACATGTTCCCACAACGGGGTGAGTCAACAGACTCAATGTGTAACCAACACTAAAATTTAACAGATTTAGGCATACCATACATATCATGGTCACATAATAATAATGATGCAATCTCGAACCCACACCTAGATACCATCCGCTACACATCCCCATACCAACCTGCACACCGTGGGGACTACTAAGTCAACCCTCCATCCGCTACACACCATCGAAGGCAGTCGCTGCAGTCGATGTGCTCATCGCCCATATAAAATTTGTGGCATAGCCACCAGATTAAATAATTGTGTCATGAGACACCACATTCAGATAATGTAACCGAAGTTACCACATTCAGATAATGTGACCGAAGTCACCATATTCAGATAGTGAGACCGAAGTCACCACTTTCACTTCCCCTTTCTCATATAACCCGAATGCCCCATATTTTTCATATTATGCATATCATACTTAAGTTCATATTCATGTCTCTTTCCACATGTTAAATATAACATATTTCTTAATCCTAGTAGGAGTAGGAAACGTACCTGAGCACTTTGTACCGTAACACGGTACCTTAGCCATATTCACATTCTTATAAACAAGTACATATCAAATATTTCCATAAAACATATTAAGAATTAGTATGGAATACACACCTGATTTGCTTAACGAATTCCTTGAAATCCCGAAAAAAAACCAATCTATTGCTTTAGATTTTTAAGTCCCTACATTCGGCCAACATAGTAATATTTAGCAAAGGCCTATTCGGCCAAACTTAGTGTTTTCTTTTAAAGCCTAATCAGCTATAACCCAAATCCCGAACGATTTATGTAGTCAACTTCTTACCTTTGGTGCCGATTTGATGACTATTCAAATCCTGAAATCGCTGCTATGCTTCTTCTTGTATTCGGCCAAGCATTGAATCACTTAAACATATTAGTTTCAACTTTTTAAACGATTATCAAATAGATCTAGGTATCAAATCAGGCCTTGGCCGAACATACTTATGTGCTTACCTTCCAAATCTAATATCCCGAATTGGATCCTTGCTTCCTTAGTACTGTCGAAAACCCTTGAATGTTGAAATCCCGGAGAACTCCTCTTTCTCTAGTCGACACCACCTAAATCCCAAAATTCCCTTCCATATTTTCGGCCAAAATACAATATGAGGAATTAGTCCCTAAATTTCGACAAGCTTAAAAAGAAAAGAATGGAAACTGAGTCTAGATCTTACCCTTACTTGGAGAAATCGACAGCACTTTTACTAGAAGCCCCACCAAGATTTAGCTATTGATGGATTTGGAAAGAAAAGAAATCGGCTAATGGTGTATCTTGAATTTTTGGCTTTGGCTAACAAAAAGAAGAAGGACAAGGCTCTAGGAAATTCGGCAGAGAGAGGAGAATTTGCTTAAGAAATTCGGCAAAGGAAGAGTGACTGAATGAATGGCCTCTTTTCCTCTAGTAGCCGAAATTACTAGCTAGAGACCTTTACTTGGCCACCACTCTTCCTTATTTTGATAAAGTTTATCTTTTATTTATCACCTTAATTAATCTCATCAATAATCCACTTAAAGTAATCTAATATTAAATCTATTATTTATCCCCTATTTAGCCAAAATTTTAAAAGGAATAAAACTCCTCTTTTAAGAGCCATAATGTCGTCCACCTCTCTACTTCTGGAAGCAAAATAAAATTTCTTTTATTTGCTTCCCAAGTGACTCGATCCCTGGCCCAAATATACAAGCTTGGGGCATCACTTGCTGGGCTTTTAAGTGGTGCCTTCAAGCCACTTTGACAAGCCTGTTTGTGTGTCAAATTCCTCCTATTAATTTTCTTAAGGCCACCTTGCCTTAGTTTCCTCTTTTTAAACTTAACATTTCCATACATTTTCCAGGTTTCTAAAATGTTTACTTTCCTCTTTTAACTTAAGTTTCCAAAATGTTCACTTTCCTCTTTTAGCTTAAGTTTCCAAAATGTTCACTTTTCTCTTTTAACTTAGGTTTCCAAAATGTTCACTTTCCTCTTTTAACTTAGGTTTCCAAAATGTTAACTTTCCTCTTTTTGAAACTTAACATTTCTAAATCATTTCTTACATTTCCAAGTTTCCAAAAATGTTCATAATACATTCATAACACATAAGACATGTCATTTCATATATTTAAACCGAAAATACATAGGCCCTTTTAAGGTGTTACAATAATTGCACCCGATTGGACTTTACCCTTTGAACTAATGTGTAATGCAAGTGATTTTGCAGTAGGTGTAGTTTTGGGACAATGAAGAGACAAGCATTTTTAGCCAATTTACTACGTTAGCAGAACATTAACACCCGCACAAGAGAACTATACCACCACAGAGAAAGAATTGCTAGATGTAGTCTTTGCTTTTGATAAATTTAGATAGTATCTAATAATGTCTAAGTTGTCGTGTATACTGACCATTCAGCTCTCCGTTATCTTTTAACCAAACCTGATGCAAAACCTCGACTCATACGATGGATTTTACTTTACAGGAGTTTGATTTGGAAATACAAGACAAGAAGGGAGCTGAGAATCTTATGCAAATCACCTCTCCGGACTTGAGAATCCACATATCGAAGAACTCAATGGCGAGATAAATGACTCGCGTTTCAAGAGAAACTCTTTTCTATAACACATTCGAGGTACCATGGTTTGCAAACATTGCAAATTATTTAGCACTAACATCTTGCCAAATAGACTAACACATCACCAAAAGAAGTGATTCTTCTTGATGTGAAAAACTATTCAGGAAGATCCTTTTCTTTTCTGCATATGTGCAGATCAGGTTATTCGAAGATGTGTTACAAAGACAAAAGCAAGCAAAATCTTGGAACATTGCCATTCAAGACCCTCAGGAGGACACTACAGTGGCATTAAGACTGCACACAAAATACTCAAATTAGGTTTTTATTGGCCTACTCTATTTAGAGATGCCAACAGGTATGTTACCTCGTGTGATAAATGCCAAATAACAGGTAATATTTCTAAACGTGATGAAATGCCTCAAACATATATGCTATCATGTGAATTATTTGATGCATGGGGTATTGATTTTATGGGACCATTCTCTAGTTCATTTGGAAATAAATACATCCTAGTGGTAGTTGATTAAATGTCAAAATGGGTAGAAGTAGAAGCTTTACCCACCAATGAAGCTAGAGTAGTAGTTAAATTTCTTAAGAAACTATTTTCTCGATTTGGGACACCTAGAGCTATCATTATTGATAGGGGCACTCATTTCTGTAATACTCAATTTGAAAAAGTTCTCAAAAAATATGGAGTACACCACAAGACTGCTACCCCATATCACCCTCAAACGAGTGGGCAAGTTGAAGTAGCAAACCGAGAACTTAAGCACATTCTAGAAAAAATAGTCGAATCAAATAGAAAAGATTGGGCATTAAAAGTAGATGATGCCCTATGGGCCTATAGAATAGATTTTAAAACACCTCTAGGGACATCCACATGCAAACTCGTATACGGGAAAAGCTTCATCTACCATTTGAGTTAGAACACAAAGCTTTTTGGGCCATAAAGTTTTTAAATTTTGATCTTAGAATTGTAGGAAAGAAAAGAATGATGCATATGAATGAGCTAGACGAATGGAGAGCAGAGGCTTATGAGAACTCGAAACTATACAAAGAGGAAACAAAGCTACGCCACGATCTCGTTTAAAGAAGTTAAAACAATTCGAAGTAGGGGACTTGGTCCTACTATACAATTCAAGGCTCAAATTATTTCTGGGAAGCTGAAATCAAGATGGTCAGGCCCATTCATGATCAAAACAATCTTTCCATATGGTACAGTTGAGGTAACTCACCCCACCAAGGGCACATTCAAGGTAAATGGTCACCGACTTAAAATTTATAATGATGCAGATTTTGAAAATATGAGAGAGGAATTTTTACTCCATGAACCTTTTTTTTAGAATCGAAAATAGGGAAAGTCGAGCTTAAGACTATAAACGAGCGCTTCTCAGGAGGCAACCTGAGTGCTAATCTATTAACATTTTTTATTTTTTAGTATCTAGAATCATATTAATTAACCCAATGAAGTGTAGGTTGGGTCACACGGCCTTACACACGGGAGTGCCCGTGGCCGTGCGAAAGACAGGGGAAAGCTAGGGGAGTGCCAGTAGCCATGTATGAATAGAGGAAATTCTTTTATCGAACACGGGCAAGACACGCTCGTTCTAAATAACCATGTCTAAATACTGACATTCTAAGCACGGGCAGGACACGTCCGTGCCCTACTACCATAGGAACATACTGGCTTATCAAACACGGGCTAGACACACCCGTGCTAAACGATCATGTTTAAATAATGGCATTCTAAGCACGGGCAGGACACGACCTTGCCCCATCACCATAATATACTGGCTTATCAAACACGGGCTAGACACGCCTGTTATAAATGACCGTGCTCAAAAAAACTAGTTGCACCCAAAATTACAAAAAAACACGGGCACTTGAAAAAAAATAGCACGGTCGTGGCTTAACCGTGTCCTCGCTACTATTTAAACACCTTAACCATTCATCCCCCCCATTTTGAATTCATTTGTGAATTAATTATTTTGTGTCATTCATGGTGTGATTTACCTAAATCCTGAGTTAGTCACTGATCATGCATATGTAACACATGTACTTTGGTATAAATGGAGGTTTATGCTCTAAATATGATCAAGTTGATAGCCAGTATGTTGGGTACATCACTTATGTATGGAATGGCTTTACTAGTAATAGTGGAATCCATAGCCCAATTAAAGAGTTAAAAATATCCTCTTGTTGGCATTGTATGGATTGATTTTTATGAAATGTGACCACGGGTTGCTTGTTCTCGAACGAGCAATTTATCACAGTCATTTGTTAATAATGATCATATTAATCATTAAGAAGACACAATGGTGACAATGAGATAAAATAGGATTGTATTGAGTGAACGAATTTAACTCAAAATAATCACGAAAATCATATGAGGGTAACACACATATGAAAAGGTCATTGGACAAAACAATTGAATGAATTGATTTTGTAAATAGTATATAGTAAGAATTTTTTCAATCATGATACTTGATAAACCATAAAAGTAACATATTTTAGGCCCACATTTAGCATGATTTTGGATGATTTAGCCCTTGATTTATCTAAAAAGGTGCTTTTAATCCTTTCTTTTCATGTTTATACTTAGGAAAGCACTAGAGGATGAAAAGAACACGAAATGGACTTAAAATGGGCCAATTTGGGCCAAAGAGAAAATTGACACTACCTGGACTTCAAGCCACACGGCCGTGTCTCGTCAATTTACTTCACACGGCCATGCCACGATTTACACGGCTGTGCCCCAATCGACAGAATCGAGACACGGCCTGAAGACGATTTACACGGGAGTGTACCATGGCCATGCCCCTGCCGCGGGAGAGAGCAATTTCACTCAGATTTGGATACTTTGAGGCAAAGAAACACATTCCAAAGCCTATTCAAACATCGAGTAGGAGGTATACTTGAATTGGGACACTTAGAGGCCAAGTAAAGCATTCCAAAAGTCTATATAAACACCCTAAGTGTAACCTGAAAGGAGGCGGCTAGCTAGGCTAAGGAGCCAAGCCAGAAGGCAAGATTTATGGGAATTACTCGAAGATAGCCAGTGGATCCATATCAAGGAGCCGGAATTCTACTCAAGACGGCAGATTTCTCCTTCAATTCCTTCAGGGAGTTTTAAGGATTTTTCATGTTTTCTTTTATCTTTTCTCTTGAGATGTTTTCTTTATTCATTATGAACTAAACCCTTCAGATACCGGAAGGGGATGAAACCTAGATTATTCTTGTTATTGATTTTTGAATTATATGATAAATACTTAGTTTGTTCTTAATTATGCATGCTTAATCCAAATCTGATGTGCATAAGTGGAGGATGAATAGACCCTACTTAAGAGTAGATCTAGCATAATTAAGCGGAGTTGATCGCACGCCTAGAGATAGGGTGACGAGATTTTGCCTGATTAGGGTGAAACCTAATATGGGAGTCTATAGATCGATTTACTACTATTCTAGGGGGTTATTATAAGTGGACGAGAGTTCCACTAATTAACCTAGGGTTAGATGTTATTCGCCTTGAGAGAGGGTTTAATATATGTTAGGGAGTCTTACGGATCAAACTAAGTGAATAAATTGTATGGTTCAGTGTTAAATAACAAGTGAAGTCTAGGTGGATTCTTCCTGAGGATATCATCGTAATCAACCGAGTTTCTCTTCAAGTTATTTTCTAATTCATTCTTTCTGTCTTTGTGTCTTTAGTTTAGTAAGTTGTAAATTTAGATAAAAGAAACTTCACTTTATTTTAGGCTAAATAATAAGATGAAAGTTAGTATTAGTACTTTTAGTTCCTTTGGGTTCAATAATCCAATCTTGCCTAAGTTATACTAGTGTTCGATAGGTACACTTGCCTTAAGTCGTTGTTAGAGTTAGTTTTCAGGTTTGATCATTCTCTTTATAAATTTTGAAACTCGACAAAACAACGATCAAGTTTTTGGCGTAGTTGCTGGGGAATTAAAATATTAAGAAAGCTCTATTTCTATTACTTTAGCCATTTTTTTTTGCAATTTTACTTTTATTTATTTTTTAGGTTAAATTTTGATTTTGCTAAATTTTCTTTTATTTGAATTTGGAAGATAGAGGAGATGGCACTAAATAACTATCAGTGGCAAGTTATAAGGACAAAGCCAACAAAAGCAGCCGATATCTACAACCTTGACCCAATAACCATGCTATCAAACTAGCTAGTGATGATGAATAAAAAGATTGATGGTTTGAATAGTCTTTCATAGGTACACCCAATAATGAAATATGAATCGAATTTAGGAGGCGTGGTGAATCCTGAGTACCCACCCTACAGATATGGCATGGAAAACGAGCAAGCTCACTATACGAGTAACTATTCTAGACCACAAAATAATTTTTATACTAACACTTAAAATGCAGGTTGGAGTTACCATCCCAATTTCTTGTGGGATAATCAAAGTAGCCAAAGACAGGAACTTTCTCCAAATTTTCAACAACCACCTCACCAACAGGAAGAGGAGTCGAGTCTTGAGGAGATGTTGACAAAATTCATGGCAGCCACAGAAACCCATCCCCAAAAAAACTAAGACAACATTCGATAATCAACAAGCATCGATCAAAGAGATCAAAAACCAAGTTCAAAAATTTACTAAGTCAGTTGAACAACTTGCAAAGTTAATGTCCGAACGACCGCAAGGGCGTCTACCAAGCAACACAGAGATTAACCCAAACGAGATAATTCAAACCGTGCCAGCTCATGACAGTGAAGGTTAGACGAACCAAACCCAAGGGAAGAACCTGTGGTAAGTGAAGGTAACGTTGAGGTGTGCCATAATGTACCAAAATCGGCAATTACAGGGTACCAACCTCGTGTTCTATATACCGATGCAATAAAGAAAAACCACGCAGAGGAAGAATTCGGTGGACTCACACTTCGTGTAGATGACGAAACAATCACTCTTCAAGCTCTTGACTCAGCTAGGACATCGAGTAATAAAGGTATGAACATTAATTTTATTGATAACCATTTGGTTCAACCTTCTTTATAGGAAACATCAAGAAATGACCTAGCTGAGCTAGATCTTAGACCTCCTGCCAATAAAGAAGAACTATTTAAGGAACGAAGCCTTAGGGTCGATAAACTAGAAGAGTGGAAAAAACAATTTAAAGAATAACCAAAACCACACGAAGTGAAACCAAAGGAAACCCAAGACGAGCTGATAGGAGTAACAAATCACTTCAAGATAGGGGATCAAGTATTGTTGAATAAGGAAGACCCTCGAATCACCAATTTAGACCTCAAGACAAACGAAAAAATCACTTTTGTTGTACTTAATGTCTTCCTATATGACACAGTCGAGGTAAGAAATCCTAAATTCAACACTTTTAGGGTAAACATTACCCGACTTAAACTTTATATTCATAACCGAGTTGATCGCATGAGAAAGGATTTACACCTCCTCAAACCACCATGATTGTGCGTACAATAGGTAAGTCTAGCTCAAGACTTTAAATGAGCGCTTCTCGAGAGGCAACCTGAGTACTAACCGTACTAATTAGTTTAGTTTTATTTCTTTTCGTATTTAGGCATAGGTTTCCATATCCACACAGCCTTGCACGTAGCCGTGGCCGTGGCCATGTGGACACCACGGCTAGGCACATGGGCATGGACCTTATCTATATTTAATTATTTACTTTTATTCATATTTTTATTTTTATTTTTACTTCCTTTATTATTTTCTCCTTTTTCTCAATGGCATTTAAATTTAGCTTAGGATACAATAAAACTAAGCCGACTACTTTGAGGATTCCATTTCAAACGCTTCGAGATGCTTCCCCATGTTCACCTCTAATCTTATCAGGTTTCTTTTCATTGACTTCAACCAAAAATTTAGGAAGTGTTACTTCTACCTTTCTCTTTTAATTTTATTATTACATAATTGTTTATCTATATTTGTACATTGAGGGCAATGTACATTTAAGTGTGGGGGGTAAAATTACCTAACTTTTTGACCTAACTTTTTGCAATAGTCCAAAATCCTGAATTTTAGTCTTGTTCCTAAGTAATTTTCTCATATTATCAATTAGGGTGAAATTTCTAATGATTTATGATTTTTATTGATATGTTTTTATTATGTCATTGATAATTGTGCATTGATGATTTATACTTGAAGAATACTAGAGAATCAAGCATGGTAAGTCTATTTTTCAAGAATAAAAAATTTTCTAGGTTGTTGAACTGATTTTGAATATTACCTTGAAGTTTAAAATTTAAAGGATTGATATCAAATACCCATGATTTTTGTGAGATTTGAGCCTTATAGAGCATATATTCTTTTTCATGCTCACTTTATTAATTATGAGTGTGTTAACACTGAATTGTTATTCTAAAACTTGCCTTGATTATACATGTTGAGACCACATTAATGATTTGATATATTGAGATGATAAAGGCACCTTGGTTTTAACCCATTCACTCTACTGAAAAGCCTACCTTCACAAATTAACCCTTAGTGAACCAATTTGATCCTAACAACCCTTTTTATTGATTTACCCGCTAATATTAACCCAAAACCCTTTGTATTTGTTATCACCATTCTTTTGACGACCCTTCTATCGAGAATTGATTTGATCAGTTACCGAATTAGTTTATTTCAGATGATAAAGTTTTCTTTATTATGATTCTATTTGATATAAAAAAAATCGAAATCGAAGTTTATTCAGCATTAGTAGTATAAAAAGTGAGCTTGTACATTTAAATTTCAATTATCAAAGAAAAAGCTCGCAGTATTAGTTTCAAAGTTTCATGTGATGTAATTGTTCAGAATATTAGTTCAATTATTTTTCTAAAAGTTATCTAACTTGTCCATTCAATCTGGATTCTAAACCTTCTAATTCAGCCTTTATCCACACCTTTAACCTAAGCCCCGTTACAACTCTGTCAAAGACCTTTTGATTTGTGTATCATCTCATATTATAGTGGTGGAGATTTGATTTTCAGGCAAGCCTATGGGATTAGCTTTTTAGGTTTGACTTATGAGTGCTTTTTTCTTGAAACTTAAACACTTTGAGTTCTTTGAGTGAATCTTTAGTGAGGAGGTCAATCCTTGTCAGTTTTGAATTAAAAGTAATTATTTAGATAATGGGAGACGCCTATGTTTTTATGCTACAAATTTGTGACTTAGAATTGTTTGAGCCTTTAAGAGTCTTTGAGTTAAATTATCCATGTATAAATTATCTGTGAATTATGATGAGGCATTGTTGATAGGAATTATGAATTATGGAAAGTTCATTTTAATTATAAGTTGAGAATTTTGCTTGAGGACAAGCAAAAGCTTAAGTGTGGGGGTATTTCATAAATCGTAAAAGTAACATATTTTAGGCCCACATTTAGTATGCTTTTGGATGATTTAGCCCTTGATTTAAGTAAAAAAGGTGCTTTTATTCCTTTCTTTTCATGTTTATACTCAAGAAAACACCCAAGGACGAAAAGAACAAGAAACAGGCTTAAAACGGGCCAATTTAGGCCAAAAAGGATACCGACACGGCCTGGACTTCAAGCCATATGGTCATGTCTCATTAATTTACTTCACATGGCTATTCCACGATTTACACGACCATGCCTCAATCGACAAAATTGAGACACGGCCTGAAGACGATTTACACAGGCGTGTACCATGGCCGTGCCCCTACCATAGGAGATAGCAATTTCAATCAGATTTGGATACTTTGAGGCAAAGAAACACATTCTAAAGCCTATTCAAACACTAAGTAAGAGGTATACTTGAATTGGGACACTTAGAGGCCAATTAAAGTATTCCAAAATTCTATATAAACTCCTTAAGTGTAACCTGAAAAGGGGCGGTTAGCTAGGCCAAGGAGCCGAGCTAGAAGGCCAGATTTGTGGGAATTACTCAAAGGTAGCCAGTGGATCCATCTCAAGGAGCCAAAATTCTACTTAAGACGGTGGATTTCTCCTTCAATTCCTTCAGGGGGTTTTAGGGATTTCTTATGTTTTCTTTTATCTTTTCTCTTGAGATGTTTTCTTTATTCATTATGAATTAAACCCTTCAGATACCGGAAAGGGATGAAACCTAGATGAATCTTGTTATTGATTTCTGAATTATATGATAAATACTTAGTTTATTCTTAATTATGCATGCTTAATCCAAATCTGATGTGCTTAGGTGAAGGACGAATAGACCCTGCTTAATAGTAGACCTAACATAATTAAGCAGAGTTGATTGCATGCCTAGAGATAGGGTGATGAGATTTTGCTGGATTAGGGTGAAACTTAATATAGGAGTCCATAGATCGATATTATAAGAGAACGAGAGTTCCACTAATTAACCTAGGGTTAGATATTATTCACCTCGAGAGAGGGTTTAATATACATTAGGGAGTCTTGCGGATCAAACTAAGTGAATAAATCGTATGGTTCAGTGTTAAATAACAAGTGAAGTCTAGGTGGATTCTTCTGAGGGTATCGTCGTGATCAACTGAGTTTCTCTTCAAGTTATTTTCCAATTCATTCTATCTATCTTTGTGTCTTTAGTTTAGTAAGTCATAAATTTAGATAAAAGCAACTTGTAATATCCGGGATTTAGGGATTATGCATTTTTACTTAAATGTGTGTAGTAGCATGCTTGTTTGTGAATTGAATGTGTTTTGGGGGCTTCAGGAACCTTGGGATGTAGGTAGAAGCCTTAGAAAAATATCTGATTTTAATCCTAAAAAGGGGAACTAAGGGAGCTAGGCCTTAAAGAGTTTATTGTGTGGCTTAGGACACAAGTACTAAGTTGGTAAGATGGCAAAGAGGTGCCACTTAGGGCCTTAGTCAGTGACGCCACAGGGAGTGTAAGGGGACCTCGGTTCGAGCAGCAAGGGAAGCGTTTTGGAGCTTTTATTTTTCAGCAAGGAGATGTAGTGATGGATGGCACAAGGACACTTCATGGATGAAGTGTAGATTGGGTCAAATAGCTTAAAGATTAGGCTAAGTAGGAGTGAAAAGGGGGATTTGGATGAGGGAAGGAGAGTTGGCCGGCCAAGGGACTTTCATGATGACAAATTTGGTCACCTAGTAGCTAAAAATCCTTAAGCTGAATTTTAACTGAGCCTCACCATCATTCCTCTTCTCTTCTTCTCACCACTTTTCTTCCTCTTTCTCACCAAAGCTGAACCACACCAACTTTAAATCTCTTTTCTTTTTCTTCTCTTGATTTCTTCTGTCATTAAAATACCGAAAACACACTAGACCATAGCCGATTGCATCTTTAACCTTTGAAGCCAATTTGTCCACTAGATCAAAAGCCGAATCTCACCTCTTTTGCCATCACTCTCCATAGTCGATTTCATCTTTACTCCTTTTTGAACCGATTCCTTTTCTATTTCTGTCTCAAAGCCAATCAACCCTCTGTTGTGGCCGAATCTCTCCGTGTTCCAAGCAAATGTGTTCAATCGATTTGATGAGGTTAACAGTTAGTTGAGTTCTCTTCTTTTCCTTTGTTTAGCCAAAAGTTAAAGACTCTAATTCCTTTTTATTCTTTTGGCGAAACTATGAAGGAGATTTGGGATCTTTGTAGCCAACGATTAGAAGGAGATCTTTGGGATTTGGATATCCAAGGTAAGAAAGTTGTGATATTCGGCCAAAGGCTATATTACTTATTAAAGGTTACCGATTCTAACTATGGATTTTAGGGAGGAGTACAACCTGATTCGGTAGATCTTCGGGACTCGGTGGTCGATCTAGGTAAGGGTTCTAGCATATAGATCTGTTTCTTATTCATTCAAAAGCCGAAGGCTAATTGTTTGTGTGTATTAGTGCTTGGCCGATTGCAAGGAGGGATCATCACGTAGTTTGGGATTTGGTTGGAAACCAAATCGACATTAAGGTAAGGTGATATCTTCATGTGACATATCCTTCGGGATTTCTAAGTTGAGCCGAATAGGCTTTTGGTCACTAACTAGTTTTGACCAATTATAGGAAGGGGAAAGCAAACGTTTGGGATTTTCCTTAGATCTACAGATAGTCAGGTGTGTAACCCACCCTAAACTCCTGATTAATAATAATGTTATGTATATGTTAATAAGGCAATGAGTGAATATGGCTAAGGGTACCATTCAATGGTACAGTGTATTCAGGTACGTTACTCCTTAATACTCGTTAATAATGTGAATAAACATTGATATGTGAATATGTGAAATCTCGTTATGGCCATGGGGTGAGGTAAATTGCATGATATGTGTATGATATGTATGTTGCATGGGCATATGGGTGATAATGATAAAGGGGAAGTGTTCTGGTGGTTTTTACCACATTTTCTGGTGACCTATGTCACATATTATGAATCTGGTGACTTTGTCACATTATCTAGTGGCTATGCCACAATTATAAGGGCGATGTATAGTTGACTGCAGCGATTGCCTTCGATGGTGTGTAGCGGATGGAGGGTCGATTTAGTAATCCCCACAGTGTGATTGGCAGGTACGGGTGATGTGTAGAGGTTGGATATCTAGGTGGTTTTGGGTTGCATCATTGCTTATATTTGTTCGTATGTGATATAATATGCTATGATCGATTGGGAATCTGTGATGGTTGTTACACACTGAGTCTGTTGACTCACCCTTCGTGGGCTAACATTTTGCAGGTGATACTCAGTAAATGGACCGGGTCGGCAGAGACTTAGTGGTGGCCATGCTCAGCTCAGCATTTTTGGATTTCTTATTATGTTTTTTCTGAATTTATTTTGGGTTTTATTTTGTTGTAATAAGGCCATTGTTATTTAACTATTTTATTTTGCGATTTTAATTTTTATTATGATATGAACAAATGATTAATCATTTTTCGTAAAACAACTTCAATTGTTTTGACACCTAAACATCTAAAATTTGACATTTCTTTTAACTTGAAACTTTTGAACACATGATAATAATGTTTCAATACAAACTTCAAGAACAACACAGTTTTCAACCTAATCACAACTCAAACATATCCTTCTTTAAAACCACCAATTTTTCTAAAGTGAAGAACGAGGTTTAGCTACATTTTACTCAAGGAGCATGCCAGATCAGGTCAGGGTTGGTGGGTCGGGTTTAGGGTGTTTCAATTTGGTATCAGAGCCCGGTTCAAAACTCGGCCTTGAGGGCTTTTGGGCCCAAAAACATTTTTATTTTGAAATTGAGCTTTACTAAAGGTTGAGCAGGTTTTCTGGTATGGCACCTGAGTCTCCAGCCCGAAGTCCACCAGGTAAATACCCCTAACTACTATGTGATTTGTATATGGGTAATACGGGGACATTGATTAGTAGATTAGGAGCTATTGATTTCTACGATTAGCTTACTCCCACACAGAATTACATAAAAATTTAAAGCCTAATCAAACAAACCTGTGAGTGAGTCGCTGAGTTAAGGGTGTGGCAACCGTTGTGCGCATGTCTAGGATGGATTCAGGGGAGCTTGGTATTTAAGAAGTCCTAGTGACTCACCTCCTCTTCGCTCGAATCCTACCTGGTGTACAGTGACGGTTCAACCTAACCAAGAAGACTTAATCACAGGCTAAATTTAATAATTAAGACCCGAAAGGGACTAGCTACCCTGTTTTATAAAAGCCTTAGTTTTAAAACTACCGAATTACCCCTTTGATTTGTAAAAACTATTTTGAAAAGAAATTTTTTGAAATACCCCCAGATTTTCAAAATTACTGAAATACCCTCATATTTCCAAAATCATCGAAATACCCTCAGATTTCTAAAATTATCGAAGTACCCCGAGATTACAAAATTACCAGAACACCCCTATTTCACAAAATCACCAAGGACCCTATTTTGAAAAATTACAAAAATACTCCTGTAGGATAAAATTACGAAAATACCCTGGGTAGTGGAAAACAACAACAATGACAACCACAACACTTTTCTGTAATAAATGCGAGTTCATGAATATTGATGATTGAATGAATGAACTTGAGACTGTAGTGTGTGTATGAATTCAAAGGAACTACTTTTTAGAGCTATTAATCATAAAACTGTTCGCGATAAATTAGTGGAAAGAAATAATGAATCATAAAATTCTTAATCAGATAAATGCAACTTAGAAGAATGAGTTCTAGGGGACGTGGTCGTAATGTGCAAGGGCATGGTAGAGGCAGAATGACCGTATCGGAACCCGTTAGGTCTGGTCAAGGGTCCGAGAATGAGATGATGCCACCACCAGCTGCTGGTGCTGAATATCAGGATCAGACGAAGGATGATGCAGTATCACAAGCGATGCTGTGAGTTCTTGAGAGGGTGGCTGGAGCAGGTGGAGCCACGGGAGCTCGGAAGTCCATACTTGAGTGACTCCGAGCCAATAGAGCTAAGGTATTCTGAGGTGTATCTGGTGTGGCACCCAATACGACTGAGTATTGGTTGGAGGCGACAGAGCGAATCATGGACGATTTGGATCTGAATGCTAAGGAGAAACTGAAAGGAGTGGTATTGCTTCTCCGCGATGAGTCATACCAGTGGTGGCTCACCGGTTCGGGATGGTGCCGTAGCGGATAATCTTACATGGGAGTATTTTAAGGTGGTATATCAGAAGAAGTATATTGGGTTTAGCTATATTGATGCGCAGAGGAAGGCGTTTTGAGGCTAGTTCAGGGGAATAAGTCCGTAGTTGAGTACGAGGTGGAATTTTTAAGGCTGAGCCGGTATGCTCGAGGCATCGTGGCTACGGAACATGAATGATGTGTCAAGTTCGAGGACGGATTGAGGGATGACCTAAGATTGCTAACAGCTCCACAGTAGGAGCGGGAGTTTACCGTGTTGGTGGAGAAGGCTAAGGTAGCAGAAGGGGTTAAGGAATCTGTGAGACAGAATTCTGATAGAAATAGATAAAAAAGAGGTTTTGGATTATCAGGGTCATCCGGAAACGTTCAAAAGAGACCTAAAGTTGATGGGCCATGAGGTTAGCAGGTTGTTACGGGACGACAATACTTTACTTGTGCTCAATGTGGAAAGATGCACCTGGGAGAGTGTTGGAAGAAGACAGGGGGATGTTTTAAGTGTGGATCCAAGGATCACATGATTAGGGACTGTCCTATGAAAATAGACGGGAGTCAACCAACAAGTCAGGGTCTTAGTCAGGCTAGAATAGGTGGACAGTAGCCACCGCGGGGTCGTGGTCCGATTGGCAGAGGTAATGGTTCTGGAAGGGGTCGAGGAACATCGGGCAGAGGTGTTGGTAAAACAGAGGTGAGACAATGGGTGCGGTGTATGCGATTAAATCGGAGGGAGGATGGTGGCCTTGCCGGACGTCATAACCGATATGTTCCTTATAGTGACAAGCCTTACTTTGCTTTAATTGATGTCGGCTCAACCCACTCATATGTTGCATGTAGAGTAGCTGAAACACTAGGTGTAGTATCTGAACTGTCTGTTAGGGAGATGACTGTAGTGAGCCCGTTAGGTCAAATGGTAGTGGTGAATAGGATATTCTGGAGTGTGCCCCTAGAGATTCAGGGAGTGGTATTTCCTGCCGACTTGATGGAACTACCCTTCGGAGAATTTGATCTCATTTTAGGCATGGATTGGCTAGTGGAACATCGTGCTAAATTGGATTGCACAGCTAAGTGAATGGAGTTGAGGACTCTGAAGGATGAGGAGATAATAATGATAGGAGAAAAAAGAAATTATTTGGCTAACGTAGTCTCCACATTAAAGGTTGATAAGATGGTTCGAAAAGGGTGCAAGGCATTTTTGGCCTTCGTGAGTGCTTTGGATGCGAATGAAGAAGGAGTTAGTGGAGTGAGAACAGTAAGGGAATTTGTGCATGTCTTTTCGAAGGAGCTGCCTGGGTTACCCCCGGATAGGGAGGTGGAGTTCGAAATTAATTTATAGTCGGGTACAGCTCCTATGTCAATTGCTCTATACCAAATGGCACCAAAGGAGTTAGTAGAGCTTAAAGCCCAGATCCAAGTGTTACTCGATCGTGGGTTTATTGACCTAGTGTGTCTCCATGGGGAGCACCAGTCCTATTCGTGAAAAAAAAGGATGAGACTATGCGCATGTGCACAGATTACCGGCAGTTGAATAAGCTGACCATCAAGAACAAGTACCCATTACCAAGGATAGACGACTTGTTCGATCAGCTTAAGGGGGCCGCAGTATTTTCAAAGATAGACCTACGGTCTGGATATCATCAGCTTAACATGAAGGAATCAGATATCCATAAGACAGCTTTCTGGACAAGGTACGGGCATTATGAGTTCTTAGTAATGTCGTTCGGATTGACAAACGCCCCAGCTGCGTTCATGGATATGATGAACTAGGTTTTTCAACCTTCCTTGGATCAGTTCGTCGTTGTGTTTATAAACGATATCCTAGTGTATTCCAAGTCGAGGAAGAACATGATGAGCATCTCCGGGTTGTGTTGCAAGTGTTAAAGGAAAAGAAGCTATATGCCAAGTTCAGCAAGTGCGAATTTTGGCTGAAAGAAGTTACGTTCTTAGGGCATGTGGTGTCTGTGGAAGGAATAAGGGTGGATCCTCGAAAGATTGAGGCAGTATTAGAATGGAAACCACCTAAGTCTGTAGCAGAGGTTCGTAGTTTCTTGGGGTTAGCAGGCTATTACAGGAGGTTTGTTGAAGGGTTCTCATCAATAGCAGCACCTCTGACAAAGTTGTTAAGGAAGGAGGTACCTTTCGTATGGGTAGATAAGTAGTAGGAGAGTTTTGACGAGCTTAAGAGAGTATTGACTGAGGCTCCAATTTTGATTCAGCCGGAAGCAGGGAAAGACTTCGTGGTGTATTGTGATGCTTCCCATACAGGATTGGGATGTGTCCTTATGCAAGATGGGAAAGTGGTCGCTTATGCATCTCGGTAGTTGAGGCCACATGAAGTTAACTATCCAACGCATGGTCTGGAGTTGGCTGCAGTAGTGTTCACTCTAAAAGTGTGGAGGCACTACTTGTATGGAGAAAGATCGGTGATTTACACGGACCACAAGAGTTTGAAGTATCTACTGACTCAGAAGGAGCTAAATTTGAGACAGCGAAGGTGGGTAGAGTTGTTGAAAGACTATGATTGCTAATAGAGTATAACCCGGGCAAGGCGAATGTGGTGGCAGATGCCCTAAGTCAGAAAGTGGTGTCGAATCTAAGGGCGATGTTTGCACATCTTAGCCTCTATGATGATGGGAGTTTGTTAGTAGAGTTTCAAGTGAAGCCGACATGGTTAAGTCAGGTGAAGGAGAAACAGTTGGTGGATGGTGAACTCAGTGCTAAGCTGCTACAAGTACAAAATGGGAAGTTGGAAGACTATGGTGTAAACAGCGATGGAGTACTGTGTTTTTGAGGCAAGGTCTGTATGCCAAAGGATGAGGAGTTAAGGCAGCAAATTCTTCGGGAATCGCATAGTAGCCCTTATGCTATGCATCCTAGAGGAAGTAAGTTATACAGGGATCTACGGGATCAATTTTGGTGGCCTGGTCTTAAGCGGAAAGTTACAGAATTTGTAGGGAAGTGCTTAACGTGTCAGCAAGTCAAGGCTGAACACCAAGTACCATCGGGATTGCTTCAATCGATAAAGATTCTGCAATGGAAGCGAGAGAGAATTACCATGGACTTCGTTAGTGGGCTTCCCCTTACGCCTACTAAGAAGGACGTGGTATGGATGATAGTAGATTGGTTGACGAAGTCTGCACATTTCATACCAGTGCAGGTTGACTATTCCCTACAGAGATTGGCAAAATTATATGTAGCAGAAATTGTGAGGCTGCACAGAGTGCCGATGTCGATTATCTCAGATAGGGATATGAGGTTTACGTCTCGATTTTGGAAAGCATTACATCAAGCATTGGGCACCAGGTTAGACTTCAGCACGGCATTCCATCCATAGTCGGATGGCCAATCTGAGAGGGTAATTCAAGTGCTAGAGGATACGTTGAGAGGTTGCGTGATAGATTTCAGAGGAAGTTGGGAGGAGTTCTTGCCTTTAGCGAAATTTGCGTATAATAACAGCTATCAAGCAAGTGTTCGGATGGCACCGTACAAAGCACTGTATGGACGAAAGTGTCGCACTCCTATGTGTTGGACAGAATATTGGGAACGTCATGTTTTGGGGCCAGAGATTGTGGCAGAATCGGAAGAAAAGGTTAAGGTAATTCAGGCATGGTTGAAGGAGGCATCTGACAGGAAGAAGTCATATGCAGATCTTAAGCGAAAAGAGATAGAGTTTGCTGAAGGAAATCAAGTGTTTTAAAAAGTTTCGCCATGGAAGAAGGTGATGAGATTTGGTTGCAAGGGAAAGTTAAGTCTCAGGTTTATAGAACCTTATCAAATTTTGAAGCGGGTTGGACCAGTGGCATATCAGTTAGAGTTGACTTCAGAATTAAAGCAGATGCACGATGTGTTCCATGTTTCGATGCTACGGCATCACCGATCAGATCCATCTCATGTAATATCGGTTGAGGAGGTGGAGCTAAGACCAGATTTGTCCTATGAGGAAGAGCCGATTCAGATTCTGGAACGGGATGTGAAGGTGCTACGGAGGAAATCAGTTCCTCTAGTCAAAGTGTTATGGCGTAACCATGGATCAGAAGAACCTTCGTGGGAGCCGGAGGAAACAATGTGATAGTAATACCCTCACTTATTTTAGTTAGGTTATTTCGAGGTCAAAATTATTTTAAGGGGGTAGAACTGTAATACCCAGGATTTAGGGGTTATGTATTTTTACTTAAATGTGTGTGGTAGCATGCTTGTGTGCGAATTGAATGTGTTTTGGGGGCTTCAGGAACCTTAGGATGTAGGTAAAAGCCTTAGAAAAATAACTAATTTTAAGCCTAAAAAGGGGAACTAAGGGAGCTAGGCCTTAAAGAGTTTATTGTGTGGATTAGGACACAAGTACTAAGCTGATCAGGTGGCAAAGAGGCGCCACTTAGGGCCTTAGTCAGTGACGCCACAGGGAGTGTAAGGGGACCTAGGTTCCAGCAGTAAGGGAAGCATTTTGGAGCTTTTATTTTTCAGCAAGGAGATGCAGTGATGGACTGCACAAGGACACTTCGTGGATGAAGTGTAGATTGGGTCAAATAGCTTAAAGATTTGGCTAAGTAGGAGTGAAAAAGGGGGATTTGGATGAGAGAAGGAGAGTTGGCTGGCCAAGGGACTTTCATGATGACAAATTCGGTCACCTAGTAGCCAAAACTCCCTAAGCCGAATTTTAACTGAGCCTCACCATCATTCCTCTTCTCTTCTTCTTCTCACCACTCTTTCTTCCTCTTTCTCAGTAAAGCCGAACCACACCAACTTTCAATCTCATTTCTTTTTCTTCTCATGATTTCTTCTGTCATTAAAATGCCCAATAACACACTAGACCATAGTCGATTGTATCTTTAACCTTTGAAACCGATTTTTCCACTAGATCAAAAGCCGAATCTCACCTCTTTTTCCATCACTCTCCATAACCGATCTCATCTTTACTCCTTTTTGAACTGATTCCTTTTCTATTTCTTTCTCAAAGCCAATCAACCTTCTGTTGTGGCTGAATCTCTCCGTGTTCCAAGCAAAGGTGTTCAATTGATTTCAGTATGGGTTAACAGTTAGTTGAGTTCTCTTCTTTTTCCTTTGTTTAGCCAAAAGTTAAAGACTCTAATTCCTTTTGTAATATCCTGAATATTGGGGTTATTCATTTTTAACTTAATTGTATGTGGTTGCATGCCTATGTGTAGTTGAGTGTGCTTTGGGAGTTTTAGAAACTTCAGTATGTAAGAGTATGCCCTAGAAAATTATTAAATTTTTAAGTCTTAAAATGGAGCTAAGCAAGATAGGCTTTAAGAAAAATTGGCATGAGGTTTTTATCATAACAAGTCAATTGGCAAAGTGGAGTTGGTGCATGGATGAATGCATGAGGGTAGAGGATCATATCCCTTAGCTAGCATTTGGAAGGATTTTAATTTTTGCTCTCTTTACTATAGTGTCGATCAAGCCTTATCTAGTAAGGATGGATTTTCTCTTATTTTTGGATAGTAGACCAAAGGAAAAAGGCAAGTTAGTAGTTAAAGTATGGAATCAAGATGTTATGGAAGGATAAGGGGACAACAGGCTTGGAAGTTTTTCCATGGTCATTTGACCATGAACCTAGACGGCATAAGGGGCTAAGGGGGTTGGTTTAATTGTGTTAGTGATTAAGGGGATGATAGGGAAGAAATGAGGAGAAAAAAATGGGATTATGTTGGCATGTGTGTGTTGGCCGAATTTTGTAATGGGATTAGGGGGTGATAGTTGGCCAAAACCTTATCAATTTGTGCATCTTTTCCTTTTCTCCAAATTTTGCTTCTTAGCAAAATTATCACTTGCAATAGGTGTAAGTTTTGTTTTGTTTGGCTATCATTTTTTACCATTTTGGTTTAAGTGCCAATTCTCTCAAATTCCTTTTTTTCTATTGCCAAAAACACCAAAAAGTTTAGAAGACATTTCTCTTTTCTTTTCTTCCTATCTAGTGCCGAAATCATCCTAGTACCAAGGGCATTTTTCATCTTTTCTTTTTCTTTTTCTTTCTCTTTTTCTTTCTTTTTCTCTTTTCCTTTTCTTTCTCTTAGCCGAAACCATCCTTCACCCTAACCATAACCAAAACCACCATCATTTCTCTTCTCTTTTGTTAAAATCGAAACCACTATCTTTTCTTTTCTTCTTAATTGTTAAGGCCGAATTTCTTTATAGTTCAAGTAAGGGTGAATCAATCTCCGTGTTACGGGTAAGGATTATCGATCAATCGTCTTTCTTTCTTTTCTTTTTGAATTAGCCAATTATAGAAATCTAATCCTCTTATTTCTCCTTGGCTGAATCTCTGAAGGAGGATTTTGGGATTCTTTTTGCAGCCATCGATTAAGGAGAAATCATTCGGGATCATTCAAGGTAAGGATTGTCATATTATTGGTTATATCATTTTAGATAGATTACTAATCGCTTTCATTTTAGGGGACTCTATCGCTCGATCATTTCCCGTAAACGTAAGATTTTAGGACTAACCAAATAGGTTCAAAAAGAGTGGTGAGGAGTGTTTGGAAGAGGGGTGGTTCTATTATACCCTCAAATTTCAAATGAAGGGCTGTATCGGCGATCCGAGATTTTCCACCGGGTTGTGGACCCTCTGCCAACGAAGATCGATTATTTTAAGTCGTGCGTGCACCTGAGCCACTATTTGTTCGAGGTTTGTCATCAGATTTTGATCCATCTATTGGAGAAAAATCACATATAACAGTTGTCCAAGATTCCAAGGGTAAGGAATTAGATTATTCATCAATAATATAGATTTATAAGTATTAGTGTGTTCTAATCAAGTGTGATAAATAATTAGGTGTCGACAAGTGGGAAGGTATCGTTCTCACTGTTATAAGGTGTGTAACACTATACTAAATTTCTCATAGATCTAAAATAATAATGATTTGTCTGAAAATATGTATGATAATGGTTGCGAGTACCATTCAGTGGTACACGATATTCAGGTATGTTACCCCATTACTTCGTTAATAATGCTATAAGTATAAATATGAAATAAGTATGACTCTGTTATGATTTTGGGGTATATTGCATAAAATCCAAATAATATGTATGTGCATGGGCATATGGGTGATATTGATAAAGGGGAAGTGTTCCGGTGGTTTTTACCACATTATCCAGTGACTTCGGTCACATAATATGAATTCGGTGACTTCGGTCACATAATATGAATCCGGTGACTTCGATCACATATATGAATTCGACGACTTCAGTCACATATATGAATCCGGTGACTTCGGTCACAATTATCTGGTGGCCATGCCACAAAATTATAAGGACGATGTGCATGTTGACTGCAGCAACTGCCTTCGATAGTGTGTAGCGGATGGAGGGTCGATTTAGTAATCCCCACTTTGTGATTGGTAGGTACGGGTGGTGTGTAGCGGATGGATATTTAGGTGGGCTCGGGATTGCATTTCATATTTATATATATACATGTGATTTAATAGATTTTTATCTGATTTGCTATAAAATGGGCTTATGGCTAAATATGTTTTAAATGGGCTTAATGGCTTTGATCGATTGGGCTTTTAGTGTAATGTTACACATTGAGTCATTGACTCACCCTTTTATGGGATATATTTTGGATGATGCTTAGCGTGATGGATCGAATTGACAAGGATTACATGGTGGCCATTGCTCAACTAAGTATTTGGAGTTTCTTTTAATTAAACCTACTAAGTTTATTTTTATTAATTAGGATTTATTTTGGGTTATGTTATTTTTGTAATAAGGCCGCTATGAACTGTTTTAAATTTTTACGTTTTAGATTTTTTATCTGCTATGATCAAATATTTACTAAATAATTAAATGATTTGAAAAAATAACTTAAACTGTTTTGACACCTAAACACCTATGGTTTTACAATGATAATAAGTTTTCATAAAAATTGTTTTCTTTTAACTTAAAATCTTTCTCTTAAAGATAATGTTTTAATGAGACACCAACAATATTAAACACCATTTACAATGCGACCACTAAATAAGATCCATTTTATACGAAACCATCATATTTTCTTATAAAACAAAACGAGAATAATTGAAGTTTTACTCGAGGAACATACCAAATCCGGTTAGGGCTTGTGGGCCAGGTTTGGGGTGTTTCAACTTGGTATCAGAGCCTAGTTTTAAACTCTCGGCCTTGGGTTTTGAAGCCCACAACGTTTTCAAAATTAGGCCCAAATGACTTTTTTAAAATTTTCTTTAGTTAAAATAATTTTATAGAAGCATGGCACCCAAGTTCTCGGCCCAGGTCCATCAAGTAAGTTCTATTGTTTATAAATTGATGTGAATGTATGGTACTTTAATTGATATGTCTAAGGAAACTATACTTTAGAGACATGGACCTTAGGTATATGTGTACTTCTACGGAAAAACCACTGAATAAATATCTGTTGCATAAAACTTTCTTTAAACAAGAAGTGAATAGACTTTAATACATAAAACTTTTCGTAAAAACAAAGAAGACGCAAAGTAGACATGAGTTCTAGGGGACGTGGTCGTCGTGGACACGGTAGAGGCAGAATGGCTGTGTCGGAACTAGTTAGGTCTGGTCAAGGTTTCGAAAATAAAGCTCCGCCACCAACTGTTGGGGTGGAATTTCAAGAGCAAACTGGAGGAGATGACGATGATCGTAGGCTATGCTACGAGTTTTGGAGCAGTAGCGAGGAGCTAGTATGGGAAATGGGGCTCGAAAGTCGATGGTGAGAGACTTAGATCAAATGGAGCTGAGATTTTAGGGGAGTATCTGGAGTAGCTCGAATGTGGCGAATCTTGGTTAGAGGCGAGAGAGGATCATGGATGATTTGGTTTGCATCTTGAAGAAAAGTTGAAAGGTCTTTGTTTCACTACTTCGTGATGAGGCCTACCAGTGGTGGCTCACTGTCCAGGAGAGTACCCCTGTGGATCAAGTGGATTGGGGGTATTTTAAGGTTATGTTTGAAGGGAAATACGTCAGAGCTAGCTATATCGACTCTCAGAGAAAGGCGTTTCTGAATTTAGTGCAAGGAAATAAGTCGATAGCTCAGTATGAAGAAGAGTTCTTATGACTTAGCCGATATGCCAGAGGGATAGTAGCTACTGATTATGAGCGGTGTGTCAGATTCGAGGATGGACTGAGATATGATCTACGAGTGTTGATTGCTCCGCATCGGGAAAGAGACTTTGCAGTCTTAGTGGATAGGGCAAGGATAGCTGAAGAAGTTAAGCAGACTGAAAGACAGAATCGGGACAGAGGTCAGAATAAGAATAAGAGAAGTTTTGGATCTTTAGGATCATCCGGGAATTTTCAAAAGAAACCTAGAGTTGATGGGCCGCGAGGTAAGCAGGTTGCTACGGGAGGACAATATCGTACTTATGCTCAATGTGGGAAGATGCACCCGGGAGAATGTTGGAAAAAGATCGGGGGATGTTTCAAGTGCGAGTCTAAAGATCATATGATTAAGGATTGTCCGATGAATACAGATAAGAACTGCCCAGCATGTTAGGGTGTTAATCAGGCTGGTAGAGGTTGACAGCAACCGATGAGGGGTCGTGGTCCAAATGGAAGAAGTAATGGTTCTGGTAGAAGTTACGAGACTCCAGGCAGAGGCAGTGGTAGCACTGAGGCGAGACAGCCAGGTTTGGTATATGCAGTTCGTCGCAGAGAAGATAGTGGCCTTTTGATGTTATTACAGATGCGTTTCTAATTTCAGGTTGCCCTTTATTGCTTTGATAGATATAGGGTCAACTCATTCATACATCGCTAGTGAAGTATCGGGACTCGCATGTGAACTACGAGACTATACCTAGGAAGATGAGTGTACTTAGTCCTTTAGGATGAATAGTAGTAGTAGATAAGCTCTTTAAGGAAGTGCCTTTAGAAGTTTAAGGGATGCAGTTTTTGGTTGATTTAATGGAATTGCCATTTGGGGAATTCGACCTGATCTTAGGCATGGATTGGCTAGTAAAATATCGTGCAAATGTGGATTGTGCTCCTAAGCGGATGTCATTAAGAACTATTGATGACAGAGAAGTTGTGGTGATGGGCGAGAGACGAAATTACTTATCAAATGTAGTATCTACCCTTAAGGCAGAAAAGATGGTTAGAAAGGGATGTGTAGCTTTTCTGATGTTGGTTAGTGCCTTGGAGGCTAAGGAAGCAACTGTTGAAGGAGTCAGGACTGTAAGAGAATTTATGGATGTTTTTCCGAAAGAACTTCCAGGGTTGCCTCCGGATCGTGAGGTGGAATTTGGGATTGATTTGTTGCCTGGAATGGTGCCAGTTTCTATTGCTCCATATAGAATGGCACCAAAGGAGTTGGTTGAGCTTAAGGCTCAGATTCAAGAGTTGCTTGATCATGGGTTTATCCGACCTAGTGTGTCTCCATGGGGAGCACCGGTCTTGTTTGTAAAGAAGAAGGACGGAACGATGAGAATGTGTATAGATTACCGGCAGTTGAATAAGCTGACCATCAAGAACAAGTATCCTTTACCAAGGATTGACGATTTGTTCGATCAGCTTAAGGGAGCTACAGTATTCTCAAAGATAGATCTAAGGTCGGGGTATCTTCAGCTTAAGGTGAAGGAAGCAGATATCCAGAAGACAGCTTTCCGAATAAGATATGGGCATTATGAGTTTTTGGTAATGCCGTTCGGATTGACGAATGCCCCAGCTACGTTCATGGATATGATGAATCGGGTTTTCAACCCTACTTGGATCAGTTCATCGTGGTGTTCATAGACGACATCCTAGTGTATTCTAAGTTCGAGATAGATCATGATGAGCATCTCCGGATAGAGTTGCAAGTGCTAAGAGAGAAGAAACTATATGCCAAATTCAGCAAGTGTGAATTTTGGCTGAAAGAAGTTGCTTTTTTAGGGCATGTGGTGTCTGTAGAAGGGATAAGGGTGGATCCTCGGAATATTGAGGCAGTACTAGATTGGAAACCACCTAAGTCCATAACTGAGGTTCGTAGTTTCTTGAGTTTGGTAAGCTATTACAGAAGATTCGTCGAAGGATTTTCATCGATAGCTGCACCTTTAATGAAATTGTTGAGAAAGGAGGTACCTTTCGTATGGTCATATAAGCAGCAAGAGACCTTTGAGAAGGTTAAAAGGATTTTGACTGAAGCTCCGATTTTGATACAGCCTGAGGCAGGGAAGAATTTCGTGGTGTACTGTGACGCTTCTCACACAAGATTAGGATATTTTCTGATGCAAGATGGGAAGGTAGTTGCGTATGCGTCTCGGTAATTGAGGCCACACGAGGTTAATTACCTGACGCATGACTTGGAATTGGCAGCAGTAGTCTTTACTCTTAAGTTATGGAGGCATTATTTATATGGGGAAAAGTCAGTGATATACACAAACCACAAGAGTTTGAAATATCTACTGACTTAGAAGGAGCTGAATTTGAGACAGTGAAGGTGGGTAGAGTTGTTAAAAGACTACGACTGTTCTATAGAGTACCACCCGGGCAAGGCGGATGTAGTGGCAGATGCTCTAAGTCAGAAAGTGGTGTCAGATCTAAGGGCAATGTTTGCACATATTAGTCTTTATGACGATGGAAGCTTGCTGGCAGAATTACAAGTGAAGTTGACGTGGTTGAGTCAAGTGAAAAGAGGCGGTCGGTGAGCGATGATCCGAGTACTAAGCTTGACAAAAGTGCGAGAATGGGGAATTAGAAGATTATGGTATTAACAACGATGGGGTATTGTGTTTCAAAGGTAAAGTCTATATGCCGAGGAATTAGGAGTTGAGTCAAAGGATTCTTCAAGAGTCGCATGGTAGCCCTTATGCTATGCATCCTGGAGGAAGTAAGTTATCTGAGATTCTGAGATCGATTTGGTGGCTTTGTTCTTAAGCAGGAAGTTACAGAATTCGTAGGGAAGTGCTTAACGTGTCAGCAAGTCAAGGTTGAACATCAAGTACCTTCGGGATTGCTTAAGTCAATAAAGATTCCGCAGTGGAAGTGGGAGAGAATCACCATGGACTTTGTTAGTGGGCTTCCTCCTACGCCTACTAAGAAAGACTCGGTATGGGTGATAGTGGATCAATTGACGAAATCTACACATTTTATCCCAGTTCGGGTTGATTACTCTTTGCAGAAATTGGCGAAGTTGTGTGTGGCTGAGATCGTGAGATTGCATGGAGTACCGGTGTCGATTATTTCGGATAGGGATCTGAGGTTTACGTCTCGATTTTGGAAAGTATTGCATCAGGCTTTGGGCACCATATTGGACTTCAGTACGGCATTTCATCCACAGTCGGATGACCAGTCTGAGCGAGTAATCCAAGTCTTAGAGGATATGTTAAGGGGATGTGTGATAGATTTTAGAGGAACCTGGGAGGAGTTCTTACCTTTAGCAGAATTTGCGTACAACAACAGTTACCAAGGCAGTATTCGGATGGCACCGTATGAAGCACTATATGGACGAAAGTGTCGCACTCCTACATGTTGGACAGAATTAGGGGAACGTCAAGTTTTGGGTCTAGAAATAGTGGCTCAATTTGAAGAAAAGGTTAAGGTAATCCGGGCTCGGTTAAAGGAAGCATCTGACAGGTAAAAGTCGTATACAGATCTTAAGCGGAAGGAAATAGAATTTGCTGTGGGGGATCAAGTATTTCTAAAGGTTTCACCTTGGAAAAAGGTGATGAGATTTGGTCGCAAAGGAAAGTTAAGTCCCAGGTTCATAGGACCTTATCGGGTTTTGAAGCGAGTCAGACCAGTGGCATATCAGTTAGAATTGCCTTGGAATTGAAGCAAATGCACGATGTGTTCCATGTTTCAATGTTGCGTCGTTACCAGTCGGATCCATCTCATGTAGTACCAGTTGAGAGGTGGAATTAAGACCAGATTTGTCTTACGAAGTGGAGCCAATTCAAATTCTAGAATGGGATGTAAAGGTGTTACGGAGGAAATCAATTCCTCTCGTCAAAGTGTTATGGCGTAATCATAGATCGGAAGAAGCTTCGTGGGAGCTAAAGGAAGTAATGCGACAACAATACCCTCACTTATTCTAATCAGGCAATTTCGAGGTCGAAATTATTTTTAAGGGGGGTAGAACTGTAATATCTTGAATATTGGGGTTATGCATTTTTAACTTAATTGTATGTGGTTGCATGCCTATGTGTAGTTGAGTGTGCTTTAGAAGTTTTAGAAACTTCATTATGTAAGAGTATGCCCTAGAAAATTATTAAATTTTTAAGTCTTAAGATGGAGCTAAGGAAGATAGGCTTTAAGAAAAATTGGCATGAGGTTTTTATCATAACAAGTCAATTGGCAAAGTGGAGTTGGCGCATGGATGAATGCATGAGGGGAGAGGTTCAAATCCCTTAGCTAGCAATTGGAAGGATTTTAATTTTTGCTCTCTATACTATAGTGTCGGTCAAGCCTTATCTAGTAAGGATGGATTTTCTCTTATTTTTGGATAGTAGACCAAAGGAAAAAGGCAAGTTAGTAGTTAAGGTATGGAATCAAGATGTTATAGAAGGATAAGGGGACAAAAGGCTTGATGAGTGGGTGATGTTTTGGAAGTTTTTCCATGGTCATTTGACCATGAACCTAGACGACATAAGGGCTAAGGGGTTGGTTTAATTGTGATAGTGATTAAGGGGATGATAGGGAAGAAATGAGGAGAAAAAAATAGGATTATGTTGGCATGTGTGTGTTGGCCGAATTTTGTAATGGGATTAGGGGGTGATAGTTGGCCAAAGCCTTATTAATTTGTGCATCTTTTCCCTTTTATCCAAAATTTGCTTCTTAGCCGAAATTATCACTTGCAATAGGTGTAAGTTTTGTTTTGTTTGGCAATCATTTTTTTTTACCATTTTTGTTTAAGTGCCAATTCTTTCAAATTCCTTTTCCTCTATTGTCGAAAACACCAAAAAGTTTAGAAGACATTTCTCTTTTCTTTTCTTCCTATCTAGTGCCGAAATCATCCTAGTACTAAGGGCATTTCTCATTTTTTCTTTTTTTTTTCTTTCTCTTTTTCTTTCATTTTCTTTTTTCTCTTTCTTTCTCTTAGCTGAAACCATCCTTCACCATAACCATAACCGAAACCACCATCATTTCTCTTCTCTTTTGTTAAAATCGAAACCACTGTCTTTTCTTTTCTTCTTAATTGTTAAGGCCGAATTTCTTTATAGTTCAAGTAAGGGTGAATCAATCTCCGTGTTACGAGTAAGGATTATCGATCAATCATCTTTCTTTCTTTTCTTTTGAATTAGCCGATTGTAGAAATCTAATCCTCTTATTTCTCCTTGGCCGAATCTCTGAAGGAGGATTTTGGGATTCTTTTTGTAGCCATCGATTAAGGAGAAATCACTCGGGATCATTCAAGGTAAGGATTGTCATATTATTGGTTATATCGTTTTAGATAGATTACTAGTCGCTTTCATTTTAGGGGACTCTATCGCTCGATCATTTCTCGTAAACGTAAGATTTTGGGACTAACCAAATAGGTTCGAAAAGAGCGGTAAGGAGTGTTTGGAAGAGGGGTGGTTCTGTTATACCCTCAAATTTCAAACGAAGGGCTGTATCGACGATCCGAGATTTTCCACCGGGTTGTGGACCCTCTGCCAACGAAGATCGATTATTTGAAGTCGTGCGTACACCCGAGCCACTATTTGTTTGAGGTTTGTCATCAGATTTTGATCCATCTATTGGAGAAAAATCACACATAACAATTGTCCGAGATTCTAAGGGTAAGGAATTAGATTATTCATCAATAGTATAGATTTATAAGTATTAGTGTGTTCTAATCAAGTGTGATAAATAATTAGATGTCGACGAGCGGGAAGGTATCGTTCTCACTGTTATAAGGTGTGTAACACTATACTAAATTTCTCATAGATCTAAAATAATAATGATTTGTATGAAAATATGTATGATAATGGTTGCGAGTACCATTCAGTGGTACACGATATTCATGTATGTTACCCCATTACTTCGTTAATAATGCTATAAGCATAAATATTAAATAAGTATGACTCTGTTATGATTTTGGGGTATATTGCATAAAATCCGAATAATATGTATGTGCATAGGCATATGGGTGATATTGATAAAGGGGAAGTGTTCCGGTGGTTTTTACCACATTATCCGGTGACTTCGGTCACATAATATGAATCCGGTGACTTCGGTCACATAATATGAATCCGGTGACTTCGGTCACATATATGAATCCGGTGACTTTGGTCACAATTATCAGTGGCCATGCCACAAAATTATAAGGCGATGTGCATGTTGATGCAAAGAATCGCCTTCGATGGTGTGTAGCGGATGGAGGGTCGATTTAGTAATCCCCACGATGTGATTGGTAGGTACGAGTGGTGTGTTGCAGATGGATATTTAGGTGGGCTCGGGATTGCATTTCATATTTATATACATACATGTGATTTAATCGATTTTTATCTGATTTGCTATAAAATGGGCTTATGGCTAAATATGTTTTAAATGGGCTTAATGGCTTTGATCGATTGGGCTTTTAGTGTAATGTTACACATTGAGTGCATTGACACACCCTTTTATGGGATATATTTTGGATGACGCTTAGCGTGATGGATCGGTCGCGAGGATTACGTGGTGGCCATTGCTCAACTAAGTATTTCAGAGTTTCTTTTAATTAAACCTACTAAGTTTATTTTTATTATTTAGGATTTATTTTGGGTTATGTTATTTTTGTAATAAGGCCGCTATGAACTGCTTAAATTTTTACGTTTTAGATTTTTAATCTGCTATGATCAAATATTTACTAAATAATTAAATGATTTTGAAAAAAATAACTTAAACTGTTTTGACACCTAAACACCTATGGTTTTTACAATAATAATAAGTTTTTCATAAAAAATTGTTTTCTTTTAACTTAAAATCTATCTCTTAAAGATAACGTTTTAATGAGACACCAACTATATTAAACACCATTTACAACGCGGCCACTAAATAAGATCCATTTTATACGAAACCATCATATTTTCTTATAAAACAAAACGAGAATAATTGAAGTTTTACTCGAGGAACATACCAAATCCGGTCAGGGCTTGTGGGCCGGGTTTGGGGTGTTTCACTTTTTTATTCTTTTGGCCAAAACTATGCAGGGAGATTTCGGGATCTTTGCAGCCAACGATTAGAAGGAGATTTTTCGGGATTTGGTTATTCAAGGTAAGAAAGTTGTGATATTCGGCCAAACGCCATATTACTTATTAAAGGTTGCTGATTCTAACTATGGATTTTAGGGAGGAGTACAACCTGATTCGGTAGATCTTCGAGACTCGGTGGTCGATCTAGGTAAGGGTTCTAGAATATAGATCTGTTTCTTATTCATTCAAAAGTCAAAGGCTAATTGTTTGTGTGTATTAGTGCTTGGCCGATTGCAAGGAGGGATATCACGTAGTTTGGGATTTGGTTGGAAACCAAATCTGCATTAAGGTAAGGTGATATCTTCATGTGACATATCCTTCGGGATTTCTAAGTTGAGCCGAATAGGCTTTTGGTCACTAACTAGTGTTGACCGATTATAGGAAGGGGGAAAGCAAATGTTTCGGGGTTTTGTTTAGATCTATGGATAGTCAGGTGTGTGACCCACCCTAAACTCCTGATTAATAATAATAATGTTATGTATATGTTAATAAGGCAATGAGTGAATATGGCTAAGGGTACCATTCAATGGTACAGTGTATTCAGGTATGTTACCCCTTAATACTCGTTAATAATGTGAATAAACATTGATATGTGAATATGTGAAATCTCGTTATGGCCATGGGGTGAGGTAAATTGCATGATATGTGTATGATACGTATGTTGCATGGGCATATGGGTGATAATGATAAAGGGGAAGTGTTCTGGTGGTTTTTACCACATTATCTTGTGACCTACGTCACATATTATGAATCCGGTGACTTTGTCACATTATCTGGTGGCTATGCCACAATTATAAGGGCGATGTGCAGTTGACTGCAGCGACTACTTTTGATGGTGTGTAGCAGATGGAGGGTCGATTTAGTAATCTCCACGGTGTGATTGGCAGGTACGGGTGATGTGTAGAGGTTGGATATCTTGGTGGGTTTGGGTTGCATCATTGCTTATATTTGTTCGTATGTGATATAATATGCTATGATCGAATGGGAATCTGTGATGGTTGTTACACACTGAGTCTGTTGACTCACCCTTCATGGGCTAACATTTTGCAGGTGATACTCAGTAAATGGACCGGGTCGGCAGAGACTTAGTGGTGGCCATGCTCAGCTCAGCATTTTTGGATTTCTTATTATGTTTTTTTTTTTAATTTATTTTGGGTTTTATTTTGTTGTAATAAGGCCATTGTTATTTAACTGTTTTATTTTGCGATTTTAATTTTTATTATGATATGAACAAATGATTAACCATTTTTCGTAAAACAACTTCAATTGTTTTGACACCTAAACATCTAAAATTCGACATTTCTTTTAACTTGAAACTTTTGAACACATGATAATAATGTTTCAACACAAACTTCAAAAACAACACGGTTTTCAACCTGATCACAACTCAAACCTATCCTTCTTTAAAACCACCAATTTTTCTAAAGTGACAGAACGAGGTTTAGCTACATTTTACTCAAGGAGCATGCCAGATCCGGTCAGGGATTATGGGTCGGGTTTGGGGTGTTTCACAACTTCACTTTATTTTAGGCTAAATAATAAAAAGAAAGTTAGAATTTGCACTTTTAATTCTTTGGGTTTGATAATCCGGTCTTGCCTAAGCTATACTACTGTTCGATAGGTACACTTGCCTTAAGTCATTGTCAGAGTTAGTTTTCAGGTTCGATCATTCTCTTTATAAATTTTAAAACTGGACAAAACAACGATCAGTACTTATTGTTGACAAACTTCATGATTAAGTAATTGTGAATTATCAGAATGATGCTTCTAAACATAATTGCAATTACTCGAGCCTAATTATATATGTCTGATTGGTCCCGTCGCTAGCTCAGCAAAAGCTCGATCGGACTGCATTTGAATTAGAAGTAAATCCTACAACTTTGAAAATAATTTAATTGAATTGATTTATTTGATGTGGAATTAAATTGGGCATTCGTAAGAATTGTTCAACTAGAAAATTTGATTAAAGAATTTTCTTAAAAAATTAATTTGGAAAATCTAAGTGATTTTTGGGAAAATTAATTTTGATCAAGTAAATTAAATTAATCAAATTAATTAAAATTAATATGATATTTTTGAAAATTAATTTTCAAGTCAAACAATTGGCCCAATGGATAATTGAACTTGAAAATTGGACTTGAGATCGTAAATTGGGCCCAAAAGCCTAAACATGAGTCTAAGACCCAAAAAGGGGTCGAATCAGGCCTGATATGTGAAACCAGGCTGACGGTCCAACTAGTGGTCAAACCAAACTGACAAAAACCACACTAGCTCGGGGTGCCAGTGGTTGTGACGGCAACATTCCGGTGGCCGAGAAATGGTCGGCGGCGATGGGTCTTCTATGGTTGAGCAATGGTAGAATTACACTCCTACCAAGACTCTACCAGAGAATTTGATTTCAGAGTAACTATTCCAAGAATAATATTATTTTAATAAATTTAATATTTATCTTAATAGTATCTTATTAATTTAAAATTAAAACAATTATCTTAATTAAATTTAATTTAATGTTTATCTTGTACATAAATATTCTATTAATTTAATAAGATTTATTATTAAAGTGTTTAAGTTTAATCATAATTGAACTCTTTAAACTCTCCTATATAAAGAGAGTCTTTGGCATTATTAACACGCACTTGAATTCAATAGAAAGTTGTAGAGAGAAAATTCTCTGAAAAAATTATTTTAGAAAATTTCTAGAGATTTTTTTATTTATAACTTGGCCCAAAACTTTAGAGAAATTACGAAATTACTCCACTGGTAATTTTTGTGAAAAATTTTCTGATTCGAATGTGAGCCTACACTCGTCAGACGTGAGCTTGAGGATATCAGAGAAAACTACTTGGTCAAAGCGTTCATCATAGGCGAATCAAAAAGGAACTATTTTGACTAAGTGTTTGTTACTTTAGATATCACAACGAAGTTCTTATTTTGAAAAAAAAAATTAAAACTCTGATTTTTCCCTAAATTTATTGTCCGCTGCATTTTCCAAACACGATTTTCCAACATATTAGGGATCCATATTCTCTTAACAACTTTTCCTTTATAAAATCTTGAGGGACCTTTATGTTTATAGAAATTAAATCTTATTCCATCAAAATTTGATCTTGAGCTCTCACTTTTTGGAGATACTTTGTTAGCTAAAACTTTTACTTTTTCAAGCAACTCAAGTTGCTTTTTATGATCATCATGAACTTTTGAAAGCAAATTATGCAAGCCTTGTTTCTTTTTCTCAAAATCATTTATAATAGCTTGCATATCATGAATTTTACTTTCAAGTTCATGATTGACTTTGAAGAGTGAACTATTTTCATCATTTAATTTCGAAATGTTCTTTTTTTTTAATATTTTTGAAACCATAGTTTCAAACTCCAAACCCAAATCATCATAGGCATCTTGTAACTTATCAAATGAATAAAAAATTTAATTAGATGAGTTAGAAGTTACTTTGGGATCATCAATAGTCATAAGGCAAAGGTTGGCTATTTCTTTATCTTCATCTTCGGATAAATCCTAATCACTCCAAGTAGCAACATGAGCCTTTAACTTTTGTTTGCTTGATCCATTTTTCTTCCATTTGGGACAATCGAACTTGATGTGTCCCAACTTCTTGCATTCATAGCATAATATGGGATCCTTCTCCTTGGTGATTCAAGCTTAAGTCATTTCTTCTTTAGAAATTTTCTCCCTCTATTGGACCTCATAAACTTATTAAATCGTCTAACAAACATTGTCATTTCTTTATCCTCATCCACCTCTTCACTTGATTCACTATCTTCATTATTGGTGGATTTGAGAGCAACACCAACCGTTTTCTTCTCAATTTTGGCTTTTTCAACCCCTTTCTTGAGTCTCATATTATGTGTAAGCAAAGAATCGATGAGCTTATCCAAAGCGAACATTTTTAAATTCTTTGCTTATCCAGGCAAGCTTCGAAGCATATTCCTTGCCACCTCTTCATTTGGATATGTCTTCCCATAAGACTTTAATCCATTAATGATGATAGTAAATTGATTGGACATTACCTTGATATATTCCCCGGGCTTCATTTTGAAGGCTTGATAATTAAGAGTAAGAATTTCAACCTTAGACATGTGTGACTTCAAGCTTATCCCATATCTCCTTGGCATTGGAACAAGATGAAACTCTACTATATTCTTCCGGACTAAGGGCCCCTTTGGTTCACCGTTTACCTCAGTGTGGTGAGATTGGCGTAAAAAATTGCTGCTCACCGCACTGCTGTGCCGTTTGGTTCACCGGTGAGGTTCGGTGAAAATTCATCTCCACCCCTTGGAGTGAAAATCAGCTGGGAGTGTAAAGGTCGGTGAGCAGTTGGTGTTTCCCTCAGACAAAAATACCCATACTTCTCGTCGACTATGGTTCTTGAGTTTGCTCACTGAAAACTTAAATCTCACTCGTTAAACTCTTTTTTGCCTCTTAACTTTCTTCAGTCCCTAATGATTCCGATTTGTCTTCCCTTATCAACTCGGCCTCCTGTAAAGGTGAGTCACCCACTCTTCCTGCTCAAGATTTTCTTGCATCCATTTCGTTGTTTATTTTTTATTGGTTTTTATGAACCAAATTGAGTGTTCAAAGCTCTAATTTCGAAGTGGTTGTTTTCTTCTTATTCTTCTTTTTTTGTTGTTGTTGTAGTAGTAGTAGACTATAAGAAAAGAAATGGGTTTTTGTTGTTAGAGCTTCAATATTTATTGGTTTTCTTTTTTGTAATTTCAAGTTTGTCGGAAAATAGAAATTTTGGACATAATCTTGGTAGATTCAATTCTTGATGTGTTTTTTTTTCATAAAATCGTGGAAAGACCAAATGCCCATTAGTTTTGAGTTGAGAAATTCATTGAGTTCTTTGGAATTGTAGGGACAAGGAAATGCCTTCATGTCGATTTTTATGAAATGAATGTTGGTTTTGATTGGATGGTAGCTTTCATACATTTTGAAGGATTTTGAGGAGTTGGTTTTGTTAAGAAAAAGTGACATGGAGACGCTTGATTTGAAGGGTTGGTTTCAAAGAGGTCATTGAGGAAGAAATCCAGTGAAGAATTATGATGAGAATTTAATGGATGAGTTCATAGAGAAGCATATAGGTGGTTCGTTTAGGAAGATTAGAACAAAGGAGGAGTTGGAGAAAGAGACTGAAACTGAGGCAATGATAGCATTATCTTTGGGTTTCCCTATTGATGCACTGATTTGGAATGGCATCTTGCTAATTTGGAATATGCAAATGCAGGATGTCTTTCTGACTTGTCAGCTGCCTACTGGGACCAGGATGATCCTTATGAGATGGGTGGAGACCATTGTTTTCTTCTTTGGAGGGCGGAGATTGATAAAAGCATTATGTGATGGAGTTCCCATAATCTATGGGAAAACAGTTGATGCTATTAGATATGGTGTTGAAGGAGTTGAGGTTGTTACGGTAAGCAAGCATTCAAGAAGATATGGTTCTTTGTCTTTGTTCCTCTTGGAGTCTTGAAGAGAAGGACCATTAGATTTGAGCGAGTTACCTCAAAGAAAGCTAGCTACAATTGATGATTAGGTTTCGTGCTCTAAATAAAGTTGCCATGATTTTCTCTCATGTTTTTTGGGGAGAAGAGTTGGACACATTTGGATGTCTCAATGATACCGGTGATAATCGTGGGGAGTTCTTTTATTCTCTGACTACCACACTATTTCGGGGTCCGGTGTTGATTCTTACTGGTGGTGGTAAAGTTGCACAAACATTTGAGCGCAGATCCTTCACTCTTGCTCCATCGCGTTCTAAGCAAACTTAGAGGTGCTATATTTTATTTAGCCTCGTTTTCATGATTATGCTCTGGTATTTTCTGTCTCTATAATGGGAAAGCGACCTTGTGATCTATTGATTTTCCTTGTAGGTATATATGGTCCAAAAGGTGTAGATGTACCCGACCTATCTGAGATAATTTGTACAAGATGGGAAATGATCCCTTTTCATATGGTTCATACTCTCATGTTAGGTGCAGTCATCTGGCGAGGATTATGATATACTTGCGAAAGTATAGGCAATAGGTTGTTTTTTCTTGGTGAAGCCACAACTCGGCAATATCCACCACCATGCATGGTGCCTATTTGAGTGGGTTAAGGGAAGCTTTGGTATTCTCCGTGCCACAAGAGGTCGCCAAAACTACTTTAGGAGGTGCGTGCGTGGAATGTTGGACCAGCGGTGATCAATTGGGTGATCTGCTCAAGAGGCACGATCTAGTATTTGGGAAGTTCTCTTTTGTGTTCAATCCATTAACAGAGGACCCTAAATCATTGGGGCTTTTGAGAATTACTTTTGATAATTGCACGGTGATACGAGGAAGGTGCTAGAAAAAGTCTGTGACCCCAATTGAATCAATCATTGCAATTTGTACAGCATTGTCCCGTGAACAGCACATGAGCTCTGAGATAGTACCGGAGAAGATGAAAGTAAGTTGGTTTATTTGATAAATAATATTGGATTAAAGCTTATGGGAGCTAATGCTCACGGAATCACATATAACTCCTTGGTTACTAGCATATCTAGTGCAAGAAAAGGTAGGAGCAGTGTATCAGTATATCTGCGCCCTCGCTAAATCTGATTTAGTTGAGCTACCGGTGTCATTGCATTAAAGTTTTGTGTACTCTTTGTTAAAATGAAACCTATTGATGCATAGTCTTGCTCCATGAGTGGAACAAATAGAATGTCTTCTCTAGTGCATGTACATAAAACTAATTAGGTAGGTTGTTCTTCCATTGATGTCAGAGTAATGGCTTTGTCGGAGTTACTAAATGTAGTAAATTCTTTCTTAGCCAAAGAACGTAGAGCGATTGGCCAAATTGGTTGCTAATTGAAGGATCCATTGGTCCATTATGTAGGTGTAGTTGTTTTAAGTTGTGATTGAGCGTCATTGTATTTCCACAACAGACTCCATATTAAAAACTTAGTCTTGTTGTATCTCTGTATATTGCATATAGTAAAATTTTCAATCGTTGGTGTATCCACATGATTCAAATCATGAAGATATTGATTTTATGCACTTTTTCCGTGACAAGCTCCATTGAAATGGCTTATTGATGCATCGTATATATTCCAGAGCCATATGTGTGCATGTATATGTCATATGAACGAAAAATACATCAAGTTTTCCTTTTATATATTGTATGTATTGAAGAGCATGAAGACCAAAAATATGCACCGAAAGCGAGGTCTATCCTTCATTAAGTACGGGCATAGAAAAGAGTGGAATATATAACACAAATAAAGTTGAATTGAAACCGACTTATGGAAACATTGAAGCAATCGATCAATAACACAAATATTAAACAAGCAAGCGTAAAAATTATCAAAAGCTGAAACTAAATCATACCTTAATTTTGGCTTGCAAGTCTTAGAATGCTTAACTCAAGCTTTCTCTCTTTTCTTACGGTATTTTTCTATTGGTAAGAATGGATGAATGAATATCCACCACCACTTTTGTTTCTTTTATTATAAAATATCTATAATATAAAATAAATATAATATAACTTTTAACTAATATTTTAATATATAAAACATATAATTATGCATTCCATCATTCAATGTCGTCCACTAACCATAAAATTGGCTTAATTGCAACATAAGTCCTCACATTTTATAAAGTCACAACACATAGGTGCTTTAAATAGTAGTTATATATATTATTAAATTAATATTAATTAATTAAAAATAAATATTTTAATAAACATATTTTATTAAATAAATTTATAAATTTACCTATTTTTAATAATTTTATATAAGTAAAATAATTTAAAAACTTCTATTATATATCAATTCTAATCTAATGTCCTTAATAGTCATTTTATATTTTCACCTCACCGCTACAGCTACGTTTGAATCCAAACACACACTCCACCGTTGTTTCTAATCTCACTGCTACAGTGTTCAATCTCACCGCTACAGTAACTAATCTCACCGCCACCGCTATTTTTAACCTCACCGGAGGTAAACACACCGCCCATCCAAACTAAGCCTAAGTGTACAAAATAAAGTGTGCATAACCTTGGCATTCAACTGAATACTTCTTCTATCTTCCTTATTACACTCTTTCTTGCTCTTTGGAATACTAAGCTCTCCTTTTTGCTTGAGAGGTATGGAGGGACCATCCATGATGATGTCCCATATAGCAAGATCATTCGCTTGTATGAACAATATCGTTCTTGTCTTCCAATAGGAGTAGTTGGTATCGTTGAAGTAAGGAGGCTTGGAGATAGATTGTGATTATCCAAGAAAAATTGAACCGGATGTAGACGTCATCTCTTGTGAATTTATTGGTTGAAAGTTGAACTTCCTCAAGGATCTCTTCTTTGGTTGTTACACCATCAAAAAGAGACTAGCTTTGATACCAATTGTTAGCTTAAATAAACAAACTAAAATTGCCAAAAATGGGTGAATTGGCTTTTAAAAAATTTTGTGTGTAACACCCTTAACTCGTATCCGTCACCGGATTAGGATTACAAGGCATTACCAAGCTTAACACAGATCATAGTAACTAGTTACCAATATAAAGTCATAGCCGAATGCATTAAAAATAATAATGTACTTTCACGACATGCTTTAAACATTAACTTACATATCACAAATCTATATCATCAATTTCATATATAAGTAAATTTTTATCAAATAGTAGAAGTACTATTCATTTAGTCATTAAAAAAAAAAACAATAGCCGAATATGTACATTTACCATTGTTCAATTTATACCAATCAAATGCACCAACATTTTTAAGACAATTATCCTATATGCCAAAACTTTACTAATTGCCATTATCATTCAACTACATTATCCGAATAGCATATTACATCCAATGAAAATATAAACTTCAAATTAGGTCAATACTATGGTGAATCTTATAACTAATATACCACATCCAATACATATCCTATATATATATATATATCACACTCAAAAACCATATTCATGCACTCAATTATTGCATATATAAAATATCAAGAAATAAAATTCGAAAATAAGATTATAATAAGGCTAAACATAAACAAAAATTATCATCATGATCAAGTATAGCCAAATCAAACCCAAACATAGAATTATATCCATTTTCGCATGGCATTTTTTTTATACATCTTAATCATAATAGACTCAAAAGAGTAATATAGCCTATACATGCCATAGTTTCGAAAGTTCAACTTATAAAAGGGTACCAAAGATAGTTGATAGTGTGATTGACTTTGACGATGATCTCCAAGCTCGAACTTAGACTTCAAAATCTATAAATTAGTTAAATGAACACAGACACAGTAAGCTAACATAGCTTAGTAAGTTATAAGCAATTGTAAAGTATACAATTTAACATTATACAAATTAAATCAATTTAACATGATCATCAACGAAACTCATAAAAATAAGTATAGATCATATCACCATTCATTATATACCATATTTAGTATTCTCAAAACCGACTACTCATGCATTCCTCATTAGATTTCATATTAAACTATGCATCATTATTTCATCTCAAAACAAACTCAAAAACTAATAATCACATCTCATTTCTTTAATTTCATAAGCAAATATAACTTACCACATTAGTACTAAATTTCCCAACTATTATGAATCACATACTTGTTTATTTCATTTCGTTTATCACAATTCACTAGTTTATATTCTTGGAGGATCCGTAAACCCGCACACTTAGTGCAAACCATGTAACGTATCGCACACTTAGTGTCGTTACTTTGATAAAGTGCACACATAGAGCCAATTACTTGTAATGTGTCGAACACTTAGTGCCATTACTTGTAATATATCACACACTTTGTGCCATTACTTATATTTCACACACTTAGTGCCAGATGACCGATTTCGCACACACAGTGCTCGGTATTTAGATTCGCACACCTAGTACTTTACTTGAAACTGTTATTCACTTCAACAGACACATATATATATACTTAAACATTCAATTTTGCTTATTACATCCACTTTCCAACAACACATTTGGTTATACTATTAATATTCAAATATGCATTACATTCAATCAATTCCATCACTTAAATATATATCTCACATAATTATCATTATCATATATGCATACATCTCATTCAACTAAATTCACATTACCATCAATTATTTCATTCGGCATTACCATATAGTCCATAAATACTTCCATTAAATCATCATTATGAATATATATTCAAATCAACCCAATTGCTTAAAAACTTACCTCAAGTATCGACGAATTTTGTTTTCCCGACTATTCGATCAACTTCGCCTTTCCTCGATCCAATCCCGATCCATTTTGTTCTTTGTCTAAATAAATTACAAATTAAGCTCAGTCAACATATTTTCATTCAATTTAATCCAAAAACACATAATCGACAAATTTACAAATTTTCCCTGAACATTTTACACTTTTTACAATTTAGTCCCTATTACATAAAACACAAATATGCAAAATTTGAACATACTCCTTTAGGGCCGGATGTTACTCATGTCCATACAAATCCATACATTCCATTTATTTCACATTTTGACCCTTCAATTTACAAATTTCATAATTTAGTCCTAATTACTCAAAATCATTAAAATTTCCAATACAAAACATATAAATCTAAAACATATCTTTAATATATAGTCATCAACCATCACAAAACACAAATTTTCATCAATGGCCGAACTCCAAACATGGACCAAAATCAAAAATTCTAGCATGGGTCGGATAGTATTCAAAGCAATGATCTCAAAAACGTAAAAATTATCAAAAATCGAGCTAATCTTATACCTTAATCAAGCTTGAACAATGCCGAAACCCTTGGAGTTTTTCTCTTTTTAGTTTTGATCAAATGAAAAGAAAAATAAAAGATGAACATGCAACCTTTTTCTTTTATGTTTTTATTATAATAAGTTTATAATATATTATTTATTATTAATATAAACTTAACATATAAAACAAACATATATATGCATTATAAAAGCATATTGCCGTCCACTATTCTTATAAAAAGGGAAATTTGCAACATAAAACCTTGTCATTATAAAGACACATTAATTAACCCACTCAATTAAACAAAAAAACTATTTTTACCACTTATGCAATTTAGTCCTTTTCTTAAATTAAACACTCAAACAAACAAATTATCCCACGATATTTTAACACATGCTTAAACATATATCATAGACACCAAATATATTATAAAAATACTCTACTGACTCAGATTTGTGGTCTCGAAACCACTGTTCCGATTAAGATTAGAATTGGGCTGTTAAAACTCTCTCCCCTTTTAAGGGATTTTCGTCCTCGAAAATCTTACCCAATGAATAAATGTGGGTAGCGTTCTTTCATTGAATCTTCAATTTCCCAGGTTGTTTCCTCAACCCCATGTTTATGCCACATTACTTTCACCAACGAGATTGTCTTATTACGTAACTCTTTCACTTCACGAGCCAAAATAGAATCAGTTCTTCCTCATAAGTTAAATCAGGCTGAATCTCAATCTCTGACGGACTAATTACATGAGAAGGATCGGATCTGTATCGTCGAAGCACTGATATATGGAAAACATTGTGGATCTTTTCTAGCTCAAGTGGCAACATCAACCTATACGCAACCGGCCTGATACGCTCAATCATCTCGTACGACCCAATAAATCTCAGACTCAGCTTTCCTTTGCGACCAAATCTAAGTATTTCTTCCACAGTGAAACTCTCAAAAATACTCGGTCACCCACCTGAAACTCTTTATCTTTACGTTTCAAGTTCGCATATGACTTCTAACGATCTGACGCTGCTTTCAAACTTTCTCGAATCACTTTTACTTTCTATTCGATCTCTTTGACTAAATCAACACCGTGTATCTTGCTTTCACTTAGCTCAGTCCAATATAAAGTTGTACGACATTTACGACCATACAAAGCTTCATAAGGTGCCATTTTGATACTCGATTGAAAGCTATTATTGTACGCAAATTCAATCAAAGACAAGTATCGTTCCCACATTCCCACGTACCATTGAACTCAAGAACACAACATCTCAACATATCCTCAAGTATTTGAATAACACGTTCAGATTGATCATCCGTCTGAGGGTGAAATGCAGTACTAAAATGCAATTTAGTACTAGAGCATCTTGTAATTTCTTCTAAAACCGCTATGAAAACCTTGGATCTCTATCCGAAACAATAGAAATAGGTACTCTGTGCAATTGTACAATCTGAGAAACGTACAATTTAGCTAACTTATCAAGCGAGAAATTCGTACGTACCAGAATAAAATAGGTCGATTTCGTCAATCTATCAACAATAACCCAGATTGCATCTTTCTTGCTCGGCGTCAACAGTAATTCAACTACAAAATCCATTATGACTCGATCCCATTTCCACTCAGGTATCATAATCGACTGAAGTAATCCCGATGGCACTTAATGCTTGGCTTTTACTTGTTGACATATTAAACACTTTGACACAAAGTCTGAAATATCTCATTTCATACCGTGCCACCAGTAATGCTGTTTTAAATCATTATACATCTTCGTGCTACTCGGATGAACAAACAATCTACTATTATGAGCTTTATTACAAGTCATCCGAATCAACTCAAGATTCTTTGGTACACATATTCGGTTCCTGAATCGTAAGCATCCCTCAACATCAATCTGAAATTCTGAATCAATATTCGAACCACAATGATTCCTTTTTGCTAATAAATCATTATCAACCTCTTGAGCTTCGCAAATCTGTCGAACGAATAACGGCCTCGCTTTCAACTCTGTAATAATCGCACCATTATTAGTCATAGCTATATCCGCATTCATAGCACACAGAGTAAATAGTGATTTTTGGCTTAGTGCATCAACAACCACATTAGCTTTTCCCAGGTGATAATCAATCACTAACTCGTAGTCTTTTAACAATTCCAACCATCGTCATTGTCTCAAATTCAGATCATTCTGAGTCATCAAGTATTTTAGACTCTTGTGATCGGAATAGACATAACATTTTTCACCAAATAGATAGTGACGCCATATTTTCAAAGCAAAAACGATGGCAACCAACTCGAGATCATGCATTGGATAGTTCTTTTCATGCGCCTTCAACTATCTCGAGGCGTAGGCTACAACTTTACCTTTCTACATCAAAACACAGCCCAACCCATTCAAGTATGCATCTTTAAAAATAACAAACTCTTTACCCGACTCTGGCCGAACAAGCACTGGAGCTTCTGTTAACAAAGGTTTTAGCTGATCAAAACTCTTCTGGCACCTTTCTGACCACTCGAACTTGACATCTTTCTACAACAACTTTGTCATCGGAGCTGCAATCATTAAAAACCCTTTCACAAAGCGTCTATAATAACTAGCAAGTCCCAAAAAACTCCAGACTTCAGAAACATTTCGTGGGGGTTTCCAATCAAGTATAGCCGAGATTTTACTAGATCAACCCGGATACTTGATGTTAAAACAACATGCCCCAGAAAACTAACTTTATTTAACCAAAACTCACATTTGCTAAATTTCGCGTACAACTACTTATCACGCAAAATCTGTAACACAAGTTATAACACCCTAAACCCGACCTAGACGTTACAACCGGATCTGGCGCGTCACATAGAAAGGTCTTTTAAAAATTTTGTGTTTCTTAAAAAGTTGAAACCTTAAGTTTGGGTATTTGTTTGAAAAGCTAAGCGATCGTTTAGAAAAGTTGTTCATTGAAAATGTTACGTCTCTTTTGAAAATCCTGAGTTTCGTTATGTATTTTGGAAACAACACGGCTTGCTTAAGGTCCGATTCTTTAAGAAGTTGTTATTATTTTGAAAACTACTTTTGTTATGAAATTCATATTTGAATACTTGTGGAAACGTAATATTTTGAAACCAGTTTGTTAACACTTTTAGGAAAACTCCTGTGTTAAGCATTTAACAATTAATAATAATAGAAAAGCAAGTTTAAAAGGAAATTTAAGTCTAAAGGCCTTATTACAAAACATTAAACCCAAACTAAATAATCTTAAAATAAGGTAAAAGCTGAATTTACTAAGGTTTGCGAGAAACCTTCGATGTATGGCCACCACGGAGTCCTCCATGGCTCCAAGTCCTCTATCACTGGGGATTACCTAGGAGGTTAAAGAAAATGGGTGAGTTATGAGAACTTAGTGTGCAATCCCTTAAACCGACATTAACAGGGCCCAAGCCCATAAGACATCATTTTGGGCCTAAGCCCTATAATCATGAAAGTGTATATGAAGTAGTGCGACCAACCCAATCCAACAAATAAACCCCGACCAGCCAATCACACTTGTGGGGATCAAGTCAACCCACCCCGCCACACACACCAATATTGCAGTCAAGCTACTATTCACAGAATATTTATTGCTGAGCCACCGGAGTCATAATTATATATATAAATATATTGTGGCTACGCCACCAGGCTACCCTACTCTTCGTTCATTAACCCACCCCATGCAACATGATTAAATGCAATATACATATCAACATATACAAGTGTAATGTAAACATATAATCGTTACTTAACAATAATGAGGGTAAAATGGTCATTCAACCCATCGAGGGTATTTGGTAATTTTACAGCCCAAGGGCATCTCGGTAATTTCACAACCTAAGGGGCATTTTGGAAAATTTCTCTTTAATGGCCTTTTCGAAGGCCTATTGTCGCCCCACGCGACTCGGGACCCTTTTTGGGTATTTACAGGACTATTGGGCCTAAAACCCATTTTAGGCTCAAATGGTCCCACACGCTCGTGCGGCCCAAAACGCATGGTTTTGCAAATAAATTTATAGATTTCATAATTGGGCCTATCATTTGTTACAAATTTAGTAGCTTTGCCCAAGTGGGTCGGATAGTCCGTTAGGCCCATTTAGCCTGGTTTAACTCAATCGGGCCCGTTACAGTCTCGGTATTATGAGAGTGTTCGTAACACTTTCAACAATCTAGCATCACGATTTGTATCTTAATTTAACACTACGAGCGTTCGCACGCTCGAGTAGTCACCATTATCAACTTTTTAACTTTTGGCCGTTTCACAGATCAACACAAGCAACCATTGAAGTGGGTGTGAGATTACACACCTGATAACGAGTGTAGATTGAGTCCTCAAGATTACACACCAAGAATAATGGTAATTTTTTCTATGCTAGAACATTTGGTTACTTCCTTCGACTATGAAATTGAGTCCCGACCACTTCCAGAACCTGAATGTTGAATGAATAGAGATGAAGGTAAGATCGATCCCTACTAAAATTGGATATTGTCTGCCTCCATGATGAACTCTCGATTAGCAAGGTACCACAAGATCGACAGTTGCTCAGCAAGGTTTTCGGCTTCCACACAAAAGAAAGAATGACCAAGACTCTAGATGGAGAAGAGTACTCAGGTTCAGCCTTGTACTCATAGAAGAATCGTTTAGGCAATAAGAACTCATCATACAAAAGAACACCAGCCCTCAGACTAGAAGGTGTTCAACTAGAGGAATTAAAGTGGAGGTAGAATGGTTGTTAATTTATGAATGGAGAATAAGTGAATGAAAAGAGAGAAAAGGTGAGTAGTAAAAGATTCAGCTCTTAGCAGGAGAAATGAGAAACCACTTCTAATGGGAGAAAAGAGGAGATTAAGCTTTTTGGAGAAAAAGGGATAGAAAAGAAATGGAGATGAAAAGAGGAAGAAATGGGATTGACAAGTAAGAAAAGTGCAACCAAAATGACCCAAAAAAAATGCTACATAAAAGAATAGTCCCCGAAATGCAAAAGTACGACAAACTTACTAAGGAGTTTTGACACACCCCCTACCAAACCGAATGAGCACTCTCCAAAAAAATAAAAACCTTGGCCAAAATTCCTCCTATAGAAACCCCACATTCAGCCAACTTCCTATGCTCACCAACCCATGATTTTCTCCATGAATCTCTCCCCACTTTACTCTCCATCACTCATTCAATTTCCCTTAACAGCCTTGACCAATTCAAACTCCTTAATCTCCTCTTCACCTTCTGTTCAAACTTGTTTGACCAAGTCTCCGTCCACTTTGTAGAGTTCTACTCCAACACAACCTCATATATTCTCTTGAGCAAAATAAAAGCCTTCTATTTGCCATCTGTAAGATTCAAACCCTTCTCCTCCTTGCTATCATACTGACGCCACCACCACTCCACAATGTGGCCATTTGTGTTTTCAACCATGCACAACAAAAGTTAAGCCTACATCTAAGGGTCTAATTCCTTTAAAAGAAATAATCTAAAAGAAAAGCAAGTACTGAGACTAGAACCTTGGATCCTTTGCCTCCCTATGGTGTCACTCCCTTGCTCCCTAAGTGGTGCCTCTTTGCCACTACACCACAACTCCTTTTTGTGTCATTTATTCCACATTTTATTCTTAAAGCCTACCTAGTAAATCCCAGGGTTCTATTCACCTACAATCAAAATTTTCCTAAAGCCCAAACTTGAACCTAGGACTTCATAGAAGCCTCCTAGCCTTCCAAAATTGCTCACCTAATAGACCCAACTTGCGTTAGGGTCATTCACTTATTCTACAAAATTTTAAACGCTCCCATGGCTGAGGCCACGAGGCATAATTCTACTAGGCCCAAGTTCAAGTCATTACACAAGTCTTAAGTGTTCGACATGCTCGGTTTCGTCATGCGAATAGATCAAAATATCATCTATGAATACAACCACAAACTAATCCAAATATGGTCTAATTACCGGATTCATCAAATCCATAAAAATAGTAGGGGCATTAGTGAGTCCGAAGGCATCACCAAAAACTCGTAATGACCGTATCTCGTCCAAAAAGCTATCTTAGGTACACTTGAGTCTCTAACCCCCAGCTGATAATAACCTAATCTAAGATTGATTTTCTAAAATATTAAGCCTCCCTTAAGCTGATCAAATAAATCATCGATACGTGGCAATGGATATTTATTCTTTATGGTCACTTTATTGATTTGTCGGTAGTCGATGCACATTCTCAAATTTTAGTCTTTCTTTTTCACAAAAAGAACTGGCGCACCCTAAGGAGAGAAACACGGTCGAGCAAAACCCCTATCTGTTAATTCTTGCAACTGGGCTTTCAACTCTGAACCAGACGATTTATTCACTTGACTTGATCCGTAGGATTCTCTAATTTATATTAATACTTCTTTCGATGCTACTAATGTCTAACCCTAAGTTGATTAATTGAAATCTCTTTCTAATTAAAACCCCTAGAATTGCATTAACTCGATCTATGGACTCCTATATTAGGTTTGAACCTAATTCGGTAGATTTTTGTCACCCTATCTCTAGGCGTGCGAGCAACTCTGCTTAACTATGCTAGATCTACTCTTAGACAGTGTCTCTTCCTCCTCTGCCTAAGCACAGCGCACTTGAATCAATATCTCAGAAATACCGAAACAAGAATTAAGAACACGCAGTTAAGAAAAAATCAAGTTTTATCATACAACTCAGATAACAATAACAGGATCCATCTTAGGTTTCATCCCCCTCAAGTATCTGAGGGTTTAGTTCATAGTAATAAAAGAAAACATCTCAGAAGAAAAGATAAAACAAAACTTAAGAAAACCCTAAAACCCCTTGAAGGAATTGATGGAGAGATCCTCCGTCTTGAGTATGATTCCAGCTTCTTGAGATGAATCAATTGGCTTTCTTTGAGTAAATCCCTAAATTTAACTGGTCTGGCTCTATTCTTTAGCCTAGCTGAACGTCCCCCTAAAGGTTGGCCTCTAGGGTCTTGATATAGGCTTTTGGAATATGTTTCTTTACCTCTAAGTACCCTAATCCGAATAGAGTTCTTCTTTTCTGCAGTATAGACACGCCCATGCACACACCGTGTAAATCATATCCAGGCCGTGGTCAAACCTATTGATGAGGCACAGCCGTGTTTTTTGGGGTCCAGGCTGTGGTCGACTCTTCTTACGGGGCATGGCCGTGTGGTCTTAGGCCCAGGCTGTGTGGATTTTGTACTTTGGCCCATTTTCTCTGTTTTCGACCCGTTTCTCATTCTTTTCATCCTCCGGTGCTCTACTGAGTATAAAATATGAAAACAAAGGATTAGGAGCACTTCTTTCCATAATTAAAGGGAAAAATCATCCAAAAATGTGCTAAATATGGGATTAAAATATGTTACTATTATAGTTTATCAAATACCCCCACACTTAAGCTTTTGCTTGTCCTCAAGCAAAATTCTCAACTCACAATTAAAACGAACTTCCTCAATTTATAAAATTCATCGATAATGTCCCATCATAATTCATAGATAATTTATACATGGATAATTCAACTCAAAGAGTCCTAAAGATTCAAACAATCAAAGTCATATATTTTTAGAATAAAACATAGGTGTTTCCCCTCATCCAAATAATTACCTCTGGTTTGAAATCGATAAGAGTTGACATCCTCACTAAAGATTCACTCAAATCACTCGAAGTGTTTAAGGTTCAAAATTTAATCACTCAAAAGTCAAACATGAAAAGTTAATCCCATAGGCTTGCTTGAAAATCAAATCTCCACCACTATAAAATGAGATGATACACAAATCAAATGGTCTTTTAAAAGGGTTGTAACGGGGCTCAGGTTAATGGTGTGGATAAAGGCTAAATTAGAAGGGTTAGAATTGAGATTGGATTGACAATCACTTAACTAGAAAAATAAACTAATAACATGTATAATTACATTAATTGAATACTTGTAATACTAATAATACGAGCTTTCTCTTCAAGATGTTGAAATTAAACGTATAGGCTCGCTTAATCACATAACTAATAATGAATATACTTTTTGATTTTTTTAAGAACACATAGTTAAAACAATGCAAGATACAACTTTAATACTGAAATAATATAATTAGGCAACTGATCAAAACAAGTCTCGATAAAAGGGTAGTAAAAAGGAATGGTGATAACATATACAAGATGGGTTTCAGGTTAATATTAGTGGGTTGAGTTAATAAAAAGAGTTGTTAGGATCAAAGGGGTTCACTAGGGGTCAATAATGAGGATAGGCTTTTAGTAGAGTAAGTGGGTTAAATCCTAAATGCCTTAATCATCTCTGTATATCAAATCAATACTGTGGTCTCGACATGTATAATCGAAGCAAATTTAAGAATAACAAATCAATGTTGACACACTCATAATAAAAAAAGTGAGCACGAAAAGAATGTATGCTCTAAAAGGCTCAAAATCTAATAAAAATTATGGGTATTTTGACGTCAACCTCGTAAATTTCAAACTTCAAGGTAACAATATAGATTCAGGTAGACAACTGATCATGTCAAACAGTCGAGTTTTAATATTTATAAAGAATGATCGAACCTGTAGGCTAACTATGACAATGATTGAGGCAAGTGCACCTATCGAACAGTAGTATAGTTTAGGCAAGATTATTTTATCGAACCCAAAGGAACCTAAAAGTACTACTACTCACTTTCTTTCTATTATTTAGCCTAAAATATAGAGTGATTGGTTTATTAATCTAAAAACTAATGAAAAATTAAACTAGATGCAAAGACAAAAGAATGAAACTTTGGGAGAAGACTGTGGAAAAACTCAGTTGATTACGACGATACCCTCAGGAAGAATCCACCTATGACTTCTCGTGTTATCTAACTTTTAATTCATATGATTTCTTTACTTAACTTGATCTATGAGACTCCCTAACCTATATTAAACCCTCTCTCGAGGTGAATAACGTCTAACCTTAGGTTAATTAGTGGAACTCTAGTTCTATTATAATAACCCCCTAAGGAAGTAGTAAATCGATCAATGGACTCTTATATTAGGTTTCACCCTAATCTGGCAAAATCTCGTCACCCTATCTCTAGGCATGCAATCAACTCCGCTTAATTATGCTAGATCTACTCTTAGGCAGGGTCTATTCCTCCTCCACCTAAGCACATCAGATTGAATTAAGCAACATAATTAAGAACAAACTAAGTGCTTATCATATAATTTAGAAATCAAATAACAAAATCCATCATAGGTTTCATCCCCTTCAGGTATCTGAAGGGTTTAGTTCATAATAAAATAGGAAAACATCTCAAGAGAAAAGATAAAACAAAACATAAGAAATCCCTAAAACCCCCTGAAGGAATTGAAGAAGAGATTCTCTGTCTTGAGTATAACTCTGGCTTCTTGAGATGGATCAATTGGCTATCTTCGAGTAATTCTCTGAATAAAAGCTCTGGCTGAAAACTCTGCCTAAAACTCCAACCTATAGAATGGCTACCTTAGGTTGTTTATATAAGCTCCTTAGATGCTTTACTTGGCTCCTAAGTACCTCCCTCGAGTAGGATTACTATTAAGGTGTTTAAATAGACTTAGGAATGTGTTTCTTTGGCTTCAAGCATCCAAATCTGAGTGAAATTGCTCATTCCCGTGGCAAGGGCATGCCCATGGCACATGCCCGTGTAAATTGTCTTCAGGCCATGTCTCGATTCTATCGATTGAGGCACGGCCGTGTAAATCGTGGCATGGCCGTGTGAAGTAATTTGACGAGGCACGACCGTGTGGCTTGAAGTCCAGGCCGTGTCGATTTCCTCTTTGGCCCAAATTGGCTTGTTTTAAGCCTATTTCTCATTCTTTTCGTCCTTAGGTGCTTTCCTGAGTATAAGACATGAAAAGAAAGGATTAAGAGCACCTTTTTACATAAATCAGGGATAAATCATCCAAAAGCATACTAAATGTGGGATTAAAATATGTTACTTTTACGGGTTGTCAAATACCCCCACACTTAAGCTTTTGCTTGTCCTCAAGCAAAATTCTCAACTTACAATTAAAACAAACTTTCCATAATTCATAATTTCTATCGACAATGTCTCATCATAATTCATAGATAATTTATACATGGATAATTCAACTCAAAGAGTCCTAAAGATTCAATCACGATAAGTCATACCTTTGTAGTACGAAACATAGATGTCTCCCTTTATCTGAATAATTACCTTTAATTCAAAACTGCAAGGATTGACATCCTCACTGAAGGTTCACTCAAATCACTCAAAGTGTTTAAGGTTCAAGAATAAGCACTCATAAGTTGAACCTAAAAAGTTAACCCCATAGGCTTGCCTGAAAATCAAATCTCCACTACTGTATATGAGATGATACACAGATCAAAATGTCTTTATCAGGGTTGTAATGGGGCTAAGGTTAAGGGTGTGGATACAGGTTGAATTAGAAGGTTAGAATTGAGACTGACTTGACAAATTACCTAACTAGAAACAATGAACTAAATATGAATATTTACATCGAATGAAAACTAATAATACTACTATTGATAATTACTCTATAATAAAGGGTATTTTCATCACTTAAAATTTGATAATACTTTAATACGAGCTTTTCCTTCAACAATTGGGATTTAAATGCTCTAAGCTTTTTTATATACTACTAATATTGAATATACTTGGGTTTTTTTTAAGAACAAAATTCTAAAATATTACATCATAAATGATAAATATAACTACTAAACTAATATAATTCAAGAACTTAATCAAATCAAACCTCGATTAAAGGGTAGTCAAGAGAAAGGGTGATAACAAATACAAAGGGATTTTGGGTTAATATTAGTGGGTGAGTCAATAAAAATGGTTGTTAGGATTAAAAAGGGTTCACTAGGGTTAATTATGTGGGTAGGCTTTTTAGTGGTGTGAATAGGTTAAAACCTAGGTGCCTTTATCATCTCAATATATCAAATCATTAATGTGGTCTCGACATGTATAAATTAGGCAAGTTCTAGAATAACAGTTCAAAGTTGACACACTCATAATCAATAAAGTGAGCATGAAAAAGAATATATGCTCTATAAGGCTCAAAATATCACAAAAATTATGGGTGTTTTTGACACCAATCCTTATAAATTCCAAATTTTAAGGTAATACTCAAATTCAGTTCAACGACCCATCAATTTTAATTTTTAGAAAGTAGACTTACCATGCCTGATTCTCTAGTATTCTTCATCAATGCACAATTAACTATGACTTAATCTAAAACATATCAATAAAAATCATAAATCATTAGAAATTTCATCCTAATTAGTAATATGAGAAAAATACTTTTGGACAATACTAAAATTCAGGATTTTGAGAATAATGCAAAAAGTTTGACACTTTTATCCCCCACACTTACGATGTACATTGCCCTCAATGTATAAAAATAAATAATGACAGTTATGGGATAAATCAAAAGATAAGGGGTAAAGTGACTTCTTGATTTTTTTTTGGATGTCTCCAAAGTACGTTCCTCAGGTGACTTTTATGTGGATGTGTGTTTGTGTATGTGAGGTGTGTAATTCATTCTGCAAAGTCACTTGGTTAATAATCTTGTAGCATATAATTGATTAGGGATTCTTTAAGAGGTCAGATAGCCAATGGTAGATAATAATAAAAACAATACAATACTAATGGAAGTTCAAATTTAGAAGCAACAACAAATAAAAAGTTTTAAAATAAAGAAAAGTAAATGAAAGATATCAATTTATGAGGACTTAGAGGTCCTCATCGTCAACTGGATCCTATGGAGGCGTCGATGGTGATATATGAAAGTGATGGCAGATTTGCTGAAGAGTTTCCTCGATCCCACCAAGACATCGAGCAGTGTTAGTAAACTACTAGGTGCAGTACTACTCGAACTGTGTGAGGTGTGCAGAGATTCCTCTAATGATGGTCCTGTACGGGATGGTCGCTGGCTCAAAATCAGTGCCTCCTCTGACGGTAGTGGGACATCATCGAGAATGTCATCATCCTCTTCCTCGTTTATGGGTTTCTTTAGTTTGTACTGAGGGGGATCAGTTCCTCGATGCTGTTTGATCATTCGCATGTGTAGCATCGTCTGGATGCCTTGAAGTACCATGTTGCCCATTAGTGTGAGGGATGATCTTTGGTCATCGGTATTGAGGAGGTTGAAGTATCGAGCTAGCCTTGTGATATATGGGCCCATCGATAGAATTCCTTTCCTGTGCTGCTCTATCTGGTGTTGGATTATGCATGCAATAAAATGTGCCAAGTCGAAAACATGTCTTTTAGACATGCATGATAAGAAATAGACGTCATGTTTGTTGATGATGCCGATGCTTTCTTTACGACCTGTAATGGTATGGGCGAGATTAGCATGAATATACCTGAGAGCTGGAGAAAGGGCGGTCACTTTGGAGCGACTAGGGTTGTAGTTGCTTGTGGAAGAGCGTAGGCTACGCCAGTATTCGAGTGCAGTGGCATGTAGGTCCCAGTTTAATCCATTCAATGGGTTTTCTTCAATGAATTCTGGTGTGTAAAGTCCGAGGGCCGTACCAAATTGTGGTACTCTCAATCGATGTGCTGTGCCCCCGAGACAAAATTGGATAGTGCCTGGGTCGTTAAACTGAGCCATCACAGTTTGCAGTGTGAAGGTGGAGTAGAATTCGAGTGTGAGCTCCAAGTATGTGGCCTCATCAATTGAGAAGAAATTTTCCCACGGTTCAGTTAATAGGAGGGCTTTGATATCAGAGCCCAACTTGCCTTACCGCATCCCAATCAATGTGTCGCCCGGGGCCTAGGGGCCTATTCCATATGGCTTTGTACCGTTCTTGAGTTTCTTGCGAAAATCAGAGGAACGAGTGACGAAGTTTGGTTTTTGCGCTTGCGAAAGAGGACCCGGTTCCCTTTCTTTTCTTACTTGGTACTGAGCGTTTCACTCGAGATGTCGACATATTTCCTACAGATTAAAATTAAATGTAAAGCAATTTTTCTAGTGCAACCAATATTTGAGAATTTGGGAATCATTATTCACAATAAAATTTTGACAATAGCATAGCAAGCAATTCTCAAAGAAACAATAACTAATATCTAGCATGTATTAATAATCAAACAATGAAAATCATGTTGTTAAAAACTAAAAAATAAATAAAGCAAACAAGAATTCTAAAGAAAGTGAACTAAAAATCATGTTTAACATAAAATAAACAAGAAATATACAAAATGAAACAAATTGAATCAGATTTTTAAGTCTAAAATTAAACAAAAATTTAAATAAAGAGAAAGTATGCGAAAATGTGAAGAAAAAAAAGAACCAGGCACGGTGGTACCTGATGAGCATGGGTGGAGGGCACGGCAGTGGAGCTGGTTTTCTAGTGTGAACACGGCCTGGTAGGGGCGTGGTGTTTGTGGGCACGGTGGTGTTGCAGCCGTGTGGGTGGGTTGTGGTCATTTCTTGGAGAAAATGGAATTGGGGAGGGAGAGGTCTTGTTTTGTGGCCGGATTTTGGGGGGGAAGAGGAAAATTTTGAATTTAGGGTTTGAAGTTGGGAAGAAAAAAGAAAAACGATTAGTTTGCTTATAACGTAAGGAGAACATGACCTTTCACCACGACCGTGTTTAATTTGAAGTGCCCGTGCTTTTCGCGATTTCTTAAAATTTGGCGCGCTTCAGGGTTTTTGGCACGTCCGTGTGTCAATTAGGTACGCTCGTGCTCGGTAAGTCAGTATATGGCATGGTGTAGCTGCACGGGCGTGTCTAGCCCATGTGTGGTAAGTCAGTATCTTCGCACGAGTGTTAGGAACGGCCGTGTCTAGCCCGTGGTGTGCAAGTTAGTAGCTTCACACGGTTAGATCATACGGGTGTGTTCTGGTATCGCAGCCCATGTTGATGATAGAAATTTTTCCCTATTTGGGCACGACTTTTGGCATGCCCGTGGGTCGTCCCCTATTTTGTACACAGTCATTGACACGCCCGTGTTCAAGGCTGTATTTAAAATCCCGCATTTTCTGTTAAATTATTTTAGGGTAGTGTTAGAAAAATAAAGACAATGTTAATGTGTTAGTGCTCGGGTTCCCTCCCGAGAAGCGCTTGTTTATAGTCTTAACATAGACTCTCCTAGTTTTAGGTTCTAAAAGAGGGTTCATGGAGCAAAAACTCCTCTCTCATATTTTCGGGGTCTGCACCGTTATAAATTTTAAGTCGGTGACCATTTACCTTGAATGTGCCTTTAGTGGGATGAGTTACCTAGAGGGTACCTTATGGGAAAATTGTTTTGATCATGAATGGGCCTGACCATCTTGATTTTAGCTTTCCCGGGAATAGTTTAAGTCTTGAGTTGTATAGTAGGACCAGGTCTCCTACTTCGAATTGTTTTGATCTCTTGAGACGAGCATCGTGACGTCACTTTGTTGCTTCCTTGTACAGTTTTGAGTTCTCATAGTCTACCGTTCTCCATTCATCCAGCTCGTTCGTCTACATCATTCTTCTCTTTCCTGCAATTTTGAGGTTAGAGTTTAAAAACTTTATGGCCCAAAAACTTTGTGTTCTAACTCGAATGGTAGATGACAGCTTTTCCCGTATACTAGTTTGTATGGTGATGTCCCTAAAGGTGTTTTAAATGCTGTTCTATAAGCCCATAAAGCGCCATCTACTTTTAATGCCCAATCTTTTCTATTTGATTCAACCGTTTTTTCTAGGATGCGTTTAAGTTCTCGGTTTGCTACTTCAACTTGCCCACTGGTTTGAGGGTGATATGGGGTAGCTGTCGTGTGATATAATCCATATTTCTTTAGCACTTTTTCAAATTGAGTATTACAAAAATGAGTACCTCTGTCACTAATGATAGCTCTAGGTGTCCCGAATCGAGAAAACGGTTTCTTGAGAAATTTAACTACTACCCTATCATCATTGGTAGGTAAAGCTTCCGCTTCTACCCATTTTGACATGTAATCAATTGCCATTAGGATGTATTTATTTCCAAATAAACTAGGGAATGGTCCCATAAAATCAATACCCCATACATCAAATAATTCATAGGATAAAATGTATGTTTGAGGCATTTCATCATGTTTAGAAATATTACATGTTTTTTGGCATTTATCACACAAGGTAACATACCTGTTGGCATCTTTAAATAGAGTAGGCCAATAAAAACTGATTCAAGTATTTTGTGTTCTGTCTTAATTTCGCTGTAGTGTCCTCTTGATGGTCCTGAATGGCAATGATCGAAGATTTTGTTTGCTTCTGTCTTTGTAACACATCTTTGAATTACCTGATCTGCACATATGCGAAAAAGAAAGGAATCTTCCCAAAAATAATTTTTCACATCAGCAAAGAATCGCTTCTTTTGGTGATGTGTCAGTTTTCATGGTAGAACGTTAGCTGCTAAATAATTTGCGATATTTGCAAACCATGGTACCTCGGGATGTGTTATATAAAAGAGTTGTTCTTCGGGAAATGAATCATTTATTTCACCTTTGTCAAGCTCTTTGATATGTGGATTTTCAAGTCTAGAAAGGTGATCTGCTATAAGATTCTCTGCTCCTTTCTTATCTTGTATTTCTAAGTCAAATTCCTGTAAGAGTAAAATCCATTGTATGAGTCTAGGTTTTGCATCAGGTTTGTTTAAAAGATATCTGGGAGCTAAATGGCCAGTGTAAATGATAACTTTAGACAGTATTAGATACTGTCTAAATTTATCAAAAGAAAAAACTACGGCTAGTAATTCTTTCTCTGTAGTGGTATAGTTTTCTTGTACGAGCGTTAGTGTTCAGCTGGCGTAGTAAATTGGTTGAAAGTTCTTGTCACTTCATTGTACCAAAACTACACCTACTGCAAAATCACTTGCATCACACATTAGTTCAAAGAGTAAGTTCCAATCAGGTGCAATTATAATTGGCGCATTTATTAGTTTATCCTTAAGGATATTGAATGCATTTAGGCATTCCTGATTGAAATCAAAAGGAACATCTTTTTCTAGTAATTTTGTCAATGGCTTAGCTATTTTAGAAAAATCTTTAATAAATCTTCTATAGAATCCTGCATGTCCTAAAAAGCTTCTAATAGCCTTAATCGAACTAGGGGGAGGTAGTTTTTCTATGGCTTCAATCTTTGCTTTGTCTACCTCAATCCCTTTACTAGAAATCTTATGTCCTAACACAATCACTTCCCTAGCCATAAAGTGACATTTTCCCAATTCAAAACAAGGTTCGTTTCCTCACATCTCATTAGAACTCTTTTAAATTTTTGAGGCAAAGATGGAAAGAGTTAGAATCGAGAAGTCATCCATAAATACCTCCATGATGTCTTCCACGAGTTCGTCAAAGATTGCCAACATGTAGTATTTGGAAAGTAGTAGGAGCATTACACAATCAAAAGGCATTCTACGATAAGCAAACGTCTCAGTATGGGCATGTAAATGTCATCTTCTCTTGATCTTCAGGAGCTATGGGGATTTGGAAGTAACCGGAGAGTCCGTCCAAGAAAAACTAATACATATGCCCGGATAATTTTTCTAGCATTTGATCTTTGAAGGGTAGAGGGAAGTGATCTTTTCTGGTGGCATCATTCAGCTTTCTATAATCTATACAGACTCTCTATCCTGTAACTGTTCTTGTGGGAATTAACTCATTCTTTTCATTGGGAACTATCGTCAGTCATCATTTCTTTGGAACTACCTACACAGGACTTACTCAAGTGCTGTCAGAAATAGGATAAATTATTCCTGCATCTAGAAGTTTAATTACCTCGGCTTTGACCACTTCTTTCATGTTGGCGTTCAGCCATCTCTGAGGTTGCACTCACGGCTTATACTCTTCTTTCATTAAAATTTTGTGGGTGCAAAATGTGGGCTTATTCCCTTGATGTCAGAAGTTTTCTATGGCTTTCTTGTGTTCTCTTAGTAACTTTATCAGCTCCTCTTTTTCCTTGGATTGTAATTCTGAAGAGATGATTACCGGTAGTGTAGAATTGTCCCTAAGGAATGCGTATTCTAAGTGTTTTGGTAACTGTTTTAATTCCAATTTGGGCGGCTCTTCGATGGAGGGTTTTTGTTTTATTTCATTATTATCTTCAATGCTTTCTTCTTTTATTTATCTGGATGATGATATATTCAGATTCAACTCATCATCCTTATCTTCTTCTCGCTCTTCTTGAGTCAGGCATAGTTCCATCGTGTCGTCATGTATGATTTCCTGTAATGAGTTTTGAATGATGTAATCAGTAGTATCAACAAAATAACAGGAATCATCTTGCTCTTTAGAATATCGCATAGTATCATAAATTTGAAAACTAATTTCTTTATCACCTATCCTCAGTGCGAGTTTACTGTCACCTACATTGATAACGGCTTTAGCCGCGGAAAAAAAAGGACGCCCTAAGATTAAAGGAACATTAATGTCTTCATCCATGTCTAACACAACAAAATCAACAGGGAAAATAAATTTGTCAAAATTTACCAAGATATCTTCAATAACTCTTCTAGGATATTTAATGGATCTATCTGCTAACTGAATACTCATCCTAGTGGGTGTTGGTTCCCCAAGATCCAATTGTTTAAACATTTTATAAGGCATTAAATTTATACTGGAGCCTAGATCAGCTAATGCCTTCTTAATATTCAAGATACCAATTAAACAAGGGATAATAAAACTTCCTCGATCTTTTAATTTGGTTAATAGCTTATTTTGGAGGATAGCTGAGCACTTTTCATTAAGTTCCACCGTTGACACTTCTTCAAACTTCTTTCTATTCGTCAGGAGTTCCTTTAAGAATTTTGCATACTTCGGCATCTATAAAATGGCATCAACAAAAGGTAAGTTAATTTGTATTTGTTTAAAATGTTTGAGAAACTTACCATATTGAGCATCCAAATGTTCTTTCTTCAGTTTTGCTGGATATGGAATTGATGCCTTTTTCTCTTGATGCGTTGGAGTATTGGTTTCAACTTCTACACTCCTTTCCTTAATAATCTCATGTGGTTTTTTTTCTTGGTGGTTCCATCAGCTCTTTACCACTTCTTAGTGTAACTGTTTTTACTTGCTGTGTGCCTTTAGAAAAAATCTCTATCCGTATTTCACATACCACCTCAGTAAGTAATCTAATTTTATTCTCAATCCCTTTGATCAATTTTTGTTGTTCATCAAGTGCTGCTTCAGTCTTTTGGAAATGAGAATCTGTGGCTGCCATGAATTTCGTCAGCATCTTTTCGAGGTTTGATTTATTCTCTTGTGGATATGGCTGATTTTGATAATTTGGAGGAGGTTGCTACCTTTGATTTCCTTGATTTCCTCCCAACGAAAAATTTGGGTGGTTCCTCTAACTTGCGTTATAAGTGTTACTATAAGGATTATTAGATAGGAAATTGTTACCTATATAGTTTGTCTGCTCATGTTCTGCTCCTGGTTGGTAAGCTGCGTACTCAAAATTCACCACATTCCCACTCGCTTCACATTGCATTACTGGATGTACATGCGAAGAACATAAATTATCAAGCTTTTTATTCATCATCTCCACATGTGTTGACAGTGTTGTTACTGCGTCTATGTTAAAAAATCCAGCTGATTTTGTCGGTTTGGCCCTTGTAATTTTCCATTGATAGGTATTCAACGACATCTCTTCAATAAAGTCGTAAGCCGCTTTAGAGTTTTGTTATTCAAAGTTCCACCGGCTGATGAGTTAATTTTGCCTCGTTGAAGAATTCACACCGTTCTAAAAAGTTTGGACTTGAAGTCACAAAGGTAATCCTTTGTGTGGACATCTTCTCAGGAGATCCTTATATCTTTCCCATGCATCATATAATGTTTCTGTGTCATTTTGCACAAAAGAAGATATGTCATTCCTAAATTTGGCCGTTTTGGCTGGTGGAAAGTATTTTAAAAGAAATTTTTTGGTCATTTGATCCCATGTGGTGATTGACCCTCGTGGTAACGAGTTCAACCACTACTTTGCTTTATTCCTTAATGAAAAGGGAAATAACCGAGATGAATGACATCATCAGAAATGCCATTTATTTTGAAAGTATCACAAAACTCTAAAAAATTTGCTATATAAGTGTTCGGGTCTTCGTCCTGCAAACCATTAAATTGAACAAATTGTTTAATCATTTGTATTGTATTAGGCTTTAATTCAAAAGTATTAGCATCTATAGCAGACCTAACAATACTAGATTCTGCTCCTGTCAAATTAGGTTTAGCATAATCATACATAGTACGCGGAGCATTCTTTTCTTGCACATTTGGTGGTGGATTGTTTTCGTCCATCCCTTCAGTAGGATTGGATCTATCTTGTTCTTCTCTTTGGTAGCCTAGAGCTCATCTAGTTTCTTCGTGATTCCTGCGAGTGGTAGCTTCAATGTCACTTTCATACGCTAAAGGTCTCGGGTTCCTTCCAGTCATAAACTAGAGGTACCTGCTAGGAGAAGAAAGAAAGAAATTCAGTGTAAATAAAAATTTAACCTAAACTAAAAATAAAAGTAAATTGCGAGAAAAAAAAATAATGGCTAAAGTAATAGAAATAGAGCTTTCTTAATATTTTAGTGTTCCCCGGCAACGGCGCCAAAAACTTAATCGTGTCAAATAGTCGAGTTTTAATATTTATAAAGAATGACCGAACCTGTAAACTAACTATGACAACGATTGAGGCAAGTGCACCTATTGAATAATAGTATAGTTTAGGCAAGATTATTTTATCGAACCCAAAGGAACCTAAAAGTACTACTACTCACTTTCTTTCTATTATTTAGCCTAAAATAGGGAGTGATTGGTTTATTAATCTAAAAACTAATGAAAAACTAAACTAGATGCAAAGACAAAAGAATGAAACTTTGGGAGAAGACTATGGAAAAACTCAGTTGATTACGACAATACCCTCAGGAAGAATCCACCTATGACTTCTCTTATTATCTAACTTTTAATTCATACGATTTCTTTACTTAGCTTGATCCGTGAGACTCCCTAACCTATATTAAACCCTCTCTCGAGGCGAATAACGTCCAACCTTAGGTTAAATAGTGGAACTCTCATTCTCTTATAATAACCTCCTAAGGAAGCTATAAATTGATAAATGGACTCCCATATTAGGTTTCACCCTAATCTGGCAAAATCTCGTCACCCTATCTCTAGGTGTGCGATCAACTCCGCTTAATTATGCTAGATCTACTCTTAGGCAGGGTCTATTCATCCTCCACCTAAGCACATCAGATTGAATTAAGCAACATAATTAAGAACAAACAAAGTACTTATCATATAATTTAGAAATCAAATAACAAAATCCATTATAGGTTTCATCCCCTTCAGGTATCTGAAGGGTTTAGTTCATAACAAAATAGGAAAACATCTCAAGAGAAAAGATAAAACAAAACATAAAAAATCCCTAAAACCCCTTGAAGGAATTGAAGAGGAGATCCTCTGTCTTGAGTAGAACTCCGACTTCTTGAGATGGTTCAACTGGCTATCTTCGAGTAATTCCCTGAATAAAAGCTCTGGCAGAAAATTCTGCCTAAAACTCCTCCCTTTAGAACGGCTACCTTGGGTTGTTTATATAGGCTCCTTAGATGCTTTACTTGGCTCCTAAGTACCACCCTCAAGTAGGATTACTATTAAGGTGTTTAAGTAGACTTAGGAATGTGTTTCTTTAGCTTCAAGCATCCAAATCTGAGTGAAATTGCTCATTCTCGTGGTAGGGGCACGGCCATGGTACACGCCCGTGTAAATCGTCTTCAGGCCGTGTCTCGATTCTGTCGATTGGGGCACGGTCGTGTAGATCGTGGCATGGCCGTGTGAAGTAATTTGACGAGGCATGGCAATGTGGGTTAAAGTCCAGGCCGTGTCGATTTCCTCATTGGCCCAAATTGGCCCGTTTTAAGCCCGTTTCTCATTCTTTTTGTCCTTAGGTGCTTTCCTAAGTATAAGACATGAAAAGAAAGGATTAAGAGCACCTTTTTACATAAATCAAGGATAAATCATCCAAAAGCATACTAAATGTGGGATTAAAATATGTTACTTTTATGGTTTATCAACAACCTAATAGAATTTTAATTTTTGAAAATAGACTCATCATGCTTGGTTCTCTAGTATCTTAAAGTTTAAATCATCATTGCATAATTATCAATGACTTAATCTAAAACATATAAAAATCATGAATCAGCAGGAATTTTATTCTAATTAGTGATATGAGAAAATTACTTTTAAGGCAGAATATCATTCAAGTGTTTGAGAATAATGTAAAAAGTTAGGCACTTTTTCTAAATAATTTTCACCCCCCACACTTAAGATGTACATTGCCCTCAATGTACAAAGATAGATAATAATCATATAATAAGAAAATCAAAAGAGAGGGAGAGAGGTGAAACTTCCTGAATTTTTGGATGGATTCCTTGAGTTGGAGGTGTGGAAACTTGATTCGTAGATGAAAGATAAGTTGGAGGGGGCACCTCCACTTCCTGTGCTAGATGAAGAAATTGGGAACCTCGTGAAGAGTTATCCAGGAAATAATAATTTAAATTATACTAATTATATAATTAAAGTAAATAAAGATAACAAGAAAGAAAATATGGATTAAAATAAGACCAAAAAAGAAGATGAATGGACTAGAAAGTCCTTATGGTAGATGGTTAGCGAGGTGGGTGTGTTTTCTAAGGCTATGGTGTTGTGATTCCCTAGCAACCTTTAGAACCTAAAACCAAGAAACTAAAACAAAATAAACTAAATTTAATATATGAAAAATAAAGAAAAGGAAAATAAAGGAGAAGATAGAAGTAAAATAAGAGTTAAATGGTCTCAAAGACCCTTGGCTTGTCAAGTTAATGAAGCGGCTGGCATGAACTTATGTTGATTGGTCTCACCCAGGGAGACAGGACTCGGATCTTTCCATTTTTTTGACATTGTTGAAGCGTAGATTGAGACTTGGATGGAATGAAGAAGGAAGAGAGTGAAGAGGGAGGGAAGTGGGGAGTGGATAAAGAATGGTTGAGAAGGGGAGAGGGGTGTTTTAAATAGAAATTTTTAGCTCTGGTACATCCCCATGCCCGTGTATCGTGGGCGTGTTGTGTCACACGGCCATGTGGTGGTTCAATTGATTCTCCCACACCCTACATTAGATTGCCACGCTCGTGTTGGTTCAACAGTGTCGGCCATGGCTGTGTTGCACGGCCATGGTGTTAGTTGAGTCTGTGATTTAAAGATATTTTTCTCGTCCAGTCTCGTACTATCTCTTCCATGTCAGTATGGAAATCCTTAATATCCATACAGCCACGGCCACGGCCGTGTGTAAGGCCGTGTGATGTGAAGATCTGTGCTTCATTAACTTGGTTAGTATATAGTTAGGTGCTAAAAGAAAAAGAAATAAAAATAAATAGGGTTAGTGCTCGGGTTGCCTCCCTAAAAGCACTCGTTTAAAGTCTTAAGCTAGACTCACATCTCATTCGTACCTTTACAGTGGTTTAAGGAGTGAAAAATCCCTTTTCATGTTATCATCATATAATTTGAGTCGAGTGGAGTTTACTTTAAAAGTATCAAAAGTAGAATTACTTACCTCGACTGTTCCGTAAAGGAAAACATTAAGTACCGTAAAGGGGATCTCTTTGGTTATCTTCGGATTTGATGTGGCGATTCGTGGGTTTGTTCTATCTAATAGTACTTGATCTCCTATTTTGAAGTGATTTGATGTTCCTTTTAGTTCTTCTGGGGGTTCCTTCGGTTTCACTTCATGTGGGTTTGATTTCTCCTTAAAATGTGTCTCCCACTCATCTAGCTCACCGGTCTGAAGCCGTCATTCCTCATGGGATATTTCCTTGTTGGTACGAGCTATAGGATCTGGCTCTGCAGTGTAATTTGGGGTGCTTCCTAAAAAGAAAGTATAACTGAATGCTTATCAATGAAATTTACGTCATCACCTTTCTCACTCGACGTCCTAGCTGAGTCGAGAGCTTGAAGACTGATTGATTCATCACCTACACAAAGTTATGTTCACCTGTGCTGACATCAATTTTAGATCTAGAAGTTACTAGGAAAGGTCTTCCTAAAATTAAGGGGATACTATTGTCTCCATCCATATCTAAAACAATGAAGTCTACGGGGAATATGAATTTATCAACTTTAACTAGTACATCTTCAATTATACCCTTAGGGATGTGAATAGTCTTATCAGCTAGTTGAATACTCATCTTAGCTTGCTTGGGTTTCCCTCGACCTAGTTGTTTAAACATTTTAGATGGCATAAAATTGATGCTTGCCCCTAAATCAGCTAAAGCATTATCAACAGATAAACTACAAATTAAACATGGAATTGTAAAACTATCAGGATCTTTTAATTTCCATGGTAGTCTATTCTTTAACATGGCTGAGCATACTGCATTTAGATCCACATGCGACTTCTTGTCTAATTTTTGCTTATTTGTTAAGAGCTCTTTTAAGAATTTCCTTAAATCTGGCATCTACAAAAGAGCTTCAAGAAGCGGCAAGTTAATATGTAATTTCTTTAAGAGTTTAAGGAACTTACCAAACTGTTCTTCTGTGTTGTCTTCCTTCATCGCATTGGGGTAAGGTATATGACGTTTGTATTCCTTAATTACCGGTTTTGGTTTTTCTTGGCTTACCTCAATCTTACCTTCACTTACCACAGGTTCTTGCCTTGGTTCAGATTCAGATTCTACTAACCTTTCACTGTCATGAGCTATTATGGCTTGAATTTTGATCGTGTCGAACAGTTGAGTTTTAATATTTATAAAGAATGATCGAACCTGTAGACTAACTATGACAACAATTGAGGCAAGTGCACCTATAGAACAATAGTATAGTTTAGGCAAGATTATTTTATCGAACCCAAAGGAACCTAAAAGTGCTACTACTCACTTTCTTTCTATTATTTAGCCTAGAATATGGAGTAAATGGTTTATTAAACTAATGAAAAAAACTAAACTAGATGCAAAGACAAAAGAACGAAACTTTGGGAGAAGACTGTGGAAAAACTCAGTTGATTACGATGATACCCTCAGGAAGAATCCACCTATGACTTCTCTTGTTATCTAACTTTTAATTCATACGATTCTTTACTTAACTTGATCCGTGAGACTCCCTAACCTATATTAAACACTCTCTCGAGGCGAATAACGTCTAGCCTTAGGTTAATTAGTGGAACTCTCGTTCTCTTATAATGACCCCCTAAGGAAGTAGTAAATCAATCAATGGACTCCCATATTAGGTTTCACCATAATCCGACAAAATCTCGTCACCCTATCTCTAGGCGTGCGATCAACTCCCCTTAATTATGCTAGATCTACTCTTAGACATGGTCTATTCCTCCTCAACCTAAGCACATCATATTAAATTAAGCAACATAATTAAAAACAAACTTAAGTACTTATCATATAATTTAGAAATCAAAAAACAAAATCCATCATAGGTTTCATCCCCTTCAGGTATCTGAAGGGTTTAGTTCATAACAAAATAAGAAAACATCTCAAGAGAAAAGATAAAACAAAATATAAGAAATCCCTAAAACCCCCTGAAGGAATTGAAGAGGAGATCCTCTATCTTGAGTAGAACTCCGGCTTCTTGAGATGGATCAACTGGCTATCTTCAAGTAATTCCCTGAGTAAAAGCTCTGGCAGAAAACTCTGCCCAAAACTTCCTCCTTTAGAGCGGCTGCCTTGGGTTGTTTATATAAGCTCCTTAGATGCTTTACTCGGCTCCTAAGTACCTGCTTCAAGTAGAATTACTATTAAGGTGTTTAAGTAGACTTAGGGGTATGTTTCTTTGGCTTCAAGCATCCAAATCCGAGTGAAATTGCTCATTCCCGTGGCAGGGGCATGCCCATGGCACATGCCCGTGTAAATTGTCTTCAGGCCGTGTCTCAATTCTATCGATTAGGACACGACCATGCAAATCGTGGCATGGCCATGTAAAGTAATTTGACGAGGCACGACCATGTGGCTTGAAGTCCAGGCCGTGCCAATTTCTTGGGTTGGCCCATTTGGTCCGTTTTATGCCCATTTTACGTTCTTTTTATCCATTTGGTCCGTTTTATGCCCATTTGGTACTTTCAATAATTTATAATTCCTGTCGACAATGTCTCATCATAATTCATAGATAATTTATACATGGGTAATTCAACTCAAAGAGTCCTAAAGATTCAATCATGATAAGTCATACCTTTGTAGTACGAAAACATAGGTGTCTCCCATTATCTAAATAATTACCATTAATTCAAAATCGACAAGGATTGACATCCTCACTAAAGGTTCACTCAAATCACTCAAAGTGTTTAAGGTTCAAGAATAAGCACTCATAAGTCGAACCTGAAAAGTTAATCCCATAGGCTTGCCTGAAAATCAAATCTCCACCACTGTATATGATATGATACACAGATCAAAAGGTATTTATCAGGGTTGTAACGGGGCTTGGGTTAAAAGGTGTGGATACAGGTTGAATTAGAAGGGTTAGAATTGAGATTGATCTGACAAATTACCTAGCTAGAAAAATGAACTAATATAAGTAATTACATCACTTGAAAACTAATAATACTATTACTGATGATACTTCTAATACGAGCTTTTCTTTGTCAATAGAAATTTAAACATATAAGCTTTTTTTTTTTTAATAATGACTACACTAATACTTTGAATGTACTTTGAAATTTATTTATTTTTAGAACAAACTAAAATATTACATCATAAATGATAAATGTAACTACTGAACTAATATAATTTGGTAACTTAATCAAATCAAACCTCGATTAAAGGGTAGTCAAAAGAATGGTGATAACAAATACAAAGGGATTTTGGGTTAATATTAGTGGGTGAGTTAATAAAAAGGTTGTTAGGATTCAATGGGGTTCACTAGGGGTTAATTTGTGAAGGTAGGCTTTTTATGGAGTAAGTGGGTTAAATCCTAAGTGCCTTTATCATCTCTGTATATCAAATCAAAAGTGTGGTCTCGACATGTATAAACGAGGCAAGTTCTAGAATCATGTTCAAAGTTGACGCACTCATAATCAATAAAGTGAGCATGAAAAAAGAATATATATGCTCTATAAGACTCAAAATTTCACAAAAATTATGGGTGTGTTTCACATCAATCCCTGTAAATTCCAAATTTCAAGGTAATACTAGAATTCAGCTCAATGACCCATCAATTTTTAATTTTTAGAAAGTAGACTTATCATGCTCGATTCTCTAGTATTCTTCAAATTTAATCATCAATGCACAATTAACTATGACTTAATCGAAAACATATCAATAAAAATCATAAATCATTAGAAATTTCACCCTAATTAGTAATATGAGAAAAATACTTTCGAACAAGTTTAAAATTTAGGATTTTTGAGAACAATGAAAAATTAGGCATTAAATTGAGAATTATGCAAAAAGTTAGGCACTTTTATCCCCCCACACTTAAGATGTAAATTGCCCTCAATATACAAAGATATGTAATAACAATTAATATAAGATCAAAAGAGAGGGATAGAGTGCCACTTCTTGAATTTTGGGTGATTTTCGGGAGGATGGCAGAGAAATATAAGTTGGAGGGGTCGGTTTGGTGGGGTGTCTACCGATAATCTTTGTGCTAGATAAAGAAATTGGGTAGCCTACAAAGATATATCCAAGAAATCTAAAGAAACATTAATAATATACTAATAGTATAATTAAAGACAAAGGAAATAAAGAGAAGAAGACTAAGAAGAAAACTAAAATTGAAAGAAAAGACTAATGGACTAAGGAGTCCTTATTGTTGGATGGTTTGCAAGGTGGGTGTGACATCAAAGGCTATGGTGCGTGATTCCCAAGCAGCCTTTAGAACCTAAAACCAAGAAACTAAATTAAAGTAAACTAAACTAAGCATAAGATTGTTAAAGAGAAGGAAATTGAAGCAAAAGAGAAAAAGAAAATAAAAACTATACGCTCTCAAAGACCCTTGGCTTGTTGTTTGAATAAAGCGGTCGACATGAACTTATATAGATCGGTCTCCCATAGGGAGATTGTGATTGGCCTCTTACACTTCTTTGGCATGCTTTTAGTGTAGCTCAAGAGTCTGAACATCTTTTCTAATGCAAGACAGAAAAATTGAAAGAAAAAGAAGGAGGAAAGAAGATGGGGGAAAGGGGAAGGGCTGTGGGGTTTAAATAGATTTTTACTTCTGACGTTGTCCCATTCCCGTGTATCTAGGGCATGTTGCTTTACACGGCTGTATCGCACGACCATGTTTGGAGGCGTGCTGGAGATTAAACGCCCGTGGTCGATAAGTCAGTATCTTCACAAGGTCGTGTCGCACAACCGTGTTCTAGGCGTGTTGGAGTGCCACACCCATTTGTCTTTGATGCCATGCCTATTTCTATAATGGCAGTGTTGACCCACGGCCGCCTCGCACAGCTGTGGTGGGGTAGGTGAGCCCGTGACTTCTGCAGTTGGTTGGGGTAGGATTCGCACAGCCTCTGCTATGTTAGTACTGTGTTCAAAGTACCCACACGGCTACGGCCACGGCCGTGTGCTAGACCGTGTGGTCTGGGAATCTGCATTTTTTTAATTTATTGAATTCTAAAAGAGAAAATAGAGATAAGAATAAAACTAAAACTACAAAATAGAAATTATTGTTAGTCCTCGGGTTGCCTCTCAAAAAGGGCTTATTTATATTCTTAAGCTAGACTCTTCTCAAAAAAATTTCAGAGAGGTTTAAAGATTTGGACATCTTACCTCATACTTATAGTTTTATTTTTCATGACAAAGTTCAAGTCGAGAAGCGTTTACCTTGGAGGTGTCAAATGTTGAGTTACTGACCTTGACTATTTCGTGTGGGAAGATATTGTGTACCTTAAGAAGGATTTCTCCCTTTGGTTTCAGGTTTGTTGTAATGATATGTGGATCTGCTTTGTCTAACAGTACCTGGTCTCCTATTTTGTATTGGTTTAATGTTCCTACGAGCTCTTCTTGTGGTTTCTATGGTTTTACTTCATGTGGTTCTTCTTTGACGTGTGTCTTCTGCTCTTCAAACTTGTCAATCCTAAGGTCTTGTCCCTTGTAGGATTCTTCTTTGTTGTTTTGGGACTTACTAGTCGGCTCAGGGTTGTCTTTATGTGGTGTTTCCTGCGATGAAAGTTGAACAATTTGATTATCTATTGAAGTGACTTTCTTACCTTCATCATCTGTTGTTCTGGCTGAGTCGAGAGCTTGAAGCTTAATCTATTCATCTCCTACACGAAGTATGAGTTCACTTGGGGCAACATCAATTTTAGTTCTAGCAGTTGCTAGGAAAGGTCTTCCTAGAATTAAAGGGATTGAATTATCCTCATCCATGTCTAAAACAACAAAATCTACTGGGAAAACAAATTTATTGATTTTTACAAACACATATTCAATAATGCCCCTAGGAATTCTAACAGTTTTATCAGCTAGTTGAATACTCATCCTAGTTTGTTTGGGCTTCCCTAAACCTAGTCGTTTAAACAATGCATAAGGTATGACATTTATACTTGTCCCTAGATTAGGCAACACATTATCAATAGTTAAACTACCAATTAAGCATGAAATCATAAAACTCCCTAGATCTTTTTGTTTCTGTAGTAGTCTATTCTGTAACATTGCCGAGCATGTTGCTTTTGGTTCCACGTGGTGCTCTTCGTCTATTTTACGTTTGTTTGTCAAGAGTTGTCTTAAAAATTTCCTCGATTCTGGCACCGGAAAAGAGCTTCAAGAAGGGGTAAGTTAATATGTAATTTCTTTAAAAGTTTAAGAAACTTAGTGAACTATTCCTTTGAATCATCTCCTTTCAATGCTTCAGGATAAAGTATGCGAGGTTTGTATTCTTTGATTATTAGTTTTGGCTTTTCGTGTGCTACCTCTATTTTACCTTTTTCTTTGTAACATCCTGATAATTAGGGGCTAAGCATTTTACTTAATTGAATGATGTTGCATGTTTATTTATTAATGAGTATACTTTGGAAGTTATTTTAAGCATCATTAATTAAGTGAAGGCTTAGTAAAACTTTTAATTTTTATTAAGAGAGAGAGAGCTAAGTAAATTAGGCCTTAAGAATTAATGGCAAGGAGTTTCATGCATAAGTTAAGTAATTGGCAAAGTGGTTAAGATGCATGGATGTGTGCTTGAGGTGTAAGGTTCGAATCTTCTAGCTAGCATTAGGGGAGGATTTTAAATTTTTGTTTTCTTCCTTATAAGTGTCGGCAAAGAAAGTTCTAGAGTGGATGAGCTTTCATTCATTTTTGGCTAGTTGACCATGTGAAAAAGGAAGTTAAAAACTTAAGGCATGGGATGATAAGTTGGTGATAAGATGAAGGGGGACAAAGGCTTGATATTTGGCTATGTTTTGGGGATGTGTCCATGGTCATTTGACCATGAACCTAGGCGGCATGAAGGCTAAAGGGAGAGGCTTAATTGTGTAGTAAATTTTGGATATGATGGGGAAGAAACAAGGAGGAAAAAGGGGGATATGTTGGCTTTGATTTGGCCGAATTTGAGCTTTGCCATTAGGGGGAAAAGTTAGCCAAAAGTCTTTGTTTGTCCATCTTTTCTCATTTTCACCAAAAGTTCTCTCTTAGCCGAATTTGCCATAGAGTTTAGGTAAAAACTCTCTCTTGTTTTAGCTTTCTTCTTTTGACCAATTTTCTTCATTTTGGCCGAATGTACCTTAGACATTTTGGTACACTTTTGCTTTTGATTTAGCCTCAATTGTTTGAACCAAATACAACTTTCTTTCTCCCATTTATTTTTCTTCTTGAAACCGAAACTACAAAGTTCAAAGAACCAAATTCTTCATTTCTCTTCTTTAGCCGAATGCATCAAGTCTCAAGACTAATCTCCCTTCTCTTTGATCATATTCTCTTTTCTTTTTCTTTTCATATTATTTTTCTCTTATCTTTCTCTCATTGCCGAAACCACATAGGATCAAGAATAACCTCTTTGGCCGAATGTGCAAAAGTTCCTAATCATCTCCTTTCTTTTGAGAAATCACCATTTTCATCTTCTTCTCCTCTTTCTCTTTTCTACCTTCTTTCTTTCCTTCTCTTTTCTTTTCCCTTTCTTCTTTGTTCTTAAACCGAAACCACCATATCTCTTCTCTTTTTGTTAATGCCGAACCTTGAAGGACTCAAGTAAGAATTCTATCAATTATTTTTATCATTTCCTTTCACTTTAGTAAATTTAGAACCCTAATCTTTTATTTTCTCTCCTAGGCCGAATTTTTTGAAAAGATTGTTCAAAAATCCTTGTTGAAGACAACCTTTAAGTGACTATTCGAATTATCAAGGTAAGACTACTATTTTAGATAATATCAATTTCTTTAGATGGATCACTAATCTACGTTATTTTAGGGGCGATCTAAGATCAACAAGATAGGCAAGAAAAGGGCTGTGCGAAGTGTTTGGAAGAGAGGAGGTATTCCTTTACCATCGAACTACAAACGAAGAGCGATGTCGGGGTTAGAGACTTTCCACCGGGTTGTGGACCTTTCGCTAACGAGGATCGATTATTCAAGTAGTGCGTATAATCGAACCACTTTACGTTGGTGGAATATCATGGTTTTGATCCATCTAGTGGAGAAAATCGCAAATAACTATCATTCGTGAACTGAGGGTAAGGATTTAGATCCATCGTTTATAAGTATAGTTTTTGCTAACAATAGTTTATACTAACCGAGTGTATTAATCATTTAGGTGTGGACGAGCTAGAGGGTATTGTTCTCACTGTTACTAGGTGTGTAACCATACACTAAAAATTTCCATAGATTTATATTGTTAAAAAGTGATTATATGATAGTATGTTTTGTTTGTGGATACCAATCATTGGTATACAAAATTGTGTATGTTACCCAATATTTCGTTTATTTTGATATATGCATCAATATGAAATAAGCATGACTATATTATGATTTGTGGGTAAATAGCATGAAAATCGATTTGATATGTATGTGCATGGGCATATGGGTATGTTTAATAAAGGAGGAAGTATTCGGTGGTTTTACCACAATTACGGTGACTTCGGTCACATATGTGAAATTGGTGACTTCGGTCACATATTTGACTTGACCGGTCACATATTTGACTCTAGTGGCGGTCACATATTTGACTCGATGACTTTGGTCACGTATTTGAAATTTGGACTTGATCGGTGACTACGGTCACATCTATTTTGGTGGCTTTGCCACAATAAAGGCGATGTGCATGTTGACTGCAAAGAATCGCCTTCGATGGTGTGTAGCGGATGGAGGGTCGATTTAGTAATCCCACGGTGTCTTTGGTTGGTACGGGGTGTGTAGCGGATGGATATTTAGGTTGGTAGGGCTTGCATCTCATTTCATAAGTATATCCATGTAATATTGTATAATTATTATTTGATCTGCTATGAAATGGGCCTTTGGGCTAAATTTGAGTTAAATGGGCCTTTGGGCTAAATATCAGTTAAATGGGCCTTTGGGCCAAATATTTGATTAAATGGGCCTATGGCCATATGTGAAAATTTTTGGGCTTGAAAGCATTTCATAAAATGGGCTTTATAGTGTATGTGTTATACATTGAGTTTATGACTCACCCATTTTTATGGGATAACTTTTCAGATAACTCGTAGTGCGATGGATCGGGACAGCAAGGATTTCGAGGTGGCCAGTGCTCGTATTAAGTATTGTGGATATTTTCCAACTTAAACTCTTTAAGTTAAATTTTATTACTTAGACTTTATTTTGGGTTGCCAATATTATGTAATAAGGCCATTATAGACTTTCTTTAATTTCGTGTTTGGATTTACTTTTATTTTGCCATGAATAAATATCCATTAAATAACTGAATTGATTTTAATGATTATTTAAAAGGTTTTTGTCTTTAATATATAAATGTTTTCAAAGAAATTTTCTTAAGTTTGGTTTCATTTTGATTTTATAAATTCCTCCTAAGTATAATGTTTTTTAAAAAAACAAAATTACTTTACAATGAAATTCCGCTAAAGTTTTACTCAAGGAACATACCAAATCTGGTTAGACTTTTTGGGCCGGGTTTAGGGTGTTTCGACTTGGTATCGAGCAGTGTTTTAAACTCTCGGCCTTGGGTTTTGAAGCCCACAACGTTTTCAAAATTTTGGCCCAAAAGACTTTTTGAAAATTTTCCTAATTTAAATGGTTTTATAAGAGCATGGCACTCGAAATTCTCGGCCCAGATCCATCAGGTATGTACCTTCATTTGATAAGTGATATGAATGTTTGATAAGCCTAAGGAAACTTTAGAGACATGGACCCTAGGTGTATGTGTACTACTACGAAAACCACTGAATATCTGTTTCATAAGACTTTCTTTTAATAAGAAGTGAAAAGATTCTAATACATAAGACTTTTCGTAAAAACAGATAAGATACGTAGTAGACATGAGCTCTAGGGGACGGGGTCGTCGAGGACATGGAAGAGGAAGGATGACTGTTTCAGAACCAGTTCGGTCTGGTCAAGGTTCCGAGAATAAAGCTCCACCACCGGCTGTTGGGACGGACTTTCAAGAACAAAATGAAGGTGGTGACGCAGTATCACAAGCTGTGCTGCGGGTTTTGGAATGAGTAGCGGAAGCTAGTTCTGGAAATGGGTCTCGAAAGTCAGTAGCTGAGAGACTTAGATCGAATGTAGCTGAAGTTTTCAGAGGAGTATCTGGAGTAGCTCCAAACGTAGCTGAATATTGGTTGGAAGCAGTCGAGAGAATCATGGATGATATAGACTGCACTGATGAAGAGAAATTGAAAGGTGCTATTTCGCTTCTTCGTGATGAAGCCTACCAGTGGTGGCTCACTATCAAAGAGAGTACCCCTATGGATCGTCGGATTGGGGGTATTTTAAAGTGAAATTGAAGGAAAATATGTTGGAGCTAGCTACATCGACTCCCGAGGAAGACATTTCGAATTTGGTTCAAGGAACAAGTCGATAGTGAATATGAAGCGAAATTTTTGCGACTTAGCCGTTATGCGGAGGATAGTGGCTCTTGAATATGAACGTTCGTCAGATTTGAAGATGGACTTAGAGATGAGCTAAGAGTGATGATTGCTCCACACCATGAAAGAGATTTTGCAATCTTAGTGGAAAGGGCAAGAATTGCTGAAGAGGCTAAACGGATTGAGAGACAGAACCGGGACAGAGGTCAGAGCAAGAATAAGAGAAGCTTTGGGTCTTCGGGGTCGTCCGGAAACTTTCAGAAGAAATCAAGGAATGATGGACCGCGAGGTCAACAGACTGCTACGGGTGTACAAAGTCGTACTTGTTCTCAGTGTGGGAAAATGCACTCGGGAGAATGCTGGAAGAAAACCGGCGGATGTTTCAAGTGCGGTTCGAAGGATCACATGATCAAGGATTGTCCGATGAACTCGGAGAAGAACCGTCCAGCAAGTCAGGGTGCTAATCAGGCTGACAGAAGTGGACAGCAACCGATAAGAGGACGTGGTCCAAATGGAAGGGGCAATGGTTCTGGTAGAGGACGCGAAACTTCAGGCAGAGGCAGTGGTAGCTCTGAGGCGAGACAACCAGGATTGGTGTATGCAGTTCATCGCAGAGAAGACAGTGACGCACCTGATGTTATCACGGGTACGTTTCTGATTTCTGGGTTGCCCTTTATTGCTTTGATAGATATAGGGTCAACTCATTCCTATATCGCTAGTGAAGTATCTGGGACTTTGCATGTGACTTCGGCGTACCTAGGAAGATGATCGTACTTAGTCCTCTAGGATGAACATGAGTTGTAGACAAACTTTTAAGGAAGTGCCTCTAGAAGTCCAAGGGATACGCTTTCGGTGATTTAATGGAGTTGCCATTCGGAGAATTCGACCTAATTTTAGGCATGGAGTGGCTTGTGAAGTACCGTGCAAATGTGGATTGTGCTGCTAAGAGAATGTCCTTAAGAACTTTTGATGATAAGGAAGTTGTAGTGATGGGCAAGAGCGGAACTACTTATCTAATGTAGTATCCGCTCTTAAGGCGTAAAAGATGGTTAGGAAACGATCGAAGCTTTTCGATGTTGGTGAATGCTTTGGAGGCTAAGGAAGCAACTGTTAATGAAGTCAGGACGGTGAATGAATTTGTAGATGTTTTTCGGAAGAACTTCGGGGTTGCCTCCGGATCGTGAGGTAGAATTCGGGATAGACTTATTGCCTGGAACGGCGCCAGTTTCTATTGCTCCATATAGAATGGCACCGAAGGAATTGGTTGAGCTTAAGGCTCAGATTCAGGAATTGCTTGATCGTGGATTCATCCGGCCTAGTGTGTCTCCATGGGGAGCAGCGGTACTATTCGTGAAGAAGAAGGACGGATCGATGAGGATGTGTATAGACTACCGGCAGTTGAATAAGCTGACCATCAAGAACAAGTATCCTTTGCCAAGGATCGACGACTTATTCGATCAGCTTAAGGGAGCTACGGTATTCTCTAAAATTGATCTAAGGTCAGGGTATCATCAGCTTAAAGTGAAAGAAACGGATATCCATAAGATGGCTTTTCGAACTAGATATGGGCATTATGAATTTCTGGTAATGCCATTCGGATTGACGAATGCCCCAGCTGCGTTTATGGATATGATGAACCGAATTTTTCAGCCCTACTTGAATCAGTTCGTCGTGGTATTCATAGATGACATCTTGGTGTATTCTAAGTCCGAAGTAGAACATGATGAGCATCTTCGGATTGTGTTGCGAGTTTTAAGAGAAAAGAAGCTGTACGCCAAATTCAACAAGTGTGAATTTTGGCTGAAAGAAGTTGCATTTTAAGGACATGTGGTATCTGCGGAAGGGATTAGGTGGATCCTCGGAAGATCGAGGTCAGATTAGATTGGAAACCACCTAAGTCCGTGAATCGAGGTTCGCGATTTCTTGGGTTTAGCGGATATTACCGAAGATTCGTCGAAGGATTTTCATCGATAATTTGCACCTTTAACGAAATTGTTGAGAAAGGAAGTACCTTTCGTGGGGTGATAAGCGACAAGAGAGTTTTGAGAAGCTCAAGAAAGTTTTGACGGAAGCTCTGTTTTGATTCACTGAAGCGGGAAAGGATTTTGTCGTGTATTGTGATGCTTCTCACACGGATTAGGATGTGTTCGATGCAAGGCGAAAGGTAGTTGCGTATGCGTCTCGGCGATTGAGACCGCACGAGGTTAATTACCGACTTACGACTTGGAGTTGGCGGTGTAGTCTTTGCTCTTAAGGTTTGGAGACATTACTTATACGGGAAAAGTCGGTGATATACACGGACCACAAAAGTCTGAAATATCTACCGACTCGAAAGAAGCGAATCGAGGCGAGAAGGTGGATAGAGTTGTTGAAAGACTACGACTTTTCTATCGAGTACCACCCGGGTAAGGCTAATGTGGTGGCAGATGCTTTAAGTTGAAAAGTGGTGTCAGATTTGAGAGCGATGTTTGCACATCTTAGTCTCTACGATGATGGAAGCTTGTTGGCAGAACTTCAGGTTAAGCCGACATGGTTAAGTCTAGTGAAAGAGAGACAGTTAATAGATGAAGATCTCGAGTGAAAAGCTTGACAAAAGTGCGAGTGGGAAATTGGAAGATTTTAGTATTAACAATGACGAGTATTGTGCTTCAAAGGTAAAGTTTGTATTAGAAGGATCGGGAGTTGAGACAAAAGATACTTGAGAATCGCATGGTAGTCCCTATGCTATGCATCCGGAGGAAATAAGTTATACCGAGATTTCGAGATCAATTTTGGTGGCACGGTCTTAAGCGGAAAGTTACTAAGTTTGTAGGGAAGTGCTTGACGTGTTAGCAAGTTAATTTGAACATCAAGTACCTTACGGATTGCTACTGACCAAAAAGATTCCGCAATGGAAGTGGGAGAGAATCACCATGGATTTTGTTAGTGGGCTTCCTCTTACGCCTACTAAGAAAGACTCCATTTGGGTGATAGTGGACCGATTGACTAAATCGCACATTTTATCCCGATTTGGATTGATTACTCTTTGCGAAATTGGCAAAGTTATATGTCTTGAGATTGTGAGATTGCATGGAGTGCCGTTGTCGATAATTTCGGACAGAGATCCGAGATTTACGTCGCGATTTTGGAAAGCATTGCATCAGGCTTTGGGCACCAAATTGGACTTCAGTACGGCATTTCATCCTCAGTCGAACGGTCAGTCCGAAAGAGTAATCCAGATCTTAGAAGATATGTTAAGGGGTTGTGTGATAGATTTCAAGGGAAGTTGGGAGGAATTCTTACCGTTGGTAGAATTTGCGTACAACAACAGTTTCCAATCCAGTATACGGATGGCACCGTATGAAGCACTATATGGACGGAAGTGTCGCACTCCTACGTGTTGGACAGAATTAGGGGAACGATAGATTTTGGGTCCAGAAATAGTGGCTGAATCTGAAGAAAAGGTTAAGGTAATCCGGGCTCGGTTAAAGGAAGCATCAGATAGACAAAAATCGTACGCAGATTTAAAACGGAAGGAAATAGAATATGCAGTGGGAGACCAAGTTTTCCTAAAGGTTTCACCTTGGAAAAAGGTGATGAGATTTGGTCGCAAAGGGAAACTAAGTCCCAGGTTCATTGGACCTTATCGGATTGTGAAGCGGGTCGGATCTGTGGCATATCAGTTAGATTTGCCTTCGGAATTGAAACAAATGCACGATGTGTTCCATGTTTCAATGTTACGCCGTTACCGGTCGGATCCATCTCATATAGTACCAGTTGAGGAGGTGGAATTAAGATCAGATTTGTCATATGAAGAGGAGCCAATTCAAATTCTGGAGCGAGATGTAAAGGTTTTACGGAGAAAATCAGTTCCTCTCGTTAAGGTATTATGGCGTAATCATGGATCAGAAGAAGCTTCGTGGGAACCGGAGGAAGCGATGCGACAGCAATACCCTCACTTATTCCAGCCAGGTAATTTCGAGGACGAAATTATTTTAAGGGGGTAGAACTGTAACATCCTGATAATTAGGGGCTAAGCATTTTACTTAATTGAATGATGTTGCATGTTTATTTATTAATGAGTATACTTTGGAAGTTATTTTAAGCATCATTAATTAAGTGAAGGCTTAGTAAAACTTTTAATTTTTATTAAGAGAGAGAGCTAAGTAAATTAGGCCTTAAGAATTAATGGCAAGGAGTTTCATGCATAAGTTAAGTAATTGGCAAAGTGGTTAAGATGCATGGATGTGTGCTTGAGGTGTAAGGTTGAATCTTCTAGCTAGCATTAGGGAGGATTTTAAATTTTGTTTTCTTCCTTATAAGTGTCGGCCAAGAAAGTTCTAGAGTGGATGAGCTTTCATTCATTTTGGCTAGTTGACCATGTGAAAAGGAAGTTAAAACTTAAGGCATGGGATGATAAGTTGGTGATAAGATGAAGGGGACAAAGGCTTGATATTTGGCTATGTTTTGGGGATGTGTCCATGGTCATTTGACCATGAACCTAGACGGCATGAAGGCTAAAGGAGAGGCTTAATTGTGTAGTAATTTTTGGATATGATGGGGAAGAAACAAGGAGGAAAAAGGGGATATGTTGGCTTTGATTTGGCGAATTTGAGCTTTGCCATTAGGGGAAAAGTTAGCCAAAAGTCTTTGTTTGTCCATCTTTTCTCATTTTCACCAAAAGTTCTCTCTTAGCGAATTTGCCATAGAGTTTAGGTAAAACTCTCTTTTGTTTTAGCTTTCTTCTTTTGACCAATTTTCTTCATTTTGGCGAATGTACCTTAGACATTTTGGTACACTTTTGCTTTTGATTTAGCCTCAATTGTTTGAACCAAATACAACTTTCTTTCTCCCATTTATTTTTCTTCTTGAAACCGAAACTACAAAGTTCAAAGAACCAAATTCTTCATTTCTCTTCTTTAGCGAATGCATCAAGTCTCAAGACTAATCTCCTTCTCTTTGATCATATTCTCTTTTCTTTTCTTTTCATATTATTTTCTCTTATCTTTCTCTCATTCTTGAAACCACATAGGATCAAGAATAACCTCTTTGGCCGAATGTGCAAAAGTTCCTAATTATCTCCTTTCTTTTGAGAAATCACCATTTTCATCTTCTTCACCTCTTTCTCTTTTCTACCTTCTTTCTTTCCTTCTCTTTTCTTTTCCCTTTCTTCTTTGTTCTTAAACCGAAACCACCATATCTCTTCTCTTTTTGTTAAAGCCGAATCTTGAATGACTCAAGTAAGAATTCTATCAATTATTTTTATCATTTCCTTTCACTTTAGTAAATTTAGAACCCTAATCTTTTATTTTCTCTCCTAGGCCGAATCTTTTGAAAAGATTGTTCAAAAATCCTTGTTGAAGACAACCTTTAAGTGACTATTCGAATTATCAAGGTAAGACTACTATTTTAGATAATATCAATTTCTTTAGATGGATCACTAATCTACGTTATTTTAGGGCGATCTAAGATCAACAAGATAGGTAAGAAAAGGGTCGTGCGAAGTGTTTGGAAGAGAGGAGGTATTCCTTTACCATCGAACTACAAAGCGAAGAAGCGAGATCGGGGTTAGAGACTTTCCACCGGGTTGTGGACCTTACGCTAACGAGGATCGATTATTCAAGTAGTGCGTACAATCGAACCACTTTATGTTGGTGGAATATCGTGGTTTTGATCCATCTAGTGGAGAAAAACCGCAAATAACTGTCATTCATGAATCCGAGGGTAAGGATTTAGATCCATCGTTTATAAGTATAGTTTTTGCTAACAATAGTTTATACTAACCGAGTGTATTAATCATTTAGGTGTGGACGAGCTAGAGGGTATTGTTCTCACTGTTACTAGGTGTGTAACCATACACTAAAAATTTCCATAGATTTATATTGTTAAAAAGTGATTATATGATAGTATGTTTTGTTTGTGGATACCAATCATTGGTATACAAAATTCAGGTATGTTACCCAATATTTCGTTTATTTTTGATATATGCATCAATATGAAATAAGCATGACTATATTATGATTTGTGGGTAAATAGCATGAAAATCTGATTTGATATGTATGTGCATGGGCATATGGGTATGTTTAATAAAGGAGGAAGTATTCTGGTGGTTTTACCACAATTCTAGTGACTTCGGTCACATATGTGAAATTGGTGACTTCGGTCACATATTTGACTCCGGTGGCTTCGGTCACATATTTGACTCTGGTGGCTTCGGTCACATATTTGACTCCGGTGACTTCGGTCACGTATTTGAAATTTGGACTTCGGTCAGGTGACTACGGTCACATCTGTTTTGGTGGCTTTGCCACAATAAGGCCGATGTGCATGTTGACTGCAGCAACTGCCTTCGATGGTGTGTAGCGGATAGAGGGTCGATTTAGTAATCCCCACGGTGTGCTGGTTGGTACGGGGGTGTGTAGCGGATGGATATTTAGGTTGGGCCGGGCTTGCATCTCATTTCATAAGTATATCCATGTAATATTGTATGATTATTATTTGATCTGCTATGAAATGGGCCTTTGGGCTAAATTTGAGTTAAATGGGCCTTTGGGCTAAATATCAGTTAAATGGGCCTTTGGGCCAAATATTTGATTAAATGGGCCTATGGCCATATGTGAAAATTTTTGGGCTTGAAAGCATTTCATAAAAGGGGCTTTATAGTGTATGTGTTATACATTGAGTTTATGACTCACCCATTTTTATGGGATAACTTTTCAGATAACTCGTAGTGCGATGGATCGGAATGAAGGATTTCGAGGTGGCGATTGCTTTCGTATTAAGTATTGTGGAGATTTTCCAACTTAAACTCTTTAAGTTAAATTTTATTACTTAGACTTTATTTTGGGTTGCCAATATTATGTAATAAGGCCATTATAGACTTTCTTTAATTTCGTGTTTGGATTTACTTTTATTTTGCCATGAATAAATATCCATTAAATAACTGAATTGATTTTTAATGATTATTTAAAAAGGTTTTTGTCTTTAATATATAAATGTTTTCAAAGAAATTTTCTTAAGTTTGGTTTCCTTTTGATTTTATAAATTCCTCCTAAGTATAATGTTTTTTAAAAAAACAAAATTACTTTACAATGAAATTCCGCTAAAGTTTTACTCAAGGAACATACCAAATCCGGTTAGACTTTTTGGGCCGGGTTTGGGGTGTTTCATTCTTCCTTGGTTTCTTGTGCCGTGGTGGGCTAGTCTACCTTTGTAGTCTCTTGAGCTGTGATGGCTTGGATCTATTCTTTTGGGTTTATTTCTGTGTTGCTTGGTAGACGTCGTTGTTGACGTTCAGAAATCAACTTTGTGAGATGTCCCACTGACCTAGTAAGTTCTCCAACTTTATTCTCGATCCCTTTGATCGATTTTTGTTGTTCATCAAGTGCTGCTTCAGTCTTTTAGGAAATAGAATCTGTGGCTGCCATGAATTTTTTTAGCATCTCTTCGAGGTTTGATTGCTTTTCTTGCGGATATGGCTGATTTTGATAATTTGGAGGAGGTTGCTGCCTTTGATTTCCTTGATTTCCATGTCCTCCCCATGAAAATTTTGGGTGGTTCCTCCAACCTGCGTTATAAGTGTAACTATAAGGATTATTATTGGATCTGAAATTGTTACCTATAAAGTTAGTCTGCTCATGTTCTGTTCCTGGTTGGTAGGGTAGGTACATAGGATTCGCTACATTCCCACTCGCTTCGCATTGCATTACCTAGTGTACCTGTAAAGAATATAAATTATCAAGCTTTTTATTCATCATCTCCACTTGTGTTGACAGGATTATTACTGCGTCTATGTTAAAAACTTCGGCTGATTTTGTCGGTTTAGCCCTTGTAATTTTCCATTGATAGGTATTCAACAACATCTCTTTAATAAAGTCGTAAGCCGCTTCAGGAGTTTTTTTATTCAAAGTTCCACTGGTTGATGAGTCAATCATTTACCTCCTTGAAGAATTCACACCGTTGTAAAAAGTTTGGACTTGAAGCCACAAAGGTAATATGTGGTGTGGACATCTTCTCAGGAGATCCTTATACCTTTCCCATGCATCATATAATGTTTCTGCGTCATTCTGTACAAAAGAAAATATGTCATTCCTAAATTTGGCCGTTTTAGCTGGTGGAAAGTATTTTAAAAGAAATTTTTCGATCATTTGATCCCATGTGGTGATTGACTCTCGTGGTAACGAGTTCAACCACTGCTTTTCTTTATTCCTTAATGAAAAGGAAAATAACTGAAGACGTATGGCATCATCAGAAACGCCATTTATTTTGAAAGTATCACAAAACTCTAAGAAATTATCTATATGAGTATTTGGGTCTTCGTCCTACAAACCATCAAATTGAAAAAACTGTTGAATCATTTGTATTGTATTAAGCTTTAATTCAAAATTATTAGTAGCTATAGTTGGCCTAACAATACTAGATTCTGCTTCTATCAAATTAGGTTTAACATAATCATACATAGTACGCGGGCATTTTGATCTAGCCAATTTGGCGGTGGATTGTTTTCGTCCATCCCTTCAATAGGATTGGATCAGTCTTGTTCTTCTTCTCTTTGGTCATCTAAAGCTCGTCTAGTTTCCCTGTGATTTCTACGAGCAGTAGCTTCAATGTCACTTTTGTACGCTAAAGGTCCTCTCGGGTTCCTTCTAGTCATAAACTAGGGGTACCTGCTAGGAGAAGAATGAAAGAAATTTAGTGTAAATAAAAATTTAACCTAAACTAAAAATAAAAGTAAATTGTGAGAAAATAATAAAATAATGGCTAAAGTAATAGAAATAGAGTTTTCTTAATATTTTAGTGTTCCTCGGCAACGGCACCAAAAACTTGATCGTGTCAAACAGTTGAGTTTTAATATTTATAAATAATGATCGAACCTATAGACTAACTATGACAACGATTGAGGCAAGTGCACCTATCGAACAATAGTATAGTTTAGGCAAGATCATTTTATCGAACCCAAAGGAACTTAAAAGTACTACTACTTACTTTCTTTCTATTATTTAGCCTAGAATATGGAGTGATTGGTTTATTAAACTAATGAAATAAACTAAACTAGATGCAAAGACAAAAGAATGAAACTTTGGGAAAAGACTGTAGAAAAACTCAATTGATTTTAGACGATACCCTCAGGAAGAATCCACTTATGACTTTTCTTGTTATCTAAATTTTAATTCATATGACTTCTTTACTTAGCTTGATCCGTGAGACTCCCTAACCTATATTAAACCCTCTCTCGAGTCGAATAATGTCTAACCTTAGGGTAATTAGTGGAACTCTCGTTCTCTTATAATAACCCCTTAAGGAAGCAATAAATCAGTCAATGGACTCCCATATTAGGTTTCACCCTAATCTGGCAAAATCTCGTACTCTATCTCTAGGCGTGCGATCAACTCCGCTTAATTATGCTAGATCTACTCTTAGGCAGGGTCTATTCCTCCTCCACCTAAGCACATCGATTAAATTAAGCAACATAATTGAGAACAAACTTAAGTACTTATCATATAATTTAGAAATCAAATAACAAAATCCATCATAGGTTTCATCCCCTTCAGGTATCTGAAGGGTTTAGTTCATAACAAAATAAGAAAACATCTCAAGAGAAAAGCTAAAACAAAACATAAGAAATCCCTAAAACCCCCTAAATGAATTGAAAAGGGGATCCTCTGTCTTGAGTAGAACTCTGGCTTCTTAAGATAGATCAACTGGCTATCTTCGAGTAGTTCCCTGAATAAAAGCTCTGGCAGAAAACTCTACCCAAAACTTCCTGCTTTAGAACGGTTGCCTTGGGTTGTTTATATAGGCTCCTTAGATGCGTTACTTGGCTCCTAAGTACATCTTTCAAGTAGAATTACTATTAAGGTGTTTAAGTAGACTTAGGGTTATGTTTATTTGGCTTCAAGCATCCAAATCCAAGTGAAATTGCTCATTCCCGTGGCGGAACGCTTATGGCACATGCAGTGTAAATCATCTTCGTAGTGTCTCGATTACATTGATTGGGGCGCGTCGGTCGTAAATCGTGGCATGGCCGTGTGAAGTAATTTGACGAGGCACGACCATGTGTCTTGAAGTCCAGGCCGTGCCAATTTCTTGGGTTGGCCCAATTTGGTCCACTTTTGTAACATCCTGAATTAATGGGTCTATGCGTTTAGTGTAAGGATATGTTTAATATGTTAATTTAAGTGATAGGGGTCCAAATTGGGCTCAGGACTACGCAAAGGCCTTGGTTAAATTGTCTGATTTGGCATCATAGAGTTAAAAGGTGGTAATTGTGTTTAAAATACCAATGTGGGCTTGTGGCCCAATAATAGGTGGCGCTACAAGGGAGTTAGAAGATGGCGTCACTAATAGTTAAAGAGGCCCAAGTTTTGGCCGCAAGAAGCCCATGTTTTTGGGCCATTTTTGGCACTTAAAAGGGACCAAGGGGTGACGCCAAAACAAGAGTGTAAGGAGCCCAAAATTTAAATTCTATGGAGCCCAATTCTCTTAATTTAAGTAAGCTAAATTCGACATTAGGGTTAGGTTAAGTGGACGGAAACAAGGCTCAAAAATAGGAGGATTTACATGTATTTTATAATTGATAATATAGAAGATAAAACGGAGACAAGATAGGAGCTATCTAGGAAAGGTGATGGCCGAAAATCCACCACCTAGAGGAGTAAAGAATTCGGCTACTTCATGAAAAAAGGGGTGCCGAATTATCCCTTTTTATTTGCTTGATTTTTAGTTATCAGGAAGGGTGCTTTCGGTTTTTTGATAGGAGTGCCGAAATTTCTATAAATAGGGGCGATATCTTATTAATTCTAGCATTTGAACCCTAATTTCTTCTTCTTCTTCTATTGTACTGAAATTCTTAGTCTCTCCCTCTACATTCTTTAATTTCTTCAAAAGCCGAAACCTCTCCCTTCACTCTCTTTTCCATTCTTTTCCTCTTGTGCCGATTTCTCTAAAAGCCGAAATCTCCATAGTTTTTCTCTATTCATCCCATTTGTGAGTTGGTTCTATTTCTTCCGGCATTTAAATCTTCCTCATTGACATTGTCAAATCCTCTCCAGTGCTAGCCGAATTCCCTATGTTAAGGTAAGTGTCGACTTCTGTTGGTTTCTCATGTTCTATTTCAGTTTTTGAAAGGAAAAAGCCGAAAAAGCTAATAGTTTAATGGTTCTATGTTGGGCGGCATTTTGGGATTTGAAGGAAACTTGGTCATCTAGATCTAAAAGCTGAAATAGCTAGTCTCCAATTTCAAGATTTTAAGGTAAGGAGATTTTCCCTAGATTTTTACTAGATTCGTTCATTATATGCAAGATCTAAACTTTATGATGAGGATTAACGATCATATATTGTGATAGTAGTTCTAAGAAGGACTTGTGATGGAGTTAAATATGGATCAGGCAAAGGAGAGAATCCCTAAGTTTAAGAAACGAGTGATATCCGCCGTTCGAGATTGGCCACTTGGTTGTGGACCGGCTTCTGAACAACACCTTAGGCAGATAGTAGTTGTGTCAACCACGGATAGTGTCGACATAGAAAGTATCGTTTTATCAGTAATCAGGTGTGTAGATCTCTCACACACACTCTAATTGTAATTTATGTGTAGTGGGCTAAAAAGCTAGAAAGTGGTGTGTGAGCAATGATTAAAACCCAAAAGGGTTAGGCAAGGATGCCAGGTACGCAATCATAGAAATCTCTATGTATATTGAGACATATGAAAGCCTGTATGATGTTCTCTTTATGTATGTATGCATGGGGTGGGAATATAATATGAAAGGGGAAGTGCATGATGGGTCATATGGTGACCGGTGGTAGAAATCCCACGAATATAAACATGGGTCATATGGTGACCGGTGGTAGAAATCCCACGAATAGAAACATGGGTCATATGGTGACTTGTGGTAGAAATCCTACAAATATAAATGTTAGGTCACACAGTGATCGGTGGCTATGCCACTTGGTGTGTAGCAGAAGGAGGTTTGATTGTAGAAATCCCCAAGATGTGATGGTTGGTACGGGTTGGTGTGTAGAGGATGGAATTCTAGGATGGGTTGGGCCATTCATTATGTATTGTCTATCATGTATTATGATTGTTGCCTCTATGTATGGGCCAAGCCCCATAATGTGTTTGTGGGCCTTAGGTTAGTGTGTTCATGATTTATACACTGAGTCTTGGTGACTCACCGCTTTCCTTTTTCTCTACTCTTTCAAATAAGCAGTGGATCATGGACATGGGAGCCGAGACGGACTCGAGGGACCATCAAGTTTTTTTCTATAGATTAAGTTTGGTTTTCTTTTTTTTATTATTTATTTGGGACTATTTATGCAATAAGGCCTCCTTAACTTAGACTTCTATTTATTTTTGTTATGTCGGGATTTGCAAAACTTATGTTTTTTTTTTAGTCTCTAAAATAAAATGAAATAATAAATGGGCTTTTCAACCCAATCAACGCAAGTAGTAAAGTTATTTACAGAATCTCACATTTAAGGGACTACTCAACTAAAATAAACTAAGTTTTTCCAAAACCTTTTAAAGAAAAGTTTTCAATGTTCAACCCGTAGCATACCAGATCCGGTTAGAACTTATGGGCCGAGTTTGGGGTGTTACAGTTTTAATCCCGTTTTATGTTCTTTTTATCCTTAGGTGCTTACCTGAGTATAAGACATGAAAAGAAAGGATTAAGAGCACCTTTTTACATAAATCCGGGATAAATCATCCAAAAGCATACTAAATGTGGGATTACAATATGTAACTTTTACGGTTTATCAAATTTGCTCCTTGGGATTAGTCTCAGTGTTACTTGGCAAGCTACCTAGTAGTCGTTCTGAGATCAGCTTTGCGAGTTGCCCTAACTGATTCTCGATTCCTTTAATCGATTCTTGTTGATTTTTAAGTGTTGTCTCGGTGTTTTGAAAATGAGTTTCAGACACCGCTATGAATTTTGTCAGCATCTCTTCAAGGTTCAGCTTCTTTTTCTATGGATAGGGCTGTTGTTGGAAGTTTGGAGGGGGTGGTTGTTGTCTCTGGTTACCTTGACCACCCCACGAGAAATTGGGGTGGTTCTTTCAACCTGGATTATAATTATTACTATAAGGGTTATTTTGAAATAAAAAATTGTTACCTGTATAGTTTATCTGTTTGCTTTCCATGCTCGGATTGTAGGGTGGGTACTCAGGACTTGCCACATTGCATTATTGGGTGTACCTGCGAGAGACCATACAAACCATCAATCTTTTTATTCATCATCTCTACCTGATTTGATAGCATGGTGACCGCTTCGAGGTTGAAAACTACGGCTGCTTTTGTTGGCCTTGTCCATGTGACTTGCCACTGATAGTTGTTGAGTACATCTCCTCTATAAACTCGTAAGCTACCTTAAAAGTTTTGTTATTTAGGGTTCCGCCGGCTGCTGAGTTAATTAACTGCCGGGTTGGGGGATTTACACCGTTGTAAAAAGTTTGGACCTGTAGCCACAAGGGTAAACCATGGTGTGGGCACCTTCTCAACAAATCCTTGTATATCTCCCATGCATCTTATAATGTTTCTGGATCCATCTACACAAAAGAAGAGATGTCATTCCGTAATTTGGCCGTTTTGGCCGACAAAAAATATTTTAATAAAATTTTTTTGGTCATTTGGTCCCATGTAGTGATTGATCCTCGTGGAAGAGAATGTAACCACTGTTTGGCTTTATTCCTTAAAGAAAAGGGAAATAACCGAACATGATCGACATCATCAAAAACGCCATTTATTTTGAAGGTATCATAGAATTCTAAAAAATTTGCTAAATGAGTATTCGGGTCTTCGTCTTGCAAACCATCAAACTGAACAAACTATTGAATCATTTGAATAGTGTTAGGTTTCAGTTAAAAATTATTAGTGGCTATAGCAGGCCTAACAATACTAGATTCAGCTCCTATTTAATTAGGTTTAGCATAATCATACATAGTTCGAGCAGCATGATGTTCGGCCACATCCTGAGGTGGTGGATTATTCTCAGCCATTACTTCAGTAGTACTGGTTTCGTCTTCTTACTCTTCTTGTATGTAATTTAAGCCTCGCCTTACTTCTCTACGATTTCTACGTACGGTACCTTTAATATCACTATTGTAAAGTAGTAGTCCTGTCGGGTTCTTTCTAGTCATAAACTAGAGGAACCTGCTAGGAAAAGAGAAAAATAAAAATAAAATTTAGAAAAATAAAATTTAATTGTAGTAAAATAAAATATAATATGACTAAAGTAATAAAAGTTGAACGTTCTTATTATTTTAGCTCCACGGCAACGGCACCAAAAACTTGATCGTGCCTGTCGAGTCTTAAAAATTTAAAAAAGGAATGATCGAACTTGGAAACTAACTAAGACAAAGGTAGAGGCAAGCGCACCTATCAAATAGTAGTATAGCTAGCGGCAAGACCAGATTTTTGAACCCAAAGGAACCAAAAGTACTAATATTAACTCTCTTTCTATTATTTAGCCTACGAATTTAAGGGAATTTTTATCTAATATAAAATTAACTAATCAACTAAGCTAAAGGTGCTAAGCCAAAGAAGAAATTGGGGGAGGACTTGAGGGAAAACCGATTGATTCAGACAATAACTAAGAAAGAATCCACCTAGAATTCACTTGTTATCTAACTCTGAACCAGACGATTTATTCACTTGACTTAATCCGTAGGATTACCTCTCTCGAGGCTACTAACTTCTAACCCTAGGTTGATTAATTGAAATCTCTTTCTAATTAAAACATCTAGAATTGCATAAACTCGATCTATGGACTCTCATATTAGTTTGAACCTAATCCGACAGATTTTCATCACCCTATCTCTTGGCACGCGAGCAACTTCGCTTAACTATGCTAGATCTACTCATAAACAGGGTCTCTTCCTCCTCTACCTAAGCACATCGCACTTGAATCAATATCTCGAAAATACCAAAACAAGAATTAAGAACAAATCATGTATTTATCATACAGCTCAGATAACAATAACAGGATCCATCTTAGGTTTCATCCCCCTCGAGTATCTAAGGGTTTAGTTCATAATAATAATTTCGGTTTCCTGAGATGAATCAACTGGCTTTCCTCGAGCAAATCCCTGAATTTAACTGGTCTGGCTCGGCTCTTTGGCCTAGCTGAACGCCCCCTAAAGGTTGGCCTCTAGGGTCTTTATATAGGCTTTTGGAATATGTTTCTTTGCCTCTAAGCACCCTAATCAGAATAGAATTCTTCTTTTCTGTGGCTGAGACACACCCATAGCACACGCCCGTGTAAATTGTGGTCGGCCCGTGGTCGAACCTGTTGATGAGGCACGATCGGGTTTTTTAGGGTCCAGACCGTGGTCGACTCTTCTTACGGGGCACGGCCATGTGGTCTCAGGCCCAGGCCGTATGGATTTCGTACTTTGGCCCATTTTCTCTGTTTTTGGCTCGTTTCTTGTTCTTTTCATCCTCCGGTGCTCTACTGAGTATAAAACATGAAAACAAAGGATTAGGAGCACCTATCTCCATAATTAAAGGGAAAAATCATCCAAAAGTGTGCTAAATGTGGGATTAAAATATGTTACTATTATGGTTTATCAAGGTACTTGAGGCTTTTATGATCCGTGTAAATAATAGACTTCTCACCGTATAAGTAATGCCTCCAAATATTCAGTGCGAACACCACCACAGCTAACTCTAAGTTGTGAGTAGGGTAATTTGCCTCATGAGGCTTAAGCTGACAAGACGCGTATGCAACCACCTTACCCTTTCGCATCAACACACAACCCAATCCAGTGCGCGACGCATCACTGTAGACAATGAATTCCTTCCTAGACTCTGGTTGTATTAACATAGGGGCTTCAGTAAGAACTTTCTTCAGTTTCTCAAAACTCTCTTGCTGCTTATCGGTTCAATTAAATGGTACCCCTTTACGTAGTAACTTAGTCAGAAGTGTAGCAATCCGTGAAAACCCCTCAATAAAATGTTTGTAATACCCGGCCAGACCCAGGAAGCTTCGAATCTTAGATACAGTCTTTGGTGGTTTCTAATTCAATATGACTTCAATTTTTCAAGGATCAACCCTAATCCCCTCCGCAGCACCACGTGACCTAGAAATGTCACTTCTCACAACCAGAACTCACACTTGCTGAACTTTACGTATAGCTGCTTTTCCCTTAAAATTTGCAAAACAATTTGAAGATGTGCATCATGATCCTCCTCGATTCTAGAATACACTAGGATGTCGTCTATAAACACAACTACGAACCGATCCAAATAGGGCTGGAATACTCGGTTCATCATATCCATGAAAGTAGCTGGTACATTCGTCAACCCAAACGGCATCACTAGGAACTCGTAGTGGCCATAACGAGTCCTAAACGCAGTCTTATACACATCCGCCTTCTTAACCCTTAGCTAATGGTACCCAGATCAAAGATCTATCTTGGAGAAAATTGAAGCTCCTCGCAACTGGTCAAATAGATCATCTATCCACGGTAAAGGGTACTTGTTCTTAATATTCAGCTTGTTTAGTTGACGATAATCCATGCACATTCGCATGGATCCATCCTTCTTCTTCACGAATAACACTGGTGTTCCCCATGGAGACACACTCAGCCAAATGAATCCTCCATCCAGTAGCTCTTGAATTTGAGCCTTTAGCTCTACCAGCTCCTTCGGTGCCATCCTATAAGGGGCGATGGACACTAGAGCTGTTCGATAGGAGCTCAATACCAAATTCGACCTCACTGTTTCGGGACAACCCAAGAAGCTCTTCAGGAAATACATCCAGAAACTCCTTAATAGTTATGACATCTCCAACTGAAGGACCTTTAGAATCAAAACTACTAATATAAGCTAAAAATGTCTTGCAACCCTTGTGAACCAATTTCTCGACTTTTAATGCTGAGATTACGTTAGACAGATAATCTCTTTGCTCTTCCATCACAACCACTTCCTCATCCTTAGTAGACTTCAACACCATACGCTTAGCAGCGTAATCCAAATTCACACGGTGTTTCACTTGCCAATCCATGCCCAATATAAGATCAAATTCGCCAAACGGAAGTTCCATCAAATCCATTGGGAAGACAACCCTTGGACCTCTAGGGGCATGTCTCTGAACAACTTATTCACCCTAACTGACTGTCCCAGTGGACTTAACACAGTTATCTCACTATCAGTAATTTCAAATTGAGAACCCAGTGTCCCCGACACAGTGTATGCAACATAAGAGTATGTAGACCCAATATTAATTAAAGTAATGTATGGTACATTATAAATTAGGAACGTACCAATTATGACATCTGGGGCATTGCCATCCTCTCAGTGACGAGCAGCATAGACCAAAGCTGGTTATCTCACCTCCGTGTTACCAATACCTCTGCCCAGTGCTTCACGTCATCTTCCCAAACCATTTCCCCCTCTGGCTTGAACACGGCCTCTCAGTGTCTGTTGACCACCTCTCCCTAGCTGAACAAGGCCCTGACCCGCGGCTTGCATCTGAACAGGCCTTTGAGTACAGTTCTTGACCTGATGATCCATTGAACCACATCTGAAACACGCCCTAGTTCATTTCCAACACTCACCCTAGTGAGTCCTCCCACAATCTGCCCAAGGCTGCGATCTAACCAAAGTAACAGGAACTACTCAGACTGACCCATCAAATCTGGCCTTCTTTATAAGCCTTCTAGAAAAACCCGAGGGCCCTGAATCCCTTTTAAATCTACCCTTATTTTGCTCACGATTCTGCGCTAAGAGCACTTCACATCATCTGTAATTTTTGCTTTCTCAACAAGGGCGGCAAAGTCTCGTTCTCTCTGCGGAGCTATCAACATACGTAACTCATCCAAAAAGCCATCCTCGAATCGCACACAACGTTCATAGTCAGTTGCGACTATACAATGACCATAATGACTCAATCATAAGAATTCTGCCTAATAAATTGCCACTGTCTTATACCCCTGGGTCAGACTCAGAAATTCATTTCTTTAGGCGTCCACATAACTTGCGCCCACATACTTCCCTTGAAAGGCCATTTTGAAGAAATCCCACGTTAAGCGATTGTCTGTGTACCCTTTTTTACAGTGAGCCACCATTGGTATGCCTCGTCTCACAGTAAGGACACTACTCCTTTTAATTTCTATTCCATAGTGCAGTGAGGTTATCCATTATCCATTCGGTAGCCTCTAACCAATACTCTGCTACATTCGGGGCTACACGAAAAACACCCTTGAAGATTTTCACTCCATTAGACCGAGTCGCTCAAAAATTGACCTACGGCCCACTGACCCTAGTACTCACTCCAACAACCCTTTCGAGAACCCGTAGCATTGCTTGGGATAGAGCATCATCCCTAACTGTTCGGTCATGAGACTCTGTCTCAGTTACTGGTGAGGCTGGTGCCTCCCTAGCAGGCATGTGACCCGATGCTGAAGAACCAGCCCTAGTACCTTGGCCTCTCCCGCGGCCTCGTGTACTCCTTCCGCGAGTACATCTTGTGCTCATATCGATATAACGTATTATATGTTTTAAAAGTCTTATGAATTAGTTAATAGCTCCAGTAATTGTTAACGGATGTTTTATCACAATCAGTATTTAAAGTTTTATTTTTACAGATCGAGATATCTCAGTACAGTTTTCAATCTTCTACGTCTCAGTTTACCGTAACAAAAGAGTTTTAGCAAAGAACTACTATCTATAGTAGTTTCCCCGTACAACATTTCAGTCTATAGCAGTAAGCATTGTTAGCGAAATTATAGATTTGGTGCCAAAGTCTCGGGGTGCCACACTTTCAGTAACAACCTTTTAATTTTCTTTCCAAAACCAAAATTTAGACAATTTTAGAAAAATTTTCAAGAACCCATTCCACAGTCGAGTTTTGTAACCTGGCTCTGATACCACTAAATGTAACACCCCAAACATAGCCTAGACGTTACGACCGGATCTGACGTGTCACTTCGAAGTGTTGATTTGAAAACTGGTCTTGTCGCTGAAAGTTCATGACTAAAGTTTTAAACCTTTTTAACAAATTGCTATTGAAAACGATAGTGTTGTAAAATCAAAACTTGTTTACCACTTATTGGTCAAATCATTTGTTACAAGTTCATTAGTCTGAATTAAAAATCCATGGGAGCTTTTCTAATTGTAAACCTTAGAATTTGAAATGTGTGTTTTCCTTGGAAATAATTATTATTCTAAAAACTCATTTTTACTAATCTAGCAGGTAGAAATAAGAAGTTAAAACCAAATAAAAGTTAAACCTCAAATAGCCTTATTACATAATGAAACCCAAACTTAAATTAAAAATATTTAAGTCTCATGAGGAAAATCAATATTCATGTGGCCACCTCCAGGTCCCTCACGGCTCCGAATTGTTTAAGGCTAGGGATTACATGTACAGTTAAAAGAAAAGGGTGAGTTTGCGAAAACTCAGTATGTAACCCCCTATCAGTGAAATAACACTCGGTACAAGCAGAAACAGACTAGGCCTAAGCCCTATACAGTAACAAATCAGTATGGGCTTTAGCCCTATACAGTAACAGTTAGGTCTAAGCCCAAAATAATGACAGTATAGAACGGAGATGCAACTGAACCCAATCTAGCCAACACATCACTCGTACCAACCAGCACACCATGTAGGGACTAAGTCGACCCATCCAGCCAATACACCAATATCGCAACATAGCTGCTAATAGTAACGCAACAAAGCTTCTAGCAATAGTAAACGTGGCGTAGCCACTAAAATCAGAATACATGGCGAAGCACTAGAACAGTAAAAACGTGGCAGAGCCACTAGTTCAGTACTTCCTCCAAATCAGAATCCTAACACCAATGCAAAATGTCATGTCATAAATATTACGTGTATGCAGTATGTCATACTCATAACTAGTCACATAGATATCATGCACACATCAACTAACCTACCACTAGGGGTATAATGGTCATTTCATAGTTAGGGGTAAAATGGTAATTTCACCCCTCAGGGGTATTTCGATAATTCTACCCTACAAGAGTATTTCGGTTATTTTACTCTTTAGGGGTATTTTAGTCATTTAACGACCTTTCCTAAGGCCTACAGTCGCCTCGAGTGACACAGATAATCCATTTGGTCGAAACAGTGTAAATGCGCTCAAAGCCTAATATTCGGCCCAAATAGGCTCACATGCTCGTGTGGCCCGTTTGGCCCAAATCCTATCACAATTATGTGCTCTACGTAGCCCCAAAACAATTTCTACTACTTTTCGTAAATTTTACTCGTGTAGGGTCTCAAGCGCATTTTGACACATATGGTCCATTTCGACCCAACGAGGCCCAATACGACCCAAGCGCACGAGAACACTCGTAGTGGCCTCTTCAGTCTACCGCCTTCGATTGTGGGCTTATGTTTTTAACACGAGCGATCGTCACGCTCGTGAGGCCTCAAATGCCATAGTTTTGACTTTTCGGCTTTTACCGATTTTTAGCGGAGATAGTGTGATTACAAACCATTGTCCATCGTTTTGACAGTAACAATGCAGGGTGTATGATTACATACCTTTTAGTGACCACTTACGAGACTCCAAAAGCACCAACCTAGATCCAATCCAAAAGATTTCAATCAGTCCTCAAATCGATTAAAAGATTCACAACCCTGAATCTCTACACTGTCTTTACCACTAACCTTGGTAAATAAGAGTATAGCCTTTAACCCTTAAATCGATTGGCTAGACTCCCACAATTATTGATTGATTGCTCACTGTATAACAATAGATCCCGTTGAGGGTTGATTAAGGATGTAGTTTACACCCCTCAACAATAACCTGAGGAAGATAGAGAACAACTTACCAATTCTCTAAGAACCGAATGTTGACTTAGAGGGGCAGCACATGTGAGTGGATTATCGCGTACGATCTAAAAAGAATAAAATGAAAGGAGATCATTGAATAGCACCCACGATAATCCTAATAGGGAAATCGCAAAGTAACAAGAAAAAACCTAATTACTTACCCCAATATTCAACTTATTAGAGCTTTAGAAGATGTGAGGAGTAAACAGGGTATTCGGCTATACTCAAGAAGAGAGGAACAGAAGAACTTAATTTGATTTAGCCCAAAGAGAAGAAGAAGAAAAGAATTTCGAATCAGTAGAGAGATAAATGAAGAAGGAAGAAAAGCTTCAAGGGAGAACTCGACACTTGATGTTTATGTTTCGCAAAGAGTAGACAGTAGAAGAGAAATAGAGTTGAAAAGATAAAGACCCAAATGGTCAAGAATGCTGCACGAGACGCCACAAAAAAAGTAAATCTCAAAACACACAAAAAGAAAACCCAAAATAATAGAGAGGATTTTCGGTTTCTACACTCTCCCAAAAATACCGAAAATGCACCAAATGAATGCCCATAGCTAAATCCCCTACTCAAGCTTTCCCATTCAGCTATGACTCCCTTCACATCCTAACTATTCAAAATCTCCACTGATTTCTCCTCAATTTTCTCCCAACCTTCCATTCAAATCCATTCAAATTTGATGACCAAGCCTCCAACCGCCTCTGCAGAGTTTGAATCAAACTCTACCTTTCATACCACGGGGACATAAAATAAAACCCCCTCTTTGCATGCCATGGGATTTGATCCCACTCCCTCTTATATGCCAAAGATGCCACTTGCCACCACAACACAAGATATTTTGTGTCATAAAATAAACCCAACTTAATATATGCCCTTCAAGCTAACATCTAGGTTTACAAAAAGTGCAGAAATCAAAACTTTGCCATAGGCCATACTTAAACCCAGGCTTTCTAAATACCCCCAAACACACCCACATTACTTAGCCATTGAAGCAGACAAGTAATTTTGTCAGAACATGAAAAATTAAAGACCCTATATTTTTGGGGCGTTACACATTACAACACTAGTCAGATAATTTGCAGCCAAGCTACCAGAATAAAGGTGATGATCACCATACAGAATACTTCCTTCTCATGTACAAATACCACCCCACAATCATATACAGAAACAGATATAGAATAACATACTAGACATGCTCAACATGATTATGTAGAGATAACAGAATAATCAGACATGCATAGCATTATCATACTCATAATAGAATATCATACTATCAAATCTACAATTTTAGGGTTTGGTTAGCCCTTACCGACCCTACACTAGGCCCACAGTTGATTAGAATGACCCATACGACCCTAGGGGAAATTTAAAAAATATGGGCCCACATGCCCGTGTGGTTTGCTCGTATGGGCCCACACGCCCAAATTGGCCTTGCCCGTGTGGCCCACACGGCCTGGTGAATAAACCCACGTGCTAGTATGGAATGGCGTGTGAGCCCACACGACCAATTGGCCTAGCCCGTGTTGCTCATACGGTCACAATCTAGCGAAATTTCAGAGCCTGAATTTAGTAACACTTACAAAAACTCCACCAAAATTAATTCATAATCGAAGCCTTACACCATTAACCAACACATGTGAAAACTTACCGTTATCGAACAAAAACCCTGAACCCTTAAATCACTATAGAAGCCTCAGCCAATTCTTGTCCTTTGCCTACACCGAAAGTAATAAGAACAAACCCCTCATTAACCACTTAGCCAAAAAGCAATAAGATTCAGTAAAACAAGACTTACCAAACAATGCAGCCAAAAAATTGTACAAAAGGAATCCCTTTGAAAACCCAAAAAGAGTAAGAAGAAGAAGGAACAATAGACAGGGAAGACGAGAGAACATAAATGTCAAATAGAATGAAATTTTCAAAATAAAATAAAAATAAAAACCAATTTGATATACCCCAACTTCCCATTAACTACACAATCTCAACCACTTCGAAATTTAAATTCAACCGAAACTCTGTTAGACAACCGAGAAAAAATAACACCTACGCTCGTGCAGGGGTTCAGGCACAGGACCTCTAACACTCTAACTCCTTTACCACTTGAACCGATAAGCTTGACATGAATTTACAGACAATTTAATATATGCCCACTGAATAAAGATAAGGCTTAGATCCAAAACAATAACCAAAATTTTGTACAGGTGGGACTTGAACCCAAGACCTCTCAAACACACCCAGAACACTTAACCAATGAAGTAGATGCACACTTGTGTCATATATTTATAGAAACAGGGATTAATTAATCAGGGCGTTACATCACAAATTAATTACTTGATATATGTAATGTTTTGTTTTATCAAAAATAAAATGAATCATTTTTCAACAAATTCTCTATTAGTTTCTACTTAAATTCAGCTTTCTTTTTTTGTTCTTCAAGCTCAATTTTCTTGTTTCTTCAACAAGTTGGCATTGCTTGCAGCTAAAGACTTTATTGCATCTACTTTGTATTGTGTCTTAACTCCAACAAAAAAAAAACTATGATTGTGAAAGATTATTTCTCAAGTATTTTTTCATCTCAGGGAGTTGGTAGTCTGGATTGCATATTGGCAAGCGTAAAGAAGTGCATTTCGAAATCTACGAATCAAGAAATCCCTATTAAATACAAAATAGAGGAGGTTTATACAGCTTTGAAGAATATGGCACCAAAAAAAAAATCTCCTAGAATTGGCAGGTTACCAGTATTGTTCTTTCAGAGGTACTGGCATATTGTGGGGCAAGATATTGGAAGGTTTTGTCTTGATGTCCTTAACAGAGGTACCTCTTTGGAATTTCTTAATAGTACTCAGATAATCATAATTCCAAGATAAATATCCTGATAATCTATTGCATCTTAGTCTAATCAATTTATGCACAGTTTTATATAAGATAATTTTGGAAATCGTAGCGAGTCACTTCCAAAAAATGTTGAATGTGTGCATAGAAGAAGTTCGAAGCATATTTGTTATAGGTAGATTGATTAAAGATAATAATTTACTTGATCATTCGTTCAAGCAATCTAGAATGGGGAGGAAGGTTTTTTTTTCCACTTAAGCTAGACATGAATAAAGCCTAAGATAGGATTGAACGACCTTTTCTTAAGGACATTATGCTAAAGATGAGTTTCGCAATGTAATGGGTGGAATTTATTATGCATTGTATCGCTATAGTTTCATACTTGATCACTATGAATGGAGAGGTAGGAGAGCCTTTTAAACCGAAGTGAGGACTTAGACAAGGGGACCCACTCAGTCCCTATCTCTTTCTGATTAGTAGCGAAGGGTTATCAACGCTTACACGGTTAGCATATGAAGAAAGTTTATTTTTGGGTGCTAAAGCTTGTCATCAATGACCTACCATTACTCACCTTCTTTTTGCAGATAATTTTCCTAGCATTTAGGGAAGTATCAAAAAAGTGTATTAACACTTTGCAAAATATTTTTAAAATATTATGAAGTATGTTTTGGCCAGTGCATAAATTTGGACAAATCACTACTATTTTTGGTCTCAAATGTTCCAGAGGATGTTCAACATTCAATGTCTCAAACGATGCAGGTTCCATTTTCATTGGATCAAAAAAAGTATTTATGGCTTTTGAATGCAATAGGTAGGAAGAAGAATTAACATATCAAGCTTTGAAAGATAGATTGTTGGCTTGGATCAATAGTTGGTGTATAAAGCCTATATCTCAATATGGACAAGAAGTGTTTATAAATAGTGTCTTACAAGCTATTTTGGCTTATGAGATGTCTTGTTTCTTACTGCTTAAGTCTTTTTACATTGACACTAAGCATATTATTTATAGATTTTGGTCGTAGAATTTCAAAAGAAAGGAGGGGATACATTGGTGTGAGTGGAAAAGGTTATGTGATTTAAAAAATAATAGGGGTTAGGGTTTAGAAATTTACAAAATTTTGATCTGGCAATGCTTGCCAAGAAAGGATGACATTTTCTTAATTTTCCAAATTCTTTGTTGTCACGTATGTCAAAAGAAAAGTATTATTAGGATACTAATTTAACGAAGTTAAGGTTAAAAAATTACCTATCCTATACCTATAAGAGCATCTAGGCAACAAAAGGATTACTACAAGCTGGAATGAGTTGGCAAGTGGGAACTGGGGATGATATTTTGATATGAATGATGCTTGGTTACCAGGAGTTGTAGATAACAAGATTTACATTTCAATTAGATATAGGACCCTAAATATTGTGTCTGATCTTATTAATCAAAGAAGAAGAATTTGGAGGGAGGATATCATTACCAATCATTTTTCCTCTGAGGAGGCCACACTCATCTTATGCATCCCACTTTCTTGGTACCTTTACGATGACAGGCAAGTTTGGCGAGGAGAGGAGACTAGGGATTATATGGTTAGGAGCAGATATAAGCTCCTCTTACAAAGAGTAAATACATTTGAGCCTATTAATTATCCTACTTATTATGTGTTTTTATAAAAAAATTATGCCAGATAGATTTTCTAGCAATAATAAGAATCATGAACTGGAGGATTTTTAACAGCTTTATTCTGACATTCAGTAACCTACGCTACAGAAGGCTTAAAAATTTTGCAACCTATCCCTCGATGCTTGGATGGCAATGAGACAATAGAGCATGTTTTTCATGACTACAACGCTATTAAAGACATATGAAAATAGTTAGATATAACGTGGAATCAAGAGATATCACAGTCTGTATTTAGAGAATGGGCGATGCACATGTTATCTAATGTTTCAAATAGAAAACGCAGGATAATGTTGTGTGCAATGTGGGCTATCTGGTTAGGGAGAAACAAAGAGGTGCATGATGGGATAAAGTAATCTGCACAGGCTTGACTTCAAATTATACAAGCCTAAATCAAAGAACTAGAGGTCATTAAAATGGGCTTACCATAACGAAGTATCGTGCTGGAGAGATGGCATCCATTAGAGCCTAATCTTGTCAAAATAAAAATTTGGTACTACATTCCAAAATCACACAAGAAAGTCATGTTTAGGATTGGTGGCCAGAAACTCAAATAGAAAGGTTATAGCTTCAAAAATAATCCTTAACACACACTTCTTTTGCGGCCGAAGCATTTGCATGTCTTCAAGCGATGTAAATGGGTATCGATTTTAGATTTAGGGATATGGTAGTTTAAGGGGATGCCCTTTCGATAATTAAAAAGTGTTGGGGTTTTGACAGCAAAATAAAAAAGAAAAGAAGTAAAGAAAACGGATGCAAAGAAAATTAAAAAATGAAACCCCAAAAAATTGATTTCATCTTGATTCTCATTAAGAAAAAGCATAAGTTACATGACGTTTTGTAATACATAACTGCTGTAACACCCCTAACCCAAAACCATCACGAGAATAGGGTTAAGAGGCATTATCAAACAATTGAAACATAATTCACATCCATTCCATGGCACATAGTCTATCATTAATCATACATACTCAAATATGAACATCCAGCCCCTTACCTAGGTCCACGAGACCTTAATCAAATATTAGAAAGAGGTCGAAACTAAACTAGCTAAGGCATTATCAACTGTTAGACTACCAATTAAACATGTGATTGTAAAACTCCCTGGATCTTTTAGCTTCTGTGGTAGTCTATTTTGTAGAATTGCTGAGCACATTGCGTTTAATTCCACATGTGACTCCTCGTCTAACTTACGCTTGTTCATCAATAGTTGTTCTAAAAATTTCCTCGAATCTAGCATCTTTGACAGAGCTTCAAGAAGTGGTAAGTTAATATGTAATTTCTTTAAAAGTTTAAGAAACTTACCGAACTATTCTTCTGTATCGTCTCTCTTTAACGCTTTGCGATAAGGTATGCTAGGTTGGTACTCTTTGATTATCGTTTTTGACTTTTCTTGTGTTACCTCAATTTTACCTTCTTCTACCTCACTTTCTTGAATTGAATTGGGTTCATCTAACCCTACATTTTCCTGAGCTGTCATGGCTTGGATTTGCTCATTTGGGTTGATCTCGATGTTGCTTGGTAGACGCCCTTGCGGTCGTTCGGACATTAACTTTGCTAGTTGTCCAACTGACTTTGTAACTTTCCCAACTGACTTAGTAAGTTCCCCAACTCAGTTCTTGATCCCTTCCATCGATGTTTGTTAGGTTTTCAGTGTTGCCTAGATGTCTTCGAGATGGTTTTCTATGGCTGCCATGAATTTTGTCAACATCTCTTCGAGGTTTGGCTTCTTTTCTTGTAGATATGGCTGATTTTGGAAATTTTGTGGAGGTTGTTGTCTTTGATTTCCTTGATTTCCTTGACCTTCCCACAAAAATTGGGTGGTTCCTCCAACCTGGATTATAGGTATTACTATAAGGGCTATTATTAGATTTGAAATTATTACCTATATAGTTCATCTGTTCGCTTTCTGTGCCCGGTTGGTAGGGTGGGTACTCAGGATTCGCCACAGTTCCACTTGCGTCGCACTGCATTACTGGATGTACCTACGAAGAACACAAACTATCAAGCTTTTTATTCATCATCCCTACCTATGTTGATAGCATGGTTACTGTGTCGAGTTTGAAAACTCTAGCTGATTTTGTTGGTTTTGTCCTTGTAACCTGCCACTAATAGTTATTTAGTGACATCTTTTCAATAAACTCGTAGGCTACTTCAAGAGTTCTATTGTTCAGGGTTCCACCGGCGGCTGAATCAATTAGTTGCCTCGTTGAGGGGTTTACACCATTATAGAAAGTTTGGACTTGGAGCCATAAGGGTAAACCATGGTGCGGACACCTTTTCAAGAGATCTTTGTATCTCTCCCATGCGTCGTATAATGTCTCTAAATCCATCACAAAAAAGAAGAGATATCCTTCCGTAATTTGGCCATTTTGGCCGATGGGAAATATTTTAATAGAAATTTTTCGGTCATTTGATCCCATGTGGTGATTGACCCTCGTGGTAACGAGTTCAACCACTGCTTGGCTTTATTCCTTAATGAAAAGGGAAATAATCGAAGACATATGACATAATCAAAAACGCCATTTATTTTGAAGGTATCACAGATCTTTAAAAAATTAGCTATATGGGTATTCGGGTCTTCGTCCTACAAACCATCAAATTGAACAAATTGTTGAATCATTTGTATAGTGTTAGGCTTTAATTCAAAATTATTAGCAGCTATAGCAGGCCTAACAATACTTGATTTTGCTCCTGTTAAATGAGGTTTAGCATAATCATACATAGTACGTGGAGTATTATTTTCTGCCACATCTTGTGGTGTTGGGTTATTCTCATCCATCCCTTCAGTAGGATTGTATCCACCTTGTTGTTTTTATTCTCTGTAATTTAGGGCTCGCCTAGTTTCTCTATAATTCCTGTGAGCGATAGCTTTAATATCACTGTCGTATACTAATGGTCCTTTCGGGTTCCTTCTAGTCATAAACTAGAGGTACTTGTGTTGGAAAAGAAAGAAAGAAAATTAGCAAGGTTAGAATTAAAATAAAAATAAAAATAAATTGTGAAAAAATAAAAATAATGGCTAAAGTAATAAAAATGGGGCTTTCTTAATATTTTAGTTCCCTGAAAATGGTGCCAAAAACTTGATCATTGTTTTGTCAAGTTTTAAAATTTATGAAGAGAATGATCAAACTTGGAAACTAACTCTCACAACGACTTAAGGCAAGTGTACCTATCGAATAGTAGTATAGCTTAGGCAAGACCGGATTGTCGAACCCAAAGGAACTAAAAGTACTAATAGTAACCTTCTTTCTATTATTTAGCCTAAATATTAAGTGATTGGTTGTTTAATCTAATTTAACGAACTACTAAGCTAAAGACGCAAAGACAAAAAGAATGAATTGGGGAAATACTTGAGGAAAACTCAGTTGATTAGGACGATACCCTTAGGAAGAATCCACCTAGACTTCACTTGTTATCTAACACTGAACCAAACAATTTATTCATTTGACTTGATCTGTAAGATTCCCTAATTTATATTAAACCCTCTCTCGAGGGGAATAACGTCTAACCCTAGGTTGATTAATTGAAATCTATTTCTAATTAAAACCCCTAGAATTGCATTAACTCGATCCATGGACTCCCATGTTAGGTTTCACCCTAATCCGACAAAATCTCGTCACTCTATTTCTAGGCGCGCGATCAACTCCGCTTAATTATGCTATATCTACTCTTAGGCAGGGACTTTTGCTCCACCACCTAAGCATATTCAACTTGAATCAATATCCCGAAAATTTTAACACAAGAATTAAGTACACATAATTAAGAACAAATCATGTATTTATCATATAGTTCAGAAAACAATAACAAGATTCATCTGGGTTTCATCCCCTTCAGGTATCTGAAGGGTTTAGTTCATAACGATAAAATAAAACATCCCAAAAAAAAAAAGATAAAACAAAACATAAGAAATCCCTAAAACTTCTAGAATGAATTGAAGGAGAGATCCGTCGTCTTGAGTAGAATTTCAGCTTCTTGAGATGGATCAACTGGCTATCTTCAAGTGATTCCCACAAATCTGACCTTTTTGGCTCGACTCCTTGGCCTAACTGGACCCACAAAAAGCCCTAGCAGAGGGCTTCTGCCGAACTGCCCTCTTAAATTGCGTCATTGGGTGCTTATATAGACTTTGAGATGCTTTACTTGGCCCCTACATATCCTAATTCAAGTAGAATTCCTACTAGGGTGTTTGAATAGGCTTTGGAATGTGTTTCTTTGCCTCTAAATACCTTATTTCGAATAGAATTGCTCTTTCTGCGGTAGGGGCACGCCTTAGGGCACACGTTCGTGTGTTTCGTAACCAAGCTATGTGCGAGCCTATTGATGGAGACACGACCGTGTGAATCGTGGTTAGGCCATGTTCGAAACTTCTCTTAAGAGGCACATCTATGTGGGCTTAAGTCTAGGCCGTGCTGATTTCAGGGTATGGCCCAATTGGTCCATTTAAGCCTGTTTCTTATTCTTTTCGTCCCTATATGCTTTCCTGAGTATAAAACATGAAAAGAAAGGATTAAGAGCACCTTTTTACACAATTCGAGGAATAAATCATCCAAAAGTATGCTAAATGTGGGATTAAAATATTTTACTTTTACGGTTTATCACCATACATCTCATTTATTTCACATTTTAGTCCCTCAATTTCTTATTTTCTCAATTAAGCCCAAAATACTCAATTTCAATAAAAATCCCAATCAAACTATGTTAGCTCAACACCAAGTTTTCATATTTTACTATCAACTAACACATAGCTCAAGTATTCATCAATGACTCATCACAAAAACATTAATAAATCACGAAATTACAACATGGGTTAGCTAGAGCACGAAGCAACGATTACGAAAACGTAGAAATTATCAAAAACTAAGCTCAAAACTTACCTTGATTGAGCTAAAATGTGTGTCGAATATTTGAAAGCTTAAGAACCCTTATTTCTTCTTCAACATTTGATGGAAGAAGATGAACACCCATCCCACTATCTCTTGATTTGTTTTATTATAACCTTATTATATAATATAAAATAATATACATTTTTTAACATATAATTTTAACATATAAAAAGATATATGTTATCATTTAATGCCGCCCATTATACTAAATTATGGCCAAATTGCATCATAAGTCCTTCTCATTGTAAAGACAACAACAATTTAGCACTTAACACTCAGCACACAGTATTTTACATTTTACGCGATTAAGTCCTTTCTCTAATTCGGCACACAGTCGATAAAATTATCACACAGAATTTTCACACAGGCTATATCACTTATAATCAACACCAAAATAACATTAAAATATTATTACGAACTCAGATTTGTGGTCTCAAAACCATTATTTCGACTAGGGTCTAAATTGGGCAGTTACAACTGCTCCCACTAATTACTTGACTAAAACAAAACTTGAATTACACACAAAATGTAGCTGACATATCAGCTATTACATCACATTGGAAATCATTCAAATCATCAAATCTTACTAAATTTAGATACAAATTACATAAAAACTAAAGCTAGTTACATATGAACAAAATGTTGCTGCTATACTGGTTGAGCTTCAATACTTCTCTACTGTTGCATTGCAAGCCAAAGTTCAACACTCCTCCTTGGACTGTATGCAACAGACACCAATACTTCTTCTTAAGTTCTCAAATCTTGTAGTGCTGAGAGACTTAGTATATCAACAAATTGATTCTTTGAGCTGCAATGAATCAAATGAACTTCATTTGATTATTCAGCCTTTCTAGTAAAATGATATTTAATCTTAAAATGCTTGGTTTTGCCATGAAATACTGGATTTTTGGCTATGGATATAGTTGATTGATTTTCAACTTTAATCTCAGTACCTTCAGCTTGATCTTCATTCAAATCATAGAAAAGTTTCCTAAGCCAAATGGAGCTGCAGCTGCTGTAATGTACTCTGCTTCTGCTGTAGATTGAGCAACAGTCTGTTATTTCTTTGAGCTCCAACAAAAGACACCTGAGCTTAGAGTGAAGAAATAACTAGATGTACTCTTCATATCATCCATGGATCTTGCCCAATCACTATCATAATACCCTATCAACTTGAGTTCTTCTGCATTCTCAAATATCACTCCATAATCCAAAGTACCTTTCACATATCTAAGAACTCTTTTGGCTACCTTAAAATTAACAACATTACAACAATGCATGAATCTAGAAAGAAGGCTAACAATAAACATGATATCAGGGCCAGTGGCTGTCAAGTAAAGCAGACAACCTACAACGCTTCTATACTCTTTTTCATCAACTCTTTCATGGTTCTCATAGCAAGTTAGTTTCTTACCTTGAGCTACTGGTGTGCTAACTATTTTGCAATTTAACATAAAAAATTTGTTTAAGATCTTAAAGGCAAATGCCTGTTGACTTATGAAGATAGAATAATCAGTTTGAATTACTTCCATGCCAAGAAAGTAAGTCATTTCTCCTAAGTCATTCATTTCAAAAACATTTTTCATCTACATTTTAAACTCTTCAATCAGCTCCCCCTTTACTTCCTATAACCAACAAGGCATCTACATAAAGTGACATAATCAACAGGGTTTCATTCTCCGATTTCTTCATATAAAGATTAGGCTCACTTATGCTCTTCTCAAACCCGAGCCTAGACAAATATGTATCAACTCTGTTATACTAGGCCCTTGGTGCCTACTTCAGACAATATAAGGCCTTTTCTAGCTTATAGACCTTATCCTTTTCATCAGGAACTTTGAACCCATCTGGTTGCGCAATAGAGATTTCTTCTTTGAAGAAGCCATTCAGAAAAGTGGATTTAACATCCAACTGATGCACTCTCCACTTCTTTTGTGTAGCCAAGTCAAATAGAAGCCTTATTGTACCTAACCTTGCAATAGGGGCAGAGGTTTCTAAAAAGTCAATGCCATAATCCTAGTTATATCCCTTTAGCACAAGTCTTGCTTTGTGTTTGTTTAGAGACCCATCAGCATTGTATTTGACCCTAAACATCCATTTCACTACAATAACTCTCTTCTGGATTGGTCTGTCGACCAATTCCCAAGTATTGTTCTTGTTTATCATCTCCATTTCAACTTCCATGGCTCTTTCCCAACACTTTCTTTAGCAGCTTCATCATAACTCGAAGGCTCCAGTATTGTCACACCACATCTTTGATAGATGTTAGTGATGGTTCTTGTGCTTCTCACATGTACGTCATCAAAATTATCACTAATTGGCTCCTCTTCTTTAGTTGGTTGCAGATCAATATCTTGCTGGCCTTGTTCACTCAAGCTTTCAAGCTTGCATATGAACCATTCCATTTCCATGCACTTTCTTCATCAAATTTCACATCCTTGCTCACAATGATCCTTTTGGTGGATGGATCAAAGACTCTATAGCATTTCTTTGTGCTGCTGTAACCAGCAAAGATCCATGGCACAAATCTTTTCTCTAGTATGGTTCTCTTCTCAGCTAGGATAAGTGTATAGTAGACATAGCCAAACACTTTTAGATGTGAGACTATTGGCTTGAGTCCAAACTAGGCTTCAAAAAGAGTTTTTTCATTAATAGCATTGGTTGGGAATCTGTTAAGCAGATACACTAAGGTGTTCACAGCCTCAACCCAGAACTTTCTTGGTAATTTGCTTTCAAACATTAGGCATTTTGCCATATCAAGTACTATCTGATAAATCGTAAAAGTAACATATTTTAGGACCATGTTTAGCATGCTTTTGGATGATTTAAGCCTTGAATTATGTAATTTGGTGCTCTTAATCCATTATTTTCATGTTTTATACCCAGGAGAGCATCGGAAGATGAAAAGAACAAGAAACAGGCCTAAAACAGACCGAATTGGGCCAAGAAAGAAATCAACACGGCCTGGGCCTAAGACCACACGGTCGTGCCTCCTTAATTTACTCTACACGGCCTAGACCTTGAAACACATAGGTGTGTCTCTTTAGCAAACTCGACCACGGCCTGAAATTGATTCACACGAGTGTGTGCCATGGCCGTGTCCCTATAGCGGCCAAGAGGAGTTTTACTTAGAATAGGATACTTGGAGGCAAAAAAACACATTCCAAAGCCTATTCAAACACCCTAGTAGGAATTCTACTTGAATTAGGATATGTAGGGACCAAGTAAAGCATCTCAAAGTCTATATAAACACCCTAGGAGGCAACTTAAGTGGGGAGTTCGGCATAAACCTTCTGCTAGAGCTAGCGGAGCTAGGCCAATGTGCCGAGCCAAAAAGGCCAGATTTGTGGGAATCACTCGAAGGAAGCCAGTTGATTCATCTCAAGAACCCAGAATTATACGCAAGACGACGGATCTCTCCTTCAATTCCTTCAGGGAGTTTTAGGGATTTTTTTATGTTTTGTTTTATCTTTTGAAGGAAGTTTTAGGGATTTTTTATGTTTTGTTTTATCTTTTCTTCTGAGATGTTTTCTTTTATTGTTATGAACTAAACCATTCAGATACCTGAAGGGGATGAAACCTAAGATGGATCTTGTTATTGTTTTCTAAACTATATGATAAATGTTTGATTTGTTCTTAATTATGTGTGCTTAATTCTGGTGTTAATATTTTCGGGATATTGATTCAAGTTGAATGTGTTTAGGTGGTAGAGCAAAAGTCCCTTTCTAAGAGTAGATCTAGCATAATTAAGTGGAGTTGATCGCGCGCCTAGAGATAGGGTGGCGAGATTTTGCTGGATTAGGGTGAAACCTAATATGGGAGTCCATAGATCGAGTTAATAGAATTCTAGAGGTTTTAATTAGACAGAGATTTCAATTAATCAACCTAGGGTTAGACGTTATTCGCCTCGAGAGAGGGTTTTATATAAATTAGGGAACCTTAAGGATCAAGTCAAGTGAATAAATTGTCTGGTTAAGTGTTAGATAACAAGTAAAGTCTAGGTGGATTTTTCCTAAGGGTACCGTCTTAATCAATTGTGTTTTTCCAAAAGTTATTTCCCCAATTCATTCTTTTTATCTTTGCATCTTTAGCTTAGTAATTAGCTAGTTTTAGATTAAGCAACCAATCACTTAATATTTAGGCTAAATAATAGAAAGAAGGTTAGTATTAGTACTTTTAGTTCCTTTGGGTTCGACAATCGGTCTTGCATAAAATATACTACTGTTATATAGGTGCACTTGCCATAAATCATTGTCAGAGTTAGTTTCCAGGTTCGATCATTCTCTTTATAAATTTTAAAACTCGACAAAACATCGATCACTGTCTGATTCTTTCTTTCACTAACTCTATATTGCTGAGGACTATAGATTGTTGTTAGCTAATGTTGAATTTCAGCCTACTCACACAGCTTCTGAAACCTATCAGACAGGTACTTAGTGCCATTGTCTGATCTCAATGCCTTAATGTTGTAACCTGATTGATTTTCAGCTAAGGCTTTGAACTTACTGAATACTTTAGCTACCTTAGACTTTTTCTTTAGAAAATTGACCTAGCGAGCCTTGTAAAATCATCTATGAACAGCACAAAGTATCTGCTATCATTCAATGAAGAAGTCTTCATTGGTTCAAAAATGTCAGTATGGACTAATTGAATCTTGTCTTGAGCCCTCCATGCCTTGTTAACTAGAAGTGGAAGTTTCACTTACTTCCCAAGCTAACAAATTTCACAAATTCTATCTTTGACTTCAACCTAGGACATGTCTTCAACTAGATTGAATTTGTGTAGCAAACCAAGTAATCTATAATTGACAAGGCCCAACCTTTTATGCCATAAACTAGCTTCATCAGCAAGACTAGTATAGGCTTTATTTTCCAGCAAGAAGCATCTCTCAGTCATAGCTACTGTGACTAGTTATTGACCAAATGTGTTCTCAATAACACATGAGTTATTCTTTAAAACATGTGAATAACCCTTCTCTATTATCGGACCAACACTAAGCAAATTTCGGTCTATATCAGGTACGAAATGGACATTTGAAATTATTTTGTTACATGACTTTGTATTGATCACAACATTGTCTCTGCCTCTGGCCTCAATAATGTTTCCATCTCTAATCCTAAATTTTTGCAGTACCTCCCCAAATGTGTAGACTTTTTACAGTTAATGTATGGTGGAAACTTTTTCTTCCCATCATCCCTCTTTGGTCTCTCCCTCTTGTCAAGCCATGGTTTCTTTCTTTTTGTAGCTCGAACTTGAGCTTTCTTTGGCTTTTTCTTGAAAAGCACCTTCAGTCCAGGATGCTCCCCCAGACCATTCTTTGCTCTAATGCATATAGACCATTCTTTTCTCTAGAACATTTATCAACTTAAACAATGAAATGGTTGATAAGTCTCTCGAGTCCTCCAATGAGGAGATTTTTTACCCAAATTTTTTAGGAAGGTTTGTAATGACCTTCTCAACAACTCTGCCCTCACTGAAATCATCTCCAAGGATCCTAATGTTGTTGACTGTGGATATTATTCTGCCAGAGTACTACTTAATGGTCTTAGAATCTCTCATTTTCAAATTCTCAAAGTCCCTTTTGAGGTTGATCAGCTACTGCTACCTGGTTTGGTCTGACCCCAGAAACTCTTCCTTTAGCTTCTCCCAGGCTTGCTTTGGAGTGTCACAGGCCATTATTCAAGTGAAAATCACATCAGACACTCTATTTTACAAGCAAGACATTGCTTTGTGCTTCTTCACACATTTTTCACTATGTTGTCTAATTTGTGCAATGGTGGGATTAGCCCTCAATGGAGCTGGTTCTGTATCATTCTCAACCACATTCCATAAATTATGTGCTTGGAGGTAAGTTTTCATCTTCACTACCCAAATGTGGTAGTTCTCACCAGCAAAGACAGGTGGTGATGGTGGTGTAAAGCTCATATTGCAGTGATCATTATTTTGTCAAGTTTTAAAATTTATAAAGAGAATGATAGAACCTAGAAACTAACTCTAACAACGACTTAAGGCAACTGCACCTATCGAATAGTAGTATAGCTTAGGCAAGACAGGATTGTCAAACCCAAAAGAACTAAAAGTACTAATACTAACCTTCTTTCTATTATTTAGCCTAAATATTAAGTGATTGGTTGTTTAATCTAAATTTAACTAACTACTAAGCTAAAGGCGTAAAGACAAAAAGAATGAATTGGGGAAACACTGTTGGCAAATCTTAGTTGATTAAGATGATACCCTTAGGAAGAATCCACCTAGACTTAACTTATTATCTAACACTGAACCAGACGATTTATTCACTTGACTTGATCCGTAAGATTCCCTAATTTATATTAAACCCTCTCTTGAGGTGAATAACGTCTAACCCTAGGTTGATTAATTGAAATCTGTTTCTAATTAAAACCCCTAGAACTGCATTAACTCGATCTATGGACTCCCATATTAGGTTTCACCCTAATTCGGCAAAATCTTGTCATCCTATCTCTAGGTGCGCGATCAACTATGCTTAATTATGCTAGATATACTCTTAAGCAGGGACTTCTGCTCCACCACCTAAGCACATTCAACTTGAACCAATATCCCAAAAATATTAACACAAGAATTAAGCACACATAATTATGAACAAATCATGTATTTATCATATAGTTTAGAAAAAAATAACAAGATTCATCTAGGTTTCATCCCCTTCAGGTATCTGAAGGGTTTAGTTCATAATGATAAAAGAAAACATCTCAGAAGAAAAGATAAAACAAAACATAAGAAATCTGTAAAACCCCTTAAAGGAATTGAAAGAGAGATTTGCCATCTTGAGTAGAATTTTGGCTTCTTGAGATGGATCAACTGGCTTCTTTCAAGTGATTCTCACAAATCTGACCTTTTTGGCTTGGCTCCTTAGTGTCGCTAACCGTTGGCTCTAGCAGAAGGCTTCTACCGAACTCTCGCTTAAGTTGCCCCCTAGGGTGTTTATATAGACTTGAAATGCTTTACTTGTCCCCTACATATCCTAATTCAAGTAGAATTCCTACTAGGGTGTTTGAATAGGCTTTGGAATGTGTTTCTTTGCCTCTAAGTACCCTGTTCCGAATAGATTTGCTCTTTCTGTGACAGGGACACGCCCTAGAGCACACGCTCGTGTGTTTCATAGCCAGGCCGTATGCAAGCCTATTGATGAGGTACGGTCATGTGAATCATGGTCAGGCCGTGTTCGGACTTCTCTTAAGAGGCACGACCGTGTGGCCTTAAGTCCAGGCCATACCGATTTCATGATATGGCCTATTTGGTTTATTTTAGGCCCATTTCTTGTTCTTTTCGTCCCTAGGTGCTTTCCTGAGTATAAAACATGAAAAGAAAGCATTAAGAGCACCTTTTTACATAAATCAAGGGGTAAATCATCCAAAAGTATGCTAAATGTGGGAGTAAAATATGTTACTATTACGGTTTATCAAATACCCCCACACTTAAGCTTTTGCTTGTCCTCAAGCAAAATTCTCAACTTATAATTAAAACAAACTTTCCACAATTCATAATTCTCATTAACAATGCCTCATCATAATTCATAGATAATTTATACATGGATAATTTAACTCAAAGACTCCTAAAGACTCAAACAATTCTAAGTCATATATTTGTAGCACGAAAAAATAATTACCTCTGATTCAAAGCTGACAAGGATTGACATCCTTACTAAAGATCCACTCAAAGCACTCGAAATGTTTAAGGTTCAAGAATAAGCACTCATAAGTCAAACCTGAAAAGTTAATCCCATAGGATTGCCTGAAAATCAAATCTCCACCACTATGATATGAGATGATACACAAATCAAAAGGTCTTTATCAGGGTTGTAACGAGGCTAGGGTTAAAGGTGTGGATAAAGGCTGAATTGGAAGGTTAAAATCGAGATTGAATTTACAAGTTACCTAACTTTAGAAAAAAATAAACTAATAACCTGAATAATTATATCACACGAAAATTTAAAATACTAATAATAAGAGCTTCTTCTTCAAGATGTTGGATTTAAACATGTAAGCTCTTAAAACATAGAACTACTGATGAAAATACTTCGTTTTCTTTTTAAGAACAAATCAAATAAATACATAATATAAGAAAGAACCTTATCAACTAAAATAAAGTATTTAGGCAACTGAACAAATCAATTCTTGATAGAAGGGTAGTCAAAGGAATGGTGATAATAAATACGATCGGGGTTTTGGGTTAATTTTTTTGGGTGAATTAATAAAAAGGGTTGTTAGGATCAAAGGGTTCACTAAGGGTTAATTGTGAAGATAGGCTTTTTAGTGGAGTAAGTGGGTTAAAACCTAGGTGCCTTTATCATCTCAGTATATCAAATAAAAAATGTGGTCTTGACATGTATAATCAAGGCAAGTTCTAGAATAACAATTCAGTGTTGACGCACTCATAATCAATAAAGTGAACATGGAAAAGAATATATGCTCTAAAAGGCTCAAATCTCAGAAAAATTATGGGTATTTAACATCAATCCTTGTAAATTTCAAACTTCAAGGTAATATTCAAATTTAGTTCAACAACCTAGAATAAATTTTAATTCTGAAAAATAGACTTATCATGCTTGATTCTCTAGTATCTTAAAGTTTAATTCATCAATGCACAATTATCTATAACTTAATCTAAGACATATCAATAAAAATCATAAATCATTAGAAATTTCATCCTAATTAGTAATATGAGAAAATTACTTAAGAACTAGATATAATTCAAGGATTTGAGAATAATGCAAAAAGTTAGGCACTTTTACCCCCCCACACACTTAAGATGTACATTGCCCTCAATGTACAAGGATAGCTAAATAATAATATAGTGATAAAATCAAAAAAGGAGGTGAGAAGTGAAACTTCCTGAATTTTTGGATGACTCCGTGAGTTGGCAGTGGTCATGGTGATAGATGACTTATGTAGTAGTGAATTACACCTAGTGATATGTTCGTTATTTGGAGTGTCCTAATTGAAACTGCAAAGTCATTAGTTAGATGTCTCAGTTGTGGGATTACATAGATGTGTGTTAGGCATACTCGAAGATTAGATAACAAATGATAATCATATTAAAGGTTTGAAATAAAAGTTTTGGAATATAAAATGCAACAAGTTTAGATAAAAATAAAAATTAAAGCTCAGAACTAAAAAATAAAGGAAAGAAAACAAATAATTATTATAAAAGGACTCAGATGTTCTCATCATCTACTGGGTCCTTGATAAACCATAAAAGTAACATATTTTAATCCCAAATTTAGTGTGCTTTTGGATGTTTTAGCCCTGAATTTATGTAAAAAGGTGCTCTTAATCCTTTCTTTTCATGTCTTATACTCAGGAAAGCACCCGATAACAAAAAGAATGAGAAACAAGCTTAAAACGGGCCAATTTGGGCCAAAGAAGAAATCGACACGGCCTGGACTTCAAGCCACACGGCCATGCCACGTCAAACTACTTCACACGGCCATGCCACAATTTACATGGCCGTGCCCAATCAATAGAATCGAGACACAGCCTGAAGACAATTTACACGGGTGTGTACCATGGCCATGCCCCTGCCGCGGGAAAGAGCAATTTCACTCAGATTTGGATGCTTGGAGACAAAGAAACACATTCCTAAGTCTACTTAAACATCCTAGGAGGAATTCTACTTGAATTAGGATACTTAGGAGCCAAGTAAAGCATCTCAAAGCCTATATAAACACCCAAGGTAGCAACTAAAAATGGAGTTCAGCAGAAGCTAAAATAGGGTTTTGGGAGGCAGAGGTTTTTGCCAAAGCTTTTATTGAGGGAATTACTTGAAGATAGCCAGTTGATCCATCTTAAGAAGCTAGAGTCCTACTCAAGATAGAGGATCTCCTCTTCAATTCCTTCAGGGGGTTTTAAGATTTCTAATGTTTTGTTTTATCTTTTCTCTTGAGAGGTTTTCTTATTTTGTTATGAACTAAACCCTTGAGATACATGAAGGGGATGAAACCTATGACGGATTTTGTTATTTGATTTCTAAATTATATGATAAGTACTTAGTTTGTTCTTAATTATGTTGCTTAATTTAATCTGATGTGCTTAGTGGAGGAGGAATAGACCCTGCCTAAGAGTAGGTCTAAACATAATTAAACGGAGTTGATCGAGCATCTAGAGATAGGGTTACGAGATTTCGTCGGATTAGGGTGAAACCTAATATGGGAGTCCATTGATCGATTTACTGCTTCCTTAGGGGGTTATTATAAGAGAATAAGAGTTCCACTAATTAACCTAAGGTTAGACGTTATTCACCTCGAGAGAGGGTTTAATATAGGTTAGGGAGTCTCACAGATCAAGCTAAGTAAATAAGTCATATGAATTAAAAGTTAGACAATAAGAGAAGTCATAGGTGGATTCTTCCTGAGCGTATCATTGTAATCAACTGCATTTTTCCACAGTTTTTTCCCAAAGTGTCGTTCTTTTGTCTTTGCATTTAGTTTAAGTATCTTATTAGTTTTTAGATTAATAAACCAATCACTCCATATTTCAAGCCAAATAATAGAAAGAAAGTGAGTAGTAGTACTTTTATGTTCCCTTGGTTTTGATAAGATATTCTTGCCTAAACTATACTATTGTTCGATAGGTGCACTTGCCTCTATCGCTATCATAGTTAGTCTACAGGTTCAATCATTCTTTATAAATATTAAAACTCGACTGTTTGGCACGATCAAGTTTTTAACGCCGTTGCTGGGGAACACTAAAATATTAAGAAAGCTCTATTTCTATTACTTTAGCCATTATTTTATTATTTTTTTCTCACAATTTACTTTTATTTTTAGTTCAGATTTTTATTTACACTAAATTTCTTTCTTTGTTCTCCTAGCAGGTACCTCTAGTTTATGACTAGAAAGAACCCGAGAGGACCTTTAGCGTACGAAAGTGACATTGAAGCTACCGCTCGCAGAAATCGCAGAGAAGATAGACGACCTCTAGACTACCAAAGAGAAGAACAAGACAGATCCACTCCTACTAAAGGGATGGACGAAAACAATCCACCACCAAATGTGTAAGAACAGAATGCTCCGCGTACTATGTATGATTATGCTAAACCTAATTTGACAGGAGCAGAATCTAGTATTGTTAGGCCCGCTATAGTTGCTAATAATTTTGAATTAAAGCCTAATACAATACAAATGATTCAACAGTTTGTTCAATTTGATGGTTTGCAGGATGAAGATCCAAATACTGATATAGCTAATTTCTTAGAGTTCTGTGATTCCTTTAAAATAAATGGCATTTCTGATGATGCCATACGTCTTCGGTTATTTCCCTTTTCATTAAGGAATAAAGCAAAGTAGTGATTGAACTCGTTACCACGAGGGTCAATCACCACATGTGATCAAATGACCGAAAAATTTCTTTTAAAATACTTTCCACCAGCCAAAACTGCCAAATTTAGGAATGACATATCTTATTTTGTGCAGAATGACGCAGAAACATTATATGAAGCATGGGAAAGATATAAGGATCTCTTGAGAAGATGTCCACACCACGGATTACCTTTGTGGCTTCAAGTCCAAACTTTTTACAACGATGTGAATTCTTCAACGAGGCAAATGATTGAGTCATCAGCCAGTGGAACTTTGAATAACAAAACTCTTGAAGCAGCTTATGACTTTATTGAAGAGATGTCGTTAACACTTATCAATGGAAAATTACAAGGGCCAAACCGACAAAATCGGCTGGAGTTTTTAACATAAACGTAGTAACAATGCTGCCAACATAGGTGGAGATGATGAACAAAAAGCTTGATAATTTATGTTCTTCGCAGGTACACCCATTAATGCAACGCGAAACGAGTGGGAATGTGGCGAATCCTGAGTACCCACCCTACCAACCAGAAGCAAAACATGAGCAGACAAACTATATAGGTAACAATTTCAGATCCAATAATAATCCTTATAGTAACACTTATAACGCAGGTTGGAGGAACCACCCAAATTTTTCGTGAGGGGGACAAGGAAATTAAAGGCAACAACCTCCTCCAAATTATAAAAATCAGGCATATCTACAAGAAAAGCAATCAAACCTCGAAGAGATGCTGACGAAATTCATGGTAGCCACGGATTCTTGTTTCTAAAAGACTGAAGCTGCACTTGATGAACAACAAAAATTGATCAAAGGGATCGAGAATCAAGTTGGAGAACTTACTAGGTCAGTGGGAAATCTCACAAAGCTGATTTCTAAATGTCAACAAGGACGTCTACTAAGCAACACGAAATAAACCCAAAAGAACAGATCCAAGCCATCACAGCTCAAAAGGGTACAAAGGTAGATGAGCCCACCACAGCACAAAAAATCAAGGAAGAAAAAGGAAAAAAAAAGGTAGCACATGAAAAGCCAAAACCAATAATCAAAGAATGCAAACCTCGCATACCTTATCCCGAAGCATTGAAAGGAGATGATTCAGAGGAACAGTTTGGTAAGTTTCTTAAACTTTTAAAGAAATTATATATTAACTTACCCCTTCTTGAAGCTCTTTTCCAGATGCCAGACTCGAGGAAATTTTTAAGACAACTCTTGACAAAAAAACACAAAATAGACGAAGAGCACCACATGGAACTAAACGCAACATGCTCAGCAATATTACAAAATAGACTACCACAGAAACAAAAAGATCCAGGGAGTTTTACAATTCTATGCTTAATTGGTAGTTTAACTATTGATAATGCATTAGCTGATCTAGGAGCAAGTATAAATGCCATGCCTTATGCATTGTTTAAACGACTAGGTCTAGGGAAGCCCAAACAAACTAGGATGAGTATTCAACTAGCTGATAAAACTATTAGAATTCCTAGGGGCATTATTGAAGATGTTCTTGTAAAAATCGATAAATTTGTATTCCTAGTAGATTTTGTTGTTTTAGACATGGATGAGGATAATTTAATCTCCTTAATTCTAGGAAGACCTTTTCTAGAAATTGCCAAGACTAAAATTGATGGTGCCACAGGCGAGCTCATACTTCGCGTAGGAGATGAATCGATAAGCTTCAAGCTCTCGACTCGGCCAGAACAACAAATGATGAAGGTAAGAAAGTCACTTCAATAAATAATCAAATTGTTCAACTTTCATCATAGGAAACACCAAATAAAGACAACCCTGAGCCGACTCATAAGTCCCAAAACAACAAAGAATAATCCTACAAGGGACAAGACCTTAGGCTTGACAAGTTTGAATAGAAGAAGATACAAGTCAAAGAAAAGCTGGATCCACACGAAGTAAAACCAAAGGAACCACCAGAAAACCTCGTAGGGACATCAAATCACTTCAAAATAGGAGACCAGATACTATTAGACAAAGTCGATCCTCACATCTCTTCAACAGACCTGAGAGCGAAGGGAGAATTCCCGCTTAAGGTACACGATATCTCCCCACACGGAATAGTCGAGGTAAGCAAATCAACATTTGGAACTTTTAAGGTAAAAGCTTCTCGACCTAAACTTTGTCAAGAAACTAAAACTGTAAGTATGAAGGAAGATAGTCAAACCTTTAAACCTCACTAAAAAATTTCAAATACGAGGAAAGTCTAGCTTAATACTATAAATGAGCGCTTTCGGGAGGCAACCCGAATACTAACACTTTTTATTTTCAATTTTATTTTCAGTTTCTTTCCCTTTCTTATTTCTTTCTTTTTTACTAAACCAAGGATGCAGAATTTCAAGGTCACACGGCCTTACGCACAGCCGTGTCTGTGGCCATGTGGACCACCAGAACCCCGTACTGATATAGCAGAGTCCGTGCAAATCAAGCCAACCACCCTCCTACGTCACGGATCCAACCACCCTCCCCCACATGCATTGACAAATTAGCACAGCCGTGCCCCACGACCGTGCAAGGCTACTGACTTATCAAGTACGGGCACAACACGCCTGTGCATCACACTCGTGCCCATATACTGACTTCACAAACATGGGTATGATGGGCTGACACACGGCCATAGACGAACGACACACTCCATAACACGGCCATGCAATGCGTCCGTGTAATTCAACACACCCTCGGTCCACGGGTGTGGGAACAAGCCAGATTTGAGCACCTATTTAAACTCCACAGCCCTCTCATTTCCTACCAATTTCTTCTCTCATTCTTTCCTCCTTCTTCTTTCAAATTTCTGTTATTTCTTTAAGATAGTGTCCAAACTCTTGAGCTACACTAAAATCATGCCGAAGAAGCATAAGAAGGTAAGCATTTTCTCCTTAAAGGATACCCCAACACATAAGTACATGCCGGTAGCTTCAGCTATTCGACACGTCAAGGATCTCCGAAACCATTTCGGTTCTATTTTTATTTTCTCTTCTCTTTTATTTCCCTTAACTATACTTCTCTTCTGCTTAATTTAATTCCCTTCATCCTAGTTTCTTGGTTTTAGGTTCTAAAGGTTGCTTGGGAATCATGCACCACAGCCTTAGAGGTCACACCCACCTCGCGAACCATCCAACAATAAGGACTCCTTAGTCCATTAGTCTTTTCTTTCAATTTTAGTTTTCTTCTTAGTCTCCTTCTCTTTATTTCCTTTATCTTTAATTATAATATTAGTATATTATTAATGTTTCTTTAGATCTCTTAGCTATATCTTTGCAGGCTACCCAATTTCTTTATCTAGCACAAAAATCATCGGTAGACACCCCATCAGACCGGCCCCTCCAACTTATATTTCTCTGCATCCTCCCTAAAATCACCCAAAATTCAAGAAGTGGCACTCTATCCCTCTCTTTTAATCTTATATTAATTGTTATTACCTATCTTTGTACATTGAGGGCAATGTACATCTTAAGTGTGGGGGGATGAAAGTGCCTAACTTTTTGCATAATTCTCAATTTAATGCCTAATTTTTCATTGTTCTAAAAAATCCTGAATTTAGTCTTGTTTTTAAGTAAATTTCTCATATTACTAATTAGGATGAAATTTCTAATGATTTATAATTTTTATTGATATGTTTTAGAATAAGTCATTGATAATTGTGCATTGATGATTAAATTTGAAGAATACTAGAGAATCAAGCATGATAGCCTACTTTCTAAAAATTAAAATTGATGGGTCGTTGAACTAAATTTGAGTATTACCTTGAAATTTGGAATTTATAAGGATTGATGTCAAAAACACCCATAATTTTTGTGAGATTTTGAGCCTTATAGAGCATATATTCTTTTTCGTGCTCACCTTATTAATTATGAGTGTGTTAACTTTGAACTGTTGATCGTGTCAAACAGTCGAGTTTTAATATTTATAAAAGAGTGATCGAACCTATAGACTAACTGTGACAACGATAGAGGCAAGTGCACCTATCGAACAGTAGTATAGCTCAGGCAAGAATATCTTATCGAACCCAAGGGAACCTAAAAGTACTGCTACTCACTTTCTCTCTATTATTTAGCTTGAAATTTAGAGTGATTGAATTATTAAACTAACGAAATACTTAGACTAAATGCAAAGAAAAAAGATTGAATTAGAGAAAGAATTTAGGAAAACTCGGTTGATAAAGATGATACCCTCAGGAAGAACCCACCTATGACTTCACTTATTATTTATTCCTCAAACCTTATGATTTCTTTACTTAGCTTGATCCGTGAGACTCCCTAACCTATATTAAACCCTCTCTCGAGGCGAATAAAGACTAACCTTAGGTTAATTAATGGAACTATCGTTCTCTTATAATAACCCCCTAAGGAAGCAGTAAATCAATCAATGGATTCCCATATTAGGTTTCACCTTAATTCGGCAAAATCTCGTAACCCTATCTCTAGGCGTCCGATCAACTTCGCTCAATTATGCTAGATCTACTCTTAGGTAGGGTCTATTCCTCCTCCACCCAAGCACATCAGATTAAATTAAGCAACATAATTAAGAACAAACCAAGTACTTATCATATAATTTTGAAATCAAATAAAAAAATCCATCATAGGTTTCATCCCCTTCAGGTATCTGAGGGGTTTAATGCATAACTAAATACGAAAACATCTCAAGAGTAAAGAATAAACAAAACATAAGAAATCCCTAAAACCCCCTGAAGAAATTAAAGGAGAGATCTTCCGTCTTCTTGAGATGAATCAACTGGCTATCTTCAAGTGATTCCCTAAAAGATGAACGCTTCGGCAAAAGCCTCTGCCAAAAAGCTCTATTTCAACTTCTGCTGAACTCCCCTTTTAGTTGCTACCTTGGGTGTTTATATAGGCTTTGAGATGCTTTACTTGGCTCCTAAGTATCCTAATTGAAGTAGAATTCCTCCTAGGATGTTTGAAATCCTTACCTTGAAATCCCGAAAGAAATAATATGGTTTGAACGTTAACGATTTTTGGCTTAGAAACCTAGGCAATTAGATCTCCTTCAAATCCCGAAATGCCGCCCAAAAAGAACATGAGATTAGTGAAAAACATCAATCTAATGATGGCCCTAACAACCAACTAGCCATTTGGCTTTGGCCTCCAAAAGCTGAAAAATTATAAAAAATAATAGTACAAGTCGACACTTACCTCTACAGAATATTTCGGCTACCACTTGCGAGAAGATTCAGTAATGCCAAAGAAGAAGATTGAAATGGGGTAAATGAGATCTAAGAGTTTTTGGCTTTTAAGAAAGATTTGAAGAAAAGATGAACAGATAAGAGGCTTAGGTGTTTTCGGCTTTAGTAGAATAGAGTTAGGAGTTTTTTCGGTTTTGGCAGAAAAAGAGAAGAAGATGAACCCTTAATTGCCAAAAATAGGAGGAGAGAAGATAAAAGCTATGCTCTTAGGAAAATAATGAATTCTGGCACACCCTTAGCCAAAAACAAATGAGAATTTCGGCATACCCTTAGCCATTTCTAGCCGTTTCCCTCTTTGCATTCAGTGTCCCACACTCGGCCACCTCTTCCACCTCTTTCCTATCCCACATTTTCCTCTTATCCTCATCTTCCTATCTTCTGACTAAATCCACACTCACTCCTGCAGAGTCCCAGCCAAAACCACCTCTCACTTCTCAGGCGCTTATATATAAAAAAAAAAACACTCCTTTTGCTTAACATGGGATTCGAACCTGCTCCCTTCAAACCCTCCTTGTGGCGTCACTTACCTATGCCCTTAGTGGCACCTCCTTGCCACTTTACCAGCTAGATTTTTTTGTGTTAACTTTCCCATTCAAGTACCCTTAAGGCCCATTTCACCTAGTTCTCATTTGCAGAGTCTAAAAACAAAAATTTCTACCAAGGCTCAGGCTTAACCTCAAGCCTTCCTAAAAGCTCTAAACACACCAGACACACACACACAACATGGCATACACACACAACACATCACAAATGCAGAGCCCCCAATCTAGGATGTTACAGGTCGTGTGCTAAGTCGTGCCAAACCTGTAGGGTATACTGACTTAGGCCACACGGCCAATCACACGCTCGTGTGCTGGGCTGTGTGGAGTATACTGACTTGATTTTTAATTAAACACTGGGGACGCACGACCGTGTAACAAGATCGTGTGTCACACATGGCTGACACACATGCTCGTGTCTCTACCTGTGTGGACAAAAATAGGCTATTTACTAAGCCAATTTGCCACCCAAACCTACACACACCTAAACCAAACCATTTAGCACCAAAACATAACATATATAGGCATTCATCTAACTCAACCAAGCATAAATTATACCATTTCAATACCAACAACAACAAGTCTCACATGTACCACAAAATGCTATTCCATTTTATACCAAATTCACATTTCCAATTTAACTAAATGCACACTTTCAAACATGCATCAATTTACCTAAACCCACAAGCATACTAATTCTAAATCCATCAACCATTTGACATCTACAATACCTATTATCAACAAGCATCACATATCCATCATTTAACACATAACCAAAGCCATATGAACATATGTATACATAACTAAACCAACCAAATTAAGCCAACTCTCATGGCTATATACAAAACCATAATTTAGACATTTACAAGCCAATTCAAATGGTTAAATTCATTACCAACACATATATCAAAATGAACAAAGTTCCTATACATGCTATATACTCAATATACTTAAGTTCAAAAGTACCAAGGTGATAGCAGGATAGTGTGATGCAATCTCCAATGGCCCCTAAATCCAAGCTACCTTGATTTCACTATAAAACATGAAAATATAAACGATGTAAGCTATAAAGCTTAGTAAGCTCGTATAAAATCAACTCAACTATTCATAAATACACAACTCAACCATTTTAATATTTCAACACATAACTCATATTAACTAACAAACCTTTCACATTTTCATTTACAAATTTGATATGAATTTCACATCTTTCATTGATTCAATACTTATATGGTTCATGTACATACCCATACCATCTTGTATCAATCTCATACCCATCATTATCTTCAATATACCTGTTGAACCATTCAGAATACTATCGGATACTCGGGAAACTCGCACCCTAAGTGCCACATATATAGCTGAAGTTATCTCAATCTCGTATCACATATACTGCTCACACTAGAGCTATCAACGGGTTTGCTTACACAAGCTAACAGTCATGACGATGCTACATGGTGTTGCTCACACAAGCTGATGAGTATTTGTAACACATGGCAGATAACTCAGCCACTGATAGGATGTACGAACCAGCACTCAAATCACATAACCCCTAATGACATGTCATTCGTATCCTAATCTATTCCTAAGGTTTAATCGGGACTTCATACTTGCCGAATTGTCATCGAACGTGTCTGTAAGGTCGTATTAACAATTTATGCAATATCAAAGTATTTAAAACACTATTATAATAATTCTTATTACATACGAACTTACCTCGGATACAAAAATGGTGAATTAAGTCGATTAATTTGAAACTTTATTTTTTCCCCGATCTAAATCCATATTTCACCTTTCTTGATCTAAATGTAATCAAAATTAAATTATTTGATAATCTCTCTAATCAATTTAGTCCAAGACACACATTAAGCCACATTTACACTTTTCCCCTAATATATCAACATTTTTTCAATTTAGTCCTTATTTCATAAAATCACAAATTCATGTAATTCAACCAAAACCCAAGCTAGCTAAATTTCAATTAGGTCCCTAATAGCCCATTTTTTTTATTTATTTCACAATTTAACCACCAAATTTCAACATTTCATAAATTGATCCCTAATTGGATATTTTACTAAAAATCACTTAACAAATGTTGTTTATCTAACAACAAGCATGCATTTTCTACCATTAAACATAAAAATAAATAAACATTCATCAATGGAAAAACCATAAACCTTTAAAAATTTTGCAAATTAGTCCCTCAGCTAGCTAGACTAAGCTGCAATGATCTCAAAAATATATAAATCATTAAAAACAGATCAAAAATCGTAACTTAATGAGCAAAGATAGCATGGCCGAATGAAAACCTAGATATGGTGCTTTTATTTCCTTAAGAAATGACAATGAAGAAGATGAATGTGCTAAATTTTTGTTTTGTTTTAATTAATTGACTTAATTTACTAAATACCAAAATTAACCTTATTACTAATTCAAAATTTCAATTATGACAAGCCATTATCATCCACTATCTAAATAATAGGCTATTTACCATATAAGGACCTTCACTTTAAGGTTCTATAGCTATTAGACACCTTTTGCTGATAGAACACAAGTTTTACACTTTACGCAATTTAATCCTATTTATCAAATTAAACACTCGAACAATAAAATTTCTAAACAAAAATTTCACACAATCATAATATCATGCTGTAAACATTAAAATATTAATAAAATAATTATTTTGACTTCGTATTTGAGGTCCCAAAATCACTGTTCTGATTTGACTAAAAACGGCCTGTTATAGATGACATCGACGAAATGTAACATCCTAAAAATCTGAGTATCGATATGTTGCATGTTTTGGTGTTTAGCTTGTGAATGATTAAATTTTGTGTGTTTAATATAGCCTTGAGAAGGCACGAAATTATTCGAAAGTAGAATAATTTTTAGTAATGAGAATTTTATTGAAGTGGAATAAGTGATCCTGATGCTTAAGGTAATTTAAGTGTAAAAAGCTAGCATAAGATGAACTAGTAGCAAGGTGGTGTTGGTGCATGAGTGATTGCTTGAGGGGAGAGGATCGAATCCCATGGATAGCATTTTCGTGACTTTTATTTTTGCACCTATATGGCATGTGTCGGTCAAGCCTTACTTATGGTAAGGTTGGACTAATTCTTTTATGGAAAGTAGACTAAGGGAAAAAGGAAAGTGTTAACTTAAGGTAAGGAATCAAAAGGTTTTGGTATGTAAGGGGGACATAAGGCTTGAAATAAGGGAAGGTGTTTTCGAAACTTTTGAATGGCCTTTTTGACCATGAATGTGGACGGCATAGGGGGCTAGGGGGGATGGCCGATTTTTGGTGTTAGTTTGGTATGATTAGGTGCTTGATGAGCACATTTTCCATTTGGTCATTTGGTGCTTTTATCAAATTTTTTCTCTCTAATTTTCCCTCTCCCTAGCCAAATGTGCCATAAACTTTGAGTAAGCAATTGTTTCTTTTTGCCATTTCTTTTAACCATTTCGGTCTTAGGTTGTTCATTCTCTCCAAACCTTTTTTTTCTTCTCTTTGTGACCGAAACCACATAGCCATCAAGGACCATTTCTTTTCTTCTCTTTTTTCTCTTCATTGCCGAATGCATTTTGGTCTCAAAGTTTCTTTTTTGATTTATCTTCCATCCTTGAGAACCGAAATACAAACCTCTCATCTCCATTTTCTTTTCTCTTCTCTCTATTCTCTTTTCCTCTCTATTTTATTTACCATTCAAACACATCCTTCCTTCATTTTCCTTCTATGGTCGAATGCTTCTAACCATCCACATAGCCGAATTTTATTTTCCTATCTATTATATCATAGCCGAATCTCTTATTCTTCTTTGACCTTGTTCTCAATCATTTCTTTCATTAAGCTTTGGATAATCGTAAGATAGTGGAGGGCCGAACCACCATCTTGTCAAGTCATCTTGAAAGTTATTCAAGTTCGGATCATATTTAGCAAAGTAAGAAGGAACTCTTCAAGGATTCTTGATCACTCTCGTTTTTATCAATGACTATCATTGGGATTTGTTATCACCGAAAGTTTTCACGTATAGGAATCCTTTGGAAATCACTCAGGATTTTAAGGTAAGTCGAGTTTGCCCTTTTAAGCCATTAGAATTAAAATTTCTAATATATTGTAGGACTAATAATCCTTTGTCAATGGAAGCAAGCAATATAGGGACGAAAAGAGTTATTAATAGCGTTAGGAAGAGGGGTGGTTCCGCTATTCCCCCTAAATTCAAGCGAAGGGCTGTTTCAAGAATCTGAGACTTTCCACCGAGTTGTGGACCATCATTCAAGGAGAATTGATTATTCGAAGTTATTCGTAGTTTGGAGCCATTAGCGATTCGGGATTTCCCATTGGGTTGTGAACCGTCAACCGGGGAGAACCGACAAATAATTGTCATTCGAGATTTCGAGGGTAAAGATCTAGATCATTTATCAATAGTATAGTTTTTATTAAATATTAGTGTTCTAATCAAGCATGATAAATATTTAGGTATCGACGAGCGGGAAGGTATAGTTCTCACCATAATCAGGTGTGTAACTTCCCACTTATCTCATGGGTTTTATTATACCATAAGCATAGAATAAAAATCGTAAAATCAGTAAATTGGAAAATACAAAATATTAGCACTTATTGTGTGAATGCATGAAAACGGTATTAAAGTTGTGGAAAAATTACGAATTTGCCCTTAATGGGCTATATTGTAAAAAAATGACATTTTGGGCTTTATGGATTATTTTTGATATGAGAAAATTTCGAAAAGGGCCTCATATGTTAAATGGGCCAAAATTTGCTAGATTGTTAAATGGGCCAAAATTTGCTAGATCGTTAAATGGGCCAAAATTTTTATTTTGACTAATGGGCCAAATTGATAACTTGTAATATGGGCTTTTTGTTGAAATTTACCTTATGAATATATTGTTATGCATTATCTATATATACATGATTGCATAGGTTTGAGGTGTTACATTTTATGGTATCAGAGCCAGTTTTAAAACTCGGCTGTGGTTTGGGTTCAACAATAATTTTTGTTTAAAAACTGCTTAAACTTCTAGATTTTATGTTTTAAAGGTAGTATGGCACCATGAGCATCCGGCACCAAGTCAAGTAAGTATTTGTATATTAAATATTTATTATTGTGACATGATCATAGGAGCACTCTAGAAATTCTAGTTTTAGGTATTGAAAACGGTAGATATTGAGACTATATGATGTGATTGCGAAAATAACATTATCTCTTATATCTCATAAAATATCGTTAATAAACACTAAAATAGTATTCTGATTCATAAAACTTGTAATCAGATAAAATCGAATTAGTCATTATGAGCACTAGAGGACGTGATTGTGGATGCGGTAGACGTGGTCGTGGTAGAGGACGAGGTGCTGCGCCTGAAGTGTCGGGTTATATACCGGGAATGGATGCATCTGTGTCACCCGAGAGTGAGACTGGATCACATGACCATTCAAAATAGGACAATGCTTTGACTCAAGCAATGTTGCAAGTCCTAGAGAGGGTTGCTGGGACTAGAATTGGACCAGTAACTCATGGATCAATATCGAAACGACTCAAGTCAAGTGGTGTCGAGGTTTTTAGAGGTGTCTCCGGTGTAGCTCGAATGTCGCAGAATACTGGCTCGAGGCTGTAGAATAAATTATGGATAATCTGGAGTGCACCGTCGAGTAGAAACTAAGAGGAGCCGTGTCCTTGCTAAGGGACGAGGTGTATCAATGTTGGCTTACTGTTCGAGAAGGCACCGAGGCTGCATTGGTTACTTGGGATTTCTTTAAAGCTGGTTTTCAAGGGAAGTACGTTGGGACAAGTTATGTAGATGCCCGGAGGAAGGAATTCCTGAATCTGGTTCAAGGAAGTAAGATAGTGGCAGCTTACGAGGCAGAATTTCTTCACTTGAGCCGTTATGCTTGCACAATAGTGCCGACTAATCATGAGCATTGTGTATGCTTTGAAGATGGGCTGAATGATGAGTTACGGGTACTGATAGCCCCACAAAAAGTTCAGACTTTTACCTCGCTTGTAGAGAAAGCCAAGATAGTCAAAGAGGCTAGAAATTTAGAACGCCAGAAACGAGAAAGAGTTAGAGGCAAGAGGGATTTTAAGTACACAAGTTCTGCTAAAAGGTTCCAGAAGAGGCCTTGAAATGATGAGCCAACTCAAGCTAGAGCACCTGTGACTACAATCAAAGTCGAGACTACGCCGACTGTGGGAAGCGACACCCCGAGGAATGTTGGAGAAAAACTGGTGCCTGCTATAAATGTGGTTCCAAGAATCATGAGTATAAGAATTTCCCTCGACGGACTGATACGATTCAGAAAGCTCGTAACCCTGATGCTCAGCCAGCTAGAGGCACTCAACAGCCACCGAGAGGCCGTGGGCCAGGTCGTGGTGGTAATGGTGTTGGTCGTGGTCAAGGTGCATCGGGTCGAGGTAATGGCTTAAGAGGTAAGGCGAAGGTAAGACAGTCGGGATTGGTCTATACAGTCTGGCGTCGTGAAGATGGCGATGCACCTGATGTGATAACTGGTACGTTTTTCATCTTTGATGTACCTGTTACTGCTTTGATAGATATTGGGTCTACTCACTCTATGTTGCTAGTGCCATATCTGGAAACCTGAATATTAGATCTGAGATTATCGATAGAGAGATGATGGTAATTAGTCCTTTAAGACAGTCGGTAATAGTGAATAAACTGTTTAGAGACGTGCCCTTGGAAATTCAAAGAGAGATATTTCTAGCGAACTTGATGGAATTGCCTTTTGGTGAATTTGATCTTATTTTGGGCATGGATTGGTTGGTGAAGCACTGGGCACAATTGGATTGTGCCGAAAAGTGGATGTCAATAAGGACTGTGGATGATGAGGAGGTAGTTATGATTGGTGAGCAAAGAAACTTTTTGGCAAATGTGGTATCTACTCTGAAGGCAAAAAGTTGGTTCAGAAAGGGTATGGAGCGTTCCTAACCTTCGTTAGTGCTTTGGATGCCAAGGAATTATTGGTGGAAGGTGTGAGAATGGTGAAAGAATTTCCAGATGTCTTTCCTGAAGAACTTCCTGGTCTACCTCCAGATTGGGAAGTAGAATCTAGCATTGAGCTTTTGCCCGGAACGACTCCGGTGTCCATTGCTCCTTATAGAATGGCATCGAAGGAGTTAGCAGAGCTTAAAGCTCAAATTCAAGAACTGCTAGATCGGGGATTTATTGGACCAAGTGTGTCTCTGTGGGGAGCACCGGTTTTGTTTGTTAAGAACAAGGATGGGTCGATGCGTATGTGCATTGATTATAGGCAGTTGAATAAATTGACGATCAAGAATAGGTATCCATTGATAAGAATCAATGACCTGTTCGATCAATTGAAAGGAGCTTCAATTTTCTCCAAGATTGATTTGAGGCCGGGTTATCATCAACTCAAGGTGAAAGAGGTCGACATTCATAAGACGGCATTTTGGACTCGTTATGGACATTATGAGTTTTTGGTTATGCCATTTGGTTTGACCAATACACCAGCTACATTTATGGACATGATGAACCGAGTCTTTCAACCCTATCTAGACTGGTTCGTGGTGGTGTTCATAGATGATATCTTGGTATATTCAAGGAATGAAGAAGAGCATGATTCACATTTGCGCATCGTGTTGTAAATTTTGCGAGATAAGTAACTTTATGTCAAATTCAGTAAGTGTGAATTTTGGTTGAAGGAAGTGATTTTCTTGGGCCATGTGGTGTTAGCCGAAGGAATAAGAGTTGATCCTCGGAAGGTAGAGGCTGTGTTGGATTGGAAACCACTAAAGTCAATGGCTGAAATTCAGAGTTTCTTGGGTTTGACTGGTTACTATAGACGCTTTGTTGAGGGATTTTTGTTGATTGCTGCACCCCTAACTAAGCTATTCCGTAAAGGAGTACCGTATGTGTGGACTGTTAAACAACAAGAAAGTTTCGAGAAACTGAAGAAGATTTTGACGGAAGCGCCAATTTTGATTCAACCTGAGACTGGAAAAAAAATTATCGTTTACTGTGATACGTCACACACGGGTTTAGGATGTGTACTGATGCAAAGTGGAAAAGTGGTGGCTTATGCTTCTCTTCAGCTGAGGCTGCACGAGGTCAACTATCCTACTCATGACTTGGAGCTGGCTGCGATGGTGTTTGCTTTAAATATTTGGAGGCACTATCTCTACGGTTAGAAGTCAATCATTTATACGGATCATAAGAGTCTTAAGTACCTCCTTACTCAAAAGGAGTTGAACTTGAGACAATGAAGATGGGTGGAGTTGTTAAAAGATTATGACTTCTCAATCGAGTACCATCCTGGAAAGGCTAACGTTGTGGCAGACGCGTTGAGTCGTAAGGTTGTATCGGAGTTGAGAGTAATGTTTGCTCATCTCAGTTTGTATGAGGATGGCAATTTGCTAGCAGAACTTCAGGTGAAACCATTGTTGTTAGAACAGATCAATGAAAAGCAGTTATCAGATGAGAAGTTGGGTCTTTAGTGCAACAAGTTAAAAGTGGTATAATAGGGGAATTTGGATTGAACAAGGATGGCGTGCTGTGTTTTCATGGAAGAGTTTGTATGCCCACAGATTCGGATTTGAGACAAATGATTCTTCGAGAGGCGTATAGTAGCCCTTATGCTATACACCCCAGAGGAAATAAGATGTATCGGGATCTTCGTAAGCAGTACTGGTGGCCAGGGTTGAAGCAGGAGGTTACTGATTATGTGGGAAAATGCTTGACTTGTCAACAAGTGAAGGCAAAACATCAATTACTATCGGGTTTATTGCAACCGGTAAAGATTCCTCTATGGAAATGGGAGCGGATAATGATGGATTTTGTTAGTGGGTTACCCTTAACACCTACTAAGAAAGATTCTGTTTGGGTGGTAGTAGATCGATTAATGAAGACTGCTTATTTTCTACTAGTTCGTACGGATTACTCGTTGCAAAAGTTGGCTAAGCTATATGTATCTGAGATTGTAAGATTGCATGGGGTACCAGTGTCTATTATATCGGATAGGGATCCCAGGTTTACATCACGATTTTGGAAAGCTTTACATGAGGTGTTGGGAACAAAGTTAAACTTCAGTACGGCATTTCATCCTCAGTCAGATGGTCAGTCAGAAAGGGTAATTCAGATTTTGGAAGACATGTTACGAGGTTGTATGATCAACTTCAGAGGTAGTTGGAAGGATTTTCTACCGTTGGTAGAGTTCACGTATAATAACAGTTACCAATCCAGTATCCAAATGGCACCCTATGAAGCATTATACGGTCGTAGGTGTCGTACTCCTACTTGTTGGACTGAATTGGGAGAACGACAGTTGATGGGTCCTGAGCTGATTTCTGAGACAGAAGAAAAGGTAAAGGTGATTCGAGCACGGTTAAAGGAAGCTTCGGATAGACAAAAGTCGTATACAAATCTGAAGCATAAAGATATTGAGTTTACGGTGGGAGATCAAGTCTTTCTAAAAGTCTCACCTTGGAAGAAGATTTTTAGATTTGGAAGGATGGGCAAGTTGAGCCCTAGGTTCATTGGACCGACCGTGTGCTGAAGCGTGTAGGACCAGTGGCCTATCAGCTTGAATAACCTCTGGAGTTGAGTCAGATTCATAGTGTTTTCCATGTTTCTATGCTTAGGCATTATAGATCGGATCTGTCTCACATAGTACCGGCAGAAGAGATGGAATTAAGGCCAAACTTGTCTTTCGAGGAAGAACCAGTGAAAATCTTAGACTGCGATGTTAAGGTGCAAAGAAAGAAGACTGTGCCATTACTTAAGGTTCTTTGGCATAATCATGGAGCGGAGGAAGCTACATGGGAGCATGAGGACGCAATTAGGCAACAATATCCTCACCTTTTTTTAACCAGGTAAATTTTAAGGACAAAATTTTCTTTAAGGAGGGTAGAGTTGTAACATCCTAAAAATCTGAGTATCGATATGTTGCATGTTTTGGTGTTTAGCTTGTGAATGATTAAATTTTGTGTGTTTAATATAGCCTTGAGAAGGCACGAAATTATTCGGAAGTAGAATATTTTTAGTAATGAGAATTTTATTAAAGTGGAATAAGTGATCCTGATGCTTAAGGTAATTTAAGTGTAAAAAGCTAGCATAAGATGAACTAGTAGCAAGATGGTGTTGACGCATGAGTGATTGCTTGAGGGGAGAGGTTCGAATCCCATGGATAGCATTTTGGTGACTTTTATTTTTGCACCTATATAGAATGTGTCGGTCAAGCCTTACTTATGGTAAGGTTGGACAAATTCTTTTATGGAAACTAGACTAAGGGAAAAAGGCAAGTGTTAACTTAAGGTAAGGAATCAAAAGGTTTTGGTATGGAAGGGGGACATAAGGCTTGAAATGAGGGAAGGTGTTTTCGAAACTTTTGAATGGCCTTTTTGACCATGAATGTGGACGGCATAGGGGGCTAGGGGGATGGCCGGTTTTTGGTGTTAGTTTGGTAAGATTAGGTGCTTGATGAGCACAATTTCCATTTGGTCATTTTGTGCTTTTATCAATTTTTTTCTCTCTAATTTTCCCTCTCCCTAGCCGAATGTGCCATAAACTTTGAGTAAGCAATTGTTTCTTTTTGCCATTTATTTTGACCATTTCGGTATTAGGTTTTTCATTTTCTCCAAACCTTTTTTTTTTCTTCTCTTTGTGACCGAAACCACATAGCCATCAAGGACCATTTCTTTTCTTCTCTTTTTCCTCTTTATTGCCGAATGCATTTTGGTCTCAAAGTTTCTTTTTGATTCCTCTTCCATCCTTGAGAACCGAAATACAAACCTCTCATCTCCATTTTCTTTTCTCTTCTTTCTATTCTCTTTTCCTCTCCATTTTATTTACCATTCAAACACATCCTTCCTTCATTTTTGTTCCATGGCCGAATGCTTGTAACCATCCCCATAGCCAAAATTTATTTTCCTATCTATTATATCATAGCCAAATCTTTTATTCTTCTTTGACCTTGTTCTCGATCATTTCTTTTATTAAGCTTTGGATAATCGTAAGATAGTGGAGGGCTGAACCACCATCTTGTCAAGTCATCTTGAATGTTATTCAAGTTCGGATCATATTTAGCAAGGTAAGAAGAACTCTTCAAGGATTTTTGATCACTCTCATTTTTATTAATGACTATCATTGGGATTTTTTATAACCGAAAGTTTTCACGTATATGAATCCTTTAGAAATCACTCGGGATTTTAAAGTAAGCCAGGTTCGCCCTTTTAAGCCATTAGTATTAAAATTTTCGATATATTGTAGGACTAATAATCCTTTATCAATGGAGGCAAGCAAGATAGGGACAAAAGAGTTGTTAATAGCGTTTGGAAGAGGGTGGTTCGCTATTCCCCTAAATTCAAGCGAAGGGCTATTTCGGAATCGAGACTTTCCACCGTGTTGTGGACCCTCATTCGAGTAGAATCGATTATTCAAGTTGTTCAGTAGTTCGAGCCATTAGCGGTTCGGGATTTCCCATTGGGTTGTGAATCATCAACCGTGGAGAACCGTAAATAATTGTCATTCGAGATTTCGAGGGTAAAGATCTAGATCATTTATCAATAGTATAGTTTTTATTAAATATTAGTGTTCTAATCAAGCGTGATAAATATTTAGGTATCGACGAGTGAGAAGGTATAGTTCTCACCGTAATCAGGTGTGTAACTTCACACTTATCTCATGGGTTTTATTATACCATAAGCATAGAATAAAAATCGTAAAATCAGTAAAATTAGAAAATACGAAATATTAGAACTTTTTGTATGAATGCATGAAAACGGTATTAAAGTTGTGGAAAAATTACAGATTTGCCCTTAATGGGCTATATTGTAAAAAAATGACATTTTGGGCTTTATGGATTATTTTTGATGAGTTGGCCAAGGGAGAAAATTTCGAAAAGGGCCTCATATGTTAAATGGACCAAAATTTGCTAGATCGTTAAATGGGCCAAAATTTGCTAGATCGTTAAATGGGCCAAAATTTGCTCGATCGTTAAATGGGCCAAAATTTCTATTTTGACTAATGGGCCAAATTGATAACTTGTAATATGGGCTTTTTGTTGAAATTTACCTTATGAATATATTGTTATGCATTATCTATATATACATGACTGCATTGGTTTGGGGTGTTACACGAAAGATAAAAAACTTTGCCTTTTCTAGAACAAAACTTAAATGAAACTATCCCTAGTACTAGTACACAATTTCAATGGGTTCGCTAGGATGTGGATGAAGATATTTACGTATCATGATATAGTAAGATTTCACGATTTTATAATTATATGTAATATTATAATTTAAATCTTGATCTTGTTAAATATTTCAACTATTTTATATGTACTATTATTGTTGTAATTAGTTTCTAATATTTCAACTATTTTATGTGTATTGCAGATAATATGCCTAGAAGAAGATTGTGAGATCTAAGTATTATTCAAAATCCTCCAAATTCAAAAGAAATAAATAGTGAACAACAGACTGCTATTGGATCTTCGAATGTTCCAAATATAGTTGACGAACCTGCAGAAATTCAAAGTAATGTTAACTTTAATTTACATGCATGTTGACTTTTATTATTGATTTTTTGTTTCAAATTCTTATATTATCATATATCATTTTTATAGCTGAAAGTGGCGGGAGGTGCAAAACTTGAGGATGTATGCTATTAAAATATTTATACGATCTAAATTCTGGCAAGCATGTCAAAGTAGCTAGAAATAGTCATGGTCAGCCTATTGGATCAGAAGCTTGACTTTTAGCAGGATACTTGGGCATTATAGCATGAAATTCCAATCTGTTGCCAATCAACTACAAGTCATGGCATCATATGCCTGATAGTAATAAAAACCAAGCTCTCGATAATATTAAGGTAATAATGTGAATGTAATTTATAATACTTTGGTTTAAGTTTCATTTATATTTACTTTCTAAACTTATGTTAATTGCAAGAGAGATTTGCTTTAGAGGTCTCGGATAATTATGTGAAGAAGGCATTAGGAAAGAAATGGAGAGATCATAAATGTACTTCAAAGAAGGAATATTTTGAGAAAAATATAAGCCTCGAAGAGAAATTGTGAAATGTCCGCTGGGAATGCTGAGGTACCAATGGGAAGACGCAATTAGATTTTGGAATTCAAAGAAAAGAGAGGTATTACGTACTTCCAAACTATTATAATTATTTTAGTTTATAGTATTTAATATATACGTAATATTAATTTCATAATGTAGGATCGTGAGCGAGTTGGAATTACAAGTAGGCAAAAACAAAAATTCACGCACACAGCTGGGTCGAAAAGTTTTGCTTGTGTAGTTGATGATGAGGTATTTTGAATTTATTAATTGTGTCAAATATTAATTACTTTCTACTAAATAATATTTTTCCTGAGATATTGTAGGAATTGTCGTCTGGTCAAAAAGTTGGATGCCTTCAGTTTTTGACATTACACATAGAAAGAAAGATGGATCTCCAATGACTACTGAAGCTACATAAATTATGGTATATTTACTTAATAAAATTTGAATTATTTTAAATATTTTTCATGTTTAATTATAATGGTTTAATTCATCATTTGTAATGCAAATAATGCCAAGTTATGTTGCATATCTAACTCCTTGATTGATTATATATTTTGTTTTTAACTCCTTCATTGATTTATTTGGAGAAACTAAAGGATAAAAGGTGGAGTATGAAATGATTGATTCAAGTGATAGTTTTGTTAATCTAGATGACATTGATAACCGAATTATTACTGAAGTTTTGGGTCCTGAAAGGTATGGTCGGATTTGATTTCAAGGATCTTTTGTTAGCCCAACCCAATATTTTGGATCCAGTTCACAGCAATACATGCCTTCCGCGAATCAGGCTCAAGCTAAAGTTCAGAGGTTAAGAGACTAGATGGCTCAAATGCAAGCGAGCACAGTTGAACAAGTTGCTCAGCTTAAAGCGGAGGCATCATCGAGAGAACCAGAGGCTCAAAGAAAATATGATGAGCTCCAACTACAACTTAAAGTAGAGGCAGCAACGAGGGAAGCAAAGGCAACCAGAAAATATGACGAACTTCAACTACAACTTCAGAATATGATAAAGATGTTTCAGCAGTCGTAGAATCCGCCATCTTAGACTTTTGTTTTCTTAATGTGAGAATATCTTAACAATATAACTTTTGAATATAATATATTTTGTTATTTCATTTATTAATTTAGATCATATACATATTTCTTTCGTGATATTATCATTTAGATTAGAAGTTTTTGGTTCGATTTGATGTTACAGGAAATTATATTGAAAATCCAGGTTCTGTATGAATTAAAATGGTTTGGTAAAATCTACTATAGTTAGTGGCGCTTTTCATACAAACACCGCTAAAGAACATGACATTTAGCGATGCTTTTCCCAAAAATGCCGATAAAGGACATGACCTTTAGCGGCGCTTTTCCCACAAACACAGGTAAAGAACATGACCTGTAGCGGCACTTTTCCCACAAATGCTACTAATGAACATGACCTTTAGCGGCACTTTTCCCAAAAACACCACTGTAAAAGATGACCTTTAGCGGCGCTTCTCATAAAAAGACCTTATAGAACATGACCTTTAACAGCATTTTTATGAGAAGTGCCGCTAAAGGTCATGTTCTATAGCGGCATTTTCCCAATTTTGTAGCGTTATATAGTGGCATTTTTTGCGGTGCTTATCAAAACGCTGTAAATTGTTTTAGCGGCGCTTATAAGCACCGCCGCTATAGGCCAAAAAAGTGCCACTAAAAACCTATTTTACTGTAGTGTTGCAATTACTTTGAAAGCATGTAAGGTCATGTATTTCATAAATTAGAGCATTTGTATGTTAGTAAATCATGATTTTGATTAGTAAAACTCTGTGTAGGCTATGTTATATAATTTGTTTTGTTGATGCTTACGTAAGCATGTCATAAATCTAATTCGCTATGAGTATATGTTACATGAGATATTGTATGTTTTTGCATGTGCATTGAGGTGGGATATGATAATATGACAGAGGAAGTGTGAATATAGTAATATGTCTGCACTATCTGTTTGACGGTATACCCACAAAATATATATTCTGGTAGCTTAGCTGCAAATATTCTGAATGGCATACAATCACATATTGGTGTGATTGGTTGGACAGAGTAGTCTGTAGCGGATGGGGATAGGATTATTCTACTTGATTATGCCATGCTCGCGCTGATATATGCATTTAAACATGTTTCTGATGTGATTTTTGCTTGTGGGCTAATGCACACACTAAGTTTTAACAAAACGAACCATTACTAGCCATTCCAATGGCTAGGTTACAAAACATCATTTTCAAGCAACCTTTGGCCAAGTTGTCCTATACATGCCATTATACCAAAATGATTCTACTATATATATATATACCCAAAATAGCTAGTTGATAGTGTGAAGATGCTCCATTGATCTTCCAACCTTCGCGAGATTTCGAGCACTATAAAATAGGGGAAAATAAAATAGAGTAAGCATTACATGCTTAGTAATTTCATATAACAAAAACTAAACTTACCAATCCCATTTATTAAATCTAAGCATAAAATATCATGATTTCCATCCATTTGACAAAATTGCCTAAACACATGCATCCAATCAAACATGTTAGTCATAAACTTTACATATACATCAAGTAAGGAAAGGTGAGCTCATCATGCAATATTCTTTCAAGACATTAACATTTCATCTCATAATTCTCATACCATGTCAAGAGTTTTATGCCCGTTGAATCATTGAAATTCCGATGGATGCTCAAGTAGTACACTCGAAGTGTATGATTCAATAATCCATCAATATCTTATTTAAGGGTACCCATTAGGGCACTTAATCAAGGGACATATTCTCGATCCACATATCTTATAACATGATTACCAGTCCAGGCTAAATCCTTTATATAACGTAGGCTCAAAAGAGCTCGATTAAGATTACCAGTCCAGGCTAAACCCTAATCATAACGTACATTCGAGAGGTATTATATTAGGATTACCTGTCCTGGCTAAATCCTTTCTATAACAAGGTCAATAGGATTACTCGTCCGAGTTAAATCTCGTCGCAACAAATGCAGGACCTTATTCATTTCGGGAAAGCACATATAATCATCGGAATCCAATATTTAATCGGGACTTAACCCTTTTTCACCATTTCAAGCTTGTATTAAATTTTTCATTATAGCATTCAAATAATGTACATCAATATAAGTCACATTTCATACAAACACAACACTCAATTAAACATATTTACATGCTTGATTAAGTTTTACGAACATACCTCGACACTTATTCGCGTAAGTAATCTACTAATTCGAAACCTTTTCTTTTCCTCGATCTAACCTCGAATTTGAGTTGTCTGGATCTATATAAATAACTTTAGTCATCAATTTCATACATTTTATACTCATTGGGACTCAATTTATGTCCTAGGCAAAATTACCATTTTGCCCCTAACTTTTCCATAAATTCTAATTTCATCTCTAGGCTTAGAAAATGAAACTTGTGCAATTTACTCCCAGTTCCAAGCCTAAACAAAACCCCATTACAAAATTTATAGCACACGTATTCATAAAAATTCAAAATTTTTCATCAAATTTTGCAACTTTACATTTTAGCCCCTAAATCATGTTTTCATAAAAAAATAACTTTATAAAAGTTGTTTATCTATCACCAACCTTTCATTTTCTACCATAAATTTCTAATTTTCAGCATATACATCCATGACCCATTTTCCATACTTTGATAACTTTCAAATTGATCCCCTAAATAGATAGATTAGACTATCCCGATTCTAAAAATATCAAAAATACTAAAACCAGGACAAGGAAACTTACCCAATTAGGTCTTGAAAGTTTCTTCTCTATCTCCTAGGGTTTCCATATAATTTTGGGGTTGAAGATGACAAAATAATAAGATGATATATTTTATCATCTATTTTATTAATTAATTATTTCAATTTCCAATTTACTCCCTACTCTTTTCTAATTTTTCCATGGATGAGTCACCAAAAATCTACATACTTTTCTTTAATGGTTTAATTACCATATAAGGACCTCTAGTTTTGAATTCCATAGCTATTTAATCCTTATAGCTACTAGAATTCAACTTTTGCATTTTATGCGATTTAGTCCTTCAGTAATTAAACACTTAATCGATAAAATTTTTGTATCAAAATCTTCAAACGATATGTCTATCATAATACGACCATGTAATAAAATAAAAATAAATTTTGTTTTTGGGTCAAATTTGTGGTCCCAAAACCATTGTTCCGATTTCACTAAAAAATGGGATGCTACAAATCCAGCTAATGAGGAAGGGCACCAAGAAATGCGAGGAATGTGACTAGTAGTAGAGGAATGAAAAATGACTCCGCTATGAGATCCGAGGCCAAAGCACCTGTTAGAGCTTACGTTATTCACGCTCGCGATGATGCGTCATCACCCGATGTTATCACCGGTACATTTTCTCTCTATGACACTAATGTTATTGCATTGATTGATCCTGGATCAACTCATTCATATATTTGTATGAATTTGATGTCTAGTAAGAATTTTCCTGTTGAGTCTACTGAATTTGTGATTTAAGTGTCGAACCTCTTAGGCAAATATGTTTTAGTTGATAAAGTTTGCAAGTGCTGTCCTTTGATGATTCGGGGTTGCTGTTTTCTGGAAAATCTAATGCTTTGACAATTTGATGAGTTCGATGTAATTCTGGGTATGGATTGGTTGATGTTGCATGATGCTGCTGTGAATTGTAGACAAAAGACTATTGAATTGAAATGTTAGAATAGTGAAATCATTCAAATTGAATCAGATGAGTCGAGTAAATTGCTTGTTGTGATTTCGTCTATATTAGCTCCAAAATGTGTGAGAAAAGGTTGCGAAGCTTACCTTGCTTATGTTTTGAATACAAAAGTGTCCGAGTCAAAAATTGAATAAGTGCTAGTAGTCTGAGAATATTCAAATGTGTTTCTAAAAGAGTTACTAGGGTTACCACTGATCAGAGAGGTCGAGTTTGCCATTGAATTAGTGTCGGGAACATCATCGATATCTATGGCTCCATATAGAATGGCTCTGACAGAATTGAAAGAGTTGAAATCTCAGTTGCAAGAGTTAACGAATAGAGGTTTTGCACGACCTAGTTTTTCGCCCTAGGGTGCGCTAGTGTTGTTTGTAAAGAAGAAAGATGGACCAATGAGACTTTGTATTGATTATCATCATCTCAATAAGGTTACGATAAAGAACAAGTATCCTTTGTCGAGAATTGATGATTTATTTGATCAATTGAAAGGGGCAACAATGTTCTCAAAAATTGATTAGAGGTCTGGTTATTATCAGTTGCAAGTGAAAGATTCGGATGTGTCAAAAATTGCGTTCAGAACAAGTTACTGGCATTATAAATTTCTTATTATGCCTACTAATGCTCCTGCATTTTTTATAGATTTGATGAATCAAATCTTTAGACTGTATTTAGACGGATTTGTGTTGTATTCATTGACGACATTCTGATCTATTCACAAGATGAGTTTGAGCATGACAAGCACTTGAGGATTGTACTACAAACCTTGAGGGATAAGCAACTATTCTCTAAATTCAGGAAATGTGAGTTTTGGTCTGAGAAGTCTGATTTTTAAGACATATTGTTTCAGCTGAAGGCATACGAGTTGATCCGAGTAAGATTTTTGCATTTGTTGATTGGAAACCACTAAGAAATGTGTCCAAAGTCAAAAGTTTTCTAGGGTTAGCTAGTTATTATCGGCGTTTTGTTGAAGGGTTCTCAATGATTGCTACACCTATAACCAGATTGCTACAAAAAGATGTAAAATTTGAGCGGTCTGAAAAGCGTTAGTAAAGTTTTAAACAGTTGAAAGCATTGTTAACTGAGGCACCAGTTTTAGTTCAACTTGAGTCGGGTAAAGAGTTTGTAATTTTTAGCGATGCGTCATTAAACGGTTTGGGTTGTGTTTTGATGCAGGAGGGTAAAGTGATAGTTTATGCCTCCAGACAGTTTAAACTGCATGAAAAGAATTATCCTACGCGTGATTTAGAATTGGCTACTATTATATTTGCATTAAAAATTTGGCGACATCATTTATAAGGTGAAAAGTGCCATATCTTTACCGATCACAATAGCTTGAAATATATAATGACTCAGAAAGATCTGAATTTACGACAACGAAGATGGCTTGAGTTGCTAAAAGACTGTAACAACCCGAATTTGGGCCTAGTAGAATTGGGCCCATTGGGCCTTAGGCGTAGAAGCGTTTAAAATTTTTGGGAATAAGAGAATGACATTAGTGCAAGTTGGACTTATTAGGTGAGTGATTTTGGAAGGTTAGGGGGCTTCTATGAAGTCCCAGGTTCAAACTTTGGCTTTAGGAAAATTTTGGTTTTAGGTGAATAAAACCCTGAGAGTTAGTAGTGGGCTTTAAGAATAAAATGTGGAGAAAAATGACACAAGTGGAGTGTGTGGTGTAGTGGCAAAGTGATGCCACTTAAAAGGCAATGTGGTGACACCACAAAGAATGAAGGAGGTCCAAGGTTCAAGTCTTGGCTCTTGCATTTTGGATTTCTTTTTAAATGGACTCTAGAATTTTGCCATAGGGTTATATTGAGTTGCGCATGATTTTAGACACAAGAGGAGCTTGTAGCCAAGTGGTTAGCAGCGTGGATAATGTTACAAGGGAGCTTGGGTTCAAATCTCATGACAAACAAGGGAGTATTTATTTTGCGGATTGGACGAGAAGAGTTTGAGTTGGATTTAAACTCTGCTAACGGAGGGATCCCACATCGAAAAGATACAAAGAAGGAATGTGAGAAGCTAGCTATATATAGAGCATTCTATGAGGAGAGTTAATATACCTTGGTGGGCGTTTGGGTGTAGACCTAGACGATAATCACCAATAGTTGTGAAGGAAGGGCTACTATAACATGAGGTGCACAGTAAGGTTTCGGTTTCTGATAAGTGTATATTAAGTTATGATTAATCGTTAGGTGATGTCGATTGTAGGTTCATGACTAAAGGGTTTGCAGCGCTCGTAGTTACGAAGTGTGTACAAACACTACAGACACGATGTCGGCAATGCCGAAAAGCTAAAAAGCCGAAAGTGGCTAAATGGGCCAGGTGGGCCCTGAGGCTAAGTTTGATGAAATGGTTTGGCTGGTTATACGAATTGAATTAGACATGCATGATACATGATCTGAATTTGTTCTGGGCTTATTTGGCCATATGATGAGACTTGGGCCTGATGGGCCGTAATGATGTAATTTGGGTTTAATGAGCTTTATGGAGACGTAGACAAGTATGCTAGGGTTTATGGACCTTAGGCCTAGTTTGAACAACTCTTAAATTCCATAAGACTTTCTAATAGTTAAACATGTCTGTGAACAAGTCGCTGGGTTAGGTGTGGCAACGGGCATACGCATGTCTAGGATTGGATCTAGGGAGAGCTTGGTACTTAAGTGGCCCTAGTGGCCCACCTCTTCTTTTCTGGAATCCTACCTGGTGCATAGTATCCGTTCACTTTAGCCGCGAGGACTTGTTGATGGGCCAAAGTTCATAGCTAAAACCCGAAAGGGACCAAAATACCCCCTGTTTACGAAATTACCAAAATACCCTTGATTTGTGAAATAACCAAAATACCCCCGATTTATGAAATTACTAAAATACCCCTAGTTGGTAGAATTACCGAAATACCCTCGATTTGCAAAATTACCAAAATACCCCTACTTTATGAAAGTACCAAAATACCCCCGATTTGTGAAATTACCGAAATACTCCCCGTTTGTGAAACTACCAAATACCCTCGATTTATAAAATTTCTGAAATACCCCTAGTTTGTGAAATTACCAAAATACCCCTGGTTTGAAAAATTACCAAAATACCCTTGGTTAGCAAAATTATCGAAATACCCCTGGTTTGCAAAATTACCGAAATACCCTTGGTTTGCAAAATTATCAAATTACCCCTGGTTTACAAAATTACCGAAATACCCCTAGTTTGTAAAACTACCAAAATACCCCCAGTTTGTGAAATTATCGTTTTACCCCTAAACAATAAAATGATCGTTGTACCCTCGTGGTAGTACTAATGTTGTCTGTGTTAATTGTATGATTGATTATGTTCGAGATGCACTGCATACATGGATTAGTTATGAGTAGAATTACTGAATTACCCTTGGTAGGTAAATTACTAAAATACCCTCGGTAGGTAAAATTACCGTTATACACTTTGGGGTTGATTAGTGTGATTGTGTGTAACTTCTCACACCATTTATAGTGTCTTGATAACATATATATTTATGAATATTCTGTTAAATACCGAAAACTCAGTATGGCTATTGAAATCCCCGTGGAGGGTAAAGGCAATTCATCAGGTTAGTGACTTCTGTGATATTAATAGATTGTTCTGATGAGATGACATGTTATATGTGATAAGCATCCTATACATGCATGTTGAAACCTGTTGAAACCATACATCAGTGTCTTATGCTTGCATGGGGTTGGGATTGTGATATTAAAGGGGAAGTGTTGTAGTGGCTCTGCCATGATCTGTTGTAGTGGCTCTGCCACGATCTGTTGTAGTGGCTCTGCCATGATCTGTTGTAGTGGCTCTGCCACTATCTGTTCTGGTGACTATGTCACGATTCTGACGATAAGCAGCTAACTACAGCATGACTGGCATCGATGGTGTGTAGCGGTGAGGGTTGATTGTAGAAATCCCCATTAGTGTGATTGGTAGGTACGGTGGTGTGTAGCAGATGGAAAATTAGGTTGGGTTGGGTTTGCATCGCATTGCATACATGATCTGCTGTGACATATGATATGGGTTAAGGCCCAATCGAGGCTATTTTGGGCTAAGGCCCAATTGCCACCGTTACTATAATAGGCTTCGGCCCAGATTATTGTGATGCATGTTCTTACCGATGAGGGTTGTGCACATTGAGTTTTGAAACTCACACGCCTTTAATTTAATGTGTTAGGTTATCCCAAATAGACGACTCGACGTGGGAGAGGACTTGGAGATGGCCACACTACAAGAGGCTTGAATTTTCATTTATTTGTTTCAAAATACATGTTTTATTTACTTATTTTTCAGTGGACGTAATAAGACCTTGTATTCCGTTTTGACTTCAGATTTAATTTAGGTTTTGAGATTAAATGTTTATTTAATTATTAAACCTAAGTAAGCTCTTATGTTCAAACTTGGTTTACTAAATGCTTAAAATAATAAAATGGGTTTTTTTTTTAAACTTTAATTAATAAGTCTATTAGATTTTGGGCTTTTGGGCCTTAATTTCTTAATTAGCAAAATCGTTTTGAATTGTGCCTTTAATGTGACATTCTGGATTCGGGCTTAACTTCTAGGTCGAGTTTGGGGTGTTACATTTAGTGGTATCAGAGCCTAGGTTGCAAAGCTCGGGCTATGAAATGGGCCTTAGATTTTGGGTTTTTTAAAAAAAAGTTTTGGCAAGATTCTTGAAGTGTGGTTTATCGAGCCCTTGACATTGAGCCAAGTAATTTTTTCTGTTATTGTTTGAATTATGGAACTGTATAGATAATGGGCTACTTAAAAATAGGCTTTTAGAAACTAAAGCCCATAGGAAACTTAAGCCTGTAGTGGATTCTCGATTACGGAATAACTTTAAGAAAAAGTGTTAATACTTACATAAAACATGTGCCCTAAACAAGTGGAATTAAGTACTAATTTCATAAAATTCTTAATCAGAGTGTGCGGCAAAAGTATAGTGTTGTGACATGAGCGGTGTGTTTAGTAGTTAGTTGAAAATTTTGAGGATGAAATTTCTTTAAGGAGGGTAGATTTGTAACGACTCAAATTTGGGCCTAGTAGAATTCGGCCCATTAGGCTTTAGGCGTAGGAGCGTTTAAAATTTTTGAAATAAGAGAACGGCATTAGTGCAAGTTGGACCTATTAGGTGAGTGATTTTGGAAGGTTAGGGGGCTTCTATGAAGTCCCGGGTTCAAACTTTGGCTTTAGGAAAATTTTGGTTTTAGGTGAATAAAACCCTGAGAGTTAGTAGTGGGCTTTCAGAATAAAATATGGGGAAAAATGACACAAGTGGAGTGTGTGGTGTAGTGGCAAAGTGATGCCACTTAAAAGGCAAGGGGGTGACGCCACAAGGAAGAAAGGAGGTCCAAAGTTCAAGTCTTGGCTCTTGCATTTTGGATTTCTTTTTAAATGGACTCTAGAATTTTGCCATAGGGTTATATTAAGTTGCGCATGATTTTAGACATAAGAGGAGCTTGTGGCCAAGTGGTTAGCAGCGTGGATTATGCTACAAGGGAGCTTGGGTTCGGATCTCATGACAAGTAAGGGAGTATTTATTTTGCGGATTGGATGAGAAGAGTTTGAGTTGGATTTAAACTCTGCTAACGGGGGGATCCCACATCGGAAAGATACAAAGAAGGAAGGTGAGAAGCTAGCTATATATAGAGCATTCTATGAGGAGAGTTAATATACCTTGGTGGACGTTTGGGTGCAGACCTAGAGGATAATCGCCAATAGTTGCTAAGGAAGGGATACTATAACGTAAGGTGCACGGTAAGGTTTTGATATCTGATAAGTGTATATTAAGTTATGATTAATCATTAGGTGATGTCGATTGTAGGTTCGTGACTAAAGGGTTTCCAGCGCGCGCAGTTACCAGGTGTGTACAAACACTACACACATGATGTCAACAATGCCGAAAAGCTAAAAAGCCGAAAGTGGCTAAATGGGCCAAGTGGGCCCTGAGGCTAAGTTTGATGAAATGGTTTGGTTGGTTATACGAATTGAATTAGACATGCATGATACATGATCTAAATTTGTTCTGGGCCTATTTGGCCATATGATGAGACTTGGGCCTGATGGGCCGTAATGATGTAATTTGGGTTTGATGAGCTTTATGGGGACGTAGACAAGTATGCTAGGGTTTATGGACCTTAGGCCTAGTTTGAACAACTCTTAAATTCCGTAAGACTTTCTAATAATTAAATATATCTGTGAACAAGTCGCTGGGTTAGGGTGTGGCAACAGGCATACGCATGTCTAAGATTGGATCTAGGGAGAGCTTGGTACTTAAGCGGCCCTAGTGGCCCACCTCCTCTTTTCTAGAATCCTACCTGGTGCATAGTGTCCATTCACTTTAGCCGCGAGGACTTGTTGATGGGCCAAAGTTCATAGCTAAAACCCGAAAGGGACCAAAATAATTTCGCTTTTGTAAATTACCAAAATACCCTTGATTTCTTAAATAACCAAAATACCCCCGATTTGTGAAATTACCAAAATACCCCTGGTTTGTAGAATTATCAAAATACCCCCGATTTGTAAAATTACCAAAATACCCCTACTTTATGAAAGTACCAAAGTACCCATAATTTGTAAAATTACCGAAATAGCCCCAGTTTGTGAAATTATCAAAATACCCTCGATTTACGAAATTTTTGAAATACCCTTGGTTTGTAAAATTACCAAAATACCCCTGGTTTACAAAATTACAAAAATACCCCTGGTTAGCAAAATTATCGAAATACCTCTGGTTTGCAAAATTATCGAAATACCCCTAGTTTGCGAAATTATCGAAATACCCCTGGTTTACAAAATTACCAAAATACCCCTACTTTGCAAAATTATCGAAATACCCCTAGTTTGCGAAATTACCGAAATACCTTCGATTTGTGAAATTATCGTTTTATCCCTAAACAATAAAATGATCGTTGTACCCTCGTGGTAGTACTAATGTTGTCTGTGTTAATTGTATGATTGATTATGTTTGAGATGCACTGCATACATGGATTAGTTATGAGTAGAATTAAAATACCCTTGGTAGGTAAATTCTTGAAATACCCCGGTAGGTAAAATTACCGTTATACCCTTTGGGGTTGATTAGCGTGATTGTGTGTAACTTCTCACACCATTTATAGTGTCTTGATAACATATATATTTATGTATATTCTGTTAAATGCCGAAAACTCGGTATGGCTATTGAAATCCCCGTGGAGGGTAAAGGCGATTCATCAGGTTAGTGACTTCTGTGATATTAATAGATGGTTCTGATGAGATGACATGTTATATGTGATGAGCATCCTATACATGCATGCCGAAACCTGTTGAAACCATACATCAGTATCTTATGCTTGCATGGGGTTGGGATTGTGATATTAAAGGGGGAGTGTTGTAGTGGCTCTGCCATGATCTGTTGTAGTGGCTCTGCCATGATCTGTTCTAGTGGCTCTGCCACGATCTGTTCTAGTGACTATGTCATGATTCTGACGATGAGCAACTAACTGCAGCATGACTGGCATCGATGGTGTGTAGCGGTAAGGGTTGATTGTAGAAATCCCCATTGGTGTGATTGGTAAGTACTGGTGGTGTGTAGCGGATGGAAAATTAGGTTAGGTTGGGTTTGCATCGCATTGCATACATGATCTGCTGTGACATATGATATGGGTTAAGGCTTAACCGAGGCTATTTTGGGCTAAGGCCCAATTGCCACCATTACTGTAATGGGCTTCGGCCCGAATTATTGTGATGCATGTTCTTACCGATGAGGGTTGTGCACATTGAGTTTTGAAACTCACACACCTTTAATTTAATGTTTCAGGTTATCCCGAATAGACGACTCGACGTGGGAGAGGACTCGGAGATGGCCACACTACAAGAGGCTTGAATTTTCATTTATTTGTTTCAAAATACATGTTTTATTTACCTAATTTTCAGTGGACGTAATAAGACCTTGTACTCCATTTTGACTTCAGATTTAATTTGAGTTTTGAGATTAAATGTTTATTTAATTATTAAACCTAAGTAAGCTCTTATGTTCAAACTTGGTTTACTAAATGTTTAAAATAATAAAATGGGTTTTTTTAAACTTTAATTCATAAGTTATTAGATTTTGGGCTTTTGGGCCTTAATTTCTTAATTAGCAAAACTGTTTTGAATTGTGCTTTTAATGTGACATTCCAGATTCGGGCCTAACTTTTAGGCCGGGTTTGGGGTGTTACGAAGACTATGAGTTGGTGATTGATTATCATTTGGGGAAAGCGAACATAGTCGCGAATGCTTTGAGTAGAAAATCATAATTTTCTTTGAAAGAGATGAATATTGTAATATCCCGAATTATGGCTTATGCATTTTTGCTTAATAATATGAAATAGCATGCTTCTGTGTGTTAAGAATGTGTTGTATGAATTTTGTGAACTTTAGAAAATAAGAGAGTGCCTTAGAAAATATTAGATTTTTAAATCTAAAAGAGGAAGCTAAGTAGGGAGGCCTTAAGAAAATTTGTAAGGGAATTTGACATGAAATTGGGCTTGTTAAAGTGGTTGCAAGACGCCACTTAGGGCCTCTGTAAGTGACGCCACCAACAGGTGTAAATGGACCTATGTTCGAGCCACAAGGAAAGCAAATAAAAGATTTTATTTTGTTACAAGGAGAGAGGAAGTGGACGGCACACGGACTCTGGAGAAGAGGAAGTGGATGGCACAGGGACACTTCAAGATTTGGCTAAGGGGGAGTGAAATAAGGATTTGATAAGAGAGGATGTAGTGGCCGAATAGAGGACTCTAAGGGCTTGCATTATTTCGGCTTTGAGGTGTAGCAAGGGTGTGAGTGCCGAATTTTCTTTTAATGAACATCTATCTTCTCTTTCTTTCTCTATTTTGCTTCTTGGCCGAACCTTATAGCCTCAATCTTTTCTCTCTTTCTTTTTTACATTCATTCAATCATCATCCTCCCCAGGACCAATCTTTCTCTCTTTATTGACAAAAGCCGAAACTTGGAGTTGGTTCTACTCTTTGATAGCCGATTTCTCCATAGTTTCAAAAGCTGAAACTTGTCGATTCCTATCTAAGTCCACATAGCCGAATCTCCCCACTCTTGCATTTTCTCTCCTCACCATTAAAGTGTCGAAATCCTTCTCTTTGGGATCTAGAAGCCGTTTCTCTGAGGGTGCTTGAGTATTGGTAAGTATTTGCTATCCTAGCAATCGGTTCTCTTCCAATTGTGAGCCAAAATCAAGTGATTAGGCTTTGGACTAAAGTTGGTCGAATGATCTTTAAGGCCATAGTAATGTGTTCTCTTGTGTTTTGTGTATAGCCAGCGTTAAGGAGCATCAAGGGAGGTCTTGGATTTAATATCTCAAGGTGAGCCTGTGTAGTATTCGGCCATAAGCCACTTCTCATGAGTTTAAGTTGAAGTCGATTCTAACAATGGTTTAGTAGGGATCTCAACAATTTCAGGAAGAAAGTGCAGTTTCAGGATTTTAGATTCGCAAAGGTAAGTACATATACCAATCGGCCAAGGCCATATTCAGTAACTAGGATCTATTTCTTACTTATTCAAAAGCCGAAAACTAATCATTTAGGTGATCTAGTGTATGGCCGATTGCTAGGAGGGGATATTACAAAATTTCAGGATTTGAGAAGTACTCAAAATGTAACACCCCAAACCCGGCCCATTCACTACGACCGAATTTGAAATGCCACTGCGGAAGATGTTTGAAAAACTTTTGACTTAAAGTTAAAAACATAAAAATTTGTTGTCTTTGTAAAACATTGTTTGTTTAAAATTCTAAGTAAAACTTTATTATTACAAACTATCCGAATTGAAAACTGTAATGCATATTTTTAAGGTATAAATTGCCGAGAATAAAAACATTTTCAAATAATACTTTAATCGTCAATCCACTTTAAACTTAATAATAAACCTCAAATCCCTTAAAAGGCCCTTATTACAATAAACCTTACTTAAAAATTTCTGAAATATAAAATAAGTAAATAATTAAAGAAAACATCTTCTACCTGGGCCACCTCATATCCACTCCAACTCGGTCCAAGCTTATGCATCACCTGCAATGTTGGTAAAAATTTGGGTGAGTCACACAGACTCAGTGCATAGTTATTTCACATGCCTCCACACATGGGCTTGGTCCACATCCACACATCATTACATATCAGATGATAAGGCAATATATCCACATAATTCCATATATTGGGCTTGGTCCATATCCACATTAATCCACATAATCAGTCATGCAAAATGCATAAATATGCAACATGAAGCCCAACCCAACCTAATGTCCATCCGTCACACCTACCTTGGCAAACCCGCTGCCCAAGGCCATGGCTAATCCACCGATCAACCAAGTGATCCACATATCTTACCTTGGCAGACCTGCTGCACAAGGCCGTGGCTGAGCCACCGATCACATAAGTGATCCCACATATCAATCAGCCCACGGTGATGCACACAGCTATCAACCGCCGAGATGTGGCACCTAGCTAACACCTCCCTTGATGAGGCACATAGCCAACATCAAGCGCCAATGTAGCACAAGGCTAACATTAGACCACGTACATAAAGTACACCCTTTCCTTCGATAGTCACATCCCAAGTCTCATGCATACATATATATCATGGCAACATATAACTTGAACAATTATACATCACATGCCATCACATTTCATACATATATCAAATGTAAATCAACGTCATAAAATACTGACATGGTTGAACGATTACCCATCATGGGTATCCACCATTTTAGCCCTTACTTCGGCTACCATTCACATCATATCACATATACATAAATATAACACATACACACAACAAGAGAACAGTGAGATAACTATGCACCTTTTCTTTGGCACAATTTATCAAATCCCGAAAGTTCCTTTTAATCACTGTCGATCTGCCCCTAAACATCCATAGTCCAAATCGGGCAACATAATAAACCTAATGGCCTATGGCCGAATATCAAAACCTCCTTACCTTACTAATCTAAATCCCAAATCACCACTTGCCCCTTGAATAGTCGGAATCCCTGCTTAACAACCATTAGAATCGGCTTAGCACATGAAAACTCTAAAGATGGCCCTTGGCCGAATACCTTTTTGACTTACCTTGGCTTACCTTGATTACTTCCATCCCGAAAGACTCCTTTGATGCTCCCAATGTCGGCACTATATAAACACCCTCAGAGAAATGGCTTCTAGATCCCAAAGAGAAAGAGTTTCGGTACTTAATGGTGAAGAGAGAAAACGCAACAATGGAGAGGGTTTAATGTTTAGAGGATTCGGCTATGGTGTTTCCAAATGAAGATGTAATACTCGGCAATGGCAACCTTAAAGGAGATTTCGATTTAAGCAAAATAAAAGAAAAGAAAGAGATGTGAAAGAAGAAAGAAAATACATGCACAAATGGTTCTAACTTTCGGCTCTTGTCAAAGGAAAATAAGGTGCAAATTTCGGCAACACACTAAGATGAAAAGAAAGTTTGAAAGAGAGAATTATATGGCCAACAATTTCGGCAAAAAGAAAATGAAGAAAAAGAATTGCCAAGAACTGATCAGCCCTATTTATATTACCCAATTTCGGTACACCTATTTCTTATCATATCCCTTAATTCTTCCCTATCATATCCCTTATTCTCTCCTCATTTATCTCTTATCCTATCATATAAAATAAAGCCACAATTTTCTCCTAATCTTCCTCCTATCCTTTCAAAATTCAACCAACCCTCTAGCCCCAAAACCGACCAGTCCATGGCCAAGAGAGTCAACCTTTGCCAACTATTCTATCCATAACACATTCCTCAATTCAAGCCTTATGTCCCTTATCATTCCAAATTTTCTTGATTCCATACCTTAAGTTAACACTTACCTTATTTCCTTAGTCTACTATCCATAAAAGATAAAGTCCAACCTTACCTTAATTAGAGTTGACCGACACATGCCATACACATGCAAAATAAAAGTCACCTTATTGCCATTCATGGGATTGAACCTCTTCCTCATGCAATTACTCATGCGCCAACACCACTTTACTACTAGTTCATTTATGCTAACATTAAACACTTAAATTAACTTAAGCATCATAATCACTTGATCCACTTCACTAAATTCTCCATACTAAAATTATTCTAAACCAATTAATTCCAAGCCTTCCCTTTTTTTTTTTTAATACTTAAAACCAAATTTTCTCCTATAGCTCAGCCTTCCTTAGCTTATAACTAGCACCTAAAATACCTCAATCAACACCACAATGACCACACTTATGCAAAATAATTTAATAAAATTTAACCCCTATTTCAGGATGTTACAATTCTACCCTCCTTAAAAATAATTTCGTTCTCGAAATTACTTACTAACGAACAATCGTACATTCTAACTCACCACACTACGCTGCTGCTGCGCACTCTGATCCTAAAGAACTATCATACTTTCTAGGCACATCTCTAAGTTCACAATCAGGGTTTCATACACCTCACTAGCAACATAAGAACGAACTGACTTTACAACGAACAAGGCAATGAAGGGTATTCCAAAAATAAGAATTTACCCGTTGTCACATCTGGCACATCACTATCCTCGCGACGGCCGACTGCATAAACCAACCTTGGCTGCCTTGCATCAGAACCTTCAGTACCTCCGCTTGGTGCTCCACGACCTTAGCCGAAACCATTTCCTCCATGGTTCAGACCACGACCCCTCGTCGCTTGCTGATTATTCCTACCCACCGCTCATAACCTCGCCTCGTCTCGAGCCCTACTCGGATCCCGAGGACGATCTTTAATCAAATGAGACTTGGACTTACACCTAAAACATTCCGTGCTCGATTCCAAAGACTCGCCAATATGATACCTTCCACACCGAGCACACGGACGGTCCGAATTTCCAGTAGCTGGCTTAATAACACGAGCAGAATTCTCAACCCTCGGTCTTTTTTGAAACTCTCCAGATGACCCTGACGGTCCATAACTCCTCTTATCCCGGTTCCTATCCTTATCTCTGTTCTGTCTCACAGAGTCCTTAATCCCTTCAGCTACCTTAGCCTTCTCTACTAATACGGTGAACTCTCGCTCTTGTTGCGGAGCTATTAACAACCTTAAGTCATCCCTTAGTCCGTCCTCGAACCGGACATATCGCTCATGCTCCGTAGCCACTACTCCTCGAGCATACCGGCTTAACCTTAGGAATTCAGCCTCGTACTCCGCTACGGACTTGTTCCCTTGAACCAGCCCCAGAAATGCCTTCCTTTGCGCATCAATATAACAAGTACCAATATACTTTTTTTGGTACACTGCCTTAACATAATCCCAAGTGAGATCCTCCACTGTAGCACCATCTCAAACTGTGAGCCACCACTGATACGCCTCATCGCGAAGCAGTGCCACCATTCCTTTTACTTTCTGCTCAGCGGTTAGATCGAGCTCATCCATAATTCGCTCGGTCGCCTCCAACCAATACTCAGCGGTACTGGGTGTCACACCAGATACGCCACGGAACACCTCAGCTCCATTGGCTCGGAGTTGCTCGAGTACAGACTTCCTAGCTCTCATATTTCCACCTGCTCTAGCCACCATCTCAAGAACTCGCAGCACCGCCTGCGATACCGCATCATCCCCTATCTGATCTTGCTGCTCAACACCAAAAGCTAGTGGTGGTGGCAGTGGTACCTCATTCTCAGACCCTTGTCCCGATCTAACGGGTTCTGATACAGCCATTCTTCCCCTACCGCATCCACGACGACCTTGTCCTCTAGAACTCATATCTAACATCGCGATTTAATCTGATTAAAAAGTTTTATGCATTAGAAATTTTGTTTCACTGTTTATCCACGAGCAAATTTTATGATAAGAAGTCTCCAGAAGTAGTTCTTTCGATTAATCAAAGTTTCAGTTCCAGTTTTCTACCCTAATTCAGAGAAACACACACATTCAATGATATCCATCACACACACATTCAACACATCATTATGGGCATTTCTGAACATTCCCGACCAATGGGTAATTTCGTCATTTTCCCTATAGGGGTATTTTCATAATTAATTGGGGTCAACTTTAAAAATAATCTTTACAAATCAAGGAATTTTGAAATCTCAAAGTCTCGAGGGTATTTTGGAAAATATTCTTCGAATCAAGGGTATTGCAGAAATTTTGGAAATCGGGGTTATTCCGGTAATTTTAAAAATCAGGTGCATTTCCGTAAATTCTCCAAATCAGGGTATCTTGAATTTTCACAAAATAGAGTTTTTGGACACTTTTGTAAAATAGAGTAATTTTATTAAAATCAAGGGTAATATGGAGATTTTAGAAACCAAGGGCATTTTCGTAATTTTACAGCTCGGGGGTATTTTAGTAATTTTGTAAATCGGGTGTATTTCAGAAAATTTTTAAGTCTAAAAGGATTTTATAAATCAGAGGGGTAATTTGGTAAATTTAAAACTAAGATCTTTATGAAACAGTATGGCTAGTCCCTTTAGGGTTTTAGTTATCGGGTTTAGCCCGTGAATAGGTCCTCTTGGTTAGGGTGAACCGTAGCTACGCACCAGGTAGGATTTGAGTAAAGAGGAGGTGAGTCACTAGGACTGCTTAAATACCAAGCTCTTACTGAATCCACTCCTAGACATGCATACAATGGTTGCCACACCCTAACTCGGCGACTTAGTCACAGGTTTGTTTGGTTGTATTTAAGTCTTATGTACTTGTGTTTTTGAGTAGACTAGTCCTAGGGTTCAACAGATCCTAGTTCACTAATCTACGTTCCCTTCATGCTTATAGAATTTACATTCACAATCCACTTCAGTAGTTGGAAGTACTTACAGTGGACTTGGTCGAGAGATCACAGTGCCATGCAGAATAAACTGAAAAATTTATGAAAGCCCAAATCTTTGAAAGGCCCACCTTAAAAATAATATTTTTGGGCCCAAAACCCTCAAAGACAAGTTTTGAATCGGACTCTGATACCAAAATGTAACACCCCAAACTCGGCTCATTCACTACGACCGAATTTGAAATGCCACTGCGGAAGATGTTTGAAAAACTTTTGACTTAAAGTTAAAAACATAAAAATTTGTTGTCCTTTGTAAAACATTGTTTGTTTAAAATTCTAAGTAAAACTTTATTATTACAAACTATCCGAATTGAAAACTGTAATGCATATTTTTAAGGTATAAATTGCCGAGAATAAAAACATTTTCAAATAATACTTTAATCGTCAATCCACTTTAAACTTAATAATAAACCTCAAATCCCTTAAAAGGCCCTTATTACAATAAACCTTACTTAAAAATTTTTGAAATATAAAATAAGTAAATAATTAAAGAAAACATCTTCTACATGGGCCACCTCATATCCACTCCAACCCGGTCCAAGCTTATGCATCACCTGCAATGTTGGTAAAAATTTGGGTGAGTCACACAGACTCAGTGCATAGTTATTTCACATGCCTCCACACATGGGCTTGGCCCACATCCACACATCATTACATATCAGATGATAAGGCAATATATCCACGTAATTCCATATATTGGGCTTGGCCCATATCCACATTAATCCATATAATCAGTCATGCAAAATGCATAAATATGCAACATGAAGCCCAACCTACCTAATGTCCATCCGTCACACCTACCTTGGCAAACCCGCTGCCCAAGGCCGTGGCTAATCCACCGATCAACCAAGTGATCCACATATCTTACCTTGGCAAACTGTTTGACAAGGTAGTGGTGAGCCACCGATCACATAAGTGATCCCACATATCAATCACCCACGGTGATGCACATGACTATCAACCGCCGAGATGTGGCACCTAGCCAACACCTCCTTGATGAGGCACATAGTCAACATCAAGCGCCAATGTAGCACAAGGCTAACATTAGACCACGTACATAAAGTACACCCTTTCCTTCGATAGTCACATCCCAAGTCCCATGCATACATATATATCATGGCAACATATAACTTGAACAATTATACATCACATGCCATCATATTTCATACATATATCAAATGTAAATCAACGTCATAAAATACTGACATGGTTGAACGATTACCCATCATGGGTATCCACCATTTTAGCCCTTACTTCGGCTACCATTCACATCATATCACATATACATAAATATAACACATACACACAACAAGAGAACAGTGCGATAACTATGCACCTTTTCTTTGGCACAATTTATCAAATCCCGAAAGTTCCTCTTCATCACTGTCGATCTGCCCCTAAACATCCATAGTCCAAATCGGTCAACACAATAAACCTAATGGCCTATGGCCGAATATCAAAAACCTCCTTACCTTACTAATCTAAATCCCAAATCACCACTTGCCCCTTGAATAGTCGGAATCCCTGCTTAACAACCATTAGAATTGGCCTAGCACATGAAAACTCTAAAGATGGCCCTTGGCCGAATACCTTTTTGACTTACCTTAGCTTACCTTGATTACTTCCAATCCCGAAAGACTCCTTTGATGCTCCCAATGTCGGCACTATACAAACACCCTCAGAGAAATGGCTTCTAGATCCCAAAGAGAAAGAGTTTCGGCACTTAATGGTGAAGAGAGAAAATACAACAATGGAGAGGGTTTAATGTTTAGAGGATTCGGCTATGGTGTTTCCAAATGAAGATGTAATACTCGGTAATGGCAACCTTAAAGGAGATTTTGATTTAAGCAAAATAAAATAAAAGAAAGAGATGTGAAAGAAGAAAGAAAATACATGCACAAATGGTTCTAACTTTCGGCTCTTGTCAAAGGAAAATAAGGTGCAAATTTCAAGAACACACCAAGATGAAAAGAAAGTTTGAAAGAGAGAATTCTATGGCCAACAATTTAGGCAAAAAGAAAATGAAGAAAAGAATTGCCAAGAACTGATCACCCTATTTATATTACCCAATTTCTAAGACACCTATTTCCTATCATATCCCTTAATTCTTCCCTATCATATCCCTTATTCTCTCCTCATTTATCTCTTATCCTATCATATAAAATAAAGCCACAATTTTCTCCTAATCTTCCTCCTATCCCTTTCAAAATTCAACCAACCCCTCTAGCCCCAAAAACTGACCAGGTCCATGGCCAAGAGAGTCAACCTTTGGCAACTATTCTATCCATAACACATTCCTCAATTCAAGCCTTATGTCCCCTTATCATTCCAAATTTTCTTGATTCCATACCTTAAGTTAACACTTACCTTATTTCCTTAGTCTACTATCCATAAAAGATAAAGTCCAACCTTACCTTAATTAGAGTTGACCGACACATGCCATACATATGCAAAAATAAAAGTCACCTTATTGCCATTCATGGGATTCGAACCTCTTCCCTCATGCAATTACTCATGCGCCAACACCACTTTACTACTAGTTCATTTATTCTAACATTAAACACTTAAATTAACTTAAGCATCATAATCACTTGATCCACTTCACTAAATTCTCCATACTAAAAATTATTCTAAACCAATTAATTCCAAGCCTTCCTTTTTTTTTAATACTTAAAACCAAATTTTCTCCTATAGCTCGTGCCTTCCTTAGCTTATAACTAGCACCTAAAATACCTCAATCAATACCACAATGACCACACTTATGCAAAATAATTTAATAAAATTTAACCCCTATTTCAAGATGTTACACAAATCGGTAAGCAAGGTAAGATTTCGGTTATGTTTCCTTCGGGATTTGATCATATAGCTGAATAAGTTTTGCTAATATGTCTAACACTGGCCGAATTTAGGAACTAAGATCTAAAGCGTTAGATCGGGATTTTTGGGATTTCAATTAAGCGCTAGGTAAATCAGGGTGTACCCCACACTAAGCTTTAATTAATTGACGGTTATGTTTTAATTAATATGTTACAAGAATATGTTATGATGTGGCTAAGAGTACCATGCAATGGTACAAAGTACTGTGCACGCTTACCCACTTCTACTATGAGTATGATAAGATTCGTTATGGCACATATGTCAATAGTGAGAAGAATGTGAAATAAAGCATGATATTGCATGATATGTTTGACATGGGGCATATGGGTGATATGTAAAGGGGAAGTGAATTGGTGGTTATATACCCCAATATCTGAATGTGGTGACTTATGTCACAATATCTGAATGTGGTGACTTATGTCACGAATATTTATCTGGTGGCTATGCCACAAATTTTATAAGGGCGATGAGCACGTCGACTGCAGCGATTGCCTTCGATGGTTTGTAGCGGAAGGAGGGTTGACTTAGTAGTCCCCACGGTGTGATGGTTGGTACGGGTGATGTGTAGCGGATGGTTATCTAGGTTTGGGTTTGGGTTTGCATCATTAATTACATATGTTATTATGTATGATTTGACATGCCTGAATTTAATTGAGACTTAGTGTCAGTTGTACACATTGAGTCTGTTTGACTCACCCCGTTGTGGGAATATTTTTTAGGTGACGCTCAGTAATGGTCCGGGTCGGCAAGAGCTTAGTGGTGACCATGCTTAGCACGAATTTTATTAGTTGGACATTTTATTTTATTTAAGTACCTTAAATTTTATTTTAGGTTTATTTTTGATGTAATAAGGCTATAGTATGAACTGTTCATGCATGCACTTAAATTATTTTATTATGGCACGATACTTATCAAATTAAAGTAAGCAAATTGTCTTAATAATAAATGAAAAATGTTTTGACATCTAAAATACAAATGATTTTCAATTTAATTAACAAACTTTAAAGACTCGACTTTTACCGATAACTCATGGTTTTGAAATATAACCATGAACTTTTAACAAAACGAAATCTTTGAAAATTTTTCTATGTTTTCAACTTGAACCCTAATCAACTGTTTTCAAAAACACGAAAATTTTTAGCAAAGATTCAAATGAGATTCGAATGGTTTTTCCCAAAAGCATGCCAGATCCGGTCAGGGCTTGTGGGCCGAGTTTGGGGTGTTTCAGTTTGGTATCAGAGCCCAGTTCAAAACTCAACCTTGAGGGCTTTTTTGGGCCCAAAATGTTTTCTTTCTTTTGAAATTGGATTTTATAAGAAATTGAGCGGGTTTTCGAGCATGGCACCTAAGTCTCCGACCCGAAGTCCACCAGGTAAGTACCCCTATCTATTGTGTGAATTACAATATGACTTGTAGAAGGGTAGAAATGGAACATAGATTAGTATATTAAGTATTTGAACCCTAAGACTAGTTTACCCCAACAATTGCATAAAACTTTAAATGCCTAATTAAACAAACCTGTGTCTAAGTCACGAGTTAGGGTGTGGCAACCATTGTGTGCATGTCTAGGATTGGTTTCGATGGGAGCTTGGTATTTAAGCAGTCCTAGTGACTCACCTCCTCTCTACTCGAATCCTACCTGGTGCGTAGTGACGATTCACCCTAACCAAGAGGACTCAAACACAGGCTAAACCCAATAACTAAAACCCGAAAGGGACTAGCCATATTTTTATAACAACCCTAGTTTTAAAATCACCAAATTACCCCTTTGACGTATAGGAAAACTATTTTGAAAAAAAATTTCAAAATAGTCTTGATTTATTAAAATGACCTAAATACCCCTGGTTGGAAAAAAATTTACTAAAATGCCCTTGGATCATAAAATTTCCAAACTACCCACAGTTTTTATCAAGATTCTCTTACCTTACAAATATCCAAAAACCCTACTTTTACAAAATATTAAGATACTCTGATTTGAAAAAATTTACGAAATTACCCCTGATTTGCAAAATGACCAAATTACCCCTAACCTGTATCAAATGACCAAAATACCCTCAGGGAGGAAAATTACCGAAGTACCCTCAAATTAGAAATCTTTAAAAATACCCTTGTTTTGAAAAGTCACCAGGAACCATATTTTATGAAAAATTACCGAAATGACCCTGGCTTGTAAAATTACAAAAATACCCCTAATGTATAAAATAACCATTTCACCCTTGAAATTTCTCTAGCAAGTATTTTGATTTTATAAAAATATCAACAATCTCTATTTTGCAACATTTTCAAATATCCTAATTTGGAAAAAAAATTTACCAAAATACCCCTATAGGACAAAATTACGAAAATGCCCCTAGGTAGTGGAAAACAACAAATAATGACAACTACAACATTTCTCTGTAATGAACGCAAGTTCGTGTGTGTGATGAAATGAATGATTTGAGACTGTATGTGTATGAAATCGAAAGAACTACTTCCTAGAACTATTAAACATAAAACTATTCGTGATAAATCAGTGGAACAAAACTAATACATAAAATTCTTTAAATCAGATAAGTGCAAATTGGAAGTATGAATTCAAGGGGACGTGGTCGTAACGTGCGAGGCCATGGTAGAGGCCAAATGACTGTGTGAAAGCTCGTTAGATCGGGTCAAGGATCTAAAAATGAAATGCCACCACCACCGCCAGTCGCTGATGTGGAATATTAGGATCAGACGGGGGATGATGCAGTGTCAAAGGCAATGCTGCGGGTCTTGGAAAGGGTGGTTGGAGCAGGTGGAGGCATGGGAGCTCAGAAGTCGGTACCTAAGAGACTCTGAGCCAACGGAGCTGAAGTATTCCGTGGTGTATCTGGTGTGGCACCCAGTACCGCTGAGTATTGGTTGGAAGCGACTGAGCGGATTATGGATGAGCTCGATTTAACTTCCGAGGAAAAACTGAAAGGAATGGTGTTGCTTCTCCGCGATGATTCATATCAATGGTGGCTCACAGTTCGGGATGGTGCTACAATTGAGGAACTCACTTGGGATTATGCTAAGGCGGCATACCAGAAGAAGTATGTCGGTACTCATTACATTAATGCGCAGAGGAAGGCATTTCTGGGGCTGGTTCAAGGGAACAAATCAGTGGCAGAGTACGAAGCTGAATTCCTAAGGCTGAGCCATTATGCTCGAGGCATAGTATCAACTGAGCATGAGCGGTGTGTCCAATTTGAGGATGGGCTGAGGGATGACTTGAGACTGTTGATAGCTCCACAGCAAGAGCGGGAGTTTACTGTGTTGGTGGAGAAGGCCAAGGTAGCCGAGGGTATCAAGGATTTTTAAGGCAGAACACCGATTGGAATAGGCAGAAGAGAGGCTTTGGATCTTAGGGTCTTCTAGGAATGAGCAAAAGAGGCCTAGAGTTGATGGGTCATGAGGTCGCTAAGTTACTAGAGGCGATGATCGCATTTGCGATCGATATGGGAAGAAACATTTAGGAGAGTGTTGGAAGAAGACGGGAGGATGCTTCAAGTGTGGGTCCAAGGACCACATGATTAAGGATTGTCCTATGAGAACCGAAGGGGGACGACCAGTAAGTCAAGGTCCTAACCAGGCTGGAAGGGGTGGACAGCAGCCTCAGCGGGGCTATGGTTCGAATGGTAGAGGTAACGATGTTGGTAGAGGACGGGGAACACCGGGCTGAGGTGTTGGTAACACGGAGGCCAGGCAATCGGGTTTGGATTATGCGATTCATCGGAGGGAGGATGGAGACGCGCCGGACGTCATAATCGATACGTTCTTTATATCGGGCAAACCTTATGTTGCTTTGATTGATGTGGGCTCAACCCATTCTTATGTTGCGTGTAGAGTAGTTGAAACTCTAGGAATAGCCTCTGAACTTTCTAATAGGGAGATGACTATAGTAAGCCCATTAGGCCAAACTGTAGTAGTGAACAAGATATTTCAGAGTGTGCCTTTGGAGCTCCAGGGAGCGGTATTTCATGCCGACTTAATAGAATTATCTTTCAGGGAATTTGATCTTATACTTGGTATGGACTGGCTAGTGGAGCACCGGGCTGTGTTGGATTGTGCAGCTAAACGAATGGAGTTAAAGACCCTAGAGGATGAGGTGATAGTTATGATAAGAGAAAGAAGGAACTACTTGTCTAACGTAGTTTTTGCTTTGAAGGCTGATAAGATGGTACGAAAAGGGTGTAAGGCATTTTTGGCTCTCGTTAGTGCTTTAGATATGAACGAAGAGGGAGTTAGTGGAGTTAGAACGGTAAGGGAGTTTGTGGATGTTTTTCCCGAGGAGTTACCCAGAATACCCCGGACAGGGAGGTGGAGTTTGGAATTGAGTTGCTACCAGGTACAGCTCCTATGTCAATCGCCCCATAGAGAATGGCACCAAAGGAGTTGGTTGAGCTCAAGGCTCAAATTCAAGAGTTGCTAGACCGTGGATTTATTCGACCCAGTGTATCTTCATGGGGAGCACCGGTCTTGTTCGTGAAGAAGAAGGACGGAACTATGCGCATGTGCATAGATTATCGTCAGTTGAATAAGCTGACTATCAAGAACAAGTATCCATTGCCCAGAATAGATGACTTGTTCGATCAGCTGAAGGGGGCCGCAGTATTCTCAAAGATAGATCTAAGGTCTAGATATCATCAGCTTAAGGTAAAGGAGGTTGATATCCATAATACGGCTTTCCGGACAAGGTATGGGCATTTTGAGTTCGTAGTAATGCCGTTTGGATTGACAAATGCCCCAGCCGTATTTATGGACATGATGAACTGGGTTTTCCAACCCTATTTGGACCGGTTTGTTGTTGTGTTCATAAACGATATCTTGGTGTATTCAAAGTCTGAGGAAGAACACGATGAGCACCTCCGAGTTGTGTTACAAGTGTTGAGGGAGAAGAAGCTCTACTCCAAATTCAGCAAGTGGGAATTTTGGCTTAAGGAGGTTACGTTTCTAGGACATGTGGTATCTGCTGAAGGGATAAGGGTGGATTCTCGGAAGATTAAGGCAGTTTTGGATTGGAAACCCCTTAAGTCTGTGGCAGAAATTTAGAGTTTCTTCGAATTAGCAGGCTATTACCGAAGGTTTGTAGAAGGGTTCTCATCGATAGCCGCACCTCTGATAAAGTTGTTGAGAAAGAAAGTGCCTTTCGTATGGACCGATAAGCAACAAGAGAGCTTTGAGAAGCTTAAGAGGGTCTTGATCGAAGCTCCAGTTTTGATTCAGCCAGAGGCGGGGAAGGATTTTGTGGTGTATTGTGATTCTTTCCATACAGGTTTGGGTTTCGTATTAATACAAGATGGGAAAGTAGTCGCTTATGCATCTCGACAACTAAGGCCACACAAGGTTAACAACCCAACTCACGACTTGGAATTGGCGGCAGTGGTCTTTGCTCTTAAAGTGTAGAGGCATTACTTATATGGAGAAAAGTCAGTAATTTACACGGACCACAAGAGCCTGAAGTATCTGCTGACTTAGAAAGAGCTAAATCTGAGACAGCGAATGTGGGTGGAGTTATTGAAGGATTATGATTGCTCCATAGAGTACCACCTGGGCAAGGCGAATGTGGTGGCAGATGCCTTAAGTCGGAAGGTAGTGTCAGATCTGAGTGCTATGTTCGCACATCTAAGCTTGTATGACAATGGAAGTTTGTTGGCAGAGCTGCAAGTAAAGTCGACATGGTTGAATGAGGTAAAGGAAAGTCAGTTAATGGATGAGGATTTAAGTGCTAAGTTATGGCAGGTGCAGAATGGAGAGTTGCAGGATTATGGTATTAATGACGAGGGAGTATTATGCTTCAAGGGTAAGGTCTGTATGCCGAAGGACGAGGAGCTAAGGCAAAGAATTCTTTGGGAATCGCATAGTAGCCCTTATGCTATGCATCCTGGAGGCAGTAAATTGTACAGAGATTTAAGGGAATAGTTTTGGTGGCCTGGTCTTAAGCGGGAAGTTACCGAATATGTTGGCAAGTGTTTGACGTGCCAGCAAGTTAAGGCTGAACACCAAGTTTCGTCAGGGTTGCTTCAGCCAATACAAATTTCGCAGTGGAAGTGGGAGAGAATTACCATGGACTTCGTTAGTGGGCTTCCCCTTACGCTACTAAGAAGGACTCGGTATGGGTGATAGTGGATCTTCTGACAAAGTCAGTGCATTTCTTACCAGTACGGGTTGACTATTCTTTGCAGAAGCTGGCAAAGTTATATGTGGCAAAAATTGTGAGGTTGCACGGAGTGCCGATGTCAATTATCTCGGATAGGGATCTGAGGTTCACGTCTCAATTTTAGAAAGCTCTACATCAAGCTTTAGGCACTAGATTGGATTTCAGTACGGCTTTTCATCCACAATTAGACGGTCAATCTGAGCGAGTAATACAAGTGTTAGAGGATATGTTAAGAGGCCGTGTGATAGACTTCAGAGGAAGTTGGGAAGAATATTTGCCTCTAGTGGAATTTGCTTACAACAACAGCTCTCAGGCCAGTATTAAAATGGCACCGTACGAAGCGCTGTATGGACAAAAGTGTCGCACTCCTACGTGTTGGACGGAATTGAGAGAACGTCAGATTTTGGGTCCAAAAAATTGTGACAGAATCTGAGGAGAAGGTTAAGATAATCCGGGCACAGTTAAAGGAGGCTTCTGACAGGTAAAAGTCTTATACAGATCTCAAACGGAAGGAGATCGAATTTGATGTGGGAAATTAAGTGATTCTTAAAGTGTCGCCTTGGAAGAAGGTGATGAGATTTGGTCGGAAAGGGAAACTAAGTCCAAGGTTTATAGGACCTTATCGAGTATTGAAGCGAGTCGGACCAGTGGCATACCAGTTAGAGTTGCCTCTGGAGTTGAAGCAGATGCACAAAGTATTCCATGTTTCCATGCTACGTCGGTATCGATCGGATCCATCTCATGTAGTGCCGATGGAAGAGGTGGAGCTAAGGCCAGACTTGTCCTACGAGGAGGAGCCGATTCAGATCTTAGAGCGAGATGTGAAAGTGTTGCAAAGGAAATCAGTTCCTCTAGTCAAGGTATTATGGCGAAATCATAGATCGGAAGAAGCTTCGTGGGAGTCGAAAGAGGCGATGCGACAGCAATACCCTCACCTATTCTAGCCAGGTAATTTCGAGGTCGAAATTATTTTAAGAGGGTAGAACTGTAATATCCCGAATTATGGCTTATGCATTTTTGCTTAATAATATGAAATAGCATGCCTTTGTGTGCTAAGAATGTGTTGTATGAATTTTGTGAACTTTAGAAAATAAGAGAGTGCCTTAGAAAATATTAGATTTTTAAATCTAAAAGAGGAAGCTAAGCAGGGAGGCCTTAAGAAAATTTGTAAGGGGAATTTGACATGAAATTGGGCTTGTTAAAGTGGTTGCAAGGCGCCACTTAGGGCCTCTCAGAAGTGACGCCACCAACAGTGTAAATGGACCTAGGTTCGAGTCACAAGGAAAGCAAATAAAAGATTTTATTTTGTTACAAGGAAAAGAGGAAGTGGACGGCACATGGACTCTGGAGAAGAGGAAATGGACGGCACAGGGACACTTCAAGATTTGGCTAAGGGGGAGTGAAATAAGGATTTGATAAGAGAGGATGTAGTGGCCGAATAGAGGACTCTAGGGGCTTGCATTATTTCGACTTTAAGGTGTAGCAAGGGTGTGAGTGCTGAATTTTCTTTTAATGAACATCTATCTTCTCTTTCTTTCTCTATTTTGCTTCTTGGCTGAACCTTATAACCTCAATCTTTTCTCTCTTTCTTTTTCTGTTCATTCGAATCATCATCCTCCCCAGGACCAATCTTTCTCTCATTATTGACAAAAGTCGAAACTTGAAGTTGGTTCTACTCTTTGATAGCCGATTTTTCCATAGTTTCAAAAGCCGAAACTTGTCGATTCCTATCTAAGTCCACATAGCCGAATCTCCCCACTCTTGCGTTTTCTCTCTTCACCATTAAAGTGCCGAAATCCTTCTCTTTGGGATCTAGAAGCCATTTCTCTGAGGATGCTTGAGTATTGGTAAGCATTTTCTATCCTAGCAATCGATTCTCTTCCAATTGTGAGCCAAAATCAAGTGATTAGGCTTTGGACTAAGATTGGCCGAATGATCTTTAAAGCCATAGTAATGTGTTCTCTTGTGTTTTGTGTATAGCCAGCGTTAAGGAGCATCAAGGGAGGTCTTGGATTTAATATCTCAAGGTGAGCCAGTGTAGTATTCGGCCATAAGCCACTTCTCATGAGTTTAAGTTGAAGCTGATTCTAACAATGGTTTAGTAGGGATCTCGACAATTTCAAGAAGAAAGTGCAGTTTCGGGATTTTAGATTCGCAAAGGTAAGTAAAGATACCAATCGGCCAAGGCCATATTCAGTAACTAGGATCTATTTCTTACTTATTCAAAAGCCAAAAACTAATCATTTAGGTGATCTAGTGTGTGGCCGATTGCTAGGAGGGGATATCATAAAATTTTAGGATTTGAAAAGTACTCAAATCGGCAAGCAAGGTAAGATTTCGGTTACATTTCCTTCTGGATTTGATCATATAGCCAAATAAGATTTGCTAATATGTCTAACAATGGCCGAATTTAGGAACTAAGATCTAAGGCGTTAGATCAGGATTTTTGGGATTTCAATTAAGCGCTAAGTAAATCAGGTGTGTACCCCACACTAAGCTTTAATTAATTGAAGGTTATATTTTAATTAATATTTTACAAGAATATGTTATGATGTGGCTAAGAGTACCATGCAATGGTACAAAGTACTCAGGTACGTTTACCCACACCTACTATGAGTATGATAAGATTTGTTATGGCACATATGTCAATAGTGATAAGAATGTGAAATAAAGCATGATATTGCATGATATGTTTGACATGGGGCATATGGGTGATATGTAAAGGGGAAGTGAATTGGTGGTTATATACCCCAATATCTGAATGTGGTGACTTATGTCACAATATCCGAATATGGTGACTTATGTCACAATATCTGAATGTGATGACTTATGTCACGAATATTTATCTGGTAGCTATGCCACAAATTTTATAAGGGCGATGAGCGCGTCGACTGCAGCGATTGTCTTCGATGGTGTGTAGCGGAAGGAGGGTTGACTTAGTAGTCCCCACGGTGTGATGGTTGGTACGGGTGATGTGTAGCGGATGGTTATCTAGGTTTGGGTTCGGGTTTGCATCATTAATTACATATGTTATTATGTATGATTTGACATGCCTGAATTTAATTGAGACTTAGTGTTGGTTGTACACATTGAGTCTGTTTGACTCACCCCGTTGTGGGAATATTTTTAGGTGACGCTCAGTAATGGACCGGGTCGGCGGGAGCTTAGTGGTGACCATGCTCAGCACGAATTTTATTAGTTGGAATTTTATTTTATTTAAGTACTTTAAATTTTATTTTGGGTTTATTTTTGATGTAATAAGGCTATAGTATGAACTGTTCATGCATGCACTTAAATTATTTTACTATGGCACGATACTTATCAAACTAAAGTAAGCAAATTGTCTTAATAATAAATGAAAAATGTTTTGACATCTAAAATACAAATGATTTTCAATTTAATTAACAAACTTTAAAGACTCGACTTTTACCGATAACTTATGGTTTTGAAATATAACCACGAACTTTTAACAAAATGAAATCTTTGAAAATTTTTCTATGTTTTCAACTTGAACCCTAATCAACTGTTTTCAAAAACACGAAAATTTTTAGCAAAGATTCAAATGAGATTCGAATGGTTTTTCCCAGAAGCATGCTAGATCCGGTCAGGGCTTGTGGGCCGGGTTTGGGGTGTTTCAAATATTCAGTTAACCTTGTTTGATTATGGTTCTATTCTAGCAGAGTTGAAAGCTAAACCGGTATTTCTTCAGCAAATTTGTGAAGCTAAAAAGTATGATAATGGGTTGCAAGCTAAAAGAGTACAATGTGAGTCGACTAGTGATTCAGACTATCATATCAGATCTGATGATTGTTTAATATTCTGAGATAGAATTTTCGTACCAAAGAATTTCGAGCTCATTTAGAAGATTCTACACAAAGCACACAATAGTTGTTTATCTGTTCACCCGGGGAGTACTAAAATGTACAATGACTTGAAACAGTTGTATTGGTGGTCGGGCATAAAACGAGACATTTCAGAGTTTGTATCGAGATGTTTGGTTTGTCAGCAAGTTAGAGCTGAAAATCAAGTGCCTTTAGGATTGCTGCAACTAGTGTTAATACCAGAGTGGAAATGAGATAGAGTTACTATAGATTTCGTATCGGGATTACCCCTATCTCCGAAGAAAAAATTTACTATTTGGGTTATCGTTGATCAACTGGCGAAATCTACATATTTCATTCCGGTACGTACAGACTATTTGCTTGATAACTTGGCTGAGTTGTACATTTTAGAGATCGTTAGATTGCATGGGGTGCCAGTTTTGATTTTTTTGGATAGAGATCTGAGGTTTACGCCACGATTCTAGAATAAATTGCAAGAAGCTCTAGGTATGCGGATGAACTTTAGCACCGTATTTCATCAGCAAATCGATGGTCAATCTGAGAGAGTGATACAAATTCTTGAAGATATGCTTCGTTGTTGTGTTTTAGAGTTCGAAGGCAGCTGAGAGAAATATTTATCATTGATTGAATTTGCATATAATAACAGTTTTCAATCTAGTATAAAATGGCACCGTATGAAGCATTATATGGTCGTAAATGCCGAACTCCGTTACATTGGACTGAGCTTAGTGAGAAAAAGATCCACGGGGTTGATTTGATTAGAGAGACTGAAAATAAAGTGAAACTAATTCGCGATAGTCTAAAAGCATCTTCAGATCGACCAAAATCATACGCGAATTTGAAACAAAAAGTTATTGAATTTCAAATTGGTGACAAAGTATTTCTAAAAGTATCTCCGTGGAAAAAGATTCTTCGATTTGGTCGCAAAGGCAAATTGAGTTCGCGATTCATTGGGCCGTCTGAGATCATTGAAAGAATAAGGCTAGTAGCATATCGACTAGCGTTACCATTAGAATTAGAAAAGATCCACAACGTGTTTCATGTGTCGATGTTGTGCCGATATAGGTCAGATCCATCACATGTAATTTCCCCATTAGAAATTGAAATTCAACATGATATGACATATAATGAAGAGCCGATTAGAATTTTGGCTCGAGAAGTTAAAGAATTGATAAATAAAAGCATAGCTTTGGTGAAATTTTTATGGCAATGTCACGGGGTTGAAGAGGCTACGTGGGAACCTGAGGAAGCTATGAGAAAATAGTACCCTAACCTCTTTTTTGGTAAGATTTTCGGGGACGAAAATTCCTAGGGGAGAGTTATAACAACCCGTTTTTAGTCAAATCGAAATAGTAGTTTTGGGACCATAAATCTGGAGTCAAAATAATTATTTTATTAATATTTTAATGTTTACAGCATGATATTATGATTGTGTGAAAGTTTCGTTTAGAAATTTTATCATTTGAGTGTTTAATTTGATAAAAAGGACTAAATTGCGTAAAGTGTAAAACTTGGGTTTTATTAGCAAAATGTGTCTAATAGCTAGAGAACCTTTAAGTGAAGGTCCTTATGTGATAAATAGCCCATTATTTATATAATTGATGATAATGGCTTGGCATAATTGAAATTTTGAATTATTAATAAGGTTAATTTTGGTATTTAGTAAATTAAGTTAATTAATTAAAACAAAAAAAATTAGCACATTCATCTTCTTCATTGTCGTTTCTTAAGGAAAGAAAAACACCATATCTAGGTTTTCATTCGGCCATGCTATCTTTGCTCATTAAGGTATGATTTTTGTTTCGTTTTTAATGATTTCTATGTTTTTGAGATCCTTGCAGCTTAGTCTAGATAGCCTAAGGACTAATTTGCAAAAATGTTAAATGTTTAGGGTTTTTCCATTGATGAATGTTGATGTATTTTGATGTTTAATGGTAGAAAATGGATGCTTGTTGTTAGATAAACAACATTTGTTAAGTGATTTTTAGTAAAATGTCCAATTAGGGATTAATTTGTTAAATGTTGAAATTTAGTGGTTAAATTGTGAAATTAATGAAAAATATGAGCTGCTAGGGACCTAATTAAAATTCTTCTAGCTTGGGTTTTGGTTGGATTGCATGAATTTGTGATTTTATGAAATAGGGACTAAATTGTAAAAATGTTGAAATATTAGGGGAAAAGTGTAAATGGGCCTTAATGTGTGTTTTGGACTAAATTGAATAAATAGATTATTAAATAATTTAATTTTGATTACATTTAGATCAAGAAATGTGAAATACTAATTTAGATCAGGGAAAGAATAAAATTTTAGATTAATCGACTTAATTCGTTGTTTTTGTATCTGAGGTAAGTTCGTATGTAATAAACATTGTTATAATTGTGTTTTAAATACTTTGATATTGTATAAATTGTTAATATGACCTTACGGATACATTTGATGACAATTCAGCAAGTATGAAGTCCCGATTGAACCTTAGGAATAGATTAGGATACAAATGACATGTTATTAGGGGTTATATGATTTAGGTGCTAGTTCGTACGTCCTGCCGATGGCTAAGTTATCTGTCATGTGTTGTGGATACTCATCAGCTTGTGTGAGCAGCACTGTGTAGCTTCGTCTTGACCGTTAGCTTGTGTGAGCAGACCCGTTGATAGCTCTAGTTTAAGCAGTATATGTGATAGAAGATTGAGATAGCTTTGGCTATATATGTGGCACTTAGGGTATGAGTTTCCTGAGTATCCAATAGTATTCGAATGGTTCAACAGCTATATCGAAGATAGTGATGGGTATGAGATTGTTATGAGATGGTACAAGTATGTACATGAACCATATAAGTATTGAATCAATGAAAGCTGTGAAATTCATATCAAATTTGTAAATGAAAATGTGAAAGGTTTGTTAGTTAATATGAGTTTTGTGTTGAGACATTAAAATGATAGAATTGTGTATTTATGAATAGTTGAGTTTATTTCATACGATCTTATTAAGCTTTATAACTTACATCGTTTATAATTCCATGTTTTATAATGAAATCAAGCTAGCTCGGATTCGGGGTCCGTTGGCGATTTCATCACACTATCCTACTATCACCTTGGTAGTTTTGAACTTAAGTATATTGAATATATGGCATGTATATCAACTTTGGTCATTTTGATATATGTGTTGTAATGAATTTAACCATTTGAATTGGCTTGTAAATGTCTAAATTATGGTTTTGTATATAGCCATGAGAGTTGGCTTAATTTGGTTGGTTTGGTTTTGTATACATATGTGCATATGGCTTTGGTTATGTTTTAAATGATGGGCATGTGATGCTTGTTGATAATAGGTATTGTGGATGTCAAATGGTTGATGAATTAAGAATTAGTATGCTCGTGGGTGTAGGTAAATTGATTCATGTTTGAAAGTGTCCATTTAGTTGAATTGGAAATGTGAATTTGGTATAAAATGGAATAGCATTTTGTGTTACACGTGAGACTTGTTGTTGTTGGTATTGAAGTGGTATAATTTATGCTTGGTTGAGTTAGATGAATGCCTATATATACTATGTTTTGGTGCTAAATGGGTTGGTTTAGGTGTGTGCAGGTTTGGGTGGCAAATTGGCTTGTGGGCAAAGACACGGGCGTGTGTCTTAGTTGTGTGTGACACACGGTCTGGTTACACATCGTGTGTCCCCTGGCGTTGAATTAAAAATCAAGTTAGTATGCTCGACACGGCCCAACACACAGGCGTGTAATTGGTCGTGTGGCCTAAGTTAGTATACCTTACAGGTTTGGCATGGCCTAGCACACGACCTAGCACATGGGCGTGTGTGGCCATTTTTAGGGCACAAGGGCATGTGTGTTGGCCATGTGAATCAAGTCAGAGTGTCACACGGGGCCGGACACAGGCTAGGACAAGGCCATGTGATCCCATTTCGAATGTCCACACGTCCTATGACATGGGCGTGTGTCCCATGTATTTTGTAAATTTTTCTAAGTTTCATAAAATATTCTTGAGTTATCGGTTTAGACCCGAACCTTCTTGAATGCATGTTTTGGGCCTTGTAGGCTCATAATAGGGACAATATAGTTGTTTGTGAATGCCATTTGTATGGATTTGGAAATTGTATGTGAAATGAATGTTTAATTGTTTTATAAGTTCAATAATGCTCTGTAACCCTATTCCAGTGTTGAATACGGGTGATGGGTGTTACATCATCTCTACTTCCATTGCCCATGTCAAACAAGTCTCTAGGGGTGTTTCGGAGTACAACGTACCAACCTTTATCAGTTGGATCTTTCGAGTAAAAAATTGTTTGACTTGAGAAGAAAATACATACAGCTCGTCTATCAATTGTTGTCCAGTGTGAATTAATCGAGAGAATTTCACCATTATAAAACCAAATTGATCTTTTTTAATTCCGCAGTAGTATTAACATCAACCCAATCACATCAAAATAAGATAGCCTTCCATTTTCCATAGTAATCCAACTCAATAATGTTTGTAAGAAGTCCGTAATTCTCTATATTTCCCTCAACATGATTACTATCCCTAGCATTAGTATAACTTGTAATTGAAGAATTAACAACTATTCCACAATTTTGAGTCCTCCTCAATCTTTCGCGAGATTTTGTATGAAACCTGAATCCATTAATGAAGAAGGCAGTATATCTTTTTACTACTCTATTCAGACCTTGAGAAAGCCATTTAACTTCATCCTTGACGTCCTTTCCACTCCAAACCTATTGAATTGAAAGTAAATTGATTAATTATAAATGTTATACGAAAACGTTATTATTTTACAATGAAAGCTTTAGTTGCATACCATTTGCCCTAACCATTCATGAAAAGATTTTGTGAATAACTTATGAATCTCTCAATGTTGTAATCTTTGGGAGCGTAAAAGAGATCTCAAGACTTGTTTATACTCACTATGTTAAAAAGTGGATTACTTGGTTAGGAGATAAACAAATTAAAAAGATGAATATTTATCAAATTCTAAAACTTACTTGTGTAATGGATCAATTGAATCATGGTGAAAAAGAACATATCAATGTGCTTGTACCCAAGATTTATCATCTAAGTGTACAATTTCAACTTTACCAATTGGTTGTCCATAACTTCGAAATAGATAAGTTTCGGCTAAGTTATGATTAGTGAGCCCAACATTTCTACTTGATCTATTCAGTCTTGTTTCAACATCTTCTAAATATATAGAGTAGAAAGTCATACACTCCTCTGCCAAGTAACCTTCAGCAATTGATCCTTCTGGATGATGCTTATACTACAATCAGACTTCAATCTGCATAGGAACCTAAACACAATATACAACATTATCAAAAGTTGTAATTAAAGGTATATTCATGAATGAATGAAAATTTTGCAAATAAATTAGCACCTCTCTATAGGATACATCCACTGATAGAAAACCAGTCCACCAAGTTTTACTTCATGAGGGAGATGGATTAGGAATTGCACCATACTAACAAAGGTGAAAAGATCTTCTCCAAGTTGCATAAAGTCAAGGCAGCTCAATCCTCTACTTTCTCATGTTCTTCAACAATCAAAACTTTGCCACAAATAACTTTCATTATATTGGATAGTTCAATTATACAAGATGTCACCTTTTTTGACATACAACACCGTAAAGCAACTGGCAGTAAATCTTGCATCAAGATGTGACAATCATGTGATTTTAGGGAATATAGTTTTCAATATTTAAGACTCGCACATCGAGATATATTTGATGCATACGCATATGAGACCTTTATATCCTTCAACATCATACAGAACACTTCTTTTTCTCTATTTGACATTACAAAAATAGAAGGCGACAACCAAGATTTTCAATTCAAAAGTAATTAGGGATAAAGATCACGCTGAATTCCTATGTCAACTATATCAAGTTGACTCTAAAGATTGTCTTTCGATTTTCTATCGACATTCAGAATTGTCCCGATGATGTTCTCGCAAACATTCTTTTCACTATGCATGACATCAAGATTGTGTCACAAAATGTGATACTCCCAATGAGGCAACTAAAAAATGCTTCTTTTTTTCCACAAGTCAGCCTCATTAGGATCATCCTCTTCATCGGATTAATCAACACTCTGCCTGTCAACATCACTAATATACACCTCCCTCGGTCTTTTCTTTGTTTGTATGTTGGGTGGTTGATTCATCTTCCCATAACTGAAATTGATATCTTTTAACATGAACAAGATTTCAGATCCAATGGTCTGCTCAGGAGCTTCTCTGAACTCTTCAATACCATCAAATAGAGTCCTCTAAAATTTAAATCTATGATTTTCATCTAACCATCGATGGTGCCCCCATAAAAGAACTTCTTCCCATTATATAACCACTTCGAACATGTTTGCACCGTACAACAAGGACAAGCATAACATCCATTGGTACTCCAACCCGATAAATTGGAATAAGCCGAGAAATCATTAATAGTCCACAACAAAGCTACATGTAAATAAAAGTTCTCCTTTCTCAGGACATCATATGTTTCAACACTCGCCCATAACTGTTTCAACTCTTCAATAAGTGGCTGCATATAAATGTCAATATCATTTCTGGGACCTTTCTCTCCATGGATAATCATAGATAAGATAAAAGAAGATTGCTTCATGTAAATCCAAGAAGACAAATTGTAAGGAACAAGCACTACAGGCCAAGTACAGTACTCATGATTAAAATGATTAAATCCATCAGATGCTAGCCCAAGCCTCACATTCCAAGGATCACTTGCAAAGCTTGGAAATTTACTGTCAAATGATTTCCAAGCTAAAGAATTCGCAGGATACCTTAATAATCCATCACCGGTTCGTTGATTATGACGCCACCTTATAAACTCGGCTTTCTTTGACGACATAAAAAGCCTTTGAAGCCTTGGTATTAGTGGAAAATATCACAAAATCTTTACTGCCTTATTTCTTGACTATGCCTCACCTTCATTCACATCTTCTACATTCCTATTCATCCAATGAGATTTACTGCAAACATGGTAAGATTGTTGGTTTTTCCGATAACCCCAATACAACATGCTATCATTTGGGCAACTATGAATTTTGTCGTACCCAAGGCCTAAATCATTTATTATTTTTTTTCATATCTTTGCATGAATGAGGGATTTTTGCAAATGGAAACATATCTTTCAAAAACTCTAATAGCAGCGTAAAAGAGTTTCCGGATCACCCTCCCAAACATTTTTAGTGAAAAAGACGAATGCAGAAGGACAGTTTTTAAAATTTCGATCCATCATAAAGTTCTTCATTTATTTCATTAAGTAACTTGTAGAACTTCGCCGCTTCTCCATTTGGCTCTTCATCAGGTGCAGTTCTTCCCATTTCGGTAAAAGCATTTCCACTAATATCACAATCATCAAATGCAATAATTTCAGGTGGAAACGATTGCAAACCATGACTGTGCATATTAAATACATCTCGCAGTATACCTTCCATGTCATCTTCTCTAATAGACTGATGGTAAGCATTATGAGGATATGTCGGATTAATCATTAATGAGATTCTACGAGGTGTACACTCTCCATGGAAAATGCATTTCTTATACCCTCGAATAAAGCCATCAACAATTAGATGTTTGTTGACAACTTCACGAAAATGCCAATTGATGTTGCCACACTTCTTACACGGGCCAAGAATCATATTCTCTTGGCTTGCATTTTGAAATGCAAAATTTAGAAAAATTTATACTCCATTTCGTTAATCGTTGCTTATCATTGACAAAAATCCATCCAACTCTTATCCATTTCGTAGTTCTTGAATCTCTCAAATAAATTTAAATATATTAGTGACTACATTTTATGTTTGGATATTCCAAATTCGCTATAAAAATTTACCTTGAAGATTTAATGCATTGTATTTTAATGGGTGTAAACTAATTCGTAAGTTGTTTATTTATAAGAATAACTAAGAGTAGGAAAAACAATAGTGTAAGTTATGATAATCATTAACTTTAAATGTTTAAATGTTTATGCAAGTTATGATAATTATTATTCTAAAATATGATTATTTATTTAGTTAATTGAAAATTAATTAATTATTCATAAAATTATTAAGAAATATGATTATTTAATTAATTAATTGAAAATTAATTAATTATTCATAAAATTATTATAAAATATGATTATTTAATTAATTAATCAAAATTAAATAAATATTCATAAAATTATTATGGAATATGATTATTTATTTAATTAATCGATAATTAATTATTCATTGAATTATTATGAAATATGATTATTTAATTAATTAATCGAAAATTAATTAATTAGGGTTGCAAATCCACTATTGTCAACAAAAGGATAAAGATAAACTGTAAAGGTCAAGTAGAGCAGCCAACTTTTTAGGAATATATCATTTCAATCCTTCCGTAGGCCGATCAGCCTAAATATAAATTAAATTAGAAAATATATAAATTCTATAAAAAACATATAAATTATAAAAATAAAAATATGATAGTTGAAAAGAAATTATATGAAATTAATAATATTATTATAAAATGTAAAGAATTATAAAATATATATAAAAATTTTAAAAATATATAAAATCTATTAAAAGTTAAATATTAAAAGTTGAAAACCTGTTAAAAATTTAAAAAATATTTTTAAATTATTAAAAAAGTTAAAATCATTAAATTTTTTTCTAAAATGAATAAAAATGTGAGAATTTTAAGAATTTATCCATTTTAGTCGTGGCATGAAAATGATAAGATATAAAATAAGGAGATGGTTGCATGAAAATTATCTCTAAGCACTAATAAATGTATTAACGATAGAAGATTTTGTAGTAAAATCAAAAGTCTTAGTTAATTAAAACATCTAATACTTATAAAACATATAATCATAATTCTAAAATTTTAATAAATTTAGCTCTCAATATTTACATATTCAATCAATTTAATCTTAATTCATAAAAAATACTAAAAATAATTTTTATAAAAATTATAAAAAATATATAATGAATCTATGATGTAAATACTCATTTGGCTGTTGACTTGACACCTCCCAATTTGGCACTTATAACGCTGAATTTTTAATTTTATTTTTAAAATTAAAATTAAATTAACAGAATATATCAACGTGGAGAACTAAAATTAAATTGACAAAATCTACAAACATTTGAGAGGAAAGATTAAATGGAAATGTGACCAACAAATCAAATTTCCAAAATTAGTGATTAAATAATTTTTTTCCATATAATTGTTTGATGAAAATAAAAAATTATAATTAGATTAACTATCAATATAGCTTACTCTATTCGTTTTATAAGATTGCTCATAAAAGTAATATAAGATTGCTCATAAAAGTAAGTAATTAATATCAGAGTAAATAGCAATTTCGTATTGCTAAATTTAAATTAGTGTGTGAAATAGATACCACTAAATGGCAGCTCATTCAAATATTAAAAGAAAATTGTATTATTTTTTTAATCAATTTTATTAGGCTTAGTTAATACTTAAAAACGAAGAGAATATAACACATAATCTAAATTAATTGTATATCACCAAAAGAATCCATGCATAAATAGGTAATTGATATCTATCAGTCATATACCAATACAAAAACAATATACTTTTCAATTGATTGTATAAAATAAATAGAAACGAAACCCTTCCTATGATAGTTTACAGCAAATTAATCCATATACATAAAACAATATACTTTTCAACCAAATTAAGAACATTACCCGAAATTTAAAAAAAATTAGATATAAAAAATAATTGAATGAAATGAAAAATTACCAGATTAATGCTTTATCTTCTTTTCTAGATTGTTGTTCCTGGTGAAGTGTTTATCCAGAAGAGATGTTTCTGCGTTGCTAAATATTAGGATTTGAAAGATGAGAAAAAAAATAACAAACAAACAAAATTAAAAAGATGAAACTTACACAGCGATGTAGCAAAGGGTTGCCGACGGAGAGGCAGCAGAGGGCTATTGACGGCGATGCAGCTTGTCGAAACCATTTTTAAAGTGAATTTTAAAAACGGGGATCGACTTTTAAAAACAAAAAATGAGTCGCCACCAATCCTTTTTTTACTTAGATGTGATTGGATCACCTTGTAAAACGTTTTATTTTAAAACATTTGATTTTGGCCCGTGAAAAACAAGAAAATGGGTTAGGGAGTCGGTTACGTATGAGGAAGGGTTAGCACCCTCATAACGCCCAAAAATTGGTACCTAATCGATAAAATCATGTCCAAATGTTTGAAATCTAAAAGTATTTAAAAATATGATTTCTTAAAAACTTCGAGCAATTTGAGTTCAAATTTGAGATTTCTTTATTCCGAAGGAATATAAACATCACATCCAGTACGATAGGACACGATATTTTAAAACCTTCGTAATCAAAATTATCTCATGATTTACAAAACTTGTTAAAAGGATATTTAGTTATTTAGCCAAACGGAAAATCGCGACCCAGCACAATTGGGCACTATTTCCTGAATTTCTAAATACAAAACATTGCCTTATTTTAAAAACCTTTAGATAAAATATAATAATTTTGCAAAAAAAATGAATTTTATTTTAAACAATAATCCATGTGACAATATTGTATTTATAAACTATTGAATGTAAATATTAAAAGCAATTATAATTCACTAACATTTCATATTAACATATAGAATAAAGAAATACTAATACAAAATACAACTAAAAATAACTACAATAAAGTAATCATAAAATAATAAATAAATAAAAGGGCATTCTATGGACAAATAAAATATATAAAGAAATATATATAAAACAATAAAAATATTAAATAAATATGAACTTTTCATGCAAGATTAAATAATAAATATATATATAAAAATATATATATATATATATATATATATATATATAATGTGAATAATATAATCAATGTATAAATAAAAGGGTATATAATGATTTTAAATAAAGATACATAAAACAACATATATATATATATATATGTATAAATAATAGAATAAATAGAATAAATTATATAATATAAATAAATTTTAGTTAAAAAATAATATACGATATAATATTATATAATATACAAAATTTTATAATATAATATAATAACTAACATATATATATACTAAAATAATTTTGTAAATAAAAAATAATTAAACTAAAATAAATTAATAAAATAATAATAATTAGAAATATATAATATAATAAATAATATGCTAATGTAACATCCTAAATTTTTGGGCCTATGCGTTTAATGGGTGAATATGTGGAATGAGTTAATTTAAGTGTTAGGGGTCCAAATTTGGCTCAGGCTTAGGCAGAGGCCTTGATTAAAATTATCTGTTTGGGCATTATAGGGTTTAAAAGGTAGTATCTATGTTTAAAATACCAAAGTGGGCTTGTGGCCCAATCTTAGGAGGTGACGCCACATAAGGGAGTAAGGGGCCTAAATTTAAGTTTCATGGAGCTCAATTCTTTTAATTTAAGTTAGCTAAATTTTGGGCATTAGGATTAGGTGGAGTAGATGGCAACAAGGCTAAAATTTAGGGGTTTTAATGTTTAAAATATATGGATAATAAGCAGATAAAGGCTATTATTTAGGAATTTATTTTATGTGGATAATAAGCAGATAAAGGCTAAGATTTAGGGATTTTAATGATTAAAATATGTGGATAATATGCTGATAAAGGAGGGAGGAGTTAGAGATAATTCAGTCTCTTTTAAATGAGCGAGTAGATTAAGATAAAGGAGAAAAGTTAGGAATTTATCTACAAAGAGAGTGATGGCCAAGAATCCATCACTGAGAGTAGTAAAGAAACCAGCTACTACATGGCAAAGGGTTGCCAAATTTCCTATAAATAGAGGGGGCTAGCTCCTTGTTTCTGACATTAAATCCTCTCCTTTTGTGCCAAAATTCCTAGCTTATTTTCTCCAAATTTCTTTCTCTAATTTCTTTAAAAGTCAAACTTTTCCCCACTTTCTTTTCCCTTCTGCCGATTTCTCTAAAAAGCCGAAGCATCCATCACTTTTTTTTTCTTTTATTCATCCTATTTAAGAAATTGTTCTACATCTCCGGCATTTAAATCTTCCATCGGCATTACAGAATCCTTTCCCTAGTGCTAGCCGAATCTCCTAAGCTAAGGTAAGAGTCGAATTCTGGTTAGTTCTCATAATCTATTTTAGAAAGGCAAAAGCTGAAAGCTAATAGTTAATGGTTTTATGATGGGCGGTAATTCGGGATTTGAAGGAGGCTTAGTTGACTAGATCTAAAAGCCGAAAATCATAAGTCTCCAATTTCGGGATTTTAAGGTAAGAAAATTACCCCTAGATTTTTATTAGATTTGTTCAATATATATATGATCTTAAAGGAGGATTAATGATTAAATGTTGTTATAGTATCTCTGGTAAGGATTTGATGGAATTAAATATGGATCAGGCAAAAGAAAGAATCCCTAAGTTTAAGAAACGAGCAGTATCTGCTGTTCGAGATTGACCAATTGGTTGTGGACCGGCTTCTGAACAACACCTTAGGCAGATAGCAGTTGTGTCGACTAAGGATAGCGTCGATATAGAAAGCCTCGTTTTATCGGTAATCAGGTGTGTAGATCTCTAACACACTACCAATAAACCTGTATGTAAATCTATTTATGTATGTTATGGGCTAAAAGTCGGAATAAGGTTGTATAAACAGTCGAATGGAACCCTAAAAGGTTTAGGCAAGGATGCCAGGTACGTAAACATAGAACTCCCTATATGTATCGAGAAATATATATGACTGCATGATATTTTCTTTATGTGTGTATGCATGGGGTGGGATATTGATATGATGAAGGGGAAGTGCATGATAGGTCACGCAGTGATCAGTGGTAGAAAACCAACAAATATAAATGCTAGGTCACATTGTGATCGGTGGCTATGCCACGTTTAATAATTCCTACTTAATAGGAATAGGCAGTACGGCTGTCATTTTGGTGCGTAGCGGATGGAGGGTTGATTGTAGAAATCCCCAAGGTGTGATGGTTGGTACGGGTTGGTGTGTAGAGAATGGAAACCTAGGATGGGTTGGGTTATTCATTCTTTATTGTTTATTATGTGATAATGATTGATGCCTTCCTCTATGGGCCGGGGCCCATAATGTGTTTGTGGGCTCAGGTCGATGTGTGTTTTGAGATTTATACACTGAGTCTTTGTGACTCACGCTTTCCTTTTCTCTACCCTTCCAGATGAACAGTAGATCGTGGACATGGGAGCCGAGACGGACTCGAGGGGCCATCAAGTTCTATTTCTACAAGTTAATTTCTTTTGGGATTTCCTAAAGTTTATTTTATTTCATTATTATTTCGAGAATATTTATGTAATAAGGCCCCTAGCTTTCATTCAACTCAGCAGTTATCAATGTTAAGCAACTCATGATTTTTATGATAAGGTTTATTTATACTTAATAATAAAAATACAAAGAGGTTTATTTTCAAAAAGTCTCTCCTTTATTCAAATTTAAATAATTTAACCTGTGTTTTCAAAATGCGATAAAATGTTATGTGTTCGATAACACGCCAGATCCGGTCAAAACGCATGGGCCGAGTTTGGGGTGTTACAATTTGGTATCAGAGCCCAGTTCAAAACTCGCTATAAAATGGGTCTAGAAGTGTTTTTTTTTTAAAAATGAATTTAAGAAAAAGATTTTGGTTTGAAAACATGGCCTTCGAGTCTACCGGCACTCGATCCACCTAGGTAAGTATTCTGAACTCCCGATTGTGATATAAATGTGGGCTTAATGGGCTTTATGGGACGTAGACTATCTAGATGAGAATTTGATGGACCCTAGGCTTAGGCAAACAACTCTTCAATTCCATAAGACTTAACTTCACTAAAACAAAACCCGTAAACGAGTCACAAGACTAAGGTGTGGCAATAGGCATATGCATGTCTAGGAGTAGATCCGAAAGAGCTTGGTATTTAAGCAGTCCAAGTGACTCACCTCCTTTTCACAGAATCTTACCTGGTGCATAGTGACTGTTCACTTTAGCCATGACAGGGTGTGGCAATAGGCATACGCATGCCTAGGAGTGGATTCAGGGAAAGCTTGGTAGTTAAGCAGTCCTAGTGACTCACCTCCTTTCCACTAGAATCCCACCTGGTGCTTAGTGATTGTTCACCCTAACCATGAGGACGTGTTGACAGGCCAAAACCTATAACTAAAACCCGAAAGGGACTAGCCACCTTGTTTTGTACAACCCTAAAGTAAACCTTGGTTTTGAAATCACTAAAGTACCCTTGATTTGAAAAAATTTCCCGATTTGAAAAATGACCAAAATACCCCTGATTTACAAATTGACTAAATTACCCCTGACTTGTAAAATTCCCGAAATACCCTCGGTATGAAAAATTATCGAAATACCCCGAATTGTAAATTACCAAAATACCCTTATTTCATAAAATCACCTGGAACCATATTTTGGAAAATTACGAAAATACCCCTGTAGGTTAAAATTACGAAAATACCCCTAGGTAGTGAAACGACGAAAATACCCCTAGGTGGTGAATGTAAGTTTATAAGGTTGTTTTTATGATTGATGTGTGCTGAATGTTGACTGAAGGTGAACTCTAAGACTAGGAAGTATCGACTTGAGAACTAAACCCGTAGATAGAATTCGAATTCGAAAAAACTACTATCGAAATGATTTTATTTAAGATTGTTCGCGGTTAATAAGTGGGAAGAATTAATTATTCATAAAATTCTTAATCAGATAAACATCGATTTAAAAAGAATGAGTACAAGGGGACGAAGACGCTTTAGATGCGAATAATGGTGCGTACCCTGCCATAGTATACTAAGTGTTTATTTTGGCTTTAGAATTAGAGTGCGTAACGAAAGAATAGTGGTGAGACTCAGGTAGAATGATTACTAGTTAGTTGGAAATTTCGAGGATGAAATTTCTTTAAGAAGGGTAGAACTGTAACATCCTAAATTTTTGGGCCTATGCGTTTAATGGGTGAATATGTGGAATGAGTTAATTTAAGTGTTAGGGGTCCAAATTCGTCTCAGGCTTAGGCAGAGGCCTTGATTAAAATTATCTGTTTGGCCGTTATAGGGTTTAAAAGGTAGGATCTATGTTTAAAATACCAAAGTGGGCTTGTGGCCCAATCTTAGGAGGTGACGCCACACAAGGGAGTAAGGAGCCTAAATTTAAGGTTCATGGAGCCCAATTCTTTTAATTTAAGTTAGCTAAATTTTGGGCATTAGGATTAGGTGGAGTAGATGGCAACAAGGCTAAAATTTAGGGGTTTTAATGTTTAAAATATGTGGATAATAAGCAGATAAAGGCTATTATTTAGGAATTTATTCTATGTGGATAATAAGCAGATAAAGGCTAAGATTTAGGGATTTTAATGATTAAAATATGTGGATAATATGCTGATAAAGGAGGGAGGAGTTAGAGATAATTAAGTCTCTTTTAGATGAGCTAGTAGATTAAGATAAAGGAGAAAAATTAGGAATTTATCTACAAAAAGAGTGATGGCCAAGAATCCATCACTGAGAGGAGTAAAGAAACCAACTACTACATGGCAAATGGTTGTCGAATTTCCTATAAATAGAGGGGGCTAGCTCCTTGTTTCTGACATTAAATCCTCTCCCTTTTGTGCTAAAATTCCCTAGCTTATTTTCTCCAAATTTCTTTCTCTAATTTCTTTAAAAGCCGAAACTTTTCCCCACTTTCTTTTCCCTTGTGCCGATTTCTCTAAAAAGCCGAAGCATCCATCACTTTTTTTTCTTTTATTCATCCTATTTGAGAAATTTTTATACACTTTCAGCATTTAAATCTTCCATCGACATTATCGAACCCTCTCCCTAGTGCTAGCTGAATCTCCTAAGCTAAGGTAAGAGTCGAATTCTGATTAGTTCTCATAATCTATTTTAGAAAGGCAAAAGCCGAAAGCTAATAGTTAATGGTTTTATGATGGGCAACAATTCAGGATTTGAAGGAGGGTTAGTCGACTAGATCTAAAAGCGAAAATCATAAGTCTCTAATTTCGGGATTTTAAGGTAAGAAGATTATCCCTAGATTTTTATTAGATTCGTTCAATATATATATGATCTTAAAGGAGGATTAACGATTAAATATTGTTATAGTAGCTCTGATAAGGATTTGATGGAATTAAATATGGATCAGGCAAATGAAAGAATCCCTAAGTTTAAGAAACGAGCAGTATCTACTATTCGAGATTGGCCAATTGGTTGTGGACCGGCTTCTGAACAACACCTTAGGCAGATAGCAGTTGTGTCGACTAAGGATAGCGTCGATATAGAAAGCCTTATTTTTTCAGTAATCAGGTGTGTATATCTCTAACACACTACCAATAAACCTGTATGTAAATCTATTTATGTATGTTATGGGCTAAAAGCCGGAATAAGGCTGTATAAACAGTCAAATGGAACCCTAAAAGGGTTAGGTAAGGATGCCAGGTACGTAAACATAGAACTCCCTATGTGTATCAAGAAATATATATGCTGCATGATATTTTCTTTATGTGTGTATGCAAGGGATGGGATATTGATATGATGAAGGGGGAGTGCATGATAGGTCACGCAGTGATCGGTGGTAGAAAACCCACAAATATAAATGATAGGTCACATTGTGATCGGTGGCTATGCCACGTTTAATGATTCCTACTTAACAGAATAGGCGAGACATTTGTCGTTTTGGTGTGTAGCGGATGGAGGGTTGATTGTAGAAATCCCCAAGGTGTGATGGTTGGTACGGATTGGTGTGTAGAGGATGGAAACCTAGGATGGGTTGGGTTATTCATTCTTTATTGTTTATTATGTGATAATGATTGATGCCTTCTTGTATGGGCCGGGGCCCATAATGTGTTTGTGGGCTCAGGTCGATGTGTGTTTTGAGATTTATACACTGAGTCTTTGTGACTCACGCTTTCCTTTTCTCTACTCTTCCAGATGAACAGTCGATCGTGGACATGGGAGCCGAGACGGACTCGAGGGTCCATCAAGTTCTATTTCTACAAGTTAATTTCTTTTGGGATTTCTTAAAGTTTATTTTATTTCATTGTTATTTCGAGAATATTTATGTAATAAGGCCCCTAGCTTTCATTCAACTCAAAGATTATCAATGTTAAGCAACTCATGAATTTTATGATAAGGTTTATTTATACTTAATAATAAAAATACAAAGAGGTTTATTTTCAAAAGTCTCTCCTTTATTCAAATTTAAATAATTTAACTTGTGTTTTCAAAATGCGATAAAATGTTATGTGTTCAATAACATGCCGATCCTATTAAACGCATGGGTAGGGTTTGGGGTGTTACAAACTAATTTATATAATATGAGTAATACATAAAAAATAAAAAATAGGAATACTAATGTTAAAAGTAATGATAATAATAATATTGATAATAGTAAAATAAAAATATTAGTAATAAAATAATAAAATAATAATAGTAAAATAATAATAATATGATAATAAAATAAAATTAACAATAATGATAACAAAATTAATAATAAAATAATGAAAATTATAAAGGAAATGAAAAAAGGACGAAATTGAATTTGCAAATGAAAGTTTGGGGTAAATTTAAAATAGAAAAGGATTGAATTAAAAAACTAAAAATACGAAAGGGATTGATGCGCAAATAGCCCATTTGACTAAAAAACACTCGGATCCTGAAGGCTAGGTCGGGTCGGATTCAGACCATAAGCAAAACGATGCCGTTTTGGTGCAAAAGAGTTGGTGCAAAACGGCACCGTTTTGATGCCCTATAAAAGCTACCCTTTTTCTTAAAATTTTCATTTCTCTCCTCAACACAAAAAAAAAATTTGAGAGCCTTCCCAGGGCAATTTTCGGCCCTTTGTCCAGTGAGGCTCCGACCGCCGTCCACCGGTGGCCGGAATCCCAAAAACGTAGGTTTTTTTTTCCTTTTTTTGTATTTTATATATGTGTTATATATACGATAAAATATATATATAAAATAGTATACGAAAATAAAAATAAAAATAAAACAATACCTTTGCTTTTTTATTTTCTAAATCTGTCTGTGTATTTGCGTATCTTCTTCCCCTATTACAAATTCTTGTAAGGCTTTTATAGCCTTTGAAATGAAAAAAAAAAGGAAATAGGAAAACGTTGCCATGTTTGTTGTATTTTGCTACTATCTTTTTCTCCTTTCTTGCAGGTAATCAGTGAAGATCTCGGCGATGGTGCGGGGTTGTCATGCGTTGAAGGTGGCGTGACTGAAGGTGGCTACGACGCAATGAGAGACTAGGACTTCAGAAACCCCTAGTTTCTAATTTGGTTTGGGCCTTTTGGGCTCCGTAAGTTGGGTCTTAGGTAGGGTAGCTTGTTTAGGTTAGGTCAGTCTATTTTGGCTCGTAAAATGGACTGGACATTTATTTTATTTCTACTTTATTTAAGCCCGGGCAAAATGGGCTTCTTACAGTTGCCCCCCTTTGCTCATTGTCGAGAAACGAGAATAGAGCAAAGATAATAGAAGGACCAATTTTGCCCGGTCTTTGCCGAGCCTTGACTTCTTGGTCAGTTTCTTTTTCAAATGGTTCCAACTCCACTGTAACTTGAACAGTATTGGAATTTCATCTTGATTTCAATAAGTCTAATAGCTTCAATTTGTATCACTGCAACTTTATGAAGGCAGTATCCACTATCTTTTGTTTTGCTCTACTGCAAACTTCAAGGAGACAAGATCTAATGTTTTCGATCTATTTCTTGCAACTTCAAGAATGCCAGATCTGCTATTTTAATCTGATCCCTACAATTTTAGGGATTACCAAACTAATGTCCTTTATCTGCTTCCTGCAACCTCAGGAATTGCCAAATCTATTATCTTCAATCTGCTCCCTGCAAACTCAGGGATTTCCAGACTGATGTCTTCGATCTGCTTCATGCAACTTCAGGAATTTTCAAATCTGCTATCTCCAATCTGCTCCCTGCAAGCTCAGGGATTACCAGACTGATGCCTTCAATCTGCTCCTGCAACTTCAAGAATTGCCAAATTTGCTATCTCCAGTCTGCTCCCTGCAAACTTAGGGATTGCTAGACTGATGTCTTAGATCTGCTTCCTGCAAACTCAGGAATTGTCTGACCTGCTATCTTCAATCTGCTCACTGCAAACTCAGGGATTGCCAGACTGATGTCTTCGATCTACTTCCTGCAACTTCAGGAATTACAAAATCTGCTATCTTCAATCTGCTCCCTATAAGCTCAGGGATTGTCAAACTGATGTCTTCGATCTGCTTCCTACAAATTCAAAAATTGCTAAATTTGCTATCTCCAATCTGCTCCCTGCAAGCTCAAGGATTGCCAGACTGATGTATTCGATCTACTCCTGCAACTTTAGGAATTGCCAAATCTTCTATCTCCAATCTGCTCCTTACAAGCTCAGGGATTGCCAGACTGATGTCTTCGATCTACTTCCTGCAATTTTAGAAATCGCCAAATCTGTTATTTTCAATCTACTCCCTACAAACTCAGGGATTGCCAGACTGATGTCTTCGATCTTCTTCCTGCGATTTTAGGAATTGCCAAATCTGCTATCTTCAATCTACTCCCTGCAAACTCAGGGATTGCCAGACTGATGTCTTCGATTTGCTTCTTATAATTTCAAGAATCGCCAAACCTGCTATCTTCAATCTGCTCCCTGCAAGCTCAAGGATTGCCAGGCTGATGTCTTCGATCTGCTTCCTGCAATTTTAGGAATCACCAAATCTACTATCTCCAATTTACTCCCTGCAAGCTCAGGGATTGCCAGACTGATGTCTTCGATCTGCTTCCTACAATTTCAGGAATCGCCAAATCTGATATTTTCAATCTGCTCCCTGCAAACTCAGGGATTACCAGACTGATGTCTTCGATTTGCTTCCTGCAATTTTAAGAATCGCCAAATCTGCTATTTTCAATCTGCTCCCTGTAAACTTAGGGATTGCCAGACTGATGTCTTCGATCTGTTTCCTGCAATTTCAAGAAATGCCAAATCTGCTATCTCCAATCTACTCTCTACAAGCTCAGGGATGCCAGACTGCTATCTTCTACCTTGCCACATAATCTGTAGAATGGGTATATGCTTATGCCCTATAATTAGGATCCTTTGATCGAAATGCATCAAATGCCTCTAATTAGACATGTTATGATATATGAATATGAAAATGTTATGAAGATGATTCCTGTTTCATGGATTAGGATACAATGACCGAAATGAATCAAATACTCCTAATGAAATTTGCTATGATACAAAAATGTTATGAGTATGATTCCTATCCTAAGTGTTATCACTCATTTGTTTTTCATTCTTGTTTATCAATATGTTATGCTCAAATAATTTGCCCCATGATAATTTCGAGTCCTCTCCACTCGAACCTTGGATCATAAAGTTGGTACTTCCCACTGCAATCTTTAGGGGAATAACATTTGGTTTCTTTCATATTTCTGTTATCACTCAGAGGTACAAAACTTGTATCACTTTCAATCCGTTACACCATTCCATGTGTGTAATGACCAGATTTATGTGTCTGAATGGATACAGAGTATCCCGACTATGATCCCCTTTTACACTTGGATTGACTTTGTTCGTCATTTGCCGATATGGTGTCACCAACGAAATTGTCTTATCCAATAAGAATTTAAAGAGATAATCATTTTTCAATGTTTCCAACCCTTAGGCTTGGTGAGTTCTAAACAATAGTCATGCTTCAGATTCCTCATATTATTTAGAAGCTTCTAGAGCAATATGAGAAAATTCTTTTATGAAAGTGTTATTAGTCCAGAAATTGTTATTTTAATATAAAATGCTTGAAAAATGTCACAAAAATGGACGAGAAAGAAATTAGTCAAGAGCATAACTCAGAAAAATAATTTAATCAAGGATAACCCAGGCAATAAAAGAAAATTGATTTAGGTGTACTCAAAAAGAAGAAAGCAATCAAAGATAACGAATTCAAAAATAGGTAAGAATGAAGCTAGGTGCCCTAGATATCGCAGTCTGAGCTTCTCTGTTCAAACTTCTTGAGGACCATTTTAAGCTCAATATGTGTTTAGGGGATCCGGAGTACTTTGTCGATGCCCCAAGACATAACATATTTCCTCATTGCTAATTTAGACGTAGCAAGACTACTGTATGCCCCCTTTTTGGTCAAAATTTGAGCTGCCCTTTTCGGGTTTTCAACTCAAATCCCCTTTGGTCTCAAAGCGCCCTTCACGGGTTTTTGCTTTAGCCTCTCTCTTTTTTTTTTTTTTTTTTGAGGCACCCTTTACAGGTTTTCACCTTGATCTTTCCTCTTTTAGGTAAAATATCTCTTGGCTAAACCTTAAGTCACCAGATTGGGCAAGTATTCGCCATCCTTCTCGGTCAATATCAATGCTCCTCTAGAATAGGTTCTATATAAGTCCTTCCCCAGTTTGGCATATGCTTTCCTCTAAAATTGTTTTGTAGAAGAAAAATCTGTTTCAACATCAGGTTCTCGCATCATCCGACCCTGATGTTTAGCTTTTAACATTTTTCTTCAATTTGGTTCAATTGGCAAAGCGCTTCAATTCCATAAACCAATGGGTAAGATGCTGCCCCAGCGAAAGTTCTGGCCGACATTCATTAAGACAGAGGGTAACGGTAGCTTCTTATGTCAATCCTTACAAGTCTAAGTCACCTTTCATAGTTTTGTTGTTTTTCTTTTTTTCTTTTTTTCTTTTGGAAACTTTTGCTGTACTATGATATGCTACCTGATCTTTGGACAAACTGTAAACTTTGACTTTGTACAATTATTTATCAGCACCTGATCTTTCTTTCTTTTCTTTCTTTTTTTTATTGAGGAATTGATAACTATCGACTTTGTAACATTGACATATGAAGCTACTTCCACCGTCTTAGTGAAGTAGACAACCATGACGGTAAATCGATGACAACTCTAATTGTTTGATAATATTGGACCCATAATATCCATGCCCCACATATATAAAAGTTTGTGAAGAAAATAGAAGAGTCACATAAATCTCTTCTTTTTCCAATTTAGTATTTGCGGTATGACTGATGTAATCCCCTTCCATGGTAGACCAACAGTACCCCATCCTCTTATTTAGCCCATATCTTATTAGTCCAAGCATGTCCTGATATGATCGTTCGAAAACATCTTTGAATTCTTGAAGATAACTCAATAATGTCTCGCCTTATTTCTGTGATGAGCTAGGCTACAATCTTCACTCATTTCCTAGGCTCGCAATATCTAATGAACCTTTATAGAGTAAGGTCTGTTTTTCCTCTTGTTTCACCATCCTTAACAAATCAAAAGGTAGGTTAGAATCTCTGTCATCTTCAAAGTCCTTAGATCCCCTAGACCTGTATCTCATTCAAAAAGGGAGTCAGTAAAAACGTCACTCATGTCGTTGATATCCAGTATCTAGGTACAAAGGCAAGAAATCCAAAGAATAAATGATTCTAAGGATGATTATTGGTATGGTATAGTCATGAATAACGAATGAAAGAATATTGTAAAAAGAAATGTACAGTATAAAAAATGAAAAAATATTCGCTTAAGAAAATGCATTTTATTGAAATAAAATTTCAGACATGAGCCTATTTCACAAAAAGGGTTCTTATTGCCTCTAGGCTTAAGGCAACAAGCATGATCTAAATATTACTCTAGATTAATCTAAAAAGTACAAGGATTCCTTCCACAATTGCATTGTTTAAAATCTTCCAAAATATGTAAGGGCTTTGGAAGCTTTTATTTCCCGATTCTCTCTTTGGATATGTCATTAGATTCCCCAACATTCCAATTGGGTCATTGATCCCCTTAATCAAGCCTTGTACAAGGACCCTAAGCTCGATGCATTCTTGGATCCCTACCGTATCTATTGTGGAACTCATAATGTTTACCCCTTTAACAGAAAGGTTGAGTAACGAATTTTCTGCACCAGAGGGGTCATCGAATTTTATGACACCCAATCTGACTAATCTTTCAATCATCTTTTTAAAAGCGACGTAGTTCTCGATCGAATGCCCTGTGATTCCTTCATGGTATTCACATTGGCTATTTACGTCCTACCATTTGGGGTATGGGGGCCGTATTGGTTCTATATAAAAAGGGGATATGACCTACGCGTCAAACAGAATTCGGTACAACTCCCCATACATGACTGGAATGGGTGCGAACTGAGGTTTCTCTATGTTCGGTCTTGAATTGGGTTCTTGCCTTGCGGAAACTCCATGGCTGGTAATTACCGTCTTTGGCTGGCTTATTGTAATCAGTTTTGAATGGCCTTTGCTACACTTATTCGTACCACTCACTTTCTTTTCCTTCTTCTTCCGAGTTTCTGCCAGTACAATCGATTTAGCTTAACCATCATCCAGGTTAAGACCTGAACCCATTAGGGAATTCAATATAACCGAAGTATCAGTTTGACCTTGGGGTTCAATAATGATGGGTACCTAAGAGAATGACCACTAGGCCACTCCTTCTTTCAAGTCCTTTCGGGTTAACTAGCCTATCATATTCCTTTGAAACTCTCGCATTTCTTGTTGAATATCAGTCAATTGCCCCTGCATCTATATTTGCATTTCTCTATTTTCTCCAACCTTTGTTCCATGTTTTCTAGGTTAACTGAAATATTTTTACCTAATTAGGGTCCTTTTTGTAAAGTCTAATGCAAATGATGTAATGTAATGCAAATGCATGAATGCAAAGAAAGAGAGGTGTTGACTCTGAATTCAGTTACATTAGAAAAACTTTACTATAAAATAAATTTATTTACACAAAACGGATTACATATGCGACTTTGTCCTCATAGTCCAAGTGAAAACATCAATCCCCTTCTTCGTAAAAGTCAAATCTTACAAACTTCTAATAGATGCCTCCTCTAGCTCCTTTTGCTTGATCTAGACCGTGACTCCTGTTCACTTGTTAGCCTCTTCAAGAAAGCCGAGACGTGGTAATTCTCGAATAATCTTTGTCAACTTGAATCCTTGGGTGATAAAGTCTTGTGTTCCTTCACGAACTATCAGTCTTCTCTTGTTGTGTTCACTTGGACTATATTCGGATGACCGTATTATAATCCACTTTATCAAAAAATTCATTTTCTTATGACAAACTTTTCTATTTTGCAATCGAATTTGAAATCAACACCTCTTTTCTATGATGTGAATACAATGCAATCAAAACAAAAGACATAGAACACCTATCAAGGTAACCATTAGGGTTTGACATAGTTCTACCTAAGGTGGGCTCCTAGGGTTCACTATATGTGGTTCAGCTCTAAAGTTGAGGTACCCGAACCAACAGATTCCTCGATCCTTACCCATTATAGGCTCATATAGACCAAGTTCAGTTCAGGGGAATATATTTCCCTATGGCCATGCAGAAGTGAAATTTCACGAAGACATAGGTACAGATGTATTCCGAAAGCAGTCCACTAGCCCATGCGGAGATGAAAACCTCACGAATTCATAGCTTCTCGCTCCCACTTAAGGTGCAACCACGATGGTCATGTAGTGCAATGCAGAGAGATATATTTTGAACCAAGTGCAATAAAAGGATCATGCTTTTTTTTAAAAAAAACCAAAATTTTAAATTCAGACAAAAGGAAATGAAATTATCAATTTTACGGCTTGACTCTCTTCAGTCCCAAGTGGAGTCGCCAAGCTATCGAAACCATTTTTAAAGTGGATTTTAAAAATAGGGATCGACTTTTAAAAACAAAAAATGAGTCGCTACCAATCTTTTCTTACATAAGTGTGATTGGATCACCTTGTAAAACATTTTATTTTAAAACATTTGATTTTGGTCCGCGAAAAACAAGAAAATGGGTTCGGGAGTCGGTTACATATGAGGAAGGGTTAGCACCCTCATAACGCCCAAAAATTGGTACCTAATCGATAAAATTGTAACATCCTGAATTAGGGGTTGTTTGTAATTTTATTATTTTCATGTGCTTGCTTGAAAAGAAATGAATACTATGATCACTTGATATGTTTTAGGGTCTAGTCATAACCCCAGGCTAGGTCTGACTTAGGGCTGAAATTTCTTTTTAGTGCTTTAGAGGAGGAAGCAAGGTGAGATAGGGGTTAAGAGAAATTTTGGGAGAAGCATGGCACAAGGAATAAATTGGCATAGTGGCTTGAGGCGCTGAGGTGCAAGGGAGTGTGGAGAGAGGACTCACATTCGAGTCCTGATGGAAGCGCAAGAATGTTTTATTTTTGCCTTTGGCGTTAAGGTAAAAGGGAGTTAAGGAAGGAGCGCTTAAAAGGGATTGTAAGGGGTTTATGTCACGAAATGAGTTAGTAGTAAAGCGGCTTTCATGCGCCACTTAAGAGCTTGGAGGTGACGATGGGTGCAGGTCTTGGGTTCGAGCAGTCGAGTTTGCGCATTGGGAGTTTTATTTTCTTTTGCGTTATGTATATGGTAATGCACTAGGAAGGCCTTAAAAATAAATGGCGAGGATTATGGACATGAAAGTCAATGTGGTAGAGTGGCATGGAATGTTGTAAGGGGCTGCGGCAGTGAGGTCCCATGTTCGAGTAGCATGGGCAGCAATGGGTGTTCTTTTTTTTTATGCATGCTGGCGTTAGGGGGGGAGTGAGCTAATGGCCTGCATGTGGGACTCTTAATGTGATAAGGATAAACTTTGTTTTTCCTTTTAATTTTCGGCTGGAAGAGTAGTGTTATTAATTTTATTTCTTCTTTTATTTTGAAGAGGTGGCTAGGAGATAAGATAGAAGATAAATGTTATTTTATGGGTGATAATTAAAACTAAAAATTATCACAAAAAGAGGGGAGATGGCCAAATATAGGATCCTTGGGGCCATCCACAATCGGTTTTATCACATTAGGGAGGTGCCAAAAATTCATCAAAATTATTTCTTTTCTTTTTCTCTTCAATTGTTGCTGGCCGAATTCTCCCTAGCCACATTTGCCAAAATTCTTCAAAATTCCTTGCTTCTTTTTTCTTCTACTTGGCCGAACCTACCCCCCCTCTTCTACTAAAAATTTCACCTTCCATTTGTGTTGCTAGCCGAATATCCCCTACCATAAAGGGCATAAGCCGAATCCCCCTAAGGAAGGTGCTGTTGATTTCAAAGGTTGGTAAGTGTCTCTCTTTAGCATTCGATTTCTCTTCTCTTCCTTTTTGTGTGGCGAAAGCTTGAGAAACAAGCCTTGGTAAGTTGGCCGAATGTGGTTATGGTTCCAATAGTGTACGTTTTGTGTGTAGTTAATGTTAAGGTACATTGAGGGAGCCTAACGGGATTTGATTCTTCAAGGTAAGGCATATATATCATTCGGCCAAGGTCTTTGATTATGGATAAGTGTGCAAGCCAATTCTAACAAATGTTTGGTAGGGATCTCGACAAGACAGGTGACAATTTTGAGATTTCGGTAGGATTGGTAAGTGGTTAAGCATATTCGGCCAAAGGCCATATTTCAGGTACAATTAATCCTTCAGGATCTTTAGTTTAGCTGAATGGTTAATAGATCTAAGAATTTATGTGTTGGCTGATTGTAGGGGGAAACAACCTCTCGGGATTTCGCTAGTATATTCGAGATTTGCTAGTCTCACGAGTAAACAGGTGTAAACTCTTACACACTTTATTAGCATAGACTGTTTATTATGTTGCTGTATAACCTCTCGTGTTGTAACTTTGCCTTGTGGGCATAAGCATGGATTCCGGATAAGTCCCCTATTACATGAACTATGATGTATGTTTGTGTATGCCATCATATGCATTTGAATGCTATGCTATACATAAATGCATGATATATGGGATTATGATATTTGTTATGTAAGCATGATGATGGTGGGATTGATGAGAGGAGGGGGATGATCTTTATGAACTGTCACTGGTGGTTTTGACCACAAGATGGGTTGCCCCATGGATTAATTGTAACCGGTCATCGTGGTTTTGACCACATTATGATAAATTGTGACTAAGTCATCGGTGGTTTGGTACCACGATGGTTTTGACCACATTATGGTAATTGTGACCTATGGTCATCAGTGGTTTTGACCACACAATGGGTTGGCCCCATCACTTGATTTGTGAATCTAGTCACCAGTGGTTTTGACCACCAGTGGTTTTGACCACACGGGGTAGTTAAAGGAGTATGGATGGTTAGTTTGGATTGCATGTTTGCATGTTTGCATGTTTACTAATAATTTGTGTATGAGTTGCACTTCCGGGTTGGGGATTTATACACTGAGTCTTGGTGACTCACCCCTTCCCATATTATTTTGCAGATGAGTAGATCGCGAAGATGGAGCCGGAGAGGACTCGAGGCGGCCATGCTTGCTCCTTGGATTTGGATTTATTTAATACAGTTTAAGTTTTTTTATTTACTAAATTCTTATTTTGGGTTGTAATAAGGCCGCTAATTATTATTTGGATGTTTATATAGTTGATTTATTTTACTTATACTATATTACAAATGAAATTATAAATGTTAAGTGAATCGGTTAAAAGTAACATTTTCATATTTAATAACTCCTACGAGTTTTCAAAGATGTTACCACCGGGTAGCAAAATTCACCAAATCAACCATGGTGTTGAAAGTTGTTTTTAAAGGTTTTCAACACAACCAAGTTGAAAAAAAAAAATCAATCCCTCCTGAGTTTTATCAAACACTGCTTTATAACTTTAACATATTTTCTTCAGATTTTCACCACACATCAAAATCTTTCAAAATGTTTTTACCCTGTGACATACTAGATCCGGTCAGGACTCATGGGCCGGGTTTGGGGTGTTACATTTTTGGTATCAGAGCCAGGTTCAAAACTCAGCTATGGGGGCCTAGGGCCCAAAATGTTTTTGTAGGCCTTTGTGAATTATTATGGAAATGGTTTTCAGTCTGAACAGCATGGCATCGAGTCTCCGGCACCTATCCGCCTAGGTAAGTATCTCTGACTGCTCTGTGAATACTTGATAAGGGTAAAAGGGTAACTTGGGAACGTAGAATAGACTGATAGGTACTTGAACACTAGGACTAGTCTACCCCAACTACTTCATAAGACTTAATTGCTTAATTAAAACAAACCTATGTCTAAATCGCCAAGTTAAGGTGTGGTAACCACGGTGCGCATGTCTAGGATTGGTATTCGGTGGAAGCTTGCTATTTAAGCGATCCGTGACTCACCTCCTCTCCACTGAATCCTACAGTGCGTAGCTTGGTTCACCCTAACAGGAGGACTTAATCATGGGCTAAACCCTAATTAAAACCCGAAAGGAACTAGCAGTATTTTCATAAAAACCCTAGTTTTAAAACTCTTAAAATTTCTTTTTAATTTGTGAGAATTATTGCTTTACAACATTTTTCTAAAAATATCCGATTTGTAGAATTACTAAAATACCCTTGGGGTAAAATTATAAAACGCCTTGGTTTATGAAATTCCCAAAATACCCACGTTTTAATCAAAATTTCCATTACATATAAAGTACCCCAAAACCTTAATTTGCAAAATATCGAAAATATCATGATTTTGAAAAATTACGAAATTGCCCCTAACCAACAAAATTACCAAAATAACCCTGATTTTAAAAATTTTTGCAACACTATCAACTTGGAAAAGCAAATTCTTAAAAAGGAACCCTCAAAGTTTTGCAACATTTGGAAATACTCCGAAAATATCAAACTTTACAAAGTTACCCTGATTTATTACCAAAATGCCCCTGAGCTTCAAAATCACCAAAATACCTCGAATTTCAAAATTTTTTAAAATACCCCGAGAATTTAAAAGTTTCAAAATATTTTTTGACAAAATCATCCGAGAACTTCTATTTTTGGAAAATTACAAAAATACCCCTGTAGGTTAAAATTACAAAAATACCCCCGGGTATTGAAATATTGAAAAAGCTCTACACGTTAGCTATGGTCTGTGAATGATGTTTGTATGATGGATGTACTTAGAACCAGGAGATAAGTCTGAAACTGGAACTATAGGTAGATTCGATTTCGGAAGAATCACTTAAAAAAATTATTTCTCATAAAATTACTCGTGGGTAAACAGTAAATAGTATAATTAATGCATAAAATTCTTAATCAGATAAACGCGAATGAGAAGAATGAGTACAAGAGGTCGTGGACATCCGCCGCGTGGCCGTGGTAGGGGTAGGATGACCTTGTCGGAGCCAGCAAGGTCTGGTCATGGGTCTGGAAATGAGATGCCGGATCTGTCGATGGGAAATTGAGTTTCAGGATCAGACCGGTGGTAACGATGTAGTATCCCAAGCTGTACTACGAGTGTTAGAACGAGTTGCCGAGGTAGGCGTGCAGGAGCCCGTAAATCTATGGTTGAACGACTCCGGGCTAACGGAGCAGAGGTGTTTAGAGGAGTTTCTGGAGTGGCACCCAGTGCGGCGGAGTATTGGTTGGAATCAACTGAGAGGATCATGGGTGACCTGGATTTTACAGCTGAGGAGAAGTTGAAGGGTATAATCTCTCTGCTTCGGGATGAGTCATATCAGTGGTGGCTCACCGTAAGGGATGGAACGATGGCGGAGTATCTCACATGGGAGTTCTTTAAAGCTGCCTACCAAAAGAAGTATATAAGAACTAGCTACGTGGATGCGCAGCGGAAGGCTTTCTTGAACCTGGTTCAGGGTAATAAGTCAGTGGCATAGTATGAGGCTGAATTTCTCCGGTTGAGCAGGTATACTCGTGGTATTGTGGGTACCGAGCATGAACGCTGTGTCAGATTTAAAGATGGGCTGAGAGATGAGCTGAGGATGATGATAGCTCCACAACAGGAACGAGAGTTCGCTGTCTTAGTGGAGAAGTCTAAGGTTGCTGAAGGGGTAAGACAGTCAGTCAGGCGGAATCAGGACAGGAGTTGGAATAAGAGGAGCTCCGGATCTTCAAAGTTTTTGGTAATCAGTAGAAGAAGACGAGGTATGGTGGGTCAGATCAAGCTGCTAGGCCTGCTGCTGCTAATCCTCAATGGCTGCCACGGTGTGCTCGGTGTGGGAAGTCTCACACGGGGGAGTGTTAGAATGGTAATCGAGGATGCTTCGAATGTGGGTCCATGGATCATCGAGTTCGAGATTGTCCAAAAAAGGCAGCTAGGCTGAGGTTAGAGGGTCAAGATCGTGCACCGAATAGGAGGGATAATCAACAGCCACCGAGAGGTTGTGGTGTAGGAAGAGGAGGTAATGGTACTGGCAGAGGTCATGGGGCACCGAGGGGAGGTATCGCGGGTACTGAGGCTAGGCAACCTGGTTTGGTCTATGCCGCAAGGCATCAGAAAGAGGGCGACGCACCGGACATCATAACCGTTATGCTTTTGATCTTTGGAGTACCCTATAGTACCTTAATTGACATTGGCTTAACTCGCTCGTACATTGCTAGTAGCGTAGTGAAAACTATGTATTTAGACTTTGAGCTTACTTCTAGGAGGATGACTGTATTAAGCCCTCTAGGTCACTCTGTAGAAGTAAGTAAACTCTATAGAAACGTATCCCTAGAACTCCAAGGGGTCGTGTTCTTGACTGACTTGATGGAACTACCATTTCGAGAGTTCGATCTAATCCTCGGGATGGATTGGCTAGTAAAGTATCAAGCTAGCATGGATTGCGCGGCTAAGCGTATGGTAATAAAGACCATGGAAGGTGATGAGGTGGTGATGATGGGTAAAAGGAGAGATTACCTATCTAATCTGGTTTCTACATTGAAGGCGGAAAAGATGGTTAGGAAGGGTTGTGAAGCATATGTAGTGCATGTCTATGCTTTGGAAGCTAAGGGTGCTACTGTGAGAGATGTCCGGACCGTAAGGGATTACGTTGATGTGTTTCCAGAGGAACTTTCGGGTCTACCTCCAGACCGTAAGGTTGAATTTGGTATAGACTTGTTACCCGGAACCACGCCAGTATCTATAGCTCCATATCGGATGGCGCCGAAAGAATTGGTAGAGTTGAAGGCACAGATCCAGGAATTGTTGGATAGGGGGTTCATCCGACCAAGTGTATCGCCTTGAGGAGCTCCAGTGTTTTTTTGTCAAGAAGAAGGATGGGACAATGAGAATGTGCATAGACTATCGACAACTGAACAAGCTGACAATAAAGAATAGGTATCCTTTGCCCAGGATTGATGATTTGTTCGATCAACTCAAGGGTGCATCGGTGTTCTCTAAGATCGACCTTAGGTCGGGGTACCATCAGCTTAAGGTGAAGGAGGCTGATGTCCACAAGACGGCATTCTGTACTCGGTATGGGCACTACGAGTTTCTAGTAATGCCTTTTGGGTTGACGAAAGCACCAACCGCGTTTATGGACATGATGAATCGGGTTTTCTAACCCTATCTGGATCGGTTCGTCGTGGTATTCATAGACGACATTTTGGTGTTCTCGAAGTCTGAGGAGGAACATGACGCACATCTTCATGTGGTTCTGCAAGTTCTAAGGGAGAAACAGTTGTACACCAAATTCAGCAAGTGTGAGTTTTGGCTTAAGGAGGTAGCTTTTCTGGGGCATGTTGTTTCAGCCAAGGGAATCAGGGTGGATCCCCGTAAGATCGAGGCAGTTTTGGAATGGAAACCACCCAAGTCAGTTACAAAAATTCAGAGTTTTCTGGGGTTAGCAGGATATTACCGGAGATTTGTGGAAAATTTCTCCTTAATCACAGCACCATTGACTAAGCTGCTGAGGAAAGGAGTTTCATTTGTGTGGTCGGAGAAGCAACAAGAGAGTTTCGATAAGCTGAAGAGGATTTTGACAGAAGCACCAGTCTTGATTCAGCCTGAGGCAGGAAAGGAATTCACTGTGTATTGTGATGCATCGCATACTAGTTTAGGGTGTGTGTTGATGCAAAAGGGGAAGGTGGTCGCTTATGCATCACGGCAGTTGAGGCCCCACGAAGTTAACTATCCGACACATGATTTGGAATTGTCTGCTGTAGTTTTCACCTTGAAGATTTGGAGGCACTATCTGTATGGGGAGAAGTCAGTAGTATACACAGATCACAAGAGTCTGAAGTACCTTTTGACTTAGAAAGATTTAAATCTAAGGCAGCAGAGGTGGATTGAGTTGCTGAAGGACTACGACTGCTCAATCGAATATTATCCGGGTAAGGCTAATGTAGTAGCTGATGCATTGAGTCGAAAGGTGGTAGCAGATTTGCGAGCAATGTTTGCTCACCTAAGTCTCTATGAGGATGGGAGCCTTTTGGCAGAATTGCAAGTGAAGCCATCTTGGATTGATGAGGTCAAAGAAAGGCAGATGACCGACGAAGCTTTGAGTACTCGGAGGTTGCAAATACAGAATGGTGAGGCCGAAGGGTTCAGCTTGGGTAGTGATGGAGTGTTGTATTTTCAAGGGAGAGTATGTATGCCTAAAGATGATGATTTGATGGAGCGAATCCTTAAAAAAGCTCATAGCAGTCCATACGCTATGCATCCGGAAGTAGTAAGATGTATCAGGATTTAAGGGAGTAGTTTTGGTGGCCGGGTCTTAAGCGGGAAGTAATCGAGTTAGTAGGCAAGTGTCTGACATGCCAGCAAGTTAAGGCTGAGCATCAATTGCCATCGTGGTATTCTGATCGGTAAAGATCCAACAGTGGAAGTGGGAGGAGATTACTATGGATTTCGTGAGTGGGCTTCCCCTTACGCCCAGTAAGAAAGATGTAGTTTGGGTAATAGTAGACCGGTTGACCAAGTCGGCCCATTTCATACCGGTAAGGGTTGACTACTCGCTTCAAAGGTTAGCCAAGCTGTATATAGCGGAGATAGTGCGGTTGTATGGAGTACCAGTGTCCATTATCTCAGATCAGGATCCTCGATTTACGTCGAGATTCTGGAAGGCTTTACATCAGGAGTTAGGCACGGTTGAATTTCAAAGACGGATTTTCACCCGCAAATCGATGGATAATCCGAGAGGGTTATCCAAGTGTTGGAAGATATGTTAAGGGGCTGTGTCTTGGACTTCCGTGGTAGTTGGGAGGAGTACCTACCTTTGGTAGAGTTCGCTTATAACAATAGTTATCAAGCGAGTATTCAGATGGCACCGTATGAGGCGCTGTTTGGTCGAAAATGTCGTACTCCTACATGTTGGACGGAACTAAGAGAGCGACAGATGTTGGGTCCAGAGTTAGTGGCAGAGACGGAGGATAAGGTCAGAGTAATTCGGACTCATCTTAAGGAGGCATCGGACAGGCAGAAATCCTACGCCGATCTTAAACGCAGAGATGTTGAGTATGCAGTGGGTGATAAGGTTTTCTTGAAGGTATCACCTTGGAAGAAGGTGCTGAGGTTTGGCCGGAAGGGCAAGCTAAGCCCTAGATTCATCGGACCTTACACGGTGTTGAAACGTGTGGGACTGGTAGCTTACCAGCTTGAGTTGCCGGCAGAATTGAGCCAAATCCACGATGTCTTCCATGTTTCGATGCTGAGGCGCTATCGATCAGATCCCTCACACGTAGTGCCGGTTGCAGAAATTGAGGTGAACTCAGACTTGTCTTTCGAGGAGGAGCCAGTACAGATTTTGGATCGAGATGTCAAGATTTTGAGGAGGAAGTCAGTGCCTTTGGTAAAAGTGCTATGGCGAAACCAAGGTACGGAGGAGGCCACATGGGAACCCGAGGATGTGATCGCAAAGAATACCCCAACTCTTCGATCCTGTAATTTGGGGCGAAATTATTTTTAAGGGGGGTAGAACTGTAACATCCTGAATTAGGGGTTGTTTGTAATTTTATTATTTTCATGTGCTTGCTTGAAAAGAAATGAATACTATGATCACTTGATATGTTTTAGGGTCTAGTCATAACCCCGGGCTAGGTCTGACTTAGGGCTAAAATTTCTTTTTAGTGCTTTAGAGGAGGAAGCAAGGTGAGATAGGGGTTAAGAGAAATTTCGGGAGAAGCATGACACAAGGAATAAATTGGCATAGCGGCTTGAGGCACTGAGGTGCAAGGGAGTGCAGGAGGGAGGACTCACGTTCGAGTTCTGGTGGAAGCGCAAGAATGTTTTATTTTTGCCTTTGGCGTTAAGGAAAAAAGGAGTTAAGGAAGGAGCGCTTAAAAGGGATTGTAATGGGTTTATGTCACGAAATGAGTCAGTAGCAAAATGGCTTTCATGCGCCACTTAAGAGCTTGGAGGTGGCGATGGGTGCAGGTCTTGGGTCCGAGCTACCGAGTTTGTGCATTGGGAGTTTTATTTTATTTTGCGTTATGTATAGGGTGATGGGCTAGGAAGGCCTTAAAAATAAATGGCGAGGATTATGGACATGAAAGTCAATGTGGTAGAGTGACACGGAACATTGTAAGGGGCTGCGGCAGTGAGGTCCCATGTTCGAGTAGCATGGGCAGCAATGGGTGTTCTTTTTTTTTTTTATGCATGCTGGCGTTAGGGGTGGAGTGAGCTAATGGCCTGCATGTGGGACTCTTAATGTGATAAGGATAAACTTTGTTGTTCCTTTTAATTTTTGGCTGGAAGAGTAGTATTATTAATTTTATTTCTTCTTTTATTTTGAAGAGGTGGCTAGGATATAAAATAGAAGATAAATGTTATTTTATGGGTGATAATTAAAAGCTAAAAATTATCACAAAAAGAGGGGAGATGGCCGAATATAGGACTCCTTGGGGCCATCCACAATCGGTTTTATCACATTAGGGAGGTGCCAAAAATTCATCAAAATTATTTCTTTTCTTTTTCTCTTCAATTGTTGCTGGCCGAATTCTCCCTAGCCACATTTGCCAAAATTCTTCAAAATTCCTTGCTTCTTTTTTCTTCTACTTGGCCGAACCTACCCCCCCTCTTCTACTAAAAATTTTACCTTCCATTTGTGTTGCTAGCCGAATATCCCCTACCATAAAGGGCATAAGCTGAATCCCCCTAAGGAAGGTGCTATCGATTTCAAAGGTTGGCAAGTGTCTCTCTTTAGCATTCGGTTTCTCTTCTCTTCCTTTTTGTGTGCCGAAAGCTTGAGAAACAAGCCTTGGTAAGTTGGCCGAATGTGGTTATGGTTCTAATAGTGTACGTTTTGTTTGTAGTTAACGTTAAGGTACATTGAGGGAGCCTAACGGGATTTGATTCTTCAAGGTAAGGCATATATATCATTCGGCCAAGGGCCTTGATTATAGATAAGTGTGCAAGCCGATTCTAACAAATGTTTGGTAGGGATCTCGACAAGACAGGTGACAATTTCGGGATTTCGGTAGGATTGGTAAGTGGTTAAGCATATTCGGCCAAAGGCCATATTTCAGGTACAATTAATCCTTCGGGATCTTTAGTTTAGCCGAATGGCTAATAGATCTAAGAATTTATATGTTGGCCGATTATAGGGGGAAACAACCTCTCGGGATTTTGCTAGTATATTCGGGATTTGCTAGTCTCACGAGTAAACAGGTGTGTAAACTCTTACACACTTTATTAGCATAGACTATTTATTATGTTGCTGTATAACCTCTCGTGTTGTAACTTTGCCTTGTGGGCATAAGCATGGATTCCGGGTAAGTCCCCTATTACGTGATCTATGATGTATGTTTGTGTATGCCATCATATGCGGTTGAATGCTATGCTATACATAAATGCATGATATATGGGATTATGATATTTGTTATGTAAGCATGATGATGGTGGGATTGATGAGAGGAGGGGAATGATCTCTATGGATCGTCACCGTGGTTTTGACCACAAGATGGGTTGGCCCCATCGATTAATTGTGACTTCGGTCATCGATGGTTTTGACCACACCGCTGATAAATTGTGACTAAGTCCGGTGGTTTGGTACCACCATGGTTTTGACCACATTATGGTAATTGTGACCTATGGTCATCGGTGGTTTTGACCACACGATGGGTTGGCCCCATCACTTGATTTGTGACTCTAGTCACGGTGGTTTTGACCACCGTGGTTTTGACCACACGGGGTAGTTAAAGGAGTATGGATGGTTAGTTTGGGTTGCATGTTTGCATGTTTGCATGTTTACTAATAATTTGTGTATGAGTTACACTTCAGGGTTGGGGATTTATACACTGAGTCTTGGTGACTCACCCCTTCCCATATTATTTTGCGATGAGTAGATCGCGGAGATGGAGCCGGAGAGGACTCAAGCTGCCATGCTTGCTCCTTGGATTTGGATTTATTTAATCTGCTTTAAGTTTGTTTATTTACTAAATTCTTATTTTGGGTTGTAATAAGGCCGCTAATTATTATTTGGATGTTTATATAGTTGATTTATTTTACTTATACTACATTACAAATGAAATTGTAAATGTTAAGTGAATCGCTTAAAAGTAACATTTTCAAATTTAATAACTCCTACGGGTTTTCAAAGATGTTACCATCGGGTAGCAAAATTCACCAAGTCAATGATGGTGTTGAAAGTTCTTTAAATTTTGAATGATCAAATGTTTTTAAAGGTTTTCAACACAACCAAGTTGAAAAAAAAAAATCAATCCCTCCTAAGTTTTATCGAACACTGCTTTATAACTTTAACATATTTTCTTCAGATTTTCACCACACATCAAAATCTTTCAAAACGTTTTTACCCTGTGACATACCAGATCTAGTCAGGACTCATGGGCCGGGTTTGGGGTGTTACAAAAATCATGTCCAAATGTTTGAAATCTAAAAGTATTTAAAATTATGATTTCTTAAAAACTTCGAGCAATTTGAGTTAAAATTTGAGATTTCTTTGTTCCGAAGGAATATAAACATCACATCCAGCACGATAGGACACGATATTTTAAAACCTTCGTAATCAAAATTATCTCATGATTTACAAAACTTGTTAAAAGGATATTTAGTTATTTAGCCAAATAGAAAATCACGGCCCAACACGATTGGGCACTATTTCCCAAATTTCTAAATACAAAACATTGCCTTATTTTAAAAACCTTTAGATAAAATATAATAATTTGGAAAAAAAGGAATTTTTATTTTAAACAATAATCCATGTAACAATATTGTATTTATAAACTATTGAATGTAAATATTAAAAACAATTATAATTCACTAACATTTCATATTAACATATACAATAAAGAAATACTAATATAAAATACAACTAAAAATAACTACAATAAAGTAATCATAAGATAATAAATAAATAAAAGGGCATTCCATGGACAAATAAAATATATAAAGCAATATATATAAAAAAGTAAAAAATATTAAATAAATATGAACTTTTCATGCAAGATTAAATAATAAATAAATAAAATATATATATATATATATAATGTGAATAATATAATCAATGTATAAATAAAAAGGGTATATAATGATTTTAAATAAAGATACATAAAACAATATATATATATATATGGTATAAATAATGTAAATAGAATAAATTATACAATATAAATAAATTTTAGTTAAAAAATAATATATGATATAATGTTATATAATATACAAAATTTTATAGTAAAATATAATAACTAATATATATATAAATACTAAAATAATTTTGTAAATAAAAATAATTAAACTAAAATAAAATAATAAAATAATAAAATTAGAAATATATGATATAATAAATAATATGCTAATTTATATAATATGAGTAATAAATAATAAAAATAAAAAAATAGGAATACTAATGTTAAAAGTAATGATAATAATATTGATAATAGTAAAATAAAAATATTAGTAATAAAATAATAAAATAATAATAGTTAAAATAATAATAATATGATAATAAAATAAAATTGACAATAATGATAATAAAATTAATAATAAAATAATGAAAATTATAAAGGAAATGAAAAAAGGACGAAATTGAATTTGCAAATAAAAGTTTGGGGTAAATTTAAAATACAAAAAGACTGAATTAAAAAACTAAAAATGCAGAAGGACTTGATGCGCAAATAGCCCATTTGACTAAAAAACACGCGAATCCTGAAGGCTGGGTCAAGTCGGATTCGGACCGTAGGTGAAACGGCGCCGTTTTGGCGCAAAAGGGCTAGTGCAAAACGGCATCGTTTTGATGCCCTATAAAAGCTACCCTTTTTGTTAAAATTTTCATTTCTCTCCTAGCATAAAAAAAATTTTTTGAGAGCCTTCCTAGGGCGATTTCCTGCCCTTCTCCAATGAGGCTCAAATGGCACTGTCATCATCATTGCCACCACCTCGCGCGGTGGTGAAATCCCAAAACGTAGGTTTTTTTTTTCCCTTTTTAGTATTTTATATGTGTGTTATATATACGATATATATGTATATATATATATATATAAACAGTATACAAAAATAAAAATTAAAATTAAAACAAGACCTTTGATTTTTTATTTTCTAAATCTGTCTGTGTATTTGCGTATCTTATTCCCCTATTACAAATTCTTGTATGGCTTTTATAGCCTTTGAAATGAAAAACAAAAAAGGAAATAGGAAAACGTTGCCATGTTTGATGTATTTTGCTACTGTCTTTTTCTCCTTTCTTGCAGGTAATTGGCGATGATCTCGGTGATGGTGCGGGGCTGTCATGCGTTGAAGGCGGTGTAACTGAAGGTGGCTGCGATGCGATGGGAGACTAGGGTTTCAGAAACCCCTGGTTTCTAATTTGGTTTGGGCCTTTTGGGCTCCGTAAGTTGGGTCTTAGGTAGGGTAGCCTGTTTAGGTTAGGTCAGTCTATTTTGGCTTATAAAATGGACTGGACATTTATTTTATTTCTGGTTTATTTTAGTCCGGGCAAAATGGGCTTCTTGCACAGCTGACGTTAGGGAAAAGAGTTAGGGATTTCGGGGAAGGGTGAAACTGATTTGGGGAAAAAAAGTTGGGAATTAGGGAAAGAGTTAGGGATTTCAAGGAAAGGGAGAATTGATTTTGTGAAAATAAAATGGGAGAAAAAAAAGGGTTTCGGGAAAAAATTAAGGATTTCGAGGAGGGGGAATTAATTTGGGGGAAATGAATTGGGGAAAGAGGGAAGGGTCCTGGGAAAAATACTTGGGGATTTTAGAGAGGGGAACTGATTTGGGGAAAATCACCAAGGCATTTTGAGGCAAACAAAACGGCTCTGTTTCGCAAAAAATTAATACATATTCATGGCGTTTGGACCAAAAACGCCACTATTGCTCACCTTTTGTGATGTTTATGAGAAAAATGCCACTAATGCTTTACCTTTTGCAGTGTTTTTCTCATAAGCGCCGCTATTGCTTTACTTATTGTAGCGTTTTTGGTCCAAACATTGCTAAAGTCTTAATTTCCTGTAGTGCAACTCCGATTTCAAAATCTCATTTTTAGCCCAAACAGGGCTCAACAAATCAACTAAAATGACCCACACCGCCTCCCAAGGCAAACCGTGTGGCCCACATGCCCTACCTGACTTGTTCGTGTAATTGCACACGCCCGTGTGTTCCACATGACCTGGCACATGGCTGTATGGCGTAGTCTGTCAAATTCAATTTTTCACTAAAAATTCAAATTTTCGTGACTTTTTACGGTGTCTACTGATTAGAACACACACCTGGATGCTCCTAAGATATCGTCTCAACAGCAACTAATTTGGAATCTACAAACGATATCTAAACTGAACTTAATAACGAACACAAACCAAATTCGAGTAAAATCATTCGCCATAAGATTACTTAACAAAATAACCCTTAAACTTGGGCGTCTGGTCACTTACTCAAAAAATCAGTAGTCCTACAACACTAATTCGCCGGTGGAACATTATGTGTAACGAACTTCATCTAACAAAGATTACAAAAACGTTTAAATCGAGGATTGTTAGCCAAAATACAACCATCTACCTCTCACGTAAAGAAGTGAAAAGAAAACATCTTTACTACATGAAGAAGGCACCAACGAAACTTACACAGGGACAATAAGACCAACTATCTATCCAAAAGCTCAACACAAAAATCAACACAAAAGAATCAATGACACAATAGAGATAAGAGTGACGCTAGAAATAGTAACAAATAAATGGCTACTAGGAGAAATAGGGTTGAAAACAAAAGAAAGATGAAAAGAGACTAAGACGAGAAACCACAGAGAAAAATCAATAGTCAAACACAAAAAAGAAAACCGGAAGGTAGAGACTAGGGAAAGAGTTGGGTAGTAACAAAGGAGAAAATTTTGGGGATAACTTCCAATAATTTCAAAAATTAAATCAGATAAAATCCTATCTAATTTAATTAGTTACCAACCTATCAGTTTGTTTAACATTAGAGTTTGACCAAAACTCTAACATCATGGATGACAGCAACAGTGATGAAGCAAAAATTAATTTCGTTTTTACACACAACAAGATTTGAACTTAAAACTTAAAATGTAACACCCTAAACCCAGCCTAGACGTCCAGACTGAGTTGGAGAGTTATATCATCCGTTCTAAAAGTCATACTATCATAACACAATCAAATTGAACCAATAGTCACATAATATTCATCACAACAATAATTTAAACATATAACCTTCATAAGTTCATAACATCATAAAACATAAATTCCTAATAGTAATGCTAAAAAGGAACATTAAGTGTTTGACCGAGCTCCCGCGGCACCGACCCATTCAAGACTGATTACCACCTGAAATTCAATCAATAAAATGGTGAGTTATAAACTCAGTGTGTAAAAAGGAATGTAATTTAGCAACAGTTACTTATAAAGAAATTTTCAGTTCAGAGATTCGGTTCAACATAGAAGCATGTTCAATTCAGATTTAGAGCAGAGGTGTTACATATATGTACATATTCCCTTCCAGTTCAGATATAGTTTAGATCCGATTCAAATGCAATGTTCCTATTTACATCCGCTGCACACCAACTTCGACTATCCCAACACACCACTATGGACATTTAATGCCTATCCATCCCTACACACCTTTAGAGTGTTCAATGACACTTTCATGGAAAAGTAGCTTAGCTACTAGATCAATATGCGACAAGTGCCAGAATCTGAGTGATACTCATTGTGGCATAGCCACAATTTCAGTACAGACTCCCTTTCTTTTCACAATCTCTCACCACATGTTAATGCAGAATGCAATTATCCGTAACACATGTTCAGTCATTCTAATACATTACATAATTAATAAAATAGTTCAGTATCAGAGTGGTATTACAGTGCACATTCAAGTATCTGATTCATAGATCAGTCTCAATGTATCAGACAGTTCTCATATAAACAAATTCAGTCATTCATACATTAAGGAAACCAATATCAAAGTTTAGCAACATTCTCAGCCTTAGAAACAGTTTCTCGGACGCAATATCCTGCCACACGGCCTGGGCACATGCCCATGTGCCTTGGTTGTGTGGTTTTTAATCACAAACAGTGAGTTACACAACCTGGGCACACGCCTGTGCCCCTTTTGTGTTGTTTTTATACCTCAAACAGTGAGTTACATGACCTGGACACACGCCTGTGTCCCTGGCCGTGTGATTTTTATACTACAAACAGTGAATTACACGGCTGGACACGCGCCTGTGTCCCTGGCCGTGTGATTTTTATACTACAAAAAGTGAGTTACATGGCCTGGGCACACGCTCGTGTCTCTGACCGTGTGAACCCTGCACTAGCATGGCCGCACATGGCCTAGACACACGCCCGTATGGTGTCAACAACCACCATTTTTGGCGATCCGAAACTTGCAAATTAAGGTTTCTGGCACGCACCTGATTTCGTCTTGATAGTGAAGCAATACGAAGACTACCCGAAACCGAAATAATCATTCCACAATCAATTACACTATCAATTCCAACATTTAGCAAGATCACTTATCGTTAAAAACGTATTGAAAGGTTCAACACAATTCTATTCCAATTCACACACTTACCTCGTACGAAACAGGAGAAATCAACCTAACAAGGCAGATTATCGTCTTTTGCAATATCCTTGCCTAAACAAAACAGCCAATCGAGTGTTTAACAGAAGATCAATTAAACGAGCAAAGTCTTATTTTTGACAGAAGATTAATTGCAGAAAAGAAGAAAGAAGAAAAAGAAGACTTCACAAAATTGATCTTACAGGTAACAAGACTTCACAATCACACAAGATTAATTGCAGAAAAGAAGAAAGAAGAAAAAGAAATTAAAAGAAGGAAGGACAGCAAAAATTAAAGAACCAAAGTTTTGAAAGAAAGAAAAAAAAAAGAACAATAACTTTTTCTTAGACTGATTTAAATTAACCACCACCCTTCCCGACGTTTGCAAAAATATTTTTCTAATGCGTAAGATGGGATTCAAACTCGAAACTAGATAGATGCTTAACCAGTAAACTAGCAGGCTCATTCTTGTCACAATTTCACACGGAATTGAACTTAATCGGGTAACGCGGGCTCATGGATTTATTTAAAAACACAACAAAACCTTCAATGAAGCGACTTGAACTCTAAATCTTAAACCCAGAAGTAGAGCATAGTACCAGAAATACAAAAGTTAATTACTGCAGATTTTCACAATAAAATTCTTAAAATTTTAGGGCGTTACATAAAAATAAACTAAAACTTTACCATTAAACCAACAAACTCATTATTTCCAACAAACTAACATATATAAAACATAACCAATGGCTAAATGAAGAGACAAAAGGAACAAAAATTTGACAAAGAGATTTGAACACTAGACCTTGGATACGTAAATAAAACTCTTAACCACTAAATCAAATTAATTTACTTAATATAATTAAACTTAGAAATTATAAACTTTGGTGCATTACACAAAACTATTGAGGATGTAACAATCCGAATTTGACCCTAATCAGAACGGTGGTTTCGGGACCATGAAATCGAGTCAGAAATATTTTTTATATTATATTCTGTGCTCATTATGTGTGAATTTATGTGTGTGAAAGTTTCATAGAAAAATTTAATCGTTTGTGTGTTCAATTTAACAAAAAGGACTAAATCGCGTAAAGAGTAAAAGTTGCATGTTATAGTGAAAAGTGCCAAATTGATGATGGCTTTTTAAAGTGGGGCATTAAAAGGGAAATTAGCCCATTTTTAGGTTAGTGGGTGGCATTTGTCATAACTAACCTTAAGTTATATATTAGTTTTATTTTTTTGTTTTTTGAAGGTTAAATTAGTAATTAAATATTATTTACTTTATATGTTAAAAGATTACAATAATAAGCCACCATCCTTTTTCATCCATCTTTGGCCGAATGTGGGAGAAAGAATGAAGCTTTGAAACCTTTTAACTTTCGGCATTTCTAAGCTGAAAATCAAGGTTAGTTTGATTTTGGTTTTTGTTAATTTTTACGTTTTTGTGATCGTTGCTTCGAATACTTCAAGACCCATGCTTGAATTTTTGATTTTGATCAATATTTTGAAATGTACCATTGATGATTTCATAGTTTTATGATGTTAGTTGATGGATTATGAAAGATATATGTTAGATTGATATGTTTTGTTTTTGGATTTTTGGTGATTTTGAGAGATTAGGGCTTAATTATGAAAATAAAATTTTAAAGGGACTTAAATGTGAAATAAACAAAATATATGGATTTGTATGAGTGCTATAGATATTCGGCCCTTAAGGTATTTATACAAATTGTGTGTATTTTGTGTTTTAAGCAAATAGGACTAAATTGTAAAAATGTCAAATAATAGGGGCAAATGGTAATTTGCCCATTTACATATTTTGGGACTAAATTGAGATGAAATGTACTTGAATGAGCTTATTTTAAATATGTTTAGATCAAGAACAAAGAAAACAGTTTGGATTGGGGAAAAGCGAAGGTTATTGAATAGCGGTCTTCGTCATCCATCGATATTTGAGGTAAGTCCTTGTCGAAATATATCAAGGAATTATTTATGAACATATTAAATGATGATGTTCGATAAATTTGAGTACATGTTTATGTCATAGTCGAATGTATATAAGTAAATTAGATTGAATGCATAATTTAATAATGTGTTATGAATGAGTATCTCGATATGAATTGTGGGTTTTACAATGACGTAATGATTCTATTTGTGTAATGTGAATAAGCTTAGTTGAATTGGATATGTGATAAATTATGAAATGTGTGTGGAATGATTGACTTCATTGATACTCGGGCTTTATGCCTAGCAGGCCTCGTGCCGGTGATATATTCAGGCTTCGTGCCTAGCAGGCTTAGTGCCGGTGACATATTCGAGCTTTATGCCTAGCGTGCCTCGTCTGGGTGATATATTCGGCTTCGTGCCTAGTAAGCTTAGTGCTAGTGACATATTAAGCTTCGTGCCTAGCGTGCTTAGTCTTGGTGACATATTTGGGCTTCGTCCTAGCGTGCTTAGTGGGTGATATATTCGCTTATTGCCTAGCGTGCTAAATGTCGATGTTTGAACTACGGACCTTGAGTCTAGCAAGTCTAATGCCAAGATGTGAGATTCGGGCAAATGCCTAGCAGTGTTTTTATCTTGGTGAGTTGAAATTCCAAGCTTAGATTGTGTACTAGTAAAGTCATGAAATGAATCAAGTGAGCCTAAGCATTTGAAAATGAATTTGTTAATTGGCTACAAGGTATGTGCTATTCATATTCATGTATTATACATACATATATATATATATATATATATATATATATGTGATGATGATAAGTAAATGAATTGATGAAGGAAATGTGATACACAATCTGTAGATGCAAATTGTGTATAAACTATGCCATGAGGAAATTGGTATATGAAAGCATAATGTGGTTAAAGGAAATCGTATAAGTATATTGATATGAATGATACAAATTGATCCTGTATATTTGGCCTTGTGCTTATGTTTACGTGACATACTGGGATTACTTTGATGCTATGTATACGAATGTATGAAATGTCAAATGGATATACATATATATATATGTGTGAATATACTTCCTTTTATGTGAAATTACTAAGTGTAAAGTATATACTTATTATATATATATATATATATATATATGTGATCCTATGGAAATATGTGTATCGAAAATATGAGTAGTTGGAAACAGTATTTAATCTATATGATGAGATTATAAATGGAGGTTTAAAGGTAAAATAGTGATGATGGTTAAGCTAAACGAACTTGTGATTATGTAATTAAAGAGGTGATTTAGATGTACATGGCCCTTTACTTGTTCGAATAATTATGTGAACCTATTGAGTTTCATATGTGCATATTATGAATAGATCATAAAGAGAGGATGCTTTATATTTTGGTTAAAATGCTGCGTTGGTAAGTTGGATGTTAATGGTAAGGAAATGATAAACGTTATGTTAAGTGAGGTAAAGGCATTCAGTTTTGGAGGCCCTTCGAGTTAAGCTAATTTATTCAACGTTATTACTTGATTGTTTTTTTTTTTATGCTTGAATGTACAATTGGTATATCATGATTGCTTAAGACTTACTAAGCTAAATTAGCTTACTCCGTGTGTTCATCGTTCTGTTTTATAGATTTTGATCAAGCTACGAGCTCAGGGATCGTCAACGAAGTCATTCACACTATCGACTCTTGTTGGTACCTAAAATGCTTAGACTTTTGGTTCTTAAGGCATGTATAGGCTAGCTAAGTTTTTGAATGATAATTTGATAATGTATAAAAGCCATGCGAAAGTGGCTAGTTCTTAATGTTAATGCTCGATGATATAATCTATCTTTGATGTGAGATGCGTGTATGTTTGGTTTGGGAAATGAATGAGTATGTGTTATATATATATGTACATACTCATATTCATATGTGTTTCATGCTGAATGTAGATTTTATGACTTATATACTTGAAACGATTGGGTTATAAGTAAGGTTTGAATAGTAAATAGTAATATGGTGGTTCGGTTATGAAATGAACTTATTTGGAAGTGTATTGTATGATAAAACTTGGGTGTAAAAATAAAAATATCATAGTTTGCATGATATGATATTGAATGGTCGAGTCTTAGATTTATGTTCCATGAATCTATGAGTTATGAGATATCCTTGTTATAAATAGGGAAAGTTGGTGTGTATATATATATATATATATATGCATGCATTGCATGTTCGGCTACACCATTTGAATAGTTAGGTTCGGGTTAGAAATGCCTGAAAATATATGTTTTAAATGTTATAAATGAAAATAAAAGAAGTAGGGTTGGTATGAAGTGAAATTCGTATAATAGATAATCTTGATTTAGTCGTATTAGTTTTTATATATATATATATATATATGTATCTCGATACATATTTGATTAATTTATTTTCATAAAAAGGAAATTTTATGAAGTTGGTTATGTTATATGCGAACCTAGACTTAATCTTTCATAGATGAATAGATACACCATAAAGTCTTGTGAGAGTTTATGTTTAAATAGGTATATGTGTATAATATGTGAAATGATAAGTTGATAACTGAATAAGTAATAAATGTATTTATATTTACTTTATATGTATAAAGTGAAAAGTGCATACTCAAACTTGTAACGAACATTTTAATAACATATATTCGATGATTCTATGGTTTGAATTGTATAAGCATGAATTAAGTCTCTTTTGGGTTTGATAAATGCATGATTTGTGATAAATGATTGTGATGATTTGAGTCGAGTTCGGTAATGCCTCATAACCCTAATCCGGCGACGGGTATGGGGTAGAGGTGTTACAGAGGAAGTAATGATTCTTTTAAATGAAGTTTATAAATGTTTTGACTTTTGATAATACCATGACAATGCTTCAAGTTGCATGATTTTTTTTTTTTTTTTGAATTTAATAGATTTCAATTTTCCACTACGTGCTAAATCTAAACTACTTGAAATTAACTCCATTTGTAGCTTCTAATGTTCATCTCTGTTCCTCGTAGTTTGAATAACAAACACTAGAGTTTATTTTCTCTTTTATTGACAAAATTAAAACAGAATCATTTGTGATTCAATACATGGCTAGCATACAGGCTAGCAAGGCAAAAACAATTGACTTGTACATAACTGAAGTAGGCATCTTGCCATTGTCTTTTCGAAAAAGGAGTGCTTGGTATACTGGCAAGTTTATGGTAACCAAAACCAAGCAGAGCAGAATTTGCAACCCAAATTGGTCCAAAACCTTGGAGTCCTGATCTGCATCCATGGTGGTCTTCTTGATTGCCCCTAAGCTACCAAACAGATTCAACATTGCAAGTGTGGCTAAAATATCAAACATTGGTGAAGCAGCACCAAACTCAATCAGCTCTTGATCATATCTTTTCGAAACGTCTTCATCAGCTACTTTAGCAGTGACAACAAAGTTTAGCTGTGAATACCCTAATAGCTTCAAGATGGTTTCGAAGAAGGCAAATAAGTATGAAGTTGTTCTCTTGATCAACCACATCCGTTGATCATTGCACCAACCTCGGAATGTGCCTCCGCACCATAGAAATTCAGCAAGGCTATAGGCACGGTGTACAAAGGTAACATATACAAATGGGAGCACCCAGGGGCTTGATATCTGCACAAGGCCATGGTTTTACAGTCGTTCATATAGCATCCTAGGATATAGATACTTAAGAATTTAGGAGCTTCATACCTTAGGAAACAATGTGATGCCTTTAAGTAAGCAAAGACACGGGATAACAACAATATACAATGTAGCCAAGCAGTTTGCAGCCCACAATTTGTGAGTTGAGTAAATAAGTTGAAGTTTAAGAGGGATCTTTCTATGTCCATACAATAAGGGGCAGTATCTTGAAAAGAACAATTGAAGTACACCTTCCGCCCACCTCTTATGTTGTACCAGGTTCTGCAATAATGTTATTGGAGCAACTCCTAAGAAGCCTTCTCTTTCAGGGTTTAAGTAAATGGATTTCCATCCATTACATTGTATACTCATCCCTGTAACTATATCTTCCACCGGAGTTCCATACTTTATACCCATCTGCCACCAAAAACTTATTAATGAAGTGATACCTTTAACCTATTAAATTCATGTAGTTATGTAACATAAAACATGTCAATGCTTAGAAATAGAGAAAAAGATTGCAAACGTTAGGATTCTAACTCAAATTAGTTAGATACCTACTCTTATGGGTAACTGTAATTAACTGACTAAATTAAAATACGGGATGGTGAGGAAGAATGAAATGCACCTCTTTCCCCCATGGTGTGTTGTGTTCAAAAGTACAACTTGCAAGAACTTTGCATGTTTCTTCAAGGAAGCTTGCACTTTCATTAACCTTCTTATCATTTATTTTCTTCCAATCAACCTTATAGCTTTTCTCATATTTCTTCCCGCAAAGAGTCTCTCTCCTGTGGAAGCATCCTGAGCCCATGTAGCTTGGTCCTCCATTTGCGTCAAATCCTAGAACCTCCAGCTTCATTGTTGATATAACCAACACAGACAGCCCAAAGAGAACCAACAAGATCACCATCAAGATTAATCATCGTGTGCATAAAACCTTTTCAATTATAGGCTGAATTACTTACTTGTAGCATTACTCGGAGAGAGCTACCATAAATTTCATTTTTGGTGAGATTATAGAAACATTGAGGGAACTGTACATAACCAATTTCATCTCCTTTCTCTTCATCCATGAAAATGCACAAAGAAGATTTGATTGTCTTTGAATTGTTGGAATACATGTCGCAATCCACATTCAAAATAATTGGAGAATTGGTTATCTTTGATGATACCCTGATCTATATTTCACCATAAAAATCATTCAATAACAAGCAAATTAATATACCTTCCAGAAAAGATATAGCTATATATAACATGCTTTATCATAAAAATATACTAAACTAAAGGTAAAAAAGCATCCGAACTTAAATTGTTTTATGATTATCAATTAAGCTTCAAACATCTATTTTCACCCAGTTGACTCAATTGGACGAAAATTGATCGTGGCCTCTTACCAATTTTTTTTTTTCAATCAATTACACTATTGGATGAAACCTATATAAAAGTACTATAGGTATGATAACTTAAATGTATTTAACTTTATAAGCTTTTTGTATTTTTTTTATTATATTTAAACATGCATAATATTAACTTACAAGAGCATTCATCGAACCAGCTTTGAAATGGTGGTGATATTGGGGTCTTTTCTCTCTTGCCAAATACACTAGAGTTGGCAAAGGGTTTCCTTCAATATCCGCAGCATTGGTGTCTCTTGCATCTATTAGTATCTAAGAATCATTAATTAAAGCACCATTAACTAATTAAGCTCAACTATTCAAGGCTTATCAATTAGGAATTTATGAAATGAGTTATTACTTGAAGGATGGTCTGATGATCATGTTTGCTTGAAACAAAGTCCCATTCACGAAATCCTTTGTGTTGTTTCTGAATGTATTCTGGAATTTGGTTCAATTTTGTGGTGGTTTCAATCCTCATTTTCATGTCCTCATATAATTTCTGCATTCATCAAAAAAACATAAATAAGTATCCTCACATAAAAAATGTTTAGGAAAAAATTAGAAAATTTAAGAAGTTATATAACTATATCAATCCTCATAAGAATATTAAATGAACTATAATTACTTTTCAGTTCTATTGCTATTTTTTATAACAGGTTAAATTGTTATCATGTTAAGAAGTTTTACTTAACATGTTATTAAAATGTTATCTCGTGAATGAAAGAAAAATTCAGTATTATAATTATAATTATAAAAAATTATTTAACAATTGAATTATAAGTAGAGTGGTAACTTATATTTATAAAAAGAAATTTCTATTAATCTTGGGTCCAATTTTAAGACACTTAATTTCTAGTTATTTCATTTAATTATAATATTATTTATTACTTTCTTAAAAATAAATTTTAATAGTTTCATTAATTAAATTGGAGCGATGAGCTAATAAAGTGGAAGATGAGGCACTTTTTAAGCACTTTTCTTATCCTTTTCTATTAATTTCATTAAATAATTTGTTCCATTGTAAGATTATGGTGTTTTTTTCTTATTCATGTAGGTGGGTGTTGTTTTGTTAAATGATTTCCCATCACAAAACTCTACCTAACCATTTTGGTTTTTCAATAAGATTGCATCAATAACTGCACAATAAAGCAAAATTGGAAGCAATCATTCAACAATATGCATGATTGGCCCATCTTCGGTGTACGAAAACAAGCCACTATTCAATATTAAAATTTACCTTGACAGAAAGCCACTCTTGGACATTGACTAGCTCAGAAGCTGTCCTAAAGTAAGCCTCAGGAGACGTTGATTCAACTTGGAACTTCTTGCAGAAAGGCAGCCATGTCTTTGAGAAATTTGCAGCCTCTAACATGGCATAAAACGTTAAATTCGATCCCCCGTCATCTGATAGATATACGCTTAACTTCTCAGGTGGATAATCATATGCCATCATTGATAGAACTGTGTTCACCACCAGGCTCGGTGGCTCTATCAACGGGTCTGCCGTGCATACAAATATGTCGATGCCCGGTAGTTCTTTTCCGAACCTTTCCAAGATTGAAAGTAATGAATTTAACGTAAATAGTCAATTATGAAATATGAAACAAACTATCATAACAACATAATTAAGATATGTATGTACCTTTGAGAGAGCCTGTGAATGAATGGAATACGGATGACAGCGTTCCATCTACAAACAGTGGTGAGAAGCCAATAAAACGAGAACCATAGCTCAGAAAGAAACAAGCCAATCCAAGTCCACCTCTCAGCTTTTCCTCCAACTGGGAAATATCTTATTCTATACATGATAATGAAGCAGATGCCAAGCAAAATTGAAGCTGCAATGCACCTGAACAGTATTCCTCCCTTAACTTTCCTTGTTTCGAACAGGGGGACATATTCTTTTTTTGCCATCTCTCTCTCTTCGCCCAGCATTGAAATGGGAAGGGAACTATATATTTATAAAGTGGGATCCGATCACCTTTCTTATTTTCAAGTGAATATGGGATTAATATGTAAACTCCAAATTAGTCTAACTCTAAAGAATTTAAACTTAAAATTAAATCAAACATAAAATCACGTCAAACCATAATCATCAAAATAAATAATTTCAATTGCTTCCAACTTAATTAAATTAAGCATATTTTAAAAATAATTTAATAAAAACAATAATTATAAATTAAATCATTAGTTTATAGTAGGTTAGTATCTCTCTTAAAAGGTGTCTTATAATGAACAATTTCATTGTCACATCAATAAAAGCATATCTTATATGACGAATTTTCACATAGTAAAAATATTTACTACAAGATTTTTTTTGTCTCTAAAATAGTATAGATAAATAAATTTGTAAAATTTCACCGCAATTTCCAAATTAATATTTTTCTACATATTCTTATGAATTAACCAGTTTGTCTCCATTTATACGTTTTGTTTTGTTTAGAAAAAAATTGCAAAATGAAGTCTGGGTAGAAATCTTCCACCTTTTTTGCCAAAAATCTACCCTTTTTCACTATAATAAATGTGTCAGGTATCACATGTAGATTTTAATAAAAGTGGTCCACTTAAAATGGTAGTACGTTTATTTTATGTTTTCAATTCAACCCTTATTTTTCAACTAAAAAATTTGAAATGATTTTTTATCAAAATATTAATTAAAATTTTAAAATTTTAAATATGACTTCTCATATGATAATCTATATGTACTCTATGCTAATTTTTATTTTTATAAACTTTTATATTTTTAATTTTGATTTTGATTTATTTTAATCTTTTAATTTTTATATTTTTAAATTATTTATTAACGTGACATATAAGATAAATAATATTATATTAACATAATATACACATAGATTATTATACAAGTTATCACACCAATAATATTAAAAATTAATATTTTAATTATCATTTCCATTAAAAACAATTTAATTCTTTTAAAAAATTAAATATCAAATTCAGCTTAAAAATTAAATGTACAGAAAATGTTGTCATTATGGCTTCAAGAAAAACACAATAAAATTGATTTTTTCTTAATTCACAAATTATACTCTAAACTACACCTCTTTTTTAACTGGATACCTCAACTTTTTTTATGAGTAGTGATATTTAAACTATTTGTCTGTTACCAAATCTTGACATCATTAGGAAAAAACATTGACGAATTGTATAGTGCCACATTAGCATCCATACATTGTTTTAAGTGCTTTTATAATTTTATAATTATTCTTAAAAAATGCAAATTGATTGAGTACATTGCTTAAATCCATAAGAAAAGTTTTGGATGAAATCTGGGTAGAGATTTTCCTCTATTATTTTTTTGTCCAAAAGATAATGAATGTGTCATCTATCACACGTTGATTTTAATAAAAGTAGTACATTTATAAAAGGTGTTATATTAATTTTAGTTTTTAATATTTATATATATTTTAATTTGATTATCATTATTATTATTATTATTATTATTATTATTTTAATTAAATTTGACATTTACTCTTTTAAAAGAGTTAAATTTAACCATCAATCTTCTAAAAAATTTAAAATAATTTTTAACAAGAATATTAACTAAAATATTAATTTTTAAATATGATAGTCTACATGACAATCCACATATACTCAATGCTAATTTTTATATTTTATTGATTTTGATTTTGATTTTATTAATTTTTAATTTTTATAATTTGTGAGTTCTTTTTTATGTCCCATCCCAAAAATCAGGTTAGAATAAATTGAGTTAGTGAAATTAAGAGTGGTCACGTTCTGTTTTTGAATTCAAGTTGTAAGAATTTTGTTAAATGAATTGATCCGTTGTAGTAATTAAGTGTTATGTTTGTATGTAAGAGGTTCTAGATTTGAAATTTTTTCATTGATTTTTTGCTATTTTTTATCCCAATTTTTTTCTTTGAATCTCTGGTTACTAAATTATTGAATTACTGTGTGAGCGAAGTAGAATTATTTTTGCTAGTCTCTATTTGAGCCACCCATTTAGTGGAATTTGGGTCAGCTTTGAACTCTAGGAACTTTGTTTTGATAAGGATTAGATAGTGGAGTTGTGGGTGGTTTTGGATTTGTTTTGTTTTTATTTTATGTACTATTTCTTTGTTAAAAAAATAGTAGAAATATTTTGTTCCTTAATTTTTCCCAATTTTGTTTCCACATTCTCCACTTCTTTTCTTCAACCCTTTCTCTTTGCTACTCTTTACAAAATTTTCCTTTTCCTTTTTTTTTTTTTTTTGTAGTTTTCGTTTCTTTTATCCTCTTCACAAGATTGCTATAATCAAAATCATTGCTTTTAAGTATTTCTCCTTTGTTCTAAATTTGATGCGTTCTTGAGGTTGGGTAAGTTTTCTTGGATTCTCGTTGGTTGATATTTATGTTGGGAAATATGCTCATATTGTAATAAATATGTAATAATTTTCTATTTATTTGAACGATGAATAAATAAATAAAGTTAATTTCACATTTTACTATTATGTCTTTTGTATTTCTGTCTTTTATATTTTACATGCATAGCGAAATTGTGATAAACAAATATTAGCTCATTGATTGTCTAAGTTCAAACTGAAAATAGGTGGCATTGTAAAAACATTTACATTGCGAGAAAGACAATTTCAGTAAATAATCTAAATAAGTTTGTAATCCCTTAGAAGAATCAAAGTGAGCATTTGATTCAAATACTGAGAATGATTATTATGTCGTCTATAATTCCAATTGGGCAGATGGCTAATCTTGGCTATCGGAACAAATGACTCCACGAGTAGAGACATAGATGTATTCATTAGTAGAATGATACATTGGACTGAACTTAAGATGAATTAATTTTGAATCCGTTTGTGAATTAATTCACTTGTGCAGTTCATGGTGTGATTTACCTAAATCCTAAGTTTGTCACTGACCATGTGTATGCAACTGATGTGCTTCGATATAAGTGGAGACTTATGCTCTAAAGATGATCAAGCCCATAGTTGGTATGTTGTGTACATGACTTTTGTATGGCATGGGTTTATTAGCAACAATGGAATTCATAGCTCAATTAAAGAGTTAATGATATCCTCTCATTGGCATTATGTGAATTGATAAATATGAAATGTGGCCACGGGTTGCTTGTTCTCGAACGAGCAATTTATCACAGTCATTTGTTAACAATGATCATAGTAATCATTAAGAAGATACAATGATGACCATGAGATAAAATAAGTTTGTATAGAGTGAGCGAATTTAACTCAAAAGAATCAATGATATCATATGAAGGTAACACACATAATGAGATCCTTGGACAAAATAGTTGGATGAATTGTTTTTGAAAAAGGTATACAATAAGGAGTTTTCAATTATGGTACTTCTTGTGAACTGACTCCATGATTAATTAATTGCAAATTATTGGAACGATTCTTCTGGACATAATTTCAATTACTAAAGCCTAATTGTATATGTCCAATTTGTCCCTTGGCTAGCTCAACAAAAGCTCAATCGAACTACATTTGAATTAGAAAAAAATTCTATTACTTTGAAATAATTTAATTGAGTCAATTTATTCGATATTGAATTATATTATGTGGTCGTGAGAATTGTTCAACTAGATAATTTGATTTAAGAATTTTTATGAAAAATTAATTAGGAAAATCTAAGTGATTTTTGGATAAATTAATTTTGATCAAATAAAATTAAATTAATCAAATTAATTAAAATTAATATAATATTTTTGAAAATTAATTTTCACGTCAGACAATTGACCCAATAGGTAATTGGACTTGAGATCATAAATTGGGCTCAGGGCCCAAAAATTGAGATTAAAACCCAAAAACTGGTTGAACTAGGCCCAGTATATGAAATCGGGCCAGCGGTCCAACCGATGGCTAGACCAAACTGGTCGGGTTGTCACTGACTTGGACTAAATCGAAAGTAGCCGAACCGACTCGGGGTGGCGTAAGGGTGTTGCACCTGCATCACCGGACACAGTTGTGTCGATAGCTGCGACAGCGACATCCTGATGGTCGGCGGCAGTTGGTCTTAAGTGGTTAAGCAGTGGAAGAGTTACATTCATACTGGGAATCTACTAGAGAATTTGATTTCAAATTAACTATTCCAAAAATAATATTATTTAAATAGTTTAATATTAAATTAAATTAAATATTTATCTTAATAATATATTATTAATTTAATATTAAAGTGATTATCTAAATATTAAATTTAATTTAATGTTTATGTTGTACATAAACATTCTATTATTTTAATAAGATTTAATATTAAATTTAATCTAATATTTATCTAATATTATTTTAATGTTTATTTTAATAAGCTTAATCATAGTTGAACTCTTTAATCTCTCTCTATATAAAGATAGTCTTGGGTCATTATTTTACGCACACTTGAATTCAAGAGAAAGTTGTAGAGAGAAAATTCTCTAAAAAGATTATTTCAGAAAATTTCTAGAGATACTTTTTTATTTATAACTTGACCCAAAAATTTAGAGAAATTACAAAATTACCCACTGGTAATTTTTGTGAAATTTTTTATTCGAAGCGAACCCACACTCGACAAACGTGAGCTTGAGGATAGCGGAGAAGACTACGCAGTCGAAGCACTCATCCTAGACGAATAAAAAAGGTACAATTTCGATTAAGTGTTTATTACTTTAGATATCACAACCAAGATCTTGTTTTGGGAAAATTTTTAAAACTCTAGTTTTTCCCTAGATTTATTTTTCGCTGCGTTTTCCAAACTCGTTTTTCCAATAATTGGTATTAGAGTCAGGTTTTGTTCTATCTATAAGTATAAACAGATAATCAAAATAAATTTCTCTTCTTCTTGAATGATTTGATTACATAGAAAGCGACATTCTTTATATCTTATGCATGTTTTGAGTTATATATGGGAATGGATCCGATATTATATATTTGTTATATAATTATTTTTTATTGCCGAGGTTGTGGTTCTTACAAAATAGGTTGTGGACTCTCATTTCCACGTAGGACTATTTTTTTAAAATTCATAGAATTCTTGTGAGCTGAAAACGAATATAGGACTTCAATGTAATTTTTCCAATGGGAGTCCGTGACGAGAAAAAGATGCGATGGCAGTTGAAGACCTAAGGAATGCCTTGTGGTGAAAAATTATGTAATTTTATTTTCTAGAAATAAAATCATGGAAACCTTAGCTGACAATTTTATTTTAATTACCTATCCCATTATATATTTGTTTTATTATTGTTTATAATATTTATAATTTTGTAATATTATAATTTTGATATATATATATGAGATGATCCACAGTTGATCGTTTAAAAAATAAGAAGTGTGGTAATGAGAAAATACATGTGTTGTATTGTTCCATTCACTTCTTTAGGTTATTCGATAACTGTGTGAAGTATGGAAATGAGAAGATGCATGTATAGGATTGGCTTTGGATAGGAAAGGCTTGGTTTTTAAACGGTCAAATTTGACTCACCTTCCTTTCTTAGGACCCTACCTGGTGCACGGTTCACATTCACTTCTTCGGTTTTTCCCTTAAAAGAAAACAGTGGAGAATCAAAATTGTTTGTTTTTATGATTGATTGATTCTTGTGAATGAATGTGAATATTATAAAATTTCTTTAGCATGTGATCTGCCATAGCATTTTCGTTACAATTTAGTTAAGTTTCTTTGGTTTTACATATATATAATAAAATGTGCGAATTGAGTCTTTTATTGACCTTAAAGGCCAAATGAGGCCTAAGGGAAAGCTAACATACTTAATAAGTGTGCATAAGACCATTAGAAGGCATTTTAGGCTGATACTAGACACTATGTCACAACACGGCAGGTCCGATGTCACAACATGGAGAGCAGAATGGAGAAAGTACGAAACTGCCTTCGATGTCGTGACACAGATTGAGGGTGTCACAATATACCCCTAAAGATGTCTCAAGGAGGAGTATACTACCACCTCTGTTGTAACACCCCAAAATAAGGCCTAAGAGTTTTAGGGTATTTTAGGAATTTTAGCCTTAGAGTGTTCGAAATTTTGTGACATGGCATAGTGATAATGTTTTTAATTATGGTTTTTAGAAAATTAAATCAATTTCTGAGAATGAGTTTTAAATACCTTTAATTTTGAAAATATGACTGATTTGTAATAGAGTCAAAATTGAGAGTTTTTATGAAGCAATTTAACCAGATTTTAAAATCCAAGCTAAATAAACTCTCTTCACCAAGTTGTTGCACAAAAAACTACCCAAAATTTGTGTTTTTTGTCCATTGATTCTCTCTTTCTATTCCAATCAATTTTGAATTTCAAATCCTAATTCCTTTTGATTTCTATCATCTCTTAAGTTACAAACCTATATAAAAACCAAGAAAATCACCAAAAAATTTCATCATCTACATCATCTTCTCTAAACGTGGGTTTTTTTGGATTTGCTTCAAAGCTCGTTTTTCTTCCATCGAAGGTAACCATTTGACTTTCTATGAGTTTTAAATGATATATAGTCCCTTAAACTGAATTTGTAGCCATTGAAACACATGATTTAAATAAAATTCAAAAATTGGGTGTTTACTGGTAAATTTTGGGTTTATGGACAAAAATGTGGTTTCAAAGTATTTTTCAATTATTTTTAACATGATTAGAATGTTTCTAAACTTACTTTGAAGTTTCGTTAAAGATTTCTTGAGTTTTAATGAATTTTTAGAAAATAGCCATAAAACATGTCGAAAAAGTTGATACCATGAATTGAGTAGTTTTGTGTAGTTTGAAGGTTGAGAATTAGTCGTAGGTGAATTATAAGATGAACTAAATTGGTTTTAGGTAAAAATATTAAGTATAGATCGATATATTCAGATTTGAAGTTTTCCATTTTAAAGGTTTCAGTTACATGGGAACATAGCTAATTATTGAATGCACTGTTGTGTGAATTGTTGTGTTGATGTTTCGGATTCGATAAGAACTTCTACGAGTAGAGATAAAGGCAAGGAAAAGCTAGTTTGAGCTTTTGGCTCTTTGGCAAAAGCGTAATTTATGAGTGTTTAGAATAATTACTTGTGGACATGATTTAATGCTTTATTTTAGAATTTAATAGTAGCCTAAACCCCTACTCTAAATTTCGAGTGTAAGCTTTCTCATACCTATGTTATCTTGTGAACAATGAGCTTATGTGAATGTGAATATGTGAATTGATATGAGAAGCTAAAACATGTGATACGTGGTTATGATAATTTTTGTAAAAGTGCAAATGTGTACATGCATGTATATGTTAAATGTTAGTGACAGTGTTTCGCTAAAAATGCAAATATACAGTGATAGTGCACGGATAATTAGTAAGTGATACATATTTGTTTCGGATATTTTGACCTTATGATCTTGAAACCTTTTAGATATAGTTGGCATGCCATAGGATTATGAGTACTCACCTATATGTATAGTGATTTTGGGCATTGAGGCCCTGGGACATGTTGGAGGGATAAGGGAATGTGAGCTAAGCTCCATTCAACGGGACATGTGAGGGGAAATAAGGAGAGTGTTACCTTTATGCTTCACTTTTGGGACTTTTTTGACTCTATGAGTCTATATTTGGTGTGTTGGAAATCTGTGTATCCGATGAGTGATGATAGAGCTCACTTTTAGGTTTCATAGCTCAAGTGCCAAATTATCTTAAATTATGAATATGTGTGTATTGTGATATGTGTTTATATGACATGTGATCATTATTCAATTTATCTATAAACACGTTTTTTAGTATTGTGATATATGCTTAAACGTTATGTGATTATATGAGTATTGCGATAAGTATTTAAACAGTATGTAATTATATGTGTAATGTGATATATGCTTAAAAGTGAATATGTTTACCTTGTAAAAAAAACTAGTAATAATGCAGGAGTAAGAATAATATAATACCAGAGTTGGAACTGTTGAGGTTATGTTACATGGTTGTTTCATTGATGCTTGATGAATTGTTTGCATTTTGGTTATTCTGAGCATTCACTGAGCTTGTTAAGGTCACCCACTCCTTTTAAACCTTTGTAGATTAGTTGAGTGCTGGTGTGAGCGGTGTGGTTTCCAAGAGGTGATCCAAGCAAGTTTATTTGTTATTTTGTAGGTGTTCTATATTTATTTACAATTTGGGAAAAAAGGGAATGTGGTAAACTTGTTTATAGCCATGTTAATTTCTAAACATATTGCTCGTTTTTGTTTGGTTTATAAGGATTACATGTTATTATTATGCTTGAGTTCATAAACATGAGGATGCATTGATGTTACTTGCTCGAACACGATTTTAAGATATTGAACCGCTAATTAGGCCGTTGAATGGTTATTTGTCAAAGTAATTGATGTAAGATGTTTAGGAACTAAATTGGAATGGATTAGTTGCTCATATATGTTGCATTTTTTAGGTATGGGGTAGAGGTATTGATAATCGGGTTTTAAAATCGATACCTCTGTGTTTTGAAACATGTAAGGAGTATAAGTAGAGAATTGGTATCGATACCTTTGGTTGAGTATCGATACTCGGGTTAAAATATCAATATTTCATGACAAGCATCGATAATTTTCGAGACTTTGGGTTTTTTAATCGAGAAACAGAATACAAGTCTGGTATCGTTTTTCCATGTGGTATCGATACCATTTAAAGAAAATATTGATACCCTAGTGGCAGTATTGATAGCTACGTGATAATTTTGAGATTTGGTTAAACGGACCTTATGCATGTTTTATTATTATAAGACTATTTGATGTATGGTTAGCATGCAATTTGATAACTAAGAAATATAATAGAGTTAAAACCTATACGAATGATAATATGAAAAACATTTCGTTTAGAATGAGCTTTCACTTGTTGTGTATGACATAAGACGGTGGCATCACAACCTTTATTTGGGCTTGGTGACTAGGCCGGGTATAGGTGTTACATCTGTCGTGATATAGGTCCTGGTGTGTCGCGACATCGGCTTTGGATAGAAATTAAACACAAAGCAGGGTTAAGGACGACGACCACTTGAAGGCTATAAATAGGCTCATTCGATAATGTTATGAAGACAATTCCATGAGCTTAGATTATTTCTTTAGATTTAGTTTTGTTTTATTGCTTTATTAGGTTTTCTAAAGTTTAGTTTATTTATCTTTGTTTTGCTTCAAGAGATCTAAATTATGAAGGAGGTCAACTTCTGTGGATTCGCAGTTATTATTAATATCAATCAGGCTTTTCTTAAACTCTTTACTTCAATTCATTCATTATGATTAATTCTCCCATCAATTCCATTTTGTTTATGAAAATCATGAGGAACTAATCCCTTTATAGGGGATTAGTGAGTTAAAGTATGATTTGTTAATTGTTTTGAAGGGTTACTCAATGGATCAGCTATTTGAGAAAGGATGAATGTGAAACAAACATTGGGCCTAACAACCCCGGGAAGTCATCAAGGTGGGAATTAACCCAAATTTGGTATTTCCCATTCGTGAACACCTTCACCCCAAACCAGTCTTGATTGTGAAGTCAGAAGATAAGTAGTTCTTGCTGATTATTTATGTTAGTGGAAGATCGAAAGATCCTATTAGGGTAGCGACTAATTGTTTGACGAGGAACCCAAAGCTAGCTAATCACCTATAATCGAGATTTGATTTACTCTGCTCTTCTATCTCTTTAGTGTTGTTTATTTTATGTTATTTGAATATTATTATAAAATCTATAAGAAAAACCCTCTTTTTTGCCTTTGTATTATAATTTATTTGAAAGTACTAATTATATCTTTTAGTGTTTAGGTTAGAACATATATAGAACTCGCCTCCCTTGGGTACGATCCTCTAAGTACTCACCTACTTCGTTGTAAACTATATTACAATACGACTCGTAAACTTGCAGATACTGTCTTGTCGTTCTATATCTTATTGTAGTATTCACACTCAGGACGTTAGTACATCCGGAGGGGTTAAGTTGTTGGCGCCGTTGTCGAGGAGGCAACATCACTAGGTCAATTTTAAGTTTTGCACTTTAAAAGAATAATTAGGAAATTTGTAGGTTATACTTATGACTTTCAGTTTGTTTTATCAATTAACACTTCTAACATTTGTTTTTAGGAATCTTTGTAACACCCTCACCTGTTTCACCGTTAGAATAGGATTACGAGCTATTACTGATCAATTCATAACATATACCATAAATTTAACAAACATAAAGCATTCATTCTCATAAGTCATTTTAATACAATCACATTGTCCCTTATAAGGGCCTATGAGGCCTTAAACATGCTTTAGAAGTGATTCGGGACTAAACCGATAACAAATAAAATTCTTGGAAAACTTAGAAATTTTTAATCATTCAGGGGTCACACGCCCGTGTGAACAGGCCGTGTGCCTCACACGACTGCAGACACACTCGTGTCCCAGACCGTGTGAAAACAGGGCATACATATAGACTTGGGTCACACGACTGACCACACGTCAGTGTGTCAAGCCTGTGTGCCCTTCGAAGTGGCCACACACGCCCGTGTGCCAAGCCGTGTACTAGGCCGTGCCAAACCTGTAGGGTATACTGGCTTATGCAACACGGTCAAGTCACACGCCCGTGTGCTAGGCCGTGTGCCATTTAGAGGTATATTGACTTGTGACACATGGCCAATCACACGTCCGTGTGTGAGGCCGTGTGGAGCATACTGACTTCAATTTAATATCAACATCAGGGGACACACACACAGTTGAGACACACATCTGTGTCTCTGCCCATGTGAACAAAAATAAGCCATTCGCAAGGCCAATTTGCCACCGTTACTTATGCTTACTTAAACAACCAAAATGGTACCATTTCATCAACCAATAGGCAGCCAAAATCATCAACCTTGGTCGGGGAAATGACATGTAAAGGGTCGGATCGGTATTGTCGAAGCATCGACACATGAAACACATTATGTATCTTTTCCAACTCAGATGGTAAGGACAACTGATATGCCACTGCCCAACTCGCTCAGTAATATCATATGGTCCGATGAATCGAGGACTCAATTTCCCTTTCCGACCAAACCGCAATATCTTTTTCCACGGTGATACTTTTAAAAACACTTTATCTCCGATCTGGAACTTAATATCTTTCTGTTTCAAGTCTGCATATGATTTCTGTCGATCCGTAGCTGCTTTCAAACTGTCACGAATTACTTTCACTTTCTCTTCTGTCTCTCTGATCAGATCAACCCCGTGAATCTTGCTTTAGCTAAGCTCAGTCCAGTACAATGGTGTTTGACATTTATGACCGTATAAAGCTTCGTACGGTACGATCTTTATACTCGATTGAAAGCTATTATTATAAGCAAATTCAATCAGTGGTAGATATTTCTCCTAGCTACCCTCAAACTCAAGAATGCAACAACGTAACATATCCTCGAGTATCTAAATTACTCGTTCGGATTGTCCATCCATTTGCGGGTGAAACGCAATGCTAAAATGCAGCTTTGTACCTAAAGCTTCTTGTAATTTCTTCCAAAATCGCAAAGTAAATCTCGAATCTCTATCCTAAACAATAGATAGTGGCACTCTGTGCAATCGAACAATCTCTGAGATATACAACTCTGCCAATTTATCAAGTGAATAATCCGTACGTAAAGGAATGAAATGAGTTGATTTCGTCAATCTGTCAACAACAACCCAGATCGCATCTTTCTTTTTCGGAGATAAAGGTAAAGCCGATACGAAATCCGTTGTTACTCTATCCCATTTCCACTTAGGAATCATAATAGGCTATAATAAACCTGACGGTACTTGATGCTTAGCTTTGACTTGTTGACAAATCAAACATTTCAAAATAAATTCTGAGATATCTCATTTCATGTCGTGCCACCAACAAAGCTGTTTCACATCATTATACATTTTTGTGCTTTCGGATGTACTGATAAACAACTACTGTGTGCTTTGTTTAGAATCTTCTGAATGAGTTCAGAATTCCTTGGTACACATATTCTATCACGAAACATCAAACAGTTATCAGGCCCCATTTAAAACTTTGAATTAGAAATCGACTCACACTGAGCTCGTTTTGCTTACAATTCATTATCAAATTTCTGAGCCTCCTAAATCTACTGTAGAAATAATGGTCTCACTTTCAATTCGGCTACTATTGAACCATCGTCAGACAACGCTAATTGTGTGTTCAAAGCACATAAAGCAAATAAGGACTTTCGGCTCAACGCATCAGCAACTACGTTCACTTTCCCCAGATGATAGTCAATCACTAATTCATAGTCTTTTAGCAATTCTAACCACCTTCGCTGTCGCAAATTTAAATCCTTCTGAGTCATCAGATATTTCAAACTTTTGTGGTCGGTATAAATATGACATTTCTCACCAAACAAGTAATGGCACCAAAGTTTCAATGAGAACACTTTCGCAGCTAATTCAAGATCGTGCGTCGGGTAATTCTTTTCATGCGGTTTCAACTATCTCGAGGCACAAGCTATAACTTTTCCTTCCTGCATCAAAACACAACCCAGGCCATTTAACAATGCATCACTATAAACTACAAATTCTTTACCTGACTCAGGCTGAACTAACACTGGTGCCACTGTCAAGAATGTTTTCAACTGCTCGAAACTCTGCTGATACCTTTCTGACCATTCAAATTTAACATCTTTTTGAAGTAATCTTGTCATCGGAGTCATAATCATCGAGAAACCTTCCACAAATTGTCTATAATAGCCAGCTAGTCTCAGAAAACTACGGACTTCAGATACATTTCTTGGAGGTTTCAAATCTTTAACTGTAGAAAGTTTGCTCAGGTCAACTCGAATACCCTTGGCTGAAACTATATGTCCCAGAAAACTAACCTCTCGTAGCCAAAACTCACATTTGCTAAACTTTACAAACAACTATTTATGTAACACCCCATACCCAAGTCTGAGGCCTAGACCTGATACGAGACATTACTATACTAGAACTTGCTTAATTATGGAGTTATGGGCCATAAAATTTTGTTCTTGATTAAGAACCTTTCTCTCTCAAACAATTCATACATCTCATGGGCCTACAAGGCCTTAAACTCATGTTCGAAAACTTTCAGAACTTAATCAAAAAACCATTCTTGGAAATAGGGGTCACATGCCCATGTGGTTTGGGGCACGCCCGTGTACCCCTAGACACGCCCGTGTCCTCCAACCGTGGGGAGTTACTGACTATACTCACACGGCCTTGACACGCCCGTGTCTTCTACCTGTGTGGAGTTACTGACTATACTCACACCGCCTTGACACGCCTGTGTCTTCTACCCGTGTGGAGTTACTTACTATACTCACACGGCTTTGACACGCCCGTGTGTCTATCCGTGTGGGCACTTTGAGGCTATCTACCAAGCCTTTTTTTTCCACTCTCATTTGCATACCATCATATATTAGCACATAATATCACATAACTTCAATATAAATCTTGAATTAAAGACATTTAATCATAAGAGTAATGAAGTCTTCATCCCACACACTAGGGAGAACTATTCCCAATAATTTAACCCATCATCTATGGCTACACACAACCTAATTATAAGTTCTCTTAGGCCAACACAATTTGGCTACATCAACAAAGATTAATCAACCTCAAGTACTAGTCCTATACATGCCATGACTCATAAGGACTTGATACCTCATACCAAGTGTCTGCTTGATAGTGTGAAAATATCTCCGGCGATCTCCAACCTGATAAATTTACCTATAAGAGATGGGAGAAGGAAATGAGTAAGCAATAATGGTTAGTAAGTTCATCTGCATAATTTCACAATCATAGATATTCACTGAATAAACGTAACTACGAGGTAATATGTCGAGTTTTTCTCATTAGCTCATGATTTCTTACTCTATCATTCTTGAAGCATACTCATTCTATCTCCTACCACATTCTTACCATGCCACAAGCCAATTTGCTCGTTTAATTAACACACATTCTTGCACTGATCACACATGATCATATAAAACAACACATCCAGCATTTTCGATAAGCCACTCATTCTACAAATCTCTCGATGGTTTCGCACTTAGCCCACCATCCACCTCTAATAGGGTGGTATCGCACACAACCCACCAATCATTTATACTTATGGTGATTTCGCACTTAGCTCACCAATCATTTATAAGCGATGGTATCACACACAACCCATCAATTACTAATTAGTCAGGTGGTTCCGCACACAGCCCACCAATAATAATATAGGTGATGGTATCACACACAGCCCATCAATTAATAATTAATCAGGTGGTAACGCACACAGCCCACCAATGATAATATGGTTGATGATATCGCACACAACCCATCATTTAATAACCCTTAATGAGGTGTATTTTCACACAGCTCACCATTATTATACATTCACAAATATTTATCCACATACATTTCTCTAATTCAAATGTTCATCTGTGAACATTGTAACACCCCTTACCCGTAATCCCCGCCGGAATCGGGCACGAGACATTACAGAACAATTTACTTGATCACCACTTAGGCTCAACTTGACTACTTTCCTTGAATCGCTTCAACTACTTCACACTCAACCTATGAGATCTCAATCGTACCTACGAGAACTCTTAGGACCTTATCGAAAGTTTTACGATCCATAAAATTTCTTTTCATCTAAACAGGGAGTACACACTCGTGCTAGATGACACACACGCCCGTGTGTAGTCACACACGCCCATGTGCTCACACCGTGCCCAAAAACCCCAACATTCTACCAAAACTCCCATGGCTAGGGCACACCCATATGAAATAGGGGCACGCCCATGTACCCTTACAATATTCCCGTGTCTTCCAACCGTGAGGAGCTACTGACTTGATCCACACGACCTGGGCACACGCCCATGCCCAAACTGTGGGTCTTACACGGCTCATGCACATGGCTGTGGGATTCACTCGTGGCCTATTCTAACAAATAATAATAAGGTGCAGGGTTCACATGGTCTAGACACACGCCCGTGTGTCTAACCATGTAGACTCTCAGAGGCTATCTACCAAGCCCTTATACCACTCTCATTTACATACATACATATACTAATTCAATGGAAACTCGAATCATCAACTAAAACACATGAACTTATACATTTGATTCATGAAAATAAGGTTTTCCTTCCATACAATTACTCCTTAAATTCTAGTCGTACACATGCCATGACTCAGAAAGACTTGATACCTCATATAATGTATCTGCTCGATAGTGTGAAAACATCTCCGGTGACCTCTAACTCGAGCTGGTTAAAAATAACCTATAAGAGATGGGAAAGAAAAAGGAGTAAGCAATAATGCCTAGTAAGTTCATCTGCATAAACTGATAATTTCTTATGTTCATTGAATATACATAACCACAAAGTATCTTTAAGAGTTTCTCTCATAAATTCTTGGTTACTTACTCAACCATTCTTGAAATTTACTCATTCAATCTCTTACCATGTCACCAGCCAACTGCTCGTGCCAAATAACATTCATTGCTGCACTAATCACCATTTAATCACATAACACAACACATCACACACTCTAGATAAATAGCTCATACCACTAATCTCTCAGTTGTTTCGCACTTAGCCCACAATTGAATCTCTAATAGGGTGGCATTGCACATAACCTACCCATCATTTATAACTATGGTGATTTCACACTTAGCTCACCAATCATTTATACTTATGGTGGTTTCGCACTCAGCCCACCAATCATTTACACTTACGGTGGTTTCACACTCAGCCCACCAATCATTTACACTTACGATGGTTTCGTACTCAGCCCACCAATCATTTACACTTACGGTGGTTTCGCACTCAGCCCACCAATCATTTATATTACTGATGGTATCGCACACAGCCCATCATTACCAACAATGAGGTGATATTGCAAATAGCTCACCGTCATTTATCATTCGTGGATAACAATCCACAAGTACACCTCTATCTCAAACGTTCATCCGAGAACATTTTCACACAATTATATTCTTACTTAACGTTCTATAATACTCACTCGCATTCACACACAACGTTAATAAATCTACGTCATGCAACTAAGGTACATTACTTACACATATCTCATGAAGGGTTCATCATATCTTGAGTTCAACACAATTTAGTTTTAACATGTATGTGTGCTTCTCGTGGTACAACCACATACATTCAACATATCCATTGATTCATTCAAAATGTTAAACAACATTCTTGAGTCTCATACATATTGTGTCACATTGATGTTATACCCCAATAGGGTCTTACTCACATCAACATACCGATGTCATACCACTGACATGGTCTTATATGAATTCCTACTCCAAGGCCATATTCAAATATAGTCTTACACGAAAACTTAACTATCATCATATTAAGTTATAAACATTTCCCATTATTCATAAATTTGATTCTTTAGACATCTCATCAACAGATATTTCATACATTCAAGGAGTAAATATACATTCCATACAATATGGGGATATTAAATCAACTCATACATAATTGCAACATTCGCACATGAACTTACCTCGAATGTCGAAATAGCCGAAAAGGACTATTTGCCCACATCTCTCTTTCCATCTGTTCTAGGTCCAAAACTTATTTTTCTTTGATCTAGAACAATGAAATATATCGATTTATTCATTCATAAATCATAAAATACCATAATACACACTTTAGGAAAAAATGACTATTTTGCCCCTACACTTTGGTAAAATTATGATTTTGCCCCTAGGCTCGTAAATAAATGTTTATCACATTTTCTTGTTAAACAAGCCTTGATGAACATTTAATCCTCTTATAACTATCCACAATACCAACTATTTCATGCCTTAATGAACAATTTCTAACTTTTGCATTTTAGCCCAAAATAAGTTTTTTCATAACAACACCTTTCACAAAAGTTGTTTATTAACATCCTATCATTCATTTTCTTCCATAAAAATTTAGCAACTAGCATAAACTCTCTCATGGCAAGTCCTAGACTCTCAACCATGCTACAAATTAGTCCTCCCATTAGCTAGATTAAGCTTTGGGGACTCCAAAAGTACAATTTTTTTCAAGAAAAGTCATCAAAATCACTTACTTGTGAGGGTGAATGCTTGCTAAAATTTTGAGCTTCAAAAACCCCACTCTTGCTGCCCATTTTCGGTGGAAGAGGAGAAGAAATAAAACAAGATGATAGCTTTTCTTATTTCATCTTATTTTATTTCTTTTTAATAACCTAACATTACAACATTTAATGCCCTTGTCCTATTTGTCTTCTTTGACCATCCAAGCCAATTCCTCTGGTCTAATTGCACATTTAGGACCTCCAATTTATAACCCATAGCTATTTGGCACCTCTAAGAAATAAAATAGAACTTTCGTACTTTTTACGGTTTAGTCATTTTTCACAATTTAGCTAGAAATTGCTAAAATTAAGGCACCAAAATTTTCATGCATCCTTATAAACATGTTATCACACATAACATAACATGAAAATAATTTTCTCTAACCTCGAATTAGTGATTCTGAGATCACTGTTTTGACTAGGCCCTAAATCGGGCTGTTACAAACATCCTCACTCACTATCATTCTTACTTAGATTCTACAATAACCGTTCACATTCACACAATGCATTTATAAATCTATCTTATGCAACTAGGTGTGTTGATTACACATAATCCACTAGGTTTTATCATATTCTGAATTCATTTCAATTAAGTTCTAACACATACTTGTTCTTCTCATGGCACAACCACATATTTTCTCTCTTTCAACATACCCGTTGAATCACTCAAATTATTAAATAACACTCTTAAGTCTTATACGCATAACGTCATATTGACATTATACCCTAATGGGGTCTTACATGATATATCGTATTGATGCCATGTCCCTGGCATGATCTTATTCAATATCTCACACTGAGGCTATATGCCAACATGGTCTTACACGAGGCCTTAACTATCATCATATCACGCTATATATATTTTCTATTACTCTTAGATTCTTTTAACATCTCATCAAAAGATATTTCAAAAATTCATTGAATAAATATAAATTCCATATTATATTGGAATATTAAATTAGCTCGTACGTAATTACAACAATCGCACATGAACTTACCTCGATGACAAAAAGGCTGAAAAGGACTTTTTGCCCACATTTCTTTTTTCACCCGTTCTAGGTCCAAAACTCGTTTTCTTTGATCTAGAACAATGGAATTTAATGATTTAATCACTTATAAATCATAATTCACCATAAACTACACTTTAGGCAAAAATAACTATTTTGCCCTTATACTTTGGCAAAATTACGATTTTTCCCCTATGCTCGTAAATAAATTTTTATCACATTTTCTTGTTAAGAAAGCCTAGATGAACATTTAATCCTATTATAACTATCCACAATTTCATCTATTTCATGCCTTAATGAACAAATTACAACTTTTGCATTTTAGCCCAAATTAGGTGTTTTCATAACAACACCTTTAAGTTGTTTCTCACCACTTTGACATTCATTTTATTCCATAAAAACTCAGCAATCAACATATACTCTTTCATGTCAAGTCCCTAAAATCTTAACCATATTGCAAATTAGTCCCCTCATTAGCTAGCTTAAGCTTTGGGGACTCCAAAAGTACAAAAATTATCAACTAAAGCCATCAAAATCACTTACTTGAAGAAGAGATGAGTTGCTGAAATTTTAAGCTTCAAAAACCCCCATTCTTGTTTGTATTTTCGGTGGAAGAAGAGAAGAAATAAAAAGATGATAGCTTTTTACTCATTTCATCATATTTTATTTCTTTTTTTTTAATCACCTAACATGACCACATTTAATGCTCTTGTCCCCTTAGCATTCTTTGACCGGCCAAGCTAAATCCCATGGCCTAATTGCACATTTGGGACCTCTAATTTATAATCCATAGCTATTTTGCACCTTTAGCAAATAAAATAGAACTTTTACACTTTATGCGATTTAGTCCTTTTTCACAATTTAGCTAGAAATTGCTAAAATTAAGGTACCAAAATTTTTCATGCATCCTTATACTCATGTTATAACACATAACATAACTTGAAAATAATTTCTCTAACCTCGAATTAGTGATTTTGAGATCACTATTCTGACTAGCCCCTAAATCGGGCTATTATAATTCTCCCCCCTTTAGGGATTTTCGTCCTCGAAAATCTTATCAGGAGGAGTTGCTACCCACATTTTTACAACGTTTCCATAAACTCTTCAAAATCACAAATCCATTTATCCTCAAGTTTCTCTTGCCAACAACCTTTAAGCTATCATTCACAAGGTCGAAGCATCACTTGCGACCTAGGTATTTCTTCCTCCAAGGCGTCTACTCAGTAATCCAATCCACTAATTTAGAACTCTGTACACGTCCAAATTATCATTCGGATCCTTACCAGTCGATTTACGACAATTCGAATGACATTCCCCTTCTTGGGAATTTTGTCAAGCCAAATTTGAAATCAATAAGGTTTTATCTCTCTTTCTCATTAGAGCATTCACCGACTGTAATACTCTTGACTTGTATGCCTTAAGAACTCAGCCTTTAGTGGTCAACTACCTCTGGCCATAAACTTAATCATATCTCAAAATGTATTCTAGTGTCAAAACATTTAAGCACATAACCGTACTTCGTTATTCTTGTATTAGAAGATATGCTGCTACTAAATCTTATACCAATACTTCCGCATAAGTTTTGGATTTATCATCATTCAACTTCTATCTCAAGGAACATCAACAAAGGAAATCTTATCCAACTTGGATTTTATCACCTTAAATAAACTCATTCAGAGCTTATTTAAAATACCATTTACTATCTCACTTCTGAACCCTTTTGATCTGAAAAGAAAACTCACTTTAGTCACTAACCTCGCTGAAACTAAGGTATTACCAACTAAGATCAACCGAGTAACTAACTCACACTGCTTAACATGGATCTTTCATTCAGTCACCTCTACTATGTCTGCTATCTGATAAGTATTACAATAACTATACCCACCATTGTAATAGCTCAAGCAGTTTCCACTAATTCATCTTCAAAATTTTCTGTAACATAAGATACACTCAATCATCAAAATTCAGAAAATACACATTGACTTTTCCATGGATCATTTCATCACATACAACTCACAACATATACACAAAAGTGATCGCCTCAGGATCACCAACCTGCTAACTCTTTTTCTCGATTCAAACTGAACTTAGTACTAGAACTTTCAATTAATAGTTTCTTTTATAGCTTTCAACTCGACCATCACGGTTTGTACCTTTCGATAGGCATATCTTTATAACATGATCCCTACTCACGTGTACACAGAATTTTATTCTCTTTATCGATTCATCCGTAATTATACACAGAACTTGGATCATATCTCAATACATTAATCTACTCTTTTCTCCACACCGAGAACATATTTTAAGCACACTCTCTTTTGAGTTTCTCTTGCTATGCTAATCTAAAACCTTTACTATCGCTATATCTCCCAATAGTAGGTACATCTTGATCAAATTCATTAACTCTATTCGACTTACCTGAAAACCCATCATACAGTGTGAAACTTGTGATTTCACTTCTTATACTAGAATCATCCCTAAATTCTCCCTCAAAGCACTCGATAGAGTTACGAGGAGATAAAGACACGTCAATTTCAATTAACCAAATTGACAACCGCTTAGCTTGATTTCTTAATCAGCCAACATTCTCACACAATCACAATTTCCTAAAAAGAACAACCACATCACCTTTGAAGGGAAACAAGTATTAATACATAATACTCAAGGGAATCATTATAATCCGTTCATGGTATTAATTAACCATGCTCAGGTCACAGGCTTCAAGCCAACTTACTCATACTCGCCCTTATTTAGCACATACTATGCCACACATCGTACTCATTTCTTTGTGATTCATTTATGAGTACCTGTTTTGACTCATTCAGATAACTTTAGTATTGATTTCAATTTCTACTTCCAGACTTATCTATGTGTCCCATTGATCACTAGGGATAATCAAAGACGCATATTTATCATCATCCATGTAGGTACGAAACCAGTTCCACATCCCTAGGGTGGTCTTATATGGAGTCACCTCTAAATGCCAATTCCATATCACGGATAAGGTCTTATATGGACTTCCACATAAAATATCGATGCCATATTCCAAATATGGTCTTATACGATTCTCAACTCGGTATCGAGGCCATGTCCCGGGCATGGTCTTATACGGGACCTTATCTATTTCGTATCTCAATATCAGCCTTTCTATTATAGTCCCCTAGGACTTTGATCTCAGGTTCAACAATAATTACTCTATTTAGCAGAGTGCCATGTATTAATGTGATACAAAACATTCCCAGAATGCTAACATAAATACTGTGTCAATTACATACAAACTTACTCAATTTGACTCTTATAACATCTCATCATAATTCGACAGTGGTAAGGAGGGTGGGGTCACAGAGCCCCTTGACTTGACTCTCGTGACTACATACATATGATTTAAAATTTCATCATCAATGAAATATCATCATAGTCACACAACTTATCCCAAGTGAGTTTTTACATTCATCATGCTACATTTGTTTCTATCCCTCATACTTTTGAATAGTGATTTCAATTACTCAAGTTCCACATTACTATCTACTTGAGTACTCAACATTTAACTCTACTTTCTCTTACCGTCACTTATCAATTAAAGAATGTCTTACGGGTTTGAGTATGTCATTTACTTGATTGCCATAGTCCAACTATGGTCTTACTCATATCACAACATTATAGCCCAGCTATTACATTGCATGTCGTCACGATGCCATAGCCTCACTATGGTCTTACACGAAATCTCATATCAACACCAATTCCATATCCCAAATATGGTCTTACATGGAAACTCATATTGATGCCGATGCCTTATCCTATATATGGTCTTATACAGGATCATGCATCGATGCCAATGCCATGTCCCAGACATGGTCTTCTATGGGATCACATATACCGCCATGGTCCAACCATGGTCTTATTCACCATTTTATCATTGAGCGACCGTACTCATCCCTGTATTCTACATAGTCAAACTTCCCAATTTAACTCTTACACCATAACACGCGTGGTCTCACACAGAGTCACGAAATAAAACATCATACATCTTCTACTTTAACAGTCACACATGAGATTCAACTATGTGGTCATATTGATCATACATCATTCAAACAATCGTACATACACATATACCCCATTCTCTGGGTAAATTTACTCACTATGTGCACCTGACCCAATAGGTTGAATACACAACACCTTATGCACATCAAGCCAATACAGAGAAGCTTATCATTTTATAATTCTCATTTCGTGTATTATCACACACATGTCATATACTTCTATTCATACTTTTTTTTTGAATCTCATCAATGCACAAGAGCATTTCAATTACCTCATTATCACTTACAACATTATTGGATTTAGCTCGGTTGGGAACCATCTATGTCTTAACGAAATAATTGTGTTAGAGTCGGGAGATATCACACTATCACAGTCCACCTATGGCATGTATAGCTAGACTCTTACTCACGCTAGGTTAGTCCGAGAACTGACTAAACCATGCTCTGATACCACTAAATGTAACACCCCATACCCAAGTCTGAGGCAAACCGAATATGAAACATTACTATACTAGAACTTGCTTAATTATGGAATTACGGGCCATAAAATTTTATTCCCGATTAAGAACATTTCTCTCTCAAACAATTCATACATCTTATGGACCTACAAGGCCTTAAACTCATGTTCAAGAACTTTTGAAACTTAATCGAAAAACCTTTCTTGGAAACAGGGGTCACATGCCCATGTGGTTTAGGGCACGCCCGTGTACCCCTAGACACGCCCGTGTCCTCCAACCGTGGGGGTTACTGACTATACTCACATGGCCTTGACATGCCCATGTCTTCTACCCGTGTGGAGTTACTTACTATACTCACACGGCCTTGACACGCCCGTGTGTCTATTCGTGTGGGCACTTTGAGGCTATCTACCAAGCCATTTTTCCCACTCTCATTTGCATACCATCATATATTATCACATAATATCACACAACGTCAATATAAATCTTGAATTAAAGACATTTAATCATAAGAGTGATGAAGTCTTCATCCCACACACTAGGGAGAACTATTCCCAATACATTTACAATAACTTAAGCCATCATCTATGGTTACACACAACCCAATTATAAGTTCTCTTAGGCCAACACAATTTGGCTACATCAACAAAGACTTAATCAATCTCAAGTACTAGTCCTATACATGCCATGACTCATAAGGACTTGATACCTCATACTAAGTGTCTGCTCGATAGTGTGAAAACATCTCCGGCGATCTCCAACCTAAGCTAGCTAAATTTACCTGTAAGGGATGGGAGAAGGAAATGAGTAAGCAATAATGCTTAGTAAGTTCATCTGCATAATTTGACAATCATAGATATTTACTGAATAAACGTAACTACGAGGTAATATGTCGAGTTTTTCTCATTAGCTCATGATTTCTTACTCTATCATTCTTGAAGCATACTTATTCTATCTCCTACCACATTCTTACCATGCCACAAGCCAATCTGCTCGTTTAATTAACATACATTCTTGCACTGATCACACATGATCATATAAAACAACACATCTAGCATTTTGATAAGCCACTCATTCTACTAATCTCTCGATGGTTTCGTACTTAGCCCACCATCCACCTCTAATAGGGTGGTATCGCACACAGCCCACCAATCATTTATACTTATGGTGATTTCGCACTTAGCTCACCAATCATTTATAAGCGATCGACGCATACGTACCCATCGACATTAATTAGTCGTGGTTACGCATACGCCCTAATCGATAATAATATAGGTGATGGTATCACACACAACCCATCAATTAATAATTAATCAGGTGGTAATGCACACAACCCACCAACTATAATATGGTTGATGGTATTGCACTAACCCATCATTTAATAACCCTTAATGAGGTGTATTTGCACACAACTCACCATTATTATACATTCACAAATATTTATCCACATACATTTCTCTAATTCAAATGTTCATCCGTGAACATCCTCACTCACTATCATTCTTACTTAGATTCTACAATAATCGTTCACATTCACACAATGCATTTATAAATCTATCTTATGCAACTAGGTGCATTGATTACACATAATCCACTAGGTTTTATCATATTCTGAATTCATTTCAATTCAGTTCTAACACATACTTGTGCTTCTCATGGCACAACCACATACTTTCTCTCTTTCAACATACCCGTTGAATCACTCAAATTATTAAATAAAACACTCTTAAGTCTTATACCCATAACATCATATTGACATTATGCCCCAATAGGGTCTTACATGATATATCATATTAATGCCATGTCCCTGGCATGGTCTTATTCAATATCTCACACCGAGGCCATATGCCAAGATGGTCTTACACAAAACTTTAACTATCATCATATCATGCTATATATATTTTCTATTACTCTTAGATTCTTTTAACATCTCATCAAAAGATATTTCAAAAATTCATTAAATAAATATACATTCCATATTATATTAGAATATTAAATTAGCTTGTATGTAATTACAACAATCGCTCATGAACTTACCTCGATGACAAAAAGGCTGAAAAGGACTTTTTGCCCACATTTCTCTTTTCATCCGTTCTAGGTCCAAAACTCGTTTTCTTTGATCTAGAACAATGGAATTTAGTTATTTAATCACTTATAAATCATAATTCACCATAAACTACACTTTAGGCAAAAATGACTATTTTGCCCCTACACTTTGGCAAATTACAATTTTGCCCCTATGCTCATAAATAAATTTTTATCACATTTTCTTGTTAAGAAAGCCTAGATGAACATTTAATCCTATTATAACTATCCACAATTTCATCTATTTCATGCCTTAGTGAACAAATTACAACTTTTACATTTTAGCCCAAATTAGGTGTTTCCATAACAACACCTTTCACAAAAGTTGTTTCTCATCACTTTGACATTCATTTTCTTCCATAAAAACCCAGCAACCAACATATACTCTTTCATGGTAAGTCCCTAGAATCTTAACCATATTGCAAATTAGTCCCCTCATTAGCTAGCTTAAGCTTTGGGGACTCCAAAAGTACAAAAATTATCAACTAAAGCCATCAAAATCACTTACTTGAAGAGGAGATGAGTTGCTGAAATTTTAAGCTTCAAAACCCCCATTCTTGTTTGTATTTTCGGTGGAAGAAGAGAAGAAATAAAAATATGATAGCTTTTTACTCATTTCATCTTATTTTATTTTTTTTTAATCACCTAACATGGCCACATTTAATGCTCTTGTCCCCTTAGCATCTTTGACCGCCAAGCTAATCCTCATGGCCTAATTGCACATTTGGGACCTCCAATTTATAATCGATAGCTATTTTGCACCTCTAGCAAATGAAATAGAACTTTCACACTTTATGCGATTTAGTTCTTTTTCACAATTTAGCTAGAAATTACTAAAATTAAGGCACCAAAATTTTTCATGCATCCTTATACTCATGTTATAACACATAACATAACTTGAAAATAATTTCTCTAACCTCAAATTAGTGATTTTGAGATCACTGTTCTGATTAGCCCCTAAATCGGGCTGTTACAATTTATCTCTCAAAGGTTGTAATACGATTCTCAAATGCTCGGTATGCGTAGATTTATCACGAGAGTAGATAAAAATATCATCAATAAATACAACTACAAATTGATCTAAATACGGCCTTAAAATTTGATTCATCAAGTCCATAAAAATAGTAGGTGCATTTGTTAGTCCGAAAGGCATAACAAGAAATTGGTAGTGTCCGTACCTTGTTCTAAATGCAGTCTTTGGCACATCAGAGTCTTTAACTCGCAACTGGTAATAACCTGATCTCAAATCAATTTTTGAAAACACAATTACCCCTTTTAACTGATCAAACAAATCATCTATTCATGGCAAAGGGTATTTATTCTTGATTGTCACCTTGTTGAGCTGTTGATAGTTTATACACATTCTTATTGTGCCATCTTTCTTTTTCACAAATAACATCGGTGCACCCTAGGGATAGAAACTCAATCTAGCAAAACTTCTATCCGTCAATTCTTGGAACTGAGCTTTCAATTCTTTTAACTCTGTTGGAGCTTTTCTGTACGGAGCTATCGATATTGGCGTTGTTCTCGGTACTAATTCAATACCAAACTCAACTTCTTTGATAGGTGGTAAACCCGGTAACTCTTTAGGAAATACATCTGGATATTCATACACAACTGGTACTGATTCAATCTTTGTTTCTGTCACTTTCGTATCAAGTACATATGGAACATAAGTTTCACACCCCTTTCTCACAAATCTCTGAGCTAACATAGATGAGATCACACCTGGCAAACTATTTAGATCAGCTGATTCAATTCTAATAGTCTCATTATTCTGACATTTCAATTTAATTGTCTTTCGTCTACAATTCACTATAGCCTCATGCATCGTTAGCCAATCCATACCCAAAATCATATCAAATTCATCAAATGGCAACAACACCAGATTAGCCGGAAAACAGAAATCCCAATACATTAATGGACAATTCTTGCAGACTTTGTCTACCAAAACACATTTGCCTAAGGGGTTTGATACTCTAATCACAAATTCAGTAGACTCTACAGGAAAAGTGTTACTAGATACTAAATTTGTAATATCCTGGAAATGTTAAGTTAAAATAGGAAAGTGAACATTTTGGAAACTTGGAAATGTTAGGAAATGTTTTAGAAATGTTAAGTTTAAAAAAGGAAACTAAAATAAGGTGGCTTTAAGAAAATTTATAGAAGGAATTTGACACAAACATAGGCTTGTTTAAGTGGCTTGGAGGCACCACTTAAAGCCCAGTAGGTGACACCATAGTCAAGGGGAAGGAGCCTAGGTTCGAGTCACTTGGGGAGCAAACAAAGGAATTTTATTTTGGTGCAAGGAACAAGAGAGTTGGACGGCATTAAGGCACTTGAAAGAAGAGTTTGATTCTCTTTAAATTTTCGGATAAATAGTAGATAAATGGTGATTTAATATTAGATTATTTTAAGTGAATTAAAGAGGAGATAATTGATGAGATTAATTAAGATGATAAATAAAAGATAAAATTTATCAAGTTGTGGAGAGTTGGCCAATTGAGGGACTCCTTGGATGGTATTTTCGGCCAAGGTTGTAAAGGGGGAGGCTATAGCCGAATTTCATTTAGCCAACTTGCCTCTCTTTTGCTAACTCTTTTCTCTCCAAGTTATCATCTTTTTCTTCTTTCTTTTTCAATTGTTCTAGCCGAATTTTCCCCCCTCTTCTTAGTTCAGTTTTGCCGATTTCTCAAGGGACTCTTTCCCCTCTCTTTTCTTTTACTAAACCGATAACACAAACATCTTCATAAGCTGATTTCTTGTTAAGTTCCAAAAGCCGAAAATAAGTCCCCTCTAGCCTTAGCCGAATCTTTGAAGGACTTAAAGCAAAGGGGTTGTCAATTTCTTCAAGTAAGGGTAAGATAAAAAATTCAGTTTCCATTCTTCTTCTTTTAGTATTGTTGAAATCAAGGTATTAATCCTATTAGTGATCTTAGGACAAAACTTGAAGGTTCTCCAGGATCTCTGCTATTGTCGACATCTCCATAGTCAGATAGTGCTTTCGAGATTTCAAGGATCTAAGGTGAGTCACTCTTTGATATTTGGCCAAAGGCCATTTAATAGTGATTAAGTGTTAAGAATAGATCTAACATATGATTATAGGGATTTCGACAGGCACCTAAGACAAAAGATTATTTTCGGGATTTAAGATTTGGAAGGTAAGCACATAGGTATATTCGGCCAAGGCCTGTATTGATACTAAGATCTATTTCTCACATGTTAAAAAGCAGAAACTAACCTATGTAGAGATCTAGTGTTTGGCCGAATACAAGGAGGAGTATAGCAAGTTTTCGGGATTTGAGTGATAAACAAATCGGCATCAAGGTAAGTTTTAGTGTGCAAATCCTACTAGGATTTGGTTTTGTGGCCGAATGGATTTTTATTAAATCTTTAATATGGGTCGAATGTAGGAAATTAAAGATCTAAGGCAGTAGATCAGATTTTGGGATTCAAGTGAAATTGTTAAGCGAATCAGGTGTGTACCCACACTACTTTTAATAAGATTTATGGCAATAATTAATATGTGTATGTTTATAAGAATGTGAATATGGCTAAGGTACCATGTTATGGTACAAAAGTACTCAGGTATGTTTCCTACTCCTACTAGGACTATGAATATATGTTATCTTTAACATGTGAAAAGTGATAAGAATGTGAACTAAGGCATGATTTGCATATTGTGTATGAAATATGGGGGCATATGGGTTATATGAAAAGGGTAAGTTAATGTGGTGACCTAAGACCACGAAATCTGAATGTGGTGACCTAAGACCACGATAACTGAATGTGGTGACCTAAGACCACGAATTCTAAATGTGGTGACCTAAGACCATGAATCTTTATAAGGGCAATGAGCACGTCGACTGCAGCGACTGCCTTCGATGGTGTGTAGCAGATGGAGGGTTGTCTTAGTAGTCCCCACGGTGCGCAGGTTGGTACGGGGGACGTGTAGCGGATGGCATATAGGTTTGGGTTCGGGTTGCATCATTATTTTCTTCTATTTGTTTATGAACATGTATGATAATGTATGCCTGAATTATTAAATGTTAGTGTTGGTTACACATTGAGTCTGTTTGACTCACCCCTTGTGGGATTATTTTTCGGTGACGATCGTTGATGGACCGGTAAGCAGATGCTTAGTGGAGGCCATGTGGAGTTCAGATTTCTTTTATTTGGACTATTTTACTTTAAGTATTTTGAATTTAAATTTTGGAATTATTTGATGTAATAAGGCCTTAGTAGAACTATTTTATTCTGTTTTTATTTATTAAGCTTACAAACTTTTATTTATTAAAAGATTAAGTAAACCAATTTTTTAAAACAAAGCCCAAACGTTTTGTCACCTAAAGTAAAGGATTTTAATAATAAAATAAACTTGTTTTCAACTCAAGCCAACCCAAAACGATCTTTCTTCCAAATCACACAAGTTTTTCTTGAGTAACAAAAGAATTTGAAACGGTTTACACCGGGGAACATACCAGATCCGGTCAAGGCTCATGGGCTGGGTTTGGGGTGTTTCAAAATTCATGCATATATAAGAATGAGTTGATCCTAGATCTATCAATGCAATCATATTAGTATCATAAAGAGTGAAAGTATCGGTGATAACATCTGGAAATGATGCTTTTTCGGGAGCGTGAGTAGCGTAGGCTCTGGCAGGTGTTCTGGCCTCAGATCTCACGGTAGAGTCTTTCGTCGTCCCTTAACTACCAATCATATTCCCAGCATTTCTCGGTGGTCTTCCTCTAGTCAACATACTACTGGATCTTACATTTTGAGGTCTATCTTTCTCACCCATATCAAGATAGTCTTTAATAAAATGATCCGGCGAGCCACATTTGAAACAAGCTTTAGTACTTTTATTCCAAGCATTCTCCGAAGTGTAATCTCCCATAATGCTGACACTCGAATTTGTTGTCTCTCACATTGCCAAAACTCGTCACTGATGTAGATTGAGCTTTACAACTGGAGTACTATTTTCTACTATCTCTACTCGAATATTCATTTGAAACATTTAGACGAGTGTACGAATTTTTGGATTTCTTTGATGAAGATTGATACTACTTACTCATTGATTGATATCGCTTTCTCCTTTCTTTCTAAGCCTTCTAGCTTTCAACCAAAACAACAAATTCTTTCAATCTAGAATTTTGACTAGTAGTTTTATATCTTCGTTCAACCCGCTAACGAACCGTTTGCACATGATTTCCTCAGTGGAAACATATTCTCGAGCATATTTACTTAACCGTACAAATTCTCTCTCTCGTACTCGGTTACTACCATATGGCCCTATTTCAATTCTAAAAATTCTTTGTGCTTTTGATTTAGAAATCATTGGCTTATATATTTCTTTTGAAATTCAGTCTAAATGAACTCCCAAGTAACCCGTTCTTTCAGAACCATAGATATCAACGTGTTCCACCATTGATACGTGGGGTCTCTTAGCAAAGATACAATACATTTAATACATTCATCAGGAGCATAAGATAATTCATCGAATACCAAAATCGTATTTTCGAGCCAGAACTCAGCTCTCTCAAGATCATCATCAGCAGTAGCTCGAAACTCTTCAGCCTCATGTTTACGAATATTATCTACTGGCAACTTGTTCAATCGTATCGGATCTATAACTTGAGAAAAAATATGGATTTGTTGAGGAATAGATGGGGGTGGAGGTTGTTGAGCAGCCAAATTCGTTTGAACGAACTCCGTGAACCACTCGTTCATTATTTCAAAAATGGATTGTTAAGCCTTCCCTCGGGGCTACTTGTAACAGGCCTAGAATTTGATGGCGCTGCCTTTTGAGCGGGAGCGGGTGCACTACTTTCTACATCATCAACTACAGCTCGTTCGGGATCCATTACTATATGAAAACACAATTTAAGCTATCAGGAATCAGCACACTATCGCAGAGTATATATGGCATGTATAGTTAGACTCTCAGACACGCTACGGTAGTCTGAAAATTGACTAAACTGTAACTCTGATACTAATAAGTGTAACACCCCTCACTCGTATTCACCGTCAAAATAGGGTTACGAGGTATTATCGATCAATTCATAATATATAGCATACATTTAACAAACATAAAGCAATCATTCTCGTAAGTTATTTAATACAATCACATTGTCCTTTATAAGGGCCTATGAGGCCTTAAACATGCTTTAGAAGTGATTTAGGACTAAATCGATAACATACAAAATTCTTGGAAAACTTAAAAAATTTTCAATCATTCAGGGGTCACACGCCCGTGTGAATAGGCTGTGTGCCTTACATGGCTCCAGACATGCCCGTGTCCCCGGTCGTGTGAAATCAGGGCATACATACTACCTTGGGTCACACGGCTGGCAACACGCCAGTGTGTCAAGCCTGTGTGCCCTTCGAAGTGTCCACACACACCTGTGTGTCAGGTCATGTACTAGGATGTGCAAAACCTGTAGAGTATACTGACTTATGCAACACGGCCAAGTCACATGCCCGTGTGCTAGGCTGTGTGCCATTTAGGGGGTATACTGACTTGTGACACACGGCCAATCACACACCCGTGTGTAAGGTCGTGTGGAGCATACTAAATTCAATTTAATATAAACATTAGGGGACACACGATTGTGTAGCATGACCATGTGTCACACATAGCTGAGATACACATCTGTGTCTCTGCCAGTGTGGACAAAAATAAGCCATTTGCAAGGCCAATTTGCCACCCTTACTTATGCTCACTTAAACAACCAAAATGGTACCATTTCATCAACCAATAGGTAGCTAAAATCATCAACCAAAAGCACAATTGATACCATATCCATTACAACCAAATTCAATACTCAATTCAATGCCAAATGCCTATTCAAATACTTATCAACTCAACTTCTAAAATCATATTTCACCAAAACATTTCTCAAGCATTAAACTCCATAAATCAATTCAACCATTTGCAACTATATATCCATCACCATTTTCATTCTCAGCATGCCAAAATAAGCCATCACTCATAGCTATTTATACAACTAAAACATATACATTTACAAGCCATTTCTAATAGCTAAACACTCAACCATATTAACATCATTTGCAAGCCAACTCTCATGGCTATATTCACAACCAAAATACCACAAGTAGCATAAACATGCCATATACCATATATACACAACTCAAAAGTACCAAACAGATGTCCGATAGTGCGATGATGTTCTCAACGACTCTCGGATCCAAGCTAGCCTTGATTCACTATAAAACATAGAAAAATAACACAAATTAAACTTCATAGCTTAGTAAGCTCGTAAGTGAATAACTTAAATCATCATATAAATACATATCAACCAGTTATACATAACATCACTATATACACATTAACTACAAACCTTTCTCTTGTCTCGAAACATGATCAAATACCATCTCATCGAACTTTCTCTAATTATTACTCAAATAGGTTCTGTACATACTTGTATCACCTCGTACTAACCTCTTTATCAACCACATCATTCATTTACCCGTTGAACCATTCGGAATAGAAGTTGGATACTCAAAGATCTCAATTAATATGGAACTATACCATGGCCCGAAGCCAAATCAAGGTAACTTATCCCAGAGTACCTATACAATGGCCTGAAGCCAAATCAAGGTAACTTATCCCGAGTACCTATACCATGGCCCGTAGCCAAATAAAGGTAACTCCTTTCCAAAATACCTATACCATGGCCCGTAGCCAAATTAAGGTATCACTCACACCCATAGTGCCGATATCGTGGTCAAAGCCAACACATCCGATATGCATGGCTCGAAGCCAAATCGATATATCATCTTATAACATATCATCAATATCCAAAATCTATTCGTAAGGTTCAACTGGGACTTTTAGTTTGTCGATTCCATCTTCGAATATATCCGTAGAATCGTATTTACAATTCATACATTAAAAAGAAATATCATAATCACAGTTTAGGAAATATCAAAGCATTTGACATACATTTATAAAGAAATCGTCACATACGAACTTACCTCGAGTACGAAAACAGCGAAATGAGTCAATTACTCGATAATCTTGCCTTTCCCCCGATCTAATTATGGATTCCTCTTTTCTTGATCTAAATATATTCAAAATTAAATTCTTTAATCAACCACTCATTCAAATTAGTCCAAAACATACATTTAGGCCTATTTGCACTTTAGCCCCTAAACTTTCACATTTAATCAATTTAGTCCCTCTTTCACATATACACAAAATTCACAAAATTTCTTTAAACCCAAGCTTGACTAAATTTCATATAAGTCCCTAGCATCCCAAAACTTTCATTTATTTCACATTTCAACCACTCAATTTGCATATTTAACAATTTAATCCCTATTATGCATTTTTATCAAAAATCACTTTACAAAACATGAAAATCTATCATAAAAAATTCATATTTCAACTTCAAACACCAAAGAACACATAAAATCATCAATGTAAACTATTAAAATCTTTAACAATTTTGAAATTAAAGGTACGTGTTAGCTAGAACACGAAACAACGATCACAAAAACATAGAAATCATTAAAAATCAAGCTAAAAATAGACTTACATGTTCAAGACACCATAGCCGAATGTCCAAGATCTCTAATGGTGATTTTCAAGCCCTAAATTTGGTGGTGATCTTTTATGAAGAAGAAAACAATTTGTTTTTATCATATTATAACTTAATTTATTATAATTACTATAGTAACCTTTAATAAAACTTTAATATAACATATAAACCATCGACATAAATGTCCACTAACCTTTAATATGGTCAAATTTCAACATAAGGACTCTATCAATTTAATATCATAACCATTTAGTACTTTAACAAGTAGAATGTAGCTTTTGCATTTTATGCGATTTGGTCCTTTTTATCAAATTGACCTACCAATCGATAAAATTAGCTCACGAAATTTTCACACATTCATGCTATCATACTGTAAACACCAAAAATAATATTAAAATAATTTTTTGACATTAGATTCATGGTTTCAAAACCACTGTTCTGACTTAGCTAAAACCGGGCTATTACAATCCTGGACACTGTCAACCAAATAAGCAGTCAGCACAAAGTCATAGATGACTTTTATTATATGTGGTCTATTGAAGACTTTTAATATGACGAAGATATTTATGAAGAAGGAGTCTATGAAGATTGGGAGATCCAGGAGAATCAACGATTACTAATGCTTGAATTAAGACAACTTTGAGGAGAAACTTCAGTTCTTCCCTAAGATGATAATGACCAAGATGATATGCCATCAGAAAGGTACCAATATGTGCTAAGTCTGAAATTGAGCAAAGAAGAGAATGTCGCTATTGATACTTGTGAAAATAGAGAAATCCCATACTATTATCTATCTCAGCAGACAGAGGAACATTCTGATAAATTAAACGCAACTGTCGAAAAAGAAGATATAAAGCTAGCAGGGGAATGGTCAGCGAACCGTAGAATCAAATCAGAATGGTAATCATTTTCCCAAAAATTTTGGGTTCTGTCCATAAGGCCAAAATACAAAAGCAGTATAACACAAACCAGTCAATAGAAAAAATAGTAATGGTTGATCTGGTGAAAGAGTGTCTGTTGATTCAGGAATCCCTAAAACAAAATAAAGAGATTCTAGTAGTTCTAGAAAATGAACCTGAATTGACTATCCTTTGCTTAACCTTAGTCCTAAACCAAGAACCTCTGAGATTTGATGGCCTTGGAATTTTTTGGATGCTAAAAGAATTAAAAAACTATACATAGACAGGACCTATGATAATATAGCAAGACTTGATCAAGCTGGACAACTAACGAGCATAGCTCTTGAGCTGTAAGCAGTGTGGAATGCTCAATCATTGCAAAAGCCATGCAAGAAAGCTATTTGTAAACAAATGAAGGAACTTAAAAGATTTCAAATGGATGGATTTAAAATTCTGTAGAACTAGAATCTAAGAGACTTAGTGAAAAATCCCTTGCTAATCTCTTTGCCACCCTTTGTGCCAATCATCGCCTCAAGTACACCTGGCAAATTAGTCTAGAGTGATGAGATGAGAAGAGACATAATAAGCAACAAGTATGAACCATACTTTTCGACTCCCTTATGAAGCATATATGCTAAGTAAAGACTAAAATGGTTGCATGGTTATGTGGCTTTGCAAATAGTTAATAATTATAACCTGTGGAAATAGTTGTCGGCTGTTAAAGTAGGTCAAAAAGGTAAATTCAGGGAAAGAGACAACCATAGATGACTAGAATGGCACGATGGGTGTTGGACTAATACAGACAGAAACAAATTACAGAGAGTCCATCAATGTATAATGACTGAGCTGATAGATGAGTCTGGCAGCAAGACCTAACATCTTTATGTAAGATTCTTACTAACTGTACATATTGTATATTTTACTAACCAATTCATTAATAACTTACAAGTAGGTCGAAGATAGGTCTAACAAACACTTGAAGCATTCTGAAGATTGGAAATTTTGGAAACAAGGTCAACATCGAGATAGACACTTCTGTGTCGCAACATTGTGGACAGTACCGAAGAAGTTCAAAAATCAACCCAATGTCGTGACATCACTACCCTGTATCGTGACATAGAAGACGGCCTCTCAGAATTTCAAAATTGTAGGGTTTGTTATGACATCGAACACCGGTGTCGCTACATGAGTAGTCTGCTAGGGATGTCATAACACGAAGCCCTAGTGTCGCGACATCGCTACAAATTTTTGTAGGGTCAGCTCGACCCATTCACGCAACCCAACGGAATAAACCCAATTATGCTCATTTTTAACCCTAAAAATATCCCTTTTGAAAATTAAAACACCAATTTAACTAAACCTAATCTACTTTTATCATTCTAATTCCTCCAAAACCTCTACCCTTCAAAACCTCTTTTCTCTTTAAACCCTTAATTCCTAAAACTCAATCCTTTGTTCCCAATTCAATAGGCTACATTGGAGGAAGTTCTCATCAACAAAACAAGGAAGAAGTGCAAACAAGTGCAACAAAAGTTGAGGTTCAAGTATTCTCAAACTTCTTTTTTTTTTACTGTTTTATTGATTACTATTCATATTTTTGTTAGAAACATGCCTCCTAGAAAGAACAAGCAAACCCATGCTCAAGAAACACCACATGTTTTCGACCTTGTACAGTTTCACCATTTAAATATTGAGAAATATTATCTTAAGTCAAAGGGTTGACCATTGATTCAGGAACAAGAGTTCGAACCCTTTATGTATCTCTCTAAGGAAATATGTTACTCCTATCAAGAATGTAGTGGTTCCTATAGTACATGAATTTTATACATCTCTCAAGCATCATATTATTAAATAGTTTCCCAAGAAATGATATTTAAACTAGAAATGATGGCCAAATGTTAAACGGTCGTTATTTCGTGTGGAGTCTTGAGAATTAAAATTCACGAACTGACTGGATGTAACCCATGTTCTTTCTAGTTAATCATGGGATCCAAATGTAACATGGTTGATGGGTGTGAGAATGATTTTAGCAATAAAAAACATATTTTTTAAAGTTTTAATACCAGACGCATGCATCGTAGTGCAATTTTTATATGTTTTTGAAATGAAAAATATTTGTTTAATATAAAGATAGTAATTAGTGAATCTTTATTTTTTAAAGTTCAAATATGTCTCATACTTCTCTTATTAGCTTTCTTACTTATAATAAATTAAATGGGGATAACTTTCGAGAATGGAAACAATACTTGCTAATAGTTCTCAACTGTGAGAAACACAAATTCGTCCTTGACGAAACGTACCCTCCTAAAGCTCAGCCCAAAGTGAGAAGTCATTGGAGAGACTCTGACTCGATTACTCGATGTTATATGTTAGTGAGCATGAGTAGTGTGTTGCAAAAGCAACACGAGAATTTTTGTACTGTCAAAGAGATCATGAAAATTTTGGAGGATTTGCTCGGAGGCCAAGTCGCATTGATCGACTATCTGCTATTACAAATTTGATGAATTCTTAATAGAAAATCAGCACTCTAATCAAAGAACATATGCTTAAGATTATGAGATTCTTTGCAGATGCGGAGAACAATGGGGTTGAACTAGACGTGAACACTCAAATTGAAATATTGTTCAAATCATTAACTAAGGAGTTTGTTGGTTTTAGGGCCGCTTACAACTTGGGGAATAAGGCGCTTACCTTAACTCAGCTTACAAAGAAATTATGATCCTATGAGTTGATGCTGAATGATGGTAAGTCGATTCAAGAGAAACTTGAAACAAACTTAGCTGTGGACCCTTCGCCCACTAAAAGGAAGTAGAAAGCTAAGGGAAATAAGAAACTGACTAAGTCTTCAGTTCCACCTTGTGTGGATAGGAAGAAGGCTAAGAAGTCAAAAGATCTTAAAAAGATCAAATTTTTTTCTACAATAAGAAAGGGCACTTCGAATCAAATTGTAATTAGTATTTGGATTACCTAGCCAAAAAAGGAAAAAGTATGGAACTCTTTGAAGTTGAAGGTTGCTTAGTGGAAGAATCAATTGACAATTGGATTTTTGATTCTAGAGCCATTAACCATGTTTGTGTTTCTTTACAGGGGTTTAGCGAAATAAGAAGTCTGCATGACAGGAGCCTCTCGTTGCAGACCGAAGATGGGTGATATGTTTCAGTTGAAGTAGTGGGAGAAGTTATGTAACGCCCCAAAAGTTAAGGGTTGTAACTTTTGCTTAATTTTATGTTGTGCTTGCTCAGCTGGTTATTTGAGGGTATTTGGGGGTCCTAAAGAGGCCTAGGTTCAAGTTTGAGGCTTGGAAAAATTTTAGTTTTTGGCTCTTTAGTGGAGAGGGCTGTTGGCAATAGGGCTTAAGTATAATTATGTGCATTTAGGAGACACAAGTTGAGCATGTGGCAAGGTGGTTGTGGCGTCAATGGGAGAGCAAGGAGGGAAGGGGTTCGAATCCCACAGAACACAAATGAAGGCTTTTATTTTGTGGCTTGAGAGGGGAGGGAGTAGAGTTCGGATTGAACTCTTTAAGGGGAGCAGGAGACTTGGTCAAATAATTCAAACGAAAGGTGGGGAGCTATTCTAGGAAGATTCGGTGGAGAGAATCAGGGGTTGGATGAGTGAGCAAGAGTTGGCCGAATGTGGAAAAGGTGGTGATAGGCAATTTCGACAAAAGGGGGTCTTTTGGATGTGCATATTCGAGTTATGTTAGGAGAACTGCTAAATTTTTCTTTGAATTTTTCTTTGGGAAGTGTTTGCATTTTAGCACTTTTGGATGTTTTGGGTCGTTTCTTTTCATTGTGGACCTCTGCTGAATTCATTCTTCTTCATCTTTTCTTTCTCTTTCATTTCTTTTGCTAATTGTCGAGTTGATAAGCCTCTACCTCCACTTTTTTTTCTTTCCTCTTCACACTATTCTTCTTTCTCTAGCCGATTACAACACCTTCTCTTCCTCTTATTATTCTTCCCCCTCTCTCTACAAAGCATAAGCCAAAACACTTAAACCTTGATTTCTTTGGTGTAGGCCGGACCTATTAGAGTCTAAGCATACCCTCATCTCCGTTCATTCAGCCTTTGAATCTCAAAAATTGGTTGGTAAGTGTGACTATAGCCGAATCTGGGATTGGTGTTCTTCTTGGTTCGTTGTGTTTTTCTTTAGACAAAAAGGTTCTCATTCCCATTACCATGAAGATGGTTATCAGTAACACCTTCCTTTTTCATTGAATGTTTCTAGGGACTCGTCACTCTTAGCAAAAGTTTAAGGCCGATTACCCTTTCCTTGTAGGAGTAACTTGTTTGGTAGTAAGTATTGTAGATTGATTTAACGGTTTTAATTTTTTGGAGATGTCTCGGCAAGGGGTTGAAGCAAATTGTTTGAAACCGTTGTTTTCATAGCTTCTTAATCTTAGGAGCTCCAATATACAACCCATAGCAGGTGTGTAATCTCATACCATGCATTATCTGATATGCGATGTTTTTGTGAATCGACTAAAAGTCAAAATACTGAAAAGTTGGATAATCAGCATCTGAGATCACTCTAGCGTGTGAGCGCACGTAATGATAAACCAAGCCACAAACGTTGACGATAAACCTATGGGAGTGCCACGATCTCTTTCATGGAACTGAGGTTGTAATGGGCCTTGTTGAGTTGAAGCAGGCTAAGGCGGCCCAACGGGTTAACGGGCCCACATAAGAGAACTCGATGTGAAGTGCCAGATGATTGATGTGACTACGAACTCTACACAACTGAGAATGAAAATGAGCTGAATGGGCGACATGAGCGTGTGGGCCCATTTGGGCCAAAATTAGACTCTAGGCCCAAATACACCGTTATGACTAGAAAGTGAACCTATGTCGCTCGAGGCAACAGCAGGCCTTCAAAAAGGCCATTATAGGGGAAAATTACCGAAATACCATTGATGGGTAAATTATCAAAATACCTTTATGGGTAAAATTATCGAAATACCCTTGATGGGTAAATTACCAAAATACCCTTGGTGCGTAAAATTACCAAAATACCCATGAATGGTGAAATTACCGTTTTACCCCCAAATGTTCGTTTCACCCTTAGTCATAGGATCATTGATGTATGAGTAGTAACTGTATGGTTGATGTCTATGATGTTATACTGTTTACATGATTAAATTATGACATGGCATACTGCATGGGTTGGGTTATAGATTTGGAGGAAGCACTGTACTGGTGGGTCTGTCACGTTATACTGATTTAGTGGCTTTTTCCACATTATATTGATTTAGTGGCTCAGCCACGTATACTGTTATTAGCAGCTAGTCTGCGTTATTGGTGTGCTAGTTAGGTGGGTTGACTTGGTCCCCACAGGTGTGTTGGTTGGTACGGGTGGTGTGTTGGTTGGACTAGGGTTGGGTACATATTTTTTTTGCATATCATAGCGCTTCGGCCCAGACTATTACTGAATAGGGCTTCGGCCCAGACCGTTACTAAATAGGGCTTTGGCCCAAACTATTACTGAGTAGGGCTTAGGCCTAAGTTGATACTGTATGGGCTTAGGCCCAAACTATGTTGGTGATAAGGGGATTACACACTGAGTTCTCGTAACTCACCCTTTCTCTTTAACTATGCAGGTAATCCCCAGCCTTACAGGGTTTGGATCTGCGAGGGACTCGAAGGTGGCCACACATCCTATATATTCTTGGGGTTAATTTAGCTACTTTATTTTAGTTTGCTTTATTCTAAATTTTGGGTTAATAAATTTTGTAATAAGGCCATTGGAATTGTTTTTAACTTTTATTTGGTATTTCCTTACAATCTACTAATTTATTAAACACAGATTTTAAAACAATAACTATTATTTTTTTAAAAATATCACGTTTTCGCAACTGTTTAAAACAAACTTCTGTAACAGACAAGGTTTTATATTCAAATAATATATGCATAATAATATTTCTAAAAGGGAATGATTTTGAGTAAAACTTGTTTTATTAACAAGCAACGAAAATTGGGATTTTTAAACGGTAGAAAGTTTTGATCAGTAGACGAGTTTTTCCAACGAACATAAAGTTTTCAAACAACACCTGATGTGGCACGTTAGATTCAATCATAACGTTTAGGCCAGGTTTGGGGTGTTATATTTAGTGGTTTCAGAGCTTGGTTGCAAAATTTGGCTGTGGAATGGGTTTCAAAAATTTTCCAAATCTGTTTAAATTTTGGTTTAGAGAAGTAGTGATATTTCTGAAAGTGTGGTACACCGAGTCTCTGGTACCAAATCCGTAAGTTTTTTACTCTATACTTTATTATATACTGGAATGGTTGGACTAAGAAACTACTAAGGATAGTAGTTGTATACCGAAGCTCCTTAGTTGTAGAAACCGAAACTATAGAAGACTAAAACTGTAGTATATGCAATCTACGAGAACAACCCTAATTACTATCTTTCATAAAATACCTGTTAATGATTATGAAATCTATAAGACTGATTCATAAAAATTTTTAATCAGCAAATACCTATACCAATATGAGTACAAGAGGTCACAAAAGGGGTACACGTAGCGTGGTAGAGGCCGAGGTGCTAGGGCTGGGTCCTCAACATCAGGACATATGCATCAAAAGGAAGCACCGGCATCACCAGTTACTGAAATAGGGTCTCATGACCGAGCTGAGGGGATGTTGCTCTGTCTCAAGTGATGCTACGGGTTCTGGAAAGGGTAGTTGGAGCAAGTACTGGGGCAGTGGCCCGAGGGTCAATTTCTGAGCGACTTTGGTCAAACGGGGCGAAAATCTTCAAGGGCACTCTGGTGTTGCCCCGAATGTAGCAAAATACTGGTTAGAGGCCGTAGAGCAAATAATGGATGATCTTGACTGCACGGTAGAGCAAAAACTGAAGGGAGTGGTGTCCCTACTGCGAGATAAGGCATATCAATGGTGGCTTACCGTGAGGGAAGGCACGCAAGCTGACCATGTAACATGGGATTTCTTTATGGTGGCTTTCCAAGGGAAGTATGTCGGGGCAAGTTATGTGGACGCCCGGAGAAAGAAATTTTTAAATCAGGTTAAGGGAATAAAGCTATAGCGGAGTATGAGGCAGAGTTCCTATGATTAAGCCGGTATGCTTGAGGCATAGTCACAACTGAATATGAGTGCTACGTGCGGTTTGAAGATGGTCTTCGGGATGAGTTGCGGGTACTGTAGCCCTGCAGAGGGGAAGAGACTTTGCTGCCCTGGTTGAGAAGGCTAAGATTATCGAGGATGTGAAATGCTCTGAGTGTAAAAATCGTGAACAGGATAGAGGCAAAGGTAAGAGGAATTTTGGGCCTTCAAGTTCTTCTGGTGGGCCTAAGAAGAGACCTAGATTTCATGGGCCAGCCCGAGTTGGGGTCCCTAATGTTGCAATCAGACTATAGCCTTGCGCTGAGTGTGGGAGATCTCATTTGGGAGAGTGTTGGAAAAGAACTGGGGCTTGTTTTAGATGTGGCTCCAGGGATCATCAGGTTAGAGACTACACTCAGAGGCCCGTTTAGATGCAACCTGCAGGTCAGGGCTATGTGCAGCTAGGGAGAGGTGGTCAGCAGCCACTGAGAGGCTGTGGTCCACCTAGAGGGGGAAATAGGTTTAGACGAGGTCGAGGGGCACCGGGTAGAGGTGCTGGTAATACAAAGGTGAGACAGCCAGGGTTAGTTTTTGCTACTCGATGTCGAGAGGATGGCGATGCACCTGACGTGATAACTGGTATGTTCCTCATTCATGATGTACCATTTACAGCTTTAGTTGACATTGGGTCTACACACTCGTATGTTGCATGTACTGTGTCAGGATCATTGGGCTTATAGTTTGAACTTGCTGATAGGGAATTGTCAGTGATTAGTCTACTAGAACAGTCAGCTAGAGTGAATAAACTATTTAGAGATGTGCCTCTAGAGGTCCAAGGGGTTATCTTTCCAGAAGATTTGATGGAACTACCGTTTGGCGAGTTCGATCTCATTTTGGGCATGGATTGGTTAGTGAAACACCATGCGAATATGGATTGCGCTGCTAAGTGTATGGTACTGAAGTGTTCTGAGATTGAAGAGGTGGTTGTGATAGGGGAGCGAAGGGATTATCTGTCCAACATAATCTCTGCATTAAGGGCCGAGAAACTAGTTTGCAAAGGTTTCGAGGCGTTCCTAGCTTATGTCAACACAACTGATGTTAAGGGTTTGTCTGTTAGGGATGTCAAGGCAATAAAAGAGTTTTAGATGTATTTCCTGAAGAGCTTCTGAAACACCCCAAACCCAGCCCACGAGCCTTAACCGGATCTGGTATGTTCCCCGGTGTAAACCATTTCAAATTCTTTTGTTACTTAGGAAAAACTTGTGTGTTTTGGAAGAAAGATTGTTTTGGGTTGGGCTTAAGTTGAAAACAAGTTTATTTCATTATTAAAATCCTTTACTTTAGGTGACAAAATGTTTAGGCTTTGTTTTAAAATAAATTTACTTAATCTTTTAATAAATAAAAGTTTGTAAGCTTAATAAATATAAGCAAAGTAAAGTAGTTCTACTATGGCCTTATTTCATCAAATAATTCCAAAAAAAAAAAAAATTCAAAGTACTTAATAAAATAAAAATCCAAATTAAACAAATTCCTCATTGCATGGCCACCTTTAAGCTCCGCCGACCCGGTCCATTACCGATCACACGAAAAATAATCCCACAAGGGTGAGTCAAACAGACTCAATGTGTAACCAACACTAAAATTTAGTAATTCAGGCATACATTATCATACATGTTCATATAACAGATAGAAAATAATGATGCAACCCGAACCCAAACCAATATGCCATCCGCTACACATCACCCGTACCATCCTGCACACCGTGGGGACTACAAGTCAACCCTCCATCCGCTACATACCATCGAAGGCAGTCGCTGCAGTCGACGTGCTCATCGCCCTTATAAAATTTGTGGTCTTAGGTCACCACATTCAGATATTGTGGTCTTAGGTCACCATATTTAGATATCGTGGTCTTAGGTCACCACATTCAGTTATCGTGGTCTTAGGTCACCACATTCACTTCCCCTTTTCATATAACCCATATGCCCCATATCATACATATCATGCATTAACATGCCAAATTCTTATTTCACATTCTTAAAATGTCATATGTGTGTCGTAACAGATATTTAACATAATCCTCGTAGGAGTAGGAAACGTACCTTAACACTGTGTACCTTAACATGGTACTTAGCCATATTCACATTCATGCATATATTTAATATTGCCATAAATATTATTAAAAGATAGTGTGGGGTACACACCTGATTTGCTTAAGGTTTCCAATCCAAATCCCGAAAAGCTTGATCTAATGCCTTAGATCTTAAATCTCTACATTTAATCAATCATTTAATACTTAGTAAAGAGCCATTCGGCCATAAATCCAAATCCTAGTAGGATTAGTACACTAAAACTTACCTTGGTGCCAAATCCCAAAATCTTCACTATACTCTTCTTGTATTCGGCCAAGCTTTAAATCACTTTAACAAATTAGTTTCGGCCTTTTTAAACGAAAAATGGATCTTAATCAATAATTAAGGCCTTGGCCGAATGTGCATATGGACTCACCTTGAAATTCTCAAATCCTAGAATGTTGTAGACTTCCTTCCTTGTAATCGGCTGGTATTAAATCCCTTCATAGATTAGTTTTCGGCTTTTAAATCATGTAAGAAAATAGATTTAGTGCTAAAATAGGCCTTGGCCGATAGGTATCTATACTTACCCTTTGCGAATCTATACTCCCAAAATTTGTGCTTGTTTTCTGAAATTGTCGAGATCCCTACTAAACTTTTGTTAGAATCGATTTTATGAATAGATTTAGGAAACTGGCCTTTGGCCGAATACTATAGTTGCTTACCTTGAACACTTCAAATCCCGAAAGACTCCCTCTTGAAATCAGCTGCAAGAGAAATCCCGAAATGCCTTTCAAAGTTTCGGCCAAAGAGTTCTAATAGGATTAGTGCTTTAGATTTCGGCTTTAAAGAGAAGAATTAAAACGATAACAATAGATCCTTACCCTTACTTCTGAAGTCGACTGTTCTTTGTTGAACCTACAGAGATTCGGCTATGGGCTAAGCAGATATTCGACAGATTTCGGCTTTTGTCAATAATGAGAAAAGATTGGTCTTGGGGTAGATGATGGTTTGAATGAACAGAAAAAGAAAAGAACAAGGCTATAAAGTTCGACTAATCAAAAAGAAAGAAAGGTGGTGGCTTTGAAGAGAAAGAAAAGAAAACGAGAAAGAGGCTTAATTGCTTTGTAAAGGTTCTGCTAGAGAAAGAGATGAAAAGAAAACAAAGTAAAAAGATGGACACTTCTTGCTAAGAATTTCGGCACAAATGAAAAAGATGAGAAGAGAATGAGTTTTCGGCTAACACTCAAACATTAGCCTTTCCTAGCTTTTCTCTTTATCTCTTCACTTAAAATTATTAAGAATAATCCATCACTTATCCATCTATTTTTTGAATTTTAACAAAAATAAAACACCTCCCTTTTAGTGCCTTAATGCCGTCCACTTCTACCTATCTTGTAGCAAAAATAAAACTTCTTTTTGCTTTCCTTATGGCTCGAACACAAGCCCAATTGCATATGTAGGTGGCGTCACATGCTAGGCCCTTAAGTGGCGCCTTTATAGCCACTTTTCCCAAGCCCAATTGTATATGTCAAATTCCTCTACTAATTTTCTTAAGGCCACCTTGTTTTAGTTTCCTCTTTAAACTTAACATTTCTAAAACATTTCCTTACATTTCCAAGTTTCCAAAATGTTCACTTTCCTCTTTTAAACTTAACATTTCTAAAACATTTCCTTACATTTCCAAGTTTCCAAAATGTTCACTTTCCTCTTTTAAACTTAACATTTCCAAGTTTCCAAAATGTTCACCATACATTCATAACACATAAGACATGCCATTTCAGATAATTAAATCAAAATGCATAGGCCCATTTTCGGGATGTTACGCTTCTACCCCTTAAAATAATTTCATCCTCGAAATTACTTACTAACGAACAATCGCACAATCTAACTCACCACACTACGCTATTGTCGCAAGACTGATCTTAATAAAACTAACACATTTCTTATGCACAATTCCAAAGTTCACATCCAAGGTTTCATACCATTCACTAGCAATACAAGAATGAACTAGCTCTATAATGAACAAGGCAATAAAGGCATTCCGAAAATAAGAAACTTACCCGTTGTCACATCTGGCACATCACTCTCCTCGCGATGGCCGACTGCATAAACCAACCTTGGCTGCCTTCCATCTGAACCTTCAGCACCTCCGCTTGGTGCTCCATGACCACGGCCGAAACCATTTCCTCCATGGTTTAGACCATGACCTCGCTGAGGCTGCTGTCCACCTCTACCAACCTGATTAACATTCTGAGCTACTGGTTGATTCCCATCTAGTTTCATCGGACAGTCCTTAATCATATGGTCCTTTGACCCACACTTAAAACATCCTCCGTCTTTTCCCAACATTCACCTAAGTGCTTCTTCCCACATTGTTCAAAAGTAGGGTATCGCCTCCAATAGCGACTTGTCGACCTCATGCCCTTCAACTCTAGGCCTCTTTTTCTCATTCCTGGATGGCCTTGACGATCCAAATTCTCTCTTCTGCCTATTTTGATCGGAGTTCTCCCTCACGGACTCCTTAATTCCTTCCGCTATCTTAGCTTTCTCTACTAAAGTAGAAAACTCCCGCTCTTGATGTGGAGCGACTAACAACCTCAGGTCATCCCTTAGTCTGTCCTCAAACCGGACACACCGCTTATGCTCTGTTGACACCACTCCTCGAGCATACCGGCTTAACCTCAAAAATTCATCTTCGTACTCTGCTACTGACTTGTTCCCTTGAACCAGCCCCAAAAATGCCTTCCTCTGCTCATCAGTATAACGTGTGCCAACATACTTCTTCTAATATGCCGCCTTAACATATTTGCTATCCTCGAATTAAAAAAAATTTACTGTGCTAGTGGAAAGGGCTTGTAAAGCTGAAGAACTTGTAAAAGAGAAGAAAAAATTTGAAATGGAGTCTCGCGATTCTAGAAAGGGACAGTGGAACAAGTCGTTCCAATCGTCATCCAAGAAGTCAAGAGATTTCTTTACTTGAACAGCTACTTCCACTGGATTTTCAAGAAAAGATAAGAGCAAGTAGTATTTGGGAAATAAAGCACAGACGACTTCAGTTGCAAGTGTTGGGAATTTTAGACCTGACAGACCTGAATGTCCACAATGTGGTAGACGCCATTTGGGAGAATGCCAAGCACATGAAAATGTATGTTTTAGATGTGGTTTCGAAAACCATTTTAGAAAAGATTATCTAGAGATGACTATAGAAGAGAGAACCCGAGATCCGAGAGTATGGTCAGAGGGGGACCGTAAAGAAACTCGGGAAGTGGGGCAAGTGGAAGAGGTAACCCCAGAGAGCAGGCTGTGAGACCCGAGGGTAGAGCACTGCAAGGACTTATGCCATTCGCACTCGTGAAGAGGCATCTTCCCCTGATGTTATTACGGGTACCTTTTCTCTTTACAATACCAAAGTTATTGCTTTAATAGATCCCGGATCCACACACTCTTACATTTGCATGAAACTATTACCCGATTTGGGTGTGCCTATAGATACCATAGAATTTGTGATTAAGGTGTCTAATCCTTTTGGCAAGAGTAAGTTAGTTGATAAAGTTTGTAAAGATAGTCCATTAATGATTAGAGGTCACTGCTTTAAAGCAAAACTTATGTTATTACCATTTGATGAATTCGACCTCATTCTTGGCATGGACTGGTTGACTACTCATAATGTAATTGTAAATTGTGGGAAGAAATACATTGAGATGAGATGTGAGAATGAGGATACTCTTCATGTAGAATCAGATGAAAAAGGTAGATCGTCAGTAATAATTTCTCATATGATGGCATAAAGATATCTAAGAAAAGGGTGTGAGGCATTTTTGGCCTTTGTAATGAATGATAAAGAGACAGACTTAAAGATTGAATCAGTGTCGATAGTATGTGAGTATGTGGATGTTTTTCCTGAGAAATTACCAAGATCACCACCAGTTAGAGAAGTTGAGTTCAGTATTGAGCTAACTCCCAGTACTGTACCAATATCCATTACTCCTTATAGAATGGCTCTAACAGAGTTGAAAGAGTTGAAGTTATAGTTGCAAGAGTTGACAGACAAAGGCTTTGCAAGATCAAGTTGTTCACCATGGGGCACTCCAGTTTTATTTGTGAAAAAAAAGATGGGACCATGAGATTGTGCATTGATTGCCCTTAGCTTAATAAAGTGATAGTAAAGAATAAGTACCCATTACCTAGGATCGACAGGAGTGACTGTGTTCTCCAAAATAGACTTGAGATCAAGGTACTACCAGCTGAGGGTGAAAGATTCAGATGTATCCAAGACTACCTTTCGAACGAGGTACGGGCATTATGAATTTTTAGTCATGCCCTTTGGGTTGAGCAAAGCTCCTGCAGTATTCATGGACTTAATGAACCGCATTTTCAGACCATACTTTGACAAGTTTGTAGTCGTTTTTATTGGCGACATTTTGATTTATTCCCGAGACGAGAATGAACATGCTGATCATCTACGGATAGTTTTACAGACTTTTGAGAAAATCAATTGTATGCCAAATTCAGTAAAAGTGAGTTTTGGCTCAAGGAAGTGGGATTCCTGGGACATATTCTCTCGAGAGATGGAGTCCGAGTAGATCCAAGTAAGATCGCAGCTATAATAGATTGGAAACCACTGAAGAACATCACGGAGATTAGAAGTTTTCTGGGCCTAGCCAGCTACTACAGACGATTTGTCAAGGGGTTTTGTATTATTGCAACCCCGATGACCAAAATGTTACAGAAGAATGTGAAGTTTGAGTGGTCGAAAAATGCCAACAAAGTTTTGAGAAGTTGAAAGCAATGCTGACAGAAGCTCTAGTTTTAGTACAACCCGAGGCAGGGAAAGAATTCATAATTTATAGCGACGCACCCTTAAATGGATTCGGCTGTGTACTCATGCAAGAAGGCAAGGTAATTGCTTATGCCTCTAGACAGTTGAAGCCTCATGAGAAAAATTATTTGACGCATGATCTTGAATTGCCTGCCATAGTCTTCGCTCTGAAGATTTGGAGACACCATTTATATGGTGAACGATGTCGGATTTTTACTGATTACAAAAGTTTGAAGTACTTGATGACGAAAAAAGAGTTGAACTTAAGACAACGAAGATGGTTAGAGTTGATAAAGGACTATGAGTTGGTCATTGATTACCATCTTGGAAAGGTGAATGTGGTCGCTGATGCTTTAAGCAGAAACTCCCTATTTGCCTTGAGAGCATTGAATTCAAAAATATCTTTATCCAATGATGGTTCTATTTTAGCTGAGTTGAGAGCTAGACCAATGCTCCTTCAAGAGATCTTGGAGGCTCAGAAAGAAGATAGTGAATTGCAAGTTAAGAGAGCTAAGTGCGAGTCAAGTGCTGAATCCGACTTTCGAATTAATTCTGATGGATATTTAATGTTTAGAGATAGAGTTTGTGTGCTAAGAAAAGAGGAGCTTATTCAGAATATTTTGCACGAGGCACATAACGGATGTTTATCTGTACATCCGGGTGGCACTAAGATGAATAATGATTTAAAGCAACAGTATTGGTGGCCGAAAATGAAGAAAGACATTTCAGAATTTGTTTCCAAGTGCATGATTTGTCAGCAAGTAAAAGCTGAGCACCAAGTACCTTCGGGTTTGCTTCAGCCTATCTTGGTTCCATAGTGAAAATGGGACCATATCACCACGGATTTCGTAAAGGGTTTACCGTTGTCTCCGAGCAAGAAAGATGTTGTTTGGGTAGTGGTTGATAGACTCACGAAGTCAACCCACTCTATACCTGTACGAGTGGATTATTCACTAGACAAGTTGGAAAACTTGTATGTTTCAGAAATAGTAAGGCTTCACGGAGTTCCCTTATCGATCATATCAGATAGAGATCCGAGATTCACATCCAGATTCTAGAAGAAGCTGCAAGAAGCTTTGGGTACAAAATTGAGTTTTAGCACAGCTTTTCACCCTCAGACTGATGGTCAGTCAGAAAGGTTAATTCAATTACTCGAGGACATGCTCAGATGTTGTGTTTTGGAATTCCAAGGTAGTTGGGAAAAGTTTCTCCCATTGGTAGAATTCGCCTATAATAATAGCTTTCAGTCGAGCTTAAAGATGGCGCCTTATGAGGCCCTATATAGGCGTAAGTGCAGAACTCCTTTGTTTTGGACTAAACTTAAAGAGAACCAAATTCACGGGGTTGATTTGTTTAAAAAAGCTGAAGAGAAAGTGAAAGTGATTCAAGAATGTTTAAAGGCTGCATCAGAAAGGCAGAAATCCTATTTGGATTTAAAGAGAAAAGAGATAGAGTATCAATGATCGTGTCAAATAGTTGAGTTTTAATATTTATAAAGAATGAACAAACCTGTAGACTAACTATGACAACAATTGAGGCAAGTGCACCTATCGAACAATAATATAGCTTAGGCAAGATTATTTTATCGAACCCAAAGGAACTTAAAAGTATTACTACTCACTTTCTTTCTATTATTTAGCCTAAAATATGGAGTAATTGGTTTATTAATCTAAAAACTAATGAAAAACTAAACTAGATGCAAAGACAAAAGAATGAAACTTTGGGAAAAGACTGTGGAAAAACTCAATTGATTACGAAGATACTTCTTTACTTAGCTTGGTCCATGAGACTCTCTAACCTATATTAAACCCTCTCTCGAGGTGAATAACATCTAATCTTAGGTTAATTAGTGGAACTCTCATTCTCTTATAATAACCCCCTAAGGAAATAGTAAATCGATCAATAGACTCCCATATTAGGTATCACCTTAATCCGACAAAATCTCGTCACCTTATCTCTAGGCGTGCGATCAACTCCACTTAATTATGCTAGATCTACTCTTAGGTAAGGCCTATTACTCCTCCACCTAAGCACATCAGATTAAATTAAGCAACATAATTAAGAACAAGCTAAGTACTTATCATATAATTTAGAAATCAAATAACAAAATCCATCATAGGTTTCATCCCCTTCAGGCATCTGAAGGGTATAGTTCATAACAAAATAGGAAAACATCTCAAGAGAAATGATAAAACAAAACATAAGAAATCCCTAAAACCCCCTGAAGGAATTGAAGAGGAGATCCTCTGTCTTGAGTAGAACTCCGGATTCATGAGATGGATCAACTGGCTATCTTCGAGTAATTCCCTGAATAAAAGCTCTGGCAGAAAAATCTGCCTAAAACTCCTTGTTTCGACTTCTGCCAAACTCCTCTTTTTAGTTGCTACCTTGGGTGTTTATATTGGCTTTGAAATGCTTTACTTGGCTCCTAAGTATCTTAATTCAAGTAGAATTCCTCTTAGGATGTTTAAGTAGACTTAGGAATGTGTTTCTTTGCCTCCAAGCATCCAAATCCGAGTGAAATTGCTCATTCCCGTGGCAGGGGCACGGCCATGGTACATGCCCGTGTAAATCGCCTTTAGGCCGTGTCTCAATTCTGTCAATTGGGGCACGACCGTGTAAATCGTGGCATGGCCGTGTGAAGTAATTTGATGAGGCACGACCATGTGGCTTGAAGTCCAGGCCGTGTCGATTTCCTCTTTGGCCCAAATTGGCCCGTTTTAAGCCCGTTTCTCGTACTTTTCATCCTCAGGTGCTTTCCTGAGTATAAACATGAAAAGAAAGGATTAAAAGCACCTTTTTACATAAATCAAGGGCTAAATCATCCAAAAACATACTGAATATGGTGTTAAAATATGTTACTTTTACGGTTTATCAAATACCCCCACACTTAAGCTTTTGCTTGTCCTCAAGCAAAATTCTCAACTTGCAATTAAAACGAACTTTCCATAATTCGTAATTCCTATCGACAATGTCTCGTCATAATTCATAGATAATTTATACATGGATAATTCAACTCAAAGAGTCCTAAAGATTCAATCACGATAAGTCATACCTTTGTAGTACGAAAACATAGGTGTCTCCCCTTATCTAAGTAATTACCTTTAATTCAAAATCGACAAGGATTGACATCCTCACAAAAGATTCACTCAAATCACTCGAAGTGTTTAAGGTTCACAATTAAGCACTCAATAGTCGAACCTGAAAAGTTCACCCCATATGCTTGCTTGAAAATCAAATCTCCACCACTGTAATATGAGATGATACACAAATCAAAGGGCCTTTAACAGGATTGTAACGGGGCTTGGGTTAAAAGGTATGGATAAAGGTTGAATTAGAAGGTTAGAATCGAGGCTGACTTGACAAATTACCTAACTAGAAACAATGAACTAAATATGAATATTTACATTGAATGAAAACTAATACTACCACTATTGATAATTACTCTATAATAAAGAGTATTTTCATCACTTAAAATTTGATAATACTTTAATACGAGCTTTTTCTTCAACAATTAGAATTTAAATGCTCTAAGCTCTTTTTTTCTATATACTACTAATATTGAATATACTTGGGGTTTTTTTTAAGAACAAACAAAATATTATATCATAAATGATAAATGTAACTACTGAACTAATATAATTCGGTAACTTAATCAAATCAAACCTCGATTAAAGGGTAGTCGAAAGAAAGGGTGATAACAAATACAAAGGGGTTTTGGGTTAATATTAATGGGTGAGTCAATAAAAAGGTTGTTAGGATTCAACGGGGTTCACTAGGGGTTAATTTGTGAAGGTAGGCTTTTTATGGAGTAAGTGGGTTAAATCCTAGGTGCCTTTATCATCTCTCGTATATAAAATCAAAAGTGTGGTCTCGACATGTATAAACGAGGCAAGTTCTAGAATAACAGTTCAAAGTTGACACACTTATAATCAATAAAGTGAGCATGAAAAAGAACATATGCTCTATAAGGCTCAAAATCTCACAAAAATTATGGGTGCTTTTGACATAAATCCTTATAAATTCCAAATTTCAAGGTAATACTAAAATTCAGTTCAACGACCCATCAATTTTAATTTTTAGAAAGTAAACTTACCATGCCTGATTCTCTAGTATTCTTCAAATTTAATCATCAATGCACAATTAACTATGACTTAATTTAAAACATATCAAATACAAATCATAAATCAACAAAAATTTCATCCTAATTAGTAATAAGAGAAAAATACTTGAAAACGTGACTAATATCATGATTTGAGAATAATGCAAAAAGTCATGTACTTTTACCCCCACACTTAAGATGTATATTGCCCTCAATGTACAAAGATAGATAAACAATTATGTAATAAAATCAAAAGAGAAGGGGAGAAGTAACACTTCTGAATTTTGGATGAAGTCTATGAAAAAAGGTGAACGGAAGCATCTCAAACCATTTGAAATTGAATCTTCGAAGTAGCCGGCTTGGTTTTATTGTATCCTAAGCTAAATCTAAATGCCATTGAGAAAAAGGAGAAAATAATAAAGGAAGTAAAAATAAAAATAAAAATAAAAATAAAAATAAAAATATGAATAAAAGTAAATAATTAAATAGAGATAGGATCCACGCTCATGTGCCTAGGCGTGGTGTCCACATGGCCATGGCCACGACCATATGCAAGGCCGTGTGGGTATGGAAACCTATGCCTAAATACGAAAAGAAATAAAATCAAACTAATTAGTACGGTTAGTACTCGGGTTGCCTCCTGAGAAGCGCTCGTTTAAAGTCTTGGCTAGACTTACCTGTTGTACGCACAATCATGGTGGTTTGAAGAGGTGGAAATCCTTTCTCATGCGATCAACTCAGTTATGGATATAAAGTTTAAGTCGAGTAATGTTTACATCAAAAGCATTGAAATTAGGATTGCTTACCTCGACTGTGCCATGTAGGAAGACATTAAGTACCTCAAAAGTGATTTCTTCATTTGCCTTGAGTTCTGAATTGGTGATTCGAGGGTCTTCCTCATTCAACAATACTTGATCCTCTATTTTGATGTGATTTGTTGTTCCTATCAGCTCGTCTGGGGTTACCTTCGGTTTCACTTCTTGTGGTTCTGGTTCCTCATGTAATTCTTCTTTATTAGCACGAGGTCTATGATTCGACTCAGGTTTGTAGCTTTGTGGTGTTTCCTGCAATGAAGGTTGAACAAGTTGGTTATCAACTGAATTTACTTTCTCACCTTTATCACTTGATGTTCTGGCCGAGTCAAGAGCTTGAAGAGTGACTATCTCGTCGCCTACACGAAGTATGAGTTCTCCTGCATAGATATCAATTTTAGCTCTGGCAGTTGCTAAAAAGGGTCTTCTTAAAATTAAGGGGATCGTGTTGTCATCATCTATGTCTAAAACGACAAAGTCTACTGGGAATACGAATTTATCAATTTTGATTAGAACATTTCCGTGGTAGTTTATTTTGTAGAATTGCTGAGCACATTGCATTTAGCTCCATGTGGTGCTCTTCGTCTAATTTGCGTTTGTTGGTCAAGAGCTATCTTAAAAATTTCTTCGCGTCTGGCATCTAAAAACGAGCTTCAAGAAGAAATAAGTTAATATGTATTTTCTTTAAGAGTTTAAGAAACTTACCAAATTGTTCCTCTGAATCGTCTCTTTTTATCGCTTCGGGATAAGGTATGCGAGGTTGGTATTCCTTTATTACCTGTTTTGGCTTTTCTTGTGTTACCTCTACCTTACTTTTGTGTACCTTGGATTTTTGTATTGGATTAGGTTTATCTAACCCCTTACTAGCATGGACTGAGATGGCTTGAATTTGCTCCTTCGGTTTAATCTCGGTGTTACTTGGTAGATGTCCTTGCGGTTGTTCTAACATTAGCTTTGCAAGTTGTTTGACTGCATTAGTGGCTGCCTTGACTGACTTAGTAAGTTCCTCGATTCGGTTCTCGTTTCTTTTAAGTGTTTTCTCAGTTCCTTGGAAACGACTTTCTGTGCTTGCTATGAATTTTGTCAGCATCTCTTCAAGATTCGGCTCCTCTTCTTATTGGTGAGGTGGTTGTTGAAAATCTTGAGGAAGTTCCGATCTTTGGGTATTTTGATCATCCCATGAGAAATTGGGATGGTACTTCCAACCTGCATTATATGTGTCACTATAAAAATTATTTTGATATCTAGAATAGTTACCTGTATAGTGAGCTTGCTCGTTTTCCATGCCATATCCGTAGGGTGGGTACTCAGGATTCGCCATGCCTCCTAGATTCAAATCATATTGTATTTCTTGATGTACCTGCGAGGGACTAACCAATCGTCAATCTTTTTACTCATCATCTCTAACTAATTAGATAACCTGGTGACCACGTCGAGGTTGAAGACACTGGCTGTTTTAGTAGGAATTGTCCTCATGCCTTGCCACTGATAATTATTCAGTGCCATCTTTTCCATAGACTAAAATTTTCTACCAAATGAAAAATAGAGGAAAAATTAGCAAAGTAAAAATAATAATAAAAATTAATAAAAATTAATAATAATAAATTGTAATAAAAAATTGGCTAAAGTAATAGAAATAGAGCTTTCTTAATATTTTAGTGTTCCCCGGTAATGGCGCTAAAAACTTGATCGTGTCAAACAATCGAGTTTTAATAATTATAAAGAATGATCGAACCTGTAGACTAACTCTGACAACGATTGAGGCAAGTGCAACTATCGAACAATAGTATAGCTTAGGCAAGATTATTTTATCGAACCCAAAGGAACCTAAAAGTACTACTACTCACTTTCTTTCTATTATTTAGCCTAAAATATGGAGTGATTGGTTTATTAATCTAAAAACTAATGAAAAACTAAACTAGATGCAAAGTCAAAAGAATGAAACTTTGGGAAAAGACTGTGGAAAAACTCAGTTGATTACGACGATACCCTCAGGAAGAATCCACCTATGACTTCTCTTGTTATCTAACTTTTATTTCATATGACTTCTTTACTTAGCTTGATCCGTGAGACTCCCTAACCTATATTAAACCCTCTCTCGAGGCGAATAACATCTAACCTTAGGTTAATTAGTGGGACTCTCGTTCTCTTATAATAACCCCCTAAGGAAGCAGTAAATCGATCAATGGACTCCCATATTAGGTTTCACCCTAATCCGACAAAATCTCGCCACCCTATCTCTAGGCGTGCGATCAGCTCCGCTTAATTATGCTAGATCTACTCTTAGGCAGGGTCTATTCCTCCTCCACTTAAGCACATCAGATTAAATTAAGCAACATAATTAAGAATAAGCTAAGTACTTATCATATAATTTAGAAATCAAATAACAAAATCCATCATAGGTTTCATTCCCTTCAGGTATCTGAAGGGTTTAGTTCATAACAAAATATGAAAACATCTCAAGAGAAAAGATAAAACAAAACATAAGAAATCCCTAAAACCCCCTGAAGGAATTGAAGAGGAGATCCTCTGTCTTGAGTAGAACTCCGGCTTCTTGAGATGGATTAACTGGCTATCTTTGAGTAATTTCCTGAATAAAAGCTCTGGCAGAAAAATCTGCCTAAAACTCCTTGTTTCAGCTTCTGCCGAACTCCCCATTTTAGTTGCTACCTTGGGTATTTATATAGGCTTTGAGATGCTTTACTTGGCTCCTAAGTATCTTAATTCAAGTAGAATTCCTCCTAGGATGCTTAAGTAGACTTAGGAATGTGTTTCTTTGCCTCCAAGCATCCAAATCCGAGTGAAATTGCTCATTCCCGTGGCAGGGGCATGGCCATGGTACATGCCCGTGTAAATCGTCTTCAGGTCGTGTCTCGATTATGTCGATTGGGGCACGGCCATGTAAATGTGGCATGGCCGTGTGAAGTAATTTGACGAGGCACGACTGTGTGGCTTGAAGTTCAGGCCGTGTCGATTTCCTCTTTGGCCCAAATTGGCCCATTTTAGGCCCGTTTCTCATTCTTTTAGTCCTCGGGTGCTTTCCTGAGTATAAACATGAAAAGAAGGATTAAAAACACCTTTTTACATAAATCAAGGGCTAAATCATCCAAAAGCATACTAAATATGGGGTTAAAATATGTTACTTTTACAGTTTATCAATCAAGTTGGGGATAAAGTTTTCTTGAAAGTGTCACCATGGAGAAAAGTCCTCAGATTTGGCCGACAAGGCAAATTAAGTCCACGTTTCATTGGACCTTACGAGATTACTGAGAGAGTTGGATTTATAGCTTACCGTTTGACTTTGCCCTCAGAATTAGAAAAGATACATGATGTGTTTCACGTGTCAATGTTGCGACGTTGCAAATCAGACCCTTCACATGTAATTACCCCTTCAGAAATAGAGATTCTCCCTGACATGACTTATGGTGAAGAACCAGTCAAGATTTTAGCTCGGGAAGTCAAGCAACTGAGGAAAAAGAGTATTGCCTTGGTAAAAGTATTGTGGCAAAGACATGGAATCGGAGAATCTACATGGGAACCAGAAGAGAGTATAAGAAACCAGTATCCAAACCTTTTTGTTGGTAAGATTTTTGAGGATGAAAATCCCTAAGAGGGGGAGAATTGTAACAGCTCAATTTAGGGCCTAGTAGGGATAGTGGTGCGAGGCCACGAACCCGAGGTGAATTTATAAGTTTTTCAAGTTTATGCCATGCTTGCACGTTAGTATGAAATTTTTGTTAAGCAATTTTATTAAGTTGAGGTCAATTGTCCAAAAAGGACTAAATTGCAAAAGTTGCAATATATGAGTTTCTAGAAGCTTTTTGCATGAAATAGCTTTAGAATAATAATTATGAGCCCTTAAATAACAATTTGCCCAAAAATAAAATTTTGGACAAAATTGAAATTGAGATGGTGTTAAATAGAATTTTTATGAGGAAAGGCATTTTGGTCATTTGGTGTTTTAAATGGGAAAAGATGAGAAAAATACACTCATCTTCTTCCTTGTGCTGCCGATAATTTGAAGACACCATAGCTAGGGTTCTTCATTTTTTTCAAGCTCATAGTAAGTTCATATTAGCCCCGTTTTTAATATTCTTCTTATTTTTGAAGTTCTCGTATTATGAATTAGCTAATTTTAGCTATAAAATGAGCTAAGATGCATGTTCAAAAATTTACCCTTGAATGATATGCTTGTAAAATAATGTTTTATGGAAGTTTAAGAGAGTTTGATGTTAGATAAACATCTTTTCCTTAATGAGTTTCATGAAAAATGGTAGTGTGGACCAATTTGTAATAGTTATAAAATTGTTCATACCTACTAGAAATAGTGAGAATTGATGATTGTTATAAAAGAGAAAATGATTCAGCTAAGCATGAAGTTTAAGAAAGTTACATGAAAATTAGTTTACGAGAATCGGGGCAAAAGTGCAAATATTAATACTATAAGGGCAAAATAGTAATTTTGCCAAAATATGAGTTATGTGTTAATTTAGTCAATATGATTATTAAATGATCTATTTATGATTATAGATAAAGAAAAATGAAGTCCGGATCGAAACCGAGGCAAGAACAAAGTTGTGGACTAAATTGCATATCTACATACGTTTTATATATTGAGGTAAGTTTGTATGATTTCTAAGCTTTATGATTTTTATCATTAATTTTCTTAGTATAATGTACAATAATTGTATCAAATGATCATGTTATGTTCAAGCAAGAAATCACGATAATAAGTACGAGCAAGTCCCGATTGAAAATGAATTTCCCAGGATACTCGATCTACCACACAAGATATCATGTAAGTCCAAGGCAAGCTTGGCATTGATCAAGATATCATGTAAGTCTAAGGCAAGCTTGGCATTGATCAAGTTATCATGTAAGTCCAAGGCAAGCTTGGCATTGATCAAGATATTATGTAAGTCCAAGGCAAGCTTGGCATTGATCAAGTTAGCAAGCAAGTTATCATGAAAGTCCAAGGCAAGCTTGGCATTGATCAAGTTATCATGTAAGTCCAAAGCAAGCTTGGCATTGATCAAGATATCATGTAAGTCCAAGGCAAGCTTGGCATTGATTAAGTTAGCAAGCAAGTTATCATGTAAGTCCAAGGCAAGCTTGGCATTGATCAAGTTAGCAAGCAAGTTATTATGTAAGTCCAAGGCAAGCTTGGCATTGAGTATGTTATCAAGAGCAAGACTTCATATAAGTCCATGTTAAGACATGGCCTTGAAACCAAGATGAGATATTCGTGTAAGACCATACCAAAGATATGGCTTTGGTATCAAGTTATGTGGGTCGAGATTTAGTATCCTCGGTTATTCGCAGAAATTCATTGGGCAAACGAGTAAGTCAAAAAGAAGATATCAAGAAAGCTAAGAAAGCAAAGTTAGTATCAAGATGAAATTGAGTATTATTCATGTTATGAATGAGGAATTAAAGATTATGATTATTATTAAAGTATACTGATCAATGTTATCAAGTGATACAGGTACCATGTTTACCTTACAAGTATGAAAATGTTTAGTATCATAAGACATGTAAGAATCAAGTATGAGTAAGTAAGCTTTATAGCTGAAATTATGATACCATTGTAAGCTAAATGGTTTATGTTAAGCAAGTATATTGATATTTGTTGTACATACAAACTTACTAAGCTATATGCTTACGTTATGATTCTTTCTTACTATGCAGTCCCGCTAAGCTAACTAGTGGATCATTAAAGTCGGAGCTTGCAGCACACTATCAACTCTTATTTTGGTATAGCCAAGTTACTTTACTAAGTATGGCATGTATAGGAATCATTCATTTTGTGTATATGCTTTAAGAAAGGCCATTGTATAGGCCATCAAGTTCATTATTCTTTTGTATTTGACTAAGTATGTATGTTTATTGAGATCGATGAAGCATGTAGTATTATTCATGAAAGATGGGTTGTTATTGCATTGTTGATTTGAGTTTAAGTATGATCTTCTTTTCAGGGTGGCAAATGGCTTGGTAAATAGCCTTTAAGTGCCGGCACAGTTGGACACACGGGCATGTGTCAAGGCCGTGTTAACCCTACACCTTAGTATTATTAATCAGAATAGGCCACGGGCAAATCCCACGGCCGTGTGTGTATACCGTGTAAGACACACGGTTTGGATCTGGGCGTGTGCCCAGACTGTGTTAATTTAGTCAGTATATCAAGGATTAGCACACGGTCTAAGCCCACGGGCGTGTCATGACCGTGTGAAATTAGTCAGTAACCTCCCACGGTTGGAAGACATGGGCGTGTCTAAGCCGTGTGGAAATAGTCAGTAGCTCTCCATGGTTTGAGGGCATGGGCGTGCTTAAGGGTACACGGGCGTGTTCCAAGTCACACGGGCGTGTGAACCTTGGTTCAAAAATGAGTTATTTGATTTAGTTCAGAAAATTTTCTGACATGAGTTAAAGGCCTCGTAGGCCCTTGTTATATGCGTTGACTAAGAAAGTGAAATTTTTAAGTCAGAATGAAATTTTATAGCCCGTAAGTACATGTTTCAGTGAGTTCAAGCATAGTGATATCTCGTATCCAGACCTAGTATCGATTTTAGGTGCGGGGTGTTATATCTTTGGTATAGCCTGAACCTATTAGAGTCTAAGCATACCCTCCTCTCCATTCATTTAGCCTTGGAATATCAGAAATTGGTTGGTAAGTGTGACTATAGCCGAATCTGGGGTTGGTGTTCTTCTTGGTTCGTTGTGTTTTTCTTTAGCCAAAAAGTCTCTCATTCCCGTTACCATGAAGATGGTTATCACTAACACCTTCCTTTTTCATTGAATGTTTCTAGGGATTTGTTGTTCTTAGCCAAAGTTTAGGGCCAATTACCCTTTCCTTGCAGGATTAACTTGTTTGGTGGTATGTAGTGCAGATTGATTTAACAGTTTTAATTTTGTGGAGATGTCTTGGCAAGGGGTTAAAGCTAATTGTTTGGAACTATTGTTTTCATAGGTGCTTAATCTTGGGAGCTCCAATCTACAACCCATAATAGGTGTGTAATCTCACACCACTGGATAATCTGATATGCGATGTTTCTGTGAATCAGCTAAAAGTCGAAAAACCGAAAAAAGCCAGATAATCAGCATCTGAGATCACTCGAGAGTGTGAGCGCGCGTAGTGATAAACCAAGCCACAAACATTGACGATGGACCTATGGGAGTGCCACGATATCTTTCGTGGAACTGAGGCCGTAATGGGCCTTGTTGAGCCGAAGCGGGCTAAGTGGGCCCAACGGGTTAACTAGCCCACATGAGCGAAATCGATGGAAAGTGCCAGATGATTGATGCGACTGCGAAGCCCACACAATCGAGACTGAAAATGAGCTGAATGGGCCACACGAGCATGTGGGCCCGTTTGGGCCGAAATTGGATTTTAAGCCCAAATACACTGTTATGACCAGAAAGTGAACCTATGTCGCTCGAGGCAATAGAAGGCCTTCGAAAAGGCCGTTATAGGGGAAAATTTATCGAAATACCCTTGATAGGTAAATTATCGAAATACCCTTGATGGGTAAAATTATTGAAATACCTTTCATGGGTAAATTACCGAAATACCCTTGATGGGTAAATTACCAAAATACCCTTGGTGGGTAAAATTACCAAAACACACCTGAGAGGAAAAATTATCATTTTACCCCCAAACGTCCGTTTTACCCTTAGTTATAGGATTTTTGATGTATGAGCAGTAAGTGTATGGTTGATGTATATGATGATACATTGTTTACATGATTTAATTATGACATGGCATACTGCATGGGTTGGGTTATGGATTTGGAGGAAGCACTGTATTGGTGGCTCTGCCACGTTATACTGATTTAGTGGCTTTTGCCACGTTATACTGATTTAGTGGCTTTTACCACGTTATATTGATTTAGTGGCTCAGCCACGTTTACTATTATTAGTAGCTAGTCTGCATTATTGGTGTGCTGGTTAGATGGGTTGGCTTGGTCCCCACCGGTGTGTTGGTTGGTACGAATGGTGTGTTGGTTGAACTGGGGTTGGGTACATATTTTTTTTGCATATCATATGGCTTTAGCCCAGACTGTTGCTGAATAGGGCTTTGACCCAGACTGATATTGAATAGGGCTTTAGCCCACACCGTTAATAAATAGGGCTTCGGCCCAGACTGTTACTGAGTAGGGCTTAGGCCCAGGTTGATATTGTATGGGCTTGGGCCCAAACTGTGTTGGTGATAAGGGGAGTACACACTGAGTTCTTGTAAGTCACCTTTTCTCTTTAACTGTGCAGGTAATCCCTAGCCTTAGAGGGTTTGGAGCTGCGAGGGACTCGGAGGTGGCCACACGTCCTGTATATTCTTGGGGTTAATTTAGCTACTTTATTTTAGTTTACTTTATCTAAATTTTGGGTTAATAATTTTTGTAATAAGGCCATTGGAATTGTTTTTAACTTTTATTTGGTATTTCCTTACAAACTGCTAATTTATTAAACACGTATTTTAAAACAATAACTATTTTTTTAAAAAAATATCACCTTTCTGCAACTGCTTAAACCAAACTTTTGTAACAGACAAGGTTTTAGAATCAAATAATAGATGCATAATAATATTTCTGAAAGGGAACGATTTCAAGTAAAACTTGTTTTATTAATAAGCAACAAAAATTGGGATTTTTAAACGGTAGAAAGTTTTGATCTGTAGACGAGTTTTTCAAACGAACATAAAGTTTTCAAACAACACCTGATATGGCACGCTAGATCTGGTCATAATGTCTAGGTCGGGTTTGGGGTGTTACAAGTTATTTTACACATTGATAATTTTAAGATGATTGTTTTAAAGAACGTGTTTTATGTACCTCATTTTAAGAGGAATTTAATTTTTGTAGCATATTTATTTTATGAAAGTTATACCGTGACATTCAATAAAGGGATTGCAATTCAAAGAAATTGTTCTTTAATCTGTAATGGATGGATGGAAAACAATCTCTACTTTATCAAACCTAATAACTACTTGATACTTCAAACTGAAATAGTGAATAAACAGCTTAAACCTTCTCACTCTAATGAGGGGTACACATGGAATTTAAGATTTGGTCATATTAACCAAGAAAGAATCACGAGACTCATGAAAGATTGTCTTTTAAATATACGTAAGGAAGTTAGTCTTCCACAATATGAATCTTGCTTGGAAGGTAAAATGACTAAGAGGTCTTTTAATGCAAAAGGTACAAGGGCCAACCAACCTTTAAAACTTGTGTATACTAACGTATGTGGGCCCATGAGCATCAGTGCCCAAGAAAGTTATAATTATTATGTGCCTTTTATCAACAACTATTCTCGATATGGATATGTGTATCAAATGCACCACAAAAGTGAAACCATTAATAAATTCCAAGATTTTTGTGCAGAAGTGGAAAAGTAATTAGGTTTATCTATAAAGAATCTCCGGTCTGACCGAGGTGGGGAATACTTGTCCAACGAGTTCTTAAGATACCTCATAGAGAATAGGATTTTATCCCAATTGACTACACCAGGCACTCCACAGTAGAATGGCGTAGCTGAGAGAAGGAATAGAACCTTGTTTGACATGGTTCATTCAATGTTAAGCTATTCACAATTTCTTACTTCCATCTAGGGATATGCGATACAAATGGTTTTCTATACTCTGAATGATGTGCCAACCAAGTCTGCTTGTAAGACACCTTATGAATTGTGGCATGGAAAGAAACCCACTCTAAATCACTTTAGAAGATGGGGTTGTCTAGCACACGTTTTAGATAAGGATGCAAAGAAGTTGGATGCACGGACAGGATTGTGCATGTTTGTAGGATATCCAAAAGGAACAAAGGGAGGGTTATTCCACAATCTGAAATATAATACGATTAAAGTCTCTACTCATTCTACTTTCCTTGAGGAAAGCTATATGGATGAACTTAAACTTCTAAGCAAAGTGGTACTTGAGGAACTTTCGGGAGTGGTAGAACAATCATCGAGTTCAATTCTCAATAAAGTTGTAGGAAGACCTACAAATTATCAACAACATAGGGGAATCCTTCATAGTGAGAGAGTTTCTAAGAAATCAGACTTCTTTATCTATGATGGTAGTATTTATAATACGAAAGCCCATCATGATGATGATCCACTCACTTACAAAAAGGCTATGCAGTACATCGATTCCAAGCTCTAGAAATAGGCCATGGATACCGAGATGGATTCTAAGAAATCCAATACAGTGTGGGAACTTGTAGACTTACCGATTGAGATTAAACCCATAGGGTGTAAGTGGATCTACAAGAAGAAGAGAAATGTAGAACGGAAACTGTAAACACACAAAGCTAGACTTGTAGGGAAAGGTTACACACAGAAAGAAGACATCGACTACGATGAGAGTTTCTCTCCAGTAGCGATGCTCAAGTCTATCCACATACTCTTATCTATTGTCCCTGTTCTTGATTACGAGATCTGACAAATGGATGTCAAGACAAAAATTTTAAATGTTATCTTGATGAGATCATTTACATGGCTTAACCCATTGGCTATGTTGTCAAATGAAAAAGGCAAAAGTTTGCAAACTGCTAAGTCCATTTATGGACTTAAGCAGGCATCTCACTCATAGAATAAAAGATTTGATCAAATCAAGACTTTTGGATTTGAGCAAAAAGTTGATGAACCTTGTATTTATAAGCGTATAAAGGAAAAAAAGATGGCCTTCCTCGTTTTGTATGTCGATGATATTATACATATCAAAAATGATGTAGGATAATTTTTATCAGTTAAACTTTGGTAAGGTTAACAGTTTAACATGAAGGACGTGCGTGAAGCTAGTTATATTCTTGGAATTCAAATCCTTAGGGATCTAAAGAATAAACGATAGCTCTATCTCAAGCTTCATACATCGATAAGGTACTGGAACGTTTTACAATGACCAATGCAAAGCCAGACGTTTTACACACGTCTATATATTTGTTTCTTAATAGGAATGGTTAGTTGATATCAGATGAATCTAGGTCTCAGGCATTGACAAGCTGTAAAACATATATTAAGGTATCTTAAAAGAATCAGGAATTATATGCTTGTGTATTCTGGGTAGAACCTTATTATTGTTGGATACACAAACTCAGAATTCCAAACATGTAAAGATTCAAGGAAATTGATGTCAGGAAATGTATTCGTTTTAGGCCATGGAAACATAGGATGGAGAAGTGTAAAACAAACTTGCACTACTGACTCTACTATAGAGGCCGAGTATGTGGCTGCTTCTAAGGCAACGGAAGAAGCAATATGGCTTCGAAAGTTCTTAATAGATCTTAAACTTATTCCAGGTATGGAAAATACTATAATACTATATTGTGGTAATAGTGCTGAAATATGTAATACGAAGGAAATGAGAAGTCACAAGAGGACGAACACATTGATCGGAAGTATCATTTGATATAAGAGGCAATAGCCGAATGAATTGTATATGTGATGAAAGTAGCTTCTGAAGATAACCTTATGGATTCATTTACCAAGACTCATGTAACTAGGAGTTTTATCAAACACATCGATGATATGAGAATGCGAAACATGACACATTTAATTCACTAGGGCAAGTGGGAAATTATTGGGAAATGTGCCCATATTGTAGTAAACATGTAACTATTTTCTATTTATTTGAACGATGAATAAATAAATAAAGTTAATTTCACATTCACTATTATGTATTTTGTATTTCTTTCTTTTATATTTTGCATGCATAGCGAAATTGTGACAAGCAAATATTAGCTAATAGATTGTCTAAATTCATACTGAAGATAAGTGACATTGTAAGAATGTTTACATTGCAAGAAAGACAATTTACTTTAGTAAATAATCTAAATAAGTCTGTAATCCCGTAAAAGAATCAAAGTGAGAATTTGATTCAAATATTAAGAAGGATTATTATGTCGTCTACAATTCTAATTGGGCAGATGGTTAGTCCTGACTATTGGAGCAATTGACTCCACGAGTAGATACATAGATGTATTCATTAGTAAAATGATACATTGGACTAGACCCAAGATGAATTAATCTTGAATTCGTTTGTGAATTAATTCACTTGTGATGTTCATGGTGTGATTTACCTAAATCCTGAGTTAGTCATTGACCATACGTATGCAACTCATGTGCTTTGATATAAGTGGTGGCTTCTGGTCTAAAGATGATCAAGCCCATAGCCGATATGTTGGGTACATGACTTGTGTATGGCATAGGCTTATATTCTCATTGGCATTATGTGGATTGATAAATATGGAATGTTACCACGGGTTGCTTGTTCTCGAACGAGCAATTTATTAGAGTCATTTGTTGACAGTAATCATATTAATCATTAAAAAGATACAATGGTGACCATGAGATAAAATAGGATTGTATTGAGTGAATGGATTTAACTCAAAGGAATTAAGGATATGAGGGTAACACACACATGATGAGGTCATTAGACAAAACAGTTGGATTAATTGCTTTCGTACAGAGTATACCATAAGGAGTTTTGAATCATGGTACTTCTTGTGGACTGACTCCATGATTATGTAATTGCGAATTATCATATGTCCAATTGGTCCCTTTGCTAGCTTAACAAAACCTTGATCGGACTGTATTTGAATCAGAAGAAAATTATACGACTTCGAAAATAATTTAATTGAATCGATTTATTTGATGTGAAATTAAATTAGGTGGGCGTGAGAATTGTTCAACTAGAGAATTTGATTAAATAATTTTCTTGAAAAATTAATTTGGAAAGTCTAAGTGATTTTTGGAAAAAATTAATTTTGATCAAGTAAAATTAAATTAATCAAATTAATTAAATTAATATAATACTTTTAGAAATTAATTTTCAAGTCAAACAATTGGCGCAATGGGTAATTGAACTTGAAATTGGACCTGAAATCGTAAATTGGGTCCGGTTGCTTAAAAACCAAGATTATGACCCAAAAACTGGTTGAACTAGGCTTGGTATGTGAAATTAGGTCGACAGTCTAACAAGTGGCTAGATCGGACCAGTCGGGTTGTCACTGACTCGGATCAAACTGGCAGTAGCCAAACCGACTCAAGGTGTTGTAAGGTGTCGTGACTTTGCATCATCAGACACGGTCTTGCGGTGGCAATGGCGATTGGTCTTCAGTGGTTGAATAGTGGAAAAGTTACACTCCTACTGGGACTCTACCAAAGAATTTGATTTCAAATTAACTATTCCAAAAATAATAATAGTTTAATAGTTTAATATTAAATTAAATTTAATACTTATCTTAATATTATTTTATTAATTTAATATTAAAGTGATTACTTTAATATTAAATTAAATTTAATGTTTATATTGTAGATAAACATTCTATTATTTTAATAAGATTTAATATTAAAGTGATTAAGTTTAATCATAGTTGAACTCTCTAAACTCTCCTTATATAAAGAGAGTCTTGGGTCATTATTTTACACACAGTTGAATTCAAGAGAAAGTTGTAGAGAGAAAATTTCTGAAGAGATTATTTCAAAAAATTTCTAGATATATTTTTCTAATTTACAAATTTTCCCAAAAGTTTAGAGAAATTATGAAATTACCTCACTGGTATTTTTTGTGAAATTTTTTTGATTAGAAGCGAGTCCACACTCGGCAGACGTGAGCTTAAGGATTGCGAAGAAGACTACTCGGTTGAAGCACTCATCCTAGACGAATCGAAAAGGTACAATTTTGATTAAGTGTTTATTACTTTAGATATCACAACCAAGATCTTGTTTTGGAAATATTTTTAAAACTCTATTTTTTCCCTAAATTTATTTTCCGCTGCATTTTCCAAACCCCTTTTTTGCCAACAATTTAACCTGTGTTTATTAAGTTCTTTGAGTAGGAAGGGCTTTTAATGATTAGTTTGTGTTCTTTGTGGAGATTAGGAGAAGATCGTGAGACGATTAATCCTCCGGGCAATTAAATTCTTTTCTTAAGTTGTTTCGTTCAAGGGGGAGTAATTTTATCGTTTTAAGGGTTGTTTTATTTTGTAAATAAGTTTGTTGGATGATGTTACACCAATTTGTGCAATTGGGTGTTGTAAAAATTGAATTGATTGATTCTTATAGATTGTCAATTTAGGTTACTGGATTGCTCCTTCATAAATCTTCATTGAGACCAAATCAGGTGTGTGTTTCTAAATCGAAACCACCATGAAAAACCCAGAAAATTTGAAAAAATGCAAGGAAAGTTCAAAATTGTTGGTCATCACACGTCCATGTTGTTGGCCATGTATTAGGCCGTGTGGGTGTACACGGGCATGTTCGATTGCACGGGTAAATCAAGTAAGCTGTGTGAGGCACGCAGGCATGTGTGATTACACGAGCAAATCAGGTAAGTCATGTGGGACATATAAACGTGCCGAATCACATGGGCAGATCAGATAAGTTATGTAGCCCATTGTTCAAAAATTTTCACTTAGTCCCATTTGACTCCAAAATTCATAATTAGACCTTCCGTGGTGTAACATACTGAAAAGGGCCTATGCATTTTGGTTTAATTGTACATAATGACATGTCGTATGCGTTATGAATAAATTTTGAATAATTTTTGGAAACCTGAGAATGTATGGGAATGTTACGTTAAAAAGAGGAAAGTTGATATTTTGGAAACCTAAGTAAAATAGGAAAGTAAACATTTTGGAAACCTAAGTGAAATAGGAAAGTGAACATTTTGGAAACCTAAGCAAATAGGAAAGTGAACATTTCTGGAAACTTGGAAATGTAAGGAAATGTCATGTTTAAAGAGCCGAACAAAAATTTTTGGAAACTTAGAAATGACTTAGAAATGTCGAGTTTTAAAGTTAAAAGAGGAAATTAAGGCAAGGTGGCCTTAAAAGAAAAAGTTTGTGAAATTTGACACACAAACAGGCTTGGAAAAGTGGCCTGAAGATGTCACTTTGGGCCTATGGAAATGGCGCCATATGCAAGAGGAATGGGCCTGGGTTCAAGTCACTTGGGAAACAAATAAAGGAGGTTTTATTTTTGCTCCCAGAAGACTGAGGTGGATGGCACATGCTTCTAGAGAGGTGTTTTATTTTCATAAATATTCGATTAAAAAGGGTGATAAATAAAGGATTTTTAAATTGGAGAGATAAATGTTGGATTAAATGTTTTTAATAAAGTGATAATTAAAGGATAATATAATCACAAAGGAAGAGTGGTGGCCAAGTAGGGGACTCTAGCCTGGTAAATTCGGCTAAGGGAGGAGAAGTGAGGCCATTCTTCCATCTTTTCTAAGTGATTGCCGAAAATTCCCTAGCCCGCTCTTTCTCTGTCGAAATTTTCCTTAAGCAAAAATCCATCTTTTCTTCTTCTTTCCTCTTCTACTGTGAAAACCGAAACCTCTTTGATCCCTGTCTAAGTCTCCATAGCAGAATCTTGTGGCTTCAAACAAGGGTGCCGTCGACTGTGGTGTTAAGGTAAGAACAATGGATTCTTGTTGTTCAATCTCTTTTAATCAAGATTTAGGAACTGACCCTTTTGGTTGTCTCTTGGCCGAATATTAAAGGAGGAATTTGGGATTTTAGATCTAAGGAATTTCGGCTAATCAGGAAGAGAATTTCGGGATTCAAGGATTTAAGGTAAGAAACTATAAGATCCAAAGGCTTTGTTTTAAGTGTTAGAAGTGGATCTAACAGATATCATGTAGGTTTCAACATCTCCATAGCCAAGGGTACTTTTTGGGATCACAAGGTATGTGTTTAAGACATTCGGCCAAAGGCCTATTTTAAATGTTTGGATTTATTATCAGAAGCCGAAAACTAACCCGTGGAGTAATATAGTGTTTAGCCGATTTCACAAGGGAGGAATATAAAGTTCCGGCATTTGATTCTTAAATTCAATTCGGCAACAAGGTAACTAATACTAATCCTATTAGGATTTGGATTAGTGGTAGAATGGTCTTTTAAATAGAAAGTGATGAATTTATGTAGGATTTGAGATCTAAATCAGAATCGATTTTCTTGGATTTCGAGGACTTCGTTAAGCTAATCGGTGTGTACCCACACTACTTTGTAATATGTTTCATGGCTGTTTAATTGAGATATGTGATATTAAGAATATGAAAGTGGCTCAAGTACCATAATATGGTACTAAGTACTCGTGCACGCTTCCTACTTCTACTAGGAATATGAAAAATGTTATTTGAACATGAGAATATGATAAGAATGTGAACTTTGGCATATTATGCATATTATTATTATGGGCATATGGGTTTATTTTGAAAGGGGAAGTAAATGTGGTGACCTAAGACCACAAACATGGTGACCTAAGACCGTGATATCTGAAAAGTGGTGACCTAAGACCATAGTAATCTGAAAGTGGTGACCTAAGACCACGAATGCGGTGATCTAAGACCGCGATTTGGTGTGTAGCGGATGGATAATTAGGTCTGGGTTTGGGAATGCATCATAACTTGTATTTTATGTTTTGAATGTATAACTATTGTATTCCTGATTCTATTATGATTTAGTGTCGTGTACACATTGAGTCTGTTTGACTCACCCGTTGGGAATATTTTTTCGGTGATGAGCAGTGATGGACCGGACGGCAGAACTTGTGGTGGCCATGCACAACATGAAGTTTATACTTTCATGGACTCTTAATTTATTTTAGTATTTTGAATTATTTGGAAATTATGATTTGATGTAATAAGGGCACAAGGCCATGATGAACGATTTTATTTCTGCTTGTTGTTTAATTGTGTTTTAAAAAATTTTGATTGAGTTAAAGACTAAGTATGTTATTTTAAAATATACTCTATATGTTTTATCACTTAAAATTAAAAAGGGTTTTCTAATATAAAAATTCAAATTGGTTTTCAACACAAGCCCAACCCAAACAATTTTCTTTAAAATCGCACAAGTTTTTCACAAAGTAACAAAAGAATTTGAACCGGTTTACTTGAGGAACATACCAGATCCGGTCCAGGCTCGTTGGCCGGGTGTGGGGTGTTTCACGTGGGATCCACATGTGATACAGGTAAGGTATATGAAAAATATATGTACGATTTGTGTTCTAATAACTCCGAAAGCATAACTACGTATGAAAGTATGCATGATATTTGTTTATGGAATATATATTAGTTTATTTATGGATGTACATCGGGATGGGTTTGATATGCGACAGAGGAAATGTGTTTTGGCAGTATTTAGCAATTTTGGCAGTTAAATCGCAATATCTTTCTGGCAGCTCGGTTGTACCTTTATGAGTCGCATATCACCATGACTCGGTGTGATTGGATTGATAGACTCTTATAGTCTTAATTGATGTGATTGGTTGGACAGAGTTGGTGTGTAGCGGATGGGGGTAGTATCTGTAACTACAACTGTATCTGAATTTGTGCCTGCATTTGTATCTGAATCTGAATACACATATGTATCTGATTATGAAAATACATCTGAATTTGTATGTGAGAATTTGTTTGAATCTGTATTTGTTTATTTATGTATATCTGATTTGTTTCTTGGGTTGTGTTACACATTGAGCTTGTAAAGCTCACTCCTTGTTTATTATCCTCTCAGGTAACCAGCAAGTTTAGGACCAGATAACGTGTGGGTGATCGGATTGGTTTTCCACATAAGATGGTTTGAATTATTTTAATTAATATTTCTGGACTTTTTATTTTTGGACTAAGTTTTCGAATTTTGGTTTTGTTTTTGGGTTTTTAGATTTGTTCGTTGATTTTTGGGTGTTCTTAAACTTAAAATTGAAAAATCAAACTAATTTGAAAAATTGGAATTCAGTTTTCAAAATTGAAAAATTAGAGTCAGTGTGTTGGAGGTCCTATGTTCAAATCCCTGCGCTAGCGTAAGTATTTATTTTTGCTCGATTTTGCGATAAAATATCAGTGGAGTTAAAATTCTAAAGTGGTTGAGATTGAGGAAATAGTGGGGAGTTGGGATTTTGGGGTTATCAGTTCCATTTTTTTTTTCAAAATTTCTATTCTCTCTCATTCACAAAAATCTTTAATGTCAGTTGCTTCTCTGTTGGTGGAACTCTCAATTTTTATCCTCTTCCTGTTACCTTCTCGTTTTCGTTCAGACTACTGTCAATTTTTACATTGGGTTCTGTGTTTTTCTACTGGTTTGTGTGTCGGTAAGTACTTTAGTAGTTTCATAAAATTGTGGTTGTTTTGGTTGTGTTAATATCGTATACCTTGTTGATTAGAGAAAATCAAGGGACTGCAGATTGGCAATCGGTGACTTAGTTGTGTGAAATCACCGTAGTTCGTTAGAAGGTAAGGACTTTGTTGTTTGTTGGATTGAAAAGAGTCCTGGTTTCGATTTTGGTATCAATTTGGGCATTTTATTTAGTGTTTTGTTGGACAATTTTAGGTGTTGAGTGGCTCGGGAGTGTTTTCGCATCAAAACGATACCAGATTTGTATCCAAAATGCAGAAAATGAGGTTTCAGCAAAAGTTGAAAAACTACACTATCGACGCGACACGAGAGTATGGTTGCCCGTGTGGATGGCCGTGTGCAAAATAGGGCTGTGTGATGACTTGGGTGTGACCATGTGGGCTACACGGGCTCGGCCAAGTCGGTGTGTGGGCCACATAGGCATGACACACAAGCATGTGGGTTTTGGGCAAGGCGTGTGGGCCACACGGGCAAGGCCAATCTGGGTGTGTGGGCCCATACAGGCAAAACCACACGGGCATGTGGGCCCATTTTTTTGAAATTCTCCCTAGGGTCGAACGGGTCACTCCGATCGACTGTGGGACTACTATAAGGTCGGTAAGGGCTAGTTAAACCCTATTTTGCATGCTATGATATTTCGATAGACTAATTTGAGTAGGATACTAAATGCATGCCTGACTACACTGATATACGTGTATCTATTATTTGTATAAAGCATGTTGAGCATTTTTAATCTGTTATATCTGTATCTGAATTTCTATATATGTTATTGGGGTGGGATTTGCATATGAGGAGGAAGTGCTCTGTTCAGCGTTAATTGCCTTTATTTTGGCAGCTCAGCTGCATATTATCTGATATGTGTCTTAATGGCACGACGTGGTGTGTAGGGATGGGTGGGTGTTTTTAACCCCACATGCTGTGATGGATAGTCAGAGTTGGTGTGTAGAGGATGGGGGTAGGATTTTGCATATCTGAATCTATAACTGATCTATATTTGTATCTGACTGTGTATATGATTCCGTATGTGTTGTATGTCTATCTCTGTTGGGTTACACATTGAGTTGAAATAAACTCACCTCTATTTGTCTGTTTCTGTTCAGGTAATCCACAGACTTAGATGGATTGGTGCGAAGGAGCCTCTTGGTGACCACAAGTTTGTAAACTATTATGTTTATGGATTTAATTTAAGGGTTATTTCTAGATTTCTGTAATAATTGGACTCTCCGGACTTTTTGGCTGATTTTTTTTTTTTTTGGATTTGGATTTTTGTTTTAGTACTTAATTAGTGACTGATATCTAAAAACTATGGTTTTGTAACACCCCTAACTCGAGACCGTCGCCGGAATAGGGTTTAGAGGCATTACCGAACCTTAGGATCATTTTACATCGCATTTACGACATAAAGTCAATCATCATCAAACACATTCATATACAATCATAGTGTCCCTTAACCGGGTCATCAAGACCCTAAGCATGTTTATAAACTGAGTTGGGACTAAACTGAAACACATATAAAATCTCATAAAAAATTGTAACTTTTCTAGAATACAAGGGAGACACGCTGTGGGGTAGGCCATGCCTCTCCCACGACTATATGACACACCCATGTGACCTCTCCGTGGTTACAAACTGCCAAAATCAACACGGCTACCAAGCACGCCCGTGTGCTATGGCCGTGTTCTATAAGGTCATATTCTGCCATTTCTCGCACGACCTGTGGGCACGCCCGTGCCATGACCGTGTGCAGTTTAAGCCACATTCTACCAATTTACCCATGGTCTGAGGCACGCCCGTGTGCCCCAACCGTGTGACTTTATAGGCCACTTTGCAAAGTCAAAATGCCACCCATAAGGGTCCAACCTACAAGCCATACAACCTAAACATTTCGTGCTCATATTATCACCATAAAAATACCAATATTGCCATTCCCCTCATGCATCCAATTTCAACTCTATTTATACTAAATTCAATACCAATACTTACTCTATCACAAGCATAATTCATTCCCAATTTCACTAACCCCTACTAGCATTTATCAACACAATGTTACCACTTGATAGCAAATTTATCAATCCACAAATCATGCCAAAGATGCATCACACATATCACATTCATTCATGCCAAACCTATCACATATCTATCGACATCTCATGGCTAATTACAATCTCAAACATAATTCAATTAACTAGCCTATACATGTCATATTCTAGCTTTATACATCTTTCCAAAAGTACCAAAATAGAATGCCAATAGTTTGATTTAGAAGCTGACGATCCCTGATCCGAGCTAGCTTTACTGACACTGCAAGGCAGAGAAACAAATCACACAGTAATCTTTCCAATGCTTAGTAAGTTATATATACAATACAATTATCATATCAATTTAAATCGATGCAAAAATAAACAATCACTTAGATCTATTATATCATATTCGTGCCCTCTCATCCATAGCCACAATGCTCATTCCTCAATCGAAGCTTAATTTTACTCATCAACCACAAAGGTTCAATATGTACCTTAACCACACAAAGCTATTAAGTCTCCAAGCTATTCAATGTTTGATATTATTTGCCGATCATTCTTTAGTTTAATCGCACACTCAGTGCCACATACATATCCGACTCATAATGGTTATTGCACACTTAGTGCCTATTCTTTTAACCAATTCATTTCGAGATCGCTTTTACAGTACACAAAGCAATAATCTAAAGCTTTCATAACATCGCACACACGATTGCCACAAAGCAATAAACCGAAGCTTTCATCACATCACACACACAGTGCCATTCATTTCTATCTCGCTTTCACTTTCGCACACTTAGTGCCATCAAATTAAAAATCATGCACATAGTACTCAATTTCATATACATAAACATATTCATTTGATATCGATAAAATGTATCTCAATTACATGTATTATATCCGAACTTACCTCGGACGTCAAACTATCGATACGGTCGATTAATTGAGCACTTTATCTTTGCCTCGATCTCGATTCAAACCTCTCCTCTCTTGGTCTATACACATTCAAATTCAATCCATTCAATCATCAAATCATTCATTTTAATCCAAACACACATATTTAGGGCATTTTACAAAATGGCCCTCTCATTTTCTCATTTTGACACTTTAGTCCCTATCCCACAAAATCATCAAATACTCAAGTTTCAACATACATGTGCTTATCCGAATTCTCCCCATGCTTATACAAGCCCTCACATTTCATTTATTTCACATTTTAGTCCCTCAATTTATAGTTTTCACAATTTAGCCCAAAACACTCAATTTCATCAAAAATCCAAAGACAAAAAATGTTAATCCAACACCAAGTATTCATATATCACTATCATCTAGCACATAGCTCACAAATTCATCAATGGCTCATCACAAAAACATCATCAATTCACCAAATTACAACATGGGCTAGCTAGAGTACGAAGCAACGATTACAAAAACGTTGAAATTATCAAAAACCGAGATAAAACATATCTAAATTTTTGCTTAACAATAGCCGAACCCCTACCTTTCTTTTTATTTTATTTTCTTTGCTATTTTCGGCACCAAGATGAACAAGAATGACCATTTTCATGCTTTGATTTCATTAAACACATATTATTTAACTATTTACAATTTTATCCTTTCAATTAATAATTAAAACATATAATCACCAAGGTTATAGTTGTCCATTACCACCCACTATCTTAAAACTTGGTTTAATTGCATCATAAGGCTTTCATATTTAAAAGACATCAACATTTAGATACTTATAAATCAGCACATAACTTTTACTCTTTACGCGATTAAGTCATTTCTCTTAATTCGACACTAAAACGATCAAATCATCACACAGAACTTTCACACAGACGATGTTGCATACTTTTCACACAGAAAATAATATTAAATTATTATTCTGACCTCGAATTTATGGTCTCAAAACCACTGTTCCGACTAGGGTTTAAACCGGGCTATTACAGGTTTTTACTAAAACAAAGGTTTTCTAAAAATATGAACCGCTTTCATTAAATACAACCTTTTTCGTGCGCTTTTGCTATAAAACACGATTTAAGGCAAATTGATTTTGAATAAACGTTTTGAAAATATATAACAGCAAATAAGAGTTGAAAAACTGAAATGGTTTTAACATGTGGAGTTCGTTATCAAAACCCATTCTTTGTGACACCTTCGGATTTGGCCATAATGTCTAGGCCGGGTTTGGGGTGTTACAGTTTGAATCTATATTTGAAAATGTATTTGTTTATTTATGTATATCTGATTTGTTTCTTGGGATGTGTTACACACTGAGCTTGTAAAACACACTCTTTGTTTGTTTTCCTCACAGGTAACTAGCAAGTTTAGGACCAGATGACGTGTGGGTGATCGGATTAATTTTCCATATAAGATGGTTTGAATTATTTTAATTAAGATTTCTAGACTTTTGATTTTTGGACTAAGTTTTTGGATTTGGATTTAGTTTTGTTTTTGGGTTTTTGATCTGTTCGTTGGTTTTTGGGTGTTCTTAAACGTAAAACTGCAAAATCATACGAATTTGAAAAATTGGAATTTAGTTTTCAAAACTTAAAAACTCCGGAAGTTTCTGCGATTTTTATGAGTAAATGTTTAAGAGATCATACTGTGAAATAGGTGTTTTCAAACTTGAGAATTTCCTGAAACTCGTATGAGCTTAGCTAAATTATATCACACAATTTCTAAGCTAGATTTTAGTTTTTCACACAAGTTGATGTAACTTTTCTAGATTCGGTCATAATGTCTAATTAGGGTTTGGATTAAAATGAAATTGTATATTTTATAATAGTAAAAATATAATTTTAATATTTTAATAGTCTATACCTTTATAAGTTTTAAAAGATAAAATTAAATTTTTATCATTTTTGAGGTCAAAATAAAATTTTACATTTACTAATTTAAAATTTTATAAATTTTAAAGGAGTCTGAATGAACAAATTCTCATTTTCTACACCGCTGTTGAAAATTGACTTCCTTGGGAAAGTATCTTACGACCTATCTTCCATGTTTCTAGTGGCAAAGGCTACTGGAGACCCAAGGGGCCATGACCCCCTAAAATGGTGAAATTTTAATTTAGATATTTTATAATTTATGAAATTTTAGATTATTAATAGTAAAATTATACTTTGGCCCTAAAAATGATAAAATTTTGATTTAACCATTTAAAATTTATAAAGGTATAGATTATTAAAAAAATCATGTACTCTCACACAAGAAGCTAGCCATTTAGCGACGGAACTCTTTTATTAATTTGATATTATTCACATGCATGATGCAGCGGTGGAGAGTAGTGGAGACCGGGGAGCGGGCTGGCGAAAATAGTAAAATTTTAATTTAGACCCATTATAATTTATAAAATTTTAAATCAGTAATGGTAAAACTAAAATTTGGTACCTCAAAAAGATAAAAAATTGATTTAATCTTTTAAAAAATTATGTAAATATAGAGTATTAAAATGATGAAATGATATTTTTATCATCGTAAAAATATACAATTTAATTCTGACCCCTAAAAATAAATTTTAGACTCCGCCATTGTTGATATAAATGAGCAAAAGTTTTTAGGTAATTGTCAATTTTAATGCACAAATTTATATTGGTTTAGTTATAGAGTCCCAATATTCCAAGAACACAATGTTCAAAAATAACATAATATTAGAGAAAAACAAGTTAAAAATGGGTAGAAAAATCAAAGCTGCAGTTCATCTTTTGAAGTATAAACACATCACATCTCCCAATTCAGTAGGATATTCTACAATTCCTCTTGATGATGATGAAAGAAGTATGGTTCGAATACATGAATCAATTTAAATTGGGAAATTCGGAACGGATGTTTCAAGCTCATATCCATGTAGAAATATAAAAAGTGTCAGCTCGCATTATGAAACTTTGGACACCTAACATACGAATTGATTAATAATTTTGTAGAATTGTTAGAAAATCCATTTACATCCAATAGCTATACTGAGGCAAGGATACAATAAGAATCTATTGCAAGGCAATCACCCGAATTCAGTTTTGATTATGATTCACATCCATACAATGCAACATCAACATCTTTTGGAATATTATTTTAAGTGATGTTGAAAAATGTGGTTTCAATTTTTGTAAATTGAGTTCGTAAGAATAAAATATAAAAATTAATATAGTTAGTATGAAAATATATTAAAGTACGGTTAAATAATTTAACCAAGAAAATAGTTAATTAAAGCTCGATACTAAATTGTAAAATTTCAATTGCTATTAAATTTTAATTTAAAAAATGCATGAAGACCTAAATAACAATTATTCAAAGAATTAAAATGATTAATTAACCAAATTGAAATGATAGATAGTGGAGTGTAATAATATTATCTATTAAGTTTGGTTAATTATAATTAAATAATAAAATTAAAATTAATTAAAATAATAACCATAATTAATTAAATTAATCAAAGTTTAATCATGTTTAGTTAAGTGGAAAGAAAGAATTTACACTTAAAATTAAATCAAACATAAAACGACATCAACCCATAATCATCAAGATGACTAATTTCAATTGGTTCCTGTAACACCCCTTACCCGTGATCGACGCCGGAACAGGGTATGAGGCATTACCTAACAATAATACAAACATTTATGTAAAACAGGACCATAAAATTTCTTTCAATTTAAAATTTTTCATATTTTATCATAGAGTCCCTAAAATGGGCCTACGAGGCCCAAAACATACTTTGGGAACGGTCCAGGACCAAATCGAGAACTTTAGAAAAATATAGAAAATTTACATAAAAATTGGGCACAAGCCTGTGTGGCACAGGGACACACCCTTGTGGTCGTACACGCCCGTGTCCCCAGCCCATATAGATTTTTTTATTTCGAACCTACAGGGGTTTTCACACGACCGAGCACACGCCCGTGTCCTAGGCCGTGTCCTTCACATGGCCGAGACACACGCCCGTGTCTCTTCTCGTATGCAAAAACCTGGGTATTCTGCTTATGACGTCAGCACACATTTTAGGCCACACGGCCAAGGCATATGCTCATGTGCTAGCCCGTGTGACGTACTGAATTTTTCGTAAATTAGGTGTAGGGACACACGGCCAGGCTACACGCCCATGAGGCAGACCGTGTGTCGCACACGGCCTAGACACACGCCCGTGTGTCTATCCGTGTGGACAATTATAAGGCTATTTACCAAGCCTTTTTGGCACCCTGAAAAGCATCCACACTTATACCATTTCCAACCAAACTTAACATGCTATTATTAGACATCTAATTATTCACATTAAGAGCATTCATGCACCATTTAACAACCATCCTCATCATACCATACTCATCATAAACTTATAACACAACCAATATTAGCCGCATTACATAGCCTTGTATAAAATGATGTATCAAATGACATAGACCACATTCTTGGCCAAACAATTATGACACTTACAAAATAACCAAATTCCTATACATGCCATAATTGAATGTAAATCTTAATATACCAAAATGTGTGGATAGTGTGGGTGATCCTCCGACGGTCTCCGTATCCCGAGCTGGCTTGGCGACACTATAAAACAAGGGAAAAGAGAATGGAGTAAGCTTTAAGCTTAGTAAGTCTATATGTAAACAATGAATATCATACCACATACTTATCAATCAAGAACATTACATACTAATAAAAAACAATTCATATCCTTGTAGTTACACTTACTCATTTAAAACCTTACCACATTACAAATACATATCATAGACATTGCTCACATTTACATGTGCTTATAACCCTACACTTGTCACCACATTGTCACACGTAATTTCACTTAGTCAAAGTTTCTTGATGAACACTTAGGAATAATACCGAATACACGGTGGTTTCACATATAGCCCACCAATAATAAATAACACAGTGGTATCGTACACAGACCATCAATAATCACATATTCACGGTGGTATCACACACAACCCACCAATAATAATGAATACGGTGGTATCTCACACAGCCCACCAATGATCACATATTCATGGTGGTATCGCACACAACCCACCAATAATCACATATCCACAGTATTCATCCGTATCCTTTTTCTATTCCGAAGGTTCATCCGGGAATTTCCTCACTTTCCATCATTTTAATAAATATCAATAATATTCACTCACATTTCACATAATACATTAATATGTAAAAATATAAATAAAAAGGATGTATCATTTACATATAAACTTACCTCGATACAAAAAATGTTATTTGCAATTTAGTCTGAAACCTTGCCTTTTCCTCAGTTAAGGTCGATTCCACATTCTTCTTGATCAATAATGTCATATTTAGCTTATTTAACACACATATTATTCAAATCAGTCCAAAATCTTCCTATGGCAAAATTTACAATTTAACCCCTAGCATTCTCAATTTTTACACTTTAGTCCCTAGGCTCGTAAAATGAAATGTGTTCATTTTTCACACACCCAAGCCTATCCGACTCATATTCTCTCTTATAGCAGGCCACCAATCTTAACTATTTTACATTTTATACACATATTATTTCATCTTTTACAAATAAGTCGTTTTTATCAATTTCACCAAAAATCACTAGCAAAAGTTGTTTATCACTGCCAAAAATCACCAAAACTTTCACATTTTAAACAAATATGCAAATTGACTTAGATTGCTTAAATCAATAAGAAAAGTTTTGGATGAAATTTAGGTAGAGATCTTCCACCTTTTTTTCTACCAAAAAGATCTACCCTCTTTTCTAATGAATTTATTAAATGTGTGTTGATTTTAATAAAAGTGGTCCATTTAAAAAGGTGTTAAGTTAAATTTACCGTCTATTTAATACTTATTATTTTTGTTAAATTTGACTCTTGACTTTTTAGAAAGAGTTAAATTTGACTATCAATTTTTAAAAATAATCGATATGATTTTTTAATAAGAATACTATCTAAAATATTAAAATTTTAAATACGACAACCTATATGACAATCCACATATACTCCATACTAATTTTTATGAACTTTTTTATTTTTAATTTTGATTTTGATTTATTTTAAAATTTTAAATTATTTGTTGACGTGACATATAAGACAAATAATGTTATGTTAGCATGGTATGCACATGATCCTCATCATGCGAGCTATCACGCCAACAATATTAAAAATTAATATTTTACTTATTATTTCCATTAAAAAATAATTTGACTTTTTTTTAAAGGTCAAGTGTCAAATTTAGCTAAAAAATAAATAAGAGCCAAATTGATGTAAAATATAAATGTTATGACTAAATTTATTATTATGCCTTTAAAAAACACTTATAAAAATTTGTTTTTTTCTCATAAATTACTTTTTGTGATTTTATAATTTTAAATTAATTTTATAATTGTTGTTAAAATAAATGCAAATTGATTGACTAAATTGCTTAAATTCATAAGAAAAGTTTTGGATGAAATCTGGTAGAAATCTTCCTTTTTTTTTTTTTTTTTTTTTGCCAAAAGGATTTTCCTTTTCTGTCAACTAATGCAATATATATGTCATATATTACATGTTAATTTTAATTAAAGTCATCCATTTAAAAATTGGTTATAATTAAATCAAATGACATCAACCCATAACAATCAAAATAAATAATTTGAATTGGTTCCAACTCAATTAAATTAAGCATATTTAAAAAAATAATTTAATAAAACAATAATTATAAATTAAATTATTAGTTTGTATCAGTTTATAACTAGGAGTTTACGTTGGTTTATCCATTAAAGCACTTCAATTCCATAGTGGTAGGGAATATTTATCGGATGAATTTTTGGGATATTTCATAGAGAATGAAATACTATCCCAATTAATTGTGTTGAGAATGTTGGAAAAAATCGGTTTGAAAATAATTTTTTTGCATAGTAAAAAAAAAATAAAATTTTAAAAATTGAACTAGTTTGTGATATTTATAACAATAAATTTTTCTTGAAATCGTACTTGTGTTTTGGACTAAACGGATCTTTGTCACTCCGGGCTTTCAACTAAACGGTTTTTTCCACTATTCTGATACTACGAACTACTTCGAGTGTTGATTCGAATACTTTCAAATCAAATACAAAACAAAAAATTATTTACTTTACTTTCAGTGGGAAAGTAATTTTTTTCAATAGAAATCGGTAAAGTTATTATCAGCAAATAGAATTTTTATTCTAGAAAATAAATTTTCACTACTTTCTGGTAGAATAGCAATATCTCAAAATTGTATATAACTTATTGTATTTTTAGCCCTATCGATTCCATCTATTTTATATAAGGAAAGGAAGTGAAATCTTAGTTGAATTAGTAGAAGCATTTTAACGTCTATTTAATAGAAAAACAATTTCCTAGTTGAAATAAGAGAGAGAGGGGCCAATAAGGTGTGCTTCCCCTCATATGTATTATGATAGGGATTCCGGCCTCTTTTGTATTGGGTCCAATTATATGTATTTTTTTTAATTTTTAACTAAATACTTTATAATTTAATCCAACCAAATACATGTTTTTCTATTTCTCAAAATAGACATTATTTATTAAATTAAATTAAATTAATTTTTAATTAAATAAAATTTTCAACCTAATTCTAATTTTGTTAAAATCATGGCAACTTTATCATAAAAATCTATGAGAAAATATATTTAATTTCTACATTCAACGGATTCCCTTGTGATGCTCATAGTGTGACATACCTTAATTTTGAGTAGATGATGATAAATATATGTGTGATTCGTATACTTTAGTGTAAGTCAAAGTCTAAGTTCAAATTAATATATAAGGAATCGAATGTTGGTACGTTTGGTGTACGACTTCTGTAGTATGTAGCATCATTCAAATAGTGAAAATAATTGTCCAATTAAAGGGTAAATAATATCCTTTCATTTGCATTATATGGTAGAAGAAAAGTAAATGTGGCCACAAATAATTGGACAAACACTTAGTAAGTAGCTTTTGAAATGATATATAATTAGGAAAAATTCAATCACGATATTATAGTGGAAGGACTTTGTGACTAAATAAATTTATAATTAATAGGAGAAAGTTGAAACTTACTGATAAATTATTTGAGCCCTAATTATATATGTTCAATCGGTCCCCCTCACTAGCTTGTTGAAACAAAAAATTAATTGCATGTAAATCCAAATGGATAGAAATGAATGAAAATGATGAAGTAAGATAAATGGTTCGCATTCATAAGTGAAAGCGTTTTCTTGCTAGGTATAGAAATGATTTGAGAATTAATTTAATTTTTTTCTAATTATTGTTTAATTAATTATAATTAAATAATCAAAGTTTGAAATGGAATTAAATTAATTAGTCATTATAGATTTTGAATAAGAAAATTAAATATATTTCATCATAGATCCTTTTACAATAAAGTTGTTATGACTTTAACAGAATTAGAATTGAGTTGGAACAATTATTTAAGTCAAAAGTTAATTTAGTTAAAGTAATTAAGTAACTCATTGAGAAATAGAAAACAAGTTTTGAGTTGAATTAAATTATAAAGTATTGGGTCAAAAGTTTAGAAAACATATATAATTGGACCTAATACATGAGAGACCCAAATTCTCCTCATAAAGAAGAGAGAGGCGGTAACCCTAGTAATATTTAGTAGGGTGTGTTGCCCACCCTTGCTCTAGGTAAAGTAGGAGTGTATTTTCTATTTATATATTATTATTTTACAAATATTTATTCAATCAGGATTCTTGTATCTCCCTATAAATAGATGAAATCAATTGACCTAAAATAATAAATTTACATACACCGTTATTCTGGAAGAAAATAGTGAAATTGTTTTATCTAAGAATAAATTATATTTTTTGGTAATTACAATATTTTTTAATTTCTATTGAGGGAAATTACGTTCCTACGGAAATTAATTGCATTGCTTCTTTTTTGCGTGTGTTTGATTCGGGTTGTCTCCATTTATACGTTTTGTTTTGTTTAGAAATAACCAAAAAAAAAAAAAAAAAAGCAAATTGACTTAGATTGCTTAAATCCATAAGAAAAGTTTTGGGTGAAATTTAGGTAGAGATCTTCCATTTTTTTTTTTTACCAAAAAGATCTACCCTCTTTTCTAATGAATTTAATAAATGTGTGTTGATTTTAATAAAAGTGGTCCATTTAAGAAGGATTTATGTTAAATTTGACGTCAATTTAATACTTATTATTTTTGTTAAATTTGACCCTTGACTTTTTAAAAATAGTTAAATTTAACCATCAATCCACTACAACAAAACAATCATATAGCGACACTTTTTTTGACATAAGACGACGCAAAAAAGGTTGGCATAGGTTTCGCGACGCTTCGTCCGACTTCCAAAATCGTTGTATATAGTGCAGTTGCAGTACAGCAAAATAGACTATTAGCAGCGTTTTTAGTGACGTTTTAAATAAAAACGCTGCAAAATATAGACTTCAGCGGCGCTAAGAAGAAAACACTACAAAAGATTGATATATAGCAGCGTTTTTAAACGCCGCTAAAGGTACAAAATAGCGGCGCTTAGGCCATAAACGCCGCAAAAAATTTTAATTTCCAAAACAACACGACGTCATTTTAATAACAAACAAAAAAAATGTAAAAGGGTAGTGGCGTTTTCAATAAAAACACCGCAAAAGATGCACTTTTAACGGCGTTTTAGTAAAAAACGCCGCCAAAATAATTTTTAATTTCAACGTAAAACGTCCTCATTTTAATTGCACCATAAAAATGAAAAAAATTAGTGGCGTTTTTATCAAAAACGCCCCAACAGATGCACTTTTAGTGGCATTTTATTTAAAAACGCCGCAAATATATTTTTTTATTTCAGAACAAAACGTCTTTGTTTATTTAACAGAATAAAAAATGTAAAAAATTAGTGGCATTTTTATCAAAAACGCCACAAAAGGTGCACTTTTAGTGGCGTTTTATTTAAAAACGTCACAAAAATAATTTTTATTTCAACACAAAACGTCATCGTTTTGATTCCACCAAAAAATGTAAAAAATTAGTGGCGTTTTTATTAAAAATGCCGCAAAAGATGCACTTTTCGTGGCGTTTTATTTAAAAATTCCATAAATATATATTTTTATTTCAGAACAAAACGTTTTCGTTTTAATAACAGCATAAAAAATGTAAAAAATTAGTGACGTTTTATTTAAAAACGCCGCAAATATATTTTTTTATTTCAAAACAAAACGTCTTCATTTTAATAACAGCTAAAAAATGTAAAATATTAGTAGCGTTTTTAATAAAAACGCATCAAAAGATGCACTTTTAGCGGCGTTTTATTTAAAAACGCCGCAAATATAAATTTTTATTTCAACACAAAACGACCTCGTTTTAATTACAGCATAAAATTTTTAAGAAAATAGTGGCATTTTTGGTAAAAACACCGCTGAAAATGGAACAATTGTGGCGTTTTTATAGAAAAACGCTACTAAATGTAAGTATTACCGGCATTTTTTTCAAAAACGCCACTAAAGGTTACTCTTATTAAAACCTTATTTCAAAACAAAAAAAAAAACTGTTTTGATTTTTGTCTAATAATTCAATTTTAATTTACGTTTAGTGTTTAATATTTTTTGACCTTGTGTTAAGGGTTTAGTGTTTACGATCTAGGGTGTAAGATGTAGGTCGTAGGGTTTAGGGTTTAATGTTTATAGTTTAGGGTATTAATGGTTTGTAGTTTATGGTTAATTTAAGGTTTACTGTTTATAGGTTTATAATGGTTTATGGTTTAAGGTTTCAGTGTTTATGGTGGTGTAGTGTTTAAAGTTCGGTGTTATGTGTTTAGGGTTTTAAGTTTTAGGGGTTTAGAGTGGAAGGGGTAAGGCAGGTTGTAGGGTTTATGGCCTTTAGGGATTAGGGTTTAATGTTCAGTGTGTAGGGTATCCGATTGTAGGGTTTGACAGTTTAAGGTATCAGGTTTATGATTGGTTACAGCTTAGATTTTAGGGGTCTGTGTTCAGGGTTAAGGGTTTAGGGGTTAAGATTTAGGGTTTATAAATTTCAAGTTTATGGACTTAAGGTTTTAGGGGTTTTGGGGCCGACTTAGGGTTTTGGAGCCACAATATGTTTATACATTAGTGGCGTTTTTATCTTAAACGCCACAAATATTGGTAACTCTACACTGTCGTTTTTACTTTTTGTTTTTTCATTTCACTTACCCTCTTTTAAATATTGATCAAAGTTTGAAAAATTATTTATTTAAAATTTATATGAATTATATAATAATTAAATATAAAATTGTAATAAAAGTCAAGCACTCTTTCATCTAGCCTCTTCTATTTATTATTTAACTAGTTTAATTGTAAAAACATAATATTTTTAATTTAATATTTAAAATATTTACAAAAATTAGTGACAAATAGAAAAAATTGAAACAAATAACATAGAAACTATATGTTAAAAATGAAAAAATGAAAAACAATTATTTAAAATAATAATAAAGATATATGGGCATATGACTGATTTATTTTAAATTTATATATTAAATAATTTCTTATATAAATGTAAAAATATAATATTAATATTATTATATTAAATTATCATTATAGTTTAAATTATTTTAACATATATTGCTTAAAACTCAATTTTTAAAAAATTAATTCTACTTGCCAAGTTAAAATAATTTCATTATAAATTACTATTTTTTAGAAATAAGGTATATTGTTTGAAACAAAAGGAAAATTAGTTTAAAAAGGAATTTAAGAAAAAAAATTAAACTGTTAAAAATATTAATATGAAAGACATTAGTGGCGTTTTTGACAAAAAACACCGTAAAAAAATACCACTTTAGGGAAAACGGTGTCGTTCCACTTTAGCGAAAACCTACGACTAGTGGCATTTTTGCTGAAACCGCCACGAAAGATAGGAAATAGCGGCATTTTTATAAAGCGCCGCAAATTTTCTGGTTAAACGATGTCGTTTTGTCATCTATCCGGAAACCCCTTATAAGCTGGATGACGTCGTTTTTTTAAGTGGTTTAGTGGCGCTACTTGATAAACGCCGCTAAATGTTAGGCATTAGTGGAACTCCTATAAAAATGCCGCAAAATATCTTTTGCTTTTGACAAAAATGTTGCCTTTTTCGTGTGCTTTGTTTTAATAATTCAAACACTAAAATGCCTTATCGTGTTCACCAACTGGAATACCCTGAATCCCTGAATCCCTAAATCCCTAAGGTTACTGTTTTCCCCTAAAAAATTACCTGAAATCCCTAATTGCCAGGATCTTCTATGGTGATCTCTCCTCCGCCGTTACGGAAGTCATCGACAAGTGCCTCTTGTGCCACCAGTTTTCTTTTTTAATACCTAGGTATTTATTTCGTGTTTTTATCTGTTGCTACAGTTTTCTTCTTTAATCCTTCTTCTTTATAACTTTCTGCTGCTACAGTTTGTAACCCTTCGCTACTGCTTCATTCGCCCACTTCTTGTTGCATTTATTGATCGAATATAAGGATTTAAAGCCCCAGCTTCCATTCTTGTTCATATGATGAATAGCCTCTATCTGTAACATCCCCAAACCCGGCCCACGAGTCTTGACCGGATCTGGTTATGTCACTGCGGAAAAATGTTGAAAATCTTTGTCTTTAGAATAAAACTTGAAAATTTTGTTTATTTTCGGGAAGTAATTCCATTAAAAATTATTAAATAATAAGCTTGGTTTGAATTAAAACTTTATTATATTTTATTAAAAGATAAATCATTTGTAAAAATATTTCTAAGTACGATATAAATTCTGTCATCCATGAAAAGAGTACTTTAAACAAAAGTGGCCCTTATTACAACCAATATTAAACAAAACACTTAGTATTAAAATCGCTTAAAAAAATAATTAAATTAATCTCCTTCTGCATGGGCCACCTTGCATCCTCTCCGACCCGGTCCGATCAACAAGTCACCTGCGATGTTGGATAAATAATTGGGTGAGTCTCACGGACTCAGTGTGTAATTAAACCACTGATATCCACCCACATGTTAGCCACAAATCAACCCAAATTATCAAATGCAACATGTAAATATAATCATTTAGACATTACCATAATCTGGGCTTGGCCCACAATAAAATCATATTCAAGCACTGGGCTAGGCCCTTTTCTCATCAGTCCACTGATCACTGGGCTTGGCCCATTTCCACGTATGCTCTCAAAACATACCTATCCACATGTCATATTGGGCTTGGCCCATTTCCATATCATTTCATAACAAAACCATGCAATCATGATACCCAACCCAATCTTAAGGTCCATCCGCTACACACCCCCTTATCCAGCCTACCACACACCAGGGGACTATCGAGTCACCCTCTCCTTTTCCCTCCATAAAGGCAACCAATGCCATCCACGATGTAGCGATAGCTAACATTAAACCACGATGGAGCACACAAGAATCCATCAAGCCATGATATGGCATAAAGCCGATATCAATCAAGGTAACCACGCGAACTAAATCGCAAAGATCCACAACGCGACCTCGGTCGGCGCCAATCCACGATGTAGCACAAAGTCGACATCAACCACGCACTCAAGTACACCGCACCTTCTTTCAAAAACCCACCCATGCACATGTAACATAATATGATGTGAGATGATGCATGTACATGATATTCACAAATATAGGCATACTCACATAATAAAATCAATTATCACTTTTGAACCAATTTGCTACTAACTCGGTCATCACCATACCCCTTCAAGGGTATCAATTTCACATTTATCGCACTTGTTAGCAAACATATTAAACAGCAAATATCACGCAAATCCTAAACAATGGCTAACTACACACCTTATAATCAAGCTCTAAAACCTCGATCCCGACGCTATCGTTTAGCGAGACTACCGTTATATGCCTATCATTTTCATTGCACGCCCACACCCCGATGGCCAATCTCGCATGCAGTAAATCGATCTCTTTTGAACTTCGGATGGGAGCTTTCCTTTCCCTCTTGATCGGCACTTGCATCCATCGACACTTAATCGTAATCACACCATTAATCAACAAGTCATAATCTACTATTATTGAATTTAGATCACCTAATAACATCCTTACCGAAATACTGAGATCCCGAAGGCTCCCCTTTGCTTCTGTCGATTTGGCCCTAAAAGATCATAGCCACCACTCGGTCAACGCAAAAACATAAACAATGGCCTAAGGCCGAATATCAAACCACTTACCCCTTTTAATTAAATCCCGAAACACCAATGGAATTGCCGAAAATCCCTGTACACAAGACCATTAGAATCGGCCATACAAAAATCCATGGAAAGGCCCCTTTGGCCAAATACCTTGCCACCCCTTACCTTGATGAGTTCAAACAATTCGAGACTTTCCTTTAGACTCCTTGGCGCTGGCTACAAACAAGCAAAACACATCACTTATAGTCTATAGAGCATTCGGCCAACCCACACTAAGGCCAACCATTCGATTTTGGCTATTAAAAGAGAAAATCCAAATCGATTGCTTAAGACAGAACACTTACCTATTTAACCGATTGAGAAATAGCCCCAAGAGATCAACACCCAATATTCGGCCAAGATGAAGACAAAAAGAAAAGGAAGATTTTGATAATGAAAGGGAGAGGTTCTGCTTTACTTAGAAAAGGAGAACAAAAGAACTTCCTTGGCTTTAAAATTTCGGCAATGGAAGGATCAAAGAAAGAACAAAAATATAAACTTCCTCCTATAAAAATTTGGCACTCATGGAAGAAAGAAAACCCAAATTTTCTGCAGCTCTCTCCTTAAAAGCTTCAAGGCCAAATGACACACCCCCAAGAGTCCTTCAATTTGCCACCATTTAATCCCTATTAAAATTCTTATTTATCCTATATGTTATCTCCTTATCACAATCAAAATAAACCAATAACATCTCCTATTTACTAGTTTAAAAGAAATAAAATAATCTTACAATCATCCTACCACAATCTAAAATAATTTAAAAAAAAAACCCAATCCTTATCACTTATCTTCCAGCTGAATTCTAAAAGGATTAAACAACCTTAGCTCCCCCAAGTGCCGTCCACCTTCACCTTACCAACCTGCTGCAAAAAGACCAAAACAAAATAAAATTCCCAATGCAACGCTCCTGGTTCGAACACAGGACCTGGCTGCTGTACCCTTCTCCTCCAACGCCCAGGCCACTCGGCCACATTGAATTTCATGCCATAAAGCCCCCACATTTATTTTTAAACCCTTCCTACCTCAGCCCATCACAAGCAAAATATAAAACGCCCAAACTGCTGCTCCAACCCTCAAACCCACGCTCTCTCTTCCCTCCAGCGCCTAAGTGACGCACGCTAGCCACTTGACCAACGAGTTCTTTGTGTCAAAACACGCCCCAACTCTTTTTAAGGCTTCTATCCCTGTAACGCCATAACCCAAAAATATTAAAACCACCTTTGTTGCCGCTTGACTCGAACCCAAGCCCTCAATGGCGCTTACTTCCATTTATAGCGGCAGATGAAGCCACTTTGCCAGTGCCATTCTTGTGTCATAAATTACCGAAAATTATTCTTAAGGCCTCCCTTGGCCCGATTCCCTTTTCCACTAAAAATCCAAAATTTTCCAAAGTCTTCCCGTTTACTCGGAGCGTTCCCAACACCTCCAAAACACAACTAAGCATACCCAAAACCTACTAGAACTTAAATTATACCCAACATGCCTAGCCCCTAAACCAGGGTGTTACACTATCACCAAACAACACCTTCGATTTTTTCTCTGATATTGGGTTGTCGTTAATTTTTCCCAGTTTTGGTTCTCTTTAGACCGAGTTATGTGACGTATGGATTTTTATGGTGTTTTGGTAGTGAATCTGCTTTGCTTGTTTAGTTAATTGGGAGGGAAATGTTGGCTTGTATTTTGTGAGTGAAAATTTTTACTACTTATATCGGTGTCATTAATGTGTATTAGACAGTCCTTTTATTTAAAACATAATAAAGAGCAAAAACATTGAAGAAATGAAATTTTAATACGGAACTCATCTATTATATTAAGCTAGAATTATGGTTAGTTTTCAGCCAAGTGTTTTATTGGTTAATAATGAACTTTATACGAATTGCTCATTCGTAGGTGCTGCTATTTCATAGAATCTTATTCAAATGCATAATGATATAGTTTGGGTACTATTTCTTTCCCCTCTAGAAGGAAAAGAATGAAAATTTGTTCCTCAAAAGAATGATCATTTGAATATGTTACATAATTTTTCCTTACAACGAAGAAAATGACTATAACATCCGAATCCTAGTAGAAACAAAACACTTCATTTATTCTTTTTAATGAATAATATTGCATCGGGTCCTCTATAAATTTTATGAATATCAATCTAAAGTTCTTTCAAAGTCTCCATAATGAAAAAGGGAAAACCCAGAATTACATCACAAAGTTAAATTGAAAGTTGAAGATGAAAATTAGTATCATAGATAATGAGTTGAGGAAAAACAAACCCGTAAATTTGAAAATTAGGATTGATAACTAGCAAGTAATAAAGCTCATTCTCTAGTATAATTTAATCAGAAATTACCTCATTTCGTGGGAGGATGTTGGTATTTGAAATGGGAGGTAAAATCCGACAATGAGAAGTCTAGTAAACTCGCCTCTAATAAAATACTTCTTGGTTTGTCCGACTAGTCTCATGGATATGTAAAGGTATCGTAATCGAACCACCGAGGCCGGGCCTTGGTTTGTAGTTACACTTTGTTTCATTTCCAATTCGGCTCCTTATTTGATTCACAGGATTTCAAGGTTCTTTTTCAATTAAGGGCTTAGCCTAATACGAGCCTGCCATTTGGTCTTGGACTCTTTTAAGTCTTTAATCATAGAATTCCTTAGCTAGCTATTTTGGTATATTATAAATATTTTAGAACAAATTATGGTATAGTTTGGTAAATGAATGATATAGTTTGGTAAAGTATCTGATATGTTTCCAACTTTGAGTTTCCATATTTTTGTTCTAATGAGGTGATAAACAAATTATGATTATTATTTTGTATCCTCTAAATCACTGTTGGTAGCCCTCGACATCACCTTTAGTCGCCCCCTGAATCGCTATTGGTAGCCCTCTGTTTCATCTCCATCGGCAACCCTCTGTTGCTACTCCATTTTCTGCCATCCACTTATCTGTTATATGCCATACTGTGAGTTATTTTTTAACAAAAGTTAGTGGATTAATGTTCATTAGTCAATTATGAGGTTTTATTTAATTAATTGCTGTCCAAATGAGTTTTGCATGCATCAATTAGCTCTCCATATATAGTCTTTTCTTATAGGTATAGTGTAGCTTTCCATGGCTCAACAATTTTCAAATGAGTCAATAATTTCCATGCTCAATTTAACACCCAAGTACATTTACTACTAATTTGATCTCTAAGTTGGTGTGGAATTATGAAACATGGAGATTTTTTTCATGATGGAAATAAATGGGCTGTCCAATCTACCCAATGCTAGAAGAAACATTAAAATACTGTCAATACTGCTATGCTACTTTAATTCCTGCTTTTATCTACATCATTCAATGATGCCTTAGTTTATTGAACCCAAAAAATAAAAAAAGTGGTTGCTTGCTGCAGGGCAGGCTACAATCTTAAAAGTCTAAATGTCAGTAACAAAAACACCACAATATCAATTTACTCTGTTGGTATATGTCGTGCCTTGGGGAGAATAATTGATTTTCATGATTTAAAACTTGACTAATCAATTAATTCAAACAACTATTTTTAAAAATTATAATTGTTTTATTAATATAATAGAAATATCATTATTTAAATATTTTGTAATATAAAAATTGATTTTTTAAAAGTAATTTAAAAATTCTTAAAATGAAAATTTAAAACTTACATAATTATTATTTAAATAAATAATTATTATTTAAAACTTAAATAATTAATTTAAAACTTATAAATTTTTTATCAATATAATAAGCGTGAGTTTAAGATCAAACTTCATAACTTATAAATATTTTTTATAAATATAACAATAATATTGATCATTATTTAAATATGTTTTAATATAGGAAATAAATTCTTTTTTAAAAGAAGTATTTTAAAAACAATTTAAATTTAACAACATCACACCAAATTTAAATTATAAAAACATATAATAACATTTTCCACCTACCTCAAACGAAAAAGTAAAACCAATTAATATTTAAAAAAACTACAATGTAATGCATGCCATATATGTTCACACATCAACCGATTCTCGATTTGAAATTTTAGTTTAACATACATAATACATAATACATAACTTACATAATACATAACTTACATAACTTATATAGCTTTCATTAGATTGTTTAACTTATATAATACATAATACATAACTTACATAAAATTATTTAACTTACATAATACATAACTTACATAATACTTGTATAGATAAAAAAAAGATTCAAAGTATATATTTGAAAACTCGACGGGTTGCCTTATATCTCACTGTTAGATATAATGGATCATCCCTAGGTGTAACAATGCCACGTATGATGAATCTTAAAGAATACATAACTTACTTAATTTGTTTTAAAAATCAAATTCGTTTTTTTTTTAAAAAAAGATTCAAAGTATATAGGCTGGAAACCTGATAGGTTGCCTTATATCTCACTGTTAGATATAATGGATCCTCCCTTGGTGTAACAATGCCACGTATGATGAATCTTAAGGAATACATAACTTACTTAATTTTTTTTTAAAAATCAATTTTTTTTCTAAAAAAATTCAAAGTATATAGGCTGGAAGCCTGACGGATTGCCTTATATCTCACTGTTAGATATAATGGATCCTCCCTAGGTGTAACAATGCCACGTATGATGAATCTTAACGAATACATAACTTACTTAATTTGTTTTAAAAATCAAATTCCTTTTTTTTAAAAAAAAAAGATTCAAAGTATATAGGCTGGAAACCTGACGGGTTACCTTATATCTCACTGTTAGATATAATGAATCCTCCCTAGGTGTAACAATGCCACGTATGATGAATCTTAAAGAACACATAACTTAATTAATTTTTTTAAAAAAATCAAATTCTTTTGTAATATCCCGGGTTAAGGGCTATTTTATTTTTGGCATTGTTGCATGTCTATGGTGTGCTATGTTGTTGTTTGTGTGGTTTCGGGGCTTAGATGTAGGCTAGGAGTGTGCCTGAGTAGGTGGTAAAATTTTTGTTTTTGGGCTTTAGGGGATAGGAGCTGAAGGTGCTGGGGTTTATAATTAATTTAAGTGAATTTTTAACACAAATGAAGAGCTAGCAAAGTGGCAAGCAAGGCGCCACTAGGAGCATGTGGTTGGCGTCAAAGGCAAGGGGGGAGAGGTCTTATGTTCGAGTTGCATAATGACCCATTTTGGCTCCCATTTTGACGGCATGGAGGGAAGAGTTGTGGCAAGTTTAAACTCTACCTTGGACCTTGTCAACACTTTCAAACGGTGGATGGAGAGCAAATGTAGGAGGGAGACTTGGTCTTAGTATTTGAAATTGTGGTTTGGGAGTGAATGGGGGGAGGTTGGCCGGTTTTGAGGAGTGTTTGGGGGAGTTTGGCCGGTTAGCAAGTTGGGGAGGAGAGTGCCGAAATGGCATTTGGCAAACATGCATTTTCGGTCACCCATTCTTTGTTTTGGTAAGCCGATTTTTAGTTTAGTCAAAAGCCAACAAAAAACTCTCTTCACTTGCAAAATAGCCTAAGCCGAAACCATTTGTTTTGCTTCTTGAAACCGAACCCCAGGCAACATATACTTTGCTGAGCTTACTTGGTCCTTCTTTCTTAGTAGCCGAATGTTCTTGGGGTGCTCAAGCTATTTTGCTAACTTTGGCCGAACCATATACCCTCCTATCTCTCTCGTTCTTTTTCCATTTTCACTAAGCCGAAACTTGTACTCTCCTTTTCTACTCATATTTTCTTTTCTTGAAACCGAAAACCCAAAACATTGGTGTTGCCAATTTTACCCTGTTTCTTCTCTTCTTTTTCTCATTTGAACAAGCCGAACCTAGCATCCCTTTTCAACTCTTTTCTCTTTCAAATTGTTGTTAGCCGAAAGTCTCCCCAAAATCCTCTTTTCTCCATTTCCTTTTCTTTTCCAAGAAAGAACCGAAGGTGTTTTCTTACTATTGTTCTTCCCATTTCGATTCTTGGCCGAAACTTCATCTCCAAAACACTTTCTCTCTTTTCTTTCACACAAAACCGAAAGTAACCCCCCTCCACTCATCCTTCTTTATTTTCTTTTTGTTCCAAAATCTGTTAGCCGAATCTATTTCTCCTGTTAGATTCTTGTTACAATCGGTCTTCTAAGAAGGTAAGTGCTAGGCCGAATGGCCATTTCCCTTTTCTCTGGTACTTTGCCGATTTTTGGGTATGTTAAGGGCTGATTTCGGTATCGGTTAAAAAGGTGTTAACTTCTTGTTGGTAATCATTTTTCGTATAGGGTCCCGTGGGTTCGAAATCAAGCAAGGAGAGGCTTCTTACTCTGTTAAGTAATCGGTAAGTGGTGGTAAGAAGAGGTGTTTGGATCCGATTTCGTTTAGTTTTCGTTAAGTTAAGTCATGAGGAGAGATTAACCATTATTCTTTTCTAGGGTGTGATCGGTTGGTAAGAAGCATTATTGGTTCGGGTTGGTTGAAAATCGAACCATTCGCAAAGGTAGGGTTTAACGCAACCCCTTGGGTTATCTACTTTGTTGGCCGAATGGTATAATGAGTTAGTGTTAACCCTTTGTTGGCCGAATGTAGGATCAGGCTGTTGAGGTGATCAAAAGATTTCGATCGGTTCTTAGGATTTAATCTTCGATATATCAGGTGTGTAAACCAACACACTATCTTAACTAAATAATGTGATAACCGGTTTGTGTAAATGAAACAGTGTGATTGATTATTTCGATACCCATTGAGGTATGGATACGGATTCGAGTAAGTCCGTTTCATTATGAGTTATGTGATGATGATGATATCATGATTTTTGATACTTTGAGATGCCATATTAAGCATGTGAGCATGATAGCATGATTGCACGATTTTGCATCTAGTATGACATGTGATTGGGTGATATGAGAGGAGGGGGAGTATGATATCCGTGTCTTTGGGACCTTTGTGTCTTTGGGACACCGGAGGTTTGGCACCTCCAAAGTGGTTTGGTACCACAATGATATTTTGTGACTTTGGGTCACCAGAGGTTTGGCACCTCAGCGTCTCGTCCCAGTGGCTTAGTACCACGGTGGGTTGGCCCCACAGTTGATTATACGGGATTGACGCCAGTGATTTGGTATCACACGATGGGTTGGCCCCATCATCGGATTTGTGACTACGGTCACCAGTGATTTGGTATCACATTGTGTCTTTGGGACACCAGAGGTTTGGCACCTCATTGCGACTCGTCCCTGTGGTTAAACACCACCGTGGGTTGGCCCCACTTATGAGATATGGGATCGTCGCTAGTGATTTGGTATCACACGATGGGTTGGCCCCATCATTGGATTATTCGTGACTTCGGGTCACCAGTGGTTTGGTACCACAGTATGGTTATCGTGACTTTGGGTCACCAGTGGTTTGGCACCACCAGTGGTTTGGTACCACACGGGGTAGAAAAGGTGATATGATTGGCTAGGATCGGGTGCATTGCTTGCATTATTCTATTATGATATGTGTGTTGGCATGTTATACCGGGAGAGGGATTTACACACTGAGTCTTGCGACTCACTCTCTCCTTTGACATTTCAGGTGGCACATAGACGCGGACATGGAGTCGGGATGGACTCGAGGTGCTCATGCCATGCTAATAAATGATTTGCTCAGACTTTATAAAATTTGGTACATTAGTTATTTGTTTCTATGTGGTTTTATTTTGGGTTGTAAAAAGGCCTTTTAAAAATTATGGTTTGCTTGTTTATACTTAAAGTAAATGTTTAATATGCCTTAACAAATTAATTGGGTTAAAATGTGCTAAAATTTGGAAAGATAACGATTTCAAAAGTACAAAAGCGATATTTTAAACTATACCATCGGTATCACACTAAGATTTGGAATAAAGAAGAACTCAAATGTTTTCTAACTTAAACACGATTTTCCACTAAGACAGAATGTTTTTGTAACAATGAGAAACAACTCAAACTTCTTAACGAGATAAACCTGTTTTGTCTACCCATCGGAGTAAGTTTTTAAAATTTTGGGTTTTCAAATACATCATCAAATTTCAAACTAACCTACTCAAGTTTTTCCAAATACACAATTTAGCGAAGTGTTTTCCTCAAATTTTTAAACTTAAACCTAAAACTTTCAAAACCCTTTTTCCCTGTGACATACCAGATTCGGTCGTGGTGTGTAGATCGGGTTTGGGGTGTTACATCTTTTTTTAAAAAAAAGATTCAAAGTATATAGGCTAGAAACCTGACGGGTTCCCTTATAACTCATTGTTAGATATAATGGATCCTCCCTAGGTGTAACAATGCCACGTATGATGAATCTTAAAGAATACATAACTTTCTTAATTTGTTTTAAAGAATACATAACTTACTTAATTTTAAGATCAAACTTCATAACTTACATAATTTACATAACTTATTTCATAACTTACATAATTATAAGATCAAACATCATAACTTACATAATTTACATAACTTACATAGTACTCGGTTATATATATGATCATATCATTATTACATAAAGTATAAGTTAACAATTTAGCCGTGTAATTTATTGTCAACTTTAGACTTCAACAACTACGAAATGGATAGGACTTGGATGAAATTGTCAAGGGTAAGCAACGGCTATCGAAATGGAGTAGAAACTTTTCTTAATTTCGCATTTCAAAATGCAAGCCAAGAGAATATGATTCTTTGCCCGTGTAAAAAGTGTTGCAATATCAATTGGCATTATCGTGAAGTTGTCTACGAACATCTAGCTGTTGATGGCTTTTTCCGGGGGTACAAAAAATGGATTTTTCATGGAGAGTGTACATCTAGTGGAGCATCTTCATCGATGAATCTGGGTTACCTCATAGTGCTTACAATCAGAATGTTAGAGATGATAACATGGAAGACATATCGCGGGATGCTTTTAATATGTGCAGTGATGGTTTCGGGTCATTTCCACCTGACTTGGGAGCAACCGATGATTATAATTTTCGTGGAAATACTTTCACCGAAGGGGGAAGAAATGTACCTGATGAACAGCCAAATAAAGAAGCGACAAGGTTCTACACGTTACTTGGTGAAATGAATGAAGAACTGTATGAGAGATCAAAATTTTCCAAATTGTCTTTCTGTATTCGTCTTTTTTCACTTGAAATGTTTGGGAGGATGGACCGGAAACTCGTTGACAATGCTGTTAGAGTTTCTGCAAGAATTGTTCCCGTTTGCAAAAATCCCTCAATCTTCTAAAGACATGAAAAACTGATAAAGAATTTGGGCCTTGGCTACAACAAAATTCGTAGTTACCCAAATGACTACATGTTGTATTGGGGCGACCGGATAAACCAACATTGCTATCATGTATGTGGTCAATCCCATTGGATTAATAGAATTACAGAGGATAGTAATGAGGATGAACACGATACACAGTCAATGAAGCAGCCAGTTAAGATTTTGCGGTATTTTCTGCTAATACCAAAGCTTCAACGGCTTTTCATGTTGTCAAAGACAGCCAAGTCAGTGACGTGGCACCGTGATGGACGAACCGATGATGGACTGTTAAGGCATCCTATAGATTCTTTAGCTTGGAAATCATTTGACCCAAAATTTCCAAGCTTTGCAAGTGATCCTCGGAGTGTGAGGCTGGGGCTAGCAGCTGATGGATTTAACCCTTATAAAATCATGAGCACTGCGTACAGTATTTGGCCAGTGGTTCTTGTTCCTTATAATTTACCTCCATGGGTTTGCATGAAACAATCATCTTTTATCTTGTCTATGATTATCCCTGGAGAGAAAGGGCCCGGGAATGATATTGACATATATTTGCAGCCACTTATTGAAGAGTTAAAAAATTATGGGTTGGTGTTGAGACATACGATGTGTTGAGAAAGGAGAACTTTAATTTATGTGCAGCTTTGATGTGGACTATTAATGACTTCCCGGTGTACGCCAATTTATCTGGTTGGAGTACTAAGGGACGTTATGCTTGTCCTTGTTGTGCTGCACAGACATGTTTGCAATGGTTATATAATGGGAAGAAGTTCTCTTACATGGGGCATTGTTGGTGGTTACCAAAAAATTATAGATTTAGATTTCAGGGTACTCAGTTTAATGGTACTGAAGAGTTCAGAGAAGCTCCTTCTTAGACAAGTGGATCAGAAATATTATTCATGTTGAAAGATATGAATTTCATTTATGGGAAGATGAATCAACCGGCCAACACGCAAAGAAATAGAAGATCAAGGGATGAATCTGATGATGAATCTGACGAAGAGGATGACCCTAATGAGGCAGATTTGTGGAAAAGAAGAAGTATTTTTTTTGAGTTGCCTTATTGGGAGCATCAGATTTTACGCCATAATCTTGATGTCATGCACATTGAGAAAAATGTCTGCGAGAACATCATTGGGACTATTTTGAATGTCAATGGAAAATTGAAAGACAATATTCAGAGTCAACTTGATTTAGTCCACATGGGAATTCGGCATGAGCTTCATCCCCAAGCACTTTCGAATATGAAATATTAGTTGCCGCCTGTTATTTATTCAATGTCGAAGAGGGAGAAAGAAGTGTTATGTATGGTGTTGAAGTCTATAAAGGTCCCGGACGCGTATGCATCAAATATATCTCGATGTGTGAGTCTTAAAGATTGAAGACTATATGGTTTAAAATCGCATGACTATCACATCTTGATGCAAGACTTACTGCCAGTTGCATTGCGGTGTTGTATGTCGAAAAAGGTGATGTCTTGTGTAATTGAACTGTCCAATATAATGGAAGGCATTTGTGGCAAAGTTTTGGATGTTCAAGAACTTGAGACACTACAAGATCCAGTCGCACTGACTTTATGCAATCTGGAGAAGATCTTCCCGCCTTCCTTCTTCACAATTATGGTGCACTTGTTGATTCATCTCCCTCGTGAAGCAATACTTGGTGGACCCGTTTTCCATCGATGGATGTATCCCATTGAAAGGTCTTAATTTATTTGTAAATTATTCATTCATTCACCTAAATTCCTTTAGTTGCAACTTTTGATAATGTTCTATATCGTGTTTAGGTTCCTATCCAAATTGAAGTCTTACTGCTGCAATAAACATTATCTGAAAGGATCAATTACCGAAGGCTACTTGGCAGAGGAATGTATGACTTTTTGTTCAAGGTATTTGGAAGATGTGAAACAAGAATGAACAGACCAAGTAGAAATGCTGGGCTCACAGATCATAACTTGGCCGAAACTTATTTATTTCAAAGTTTTGGAGAATCAATTGGCAAAGTCAAAATTGCAGAATTAGATGATAGATCGTGGGTCCAAGCACATCGATATGTTCTTTTTCATCATGAGTCAATGGAACCATTACGCAAGTAAGTTCTAGAATTTGATAAATATTCATCAATTATAATTTGTCCGTATTCTGACAAAGTAAACCTTTTTTTTAATGTAGTGAGTACAAACAAATATTGAGAGCTCGTTCACGGTCTCGAAGATTACAGCAACAAGAAATTAATAAGTTGTTCACAGAATTATTTCATGAATGGTTAAGCCAAACGGTATGCAATTGAAATTTTCATTGTCAAGTAATAATGTTTACTCATAACATTTATAATTACTCAATTTACTTTCGATTCAATAGGTTTGGAGTCAGAATGAAGTAAATGATATAGTTAAATGGCTATCACAAGGTCCAAATGGAATAGTGAAAAGATATAGTGCCTTCTTGATCAACGAATTCAGATTTCATACAAAGTATCGCGAGAGATTGAGGAGAACCCAAAATCATGGAATTGTTGTTAATTCTTCAATTACAAGTTATGCTAGTGCTAGGGACAATAATCCTGTCGAGGGGAATGTGGAGTATTACTGACTTCTTACTGACATAATTGAGTTGGATTATTATGACTGATGGAAAGTTGTCTTATTTTAGGGAGATTGGGCTGATGTGAATACGGCTCGCGAAATTAAAAATGATCAATATGGTTTTACAATGGTGAATTTTTCTCGATTGATTCACACTGGAGAACAATTGATGGATGAGTCGCATGTATTTTCTTCTCAAGTGAAACAAGTTTTTTACTCAAAAGATAAAACTGATGAGGGTTGGTACGTTCTACTCCGGAACACCCCTAGAGACTTGTTTGACATGGGCAATGGAAGTAGAGATGACATAGTCAAAGATCAGAAACTTTGCCTTTTCCAAAACAAAACCTAAATGAAAATATCCCTAATACTAGTCAACGATTTCAATGGGTTCGTCAGGATGTGGATGAAGATATTTACGAATATGATGTAGTAAGATTTTACAATTTATTATTTATATGTAATATTATAATTTTAATGTTGGTCATGTTATATAATTTAACTATTTTAAATGTCCTATTATTGTTGTTATTTGTTAGTAAAATTTTGAACTATTTTATGTATATTGCAGGAAAAATGCCTAAAAGACGATTACGAGATTTAAGTATTGTCCACAATACTCCAAATTCAAAAGAAGCAAATAGTGAACAACAAACAGTTGTTGGATCTTTTAGTCTGCCAGACATAGATGACGAGCCTACAGAATTTCAAAGTAATGTTAAGTTTATTTTACATGCATGTTGAATTTTATTATTGATTCATTTTTCAATTTTAATATAATAATATATCATTTTTCAGCTGAAGGTGGTGGGACGCGCAAAGGTCGGGGACGTACATTGCTTAAAGATTTATACGACTTAGAGCCTACCGAGCATGTTAAAGTAAGAAGAAACAATCATGGCTAGCCTGTTGGATCTGAAGCTCGACTGTTAGCAGGCTATTTGGGCATTATAGCACGAAATGCCAATATGTTGCCCATTAACTACGAATCATGGCATCACATGCCTGATGCCAACAAAAAAGAGGTTCTCGATAATATTAAGGTGACAAAACGTGAATGTAATTTATAATACTTTAATTTAACTATTATTTATATTAACTTTTTAAACTTTTTTTGTTCAGGATAGATTTGCTTTAGAGGTCTCCGATGACTATGTTAAGAAGACATTGTGTAAAAAATGGAGAGACAATAAAAGCATGCTAAAAAAACAATATTTTAAGAAAGACATAAGCCTCGACAAAAAATTGCGAAATGTCCCGCCAGGAATGTTGAGGTACAAATGGGAAGATCAAGTTAGATTCTGGAATTCAAAGAAAGGAGAGGTATTACGTACTTCTAAAGTCTTATAAAATTTTTAGTTTATCGTATTTACTAAAAAAATAATTCAAATTCCATTATGTAGGACCGTGAGCGAGTTGAAATAAGCAGCAGACAGAAACAAAAATTCATGCACACGGCAGGTTCCAGATGTTTTGCTTGTGTAGCTGAGGCCGAGGTTGAAACACCCCAAACCCAGCCCACGAGCCTTGACCGGATCTGGTATGTTCCCCGGTGTAAACCGTTTCAAATTCTTTTTTATACTTAGGAAAAACTTGTGTGATTTGGAAGAAAGATCGTTTTGGTTGGGCTTGAGATGAAAACAAGTTTATTTCATTTTTAAAAGTCCTTTACTTTAAGTGACAAAACATTTGGGCTTTGTTTTAAAAATAGATTTACTTAATCTTTTAATAAGTAAAAGTTTGTAAGCTTAATAAATAAAAACAGAATAAAATAATTCTACTAAGGCCTTATTACATCAAATAATTCCCAAAATTTAAATTCAAAATACTTAAAGTAAAATAGTCCAAATAAAAGAAATCTAAACTTCACATGGCCTCCACTAAGCATCTGCCGGCCCGATCTATCACTGGTCGTCACCTGAAAAGTAATCCCACAACGGGGTAAGTCAACAGACTCAATGTGTAACCAACACTAAAATTTAATATTTTAGGCATACAATATCATTCATGTTCATGAAGCATTTAAACAATATGATGCAACCCGAACCCAAACCTATATGCCATCCGCTACACACCACCCGTACCATCCTGCACACCGTGGGGACTACTAAGTCAACCCTCCATCCGCTACACACCATCGAAGGCAGTCGCTGCAGTCGACATGCTCATCACCCTTATAAAATTCGTGGTCTTAGGTCACCACATTCAGATATCGTGGTCTTAGGTCACCATATTTAGTTTTACGTGGTCTTAGGTCATTACATTCAGATTTCGTGGTCTTAGGTCACCACATTTAGATTTCGTGGTCTTAGGTCACCACATTAACTTCCCCTTTTCATATAACCCATATGCCCCCATATTTCATACACAATATGCAAAATCATGCCTTAATTCACATTCTTATCACTTTTCACATGTTGAAAATAACATATATTCATATTCCTAGTAGGAGTAGGAAACGTACCTTAGTACTTTGTACCATAGTATGGTACCTTAGCCATATTCACATTCTTATAACATGCACATTTAATTTAAAACATAGCCATGAACATATTAAAACTTAGAGTAGGGTACACAACTGATTGGCTTAACAAATTCGCTGAAATCCCGAAAAGCTTGATCTAATGCCTTAGATCTTAAATCTCTATATTTAATCAATCATTTAATACTTAGTAAGGCATTCGGCCATAAATCCAAATCCTAGTAGGATTAGTACACTAAAACTTACCTTGGTGCCAAATCCCGAAATCTTCACTATACTCTTTCTTGTATTCGGCAAAGCTTTAAATCACTTTAACAAATTAGTTTCGGCTTTTGAATAAATATGAACTAGATCTAAAACACCAAAAATAGGCCTTGGCGAATATTCGCATGTCTTACCTTGTGGATTTTAAATCCCAAATTCACCGAATAACTAGGGAACACGCTGCCTATGGTGTACCTTCGGAAAAGAACTTCTCCTTCTTGTAGTTGACTTAAACAAATCCCAAAAGATCTCTTCAAAGTTTCGCAACAAGATATTAATGGGGTTAGTCCTAGATTTCGCAAATCTTAAAAGAAAAAGATGAAAATCAAATGATAACTAGTTCTTACCCTTAATACAGAAGTCGACAACCCCTTGTTTGAAGTCTCAAAACTATTCGACTATGGCCTTGATTTTAGCAAACTTTTGGCTTTTGGAAGATTATGAAAGAAGAAGAGAAAAGAGTTTGTGCAATTTGCTAATGAAGTTTCGGCTACACAAGGTGTATTTTCGGCTTGGCAAAACAATGAAGAAATGAGATATTTTCTAGAGAGAATTCGGGAGAGAGAGAGTTAGAAGAAAGAATGAATGGCCCTCTTTTCCTTTTATAGCCAAAATTACTAACTTAGAATCCCTTACTTGGCCATCACTCTTCTTTTTTGATAGCTTTATCTCTTTAATTAAAAATTAAAGAATAATCCCTCAATTATCTCTTTGAAAATAATCTAAAATAAATCATCATTTATCCACCTATTTAGCCGAGTTTTAAGGAGAATTAAACTCTTTCCTTAAGAGTCCCTATTGCCGTCCATTGCTTCCTCTTTATAAACTTAACATTTCCATCCATTTCCAGGTTTCCAAAATGTTCACTTTCCTCTTTTAACTTAAGTTTCCAAAATGTTCACTTTCCTCTTTTAACTTAAGTTTCCAAAATGTTCACTTTCCTCTTTTAACTTAACATTTCCAAGTTTCCAAAATGTTCACTTTCCTCTTTTTGAAACTTAACATTTCTAAATCATTTCTTACATTTCCAAGTTTCCAAAAATGTTCATAATACATTCATAACACATAAGACATGCCATTTCGTATAATTAAACCAAAAATGCATAGGCCCTTTTCAGGTTGTTACAGTTCTACCCTCCTTAAAATAATTTCGTCCTCGAAATTACTTACTATCGTTCAATCCTAACTCATCATACTACGCCTTTGCTGCGCACTCTGATCTTAACAAAACTAACACATTTCTTAGATACTACCTCGACCACGTCCACTAGAACTCATTACTAACGTCGCGATTTAATCTAAAAAATTTTATGAATTAGCCTTTATTCCACTGATTAACCGCGAAGAAGTTTTATGAAGAGAATTTTAGGAGTGGCTCTTTCGTATTCATACATGCACACAGTCTTTACATTCATACATCCATCAATCAATTATGAACTTTCGTTCATTCAGAGAAATGTTGTAGTTTTCATTGTTGTTGTTTTTCCACTACCCAGGGGTATTTTTGTAATTTTATCCTATAGGGGTATTTTGGTAATTTTTCAAATTAAGGTATTTGAAAATGTTGCAAAATAGAGGTTGTTGATATTTTACAAAATTAAAATACTTGTTGGAAAAATTTCAAGGGTAAAATGGTAACTTATACACAGGGGTATTTTTGTAATTTTACAAGTTAGGGTCATTTCGATAATTTTTCGCAAAGATATAGTTCCTGGTGACCTCCAAAATAAGGGCATTTTTGAAGATTTCTAATTTGAGGGCACTTCGTTGATTTTTCCTTACTGAGGGTATTTTGGTCATTTTGTAAGTCGTGGGTAATTTCAGTAAAAATTTTTTCAAATCGTGGTGTCTTTGATATTTTGTGAAATTTTGGATATTTTGCAAAACCAAAATTTTTATTGAAATCGGGGGTAGTATGGTAATTTTGGAAAATCAAGGGCATTTTAGTAATTTTACCACTAAGGGTATTTAGGTAATTTGTAAATTAAGAATTCTTAGAAGGTTTTTCCAAAATAATAATTTTCGTAATTTCAAAAGGGTAGTTTGTTGACTTTTTAAAACTAGGGTTTCCATAAAAATGTGGCTAGTCCCTTTCGGGTTTTAGTTAGGGGTTTAGCCCGTGTATAAGTCCTCTTGGTTAAGGTGAACCGAGGCTACGCACCAGGTAGGATTCGAGTGGAGAGGAGGTGAGTCACACGAACTAGTTAAATACCAAGCTCCCACTGAAACCAATTCCTAGACATTCGTACCACAGTTACCATACCCTAGCTCGGCGACTTAATCATAGGTTTGTTTAATTAGATATTTAAGTCTTATGTATTTGTTGGGGTACATTAGTCCTAGGGTTCAAATACTTATCAGACTAATCTACGTTGCCATAAAAGCCCATACATTTCACATATTCAAATCACTTGTAAGTCAAGTACTTACGGTGGATCATGGCCTGAGACTTAGTGGGCCATGCTATAAAAACCTGAAAATTTTTCAGAAAATTCCTTTTGGGCTTACTTTGGAAAACATTTTGGCCTTAAACCCAAGGCTGAGAGTTTAAAACTGGGCTCTGATACCAAACTGAAACACCCCAAACTCGCCCACGAGCCTTGATCGGATCTGGTATGTTCCCCTGTAAACTGCTTCAAATTCTTTTGTTACTTAGGAAAACTTGTGTGATTTGGAAGAAAGATCATTTTGGGTTGGGCTTGAGATGAAAAAAGTTTATTTCATTATTAAAATCCTTTACTTTAAGTGACAAAACGTTTGGGCTTTGTTTTAAAAATAGATTTACTTAATCTTTTAATAAGTAAAAGTTTGTAAGCTTAATAAATAAAAAATGAATAAAATAATTCTACTAAGGCCTTATTACATCAAATAATTCCTAAAATTTAAATTCAAAATACTTAAAGTAAAATAGTCCAAATAAAAGAAATCAACTTCACATGGCCTCCACTAAGCATCCGCCATTTGGTCCATCACCGGTCGTCACACGAAAAGTAATCCCACAACGGGTGAGTCAACAGACTCAATGTGTAACCAACACTAAAATTTAATATTTCGACATACAATATCATTCATGTTCATGAAGCATTTAAACAATATGATGCAACCCAAACCCAAACCTATATGCCATCCACTACACACCACCCGCATCATCCTCGCACACCGTGGGACTACTAAGTCAACCTTCCATCCGCTACACACCATCGAAGGCGTCATTGCAATGACGTTCTCATCGCCTCTTATAAAATTCGTGGTCTTAGGTCACCACATTCAGATATCGTGGTCTTAGGTCACCACATTCAGTTTTACGTGGTCTTAGGTCACTACATCTAGATTTTGTGGTCTTAGGTCACCACATTCGATTTCGTGGTCTTAGGTCACCACATTAACTTCCCTTTTCATATAACCCATATGCCCCATATTTCATACACAATATGCAAAATCATGCCTTAATTCACATTCTTATCACTTTTCACATGTTGAAAATAACATATATTCATATTCCTAGTAGGAGTAGGAAACGTACCTTAGTACTTTGTACCATAGTATGGTACCTTAGCCATATTCACATTCTTATAACATGCACATTTAATTTAAAACATAGCCATGAACATATTAAAACTTAGAGTAGGGTACACACCTAATTCGCTTAACAAATTCGCTGAAATCTCGAAAAGCTTGATCTAATGCCTTAGATCTTAAATCTCTACATTTAATCAATCATTTAATACTTAGTAAGGCATTCGGCCATAAATCCAAATCCTAGTAGGATTAGTACACTAAAACTTACCTTGGTGCCAAATCCCGAAATCTTCACTATACTCTTTCTTGTATTCGGCAAAGCTTTAAATCACTTTAACAATTTAGTTTCGGCTTTTGAATAAATATGAACTAGATCTAAAACACCAAAAATAGCTTGGCCGAATATTCGCATGTCTTGCCTTATGGATTTTAAATCCCGAAATTCACCGAATAACTAGGGAACACGCGGCATATGGTGTACCTTCGGGAAAAGAACTTCTCCTTCTTGTAGTTGACTTAAACAAATCCCGAAAAGATCTCTTCAAAGTTTGACAACAAGATATTAATGGGGTTAGTCCTAGATTTCGCAAATCTTAAAAGAAAAGGATGAAAATCGAATGATAACTAGTTCTTACCCTTAATACAGAAGTCGACAACCCCTTGTTTGAAGTCTCAAAACTATTCGGCTATGGCCTTAATTTTAGCAAACTTTCGGCTTTTGGAAGATTATGAAAGAAGAAGAGAAAAGAGTTTGAGCAATTTGGTAATGAAGTTTCGGCTGCACAAGGTGTATTTTCGGCTTGGCAAAACAATGAAGAAAGGAGATATTTTATAGAGAGAATTCGGAGAGAGAGAGTTAGAAGAAAGAATGAATGACCCTCTTTTCCTTTTATAGCCGAAATTACTAACTTAGAATCCCTTACTTGGCCATCACTCTTCTATTTTGATAGCATTATCTCTTTAATTAAAAATTAAAGAATAATCCCTCAATTATCTCTTTGAAAATAATCTAAAATAAATCATCATTTATCCACCTATTTAGCCGAGTTTTAAGGAGAATTAAACTCTTCCCTTAAGAGTCCCTATTGCCGTCCATTGCTTCCTCTTTATAAACTTAACATTTCCATACATTTCCAAGTTTCCAAAATGTTCACTTTCCTCTTTTTGAAACTTAACATTTTTAAATCATTTCTTACATTTCCAAGTTTCCAAAAATGTTCATAATACATTCATAACACATAAGACATGCCATTTCGTATAATTAAACCGAAAATACATAGGCCCTTTTCAGGATGTTACAGAGGTATTATAATTTATTAATTCTGTCAAATATTAATGACTTTATGAAACACCCCACACCCGGCCCACGAGCCTGAACCGGATCTGGTATGTTCCTAAAGTAAACCGGTTTCAAAGAATTTCGTTATTTAGAGAAAATTTGTAAAATTTTTAGAAAATGTTGTTGTGGATTGGGCTTAGATTGGAAACCCATTTAATTAATCTTGTAAATCCAATTTTTATTAAGGTGACAAAATAAATTTTAGGGTTTTAAAGAAAATAACATTTAACTTTTAGTCATAATAGTTCGTAACATAACAATTTAAAGTAAAATGAATAAGAAAATCCTTTGGGCCTTATGGCCTTATTACATCAAGTAAAACCCAAAACAAATAACAAAGTCCAAATCGAATAAAATCTTCAAATGGAACATGGCCACCTCGAGGTCTACCGTCCCGATCAAACACTTGTTCATCACCGAAAATATTTCCCACAACGGGTGAGTCAATAGACTCAATGTGCACACAATACTAACATTCAACAAATCAGGCATAAAAATTCAAACATCAGATTCATATAAAATAAATTATGATGCAACCCAAACCCAAGCCTAATGGTCCATCCACTACACACCACCCGTACCTGCCAGCCACACCGTGGGGACTCCTAAGTCAACCCTCCATCCGCTACACACCATCGAAGGCGATCATTGCAATGACGTGCTCATCGCCCATATAATTTGTGTCATTAGACACCATATTCAAATAATGTAACCGGTTACCAAATTCAAATAATGTAACCGAGTTACCATATTCAAAATGTTGTGACCGTAGTCACCATATAACGTTGGTGAGACCGAAGTCAACACCTTCTTCCCCTTTCACATAAATCCCGAATGCCCCAAAATATATATATATATATCATGCATAACATACTTAATTTCATATTCATATACATATATTCACATGTTATAAAATAACATATTTCATAATCCTATCAGAAGTAGGAAACGTACCTGAGTACTTTTGTACCACTTTAGGGTACTTAGCCATAGTCATATACTTACGTATAATCATATAATAAAAAAAATAATTGCCATATGAGATATCGAAAGTTAGTGTGCGTACACACCTGATTTGCTTAATAGATTCCTTGAAATCCCGAAGAACGATCTACCGATCTAGATTTTTACTCCTATATTCGGCTAACCATTAAAATATATTAACAAACTTATTTGGCTTAAAAACCAAATCCAAGTAGGATTTGTATTACTTACCTTGTTGCCGAATTAAAAGAGTGTAAATCAAATGCCAAAAATTGATAGTATTCCTTCCTTAAATTGGCTAGTCACTAAATCAGGTATTTATGTCAGTTTCTAACCTTTGAATAAATGGAAAAATAATTCCGAGTATCAAGATCAAACCTTGGCCGAATGTCACTTACCATAAAATTTCCAAATCTGAAGAGGATTCCTTAATATGCCTGTTGAAATCCCTACAACTTCATATGTTAGATCTGATCTAATTTTAATAAGTAGTATTTGGCCTTTAGCCGAATGTGCCTCACCTTAAATTCCTTGAATTCTGAAATCCCGAAACTCTTCCTTTGATATTCAGCCAAGAGACATAAAAGAGGTTATTTCCTTAGATCTTGATTAAAAGAATTTAGAAGAACAAAAATTAATTGTTCTTACCTTAGATCCTTGATCTTTATATTCGGTAATTGTGGAAACCTGAGAGACCCTTGTAGATTAGGCCAAAATTTGCTATTAGGATTAGTACCAATTTTGGTAAAAGAAAGGAATAGAAATTGATTGACCACAGATCTTACCCTTTTGATGTTGTAGTTGATTGCTCCTTTACTTAGAATCAACCAAGATTCGGCTTTGACAAGAGAAACGGAGAAGAAAATAGAAGAAAAGAGGATGGTTTTGTTCAAAGAAAATTCGCAGAGGGGAGAGAGCTATGAGAATTTCGCACATACTTTGGAAAGATGAGAGAATAGCCTTAATTCTCCTCTTTAACTGAAATTGCTATGCCAAGAGTCCTTGACTTGGCCACTACTCCCCATAAGTGATAATATTATCCTTTAATTATCACCCTATTAAATTAAAAGTATTTAATCCATCCTTTATCTCTTCATTTATCTTATTAAAAGAAAATCCTTTACTTAACACTTAATTTATCAAGTTTTAACCAAATAAAACTCTTCCCTTTTCTAGAAGTAGGTGCTGTCCACCCTAGTCTTGGAAGCAAAATAAAACCTTCAATATTTGCTTTCCAAGTGACTCGAACTCAGCCCTTTTCTCTTACACATGGTGCCATTTCCATAAGCCTTAAGTGACACCTTCAGGCCACTTTTCCAAGCCCGATTGTGTGTCAAATTTCACCAACTTTTACTTTTAAGGCCCTCTTGCCCTTATTTCTTATTTTGGACTTTAAAATTTGACATTTCGGCCTCATTTCTAAGTTTCCTAAAATTTTCGATCGGCTCTGTAACTTGCCATTTTTCTTACAAGTTCAAGTTTCCAAAATGTTCAGGTTTCCAAAATGTTCAAGTTTCCAAAATGTTCAAGTTTCCAAAATGTTCAGGTTTCCAAAATGTTCAGGTTTCCAAAATGTTCACTTTCCTAATTTGCTTAGGTTTCCAAAAATCATTCCAAATTTATTCCAAAACACATAAAAGATGTCCTTTTGTAGAATTAGGCCAAAATGCATAGGCCCTTTTCAAGATGTTACAGTTCTACCCCCTTAAAAATAATTTCGTCCTCGAAATTACTTACTATCATTCATCCGTACAGTCTAACTCACCACACTACGCTATTGCTACGCACTCTGATCTTAAAGAACTATCATACTTTCTAGACACATTCTCTAAGTTCACAATCAAGGTTCCATCCACTTCATTAGCAACATAAGATCGAACTAATCTTATAGCGAGTAAAGTAATGAAGTATAATCCATAAATAAGAAACTTACTCGTTGTCTCGTCTGGGCGCGTCACTATCCTCGCGACGGCTAATGGCATAAACTAACCTTGGCTGCCTGCTTCTGAACCTTCAACACCTCCGCTTGGTGCTCCACAACCTTGGTGGAACCATTACCTCGTTATTCGAACCTCGACCTCGCTGAGGTCATTGTCCTCCCTACCACTGATTAACATTACGAAAGGTGGCTATTTGTCATCTGATATTTTTAGACAGTCCTTGAGCATATGGTCCTTGGACCCACACTTAAGACATGCTCCTGTCTTTCTCCAACACTCACCTAAATGCTTCTTTCCACAATGCTCACAAGGACGATACTGCCCTCTGGTACCAACTTGTTGATCCTTCGGCCCATCAGTTCTAGGCCTCTTATTCCCCGATGATCCAGACAATCCAAAACCTCTTTCCGGCCTATTTTGATCAGTGTTCTGCTTGATAGAATCCTTAATTCCCTCGGCCACTTTAGCCTTATCCACTAAAGCAGAAAACTCCCGCTCCTGATGCGGTGCTATCAACAGTCTCAGGTCGTCTCCCAGTCCGTCCTCAAAACGGACACAGCGTTCATGCTCAGTTGCACTACCCCTTGAGCATAGTGGCTCAACCTCAGGAATTCCGCCTCATATTCTGCGACAGACTTACTCCCTTGCACCAACCCTAGAAAAGCCTTTCTTTATTCATCTGTATATCTGGTTCCCACATACTTCTTCTGAAATGCCTCTCTAACATACTCCCAGGTCAAATTTTCAGCCGTGGTACCATCCCGAACAGTTAACCACCATCGACACGCTTCATCGCAGAATAACGCCACCATCCCTTTCAACTTTTCCTCTCGAGTCGATCGAGCTCATCCATGATACGCCCGTTGCTTCCAACCAAGATTTCGGTGTATTGGGTGCCACATTAGATACTCCTCGAACATTTCACTCCATTAGCTCGGAGCCGTTCGTGTCTGACTTTCGATTTCCTGAATTTCCTCCTACACTTGCCACCAATTCCAAAACTCGCAGCACCGCCTGCGACACAGCATCTTCCCCCGTCTAAGCCTGCTGCTCAACATTAACGGTTGGGGTGGTGGTGGCGGCATTTCATTGTCGGACCCTTGACCCGATCTAATGGGTTCCGACACGGTCATCCTTCCTCTACCTCGACCACGATGACCACGTCCTCTAGAGCTCATTTTCTAACATCGAGATCTGATTAAGAAATTTTATGAATTAGTCATTGTTCCACTTATTTACCAGCGAAGGAGTTTTATGAAAAAGGGATTTAAGAGTGGTTCTTTCGTATACATACAAACACACAGTCTTTTCCTTTCATTCATTCATCCATCAAACAAGTATGAACCTTCGTTCATTCAGAGAAACGTTGTAGTTTTTTACTGTTTGTTGTTTTCCACTACCCAGGGGTATTTTCGTAATTTTTTCCTACAGGGGTATTTTCGTAATTTTCGTAAGAAAAATGTTCCTTGGTGTTTTTCCAAAAGTATTTTGAAAATTTTGAAGTCTAGGGGTAATTTAGAAAAATTTTGAAATCCAAGGGTATTTCGGTAATTTTTTACCTCAGGGGTATTTTGGTAATTTTTCACAAATCAGGGTAAATTTGTAAAATTTAATAAATTTGGGGTATTTCAAAAGTTATAAAACTTTGAGGGTTCTTTTTGAGAATTGTTCCTTCAAAAATGGAAATGTTGCAAAAATTTTGGAAATCAGGGTCATTTTAGTAATTTTGTAAGTTAGGGGCAATTTTGTAATTTTTCCAAAATTGAGGTATTTTGATATTTTACAAGTTAGGGCTTTTGAATGTTTATAAAATAATAAAATTTTGGTAAAGCTGTTGAGTAGTTGAATCATTTTATAAACCAAGGGCACTTTGGTAATTTTACCACTAAGGGCATTTTTGTAATTTTCTAAATCAGGAGTTTTTCAAAAAAAAATGTTGTAAAAATAATTTTCTTAGATTTAAAAGAAATTTTAAAAGTTTGAAAACTAGGGTTTGTTGTTTTGTTCTCTCTTTTTTTTTTTTTAACATGGCTAGTTCCTTTCGGGTTTTAGTCATTATGTTTAGCCTATGACCGAGCCCTCTTGGTCGTGGTGAACCAAAGCTACGCACTGTGCAGTGATTCATGTGGAGAGGAGGTGAGTCACGCGGATCGCTTAAATACCAAGCTCCCACCGAAACCATTCCTAGACATGCGCATGCAGAGGTTGCCACACCACCGAGCCCTCGGGTTAGGGTGAACCGAAGCTACGCACTGTAGGATTCTGCAAGAGGAGGTGAGTCACTAGGACCTGCTTAAATACCAGTCTCTTCCGGATCCAATCCTAGACATGCGCATGTGGGTTACCACACCCTAGCTCAAATGACTTAGCCATAGTTTTGTTCAAAGGCATTAAGTCTTATGTGGTTTTGTGTTTAAGTAGTCTAATCCTAGGGTTCAGGTTCCTATCATTCTATTCTACGTTCCATGCCTTTTCTACCCTTATATAGTTCACAGAATCACACATATAGTTAAGGGTACTTACTTGGTGGACTGCGGGTTGGAGACTTAGGGGCCGTGCCAGAAGCCTGCTTATTTTCAAAGATAATCATTTGGCTCGCTTTGAAAATGTTTTGGGCCTTAGCCCAAAGGCCGAGAGTTTAAAATTGGGCTCTGATACCAAATTAAAACACCCCACATCCGGCCCACGAGCCTGAACCGGATCTAGTATGTTCCTAAAGTAAACCGATTTCAAAGAATTTCGTTACTTAGAGAAAATTTGTAAAATTTTTAGAAAATGTTGTTGTGGATTGGGCTTAGATTGGAAACCCATTTAATTAATCTTGTAAATCCAATTTTTATTAAGGTGACAAAATAATTTTTAGGGTTTTAAAGAAAATAATATTTAACTTTTAGTCATAATAGTTCGTAACATAACAATTTAAAGTAAAACAGACTAAGAAAAATCCACTGGGCCTTATGGCCTTATTACATCAAGTAAAACCCAAAACAAATAACAAAGTCCAAATCGAATAAAATCTTCAAATGGAACATGGTCACCTCGAGGTCACCGTCCCGATCAAATCCTTGTTCATCACCGAAAATATTTCCCACAACGGGTGAGTCAACAGACTCAATGTGCACACAATACTAACATTCAACAAATCAGCATACATGTTCAAACATCGATTCATATAAAATAAATTATGATGCAACCCAAACCCAAGCCTAATGGTCCATCCGCTACACACCACCGTGCATTCGCTTGGTCCACACCGTGGGACTCCTAAGTCAACCCTCCATCCGCTACACACCATCGAAGGCGATCCATCGCAATGACGTGCTCATCGCCCATATAATTTGTGTCATTAGACACCATATTCAAATAATGTAACCGGTTACCAAATTCAAATAATGTAATCGAGTTACCATATTCAAAATGTTGTGACCGTAGTCACCATATAACGTTAGTGAGGCCAAGTCAACACCTTCTTCCCTTTCACATAAATCCCGAATGCCCCAAAATATATATATCATGCATAACATACTTAATTTCATATTCATATACATATATTCACATGTTATAAAATAACATATTTCATAATCCTATCAGAAGTAGGAAACGTACCTGCGTACTTTTGTACCACTTTAGGGTACTTAGCCATATTCATATACTTACGTATAATCATATAATAAAAAAATTAATTGCCATATGAGATATCGAAAGTTAGTGTGCGTACACACCTGATTTGCTTAATAGATTCCTTGAAATCCCGAAGAACGATCTACCGATCTAGATTTTTACTCCTATATTCGGCCAACCATTAAAATATATTAACAAACTTATTTGGCTTAAAAACCAAATTCAAGTAGGATTTGTATTACTTACCTTGTTGCCGAATTAAAAGAGTGTAAATCAAATGCCAAAAATTGATAGTATTCCTTCCTTAAATCGGCTAGTCACTAAATCAGGTATTTATGTCAGTTTCTAACCTTTGAATAAATGGAAAAATAATTCCGAGTATCAAGATCAAACCTTGGCCGAATGTCACTTACCATAAAATTTCCAAATCTGAAGAGGATTCCTTAATATGCCTGTTGAAATCCCTACAACTTCATATGTTAGATCTGATCTAATTTTAATAAGTAGTATTTGGCCTTTAGCCGAATGTGCCTCACCTTAAATTCCTTGAATTCTAAAATCCCGAAACTCTTCCTTTGATATTCGGCCAAGAGACATAAAAGAGGTTATTTCCTTAGATCTTGATTAAAAGAATTTAGAAGAACAAAAATTAATTGTTCTTACCTTAGATCCTTGATCTTTATATTCGGTAATTGTGGAAACCTGAGAGACCCCTTGTAGATTCGGCCAAAATTTGCTATTAGGATTAGTACCCGAATTTTTGGTAAAAGAAAGGAATAGAAATTGATTGACCACAGATCTTACCCTTTTTGATGTTGTAGTTGATTGCTCCTTTACTTAGAATCAACCAAGATTCGGCTTTGACAGTAGAAACGGAGAAGAAAATATAAGAAAAGAGGATGGTTTTTATTCAAAGAAAATTCACAGAGAGGGGGAGAGAGCTATGAGAATTTCGGCACACACTTAGGAAAGATGAGAGAATAGCCTTAATTCTCCTCTTTTAACTGAAATTGCTATGCCAAGAGTCCTTGACTTGGCCACTACTCCCCCATAAGTGATAATATTATCCTTTAATTATCACCCTATTAAATTAAAAGTATTTAATCCATCCTTTATCACCTCATTTATCTTATTAAAGGAAAATCCTTTACTTAACACTTAATTTATCAAGTTTTAACCGAAATAAAACTCTTCCCTTTTCTAGAAGTAGGTGCCGTCCACCCCTAGTCTTGGAAGCAAAATAAAACCTTCAATATTTGCTTTCCAAGTGACTCGAACTCAGGCCCTTTTCTCTTACACATGGCGCCATTTCCATAAGCCTTAAGTGACACCTTCAGGCCACTTTTCCAAGCCCGATTGTGTGTCAAATTTCACCAACTTTTACTTTTAAGGCCCTCTTGCCCTTATTTCTTATTTTGGACTTTAAAATTTGACATTTCGGCCTCATTTCTAAGTTTCCTAAAATTTTCGATCGGCTCTGTAACTTGCCATTTTTCTTACAAGTTCAAGTTTCCAAAATGTTCAGGTTTCCAAAATGTTCAAGTTTCCAAAATGTTCAAGTTTCCAAAATGTTCAGGTTTCCAAAATGTTCACTTTCCTAATTTGCTTAGGTTTCCAAAAATCATTCCAAATTTATTCCAAAACACATAAAAGATTTCTTTTTGTAAAATTAGGCCAAAATGCATAGGCCCTTTTCAGGATGTTTCACTTTATACTATTAAATTATATTTTTTTCTGTTACAATGTAGGAAGCTTCGTTTGGTAAAAAAGTTGGACGCGTTCAACTTTTTGACATTACGCATAGGAAGAAGGATGGATCTCCGATGACATCCGAAGCTGCAGAAATTATGGTATATTTACTTAATTAAATTTGATTTATTATAAATATTTCTAATGCTTAATTATAATAGTTTAATTCATCATTTGTAGTTTTAAATTTATAATGTTAAGTTATGTTGCATTCCTTCTTATTATATATTTCGTTCCTAACTCTTTCATTGATTTAATAGGATAAACTAAAGGAGAAGAAGGCGGAGTATGAAGCGGCTACTTCGACTGATAGTTCTATTAATCTTGAGGAGATTGATAACAGAATTATTACCGATGTTTTGGGTCCTAAAAGGTACGACTTCTTCGATTGATAGTTTTGTTAATCGTGAGTATATTGATAATAGAATTATCATTGATGTTTTTGGTCTTACAAGGTATGGTCGGGTTCGATTTCAAGGATCTGGTGTTACCTCGACCCAATATTTTGGATTCGGCTCCCAGCAATACATGCCTTCCGGGGGTCAATCTCGTGCTGAAGTTCAGAGGCTAAAAGACCAGATAGCTCTGATGCAAGAGAGCATGGTTGAGCGGAGGCAACAAATTACTGATGTTCAAAGAAAATATGAAGAACTCCAACAACAAATTAGGGCAGATGTGGAAGTGGCAGCAGTGAGGGAGGCAGCAGCAGTAGCGAGGGAGGCAGCGATAGCAGTGAGGGAGGCAAAGGTAGCATCGATGATAGCAGAGCAGAATAGAAAGTATGATGAGCTCTAACTATAACTTCAGCATATGATGCAGATGTTTTAGCAGTTGCAGAAGCCGCCATCATAGACATTTAGTTTCTCGTTGTAAGATTATTTTAACATTATTACATTTAACATTATTGTAACAACATTTTCTGTAACAGCCCGATTTAGGGCCTAGTTGGGATAGTGGTGCGAGGCTATGAACCCGAGGTGAAATTATGAGTTTTTCAAGTTTATGCCATGTTTGCACGTTAGTATGAAAGTTTTGTAAAGCAATTTTATTAAGTTGAGGTCAATTGGTCCAAAAAGGACTAAATTGCAAAAGTTGCAATATATGAGTTTCTAGAAGCTTTTTGCATGAAATAGCTTTAGAATAATAATTATGAGCCCTTAAATAGCAATTTTCCCAAAATTTAAGTTTTGGACAAAATTGGCCTTAAGAGACTATTATGAAAATTTTTAAGAGGAAGGGCATTTTGGTCATTTGGCCTCATTAGTGATTAAAATAGGATAAAGATGAGAGAAATTCACTCATCTTCTTCCTTTTTGCCGGCGAAAATTGGGAGACACCATAGCTAGGGTTCTTCATTTTTTTCAGGCTCATAGTAAGTTCATCTTAGCCCCGTTTTTAATATTCTTCGTATTTTTTAAGTTCCCGTAATATGAATTAGCTAATTTTAGCTACAAAATGGGCTAAGATGCATGTTCAAAAATCTACCCTTGAATGACATGCTTGTTAAATGATGTTTTATGGAAGTTTAAGAGAGTTTGATGTTAGATAAACATCTTTTCCTTAATGAATTTCATGAAAAATGGTAGTAGGGACCATTTTGTAACAGTTATAAAATTGGTCATACCTACTAGAAATAGTGAGAATTGATGATTTTTATAGAAGAGAAAATGATTCAGTTGAGTATGAAGTTTAAGAAAGTTGCATGAAAATCATTTTACGAGAATTGGGGCAAAAGTGCAAATATTAAAAAGTATATGGGCAAAATAATAATTTTGACAAGGTATGAGTTATGAGTCAATTTAGTCAATATGGTTCTTAAATGATCTATTTATGATTATAGATCAAGAAAAACGAAGCCCGGATCGAAACTGAGGCAAGAACAAAGTCGACATACATTTTGTATATTGAGGTAAGTTTCTATGATTTTTAAGCTTTATGATTTTTATCATTAAATTGCTTAATATAATGTATAATAATTGTATGAAATGATCATGTTATGTTCAAGCAAGTTATCATGTAAGTCCAAGGCAAGCTTGGCATTGATCAAGATATCATGTAAGTCTAAGGCAAGCTTGGCATTGATCAAGTTAGCAAGCAAGTTATCATGTAAGTCCAAGGACTCAAGCTTGGCATTGATCAAGTTAGAGAGCAAGTTATCACGTAAGTTCAAGGCAAGCTTGGCATTGATCAAGATATCATGTAAGTCCAAGGCAAGCTTGGAAATGATCAAGTTAGCAAGCAAGTCCAAGGCAAGCTTGGCATTGATCAAGTTAGCAAGCAAGTTATTATGTAAGTCCAAGGACTCAAGCTTGGCATTGAGTATGTTATCAAGAGCAAGACTTCATATAAGTCCATGTCAAGACATGGCCGTGAAACCAAGATGAAATAACCCATGTAAGACCATGTCTAGGATATGGTTTTGGCATCATATTATGTGGGAAGAGATTTAGTATCCTCGGTTATTCACAGAAATTTATCGGGAAAATAAGTAAGCTAAAAGAAGATAGCAAGAAAGCTAAGAAAGTAAAGTTAAAATCAAGATGAAGTTAGATGAAGTTGAGTATTATTCATGTTGTGAATGAGAAAGTAGATATCATAATTATTGTTATTATAGTATACTGATCAATGTGATCAAGTGATACAGGTATCATGGTTACCTTACAAGTATGATAATAGTAAGTATCATGAGACATGTAAGAATCTATGTGAGTAAGTAAGCTCTTTAGCTGAAATTCATGATACCATTGTTTATGTGAAATAGTTTATATTAAGAAATGATGATGCTATGAGTTGTTACATGCAAACTTACTAAGCTATATACTTACGTTATGATTCTTTCTTTCTATGCAGTCCCGCCAAACTAACTCGTGGATCATTAAAGTCGGAGCTCGCAACACACTATCAACTCTTATTTTGGTATAGCCAAGTTACTTTACTAAGTATGGCATGTATAGGAAACATTCATTTTGTGGACATGTTTTAAGAAGGGCTTTGTAAAGGCTATCAAGTTTATTATTCTTTTGTACATGGCTAAATGATTGGCCAAATTTGACTAAGCATGTATGTTTGTGGAGATTGATGAAGCATGTAGTATTATTCATAAAATTGGGTTGTTATTGCATCGTTGAATTGTGTATGGATATTATTTTTTTAGGGTGGCTAACAGCTTGGTAAATAGCCTATAAGTGCCCACATGATTGGACACACGGGCGTGTGTCAAGACCGTGTTAACCCTACACCTTAGTATTATTAATCATAATAGGCCACGGGCAAATCCAATAGCCGTGTGTGTATGCCGTGTAAGACACACGGTTTGGACATGGGCGTGTGCCCAGACCGTGTTAATTTGGTCAGTATATCAAGGATTAGCACACGGTCTAAGCCCACGGGCGTGTCATGGCCGTGTGAAATTAGTCAGTAACCTCCCACGGTTGGTAGTCATGGGCGTGTCTAAGCCGTGTGGAAATAGTCAGTAGTTCTACACGGTTTGAGGGCATAGGCGTGCTTAAGGGTACATGGACGTGTTGCAAGCCACACGGGCGTGTGAACCCTGCTTCCAAAAATGAGTTATTTGATTTTAATTCCTAAAGTTTTCTAACATGAGTTAAAGGCCTCATAGGCCCATGTTATATGTGTTGACTAAGAAAGTGAAGTTTTTAAGTTGGAACAAAATTTTATAGCCCGTAAGTACAGGTTTCAGTGAGTTCAAGCATAGTAATGTCTCGTATCCAGACCCAGTATCGGTCTTGGGTGCAGGGTGTTATATTTAGTGGAATCAGAGCTATGATTTAGTCAGTTCTAAGACTAACGTAGCACGAGCATGAGTCTAGCTATACATGCGATACGTAAGAATGTTTTTATAATGATAGTGTGATGACTCCTGACGACTTAAATTATGTTTATACATATAGTAAATGGATCCCGAAAGAGCTGAGATGGATGATGTAGAAAGTAACGCACCAGCTCCCACAGAAGGGACGGTGCCATATGAGAATGAGGATAGACCCACTACGGTGAGTCAAGAAGGAGTAGGAGAAGAGGCTAGAGAAGTCTTCCTCCATATGATGTATGCCTGGTACACGGAGTTCATTCAAGCGAACCTGAATGCACAACCCCCTTCACCCCCGCCTGTTCCACAACCTACTCCAGTAGCCCCTCAAGTAGTAGAGGTGGTAAGAGGAGGTAAACCTCCAATTGAAAGGATCAGGAAGCATGGGGCAAAAGAATTTCGAGCTAGAAAAGATGATGGTCCAGAAAGAGCTGAGTTTTGGTTAGAAAATACCATCAGAGTATTTAACGAACTGTCCTGCTCTCCTGATGAATGCATGAAGTGTGTAGTCTCTCTCTTAAGAGATTCTCCTTACCAATGGTGGAACACCTTTGTGTCAGTAGTACCAAGGGAAAGGATCTCATGGGAATTCTTCCAAGAAGAGTTTAAGAAAAAGTATATCAGCCAAAGGTTTGTAGACCAGAAGAGGAAAGAATTTCTAGAGCTGAAGCAAGGCAAAATGTCAGTAACTGATTATGAGTGAGAGTTCGTACGACTCAGCAAGTACGCTCGCGAATGTGTGTCTACTGAGGCCATTATGAGTAAAAGGTTTGGAGATGGTTTAAATGAGGACATTAAGCTGGTTGTTGCTATCCTCAAATTAAAAGAATTTGTTGTACTAGTGGAAAGGGCTTGTAAAGTCGAAGAACTGGTAAAAGAGAAGAAGAAATCTAAAATAGAGTCTCGCAGTTCTAAAAAGAGATAATGGAACAAGTCGTTCCAATCATCATCCAAGAAGTCAAGAGATTTTTCTACTCGAATAGCTACTTCCACTGGATTTTCAAGAAAAGGTAAGAGTAAGAAGTATTTGGGAAATAAAGCACAGACGACTTCGTTGCAAGTGTTAGAAAATTTAGATCTGACAGACTTGAATGTCCACAATGTGGCAGACGCCATTTGGGAGAATGCCGAGCACATGAAAATGCATGTTTTAGATGTGGTTCCCAAGACCATTTCATAAAAGATTGTCTAGAGATGACTAAAGAAGAGAGAACTCAGAACCCGAGGTCTGGGAGTATGGTCAGAGGGAGACTGCAGAGGAACCCGAGAAGTGGGGCAAGTGGGAGAGGCAACCCCAGAGAGCAGGCCGCGAGACCCGAGGGCAGAGCGCCTGCAAGGACTTATGCCATTCGTACTCATGAATAGGCATCTTCCCCTAATGTTATTATAGGTACCTTTTCTCTTTACAATACCAAAGTTATTGCTTTAATAGACCACGGATCCACACACTCTTACATTTGCATGAAATTAGTACCCGGTTTGGGTGTGCCTATAGATACCACATAATTTGTGATTAAGGTGTCTAATCCTTTAGGCAAGAGTATGTTAGTTGATAAAGTTTGTAAAGATTGTCCATTAATGATTAGATGTCATTGCTTTAAAGCAAATCTTATGTTGTTACCATTTGATGAATTCGACCTCAATCTTGGTATGGACTAGTTGACTACTCATAATGTAATTGTAAATTGTGGGAAGAAATACATTAAGATGAGATGTGAGAATAGGGATACTCTTCATGTAGAATCATATGAGCAAGGTAGATCATCAGTAATAATTTCTCATATGATGGCGCAGAGATATCTAAGAAAAGGGTATGAGGCATTTTTGGCCTTTGTATTGAATGATAAAGAGACAGAGTTAAAGATTGAATCAGTGCCGATAGTATGTGAGTATGTGGATGTTTTTCCTGAGGAATTACCAGGATTACCACCAACTAGAGAAGTTGAGTTTGGCATCGAGCTAGCTCCCAGTATTGTACCAATATCCATTACTCCTTATAGAATGGCTCCAACAGAGTTGAAAGAGCTGAAGTTACAGTTGCAAGAGTTGACAGACAAAGGCTTTGCAAGATCAAGTTGTTCACCATGGGGTGCTCCAGTTTTGTTTGTGAAAAAGAAAGATGGCACCATGAGATTATGCATTGATTACCGTCAGCTTAATAAAGTGACAGTAAAGAACAAGTATCCATTGTCTAGGATCAACGATTTGTTTGATCAATTGACAGGAGCGACTGTATTCTCCAAAATAGACTTGAAATCAGGGTACTACCAGTTGAGAGTGAAGGATTCAGATGTATCCAAGAATGCCTTTCGAACAAGATGTGGGCATTATGAATTTTTAGTCATGCCTTTTGGGTTGACCAATGCTCCTGTGGTATTCATGGACTTAATGAACCGCATTTTTAGACCATACCTTGATAAGTTTGTAGTTGTTTTTATTGACGACGTACTGATTTATTCCTGAGACGAGAATGAACATGCTGATCATCTACGGATAGTTTTACAGACTCTTCAAGAAAATCAGTTGTATGCCAAATTCAGTAAAAGTGAATTTTGGCTCAAGGAAGTGGGATTCCTAGGACATATTGTCTCGAGAGATGGAGTCCGAGTAGATCCAAGTAAGATCTCAGCTATAATAGAATGGAAACCATCGAAGAACATCACTGAGATTAGAATTTTTTGGGCCTAGCCGGCTACTATAGATGATTTGTCAAGGGGTTTTCTATGATTGCAACCCGATGACTAAATTGTTCTGAAGAACGTGAAGTTTGAGTGGTCGAAAAGATGCCAACAAAGTTTTGAGAAGTTGAAAGCAATCTTGTGAAGCTCCATCTTAGTACAACCCGAATCGGGGAAAGAATTTGTAGTCTCTGATGATGCATCCTTAAATGGATTGGCTGTGTACTCATGCAAGAAGGCAAAGTGATTGCTTATGCCTCAAGGCAGTTAAAACCTCATGAGAAGAATTATCCGACACATGACCTAGAATTGGCAGCCATAGTCTTCGCATTGAAGATTTGGAGACACCATTTATACGGTGAACGATGTCGGATTTTCACCAATCACAAAAGTTTGAAGTACTTGATGACGCAGAAAGAGTTGAACTTAAGACAAAGAAGATGGTTAGAGTTGATAAAAGACTATGAGTTGGTCATCGACTACCATCCAGGAAAGGCGAATATAGCAGTCGATGCTTTGAGTAGGAAGTCTCTATTTATTTTAAGAGCATTGAATTCAAGGATATCCTTATCCAAAAATGGCTCTATTTTAGCTAAGTTAAGAGCTAGACCAATGTTTCTTCAAGAGATCTTTGAAGCTCAGAAAGAAGATAGTGAGTTGCAAGTTAAGAGAGCTCAGTGTGAGTCAGGTGCTGAATCCAACTTTCGGATTAATTCTGATGGATATTTAATGTTTAGAGATAGAGTTTGTGTGCTAAGAAAAGAGGAGCTTATACAGAGAATTTTGTATGAAGCACATAATGGGTGTTTATCTGTACATCTGGGTAGCACCAAGATGTATAATGATCTAAAGCAATGATATTGGTGGTCAAAATGAAGAAAGACATTTCAGAATTTGTTACCAAGTGCATGATTTGTCAGCAAGTAAAGGCTGAACACCAAGTACCTTCGGGTTTACTTCAACCTATCTTGATTCTCGAGTGGAAATGGGACCGTATCACCATGGATTTTGTAATGGGTTTACCGTTGTCTCCGAGCAAGAAAGATGCTGTTTGGGTAGTGGTTGATAGACTCAAGAAGTCAGCCCACTTTATACCTGTACGAGTGAATTACTCCCTAGACAAGTTGGCAAACTTGTATGTTTTAGAAATAGTAAGACTTTACGGAGTTCCCTTATCGATCATATCGGATAGAGATCCGAGATTCACATCTAGATTCTAGAAGAAGCTGCAAGAAGCTTTGGGTACAAAATTGAGTTTTAGCACAGCTTTTCACCCTCAGACTGACGGTCAGTCTGAAAGGTTAATTCAAGTACTCAAGGACATGTTCAGATGTTGTGTTTTGGAATTCTAAGGCAGTTGGGAAAAGTTTCTCCCATTGGTAGAATTCGCCTATAATAATAGGTTTCAGTCGAGCTTAAAGATGGCGCCTTATGAGGCCCTATATGGGCGTAAGTGCAGAACTCCCTTGTTTTGGACTGAACTCAAGGAGAACCAAATTCACGAGGTTGATTTGGTTAAATAAGTCAAGAGAAAGTGAAAGTAATTCGAGAATGTTTAAAAGTCGCCTCGAGAGATGTAAATCCTATTGATTTAAAGAGAAAAGAGATCGAGTACCAAGTTGGGGATAAAGTCTTTTGAAAGTATCACCATGGAGAAAAGTTCTCGATTTGGTCAGAAGGCAAGTTAAGTCCACGTTTCATCGGACCTTCACGGGTTACAGAGAGAATTGGGCCGGTAGCTTACCGTTTGGCTTTACCATCAGAATTAGAGAAGGTACAAGATATGTTTCACGTGTCAATGTTACGATGCTACAGATCAGACCCTTCGCATGTAATTACCCCTTCAGAAATAGAGATTCGTCCCGACATGACTTATGGTGAAAACCAGTCAAGATTTTGGCTCGAGAAGTTAAGCAACTAAGAAATAAGAGTATTGCCTTAGTAAAGGTATTGTGGAAAAGGCACGGAATTGAAGAAGCTACATGGGAATCAAAAGAGAGTATGAGAAATCAGTATCCAAACCTTTTTGCTAGTGAGATTTTTGAGGACCAAAATCCCTAAGGGAGGGAGAATTGTAACAGCCCGATTTAGGGCCTAGTCGAGATAGTGGTGCGAGGCCACGAACCCAAGGTGAAATTATGAGTTTTCAAGTTTATGCCATGTTTGCACGTTAGTATGAAAGTTTTGTAAAGCAATTTTATTAAGTTGAGGTTAATTGGTCCAAAACGGGCTAAATTGCAAAAGTTGCAATATATGAGTTTCTAGAAGCTTTTTGCATGAAATAGCTTTAGAATAATAATTATGAGCCCTTAAATTGTAATTTGCCCAAAATATAATTTGTGGACAAAATTGGCCTTAAGAGACTATCATGAAAATTTTTAATAGGAAGGGCATTTTGGTCATTTGGCATTATTAGTGATTAAAATAGGATAAAGACGAGAAAAATTCACTCATCTTCTTCCTTGTTGCTGCCGAAAATTGGGAGACACCATAGCTAGGGTTCTTCATTTTTTCAAGCTCATAGTAAGTTCATCTTAGCCTGCTTTTAATATTCTTCGTATTTTGAAGTTCCAGATTATGAATTAGCTAATTTTAGCTATAAAATGTGCTAAGATGCATGTTCAAAAATCTACCCTTGAATGAAATGCTTGTTAAATGATGTTTTATGGAAGTTTAAGAGAGTTTGATGTTAGATAAACATCTTTTCTTTAATGAATTTCATGAAAAATGGTAGTAGGGACCATTTTGTAACAGTTATAAAATTGGTCATACCTACTAGAAATAGTGAGAATTGATGATTTTTATTGAAGATAAAATGATTTAGTTGAGCATGAAGTTTAACAAAGTTGCATGAAAATCATGTTACGAGAATTGGGGCAAAAGTACAAAATTAGAAAGTATAGGGGCAAAATAGTAATTTTCCAAAGTATGAGTTATGAGTCAATTTAGTAAATATGGTTTTTAAATGATCTATTTATGATTATAGATCAAGAAAAACGAAGCCCGAATCAAAATCGAGGCAAGAACAAAGTCGAGGACTAAATTGCACATCTACATACATTTTGTATATTGAGGTAAGTTTGTATGATTTATAAGCTTTATGATTATTATCATTAAATTGCTTAATATAATGTACGATAATTGTATGAAATGATCATGTTATGTTCAAGCAAGTTATCATGTAAGTCCAAGGCAAGCTTGGCATTGATCAAGTTAGCAAGCAAGTTATCATGTAAGTCCAATGACTCAAGCTTGGCATTGATCAAGTTAGCAGGCAAGTTATGTAAGTCCAAGGCAAGCTTGGCATTGATCAAGTTAGCAAGCAAGTTATCATGTAAGTCCAAGGACTCAAGCTTGGCATTGAGTATGTTATCAAGAGCAAGACTTCATATAAGTCCATGTCAAGACATGGCCGTGAAACCAAGATGAGATAACCTATGTAAGACCATGTCTAGGATATGGCTTTGGCATCATATTATGTGGGAAGAGATTTAGTATCCTCGATTATTCATAGAAATTCATCAGGAAAATAAGTAAGCTAAAAGAAGATAGCAAGAAAGCTAAGAAAGTAAAGTTAGAATCAAGATGAAGTTAGATGAAGTTGAGTATTATTCATGTTGTGAATGAGAAAGTATATATCATGATTATTGTTATTATAGTATACTGATCAATGTGATCAATTGATACAGGTATCATGGTTACCTTACAAGTATGATAATAGTAAGTGTCATAAGACATGTAAGAATCTATGTGAGTAAGTAAGCTTTTAAGCTGAAATTCAGGATACCATTGTTTATGTGAAATGGTTTATATTAAGCAATGATGATGCTATGAGTTGTTACATGCAAACTTACTAAGCTATATGCTTACGTTATAATTCTTTCTTTCTATTCAGTCCCGCCAAGCTAACTTGTGGATCATTAAAGTCAGAGCTCGCAACACACTATCAACTCTTATTTTGGTATAGCCAAGTTACTTTACTAAGTATGACACGTATAAAAAACATTCATTTTGTGGACATGTTTTAAGAAGGGCCTTTGTAAAGGCTATCAAGTTTATTATTCTTTTGTATATGGCTAAATGATTGGCCAAATTTAACTAAGCATGTATGTTTATTGAGATCGATGAAGCATGTAATATTATTCATAAAATTGGGTTGTTATTGCATCGTTGAATTGTGTATGGATATGATCTTCATTTCAGGGTGGCTAACGGCTTGGTAAATAGCCTGTAAGTTGTGTCAAGACCGTGTTAACCCTCACCTTAGTATTATTAATCATAATAGGCCACAGGCAAATCCCACGGCCCAGTGTGTATGCCGTGTATGACACACAGTTTGGACATGGGCGTGTGCCCAGACCATGTTAATTTAGTCAGTATATCAAGGATTAGCACACGGTCTAAGCCTATAGGCATGTCATGGCCGTGTGAAATTAGTCAGTTACCTCCCACGGTGGTAGACATGGCCGTGTCTAAGCTGTGTGGAAATAGTCAATAGTTCTACACGGTTTGAGGGCATAGGCGTGCTTAAGGGTACACGGGCGTGTTCCAAGTCACACGGCGTGTGAACCCTGCTTCCAAAAATGAGTTATTTGATTTTAATTCCGAAAGTTTTCTGACATGAGTTAAAGGCCTCGTAGGCCCTTTTATATGTGTTGACTAAGAAAGTGAAGGTTTTAATTTGGAACGAAATTTTATAGCCCGTAAGTACATGTTTCAGTGAGTTCAAGCATAGCAATGTCTTGTATCTAGACGCAGTATCGGTCTTAGGTGCGAGGTGTTACATTTTCATTCATTTAATTTATTGAATTTCAAGTATCATTTAGAACTAATGCATTTGGTGTGATTTTTATGCTAAATTTGCTGTTTTGGGTTGGAATTATATGTTATATTTATTGTTATTGGTTGGTTTTAGTGCAGGAGGGGCATAATATTGAATAAATTGTATAATGTAAATATATACAAATTAGCGGCGTTTGTTAAAAAAACACCGCTAAAAGTCATGTCCTTTAGCGACGTTTGTGGGAAAAGCGCCGCTAAAAGTCATGTCCTTTAGCGGCATTTGTGGGAAAAGCGCCGCTAAAAGTCATGACCTTTAGCGGCGTTTGTTGAAAAAGCGCCGCTAAAAGTCATGACCTTTAGCGGCGTTTGTGGGAAAAGTGCCGCTAAAAGTCATGACCTTTAGCGGCATTTGTGAAAAAAGCATCGCTAAAAGTCATGACCTGTAGCGGCGTTTGTGGGAAAAGCGACGCTAAAAATCATGACCTTTAGCGGCGTTTGTGGGAAAAATGCCGCTAAAAGTCATGACCTTTAGTGGCGTTTGTGGGAAAAGCGCCGCTAAAAGTCATGACCTTTAGCGGCGTTTTGTGGAAAAAGCGCCGCTAAAAGTCATGACCTTTAGTGGTGTTTTTTTCTTAAAAACGCCGCTAAATTTTGCGGCGTTTGTATTAGCGACGTTTTTTGCGGCACTTTTAAAAGTGTCGTAAATACTTTTAGTGGTGCTTATAAATGTCGCTAAAGGCCAAAAAAATGCCGCTAAAAGTTTGTTTTGTTGTAGTGTTGGTATATGCATGGCAACGCTTTTTCACAAGTGTGGCCATAAGTCAACATAAGCTGACCCTTATTGAAGGGTTGTGAAAAGTTTAGTCAATACCGACCTTTAAAAAAGGTTGGGAAAGACCTAGTCAAGTCCAACCTCTGAAAAAGGTTGTTATAGACATGTTTAAGGCAAACTTAAAAAGGTATAGTTCTTGTCTAAGGGAACTTTTACAAATGGTTAGGATAGATCCGTCTAAGGCAACCTTAAAAAAGTTGGTATAGACCTTGTCTAAGGCAACTTTTAAAAACGGTTAGGATAAATTCGTCTAAGGAAACCTTAAAAAGGTTGGGATAGACCTTGTCTAAGACAACCTATAAAAAAGGTTGGGGTAGACCTATCTAAGGCAACCTTAAACAAGTTGGGATAGACCATGTCTAAAGCAACCTTTAAAAAAGATTGGGATAGACCCACCTAAGGAACCTTAAAAAGGTTGGGATAGACCTTGTCTAAGACAACCTTTAAAAAAGGTTGGGATAGACCCGTTTAAAGCAACCTTAAAAAGGTAGGGATAAATCTTGTCTAAGGCAACCTTTAAAAAAGGTTAGGATAAACCCGTCTAAAGTAACCTTAAAAAGATTAGAATAGACACGTATAATGTAATTTTTTTTAATTTCAATATTAATATATTTTTATAAATATTTACAAGTGAATAATGATAGGATTTGTGCTTTAAATACAACTAAAAATATAAAATTAAAATTAAAATAAATATTGAATATTCACTACAAAAATCGATCCAACAATTAAAATACACTAACATTTAGCTGAAATGTATACTACTAACATTCAAAAGTTAACAAATAAAAAACTACCTAAGATGATGGACATTGATATTTTTCTACATAAAAGCTAATATATTTTGAAACTACAACTTCAATTCCAAGAAACTCTGTTGATCTCTTATTTCTACGAAGGTAGCCCCAAGAAACTTCAATTCCTTTCGTTAAGTTTTTCCTTCTCATAATCCTGTCCTACAGCCTGCATTAAAGTAATAAGAAGTTAGACATTGTAAGCTTGCAAGAAAGCCTGGTATGAAGATAAATGAATATAATTATATGAAGATAAATGAACTAACCTTGACACCTTTAAAGATAAATCAAAGTTCAGAACTTCAAATGCAGACCATTTGTAGATATAAAAAAAACATTCAGTAATGTTAACCAAGACCTCCAAATAAGAGTGCAACAGCAAGTCATTCAAAACTTGGCTAACCATTATAAAATAAATAGAGCAACATAGTAAGGTTCAAGGTGGTAATGGTTACTTTTCTAATCCTACAAGCAGTAATAATTAGAACAAACATGACAAGATCTATATTTTGTAGTCTGTAATAGAATTTAAAAAAAAAATTTCTTGAAGATGGGCAACAAGCATGTGATTAGCAAGCTTGAGATACAACTTTCTTGTATTATTTTGTGTTGAAAGTGGTTTTTGACAGTAAATAGATTTTGGAAAGTGAATGGATTACTTCAGCTGAATTTATTGATGGGGAAAATTTTCAATATCTTGTGTGTGGAGCTGGTTCCCTTCTATTAACTTGCTTAAACAGTTGGTATTGATTTCATGGATGGAACTTGTAGCTAGGAGTAAAGGCTTGTACGGATAAGGAGAAAACTTAACCAAACCCTCTCTAGATGATCTCAGAATCCACTAGCACATGGCGATTCATCTTAGTTTCTTAAAGATGCATGACATCATAGACCAAGATTTCATTTGGCATGCCAAAAGAATATAATTGCAAAAGGTTTTACAAAGTTTAAATTTTAACAAAATAAAAGAAAAGGAAAAGTTCAAAACAACCCTAAAATATTACCTTGATGTGACAATTATTTATATGATGATGATAGTTATGGCAAACGATAGATATGCTTCCCAAAAGAAATGTGTTACATGCACTAATAGAAAAAAATTAAGAAAACACAATTGAACTAACATTGGTGAATACTTACCCTCTTGAGCACTGAAGATAAAATAGGGTATTAAATGATATGCAACTTGAACAATTAAGGAAGATCCCAAGCCCGCATTCAAACACGAAGATATAGTAAAATAAGTTTAACATTGTCAATGACAGAAACATAAAGATTGTGAATTATGTGATAAGGATGATCAATCAGAAAATAAGAACTCACAGCTGAGTGAGATATGAAAAGAAAAGAAATATTGTTTGTAATAAATGAAGGCACATGCATCAAATAATTTAGATTACCTTAGCAAACAAATTTTTCAAAAAGAAATAGATAAAATAGTTACCATCTATCTAAGGACTTTTCATTTTCCCTAACTCAAACATGTGTCTAGGGGTAAGATACTCAAAATATAAGGAGAAACTTTGAAAACATTGAACATATTCGTGTGGGACACTACATCCATCCGACAATCGCCACCGAGTTCGAGCAGCATAGGTTACCATAGTTCAACAACATAAGTTTTCAATAATAAATTGTTCACTTTTATTATTACAAGACATAGACAAGAAAGCCATTTGTCTTTACACATATTCTCTACAATAATGGTTTTTGTTAGAAAAATAGGGCATGTATATACATAAGGAACCATGAGAATAACACATTCATATTTCGAGCCTAATAGCTAATTGAGTGCACATCAGTAAAAGATTCCATGTCCAACTTTATACTGGACAAGGGTCATGTAACATCCTAGATTAGGGGTTATGCATTTGTGCATAATTCATGAGTAGTAGGTTTTGGCAGTGTTTGGAAGTGAATTAAGGGTTTTTAAAATCCTAGGATGGAAGAGAAAGCTTTGGACAATTATTGGTTTTTAAGTTAAAAACAAGAAGTGATGTGGAAAAGTGGCAAAGGACGCCACCTAAGGTGCAAGGGTTGTGGCATCAAGTGAAGTACTTTGAGGGAAGAGGTTCGAATCCCATTGTGTGCATTTTTGCTTAATTTTATGAAATAGCATGTTTACTATGATATGTGGTGTGCATTTTTAGAGCCTTGGAAATGTAAGGAAATGTATGAAAATGTATGGAAATGTATGGAAATGTAAGGAAATGTATGGAAATGTATGGAAATGTATGGAAATATAAGGAAATGTATGGAAATGTATGGAAATGTATGGAAATGTTTGGAAATGTAGGGAAATGTAAGGAAATGTAGGGAAATGTCCTGGAAATGTAAGAAATGACTTAGAAATGTTAAGTTTCAAAAAGAGGAAAGTGAACATTTTGGAAATGCTAAGTTAAAAAGAGGAAAGTGAACATTTATGGAAACTAGGAAAATGATTTAGAAATGATTCAAAAGAGGAAAGTGAACATTTATGGAAACTAGGAAAATGATTTAGAAATGATTCAAAAGAGGAAAGTAAACATTTCGGGAAACTTGGAAATGTAAGGAAATGTCAAGTTAAAGAGCCAAACGAAAATTTTTGGAAACTTAGAAATGACTTAGAAATGTCGAGTTTTAAAGTTTAAAAAAGGAAATTAAGGCAAGGTGGCCTTAAGAGAAAAAGTATGTGAAATTTGACACACAATCAGGCTTGGAAAAGTGGCCTGAAGATACCACTTAAAGCCCAGTGAGTGACATCACTCAGGTGAATGATTTGGGCCTCGTATGGCCACAAGGAGTTCAATAAGAACAAGTTTAAAATTCGGCTCATCAAGGGAAGGGGGTGGACGACATCTAGCTAAGACTTTAAGTAATTTTTATTTAATTACTTAAAGATGAAGCAATGGACGGCAATAGGGACTCTTAAAGGAAGAGTTTAATTCTCCTTAAAACTCAGCTAAATAGGTGGATAAATGATGACTTATTTTAGATTATTTTCAAAGAGATAATTGAAGGATTATTCTTTAATTTTTAATTAAAGAGATAAAGTTATCACATAAGGAAGAGTGGTGGCCAAGCAAAGGATTCTTGGCCTAGTAATTTCGGCTATAAAAGGAAGAGAATAGGGCTATTCTTCATTCATTCTCCCTCTCTTTTCTTCTGCCGAATTTCTTTCTCCTCTCCTCTCCAAGATTTTCTTCTTCTCAAGCCAAATTCTTCATAGCCTCAAAAGCCAAAAATAAGCAAAGCCCTAGCCGATTTCTTCATAGTTACAGAAGTTGAAACTTTGTGTTACACATCAAAGCCATAGCTGAATATCTCAAGTGGCTTCAAGCTTAGGTGCTGTCGAATTCTTCAGTAAGGGTAAGATTAGGTTCGATTCTCATTCTATTTCTTTTAAGTCTATCAAAATTAAGATTCTAACACCCTCAATATATTGTTACCGAAACCTTGAAGAGATCTTTCGGGATTTACTAAGTGTCGACTACAAAGAAAGAGAAATTCTTTTCAGAAGGTACACCATAGTCCACGTGTTCCTAGTTATTCTATGAGTTTTGGATTTAAAATCCACAAGGTAAGTACCTATAGCATTCGACCAAGGCTTATTTTAGTGTTTGGATCTATCTTTATTATCTTAAAAGCGAAAACTAATATGTTAAAGGGATCTAGAGTTGGTAGAATACAAGGAAGGAGCATAAGCAAAGTTTTGGATTTGAGAACTCCAAGGTAAGTGTATTCACATATTCGCCAAGGCCCTATCTTAAGTACTTAGATCTATTTGTTTTAACTGAAAACTAATTGATTCAAGGGATCTAGTGATTAGCCGATTTCAAAGGGGAAGTATACAAGTTTTCGGGATTTGATTTTTATTCAATCGGCATTAAGGTAAGTGCACAAATCCTACTAGGATTTGGTTTTATGGCCGAATAGGCCTTATATTAACATACTAAGGTTGGCCGAATGTAGGAACTTGAGATCTAAGGCAGTAGATCAAATTTTGAGATTTCAGTGAAGTTGTTAAGCGAATCAGGTGTGTACCCCACACTAAATCTTGATAGATTTACGGCTTTAATTTTATTACATGTGCTAATATAAAAAGTGTAAGAATATGGCTAAGGTATCGTGTGTACCCCACACTAAATCTTGATAGATTTACGGCTTTAATTTTATTACATGTGCTAATATAAAAGTGTAAGAATATGGCTAAGGTATCGTATGTACCCCACACTAATCTTAGTAGATTTATGGCTTAAATATGATATATATGTTAATGTGAAAGTGTAAGAATATGGCTAAGGTATCGTGTGTACCCCACACTAAATCTTGATAGATTTACGGCTTTAATTTTATTACATGTGCTAATATAAAAGTGTAAGAATATGGCTAAGGTATCTTGTGTACCCCACACTAAATCTTGATAGATTTACGGCTTTAATTTTATTACATGTGCTAATATAAAAGTGTAAGAATATGGCTAAGGTATCGAGTGTACCCCACACTAAATCTTGATAGATTTACGGCTTTAATTTTCTTACATGTGCTAATATAAAAGTGTAAGAATATGGCTAAGGTATCGTGTGTACCCCACACTAATCTTAATAGATTTATGGCTTAAATATGATATATATGTTAATGTGAAAGTGTAAGAATGTGGCTAAAGTACCATATTGGTACAAAGTACTCAGGTACATTTTCCTACTCCTACTAGGATTACGAAATATATTATACTCAACATGTGAAAAGTGACATGAATGTGAATTTAAGTATGATATGCATGATATGAATAATATGGGGCATTCGGGTTATTTGAGAAAGGGGAAGTGAATGTGATGACTTCGATCTCACTAAGTGAAACGTGATGACTTCGGTCTCACTAAGAATATGTGACGACTTCGATCTCACTAAGTGAATGTGGTGACTTTGGTCACATTAAGTGAATGTGGTAACTTCGGTTACATTATCTAAATATGGTGTCTCATGACACAAATATCTGGTGGCTATGCCACAAAATTTTATGTGGTCGATGAGCACGTCGACTGCAGCGACTGCCTTCGATAGTGTGTAGCGGATGGAGGGTTGACTTAGTAGTCCCCACGGTGTGCAGGTTGGTATGGGTGGAGTGTAGTGGATGGCATATAGGTTTGGGTTCGGGTTTGCATCATTACCTTGAATTTTTATATGAATATGATATGTATGGTGTGCCTATTTCTATTATGTTTTGGTGTTGGTTACACATTGAGTCTATCGACTCACCCGTTGTAGGAATATGTTTTGGTGATGAGCAAGAATGGATCGACTACAGAACTTATGGTGGCCATGTTCACTTGAAGTTTAATTTAATTTGAATCTTTATTTTATTTTAAGTATCTGTAAAATTTTATTTTGGGTTTCATTTTATGTAATAAGGCCATCGTGACGATTTTTATTTCGGCTTTAATTACTATGTTATGAATTTAGGGCTTTATAAAGAATAAGCCCATTTAATTTAAAATAAGTTTAAACATTTTGTCACCTGAAACAAATGAGTTTTTGATATAAAATAAAAACTTTTTCAACTCGAGTCCAACCCACAACAAAATATCTTCCAAAACACACAGTTTTCAAAGTATTCGAATGAATTTGAACCAGTTGCTTCGAGGAACATACCAGATCCGATCCATTCTCGTGGGCCGAGTGTGGGGTGTTTCAGTTTGGTATAGAGCCCAATTTTAAACTCTCGGCCTTGGGTTTAAGGCCCAAAATGTTTTCAAAGTTAAGCCCAAAAGGAATTTTGTGAATTAAGCAGGTTTTTTTGGCATGGCCTACTAAGTCTCCGACCCGCAGTCCACCAGGTAAGTACTTCTGACTTCTGAAGTGATATGAATATGTGAAATGTATGGGCTTTTATGGAAACGTAGATTAGTCTAATAAGTATTTGAACCCTAGGACTAGTGTACCCCAACAATTACATAAGACTTTAATGCACAATTAAACAAACCTATGTCTAAGTCGCCGAGTTAGGGTGTGGCAACCGTTGTGTGCATGTCTAGGATTGGTTTCAGTGGGAGCTTGGTATTTAAGCAGTCCTAGTGACTCACCTCCTCTCCACTCGAATCCTACCTGGCGCGTAGCCTCGGTTCACTCTAACCAAGAGGACTTATACACGGGCTAAACCCCTAACTAAAACCCGAAAGGGACTAGCCGTATTTTATGGAAACCTTAGTTTTAAAATTTCTAAATTATTTTCTTGATTTGAAAAAGATTATTTTTATAAAATTTTCCTTACTTTACAAAAGCATCCAAGAATTCTATTTTGCAAATATTAATACCTTGACTTTGGAAAATTACGAAATTGCCCTTGACGTACAAAATTACCAAAATGACCCCGATTTCCAAAATTTTTGCAAACATCACCAATTTGGAAAACAAATTCTCAAAAAGAACCCCCAAGTTTTGCAAATTTTGAAATACCCTTGATTTATTCATATTTACAAATTTACCATGGTTTATTACCAAAATAACCCCGAGCTCTAAAATTACCGAAATACCCCCAGATTTCAAAATTTTCCAAAATACCCCGGGAATTTAAAAATTCCAAAATACTTTTTGACAAGATCATTAAGGAACTTTTTCTTCTAAAAATTACGAAAATACCCCTATAGGACAAATTACGAAAATACCCCCAGGTAGTGGAAAAACAACAACAATGAAAGTTACAACATTTCTCTGAATGAATGAATGTTCATAATTGATTGATGGATGTATGAATGTAAAGACTGTGTGCATGTATGAATATGAAAGAACCACTTCTAAAAATTCTTTCCATAAAACTTCTTCGCGGTTAATCAGTGAAACAAAATTTTTTTAATACATAAAACTTCTTAAACAGATTAAATCGCGACGTTAGAAACAAGTTCTAAGGGACGTGAACTTAGAGATTGTGCCTGGAAAGTATGATGGTTCTATTAAGATCGAGTCTTGCAGCGTAAGCATAGTGCGGTAAGAAGGATTGTACGACTGTTAGTAAGTAATTTCGAGGACGAAATTATTTTTAAGGAGGGTAGAACTGTAACATCCTAGATTAGGGGTTATGCGTTTGTGCATAATTCATGAGTAGTAGGTTTTGGCAGTGTTTGGAAGTGAATTAAGGGTTTTTAAAATCCTAGGATGGAAGAGAAAGCTTTGGACAATTATTGGTTTTTAACTTAAAAATAAGAAGTGATGTGGAAACGCCACCTAAGGTGCAAGGGTTGTGGCATCAAGTGAAGTACTTTGAGGGAAGAGGTTCGAATCCCATTGTGTGCATTTTTGCTTAATTTTATGAAATAGCATGTTTACTGTGATATGTGGTGTGCATTTTTAGAACCTTGGAAATGTAAGGAAATGTATGAAAATGTATGGAAATGTAAGGAAATGTATGGAAATGTAAGGAAATGTATGGAAATGTATGGAAATGTATGGAAATATAAGGAAATGTATAGAAATGTATGGAAATGTTTGGAAATGTAGGGAAATGTCCTGGAAATGTAAGAAATGATTTAGAAATGTTAAGTTTCAAAAAGAGGAAAGTGAACATTTTGGAAACTTGGAAATGTTAAGTTAAAAGAGGAAAGTGAACATTTTTGAAATGCTAAGTTAAAAAGAGGAAAGTGAACATTTATGGAAACTAGGAAAATGATTTAGAAATGATTCAAAAGAGGAAAGAGAACATTTATGGAAACTAGGAAAATAATTTAGAAATGATTCAAAAGAGGAAAGTAAACATTTCGGGAAACTTGGAAATGTAAGGAAATGTCAAGTTAAAGAGCCAAACGAAAATTTTTGGAAACATAGAAATGACTTAGAAATGTCGAGTTTTAAAGTTTAAAAAAGGAAATTAAGGCAAGGTGGCCTTAAGAGAAAAAGTATGTGAAATTTGACACACAACAAGCTTGGAAAAGTGGCACCAAGATACCACTTAAAGCCCAGTGAGTGACGCCACTGTGTGGATGATTTGGGCCTCGATGGCCACAAGGAGTCCAATAAGAACAAGTTTAAAATTGACTTATCAAGGGAAGGGGGTGGACGGCATCTAGCTAAGACTTTAAGTAATTTTTATTTAATTACTTAAAGATGAAGCAATGGACGACAATAGGGACTCTTAAAGGAAGAGTTTAATTCTCCTTAAAACTCAACTAAATAGGTGGATAAATGATGACTTATTTTAGATTATTTTCAAAAAGATAATTGAAGGATTATTCTTTAATTTTTAATTAAAGAGATAAAGTTATCACATAAGGAAGAGTGGTGGCCAAGCAAAGGATTCTTGGCCTAGTAATTTCGGCTATAAAAGGAAGAGAATAGGGCTATTCTTCATTCATTCTCCCTCTCTTTTCTTCTGCCGAATTTCTTTCTCCTCTCCTCTCCAAGATTTTCTTCTTCTCAAGCCAAATTCTTCATAGCCTCAAAAGCCGAAAATAAGCAAAGCCCTAGCCGATTTCTTCATAGTTACAAAAGTCGAAACTTTGTGTTACACATCAAAGCCATAGCTGAATATCTCAAGTGGCTTCAAGCTTAGGTGCTGTCAAATTCTTCAGTAAGGGTAAGATTAGGTTTGATTCTCATTCTATTTCTTTTAAGTCTGTCGAAATTAAGATTCTAATACCCTTAATATATTGTTGCCGAAACCTTGAAGAGATATTTCAGGATTTACTAAGTGTCGACTACAAAGAAGGAGAAATTCTTTTCCCGAAGGTACACCATAGGCCACGTGTTCCCTAGTTATTCGGTGAGTTTCGGGATTTAAAATCCACAAGGTAAGTACCTATAGCATTCGCCAAGGCTTATTGTAGTGTTTGGATCTATCTTTTATTATCTTAAAAGTGAAAACTAATATGTTAAAGGGATCTAGAGTTGGTCGAATACAAGGAAGGAGCATAAGCAAAGTTTTGGATTTGAGAACTCCAAGGTAAGTGTATTCACATATTCGCCAAGGCCTATCTTAAGTACTTAGATCTATTTTTTTAACTGAAAACTAACTGATTCAAGGGATCTAGTGATTAGCCGATTTCAAAGGGGAAGAATACAAGTTTTCGGGATTTGATTTTTATTCAATCGGCATTAAGGTAAGCGCACAAATCCTACTAGGATTTGGTTTTATGGCCGAATAGGCATTATATTAACATACTAAGGTTGGCCGGATGTAGGAACTTGAGATCTAAGGCAGTAGATCAAATTTTGGGATTTCAGTGAAGTTGTTTAATCGTGTGTACCTACACTAAATCTTGATAGATTTACGGCTTTAATTTTATTACATGTGCTAATATAAAAGTGTAAGAATATGGCTAAGGTATCGTGTGTACCCCACACTAAATCTTGATAGATTTACGGCTTTAATTTTATTACATGTGCTAATATAAAAGTGTAAGAATATGGCTAAGGTATCGTGTGTACCCCACACTAATCTTAATAGATTTATGGCTTAAATATGATATATATGTTAATGTGAAAGTGTAGGAATGTGGCTAAAGTTCCATATTATGGTACAAAGTACTCAGGTACGTTTTTCTACTCCTACTAGGATTACGAAATATGTTATACTCAACATGTGAAAAGTGACATGAATGTGAATTTAAGTATGATATGCATGATATGAATAATATGGGGCATTGAGTTATTTGAGAAAGGGAAGTGAATGTGATGACTTGGTCTCACTAAGTGAAACGTGATGACTTGGTCTCACTAAGAATATGTGACGTCTTGGTCTCACTAAGTGAATGTGGTGACTTCGGTCACATTAAGTGAATGTGGTAACTTCGGTTACATTATCTAAATGTGGTGTCTCATGACACAAATTTTCGGTGGCTATGCCACAAAATTTTATGTGGTCGATGAGCACATCGACTGTAGCGGCTGCCTTCGATGGTGTGTAGCGGATGGAGGGTTGACTTAGTAGTCCCCACGGTGTGCAGGTTGGTACGGGTGGAGTGTAGCGGATGGCATATAGGTTTGGGTTTGGGTTTGCATCATTACCTTGAATTTTTATATGAATATGATATGTATGGTGTGCCTATTTCTATTATGTTTTGGTGTTGGTTACACATTGAGTCTATCGACTCACCCCGTTGTGGGAATATGTTTCAGGTGATGAGCAGTAATGGACCGGGACGGCAGAACTTGTGGTGGCCATGTTCAGCTTGAAGTTTAATTTAATTTGAATCTTTATTTTATTTTAAGTACTATAAAATTTTATTTTGGGTTTCGTTTTATGTAATAAGGCCATCGTGACGATTTTTATTTTGGCTTTAATTACTATGTTATGAATTTAGGGCTTTATAAAGAATAAGCCCATTTAATTTAAAATAAGTTTAAACATTTTGTCACCTGAAACAAATGGGTTTTTGATATAAAATAAAAACTTTTTCAACTCGAGCCCAACCCACAACAAAATATCTTCCAAAACACACAGTTTTCAAAGTATTCGAATGAATTTGAACCAGGTTACTTCGAGGAACATACCAGATCCGGTCCATTCTCGTGGCCGGGTGTGGGGTGTTTCAGGTCATGTTGTTAACAATAACCATGGTCTGCAGCCATCAAGATGTTGTCCAATCAATCTTTCTGAAAGAAGATAGTACTCTCTTATTTATTTTATGGCTTTGTTGCATGTACGCTTGAATTTACCTTAACACAATGAATAACACTTCGAACTTCCAAACCACAGGAAAACTCATAGAGAATGACATATACCATGTGGTCTACATAGATGACATGTTGGTAAATAAAATTAAATATAACAAACATTCAAGTGATGACCTTTCTAATAACTAAAATGCTCTAATAGACTTACAACATTTGTGTGCACAATTCCAGGTGATACAAACACAACGTTAACACCAGCTTCAACAGGTAGCCGTTTGTGGAGGACACTACTAAACATGACCTGCAAGCAAAGGCACCACTTTCATAAGCCATTGTCGATGTAATATATTTTACTTTACATCTTGCTTATATCCAACTTTTTATTTCTAAATGATTAGTTACTACAATAGGATGAAAAATCATGTATGTTGTAGAAAACTCCAGAGGTTGCATTGAGTTGAAAGACAACTTACTTGTTAAACTAAGTGATCTCTCTCCATATTTAAATTTAGAAGAGAGAAAAAAAATTATAATTGTATTGTTGCCAAGGAGACATCCCAATTGTTAGCAATTGAATATTTTAACTAGGAGGTCTCAAATTCAATAGAAGAAGAAATAAGAATCATTTACTACGACAATTAGGATAAATGAAATAGATTTTTGTGCATAGCGTGTCAAATTGCCAGTATGTGAAATGCAATCAGGCCACCTTACAAAGCTTGTGAAAAATCCAGCCCCCACCAAGTTCAGTCTCCATCATCTTTACAACCTCTTGCACCTACTAACACGACAATATTGCAATAAAGAACCTCACTATCATCAAGTTAAAATAAATTATAAAAGCAAAACCGTGTAATATTCTCAAAAACCCAAAATCTTAGCCTTATTCCTCTGAGCTAGAGTATCAGAATCCAAAACCAAAATGACTTGACTTCGTTCAACATTGGGCACATGAACAACCCTCTCATTTCTCCATCCCTGTAAAATGAAGCTAGAAGTCAAAAGATTCCATGAAAATTACCATTCTTTCACTACATTTCAAAATTCTTCAAATACTCTATTAGCTTTGGATCGAATAAACTTCTTTTTTTGCTACTATTGTATTTATGTAAAAAGCGGAAGAACAATCGAATCTGTAGAAGGCATGTTAAAAAGCACAAAGCGAAAACACAGAGAAGCTTCTTCATGTGTATATATATAGTATTAAGCAAATTAGAGATGTACCTTGAATTGTACCCCAAGAGTGAAATTCTTGTGAAAATGGAATGGTTCCTTTCATCAACTTCATCCACAGGAGAATACTTGACCCCACAAATTGAGCAGTATGGAGAAGAAAATTAGATTGACCTAACTCCAAATGAAACTGTGCATAACTTCCCTTTTATTTAGATTTCTCCCATTTGAACCACATTCTTCCCTTCAAACCCTAGTCTCGATATGGGTTTATCGAACTTGTCATCGCTGATTCTTTTTCTTGTCATTCCTTAAGAAGTCCCAAAAGTAAATAAAATTAAAAAAAAAAACAAAAATCCAGACTTTTTGTAGAAAAGAAAATACCCATTAAAATTTGAAGGTCTACGTGTAGGTGTTGACAATGGTGTGCTGACTCTTCTCCTAGGTGGCTAATTCATCGTTTTCATCCCCGTTGAAAACTGGATGTGAAATTGAGCACTCAACTGACAGAGAAGAAGAAGGAGGCTTGAAGAAGGAATTTATTTTGGATTACCAAAATTAGTGAAACAAACTTGGAATTATGGCTAAAGAAATTCATTGAAGTGTGAGGATTTTAACGGAGATGAGAGAAATTTGTAAGCGGAGATGCAACACTTTGATGCAGAGGATTGGGGAAAATTTTAGGGATTTTGGGGAAGGGGATTTGGGGAAAATAGAACAAGGAAAAAAAGAAAAGGATTTCGGGTGAAAATTGAGGATTTAGGGGAGGTGGTGAAAATAAAACGGCGTCGTATAGTAAAAAGTTTTTGTTTTAATTTTTTTTCATTTTTAACATATTTTTTTTCATATGTTTTCATATTTTCTAATTTTTGAATATTTAATTTTTAACAGAAATATGGACTAAAATATTAAATTTTAAATTTTAAATATTTTGAAGATTTTTATAATTTTAAATTAACATATAAAACAAATAGTATCATGTTGGATTACAATGATCGACAAAAGAGAAAGGTTACTTAAAATAATCATGAAAATATATAATATTAATATAGAATTTAATATATTTTGAATAATAAAATAAAAGTTAATTATTAGTCATTGTATTGTAACATCCTAAAAAATACGAGTATCGATATTTTGCATTTTTTAATTAGCTTGTGAATGAATAAATTTGTGTGTTAAATATAGTTTCAAGAAAGCTTGGGATTTATTCGGAGCTAGAATAAATTTTAGTAATAAGAATATTATTGAAGTGGAACAAGCGACCTTGATGCTTAAGAGAATTAAGTGTCAAAAACTAGCATAAGATGAGCTAGTAGTAAGGTGGAATTGGCGCATGAGTGATTGCTTGAGGGGAGAGGTTCGAATACCATGGATTGCATTTTGGTAGCTTTAATTTTTGCACCTTTTTATCAAGTGTCGGTCAAGCCCTATTTATGGTAAGGATGGACTAAATTTTTATGGCAAGGTGGTTAATAGTTAAGGTAAGCTTGAACTTGGGGAAAGGAATCCTAAGCTTATGGAAGGTAGGAGGATCATAAGGCATGAATCAAGGGTGTTATTTTGGAAACTTTGTGTGGTTAAAACTTTGACTTTTAGCCAATGTACATGGACGGATTATTGGACTAAAGAGGAGGCCAAATTTTTGTGGTAAGTTTTGGGGAATAGGTTGGTAGCTTGATAGAATTTTCATTTGGTCATTTTTGCTCTCCTAAAAACACCTTTCTCTTCTCTTTTCCTCTCTTGGCCGAAGGTGCTTGTGTTAGGAGAAAACAATTTTTGTTTTGTTTCTTTTGGTCATTCTTTTTGTCCATTTGGTCATTTTTGCAAAACCCTCAAGTGCTTCATCTCGTATTTCTCTTTTAGTGCCGAAACTACCAACACAAAAAGTCATTCCTTTTCCTTCCCTCCCCATTCTTAGAATGCATATTGTTCCTAAACTCATCTCTTTTCTCCTTCTCTTTTCTTCTCTTTGAAAACCGAATTATAACACCTTCTCCCCATTCTCTTTTCTTCTCCATTTTTATTTATCATTCAAATACTCTCTTCATTATTTTTCTCCCCATGGCCGAATGGTACTAATACCATTTTCTTCAATTTTCCTTCAAAGCCTAATCTTCTATTCATCTATATTGTCTTGTTGATTATTCTTCCAACCCTTGTTTAAGCAATAGGTAAGAGCTTTCTTTTTTGTTCTTATGTTGGTTTATTGGTTGTTTTGGACAAACCCTAAGTGTGGTAAAGGAGAGTCTTTTTGATCAAAATCGTTGATCATTACTCTTAAACGTTTCCTTTCATTAGATTTTAGTATGATAGTGGAGGGTCGAATCGCCATCTTGTCAAAGTCATCTTGAAGTTATTAAGTTCGGATCATATTTTTCAAGGTAAGGGTTCTTATCAATGAGTTATATATATAATACTCGACATATTGATATAGATGGATTATTAATCGATTTCGTCTTAGGGGGACGTTATCGCTCGATTTTCATCTTGTGGAACAAGGATATTTTGTGGTAAGCCAATCTCACCCTTAAAATCGTTAGTCATAATTTTGATATATTATTTAGTCAGACTAATGATCTTTTGTCAATGGAGACAATCAAGATAGGGATGAAAAGGGTGGTGAATAGTGTTTGAAAGAGGGGCGGTTTCGCTATTCCCCCGAAATTTAAGCAAAGGGCTGTTTCGGGAATATGAGATTTTCCACCGAGTTGTGGACCCTCATCCGAGGAGAATCTATTATTTAAAGTCGTTCGTACTCCTGAGCCTTTGTTTGTTCGTGGATATTCAATGGGTAACGAACCAACAATCGGGGAGAAACCGCATATAGAAGTTGTTCGAAATTCCAAGGGTAAAGTCTAGATCGTTATTTGTAAGAATAGATTTATAAATAGTATTAGTGTTCTAAATTATCGTGATGCGTGTTTAGGTATCGACGAGTAGGAAAGTCTAGTTCTCACTGTAATCAGGTGTGTAACTTCACACTTATCTCTCGGGTTAGATACTATACTGTAAGTTTTTGGATAAAATCGTAAAGATGGCAAAATCGAAGAAATATGAAATAATTAACACTTTTTTGTAAGTGCATGAAAACGGTTAAAGTCGTGGAAATTACGAAAATGCCCCTAATAGGTTAATTGATAAATAGTAAAATTTTATGCCTCATGTGATATATGGGCCAAAAACTACTAGATTGATATATGGGCCAAAGTTTGCTAGATCGTTAAATGGGCTAAAATGCTATTTTTCCTTATGGGCCAAAATGAAAATTTGAAATATGGACTCACTTGTATTATGGGCCTTTTGATACCATTATCATGTGAATGTACTATTATGTTTTATATATAAACATGATTGCATGGGTTGGGAAAAATTGACGAAGAGAAGAAAGGCCTATTGCAAAAAATCTAGTTCGGGTGGCTTTGCCACAATCTAGTTCGGTGGTGCACCACAATATTATTTAAAATGGCTTTATGCCTGCGATTGGTGTGTTGGCGGGGTGGGTTGACTTGATCGACACAGGTGTGTTGGTTGGTACGGGTGGTGTGTAGCGGATGGAAAATTTAGGATTTGTTGGGAATTTCATTCTACATGCATTATTATTATATTGTTAAATCTATAAATGGGCTTAAGCCCAATATAATGTCTTGATGATTTGGCCAGTGGATATGGTAAGTGGGTTATACACTGAGTTCTGAGTAACTCACTCTGCTTTATTATCCTTCTCAGGTAATGGCAATTGATAGAGGCTTGGGCCGGGGATGACTTCGTGGAGGCCATACTTCGAATAAGGGTTTTATAAACTATGAACTTCAATTAAGTATATTTATTTAATTACTATTTTGGGTATGATGTAATAAGGACTCTATTATTATTATTTTATGGATTTTTATGTGTGGATGGATTTAATTATGCTTTAGACACTTAATTTGGACTAATACTATTTTAATAATGTTTCCTTAAATATTTTGCTTTTTAAACATATGAGATTCTTTAAATATTCTTGTTTTGATTCTTTTGAACTCTTTCAAAATTACTTTAAAGTCTTTAACAATTAAATATTAAATAATAAGATTTCAAACTAGTACTACTTTATTCATCGATTTTAAATCAAATTCTTGGTTTTTACTAAACTTCATTTTCAAAAGGTTTTGTAGAACTGTTTTACCTAAATCATTAGATAATTATATGGATGTTCGTTCTGTGTGACAAACCAAATCTCGTCTTAACGCATAGACCTGGTTTGGGGTGTTACATTTAATGGTATTAGAGCCAGTTTCAAAACTCGACTGTGGTAGGGTTCGACAAATAACTTTCATTTGAAATTATTTTAATTATGTTTAAAAGGTTGTATGGCACCACAAGCATCCGGCACCAAGTCAAGTAAGTATTCATTACTTAATGATTATTATGATGATATGTTCATAGGAACACTCTAGAACTTCTAGTTTTAAGTATTGAAAATTGTAGAGATCGAGACTATAGGATGTGTTTGTGAAAAATAACTTTATCTCATGAATCTCATAAAATATTGTTAATAAACACTGAAATAGTTTTCTAATTCATAAAATTCATAATCAGATTAAAATGAGTTAGTTAGTATGAGTGTCAGAGGACGTGGACGTGGTAGACGTGGTCGTGGTAGAGGCTGAGGTGCTAGAGCTGTGTTTGAGGAATCGAGACATATCTCGAAAATGGATGCACCGGCATCACCTGCATTGGAAAATGAATCATAGGACAATAGAAGAGAAGATAATGCTTTGACACGAGCAATGTTGCGAGTCCTTGAAAGGGTCACTGGAACTAGAGCTAGCCAGCAACTCGTGGGTCGATATCGGAACGATTGAAACCAAGTGGTGCTAAAGTTTTTAGAGGTGTTTCAGGTGTAGCTCCAAATGTTGTTGAATATTGGCTTGAGGCTGTAGAGCGAATTATGGACGATCTAGAGTGCACTGTAGAGTAGAAACTAAGAGGAGCGGTGTCCTTGTTAAGGGACGAGGCATATCAATGGTGGCTTACTGTTCGAGAAGGCACTAAAGCTGCATTAGTTACTTGGGAATTCTTCAAAGCTGCCTTTCAAGGGAAATATGTAGGGACAAGTTATGTGGATGCTCGGAGGAAGGAATTCTTAAATCTCGTTTAAGGAAATAAGACGGTGGCAGCTTATGAGGCAGAATTTTTATGCTTGAGTCGTTATGCTCGAACTATAGTACCAATGGATCATAAGCACTGTGTACGCTTCGAGGATGGACTGAATGATGAGTTGCGAGTACTGCTAGCCCCACAACAAGTAAGAATTTTTGCCACGCTTGTAGAGAAAGCCAAGATACCGAAGAGGCTAAGAGCTCGTAACGCCGAATCGGAAAGAGTCGAGGTAGAGAGATATAAAGTATTCGGCTTCTTTAAAAAGGTTTCAGAAGAGGCCTCGGAATGATGAGTCAGTTCAAGGTAGAGCATCTGTGGCTACTAATCAGAGTCGAGACTGTGACGAATGTGGAAAATGACACCCCGGAGAGTGCTGGAGGAAAACTGGTGCTTGTTATAAATGTGGTTCCAAGGGTCATCAATATAAGAATTACCCTCGACGGATGGATACGACTCAGAAAGCTCATAACCCTGATGCTCAGTCGGCCAGAGGCGCTCAGCAGCCTCCGAGAGGCCGTGGACCAGGTCATGGTGGTAATGGGGTTGGACTCGGACAAGGTGCACCGAGTCGAGGCAATAGTTCCAGAGGTAATGTGGAGGTAAGACAGCCAGGGTTGGTCTATGAGGTTAGACGCCGTGAGGATGGCAATACAACTGATGTGATAACTAGTACGTTCTTCATCTTTGATGTGCCTGTTACTGCTTTGATGGATATCAGTTCCACCCACTCGTATATTGCTAGTGCCATATTTGGAAACCTGAATATAGAATCTGAGATTACCGATGTGAAATAACGGTAATTAGTCCTTTAGGAAAGTCGGTAATTGTGAATAAACTGTTTAAAGACGTGCCCTTAGAAATCCAAAGAGAAATATTTTTGGCGAATTTGATGGAATTGCCTTTCGGCGAATTCAATCTCATTCTGGGCATAGATTGGTTGGTGAAGCACCGGGTGCATTTGGATTGTGCTGAAAAGCAGATGTCAATAAAGACTTTAGATAATAAGGAAGTAGTAATGATAGGAGAACGAAAGAATTACTTGGCAAATGTGGTATCTGCGTTAAAGGTAGAAAAGTTAGTGCGGAAAGGGTATGGAGCATTCCTAGCTTTTATTAGTGCTTTAGATACCAAGGAGTTATCAGTGGAAGATGTGAGAACGGTGAAGGAATTTTTAGATGTCTTTCCCGAAGAACTTCCCGGTATACCTCCAGATCTTGAAGTACAATTTGGTATTGAGCTATTGCCCGGAATAGCTCCAGTGTCTATTGCACCTTATAGGATGGCACCGAAGGAGTTGGCAGAGCTTAAAGCTCATGTAATATCCAGGATTTAGCGGTTATGCATTTTTACTTAATTTATGTAATTGCATGCTTGGGTATGATTTGAATGTGATTTGGGGCTTCAAGAACCTTGGGATGTAGGCAGGAGCCTTAGAAGTTATTGGATTTTTAAGCCCAAAAAGGGGAACTAAGGGAGCTAGGCCTTAAGGAGATTATTGTGTGGTTTAGGACACAAATAACCCAGTGGTAAGGTGGCAAGGGGGCGCCACTTAGGGCCTTGTAAGGTGACACCACAAGAAGTGAGAAGGGCCTAGGTTCGAGCAGCAAGGGAAGTGTTTTGGAGTTTTATTTTTTTCAGCAAGGAAGGGCAGTGGTGGACAGCACAAGGACTCTGATGGGGGAGGTATAGATTGGGTCTGACAGCTTAGAAATTCGGCTAAGGTAGAGTGAAAAGGGGGATTGAGTGGAGGGAAGGAAAGTTGGCTGGCCAAGGGACTTCTAGGATAACAAATTCGGTCACTTAGTAGCCAAAATCCCCTAAGCCAAATTTGTGTCACCATCACTTTCTTTATTCTTTTCTTTCTTTCAATTCTTTCTTCTTCTTTCTCACTTTAGCCGAATCATAACTGAGCCTCCATATCATTCTTTTTCTTCTTCTTACAATCATTAAAAGCTGAATACCATTCATCCTTCTCCTATTCCCTCCTTTCACTATTGGCCGAACCTCCATTGTTTTCCTAAAGCCATTGCCGAAACCTTTCAACCCCATCCCTTCTCAGTTTTTGACCGAATAGTAACCAAGCAGAGATCTCCCTTCATCTCTTCTCAAATCTGTTTGGGGATAGGTAAGTCTGAATCTCCACCATTCTTCCTTATTTCCTCTCTGTCGACATGTGTAGAACAAAAGCTGAATTTCGGCATTTGTCTTGACTTTTAATCAACCATGCAATCGATTTTCTTTTAGGATTTTCGAGATTTTGAAGCAGTAGATCGGGAGCATATTTTCCTTGTCAATAGTTTCAGTAAGTCAGTGGTAAGGTTTCGTACTGATTCAATTTATCTCTTAGTTATCTGAAAAGTCGAAAGCTAACCATTTGAATATACTAGTGCTTAGTCGATTTCAAGGAAGGCTTATCACGTAGTTTCGGGATTTGGGTGGTAACCAAATCGGCAGCAAGGTAAGGATTTTGGTCGCTGTAACACCCCAAACCCGGCCTATGAGTCCTGACCGGATCTGGTATGTCACGGAGTAAAGTAATTTGAATCACTTTGACTGTCTGGTGAAAATTTGTTAAAAAGTGGCTAAGGTATTAAAACGGTATTTGAAAACTCAGTTGGGTTTTTTAAAAACATGGTTGGGTTGATAAACCATTTGAAAACGTTTGATCATGTACATTTTAAAATCATCAAAGTTGTAGTTGACTTGGTTTATTTTTGTTACCCGATGGTAACATCTTTAAAAACCCGTAAAAGTTTATTAAGGTTGAAAAGTTACTTTTAACCGGTTCACTTAACATTTAAAAACTTCATTTGTAACATAACATAAGTAAAATAAAACAGTAAAATAAACATCCAAAGTAATAATAGTGGCCTTATTACAATCCCAAAATAAAATGACTTAGAAAATAAATAATATTATCTATAACAAGATAAGTTTAAATCCAACGATAAGCATGGCCATCTCAAGTCCTCCCCGGCTCCATCTCCGCGCTCTATTCATCTGCAAAATAGTAAGGGAAGGGGTGAGTCACCAAGACTCAGTGTGTAAATCCCCCACCCAGAAATGCAACTCATACACAAGATATTAATAAACATGCAATTATGCAACCCACTACCTATCCATACTCCTTTACTACCCCGTGTGGTCAAAACCACCGGTGGTCAAAACCACTGGTGACTAGTGTCACAAATTTAAATGATGGGGTCAACCCATCGTGTGGTCAAAACCACTGATGACCATAGGTCACAATATATCATAATGTGGTCAAAACCACTGGTGGTACCAAACCACTGGGACTTAGTCACAATTATCATCGGTGTGGTCAAAACCATTGGTGACCAAGTCACAATAAACTGATAGGGCCAACCCATCTTGTGGTCAAAACCACTGGTGACAGTCCATAAAAATCATCCCCCTCCTCTCATCAATCCCACCATCATCATGCTTACATAACAATATCATAATCCCATAAGTATCATGCATTATGTACAACATATCATTTAACAGCATATGATGGCAAACTCAATCATATATCATAGATCACAAGTTAGGGGACTTACCCGGAAACCATGTTTACACCACAAGCTAATCACTACCAAAATTATTAACAAGGCAACAATATAGCAAAGCTTATTAATAAAGTGTGTAAAGAGTTTACACACCTGATACTACCACGAATCCTAGATCCCGAAGATCCGATCTACAACACTAGATCTCTTGACCTATAATCGGCCAACAACATGATTAGGGACTTAGGCCTATTTGGCCAAACCAAATTAATACCAAAGGCTCTTTTGCGGACTTACCTTACACGGATTTGGTTTCCAAACAAATCCCAAGCCTTAATTAGCCCCTAAATCCATGGCACACATTAGTTTCGGCATTTAAACATAAACTTTTTGACAAATGGCCCTTGGCTGAATGATGTATAAGTCTTACCTTAAATCCCGGACTATGGCTTCCCTACAATCGGTTTAACCACATTAATAAGAGTCATAGGCCATTCGGCCATAATCTTTGAATCTAAAAGAGGGGATCGCCCCTTACCTTGATAATTAGATCGGCCCTTAACACCACAAGTCAGCACCTCTTAGTGTTGTGAGAGGGTTCGGCTACCTTCAATGAAGAGAAAAGAACCGAAACAGCACATTTTCCTTAAGGGAGATTCGACCAAGTGAGTCTAATGGAAGAGGCAGGATTTTGGCAGCAAAAGTGGTAGAGGTTCGGCTAATAGAGGAAGAAAAAGGAGAAGGAAGAGTAGTAGGGAGTCAATGGTGGTTTCGGCTTGTAAAAGAAGAAAAAAAGTAGATGAGAGATTGAGGGAGATTCGGCCAGCAACTAAGTGAAAGAAAAGAAGAAAACTTGCTGAAGGATTTTCGGCCAGCAGCAGTTTGGAGAGAAAGAAAAGAAAATTGGTTGAACTTTTGGCACTCCCTTAAAGATAAAACCAATTGTGGCCAGCCCTCCCCCAAGGAGTCCTCTAATCGGCCATCACCTTCTTTTTGGTGATAAATTTCCAGCTTTTATCAAATTACATTTATCTTTACTTATCCCTTAATCTCCTCTTAAACAAATATAATGAAAATAAACTACTAATATTCACCCTTCCAGCCGAATTCTAGAGCAAAGATTAAGCTCATTCTTATCAATTTAAGAGTCCAAAATCATGCCATTTCTTCACCCTCTTCACGGCACTTTGAAAAAAAAAAACCAATTGCAGCTCCCTTGATTCGAACACAAGACCTCACTGCCGCAGCCCCTCCTTTCAACGCCCCATGCCATCTTTCCCAATTGACTTTCATGTCAAATAACCTCACCATTTAATTATAAGGCCCTCATACCTGGCCCCCTTTCCTTTAACGCCAAAAGCTAAAAAAAATAAAACACCCCTTGCATCCATCATGACTCGAACCCGAGTCCATACACCAAGGCCCTTAAGTGGCGCCCCAAGCCACTCCACCAACCCGAATTTCATGTCAAAACCTTACCCACCAAATTCTTTAAAGCCTTCTTAACCCTTTCTCTAACGCCTAAAAAAAAAACCCAAAAGAAAAAAACACTTCCCCCTTGTAACTCCCAAGAATCGAACCTCTTCCCTTGCAACACCCTTAGACGCACCAAGCCAATTGTGCCAATTAAATCCTTGTGTCATGTTCCTTCCAAAATTTTCCTTAACCCCTATCTCACCTAGCTTCCTTCCTTTAAACACTTAAAAAGAAATTTTTAGCCCTAAGTCAGGCCTAGCTCGGGGTTATTTCTAGACCCTAGAATATGCCAAGAAATCATAGTATTTATTTCTACAAGCATACACATGGGAAATTAATTAAATTACAAACAACCCCTAATTTAGGGTGTTACAGTTCTACCCCATTAAAAAGAATTTTGACCTCGAAATTACCTAGATCAGAAGAGTTGGGGGTATTACCGTCGCATCACATCCTCGGGTTCCCATGTGGCCTCCTCCGTAACATGGTTTTGCCATAACACCTTTACCAAAGGCACGGACTTCCTTCGAAGAACTTTGACATCTCGATCCAGGATTTGTATTGGCTCCTCCTCGAAAGACAAGTCCGGATTCACTTCAATTTCCTCAACCGGCACCATGTGTGAGGGATCTGATCAATAGTGCCTCAACATCGAAACATGGAAGACATCATGGATCTGGCTCAATTCTACCGGCAACTCAAGTTGGTAAGCTACCGGTCCCACACGTTTCAACACTGTGTATGGTCCAATGAATCTAGGGCTTAGCTTGCCCTTCCGGCCAAACCTCAGCACCTTCTTCCAAGGTGATACCTTCAAGAAGACCTTATCACCCACTACATACTAAACATCTCTGCGCTTAAGATCGGCATAGGATTTCTGTGCCGTCCGATGCCTCCTTAAGACGATCCCGAATCACTTTAACCTTATCCTCTATCTCTGCAACTAACTTTGGACCCAACATCCGACGTTCTCCTAGCTCTGTCCAACAGGTAGGAGTACGACATTTTCGACCATACAGCGCCTCATACAGTGCCATCTAAATACTCGCTTGAAAGCTATTGTTATAAGCGAACTCTGCCAGAGGTAGTTACTCCTCCCAACTACCACGGAAATCCAAAACACAGCCCCTCAACATGTCTTCCAACACTTGGATCACCCTCTCAGATTGTCCATCAGACTGCGGATGAAAAGCCGTACTGAAATTCAACTTCGTGCCTAACTCTTGATATAAGGCCTTCTAAAATCTCAACGTGAACCGAGGATCCCGATCTGAGATAATGGACACCGGTACTCCATGTAACCGCACTATCTCTGTGATGTACAACTTAGCTAGCCTTTGGAGTGAATAGTCAACCCTTACTGGTATGAAATGGGCCGACTTAGTTAACCGGTCTACTACCACCCAAACTGCATCTTTCTTACTGGGCGTAAGGGGAAGCCCACTCATGAAATCTATAGTAATTTCCTCCCACTTCCACTGTGGAATCTTTACCGGCTGTAACAGCCCCGATGGCAATTGATCTCAGCCATAACTTGCTGACATGTCAGACACTTGCCTACCAACTCGATTACTTCCCGCTTCAGACCCGGCCACCAAAACTGCTCCCTTAAATCTTGATACATCTTGCTACTTCCAGTGCATAGCGTACGCACTGCTATGAGCTTCTTTAAGAATTCGCTGCCTCAACTCATCATTCTTAAGCATGCATACTCTCCCCTGAAAGTACAACACTCCATCACTGCCCAAACTAAAACCTTCGGCCTCACCATTCTGTACTTGCAACCTTCGAGTATTCAAAGCTTCATCAGTCATCTGCCTTTCTTTGACCTCATTAATCCAAGATGGCTTCACTTGCAATTCCACCAAAAGGCTCCCATCCTCATAGAGACTTAGATGAGCGAACATAGCTCGCAAATCCGCTACCACCTTTCGGTTCAATGCATCAGCTACCACATTAGCCTTCCCGGGTGGTATTCGATCGAGCAGTCGTAGTCCTTCAACAACTCAATCCACCTCCGCTGCCTCAGATTTAAATCTTTCTGAGTCAGGAGGTACTTCAGACTCTTATGATCTGTGTACACCACTGACTTCTCCCCATACAAGTAGTGCCTCCAAATCTTCAAGGCAAATACCACAGTAGCCAATTCCAAGTCATGCGTCGGGTAGTTAGCTTCATGAGGCCTCAACTGTCGTGACGCATAAGCGACCACCTTCCCTTCTTGCATCAACACACACCCTAAACTAGTGCGTGATGCATCGCAATATACAGTGAACTCCTTTCCTACCTCAAGCTGAATTAAGACCGGTGCTTCTGTCAGAATCCTCTTTAGCTTATCAAAACTCTCTTGCTGCTTCTCAGACCACACAAACAGAACTCCTTTTCTCAACAGCTTAGTCAACGGTGCTGCGATTAAGGAGAAATTTTCCACAAATCTCCTATAATATCCTGCCAACCCCAGAAAACTTCGAATTTTCATAACCGACTTAGGTGGCTTCCACTCCAATACTGCCTCAATCTTACGGGGATCCACCCTGATTCCCTCAATGAAACAATATGCCCTATAAAGGTTACCTCCTTGAGCCAAAACTCACACTTGCTGAATTTGATGTACAACTGTTTCTCCCTTAGAATTTATAGAACCACACGAAGATGTGCGCCATGCTCCTCTTTCGACTTCGAGTACACCAAAATGTCGTCTATGAAGACCACGGCAAATCGATCCAGATAGGGTTGGAAAACCCAGTTCATCATATCCATAAATGCGGCTGGTGCATTTGTCAAACCAAAAGGCATTACCAGAAACTCGTAGTGTCCATACCGAGTACAGAATGCCGTCTTGTGGACATCAGCCTCCTTCACCTTAAGCTGATGGTAACCTGACCAAAGGTCAATCTTAGAAAACACCGATGCCCCTTTGAGTTGATCGAACAGATCGTCAATCCTGGGCAAAGGATACTGGTTCTTTATTGTCAACTTGTTCAGCTGCCGATAGTCTATACACATCCTCATTGTCCCATCCTTCTTCTTGACAAATAGCACTGGAGCTCCCCAAGGCGATACACTTGGTCAGATGAACCCTCTATCCAACAATTCCTGAATCTGTGCCTTCAACTCTACCAATTCTTTCGGCGCCATCTGATACGGAGCTATAGATTCGGGCACGATTTCGAGTAGCAAGTCTATACCAAATTCAACCTCACGGTCTGGAGGTAGACCTGGAAGCTCCTCTGGAAACACATCAACATAGTCCCTTACAGTCTGGACATCTCCCACAGCAACATCCTTAGCTTCCAAGGCACAGACATGCTCCACATAAGCTTCACAACCCTTCTTAACCATCCTTTCCGCCTTTAATGCAGAAACCACATTAGACAGGTAATCTTTCCTTTTACCTATCATCACCACCTCATCACCTTCCACGGTCTTTATTACTATGCGCTTAGCTGCGCAATCCAGGCTAGCCTGATACTTTACTAGCGAATCCATCCCGAGAATTAGGTCGAACTTCTAAAATGGTAGTTCCATCAAATCAGCCAAGAACACGACCCCTTGGAGTTCTAGGGGTACGTGCCTATAGAGTTTACTTACTTCTACAGAGTGACCTAGGGGGCTTAATACAGTCATCTTCCTAGAAGTAAGTTCAGAGTCTAAGTGCAAAGTTTCCACTACGTTACTAGCAATGTACGAGTGGGTTGAGCCAATGCCAATCAAAGTATTATAGGGCACACCAAAGATCAAGAACATACCGGTTATAACATCCGGTGCGTCGCCCTCCTCTTGACGCCTCGTGGCATATACTAGACCAGGTTGCCTAGCCTCAGTACCACCGGTACCTCCCCTCGGTGCCCCACGACCTCTGCCAGCACCATTACCTCCTCTTCCTGCACCACGACCCCTTGCTGGTTGTTGGTTATCCCTTCTATTCGGTGCACGATCCTGACCCTCAGATCTCAGTCTAGCTACTTTCTTCGAAAAATCCCTAACCCGATGCTCCAAGGACCCACACTCGAAGCATCCCCGAGTACCATTCCAACATTCTCCCGTGTGAGACTTGCCACACCGAGCACACCGTGGTAGCCATTGAGGATTAGCAGTAGCAGCAAGCCTAGTAGCTTGATCCGACCCACCAAACCTTGTCCTCTTTTGTTGATTACCAGAAAACTTTGAAGGTCCCGAGCTCCTCTTATTCCAATTTCTATCCTGGTTCCGTCTAACGGACTGTCTTACCCCTTCAGCAACTTTGGACTTCTCCACAAGGACAGCAAACTCTCGTTCCTGTTGTGGAGCTATCATCATCCTCAGCTCATCCCTCAGCCCATCTTCGAATCTAACACAGCGTTCATGCTCGGTACCCACAATACCACGAGCATACCTACTCAACCGGAGAAATTGACCTCATACTCTGCCACCGTCTTATTGCCTTGTACCAGGTTCAAGAAAGCCTTTCGCTGTGCATCCACGTAGCTAGTTCCGATATACTTCTTTTGATAAGAATCTCTGAAGAATTCCTAGGTGAGATTTTCTGCCACCGTTCCATCCCTTACGGTGAGCCACCATTGATATGACTTATCCCGAAGCAAAGAAATTATACCCTTCAATTTCTCCTCAGCTGTAAAATCTAGGTCATCCATGATCCTTTCTGTTGCTTCCAACAAGTACTCCACCGCACTGGGTGCCACTCCCAAAACTCCTCTAAATACCTCTGCTCCGTTAGCCTGGAGTCGCTCAACCATAGATTTACGGGTTCCGCGCACCGCTACTACTCAAAGAACACGCTCTAATACCAGTGTCTGACTTGAGATACAACATCATTACCACCGGTGTGATCTTGAAACTCAATTTTCGTCGCCGGCAGATCCAGCATCTCATTTCTAGACCCATGTCCGGACCCTGCTGGCTCGGACAAAGTCATCCTACCCCTTCCACGGCCACGGGGCGGACGTCCTCGACCTCTTGTACTCATTTCTAACGATTGCGTTTATCTGTTTAAGAATTTTATGCATTAGTATTTCACTTGATTATCCGCGAAGAAATTTTATGATAGAAGTTTTAGGAGTGGTTCTTTCGCAATCATACATGCACACAGTTTTCCATTCATTTAAAGAGACGTTGTAGTTTTCATGGTGATTATTTTTCCACTACCCAGGGGTATTTTCGTAATTTATCCTACAGGGGTATTTTTGTAATTTTTCAAAAATAAAAGTTCTCAGATGATTTTTTCAAAAGTATTTTGGAACTTTTAAATTTCTTGGGTATTTTGAAAAATTTTGGAATCCGGGGGTATTTCGGTAATTTTTCACAAATCAGGGTGAATTTGTAAAATTTAACAAATCAGGGTTATTTCAAAGGATGTAAAACTTTGAGGGCTCTTTTTGATAATTACTTTTTCCAAGATGGTGATGTTGCAAAATTTTGAAAACCAGGGTTATTCTGGTCATTTTGTGGACTAGGGGCAATTTTGTAATTTCACCACTAGGGGTATTTTAGTAATTTTCCATAAAAAGATTTCCAAAATTTGGTTCTAGTTGATTTCACAAAAGAAGGATATTTTGAAAATTTTCTATTTGGAAATTTTTCATATGGAGGGTATTTTGGTAATTTATAAGCCAGGGGTTTTTTGGTTATTTTTCAACTGAGGGGTATTTTGGTCATTTTTTTAAAAACAAGGTTTTAGTTACTTCAAAAACAAAATGGCTAGTCCCTTTTGGGTTTTAGTTATCGAGTTTAGCCTGTGAGTGTGTCGTCTCAGCTAGGATGAGCAGATTACTACGCACTGTAAGATTCGAGTGAGTAGGAGGTGAGTCACTAGGACTGCTTAAATACCAGGCTCCCACTGAATCCAATCCTAGACATGCGTATAACGATTGCCTCATCCCTTGCTCAGTGACAACTCAGAGGGTTGTTTAAGAAATTATTAAATCTTATGCCTTGTTTGTTGGGGTATGCGAACCCTAGGGTTCAACAATTTCTATTCTAGCAGCCTACGTTCCCAATTTACCCTTCTTCCCCTCATCAAATATTCACAAAAATGGTAGAATTACTTACCTGGGCGGATAGGAGCCGGAGATTCGGTGCCATGCTATTCAAGCCAAAAACAGTTTTAAAACATTCCAATAAGGCCTACTAACATAAACAAAACATTTTGGGCCTTGGGCCCCTCACAGCCGAGTTTTGAACCGGGCTCTGATACCAAAAATGTAACACCCCAAACCTGGCCCATGAGTCCTGACCGGATCTGGTATGTCACGGAGTAAAGTAATTTGAATCACTTTGAGTGTCTAGTGAAAATTTGTTAAAAAGTGGCTAAGGTATTAAAACGGTATTTGAAAACTCAGTTGGGTTTTTTAAAAACATGGTTGGGTTGATAAACCCTTTGAAAACGTTTGATCATGTACATTTTAAAATCATCAAAGTTGTAGTTGACTTGGTTTATTTTTGTTACCCGATGGTAACATCTTTTAAAAACCCGTAGAAGTTTATTAAGGTTGAAAAGTTACTTTTAACCGGTTCACTTAACATTTAAAAACTTCATTTGTAACATAAGATAAGTAAAATAAAATAGTAAAATAAACATCCAATGTAATAATAACGGCCTTATTACAATCCCAAAATAAAATGACTTAGAAAATAAATAATATTATCTATAACAAGATAAGTTTAAATCCAACGATAAGCATGGCCGCCTCGAGTCCTCTCCTGCTCCATCTCTGCGTTCTATTCATCTGCAAAATAGTAAGGGAAGGGGTGAGTCACCAAGACTCAGTGTGTAAATCCCCCACCCAGAAATGCAACTCATACACAAGATATTAATAAACATGCAATTATGCAACCCACTAACCATCCATACTCCTTTACTACCCCGTGTGGTCAAAACCACCAGTGACTAGTGTCACAAATTTAAATGATGGGGCCAACCCATCGTGTGGTCACTGATGACCATAGGTCACAATATATCATAATGTGGTCAAAACCACTGGTGGTACCAAACCACTGGGACTTAGTCACAATTACCATCGATGTCGTCAAAACCACTGGTGACCGAAGTCACAATAAATCTGATGGGGCCAACCCATCTTGTGGTCAAAACCACTGGTGATAGTCCATAAAAATCATCCCCCTCCTCTCATCAATCCCACCATCATCATGGTTACATAACAATATCATAACACCACAAGTATCATGCATTATGTACAACATATCATTTAACAGCATATGATGGCAAACTCAATCATATATCATAGATCACAAGTTAGGGGACTTACCCGGAAACCATGTTTATGCCACAAGCTAATCACTACCAAAATTATTAACAAGGCAACAATATAGCAAAGCTTATTAATAAAGTGTGTAAAGAGTTTACACACCTGATACTACCGCGAATCCTAGATCCCGAAGATCTGATCTACAACACTAGATCTCTTGACCTATAATCGGCCAACAACATGATTAGGGACTTAGGCCTATTCGGCCAAACCAAATTAATACCAAAGGCTCTTTTGCGGACTTACCTTACACGGATTTGGTTTCCAAACAAATCCCGAAGCCTTAATTAGCTGCTAAATCCATGGCACACATTAGTTTGGCATTTAAACATAAACTTTTTGACAAATGGCCCTTGGCCGAATGATGTATAAGTCTTACCTTAAATCCCGAAAGCTCCCTTCAATCGACTATGGCTTCTCTACAATCGATTTAACCACATTAATAAGAGTCATAGGCCATTCGGCCATAATCTTTGAATCTAAAAAAGAGGATAGCCCCTTACCTTGATAATTAGATCGGCCCTTAACACCACAAGTCAGCACCTCTTAGTGTTGTGAGAGGGTTCAGCTACCTTCAATGAAGAGAAAATAACCGAAACAGCACCTTTTCCTTAAGGGAGATTCGGCCAAGTGAGTCTAATGGAAGAGGTAGGATTTCAAGTAAAAGTGGTAGAGGTTCGGCTAATAGAGGAAGAAAAAGGAGAAGGAAGAGTAGTAGGGAGTCAATGGTGGTTTCGACTTGTAAAGAAGAAAAGAAGTAGATGGAAGATTGAGGAGATTGACCAAGAACTAAGTGAAAGAAAAGAAGAAAACTTCTTTGGAGGATTTTGACGTGACAATTTGGAGAGAAAGAAAAGAAAATTGGTTGAACTTTTGGCACTCCCTTAAAGGTAAAACCGATTGTGGCCAGCCCTCCCCCAAGGAGTGCTATAACCGGCCATCACCTTCTTTTTGGTGATAAATTTCTAGCTTTTATCAAATTACATTTATCTTTACTTATCCCTTAATCTCCTCTTAAATAAATATAATGAAAATAAACTACTAATATTCACCCTTCCAGCCAAATTCTAGAGCAAAAATTAAGCTCATTCTTATCAATTTAAGAGTCCAAAATCATGCCATTTCTTCACCCTCTTCACGCCACTTTGAAAAAAAAAACCAATTGCAGCTCCCTTGATTCAAACACAAGACCTCACTGCCGCAGCCCCTCCTTTCAATGCCCCATGCCATCTTTCCCAATTGACTTTCATGTCAAATAACCTCACCATTTAATTATAAGGCCCTCATACCTGGCCCCCTTTCCTTTAATGCCAAAAGCTAAAAAAAATAAAACACCCCTTGCATCCATCATGACTCGAACCTGAGTCCATACACCAAGGCCCTTAAGTGGCGCCCTAAGCCACTCCACCAACCCGAATTTCATGGCAAAACCTTACCCACCAAATTCTTTAAAGCCTTCTTAACCCTTTCTCTAATGCCTAAAAAAAAACCCTAAAGAAAAAAAACACTTGCCCTTGTAACTCCCAAGAATCGAACCTCTTCCCTTGCAACACCCTTAGACGCACCAAACCAATTGTGCCAATTAAATCCTTGTGTCATGTTCCTTCCAAAATTTTCCTTAACCCCTATCTCACCTAGCTTCCTTCCTTTAAACACTTAAAAAGAAATTTTTAGCCCTAAGTCAGGCCTAGCTCGAGGTTATTTCTAGACCCTACAACATGCCAAGAAATCATAGTATTTATTTCTACAAGCATACACATGGGAAATTAATTAAATTACAAACAACCCCTAATTTAGGGTGTTACAGTCGCGTTAACCCTTCAGGATTTGCTGTGTAGCCGGATGGCTCTTTGCTAATATGCGTAGTGTTGGCCGAATGTAGGAAAAAGGGATCTAGAGCATTAGATCGGGATTTTTGGGATTTGGTAATCGCGTTAGAAATCAGGTGTGTAACCCTACACTGAGTTCCCGATAATTTAATAATAATTATGTTAATCATGTGTTAGTGAAGTGACAAATAAACATGGCTAAGGGTACCATTTAATGGTACAGTGTATTCAAGTACGTTACCCCTTAACACTCGTAAATAATGTTTAATAACACCGATGTGAAAATATGTGGTATTCCATTGGATTTTGGGGTAAGGTAAATTGCATGATAAATAGCATGTTTTGTATGTTGCATGGGCATATGGGTGATTATGTTAAAAGGGAAGTGATCCGTGGTTTTACCACATTATCTCGGTGACTATGTCACATATTATGAATCTGGTGACTCTGTCACATTATCCGTGGCTATGCCACAATTATAAGGGCGATGTGCGATTGATTGCAACAGCGCCTTTGATGGTGTGTAGTGGATGGAGGTCGATTTAGTAATCCCACGGTGTGATTGGTAGGTGCGGTGATGTGTAGAGGATGGATATCTAGGTGGGTTTGGGTTGCATCATTGCTTATATTTGCTCGTATGTGATATGATATGCCTTATATGTTTTGGGAGTCTGTGATGGTTTTTACACACTGAGTCTGTTGACTCACCCTTCGTGGGCTAACTTTTTACATATGGCACTCAAAGTGAATGGGTGGGTGGCGGGAACTTAGTGGTGGCCATGCATGACTCAATTTTTCTTGATTTTCTTATTAAGTTTATTTTGGTTTATTTTGGGATATATTTTGATGTAATAAGGCCATTATCACTTAACTGTTTTGTTTATGTGTTTTAAATTTCTATTATGATACGAACAACTTCAATTGTTTTGAAACTCAAACGCCTACGATTTTCAAGTTAATAATAATAAGAAACTTTAAAAATTCGGCATTTCTTTAACTTGTAACTTTTGAAATATGAAATTATCGTTTTAGTACAAAATTAAATTTCAACTCAATTTTTAATTTGAGAACAATCCCAAATCTATTTTCTTCAAAAACCACCATGATTTTCAAAATGTCATTACGAGGCTTAACTACATTTTACTCAAGGAGCATGCTAGATCCGGTCAGGGCTTGTGGGCCGGGTTTGGGGTGTTTCAGCTCAAATTCAAGAATTATTGGATCGAGGATTTATTCGACCTAGTGTGTCTCCGTGGGGAGCACCAGTTTTGTTCATTAAGAAGAAGGATGGGTCGATGCGTATGTGCATTGATTACGAGCGATTGAATAAATTGACGATCAAGAATAGGTATCCTTGCGAGAATTGATGACTGTTTGATCAATTGAAGGAAGCATCGATTTTCTCCAAAATTGATTTGAGATCGGGTTATCATCAACTCAAAGTGAAAGGGGCAGATATTCATAAGACGATATTTCGAACTTGTTATGGACATTATGAGTTTTTGGTGATGCCGTTTTGTTTGACTAATGCACCAGCTGCATTTATGGACATGATGAACTGAGTCTTTCAACCTTATCTAGACCGGTTTATAGTAATGCTCATAGATGATATCTTAGTATATTCGAGAAATGAAGAGGAGCATGACTCACATTTGCATATAGTATTACAGTTACTTCGTGATAAGCAAATTTATGCCAAATTCAGTAAATGTGAATTTTGGTTAAGGGAAGTGACTTTCTTGGGTCATGTGGTGTCAGCTAAAGGAATAAGGGTGGATCCTCGGAAGATTGAGGTTGTACTTGATTGGAAACCACCGAAATCAGTAGCTGAGATTCGGAGTTTTTAGGTTTGGCTGGATATTATAGATGCCTTGTTGAGGGGTTTTCGTTGATTGCTGCACCCCTAACTAAGCTATTACGAAAGGGAGTACCGTATGTATGGACTGATAAACAAAAAGAAATTTTTGAAAAATTGAAGAAGATTTTGATGGAAGCACTAGTACTGATTCAACCTGAGGCTGGAAAAAAATTTATCTTCTACTGTGATGCGTCACACACAGGTTTAGGATGTGTGCTAATGTAAAATGGAAAAGTGGTGGCCTATGCTTCTCGTCAGTTGAGACCGCACGAAGTAAACTACCCTACTCATGACTTGGAGTTGGCTGTGGTAGTGTTTGCTTTAAAGATTTGGAGGCATTATCTCTACGGTGAGAAGTCTATCATCTATACGGATTATAAGAGTCTTAAGTATCTTCTTACCTAGAAGGAGTTAAACTTGAGACAAAGAAGGTGGGTGGAGTTGTTAAAGGATTATGATTTCTCAATCAAGTATCATCCTGGAAAGGCTAACGTGGTAGCAGACGCGTTAAGTCATAAGGTGGTATCTGATTTAAGAGCAATGTTTACTCATCTGAGTTTGTATGAGGATGGTAGTCTATTAACAAAACTTCAGGTGAAGCCTCTGTGGTTAGATCAGATCAGGGAAAAGCAGATATCAGATGAAAAGTTGGGATCCTTAATTCAGCAAGTTGAAAGTGGTGAAATAGAAGATTTTGGTATGAATAACGATGGAGTGCTGTGTTTTCGTGGAAGAATTTGTATGCCCAAGGACTCAGATTTGAGACAAATGATTCTGTGGGAGGCGCATAGTAGCCCTTATGCTATGCACCCCGGAAGAAATAAGATGTATCAAGATCTCCGTGAACGGTATTGCTGGCCAGGGTTGAAGCGTGAGATTTTTAAGTTTGTAGGTAAATGTTTGACTTGTTAACAAGTGAAGGCGGAGCATCAACTGTCATCAGGCTTATTATAACCGGTAAAGATTCCCCTATGGAAATGGGAGTGGATATCAATGGATTTTGTTAGTGGGTTACCTTTAACACCTACTAAGAAAAATTTTGTTTGGCTTGTAGTTGATCGTTTGACGAAGACTGCCCATTTTCTTCCAGTTCGTACGGATTACTCACTGCAGAAGTTGGCTAAGCTGTATTTATCTGAGATCGTAAGGTTGCATGGGGTACCAGTGTCTATCATATCAGACAGGGATCCCAGGTTTACATCATGGTTTTGGAAAGCTTTACATGAGGCTTTGGGAACAAAGTTAAACTTTAGTATGGCTTTTCATCTTCAGTCAGATGGTTAGTCAGAAAGAGTAATTCAGATTTTGGAAGACATGTTACGTGGTTGTATAATCGACTTCAGAGGTAGTTGGGAGGATTTCCTACCGTTGGCAGAGTTCGCGTATAATAACAGTTACCAATCCAGTATCCAAATGGTGCCTTATGAAGCTTTATACGGTTGTAGGTGTCATACCCCTACTTGTTGGACTGAATTAGGGGAACGACAGTTGTTGGGTCCTGAGTTGATATCTGAGATGGAAGAAAAGGTAAAAGTGATTCGAGAGTGGTTAAAGAAAGCTTCGGATCGACAAAAATCATATGCGGATCTGAAGCGTAAGGATATTGAGTTTGCGGTGGGAGATCAGGTTTTTCTGAAAGTCTCACCTTGGAAGAAGATTTTCAGATTTGGAAGGAAGGGCAAGTTGAGCCCTAAGTTCATTGGACCATATTGTGTGATGAAGCATGTTGGTCCAGTGGCCTATCAGCTTGAATTACCTCCGGAGTTGAGTCAGATTCATAATGTTTTCCATGTTTCTATGCTAAGGCGCTATAGATCGGATCCGTCTCACATAGTACCGGTAGAAGAAGTGGAGTTGAGATCAGACTTATCCTTTGAGGGGGAACCAGTGGAAATTTTAGACCGAGATGTTAAGGTGCTAAGAAAGAAGACCGTGCCGTTGGTCAAGGTTTTATGGCATAATCACGGAGCGGAGGAAGCTACGTGAGAGCCTGAGGATGCAATTCGACAACAATATCCTTACCTCTTTTAGCCAGGTAAATTTTAAGGACGTAATTTTCTTTAAGGAGGGTATAATTGTAACATCCTAAAAAAATACGAGTATCGATATGTTGCATTTTTTTAATTAGCTTGTGAATGAATAAATTTGTGTGTTTAATATAGTTTCAAGAAAGCTGGGATTTATTGAGCTAGAATAAATTTTAGTAATAAGAATATTATTGAAGTGGGACAAGTGACCTTGATGCTTAAGGAATTAAGTGTCAAAAACTAGCATAAGATGAGCTAGTAGTAAGGTGGAATTGGCGCATGAGTGATTGCTTGAGGAGAGGTTGAATACCATGGATTGCATTTTGGTAGCTTTAATTTTGCACCTTTTTATCAAGTGTCGGTCAAGCCCTATTTATGGTAAGGTTGGACTAAATTTTTATGGCAAGGTGGCTAATAGTTAATGTAAGCCTGAACTTGGGGAAAGGAATCCTAAGCTTATGGAAGGTAGGAGGATCATAAGGTATGAATCAAGGGTGTTATTTTGGAAACTTTGTGTGGCTAAAACTTTGACTTTTAGCCAATGTACATGGACGGCTTATTGGACTAAAGGGGAGGCCGAATTTTTGTGGTAAGTTTTGGGGAATAGGTTGGTAGCTTGATAGAATTTTCATTTGGTCATTTTTGCTCTCCCAAAAACACCGTTCTCTTCTCTTTTCCTCTCTTGGCCGAAGGTGCTTGTGTTAGGAGATTGGCCGAAGGTGCTTGTGTTAGGAGAAAACAATTTTTGTTTTGTTTCTTTTGGTCATTCTTTTTGACCATTTGGTCATTTTTGCAAAACCCTCAAGTGCTTCATCTCGTATTTCTCTTCTAGTGCCGAAACTACCAACACAAAAAGCCATTCATTTTTCCTTCTCCTCCCCCATTGCCGAATGCATATTGTTCCTAAACTCATCTCTTTTCTCCTTCTCTTTTCTTCCCTTTGAAAACTGAATTATAACACCTTCTCCCCATTCTCTTTTCTTCTCCATTTTTATTTATCATTCAAATACTTTCTTCATTATTTTTCTCCCCACGTCCGAATGGTACTAATACCATTTTCTTCAATTTTCCTTCAAAGCCGAATCTTCTATTCATCTATATTGTCTTGTTGATTATTCTTCCAACCCTCGTTTAAGCAATAGGTAAGAGCTTTCTTTTTTGTTCTTATGTTGGTTTATTGGTTGTTTTGGCCGAACCCTAAGTGTGGTAAAGGAGAGTCTTTTTGATCGAAATCGTTGATCATTACTCTAAAGCATTTCCTTTCGTTATATTTTAGTATGATAGTGGAGGGCCGAATCCTCATCTCGTCAAAGTCATCTTGAAGTTATTAAGTTTGGATCATATTTTTCAAGGTAAGGGTTCTTATCAAGGAGTTATATATATAATTCTCGACATATTGATATAGATGGATTATTAATCGATTTCATCTTAGGGGGACGTTATCGCTCGATTTTCATCTTGTGGAACAAGGATATTTTGTGGTAAGCCAATCTCACCCTTAAAACCGTTAGTCATAATTTCGATATATTATTTAGTCAGACTAATGATCTTTTATCAATGGAGACAATCAAGATAAGGACGAAAAGGGTGGTGAATAGTGTTCGGAAGAGGGTTGGTTCCGCTATTCCCCCGAAATTTAAGCGAAGGGCTGTTTCAGGAATTCGAGATTTTCCACCGAGTTGTGGACCCTCATCCGAGGAGAATCTATTATTTGAAGTCGTTCGTACTCATGAGCCTTTGTTTGTTCGTGGATATTCAACGGGTAACAAACCAACAATCAGGGAGAAACCGCATATAGAAGTTGTTAGAAATTCCAAGGGTAAAGTCTAGATCGTTATTTATAAGAATAGATTTATAAATAGTATTAGTGTTCTAAATTATCGTGATGCGTGTTTAGGTATCGACGAGCGGGAAAGTCTAGTTCTCGCTGTAATCAGGTGTGTAACTTCACACTTATCTCTCGGGTTAGATACTATACCGTAAGTTTTGGGATACAATCTTAAAGATGGCAAAATCGGAGAAATACTAAATAATTAACACTTTTGTGTAAACGCATGAAAACGGTTAAAGTCGTGGAAATTACAAAAATGCCCCCAATGGGTTAATTGATAAATAGTAAAATTTTATGCCTCATGTGATATACGGGCCAAAAACTGCTAGATCGATATATGGGCCAAAGTTTGCTAGATCGTTAAATGGGCTAAAATGTTATTTTGCCTTATGGGCCAAAATGAAATTTTGAAATATGGACTCACTTGTATTATAGGCCTTTTGATACAATTATCATGTGAATGTATTATTATGTTTTATATATAAACATGATTACATAGGTTGGGAAAAATTGATGAAGAGAAGAAAGGCCTGTTGCCAAAAATCTAGTTCGGGTGGCTTTGCCACAATCTAGTTCGGTGGTGCACCACAATATTATTTAAAATGGCTTTATGCTGCGATTGGTGTGTTGGCGGGGTGGGTTGACTTGATCCCCACAGGTGTGTTGGTTGGTACGACTGGTGTGTAGTAGATGGAAAATTTAGGATTGGTTGGGAATTTCATTCTACATGCATTATTATTATATTGTTAAATCCGTAAATGGGCTCAAGCCCAATATGATGTCTTGATGATTTGGCCCAGTGGATATGGTAAGTGGGTTATACACTGAGTTCTGAGTAACTCACTCTGCTTTATTATCCTTCTCAGGTAATTGCAATTGATGGAGGCTTGGGCCGGGGATGACTTCGTGGAGGTCATACTTCGAACAAGGGTTTTATAAACTATGAACTTCAATTAAGTATATTTATTTAATTACTATTTTGGGTATGATGTAATAAGGCCTCTATTATTATTATTTTATGGATTTTTATGTGTGGATGGATTTAATTATGCTTTAGACACTTAATTTGGACTAATACTATTTTAATAATGTTTCCTTAAATATTTTGTTTTTTAAACATATGAGATTCTTTAAATATTCTTGTTTTGATTCTTTTGAACTCTTTAAAAATTACTTTAAAGTCTTTAACAATTAAATATTAAAGAATAAGATTTCAAACTAGTACTACTTTATTCATTGATTTTAAATCAAATTCTTGGTTTTACTAAACTTCATTTTCAAAAGGTTTTGTAGAACTGTTTTACCTAAATCATTAGATAATTATATGGATGTTCGTTCTGTGTGACAAACCAAATCTCGTCTTAACGCATAGACCTGGTTTGGGGTGTTACATGTATTATGCCATATTTAATTTTTATATTATAATTTGATCATTTTTAGTTTATTTACTTTCTACATTTTAAAATTTTAGTATTGATCAAATACTAAAAGTTAAATTATGTTATTTTTGAAAACATATATTAATCTTATTTTTATATAATATGACAAAAAATCATGTTATTTTAATTAATGAGTTTAATGGTAGACAAAAATAAAATAAAAAGTCTAAATTTCAAAAGTTTTAAAGAAGTATAAAATTCAAAACAATTGCCAAGAATTTTCCCTAAATTTTAACAATTTACAAAAAGAATTAGATTGTAGATGGTATATCATAATTTATTAACTTTTAGGAAATATCCGTCAAAATACGTTTCAATCCAAAAATATTGGGAAATCCTAAAACTATACACTAATTATGATTTAATGTGCAATTGTATACATAAAATTTTAATCCGATACAATTATTATAATTTATTAACACAATTATTGATATATCATCATTTTATGTTTACATAAAATGGCTAGTTACTGGTCTAACCGAATCAAAGCCATTCTTCAGACTAGTAACCCCGGCTAGCTCCCAATCCGACCAGCTAATATTGTCCGGTTCAAACATCATTGACCAACACTAAAATAGTAAATTGATTTCTAGAATGGTATCATTATCCAGCCTAACAATGAATGAGAAACCGAAAAACCTGGTCAAACCGAACTGATTAATTCTAATTAGATTAGTTCGATTTCTAACATGAGCACGAACATATGACATTGTAAGAACCCTACAAATAAGGGTGAAAATGCTTAATTAAAAATAGCTCAGTTCCGATTGACATCGGTTAATTGATTTACAGACCAAAGCATTCTTTAGTAGCATTGGCCTCTCGTTCATTCACGTCTTCATTTGATCTACCCTAAACCCTAAACCTTATAATTCTAAACCCCAAATTCTAAAACACTCACTCTAAACCATAAACCATAACCCTTAAATATTGGAACCCTAAACTCAAAACCATATCCCATAAACTACAAACCCTTAAACCTTTAAGTCCAAACCTTAAACCCTAAATTAATTAGATAAAATTTTAATATTATATATTCTTTCAATATTTTAGGAAATTTAAATAACATTTTCAATTTACTAATTAATTTTGTTTCTCTAGAGATGCATGGGTTACCAATTTTTTAAATTTTAATATATATAAACTTTATCTATTATTTCTTAAATAATTTCAACTATAATTATAATTTTAATATATTCATATTAATATTATCCTAAACCTTAAACCCTAAACCCATAATCACAAAATCCTAAAATCTTAAACCCCAAACCCATAAACACAAAACCTTAAAACCTTAAAGAATAAACTATAATCCTTAAACCTTAAACTCTAAACCTTAAACCCTAAACTAAATTGATTTTTTGTGGCATTTTTATTAAAAACCTTATTCACACTCGAAGCTATTAAGTTATTTTTAGTTTGAATATATATATTTATTCACAAACTGATGATGTAAAATGTTAAGAATATTCATATTTTAAATCCAATTTTTTGGTGCTACACATTTAAAAAAGCCAGAATTAAGGAAATTTGGGACGTTACACCTTCATACAAAGAGTTAGCCAGAGCGTATGTTGACAAGTCTATCCCAACACTTAGGAAAGTGTCGCCCCAAAACTGTCGTCTTAGGACTAGACAAAAGCCAACTCTTACTCAAGCGTTGCCTTAGGCATACATATCCCAACCCTTATACAAAGAGTTGGCTAAAACGTAGTCTATCACAACATTTAGGAAAGTGTCGCCACAGAAGTGTCGTCTCAAGACTACACAAAGGCCAACTCTTATTCAAGCGATGCCTTAGGCATACATATCCCAACCCTTATACAAAGAGTTGGCCAAAGCATAGTCTATCCCAACACTTAGGAAAGTGTCACCAAAAAAGTGTCATCTTAGGACTACACAAAAGCCAACTATTATTCAAGCGTTGCCTTAGGCATGCATATCCTAACCCTTATACAAAGAGTTAGCCAAAGCGTAGTCTATCCCAACACTTAGGAAAGTGTCGCCACAAAAGTGTCATCTTAGGACTACACAAAAGCCAACTCTTATTCAAGCGTCTCCTTAAGCATACATATCCCAACCCTTATACAAAGAGTTGGCCAAAACGTATGTTGGCAAGTCTATCTTAACACTTAGAAAAGTGTTGCCACAAAAGTGTCATCTTAGGACTACACAAAAGCCAACTCTTATTCAAGCGTTGCCTTAGACATACATATCCCAACCCTTATACAAAGAGTTGCCCAAAGCGTATGTTGGCAACTCTCTCCCAACACTTAGGAAAGTGTCACCCCAAAAGTGTCGCCTTAGGACTAGACAAAGCCAACTCTTATTTAAGTATTGCCTTAGGCATGCATATCCCAACCCTTATAAAAGAGTTGGCCAAAGCGAATGTTGGCCAGTCTATCCCAACACTTAGGAAAGTGTCGCCCCATAAGTGTCGTATTAGCACTGTTTGCTGTAGTGATCTTTTAAAAAATAGTTGAAATGATTTTTTAACAAGAATACTAACTAAAATATTAAAATTTTAGACACGACAACCTATATGACAATCCACATGTACTCCATGCTAATTTTTATGAAATTTTTATATTTTTAATTTTGATTTTGATTTATTTTAATTTTATAATTTTTAAATTATTTGTTGATGTGATATATAAGACAAATGATGTTATGTTAGCATGATATGCACATGACCTGTCATGCGAGTTATCATGCCAACAATATTAAAAATTTAATATTTTAGTTATTATATCCATTAAAAAAGTGATTTGACTCTTTTTTGAAAGTTTAAGTGTCAAATTTAGCTAAAAAAAATAAATAAGAGCCAAATTGACAGAAAATATAAATGTTCGGAGCTAAATTTATTATTATCCTTTAAAAAAATTGTAACGCCCCAAATTTCTTTAATTCTGGCTTATGTGATTTTGGAGCAAAAAAATATCTGTATGTGTTTCTGAAATTAATTGACACATATATCTATTTGCTTTAGTGGTTATGTGTTCTGGGTGTGTGTGGGAGGTCCCAAGTTCAAGTCACAACTTGGGTAAATTTTAGCATTTTTATGAATAAAGCTCTCACTGGGGTCAGTAGACTTTTAAGTTATTGTTGGAAAATGATATTAGAATAGACTTGCTTCTCTGGTGGTTAAATGGAGTGTTTGATTGTATGAGGTCTTGTGTTCGAATCCCTGTGCGAGCATGGGATTGTTTTATATTGCTCATTCGATTGAAATAGTTGTAGTTGAACCGAAATTCTGAGGTAGTTGAGGATGAGAGAATAGTGGGATAATAGGGAGTAATGAAAATTATTTTCTTTTTGATTCAAAGTTTTTTCTCTCATCTCCCCAAAAATTTTTCCAACTGTTTAAGTCTCCCCAACTTTTCTACCGAAAATCTACCTCCCCGTCCTTTTTCCCTTTCGATTTCTTCTTTCCAATTCATTTTCTTTTGTTCAGCGTTGGTTTTCACTCGTTCGGTAAGTCGTGTATTAGTAGAAACTTAGAATTGTTTTGACAAAGTACTTAACGTGAGAGTTTGTGTTGTTTAACTCGATATCAAGTGAAGGGCGGGAATCGGTGGGAACTCCTGCTGCAAATTAAGCATTAATAGTCTTCGTTAGAGGTAAGTTTATGAATATGCATTGGGTATTGTGAAGTTTCGTTGGTGGATTAATTTGTTAAGTTGGAAGTATTGACTAAATTTGGGTGATGGTATTCTGATTTTTAGGTGTGTGTGGTCTCGGGAGTGTTTTTGCTTCAAATCAAACTAGGTGTGTACCCGAAAACATAAAAATGAGAATCGATGAAAGCCAAAAAATGATTTTTTCGATGCCACATGGCCATGTGGTAGGCTGTGTGGTATGCCGTGTGCAAGGCTGTGAGCCACAACACGACTGTGTGATCGACGAGCCAGGCCATGCGCAAGTGACACGATCGTGTGATGGCCGGGCAAGGCCGTGTGCGGCACACGAGCTCAACCTATTGGGTCATATGGGCCACAAGGGCGTGTGGCATTCTGGGCCAGGCCGTGTGATCCACATGGCCAGGGCCAATTTGGGTCGTGTGGGCCCACACGAGCAGGCCACATGGGCATGTGAGCTCATTTTCCTAAAATTATCTGTAAGGTTGCACGGGTTACCCAAGTCGACTGTGGATCTACTGTAGGGTCGGTAAGCGTTACTTAGACCCCTATTTATGTGATCCGCTTATATGGTATCTGACTGAGCATGATATCTATACTGAACTGAATGTATGATCGGTTATTTGCATGTTGCATGTCATAATTGGTATGTTGCATTGCATCGGGGGGGTTGATGATATTTCGGAGGAAGTGTCTAAAAGGCTTCAAGCCTGTTATCTGGTAGCTCAGTTGCATTATTCTGTTCATGTGCCGCATTTTGGTATAGTATGGTGTGTCGGGATGAGTGGGTTGATTATATCCCCACATGGTGTGTAGGGCTAGATGGAGATAGTGTGTAGAGGCTGGTGGGTAGGATTTTGATATTCTAATTTGCATTCTGTATCTGATTCGGCTAAGGCCCTATTGTATATACCTAATTCTGCATCCGAGTGGGCTAAGGCCCAAACTGATTATGTAAAGGGCTCCGGCCCAGTCTGTGATTTTTTATTTTTGGTGATTATTCTGTACGTTTGATATCTATGGGGATTACACACTAAGTTGCAAAACTCACCCTTCTCTGTTTAATCTGTCTAGGTAATCCCCAGCATTAGACGGATCGGTGCAGCAGAGGACTCAACAGTGACCACTACTACTGCCTCACGATAGATTTATGGTTTATACTTATCATGGTTTTAATTTTTATTTGGGAAATTTTAATGTAATTATGGCCATTACGTATTTTGATTAAATTTGGGATTTGCAAAGTTTATGGTTTTACTGCTATTAGTGGGAAAACTCGAGTTTTCAAAACAAACAAACATTTTGTCAAAATACACACAAATTTGCAAACTATTTTAAAAGCTTTCGTATTGTATAACGTTTTGAAAATGGAAAAGGATTGAAAACAAATGACACGTTTTTTAAGTTAGCATAAGATAATGAAAAATGGTCTTAACATCATTGCGATTTCTAAAGCACTATCTTGTGACATCGCTAGATTCGACCATAACGTCTAAGCCAGGTTTGGGGTGTTGCAAAAACACGTATAATTTTTTTTTGCTTAATTGACAATTTGTACCTTAAACTACACCTTCTTTTACAATCAAACAATATTTTTTTAAAAGAAATCATTGTAAATGTTAGGGTTTCAAAATATAAAAACCATTTTTTTTATTTTTTGTTTTTAATGAAAACAAACTAGAAGTTATTAACTTAGTAAAGAAAGTTCCAAGAAAGATGATTAGGGAAACCAGAACTGTAAAAAAAACCTTAAACAAAGTTATTGTTCTCAAACAAAACAAATTAACATCCACTTTTCGACTTACAAAAGTGTCATGTGTTGTGGCTACCCAGGAGCATGCATGTTAAAATAAATGATTTTGGAAAACTATTTTGAAAAGCAATTTTAACTGCAAGCGGACAGTGTTAGTTGTAATATTTGTAGTTTCAATGGGACACTCAAGTATCCCAAGGTTCAAACCCAAAGGATTGCCAAGTGGGTAAATATGTTTATCAAGTTAATTACAAGTTAAACAATTACTAATCTAATGGAGTCGAAAATTGTTAGTGCAAGTTCAAATAAAATTGTTTATAAAATAAAATTAAATTATTAATTACCAACTAAGCAAAAATTTATTCCTAATGTTTTAGATAATGTAAATAATTAAACGATGCTCGATTGATTAGTTGAATGCTAATTAAACTAATAAACCTATATTAATTATATTGGTTGTCACTCTTAGTTAGGAATCTCCTCTCCGTCTCATCCTAGATTAAAAGATACCACTTAAGGTTACCTCTCGGTCTCACCTAGGCATATCGATTACCTCTTAGTCTCACTACTTGACACAATTATATTGAACTATCTAAGGATAAGCTCTCATCTCGATCTCGTTTATCTACTAGAGGCACCAATTTTAATGTATTAAGCATTTCAATATAATCGAACAACAAATCAATCAAGAATAGACATCAACTTATGCTAACAAACAACCAAACAATCAATAATTTAACAAATTTTGTAATATCCTTAATTAAGGGCTATTATGTTTGCATTAATTGCATGTGAATGCCTTGACTTTGTTGTTAATCAAGGTGTCTTGGGGTGTGGATATGATACAAGGGTAGGCTCAAACTATAGGAAAAATTTTTATTTTCAGGCATTGGTTCAGGGGAACTGAAGGAGCTAGGGGTTAAGAAGATTTTGTGGTAAACTATAGCACAAGAAGTGCCATGGAAAAGTGGCAAGGAGGTGCCACTTAGGGTTTGGAGAAGTGACGCCTCAAGGGAGAGCAAGGGAGCTTGGGTTCGAGCTGTAGAAATCCCTTACTGCTAACTCTTTTTGACGCTAGAGAGGGGAGGAGTTGTGCTCAGCTCAAACTCTGATGGATAACTGTTGAACAAGTCAACAAATTTAAACGGGTGGAGAAGAGAGAATTTAGGAGTTTGATCAATTCAAACTCATTTGAATGGGTGGTCAGGAGAGATTTGGGGAGGTTGCCAAAATTTGAACTCTAGTGTGAGGAAGAGTAATCAGTTGGAAGACTAGGGGGAGTGCCAAAATTCCTAATGACATTTTTGGCTAGTCAATGCCTTGGTGCATTCGATTGTGAGCTAAGCCGAAACCCCATTAGCCTTGTCGATTTTTTCCATTAATGCGCCATTTGAATCAAAAGCTGAAGGTTTTTAGGCTATTGTCGATTTCCCTCTAAAGAATCTAGCCGAATCTCCTCCTCCCCCATTTCTTTCTTTTCTTTTTCTCATATTTGTTTCAAACCCCATCAACATCTCTTCTTCCCAAATCGAAAACTTCCTTTTTCTCCTCATCTTCTCTTATGCCGAAAGTTCATCAACCTTTTCTTGATTCCTTGCAAGCCAAATCTCTTTTGCTCTTCTTTCAAAAGCCATTGCCAAAATCTCCCTTTACTCTCCTCTTCTTATTTCTGTACTTTGGCCGAATATCAATCAAGGGTAGATCTCTTTGGTCTTCTTCTCTAATCGATTTTGGAGGGGGCAAGTGCTCTTTACCGAATCTCTATAATCTTTTTATTTTCTCTCTATTGACATATATAGAACAAAAGCCAGATTCTGGCATTTGTCTTGGTTCTCATTCATCTGTGAAATCGATTTCTTCTAGGGTCTCCAGGATTTTGAAGCAGTGGATTGTGATCATCTGTTCTCTGTCAATCAATTTCGTTAAAGGCTGTGGTAAGGTTACATATCAACTTAATCTTTCTCTCATTCTTTTGAAAAGCCGAAGGCTATTAGTATGTGGTTTAAGATCTTGGCTGATTGTAGGGAAGGCTCTATCTCGTATATCTCGCGTTGTGACGGGTGATCAAAAAGCGTTAAGGTAAGGATTGTTATTAGATGCGTTAACTTTTCGGGATTTACAAGTGTAGCCGAATGGCTTTTTACTAATAGTTGTCATTGGCCGAATGTAGGAGGGGGATCTAGTGCGTTAGATCTTGATCTTCGGGATTTAGTAGTCGCATTAGTAACCAGGTGTGTATCTTACACACTTCATAATCCATGTAAATGTGCTAATAACCTAAACCTTGTTAAAAGCCAAAAATTGTGTAGATTACGATACGATACCCTTATGGGTATGAGCAAGGATTTCGGGTAAGTCTGTTTGATGAGTTTAAAATGGATGATTGCTGATGTTATTATCTATGTTATGTTCGATATATGCTTAATGATTAAGCATGTTGGCATGGTATTTATATGTATGTGCATTATTGTGGGTGATATGAGAGGAGGGGGAAGAATGATATCTGTGCCTTTGGGTCACCAGTGGTTTGGCACCACCAGTGGTATGGTACCACAGTTGATATTCGTGACTTTCGATCACCAGAGGTTTGGCACCTCATAGCGACTCGTCCCAGTGGCTTCGCACCACAGTGGGTTGGCCCCCATTTGATAAAACAGGATTGTTGCCTATGATTTGGTATCACAACATAGGTTGGCCCCACATATGGATTATTCGTGACTTTGGGTCACCAGTGGTTTGGCACCACATTATTATTGATATCAGTAACTTTGGGTCACCAGTGGTTTGGCACCACACAGGGTAGAAAAATGAGTTATGGGTGACCGGGTTTGGGGTGTTACAATTTTGGTATCAGAGCCAAGCTCAAAAATTCAGCTGTGGGCCCGAGGCCCAAAATGTTTAAAAGTAGGGTTTTAAAAAGTTTTGTGGAAAATATACATGGTTTGAACAGCATGGCACCGAGTCTCCGGCACCAATCCGCCCAGGTAAGTACCCCTAATCATGGTGTGATTTGTATGTGGAAGAAATGGATATTTTGGGATCGTAGATTAGTAGATTAGGAGCTATTGAACCCTAGGAATAGCTTACTCTAACACAAAATTACATAAGACTTAAAGATCAATCAAACAAACCTGTGAGTACGTTGCCGAGATACGGGTGTAGCAACAGTTGTGTGCATGTCTAGGATTGGATTCAGGGGGAGCTTGGTATTTAAGCAGTCCTAGTGACTCACCTCCTCTTCGCATGAATCCTACCTGGTGCGTATTGACGGTTCACCCTAACCAAGAGGACTTATTCACAGGCTAAATTCAATAATTAAAACCCGAAAGGGGCTAGCTACACTGTTTAATAAAAACCCTAGTTTAAAAATCACTGAATTACCCCCTTGATTTGTCAAAACTACCTTAGATCTAAAAAATTACCAAAATACCCCTAGTTTACGAAATTACCAAAATACCCCTGGTTCATGAAATTACCAAAATACCCTGATTTTTAGAATTTTTAAAATACCTATGACTTGTAAAGATTTCTGAATTAATCTTGATTTATTACTAAAATACCCCGATAGGATAAATTACGAAAATACCTCCGGGTAGTGAAATGACGATAATACCCATACAAGTGGTAAGTGTGTGTGGTGGATGTTAATTCTCTGAATTAGGGTAGAAGACTTGAAACGAAAACTTTGTAATGATTGAAAGAACTACTACTAAACTTCTTTACATAAAACTTGTTCGTGGGTAATCAGTGGAACAGAAGTTAATGCATAAAAATTTTTAAAGCAGATTAAATCGTAATCATAGACATGAGTTCTAGGGGACGTGGTCGTAATGTGCGTGGGCGTGGTAGAGGCAGGATGACCGTATCGAAACCAGTTAGGTCTTGTCAGGGGTCGGAGAATGAGATGCCACCACCACCAGCTGCTGGTGTTGAGTACCAGGATCAGACGGGGGATGATGTAGTGTCGTAGGCAATGCTGTGAGTTCTTGAGAGAGTGGTGGAGTAGGTGGAGGTACGGGAGCTCAAAAATTTGTATCTGAGTGACTCCGAGCCAATGAGGCTGAGGTATTCTGAGGTGTTTCTGGTGTGGCGCCCAATAAGGCTGAGTATTGGTTGGAGGCGACGGAGCGAATCATGGATGATTTGGATCTGACGGTGAGGAGAAATTAAAATGGATAGTGTCGCTTCTCTAGGATAAGTCATACCAGTGGTGGCTCACGGTTCGGGATAGTGCTGCAGCGGATGATCTCACTTGGGATTATTTCAAGGCGGCTTATCAGAAGAAGTATATTGGGTCTAGTTATATTGATGTGCAGAAGAAGGTGTTTCTGAGGCTGGTTTAGGGGAGTAAGTCCGTATCGGAGTATGAGATAGAATTCTTAAGTTTGAGCCGGTATGCTCGAGGTATCGTGGCTACGGAGCATGAGCGATGTGTCAGGTTCGAGGACAGACTGAGTGATGAGCTAAGATTGCTGATTGCTACACAGTAGGAGCGGGAGTTTACTGTGTCGGTAGAGAAGGCTAAGGTAGCCGAAGGGGTCAAGGAATCTGTGAGACAGAATACGGATAGGAATAGACAAAAGTGAGGTTTTGGATCATCTGGATCAGCCGAAAACTCTTAGAAAAGGGCTAGGCATGGTAGGCTGAATCAGTCTGAGAGACCTATTGCTGCTAATCAGGGACCAGCGCAGTGTAATCTGTGTGGAAAATCTCATTGGGGAGGATGTTGGACCGGTGGCAAAGGATGTTTTGAGTGTGGGTCGCTGGATCATCATGTGAGGGACTATCCACGGAAGTTAGCCAGGATTCAGTATGAGGGTCAAGGCCGTGCTCAGTTTAGGAATGAGGGACCGCAACCGCAGAGGGGTCATGGTTAGAGGAGGTAATGGTTCTGGTCGGGGCCGCGGAGCACCGGGTAGAGGTGCAGGCAACACTGAAGCAAGACAGCCTGGATTGGTATATGCAGCGAGGCATCGAGAGGAAGGCGACGCACCGGATGTCATAACCGGTACATTCTTAATCTTTGGACTACCTTATACTACTTTGATAGATGTTGGTTCGACACATTCGTATGTTGTTAGTGGCTTTGTGGAAACCATGAACCTAGACTTTGAAACTACTTCCAGGGAGATGACAGTAATTAGCCATCTAGGCCACTTTGTAGAAGTAAATAAGTTGTATAGGGATGTACCCCTAGAACTCCAAGGGGTAGTATTTGTAGTTGATCTGATGGAACTGCCGTTTGGGGAGTTCGATCTAATTCTGGGGATGGAGTGGCTAGTGAAGTACCAAGTGAGTTTGGATTGCACGGCTAAGCGCATGGTTTTGAAAATGATTGAGGGTGAAGAGGTGGTGATGATAGGTAATAGAAGAGATTATCTATCCAACGTGGTGCCTACTTTGAAAGCTGAGAAAATGGTCAGGAAGGGTTGTGAGGCGCATATGGTTCGTATGTGTGCCTTGAAGGCCAAAAAGTCAGCTGTAGAGAATGTTCAAACAGTGAAGGAATTTGCCAATGTATTTTCAGAAGAACTTTTAGGTCTGCCTCCGGATCAAAAAGTTAAATTCGGTATAGATTTATTACCCAAAACTATGCCAGTGTCTATTGCCCCGTATAGAATCAACTTAAGGTGAAGGAGGCTGATATCCACAAGATGGCGTTTCGTACTCGATATGGGCACTACGAGTTTCTGGTAATGCCGTTTGGATTGACCAACGCGCCGGCAGCATTCATGGATATGATTAATTGGGTGTTTCAGCAGTACTTGGACCAGTTTGTCATGGTAATTATAGATGACATATTGGTGTACTCAAGGTCCGAGGAGGATCATGATACGCACTATGGGTAGTTTTGCAAATTCGAGGAAAAGCGCTTATTTGCCAAGTTCGATGAAGTGCGATTTCTGGCTTAGGGAGGTGACTTTCTTAAGTCACGTAGTGTCAGCTGAAGGGATTAGAGTGGACCTTCGCAAGATTGAGGCAGTGTTGGACTGGAAACCACCTAAGTCGGTTGCGGAGATTCGAAGTTTTCTAGGTCTGGCAGGGTATTACCGAAGATTTGTAGAAGGATTTTCTCTGATCGCAGCACCGTTGACCAAGTTATTGAGGAAAGGAGTTCCATTTGTGTGGTATGAGAAACAACAAGAAAGTTTCGACAAGTTGAGGAAGATTCTGACGAAAGCTCCGATTTTAATTCAGCCTGAGGCAGGAAAGGAATTCATGGTCTACTATGATGCATCACATACTGGCTTAGGATGTGTACTAATGCAGGAAGGGAAAGTGGTGGCATATGCGTCTCGACAGCTGAGACAGCATGAGGTTAACTATCCGACTTATGATCTGAAGTTAGCTGCAGTGGTTTTTGCCCTGAAGATATGGACACATTATTTGTATGGAGAGAAGTCGATAGTCTACACGGACAACAAGAGTTTGAAGTATCTTTTAATGCAGAAGGATTTAAATTTGAGACAGCGCAGATGGATTGAGCTATTGAAGGACTACGACTGTTCGATTGAGTATGATCCGGGCAAGGCTAACGTGGTTGCAGACACGTTGAGCCGTAAGGTAGTGTCGAACCTGAGACGATGTTTGCTTATCTTAGCTTGTATGACGACGGGAGTCTTTTGGCAGAATTGCAGGTTAAGCTGACTTGGGTAGAGCAGATTAAAGAGAAACAGTTAGTGGATGAGGGTTTGAATGCTCGGAGGTTACAAGTGCAGAGTGGTGGTTTGGATGGTTACAGCTTAACCAATGATGGAGTGTTGTGTTTTCAAGGGAGAGCTTGTATGCCGAAGGACGTCGAGTTAAGGTAGAGGATTCTTCAAGATGCACATAGCAGCCCATACGCTATACATCCTGGAGGTAGCAAGATGTACAGGGATTTGCTAGAGCAGTTTTGGTGGCCAGGTCTGAAGCAAAAAGTGACTGAGTTTGTGGGTAAGTGTCTGACATGTCGTGAGTCAAAGTGAACATCGATTGCGGTAGGGTTTACTTCATAGGTGAAGATTCCTCAGTGGAAGTGGGAAAGGATCACTATGGACTTTGTCAGTGGGTTACCCCTTACGCCTAGAAAAAGGACTCAGTCTGGGTGGTTGTAGACGTTTGACTAAATTAGCTCATTTCATACCAGTAAGGGTTGATTACTCGCTTCAGATGTAATATCCTAGATTAGGGTTATGCATTTAGTGTATAATTCATGAGTTAATAGGCTCAGTGAGTGGGTTGGATGTGTTTTAAGGGTTCTTCAAACTCTAGGATAAAAAGGGAATGCATTGGAAAATTTTTGGATTTTGAGTTAGTAAGGGGAGCAAGGCCAGGGAAGCCGTAGGGGAAATTTTGGGAGTTCTTGGACATAAGAATCACCTTGGTAAAGTGGCTGCAAGGTGCCACTTAAGGCCTTAGAAAATGATGCCAGGAGCAGTAAGGAAGGGCCTTGGTTCGAGTTGCGAAGGAAGCAGGAAGGAGCATTTATTTTTGCGTCAAGAAGGGAAGCTGGGCTAAGGAGGCTTTAAGAGAAGTTATGGGGAGTTTATGGCACAAAAAGTGCCTTGGCAAAGTGGCTTGGGGCTTTACCTTCAGCTTGAGTCGAGGGCTCCAACAGGTCTCAGGTTCGAACCCTGTGGGCAGCAAATGGGTGGCTTTTATTTTATTTTGCATGTGACGTTAAGGGAAGGGAGAAGAGGTTGGACGGCACATGGATGAGATTGGACGGCACATGGACTTTAGTGGATGGGATAAGGCTTGTTTTATTTTTTATTTTGGCTGGGATATGTGATAAAGGTGTTTGTATTTTATTTATTTTAAAAGAGGGAAAGAGAGTGGGACGGCATGGGACTTTGTAAAGGTAAGGGATAAGTGATGTTTATTATATTTATTTATAGTGAGTAAAGAGATAATATAAAAGATTGATAAGGGATTAATGATGGATAATATTTATTATTTTAAAGGAAGTGATAAAGGAGGAAAATGTGGGATTTGATAAGGGATGGAGCTAATGGCCAAATGTGGGGCTTTTAGAGTGCATAATCAGTTTTGGGGTGTTGATAGGGGTAGTGTGCCGAAAATTCATAAGTTAGTAGTTTTGTTTTACTCCTTTTTCTCCAAGTTTTGGCCAAGAGGGTGATAGGTAAGTCATTTGAATATTTTATACATTAAGGTGTGTGTGGCCGAATTCCTCTAGTCCTTCTCTTCATCTCTTTCTCTTTCTTGCAAAACCCGATTCTACACCTTTCCCTTGTAGCCGAATACCCCTTGTATTTAGCCGAACCTCAATCAAACATCTCTACTTTTATTCACTTAGTTTTTTTCAAAAGCCGAAATTGCCATTGTTATGCTCAAAAGCCGAATCGTTAATGAGGGTGGTGTTGTCGACTTCTTTCTAGCAACCTCTTCTAGTAGGCGTTAGTGGTAAGCAACGTGAAGTACTAGCGTTAAGGTTCATCAAAGGAGTCTTTCGGGATTGAAGTGATTAAGGTAAGCAAGAATGTATTATTCGGCCAAGGGCCATGTTCTTAGTATTCTTGTGTTGGCTGATTCTAATAAGTTGTTAAGTAGGGATATTGGTAACTTCAAGAGTAAGTACGTACTCGGGTTATAAATAAGCAAGGGACAAATCGACAAGGATAAGGAGGAGTCTCGGGATCCAAGATCGTTTTGGTAAGGGTATTTAGTAAGTTTAGATCTACTCCTTATTCATTAGAAAACCGAAGGCTAATCATTTGTAGGTACCAGTGTGTGTGGCCGATTGCATGGGGAACTCAGTGTGTGAATTCGGGATTTGGTAGGAGACCAAATCGACATTAAGGGAGGAGGAAAAACCACGTGTCAAGATTTTGTTAGATTCAACTAGTTTGGGATTTCGCTAAATAGTAAGGTGTGTGATTAACCCACTGTTTTCCGGGTTTATGTTATGTTGTATGTGTTGTGTAAATGCTAAAATGTGCAGTGGCAATTATGAATGGATACCCTTAAGGGGTATATCGAAAATCAGGTCAGTATTAATTATTAAGAATGTGAATATGCCAATGAGAATGTGATTGTATGCCGAATAGCATGTGCATGCATTATTTTACCATGTTATGACATTATCATATGTTGCATGTGCATGGGATGGGATCTGAATGTGAAAGAAGGACAGGGTGTACATTTATGTACGTGGTCTGATGTTAGCCTTGTGCTACATTGGCGCTTGATGTTAGCTATGTGCTTCATCAAGGGAGGTGTTGGCTAGGTGCCCATCTCGGCGGATGATAGCAGTGTGCATCACCGTAGACTGAGGATGACCTCGAGTCACCTTATGGATAAGGATATGTGGGATCACTTATGTGATCGGTGGCTCAGCCACGGCCTTGTGCGGCAAGTCTACCAAGGTAAGATATGTGGATCACTATATGATCGGTGGATTAGCCACGGCCTTGGGCAACAGGTTTGCCAAGGTATGCGTAACGGGTGGACCCTAGGCTGGGTTGGGAGCATTTTGCATAGACTCATTATCTGATATGTGAATAAATGTGGAAATGGGCCAAGCCCAGTATGATATGAGGATTAATGTGGTAGTGGGCCAAGCCCAGTATGTGGAAACATGTGGTTAATTACACTATTATAAGAATGTGATATGGTTAGGTGCCAAGCCCAATATGTGAACTTTATTGATGCGAATGTGGGCCAAGCCCAATAAGTGATAGCATGTGAACAAGTTGCATTAATATTTTTTATGTGGGTAAGTATGTGGGTTGACATGTGGGTGGAATTCAGTGGACTAATTGCACACTGAGTCTGTATGACTCACCCAATTTTTACCAACATCGCAGGTGATGCATAAAGCTTGGGACCAGGTTAGAGTGGATACGAGGTGGCCCATGCAGAAGATGTTTTTTTTTATCATTTACGTATTTTATATGTTCAGTATTTTTAAGTCAGGTTTATTGTAATAAGAGCCTTTTAAGGGATTTGAGGTTTATTATTATGTTTAAAGTGGATTGACGATTAAAGTATTATTTGAAAATGTTTTTATTCTCGGCAATCTATACCTTAAAAATATGCATTACAGTTTTCAATTCGGACAGTTTGTAATAATAAAGTTTTACTTAGAATTTTAAACAAACAATGTTTTACAAAAAACAACAAATTTTTATGTTTTTAACTTTAAGTCAAAAGTTTTTCAAACATCTTCCGCAGTGGCATTTCAAATTCGGTCGTAGTGAATGGGTCGGGTTTGGGGTGTTACATTTTGGTACCAGAGCCAGGTTAAAAACTCGGCTTTGAGGGTTTTGGGCCCAAAAATATTTTTTAATGGGCTTTTCAAAAATATGGATTTTCACGAAATTTTTCAGGTTATTCTGGCATGGCACCTGTATCTCCGACCCGAAGTCCGCAAGGTAAGTACCTTTGACTATTGAAGTGATTTGTATATGTGAATGTTATGGGCATAATTGGGCTCGTAGACTAGAAGATTAGGGCTATTGAACCCTAGGGCTAGTACACTCAAACACATGCATAAGACTTAAGAACAACTAAACAAACACGTGACTAAGTCACCGAAGTTAGGGTGTGGCAACCATTTATGCGCATGTCAGGAGTGGATTCAGTAAGAGCTTGGTATTTAAGCAGTCCTAGCGACTCACCTCCTCTTTACTCGAATCCTACCTGGTGCGTAGCTACGGTTCACCCTAACCAAGAGGACCTATTCACGGGCTAAACCCGATAACTAAAACTCGAAAGGGACTAGCCATACTGTTTCATAAAGATCTTAGTTTTAAATTTACCAAATTACCCCTCTGATTTATAAAATCCTTTTAGACTTGAAAATTTTTCGAAATACACCCGATTTACAAAATTACTAAAATACCCCCGAGCTGTAAAATTATGAAAATTCCCTTGGTTTCTAAAATTTCCATATTACCCTCGATTTTAATAAAATTTCTCTATTTTGCAAAAGTGTCCAAAAACTCTATTTTGCGAAAATTCAAGGAACTTTGATTTGAAAAATTACTAAAATGCCCCTGTGTTGTAAATCGGTAAAATACCCTTAGTTTTTAAGATTTTCAAAAATACCCTCGACTTTTGCTAAAATATTTCTACTTTACAAAAATACCAGAACCTTCATTTTACAAATATCAAGATACCCTGATTTCACGGAAATGCCCCTGACTTCTAAAATTATCGGAATAACGCCAATTTTTAAAATTTCTGCAATACCCTTGATTCGAAGAATATTTTCCAAAATACCCTCGAGACTTTGAGATTTCAAAATGCCTTGATTTGTAAAGATTATTTCAAGTTGACCCCGATTAATTACGAAAATACCCCTGTAGAGAAAATGATGAAATTACCCCTGGGTCGGGAATGGTCAGAAATGCCCATAATGATGTGTTGAATGTTGTGGATGAATGTGAATGTGATTATCTGAATTAGAATAGTGAACTTGAACCTGAAATTTTGATCGAAAGAACTACTTCTGAAAACTTCTTTCATAAAATTTGCTCGTGGATAAACAGTGGAACAAAATTTTTAATGCATAAAACTTCTTAAACAGATTAAATCACGATGTTAGAAATGAGTTCTAGGGGACGTGGTCATCGTGGACGCGGTAGAGGCAGAATAGCTGTATTGAAACCCGCTAGGTCGGGTCAAGGATCTGAGAATGAGGTACTGCTACCACCACCACCAGCTTTTGGTGTTGAGCAGCAAGATCAGATGGGGGATGATGTTGTATCGCAGGCAGTGCTGTGAGTTCTTGAAATGGTGGCTAGAGCGGGTGGAAATATGAGAGCTAGGAAATCATGACCGAGCGACTTGAGCCAATAAATTTGAGGTGTTCCGTGGAGTATCTGGTGTGGCACGCAGTACTACTGAGTATTGGTTGGAGGTGACCGAACAGATTATGGATGAGCTGGATCTAACCGCTGAGGAGAAAGTGAAAGGAATGGTGGCGCTACTACGCGATGAAGCGTATCAATGGTGACTCACAGTTCAAGATGGTGCCACAGCTGAGGATCTTACTTGGGATTATGTTAAGGCGTACCAAAAGAAGTATATTGGTACTCGTTATATTGATGCGCAAAGGAAGGCATTTATAGGGCTGGTTCAAGGGAACAAGTTCGTAGCAGGGTACGAGGCTGAATTCCTAAGGTTGAGCCGGTATGCTCGAGGAGTAGTGGCTACGGAGCATAAGCGATGTGTCTGGTTCGAGGACAGACTAAAGGATGACTTGAGGTTGTTAATAGCTCCACAACAAGAGCGAGAGTTTGTCGTATTAGTAGAGAAGGCTAAGGTAGCTGAAGGGATTAAGGACTCTGTGAGACAGAACAGATATAAGGATAGGAACCGGGATAAGAGGAGTTATGGGCCGTCAGAGTCATCTGGAGAGTTTCAGAAAAGACCAAAGGTTGAGAATTCTGCTCTTGATATTAAGCCAGCTACTGGAAATCAGGACCGTCCGTGTGCTAGGTGTGGAAGGTATCATATTTGTGAGTACTGGAATCGAGAACGGGAATGTTTTAGCTGTAAGTCCAAGTCTCATTTGATTAAAGACTATCCTCAGGATCCGAATAGGGCTCGAACAGCAGGCCAAGGTGGTGTGCAGCTGGATAGAGATAATTAGCAAGCGACGAGGGGTCGTGGTCCGAACCATGGAGGAAATGGTCCCGGCCGAGGTCGTGGATCACCAAGTGGAGGTGCTGAAGGTTCAGATGCAAGGCAATCAAGGTTGGTTTATGCAGTCGACTGTTGCAAGAAGAGTGATGTGCCGGATGTGACAACAGGTAAGTTTCTTATTTTCGGAATGCCTTTATTGCCTTGTTTATATAGAGCTAGTTCGTTCTTGCATTGCTAGTGAAGGGTAAGAAACCTTGGATGTGAACTTTGGAATTGTGCATAAGAAATGTGTTAGTTTTATTAAGATCAGAGTGGTAGCATAGTGTGGTGAGTTAGATTGTACGATTGTTCGTTAGTAAGTAATTTCGAGGACAAAATTATTTTTAAGGGGGGTAGAACTGTAATATCCTAGATTAGGGGTTATGCATTTGGTGTATAATTCATGAGTTAACAGGCTCAGTAAGTGGGTTGGATGTGTTTAGGGGTTCTTAAAACTCTAGGATAAAAAGGGAATGCATTGGAAAATTTTTGGATTTTGAGTTAGTAAGGGGAGCAAGGCCAGGGAAGCCTTAAGGGAAATTTTGGGAGTTCTTGGACATAAGAATCACCTTGGTAAAGTGGCTCCAATGCACCACTTAAGGCCTTGGAAAATGACGCTAGGAGTAGTAGGGAAAGGCCTTGGATCGAGTTACGAAGGAAGCAGAAAGGAGCATTTATTTTTGCATCAAGAAGGGAAACTGGGCTAAGAAGGCTTTAAGAGAAGTTATGGGGAGTTTATGACACAAAAAGTGCCTTGGCAAAGTGGCTTGGGGCGTTACCTGCAGCTTGCGTCGAGGGCTCCAACAGGTCTTAGGTTCGAACCCTGTGGGCAGCAAATGGGTGGCTTTTATTTTATTTTGCATGTGACGTTAAGGGAAGGGAGAAGAGGTTGGACGGCACATGGATGAGATTGGACGGCACATGGACTTTAGTGGATGGGATAAGGCTTGTTTTATTTTTTATTTTGGCTGGGATATGTGATAAAGGTGTTTGTATTTTATTTATTTTAAAAGAGGGAAAGAGAGTGGGACGGCATGGGACTTTGTAAAGGTAAGGGATAAGTGATGTTTATTATATTTATTTATAGTGAGTAAAGAGATAATATAAAAGATTGATAAGGGATTAATGATGGATAATATTTATTATTTTAAAGGAAGTGATAAAGGAGAAAATGTGGGATTTGATAAGGGATGGAGCTAATGGCGAATGTGGGGCTTTTAGAGTGCATAATCGGTTTTGGGGTGTTGATAGGGTAGTGTCGAAAATTCATAAGTTAGTAGTTTTGTTTTACTCCTTTTTCTCCAAGTTTCGGCCAAGAGGGTGATAGGTAAGTCATTTGAATATTTTATACATTAAGGTGTGTGTGGCCAAATTCCTCTAGTCCTTCTCTTCATCTCTTTCTCTTTCTTGCAAAACCCGATTCTACACCTTTCCCTTGTAGCCGAATACCCCTTGTATTTAGCCGAACCTCAATCGAACCTCTCCACTTTTATTCACTTAGTTTTTTTCAAAAGCCAAAATTGCCATTGTTATGCTCAAAAGTTGAATCGTTAATGAGGGTGGTGCTGTCGACTTCTTTCTAGCAACCTCTTCTAGTAGGTGTTAGTGGTAAGCAACGTGAAGTACTAGCGTTAAGGTTCATCAAAGGAGTCTTTCGGGATTGAAGTGATTAAGGTAAGCAAGAATGTATTATTAAGCCAAGGGCCATGTTCTTAGTATTCTTGTGTTGGCCGATTCTAATAAGTTGTTAAGTAGGGATATTGGTAACTTCAAGAGTAAGCAAGTACTCGGGTTATAAATAAACAAGGGATAAATCGACAAGGATAAGGAGGAGTCTCGGGATCCAAGATCATTTTGGTAAGGGTATTTAGTAAGTTTAGATCTACTCCTTATTCGTTAGAAAGTCGAAGGCTAATCGTTTGTAGGTACCAGTGTGTGTGGCCGATTGCAAGGGGAACTCAGTGTGTGAATTCGGGATTTGGTAGGAGACCAAATCGACATTAAGGGAGGAGGAAAAACCATGTGTCAAGATTTTGTTAGATTCAACTAGTTCAGGATTTCGCTAAATAGTAAGGTGTGTGATTAACCCACTGTTTTTCGGGTTTATGTTATGTTTTATGTGTTGTGTAAATGCTAAAATGTGCAGTGGCAATTATGAATGGATACCCTTAAGGGTATATCGAAATCAGTCGAGATTAATTATTAAGAATGTGAATATGCCAATGAGAATGTGATTGTATGCCGAATAGCATGTGCATGCATTATTTTACCATGTTATGACATTATCATATGTTGCATGTGCATGGGATGGGATCTGAATATGAAAGAAGGACAGGGTGTACATTTATGTACGTGGTCTGATGTTAGCCTTGTGCTACATTGGCACTTGATGTTAGCTATGTGCTTCATCAAGGGAGGTGTTGGCTAGGTGCCCATCTCGACGGATGATAGCTGTGTGCATCACCGTAGACTGAGGATGACCTCGAGTCACCTCGTGGATAAGGATATGTGGGGTCACTTATGTGATCGGTGGCTCAGCCACGGCCTTGTGCGAAAGTCTGCCAAGGTAAGATATGTGGATCACTATGTGATCGGTGGATTAGCCACGGCCTTGGGCAATATATTTGCCAAGGTAGGCGTAACGGGTGGACCCTAGGCTGGGTTGGGAGCATTTTGCATAGACTCATTATCTGATATGTGAATAAATGTAGAAATGGGCCAAGCCCAGTTTGATATGAGTATTAATGTGGTAGTGGGCCAAGCCCAGTATGTGGAAACATGTGGTTAATTACACTATTATAAGAATGTGATATGGTTAGGGGCCAAGCCCAATATGTGAACTTTATTGATGCGAATGTGGGCCAAGCCCAATAAGTGAAAGCATGTGAACAAGTTGCATTAATATTTTTTATGTGGGTAAGTATGTGGGTTGACATGTGGGTGGAATTCAGTGGACTAATTGCACACTGAGTCTGTATAACTCACCCAATTTTTACCAACATCGCAGATGATGCATAAAGCTTGGGACCGGGTTGGAGTGGATACGAGGTGGCCCATGCAGAAGATGTTTTTTTTTTATTTACATATTTTATATTTTTAGTATCTTTAAGTAAGGTTTATTGTAATAAGGGCCTTTTAAGGGATTTGAGGTTTATTATTATGTTTAAAGTGGATTGATGATTAAAGTATTATTTGAAAATGTTTTATTCTCGCAATTTATACCTTAAAAATATGCATTACAGCTTTTCAATTGGACGACTTGTAATAATAAAGTTTTACTTAGAATTTTAAACAAACAATGTTTTACAAAGAACAACAAATTTTATGTTTTTAACTTTAAGTCAAAAGTTTTTCAAACATCTTCCGCATGGCATTTCAAATTTGATTCGTAGTGAATGGGCGAGTTTGGGGTGTTACATCGAAGTTAGCTGTTGTATGTGGCGAGATAGTGAGGTTGCACGTGTGCTCGTGTCGATTATCTCGGATAGGGATCCCGATTCACGTCGAGGTTCGAAAGCATTGCATCAGGCGTTGGGTACGCGGTTGGATTTTAGTACGGCATTTCATTCGCAGTCAGATAGACAGTCAGAAACGGTTATACAAATCTTGGAAGTTATGTTGAGAGGCTGTGTTTTGGACTTTAGAGGTAGTTGGGAAGAATTTCTACCGTTAGCTGAATTTGCATACAACAATAGTTACCAGGCAAGCATTAAGATGGCACCATATGATGCGTTGTATGGTAGGAAGTGTCGTACACCTACATGATGGACAGAGTTGGGTGAGCGTTAGATGTTGGGGCTAGAGTTGGTTGCTGAGACCGAGGATAAAGTCAAGTTGATTCAGGCTCGCCTGAAGGAAGCTTTAGACAGGCAGAAGTCCTATGCCGATCTTAAGCGGAGAGATATTGAGTTTGCAGTGGGTGACAGGGTTTTCCTGAAGGTCTTGCCATGGAAGAAAGTGCTGAGGTTTGGAAGGAAAGGCAAGCTAAGCCCAAGATTTATTGGCCCGTATAAGGTGTTGAGACGAGTAGGACCAGTAGCTTATCAGCTCGAGTTGCCAGAGGAACTGTGTCAGGTACATGATGTATTCCACATCTCTATGCTTAGGCATTACCGTTCAGATCCATCGCATATTGTATCGGTGGAGGAAATTGAGGTGAGCCCAGATTTGACCATGGAAGAGGAACCAGTGCAGATTCTAGATCGGGATGTAAAGGTTTTGCGCAAGAAATCGGTTCCATTGGTAAAGGTATTATGGTGAAATCATGGCGTGGAAGAAGCTACGTGGGAACCAGAGGATGTGATGAGGCAGCAATACCCTCAACTCTTTTGACCAGGTAATTTTGAGGTCGAAAATATTTTTAAGGGGGGTAGAACTGTAACATCCTTAATTAGGGGCTATTATGTTTGCATTAATTGCATGTGAATGGCTTGACTTTGTTTTTAATCAAAGTGTCTTGGGGTCTGGATATGAGACAAGGGTAGGCTCGAACTATAGGAAAAATTTTTATTTTCAGGCATTGGTTCAGGGGAGATGAAGGAGCTAGGGGTTAAGAAGATTTTGTGGTAAACTGTAGCACAAGAAGTGCCTTGGAAAAGTGGCAAGGAGGCACCACTTAGGGCTTGGAGAAGTGACGCCTCAAGGGGGAGTAAGGGAGCTTGGGTTCGAGCTGTAGAAATCCCTTACCGCTAACTCTTTTTGACGCCAGAGAGGGGAGGAGTTGTGCTCAGCTCAAACTCTGATGGATAACTGTTGAACAAGTCAATAGATTTAAACGGGTGGAGAAGAGAGAATTTAGGAGTTTGATCAATTCAAACTCATTTGAATGGGTGGTCAGGAGAGATTTGGGGAGGTTGCCAAATTTAAACTCTAGTGTGAGGAAGAGTAATCGATTGGAAGACTAGGGGGAGTGCCGAAATTCCTAATGACATTTTCGGCTAGTCAATGCCTTGGTGCATTCGGTTGTGAGCTAAGCTGAAACCCCCTTAGCCTTGTCGATTTTTTCCCTTAATGCACCATTTGAATCAAAAGTCAAGGTATTTAGGCTATTGTCGATTTCCCTCTAAAGCATCTAGTCAATCTCCTCCTCCCCCATTTCTTTCTTTTCTTTTTCTCATATTTGTTTCAAACCCCATCAACATCTCTTCTTCTCAAATTGACAACTTCCTTTTTCTCCTCATCTTCTCTTGTGCCGAAAGTTCATCAACCTTTTCTTGATTCCTTGCAAGCCGAATCTCTTTTGCTCTTCTTTCAAAAGCCATTGCCAAAATCTCCCTTTACTCTCCTCTTCTTATTTCTACACTTTGGCCAAATATCAGACAAGGGTAGATCTCTTTGGTCTTCTTCTCTAATCGATTTTGGAGGGGGTAAGTGCTCTTGGTCGAATCTTTATTATCTTTTTCTTTTCTCTCTGTCGACATATATAGAACAAAAACCAAATTTCAGCATTTGTCTTGGTTCTCATTCATCTGTGAAATCGATTTCTTCTAGGGTCTCCGGGATTTTGAAACAGTGGATTGTGATCATCTGCTCTCAATCAATCGGTTTCGTTAAAGGCTGTGGTAAGGTTACATATCGACTTAATCTTTCTCTCATTCTTTCAAAAAGCCGAAGGCTATTAGTTATGTGGTTTAAGATCTTGGCCGATTGTAGGGAAGGATCTATCTCGTATATCTCGGGTTGTGACGGTGATCAAAAAGCATTAAGGTAAGGATTGTTATTAGATGCGTTAACTTTTCGGGATTTACAAGTGTAGCCGAATGGCTTTTTCCTAACAGTTGTCATTGGCTGAATGTAGGAGGGGGGATCTAGTGCATTAGATCTTGATCTTCGGGATTTAGTAGTTGCGTTAGTAACCAGGTGTGTATCTTACACACTTCATAATCCATGTAAATGTGCTAATAACCTAAACTTTGTTAAAAGCCAAAAATTGTGTAGATTACGATACGATACCCTTATGGGTATGAGCAAGGTTTTTGGGTAAGTCTGTTTGATGAGTTTAAAATGCATGATTGCTGATGTTATTATCTATGTTATGTTCAATATATGTTTAATGATTAAGCATGTTGGTATGGTATTTATATGCATGTGCATTATTGTGGGTGATATAAGAGGAGGGGGAAGAATGATATCTGTGACTTTGGGTCACCAGTGGTTTGGCACCTCATAGCGACTCACCCCAGTGGCTTCGCACCACAGTGGGTTGGCCCCACATTTGATAAAACGAGATTGTCGCTAGTGATTTGGTATCACAACGTGGGTTGGCCCCACATATGGATTATTCGTGACTTTGGGTCACCAGTGGTTTGGCACCACATTATTATTGATATCAATGACTTTGGGTCACCGGTGGTTTGGCACCACCAGTGGTTTGGTACCACACGGGGTAGAAAAAGGAGTTATGGGTGACAGGGTTTGGGGTGTTACAAATTTAGCACATACTCAAACTCAAATTCCAAACAAACATTTTATCAAACATATTGTAGGCATAAAATGAAAGTAAAGGGTTTAAGAAAATGATCATTCACTTGACAAAGATCCATTGAAGCCTGAGGGGTTATGCATAATTGTTTACAAAATCTTTAACAATAAGGAAGAAAGAAAATTGTCACACTAAGATCTAACCTAAAAAGAAACAAAGAAAACCTAAACTAAAAAATGAAAAGGAAAAGAAAAAGGCAAGAGAAAGAAAACCTAATATAAAAACTATAAACCCTAAAGAAACTATCCAATCACAAAAAATTGGAATGAAAGGCTTATAAAGTATTTATAGCCTACTAACATTTAACCTGGCATTGACTATTTTTCCATTAAGTAAAAAGAAGACATAAGCTTGTTTAAACACAAAATTGCCCCTGTAGTTTTTGTGACTCCTTGATTTATTTAACTTTTTTTTATGAATTTTGTCATAATTAAGTATCTATTTTAGTGGTTAAGTGATGTTGGTGTGTGTTTGAGGTCTTGTGTTCAAGTCTCACTTTTGGAGATTCTATTTTTTTATCCTAGCCTTATCCCTTTTGGTTGGGCTTATGTTATATTTTTGGTCAACTCATATTAGAATGAGCCTACTGGTTCAAGTGCTATGGTGTTAGCTAGCTTTAGGGTTTTGTGTTTGAACCCCCGTGTGAGCGAAGGATGTTATTTTTGCTTCTATTGGTGTGTACCGGTTGTGTAGTAGAAGTTCGATGGGATTGAAATTCTGTAGTAGTTGGATGAGGTTAGTAGTCGATTTTGGTGGGATTTGGTAATTAGTGGGGTTGTGGTGAGTTGGGATTTTAGTTTGAATTAATTTTTAATTTTAATTTTTTCCCAAAAATCCCCTTTCGCCTTTTCGATGTTATTTTTTCCCCTTCTTTTCTTTGTAAATTTTTTATTTTGTTTTCTCTCTATTCTATTCAACAAATCGATCGTTCTAATCATTGGGGTTCAGTGTTCCGATTGTTCTTTGTTCGTGTTGGTAAGTTTGTAATTCGTTTGGTTTGGATTTCTTTCCTTTTGAATTGGCATATTGGTGTTGTGGTTAGGGAGTTTAATTTCTGTGAGTGTGTTGCATAGGAGAAGACTGTGAAATAGTGGACTTCTCTCCAACGGCCTAATCCGTGATAGTAGTTGTTTTCGTCGTCGGTAATGTAACAACCTATTTTTGGTAAAAATAAGAACAGTGGTTTTGGGACCACAAATCTAATTCCGAAAAGAAAATTTATTTTAATAATATTTTATGATCTATAGTACGACAATAATGTCATGTGAAAATTTCTTAAAGAAATTTTACCGATTATATGTATAATTCGATAAAGGACCAAATTGCACAAAGTGCAAAAGTTAAGTTCTATTAGCTAAAAGGGATTAAATAGCTATAGAAATTTAAATTGGAAGTCCTTATATGGTAAATATACCATTAAAATATGATTAGTCGTTAAGGATGATGATTTATCCATGGAAAAAGAAATAAAGAAAAGTATGAAATTGAAAAATTGGAAAAATAAAAGATGATATCATAATTAAATAGAAAATATCATCATTTTATGTCATCTTCTTCTCCAAAATGCATGGAAACCCTAGAAATGAGAAAGCAAGCTTTCATATCTAAATTAGATCAGGATAAACCGAATGCGGAGTTAGAACAGGAAAAGGAGAAAATGTTGGATAAATAGATTTTATGTACACGAACAATTATCGAGGTAAGTTCATGTAACTTAACTATGTATATTATTATTATGCTTGAATTGAATTGTATGAATGTGATGATATATGTGTGTGTGATGGTATATAAATCATATAAATATATTTTCTGAAATTAAAGATGTTCAATAAAGCCCAATAAATGATAATATCACATAAATCGAAAGTCCCAATTGAATAATGAATACCGATGGATAGAGGTAATTTCCCGTATAAAATGAGGTCTTTCTTTGTTGCAAACGGGATTTAGCTCGGATGAGTAATCCCATTATAGCCCTCTCGAGCATCTTGATATTTAGTTTAGCGAGCATTCTGATCCGTAGTGGATTTGCATGTGTTGCCCACCACTGCAGCTCTTTGTGAGTGTCCCGTTATGTGATCGGTTGTGATCTGGCATATGTTGCGGACACAAATGCAGCTCTTTGTGAGCGTCCCGTTATGTGATCAGTTGTGATCCAGCATACGTTGCGGACACAAATGCAGCTCTGTATGAGCGTCCCGATATGGCTCACTCGAACTCCTTGTTACCTTATCCAGTGCTCCCTGATATTATCTCTTCAGATATATCTGTTAAGCTCTATGAGCTTTTTGAGTACAACTCTTGTGAGTTTTCTGATTAGCTTAGATAACTGTCATGTTACATGATTACATAGCTCATATGAGCATTCTGATATGTTGCTCGAGAGTGTGCTCCCTGGTAACGTGCCCTAAAGAGTACTACTGAACAGGAATTGACAGATTATGATTATGTACACTTTGAGCATACTACGAGAGTATCCATCGATAATTCAAATAAATTCAACGGGCAAGGTTTTGACATGAGTAAATATGAATTTGAGATAAATGGTTATAGGTTGAGGTATGATATGTGGAAATATGAAATGATGTTACATGAAATGAAATATGGAAGTATGAGATAATTATATATAAACATGGAATGGTTTGATGAATACAATCATCTATGAGAATAGATTTGTACACCTTAAGTGTACTACTTGAGTGATTATTAATTCTGTAATTGATTATTGAGTAAAGTCCTGACATGAAATATACTGGAACTCGAGATGAATTAATATGAAATATATCTGAAATACATGGAACTAAATTGTATATATATTATGAAGTATGTGTGAAAGAGAATCCAAATATGAATGAACTCATATATGTGTTTCTTGAAGTTTAAATGAAATATGTGACTAACAAGGGTGATGATAATGTGTGATAGGGCTTGTGAGATTAAATGGTTTAATTTTACCCTATATATTTATTTTGATGATGAATGGGTGGTAAGTTTATTACTAAGTTATACGGACTTACTAAGCATTATATGCTTACTCCATTTTATTTTTCCCTGTCTTATAGTAAATCGTAAGCTTCTTGGATTGGAAGCTCGACGAAGATCACTCACACTATCCATCAATTCCATTTGGTATATAAGGTAAGACATATATGATTATAATGGCATGTATAGGTTAAATTGGCCAAGGAATTGCATGAAAATATTTGATAATGGCTAGCTATTGGAATGGCTAGTTATGGACATGTCTTGATGTTTATGTATAAAAGATTGTATCAGAGTAAATGAGTGAAAATGGTTAATTAATAGAAATCACATTGACATAAGGATGAATGATTTAAATTAGCATATTTAATACAAAATGCACAAATGTGAACGTTATATTTAGGTAAATATGAAATCAAGATTGATATGGAAATAATTGTGGTATTTAAAGTCACACTGGTTGAATGTTTATATAGCCTTAAGAATATGTTTAAGTTTTAATGCAGGTATAAGGCAAAAAGGGTGAGGAATGTGGCTTGGAAAATAGCCTATTTTCGTCCACAGGATAAACACACGGACGTGTGTCTTGACCGTGTGTGACACACGGCTTGGCATACGAGCATGTTGTCCAGCCGTGTATCCCCTGCATCCTAAAATTGAGAAACAAAATGCTCAGACTTCAGCACACAGGAAGAAACACGGCCGTGTATCTTTGTCGTGTGAAAACTACACTTATTTTATGAAAATTAAATTAACAACATAGCCTAGCACATGGGCGTGTGACTTGGCCGTGTGCACAAGTTAGAGAGTTACACGCGGTAAGACACGACCTGTAGCACGGGCATGTCTAAGGGTCACACGGGCGTGTCCCAAGACCACATTGGCATGTGAGCCCTGTACTTGAGAAAATTTTTGAAATTATGCGAAAAATTATTAGTGATCCCGATTTAGTCCCTATTCGATTCTAATGTTCATATTGGGCCTCGAGGGTCTATGTAAGGGACAATATGAGTGTTCTCGAAAAATGAATAGTAACTTACTTGAATTAACTGAAAATGTTCTGTAATCACAGGTAATACTCCGTAACCCTGTTCCGGATACGGATACTAGTTAGGGGTGTTATAGGTAAGTTCATGTACGTTGTTCGGGTTATTGTTGTCAAATCGTAAACCATTTGCTAAATAATTGTTGGGATACTATTTTTCTAGGTTTTAGAGGTTTTGGGATTACTTTCACATTAAAAACGAACTAGGTGTGTAACGAAAACACGAGAAAGCATTGATCAGTGAAACCCAAAAATCTGGCCTGTCGATGCCACACGGGCAAGGCCATTTTAAGTGTGTGGACCCATACGGGTAAGTCACACGGGCATGTAGGTCTAAATTTTAGAACTTTTCCCTAGGGTTGTACACGTCACCTTCCGTAGGGTCGATATGTATGGTATAAGTCGTAAAGCATGAAATCTCTTACTCTGTTAGACTGAAAATGACTTAAATAATGCTTTTATGAGTATTATGAGACATGGTATGTACGATCTTTTCTGTCATGCTTAGGCATGTGTAATATCTATTTTATGAGCATGCATGATGTATTAATTTTGATATATGTTATTATTGTCTGTATTTGAATATGGGATGGGATATGTGATAAGTGGAGAAAGTATTCTGTGAGGTGATATTTTGCCAATATACTGGCAGCACGGCTGTGATTATTCTGAAAAGTGTCGTATAGACACTATGTGGTGTGTAGGGATGGGTTCATGTTTTATACCCCATGTGGTGTGTTGGGATGGTCGGAGATGGTGTGTAGAGGATAGGGATAGGACTTTGTATATCTGCATCTGTATGATTCTGCTGATAATCTGATTCTATAAGGATTTATGTATGTATCTATTCTGTTATGTGATAAAACCTGAATTTATGTTTCCGTAGAGTTACACACTGAGTTTTTAAAACTCACTTTCTTTCTGTTTGCTCTATTCAGGTAACCCTTAGACTTAGGCAGGTCGGTGCGACGGAGACTTGATTGTGACCACTTGTCTGTAAATTTCATTTACTTTAAAATTTTACTTAATTTATGATTTTGAGAGTTTTGTAATTTTGGGGCTCTTTGGAATTTGGGGTTTTATTTTTGGATTTGGATTTGATTTGAGATTTCTTGTGACACTCGACAAAATAATTTACAAAAACAACTATTTTATGTGATCAAACGCTTTAGAGAAAATAAACTCAATTTTTCAAAATATAATGACTTTAAAACTTCTACTGCAAATTATTGTTTTATTTGAAAGAGTATACATCTAGGTCGGGTTTGGGGTGTTACATTTTTTTCACTTGTCAGGCTTGAGTATTGCGATACCCACAATAGTCTTGAGATTAAGAGTCTTGGGGGTCTCGATATGCGATATCCATGGTCTGGTATCGCGATACCACTGTAGATGACCGCATTCTCCTTATTTTAGCAGTGTTAGGGGTATCACAACTTTCATGCTTCGATATCGTGATACCCCCTTTCTAGGTGATATTTTCTTTATGTTCGGGTTACTGTCGACTCCCTACAACACCTAACCAACTTGTTAAGTTTCCCATGGAACGATTAACCAATTTTGGTATAAAAAATGGCTTAAATTAATAAAAATGATTTATTAACAACAAAACTAAAAATCAACAAAAAAACATATCAAAGACACTTAAATTACTTGAGAATAAGCTCCTTAAGTGCAATGGAAAACCTAATTTGACATATCAAATTATGATATATCACGTTGATCTGTTTAGAGCATCAAAAACTATGAGCCACTGGTACACAACTTCTTGCAACACCATATCTCATTGCCATGTTGCTCTTCACATTGTCCTCCCGATTGTGATTGTCAACTAGGCCTCACCATCTTCCTTCAATCTGATTCTGTTGCATCTATTGTAAAAGAAGGAGCTCCACTAATCAGACAAGCTTTTGATTCCCTCTACTAGCCTTTTGTAGCTTACGTATAAGGCACTGCATTGGCTTGGTGTTATGCATGTTGAACGAGGCACTCTTGGAAGCCTGCACTAATAAAAATCTATTCCCCGTGTAGTTAATAGCATGTCGGTGGCGTCCAATGGGATAGCACTCGAACTGGTACAAGTAATCTCGCTTGTAGCCCTTCTAACTCTCTAAAATAAGTCTGTATTAAAGTTACAATAGGACATCATAAAAGCAGACCGAGGCCAATAGAATTGCAACGCCGCCCAAGTATCCAATGTAATCTGGCAATCACGAAAGACATGCTTCAATGTTTCCACTGCACCGCCATACTTGGGGCATAAAGCAGAAGGGATTAATCGTTTATAAAGTATAATAGAGTATGTAAGGAGATAATTAAGAAAATTCCTCCTGTTGAGGATCTTGTCATTAGAAGGAATATCTAGAAGCCATGATTTTTTTTAAAAGGCAGTGTATGTGGTTTGAGTAACAATGGTTATAGGTGTTTGTAAATCATTTAAAAGAAGTTTGGAGGCACTTCTTATAGAATACTTTTTCGAAGCCTTACCCCTCCAAACTAGGCGATTAGCATGAGGGAAACACACTAGAGGAATTCCCAGGATCCTCACAACATCAAATTCACTGAAGGTATTTCTTATAAAATCTGATTTCCATAATCTTGTACTTGAGTCAATTAAATCAGAGACAAAAAACTATGCCCGTGTGATCGATAACTTGTATTTATAAGCGCATAAAGGACAAAAATGTGGTATTCCTTGTTTTTTATGTCGATGATATTCTACTTATCGGAAACGATGTAGGAGAATTGTCATCAGTTATGTAACATCCTAAAATTTGGAATTTTATGTGTTGCATTATTTCTTGCGTTAAGCTAGTTAAATTACTAATCGAGTATGGAAATAAATGAGTAATTTGCTAACATAAAGGAGCTTATGGTAAAGGGGATATAGCGCCACATGAAGGACTTTGATGGAGGAGGTTCAAATCCCATATTTTGCAAATTTTGACTTTTTTTTTTTTGTAATCTTTCCCTAGGTGTCGGCCAAGATAGTAAATAAGGCAAGGTGGACTTTTTAAATTTGGCAAGGTGGCTAAAGAAATAAGGAAATGATGAGGGTAGGGAAAGAAATCAGAAGGAAAAGGCAAGTATAGGGAACATGTTGGCCTTTTTCAAGGAAGATGTTTTGGAAAGTTTTGGTTGGCCAAATTTTGACCTTATTATCATGTTATGGACGGTTTTGGTATAGGGAGAGGTAGCCGAATTTTCTTTGTCTTTTGGTAAAAACTTTGGTGCTTGTTTTGGCCAAAATTCCTTTAGCATCATTTTGTGTCATTTTTCTTTCTCTCCAAGCTTTTTCTTCTCTTTGCCAAATCTTCAAGTCTTTAGTGAGCATTTTTTTGTTTCTTCATTTCTTTCTTGTTTGCCAAAAGTACCAAACCATTGAGATCAAAATATTTCTCATTCATCTTCCCTTGAAAATCGAAGCTAGTAAGCACTCCTTCTCCATTTTTCCTTTCTTTTCTTTTTCACAAAATTCTCCAACCCTTCTTTCACATTTTCTAATCCGTACTTCCATAGCCGAATATTTTTGCTCATTCTTCCTTCATAACCGAACCTTAGAACCTTTCATGTCTTCTTTATTCTTTCTTTCTCATTCGAGTTATCACTCACTCCTTTGATCAATCGGTAAGTGGTTCTATTCAAACATTTTATTTTTCTTTCTCTTAATGCTGAATATATGCCCTTGTCATGGGATGGTTCTATTAATCAAAATCATCATTTCTTCTACTCTCTCAAACAAGATCACCCTCTTTTTTATAGTGTTCTAAATGGGAGACCGTGTATCGTTCTAGCCCTAAGTCGAACAGTGGAAATTGGATCCAATATCGTCAAGGTAAGGAATTCTTCATGGATTATTTGAAATCGTTCTGAATTTGTTTAAGTTATTTTCGGGATAATAGTGGTTGTGACTAATCGACTACATGCCTTAGGGTCTAAATCGCTCGATCGATCGACTTATTGATCATACAATTATAGTGGCAAGCGATATCGAAAAAAAACGGATAGTGATTGGAGATCGCAAAAGGAGCAAATTTGCGATCCCTACTCCTAAATTCAATCTAAAGGCAGTATCGACGGTTCGGGATTTTCCACCAGGTTGTGGACCATCATCCGGGGAGAATCGACAAATCGTGGTCATTCACGATTCCAAGGGTAAACACTTTAGATCGTTTATTTAGAGTTGATTAAAAAAATCATGTATGTCGTCTAACCAAGCGTTATGATATCTTAGGTGTCAAAGATCAAGAAAGCCTAGTACATACCGTAATTAGGTGTGTAATCTCACACCGTTTTTTGTGGGTTTAAGATTGATATCATATTGGAAATAAGTCGCTATGATTAAAATCGTAAAATGGTGTAAACCAAGGAAAATTGGCCTAAATTTCACTATTTTGATAAAATCGACAAAATTGGTATTAGCACAGTGAAAACTATGAAAATGCCCCTAAAAGGTCAAATTACGAAAATGCCCCAAAATGGGCCAATTTGATATATTGCCAAAATGGGCCAAATTTGATATATTGCCAAAATGGGCCGATTTGATATATTGCCAAAATGGGCCAATTTGATATATTGCCAAAATGGGCCGATTTGATATATTACCAAAATGGGCCGATTTAATATATTGCCTTAATGGGCCGATTTGATAGATTGCCTTAATGGGCTAATTTGCAAGTGTTACAATGGGCCGAATTTTTGTAATGAATCTCTGAATTAATTATTGTTGTTTATATTTGTAAATATCATGATTTGCTATGTATGATGCATTTACATGATTTTGCATGGGATGGGAAAATGTTAAAGAGAAGTGATTCCGGTGGCAATGCCACAAAAATGTTTGTTAATATGATACTATGATTCTGGTGGCTCGACCACAATCAAAATTTGTTATAAATGGCATAATGCCTGCGATTGGTGTGTTTGGCGAGGTGGGTTGACTTAATTCCCACAAGTGTGATGGATGGTACGGGTGGTGTGTAGCGGATGGATTATTAGGTTGGATTGGGATTGCATTACTTTCATATGACATATTTGATGCACTATTATGTAAAAAGGGGCTTAGGCCCAAAATATTACTAAATAGGTTTCAGGCCCAGTGGACAACGGTAAGGGGGTTATGCACTGAGTTCTAGTAACTCACCCCGTTTCCTTAACCCTCGCAGGTAATGCTCAGTGACGTGGACTTGGGCCATGGATGACTTGGTGGGGGCCATACTTCAGAAACGGTTTTATTTGGACTCTAGATTTCTTTTTGGTTCACTTTATTACTTTACTCATTTGAGTTAAATGTTGTAATAAGGCCTCTGAATTATTTTATTTTGCTTTATGCTTGACGTACTTATATTTTGATCAAATTACTTTTAATGGGATTTTTCTAAAAACTTAAATAAAGATTTTTCTAAAATGAGTACACAAATGGATTTTATGATAAACTTATATAAATATTTTTAACCCGAAAAGTTTCTCTCAAATTTTCATCAATATTTTTCAAAAGTCACGGTTTGTAAAATCGTTAGTTCAAATTATCGATTTATCAATCAATCTTCAAAGTTGGTAATTTATTGTCAATTATTTTAAATCAAAAAATATTTTTCTTGATTTTTAACAAATAAATACCTATTTACATACGAATGAAAAATGACTTAAATATATTTTTCTCATGTGACATGTTAGATCTGGCCATAATGCATGGGCCGGGTTTGGGGTGTTACTGGTTAAATTATGGTAAGCTTAGCATTTTAACATGAAGGACTTGGGTGAAGCTAGTTATATTCTCTGAATTCGAATACTTAAGGATCAAAAGAATAAAACGATAGCTCTATCTCAAGCTTCATACATCGATAAGGTACTGGAACATTTTATAATGACCAATACGAAGCCAGGTGTTCAACTAGCTTCATTAGGTTTTCATCTTTATTTAAATGACTATGTTAAGACAGCGAAAGAAAGATAGCATATGAGTAAGGTTCCATATGCTTCGACAGTTGGAAGCCTTATGTATATGATGCTTTGCACACGTCTAGATATTTGTTTCTCAATAGGAATGGTTAGTTGATATCAGATGAATTTAGGTCTTAGGCATTGGCAAGTTGTAAAACATATATTAAGGTATCTTAAAAGAACTAGGAATTATATGCTTGTGTATTCTGGGTAGAACCCTACTCTTGTTGGATACACAAACTCAGAATTCCAAACCTATAAAGATTTGAGGAAATTGACGTCAAAAAATATGTTCGTTCTAGGCTATGGATCCATAGTATGAAGAAGTGTAAAACAAACTTGCACTGCTGACTCTATTATGGAGGCCGAGTATGTGGTTGCTTTTGAGGCAACGGAAGAAGCAATATGGCTTTGAAAGTTCTTAATCGACCTTGAAGTTATTCCTGGTATGGAAAAAACTATAATACTATATTGTGATAATAGTGCTGAAATAGGTAATAACAAGGAAATGAGAAGTCACAAGAGAACGAAAAATATTGATCGGAAGTATCACTTGATACGAGAGGCAATAGTTGAATGAATTGTAGATGTGATGAAAGTATCTTCTAAAGATAACCTTATGGATTCATTTACTAAGACTCATGTAACTAGGAGTTATATCGAACACATCGAGGATATGGGAATGTGAAACATGACACATTTAATTCACTAGGGCAAGTGGGAAATTATTGGGAAATGTGCCCATATTTTAGTAAACATGTAATTGTTTTCTATTTATTTGAACGATGAATAAACAAATAAAGTTAATTTCACATTTCACTATTATGTATTTTGTATTTCTTTCTTTTATATTTTGCATGCATAGCGAAATTGTTACAATCAAATATTAGCTCATTGATTGTCTAAGTTCAATCTGAAGATAAGTGACATTGTAAGAACGTTTACATTGTGAGAAAGACAACTAACTTTAGTAGATAATCTAAATAAGTCCGTAATCCCGTAAAAGAATCAAAGTGAGCATTTGATTAAAATATTAAGAAGGATTATTATGTCGTCTACAATTCCAATTGGGCAGATGGTTAGCCCTGACTATCGGAGCAATTGACTCCACGAGTAGAGACATAGATGTATTCATTGGTAAAATGAGACATTGGACTAGACCCAAGATGAATTGATTCTGAATCCGTTTGTGAATTAATTCACTTGTGACGTTCATGGTTTGATTTACCTAAATCTTGAGTTAGTCACTGACCATGCGTATGCAACTTATGTGCTTTGATATAAGTGGAGGCTTCTGCTCTAAGGATGATTGAGCCTATGTTGGGTACATGACTTGTGTATGGCATAGGCTTATACTCTCATTGGCATTATGTGGATTGATTAATATGGAATGTTGCCACAGGTTGCTTGTTCTCGAACGAGCAATTTATTATAGTCATTTGTTGACAGTAATCATATTAATAATTAAGAAGATACAATGGTAACCATGAGATAAAGTAGGATTGTATTAAGTGAATGAATTTAACTCAAAGGAATTAAGGATATCATATAATGGTAAAGAGTATACCTTAAGGAGTTTTGAATCATGGTACATCTTGTGGACTGACTCCATGATTATGTAATTGCCAATTATCGGAACGATGCTTCTGGAAATAGTTGCAATTACTAGAGCCTAATTGTATATGCCCGATTGGTCCTTTTGCTAGCTCAACAAAAGCTCGATTGGACTGCCTTTGAATCTGAAGAAAATTCTACGACTTCAAAAATTTGATTAAAAAACTGTTCAACTAGAGAATTTGATTAAAAAATTTTCTTGAAAAATTAATTTAGAAAATCTAAGCGATTTTTAGAAAATTTAATTTTGATCAAGTAAAACTAAATTAATCTAATTAATAAAAATTAATATGACACTTATGAAAATTGATTTTCAAGATAAAAAATTGGCCCAATGGGTAATTGAAATTGAAAATTGGACCTGAAATCGTAAATCGGGTCCGGTTGCTAAAAAACCAAGATTATGACCCAAAAACTGGTTGAACCAGGCCCGATATGTGAAATTCGGCCGACGGTCCAACCGGTGGCTAGACCGGATCGGTCGGGTTGTCACTGACACGGATTGAACTAGCAGCAGACAAACCGACTCAAGGTGTCGTAAGGGTGTCGCACCTGCATCACTGGACACAGTAGTGCCGATGGCTGCGATGGTGGCATTCCGGTGGCTGGCAGCAATTGGTCTTTGGTGGTTGAACAGTGGAAGGGTTACACTCCTACTGGAACTCTACTAGAGAATTTGATTTCAAATTAACTATTCGAAAAATAATAATAGTTTAATATTAAATTAAATTTAATACTTATCTTAATATTATTTTATTAATTTAATATTAAAGTGATTACTTTCATATTAAATTAAATTTAATGTTTATATTATAGATAAATATTCTATTATTTTAATAAGATTTAATATTAAAGTGATTAAGTTTAATCATAGTTGAACTCTAAACTCTCATTATATAAAGAGAATCTTGGGTTATTATTTTACACATAGTTGAATTCAAGAGAAAGTTGTAGAGAGAAATTTTATGAAGAGATTATTTCAAAAAATTTATAGAGATATTTTTCTAATTTACAAATTTTCCCAAAAGTTTAGAGAAATTGTGAAATTACCCCACTGGTAATTTTTGTGAAATTTTTTTGATTAGAAGCGAGCCCACACTAGGTAGACGTGAGCTTAAGGATAACGGAGAAGACTACTCGGTTGAAGCACACATCCTAGACGAATAAAAGAAGTACAATTTTGATTAAGTGTTTATTACTTTAGATATCACAACCAAGATCTTGTTTTGGAAAAACTTTAATTAAAACTCTGGTTTTTCCCTAAATTTATTTTCCATTGCATTTTCCAAACCCTTTTTTTCCCAACAGTTTAACATGTGTTTATTAAGTTCTTTGAGTATGAAGGGCTTTTAATGATCAATTTGTGTTCTTTGTGGAAATTAGGAGAAAATCGTGAGACGATTAATCCTTCGGGTAATTAAATTCTTTTCTTAAGTTGTTTCATTCAAGGGTGAGTAATTTTATCATTTTAAGGGTTGTTTTGTTTTGTAAATAATTTCGTTGGATGATATTACATCAATTTGTGCAATCGAGTGTTGTGAAAATTTAATTGATTGATTCTTGTGGATTGTCGATTTAGGTTACTGGATTTCTCCTTCGTAAATCTTCATTGAGACCATATCAGGTGTGTGTTTCTAACTCGAAACCACCACAAAAAACCCAGAAAATTTGGAAAAAATGCAAGGAAAATTTGAAACTGTTGGTCGTCACACGGCCGTGTATTAGGCTGTGTGGGTGTACACTGGCGTGTTTGATTGCACAGGTAAATCAGGTAAGCCGTGTGAGGCACACATGCATGTGTGATTACACGAGCAAATCAGGTAAGTCGTGTGGGACACATGAGTGTGTCGAATCACACGGGCAGATCAGGTAGGCTGTGTAGGCCCATTGTTCGAAAATTTTCACTTAGACCCGTTTGACTCTAAAATTCGTAATTAGACCTTCCGTGGGATCTATTTGGCCTAAATAAGACTTGAAATGTGACATCTATTGATTTGTGTATGTATGTGATACAGGTAAGGTATATGAAAAATATATGTACAATTTGTGTTCTGATAACTCCGAAAGCGTGATTAATTATGAAAAGTATGCATGATATTTGTTTATGGAATATATATTAGTTTATTTATGCATGTATATCGGGATGGGTTTGATATGTGATGAAGGAAGTGTATTCTGGCAGTATTTAGCAATTTCTGCAGTTAAATCGCAATATCTTTCTGGCAGGTCAGTTGCACCTTTATGAGTGGCATATCACCATGACTCGGTGTGATTGGATGGATAGGCTCTTGTAGTCTTAATTGGTGTGATTGGTTGGACGGAGTTGGTGTGTAGCAGATGTGACTGCATCTGCATCTGAATTTGTGTCTGCATTTGTATCTGAATCTAAATGCAACACCCCTAACCAGAATCCGTCACCGAAATAGGGTTACGAAGCATTACCAGGATTTACTGATCAAATAACAAATATTCCACATCATATAATATTCATATCATAAATCAATCATAAAGTCCTTTATATGAACCTTCAAGGTCCAAAACATACATTTGAAACGAGTTCGGACTAAATAGGGTACTTAGAGATTTTTTGCGAAATCTTAAAATTTTTCCTAGGTGCAAGGGTCACACGCCCATGTGGTCAGGCCGTATAAACCGAGACATGCCTGTGTTTCAGACCGAGTAACTCTCTGACTTGGGTCACAGGCCAAGTCACACGCCCATGTGCTAGGCTGTGTGTAGGTGTATAGGTCACACAGCCAAGCCACACGCCCGTGTGTCAAGCCGTGTGAAATTACCTGAGCATACTGTTTTGAAAATTTTAAGATGCAGGGGACACAAGGCTAGGCCACACGCCCATGTGCTAGGCTGTGTGTCACACACAGCTAAGACACATGTCCGTGTCTCTGCCATGTGGATGAAATAGGCTATTTTCCAAACCGCATTTCTCACCCATCTTGTCTTTCACCTACACCAACACTTAAACACATTCACAAACCATACCAAAGCATTCAAAACAAGTCGAAATCATGTCTTGAGCATGACATAATATCACATACAACCAATGTATTCTTAGGTACCTCAAATGACAATTTATTATCATGTTAATCTATTATTCATACTTATCGGGTTACCAAATGCGTATATGCATGATCACATTCATTCTTCAAACAAGATAAATCCACTTATAAATATATCAAAATATGTCAAACACAAGCCACTCCAATGGCTAGTTTCATTCAATACATTTATATGCCATCATTGGCTAAATAACCTGTACATGCCATTATAACCATAATTGATTTACCATATGTATCGAAATGGGTGATGGATAGTGTGAGTGATCTCCGCCAAGCTTCCAATCCAACGAGCTTCCGAATTACTATAGAACATGAGAAAATAAAATGAAGTTAGCATATTATGCTTAGTAAGTTTGTGTAACATGGTAATTAACTTACCATTCATTCAAATTCAAGATAAACATGCAACACACATTCAATCAATTTGATCACGAGCCCTAACACATATCCTTATCACCCTTTTTAGTCATATATTTCATATAAATATCAAGAAACATGTATGGGCTCAACAATAATTAGATTTCCATGTACATATACTTTCCACAACATGTATTCATGTACATATACAAACCATATCCCCATATTTCAAGTACATTTTCATAATAATTCTTCTCGAATTCAGATTAGCTCATGTCAGAACTTTGCCCATTAAATCATTTCAAATATCAATGTAACATAGGTGGTACACTCAAGATGTATAAATCTATAACCGTGGATGAACATATTCATTAAACAAATTCCATGTTTATATATCATCATCTCCTATTTCCATATCTCATGCATCATTATTTTCATGTATTTCAGGAAAATACATGTAATAATTCATTTTGTGTTCATATCTTCTCATGTCAAGATTTTTTCCCATTGAATCATTGAAAACTTTGATGGATACACAGGAAGTACACTCGAAATGTACAAATCAGAATCTGTCAATTCATATTCAAAAGTGCTTTTTAAAGCACGTAATCGGGAAATCCTCTCTCGAGCCATATAACAGGAAGCTCTCAAAAAGCTTATCGAGAATCTCACAAAGAGCCTATCAAGAAGCTTATCTTGGCTATATAACCAGAAGCTTATAAGAGTCATAGTTAGGAAGTTCACAAAGAACTTTTAATTAGGAAGCTCATAAAGAGCCTTTAATTAGGAGCTTCGGATAGCCATATATCAGGAAGTTCAAGCAAGCCATATCAAGAAGCTCCGGAGACCCATATAATAGGATGCTCTATGTCCATAACATATGCAGGATCACTACCGACCATATAACAGGACACTCACAAAGAGCTGAGGTATGTCCGCAACACATGCAAGATCACTATTGATCGGCATGCTCGCATGAACCATATAGCGGAAAGCTTGAGAGGGTTTATAACAGGATGCTCGTAAGAGTTATGGGGTGTCCGTAACATATGCAGGACTACAACCAATTCAGGAAATCTTGTATCCATCGAATTTCATTATTCAAATAGTATTTAACATTTATCGAGATTTTTCGGATGTGCAATTAATTTCATGTATATGACATTTATATAATTCACAAACACAACATTCAATTCAAGCATATAAATATACACAATTTAGTTACACGAACTTACCTCGAGAAATGTTTGTGTACATAAAATCTACTAATCTGACACTTTCTCTTTTCCTTGTTCTAACTTCGAATTTGGTCTATCTAAATCTATATGAATGAATTTAACATCAATTCATGTTCATTTCAATTCAATTCACATCTTAGGAAAAATTATTGTTTTGCTCCTAAACTTTTAATTAATGACGATTTCATCCTTAAGCTCAGAAAATGAAATTCATGCAATTTAATCTTTATTCCAAGCCTAGTCGAATTTTTCATATAACATTTACAGCCCATGTATTTCATATAAATTTATAATTTTCCATGAATTTTACAACTTTACAATTTAGTCCTAAAATCATAATTTCATCAAAATTCACTTTACAAAAGTTGTTTATCTATCAACAACCTTTCATTTTCTACCATAAATGTAACATCCTGAATAGGGCCTATGCATTTCCAGTTCAATTGTATGAAATGACAAGTTTCAAGTACTATGAATAAATTTTTGATACTTTTGGAAATCTAGAAATGCATGGAAATGGAAATGAAAATGGAAATGGAAATGAAAATGAAAATGGAAATGGAAATGAACATTTTTGGAAACCTAGACATTTCGAAACTTAGACATTTTGGAAACTTAGACATTTTGGAAACCTGAACATTTTGGAAACTTGAACATTTAGGAAACTTGAACATTTTGGAAACTTGAACATTTTGGAAACTTGAACATTTTGGAAACTTAGACATTTTGGGAAACTTGAACATTTTGGAAACCTGGAAAATACAGAGCCGCGCGAAAATTTTAGGAAACTTAGAAATAAGGCCGGAATGACAAATTTAAAGCCCAAAATAGGAGATAAGGGCAGAAGGGCCTTAAAAGAAAAAGTTGGTGAATTTTGACATACAATCGAGCTTGGAAAAGTGGCCTGAAGTGTCACTTAAGGCTTATGGATAATGGCCTGAGTTCGAGTCACATGGAAAGCAATTATTGAAGGTTTAATTTTGTTTCCCAAGGCTAGGGATGGACGGCACATGTTTGCTTGAAAGGGAAGAGTTTTATTTTTATTGAAACTTGTCAAATTAAAGTGATAAATAGAGGATTTATTTTACCAAGATAAATAAGGAATTAAAGGATGGATTAAAGGTTATTTTAATTTAATAAAGTGATAATTAATGAAGATTAAATTATCACTTGGGAGAGAAAATAAGTTTTGGACTCTTGGTCTATGATTCAGCTTAAAAGAGGAAAGAGAGACTTTTCTCTCATTCACTCCACTTGTCAAATTTTGCACTCCCTTCTCCCTCTCATTGTCGAAACTTCCCTAAGAAAGGACTCCATCTTTTCTTTTCCTTCCTTTGCCATTGCCTAGTCAAAACTTTTCTCTTCCAATCTCGGTTAGATCTCCATAGCGGATTTCAAAGAACTCCAAGACAAGGAAACAAGTGATTGAAGGTTTCAAGGTAAGTAAGCCATTCAATTTTCTTTCTTTCTAGTTGCTTAAAAGTAAAAGGCTTAATTCCTATTCTCTTTGATCATGGCCGAATATACAAGGGATCTCGGGTTTCCACCATCGTTGAACATAAAGATCAAGGATCTAAGGTAAGAACAATTGATTCTTGTTCTTTAAATCAATTTAAACAAGGCTTAAGAAAATAACCTCTCTTTTTGTCTATGGCCGAATGTTAGAGGAGGAGTTTCGGGATTTCAGATCCGAGGAAAATTAAGGTAAGACACATTCGGCTAAAGGCCATCTACCAACTATTAAAGTTAGATCAAATCTAACCTATGATCTTTAGGGATTTCGACAGATATTCAAGACAAAAAGGGAACTTTCGGGATTTGGAATCTCTAAGGTAAGCCTCTAAAATATTCGGCTAAGGGTTGTGTGAGTATCTAAATCCATTCCTTAATTTTTGAAAGCCGAAAAACTAACCATATTGAACTACAAGGGTTGGTCGAATATCAAGTAGAGGGAAACCCAAACTTCCGGGATTTGTGTAATCACCAAATCGGCAAAGGTGAGTTTTTCCTTACAAATCCTACTAGGATTTGGTTTTGACTAAAAAGGGGTTTATTAATGTGTTTTAATGGATGGGCCGAATATAAGGATTAATAGATCTAAAAAAAATTAGATCGGGATTCTCGAGAAATCAAGGAACTTATTAAGCGAAAAAGGTGTGTACCCTTACTATTCTTCGATATATTATGGTTAAATATTTTAATATACGATATGAATAATAATATGAATGTGGCTATGTACCACACATGTGACAAAAAGTACCAAGGTACGTTTCCTACTTCTGATAGGATTGTGATAAAAATGTTATTTTAATAACATGCGAATATATGAATATGAACATGAAATTAAATTATGCTATATATATATATTCATGTTTTGGGGCATTCGGGATTTATGTTGAAGGGGGAGAACAGGTGTTGACTTCGGTCTCACCAACGAAGGTGTTGACTTCGGTCTCACCAACGAAATATGTCGACTACGGTCACATTGCGAAATTTTGGTAACCGGTTACAATAGTGTCTAATGACACAACGTGGAGAGAAGCGGATGGAGGGTCGACTTAGTAGTCCCTACGGTGTGCAAAAAGTTGGTACTGGTGGAGAGTAGCGAGATGGCTTATAGGTTTTGGGTTTGGGTTGCATCACAATTTCGTTATTATATGGACTTGATGATTTGAACATGAATGCACGATTTATTGATTGATAGTATTGTGTGCACATTGAGTCATTGACTCACCCCATTGTGGGAATTATTTTTCGGTGATGAGCAAAGGATTTGACCGGCCGGTAGACCATGAGGAGGCCATGCATCACTTGAAGAATTTATTCAGAATTTGGACTTTATTTAATTTTAATACTTTTTAATTCTATTTTGGGTTTACTTGATGTAATAAGGCCATAAGGCCCAGTGGATTATTCTTTGTTTTTTTTACATTACTTTTTAATATTTTGCTAAGAACTATTTTGGACATGTTACTTCGAATTGGATTTACAAGATTAAATAAATGGGTTTTCAATCTAAGCCCAACTCAAATAATAGTTTTTCTAAAAATCTACAATTTTCTCTAAGTATCGAATGTGTTTGAAACCGGTTTACTTTAGGAACATACCAGATCCGGTAGGGCCTATGCATTTCTAGTTTAATTGTATGAAATAACAAGTTTCAAGTACTATGAATAAATTTTGATACTTTTGAAACCTAGAAATGCATGGAAATGGAAATGAAAATAAAATGGAAATGGAAATGAACATTTTGGAAACTTAGACATTTTGGAAACTTAGACATTTTGGGAAACCCGAACATTTTGGAAACCCAACATTTTGGAAACACGAACATTTTGGAAACCTAAACATTTTGGAAACACGAAGATGTAAGGAAAATGGCAAGTTACTGAGTCATGAAAATTTTAGGAAACTTAGAAATAAGGCCGAATGACAAATTTAAAGCCCAAAATAGGAGATAAGGGCGTAAGGGCCTTAAAAGAAAAAGTTGGTGAATTTTGACATACAATCGAGCTTGGAAAAGTGGCTCAAGTGTCACTTAAGGCTTATGGATATTGGCCTGAGTTCGAGTCACATGGAAAGCAATTATTGAAGGTTTAATTTTGTTTCCCAAGGCTAGGGATGGACGGCACATGTTTGCTTGAAAGGGAAGAGTTTTATTTTTATTGAAACTTGTCAAATTAAAGTGATAAATAGAGGATTTATTTTACTAAGATAAATAAGGAATTAAAGGATGGATTAAAGGTTATTTTAATTTAATAAAGTGATAATTAATGAAGATTAAATTATCACTTGGGAGAGAAAATGGCCAAGTTTTGGACTCTTGGTCTAGCAGATTCGCTTAAAAGAGGAAAGAGAGACTTTTCTCTCATTCACTCCACTTGTCGAAATTTTTCTCTCCCTTCTCCCTCTTATTGCCGGAACTTCCCTAAGAAAGGACTCCATCTTTTCTTTTCCTTCCTTTTGCCATTGCCTAGTCAAAACTTTTCTCTTCCAATCTCGGTTAGATCTCCATAATGATTTCAAGAACTCCAAGACAAGGAAACAAGTGATTGAAGGTTTCAAGGTAAGTAAGCCATTCAATTTTCTTTCTTTCTAGTTGCCGAAAGTAAAAGGCTTAATTCCTATTCTCTTTGATCATGGCCGAATATACAAGGGATCTCGGGTTTCCACCATCGTTGAACATAAAGATCAAGGATCTAAGGTAAGAACAATTGATTCTTGTTCTTTTAAATCAATTTAAACAAGGCTTAAGAAAATAACCTCTTTTGTCTATGGTCGAATGTTAGAGGAGGAGTTTCGGGATTTCAGATCCGAGGAAAATTAAGGTAAGACACATTCGGCTAAAGGCCATCTACCAACTATTAAAGTTAGATCAAATCTAACCTATGATCTTTAGGGATTTCGACAGATATTCAAGACAAAAGGAACTTTCGGATTTGGAATCTCTAAGGTAAGCCTCTAAAATATTCGACTAAGGGTTGTGTGAGTATCTAAATCCATTCCTTAATTTTTGAAAGCCGAAAAACTAACCATATTGAACTACAAGGTTGGTCGAATATCAAGTAGAGGAAACCCAAACTTAGGATTTGTGTAATCACCAAATTGGCAAAGGTGAGTTTTTCCTTACAAATCCTACTAGGATTTGGTTTTGACTAAAAGGGGTTTATTAATGTGTTTTAATGGATGGGCTTAATATAGGATTAATGGATCTAAAAAATTAGATCGGGATTCTAGAAATCAAGGAACTTATTAAGCTTAAAAAGGTGTGTACCCTTACTATTCTTCGATATATTATGGTTAAATATTTTAATATACGATATGAATAATAATATGAATGTGGCTATGTACCACACATGTGACAAAAAGTACCAAGGCATGCGTTTCCTACTCGATAGGATTGTGATAAAATGTTATTTTAATAACATGCGAATATATGAATATGAACATAAAATTAAATTATGCTATATATATATATATATATATTCATGTTTTGGGGCATTCGGATTTATGTTAAAGGGGAGAACAGTGTTGACTTGGTCTCACCTTGAAGGTGTTGACTTTGTCTCACCAACTAAATATGTCGACTACGGTCACATTGCGTAAATTTTGGTAACTTCGGTTACAATAGTGTCTAATGACACAACGTGGAGGGTAGCGGATGGAGGGTCGACTTAATAGTCCCTACTGCAAAGAGTGTTGGTACTGTGGAGAGTAGCGGATGGCTTATAGGTTTTGGGTTTGGGTTGCATCACAATTTCGTTATTATATGGACTTGATGATTTGAACATGAATGCCGATTTATTGATTGATAGTATTGTGTGCACATTGAGTCTGCTGACTCACCCCATTATGGAATTATTTTTCAGTGATGAGCAAGGTTTTGACCGGGCAGTAGACCATGAGGAGGCCATGCATCACTTGAAGAATTTATTCGTAATTTGGACTTTATTTAATTTTAATACTTTTTAATTTTATTTTGGGTTTACTTGATGTAATAAGGCCATAAGGCCCAGTGGATTATTCTTTGTTTTTTACATTACTTTTTAATATTTTGCTAAGAACTATTTTGGACATGTTACTTCAATTGGATTTACAAGATTAAATAAATGGGTTTTCAATCTAAGCCCAACTCAAATAATAGTTTTCTAAAATCTACAATTTTCTCTAAGTATCGAATGTGTTTGAAACCGGTTTACTTTAGAACATACCGCATCCGTCCATTCTCGTGGCGGGTGTGGGTGTTTCGATTTAGTATCGAGCCCGCTTTTAAACTCTCTACTGGCTAAGGCCCAAAACATTTTCAAAGCGAGCCAAATGATTTTCTTTGAAAATAAGAAGCTTCGGCATGGCCCCTAAGTCTCAAACCATGATCCACCGTGTAAGTACCCCTAACTATATGTGTGATTTTGTGATTTATATAAGGGTAGAAAAGGCATGGAACATAGAATAGAATGATAGGAACTTGAACTTTAGGATTAGACTACTCAAACACAAACACATAAGACTTAATGTACTAAACCAACCTATGGCTAAGTCAACGAGCTAGTGGTGTGGTAACCCTTGTACGCATGTCTAGGATTGGATCCGAAGAGCTTGGTATTTAAGCAGTCCTAGTGACTCACCTCCTCTTCGCAGAATCCTACAGTGCGTAGCTTCGGCTCACCATAACTCGAGGGCTCGGTGGTGTGGTAACCTCTGACGCATGTCTAGGAATGGTTTCGTGGGAGCTTGGTATTTAAGCATCCGCGTGACTCACCTCCTCTCCACACTAATCCCGCACAGTGCGTAGCTTTGGTTCACCCGACCAAGAGGGCTCGGTTATAGGCTAAACATAACGACTAAAACCCAAAGGGAACTAGCCATGTTTTGAAAAAAAAGAGAACAAAACAACAATCCCTAGTTTTTTCAAACTTTTAAAACTTTCTTTAAATCGAGAAAATTATTTTACAACATTTTCGAAAAACTCTTGATTTTTTAAAATTACAAAAATGCCCTTAGCAAGTGAAATTACCAAAACGCTCTGGTTTGTAAAATGTTCAACTACTCAACGACTTTACCAAAATTTCATGATTTCATAAACATTCAAAACCCTAATTTGTAAAATATCAAAATACCATGATTTAGAAAAATTACAAAATTGCCCCTAACATACAAAATTACCAAAATGACCCTAATGTCCAAATTTTTGCAACATCCCCATCTTTGAAGGAACAACTTTCCAAAAGAACCCTCAAATTTTACAACTTTTGAAATACCCCAAAGTTATTAATTTTTTCAAATTTACCCTGATTTGTGAAAATTACCAAAATACCCCTGAGGGCAAAAATTACCGAAATACCCCCGGTTTTAAAATTTTTTCAAGTTACCCCTAGACTTTGGAGTTTTCAAAATAATTTTTGACAAAAACATCAAGGAACCTTATTTTGACAAAATTACGAAAATGCCCCTGTAGGACAAAGTTACGAAAATACCCCCGGGTAGTGGAAAATAACAACAAACAACAAAAAACTACAACGTTTCTCTGAATGAACGGAAGTTCATATTTGTTTGATGGATGAATGGATGAATGGAAAAGACTGTGTGTTGTATGATACGAAAGAACCACTCTTAAATTCTTTTTCATAAAACTTCTTCGATAAATAAGTGGAACAATGACTAATACATAAAATTCTTTAATCAGATCTCGCCGCTAGAAAATGAGCTCTAGAGGACGTGGTCGTCGTGGTCGAGGAAGAGGAAGGATGACCGTGTCGGAACTCCGTTAGGTCGGGACAAGGGTCCGACAATGAGATGCCACCACCACCACCACCCCCACCGTTAATGTTGAGAGCGAGGCTCGGACGGGAAGAGGTCAGGTCATGAGCTATTCTGCGAAGTTTTGGAATTGGTGGCGGTCGGCAGGAGGAAATGGAGGAAATCGAAGTCGGACCGAACGACTCGAGCTAATGGAGCGTAAATGTTTCGAGGAGTATCCAATGTGGCACCTAGTACAATTTGAGTATTGGTTAGAAGCAACTAACGCATCATGGATGAGCTTGATCGACTCGGAGGAAAAGCGAAGGGATGGTAGCATTGTTACGTGATGAAGCGTATCAATGGTGGTTGATCGCTCGTGATGGTACCATAGCTGAAAACTTGACCTGGGAATTTGTTAAAGAGGCCTTTCAGAAGAAGTATGTGGGAACCAGGTATACAGATGAGCAGAGGAAGGCTTTTCTAGGGTTAGTCCAAGGGAGTAAGTCCGTCGCAGAATATGAGGCGAAATTTCTGAGATTGAGCCGCTATGCTCGAGGGGTAGTGGCGACTGAGCATGAACGCTGTGTTCGTTTTGAGGACGGGCTGAGAAATGATTTAAGACTGTTAATAGCACCGCATCAGGAGCGGGAATTCTACATTTTGGTAGAAAAGGCCAAGGTGGCGAGGGATAAAGGATGCTACTAAGGCACCGTGGACAAGAATAAGGCTAAAGAGGGTTTGGGTCATCCGGAAAGGGTTACAAGAAGCCTAGGGTTGATGGACCATGTAATCAACAAGTCGGTACAAAGTGCGATTCGTCCTTGTGAGTATTGTGGAAAGAGGCATCCGTGGAGTGTTGGAAAAGATAGGAGCATGTTTTAGTGTGGGTCCAAGGACCATATGTTTAGGATTGCCCCAAACAACTGCAGACGAGAGCCGACCGGTAGTTCGAATGCTAGCTTGCCAGGTAGAGGCGGACGAAATTTCAACAGGGCCGTGGTTCAATAACCGTGGTAGTGGTGCAGCAGAGGCCGTGGAACACGGCCGAGGTAATACTAATCTTGATGCAAGACAACCGGGTTTGGTTTATGCGGTTCAAGGGAAGATGGAGACGCCACGGACGTAATAACCGTGACGTTCTTTATTTTGACAAACCCTACCGCTTTGATTGATGTGGGCTCGACCCATTCCTATGTTGCAAGTAGTGTAGTGAAAACACTAGGCCTAGACTCGAACTCTCGATAGGTCGATGATCGTAGTAAGCCCACTAGGCCAAACTATAGTGGTAGACAAGATCTTTCGGAATGTACCCCTAGAGATTCGTGGTGTGAGCTTTGAAAGAGACTTAATGGAGTTACCTTCGGAGAGTTTGAGCTTATACTTAATGGATTGGTTAGTAGAACACCGAGCCGTGTTGGATTGTGCAACTAAACGTATGGAACTAAGAACCCGGAGGATGAAGTGGTGATAATGATCGAGAAAGGAGGAACTATTTATCTAATGTAGTTTCAAAGATCAAATTTGAAAAGATGGTTAAGAAAGGATGCAAAGCATTCTTAGCTTTTGTAAGCGATAGGTGAAAAGGAGGAAGGTGTTAATGGAGTTAGGACGGTAAGGACTTCGTAGATGTGTTTCGTAAGAGTTACGGAATACCCCTGCATGTGGAGGTGGAATTTGGGATTGATTTGCTCTGGGGGATCGCTCCTGTGTCAATCGCCCATACCTAATGGCACCAAAGGAGTTAGTGGAGCTAAAGGCTCGGATCCAAGAACTGTTGGATCGTGGGTTCATCCGACCCAGTGTGTCTCCATGGGGAGCACCGGTCCTTTTGTGAAGAAGAAGGATGGAACTATGCGATGTGCATAGACTCATCGTCAGTTAAATAAGTGACCATTAAGAACAAGTACCCTTGCCAAGGATCGAGGACTTGTTCGATCACCAAGGGAGCGGTGTTTTCAAGATCGATTTACGGTCGGGATACCATCATTGAAGGTGAAGGAGGCCGATATTCATAAGACCGCTTTTAGGACAAGATATGGTCACTTCGAGTTTGTGGTGATGCCGCTTGGGTTGACAAACGCCTACCGCTGCTCATGGACATGATGAATCGATTTTCCAACCCTACTTGGATAGATTCGTCGTTGTGTTCATCGATGATATTTTGGTGTATTCAAGTCGGAGGAGGAGCATGATGAGCATCTCCGAGTCGTGTTGGAAGTATTAAGGAGAAAAAGCTTCATGCCAAATTCAGCAAGTGCGAATTTTGGCTTAGGAGGTGGCATTCTTAGGGCATGTGGTATCCGCAGAATGAATAAGAGTGGACCCTAGGAAGATCGAAGCGTTGTTGGATTGGAAGCCACCTAGGTCCGTGGTGAAACCAAGTTTCTTAGGCTTGGCGTGCTATTACGGAAGGTTCGTGGAAGGATTCTCGCCAATAGCCGCGCCTTTAACCAAGTTACTAAGGAAGGAAGTACCCTTCGAATGGACTACTAACCAGCAAGAGAGCTTTGAAAAGCTTAAGAAGGTCTTGTGAGAGGCTCCAGTGTTAATTCACCAGAGGCGTGAAAGGAATTTGTGGTGTAATCGTGATGCTTCGCATACGGGGTTAGGGCGTGTGTTAATGCAAGATGGCAAAGTGGTTGCTTATGCGTCTCGGACTAAGGCCTCATGAGCTTAACTACCCAACTCATGACTTAGAGCTAGCAGGCGGTGGTTTTCGCCTAAGGTTTGGAGGCACTACCTTTATGGAGAAAGGTCGATTATTCACACATGCACCACAAGAGCCTTAAGTATTTATTAACTCGTAAGGAGTTGAACTTGAGGCAACGAAGGTGGGTGGAATTGCTAAAGGACTACGATCGCTCGATAGAGTATCATCCAGCAAGGCTAACGTAGTAGCCGATGCCCTAAGTCGGAAGGTTGTATCGGATCTACGGCCTTGTTCGCTCATATAAGTCTATATGATGATGGAAGCCTATTGGCGAGTTGCAAGTCAGCCCACATGGCTAAAGGAAGTGAAGGAGGACAGCTATCGATGATGACTTAAGTATTAAGTTGCAAAGAAGCAAAGAAGGGGATTAGAGGATTATGATGTCAACAATGAAGGAGTATTGTGCTACAAGGGTAAAGTCCGATGTCAAGAATAAGGAGTTGAGACAAAGGATTCTTCTGAAGCGCATGGTAGCCCTTATGCCATGCATCCCGGGGCATCAAGTCAGATAGAGATCTAAGGAACAATTTTGGTGGTCCGACCAAGCGCAGAAGTGACCGAATTTGTGGGGAAATGTTTGACATGTCGCCAGTTAAAGTCGAACACCAAGTCCCATCAGATTGCTCCAACCAATCGAGATTCCCCAATGGAAGTGGGAAAGAATTACCATGGACTTCGTTAGTGGGCTTCCTCACGCCTACCAAGAAAGACTCAGGTATGGGTAATAGTGGACCGCTTGACCAAGTCCGCACACTTTATCCCCGCGTAATGGATTATTCTCTTGGTTGGCCAAGTTGTATGTGGCGTAAATTGTGAGATTACATGGAGTACCAATGTCGATCATCTCGATAGAGACCCAAGGTTTACATCTCGGTTTTGGAAAGCACTTTATCAAGCTTTAGGCACTAAGCTAGACTTCACTCTGACTTTTCATCCACAATCGACGGGCAAATCAAGCAAGTTATACAAGTGTTGGAAGATATGTTGAGAGGTCGTGTAATGGATTTCGAGGAAGTTGGGAAGACTACTTGCCCTTAGCTGAATTCGCCTACAACAATAGCTATCAAGCCAAAGATTGAATGGCACTGCATTGAAGCATTATATGGAAGGAAGTGTAGAACACCCACTTGTTGGACCGAGCTAGGAGAACGCCGAGTTTTGGGTCCGAGTTGGTGGCAAAACTCAAGAGAAGGTTGAGTTAATTCGCACGGTTGAAGGAAGCCTCGACAGGCAAAAGTCACGCGCACCTTAAGCTTAAAGGAAATAGAGTTTGAAGTGGGAGATCAAGTGTTCTTGAAAGTCTCACCATGGAAGAAGGTAATGAGGTTTGGCAAGAAAGGTAAGCTAAGCCCAAGATTTATAGGGCCTTATCAAGTACTAAAGCGAGTTGGGCGGTGGCATACCAATTAGAGTTGCCACGAATGCAGCAGAGATGCATGACGTATTTCATGTGTCCATGTTACGTCGCTATCGATCGGATCCATCTCATGTGGTACCGGTGGAAGAAGTGGAACTAAGGCCGACTTATCATACGAGGAGGAACCGATTCGGATCTTGGAACGCATGGCGTGAAAGTACTACGGAAGCGCATAGCCTCTAGTCAAAGTGCTATGGCGCAATCATGGAACAAAAGAAGCTTCGTGGGAGCCAAGAGGCGATGAGACAAGAATACCTCAACTATTTTAGTTAGGAAATTTCGAGGACGAAATTTTGTTTAAGAATTTTGGAAACTTAAGCATTTTGTAACATCTGAATATTTTGGAACCTATGCATTTCAGTTTAATTGTATGAAATAACAATGTTTCAAGTACTATGAATAAATTTTTGATACTTTTGGAAACCTAGAAATGCATGGAAATGGAATGAAAATAAAATGGAAATGGAAATGAACATTTTTGAAACTTAGACATTTTGGAAACTTAGACATTTTGGGAAATCAACATTTTGGAAACTCAACATTTTGAAACCTAAACATTTTGGATATTCAAAACTTTAGGGATTTTGAACATTTTGGAAACCTAAACATTTTGAAATTCAAGTAGAGGAAACCTTTAAAGTTTGTGTAATCACCAAATCGGCAAGGTGAGTTTTTCTTACAAATCCTACTAGGATTTTTGAATAAAGGGTTTATTAATGTGTTTTTTAATGGATGGGCGAATATAGGGATTAAAGATCAAAAATTTGGAAATCAAGGAACTTATTGAAAAAGGTGTGTCACTTACTATTCTTGATATATTATGGTTAAATATTTTAATATCTTATGATAATATGAATGTGGCTATTCTCATGTGACAAAAAAGTACCAAAGATGCGTTTCCTACCGATAGGATTGTGATAACATGTTATTTTAATAACATGCGAATATATGAATATGAACATAAAATTAAATTATGCTATATATATATTCATGTTTTGGGGCTAAAGGAGAACGGTGTGTTGACTTTCTCACCAATGAATGTTGACTTGGTCACATTGCGAAATTTTGGTAACTTGGTTCAATAGTGTCTAATGACTTTAATGCGGATGGAGGTTTCGAGGTTAGTCACAGGTTAGCGGATTTATATTTGCATCACAATTCGTTATTATATGGACTTGATGATTTGAACATGAATACGATTTATTGATTGATAGTATACATTTGCTGACTTCCCATTGTGAGAATTATTTTTGGGTGATGGCGGTGGCGGACCGGGCGGTGAACCATGAGGCCATTGGACTTTATTTAATTTTAATACTTTTAATTTTATTTTGGGTTTACTTTTTTACATTATTCTTTGTTTTTTACATACTTTTAATATTTTGCTAAGAACTATTTTGGACATGTTACTTTGAATTGGATTTACAAGATTAAATAAATGGGTTTTCAATCTAAGCCCAACTCAAATAATAGTTTTTCTAAAATCTACAATTTTCTAAGTATCGAATGTGTTTGAAACCGTTTACTTTAGAACATACCAGATCCGTCCATTCTGTTGGTGGGCTTAGATTGAAAACCCATTTATTTAATCTTGTAAATCCAATTCAAGTAACATGTCCAAAATAGTTCTTAGCAAAATATTAAAAAGTAATGTAAAAAAACAAAGAATAATCCATCGGGCCTTATGGCCTTATTACATCAAGTAAACCCAAAATAGAATTAAAAAGTATTAAAATTAAATAAAGTCCAAATTGAATAAATTCTTCAAGTGATGCATGGCCTCTCATGGTCTACCTACCGATCCACACCGCCATCACCGAAAAATAATTCCCATAATGGGTGAGTCAACACTCAATGTGCACACAATACTATCAATCAATAAATCGCATTCATGTTCAAATCATCAAGTCCATATAATAACGAAATTGTGATGCAACCCAAACCCAAAACCTATAAGCCATCCGCTACTCTCCACCCGCATCAACCCCGCACATCGCGGGACTACTAAGTCGACCTCCATCCGCTTACTCTCCACGTTGTGTCATTAGACACTATTGTAACCGGGTTACCAAAATTTCGAATGTGACCGTAGAGTCGATATATTTCGCTGGTGAGACCAAGTCAACACCTTCGTTGGCAGAGACCAAGTCAACACCGCTTCTCCCCTTCAACATAAATCCCAATGCCCCAAAACATGAATATATATATAGTATAATTTAATTTCATGTTCATATTCATATATTCGCATGTTATTAAAATAACATTTTATCACAATCCTATCGGCAGGAAACGCATTTTGGTACTTTTTGTCACATGTGTGGTACATAGCCACATTCATATTATTATTCATATCGATATTAAAATATTTAACCATAATATATCAAGAATAGTAAGGGTACACACCTTTTTCGCTTAATAAGTTCCTTGATTTCGAGAATCCTCGATCTAATTTTTTAGATCTATTAATCCCTATATTCGCCCATCCATTAAAACACATTAATAAACCCTTTAGTCAAAACCAAATCCTAGTAGGATTTGTAAGGAAAACTCACCTTTGCCGATTTGGTGATTACACAAATCCCCTAAGTTTGGGTTTCCTCTACTTGATATTCGCCAACCCTTGTAGTTCAATATGGTTAGTTTTTCGCTTTCAAAAATTAAGGAATGGATTTAGATACTACACAACCCTTAGCCAATATTTTAGAGGCTTACCTAGAGATTCCAACCCGAAAGTTCCTTTTTGTCTTGAATATCCGTCGAAATCCTAAAGATCATAGGTTAGATTTGATCTAACTTTAATAGTTGGTAGATGGCCTTTAGCCAATGTGTCTTACCTTAATTTTCCACTTGATCCGAAATCTCAAACTCCTCCTCTAACATTCTACCATAGACAAAAAAGAGAGGTTATTTCTCAAGCCTTGTTTAAATTGATTTAAAAGAACAAGAATCAATTGTTCTTACCTTAGATCCTTGATCTTTATGTTCAACGATGGTGGAAACCCGAGATCCCTTGTATATTCTCGGCCATGATCAAAGAGAATAGGAATTAAGCCTTTACTTTCTAAGAACTAGAAAGAAAGAAAATTGAATGGCTTACTTACATTGAAACCTTCAATCACTTGTTTCCTTGTCTTGTCATCAAATCCGGCTATGGAGATCTAACCGAGATTGGAAGAGAAAAGTTTTGACTAGGCAATGGCAAAAGGAAGGAAAAGAAAAGATGGAGTCCTTTCTTAGGGAAGTTTCTAAGCAATGAGAGGGAGAAGGAGAGCAAAATTTCTAAGTGGAGTGAATGAGAGAAAGTCTCTTTCCTCTTTTAATCGAATCGCTAGACCAAGAGTCCAAAACTTGGCCATTACTCTCCCAAGTGATAATTTAATCTTCATTAATTATCACTTTATTAAATTAAAATAACCTTTAATCCATCCTTTAATTCCTTATTTATCTTGGTAAAATAAATCCTCTATTTATCACTTTAATTTGACAAGTTTCAATAAAATAAAACTCTTCCTTTCAAGCAAACATGTGTCATCCATCCCTAGCCTTGGGAAACAAAATTAAACCTTCAATAATTGCTTTCCATGTGACTCTAACTCGTGCCATTATCCATAAGCCTTAAGTGACACTTGTGCCACTTTTCCAAGCTCGATTGTATGTCAAAATTCACCAACTTTTTCTTTTAAGGCCCTTCTCGCTCTTATCTCCTATTTTGGGCTTTAAATTTGTCATTTCGCCTTATTTCTAAGTTTCCTAAAATTTTCGCTGGCTCAGATTTTCCGTGTTTCCAAAATGTTCAAGTTTCCCAAAATGTCTAAGTTTCCAAAATGTTCAAGTTTCCAAATGTTCAAGTTTCCAAATGTTCAAGTTTCCTAAATGTTCAAGTTTCCAAAATGTTCGTGTTTCCAAATGTCTAAGTTTCCAAAATGTCTAAGTTTCGAAATGTCTAGGTTTCCAAAATGTTCATTTCCATTTCCATTTTCATTTTCATTTCCATTTCCATTTTCATTTCCATTTCCATGCATTTCTAGATTTCCAAAAGTATCAAAATTTATTCATAGTACTTGAAACTTGTCATTTCATACAATTGAACTGAAATGTATAGGCCCTATTCAGGATGTTACGCTTCTACCCCTTAAAAATAATTTCGTCCTCGAAATTACTTACTATCGCTCATTCTGCAGTCTAACTCACCACACTACGCTTATTGTCACAAGACTCGATCTTAAAGAACTATCATACTTTCTAGGCACATCCTCTAAGTTTACAATCAAGGTTCCATATACTTCATAAGATCGAACTAATCTTATAGCGAGTACAGTAATGAAGTATAATCCTTAAATAAGAAACTTACTTGTTGTCTCGTCTGCGCGTCACTATCCTCATGACGGCCGATCGATAAACTAATCTTGGCTGCCTTGCTTCGAACCTTCAACATCTCCGCTTGGTGCTCCACGACCTTGGCGGAACCATTACCTCATTACTCGAACCACGACCCCGTTGAGGTCAGGCCGTCCGCCTCTACCGTCCGCTAGCATTCGAACTCACTGGTCGGCTCTCATCGATTGTTTGGGACAATCCCTAAACATATGGTCCTTAGACCCACACCAAAACATGCTCCTATCTTTTTCCAACACTCCCTAGATGCCTCTTTCCACAATACTCACAAGGATGAATCACGCCGCATTGTACCGGCTTGTTGATCCTTTGGCCCATCGATTCTAGGCCTCTTATTCCCGATGATCCAAAACCTCTTTCGCCTATTTCGATCGTTGTTCGCTTGATGGAATCCTTAATTCCTCGCCACTTTAGCCTTATCCACCAAAGGTAGAATTTCGCCTCCGATGCGGTGCTATCAACGATCTTAGATCATTCTCGGTCCGTCCTCAAAACAGTACACGGCGTTCATGCTCGATTGCTACTACCCTCGAGCATAGCGGCTCAACCTCGTAAATTCGCCTCATATTCGTGGACGGACTTACTCCCTTGTACTAACCCTAGAAAAGCCTTCCTCCGCTCATCTCAGATACCTGGTTCCCACATACTTCTTCCGAAAGGCCTCTTTAACAAATTCCTGTGTCAAGTTTTCAGCTATGGTACCATCACGATCAATAACCACCATTGATACGCTTCATCACGTAACAATGCTACCATCCCTGAGCTTTTCCTCCGAGTCGATCAAGCTCATCCATGATGCGTTCGTTGCTTCTAACCAAGACTCGGTTGTACTAGGTGCCACATTGGATACCTCAAACATTTTGCTCCATTAGCTCGAGTCGTTCAGTACCGACTTCGATTTCCTCCATTTCCTCTGCATGACGCCACCAATTCCAAAACTTCAGAGCGACTGCGACGAGCCTCTTCCCGTCTGGCTCGAGTCTGCTCAACATTAACAAATTGGTGGTGGTGGTGGTGGCATCTCATTGTCGGACCCTTGTCCCGACCTAACAAGTTCGACACTGGTCATCCTTCCTCTTCCTCGACCACTTACGACCACGCCCTCTAGAGCTCATTTTCTAGCGGCGAGATCGATTAAGGAATTTTATGTATTAGTCATTGTTCCACTTATTTATCGAAGAAGTTTTATGAAAAAGAATTTAAGAGTGGTTCTTTCGTATCATACAACACACGATCTTTTCCATTCATCCATTCATCCATTCATCCATCAAACAAATATGAACTTCCGTTCATTGTGAGAAACGCTTGTAGTTTTTTGTTGTTTGTTGTTATTTTCCACTACCCGGGGTATTTTCGTAACTTTGTCCTCACAGGGCATTTTCGTAATTTTGTCAAAAAGGTTCCTTGATGTTTTTGTCAAAATTATTTTGAAAACTCCCAAGTCTAGGGTAACTTGAAAAATTTTAAAATCGGGGTATTTGGTAATTTTTGCCTCGTGGGTATTTTGGTAATTTTCACAAATCAGGTAAATTTGAAAAAATTAATAACTTTGGGGTATTTCAAAAGTTGTAAAATTTGAGGGTTCTTTGGAAAGTTGTTCCTTCAAAGATGGGGATGTTGCAAAAATTTGGACATTAGGGTCATTTTGGTAATTTTGTATGTTGGGGCAATTTTGTAATTTTTCTAAATCATGGTATTTTGATATTTTACAAATTAGGGTTTTGAATGTTTATGAAATCATGAAATTTTGGTAAAGTCGTTGAGTAGTTGAACATTTTACAAACCAGGCGTTTTGGTAATTTCATTGCTAAGGCATTTTGTAATTTTCAGTAAATCAAGAGTTTTTCGTAAAATGTTGTAAAAATAATTTTTCTCGATTTAAAAGAAAGTTTTAAAAGTTTGAAAAAAACTAGGGTTTGTTGTTTTGTTCTCTTTTTTTTTTCAAAACATGGCTAGTTCCTTTCGGGTTTTAGTCGTTATGTTTAGCCTATAACCGAGCCCTCTTGGTCGGGGTGAACCAAAGCTACGCACAGTGCGTGATTCGTGTGGAGAGGAGGTGAGTCACGCGGATCGCTTAAATACCAAGCTCCCACCAAACCATTCCTAGACATGCGCACAGAGGTTACCACACCATCGAGCCTCCGAGTTATGGTGAACAAGCTACGCACGTGTAGGATTCCGCAAGAGGAGGTGAGTCACTAGGCTGCTTAAATACCAAGCTCTTGGGATCCAATCCTAGACATGCGTCATGGGGTTACCACACCACTAGCTCAATGACTTAGCCATAGGTTGATTCGGTGTATTAAGTCTTATGTATACGTGTTTGAGTAGACTAATCCTAGGGTTCAAGTTCCTATTATTCTATTCTACGTTCCATGCCTTTTCTACCCTTATAGAAATCACGTAATCACACACATAGTTAGGGGTACTTACCCGGTGGATCATGAATTGGGAGACTTAGGGGCCATGCCAAAAGCTCGCTTATTTTTTCAAAGAAAATCATTTGAGCTCAGATTTGAAAACGTTTTGGGCACGAGCCCACAGCCGAGAGTTTAAAACTGCTCGATACTAAATCGAACACACACACCCGCCCACGAGAATGGACCGGATCTGGTATGTTCCTAAAGTAAACCGGGTTTCAAACACATTCGATACTTAGAGAAAATTGTAGATTTTAGAAAAACTATTATTTGAGTTGGGCTTAGATTGAAAACCCATTTATTTAATCTTGTAAATCCAATTCGAAGTAACATGTCCAAAATAGTTCTTAGCAAAATATTAAAAAGTAATGTAAAAAAAAAACAAAGAATAATCCTTTGGGCCTTATGGCCTTATTACATCAAGTAAACCCAAAATAGAATTAAAAAGTATTAAAATTAAATAAAGTCCAAATTACGAATAAATTCTTCAAGTGATGCATGGCCTCCTCATGGTTCTACCTACGATCCACAACGCTCATCACCTGAAAAATAATTCCCACAATGGGGTGAGTCAACCAGACTCAATGTGCACACAATACTATCAATCAATAAATCGGGCATTCAAGTTCAAATCATCAAGTCCATATAATAACGAAATTGTGATGCAACCCAAACCCAAAACCTATAAGCCATCCGCTACTCTCCACCAGTACTAACCTTGCACACCGTGGGGACTACTAAGTCGACCCTCCATCCACTACTCTCCACGTTGTGTCATTAGACACTATTGTAACCGAAGTTACCAAAATTTCGCAATGTGACCGTAGTTGACATATTTAGTTGGTGAGACCAAGTCAACACCTTCATTGGTGAGACCAAGTCAACACTGCTCTCCCCTTCAACATAAATCCGAATGCCCCAAAACATGATATATATATATAGCATAATTTAATTTCATGTTCATATTCATATATTCGCATGTTATTAAAATAACATTTTATCACAATCCTATCGAAGTAGGAAACGTGCCTTGGTACTTTTTGTCACATGTGTGGTACATAGCCACATTCATATTATTATTCATATCGTATATTAAAATATTTAACCATAATATATCGAAGAATAGTAAAGGTACACACCTTTTTGCTTAATAAGTTCCTTGATTTCTCGAGAATCGATCTAATTTTTTAGATCTATTAATCCTATATTCACCCATCCATTAAAACACATTAATAAACCCTTTTTAGTCAAAACCAAATCCTAGTAGGATTTGTAGGAAAAACTCACCTTTGCCGATTTGGTGATTACACAAATCCAGAAGTTTGGGTTTCTCTACTTGATATTCGGCCAACCCTTGTAGTTCAATATGGTTAGTTTTTGACTTTCAAAATTAAGGAATGGATTTAGATACTCACACAACCCTTAGCCGAATATTTTGAGGCTTACCTTAGAGATTCCAAATCCCGAAAGTTCCTTTTTGTCTTGAATATCCGTCGAAATCCCTAAAGATCATAGGTTAGATTTGATCTAACTTTAATAGTTGGTAGATGGCCTTTAGCGAATGTGTCTTACCTTAATTTTCCACGGATCTGAAATCTCAAACTCCTCCTCTAACATTCTACCATAGACAAAAGAGAGGTTATTTTCTTAAGCCTTGTTTAAATTGATTTAAAGAACAAGAATCAATTGTTCTTACCTTAGATCCTTGATCTTTATGTTCAACGATGGTGGAAACCCGAGATCCCTTGTATATTCGGCCATGATCAAAGAGAATAGGAATTAAGCCTTTTACTTTCTAAGCAACTAGAAAGAAAGAAAATTGAATGGCTTACTTACCTTGAAACCTTCAATCACTTGTTTCCTTGTCTTGGGTTACTGAAATCCGGCTATGGAGATCTAACCGAGATTGGAAGAGAAAAGTTTTGACTAGGCAATGGCAAAAGGAAGGAAAAGAAAAGATGGAGTCCTTTCTTAGGGGAAGTTTCGGCAATGAGAGGAGAAGGAGAGCAAAATTTGACAAGTGGAGTGAATGAGAGAATAGTCTCTCTTTTCCTCTTTTAAGCGAATCGCTAGACCAAGAGTCCAAAACTTGGCCACTATTTCTCCCAAGTGATAATTTAATCTTCATTAATTATCACTTTATTAAATTAAAATAACCTTTAATCCATCCTTTAATTCCTTATTTATCTTGGTAAAATAAATCCTCTATTTATCACTTTAATTTGACAAGTTTCAATAAAATAAAACTCTTCCCTTTCAAGCAAACATGTGCAGTCCATCCCTAGCCTTGGGAAACAAAATTAAACCTTCAATAATTGCTTTCCATGTGACTCAAACTCGGGCCATTATCCATAAGCCTTAAGTGACACTTGAGCCACTTTTCCAAGCTCGATTGTATGTCAAAATTCAACAACTTTTTCTTTTAAGGCCATACGCCCTTATCTCCTATTTTGGGCTTTAAATTTGTCATTCCGCCTTATTTCTAAGTTTCCTAAAATTTTCGCTGACTCAGATTTTTCGTGTTTCCAAAATGTTCAAGTTTCCCAAAATGTCTAAGTTTCCAAAATGTTCAAGTTTCCAAAATGTTCAAGTTTCCAAAATGTTCAAGTTTCCTAAATGTTCAAGTTTCCAAAATGTTCAGGGTTTCGAAATGTCTAAGTTTCCAAAATGTCTAAGTTTCGAAATGTCTAGGTTTCCAAAATGTTCATTTCCATTTCCATTTTCATTTTCATTTCCATTTCCATTTTCATTTCCATTTCCATGCATTTCTAGATTTCCAAAAGTATCAAAATTTATTCATAGTACTTGAAACTTGTCATTTCATACAATTGAACTCGAAATGCATAGGCCCTATTCAGGATGTTACAATAAATTTCAAAATTTTAGCATACTCATCCATGGAAAAGCCCTATTACTTCAATAACTTTACAAATTAATCCCTGAGATAGCTAAATTAAGCTATTACAATATCATAAACATGAAAATTACTAAAAACGAGACTTGAATACTTACCCAATTAAGCTAAAATAGCTTGCTTGAGCTCACTTTCTCTTAGTTAGGGTTTCCATGTTTTATTTGGGAAAGATGATGATAAAATGATGATATTTTTATTATTATCAATTATCATCTTTTAAAATTTCACTTTCCAATTTCATCCTTTTCTTTAATTAATTTTCAATGGATGAATCATCATCCTTAACCACTAAGCATTTTTAATCGTCTCTTTGTCATATAAGGACCTCTAATTTTGAATTCCATAGCTATTTAATTCCTTTAGCTATTAGAACTCCACTTTTACACTCTGTGCAATTTGGTCATTTATCAAATTAATCATGTAATCGGTAAAATTTCTTTACGAAATTTTCCTACGACATTATTATCGCACTATAGATCATAAAATAATATTAAAATAAATTTACTTTCTAAAATTGGATTTGTGGTCCCAAAACTGCTATTTTGATTTTACCAAAAACGGGCTGTTACACTAAATACGCATATGTATCTAATTATAAAAATACATTTAATTTGTATGTGAGAATATGTTTGAATTTGTATTTGAAAATGTATTTGTTTATTTATGTATATCTGATATGTTTCTTGGGATGTGTTACATAATGAGCTTGTAAAGCTCACTCTTTTTTTTGTTATCCTCTCAGGAAACCAACAAGTTTAGGACCAGATGACGTGTGGGAGATTGGATTGGTTTTCCACATAAGATGGTTTGAAATATTTTAATTAAGATTTCTGGACTTTTGATTTTTGGACTAAGTTTTTGGATTTGGTTTTGTTTTTGGGTTTTTGATTTGTTTGCTGGTTTTTGGTTGTTCTTAAACGTAAAACTGCAAAAGCATATGAATTTTAAAAATTGGAATTTAGTTTTCAAAACTTAAACACTCTGAAAGTTTCTGCTATTTTATAAGTAAATGTTTAAGAGATCATATATTATATGTATACCATCACACACACATATTTGAAAATGTATTTGTATGTGAGAATATTTCTAATGCATCTAGCCGAATCTCCTCCTCCCCCATTTCTTTCTTTTCTTTTTCTCATATTTGTTTCAAACCCCATCAACATCTCTTCTTCTCAAATCGACAACTTCCTTTTTCTCCTCATCTTCTCTTGTCGAAAGTTCATCAACCTTTTCTTGATTCCTTGCAAGCCAAATCTCTTTTGCTCTTTTTTAAAAGCCATTGCCGAAATCTCCCTTTACTCTCCTCTTCTTATTTCTACACCTTGGCCGAATATCAATCAAGGGTAGATCTCTTTGGTCTTCTTCTCTAATCGGTTTTGGAGGGGGTAAGTGCTCTTGGCCGAATCTCTATTATTTTTTTCTTTTCTCTCTGTCTACATATATAGAACAAAAGTCAAATTTCGGTATTTGTCTTGGTTCTCATTCATCTGTGAAATCGGTTTCTTCTAGGGTCCTTGGGATTTTGAAGCAGTGGATTGTGATCATCTGTTCTCAATCAATCGGTTTTGTTAAAGGTTGTGGTAAGGTTACATATCGCCTTAATCTTTCTCTCATTCTTTCGAAAAGCCGAAGGCTATTAGTTATGTGGTTTAAGATCTTGGCCGATTATAGGGAATGATCTATCTCGTATATCTCGGGTTGTGACGGGTGATCAAAAAGCATTAAGGTAAGGATTGTTATTAGATGCGTTAAATTTTTGGGATTTACAATTGTAGCCGAATGGCTTTTTACTAACAGTTGTCATTGGCTGAATGTAGGAGGGGGGATCTAGTGCATTAGATCTTGATCTTCGGGATTTAGTAGTCGCGTTAGTAACCAGGTGTGTATCTTACACACTTCATAATCCATGTAAATGTGCTAATAACCTAAACTTTCTTAAAAGCTGAAAATTGTGTAGATTACGATACGATACCTTTATGGGTATGAGCAAGGATTTCGGGTAAGTCTGTTTGATGAGTTTAAAATGCATGATTGCTGATGTTATTATCTATGTTATGTTCAATATATGTTTAATGATTAAGCATGTTGGCATGGTATTTGTAACATCCTAGATTAGGGGTTATGCATTTAGTGCATAATTCATGTGTTAGTGGGCTAGTGAGGGTGTTTGGAGATGATTGAGGGGCTTTGGAAATTCTAGGATGAAGATGGAAGCTTTGGAAAATTATTGGTTTTTAAATTAAAAAGGGGGAGCTGGGCTAAGGTAGCCTTAAGAAAAGTATTGGCGAATATAGGACACAAGAAGTGATGTGGAAAAGTGGCAAGGGACACCACCTAAGGTGCAAGGGTGGTTGCGTCAAAGGGGGTGCCAAGGGGAAGGGGTTCGAGCTGTAGGAATCGCAATTGGGAGTTTTTATTTTTTGCGTTGGGCTAAGGAGGCCTCAAGGAAAATTTTGGGAGCGTTTGGACATGAAACCAGGCCTTGGTAAAGTGGCTTCCATGCGCCACTTAAGGGCCTGGAAAGGATGCTTGGACAAGGGCCTTGGTTCAAATCCCGTTGGCGGCATGGGCGTGTTTTTATTTTGCTTTGGCGTTAAGACAAGAGGGAGCTAGGGAAGGAGGATTTAAAATAAATTGTGGCGAGCTTACGTTATAAAAGAAGGCCATGGCAAAGTGGCTTGGGGCGCTATATGTGGCTTGTGGCAATGAGGGCCCAGGTTCGAGTTGCGAAGGAATCCAGAAAGGGCATTTTATTTTTTTGCGGCAAGAAGGCACTTGGGCTAAGTAGGTCTTAAAAGAAATTTAGGGTGAATTATGTCACAAAAGAACCAGCAGCAGAGTGGCTGGGGCGTTACCTGCAGTTTGCTTTAAAGGGCTCCAGCAGGTCCCATGTTCGAACCATGTAGGCAGCAAATGAGTTGGGTTTTATTTTTATTTTATTTTTCCTTGAGACATGAGTAGTGGGACGGCATATGGACTCTCAAATGATAAGGATAATGCTTGGTTTTGTTTTTATTAATTTGGCTAAGAGTAGGATAAGTGTAGTTTTATTTATTTATTTTAAGATGGTAGATATAAGATAATTGTAGTTTTATTTATTTATTTAAATTATGGTTTTATTTTATTTAGATTGAATGAGATATTAGTAAGGGATATTGTTGTTTATTTTATTTATTTAAGTAGGTGATAAAGAGATAATAATGGAGAAAATTTTGGGATGTGATAAAGGGGAGAGGTAGTGGCCGATTGAGGCGCTCTTGGTGTTGGTAAATTCGGTCATAAGGAGGGGAAAATTGTTAGTTTTTCTTTAGTGTTGCTTTGCCGAAATTCCATTACTCCTCTCCTCTTCTTTTCTTTTTATTTTCTTTCAACCCCAAATCCTTTCTTTTTATTCCTTGAATAGTCGAATACCCCATCTTCTTTTGAGAGCCATAGCCGAACGTGTAACACCCCAAACCCGGTCTATGCAATAAGACTAGATTTGGTTTGTTACACAGATCGACTATCTTAATAATTTCAAATGAATCGGTATTTCAAAACCCCTTTTGAAATTAGAGTTTAATAAAAACCAAGAGAAATAATTTTATTTTTGATGTATTTGAGAAATAAGAATAGTTAAAATTTTCGTATGTTTGAAAACCCAAATTATTTTAAGTAAACATTATATAAAAATCATAAACCCATATTAAAATATCCAAAACAAAATTTTAAACCACCACACATAAAATCCATAAAATAATAATAGAGGCCTTATTACATCATACCCAAAATAGCAATTTAAAGAAAGTACTTATTAATAGTTCAAAGTTTATTAAACTCATGTTTGCAGTATGGCCTCCACGAAGTCATCCTCGCCCAAGTCCACATCAATTTCCATTACGAGATGAAAAATTTGAGGGAGTGAGTTACTCGTAACTCGATGTATAACTTACTTACTTTATCCATTGGGCGGATCATCAAGTCATAATTTTGGGCTTGAGCCCATTAATGAGATTAACAATATAAATAATGGGATGCATGCAAATAATGAAATTTCCCACCCAAACCTAATTTCCATCCGCTACACACCACCGCACCAACCATCACACACTGTGGGGATCAAGTCAACCCACCCGCCAAACACTCCAAACGTAGGCATAAAGCCATTTTATATTTGTGGCGAGCCACCAAACTAGATTGTGACAAAGTCAAGAACTACGAGCATTGAGCCATTAAAATAATTGTGGCGAGCCTTTGAACTAGAGGCAATCGAGTCGTTTAATTATTTTGTGGCGAGCCACTGAACTAGATTTTGGCAACAGCCTTTCTTCTCTTCATCGTTAATCCCAACCCATGCAACATGTATGCAAAATAGTCTATGTACATATGATGATTTTATCAAAAAGGCCCAAATTACATATGAGTCAATATTTCAATTTTTTATTAAGGCCCAAAAATTTCAAAATAATATTTAGCCTATTTAGCAATTTAGCATCTTAGGCCCTATTAACGATCTAGCAAAGAGTTCGGCCCATTTAACAATTTGTTAGGGTTTTCGGCCCATTTAACGATCTAGCAGAGATTTCGGCCCATTTATCGATCTAGCAGAGATTTCGGCCCATTCACTATTTATCAGGGATTTTGGCCCATTTAACTATCTATCAAAGATTTTGGCCCATTTTACTAACTAGCATATTTATCGGCCTATTTTACTAACTAGCAAACTTATCGGCCCATTTTACGATTTAACACCTCTTTGGCCCATTTACACATGAGACATTTAATATACATTTTACCATCTACTCATCGAGGGCATTTTTGTAATTTTCACATTTTTAACCATTTTCATGAAATTTCACCAAAATACCAATTATTTCGTATTGTATCGATTTTGTCATTTTTACGATTTTGCTTAATACTACGGTATGACATCCAACCCGAGATAAGTGTGAAGTTACACACCTTGATATCGTGAGTACTAAACCTTCCCACTCGTCAACACCTAAACGTAATACGAACCATTAGAACACTATCATTTATCAAAAATACACTATTGGTATACGATATAAATCCTTACCCCTTTGATTTTGAACCACTTCTATTTTTGGTTTCTCCTCGTTTATTGGTTCATTGCCCGATGAGAATCCACGAACGTACAAAGGCTCGGGAGTACGAATAACCTCGAACAATTGATTCTCCTTGATTGAAGGTCCGCAACTCGGTGGAAAATCTCAGATTCCCGAAATAGCCCTTCGTTTATAATTAGGGGGATTTGCGAAACCGCCCCTCTTTCGAAAGCTATGGACTGCCCTTTTCTGCCCTATCTTGAATGTCTCTAAAGACATAAGATTATTAGTCTGATTTATTAATATCGAAATATGACTAACGTTTATAAGATTTTAGATTTGCCTTACCACGATTTGTCTTCGTTCCATGAGAATCGATCGAGCGATTGTGTCCCTAAAACGAAATTGATTAATAACTAACTATACTAATATAATGAATAAGAATCCTTAAAAGAAAATCTCCTTACCTTAATTCTTGAAATCAATTCCAAAGTTCCAAAAATACTCAAGAACACCTTGAGTTTCTACCCTCCAAAATCTCACTAATGCTCACGATTGGAAGAAATTGTGTGAGAAGAATTCGGTTTTGATCAAGAAAATGAAATAAATTTTGGCACAAGTACAAGTTAACATTCAGCCATGAGAGGGATTATTGTGGAGATTTTTAATTGAGAGAAAAGTGAAAGAATGGAACAATGGAGATAGTATGATTCGGTTTCAAGTGAGAAAGGGAGAAGGAAAGAAAAAGAAAGGAGAAAGAAAAGAGAAGAAAAAGAATTGGGTTTTTGGAAGGATTGTGTAATCTGTTTTGTGAAGAAGAAAGAAAAAGAGTGGCCTTTTTGGTGTGTTGATGGTTTCGGCACTAGGAAGAATGATTGGCAAAGAAAATGATCAAATGATCAAGAAGAAAGAATGGTAAAGAAAATTGCTATAGTTTCCTCAAGGGGTTTGGTAAAAATTGGCTAAGGGAGAGAGCAAACTTTTGAGAGAAAAATTTGATGAACAAGTAACAATTGACCAAAAAGAATTGTTCTCCCAATGTCCAAGCTTACACAAAATCGGCCATCCCCCTTAACCTCAATGCCGTCCAAATACAATGGTCAAAAGGCCATTAGGAAGTTTCCAAAACATCTTCCTACACTTAAGCCTTTATCCCCTCCTTTTTCCTTAAGTTGATGAAACACAATCCCCCATTTCAAGCCCTTATCCTTAGCTTTCCAAAAACTTAATCTTCTTTCCAAAATAAAAACAATACAACTCATCCTATCCTTATCTCCTTGCCGACACATGCATAGACTAAAGCAAAAATAAAAATTCCTAATTGCATGCTAGGTGATTTGAACTCCTTCCCTCATGTCCAACTTATGGCGCCATCACCACTATGCCATAAAAATTCCTAATTGCATGCATAATTATATCTGATATGTGAATTTAATGTGAAAGTGGGCCAAGCCCAATTGATACGTGGACTAATGTGGAAATGGGCCAAGCCCAGTATGTGAATGTGGATTTGAATAAGAAATGGGCTAAGCCCAGTATGTGAAAAGTATGTGGTTAATTACCCTGTTACCTGATAAGTGTTATGAATATGGGCCAAGCCCAGAATGTGGTAAATTGTGAATATGATATCTTGTTATCTGATATATGGGTTAATATGTGTTAACATGTGGGTGGAATTCAGTGGTTTAATTACACACTAAGTGCGTATGACTCACCCAATTTTATCAACATCACGGTGATGCTTGGACCGGGTTTGGAGTGGATACGAGGTGGCCCATGAAGACATTTTATTTAATTAATTAAGTATTTATATTTTCATATTTTGATTAAGTGTTTATTGTAATAAGGCCCATTAAAGTATTTAAGTATTTTTATTAAGTATCTTTAATATTATGTTTTATTATGGATTGACAATTGAGATATCTTTCGCAAATGATTTTATTTTCATAAATCTATGTAACACCCCAAACCCGGTCAATACGCATACAATAGAATACGGTATGTCCTTGAGGAAAGCATTTTGGAAAGAATCGAATAACAATTAAATTTTGTGAAAACTCTTTGAAAATTCTATATTTGTAGAAATCGGTGTATAATAAGTTTAAACCGATAATTTACTTTGTAATTTCATAAATAAAGCTTTAAAACTTAGTTGATAAATCATAGGTTAGAAAACATTTATATCATTTTAAGAAAACTCAATTATTACTTTTGAAAACCATTTGCATTTTGAATGTAGAAACTTAATATTTGGAAATCATTAAAATTGTAGAAAACACTTAATCTATATTTTACTATCAAAGCGATTTATATTACCCAATGGTAAGATTTTAAAACCATTGCGTTCTTAATTATTTTAGAAAACTTTGGGCTCAATTATTAAATTATCCAAATAATTTGTAAGCCATATTTAAAACATATCCAAAGCATATAAATAACCCAAAAACATAATTAAAGAGGCCTTATTACAAACCCAAAATAAAACAAAAACCAACTTAAAATAAATTAAAGTACCCCAAATCGAAGTTCATAAAAAAAATCAAATTTTATTGCATGGCCTCCTCGAGTTCTTCCGGCTCCTTATCCGCGATCTCACGAATCACCTGAAATGATAAGGGAGAAGGTGAGTCACCAAGACTCAGTGCATAAATCCTTCCCCCGATTAATGCAACATTCTTACACAATTTATAATCAAGCAACATATATAAATATATATAATGCACCCAACCTAGCCATCCTTAACTCCTTTTCTACCCCGTGTGGTACCAAACCACTGGTGGTGCCAAACCACTGGTGACCCAAAGTCACGATATCCAATAATGTGATACCAAATCACTGGTGACCAAAGTCACGAATAATCAAGTTGTGGGGCCAACCCACGTGTGATACCAAATCATGGCGGCGATCCCATATCTCAAAAGTGGGGCCAACCCACGGTGGTGCTAGAACCACGGGGACGAGTCGCTATGAGGTGCCAAACCTCCGGTGTCCCAAAGACACAAATGTGATACCAAATCTTTGGAGGTGCCAAACCTACGGTGTCCAAAGACACGGATATCAAATCCTTCCCCTCCACTCATATTCCCAAACTAATGTATTAAGAGTATCAATCATGCCATCATACTTTGATATGATCATATAACATATTTAAATAATAGATCATGATATCAATCAACATATATTAACATCATATTGAAACGGACTTACCCGAATCCTTGCACATACCCATCAAGGTATCTTATCAAAAATCTCATAGATTCCCACTTTAATAACATGTTTAGTTAATATGTATATAAATATATAACCCGAATTATAAAGTGTGTAAGATACACACCTGACACTAACGCAAGTACTAAAATCCAAATATCCGATCTACCGCACTAGATCACCTTGTCCTACAATCAGCCAATACTTATATTATAAACAAAAGCCATTCGGCCAAACCACTAAATCCCAAAAGCCTATGGCTTTTCAACCATCAAAAGAGATGAAGAACCGACAAGAGTCCTTACCACTTGACTTACCAACTTTTGATTGCTAGAGAGATAGGGCTTAAATCAAATGCTTCCAAAGTCCCAAAGAGCCTATAAGAATGATTGGTTCCTAATAATAGTTAGAATCTTGCAAACAATGCCCAAAAGTTCTACCTTAGTCCACAAGAAAAGCAGCATAGAAAAGAGAAAAGAAATAATAGGAAATCCGGCCATGAACACTTACCTATCTTCCAAAATCGATTGAAGAAAACCAAATGAAATCCTACCCTTGATGATATTCGGCCAAGACAATTCAAAAAGAGCATGGGAAGTTTCGGCAATATGGTTGATTTGTAACAACAAAAGGATTGGCTAGAGTGGAGAAAGAGAAAGGAAAAGGAAGAAAAGAAAGAGATTTCAATGGGAGGGGATGTTTATGGCTTTGAACAAAAATGAAAGAAAGTAAATAGGAATGGGGAGAAGGAAGTTTCGGCCAAGAGAAAGTAGAAGAAATGTGGGTTGAACAAGTATGAAAGAATGGAAAAGAAGTTGTGAACAAAAGAGAATCGGCCAAGCACAATGATGGTTTCGATTTTTGTTTCACTTTGATGCACTAGGGAGAAACTTGCAAAAACTAGAAGGGATTTTCGGTTATGACACCAAAACAAATATTGAAGGCCAAAGCTAACACCAAAAACTCACCTTATGCCCAAGACACATTCGGCTATAGGGAGTGTTTGTGGAGAGAAAAGAAATTGATGCTCAAATGCTTAGGAAAAATGGCCAACTAGCTACTAACCTACCAAAGCTTCCATCAAAATTGGTCAAGCCCTCCCCTAGTCCAAAATGCCGTCTACATACATGAACTAAAGACCATAAAAGAGTTTCCAAAACATTCTCTATAATCCATGCCTTTTGTCCCCTCATCATACCATAATCTTAAGATTCTTATCCCAAAATACAAGCTTACCTTAAACTAATATTCAACTTGCCATAAAGAGAAATTGAAAGTCCAACCTTCCATATGTCAAGCTTGACCATCCATTAATGTTAGGATACATAAAACTAAAGTCTTCAAAATGCTAAACATGCTACTCAAACCACTTCCCTCAAGCAACACTTCATGCATTCTAACCATCTTGCTACTAGCTCCTCATGTGCTAAATTTAACACTTAAATTAACTTAAGTGTCAAGTTCACCTTATCCACTTCACTAAATTTTTAATACTAACAATTATTCTAGCTTCATTAATAAAAACAAGCCTACACCATCTATGCTAAACACACAAAATTCATACCCAAGCCAACACAAATAATAAAATAATATTCTAATTTTTAGGATGTTACAATTCTACCCCCTTAAGAAAATTTCGTCCTCGAAATTACCTAATCAAAAGAGTTGAGGAAACTGCTGCCTCATCGCATCCTCCGGTTCCTACGTAGCTTCTTCTATGCCATGGTTCCGCCATAAGACCTTCACTAAAGGAACTGACTTCTTACGTAGAACTTTTACGTCTCGATCTAGAATCTACACAGGTTCTTCTTCTATCGTCAAATCTGGACTCACCTCTATTTCTTCTACTGTCACAACATGCGATGGATCAGAACGATAGCGTCTAAGCATGGAAACATGGAACACATCGTGAATCTGACTCAGCTCTGCTGGCAACTCGAGCTGATAGGCTACTGGTCCCACTCGTCTCAACACCTTATACGGTCCAATAAACCTTGGACTCAACTTGCCTTTTCTCCCAAATCTTAACACTTTCTTCCATGGCAAGACCTTCAAAAAGACCTAGTCACCCACGACAAACTCTATATCCCTCCACTTGAGATCGGCATATGACTTCTGCCTATCCAAAGCTTCCTTCAGACGAGCCTGAATCATCTTAACCTTATCCTCAGTCTCTGCAACCAACTCTGGTCCTAACATTTGACGCTCACCCAACTTCGTCCAGCATGTAGGTGTACGACACCTCCTACCATACAACGCCTCATATGGTGCCATCTTAATGCTTGCCTGATAACTATTATTGTATGCGAACTCAGCTAATGGTAAAAACTCTTCCCAGCTGCCTCGAAGTCCAAAACACATCCTCTCAACATATCCTCTAAGATTTGAATAACTCTTTTCATCGCCCGTCGATTGTGGATGAAATGCTGATCGAAATCCAACCGCGTACCCAAAGCCTGATGTAACGCTCTCCAAAACCTTGACGTAAATCTAGGATCTTTGTCTGAGATGATCGACACTAGTACATCGTGCAACCTCACTATCTCCGCCACATACAACTTAGCTAACTTATGAAGCGAGTAATCCACCCTTACCATAATGAAATGAGCTGAATTAGTCAGACGATCCACAATCACCCAAGCTGAGTCCTTCTTACTAGGCGTAAGAGGTAATCCACTGACAAAGTCCATAGTGATCCTTTCCCACTTCCACTGTGGAATCTTCACCGGCTGAAGTAATCCAGATGGTAACTGATGCTCAGCTTTGACCTGCTGACATGTCAGACATTTACCCACAAACTCGCCATTACCTCCGCTTGCACTGCCACCAAAATTGCTCTCTTAAATCCCGATACATCTTGCTACCTCCGGGATGCATAGCATATGGGTTGCTATGTGTGTCCCGAAGAATCCTTTGCCTCAACTCAACAGCTTTCGGCATACAAGCTCTCCCTTGAAAACACAATACTCCATCATTGGACAAACTATAATTCTCTAAACCACCATTCTGAACCTGCAACCTTCGATCATTCAAACTATCATCCTCTAACTGTTTCTCCTTGATTTGATCTAACCAAGTTAGCTTGACTTGCAGTTCTGCCAAGATACTCCCATCGTCGTATAAACTAAGACGAGCAAACATCGATCTTAAGTCTGATACATCCTTACGACTCAACGCGTCTGCCACCACGTTAGCCTTGCGGATGATACTCAATCGAGCGATCAGTAGTCCTTCAACAACTCAATCCATCTCTACGCCTCAAGTTCAAATCCTTCCGAGTCAAAAGATACTTAAGACTCTTGTGATCCGTGTAGACTATTGACTTCTCTCCATACAAATAATGTCTCCAAATCTTCAAAGTGAAAACCACTGCAGCTAATTCCAAGTCATGCATCGAATAATTAAATTCATGTGGTCTCAACTGCCGAGATGCATAAGCCACTACCTTCCTTCTGCATCAAGACACATCCCAAACCAAGATGTGATGCATCACAAGCAACCGTGAATTCCTTGCTCGCCTCAAAGTTGAATTAAAACTGGAGCTTGATCGAATCTTCTTCAACTTGTCGAAGCTTTCTTGCTGCTTCTCAGTCCACACAAATGGAACTCCTTTCCTCAACAACTTGGTCATCGATGCTGCTATCAAAGAAAATCCCTCTACAAATCTTCGGTAATACCTCGCCAGACCTAGGAAACTCCGAATCTTAGCCACTGACTTAGGCGGCTTCCAGTCCAACACTGCTTCGATCTTTTGAGGATCCACTCTAATCACCTCAGCTGATACAACGTGACCCAAGAAAGTCACCTCCCTAAGCCAGAACTCGCACTTACTAAATTTAGCAAAAGTCGCTTTTCCTCGAATCGCAATACTACTCGCAAATGCGATCATGCTCCTCCTCTGACTTTGAGTATACCAAAATATCATCTATAAATACCACAACAAACTGATCCAAAAACTGTTGGAATACCCGATTCATCATGTCTATGAACGCTGCCGGTGCATTAGTCAACCCAAACGGCATTACCAGAAACTCGTAGTGCCCATACCGAGTGCAAAATGCCGTCTTATGGATATCAGCCTCTTTCACCTTTAGCTGATGATATCCAGACCTTAAATCAATATTGGAGAAAACTGCTGCTCCTTTAAGCTGATCAAACAAGTCATCTATCCTCGATAAAGGATACTTGTTTTTGATCATCAGCTTATTCAACTGGCGGAAGTCTATACACATCCGCATCGTACCATCCTTCTTCTTGACAAAAAGTACCGGCGCTCCCCAAGGCGAAATACTTGGTCGAATGAAACCTCGATCCAAAAACTCTTGAATCTGAGCCTTTAATTCCACTAATTCATTCGGTTCCATCCTATACGGAGCTATAGACACTGGCGCCGTTTGTAATAACATCTATACCGAATTCAACTTCACGATCCGGAGGCAGTCCTAGAAGTTCTTTTGGAAATACGTCAGCATATTCCTTTACAGTTTGAACATTCCCCACAGTTGACTCCTTAGCTTCCAAAGCACACATATGAACCACAAATGCCTCACAGCCCTTCCTAACCAACTTCACTACTTTCAACGCAGATACCACGTTGGATAGATAATCTCTTCTATTACCTATCATAACCACCTCTTCACCCTCAGCTGTCTTCAAAACCATGCACTTAGTAGCGTAATCCAAACTTGCCTGGTACTTAACCAACCAGTCCATCCCAAGAATCAGATCGAACTCCCCAAACGGCAGTTCTATCAGATCAGCCACAAACACTACCCCTTGGAGTTCTAGGGGTACATCCCTATACAGCTTATTAACTTCTACAGAGTGACCTAGAGGACTAAGTACTGTCATCCTCCTAGAAGCAGTCTCAAAATCTAAGCTCAAGGTCTCTACTATGCTACTAGCAACATACGAATGCATCGAACCCACATCTATCAAAGTAGTATATGGAACACCAAAAATTAAGAACGTACCGGTTATGAAGTTCGGTGCGTCTCCTCCTCTCGACGTCTTGGACCATACACTAAACCAAGTTGTCTTGCCTCGGTGTTACTTGCACCTCTTTCGATGCTCATGCCTCGACCGAACCATTACTTCTCTACCATTACCACGACCTCTCTATGGTGACGATCCTCCTTTCTCGAATCGAGCACGACCTTGACCTCGACCGATTCCTGGCTTGCTTATGTGGACAGTCCCTCACACGATGATCCAGCGAGCCATACTCGAAACATCCTTTCCCTCCGGTCCAACATTCGCCCCAATGATATTTTCCACATCGGTTACCTTGTGTTGGTCCGTGATTAGCGAATGAGCCTCCCATTGATTCGCCCATTCGCCTAGCCTCTTCTCGAGAATTATCGGTGACCGGATGATCCAAAACTTCTCTTATGTTTGTTCTGTCGTGATAATGCTTTCTGATTCCTTTATTCCTTCAACAATATTAGTCTTTTCAACCAACGTAGTAAACTCGCGCTCGATGTGGAGCAATCAATAACCTCACTCATCTCTTAAACCATCCTCGAACCGGACACATCGCTCAGGTTCAAGCCACAATACCTCCAAAGATACTGGCTCAATCTTAAGAACTCACCTCATATTCGATACGAACTTACTCCTTGGACCAAACTCAAAATGCCTTACTGCTGCATCAATGTAATGGACCCAATATATTTCTTTTGATATGCTGCCTTAAAATAGTCCCAAGTGAGATCCTCCGCCGCAGCACTGTTCCGCACCGTGAGCCACCACTGATATGACTCATCACGAAGAAGTGACACTATCCCTTTCAGCTTTTCTTCAACATTCAGGTCCAAGTCATCCATGATTCGCTCCGTCGCCTCTAGCCAATATTCTTCCGTACTGGGAGCTACACCCGAAACACCGCGAAATACCTTGGCTCCATTGGCTCGGAGTCGCTCAGGTATAGATTTCTGAGCTCCCGCGCCTCCACCTATTCCAGCTACTCTCTCAAGAACTCTCAGCATTGCTTGAGACACTGCGTCGTCCCCCGTTTGATCCTAAAACTCAACTCCAACCGCTAGTGGTGGGGGTGGTGGTACCTCATTCTCGGATCCTTGACCCGACCTTACTGGCTCAGACACAGCCATCCTACCATGACCGCGTCCATGCATAACACGACCCCGACCTCGAGTGCTCATGTCTAAAATCTTGACTTATCTGAATTAAAAGTTTTATGGTTATGACATCATTCCACTATCTTTAAAACACAGTTTTATGAATAATTTTTTATAAGAAGTTATTTTCGCGAGTACATCCAACCTATAATTTTGGGTCTCTAGAGTAGTTCCTACTACTATACAATCATACCATCATCATATCAAAAATCAACAATTTGAAGTACTTACCCGGGCGGATCGGTGTCGGAAACTCGGTGCCATGCTTTTCCAACCATATAATTTTAAACAAAAACATTTTAAAACTATACTTTAAATCATTTTGGGCCTTGGGCCCACAATGAAACTTTTGAACTTAGCTCGATGCCAATTTGTAACACCCCAAACCGGTCAATACACCACTAATAGAATCGGTATGTCTTGAGGAAAGCATTTTGAAAAGAATCGAATAACAATTAAATTTTGTGAAAAACTCTTTGAAAATTCTATATTTGTAGAAATCGGTGTATAATAAGTTTAAACCGATAATTTACTTTGTAATTTCATAAATAAAACTTTAAAACTTAGTTGATAAATCATAGGTTAGAAAACATTTATATCATTTTAAGAAAACTCAATTATTACTTTTGAAAACCATTTGCATTTTGAATGTAGAAACTTAATATTTGGAAATCATTAAAATTGTAGAAAACACTTAATCTATATTTTACTATCAAAGCGATTTATATTACCCGATGGTAAGATTTTAAAACCATTGCGTTCTTAATTATTTTAGAAAACTTTGGGCTCAATTATTAAATTATCCAAATAATTTATAAGCCATATTTAAAACATATCCAAAGTATATAAATAACCCAAAAACATAATTAAAGAGGCCTTATTACAAACCCAAAATAAAACAAAAACCAACTTAAAATAAATTAAAGTACTCCAAATCAAAGCTCATAAAAAAAATCAAATTTTATTGCATGGCCTCCTCGAGTTCTTCCGGCTCCTCATCCGCGATCTCACGAATCACCTGAAATGATAAGGGAGAAGGTGAGTCACTAAGACTCAGTGCATAAATCCTTCCCCCGATTAATGCAACATTCTTACACAATTTATAATCAAGCAACATATATAAATATATATAATGCACCCAACCTAGCCATCCTTAACTCCTTTTCTACCCCGTGTGGTACCAAACCACTGGTGGTGCCAAACCACTGGTGACCCAAAGTCACGATATCCAATAATGTGATACCAAATCACTTGTGACCAAAGTCACGAATAATCAAGTTGTGGGGCCAACCTACGTGTGATACCAAATCACTGGGGACGATCCCATATCTCAAAAGTGGGGCCACCCACGGTGGTGCTAGACCATAGGGACGAGTCGCTATGAGGTGCCAAACCTCTGGTGTCCCAAAGACACAAATGTGATACCAAATCACTGGAGGTGCCAAACCTCTAGTGTCCAAAGACACGGATATCAAATCCTTCCCCCTCCACTCATATTCCCAAACCAATGTATTAAGAGTATCAATCATGCCATCATACTTTGATATGATCATATAACATATTTAAATAATAGATCATGATATCAATCAACATATATTAACATCATATTGAAACGGACTTACCCGAATCCTTGCACATACCCATCAAGGTATCTTATCAAAAATCTCATAGATTCCCACTTTAATAACATGTTTAGTTAATATGTATATAAATATATAACCCGAATTATAAAGTGTGTATGATACACACCTGACACTAACGCAAGTACTAAAATCCGAAGATCCGATCTACCACACTAGATCACCTTGTCCTACAATCAGCCAATACTTAGATTATAAACAAAAGCCATTCGGCCAAACCACTAAATCCCAAAAGCCTATGGCTTTTCAACCATCAAAAGAGATGAAGAACCGACAAGAGTCCTTACCACTTGACTTACCAACTTTTGATTGCTAGAGAGATAGAGCTTAAATCAAATGCTTCCAAAGTCCCAAAGAGCCTATAAGAATGATTGGTTCCTAATAATAGTTAGAATCTTGCAAACAATACCCAAAAGTTCGGCCTTAGTCCATAAGAAAATGGCATAGAAAAGAGAAAAGAAATAATAGGAAATTCAGCCATGAACACTTACCTATCTTCCAAAGCCGATTGAAGAAAACCAAATGAAATCCTACCCTTGATGATATTCAGCCAAGACAATTCAAAAAGAGTATGGGAAGTTTCAGCAATATGGTTGATTTGTAACAACAAAAAGGATTCGACTAGAGTGGAGAAAGAGAAAGGAAAAAGGAAGAAAAAGAAAGAGATTTCAATTGGAGAGGGATGTTTATGGCTTTGAACAAAAATGAAAGAAAGTAAAGAGGAATGGGGAGAAGAAAGTTTTGGCCAAGAGAAAGTAGAAGAAATGTGGGTTGAACAAGTATGAAAGAATGGAAAAGAAGTTGTGAACAAAAGAGATTCAGCCAAGCACAATGATGGTTTCAATTTTTGTTTCACTTTGATGCACTAGGGAGATACTTGCAAAAACTAGAAAGGATTTTCGGTTATGACACCAAAACAAATATTGAAGGCAAAAACTAACTCCAAAAACTCACCTTATGCCCAAGACACATTCGGCTATAGGGAGTGTTTGTGGAGAGAAAAGAAATTGATGCTCAAATGCTTAGGAAAAATGGCCAACTAGCTACTAACCTACCAAAGCTTCCATCAAAAATCGATCAAGCCCTCCCCTAGTCCAAAATGCTGTCCACATACATGAACTAAAGACCATAAAAGAGTTTCCAAAACATTCTCCATAATCCATGCCTTTTGTCCCCTCATCATACCATAATCTTAAGATTCTTATCCCAAAATACAAGCTTACCTTAAACTAATATTCAACTTGCCATAAAGAGAAATTGAAAGTCCAACCTTCCATATGTCAAGCTTGACCGTCCATTAATGCTAGGATACATAAAAATAAAGTCTTCAAAATGCTAAACATGCTACTCGAACCACTTCCTCAAGCAACACTTCATGCATTCTAACCATCTTGCTACTAGCTCCTCATGGGCTAAATTTAACACTTAAATTAACTTAAGTGTCAAGTTCACCTTATCCACTTCACTAAATTTTTAATACTAACAATTATTCTAGCTTCATTAATAAAAAAAGCCTACACCATACTATACTAAACACACAAAATTCATACCCAAGCCAACACAAATAATAAAATAATATTCTAATTTTTAGGATGTTATAATCTATATATAGAATAAAGTTTTAATTCGGATCTTTTTATCAAGCTTATGTTATTTAAAATTTTTAAATGGACATGGTTTTTGAATAAGAACAAAATTTTCAAGTTCCACCGCAAGTCAGGATATTTTCAAACATTTTTCGCAGTGGCATTTCAAATTCCGTCGTAACGAATGGGCCGGGTTTGGGGTGTTACAGTTTGGTATCAGAGCCCGATTCAAAACTCGTCTTTGAGGGTTTTGGGTCCAAAAAAGTTTTCAAAAATGGGCTTTTCAAAATATGGACTTTTATTTCAGGTTATTCTGACATGGCACCTGTATCTCTGGCCCGAAGTCCACCGAGTAAGTACTTCTAATTATTGAAGTGATTGTTTATATGAACTATTATGGGCTTATTTGGGCTCGTAGATTAGAATGTTAGGGCTATTGAACCCTAGGACTAGTGTACTCAAACATATGCATAAGACTTAAGGACAATCAAACAAACTTGTGTCTAAGTCGCCGAGTTAAGGTGTGGCAACCAATGTGCACATGTCTAGGAGTGGATTCGGTAAGAGCTTGGTACTTAAGCAGTCCTAGCGACTCACCTCCTCTTTACTCGAATCCTACCTGGTGCGTAGCTATGGTTCACCCTAACCAAGAGGACTTATTCACAGGCTAAACCGATAATTAAAACCCGAAAGGGACTAGCCATACTATGTTATAAACACCTTAATTTTTAAAATCCTTAAATTAACCCTTTGATTTGCAACAAAATCTATTTTGAAATTTTCTAAAAAAAAATCGGTTTGCCAAAATTACTAAAATGCCCCTGTGTTGTAAATTACTAAAATACCCTTAGTTTTTAAGATTTTCAAAAATACCCTCGACTTTTGCTAAAATGTTTCTACTTTACAAAAATACCAAAAACTTCTGTTTTACAAATATCAAGATATCCTGATTTGGAGAATTTACGGAAATGCCCCTGACTTCCAAAATTACCTAAATAACCCTGATTTCTGAAATTTTTTGGCAATACCTCTGATTTGGAAAACAAATTTTCAAGATTACCCCGAGTTTTTGAAATACCTTTGGTTTATAAAGATTTTTAAATTGATCCTGATTTATTACCAAAATACCCCGGTAGGACAAATGACAAAAATACCCCTAGGATAGAAACGGGCAAAAATGTCCGAATAGTGAATGTGTGTGGTAGATACCACTGAATGAATGTGTTCTTGTTGATGAATGAATGTGCCTCCATTTAGGAATGGATGTGACTCTCTGAATTAGAGTAGTAAACTTGAACTGAAACTTTGTTCGATTGAAAGAACCACTTTATATGCATGTGCATTATTGTGGGTGATATAAGAGGAGGGGGAAGAATGATATCTGTGACTTTGGGTCACCAGTGGTTTGGCACCTCATAGCGACTCGTCCCAGTGGCTTCGCACCACAGTGGGTTGGCCCCACATTTGATAAAACGGGATTGTCACCAGTGATTTGGTATCACAACATGGGTTGGCCCCACATATGGATTATTCGTGACTTCGGGTCACCAGTGGTTTAGCACCACATTATTATTAATATCAGTGACTTTGGGTCACCAGTGGTTTGGAACCACCAGTGGTTTGGTACCACACGGGGTAGAAAAAGGAGTTATGGGTGACCGGGTTTGGGGTGTTACAAATTTAGCACATACTCAAACTCAAATTCCAAACAAACATTTTATCAAACATATTGTAAGCATAAAATGAAAGTAAAGGGTTTAAGAAAATGATCATTCACTTGACGAAGATCCATTGAAGCCTGAGGGGTTGTGCATAATTGTTTACAAAATCTTTAACAATAAGGAAGAAAGAAAATTGTCACACTAAGATCTAACCTAAAAAGAAACAAAGAAAACCTAAACTAAAAAATGAAAAGGAAAAGAAAAAGGCAAGAGAAAGAAAACCTAATAGAAAAACTATAAACCCTAAAGAAACTATCCAATCACAAAAAATTGGAATGAAAAGCTTATAAAGTATTTATAGCCTACTAACATTTAACCTGGCATTGACTATTTTGCCATTAAGTAAAAAGAAGACATAAGCTTGTTTGAACACAAAATTGCCCCTGTAGTTTTTGTAACTCCTTGATTTATTTAACTTTTTTTTATGAATTTTGTCATAATTAAGTATCTATTTTAGTGGTTAAGTGATGTTGGTGTGTGTTTGAGGTCTTGTGTTCAAGTCTCACTTTTGGAGATTTTGTTTTTTTATCCTAGCCTTATCCCTTTTGGGTGGGCTTATGTTATATTTTTGGGCAACTCATATTAGAATGAGCCTACTGGTTCAAGTGCTATGGTGTTAGCTAGCTTTAGGGTTTTGAGTTCGAACCCCCGTGTGAGCGAAGGATGTTATTTTTACTTCTATGGGTGTGTACCGGTTGTGTAGTAGAAGTTCGATGGGATTGAAAGTCTGTAGTAGTTGGATGAGGTTAGTAGTCGGTTTTGGTGGGATTTGGTAATTAGTGGGGTTGTGGTGAGTTGGGATTTTAGTTTGAATTAATTTTTAATTTTAATTTTTTCCCAAAAAATCCCCCTTTTTGTCTTTCTGATGTTATTTTTTCCCCTTCTTTTCTTTGTAAATTTTTTATTTTGTTTTCTCTCTATTCTATTCAGCAAATCGATTGTTCTAATCAATGGGGTTCAGTGTTCCGATTGTTCTTCGTTCGTGTTGGTAAGTCTGTAATTCGTTTGGTTTGGATTTCTTTCCTTTAGTTTAATTTCTGTGAGTGTGTTGCATAGGAGAAGACTGTGAAATAGTGGACTTCGCTCCAACGGCCTAATCCGTGATAGTAGTTGTTTTCGTCATCGGTAATGTAACAACCTATTTTTGGTAAAAATCAGAACAGTGGTTTTGGGACCACAAATCTAATTCCGGAAAGAAAATTTATTTTAATAATATTTTATGATCTATAGTATGACAATAATGTCGTGTGAAAATTTCGTAAAGAAATTTTATCGATTATATGTATAATTCGATAAAGGACCAAATTGCACAAAGTGCAAAAGTTAAGTTCTATTAGCTAAAAGGGATTAAATAGCTATAGAAATTTAAATTGGAAGTCCTTATATGGTAAATATACCATTAAAATATGCTTAGTCGTTAAGGATGATGATTCATCCATGGAAAAAGAAATAAAGAAAAGTGTGAAATTGAAAAATTGGAAAAATAAAAGATGATATCATAATTAAATAGAAAATATCATCATTTTATGTCATCTTCTTCCCCAAAATGCATGGAAACCCTAGGAATGAGAAAGCAAGCTTTCATATCTAAATTAGATCGGGATAAACCGAATGCGGAGTTAGAACGGGAAAAGGAGAAAATGTTGGATAAATAGATTTTATGTACACGAACAATTATCGAGGTAAGTTCGTGTAACTTAACTATGTATATTATTATTATGCTTGAATTGAATTGTATGAATGTGATGACATATGTGTGTGTGATGGTATATAAATCATATAAATATATTTTCCGAAATTTGTATGTGAGAATATGTTTGAATCAGATTTGAAAAGCGCAAAAGCATATGAATTTAAAAATTGGAATTTAGTTTTCAAAACTTAAAACTCGAAAGTTTCGCTATTTTATAAGTAAATGTTTAAGAGATCATATATTTTCAGTATACCATCACACACACATATTTGAAAATGTATTTGTATGTGAGAATATTTTAATTATAAAAATACATTTAAATTTGTATGTGAGAATATGTTTGAATCTGTATTTGAAAATATATTTGTTTATTTATGTATATCTGATATGTTTCTTGGGATGTGTTACATAATGAGCTTGTAAAGCTCACTCTTTGTTTGTTATCCTCTCAAGTAACCAACAAGTTGAGGACCAGATGACGTGTGGGAGATCGGATTGGTTTTCCACATAAGATGGTTTGAAATATTTTAATTAAGATTTCTGGACTTTTGATTTTTGGACTAAGTTTTTGGATTTAGTTTTTTCTTTTGGGTTTTTTATTTGTTTGCTGGTTTTTGGGTGTTCTTAAACGTAAAACTGCAAAAGCATATGAATTTAAAAAATTGGAATTTAGTTTTCAAAACTTAAAAACTCTAAAAGTTTCTGCTGCTTTATAAGTAAATGTTTAAGAGATCATGCTGTGAAATAGGTGTTTTCAAACTTGAGAATTTCCTGAAACTCGTATGAGCATAGCTAAATTAAGTTTTCATATCACAATTTCTAAGCTAGATTTTAGTTTTTCACACAAGTTGATGTAACTTCTCCAAATTCGGCCATAACGTCTAAGTCGGGTTTGGGGTATTACAGTTGATGTGGCATATAAGAAAAATGGTATTATGTTAGCATGATGTGCACATAAGCTATCATACAAGTTGTCAAGCCAACAACAATAAAAATTAATATTTTAGTCATGGTTAAGAGTCAAATTTAGCCAAAAATAATAATGGCCAAATTGATAGAAAATATAAATTTTAAGAGGTAAATTTATCATTATACCTTAAAAATCTTGATAAAATTAATTTTTCTTCTTAATTGATAAATTGCACCCTAATATGTACCTCTTTTTTCAATTCACTACCAAACTTTTTTTTATGAGAAGTGTTATTTAAATGAATTCTCCGTTACTCAAATCATCTCAAATCTTAACAGGGTTAAGAAAATCGGTTGACCAATTGTATCATGCTACATTAGCACCCATACATTATTTTTAGTGATTAGTTTGTGTTCTTTGTGGAGATTAGGAGAAGATCGTGAGATGATTAATCTTTCAGCCATTTAAATTCTTTTCTTAAGTTGTTTTGCTCAAGGGTGAGTAATTTTATCGTTTTAAGGGTTGTTTTGTTTTATAAATAAGTTCGTTGGATGATGTTACACCGATTTGTGCAATCGGGTGTTGTAAAAATTGGATTGATTGATTCTTGTGGATTGTCGATTTAGGTTACTAGATTGCTCCTTCATAAATCTTTATTGAGACCAAATCAGGTGTGTGTTTCTAACTTGAAACCACCACGAAAAACCCAAGAACTCTAGAAAAACTGTAAGGAAAATTCGAAACTGTTGATCGTCACACGGTCGTGTTCTTAGCTGTGTGGGTGTACACGGGTGTGTGCGATTGCACGGGTAAATTAGGTAAGTCATGTGAGGCACACAGGCATGTGTGATTACACGAGAAAATCAGGTAAGGCGTGTGGGATGCATGAGCGTGCCGAATCACACGGGCAGATGAGGTAGGCTGTGTAGGCCCATTGTTCGAAAATTTTCACTTAAACCCGTTTGACTCCAAAATTCATAATTAGACCGTCCATGGGATCCATTTGGCTTAAATAAGACTTTAAAGGTGACATCTATTGATTTTTCTCTGTATGTGATACAGGTAAGGTATATGAAAAATATATGTGCGATTTTTGTTCTGATAACTTCGAAAGCATGATTACGTATGAAAAGTATGCATGATATTTGTTTATGGAATATATATTAGTTTATTTTGGCAATATTTAGCAATATTGGCAGTTAAATTGCAATATCTTTCTGCCAAGTCAGTTGCACCTTTATGAGTGGCATATCACCACGACTCGGTGTGATTGGATGGATAGACTCTTGTAGTCTTAATTGGTGGGATTGGTTGGACGGAGTTGGTGTGTAGTGGATGGGGATAGGATATGTGACTACATCTGTATCTGAATCTGTCTGCATTTGTATCTAAATTTGAATATGCATATGTATATGATTATGAAAATACATCTGAATTTGTATGTGAGAATATGTTTGAATCTGTATTTGAAAATGTATTTATTTATTTATGTATATCTAATTTGTTTCTTGGGATGTATTACACACTGAGCTTGTAAAGCTCACTCTTTGTTTGTTATCCTCTCATGTAACCAGCAAGTTTAGGATCGAATGACATGTGGGAGATCAGATTGGTTTTCCACATAAGATGATTTGGATTATTTTAATTAAAATTTCTAGACTTTTGATTTTTGGACTAAGTTTTTGGATTTGGTTTTCTTTTGGGGTTTTTTTTATCTCTTTGTTGGTTTTTGGGTGTTCTTAAACGTAAAACTGCAAAATCATACGAATTTGAAAAATTGGAATTCAGTTTTCAAAACTTAAAAACTCTCAAAGTTTCTGCGATTTTTATAAGTAAATTTTTAAAAGACCATGTTGTGAAATAGTTGTTTTCAAACTTGAGAATTTCCTAAAACTCGTATGAGCTTAACTAAATTAAGTTTTCATGTCACACAATTTCTAAGCTAGATTTTAGTTTTTTCACACAGGTTGATGTAACTTTTCCAAATTCGGCCATATCATCTAAGTCAGTTTGGGGTATTACAGTTGTCGTGACATATAAGACAAATGATATTATGTTAGCACGATGTGCACATGAGCTATCATGCAAGTTGTCACGCCTACAACAATAAAAATTAATATTTTAGTCATCATTTTTATTAAAAAAGTGATTTGACCTATTTTTAAAATGTTAAGAGTCAAATTTAGCTAAAAAAATAATGGCCAAATTGACAGAAAATGTAAATGTTAAGAGCTAAATTTATCATTACTAAAAACGAGACTTGAATACTTACCCAATTAAGCCAAAATAGCTTGCTTGAGCTCACTTTCTCTTAGCTAGGGCTTCCATGTTTTATTTGGGAAAGATGATGATAAAATGATGATATTTTTATTATTATCAATTATCATCTTTTAAAATTTCACTTTCCAATTTCATCCTTTTCTTTAATTAATTTTCAATGGATGAATCATCATCCTTAACCACTAAGCATTTTTAATCGTCTCTTTGTCATATAAGGACCTCCAGTTTTGAATTCCACAGCTATTTAATTCCTTTAGCTATTAGAACTCGACTTTTACACTCTGTGCAATTTGGTCCTTTATCAAATTAATCATGTAATCGGAAAAATTTCTTTACGAAATTCTCATATGACATTATTATCGTACTATAGATCATAAAATAATATTAAAATAAATTTACTTTCTAAAATCGAATTTGTGGTCCCGAAATCGCTATTTTGATTTTACCAAAAACGGGCTGTTACACTAAATACGCATATGTATCTAATTATAAAAATACATTTAAATTTGTATGTGAGAATATGTTTGAATCTGTATTTGAAAATGTATTTGTTTATTTATGTATATCTGATATGTTTCTTAGGATGTGTTACATAATGAGCTTGTAAAGCTCACTCTTTGTTTGTTATCCTCTCAGGTAACCAACAAGTTGAGGACCAGATGACGTGTGGGAGATCGGATTGGTTTTCCACATAAGATGGTTTGAAATATTTTAATTAAGATTTCTGGACTTTAGATTTTTGGACTAAGTTTTTGGATTTGGTTTTGTTTTTGGGTTTTTGATTTGTTGGCTGGTTTTTGGGTGTTCTTAAACGTAAAACTGCAAAAGCATATGAATTTAAAAAATTGAAATTTAGTTTTCAAAACTTAAAAACTCTGAAAGTTTCTGTTGTTTTATAAGTAAATGTTTAAGAGATCATGCTGTGAAATAGGCGTTTTCAAACTTAAGAATTTCTTGAAACTCGTATGAGCATAGCTAAATTAAGTTTTCATATCACACAGTTTCTAAGCTAGATTTTAGTTTTTCACACAAGTTGATGTAACTTCTCCAAATTCAGCCATAACGTCTAAGTCGGGTTTGGGGTATTACAGTTGATGTGGCATATAAGAAAAATAGTATTATGTTAGCATGATGTGCACATAAGCTATCATACAAGTTGTCAAGCCAACAACAATAAAAATTAATATTTTAGTCATGGTTAAGAGTCAAATTTAGCCAAAAATAATAATGGCCAAATTGATAGAAAATATAAATTTTAAGAGGTAAATTTATCATTATACCTTAAAAAATATTGATAAAAATTAATTTTTCTTCTTAATTGATAAATTGCACCCTAATCTGTACCTCTTTTTTCAATTCACTACCAAACTTTTTTTTTATGAGAAGTGTTATTTAAATGAATTCTCCGTTACTCAAATCATCTTAAATCTTAACAGGGTTAAGAAAATCGGTTGATCAATTGTATCATGCTACATTAGCACCCATACATTATTTTTAGTGAGTAGTTTGTGTTCTTTGTGGAGATTAGGAGAAGATCGTGAGACGATTAATCTTTCAGCCATTTAAATTCTTTTCTTAAGTTGTTTTGCTCAAGGGTGAGTAATTTTATTGTTTGAAGGGTTGTTTTGTTTTGTAAATAAGTTCGTTGGATGATGTTACACCAATTTGTGCAATCGGGTGTTGTAAAAATTGAATTGATTGATTCTTGTGGATTGTCGATTTAGGTTACTAGATTGCTCCTTCATAAATCTTCATTGAGACCAAATCAGGTGTGTGTTTCTAACTCGAAACCACCACAAAAAACCCAAGAACTCTAGAAAAACTGTAAGGAAAATTCGAAACTGTTGATCGTCACACGGTCGTGTTCTTAGCTGTGTGGGTGTACACGGGTGTGTGCGATTGCACGGGTAAATCAAGTAAGTCATGTGAGGCACACAGGCATGTGTGATTACACGAGAAAATTAGGTAAGGCGTGTGGGATGCATGAGCGTGTCGAGTCACACGGGCAGATCAGGTAGGCTATGTAGGCCCATTGTTCGAAAATTTTCACTTAGACCTGTTTGACTCCAAAATTCATAATTAGACCGTCCATGGGATCAATTTGGCTTAAATAAGGCTTTAAAGGTGACATCTATTGATTTTTCTCTGTATGTGATACAGGTAAGGTATATGAAAAATATATGTACGATTTGTGTTCTGATAACTCCGAAAGCATGACTACGTATGAAAAGTATGCATGATATTTGTTTATGGAATATATATTAGTTTATTTATGCATGTACAACGAGATGGGTTTGATATGTGATGGAGGAAGTGTATTTTGGCAATATTTAGCAATTTTGGCAGTTAAATCGCAATATCTTTCTGGCAGGTCAGTTGCACCTTTATGAGTGGCATATCACCACGACTTAGTGTGATTGGATGGATAGACTCTCGTAGTCTTAATTGGTGGGATTGGTTGGATGGAGTTGGTGTGTAGTGGATGGGGATAGGATCTGTGACTACATCTATATCTGAATCTGTCTGCATTTGTATCTAAATTTGAATATGCATATGTATATGATTATGAAAGTACATCTGAATTTGTATGTGAGAATATGTTTGAATTTGTATTTGAAAAGTATTTATTTATTTATGTATATCTAATTTGTTTCTTGGGATGTATTACACACTGAGCTTGTAAAGCTCACTCTTTGTTTGTTATCCTCTCATGTAACCAGCAAGTTTAGGACCGAATGACATGTGAGAGATCAGATTGGTTTTCCACATAAGATGATTTGAATTATTTTAATTAAAATTTCTAGACTTTTGATTTTTGGACTAAGTTTTTGGATTTGGTTTTCTTTTGGGGTTTTTTATCATTTGTTGGTTTTGGGTGTTCTTAAACGTAAAACTGCAAAATCATACGAATTTGAAAAATTGGAATTCAGTTTTCAAAACTTAAAAACTCTCAAAGTTTCCGCGGTTTTTATAAGTAAATTTTTAAAAGACCATGTTGTGAAATAGGTGTTTTCAAACTTGAGAATTTCCTAAAACTCGTATGAGCTTAGCTAAATTAAGTTTTCATGTCACACAATTTCTAAGCTAGCTTTTAGTTTTTTCACACAAGTTGATGTAACTTTTCCAAATTCGGCCATATCATCTAAGTCGGTTTGGGGTATTACAGTTGTCGTGACATATAAGACAAAAGATATTATGTTAGCATGATGTGCACATGAGCTATCATGCAAGTTATCACGCCTACAACAATAAAAATTAATATTTTAGTCATCATTTTTATTAAAAAAGTGATTTGACCCATTTTTAAAATATTAAGAGTCAAATTTAGCTAAAAAAATAATGGCCAAATTGACAGAAAATGTAAATGTTAAGAGTTAAATTTATAATTATGCCTTAAAAAATACTGATAAAAAATTAATTTTTCTTTTTAATTGACAAATTGCACCCTAATCTAAACCTTCTTTTTCAACTAACAACTAAACTTTTGTTTTTATGAGAAGTGATATTTAAATTAATTCTTCGTTACTCAAATCATCTCAAATCTTAACACGGTTAAGAAAATCGGTTGACCAATTGTATCATAATACATTAGCACCAATACATTATTTTCAGTGATTTTGTAATTTTATTATAATTTAATTAAAAACAATTATATTAATATTAAAAAAATCACCCCACTCCGTAACTCTCCTTCCGCCTCCAAGCTTGACAATTTCAGCAGCTCAGCTATAAGATCTGAACCTTGACGGGGACCCATCCATCCCTCTGAATTGTCGCTGCATCAAACACATGATAAACAAGGCTTCCCTTCCTCTCTCTTTTTTTTTTTTAATAGCTCAATGATTAGTGGTCATATTTTGTAGCTCCTACAATTCATTAGAATTTGATATCAAACTGACGCACATGATTCTAGCAGCCAAACTTTGACAATGTTCAATATTGTTGCTGCAGTAATTTGCTTTGAATTTACTATTGCTATTGCAATATAGATTTCTGGGTTTCAAAATAATCTACTTTGACAAAGCGGGTACAATGAAACCCACACTTAAAACTAAATGAAGAAGGGAGGGTGGTGTAGACGACGACATGAATGAGATAGTTTTTGAGTTTCATTGAATATTGACTATATATAATATTGTTGTTGTAATTTTCTTTGAATTTTCTATTGGTATGGTAATATATATTAATAATGGAATGTAGTTAATCACATTTTTTAATTTTTTATTATTTTTTAAATTTTTAATAATTTTTAAATTTGATCGATTGAACCGGTTGGATCAATGAATCAATGAATCAATGGTCCAATTTAAAAAATATCGATTAGCATTAATGTAAGTTGATTGTGATATTGTTCTCTATTCGAACTGCATAAACTTATCTTGTAAAAAGGTTATGAGTAGTTATAGGTTTTAACTTATAGAGATAGATTGTTATGAGACTCCAAAACGTAAAACCGTTATGTTTGAACTACGTAAACAAAGATTAAATTTATCATTTTTCTTTTTTTGTCTTACTTCTTCTCACATCCTGTTTTCATTCAATTAATCATTACAAAGAACTCTGAATTTAATAAAATTTTTCGTTATTACAAATTAATATTTTTTAATGCTGATGAGTTTTTTTTAAAAGAATTAAGATTTATTAATAAAAGCAAAATGGATAGACAATCACTAACATTACAACACAATACTCCGGAACATAAGGAACAGTAAAACCAAAAATCATTGCGTTAGCACCATGAAGCAAAACTGCAGAAAAAACAAGTTCCTTGCAGTAAAAACAAGTTCCTTGCATCTCTAGTAAAAACTGTGAATAACTCATTATGGTTAATTGCACTTTTTTTTCCAATTTACCAGATTCAAAATAAAGGAGAAAGTAAAAAAAATTTGGGTTAAAATTAAATTGTATATTTTTATAATAGTAAACATATAATTTTAGTATTTTAATAGTCTATACTTTTATAAGTTTTAAAAGATTAAATTAATTTTTATCATTTTTGAAGGCTAAAATAAAATTTTACTTCTAACCAAAATTTTATTTTCTACATTGCCGTTCAAAATTAACTTTCTTAGGAAAGTATCTTACAACTCATCTTCTATGTTTCTAGTGGCAAAGTCTGGTGAAGACTCAAGGGACATGACCCTTTAAAATGATAAAATTTGAATTTAAGTATTTTATAATTTATAAAATTTTAGATAAATAATGATAAAATAATTTAATAAAAACAAGAATTATAAAGTAAACCATTAGTTTATATTAGTCTATAACTAGAAGATTGTCTCCATTTATACGTTTTGTTTTGTTTAGAAATAACTAGAAGCTTGTCTCCATTAGTAAACCATTAGTTTGTATTATTATTTTTTTTTTTTATGTATGTAGTGTTACATTTACATGTAGTATTAGAAATGATTTTGTTATCGTCTTCTTTAATTTGATATGTGTTCGGTTTTCTTATCGATGTTTATTTGCCAATTTGAATCATCCGGTGCTAATTTTCTTATCGTATTAAATGCTTACAATCATTCTAAATATATCATGCTTGAGTTGTAACAAAATCAATTGTAAATGTGACATAATATTCTATTAATGTTACGGCTGAAACTTTTACTGTGCTATTAAAACTTGTCGTTCACTACTTATAACAAGTATTTATTATTTTTTCCTAAATTATATAATTACGTTAAAGAAATGAATTTTTTCCCCTTAAAAAGTTTTCACATGAATTTAGTTTTTTAGTACAGATACATGAATTGTAGTATGTTATATATTATAATTAGCATTATAATTTTAAACGAATAAATCTAGTATAAATTGTCTAGAAAACTAGTTTTGGGTGTTCATCTTTATCCCTTTCTCTATTGGGCTGCTAGTTTCACAATGGATACTGCCGAAATCTCCAAAGCAATCATGAATTTAAAGATTATATTTTGAATATATTTGAACTACAATTTCCTTTCAAAATTCAAACTTTAGAGATTATATTTTGAATAAAACAATCATGAATTTTACAATTGCCAAGTAGTACCACATATAGGGAAAGTGGCAACGATGATATCAGAATTAAATGCTTGAAAATGTTTCTGGAAAGAAATAAAAGCTTTTAGAATACGAGAGGGGTACCAAAAACCAAAAACAATGATTTTGACCCACAAAATCCGAGAAAACAAGTTCGGGAGTCCGTTACGTACGAGGAAGGATTACCACGCTCGTGACGCCCAAAATTGGTACCGAATTGATTAATTAACGTCTTAATGTTGAAAATTTGAAAAGATTTTAAAATACGAACCTTTTTGTTTAAAAAACTTGAATAAATTAAATTGGATGCCGAGACCCACTTATTTCGAAGAAGTAAAATGTCATGCTAAGTGAGTTAGGATACTACATTTTGAATCCTCAAAATTAAGCTTGTCTTTTGACTTTTAAAACTAGTGCATTTAAATTTAAAAAGGATATTCGGTTGTTTGGGTCAAATGAAAAATCGGAATCCAGTAAGTTAGAGCACAATTTCTCAAACTTTCAAATACAGAATATTGCCTTTGTTTTTAGAAATCCTTACCTCGAGATAACAAAATGTCACATCCAGTGAGTTAGGACACAATATTTTTGAATTCCCGAGAATAAGTTTTTATTTAACTCATGCAATTTGATTTAAAATAATTAATTCATTAGATTTGATGAGAAAAATCGAAACTCAGTAAGTTAGGGCACGATTTCTTTCGAATCTTAAAACGCGGAGTATTTGCTTATTTCAAAACAAAAATCTCATATTCGAGTATGGCTAAATGTGAAAATCTCATATTTAAAGAACAATTATGCGACATAAATTTAGTAAACTAATAAAACATAAGGATCATGATAATAATAAATAACAAATATGCATGCCATAACATCATTACTAAAAATGATATTAGCGATGATAATAATGGCAATTAATACGATAATAATATTAACAACAAAGCAAATCATAATGATAACAATAAAAACACAATAAAATCGAATATCTGAGCCTATTTAAAAATTCAAGAAGAAGAAAAAAATATAAACAAAATAATAAGTAAACAATTAAGGAGATGAATGAATAAATAAATAAATAAATGAGTAAATGAAACAGATATATGATATTAGATTTATGTACTTTATAAGTAAAATAATATAAATTAATTAATTAGTAAAACTAATATAGAATTTAGGTAAAAAAATAATGAAAATAATAATAATATGTAAAGTAATAATAATAATAATAATAATAATAATAATAATAATAAAATTAATTAATTTAATATAAAAGGGACAAAAAGGACTAATTTGAACTTAAAATAGGAATTTGGGGGCAAATCTGCAAATAACTAAAAAGAAAAAGGGCCAATTTGAACGCTCGAATAACTTGAAAGGACCAGATGGGGAAATATCCCCGTCCACCAAAATGGCGCTGCTTACTGTGGGACTAAAATGGAACAGAAATAAAATTACATGGGCCAAATTAAAAGTAAAAAGATTTAATTGAAATAGGCTTAAAAAGCGGAAGGACTAAAGCGCAAATAGCCCTTCCGCTAAAAAACACACGATCTTAGCGAGTGTTGGTTCTTGCTTAGGTTGAAGCAAAATGGCGCCGTTTTGGGCGTTTGAAGCTTGCCCCAAAACGACGTCGTATGGGGGGCTATAAAAGTCAATTTTTTCAGAAAAAAGTCATTTCCCCCATTTCTCAAAAAAAAAAGAAGAAACTTTCTCTCAAAACCTCTCTCCTCCCTCTCGGCCAAACTCGGCCAGATATCGATGGCGATTTCGACATTTATTATCGCTAAGTCGGCACTGCGTCTGTGATGGCCTAAAATCCCAAAAATGACTTTTGCACCATTTTAACCCCTGGTGACCCCGATCTACCCTAAAACTAGCTAAAAGCCTTCAAAGATCAAAGGAAGAACGAAAAACTCTTCGGTTTCCTCCCTTTCGGCCACTAGCGAAGTAAGACCTCTTTCCCTTTTGTTTTGTTTTTTTTATACGTTGAAAGAAAATCGAAAATAAAAAGATGAATACTGAAACGCAAAAAAAATCACCTTGAAAGTCATTGTTTTTGATCTTTCTTTTCTGTATTTTGTGTATGTAACCATTTACAATCGTTTGCTTCGATTTTTAAAGCTGAAATTGAAAAATCAAAATAAAAATGAAAATACAATATTTTTCCTTCAATTTTGCTATGTTGTTTGTGCATTTTTACAGTGCAGTGCAGACGCCAACCGTGGTCTGAAGGAGGTGCCGAAGCGTGGTGAATGTGGCGATGTGAAATTTGGCGTGCGTGGCGTGGGGCTAGGGTGCTGCTAGGTTTTTGTTTTTTCTAATTTTAGGTTAGGTTAGGGTTTCGTTGATTTGGGCTAGGTTTGGGTTAGTTTGGGCTAGGTTTGATTTGGGCCTATATTGGGCCTTGTAATAAACTATTAAGTTTGGACTATTTTTATTGGACTTTATATATTTTTTTGTTTGGTTTTTTATTTTATTTGGTTTTAATTTAGTTAGTTGGGCCCGGGAAAATTGGGCCAATTGCAGCTGTCCATCTTTGCTCGTTGTCGTGTAATGAAAATGGAGCAAATACCTAAAAAAAAAGGGTCAATTTTGCCCCGTCTCGCTGAATCCTGACTTCTTTCGGTGCTTTTCTACTTCAAGTAGCTTCATTCCATTCCATTGCATCTTCAGGGGCCTAGGAACTACTGCTTCAATCCAATTCAAAGATATTAGACTTGTAGCTCCAATCTATTCCACTGCAAGTTCAGGGAGATAAGATTTTCTATCTTCAGTCTACTTCGTTGCAACTTTAGGGAGATAAGGTTTGGTTTTGGTAAATTTGATCCAACCTACTACAACTTCAGAGGCATAGGATTTGTAACTTTAATCTTTTCCACTGCAACTTTAGGGAAATAAGGTTAATGGCTTCAATCTGCTCCACTACAACTTCAGAAAGATAAGACCCGTCAATTTGTAGCTTCAACCTGTTCCACTGCATCTTCAGGGAAATAAGATTCGCTGTCTTCAGTCTACTCCGCTGTAACTTCAGGGAGATAAGGCTAGTGGCTTTAATCTGCTCCACTGCACCTTCAGGGAGATGAGATTTGTCATGGTGGATTTGATCTGACCTACTGCAACTTCAGAAGTATGAGACTTGTGGATTCATAGCTTTAATTTGCTCCACTACAACTTCAAGGGAATAAGAATTGCTATCTTGACTTCAATCTATCCCAATAGAACTTTAGGGGTATGGGATTTGTGGATCCATAGCTTTAATCTACTCCACTGCAACTTCAGGGGAATAAGATTTGCTATCTTGACTTCAATCTATCCCAATACAACTTCAGGGGTATGGGATTTAGGGATTCACCGATCTTGTTACACCGTTCTTTTGGGAACATGACCTGTAGAATCGATTTATGAACCTATGCTTATGCATAATGATTAGGATGCAATGATCAGAATGAATCGAATGCTCCTAACTAAATGTGTTATAGATGATATCTGCATGAATGCAGAATGTCATAAGAATGATCCCTTTTTTAATGTCTGGGTAGCCATTGCTCGTTGTTCTTCAAGGTTGTGTCACCGACATAATATCCTGTCTTCTTATTCAACCGATATTTGTGACGAAAAATCTAAGGAAATAGTCACTATTTAGAGTTTCCTTCTCAAATATTTCCAACCCTTAGGCTTGGTGAGTTTTAAATAATGGTCCTGTTTCAGGTTCTCGTACTATTTAGAAGTTTCTAGAGTAATATGTAAAACTCCTTTTATGAAAGTATTATTAGTCCATTAATCGTTACTTCAATACAAAATGCTTGAAAATGATCATAATGATGGACAAAACTGAAATTTATCAGGAGCAAAATCTAAAAAGAATAGGTTATTGCTAGAATACAAAATGATGAGGGGAAAATATAGGTGCCCCAGATATCGTAGTCTGAAATTCTCTGTACGGATTTTCTGAAGACCATTTTAAGCTCAATATGTGTTTAGGAGATCAAGAGTACTCTGTTGATGCCCCAAGACGTAACATCTCCCCTTCTTCTTAATTCGGGTATAGCAAGATCACCGTATGCCCCATCTTTGGTCACAATTTGAGCCGCCCTTTTCGGGTTTTCGATTGAAAACCCTTTTGGTCTCAAAGTGCCCTTTGCGGGTTTTCACCTTGGCCTCTCCATTTTTTTTAAGAAGGTCTCAAAGTGCCCTTTGTGGGTTTTCACTTTGGCCTCTTTTCCTCTTCAAGTATAGCACTTCTTGACTAAATTTGAATTTATAGGATTGGGCAAGTTTTTCCCATCCATTTCGGTCAAAATCAGTGCCCCTCTAGAGAAAGCCTTTTAACCACATAAGGTCCTTTCCAATTTGGCATCCATTTCCCTCTAAATTCCTTTTGTATAGGGAGGATCTTTTTCAATACTAGGTCCCCCTCGTGAAATTCTCTTGGGTGAACCTTTTTTCATAAGCTTGCATCATTCGGTTTTGGTACATCTGACCCTGACGAATAGCCCTTAGCCTCTTTTCCTCAATCAAGTTCAACTGATAGTATCGAGACTGTATCCATTTTGCTTCATCTAATTTCAGCTCTGACAAAACTCGAAGGGAAGGTATCTCTACTTCAATGGGTAAACCGCCTCCATTCCATAAACCAATGAAAAAGGTGTTGCCCCGGTGGAAGTTCTGATAGACGTTCGATAAGCATAGAGAGCAAATGGTAACTTCTCGTGCCAATCTTTATAAGTTTCAGCCATTTTCCCCAGAATCTTCTTAATGTTTTTATTGGCTGCTTCCACTACACCATTCATTTTAGGACGATACAGGGATAAATTGTGTTGTCTGATCTTGAATTGACTGTAAACCTCTACTATCGTGCTATTGTTCAAATTTAATGTATTTTCAAATATGATCCTCTCAGGCATTCCATATCGACATATGATTTCCTTTTTTAGGAATCTACTGACTGCCGACTTAGTAACACTGGCATATGAAATAGCCTCTACCCACTTAGTGAAATAGTCTATAACTACAAAGATAAACTGATGCCCATTTAAAGCTTTTGGAGAGATCGGCCCGATGACATCCATGCCCCACATAGAGAAAGGCCATGGGGAAGTCATAACATGCAAAGACGAAAGAGGTACATGAATTTTGTATCCATAAATTTGGCATTTGTGACATCACTTAGCATAATTGATGCAGTCTCCCTCCATTGTAGATCAATAATACCCGAATATCATAATTTGTCTAGCTATTGTGAAACCATTAGCATGTTTTCCACAAACACCCCCGTGGACTTCTTCCAGAATTTTCTTAGCTTCAACAGTGTCCACACATCTTAATAGTACATGATCCTTTCTTCTTTTGTACAGGATCTCCTCGTCTAAGACATATTCACAGGCTAGTCTTCTCAACGTCTTTTTATCGTTCTCGGTTGCCTGATCAGGGTATTCATGGTTTCTTACGTATCGTAATACATAGTGGTACCAATGGTGATCATCTCTTTCTTCTTCCTCTACGTTGTAACAAGGAGCGGGGCCTCGTAAATACTCATTTGAATGGGTTTTACATCCTCTTATTTGTTCACTTTGATCATGGAAGCCAAAGTAGCCAAAGCATCTGCCATTTGGTTTTTGTCTCACTGGAGATAATTGAAACAAACTCCTCAATTAACCCCAGGACTATCCTTCGATAATTAATTAATTTGGGGTCTCTTGTCTCCCATTCGCCTTTTAGTTGGTAGATCACCAGTGTAAAATCTCCATATACTTCCAGCACTCTAATTTTGAGTTCTATGGCTGCACGGAATCCCATGATACATGCTTCATATTCTGCAATATTATTTGTACAATCAAAGTCCAATTTGCATGTGAATGGATAATGATATCCATTTGGGGATACCAAGACTGCCCCAATTCCATTACCTACAGTATTTGACACTCCATCGAAGTTTAATTTCCAAATGTGGTCTTTTGTAGCGTCTTTTTCAATAGCTGCCACATACATTAGTTCTTCATTGGGAAAGTCAAAGTTCAGAGGCTCATACTCTTCTAAAGCTGTGCGGGCCAGAAAATATACTACTGCGCTTCCTTTCCTTGCTTTTTGGCTCACATAAACTATGTCAAATTCATAAGCAGAATTCGCCATCTAGCCATCCTTCCATTCAAAGCGGTTGACTCCATCATATATTTTAGAGGGTCTAGCTTCGAGATTAGCCAATTCGTATAGTACAACATGTATTGCCTCAACCTCTGAGTTGTCCAAATCAAGGCATAACACAACTTCTCAATTGGTGAATATCTCATCTCACACTTAGTGAATTTCTTACTAAGGTAGTATATCGCATTTTTTCTTCTTCCCGAATCATCGTGTTGACCCAACAGACATCCCATAGAGTTGCTGAACATTGTCAAATACAATATTAATGGCCTATCTGGGCATGAAGGTGACAATATCGGAGGACTTGACAAGTACTGTTTAACCTTATCAAAAGCTTTCTGGCACTCCTCATTCTATACATCGGGATTGTGTTTCTTAAGAAGACGAAATATGGGATCACATTTCTCGGTTAATTGTGAAATGAACTGAGCAATGTAATTTAACCTTCCAAGGAAACCTCGACCTTCTTTTTTGAGTGCGCAGCAGAGTCAATTCTTGTATAGCTCGGACCTTGTCTAAGTCAATCTCAATTCCTCTCTGGCTGACTACGAAGCCCAACAATTTTCCCGATCTAGCTCCAAAAGTACATTTTGTCGGATTGAACTTTAATTGGAATTTCCTCGATCTCAAGAATAACTTATTCAAAACTTGGATATGTTCCATTTCTATTCGGTCATATCGTCGACATAAACTTCTATTTCTTTGTGCATCATATCATGGAACAAGGTCACCATGGCCCTTTGATATGTCGCTCCTGTATTTTTCAGCCCAAATGGCATCACCTTATAACAAAATCTACCCCATAAGGTTATGAAGGTATTCTTTTCCATGTCTTCAGGATGTATTTTTATTTGATTGTATCTCAAGAAGCCATCCATGAAGGAAAACAGCGAATAGCTTACCGTATTGTCTACTAGAGTATCAATGTGAGGCAAGGGGAAATTGTTTTTTGGGCTGGCCTTATTTAAGTCTCTATAATCTACACACATTAGTACCTTCCCATCTTTCTCAGGGACAGGCACAATGTTGGCTACCCATTCTGAGTATTTGACTTCTTGCAAGAATCCGGCATCGAACTACTTTTTGACTTCCTCTGTTATTTTTAGCACAATGTCAGGCCTCATTCTCCGGAGCTTCTGCTGAACCGGCCTGCAATCCTCTTTTATTGGGAGGCAGTGTACAACTATGTTAGTACTTAACCCATGCATATCTTGGTATGACCACGCGAAGACATCTTTAAATTCTTGAAGTAACTCTACGAGGTCTCGCTTTGTTTCTTCGGTTATGCACATTCTAATTTTCACTACCTTTCCTTCTTCAGAGTCACACTCTTTACTGTCTCTTCATGAGGCAGAATTTGTTTTTCCTCTTATTTTACCATTCTTAACAAGTCCAGATATAAGCGACAGTCTATGTCATCTTTAAAGTCCTAGGATCCCTCTAAACACATGTATTGCTCACAGAAAGGTTCTAATTCCCTAGCAGCGTTACTCATATCGTTGATATCCGAGGACCTATTGTAGGTACAAAGGAATATACAAAGAACGAATGAATTTAAGAATAATTATTTGTATGGTATGCTTATGAATGAAATGACAGAATGATTTGGGAAAAAATCCAAGGAATGAAAGAATCTAACATAATTATTTGTATAGAAACAATGAAAGAATCCAAAAAGAAAGAATCTAAAAGAATGGAAGAATATTTATTCAAAAAGATATCAAATATGAATTTCATAACGATGTTTGGACATAAGCCTATTTCACAAAGGAATTCTTATTTCTTTTAGGATTAAAGTAATAAATGTGTTTTGAACATTACTCTATGTAAGCTCTAAAAACTACAGGAATTTCTTTTGCAGTCCAATTGTTTAGAACACTCCTTGATTCATAAGGACAGATATCTGACAAGGTCCCCCTTGATGGTTTCTTCATGTATGGTGTCGAAACCATTTTTAAATCAGGTTTTAGAAAAAGAGGATTGACTTTAAAATTATGGAGTCGCCACCGATCTTTTATTAGAGGTGTGATCGGATCACCTTGAGATGGATTATTTTAATAAAACATTTTGATTTATTAAAATAATAATTTTGGTCTACGAAATCCTGAAAATGGGTTCGGGAGTCGGTTATGCATAAGGAAGGATTAGCACCCCCGTAACGCCCAAAATTGGTACCGAATTGATTAATTAATGTCTTGACGTCGAAAATTTGAAAAGATTCTAGATTACGATCCATTTACTTAATATATATTTGGACAAAATCATATTGGATGCCAAAGCTTCTTACTTCGAAGAAATAAAATGCCGTACTCAGTAAGTTAGGGCACCACATCTTATATTCTCGAAATTAGGTTTATCCTTCGACATTCAATACTCGTACATTTAAAAAAAATAAGAAGGATATTCAATTATTCGAGCCACACGAAAAATCGCAACCCAGTAAGTTAGGGCACTATTTCTCAAAATTCTCGAATACGGAATATTGCCTTTGTTCTTTTGAAATTCTTATCTCGGGATGATAAAATATCACACTCAGTAAGTTAGGGCGCAATATCTCAACTTCCCGAGAACAAGTTTTTTATTTAAAATCATGCATTTGATTTAAGAGAGAAAGGATACTCGGTTATAAGGTTTTAAATGAAGAGAACCGGAACTCACTAAGTTAGAGCACGATTTTCTCGAAACCCCTAAACACAAGCATTGCCTTGTGATTTGAAGCTTTGTATAAAATGATTTTAAAGTTCGAATAGTGTTGAAACATGATGTTTTTAAGTGAATGATATGGCATAATAACATACTACATGGAGTAATTATTTGCAAATGAAATGTAATGCTATTGAATCTCAAACAACAAATAAATATAGAACGAGAATTACAACATACATAATAACAATAAATAATTATTTACAAGTGAAATACAAACTATTGAATCACAAATAGCAAGTATATATAAAATGGGAATTAAAACACATAATGGCGATAATTATCAAACATTGGATCAACAGTAAGCAAAATGAATTTTAAAAACATAATATATGAATTTAAATATATAAAACATATATAAGTAATAATATATAAAAATATCAAAAATAGATTAAAATATACCATAAAATGTGATCTTTTAAAGTGATAAATTGTATATACTAAATTAAAAATAGAATATATATATATATATATATTTATATAAGTAATTTTAAAAGAGACTAAATATACATATAAATAGATTTAAAAGGACACATATTTATAAGATACTAATATATATATGAAATGAAATCATTTTGGTAAAATATTATATGTAAATATTTATATATATAACAATATAAGGAATAAAATACATTTAAATGAAAATAAAACAAATTAAAACATTATAAAACCAATTTCCAAAACAAATTTAAAACTAGGATAATAACTAAATTTAATACTATAAAAGTTACAAGAATTATAAACACAAATTAAAGCTTAATCAAAATAAAAATATAATTAGAGGATGATTTATAAATAAATAAAATTATTAAAAGCAGAACCAAAGACCAAAATAAAATACGCCTAAATAAGCGAGGGTAAAAGTGAAATATTTCCACTTACAAAAATCTGCGTCGGATTGGACCAAAGCGCAATGGCGTGCAATTTACTGAGCTCAATTAAAAAAATAAAGAATACGCATAATGAGTGATTGGAAAAGTAGCATCGAAAAGAAGGACCAAACGTGCAAATTAACCATCAAAGACTGAAGCGCGCGGATCTTATAGGTGCTGGATCAGGTCCAGACGGGACGACTTATACAACACCGTTTTAAGACTATTAAACTGATTCCAAACGACGTCGTTTCTATAATACATTATAATAACCTAAACCAATCTTAAAATCGTCAGTCAACCATTCCCTTAGAACAAAACCCTAGCCTCTTTGTTTTGAAACCGAAATCCCCGTTTTCTTTTCCCAACCTCGCGGCATATCGAAACCCTCTCGTTCTATCACTAAAACGCCACTGAGATCGGCGAGCAATGATACACGAGGGTCGATCTGCTGTCGTATACTCGCACTCGCTCTGCTTTTCGATGATGGTATTCATCTAGCCCCGATTGCAACGGAGTAGACAAAGATCAAATGTTCATCATGGCTAGCTCCTTCCCCTTTTTTTTATTTTCGCATATGTATGTATATAATAAACGAAAATCTATATATGTACGTATATGACTTCGAAGAGAAAGAAAAAGAAAGAAATGACAAAGGCAAATAACCTTTTTTGATTGCTTCGTATTCTCTGTATTCAAAAATCGTGTGTTCTTGATACAAAAGAATTGGCCCCCCTCTACAATGGTTTGTTTCGGTTTATTATATCTGAAATTGAAAATAAAATCAAAAATTTAAAAATACAATTGTTCTCTCTTTTTGTTTTTATCTACTACTATTTGTTTTCTTTTGCAGGTACGATCGTCGTACGAAGGTGTACGTGGCGTTGTACGGAGGTGTACGACGGTGATGTGCTGGAGGCCAGAATCATGGTAGCGGCGCAAGGTTTCATCTGGAACCCTTAGGGTTTCTGAGATCAAATTTCGTTTGGTCCATTTGGGCTAGTTTCGGGATTTGGGCCATTGTAATTGGGTTTGTAAATATTGGACTGTAATTGGATTGGGATTTTTATTGTTTTTGGTTTTATTTTTTTATATCTTTGTTTGTAAATGGGCCTGGCCGAAAATGGGCTATTACAGTTGCCCCTCTTTGCTCATTGTCGTGTAACGAGAATAAGGCAAAGACTTCAAAAATGACCATTTTTGCCCGGTCTTCGAATCCTGAACTTCTTGGCACTTCTTTTCTTCAAGTAGCTTCATTCTATCCCATTGCATCTTCAAGGGCATAGGAACTAGCGCTTCAATCTGTTCCAATGTAATTTTAGGGAGAAGAGATTTGTAGCTTCGATCTACTCCACTGGACCTTCGAAGAGATGAGAATCTAGAGAGAAGAGATTTGTAGTTTCGATCTTCTCACTAAAACTTCTCGAAAATAGGTTGATCATCAATACACTCAGGGAAGAGGGATTTGTAACTTCGACCTGCTCCACTGGGACTTCGAGGTGATAAGAATCCAGAGAGAAGAGATTTGTAATTTCGATCTTCTCACTGAAACTTCTCGAAAATGAAAGTTGATCCTTAATACACTCAAGGAGGAGGGATTTGTAACTTCGACCTGCTCCACTAGGACTTCGAGGTGATAAGAATCCAGAGAGAAGAGATTTGTAATTTCAATTTCGATCTTCTCACTGAAACTTCTCGAAAATGAAAGTTGATCCTCAATACACTCAGGAAGGAGGGATTTGTAACTTGACCTACTCCACTGGGACTTCGAGGTGATAAGAATCCAGAAAGAAGAGATTTGTAATTTCAATATTCTCACTGAAACTTCTCAAAAATGAAAGTTGATCCTCAATACACTTAGGGAGGAGGGATTTGTAACTTCGACCTGCTCCACTGGGACTTCGAGGTGATAAGAATTCAGAAAGAAGAGATTTGTAATTTTGATCTACTCCTGCAACTTCAGGATTGCCAGATCTACCATCTTCGATCCTCTTCGCTCAGGAAGGCAAGATTTTCAAACCCACCGATGTTGCGACAATGTCCTCTAGGGGACCTATCCTGTAAAATCAGTTTTGTGTTTATGCTTATGCAAAATGGTTAGGATGTAATGATCAGGATGAATCTAATGCTCCTAACTAAATGTATTATGGATGACATTTGTATAGATGCAGAATGAGAATGGTCTTTTTACAAAGATTAGGATGCAATGATCAGAATGAATCAAATGCCCCTAAATAGATGTGCCTTATGGATGACATTTGTATGAATGCAGAATGTCATGAGAATGATCTTTTTACAAAGATTAGGATGCAATGATCGGAATGAATCGAATGCTCCTAAATGTGTGTTGCATGAATGCAGAATTTCATGAGAATGATCCCTACTTAAGGTGTCATCGTTCATTGTTCATCAGGGTAATATGCTACCCTCTTGTTCGGCTGGTATTCTTGACAGAAAACTTAAGGAAATAATTATAACTGTTCAACAGATTTGCCCCGCTGTAACTTTAGGGTCCATCTCATTATGGCTTAGGGGTATAGGATCTAAATCTTTTCCCAGCCATAGAATGTTTTTTGTTTCTTCTTCCGAGAATGATTCCTATTTGACACTTGGATCGTCATTACTCGTGTTCCATTGAGTTCATATCTTCTCATGTCAAGATTTTTTCCCATTGAATCATTGAAAACTATGATGGATACACAGGAAGTACACTCGAAATGTACAAATCAGAATCTGTCAATTCATATTCAAAAATGCTTTTTAAAGCACATAATCGGAAAATCCTCTCTCGAGCCATATAACAGGAAGCTCTCAAAGAGCTTATCGAGAATCTTACAAAGAGCCTATCAAGAAGCTTATCTCGGCTATATAACCGGAAGCTTATAAGAGTCATAGTCAGGAAGTTCACAAAGAACTTTTAATTAGGAAGCTCATGAAGAGTCTTTAAACGAGAAGCTCATAAAGAGCCTTTAATTAGGAGCTTCGGATAGCCATATATCAGGAAGTTCAAGCAAGCCATATTAGGAAGCTCCGGAGAGCCATATAATAGGACGCTCATAAAGAGCTTCGTTATGTCCATAACATATGCAGGATCACTACCGACCATATAACAGGACGCTCACAAAGAGCTGAGGTATGTCCGCAACACATGCAAGATCACTATTGATCGGCATGCTCGCATGAACCATATAGCGGAAAGCTTGAGAGGGTTTATAACAGGATGCTCGTAAGAGCTATGGGGTGTCCGTAACATATGCAAGACTACAACCAATTCAGGAAATCTTGTATCTATCGAATTTCATTATTCAAACAGTATTTAACATTTATCGAGATTTTTCGAATGTGTAATTAATTTCATGTATATGACATTTATATAATTCACAAACACAACATTCAATTCAAGCATATAAATATACACAATTTAGTTACACGAACTTACCTCGAGAAATGTTTGTGTACATAAAATCTACTAATATAACACTTTCTCTTTTCCTTGTTCTAACTCCGAATTTGGTCTATCTGAATCTATATGAATGAATTTAACATCAATTCATGTTCATTTCAATTCAATTCACATCTTAGGAAAAATTATTGTTTTGCTCCTAAACTTTTAATTAATGACGATTTCGTCCTTAAGCTCAGAAAATGAAATTCATGCAATTTAATCCTTATTCCAAGCCTAGTCGAATTTTTCATATAACATTTACAGCCCATGTATTTCATAAAAATTTATAATTTTCCATGAATTTTACAACTTTACAATTTTGTCCTAAAATCATAATTTCATCAAAATTCACTTTACAAAAGTTGTTTATCTATCAACAACCTTTCATTTTCTACCATAAATTTCAAAATTTCAGCATACTCATCCATGGAAAAGCCCTATTACTTCAATAACTTTACAAATTAATCCCTGAGATAGCTAAATTAAGCTATTACAATCTCATAAACATGAAAATTACTAAAAACGAGACTTGAATACTTACCCAATTAAGACAAAATAGCTTGCTTGAGCTCACTTTCTCTTAGCTAGGGTTTCCATGTTTTATTTGGGAAAGATGATGATAAAATGATGGTATTTTTATTATTATTATCAATTATCATCTTTTAAAATTTCACTTTCCAATTTCATCCTTTTCTTTAATTAATTTTCAATGGATGAATCATCATCCTTAACCACTAAGCATTTTTAATCGTCTCTTTGTCATATAAGGACCTCCAGTTTTGAATTCCATAGCTATTTAATTCCTTTAGCTATTAGAACTCCAGTTTTACACTCTGTGCAATTTGGTCCTTTATCAAATTAATCATGTAATCGGTAAAATTTCTTTACGAAATTCTCATACGACATTATTATCGTACTATAGATCATAAAATAATATTAAAATAAATTTACTTTCTAAAATCAGATTTGTGGTCCCGAAATCGCTATTTCGATTTTACCACAAACGGGCTATTACACTAAATGCGCATATGTATCTAATTATAAAAATACATTTAAATTTGTATGTGAGAATATGTTTGAATCTGTATTTGAAAATGTATTTGTTTATTTATGTATATCTGATATGTTTCTTAGGATGTGTTACATAATGAGCTTGTAAAGCTCACTCTTTGTTTGTTATCCTCTCAGGTAACCAACAAGTTGAGGACCAGATGACGTGTGGGAGATCGGATTGGTTTTCCACATAAGATGGTTTGAAATATTTTAATTAAGATTTCTGGACTTTTGATTTTTGGACTAAGTTTTTGGATTTGGTTTTTTTTTTGGGTTTTTGATTTGTTTGCTGGTTTTTGGGTGTTCTTAAACGTAAAACTGCAAAAGCATATGAATTTAAAAAATTGGAATTTAGTTTTCAAAACTTAAAAACTCTGAAAGTTTCTGTTGTTTTATAAGTAAATGTTTAAGAGATCATGCTGTGAAATAGGTGTTTTCAAACTTGAGAATTTCCTGAAACTCGTATGAGCATAGCTAAATTAAGTTTTCATATCACACAATTTCTAAGCTAGGATTTAGTTTTTCACACAAGTTGATGTAACTTCTCCAAATTTGGCCATAACATCTAAGTCGGGTTTGGGGTATTACAGTTGATGTGGCATATAAGAAAAATAGTATTATGTTAGCATGATGTGCATATAAGCTATCATACAAGTTGTCAAGCCAACAACAATAAAAATTAATATTTTAGTCATGGTTAAGAGTCAAATTTAGCCAAAAATAATAATGGCCAAATTGATAGAAAATATAAATTTTAAGAGGTAAATTTATCATTATACCTTAAAAATTACTGATAAAAATTAATTTTTCTTCTTAATTGATAAATTGCACCCTAATCTGTAACTCTTTTTTCAATTCACTACCAAACTTTTTTTATGAGAAGTGTTATTTAAATGAATTCTCCGTTACTCAAATCATCTCAAATCTTATCAGGTTAAGAAAATCGGTTGACCAATTGTATCATGCTACATTAGCACCCGTACATTATTTTTAGTGATTAGTTTGTGTTCTTTGTGGAGATTAGGAGAAGATCGTGAGACGATTAATCTTTCAGCCATTTAAATTCTTTTCTTAAGTTGTTTTGCTCAAGGGTGAGTAATTTTATCGTTTTATGGGTTGTTTTGTTTTATAAATAAGTTCGTTGGATGATGTTACACCGATTTGTGCAATCGGGTGTTGTAAAAATTGGATTGATTGATTCTTGTGGATTGTCGATTTAGGTTACTAGATTGCTCCTTCATAAATCTTCATTGAGACCAAATCAGGTGTGTGTTTCTAACTCGAAACCACCACGAAAAACCCAAGAACTCTAGAAAAACTGTAAGGAAAATTTGAAACTGTTGGTCATCACACGGTCGTGTTCTTAGCTGTGTGGGTGTACACGGGTGTGTGCGATTGCACGGGTAAATCAGGTAAGTCATGTGAGGCACACAGGCATGTGTGATTACACGAGAAAATTAGGTAAGGCGTGTGGGATGCATGAGCGTGTCGAATCACACGGGCAGATCAGGTAGGCTGTGTAGGCCCATTGTTCGAAAATTTTCACTTAGACCCGTTTGACTCCAAAATTCATAATTAGACCGTCCATGGGATCCATTTGGCTTAAATAAGACTTTAAAGGTGACATCTGTTGATTTTTCTCTGTATGTGATATAGGTAAGGTATATGAAAAATATATGTACGATTTGTGTTCTGATAACTCCGAAAGCATGATTACGTATGAAAAATATGCATGATATTTGTTTATGGAATATATATTAGTTTATTTATGCATGTACATCGGGATGGGTTTGATATGTGATGGAGGAAGTGTATTTTGGCAATATTTAGCAATTTTGGCAGTTAAATCGCAATATCTTTCTGGCAGGTCAGTTGCACCTTTATGAGTGGCATATCACCACGACTTGGTGTGATTGGATGGATAGACTCTCGTAGTCTTAATTGGTGGGATTGGTTGGACGGAGTTGGTGTGTAGTGGATGGGGATAGGATCTGTGACTACATCATGATCTGAATCATGCGCATTTGTATCTAAATTTGAATATGCATATGTATATGATTATGAAAATACATCTGAATTTGTATGTGAGAATATGTTTGAATCTGTATTTGAAAATGTATTTATTTATTTATGTATATCTAATTTGTTTCTTGGGATGTATTACACACTGAGCTTGTAAAGCTCACTCTTTGTTTGTTATCCTCTCATGTAACCAGCAAGTTTAGGACCGAATGACATGTGAGAGATCAGATTGGTTTTCCACATAAGATGATTTGAATTGTTTTAATTAAAATTTCTAGACTTTTGATTTTTGGACTAAGTTTTTGGATTTGGTTTTCTTTTGGGGTTTTTTTTATCTGTTTGTTGGTTTTTGGGTGTTCTTAAACGTAAAACTGCAAAATCATACGGATTTGAAAAATTGGAATTCAGTTTTCAAAACTTAAAAACTCTCAAAAGTTCTGCGGTTTTTATAAGTAAATTTTTAAAAAACCATGTTGTGAAATAGGTGTTTTCAAACTTGAGAATTTCCTAAAACTCGTATGAGCTTAGCTAAATTAAGTTTTCATGTCACACAATTTCTAAGCTAGATTTTAGTTTTTTCACACAAGTTGATGTAACTTTTCCAAATTCGGCCATATCATCTAAGTCGGTTTGGGGTATTACAGTTGTCGTGACATATAAGACAAATGATATTATGTTAGCATGATGTGCACATGAGCTATCATGCAAGTTATCACGCCTGCAACAATAAAAATTAATATTTTAGTCATCATTTTTATTAAAAAAGTGATTTGACCCGCTTTTAAAATGTTAAGAGTCAAATTTAGCTAAAAAATAATGGCCAAATTGACAGAAAATGTAAATGTTAAGAGTTAAATTTATTATTATGCCTTAAAAATATTGATAAAAATTAATTTTTCTTTTTAATTGACAAATTGCATCCTAATCTAAACCTCATTTTCAACTAACTACTAAACTTTTGTTTTTATGAGAAGTGATATTTAAATTAATTCTTCGTTACTCAAATCATCTCAAATCTTAACACGGTTAAGAAAATCGGTTGACCAATTGTATCATAATACATTAGCACCAATACATTATTTTCAGTGATTTTGTAATTTTATAATAATTTAATTAAAAACAATTATATTAATATTAAAAAAATCACCCCACTCCGTAACTCTCCTTCCGCCTCCAAGCTTGACAATTTCAGCAGCTCAGCTATAAGATCTGAACCTTTACGAGGACCCATCCGTCCCTCTGAATTGTCGCTGCATCAAACACATGATAAACAAGGCTTCCCTTCCTCTCTTTTTTTTTTTTAATAGCTCAATGATTAGTGGTCATATTTTGTAGCTCCTACAATTCATTAGAATTTGATATCAAACTGACGCACATGATTCTAGCAGCCAAACTTTGACAATGCTCAATATTGTTGCTGCAGTATTTTGCTTTGAATTTACTATTGCTATTGCAATATAGATTTCTGGGTTTCAAAATAATCTACTTTGACAAAGCGGGTACAATGAAACCCACACTTAAAAACTAAATGAAGAAGGGAGGGTGGTGTAGACAACGACATGAATGAGATAGTTTTTGAGTTTCATTGAATATTGACTATATGTAATATTGTTGTTGTAATTTTCTTTGAATTTTCTATTGGTATGGTAATATATATTAATAATGGAATGTAGTTAATCACATTTTTAATTTTTATTATTTTTAAATTTTAATAATTTTAAATTTGATCGATTGAACGGTTAGATCAATGAATCAATGAATCAATGGTCCAATTTAAAAATTATCGATTAGCATTAATGTAAGTTGATTGTGATATTGTTCTCTATTCGGACTGCATAAACTTATCTTGTAAAAAGGTTATGAGTAGTTATAGGTTTCAACTTATAGAGATAGATTGTTATGAGACTCCAAAACGTAAAACCATTATGTTTGAACTACGTAAACAAAGATTAAATTTATCATTTTTCTTTTTTTGTCTTACTTCTTCTCACATCCTGTTTTCATTCAATTAATCATTACAAAGAACTCTGAATTTAATAAAATTTTTCGTTATTATAAATTAATATTTTTTAATGCTGATGAGTTTTTTTTTTAAAGAATTAAGATTTATTAATAAAAGCAAAATGGATAGACAATCACTAACATTACAACACAATACTCCGGAACATAAGGAACAGTAAAAACCAAAAATCATTGCGTTAGCACCATGAAGCAAAACTGCAGAAAAAAACAAGTTCCTTGCAGTAAAAAACAAGTTCCTTGCATCTCTAGTAAAAAACTGTGAATAACTCATTATGGTTAATTGCACTTTTTTTTTTTTTTTCCAATTTACCAGATTCAAAATAAAGGGAGAAGGTAAAAAAAAATTTGGATTAAAATTAAATTGTATATTTTTAATAGTAAAAATATAATTTTAGTATTTTAATAGTCTATACTTTTATAAATTTTAAAAATTAAATTAAATTTTATCATTTTGAAGGCTAAAATAAAATTTTACTTCTAACCAAAATTTTATTTTCTACACTGCCGTTCAAAATTAACTTTCTTAGGAAAGTATCTTACAACTCATCTTCTATGTTTCTAGTGGCAAAGTCTGGTGAAGACTCAGGGACATGACCCTTTAAAATGATAAAATTTGAATTTAAGTATTTTATAATTTATAAAATTTTAAATAAATAATGATAAAATAATTTAATAAAACAAGAATTATAAAGTAAACCATTAATTTATATTAGTCTATAACTAGAAGATTGTCTCCATTTATACGTTTTGTTTTGTTTAGAAATAACTAGAAGCTTGTCTCCATTTATACGTTTTGTTTTGTTTAGAAATAACTAGAAGCTTGTCTCCATTAGTAAACCATTAGTTTGTATTAAATTTTTTTTTTTTTATGTATGTAGTGTTACATTTACAAGTAGTATTAGAGATGATTTTATTATCGTCTTCTTTAATTTGATGTGTGTTCGGTTTTCTTGTCGATGTTTATTTGTCAATTTGAATCATCCGGTACTAATTTTCTTATCGTATTAAATGCTTACAATCATTCTAGATATATCATGCTTGAGTTGTAACAAAATCAATTGTAAATGTGTCATAATATTCTATTAATGTTATGGCTGAAACTTTTACTGTGTTATTAAAACTTGTCGTTCACTACTTATAACAAGTGTTTATTATTTTTTTCTAAATTATATAATTACGTTCAAGAAATGAATTTTTTCCCCTTAAAAAGTTTTCACATGAATTTTTTAGTACAGATACATGAATTGTAGTATGTTATATATTATAATTAGCATTATAATTTTAAACGAATAAATCTAGTATAAATTGTCTAGAAAACTAGTTTTGGGTGTTCATCTTTATCCCTTTCTCTATTGGGCTGCTAGTTTCACAATGGATACTGCCGAAATCTCCAAAGCAATCATGAATTTAAAGATTATATTTTGAATATATTTGAACTACAATTTCCTTTCAAAATTCAAACTTTAGAGATTATATTTTGAATAAAACAATCATGAATTTTACAATTGCCAAGTAGTACCACATATAGGGAAAGTGGCAACGATGATATCAGAATTAAATGCTTGAAAATGTTTCTGGAAAGAAATAAAAGCTTTTAGAATACGAGAGGGGTACCAAAAACCTTGATAGAAATAAAGATCGGATCGTAGCCAGCCTTTTTCTTTGGGGAAGGTTTGCACCAGTTTTTTGAAATCATCATCCCAAGAGGACTCATCATCATGGGATTTTGAAACCATTTCCGCTTTGGAGATTTCTGCAGTATCCATTGTGAAACTAGCAGCCCAATAGAGACAGGGATAAAGATAAACACCCAAAACTAGTTTTCTCTAGACAATTTATACTTGATTTATTCGTTTAAAATTATAATGCTAATAATATTTAACATACTACAATACATGTATCTGTACTAAAAAACTAAATTCATGTGAAAACTTTTTAAAGGGAAAAAAATTTATTTCGTGAATGTTGCCCAAACAAATTTTTTTTTTTTTTGGAAAATGGGATCAACTTTAAAAATAAAAATGGAGTCGCCACCAATTCTTTTTTCGAGGTGTGATCGAATCACCTTGAGATTGATCATTAAAATATTTTGATTTATTAAAACAATGATTTTGACCCACAAAATCCAAGAAAACAAGTTCGGGAGTCCGTTACGCACGAGGAAGGATTACCACCCTCGTGACGCCCAAAATTGGTACCTAATTGATTAATTAACGTCTTAATGTTGAAAATTTGAAAAGATTTTAAAATACGATCCTTTTGTTTAAAAAACTTGAATAAATTAAATTGGATGCCGAGACCCACTTATTTCGAAGAAGTAAAATGTCATGCTAAGTGAGTTAGGATACGACATTTTGAATCCTCAAAATTAAGCTTGTCTTTTGACTTTTAAAACTAGTGCATTTAAATTCAAAAAGGATATTCGGTTGTTTGGGTCAAATGAAAAATCGGAACTCAGTAAGTTAGGGCACAATTTCTCAAAATTTCAAATACAGAATATTGCCTTTGTTTTTAAAAATCCTTACCTCGAGATAACAAAATGTCACATCCAGTAAGTTAGGACACAATATTTTTGAATTCCCGAGAATAAGTTTTTATTTAACTCATGCACTTTGATTTAAAAATAATTAATTCATTAGATTTGATGAGAAAAATCGAAACTCAGTAAGTTAGGGCACGATTTCTTTCGAATCTTAAAACGCGGAGTATTTGCTTATTTCAAAACAAAAATCTCATATTCGAGTATGGCTAAATGTGAAAGTCTCATATTTAAAGAACAATTATGCGACATAAATTTAGTAAACTAATAAAACATAAGGATCATGATAATAATAAATAACAAATATGCATGCCATAACATCATTACTAAAAATGATATTAGCGATGATAATAATGGCAATTAATGCCGATAATAATATTAACAACAAAGCAAATCATAATGATAACAATAAAACACAATAAAATCGAATATACGAGCCTATTTAAAAATTCAAGAAGAAGAAAAAATATAAACAAAATAATAAGTAAACAATTAAGGAGATGAATAAATAAATAAATAAATAAATGAGTAAATGAAACAGATATATGATATTAGATTTATGTATTTTATAAATAAAATAATATAAATTAATTAATTAGTAAAACTAATATAGAATTTAGGTAAAAATAATGAAAATAATAATAATAATATGTAAAGTAATAATAATAAACACAATAATAATAATAATAATAATAATAATAATAATAATAATAATAATAATTAATTTAATACAAAAGGGACAAAAAGGACTAATTTGAACTTAAAATAGGAATTTGGGGGCAAATCTGCAAATAAATAAAAAGAAAAAGGGCCCATTTGAACGCTCGAATAACATGAAAGGACCAAATGGGGAAATATCCCCGTCCACCAAAACGGCGCTGCTTACTGTGGGACTAAAATGGGACAGAAATAAAATTACATGGGCCAAATTAAAAGTAAAAAGATTTAATTGAAATAGGCTTAAAAAGCGGAAGGACTAAAGCACAAATAGCCCTTCCGCTAAAAAAAACACATTGATCCTAGCAGGTCGGGTCGGTTGCGCGCGGGTTGAAGCAAAACGGCACCGTTTTGGGCATTTGAAGCTTGCCCCAAAACGACGTCGTATGGGGGGCTATAAAAGTCAAATTTTTTCAGAAAAAAGTCATTTCCCCATTTCTCAAAAAAAAAAAAACAGAAGAAACTTTCTCTCAAAACCTCTCTCCTCCCCTCTGTCCGGCCAAACTCCGGCCAGGATACCGATGGGGATTTCGGCACTGTCGTTGCATTTACCACCGTCTTGTGATGGTGAAAATCCCAAAAATGACTTTTGCACCATTTTAACCCTTGGTGACCCCGATCTACCCTAAAACTGGCTAAAAGCCTTCGAAGATCAAAGGAAGACCGAAAAACTCTTCGATTTCCTCCCTTTCGGCCACTAGCGAAGTAAGACCTCTTTCCCTTTTGTTTTGTTTTTTTTATACGTTGAAAGAAAATGGAGAATAAAAAGATGAATACTGAAACGCAAAAAAAAAAAAAAAAATCACCTTGAAAGTCACTATTTTTGATCTTTCTTTTCTTTATTTTGTGTATATAACCATTTATAATCGTTTGCTTCAGTTTTTAAAGCCGAAATTGAAAAATCAAAATAAAAATGAAAATACAATATTTTTCCTTCAGTTTTGTTGTGCTGTTTGTCTGTTTACAGGTACGGTACGCCAACTGTGGAGTACGGAGGAGGTGCCGACGTGGTGGTGAGCGTGTGGAGGCTGGCGTGCGTGGCAGCGGGGGCTAGGGTGTTGCTAGGTTTTTGTTTTTTCTGATTTTAGGTTGGGTTAGGGTTTCGCTGATTTGGGCTAGGTTTGGGTTAGTTTGGGCTAGGTTTGATTTGGGCCTATATTGGGCCTTGTAATAAACTATTAAGTTTGGACTATTTTTATTGGACTTTATATATTTTTTGTTTGGTTTTTTATTTTATTTGGTTTTAACTTAGTTAGTTGGGCCCGGGAAAATTGGGCCAATTGCAGCTGTCCATCTTTGCTCGTTGTCGTGTAATGAAAATAGAGCAAAGACTTAAAAAAAGGGTCAATTTTGCCCAGTCTCGCCGAATCCTGACTTCTTTCGGTGCTTTTCTACTTCGAGTAGCTTCATTCCATCTCACTGCATCTTCAGGGGCCTAGGAACTACTGCTTCGATCCAATTCAAAAAGATTAGACTTGTAGCTCCAATTTGCTCCACTGCAACTTCAGGGAGATAAGATTTGCTATCTTTAGTCTACTCTGTTGCAACTTCAGGGAGATAAAGTTTGGTTTTGGTAAATTTGATCCAACCTACTACAACTTCAGAGGCATAGGATTTGTAACTTTAATCTTTTCCACTGCAACTTTAGGGAAATAAGGTTAATGGCTTCAATCTGCTCCACTACAACTTCAGGAAGATAAGACCCGTCAATTTGTATCTTCAATCTGTTCCACTGTATCTTGTGGAAATAAGATTCATTGTCTTGATCTGCTCATTGTAACCCCGGGAGATAAGGCTAGTGGCTTTAATCTGCTCCACTGCACCTTCAGAGAGATGAGATTTGTCACGGTGGATTTTGATCTGACCTACTGCAACTTCAGAGGTATGAGACTTGTGGATTCATAGCTTTAATCTGCTCCACTACAACTTCAAAGGAATAAGAATTGCTATCTTGACTTCAATCTATCCCAATAGAACTTCAGGGGTATGGGATTTGTGGATTCATAGATTTAATCTGCTCCACTACAACTTCAGGGGAATAAGATTTGCTATCTTGACTTCAATCTATCCCAATACAACTTCAGGGGTATGGGATTTATGGATTCACCGATCTTGTTACACCGTTCTTTGGGGAACATGACCTGTAGAATCGATTTATGAACCTATGCTTATGCATAATGATTAGGATGCAACAATCAGAATAAATCGAATGCTCCTAACTAAATGTGTTATAGATGATATCTGCATGAATGCAGAATGTCATAAGAATGATCCCTTTTTTAATGCCTAGGTTGTCATTGCTCGTTGTTCTTCAAGGTTGTGTCACCGACATAATATCCTGTCTTTTTGTTCAACCGATATTTGTGACGAAAAATCTAAGGAAATAGTCACTATTTAAAGTTTCCTTCTCAAATATTTCCAACCATTAGGCTTGGTGAGTTTTAAATAATGGTCCTGTTTTAGGTTCTTGTACTATTTAGAAGTTTCCAGAGTAATATGTAAAACTCCTTTTATGAAAGTATTATTAGTTCATTAATCGTTACTTCAATACAAAATGCTTGAAAATGATCATAATGATGGACAAAACTGAAATTTATCAGGAGCAAAATCTAAAAAGAATAAGTTATTGCTAGAATACAAAATGATGAGGGGAAAATATAGGTGCCCCAGATATCGTAGTCTGAGCTTCTCTGTACGGATTTTCTGAAGACCATTTTAAGCTCAATATGTGTTTAGGAGATGAAGAGTACTCTGTTGATGCCCCCAAGACATAACATCTCTCCTTCTTCTTAATTCGGGTATAGCAAGATCACCGCATGCCCCATCTTTGGTCACAATTTGAGCTGCCCTTTTTGGGTTTTCGATTGAAAACCCCTTTGGTCTCAAAGTACCCTTTGCGAGTTTTCACCTTGGCCTCTCCGTTTTTTTAAGAAGGTCTCAAAGTGCCCTTTGTGGGTTTTCACTTTGGCCTCTTTTCCTCTTCAAGTATAGTACTTCTTGACTGAATTCGAATTTACAGGATTGGGCAAGTTTTTCCCATCCATTTCGGTCAAAATCAGTGCTCCTCTGGAGAAAGCTTTTTTTACCACATAAGGTCCTTCCCAATTTGGCATCTATTCCCCTCTAAATTCCTTTTGTATAGGGAGGATCTTTTTCAATACTAGGTCCCCCTCATGAAATTCTCTTGGGTGAACCTTTTTCATAAGCTTGCATCATTCGATATTGGTACATTTGACCCTGACGAATAGCCCTTAACCTCTTTTCCTCAATCAAGTTCAACTGATCGTATCGAGACTGTATCCATTCTGCTTCATCTGATTTTAGCACTTACAAAACTCGAAGGGAAGGTATCTCTACTTCAATGGGTAAACTGCCTCCATTCCATAAACCAATGAAAAAGGCGTTGCCCCAGTGGAAGTTTTGATAGACGTTCGATAAGCAGAGAGAGCAAATGGTAACTTCTCGTGCCAATCTTTATAAGTTTCAGCCATTTTCCCTAGAATCTTCTTAATGTTTTTATTAGCCGCTTCCACTACACCATTCATTTTAGGACGATACAGGGATAAATTTTGTTGTCTAATCTTGAATTGACTGCAGACCTCCACTATCGTGCTATTGTTCAAATTTAATGTATTTTCAAATATGATCCTCTCAGGCATTCCATATCGACATATGATTTCCTTTTTTAGGAATCTACTGACTGCCGACTTAGTAACACTGGCATATGAAATAGCCTCTACCCACTTAGTGAAATAGTCGATGACTACAAAGATAAACTGATGCCCATTTGAAGCTTTTGGAGAGATCGGCCCGATGACATCCATGCCCCACTTAGAGAAAGGCCATGGGGAAGTCATAACATGCAAAGGCGAAAGAGGTACATGAATTTTGTCTCCATAAATTTGGCATTTATGACATCACTTAGCATAATTGATGCAGTCTCCCTCCATTGTAGATCAATAATACCCGAATATCATAATTTGTCTAGCTATTGTGAAACCATTAGCATGTTTTCCACAAACATCCTCGTGGACTTCTTCCAGAATTTTCTTAGCTTCAACAGTGTCCACACATCTTAATAGTACATGATCCTTTCTTCCTTTGTACAGGATCTCCCCGTCTAAGACATATTCACAGGCTAGTCTTATCAACGTCTTTTTATCGTTCTCGGTTGCCTGATCAGGGTATTCACGGTTTCTTACGTATTGTAATACATCGTGGTACCAGGGGTGATCATCTCTTTCTTCTTCCTCCACATTGTAACAATAAGCTGGGGCCTCGTAAATACTCATTTGAATGGGTTTTACATCCTCTTATTTGTTCACTTTGATCACGGAAGCCAAAGTAGCCAAAGCATCTGCCATTTGGTTTTCGTCTCGCTGGAGATAATTGAAACAAACTCCTCAATTAACCCCAGGACTATCCTTCAATAATTAATTAATTTGGGGTCTCTTGTCTCCCATTCGCCTTTTAGTTGGTAGATCACCAGTGTAGAATCTCCATATACTTCCAGCACTCTAATTTTGCATTCTATGGCTGCACGGAATCCCATGATACATGCTTCATATTTTGTAATATTATTTGTACAATCAAAGTCCAATTTGCATGTGAATGGATAATGATATCCATTTGGGGATACCAAGAATGCCCCAATTCCATTACCTACAACATTTGATGCTCCATCGAAGTTTAATTTCCAAATGTGATCTTTTGTAGCGTCTTCTTCAGTAGCTGCCACATACATTAGTTCTTCATTGGAAAAGTCAAAGTTCAGAGGCTCATTCTCTTCTAAAGCTTTGCGGGCCAGAAAATCTGCTACTGCGCTTCCTTTCACTGCTTTTTGGCTTACATAACTATGTCAAATTCAGAGAGCAGAATTTGCCATCTAGCCATCCTTCCATTCAAAGCAATTGACTCCATCTTATATTTTAGAGGTCTAGCTTTGAGATTAGCCAATTTGTATAGTACAACATGTATTGCCTCAACCTCTAAGTTATCCAAATCAAGGCATAACACAACTTCTCAATTGGTGAATATCTCATCTCACACTTAGTGAATTTCTTACTAAGGTAGTATATCACATTTTTTCTTCTTCCCGAATCATCGTGTTGACCCAACAGACATCCCATAGAGTTGCTAAACATTGTCAAATACAATATTAATGGCCTATCTGGGCATGAAGGTGACAATACCGGAGGACTTGACAAGTACTGTTTAACCTTATCAAAAGCTTTCTGGAACTCCTCATTCTACACATCGGGATTGTGTTTCTTAAGAAGATGAAATATGGGATCACATTTCTCGGTTAATTGTGAAATAAACTGAGCAATGTAATTTAACCTTCCAAGGAAACCTCGACCTTCTTTTTTGAGTGTGCAGCGGAGTCAATTCTTGTATAGCTCGGACCTTGTCTAAGTCAATCTCAATTCCTCTCTTGCTGACTACGAAGCCCAACAATTTTCCCGATCTAGCTCCAAAAGTACATTTTGTCGGATTGAGCTTTAATTGGAATTTCCTCGATCTCAAGAATAACTTATTCAAAACTTGGATATGTTCCATTTCTATTCGGGACTTTGCGATCATATCGTCGACATAAACTTCTATTTCTTTGTGCATCATATCATGGAACAAGGTCACCATGGCCCTTTGATATGTCACTCCTGTATTTTTCAGCCCAAATGGCATCACCTTATAACAAAATCTACCCCATAAGGTTATGAAGGTATTCTTTTCCATGTCTTCAGGATGCATTTTTATTTGATTGTATCTCAAGAAGCCATCCATGAAGGAAAACAACGAATAGCTTGCCGTATTGTCTACTAGAGTATCAATGTGAGGCAAGGGGAAATTGTTTTTTGGGCTGGCCTTATTTAAGTCTCTATAATCTACACACATTCGTACCTTCCCATCTTTCTTAGGGACAGGCACAATGTTGGCTACCCATTCTGAGTATTTGACTTCTTTCAAGAATCCGGCATCGAACTACTTTTTGACTTCCTCTTTTATTTTTAGCACAATGTCAGGCCTCATTCTCCGGAGCTTCTACTGAATCGGCCTGCAATCCTCTTTTATTGGGAGGCAGTGTACAACTATGTTAGTGCTTAACCCATGCATATCTTGGTATGACCACGCGAAGACATCTTTGAATTCTTGAAGTAACTCTACGAGGTCTCGCTTTGTTTCTTCGGTTATGGACATTCCAATTTTCACTACCTTTCCTTCTTCCAGAGTCATACTCTTTACTGTCTCTTCATAAGGCAGAATTTGTTTTTCCTCTTATTTTACCATTCTTAACAAGTCCGGATATAAGCCACAGTCTATGTCATCTTCAAAGTCCTAGGATCCCTCTAAACACATGTATTGCTCACAGAAAGGTTCTAATTCCCTAGCAGCGTTACTCATGTCGTTGATATCCGGGGACCTATTGTAGGTACAATGGAATATACAAAGAATGAACGAATTTAAGAATAATTATTTGTATGGTATGCTTATGAATGAAATGAAAGAATGATTTGGAAAAAATCCAAGGAATGAAAGAATCTAACATAATTATTTGTATAGAAACAATGAAAGAATCCAAAAAGAAAGAATCTAAAAGAATGGAAGAATATTTATTCAAAAAGATATCAAATATGTATTTCATAACGATGTTTGGACATAAGCCTATTTCACAAAGGAATTCTTATTTCTTTTAGGCTTAAAGCAATAAATGTGTTTTGAACATTACTCTGTTTAAGCTCTAAAAACTACAGGAATTTCTTTTGCGGTGCAATTGTTTAGAACACTCCTTGATTCATAAGGGCAGATATCTGACAAGGTGCCCCCTTCAGTGGTTTCTTCATGTATGGTGTCGAAACCATTTTTAAATCGGGTTTTAGAAAACGGGGATCGACTTTAAAATTATGGAGTCGCCACCGATCTTTTATTAGAGGTGTAATCGGATCACCTTGAGATGAATTATTTTAATAAAACATATTGATTTATTAAAACAATAATTTTGGTCTACGAAATCCTGAAAATGGGTTCGGGAGTCGATTACGCACAAAGAAGGATTAGCACCCCCGTAACGCCCAAAATTGATGCCGAATTGATTAATTAATGCCTTGACGTTGAAAATTTGAAAAGATTCTAGATTACGATCCATTTACTTAATATATATTTGGACAAAATCATATTGGATGCCAAAGCTTCTTACTTCGAAGAGTTAAAATGTTGTACTCAGTATGTTAGGGCACCACATCTTATATTCTCGAAATTAGGTTTATCCTTCGACATTCAGCACTCGTACATTTAAAAAAATAAGAAGGATATTCAATTATTCGGGTCAAACGAAAAATTGCAACCCAGTAAGTTAGGGCACTATTTCTCAAAATCCCCGAATACTGAATATTGCCTTTGTTCTTTTGAAATTCTTATCTCGGGATGATAAAATATCACACTCAGTAAGTTAGGGTGCAATATCTCAACTTCCCTAGAACAAGCTTTTTTATTTAAAATCATGCATTTGATTTAAGAGAGAAAGGATACTCGGTTATAAGGTTTTAAATGAAGAGAACCGGAACTCACTAACTTAGAGCACGATTTTCTCGAAACCCCTAAACACGAGCATTGCCTTGTGATTTAAAGCTTTGTATAAAATGATTTTAAAGTTCGAATAGTGTTGAAACATGATGTTTTTAAGTGAATGCTATGACATAATAACATACTACATGGAGCAATTATTTACAAATGAAATGTAATGCTATTGAATCTCAAACAACAAATAAATATAGAACGAGAATTACAACATACATAATAACAATAAATAATTATTTACAAGTGAAATACAAACTATTGAATCACAAATAGCAAGTATATATAAAATGGGAATTAAAACACATAATGGCGATAATTATCAAACATTGGATCAATGGAAAGCAAAATGAATTTTAAAAACATAATATATGAATTTAAATATATAAAACATATATAAGTAATAATATATAAAAATATCGAAATACATTAAAATATACCATAAAATGTGATCTTTTAAAGTGATAAATTGTATATACTAAATTAAAAATAGAAAATATATATACATAAGTAATTTTAAAAGAGACTAAATATACATATAAATAGATTTAAAAGGACACATATTTATATGATACTAATATATATATATGAAATGAAATCATTTTGGTAAAATATTATATGTAAATATTTATATATATAACATAATGATGTAAAAATATTTATATAAGGAATAAAATACATTTAAATGAAAAATAAAACAAATTAAAACATTATAAAGCCAATTTCCAAAACAAATTTAAAAACTCAGATAATAACTAAATTTAATACTATAAAAAGTTACAAGAATTATAAACACAAATTAAAGCTTAATCAAAATAAAATATAATTAGAGGATGATTTATAAATAAATAAAATTATTAAAATAGAACCAAGGACCAAAATAGAATACGCCTAAATAAGCGAGGGTAAAAGTGAAATATTTCCATTTATAAAAATGTCTGCGTCTGGATTGGACCAAGCGCAATGGCGTGCAATTCTGAGCTCAATTAAAAAAATAAAGAATACACATAATGAGTGATTGGAAAAGTAGCATCGAAAAGAAGGACCAAACGTGCAAATTAACCATCAAAATGAAGCGCGGATATTATAGGTGCTGGATCGGGTTCAAACGGGACGGCTTATACAACGCCGTTTTAAGACTATTAAACTGATTCCAAATGACGTCGTTTCTATAATACATTATAATAACCTAAACAATCTTAAAATCGTCAGTCAACCATTCCCTTAGAACAAAACCCTAGCCTCTTTGTTTTGCAACCGAAATCCCCGTTTTCTTTTCCCAATCCATGCATATCGCATATCACTAAGCCATCGAGATCGGCGAGCAATGATACACGAGGGTCGATCTGCTGTCGTATACTCCCACTCACTCTGCTTTTCGATGATAATATTCATCTAGCCCCGATTGCAACGGAGTAGACAAAGATCAAATGTTCGTCATGGTTAGCTCCTTCCCCTTTTTTTTATTTTCGCATATGTATGTATATGATAAACGAAAATCTATATATGTACGTATATGACTTTGAAGAGAAAGAAAAAGAAAGAAATGACGAAGGCAAATAACCTTTTTTGATTGCTTCGTATTCTCTATTTTCAAAAATTGTGTGTTCTTTTGCAGGTACGATCGTCGTATGGAGGTGCACGTGGCTTTGTACAGAGGTGTACGACGGTGATGTGCTGGAGGCCCGAATCATGGTAGCGACGCAAGGTTTCATCTGGAACCCTTAGGGTTTCTAAGATCAAATTTCGTTTGGGCCATTTAGGCTAGTTTCGGGATTTGGGCCATTGTAATTGGGTTTGTAAATATTGGACTGTAATTGGAATGGGATTTTTATTGTTTTTGGTTTTATTTTTTATATCTTTTTTTGTAAATGGACCCGGCCAAAAATGGGCTATTACAGCTGCCCCTCTTTGCTCATTGTCGTGTAACGAGAATAGGGCAAAGACTTCAAAAATGACCATTTTTGCCCGGTCTTCAAATCCTAAACTTCTTGGCACTTATTTTCTTCAAGTAGCTTCATTCTATCCCATTGCATCTTCAAGGGCATAGGAACTAGCGCTTCAATCTGTTCCAATGTAATTTCAGGGAGAAGAGATTTGTAGCTTCGATCTACTCCACTGGAACTTCAAAGAGATGAGAATTCAGATAGAAGAGATTTGTAGTTTCGATCCTCTCACTAAAACTTCTCGAAAATAGGTTGATCCTCAATACACTCAGGGAAGAGGGATTTGTAACTTCGACCTACTCCACTGGGACTTCGAGGTGATAAGGATCCAGAGAGAAGAGATTTGTAATTTTGATATTCTCATTGAAACTTCTCAAAAATGAAAGTTGATCCTCAATACACTCAAGGAGGAAGGATTTGTAACTTCGACCTGCTCCATTAGGACTTCGAGGTGATAAGAATCTAGAGAGAAGAGATTTGTAATTTCGATCTTCTCATTGAAACTTCTCGAAAATGAAAGTTGATCCTTAATACACTCAGGGAGGAGGGATTTGTAACTTTGACTTACTCCACTAGGACTTCGAGGTGATAAGAATCCAGAGAGAAGAGATTTGTAATTTCAATTTCGATTTTCTCACTGAAACTTCTCGAAAATAAAAGTTGATCCTCAATACACTCAGGGAGGAGGGATTTGAAACTTCAACCTGCTCCACTGGGACTTCAAGGTGATAAGAATCCAAAAGAAGAGATTTGTAATTTCAATCTTCTTACTGAAACTTCTCAAAAATGAAAGTTGATCCTCAATACACTCAGGGAGGAGGGATTTGTAACTTCGACCTACTCCATTGGGACTTCAAGGTAATAAGAATCCAGAAAGAAGAGATTTGTAATTTCGATCTACTCCTGCAACTTCAGGATTGCCAGATCTGCCGTCTTCGATCCTCTTTGCTCAGGAAAGTAAGATTTTCAAACCCACCGATGTTGCGACAACGTCCTCTAGGGGACCTATCCTATAAAATCAGTTTTATGTTTATACTTATGCAAAATGGTTAGGATGCAATGATCAGGATGAATCTAATGCTCCTAACTAAATGTATTATGGATGACATTTGTATTGATGCAGAATGAGAATGGTCTTTTTACAAAGATTAGGATGCAATGATCAGAATGAATCAAATGCCCCTAAATAGATGTGCCTTATGGATGACATTTGTATGAATGCAGAATGTCATGAGAATGATCTTTTTACAAAGATTAGGATGCAATGATCGAAATGAATCGAATGCTCCTAAATGTGTGTTGCATGAATGCAGAATTTCATGAGAATGATCCCTGCTTAAGGTGTCATCGTTCATTGTTCGTCCGAGTAATATGCTACCCTCTTGTTCGGCTGGTATTCTGGCAGAAAACTTGAGGAAACAATTATAACTGTTCAACAGATTTGCCCCACTATAACTTCAGGGTCCATCACATTATGGCTTAGGGGCATAGGATCTAAATCTTTTCCCAGCCATCCCACTATGATTTTAGAATGTTTTTTGTTTCTTCTTTCGAGAATGATTCCTATTTGACACTTGGATCGTCATTACTCGTGTTCCATCGAGATTGTATCACCAACTATTTTGATAGAAAATCCAAAGAGATAGCCTCAATTTAGACTCTTCCTTCTTAAACATTTCCAGCCCTTAAGCTTTGGTAAGTTTTAAGCCATAGCCCTATTTCATGTTCTTGTATTATTCAGAAGCTTCCAGAGTAATATGCGAAACTCCTTTTATGAAAGTATTATTAGTCCACTAATTGTTATTTCAATGCAAAATGCTTGAAAAAGATCATAACCATGGACAAGAAGGAATTTGATTGGGAGCATAACTCGAAACAAATAAGTTAAGCAAGGATAGCAATTGCAATCAAGAAGGAAATTTATTGTGAACATATTTTGAAAAGAATAACATAATCACAACTAACAAATTTATAATGGGTAAAATAGAAACTAGGTGCCCCAGATATTGCAGCCTGAGTTTCTTTGTTCCAACTTTTTGAGGACCATTTTATGTTCAATATGTGTTTAGGGGATCGGAGTACTTTGTCGATGCCCCAAGATGTCACATACTTCCTCATTGTTAATTCAGCGTAGCGAAACTACTGTATGCTCCACTTTCAATCAAAATTTGAGCCGCCCTTTTCGGGTTTTCAACTCAAATCCCCTTTGGTCTCAAAGCGCCCTTTGCGGGTTTTCGCCTTGGCCCCTCCTTTTTCTTTCTTCTTCTTCTCTTTCTTTTGCTGATTTTTTTTTGTTGAAATCTTTTTATTGAATCTGAATTCTTCGGATTGGGTAGGTCCTTGTCATCTATCTCAGACAATATCCATGCTTCCCTAGAATAGGCCTTCTTTGCTGCCTAAGGTCCTTCCCGGTTTGGCATCCTCTTTCTTCTGAAGTCCTTTTTACATGGGAAAGAATCTTCTTCAAAGCCCTATCATGAAATTTTTTAGGACGGATCATTTTTGATGTGAGCTCGCATCCTTTGATCGTGATAGATAGCTTTTAACATTTTCTCTTCAAATTCAACTGATCATATTGAGATTAAACGCGTTCTACCTCATCCAACTTCAGTTCTGATAAGACTCGAAAAAAAGGAAATTTGACTTCAATGGGTGAAACCAATGAGAAATGTGCTGCCCCGGTGACCGTCCTGGCCAATGTTTGATAAGCATAGAGGGTAAATAGTAACTTCTGTATGCCAATCTTTACAAGTCTCGATCTTTTTTTATCTTCTATTTTTCTTTTTAGTCGCCTTTACTGTGATGTGGCATCTGATCTTTGAATAGACCATAAACTTTTGACATTGTGCGATTAAATATGATCTTTTCGACATTTTTTTTGTATGATGACAATCGAATTTGTAATATTGGTACATAAAGTGACTTTTACCATCTTAGTGAAATAACCGATATCCACGAAAATGAATCTATGTTGGCTAGAAGCTTTTGATGAGACTGGCTTGGTAACATCTATGCCCCACAAATAGGAAATCTTATTTCTGCATTGAGATAAGCTTTGGTCTTCATCTCCTTCCTTGGCTCGTGATGTAAGATCTATTTTTCATCCATTATTAACAAATCAGAAGATATGTTACAATTTTGTCATCTTCAAAGTCTTGAGATCCCTTAGACCCATATTTCATTCAAAAAGGGAGTCAGTAACAACGTCGCTCATGTCATTGATATCTGGGGACCATTGTGGGTACAAAGGTAAATTCTAGAAAAATGATTCTAAGAACGATTATTGGTATGGTATGATCATAAATAAAGAATGAAAGAATATTTGAATAGTAATCCAAAGTAAAAAAGAATCTATAAATAGAAAGAATGGAAAAAATATTTGCCCAAAAGGATGCATTTTATTGAAATAAAAATTCTGGACACAAGCCTATTTCACAAGAAGACTCTTATTGCCTCTAGGTTGAAAACAATAAGTGTGTTTCAAATATTACTCTAGTTGTCCCTTCCACAGTCCTATTGCTCGAAACACTTCCAGGTTCATATTTTAGCGTGTCATCTAATTTCACAATACCTATGCCGATGAATTTTTCCACCAATTTCTTGAAAGCAAGGAAAATTTCTATCGAATGCCCTGTGACCCCTACGTGGTACTCACATTGGGCATTTGGGTCATACCATTTTAGATATGGAGGTTGTATTGGTTTCGGGTAATGAGGAGCCACCTTATGTGCATTAAATAGGGTTTGATATAACTCATTGTACGTCATTGGAATAGGTGTGAACTGGGGTTTCTCTGAGTTTGGCCTTGGATTGAGCTCTTCTCTTGGGGAGACTAGATAACTGGTAACTGCCTTCCTTGGCTAGTTTACTATAAACGGCTTTGAATGACCCTTGTTATACCCACTTGTATTATTCACATCCCTGTCCTTCCTCTTCGAGGTCCTTGAAGCCCACTTTCCCTTTTCCTTTGTTTATGTCAGTATAATCGGTTTGGTTCAATCATCCTTCGGGTTAAAACCTAAACCTATCGGGAAGTTGAACAGGGCTGAGGTATTAGTCTGACATTAGGGTTCGGTAATGACTGCTACCCCTTGTGGAGGGATGTCTGGTCGGGCTGAGACACTCATTGGAGAATAAACGATGTCCTCATCATCATCCACACAGTCGACCACTAGGCCACTCCTTTTTTTCAAGCCCTCCGATTAGTAATTGAGTTAAATGGCACATCATATTCATTTGATTTTGCATATCCTACTGGATTTCAGCCAATTGCTCCTACATTTGTATTTGCCTTTGCTCTAATCTCTCCAACCTTCATTCCATGTCTTCTAGGTTAACTAAAAATATTTCACCTAATCAGGGTTATTTTGTAAAAACTAATGCAAACGATGCAATATAATGAAAATAGTGTAATGCAAATGATGTCATGCACATGTATGAAATGCAAATGCATAAAATGAATGCAAGAAAGAAAGAGAGATGTTGATTCTGAATTCAATTCCATTAGAAGAACTTCTCTAGAAAATAGATTTCTTTACATAAAACGGATTACGTATACGGCTTTGTCCTCATAGTCCAGGTGAAACATCGATCTTTTCCTTCATATCCAGATGTTACAGTCGAATCCTTGATGTCCTCCCAAAAGATATCTTTTTTATTTCTACTTGGCTTGATTTGAGTCGTGGTTTGCTGCTCACTTATCCCTTGCGATATTGATTAGCTTCTTTAAGAAAATTGAGGCATGGCGGCTCTTGCACAATTCTTGTCAATTTAAATCTTTCGGGCAAGGTTTTGTATTCCTCCACAGACTATCAACTTTCTTCTATCGTGTTTACTCAGACCATGTCCGGACAACCGTATTATAATCCACTTTATCAAGAAATTCATTTCCTTATGAAAAACTCCTCTATTTAGCAATCAAATTACTAATCAACATCTCCTTTCTATAATGATGCAATGTAATGCAATGTAGTGCAATGTAATGCAAGCATAAACACAAAACACAGTAGCACAAGAAAAATAAGCAACCAAAATGGATTAACTAAATGAGTGACCATGCAGCTCTACTTAAGGTGGGCTCCTAGGTCTCTCTATATGTGGTTTGGTTCTAAATAATGGGTACCTGAACCAGCAGATTCCTCGATCCTCACTCATTATAGGCTTATACAAAACGAGTTCGGTTCAGGGGAATACATTTCCCTATAGCTGCAAGGAGATGAAAATCTCACGAAGACATAGCTACGAATGTATCCCGAGAGCGATTCACTATCCTGGATGGAGGTGAAAACCTCACGAAGGAGTAGCTTCTCACTCCCACTTAAAAGGTGTGACCCGGCGGTCATGCAATATGATGTAAAAATATGTTACAAGATTTACAGTAATCACAACAATATGAATACAATAATAGGATTGTAATTTTTCAAATCAAAATTTCAAATTTCCACAAAAGGACAAAAATTAATCAATTTTACGGCTTGACTCTCTTTCAGGGTCCCTAGTGGAGTCGCCAAGCTATCGAAACCATTTTTAAATCGGGTTTTAAAAAACGGGGATCGACTTTAAAAATATGGAGTCGCCACCGATATTTTATTAGAGGTGTGATCGGATCACCTTGAGATGGATTATTTTAATAAAATATTTTAGTTTATTAAAACAATAATTTTGTTCTACAAAATCATGAAAACAGGTTCGGGAGTCGGTTACGCACGAGGAAGGATTAGAACCCCCGTAACGCTTAAAATTGGTATCGAAATGATTAATTAATGTCTTGACGTCGAAAATTTGAAAAGATTCTAGATTACGATCTATTTACTTAATATATATTTGGACAAAATCATATTGGATGCCAAAGCTTCTTATTTCGAAGAAATAAAATGCTTTAGTCGAGAAGTTAGGCACCACATCTTATATTCTCGAAATTAGGTTTATTCTTGACATTCAAGATTCGTACATTTAAAAAATAAGAAGGATATTCAATTATTCGGGTCAAGCGAAAAATCGCAACCCGATGAAGTTTGGGCACTATTTCTCAAAATTCCGAATCGGAATATTGCCTTTGTTCTTTTGAAATTCTTATCTCGGGATGATAAAATATCACACTCGATGAAGTTAGGCGCAATATCTCAACTTCCCGAGAATAAGTTTTTTATTTAAAATCATGCATTTGATTTAAGAGAGAAAGGATACTCGGTTATAAGGTTTAAATGAAGAGAACTGGAACTCACTAAGTTAGAGCACGATTTTCTCGAAACCCCTAAACACGAGCATTGCCTTGTGATTTAAAGCTTTGTATAAAATGATTTTAAAGTTCGAATAGTGTTGAAACATGATGTTTTTAAGTGAATGCTATGACATAATAACATACTACATTGAGCAATTATTTACAAATGAAATGTAATGCTATTGAATCTCAAGCAACAAATAAATATAGAACGAGAATTACAACATACATAATAACAATAAATAATTATTTACAAGTGAAATACAAACTATTGAATCACAAATAGCAAGTATATATAAAATGGGAATTAAAACACATAATGGCGATAATTATCAAACATTAGATCAATGGTAAGCAAAATGAATTTTAAAAACATAATATATGAATTTAAATATATAAAACATATATAAGTAATAATATATAAAAATATCGAAATAGATTAAAATATACCATGAAATGTGATCTTTTAAAGTGATAAACTATATATACTAAATTAAAATAGAAAAAATATATACATAAGTAATTTTAAAAGAGATTAAATATACATATAAATAGATTTAAAAGGACACATATTTATAAGATACTAATATATATATATATATATATATATCAAATGAAATCATTTTGGTAAAATTTTATATGTAAATATTTATATATATAACATAATGATGTAAAAATATTTTATATGTAAATATTTATATATATAACATCGTTTCTATAATAAATTATAATAACCTAAACCAAACTTAAAATCGTTAGTCAACCATTCCCTTAGAACAAAACCCTAGCCTCTTTGTTTTGAAACCAAAATCCCCGTTTTCTTTTCCCAACCCCGCGGCATATCAAAACCCTCTCGTTCTATCACTAAAACGCCACTGAGATCGGCAAGCAATGATACACAAGGGTCGATCTGCTGTCGTATACTCCCACTCGCTTTGCTTTCCGATAAAGGTCTTCATCTAGCCCCGATTGCAACAGAGTAGACGAAGATCAAACGTTCGTCATGGTAAGCTCCTTCCCTTTTTTTTTATTTCCGTATATGTATGTATATTATAAACGAAAATCTAGATATGTAAGTATATGACTTCGAAGAGAAAGAAAAAGAAAGAAATGATGAAGGCAAATAACCTTTTTTGATTGCTTCATATTCTCTGTATTCAAAAATCGTGTGTTCTTGATACAAAAGAATCGACCCCCCTCTACAATGGTTTGTTTCAGTTTATTATAGCTGAAATCAAAAAATAAAAATCAAAAATCAAAAAATACAATTATTCTCTCTTTTTGTTTTTATCTACTGCTATTTGTTTTCTTTTGCAGGTACGATCGTCGTACGGAGGTGCACGTGGCATTGTACGGAGGTGTACGACGGTGATGTGCTAGAGGCCCGAATCATGGCAGCGGCACAAAGTTTCATCTGGAACCCTTAGGGTTTTTGAGATTGAATTTTGTTTGGGCCATTTGGGCTAGTTTCGGGATTTGGGCCATTGTAATTGGGTTTGTAAATATTGGGCTGTAATTGGATAGGGATTTTTATTGTTTTTGGTTTTATTTTTTTATATCTTTGTTTCTAAATGGGCCCGGGCAAAAATGGGCTATTACATATGGCATTGATGTGAACATTTCCCCTAATTTCTTCAAGACTTTCTTTTCTTGGCGTTCTTCGCTCGGGATGAATAATCCCTCCCGATATAAAAGTTTTGGATATGTGGGAGAATATCATTAGTTCCCATTTTATTTCTTTCCCACTCACACGTGCCCTTCATCTTTCCTGCCTCTTTTCCAACTCCTTCCTTCTTTGTCTCGCATCTAGCTTGTACCCTAAGCCAAAGCATTCATGCTTGTCTTTCAAAATTGGAGCCTCAACTCTTACCTGAAGATGTCTCCCTAATCCTTTTCTCGGTAGAGCTCCCTTTCTTACCGTCATCTGTAATCCTATCCTGGTAGCCTTGGATATTTTTGGTACTGGAATCATATCACCCTTACTAATGAATGTTGCATTCACAAACTCCAAAGATCGAAAGAACATTCAATTGCCTCATTATTTGCCTCCAAGTATGGTACATCACTAGTTACGGTCGCGATAATATCTTCTTTAGCATTTATCGTCACCAGTCGACCTTCTGATACTAGCTTTAACTTCTGGTGTAGTGACGAAGGCACTGCCCCTGCCGAATGTATCCAAGGTCTTCCAAATAAGAAATTGTAGGAGGGCTTGATATCCATCACCAGGAAGTCCAACTCATAAGTAGTTGGGCCAATCAACAGTGCTATTTTGATTCTTCCCATGACCCCCATTTCTGTGCCATCAAATGACCTCACTATATTCTAGCATACCTTCATGTGTGAGCTATCCACAAGTAACCTATTAAGTGTGGATAGGGGCAATACGTTCAATGCTAATCCATTGTCGATCAGGACCCCGGGTAATGTGTATCATTTGCATCTGGTAGTGATGTGCAGAGCTTTAGTGGATCTTATACCCCTTGGTGGTATTTCATCATCGTTGAAGAAGATGAAGTTATCAGCACTTATGTATTAACCAATGGATCTAGTTTATTGACAAAGATATCATTGGCCACATACGTCTCGTTCAGTATTTTCATCAATACACTTCGGTGTACCTCCGAATTCAAGAGTAGTGCTAGTATAGATATGCGAGCTGGCTGTTTATGCAACTGTTCCACAACACTATACTCGCTGTGCTTCAAAAACTTCTGGAATTCCTTGACTTCCTCTTTTTTTATTGGCTCATTAATAAGCGGCTCAGGTTCGGCTGCTTTTTCCTTCTTTTGCTCCACCATTAGGGTTTTTTCTTTTACGGGTTCTACTTGGGCATTGATCAAATCATAACGCCTTTCAGTGCACATATGAAAACCTACATCTTGATATCCTTTTGAAGCACTAGCTGAGTTCTCCCTTCTCGGGATTATCACGTTGCAATCATAATTCCAGGGGACCTTTTTACTATCCTAATAAAAGAAGACCGCCAGTTTTTGAATTATGATCTTTGGTGTTATCTATACTCTAGCTTTGTTGTTTTTAGGTTGTGAAATGATGACCATAGTGTGATTGACTTTTGGGACTTTTGTTGTTGATTCTGACGCACATATGCTTCCTTCTTCTTTAACTCTTTCAGAGCATTCTATCTCTTTATTGTCCATCAGACCTTGCACCAAGGCTCTAAATTCTGTTCATTAGTTTGCACCAAGGCTCTTCATGATGGAACTCACAGTAGTTCCTCATGTTTTCACAACTCCCTTCAGGATTCAAAATGTTCAACCCTCTTTTTACCATTTCCTTCTAGACCCATTTCAAAGGAGTTTCTACCTCTATAATATTGGTCTTGATTCTTCTCCCCACCTTTGGGTAGCAGATTTTTGGCATTAGATGCATAATCAAATTTCATAATACCCATTTTAATAAGTTTTTTGACTACTTTCTTAAAGGCAATGCTGTTTTCTATTGAATGCCCTAAAATTCCTACATGGTAGTCACATTGAGCGCTCACATCGTACCATTTGGGATATAGAGGCTGTAATGGTTTCAGGTAAAAAGGGGACACCACGTGTGCGTTAAATAAGCTTTGATACAACTCCCTATATGTCATTGGGATTGATGTAAATTGGAGCTTCTCAGTGTTTTGCTTTGTGCCGGACTCCTGCCTTGATGAACCTTGTTGACCAGTAGCCACAAATCTTGGCTGATTTACAGTAATCGATCTTGATTAACCCTTATTATATGTGCTTGTGTTGTTCACCTTGTTTTCCTTTTTCCTCGAGGTTGTCCTTTTGTTACTCTCTCATGCATCTATCTTTCCACTCCTTATCACATTCTCAATCATTTCGCCGGTCATCACTATGTCTTAAAAACTTTTTGTAGCGCTTCCTATCATGTGAGTGATGAACAGGGCTTTTAGGGTGTTGATAAAGAGCATCGTCGTTCTTTTTCTAGGAGCGGCAGCTGCACTTGTATGGAAACTTCCCTTCACCTCTGTGCATATTGCCTGAAACTCTCACTTGGTTTCTTCTCCATGTTTTGTAAAGTAATTCTATTAGGGGTCATATCCTTCACGTAACTGTATTGCTTCATGAATACTTGTGCTAAGTCCCTTTAGGAACCAATCCTAGTATGGCTCAATTGGTTGTACCATTTGGATGCTACTCCCACCAGACTGTCTTGGAAGCAATGTATCAGTAGTTGATCATTTTTAACATACCCGGTCACCCGTTTACAAAATATGGTGATGTGAGCTTCAGGGCAACTGGTCCCATTATACTTTTCGAATTATGGTATTTTGAATTTGTGGGGAAGCACTAGATCTAGGACCAAACTCAGATCTTTAGCATCAATTCCATGTTGACTATCAGTGTTTTCCATGGCCCTGAATTTTTCTTCTAGCTATTTACATCGGTCTTCTAACTGCTTTGGCAATTCTGTCCTTATCTTTTCCTTTTCTGCCAATTCATCAAGGTCAGGGATAACAAGATTTGCTAGGTTATCCCCTGGGCTAGAACCTGATCCAGCTTGCAAGTTCATCGGTACTAAAACACCATCCTAAAATTGTTGAGGCCTAATCGTGACGGATGCTCTTCGAGGGTACACCTCAGGTTGTGTTGGAGTAAAACCCGAAGGATAGAGAGGTTCCTCATTATCTTCTCCAACATTAACCATGGGGTCCTTTCCTTTATCGATTCCTCTAGTTAGTAGTTGGGTCAACTGAGTCATCATGTTTATTTGGGGCTCCAACATTCGGTCCACATGTCCTTCTAGATTTTAGCCAGTTACTCTTACATTTGCAATTGCAGTTTTCTTGCATTTCCTTTTGGAATTGTTCAAGTCTTTCCAATCTTTGATCCATGTCTTTTGTCTTTGCTCAGGTACCGTAAGGATTCTTAGTTGGTAAGTTTTTGTTGGTTTCCGGATTAATGCTGAAATGATTTTAACTAATTATGGTCATTCCATGAAATTTAAATGCACATGATGTGATGTAATGCGAATGCATGAAATGAATGCAAAAAGGCATCGATTCTGATTCAATTTCATTTAGAGAACTTTACTAGAAAACAAAATTCTTTACATAAAATGGATTACAAATATGGCTTTTCCCTAATGCTCAAAGTTTTAAATTTCCTAAGCAATGAAGCTAACTCTTGGCCCCGATCTGATTCTAACTCGTACTTCATGCTTAACATATTAGCTTGAACTGCCAAAGTCTGTAAATGATTAGCTAGCTCACGAATCTGAGCCACGACCTCGCCCATGATGTAATCTCTATTCCTAACTTGATCCTAAGAATGGTGAAGCTGTTCCTTCCAACGTTCATCACTTACCTCAAGAAGCTCCACCCAGAGCTCACAACTTTGTAATGCAGACTCTAGTTCTTCTATCTTTCCTTTTATTTCTTCAATCTTGTTCAAACTTGCCCTTAATTCAACCGCAGAATTACAATTTCTATGTTGATGAAGCGATTTCTCAAGTTCTGCCACTCTAGCCTTTAATTATCTTTTGTCATTCCAGGTTTCTAACAAACTTTTTTCTATGGTCTCTTTCTGTACCTGAGCCTCTTGGAATTTTCTCTCCCATCGATCGGCTTTGGTTCTTTATTCTTGGATCTCCTGTCGCCATTGTTTCGACATTTTTCCCAACCCAGCGGTTCTCATCGATAGACACAATTTATTGTAATCCATCTTTAAACTATCAAAGTCTTCCTCGATTTTATTCTTTCCTTGATTTTTAGCCTCTAGCTTTTGAACATCAGTATCTAGCCTTAAATGCATTTTTTCTTCTTCCAATTGTTCTATCATCTTTTCAAGTTCCAATTTCCTCCTCTCGAAGTATTGCTTTATAATCTCTAGTTCTAACGGGATCACTTGTAAATACTCTTCCATTGGTCGAACGCCTTCTAAATTTGGCCCGGGGATCTTATCATTAATTCTTTTACCCTACCAACCATTGTACTCGGGAGTCGTCGTTGAACTTACGGCCAGCCTTTTTATTCGACGAGTCTGGTTCCAAGTATTAGAAATCTCCTTTACCATTTTCTTGTAATTATCTCCCCGGTACGAAAACTCACATTGAGCTATCCCATGTGTCACTGGTATGAACTGTCTTGATCTGTACTACCTTAATACGAGCAAAGGAGCATACCCAACGGCCCTCCAAATCCCAAGCAAAGGGACCCAGTCAAAACTCTCACATCGGTAAAGAATTTCATCGGGAATCAACCAAGGAGCTCTCCTCTTGATGTCTTCTTCTTAGAGATTTTGGAGGAGCGTTATCCAAATTTCTTTTGATATGTCATCCCTTCTTGGCATGGCCACTATCTCCTTTAACGGGGAGTAATTCCCGGAGAAAACCTGATAAGAAACCTTATCCACCTTCCAAAAGTTACTATGGAACCAAGCTAACAACAATTGTGCGCATCCTATAAATCTGCCTTCACCGGACCTCCTACATGCATTCAAAGATTTAAATGTCTCAGCCAAGATTGCAAGAACATGTGTGACCCCTTTATCAAGTTGGTCAAAGAGATCCGAGACCGCCTCATCTACATACCCTAATGCCCTAAGGAAGATCATTAATCCGTAAATGCTCAAACCAAACACATCGACTCTCTTCTTCATATCAGGAGCGCTAGAATCAAATCTCTCAAATTTTTCCATGAGATGCACTTACATTCATCTTTTTGCTTGATCCTAGCTGTAATCCACTGTTCGCTCATTATGGTAATGTTCATCAATTTCTTCCAAAAGGTCGGGATATAAGTGGCTCTGGAATATGGTTTATCGACTTTAACCTTTGGGCAACGTAGTAGGGTCGTATATTCTTCCACAGTAGGCACTAAATCAACCCTCCCAAAGGTAAAACAATTGTAAGCAGGGTTCCAATACTGAGCGATGGCCCGAAATAAATGCTCGTCTACCTTGATGTCGAGTAGATACGGTAAGTCCCCACAATTATAGTAGAACAACTGCTTGGTCCTATCGTTCCACTAATCCCATATTTCTTTTAATTCCTGAAGGCTATTTTTCGTTACACTGATATGGGTGTAGTCCCATAATTTTGACGTATTCCCCTCAGCTAGACTATCTCCTTTCTCTAATTGAATATTCTCTGACCAAATACGGACAACCGCGTTATCTTCCACTTTATCAAGAAATTCATTCTCCATGATAAGCTCTCTAATTTAGTAATCGAACTTGAATCGACATTCTTTTGAATTTGAAATGACATGCAAACATAGCAAAAACACAATAAGTCAATACAACGTACAAAAACAAAACACAAAGTAAATAAAAGAGAATCGAACACCTATCTGGGTAACTGCTAGGGTTTCTCGCAATACTATCTAGGGTGGGCTCCTAGGGTCTTTTACATGCGGTTAGGTTCTAAAGTTGAGGTACTCAAACCAGAAGATTCCTTGATCCTCACCCATTATAGGCTCATACAGACTGAGTTCAGTTCAGGGGAATACATTTCCCTATGGCTGCACGGAGATGAAAATCTCATGAAGACATAGGTACGGATGTATCTCAAAAGCGATCCACTATCCTGCACGGAGGTGAAAACCTCACGAAGGAGTAGCTTCTCACTCCCACTTTAAAAGGTAAGACCAAATGGTCCTTATGCAAAATGATGCAAAAATATTCTACGAGAATCAAACCACAATAATCATATGAAATAACACAAACAAATGCAATAAAATGGATCATAATTTTTCAAATCAGATTTTCAATTTTTGGCAACAAGATAGAAAATAATCAATTTTATGGCTTGACTCTCTTATTGTCCCCAACGGAGTCACCAAGCTGTCGAAACCATTTTTTTTGTTGGAAAATGGGGATCCACTTTAAAAACAAAAATGGAGGCTCCACCAATCCTTTTTTTGAGTTGTGATCGGATCACCTTGAGACTGATCATTAAAGCATTTTGATTTATTAAAACAATGATTTTTGCCTAAAAAATCTGAGAAAATAGGTTCGGGAGTCGGTTACGCACGAGGAAGGATTAGCACCCTCGTGACACCCAAAATTGGTACCGAATTGATTAATTAACGTCTTAATGTTGGAAATTTGAAAAGATTTTAAAATACAATCCCTTTTGTTTAAAAAAACTTGATTAAATTAAATTGGATGCCAAGACTCACTTATTTTGAAGAAGTAAAATGTCATGGCCAGTGAGTTAGGATACGACATTTTGAATCCTCGAAATTAAGCTTATCTTTTGACTTTTAAAACTAGTGCATTTAAATTCAAAAAGGATATTCGGTTGTTTGGGTCAAATGAAAAATTGGAACCCAGTAAGTTAGGGCACAATTTCTCAAAATTCCAAATATAGAATATTGCCTTTGTTTTTAGAAATCCTTACTTTGAGATAACAAAATGTCACATCCATTTAGTTAGGACACATCATTTTTGAATTCTCGAAAATAAGTTTTTATTTAACTCATGCACTTTGATTTAAAAATAATTAATTCTTTAGACTTGATGAGAAAAATCAAAACCCAGTAAGTTAGGGCACGATTTCTTTCGAATCTTAAAACGCGGAGTATTTGCTTATTTCAAAACAAAAATCTCATATTCGGGTATGGCTAAACGTGAAAAATCTCATATTTAAAGAGCAATTATGCGACATAAATTTAGTAAACTAATAAAACATAAGAATCATTATAATAATAAATAACAAATATGCATGCCATAACATCATTACTAAAAATGATATTAGCGATATAATAATGACAATTAATACGATAATAATATTAACAACAAAACAAATCATAATGATAACAATAAAAACACAATAAACCGAAGTTACGAGCCTATTTAAAAATTCAAGAAGAAAAAAATATAAACAAAATAATAAATAAACAATTAAGGAGATGAATAAATAAATAAATAAATAAATGAGTAAATGAAATAAATATATGATATTAGATTTAAATATTTTATAAGTAAAATAATATAAATTAATTAATTAGTAAAACTAATATAGAATTTAGGTAGAAATAATGAAAATAATAATAATAATAATAATATGGAAAGTAATAATAATAATAAACACAATAATAATAATAATAATAATAATAATAATAATAATAATAATAATAATAATAAAATTAATTACTTTAATAGTAAAAATGACAAAAAGACTAATTTGAACTTAAAACAGGAATTTGGGGGCAAATTTACAAATAAATAAAGAGAAAAGGGCCCATTTGAACGCTTGAATAACATGGAAGGACCAAATGGGGAAATATCCCCATCCACAAAAACGGTGCTGCTTGCTGTGGGACTAAAATGGAACAGAAATAAAATTACAGGGGCCAAATTAAAAGTACATATATTTAATTGAAATAGGCTTAAAAAGCGGAAGGGCTAAAAGCGCAAATAGTCCTTCAGCTAATGAAAACACGCAGATCCTAGCGGGTCGGGTTGGTTACGCTGTAATTGGCCCAATTTGCTTGGGCCCAACTAACTAAATTAAAACCAAATAAAATAAAAAACCAAACAAAAAATAAATAAAGTCCAATAAAAATAGTCCAAACTTAACAGTTTATTACAAGGCCCAATATAGGCCCAAATCAAACCTAGCCCAAACTAACCCAAACCTAGCCCAAATCATCAAAACCCTAACCTAACCTAAAATCAGAAAAAACAAAAACCTAGCAGCACCCTAGCCGCCGCCGCCATGCACGCTAGCCCCTACACGCGTGCCACCATGTCGGTAGCTCCTCCGTACTCCACAGCTGGCATTCTGTACCTGTAAATAGACAAATAGCACAGCAAAGCTGAAGGAAAAAATATTGTATTTTCATTTTCATTTTGATTTTTGATTTGACTTTAAAAAACGAAGCAAATGATTGTAAATGGTTACATACACGAAATACAAAAAACAAAGATAAAAAATAGTGATTTTCAAGGTAATTTTTTTTTTTTTTTGCGTTTCTGCATTCATCTTTTTATTTTTCATTTTCTTCCGATGTATAAAAGAAAAACAAAACAAAAGGGAAAGAGGTCTTACCTCGCTGGTGGCCTGAGGGGAGTAAATCAAAGAGTTTTTCGGTCTCCCTTTGATCTTCGAAGGCTTTTAGCCAGTTTTAGGGTAGATCGGGGTCACCAGGGGTTAAAATGGTGCAAAAAGGTCGCTTTTGGGATTTCCCAAAAGAATTGAAGTCGCAAGTCAGACGGGTTCAAGGTTGGTTTGCAAGCTTAACAAAGCACTCTATGGGCTTCGTCAAGCAACTCGAGCATGGTTCCAAACTCTCAGATGGTTTCTAGTCGATACACTTGGCTTCTCTGCTTGTTTATGAAACTGAGTGAAGATGCTACACACATTTGACTTTTGCCGTATGAAATACACTTATGAATACCTCGTATAGGCATCGGTAAAGGCTACATAAAATCGAAAACCATTTGAAGAAACCGGTGCTGGTCCCCAAACATCAGCCATATGTAATTGAAGAGGAGCAAAATACTCTGTCATGGACTTAGCAAATGGTTGATTATGCTCTTTGCCAAGATGACAGGCCACACAATTAAGTGGTATTTTATTACAATGAAGCAGGGCTTTAGTGAGAATATCTTTACATGGATGTCCTAGTCTAGAATGCCATATATGTAAAGGAATGGAAAGATTAGCTGAGAAGCATTGTGCCAACTCTGACGACCCAACCGAGCCACTTCTGGATGCATTTGTGAGATGAAGTTTGTATAGACCAAGGTGCACTGAGCCACGCAAAAGGACCTCCCTGGTTTGAAGATCATGCACTTGACATTATGTAGGAAGAAACTCGAATATCACCTGATTATCTTTTGTAAACTTGGACACTGATAACAGATTTTTAGCTATACCAGGTACAAACAACAAATAGCGCATATACAATGGTTGAGTTCTAATGAGAAAAGAAGACTGACCAGTAGCTAATACATGTAGAGTAGCACCACTAGCAACAAATACTTTACTTGGACCATTGCAAGAGGAATTGTTAGTCATGGAACTAGCCGAATTTGTCAGATGATGGGCTGCACCTGAATCAAGATACCAGTCATTATCTCAAATTGTCTCTAGAGTTGCAAAGCAAGCTTGAGGTTGAGCATTGGTAGAAACTGGAGTACTAACATGTTGAGATGAGGGAACAACAAAAGGGTTAGTCCACAGAGAGACTGAACCAAGTTGGAAGTACCAGCCCAATTGAGGACTAGGAACAGGAGAAGGATACAGAGGCATGGTAGGTGACATCCACGTTAGTACAGTAGCCCCTGGTCCAACCATGCAAACATTTTCTTGCGCAGTGGGGGGTCTATATCTAGTACTTTTATAAGTGGTCTCAAACCTATGATAACTACGGTCAATAAGATGACTTATTTTCCCATATAGCTAACATTGAATGCGTGCCCCTGATGATCTACCACAGCCACAACCTCGAGTTGAAGAAGGGTGATAGACAGGAGTATCAGAACTGGTACTTGTAGACTCGTCAGATGAATGAGTCACTACATTAGCCGAGCTAGATACCTCAAAGATGGAGACTTGTTGGTGATCTTCTGCATCAATCATCATAGTTGTAACACCTTGAATGGTGTAAGGTATTTGGCTAGCCATGATAATGGTTATAACTGACTCATTGATCATTTTTTTTGAGTTTTAAAATTTATAAAGAGAATGATCGAACCTGAAAACTAACTCCTCTGACAATGACTTAAGTCAAGTGCACCTATCGAATAATAGTATAGCTTAGGCAAGACTAGATTGTCGAACCCAAAGGAACTAAAAGTACTAATACTAAACCTTCTTTCCATTATTTAGCCTAAATATTAAGTGATTGGTTGTTTAATCTAAAACTAATTGACTACTAAACTAAAGACACAAAGAAAAAAAGAAGGAATTGGGGAAATACTTGAGGAAAACTCAGTTGACTAAGATGATACCCTTAGGAAGAATCCACTTAGACTTCACTTGTTATCTAACATTGAACCAGAGATTTATTCACTTGACTTGATTCGTAGGATTCCCTAATTTATATTAAACCTCTCTCGAGGCAAATAACATTTAACCCTAGGTTGATTTATTGAAATCTCTTTCTAATTAAAACCCTTAGAATCTCATTAACTCAATATATGGGCTCTCATATTAGGTTTCACCCTAATCCAGCAAAATCTCGTTACCCTATCTCTAGGCGCGCGATCAACTCCGCTTAATTATGCTAGATCTACTCTTAAGTAGGGACTTTTGCTCCACCACCTAAGCACATCGAACTTGAATCAATATCTCAAAAATATTAACACAAGAATTAAGCTCACATAATTAAGAATAAATCAAATATTTATCATATAGTTCAGAAAACAATAACAAGATTCATCTTAGGTTTCATCCCTTTCAGGTATTTGAAGGGTTTAGTTCATAACAATAAAAGAAAACATCTCAAAAGAAAAGATAAAACAAAACATAAGAAATCCCTAAAACTCCCTGAAGGAATTTAATGAGAGATCTGCCGTCTTGAGTATAATTATGGCTTCTTGAGATGGATCAATTGGCTTCCTTCGAGTGATTCCCACAAATCTAACCTTTCTAGCTCGGCTCTTTGGCCTAGCTACCTGCTGGCTCTGGCAGAAGGTTTCTGCCGAACTCCCTTAAAGGTTATGCTTAGGGTTTTTATATAGGTTCTTGGAATGCTTTAATTGGCCCCTAAGCATCCTAATTTAAGTATAATTCCTACTCGGGTGTTTGAATAGGCTTTGGAATGTGTTTCTTTGCCTTCAAGTATCCAAATCCAAGTGAAATTCCTCTTGGCCGCGGCAGGGACACGCCCATGGCACACGTCCGGGTGAATCAACTTCAAGCCGTGTTCAGGTCTGTTGATGGAGGCACGACCGTGTGAATCGTGGTTAGGTCGTGTTTGAACTTCTCTTAAGAGGCACGGTGTAATAGCTCAATTTTGGGGCTAATCAGAACAGTGGTCTCTGGACCACTAATTTGAGGTTGAAGAAAATTATTTTAGTATTATTTTATGTGTTATGGTACTAATATATGGCTATATGGAAATTTTGGTGCTTTAATTTTAGCAATAGCATGCTTAATTGTGAAAAAGGACTAACTTGCACAAAGCGTAAAAGTTCTATATTATAAGGTAGAGGTACCTAATAGCTATAAAATGTAAATTTGGAGGATTTTACAGTGCAATTGGGTTATTCATCTAGTGATGGTCGGCCATAGGAAGCTAGGAGGACAAGAGCATTAATTTTTAGTCAAATTTGGTGATAGTTGTTGACTAGTTGACTAAAATATGATAAAATAAGGGAAAGCCATCATCTTTTTTTTTCTCTTATCTTCCTCTTCCACCGATTTTTACACTCAAAAGAAGGGTTTTGGATCCTTGAGATTTTAGCAACTTGTCCTCACCCAAGTAAGCGATTTTTGGTGGTGTTAATTGATAATTTTTGTGTTTTTGGAGTCCATAAAGCTTAAGCTAACTAATGAGGGGACTAATTTGAGATATGGTTGAAAGTCTAGGGACTCGCCATGAGAGTATTTATGTTGTTAGCTGAGTTTTCATGGAAGAAAATGAATGTTAAGGAGGTGAGAAACAACTTTTGTGAAAGGTGTTAGCATAAAAGCACCTAAATAGGACTTGAATGCAAAGATTTAGTTTGTCATAAATGCATGAAATAGTTGAATTGTAAGAGAAATAAATGTTAATCTATGCTTGTTTATTGAGAAAATGTGATGAAAAATAAATTACGAGCCTAGGGGTAAAATCATAATTTTGCCAATGTACAAGGGCAAAATGGTAATTTTTGCCCAAGTGTAGTATTTGATGTATTATGATCATAGAATGATCTAAACAAATGAATTTCATTGTTATAGATCAAGAAGAGCGCGGAATCAACCTTGACCGTGGGAAAGGCAAGGTGATTGAGTAAATCGCTAGCTAACACGTTTTGCATCGAGGTAAGTTTATGTGCAAGTAATATATATATTTTCGTAAACATTATGTTGCTAATTAGTGTATGGCATGATTGAGAACATATGTGGTTCTAGTGGGTTGAGTAATTATTGTATGAATGACGAAATAATCGTATGAATGTGTATTGACAATATTTGATGGTGGGCTATGTGCGATACCACCTTGTTGCTTAATTACAATGGGCTATGTGCGATACCATCGTCTATATATATATATATATATATTTGGTGGGCTATGAGCGATACCACCTTAACTAATCTTTTGGTGGGCTATGTGCGATACCACCGTAATCAATCTTTTTGGTGGGCTATGTGTGATACCACCCTAATAAAGGCTGATGGTGGGCTAAGTGCAAAACCACCGAGTAATTTGACTATGAGAAATGAAATTAGAGATAGTGATGTGTTTTACTATGTGATATTGCGATGCTAAGTGCAGGGGAACTTGTTAATGAATGCATGTATTAAGCTTGTGATATGGTTGCAATGTGGGAATGGAGAAAATGAGTAAGCATGATCATGAATGTAGATTGTTTCTCGCTTTATGTAATTGTTTAATACATGTTATAATGTTATATTGTTTACATGTAAACTTACTAAGCTTAAAGCTTACTCCCCCTTCTCTTTTTCCCTTATTTTATAGAGTTTAAGAGCCGAGCCGAGATACGCCGATAACAAGGAGGCCGCCCACACTATCTGTTCACCTCGATATATTCAGATTTACTAATTTTGTGTATGGCATGTATAGGAGCTAGACTAGATAGATTATTTTGTTATTTTAGCCAAAGGTGTATTGGCTCTTGCTAAGACATTAATTTTGTAAATTGCCAAGAATGATGGCACATTTTATCATATATGAAATTTCAAAGTTATCAATGTGAGTGCATGTTGAATTATGAGATGTTTATTAGTTGGTTGAATAAACTCATATAGTGTAAGGTATAGAGGTGCTAGAAGCTTGGCAAACAGCCTCGTTCTGTCTACATGGGTAGGCACACGGGCGTGTGTCTAGACCATGTGTGACACATGATCTGCCCACGTGCATGTGACTTGGCCGTGTGTCCCTTGCATGTTAACATTCTAAGTTAGAATAGACCATGGACTGTACACACGGGCGTGTCCAGGCCGTGTTAAATTAGTCAGTAACTCCCTACGATTTAAAGCCACGGGTATGTTATGAGGGTACACGAGCATGTTCCATTCCACATGGGCGTGTGCCCTAGCCGTGGGAGTTTTGGCAGAATGCTGGGGTTTTTGGACACGGTGTGAGCACATGGGCATGTGAGACTACACACGGGCATGTGTGTCTTCTAATACGGGTGTGTACTCCTTGTTTAGTTGAGAAGAAAATTTTATGGATCGTAAGAGTTTCTGATATAGTCCCGAGAGCCCTCGTATGTACAAGTGAGATCCCGTAAGTTGTAAATAAAGTTGTTGTAGTGACTCAAGTAGAGTAGTCGCGTGAGCTTAAGTGGCAATCAAGTAGTTTTGTACAGTAACGCTTTTGCCCGATTTCGACGGGGATTGTGGGTAAGGGTGTTACATTTAGTGGTATTAAAGTTATGGTTTAGTCAATTCTAGGACTACCATAGCGTGTGTGGGAGTCTAGCTTTACATGCCATAAGCGTATAATGATAGTGTGGTGGCTTCTGATGATTTTAAACTTATTTTATGTAGCATATAGATTCTGATCAATCGGCTACTGATGACGCAGCTAGTAATGCACCGGCTCCTGTGCAAGGGACCACGCCTGTGCAGAGTGAACCCGATACTAGGGGTCAAGGAGAAGAGGCTCGGGAAGTCTTTCTCCAAATGATGAGCAATTGGGACACTGAGTATGTACGAGCTAACCCTAATGCTCAACCTCCTCCACCTCCTCTTATACCTCAGTCAGTTCCTGTGCCTTTCCAAGGTATAGAAATGGTGAGGGCAAATAAGCCCCCAGTGGACAAAATTCAGAAGCAAGGAGCTAAAGATTTTCGAGCTAATAAAGATGATGACCTTGAGCGGGTGGAGTTCTGGCTTGATAACTCAATGAGGGTTTTTGATGAACTCTACTGTACCCCTGAGGAGAGCTTAAAATGCGCTGTATCTTTGTTGAGGAACTCGACATACCATTGGTGGAAAACGTTGACATCAGTGGTTCCTAAAGGGAGGGTAACTTGGGACTTCTTCTTGGAAGAGTTCTGAAAGAAGTATATAAGTCAACGATTTGTAGACTAGAACCAAAAAGAATTTCTTGGGTTAAAGCAAGGAAAAATAACTGTGGCGGAATATGAGCGTGAATTTGTTCGGCTCAGTAAGTACGCACAAGAATGTGTATCCACGGAGGCTACCTTATGCAAGATATTTGAAGATAGGTTGAATGAAGACATCAGACTTCTAGTTGGGATTTTAGAGCTAAAAGAATTTGTGGTATTGGTAGATCGGGCTAGGAAGTCTGAAAAATTGAATAAGGAAAAGAGGAAAGCCTTGAGTGAGCTCGGGATGCGAGGAAGAGGCCGATGAGCAAATCATACCAAGCTCAATTGAAGAGGTCCAGGGAAGTAAACCCTCGAATGACTACGTCAGACAGGCATTTCCAAAGAGAGCGAGGTAACATGTATTCAGGTTCAAGAGTTCAGGCCACCTCAATGGCAAGTGTGGGCAATCCAAAGTACAAACTTGAGTGCCCAAGTTGTGGCAGACATCACACTGGGGAGTGTTGGGGAACAATCGAAATTGTTATAAGTGTGGATCTCCCGACCATTTCATTCGAAACCGTCTTGAAAGGGATGACAAGGAGAAGAAGCAAGAGATAAGATCAAGCAGTGCATCCTTTAAAGGTAGGCCACAAAAGAACCCGGGAGGTGGGACTAGTGGTACAAGTGTATCACGAGATACTACTGTCAGCTCAGAGGGTCGGGCGCCAGCAAGAACCTATGCTATTCGTGCTCGAGAAGAGGCATCATCGCCAGATGTAATAACGGGTACATTTTTTCTCTATGACACCTCTGTTATTGCTTTGATTGACCCGTGGTCGACCCATTCTTATATTTGTATGAGATTGGCATTTAGTTTGAATATGACTATTGAGTCTACTAAATTTTTGATAAAAGTATCAAACCCACTAGGTAAATAGGTGTTAGTTGACAAGGTGTGTAGGAACTGTCCCTTAACAATTAAGGGTCATTATTTTCCAGCAAACCTTATGTTGTTACCGTTTGATGAGTTTGATTTGATTCTTCGTATGGATTGGTTGACTGCCATTCTGTTTTAGTGAATTGTGGTAGTAAATTTATTGAATTGAAGTGTAAAAATGGAAATGTTATTCGGGTTGAATCAGGTGAGTCAGATAGTCTACCGGTGATGATTTCGTTCATGGTAGTTGAGAAATATTTGAGAAAAGGGTGTGAGTCGTATCTCACCTTTGTACTGAACACTCAAGGGTCTGAAGCAAAGATTGAAATCGTGCTAGTTGTATGTGAGTATCCGGATGTATTCCCAGAAGAGTTACCTAGACTACCTCTAATCAGAGAGGTTGAGTTTGGAATTGAGTTAGTTCCGAGAACGGCACCTATTTCCATCGCTCCATATAGGATGGCACCGTTGGAGTTGAAAGAACGGAAGGTCCAGTTGCAAGAGTTGACGGATAAGGGTTTTGCAAGACCAAGCTATTCACTGTGGGGTGCTCCGGTGTTGTTCATGAAAAAGAAAGATGGATCGATGAGATTGTGTATAGACTACAGATAGCCCAACAAGGTGATAGTGAAAAATAAGTATCCTTTACCGAGGATAGATGATCTATTTGATCAACTGAAGGGAGCTATGGTGTTCTCCAAGATTGATTTAAGATCTGGTTATTACCAGTTGAGGGTTAAGGAATGAGATGTGCCGAAAATAGCATTCAGGACTAGGTATGGCCATTATGAGTTTCTGGTCATGTCGTTCGATTTAACGAATGCTTCTGCGATATTTATGAACTTAATGAATCGTATCTTCAAATCGTATTTGGACAAGCTCGTGGTTGTTTTTATTGATGACATATTGGTTTACTCCCGAGATGAGAGTGATCATGCAAAGCATTTCAGAATTGTCTTGCAGACTTTGAGAGACAAGCAATTATATGCCAAATTTAGCAAGAGCGAATTTTGGCTCCGAGAGGTCAAATTTCTAGGACACATTGTGTCGGGTGAGGGTATTAGAGTTGATCCAGGAAAGATCTCGGCTATTGTGGAGTGAAAACCACCAAGGAATATGTTGGAAGTTAGAAGCTTTTTGGGTTTAGTGGGGTACTATAGGCGGTTTATGAAGGGATTTTCTATGATTTCTACTCCGATGACAAAATTATTGCACAAGGATGTTAAGTTTGAATGGACTGAAAAATGCCAATAGAGTTTCGAGAGATTGAAAATGTTGTTGACAAAAGCACCGGTTTTGGTACAGCCTGAGTCAGGAAGGGAGTTTTGTGGTCTACAATTGAAACACCCCACACCCGGCCCACGAGCCTGAACCAGATCTGGTATGTTCCTAAAGTAAACCGCTTTCAAAACATTTTCGATACTTAGAGAAAATTGTAAATTTTTAGGAAAACTATTATTTTGAGTTGGGCTTAGATTGGAAACCCATGTATTTGATCTTGTAAGCCCATTTAATTAAATACATCCAATATAGTTCTTAGCATGAAACTTAACAGTAAGCAAACATAAAGTATAATCCACTGGGCCTTAAGGCCTTATTACATCAAGTAAAACCCAAAATAGAATAAACTTTCTAAAAATAAAATTAAGTCCAAACTAAATGAAATTTTTCGCATGTAGCATGGCCACCTCATGGTCCACCGGCCCGGTCCGTCACGGCTCATCACCTGAAAAATAATTCCCAAAATGGGGTGAGTCAACAGACTCAATGTGCACACAATACTATCATTCAATAAATCAGGCATTCATGTTCAAATCATCAAGTCCATATGATAATGAAATTATGATGCAACCCAAACCCAATCCTAATGGTCCATCCGCTACACACCACCCGTACCTGCCATTTACACCGTGGGGACTACTAAGTCAACCCTCCATCCGCTACGCTCCATTGAAGGCATTCGCCCATATACGTTGTGTCATTAGACACTATAATCAAATTTATATGTTGTGTCATTAGACACTATTGTAACCGAAGTTACCAAAATTTCACAATGTGACCGTAGTCAACATATTTCGTTGGTGAGACCGAAGTCAACACCTTCGTTGGTGAGACCGAAGTCAACACCTGTTCTCCCCCTTTCACAAAAATCCCGAATGCCCCAAAAATTTATATATTATGCATAACTTAATTTCATGTTCATACACATATATTCGCATGTTATAAAATAACATATTTCACAATCCTATCAGAAGTAGGAAACGTACCTAGGTACTTTTTGCCACATTTGTGGTACATAGCCACATTCACATTCTTATTCATGATCATATATTAAAATATTTAGCCATAAAATATTGAAGGATAGTAAGGGTACACACCTGTTTCGCTTAATAGATTCCTTGAGATCTCGAGAATCCCGATCTAATTTTTAGATCTATTATCTCCTATATTCGGCCATCATATAAGTCACATTAATAAACCTATTTGGCTTTAAAACAAAACCAAATCCTAGTAGGATTTGTAAAAAGACTCACCTTTGCCGATTTGGTGTTTATACAAATCCCGAAAGTTTGGTTTTTCCTCTACCTGATATTCGGCCAACCTTGTATTTCAATATGGGTTAGTTTTTCGGCTTTTCAAAAATTAAGGAATTGATCTAGATAATCTCACAACCATTGGCCGAATATTTTAGAGGCTTACCTTATGATTCCGAATCCCGAAAGTTCCCTTTTGTCTTGAATATCTGTCGAAATTCCTAAAATTCATATGTTAGATCCGATCTAACTTTAATAAGTTGTAACTGGCCTTTGGCCGAATATGTCTTACCTTAATTTCCTCGAATCTGAAATCCCGAAACTCCTCCTTTGACATTCGGCCATAGACATAAGAGAGGTTATTTCCCTAAATCTTGATTAAACGATTTAAAGGAACAAGAATCAATTGTTCTTACCTTAGATCCTTGATCTTTATGTTCAACGATTATGGAAACCTGAGATCCCTTGCATATTCGGCCATGATCAAGAAAAATGGGAATTAGGCCTTTACTTTTAAGAACTAGAAAAGAGAGGGAATTGAATGGCTTAACCTTACCTTGATGCCTTTAATCCCTTGCTTCCTTGTCTTGAGTTCTTGAGATCCGGCTATGGAGATTTAACCGAGATCTAAGAGAAAGGTTTTGACTTAACAATGACAAAGGGAGGAAAAGAAAAGATGGAGTCCTTGCTTAGGGGAAATTTCGGCAAAGAGAGGGGAAGAGAGAGCAAAATTTCGGCAAGGTAGAGTGAATGAGAGAAAAGTCTCAATTTTCCTCTTTAACTGAAATTGCTAGACCAAGAGTCCAAAACTTGGCCACTACTCTCCCAAGTGATAATTTAATCTCCATTAATTATCACCTAATTAAATTAAAAAGTCTTTAATCCATCCTTTAATTCCTCATTTATCTTAGTAGAGAAAATCCTTTATTTATCACTTTAATTTGACAAGTTTTAATAAAATAAAACTCTTCCCTTTTAGCAAACAAGTGCCGTTCACCCCTAGCCTTGGGAAGCAAAATTAAACCTTCCATATTTGCTTTCCAAGTGACTCGAACTCAGGCCATTTCCATAAACCTTAAGTGACACCCTCAGACCACTTTTCCAAGCCCAATTGTGTGTCAAAATTCACCAACTTTTTCTTTTAAGGCCCTCTTGCCCTTATTTCCTATTTTGGGCTTTAAAATTTGTCATTCCGCCTTATTTCTAAGTTTCCTAAAATTTTCAATGGCTCTATAACTTGCCATTTTCCTTACATCTTCGTGTTTCCAAAATGTTCAGTTTCCAAAATGTTTAGGTTTCCAAAATGTTCGTGTTTCCAAAATGTTTCCAAAATGTTTAGGTTTCCAAAATGTTTCCAAAATGTTCGTGTTTCCAAAATGTTCAGGTTTCCATTTCCATTTTCATTTTCATTTCCATGCATTTCTAGGTTTCCAAAAGTATCAAAAATTTATTCATAGTACTTGAAACTTGTCATTTCATACAATTAAACTGGAAATGCATAGGCCCTATTCAGGATGTTACAGTTCTACCCCCCTTAAACAAAATTTCATCCCCGAAATTTCCTAACTAAAATAGTTGAGGGTATTGCTGTCTCATGGTCTCCTCTGACTCCCATGAAGCTTCTTCCGGTCCATGATTGCGCCATAGCACTTTGACTAGAGGAACTGTCTTCTTTCGTAGTACTTTCACATCACGTTCCAAGATCCGAATCGGTTCTTCCTCATAGGATAAGTCTGGCCTTAGTTCCACCTCTTCAACCGGTACCACATGAGATGGATCCGATCGATAGCAACGTAACATGGACACATGAAATACGTCATGCATCTGCTGCAATTTTGGTGGCAACTCTAATTGGTATGCCACTAGCCCAACTCGCTTCAGTACTTGATAGGGCCCTACAAACCTTGGGCTTAACTTCCCTTTGCGACCGAACCTCATAACCTTCTTCCAAGGCGAGACTTTTAGGAATACTTGGTCTCCCACTTCAAACTCTATTTCCTTTTGCCTAAGGTCTGCGTACGACTTTTTCCTATCAGAGGCTTCCTTCAACCGTGCCCGAATTAACTCAACCTTCTCTTCAGTTTCTGCCACCAACTCGACCCAAAACTCTGCGTTCTCCTAACTCGGTCCAACAAGTAGGTGTTCTACACTTCCTTCCATATAATGCTTCAGACGGTGCCATCCGAATGTTGGCTTGATAGTTTGTTGTTATAGGCGAATTCAGCTAAAGGCAAGTAATCTTCCCAACTTCCTCGAAAATCCATTACACGACCTCTCAACATATCCTCCAACACTTGTATAACCTGCTCAGATCGCCCGTCGATTGTGGATGAAAAGTCGTAGTGAAGTCTAGCTTAGTGCCTAAAGCTTGATGAAGTGCTTTCCAAAATCGAGACGTAAACCTTGGGTCTCTATCAGAGATGATCGACATTGGTACTCCATGTAATCTCACAATTTCCGCCACATACAACTTAGCCAACTTCTGAAGAGAATAATCCATTCTGACTGGGATAAAGTGTGCGGACTTGGTCAAACGATCCACTATCACCCATACCGAGTCCTTCTTAGTAGGCGTAAGGGGAAGCCCACTAACGAAGTCCATGGTAATTCTTTCCCACTTCCATTGGGGAATCTCGATTGGTTGGAGCAATCCTGATGGGACTTGGTGTTCACCTTAACTTGTCGACATGTCAAACATTTCCCACAAATTCACCACTTCTCGCCTGTCGACCACCAAAATTGTTCCCTTAGATCTCTATACAGCTTGATGCCTCCGGATGCATAGCACAAGGGCTACCATGCGCTTCCGAAGAATCCTTTGTCTCAACTCCTTATTCTTCGGCATACAGACTTTACCCTTGTAGCACAATACTCCTTCATTGTTGACATCATAATCCTCTAATCCCCCATTGCATTTCTTGCTTGCAACTTAGTACTTAAGTCATTATCACCAACTGTCCCTCCTTTACTTCCTTTAGCCATGTGGGCTCGACTTGTAACTCGCCAACAAAGCTTCCATCATCATCTGAGACTTATATGAGCGAACAAAGCCCGTAGATCCGATACAACCTTCGACTTAGGGCATCGGCTACTACATTCGCCTTGCCCGGATGATACTCTATTGAGCAAATCGTAGTCCTTCAAAGAATTCCACCCACCTTCGTTGCCTCAAGTTCAACTCTTTTCGAGTTAATAAATACTTAAGGCTCTTGTGGTGCTGTAGATAATCGACCTTTCTCCATAAAGGTAGTGCCTCCAAACCTTAGGGCGAAAACCACCACTGCTAGCTCTAAGTCATGAGTTGGGTAGTTAAGCTTATGAGGCCTTAGCTGCCGAGACGCATAAGCAACCACTTTGCCATCTTGCATTAACACACACCTAACCCCGTGTCTAAGCATCACAAGACACCACAAATTCCTTTCCGCCTCCCATGAATTAACACTTGAGCCTCTGTCAACACCTTCTTAAGCTTTTCAAAGCTCTCTTGTCGCTTATTAGTCCATTCAAGGTAATTCCTTCCTTAGTAACTTGGTTAAAGCGCGCTATTGACGAGAATCCTTCCACGAACCTTCTGTAATAGCCTGCCAAGCCTAAGAAACTGCGGATTTTAGCCACGGACCTAGGTGGTTTCCAATCCAACACTGCTTCGATCTTCCTAGGATCCACTCTTATTCCTTCTGCGGATACCACATGTCCTAGGAATGCCACCTCCTTAAGCCAAAATTCGCACTTGCTGAATTTGGCATAGAGCTTCTTTTCCCTTAACACTTCCAACGCGACTCAGAGATGCTCATCATGCTCCTCCTCCGACTTCGAATACACCAAAATGTCATCGATGAACACCACGACAAATCTATCCAAGTAGGGTTGAAAACCCGATTCATCATGTCCATGAACGCGGCCGAGCATTCGTCAACCCAAACGGCATCACCATAAACTCAAGTGACCATATCTTGTCCTAAAAGCGGTCTTATGGATATCGCCTCCTTCACCTTCAATCGATGGTATCCCGACCAGAATCGATCTTCGAAAACATGCGGCTCCCTTGGTGATCGAATAAGTCATCGATCCTTGGCAAGGGATACTTGTTCTTAATGGTCACTTATTTAATCGACGGTAGTCTATGCACATACGCATAGTTCCGCCCTTCTTCTTCACAAATAAGACCGGTGCTCCCCACGGAGACACACTGGGTCGGATGAACCCACGGTCCAACAGCTTCTTGTATCTCGAGCCTTGAGCTCCACTAACTCCTTTGGTGCCATTCGGTATGGAGAGATTGACAGGAGCTGTCCCCCAGAGCAAATCAATCCCAAATTCCACCTCCCCGTCTGGGGTATTCCCGATAACTCTTCCGAAACACATCTACGAAGTCCCTTACCGCCTAACTCCATTAACCCTTTCTCCTTTCCACCTATCGACTTACAAAAGCTAAGAACGCTTTGCAACCTTTCTTAACCATCTTCTCACCTTCAAAGGTCAAACTACATTAGATAAATAGTTCCTCCTTTCTCCGATCATTATTACCACTTCATCTTCCGGGTTCTTAGTTCCATACGCTTAGTCAAGACAATCCAACACGGCTCGGTGTTCTACTAACCAATCCATTCCGAGTATAAGCTCAAACTCTCAAGGGTAACTCCATTAAGTCCGCTCGAAAGTTCACTCCTTAAATCTCTGGGGTACATTCCAAAGATCTTGTCTACCACTATAGTTTGGCCTAATGGGCTTACTATACCATTTGCCTATCGAGAGTTCGAGTCTAGGCCTAGTGTTTTCACTACACTACTTGCAACATAGGAATGGGTCGAGCCCACATCAATCAAAGCAAAGTAGGGTTTGTCAAAATAAAGAACGTCTGGGTTATTACGTCCGCGTCTCCATCTTCCCTTCTGAACCGCATAAACCAAACCCGATTGTCTTGCATCGGCATTAGCATTAGTACTCGACCACGTGTGCCACGGCCTCTGCTGCACCACTACCACGGTTACTCGAACCACGACCCCGTTGAGGCTGCTGTCCGCCTCTACCGGTCTGGCTAACATTCTGAACTATCGGTCGACTCTCGTCTGATTATTTGGGGCAATCCTTAAACATATGGTCCTTGGACCCATACCTAAGACATGCTCCTATCTTTTTCCAACACTCCCCTAGATGCCTCTTTCCACAATGCTCACAAGGACGAATCTGCCAGCCCGTGCCATTTTGTTGATTTCATGGCCCGTCAACCCTAGGCCTCTTGTAACCCTTTCCTGATGACCCAAACCCTCTTTTGGCCTTATTCTTATCCACGGTCTGCTTAGTAGCATCCTTAATCCCCTCGGCCACCTTGGCCTTTTCTACCACAACAGAGAATTCCCGCTCCTGATGCGGTGCTATTAACAGTCTTAAATCATCTCTCACCGTCCTCAAACGGACACAACGTTCATGCTCATTGCCACTACCCTCGAGCATAGCGGCTCAACCTCGTAAATTCGCCTCATATTCTGCGACGGACTTACTCCCTTGTACTAACCCTAGAAAAGCCTTCCTCCGCTCATCTCAGATACGGTTCCTACATACTTCTTCCGAAAGGCCTCTTTAACAAACTCCTGTGTCAAATTTTTAGTCATGCGGTACCATCCCGAAACAATCAACCACCATTGATACGCTTCATCGCGTAACAATGCCACCATCCCTTTCAACTTTTCCTCCGAGTCAAATCAAGCTCATCCATTATACGCCCGTTGCTTCCAACCAAGACTCACCAGTCTTGGGTGCCACATTGATACTCCTCGAAACATTTCGCCCATTAGCTTGGAGCCGCTCAGTACCGACTTTTGATTTCCTCCATTTCCTCCTGCACCGCCACCAATTCCAACTCTCGCGAGCGACTGCGACACGACCTCTTCCCCTTCCGAGCTGCCGCTCAACATTAACATTTGGGGGTGGTGGTGGCGGTGGCATCTCATTGTCGGACCCTTGACCCGACCTAACGGGTTCGACACGGTCATCCTTCCTCTTCCTCGACCACGACGACCACGCCCTCTAAAGCTCATTTTCTAACGTCGAGATCCGATTAAGAAATTTTATGGATTTGTCAATGTTTCACTTATTTATCAATAAGAAGTTTTATGAGAAGGATTTTAGAGTGGTTCTTTCAGTATCATACAAACACACGATCTTTTCCATTCTTCCATTCATTCATCAAACAAGTATGAACTTCCGCTCATTCGGAGAAACGTTGTAGTTTTTGTTGTTTGTTGTTGTTTTCCACTACCCGGGGTATTTTCGTAATTTTGTCCTCTGTGGTATTTTCGTAATTTTCAGAGAAAACATTTCTTGGGGTTTTGTCAAAATTTATTTTTTTGAAAATTTTGAAGTCTAGGGTGATTTGAAAAATTTTGAAACCGGGTATTTTGGTAATTTTTCACAAATCGAGTAAATTTGTAAAATTTTATAGATTTAGGTATTTCAAAAGTTGTAAAACTTTGAGGGTTCTTTTCGAAAATTGTTCCTTCAAAAATGGGGATATTGTAAAAATTTTGGAAATTAGGGTCATTTTGGTAATTTTGTAAGTTAGGGGTAATTTTGTAATTTTTCCAAAATCACGGTATTTTGATGTTTTACAAATTAGGGTTTTTGAATGTTTATGAAATGTTGAAATTTTGGTAAAGCTGTTGAGTAGTTGAACATTTTATAAACTAAGGGCGTTTTGGTAATTTCACTGCTAAGGGCATTTTTGTAATTTTCGTAAATCAAGAGTTTTCAGAAAATGTTGTAAAAAGTAATTTTCTCAGATTTAAAAGAAAGTTCTAAAAGTTTGAAAAAACTAGGGCTTGTTGTTTTGTTCTTTCTTTTTTTTTTTTAAAACATGGCTAGTTCCCTTTCGGGTTTTAGTCCCTTATGTTTAGCCTATGACCGAGCCCTCTTGGTCAGGGTGAACCAAAGCTACGCACCAGGCAGGATTCGTGTGGAGAGGAGGTGAGTCACGCGGACTGCTTAAATACCAAGCTCCCACCGAAACCATTCCTAGACATGCGCACAGAGGTTGCCACACCACTGAGCCCTCTGAGTTATGGTGAACCAAAGCTACGCACCAGGTAGGATTCCTGCGAAGAGGAGGTGAGTCACTAGGACTGCTTAAATACCAAGCTCTTCCGGATCCAATCCTAGACATGCGTACAGGGGTTACCACACCACTAGCTCAATGACTTAGCCATAGGTTGATTCAGTGTATTAAGTCTTATGTATCTGTGTTTGAGTAAACTAACCCTAGGGTTCAAGTTCTTATCATTCTATTCTACGCTCCATGCCTTTTCTACCCTTATATAAATCATGTAATCACACATATGGTTAAGGGTACTTACCGTGGATCATGGGTTTGAGACTTAGGGCCATGCCAAAGCGCTTATTTTCAAAGAAAATCATTTGGGCTCGAATTCAAAACGTTTTGGGCCTTAGTCCACAGGCCGAGAGTTTAAAACTGGGCTCTGATACCAAATTGAAACACCCCACACCCGGCCCACGAGCCTGAACCGGATCTGGTATGTTCCTAAAGTAAACCGCTTTCAAAACATTTTCGATACTTAGAGAAAATTGTAAATTTTTAGGAAAACTATTATTTTGAGTTGGGCTTAGATTGGAAACCCATGTATTTGATCTTGTAAGCCCATTTAATTAAATACATCCAATATAGTTCTTAGCATGAAACTTAACAGTAAGCAAACATAAAGTACAATCCACTGGGCCTTAAGGCCTTATTACATCAAGTAAAACCCAAAATAGAATAAACTTTCTAAAAATAAAATTAAGTCCAAACTAAATGAAATTTTTCGCATGTAGCATGGCCACCTCATGGTCCACCGGCCGGTCCATCACTACCATCACCGAAAAATAATTCCCAAAATGGGGTGAGTCAATGACTCAATGTGCACACAATACTATCATTCAATAAATCAGCATTCATGTTCAAATCATCAAGTCCATATGATAATGAAATTATGATGCAACCCAAACCCAATCCTAATGGTCCATACGCTACACACCACCCGCACATTCGCCATTTACACCGTGGGGACTACTAAGTCAACCCTCCATCCGCTACGCCCATTGAAGGCATTCACCATATACGTTGTGTCATTAGACACTATAATCAAATTTATACGTTGTGTCATTAGACACTATTGTAACCGGTTACCAAAATTTCGCAATGTGACCGTAGTCAACATATTTCGTTGGTGAGACCAAGTCAACACCTTCGTTGGTGAGACCAAGTCAACACTGTTCTCCCCTTTCACAAAAATCCCAATGCCCCAAAAATTTATATATTATGCATAACTTAATTTCATGTTCATACACATATATTCGCATGTTATAAAATAACATATTTCACAATCCTATCAGAAGTAGGAAACGTACCTGGGTACTTTTTGCCACATTTGTGGTACATAGCCACATTCACATTCCTATTCATGATCATATATTAAAATATTTAGCCATAAAATATCAAAGGATAGTAAGGGTACACACTGTTTTCGCTTAATAGATTCCTTGAGATCTCGAGAATCCCGATCTAATTTTTAGATCTCATATCTCCTATATTCGCCATCATATAAGTCACATTAATAAACCTATTTGGCTTTAAAACAAAACCAAATCCTAGTAGGATTTGTAAAAGATTCACCTTTGCCGATTTGGTGTTTATACAAATCCCGAAAGTTTGGTTTTTCCTCTACCTAATATTCGCCAACCTTGTATTTCAATATGGGTTAGTTTTTCGCTTTTCAAAATTAAGGAATTGATCTAGATAATCTCACAACCATTGGCGAATATTTTAGAGGCTTACCTTACAAATTCAATCCGAAAGTTCCTTTTGTCTTGAATATCCGTCAAATTCCTAAAATTCATATGTTAGATCCGATCTAACTTTAATAAGTTGTGGCGGCCTTTGGTCGAATATGTCTTACCTTAATTTCCTAATCAAATCCTCAAACTCCTCCTTTGACATTCTACCATAGACATAAGAGAGGTTATTTCCTAAATCTTGATTAAACGATTTAAAGGAACAAGAATCAATTGTTCTTACCTTAGATCCTTGATCTTTATGTTCAACGATTGTGGAAACATGAGATCCCTTGCATATTCAACCATGATCAAGAAAAATGGGAATTAGGCCTTTTACTTAAGAACTAGAAAAGAGAGGGAATTGAATGGCTTAACCTTACCTTGATGCCTTTAATCCCTTGCTTCCTTGTCTTGAGTTCTTGAGATCCGCTATGGAGATTTAACCGAGATCTAAGAGAAAGGTTTTGACTTAACAATGACAAAGGGAGGAAAAGAAAAGATGGAGTCCTTGTTTAGGGAAATTTTGGCAAAGAGAGGGGAAGAGAGAGCAAAATTTTGAAGGTAGAGTGAATGAGAGAAAAGTCTCAATTTTCCTCTTTTAACTGAAATTGCTAGACCAAGAGTCCAAAACTTGGCCACTACTCTCCCAAGTGATAATTTAATCTCCATTAATTATCACCTAATTAAATTAAAAGTCTTTAATCCATCCTTTAATTCCTCATTTATCTTAGTAGAGAAAATCCTTTATTTATCACTTTAATTTGACAAGTTTTAATAAAATAAAACTCTTCCCTTTTAGTAAACAAGTGCCGTCCACCCCTAGCCTTGGGAAGCAAAATTAAACCTTCCATATTTGCTTTCCAAGTGACTCGAACTCAGGCCATTTCCATAAACCTTAAGTGACACCCTCAGACCACTTTTCCAAGCCCGATTATGTGTCAAAATTCACAAACTTTTTCTTTTAAGGCCCTCTTGCCCTTATTTCCTATTTTGGGCTTTAAAATTTGTCATTCGGCCTTATTTCTAAGTTTCCTAAAATTTTCACGACTCAGAAACTTGCCATTTTCCTTACATCTTCGTGTTTCCAAAATGTTCGTGTTTCAAAATGTTTAGGTTTCCAAAATGTTCGTGTTTCCAAAATGTTCAGGTTTCCAAAATGTTTAGGTTTCCAAAATGTTCAGGTTTCCAAAAATGTTCAGGTTTCCAAAATGTTTAGGTTTCCATTTCCATTTTCATTTTCATTTCCATGCATTTCTAGGTTTCCAAAAGTATCAAAAATTTATTCATAGTACTTGAAACTTGTCATTTCATACAATTAAACTGGAAATGCATAGGCCCTATTCAGGATGTTACAACAATGATGCATCGTTAAATGGTCTCGGTTGTGTGTTGGTGCAAGAGGGTAAGGTAGTCGCTTATGCCTCGAGACAGCTAAAACCCCATGAAAAGAATTATCAACCTCATGACCTAGAGTTGGCCGCAATTATTTTCGTGTTAAAGATTTGGCGACATTATTTATATCGTAAGAAGTGTCGAATCTTCATGGATCATAAGAGTTTGAGGTACTTGATGAATCAAAAGGAGTTAAATTTACGGCAACGACGATGGCTTGAATTATTAAAGGACTATGAGCTAGTGATCGATTATCACCCGGGCAAAGCGAATGTAGTTGCGAATGCTTTAAGTAGAAAATCTTTGTATGCTTTGAGAGCTATGAGCACGAGTTTGTCATTGTTTGATGATGGTGCTATACTAGCGGAGTTGAGAGCTAGGCCATTATTTGTTTGACAAATATGTAAAGCTCAAAGGAATGATAATAAGATACTGGCTAAAAGAGCTAAGTGTGAATCAGGAGCTGATTTTGAATTTCGGGTAAAATCGAACTGTTGCTTAATGTTCCATGATAGAATTTGTGTACCTAAAGATGACGAGTTGATATGAGAAATCTTACAAGAAGCATATAGTAGCTATTTGTCAGTACACCCGGGCAGTACGAAAATGTACAATGATCTGAAGAATTTCTATTGGTGACCGGGGATGAAAAGAGACATCTCAGAATATGTAACAAGATGTCTGATTTGTCAACAAGTGAAAGCTAATCATCAAGTGCCATTGGGATTACTTCAACCAGTGATGGTTCCCGAGTGGAAGTGGGATCGGATTACCATGGACTTTGTGATGAGGTTGCCCTTGACTCCTAAAAAGAAAGATGCTGTGTGGGTTGTTATTGATAGATTAACAAAGTCAGCTCACTTTATACCTGTGTGTATTGATTATTCGCTAGAGAAGTTAGCCAAGTTGTATATTGCAGAGGTAGTAAGATTGTATAGAGTGCCTATATCCATTATCTCGGATAGAGACCCAAGATTTACTTCAAGGTTTTGGAAGAAGTTACAAGAGGCCTTAGGTACAAGGTTGAATTTTAGTACTGCCCTTCATCCTCAAACTGATGGTCAGTTTGAGAGAGTAATTCAAGTTCTTGAAGATATGCTCTGATGTTGTGTGTTAGAGTTTGAAGGTCGTTGGGAAAGATACCTATCCTTGGTCGAATTCGCTTACAACAATAGTTATCAGTTGAGCATATGGATAGCGCCGTATGAGGCCTTATATGGTCATAAGTGTCGGACTCCCTTGTATTAGATCGAGCTGAGTGAGAAACAAATTCATGGGGTTGATTTAGTTTAAGAAACTAAAGGGAAAGTGAATGTTATTCGGGATAGTCTGAAAGCTGCTTCAGACCGACAAAAGTCATATGCGAACTTCAAAAGAAAAGAAATTGAGTTTCAAGTGGGTGACAGGGTATTTCTGAAAGTATCCCCGTGGAAGAAAATATTAAGATTCGGTCAAAAAGGTAAATTGAGCCTGAGATTCATAAGGCCATATGAAATTACTGAAAGGATTGGCCCAGTAGCATATCGGTTGGCTTTGCCGGTAGAGTTAGAGAAAATCTATAACATGTTCTATGTATCAATGTTAAGGCGTTATCATTCTGATCCTTCGCATGTGATTCCTCCAACGAAAATTGAGATACGATCGGATATGACATTGAGGAAGAGTCGATTAAAATCTTAGCTCGAGAAGCAAAACAATTGATGAATAAGGACATAGCCTTAGTAAAAGTGTTGTGGTAAAAACACGGTGTAGAAGAGGCTACGTGGGAACCAGAGGAAGCCATAAGAGAACAATATCCAAACCTCTTTACCGGTAAACTTTTCGAGGGCAAAAATCCTTAAAAGGGGGGAGTTATAACAGCCTAATTTTGGGGTTAGTGGGAACAGTGGTCTCGGGACCACTAATTCGAGGTTGAAGAAAATTATTTTAGTATTATTTTATGTGTTATGGTATTAATATATGGCTATATGGAAATTTTGGTGCTTTAATTTTAGCAATAGCATGCTTAATTGTGAAAAAGGACAAACTCGCATAAAGCGCAAAAGTTCTATTTTATAAGGTAGAGGTACCTAATAGCTATAAACTGTAAATTTGGAGGATTTTAAAGTGCAATTGGGCCATTCATCTAGTGATGGCCGGCCATAGGAAGCTAGGGGGGACAAGAGCATTAATTTTTAGTCAAATTTGGTGATAGTTGTTGACTAGTTGACTAAAATATGAAAAAATAAGGGAAGGCCATCATCTTTTTTTTTTCTCTTCTCTTCCTCTTCCACCGACTTTTACACTCAAAAGAAGGGTTTTGAAGCCTTGAGATTTCATCAACTTGTCCTCACCCAAGTAAACGATTTTTGGTGGTGTTAATTGATAATTTTTGTGTTTTTGGAGTCCCCAAAGCTTAAGCTAACTAATGAGGGGACTAATTTGAGATATGGTTGAAAGTCTAGGGACTTGCCACAAGAGTAGTTATGTTGTTAGCTGAGTTTTCATGGAAGAAAATGAATGTTAGGGAGGTGAGAAATAACTTTTGTGAAAGGTGTTAGCATGAAAACACCTAAATAGGACTTGAATGCAAAGATCTAGTTTGTGTTATAAATGCATGAAATAGTTGAAATGGTGAGTAGTTGTAAGAGAAATAAATGTTCATCTATGCTTTTTTATTGAGAAAATGTGATGAAAAATAAATTACGAGCCTAGGGGCAAAATCGTAATTTTACCAATGTACAAGGGCAAAATGGTAATTTTTCCCAAGTGTAGTATTTGATGTATTATGATCATAGAATGAGCTAAACGAATGAATTTCATTGTTATAGATCAAAAGAGCGTGGAATCAACCTTGACCGTGGGAAAGACAAGGTGATTGAGTAAATCGCTAGCTAACACGTTTTGCATCGAGGTAAGTTTATGTGCAAGCAATATATATATTCGTAAACATTATGTTGCTAATTAGTGTGTGACATGATTGAGAGCATATGTGGTTCTAGTGGACTGGATGTGATAGTCTTTGAATAATTATTGTATGAATGACGAAATAATCGTATGAATGTGTATTAACAATATTTGATGGTGGGCTATGTACGATACCACCTTATTGCTTAATTACGATGGGCTATGTGCGATACCATCGTCTATATATATATCTTTTTGGCGGGCTATGTGTGATACCACCGTAACTAATCATTTGACGGGCTATGTGCGATACCACCGTAATCAATCTTTTTGGTGAGCTATGTGCGATACCACCCTAATAAAGGCTGATGGTGGGCTAAGTGCAAAACCACCGACTAATTTGACTATGAGAAATGAAATTAGAGATAGTGATGTGTTGTACTATGTGATATTGCGATGCTAAGTGTAGGGGGACTTGTTAATGAATGCATCCATTAAGCTTGTGATATGGTTGCAATGTGGGAATGGAGAAAATGAGTAAGCATGATCATGAATGTAGATTGTTTCTCGCTTAGTATGTAATGCTATGTAATTGTTTAATACATGTTATAATTTTATATTGTTTACATGTAAACTTACTAAGCTTAAAGCTTACTCCTCTTTCTCTTTTTCCCTTGTTTTATAGAGTTTAAGAGCCGAGCCAGGATACACCGATAACAAAGAGGCCGCCCACACTATCTTCTCACCTCGGTATATTCAGATTTAGTGATTTTGTGAATGGCATGTATAGGGGCTAGACTAGATTATTTTATTTTTTTGGCCAAAGGTGTATTGGCTCTTGCTAAGACATTAATTTTTTAAATTGCCAAGAATGATGGCATATTTTATCATTTATGAAATTTCAAAGTTGTCAATGTGGGTGCATGTTGAATTATGAGATGTTTATTAGTTGGTTGAATGAACTCATATAGTGTAAGGCATAGGGGTGCTAGAAGCTTGGCAAACAGCCTTGTTCTGTCCACATGGGTAGGCACACGGGCGTGTGTCTAGACCATGGGTGATTCACGGTTAGCCCACGGGCGTGTGACTTGGCCGTGTGTCCCCTGCATGTTAACATTCTAAGTTACAATAGACCACGGACTGTCCACACAGGGAGTCTAGGCCGTGTTAAATTAGTCAGTAACTCCCCACGGTTTAAAGCCACAGGCATGTTATGAGGGTACACGGGCGTGTTCCATTCCACATGGGTGTGTGCCCTAGCCGTGGGAGTTTTGGCAGAATGCTGGGGTTTTTTGGACACGGTGTGAGCACATGGGCATGTGAGACTACACACAGGCGTGCGTGTTTTCTAACACGGGCGTGTACTCCCTGTTTAGTTGAGAAATAAATTTTATGGATCGTAAGAGTTTCCAATATAGTCTCGAGAGCCTTCGTATGTACGAGTGATGTCTCATAAGTTGTAAATAAAGTTATTGTAGTGACTCAAGTAGAGTAGTCACGTAAGTTTAAGTGGCGATCAAGTAGTTTTGTACAGTAACGCTTTTTGCCCGATTTCAGCGGGGATTGTGGGTAAGGGGTGTTACACACGGCCATGTGGTCTTGGGCCCAGGCCGAGTCGATTTCATGAGTAGGCCCAATTTGGTCAGTTTTGAGCCCGTTTCTCATTCTTTTCGTCCCTAGGTGCATTCCTGAGTATAAAACATGGAAAGAAATGATTAAGAGCACCTTTTTACATAAATTAAGGAATAAATCATCCAAAAGTTTCCTAAATATGGGATTAAAATATGTTACTTTTATGGTTTATCACTCATACCCAGGCGGTAGACCATTGAGAATAGCTGTCGCATGCTCATGCTGACCGACAACCTCTCCACAATTGGCAAGGTTATCACAAAACCCTTTAATCTTCATCAAAAAATCTTTCATGGATAGATCTCCCTTGCACTGAGAGTGGAGCGCACGTCTATAAAACATTAACCGAGTGGTGGTTTTGCTGCCATATAAGGTGGTCCAATCTAATGAGATGAGGAAGGACAATGGAGATTACAGAAGACAAAAGTCAAGAAGCCAATGCACTATCCTGCTGCTCAAAGCGAGTGAATTCTGGATTTTCTTAAAGAGCACCATCTCCTCCTAGAATCAACTGTGGTGGAATAACAGTACGAGAATCCAAAAAAGACAAAAGTTTGTAAGTTTTGATTGCAAGAAGAACCTGATGCCACCACAAAAGGTAATTTGCATCATCAAGAAACACACTGATCTTCTTGGTGGAAAGAAACCTCATCATCGACATCGCCAAGAAGATCGACACCATTTCTGGTGTAGCAGAATGAACCGACGGGCTAGATGAAAGTGCCATAAAACCTCACAAGATCAACCAGAACGAAAAAAATCTAATACCATGTTAAAGTATAACAACAAGAGAGTTCATGAATGAAACTCAATATATTTTTCTATATTATGAAAGAAGACTGAGTGATGTATTTATACAAACAGTAAGCTAACATATAATAGCAGCAGTTTTGTATAACTGACTAAATGACACTAACTGACATTACTAGCTAGACATTTAACCACTAACTGACTTTACTAGTTAGTTTAACAGAGGAGTCCTCTTGGGATGATGATTTCAAAAAACTGGTGCGAACCTTCCCCAAAGAAAAAGGTTGGCTAGGATCTGATCTTTATTTCTATAAAGGTTTTTGGTAACCCTCTCGTATTCTAAAAGCTTTTATTTCTTTCCAGAAACATTTTCAAGCATTTAATTCTGATATCATCGTTGCCACTTTCCCTAAATGCGGTACTACTTGGCTCAAGGCCTTGACTTTCTCCACTTTGTACCGCAATCAGTTCCCATGGGATGAAAATCCATTGCTCACCTTTGGCCCTCACCAACTTGTTCATTTCTAGGAGCATGATCTTTACTTGAACAACCCTTTTCCTGATCTTCAAAATGTTTGTGTTTATCAGCCAAGGCTTTTCTCTACCCACATCTCTTATGCTTCATTGCCAACTTCCATTAAGGATTCTGACTGTAAGATTGTTTACATATGTAGAAACCCCATGGATATGTTCATTTCTTTTGGCAGTTCATGACCAAGGTCCAAGAAAAAAACCGAGAGTCACTATCACTAGATGAAGCTTTTGACAAGTTCTACCATGGAATCTCTGCGCATGGACCATTTTTTGATCATGTATTGGGATATTGGAAGGCAAGCCAAGAAAACCCCAACAAAATACTATTTTTAAAATATGAAGATCTTAAGGAAGATACCAGTTCCCATTTGAAAAACTTGGCCATGTTCTTAGGAGTTCCTTTCACAGATGATGAAGAGAAACAAGGAGTAATTAAAAAAATAGCGAAAATTTGTAGCTTTGAGAACTTGAAAAAATTGGAAGTGAACAAGAAGGGCGCACATATTTCTGGAGTTCCACACACAGGTTTTTTTAGGAAAGGAGAAGTGGGAGATTGGAGCAATTATCTCACACCCTTCATGATTGAATGTTTGGTGAAGCTTATGAAAGAGAAATTGAATGGCTCTGGTTTAACATTTAAACTGTCCTCCAAAACTTCAAACGACATTGCTTCTGCATGATTATAGGGATGTCTCTTTTAGCTTACTACCAACTTTGGGAGTGAAATCTCTTTTATTCCTATTTTCTTTATAAATAATCTGTACTAGAGTTCTCTTGTAATCACGATTAGAATAAATTGTTTTGGGGTATGTTTTTGTGGATTTTATGCGAAAATAAATTTTTTTCATCAAACATAAATTTATTTTTAGATTTTAGTGGTAAAAATTGAGAAGAATTAAGTTTAGTAAATGTATTCATTATATTTACTCAAGAATGATATAAAAACAATATAAATAATTAATTTAACATGTAAGTGTGGGTGCGTAAGTTACATTGCACTAGTAAATAAAATTTATATTCAAACTTTAGAGATTATATTATGAATAAAACAATCATGAATTTTGAAATGAAATTGTAGTTCAAATACATTTAATGTAATATATAAATCAACTTTATATAAATATGTTGAAAAAATAATTTGGAAAACTATGTCATTATTTTTAAAATTTACTAATTTATGTTGTTTTTGGAGAGAGAAAGGAAAAGATCCATGTATGTAGCGTTTTCATTGAATTGACAAAGAAAGCGTGCCCGTAAGATGCGTTTTCCTTTCCCAGAAAAAGCGCGTCCTACGTGGTGCATTTTCTCTACTAGTTTAGTAAGAATGCACCATGTAGGACGTGTTTTATTTTATAAAAATTGCTAATATGACATTTTATTAAACTAAATCACAAAAAATAAATTTAAATTATTTTCACATAGATTAAGAAAATAAACATTTATTTTCTTTATAGCAAGAGGAAAAATAATTTATATTATTTCAAATATAATTTAAAATTTACGATTCACTCTTTTTCGTTTAATAAAATGTCAATCAACAATTTTCACATATTACAAAGTTATTTATGTGACACTATTTTCCTTAAAATTATGTGAAAATTATCGATTGACATTTTACTAAACTAAAAAAAATGAATAAGTATTATGTAAAAATTGAGTCAAATTCAAAGTTTAATGTGTAGAATTATGCTAAATCAAAGTTCATGCATAATATTACATATTAGATTAAAATTCATGTATACTTTTTAGATTTGTAGATCCACTCAACCAGGATATTTCACATAATGTATGTAACTTCGTTTAATCTAATAAACTCCCATTTAAGGTGATTATATTTCTATGGAAAATTCTCAATGAATCCTGATGGGCTCGAAACTAACTAATGATTTCGACAAAGGCAAGCGCACCTATCGAACAGTAGTATAGCTATGGTGAGTCCGGAATATCGTATCCTCAAGGACTAAAATTACTAGTAATAACTATCTTTTTATTATTCAGCTTAATAATTAAGGGGATTTATTTTAATCTAAAATTTCACTAATTAACTAATGAACACGACAGAAAGTGAAGAAAGTAATCGAATAAACCAATGATAAAGACAATACCCAAGGAAGAATCCACCTAGACTTCACCTATTATTTTGACTCTAAATTAAACGATTTATTCACTTAACTTGATCCGTAGAAATCCCTAAATTATGTTAATATCTCTTTCAAGACTAAAAACAACTAAATCTAGGTTGATTAATTGAAATCTCTTTCTAATTAAAACCCCTATTGTCGCATTAACTGGATCTATGGATTACCTTATTAGATTTGACTTTAATCCAGCAAATTTATGTCATCCTATTTCTAGGGTTGTAATCAACTTCGCTTAATTACGTGAGATCTTCTCTTAAACATGGAATTTTTGCTCCACTGAATAAGCACATTAGACTTGAATTAATATCCTGAAAACATTAAAACAAGGATTAGGAACACATAATTAAGAATAATATCAAGTATTTATCATGCAATTCAGATTTATTGAATAATAAGATTCATCTAAGTTTCATCCTCCCTAGGTATTTATGGAGTTTAGTTCATAACGATAGAGGGAAACATCTTAAAATAAGAAAAACTACAAAACATAAGAAAGCTTAAAACTTCAAGAGAAATTGATAGAAGATCTTCAGTCTCGATGGGAATCCTTCTTCCAAGCAGCTCCCAATAGCTGTCTTCGAGTATTTTCTACTTTCTACACTGTGTCTCCTTTTAGGCCCTTCCTTAGGGTGTTTATAGAGGTTGTGGAGCACCTTTCTTGGCCCACAAGTAGTCTTTTCCGAATAGAATTAGACTTGGGCTCGGCAGGGACATGCCCGTGTGACACGCCCGTGTACGATAGTTTAGGCCGTGTTCGATTCTACTCGTCACACACAACAGTGTGGTCTGCCCGTGTGCGATAGTCTAGGCCGTGTTGATTTATGAGGTAGGCCCATTTTGTCCCTTTTTGGTCTGTTTCTCGTTCTTTTCGACTCCCTAAGCTCTCCTGAGTGTAAAAGATGAAATTAAAGGATTAGGAGCATCAAATTCATCAAATCTAATGAAAATTCATCCAAAAATAAGCCAAGCATGGAGTCAAAATATGTATAAATTATGGTTTATCAAATATCCCCACACTTAAGCGTTTGCTTGTCCTTAAGCAAAATCCTCAATTCACAATTAAAATTAACTTTTTCAATTCATAATTCTTATCAATAATGTCTTATCATAATTCACAGATAATTCATACATTGATAATTTAACTAAAAGAGTCCTAAAGATTCAAACAATTTAAGTCACAATTTTTTATAGCAAAAAAACATTGGTGTTTCCCCTTACCTAAATAATCACCTTTAATTCAAAATCGACAAGAATTGACATCCACACTAAAGATTCACTCAAGTCACTCAATGTGTTTAAGGTTCAAATTAAGCACTCAAAAGTCAAACATGAAAAGTTATTACCATAGGCTTGCATGAAAATCAAATCTTCACCACTATAAAATGAGATGATACACAAATCAAAAGGTCTTAAAAAGGGTTGTAATGGGGCTTGGGTTAAAGGTGTGGATAAAGGCTAAATTAGAGGGTTAGAATCGAGATTGAATTGACAATTTACCTAACTAGAAAAAATGAACTAATACTGAATAATTACATCAATTGAAAACTTATCACTAATAACACGAGCTTCTTCTCAAAATGTGAAATTAACCGTTTAAGCTCAAATAACATAGAACTAATAATGAATATATTTCCAACTTTTTTTTATCATGTACAAAATTTAACAACTGAAATAAAGAACATAGTTGGGCAACTGCTCAAATTAAATCTCGACAAAAAGGAGCTAAAACAATAGGAAAAATTCTCAATGAATCAAAAAGAATAGGTATTAGGTTAATAGTAAGGGTATATTAAGAAACGGTTAATTAGGATCAAAGGGGTTCACTATGGGTTAATTATGAAGGTAGGCTTTTTTGGGATAAGTGGGTTACCTAGGTGCCTTTATCATCTCAGTATATCAAATCAAGGGTGTGGTCTCGACATGCATAATCGAAGCAAGTTCTAGAATAACAACACACTCATAACCAATAAAGTGAGCAAGAAAAGTATATGCTCTAAAAGGCTCAAAATCTCACAAAAATTATGGTTTTTGATGTCAACCTTGCAAATTTCAAACTTCAAAGTAAATATTTAAATTTAGGGAAACAACCTAACAAATTTTTAATTCTGAAAATAGACTTATGATGCTTGATTCTCTAATGTCTTAAAGTTTAAACCATCAATGCATAATTACCTATGACTTAATCCAAAACATATCAATAGAAATCATAAGTCAATAGAAGTTTCATTCTAATGGTAATGTGAGAAAATTACTTAAGAACAAGACATAATTCAAGGGTTTTCTAATAATACTATAATTAACCGCCCCACACTTAAGATGTACATTGTTCTCAATGTACCAAAATAGATAATGACAAAAATATAAGAATATCATAAAAGGGGGAGAGAAGTTGTAACACCCAAACCCGGTCTATGCATTGAGACTAGATTTGGTTTGTTACATGAATCGAGCTATTTTTAAATCTTTAATGAGTTGAAAACTACAATATTATTCTGAGGTTTAAAATTTGAAGAGTATTTGAATTTGATAAATATTTGAAAACATTAGTTGAAAATCATTGTATTATCAAAAACCTTTAGGTAGTTTGTTAAAGAGTTAACTATAATAAAATATTTATAAAAGAATTCCATATACTTGAAAACTCAAATTTATTTTAATAAAACATCATAAAATCATAGCCCATAATTAAAAAGTCCAAAGTATAGTTTAAATCCCAAACACACATAAAATTCACAAGTTATTTATAGAAGCCCTTATTACAATAATCCATAATAGTAAAAAAATACTTATTAAAAGTTCGGAGTTTAAATAACCTCTTTTGCAAGTATGGCCTCCACGAAGTCATCCTCGCCCAAGTCCACATCAATTTCCATTACCGAGATGGAAAATTAAAGGGGTAAGTTACTTAGAACTCGGTTTGCAACTCACTTACCACCATTATTGGGCTAGATCATCAAGATATTATCTTCGGGCTTGAGCCCAATTACGTAATTCAACATTATATCATAAATTAAAATAATTAATAATGCATGTAAAATGTATTTCCCATCCCAAACCTAATATCCATCCGCTAACACCCCCGTACCAACCATCACACCTGTGGGGATCAAGTCAACCCACCCCGCCAACACACCAATCGTAGGCATCAAGCCTTTTTATAATTGTGGCAAAGCCACCGAACTAGAGGCAATAAGCCATTATTGTGGCGGAGCCACCGAACTAGAGGCAATAAGCCATTATTGTGGCGGAGCCACCGAACTAGAGGCAATAAGCCATTATTGTGGCAGAGCCACCGAACTAGATTTTTGGCAACTGGCCATTCTTCTCTTCATATAACCCACCCCATGCCATTATGCGTGTATAAAAATATAAAATTTCTTAATAATGCATAACATGGTGAGTTTAACGATAAACATTTCATTTGGCCCATAAACATAATATAGCAATTTGTCTATTTAGCACTTTAGTGGGCTTTGGCCCATTTACCGAACTAGAGTGTTTTGGCCCAATTTATCGAACTAGAGTATTTTGGCCCAATTTATCGAACTAGAGTATTTTGGCCCAATTTATTGAACTAGAGTATTTTGGCCCAATTTATCGAACTAGAGTATTTTGGCCCAATTTATCGAACTAGAGTATTTTATGCCCATTTTCACTTAAACATCCAATTTACATAATAACGAATAATTTCTCGAGGCATTTTGTAATTTTCACGATTTAGTCGTTTTACGTATTTTCGTCAAAATATCAATTTTACGCTTTTACCGATCTAATCGTTTTTACGATTTACTTCCATACCGAATTGACATCCAACCGAGAAAATAATGAGTGTGAAGTTACACACCTCGCTACCGATAGTACTAATCCTTCTCGCTCCTCGGCACCTAAAACATATTTTGATCCGTTAGACAACTATTTGGTAAAATATTCTTAATCGATACTAGATCCAAAATCTTACCCTATTGATTTTGAATCACATCGATTTTTGGCTTCTCCTCGTTCTTCGTTCGTTAGGCCGAGAATCCACCAACGATAATGGCTCGGAGTTCGTACCACTTGAATAATGGACTTCCTTCTAAGATGGCCCGCAACCCGGTGGAAAATCCCGATCGCCGAAACCGCTCTTCGCTTGAATGGGGATTTACGGATCCGCCTCTTAACGTGACTAACCACCGCCCTTTTCTTCCCTATTTTGAAAGTCTTCAAAATCCAAAGGGATATTAGTTAGATCTAAATAATATCAAAGCAGTACTAAGGGCTTTAAAAGATGTGATTTCCTTACCACAATAAAACGCTTCCAACGTTTCTACAATTCTCCGATCACTTGAGTTTCGATCTCGTTATTGCACTAAATAATAACGAAGAAACGTTATTAGAATGAACGTTATATCGATCCAAAAGGCCCTCATAAAACCAATGATATTCGCCATGACACTAATAATAAATCGAAAATGGAAAAGAACCCTTACCTATTTTCCACTACGAAAGGAAAGGATTGAGAATGTTGTTTAATTGATGAAAGATTCGCTATGTATGATCAAGGAAAAGAAAATAAATTTGGCTTATAGGCACATTAGCATTCACCATGAGAGTGTAGATGGAGAGAATTTCGATTGAAAAGAAATAAAATAAAAGAAAAGATGGTGATGATGTTGCTTTGATTTCAAAGAGAATAGAAGAAAAGAAAAGAAAAGACGAGCTTTAAGAGAGGTGTATATTCTAAGAATGGCAAAAGAAAAGAAAAGATTGGCTTTTGGTATAGGTGATTTTCGGACTCAAAGAAAAAGCACAAACAAGTACTAAAGCAATAAACAAAATGACCAAATGGTCAAAATAATCAAGGCTTACCAATGCACAATTCGCCAAGGAGAGATAGGTTGAGAGAATTTGCAAAATTATGCACAAAACTAAAAAAAATGACCAAAACAAAAGACTAAAATTCCTAGCCAAACTATCACCAAAATTCGGCCCCCTAGCCATATTGTCAGTCCATATGCATGGTCCATTGGCCAAGATATTGTTTCCAAAATTCTTCCTTGATTTGTGCCTTATGTCCCCCTATCCTTCCTTAAGTTTTTGATTCCATGCCATAAGTTAGTTGTTTCCTTAATCCATTGATACACTAACCAAAAATAACATGGTCAACACCTTCCATATATGTTCTTGGCCGACACTTTCTATCCATGTGCGTAAAATTAAAACAAAAATTCATCTAGGTGCTATACAAGGATTCAAACCTCTTCCTCTTACTATAACCCATGCGCCAACTCCACCTTACCATTTGCTCATCTTATGACACTCTTTAACACTTAATTTAACTTAAGTCTTAATGACCTTTGTTTCACTTCAATAAATTCTCAATTAATAAATTTTATTCCTTCTCCAAATCATGCTTTACCCTATCTAGGACTTCAATAAGCACTAAAATAAAAATAAAAAATTTTTTCTTTAAAATCTAAACACCAATTTATGCAATTTAAATACTTGAATTTTTAGGGTGTTACAACTCTACCCTCCTTAAAGAAAATTTCGTCCTTGAAATTTACCTGGTTGAAAAAGGTGAGGGTATTGTTGCCGAATTGCATCCTCTGGCTCCCACGTAGATTCTTCCACTCCGTGGTTACGCCATAGAACTTTGACCAACGCACGCTTTTCTTCCTTAGTACCTTGACATCTCGATCTAGGATTTCCACCGGTTCTTCTTCAAAAGACAAATCAATTCACCCAATTCTTCTACCTCAGATAATGTGCGAAGGATCCGATCTATAACGCCTCAACATGGAAACATGAAAACATTATGAATTTGATCCAACTCAGAGGTAACTCAATCGATATGCCACTAGACCAACACGCTTCAAAGACACGATAAGGTCCAATGTATCTAGGACTCACTTGCCCTTCCTTCCAAACTCAAGATCTTTTTCCAAGGAGAGACCTCAAGAAAACCACGATCCCCACACTATACTCGATGTCCCTTCGCTTCAGATCTGCGTACGACTTCTGTCTATCTGAGGCTTCTTTCAACCGTGCTCGAATAACTTTTACCTTATCCTCTCTCTCGATATCATCTCAGGACCTAACATCTATCTTTCGCCCAACTCAGTCCAACAAATAGGAGAACGACACTTACGACCATACAATGCCTCGTAAGGTGCCATCTGAATGCTAGACTGATAGCTGTTGTTATACGCGAATTCTGCCAGTGGTAGATAATCCTCCCAACTACCCCTGAAGTCGATTACACATCCTCTTAACATATCTTCCAATATCTGAATTACTCTCTCCGACTGACCATCAGGCTGAGGATGAAAAGCCGTACTGAAATTCAACTTTGTCCCTAAGGCTTCATGCAGAGCTTTCCAGAATCGTGATGTAAACCTAGGGTCCCTATCCGATATAATAGATACTGGTACCCCATGCAACCTCACAATTTCGGATACGTATAGTTTCGCCAACTTCTGCAATGAATAATCCGTACGAACTGGCAGGAAATGAGCAGTCTTCGTCAACCGATCAACAATTACCCAAACGAAATTTTTCTTAGTAGGGGTTAACGGTAACCCACTAACAAAATCCATAGTTATCCTCTCCCATTTCCAAAGAGGAATCTTTATCGGTTGTAACAACCCAGACGGTAATTGATGTTCTGCCTTCACTTGCTGACAAGTCAAACATTTGCCCACAAATTCTGAAATCTCACGCTTCAACCCTGGCCACCAATACTGTTCACGGAGATCTCGATACATCTTATTTCCTCCGGGATGCATAGCATAAGGGCTACTATGCGCCTCCCGTAGAATCAGTTGCCTTAGATCTGAGTCCTTAGGCATGCATACTCTTCCTCGAAAGCACAACATCCCCTCCGTGTTTATTCCAAAATCTTCAATTTCACCATTTTCAACTTGCCGAAGTAAAGGTCCCAACTTCTCATCTGATGTCTGTTTTTCCTTGATTTGTTCCAGCCACAGAGGTTTCACCTGAAGTTCTGCTAACAAACTGCCATCCTCATACAGACTCAAATGGGCAAACAAAGCTCTTAATTCAGATACGGTCTTACGACTTAACGCGTCAGCTACCACGTTAGCCTTTCCAGGATGGTATTCGATTGAGAAATCATAATCCTTTAACAATTCTACCCATCTTCTTTGTCTCAAATTTAACTCCTTCTGGGTAAGGAGGTATTTAAGACTTTGTGATCCGTAGATTATAGATTTATCACCATAGAGATAGTGCCTCCAAATCTTTAGAGCAAAGACAACGGCAGCTAACTCCAAATCATGGGTAGGGTAGTTTACTTCGTGTGGTCTCAATTGACGAGAAGCATAGGCCACCACCTTTCCATTTTGCATCAACACACAACCCAAACCCGTGTGAGGCGATCACAATAAGCAGTGAATTCCTTTCCACCTCTGGTTGAATCAAACCGAGCTTCCGTCGGGATCTTCTTCAATTCTCGAAACTCTCTTGCCGCTTTTCGGTCCGGATGTACGGAGCTCCCTTTCGCAATAGTTTAGTTAGGGTGCAAAGAATCAACAAAACCCTCTACAAAACGTCTATAGTATCCACCAAACCCAAGAAACTCATAATTTCACTACTAATGTTGGTGGTTTCCAATCTAGAATAGCCTCAATTTTCGAGGATCCACCCTTATTCCTTCTACCGATACTACATGACCAAGGAAAGTCACTTCCTTTAGCCAAAATTGCATTTACTAAATTTGGCATACAATTGCTTATCACGAAGTAGTTGTAATACTATCCTAAATGTTGGTCATGTTCCTCCTCATTTCTCGAATAAACTAATATGTCATCTATGAACACTACCACAAACCAATTTAAATATGGTTGAAAGACTAGGTTCATCATGTCCATAAATGCAACTAGTGCATTGGTTAGTCCAAACGGCATCACTACAAACTCATAGTGTCCGTAACGTGTCCGAAATGTCGTCTTATAAATGTCCGCTTTTTCACCTTGAGTTGGTGATAACCCGACCTTAAATCAATTTTGGAGAAAACTGAAGCTCCTTTTAATTGATCAAACAGGTCGTCAATTCTCGGTAGAGGATACCGATTCTTGATCGTCAATTTATTCAATTGTCTGTAGTCGATGCACATACGCATCGATCCATCCTTCTTCTTGATGAACAAAACCGGTGCTCCCCACGGAGACACACTTGGTCGAATGAATCCCCGATCCAACAATTCTTGAATTTGAGCTTTAAGCTCAGCCAACTCCTTCGGTGCCATTCTATAAGGAGCAATGGACACTAGAGCTATTCTAGGCAAAAGCTCAATGCCAAATTCTACTTCCCGATCTGGAGGTATACCAAGAAGTTCTTCGGGAAATACATCGGGAAATTCCTTCACCGTCCTCACATCATTCACAGATAATTCTTTGGCATCCAAAGCACAGATAAAGGCTAGGAATGCTCCATATCCTTTCCGCACCAACTTCTCCGCCTTTAGTGCAGATACCACATTTGCCAAATAGTTTCTTCGTTCACCAATCATTATGACTTCCTTATCATCCGAGGTTTTTACTGACATTCGTTTTTCAGCACAATCCAATTGCGCCCGATGTTTGACCAGCCAATCCATTCCTAGAATGAGATTGAACTCGCCGAAAGGTAGTTCCATCAAGTTTGCTAAGAATACCTCCTCTTGGATTTTCAAGGGCACATCTTTAAATATTTTATTGACAATTACCGATCGTCTAAAGGACTAATCACTGTCATCTCATTTTCGGTAATTTCAGATTCTAAATTCAGGTTTCCAGATATGGCACTAGCTACATATGAATGGGTAGAGCCAATATCTATTAAAGCAATAACAGGTACATCAAAAAATGAAGAACATTCCAGTTATCACATCTAGTGCATTGCCGTCCTCACGGCGCCTAATCAGATAAACCATCCAGTGTCTTGCATCTGCATTTCCCCTAGGACCATTGCCTCGACCCGGTGCACCTTGACCACGACCAGCCCCATTACCACCACGACCTGGTCCACGACCTCTCGGTGGCTACTGATTACCCCTGACCGGATGTGCATCATTATTACGGACTTCTTGAGTCGTATCCATTCGTCGAGGACAATTTTGTACTGATGTTCCATTGAACCGCATTTGTAGCATGCTCGCTTTTCCTCCAACATTCTCCAAAATGTCTTTTCCCACACGGTGCAATCTCGACTTTGATTATTTGCTATCGGGTTCTACCTTGAACCGATTCATCATTTCGAGGTTTCTTCGAATCTCTTGGAAGAACCAGATCATTGTGGTCTCTCTTATTTCGTGATTTTCTCGATTCGCTGCTCGAGTTCTTAGCCTCCTCGGCTATTTTGGCCTTCTCCATAAGAGTCAAAAATTTCTAACTTGTTGTGGAGCAATCGAACCCTCACTCATCATTAAGTCCATCCTCAAACGCATACAACGCTCGTGATCCATTGCTACAATTGTTGGGCATAACGGCTCGACGTAAAACTCACTTCATATGCCGCCACGCCTTACTTCCTTGGACAAGATTCAGAAATTCCTTCCTTGACGTCTACATAGCTCGTCCGACGTATTTTCCTTGGAAGGCAGCTTTAAAGAATTCCCAATTAATCAGTGCAGCTTCAGTGCCTTCTCGAACAGTGAGCCACCACTGATACTCCTCATCTCTCAATAAGGATACAGCTCCTCTCAGTTTTTGCTCAGCCGTGCATTCCATATCATCCATAATCTGTTCCATAGCTTCGAGCTAGTATTCAACCACATTCGGAGCTACACCAGAGACTCCTCTGAAAACTTCTGCATTATTTGCCTTAAGTCGCTCTGAAATTGACCCACGAGTTGTTGGCCCAATTCTAGTTCCAGCGACCCTTTCCAAGACTCGCAGCATTGCTTGAGTCAATGCATGATCTTCTTCCATGTGATCGCGTGATCCGTTTCACTTTTAATTGACGCAAAGGCCCACTTCCAAGATATGATTTGGTGCTTGATTGTAGCACCTCGGCCTCTACCACGGCCACGTCACCGCTGGCGTCCACGACCACGCCCTCTAGTGCTCATGATAGCTTGTTCGTTTATCGATTACAAGTTTTATGAATCAAAAATTTTGTTTGGTGTTTATTAATGATATTTTATGAGATTTGAGATATAAAGTTGTTTTTCGCAACATATCCTATAGTCTCAATCTCTCAGCTTTTCACATCTAAAACTAGAAGTTCTAGAGTGTTCCTATGATCATATCATAGTAATCATTAAGTAGTAAATACTTACTTGACTTGTCACGGATGCTTGTGGTGCCATACTGATTTTTGAATGATTTCATGAAATTATTTGCGAACCCAAACCACACCGAAGTTTTTGAAACTGGCTCGATATTACTTAATGTAACACCCCAAACCCGGTCTATGCATTGAGACTAGATTTGGTTTGTTACATGAATCGAGCTATTTTTAAATCTTTAATGAGTTGAAAACTACAATATTATTTGATGTGGTTTAAAATTTGAAGAGTATTTGAATTTGATAAATATTTGAAAACATTAGTTGAAAATCATTGTATTATCAAAAACCTTTAGGTAGTTTGTTAAAGAGTTAACTATAATAAAATATTTATAAAAGAATTCCATATACTTGAAAACTCAAATTTATTTTAATAAAACATCATAAAATCATAGCCCATAATTAAAAAGTCCAAAGTATAGTTTAAATCCCAAACACACATAAAATTCACAAGTTATTTATAGAGGCCCTTATTACAATAATCCATAATAGTAAAAAAAATACTTATTAAAAGTTCAGAGTTTAAATAACCCTCTTTTGCAGTATGGCCTCCACGAAGTCATCCTCTACCAAGTCCACATCAATTTTCATTACCTGAGATGGAAAAATTAAAGGGGTGAGTTACTTAGAACTCAGTGTGCAACTCACTTACCACCATTATTGGGCCAGATCATCAAGATATTATGCTGGGCTTGAGCCCAATTACAGAATTCAACATTATATCATAAATTAAAATAATTAATAATGCATGTAAAATGTATTTCCCATCCCAAACCTAATATCCATCCGCTAACACCCCCGTACCAACCATCACACCTGTGGGGATCAAGTCAACCCACCCCGCCAACACACCAATCGTAGGCATCAAGCCTTTTTATAATTGTGGCAAAGCCACCGAACTAGAGGCAATAAGCCATTATTGTGGCAGAGCCACCAAACTAGAGGCAATAAGCCATTATTGTGGCAGAGCCACCGAACTAGAGGTAATATTTTTGGCAACTGGCCATTCTTCTCTTCATATAACCCACTCCATGCCATTATGCGTGTATAAAAATATAAAATTTCTTAATAATGCATAACATGGTGAGTTTAACGATAAACATTTCATTTGGCCCATAAACATAATATAGCAATTTGTCTATTTAGCGCTTTTAGTGGGCTTTGGCCCATTTATCGAACTAGAGTGTTTTGGCCCAATTTATCGAACTAGAGTATTTTGGCCCAATTTATCGAACTAGAGTATTTTGGCCCAATTTATCGAACTAGAGTATTTTATGCCCATTTTCACGAAACATCCAATTTACATAATAACGAATAATTTTTCGAGCGTTTCGTAATTTTCACGATTTAGTCGTTTTTACGTATTTTCGTCAAAATATCAATTTTACATTTTTACCGATCTAATCGCTTTTACGATTTACTTCCATACCGAATTGACATCCAACCGAGAAAATAATGAGTGTGAAGTTACACACCTCATTACCTATATACTAATCCTTCTCGCCTCTCGGCACCTAAAACATATTTTGATCCGTTAGACAACTATTTTGTAAAAATATTCTTAATCGATACTAGATCCAAAATCTTACCCTCTTGATTTTGAATCACTTGATTTTGGCTTCTCCTCGTTCTTGGTTCGTTAGCGAGAATCCACCAACGATAATGGCTCGGAGTTCGTACTACTTGAATAATGGACTTCCTTGGAAGATGGCCCGTAACCGGTGGAAAATCCTGACCGCCAAAACCGCTCTTCGCTTGAATGGGGATTTACGGATCCGCCTCTTAACGTGACTAACCACCGCCTTTTCTTCCCTATTTTGAAAGTCTTCAAAATCCAAAGGGATATTAGTTAGATCTAAATAATATCAAACAAAGTACTAAGGGCTTTAAAAGATGTGATTTCCTTACCACAATAAAACGTTTCCAATGTTTCTACAATTCTCCGATCACTTGAGTTCCGATCTCGTTATTGCACTAAATAATAACGAAAGAAACGTTATTAGAATGAACGTTATATCGATCCAAAAGGCCCTCATAAAACCGATGATATTCGCCATGACACTAATAATAAATCGAAAATGGAAAAGAACCCTTACCTATTTTCCACTACGAAAGGAAAGGATTGAGAATGTTGTTTAATTGATGAAAGATTGACTATGTATGATCAAGGAAAAGAAAATAAATTTGGCTTATAGGCACATTAGCATTCGCCATGAGAGTGTAGATGGAGAGAATTTGATTGAAAAGAAATAAAATAAAAGAAAAGATGGTGATGATGTTGCTTTGATTTCAAAGAGAATAGAAGAAAAGAAAAGAAAAGACGAGCTTTAAGAGAGGTGTATATTCGCAATGGCAAAAAGAAAAGAAAAGATTGGCTTTTGGTATAGGTGATTTTCAGACTCAAAGAAAAAGCACAAACAAGTACTAAAGCAATAAACAAAAATGACCAAATGGTCAAAATAATCAAGGCTTACCAATGCACAATTCGCCAAGGAGAGATAGGTTGAGAGAATTTGCAAAATTATGCACAAAACTAAAAAAATGACCAAAACAAAGACTAAAATTCCTAGCCAAACTATCACCAAAATTTGGCTCCCCTAGCCATATTGTCATTCCATATGCATGGTCCATTGGCCAAGATATTGTTTCCAAAATTCTTCCTTGATTTGTGCCTTATGTCCCCCTATCCTTCCTTAAGTTTTTGATTCCATGCCATAAGTTAGTTGTTTCCTTAATCCATTGATATATTAACCAAAAATAACATGGTCAACACCTTCCATATATGTTCTTGGCCGACACTTTCTATCCATGTGCAGAAAATTAAAACAAAAATTCATCTAGGTGCTATACAAGGATTCGAACCTTTTCCTCTTACTATAACCCATGCGCCAACTCCACCTTACCATTTGCTCATCTTATGACACTCTTTAACACTTAATTTAACTTAAGTATTAATGACCTTTGTTTCACTTCAATAAATTCTCAATTAATAAATTTTATTCCTTCTCCAAATCATGCTTTACCCTCTCTAGGACTTCAATAAGCACTAAAATAAAAATAAAAAAAAAATTTTCTTTAAAATCTAAACACCAATTTATGCAATTTAAATACTCGGATTTTTAGGGTGTTACAGAAGTGAAACTTCCTAAATTTTGTATGAAATCCGTGGAATAGTTGGCGTAGAATTGTAGATATAACAAAGTGAAGTGCATAATTCTGAGCAACTAATAAGAAATAAACACAACTGTGGAAGACGATTAAGGGATTACTCGATTAGGAATAATTATAAAAGATATAATATAGTTCAGAATATAAAAGATAAGTCTTTAAAAATATGATAAGAAACATAGACTAAAAAGAAAACGAAAAATAAAAAGAAATAATAAAGATAAAAAGAAAATAAATAGACTCAGAGGTCCTTCATCGTTGGACACATCGCGAGGTGGCGGTGCCAAATGTGAAATATGGAGATGGTGGCATATCTGCTGTGAGGTGGCCTCGAGGCTATTGAACTACTGATAACACTACTACTTGAAGCGAGTGAGTCACTTGGATATGTCGTTCAAGGTAGCAACAGAGGAAGGGGGCGGTGACTCGGTGGTGGAGGGTGCAATAGAGGCGGGTGACCGGAGGAAGGAGAAAGAAAGGGAAGGGAAGGGAAGGGGGAGAGAGGGAGAAAAGAGAAGAAAAGTAAAGGGAAATGAGAGTTTGGTTTGGGGGAAAGGAAAAGGAAAAGGAAAAAGGGAGGAGTTTCGGGATGGGGAAGAAGGAAGAAATGAGGGAAGATGGGGAGAAGGAATAGAGAGGGTGTTTGGGTGAGAGAGCGGCTAGGGCTTTGAGGGGAAATTTGGGGGAGAAGGTGAACAGTAGACGGGGGTTTAAATAGGAATTTGGGGTACACAGTCACTGCCCATGCCCGTGTAGAGGTTCACATGCCCATGTTAATTAATCAGTATCGACCACGGCCTATAGGCACGGCGTGTCGCACGCCTGTGTAACTTACCGAGTTTCAACCACAGTTTCTGGCGACGGGCGTGTCACACGCCTGTGTCACTTACCAGTATCGCCCACGATCTTAAGGTACGCCCGTGTGGGTTTATCACATCCTGTGTTTTTTAGTTAGTTTTGACCACGGTCGCATCGCACAACCGTGGCATTTTATCGCAGCATGTGTTCTTTAGTCAGTTTCAACCACGGCCGCATCGAACGGCAGTGGCATTTTATCGTAGCCTGTGTTTTGGGGAAAATTTTCATCCTATTTTCGTACGGTCTCCACCACGCCGATGTACCTACTCGTGGTGTCCACACGGCCACGGCCACGCCCGTGTGCAAGGCCGTGTGGGTAGGGAAACCTGCGTCTATTAATTTGGTTAATTTTTAGTTAGGTGATAAAAATCGAAAATATGGACATTAATGAGTTAGTGCTCGAGTTGCCTCCGGAGAAGCGCTTGTTTAAAGTCCTAAGCTAGACTTACCTTGTATTCATCTCCTTATCAAAGTTCACAGAGCTGAAGCTCCTCTTTAATATCCCTAAAATCTTCACCATTATATAGTTTAAGTCGTTGACCGTTTACCTTGAAGGTGCCATAAGTCGGATGAGTTACCTCAATTATGCCATAGGGAAAAATGGTTTTGATTATGAATTGACCTGACCATCTTGATTTCAGCTTTCTAGGGAATAATTTGAACTTCGAATTGTATAGTAGAACAAGATCTCCAACTTCAAATTGCTTAGGTTGCTTCAAACAAGTATCATGGCGTCGCTTTGTTGCTTCTTTGTATAAACGTGAGTTCTCGTAGGCATTTGCTCGCCACTCATCTAGCTCGTTCAACTGCATCAATCTTTTCTCACCTGCAAGTTTAAGATCATAGTTTATGAATTTTATAGCCCAAAATGCTTTGTGCTCTAATTCAAATGGTAGGTGACAACTCTTCCCGTAAACAAGTCGGTATAGGGATGTTCCTATGGGAGTTTTAAAAGCAGTTCTATAGGCCCATAAAGTGTCGTCTACTTTTAATGCCCAATCTTTCCTGTTTGATTCTATGGTTTTCTCTAGAATACACTTAAGCTATTGATTGGCTACTTCAACTTGTCCATATTTCTTTAAGGTTTGAGGGTGATAAGGTTTAGTTGTTTGTCACATGAATCGAGTTATCTTTAAATTTGCAATAAGTTCCATATTTCTTTAAGATTTTATCAAATTGAGTATTACTATAATAAAATATTTATAAAAGAATTTCATATACTTGAAAACCAAAAATTTTAAATAAAGCATCATAAAATCACATACTTAATTAAAAAGTCCAAAGTTTAGTTTAAAACCCAATCACACATAAAATCCTATCACTACAATTAATAATGCATGTAAAATGAAATTCCCAGCCCATACCTAATATCCATCCGCTAACACCCCTGCACCAACCATCACACCTGTGGGGATCAAGTCAACCCACCCCGCCATCACACCAATCGTAGGCATTAAGCCTTTTTATAATTGTGGCATAGCCACCTAACTAGAGGCAATAAGCGATATTGTGGTGAGCCACCGAACTAGAGGCAATAAGTCGATATTGTAAGCAGAAACCACCGAACTAGAGGAAATAAGCCGATATTGTGGCAGAGCCACCGAACTAGGGGCAATAAGCGATATTGTGGCGAGCCACCGAACTAGAGGCAATAAGCGATATTGTGGTAAGCTGGCCATTCTTCTCTTCATATATCCCACCCATGCAATTATACATGTACTTTAAAATATAAAATTTATTAACAATACATAACATGGTGGGTTTATCAATAACATTTCATTTGGCCCATAATTATAGCAATTTGTCCATTTAGCAGTTTAGTGGGCTTTGGCCCATTTACCAAACTAGAGTGTTTTGGCTAAATTTTAACGAACTAGAGTATTTTGGCCCATTTTCACGAACTAGAGTATTTACGGCCCATTTTCACGAACTAGAGTATTTACGGCCCATTTTCACGAACTAGAGTATTTACGGCCCATTTTCACGAACTAGAGTATTTACGGCCCATTTTCACGAAACATCCAATTTTCATAATAACAATTAATTTCTCGTATTTTGAAATTTTCACGATTTAGTCGTTTTACGCATTTTCGTCAAAATATAAATTTTACGTTTTACCGATCTAATCGTTTTTACGATTTACTTCCATACGAAATTTGACATCCAACCAAAAATAATGAGTGTGAAATTACACACCTCGATACCGTGAGTACTAACCCTTCTCGTTCCTCGGCACCTAAAATATATTTTGATTAGTTAGACAACTAATTCGTAAAAATAATCTTAATCGATAATGGATCCAAAATCTTACCCTCTTGATTTTGAATCACTTGATTTTCGGTTTTCCTTCGTTTAATGATTCGTCACGTCGAGAATCCACCAACGTATAATGGTTAGGAAGTTCGTACCACTTGAATAATGGACTTCCTTGGAAGATGGCCCGCAACCCGTTGGAAAATCCCGATTGCCAAACCGCTCTTCGTTTGAATGGGGATTTACTGATCCACCCTCTTACGATAACTAAACACCGCCCTTTTCTTCCCTATTTTGAAAGTCTTCAAGATCCAAAGGAATTTAGTTAGATCTAAAATAATATCAATAATTCTAGAGATTTTAAAGAGTAGGATTTCCTTACCACAATGAAACGTTTCCAACGTTTCCACGATTCTCCCGATCACTTGAATTCCAATCTCCGTTATTGCACTAAATAATAACGAAAAACGTTATTAGTATGAGCGCTATATCAATCCAAAAGACCCTCAATAAGCCAATGATATTCGCCATAATATCACTTATTAAAACGAAAATGAAAAGAAGAACCCTTACCTATGATCCACGATCGAAAAGAAAAGATTGAGGATGGTGTTTGTGAGAGTTGGAGAATTGGCTATGCAACCAAGAAAAGAGAAAATAAATTTCGATTATGGCACTCTAGCATTACCAAAGGAATGTTTGATGAAGAATCTTTGATTGAAATAATTAGAATATGAGAAGGAGATGGTGATGAGGTAGTTTGTTTTCAAAGAGAAAAGAAGATGAAAGAAAAAAATAGACCTTTAGGAGTTAGTGCATTTGCCATGGCAAAAGAAAAAAGAAGAGACCGATTTTGGTATGGATGATTTCGGTACAAGGAGAATACAAAAGAAAATTGACAAGATGAATAAAAGTGACCAAATGGTCAAAAGATTTTGGCTTTACCAAATGCAAAATTCGGCCAAGAAGAATGTTGATAGGAGAGGAAATAAAAATTCTGCACAAAGTGCAAAGAACAACCAAAGAGAGAAAAGAATTTCTCAACCAAAACTAACTCAAAATTTAGGCTCCCTCCTATACCAAATTGCCGTCCAGCACATGGTCAATTGGCCATGATTTCTTTCCAAAATTTCCCCTTGATATGTGCCTTATGTTCCCCCTATCTTTCCTTAAACCTTTGATTCCATGCCATAAGTTAGTTGTTTCCTTAATCCATTGATACACTAACCAAAAATAACATGGTCAACACCTTCCTTAATTGATCATTGCCGACACTTCCTATCCATGAGCAGAAAATTAAAACAAAAAATTTTATCTAGGTGCTATACAAGGGATTCGAACCTCTTCCCCCTTGCTAGAACCCATGCGCCAACTCCACCATGCCATATGCTCATTTTATGACACTTTTAGCACATAATTTAGCTTAAGTCTTAATCACCTTTGTTTCACTTCAATAAATTCTCAATTAATAAATTTTATTCTTTCCTCAAATTATGCTTTACCCTCTCAAAGACTTCAATAAGCACCAAATTAAAATAAAAGATTTTTCCTTTAAAATCTAAACACCAAAATCATGCAAATTTAAATACTCAGATTTTTAGGGTGTTACAACTCTACCCTCCTTAAAGAAAATTTCGTCCTCGAAATTTACCTGGTTGAAAAAGGTGAGGGTATTGTTGCTGAATTGCATCCTCTGGCTCCCACGTAGCTTCTTCCACTCCGTGGTTACGCCATAGAACTTTGACCAACGGCACGTTTTCTTCCTTAATACCTTGACATCTCGTTCTAGGATTTCCAGGTTCTTCTTCAAAGGACAAATCAATTCGGCTCAATTCCTCTACCGGTATAATGTGCAAAGGATCCGATCTATAACGCCTCAACATGGAAACATGAAAGACATTGTGAATTTGATCTAACTCCGGAGGTAACTCAATCGATATGCCATGGACCAACACGCTTCAAAGACACGATAAGGTCCAATATATCTAGGACTTAGCTTGCCCTTCCTTAGAATCTAAAGATCTTTTTCCAAGGAGATACCTTCAAGAAAACCCGATCGCCACACTATACTCGATGTTCCTTCGCTTCGGATCTGCGTCGACTTACATCTATCGAGGCTTCTTTCAACCGTGCTCGAATAACTTTTACCTTATCCTCTGTCTCAGATATCATCTCAGGACCTAACATCTATCTTTCGCCCAACTCGGTCCAACAAATAGGAGAGCGACACTTACGACCATACAATGCCTCGTAAGGTGCCATCTGAATGCTAGACTGATAGTGTTGTTATAACGCGAATTCTACCAGTGGTAGATAATCCTCCCAACTACCCACAAGTCGATTACATCCTCTTAACATATCTTCCAATATTTGAATTACTCTCTTAGATCGACCATCGGTCGAGGATGAAAAGCCGTCTTGAAATTCAACTTTGTTCCCAAGGCTTCATGCGAGCTTTCGAACCGTGATGTAAACCTAGGGTCCCTATCCGATATAATAGATATCTGGTACCCCATGCGACCTCACAATTTCGGATCGTAAAGTTTCGCCAACTTCGCAATGAATAATCCGTCTGAATCGGCAAGAAATGAGCGGTCTTAATCAGCCGATCAACAATTACCCAAACGGAATTTTTCTTAGTAGGTGTTAACGGTAACCCACTAACAAAATCCATAGTTATCCGCTCCCATTTCCAAAGAGGAATCTTTATCGGTTGTAACAATCCAGGACGGTAATTGATGTTCGCCTTCACTTGCGACAAGTCAAACATTTTCCCACAAACTCTGTAATCTCACGCTCAACCACAGCCACCAATATCGCTTCACGAAATCTCGATACATCTTATTTCCTCCGGGATGCATAGCATAAGGGCTACTATCGCCTCCCGTAGAATCAATTGCCTTAGATCTAAGTCCTTAGGCATGCATACTCTCCTCGAAAGCACAACACACCTCCGTGTTTATTCCAAAATCCTCAATTTCACCATTTTGAACTTGCCAAGTAAAGGTCCCAACTTCTCATCGATGTCTGTTTTTCCTTGATTTGTTCCGACCACAGTGGCTTCACCGAAGTTACGCTAACAAACCGCCATCCTCGTCTGAGACTCAAATGGGCAAGCAGTGCTTTTAATTCAGATCCGCCTTACGACTTAACGCGTCGGCTACCACGTTAGCCTTTCGGGATGGTACTCGATGGAGAAATCGTAATCTTTTAACAATTCTACCCATCTTCTTTGTCTTAAATTCAATTCCTTACGGGTAAGGAGGTATTTAAGACTCTTGTGATCCGTGTAGATTATGGACTTCTCACCATAGAGATAGTGCCTCCAAATCTTTAGAGCAAAGACAACGGCCTAACTCCAAATCATGAGTAGGGTAGTTTACTTCGTGTGGTCTCAATTGACGAGAAGCATAGGCCATCACTTTTCCATTTTGCATCAATACACAACCTGCACCGTGTGAGGCGCATCACAATAAATAGTAAACTCTTTTCCGACCTCGGGTTGAATTAAAGCTGGAGCTTCATCAAGATCTTCTTCAATTTCTCAAAACTCTCTTCTTGCTTTTAGGTCCGGATATCTTCGGAGCTCCTTTCGCAATAGCAGTTTAGTTAGGGGTGCAAAGCAAACAGAAAACCCTCTACAAACGTCTATAGTATCCGGCCGGACCAAGAAACTCAAATTTCACTCATCGATGTTGGTGGTTTCCAATCCGAATAGCCTCAATTTTCCGAGGATCCACCTTATTCCTTGGTGATACTACATGACCAAGGAAAGTCACCTCCTTTAGCCAAAATTCGATTTACCAAATTTGGCATACAATTGCTTATCAAGTAATTGTAATACTATCGCAAATCTTTGGTCATGTTCCTCCTCATTTCTCGAATAAACCAATATATCATCTATGAACACTACCACAAACCGGTCTAAATATGGTTGAAAGACTAGGTTCATCATGTCCATAAATGCGGTGGTGCATTAGTTAATCCAAACGGCATCACTACAAACTCATAGTGTCCGTAGCGTGTCCGAAATGCCGCCTTATAAATGTCCGCTTCTTTCACCCTAAGTTGGTGATAACTTGACCTTAAATCAATCTTGGAGAAAAGCGAAGCTCCTTTTAATTGATCAAACAGTCGTCAATTCTCGGCAGAGGATACCGATTCTTGATCGTCAATTTATTCAACTGTCGTAGTCAATGCACATACGATCGATCCATCCTTCTTCTTGACGAACAAGACTGGTGCTCCCATGGAGACACACTTGGTCGAATGAATCCCGATCCGACAATTCTTGAATTTGAGCTTTGAGCTCGGCCAACTCTTCGGCGCCATTCTATAGGGAGCAATGGACCCGGAGTGTCCCGGCAAAAGCTCAATGCCAAATTCTACTTCCCGATCTGGAGGTATACCGGGAAGTTCTTCAGAAATACATCGGAAATTCCTTCACCGTCCTCACATCATTCACGGATAATTCTTGGCATCCACAAAGACAGAGATAAAGGCTAGAATGCTCCGTATCCTTTCCGCACCAACTTCTCGACTTTTAATGCGGATACCACATTTGCCGATAGTTCTTTTGTTCACCAATCATTATGACTTCCTTATCATCCGAGGTCCCATCGACATTCGTTTTCAAAGACAATCCAATTGCTCGATGGTTAACCAACCAATCCATGCCCGAATGAGATCGAACTCGCCGAAAGGTAGTTCCATCAAATTTGCTAAGAATACTTCCTCTTGGATTTTTAAGGCACGTCTTTAAATATTTTATTAATGATTATTGGTATCCTAAAGGACTAATCACATCATCTCATTTTCGGTAATTTCGGATTCTAAATTGTGTTTCGGATATGGCACTAGCTACGTATGAATGAGTAGAGCCGATATCTATTAAAGCAATAACAGTACATCAAAAATGAAGAACGCGTGCAGTTATCACATCAGTGCATTGCCGTCCTCATGGCGTCTAACCGCATAAACCGGTCCAGTGTCTTGCATCGCATTTCCTCTATTACCATTGCCTCGACCGGGCACCTCGACCACGCCCATCCCCATTACCACCACGACCGGTCCACGACCTCTCGGTGGTGGCTGATTACCTCTGGCGGTTTGTGCATCATTATTACGGACTTCTTGAGTCGTATCCATTCGTCGAGGACAACTTTTGTCTTGATGTTCCATTGAACCGCATTTGTAGCATGCCCGTTTTCCTCCAACATTCCCAAAATGTCTCTTCCCACACTCGGTGCAATCTCGACTTCGATTATTTGCTACCGGTTCGCCTTGAACTGATTCATCATTCCGGTTTCTTCAAATCTCTTAGAAGAACCGATCGCTTTCTGTGTCTCTCTTGTTTCGGATCTTTCTGGTTACGTAGTTCGAGTTCTTAGCCTCTTGGCTATTTTAGCCTTCTCCACAAGAGTCGAAAAATTTCTAACTTCTTTGTGGAGCAATCGTAACCCTCACTCATCATTAAGTCCATCCTCAAACGCGTACACAACGTTCATGATCTGTTGCTACAATTGTCCCGCATAACGGCTCGACGTAAAACTCGACTTCATATCTCGCCACGCCTTACTTCCTTGGACAAGATTGAAATTCCTTCCTTGACGCCTACATAGCTTGTTCCGACGTATTTTCCTTGGGCGACTTTAAAGAATTCCAGTTAATCGGTCGGCGGATTGCCTTCTCGACGATGAGCCACCAGCGATACGCCTCATCTCTCAATAAGGATATAGCTCCTCTCGCTTTTGCTCACGTGCATTCCATATCATCCATAATCCGCTCCACGACTTGAGCCAGATTCACCACATTCGAGCTACACCGAGACACCTCTGAAAACTTCGCATTATTCGCCTTAAGTCGCTCTGAAATTGACCCACGAGTTGTTGGCCCAATTCTAGTTCCAAATGACCCTTTCCAAGACTCGTAGCATTGCTCGAGTCAATGCATTATCTTCTTCCACGTGGTCACGTGATCCGGTCTCACTTTCTATTGACGCCTTGGTCGTCCACTTCTGGCATATGATTTGGTGCTTCAGTTGTAGCACCTCGGCCTCTACCACGGCCACGTCTACGCGCCCACGACCACGTCCTCTAGTGCTCATGATAGCTTGTTTGTTTATCGATTACAAGTTTTATGAATCGAAATTTTGTTTCGTGTTTATTAACGATATTTTATGAGATTTGAGATATAAAGTTATTTTTCGCAACATATCCTATAGTCTCAATCTCTCTGCTTTTTCATGTCTAAAACTAGAAGTTCTAGAGTGTTCCTATGATCATATCATAGTAATCATTAAGCAATAATACTTACTTGACTTGTTGCCGGATGCTTGTGGTGCCATACTGATCTTTAAAAATATCATTGAGCGTTTTCATACAGAAATTATTTTTGAACCCAAACCACAGCCGAGTTTTTGAAACTGGGCTCTGATACCACTAAATGTAACACTCCAAACCCGGTCTATGCGTTGAGACTAGATTTGGTTTGTCACATGAATCGAGTTATCTTTAAATTTGCAATAAGTTGAAAACTTCAATATAAATTTCAGGTTTTAAAATAAATAAATAGAAGAGTATTTGAATTTGATAATATTTGAAAACATTAGTTGAAAATCATTGTATTATCAAAACTTTTAAATAGTTTGTTAATGAATTGACTATAATAAAATATTTATAAAAGAATTTCATATACTTGAAAACCAAAATTTATTTTAAATAAAGCATCATAAAATCACAACCTTAATTAAAAAGTCCAAAGTTTAGTTTAAAACCCAATCACACATAAAATCCATAAATTATTTATAGAGGCCCTTATTACAATAATCCATAACAAAATATTTATTGAAAGTTCGAGTTTAAATAACCCTCTCTCGCAAAGATGGCCTCCACGAAGTCATCCTCGCCCAAGTCCACATCAATTTCCATTACCCGAGATGGAAAGAATTTAAAGGGATGAGTTACTTAGAACTCAAGTGTGTAACTCACCTACCACCATTATTGGGCGATTATCGGGACATAATCTTGGGCTTGAGCCCAATTCGAAATTCAACAATATATCATGAATTAACACAATTAATAATGCATGTAAAATGAAATTCCCAGCCCATACCTAATATCCATCCGCTAACACCCCCGTACCAACCATCACACCTGTGGGGATCAAGTCAACCCACCCCGCCATCACACCAATCGTAGGCATTAAGCCTTTTTATAATTGTGGCATAGCCACCGAACTAGAGGCAATAAGCGATATTGTGGCGAGCCACCGAACTAGAGGCAATAAGTCGATATTGTGGCGAGCCACCCAGAACTAGAGGCAATAAGCGATATTGTGGCGAAACCACCGAACTAGGGGCAATAAGCCGATATTGTGGCAGAGCCACCGAACTAGAGGCAATAAGCCGATATTGTGGCAACTGGCCATTCTTCTCTTCATATATCCCACCCATGCAATTATACATGTACTTTAAAATATAAAATTTATTAACAATACATAACATGGTGGGTTTATCAATAACATTTCATTTGGCCCATAATTATAGCAATTTGTCCATTTAGCAGTTTAGTGGGCTTTGGCCCATTTACCAAACTAGAGTGTTTTGGCTAAATTTTAACGAACTAGAGTATTTTGGCCCATTTTCACGAACTAGAGTATTTACGCCCATTTTCACGAACTAGAGTATTTGACCTATTTTCACAAATTAGAGTATTTACGGCCCATTTTCACGAAACATCCAATTTTCATAATAACAATTAATTTCTCGAGGCGTTTTAAATTTTCACGATTTAGTCGTTTTACGCATTTTCGTCAAAATATAAATTTTACGTTTTTACCGATCTAATCGTTTTTACGATTTACTTCCATACCGAAATTTGACATCCAACCAAAAATAATGAGTGTGAAATTACACACCTCGATACCGTGAGTACTAACCCTTCTCGCTCCTCGGCACCTAAAATATATTTTGATTCGTTAGACAACTAATTCGTAAAATAATCTTAATCGATAATGGATCCAAAATCTTACCCTCTTGATTTTGAATCACTTCGATTTTCGGTTTTCCTTCGTTTAATGATTCGTTCACCGTCGAGAATCCACCAACGTATAATGGTTCGGAAGTTCGTACCACTTGAATAATGGACTTCCTTGGAAGATGGCCCCCAACCGGTGGAAAATCCCGATCTTTAAATCGCTCTTCATTTGAATGGGGATTTACAGATCCACCCTCTTACGATAACTAAACACCGCCTTTTCTTCCCTATTTTGAAAGTCTTCAAGATCCAAAGGAATTTAGTTAGATCTAAAATAATATCAATAATTCTAGAGATTTTAAAGAGTAGGATTTCCTTACCACAATGAAACGTTTCCAACGTTTCCACGATTCTCCGATCACTTGAATTCCAATCTCGTTATTGCACTAAATAATAACGAAAGAAGCGTTATTAGTATGAACGCTATATCAATCCAAAAGACCTCAATAAGCCAATGATATTCGGCCATAATATCACTTATTAAAACGAAAATGAAAAGAAGAACCCTTACCTATGATCCACGATCGAAAAGAAAAGATTGAGGATGGTGTTTGTGAGAGATAATTGCTCTAGGGGTTCCAAGTCGAGAAAAGAGTTTCTTAAGAAATCTTACTACCACTCTAGCATCATTAGTAGGTAAAGCTTGAGCTTCCACCCATTTTGACATATAATCAACCGCTACTAAGATATATTTATTCCCAAGCTAGAGAAGGGACCCATAAAATCAATACCCCATACATCAAATATTTCACATGATAGCATTTTTGTTTGAGGCATTTCATCGCGTTTAGAGATTTTACCTATTCTCTAACATCTATCACACGAAGTAACATACCTATTAGCGTCCTTGAATAGAGTGGGACAATAAAAACCTGATTCGAGCGTTTTATGTGCTGTCCTAGTCCCACTGTAATGTCCTCATGTTGGCCTGAGTGGCAATGTTCTAGGATTTTGCTTGCTTCTACCTTTGTAACACATCTTCGAATAACTTGATCTGTACATATACGAAAAAGAAAAGGATCCTCCCAAAAATAGTTTTTCACATCAGCAAAGAATTGCTTCTTTTAATGATGTGCCAACCCTTTTGAAGAATGTTAGCAGCTAAGTAATTCGCGATATCTGCAAACCGAGGTACCTCGGAGTCGGATATAGCCAAGAGTTGTTCTTTAGGAAGCGAGTCATTTATCTCACTCTCATCTAGTTCTTTGAGATGTGGATTTTTAAGCCTAGAAAGATAGTCTACCGCAAGTGATAAACCTCAATTTATACATATTTATCCTCATGCTTGGATTATTTTGGATGAATTTTTATTAGATTTGATGAATTCGATGCTCCTAATCCCTTAATTTCATGTTTTACACTCAGGAGAGCTTAGGGAGTCGAAAAGAATAAGAAACGGGCCAAAACGGGATGAAATGGGCCTACCTAGGAAATCAACACAGCCTGGACCAATGAACACAGACGTGTATTATGAGCAGGATTAAACACGGCCTAGATCGATGTACACGGGTAGACCACATGGCCGTGTGTGGCGAGCAAAAGCGAGCACAGTCTAAGGAATCAAGCCCGTGTCACACGGGCGTGTGCCTGCCTTATCAAAGTTAATTTCTATTGGGAATAAGCCACTTGTGGGCCAAGAGTGGTGTTCCAAAGCCTCGGACGCCAAAGATAAGGTAGAAAATACTCGAAGACAGTCGTCAGGAGCAGCTTGGAAGAAGGATCCCCATCAAGACTGAAGATCTCCCATCAAGTTCTTTAGAAGTTTTTTGGGTTTTCTTATATTTTGTTGTTTTCCTTATTTTAAGATGTTTCCCCCCATTAGTATGAACTAAATCCCTTAGATACCTAAAGAGATGAAACCTATGATGGATCTTATTATTATTTGATTTATAAGATAAATACTTGTTCTTATTCTTAATTGTGAGTTCTCATTCTTGTTTTAATAATTCAGGTTATTGATTCAAGTCGAATATGCTTATTCAGTGGAGCGAAAGTCCCTGTTTAAGAATAGATCAACATAATTAAGCGGAGTTGATTGCAACCCTAGAAAAGGGCGACAAAAATCTATTAGATTAGAGTCAAATCTAATAAGGGAATCCATAGATCGAGTTAATGCGACAATAGGGGTTTTAGTTAGAAAGAAATGTTAATTAATCAACCTAGAGTTAGTTGTTTTTAGTCTTGAAAGAGATATTAACATAAATTAGGTATTTCTACATATTAAGTCAAGTGAATAAATCATATGAATCAAAAGTAATAAGTGAAGTCTAGGTGGATTCTTCCTTAGGTATTGCCTATCTCATATGAGTTGTCTAAAAGTATTTTCCTAATTCTTTCGTTGTCGTTTTTAATTAAGTTTTTAGTTTAAAAGAAATCACTCCAATTCTTAGACTAGATAATAAAAAGATAGTAATTACTAGTACTCTTGGTCCTTGTGGATACGATATTACCGGTCTTACCATAACTATACTATAAACGATAGATGCGCTTGCCTTTATTGTGATCATAGTTAGTTTGAGACCACATCAGTAAGATTTTCAGCTCCTTTCTTATCCTGAATTTCCAAATCAAATTCCTGTAAGAGTAAAATCCATCTTATGAGTCGAGGTTTTGCATTAGATTTAGTTAAAAGATAACGAAGAGCTGAATGGTCAATGTCAACGACAACTTTAGATAATATCAAATACTGTCTAAATTTATCAAATGCAAAAACCACAACTAGCAACTCTTTTTCTGTGGTGGGGTAATTTTCTTGTACGGCCTTCAATGTCTTGCTAGCTAATAAATCGGCTGAAAATGCTTATCTCTTCACTATCCCAAAACTGCACCTACTGAAAGATCACTCGCATTACACATTAGTTCAAAGGGTAAATTCCAATCAGTTGCAATTATAATTGGAACATTTCTTAATTTATTTTTAAGGGTATTAAATGCATCTAAACATTCCTGATTAAAATTTAAAGGCATATCTTTTTCTAGTAATTTTGTTAAATGCTTAGCTATTTTAGAAAAATCCTTAATAAATCTTCTATAAAATCCAGCATGTCCTAAAAAGCTTCTAATAGCCTTAACTGAACTAGGAGGTAATTTTTCTATGGTTTCAATTTTTGCTTTATCAACCTCAATCCCTTTACTAGAAATCTTGTAACCTAACACAATCCCTTCTCGAACCATGAAGTGACACTTTTCCCAATTAAGCACAAGGTTTGTTTCCTCACATTTCATTAGAACTTGTTTTAAAATTTTAAGGCAAAGGTGGAAAGAATTACCAAATATCGAAAATTCATCCATAAATACCTCCATAATATCTTCCACAACTTCATCAAAGATGGCTAGCATGCAGCGCTGAAAAGTAGCAGGAGCATTACATAATCCAAAAGGCATTCTACGATAAGCAAACGTACCATATGCATGTAAATGTTGTCTTTTTTTTTATCCTCAGAAGCTATTGGGATTTGAAAGTAGCCAGAGAGTCCGTCTAGGAAGCAATAGTACATATGCCCATATAATCTTTCTAACATCTGATCAATGAAGGGTAAGGGTGTAATAGCCCAAATTTCAACGATGTCGAAAATAGTGGTTCGAGACCACCAAATCTGACAAATAAACTCGTCAATTATATTATTTAATATTTACGAGCCAAATGTAGCTTTTAAAAGATTTTTGAAATAGTAAATTGTGTATTATAAAGATTTATTTGGTCAAGAAATTGAGAAAAAGAGGTATCGAGATCTCGGTGTTATAAAATGAGTCATAAATATTTTTATAAATATTTATGGAATGTCAATAAAGTTGCTATAAGAATTAAATAGCTTAATTGTCAAATGAGGAATGACCTAAAGTGCAAATAAGTCCAAAGGAGATATTTTGGGCGGCAATAGCAGGAAATGGGTGAAATAATGGCAAAATTGGAAAATTACCAAAATTAGCTAAATAAAAATGGGACCAAATTGGAATATCTAGAATTCTCTTCATTTCTCTTCATTTTCATCAGTTGAAACATAGCCATGGAAGAGGGTTCAAGTTGGTTTTCTTATTCTAGCTTCATGTAAGTTTAATTCTTGCTTTCTCCTTGAAATTTCTATATTTTTGGACTTTTACAATTGAGTCCAACATACTATGTCATTAGTTTTTGATTCTATGACTAATTTTTTTAAAATAACATAGCTTTGTTTTTCATGATATATATACCAACAAACCTAACACTTGGGTAAAACTTCAACAAATTGAAGTAATAAAATAAAAGAAGTTTGTATGTCAAAATCCATATAATTGAGATTGATAAAAGTCAACCATTACCATTCCACCACTTATAAGAGGAATCATTTCATTTTCTATCAATAATCCATTTCTTTGTATTTTTGTCTCATTTCTTATAGTGGGGGAGGAAAAGTTATAAAGTCGTTTTTCTTCTTTTCTTTTTGTTCTGTCTGAGATTTTAGTTCAAATATATGTTAGATCTGTATTTATTTTGGTTTGTTAGTGATTCGCTACATATATTCCGTGAAAGTAAGGTCAATTAAATTATACTTTTTTCTTTATTAAAAATTAGTAAAGTAGTATTTGTATGTTAAATTAAAGAGCAAATTGATCTTTTCTATTAAAATTTCATTCATTTATAATGCTAAAATTAGACGGTGACACATGTCTCTATTATGTGTACCTTACATCGATGTATATAAATATGTTTTTAATTATAAAATTGACGAAATTTTTAACAAAAGAATTAATTTACTCTTTAATTTAATGTATAAGGATTAATTTATTTATTTTCAAGTAAAAAGACAATACAATCTACCACCGATACAAATTGTGCATCATACTAATACTCAAATGAGTCTTTGGAAGCATATGACTAATAAACATATAATTGAAGCTTTAATTTTGATATATGATGATTTTAGCAAGTAAAATTGATGGAAATTAGTTTTAGGACCTAATTGTACAAGAGTTTGGAATTAAGGTTTAATGCTAAAGTTCTGATTTTCAAGATTAAAATTATAAAATAATGTATTAATTGAGAAATTGAGAAAAATTATCCCAATTGAGAGGGTAATTGGACAAGGACTGAATTGTATGAACTGTGAAATTTGGGGCAAAATGGAAATCAATACTTAGCACTGAAACAATTCTGGACAGCAGTAGTAGTTTAATTTTGAAAAATCACCAAAAATTTTATAAATCGAATTATAGGATGAATAAAATATGGAATTAAATCTTATTGATCCTAGTTTCTTATAGAATAAACGGTGTAAGTAATGGAATTGTAAATCATGAGATATAATAGGTTTTGTGAGGCAAGTTCAGAATGATTTTGGGTTCTCCTATTCCAAATTTGGAAAATCATCAAAATTGGATAAAAATAATTAGGACTTAAATTTATATTTTTAAAATACTTAATGAGTATTTTCAATAGAAATAAATGGGAACATCATCCTAATCTCGTATGAGGGATAATTAATTTTAGTGAAGAAGGGTCGAATCGCTGTCGCATGCAATGAGCAGGGTGACTTTCAAGAGTAAACTGTACTTATTGGCTAAACAAAATATTATGAAAATTTTATGGTAAGAAGACATGTGAGTTTAGTTTTAGGTAAAATTAGAGGATCTTAATTTGGATTTATTTAGCTCAAGATAAAAATAATTTAGCGACTATGACAAGGATGGACTGCTTGAATATCCATATAAGTAAATAGTGAAAATTATAGATAATGCTACTTACAAGTGTGTTATTTATACTAAGGATGTGGATGGAGAGGAGGAGGAGGAAAAATATATGAATGAATTGTGTATAAATTTATCACATGCCTGATTATAATCGATAAATGTTAAATTAGAAATGATATAATGTTTTATTTGAATATTTACTATGAAATTGTGATTATCGTTATGATATAAAAATTGAATTTGTAAGTTCGTGTAACTTGAATTATATTCTTAAATGCTTGAAATATATATTTATTGATATGAATATGATTTGGATGTTCATTGTATGAAAATTGATGAAACATTGATATATTTGATAAAAAGAGGAAGAAATCCCGGTTGAATGAAAGGAAAATTCGATGGATCTCTGAAAAGGAATTGACGATAAAAGGGATCTAGCCCGAACGGGTGATCCTATCCTGATATAACCCTCCTGAAGAATATGTATGAAAAGGATCTAGCCCGGACGGGTGATTCTGATATAAGCCCTCCCAAAAAATATGTGTGAAAAGAATCTAGCCTGGACGAGTGATCCTGATATAGTCCTCCCAAAAATAAGTGAAAAATGGATTTAGCCCTGATGGGTAATCCAAATTAGGGTCTGAATTTAGCTTGGACTGGTAATTTAGATCCAAGCTCATTAAAGTAATTATTGTTGCAGGGGATTTAGCCTGGACTGGTAATCCCGACAATACTCTATGAGTTTATATACAAGGGATTTAGCCTAGACTGGTAATCCCGCTGTAAGAAATGAGGTTTGTGGGAGTGTGCTCTCTTACAGGGGATTTAGCCTGGATTGGTAATCCTACTGTAAGAAATGATGTTCGCGCTCTCTGAAAAGGACTTATGTATATATGAGTATGAATTGACAGTTAATGAGATTGTACACCATGAATGTACTACAGGAAATCTATTGAAATTCCGATGAATACAACATGATAAATATGGAAAATGGTAAATACATGGAATTATGAAATTGGTGAGTGTATTCACAAGAATTTGTCATTTGAAATTGTGATTGACATGAAGAAATAGCAAATTGCATACTTATGTATGGTTACAAGTATTTATCTGAAATACAAGAAAATGATGGTTATTGATATATGGAGACACGAGACTATGATATATGAACATGGAATATGATTGATAAATATCTTCATTCATAATTATGGAATTATGTTCCTCATGTTACTATTTGCATAAAGATGATATTTCAAATACTTTGATGAGTAAAGCTCACATATAAAATAGTATGAAATCAAGACAAGTTGTTATGAAAGTGTATTTAAAATACTAAGATATGGTTGTTATCGTTATATGATTACATAATGTGAAATTGTCTTTATATATGAGAAATTTAATGAGAATTGAGCTCATATACATTTCTTGTTATTTATATGAAGTGTACGACTAACAAATGGTATTAAGTATAAGGCTCGATTGAATATCTTAAATTGGTTTTTGTATGTATTAAATCTGGGTGAAGAATAAGGATCAAATGAGCGAGAAATATGGCTTGGAAAATAGCCTAATTTTTGAAAATTAACTTTACCACATGGCCTAGCAACACGGGTGTGGGACCCTTGTAAATGAGATAAACTTAGGGATTTTGTGAAAAATTTCATACGATTCTGATTTAGCCCCAACCCAATCCTAATGCATGATTTGGACCTCGAGGGTCCGTTAAAGAAACTTTTATAATCAATTTCGGTATTTGAGTGATAAATGGTTTAAATTGTCTGTAAGTGTTCTGTACTCCTCGGTAATGCCTCGTACTTTATTCCGGCAACGGATACGGGTCGGGGTGTTACAAAGGGAAAGTGATCTTTTCTCGTGGCATCATTCAACTTCCTATAGTCAATGCAAACTCTCCAACCTGTGACTGTTCTTCTTGGAATCGATTCATTCTTCCCGTTGGCTACAACAGTCATGCCTCCCTTCTTTGGAACAACCTGCACAGGACTTACCCAAGTACTATCAGAGATAGGATAAATAACTCCAGCATCTAGAAGTTTAATTACCTCAGCTTTAACAACTTCCTTCATATTGGGATTTAATCGTCTTTGAGTTTGCACACATGGTTTATATTCATCTTCCATTAAAATTTTGTGGATGCAAAATGATGGGCTTTTCCCTTTAATGTTAGAAATCTTCCAAGATATGGCTCTTTTATGCTCCTTTAGTACTTGTAGTAACTCATCTTTCTCATTGGGTTTTTCCCTTTAATGTTAGAAATCTTCCAAGATATGGCTCTTTTATGCTCCTTTAGTACTTGTAGTAACTCATCTTTCTCATTGGGTTCCAAGTCTGAATAAATAATTATCATTAGTGTTGAATTTGGGAGGCTCTTCAATAGAGGGTTTTTGTTTTAGATCATCGTTTATTTCAATAGCTTCATACTTTTTTTGTCTTGGGGAAGAATTATTAGAATTTAACTCAATTTTTATCTCCCCATCTTATTAGTATCGCCATATGCCTCATTACCTTGGACAAGACAGAGTTCCAAAGTGTCTTTATGTATGATTTCCTAAAAAGAATCTTGAATAGAATGATTAATAGCATCGATAAAACAACAGGAATCATCTTGCTCTCTAGAGTATCGCATAGCATCATAAATTTAAAAATAATTTCCTCGTCCTACCCTAAGCACAAGTTTACCATCACCTACATCAATAGCAGCCATAGCAATAACTAAAAATGGGTGTCCTAAAATTAAAGGCACCTCAACGTCCTTATCCATGTCAAGCACAACAAAGTCAACAGGTAATATGAATTTATCAACTTTTACCAAAACATATTCAATAATTCTCATAGGATATTTAACAAATCTATTAGCTAATTGGATACTCATCCTAGTGGGTTTTGGTTCCCCAAGACCAAGCTGCTTGAACAATTTATAATGCATTAAATTAATACTGGCATCTAAATCAGCTAATGCTTTCTCAATATTTAAACTACCAATTAAACAGGGAATAGTGAAACTTCCTGGATCTTTCAATTTGGTTGGTAGCTTATTTTGGAGAATAACTGAACATTCCTCGTTAAGCTCTACGGTTGATAGCTCTTCAAACTTCCTTTTATTTGTTAAAAGCTCTTTTAAGAATTTTGTGTACGTAAGCATCTACAAAATAGCTTCAACAAAAGGTAAGTTAATATGTAATTGTTTAAAAAGTTCAAGAAATTTATTGAATTGTGCGTCCATGCGGTCTTTCTTCAACTTTGCTGGATATGGGATAGGTGGTTTATACTCTTTAAGTACTGGTGTTACATCCTCGTTTACTTCCTCACCCTTCGTCTTATCAGTTTCTTGTGGCATCTTCCTCACAACTTCAACCAACACCTTCCCATTCCTTAGTGTAACTGCCTTCACATGCTCTTTTGGGTTAGGTTCAGTGTTACTAGGTAAACTACCTGGTTGCCTTTCGGAAACTAACTTAGCCAGCTGTCCAATTCGATTCTCAAGCCCTTGAATCGATGCTTGCTGATTTTTCAAAGTCGTTTAGTATTCTGAAAATGAGTTTCTGACACCAAAATAAACTTTGCTAGCATATCTTCAAGGTTCAGCTTTTTCTCTTACTAGTAGGGTGGTTGGAAACCTGGAGGGGGTTGCGGTCTTTGATTCCCTTGATTATCCCATGAGAAATTTGGATGGTTCATCCATCTAGGATTGTAGGGCAGATTTCTGAGTTATTTATCCCTCCTCCATTTGTTTCGCATTGCATCACTGGATGTACCTGTGTAGAAACACAAAAACCATCAATCTTTTTGTTTAAAAGCTCTACCTGGTTTGATAACATGTTGACCGCGTCGAGATTGAAGACACTGGCTGCTTTCATTGGCTTCATCCTCATAACTTGCCACTGATAGTTATTCAGTGACATCTCTTCAATGAATTTGTAGGCAGCCTCAGGTGTTTTGTTGTTTAGTGTACCGCTGGCGGCTGCATCAATCAATTGCCTAGTTGAGGGGTTCACACCATTGTAAAAGGTTTGAACTTGTAGCCATAATGGTTAACCCATGGTGAGGGCATCTTCTTAGTAGATCCTTGTATCTCTCCCATGCATCGTAAAGTGCTTCTAAATCCATCTGTACAAAAGAAGAGATTGATCCTATGTAGTGATTGATCCTCGTGGTAACGAGTTCAACCACTGTTTAGCTTTGTTCCTCAACGAGAAGGGAAACAACTGAAGTTGAATGACATCATCAGAAACACCATTAATCTTGAAAGTGTCGCAAAATTTCAAAAAATTTGCCAAGTGATTGTTTGGATCCTCATCATGTAAACCATCAAACTAAACAAAATACTGAATCATATGAATAGTGTTAGGTTTCAGTTCAAAATTATTTGTAGTAACAATAGGTCTAACAATACTTGATTCAGTTACTGTTAAAGTAGGCTTAGCATAATCATACATAGTTCGAGGAGCAGGATTCTGATTTATTGGATCTACAGCGACCACAGAAGGTAGTGGATTATTCTGGGGATTAGCCATCTCCTTAGTATTAGTGATATCGTTCTTTTTCTCTTTTTGTATGTATTGTAGGCTTCGCCTTATCTCTCTTCAATTTTTGCGAGCTATACTCTCAATCTCAATTTCGTAAAGCAAAGGTCCTGACGGGTTCCTTCTAGTCATAAACTAAAAATACCTGCCAAAAGTAAATAAAAGAAAAGTTAGTAAATTAAAATAAAAATAAAAATAAATTGTAATAAAAATAAAATAAAAAATGGCTAAAGTAATAAAGATTAAGCGTTCCTAATATCTTAGTCCCCGACAACGGCGCCAAAAACTTGATGGGCTCGAAACTAACTAATGATTTTGACAAAGGCAAGCGCACCTATCGAACAATAGTATAGCTGTGGTGAGTCTGGAATATCGTATCCTCAAGGACTAAAATTACTAGTAATAACTATCTTTTTATTATTTAGTTTAATAATTAAGGGGATTTATTTTAATCTAAAATTTAACTAATTAACTAATGAACGTGACAGAAAGTGAAGAAAGTAATCGAATAAACCAATGATAAAGACAATACCTAAGGAAGAATCCACCTAGACTTCACTTATTATTCTGACTCTGAATTAAATGATTTATTCACTTGACTTGATCCATAGAAATCCCTAAATTATGTTAATATCTCTTTCGAGACTAAAAACAACTGACTCTAGGTTGATTAATTGAAATCTCTTTCTAATTAAAAACCCTATCGTTGCATTAACTTGATTTATGGATTCCCTTATTAGATTTGACTCTAATCCAGCAGATTTATGTCATCCTATTTCATGGGTTGCAATTAACTACGCTTAATTACGAGAGATCTTCTCTTAAACAGGGACTTTTGCTCCACTGAATAAGCACATTAGACTTGAATTAATATCCTGAACACATTAAAACCAGGATTAGGAACACATAATTAAGAACAAGATCAAGTATTTATCACGTAATTCAGATTTATTGAATAATAAGTGATCGTGTCTGTCGAGTCTTAAAAATTTATAAAAAGAATGATCGAACCTGGAAACTAACTAAGACAACGATGGAGGCAAGTGCATCTATGGAACAGTAGTATAGCTAGCATTGACCAGATTGTCTAAGTATGATTTCGGCTTCTTGAGATGAATCAACTGGCTTTCTTTGAGTAAATCCCTGAATTTAACTTCTCTGGCTCGGCTCTTTGGCCTAACTGAACGCCCCCTAAAGGTTGGCCTCTAGGGTCTTTACGTAACATCCTGAATTAAGGGGTTATGCATCTTTACTTAATTGAATGTTGTTGCATGCCTAAGTATAATTGAGTGTGTTTTGGGAAGTTTTTTCAAACTTCAAATATGTAAGTGAATGCTTAGAGAAATATTAAATTTTTAATAATTAAGATGGAGCTAAGCAAGATAGGCTTTAAGAAATATTGGCAAGAGGTTTTAAGCATAATAAGTCAATTGGCAAGGTGGTAATGGTGCATGAGTGAATGCATGAGGAGAGAGGTTCGAATCCCCTAGCTAGCAAGTGGAAGAATTTTAATTTTTTTTTGGTTTTCTTTCCTATAGTGTCAGCCAAGATTATTCTAGAATGGATGGACATCTTTTTATTTTTGGTTAGTAGATCATAAGTAAAAGGCAAGTTAGAAGTTATGGCATGGAATCATGAAGTTATGGTAAGATAGGGGGACAAAAGGCTTGAAGAGGGGATGTTGTTTTGGAAGCTTTTTCATGGTCATTTGACCATGAACCTAGACGGCATAAGGGGCTAAGGGAGAAGGTTTAATTGTGATAGAATCAAGGGATTTGATGGGGAAGAAATGAGGAGGAAAAAGGGGATCATGTTGGCAAAGGGTGTTGGCCGAATTTTGCTTAGGCATTAGGGGTGATAGTTGGCCAAAAACTCTAACATTTTGTGCATCATTTCTTTTCTCTCCAAAACTTTATTCTTAGTCGATTTCCTATTACACAAAAGAGAAACCTTTTTCTCTTATTTTAGTTATTTGCATTTTACCATTTCGATTTTTTAGTAGTCCTTTCATTTTCTTTTCACCAAATTATACTTTCTTTCTTTTCTCTTTGTAACCGAAAGTACAAAAGTTTGTAACATCCTGAATTAGGGGCTGTTTGAAAATTTAATTAATTTCCCATGTGTATGCTTGTAGAAATAAATACTATGATTTCTTGGCATGTTTTAGGGCCTAGTCATAACCCCGAACTAGGTCGGATTTAGAACTAAAAATTTCTTTTTAAGTATTTAAAAGAAGGGAGCTAGGAGATAGGGGTTAAGAAGAATTTTGTGAAAAGTTGGACACAAGGATGTAATTGGCGTGTTGGCTTAGTGCGTTAAAGGGAGCTTCAACGGAGGAGGTTCGAGTCGTGGGAGTTACAAGGGGGAGTGTTTTATTTTTTTTGGGCTTTTTGGGACGTTAAAGAAAGGGGCTAAGTTGGAAAGCCTTAACAGATTTTTGTGGGTAAGATAAGAGCATGAAAGACAAGGTGGTGGAGTGGCTTGGGGTGCCACTAAGAGTTTGGAAGTGGCAATGAGCGAGGGAGCTTGGGTTCGAGCTGCCAAGTATGCGCCCTAAGAATTTTATTTTCATTTGCATTAAGGAGGGGATCGGCTTAGGAAGGCCTTATGATTAAATGATAGGGTTTTATGACATGAAAGTCAATTGGGAGAAATGGCCTGGGGCGTTGGAAGAGAGGGCTACGGTTGTGAGGTTCCAGGTTCAAACCAAAGAAGCAGCAACTGTTTTTATTTTTCAAAGCTGGCGTGAAGAGGGAAGGTGATGGCCCGATTATGGACTCTTTAAGTGATGTGGTTAAGCTTAAATTTTGCATATTTTCTATTTGGAAGAGTTGTGATGATATACTATATTTTATCTTATGTGTTTAAAGAGGAGATTAAGGGATAAATAAAGGATAAATGTAAGTTGATAAAAGTGGAATTTATCACCAAAAGAAGGTGATGGCCGACTTAAGGACTCCTTGGGGGGCTGTCCATATTCGGTTTGTATAGCAAGGGAGTGCCAAAAATTCATCAATCATTCTTTTCTTTTTCTCTCTAGTTGCTGGTCGAATTTTCCTTTGATACAATAGCCAAAATTCTTCAAAAAAATTCCTCTCTTCTTTTCTCCTACTTAGCCGAACCTACCCCCCTTCTACTAAAAACATTACCTCACTTGCTAGCCGAATATCTCTTCCATAGAGGGCTAGGCCAAACCCCCTAGTAAGGTGCCATCGATTTCCAAAGGGTGGTAAGTAACATTCGGTTTCTTTTCCTTACCTTCAAGTGTGTCGAAAGTAGGAATAGGCCTTGGTAGGTGGCCGAATGTGTCTTTAAGATGATGGTAAAGTGTTCTCTTGTGTGTAGGTAACATTTAGGGCTTTGACGAAGTCTTCCGGATTTAAGGTAAGCATGGTATGTAGGCTATGGCATTCGGCCAAAGGCCATGATATGTATTATAAGTGGTGACTGATCTTTTTGTGGGTTGTTAAAGGAATTTCGGCAGAGTCTTGATCAAGTGACGATTTCGGGATTTGTTTGGAAACCAAATTCGTTTAAGGGTCAAGATCTAGCGACGTAGATCGAATCTTCGGGATCTAAGGATTTCGATAGTGACAGGTGTGTAAAATCTCACTACACACTTTATTAATTTACATGACTATATTGTTGCCTTTTTATCATTTTGCTAGTGTTTTGCTAGTGGCATAAGATTTGATTTCGGGTAAGTCCCCTATTACTTTATCTATGATATATGATTAAGTTTGCCATCATATGCTGATAAATGATATGTTGTACATAATGCATGTTGATGGTGGGATTGATGAGAGGAGGGGGATGATCTTATGGACTGTCACCAGTGGTTTTGACCACAAGATGGGTTGGCCCTATCAGATTTATTGTGACTTCGGTCACCAGTGGTTTTGACCACACCGATGATAATTGTGACTAAGTCCCAGTGGTTTGGTACCACCAGTGGTTTTGACCACATTATGATATTTTGTGACTTATGGTCATCAGTGGTTTTGACCACACGATGGGTTGGCCCCATCATTTAAATTGTGACTCTAGTCACCAGTGGTTTTGACCATACGGGGTAGTAAAGGAGTACGGATGGTTAGTTGGGTTGCATGTGCATGTTTATTAATGACTTGTGTATGAGTTACTTTACCGGGTGGGGGATTACACACCGAGTCTTGGTGACTCACCCCTTCCCTTACCATTTTGCAGATGAGTAGATCACGGAGATGGAGCCGGAGAGGACTCGAGGCGGCCATTCTTATCGTTGGTTTTGATTTTTCTTTGTTATAGTTAATATTATTTATTTTCTAAGTTTTTAATTTTGGGTTGTAATAAGACCGCTAATTATTGTTTGGATGTTTACTTAATTGCTTTATTTTACTCATTTTATATTACAAATGGAATCTTATAAATATTAAGTGAACCGGTTAAAAGCAACTTTTTCAACTAAGTAACTTCTACGAGTTTTTCAAAGATGTTACCATCGGGTAATAAACATAAACCAAGTCAACTATAACCTTGACGATTTTAAAATATTACATGATCAACCGTTTTCAAAAGGGTTTATCAACCCAACTATATTTGTAAAAAGCCCAACTAAGTTTTCAAAGACCGTTTTAAAACCTTAGCCATATTTTAACAAATTTTCACCAGACCCTCAAAATGATTTAAATTATTTTACTCCGTGACATACCAGATCCGGTCAGGACTCATTGGCCGGGTTTGGGGTGTTACATTTTGGTATCGAGCCTGCTCAAAATCTCATTTGTGGGGCCCAAGCCCAAAATGTTTTGTTTTTGATTAGTAGGCCTTATTGGAATGTTTTGGAAAGTTGTCTATGGCTTGAATAGCATGGCACCGAATCTCCGACACCTATCTGCCCAGGTAAGTAATTCTATCCATTTTCTTTGTGAATATTTGATGAGGGGTAGAAGGGTAAATTGGGAACGTAGACTATTAGAATAGAAGCTGTTGAACCCTAAGGTTAGTATACCCCAACAAACAATGCATAAGATTTAATAATTCCCTAAACAACCACCGTGAGTTGTCACCGAGCAAGGGATGTGGCAATCGTTATACGCATGTCTAGGATTGGATTCGGTGGGAGCTGTGTATTTAAGCGATCTAGTGACTCACCTCCTACTCACTCGAATCTTACGGTGTGTAGTAACTGCTCATCCTAATGAGACGACACACTCACAAAGCTAAACCCGATAACTAAAACCCGAAAGGGACTAGCCGTTTTGTTTTTGAAGTAATTAAAATCTTGTTTTAAAAAAAGGAAAAAATGACCAAAATACCCCTCAGTTTGAAAAATGGCCAAAATACCCTTAACTTTCAAATTACCAAAATACCCTCCGTATGGAAAATTTCCAAATAGAAAATTTTCAAAATATCCCTCTTTTGTGAAATCAACTAGAACCAAATTTTGGAAATCTTTTTATGAAAAATTACTAAAATACTCCTAGTGGTGAAATTATAAAATTGTCCCTAACCAACAAAATTACCAGAATAACCCTAATTTTCAAAATTTCGCAACATCACTATTTTGGAAAATGCAATTCTCAAAAAGAACCATCAACGTTTTACAAATTTTACAAATTCACCTTGATTTGTGAAAAATTACCGAAATACCCTCGGATTTCAAAATTTTTCAAAATACCCCAGGAATTTAAGAGTTTCAAAATACTTTTTGACGAAATCATCCGAAAACTTTTATTTTTGGAAAATTAAAAAAATACCCCTGTAGGAAAAATTACGAGAATACCCCTGGGTAGTGTAAAAACAATCACAATGAAAACTACAACGTCTCTTTGAATGAATGAATGGAAAACTGTGTGCATGTATGATTGCGAAAGAACCACTCCTAAAACTTCTATCATAAAATTTCTTCGCGGATAATCAAGTGAAATACTAATGCATAAAATTCTTAAACAGATAAACGCAATCGTTAGAAATGAGTACAAGAGGTCGTGGACGTCCGCCCCGTGGTCGTGGAAGGGGTAGGATAACCTTGTCCGAGCCAGCAGGGTCCAGACATGGGTTTAGAAATGATATGCCGGATCTGCCGGTGGCAGAAACTAAATTTCAAGATTAGACCGGTGGTAATGACGTAGTATCCCAGGCGGTGCTACGGGTGTTGGAACGAGTTACTGAGGCTGGCGCGGGTGCAGGAGCCCGTAAATCTGTGGTTGAACGACTCTGGGCTAACGGAGCAGAGGTATTTAGAGGAGTTTTTGGAGTGGCACCCAGTGCGGTGGAGTACTGGTTGGAAGCAATAGAAAGGATCATGGACAACCTAGATTTTACCGTTGAGGAGAAATTGAAGGGTATCATCTCTCTGTTTCGGGATGAGTTATACCAGTGGTGGCTCACTGTGAGAGATGGAACGGTGGCAGAAAATCTTACCTGGGAATTCTTCAGGGATGCCTATCAAAAGAAGTATATCAGAACTAGCTACGTGGATGCATAGCGGAAGGCTTTCTTGAACCTGGTTCAAGGCAATAAGACAGTGGCGGAGTATGAGGCTGAATTCTTTCGGTTGAGTAGGTATGCTCGTGGTATTGTGGGTACCGAGCATGAACGCTGTGTTAGATTTGAGGATGGGCTTAGAGATAAGTTGAGAATGATGATAGCTCCACAACAGGAATGGGAGTTCGAGTCCTAATGGAGAAATCGAAGGTTGCTGAAGGGGTAAGATAGTCGGTTAGACGGAACCAAGATCAGAATTGGAATAAGAGGAGCTCTAGACCTTTAAAGTTTTCAGGTAATCAGCAGAAGAGGACAAAGTTTGGTGGGTCAGATCAAGCTGCTAGGCCTGCTGCAGCTGCTAATCCTCAATGGCCGCCACGGTGTGCTCGGTGTGGCAAGTCTCACACAGGAGAGTGTTGAAATGGTAACTGGGGATGCTTTGAGTGTGGGTCCTTGGAGCATCGAGTTAGAGACTGTCCAAAAAAGACAGCTAGACTGAGATCGAGAGGCAGGATCGTCCACTGAATAGAAGGGATAACCAACAGCCTTAGAGGGGTCGTGGTGCAGGAAGAGGAGGTAATGGTACTGGCAGAGGTCGTGGGGCACCGAGGGGAAATACCAGTGGTACTAAGGCTAGACAACCTGGTTTGGTCTATGCCGCGAGGCGTCAAGAGGAGGGCGATGCACCGGACGTCATAATCGGTATGTTCTTGATCTTTGGTGTGCCCTATAATACTTTGATTGACATTGGCTCAACCCACTCATACATTGCTAGTAGCGTAGTGGAAACTTTGTACTTAGACTCTGAGCTTACTTCTAGGAAGATGACTGTATTAAGCCCCCTAGGTCACTCTATAGAAGTAAGTAAAATTTATAGGAACGTACCCCTAGAACTCCAAGGGGTCGTATTTTTGGCTGATTTGATGGAACTACTGCTCGGGAGTTCGACCTAATCTCTGGATGGATTGGCTAGTAAAGTATCGAGCTAGCTGGATTGCGCAGCTAAGCGCATGGTATTAAAGACAGTGGAAGGTGATGAGGTGGTGATGATAGGTAAAAGGAGAGATTTCCTGTCTAATTTGGTTTCGACATTAAAGGCGAAAATGATGGTTAGGAAGGGTTGTGAAGCTTATGTGGTGCATGTCTGTGCCTTGGAAGCTAAGGATGTTGCTGTGGGAGATGTCCGGATTGTGAGGGACTATGTTGATGTGTTTCTAGAGGAGCTTCCGGGTCTACCTCCAGACCGTGAGGTTGAATTTGGTATCGACTTGTTGCCAGGAACCGCGCTAGTATCTATAGCTCCGTATCGGATGGCGCCGAAAGAATTGGTAGAGTTAAAGGTGCAGATTCAGGAATTGTTGGATAGAGGGTTCATCTGACCAAGTGTATCACCGTGGGGAGCTCCAGTGCTGTTTGTCAAGAAGAAGGATGGGACAATGAGGATGTGTATAGACTATCGGCAGCTGAACAAGTTGACAATAAAGAACTGGTATCCTTTGCCCAAGATTGACGACCTGTTCGATCAACTCAAAGGGGCATCGGTGTTTTCTAAGATTGACCTTAGGTCAGGGTACCATCAGCTTAAGGTGAAGGAGGCTGATGTCCACAAGACGGCATTTCGTACTCGGTATGGCCACTACGAGTTTCTGGTAATGCCTTTTGGGTTGACAATTGCACCGGCCGCATTTATGAACATGATGAATCGGGTTTTCCAACCCTATCTGGATTGGTTTGTCGCGGTCTTCATAGACGACATTTTGGTGTACTCGAAGTTGGAGGAGGAGCATGACGCACATCTTCATGTGGTTCTGCAAATTCTAAGGAAGAAATAGTTGTACACCAAATTCAGCAAGTGTGAGTTCTGGCTCAAGGAGGTAACTTTTCTAGGGTATGTAGTTTCAGCTGAGGGTATCAGGGTGGATCCCCGTAAGATTGAGGCGGTATTGGAGTGGAAGCCACCAAAGTCTGTTACGAAAATTTAGAGTTTTCTGGGGTTGGTAGGATATTACCGAAGATTTGTGGAAAATTTCTCCTTAATCGCAGCACCGTTGACTAAACTGTTGAAAAAAAGAGTTTCGTTTGTGTGGGCTGAGAAGCAGCAAGAGAGTTCTGATAAGCTGAAGAGGATCTTGACAGAAGCACCGGTCTTGATTCAGCCAGAGGCAGGGAAGGAGTTCATCAGATCTCGTGATGCATCACATCTTGGTTTAGGTGTGTATTGATGCAAGAAGGGAAGGTGGTCGCTTATGCGTCACGGTAGTTGAGGCCTCACGAAGCTAACTACCCGACACATGACTTAGAATTGGCCGCTGTGGTTTTTGCCTTGAAAATTTGGAGGCATTATCTGTACGGGGAGAAGTCGGTGCAGTGTACACAGATCAAAAAAGTCTAAAATACCTCCTGACTCAGAAAGATTTAAATCTGAGGCAGCGGAGGTGGATTGAGTTGTTGAAGGACTACGACTGCTCAATCGAATACCATCCGGGGAAGGCTAATGTGGTAGCTGAAGCATTAAGCCGAAAGGTGGTAGCAGATTTGCGAGCAATGTTTGCTCATCTAAGTCTCTATGAGGATGGGAGCCTTTTGGCGGAGTTGCAAGTGAAGCCGTCTTGGATTAATGAGGTTAAGAAAAGGCAGATGACTGATAAAGCTTTGAAAACTCGAAGGTTGCAAGTACAGAATGGTGAGGCCAAAGGTTTCAGTTTGGGCAGTGATGGAGTGTTGTACTTTCAGGGGAGAGTATGCATGCCTAAGGATGATGAATTGAGGCAGCGAATCCTTAGAGAAGCTCATAGCAATGCGTACGCTATGCACCCGGGAAGCAGCAAGATGTATCGGGATTTAAGGGAGCAGTTTTGGTGGCCGGGTCTTAAGTAGGAAGTAACCGAGTTGGTAGGCAAGTGTCTGACATGTCAGTAAGTTAAGGCTGAGCATCAATTGCCATCAGGGCTGTTACAGCCGGTAAAGATTCCACAGTGGAAATGGGAGGAGATTACTATGGATTTCGTGAGTGGGCTTCCGCTTACGCCCAGTAAGAAAGATGCAGTTTGGGTGGTAGTAGACCGGTTGACTAAGTCGGCTCATTCCATATCGATAAGGGTTGACTATTCGCTCCAAAAGTTAGCCAAGCTGTATATAGACGAGATAGTGCGATTGCATGGAGTACCTGTGTCCATTATCTCAGATCAGGATCCTCGATTTACGTCGAGATTTTAGAAGGCTCTATATCAAGAGTTAGGCACGAAGTTGAATTTCAGCACGGCTTTTCATCCACAGTCTGATGGACAATCTAAGAGGGTAATCCAAGTGTTGGAAGACATGTTGAGGGGCTGTGTTTTGGATTTTCGTGGTAGTTGGGAGGAGTACCTACCTTTGGCAGATTTCGCTTATAACAATAGTTATCAAGCGAGTATTCAGATGGCACCGTATGAGGCACTGTATGGTCGAAAATGCCAAACTCCTACATGTTGGACGGAATTAGGAGAACGTCGGATGTTGGGTCCAGAGTTAGTGGTAGAGACAGAGGATAAGGTTAGAGTAATTCGGGCTCATCTTAAGGAGGCGCTTGACAAAGCGTAAATCCCTACCGATCTTAAGCGAAGGGAGGTTGAATATGCAGTGGGTGATAAGGTTTTCTTGAAGGTATCCCCTTGGAAGAAGGTGCTGAGGTTTGGCCAGAAGGGCAAGCTAAGCCCTAGATTCATCGGACCGTACATGGTGTTGAAACGTGTGGGACCGGTAGCTTACCAGCTTAAGTTACCGATGAAATTTAGCCAGATCCATTATGTTTTTCATGTTTCGATGCTGAGGTGCTATCGACCAGACCCCTCACATGTAGTGCCAGTTGCAAAAATTGAGGTGAGCTCAGACTTGTCTTTCGAGGAGGAGCCAGTGCAAATCTTGGATCGAGATGTCAAAGTTCTACGTAGGAAGTCAGTGCCTTTGGTAAAGGTATTGTGGCGGAATCATGGTACGGAGGAGGCCACAAGGGAACCCGAGGATGTGATGCGGCAGCAATACCCCCAGCTTTTCTGATCCAGGTAATTTTGAGGCCGAAATTCTTTTAAGGGGGGTAGAACTGTAACATCCTGAATTAAGGGTTGTTTGAAAATTTAATTAATTTCCCATGTGTATGCTTGTAGAAATAAATACTATGTTTTCTTGGCATGTTTTAGGGCCTAGTCATAGCCCCGAACTAGGTCGAATTTAGAACTAAAAATTTCTTTTAAGTATTTAAAAGAAGGGAGCTAGGAGATAGGGGTTAAAAAGAATTTTGTGAAAATTTGGACACAAGGATGTAATTGGCGTGTTGGCTTGGTGCGTTAAAGGGAGCTTCAATGGAGGAGGTTCGAGTCGTAGGAGTTACAAGGGGAAGTGTTTTATTTTTTTGGGCTTTTTGGGACGTTAAAGAAAGGGGCTAAGTTGGAAAGCCTTAATAGATTTTTGTGGGTAAGATAAGAGCATGAAAGACAAGGTGGTGGAGTGGCTTGGGGCGCCACTAAAAGTTTGGAAGTGGTGATGAGCGAGGGAGCTTAGGTTGAAGCTGCCAAGTATGCGCCCTAAGAGTTTTATTTTCTTTTGCATTAAGGAGGGGATCGGCTTAGGAAGGCCTTATAATTAAATGATAGGGTTCTATGACATGAAAGTCAATTGGGAAAAATGGCCTGTGGCATTGGAAGAGAGGGCTGCGGTAGTGAGGTTCCAGGTTCGAACCAAAGAAGCAGCAACTGTTTTTATTTTTCAAAGCTGGCGTGAAGAGGGGGAGGTGATGGCCCGATTATGGACTCTTTAAGTGATGTGGTTAAGCTTAAATTTTTGCATATTTTCGGCTGGAAGAGTTGTGATGATATACTATATTTTATCTTATGTGTTTAAAGAGGAGATTAAGGGATAAATAAAGGATAAATGTAAGTTGATAAAGGCTGGAATTTATCACCAAAAAGAAGGTGATGGCCGACTTAAGGACTCCTTGGGGGGCTGTCCATATTCGGTTTGTATAGCAAGGGAGTGCCAAAAATTCATCAATCATTCTTTTCTTTTCCTCTCTAGTTGCTGGCCGAATTTTCCTTTGATACAATAGCCAAAATTCTTCAAAAAAATTCCTCTCTTCTTTTCTCCTACTTAGCCAAACCTACCCCCCTTCTACTAAAAACTTTACCTCACTTGCTAGCCGAATATCTCTTCCATAGAGGGCTAGGCCGAATCCCCCTAATAAGGTGCCATCGATTTCCAAAGGGTGGTAAGTAACATTTGGTTTCTTTTCTTTACCTTCAAGTGTGCCGAAAGTAGGAATAGGCCTTGGTAGGTGGCCGAATGTGTCTTTAAGATGATGGTAAAGTGTTCTCTTGTGTGTAGGTAACATTAAGGGCCTTGACGAAGTCTTCCGGGATTTATGGTAAGCATGGTATGTAGGCTATGGCATTCGGCCAAAGGCCATGATATGTATTATAAGTGGTGACTGATCTTTTTGTGGGTTGTTAAAGGAATTTCAGCAGAGTCTTGATCAAGTGACGATTTCAGGATTTGTTTGGAAACCAAATCCGTTTAAGGGTCAAGATCTAGCGACGTAGATAGGATCTTTGGGATCTAGGGATTTCGGTTGTGACAGGTGTGTAAAATCTCACTACACACTTTATTAATTTACATGACTATATTGTTGCCTTTTTATCTTTTTGCTAGTGTTTTGCTTGTGGCATAAGATTTGATTTCGGGTAAGTCCCCTATTACTTTATCTATGATATATGATTAAGTTTGCCATCATATGCTGATAAATGATATGTTGTACATAATGCATGTTGATGGTGGGATTGATGAGAGGAGGGGAATGATCTTATGGACTGTCACCAGTGGTTTTGACCACAAGATGGGTTGGCCCCATCAGATTTATTGTGACTTCGGTCACCAGTGGTTTTGACCACACCGATGATAATTGTGACTAAGTCCCAGTGGTTTGGTACCACCAGTGGTTTTGACCACATTATGATATTTTGTGACCTATGGTCATCAGTGGTTTTGACCACACGATGGGTTGGTCCCATCATTTAAATTGTGACCTAGTTACCAGTGGTTTTGACCACCAGTGGTTTTGACCACACGGGGTAGTAAAAGAGTACGGATGGTTAGTTGGGTTGCATGTGCATGTTTATTAATGACTTGTGTATGAGTTACTTTACCGGGTGGGGGATTACACACTGAGTCTTGGTGACTCACCCCTTCCCTTACCATTTTGTAGATGAGTAGATCGCGGAGATGGAGCCGGAGAGGACTCGAGGCGGCCATGCTTATCGTTAGATTTGATTTTTCTTTGTTATAGTAAATATTATTTATTTTCTAAGTTTTTTATTTTGGGTTGTAATAAGGCCGCTAATTATTGTTTGGATGTTTACTTAATTGCTTTATTTTACTCATTTTATATTACAAATGGAATCTTATAAATATTAAGTGAACCGTTTAAAAGCAACTTTTTTAACTAAGTAACTTCTACGAGTTTTTCAAAGATGTTACCATCGGGTAACAAACATAACCCAAGTCAACTATAACCTTGACGATTTTAAAATATTACATGATCAACCGTTTTCAAAAGGGTTTATCAACCCAAATATATTTGTAAAAAGCCCAACTGAGTTTTCAAACACCGTTTTAAAACCTTAGCCATATTTTAACAAATTTTCACCAGACAATCAAAATGATTTAAATTATTTTACTCCGTGACATACCAGATCCGGTCAGGACTCATGGGCCGGGTTTGGGGTGTTACAAAGTTTCAAGACCTTTTTCTTCTCTTTTTTCTCTCATGACCGAATGCACATAAGCCTCTTAACCCATCTCTTTTCTTTTGATCATCATCATCATCTTCTTCTTCACTTTCAATCGAAACCAACTTCTACCAAAAATCAAATCATCTTCTTCTTTCAAATTTCTATTCTTATTTACCTTGCTAAGGCCGAAACTTCCATCTTCTATTTTCATCTTCTTCTTCTTTCTTTTGTTGAAAACCCGAAACCATCATAGCTAAAAACACTCTCTTTCTCTTCTCATTTTGTCCAAACCAAAATCACCATTTCTATTCTTCTAAATCAATAAGGTCGAATCTCCAAGTAGTCGAGTAAGGATTTTCTACAGATCATTCTTTTATTTTCTTTCGAATTTTCGATTCTAGAAATCTAACTCTCATATTTTCTCCTTGGCGAACCTTTGAAGGGATTTTAAGGATTCTTTTGGAAACCAACTTTTAGAGAGATCATTGGAATCAACCAAGGTAAGGATTATCATTTTCGGTTATATCGTTTCTTTTAGATAGATTACCAATCAACTTTATTTTAGGGGAGAGTTTGAGACGAACAAGATAGGTTCGAAAAGAGTGGTAAGGAGTGTTTGGAAGAGGGGAGGCTCTGTAATACCCTCAAACTTCAAACGAAGGGCTGTATCGGGGATACGAGATTTTCCACCGGGTTGTGGACCCTCTGCTAATGAAGATCGTTTATTTGAAGTTGTGCGTACAACCGAACCACTTTTCGTTAGTGGGTTGTCATCGAGTTTTGATCCATCTATCGGAGAGAAACCACATATAACGATTGTTCGAGATTCCGAGGGTAAGGATTTAGATATCTCATCAATAGTGTAGATTATAAGTATTAGTGTGTTCTAATCAAGTGTGATAATTAATTAGGTGTTGACGAGCGGGAAGGTACCGTTCTCATTGTCATAAGGTGTGTAACGTTATACTAAAATCTCATAGATCTATATTAAATGTGATTTGTATGAAAATATGTGTAATAATGGTTGCGGGTACCATTCAGTGGTATACGATATTCAGGTATGTTTAACCCCAATATTTTGCTAATTTTGCTATATGCCTAAATGTGAGATAAATATGATTTTGCTATGATTTTGGGGTAAATGGCATGAAAACTAAATAATATGTATGTGCATGGGCATATGGGTGTTATTGATAAAGGGGAAGTATTCTAGTGGTTTTACCACAATATCTGGTGACTTCAATCACATATTTTAAATCTGGTGACTTCGGTTACATATGTGAATCTGGTGACTTCGGTCACATATTTGAATCCAGTGACTTCGGTCACAATTATCTGGTGGCCTTGCCACAAAATTATAAGGGCGATGTGCATGTTGACTGCAGCAACTGCCTTCGATAGTGTGTAGCGGATGAAAGGTCGATTTAGTAATCCCCACGGTGTGATTGGTTGGTACGGGTGGTGTGTAGCGGATGGATATTTAGGTGGGCCGAGTTTGCATTTCATTTTATAAATATCCATGTGATTTCTAAATGATTTGATTTGATTTGCTATAAAAATGGTCTTATGGCTAAATATGACTTAAATGGGCTTATGGCTATATGTGTTATTAAATGGGCTTAAAGGCCATGATCAATTGGGCTTTTAGTGTTTTTGTTACACATTGAGTTTATGACTCACCCTTTTGTGGGATAATTTTTCAGATAACTCTTAGCGCAATGGATCGGGTTAGCGAGGACTACGTGGTGGCCAATGCTCTACAAAGTATTTCGGAGTTTCTCCTAATTAAACTTATTAAGTGTATTTTTATTACTTAGAATTTATTATGGGTTTTGCTATTTTTGTAATAAGGCCACTATAAACTGTTTTTAATTTTTTTGCGTTTGGATTTTTATTTTGCCATGAACAATATTTAATTAAATAACTAAATGGTTTTCGATAAATAATTTAAACTGTTTTTGACACTAATATATATATATATGTTTTACAATAATAAGTAAAATTTTCATAAAATTTGGTTTTCTTTTAACTTATAAATTTCTTTTAAAAATAATGTTTTAAGAAGATACAAATTTATTTAAATTTGATTTTAACCTAAATATTAAGCTAATCTATTTTATACAAATTCATCAAGTTTTTCTTAAACAAAAGCGAGAAATTGCTAAAGTTTTATTCGAGGAACATATCAAATCCAAATTAGGGCTTTTTGGGCGGGTTTGGGGTGTTTCAACTTGGTATCGAGCCAGATTTTAAACTCTGGGCTTGGGTTTTGAAGCCCACAACGTTTTTAAAATTTAGCCCAAATGACTTTTGAAAGTTTTCTTAAGATAAATGGTTTTATAGAAGCATGGCACCGAGAGTTCTCGGCCAGTCCATAAGGTAAGTACTTTTATTGATAACGTAATATGAATGTATGATAAGCCTAAGGAAACTATACTTTAGAGACATGGACCCTAGGTGTATGAGTACTACTACAGAAAAACCACTGAATAAATATTTGTTACATAAAACTTTCTTTTAACAAGAAGTGAAAAGACTTTAATGCATAAGACTTTTTCGTAAAAACAGATAAGACGAGTAGTAGACATGAGTTCTAGGGGATGTGGTCATCGTGGACACGGTAGAGGAAGAATGGCTGTGTCGGAACCAGTTAGATCTAGTCAAGGTTTTGAAAATGAAGTTCCATCACCGGCTGTTGGGGTGGAATTTCAAGAGCATAATAAAGGAGGTGACGCAGTATCACAAGCTGTGCTGCGAGTTTTGGAACGAGTAGCAGAAGCTAGTACGGGGAATGGGTCTCGAAAGTCAGTAGCTGAGAGACTTAGATCAAATGGAGCTGAGATTTTTAGGGGAGTATCTGGAGTAGCCCCAAATGTAGCGGAGTACTGGTTAGAGGCAGTCGAGAGGATCATGGACGATTTAGTGCCTTCTTGAAGAAAAGTCGAAAGGTCTTTGTTTCACTACTCCGTGATGAGGCCTACCAGTGGTGGCTCACTATCAAGAAGAGTACCCCTCTGGATCGAGTGGATTGGGGGTATTTTAAAATTAAATTTGAAGGGAAATACATTAGAGCTAGCTACATCGACTCCCAGAGAAAGGCGTTTCTGAATTTAGTACAAGGAAATAAGTCGATAGCTGAGTATGAAGCAGAGTTCTTGTGACTTAGCCGATATGCTAGAGGAATAGTAAAAACTAAATATGAGCGGTGTGTCAGATTCGAGGATGGACTGAGAGATGAGCTGCGAGTGTTGATTGCTCCGCACCGAGAAAGAGACTTTGCAGTCTTAGTAAAAAGGGCAAGGATAGTAGAAGAAGTTAAGCGGTGAAAGACGTAACCAGGAGAGGGCGAATAAGAATAAGAGGAGCTTTGGGTCTTCAGGGTCATCCAGGAATTTTCAAAATAAACTAAGAATTGATAGGCTGCGAGGTCAGCGGACTGCTACGGGAGGACAGCATCGTGTTTGTGCTCAATGTGGGAAGATGCACCCGGGAGAATGTTGGAAAAAAACTGGGGGATGTTTCAAGTGCGGGTCTAAAGATCATATGATCAAGGATTGCCCGATGAATTTAGATAAGAACCATCCAGTAGGTCAGGATATTAATCAGGCTGGTAGAGGTGGACAGCAGTCGATAAGGGGTCGTGGTCCAAATAAAAGGAGTAATGGTTCTGGTAGAGGTCGCGGGACTTCAGGCAGAGGCAGTGGTAGCTCTGAGGCGAGACAGCCAGGTCTGGTATATACAGTTCGTCGTAGAGAAGATAGTGATGCACCTGATGTTATCACGGGTACGTTTCTGATTTCTGAGTTGCCCTTTATTGCTTTGATAGATATAGGGTCAACTCACTCATACATCGCTAGTGAAGTATCTGAAACTCTGCATGTGACTTCTGAGACTGTACCTAGGAAGATGATCGTCACGTAGTCCTTTAGGATGAGCGGTAGTAATAGACAAACTCTTTAAGGAAGTACCTTTAGAAGTTCAAGGACGCAATTTCACTAATTTAATGGAGTTGCCATTGGAGAATTGACCGATCTTAGGCATGGACTGGCTAGTGAAATATCGTGCAAATGTGGATTGTGCTACTAAGCGGATGTCATTAAGAACTATTGATGACAAAGAAGTTGTAGTGATGGGCGAGAGACGGAATTACTTATCAAATGTAGTATCCGCTCTTAAGGTAGAAAAGATAGTTAGAAAAGGATGTGTGGCTTTTCTGATGTTGGTTAGTGCCTTGGAGGCTAAAGAAGCAACTGTTGAAGGAGTCAGGACTGTAAGACAATTTGAAGATGTTTTTCCGGAAGAACTTCAGGATTGCCTCCGGATCAAGAGGTAGAATTTGGGATTGAATTATTGCCTAGAACGGCACCAGTTTCTATTGCTCCGTATAGAATGGCACCAAAGGAGTTGGTTGAGCTTAAGGCTCAGATCCAGGAGTTTCTTGATCGTGGATTTATACGGCCTAGTGTGTCTCCATGGGGAGCACCGGTCCTATTCGTGAAGAAGAAGGACGGAACGATGAGGATGTGTATAGATTACCGGCAGTTGAATAAGCTGACCATTAAGAACAAGTATCCTTTGCCAAGGATCGATGACTTGTTCGATCAGCTTAACGGAGCTGCGGTATTCTCAAAGATAGATCTAAGGTCGGGGTATTATCAGCTTAAAGTGAAAGAAGCGGATATCCATAAGACAACATTCCGAACAAGATATGGGATTATGAGTTTTTTGGTAATGCCATTTGGGTTGACGAACGCCCCAGCTGCGTTCATGGATATGATGAACTGGGTTTTCCAACCCTACTTGGATCAGTTGGTCGTGGTGTTCATAGGACATCCTAGTGTATTCTAAGTCAGAGATAGAGCATAATAAGTATCTTCGGATTGTGTTGCAAGTTTTAAGGGAGAAGAAACTTTATGCCAAATTCAACAAGTGTGAATTTTGGCTGAAGGAGGTTGCGTTTTTAGGCCATGTGGTGTCTGCGGAAGGGATAAGGGTGGATCCTCGGAAGATTGAGGCTGTACTAGATTGGAAACCACCTAAGTCCGTAACTGAGGTTCGTAATTTCTTGGGATTAGCAGGCTATTAAAGAAGATTTGTCGAAGGCTTCTCATCAATAGCTGCACCTTTAACGAAATTGTTGAGAAAGGAAGTACCTTTCGTGTGGGCTGATAAATAGCAAGAGAGCTTTGAGAAGCTTAAGGGGGTTTTAACTGAAGCTCCGGTTTTGATTCAGCCTGAAGCAGGGAAGGATTTCGTGGTGTACTGTGATGCTTCTTACACAGGATTAGGATGTGTTCTGATGCAAGACGGAAGGTAGTTGCGTATGCGTCTCGACAGTTGAAACCACACGAGGTTAATTACTCGACGCATGATTTGGAGTTGGCAGCAGTAGTCTTTGCTCTTAAAGTTTGGAGACATTATTTATACGGGGAAAAGTCAGTGATATACACGGACCACAAGAGTCTGAAATATCTACTGACTCAGAAGGAGCTGAATTTGAGACAGCGAAGGTGGATAGAATTGTTGAAAGATTACGACTGTTCTATCGAGTACCACCCGGGCAAGGCAAATATGGTGGCAGATGCTCTAAGTCAGAAAGTGGTGTCAGATCTAAGGGCATTGTTTGCACATCTTAGTCTTTACGATGACGGAAGCTTGTTGGCAGAATTACAAGTAAAGCCGACGTGGTTGAGTCAAGTGAAAGAGAGACAATTGGTAGACGATGATCTGAGTACTAAGCTTCAGCAGGTGCAGAGTGGGGAATTGGAAGATTATGGTATTAACAGCGATGGGGTATTGTGTTTCAAAGGTAAAATTTGTATGCTGAGGGATCAGGAGTTGAGGAAAAAGATTATTCAGGAATCGCATGGTAGCCCCTATGCTATGCATCCTGGAAGAAGTAAGTTATACCGAGATTTGCGAGATCAGTTTTGGTGGCCTGGTCTTAAGCGGGAAGTTACGGAGTTTGTAGGAAAGTGCTTAACGTGTCGACAAGTCAAAATTTGAACATCAAGTACCTTCGGGATTGCTACTGTAGATAAAGATTTCGCAGTGGAAGTAGGAGAGAATCACCATGGACTTTGTTAGTGGGCTTCCTCCTACGCCTACTAAGAAGACTCAGTATGGGTGATAGTGGACCCATTGACGAAATCTGCACATTTTATCCCAGTTTGGGTTGATTACTCTTTGTAAAAATTGGCGAAGTTATATGTGGCTGAGATTGTGAGATTGCATGGAGTGCCGGTGTCAATTATTTTGGATAGGGATCCGAGGTTTACGTCTCGATTTTGGAAAGCATTGCATCAGGCTTTGGGCACCAGATTGGACTTCAGTACGGCATTTCATCCACAGTCTGACGGTCAGTCTGAGCGAGTAATTCAAGTCTTAGAGGATATGTTAAGGGGATGTGTAATGGATTTCAGAGGAAGCTGGGAGGAGTTCTTACCGTTAGCAGAATTTGCATACAACAACAGTTACCAAGCCAGTATTCGGATGGCACCATATGAAGCACTATATGGACGGAAGTGTCGCACTCCTACGTGTTGGACAGAACTAGAGGAACGACATGTTTTGGGTCCAAAATAGTGGCTAAATCTGAAGAAAAGGTTAAGGTAATTCGGGCTCGGTTAAAAGAAGCATCTGACAGGCAAAAGTCATACGCGGATCTTAACCGAAAAAAATAGAGTTTGCTGTGGGGGATCAAGTATTCTTGAAGGTTTCACCTTGGAAAAAGGTGATGAGATTTGGTCGCAAAGGGAAGTTAAGTCCTAGGTTCATTAGACCTTATCGGGTTTTGAAGCTAGTCGGACCTGTGGCATATCAGTTAGAATTGCCTTCGGAGTTGAAGCAAATGCATGATGTGTTCCATGTTTCAATGTTACGCCGTTACCGGTCGGATCTATCTCATGTAGTGCCAGTTGAGGAGGTGGAATTAAGACCAGATTTGTCATATGAAGAGGATCCAATTCAAATCCTGGAGCGGGATGTAAAGGTTTACGGAGAAAATCGGTTCCTCTCGTCAAAGTATTATGGCGTAATCATGGATCAGAAGAAGCTTCGTGGGAACCGGAGGAAGCGATGCGACATCAATACCCTCACTTGTTCTAGCTAGGTAATTTCGAGGTCAAAATTATTTTAAGGGGGGTAGAACTGTAACATCCTGAATTAAAGGGTTATGCATCTTTACTTAATTGAATGTTGTTGCATGCATAAGTATAATTGAGTGTGTTTTGGGAAGTTTTTTCGAACTTCAAATATGTAAGTGAATGCTTAGAGAAATATTAAATTTTTAATAATTAAGATGGAGCTAAGCAAGATAGGCTTTAAGAAATATTGGCAAGAGGTTTTAAGCATAATAAGTCAATTGGCAAGGTGGTAATGGTGCATGAGTGAATGCATGAGGAGAGAGGTTCGAATCCCCTAGCTAGCAAGTGGAAGAATTTTAATTTTTTTGTTTTCTTTCCTATAGTGTCGGCCAAGATTATTCTAGAATGGATGGACATCTTTTTATTTTTGGTTAATAGATCATAAGTAAAAGGCAAGTTAGAAGTTATGGCATGGAATCATGAAGTTATGGTAAGATAGGGGGACAAAAGGCTTGAAAAGGGGATGTTGTTTTGGAAGCTTTTTCATGGTCATTTGACCATGAACCTAAACGGCATAAAGGGCTAAGGGAGAAGGTTTAGTTGTGATAGAATCAAGGGATTTGATGGGGAAGAAATGAGGAGGAAAAAGGGGATCATGTTGGCAAACGGTGTTGGCCAAGTTTTTCCTTAGGCATTAGGGGTGATAGTTGGCCAAAAACTCTAACATTTTGTGCATCATTTCTTTTCTCTCCAAAACTTTGTTCTTAGCCGATTGCCTATTACACAAAAGAGAAACTTTTTTCTCTTCTTTTAGTTATTTGCATTGTACCATTTCGATTTTTTAGTAGTCCTTTCATTTTCTTTTCTCCAAATTATACTTTCTTTCTTTTCTCTTTGTAACCGAAAGTACCAAAGTTTCAAGACCTTTTTCTTCTCTTTTTTTCTCATGACCGAATGCACATAAGCCTCTTAACCCATCTCTTTTCTTTTGATCATCATCATCATCTTCTTCTTCTTCACTTTCAATATAAACCATCTTCTACCAAAAATCAAATCATCTCCTTCTTTCAAATTTCTCTTCTTATTTACCTTGCTAAGGCCGAAACTTCCATCTTCTATTTTCATCTTCTTCTTCTTTTCTTTTGTTGAAAACCCAAAACCATCATAGCCAAAAACACTCTCTTTTCTCTTCTCATTTTGTCCAAATCGAAATCACCATTTCTATTCTTCTAAATCAATAAGGCCGAATCTCCAAGTAGTCGAGTAAGGATTTTCTACAGATCATTCTTTTTATTTTCTTTCAGAATTTCTGATTCTAGAAATCTAACTCTCATATTTTCTCCTTGGCCGAACCTTTGAAGGGGATTTTAAGGATTCTTTTTGGAAACCAACGGTTTAGGAGAGATCATTCGGAATCAACCAAGGTAAGGATTATCATTTTCGGTTATATCGTTTCTTTTAGATAGATTACTAATCAACTTTATTTTAGGGGAGAGTTCGAGACGAACAAGATAGGTTTGAAAAGAGCGGTAAGGAGTGTTTGGAAGAGGGAGGCTCAGAATGCCCTCAAACTTCAAGCGAAGGGTCATGATCGGGATACGAGATTTTCCACCGGGTTGTGGACCTCTGCTAACGAAGATCGTTTATTTGAAGTTGTGCGTACAACCGAACCACATTTCGTTAGTGGGTTGTCATCGAGTTTTGATCCATCTATCAGAGAGAAACCACATATAATAATTGTTCGAGATTCTGAGGGTAAGGATTTAGATCTCTCATCAATAGTGTAGATTATAAGTATTAGTGTGTTCTAATCAAGTGTAATAATTAATTAGGTGTTGACGAGCGGGAAGGTATCGTTCTCATTGTCATAAGGTGTGTAACATTATACTAAAATCTCATAGATCTATATTAAATGTGATTTGTATGAAAATATGTGTAATAATGGTTGCGGGTACCATTCAGTGGTATACGATATTCAGGTATGTTTAACCCCAATATTTTGCTAATTTTGCTATATGCCTAAATGTGAGATAAATATGATTTTGCTATGATTTTGGGGTAAATGGCATGAAAACTAAATAATATGTATGTGCATGGGCATATGGGTGTTATTGATAAAGGGGAAGTATTCTGGTGGTTTTACCACAATATCCGTGACTTGGTCACATATTTTGAATCCGGTGACTTGGTCACATATGTGAATCTGGTGACTTTGGTCACATATTTGAATCCGTGACTTTGGTCACAATTATTTGGTGGCCTTGCCACAAAATTATAAGGCGATGTGCATGTTGACTGCAAAGAATCGCCTTCGATGGTGTGTAGCGGATGGAGGGTCGATTTAGTAATCCCCACGGTGTGATTGGTTGGTACGGTGGTGTGTAGCGGATGGATATTTAGGTGGGCGGGTTTGCATTTCATTATATAAATATCCATGTGATTTCTAAATGATTTGATTTGATTTGCTATAAAATGGGCTTATGGCTAAATATGACTTAAATGGGCTTATGGCTATATGTGTTATTAAATGGGCTTAAAGGCCATGATCAATTGGGCTTTTAGTGTTTTTGTTACACATTGAGTTTATGGCTCACCCTTTGTGGGATAATTTTCAGATAACTCTTAGCGCAATGGATCGGGTTAGCGAGGACTACGTGATGGCCAATGCTCTACAAAGTATTTTGAGTTTCTCCTAATTAAACTTATTAAGTTTATTTTATTACTTAGAATTTATTATGGGTTTTGCTATTTTTGTAATAAGGCCACTATAAACTATTTTTAATTTTTTGCGTTTGGATTTTTATTCGCCATGAACAATATTTAATTAAATAACTAAATGGTTTTCGATAAATAATTTAAACTGCTTTTGACACTAATATATATATGTTTTACAATAATAAGTAAAATTTTTCATAAAATTTGGTTTTCTTTTAACTTATAAATTTCTTTTAAAAATAATGTTTTAAGAAGATACAAATTTATTTAAATTTGATTTTAACCTAAATATTAAGCTAATCTATTTTATACAAATTCATCAAGTTTTTCTTAAACAAAACGAGAAATTGCTAAAGTTTTATTCGAGGAACATATCAAATCCGGTCAGGCTTTTTGGGCCGGGTTTGGGGTGTCACTTTATATAGGCTGTTGGAATATGTTTCTTTGCATCTAAGTACCCTAATCTGAATAGAATTCTCCTTATCTGCGGCAATGACACGCCCATGGCACACGCTCGTGTGTTTCGGGGTCCAGGCAGTGGTCGAACCTGTTGATGAGGCACGGCCGTGTATTTTGGGGTCCAGGCCGTGGTCGACTCTTCTTATGGGGCACGATCGTTGGTCACGGTCCCAGACCGTGTGGATTTCGTGCTTTGGCCCATTTTCCCCTTTTTTGGCCCGTTTCTCGTTCTTTTCATCCTCTGGTGCTCTCCTGAGTACAAAACATGAAAACAAAGGATTAGGAGCACCTATTTCCATAATTAAAGGGAAAAATCATCCAAAAGTATGCTAAATGTGGGATTAAAATATGTTCATTTTATGGTTTATGAATAAGATTCATCTAAGTTTCATCCTCCCGAGGTATTTAGGGAGTTTAGTTCATAATGATAGAGGGAAACATCTTAAAATAAGAAAAACTACAAAACATAAGAAAACCCAAAAACATCAAGAGAAATAGATAGGAGATCTTCAGTCTTGATGTGAATCCTTCTTCCAAGCTGCTCCCAATGGCTGCCTTCGAGTATTTTCTGCTTTTTGCCCTATGTGTCCTTTTAGGTCCTCCCCTAGGGTGTTTATATAGGCTTTGGAGCACCTTTCTTGGCCCACAAGTAGTCTTTTCCGAATAGAATTAGACTTGGGTTCGGCAGGGACACGGCCTTGTGACACGTCCGTGTGCGATTGTTTAGGCCGTGTTCGATTCTACTCGTCACACACGGTTGTGTGGTCTGCCCTTGTGCGATAGTCCAGACCGTGTTGATTTCTGAGGTAGGCCTATTTTGTCCCTTTTTGGCCCGTTTCTCGTTCTTTTTGGCCCGTTTCTCGTTCTTTTTGACTCCCTAAGTTTTCTTGAGTGTAAAACATGAAATTAAACGATTAGGAGCATCGAATTCATCAAATCTAATGAAAATTCATCTAAAAATAAGTCAAGCATAGGATCAAAATATGTATAAATTATGGTTTATCAAATTCCTCCTGTTTAAAGTTAATATTAAAAGGAGAATAAACACAGTGAAAACTTTGTATGTCTTATGTCAAGGTGAATGGGAGGATGAAAAGCACGTTTTTTTAGGAATGCTCCTTTGCGAAAGCAATCTGATTTGGATCAATATTTGGTATTTGTACCTCGAATGACATTTTTCATTCAATAAAGGAACGGAAAATCAATAACATTAACATGGCAAGGTTAGAGAACGAAACCAGTAAGGAACACTTCAGGGATTTCATGATCTATTTTTTGAAGTTTTGGACACACAAAATTAAGGTCATGTATAAAAATTTTAGACCAAACCTGATTATAGTAATTAAAAAAGCGGGGGTGTACATCTGACATATCAAAGAAGCGTTCAAAATGTAAGATAATATACCACCACAAGTTGAGAATAGAACAAATGACACTGAAGACATTCCTCTGAATAGCATGGAAATGCATCATATTACAGTTGGGTGGCACAGAAGAAATGATCACATGGCATGGGTGGTTCATGTTAGAAACCCAAATAAAAAGACGGGCTCTTTTATTGAAGGCAGCCTCAGACATGGAAATAGCACCATGAGAAAATTATTACTGTTAAGATGGGTGTTAGTCGTGGTATGATTATTTGATATCCGAATTTGCAGCATAGAAATCAAAGATAAACTAATTCAAAACTTCATTAGGAAGAAATCTATAATTGTACATTGAGAGCAAAAACTAATCCTGAACGATGATTACCTGAATAAATTTAAAATTTGAATATGGGAAGAAACACTCAAATGGGTTGACAGGATGGCGAAGAAGAGACTAGTGTTGTAATTAATTTTAATATTTTCTCTTTACCTTTGTTTTGTTATTTGATTCAATATAAAAAAAAATGGGTACAATGTAATTGTCGGACATACATCATCACTGTCTATTATGCCTTAACACCTAATAAAGAGTACTAAAATAATTATATAGTCAGTAAACAAAGTGGTTGGATGATTGACATAAAATAAAAAGATATGATAAAATATGATTCACATGAAACTTAATTTGAATATAATACAAGTAAAAGGGAGAGAATTTGTAGAACTACTAGGCAAACTTAAAATTATATTTTAAAACTATAATAATTATATTTATTTTAATTATTTTATTGACGGTGTGTTTACTGTGTATTAGATACAAACTTTAATTTGAAGAATTCAGTTAACCTAGATGCAACATTAATACATGATATGATGATAATAATAATAAATTAAAACACGATAGTGAAACCATATAAAAGTAACATTATATTGCCAAACTTTATATAATATATATTTTTAAATACAATTATGATTAAAAATTATATGGTGATATATATGACACAAATTTGAAAACTATTTTAACATTGTTAGTTGTGGCCGGCAAATTTTACTATATGACTCAAAATGAGACTAATAAATAGAATACGACATAAAAAATAAGGTAAATTTATTTAAATATGTTGAAAAAATATTGAAAAAGTAAGTTATTTTTTTCTAAAATTTATCAATTTATGTTGGTTTTGAAGAGAAAAAAGGAAAACGCATATTGGGACGTGTTTTCATTGAACTGCCAGAGAATGCGCATCCCAAAAAATGCGTCTTACGTGGTACTTTTTCTTTGCCAGTTTAGTGGAAACGTACCTTGTAGGATACATTTTTTGTCCAACGGTAACTATTCCCAACGGATAGAGATCCCAACGGCTATGGGACCTCAACAGCCAATTTTTTTCCTATAAAAACCCTCAAATTCTCATTTTTTTCAACTCAACTCCCAATTTTCACAATTTAATTCTCAATTTTCTTGTTCTCCATTTGTTATTCTTAATTGTCAATTCTTGATTTTTTTAATCCAATTTCCCAATTCCAAAGTTTTTTTTAAATAAACGTTTTCTTAATTCTATGATTTTATTTTATTAATTGTTCGATGGCATATCAGCTTATTTGTTTGGATGACAAGCCTATCTCCGACGTTCTATTACAAATGGTAAGAAAATATTATTTAATTATTTAATTTTAATCCGTTAACTGTTATGATGTTAAGTAAATATTATCAAATTATTTAATTTTAAATAATTAACTATTACATTATTCAGATTAATAATTTTATATGTTTATATACTTAGGCCGAAGATCGAATTTTTGATACATACTTAACAATTTAAGCAAAGGTGCACCGGAGGTCATTCATGTACACTTGCGAGATGCAATCTTTTTATACATAGCTCGCATTCTCTGGGGGACTAAATCGTATCCCCCACTCATGAATGCTTTTGCCGAGCGATGGAGATCGAAGACGAACACGTTCCATCTCCCCTGCGGCGAGTGTACAATTACACTCGAGGACGTTAGTTTACAACTCAATCTATCGATTGATGGGGATGTCGTTATAGGGCCAGTTGTTAGTGTCGATTGAGTGCAACATGCAAGCAACTACTGAAGAATGTGTCGAACAGGTTTAGGGGTAGCCGGATCGAGATGAGATGGTTGGAGGAAAACTTCCAGACTATTGAGGCTTCAGTGTGCAATGTTGAAAAGGAGCAATTCGCACGCGCATTCATCTTAAGGTTGATCGAGGGTCTGCTAAATCTTGCAATCTAGTACACTTGAAATGGCTACTACTACTAGCCGACTTGAAAGAAGCAGAATGACTTAGTTGGAGATCGGTGGTTGTAAGCTCCTTCTTCAATCGTGGGCATGGTATCGACTCTCATTTCTATGCCCCCGAGTGCAAGTCCCTTAAGAATTCCCACTCGTAACATGGTAAAAATCATTTGACAATATTTTTACCTTTTTGGAATTTTTATTTTTGTAACTTTGAAATAACATATTTTTTGAATAGGTGGAATAACCCCACAAGCCACAGTGGTATATCAACCAAGCTCAAGGACATTCGACTAGCTTTAGATCAAGAAATCGATGAGGAGGTTAGTTTATGAATTCCATAGTTATTGATTTTTTATTCCATCATTTGAAATTAAATATTACGCATTTGCTGAAATTTATAAATTTGTACTGTAGTTCGTATGGATGTCATACGCGGATATGAGGATTCAAGAATATTTCCCGAAGGAATTTTTGGCCAACCGCAGAATCTAAAACATGAAAGTGTCATTCGTCATTTTTGTAATGGTCGAGATGCACGGATCCAACCGAGTGATGCGGTAGTTAGGGTGTACGCAATGTATTCCGCGACAACATTAAGAGCTCGATGACCTGCACAAGATTGACAAGCGGGGGGAGACCGGATGAAGATTGGGCAACATTCCACAAGAAGTATATCTAGTTGTAGCAACACATGTACAATTACTTGCCAACGCGTGAACCATATCTAACTCTGTGATTGCCAACATCTTCGGATTACATGGATTGGTTCAGGCATCACGGAAGTCGCATCTACTGCCAGCTTCAGAAAGGAGTAGGCAACGCCACCGTAAGAGGCCAAGACGAGGGCACATCAATCCAAGGTCAGGAGGACATGCCGCGGATGGATCGACATCTGCTCCACATGCACATGCAGACCCGGTTCCTATGCAACCTCCCGGACAATATGGTTAATTTATTCTTGTCACTAAGCGATTTTATTTTACACCATCATCACAACACACACTATTTTATTTTACACCTGCACCGCAGCACGCGCAATCATTCCATGCACCAACACAATCATAACCAGTTTATTTTACACAAGCACCACAACACGCGCAATCATTCACTGCACCAACATGATATGAGAAAAGTTAAAACACAATATTTTATCTATTAATTCTATATATTTTATCTAATTATTATGATTTAAAATACATGATATGATGATAATAAAAAATTAAAACACGATAAAAAACAATATAAAAGTAACACTATATTGCGGACTTTATATATTATATATATTTAAATATAATTATGATAAAATTTGAAAACTATTTTAACATTGTTAATTGTGTCAGCAAATTTTAGTATAGGACACAAATTGAGAAAAATAAATAGAATGCGACATAAAAATAATATATATACATAACATAGATATATAAACATGTAGAGAAGAGTAATCAATTTCTCAAAATTTATATATAAATATATAATATATATAAAATTACTATATAGAAACATGTCATATACTTTTTTTATTTTTCGACTTTATTTTCTTTTCTATATATAGTTCTTTTTAACAATATTATTATAAGTTCTAAGTATATCTGTTATTTTTTATACAATGTTTTGAACTATCCACAACCCCTCCCAACCTATAAATAGGAGGAAAAATGTGCTTCTGTAACATCCTGAAAAGGGCCTATGCATTTTCGGTTTAATTGTATGAAATGATATGTCTTATGTGTTATGAATGTATTTTGAATATTTTTGGAAACCTGGGAATGTATGGAAATGTCAAGTTAAAATAGGAAAGTGAACATTTTCGAAACTTGGAAATGTCAAGTTAAAATAGGAAAGTGAACATTTTGGAAACTGGGAAATGTCAAGTTAAAATAGGAAAGTGAACATTATTGGAAACCTGGAAATGTAAGGAAATGATTTAGAAATATTAAGTAAAAGATGAAACTAAAACAAGGTAGCCTTAAGAAAATTAATAGAAGAAATTTGACACAAAAACGGGCTTGGAAAAGTGACAAGGAGGCACCACTTAAAGCCCAGTAAATGATGCCACCAGCATGTGTGCAAGCTTAGGTTCGAGCAGCAAGGAGAGCATTTCTGAGAGTGTTTTTGCGTCTGAATTGGGCTTGCGACCCAATTCGTTATTAAAGCTAAACTAATCATAGGGAGGCGCCACTTAGGTGGATAATTTGGGCCTCGTATGGCCACAAGGAGTCCAATAGAATAAGTTTAAATTCGGCTCATCAAGGGAAGGGGGTGGACGGCATCTAGCTAAGACTTTAAGTAATTTTATTTAATTACTTAAAGAGGAAGCAATGGACGGCAATAGGGACTCTTAAGGAAGAGTTTAATTCTCCTTAAAACTCGGCTAAATAGGTGGATAAACGATGATTTATTTTAGATTATTTTCAAAGAGATAATTGAGGATTATTCTTTAATTTTTAATTAAAGAGATAAGGCTATCAAAATAGAAGAGTGATGGCCAAGTAAAGGATTCTAAGTTAGTAATTTCGCTATAAAAGGAAAAGAGGGCCATTCATTCTTTCTTCTAACTCTCTCTCGTCAATTCTCTCTAGCAAATATCTCCTTTCTTCATTGTTTTGCTGTCGAAAATACACCTTGTGTAGCGAAACTTCATTACCAAATTGCTCAAACTCTTTTCTCTTCTTCTTTCATAATCTTCCAAAAGTCGAAAGTTTTGCTAAAATCAAGGCCATAGCCGAATAGTTTTGAGACTTCAAACAAGGGGTTGTCGACTTCTGTATTTAGGGTAAGAACTAGTTATCATTCGATTTTCATCCTTTTCTTTTAAGATTTCTGAAATCTAGGACTAACCCCATTAATATCTTGTTGTCAAACTTTGAAGAGATCTTTTCAGATTTGTTTAAGTCAACTACAAGAAGGAGAAGTTCTTTTCCGAAGGTACACCATAGGTCAGCGTGTTCCCTAGTTATTCGGTGAATTTCGGATTTAAAATCCACAAGGTAAGACATGCGAATATTCGCCAAGGCCTATTTTTGGTGTTTTAGATCTAGTTCATATTTATTCAGAAGCCGAAACTAATTTGTTAAAGTGATTTAAAGCTTTGCTGGATAGAAGAAAGAGTATAGTGAAGATTTCGGGATTTGGCACCAAGGTAAGTTTTAGTGCACCAATCCTACTAGGATTTGGTTTTATAGCCGAATAGGCTTTATGCTAACATACTAAGGTTGGCCGAATGTAGGGACTTGAGATCTAAGGCTTTAGATTGGATTTTCGGGATTTCAGTGAAATTGTTAAGCGAATCAGGCGTGTACCCTACCCTAAGTTTTAATATGTTCATGGCTATGTTTTAAATTAAATGTGCATGTTTATAAGAATGTGAATATGGCTAAGGTACCATACTATGGTACAAAGTACTAAGGTACGTTTCCTACTACTACTAGGAATATAACATGTGAAAAGTGATAAGAATGTGAATTAAGGCATGATTTTGCATATTGTGTATGAAAAATGGGGGCATATGGGTTATATGAAAAGGGGAAGTTAATGTGGTGACCTAAGACCACAAAATCTGAATGTGGTGACCTAAGACCACGATAACTGAATGTCGTGACCTAAGACCACGAATTCTAAATGTGGTGACCTAAGACCACGAATTTTTATAAAGGCGATGAACGCGCTGCAGCAATGACCGCCTTCGATGGTGTGTAGTGATGGAGGGTTGACTTAGTAGTCCCCACGGTGTATGCGAGGATGGTGCAGGTGGTGTGTAGCGGATGGCATATAGGTTTGGGTTGGGTTACATCATATTGTTTAAATGTTTTATGAACATGTATGATATTGTATGCCCGAAATATTAAATTTTAGTGTTGGTTACACATTGAGTCTGTTGACTCACCCGTTGTGGGATTACTTTTCGGTGACGACCGGTGATGGACCAAACAGCGGATGCTTAGTGGAGGCCATGTGAAGTTGATTTCTTTTATTTGGACTATTTTACTTTAAGTATTTTGAATTTAAACTTTGGGAATTATTTGATGTAATAAGGCCTTAGTAGAATTATTTTATTCTGTTTTTATATATTAAGCTTACAAACTTTTACTTATTAAAAGATTAAGTAAATCTATTTTTAAAAACAAAGCCCAAACGTTTTGTCATTTAAAGTAAAGGATTTTTAATAATGAAATAAACTTGTTTTCATCTCAAGCCCAACCCAAAACGATCTTTCTTCCAAATCACACAAGTTTTTCCTAAGTGAGAAAAGAATTTGAAACGGTTTACACCGGGGAACATACTAGATCCGGTCAAGGCTTGTGGGCCGGGTTTAGGGTGTTTCAATTTGGTATCAGAGCCCAGTTTTAAACTCTCGGCCTTGGGTTTAAGGCCCAAAACATTTTCAAAGTTAAGCCCAAAAAGAATTTTTGAATTAAGCAGGATTTTCTAGCATGGCCCACTAAGTCTCCGACCCGAAGTCCACCAGGTAAGTACCCCTATCTCTTGTGTGATTTATGATATGAATTGTAGAAGGGTAGAAATGGAACGTAGATTAGTATGATAAGTACTTAAACCCTAGGACTAGTCTACCCTAACAATTACATAAGACTTTAATGCACAATTAAACAAACCTGTGTCTAAGTCGCGAGTTAGGGTGTGGCAACCGTTGTGCGCATGTCTAGGATTGGTTTCAGTGGGAGCTTAGTATTTAAGCAGTCCTAGTGACTCACCTTCTCTCCACTCGAATACTACCTGGTGCGTAGCTACGGTTCACACTAACCAAGATGACTTAATCACGAGCTAAACCCCTAACTAAAACCCGAAAGGGACTAGCCGTATTTTTATGGAAACCCTAGCTTTAAAATCCCTATATTACCTTTTTAAGAGTAGCACAAGATTTTTGCGAAAATTCTTCCAAAATATTTCTGATTTACAAATTTACTAAAATACCCCTAGTGGTAAAATTAAAAAAAAATACCCTTGGTTTATGAAATTTCCAAATACCCGTAGTTCTTATCAAAATTTCATTATTTTATAAAATGTTCAAAAAACCCTAAATTGCAAAATATCAAAATACCTTGATTTTGGAAAATTACAAAATTGCCCCTAACCTGTAAAATTACCTAAATGACCCTGATCTTTAAAAATTTCTGCAACAACACTGATTTGAAAAACAAATTCTCAAAAACAACCTTCAAGTTTTGTAAAATTTTAAAGTACCCTCGATTTATTAAGATTTACAAATTTACCTGGGTTAATTACAGAAATGCCCTCAGATTTAAAAATTTTTTGAAATACCCCCGAGATTTCAAAAATTACCAAAATACCCTTACTGACAAAATCACCAAGGAACCTTATTTTGACAAATTGCAAAAATACCCCTGTAGGATAAATTACGAAAATACCCCTGGGTAGTGGAAAAACAACCACAATGAAAACTACAACATTTCTCTGAATGAACGAAAGTTCATAATTGGTTGATGGATGTATGAATGTAAAGACTGTGTGCATGTATGAATACGAAAGAACCACTCCTAAAATCCTTTTCATAAAACTGTTCGCGGATAAACAGTGGAACAAAGAACTAATGCATAAAACTTTTTAATCAGATTAAATCGCGACGTTAGTAATGAGTTCTAGTGGACGTGTTCGAGGTAGTATCTAAGAAATGTGTTAGTTTTGTTAAGATCAGAGTGCGCAGCAAAGGCGTAGTGTGATGAGTTAGGTTTGAACAATAGTAAGCAATTTCGAGGACGAAATTATTTTAAGGGGGTAGAACTGTAACATCCTGAAAAGGGGCAATGCATTTTCAGTTTAGTTGTACGAAATGACATGTCTTATGTGTTATGAATGTATTTTGAATATTTTTGGAAACCTGGGAATGTATGGAAATGTCAAGTTAAAATAGGAAAGTGAACATTATTGGAAACCTGGAAATGTAAGGAAATGATTTAGAAATGTTAAGTAAAAGAGGAAACTAAAACAAGGTAGCCTTAAGAAAATTAATAGAAGAAATTTGACACAAAAGGGCTTGGAAAAGTGACAAGGAGGCACCACTTAAAGCCCAGTAAATGACGCCACCAGCATGTGTGCAAGCTTAGGTTCGAGCAGCAAGGAGAGCATTTACGAGAGTATTTTGCGTCTGAATTGGGCTTATGCCCAATTCGTTATTAAAGCTAAACTAATCATAGGGAGGCGCCACTTAGGTGGATAATTTGGGCCTCGTATGGCCACAAGGAGTCCAATAGAATAAGTTTAAATTCAGCTCATCAAGGGAAGGGGGTGGACTACATATAGCTAAGACTTTAAGTAATTTTTATTTAATTACTTAAAGAGGAAGCAATGGACGACAATAAGGACTCTTAAGGGAAGAGTTTAATTCTCCTTAAAACTTGGCTAAATAGGTGGAGAAATGATGATTTATTTTAGATTATTTTCAAAGAGATAATAGAGGGATTATTCTTTAATTTTTAATTAAAGAGATAAAGCTATCAAAATAGAAGAGTGATGGCCAAGTAAGGGATTCTAAGTTAGTAATTTCGGCTATAAAAAGAAAAGAGGGCCATTCATTTTTTCTTCTAACTCTCTCTCTCAATTCTCTCTAGCAAATATCTCCTTTCTTCATTGTTTTGCTGTGAAAATACACCTTGTGTAGCCGAAACTTCATTACCAAATTGCTCAAACTCTTTTCTCTTCTTCTTTCATAATCTTCCAAAAGCCGAAAGTTTGCTAAAATCAAGGCCATAGCCGAATAGTTTTGAGACTTCAAACAAGGGGTTGTCGACTTCTGTATTTAGGGTAAGAACTAGTTATCATTCAATTTTCATCCTTTTTCTTTTAAGATTTACCGAAATCTAGGACTAACCCCATTAATATCTTGTTGCCAAACTTTGAAGAGATCTTTTCGGGATTTGTTTAAGTCAACTACAAGAAGGAGAAGTTCTTTTCGAAGGTACACCATAGGCAGCGTGTTTCCTAGTTATTTGGTGAATTTCGGATTTAAAATCCACAAGGTAAGACATGCGAATATTCGTGAAGGCCTATTTTTGGTGTTTTAGATCTAGTTCATATTTATTCAAAAGTCAAACTAATTTGTTAAAGTGATTTAAAGCTTTCTGGGATACAAGAAAGAGTATAGTGAAGATTTGGATTTGGCACCAAGGTAAGTTTTAGTGTACCAATCCTACTAGGATTTGGTTTTATAGCCGAATAGGCTTTATGCTAACATACTAAGGTTGGCGAATGTAGGGACTTGAGATCTAAGGCTTTAGATTGGATTTTGGGATTTTAGTGAAATTGTTGTTTAATCGGTGTGTACCCTACCCTAAGTTTTAATATGTTCATGGCTATGTTTTAAATTAAATGTGCATGTTTATAAGAATGTGAATATGGCTAAGGAACCATACTATGGTACAAAGTACTAAGGTACGTTTCCTACTCCTACTAGGAATATAACATGTAAAAAGTGATAAGAATGTGAATTAAGGCATGATTTTGCATATTGTGTATGAAAAATGGAGGCATATGGGTTATATAAAAAGGGGAAGTTAATGTGGTGACCTAAGACCACGAAATCGAATGTGGTGACCTAAGACCACGAAATGAATGTGGTGACCTAAGACCACGATAATGAATGTGACCTAAGACCACGAATTCTAAATGTGGTGACCTAAGACCACGAATTCTAAATGTGGTGACCTAAGACCACGAATTTTTATAAGGGCGATGAGCACGTCGACTGCAGCGATTGCCTTCGATGGTGTGTAGCGGATAGAGGGTTGACTTAGTAGTCCCCACGGTGTGTAGGATGGTACAGGTGGTGTGTAGCGGATGGCATATAAGTTTGGGTTCGGGTTGCATCATATTGTTTAAATGTTTTATGAACATATATGATATTGTATGCCTGAAATATTAAATTTTAGTGTTGGTTACACATTGAGTCTATTGACTCACCCCGTTGTGGGATTACTTTTCAGGTGACGACCAGTGATGGACCGGGCCGGCAGATGCTTAGTGGAGGCCATGTGAAGTTCAGATTTCTTTTATTTGGACTATTTTACTTTAAGTATTTTGAATTTAAATTTTGGGAATTATTTGATGTAATAAGGCCTTAGTAGAATTATTTTATTCTGTTTTTATATATTAAGCTTACAAACTTTTACTTATTAAAAGATTAAGTAAATCTATTTTTAAAAACAAAGCCCAAACATTTTGTCATTTAAAGTAAAGGATTTTTAATAATGAAATAAAGTTGTTTTCATCTCAAGCCCAACCTAAAATGATCTTTCTTCCAAATCACGCAAGTTTTTCCTAAGTAAGAAAAGAATTTGAAACGGTTTACACCGGGGAACATACCCGATCCGATCAAGGCTCGTGGGCCGGGTTTGGGGTGTTTCAGCTTCAGCGCACTCAAACACACTTCCTCTTGAATTAGTAACAATATCCATGCCAATCGAGTTAATATTCAATCGACCTTTTCGGCCAATTTATGTTTATATGCTGAAAAATTATTTAAAAAACTAGGTTATTTTCTTAAAATTTATCGATCTACATTGTTTTTGGATAGAGAAAGGAAAACGCGCCCTGTAGGATTTGTTTTCATTGCTACATTAGTGAAAATGAGCCACATAGGATGCATTTTTAGGAGAGAGAACAAAAATGCATCTTACAGGGTGCATTTTCACTGCCACATCAATAAAAACATGCACTGTAGGATGCATTTTCCTTTCAATAGTAACTATTCCAGCGATAATTTCTCCAATGACTAGTAAAGGTCCAAAAACCATAAAAATTCCCATATAAACCCCTCAAACCTTCATTCTTTTCAACCAAATACTCCATACTTATTCTTCCTGATAAACCGTAATATATACATATTTTAATCCCACATTTGGCATACTTTGGGAGGATTTGACCCTTAAATTATGGAATTCGATGCTCCTAATCCTTTAATTTCATGTTTTATACTTAGGTGAGCATAGGAGGATGAAAAGAACGAGAAACAGGCCAAAAATAGAGAAATTGGGCCAGAGTGAAAAATCAACATGACCTAGAGTTCACCACACGGCCGTGCCAATTTAGCAGACTCGAACACGGCCTTGGCTCAATTCACACGGGTGTGTCCCTGCCGCAGCAAAGAAGAGTTTGATTCTGAATAAGCTACTTGTGGGCCAATAGAGGTGTTCCAAAGCCTATATAAACACCTTAGGAGGCAACTTAAAAGAGGGGTGGACATGGTGTCAAATAGAAGCTGAGTAGAAGGAGAAAATACTCTAAGGCAGCCGTTAGGACCAGCTTAGGAGAAGAATTTCCATCAAGACTGAAGATCTCCCATCAAGTTCTTTAGAAGTTTTTGGGTTTTCTTATGTTTTGTTGTTTTTCCTCTTTTATGATGTTTTCCTCTTTTAGTATGAACTAAATCCCTTAGATACCTAAGGGGATGAAACCTATGATAGATCTTATTATTATTTGATTTATGAGATAAATACTTGTGCTTATTCTTAATTGTGAGTTTTATTCTTGTTTTTATAATTTAGGTTATTGATTCAAGTCGAATATGCTTATTCAGTGGAGCAAAAGTCCCTATTTAAGAGTATATCAACACAATTAAACGGAATTGATTGCAACCCTAGAAATAGGGCGACGAAAATCTGCCGGATTAAGGTCAAACTTAATATGGGAATCCATAGATCGAATTAACGCGACAATAGGTATTTTAATTAGAAAGAGATTTCAATTAATCAATCTAGAGTCAGTTGTTAGTAGCCTCGAAAGAGGTATCAATATAATTCAGGGATTTCTACGGATTAAGTCAAGTGAATAAATCACATGAATCAAACGTAATAAGTGAAGTCTAGGTGGATTCTTCCTTAGGTGTCGTCCATCTCATATAAGTTGTCCAAAGTATTTCCCCAGTTTACTCCCTGTCAAGTTCATAAGTTAGTTAAATTAGTTAGTTAAATTTTAGATTAAAAGCAAATCCCCTTTAATTATTAGGCTAGATAATAAAAAGATAGTTATTACTAAGTACTCTTGGCCCTTGAGGATACGATATTCGGACTCACCACAGCTACACTACTGTTCGATAAGTGCACTTGCCTTTGTCAAAATAATAGTTATTTCGAGCTTGCATCAAGTTTTTGGCGTCGTTGCTGGGGACTAAGATATTAGGAAAACTAAATTTTTATTACTTTAGCCATTTTATTTACATGAAATTTATATTTATTTTAATTTTAACTTTACTAATCCCTTTTATTCGTTTCTGGCAGGTACCTCTAGTTTATGACTAGAAGGAACCCGACAGGACCCTTGATTTTTGACAGTGGTATAGAAGGTACCATTTGCAGAAATAATGGGGAAATAAGGCGAAGCCTACAGTACATAGAAGAAGAGCAAGAAAATGATCCCGATACTACCGAAGAGATGGCTGATAATAATCCACTACCTCCTGTGGTGGCAGCAAACCCTGTGAATCAAAATCCTACTCCTCGTACTATGTATGATTATGCTAAACCTAATTTAATAGGAACCAAATCCAGTATTGTTAGACCTGTTGTTGCTGCAAATAATTTTGAACTAAAACCTAACACTATACAGATGATACAACAGTTTGTTCAGTTCGATGGTTTGTAGGATGAAGATCTTAGCAAATTTTCTAGAATTCTGCGACACTTTCAAAATAAATGGCGTTTCTGATGATTCCATTCGTCTTCGGTTGTTTCTCTTTTCATTGAGGAACAAAGCTAAACAATGGTTGAACTCATTACCACGAGGATCAATCACTACGTGGGAACAAATGACCGAAAATTTTTTATTAAAATATTTTTCCGCCAGCTAAAATGGCTATGTTGAGGAATGATATCTCTTATTTTGTGCAGATGGATTTAGAAACACTTTACGATGCATGGGAGAGATACAAGGATCTACTGGGAAGGTTCCCTCACCATGGGTTACCTTTATGGTTATAGGTTCAAACCTTTTACAACGGTGTGAACCCCTCAACTAGACAATTAATTGATTCAGTCACCGGCGGAACCCTGAATAAAAAACTCCTAAAGTGGCTTATGAGTTCATAGGGGAGATGTCACTGAATAACTATCAGTGGCAAGTTACAAGGACAAGGCCAACAAAAGCTGCTAGTGTTTTCAACCTCGACGCAGTAACCATGCTATCAAATCAGGTAGAGATGTTAAATAAAAAGATTGATGGTTTATGTGGTTCTTTGCAGGTACACCCAGTGATGCAGTGCGATACAAATGGAGGAGGGATGAGTAATATAGAATACCCATACTAGAATCCTGGCATGAAAAGCGAACAAATAAACTATATGAGTAACAATTTCAGACCTCAAATAACCCTTATAGTAACACTTACAATCCAGGTTGAAGGAACCATCCCAACTTCTCATGGGGCGGCCAAGGAAATCAGAGACAACAGCCCCTCCCAGGCTTTCAAAAGCAACCCTACCCACAAGAGAAAAAGCCAAACCTTGAGGAGATGCTGACAAAATTCATCGCGGTGTCAAAAAATCATTTCCAAAACACCGAAACAACACTAAAAAATCAACAAGTATCAATTCAAGGGATCGAAAACCAATTGGGACAACTTGCTAAACTCATATCTGAACGGCCACAAGGCAACTTTCCAAGCAACACTGAAATTAACCCCAAAGAGCAAATTCATGCCATTACCGCTCACGATAGTGAAGGGTTAGATAAACCAGAATTGAGGGAAGAGAAAGTGGTAGAGGAAGGTAAGGTTGAGATAAGCCATGATAAACCAAAACCGGTAATCACAGAGTACCAACCTCGCGTGCCATACCCCAATGCGATAAAGAAAGACAACACAGAGGAACAATTCGGTAAATTTCTTAAACTCCTAAAGAAATTACATCTTAACTTACGTTTCTTGAAGCTCTTTCTCAGATTCTAGATTCAAGGAAATTACTAAAAGAGCTCTTGACAAACAAACAGAGGTTGGACGATACATCGCATGTGGAGCTGAACGTAGTGTGCTCAAAAATTTTACAAAATAAACTACCACAAAAATTAAAAGATCCAGGGAGTTTTACAATTCCGTGCTTAATTGGCAGTTTATCTGTTGATAATGCTTTAGCTAATTTAGGGCAAACATAAATGCTATGCCTTATAAAATATTTAAATAGCTAGGTCTAGGGAAACCCAAACAAACTAGGATGAGCATTCAAGTAGCTGATAAAACCATTCGGATTCCTAGAGGTATAATTGAGGATGTGCTAGAAAAAATTGACAAATTCATATTCCCAGTAGACTTTGTTGTTTTAGACATGGATGAGGACAATAATGTTCTTTTAATTTTAGGAAGACCGTTTTTAGCAACTGCTAGAACTAAAATTGATGTTGGTACAGGAGAACTTATACTTCGTGTAGGTGACAAGATGATCACTCTTCAAGCTCTTGACTCGGCCAGGTTGTCAAGTAATAAAGGTGAGAACATAAACTCTATTAATAACCATTCGGCTGAACCTTCTTTTTAGAAAGCACCACGGAACTACACAACTGAGCAGGATCCTAGACCTCATGCCAACAAGGAAACAATCCATGAGGAATCGAGGCTTCAGATCAATGAACTAGACGAGTGGAAAACGCATTTCAAAGAGAAACTAGGAACACACGAAGCAAAACTGAGGCAACACCATAAGCCAAGCCAATTTAAGATCAGAGATTAGGTATTGTTGGATACGAAAGACCCTCGAATTGCCACTTCATACATTGATACAAAACAAGAGATCCCTCTCATGGTACTCAACATTTTTCCATACGGAACAGTCAAGGTAACTCACTCTAATCTCGGCACTTTCAAGGTAAATATCACTCGACTTAAACCATACAGTGTTAATAGAATTGATAATATGAAAGAGGAGCATCGACTCCACGAGCCACCTTGAAAACACAAATGAAAGGTAAGTTGAGCTTAAGACTTTAAACGAGTGCTCATCGGGAGGCAACCTGAGCACTAAACCTACTAATTAGTTTAGTTTATTTCTTTTCATGTTTAGGCACAGGTTTTCCATACCCACACGGCCTTACACACGGCCACGGTCATGGCCGTGTGGGCACGACAGGTAGGTACATAGGCGTGGCCATAACCGTGTGGCAATAGGACAAAATTTTCCCCATAACACGGGCTACGATAAAACACCACGGCCGTGCGATGCAGTCGTGACCAACACTGACTAAACCACACGGGCATAGAAACTCCCACACAGGCGTGGGAGAAACGAACGAGCCACGGCACGGCTATGCGGTACGACCGTGCGACCTAACACGCCCATGACACACGGGCGTGGGGATGTACCAGATCTTAGATTTCTATTTTAAAAAACCCATTCTTCTCACCTACTCCCTAATTTCCTATTCTTCCATACCCCTTGAAGCTTTCCCCCTCTCATTTTCCTTCATTTTTCCCTTCCCTCACTCTTTATCTACACCGTCGTCACCATGTTGAAGAAGTGAAAGGATCCGAGCACAGTTTCCCTGTGCAAAACCAATCTACATAAGTTCATGTCAGCTGCTTCATTTAAGTTCTTCAAGCTACATGAGTCCATTTACTTTTTCTTTTTCTTTTCTCTTCTCATTTATTTTCCTTCTCTTTATCTCACTTGTGCTAAATCTATATTATTATATTTTATTTTGTTTATTTAAATTCTTCAAGCTGCTTGGGAATCACAACACCACGACCCTAATAACCACCACCACCGACACCTCCTCCTCCAACTCGGCCCGAATTTACCCCGTTTCTTTTCTTCGACTCCACGCAAACTTTAGAAAGTTTCCCTTCTCTCCCTACCTTATGATTTTCTTACTATATTATGAATATCTTGCTTTGTACATTGAGGGCAATGTACATCTTAAGTATGGGGGTGAATTTCAAAATTTCCTAACTTTTTATTATTCTCAATTCCCTGAATGATATCTTGTCTTAAGTAATTTTCTCATATTACTAATTAGAATGAAACTTCTGTTGATTTATGATTTTTATTGATATGTTTTGGATTAAGTCATAGTTAATTATGCATTGATAATTAAAACTTTAAGATATTAGAGAATCAAGCATGATAAGTCTATTTTCAGAAATAAAAATTTGCTAGGTTGTTAACCTAAATTTGAATATTACTTTGAAATTTGAAGCTTCCAAGGTTGACATCAAAAACCATAATTTCTGTGAGATTTTGAGCCTTTAGAGCATATATCTTTTTCGTGCTCACTTTTTTTATTATGAGTGTGTCAACATTGATTTGTTATTCTAGAACTTGCTTCGATTATACAGGTCGAGACCACACCTTTGATTTGATATACTGATATGATAAAGGCACATAGGATTTAACCCACTTACTCTATAAAAAGCCTACCTCCATAATTAACCTCTAGTCAACCACTTTTTAGCATAATCAACCGTTTCTTGATTTACCACTAATATTAACCTGAAACCCCGTTATTAACTTGTTTATCCCATTTTCTTGACTTCCCTTATGTCAAGATTTGATTTGATCAGTTGCCTAATTATAATACTTGAATTAATCTTTTATTATGTACTTATTCTTAAAAAAAACGTTAGAAAATTTATTCATCATTAGTACTATGTTCTATGAGCTTAAACAGTTAAATTCACTTCTATAGAAGAAGATCGTGTTATTGATGTAATTATTCATTATCATTCCATTGTTTCTAGTTAGGTAATTTGTAAATTCAATCTCGATTCTAACCTTCTAATTCAACCTATATCCACACCTTTAACCCAAGCTCCATTACAACCTTTTAAAGACACTTTGATTTATGTACCATTCCATTCTATAGTGGAGAGATTTGATCTTCATGCAAGCCTATGGGATTAACTTTTCATATTTGACTTATGAGTGCTTTTCTTGTACCTTAAACACTTTGACTCATTTGAGTGAATCCTTAGTGAGGATGTTAATCCTTGTCGGCTTTGGATCAAAGGTAATTATTTAGATAAGGGGAAACACCTATTTTTTTCGTGCTAAAAAAATATATGACTTTGATTGTTTGAATCTTTAGGACTCTTTGAGTTAAATTATCCATGTATGAATTATCTATGAATTATGATGAGACATTATTGATAAGGATTATGAATTGAGGAAAGTTAGTTATAATTGTAAGCTGAGAATTTTGCTTGAGGACAAGCAAATGTTTAAGTGTGGGGGTATTTGATAAACCGTAATATATACATATTTTAATCCCACATTTGTCATACTTTTGGATGATTTAACCCTTGAATTATGGAATTCAATGATCCTAATCCTTTAATTTCATGTTTTATACTTAGGTGAGCTAATAAACCATAAAAGTAACATATTTTAATCCCACATTTAGCATACTTTTGGATGATTTATTCCTTGATTTATGTAAAAAGGTGAACTTAATCCTTTATTGTCATGTTTTATACTAAAGAAAGCACCTAGGGATGAAAAGAATGAGAAATGGGATCAAAATGGACCTAATTGGGCTAGAGAAGGAATCGACATGGCCTAGGCCCAAGACCACATGGCCGTGCCTCCCTAATCTACTCTAACATGGCCTGGACCCCGAAACACTCAGACGTGTCTCTTAAGCAGCTCGACCATGACCTAAAATCGATTCACATGGGCGTGTGCCATGGCCATGTCCCTGCCGCGGCCAAGAGGAGTTTTACTCGGAATAGGGTACTTAGAGGCAAAGAAACACAGTCCAAAGCCTATTCAAACACCTAGTAGGAATTCCACTCATATTTTGATACTTAGGGGCCAAATAAAGCATTCCAAGAGCCTATATAAACACCCTAAGCATAACCTTCAGGGGGTAAACAAGGCTAAGAAGCCGAGCCAGAAAGGCCAGATTTGTGGGAATCACTCGAAGATAGGCAATTGATCCATCTCAAGAAGCCGAAATTATACTCAAGACGACAGATCTCTCTTTCAATTCCTTCAGGGAGTTTTAGGGATTTCTTATGTTTTGTTTTATCTTTTCTTCTGAGATGTTTTCTTTTATTGTTATGAACTAAACCCTTCAGATACCTGAAGGGGATGAAACCTAAGACGGATCTTGTTATTATTTTTTGAACTATATGATAAATATTTAATTTGTTCTTAATTATGTGTGCTTAATTATTGTGTTAATATTTTTTGGATATTGATTCAAGTTGAATCTGCTTAGGTGGTGGAGCAAAAGTCAAGAGTAGATCTAGCATAGTTAAGTGGAGTTGATCGTGCACCTAGAGATAGGGTGACGAGATTTTACCAGATTAGGGTGAAACTTAATATGAGAGTCCATAGATCGAGTTAATGCAATTCTAGGGGTTTTAATTAGAAAGAGATTTCAATTAATAAACCTAGGGTTAGACGTTATTCGCCTCGAGAAAGGGTTTAATAAATTAGGGAATCCTACAAATCAAGTCAAGTAAATAAATTGTCTAGTTCAGTGTTAGATAACAAGTGATTTTTAGGTGGATTCTTCCTAAGGGTATTGTCTTAATCAACTGAGTTTTCCCAACAGTATTTCCCTAATTCATTTTTTTGTCTTTGCGTCTTCAGCTTTGTAATTAGTTAATTTAGATTAAACAATCAATCCCTTAATATTTAGGCTAAATAATAGAAAGAAGGTTAGTATTAGTACTTTTAGTTCCTTTGGGTTCGACAATTCGGGCTTGCCTAAGCTATACTACTGTTCGATAGGTGCACTTGCCTTAAGTCGTTGTCAGAGTTAGTTTCCAGGTTCGATCATTCTCTTTATAAATTTTAAAACTCGACAAAACAATGATCAAGTTTTTAGCGTCGTTACCGGGGATCTAAAATATTAAGAAAGCCCTATTTTTTTTTTTTTACTTTAGCCATTATTTTTATTTTTTCGTAATTTATTTTTATTTTAACCTTGCTAATTTTCTTTCTTTCTTTTCCAACACAGGTACCTCTAGTTTATGACTAGAAGGAACCCGAAAGGACCACTAGTATACGAAAGTGATGTTGAAGCTACCGCTCGCAGGAATCGTAGAGAAATTAGGCGAGCCCTAAATTACATAGAAGAAGAGCGAGAAGGCGGATCCAATCCTACTGAAGGGATGGACGGGAATAATCCACCACCAGAAGATGTAGCAGAAAACAATGCTCCACGTACTATGTATGATTATGCTAAACCTCATTTAATAGGAGCAGAATCGAGTATTGTTAAGTCTGTTATAGCTGCTAATAATTTTGAATTAAAGCCTAACACTATACAAATGATTCAAAATTTTGTTGAATTTGATGGTTTGTAGGACGAAGACCCGAATACCCATATAGCTAATGTTTTAGAGTTCTATGATACCTTCAAAATAAATGGTGTTTCTGATGATGCCATACATCTTCAGCTATTTCCCTTTTCATTAAGGAATAAAGCCAAAGAATGGTTAAACTCGTTACCACGAGGGTCAATCACCACATGGTATCAAATGACCGAAAATTTTTTATTAAAATATTTCCCACAGGCCAAAACGGCCAAATTACGGAATGATATCTCTTCTTTTGTGCAGATGGATTTAGAGACATTATACGACGCATGGAAGAGATACAAGGATCTCTTAAGAAGGTGTCTGCACCATAATTTACCTTTGTGGCTCCAAGTCCAAACTTTCTATAATGGTGTAAACCCCTCAACGAGGCAACTAATTAATTTAGCTGTCGGTGGAACCTTGAACAACAGAACTCCTGAAGTAGCCTACGAGTTTATTGAAGAGATGTCGCTGAATAACTATCAGTGGCAGGTTACAAGGACAAAACCAACAAAATCACCCGGAGTTTTCAACCTCGACGCAGTAACCATGCTATCAACGCAGGTAGAGATGATGAATAAAAAGCTTGATAGTTTGTGTTCTTCATAGGTATCCAGTAATGCAGTGCGACGCAAGTAGAACTATGGCGAATCCTTAGTACCTACCCTACCAACCGGGCACAGAAAATGAATAGATGAACTATATAGGTAATAATTTCAGATCTAATAATAACCCTTATATTAATACTTATAATCTAGGTTGGAGGAACCACCCAGATTCTTCATGGGAGGTCAAGGAAATTAAGGGAATCAAAGACCACAACCTCCTCAAAATTTCCAAAATCAGCCATATCCACAAAAAAAGAAGCCGAACCTCGTAGAGAAGTTGACAAAATTCATGGCAGCCATAGAAAACCGTCTTCAAGACATTGAAGCAACACTTAAAAACCAACAAACATCGGTGGAAGGGATCAAGAACCAAGTTGGGGAACTTACTAAGTCAGTCGGGGAAGTTACAAAGTCAATTGGACAACTTGTGAAGTTAATGTACGAACGACCGCAATGGCTTCTACCAAGAACACTAAGATTAACCCAAAGGAGCAAATCCAAGCCATAACAGCTCAAGAAAATGTAGGGTTAGATGAACCCAATTCAATACAGTAAAGTGAGGTAGAAGAAGGTAAGGTTGAGGTAACACAACAAAAGCCAAAATCGGTAATCAAAGAGTACCAACCTCGCATACCTTATCCCAAAGCGTTAAAGAGAGACGATATAGAGGAATAGTTCGGTAAGTTTCTTAAACTCTTAAAAAAATTACATATTAATTTACCGCTTCTTGAAGCTCTTTCACAGATGCCAGACTCGAGGAAATTTTTAAAACAACTCTTGATGAACAAGCGTAAGTTAGATGAGGAGTCGCATGTGGAGCTAAACACAATGTGTTCAGCAATTCTACAAAATAGACTATCGCGAAAGCTAAAAGATCCAGGGAGTTTTACAATTCCATGTTAAATTGGTAGACTAACTGTTGATAATGCCTTAGTTGATTTAGGGGCAAATATAAATGTCATGCCTTATAAAATGTTTCAACAACTAGGTCTAGGGAAACCCAAACAAACTAGGATGAGTATACAATTAGGTGATAAAACTGTTAGAATTCCTAGGGGTATTATCGAAGATGTTCTCATAAAAATTAATAAATTCATTTTCCCAGTAGATTTTGTTGTCTTAGACATGGATGAGGATAATTTGATTCCTTTAATTTTAGGAAGACCCTTTTTAACAACTGCCAGGACTAAAGTTGATGTTGGCACAGGAGAACTCATTCTTTGCATAGGTGACGAATTGATTAGTCTACAAGCTCTTGAATCGACCAAGACATCAATTGATGAAGGTGAGAAAGTAAATTCCATTGATGACCAATTTGTTCACCTTTCACCACAGGATCTACCACAAAGCCACAGACCTGAGCCGGATCATAGACCTCGTGCAAATAAAGAAGAACTATATAAGGAACAAAGCCTTAAGATCAACAAATTAGAAGAGTTGACGACACACTTTAAAGAATAACCGGAACCACACGAAGTAAAATCGAAGGAGCCCCTAGAAGAACTCATAGGAACATCAAATTACTTCAAAATAGGAGATAAGGTATGGATGAACAAAGCAGATCCTCGAATCATCCCATCAGACCCAAATACAACCAAAGGAACTCTTATTGAGGTACGCAATATCACCTCATACGGAACAGCCGAGGTAAGCAATCCAACATTAGGCATTTTTAAGGTAAAAGCTTCTCGACTTAAACTTTATCATGAAAATAAAACTGATAGCATGATGGAATATGTTCAAACCTTCAAACCACCATGATTATACAAACGAAGGGAAAGTCCAGCTTAAGACTTTAAACGAGCGCTTCTCGGGAGGCAACCCAAGTACTAACCTTAAGTACTTTACATTTTTTAAGTTATTTTATTTTCTTTTCTTTTCTTCTTTCTGAATGCCTAGTTGTAAACTAACCAAAAGCGCTGATTCCTAGGTCACATGGCCTTATATATGGCCGTGGCCATGTGAAAGTCCAGAATCTCCATACTAACAATGGCATAAGCGGTACAAGTCAGAGGGAATCAAATCTTTGAGTCATGGACTCCAACTACCACCCTACGGGCACTGATAGAAAATCACGACCATGCGATGCAACCGTGGTCGACACTGACTTCTTAGAAATGGGAGTGACTGTCTGAAAAATGGGCTAGGGGATACAAGACGCCTCACAACACGGTCGTGCGAGGCGACCGTGTGAATCGACACGCCTACAGTCCACGGTCCCTAATTTTTTCTTCTTCCATACCCCTTAAAGCTTTCCCCTCTCATTTTCCTTCATTTTCCCTTCCCCTCCCTCTTTAACTACACCATCGTTACCATGTAGAAGAAACGAAAGGATCCGAGCACAGTTTCCCTGTGTGAGACCAATCTACATAAGTTCATGCTGGCCTCTTCATTAACTCAATAGGACAAGGACCTTTGAGTCCATTTACTTTTTCTTTTTCTTTTCTCTTCTCCTTTATTTTTCGTCTCTTTATCTCTATTATGCTAAATCTATATTATTAGATTTTGATTTTTTTTTATTTAGGTTCTTCAGGCTGCTTGAAAATCACCACACCACAACCCTAGTAACCACCACCACCGATGCCTCCTCCTCCAACTCGGCCCGAATTCCCCCTGTTTCTTTTCTTTGACTCCACCTAAAATTTAGGAAGTTTCACTTTTCTCCCTACCTTATGATTTTCTTACTATATTGTGAATATCTATCTTTGTACATTGAGGGCAATGTACATCTTATGTGTGGGGGTGAATTTGAAAATTTTCTAACTTTTTGCATTATTCTCAAATCCCTGAATGATATCTTGTCTTAAGTAATTTTCTCATATTACTAATTAGAATGAAACTTTTGTTGATTTATGATTTTTATTGATATGTTTTGATTTAAGTCATAGTTAATTGTGCATTGATGATTTAAACTTTAAGATATTAGATAATCAGGCGTGATAAGTCTATTTTCAGAATTAAAAAATTGGCTAGGTTGTTTTCCTAAATTTGAATATTACTTTGAAATTTAAAATTTGCAAGGTTGACATCAAAAACCATAATTTTTGTGAGATTTTGAGCCTTTAGAGCATATATCTTTTAGAGCTCACTTTATTGATTATGAGTGTGTCAACATTGATTTGTTATTCTAGAACTTGCTTCGATTATACAGGTTGAGACCACACCTTTGATTTGATATACTGAGATGATACAGGTACCTAGGATTTAACCCACTTACTCCATAAAAAGCCTACTCGTAATTAACCCTTAGTGAACCACTTTTTAGCCTAATCAATCGTTTCTTGATTTACCACTAATATTAACCTGAAACCCCATTATTAACTTGTTTATCCCATTTTCTTTACTTCCCTTTTGTCGAGATTTGATTTGATTGGTTGCCTAATTATTGTAGTTGAATTCATCTTTTATTATGTACTTATTCTTAAAAAAAGTTAGAAAATTTATTCATCATTAGTTATATGTTCTATGAGCTTAAATAATTAAATTCACATCTTTAGAAGAAGCTTGTTTTATTGATATAATTATTCATTATCAGTTCATTGTTTCTAGTTAGGTAACTTGTCAATTCAATCTCAATTCTAACCTTCTAATTCAGCCTATATCCACACATTTAACCCAAGCCCCATTACAACCTTTTAAAGACCTTTTAATTTGTGTATCATCTCATTTTATAATGGTGGAGATTTGATTTTCATGCAAGCCTATGGGATTAACTTTTTATATTTGACTTATGAGTGCTTATCTTGTACCTTAAACACTTTGAGTGATTTCAGTGAATCCTTAGTGATGATGTCAATCCTTGTCAATTTTGGATCAAAGGTAATTATTTAGATAAGGGGAAACACCTATATTTTTCGTGCTACAAAAATATATGACTTTGATTGTTTGAATCTTTAGGACTCTGTGAGTTAAATTATCAATGTATACATTATCTATGAATTATGATGAGGCATTATTGATGAGAATTATGAACTGAGGTAAGTTAGTTCTAACTGTGACTTCAAAATTTTGCTTGGGGACAAGTAAAAGCTTAAGTGTGGAGGTATTTGATAAACCATAATTTACATATATTTTAACCCCATGCTTGGCTTAATTTTGGATGAATATTCATTAAATTTGATGAATTCGATGCTCCTAATCTCTTAATTTCATGTTTTATACTTAGGAGAGCTTAGAGAGTCGAAAAGAACGAGAAACGGGCCTACATTAGAAATCACATGGCCTGGACTATCACCCACAGGCAGATCACACGATCGTGTGTGGTGAGCAGAATTAACCATGGCCGAAGGAGTCCACCATGGACGTGTCCCTGTAGCAGCGAAGAAGAGTTTCATTCGAAATAAGCTACTTATGGGCAAATAGAGGTGTTCCAAAGCCTATATAAACAATTTAGGAGGCAACTTAAAAGGGAGTTCGACAGGACGTCGAATAGACGCTGAGTAAAGGGAGAAAATACTCCAAGACAGCCATTAGGAACAGCTTAGGAGAAGGATTTCCATCAAGACTGAAGATCCCCCATCAATTTCTTTAGAAGTTTTTGGATTTTCTTATATTTATTTGATTTTCCTCTTTTATGATATCTTCCTCTTCTAGTATGAACTAAATCCCTTAGATAACTAAGGGGATGAAACATATGACAGATCTTATTATTATTTGATTTATGAGACAAATACTTGTGTTTATTCTTAATTCTGAGTTTTATTCTTGTTTTGATAATTCAGGTTATTGATTCAAGTCGAATGTGCTTATTCAGTGGAGCAAAAGTCCCTGTTTAAGAGTAAATCAACACAATTAAGAGATGTTGATTGCAACCCTAGAAATAGGGCGACGAAAATCTGTAGAATTAGGGTCAAACCTAATATGGGAATCCATAGATCAAATTAATGCTACAATATGGGTTTTAATTAGAAAGAGATTTCAATTAATCATCCTAGAGTCATTTGTTAGTAGCCTTGAAAGAGGTATTAATATAATTCAGGGATTTCTACGGATTAAGTCAAGTGAATAAATCACATGAATCAAGAGTAATAAAGTGAAGTCTAGGTGGATTCTTCCTTAGATGTCGTTCATCTCATATAAGTTGTCCAAAGTATTTTCCCAATTTACTCTCTGTCGTGCTCATAGTTAGTTAAATTAGTTAGTTAAATTTTAGATTAAAAATAAATCCCCTTTAATTATTAGTCTAGATTATAAAAAGATAGTTAATACTAGTACTCTTGGTCCTTGAGGATATGATATTCGGTACTCACCATAACTATACCACTGTTCGATAGGTGTGCTTGCCTTTGTCAAAATAATAGTTAGTTTCAAACCCATCATCTCTTTAAACCCTTAATTCCTCAAACTCAATCCTTCATTCCCAATTCAATAGGCTATATTGGAAGAAGTTCTCGTCTACAAAACAAAGAAGAAGTGCAAACAAGTGCAACAAAAGTTGATGTTTAAGTATTCTCAAGCTTCTTCTTTTTTTTACTGTTTTATTGATTACTATTCATATTTTTGTTAGAAACATGCCTCCTAGAAAGAACAAGCAAACCCATGTTCAAGAAACACCACGTGTTTTCGACCTGATACGATTTTACTATTTAAATGTTGAGAAATATTATATTCAGTCAATATGTTGGCCATTGATTTAGGAACGAGAGTTCGAACCCTCTATGAATGTGCCCTCTTGAAGCTCAGCCCAAAGAGAGAAATCACTAGAGAGATTCTGACTCAATTGCTCGATGTTATATGTTAGTGAGCATGAGTAGTGTGTTTCAAAAGCAACACGAGAATTTTCGTATTGCCAAAAAGATCATGAAAATTTTGGAAGATTTCCTCGGAGTCCAAGTCACATTGATCGACAATCCGCTATTACAAATTTGATGAATTCTCAACAGAAAATCGACACTCTGCTAAAGAACTTATGCTTAAGATTATGAGATTCTTTGTTGAAGTAGAGAATAATGGGGCTGAACTAGACGTGAACACTCAGATTGAAATATTGTTCAAATCAATAACCAAAGAGTTTGTTGGTTTTAAAGCCGCTTACAACTTGGGGAATAAGGCGCTTACCTTAACTCAGGTTACGAAGAAATTACGGTCCTATAAGTTGATGATAAATGGTGGTAAGTCAGTTCAGGAGAAACTTAAAGCAAACTTAACTGTGGGCCCCTCTCCCTCTAAGGGGAAGCAGAAAGCTAAAGGAAAGAAGAAACCGACTAAGTCTTCGATTCCACCTCGTGTGGATAGGAAGAAGGCTAAGAAGTCAAAAGATCCTAAAAAGATCAAATGTTTCTTCTGGAATAAGAAAGGACATTTTAGATCAAACTATAATTAGCATTTGTATTACCTAGCCGAAAAAGGCAAAAGTATGGAACTCTTTGCATTTGAAGCTTGCTTAGTGGAAGAATCAATTGACGATGGGTTATTGGTTTTGGAGCCATTAACCATGTTTGTGTTTCTTTACAGGAGTTCAGCAAAACAAGAAGTCTGTGTGACAGGAACCTTTCGTTGCAGACTGGAGATGGGAGATATGTTTTAGCTGAAACAGTGGAAGAAGTTATTTTACACTTTGATAATTTTAGGATGATTATTTTAAAGAACGTGTTTTATGTACCTCATTTTAAAAGGAATTTAATTTTATAGCATGTTTATTTTATGATGGTTATACCGTGACATTCAATAAAGGGATTGCAATTCAAAAAAATTGTTCTTTAATCTGTAATGGATGGATAGAAAAAAATATCTACTTTATCAAACCTAATAATTATTTGATACTTCAAACTGAAATAGTGAATAAACAACTTAAACCTTCTTACTCTAATGAGGGGTACATATGGCACTTAAGACTTGGTCATATTAACCAAGATAGAATCACTATACTCATGAAAGATTGTCCCTTAAGTATGCATAAAGAATTTAGTCTTCTATAATGTGAATCTTACTTGAAAGGTAAAATGAGTAAGAGGTCTTTTAATGCAAAAGGTACAAGGGCAAACCAATGTTTAGAACTTGTACATACTGATGTATGTGGTCCTATGAGCATCAGTGCCCAATGAAGTTATAATTATTACGTGACTTTTATCAACGACTATTCTTGATATGGATATGTGTATCTAATGCACCACAAAAGTGGAACCGTTGATAAATTTTGAGAGTTTCGTGCGGAAGTGGAAAAGTAGTTAGGTTTATCTATAAAGAATCTTCAGTCTAACTGAGGTAGGGAATACTTGTCCGACGAGTTCTTAGGATACCTCATAGAGAATAGGATTTTATCCTAATTGACTGCGATAGGCACTCCACAGTAAAATGGTGTAGCTGAGAGAAGGAATAGAACATTGCTTGACATGGTTCATTCAATGGTAAGCTATTCAAAATTTCCTACTTCCATATAGGGATATGCAATACAAATGGTTTGCTATACTTCTGAATGATATGCCAACCAAGTCTGCTTGTAAGACGCCTTATGAATTGTGGTATGGAGAGAAACCTACTCTAAATCACTTTAGAATATGGGGTTCTCTAGCACACATTCTAGATAAGGATGCAAAGAAGTTGGATGCACTGACATAATTGTGCATGTTTGTAGGATATCCAAAAGGAACAAAGGGAGGGTTATTCTAAAATCTGAAAGATAATGCGATTAAAGTTTCTACTCATGCTACTTTCCTTGAAGAAAGTTATATGTATAACTTTAAACTTCGAAGTAAAGTGGTACTTGAGGAACTTTTGGGGGTGGCAGAATAATCACCAAGTTCAATTCTCAATAAAGTTGTAGAAAGACCTACAAGCGATCAACAACATAGGGGAATCTTTTGTAGTGGGAGATTTTCTAAGAAATCAGAATTCTTTATCTATGATGATAATATTTATAATACAGAAGCCAATCATGTTGATGAACCACTCATTTATGAGGAGACAATATAGGACATCAAATCCAAGTTCTAGAAGCAAGCCATGGATCCCAAGATGGATTCTATGAAATCCAATACAGTGTGGGATCTTGTAAACTTACCGGTTGGGATTAAACCTATAAGGTGTAAGTGGATCTACAAGAAGAAGAGAAATGTAGAAAGGAAAGTGGAAGCACACAAAGTTAGACTTGTAGGGAAAGACTACACTCAGAAAGAAGACATCGATTATGATGGGTCCTTATCTCCGATAGCCATGCTCAAGTCTATCCACATACTTTTATCTATTTTTGATGTTCTTGATTATGAGATCTGACAAATGGATGTCAATACAACATTCTTAAATGCTATCTTGATGAGACCATTTACATGGCTTAACCCACTAGCTATGTTGTCAAAGGAAAGGAGCAAAAGTTTGCAAATTGCTAAGTCCATTTATGGACTTATGCCGCCATCCCGCTTATGGAATAAAAGATTTGATCAAATCAATACTTTTGGATTTGCGCAAAACGTTGATGAACCTTGAATTTATAAGCGTATAAAGGAAAAAATGTGGTCTTCCTTATTTTGTATGTCGATGATATTCTACTTATCAAAAATCATGTAGGATAATTGCCATCAGTTAAATTATGGTAAGTTTAACAGTTTAGCATAAAGGACTTGGGTGAAGCTTATAACAGCCCGATTTTGGGTCTTGTCAAAAAAGTGATTTCGTGACCACAAATCTGACACGGTAAAATTTATTTTTATTATATTTTTACAGCCTACAGATTTATAGAATGATTTCGTGAAAATTTCGTTCCAAAATTTTTGATGTTTGGGCACTCAATTTAGTTAAAGGGGCTAAATTGCAAAAAGTGCAAAATTTGTGTTCTATATATTAAAGTTGTTCAAATGCTATCAGATTCAAATTAGAGGTCCTTATTTGTTAATTAGACCATTATACTTTAGTATGGACAAAAATGGACATAGTTAGGTGAAATTTCAAAGTTATGCATTAAGGGCATTTTGGTCATTTACTAAATAAAGACAAAATAAAACAAATAAAATATGTCATCTTCTTCAATTTCATCCCCCATGGCCAAAAATTTCAAGGGCGTCCATAGCTACGGTTTTGGCTGTAACAACCCGATTTTGGGGCTAGTCAGAACAATGGTCTCGGGACCACTAATTCGAGGTTGAGGAAATTATTTTAGTATTATTTTATGTGTTATGGCATTAATATATGGCTATATGGAAATTTTTGGTGCTTTAATTTTAGCAATAGAGTGCTTAATTGTGAAAAAGGACTAAATCGCATAAAGTGTGAAAGTTCTATTTTATAAGGTGGGGGTACCTAATAGCTATAAAATGTAAATTTGGAGGATTTTAAATTGAAATTAGGCCATTTACCTAGTGATGGCCGGCCATGTGCATAGGGGATTTTTTGGTCAAAATTGGATGAGTTCGGTGAGAAAAGATGAATAAAATAAAGGGAAGAGGAAAACTATCATCTTTTACTATTCATTCAACTCTTTCTACCAAAAATTGAAGAGGAAATAGGGCATTTGGGAGTTCAAACTCTCAGCCAAGCCATCTCTTTGCTAGTAAGTGATTTAGGTGGTTTTAATTGATGATTTTTGTGTTTTTGGAGTCCCCAAAGCTTAAGCTAGCTAATAAGGGGACTAATTTGAGATATGGTTGAAAGTCTAGGGACTTTCCATGAGAGTAATTATGTTGTTAGCTGAGTTTTTATGGAAGAAAATGAATGGTAGGGAGGTGAGAAACAACTTTTATGAATGGTGTTAGCATGAAAACACCTAAATGGGGCTTGAATCAAAGATTCAATTTGTGTCATAAATGCATGCAATAGTTGGAATGGTGAGTAGTTGTACGAGAAATAAATGTTCATCTATGCTTGTTTATTGAGAAAATGTGATGAAAAATAAATTACGAGCCTAGGGGCAAAATCATAATTTTGCCAATGTAAAGGGCAAAATGGTAATTTTTGCCCAAGCGTAGAGTTTGATGTATTATGATCATAGAATGATCTAAACGAATGAATTTCATTGTTATAGATCAAGAAGAGCGCGGAATCAACCTTGACCGGAAAGGCGAGGTGATTGAGTAAATTGCTAGCTAACACGTTTTGCATCGAGGTAAGTTTACGTGTAAACGATGCATTTTACATGCACACTATTGTTGTTAATCAGTGCATGGCATTATTGAGAAGATGTATAATTCAAGTAGATAGAAAGTGGTAGTTAATGAATAATTCTTGTATGAATGATGGAATAGATAGGTAGGTATGTTATATAAAAATTTTGATGGTGGGCTAAGTGCGATACCACCTTGTTGTTTAATTACGATGGGCTGTGTGCGATACCATCGATCGTTAACCTTCTGCTAATGTGTGTGATACCACCGTAATTAACCTTCTTGGTGGGCTATGTGCGATACCACCCTAATGAAGACTGATGGTGGGTTAAGTGCGAAACCACCGGGTAATGTATTTTGAAATGGTGATGTGTTACATTAAGTGACCTTGTGATGCTTAATGTAGGGAAACCGTTATTGAATGTATGCATCATGCTTGTGATGTGATTGGGATGTGTGAATAGAGGAAATGAGTAAGCCTAATACTGAATGTAGATTGATTTTTTGCTTAGCAAATAATGCTATAAAGATGTTCATTCATTTTAGAGTGTTATATTGTTTACATGTGAACTTACTAAGCTTTAAGCTTACTCCTCTCTCTTTCCCTTGTCTTATAGGGCTTAAGAGCCGAGCCGGGATACGCCGATAACTAGAAGATTGCCCACACTATCTGCTTACTTCGGTATAGTTGGATTAGTGATTTTGTATATGGCATGTATAGGACTAGACTAGTTAGATTATTTTGTTATTTTGACCAAAAGTGTATTGGCTCTTGCTAAGACATTAATTTTGTAAATTACCAAGAATGATGGCATATTTTATCATTTATGAAATTTCAAAGTTATCAATGTGAATGCATGTAGATTAAAAGGGGTTTGTTAATTTGTTGAATAAACCCATGTAGTGTAAGATATAGGGATGCTAGAAGCTTGGCAAATAGCCTTCATGTTCCACACGGGTAGACACATGTGCGTGTGTCTAGGCCGTGCTAACCCTGCACCTTATTATTACTAATTAGAATAGACCACGGGTGAATCCCACGACCGTGTGCATGAACCGTGTAAGTCACACGGTAGGGACATGGGCGTGTGCCCAGGCCGTATGGATCAAGTCAGTAGCTCCCCACGGTTAAGAGATACGGGTGTGTCCATGCCATGCTAAATTAGTCAGTAACTTCCCACGGGCAAAAGACACAGGCATGTTGTTAGGGTATACGGGCGTGCCCCCATTTCACATGGGTGTGCCCTAGCCGTGTGAGTTTTGGCAAAATGTTGGGGTTTTTGGGCAAGGTGTGAGCACATGGGCGTGTGTGACTACACAGGCGTGTGTGTCATCTAGCACAAGCGTGCACTCCTTGTTTAGATGAAAAGAACTTTTATGGATGGTAAAACTTTCGATATGGTCTCGAGAGTTCTCGTAGGTACAATTGAGATCTCACAAGTTAAGTGCGGAGTAGTTGAAGCAATTCGAGAAGAGTAGTTACGTTGAGCCTAAGTGGCAATCAGGTCAATTATTTGGTAACATCTCGTGCTCGATTCTAGAGGGGATTACGGGTAAGGGGTGTTACATTTAGTGGTATCAGAGCTATGATTTAGTCGATTCTAGGACTACCGTAGCGTGTGTGGGAGTCTAGCTATACATGCCATAAGCGTATAATGATAGTGTGGTGGCTTCTGATGATTTTAAAAATTTATTTTATGTAGTATATGGATTCCGATCAATCGGTTACTGATGACGCAGCTAGTAATGCGCCAGCTCCTGCACAAGGGACCGCGCCTGTGCAAAGTGAACCCAAGACTAGGGGTCAAGGAGAAGAGGCTCGGGAAGCTTTTCTCCAAATGATGAGCAATTGGTACACTGAGTATGTACGAGCTAATCCCAATGCTCAACCTCCTCCACCTCCTCCTATACCTCAGCCAGTTCCTGTGGCTCCCCAAGGTGTAGAAATAGTGAGGAAAAATAAGCCCCGGTAGATAAAATTCGAAAGCAAGGGGCTAAAGATTTTCGAGCTAACAAAGATGATGACCCTGAGCGGGCGGGGTTCTGGCTTGAGAACTCAATGAGGGTTTTTGATGAACTTTCTTATACACCCAAGGAGAGTTTGAAATGCGCTGTATCTTTGCTGAGGGACTCAGCATACTATTGGTGGAAAATGTTGACATTAGTAGTTCCCAAAGAGAGGGTAACATGGGACTTTTTCTTGGAGGAGTTCCGACAGAAGTATATAAGTCAAAGATTTATAGACCAGAAGCGGAAGGAATTCCTTGAGTTAAAGCAAGGAAAAATGACTATGGCGGAATATGAACGTGAATTTGTTCAGCTCAGTAAGTACGCACAGGAATGTGTAATCACGGAAGCTACCTTATGCAAGAGGTCTAAAGACGGGTTAAATGAAGACATCAAACTTTTAGTTGGGATTTTAGAGCTAAAAGAATTTGTGATACTGGTGGATCGGGCTAGTAAGGCCGAAGAATTGAGTAAGGAAAAGAGGAATGCCCTGCGTGAGGCTCGTGATACAAGGAAGAGGTCGATGAGCAAGTCATACCAATCTCAATCGAAGAGGTCTAGAGAAGGGAACCCTCGAACGACTACGTCAGTCAGGTATTCGCAGAGAGATTGAGGTAATATGTATTCAGGTTCAAGAGTTCAGGCCACCTCAATGGCAAGTGTGGGCATCCAAAGTCCAAGCCAGAGTGCCCAAGTTGTGGCAGATATCACACTGGGGAGTGTTGGTGAAACAATTGAAATTGCTACAAGTGTGGATCCTCCGACCATTTCATTCGAAATTGTCCTAAAAGAGATGACAAGGAAAAGAAGAAGGAGGTAAGATCAAGCAGTGCATCTTTTAGAGGTAGGCCACAAAAGAACCCGGGAGGTGGGACTAGTGGTAGAGGTGTATCACGAGACACTACTGTGAGGTCAGAGGGTCGGGCACCAGCAAAAACCTATGCTGTTCACGCTCGAGAAGAGGCATCATCGCCAGGCGTAATAACGGGTACATTTTCTCTCTATGACACCTCTGTTATTTCTTTGATTGACCCGGGGTCAACCCATTCTTATATTTGTATGGGATTGGCAATTAGTTTGAATATGACTATTGAGTCTACTGAATTTGTGATAAAAGTATCAAACCCCCTATGAAAACAGGTGTTAGTTGATAAGGTGTGTAGGAATTGTCCTTTGACAGTTAGGGGTCATTATTTTTCGACAAACTTTATATTGCTACCATTTGATGAGTTTGACTTGATTCTTGGTATGGACTGGTTGACTGCCTATAGCGTTTTAGTGAATTGTGGTAATAAATTTATTAAATTGAAGTGTGAAAATAGAGATGTTGTTCGGGTTGAATCAGGTGAGTTAGATAACTCTACCGGTGATGATTTCTTCCATGGTAGCTGAGAAATATTTGAGAAAAGGATGTGAGTCATATCTTGCCTTTGTACTGAATAGTCAAGAGTCTAAGGCAAAGGTTGAAACCGTGCCGATTGTATGTGAGTATCTGGATGTATTCCCAGAAGAGTTACCTAGACTACCTCCAATCAGAGAGGTTGAGTTCAGAATTGAGTTAGTTTTGGGAACGGCACCTATTTCCATCACTCCATATAGGATGGCACCGTTGGAGTTGAAAGAACTGAAGGTCCAATTGCAAGAGTTAACGGATAAGGGTTTTGCAAGACCAAGCTTTTTGCCGTGGGGTGCTCCGGTATTATTTATGAAAAAGAAAGATGGCTCGATGAGATTGTGTATAGACTATAGACAGCTCAACAAGGTGACGGTGAAAAATAGGTATCCTTTACCGAGGATAGATGATCTATTTGATCAACTGAAGGGAGCTATGGTGTTCTCCAAGATTGATTTGAGATTCAGATATTATCAGCTGAGAATTAAGGAACAATACGTGCCAAAAATAGTATTTAGGACGAGGTATGGCCATTATGAGTTTTTGGTCATGCCGTTTGGTTTAATGAATGCTCCTGCGATTTTTATGGACTTAATGAACCGTATCTTCGATCGTATTTGGACAAGTTCGTAGTTGTTTTATCAATGACATATTAGTCTACTCCCGAGATGAGTGTGATCATGCAAAGCATTTGAGAATTGTCTTGCAGACCTTGAGAGACAAACAATTATATGCTAAATTTAGCAAGAGTGATTTTTGGCTCCGAGAGGTCGAATTCCTAGGACATTTTGTTTCAGGAGAAGGCATTAGAGTTGATCCGGGAAAGATCTTGGCTATTTTGGAGTGGAAACCGCCAAGGAACGTGTCAGAAGTCAGAAGCTTTATGGGTTTGGCGGGGTACTATAGGCGGTTCGTAGAGGGATTTTCTATGATTGCTACTCCGATGAGGAAATTATTGCACAAGGTTGTTAAGTTTGAATGGACTGAAAAATACCAATAGAGTTTTGAGAGATTGAAAACATTGTTGATGTAGCGGTAGTTTTAAATGCTGACTGAGTCAGAAAGGAGTTTTGGTCTCAAAGTGATCGTCCTTAATCGGTCTCGGTTGTGTGTTGATACAAGAGGGTAAGGTGGTCGCTTACGCCTCGAGACAGCTAAAACCACATGAGAAGAATTATCCGACTCATGACTTAGAGATAGCCGTAATCATTTTCGCGTTAAAGATTTGGCTACATTATTTATATGGTGAGAAGTGTCAAATTTTTACGGATCATAAGAGTTTGAGGTACTTGATGAATCAAAAAGAGTTAAATTTATGGCAACGATGATGGCTTGAATTATTGAAAGACTACGAGCCAGTGATTGATTACCACCCGGGGAAAGCAAATTGTAACACCCCAAACCCAGCCCAAACACTATAGCCAGATATGGCATGTCACTAAAAAGATTCTGTAAAAGATGTCAAAATTTTCGGGAAATATTTTTTTTTTTTTGTATTCAATCTTTTGTTTGGAAGAACTTAATAACATAACTAAGTCATAAATTTCTTTTGTTGTTTTATGAATTAAAAACCAAAATCTTAATATATGCCTTAGATTAATTAAAGTTTAAGTGCCTGGCAGTAATGAAAGCCCAAAATAAAACACAAAATAGAGTATAATAGTCTAGTGGCCCATGGCCTTATTACAACGAGATTTAAAACCCATTAAATAAAAGTATAAAATAATACACTAGAGTCTTTTTCCTGAATCTAAATGTTCTTTTGCATGGCCGCCTTGCTCTCCTCTCCATCCTGGTCCGTTGCACTAGGTGCTACCTGAAATTGTTAAAATAACAGGGTGAGTCGTGAAACTCAGTGTGCAACCCTCGTGCACCATTAGATTGGGCCTTACCCCACAGATCAAAATATAAAACATAATATAGCAGATAACATACATAAAACCCAACCCAATCCAAGGTTTCCATCCGCTACACACCACCCTTACCTGCCGATCACACCATTGGAGATTTCTACAATCAACTCACACCGATATACACCATCGATGGAAGTCATGCTGCAGTTAGCTGCTCATCGTCAAGTTGTGACATAGTCACCAGGCTGAAATGGCATAAGCCACCAGAAACAGAGTTATGACAGAGTCACCAGGCTGAAATGGCATAAGCCACCAGAAACAGAGTACTTCCCCTTTTTCATCAATTACCCAACCCCAAGCATACAGAGAAATCGACATACAGAGCATATTACTGAAGAAGGACAGAAATCACTAACCTGATGATTAGCCTTTACCCTCCTCGGATTTTCAATCATAATGCCAGGATTTCGACATTTAACAAAGTTTAGCATATTTATACATACATATATATTGGCACTCAGTCTAATAATTTGAAAGGTTACACACCTGATTATTGTCGATACCCTTGCTAAACCGATCTACAACTTTGTTCAAAAAGCCAAAAAGATGTGAAAATAGGGCCTCTCCTATATTCAGCCATGGTTAGTGTTCTACCCGATTTTATGTACTTAAAAATAAACAATTCTCCTCACCTAAACTGATTAGATCCCAGAAGTAGGATGGGTTGAACGCTACCAATAAAAAACCTTGACGACTGAGATCTCCTTTAAATCCCGATGTGCCACAAAAGAAAAAGAACCCGGGATTAGTTTTCAAATAGCCATTCAGCTAAGGTTTCTAAAAGCCAGAGAAATATTGGAATCTCGAAATCGACACTTACCTATTGTTTTCTTCAAGATTCGGCACAAGCAAACTCCACTGAAGAAAATTCGGTAACTTTAGAAGGTGAGATCTTAGTGGTTTTGGCTTTTTGTGAAAATCCCGGAAGGATGAACTAACATGATTTTGGCTAAAAAGAAAAGTGGAAAGAAAACAAGGAGAGGCTTGATGATTCGGCTAACTGAAGAAAAAAGAGAAGAGAGAAAGAATAGAGTAGAAATTTTGGCAGAGAAAAGAGAAAAGATAAGAGCTTTAACAGCAAATTTTGGCACAATGGGAGAGAAAGAAGTTAGGGTTCTAATGCCAAAATTTGAAGAGATACTCTCCTATTTATAGGATTTTAAGCACCTACCTATTAAAAACCTAAAGTGCCCTTCCTAATATCTAAAGCTTAAGCAAATAATAGGGAAAATTTGGCACCCCTCTTCCTATGTAGTAGCCAAATTCTTCACCCCTCTAGGTGATGGAATTTCGGCCATCACTTAGTCTCCTAGATAGCCCCTCCTTTTTTCCCTTATCCTTATCACAACAACTATCCTGAAGAGACTTAATTGACTCTAACTCTTCCCTCCATTATCAGCTTTAATTATCCACATTAAAATCCCTAAAATTTTGCCTTGTTGCCGCTGCCGAATTTTGACCTAATTTCTTGGGCTTTATGCAACCAAAATTTGGGCCCTTCTCATGCACTAGTGATGCCAACTCCTCTTCCTCCTAGTGGCACCATTTCCTCTGAGCCAAAAGCCCAATATGCCAATTAAACTACTAAGACTTCAATTTAAGCCCCTAGAGTATCTAAACAAAATATTTAATCAAAGCCTTAGCCCAAACTTGAGCACCATTTGCACCTCAAATCCTTGAATTAATATTTTTAAGCATACAATACACAAAATGCACAAGCCCATAAATTCAGGATGTTACAGTTCTACCTTCCTTAAAATAAATTTCGGCCTCGAAATTTACCTGATCAAAAGAGATGGGGATACTGTTGTTGTATAACATCCTCTGGCTCCCACGTTACCTCTTCTGCGCCATGATTTTGCCACAAAAGTTTGACCAAAGGGACGGACTTCCTTCTCAACACTTTTACGTCTCGATCCAAGATTTTCACGGGTTCCTCCTCAAAAGATAAATCTGGCCTTACTTCAATCTCTTCCACCGACACCACATGGAATGGATCAGAACGATAACGTCTTAGCATCGAGACATGAAACACGTCATGTATCTGCTCAAAATCTAAAGGAAACTCCAAACGATAAGCCACTAGCCCCATGTGTTCCAATACCCGATAAGGCCCAATAAACCGAGGACTTAGCTTACCCTTCCATCCAAACCTCATTACCTTCTTCCATGGGGATACCTTCAAAAAGACTTGGTCTCCTACTGTAAATTCCATCTCCTTTCGCTTTAGATCCGTATAAGACTTCTGTCAATTAAACGATTCCTTCAATTGAGCCCGTATTAACTTAACTTTCTCATCCGTTTCCAAAACTAGTTCTGGACCCAACACCTGACGTTCACCCAACTCCGTCCAACAAGTAGGGGTACGACATCTCCTTCTATATAACACTTTGTACGGCGCCATCTGAATACTAGCTTGATAACTATTATTGTATGCAAATCCTGCAAAAGGTAAATACTCCTCCCAACTACCCCTAAAATCGATGATGCAACCCTCAAAGATATCCTCCAAGACACGAATTACCTCTCAGATGACCATCGCCTATGGGTGAAAAGCGGTACTAAAGTCAAACCTTGTTCCCATTGCCTGATGAAGAGCCTTCCAGAATCGTGACGTGAACCTAGGGTCCCTATCGGATATTATCGACATCGGTACACTATGTAATCTTACGACCTTAGCCACGTGCAGCTTAGCCAACCTTGGTAGAGAATAGTCAACTAGAACCGGTATGAAATGGGCAGACTTCGTCAACCAATCCACAATCACCCAAATCGAGTCCTTCTTAGTGGGCGTAAGGGGTAACCCGCTAATAAAATCAATCGTGATTCTCTCCCATTTCCACTGTGGAATCTTGATCGGATGTAACAACCTCGAAGGCAACTGGTGTTCTGCTTTCACCTGTTGGCACGTTAAACACTTTCCCATGAATTCCGTTATCTCTCGCTTCAGACCTGGCCACCAAAATTATTCTCGCAAGTCCCGATAATCTTAACCCCTCAATGATGCATAGCATAAGGGCTACTATGCGACTCTGAAGAATCATCTGCCTTAACTCCACATCTTTTGGCATACAAATCTTCCCACGAAAACACAAAACTCCATCACCATTCAAACTATAATCCTCTCCTTCACCATTCTATACTTGTCAGATTTGAGTACCCAAGACATCATCCAGAAGCTGCTTCTCCTTGATTTGATTTGTCCACATAGGTCTTACTTGAAGTTTAGCTACCAAACTACCATCCTCGTACAGACTAAGATGAGTGAACAATGCCCTCAAATCCACTATCGCCTTCCTACTCAATGCATATGCCACCACGTTAGCCTTACCCGGATGATACTCGATCGAACAGTCATAGTCCCTCAAGAGTTCAATCCAACTACGTTGCCTCAGATTCAACTCCTTCTGGGTAAGGATATACTTCAGGCTCTTATGGTCAGTATAAATAACCGACTTCTCCCCATACAGGTAATGCCTCCAAATCTTTAGAGCAAAAACTATCGCCGCCAATTCTAAATCATGCGTAGGGTAGTTCAATTCATGCGGTCGCAACTGTCAAGACGCATATGCAACAACTTTTCCCTCTTGCATCAACACGCACCCAAACCTATGTGTGACACATCACAGTAGATGGTAAATTCTTTTTCCACCTCTGGCTGAATTAACACTGGCGCTTCCGTCAAGATTCTCTTCAGCTTATCAAAACTCTCCTGTTGTTTGTCAGTCCATACAAACAATACTCCCTTCCTTAACAACTTAGTTAAAAGTGCCACTATTGAAGAGAACCCCTCAACAAACCTCCTGTAATACCCCGCCAATCCCAAGAAACTTCGAATTTTTGCCACAGACTTCGACGGTTTCCAACCTAGTACAGCTTCTATCTTCCGAGGGTCTACCCTAATTCCCTCTGCGAAACTACGTGCCCTAAGAAAGTCACTTCCTTCAGCCAGAACTCACACTTACTGAAATTTACATACAGCTGCTTCTTCCTCAGAATTTGCAACACCACACGAAGATGTGCATCATGCTCCTCCTCCGACTTGGAGTAAACCAAAATCTCGGCGATGAACACCATCACGAATCGATCCAGGTATGGTTGAAACATCCGGTTCATCATATCCATAAATGCTATTGGTGCATTCGTCAAACCGAACGGCATTACCAAGAACTCATAATGACCATAGCGTGTTCGAAATGCCGTCTTATGAATGTCCCCTTCCTTTACCTTTAACTGATGGTACCTCGACTTAGATCAATCTTTAAAAAGATCGAAGCTCCTTTAAGCTGATCAAACAGGTCATCGATTCTTGGCAATGGGTACTTGTTCTTAATCGTCAACTTATTTAGTTGACGATAGTCCACGCACATACGCATGGATCTGTCCTTCTTTTTCACGAATAGGACCGGCGCTCTCCATGGAGACACACTCGGTCAGATAAATCCTTGATCCAAAAGCTCCTGGATCTGAGCTTTGAGTTCCACAAACTCTTTCGGTGCCATTCAATAAGAAGCAATGGATACAGGAGCTGTTCTTGAAATAGCTCTATTCCAAACTCCACTTCGTGATCTGGAGGTAACCCTAGTAACTCCTTCGGGAAGACATCCACGAAATCCTTGACTGTTCGAACCTCATCGATAGTCACCTCCTTAGCATCCAAGGCACTAATAAAAACTAGGAATACGTTGCATCCTTTCCGAATCATCTTAACAGCCCTCAATATCGATACTAAGTTGGATAAATAGTTCCTTCTTTTCCCTAACACAACCACCTCCCCGCCTTCCGGGGTACTCAACATCACACGCTTGGTCTCGCAATCCAACTTAGCACGATGATTAGTCAACCAATCCATTCCTAGGATAAGATCAAACTCTCCAAATGGAAATTCCATTAAGTCTGCCAGAATCACTACCCCTTGAGTCTCTAACGGTACATCCTTAAATAGCTTGTCCACTACCCTAGATTGTCCTAGGGGACTAACCACAGTCATCTTCCTAGTAGTTGTTTCAGATTCTATACTTAGGTTCTTAGATATTGAACATGCAACATACCCAATATTAATCAAGACAAGAAAAGGGTTATTAGCAATAAAAAACGTACCGGTTATAACATCCAGTGCGTCACCATCCTCCTGTCGATAAACTACATAAACTAGACCGACTGCCTCACATCTACGTTACATGCACCTCTACCAGGTGCTCCACGATCGCGACCAGCCCCATTTCCCCTCTTTCGGGGCCATGACCCCTCGGTACTGGCTGACCACCTCTTCCAGCCTAATCAGAACCTCGTCCAACTGGCTGCACCTATTTCTTCTATGGACAGTCCTTAATCATATGCTCCGTGGATCCACACCTGAAACATCCACCGGTTCTTTTTCTACACTCCCCAGAATGTGCTTTTCCATACCAATTACATAATTGGTTCTGATTCCCCCAGCAGGTGTCGAAGCACGAGCTGGCCCATCAGACCTAGGCATTTTCTGCGAATTCCCAGATACTCCTGCCAGCCCAAATTTTCTCTTATTCCTTCCCCACTCCTTATCTTTTTCTTGTCTTTCTGTCTGTTTTACCTCTTTAGCTATCTTAACCTTCTCCACCAGAATAGCAAAATCTCTATCTCTTGCGGTGTTATCAAAACCTTTAACTCATTTCACAATCCATCCTCGAACCAAACACAACGTTCATATTCGATTGCTACTATTCCTCGAGTGTAGCGGCTCAAGCGCAGAAACTCTGCCTCATATTCAGCCACAGATTTACTTCCTTGGATCAAATTCAGGAATGCCTTCCTTTGAGCATCCACATAGTTGGCCCTAACATACTTTCCCTGGAATGACTCCTTAAAGAAGTCCCAGTCAATTCGATCTGCGGCAGTACCCTCCTTCACCGTGAGCCACCACTGATAAGCCTCGTCTCGTAGAAGAGATACAACCCCTTTCAACTTCTCTTCCACCGTGAAATCTAAGTCATCCATTATGCACTCAGTTGCTTCCATCCAATACTCAGCTGTGTTAGGGGCTACGTCAGAAACTCCCCTAAACACTTCTGCCCCATTGGCTCGGAGTCGTTTAGACACAGACTTCCGAGCTCTTGAACTCGTGCCTACTCCAGCCACTCTCTCTAGAATCTGTAACATTGCCTGAGACACTGCATCATCTCTACCCATTTGGTCATGAAATTCTCCTCCACGGTGGCGATTCAAGATCTCGTTTCGACCGTGGCGAGACCTCTCGGCTCGACACTCGGTCATCCTACCCTATCTGCGCCCACGCGCAGACGTTCTCTACCTCTTGTACTCATTCTTCCAATCGACGTTTATCTAATTAAGAGTTTTATGAATCATTAATTCGTTCCACCGATTAACCATGAACAATCTTATGAATAGTATTTTTAGGAGTAGTTCTTTCGAATTTGCATTCACAATTCGGTCTCACATTTGTATCCCCTAGTTCTAGGAAACACATACATTCAATCAACATACAAAGAACATCCATGAACTTACATTCATCAAATAATCGTGTTTTCATTGTTTCACTACCCAGGGGTATTTTTGTAATTTATCCTATAGGGGTATTTTCATAATTTTCAAAATAGGGTTCCCTGGTGATTTCGTGAAATAAGGGTATTTTGGTAATTTTACGATTCGAGGGTATTTTAGAAATTTAGGGGTATTTCGGTAATTTTCACATCCAAGGGGTATTTCGGTCATTTTGAAATTGGGGTATTTTGGTAATTTTGACATCCAGGGGGTATTTCGGTCATTTTGAAATTCAGGGGCATTTTGGTCATTTTGCACATTAAGGGTAGTTTGGTAATTTTTACAAATCAAGGGTGTTTTCTAAATTTTACAAAACTAAGAGAGTATCTTGGAGAATTTGATTTTAAAAGAAATATAGTAGTGTTTAGGTGTTTTTGGCTGTTGTCATGTTGTGTGAGTTTTTTTTTCCCCAAGGAAAAATTTCATTGATTTTGTAAATCGGGGGTATATTTGCAAATCTTGGTATTTTTTTTTCTTTTTCCAAAATAAGAGTATTTTAGCGATTTTGTAAAAAGACGGTGGCTGGTCTCTTTCGGATTTTAATTATAGGGTTTAGCCTGTCAACAAGTCCTCATGATTAGGGTAAACGATCACTATGCACCAAGTAAGATTCCAGCGAATATGAGATGAGTCACTAGGACTACTTAAATACCAAGCTCTCCCTGAATCCATCCTAGACATGCGTATGCCCGTTGCCACACCCTATCTCGGCTAAGGTGAACAATCACTACACACCAGGTAAGGTTCCAACGAAGAGGAGGTGAGTCACTAGGACTGCTTAAGTACCAGGCTCTTCCGGACCCAATCCTAGACATGCGTATGTCTGTTGCCACACCCTAGTCTTGTGACTCGTTCACGGGTTTGTTTAGTGAGTTTAAGTCTTATGAGATTTAAGAAGTAGTTTAAGCTAAGCCTAAAGTCCATCAGATTCTAACAAAAATAATATACGTCCCATAAGCCCATCAAGCCCACATATATAAATCATACAATGGCTCAGTATACTTACCTGGTGGACTTGGGCCGGAGACGCAAGTGCCATGCCGAAAAAAAAAACCCATCCTGTAACATTTATAAAACATGCATACTTCGAAAACCTATTTTTAGAAAACATTTTGAGCCCAAAACCCTGTAGTGAGTTTTGAACCTAGCTCGGTACCAATCAGTAACACCCCAAACCCAAATTTCAAACACTATAGCCGGATCCGCATGTCACTAAAAGATTCTATAAAAGATGTCAAAATTTTCAGGAAATATTTTTTTTTGTATTCAATCTTTTGTTCAGAAGAACTTAATAACGTAACTAAGTTATAAATTGCTTTTGTTGTTTTATGAATTAAAAACCAAAATCTTAATATATGCCTTAGTTTAATTAAATTTTAAGTGCCTGGCAGTAATGAAAGCCCAAAATAAAACCCAAAATAGAGTATAATAGTCTAGTGGCCCAAGGCCTTATTACAACGATATTTAAAACCCATTAAATAAAAGTATAAAATAATATATTAGAGTCTTTTTGCTAAATCCAAATGTTCTTTTGTATGGCCACCTTGCTCTCCTCTCCAGCCCAGTCCGTTGCACTAGGTGCTACTTGAAATTGTTAAAATAACATGGTGAGTCGCTCAGTGTGCAACCCTCGTGCACCATTAGATTGGGCCTTACCCCATAGATCAAAATATAAAACATAATATAGCAGATAACATACATAAAACCCAACCCAATCCTAGGTTTCCATCTGCTACACGCCACCCTCACCTGCCGATCACACCATTGGGGATTTCTACAATCAACCCGCACCGCTACACACCATCGATGGCAGTCATGCTGCAGTTAGCAGCTCATCGTCAAGTTGTGACATAGTCACTAGGCTGAAATGGCATAAGCCACCAGAAACAGAGTTGTGATAGAGTCACCAGGCTGAAATGGCTTAAGCCACCAGTAACAGAGTACTTCCCCTTTTTCATCAATTACACAACCCTAAACATACAGAGAAATTGACATACAAAGCATATTGCTGAAGAAGGACAGAAATCACTAACTTGATGATTAGCCTTTACCCTCCTCAGGTTTTCAATCATAATGCCGAGATTTCGGTATTTAACAAAGTTTAGTAGATTTATACATATATATATTGGCACTCAGTCTAATAATGTGAAAGGTTACACACCTGATTATTGTCGATACCCTTGCTAAACCAATCTACAACTTTGCTCAAAAAGCTAAAAAGATGTGAAAATAGGGCCTCTCCTATATTCGGCCATGGTTAGTGTTCTACCTGATTTTATGTACTTAAAAATAAACAATTCTCCTTACCTAAACTGATTAGATCCCGGAAGTAGGATGGTTTGAACGCTATCGGTGAAAAACCTTGATGATTGAGATCTCCTTTAAATCCCGATGTGCCACAAAAGAAAAAAACCCAAGATTAGTTTCCAAATAACCATTCGGCTAAGGTTTCTAAAAGTCGGGGAAATATTGGAATCTCGAAATCGACACTTACCTATTGTTTTCTTCAAGATTCGGCACAGGCAAACTCCACTGAAAAAAATTCGGCAACTTTAAAAGGTGAGATCTTAGTGGTTTTAGCTTTTTATGAAAATCCCGAAAGGATGAACTGGCATGGTTTCAGCTAAAAGAAAAGTGGAAAGAAAGCAAGGAGATGCTTGAAGATTCAGCTAACTGAAGAAAAAAGAGAAGAGAGAAAGAATAGAGTAGAAATTTTGACAGAGAAAAGAGAAAAGATGAGAGCTTTAACAGCAAATTTCGGCACAATGGGAGAGAAAGAAGTTAGGGTTCAAATGCCAAAATTTGACGAGATACTCTCCTATTTATAGGATTTTTGGCAACTCCCTATTAAAAATCGAAAGTGCCTTTCCTAATATCTAAAGCTTAAGCAAATAATAGGGAAAACTCGGCACCCCTTTTCCTATGTAGTAGTCGAATTCTTCATCCCTCTAGGTGATGGAATTTCGACCATCACTTAGTCTCCTAGATAGCCCCTCCTTCTTTCCCTTATCCTTATCACAATACCTATCCTGAAGAGACTTAACTGACTCTAACTCTTCCCTCCATTATCAGCTTTAATTATCCACATTAAAATCCCTAAAATTTTGCCTTGTTCGTCCCCTATAACCCTCCTTGGCTACCGAATTTTGACCTAATTTCTTGGGCTTTAAGCAACCAAAATTTGGGCCCTTCTCATGCACTAGTGACGCCAACTCCTCTTCCTCCTAGTGGCACCATTTCCCTCTGGGCCACAAGCCCAATATGCCAATTAAACTACTAAAACTTCAATTTAAGCCCCTAGAGTGTCTAAAAAAAATATTTAATCAAAGCCTTAGCCCAAACCTGAGCCCCATTTGCACCTCAAATCCTTAAATTAATATTTTTAAGCATACACTACACAAAATGCACAAGCCCATAAATTCAGGATGTTACACAAATATAGTTGCAGATGCTTTATGTAGAAAATCTTTGTATGCTTTGAGAACTATGAGCACGAGTTTGTCATTGTCCGATGATGGTGCTATACTGGCTGAGTTGAGAGCTAGGCCACTATTTGTCCAACAAATATGTGAAGCTCAAAGGAATGATAATGAGATGTTAGCTAAAAGAGCTAAGTGTGAATCAGGAGCTAATTCTAAATTTTGGGTAAATTCGAATGGTTGTTTAATGTTCCATGATAGAATTTGTGTACCTAAAGATAATGAGTTAATCCGAGAAATTTTACAAGAAGCACATAATAGTCATTTTTCAGTACACCCAAGCAGTGCGAAAATGTACAATGATCTGAAGAAATTCTATTGGTGGCCAGGAATGAAAAGAGACATCTCGGAGTATGCAACAAGATGTCTGATTTGTCAACAAGTGAAATCTGAGCATCAGGTGCCTTCGGGATTACTTCTACCAGTGATGGTTCCCGAGTGGAAGTGGGATCAGATCACCATGGACTTCGTGACGGGGTTGCCTTCGACATCAAAAAGAAAGATGATGTATGGGTTATCGTTGATAGGTTAACAAAGTCAGCTCACTTTATACCGGTATGTATTAATTATTCATTAGAGAAGTTAGCCGAGTTGTATATTGCAGAGGTAGTAAGATTACATGGAGTGCCTATATCCATTATCTCGGATAGAGACCCAAGATTTACTTCAAGGTTTTGGAAGAAGTTACACGAGGCCTTAGGTACAAGGTTGAATATTAGTACTACTTTTCATCCTCAAACTGATGGTCAGTCTGAGAGAGTAATCCAAGTTCTTGAAGATATGCTCCGATGTTGTGTGTTAGAATTTGAAGGTAGTTGGGAAAGATACCTACCTTTGGTCGAATTCACTTACAACAATAGTTATTAATCGAGCATACAGATGGCACCGTATGAGGCCTTATATGGTCATAAGTGTCGGACTCCTTTGTATTGGACCAAGTTGGGTGAGAAGCAAATCCATGGGATTGATTTAGTTAAAGAAACTGAGGAAAAAGTGAAAGTGAGTCGGGATAGTTTAAAAGCTGCTTAAGATCGACTAAAGTCATACGGACTTGAAAAGAAAAGAAATTGAGTTTCAAGTAGGTGACAAAGTATTTTTAAAAGTGTCACCGTGGAAGAAAATATTGAGATTTGGTCGAAAGGGTAAATTGAGTCCGAGATTCATAGGGCCGTACAAAATTACCGAAAGGATTAGGCCAGTGGCATATCGGTTGTCTTTACTGGTAGAGTTAGAGAAAATTCACAATGTGTTCCATATATCAATGCTAAGGTGTTATCGTTCCGATCCCTCGCATGTGGTTTTTCCCACGAAAATTGAGATACGACCGAATATGACATATGAAGAAGAGCCGATTAAAATCTTGGCTCGAGAAGTGAAATAGTTGAGGAATAAGGACATAGCCTTAGTAAAAATGTTGTGGCAAAAGCACGGTGTAGAAGAAGCTATGTGGGAACCGGAAGAAGCCATGAGAGAGCAATATCCAAACCTCTTTACCGGTAAGATTTTCGAGGGCGAAAATCCCAAAAAGGGGGGAGAGTTGTAATAGCCCAATTTTGGGGCTAGTCAGAACAGTGGTCTCGGGACCACTAATCCAAGGTTGAGGAAATTATTTTAGTATTATTTTATGTGTTATGGCATTAATATATGGCTATATGGAAATTTTTGGTGCTTTAATTTTAGCAATAGAGTGCTTAATTATGAAAAAGGACTAAATTGTATAAAGTGTGAAAGTTCTATTTTATAAGGTGGGGGTACCTAATAGCTATAAAATGTAAATTTGGAGGATTTTAAAGTGAAATTAGGACATTTACTTAGTGATGGCCGGCCATGTGCATAGGGGAGACAAGAGCATTTAATTTTTTGGTCAAAATTGGATGAGTTAAGTGAGAAAAGATGAATAAAATAAAGGGAAGAGGAAAACAATCATCTTTTACTATTCATTGAACTCTTTCTACCGAAAATTGAAGAGAAAATAGATCATTTGGGGTTCAAACTTTCAGCCAAGCCGTCTCTTTGCTAGTAAGTGATTTAGGTGGTTTTAATTGATGATTTTTGTGTTTTTGGAGTCCCTAAAGCATAAGCTAGCTAATAAGGGGACTAATTTGAGATATGGTTGAAAGTCTAGGGACTTTCCATGAGAGTAATTATGTTGTTAGCTGAGTTTTTATGGAAGAAAATGAATGGTAGGGAGGTGAGAAACAACTTTTATGAATGGTGTTAGCATGAAAACACCTAAATAGGGTTGAATGCAAAGATTCAATTTGTGTCATAAATGCATGAAATAGTTGGAATGGTGAGTAGTTGTAAGAGAAATAAATGTTCATGTATGCTTGTTTATTGAGAAAATATGATGAAAAATAAATTACGAGCCTAGGGGTAAAATCATAATTTTGCCAGTGTATAAGGGCAAAATGGTAATTTTTGCCCAAGTGTAGAGTTTGATGTATTATGATTATAGAATGATCTAAGCGAATGAATTTCATTGATATAGATCAAGAAGAGCACGGAATCAACCTTGACCGTGGGAAAGGCAAGGTGATTGAGTAAATCGCTAGCTAACACGTTTTGCATCGAGGTAAGTTTACGTGTAAACGATGCATTTTACATGCACACTATTGTTGTTAATCAATGCATAGCATAATTGAGAACATGTATATTTCAAGTAGATAGAAAGTGGTAGTTAATGAATAATTCTTGTATGAATGATGGAATAGATAGGTAGGTGTGTTATATAAAAATTTTGATGATGGGCTAAGTTCGATACCACCTTGTTGTTTAATTACGATGGGCTGTGTGCGATACCAGCATCTGTTAATCTTTCTGGTGGGCTGTGTGCAATACCACTGTAATTAACCTTCTTGGTGGGCTATGTGCGATACCACCCTAATGAAGATTGATAGTGGGCTAAGTGTAAAACCACCGGGTAATGTATTTTGAGATGGTGATGTGTTACATTAAGTGACCTTGTGATGCTTAGTGCAGGGAAACCATTATTGAATGTATGCATCATGCTTGTGATGTGATTGGGATGTGTGAATGGAGGAAATGAGTAAGCCTAATATTGAATGTAGATTGATTTCTTGCTTAGCAAATAATGCTATAAAGATGTTCATTCATTTTAGAGTGTTATATTGTTTACATGTGAACTGTAACACCCCAAACTCGGCCCATGAGCCCTGACCGGATCTGGTATGTCACGGAGTAAAAACGTTTTGAAATATTTTGATTATCTGGTGAAAATCTGAAAAATGTTGTTAAGGTTATAAAATGGTGTCTATGAAAAACTCAGGTGGAGTTGATTTTAAAAACATGGTTGAGTTGAAACCTTTGAAAACATTTGATCTTTTAAATTTTAGAACCTTGAGTTATTGTGTACTTGGTGAATTTTGCTACCGATGGTAACATCTTTGGTGATTTCCCATTTTGAAAACATCACTTTAAACAGTTTCTTAAACAATTTACATTTCATTAGGCACTAGAGAATGAATTAAAACAACTACTTAAACATCTAAAATAATTTATTACAACCCAAATCAAAATTTAGTAAATAATAAACTTAAAGCGTGCTAATAAAATTCCAAATCCAAGAAACAAGCATGGCGCCTCGAGTCTCCTCCGGCTCCATCTCCGCGATCTACTCATCGCAAAATGGTATGGGAAGGGTGAGTCACCAAGACTCGGTGTATAAATCCCCAACCCAAGTGCAAACTCATACACAAAATATTAGTAAGACATGCAAAACATGCAACCCAAAACTAGCCATCCATACTCCTTTAACTACCCATGTGGTCAAAACCACCGTGACCGGAGTCACAAATCAAGTGATGGGGCCAACCCATCATGTGGTCAAAACCATCGATGACCATAAGTCACAATTATCAATATGTGGTCAAAACCACGGTGGTACCAAACCACGGACTTAGTCACAATTTATATCAACGGTGTGGTCAAAACCATCGTGACCAAGTCATAATTAAACTGATGGGGCCAACCCATCTTGTGGTCAAAACCACTGGTGACAGTCCATAGAGAATGATCCCCCTCCTCTCTCCAATCCCGTTACCAACATGCTCATAACATGCTTAACATTTTATCATAAATCATGCATATAAGTCATGGCATAGCATATTACCCATCATGTCATCCATAACAGATTTTAAATCACAAGTGACTTACCCGGAATCCATGCTCATGCCCACAAGCAAATCACTACCACAATGATTAAATCATAACATAATAGCAATGCTAACTAATAAAGTGTGTAAGAGTCTCCCACACCTATTTTCTCGTGAGACTAGCAAATCTTGAACTATACTAGCGAAACCCCGAGAGGTTGTTTCCCTCTACAATCGGCCAACATGTATATTTTTAGATCTAATAGCCATTCGGCTATACTAATAATCCTGAAGGATTAATTGTACCTGAAATATGGCCTTAGGTTGAAACTTACTATCACTTACCAAAGCGAGTTTAAATCCCGGAAGCCTTTGTTTGCCTTGGCCGATTAGCCCCTAGATCCATGGCACACAATCGGTTAACTCTGAAATACCATATATAGCCCATGACCGAATATCAACAACCTCTTACCTTACCTATCGAAATCCCAAAATTGTCACTTGTCTCGTTGAGATCCCTACCAAAACTTTTGTTAGATTCGGTTTGCACATATATGCTTAATCAAGGCCTGTGGCCGAATATTACTTACCACCTTATCTTGGGGAATCAAATCCCGGAAGCTTCCTTCAATCGGATAAAGTCCTCCCTTATGGATAGGTTCAACCTTCAATCACCAAGGTTCAGCTCACCCTTTTGATGCTTAAGTTTTTTGCTATCATTAAAGAGCACGAGTGAGGTTCTCTTTTTAAATATGGATCTATATCAGAAAAGGAAAAAAAATAGAGGTGGAATGGCTTACCAAAGATTCGGCTATGATTCCAACAAAGAACTTGCTTTCGATACTTCAATGAGAGAGAGGAGAGACTGAGGCTAAGGGTATTCGGCCAAATCTCTTTGATGAACAGTGGGAAAAACAACGAGCTTTCGGCTATTGGGAACAAATAAAGAGGATGGAAGAATATGGAGTAGTAAGGACTTTCGGCAAATATTGGGTAAAGGAAGAGAAGAAACATGGATGAGGGTTGCCTTGTGAGGTTTCGGTTTGAGCAATAAGGAAAAAAATAGAAGAAAAGGGGTGTTTTAGCCGAAAACACTCCCTAGGTTCCCTTCAATTCCGAAACTCAAGCCCCTAGAGTCCTTCAATCGACCATCATATCTCTTTTCAAAATTCTAAAAGTAAATCTTACCCTTATCTTCCCTTCTTAGCCGAAATTATCAAAAAGAAATGCTTATCCCATCCTTTCCAAAGTCCCAATTGCTGTCCAAGTCTTCCCTCTTCATGGCGCCAACTTGCAAAAGAAAAAAATAAATAAAACTCCTAAGTGCAAATTTGGCAGCTCGAACCTCCCTCCTTTGCCGCATTTTTCCTAGATCCTTAGGTAGCGTCCCAAGCCACCTTCTCACATGATTTCTTGTGTCATGCTTCGCACCAAAAAATTTTTAAAGCCTCATTCACTCTACTTCCTCTTCTCAAGTGCTAAAAAAAACTTCTAGCCCTAAGTCAGGCCTAGCTCGAGGTTATCACTAGACCCTAGAACATGTCAAGTAATCATAGTATTCATTTCTTTTCAAGCAAGCACATGAAAATAATTAAATTGCAAACAACCCCTAAATCAGGATGTTACAGTTCTACCCCCTTAAAAATAATTTTGGCCTCGAAATTACCTGGATCAGAAGAGTTGGGGGTATTGCTGCCGCATCACATCCTCGGGTTCCCATGTGGCCTCCTCCGCACCATGGTTTTGCCATAGCACTTTTACCAAAGGTACTGACTTCCTCCTCAAAACCTTGACATCTCGATCCAAAATCTGTACCAGCTCCTCCTCAAAAGACAAGTCCGAGTTCACTTCAATTTTCAGAAAGCAGACTACGTGTGATGGATCGATCGAGAAGCGCCTCAAAGATCGAAACATGGAAGACGTCATGGATTTGGCTCAATTCTACCGGCAACTCAAGCTGGTAAGCTACCGGTCCCACATGTTTCAACACCGTGTACGGTCCGATGAATCTAGGGCTTAACTTGCCCTTCCGGCCAAACCTTAGCACCTTCTTCCAAGGCGATACCTTCAGGAAGACCTTATCACCCACTGCATATTCAACCTCTCTGCGCTTAAGATTGGCGTAGGATTTCTGCCTGTCTGACGCCTCCTTAAGACGAGCCCGAATTACTCTAACCTTTTCCTCTGTCTCCCACTAACTCCAGACCCGACATTCAACGTTCTCCCAACTCTGTCCAACACGTAGGAGTACGGCATTTCTGACCATACAGCGCCTCATACGGTGCCATCTGAACACTTGCTTGATAACTATTGTTATAAGCGAATTCTGCCAAAGGTAGGTACTCCTCCCAACTACCACGGAAGTCCAAAACACATCCCATTAACATATCTTCCAACACTTGGATTACCCTCTCAGATTGTCCATCAGACTGCGGATGAAAAGTCGTGCTGAAATTCAACTTCGTGCCTAACTCTTGATGTAAGGCCTTCCAAAATCTTGACGTGAACCGGGGATCCCGATCTGAGATAATGGACGCTGGTACTCCATGCAACTGCACTATCTCTGCTATATACAGCTTGGCTAACCTTTGAAGCGAGTAGTCAACCCTTACTGGTATAAAATGGGTCGACTTAGTTAACCGGTCTACTATCACCCATGTTGAGTCTTTCTTACTGGGCGTAAGGGGAAGCCTACTTACGAAATCCATAGTAATCTCCTCCCACTTCCACTGTGGGATCTTTACCGGCTATAAAAGCCCTGATGGCAATTGATGCTCAGCCTTAACTTACTAGCATGTCAGACACTTGCCCACTAACTCGGTTACTTCCCGCTTAAGACCCGGCCACCAAAACTGCTCCCTTAAATCTCGATACATCTTGCTGCCTCCCGGATGCATAGCGTATGGGCTGCTATAAGCTTCTTGAAGGATTCGCTGCCTCAAATCATCATCCTTAGGCATGCATACTCTCCCCTGAAAATACAAAACTCCATCACTACCCAAGCTGAACCCTTCGGCCTCACCGCTCTGTACTTGTAACCTTCGAGTACTCAGAACTTCGTCGATCATCTACCTTTCTTTGACTTCATCAATCCAAGACGGCTTCACTTGCAACTCTGCCAAAAGTCTCCCATCCTCATAGAGACTTAGGTGAGCAAACATTGCTCGCAAATCCGCTACCACCTTACGGCTCAAAGCATCAGCTACCACGTTAGCCTCACCGGATGGTATTCGATTGAGCAGTCGTAGTCCTTCAGCAACTCAATCCACCTCCGCTGCCTCAGATTTAAATCTTTCTGAGTCAAGAGGTACTTTAGACTCTTGTAATTTGTGTACACTACTGACTTCTCCCCATACAGATAGTGCCTCCAAATCTTCAAGGCAAAAACCACAGCAGCCAATTCCAAATCATGTGTCGGATAGTTACCTTCGTGAGGCCTCAACTATCGTGATGCATAAGCAACCACCTTCCCTTCTTGCATCAACACACACCCTAAACCAGTATGCGATGCATCACAATACACAATGAATTCCTTTCCTGCCTCAGGCTGAATCAAGACTGGTGCTTCTGTCAAAATCCTCTTTAGCTTATCGAAACTCTCTTGTTGCTTCTCAGACCATACAAACGGAACTCCTTTTCTCAACAGCTTAGTCAATGGTGCTGCGATTAAGGAGAAATTTTCCACGAATCTCCTATAATATCCTGCCAACCCCAAAAAACTTCAAATTTCTGTAACCAAATTTGGTGGTTTCCATTCCAATACTGCCTCAATCTTACGAGGATCCACCCTGATTCCCTCAGCTGAAACAACATGCCCTAGAAAAGTTACCTCCTTGAGCCAGAACTCACACTTACTGAATTTGGCGTATAACTGTTTCTCCCTTAGAATTTACAGAACCACATGAAGATGTGCGTCATGCTCCTCTTCTAACTTCGAGTACACCAAAATGTCGTCTATGAACACCACGATGAACCGATCTAGATAGGGTTGGAAAACCCAATTCATCATGTCCATAAACGCAGCTGGTGCATTCATCAAACCAAAAGGCATTACCAGAAACTCGTAGTGCCCATACCGAGTACGGAATGCCGTCTTACGGATATCAGCCTCCTTCACCTTAAGCTGATGCACCCTTGAGTTGATCGAACAAATCATCAATCCTGGGCAAAGGATACATGTTCTTTATTGTCAGCTTGTTCAGCTGTCGATAGTCTATGCACATTCTCATTGTCCCATCCTTCTTCTTGACAAAAAGCACTGGAGCTCCCCAAGGTGATACACTTGGTCGGATGAACCCTCTATCCAACAATTCCTGAATCTGAGCCTTCAACTCTACCAATTCTTTCGGCGCCATCCGATACGGAGCTATGGATACTAGGGCGATTTCGAGTAACAAATCTATGCCAAATTCAACCTCACGGTCCGGAGGTAGACCCGGGAGTTCCTCTGGAAACATATCAACATAATCCCTTACGGTCCGGACATCCCTCACAGCTGCACCCTTAGCTTCCAAAGCACAGACATGCACTATATATGCTTCACAACCCTTTCTAACCATCTTTTCTGCCTTCAATGCAGAAACCAGATTAGATAGGTAATCTCTCCTTTTACCTATCATCACCACTTCATCACCTTCCATGGTCTTTAATACCATGCGCTTAGCTGCGCAATCCAGGCTAGCCTGATATTTTACTAGCCAATCCATACCAAGTATCAGATCGAACTCCCGAAACGGTAGTTCCATCAAATCAGCCAAGAACATGACCCCTTGGAGTTCTGGGGTACATTCCTATAGAGTTTACTTACTTCTACAGAGTGACCTAGAGGGCTTAATACAGTCATCTTCCTAGAAGTAAGCTCAGAGTCTAAGTGCAGAGTTTCCACTACGCTACTAGCAATGTATGAGTGGGTTGAGCCAATATCAATTAAGGTACTATAGGGTACTCCAAAGATTAAGAACATACCAGTTATGACGTCCGGTGCATCGCCCTCCTCCTGATGCCTCGCGGCATAGACCAAACCAGGTTGCCTAGCCTCAGTACCACCAGTACCTCCCATCGGTGCCCCACGACCTCTGCCAGCACCATTACCTCCTCTTCCTGCACCATGACCTCTCGGTGGCTGTTGGTTATCCCTCTTATTCGGTGCACGATCCTGACCCTCTGACCTTAGCCTAGTTGCTTTTTTCAGACAATCCCTAACTCGATGTTCCATGGATCCACATTCGAAGCATCCCCGATTACCATTCCAACACTCCTCCGTGTGAGACTTCCCACACCGAGTACACCGTGGCGGCCATCGAGGATTAGCAGCAGCAGGCCTAGCAACTTGATTTGACCCACCATACCTCGTCCTCTTCTGCTGATTATCAAAAAAACTCGAAGATCCGGAGCTCCTCTTATTCTAACTCCTATCCTGATTCCGCCTAACTGACTGTCTTACCCCTTCAGCAACCTTAGACTTCTCCGCTAGGACAGCGAACTCCCGTTCCTGTTATGGAGCTATCATCATCCTCAGCTCATCTCTCAGCCCATCCTCAAATCTGACACAGCGTTCATGCTCAGTACCCACAATACCACGAGCATACACCGCCAACCGAAAAAATTGACCTCATACTCGCCCTTGTCTTCTTACCCTAAACTAGGTTCAAGAAGCCTTCCACTAGCATTCACGCAGCTAGTTCCTATATATTTCTTTTGGTAGGCTACCTTAAAGAATTCCCATGTGAGATCCTCCGCCATCGCTCCATCCCTTACGGTGAGCCACCACTGGTATGACTCATTCCGAAGTAGAGAGATTATACCTTCAACTTTTCCTCGGTTTGTAAAATCCGTGTCATCCATGATCCTCTCGGTTGATTCCAACCAATACTCACAAGACTGGGTGCCACTCCAGAAACTCCTCTAAACACTTTTGCTCTGTTAGCCCGGAGTCGTTCAACCACGGATTTACAAGCTCCTGCACCTGCGCCTGCCTCGGTAACTCATTCCAACACTCGTAGTACAGCTTGGGATACTACATCATTACCATCGGTCTGATCTTGAAACTCAGTTTCCATCGCCGATAGATTTGGCATCACATTTCTAGACCCATGACCAGACCCTGCTGGCTCCAACAAGGTCATCCTACCCCTACTACGGCCATGCAGCGGACGTCCATGACCTCTTGTACTTATTTTTCTCGTTCGCGTTTATCTGATTAAGAATTTTATGCATTATTAATACTGTTCACTGTTTACCCACGAGCAATTTTATGAGGAATAGTTTTTTTTTTGAAGTGATTCTTTCGAAGTCGAATCTACCTATAATTCCAGTTTCAGGCTTATCTCCTAGTTCTAAGTACATCCATCACACAAACAACATTCACAGACCATATCTAACGTGTAGGGGCATTTTCGCCATTTCACTACCCGGCAGTATTTTCGTAATTTTAACCTATAGGGGTATTTTTATAATTTTTCAAAAATAGAAGTTCTCGGATGATTTTGTCAAAAAGTATTTTGGAACTTTTAAATTCTTAGGGTATTTTGAAAAATTTTGAAATTCGGGGGTATTTTGGTGATTTTGAAGCTCGGGGTATTTTGGTAATAAACCAGGGTAACTTTGTAAAGTTTGATAATTCCGGGGTATTTCCAAATGTTACAAAACTTTGAGGGTTCTCTTTTTGAGAATTTGTTTTCCAAGTTGATGGTATTGCAAAAATTTTAAAATTCAGGGTCATTTTGGTAATTTTGTAGGTTAGGGCAATTTGGTAATTTTCCAAAATCAAGGTACTTTGGACGTTTGCAAAAATAGGGTTTTTAAACACTTTTACAAAATAAGGAAATTTTGGAAAAACCGTCGGATAGTTGAACATTTAATAAACCAAGGGCATTTTTTGTAATTTTTACCACTAGGGGTATTTTAGTAATTCTACAAATCAGAAATTTTTTTTTCAGAAAAATGTTGTAAAACAATAGTTCTCACACATTAAAAAGAAATTTTAAGAGTTTTAAAACTAGGGTTTTTATGAAAATACGGCTAGTTCCCTTTCGGGTTTTAGTTAGGGTTTAGCCCATGAATAAGTCCTCTCGGTTAGGGTGAACCGAAGCTACGCACCAGGTAGGATTCGAGTGGAGAGGAGGTGAGTCACGCGGACTGCTTAAATACCAAGCTCCCACCGAATACCAATCCTAGACATGTGCACAATGGTTATGAAACACCCCACACCCGGCCCACGAGCCTGAACCGAATCTGGTTTGTTCCTTAAGTTAACCGGTTTTCAAATTCTTTGTTACTTAGACAAAATTTGTATAATTTTTGGAAAAATGTTGTTGTGGATTGGCTCAGATTGGGAACCCATTTAATCTATTTGAAAATCAAATTTTTATCAAGGTGACAAAATAATTTTTAAGGTTTATTAAAAATATATATATATCTTAAACTTTAGTCTTAAATAGTTCGCATCGTAATAGTTAAGAGTAAAGCAAAATAAGAAAAATCCACTGGGCCTTATGGCCTTATTACATCTAATAAAACCCAAAAATAAAATTAAAGGTACTAAAAAGAAATAAAGTCCAAATTAAATAAAATCCTCAAATGAAGCATGGCCACCTCAAGGTCTACCGTCCCGGTCAGTCACTGTTGAAAAAAAAAAGTCCCACAATGGGGTGAGTCAACAGACTCAATGTGTACACAATACTAACATTCAACAGATCAAGCATACATGTTCATATTCATATAAAAATGATGATGCAACCCAAATCCAAGCCTATTTGACCATCCGCTACACACCGCCCGTACCTGCCAGTCACACCGTGGGGACTACTAAGTCAACCCTCCATCCGCTACACACCATTGAAGGCGATCATTAGCTTGGCGTGTTTCATCGCCCATATAATTTGTGTCATTAAACACCATATTCAAATAATGTAACCAAAGTTACCAAATTCAGATAATGTAACCGAGTTACCATATTCAAATTTTGTGACCGTAGTCACCATATTAGTTAGTGAGACCAAGTCAACACCTTCTTCCCTTTCACATAGATCCCGAATGCCCCATAAATTTTATATTATGCATAACATACTTAATTCTCATTCATGTTACTATTCATAGGTTCAAATTATATCATATTAAGTAATCCTATCGTAAGTAGGAAAGCGTGGTGGGTACTCTTACCAAATCTATGGTACTTAGCCACATTCACATTCTTATGCATATTCATATATTAAAATAATTGCCATATGATATATCAAAAGTTAGTGTGAGTACACACCTGATCCGCTTAATAGGTTCCTTGAGATCTTGAAAATCCCGATCTAACTTTAGATCTGTTAATTCCTATATTCGGCCCATCATATAAAACACATTAATAACCTTTTCGCTTTTAAAACCAAATTCTAATAGGAATGGTATTACTAATACTTACCTTGCTTGCCGATTTGATTGATCAAGTTCCAAAAATTGCTAGTATCCCTTTTCCTTGAAATCGGCTAACACTAAATCATGTAACCATGTGAGTTTCCAGCTTTTGAAATAATGAAAAATAATTCCAAATATCAAAAATAAGCCTTGGCCGAATATCACTTACCATACAAATTCCAAATCTGAAGAGGATTCCTTTATATGCCTGTCAAAATCCCTATAACTTCATGTTAGATTAAATCTAACTTTGAAAACATGAATCATCACCCTTAACCGAATATTCATATATCTTACCTTAGATCCTCAGATTTCCTGAAAGTTTCCCCCTTGTATTCGATAGTTGTAAAAAGATCCTGAGAGATCCTTGCAGATTCAGCCATGAACAAGAATAAGGATTAGACCCTTCTCTTTCGGCAAAATAGAAAAGAAAAGGATTTGAATAATGCTTAACCTTACCTTTAATGCCTTTAATCGATTGCTTCCTTGCCTAGAGTCACGAGATTGGCTATGGAGTTTTAATCGGAGATCAAAAGAAAAGGTTTTGGCTTGACAGATGAAGAAAAGAGAAGAAGAAAAGATGAAAAGAAAATTCGCAGAGGGAGTTTTGCTATGGAATTTTCGGAAAAGCCTAGAAAAGATGAGAGAATAGCCTAAATTCTCCTCCTTTAGCCGAAATTGCTAGGCCAAGAGTCCTTGACTTGGCCACCAATCTTCCTTGTGATAATATTATCTCTTTTATTTAAAATAAAAGCCTTTAATCCATCAATTATCTCCTCAAATAATCCAATTAAAGAAAATCCTTTATTTATCACTTATTATTCACATATTTATGCAAATAAAACACCTCCTTTTCTAGAAACCGGTCATGAGTCCACCTCATTTTACGGAAGCAAAAAATAAAACTTATTTATTTGCTTTTCAAGTGACTCGAACTCAGGCCTATTTCCCCTGCATGTGACGCCATTTCCATAGGCCCTAAGTGGCATCTTCAGGCCACTTTTCCAAGCTTGTTTGTGTGTCAAAATTCTCCAACTTTTTCTTTTAAGGCCCTCTTGCCCTTATTTCCTATTTTGAACTTTAAAATTTGACATTCCTGCATCATTTCTAAGTTTCCTAAAATTTTCGATCGGCTCTGTAAACTTGCCATTTTCTTACATTTCCAAGTTTCCAGAAATGTTTACTTTCCATTTTTGAATCATTTCAAAAATGTTCAGGTTTCCGAAAATGTTCAGGTTTCCAAAATGTTCAAGTTTCCAAAAATGTTCAGGTTTCCAAAATGTTCAAGTTTCCAAAAATGTTTGTTTCCATTTTCATTTCCATTTCCATTTCCATTTCCAAAAGTATCAAAAATTTATTCATAGTACCTGAGACTTGACATTTCGTACAATTAAACTGAAAATGCATAGACCCTTTTCAGGATGTTACAGTTCTACCCCCCTTAAACAAAATTTCATCCCCGAAATTTCCTAACTAAAATAGTTGAGGGTATTACTGTCGCATGGTCTCTTCTGGCTCCCACGAAGCTTCTTTCGATCCATGATTGCGCCATAACACTTTGACTAGAGGCACTGTCTTCCTTCGTAGTACTTTCACATCTCGTTCCAAAATCTGAATCGGTTCTTCCTCATAGGATAAGTCTGGCCTTAGCTCCACTTCTTCAACAGATACCACATGCGACGGATCCGATCGGTAGCGACGTAGCATGGATACATGAAATACGTCGTGCATCTGCTGTAATTCTGGTGGTAACTCTAATTGGTATGCCACTGGCCCAACTCGTTTCAATACTCGATAAGGCCCTATAAACCTTGGTATTAACTTCCCTTTTCGACCGAACCTCATTACCTTCTTCCAAGGCGAGACTTTCAGGAATACTTGGTCTCCTACTTCAAACTCTATTTCCTTCCGCTTAAGGTCTGCGTACGACTTCTGCCTATCAGAGGCTTCCTTCAATCGTGCCCGAATTAACTCAACCTTCTCTTCAGTTTCTGCCACTAATTCTGGACCCAAAACTCGGCGTTCTCCTAACTCGGTCCAACAAGTAGGTGTTCTACACTTCCTTCCATACAATGCTTCGTATGGTGCCATCCGAATGCTAGCTTGATAGCTGTTGTTGTAGGCGAACTCAGCTAAAGGCAAGTAATTTTCCCAACTTCCTCAAAAATCCGTTACACAACCTCTCAACATATCCTCCAACACTTGTATAACCCGTTCAGACTGCCCGTCTAATTGTGGATGAAAAGACGTAGTGAAGTCTAACTTAGTGCCTAACGCTTGATGAAGTGCCTTCCAAAATCGAGACGTAAACCTTGGGTCTCTATCAGAGATGATCGACTTTGGTACTCCATGCAACCTCACAATCTCCGCCACATATAACTTGGCCAACTTCTGAAGGGAATAATCAACTCTTACTGGGATAAAGTGCGCGGATTTGGTCAAACGATCCACTATCATCCATACCGAGTCCTTCTTAGTAGGCGTAAGGGGAAGCCCACTAATGAAGTCCATGGTAATTCTCTCCCACTTCCATTGGGGAACTTCGATTGGTTGAAGCAATCCTGATGGGACTTGGTGTTTAGCCTTAACTTGCTAACACGTCAAACATTTCCCCACAAATTTAGTTACTTCTCGTTTCAGATCAGACCACCAAAACTGTTCCCTTAAATCCCTGTATAACTTAGTGCCTCCGGGATGCATAGCATAAGGGCTACTATACGCCTCCTGAAGAATCCTCTGTCTCAACTCCTTATCCCTCGGCATACAGACCTTTTCCTTGTAGCACAATACTCCTTCATTATTGACGCCATAGTCCTTTAATCCTCCTTGCGATATTTACTGTAACTTAGTACTTAAGTCCTTATCACCAGCTGTCCTCTTTCACCTCCTTCACCATGTGGGCTTGACTTGTAACTCGCTTAGCAAAGCTTAGTCATCATCTGAGACTTAAATGAGTGAACAAAGCTCGTAGATCCGACACCACCTTCCTACTCGGGGCATCGGCTACAACATTCGCCTTGCCCGGATAATATTCTATCGAACAATCGTAATCCTTCAACAATTCCACCCACCTTCGCTGCCTCAAGTTCAACTCCTTCTGAGTTAATAAATACTTAAGGCTCTTGTGGTCTATGTAGATAACCGACCTTTCTCCATAAAGGTAGTGCCTCCAAACCTTAACGGCGAAAACCACTGCTGCTAGCTCTAAATCATGGGTTGGGTAGTTAACCTCATGCGGCCTTAACTGCCGAGACACATAGCGACTACTTTACCCTCTTGCATTAGTACATAACCTAACCCCGTGATGCGAGCGTCACAAGACACCACAAAATCTTTTCACGCCTCCATTTGAATTAACACCTGGAGCTTCCACAAGACCTTCTTAAGCTTTTCAAAGCTCTCCTCGCTTATTAGTCCATTCAAAGGGTACTTCCTTCCTTTGCAACTTTGTTAAAAGCGCGGCTATTGACGAGAATCCTTCCACAAACCTTCTATAATAGCCTGCCAAGCCTAGGAAACTTTGGATTTCAGCCACGGACCTAGGTGGTTTCCAATCCAACACTGCTTCGATCTTCCTAGGATCTACTCTTATTCCTTCTGTGGATACCACATGTCCTAAGAATGCCACCTCCTTAAGCCAAAACTCAAACTTGCTAAATTTGGCATAGAGCTTCTTCTCCCTTAACACTTCCAACACAACTCGGAGATGCTCATCATGCTCCTCCTCTGACTTCGAGTACACCAAAATATCGTCGATGAACACAACGACAAACCTATCCAAGTAGGGTTGGAAAACCCGATTCATCATGTCCATGAACGCGGCTGGAGCATTTGTCAACCCAAATGGCATCACCACGAACTCAAAATGGCCGTATCTTGTCCTAAAAGTGGTCTTATGGATATCGGCCTCCTTCACCTTCAACTGATGATATCCCGACCTTAAGTCGATCTTTGAAAATATCATGCCCCTTGGTGATCGAACAAGTCATCGATCCTTGGTAAAGGATACTTATTCTTAATGGTCAGCTTATTCAACTGACGGTAGTCTATGCACATACGCATAGTTCTGTCCTTCTTTTTCACAAATAAGATCGGTGCTCCCCACGGAGACACACTGGGTCGGATGAACCCATGATCCAACAGTTCTTGGATTTGAGCCTTGAGCTCCACTAACTCCTTTGGCGCCATTCGGTATGGAGCGATTGATACAGTAGCTGTTCCCGATAGCAAATCTATCCCAAATTCCACCTCCCTATCTGGGGGTATTCCTGGTAATTCCTCTGGAAATACATCCACGAAGTCCCTTACCATCCTAACTCCATTAATACATTCTTCCTTCCCACCTATCGTACTAATGAAGGCTAAGAATGCCTTACACCCCTTATTAATCATCTTCTCGGCCTTCATTGTCGAAACCACGTTAGACAAGTAGTTTCTCCTTTCTCCGATCATGGCTACCACTTTATCCTCTGGGGTTCTTAGTTTCATCCATTTAGCCGCACAATCCAACACGGCTCGGTGTTCTACTAGCCAATCCATTCCGAGTATAAGTTTAAATTCTCCGAAGGGTAACTCCATTAAATCTGCTCGAAAGTTCACTCCCTGAATTTCTAAGGGCACATTTCGAAAGATCTTGTCTACCACAACAGTTTGGCCTAATGGGCTTACTACGGTCATCATGCTCATCGAAAGTTCGAGTCTAGGCCTAGTGTTTCCACTACACTACATGCAACATAGGAATAGGTCGAGCCCACATCAATCAGAGCAAAATAGGGTTTGTCAAAAATAAAGAACGTACCGATTATTACATCCAGTGCATCGCCATCTTCCCTCCGGTGAACCGCATAAACCAAACCCGGTTGCCTTGCATCGGCATTAGTAGTACCTCTACCATGTTCCATGTCCTCTGCCAAAGACCACTACCTCGGTTATCGAACCACGACCCGTTGAGGTCATTCATGCGCCTCTACCGGTCAGCTAGCATTACAATCGCGGTCGGCTCTCATCTGGTTGCTTGGGACAATCCTAAAGCATATGGTTCTCGGACCCACACTTGAAACATCCTCCCATCTTTCTCCAACACTCTCTCAAGTGCTTCTTTCCATAATGCTCACAAGGGCGTCTTGCCGGCCGTACCACTGATTGATTTGTGGCCCGTCAACCCTAGGCCTCTTGTGACCCTTTCCAGATGGCCCAAATCCTCTTTGGCCTTATTCCTATCCACGACCGCTTGGTAGCGTCCTTAATCCCCTCGGCCACCTTGGCCTTTTCCACCAAAGTAGGGAATTCCGCTCTCGATGTGGTGCTATCAGCGATCTCAGATCGTCCTCATCCGTCCTCAAACGGACACGGCATTCATGCTCGATTGCCACTACCCCTCGAGCATAGCGGCTCAACCTCGTGAATTTCGCATCATATTCTACACGGACTTACTCCCTTATACCAACCCTAGAAAAGCCTTCCTTTGTTCATCAGATACCGGTTCCCACATACTTCTTCCGAAATGCCTCTCCAACATACTCCCGGGTCAAATTTTCACCGTGGTACCATCCCAAACAGTTAACCACCATCGACACGCTTCATCGCAGAATAACGCCACCATCCCTTTCAACTTCTCCTCGGGGTCAAGTCCAGCTCATCCATGATGCGCTCGATTGCTTCAACCAAGACTTTCGGTTTGTCTTGGGTGCCATACTAGATACTCCTCGAAACATTTCGCTCCATTAGCTCGGAGCCGTTCAGTCTGACTTTCGATTTCCCTATTTCCTCCTCGCACTGACCACCAATTCCAAAACTCACAAAGATGACTGCGACACGAAGATCTTCCCCGTCTCGAGCTTCTTCGCTCAACATTAACGTTGGGGTGGTGGTGGCGGTATTTCGATTATCGGACCCGACCGATCTCGATGGGTTCGACACAGTCATCCTTCCTCTACCTCGTCCACGGTGACCACGTCCTCTAGAGCTCATTTCCTAGCGTCGAGATCTGATTAAGGAATTTTATGGATTAGTCATTATTCCACTTATTTACCAGCGAAAGAGTTTTATGAAAAGGGATTTAAGAGTGGTTCTTTCGTATTCATACAAACACATAGTCTTTTCCATTCATTCATTCATCCATCAGACAAGTATGAACTTTCGTTCATTCAGAGAAACGTTGTAGTTTTTGTTGTTGTTGTTTTCCACTACCCAGGGGTATTTTCGTAATTTTGTCCTACAGGGGCATTTCGATAATTTTTCACAAATCAGGATAAATTTGTAAATTTAATAAACTAGGGGTATTTCAAAAGTTGTAAAACTTTGAGGGTTCTTTTCAAAAATTATTCCTTCAAAAATGGGGACGTTGTAAAAATTTTGGAAATTAGGGTCATTTTGGTAATTTTGTAAGTTAGGGGCAATTTTGTAATTTTCCAAAATTAAGGTATTTTAATATTTTACAAATTAGGGTTTTTGAATGTTTATAAAATAATGAAATTTTGGTAAAGCTGTTGAGTAGTTGAACATTTTATAAACTAAGGGCATTTTGGTAATTTTACCACCAAGGGCATTTTTTGTAATTTTCGCAAATCAGGCAGAAAATGTTGTAAAAAATAATTTTCTCAGATTTAAAAGAAAGTTTTAAAAGTTTGAAAAACTAGGGTTTGTTGTTTTGTTCTCTCTTCTTTTTTTTTAAAAACATGGCTAGTTCCTTTCGGGTTTTAGTCATTATGTTTAGCCTATGACCGAGCCCTCTTGGTCGTGGTGAACCAAAGCTACGCACTGAGGCGGGACTCGTGTGGAGAGGAGGTGAGTCTGTTGACCGCTTAAATACCAAGCTCCCAGAAACCATTCCTTGACATGCGCATGCAGAGGTTGCCACACCACCGAGCCCTCCGAGTTAGGGTGAACCAAGCCACGCACTGGTAGGATTCTGCAAGAGGAGGTGAGTCACTAGGACTGCTTAAATACTAGGCTCTTCGGATCCAATCCTAGACATGCGTCTGAGGGGTTACCACACCCTAGCTCAAATTGACTTAGCCATAGGTTTGTTTAGTGCATTAAGTCTTATGTGTTTGTGTTTGAGTAGACTAGTCCTAGGGTTCAAGTTCCTATCATTCTATTCTACGTTCCATGCCTTTTCTACCCTTATACAGTTCATAAATCATAGAATCACACATAGAGTTAGGGGTACTTACGGTGGATCATGAATTGGAGACTTAGGTGCCATGCCGAAAACACCTTAAAAAAACGTACTTGGCTCGATTTGAAAACATTTTGGGCCTTAGCCCACAGGCCGAGAGTTTTAAAACTGGGCTCTGATACCAAGCTGAAACACCCCACACCCGGCCCACGAGCCTGAACTGGATCTGGTTTGTTCCTTAAGTTAACCGGTTTTCAAATTCTTTGTTACTTAGACAAAATTTGTATAATTTTTGGAAAAATGTTGTTGTGGATTGGCTCAGATTGGGAACCCATTTAATCTATTTGAAAATCAAATTTTATCAAGGTGACAAAATAATTTTAAGGTTTATTAAAATATATATATATCTTAAACTTTAGTCTTAAATAGTTTGCATCGTAATAGTTAAGAGTAAAGCAAAATAAGAAAAATCCACTGGGCCTTATGGCCTTATTACATCTAATAAAACCAAAAAATAAAATTAAAGGTACTAAAAAGAAATAAAGTCCAAATTAAATAAAATCCTCAAATGAAGCATGGCCACCTCAAGGTCTACCGTCCCGGTCAGTCACTGTTGAAAAAAAAAAGTCCCACAATAGGGTGAGTCAACAAACTCAATGTGTACACAATACTAACATTCAACAGATCAAGCATACATGTTCATATTCATATAAAAATGATGATGCAACCCAAATCCAAGCCTATTTGACCATCCGCTACACACACCCCACACATGCCGGTCCCACACCGTGGGGACTACTAAGTCAACCCTCCATTCGCTACACACCATCGAAGGCAGTCGCTACAGTCAACGTGCTCATCGCCCATATAATTTGTGTCATTAGACACCATATTCAAATAATGTAACCAAAGTTACCAAATTTAGATAATGTAACCGGAGTTACCATATTCAAATTTTGTGACCGTAGTCACCATATTCGTTGGTGAGACCGAAGTCAACACCTTCTTCCCCTTTCACATAGATCCTGAATGCCCCATAAAATTTATATCATGCATAACATACTTAATTCTCATTCATGTTACTATTCATAGGTTCAAAATATATCATATTCAGTAATCCTATCGAAGTAGGAAAGCGCACTGGTACTCTTACCACATCTGTGGTACTTAGCCACATTCACATTCTTATGCATATTCATATATTAAAATAATTGCCATATGATATATCGAAAGTTAGTGTGAGTACACACCTGATCCGCTTAATAGGTTCCTTGAGATCTCGAAAATCCCAATCTAACTTTAGATCTGTTAATTCCTATATTCAGCCCATCATATAAAACACATTAATAACCTTTTCACTTTTAAAATCAAATCCTAATAGGAATGGTATTACTAATACTTACCTTGCTTGCCGATTTGATTGATCAAGTTCCAAAAATTGCTAGTATCCCTTTTCCTTGAAATTGACTAACACTAAATCATGTAACCATGTGAGTTTTTGGCTTTTGAAATAATGAAAAATAATTCCAAATATCAAAAATAAGCCTTGGCCGAATATCACTTACCATACAAATTCCAAATCTGAAGAGGATTCCTTTATATGCCTGTCGAAATCCCTATAACTTCATGTTAGATTAAATCTAACTTTGAAAACATGAATCATCACCCTTAACTGAATATTCATACATCTTACCTTAGATCCTCAGATTTCCCAAAATTTTCCCTTGAATTCGATAGTTGTAAAAAGATCCTAAGAGATCCTTGCAGATTCGGCCATGAACAAGAATAGGGATTAGACCCTTCTCTTTCGGCAAAATAGAAAAGAAAAGGATTTGAATAATGCTTAACCTTACCTTTAATGCCTTTAATCGATTGCTTCCTTGCCTAGAGTCATAGAGATTCGGCTATGGAGTTTTAATCAGAGATCAAAAGAAAAGGTTTTGGCTTGACAGATGAAGAAAAGAGAAGAAGAAAATATGAAAAGAAAATTCGGAGGAGTTTTGCTATGGAATTTTTGGCAAAGCCTAGAAAAGATGAGAGAATAGCCTAAATTCTCCTCCTTTAGCCGAAATTGCTAGGCCAAGAGTCCTTGACTTGGCCACCAATCTTCCTTGTGATAATATTATCTCTTTTATTTAAAATAAAAGCCTTTAATCCATCAATTATCTCCTCAAATAATCCAATTAAAGAAAATCCTTTATTTATCACTTATTATTCACATATTTATGCAAATAAAACACCTCCTTTTCTAGAAACCAGTGCCGTCCACCTCAGCCTTCTAGAAGCAAAAAATAAAACTTATTTATTTGCTTTTCAAGTGACTCGAACTCGTGCCTATTTCCCGCATGTGACGCCATTTCCATAGGCCCTAAGTGGCATCTTCAGCCACTTTTCCAAGCTGTTTGTGTGTCAAAATTCTCCAACTTTTTCTTTTAAGGCCCTCTTGCCCTTATTTCCTATTTTGAACTTTAAAATTTGACATTCCTGCATCATTCCTAAGTTTCCTAAAATTTTCGATTGGCTCTGTAAACTTGCCATTTTCTTACATTTCCAAGTTTCCAGAAATGTTTACTTTCCATTTTTGAATCATTTCAAAAATGTTCAGGTTTCCAAAATGTTCAAGTTTCCAAAAATGTTCAAGTTTCCAAAATGTTCAAGTTTCCAAAAATGTTCGCTTCCATTTTCATTTCCATTTCTATTTCCATTTCTAGGTTTCCAAAAGTATCAAAAATTTATTCATAGTACCTGAGACTTGACATTTCGTACAATTAAACTGAAAATGCATAGACCCTTTTCAGGATGTTACAGGTTACCACACCCTAACTCGGCGACTTAGTCATAGGTTTGTTTAATTAAGCAATTAAGTCTTATGTAGTAGTTGGGGTAGACTAGTCCTAGAGTTCAAGTACCTATCATTCTATTCTACGTTCCCAAGTTACCCATTTACCCTTATCAAGTATTCACAGAACAGTCAGAGACACTTACCTGGGTGGATTGGTGCCGGAGACTCGATGCCATGCTGTTCAGACTAAAAACCATTTCATAGTATTTCACAGAGGCCTATCAAAAACATTTTGGGCCCTGGGCCCCCACAGTCGAGTTTTGAATCGGGCTCTGATACCAAAAATATAACACCCCAAACCTGGCCCATGAGCCCTGACCGGATCTGGTATGTCACGGAGTAAAAACGTTTTGAAATATTTTGATTAACTGGTGAAAATCTGAAAAATGTTGTTAAGGTTATAAAACGGTGTCTATGAAAAACTCAGGTGGAGTTGATTTTAAAAGCATGGTTGAGTTGAAACCTTTGAAAACATTTGATCTTTTAAATTTTTAGAACCTTCAGAGTTATTGTGTACTTGGTGAATTTTGCTACCCGATGGTAACATCTTTGAAAACTCGTAAAGATTTCCCATTTTGAAAACATCACTTTAAACCGGTTTACTTAAACAATTTACAGTTTCATTAGTAGCACAGTAGGAATGAATTAAAACAACTACTTAGACATCCAAAATAATCACTAGCAGCCTTATTACAACCCAAATCAAAAATTTAGTAAATAATAAACTTAAACTGTGCTAATAAAATTCCAAATCCAAGAAACAAGCATGGCCGCCTCGAGTCCTCTCCGGCTCCATCTCCGCGATCTACTCATCTGCAAAATGGTATGGGAAGGGGTGAGTCACCAAGACTCAGTGTATAAATCCCAAATCCAGAAGTGCAAACTCATACACAAAGTATTAGTAAGACATGCAAAACATGCAACCCAAAACTAGCCATCCATACTCCTTTAACTACCCCGTGTGGTCAAAACCACTGGTGGTCAAAACCACTGGTGACCGGAGTCACAAATCAAGTGATGGGGCCAACCCATCGTGTGGTCAAAACCACTGATGACCATAAGTCACAATTATCAATATGTGGTCAAAACCACTGGTGGTACCAAACCACTGGGACTTAGTCACAATTTATATCAACGGTGTGGTCAAAACCACTGGTGACCGAAGTCACAATTAAACTGATGGGGCCAACCCATCTTGTGGTCAAAACCACTGGTGACAGTCCATAGAGAATGATCCCCCTCCTCTCTTCAATCCCGTTACCAACATGCTCATAACATGCTTAACATTTTATCATTAATCATGCATATAAGTCATGGCATAGCATATTACCCATCATGTCATCCATAACAGATTTTAAATCACAAGTGACTTACCCAGAATCCATGCTCATGTCCACAAGCAAATCACTACCACAATGATTAAATCGTAACATAATAGCAATGCTAACTAATAAAGTGTGTAAGAGTCTTACACACCTATTTTCTCGTGAGACTAGCAAATCCCGAACTATACTAGCGAAACCCCGAGAGGTTGTTTCCCCCTACAATCGGCCAACACGTATACTTTTAGATCTAATAGCCATTCGGCTATACTAATAATCTTGAAGGATTAATTGTACCTGAAATATGGCCTTAGGCTGAAACTTACTATCACTTACCAAAGCGAGTTTAAATCCCGGAAGCCTTTGTTTCCCTTGGCCGATTAGCCCCTAGATCCATGGCACACAATCGGTTAACTCTGAAATACCATATATAGCCCATGACCGAATATCAACAACCTCTTACCTTACCTATCGAAATCCCAAAATTGTCACTTGTCTCGTCAAGATCCCTACCAAAATTTTTGTTAGATTCGGTTTGCACATATATGCTTAATCAAGGCCTTTGGCCAAATATTACTTACCACCTTATCTTGGGGAATCAAATCCCGGAAGCTTCCTTCAATCAGCTAAAGTCCTCCCTTATGGACATGTTCGACCTTCAATCACCAAGGTTCGGCTCACCCTTTTGATGCTTAAGTTTTCGGCTATCATTAAAAAGCACGAGTGAGGTTCTCTTTTAAATTTGGATCTATACCAGAGAAGGAAAAAAAATAGAGGAGGAATGGCTTACCAAAGATTCGGCTATGATTCCAACAAAGAAGAACTTGCTTTCGATACTTCAATGAAGGCTAAATTGCGTGAGAGAGAGGAGAGACTGAGGCTAAGGGTATTCGGTCAAATCTCTTTGATGAACAGTGGGAAAACAACGAGCTTTCGACTTTTGGGAACAAATAGAGAGGATGGAAGAATATGGAGTAGTATCGACTTTCAGCAAATATTGGGAAAAGGAAGAGAAGAAACAAGGATGAGGGTTGCTTTGTGAGGTTTCGGTTTGAGCAATAAGGAAAAAAAATAGAAGAAAAGGGGTGTTTTAGCCGAAAACACTCCCTAGGTTCCCTTTAATTCCGAAACTCAAGCCCCTAGAGTCCTTCATTCGACCATCATATCTCTTTTCAAAATTCTAAAAATAAATCTTACCCTTATCTTCCCTTCTTAGCTGAAATTATCAAAAAGAAAGGCTTATCCCATCCTTTCCAAAGTCCCAATTGCCATCCAACTCTTCCCTCTTCATGGCGCCAACTTGCAAAAGAAAAAAAATAAATAAAACTCCCAAGTGCAAATTTGGCAGCTTGAACCTCCCTCCTTTGCCGCATCTTTCCTAGATCCTTAGGTAGCATCCCAAGCCACCTTCTCACATGATTTCTTGTGTCATGCTTCGCACCAAAAAATTTTTAAAGCCTCATTCACTTAGCTTCCTCTTCTCAAGTGCTAAAAAAAAAACTTCAGCCCTAAGTCAAGCCTAGCTCGAGTTTATCACTAGACCCTAGAACATGTCAAGTAATCATAGTATTCATTTCTTTTCAAGCAAGCACATGAAAGTAATTAAATTGCAAACAACCCCTAAATTACGACGTTACATGAACTTACTAAGCTTTAAGCTTACTCCTCTCTCTTTCCCTTGTCTTATAGGGCTTAAGAGCCGAGCCGGGATACGCCGATAACTAGAAGACCATCCATAATAACTGCTTACTTTGGTATAGTTAGATTAGTGATTTTGTATATGGCATGTATAGGACTAGACTAGTTAGATTATTTTGTTATTTTGACCAAAAGTGTATTGGCTCTTACTAAGACATTAATTTTGTAAATTGCCAAGAATGATGGAATATTTTATCATTTATGAAATTTCAAAGTTATCAATGTGAGTGCATGTGGATTAAAAGGGGTTTGTTAATTTGTTGAATAAACCCATGTAGTGTAAGATATAGGGATGCTAGAAGCTTGGCAAATAGCCTTCATGTGCTACACGGGTAGACACACGGGCGTGTGTCTAGGCCGTGCTAACCCTGCACCTTATTATTACTAATTAGAATAGACCATGGGTGAATCCCACGGCCGTGTGCATGAACCGTGTAAGTCACACGGTAGGGACATGGGCGTGTGCCCAGGCCATGTGGATCAAGTCAGTAGCTCCCCACGGTTAGGAGACACGGGTGTGTCCATGCCATGCTAAATTAGTCAGTAACTTCCCACGGGCGAAATACACGGGCATGTTGTTAGGGTACACAGGCGTGCCCCCATTTCACATGGGCGTGCCCTAGTCGTGTGAGTTTTGGCAGAATGTTGGGGTTTTTGGGCACGATGTGAGCACATGGGCGTGTGTGACTACACACAGGCGTGTGTGTCATCTAGCACGAGCATGCACTCCCTGATTAGATGAAAAGAACTTTTATGGATCGTAAAACTTCTGATATGGTCCCGAGAGTTCTCATAGGTACGATTGAGATCTCACAGGTTGAGTGTGGAGTAGTTGAAGCGATTCGAGATGAGTAGTCACGTTGAGCCTAAGTGGCGATCAAGTTAATTGCTCGGTAACATCTCGTGCCGATTTGGAGGGATTACGGGTAAGGGGTGTTACATTGGCAACTTTCAAGCTCGATTATCAAGAAAAACAAGGTTTAGACCTAGATCGAGGGAAAAATAAGTTTGATGATTATGTCTATTTCTACAATTTTTGTACCAAGGTAAGTTCGTATGTTAATAATACAATGTTATATTTGTATTTTAATGTTGTGATATTGCATGAATTGTATGATTGATTCTATAAGCATATTCGACGAAGTTTTGACAAGAGAGAAATCCTGATTGAACCTTAGGGATAGATTAGGATACAAATGACATGTGTAACACCCCTAACCCATAACTGTCACCAGACTAAGGTTAAGAGGCATTACTAATCATTTCCGAACATTTCATATCATTTTCAAAACAATTTCAATCAAATAAAATAATTCACAATCATATAGTCCCTTAATGAGGTCTACGAGGCCTTAAACACGTGTTAGAAAAGGGTCAGGACTAAACTGAACTCATACAAAAATTTCAGAAAATTTTAACATTGGTCACAGGCCCGTGTGGGTAGGCCGTGTGCCTCACACGCCTGTGCGCCCAAGCCGTGGCAAAACAGGGCATACATACTAACTTGTTTACATGGCCTGAGACACGCTCGTGTGCCTCACCCGTGGTCGACACTGACTTGCACCACACGGCCAGTCATACGCCCGTGTGTCCAGCCCGTGGTTGAGCCTGACTTGTTTTAAAACATAACCTCAAGGGACATGGTCGAGCCACACACCCGTGTGCTCAATCGTGTGGGCAATTATAGGCCATTTTCAAGGCCAAATTACCATCCACACTTTGAAATCACCGATAAGCATCAAACCAATACCAATTCATGCCTCAAATGCAATTAAAACATACCAATACAAGTACCAACTAATCAACTACTACATCATTTAGTTTCATACTCAATCCCTTCTCAAATAAGTCCATCCAAAACATCATTTTCACAACTCAAATTATATAAACTAAACATCATCTGGTCATACCACAAATTCACATTTAAAATACCAATTCTCATCAACCAAATTCAAGCATGAATTATACCATTTCAAACCTTACTATTTCATACTACATTCATCATTTACATAGCTCACACATAATAACCAAAATCATCTAACTTCCAAGCCATGTCACATGGCAAGGTCCAACATCTCAAAATACAACATATTTTCTTTCCTATACATGCCATATACCAAATATGTACATCTTTCAAAAGTATCGAAATTGATTGTCGATAGTGTGATTGAGTCGCTAACGATCCCCGGATCCAAGCTAGCTTTACTGACACTGTAAAATAGAGAAACAATTAACACAGTAAGCTTAAGAGCTTAGTAAGTTCGTAATATAATACATTCAACTTAATAAATCAAATACAATATACAAAGTTAATTCATCACATAGATCAACTTTCAATTATTCACACAATTTCATCCATAGCTAATATATTCACTCAACCTTTCATAATTCTATGCACCATATCATCAACCACAAAGGTTCAATACATACCTTAGCCAATACATAGTTATTCACCATCCATGCTACTCAATGCTCGATATCACATTTCAATAAACCTTTTTTATTCATTTGATTTAATCGCACACTTAGTGCCAATTTTGTAGCTGAAGCATAATTTTCATTGCACACTTAGTGCCTCAATATAAAACCGAACTCAATTTGGTATCGCACACACAATGCTATTCAACTTTGTCTCGATTTCAATTACGCACACTTAGTGCCACATTTCTCAATCTCATATTTAACATTTCTAATTCAATAACTATACATTTATTCATTTCACATCACATATATATAAATTTAACAACTTGTACTATATCCGAACTTACCTCGGATGTCGAAATACCGAAACCGATCGATCAATCGAGTACTTTATCTTTGCCTCGATCTTGATCCAAATATCTCCTTTCTTGGTTTATACATATTCAAATTTAGCTCATTTAATCACCAATTCATTCAATTTAGTCCAAACACACATATTTAGGGTATTTTACAAAATAGCCATCACATTTTCACATTTCGACACTTTAGTCCCTAATTCACAAAATCACAAAATACACAAAATTTTACTACACCATGCCTAGGCTAAATTTTCCTTAGTCTCATACAAGCCCATATATTTCATTTATTTAACATTTTAGTCCCTCAAAATATTATTTTCACAATTTAGTTCAAATTACTCAATTTCACCAAAAATTCAAAGACAAAACATGTTAATCTTTCACATATCTTTCATATTTCATCACCAGCTATCACAAAGCTCAAACATTCATCAATGGAATATCTCAAAATCACCATCAATTTCTAAAATTAAAGCATGGGCTAGCTAGAACATTAAGCAACGATCACAAAAACGTAAAAATTATCAAAAATCGAGCTCAAAACATACCTTAATTGAGCAAAGCAATAGCCGAACATAAGAAGGCTTCCAAGCCCTATCTATTTTCCTATTTTTAGTTGAAATAAAAAAGATGAACATGTTTTCATATTTTTTTGTTTTAATACACATTAATTAGCTTTTTACCATTTTTCCCTTTACTATTTCATTTAAATTTACACCAACGAAAGCCCATTTTTGTCCATCCAATTTATAAATGGAATAATAACAACATAAGGACTCACATTTTAATAAGCCATGTCAAATAGACACTTTAACAATCAGCATGCAGCTTTTACATTTTATGCGATTAAGTCCTTTTCCCAAATTAAACACACAATCTATAAAATTTTCACACAGAATTTTCACACATGCTCAATCACATATTATAAACACCAAAAATAATATTAAAATATTTTTTTGACGTCAAATTTTTTGTCCCGAAACCACTGTTCTGACTAGGGTATAAAACAGGTTGTTGCAACATGTCATTACGAACCGATGTGATTATGTGATTATCTTACCTAGGTGTTAGTCATGTACGTCCTACCGATGGTTGGGTATACCAACATATGTTGCGAATACCTGACAGCCTGTATGAGCAGTACCAAGTAGCTACGTTTTGACTGACAGCTTGTGTGAGTAGGCCGAAGGATAGCTCGAGAGCGAACCTATATCTGTTATGAGATTTATGGTGGCATTGGCTACTTATGTGGTACTTATGTGCAAGAATTCAGTGTATCCAATAGTATTCCAAGTGGTTCAACAAGTATGTCAAATATGAGAAAGTATGTGATTATGTTATGTGTTGGTACAGGTATGTACGAAAAACTCAAAGGAAATGAATTCGGTATATGATGAACTATTGGTATGATTGTGATTGAGTAAGTTATGCTCATGAAGTTTGAATAACAATTATGTTGATATATGTTATGTTATTCATTTGACAAATGTATAATTAATGTTGTTTATTATTTGCATATGAACTTACTAAGCTATATAGCTTACTCCCTTTTCTTTCCATTGTCTTATAGTGTCACCAAGCTAGCTCGAGATTAGAGATCTTTGGAGATCCATTCACACTATCAACCATTATTTTGGGTACCTTTGAAATGTCTTGAGTTATGGAATGTATAGGGGACTTGGTCATTTTGTTATATGTCATTAGTAATGTGGCCAAATGTATTGGCTTATAATGGTTAATGATTCATTTTGTATATAGCCGTGGAAGTTTGCTAATATTGATAATGATCCCATTCTCATGTTGATGTTTATATTATTATAAAAGTAGTATGATTTGAATGGGTAAGTTGATGTTAAAGCATGTTAGATGTTAGCATGTGGATGTGATGTTAATACCTTGGTTGTGATTGTTTTGGTTGCTTGTGTATGCTTGGATTGGTGTTGTATTATGTTGTGTAGGTTGCGCATTAAAGGGTGGCAAAATGGCTTGGTAAATAGCCTTATTTTTGTCCGTGTGAGACACACGGCTTGCCCCATGGGCGTGTGTGTTGGCCGTGTGTCCCTTGACCTTAATTGTTGCAAAATAGAATACCGAGTATCGAGCACACGGGCAAAGACACGGCAGTGTATCTCAACCATGTGAGGGCCACGGCCTTGGACACGGGCGTGTGAAGTCTGTACCTATTTTCAAAAATTTAATTTGCCCCACGGCCTAGGGACACGGGTGTGTGTAACCACACGGCTTGCCCACACAGGCGTGTCCCAAGCCACACGGACGTGTGACCCCTATTTCATGAAATTTTTTTAATTTTTGCAAAAAATTTCTAAAGTTCTCATTTAGTCCTGAACCACTTCTAATGCATGTCTTGGGCCTTGTAGGCTCGTTTTAGGGATGATATGAATGCATGTGAATACTTTTTAAATTGGACGAAATTTTATGACTCGTATGTGTATGTTTGCTTGTGTATAAGTATAGTAATACATCAAACCCTATTCTAACCCTGAATACGGGTAAGGGGTGTTACATTTAGTTGTATCAAAGCAACAATTTAGTTGATTCTCAAACTAACTTAGAGTGTGTGAAAGTCTAGCTATACATGCCATATATAAATTGTGATCGTGTGATGACTCCTGACAATTTTAAAATGTGTTTTCACATAGTAAATGGATCCCAAACAGGCTGAAGATGATGATGTTGGAAGTAATGCGCCAGCTCCTGCTTAAAGGGCAACGCCGTCTGAAAATAAACCTCCCACGATTAGTCAGAGAGGAGGAGTAAGGGCTAGGGAAGCCTTCCTTCACATGATGAATGAGTGGTATACAGAGTTTGTTCAAACAAATCAGACTGCTCAACCCCCTCCACCCTCACCTATCCCTTAGCCGATTCCCATAGCTCCATAAGGTATGGAATTTGTAAGATTGAATAAGCCCCCGGTTGATAAGATCCGAAAGCATGGGCTGAAGATTTCATATCCAATGTTGATGATGATCCCGAGAGGGTAGAATTTTGGCTTGAGAATTCTATCAAGGTATTCGATAAACTGTCTTGCACACCGGATGAATGCTTGAAATGTACTGAATCACTTCTGAGAGACTCGGCATATTAGTGGTGGAAAACCCTTGTGTCAGTAATACTGAGAGAGAGGGTTAACTGGGAATTCTTCCAAGATGAATTTAAGAAGAAATATATCAGCCAACGGTTCATTGATCAGAAACATAAGAAGTTTTTAGAGCTAAAACAGGGTTGAATGTCGGTAACCGAGTATGAGCGAGAGTTTTTTAGACTCAATAAGTATGCTAAAGATTGTGTTTCCACCGAGGCTATCATGTGTAAGAGGTTCGAAGATGGACTGAACAAGGATATCTGATTGTTAGTTGGAATTCTTGAACTGAAAGTAATGGTTGTATTAGTTGAGCGAGCTTGTAAAGACGATCAGCTGAACAAAGAGAAGAGAAAAGCTGAGTCTAAGGCTAGAGATACAAGAAAAAGGCTGATGAGTAAGTCACTTCAATCTCAGTCTAAGAAATTAAGAGATTTGTATGCTCATTCCAGTGCCTCAGCTGGATATCCCAACAGAGATCGTGGGAAGCAATGTTCGGGTTCTAAGGCCCAAACTATGTCGATAGCGAGCATTAGTAATGTTAGATCCAATCGAACTGAATTTTAGCATTATGGCCAACGACATCCTAGTGAATGTAGAATGAATGACCGATCTTGTTTTAAGTATGGCTCTTAAGACCACTTTATTCGAGATTGCCTCGAGATGGTCAACAAGGATAAGTTTCAAACTACAAGATCAGGTAACACTGCTACTAGAGGGAGGCCCCCGAGAAATAAGGGGAATGTAACCATTAGTAAGGATGCAACCAAAGATACAACTATAAGATTCGAGGCTAGGGCACCTACTAGAGCCTATGCCATTCGTGCTCGTGAGGAAGCGTCATTTCCCAATGTTATCACTGGTACTCTTTCTCTGTATAATATTAATGTAGTTGCATTGATTGATCCTTGATCGACTCATTCTTATGTTTGCATGAAACTAGTAGCTAATAAGAGCTTGCCTGTCGAGTTTACTGAGTTTGTTATTAACGTGTCAAACCCCTTAGGAAAACATGTATTAGTTGATAGAGTTTGCAAGAATTGTCCTTTAATCATTCGAGGTCACTATTTTCCTGTTGATTTAATGATGTTGCCATTTGATGAATTTAACAATACTCTTGGTATGGATTGGTTGACACTGTATGATGTTGTAGAGAATTATAGATGAAAAATTATTGAATTAAAGTGTGAAAGTGGTGAAATTCTTTGGATTGATTCAGATGAGTCAGGTGAGTTACTTGTTGTGATTTCTTCGATGTCTACCCAGTGATATGTGAGAAAGGGATGTGAAGTTTATCTTGCTTATGTGTTGAATACAAAAGTGTTTGAATTAACAATTGAATTAATGCCGGTAGTTTGTGAATATTCGAATGTTTTTTCGAAGAGTTGCCTGGGTTGCCACCGATTAGAGAAGTTGAGTTTGGTATTGATTTAGTGCCAAGGACTTCACTGATATCGATAGCTCTATATAGAATGGCTCCGATCGAATTGAAGGAATTGAAAGCTCAGTTGGAAGAGTTGACAGATAAGGGTTTTGCAAGACCGAGTTTTTCTCCCAGGGGTGCACCAGTGTTATTCGTAAAGAAGAAAAATGGATCTATGAGACTTTGTATCTATTATCGGTAGCTCAACCAGGTGACTATAAAGATTAAGTATCCTTTACCGAGAATTGATGATTTGTTCGATCAATTGAAGGGAGCATCAATGTTTTCGAAGATAGATTTAAGATCTTGCTACTATCAGTTGAGAGTTAAAGAGTCAAATGTCCTGAAAACTGCTTTCAGAACAAGGTATGGGCATTATGAAGTTCTTTTCATGCCTTTCGGACTAACTAATGCTCCTGATGTTTTTATGGAATTGATGAACAGAATCAACCGTATCTAGAAAAATTTATGGTTGTATTTATTAATGATATTTTGATTTATTCTCGAGATGAGTCTGAGCATGCCTAGCACTTAAGAACTGTATTGTAGACTTTGAGGGATAAGAAATTATTTGCTAAATTCAGTAAAAGTGAGTTTTGGCTCCAACAAGTCAAATTTTTGGGACATATTATTTCAGGAGATGGTATTCGGGCAGATCTGAGTAAGAAGTCGGCAATTGTTGATTAGAAACCGCCGAGAAATGTATCCGAGGTTAAAAGCTTTTTGGGTTTAGCCAGATACTACCGACATTTTGTTAAGGGTTTTTTGATGATTTCTACTCCTATGACTAAGCTGTTGCAAAAAGATGTTAAGTTTGAATGGTCTGAAAAATGTCAGCAAAGTTTTGAGAAGTTGAAAGCATTATTGACTGAGGCGCTGGTTTTAGTGCAACCTAAACCGGGAAAAGAGTTTGTGACTTATAGCGATGCGTCACTGAGTGGATTAGGATGTGTATTGATGCAAGAGGGCAAAGTGATAGCCTATGCCTCGAGACAGTTGAAATCACATAAGAAGAATTATCCTACGCATGATATAGAATTGGCTGCCATAGTGTTTGCTCTAAAGATTTGGAGACATCACTTTTATGGTGAGAAATGTCATGTCTTTTAGGATCATAAAAGTTTAAAGTATTTGATGACTCAGAAAGATTTGAATTTGTGACAACGAAGATGACTCGAACTACTAAAAGATTATGAGTTGGTAATTGACAATCATCTCGGAAAGGCGAATGTAGTCGCAGATGCTTTGAGTAGAAAGTCCTTGTTTGTTTTGAGAGCTATAATAAGAGGTTGAATTTATATGAAGATGGTTCGATTCTAGCTGAGTTGAGAGCTAGACTGGTATTTCTTCAACAAATTTGTGAAGCTCAGAAAGACGATAGTGGGTTGCAAGCCAAAAGAGCTCAGTGTGAATCGAGTAGTGATTCAAACTTTTAGATCGATTTTATGATTGCTTGATGTTTTGAGATAGAGTATTTGTACCGAAAAATGGTGAGATTATTCATAAAATTCTTTACGAGGTACATAATGTTTGTTTATCCGTTCATCCGGGTAGTACAAAAATGTATAATGATTTGAAGAAATTGTATTGGTGGTTAAGTATGAAACGAGATATTTCTGAGTTTGTTTCAAAATTTTGATTTGTTAATAAGTAAAATCTGAACACCAAGTACCTTTCGGGTTTACTTCAGCCAGTGATGGTAACCGAGTGGAAATGGGACAAAATTACAATGGATTTCGTAACGGGTTTTCCTTTGACTCCGAAAAAGAAAGATGTTGTTTGGGTCATTGTTGATAGATTGATGAAATCGGCTCATTTTATTTCGATACATATGAACTATTCACTTGATAGACTAGCTAAATTGTATATTGCTGAGATTGTTAGATTACACAAGGTACCTACTTCTATTATATTAGATAGAGATCCGAGGTTTACGTCGAGGTTTTGGAAAAAATTGCAAGAAGCTTTGGGTACGAAGTTGAACTTTAGTACCTCATTTCATCCGCAAACTAACTATCAATCCAAAGAGTAATACAGTTTCTCAAAGATATGCTTCGCTGTTGTGTTTTAGAGTTCGAAGGTAGTTGGGAAAAATATCTACCTTTAGTTGAATTTGCTTATAACAATAGTTTTCAGTCAAGTATAAAGATGGCACCGTATGAGGAATTGTATGCTCGCAAGTGTCGAAATCTATTATACTGGACCGAGCTCAGTGAGAGACAGATTCACGAGGTTGATTTTGTTAGAGAGACCGAATAGAAAGTGAAAGTGATTCGTGACTATTTGAAAGCAGCTTCAAATCGACAGAAATCCTACGTGGATTTGAAATGAAAGGAGATTGAATTTTGATTGGTGATAAAGTATTTTTGAAAGTAATGCTGTGGAAGAAGATTTTGAGATTTGGCCAAAATGGCAAGTTGAGTCCACGTTTTATTGGGCCGTATGAGGTTGTTGAAAGAATAGGGCCAGTGGCATATCGGTTAGTTGTACCGATAAAGTTGAAAAGGATCCATAATGTGTTTCATGTGTCGATGTTGCGACAATATCATTCTGATCCTTCACATGTGATTTCTCCGATGGAGGTTGATATTCGACCCGATATGACATCTGGTGAAGAATCGATCAAGATTTTAGCTAGGGAAGTCAAACGGTTGAGAAATAAAAGTATAGCCCTAGTAAAAGTTTTGTGGCAATGACACGGAGTTGAAGAGGCTACGTGGGAACCTGAGGAAGCTATGGGAAAACAGTACCCAAACCTATTTTCTGGTAAGATTTTTGGGGACAAAAATCCCTAAGGGTGGAGAGCTGTAATAGCCCGATTTGACGATTAGGTCTATTTCTACTATTTTTGTACCGAGGTAAGTTCATATGTTAATAATGCAATGTTATATTTGTATTTTAATGTTGTCATATTGTAGGAATTGTATGATTAATTCTATGAGCATATTCGACGAATTTCTGACAAGAGAGAAATCCAGGTTGAACTTTAGGAATAGATTAGGATACATGCGACATGTAACTAGGAACCTTAGGATTATGTGATTATGTGACCCGGGTGCTGGTCCTGTACGTCCTACCAGTGGCTGGGTATACCGGCATATGTTGTAGATACCTGACAGCTTGTGTAAGCAGCATCGAGTAGCTACATCTTGACTGACAGCTTGTGTGAGCATGACAGAGGATAGTGATTGTTGTTTTGTCGAGTCTTAAAATTTATATAAAGAATGATCGAACCTGGAAACTAACTAAGATAACGATGGAGGCAAGTGCACCTATCGAACAGCAGTATAGTTTAGGTAAGATCGGTATGTCGAATCCCAAAGGAACCAAAAGTACTAATACTAACTCTCTTTCTATTATTTAGCCTAAGAATGAAGGGAATTTGTTGTTTAATCTAAATTAACTAACTACTAAACTAAAGACTCTAAGACAAAGAAGAATGAAATTGAGAAAATAACTTGAGGAAAAACCAATTGATTAAGATGATACCCAAGGAAGAATCCACCTAGACTTCACTTGTTATCTAACACTGAACCAGACGATTTATTCACTTGACTTGATCCATAAGATTCCCTAACATATATTAATCCCTCTCTTGAGGAGACTAACGTCTAACCCTAGGTTGATTAATTGAAATCTCTTTCTAATTAAAACCCCTAGAATTGCATTAACTCGATCTATGGATTCCCATTCTAGGTTTCACCCTAATCCAGCAAAATCTCATCACCTTATCTCTAGGTGCGTGATCAACTCTGCTTAATTATGCTAGATCTACTCTTAGGCTGAGACTTTTGCTCCTCCACCTAATCACATCATACTTGAATTAATATCTCAAAAATATCAACATAAGAATTAAGAACACATAATTAAGATCAAGCCAAATATTTATCCTATAGTTCAGCAAACGATAACAAGATTCATCTTAGGTTTCATCCCCCTCAGGTATCTGAGGGTTCATAATTGTAAAAGAAAACATCTCAAAAGAAAATATAAAACAAAACATAAGAAATCCCTAAAACCCCCTAAAGGAATTGGAGGAGAGATCCGTCGGCTTGAGTATAATTCTGGCTTCTTGAGATGAATCAACTGACTATCTTCGAGTAAATCTCCACAAATCTGCCTTCTTCGGCCTAGCCGGATGCCTATTCTAACGTACACCTCAAGGTTGGCCTCTAGGGTCTTTATATAGGCTTTTGGAATATGTTTCTTTGCCTCTAAGTACCCTAAATTGATTGAAACTCTTCTTTCTTGAGGCAGGGACACGCCCGTGTGGCACGTCTGTGTTCTTTAATTGCAGGCCGTGGTCGAGTCTGATGATGAGGCATGGCTGTGTGTTTCGTGGCTCATGCCATGATCTAGTCTATCAATGAGGCACGGCCATGTGGTCATGGGCCCCGGCCGTGTCAATTTCTATTTTGGCCCAATTTGGTCCGTTTTAGGCCCGTTACTCGTTCTTTTCATCTTCTGGTGCTCTCCTGTGTATAAAACATTTAAACAACGGATTAAGAGCACCAAATTACATAATTCAAGCCTAAATCATCCAAAAGCATGCTAAACATGGGCCTAAAATATGTTACTTTTACGGTTTATCAGATAGCTCGAGAGTGAGCCTATATATGTTATGAGATTTATGGTAGCATTGGCTACTTATGTGGCACTTATGTACAAGAATTTCGTGTATCCGATAGTATTCCAAGTGGTTCAACGGGTATGTGAAAGATGAGAAAGTATGTGATTATGTTACAAGTTGGTACAGGTATGTACGAAAAACTCAAAGAAAATGGATTCAGTATATGATGAACTATTGGTATGATTGTGATTGAGTAAGTTATGCTCATAAAGTTTTAATAAAAATTAAGTCAAAATATGTTATGTTATTCATATAGAAAATGTATAATTAATGTTGTTTATTATTTCAATATGAACTTACTAAGCTATATATCTTACTCCCCTTTCTTTCCCTTGTCTTATAGTGTCACCAAGCTAGCTCGGGATTAGAGATCGTCGGAGATCCATTCACACTATCAACCATTATTTTGGGTACCTTTGAAATGTCAATATTTTGAGTTATGGCATGTATAGGGGACTTGGTCATTTGTTATATATGTCATTGGTAATGTGGCCAAATGTATTAGCTTATAATGGTTAATGATTCATTTTGTATATAGCCATGGAAGTTGGCTAATAGTGGTAATGATACCATTCTCATATTGATGTTTATATGATTATAAAAGTAGTATGATTTGAATAGGTAAGTTGATGTTAAAGCATGTTAGATGTTAGCATGTGGATGTGATGTTAATACCTTGGTTGTGACTTTTTTGGTTGCTTGTGTATGCTTGGATTAGTGTTATATTAAGTTGTGTAGGTGTGTGCATTAAAGGGTGGCAAAATGTCTTGGTAAATAGCCTTATTTTTGTCTACACAGGTAGACACACAGGCATGTGTCTAGGCCGTTTGTGACACACGGCTTGCCCCATGGGCGTGTGTGTTGGTCGTGTGTCCCCTGCACCTTAATTGTTTCAAAATAGAATGCCCAGTATCGAGCACATGGGTAGAGACACAGCCGTGTGTCTCAGTCGTGTGAGGGCCTCGGCCTTGGACACGGGCGTGTGGCCTGGGCGTGTGAAGTCTACACTTATTTTCAAAAATTTAATCCGCCACACGGCCTAGGAACACGGGCGTGTGTCTTGGTCATGTGAATTCAATTTGTTCATGAGTTACAAGTTAGAGAGTTACACAGGGTCGGGACACAAGCGTGTGTGACCACACGGCCTGCCCACACAAGCGTGTCCCAAGCCACACGGGCGTGCTACCCCTCTTTCATGAAAAATTTTCTAATTTTTCCAAAAAATTTCTAAAGTTCTTGGTTTAGTCCCGAACCACTTCCAATGCATGTCTTGGGCCTCGTAGGCTCGTTTTAGGGACGATATGAATGTATGTGATTAGTTTTTAAATGGGATGAAATTTTATGACTCGTATGTGTATGTTTGCTTATGTATAAGTTCGGTAATGCCTCGAACCCTATTCCGACGCTAAATACGAGTAAGAGGTGTTACAAAGCTAGTTATATTTTTGGAATTTGAATCCTTAGTTATCGAAAGAATAAAATGATAGCTCTATCTCAAGCTTCATACATCAATAAGTACTGAAACATTTTATAATGACCAATACGAAGCCAGACGTTCAACCAGCTTCATTAGGTTTTCGTCTTTCTTTAAATGACTGTCCTAAGACAGCAGAAGAAAGAGAGCATATAAGTAATGTTTCATATGCTTCGGTAGTTGGAAGCCTTATATATGTGTTACTTTGCACACATCCAGATATTTGTTTCTCAATAGGAATGTTTAGTTGATATCAGATGAATCTAGGTCTCATGCATTGGCAAGCTGTAAAGCATATATTAAGGTATCTTAAAAGAAAAAGGAATTATATGCTTGTGTATTCTGTGTAGAACAATACTCTTGTTAGATACACAGACTCAGAATTCCAAACCTGTAAAGATTCAAGGAAATCGACGTCAGGAAATGTATTTGTTCTAGGCTGTGGAGCCATAGTATAGAGAAGTGTAAAACAAACTTGCACTGCTAACTCTACTATAGAGGCCGAGTATGTGGCTACTTCTAAGGCAACGGAAGAATCAATATGGCTTCAAAAAATTTTAATCGATCTTGAAGTTATTATTGGTATGGAAAAAACTGTAATACTATATTGTGATAATAGTGCTACAATAGGTAATACCAAGGAAATGAGAAGTCACAAGAGGACGAAACACATTGATCGGAAGTATCACTTGATACGAGAGGCAATAGTCAAACGAATTGTAGATGTGATGAAAGTAGCTTCAGAAGATGACCTTATGGATCCGTTTACTAAGACTCATGTAACTAGGAGTTTTATCAAACACATCGAGGATATGGGAATGCGAAACATGACACATTTAATTCACTAGGGCAAGTGGGAGATTGTTGGGAAATATTCCCATATTATAGTAAACATGTAATTGTTTTCTATTTATTTGAACGATGAATAAATAAATAATTTTAATTTCACATTTCACTATTATGTATTATTTCTTTCTTTTATATTTTTCATGCATAGCAAAATTGTGGCAAGCAAATATTAGCTAATTGATTGTCTAAGTTCAAACGGAAGATAAGTGACATTGTAAGAACATTTACATTGTGAGAAAGACAACTTACTTCAGTAGATAATCTAAATAAGTCTGTAATCCCTTTAATTCAAATACTGAGTAGGATTATTATGTCGTCTACAATTCCAATCAGGCAGATGGTTAATCTTGACTATCAGAGAAATTGACTCCACGAGTAGATACATAGATGTATTCATTGGTAAAATGAAACATTGGACTGGACCCAAGATGAATTAATTCATAATTCGTTTGTGAATTAATTCACTTGTGACGTTCATGGTGAGATTTACCTAAATCCTAAGTTAGTCACTGACCATGCATATGCAATCCATGTGCTTTGATATAAGTGGAGGCTTATGCTCTAAAGATGATTGAGCCCATAGCCTGTATGTTGGGTACATGACTTGTGTATGGCATAGGCTTATACTCTCATTGGCATTGTGTGGATTGATAAATATGGAAAGTGGCCACAGGTTGCGTGTTCTCGAGCAAGCAATTTATTACTGTCATTTGTGGACAGTGGTCATATTAATCATTATGAAGATTTAATGGTGACCATGAGATAAAATAGGATTGTATTGAGTGAACGGATTTAACTCAAAGGAGTTAAGGATATCATATGAGGGTAACAAACACATGACGAGGTCATTGGAAAAAAACAATTGGATGAATTGCTTTCGTAAAGAGTATATGATAAACCATAATATACACATCTTTTAATCCCACATTTAGCATACTTTTGGATGATTTATCCCTTTAATTATAGAAATAGGTGCTCCTAATCCTTTGTTTTCATGTTTTAAACTCAGGAGAGCACCAAAGGATGAAAAGAACGAGAAACGGGCTGAAAACAGAGAAAATGATTCAAATTACATAATCCACACAGCCTAGGCCCCGACTCACACGACCGTGCCTCTTTAGCAAGACCGAACCATGATAAACCAAACCTGGTAATTATAGAGTACCAACCACGTGTTTCTTTCCCCAATGTGATAAAGAAAGACCACAAAGAGGAAAAGTTCGGTAAATTTCTTAAACTTTCAAAGAAAATACATATTAACTTACCATTTCTTGAAGTTCTTTCGCAGATTCCAGATTCAATGAAATTTTTAAAAGAGTTTTTGACAAACAAACGGAAGTTAGACGATACGTTGCAAGCAGAGCTAAACGCAGTGTGCCCAGCAACTCTACGAAATAAACTACCACGTGAGCTCACATTTCGAGTACTTTCAGATGTAACTGACCCTCGAATAGCCACTTCAGAGCTTAATACAAACGGTGCGATTCCTTTTATGACACGTAAGGTCTTTCCATACGGAACGATCGAGGTAACACATTCTAATTTCGACACTTTTGAGGTAAATATTACTCGACTCAAACCATATGTTGATAGAATTGATAGTAAGAAAAAAAAATCTTTAACCCCGTGAACCACCATGGCCATACGAATAATAGGTAAGTCCTACACAAGACTTTAAACGAGCGCTTTTCGGAAGGTAACTCGAGCACTAACCCTATTAATTTTTATATTTTTGAATTTTAGCATCTAACTAAGAACTAACCAGACTTTAGGTGCAGGTTTTCATACCCACACGGCCTTGCACACGACCGTGGCCGTAGCCGTGTGGCCACCACAAATAGGGACAAGGGTGTGGGCAACCACCAGATCCATGATTTCTATTTAATCCCCTTCTTCTGTTCACTTTCTTCTCTAAAAGTCTTCTTCCCTTTTCCCCTTTTCTCTTTGAACGCATATCCACTTTTCATTATTTACTTTTATTCTTCTGTTTATATTTATATTTATTTTCTTTATTATTTTCTTCTTATACTTCATGCCATTTAGATTAAGCTTAGGATACAATAAGATTAGACCGGCTGCTTCAAGAATCCAATTTCAAACGGTTCGAGGTGTTTCCCTAAGTTCAGCTCTGCCAAACCTATCCGGTTTCTTTTCATTGACTCCATCCAATATTCAGGAAGTTTCACTTCTCTCCCTATCTTATGATTTCATTATTATTCTACTATTATCTATCTTTCTACATTGAGGACAATGTACATCTTAAGTGTGGGGGGTCAACTATAGTATTATTTGAAAATCCCTGAATGATATCTTATCTTAAGTAATTTTCTCATATCACTAATTAGAATGAAATTTCTGTTAATTTATGATTTTTATTTATATGTTTTAGATTAAGTCATAGTTAATTGTGCATTGATAACTTAAACTTTACGATACTAGAGAATCAAGTATGATAAGTTTATTTTTCAGAATAAAAAAAAAATTTGCTAGGTTGTTGACCTAAATTTGAATATTACCTTGAAATTTGAAATTTACAAGGTTGTCATCAAAAACCCATAATCTTTGTGAGATTTTGAACCTTTTAGAGCATACATTCTTTTCATGCTCACTTATTTTTATAATGAGTGTGTCAACATTGATTTGTTATTCTAAAACTTGCTTTGATTATACATGTCAAAACCACATTATTGATTTGATTTTTAGAGATGATAAAGGCACTTAGGATTTAACCCACTTACTCCACTAAAAGCCTACCTTCACAATTAACCCCTAGTGAACCTCTTTGATCCTAACAGCCCTTTTATTGACTCACCCACTAAAATTAACCCAAAACCCTTCTTGTATTTGTTATCACCATTCCTTTTGACTACCCTTCTATCGAGACTTGATTTGATCAGTTACCTAATTGAGTAGTTGAATTTCTTTTTTATTATGTATTTATTGATTTGTTCTTAACTAAAAAAAATCAAAATATATTCATTATTAGTTTCGTAATTAAGTGAGCTTACACGTTTAAACTAAACATCTTGAGAAAGAACTTCATATTATTAGTATTACAAATTTTCAATTGATGTAATTATTTAAGATTAGTTCATTTTTCTAGTTAGGTGAATTGTCAATTCAATCTCGATTCTAACCTTCTAATTTAGTCTTTATCCATACCTTTAACCTAAACCCCATTACAACCCTTTTAAAGACCTTTTAATTTGTGTATCATCTCATTTTATAGTGGTGGAGATTTGATTTTCAGGCAAGCCTATGGGATTAACTTTTCATGTTCGACTTATGAGAGCTTAATTTTGAACTTTAAACACTTCGAGTGATTTGAGTGAATCTTTAGTGAGATTGCCAACTCTTGTCAATTTTAAATTAAAGGTAATTATTTAGATAAGGGGAAACACCTATATTTTTAGTGCTACAAACTTGTGACTTTGATTGTTTGAATCTTAGGACTCTTTGAGTTAAATTATCCACGTATAAATTGCCTATGAATTATGATGAAACATTATCGATGAATATTATGAACTGAGGAAGTTCATTTTAATTGTGAGTTGATAATTTTGCTTAAGGACAAGCAAAAGCTTAAGTGTGGGGGTATTTGATAAACCATAATATACACATATTTTAATCCCATATTTAGCATACCTTTGGATGATTTATCCCTTTAATTATGGAAATAGGTGCTCCTAATCCTTTGTTTTCATGTTTTATACTTAGGAGAGCATTGGAGGATGAAAAGAACGAGAAGCGGGCCAAAAACAGAGAAAATGAGCCAAATTACGTAATCCACAAGGCCTGAGCCTCGTCTCACACGGCCTTGCCTCTTTAGCAGGACCGACCACGGCCTGGCCTCGACTTATACGGGCATGCCACATGGGCATGTCCCTGACATAGCAAAGAAGAGTTTCATTAGGATTAGGGTGCTTAGAGGCAAGGAAAGCCATTCCAAAAGTCTATATAAACACCTTAGAGGCCAACCTTAAAGGGGGAGTTTAGCTAGGCCAAGGAGCCAAGCCAGAGGGGCCGATTTGTGGATTCACTCGAAGAAAGTCAGTTGATTCATCTTAAGAAGCCAGAATCATACTCAAGACTGAGGATATCTCCTTCAATCCCTTTAGAGGGTTTTAGTTTCTTCTTTATGTTTTTTTTTATATCTTCTTCTGAGATGTTTTCTTCTATGATTATGAACTAAACCCCTCAAATACCTGAGGGGATGAAACCTAAGACGGATCTTGTTATTGTTTTCTGAGCTATATAATAAATACTTGATTTGTACTTAACTATGCGTTCTTAATTCTTGTTTTGATATTTCAGGATATTGATTCAAGCATTTACACTCTTAGGCAGAGGAGGAATAGACCCTATCTAAGAGTAGATCTAGCATAGTTAAGCGGAGTTGATCGCAACCCTAGAGATAGGATGACGGAAATCTGTCGGATTAGGGTCAAACCTAATATGGGAGTCCATAGATCGAGTTAATGCAATTCTAGGGGTTTTAATTAGAAAGAGATTTCAATTAATCAACCTAGGGTTAGACGTTAGTAGCCTCCAGAGAGGTATTAATATAAATTAAGGAGTCCTACGGATCACGTCAAGTGAACAATTCGTTTGGTTCAAAGTTAGATAACAAGTGAAGTCTAGGTGGATTCTTCCTCGAGTATTGTCTTAATCAATTGGTTTTTCCCTCAATTATTTCCCCAGTTCATTTTCTTTGTCTTAGCATCTTTAGCTTAGTAGTTAGTTAATTTTAAGTTAAACAACAATTCCTTTAATTCTTAGGTTAAATAATAAAAAGAGAGTTAGTATTAGTACTATTGGTTCCTTTGGGTTCGACAATCTGGTCTTGCCATTAAACTATACTATTGTTCGATAGGTGCGCTTGCCCCAAGTTGTTGTCATAGTTAGTTTTAGGCTAGATCATTCATATTATAAATCTTTAAGACTCTGACACACGATCAAGTTTTTGGGGCCGTTGTCAGGGAACTGAAATATTAAGAAAGCTCAATTTTTATTACTTTAGCCATTTTTTTTATTTTTCTGCAATTTAATTTTATTTTTACTTTGCTAATTCTTCTTTTTTTTTTTTTTTTGCTTCTGGCATGTAATTCTAGTTTATGACTAGGAGAAACCCGTCAGGACCCTTGATTTTTTTACAGTGAAATAGAACATACCGCTCGCAGAAACTGAAGAGATGTCACTGAATAATTATCAGTGGGAAGTCATAAGGACAAAGCCTACTAAAGCAGCCAGTGTTTTCAACCTTGACGCGGTCACCATGTTATCTAACCAAGTAGAGCTTTTAAATAAAAAAATTAATGGTTTGTATGGTTCTACGCAAGTACATTCGGTAATACGGTACGATACAGATGGAAGAGGGGTGAACAACACAGAATATCTATCCTACAACCCTAGCGCAGAGAACGAACAAGTCAACTATATGGGTAACTATTCTAGGCCCCAAAATAATCTTCACAGTAACACTTACAATGCAGGTTGGAGGTACCATCCCAATTTCTCGTGGGGAGGTCAAGGTAATCAAAGACCGCAACTTCCTTTAGGTTTTCAACAACCACATCACCATCAGGAAAAGAATCCAAACCTTGAAGAGATGTTGATAAAATTCATCACGGTGTCAGAAACTCATTTTCAAAATGCCGAGACAGTATTTAAAAATCAACCAGCATCGATTCAGGAGATCGAGCACCAATTAGGGCAACTTGCCAAGATCATCTCAGAACGACCACAAGGAAGCTTGCCAAGTAACACCGAAACTAACCCAAGAAAGCAACCTCAAGCAATAACTGCTCACGATAGTAAAATGTTAGATGAATCAAAATTGAAGCAAGAGAATGTGATAGAGGAAGGTAAGGTTGAGGTAAGCCATGATAAACCAAACCCGGTAATTACAGAGTACCAACCACGTGTTTCGTCCCCCAATGCGATAAAGAAAGACCACACAGAGGAACAATTCGATAAATTTCTTAAACTTCCAAAGAAATTACATATTAACTTGTCATTCCTTGAAGCTCTTTCACAAATGCCAGATTCAAGGAAATTTTTAAAAGAGTTTTTGACAAACAAATGGAAGTTAGACGATATGTCGCATGTGGAGCTAAACGCAGTGTGCCCAGCAACTCTACGAAATAAACTACCACGTGAGCTCACATTTTGTGTATTGTTAGATGCAATCGACCCTCGAATAGCCACTTCAGAGCTTAATACAAATGGTGCGATTCCTTTTATGACACGTAAGGTCTCTCCATACAGAACGATCGAGGTAACACATTCTAATTTCGGCACTTTTGAGGTAAATGTTACTCGACTCAAACCATATGTTGATAGAATTAATAGTAAGAAAAAAAGCTTCGACTCTGTGAACCACCATGGCCATACGAATAACAGGTAAGTCCAGCTCAAGACTTTAAACAACCGCTTCTCGGGAGGCAACCCGAGCACTAACCTCATTAATTTTTATATTTTTGAATTTTAGCATCTAACCAAAAATTAACAATACTTTTAGGTGCAGGCTTTCATACCCACACGACCTTGCACACGACCGTGGCTGTGGCCGTGTGGTCACCACAGATAGGTACAAGGGTGTGGGCAACCACCAGATCCATGATTTCTATTTAATCTCCTTCTTCTGTTCACTTTCTTCTTTAAAAGTCTTCTTCCCTTTTCCCCTTTCTCTTTGAACGCATATCCACTTTTCATTATTTACTTTTATTCTTCTGTTTATATTTATATTTATTTTCTTTATTATTTTCTTCTTATTCTTCATGCCATTTAGATTAAGCTTAGGATACAATAAGATTATTCCAACTGCTTCAAGAATCCAATTTATAACGGTTCGAGGCATTCCCCCACGTTCAGCTCTACCAAACCTATCCGGTTTCTTTTCATTGACTCCATCCAATATTCAAGAAGTTTCACTTCTCTCCCTATCTTATGATTTCATTATTATTCTACTATTATCTATCTTTCTACATTGAGGACAATGTACATCTTAAGTGGGGGGTCAACTATAGTATTATTTGAAAATCCCTGAACGATATCTTATCTTAAGTAATTTTCTCATATCACTAATTAGAATGAAATTTCTGTTAATTTATGATTTTTATTGATATGTTTTAGATTAAGTCATAGTTAATTGTGCATTGATAATTTAAACTTTAAGATACTAGAGAATCAAGCATGATAAGTCTAGTTTTCAGAATAAAAAAATTTTTGCTAGGTTGTTGACCTGAATTTGAATATTACCTTGAAATTTGAAATTTACAAGGTTGTCATCACAAACCCATAATCTTTGTGAGATTTTGAACCTTTTAGAGCATACATTCTTTTCGTGCTCACTTATTTTTATTATGAGTGTGTCAACATTGATTTGTTATTCTAAAACTTGCTTTGATTATACATGTCAAGACCACATTATTGATTTGATATACATAGATGATAAAGGCACTTAAGATTTAACCCACTTACTCCACTAAAGCCTACCTTCACAATTAACCCCTAGTGAACCTCTACGGTCCTAACAACCCTTTTATTGACTCACCCACTAAAATTCACCCAAAACTCTTCTTGTATTTGTTATCACCATTCCTTTTGACTAACCTTCTATCGAGACTTGATTTGATCAGTTACCTAATTCAGTAGTTGAATTTAACTTTTATTATGTTTTTATTGATTTGTTCTTAACTAAAAAAATCAAAGTATATTCATTATTAGTTCCGTAATTAAGTGAGCTTACACGTTTAAACTAAACATCTTGAGAAAGAACCTCATATTATTAGTATTACAAATTTTCAATTGATGTAATTCTTTAGGATTAGTTCATTTTTCTAGTTAGGTGAATTGTCAATTCAATCTCAATTCTAACCTTCTAATTCGACTTTATCCACACCTTTAACCTAAGCCCCATTACAACCCTTTTAAAGACCTTTTAATTTGTGTATCATCTCATTTTATAATGGTGGAGATTTGATTTTCAGGCAAGCCTATGGGATTAACTTTTCATGTTCGACTTATGAGAGCTTAATTTTGAACCTTAAACACTTTGAGTGATTTGAGTAAATCTTTAGTGAGGATGTCAACTCTTGTCAATTTCAAATTAAAGGTAATTATTTAGATAAGGGGAAACACCTATATTTTTCGTGCTACAAACTTGTGACTTTGATTGTTTGAATCTTTAGGACTCTTTGAGTTAAATTATCCATGTATAAATTGCCTATGAATTATGATGAAACATTATCGATGAATATTATGAACTGAGGAAGTTCATTTTAATTGTGAGTTGAGAATTTTGTTTGAGGACAAGCAAAAGCTTAAGTGTGGGGGTATTTGATAAACCATAATATACACATATTTTAATCCCATATTTAGCATACTTTTGGATGATTTATCCCTTTAATTATGGAAATAGGTGGTCCTAATCCTTTGTTTTCATGTTTTATACTCAAGATAGCACCGAGGAATGAAAAGAACGAGAAACGGGCCAAAAATGGAGAAAATGATTCAAATTACGTAATCCACATGGCCTGGGCCCCAACTCACACGGTCGTGCCTCTTTAGTAGGACTGACCACGGCCTGGCCTCGACTTACACGGGTATGCCACACGGGCGTGTCCCTAACGCAGCAAAGAAGAGTTTCATTCAGTTAGGGTACTTAGAGGCAAAGAAAGCCAATCCAAAACTATATAAACACCCTATAGGCCAACCTTAAAGGGGGCGTTCAGCTAGGCTAAGGAGCCAAGCTAAAAGGGCCGAATTGTGGGATTCACTCAAAGAAAGCCAGTTGATTCATCTCAAAAAGCCAGAATAATACTCAAGACTGAGGATCTCTCCTTCAATCCCTTTAGGGGGTTTTAGGTTTTTCTTTATGTTTTGTTTTATATTTTCTTCTAAGATGTTTTCTTCTATGATTATGAACTAAACCCCTCAAATACCTGAGGGGGATGAAACCTAAGACGGATCTTGTTATTGTTTTCTAAGCTATGTGATAAATACTTGACTTGTTCTTAACTATGTGTTCTTAATTCTTGTTTTGATATTTTAGGATATTGATTCAAGCATTTATGCTCTTAGGTAGAGGAGGAATAGACCCTGTCTAAGAGTAGATCTAGCATAGTTAAGTGGAGTTGATCGCAACCCTAGAGATAGGATGACGAAAATCTGTCGGATTACGGTCAAGCCTAATATGGGAGTCCATAGATCGAGTTAATGCAATTCTAGGGGTTTTAATTAGAAAGAGATTTCAATTAATCAACCTAGGGTTAGATGTTAGTAGCCTCGAGAGAGGTATTAATATAAATTAGGGAATCCTACGGATAATGTCAAGTGAATAAATTGTCTGGCTCAGAGTTAGATAACAAGTGAAGTCTAGGTGGATTCTTCCTCAGGTATTGTTTTAATCAATTGGTTTTTCCCTCAAGTATTTCCCCAATTCATTCTTTTTGTCTTAGCATCTTTAGCTTAGTAGTTAGTTAATTCTAGGTTAAACAACAATTCCTTTAATTCTTAGGTTAAATAATAAAAAGAGAGTTAGTATTAGTACTTTTGGTTCCTTTGGGTTCGACAATCCGGTCTTGCCACTAAACTATACTACTGTTCAATAGGTGCGCTTGCCTTAAGTCATTGTCACAGTTAATTTTAGGCTAGATCATTCATATTATAAATTTTTAAGACTCTGACACATGATCAGTATACCATAAGGAGTTTTGAATCATGGTACTTCTTGTGGACTGACTCCATGATTATGTAATTGTGAATTATCGTAACGATGCTTCTGGAAATAGTTACAATTACTAGAGCCTAATTGTATATGCCCGACTTGTCTCTTTGCTAGCTCAACAAAAGCTCGATTGGATTGCATTGAATCAGAAGAATATTCTACGACTTCGAAAATAATTTAATTGAATCAATTTATTCGATGAGGAATTAAATTAGGTGGTCGTGAGAATTATTCAACTAGAGAATTTGATTAAAGAATTTTCTTGAAAAATTAATTTGGAAAATTTATGTGATTTTTGAAAATATTAATTTTGAAAAAGTAAAATTAAATTAATCAAATTAATTAAAATTAATATGATACTTTTGGAAATTAATTTTCAAGTCAAACAATTGGCTCAATGAGTAATTGAACTTGAAAATTAGACCTAAAATTGTAAATTGGGTCCGGTTGCCAAAAAACCAAGATTATGACCCAAAAACTAGTCGAACCAGGCCCGGTATGTGAAATTAAGCCGACGGTCCAACCGGTGGCTAAACCGGACCGGTCTGGTTGCCACTAACCTGGATCGAACAGGCAGTAGCCAAACTGACTCAAGGTGTCGAAAGGGTGTCGTACCTGCATCACTGGACACGACAGTGCTGGTGGTTGTGACTGTGGCATCTCGGTGGCCGGTGGCATTTGGTCTTTTGTGGTTGAACAGTGGAAGAGTTACACTCCTACTAGGACTCTACCAGAGAATTTGATTTCAAATTAACTATTCCAAAAATAATAATAGTTTAATAGTTTAATATTAAATTAAATTTAAATGTTTATCTTGTAGATAAACATTATATTATTTTAATAAGATTTAATATTAAAGTGATTAAATTTAATCATAGTTGAACTCTCTAAACTCTCCTTATATAAAGAGAGCCTTGGGTCATTATTTTACACACAGTTGAATTCAAGAGAAAGTTGTAGAGAGAAAATTTTCTGAAGAGATTATTTCAGAAAATTTCTAAAGATATTTTTCTAATTTATAAATTTTTCCCAAAAGTTCAGAGAAATTGCAAAATTACCCCACTGGTAATTTTTGTGAATTTTCTTTATTAGAAGCGAGCCCCCACTCGATAGACGTGAGCTTAAGGATAGCAGAGAAAACTACTCAGTTGAAGCGCTCATCCTAGATGAATCGAAAAGGTACAATTTTAATTAAGTGTTTATTACTTTAGATATCACAACCAAGATCTTATTTTTGAAAAAAAATTTAAACTTTGGTTTTTCCTTAAATTTATTTTCCACTACGTTTTCCAAACCCCTTTTTTTTTCCAATAGCTTAACCTGTGTTTATTAAGTTTTTTGACTAGGAAGGGTTTTAATGATTAGCTTGTTTTCTTTGTGGAGATTAGGAGAAAATCGTGAGACGGTTAATCCTCCAACCAATTAAATTATTTTCTTAAGTTGTTTCGTTTAAGGGTGAGTAATTTTATTGTTTTAAGGGTTGTTTTGTTTTGTAAATAAGATTGTTGGATAATGTTACACCGATTTGTGCAATCGGGTGTTGTAAAAATTGAATTGATTGATTCTTGTGGATTGTCGATTTAGGTTACTAGATTGCTCCTTTGTAAATCTTCATTGAAACCAAATTAGGTGCGTGTTTCTAACTCAAAACCACCACAAAAAACCCAGAAAATCAGGAAAAAATGCAAGGAAAATTCAAAACTGTTGGTCATCACAAAGCCGTGTTGTTGGCCATGTGGGTGTATACGGGTGTGTGCGATTGTACAAGTAAATCAGGTAAGCCCTGTGAGGCACACAGGCATGTGTGATTACACAAGCAAAGCAAGTAAGCCGTGTGGGAGACATGAGCATGTCGAATCACACGGGCAGATCAGGTAGGATGTGTAGGCCCATTGTTCAGAAATTTTCACTCAGACCCGTTTGACTTTGAAATTCGTAATTAGACCTTCCGTGGGATCCATTTGGCTTAAATAAGACTTGAAATGTGACATTTATTAATTTGTGTTTGTATGTGATACAGGTAAGGTATATGAAAAATATATGTACGATTTGTGTTCTGATAACTCTGAAAGCATGATTACGTATGAAAAGTAAACATGATATATTTTATGGAATCTATATATTAGTTTATTTAAGCATGTATATCGGGATGGGTTTGATATGTGATGGAGGAAGTGTATTCTAGCAGTATTTAGCAATTTTGGAAGTTAAATCGCAATATCTTTCTGGTAGCTCAGTTGCACCTTGATTGGATAGATAGACACTTGTAGTCTTAATTGGTGTGATGGGTTGGACAGAGTTGGTGTGTAGCGGATGGGGGTAGGATCTGTGACTATTTTTGTATCTGAATCTGTGTTTACATTTGTATCTAAATTTGAATATGCATATGTATCTGATTATGAAAATACATCTAAATTTGTATGTGAGAATATGTTTGTGTAACTCCCTGACTTATTTATTTTTGGTTCTGTGAATTTTGACACAATTTTGTATCTGCTTTAGTGATTAAGTGTTTTGGGTGTGTGTGAGGTCTTGGGTTCAAGTCCCACCCTTAGTAAATTTTGTTATTTTTGGAGCAAGCCTTACCCTAGATCAGTGGGCTTTTATAAAATTTCCTGTTAATCCATATTAGAATGAGTCTGCTGGTTCGAATGGTAAGGGAGTTAGTGTGTTGGAGGTCTTGTGTTTGAATATCTACATTAGTGTAGGTATTTATTTTTTCTCGATTTTGCGATAGAATTTCAGTGGAATTAAAATCCTGAAGTGGTTGAGTTTGGTGAAATAGTGGGGAGTTGGGATTTTAGGGTTATTAGTTCCATTTATTTTTTTTCAAAATTTCTGTTCTTTCTCATTCTCAAAAATCTCTAACATCAGTTGCTTACCTGTTGGTGGAACTCTCAATTTTTATCGTCTTCTCACTACCTTCTCATTTCGTTCAGACTACTGTCAATTTTTACATTGGGTTCTGTGATTTTCTGCTCAGTTTGTGTGTCAATAAGTACTTTCGTACAATTGTGGTTGTTTCAATTGTGTTAATATTGTATACCTTGTTGATTAGGAGAAGATCAAGGGGCTGTGGATGGGCAATCAGTAAACAGTAGTTCGTTAAAAGGTAAGGACTTGGTTGTTTGTTGGATTGAACGGAGTCTTGGATTCAGTTTTGGTATCAAATTGGGAGTTTATTCAGTGTTTTGTTGGATAATATTAGGTGTTGTGTGGCTCAATAGTGTTTTCACATCAAAACGATAACAGGTGTGTACCTGAAAAGTAGAATATTAGGTTTCGACAAAAGCCAAAAAATTGCACTGTCGACGCCACACGGGCGTGTAGTCACTCGTGTGGATGGCCGTGTGATCGATGAATGCATGTCGTGTGCAGGACACGGCCGTGTGAGCCACACGGGCTCTGCCAAGTCGAGCGTGTAGATTTTCGGCCAGGCCGTTTGGGCCACACGAGCAAGGTCAATTGGGGATGTGGGGCATACGAGTGTGTGGGCCCACAGGGCAAACCACACGGACATGTGAGCCCATTTTTTGAAATTCTCTGTAGGGTTGCACGGGTCGCTTCGATTGACTGTGGGCCTACTATAGGGTCGATAAGGGCTAGTTAAACCCTATTTTGCATGCTATGATATCCCGATAAACTGATCTGAGTGGGATACTAAATGTATGCCTGACATACTAATATATGTGTATATGTTATTTGTATAAAGCATGTTGAGCATGTTTATTCTGTTATATCTATTTTTGAATGTCTGTATCTGTTATTGGGGTGGGATTCGTATATAAAGAGGAAGTGTTCTATTCGGCATTAATTGCCTTTATTCTGGCAGCTCGACTGCATATAGTTTGATATGTGTCTTAATGGCATGACGTGGTGTGTAGGGATGGGTGGGTGTTTTTAACCCCACATGGTATGATGGGATGGCCAGAGTTGGTGTGTAGAGGATGGGGCTAGAATTTTGCATATCTAAATCTAAAACTATATTCGTATCTATATCTGACTGTGCATATGATTCTGTATGTGTTGCATGTCTATCTCTATTGGGTTGCACATTGAGTTGACGTAAACTCATATCTGTTTGTCTGTTTCTGTTCAGGTAATCTACAAACTTAGACGGATTGGTACGACGGAGCCTCTCAGTGACCACGAGTTCGTAAACTGATTAGGTTTATGGATTTATTTTAAGGGTTATTTCTAGATTTCTGTAATAATTGGACTCTTCGGACTTTTTGGCTACTTTTTCTTTTTGATTTGGATTTTTGTTTTAGTACTTAATTAGCGGCTGATATCTAAAAATTATGTTTTTTTTACTAAAACAAAGGTTTTTCTAAAAATATGAACCGCTTTCATTAAATACAACCTTTTTCGTAAGCTTTCGCTATAAAACATGATTTAAGACAAATTGATTTTGAATAAACATTTTGACAATGGATAATAAGAGTTGAAAAACTGAAATGGTTTTAACGTGTGGAGTTCGTTATCAAAACCCATTCTTTGTGACACCTCCGGGTTTAGCCATAACGTCTAGGCCGGGTTCGAGGTGTTATGTAACACCCAAGTTTGGGGTTTCTGTACCATACGAACTTACCTCAACTTAAAATGGTGAAAGGGACCGAGTAGTCCAATATTCATCTTTCCCCCATTCTAAGTTCGAAACTCATTTTTCTTTATAATCGAGCTTGGAAGCTTGAAAAACCCTAGCCATGGCTTCCCCTTATGAAATTCGGCCATGGGGTTGAAGATGGACAAAAATTGGCTTTTAATTTTGTTTTTAATTCATTTTAAGGAATTTTGGTTTTAATTTTTATGGACAAAAATTGGCTTTTAATTTTGTTTTTTAATTACTAAATGACCAAAATGCCCCTAGCTAAAAAATATTCTATTTCACCTATTTCATGTCCATTTTTGTCCAACAAATTAACCAATGGTCTAATTACCATTTAAGGACCTCCAATTTAAAATTTCATAGCAATTTGACACCTCTAGCTTCTAGAACCCAAGTTTTGCACTTTTTACAATTTAGTTTTTTTGACTAAATTGAATGCCCAAACGTCGAAATTTTTGAACGAAATTTTTAAAAAATTATTTCGTGAAATTGTAGACCATAAAAATATAATAAAAATAAATATTCTTACGTCGAATTTGTGGCCTTGAAACCACTGTTTCGACTAGGCCTAAAATCGGGCTGCTACATGTTACATTTAGTGGTATCAGAGCCAAGTTATAAACTCGGCTGTGAATTTTGGGTTTCAAATTTGTATTTTAAAAAGAATTGGCTTTCTAATAATTAAGAAAGTATGTGGTACACAGAGTCTCCGGCGCCAATCCTGTAAGTATCTTTGTTCTTAGATAGAAATATTCTAAAAACACTATAGATATCACTTTCTGAAAACTGTTCTGAAATAGTTATAAACTGAAACTTTCGAAAACATATCTGAGTCCCTGATAATATATAAAACATCTACTAATAATAAACTGTAACTAATGCATAAAATTTCATAATGTAGATTAAAAATTTGAACATTACGATGAGCGCTCGTGGAACACGAGGAAGTGGTACCCGTGGCCGAGGTAGAGGCAGTAGGGGGTTCGAGCTGATTCTTCCTCTCTAGGCAGTATGCCAAATCTAGATACGAGGGAGACACCAGTTTCGCCTGCTACTGAGACTAGGTTTCAAAGCCGTTCAGCTGGGGACGACGCATTGTCCCGAGCCATGCTGAGGATATTAGAGAGGGTTACTGGACCCCATTCTAGTTATGGTGGCCGTGGGTCAATAACTGAACGACTCTGGTCTAATGGTGCTGAGCTGTTTAGGGGTGTCACTAGAGTCGCCTCTAATGTGGCTTAGTATTGGCTTGAGGCCACCGAGAGGGTCATGAATGATTTAGACTGTACTCCCGAACAGAAATTTAAGGGTACAGTCTCTTTGCTTCACGACGAGGCATATCAGTGGTGGTTGACGGTTGAGGAGGGAACTCAACTTGATCGTCAAAACTGGGATTTCTTTAAGACCACTTTTCAAAGTAAGTATATGGGGGCGAGCTATGTTGATGCTCGTAGGCGTGAGTTCATGAATCTTACACAAGGTAATGGATCAGTGGCTGAGCATGAGGCTGAGTTTCTAAGGTTGAGCCGCTACACTCAAGGCATGGTGGCATTTGAGTATGAGAGGTACGTCCAGTTTAAGGATGGATTAAGGGATAATTTGAGGGTACTGATTGCTCCACAAAGGGAGCGAAAGTTCGTGGTTCTGGTTGAGAAGGAGAAGATTGCTGAGGATGTTAAGCGCGTAGAGTGCCAGAATAGGGATCGAGAGAGAGGTAAGAACAAGAGGGATTCGGAGCCCTATAGTTCTGTTCCGAGGCCTAAGAAAAAGGCCAGATTTGATAGGCCAGTGAGAGCAGGGGCTCATGTTGCTCCTACTGGGATTTAGTTGTGCGAAGACTGCGGTAGGCACTATTCGAGTACTGGAGGAGGATTGGGGCTTGTTTGAGGTGTGGGTCTTTAGAACACAGTATTAGATAGTGTCCTTAGCGGGCAGATCAGATGCAAGCTTTTGGACCGAGTATTGTACAACTTTAGAGGTCAGTTTAGTATCCACTTAGGGGTCGTGGATCAGTTAGGGGTGGTAATGGTATGGGCCGAGGGCAGAGACCACTGGACAGAGGTGCAAGTCAGATTGAGGCAAGGCAGCCTGCATTAGTTTATGCTGCTCGATGCCAAGAGGATAGAGATGCTCCAGAAGTTATCACCGGTACGTTCTTTATATTTGATATACCTTATACTGCTTTGATAGACATAGGTTCTACACACTCCTATGTTCGATTAGTAAACTTTATATAGACGTTCCGTTAGAGGTGCAAGGGGCGGTATTTTTAGCAGATCTGATGAAGCTTCCATTTGGGGAATTTGACTTGATCCTGGGTATGGATTGGTTAGTTGAGCATCGAGTTAGTTTGGATTGCACGACTAAGACAGTCGTTCTGATAATTGAGGATGATAAGGAGGTGGTTGTGATTGGTGAGCGTCGAGATTATCTATCCAATGTAATCTCCACGCTTGTGGCTGAGAAATTGGTTCGAAAAGGGTGTGAGGCGTATTTGACTTACGTTAGTGTTTCTATTTTTGAAGACTCTTCTATTAGGGATATCAGAATGATAAGGGATTTTTTAGATGTCTTTATTGAGGAATTATCAGATTTACCGAATCAGGAAGTTGAATTCAGCATTGAGCTTCTATCGGGTACAACTCTAGTGTCCATCGCTCCCTACCGAATGGCACTGAATGAGCTTATAGAGCTTAAGGATTAACTTTAGAGCTTCTGGATCATGGTTTCATCCATCCTAGTGTACCTTCGTGGGGGCACCAGTTCTTTTTGTTAAGAAGGATGTGACCATGAGGATGTGCATTGATTCTCGATAGTTGAATAAACTGACTGTGAAAAACAAGTACACTTTCGAGGATTGATGACCTGTTTGATCAATTCCGAGGGGCTTCCATGTTCTCAAAGATAGATCTCTGATTTGGGTATCATCAGTTGAGAGTTAAAAAGGGTGATGTTCATAAGACTGCATTTAGGACTCGTTAAGGACATTACGAGTTCCTAGTTATGCCTTTTGGTTTGACAAATGCTCTGTCTGCATTCATGTATAAAATGAACCAAGTGTTTTAGCCATATCTGGATCAGTTCATTATGGTCTTCATCGATGATATTCTGGTGTACTCTAAGACCGAGGATAAGCATGATGAGTATCTTAGGGTAGTGCTTCAGATTCTCCGTGAAAAATAGCTTTACGCTATGTTGAGCAAGTATGAGTTTTTGTTGTGAGAGGTAACTTTTCTGGGGCATGTGGTGTCTATTGAGGGGATTCAAGTGGATCCTAAAAAGATTGAGGCTGTGTTAGATTGGAAACAGCCTAAGAACGTGTTTAAAATTTGTAGTTTTCTAGGTCTAGCGGGATATTGTCGGCGATTTATCGAGGGGTTTTCTCTGATTGTAGCCCTTTTGACTAAGCTTTTGCGTAAGGGTGTTCCTTTTATTTGGATCGATGCGCAGCAATCGAGCTTCGAGAAGCTCAAATATGTTCTGAATCAGGTTCTTATGCTGATACAGCCTGAATTCGGTAAAGAGTTTGTGGTATATAGTGATGCATCGTACATCGGTTTAGGATGTGTATTGATGCAAGATGGTAAGGTTGTGGCTTATGTGTCCCGTTAGCTTAAGACATACAAGGGCCCTTCCTCTATGAAAGGATCGGGCAGAAGGTAGAAAAGCTAAGACAAAGCCGCTTCCTAAGTCACTCAGGTATGGCTTTGGTTAAGTAAATTGACTCCATCTTCGCCAGTAGCCAAGGTAGGCATAATCCGCGTGAGCTCTTTGAAGCCTTTCGTGCCTCACTTCACTGGTGCTCTTCGCCAAATCTTTTTTGAAGCAACAAGAATTCTTTCCTTACATGATCTCGAGTTGGCTACTATGGTCTTTGCATTGAAAATCTGGAGGCACTATTTGTATGGTGAGAGGTGTATCATCTACACTGATCACAAGAGCCTCAAGTATCTCCTTACTCAAAAGGAGTTGAATCTTAGACAGCGGCGATGGATTGAGCTGCTCAAAGATTATGACTGCACGATAGAGTATCATCCTGGTAAGTCCAAAGTGGTAGTCGATACTCTAAGTCGTAGGGCGATGTCTAATTTGATGGCGATGTTCGCACTTCTTAGTCTGTTTGATGATGGGAGTCTATTAGCCGAGTTGTAAGTTAAACCGACTTAGATTGACCAGGTTTGAGATAAGAAGTTAGGGGATTAGACTCTAGGTTTTCGATTTCATCAAATTGAGAGTGGCAATACTTCAGATTCTGGGTTGAATCATGATGGTGTTCTGTGTGTTCGAGGTTGGATCTGTGTGCCGAATGATTCTAACTTGAGGCAGTCAATTCTAAGAGAGGCGCATAGTAGCCCTTATGCTATGCATCCAAGTGGTAATAAGATGTATCGCAATCTTCGTGAGTTGTACTGGTGGCCGAGTTTAAAGCGTGAGGTTACAGATTTCGTTGCTCATTGTCTGACATGCCAGCAAGTTAAGGCTGAGCACCAATTACCTTCGGGTTTGTTACAACCAGTTAAGATTTCCTTGTGGAAATAGGAACAAGTAACAATTTACTTCGTTAGTGGGTTGCCCTTGACACCCGCTAAGAAGGATTCTGTTTAGGTTATTGTGGATCGATTGACCAAGTCTACTTTTTTTATTCCAGTTCGGACAGACTTTTCTCTGCAAAAGTTAGCAAAGCTATATATTTCTGAGATTGTAAGACTGCATGGGGTTCCTATTTTGATTATTTCTAATAGAGACCCTCGCTTCACTTCTCGATTTTGAAAGAAATTACATGAGGCTCTAAATTTGAGATTAGAATTCAGTATTGCATTCCATCCTCAGACCGATGGTCAATCTGAGAGGGTGATTTAGATACTAGAGGATATGCTTTGGAGTTGTGTGATTGATTTTCGAGATAGTTGGGAGGATTATCTGCCGGTAGCTGAGTTCGCCTACAATAACAGTTTTCTGTCTAGCATCCAGATGGCACCTTACAAGGCTTTATATGGTCGTAAGTGTCATACTCCGCTATGTTGAACTGAGTTGGGTGAGCGTCAAGTTTTGGGTCCTGATTTGGTTTCTGAGACCGAAGATAAAGTTAAACTGATTTGGGATCGTCTGAAGGCAACTTTGATAAACAGAAATCTTATGCAGATCTGAAGAGGTGTGATATTGAATACTCTATGGGGGACTTCGTCTTTCTTAAGGTTTCTCCATGGAAGAAAGTTCTGAGGTTCATTCGTAAGGGCAAGTTAATTCGTAGGTTTATCGGGCCGTATCAGATTCTAAAGCGTGTGGGACCGATTATTTATTAGTTAGAGTTGCCTCTAGAGTTAGACTGTATCCATGATGTGTTTTATGTCTCGATGTTGAGGCAGTACCGGTCTGACCCATCTTACGTTATCTCGATCGAGGAGATCAAGGTTAGACCAGATTTGACTTTTGAGGAAGAGCCAGTTCAGATTCTGGATCGTGATGTTAAGGTTTTGAGTAGGAACCTGATCCCTTTAGTAAAGGTTCTGTGAGAGAATCATGGCACTGAAGAGGCCATATGGGAACCTGAGGACTTGATGCGTCAGTAGAATTCTCATCTATTCTGATCAGGTAAATTTCAAGGTCGAAATTTCTTTTAGGGGGTAGAGTTGTAACGCCCTGACTTATTTATTTTTGGTTCTGTGAATTCTGACACAACTGTGTATCTGCTTTAGTGGTTAGGTGTTCTGGGTGTGTGTGAGAGGTCTTGGGTTCAAGTCCCACACTTAGTAACTTTTGTTATTTTTGGAGCAAGCCTTACCCTGGATCAATGTGCTTTTTTAAAATTGCCTGTAAATCCATATTAGAATGAGCTTGCTGGTTCGAGTGGTAAAGGAGTCAGTGTGTTGGAGGTCTTGTGTTCGAATCCCTGCGCTAGAGTAGGTATTTATTTTTGCTCAATTTTGCGATAAAATTTCAGTGGAATTAAAATTCTAAAGTGGTTGAGATTGAGGAAATAGTGGGGAGTTGGGATTTTGGGGTTTTCGATTCTATTTGTTATTTTTTTCAAAATATCTATTCTCTCTCATTCTCAAAATCTCTAACGTCGCTTGCTTTTTCATTGGTTGAACTCTCGATTTGTATCCTCTTCCGTTACCTTCTCATTTTCATTTATCTGTTGTCAATTTTGCATTGGGTTTTGTGCCTTTTGCTCGATTTGTTTGTTAGTAAGTACTTTAGTAGTTTTATACAATTGTGGTTGTTTCGATTGTGTTAATATCGTATACCTTGTTGATTAGGAGAAGATCAAGGGACTACGGATTGGCAATCGGTGACTTAGTTGTGTGAAATCACCGTAGTTCGTTAGAATGTAAGGACTTGGTTGTTTGTTGGATTGAACAGAGTCTTAGTATCAATTTTAGTATCAATTTGGGCATTTTATTCAGTGTTTTGTTGGACAATTTTAGGTGCTGTGTGGCTCGAAAGCGTTTTCACATCAGAACGATACAAGGTGTGTACCCGAAACGCAAAAAAATGAGGTTTAAAAAAAGCTAAAAAAGTACACTGTCGACGCCACATGGGCGTGTGGTCGCCAGTGTAGATGGCCGTGTGTGAGACACGGCCATGTGATCGATGAACGCATGGCCGTGCACAGGACAGGACCGTGTGATGACTTGGGTATGACCGTTTGGGCCACACAGGCTAGGCCAAGTCAGGCGTATAGGCCATAAGGGAATGACATACTAGCGTGTGAATTTTAGGCCAGGTCGTGTGGGCTGCACAGGCAAGGCTAATTTGGGCTGTGGGCCCACACGGGCAAACCACACTAACATGTGGGCCCATTTTTCTGAAATTCTCCCTAGGGTTGAACGAGTCACTTTGATCAATTGTGGGCCTACTATAGGATTGGTAAGGGCTAGTTAAACCCTATTTTGTATGCTATGATATTCCGATAGACTAATCTAGGTAGGATACTAAATGTATGCCTGACTATACTAATATATGTGTATCTGTTATTTGTATAAAGCATGTTGAGCATGTTTAACCCGTTATATCTGTATCTGAATTTCTGTACCTGTTATTGGGGGGATTTGTATATGAGGAGGAAGTGTTCTGTTTGGCGTTAATCACCTTTATTCTAGCAGCTCGGCTACATGTTATCTGAAATGTATCTTAATGGCACGACGTGGTGTGTAGGGATGGGTGGGTGTTTTTAACCCCACATGGTGTGATGGGATGGTCGGAGTTGGTGTGTAGAGGATGGGGGTAGGATTTTGCATATCCGAATCAAAGCAAAGCTATGTCAGATTCGACTATGCATATGATTTCGTATGTGTTGCATATCTATCTCTGTTGGGTTACACATTGAGTTGACGTAAACTCACCTCTGTTTTTTCTTTCTATTCAAGTAATCCATGAATTAGATGGACCTGTGCGATAGAGCCTCTCGGTGACCACGAGTTCGTAAACTATTAGGTTTATAGATTTATTTTAAGGGTTATTTCGGATTTACGTAATAATTGGACTATCCGCTTTAGTGGTTAGGTGTTCTGGGTGTGTGTGAGAGGTCTTGGGTTCAAGTCCCACACTTAGTAACTTTTGTTATTTTTGGAGCAAGCCTTACCCTGGATCAATGTGCTTTTTTAAAATTGCCTGTAAATCCATATTAGAATGAGCTTGCTGGTTCGAGTGGTAAAGGAGTCAGTGTGTTGGAGGTCTTGTGTTCGAATCCCTGCGCTAGAGTAGGTATTTATTTTTGCTCAATTTTGCGATAAAATTTCAGTGGAATTAAAATTCTAAAGTGGTTGAGATTGAGGAAATAGTGGGGAGTTGGGATTTTGGGGTTATCAGTTCTATTTGTTATTTTTTTTCAAAATATCTATTCTCTCTCATTCTCAAAAATCTCTAACGTCAGTTGCTTTTCTGTTGGTTGAACTCTCGATTTGTATCCTCTTCCCGTTACCTTCTCATTTTCATTTATACTGTTGTCAATTTTTGCATTGGGTTTTGTGCCTTTTTGCTCGATTTGTTTGTTAGTAAGTACTTTAGTAGTTTTATACAATTGTGGTTGTTTCGATTGTGTTAATATCGTATACCTTGTTGATTAGGAGAAGATCAAGGGACTACGGATTGGCAATCGGTGACTTAGTTGTGTGAAATCACCGTAGTTCGTTAGAATGTAAGGACTTGGTTGTTTGTTGGATTGAGCGAGTCTTAGTATCAATTTTGTATCAATTTGGGCATTTTATTCGGTGTTTTGTTGGACAATTTTAGGTCTTTGTGTGGCTCAAAGCGTTTTCACATCGAGCGATACAAGGTGTGTGTGCAAACGCAAAAAATGAGGTTTAAAAAAGCTAAAAAGTACACCGTCGACGCCACATGGGCGTGTGGTCGCCAAATGTAGATGGTCATGTGTGAGACACGGCCATGTGATCGATGAACGCATGGCCGTGCAGGGTGATGAGAGAGTGTGATGACTTGGTATGACCGTTTGGGCCCACAAAGCTAGGCCAAGTCGGCGATAGGCCATAAGGGAATGACATACTAGCGTGTGAATTTTAGGCCAGTCGTGGGTACTGACAGCAAGGCTAATTTGGTTGTGGGCCCACACGGCAAACCACACTAACATGTGGGCCCATTTTTCCGAAATTCTCCCTAGGGTTGAACGAGTCACTTTGATCAATTGTGGGCCTACTATAGGATTGGTAAGGGCTAGTTAAACCCTATTTTGTATGCTATGATATTCGATAGACTAATCTAGGTAGGATACTAAATGTATGCTGACTATACTAATATATGTGTATCATTATTTGTATAAAGCATGTTGAGCATGTTTAACCCGTTATATCTGATCTCAATTTACGCACTGCTATTGGGGGATTTGTATATGAGGAGGAAGTGTTACATTTGGCGTTAATCACCTTTATTCTAGCAGCTCGGCTACATGTTATCTGAAATGTATCTTAATGGCACGACGTGGTGTGTAGGGATGGGTGGGTGTTTTTAACCCCACATGGTGTGATGGGATGGTCGGAGTTGGTGTGTAGAGGATGGGGGTAGGATTTTGCATATCCGAATCTGAAACTGAAACTGTATCTGTATCTGACTATGCATATGATTTCGTATGTGTTGCATATCTATCTCTGTTGGGTTACACATTGAGTTGACGTAAACTCACCTCTGTTTTTCTGTTTCTATTCAAGTAATCCACAGAATTAGATGGACTGGTGCGATAGAGCCTCTCGGTGACCACGAGTTCGTAAACTATTAGGTTTATAGATTTATTTTAAGGGTTATTTCTGGATTTCTGTAATAATTGGACTCTCCGGACATTTTGGCTGATTTTTCTTTTGGATTTGGATTTTCGTTTTAGTACTTAATTAGCGACTGATATCTAAAAACTATGGTTTTTACTAAAACAAAGGTTTTCTAAAAATAGGAACCACTTTCATTAAATACAACCTTTTTTGTTTCCGCTATAAAACACGATTTAAGGAAAATTGATTTTGAATAAACGTTTTGACAATGGATAATAAGAGTTGAAAAACTGAAATGTTTTAACGTGTGGAGTTCGTTATCAAAACCCATTCTTTATGACACCTTCGGATTTGGCCATAACGTCTAGCCGGGTTTAGGGTGTTACAGTTTGAATATGTATTTGAAAATGTATTTGTTTATTTATGTATATCTGATTTGTTTCGTGGGATGTGTTACACACCGAGCTTGTAAAGCTCACTCTTTGTTTGTTATCCTCTCAGGTAACTAGCAAGTTTAGGACCAGATGACATGTGGGTGATCAGATTGGTTTTCCACATAAGATGGTTTGAATTATTTTAATTAAGATTTCTAGACTTTTGATTTTTGGACTAAGTTTTTGGATTTGGTTTTGTTTTTGGGTTTTTGATCTGTTTGTTGGTTTTTAGGTGTCCTTAAACGTAAAACTGCAAAATCATACGAATGTCAAAAATTGGAATTCAGTTTTCAAAACTTACAAACTCTGGAAGTTTCTACGGTTTTTATAAGTAAATGTTTAAGAGATCATACTGTGAAATAGGTGTTTTCAAACTTGATAATTTCCTGAAACTCGTATGGCTTAGCTAAATTAAGTTTTTATATCACACAATTTCTAAGCTAGATTTTAGTTTTTCACACAAGTTGATATAACTTTTTTAGATTCGGTCATAACGTCTAAGTCGGGTTTGGATCAAAATTAAATTGTATATTTTTATAATAGTAAAAATATAATTTCAGTATTTTAATAGTCTATATCTTTATAAGTTTTAAAAGATTAAATTAAATTTTTATCATTTTTGAGGGCCAAAACAAAATTTTACCTTTACTAATTTAAAATTTTATATATTTTAATGGGGTCTGAACGAACAAATTCTCATTTTCTACACCGCTATTCAAAATTGACTTCCTTGGGAAAGTATCTTACGACCCATCTTTCATGTTTTTAGTGGCAAAGGCTAGTGGAGACCCAGGGGGGCCATGACCCCCTAAAATGATGAAATTTTAATTTAGGTCTTTTATCATTTATGAAATTTTAGATTAATAATAGTAAAATTATATTTTGGCCTTAAAAATGATAAAATTTTGATTTAACCGTTTAAAATTTATAAAGATATAGACTATTAAAATAATAAAATTATATTTTTACCATCGTAAAAATATATAATTTAATTTCGCCTTCCAAAATAAATTTTCTGACTCCACTGCATGTATCCAAAGGCCAAACACGGCTGAGCAATACTTTGAAAGCCACAACGGGATTTTTGTTGGGTTGTTAATCCAATCGACAGCTACTTAGGCAATCACTTCGGTAATGAGTCCCGTAAAGGAAACCCACTTTGATGCCTTAAAAACGAGGGTTGCCTCCTTAATAGGAAGGATTTCAGTTTCAGTTGCACTATTGGCTGCGACAAGTTTAGAGAAAACAAGTAACACAGCCCCACAGTCATTATGCAAAATATTGCCAATACCTGCTAATTTGATATTGAATTTAAGGCATCCCTTTGGTGGAGGCTTCCATTTATGGTCAATTCCATATTTCTTTGTTTTATCAGATGGGAAAAAGTTAGAGGGGGAGAGAAAAAAAATCATGTACTCTCACAAAAGAAGCTAGCCATTTAGCGACGAAACTCTTATTAATTTGATATTATTCACATGCAGCGGTGGAGAGTAGTAGAGACCGGTGAGCGGGCTGGCAAAATAGTAAAATTTTAATTTAGACCTATTATAATTTATAAAATTTTAAATTAATAATGGTAAAATTAAACTTTGGTACTTCAAAAAGATAAAAAATTGATTTAATCTTTTAAAAAATTATGTAAATATAGACTATTAAAATGATGAAATGATATTTTTATCATCGTAAAAATATACAATTTAATTCTGACCTCCAAAAATAAATTTCAGGCTCCGCCATTGTTGAAATAAATGAGCAAAAGTTTTTAGGTAATTGTCAATTTTAATGCACAAATTTATATTGGTTTAGGTATAGAGCCCCAATATTCCAAGAACACAATGTTCAAAAATAACATAATATTAGAGAAAAAGAAGTTAAAAATGGGTAGAAAAATGAAAGCTGCAGTTCATCTTTTGAAGTATAAACACATCACATCTCCCAATTCAGTAGGATATTCGACAATTCCTCTTGATGATGATGATGAAAGAAGTATGGTTCGAATACATGAATCAATTTAAATTGGGAAATTCGGAACGGATGTTTCAAGCTCATATCCATGTAGAAATATAAAAAGTGTCAGCTCGCATTATGAAACTTTGGACACCTAACATACGAATTGATTAATAATTTTGTAGAATTGTTAGAAAATCCATTTACATCCAATAGCTATACTGAGGCAAGGATACAATAAGAATCTATTGCAAGGCAATCACCCGAATCCAGTTTTGATTATGATTCACATCCATACAATGCAACATCAACATCTTTTGGAATATTATTTTAAGTGATGTTGAAAAATGTGGTTTCGAATTTTTTGTAAATTGAGTTCGTAAGAATAAAATATAAAGATTAATATAGTTAGTATGAAAAATATATTAAAGTACGGTTAAATAATTTAACCGAGAAAATAGTTAATTAAAGCTCGATACTAAATTGTAAAAGTTCAATTGCTATTAAATTTTAATTTAAAAATGCATGAAGACCTAAATAACAATTATCCAAAGAATTAAAATGATTAATTAACCAAATTGAAATGATAGATAGTGGAGTGTAATAATATTATCTATTAAGTTTGGTTAATTATAATTAAAGAATAAAATTAAAATTATTTAAAATAATAACCATAATTAATTAAATTAATCAAAGTTTAATCATGTTTAGTTAAGTGGAAAGAAAGAATTTACACTTAAAATTAAATCAAACATAAAATGACATCAACCCATAATCATCAAGATAACTAATTTCAATTGGTTCCTGTAACACCCCTTACCCGTGATCAACGTTGGAACAGGGTACGAGGCATTACCTAACAATAGTACAAACATTTATGTAAAACAGGACCATAAAATTTCTTTCAATTTAAAATTTTTCATTTTTTATCATAAAGTCCCTAAAATGGGCCTACGAGGCCCAAAACATACTTTGGGAACGATCTAGGACCAAATCAAGAACTTTAGAAAAATATAGAAAATTTACATAAAAATTGGACACAAGCCCGTGTGGCACAGGGACACACCCTTGTGGTCGTACACGCCCATGTCCCCAGCCCATATAGATTTATTTTTATTTCGAAACTACAGGGGTTTTCACACGGTCGAGCACACGCCCGTGTCCTAGGCCGTGTCCTTCTCATGGCCAAGACATACGCCCGTGTCTCATCCTGTATGCAAAAACCTGGGTATTCTGTTTATGACGTCAGCACACATTTTAGGCCACACGGCCAAGGCATATGCCGTGTGCTAGCCCGTGTGACGTACTGAATTTTTCGCAAATTAGGTGCAGGGGACACACGGCCTAGACACACGCCCGTGTGCCTATCCGTGTGGACAATTATAAGGCTATTTACCAAGCCTTTTTGTCACCCTGAAAAGCATCCACATTTATACCATTTCCAACCAAACTTAACATGCTATTATTAGACATCTAATTGTTCACATTAAGAGCATTCATGCACCATTTAACAACCATACTCATCATAAACTTATAACACAACCAATATTAGCCGCATTATATGGCCTTATATAAAATGATGTATCAAATGACATAGACCACATTCTTGGCCAAACAATTATGACACTTACAAAATAACCAAATTCCTATACATGCCATAATTGAATGTAAATCTTAATATACCAAAATGTGTGGATAGTGTGGGTGATCCTCCGAAGGTCTCGTATCCCGAGCTGGCTTGGCAGCACTATAAAACAAGGGAAAAGAGAATGGAGTAAGCTTTAAGCTTAGTAAGTCTATAAGTAAACAATGAATATCATACCACATACTTATCAATCAAGAACATTACATACTAATAAAAACAATTCATATCCTTGTAGTTACACTTACTCATTTAAAACCTTACCACATTACAAATACATATCATAGACATTGCTCACATTTACATGCACTTATAACCCTACACTTGTCACCACATTGTCACACGTAATTTCACTTAGTCAAAGTTTCTCGATGAACACTTTGAATAATACCGAATGCACGGTGGTTTCGCATACAGCCCACCAATAATAAATAACACAGTGGTATCGTACACAGACCACCAATAATCACATATTCACGGTGGTATCGCACACAGCCCACCAATAATAATGAATACGGTGGTATCTCACACAGCCCACCAATGATCACATATTCACGGTGGTATCGCACACAACCCACCAATAATCACATATTCACGATATTCATCCGTATCCTTTTTCTATTCCGAAGGTTCATCCGGGAATTTCCTCACTTTCCATCATTTTAATAAATATCAATAATATTCACTCACATTTCACATAATACATTAATATGTAAAAACATAAATAAAAAAGATGTATCATTTACATATAAACTTACCTCGATACAAAATATGTTAATTTGCAATTTAGTCCGAAACCTTGCCTTTTCCTCAGTCAAGATCAATTCCACGTTCTTCTTGATCAATAATGTCATATTTAGCTTATTTAACACACACATTATTCAAATCAGTCCAAAATCTTCCTATGGCAAAATTCACAATTTAACCCCTAACTTTCTTAATTTTTACACTTTAGTCCCTAGGCTCGTAAAATGAAATGTGTTCATTTTTCACACACCCAAGCCTATCCGACTCATATTCTCTCTTATAGCAGCCCACCAATATTAACTATTTTACATTTTATACACATATTATTTCATCTTTTACAAATAAGTCATTTTTATCAATTTCACCAAAAATCACTAGCAAAAGTTGTTTATCACACTTTAAACTTTCATATTCTACCACTAGACATCAAAATACATGTAAGTCATCCATGGGTAAAATTTTAAACACAAACTCTAGCTCAAAATAGTGGTAGAAATAGTTAGATCGAGCTACGAGGATTTCAAAAATACGAAAAACATAAAAAACGGGGTTAGGAGGTACTTACAATCAAGCTTGAAAGTGAAACAAAACCCTAGCTATGGCTCCTTGAAAATTTCGGCACTTAGGGAAGAAGATGGATACCAATTTTGACTTCTTTTTCCCTTTTTATTAATTTATTAACCAATTGACCAAATTGCCCTTCATTAATCCTTTAGATATTTTATCTCTCTATGGGCATTTTGTGTCCAAGCTATAATATAATGGTTTAATTACCAACTAAGGACTCTCAATTTAAAAACCCATCTCAATCAAGTACCTTTATGGATTATAGTACACACTTTTCACCCATTGCAATTTAGTCCAACTTATCAAATTGGACATCCAACCAATAAAATTTCTCAACCAAATTTCACATAAACATTCAATCACTCAATAAACACTAAAACTCAATTGGAAAATATTTTGACCTCAGATTCATGGTTGCGAAACCACTATTCTGTTTAAGCCCTAATTCGGGCTGCCATAGTTCCAACTTAATTAAATTAAGCATATTTTTCAAAAATAATTTAATAAAAACAATAATTGTATTAGTTTATAGCTAGAAGCTTGTCTCCATTTATAGGTTCTGTTTTGTTTAGAAATTAAAAAAAAAAAACAAATATGCAAATTGACTTAGATTGCTTAAATCCATAAGAAAAGTTTTGGATGAAATTTAGGTAGAGATCTTCCACCTGTTTTTTTTTACCAAAAAGATCTACCCTCTTTTCTAATGAATTTAATAAATGTGTGTTGATTTTAATAAAAGTGGTCCATTTAAAAAGGTGTTATGTCAAATTTGACGTCAATTTGATACTTATTATTTTTGTTAAATTTGACCCTTGACTTTTTAAAAAGAGTTAAATTTGATCATCAATCTTTTAAAAAATAGTCGAAATGATTTTTTAACAAAAATACTAACTAAAATATTAAAATTTTAAATACGACAACCTATATGGCAATCCATATGTACTCCATACTAATTTTTATGAACTTTTATATTTTTAATTTTGATTTTGATTTATTTTAATTTTATAATTTTTAAATTATTTGTTGACATGACATATAAGACAAATGATGTTATGTTAGCATGATATGCACATGATCTGTCATGCGAGCTATCACGCCAACAATATTAAAAATTAATATTTTAGTTATTATTTTCTTTAAAAAAGTGATTTGACTTTTTTTTGAAAGGTTAAGTGCCACATTTAGCTAAAATAAATAAATAAGAGCCAAATTGACAGAAAATATAAATTTTGGGGGCTAAATTTATTATTATGCCTTTAAAAAAATAATTATAAAAATTGTTTTTTTCTTAATTGACAAATTGCACCTTAAACTACACCTTCTTTTTAAACTGGGTACCTAAACTTTTTTTTTTTTTTTTTATGAGAAATGGTACTTAAACTAGTCCTCCCTTACCCAAATCATCTCAAACCTTAACACCTTTTAAGAAAAACCATTGACCAATTATATGGCGTAACAAAAACATTCATAGATTACTTTTGTGATTTTATAATTTTATATTAATTTTTATAATTGTTGTTAAAAATGCAAATTGATTGACTAAATTGCTTAAATTCATAAGAAAAGTTTTGGATGAAATCTGGGTAGAAATCTTCCTTTTTTGTCTTTTTTTTTTTTGAAAAGGATTTTCCTTTTTTCAATTAATGCAATATATATGTCATTTATCACATGTTAATTTTAATAAAAGTCATCCATTTAAAAATTGGTTATAATTAAATCAGATGACATCAACCCATAACAATCAAAATAAATAATTTGAATTGGTTCCAACTCAATTAAATTAAGCATATTTAAAAAATAATTTAATAAAAACAATAATTATAAATTAAATTATTAGTTTACGTTGGTTTATCCATTAAAGCACTTCAATTGGAATATTTATCGGATGAATTTTGGGATATTTCATAGAGAATGAAATAATATCCCAATTAATTGTGTCGAGAATGTTAGAAAAATCGGTTCGAAAATAATTTTTTTGTATAGTAAAAAATAAAAATTTAAAAATTAAACTAGTTTGTGATATTTATAACAATAAACTTTTTTTAAAATCGTACTTGTGTTTTGGACTAGAGGAATATTTGTCATTCTTGGCTTTTAACTAAACGGACTTTTTTACTATTCTCATACCACGAACTGCTTCGAGTGTGGGCTTGAATACTTTCGAATCAAATACAGAACCAAAAATTATTTACTTTACTTTCAGTAGGAAAGTAATTTTTTTTCTAAAAGAAATCGGTAAAGTTATTATCAGCAAATAGAATTTATTTTAGAAAATAAATTTTCACTACTTTCTGGCAAAATAGCAATATCTCAAAATTGTATATAACTTATTTTATTTTTAGCCCTATTGATTTCATCTATTTATAAGGAAAGGAAGTGAAATCTTAGTTGAATTAGTAGAAGCATTTTAATGTCTATTTAATAGAAAAACAATTTCCTAGTTGAAATAAGAGAGAGAGGGGCTAATAAGGTGTGCTTCCCCTCATATGTATTATAATAGGGATTCAGGCCTCTTTTGTATTGAGTTCAATTATATGTGTTTTTTAAATTTTTAACTCAATGCTTTATAATTTAATCCAACCAAATACATGTTTTTCTATTTTTTAAAATAGACATTATTTATTAAATTAAATTAAATTAATTTTTAATTAAATAATTTTTTTCAACCTAATTTTAATTTTGTTAAAATCATAACAACTTTATCGTAAAAATCTATGAGAAAATATATTTAATTTCTACATTCAACGGATTCCCTTGTGATGCTCATAGTGTGACATCCCTTAATTTTGAGTAGATGATGAACAATATATGTGTGATTCGTATACTTTAGTGTAAGTCAAAGTCTAAGTTCAAATAAATATATAAGGAATCAAATGTTGGTACATTTGGTGTACGACTTCTGTAGTATGTAGCATCATTCAAATGTGGAAATAATTGTACAATTAAAGAGTAAATAATATCTTTTCATTTACATTATATGATAGAAGAAAAGAAAACGTGGCCACAAGTCATTGGACAAACACTTAGTAAATAGCTTTTGAAATGATATATAATTTAGAAAAATTCAATCACGATATTATAGCGGAATGACTTTGTGACTAAATAAATTTATAATTAATAAGAGAAAGCTGAAACTTACTTATAAATTATTTGAACTCTAATTATATATATCCAATCGGTCCTCCTCACTAGCTTGTTGAAACAAAAAAAAATTAATTGCATGTAAATCCAAATGGATAGAAATGAATGAAAATGATGAAGTAAGATAAATGGTTCGCATTCATAAATGAATCATTTTTTCTCTAAGTATAGAAATGATTTGAGAATTAATTTAAATTTTTTGAATTATTATTTAATTATTTATAATTAAATAATCAAGTTTGAAATGGAATTAAATTAATTAGTCATTATAGATTTTGAATAAGAAAATTAAATATATTTCATCATAGATCCTTTTATAGTAAAGTTGATATGACTTTAACAGAATTAGAATTGGGTTGGAACAATTATTTAAGTCGAAAGTTAATTTAGTTAAAGTAATTAAGTAACTCATTAAGAAATAGAAAACAAGTTTTGAGTTGAACTAAATTATAAAGTATTGGGTCAAAAGTTTAGGAAACATATATAATTGGACCTAATATATGAGAGACCCAAATTCTCCTCATAAAGAAGAGAGGGGCGGTAACCCTAGTAATATTTAGTAGGTTGTGTCGCCCACCCTTACTCTAGGTAAAGTAGAAGTGTGTTTTCTATTTAAATATTATTATTTTACAAATGTTTATTCAATCAGGATTCTTGTATCTCTCCCTATAAATAGATGAAATCGATTTACCTAAAAGAATAAGTTTCCATACACCGTTATTCTGGAAGAAAATAGTGAAATTGTTTTATCTAAGAATAAGTTATATTTTCTGGTAATTACAATATTTTTCAGTTTCTATTGAGGGAAATTACTTTCCTACAGAAATTAATTGCATTGCTTCTTTTTTGTGTGTGTTTGATTCGGGTTGCTCAAGCCTACACTCTGCGCAATTCAGGGAACGAGAATAGTGGATAAGGTCATTTGGTTGAAAGCCAAGATCGATTTAAATTCGTCTTGCACAAAGCAAAAATATTTTTTGGTAAAGGATTATTACTATAAATCTCACTTAATGACACAGTTTTGAAAACTTTTAAACTTTAGCTGTAACTATTAAAATAATTTTTTTAACCGATTTTTTCAACATAGGGTGTAAGTAGATCTACAAGAAAAAAAAAAAAGAAATGCGAAAAGAAAGATTGAAACCTATAAAACAAGACTTGTAGAAATGGGTTATACAGAAAAAGAACGCATTGATTATGAGGAAATCATCTCGCTAGTAGCAATGCTTAAGTTTATCTGCATTCTATTGTCTATTGTGGCGGCTCTTGATTACAAAATTTAAAAATGGATACCGAAGAGAATATCTATATGGTGTAACCCACTAGTTATATAGCTAAAAGACAATAGCATCAAGTTTGCAAGCTTTTAACACCCATCTATGGACTTAAACAAACATTTTGCTCATGAAATCAAAGGTTTGATCAAACAATAGCAACCTTTGAGTTTGAGCAAAATGCTAATGAACTTTGTGTTTATTAAAAAATAAATGATAAAAGTGGCTTTTTTTGTTCTATACGTTAATGATATTTTGTTCATTGAGAATTATGTAAGGACATATCATCGGTTAAACTGTGGCTGACGCAATAGTTTTGCATGAATGAATTGGTGAAGTTAACTATGTTATGGTTAAATATTGAAAAAAACAAAATGATAGTCTTATCACAAGCTTCATGCATTTTGCAAAGATTGATTCAAAGAATGGAACACAACCTTCTGTATCAAATTTAAGTGTTTCTTTGGATGACTGCCCTAAGACTACAGAAGAAAGAGGGTCTATGAGAAAGGTTTCATATGTTTCACCAATATGAAGCCTGGAGTATGTTATGCTTTGCACATATCTAAATATTTGTTTTGCAATAGGATTGATAAGTCAATACTAAAACCACCACTCAAGAAGAAACCACAAAAACCAAACATGATATCAAGAATCATCCAAGGTCATCATTCTGTAAATGAAGATGCTAAACCATAACCGGTCAACCACTAAAACCACCACACAAAACCAATATGACATGAAAATTCAGGATGAACAATGAACCCAAACAATCAAACTCGAATAAACCAAAAGATAGTTTCTAAATGCCACAAACTTCATATTACAAAGAAAGGGCGGTGCGACATAAAGAATCATCAAATCATATCCTAGAATACCACCATACACACCCTTCAGATCAACAGACACCTTTAACCATGAAAAGCATTAGTCCCAACATAAATTCATATCACATTCCATCTTTGCACACTAATGTCAAATGACCAAAACTAAAACTTTACACCTCCAAGGAAATAAAAACAAAACAACAGAAGGGATTAAAACTGCCTTTACAAAAGGTGCAATTTAAATAAAACTTCACAAAGTTAAATCCCAACATCTAAGGCATGTTTTGCAAACTTGATATTTTAACATTCCCACCAATGCCAATATGCTCCCTTAAAAAAGGAATTTACTGAAAAGTTATTCATCAATAAATGAAGTTTACAAGAATGGATATATAACCAGCTATGATTAGCTAACTGAAATTGTAACAAATTAACTAATTACATAATAATTATAATTAATTACGTAATGCCATTTACTAAAAGAACTATCCAAAACAGACTCTACCAAAAAAAAAAAAAACATGCCCTATAAAGAAACAAATGCCCAATGCATTACAGAAAAGACAAAAGGACGACAAAATAAGTAAAATATTACTACTAAATAACTAAAAAAAAAAAAAAAAAAAGATGAAACAAGTGTGGCTTTCTAATGATTTGAATTTACAGACTTAATGCCTAAGTAATTCAAGTGGTGACTGTAGTTGCATATAGTCTCCATGGGTTGCTCCATATTGCATATGGTCTTCATGGGTTGCATAATCCAACAATGAATTCGGTCAGACAATGGACTTGATGACCCAAAGATGGACAACAACAAAATGGGCACTTACAACCAGCCCAAAACTCAAGCCCAACATGGACCTATTACATAATTAAAACAAAAACTAATAGCTATTACATAAAATTATCCAACTTGTCCTAGAAACAAAAAGGTTTATCGAACAGTTTTTTTTTTTTTAAAAAAAAAATCATTGTAAATGTTAGGATTTCAAAATATAAAAACCATTTTTTTAAATGAAAACAGACTAGATGTTATTAACTTAGTAAATAAAGTCCCAAGAAAGACGGTTGGGGAAACCAGAACCGTAAAAAACAAAATAACCCTAAACAAAGTTATTGTTCACAAACAAAAAAAATTAACATCCACTCTCCAGCTTACAGAAGCGTCATGTGCTGTGGCTGCCTAGCACGTGTTTGAAAATTGTTAGTGCAAGTCCAAATAAAATTGTTTATAAATTAAAATTAAACTATTAATTAAACCAATTAAACTAAACTTTCTTCCTAATGTTTTAGGTAATGTAAATGATTAAACAATGCTCGATTGATTAGTTGAATACTAATTAAACTAATGAACCTATATTGATTATATTGGTTGTCACTTTTACTTAGGAATCTCCTCTCCATCTCATCCTAGATTAAAAGATACCACTTAAGGTTACCTCTCGGTCTCACCTAGGCATATCAATTACCTCTTAGTCTCACTACTTGACACAATTATATCAAACTATTTAAGGATAAACTCTCATCTCAATCTCGTTTATCAAGGTTTTTCACTAGAGGCGCCAATTTTAATGTATTAAGTATTTCAATATAATAGACAACCAATCAATCAAGAATAGACATCAACTTAAGCTAACAAACAACCAAACAATCAATAATTTAACAAATTTAGCACATACTCAAACTCAAATTCCAAACAAACATTTTATCAAACATATTGTAAGCATAAAATGAAAGCAAAGGGTTTAAGAAAATGATCATTCACTTGACGAAGATCCATTGAAGCCCGAGGGATTGTGCATCATTGTTTACAAAATCTTTAACAATAAGGAAGAAAGAAAATTGTCACACTAAGATCTAACCTAAAAAGAAACAAAGAAAACCTAAACTAAAAATGAAAAGGAAAAGAAAAATAAAAAAAGGCAATAGAAAGAAAACCTAATCTAAAAACTATAAACCCTAAAGAAACTAATCAGTTACCAAAAATTTGGAATGAAAGGCTTATAAAGTATTTATAGCCTACTAACATTTAACCTGACATTGACTATTTTGCCATTAAGTAAAAAGAAGACATAAGCTTGTTTAGACACAAAATTGCCCCTGTAGTTTTTGTAATGCCCTAATTTATTTAACTTTGTTTTTATGAATTTTGTCATAATTAAATATCTGTTTTAGTGGTTAAGTGATGTTGGTGTGTGTTTGAGGTCTTGAGTTTAAGTCTCACTTTTGGAAACTAAAACTTTACAACTCCAAAAAAAATAAAAACAAAACAACAGAAGGTGTTAAAACTGCCTTTACAAAAGGTGCAATTTAAATAAAACTTCACAAAGTTATATCCCAACATCAAAGGCATGTTTTGCAAACTTGATATTTTAACCATTCCTACCAATGCCAATATGCTTTCTTGAAAAAAGGAATTTACTGAAAAGTTATTCATCAATAAATGAAGTTTACAATAATGAATATATAACCAGCTATGACTAGCTAACTAAAATTGTAACAAATTAATTATAAGTAATTACGTAATGCCAACTAAAAGAACTATCCAAAGAAAACTCCACCAAACAAGAAAAAAATAGGAAAAAAAAGGCCCCATAAAGAAACAAATGCCCAATGCATTAAATAAAAGACAAAAGGACGATAAAAAAAATAAAATATTACTACTAAATAACTAAAAAATAAGATTAAACAAGTGTGGCTTTCTAATGATTCGAACTTATAGACTTAATGCCTAAGTAATTCAAGTTGTGATTTGTGTCACGGACTTAGATTTTTCCCACGCGATCCGTACGACCTTAGGCAGTTTCTTTGCTAAAAAATGCCTAAGTCTGCCTAACTCGTAACAATTGAGGATTCAACAGAATTCCTCTAAGGCACCAATGAAGAAAAACAGAAGAACGAAGTAAGAACGAACTTGAAATATGAACAAAGGCCATTGAAAAGGAAGAACACTTGAGAGAAAAGTTTCAGTGATTGCTCTCAAAATTCTATTAATAACTGAATGAATTTACAATGAGGGGGGAGGCCTCTATTTATAGCTGAGCCTTCTCAAAATCAACAGTATAGATTGAAATACATCAATGACTAAGATTAAAAGCTATCTAGATATCAAATGTCTAAGATTACATAATCGTATCTTCTAAATATTGCATTTAATGTCTAGGATCACATATATTTGAAGATCACCTTCCATATTTTCCAAGCATATCTTTGAAGATTACTTTCCATATTTACCAAGCTCTGGAGATGGGCTTTCAATCTCTCCAAGCAATGGACCAGTCCGATTAGGCCAAATGACCTCCCTCGAATGCGATGGATCGTACAAGTTCATCATGGTTGCGAGCTCCTATGCGCAACCCATGACATTCTCCCCCACTTGTTCTAGCGACGCCTTTGTCGCGTCCTCCTCATGGAACTGGTCTATCTTTCCTTTGACCTGCCATAATGCCTTGGCAGGTTCCTAACTTGCTTCGTTTTTGGGAAGTCCTTTTCATCGAACTAAGTATTCATGCCGCGACCGATGGTACTTTCGTCTAATCACACGATCTGCCTCAATGTTTTCAATTTCACGGTCGTAAGAGACTTTTACCCCATTAGTGCCAGTTCTGACTTGCCTCGATTCGGATCCTCTTGATCCCCATGGAATGGCTTAAGCATGCTTACATGAAACACTGGGTGGACTTTGAACTTTGCTGCTAACTCAAGCTTGTAGGCCTCTTTACCTACTCTCTTTACAACTCTAAACGACCCCTCATACCTTCGTAGAAGCCCCTTGTGTAAACCCGTATATCATAAAATCAAGTGTAGTTTGGCAAGGACTGAGTCACCTACTTGAAATTGCACATCTCTTCAATTCTGATCGGCCTACTTCTTGTTGTGCTTACTTGTCTTGTGTAAACAAGCTCTAGCCAAGTCATTCTTCTCTTGTTAATCCTTCGCAAATCGATAAGCTATCGGATTTAGTCCTGTTTAATGGGTCACAATAGCGTTGGGTGTGAGTGGCTGTTGGCCCGTCACTATCTCAAATAGACTTTTATCCATGGCCCCACTTCGGTGCAAGTTATACGAAAATTGGGCCTCATCCAATAAATTTGGCCAATCCTTTTGTGTGGCACTCACATAGTGCTGAAGATATGTCTCCAATAATACATTCACTCGTTTGATTTTCCCATCTATTTACAGATGCATGCTTGTGGAAAATTTCAAGTCTGAGCCTATTGATTTGAACAACTTTGTCCAGAACCGGCCCGTGAATCGCCCATCTCAATCACTGATAATAGACAGTGGCTGTAACAACCCAATTTTTAGTGGTATCGAAAACAGTGGTTTGAGACCAGTAAAATTCGATAAGTGAGCTCATAAATATTATTAGTTAGAGTTTATGAGTTAATTTTGGGCTTTTAAGAAAGTTATGAATTAGTGATTTATGTTTTAGAAAGAATTTATTAGGTAAATTGGGTTAAAAATAAGGTATCGAGACCTCGATTTCATAAATCGAGCCATAAACATTTTTATAAATATTTATGTAGTGTCATTGAGTTAGTATTAAATTTTTGTTAGAAAATTTTAACGTTTTGGAAGTTAGTTAATTAAAAAGGATTAAATTGTAAAAGGTGCAAAACTTGCTAAAATGATTAAATAGCTCAAGATTTAAATAAGGGAGGACTAAAAGAGCAAATTAGCCTAAAGAGTATGGCTGAGGCGGCATTAGTGAAGAAAAACTCTGAAGTTTGGTGAAATAAGGGCAAAATTAAAAATTTTACAAATCAACTAAATAAAATAATGACCAAATTGAAATTCTAGACAAATCTTTACATTTCTCTAGCCAAAAACAGCCATTGAAGAGTCCTTCTAAGCTGGTTTTTCATATTTTTGCTACAAATCAAGAGCCTAAAGAAAATCGTGGAAAAGAGAAATTATCTGAATAGTTCCTGAGCTACAACAAACTTCACAAATTAGCCCAAGATTGAGTACATTCATTCAGTGCAAGAAAAGAATTGACGGTAAATTACACAAGTAAACCGAGGTTCAGCATTTATTTTGCGAACTTCTATGTCTACTTTCCGTATAGCTCTCATGAGCTTCAGTTAACTTATATTAGTTTCTGTTTACCCTAGTGGGTTCCGTTTAGCTCTTTGAGCTTCAGTATAATCTTTCTGGGTTTTAGTTCAGCTCTTTTGAGCTTCAGTTTAACCCCATGAGTTTCCATTTAGCTCTTATGAGCTTCCGTTCAACCCTTATTGGTTTCAGTTTAGCACTTATGTGCTTCTGTGCAGCCTTCAGGCTTCTGTTTACGATGTAATGAAATTTGTAAGTCATTCTTTGATTGACAAGAGTTGGTATTTTGGTAAGTGCTATATGGAATTGATGTGAAAGGGTTTAAACTATTATTAATAATGAGCTCAAATAAGTGAATTCATCGATTAAAGTTGTGGTTGGCAGGAAATGTGTAATGAATGATTTAATTAAATGAATTGCTTTAGTATGTTTGATAAGATTTAAGTTTCAAGCCAATGAACTTACTAAGCTTCATTAAGCTTACTTGTGTTGTTCAATGTTCTTTGTAGATTTTCAAGAAGTTCAGAGGATTGAATCAACACATTGGGTCACACTATCCAGATTTCTCTGGTAGATTTTGTTATACATCCTATGGTTTATGTGACATGTATAGGGTTGGATTAGAAAAGATTTAAACTTGAAACACGATAGTGAATGATACATATGTATATGTTTGTATGCATGTATTTAGTAGTAGTTTTTAGTAATCAATGAATGGAGTTATTATGGTAAGTTTATGCAAATGAGTATTGTGATTACATATTATGTTTAAAACATGATTTTTGTCTTGTATTGGTTGCTTTGTTGGGATATATTGGTATATGAGAGTGTTATGTGCAGGTTGATTGCGTAAAAGGTGAGAAAAATGGCCTTAAAATGGCTTATTTTCGTCCACACGGGTAGAGACACAGGCGTGTGTGACACATGACCTTACACATAGGCGTATAGACTGGCCGTGTGTCCCCTGCACCTTAAAAATTAGAAACAGAATGCCTAAGTTTTAGCATACGACCTGGCACATGGACGTGTGACTTTAGTGTGACCCCTGCACTTTGCACAGGGGCTAGCAGACAGGCATGTGGTTGGCCGTGTGTCACAAGTTAGAGAGTTACACGGGTAATGACACAGGCTGGGACACGGCCGTGTGTCTCACATCGTACGCCCATATGGCTTAAAACATGGGCGTGTCTTCAGGCCATGTGAGCCACACAGCTCAGCTACACAGGCGTGTGTTCCCTGTTTCTAAGGAAAATTTTGACATTTTGCGAAAAATTTCCTAAGTGTCTGGTTTAGTCCCAACTCACTTCTAAAGTGTATTTCAGGCCTTGAGGGCCTGTATATGGGACAATATAAGTATTATAGGAATGGTTTATTATATGCATACTAAATGTTATTGAGTGATTGTGTTTGATTTTAAAATCATGGTAATGCTTCATAACCCTGTTCTGGTGACGGATAGGGTTAAGGGTGTTACGGTAGCACTCCCCAATATTTCACCAAGTGTCTAAGGAATAAACAAGTTGCCTGCTCAGCAAGGCATTCTTACTAGCTGGAATAAACATTGCGTACTTCGAAAACCTATCCACCATAACAAGAACACTAGCAAACCCATCAAAATTAGGCAAGCCAACAATAAAATCCATGGATACTCTCTCCCATGGTCTTTCTAGAATGGGCAGAGGTTGTAGCAAACTAGTTGGAGCCTTTAACTCGACTTTGTCTTGTTAGCATACTAGACAAGTTTTCACATAAGTCTCCACATCATCACCTATGTGAGGCCAATAGTAACGATCATCCAAAAGGGCCAAGGTACGGTGCATCCCTGGATGGCCCGCCCATCTCGATTCATGACTCTCTTTCATGACTTCCTTACATAATTTCCCATAATGGGGGACATAGAGATAGTGCCCATGAGTGTATAGCAGCTCCTTCTCAAGCCAAAATCTCCTCGTTTTCCCCTCTTTGGCAAGCTCAATCAAATTTTTGGCTGTGGGATCATGAGACAATCCCTCTCGAATGCGTTCCAATAAAGAACCATCAGATTGGCTAATTGCCGCAAACTCCATCTTTCGGTTAAGCGCACCAGCCACAATATTGGTACTCCCTGGCTTATACTCCATTGTGAAATCAAACTCAGCTAAGAAAACCTGCCAACAAGCCTGTTTGGGAGACAACTTTTTTTAGGTTAGAAAATAATTGTTGGCAACATTATCGGTAAGGACCACGAACCTGGAACCCAATAAATAATGTCTCTATGTACGCAAGCAGTACACCACAACAGTCATCTCCTTTTCTTGGATCATGTACCTCTGCTCTGTCTCATTAAGCTTTCGACTCTCGAAAGCAATTAGATGTCCATCTTGCATTAGTAATTCCCCAATGGCATAATCTGATGCATTCGTGCGTACCTCATAAGGCCTTGAAAAATTTGGCAAAGTAAGTATGGACTCCTTCATCATCGCTTGCTTCAATTGATGAAAGGTCCTCTTACATTGCGGATTACAATCCCATACCTTCCCCTTTTTCAACATGTCCGTCAAGGGTGTGGTAATTCTAGAGTAGCCTTCGATGAAGCGTCGATAGTAATTCGCCAACCCAAAGAATGATCTCAACTCTGTCACCTTGGTTGGAGGGTCCCACTCAATAATAGCCCGAATCTTGTTCTCATCCATTCAGATATTGCCACCTCCCACAGTATGGCCTAGGAATGGCACTTCTTGTTGGGAAAATGAGCACTTCTCCTCTTTGACGAACAACTCATTTTCCCTCAAAGTTTGGAACACCTCTGTAAATTGAGAAATATATAGGATTTTTCCCATGTAATTTATCACCTTTTTACCTAAATTCATTGTTAAAACTAAGTAATTGTTTAATAAATGAATGAAATACGTGAAATTATGAAATTAGGACATAGAAATTATTAAAATGTGATTTTATGCTTTATTATATAGTTTTCATGCAATAAATGGCTTATTTTATATTAATTTGAACATATTATATTTTTAAGACATAAAGTGGGTCATGCATGATTAAATTAAATAATAAAGTATAAAATTATATTTAATAATTCATTTGAAAATATTTCATTAATAATTTGTGTTTTAATTAATTATTTAAATTGGAAAAATTTTATTCTTTGGTCCTTTAATTTATTGATTTATTTTGGACAGGTTTGATAGCTTTGCTGGATTACAAAAATCGTCCAAATTGAAGACCAAGTCAACTCAAATTTCAGCTACACATGGCTGTCCACATAACCCACTTTTTGGTGAAATTACACAAGGTCCTTACAATGTTGAAGAAATTAGATATTTTCCTAAAGTTTTGTATTTGACCTAGCCTCAGTCCTGAGTTGTCATGGCTTTTAAATTACTTAAAAATCAAGCAAAATTCAAGTCAAAAGCCACTAAGCATGGCCAGCCACTCAATGAAGATATTTGAAGAGATTAAACCCTTCTATTTTTAGCAAACTACACCCTCTCTTCACCTATAAATAAGATCCCCTCAATCCTTCATCCATCATCCCTCATCGTTCATCATTCTCTCTTCTCTCTAAATTCTCTTAGCATTTTCCATTTCCCATGCTTAGCATCATCTCTTCATAGATATTTTCTCAATTAAGCCTCTTAAAGAGCCCTTGGTTGGCCACCTTAGAGAGCCGTCACTAAAGGAGTAAAGCAAATGAGTGAAGGAGCCTCGTCGATCAGAATTTTGGGTGACAGCCACTTTGATTTGGGTTTAATCTTTCCTTTCTTTGAATTAATCAGAAAATGTTTGCTATGTGTTCTTTGTTCTTGTTTACAACAATGTTATCTTAATTTTATTTAAGCTAGGATGATTTCTTTGATTAAATAATATTTCTTTGATTCATGTTTATAATTTTTGTGCCTCAATCGATCATGTTTTCAATTAAAATCAAGTCTGTATTTCGTTCATACGTGATTGAAATGCACCTGAATTAGCTGAGCACTCCTAACTAGACGATGGCTAGTGGACACATAATTGAAATGTGCATGCTCAATTTAGATCCTAACCCAATTAAATTGCAGGTTGTATAACAACTCTAACCAAGCTCTATTATCTACATAGATTTTAGATTTGTGTGATTAAACTGTTTCATACCTAACAAGTCCCTGTTACCTCACACGAATGCTAAGAAACCCTTAGTAAATAAGGATCAGTAAAATGTGTATTTACTAAGTAAAGGATTTCAAAAGGACCTAATGTGGTTTCCAAACTCATGAAATGTCGAGTTGTCATAGAATGTTTTTCTGAACATTATTAAGCATGATGATAATAAATTCAGTTTAATTAAAGTAATTGTCCTGGTTTATTTATGTTATAATTGTTGCAAATTGTGTTTAATTTTGCTAAAATCTATTTCATTCATATAGTTCGCATATTTTGGATAATTTGTATTAGGGATCATTGCATTTAGTTTAATATATTTAGTTTTAATCATCACTTCTCAATTATATTGTGTTTTTATTTACCAAGTTGTTAATATAATTTTACAAATTAAAGTGACTTAGCACAAATACAATCCCTTTGGAGACGATAACTCGATACTTACTTATTACTTGATAACGACTGTGTACACTTGCACAAATGTATGCGTTACAAGTTTTTGGCGCCGTTGCCGGGGATTGTTAACTGTTGTCATAGTCATTTTTTTGGTGAAATTATTTACTTCCAATTTGGTTTATTTCTAACTTAACTAACTTATTCTTTTTAATTTTATGATTTTCTTTTAGGTGTTTATGAGCATAGATCAGATTATCGATTTACTCCCTGTAGACCCTGAAATTGAGCTAACTTTCAGACAAAGAAGACGTGAATAAACAGCTCAAAGACAAGTCGAGATGGACCTTAGAAATCAGAATCAAGACCAAGGTAATGAAGCCGATCATGTACAAAATCCCATCCTTATTGTCGATGATAGGGATCGATGCATCAGACAATAAGTTGTGTGACTTTTCTGTGAGTTAAATCCAAGAATTGAAGGCCAGACATTGAGGCAACCCAATTTGAATTGTAACCAGTGATATTTCAAATGCTCTGTAATACCCAAAACCTGGCTTAGACGTTATGGCCGAATCTAGCGATGTCACATGATAGTTCTTTTGAAACCGTAGCCACGCTTAAACCCTTTCTCCTTTTTAAAAGTTTTTCATTATTTTATGCTAATTCTAATTAGTGTCATTCGTTTCCAAAATGCTGTCCATTTTCCAAAACATTTACACTTCGCGGAAGCTTCTAAAAATAGTTTGTGTAATTGTGGTGTTTTGGTAAAACATTTGTTTCTTTTGGAAACCCACACTTTCTTCCTTCTAGTAGTTAAAACCATAAAACATTGCAAATCCTAAATTCAAACAAAAATTTGTAATGGCCAACATTACATAAAAATTTTCCCAGATATAATCAAAACCATAAATAAGTATAAAAACCGTGAATCTATAGTGAAGTAGAAGCAGTGGTCATCATCGAGTCCTCTGCTACACCGATCCATCTAATGCTTGGGATTACCTGAATAGATTAAACAAAAAAGGGTGAGTTTCACAACTCAGTGTGCAATCCCCACAGATATTAAACGTATAGAGTAATCATCAGATATCAGAAATCACAGACTGGGCCGGAGCCCATTACAGAAGCAGTTTGGGCCTTAGCCCACTCGGATACAGAATTAGATATATATATATATATATATATATAATAGGGCCTTAGCCCAATCAAATACATAGTCAGATTAGATTATCAGAATCCTACCCACCAACCTCTACACACCATCTTCGTCCAGGCCTACACACTATGTGGGGATATAATCAACAGACCCATCCCTACACACCATATTGTACCGAAGTGTGGCACATGAACAGAATAATGTAGCTAAGCTGCCAGATAACATGCTTAAAGCCTTTCAGACACTTTCTCTGAAATATCATCAACCTCATCGATGCAATGCAACATACTAAATATGACAATGCAACATGCAAATAACCGATCATACATTTAGTTCAGTACAGATATCATGCTCAGTCAGACACCATATAATCAGATCCCATAAATAGGGGTCTAAGTAACACTTAACGACCCTACAGTAGGTCCACAGTCGACTTGGGCGACCCGTGCCCGTGCAACTTTATAGATCATTTCAAAAAATGGGCTCACATGCCCATGTGGCTTGCTTGTGTGGCCCATACGGCCCAATAGGTCAACCCCGTGTCGCTCACGGCCTTGCCCAGCCATCACATGGCTGTGTCACTTGGGCACGGCTTGGCTCGTCGATCACACGGTCGTGTTGTGGCTCATAGCCTTGTACATGGCCTACCACACGGTCGTGTGGCTTCGACAGAATTATTTTTTGGCTTTCGCCGATTCTCATTTTCTGTGTTTTTAGGTACCCACTTGTATCATTTTTAACACGTAAGCTTTTCTAAGCCTCTAGAACCTAAAAATCGACCAATGTAACACTCAATTAAACACATGTTTTGTCTTTCAATCAAAAGCCTATAGAAATCTAGCATCAGAAATCTAACGAAACCTTTACCGTTAACAATCGAATTCGTAATACTTTATTCTCTAGAGCAGCACCGATCAATTATTTCCCTTGCCTAATCAAAAGAACCACAACAGCCTTCTTTAAGAGACTGTACACGAAACCAAAAAGAAAAAGGCAGAACCGATGCTTACTGAACAACGAACTCATACGCTTAAACAACGAGAACGGATGGAAAAAGAAAATGAAAAGAGAATAGTTGAGGGGGAATGGATTTCGGCAGCAATGGTGGGGGATGTAGGAGGGAAACAGCAGAGAGAGCGATAAAATTGAAATGGGAGGCAGTTTTGGGAAAACAAAAATCAAATCCTATCAGATTTCCCCAACTCCCTACTAACACACAACTTCATAGACTTTCAATCTAAATCAAACTCATCCACTCCACACGCTCCTTGCAAAAAGAATTACTCCCTCGCTCATGCAAGGATCTGAACTCAAGACCCCTAGCACTCCAACACACCACTTAACCACTAGACCAGTAGGCCCATTCTGTTAATTACTTGCAAACTTTTAACCAAAAGCCTTCTGTCCAGAGATAGGGCTTAATTTATAGGAATAACAAAATTTGCCCAAGTCATGGCTTGAACTTGGGACTTCAACACATATCTAGGACACATAACCACTGAAGCAAATGAACATTGTGTGTCACACAAATGTAAAAAAAAAGATTAAAATTTTTGGGGGGTTACATGCTCCAAATGGTGGGTCAATTCAGTGGTATGCCCACGAAAGATCCACCTCTCCACCTTCGATTGTTTATGAACGTGAGTGATTCATTCAAGATAGCCGGTGTGACTGAAGACGTATTGAGGTTGAAGTTGTTCTCGTACTAGTTGTGAGATCGAGCATGAGCATGGCTCAATTCATTGCCACCAAGTTTCATATCTATATGGTAAGAATTAGTAGAGAGATTTTTTGTTAAGTATTTCTCGCCTAGCAAAAACATTAAGTTGACAAACGAGATCACAACTTTCCAACAATTGGATGATGAGTCTTTGTATGAGGCTTGGGAGTGATTCAAGGAGTTACTTCATAAGTGTCCTCATCATGGGATTCCTCATTGTATCCAATTAAAGACATTCTATAATGGTCTCAATGCACATACAAGATTGATGGTAGATGCTTCTGCGGATGATGCAGTTTTGTCTAAGTCTTATAATGAGGCTTATGAGATCATCGAGAGGATTGTAAGTAATAACTATCAATGGCCAACAAATCGAACAGCTTCAGGAAGATGTGTAGTCAGAGTTCATGAAGTTGACACCCTCACTTCGTTATCAGCTCAAGTATCGTCTATTTCCTCTATGTTAAAATAGTTTACTACTAATAGTGCTAATAATTTTGCAGCTCAACCACCAAGTCCATTTGAAGTAGTTCCCTGTATGTACTGTAGGGAAGGTCATTCTTTTGAGAATTGTCCATCAAATCCTGAGTCAGTGTACTATGTAGGGAGCCAACATCAAAATAGGAGTGGGCAAGGACCCTAGTCCAACTTCTACAATCCTTCATGGCGTAATCATCCTAACTTTTCTTGGAGCAACCAAGGAAATGGACCGAACAACAACTTATTGTAGCATAGACCCAACCAATATCAAGGGTTTAATTAGCAAGCTCCAAAACCACCTCAGGCTGAGGCATCAAACAGTTTGGAGAACTTCTTGAAAGTGTACATGGCAAAAATGACACTTTGATCCAAAGTCAAGCAGTAACATTGAAAAATTTGGAAAACCAAGTAGGTCAGTTAGCTATGGAGCTTCGTAATAGACCACAAGGAACCTTTTCAAACAATACTGAGAATCCAAGAAATTTGGGTAAAGAACTTATCAAGGCAGTGGCATTACAAAGTGGTAAAACTCTAGAACCTCGATTTATTGATTGATGTTGAAGATAAGGCAGTTGAGAAGAATCAATCAGCTGTTGAAATTCCTACACCAAAGGAGTCAGAATCTATAAAGACTGACAAGGTAAATCCTAACTTAGTGAATTCAGATACTTTAACATCATCTTTGGATTCAAATTTACCTACTCAGAGGAGTCATCTGGTTCAATCGAAAGTTCCATCACCTCTATATCGGCAAAGATTACAACAACACAAGTAGAAACTTGAGGTGCAATTCAAGAAGTTTTGGATGTTCTGGAGCAGTTACATATCAATATTCCGTTGGTGGAAGCTTTAGAACAAATGTCGAATTGTGTGAAGTTTATGAAGGATATACTGTCCAACAAGAAACGACTGAGTGAGTATGAGACTGTTTCCTTGACAAAGGAGTGCAGTGCGTTCTTGTAGAATAAACTGCCACCGAAATTGAAAGACCCAAAAAGCTTTACTATACTCTGTAACATTGGTAAATCTTACTGTGGTAAAGCTTTGTGTGATTTAGAAGCGAGTATCAACTAGATACCTAAGTCTATTTTTAAGATGCTAGGGATAGGTGAAGTAAGACCTACAACTGTGACGCTTCAGCTAGCAGATCGATCTTTAGCATATCCCGAGGGAAAGATCGAGGATGTTTTGGTAAGAGTAAATAAATTTATTTTTCCTGCTGATTTCATTATCTTAGATTTTGAAGAAGATAAGGAAGTGCTGATCATCCTTGGGAGACCTTTCTTAGCCACGAAAAGAATGTTAATTGATGTGCAGAAAGGTGAACTCACCATGCGAGTTCATGACGATCAGATAACCTTTAACATTCTTAAAGCGATGAAATTTCCTAATCCGACAGAAGAGTGTTCAGTAATGAAAGAGATAGAAACCTTGGTTCCTATGGAATGCAATTTTGAAGAAGATCTATTGGAGAAAGCCTTAGATATTGACCCTTTAGAGGATCAAGAAGGTGAAGAAAACATGGCTTTGATGGAAGCCAATTCGAGAAATTTTATTCAATCCACACGGTTTGAACCGTTGGAGTTAGAAGTCAGAGAATTTGTGCAACCCAAGTTGTTAATTGAAGAACCACCTAAACTCGAACTAAAGGTACTTCCTTTCCATTCAAAATACATTTTTTTAGGTGACTGTTTCACTTTGCCTGTGATTATTTCAGCAGAATTGACGAAAGATCAAGAGGAGCAACTAATTGTTATTCTAAAGAAATTTAAAAAACAATTGGTTGGACCATAGTTGATATTCGAGGTATAAGCCCTTCTTTTTGCATGCATAAAATTATTTTAGTAGAAGGTGAAAGAGCTCGAATTGATGGGCAAATGAGGCTCAATCCTATTATGAAAGAAGTTGTGAGAAAGGAAGTGATCAAATGGTTAGATGCAGGAATCATCTATCCTATTTCAGATAGTTCGTGGGTAAGTCTAGTGCAGTGTGTGCCTAAGAAAGGTGGAATCAAGATTGTTGAAAATGAGCGTAACGAGTTGATTCCACGAGAACTGTTACTAGTTGGATAATTTGTATTGATTATAGAAAGTTGAATAAAGCCACTCGGAAGGACCATTTTTCGTTGCCTTTTATGGATTAGATGTTAGGTCAACTGGCAGGTAATGAATTCTATTATTTTTTAGATGGTTATTTGGGATATAACCAAATAGTTGTAGCTTCGGAGGACCAACATAAAAAAAACCTTTACTTGTCCATACTGTACGTTTGCTTTTGGGCGAATGCCTTTTGGTTTATGCAATGCACCTGCAACATTTCAACGATGCATGATGGCAATATTCACTGATATGGTTGAAAATTTTGTTGAGGTTTTCATGGATGATTTTTCTGTTTTTGGTAACACTTATGATATTTGTTTGAGTAATTTAGCTAAGGTACTGAAGAGATGCAAAGAGACGATCTTGTCCTTAACTGGGAAAAATGCCATTTTATGGTTAAAGAAGGGATTGTCTTAGGGCATAAAATCTCAAAGAGAGGAATTGAAGTCAATAAAGCAAATGTAGACATAATTGAAAGATTACCGACCCCAATTAATGTGAACGTAGTCATAAGTTTTCTAGGCCATACCAATTTTTACCGAAGGTTTATCAAAGATTTCTCAAAAATTTCTAAACCGTTGTGTTTGTTGTTAGAGAAAGATATAGTGTTTGATTTCAACAAAGCATGTTTAAAAGTTTTTGAAGATCTAAAAAAATGTTAATCTCAGCCCCAATAATCGTTACACCTGATTGGAACTCATCTTTTGAGTTGATGTGCGATGCAAGTGATTATGCCATTGGAGCTATGATAGGTCAAAGAAGAAACAAAGTGTTTCACCCTATTTGTTATGCAAGTAGAACTTTGACGAGAGCCCAACTCAATTATACGGTAACTGAAAAGAAACTCTTCGCTATAGTTTTTGCTTTTGACAAATTTGGCTCATATCTTATAGGTATCAAAGTTACAGTATTTACTAACTATATGGCCATTAAATACTTGCTCACGAAGAAAGATGCGAAACCGAGGCTAATTCGTTGGATACTTTTACTCCAAGAATTTGACCTTGAGATCTAAGAAAGAAAAGGTGTAAAAAATCAAATAGCTGATCATCTGTCGAGGTTGGAAAAAGATGAGGTAACTCGATCATGTGTGCCTATCAAAGAGAATTTCCTAGATGAACACTTATTTGAGGTAATTCGAATTCATTAAACACGTTGGTTTGTTGATTTTGCCAATTATCTTGCATGTGAAATAATACCTTGAGAAATGACATACCAATAAAGAAAAAATTCATTCATGATAGTCGGTATTATTTTTGGTAGGATCTATTTTTGTTTAAATAGTGTGCAGATAATATAATCCGAAAGTGTGTAGCTGAAAGTGAGATTGCTGAGATCTTGTATCATTGCCATTCATCTCTATGTAGGGGACACTTTGGTGGTTCAGCACTGTAGCAAAGATTTTGCAAGCAGGTTTCTTTTGTTCTACACTATTTAAAGATGCTTATACTTATGTGAAGAACTGTGATAAATGCCAAAGGAGCAGAAATATATCAAGGAGGAATGAGATGCCCTTGACAAACATTTTGGAGATTGAATTTTTTGACGCATGGGGCATTGAATTTTTAGGCTCGTTTCCTTCTTTATATGGGAACAAATACATCTTAGTTGCTGTGGACTATGTATTTAAGTGGGTTGAAGCTGAAGCATACCCTACAAATGATGCTAAGGTAGTCATGCTATTCCTACATAAGCATGTGTTTACACGATTTGGGACACCAAGAACTATTATTAGTGATGAATGTTCTCACTTTGTGAACAAATGGCTTAAGTGGTTGCTTGAAAAGTATGATGTGAAGCATAAGATTGCTACTACCTATCACCCTCAGTCTAATGGGCAAGTTGAAAGAGTGAACCGTGAAATTAAAGGTATCCTTGAAAGGGTAGTACGCCCTAGCAGAAAAGATTGGTCTCGAAGGCTCTATGATGCATTATGGGCCTATCGAACAACATTTAAGACACCATTAGGAATGAATCCTTATCAGTTAGTCTTTGGAAAGGCATGTCATTTGCCATTAGAGTTGGAGAATAAAGCTCACTGGGCTTTGAAGCAGTCGAACTTTGATCTTAAGCAAGCCGGTGAGAGAAGGATGTTGCAACTTGATGAGTTGGAAGACCTGAGGTTGTTTTCCTATGAGAATTCCAAAATGTGTAAAGAACGATCAAAGAGATGGCATGATAATCATATACAACCTCGCGAGTTTAAAGAAGGTCAAAAGGTTTTGTTGTTTAATTCAAGGTTGAAGTTATTTCCTGAGAAGCTTAAATCTCGATGGAAAGGACCCTATACCATCTACCGAGTTTATCCTTATAGAGCTATTTAATTATACGACAATTACAGAGTTACGTTTAAAGTTAATGGTCAACGTCTCAAACATTACTGGGATGGTGAATTTGAGCGAGTTGAATTCTCGTTCAAATTAACAGACCCTTGATTTTTCATGAACTCGTTTTGTAAATAAATAAATAATTAGAACTTATTTTCTTAACTTATTACATTTAATTAATTTTGTCTAAGGAGATTGGGACTTAAGCGGGACCGCTGTGACCCCTCCAACCTTTCCTGGGAGTTAATTTAATGTAATTTGTTAAGAAGAAATTTTCTAATTAAGATTTAAAATTTTTAAGTTTCATTTGTTTTGTTTAAATTTTAAATTTTTATGTTAATAAAGGGGGTCAAATTTGGCCCAAGTACTAATCAGTTTTTTTCTTGAGTAAGTTTGTAAATACAATCTGAGTTTGAGGCCCAAGACAGCAAAAATATGGGAAAAATCCATACTTTGCCACAACTCCAATTACTTGCTGCCCAAGTAACCCTAATGTAGCTACATTTTTACAAGTTACCCTAATTCTTCCCCATATAAACTCATCTTCATTCTACTATTTTTCATTTCTCTCAAATCAATTTGCTTAACCCTAAAAATCCCTAAATCTCCCTCTTGTGCCGCTAGCCTCAAATCCCAAAAGAAACCCTAGTTCTCTTCCCTTTTTTGCTGAAATCACCTATTGTTGCCGCAAGAAGATTTCCAAAGAACCAACTTTGCTACAAGACATCGCTTTTCGTCATTGCTTGCACACAATTTATTCTTGTTGCACCTCTTATTCTTTGCCATACCATCCTTGCCGTCATAATAATTTCTTCGTAGCAAGCCCATACCCACCTTGATGATTTCACTTTTCCCCTTTGTGCAGAAACTTTGCCAAATTTTCAAGAAAAGATACTATGTCTCGCAAAAGAACCAGAACTTCAAAGACTACTCTTGAAAACCCAATTTTGATAAGCATCAACCTATGATGCCGAAAAAAGGTTTTAACTTGAAGAGTAATGATTTAATGGTTCTTCTCTCCTTTTGTTTTGTTTTTCTGCCAATTGTTCCCCTCCCCAACTCTTTCTTTTTCTTGGATGTTTCTGTTGAATTTTGTTTCCCTTTGACGCCGTTTACTTCCACAAAAATCTCCCTACTACTATTGAAATTTTATCGTTTTCACCTCTATCAAATTATTTTATTCTATTATTCGTTTCGTCTCTGATCTTTCTTTTCAAAAATTCGGTCAATAGCTTTTATTTTCCATTGTACCGAATTCCTCCTCTTAGTTTCCTACCCAAAATTTTGACTTGGGCATTGGGTTCTTTCAGTTGTTTGGGTGACTATTTTTCATCTTCTATTTTCCTTTTTCCAAATTTTGGTAAGTTTCGTGATTTGGTTTTACTCTCTAATTCTTTTCGGTTTGGCCATATCTCGCGATAACGTTTTTCTCTCCTTCTTTATTGGTCATTTGGTTGTTTCCTCCACTCTCGCACTGTAGTGGACAAAGGATGTCACTTGTTCTTCCTTGGCTGAAACTTGTAGTTCTCTTCTGTCGAGGTTGGAAAGTATAGGTATAAGTAAATACTTTTGGTGTTGCTTCAAAGCTTACCTATTTTCGTTTGGTTCAAATGTCATATGAATAGTGGTTAATAAGTGTTCGGTTGGATTGCAGGAATTAGTGGTCATTCAATTTTGACAGTTTAAGTGGACAGGCCTTGATTGTTCAACGTGGTAAGTGAATGACGGCGAAGTGATTAAGTATTTCGATTAGGGTTATTTTAATTTCAGTTGAAAGGTGACTAATCGAATGTTTGTGGTAAACTTAGATTTGGATTTCTCAAGGACTGTGTGCGCGTTTCCATAACCAAGTGTGTAAACACTGTTGTATAATTGAAAATCAGCAGAAAGCCAAAAAGTGTGAATCGTCGACTCCACGAGCTTGCGGCTACCCGTGTGGTAGGCCGTGTGACCCAACATGGGTGAACTATCGACAAGGCTGGCCGCGGATGATTCATGGGCCGGGCTGAACTGGGTCATGTGGGCCCTACACGAGCAAACCACACAAGCGTGTGGAAATTATTGGGCCAGGCTGTGTGATCAACACGGCCAAGCCCATTTTGGGCTGTGTAGGCCCACATGAACTAGCATCATGGGCTAGTAGGCCTACTTTCACTGTTTGACTATTAAGGTTGCACGGGTCGCCCAAGATGACTGTGGACCTACTGTTGGGTTAGTAAGCTTACCTAGACCCCTAATTGACTGAAGGACTGTTATGCCCCTATGTGATGTATATAAACTTATGTACATGCGTGACTATACTTTAGTGTGCTATTTTGACTACACTGAATACATGTATGATATTCTGATGTGACCTGACATGATTGCATGATGTATTGCATGGGGGTGGGCTTTATATTAATCGGAGGAAGTGTATTGAAAGGCTTCGAGCCTAAATTACTGGCAGCTTAGCTGCATATTACTGTATAGTGCCGCATTTGGTTCTCTCTGGAGTGTAGGGATGGGTGGGTTGATTATATCCCCACATGGAGTGTAGGGTTGGACGGAGACGGAGTGTAGAGGCTGGATGCATAGGATCTGTATACTGATTTATCTGTTACCGCACTGATTAATGATACTATAATGGGCCAAGGCCTAAGCACATCACTGTTCTGCACGGAGATGGGCTAAAGCATAGTTTGACATTGTTACTGATATTGAAAATGGCTTAGGCCCAAACTGAGACTGTCTGATTGTTTGCATAGGGATTACACATTGAGTTCACATAACTCACCCTTACATTTAATCATGCGGTAATCCCGGACATAAGCGATTAGTGCAAGCGGAGGACTCAGCGGTGGCCACACGACTCTGTTTTGGATATTTGATAGTTATTTACCATTTTAAGTTTTATTTTGGGGTATCTTTCTATAATAATTGCCTCTATGGATTTTTACTTAAATTTTTTAACCTTATACTATTTTCTTTTTATATCTGCTAGAAGTAGGTAAAACTCAGGTTTATAAAAGAAATGCATGTGTTTCAACAAAAGTCCCACAAGGACAAATTATTTAAAAAGCTTCCACAACGTATAATGTTTTGAAACCAACAACTGATAGAGGCCACAAAGAGGATAATGGACAACCTGGACTACACCTTCGAGCAAAAATTAAAGGGTGCTGTTTTGCTGTTACGAGATGAGGTGTATCAGTGGTGGCTCACAGTAAAGGAGGGAACTCAAGCCAATCAGCTATCTTAGGAGTTTTCCAAGACTACCTTCTAGGGAAAGTATGTGGGGGCTAGCTATGTTGATGCCCGGAGGAGAGAGTTTCTAAATTTTACTCAAGGGATAGATCAGTGGCCGGGTATGAGGCCGAATTTCTACGACTAATTCGCTATGCGAGAGGTATGGTGGCTACTGAGTACGAGCGATGTGTTCACTTTGAAGATGGCCTTAGGGATAGCCTAAGGGTTCTAATAGCTCCACAGAGGGAGCGAGACTTTGCTGCACTGGTAGATAAGGCGAAGATCGCCAAGAAAGTGAAGCGCATTGAGCACCAAAACAGAGAAAGAGGTAGGAACAAGAGGGATTCAGAGCCCTTGAGTTCCACTCAGAGGCCTAAGAAAAAGGCCAAGGTTGATGGCCCAATTAGAGTTGGGGCCCCTATTGTTTCTCTTGGATGTACCATGATGTAATGGTGTGGTAGGCGCCATCGATGAGTCTTTGGAAAAGAATTAGGGCATGTTTGAGGTGTGGTTTATTGGTGCACCATATTAGAGAGTGTCCACGAAGGCCTGATCAGATACAAGCTCCTGGTCTGGGTCCTATACAGTCACCGAGGGGTGTTCAGCAGCCACTGAGAGGCCACGGTTAGGCTTGAGGTGTAATGGGTTGGGCCATGGGCAGAGAGCACCAGATAGAGGTGTTAATCAGACTGAGGCAAGAAAATTAGCTCTGGTATATGCGGCATGTTGCCGAGAGGAGGGAGATGCTCTGGATTTCATCGCGGGTATGTTCTTAATTTTTAATGTACCTCATACTAGATTGATAGATATAGGATCCACTCATTCCTATGTTGCCTGTTCTGTTACTAAAAACTTGGGGATTTCGGTTGAGAGTACTCCGAGTGAAATTAAGGTATTATGTCCATTGGGGCACTTCATCTAGGTTAATAAGTTATTTAGAGATGTCCCTTTAGAGGTACAAGGGGTAACCTTTCTAGCTGATCTAATGGAGCTCCCGTTCAGGAAGTTTGATTTGATACTGGAGATAGATTGGTTGGTCAAACATCAAGTGAGTTTGGATTGTGCCACTAAACGGGTTGTATTGAGATCAGATGAGGACAACGAGGTAGTTGTAATTAGGGAGCGTCGGAACTACTTGAGTAATGTGATTTCTGCACTAAGGGCAAAAAAGTTAGTTCTTAAGGGATGTGAGGCGTATCTGGCCTACATCAGTGTTTCAGATTCTGGAGATTCTTCGATTAAGGAGATAAGGACGGTTAAGGACTTTCTGAACATTTTTCCTGAAGAGCTATCTGGGCTACCTCTGGATCGTGAAGTAGAGTTTGGGATTGAGCTCCTTCCTGGTAGAGCTTCGATGTCCATCGCCCCTTATAGAATGGCACCGAATGAGCTTGTGGAGCTTAAAGCTCAGATTCAAGAATTACTAGATCGTGGGTTCATTCGCCCTAGTGTGTCTCCATGGGGAGCACCAGTATTGTTCGTGAAAAAAAGATGGATCTATACGTATGTGCATTGATTACTAGCAACTGAACAAAAGGACCATTAAGAATAAGTACCATTTGCCAAGGATAGATGACTTGTTTGATCAGTTTCGAGGAGCTTCAATTTTCTCTAAAATTAATCTCCGAGCTGGGTACCATCAGTTGAGAGTTAAGGAGGCTGATGTACACAAGACTGCGTTTAGGACTAGCTATGGTTATTATAAGTTCTTAGTAATACCGTTTGGATTAATGAATGCACTAGCAACCTTTATGGATCTGATGAATCGAGTGTTCCAGCCCTACCTGGATCGGTTCATGGTAGTCTTTATTGATGACATTCTGGTGTATTCGAAGGCTGATGATGAACATGATGAACACCTTAGAGTGGTTGTACATATTCTGGAAGAGAAACAACTATACGCCAAGTTTAGTAAATGTAAGTTCTGGTTACGTAAAGTAACGTTTCTGGGATACGTAGTTTCAGTAGAGGGGATTAGAGTCGATCTTCAAAAGATTGAGGCTGTCTTGGATTGGAAGTAGCCTAAAACTGTATCGGAGATCTGCAGTTTTCTAGGTTTGGCAGGATATTATCGATGATTTGTAGAGGGCTTTTCTGTAATTGTAGCACCCTTGACTAAGCTGCTATGTAAGGTGTGCCATTTAACTGGACTGATTCATAGCAAAAGAGCTTTGAGAAGCTCAAGACTACACTGACTGAAGCCTCTGTTCTGATACAGCCAGTGCTTGAAGAAGAGTTTACTGTGTATAGTGATGCATAACATGTTAGTTTAGGATGTGTGTTGATGCAAGAGGGTAAGGTGGTCGCGTACACGTCTTAACAGCTTAAGACTCATGAGGGAAATTATTTGACGCATAACTTAGAGTTGTCAGCACTGGTATTTGCATTGAAAATCTGGAGACATTACTCGTATGGTAAGAAGTGTATCATTTATCCTAATCACAAGATTCTTAAATATCTCCTCACTCAGAAGGAGCTGAACCTTAGGCAGCATAGATGGATTGAGATGCTAAAGGATTACGATTGTACGATTGAATACCATCGTGGTAAGGCCAATGTGGTGGCCGATGCACTGAGCCGTAGGGCTATGACTGATTTGAGGGCAATGTTTGCTTGTTTTAGTTTATTTGATGATGGTAGTCTACTAGCCGAACTCCAAGTTAAACCGATGTAGATTGAATAGATTAAGGGAAAACAGTTGGAGGGCGAATCACTGGGTCTTCAATTCTGAAGATTGAGAGTGGTAGCACATCAGATTTTGAACTAAATAGAGAAGGGGTACTTTATTTTCGTGGGAGAATCTGTGTTCCAAAGGATACTAATTTGAGGCAGTCTATACTGCGAGAGGCCCATAGTAGCCCTTATGCTATGCATCCTGGCAGAAATAAAATGTACCGAGACCTTCTTGAGTTGTACTAGTGGCTAGATCTTAAGCGAGAGGTTACTGATTTTGTGAGTAAATGTCTGACATGCCAGCAGGTTAATGCTGAGCATCAGCTACCCTCGGGGTCTACTACAGCCAGTTAAGATTCCGCTCTAGAAATGGGAGAGAGTGACTATGGATTTTGTTAGTGGGTTGCCCTTAATCTCTACTAAGAAGGATTCAGTGTGGGTCATCGTGGATCGGTTGACCAAGTCTACCCACTTCATACCTATTCCCATTGATTATTCGCTGCAGAAGCTAGCTAAGCTGTATGTGTCTAAGATAGTGAGACTACACGGATTACTAGTTTCGATAATATCTGATAGGGATCCTCGCTTCACGTCTCGATTTTGGGGAAAGCTACATGAGGCTTTGGGTACAAGGTTGGACTTCAGTACTGCATTCCATCCTCAGACATATGGTCAGTCTGAGAGGGTGATTCAGATACTGGAAGATATGTTAAGGGGTTGTATAATTGACTTCTGAGGTAGTTGGGAGGACTATCTGCCATTGGCGAAGTTCAATTACAATAACAGTTACCAGTCTAGCATACAGATGAAACCGTATGAGGCATTGTATGGGCGTAGGTGTCGCACTCCTTTGTATTGGACTAGGTTAGGTGAGCGTTATGTTCTGGGTCCTGAACTGGTTTCTGATATCGAAGATAAGCTCAGGTTGATTCGAGATCAACTAAAAGAGGCATCTAGCAGACAAAAATCGTATGCACATCTGAAGTGTCGAGAGATAGAGTATTTTATAGGGGACTTCGTGTTTCTCAAGGTCTTCCCATGAAAAAAGATACTGAGATTTGGGCACAAGGGTAAGCTGAACCCTAGATTCATTGGGCCTTATCATATACTGAGACGAGTGGGACCAGTTACCTACCAGTTAGAGCTACCACCAGAGTTGGAGTGGGTTCACGATGTTTTCCATGTCTCGATGATGAGACGCTACCACTTTGATCCAACACACATTGTCCCAGTGGAGGAGATTGAGGTTAGGCCAAACTTATCTTTTAAGGAAGAGCCGGTTCAGATTTAAAATCATGATGTAAAAGTTCTGAGGAGGAAGATGATTACACTGATTAAGGTTCTGTGGCGTAACCATGGTTTGGAGGAGACCACGTGGAAGCCTGAGGACGCTATGCGACAACAATATCCTCATCTGTTCCGATTAGGTAAAATTTCAAGGCCAAAATTTTCTTTAAGGGGGTAGAGTTGTAATGGCTTAATAATTCTTAATTTTTATTTTCGTATGTTGTGGCATAAATATCTGTCTGCTTAGTGGTTATGTGTTCTGGGAGTGTCTAAAGAAGTCCCATGTTCAAGCCTTGGGTTGGGAAATTTTTGCTTTTTTATTGAAGAAACCCCTGTCTCTAGCCAGTGGACTTATAAATAAATGTTGGAAAAGTATGTCAGAATGGGCTTGCTGGTCTAGTGGTTAAGTGGAGTGTTAATGTGCAACGGGTCTGGAGCTCAAGTCCCAGCGCTAGTAAGGGGATTTATTTTTACAATGTGGCAGTGATAGAGTTGTATTTGACCGAACTATTAGGTGTTGGAGGTGTGGTGGACTGTAGTTTTTGAATTTTAGGAGAAAATAAGGGGATATGGGAGGTTATCATAATTTGGGGAGTGTTTAGGGGAGAAAAATAAGGGAATTTAAGGATATGAGAGTGTTAGTGCCGAACTTGAACTCTAGTATCTCAAGAGTTTGGCTTTGAGTGGTTCTTCCCTCCTTTTGTTTTGTTTTTCTATCGATTGTTCCCCCTCCCCAACTCTTTCTTTCTTGGATTGTTTCTGTTAAATTTTATTCCCCTTTGTCGCCGTTTGCTTCCACAAAAATCCCCCTACTGCTACCAAAATTCTATTGTTTTCACCTCTATCAAATTGTTTTATTCTGTTATTCGTTTCGTCTCTGAGGTTTCTTTTCAAAAAATTCGGTCAATAGCTTTTGTTTTCCATTGTGTCAAATTCCTCCTCTTAGTCTCCTACACAAAAATTTTGACTTGGGCATTGGGTTCTTTCTGTTGTTCGGGCGACTGTTTTTCATTTTCTATTTCCCTTTTTGCCGAATTTTGTGAGTTTCGTGCTTTGGTTTTACTCTCTAATTTTTTTTGGTTTGGCCATATCTCGCGATAACATTTTTCTCTCCTTCATTGCTGGTCATTCGATTATTTCCTCCACTCTAGCACTGTAGTGAACAAAGTATCTCACTTGTTATTCCTTGGCCAAAACCACTAGTTCTCTTCTGTCGAGGTTGGTAAGTATAGGTATAAGTAAATACTTTTGGTGTTGCTTCAAAGCTTACCTATTTTCGTTTGGTTCAACTGTCATACGAATAGTGGTTAATAAGTGTTCAGTTAGGTTACAGGAATTAGTGGTCATTCGGTTTCGACAGTTTAAGTGGGCAGGCCTCGATTGTTGAACGTGGTCAGCGAATGACGGTGAAGTGATTAAGTATTTCAATTAGGGTCGTTTTAATTTCAATTGACAGGTGACTAATAAAATGTTTGTGGTGAACTTAGATTTGGATTGCTCAAGGGCTGTGTATGTGTTTCCATAACCAAGTGTCTAAACACTATTCTATAATCGAAAATCGATAAAAATTTGAAAAATATGAATTGTCGATGCCACACGGGCTTGCGGCTATCCGTGTGGTAGGCCATGTGACCCAACATGGGTGAGCTTTCAATGAGGCTGGCCATGGGCGATTCATAGGTCAGGCCGAACTGGGCCGTGTAGGCCCACGGGCGTGTGGAAATTATTCGGCCAGGCCGTGTGATCTGCACGGCCAATGCCATTTTGGGTCTGTGGGCCCATATGGGCTAGCATCATGGGTTCATAGGCCCATTTTCACTGTTTGACTGTTAAGGTTGCACGAGTCGCCCAAGACAACTTTAGACCTACTATTGGGTCGGTAAGCTTACCTAGACCCCTAATTGATTGAATGACTGTTATGCCTCTGTGAGATGTATATAAACTTATGTACATGCATGACTATACTTTAGCGTGCTATTTTGACTACACTGAATACATGTATGATATTCCGATGTGACCTAACATGATTGCATAATGCATTGCATGGGGGTGGGTTTTATATTGATTTGAGGAAGTGTACTGAAAGTTTTCGAGCCAAAATTACTGGCAGCCCAGCTGCATATTACTATATAGTGCCGCATTCGATACTCTCTGGAGTGTAGGGATGGGTGGGTTGATTATATCCCCACATGGAGTGTATGGGTGGACGGAGATGGAGTGTAAAGGCTAGATGGGTAGGATTTGTATACTGATTTATCTGTTACTGCACTGATTAATGATACTGTAATGGGCCAAGGCCCAAGCATATGACTGTTCTGCACTGAGATGGGCTAAAGCCTAGTCTAACATCGTTACTGATATTGAAAAGGGCTTAGGCCCAAACTGAGACTGTCTGAATTTTTGCATGGGGATTACACACTGAGTTTACGTAACTCACCCCTTCTGCTTAATCTGTGCAGGTAATCCCCAGACATAGGCGGATCGGTGCGGCGGAGGGCTTAGCAGTGGCCACACGACTCATTTTTGGATATTTGATACTTATTTACCATTTTAAGTTTTATTTTTGGGGTATTTTTCTGTAATAATTGCCTCTATGGGTTTTTACTTAAATTTTTGGACCTTATACTGTTTTCTATTTATATCTGCTAGAAGTAGGTAAAACTCGAGTTTGTAAAAGAAATGCATGTGTTTTAACAAAAGTCCCACAAGGACAAGCTGTTTAAAAAGCTTCCGCAGCATATAATGTTTTGAAAACCAACAACTGAGTAGAATGACAGCTTTAAAGCTAATAAAAGATAATGAGGATTTCTAAACGGAAAATGTTTTAAGCAAAGTACAGTTTTCTAACACACTACCATGTGACATCACCAGATTCGGCCATAACGTCCAGGCCGGGTTTGGGGTGTTACAATTTGATGCTTATGTCACCTACATTAGTGGAGAGGAAGTACTAATTTCAACATAGAAGATCATAAATAAGCCTTATGATTGTTTGCTTGATTGATAAGAAATTATGTTGAATGAAGAATGTTATCTGTGGCTGTGACTTAAATACAATCTATGATTCATGTTTGCATATTTTGAAACTCAGTATAAAATCCTACAAATGTTTGCATATGAATTACTTGTTAATAAAGAAAATCGATGAACATGAAGTTATTAATGCATGATTATGGGAAAAAGATTGATGCTACTTACACAGTTAGCAGTTTTGCCTTAACAAGACCTTTTATTGTGCATAAGTATTACTTGAGATGAGCAATGATTTAAGTTTGGGGGTATGTAAATTGAAAAATATATAGGATTTTTCCTATGTAATTTATCACCTTTTTACTTAAATTCATTGTTAAAACTAAGTAATTGTTTAATAAATGAATGAAATATGTGAAAATACGAAATTAGGACATAGAAATTATTAGAATGTGATTTTATGCTTTATTATATAGTTTTCATGTAATAAATGGCTTATTTTATATTAATTTGAACATATTATGTTTTTAAGACATAAAGTGGGCCATGCATGATTAAATTAAATAATAAAATATAAAATTATATTTAATAATTCATTTGAAAATATTTCATTAATAATTTGAGTTTTAATTAATTATTTAAATTGGACAAATTTTATTCTTTGGTCCTTTAATTTTTGATTTATTTTGGACAGGTTTGATAGATTTGCTAGATTACAAAAATGGTCCAAATTGAAGACCAAGTCAACTCAAAATTCGGCTACACATGGCTGTCCACATAACCCACTTTCTGTTGAAATTACACAAGGTCCTCGCAATATTGAAGGAATTAGAGATTTGCCCGAAGATTTGTATTTGACCGAGCCTCAGTCCTGAGTTGTCATGGCTTTTAAATTGCTTAAAAATTAAGCAAAATCCAAGTCAAAAGCCACTAAGCATGGCCGGCCACTCATTGAAGAGATTTGAAAAGAGTAAACCCCGCTATTTTTAAAAAAACTAACCCCCTGTCTTCACCTATAAATAAGACCCCCTCATTCCTTCATCCATCATCCTTTATCCTTCATCATTCTCTCTACTCTCTAAATTCTCTTAGCATTTTCCATTTCCCATGCTTAGCATCATCTTTTTATAGTGATTTTCGCAATTAAGCCTCTTAAGAAGCCCTTGGTTGGCCACCTTGGAAACCGTCAGCAAAGGAGTAAAGCAAATGAGTGAAGGAGCCTCGTCGATCAGAGTCTTGGGTGACAGCCACTTTGATTTTGGTTTCATCTTTCCTTTCTTTGAATTAATCTGAAAATGTTTGCTATGTGTTCTTTGTTCTTGTTTACAACAATGTTAGCTTAATTTTATTTAAGCTAGGATGATTGTTTTGGTTAAATAATATTTATTTGATTCATGCTTATAATATTTTTTCCTCAATCGATCATGTTTTCAATTAAAATCAAGTCTGTATTTTGACCATACATGATTGAAATGTACCCGAATTAGCTGAGCGATCCTAACTAGACAACGGCTAGTGGACACAAGATTGAAATGTGCATGCTTAATTTAGATCCTAACCCAATTAAGTTTCAGGTTGCATAACAAATCTAACCAAGCTCTGTTATCTGCATAGTTTTTAGATTTGTGTGATTAAACCGCTTCAAACCTAACACGTCCCTGTTACCTCACACGAATGCTAAGAAACCCTTAGTAAATAAGGATTAGTAAAATGCGTATTTACTAAGTAAAGGATCTTGAGAGGACCTAATGTGGTTTCCAAACTCATGAAAGGTGGAGTTGCAATAGAATATTTTTCTGAATATTATTAAGCGTGATGATAATAAATTGAGTTTAATTAAAGTAATTGTCCTAGTCTATTTATGTTATAATTATTGCAAATTGTGTTTAATTTTGCTAAAATCTATTTCATTCATACAGTTTGCATATTTAGGATAATTTGTATTAGGGATCATTGGATTTAGTTTAATATATTTAGTTTTTATCATCACTTCACAATTATATTGTGTTTTTATTTACCAAGTTGTTAATATAATTTTACAAATTCAAGTGACTTAGCACACATACAATCCTTGTGGAGACAATAACTCGATACTTACTTATTACTTGATAATGACTGTGTACACTTGCACAAATATACGCGTTACAACCTCCCTCAAGTGTCCCACATGCTCCTCGAGAGACTTACTATACACCACAATATCATCAAGGTAAACAACCATAAAACGATGAAGGAAAGGTTAGAGTACCTTATTCATTAGGGTGCAGAATGTAGCTGGGGCATTCATGAGGTCGAAGGGCATCACAAGGAACTCATACGAACCATACCTCATCACACAAGCTGTCTTTGGCTCATGCCCCTTGGCTATCCAAACTTGATGGTACCCTATAACGCGTAGGTTTGTGCAAGTGTACACAGTCGTTATCAAGTAATAAGTAAGTATCGAGTTATCGTCGCCACAGGGATTGTGTTTGTGTTAAGTCACTTAATTTGTAAAATTATATTAACAACTCGGTAAATAACGACACAATATGTTTGAGAAGTGATGATTAAAACTAAATATATTAAACTAAATGCAATAATCCATAATACAAATTATCCTAATATGCAAACTATATGAATGAAAAATATTTTAGCAAAATGAAACACAATTTGCAACAATTATAACATAAATAAACTAGGACAATTACTTTAATTAAACTCATTTTATTATCAGCATGCTTAATAATATTAAGAAAAACATTCTATGGCAACTCAATCTTTCATGAGTTTAGAAACCACATTAGGTCCTTCCGGAATCCTTTATTTAGTAAATATGCATTTTACTGATCCTTATTTACTAAGGGTTTCTTAGCATTCGTGTGAGGTAACAGGGACGTGTTAGGTTTGAAATAGTTTAATCACACAAATCTAAAACTATGCAGATAATACAGCTTGGTTAGAGTTGTTATGCAACCTACAATTTAATCGGGTTAGGATCTAAATTGAGCATGCACATTTCAATTATGTGTCCACTAGCCGTCGTCTGGTTAGGATCACTAAGCTAATTCAGGTGCATTTCAATCACGTATGAACGAAATACAGACTTAATTTTAATTGAAAACATGATCGATTGAGGCACAAACATTATAAGCATGAATCAAATAAATATTATTTAATCAAAGTGATCATCCTAGCTTAAATAAAATTAAGCTAACATTGTTGTAAGTAAGAACAAAGAACACATAGCAACCATTTTCAGATTAATTCAAAGAAAAGAAAGATTAAACCCAAATCAAAATGGCTGTCACCCAAGACTTTGACTGAATAGGCTTCTTCGCTCCTTTACTTAGCTCCTTTACTGATGGCTCTCCAAGGTGGCTGACCAAGGGCTCTTTAAAAGGCTTAATTGCTAAAATCTATTTGAAGAGATGATGCTAGGCGTATGGAATGGAAAATGCTTAGGAGAATTGAGAGAAGAGAGAGAATGATAAAGGATGAGGGAATGAGGGGGTCTTATTTATAGGTGAAGAGAGGGGGTAGTTTGCTAAAAATAGCGGGGTTTAGTCTGTTCAAGTTTCTTCAATGAGTGGCCAGCTATGATTAGTGGATTTTGAGTTGAATTTTGCTTGAGTTTTAAGCAATTCAAATGCCATAACAACTCAAGACTGAGACTCGGTCAAATGTAAATCTTTAGGCAAATCTCTAATTTCTTCAACATTCCAAGGGCCTTGTGTAATTAAACCAAAAGTGGTTTATGTGGACAGCCATGTGTAGCCAAATTTGGGTTGTCTTGGTCTTCAATTTGGACTATTTTTATAATCCAACAAAGTTATCACACTTGCCCAAAATAAATCAATAAATTAAAGGACCAAAGAATAAAATTTATCAATTTAAATAATTAAAAACACAATGAAATATTTTAAAATGAATTATTAAATATAATTTTATATTTTATTATTTATTTAATCATGCATGGCCCATTTTATGTCTTAAAATATAATATGTTCAAATCAATATAAAATAAGCCATTTTATGCATGAAAACTATATAAGAAAGCATAAAATCACATTTTAATAATTTCTATGTCCTAATTTCATATTTTCACATATTTCATTAATTTATAAAATAATTACTTAGTTTTAACAATGAATTTAAGTAAAAGGTGATAAATTACATAGGAAAAATTGTATATATTTTTAGTTTACATATCCCCAAACTTAAATAATTGCTCATCCTGAGTAATGTTTATGCACAACAAAAGGTCTTGCTATGGAAAAATTGCTAACTGTGTAAGCAACATCAATCTTTGTCCCATAATCATGCATTAATAACTTCATGTTCATCGATCTTCTTTATTAACAAGTAATTCATATGCAAACATTTTTAGGATTTTATACTAAGTTTCAAAATATGCCGACATGAATCATGGTTTGTATGTATGTCACAGCCATAGATAACATTCTTCATTCAACATAATATCTTATCCATCAAGCAAACAATCATAAGGCTTATTTATGATCTTCATATGTTGAATTTAGTACTTCCTCTCCACTAATGTAGGTGGCATAATCATCAAATCAATAGGTCTTTTATAAGGTTGTAATGGGGCTCGGCTAAAGGTAAGGATTTTAAGAGATGAGACATTTCAGTTTCAAAATCTTAACCTTTAACTTTGTCTTGGATTTCTCGAAATACAACATTTTTCTTTAAGTGAACCTTTGGAACAACCCCAAACTTATTTTGAACTCATGCTCATACATTTTTCCTTGAGCAAACTTTTCTTCACTCTTTCTTCGTCTCTTTTTTTTTTGTTAAGCATGAGCACAAACATTTTTTTGAAAATATCCTCAAATGTTGATTACCAAGAAAACTTTAGCTAAGATTGGTGCACAAAATTAGGATAGCCTAAAAAGACGGTAATGTAGCTTATAATGTAGGTTCATTGCAATAAATAGTCAATATCTTCTTTAGCTTCATCTCCGCTTGCATGGTCAATATCTTCCGTCCATGTCTCAAAGATAGCATCTGGGAATTCAAGAACAAAAGTATTAGAGATATTCTTAAAAGTATTTCGAATTGAGTCATCTCTAATTTTTGCATATTTCTAATAAGTTTGTTGTTGAGTGTGCATGAACTTGCACATATTCATCATAATTGACCACTCCGATTTCTTTAAAGCACTTGCAAAAGTCAGCATAGGAGTTGTAGACTCAGGTTCAACACTTAGCTTGATTGTTTCTTCTTCTGGCTCATCCTTTGGTTCAGGATTTGCAGATCCTTCAACTAGTTTAGGATTGTTCAGTTCCTTATCATATTCTTCTTCTTCAATGTTAGTAACTGAATTATCTTCAGTTTCAGTTTCATTGTTGACTCATCGGTATTTGACTCAATTGGCTCTTCTTGCTCGCCTTGATTCAGCTCATGCACCTTTTCTACTAACTTTTCAAGTCGATTTGTAATGCACCCTTGAACATATCACCCCTTCAGATTTGCTTGTGTTTTAACATAGGCCCTTAAGCAAAGTGAAGTGATTAATGATTGGAAATAAGCATTTCTTGTCTTCTTTTTAGCACAATCATGAATCTGCTTGAGAATAATTTTCCTAATATTAATGGACTTTTCTGTCAATATTGCGTATAGCAAAAGCACCCGTTCCATCGAGATGGTGGAACTATGTGAGATAGGCATAAAACTGTAGCGAAAAAAATAAAACCATACCTTTGCTAATGGTTTTAGGCATTCCCTTCGACAAGAATGGATCCCAAACTTTCTTATAATCTATTGGGATCCCGGATTTGTCACAACAACAAGCACTTGTTGAAGAAAATCCCAATTGATATTGTTCATCATAGGGTAGTACTCATCCTCTTCAACATCAGGTAAGTTAAATAAATCATTGATGGACTTAGAAGTAAGAGGTACCTTTTTTCTTTCAAACGATGACCTCAGTAGCATCTTGCATAGTCAAACTAGCATAAAATTCTCGAACTAGTTCATCATCGGGAAGTGAATGAGCATCACAAAATTGTTCCTACTTGAAAGCATTAATTTTCTTTCTAATCGGTTTAAGAACAACCATCAAATCATTACTTTTCAAGTCAAAATCTTTTTTCGACATCATAGGTTGATGCTTGAAGATTGAATCAAATATCTCTTTCACTTTTTCATTGATCGAAATCGGGTTTTCAGAAGTAGTCTTTAAAGATCTGGTTCTTTTGCAAGACATGGTATCTTTGAGAATTTGGCAAATTTTCTGAACAAGGGAGAAAAGAGAAATCAGCAAGGTGGGTAAATAGTTGCTACGACAAAAATCTTACGATGGTAAGGATGGTTCGATGACGGTATGCAACAGCAACGATGGTGTGTGGCAGCAACTAAAGTGATGTGAGGCAGTAAAGTTGGCTTTTGGCAATCATCTTGCGGCGGTAATAGGTGATTTCGGCAAAAAGGGAAGAGAAACTAGGGTTTCTTTCGAGATTTGAGGCTAGTGGCACAAGAGGGATATTTAGGGATTTTTAGGTTTAAGCAAATTGCTTTGACGGATATGAAAAATAGTAGAATGAAGAGGAGTTTATATAGGGAAGAATTAGGACAACATGTAGCGAAAATTTAGCTACATTTGTAACAGCCCGGTTTACACCCTAGTCAGAACAATGGTTTGAGACCACAAATCCAAAGTCAGAGTGATAATTTAATATTATTTTCTGTGTGAATAGTATGAGATATAGTCTGTGTGAAAATTCTGTGTGATAATTTGATCGATTGCGTGTCAAATTAAGAAAAAAGGACTTAACTATATAAAGTGTAAAATGATGTGTGCTGATTGTTAAATGCTTAATTGCTATTGTCTTATTAATATGGAGGCCTTATAAAGCAATTAGCCAAATATTTAGATAGTGGATGGTAGATGGACATTTATAACCAACCATTATAAGCTTAAATGTTTTTTTTCATTAAGGGCAAAATTGGTATTTGATTTTTAGTTAATATTAAACAAAACAAAAGAATGAAGCATGTTCATCTTTGTTCTTTCAACCGAAAATAGAAATAGAGAAGAAGGGTTTGATTTCTTTTATATTCAGCACTTGCTTAAACAAATTGAGGTATGTTTTCACTTCGATTTTTGATAATTTCTACGTTTTCATAATCGTTGCTTCGTGCTCTAGCTAACCCTTGTTGTAAATTTGTGAATTGATGATGGTTTTGTGATGAGCCATTGATGAATGCTTGAGCTATGTGCTAGATGATAGTGAAATATGAAGACTTGGTGTTGGATTAACTTGTTTTGTCTTTGGATTTTTGATGAAATTGAATATTTTGGGCTAAATTATGAAAAGTGTAATTTGAGGGACTAAAATGTGAAATAAATGAAATGTGTAGACTTGTATGAACATAGAGAGGATTCGGCTAAGTATATGTGTTTTGAAATTTTGTGTATTTGATGATTTTGTGAAATAGGGACTAAAGTGTCGAAATGTGAAAATGTGAGCGCTATTGTGTAAAATGCCCTAAATATGTGTATTTGTATTAAAATGAATGATTTGGTGATTGAATGGACTGAATTTGAATGTGTATAGACCAAGAGAGGAGAGGTTAGGATCGAGATCGAGGCAAAGATAAAATGCTCGATTAATCGACCGCTTCGATTGTTCGACGTCCGAGGTAAGTTCGGACATAATACGTGTATTTAGCTATGTTTAATGTTATGAAATGAATGGTATGATAATATTGAAATGTGAATGCTATGTGACAGATTGAGTTAAGTGGCACTAAGTGTGCGTATTCAGAAATGTGACTGAGATAAATAGCACTGTGTGTGCGGGGTAATATATGCTTCGGCTTTGTGGTTGGCACTGAGTGTGCGATACTGATTCAAGATTGGTTTGATATGGATGCACTAAGTGTGTGATGCTAATTAAGCTTCGGCTAACTATTTAGGCACTAAGTGTCTAAATAATCTGAAGAAGGGACGAATGTTGACCGAAGTGAACCATAAGTATTGAATAGCATAAATATTTGACAACTAAGTGTTGGCTAAGGTACGTTTAGAACCTATGTGGTTGATGAAACTATGAATGAGTTTATGGAAGGCTAATTAAAAATACTAGCTTTGGATGATATGAGATATTAGATTGTGAAATAATCTATGTGATGATATGTTTTGATTTAATGTATTAGATTGTGAAATAATCTATGTGATGATATGTTTTGATTTAATGTATTTTGTTATGAACTTACTAAGCTTTTGAAAGCTTACTGTGTGATTTATTTTTCTACTTTGCAGTGTCAGTAAAGCTAGCTCGAATCTGGGGATCGTCAGCATCTCAATCACACTATCGGTAAATCTATTTTGGGTACTTTTGCAAAGATGTATATATTTAAGATATGGCATGTATAGGCTAGTTGTTTTGATTCATATTTGAGATGTGTAAATAGCCATGTGATATGGCTAGTTAAATGTTGGTAATGTGCATGAGTAAATATGGTATTTGGTGCATATTTTGATATGGTATGATAGTAATAGAATAGATTATGAATGGTGAGTTCAATGATGAATCAATGCCCTAGTGATTTAGTGAAGTTGTGGATAGATTATATTTAGATTCTTATGGAAATTGGGTGAGCAAGTTGGCATGGTTAGATGACACATGAAATGGTCAAGTTTTGAGTAAGCAAATAAATGAATTATGCTTGTGTTGAGATGAGCTTTAGTCTTGTAATTTAGCATGGTTGGAATTGGTAATGAATGTATGGATTGGATGGTTAATTTGGTATGTTCTTGGCTGCCAAATAGGCATGAGATGTCCTGATAATTTTGCGTGTAGGTAAGACCCGAGTGGGTGGCATTTTGGCCTTGCAAATGGCCTATTTTGTCACACGGTTGTGGCACACGGGCATGCCTAATGACTGTGGGGCTAAGTCAGTAGCTACTTAAGAGCACACGGCCAAGGTATATGGGCGTGCCTAGTAGTCGTGTGAAAAAGTCAATATATGGCCTAAGAGTACACTGCCTTAGCACACGGGAATGCTTGGTAGCCGTGTGGTTTTAGCAGGATCGACCATGGCCAGGGTACACGGGCGTGCTTGGTGGCCGTGGTGTTAATTCAGTTTCGACCATGGGGAGGGCACACGGGTGTGTCTAGAAGCCGTGGGAGGCACACGGCTAACCCATACGGGCGTGTATCCCCTGAAATTTAAAAAATTTTTAAATTTTTGAGAATTTCTATATGTGTTTCGGTTTAGTCCTGATTCTTCTCTAGCATGTGTTTAGGGTCTTATAGGCCTCAATAAGGAACTATATGTTTATGTTTTGATATGATATGCTGATGATTAACTTTGTGCCATAAATGGGATGTTAAATGATTCGATTGTTTGGTAATTCCTCTTAACCCTATTCCGACGATGTTTTCGGGTTAGGGGTGTTTCAACATTAGGGTTACTTGGGCGGCAAGTAATGGGAGTGGCGGCAAAGTATGTATTTTTCCCTTCTTTTTGCTGTCTTGGGCCTCAAACTCAGACTGTATTTACAAACTTACTTAAGAAAAAAAACTGATTAGTACTTGGGCCAAATTTGACCCCCTTTATTAACATAAAAATTTAAAACTTAAACAAAACAAATGAAACTTAAAAATTTTAAATCTTAATTTCTTCTTAAAAAAATACATTAAATTATTCCGAGGAAAGGTTGGAGGGGTCTCAGTGGTCCCGCTTAAGTTCCAATCTCCTTAGACAGAATTAATTAAATGTAATAAGTTAGAAAAATAAGTTCTAATTTTTTATTTATTTACAAAAAGAGTTCATGAAAAATCTAGGGTCTATTAATTTGAACAAGGATTCAACTCACTTAACTTCACTATCCCAGTAGTGTTTGAGACGTTGACCATTAACTTTAAACTTACCTCTGTATTTGTCGTATAATTCAATAACTCCATAAGGATAAACTCGGTAGATGGTATAGGGTCATTTCCATCGGGATTTAAGCTTCCCAAGAAATAACTTCAACCTTAAATTAAACAACAAAACCTTCTAACCTTCTCTAAACTCGCGAGGTTGTATATGACTATCATGCCATCTCTTTGATCTTTCTTTACACATTTTGGCATTCTCATAGGAAAACAACCTCAGATCTTCCAACTCATCAAGTTGTAACATCCTTCTCTCACCGGCTTGTTTAAGATCAAAGTTCAACTGCTTCAAAGCCCAGTGAGCTCTATTCTCCAACTCTAATGGAAAATGACATGCCTTTCCAAAGACTAATCGATAAGGAGTCATTCCTAATGGTGTCTTAAATGCTGTTCGATAGGCCCATAATGCATCATCGAGCCTTCGAGACTAATCTTCTCTGTTAGGGCGTACTACCCTTTCAAGGATACCTTTGATTTCATGGTTCACTCTTACAACTTGCCCATTAGATTGGGGGTGATAGGCAATATCAATCTTGTGCTTCACATCATATTTTTCAAGCAACCACTTAAGCCATTTGTTCACAAATTGAGAACCTTCATCACTAATAATAGCTCTTGGTGTCCCAAATCGTGTAAACACATGCTTATGTAGGAATCGCATGACTACCTTAGCATCATTTGTAGGGTATGCTTTAGCTTCAACCCACCTGGATACATAGTCCACAGCAACTAAGATGTATTTGATCCCATATGAAGAAGGAAACGGGCCTAAGAAGTCAATGCCCCATACGTCGAATAATTCAATCTCCAAAATGTTTGTCAAGGGCATCTCATTCCTCCTTGATATATTTCTGCTCCTTTGGCATTTATCACAGTTCTTCACATTAGTATAAGCATCTTTAAATAGTGTAGGCCAAAAAAAACCTGCTTGTAAAATCTTTGCTGCAGTACGTGAACCACCAAAGTGTCCCCCACTTGGAGATGAATGGAAATGATACAAGATCTCAGCAATCTCACTTTCAGCTACATACTTTCAAATTATATTATCTGTACACTATTTATACAAAAATGGATCCTCCCAAAAATAATATTGACTATCATGAAGGAATTGTTTCCTTTGTTCGTATGCCATTTCTCAAGGAATTATTCCACATGAAAGATAATTGGCAAAATCAACAAACCAAGGTGTTTCATGAATTCGACTTACCTCAAATAAGTGTTCATTTGGGAAATTCTCGTTGATAGGCACGCATGATCGAGTTACCTCATCTTTCTCCAACCTCGATAGATTATCAGCTATTTGATTTTTGACACCTTTTCTATCTTGGATCTCAAGCTCAAATTCTTGGAGTAAAAGTATCCAACGAATTAGCCTCGATGTCGCATCTTTCTTCATGAGCAAGTATTTAATAGCCACATGGTCAGTAAATACTGTAACTTTGGTACCTATAAGATATGAGCGGAATTTGTCAAAAGCAAAAACTATAGCAAAGAATTCATTTTCAGTTACCGTATAATTGAGTTGGGCTCCTGTCAAAGTTCTACTTGCATAATAAATAAGGTGAAACACTTTGTTTCTTTTTTGACCCATCACAACTCCAACGGCATAATCACTTGCATCACACATCAATTCAAAAGGAGAGCTCCAATCAAGTGTAATGATTATTGGACCTAAGATTAACTATTTTTTTAGATCTTAAAAAGCTTCCAAACATGCTTTGTTGAAGTCAAACACTATATCTTTCTCTAACAATAAACACAATGGTTTAGAAATTTTGAGAAATCTTTGATAAACCTTCAGTGAAAACCATCATGGCCAAAGAAACTTCTAACCCTTTCACATTAATTGGGGACGATAATCTTTCAATTATGTCCACCTTTTCTTTATCGACTTCAATTCCTCTGTTTGAGATTTTATTGCCTAAGACAATCCCTTTCTTAACCATAAAATGGCATTTTTTCCAATTAAGTACAAGATTCGTCTCTTCACACCTCTTCAGTACCTTAGCTGAATTACTCAAAAAAATATCATAAGTGTTACCAAAAATAGAAAAATCATCCATGAAAACCTCAACAAAATTTTCAACCATATTAGTGAATATTACCATCATGCATCATTGAAATGTTGCAGGTACATTACACAAACCAAAAGGCATTTACCTAAAAGAAAATGTACCATATGGACAAGTAAAGGTTGTTTTATGTTGGTCTTCTAGAGCTACAACTATTTGGTTATATCTCGATTAGCCATCTAAAAAATAATAGAATTCATTACCTGCCAATCGATCTAACATCTAATCCATAAAAGGCAACGAAAAATGGTCCTTCCGAGTGGCTTTATTCGACTTTCTGTAATCAATACAAATTCTCCAACCAGTAATAGTTCTTATTGGAATCAACTCGTTACGCTCATTTTCAACAATCATGATTACACCTTTCTTCGGCACACACTGCACCAGACTTACCTACAAACTATCTGAAAGAGGATAGATGATTCCTACATCTAACCATTTGATCACTTCCTTTCTCACAACTACTTTCATAATAGGATTGAGCCTTTTTTCCCATCAATTTGAGCTCTTTCACCTTCTTCTAAAATAATTTTATGCATGCAAAAAGAAGGGCTTATGCCTCAAATATCAGCTATGGTCCAACCAATTACTTTCTTAAATTTCTTTAGTATAGCAACTAGTTGCTCCTCTTGATCTTTCGTCGATTCTGCTGAAATAATCATAGGAAAAGTAGAACAGTCACCTAAATAAACATATTTCAAATGGGAAGGAAGTACCTTTAGTTCGATTTTAGGTGGTTCTTCAATTGACAACTTGGGTTGCACAAATTATCTGACTTCTAACTCCAGCGGTTCAAACCATGTGAATTGAATAAAATTTATCGGATTGGCTTCCATTAAAGCCATGTTTTCTTCACCTTCTTCATCCTTCAAAAAGTCAATATCTAAGGCTTTCTCCAATGGACCTTCTTCAAATTTTCTTTCTATAGAAACCAAAGTTTCTATCTCTTCTATAACTAAACACTCTTCTGTCGGATCGGGAAATTTCATCGCTTTAAGAATGTTAAAGGTTATCTGATCGTCTTGAACTCGTATGGTGAGTTCACCTTTTTGCACATCAATTAAGGTTCTTTCCGTGGCTAAGAAAGGTCTTCCAAAGATGATTGGCACTTTCTTATCTGCTTCAGAATCTAAGACAATGAAATCAGCAGGAAAAATAAATTTATCGACTCTTACCAAAGCATCCTCGATCTTTCCCTCGGGATACGCTAAAGCTAGATCCACTAACTAAAGCGTCACAGTTGTATGTCTTATTTCACCTATTCCTATCATCTTGAAAATAGGCTTAGGCATCAAGTTGATACTCACTCCTGAATCACACATAGCTTTACCACAGTAAGATTCACCAATGTTACAAGGTATAGTAAAGCTTTCTAGGTCTTTCAATTTCGGTGGCAATTTGTTCTGCAAGAACGCACTACACTCCTTTGTCAAGGCAACAGTCTCATACTCACTCAGTCGTTTCTTATTGGATAGTATATCCTTCATAAACCTCACATAATTCAGCATTTTTTTCTAAAGCTTCCACCAATGTAATATTGGCGTGTAACTGCTTCAGAACATCCAAAAACTTCTTAAATTGCACCTCATGGTTCTTCTTGTGTTGCTGCGATCTTTGCGGATATGAAGGAGATGGTAATTTTTGCTGAACCAGATGACTCCTCTGAGTAGGTAAATCTACATCCAAAGAAAATGTTAAAGTATCTGAATTCACTAAGTTAGGATTTACCTTGTCAGTCTTTGCAGATTCTGATTCATTTAGTGTAGGAATTTCAATAGCTGATTGATTCTTCTCAACGGGCTTATCTTCGACATCAATCAATTGGGGTTCCAAACTTTTACCACTTCATAATGCTACTCCCTTGATATGTTTTTTACCCAAATTTCTTGGATTTTTAGTATTGCTTGGCAAGGTTCCTTGTGGTCTATTGCGAAGGTCCGTATCTAACTAACCCACTTGGTTTTCAAAATTTTTTAATGTTGCTGCTTGGCTTTGGATCAAAGCGTCATTCTTTTCCATGTACACTTTCAACAAGTTCTCCAAACTATTTGATGCCTCAGCTGGAGGTGGTTTTGGAGCTTGTTGATTAAACCCTTGAGATTGGTTGGGTCTATGCTGCAATAAATTGTTGTTCGGTCCATTTCCTTGGTTGCTCCAAGAAAAGTTAGGATAATTATGCCATGAAGGATTGTAGAAGTTGGACTGGGATCCTTGTCCACTCCTATTTTGATGTTGGTTCCCCACATAGTACATTGACTTAGGATTTGATGGACAATTCTCAAAAGAATGACCTTCCCTATAGTACACACAGGAAACTACTTCAAACGGACTTGGTGGCTAAGCTACAAAATTATTAGCACTATTAGTAGTAAACTATTTTAACGTAGAGGAAATAGTCGATACCTGCGCTGATAACGAAATAAGGGTGTCAACTTCATTAACTCCAGCTACACGTCTTCCCAAAATTGTTTGATTTTTTAGCCATTGATAGTTATTACTCGCGATCCTCTCGATGATCTCATAAGCCTCATTATAAGACTTAGACAAAATTGCACCATTCGTAGAAGCATCTACCATCAATATTGTATGTGAATTGAGACCATTATAGAATGTCTCCTATTAGATACAATGAGGAATCCCATAATGAGGACACTTACAAAGTAACTCCTTAAATTGCTCCCAAGCCTCATACAAAGACTCGTTATCCAATTGTTGGAAAGTTGTGATCTCGTTTCTTAACTTAGCATTTTTGCTAGGCAGAAAATACTTCACCAAAAATCTCTCTGCTAATTCTTGCCATGTAGATATGAAACTTTGTGGCAATGAATTGAGCCATGCTCGTGCTCGATCTTGCAATGAGTACGGGAACAACTTCAACCTCAGTGCTTCTTTAGTCACTCTGGCTATTTTGAATGAATCACTCACCTCCATAAACAATCGAAGGTGGAGATGTGGATCTTCCGTGGGCATACCACTGAATTGGCCCACCGTTTGGAGCATTTGAAACATCACTAGTTTCAATTCAAGTTGGGTTGCCTCAATATCTGACCTTCTAGTTCCTGGATTTAACTTACTAAAAAGTGGCATAGCATATTGTTTAATGCATCGATCCCTATCATAGGCAATAAGGATGGGATTTCGTACATGATCGGCTTCATTACCTTGGTCTTGATTCTGATTTGCAAGGTCCATCTCGACTTGTCTTTGAGCTGTTCGTTCACCTCTTCTTTGTTTAAAAGTTCGCTCAATTTTAGGATCTACAAGGAGTAAATAGATAATCCGATCTATGCTCATAAACACCTGAAAAGAAAATCACAAAATTAAAAAGAATAAGTTAGAAATGTTAGAAATAAACCAAATTGGAAGTAAATAATTTCACAAAAAGAAAAGACTATGGCAACAATTAACAATCCCCGGCAACGACGCCAAAAACTTATAACGCGTAGGCTTGTGCAAATGTACACAGTCGTTATCAAGTAATATGTAAGTATCGAGTTATCATCTCCACAGGGATTGTATTTGTGCTAAGTCACTTAATTTGTAAAATTATATTAACAACTCGGCAAATAAAAACATAGTATGATTGAGAAATGATGATTAAAACTAAATATATTAAACTAAATGCAATGATCCCTAATACAAATTATCCTAATATGCAAACTATATGAATGAAATAGATTTTAGCAAAATGAAACACAGTTTGCAACAATTATAACATAAATAAACTAGGACAATTACTTTAATTAAACTCATTTTATTATCAGCAAGCTTAATAATATTCAGAAAAATATTCTATGGCAACGCGAAATTTCATGAGTTTGGAAACCACATTAGGTTCTTTTGGAATCCTTTTCTTAGTAAATATGCATTTTACTGATCCTTATTTACTAAAGGTTTCTTAGTGTTCATGTGAGGTAATAGGGACGTGTTAGGTTTGAAACAGTTTAGTCACACAAATCTAAAAACTATGCAGATAATAGAGCTTGGTTAGAGTTGTTATGCAACCTGTAATTTAATCGGGTTAGGATCTAAATTGAACATGCACATTTCAATCACGTATGAACAAAATACAGACCTGATTTGATTTGAAAACATGATCGATTGAGGCACAAATATTATAAGCATGAATCAAATAAATATTATTTAATCAAAGAAATCATCCTAGCTTAAATAAAATTAAGCTAACATTGTTGTAAGCACGAATAAAAAACACATAGCAAACATTTTTAGATTAATTCAAAGAATGGAAAGATTAAAACCAAATCAAAGTGGCTGTCACCCAAGACTTTGACTGACTAGGCTTATTCGCTCCTTTGCTAATGCCTCTCCAAGGTGGCCGACCAAGGGCTCTTTAAGAGGCTTAATTGCTAAAATCTCTATGAAGTGATGATGCTAGGCCTGAGGAATGGAAAATGCTCAGGAGAATTGAGAGAAAAGAGAGAATGATGAAGGATGGGGGATGAGGGAATCAGGGGGTCTTATTTATATGTGAAGGGAGGGGGTAGTTTGCTAAAAATAGCGGGGTTTAGTCTCTTCAAGTTTCTTCAATGAGTGGACGACCATGATTAGTGGATTTTGAGTTGAATTTTGCTTGATTTTTAAGCAATTCAAATGCCATAACAACTCAAGACTGAGACTTGGTCAAATGTAAATATTCGGGTAAATCTCTAATTTCTTCAACATTACAAGGACCATGTGTAATTAAACCAAAAAGTGGATTATGTGGACAGCCATGTGTAGTCGAATATGGGTTGTCTTGATCTTCAATTTGGACTATTTTTGTAATCCAACGAAGCTATCACACTTGTCCAAAATAAATCAATAAATTAAAGGACCAAAGAATAAAATTTACCAATTTAAATAATTAATTAAAACCCAAATTATTAATGAAATTTTAAAATTAATTATTAAATATAATTTTATATTTTATTATTTAATTTAATCATGCATGACCCATTTTATGTCTTAAAATATAATATGTTCAAATCAATATAAAATAAGTCATTTTATGCATGAAAACTATATAATAAAGCATAAAATCACATTTTAAAATTTCTATGTCCCAATTTCATATTTTCACATATTTCATTAATTTATTAAACAATTACTTAGTTTTAACAATGAATTTAAGTAAAAAAGTGATAAATTACGTAGGAAAAATCCTATATATTTTTCAGTTTACATACCCTGATCTCAAATCCAACTTGGTAAACCATCTCCTACTGCCAAGTTGATCAAATAAATCTGCAATAAGAGGAATAGGGTAACTGTTCTTCACAGTGATCTTGTTTAGAGCTCGATAATCGATGCACATTCTCAACGACCCATCATGTTTCTTTTGAAACAACACTGGCGCACCATATGGAGATTTAGATAGCCTAATGAATCCCGCATCTAAAAGTTCCTTCAATTGTTTCCACAACTCTTCTAATTTTGGCAGAGACATACGATAGGGGGTCCTTGCTGGCGGCACCATGTTGGACACTAACTCAATCTTGTGGTCCACCTCCCTCTTGGGTGGAAAAATTTTGGGCAACTGAGTGGGCTTCACATCCCGAAAAGACTGCAACAATTGGCCTACTTCTTTCGAGATCTCACCAACAGACTTAACAATCTCCTCGATCTTTAAGATGGCTAAATAGGAGACTTCATCTCTACGTACTCCTTTAGGAAATTGAATTGTTGACAATGTTTTCCCATCCAAGCTTCTTTTGCTTTTCATTCTCATCATGCATTGATGGTTTGAACCCAAAATCACCATTTAATTACTCGAAGGAACAATAAGCGGATTAACCCAATCAAGGAAACTTAATCCAACCAAAAAATCATAGTCATCAAGTGGTATGACCTTAATGGATACCTTGCCGGTCCAATTGCCAAGTTGGAGATCCACTCTATTTGCAACCCCCTTGATTGGAACACTTTCTTAGTTCACCGTTTTGATCTGACCGGACTCATTCTTTTTCTTGAGACCAAGTTTACGAGCAGCCTCTTCAAACATGAACAAATCAGACGGACCTGTGTCGACAAGCGTTGTAACACCCCTAACCCTTATCTGATGCCGAAATAGGGTTACAGAGCATTATCGAACTTATAACTCAAACATCAAACATTTCATATTCACAAATAATTCAAGTAAAAAACCATCCAAATACATCCATACAGTCCCTGATATGAGCCCTCGAGGCCCCAAATAGACATTAAAAGTGGTTCGAAACTAAACCCAATACTTTAGAAATTTTTAGAAAAACATTGAAAATTTTCAAAGTGCAGGGGACACACACCCATGTGGACAGATCGTGTGGGCATTCAAAATGGGATCACATGGTCATGTCCCAGCCCGTGTTCGACCCTCGTGTAGCTCTCTGACTTGGGTCACAGGCTAAGCCACACTCCCGTGTACTAGGTCGTGTGCCAATTGAAATGGCTTCACACACCCGTGTGCCAGGCCATGTGAAAACTGGAGGGTATACTGACTTGTACCACATGAACAAGCCACACACCCATGTGCTAGGCCGTGTGCCAATCGAAATGGCCTCACATGCCCATGTGCCAGACTATATGCTAGGTCGTGTGAAAACTAGAGGGTATACTGACTTGTACCACACGGCCAAGCCACACGCCCGTGTGAAGCTACTGACTTCGTTTCAAAAAAAGTTACAGGGGAAACACGGCCGTATCACCTGGCCGTGTGTCACACACGGCTGAGACACATGCTCACGTCTCTGCCTGTGTGGATAAAATAGGCCATTTTTCAAGTCATATTTCTCACCCAAATTGGTACAAACCTAAATACAAAAATTTGCATATAACTATGGCCTAATTAGGCATTCATAGCCAACCAATATCAAGCTTATAATGTCTTATAATAGCACACACAACCATGATACTCTTAAGCACCTTAAGAGACTATCCATGATCATGCAAACTAAGTAGTTCAAACATGCCTAAAAGATCAAACACTTACATGATATACATATATCAATATAACAAGGCCATTCACTTATATATACATAACAAATTGTATCAAAACAAGCTAAATCAAATGGCTAAATACTTGACCAAACCATATAGGTTACACCAGCCAAACAACCTATACATGCCATTATAACCAAAATTATAAACCATAAGTACCAAAATAGCCGATAGATAGTGTGATGAAATCTCCGACAACTTCCAACCTGAACAAGCTTCTGATATCTATAAATCACCAAAAAAGATAAACAGAGTAACCAATTAGGCTTAGTAAGTTCACAACTTAAAAATAAAGTTGACCGCTTCAATTTATAAGCGTAATCCATTTAAGTCAATCCAACGTGTCTTGGCCTTAGCCTAAACAACAATAACCTCTCAAGGTTAAATATCACATTATCAAGCCAATTTACCACAGAACATCATAACATAAGTATCCACTACTTACGTGCATTTATAATTCCAACATGTGGCTAAACATATTTCAATCATCCAAAAAACTCATACCATTCCATACTACCATAGCAATTCTAATAGAATCATTTGCCAATCTTTCATGCTTCACATACCTATTTAACCATAAATGAAGTGAAACAAGGTACATCACAACTCAATTTGGCTCAAAAGCCTAACATATAATCATTAATCAATATAGCCATGTATTCATATAAAATCGAAAATCTCCTTTTCATGATCACCATTATATTTCCATTTAGGCATTTACCATTTCAATGCATAACTTATAAGTTTTATGTGGTATAATCCAACCATAACTTGGCCAAAGCCTAAGCATATATACACCAACCATGTTAGTCATGTAAATTCACCTATTAATCAATAATCATGGATGAACTCAACAAATAGTTAAATTTCCATATCATGTATCAATAAGTCATGTAAAATCATTTCCATGTATATCCTGTAAATACCTATGCTAGATCGTATCGAACTCATATAAATTCGTAATAGAATTGTGTATGAATTTAACAATTATTAAGTTCCATGTACAGGTAACATATATACCGTATATCTGTGTATCATATATATATATATACCATTTTCCATATAATCCATATATATACCTAAAATAGTTGGTATTGAACTCATGTTATATCATATCAGAACATTGCACTTTGAACTTAGAATATCATAGGATACTTGGGTAGTGCACACTAAGTGTATTGAACGGTAATCTATCAATTCATCTTTGACATTTGTTGTGCCACAGCCTAGTTGTGGTCTTATCATCAGAATGCCATAGCCCAGCTATGGTCTTACATATAAACACTACCATGGTCTTAAGTTCATAGTGCCATAACCCAGTTATGGTCTTATTCATATATGCTCATACGAGTGATAATCTGTAAGCTCCTCCGACCTGAATAACGGTATGCTCATGTGAGCTGTGGTGAGGCTGCAACATATGCAGGACCTCAACCAAATCGGTAACCCTAATGACATTGTCATTTGTATCCTACGAGTTCTTAAGGTTCAAACAGAGCTCGATATTTTTCATACAACGTTGATTATGCGTTCGATAATTATAAGTAGTAATTAAATCATTCACATTCATGCATTTCAATTAAAGCATATAATACGAAATTTAATTATACGAACTTACCTCGATGAGTTTACGTAGATTTGAAGGCGATTAAATCTGAGATTTTTGCTTTTCCTCGATCTAACTCTGTATGATGTCTAACCAGATCTAAATGAATGAATTTAACTCAACTCAATACTAAACACATTCAATTTAGTACAACACACATTTTTGGCAAAATTACCATTTTGCCCCTAAACTTTTAATTCTTTGCAATTTAGTCCCTAGGCTCGTAAAATGAAATTCATTAAATTTCATCACTCAAGCCTAGTCAAATATCTTATAAGCCAACAGCAACCCATAAATTTCATAATTTCACATATTTAACACATAATTTTCATATTTCACAATTTAATACCTAATTATTAATTTCATCAAAAATTCCTTAGCAAATTTTGTTTATCTAACAACAACCATTATTTTTCTACCATTAAACTTCAAAACCTTAACATATTCATCAATGGTAAAACTCAAATACTTTAATAGTTTCAAAATCAAGCTAGCTGGATCTAGTTGTAACGATATTAAAAACTTAAAAATTATAAAAAACAGGACAAAAATCATAACTAATTGGAAAGAAGAAGCTTGATCGAATGTTGCTCAGCCAAAAATGACTTCTTTCCTCTTCATAGTCAGTTGAAGAAAGAAAGAAAAGATGATAACTTTGCTTTCATTTATTAACTTTTGTCTTTATATGCTTAAATACCAAAATACCCTTTACATCATTTAATAATAACACAATTGCCAAGCCAACATCTTCCACTATCACATTTAATGGTCTAATTTCCATATAAGGACTTCCACTTTAAATTTCTATAGTTATTTATTACCTTTAGCTAATAGAACACAACTTTTTCACTTGACGTGATTTAGTCCTTTTTTATCAAATTGAGCATACAAATGGTAAAATTTCTTAACGAAATTTTTATTCTATAATACTATCAATTTGTAGATCACAAAATAATATTAAAATAAATTATTTGGCCTCAAATTTTTGGTTCGCGAAACCACTGTTCTGATTTCACTGAAAATAGGCTGTTACAAGCTCATCCAATTTTCTACCAGCCACAATGATGTATACAAACATCAGCCCGTGACTCGCCTTATCTTCGACACCCCTTAGTATCAAACCAAGATTGTTATCCTCCACATCTGACTCCACTTTTGCTTCCATAGAAGATAGTATAGCCTTCTTTGGATAGTCCTTAATCATATGTGGGCCATCACAATGGAAGCAATTTATAGGCCTACTCTTCCTTTTCTCCTAAGGGTTCTTACTATTTTCGTTCCTAGTGGGCCTTTCTTTGTCTCCCCCAATATTTCCCTTTCGAATGAATTTGGGCTTAGAAGACTCAGACTTGTCTTTCTTCCCACCAAATTTAGCAAATGATTCTACTATAGACATGGCCTTGGTAAGCTCTTGGACTTCTCGGCATTGCAACTCTTGCTTCGTCCATGGTTTCAACCCATACATGAAGGAAAATAATGTTTCTTTCTCACCCATATTTGAGATTTGAAGCATGAGTCTGCTAAACTCTTGCACATACTCCCTCACAGTGCCTTGTTGCGCAAGCCGATGCAACCTTTCTTGAGCTTCATCCTCGGCATACTCTAGATAAAATTGTGCTTTGAAATCACATTGAAACTCCTCTCAAGTCCAAATTCTGATCCCACCACGTCTCACATCGGTGGACCTACGATGCCATCACCATAAAGTAACATCAGTAAGGTACATAGCAGTAGTAATTACCTTAGTGGCATCGTCTGTGATGCCAAAGCCTTGGCACGAAAGTATTGCTCAATTCCCCACAGAAAATTGTCCACATCTCTTGTGAACCTTGTTCCGTTGAACTCCTTGGGCTTGGGAACATCCACACTGGGCTTAGGTGCGACAACAGCTAACCCTCCATTACCCAAAGCAGCCTTGTAGATTGTGAGTTTACCCTTGAGCTCCGCAATCTCCCCTTTCAAGGATGTCATCATAGCTTCAATTGCATCATCCCTACCAATAAGTTTTTCAATATTATCCAACACATACACTTTGAGTTGCTTCTGCATAATTTGTAACTCATCATTAAGCTTATCATCGACATCATCAATCTTCTCCTTGATTTCCCCCACGGATTCCTCGAGAGTGACAACTCGATCCTCCAAAGCTGACAGTATGTCCCTCAAATGACTAGCTTTTCTAACCCTCCCACGGGTTTCCATTCCCTCAACATTTTTAACAACTTCTTTTTACATCTTTCAACGATGCCTTCAAACGCTAGCTCGGATACCAACTATCACGGACTTAGATTTTTCCCATGCGATATGTGCGACTTTAGGCAGTTTCTTTGCTAAAAAATGCCTAAGTTAGCCTAACTCGCAATAATTGAGGATTTAATAGAATTCTTCTAAGGGTCCAACAAAGAATAGCAGAAGAACGAAGTAAGAACAAACTTGAAATGTGAACAAATGCCACAGAGAAGCAAGAACACTTGAGAGAAAAGTTTGAGTGAATGCTCTCAAAATTCTATTAATAACTGAATGAATCTACAATGAGGGGGATGCCTATATTTATAGCTGAGCCTTCCCAAAATCAATGGTATAGATCAAACTACATCAATGGCTATAGATCAAACTACATCAATGGCTAAGATTAAAATCTATCTAGATATCAAATCTCTAAGATTACAGAATCGTATCATCTAAAGATTACATTTAATATCTAGGATCACATATCTTTGAAGATCACCTTCCATATTTGCCAAGCATATCTTTGAAGATTACTTTCCATATTTACCAAGCTCCGAAGATGGGATTTCAATCTCTCCAAGCAATGGACCAGTTCGATTGAGCCAAATGACCTCCCTCGAATACGATGGATTGTACAAGTTCGTCATGGTTGCGGGCTCCCATGTGCAACCCGTGACACTTGCAGTTGCATATAGTCTCCATGGGCTGCTCCAAATTGCATATAGTATTCATGGGCTGCATAATCCAACAATGAATTTAGCCAGACAATCGGCTTGATGACCCAAAGATGGACAACAACAAAATGGGCACTTGCAACCAGCCCAAAACTCAAGTCCAACATGGACCTATTACATGATTAAAATAAAAACTAATAACAATTACATAAAATTATCCAACTTTTCCTAGAAACAAAAAGGTTCATGGAACTGTATTTTTTTTAAAAAAATCATTGTAAATGTTAGGGTTTCAAAATATAAAAGCCATTTTATTTTTTTAATGAAAACGGACTAAATGTTATTAACTTAGTAAAGAAAGTCCCAAGAAAGACGGTTGGGGAAACCAGAACTGTAAAAAAATAACCCTAAAAAAATTTATTGTTCACAAATAAAAATTTAACATCCACTCTTTAGCTTATAGAAGCATCACGTGTTGTGGCTGCCCAAGAGCGTGCATATTAAAACAAACGATTTTGGAAAAACTATTTTCAAAAGTGATTTTAACTGCAAGGGAACGGTGATAGTTGTAATATTTGTAGTGTCAATCGGACACTTGAGTATCCCAAGGTTCGAACCCAAAGGATTGACAAGTGGGTAAATGTGTTTATCAAGTTAATTATAAGTTAAGGAATTAATAATCCAATCGAGTCAAAAATTGTTAGTGAAGTCCAAATAAAATTGTTTATAAACTAAAATTAAACTATTAATTAAACCAACTAAGCTAAACTTTCTTCCTAATGTTTTAGATAATGTAAATGATTAAATGATGCTCGATTGATTAGTTGAATGCTAATTAAACTAATGAACCTATATTGATTATATTGGTTGTCACTCTTAGTTAGGAATCTCCTCTCTTTCTTATCCTAGATTAAAAGATACCACCTAAGGTTACCTCTTGGTCTCACCTAGGCATATCGATTACCTCTTAGTCTCATTACTTGACACAATTATATCAAACTATCTAAGGATAAAATCTCATCTCGATCTTGTTTATCTAGTATTTTCACTAAAGGTGCCAGTTTTAATGTATTAAGCATTTCAATATAACCGAACAACCAATCCATCAAGAATAGACATCAACTTAAGCTAACAAACAACCAAACAATCAATAATTCAAAAAATTTAGCACATACTCAAACTCAAATTCCAAAAAAAAACATTTTATCAAACATATTGTAAGCATAAAATGAAAGCAAAGGGTTTAAGAAAATGATCATGCACTTGACAAAGATCCATTGAAGCCCGAGGGGTTGTGCATCATTATTTACAAAATCTTTAACAATAAGGAAGAAAGAAAATTGTCACACTAAGATCTAACCTAAAAATAAATAAAGGAAACTTAAATTAAAAATGAAAAGGAAAAGAAAAAGAAAAGAGAAATAAAACCTAATATAAAAACTATAAACCCTAAAGAAACTATTCAGTCACCAAAAATCTAGAATGAAAGGCTTATAAAGTTGTATTTATAGCCTACTAACATTTAAATTGACGTTGACTATTTTGCCATTAAGCAAAAAAGAAAACATAAGCTTGTTTGGACACAAAATTGCCCCTATAGTTTTTGTAACGCCCTGATTTATTTAACTTTTTTTATATGAATTTTGTCATAATTAAGTATTTCTTTTAGTGGTTAAGTGATGTTGGTGTGTGTTTGAGCTCTTGGGTTTAAGTCTCACTTTTGGAAATTCTGTTTCTTATCCTAGCGTTATCCCTTTTGGGTGGGCTTATGTTATATTTTTGATCAACTCATATTAGAATGAGCATGCTGGTTCAAGTGGTAAGGTGTTAGCTAGCTTTAGGGTTTTGTGTTCGAACCCCTGTGTGAGCGAAGGATGTTATTTTTGCTTCTGTGAGTGAGTGCTGGTTGTGTAGTAGAAGTTTGGTGAGATTGAAAGTCTATGGTAGTTGGAGGAGGTTAGTGGTCAGTTTTGGTGAGATTTGGTAGTTAGTGGGGTTGTGGTAAGTTGGGAATTTAGTTTGAATTAATTTTTACTTTTTATTTTTTCCATAAAATCTCCCTTCCTGTCTTTCTGATGTTATTTTTACCCCTTCTTTTCTCTGCAACTTTTTATTTTATTTTCTCTCTATTCTGTTCAACAAATCAATCGTTCTAATCATTGGGGTTTGGCATTTCAATTGTTCTTCATTCGTCTTAGTATGTAAGCTCATTTGTGTAACATCCCTAACCCGTATTCATCGCTAGAACAGGATCTCGGAGTATTATCGGAGTTTACAAACATTCAGATGCAATTCATATTAAAAATACCATTCATACTCAAAAATTTTCTTATTGTCCCCAGAATGGGCCCTCGAGGCCCACTATGAACATTAAAATTGATTCAGGACTCAATCTGGATCTCATAAAACTTTTCGCAAAATTTCCAAATTTCTCTAATGAACAGTGCCCACACGTTCGTGTGGTCTAGGGACACGCCCATGTGATCAGGCCATGTGGCTCACACGGTCATAGGACATGCCCATGTCTCAAGCCATGTGGCTCCACACGCCCGTGTCCCCCACCCGTGTAACTCTCTGACTTGTAAGGTATAAGTAAATTGAAGTCACACGACCAAGTCACAAGCCCGTGTGCTAGGTCGTGAGGTAAATTTAATTTTCAAAATTGTAACAACCCAAATTTAGGCCTAGTAGAATTGGGCTTATTGGGCCTTGGCCATGGGAGCGTTTAAATTTTTTGAGAATAAGAGAATGACCCTAATGCAAGTTGGACCTATTAGGTGAGTGATTTTGAAAGGTTAGGGGGTTTCTATGAAGTCCCGGGATCAAACCTGGGCTTAGGAAAAATTTTGGTTTTAGGTGAATAAAACCCTGAGAGTTAGTAAGTAGGCTTTAAGAATAAAATGTGAAGAAGAATGACACAAATAGAGTTGTGGTCTAGTGGCAAATGATGCCACATGGGAGACAATAAAGTGACGCCATAGAGGAAGCAAAGGGTCCAAGGTTCAAGTCTTGGTGCTTGCATTTCTTTTAAATTAACTTTTTAAATGGATTTAGACTTTGGCTGTAGACTTATCTTTAGTTACGCACATTTTAAGACACAAGATGGGTATGTGGCAAGGTGGTTGTGGCGTCACAAGGGAAGCATAGAGGGGGAGAGTTCGAGTCTCACAAGCTGCATTTTGGTGGCTATTATTTTATGCTTGGGAGAAGAGGAAGCAAAGTGGGGATCAAACTCTGCCATTGAGGTTGGAGAATGAGTCAAACACTTTGAATGGGTGGATGAGAGGAATTCAAGGAGAATATCATGGAGAGAATCAAGGGATTGGGGTGAGAGGTGGTAGTGGCCGAATTTGGGAGTGTGTGGGGATGAGAATTTTGGCTAGAGAGGGGTGTTGTGTAGCAAATTCGACAGCCTAGTGTATGAGTTGAACCGAAAATTCCCCTTGGGTGTGTATTTTCTCTTTTTGTTCATTTTTTCAGAAACTCTTTTTGGGAAGCATTTGAGGCACTCTTTCTCTTGTTCACATTTCGTCTTACCTCTTGTGTTCTTTTTCATTTCTTTTGTTTGGTGTCTAAATTGCTTTAGCCGAAACTTCTCTTACTCATCTATCCTCTTGTGGCATCTATTTCTTCTCTTTTCGTAAAGCCAAAAAGTCACCTCTACTTCTATTTTGTTTTCCCTTAGCCGAACCTCTAATAGCCAAAAACTTGGTTCTCTTCTGTCTGTCGAATCTTCCTCCTTGTTCGGTTATTCTCTAGTTGCAAGGTAATGGTTTCTTTTCTATTTTAGTTCTTTTCCTCTTTTCTCTCTTTAATAACCGAAACATTCAACTTTTAACTCTATATGGTCTAGGCCAAATTCACTCACACTCTTTCATCTCGAGATCTTTTTGATCTCTGTGCTGAGAGCGGAATCTTGTGGTTAGTTATTTGTCAATCGTTGTCGTGCGTTTGTAGGTAAGTATAATAGTGGCTGAATGGGGGATAGTTGGTGGCTCTTTATTAATTTCTGAGATTCCTTGTGGCCGAAAGGCCGTTTCTATGTTGTCTTGAAGCAACATTGCTAATTTGTGCTCATCTTTAGGGACTCGTGTTCGTAATCAAAGGTTGTAAATCAAATACTCTTGTATAGCAAGGAGTGGTCGACCTCTGGTGTTGGAATCGGTGGTTAGCACAACTCACTAATCAAGAGTTCTTCATGGAAGCAAGTGATAGCCAGCCTGAGGGGGGATTAGGAAGAGTAACAATAGAAATGGACTCGTAGCCCCTGCTCCCAAGTTTAAGCGGCGTAGGTGTCAGCGGTTCGGGACTTTTCGCCTAGATGCGGAAGGGTGCCGACATCTGGTTCAACTAGGTAAATTGCAGTTGCTCGATCTAGTGAAGGTGACGATGTTTGTGATTGTATAGTGCTCTACGTGATCAGGTGTGTAATCTCACACCCATCTTGATAAATGCATGTGATGTTTTGTGAATCGGCCAAAAGTCAAAAAGCTGAAAAGCTGGCAACTGTGACCGCTCGAGCATACGAACGCTCGTGGTGGTAAATAGAGACACTAATGATGATGATGGATTGTTGAGAGTGATGCAAGCACTCTCACAAAACTAAGGCTGTAATGGGCTTGATCGAACTGAAACGGGCTAAATGGGCCTAATGGGCTTACGAGCCCACAGAGGCAAAATCGATGGAGAAATACTGAATGATTGATTCGACTGCGAAGTCTGCGTGTAACATCCTGAATTAATGGGCCTATGTGCCTAGTGTGTGTATGTATTTAAGGTGTTAATTTAACTATTATGGGTCCAAGTTGGGCTCAGAATGTGGTCAAGGCCTTGGTGAATTCTTGCTTGGGCACTATAAGGTTTAAAAGGTGGTATCTGTGTTTAAAATATCAAAATGGGCTTGTGGCCCAGTGGTTAGTGACGCCACTTAGGGAACAAGGAGGTGACGCCATACAAGGGGAGTAAGGGGCCCAAATTTAAGTTTCATGGAGCCCAATCTCTTTTAATTTAAGTTAGCTAATTTTTAGCATTAGGGTTAGGTAGAGTGGACGGCTACAAGGCTCAAATGTAGGAGGATATATGTATAGGATATTGTAGATATTATAGTTGATAATATGAAAGATACAAGGGGAAAAAGATAGGAGCTATCTGCAAGGCTAGGTGTTGGCCGAAATTCCATCATCTAGAGGAGTGAAGAAATCGACTTCTTTAATGGCAGGGGGTGCCAAAATTTCGATGCTATTTGATTAATTGATTGGTTATTATGAAAGGTGTTTTCGATTTTAAGCAGTAGGTGCCGAAATCTTCTATAAATAGAGGGGATATCTCTTCAATTCTGGCATTTGGAACCCTATTCTTTTCTTCTTTTCTTGTGCCAAAATTCTCAGTATTCCTCTAAAATTCTTTTCTTTTGATTTCTTCAAAAGCCGAAACCTCCCAATCTTCTCAACATCTTTCCTTTCAAAAGTCGAAATCCTGAATTCTTTTCTCATCTCCATAGCCGAATATACCCTATTCCTTCTGCCGATTCCTTCAACTAAAAGCCAAAACTACTTAGATCTCTTTTTATTTTCTTCTCTTCTTGATCTCCTCAAAATCTGAGAATTCCTAAGAGTTGACGAATTTCCTGTAAAGGTAAGTATTGGTCAGTTCTATTGTTCTTGTTATTTTTCAGCTTTTAAGCCAAAGCTGAATGGCTAGATGGTTTTTAGGACCATCCTTAGATTGACGTTCTCTTTCTGATCTTGTGTTCTATTTCTTCGGGCGGCATTCCGGATTTGTAGGGAATCAAATTGCCTAGGATTCTAAGTCAGAAGTTGGTAAGCATTCAAATCACGTTTTCGTGATTTAAGGTAAGATGATTTTCTCTAGATTTTCATTAGATTCGTTTATTGTATATGAGATCTTAACTTCATGTTGTGGAGTAACGACCATGTGTTGTGATAGTGGTTCTGATAAAGACTTATGACGGATTTAAATATGGATCAGGCGAAGGAGAGAATCCCTAAGTTTAAGAAACGAGCAGCATCTACCGTTCGAGATTGGCCATCTGGTTGTGGACCAGCTTCTGAACAACACCTTAGTCAGATAGCGGTCATGTTGGCTACGGATAGCGTCAACTTAGAGGGTTTCGTTCTAACGGTAATAAGATTTGTAGATTTCTAACACACACTTTCTAATTGTTTTTTATGTGTTATGGGCTAAAAAGCCGAAAAGTGGCTGTGTAGATAGTCGAATAAAGCCCTAAAAGGGTTAGGCAAGGATGCCAGGTACTCAATCATAGAAATCGCTATGTATGACGAAATATATGAAGTATGTATGATGTTTTCCTTATGTATGTATGCATGGGGGGAAATATGATAAAGAGGGGAAGTGCATGATGGGTCACATGATGATCGGTGGTAGAAATCCCATGAATATAAACATGGGTCACATGGTGACCGGTGGTAGAAATCCTAAAAATAAAATGTTAGGTCACACAGTGATCGGTGGCAATGCCACGTTTAATGATTTGAATAATGAAATAGGCGGTTAATTTGTCGTTATGGTGTGTAGCGGATGGAGGGTTGATTGTAGAAATCCCCAATGAGAGACGGTTGGTACGGGTTGGTGTGTAGAGGATGGAATCCTAGGATGGGTTGGGCCATTCATTATGTATTGTTTATCATGTAATATGATTGTTGCCTTTATGTATGGGCCTAGGCCTATAATGTGTTTGTAGGTCTCAGGTCAGTGTGTTCGGAATTTATGCACTGAGTCTTGGTGACTCACGCTTTCATTTTCTCTACTCTTTTAGATGAGCAGTAGATCGTGGACATGGGAGCCGAGACAGAGTCGACGGGCCATCAAGACTATTACTATTTCCATAGACTATTTTTGGTTTTAGATTTCATTTATGTTTTAATTTTTGGGAACATCTTTGTGTAATAAGGCCTCCATAACTTAGATTCCGATTTATTATCTTGTTATGTTGGGTTTTTACAAACTTATGTTTTTTTTAAAGTCTTAAATATAAAATGAAATGATAAACGGGCTTTTCAAAACCAATCAAAGCAAGTATTAAAGTTATTTTGCAAAACCTCACATTTAACAGACTATTCGGCTAAAATAAGCGAAGTTTTTCCAAAACCCTTCAGAGTAAAGTTTTTAAGATTTAACCTATAGCATACCAGATCTGGTAATGATGTATGGGCCGAGTTTGGGGTGTTACATTTTTGTATCAGAGCGTAGTTCAAAACTCGGGCTGTGAAATGGGTGTAGTGATGTTTTAACATGGATTTGAAAAAAAATTCTAGAAGATATGGCCTTCGAGTCTACCAACACTCGATCCACGTAGGTAAGTACCCTAACTCTTGTTGTGATATATTTATTGGGTTGATGGGCTTTATGGACGTAGACTAGGATAATAATAGTGATGGACTCTAGGCTTAGTTAAACAACTCTTCAATTTCATAAGATTTAAATCCAACCAAACAAACCTGTGAGCAAGTTGCGAGATTAGGGTGTGGCAACAGGCATACGCATGTCTAGGATTGGATTTAGGGAGAGCTTGGTATTTAAGTAGTCCTAGTGACTCACCTCCTCTTCGCTAGAATCCTACCTAGTGTGTAGTGACTGTTCCCCTTAGCCATGGGGACTTGTTGACGGGCCAAAATTTATAATTAAAACCCGAGAGGGACCAGCCACCCTATTTTGTAAAATTACTAAAAAACCTCTAGTTTTGAAAATTTCTGAAATACCCCTAATTTGTAAAATTATTAAAATACCCCTGATGTGTAAAATGACCAAAATACCCCTAATTTGTAAAATTACTGAAATACCCCCAGACCCTTCAAATTACCAAAATACCCTTATCCTAAAAAATCACCAAGAAACCCTATTTTAAAAAAAATTATTATGATAATACCCATATAGGATAAAATTACAAAAATACCCCTGGTAGTAAAATGACGAAATACCCCTAAGTGAGTAATGTGAGTTCATGAATGTTTGATTGTGTGGTTAATGAATGTATGTGTTGCTCTGATTGATGTGAAATGAATGAGAATTCTAGAATTAAGAGTACAGACTCAAGGACCGAAGTTGTAGATAGAATACGAATTCGAAAGAACCACTGTTAAAACTACTTTCCATAAGATTGTCCGTCATTAATCAGTGGAAGAAAACTATTAAATCATAACATTTTTAATCAGATAAATCGTGAACTGTAGAATGAACACTAGAGGACGTGGTGTGCGTGGCCGAGGTAGAGGCAGATTGCCGTGTCAGAACCCGTAAGGTCTGGTCACGAGTCCGGAACGAGGTACCAGTGCCACCAATTATGGAGGCAGAATTTCAAGATCAGACGGCCGGAGATGATGCTGTATCTCAGGCTATGTTAAGGGTTTTAGAGAAAGTTGCTGGAGCAGGTGTGGGCACAAGAGCCCGAAAATCTGTGCCGAAACGACTTAGGAGCAACGGGGCAAAAGTGTTTAGGGGAATCTCTGGTATAGCCCCAAGCTCAACTGAGTATTTGTTAGAGGCAATTGAACACATAATGGACGATCTGGATCTCACGGAGGAAGAGAAATTGAAAGGAGTTATCTCTCTTTTGAGGGATGAAGCCTACCAATGGTGGCTCATGGTTAAGGATGGTACAGTGGCTGACCGCATCACATGGGAGTTCTTTAAAAAAATGTTTCAGAACAAGTACGTTGGATCTTGCTATGTGGATGCGCAGCGCAGAGCATTCCTAAACCTGGTTCAAGGAAGTAGGTCCGTAGTGGCGTACGAAGTAGAATTCTTACGCTTGAGCCGTTATGCTTGAGGGATAGTGGCCACGGAGCATGAGCGGTGTGTTTGGTTTGAGGATGGCCTGAAGGACGAATTACATGTGTTGATAGCTTCGCAACAAGAGCGGGAATTTACGGTACTTGTGGAGAAGGCTAAGATAGCGGAGGAGGTGAAACGGACGGAAAAGCTGAACTGGGATAGAGATAGGGGTGGAGGTAAGAGAAACTTTGGATCATCGGGGACAAATAAAAGTAATCAAAAAAGACCTAGGCCAGACGGGCCGAGATGAGATAATAGACCTGCTGTTGCTAATCAGACACTGAAGTGTGCTCAATATGGTAAATCCTATACAGGTGCGTGTAGAGCAGGCAGTGGAAAGTGCTTTAGGTGTGGGTCTTTTAACCATTAAGTTAGGAACTGTCCGCAGTCGAAGGGTAATGAGGGGCCCACGGGTCAAGGGAATGTCCAGCCTGGCAGAGGAGGTGGTGGGGCAGCCAGATGTGGTAATGGTTTCGGTCGGGGCCGTGGAGTAGCAGGCCGAAGGGCCAAAAATACTGAAGCGAGACAACCGAGGTTAGTCTATACTGTCAGATGTCGAGAGGAGGCTGACGCACTGGATGTTATAACCGGTACGTTCTTAATTTTTGGTTTGCCCTATATTGCGTTAATTGACATCAGATTGACACATTCATATGTTGCTAGTAGGGTATCTGAAACTTTAAGTGTAGATGCTAAGGTTTCCTCTAGGGAAATGACTGTAGTAAGCCCATTAGGACATTCTGTCGTGGTAAATAAGCTTTATCGGGAAATACCTTTAGAGGTTCAGGGGATAGTTTTTCGAATGGATCTAATGGAATTACCGTTCAGGGAGTTTGATTTAATCATAGGCATGGATTGGCTTGTGCAGTATTAAGCTAATCTAGATTGTGCAGCTAAGCGTATGGTGTTAAAAACCCCTGAGGGTGACGAAGTGTTGGTAATACCCCTGAGGGTGACGAAGTGTTGGTAATAGGAGAATGGGGGAACTATCTGTCAAACGTGGTAACCGCCCTAAGAGCAGAAAGGATGGTGAGAAAAGGGTGTGAGACAGTCTTAATGTTTGTTCGTGCTATGGAAGGTAAGGAACTAACAGTGGAAATGTTAGGACGGTGAAGGAATTTCCTGATGTTTTCCCGAAGAGCTTTCGGGATTACCTTCGGATCGTGAAGTGGAGTTTGGAATCGATCTTTTTCTAGAAACAGTGCCAGTATCGATAGCTCCATACCGAATGGCACCAAAAGAGTTGGTGGAGTTGAAAGCGTAGATTCAAGAGTTGTTGGACAAAGCATTTATTCAACCTAGTGTGTCGCCGTGGGAAGCACCGGTTTTATTCGTTAAAAAGAAGGATGGGTCAATACGTATGTGTATTGACTATCGCCAATTGAATAAGTTAATGATCAAGAGCAAGTATTTGTTGTCGAGGATCGATGACTTGTTTGGTCAGTTGAAGGGGCCCTCAGTCTTTTCGAAGATAGATCTGAGGTCAGGGTATCATCAGCTTAAGGTTAAGGAGGCTGATATTCATAAGACGCCCTTTAGGACTCGCTATGGTCACTATGAGTTCATGGTGATGCCATTTAGGTTGACCAATGTGCCAGCAGCATTTATGGATATGATGAACCGAGTGTTCCAACCCTACCTAGATTGGTTTGTCGTGGTTTTTATTGATGACATCTTGGTTTATTCAAGATCGGGGGAGGAGCATGACTCATATCTGTGAATAGTTTTGCAGATCCTAAGGGAAAAGCAGTTGTATGCCAAATTCAGTAAGTGTGAATTTTGGCTGAAGGAGGTTACTTTTCTAGGGCACGTTGTGTCGGCTGAGGGGATTAGGGTAGACCCTCGAAAGATTGAAGCAGTGATGGAGTGGAAACAATCTAAGTCTGTGGCTGAGATTTAGAGTTGTTACGGAAAGAAGTTCTATTTGTTTGGTCTGATAAGCAACAGGAGAGTTTCGAGAAGTTAAAAAGGATTTTGATGAAAGCTCCGGTGTTGCTTCAGCCAGAGGCTGGGAAGGAATTTGTGATTTATTGTGATGCTTCACTCACGGGATTAGGATGTGTGTTGATGCAAGATGGAAAGGTTGTAGCATACGCATCTCGGCAGTTAAGACCGCATGAAGCAAATTATCCCACCTATGACCAGGAATTGACAGCAGTGGTCTTTGCTTTGAAGATTTGGAGGCATTATCTTTACTTAGAGAAATCAATCATTTTCACTGATCATAAGAGTTTGAAGTATCTTTTGACTCAGAATGAGTTGAATTTAAGACAGAGGAGGTGGATCGAGTTGTTAAAGGACTATGACTGTTCGATCGAGTATCATCCGGGTAAGGCCAATGTGGTGGCAGATGCTCTAAGCCGTAAGGTGATCTCTGACTTGATAGCGATGTTTACTCACCTTAGTCTATACGACGACGGGAGTTTATTGGTGGAACTTCAAGTGAAACCCTCATGGGTCAGTCTGGTTAAGGAAAAACAGCAAACAGATAAGTTGCTAAAGGGGAAGGTTCTGGATGGAGCAAGTGAAAAACCAATGGAGTTTTAGTATGAATGAGGAAGGGCTGTTATGTTTCCAAGGGAGATTTTGCATGCCGAGGGATCCTGAGTTGAGGCGTAGGATTTTGCAAGAAGCGCATAGTAGTCCATAGGCTATGCATCCCGAGGAGTAAAATGTATCGAGATTTGCGGGAACAATTTTGGTGGTCGGGCTTAAAATGAGAAGTGACTGAAGTAGTGGCGAAGTGTTTAACCTGTCAGCAAGTAAAGGCGAAGCATCAATTACGATCTGGGTTGTTACAACCGGTAAAGATCCCTCAGTGGAAATGGGAAGGAATCACAATGGACTTCTTTAGTGGGCTACCTCTCACGCCTACGAAGAATGATTCAATTTGGGTGATCGTTGATCGGTCGACGAAGTCCACTCATTTTGTACCAGTTCGGGTCGACTATTCCTTACAAAGGTTGGATAAGCTGTATATAGTGGAGATTGTGAGGTTGCATGGAGTACCTGTGTCGATTATCTCAGACCGAGATCCTAAGTTTATGTCTAGGTTTTAGAGGGCGTTGCATCAAGCGTTGGGTACGAAGTTGAATTTTAGTACATCGTTTCATCCTCAAACCGATGGACAGTCGGAGCGGGTGATTCAGATCTTAGAGGACATGTTAAGGGGTTGTATCATAGATTTCAGAGGTAGTTGGGGGGACTTACTGCTATTGGCGGAGTTTGCGTGCCACAACAGTTACTAGTCAAGTATTTGGATGGCGCCTTACGAAGCATTGTATGGGCGAAAGTGTCGTACCCCTACTTGTTGGACGGAATTAGGGGAAAATCAAATTTTGGGTCCAGACTTGGTCGCTGAGACGGAGGAGAATGTGAAACTGATTTGGGCTAGACTAAAAGAGGCGGTGGATAGACAGAAGTCCTATGCTGACTTAAAGTGTAAGGACATAGAGTTTGCAGTAGGTGACAAGGTATTCTTAAAGGTATCACCATGGAAAAAGGTGCTAAGATTTGGGCGAAAGGGGAAATTAAGTCCCCGCTTCATCGGACCTTATCGGGTGCTGAAATGAGTAGGACTAGTAGTATATCAACTTGAGCTACCCTCAGAGCTAAGTCAAATTCACAATGTATTTCACGTCTCTATGTTAAAATGTTACCGTTCGGATCCATCTCATGTAGTGCCTGTGGAGGAAATCGTGGTAAGACCCGATCTATCCTTCAAAGAGGAACCGGTGGAAATTCTGGATCATGATATCAAGGTGTTGCGAAGGAAAACGGTTCCATTGGTTAAGGTGCTATGGTGGAACCATGGTTTTGAAGAGGCAACTTGGGAACCAGAGGAAGCTATGTGACAATAATACCCTCATCTTTTCTGATCAGGTAATTTCGAGGCCGAAATTTCTTTAAGGGGGTAGAACTATAACATCCTGAATTAATGGGCCTATGTGCCTAGTGTGTGTATGTATTTAAGGTGTTAATTTAACTGTTAGGGGTCCAAGTTGGGCTCAAAATATGGTCAAGGCCTTGGTGAATTCTTGCTTGGGCACTATGAGGTTTAAAAGGTGGTATTTGTGTTTAAAATATCAAAATGGGCTTGTGGCCCAGTGGTTAGTGACGCCACTTAGGGAGCAAGGAGGTGACGCCATACAAGGGGAGTAAGGGGCCCAAATTTAAGTTTCATGGAGCCAAATCTCTTTTAATTTAAGTTAGCTAATTTTCGACATTAGGGTTAGGTGGAGTGGATGGCTATAAAGCTCAAATGTAGGAGGATATATGTATAGGATAATGTAGATATTATAGTTGATAATATGAAAGATACAAGGGGAAAAAGATAGGAGTTATCTGTAAGGCTAGGTGTTGGCCGAAATTCCATCACCTAGCGGAGTGAAGAAATAGGCTTCATTAATGGCAAGGGGTGCCGAAATTTCCATGCTATTTGATTAATTGATTGGTTATTAGGAAGGGTGTTTTCTATTTTAAGCAGCATGTGCCTAAATCTTCTATAAATAGAGGGGATATCTCTTCAATTCCGACATTTGGAACCCTATTCTTTTCTTCTTTTCTTGTGCCGAAATTCTTAGTATTCCTCTGAAATTCTTTTCTTTTGATTTCTTCAACAGCCGAAACCTCCCAATCTTCTCAACATCTTCCCTTTCAAAAGCCGAAATCCTGAATTCTTTTCTCATCTATATAGCCGAATATACCCTATTCCTTCTGCTGATTCCCTCAACTAAAAGCCGAAACTACTTAGATCTCTTCTTATTTTCTTCTCTCCTTGATCTCCTCAAAAGCCGAGAATTCCTAAGAGTTGCCAAATTTCCAGTAAAGGTAAGTGTTGGCCAGTGCTATTGTTCTTGTTATTTTTTGGCTTTTAAGCCAAAGCCGAATGGCTAGATGGTGTTTAGGACCATCCTTAGATTGACGTTCTCTTTCTGATCTCGTGTTCTCTTTCTTTGGGCGGCATTCTGAGATTTGTAGGGAGTCAAATCGCCTAGGATTCTAAGTCAAAAGTTGGTAAGCATTCGAATCACGTTTTCGGGAATTAAGGTAAGATGGTTTTCTCTAGATTTTCATTAGATTCATTTATCATATGTGAGATCTTAACTTCATGACGTGGAGTAACGACCATGTGTTGTGATAGTGGTTCTGACAAGGACTTATGACGGATTTAAATATGGATCAGGCAAAGGAGTGAATCCCTAAGTTTAAGAAATGAGCGGTATCTTCTGTTCGAGATTGGCCACCTGGTTGTGGACTGACTTCTGAACAACACCTTAGGCAGATAACGGTGGTGTTGGCTACGGATAGCGTTAACTTAGAGGGTCTTATTCTAACGGTAATAAGGTGTGTAGATCTCTAACACACTTTCTAATTGTTCTTTATGTGTTATGGGCTAAAAAGCCAAAAAGTGGCTGTGTAGACAGCCGAATAAAGCCCTAAAAAGGTTAGGCAAGGATGCCAGGTACGCAATCATAGAAATCGCTATGTATGACGTAATATATGAAAGTCTGTATGATGTTTTCCTTATGTATGTATGCATGGGGGGAAATATGATAAAGAGGGGAAGTGCATGATGGGTCACATGATGATTGGTGGTAGAAATCCCACGAATATAAACATGGGTCACATGGTGACCGATGGTAGAAATCCCACAAATAAAATGTTAGGTCACACAGTGATAGGTGACAATGCCACGTTTAATTATTTCTGAATAACAGAAACAGGCAGTTTGGCTGTCGTTATGGTGTGTAGCGGATGGAGGGTTGATTGTAGAAATCCCCAAGGAGTGAAGATTGGTACAGGTTGGTGTGTAGAGGATGGAATTCTAGGATGGGTTGGGCCATTCATTATGTATTATTTATCATGTAATATGATTGTTGCCTCTATGTAAGGGCCTAGGCCCATAATGTGTTTGTGGGCCTCAGATCAGTGTGCTCGGAATTTATACACTGAGTCTTGGTGACTCACGCTTTCATTTTCTTTACTCTTTCAGATGAGCAGTAGATCATGGACATGGTAGCCGAGACGGACTTGAGGGGCCATCAAGACTATTACTATTTCCATAGACTATTTTTGGTTTTAGATTTCATTTATGTTTTAATTTTTAGAAACATCTTTGTGCAATAAGGCCTCCATAACTTAGATTCCGATTTATTATCTTATTATGTTGGGTTTTACAAACTTATGTTTTTTTAAAGTCTTAAATATAAAATGAAATGATAAACGGCTTTTAAAACCAATCGGTATAAGTATTAAAGTTATTTTGCAAAACCTCACATTTAACGGACTATTTGGCTAAAATAAGCTAAGTTTTTCCAAAACCCTTCAGAGTAAAGTTTTTAAGATTTAACCTGTAGCATACCAGATCCAATAATGACGTATGGGCCGGGTTTTGGGTGTTACACTGTGAATTCGAGACCAAAAATGTGTCAAATGGGCCACACGAGCGTGTGGGCCCGTTTAGGCCTAAAATGAATTTTAGGCCCAATAGTACCGTAGAAACCCAAAAAAAGAGGTCCCGAGTCGCTCGAGGCAACAGTAGGCCTTCGAAAAGGCCGTTAAATGTCTGAATTACTGAAAAACCCTTGGAGGGTAAATTACCGAAATACCCTTAGAGGGTAAATTACCGAAATACCTCCGTGCTGCAAAATTACTAAAATACCCTTAGAAGGTAAATTACCGAAATACCCCTGGGTTGTGAAATTATCAAAATACCCCTAAATGGGTGAAAAAGTTTGTTATACCCTCGATTAGGGTTGAATATTGTGTATATGATTCTGGTTACATTTTTATCTGTTTGTTATATTGCATTTATACCATGTTGCATGGGTTGGGTTTGATGATCGGAGGAAGTGTAGCCTGATGGCTCTGGCACATATTATTTTAGTAGCTATGCCACATATATATAAGTTACTATTTCGATGGCCTAGCCACAAATATGTGATTAGCAGTTGGTCTGCAATATTGGTGTGATTGGCGGGGTGGGTTGACTTGATCCCCATAGGTGACGATTGGTTGGTACGGGGGTGTGATTGGTTGGATTAGGTTGGGCTGCATTACATTATCTGCATTAAATTTTCTGCATTATCATTATTATAGAGATTAGGCCTAGATTGATGTCGTATGGGCTTGGGGCTAGTTAGTGACCGTTTAGGGGATTACACACTGAGTTCTCATAACTCACCCTCTTTCTCTTAATCTTGCAGGTAATCCCCAGCGTTAGAGGATTTGGAGCTGCGGAAGACTCAGTGGTGGCCATACATCGGAGTTACTGCTCACGAAACTTAGTAAATCTAGTTTTTATTTTACTTTATGTTATTTATTTTGGGGTTAATATTTTGTAATAAGGCCATTGGATTTTATTTCCCTTTTAAACTTTCAATTCGGCTATTATTAAATAGTTAAACGACTAAACACTGGGTTTTCTTAAAACGATAATAACCATATTCCAAAATATCACATTTTTGCAACTATTCAATTTTGATTTTTCACAACAAAAACAATTTTCAAAATAATAACCACTTTACAAAAATAGACCTTAAGCAAATCGTGGTTTTTACAAACAAACAACAAAATTTGGGGTTCAAAAAGAGATGCAACATTTTGACATCGCTTAGCTTTTCAACTATCTTTTGATGTGACATGCTAGATCTGGCCATAATGTCTAGGCCGAGTTTGGGGTGTTACAAAAAGTAAGGTGTAGTTTTCATACGGCTAGGACACATGCTCATGTTCAAGGCCGTGTCCCTCAGACAGCTGAGACACACGCCCGTGTCTCTGCTCGTGTGCTCAATTCTGAGCATTCTATCTCTAAATTTTAAGGTGCAGGGGACACACGTCCAAACAACACGCCTATGGGGTAAGCCGTGTGTCACACATGGCCTAGAAACACGCCGGTATGTCTACCCATGTGGACAAAATGAAGCCGTTTCTTAGCTTCATTTTCTCACCTAATTTTGCCAACAACCTACACTAATACTTACATGTATATACTAGCCAAATCAAGCATCAAAACTAAGCCTAACTAACATCTATCATGGCATAATATCACATGTATCTCATGTTCATAATTATACTTCTAGTGCATATACAAGATAAACATACTCTATTCATCCACATTTAACAGATAAGCATTGAACATGAGATAACTTATAAACATACCAAGTAAATCATTAATAGCCATTCCAATGGTAGATTACAAAACATCACTTACAAGACATCATTGGCCAATTAAGCTTATACATGCCATTATACCAAAATGAGATTTCTAAATATACCATCATTGGCATGATCCTTTCAACGATCTCATAAGGTCTGATGATCTGTGGACTCAGTTTTCCTTTACGACCAAATAGGAGAACTTTCTTCAATGGTGATACTTTCAAGAACACTTTATCACCAACCTAAAATTCTATCTCTTTTCGTTTCAAATCGACATAGGACTTTTGACGGTCTGAGGCTGCCTTCAAACTGTCTCAGATTATCTTCACCTTTTCTTCAATTTCTCAGATCAAGTCAACTCTATGTATCTTTTTCTCACTTAAATCTATCCAATATAAAGGAGTTCTACATTTGTGACCACATAGAGCCTCATACGGTGCCATTTTCATACTGGATTGATAACTATTATTGTAATAAAATTCAATCAAAGGAAAATACTTTTCCTAGTTACCTCTGAATCCAAGTACACAACACCGAAGCATAACCTCTAAAATCTGTATTACACATTCTGATTCTCCATCAATTTGCGAATAGAATGCCATGCTAAAACATAACTGAGTGCCTAGAGCTTTTTGTAATTTACTCCAAAATCAAATTGTGAACCGAGGATCTCTATCTAAAATGATGGAGGTTGGCACTCCATGCAATCTTACAATTTCATAGACATATAATTCAGCCAACCTATCCAAAGAAAAATCCATACGTACAAAGTGTGTTGACTTCGTTAAACGATCGACAATTACCCATATATCATATTTCTTTTTCGGTGATAAGGGTAATCCCAATATAAAGTCCATGGTAATCCTTTCTCATTTCCATTTCGGAATTGTAATCACTGCAATAATCTCAAAGGCACTTGGTGTTTAGCCTTTACTTGTTAACATACCAAGCATCTGGATACAAATTCAGAAATATCTCTTTTCATTCCTAGCCACCAGTACATTTTCTTTAAGTCATTATACATTTTGTTACTATCGGGATGCATAGACATAATACCATTGTGTGCTTCATGTAGAATCTTCTGTACCAATTCAAAATTATTCGGTGCACCTATCTATTCTGACTCTGAACAACAAACAACCATCTGAATCAATCTGAAATTCTGAATCAAGATTTGACTCACTTTGCACTCATTTGGCCTGTAACTTATCATCATCCTTCTAAGCCTCACAAATTTGTTGCTGAAATGTTGGTCTAACTTTTAACTCAGCTATAATCGAATCATCCTCAGACAAAGATAACTGGGCATTCAATGCCTGCAAGGCAAATAAATATTTTAGCTCAAGACATCTGTAACTACATTAGCTTTCCCTGGATGGTAGTCAGTGACGAGATCATAATCCTTCAATAATTCTAACAATCTTCGTTGTCTCAAATTCAATTCTTTTTGTGTCATCAAGTACTTCAAACTTTTGTGATCCGTAAAGATGTGACACTTTTCGCTAAAGAGATAATGTCACCATATTTTCAGTGCAAAAACAATGGCTACCAACTCAAGATCATGCACCGGGTAATCCCTTTCATATGGATTCAGTTGTATGGATGCATAAGCTACAACCTTACCATCTTGTATCAATACGCAACCCAAACCATTTAATGAGGCATCGTTGTAAACTACGAATTCTTTACCCGATTCAGTTAAACTAATACAAGAGCTTCCGTCAATAAGGCTTTCAATTTATCAAAACTTTGCTGGCACTTATCGGTCCACTTGAAGTTTACATCTTTTTGCAGCAATCGAGTCATCAGAGAAGCTATCATTGAAAACCCTTTAACAAATCTTCGATAATATCCGGCTAGTCCTAGAAAGCTTCTGACTTTTGAAACATTTTTCGGTGGCTTCTAACTTACGATAGCTGAAATCTTATTCGGGACTACCCCGAATACCTTCTACAAATGCAGCATGTCCAAGGGAACTAACTTTCCATAACCAAAATTCACATTTACTGAATTTAGCATATAGCTGCTTCTCATGTAGAGTTTGCAATACAATTTTCAAATGCTCGGCATGCTCATTTTCATCTTGAGAATAGACCAAAATATCATCTATAAATACTACCACAAACATGTCCAAGTATGGATTGAAAATTCTATTCATCAAGTCCATGAACACTGTCAGTGCGTTAGTCAGCCCAAACGGCATCACCAGAATCTTATAGTGCCCATATCTAGTTCTGAAAGTTGTCTTCAGCACATTTGGATCCTTTACCGGTATCTGATAATAACCAGATCGAAGATCAATCTTCGAAAATACAGTAGCACCGTTTAGTTGGTCAAACAAATCATCAATTCAGGGCAATAGATATTTGTTCTTTATTGTGACTTTGTTGAGCTTCCTATAATCAATGGACAACCTCAATGATCCATCTTTCTTCTTTACAAACAATACCAGTGCACTCCACGGTGAAAAGCTGGGTCGTGCATATCCTTTATCAATTAATTCTTGTAACTGCACTTTCAACTCCTTTAATTCAGTAGGAGCCATTCTATATGGTCCTATCGATATCGGTGTCATCCTTTGTACAAGGTCTATAAAAAATTTCACCTCTCTATCTAGTGGTAAACCGAGCAATTCTTTTGGAAATACCTCAGGAAACTCACAAATAATCGGCACTGACTGGATTTTCAGCTCAGACACTTTGGTATCCAGCATATAAGCAATACAAGCCTCATACCCTTTTCTAATATATCTTTGTACTGATGTAACAGTCTGGTTTAGACCCTAGTCGAAATAGTGGTTTCGGGACCACGAATATGAGTCAGTGAAATATTTTTAATATTATTTTTTGTGCCATTGTTAGGTGATTAAGCATGTGTTAAATTTCCGTAAGTTAATTTGTCCATCTATATGCTTAATTTAATAAAACGATTAAATTCCATTAAATTCAAAACTAGCATGCTATTTGTTGAAGAACCTATGTGTAATGGCTTTTAAATGTTGTGGTCTTATGAGCAATTAAACCAATTTTAAGATAGTGGATTGTTGTTGGACAAATATAACCTTGTGTATATATATGCTTTAGTTGTCATTTGATGAAGGGTAATATGGTAAAAGAATTAATAATATGGTTATAATAAAAATAAGCTAAATGATGGTGGATATTTTGATATGTTCTTCCATTGAAATTCAGAAAAAAGAAAAAGAAATATGAAGCTAGGGCATTCGACACTCTTTAAGCAAGATTAAGGTATGATTTTTTAATTCAGTTTTTGATAAGTTTTATGTTTTTGCAATCGTTGCTTCAAATGCTTCAAAACCCATGTTTTAATTTGAAGAATTTATGATGTTTATGAGATGTACCATTGATGAAATGGTGACCTTTGTGATGAGTTTAGATGTTAAACGATAGATATGTGTTAAATGAACATGTTTTGTTCTTGAATTTTTGATTAACTTAGCTAATTAGGGCTAAATTGTAAAAATAATATTTAGAGGGATTAAATTGTGAATTTGATGAAATGTTTGGACTTATATGAGATACATGAGCATTCGGCTAAGCATGGATATATGGTGATCTTGTATATTTCATGTTTTGTGAAAAATGGACTAAATTGATAAAATGTGCAAATGTGAGGGTTAAGTTACAAATGGCCCTAAATATGTGTGCTTGGATTGAATTGGATGAGTTAGTCATTAAAATTTTAATATGTATAGATCAAGAACCGAAGAAAATGAATTTAGATCGTGAGAAACCGAAGGTAGTTGAATAACTGAGTTCGAATGAATATCCGAATCTGAGGTAAGTCGATATACAAATAAATGTATTTGTATTGAATTATGAATGTTCATATGACTATTGATAATGTTGAATGCATATCAGATGTTGAATATATGAAATTCGAGATAAGATTGACACATTGCTAACATCCGAGAAGTCTCGTACGAACCTAGGAATAGATAGGATTAACAATGTCATGACATAGGTGTCTGTTGTGTGATACCATGTAAGACCACGTCTGGGACATTGGCGTTGATTTGAGAATTTGAGTAAGACCACATCTGGGATGATGCCATCGATGTGAGACTTACGTGTAAGACCATGTCTCGAGCATTGGCGTCGTATTGTTTCGTGTAAGACCCTGTCTGGGACAGTGGCATCGACATATGGCTACATGTAAGACCATATTTGGGACATTGGCATTGTATGACTATTCTAAGCATTCCGAGTATCCTATTAGATTTTGAATGGTTCAACGGGAAAATTTGAGGTGCAAACAATGAAATGATTTGTATATCCGTAACAGGTACGTTTGATATGTACACTAAGAGTGCATGAAAGGTAAGTGTCTATGTGAACTTACTAAGATGAATATGTGAAGTGGAATGATGAGATATGTGAAAATATGCTTGAATGAGCTATGTGTATATGTGATATTTGAGTTGAAGAATTTGGTATGATATGGCTAAGCATATGAGCCAATGAATATGAGATGAATTTGCTATGAAAACTATAAATGACATCTTATCAAATTGAATATGTGCAATATATATGCTAAGTTTATTTGTATATGGCTTACTAAGCATTTGAAAGCTTACTCTGTGTGTGTGTTTGCTCTATTTTATAGATCATCAAAGATACTGAAGGCTCGGGGACCGTCGAGGATCATCATCACACTGCTTAAATTCATTTTGGTACTTTTGAAATGTGTACATACCTAAATATGGCATGTATAGGCTAGTTGTTTTGGTTATGATTGAAAAGTGTATAATTAGCCATGAGATGTGGCTACATAAGTGTTGATAATATGCATGAGTAAATATGAAGTATGGTGTATGTTTTGGTATGGCTTGCTAACTATGAAATGGTTATGTTAATGGTAAGTATATGGAGGAAATGTGAGTATGCATGTTTGATCAACGAAGGGGATATATGAAAAGCAAATGTGAATGAATTATGCTTGAAAGCATATGTGTTTTAGCTGTACAAATTGGCATGATTGGAATTGTAATTGTATGTGGAGATTTGATGATTAATTTGATATGTTTTTCATTTCCAAATGTGCATGAAATGAATTGGTAAATTGCTTATAGGGATTGACCCTTGTGTGGGCGGCATTTTGGCCTTGCAAATGGATTGTTTTGCCTACACGGTCATGGCACATGGGCGTGCCTATTAGCCATGTGATTAGGTCAGTAGCCAATCCAAGTGTGCACAGCCATGGCACATGGACGTGCCAGGTAGCCGTGTGAATAATCAGTATCTAGCCTAAGAGTACATGGCCATCGCGCACAGGCGTGCCTGTGGCCGTGTGGATAAGTCAGTATACATGCTCTGTTATGGCACGGCCTAGACACATGGTTGTGTCTAGTGGTCGTGGGAGACACACGGCCTGGTCACATGGGTGTGTGACCTTGACAGTTTTGAAAGAGTTTTAAATTTTTGAGAATTTCTGTATGTGTTCGATTTAGTCCCGGTCCTACTATAAAGCATGATTAAGGTCTCGTTGACCTATATAAGGGATACGTTGATTGCGATTGGTGAATTCTTTTACTAAATGTCTGTAAAAGTTTTTGATCTTTCCAGTAATGCCTTTAACCTTATTTTGGCGACAAATACGGGTTAGGGGTGTTACAGCTGATATTGCTAAAATCACATTAGATGACCCATCTAATTTTTCAGATTCAACCTGAAGTAATTCACCATTTTGACACTTCAACAAGATATATTTACGTTTACAATTTACTATTGCATCATGTTCGGTTAACCAATCCATTCCCAAAATCACATCAAAATCATAAAAAGGTAACAGCATCAAATTAGCCAAAAAACAATGACCCTCTATAATCAATGGGCAATTCTTACAAATTTTATCTACCATAACATGTTGACCCAAGGGATTTTAAACTTTGACCACAAATTCAGTGAATTCTACCAACATACTTTTAACAGCCACAAGTTTCGTGCATATATATGAATGCGTTGAACCAGGATCAATCAAAGCAATAATATCAGTATCAAGTAAAAAAAATGTACCAGTAATAACATCTAATACCGAGGCATCTTCCCTTGCATGTATGGCATATGTCCTCGCCAGAGCCCGTGCCTCAGATTTAACCGTTGAATCTTTTATACAGCAGTACGACTACCACTGACATTTCTGGGATGTCGTGGTGGTCTACCCCTTGAGATGGGGATACTCGACTTTTGGGTCTATTCAATATCTTTCTCAACCCTTTCTGGGTAATCCTTGAGATAATGGTCGAGAGAACCACATTTAAAATATGCCCTACTTCTCATCTGGCACTCTCCAAAATGCAATTTGTTATAGACGTTGCTGTAAGAGTATGCCCAAAGATCAATCATGAGATGGTTGTAATAACATACTTTATTTGCCATGTTTATTAATATAAAGCGTTGTCATTATTATTTTAGTTTTTCCTTCTGTGTGTACAAATAAACTGTTTTATAATAATGTTCTGAGAATAATATGATTATTCCCAAAAGATCGTTAGTCAAGTGTTATTGTTGACTAGGACAACAATAATGCATTAAGACTAACATGTAGTTGATTGATGATAAAGAGTTGTCATTGATATGGAATGTCAAAATCAATGCATGAATATGTGTGTTAGAGAACAACATATTGGACTAACCTGCTATGAGTATGTTTCTTGGATTATTATGTAATTGTCACAACATTACTCATAGTGATTAATATGTATATGATCCTTAGACTTGAGATAATCACTATCCCAACATCGTGGTCATATATTTTTATACAGTCAAACGCACACCGTAACTGGTTGTTCTATAAAGGCTGATGTTGGATATACCACAATCTATATAGAGGGATATTGTTGATCAATATAGGATAAGTCCCTCCCACATAATGGGAGTAATATCTTAGGCCACTTGATTGAGTGAGACTAGAAATGCATGGCCATGCTCAAATAAGTTGACATGAGATGTCACACTAATTTGTATATCATAGTCTACTCAAGATATCAAGAAACATGGGATGGAATATACAAGTGTGACTATTCCATGACTTGTATCCATTTCAGAGATAAAGGACTTAAGGATTAATGCATGAAATGTTAATCACAAAAAGTTATGTTGAGTCATGACTTCTTGTAACTTAGGTAGCAACGATGCATTGCTAGATGCCACTCATTATTTGTGACATTAGAATCGTTCTAGTATTACTGATAACGTTACAAGAACCTACAGGGTCACACCCTATGGTTGAAATGAACGGAATAAAACATAGTTGGTATTGTGTTTGATTGTCACATGAATTAAATTAATTAAAGAATTAATTTAATTGGGCAATCAAATATTGAATATATTATATGTACAAGGATGTTGTACACATAATGAGAATTAATATATGAATTTGGTTCAGATATAAATTTAAATAAATATAGTTTATCGAAATCCATGTTATAATTAATGTAATTATAACTTTTGGGTATAATTAATGTAATTATAATTTTCGATTAAAACATTATTATATTTATTTAATTTTATAATTCATAAAAGATATACCGATTGTAAAAGGTAATAAGTGATAAAAAAGCTTATTATGAAAAACCCTAAGAATTTGCTGTTGAAAAGGTCTAGCAGCTGTCAAGCAAATAAAACCTCTAAAACAGTTTTGGAGATTTCTGCCGTTCATAGTCAAATTGGGTGGATTACGTAGAGGCCGACATCATAAAGGTTGCGGCTTGGTTCGACAGTAGATCAGAACTTTTGTTGTCGAGGCATCGCTGTCTACTCAAATTGAAATTTTGGTAACTTCGAAACCTTTTATTTCACCCCGATTCGTTCCTCACACATGGATTGATGGTTTGGATCGCCGGGATTAATTTTATTTTGCTGCGCCATGGAGGTGCCGGCGTTCCAACAGTTGCATCGTAGCTTAGGGTTTCCAACACTCCCAACACTGGTTGCTAGCGGAGATGAAGACCTCGGGTTGGAGCGTTTAGAACTTCTTTCCTTTTCCAAATATCCAACTGATGAGGCAAAATGTTATTGATAACTTCTTGATTTCTTTGAGGCAGATGATTGTATCTTGCTCATCAATCTTTTACTTGGAACCTGAGCTTCTCTTTCAGCTTGTTTCTTCTCTTTGCTTAATTCCTCGGCCTTGTGGACTCTTTCAGCTTCCCAATCAACAACTTAATGTCTTCATTCAGCCCTTCTTCAAATATTTTGCACATATTGGCTTCAGTCTGCAACCATTCAATAGCACACTTGCTCAGTCTAACAAACTCTCGTTCATAATCGACTACTATCATATTTCCCTATTTGAGTCCTAAAAATTCCTTCTTTTTCTGATCAGGAACCTTTCACTAATATATTTCTTTCTGAACTCGGTTTGGAAGAATTCCCACGTAACATTTTCTCATGGTACAATAGAAGATATGGTTTTCCACCAATGATAAGTTGTATCTTTCAGCAAGGATACCGCATATTTCAAACATTCGGTGGGAGTACATGACAATTCATCGAGAACCTAAATAGTATTTTCTAGCCAAAACTCAGCCCTCTCTGGATTATCTTCGGCCGTAGCCCTAAATTTTTCAACCCTATATTTTCTAATCTTATCAACCGAAGCCTTACCAATTCTAACGGGTACAGTACCCTGTGGCGTTTCATCAGATTGTGAAGCAGGTTGGGGAGGTCTTTGAACAGCAGGGCATGTTTTCATATATTCACCAAACCATTCATCCATCATTTCAAAGAAGGCTGCTTTTGCCTCTTATCGGCCCTCAGACATGGGCCTCCTACTACTACTAGTTGCGGCTTGTTGTGTAACACCCCTAACCCGTATCCGTCACTGGATTAGGGTTAAGAGGCATTATCGAAGTTAACTCAAATCCAGATAGAAATTAATTTAAATTGTAGCACAAACAACACAATCTTCCCTATTTCATATAGCATTACAACCCATTTAAAATAAATGATGTATAACAAGTTTTATTACAGATATCTATTACCAGTCAATGCCCGAACCACATAATTTAAATATTCATGAAATATTTATTCACTTAAAACATATCCCTACTTGTACCATTAAAACCTACGTATGTCATAATCAAATCTCATATAATACAAATTTTTTCCACTCATTTTACTACAATACAAATACATAGTAAACCAACCTGAACCATCTGTGCTTTTCATACCATTAAAAAAATCAAATATTCGAACAACATAGTAATTAACACATGACCGAATTTACCTATGATGGATACATATATAAATATATATATATATATATATACTATACCCTATAAGTAAAGCCACATTTATGCTGTACATAATTAACCTTACAATACATACCAAATCGGAATATAGATATTGGTTTTCCTAAACTTCACAATTTTTCGTATTAACTAACCATATCATTTCACTTACCATTTGGATTTGCATTTAAATAACCATAAAACAAATTCACTTCTTACCATTAGCATTCGTACCTTTATAGCCACTTTAACTATTCATACTTCACTTTATAACTATAATTATCACACAGCCGAAGTCAGTTAAGCATAACACCATTATTCCTTCTAAATACATCACACATATATTATTTACCTTATTAACAAAACATATGACTTAACTATCACTAATAAATCAAATAAAACAAGTAACACATAAATCACCTTAACCAAGATCATACTTCCAACATATACACATCAACCTCATTTCGCACATAATATGCCAAAGCCAAATTTGCCAAAACCAAACACATCAAACGTAACAGTTATAGCCAACTTAAACTTCATGATCAAGTCATTATACCAAAACATATAAGTGAAGCTTAACCAAAAGAAATAGCCATTTCCGCATGGCTATATTTATATACAAGATTAAATACCATTGGTTTACTACTTAGTCTAGCCTATACATGCCGTTCGAAATAAAAACTAAGTTTATTAGTACCAAATGAGTTGATAGTGTGGTTGACTTCTCTGATGATCCTTTAAGCCCGTAGCTTGACCGAAATCTATAAAACAAAACATTGTACAAAAACGGAGTAAGCTTCTAATTTAGTAAGTCTCAAGCAAATTCGATACACAACTAAACATAAAAGCATTTTCATATAAATACGAATATCAATTTGAATATGATATTTAATACAATGACTTAACATAATAATTTCCCCAAGGCCGTATGTCATTATTCCCATTTACCAAATAAATAACCACACATTTATGCATATAATCATACATATGCAGTTACTTTTCTACTTTCATGCTTTCATTTAACAAATCTCCTTCTGATATAGCTTATATACAATTTACATCTACCATATGTACCTTACTTTTCTTTCATCGTTACATTTATTTATCATCATAGCACATATATGCATAACCTTAAAGTATGGATAATACATACCTTATAGCTGAACCCACAAATTCACTTTCATAAATTAAAGCTTTCTTGGTTTGTTTCATAACTTTACTATTACATAATCAAGTTCGGAATTGAAAACTCACCAAAGATAGAACTAACTAGGCATCACTGAATTGCACACACCAAGACTAGGCCTGCTGACTCAAGGTCTGAGATTTTAAACATCGGCATTTAGCCTGCTAGGCAATAAGCCCGAAATATTCACCGGCACAAGGCCTGCTAGGCATTAAGCTCGATATAGATCACCAAGACAAGGCACATTGGGCTCAAGTCCAAATAAATCACCAGTACAAAGCCTACTAGGCTCGAAGCTCAAATAAATCACCGACACAAAGCCTGCTAGGCTCGAGGCCCGAATATCAACACAATTAATCATTCCACACACATTACTTAATACAACTACCACATGTATCACTTATTTTTCATAATCCCATCACATATCAATTTCAAGTAAGCTATTTCACATTACATAAATAACCAACTCAACAATATACAATTCACATTCGACAACTATATATATTCCCAACATTTCAATTTTCAATATTTATTAGAGTACATAGGTAATTTCTGACATATAATTGATTAAAGACTTACCTCGACTATCGACGGGCAACGTAGACCGGCTTATTCGGTAACCTTCACTTTTCCCCGATCCAAATCCGTTTTTCTTTGTTCTTGATCTAAACACATTAAAATTTAGCTCATTCAAGCACATTTCATCTCAATTTAGTCCCAAAACACATAAATGGGAAAATTACCATTTTACCCCTAATGTTTCACATTTTTACAATTTAGTCCTATTTGCATAAAACACAAAATACACAAAATTTCACTATACCAACTAGGGCCGAATATTCATAGGAACAATATAAGTCCATTTATTTCATTTATTTTGCATTTTAGCCTCTCAAAAATTTATTCTTTACAAGTTAGCCCAAAATACTCAAATTCACTAAATTTTCCAATACAAAACAAGCTAATCTTTAACATAACTTTAATATTTTTCCATTAAAAATCATGAATCACAAACATCTAACCATGGCCGAATATCAAGCATGCTCAAATTTAAAAATTCTAACATGGGTCAACTAATGTTCGAAGCAACGATCTCAAAAACGTAAAAATTAACAAAAATCGACTAAAAACTTCCCTTGAATTTGGCTTGAAAGTAACCGAAATTCAAAGAAACCTAGCTCCCTTTTCTTTCTTCAATATTTGGCCAAGAGAAAGATGAAGTAAACATGTTTATTTTTGTGTTTTAATTAACATATATGTTAAGTAATTGTTTGATTACTAAATTAACCTTTATACTTTAATATATAAACAAATAATACTAAGCTTATTCTTGGTATATGCAGTCCACTAACTCTTAGGATGGGCTAATTGCCTTTTTAATACCCCATATTAAAAAGCCATAATTAATTTAGTACATTTCACTATAGCTTGCAACTTTTACATTTTATGCGATTAAGTTCATTTTCTAAATTAAACACATAAACGATTAAATTTTCCTACGAAACTTTCACACACTTTAATTCACATATAATAATCACAAAATATATTATTTAAATATTTCTCAGACTCAGATTCGTGGTCCCGAAACCACCGTTCCGATTAGGGTCAAATTCGGTCTGTTACATGTTGTATAGAAGCTTGAGCAATGCTCTCAGCTTCCTCAGTCTCATCTCTAGATTGATTGGAGGACATTACTATATAAAAATACATTTAAAGAGTGGTCGGGAGATATCACACTATCATAATTTATATAATGGCATGTATAGCTAGACTCTTACTTGCTACATTAGTCTGAGAATTGGCTAAACCGTAGCTCTAATACCAATAAATGTAACACCCTAACCCGCATCCGTCGCCGAAACAAGATCTCAGAGTATTACTGGAGTTCACAAATATTCACATGCAATTTATATTAAAAATACCATTCATACTCAAAATTTTTCTTATTGTCCCTAGAATGGGCCCTCGAAGCCCAATATGAACATTAGAATCGGTTCAGGACTCAATCGGGATCTCATAAAATTTTTCGCAAAATTTCCAAATTTCTCTTATGAACAGTGCCCACAAACCTGTGTGGTCTAAAGACACACCCATGTGATTAGGTCGTGTGGCTCACACGGTCATAGGACATGCCCATGTCTCAGGCCGTGTGGCTCCACGCACCCTGTCCCTTACCCCGTGTAACTCTCTGACTTGTAAGGCATAAACAAATTAAAGTCACACGACCAAGTCACACGCCCGTTTGCTAGGCCGTGTGGCAAATTTAATTTTCAAAATTAAGGTGTAGTTTTCACACGGCCATGACACACGCCCATGTTCAAGGTCGTGTCCCTCACACGACTGGCACCTGTGCCTCTGCCCGTGTACTCAATTTTGAGCATTCTATCTCTAAATTTTAAGGTGCAAGGGACACATGGTTAAACCACACGCCCAAAGGGCAAGCCATGTGGACAAAATAAAGTCATTTCTTATCTTCATTTTATCACCCAATTTTGCCAACAACCTACACCAATACTTACATGTATATACCAACCAAATCATGCATCAAAAATAATCCTAACTAACATCTATCATGGCATAATATCACATGCATCTCATGTTTATAATCATACTTCTAGTGCATATACAAGATAAACATACTCTATTCATCCACATTTAACACATATGCATTGAACATGAGATAACTTATAAACATAACAAATAAATCATTACTAGCCATTCCAATGGCTAGATTACAAAACATCACTTACAAGCCATCATTGACCAATTAAACTTATACATGCCATTATACCAAAATGAGATTTCTAAATATACTAAAAATGAGATAGTGGATAGTGTGATTATGCTCTAACCGATTCTCCAACCTTCGCGAGCTTACGAGCACTATAAAATAAGGGAAAATTTAATGGCGTAAGCATTTTCATGCTTAGTAAGTTCGTATAACGAAATAATAAACTTACCAGTTATATCTATTCTAACAAGCATACATAAACATAAATTTCATCCATTATAGGTAAGTTCACCTAAACATATACACTTGATCAAGCAAGTTAGTCACATAACATCATATAAATATCAAGTAAACATAGATGAGCTCATTACATACAAACTTCCATTAATTCCACCTTTCCATATTTCAAGATTCTTTTCCGTTGAACTAATGAAATTTTGATGGACATTCGGTGATGTACATAAAGTATACATATAAATTATCCATCAATTCTTATTTATTATTACCCATGGGGCATAAGTTCAAAGAGCACACTCTCAAGCCACATATTTTACAACAGGATTACCAGTCCAGGCTAAATCTCAATTTTCAACCGACGTTCACAAGAGTCATGTAGGATTGCCAGTCCAGGCTAAATCCTATCACTGACCTATGCTCTAAAGAGCTTAATTAGGGTTACTCGTCTGGGCTAAACCCAATCTATAACATATGCTCGAGAGGCTTAATTCAGGATTGTAACACCCCAAACCCGGCCTATGCATTAAGCCTGGATTTTGGCATGCCACACAAATTGAATGTGCATTCAAATCATCAATAATGTAGGAAATCAAATCTTCAAAACGATTAAGAGAATGACTTTATCAAAAATCGAGGTTTATTTGAAATCCATGATTAAAAACACAAGAGTTTATCATTTGATTTATAGAGTAGTAGTTGATTAAAATTATAAATTTATTTAGTCGAAATATTTCATTGAAGAGTTTTAAAAAAATTTCCTAAGTTTCAGTGATATTTAAGAAAAACCTTTATTCTATGTAACACCCCAAACCCAGCCCATGAGTCCTGAGCGGATCTGGTATGTCATGGAGTAAAATAATTTGAGTCATTTTGAAAGTTTGGTGAAAACTTGGTAAAATTTGGCTAAGGTATGGAAACAGGGTTTGAAAACTTAGTTGGGCTTTTTATAAATACAGTTGGGCTAAGAAACCCTTTTGAAAACATTTGATCTTGCAGCACTTTAAAATCATCTGAGTTATTGGTGACTTGGTAAATTTTGTTACCCGATGGTAACATCTTAAAAAAAACCCGTAGAAGTTTATTAAGTTTGAAAAATTACTTTTAACCGGTTCACTTACCATTTAAAAACTTCATTTGTAACATAACATAAGTAAAATAAATTAACATCCAAATATTAAATGGCGGCCTTATTACAGTCCCAAAATAAAAGACATAGAAAACTAAATAAGATAACTAAAATATAGTAATTTCAAATCCAATGATGGCATGGCCACCTCGAGTCCTTTCCGGCTCCATCTCCGCGATCTACTCATCTGCAAAATGTTAAGGGAAGGGGTGAGTCACCAAGACTCAGTGTGTAAATCCCCCACCCAGTAAAGCACTCATACACAAGATATTAATTAACATGCAAATATGCAACCCAACCTAACCATCCATACTCCTTAACTACCCCGTGTGGTCAAAACCACTGATGACTTAGAGTCACAATTTAAATGATGGGGCCAACCCATCGTGTCGTCAAAACCACTGATGACCATAGGTCACATATAATCAAGTGTGGTCAAAACCACTGGTGGTATCAAACCACTGGGACTTAGTCACAAATAATCAATCGATGTGGTCAAAACCACTGATGACCATAGGTCATAAATAATCTGATGGGGCCAACCCATCTTGTGGTCAAAACACTGATGACCATAGGTAACAAATAATCTGATAGGGCCAACGCATCTTGTGGTCAAAACCACTGGCGATAGTCCATAAAATCATCCCCCTCCTCTCATCAATCCCACCATCACATGCTTATACATCAATTATCATATATCATGTCACAGCATTTAACATCATGTGATGGCATGCACATCGTATATCAAAAATCACAAGTTAGGGGACTTACCCGGAAACCATGATTATGCCACAAGCTAATCACAACCAAAAGATTTAAGGGAAATAATTAAATCATGTAAATTAATAAAGTGTGTAGTGAGTTTCTACACACCTGTTTCTACCGAAATTCCTAGATCCCGAAGATTCGATCTACGATGTTAGATCTCTTGTCCTATAATCGGCCAAAAATCATGGTTAGGGACTTAGGCCTATTCGGCCAAACCAAATTAATACCAAAGGCTCTTTTGCGAACTTACCTTGAACGGATTTGATTTCCAAACAAATCCCGAAAACGTCACTTGATTTGTCGAGATCCCTACCAAAACACTAGTTAAGAATCGACTTGTATAATCACACATAATCAAGGCCTATGGCCGAATGTCACTTACCTCTTTACCTTAGGAGAACAAATCCCGAAAGCTCCATTTAATCGACTATGGCCTCCCTACAATTGGTTTGATCATATTAGTAAGAAACTTAGGCCATTCGGCCATAACCTTGAACCTAAAAGAGGTGATTATCCCCTTACCTTGATAATTGTTTCAGCCCTTAAACTCCACAAATCAGCAACACTTGGTGTTGTGAGGGGGTTTGGCTATCTTCAATGAAAAGAAAAGAACCGAAATAGCAACTTACCTTAGAGGAATTCGGCTAATCACAAGATAGAAAGGGGCTGGAATTTTGACAAGAAGAAAGGGGCAGGTTCGACTAATAGGAAAAAGAAAAAGAGAAAGAAGTGATGTAGAGGAAATAAAGGGTGGTTTCGGCTAAGTAGAAGAAAAAGATGCTGGAAATTTTGAACAATTTTGGCTATGCAACAAGGGAAAATTCGGCAGTAGCAAAGGAAAAAGAAAAAGAAATTTGTTGAATGTTTTTCAGCACTCCCTTGTTTAATCATTAAACCAAAAATAGATGGCCCTAAAGAGTCCCTATTTCACCAACAACATCCCTCCCATGAGATAAAACTTCCAGCTTTTAATTATCACAAAACAAGCAAAATTATCTTACATTTAATCTCTTAATCACCTTCAACAATTTAATAGAAAATAAACCACTAATAATTCCCCCTTCCAGCTGAAATTTAGAGCAAAAATTAAGCTCATTCTTATCAATTCAAGAGTCCAAATTTAAGTTACTAACTTACCCTTCTTCACGTCAGCTGCATGAAAAAAAAATTAAAACCCAAAGTGCAGCTCCTGGGGTTCGAAACTAAGACCTGGTGGAGGCAACTGCCACAGGCCTCTTAAACGCCCCAGGCCATCTCTCCCTATTTGACTTTCATGTCAAATAATCCCACCATTAAATTATAAGCCTTCTTTCGGGCCCTACTCCTTTAACGCCAAAGCCCATAAAAATAAGGCTCCTTGCGTCCTTTATGTCTCAAACCCGAGACCTTAAACCAAAGCCCTTGAGTGGCGCCCCAAGCCACTCTGTCAACCTGCCTTTCATGCCAAGAACCTTGCCCGAAATTTTTTTAAAGCCTTCCTTACTTGGCCCCTCCCTTTAACGCCCCAAAAAGCCTAAAACAAAATGCATTCCCCCTTTCCAAGAATCGAACCCAAGACCTCACATCCGTCCCCCTAAGCCTTTAAGCCACTCTGCCACCTATTTCTTTTAGTCATGTTTCTACCGAATTTTTACTTAACCCCTATCTCCTAGCTTCCTTCCTTTTAAACCCTTAAAAAAAAATTTTTAATTCCAAATTCGACCTAATTCGGGGTTATGTCAAGACCCTAAATATGCTTAGAAATCAAAATATTTATTTCTACATGCACATACATGGGAAATTAATTAAATTTTCAACAACCCCTAATTTAGGTTGTTACAGTTCTACCCCCTTAAAATAATTTCGTCCTCGAAATTACTTACTAACGAATAGTCGTACATCTTAACTCACCGTACTACGCTTATGCTGCGTACTATGACCTTAATAAAACTATCCTACTTCCTAGGCACAATCTCTAAGTTCACAACCAAGGTTTTAGGCACTTCCCTAGTAAAATAAGAAAACTTTACAATGATTAAAGCAATTAGGGGTATTCCAGAAATAAGGAACATACCCGTTGTCACATCTGGCACATCTTCCTCCTCGTGATGGCCAATTGCATAAACCAACCTTGGTTGCCTCGCCTCTGCACCTTCAGCACCTCGGCCACGCCCGTTACCATTTCTATTACCCCTAACTGCTCCTCGACCCCTTTGTGGTTGCTGGCTATCCCTCCTGTTCGGTGCACGATCCTGACCCTCTGATCTCAGTCTAGCTGCCTTTTTTGGACAGTCTCTAACTCGATGCTCCAAGGACCCACACTCGAAACATCCCCGATTACCATTCCAACATTCCCCCGTGTGAGACATGCCATACTTATCACACCACAGCGGCCATTGAGGATTAGCAGTAGTAGGCCTAGCAGCTTGATCCGGCCCATCAAACCTCGTCCTCTTCTGCTCATTACCCGAGAACTTTGAAGGTTCCAAGCTCCTCTTATTCCAATTTCTATCTTGGTTTCGTCTAACCGACTGTCTTACCCCTTCAGGAACCTTCGACTTTTCCACTAAGACAGCAAACTCCCATTCCTGTTGTGGAGCTATCATCATCCTCAGCTCATCCCTCAGCCCATCTTCAAATTTAACACAGCACTCATGCTCGGTACCCACAATACCACAAGCATACCTACTCAACCGGAGGAACTCGGCCTCATATTTCACCACCGTCTTATTGCCTTGAACCAGATTCAAGAAAGCCTTTCGCTGTGCATCCACGTAGCTAGTTCCGATATATTTCTTTTGATAAGCCCTCTGAAGAATTCCCAGGTTAGATTTTCTTCCACCGTTCCATCTCTTACGGTGAGCCACCATTGATATGACTCATCCCGAAGCAAAGAAATGATACCCTTCAACTTCTCCTCAGGTGTAAAATCCAAATCACCCATAATCCTTTTCAGTGGATTCCAACCAATACTCTGCCGCACTGGGTGCTACTCCAGAAACTCCTCTGAATACTTCTGCTCCGTTAGCCTGGAGTCATTCAACCATAGATTTACGGGCTCCTGCATCCACGCCTGCCTCAACAACCCATTCCAATACTCGTAGCACCGCTTGGGATACTACGTCGTTACCACCCGACTGATCTTGGAACTCAGTTTTCGCTGTCGGCAGATCTGGCATCTCATTTCCAAACCCATGGCCAGACCTTGCTGGCTCGGACAAGGTCATCCTACCCCTACCACGGCCACGTGGCGGACGTCCACGACCTCTTGAACTCATTCTAACGATTGCGTTTATCTGTTTAAAAATTTTATGTATTAGTACTTGTTTCACTGGATTATTCGCGAAGGAATTTTATGACGAGTTTAGGAGTGGTTCTTTCGTATCATACATACACACATTTTTCCATTCATTCATTCAAAGAGACGTTGTAGTTTCCATTGTGATCATTTTTCCACTACCCGGGGTATTTTCGTAATTTGTCCTACAAGGTATTTTTGTAATTTTTCAAAAATATAGGTTCTCGAATGATTTTGTCAAAAAGTATTTTGGAACTCTTAAATTCCTGGGGTATTCTGAAAAATTTTGAAATTTGGGGATATTTTAGTGATTTTGAAGTTCAGGGGCATTTTGGTAATTTTTCACAAATCAGTGTGAATTTGTAAAACTTAATAAATCAAAGATATTTCAAAAGTTGTAAAACTTTGGGGGTTCTTTTCAAGAATTTATCTTCCAAGTTGATGGTGTTGCAAAAATTTTGAAAACCAAGGTCGTTTTGGTAATTTTACTGGTGAGGGGCAATTTTGTAATTTTACAAAATCATGACATTTTGAAGTTTAAGGTTTTTAAGCACTTTTTATGAAATGAAAATTTTGATTAAAATTGTGGGTATTTTGGGAATATCATAAATCAAGGGTGTTTTCGTAATTTTACCCCTAAGGGTATTTTAGTAATTTTACATAATCAGGGCATTTTCACAAAAATGATTTCCAAAAATTTGGGTTCTAAGTGATTTCACAAAAGAAAGATATTTTGAAAATTTCTATTTGAAAATTTTTCATATGGAGGGTATTTTGGTCATTTTTCAAATTGAGGGGTATTTTGGTCATTTTTTTTAAAGACTAAAGTTTTAATTTATTTCAAAAACAAAGGAGCTAATCCCTTTCGGGTTTTAGTTATCGAGTTTAGCCTGTGAGTGTGTCGTCTCAGCTAGGATGAACCGTTACTACGCACCAGGTAGGATTCAAGTGAGTAGGAGGTGAGTCACGAGGACTGCTTAAATACCAGGCCCCCACTGAATCCAATCCTAGACATGCGTATAACGATTGCCACATCTTTTGCTTAGTGACAACTTATAGGGTTTGTTTAGGTAATTATTAAATCTTATGCATAGTTGAGGTACACTAGCCCTAGGGTTCCACAGTTTCTATTCTAATAGTCTACGCTTCCAATTTACCCTTCTACCCTTCATCAAAAGAGTTTACAGAAATTGATAGAAGTACTTGCCTGGGCGGATAGGTGCTGAAAACTCAGTGCCATGCTGTTCAAGCCAAAACAGTTCCTCAAAACATCATAATAAGGCCTACTTAGCAAAACCAAACATTTTGGGCCTTGGGCCCCCCTACAGTCGAGTTTTGAATCGGGCTCTGATACCAAAAATGTAACACCCCAAACCCGGCCCATGAGTCCTGAGCGGATTTGGTATGTCACAGAGTAAAATAATTTGAGTCATTTTGAAAGTTTGGTGAAAACTTGGTAAAATTTGGCTAAGGTATGAAACGGGTTTGAAACTTAGTTGGGCTTTTATAAATCTGATTTAATGAGAAACCCTTTTGAAAACATTTGATCTTGTAGCACTTTAAAATCATCTGAGTTATTGGTGACTTGGTAAATTTTGTTACCCGATGGTAACATCTTAAAAAAAACCTGTAGAAGTTTATTAAGTTTGAAAAATTACTTTTAACCGGTTCACTTACCATTTAAAAACTTCATTTGTAACATAACATAAGTAAAATAAATTAACATCCAAATATTAAATAGCGGCCTTATTACAGTGCCAAAATAAAAGACTTAGAAAAATAAATAAGATAACTAAAACATAGTAATTTCAAATCCAATGATGGCATGGCCGCCTCGAGTCCTTTCTGGCTCCATCTCCGCGATCTACTCATCTGCAAAATGTTAAGGGAAGGGGTGAGTCACCAAGACTCAGTGTGTAAATCCCCCACCCGGTAAAGCACTCATCCACAAGATATTAATTAACATGCAAATATGCAACCCAACCTAACCATCCATACTCCTTAACTACCCCGTGTGGTCAAAACCACTGATGACTTAGAGTCACAATTTAAATGATGGCGCCAACCCATCGTGTCGTCAAAACCACTGATGACCATAGGTCACAAATAATCAAGTGTGGTCAAAACCACTAGTGGTACCAAACCACTGGGACTTAGTCGCAAATAATCAATCGATGTGGTCAAAACCACTGATGACCATAGGTCACAAATAATCTGATGGGGCCAACCCATCTTGTGGTCAAAACCACTGGCGACAGTCCATAAAATCATCCCCTTCCTCTTATCAATCCCACCATCACATGCTTATACATCAATTATCATATATCATGTCACAGCATTTAACATCATGTGATGGCATGCAAATCGTATGTCAAAAATAACAAGTTAGGGGACTTACCCGGAAACCATGATTATGCCACAAGCTAATCACAACCAAAAGATTTAAGGGAAACAATTAAATCATGTAAATTAATAAAGTGTGTAGTGAGTTTCTACACACCTGTTTCTACCGAAATTCCTAGATCCCGAAGATTCGATCTACGATGTTAGATCTCTTGTCCTATAATCGGCCAAAAATCATGGTTAGGGACTTAGGCCTATTCGGCCAAACCAAATTAATACCAAAGGCTCTTTTGCAAACTTACCTTGAACGGATTTGATTTACAAACAAATCCCGAAAACGTCACTTGATTTGTCGAGATCCCTACCAAAACACTAGTTAAGAATTGACTTGTATAATCACACATAATCAAGGCCTATGGCCGAATGTCACTTACCTCTTTACCTTAGGAGAACAAATCCCGAAAGCTCCCTTTAATCGACTATGGCCTCCCTACAATTCGTTTGATCATATTAGTAAGAAACTTAGGCCATTCGGCCATAACCTTGAACCTAAAAGAGGTGATTATCCCCTTACCTTGATAATTGTTTCAGCCCTTAAACTCCACAAATCAGCACCACTTGGTGTTGTGAGGGGGTTCGGCTATCTTCAATGAAAAGAAAAGAACCGAAACAGCAACTTACCTTAGAGGAATTCGGCTAATCACAAGATGGAAAGGGGCTAGAATTTTGACAAGAAGAAAGGGGCAGGTTCGGCTAATAGGAATAAGAAAAAGAGAAAGAAGTGATGTAAAGGAAATAAAGGGTGGTTTCGGCTAAGTAGAAGAAAAAGATGCTGGAAATTTTGAACAATTTTGGCTATGCAACAAGGGAAAATTCGGCAGCAGCAAAGGAAAAAGAAGAAGAAATTTGTTGAATGTTTTTCAGCACTCCCTTGTTTAATCATTAAACCAAAAATAGATGGTCCTAGAGAGTCCCTATTTCTGCCAACAACATCCCTCCCATGAGATAAAACTTCCAGCTTTTAATTATCACAAAACAAGCAAAATTATCTTACATTTAATCTCTTAATCACCTTCAACAATTTAATAGCAAATAAACCACTAATAATTCCCCCTTCCAGCCGAAATTTAGAGAAAAATTAAGCTCATTTTTATCAATTCAAGAGTCCAAATTTAAGTCACTAACTTACCCTTCTTCACGTCAGCTGCATGAAAAAAAAATAAAAACCCAAAGTGCAGCTCCTGGGGTTCGAAACCAAGACCTGCTGGAGGCAACTGCCGCAGGCCTCTTAAACGCCCCAGGCCATCTCTCCCTGTTTGACTTTCATGTCAAATAATCCCACCATTAAATTATAAGCCTTCTTCCTGGCCCTACTCCTTTAATGCCAAAGCCCAAAAAAAATAAGACTCCTTGCGTCCTTTATGTCTCGAACCTGAGACCTTAAACCAAAGCCCTTGAGTGGCACCCCAAGCCACTCCGTCAACCTGCCTTTCATGCCATGAACCTTGCCCGAAATTTCTTTAAAGCCTTCCTTACTTGGCCCCTCCCTTTAACGCCTCAAAAAGCCTAAAACAAAATGCATTCCCCCTTTCCAAGAATCAAACCCAAGACCTCCCATCCGTCCCCCTAAGCCTTTAAGTGGCGCATGCAAGCCACTCTGCCACCTATTTCTTTTAGTCATGTTTCTACCGAATTTTTACTTAACCCCTATCTCCTAGCTTCCTTCCTTTTAAACCCTTAAAAAGAAATTTTTAATTCCAAATCCGACCTAATTCTGGGTTATGTCAAGACCCTAAATATGCTTAGAAATCAAAATATTTATTTCTACATGCACATATCTGGGAAATTAATTAAATTTTCAACAACCCCTAATTTAGGGTGTTACATTCTACGCGATAGTTTTAGAAAAACATTTATGAAAACTAAATCAGTCCAACTTAGGAAAACTAAAACATAATAAAATCTATGAAAATAATTAAAGAGGCTTTATTACATCGTAATTAAGATAGTACTTAAATAATTAAAGAAGTTTTAAAGTTATATAAACCACCATTTGTAGTATAACTTCCACACGAAGTCATCTCCGACCCAAGTCTCCATCAATTAATATTACCTGAGAGGGGTAAGAAAAAAAATGGGGTGAGTTACTTTGAACTCAATGTGTAACCCACTTACCGTATTCACCGGGCCAAAACCATATAAACATATAATTGGGCTTGAGCCCATTTTACAAATGTAAATATTTATAAATCAAGTATATAAAAAAATAATAATGCATGTGATATGCAATTCCCAACCAAGCCTAATTTCCATCCGCTACACACACCTTACCAACCATCACACCTGTGGGGATCAAGTCAACCCACCCCGCCAACACATCAATAGCAGGCTTTAAGCCAATTATAATATTTGTGGCAACAGGCCATTTATAAGATTTGTGGCAACAGGCCATTTATAATATTCGTGGTAGAACCACCGATCTAGATTTTTGGGCAGTAGGGCATCGTGACAGAGTCACCAATCTAGATTTTTGGCATCAGGCCTTTCTTCTCTTCATCAATTATCCCAACCCATGCAGTCATGTATATAATAATGCATAACAAAATATTTGTAAGGTAATTTTAATAAAACTCATATTACAATTTATCAATTTGGCCCATTAGTCAAAATAGCAGTTTGGCCCATTTAACGATCTAACAACTTGGCCCATTCCATCTCATATCACATTTAGCTCATGTATTAATATCACTTTTGGCCCATAAAGCAACGTATATCAATTTGGCCCATAAACAACATATTTCAATTTGACCCATAAAACAACATATTTCAATTTGGCCCATAATACGATATTTTCGCAATTCAGTCCATAGGGACATTTCGCAGTTCGGCCCATTTAACACATGAGGCCTTTTTCACAATTTCCACACTTGGCCAATTAATCAAAATAATCACATTGTCCAAAAATATCACTTCTTTCACGAGATAACCCATTGAGGGCAAATCTGTGATTTTTCCACAACTTTAATTTCGGTTTCAAGCATTCACGTAAAAGTATTATTATAACGTATTTTTTTCAATTTCACCGGATTTATGATTTTTATTTTAATGCTTACGATATAGTAGAACCCATGAGATAAGTGTGAAGTTACACACTTGATTACGGTAAGAACTACACTTTCTCGCTCGTCGATACCTATATACGTGTCACACTTGATTAGAACACTAATACTTATAAAACTATACTAATGTTAAGCGATCTAGATCTTACCCTCGGAATCTCGAACAACCACTATTTGCGATTTCTCTCCGATCAAAGGTTCAGAACCACGAGTAAACAATGGCTCAAAGTGCGATGACTTGAATAATTGATTTTCACTGGATGAGGGTCCACAACCTGGTGGAAAGTCTCGGATTCCCGAAACATTCCTTCGCTTGAATTTAGGGGGAATAATAGAACCACCCCTCTTCCAAACACTATTAACAACCCTTTTCGTCCCTATCTTGATTGTCTTCAAAGACAAAGGATCATTAGTCCTAACAATATATCGAAAATCATAAGACTAATGACTTAAAAGAGTGAATTCGGCTTACCTTAATATTCCGAATGATCTCAAAAGAATCCTTTGAACGTTATGATCAAATCTTAAATGAACTTCAAGATTTCTCTGAAAAAATGATGATTCGACCCTTCCACTATTTCACTAAAAATAACGAAAGAAAACATTGGAATAAGTGATTGGTTAATTGGTTTAAAAGTCTCTTCCAAGGCATTCTAACATTCGGACAAGGTGACCAAATAGCAAAAGAAAAGACAAAGAAATGATTATTGCCGATGATCCAAAGTTTGAATAGAAGAAAATGATTAAAAATAGATGTTATGAAGAATGAAAGATTTGGCTATGATGATGATCACAAACATTCGGCCATAGAAGATAGATGAAAGAAAAATATGTGTTTGTATAATAAGTAAAATGGAGAGGAAAAGAGAATAAGGAGAAGAGAAAAGAGAGAAGTTTAGGGACAATTGTGCATTCGGCAATGAAGAGAAAAAAAAGAAGAAAAGAAATGGCCTTTGATGGCTATATGGTTTCGATCACAAAGAAAAGAGAAAAGTTTTAGAGAGAGTGATCAAATTAAGATCGAAATGGTCAAAAAGAAGAAATGGCAAAAGCAACAATTGCTTCCTCAATGCTCATGGTACATTCGGCTAGGGAGAGGGAAAAATTGGAGAGAAAAGTTTGCTAAGACACCAAATGGTAAATGGAAAATGTGTTCATCAAGCACCTAATCCTACCAAACCAATACCAAAATTCGGCCATCCCCCTTAGCCCCCTATTCCGTCCATGTTCATGGACAATTTGGCCATTCAAAATTTCCAAAACAAAGCCCTTGATTCATGCCTTATGTCCCCCTATCACCTTAAATCATGAGATTCTTTTCCTTAAACTTTTACTTACCTTTTTCCTTTGGTCTTCTTGCCAAAAATGATATCCAACTCATCCTAATCCTTATCCATGACCGAAACATTGAAAGAGGAAACAAAATAAAAAAAAAAAACTCAATGCACATTCAAGGATTTTAACCTTTTCCCTCAAGCAAACATACATGCGCCAGCACCACCTTGCTACTAGCTCATCTTATGCTAGTTTTTGACACTTAAATTTACTTAAACCTCAAAGTCACTTGATCCACTTCAATTAAGTACTCCTTACTAAAATTTATTCTAATTCAGAATAATTCCCAAGTTTTCTCAAGACTATATTAAACATGAAAAATTTTAATTATACCCAAGCTAGGCACCAAAACATGCATCATATCGATACTCAAAATTTTAGGATGTTATAACTCTACCCTCCTTAAAGAAAATTTCATCCTCGAAATTTACTTGGTTAAAAGAGGTGAGGATTTTGTTGTCAAATTGCATCCTCTGACTCCCACGTAGCTTCCTCCGCTCCGTGATTATGCCAAAGAACCTTAACCAACGGCACAGTCTTCTTTCTTTACACCTTAACATAGCGATCTAAGGTTTTCACTGGTTCTTCCTCGAAAGACAAACCTGACCTTAATTCCACTTCTTCTACCAGTATTACGTGCGACGGATCCGATCTATAGTGCCTAAGCATAGAAACATGAAAGATACTATGAATATGACTCAACTCGGAGGTAAATCAAGTTGATAGGCCACTGGTCCTACACGCTTCAACACACGGTACGGTCCAATAAACCTAGGGCTCAACTTGCCCTTCCTTCCAAATCTGAAAATCTTCTTCCACGGTGAGACTTTCAAAAAGGCCTGATCTCCCACTGCAAACTCAATATCTTTACCGGTTGCAATAAACCCGATGGTAATTGATGTTCCGCCTTCACTTGTTGACAAGTCAAACACTTTCCCACTAAATCAGTAACTTCCCGCTTTAACTTTGGCCACCAATACTGTTCACGGAGATCCCAGTACATCTTATTTCCTCCGGGGTGCATAGCATAAGGGCTACTATGCGCCTCTAGAAGAATCATTTGCCTCAAATCCGAATCCTTGGGCATACAAACCCTTCCACAAAAACACAATACACCGCATACAAACCCTTCCACAAAAACACAATACACCATCTTTGTTCAAACCAAAATTCCCTATTATACCACTTTCAACTTGTTGTATTAAAGGACCCAACTTTTCATCGGATAATTTGTTTTTCCTTGATTTGCTCCAACCACAGAGGCTTCACCTGAAGTTCCGCTAGCAGACTGCCATCCCCATACAAACTGAGATGAGCAAACATTGCTCTTAACTCCGATACAACCTTACGACTCAATGCATCTGCCACAACGTTAGCCTTTCCAGGATGGTACTTGATTGATAAATCATAATCCTTCAACAGCTCCACCCATCTCCGTTGTCTTAAATTTAACTTCTTTTGGGTAAGGAGATACTTAAGACTCTTATGGTCCGTATAAATGATTGACTTCTCACCTTAGAGATAGTGCCTCCAAATCTTTAATGCAAACACCACCGCAGCCAACTCCAAATTATGAGTAGGACAGTTGACTTTATGCGGCCTCAACTATCGAGAAGCATAAGCTACCACTTTTCCACTTTGCATTAGTACACATCCTAAACCCGTGTGTGATGCATCACAGTAAACGGTAAACTCTTTTTTGGCCTCAAGTTGAATCAGTACTGGCGCTTCCGTTAGAATCTTCTTCAGTTTCTCGAAACTTTCTTGTTGTTTATCGGCCACACATACGGTACTTCCTTTTGCAATAGATTAGTTAGGGGTGCAGCAATCAACGAAAACCCCTCAACAAAGCGTCTATTATAACCAGCCAAACCCAAGAAACTCTGAATCTCAGCCACTGACTTCGGCAGTTTCCAATCCAACACAACCTCTACCTTTCGAGGATCAACTCTTATTCCTTCAGCTGACACTACATGACACAAGAAAGTCACTTCCTTCAACCAAAATTCACACTTACTGAATTTGGCATAAAGTTGCTTATCTCGCAAAATTTGCAACACAGTGCGCAAATGTGAGTCATGTTCTTCTTCATTCCTCGAATATACCAAGATGTCATCTACGAACACTACTACGAACCGGTCTAAATAGGGTTGAAAGACTCGGTTCATCATGTCCATAAATGCAGCTGGTGCATTGGTCAACCAAACGGCATTACTAAAAACTCATAATGTCCATAGCGAGTTCGGAATGCCGTCTTATGAATATCTGCCTCTTTCACCTTGAGTTGATGATAACTCGATCTCAAATCAATCTTGGAGAAGACTGAAGCTCCTCTCAATTGATCAAACAGGTCATCAATTCTCGGCAATGGATACCTATTCTTGATCGTTAACTTATTCAACTGCCTATAATCAATACACATACGCATCGACCCATCCTTTTTCTTGATGAACAAAACCTGTGCTCCCCACGAAGACACACTTGGTCGAATAAATCCCCGATCTAGCAGTTCTTGAATTTGAGCTTTAAGCTCCGCTAACTCATTCGGCGCCATTCTATAAGGAGCAATAGACACCGGAGCTGTTTCGGGCAAAATCTCAATGCCAAATTCTACTTCCTGATCTGGAGGTAGACCCGAAAGTTCTTCGGGAAAGACATCTGGAAATTCTTTCACCGTTCTCACACCTTCTATCGATAAATCCTTGGCATCCAAAGCACTGATGAAGGCTAGGAATGCTCCATTCCCTTTTCGCACCAACTTTTCTGCCTTCAAAGCAGATACCACATTTGCCAAAAAGTTTCTTCGCTCGCCTATCATTATTACCTCCTCATCATCCACAGTCCTTATTGACATCTGCTTTTCAGCACAATCCAATTGCGCCCGATGCTTCACCAACCAATCCATGCCCAAAATAAGATCAAACTCGTGAAAGGTAATTCTATTAAGTTCGCTAGAAATATCTCTCTTTGAATCTCCAAGGACACATTCTCGACTCTGATTGGTAGTCGCAGGTGCTCTAGCTTGAGCTGGCTCATCATTCTATGGCCTCTTTTGAAACCTTTTTGAAGGACCTGAGTACTTAAAATCCCTCTTGCCTCTGACTTTTCCCTATTCTGACGTTTTGTATTCTTAGCCTCTTTGGCCATCTAAGCTTTCTCTACAAGCAATGTAAAAGTCTGTACTTGTTGTGAGGCTATCAGTGCCCGCAACTCATCATTCAGTCCATCCTCAAAGCGTACACGGCGCTCATGATCAGTCGTCACTATTGTACGAACATAACGGCTCAAACGAAGAAATTCTACCTTGTAAGCTTCCACCGTCTTACTTCCTTGAACCAAATTCAGGAATTCCTTCCTCCGGGCATCTACATAACTTGTCCCGACGTGCTTCTCTTGGAAAGTAGCTTTAAAGAAGTCCCAAGTAACCAATGCAGTCTCGGTGCCTTCTTGAATAGTAATCCACCATTGATACGCCTCGTCTCTTAACAAGGGCACAGCTCCTCTCAGTTTCTGCTCAACGGTGCACTCCAGATCATCCCTAATTCGTTCTACAGCCTCAAGCCAATATTCTGCCACATTCGAACCTACACCGAAGACACCTCTAAAAACTTCTGCACCACTAGACTTGAGTCGTTCCGATATTGATCCACAAGCTACTGGCCCAGTTCTAGCCCCAGCTACTCTTTCTAAGACTCGCAACATTGCTTGAGTCAAAGAATTATCCTCATTCGCATGATCATGAGATCCGGTTTGCTCTCGAATGATGCAAGTGCATCTATTTTCGGCATATGACCCGGCACTTCAGACGCAGCACCTCGTCCTCTACCACGGCCACGTCTACTGCGTCCACGACCACGTCCTCTAGTGCTCATAATGACTAATTTAATTTTAATCTGATTACAAGTTTTATGAATCAGAATATTATTTCAATGTTTATTAACGATATTTTATGAGATATAAGAGATAGGGTTATTTTCGCAATCACATCCTATAGTCTCGATCTCTATCATTTTCAACAGCTAAAACTAGAAGTTCTAGAGTGTTCCTATGATTTTATCACAATAATAACATTTAATAAACAAATACTTACTTAACTTGGTGCTGGATGCTCGTGGTGCCATACTACTTTTAAAACATAAGGTCTAGAAATTTAAGTAGTTTTTAAGCAAAAATCACTGTTGATCCCAAACCACAGTCGAGTTTTGAAACTGGGCTCTGGTACCATAAAATGTAACACCCAAACTCGGCCTATGCATTAAGCCTAGATTTTGGCATGCCACACAAATTGAACATGCATTCAAATCATCAACAATGTAGGAAATCAAATCTTCAAAACGATTAAGAGAATGACTTTATCGAAAATCAAGGTTTATTTGAAATCCATGATTAAAAACACAAGAGTTTATCATTTGATTTACAGAGTAGTAGTTGATTAAAATTATAAATTTATTTAGTTGAAATATTTCATTGAAGAGTTTTAAAAAAAGTTCCTAGGTTTCAGTGATATTTAAGAAAAACCTTTATTCTACGCGAGAGTTTTAGAAAAACATTTATGAAAACTAAATTAGTCCAACTTAGGAAAACTAAAACATAATAAAATCCATCCGCATAATAAAATCCATGAAAATAATTAAAGAGGCTTTATTACATCGTAATTAAGATAGTACTTAAATAATTAAAGAAGTTTTAAAGTTATATAAACCACCATTTGTAGTATAACTTCCACACGAAGTCATCTCCGACCCAAGTCTCCATCAATTAATATTACCTGAGAGGGGTAAGAAAAAAAATGGGGTGAGTTACTTAGAACTCAATGTGTAACCCACTTACCATATTCACTGGGCCAAAACCATATAAACATATAATTGGGCTTGAGCCCATTTTACAAATGTAAATATTTATAAATCAAGTATATAAAAAAATAATAATGCATGTGATATGCAATTCCCAACCAAGCATAATTTCCATCCGCTACACACACCTGTACCAACCATCACACCTGTTGGGATCAAGTCAACCCACCCCGCCAACACACCAATAGCAGGATTTAAGCCAATTATAATATTTGTGGCAATGGGCCATTTATAAGATTTGTGGCAACAGGCCATTTATAATATTCGTGGTAGAACCACCGATCTAGATTTTTGGGTAGCAGGCTATCGTGACAGAGTCACCGAACTAGATTTTTGGCATCAGGCCTTTCTTCTCTTCATCAATTATCCCAACCCATACAGTCATGTATATAATAATGCATAACAAAATATTTGTAAGGTAATTTTAATAAAACTCATATTACAATTTATCAATTTGGCCCATTATTCAAAATAGCAATTTGGCCCATTTAACGATCTAGCAACTTGGCCCATTTCATCTCATATCACATTTAGCCCATGTATTAATATCACTTTTGGCCCATAAAGCAACGTATTTCAATTTGGCCCATAAACAACATATTTCAATTTGGCCCACAAAACAACATATTTCAATTTGGCCCATAAAACGATATTTTCGCAATTCGGCCCATTTAACACATGAGGCCTTTTTCACAATTTCCACACTTGGCCAATTAATCAAAATAATCACATGGTCCAAAAATATCATTTCTTTCACGAGATAACCCATTGAGTGCAAATCCGTAATTTTTCCACAACTTCAATTTTGGTTTCAAGCATTCACATAAAAGTATTATTATAACATATTTTTTTTCAATTTCACCGGATTTACGATTTTTATTTTAACGCTTACGATATAGTAGAACCCATGAGATAAGTGTGAAGTTACACACCTGATTACGGTAAGAACTACACTTTCCCGCTCGTCGATACCTATATACGTGTCACACTTGATTAGAACACTAATACTTATAAAACTATATTAATGTTAAGCGATCTAGATCTTACCCTCGGAATCTCGAACAACCAATATTTGAGATTTATCTCCGATCAAAGGTTCAGAACCATCAGTAAACAATGGCTCGGGGGTACGTACGACTTCAAATAATTGATTTTCACCGGATGAGGGTCCACAACCCGGTGGAAAGTCTCAGATTCCCGAAACAGTCCTTCGCTTGAATTTAGGGGGGAATAATAGAACCACCCCTCATCCAAACACTATTAACAACCCTTTTCGTCCCTATCTTGATTGTCTTCAAAGACAAAGGATCATTAGTCCTAACAGTATATCGAAAATCTTAAGACTAATGACTTAAAAGAGTGAATTCGGCTTACCTTAATATTCCAAATGATCTCAAAAGAATCCTTTGAACGTTATGATCAAATCTTAAATGAACTTCAAGATTTTTCTGAAAAGATGACGATTCGACCCTTCCACTATTTCACTAAAAATAACGAAAGAAAACATTTGAATAAGTGATTGGTTAATTGGTTTAAAAGTCTCTTCCAAGGCATTCTAACATTCGGCCAAGGTGACCAAATAGCAAAAGAAAAGACAAAGAAATGATTCTTACCGATGATCCAAAGTTTGAATAGAAGAAAATGATTAAAAATAGATGTTATGAAAAATGAAAGATTCGGCTATGATGATGATCACAAACATTCGATCATAGAAGATAGATGAAAGAAAAATATGTGTTTGTATAATAAGTAAAATGGAGAGGAAAAGAGAATAGGGCGAAGAGAAAAGAGAGAAGTTTAGGGACAATTGTGCATTAAACAATGAAGAGAAAAAAAGAAGAAAAGAAATGGTCTTTGATGGCTATATGGTTTGGTCACAAAGAAAAGAGAAAAGCTTTAGAGAGTGATCAAATTAAGATCGAAATGGTCAAAAGAAGAAATGGCAAAAGCAACAATTGCTTCCTCAATGATCATGGTACATTCGGCTAGGAGAGGGAAAAATTGAGAGAAAAGTTTGCTAAGACACCAAATGGTAAATGGAAAATGTGCTCATCAAGCACCTAATCCTACCAAACCAACACCAAAATCCGCCATCCCCTTGGCCCCTATGCAAATCCATGTTCATGGACAATTTGGCCATTCAAAATTTCCAAAACAAAGCCCTTGATTCATGCCTTATGTCCTCCTATCACCTTAAATCATGAGATTCTTTTCCTTAAACTTTTACTTACCTTTTTCCTTTGGTCTTCTTGGCAAAAATGATATCCAACTCATCCTAATCCTTATCCATGACCGCCACATTGAAAGAGGAAACAAAATAAAAATAAAACTCAATACACATTCAAGGATTCGAACCTTTTCCCTCAAGCAAACATACATGCGCCAGCACCACCTTGCTACTAGCTCATCTTATGCTAGTTTTTGACACTTAAATTTACTTAAACCTTAAAGTCACTTGATCCACTTCAATTAAGTACTCCTTGCTAAAATTTATTCTAATTTCGAATAATTCCCAAGTCTTCTCAAGACTATATTAAACATACAAAATTTTAATTATACCCAAGCTAAGCACCAAAACATGCATCATATCGATACTCTGATTTTTAGGATGTTAGAAGGACTGGGCTAAATCCTATTTGTAACATTTGTCATATCCTACTCGTTTCAATAAATCACCATAATCCGTTGAATTTCAATGTTCAACTTTGGGACATGACATTTTATCCATATTTTCCAAATTATTGTTATTTCATCATGTTCATCCTCACATACATATCATTAAAATCATACAATTTAATTCGTGTAACACCCCTTACCCCTATCCGTCATTGGATCAGGGCACGAGGCATTACAGCAATCTTATACACTTCTCCGATACATACATTTCAATTATACATTAAAACCATTCATAGTCATACTCTATGTCCCTATTATGGGCTTACGAGGCCCAAAAAAGTTAAAGTTGGTTCGGGACCAAACTAGAACTTTTTGACATTTAGAATTTTTTTACCAAAACAGGGTCACACGTCTGTGTGACATATGACACGGCCGTGCGAGTAGACCGTGAGGTTCTCATATGCCCATGTTTGGATCTCGTGTATAATTCATAATAATACATACAACCAATACTTAAATCTCTATACATACCATTCACTTGAAAATAATTAGGAATTGTCGTGTTTCCAACTTGACAAATTGATAGTGTGATGATACCTCCAACGATCTCCAACCCCGAGCCAACCTGACAACACTAAGAGAAATGAGAAAATGGTGTAAGTTTTATAGCTTACTAAGTTGGCATATTAATAATAATAAGCAATTTAATTAACAATATTAACCCATTTCTCAATAAATATACTCAAGGAAATAGAATCAATATTCACATAGTTTTACCCTTTTTCTTAAGTTCAGCTTAGGGTATTTTTCTGAGTCATAGTCACAAATTTAATTATTTCATAAGCTAAAGAACTCGAAATTAAGATCCGTTAATTGTAAATTAAACTAGACACACATACCTTCATACCATAAATTTTACAGAATTTTTGGTTCATCCAATAAATAATTTTATTCATTAAAGATTTCCCTATTTCTCAGTTTGATTGCTCTAACTCCTCTTCACTAAAATTAAAATTTCTCATTATATAGAGTTTTTATAACCTTACCGTTTGTCTGTCTCAAAATTAGACTCATCAAGGATTATGATAATATAAGTTACACACCATAACCATTTTATACAAATTTTAATGATTTTTCCAAGGCAGAACAGGGGATCATGTAATCATCCTGACCCAGTCTTACAAATATTTAAATATCTCAAAATATACAAATTCTTTTCTTTCTCTGTTTCTTTTATATGAAAATAGGTTCAATAAGATTTAAATAAATATCTCATATAACATATAATTCAAATTATCTGATTTATGGTGATTTTTCAAATTCATGTAATCTTCATTGTTTCAATCTATTTTATCAAATTTTACTCTCCCATGTTTCCTTTATATTACTTCCATATATGCACACATAACACCAAGCATATTCAAAATATCCATACTGAATGAATAATCATCACCAATATTTACTTAGTACTCATAATGGCGTTTACACCATATCGGCCTTACCATAATTTCAATCACGTATCACATATCAAACACATTATGCACATACACACATGGTCACATGCACCCTTGCTCACACGTACATTTGCCACATTTCTCAATTGGTCACATTCACTCCTGCACTTATTCATAACATGATCGCACCAATCACCATTAGTAAGTTATCTCATTGAACCCCTTCGAAAAACTCCCGATACATCGGTGATCTCAGCACATAGCTCCACCCATACATAATTCGGCTTTCTTGTACACATGGTGAAGGTCCCTTATCACCCATGTGACCTAGCCATTCCATCTCATAGCTTTCTTATCTACATGGTGTCCAACACTAGGAACAACTCATGTGACCTAGATACTCATAACCCGTAACCTTCTTGTAAACATGGTATACACACAGTATTACAATGTGACCTAGTTACATATGAAATTATTAGCCCGTAGCTTTCTTGCACACATGGTGAAAGTCTCTTATCATCCATGTGGCCTAGCTACATATCAAATTTTTCCATCTCTTGTGCACACAGTGAAGGTCCCTTATCAGTCGTGTGACCTAGCTACATATGGTCCGTATCTCTTGGTTTTTCGAAGGTTCAATCGAGAATTTCCCATTCCATACATTTTCATATTTTAGTTATCACCCAATGATTTCCATAATATCTAGCAAAATAATTATTGAACAAGTAAAATAAATGCATTATTTACATATAAAATTTCCATTTCATGTAATAACCATAGGCATAGAAAACACCTTTAAGCACAACATTTCAACCCATCTTCCATGTCACCTATGTCACCTTTTTAACATAAACATATTATTAAATCAATTCACCAATATAATATTCTAAACATGTAATTCAAAAAAATCAATTTAATACCACAATTGGGGCTTCAAACATACATTACGACATTATCGCATTATTATTAACACACCAACTTACCTTGGATCCAGAAACGGTAATTTACCAACTTTCCCAATTTTTGATTTTCCTTCCGTTCTAGGTCCAAATCTTGTTTTTTTTTGGTCTAAAACATCACATTTCACTTATTTAATTAATTTACTACTCAAAACAGTCCTTAACTCAAACTTTGACAAAATGACAATTTTACCCCTTAAACTTTTCAAAATTTCACTTTTAACCCTAGGCTCGTAAATTAAACACTATTCCTTTTTCTTATGTTTTATGACATGATGAACATTTTTCCCTTCTATAGCAACATCGAATTCTTGCTCTAACATACAATTATAAACAATAATAACTTTTATCGATTATGCCGTTTTACTCGTTTTTACTGAAAATTGCTTATCAAAAGTCGTTTAACATAATTCTAAGCTTCATATTTTGTCACAAAACATAAAAATACACACTTTTCACCTATGGGTGATTTTTCAAATATAAACCCTAGCTCAAATTAATGGTAGAATTAGCTTAATCGAGTTACCAAGATTCCACAAATACGATGAACATTAAAAACGAGGCTCAGAAACACTTACTATGAAGCTTGAAAAGCTTGAAACCCTTAGCCATGGAGCCTAGAAATTTTCGGCAGCAACTTGAAGAAGATGAGCAGATTTTTTTTTCTTGTATTTTGTCTTTTTATTCATTTAAAACACTAAATGACTAAAATACCCTTAAGGCTTTTCTTTCAAATTTTTCCTATTCATGCCCATTTTTGTCCATCAAGTTATCCAATGGTCTAATTACATTTTAAGTACCTCAAATTTTAAAACACATAACAATTAGACACCTCTAACATGTAGAACTCAACTTTTTCACTTTTTACAATTTAGTTCTTTTTACTAAATTGAGTGCCCAAACGTCAGAATTTTTGAATGAGATTTTAACGAAATCATTCCGTAAAATTGTAGACCATAAAAATATAAATAAAATAAATTTCTCAACATCAGATTTGTGGTCCTAAAACCACTGTTCTGACTAGGCCCTAATTCGGGATGTTACATTTCTCCCTCCTTTAGGGATTTTCATCCTCGAAAATCTTACCAGAATGAGGTTTAGTATCCTTCTCATAATTTCCAACATCACTAAATAATCTTTTCCAATATGATACTTTCAGAAACACTCTGTCATTGATCTGAATCCTAATAGAACTCAGTGAATTCTGTCAAACAAGGAATCGATACATTTTGAAATTATTATGCTAATTTCATCAAACGTTCGAAAACAACCCACTAGCATTTCTCTTGGCACCCCACAGATCAATCGATAATCACTCACAATCTTTCAATAGCTGAATTCATCACCACTGTCTTAAACTCAAATTTTTCTATGCCATCAGATATATTTAACTCTTGAAACCAGGAAACATATGACAATCCTCGTTAAACAAACAGTGTCAACAAATTTTTCAATACAGACATAATAGTAATCATCTCTAAATTACAAATTGAACATCTCTTTTTAATGTAATATTAATCGTCTGAAAACATGAACCATTACTTTACATTCTAGAGAATATATACACATTCAAATCCGTTCAAGTTCACTAGTGCATCACTAAAAAATCATAATTCCATTACGCTCCAAAGTTGATTATAACAGAGATAAAACATATTCTATACAGATATAAACGGAACAATAGCCAAAGGAAATAGTAGAATCATTTCATATAAGTTCGCTGTCAACTCTTATCTCAGATGTAATGGAATTGAATTCCAATAAAAGATAGTGGAATACCAATCATAGATCAATCAAACTGACGATTCTTTACTCAGAAAACAAGCAATCATAATTGTCTCTGAAAAGATACGAACACATAGAATGCCCAGAAGAGATAGTCGTAAATTGCTCAACTATAGCTGCCATACTTAAATATCTTCACATGTCAAACATCATTCTTCTAACTAATTCTGCCCTCACTAATTTCCACATTATTCCTTTCACTAAATAAAATCAGTTCAGAAAAAATTCAATTAATACTTCCTTTCAGTATCTTATCTGAATAAGTCGATTTATCAAAGTTAAATTTTTCACTAATTATGATATTTTATAAACCAAATAATTCTTGAGTCAATATGATATTTCTCTAATTTTTTCCTTCACTTTTCAACCATCATGAGTCTTTGATCATATCTATAGTTATTCTATAACTGAACTCTTTAATTCCACACTTAGGAACTTAATCAACATGATTCTCATGAATTTCCGTTATAAACACATCATCGGTAAGGGGTGAGGTCGTACAGCCTCTAACTCGATTCTCACACATATATATACATATGACACATCTTTCATTATCAACATATGTCATTATAACTATACTACCCACTTCGAACAATTTATCATTCATATTTTCCTTACATAAAATTTCCAATTATCTCATTCAAACAAGTGCACTCATTCATACATTCTACGAAATTTGAATAACTTACTTATCACATTCACTAATCAATTTTTATCAAGCATGCTACAGTATGTGAAGGTCAGAAAAATATGAATAAGCATGTTACTATATAAACTTTCATTTCATACATTATCACATATACACATTACGAATTCTTATTCATATTTTTCTAAGTTTAACTCATCATAGCTACACTTTATTCAAATACTTCAGTATCACTATCAAATGGTTGGATATAGCTCAGTTGGAGAGCACTTCTCTTTTAATAAGATTATCCTCAATTGCATCGGAAGGTATCATACTATCACATATTGGTGGCATGTATAACTAGACTTTAGCTCTCACACTTGATATGTTAGTCTAAGAATCGACTAAACTATAGTTCTGATACCACTAAAATGTAACACCCCTTACCCCTATTCATCGCTGGATCAGGGTACGAGGCATTACAGCAATCTTATACACTTCTCCGATACATACATTTCAATTATACATTTGTAACATCGTGAATAGGGCCTATGCATTTCCAGTTTAATTGTATGAAAGACAAGTTTCAAGTACTATGAATAATTTTTTGATACTTTTGGAAACCTAGAAATGCATGAAAATGGAAATGAAAATGAAAATGGAAATGAAAATGGAGATGGAAATGAAAATGGAAATGGAAATGGAAATGGACATTTTTGGAAACTTAGACATTTTTGGAAACCTGAACATTTTGGAAACCTAAACATTTTGGAAACTTGAACATTTTGGAAACTTGAACATTTTGGAAACTTGAACATTTTGGAAACCTGAAGATGTAAGGAAAATGGCAAGTTCTGAGCCATGTGAAAATTTTAGGAAACTTAGAAATAAGTAGGAATGACAAATTTTAAAGCCCAAAATAGGAGATAAGGGCAAGAGGGCCTTAAAAGAAAAAGTTGGTGAATTTTGACATACAATCGAGCTTGGAAAAGTAGCCTGAAGTGTCACTTAGGGTTTATGGGAATGGCCTGAGTTCGAGTCACTTGGAAAGCAATTATTGAAGGTTTAATTTTGCTTCCCAAGGCTAGGGGTGGATGACACATATTTGCTAAAAGGGAAGAGTTTTATTTTATTAAAACTTGTCAAATTAAAGTGATAAATAAAAGATTTTCTCTACTAAGATAAATGAGGAATTAAAGGATGGATTAAAGACTTTTAATTTAATTAGGTGATAATTAATGGAGAATAAATTATCACTTGGAAGAGTAGTGGCCAAGTTTTGGACTCTTGGTCTAGCAATTTCAGTTAAAAGAGGAAAATTGAGACTTTTCTCTCATTCACTCTACCTTGTCGAAATTTTGTTCTCTCTTCTCCCTCTCTTTGCCGAAATTTTCCCTAAGCAAGGACTCCATCTTTTCTTTTCCTCCCCTTTGCCATTGCTAAGTCAAAACCTTTCTCTTTCAATCTCGGTTAACTCTCCATAGTCGGATCTCAGTAACTCAAGACAAGGAAGCAAGTGATTAAAGGCTTCAAGGTAAGGTTAAGCCATTCAATTTCCTTTCTTTCTAGTTGCCGAAAGTAAAAGAGTCTAATTCCTATTCTTGATCATGGCCGAATATACAAGGGATCTCAAGTTTCCACAACTACCGAATACAAAGATCAAGGATTTAAGGTAAGAACAATTAATTCTTGTTCTTCCGATTCGCTTAAACAAGGCTTAAGAAAATAACCTCTCTTATGTCTATGGTCGAATGTCAAAGGAGGAGTTTGGGATTTCATATTCGAGGAAAATAAGGTAAGACATATTCTACCAAAGGCCGATTATAACTTATTAAAGTTAGATCGGATCTAACATATGAATTTTAGGGATTTGACGGATATTCAAGACAAAAGGAACTTTCGGGATTTGGAATCTATAAGGTAAGCATCTAAAATATTCGCCAATGGTTGTGAGATTATCTAAATCAATTCCTTAATTATTGAAAAGCGAAAAAACTAACCCATATTGAAATACAAGGTTGGCGAATATCGGTAGAGGAAAAACCAAACTTTCGGATTTGTATAAACACCAAATCGGCAAAGGTGAGTCTTTTACAAATCCTACTAGGATTTGGTTTTGTTTTAAGCCAAATAGGTTTATTAATGTGACTAATATGATGGCGAATATAGAGATAATGATCTAAAGATTAGATCGGGATTTTGAGATCTCAAGGAACTTTTATTTAGCGAATAAGGTGTGTACCCTTACTATCCTTCGATATTTTATGGCTAAATATTTTAATATATGATTATGAATAAGAATGTGAATGTGGCTATGTACCACAAATGTGGCAAAAAGTACCTGTGCACGTTTCCTACTTCGATAGGATTGTAAAATATGTTATTTAATAACATGCTAATATATGTATATGAACATGAAATTAAGTTATGCACAATATATATTTTTGGGGCATTCGGGATTTATGTGAAAGGGGGAGAATAGGTGTTGACTTCGGTCTCACCAACGAAGGTGTTGACTTCGGTCTCACCAATGAAATATGTTGACTACGATCACATTGCAAAATTTTGGTAACTTCGGTTACAATAGTGTCTAATGACACAACGTATAAATTTGATTATAGCGTCTAATGACACAACGTATATGGGCGAATGCCTTTGATGGAGCATAGCGGATGGAGGGTTGACTTAGTAGTCCCCACGGTGTAAATGGCAGGTACGGGTGGTGTGTAGCGGATGGACCATTAGGATTGGGTTTGGGTTGCATCATAATTTCATTATTATATGGACCTGATGATTTGAACATGAATGCCCGATTTATTGAATGTTAGTATTGTGTGCACGTTGAGTCTGTTGACTCACCCCATTGTGGGAATTATTTTTCAGGTGATGAGCAGTGACGGACCGGGCCGGTGGACCATGAGGTGGCCATGCTACATGCGAAAATTTCATTTAGTTTGGACTTAATTTTATTTTTAGTCACGTTTGTTCTATTTTGGGTTTTACTTGATGTAATAAGGCCTTAAGGCCCAGTGGATTATTCTTTATGTTTGCCTACTGTTAAGTTTCATGCTAAGAACTATATTGGATGTATTTAATTAAATGGGCTTACAAGATTAAATAAATGGGTTTCCAATCAAGCCAAACTCAAAATAATAGTTTTTCTAAAATTTACAATTTTCTCTAAGTATCGAAAATGATTTTGAAATCGGTTTACTTTAGGAACATACCAGATCCGATTCAGGCTCGTGGGCCGGGTGTGGGGTGTTTCATTTTGGTATCAGAGCTCAGTTTTAAACTCTCGGCCTGTGGGCTAAGGCCCAAAACGTTTTCAAAGTGAGCCAAATGATTTTCTTTTAAGCAGGCTTTTGGCATGGCCCCTAAGTCTCCAACCCGCAGTCCACCAGGTAAGTACTCCTAACTATATGTGTGATTCTGTGATTTATAGAAGGGTAGAAAAGGAATGGAACGTAGAATAGAATGATAGGAACTTGAACCCTAGGATTAGTCTACTCAAACACGATACATAAGACTTAATACATCGAATCAACCTATGGCTAAGTCATTGAGCTAGTGGTGTGGTAACCCCACACGCATGTCTAGGATTGGATCCGGAAGAGCTTGGTATTTAAGCGGTCCTAGTGACTCACCTCCTCTTCGCAGAATCCTACAGTGCGTAGCTTTGGTTCACCATAACTCGAGGGCTTAGTGGTGTGGCAACCTCATGCGCATGTCTAGGAATGGTTTGGTGGGAGCTTGGTATTTAAGCAATCAGCGTGACTCACCTCCTCTCCACACGAATCCTGCCACAGTGCGTAGCTTTGGTTCACCCCGACCAAGAGGGCTCGGTCATAGGTTAAACATAATGACTAAAACCCGAAAGGAACTAGCCATGTTTTAAAAAAAAAGAAGAAAGAACAAAACAACAAACCCTAGTTTTTTTTAACCTTTAAAATTTTTTTTAATCTGAGAAAATTATTTTTACAACATTCTCTGAAAAACTCCTGATTTGCGAAAATTACAAAAATGCCCTTAGGGGTGAAATTACAAAACGCCTTGGTTTATAAAATGCTCAACTACTTAATGACTTTACCAAAATTTCAACATTTCATAAACATTCAAAAACCCTAATTTGTAAAATATCAAAATACCATGATTTTGGAAAAATTACAAAATTGCCCCTAACTTACAAAATTACCAAAATGACCCTAATTTCCAAAATTTTTGCAATATCCCCATTTTTGAAGGAACAATTTTTGAAAAGAACCCTCAAAGTTTTACAACTTTTAAAATACCCTAAATCTATAAAATTTTACAAATTTACTCCGATTTGTGAAAAATTACGAAAATACCCTGTAGGACAAAATTATGAAAATACCCCCGGGTAGTGGAAAACAACAACAAACAACAAAAAACTACAACGTTTCTCTGAATGAACGGAAGTTCATACTTGTTTGATGGATGAATAGAAGAATGGAAAAGACTGTGTGTTTGTATGATACGAAAGAACCACTCTATAATCCCTTCTCATAAAACTCCTTCGCCGATAAATAAGTGGAACATTGACTAATCCATAAAATTTCTTAACCAAATATCGACGTTAGAAAATGAGCACTAGAGGTCGTGGTCGTCGTGGTCGAGGAAGAGGAAGGATGACCGTGTCGGAACCCGTTAGGTCGGGTCAAGGGTCCGACAATGAAATGCCATCGCCACCACCACCCCCAAATTATTAATGTTGAGCGGCGAGGCTCGGGACGGGAAGAGGCGTGTCGCAGTCGCTCTGAAGTTTTGGAATTGGTGGCGGTGCAGGAGGAAATGGAGGAAATCGAAAGTCGGTACTGAACGACTCGAGCTAATGGAGCGAAAATGTTTGAGGAGTATCAATGTGGCACCCAGTCTGGTGAGTCTTGGTTGGAAGCAACGGAGCGATAATGGATGAGCTTGATTTGACTCGGAGGAAAAGTTGAAAGGGATGGTGGCATTGTCACGCGATGAAGCGATCGATGGTGGTTGATCTGCTCGTGATGGTACCACATTGAAAATTTGACACAGGAGTATGTTAAAGAGGCCTTTCGGAAGAAGTATGTGGGAACCGGTATCTGAGATGAGCGGAGGAAGGCTTTTCTAGGGTTGGTACAAGGGAGTAAGTCTGTCGCAGAATATGAGGCGGAATTTCTGAGGTTGAGCCGCTATGCTCGAGGGGTAGTGGTAACTGAGCATGAACGCTGTGTCCGTTTTAAGGACGGGCTGAGAGATGATTTAAGACTGTTGATAGCAGCGCATCAGGAGGGGGAATACTCGGTTTTGGTGGAAAAGGCCAAGGTGGCCGAGGGGATTAAGGATGCTACTAAGCAGACCGCGAATAAGAATAAGGCCAAAAGAGGGTTTGGGCCATCTGGAAAGGGTTACAAAAGGCCTAGGGTTGATGGGCCACGGAATCAACAAGTCGGTGCAGTGGCGATTAAATCCTTGTGAGCATTGTGGAAAGAGGCATCTAGGGAGTCTTTGGAAAAGATAGGAGCATGTCTTAGGTGTGGGTCCAAGGACCATATGTTTAAGGATTGCCCCAAACAATCAGACGAGAGTTGACCGGTAGTTCAGAATGCTAGCCAGACCGGTAGAGGCGGACATCAGCCTCAACGGGGTCATGGTTCGAGTAACCGTGGTAATGGTACAGGCAGAGGCCGTGGAACACAGAGCCGAGGTAATACTAATGCTGATGCAAGACAACCGAGTTTGGTTTATGCGGTTCACCGAAGGGAAGATGGAGACGCGCTGGACGTAATAATCGGTACGTTCTTTATTTTTGACAAACCCTACTTTACTTTGATTGATGTGGGTTCGACCCATTCCTATGTTGCAAGTAGTGTAGTGAAAACACTAGGCCTAGACTCGAACTCTCGATAGGCGGATGATCGTAGTAAGCCCATTAGGCCAAACTATAACAGAGACAAGATCTTTTGAATGTACCCTAGAGATTCGGGGAGTGAGCTTTGGCGGACTTAATGGAGTTACCCTTTAGAGAGTTTGAGCTTATACTCGAAATGGATTGGTCAGTAGAACACCGAGCCGTGTTGGATTGTGCGGCTAAACATATGGAACTAAGAACCTCGGAAGATGAAGTGGTAATAATGATCGGAGAAAGTAGGAATTATTTATCTAATGTAGTTTGACCTTTGAAGGTCGAGAAGATGGTTAAGAAAGGTTGCAAAGTGTTCTTAGCTTTTGTAAGTGCAATAGGTGGAAGAGAGGAAGGTATTAATGGAGTTAGAATGGTAAGGGACTTTGTGGATGTGTTTCCAGAGGAGTTACCGGGAATACCCCCAGACAAGGAGGTGGAATTTGGGATTGATTTGCTCTAGGGGACAGCTCCGTGTCAATCGCCCCATCTAGAATGGCACCAAAGGAGTTAGTGGAGCTCAAGGCTCAGATACAAGAACTGTTGGACCGTGGGTTCATCCGACCCAGTGTGTCTCCGTGGGGAGCACCGATCTTATTTGTAAAGAAGAAGGACGGAACTATGCGTATGTGCATAGACTACCGTCAGTTAAATAAGCTGACCATTAAGAACAAGTATCCCTTGCCAAGGATCGATGACTTGTTCGATCAGCTGAAGGGAGCCGCAGTGTTTTCGAAGATCGATTTACGGTCGGGATACCATCAGTTGAAGGTAAAGGAGGCTGATATCCATAAGACCGCTTTTAGGACAAGATATGGTCACTTCGAGTTTGTGGTGATGCCGTTTGGGTTGACGAACGCTCCAGCCGCATTCATGGATATGATGAATCGGGTTTTCCAACCCTATTTGGATAGATTCGTCGTTGTGTTCATCGATGATATTTTGGTGTATTCGAAGTTGGAGGAGGAGCATGATGAGCATCTCCGAGTCGTGTTGGAAGTGTTAAGGGAGAAGAAGCTCTATGCCAAATTCAGCAAGTGCGAATTTTGGCTTAGGGAGGTGGCATTCTTAGGGCATGTGGTATCCGCAGAAGAAATAAGAGTGGACCCTAGGAAGATCGAAGCAGTGTTGGATTGGAAACCACTTAGGTCCGTGGCTAAAATCTGAAGTTTCTTAGGCTTGGCAGGCTATTACAGAAGGTTCGTGGAAGGATTCTCGTCAATAGCCGCGCCTTTAACCAAGTTACTAAGGAAGGAAGTACCTTGAATGGACTAATAAGCGCAAGAGAGCTTTGAAAAGCTTAAGAAGGTCTTGACGGAGGCTCCAGTGTTAATTCAAATTTTGAAGGCGGGAAAGGAATTTGTGGTGTCTTGTGATGCTTCAGACACGGGTTAGGCGTGTGTTAATGCAAGAGGGCAAAGTGGTTGCTTATGCGTCCACGGCAGCCTAAGGCCTCATGAGCTTAACTACCCAACTCATGACTTAGAGCTAGCGGTGGTTTTCATACTTAAGGTTTGGAGGCACTACCTTTATGGAGAAAGGTCATTATCTACACAGCCACAAGAGCCTTAAGTATTTATTAACTCGAAGGAGTTGAACTTGAGGCAACGAAGGTGGGTGGAATTGCTGAAGGACTACGACTGTTCAATAGAATATCATCCGGGCAAGGTGAATGTAGTAGCCGATGCCCTAAGTCGAAAGGTTGTATCGGATCTACGGGTTTTGTTCGCTCATATAAGTCTGTATGATGATGGAAGTCTGTTGGCAGAGTTGCAAGTCAGGCCCACATGGCTAAAGGAAGTGAAGGAGGGACAGTTGGTGATAATGACTTAAGTACTAAGTTGCGCAAGTACTGCAAGGGGATTAGATGATTATGATGTCAACAATGAAGGAGTATTGTGCTACAAGGGTAAAGTCCGATGTCAAGAATAAGGAGTTGAGACAAAGGATTCTTGGAAGCGCATGGTAGCCCTTGTGCTATGCATCCCGAGGCATCAAGTCAGTATAGAGATCTAAGGAACAATTTTGGTGGTCCGACACAAGCGAAGTGGTGAATTTGTGGGAAATGTTTGACATGTCGACAAGTTAAGGTGAACACCAAGTCCCATCAGATTGCTTCAACCAATCGAGATTCCCCAATGGAAGTGGGAGAGAATTACCATGGACTTTGTTAGTGGGCTTCCCTCACGCCTACTAAGAAGGACTCGGTATGGGTGATAGTGGACCGTTTGACCAAGTCCGCACACTTTATCCCAAATCGAATGGATTATTCTCTTGAAGTTGGCTAAGTTGTATGTGGCGGAAATTGTGAGATTACATGGAGTACCAATGTCGATCATCTCGATAGAGACCCAAGGTTTACGTCTCGATTTTGGAAAGCACTTCATCAAGCTTTAGGCACTAAGCTAGACTTCACTACGGCTTCATCCACAATCGACAGGCGATCGAACAGGTTATACAAGTGTTGGAGGATATGTTGAGAGGTCGTGTAATGGATTTTTGAGGAAGTTGGGAAGATTACTTGCCTTTAGCTGAATTCGCCTATAACAATGACTATCAAGCCGAGATTCGGATGGCATCGTCACGAAGCATTGTATGGAAGGAAGTGTAGAACACCTACTTGTTGGACCGAGTTAGGAGAACGCCAAGTTTTGGGTCGAGTTGGTGGCGTAAACCAAGAGAAGGTTGGGTTAATTAAGACGCAGTTGAAGGAAGCTTCGATAGGCAAAAGTCGACGCAGACCTTAAGCGAAAGGAAATAGAGTTTGAAGTGGGAGATCAAGTGTTCTGAAAGTCTCACCTTGGAAGAAGGTAATGAGGTTTGGCGCAAAGGAAGCTAAGCCCAAGATTTATAGGGCCTTATCAATCTTGAAGCGTTGGGCGATGGCATACCAACTAGAGTTGCCACGAGTGCAGCGAGATGCATGACGTATTTCATGTGTCCATGTTACGTCGCTATCGATCGGATCCATCTCATGTGGTACCGGTTGAAGAGGTGGAACTAAGGCGGACTTATCCTATGAGGAAGAACCGATTCGGATCTTGGAACATGATGTGAAAGTACTACGAAGAAGGCAGTTCCTCTAGTCAAAGTGCTATGGCGCAATCATGGAGCGGAAGAAGCTTCATGGGAGCTGAAGAGGCGATGAGACGATAATACCCTCAACTATTTTAGTTAGGAAATTTGGGGACGAAATTTTGTTTAAGGAGGTAGAAGCGTAACATCTGAATAGGCCTATGCATTTCAGTTTAATTGTATGAAATGACAAGTTTCAAGTACTATGAATAAATTTTGATACTTTTGGAAACCTAGAAATGCATGAAAATGGAAATGAAAATGAAAATGGAAATGAAAATGGAGATGGAAATGAAAATGGAAATGGAAATGGAAATGGACATTTTGGAAACTTAGACATTTTGGAAACACGAACATTTTGGAAACCTAAACATTTTGGAAACTTGAACATTTTGGAAACTTGAACATTTTGGAAACTTGAACATTTTGGAAACACAAGATGTAAGGAAAATGGCAAGTTCTGAGTCATGTGAAAATTTTAGGAAACTTAGAAATAAGGTAGGAATGACAAATTTTAAAGCCCAAAATAGGAGATAAGGGCAAGAGGGCCTTAAAAGAAAAAGTTGGTGAATTTTGACATACAATCGAGCTTGGAAAAGTGGCTCAAGTGTCACTTAGGGTTTATGGGAATGGTGCGAGTTCGAGTCACTTGGAAAGCAATTATTGAAGGTTTAATTTTGCTTCCCAAGGCTAGGGGTGGACGGCACATATTTGCTAAAAAGGGAAGAGTTTTATTTTATTAAAACTTGTCAAATTAAAGTGATAAATAAAAGATTTTCTCTACTAAGGTAAATGAGGAATTAAAGGATGGATTAAAGACTTTTAATTTAATTAGGTGATAATTAATGGAGAATAAATTATCACTTGGGAGAGTAGTGGCCAAGTTTTGGACTCTTGGTCTAGCAATTTCAGTTAAAAGAGGAAAATTGAGACTTTTCTCTCATTCACTCTACCTTGCTGAAATTTTGCTCTCTCTTCTCCCTCTCTTTGCCGAAATTTCCCCTAAGCAAGGACTCCATCTTTTCTTTTCCTCCCCTTTTCCATTGCTAAGTCAAAACCTTTCTCTTTCAATCTCGGTTAACTCTCCATAGTCGGATCTCAGTAACTCAAGATAAGGAAGCAAGTGATTAAAGGCTTCAAGGTAAGGTTAAGCCATTCAATTTCCTTTCTTTCTAGTTGCCGAAAGTAAAAGAGTCTAATTCCTATTCTTGATCATGGCCGAATATACAAGGGATCTCAAGTTTCCACAACTACCAAATACAAAGATCAAGGATTTAAGGTAAGAACAATTAATTCTTGTTCTTCTGATTCGTTTAAACAAGGCTTAAGAAAATAACCTCTCTTATGTCTATGGCCGAATGTCAAAGGAGGAGTTTCGGGATTTTAGATTCGAGGAAATTAAGGTAAGACATATTCGGCCAAAGGCCAGTTACAACTTATTAAAGTTAGATCAGATCTAACATATGAATTTTAGGGATTTCGACAGATATTCAAGACAAAAGGGAACTTTCGGGATTTGGAATCTATAAGGTAAGCATCTAAAATATTCGGCCAATGGTTGTGAGATTATCTAAATCAATTCCTTAATTATTGAAAAGCCGAAAAACTAACCCATATTGAAATACAAGGTTGGCCGAATATCAGGTAGAGGAAAAACCAAACTTTCGGGATTTGTATAAACACCAAATCGGCAAAGGTGAGTCTTTTTACAAATCCTACTAGGATTTGGTTTTGTTTTAAGCCAAATAGGTTTATTAATGTGACTAATATGATGGCCGAATATAGGAGATAACAGATCTAAAGATTAGATCGGGATTTTCGAGATCTCAAGGAACTTTTATTTAAGCGAATAAGGTGTGTACCCTTACTATCCTTCGATATTTTATGGCTAAATATTTTAATATATGATTATGAATAAGAATGTGAATGTGACTATGTACCACAAATGTGGCAAAAAGTACCTGTGCACGTTTCCTACTTGATAGGATTGTGAAATATGTTATTTAATAACATGCGAATATATGTATATGAACATGAAATTAAGTTATGCACAATATATATTTTGGGGCATTCGGGATTTATGTGAAAGGGGGAGAATAGGTGTTGACTTCGGTCTCACCAACGAAGGTGTTGACTTCGGTCTCACCAATGAAATATGTTGACTACGGTCACATTGCGAAATTTTGGTAACTTCGGTTACAATAGTGTCTAATGACACAACGTATAAATTTGATTATAGTGTCTAATGACACAACGATATGGACGAATGCCTTTGATGGAGCGTGGCGGATGGAGGGTTGACTTAGTAGTCCCCACGGTGTAAATGGCAGGTACGGGTGGTGTGTAGCGGATGGACCATTAGGATTGGGTTTGGGTTGCATCATAATTTCATTATTATATGGACATGATGATTTGAACATGAATGCCTGATTTATTGAATGTTAGTATTGTGTGCACATTGAGTCTGTTGACTCACCCCATTGTGGGAATTATTTTTCGTGTGATGATGAGCGGATTTGACCGGGCGGTGGACCATGAGGTGGCCATGCTACATGCGAAAATTTCATTTAGTTTGGACTTAATTTTATTTTTAGTCACGTTTGTTCTATTTTGGGTTTTACTTGATGTAATAAGGCCTTAAGGCCCAAAGTGGATTATTCTTTATGTTTGCCTACTGTTAAGTTTCATGCTAAGAACTATATTGGATGTATTTAATTAAATGGGCTTACAAGATTAAATAAATGGGTTTCCAATCTAAGCCCAGCTCAAAATAATAGTTTTTCTAAAAATTTACAATTTTCTCTAAGTATCGAAAATGATTTTGAAATCGGTTTACTTTAGGAACATACCAGATCCGGTTCAGGCTCGTGGGCCGGGTGTGGGGTGTTTCAACATTAAAACCATTCATAGTCACACTCTATGTCCCTAATATGGGCTTACGAGGCCCAAAACAAATAGTAACGTTGGTTTGAGACCAAACTGGTACTTTTCGACATTAAGAAATTTTTTTTACCAAAATAGGGTCACACGCCCGTGTAACATATGACACGGCCATGTGAGTAGACCGTGAGGTTCTCACACACCCATGCCTGGATCCCGTGTACAATTCATAATAATACATACAACCAATAATTAAATCTCTATACATGTCATTCACTTGAAAATAATTTGGAATTTTTGTGATTACAACTTGACAAATTGATAGTGTGATGATACCTCCAACGATCTCCAACCCCGAGCCAACCTGACAACACTAAGAGAAATGGGAAAATGTTCTAAGTTTTATATCTTAGTAAGTTGGAATATTAATAATAATAAGCAATTTAATTAACAATATTATCCCCCTTGTCAATAAATATACTCAATGAAATAGAATCAATATTCACATAGTTTTACCCTTTTTCTTAACTTCAGCTTAGGCTATTTTTCTGAGTCACAGTCACTAATTTAATTATTTCATAAGATAAAAAACTCAAAATTAACATCCGTTAATTTTCCATAAAACTATACTCACATATCTTCATACTATAAATTTTATAGAATTTTTTGTTTAGCCAATCAATACATTTTATTCATTAAAGATTCCCCTGTTTCACTTTTCAACAGCTCTAACACATCTTCACTAAAATTAAAAGTTCTCATTATATAGAGTTTGTATAACCTTCTCGTTTGTCTCTCTTGAAATTAGACTCATCAAGGATTCTGAGAATATAAATTACACACCATAAACAATTTTATAAAATTTTTAATGAGTTTTCCAAGGCAGAACAGGGGATCACGTAATCATTCTGAATCAGTCTTATAAAAATTTAAACATCTCAAAATATAAAAATTCTTTATTTTCTCTATTTCTTTTATATGAAAATAAACACAATAAGATTCAAAGAAATTTCTCATCCAACATATAATTCAAATTATACGATTTATGGTAAATTTTCAAAGTTACGTAACTGTTGTTGTTTCAATCTATTTTACTGAAAATTTTACTCTCCCATGTTTTCTTTATATTACTTACATATATGCACACATAACACCGATCATATTCAAAATTAGCCATACGAATGAATAATCATCACCAATACTTACGAATACTCATAATGACGCTTACACGATATCAGCCTTACCATAATTTCAATCACGTATCACATATCAAACACATTATGCACATATACACATGGTCAAATGCACCCTTGCTCACACGTACATTTGCCACATTTCTCAATTGGTCACATTCACTCCTGCACTTATTCATAACATGATAGCACCAATCACCATTAGTAAGTTATCTTACTGAACCCCTTTGGAAAACTCCTGATACATCGGTGATCTCAGCACATAGCTCCACCTACATATAATTTAGCTTTCTTGTACACATGGTGAAGGTCCCTTATCACCCATGTGACATTGCCATTCCATCTTGTAGTTTTCTTGTCTACATGGTATCCAACACTAGGAACCACTCATGTGACCTAGCTATTCATAACCCGTAACCTTCTTGTAAACATGGTATACACACAGTATTACCATGTGACCTAGTTACATATGAAATTATTAGCCCGTAGCTTTATTTCACACATGGTGAAAGTCCCTTATCATCCATGTGGCCTAGCTACATATCAAATTTTGTCGTTTCGTAGCTTTCTTGTACACAAGGTGAAGGTCCCTTATCACTCGTGTGACCTAGCTACATATTGTCCGTATCTCTCGGTTTTCCAAAGGTTCAATCGAGAATTTCCCATTCATACATTTTTATTTTTTTTGTTATCACCCAATGATTTCCATAATATCTAGCAAAATAATTATTGAACAAGTAAAATAAATGCATTATTTACATATATACTTTCCATTTCACATAATAACCATAGGCATAGAAATCACCTTTAAGCACAACGTTTCAACCCATCTTCCATGTCACCTATGTCACCTTTTTAGCATAAACATATTATTAAATCAGTTCACCAACATAATATACTAAACATGTAATTCAGTAAAATCAATTTAATACCACAATTTAGGTTTCAAACATACATTACAACATTATTGCATTATTATTAACACACCAACTTACCTTAGATATAGAAACGACAATTTACCAACTTTCTTGATTTTCAATTTTCTTCCGTTCTAGGTCCAAATCTCATTTTTGGGGTCTAAAACATCACATTTCACTTATTTAATTAATGTACTACTCAAAACAGTCCCTAACTCAAACTTTTGCAAAATTATAATTTTACCCTTAAGCTTTTCAAAACTTTCACTTTTACCCCTAGGCTCGTAAATTAAACTTTATTCCTTTTTCTTATGTTTTATGACATGCTGAACATTTTTTCCTTCTATAGCAACATCAAATTCTTGCTCTAACATACAATTATAAACAATAATAATTTTTACCGATTATGCCGTTTTACTCGTTTTTACTGAAAATTGCTTAGCAAAAGTCGTTTAACATAATTCTAAGCTTCATATTCTATCACAAAACATCAAAATACACACTTTTCACCTATGGGTAATTTTCCAAATATAAACCCTAGCTCAAATTAATGGTAAAATTAGCTTAATCGAGTTACCGAGATTCCAAAAATACGATGAACATTAAAAACGGGGCTTAGAAACACTTACTATGAAGCTTGAAAAGCTTGAAACCCTTAGCCATGGAGTGTAGAAATTTTTGACAGCAACTTGAAGAAGATGAGCAGATTTTTTTTCTTGTATTTTGTCTTTTTATTCATTTAAAACACTAAATGACTAAAATACCCTTAAGACTTTTCTTTCAATTTTGTCCTATTTATGCCCATTTTTGTCCATCATGTTATCCAATGGTCTAATTACATTTTAAGGACCTCAAATTTTAAAACAATAACAATTAGACACCTCTAACATGTAGAACTCAACTTTTGCACTTTTTACAATTTAGTTCTTTTTACTAAATTGAGTGCCCAAACGTTAGAATTTTCAAATGAGATTTTCATGAAATCATTCCGTGAAATTGTAGACCATAAAAATATAAATAAAATAAATTTCTCAACATTGGATTTGTGGTCAGAAAACCACTGTTCTGACTAGGCCCTAATTCGGGATGTTACAATTCAAGCAATTTAACATACATATTTAAGTTACAAGAACTTACCTTGACAATTGTTCGTGTTTGAATTCCAACTAATCCGAAACTTTTTGTTTCCCTCGATCTAATTCCGTAGTTGGTCTTTCCAAGTCTATATAAGCAAATTTAATTATTAATCTATCACATTTTACATACATTTGCATTCTACTACATCCTAGGTAAAATTACTATTTTGCCCCTACTCATTTGAAAAATTCCAATTTCGTCCCTAAGCTCGAAAAATGAGATTCATGAAATCTAATCCACTCTTCAAGCCTAGCCAAAATTTAGAGGTAACATTTACAGCACATACATTCCTCAAATTTCTAAATTTTCCATGGGTTTTACTACTTTTTCATTTTAGTCCGTAACTAAGTTTCTATGAAAAATTACTTTGTAAAAGTTGTTTATCTATCAACTATCCTTCATTTTCTACTATAAATTTCAAATTTATAGCATTTACATCCATGGAAAATGTAACATCCTAAATTTTTAGGCCTATGCGTTTAATGGGTGAATATGTGGAATGAGTTAATTTAAGTGTTAGGGGTCCAAATTGGGCTCAGGCTTAGGTAGAGGCCTTGATTAAAATTATCTGTTTGGGAATTATAGGATTTAAAAGGTAGTATCTATGTTTAAAATACCAAAGTGGGCTTGTGGCCCAATCTTAGGAGGTGATGCCAAACACAAGGAGTAAGGGGCCCAAATTTAAGTTTCATGGAGCCCAATTCTTTTAATTTAAGTTAGCTAAATTTTGGGCATTAGGATTAGGTGGAGTGGATGGCAACAAGGCTAAAATTTAGGGGTTTTAATGTTTAAAATATGTGGATAATAAGCAGATAAAGGCTATTATTTAGGAATTTATTTTACGTGGATAATAAGAGATAAAGGCTAAGATCTACAGATTTTTATGATTAAAATATGTGGATAATATCTTTGATAAAGGAGGAGGAGTTAGAGATAATTAAGTCTGCATTTTAGATGAGCTAGTAGATTAAGATAAAGGAGAAAAGTTAGGAATTTATCTACAAAGAGAGTGATGGCCAAGAATCCATCTTTGAGAGGAGTAAAGAAACCACTACTACATGGCAAAGGGTTGTCAATTTCCTATAAATAGGGGCTAGCTCCTTGTTTCGACATTAAATCCTCTCCCTTTTGTGCTAAAATTCCTTAGCTTCTTTTCTCGAAATTTCTTTCTCCAATTTCTCTAAAAGCCGAAAACTCCATTTTTCTCTTCTTTCTTCTAAAAGCCAAAAACTCCATTATTCTCTTTATTCTCCTAAAAGCCGAAAACTCCATTATTTTCTTCTTTCTTCTAAAAGCTGAAAACTCCATTATTCTCTTCCTTCTCTAAAAAGTCAAAATCTCTATAGTTTTTATTTTATTCATCCTATTTGAGAAATTGTTCTATACTTCCGGCATTTAAATCCTCCATTAACATTGTCGAATTCTCTCTCTAGTACTAGCGGAATCTCCTAAGTTAAGTCAGCATTTGAAGGAAGCCTAGTCGACTAGATCTAAAAGCCAAAATTCATAAGTCTCCAATTTTGGGATTTTTAATGCAAAAGAAAGAATCCTTAAGTTTAAGAAACGAGCAGTATCTGCTGTTTGAGATTAGCCAATTGGTTGTGGACCAAACTTCGAGCGACACCTTAGGCGAGATAGCAGTTGTGTCAACAAAGGATAAGCGTCGATATAGAAAGCCTCGTTTTATCGGAATCGGTGTGTAGATTCTTGACACATAAGCTTTGTTATATTATATGTATGTTATGGGCTAAAAGCTAGGAAAAGGTGTGTAGATCTCTATCACACTAGTTAATTTGAATTATATGTATGTTATGGGCTAAAAGCCGGAAAATGAGGTCAGTATGAATAGTCGTATTACCCGAAAGGGTAGGCAAGGGATGCAGTGCGTAATCATAGAAACTTCTATGTGTATCAAGTATGTAAAAATATGTGATCTGTTTAGATAGTTTAATGTTCGATTCTTGCATGTATGCATGGGATGTGATTGATTAATTTATGGAAGGGAGCAGTGTCATGACACAATCTATGGCTTTGCCACATAGGTCACATAGTGATCGGTCTTTATGACAAAAGACAAATTGTCGATATATTATTAAGGTCACACAGCGATCGATGGCTTTGCCACATAGGTTACATAGTGATCGATCTTTATGATGAGACACCTATTGATATGGTGTGTAGCGGATGGAGGGTTGATTGTAGAAATCTGCACGGTGTGATGATTGGTACGGGGGTATGTAGAGGATGGACTCATAGGTTTGGGATGGGCCATGTTGCATATTTTGTTACCCTTGTATACGGGTCAAGGCTCATAATGTGTTTGTGGGCCTCAATCCTTTTTATGTGTTCTCGAGATTTGCACACTGAGTCTTGGTGACTCAACCTTTTATTTTTCCCAACATTTCAGGTGAGCAGTAGATCGTGAACATGAGAACCGAGGCGAACTCGAGGGGCCATCAAGTTTTATTTCTACAAATTATTTCAAGATTTCTTTAAGTTTATTTTATTTTTATTTGGGATCCCTAGTTTTTATTCAACTCAACAGTTATCAATGTTAAGCAACTTATGAATTTTATGATAAGGTTTATTTATACTTAATAATAAAAATACAAAGACATTTATTTTCAAAAAGTGTCTCCTTTATTCAAATTTAATTAATTTAACTTGTGTTTTCAAAATGCGATAAAATGTTATGTGTTCGATAACATGCCAAATCCGGTCAAAACGCATGGGCTGGGTTTGGGGTGTTATATTTTGGTATCAGAGCCCAATTCAAAACTCGGGCTATGAAATGGATCTAGAAATGTTTTTAAAAATTTTCTTTTTTTGGTTCAAGGACATGGCCTTCGAGTCTACCGGCACCCGATCCACCCAGGTAAGTATTCTAAACTCTTGCTGTGTTATTTATATGGGCTTAATGAGCTTTATGGGACGTAGACTATCTAGGTTAGAACTTGATGGACTCTAGGCTTAGGCAAACAACTCTTCAATTCCATAAGACTTAACTTTACTAAAACAAAACCTGTAAACGAGTCACAAGGCTAAGGTGTGGCAACAGGCATATGCATGTCTAGGAGTAGATCTGGAAGAGCTTGGTATTTAAGCAGTCCAAGTGACTCACCTCCTCTTCTTTGGAATCCTACCAGTGCGTAGTATTTGCTCACTTTAGCTATAAAGACTTGTTCATGGGTGAACCCATAATTAAAACCGAAAGGACCAACCACCTATTTTGCAAACAAAACCCTAAGTTTTGTACACTTCGAAAAAAAATACATTTGATTTGAAAATGTTCGCAACTATGAAGAAAATTACCAAATTACCCTTGTTATGCAAAATGATCAAAATAGCCCTGATTTGTAGAATTACCAAATTACTCTTATTTTGTAAAATTACCGAAATACCCCTGAATCACAAAATTACCAAAATACCCTCATATCACAAAAAATTATCGAAATACCATCGAATTTCAAAATTACTGAAATATCCCAGAATTTTAAAATTATCGAAATACCCCCAAATTTTAAAATTATCGAAATGCCCCCAAATTTCAAAATTATCGAAATACCCTCAGATTTCAAAATTTTTGAAATACCCTAGATTCCAAAATTACTATGATACCCTTGATTTCCAAAATTACCAAAATACCTCGGGAATGCAAAATTACCAAAATACCCATATTTTATAAAATCATCAAAGAACCTCATTTGAAAAAAAATTTATGAAAATGCCCCTATAAGATAAAATTACAAAAATACCCATGGGTAGTGGAAAACAACAACAATGACAACCACAACACTTTTCTGTAATGAACACGAGTTCATGAATGTTGATGATTGAATGAATGAACTTGAGACTGTAGTGTGTGTATGAATTCGGAAGAACTACTTTTTAGAACTATTAATCATAAGATTATTCGCGATAAATCAGTGGAAAGAAGTAATGATTCATAAAATTTCTAATCAGATAAACGTAAATCGGTAGAATGAGTACAAGGGGACGAAGACGCTTCAAATGCGAATAATGGTGCGTACCCTACCATAGTATACTAAGTGTTTATTTTGGCTTTAGAATTAGAGTGCGCAGCGAAAGCATAGTGGTGAGACCCAGGTAGAATGATTACTAGTTAGTTGGAAATTTCGAGGACGAAATTTCTTTAAGGAGGGTAGAACTGTAACATCCTAAATTTTGTGTAACACCCCAAACCCGGTCTATGCATTAAGACTAGATTTGGTTTGTTACATGAATCGAGCTATTTTTTTTAAATCTTCAATAAGTTGAAAGCTACAATATTATTTACTGAGATTTAATAAAATTAGAAGAGTATTTGAAATTGATAAATATTAGAAAACATTAGTTGAAAATCATTGTATTATCAAAAACCTTTAGGTAATTTATTAAAGAGTTAACAATAATAAAATATTTATAAAAGAATTTCATATACTTGAAAACCCAAATTTATTTTAATAAAAACATCATATAATCATAGCCCATATTTAAAAGTCCAAAGTATAGTTTAAAACCAAACACACATAAAATCCATAAATTATTTATAGAGGCCCTTATTACAATAATCCAAAATAGTGAAAATACTTATTAAAAAGTTCAGAGTTTAAATAACCCATGTCTTGCAGTATGGCCTCCACGAAGTCATCCTCGGCCCAAGTCCACGTCAATTTCCATTACTTGAGATGGAAAAATTTAAGGGGGTGAGTTACTTAGAACTCAGTGTGCAACTCACTTACCACAATTATTGGGCCAGATCGTCAAGATATTATGCTGGGCTTGAGCCCAATTATAGAATTCAACAATATATCATAAAATGAAATAAAATAATTTAAAAAAATGCATGTAAAATGAATTTCCCAACCAAACCTAATATCCATCCGCTAACACCCCTGCACCAACCATCACACTGTGGGGATCAAGTCAACCCACCCCGCCAACACACCAATCGTAGGCATTAAGCCTTTTTATAATTGTGGCAAAGCCAACGAACTAGAGGCAAAAAGCCATATTTGTGGCAGAGCCACCGAATAGGCAATAAGCCATATTTGTGGCAGAGCCACCGAACTAGAGGCAATAAGCCATATTTGTGGCGAGAGCCACCGAACTAGATTTTGGCAGCGGCCATTCTTCTCTTCATATACCCCACCCCATGCAACTATGCGTATATAACAAAATATAGTCATACAACAATTTTATTTAATCCATAACATTGGTGGGTTTATCATTAAACATTTCATTTGGCCCAAAAAATAATTTAGCAATTTGCCCATTTAGCGCTTTAGTGGGCTTTGGCCCATTTATCAAACTAGAGTATTTTGACCCACTTTATCGAACTAGAGTATTTTGGCCCAATTTATCGAACTAGAGTATTTTGGCCCAATTTATCGAATAGAGTATTTTGGCCCAATTTATCAAACTAGAGTATTTTGGCCCAATTTCATGAAACATACAATTTTCATAATAACAAGTAATTTCTCGAGGGCATTTTAGTAATTTTCACGATTTTAGTCGTTTTCACGTATTTTCACCAAAATATCAGTTGTTACGTTTTTTTTTACCGATCTAGTCATTTTTACGATTTTACTTCAATACCGAAATTGACATCCAACCGAGAAATAGTGTGAAGTTACACACCTCGATACCGAGAGTACTAATCCTTCTCGCTCCTCGGCACCTAAAACATATTTCAATCCGTTAGAACACTATTTTCGTATAAACATACTTAATCGATAATAGATCCAAAATCTTACCCTCTTGATTTTGAATCACTTGATTTTGGCTTCTCCTCGTTTATTGGTTCGTTAATCACGAGAATCCACCAACGTATAATGGCTCGGAAGTTCGTACCACTTGAATAATTGAGTCCTTGGAAGATGGTCCGTAACCCGGTGGAAAATCCGGACCGCCAAATCGCTCTTCGCTTAAATGGGGATTTCTGATCCGCCTCTTAACGTGACTAACCAACGCCTTTTATTCCCTATTTTGAAAGTCTTCACGATCAAAGGAATATTAGTTAAATCTAAAATAATATCGAATAGTACTAGAGGCTTTAAAAGATGTGATTTCCTTACCACAAGAAATCAATTCCAACGTTTCTACGATTCTCCCGATCACTTGAGTTCCGATCTTCCGTTATTGCACTATATAATAACGAATGAAGCGTTATTAGAACGAACGTTTATTTCGATCCAAAAGGCATTCATAACACCATTAATATTCGGTCATAACACTATTAATAAATCAAAATGAAAAGAAGAACCCTTACCTATAATCCACGATCGAAAAGAAAGGATTGAGAAAGGTGTTTGTGATGGATGAAGATTTGCTATGTATGATCAAAGAAAAGAAATAAAGATTCGCTAAGGGCACTCTAGCATTCGCCAAGAGAGAGTTTGATGGAGAAACTTTGATTGAAAAGAATTAAAATATGAAAAAAAAGAGATGGTGATGATGTTGTTTGATTTCAAAGAGAAGAGAAGAAAAGATGGATTTTAGGAGCTAGTACATTCGGCCATGGTAAAAGAAAAGAGAAAGGATGGTTCTTTTGGTATAGTTGATTTCGCACTCAAAGAAAAGTCACAAAGCAATGGCTAAAGAATTAAAAAAATGACCAAATGATCACAAAACTTGAGCTTTACCAAATGCACAATTCGCCAAGATGAAAAGTTGAAAAGAGAAAACAAAAATTCTGCACAAGGTGCAAGGAATGACCAAAGAGAAAATGAAATTCTTAGCCAAAACTAACACAAAATTGGCTCCCTCCCTATACCAAGTTGCCGCCCAAAACATGGTCAATTGGCCATGATTTTGTTTCCAAAATTTTCCTTGATATGTGCCTTATGTTCCCCTATCTTTCCTTAAGTATTTGATTCCATGCCATAAGTTATCTATTTCCTTAATCCTTTGATACACTAACCAAAAATAACATGGTCAACACTTACCATATATGTTCTTGGCCGACACTTGCTATACATGTGCGAAAATTAAAATAAAATTCATCTAGATGCTAAACAAGGGATTGAACCTCTTCCCTCATGCTATAACTCATGCGCCAACACCACCATGCCATGTACTCAACTTATGTCACTTATTAACACTTAATTTAACTTAAGTCTTAATGACATTTGCTTCTCTTCAATAAATTCTCAATTATTAAATTTTTTTCCTTATCCAAATTATGCTATACTCCTATTTAGGACTTCAATAAGCACTAAAATAAGAGTAAGAAATTTTCATTTAAAAAAAATCTAAACACCAATTCATGCAATATATATGCTCGGATTTTTAGGGTGTTACAACTCTACCCTCCTTAAAGAAAATTTTGTCCTCGAAATTTACCTGGTTGAAAGAGGTGAGGGTATTGTTGCCGAATTGCATCCTCAAGCTCTCACGTAGCTTCCTCCACTCCGTGGTTACGCCATAGAACTTTGACCAACGGCACGGTTTTCTTTCTTAGCACCTTGACATCTCGGTCTAAGATTTCCACTGGTTCTTCTTCAAAAGACAAATCAATTCACTCCAATTCTTTTCTAGGTATAATGTGCGAAGGATCCGATCTATAACGCCTCAACATGGAAACATGAAAACATTATGAATTTGATCCAATTAGGAGGTAACTCAATCGATAAGCCTTTGGACCAACACGCTTCAAAGACACGATAAGGTCCAATGTATCTAGGACTTAGCTTGCCCTTCCTTCCGAATCAAGATCTTTTTCCAAGGAGATACCTTCAAGAAAACCCGATCCCCACATCATACTCGATATCCTTTTGCTTCAGTCTACATCGACTTACGCCTCTATCGAGGCTTCTTTCAACCGTGCTCGAATAACTTTTACCTTATCCTCTATCTCGATATCATCTCAGACCTAACATTTGTCTTTTGCCCAACTCGGTCCAACAAATAGGAGAACGACACTTACGACCATACAATGCCTCGTAAGGTGCCATCTGAATGCTAGATCGATAGTCAGTTGTTATATCGCTGAATTACGCGGTGGTAGATAATCCTCCCAACTACCCTGAAGTCGATTACACATCCCCTTAACATATCTTCCAATATCTGAATTACCCTCTCCGACTAACCATCAGACTGAGGATGAAAAGCCGTACTGAAATTCAAATTTGTCCCCAAGGCTTCATGCAGAGCTTTCCAGAATCGTGATGTAAACCTAGGGTCCCTATCCGATATAATAGATACAGGTACCCCATGCAACCTCACAATTTTAGATACATACAGTTTAACTTCAGAATGAATAATCAGATGGATTTGGCAGAAATGAGCGGTCTTCATCAACCGATCAACAATTACCACACGTAATTTTTCTTAGTAGGTGTTAAAGGTAACCCACTAACAAAATCCATGGTTATTCGTTCCCGTTTCCAAAGAGGAATTTTTATCGGTTGTAACAACCTGCATAAGAATTGATGTTCTGCCTTCACTTGCTAACAAGTCAAACATTTTCCCACAAATTTTGAAATCTCACATTTCAACCCTGGCCACCAATACTGTTCACGGAGATCTCGATACATCTTATTTCCTCCGGGATGCATAGCATAAGGGCTACTATGCACCTCTCGTAGAATCAGTTGCCTCAGATCTGAATCCATAGGCATACATACTCTTCCTCGAAAGCACAACACACCCTCCGTGTTTATTCCAAAATCCTCAATTTCACCATTTTCAACTTGCCGAAGTAAAGGTCCCAACTTCTCATCTGATGCCTGTTTTTCCTTGATTTGTTCCAGCCACAGAGGCTTTATCTGAAGTTCTGCTAACAAACTGCCATCCTCGTACAGACTCAAATGGGCAAACAATGCTCTCAAATCAGATACTGTCTTACGACTTAACGCGTCAGCTACCACGTTAGCCTTTCCAGGATGATATTCGATTGAGAAATCATAATCCTTTAATAATTCTACCCATCTTCTTTGTCTCAAATTTAACTCCTTTTGGGTAAGGAGGTATTTAAGACTCTTGTGATCCGTGTAGATTATAGATTTCTCACCATAGAGATAGTGTCTCCAAATCTTTAGAGCAAAGACAACGGCAGCTAACTCCAAATCATGCGTAGGGTAGTTTACATCATGTGGTCTCAATTGACGAGAAGCATAAGCCACCACTTTTCCATTTTGCATCAACACACATCCCAAACCCATGTGAGACGCATCACAATACACAGTGATTTCTTTTTCAACCTCCGGCTGAATCAAAACTGGAGCTTCCGTCAGGATCTTCTTCAATTTCTCTAAACTCTCTTGCTGCTTTTCAGTCCAAATATACGGAGCTCCCTTTCACAACAGTTTAGTTAGGGGTGCAGCAATCAACGAAAACCCCTCTACAAAACGTCTATAGTATCCAGCCAAACCCAAGAAACTTTAAATTTCAGCTACCGATGTTGGTGGTTTCCAATCCAGAATAGCCTCAATTTTCCGAGGATCCACCCTTATTCCTTCGGCTGATACTACATGACCAAGGAAAGTCACTTCCTTTAGCCAAAATTCGCATTTACTAAATTTGGCATACAATTGTTTATCACGAAGTAGCTGTAATACTATCCACAAATACTGGTCATGTTCCTCCTCATTTCTCGAATAAACCAATATGTCATCTATGAACACTACCACGAACTGGTCTAAATATGGTTGAAAGACTCAGTTCATCATGTCCATAAATGCAGCTGGTGCATTGGTTAGTCCAAACGGCATCACTACAAACTCATAGTGTCCGTAACGTGTTTGAAATATCGTCTTATAAATGTCCGCTTCTTTAACCTTGAGTTGGTGATAACCCGACCTCAAATCAATTTTGGAAAAAATTGAAGCTCCTTTAAATTGATCAAACAGGTCGTCAATTCTCAGCAGAGGATACCGATTCTTGATCGTCAATTTATTCAATTGTGCGTAGTCAATGCACATACGCATCGATCCATCCTTCTTCTTGATGAATGTAATCGGTGCTCCCCACGGAGACACACTTGGTCGAATAAATCCCGATCCAATAATTCTTGAATTTGAGCTTTGAGCTCACCAACTCCTTGGTGCCATTCTATAAGGAGCAATGGACACCGGAGTCGCCCGTGCAAAAGCTCAATGCCAAATTCTACTTCCCGATCTGGAGGTATACCAGGAAGTTCTTCGGGAAATATATCGAGAAATTCCTTCACTGTCCTCACATCATCCACAGACAACTCTTTAGCATCCAAAGCACAGATAAAGGCTAGGAATGCTCCATATCCTTTCCACACCAACTTCTCCGCCTTTAATGCAGATACCACATTTGCCAAATAGTTCATTCGCTCGCCAATCATTATGACTTCCTTATCATCCAAGGTTCTTACTGATATTCGTTTTTCAGCACAATCCAATTGCGCCCGATGTTTAACCAGCCAATCCATGCCCAGAATGAGATCGAACTCGCCGAAAGGTAGTTCCATCAAGTTTGCTAAGAATATCTCCTCTTGAATTTTTAAGGGCACATCTTTAAATATTTTATTAACAATTACCGACTGTCCTAAAGGACTAATTACTGTCATCTTACTATCGATAATTTCAGATTCTAATTTCAAGTTTCCAGATATGGCACTAGATACATATGAATGGGTAGAGCCAATATCTATTAAGGCAATAACAGGTACATCAAAAATGAAGATCGTATCAGCTTATCACATCCGTGCATTGCCATCCTCATGGCGTCTAACCGCATAGACCGATCCAGCCGTCTTGCATCTGCATTTCTCAATGACCATTGCCTCGACCTGGTGCACCTTGACCACGACCAGCCCCATTACCACCACGACCGTCCGCGACCTCTGGTCTGCTGATTACCTCGCCGTTTGTGCATCATTATTACAAACTTCTTGAGTCGTATCCATACATCAAGGATAATTTTTGTACTGATGATCCATTGAACCGCATTTGTAGCATGCGCCCGTTTTCCTCCAACATTCCCCAAAATGTCTTTTCCCACACTCAGTGCAATCTCGACTCTGATTATTTGTTACCGGGGTTCTACCTTGAACTGGTTCATCATTCTGAGGTCTCTTCTGGAATCTCTTTGAAGAACTAGACTGTTGTGTCTCTCTCTTGTTTTAAAATTTTTCTCGGTTCTGTCGTTCTGAATTCTTAGCCTCTTCAGCTATTTTGGCCTTCTCCACAAGAGTCGAAAAATTTCTAACTTGCTGTGGAGCAATCAGAACCCTCAGCTCATCATTAAGTCCATCCTCGAAACGCACACAACATTCGTGATCTGTTGCTACAATTGTCCGCATAACGGCTCGGACGTAAAAACTCGGCTTCATATGTCGCCACGGCCTTACTTCCTTGGACAAGATTCGTAAATTCTTTCCTTCGACGCCTACATAACTCGCTCCAACGTATTTTCCTTGGAAGGCGGCTTTAAAGAATTCCCAATTAATCGGTGCGACTTGGTGCCTTCTAACGATGAGCCACCACCGACACGCCTCATCTCTTAACAAGGATATAGCTCCTCTCGCTTTTTGCTCAATAGTACATTCCATATCATCCATAATCCGCTCCATAGCTTCGAGCCAAGATTCACCACATTCGAACTACACCGAGACTCCTCTAAAACTTCGCATTATTTGACTTAAGTCGCTCTGAAATTGACCCACGAGTTGTTGGCCCAATTCTAGTTCCAATGACCCTTTCCAAGACTCATGACATTGCTTGAGTCAATGCATTATCTTCTTCCATGTGATCGCGTGATCCGTCTCACTTTCAATTGACGCAGTGCGTCTACTTCAAAGATATGATTTGGTGCTTCATCGTAGCACCTCGGCCTCTACCACGGCCACGTCTACGCGCCCACGACCACGCCCTCTAGTGCTCATGATAGCTTGATCGCTTTTATCGATTACAAGTTTTATAAATCGTAAATTTGTTTGGTGTTTATTAACGATATTTTATGAGATTTGAGATATAAAGTTGTTTTTTTTTTCGCAACATATCCTATAGTCTCAATCTCTACGGTTTTTCACATCTAAAATTAGAAGTTCTAGAGTGTTCCTATGATTATATCATAGTAATTATTAAGCAATAAATACTTACTTGACTTGTTTCCGGATGCTTGTGGTGCCATACTGATCTTTTAAAATTTGAACGATTTCATACAGAAATTATTTGCGAACCCAAACCACAGCCGAGTTTTTGAAACTGGCTCTGATACCACTAAATGTAACACCCCAAACCCGGTCTATGCATTAAGACTAGATTTGGTTTGTTACATGAATCGAGCTATTTTTTTAAATCTTCAATAAGTTGAAAGCTACAATATTATTTGAGTGATTTAATAAAATTAGAAGAGTATTTGAAATTGATAAATATTAGAAAACATTAGTTGAAAATCATTGTATTATCAAAAACCTTTAGGTAATTTATTAAAGAGTTAACAATAATAAAATATTTATAAAAGAATTTCATATACTTGAAAACCCAAATTTATTTTAATAAAAACATCATATAATCATAGCCCATATTTAAAAGTCCAAAGTATAGTTTAAAACCAAACACACATAAAATCCATAAATTATTTATAGAGGCCCTTATTACAATAATCCAAAATAGTGAAAATACTTATTAAAAAGTTCGAGTTTAAATAACCCATGTTTTGCAAGATGGCCTCCACGAAGTCATCCTCGGCCCAAGTCCACGTCAATTTCCATTACCTGAGATGGAAAAATTTAAGGGAGTGAGTTACTTAGAACTCAGTGTGCAACTCACTTACCACCATTATTGGGCCAGATCGTCAAGATATTATGCTGGGCTTGAGTCCAATTATAGAATTCAACAATATATCATAAAATGAAATAAAATAATTTAAAAAAATGCATGTAAAATGAATTTCCCAACCAAACCTAATATCCATCCGCTAACACCCCCGTACCAACCATCACACCTGTGGGGATCAAGTCAACCCACCCCACCAACACACCAATCGTAGGCATTAAGCCTTTTTATAATTGTGGCAAAGCCACCGAACTAGAGGCAATAAGCCATATTTGTGGCAGAGCCACCGAACTAGAGGCAATAAGCCATATTTGTGGCAGAGCCACCAAACTAGATTTTTGGCAACTGGCCATTCTTCTCTTCATATACCCCACCCCATGCAACTATGCGTATATAACAAAATATAGTCATATAACAATTTTTATTTAATCCATAACATTGGTGGGTTTATCATTAAACATTTCATTTGGCCCAAAAAAATAATTTAGCAATTTGCCCATTTAGCAGTTTAGTGGGCTTTGGCCCATTAATCAAACTAGAGTATTTTGACCCACTTTATCGAACTAGAGTATTTTGGCCCAGTTTATCGAACTAGAGTATTTTGGCCCAATTTATCGAACTAGAGTATTTTGGCCCAATTTATCGAACTAGAGCATTTTGGCCCAATTTATCGAACTAGAGTATTTTGGCCCAATTTCATGAAACATACAATTTTCGTAATAACAAGTAATTTCTCGAGGGCGTTTTAGTAATTTTCACGATTTTAGTCGTTTTCACGTATTTTCACCAAAATATCAGTTGTTACGTTTTTTTACCGATCTAGTCATTTTTACGATTTTACTTCAATACCGAAATTGACATCCAACCGAGAAATAGTGTGAAGTTACACACCTCGATACCGAGAGTACTAATCCTTCTCGCTCCTCGGCACCTAAAACATATTTCAATCCGTTAGAACACTATTTTCGTATAAACATACTTAATCGATAATAGATCCAAAATCTTACCCTCTTGATTTTGAATCACTTCGATTTTTGGCTTCTCCTCGTTTATTGGTTCGTTAATCACGAGAATCCACCAACGATAATGGCTCGAAGTTCGTACCACTTCAATAATTGAGTCCTTCGAAGATGGTCCGCAACCCGTGGAAAATCCTGACCGCCAAATCGCTCTTCGCTTAAATGGGGATTTACAGATCCGCCTCTTAACGTGACTAACCACCGCCCTTTTCTTCCCTATTTTGAAAGTCTTCACGATCAAAGGAATATTAGTTAAATCTAAAATAATATCGAATAGTACTAGAGGCTTTAAAAGATGTGATTTCCTTACCACAAGAAATCGATTCCAACGTTTCTACGATTCACCCGATCACTTGAGTTCCGATCTTCCATTATTGCACTATATAATAACGAATGAAGCGTTATTAGAACGAACGCTTATTTCGATCCAAAAGGCCTTCATAACACCATTAATATTCGGTCATAACACTATTAATAAATCAAAATGAAAAGAAGAACCCTTACCTATAATCCACGATCGAAAAGAAAGGATTGAGAAAGGTGTTTGTGATGGATGAAGATTTCTGCTATGTATGATCAAAGAAAAGAAATAAAGATTCGCTAAGGGCACTCTAGCATTCGCCAAGAGAGAGTTTGATGGAGAAACTTTGATTGAAAAGAATTAAAATATGAAAAAAAGAGATGGTGATGATGTTGCTTGATTTCAAAGAGAAGAGAAGAAAAGATGGATTTTAGGAGCTAGTACATTCTACCATGGTAAAAGAAAAGAGAAAGGATGGTTCTTTTGGTATAGTTGATTTCGCACTCAAAGAAAAGTCACAAAGCAATGGCTAAAGAATTAAAAAAATGACCAAATGATCACAAAACTTGAGCTTTACCAAATGCATAATTCGCCAAGATGAAAAGTTGAAAAGAGAAAACAAAAATTCTGCACAAGGTGCAAGGAATGACCAAAGAGAAAATGAAATTCTTAGCCAAAACTAACACAAAATTCGGCCCCTCCCTATACCAAGTTGTCCGTCAAAACATGGTCAATTGGCCATGATTTTGTTTCCAAAATTTTCCTTGATATGTGCCTTATGTTCCCCTATCTTTCCTTAAGTATTTGACTCCATGCCATAAGTTATCTATTTCCTTAATCCTTTGATACACCGACCAAAAATAACATGGTCAACACTTACCATATATGTTCTTGGCCGACACTTGCTATACATGTGCGAAAATTAAAATAAAATTCATCTAGATGCTAAACAAGGATTCGAACCTCTTCCTCATGCTATAACTCATGCGCCAACACCACCATGCCATGTACTCAACTTATGTCACTTATTAACACTTAATTTAACTTAAGTCTTAATGACATTTGCTTCTCTTCAATAAATTCTCAATTATTAAATTTTTTCCTTATCCAAATTATGCTATACTCCTATTTAGGACTTCAATAAGCACTAAAATAAGAGTAAGAAATTTTCATTTAAAAAATCTAAACACCAATTCATGCAATATATATGCTCGGATTTTAGGGTGTTACAACTCTACCCTCCTTAAAGAAAATTTTGTCCTCGAAATTTACGGTTGAAAGAGGTGAGGGTATTGTTGCCGAATTGCATCCTCAAGCTCTCACGTAGCTTCCTCCACTCGTGGTTACGCCATAGAACTTTGACCAACAGACGGTTTTCTTTCTTAGCACCTTGACATCTCGGTCTAAGATTTCCACCGGTTCTTCTTCAAAAGACAAATCAATTCACTTCAATTCTTCTACTGGGTATAATGTGCTAAGGATCCGATCTATAACGCTCAACATGGAAACATGAAAACATTATGAATTTGATCCAATTTGGAGGTAACTCAATCGATAAGCCATCGGACCAACACGCTTCAAAGACACGATAAGGTCCAATGTATCTAGGACTTAGCTTGCCCTTCCTTCCGAATCAAGATCTTTTTCCAAGGAGATACCTTCAAGAAAACCCGATCCCCACATCATACTCGATATCCTTTCGCTTCAGTCCGCATCGACTTCATCTATCCGAGGCTTCTTTCAACCGTGTTTCGAATAACTTTTACCTTATCCTCGTCTCGATATCATCTCAGACCTAACATTTGTCTTTTCGCCCAACTCACCCAACAAATAGGAGAACGACACTTACGACCATACAATGCCTCGTAAGGTGCCATCGAATGCTAGACCGATAGTCGTTGTTATATCGCGAATTACGCCGGTGGTAGATAATCCTCCCAACTACCCTCAAGTCGATTACACATCCCCTTAACATATCTTCCAATATCGAATTACCTCTCCGATCGACCATCGACCGAGGTTGAAAAGCCGCATCTTGAAATTCAAATTTGTCCCCAAGGCTTCATGCGAGCTTTCGAATCGTGATGTAAACCTAGGGTCCCTATCCGATATAATAGATACAGGTACCCCATGCAACCTCACAATTTTAGATACATACAGTTTCGCCAACTTCTGTAATGAATAATCTGTACGGACTGGCAGGAAATGAGCAGTCTTCTTCAACCGATCAACAATTACCCACACAGAATTTTTCTTAGTAGGTGTTAAAGGTAACCCACTAACAAAATCCATGGTTATTCGTTCCCATTTCTAAAGAGGAATTTTTATCGGTTGTTACAACCCAGACGGTAATTGATGTTCTGCCTTCACTTGTTGACAAGTCAAACATTTTCCCACAAATTCTAAAATCTCACGTTTCAACCCTGGCCACCAATACCGTTCACGGAGATCTCGATACATCTTATTTCCTCCGGGATGCATAGCATAAGGGCTACTATCGCCTCAGAGAATCGCTTGCCTCAGATCTGAATCCTTAGGCATACATACTCTTCCTCGAAAGCACAACACACCCTCCGTGTTTATTCCAAAATCCTCAATTTCACCATTTTCAACTTGCCGAAGTAAAGGTCCCAACTTCTCATCTGATGTCTGTTTTTCCTTGATTTGTTCCACCACGAGGCTTTATCTCAAGTTCTCGCTAACAAACCGCCATCCTCGCATGCACTCAAATGGGCAAACAATACTCTCAAATCGACATCGTCTTACGACTTAACGCGTCGGCTACCACGTTAGCCTTTCGGGATGATATTCGATTGAGAAATCATAATCCTTTAATAATTCTACCCATCTTCTTTGTCTCAAATTTAACTCCTTTTGGGTAAGGAGGTATTTAAGACTCTTGTGATCCGTGTAGATTATAGATTTCTCACCATAGAGATAGTGTCTCCAAATCTTTAGAGTAAAGACAACGGTAGCTAACTCCAAATCATGCGTAGGGTAGTTGACTTTGTGTGGTCTCAATTGACGAGAAGCATAAGCCACAACTTTTCTATTTTGCATCAACACACATCCCAAACCCGTGTGAGATGCATCACAATACACAGTGATTTCTTTTTCAGCCTCCGGCTGAATCAAAACTGGAGCTTCCGTCAGGATCTTCTTCAATTTCTCAAACTCTCTTCTTGCTTTTCGGTCCAAATATACGGAGCTCCCTTTCGCAACAGCTTTAGTTAGGTGCAAAGAATCAATGAAAACCCTCTACAAAACGCCTATAGTATCCACCAAACCCAAGAAACTCCAATTTCAGCTATCGATGTTGGTGGTTTCCATTCCGTAATAGCCTCAATTTTTGAGGATCCACCCTTATTCCTTCGGCTGATACTACATGACCAAGGAAAGTCACTTCCTTTAGCCAAAATTCGCATTTACTAAATTTGGCATACAATTGTTTATCACGAAGTAGCTGTAATACTATCCGCAAATGCTGGTCATGTTCCTCCTCATTTCTCGAATAAACCAATATGTCATCTATGAACACTACCACGAACCTATCTAAATATGGTTGAAAGACTCGGTTCATCATGTCCATAAATGCAACTGGTGCATTGGTTAGTCCAAACGGCATCACTACAAACTCATAGTGTCCGTAACGTGTCCGAAATGCCGTCTTATAAATGTCCGCTTCTTTAACCTTGAGTTGGTGATAACCCGACCTCAAATCAATTTTGGAGAAAACTGAAGCTCCTTTAAATTGATCAAACAGGTCGTCAATTCTCGGCAGAGGATATCGATTCTTGATCGTCAATTTATTTAATTGTCTGTAGTCAATACACATACGCATCGATCCATCTTTCTTCTTGATTTAATGTAATCGGTGCTCCCACGGAGACACACTTGGTCGAATAAATCCCGATCCAAGAATTCTTGAATTTGAGCTTTGAGCTCACCAACTCCTTCTTGCCATTCTATAAGGAGCAATGGACACTAGAGTCGCCCGTGCAAAAGCTCAATGCCAAATTCTACTTCCGATCCGAGGTATACCGAAGTTATTCGGAAATACATCGAAATTCCTTCACCGTCCTCACATCATCCACAGACAACTCTTTAGCATCCAAAGCATAGATAAAGGCTAGGAATGCTTCATATCCTTTCCGCACCAACTTCTCCGCCTTTAATGCGATACCACATTTGCCAAATAGTTTATTCGCTCGCCAATCATTATGACTTCCTTATCATCCAAGGTTCTTATCGACATTCATTTTTCAGACAATCCAATTGTGCCCGATGTTTAACCAACCAATCCATGCCTGAATGAGATCGAACTCACGAAAGGTAGTTCCATCAAGTTTGCTAAGAATATCTCCTCTTGAATTTTTAAGGGCACATCTTTAAATATTTTATTAACAATTACCGATCGTCCTAAAGGACTAATTATCGTCATCTCACTATCGGTAATTTGATTCTAATTTCGTGTTTCCAGATATGGCACTAGATACATATGAATGGGTAGAGCCAATATCTATTAAGACAATAACAGTACATCAAAATGAAGAACGCATCAGCTTATCACATCCGGTGCATTGCCGTCCTCAAGCGCCTAACCGCATAGACCACCCAGTCGTCTTGCATCTACATTTCTCTATGACCATTGCCTCGACCGGTGCACCTTGACCACGATCAGCCCCATTACCACCACGACCTGGTCCACGACTTCTCGGTGGCTGCTGATTACCCTTGGCCGGCTATGCATCATTATTACGAACTTCTTGAGTCGTATCCATACGTCGAGGACAATTTTTGTATCGATGATCCATTGAACCGCATTTGTAGCATGCGCCGCTTTCCTCCAACATTCCCCAAAATGTCTTTTCCCACACTCGGTGCAATCTCGACTCGATTATTTGTTATCTGGTTCTACCTTGAACTCGGTTCATCATTCCGAGGTCTCTTTTGGAATCTCTTTGAAGAACCAGATCATTGTGGTCTCTCTCTTGTTTCAAAATTTTCTCATTCTACTGTTTCAATTCTTAGCCTCTTGGCTATTTTGGCCTTCTCCACAAGAGTCGAAAAATTTCTAACTTTGTGTGGAGCAATCGTAACCCTCACTCATCATTAAGTCCATCCTCAAACGCACACAATGTTTGTGATCTGTTGCTACAATTGTCCGAGCATAACGACTCGACGTAAAACTCACTTCATATCTCGCCACGATCTTACTTCCTTGGACAAGATTCGAAATTCTTTCCTTCGACGTCTACATAACTCGCTCCAACGATTTTCCTTGGAAGGCGCCTTTAAAGAATTCCCAATTAATCGGTGCGGCTTGGTGCCTTCTCGAGCAAATGAGCCACCACCGACACGCCTCATCTCTTAACAAGGATACAACTCATCTCGCTTTTTGCTCGACAGTACATTCCATATCATCCATAATCCGTTCCACAGCTTCGAGCCAGTATTCAGCCACATTCGGAGCTACACAAGAGACTCCTCTAAAACTTCTGCATTATTTGACTTAAATCGCTCTGAAATTGACCCACGAGTTGTTGGTCCAATTCTAGTTCCAGCGACCCTTTCCAAGACTCGCAGCATTGCTTGAGTCAATGCATTATCTTCTTTCATGTGATAGCGTGATCCCGTCTCACTTTCAATTGACGCAGTGCGCCTACTTTAAGATATGATTTGGTGCTTCAACAGAGCACCTCGGCCTCTACCACGGCCACGCTCTACGCAAGGCCCACGACCACGCCCTCTAGTGCTCATGATAGCTTGTTCGCTTTTATCGATTACAAGTTTTATGAATCAAAATTTGTTTCGTGTTTATTAACGATATTTTATGAGATTTGAGATATAAAGTTATTTTTTTCGCAACATATCCTATAGTCTCAAGCTCTACGGTTTTCACATCTAAAACTAGAAGTTCTAGGGTGTTCTATGATTTTATCATAGTAATTATTAAGCAATAAATACTTACTTGACTTGTTGCGGATGCTTGTGGTGCCATAACGATCTTTTAAAATTTGAACGATTTCATACGTAAATTATTTGCGAACCCAAACCACAGTCGAAGTTTTTGAAACTCGCTCGATATTACTAAATGTAACACCCCAAACCCGGTCTATGCATTAAGACTAGATTTGGTTTGTTACATGAATCGAGCTATTTTTTTAAATCTTCAATAAGTTGAAAGCTACAATATTATTTCTGTGATTTAATAAAATTAGAAGAGTATTTAAAATTGATAAATATTAGAAAACATTAGTTGAAAATCATTGTATTATCAAAACCTTTAGGTAATTTATTAAAGAGTTAACAATAATAAAATATTTATAAAAGAATTTCATATACTTGAAAACCCAAATTTATTTTAATAAAACATCATATAATCATAGCCCATATTTAAAAGTCCAAAGTATAGTTTAAAACCAAACACACATAAAATCCATAAATTATTTATAGAGGCCTTATTACAATAATCCAAAATAGTGAAAATACTTATTAAAAAGTTCGAGTTTAAATAACCCATGTTTTGCAAGATGGCCTCCACGAAGTCATCCTCGGCCCAAGTCCACGTCAATTTCAGTTTACGAGATGGAAAAATTTAAGGGGTGAGTTACTTAGAACTCAGATGTGCAACTCACTTACCACCATTATTGGGCCGGATCGTCAAGATATTATCTTTGGGCTTGAGCCCAATTCTGTAATTCAACAATATATCATAAAATGAAATAAAATAATTTAAAAAATGCATGTAAAATGAATTTCCCAACCAAACCTAATATCCATCTCGCTAACACCCCTGCATCAACCATCACACTGTGGGGATCAAGTCAACCCACCCCGCCAACACACCAATCGTAGGCATTAAGCCTTTTTATAATTGTGGCAAAGCCACCGAACTAGAGGCAATAAGCCATATTTGTGGCAGAGCCACCGAACTAGATTTTTGGCAACTGGCCATTCTTCTCTTCATATACCCCACCCCATGCAACTCTGCGTATATAACAAAATATAGTCATATAACAATTTTTATTTAATCCATAACATTGGGGTTTATCATTAAACATTTCATTTGGCCCAAAAAAATAATTTAGCAATTTGCCCATTTAGCAGTTTAATGGGCTTTGGCCCATTTATCAAACTAGAGTATTTTGACCCACTTTATCGAACTAGAGTATTTTGGCCCAATTTATCGAACTAGAGTATTTTGGCCCAATTTATCGAACTAGAATTTTAGCCCAATTTATCGAAGTATTTTGGCCCAATTTCATGAAACATACAATTTTCGTAATAACAAGTAATTTCTCGAGGGCGTTTTAGTAATTTTCACGATTTTAGTCATTTTCACGTATTTTCACCAAAATATCAGTTGCTACGTTTTTTTTTACCGATCTAGTCATTTTTACGATTTTACTTCAATACCGAAATTGACATCCAACCGAGAAATAGTGTGAAGTTACACACCTCGATACCGAGAGTACTAATCCTTCTCGCTCCTCGGTGCCTAAAACATATTTTGATCCGTTAGAACACTATTTTCGTATAAACATACTTAATCGATAATAGATCCAAAATCTTACCCTCTTGATTTTGAATCACTTCGATTTTCGACTTCTCCTCGTTTATTGGTTCGTTAATCGTCGAGAATCCACCAACGTATAATGGCTCGGAAGTTCGTACCACTTCGAATAATTGACTCCTTCGAAGATGGTCCATAACCGGTGGAAAATCCGGACCGCATTAAATCGCTCTTCGCTTAAATGGGGATTTACAGATCCGCCTCTTAACGTGACTAACCACCGCCTTTTCTTCCCTATTTTGAAAGTCTTCACGATCAAAGGAATATTAGTTAAATCTAAAATAATATCGAATAGTACTAGAGGCTTTAAAAGATGTGATTTCCTTACCACAAGAAATCGATTCCAACGTTTCTACGATTCTCCCGATCGCTTGAGTTCCGATCTTCCGTTATTGCACTATATAATAACGAATGAAGCGTTATTAGAACGAACGTTTATTTCGATCCAAAAAGGCCTTCATAGCACCATTAATATTCGGTCATAACACTATTAATAAATCGAAAATGAAAAATAAGAACCGCTTACCTATAATCCATGATCGAAAAGAAAGGATTGAGAAAGGTGTTTGTGATGGATGAAGATTTCGCTATGTATGATCAAAGAAAAGAAATAAAGATTCGCTAAGGGCACTCTAGCATTCGCCAAGAGAGAGTTTGATGGAGAAACTTTGATTGAAAAGAATTAAAATATGAAAAAAAGAGATGGTGATGATGTTGTTTGATTTCAAAGAGAAGAGAAGAAAAGATGGATTTTAGGAGCTAGTACATTCGGCCATGGTAAAAGAAAAGAGAAAGGATGGTTCTTTTGGTATAGTTGATTTTGGCACTCAAAGAAAAGTCACAAAGCAATGGCTAAAGAATTAAAAAAATGACCAAATGATCACAAAACTTGAGCTTTACCAAATGCACAATTCGGCCAAGATGAAAAGTTGAAAAGAGAAAACAAAATTCTGCACAAGGTGCAAGGAATGACCAAAGAGAAAATGAAATTCTTAGCCAAAATTAACACAAAATTTGGCTCCTCCCTATACTAAGTTGTCAGTCAAAACATGGTCAATTGGCCATGATTTTGTTTCCAAAATTTTCCCTTGATATGTGCCTTATGTTCCCCCTATCTTTCCTTAAGTATTTGATTCCATGCCATAAGTTATCTATTTCCTCAATCCTTTGATACACTAACCAAAAATAACATGGTCAACACTTACCATATATGTTCTTGGCCGACACTTGCTATACATGTGCAGAAAATTAAAAATAAAAATTCATCTAGATGCTAAACAAGGGATTCGAACCTCTTCCCTCATGCTATATCTCATGCGCCAACACCACCATGCCATGTACTCAACTTATGTCACTTATTAACACTTAATTTAACTTAAGTCTTAATGACATTTGCTTCTCTTCAATAAATTCTCAATTATTAAATTTTTTTCCTTATCCAAATTATGCTATACTCCTCTTTAGGACTTCAATAAGCACTAAAATAAGAGTAAGAAATTTTCCTTTAAAAAAAATCTAAACACCAATTCATGCAATATATATGCTCGGATTTTTAGGGTGTTACATTTTGAGCCTATGCATTTAATGGGTAAATATGTGGAATGAGTTAATTTAAGTGTTAGGGGTCCAAATTGGGCTCGGGCTTAGGCAAAGGCCTTGATTAAAATTATCTGTTTGGGCATTATAGGGTTTAAAAGGTAGTGTCTATGTTTAAAATACCAAAGTGGGCTTGTGGCCCAATCTTAGGAGGTGACACCCCACACAAGGAGTAAGGGGCCCAAACTTAAGTTTCATGGAGCCTAATTCTTTTAATTTAAGTTAGCTAAATTTTGGGCATTAGGATTAGGTGGAGTGGATGGCAACAAGGCTAAAATTTAGGGGTTTTAATGTTTAAAATATGTGGATAATAAGCAGATAAAGGCTATTATTTAGGAATTTATTTTATGTGGGTAATAAGCGAGATAAAGGCTAAGATCTAGGATTTTTATGATTAAAATATGTGAATAATATGTTGATAAAGGAGGGAGGAGTTAGAGATAATTAAGTCTCTTTTAGATGAGCTAGTAGATTAAGATAAAGGAGAAAAGTTAGAATTTATCTATAAAGAGAGTGATGGCCAAGAATCCATCACTAAGAGGAGTAAAGAAACCAGCTACTACATGGCAAAGGGTTGTCAATTTCCTATAAATAGGGGGCTAGCTCCTTGTTTCGACATTAAATCCTTTCCCTTTGTGCCAATTTCCTTAGCTTTTTTCTCCAAATTTATTTCTCCAATTTCTCTAAAAGTGAAAACTCCATTATTCTCTTCTTTCTTCTAAAAGCCAAAAACTCCATTATTCTCTTCTTTCTCCTAAAAGATGAAAACTCCATTATTCTCTTCTTTCTTCTAAAAGCTGAAAACTCCATTATTCTCTTCCTTCTCTAAAAAGCCAAAATTTATATAGTTTTTATTTTATTCATCCTATTTGAGAAATTATTCTATACTTTCGGCATTTAAATCCTCCATTGACATTGTCGAATTCTCTCTCTAGTACTAGCCAAATCTCTTAAGTTAAGTCGAGATTTGAAGGAAGCCTAGTCGATTAGATCTAAAAGCTGAAATTCATAAGTCTCTAATTTCGGGATTTTTAACGCAAAAGAAAGAATCCCTAAGTTTAAGAAACGAGCAGTTTCTGCATTTCGAGATTGGCCAATTGTTTGTGGACCGACTTCTGAACAACACCTTAGGTAGATAGCAGTTGTGTCTACTAAGGATATCGTCGATATAGAAAGCCTCGTTTTATCGGTAATCAGGTGTGTAGATTCTTGACACATAAGCTTTGTTATATTATATGTATGTTATGGGCTAAAAGTTTAAAAGGTGTGTAGATCTCTATCACACTAGTTAATTTGAATTATATGTATGTTATGGGCTAAAAGCCAAAAATGAGGTCAGATGAGCAATCAGATTACCTGTAAAGGGTAGGCAAGGGATGCAGTGCACGTAATCATAGAAACTTCTATGTGTATCAAAGTATGTAAAAATATGTGATCTGCTTAGATAGTTTAATGTTCGATTCTTGCATGTATGCATGGGATGGGATTGATTGATTTACGGTAGGGGAGCAGGTCGCAAGGCGATCGGTGGCTTTGCCACATAGGTCACATAGTGATCGATCTTTATGACAAGCAGCACAGCTGTCAATATATTAATAAGGTCACACAGCGATCGGTGGCTTCGCCACATAGGTCACATAGTGATCGATCTTTATGACAGGCAGCACAGCTGTCGATATGGTGTGTAGCGGATGGAGGGTTGATTGTAGAAATCCCCACGGTGTGATGGTTGGTACGAGGGTGTGTAGAGGATGGACTCATAGGTTTGGGATGGGCCATGTTGCATATTTTGTTACCCTTGTATACGGGCCAAGGCTCATAATGTGTTTGTAGGCCTCAAGCCTTTTTATGTGTTCTCGGGATTTGCACACTGAGTCTTGGTGACTCAACCTTTTATTTTTCCCAACATTTTAGGTGAGCAGTAGATCGTGAACATGGGAGCCGAGGCGGACTCGAGGGGCCATCAAGTTTTATTTCTACAAATTATTTTGGGATTTATTTAAGTTTATTTTATTTTTATTTAGGATTTTTTTAAGGCCCCTAGTTTTCATTGAACTCAGCAGTTATCAATGTTAAGCAACTTATGAATTTTATGATAAGGTTTATTTATACTTAATAATAAAAATACAAAGAGGTTTATTTTCAAAAAGTCTCTCCTTTATTCAAATTTAATTAATTTAACTTGTGTTTTCAAAATGCGATAAAATGTTATGTGTTCGATAACATGCCAGATCCGGTCGAAACACATGGGTTGGGTTTGGGGTGTTACAGAAAAGTTTCTACACTTTGTTATCTTTTCAAATAAATCCCATAAATAGAAAGATTAGGTTGTCCCGATTCTAAAAATATAAAAATAATTAAAAACGGGACTTGATTTCATACCTTATTGAGCTTGAAAAGTTCTCGTCCTCTCTCCTAGGGTTTCCATAGAAATTTTTGGGAAGAAGATGAGTAGAAAAGATGATAATATCTTTTAATTTTTTATCATCTTTTTAATTTATTGATTTTCAATTTAGTCCCTAGCCATTTCTAATTTTTCCATGGATGAGTCATAAAAATCTCTACTAACTCTCCTTCAACGATCTAATTACCATATAAGGACCTTTAGTTTTAAATTCTATAGCTATTTAATACCTACAGCTATTAGAAGGCAACTTTTGCATTTTATGCAATTTAGTCCTTTCCCTAATTGAACACTCTATCGGTAAAATTTTCGTATTAAAATTTTTGTACGACCTTCCTATAATAATGCAAATCATAAAATAAAATAAACTAAATTTTTATTTTTGGGCTCAGATTTGTGGTTCCAAAACTACTATTTCGATCTCACCGAAATTGGGCTGTTACAGTTTGGTTTGGATTTCTTTCCTTTTGAATTGGCGTATTAGTGTTGTGGTTAGGGATTTTAATTTCTTTGAGTGTGTTGCGTAGGAGAAGACTGTGAAGTAGTAGATTCACTCCAACGGCCTAATTTGTGATAGTAGTTGTTTTCGTCGTCAATAAGTTCATGTGAGTTTTTCGGGTTATTGTTGTTGAATCATAAGCCGTTTGCCAAATAGTTGTTGGGATACAATTTTTCTAGGTTTTAGAGGTCTCGGGATTGCTTTCACATCAAAAACAAACCAGGTGTGTAACGAAAACACAAAAAAAGCATCGACTGGTGAATGCCAAAAATCTGGCCTGTCGATGCCACACGGGCATGTGCCTAGTCGTGTCGTAGGCCGTATGGGCCATACGGGCTAGGTTGAGCGTATGGGTCACACGAGCATGTGGGCCTATGCGGGCCACATGGGTGTGTGGGCCATGAGCCAAGCGTGTGGACCACACGGGCAACGCCATTCCAAGCGTGTGAGCTAGAGGTGTGCATGGGTCGGGCACCCCGCCCACCAAGGCCCGCCCGAAAGGTGGGAGGGTTTGGACAAAAATATAGGCCCGAAAAATAGGCTTGGGCAAAAAAATGAGGCCCGTTTAGAAAACAGGCTCGGGTATGATTTTTTTTGGCTGTCTACCAAATTTCAACCAGAAATATTTTTATTTGTTATATTTTAATTGTATTTGATTTATTATATTTTTTATTTATTTTTTGTTTTAATATTTATTTTTATTTTTTAAAATGTATTGAATTTATTATATTTTATTTTTAATAAAATAAAAAAATTTTATACTAGTCGGGCCGGGATTGGGCCGGGCTCGAGCCTACCAATTTTAAAGCGGGCCGAGCCTGGATAAATTTTAGGCCCATATTTCAGGCTGGGACGGGCTCGGGCCTACCAATCAGGCTGAAAATTTTTTGGGCCCGGCCCGGCCCGGCCCATGCACACCTCTAGTGTGGGCCCACATGGGTAAGCCAGACGGGCATGTAGGCCCAAATTTTAGATTTTTTCCCTAGGGTTGTACACGTCGTTCTGATCGACTATGGGCCTTTCGTAGGGTCAATATGTATGGTATAAGCATTAAAGCATGAAATCTACTACTCTATTAGACTAAAAATGACTTAGATAATTTGATTCTTCGTCGACGGGGTAAATAGGAGAGATTATTTCTTTCTTCGTCTTTACAAAAACAAAAAAATATATATTTTTAAAGTAAGCTTTTATGAATATTATGAGACATGGTATGTATGATCAATTCTGTCATGCTTAAGCATGTGTAATATCTATTTTATGAGCATGTGTGATGTATTAATTCTGATATCTGTTATTATTGTCTGTATTTGGTAATGGGATGGGATATGTGATACGGGGAGAAAGTATTCTATGAGGCGATAATTTGCCAATACACTGGCAGCATGGTTGTGATTATTCTAAAAAGTGTCGTATAGACACTATTGGTGTGTAGGGTTGAGTGGGTGTTTTATACCCAACGTGGTGTGTTGGGATGGTTGGAGTTGGTGTGTAGAGGCTGGGTGTAACAGCCCAATTTTGGTGAAATCGAAACAATAGTTTCGGGACCACAAATTCGAGCTGAAAATAAAATTTGTTTTTATTTTATTATTTGGTTCTTATTATGTTAGAAAAGTCATGTGAAAATTTTGATACGAAAATTTTATCGATTATGTGTTTAATTAGGAAAAGTACTAAATCGCATAAAATGTAAAAGTTGAATTCTAGTAGCTATAAGGATTAAATAGCTATGGAAATCAAAACATGAGGTCCTTATATGGTAAATAGACCATTAAAGAAAGTATGTAGATATTTTGGCATGACTCACCCATGGAAAAAAAAAAAAAAAGGTAAGGATTAAATTGGAAAAATAAAAAGTTATTAAATGACAATTTAATTAAATGAAAAAGAAAAGAATTCCATATCATCTTCCCCAAATATTTCCAAGAAAACCCTAGAAGAGAGGAAGAAGACTTATCAAGCTTATTTGGGTAAGTAATCAAGCCCTGTTTTTAGAAATTTTTATATTTGTGAAATCGGGATAGTCTAATCTATCTATTTGGGGGATTAATTTGAAAATTTATCGAGGTATGAAATTTGGGTCATGGATGAATATGCTGAAAATTTAAAATTTATGGTAGAAAATGAAAGGTTGTTGATAGATAAACAACTTTTACAAAGTGATTTTTGATTAAAACATGATTTAGGGACTAAAATGAAAAGTTGTGAAATTTGATGAAAAATTATGAAGTTTTATGAATACATGTGCTATAAATTTTGATATGGAATTTTGGTTAGGCTTGGAATAAGGAGTAAATTGCACAAATTTCATTTTCCGAGCCTAGGGATGAAATAGGAATTTATGAAAAAGTTAGGGACACAATGGAATTTTTCCTAGGATTAAAATTTAGTCCACTTGAATATGAAATATGATAAATTGATTTTAAATTTACTCGTATAGATCTGGATAGACCCAATTCAGAGCTAGGACGAGGAAAAGAGGAAAATATCGGATTAGTAGATTTTTTGTACACCAACATTTATCGAGGTAAGTTCATGTAACTAAATTATATTTATTTATATGCTTGTATTGAATGTATATATGTGTGAATTGTATAAATGCCATAAATATGTAAAATGATCACACACTCATTATAGCCCAATAAATGAAAGTGTTCAACCAATAATAATGCCCGATAAGTGATAAATGATAAGAATGTTACTCATATTCTTGAAATGAATGTGGAATGTGTCTATTTGAATTATATGTATGATTTAGATGTATGAAATAATCACATGCTCGATAACGCTTGAGAAATTTTTAAATCCCAGTTGAATAAATGGAAAATCGATGGATATGTGATTTCCCAAAATAAATGAGGTCCTGCATTTGTTGCTGATGGGATTTAGCTCGAATGAGTAATCCTATTAACCTCATTACAGAAAGGATTTAGCCCGGACGGGTAATCCAGATCAAGCTTCTTAGAGTATATGTCATAAATAGGATTTAGCCTGGACTGGTAATCCTGTTGTATACATGTGTGGCTTGAAAGTGTACTCTCTGAAATAGTACCTTATGGGTACCATTGACTATTAATTGATGGGTCCTGATTTGTACACCTCGAGTGTACTACCTTTGCATCCATCAATATTTAGAGTAAATTCAACGAGTAAAGATCCTAAAATTAGAATATTTGAATATGAAATGAGTTATTACACGTATCCGTCTGAAATCTAAGAAAATGATGATACATGATAAGTGATACATGAAAGTATGCGATGGTAATATTTGTACATGGAAATTATTTGATGAGAATGTTCATCCTTGATTATAGACTTGTACACCTTGAGTGTACTACTACTCATGTGACCTTAATATTTTGAATGAGATGAGTAAAGTTTTGACATGAAATAATCTGAACATCAAGATGAACTATTATGAAATTATACTTGAATATAAAGAGATGAATTATACATGTTAAATGAATACATGTAGTGGAAACCATATGTGCATGGAAACTTGATTGTTGTTGAGCCCATATATGTGTTGATGTTATTATGGAATATATGACTAACAAGGCAATGAGGATATGTGTAGGGCTTGAGGTCAAATTGATTGAAAATGCCTTACATAGTTACCTCAAAATAGAATGAATGGTAAGTTAAGTACCATGTTATACGAACTTACTAAGCATGTAATGCTTACTTAGTTTTATTTCCCTATTTTATAGTAAATCGGAAGCTCGTTGGATTGGAAGCTTGGCGGAGATCACACACACTATCCATCGGCCCATGTCGATACAATATGGTAAATCAATTGTGGTTATAATGGCATGTATAGGTTATATTGGCCATATTGGCATGTAAATGTAAATGCTTATTGTAATCTAGCCATTGGAATGGCTAGTGATGATTACGTTTTGGGACTTGTATATATATATGCTAATGTATTTTATGATGTGGTTTGTAATAGTTTGCTAAATGGTTTATTGTGCCTTAATAGCATAAATGATGAATGGTTATGATTTGGCTTATTGATAAGCTAGTGAACCTAGGCAAGGCCATGCATATTGAAAGAAATACTATTGATGTTTATGGATGTGAAATTTGGTATGATTTGGTTTGGCAAAATATAATGTTATGAGCATGTTAGATGCTGTTGAAATGACATGTTTTAGCCTTAGTTGTGGCTGTATTAGCTACCTAATTATGCTATGATTTGTATCATTTGAAGTTATATAGATGTGTGCAAAGAAAGGTGGCAAAATGGCTTGGTAAATAGCTTATACTTTTTCCACACGGTCTACCCTATGGGCGTGTGGCTATCCCTTGCACCTTAAAATTGAGAAACAGAATGCTCAGAATTGAGGACACGGGCAGAGACACAGGCGTGTATCTCAGCCGTGTGAAGTCTGCACCTATTTATTGAAAATTAATTCAACCACAGAGCCTAGCACACGGGCGTCTGACTTGACCGTGTGACTTCAATTTGTTCATGCCTTGCAAGTCTGAAAGTTACACGGGTAAGGGACACAGACGTGTGTGATTGCACAGCCTACCCATACGGGTGTGTCCTTAAACCAGACGAACGTGTGAGCCCTACAACTTCAAAAATTTTGTAATTTCGCTAAAAATTCTTAAAGGTTTTGATTAAGTCCCGGCTCGATTCTAATGTTCATATTGGGCATCAAAGGTCCAATTAAGGGATGTTTTGAATGATTCTGGTTAATAAATAGTAATTTACTTAAATTATCTGAAAATGTTTTGAAAGTTTCAGTAATGCTCTGAAACCCTATTCCAGCTACGGATACGAGTTAGGAGTGTTACAATGGGGGTAGGACTTTATATATCTGTATCTGTATGATTTTGTTAATAATTTGGTTTTGTTAAGGATTTATATCTGTATCTGTTCTGTTATGTGATAAAACCTGAATTTATGTTTCCATAGAGTTACACACTGAGTTTTCAAAACTCACTTTCTTTTTTTCTATTCTGTTCAAGTAACCCTCAGACTTAGGCAGGTCGGTGCGACGGAGGCTCGATTGTGACCACATGTCCGTAAATTTCATTTACTTTAAAATTTTACTTAATTTTATGATTTTGAGAGTTTTATAGTTTTAGGACTCTATGGACTTTGGGGTTTTATTTTTCAATTTGGATTTGATTTGAGATTTCTTCTGATGCTTGACAAAACAATTTACAAAAAAAAAAAAAAAAACTGTTTTATGCAATCAAACGCTTTCAAGAAAATAAACTCAGTTTTTAAAATATAACGACTTTAAAACTTTCACTGCTAATTATCGTTTTATTTAAAAGAGTATAAAATTGATGGTTTTCACTAATGAGTATAACGACATATTCTTTACAACAAAGAGTTATGATGTTTTTAAAGGAAAAGACCAATTTCTAAATTTTCTTCATAACATCTTCAGATTCGGTCATAATGTCTAAGCCAGATTTGGTGTGTTACAGTTTTTTTCACTTGTCAGGGTTGAGTATCGCGATACCCACAATAATCTTGAGATTAAGAGTCTTGGGGGTCTCGATATGCGATATCCATGGTTTGGTATCGCGATACCACTGTAGATGACCTCTATTCTCCTTATTTCTAGCACTGTTAGGGGTATCACGAATTTCATGCTTCGATATCGTGATACCCCCTTCTTATGTGATTTTTTCTTTATGTTCGGGTTACTGTCGACTCCCTCCAACACCCATCCAACTTGTTAAGATTCCCATGGAACGATTGACTATTTGGGTATAAAAATGGCTTAAATTAATAAAAATGATTTATTAACAACAGAAATAAAATTGATGAAACATATAAAAGACACTTAAATTACTTGATAATAAGCTCCTTAAGTGTAATAGAAAACCTAATTTGACGTATCAAATTATGATATATCACATTGATCTATTTAAAGCATCTAAAACTATGAACCACTGGTACACAACTTCTCACAACACAATCTCTTATTGTCGTGTTGCTCTTCACATTGTCTTTTCGATTGTGATTGCCAGCTTGGCCTTACCATCTTCCTTCAATATGATTCCATCGCATCTATTGCAAAAGAAAGAGCTCCAACAATTAGACAAGCTTTTGATTCCCTCTGCAAGCCTTTTGTAGCTAACGTATGAGCCACTACGTTGGCTTGGCACTGTGCATGTTGAATGAGGCACTCTTGGAAGCCCGCACTAATAGAAATCTATTCCTTGTATGATCAATAGCATGTCAGCGGTGTCCAATGGGATGGCACTCGAACTGGTACAAGTAATCTCGTCATTAGCCCTTCAAACTATCTAAAATAAGTATGTATTAAGTTGCAATAGGACATCATAGAAGTAGACCAAGGCCAACAGAATTGTAATGCCACCCAAGTATCTAATGTAATCTGGCAATCACGAAATACATGCTTCAGTGTTTCCACCGCATCACCATACTTGGGGCATAAAGTAGAACAGATTAATCATCTATAAAGTATAGTAGAGTATGTAAGGAGATAATTAAGAAAATTCCTCCAGTTAAGGATCTTGACCTTAGAAGGAATATCCAGAAGCCATGATTTTTTTGTAAAAGGCAGTGTGTGTAGTTTGAGTAACAATGGTTATAGGTGTTTGTAAATCATGAAAAAGAAGTTTGGAGGCACTTCTTATAGAATACTCTTTCGAAGCCTCACCCCTTCAAACTAGGCGATTAGTATGAGGGAAACACGCTAAAGAAATTCCCTGGATCCTCACAACATCAAATTCACTGAAGGCATTTCTTCTTAAATCTAATTTTCATAATCTTGTACTTGAGTTAATTAAATTAGAGAATAAAATTTGTTCCCGTGCGATCGATAACTGTATTGGCAAGAGAATCTGTTCCCCCAAGTACCCAAGTGTCCTCCCAAACTGAGACCGATGTTCCTATGCCGATCCACTAAAAAATCCCAATGTAGAGGAGGCTCCGTGCTGCCCATATACTCTTCCACGTATATGAAGGCATACTCCCTAACCTTTCATGAAGGAATTTCGAGTCAGAAAGTATTTGCTTTTAATGTTCTTGAGAGAAAAATGTAATAGCCCGATTTAGGGCCTAGTCAGAATAGTGGTTGCAAAACTACAAATTCAAAGTGGAAATATGTGTTTTATGGTTTTATGAGGTCTAAGACATGTTTGCATGATTATGTGAAAATTTCATGAAGAATTTTTATTAATTAGTGATTAATTTATTCATTAGGACTAAATTGAAAAGATTGGAAAATATGAGATTCTAGAAGATTTAAGTATGAAATAGAATTAGAAAAATTATTAGAGGTCCTTATTTAGGAATTAGACAATTATATGTTAAGATGGACAAAAATAGACATGGGAAGGAAAAATCTCAAGAAAAGGGCCTTAAGGGCATTTTTGTCATTTGGTTAATAAAAGAATGAAAGGGAAAAAATGTCAAAAATTCATGTCCATCTTCTCCATGCTAGCCAAAAATTTCAAGGGCACCATGGCTAGGGTTTCTTCATCTTACAAGCTTGATTGTAAGTACCTCCTAGCCCCATTTTTAATGTTCTTCGTACTTTTTAAATCCTCATAGCTCGATTTAGTTATTTCTAGCTATATTTTGAGCTAAGGTTCATGTTCAAAAATTTAATCATGTATGAAATGCAAGTATTTTGATGATCAAAGGAGGAATATGAAAGTTTAATGCATGATGAACATCTTTTTCTAAGAGATTTTTCATGGAAAACTCGAAAAAAGGACCAAATTGTAAAAGTTATAAAAATTGTCCTAAAAGTGTGAAATAGTGGAAATGGTAGGATGTTGTGGTTTGGCTAGGCATAAAATACAAGGAAATTGAATAAAAATCATTTTACGAGCTTAGGGGCAAAAGTGTAACTATGTGAAAGTTTAGGGGCAAAATCATAATTTTACCAAAGTATGATTCATGGGTTATTTTAGTCAATGTGGTTTTTAAACAAGTGAAATTGTTATTATAGATCAAGAAACACGAAGCCCAGACCAAAACTGAGGCAATAACAAGGTGGTGGACTAAATTGAACAATTCCACATATATTTTGGTATCGAGGTAAGTTTGTGTGAAATTAAAGCTACATAATGCTATTATGTTTTTAACTGCTTGATATCATGAGAAATGTATATTATTTCTATGAAATTGATTAATGATGCCTCAAAGAAAGTATAATGATATTATGTGAAGTCGAAGTCCTGGTTGAACATTAGGAATAGCAAGGATACCAGTGTCACAACATGAGATAAGGAAGGTCCTGTATAAGACCATGACTGGGACATGGCCTCGGCACCGAAGGGAGATCTCATGTAAGACCATGCCTGGGATATGACATTGACATCGATATACGATCTTGTATAAGACCATATCTGGGATATGGCATCGACATTGTGAAACACCCCAAACCCGGCCCACAAGCCCCGACCGGATCTGACATGTTCCTTAAGAAAAACTTAGCTTAATTTCATTTCATCTTCTTATAAAATATGACGATTTTAATAAAATAGGTTTGTATTTTTATCAAGTTGAAAACCAAGTTAACGTTCAAGTTTGGATTTCATTAAAACTCTTCCTTTATATTTCAAAAATTAAAGGATTTGCCGTATTCTAGAGCTCATTAGGTTGAAAACCGTAAGTTGAGTAGGTGATAAAACATTTGAAGTTGCTTTAAGAAAAATATTTAATTACTTGTATGTTGATTATCGTATGGAAATAAAATTTAATACGCGAAATTAAGCAGTTAAGTAATGGCCTTATTACATATTTAGAACCCAAAATAAATCCCGAAATAAAACATACTAAAGAAAACGAAAAGAGTTCCATTATGTGAAAACCCGAAATTTTGCTGAGCATGGCCACCACATAGTCCCTGCCGACCCGGTCCAATGCACTATGTATCACCTGCAAAATGTTAGCCCACGAAGGGTGAGTCAACAGACTCAATGTGTAACAACCAACACAGGTTCCCAATCGATTATAGCCTTTATTGTAACATTTTGGACAAAGCCCATCCGGAATCATTATCGGGCCATAAACCCATATCATAGAATATTAAATCACATGTATATAAAAACAATGATGCAACCCGAACCCACCTAGATATCCAACCTCTACACACCACCCGTACCAGCCAGTCATACCAATGGGGATTAGTAAATCAACCTCCATCCGCTAAACACTATTAACAGAGTGTTAGATGTAGCGTACCTGAACGAACTGTACCATTGAGTGGTACCCTTAGCCATGATTATTCATAACCTTATTAACATATACTTAATTTTATTAACCTATCGAGAAAAGTGTGGGGTTACACACCTAAAAACACGGAGAACGACACTCTCGATCTCACTGACACCCTTCCTTCTAGGGATCACCACGATTTGCTTATCCCTTTCCGACGCTGGCCCACAACCCAGTGGCCAATCACGTATGGCTAAAACTGACCGCATCTTGAACTTAGGGGTAGGGACTACGTGTCCAACCCCTTTCTCTCCTTGGCTGGTATTTGTATCCATTGAATAGTAACTTAATCAGAAGACCCATGTTAAAAACATTAAATCAGATCTCAACAAGACTAAATAACATCTTAATCGAATAATATTACCAAAGTCGATCAAATCCCGAAGGCTATACTCTTGCCCATTGAGATTGACGAAATCCCTACATAAACCATGTTAGATTCGGCCCTAACACATATAGACAAAAGAAGTGGCCTTCGGCCTCACGTTATCACCTTCTTACCTCGATTGATCGAATCCTGAAAAAAAATCCTTAACTTCCTTAATGCTAGCTTATATAGAGGACCCAAACTCCCTCTTTCACAGATTCGGCCACATACCAAAGAAACATGATTAATCTTTTGGTTTCGGCAAACCAACAAGAAAAGAGTAAGAAAAGTTTATAGAGAAAAGAACTTTACCACAACTACTTAGAAATCAAAAGAGCCCTTAAAAGATGGAGATGGAAGTCAATTATGTCTTGATTAAAAGGGGTGAAATTCAAAATAAGAGAGTATGGAGAATTCGGCCAAGAGAGGGGGCTTGGGATATAAATGAATAGAAGAAGAAAAAGAAGAATAGAAATGGAAAAGTGAGAAGCAAAGATGAATGGAAGATTCGGCCAAGGTTTCAAAGGCTAGAAGGGCTATTCGGCTTTGAAAATGAAGTGAAAGTTTAAGGCTACCAATATGAAAAGAAAAGAGGAGAAAAGAGGGAGGTATGGTTCGGCTTCAGAGAAGAAATAAAAGGGAAGAAAATAGCCAAAATGCACCAAATGGTCACCTTTGCTTTCGACTGAGAGACAAAAGAGAAGAAAGGAAGGAAAAGAAAAAAACTTAAAAATACCAAATGAATTTCGGCCCCTACTCTCCCCTACATGACCGAAAATACCATCCCCCCTAGAGTCCTAAATTCGGCCAACACTCCTCCTTTCACCACATCCCCCTTTTTCCTCCTCATTTTCCTCCACTCCACTCATTCAAACACGTTTGAATGATTCAAACTCTTATCTCCCTTCATAGCCGAAAATTTTAGCTGTTTGACCCAATCTACAGTTCATCCATGAAGTGTCCATGGTAACTCCAACTCTTCCCCTCATTGACGCCAAAAAGAACCCCAAAATGCTTCCCTTGCTGCTCGAACCCTGTCCATCTATCTCCCTGAGGTGTCACACCCCGATGCACTAAGTGGCGCCTCCTTTGCCACTTTGCCAACTAAATTCTTGTGTCATAACCCACACGCAAATTTTCTTAAGGCCTAGCTCCCTTAGCTCTCCCTTAAAGGTTTAAAGTCCAATATTTTCCTAAGGCTTCTACCTACACCCCAAGGTTCCCAAAGCCCCCAAACACATACAAATAGCACACTAATCATGCTACTACATAAATATGAGTTAATACGCATAGCCCCTAACTCCCAGATATTACAGTTCTACCCCCTTAAAAATAATTTCGGCCTCAAAATTACCTGGCTAAAACAGATGAGGGTATTACTGTCGCATTTCTTCTTACGGCTCCCACGAAGCTTCTTCCGACCCATGGTTCTGCCATAACACTTTGACTAGAGGAACTGATTTCCTACGTAGTACTTTCATATCTTGTTCTAAAATCTGAATCGGCTCTTCCTCGTAAGACAAGTCTGGTCTCAAATCCACTTCTTCCACTGGTACCATATGCGATGGATCTAATCGGTAACGCAGTAGCATCGAAACGTGAAACACATCATGCATCTACTTTAATTCCAAAGGCAACTCCAACTGGTATGCCACTGGTCCAACCCACTTCAAAATCGATAAGGTCCTATAAACCTGGGACTTAGCTTACCCTTGTGACCAAATCTCATCACCTTCTTCCACGGCAAAACTTTCAGAAACATCTGATCCCCCACTGCAAACTCTATCTCCTTCTGCTTGAGATCTGCATATGACTTTTGTCTGTTAGATGCCTCCTTCAACCGTGCCTGAATTACCTTAACCTTTTCTTCTGATTCTGCCACAATCTCTGGACCCAAAACATGACGTTCCCCTAATTCTGTCCAACACGTAGGAGTGTGACACTTCCGTCCATACAGTGCTTCATACGGTGCCATCCGAATACTTACTTGATAGCTATTGTTGTACGCAAACTCCGCTACAGGCAAAAACTCCTCCCCGCTTCCTCTGAAATCTATCATGCAACCCCTCAACATATCCTCTAACACTTGAATTACCCGTTTAGACTGGCCATCCCACTGCTGATGAAATACCGTACTGAAGTCTAACCTGGTGCCCAGTGCCTAATGCAGTGCTCTTAAAAATTGAGACGTAAACCTCGGATCCCTATCCGATATAATCGACACCGACACCCCGTGCAGTCTCACAATTTCTGCCACATACAACTTTGCCAACCTTTGTAGCGAATAGTCAACCTGCACTGGTATGAAATGTGCAGACTTTATCAACCGATCCACTATCACCCATACTGAATCTTTCTTAGTGAGCGTAAGGGGAAGCCCACTAATGAAGTCTATAGTGATTCTCTCCCACTCCCACTGCGGAATCTTTATTGGTTGAAGCAATCCCGAAGGTACTTGGTGTTTAGCTTTAACCTGCTAACACGTTAAGCACTTCCCATAAATTTCAGAACTTCTCGCTTCGCACTGCACCACCAAAATCGATCCCGTAGATCCTCAGATAACTTACTTCCTCCAGAATGCATAGCATAAAGGCTACTATGCGATTCCCAAAGAATTCTCTGCCTTAACTCCTCATCCTTCGGAATACAGACCTTGCCCCAAAAACACAACAACCCGTCATCGTTTACACCATAGTCTTCCAATTCCCCATCCTGCACTTGCAGTAGCTTAGCACTCAGATCGTCATCTACCAACTGTTTCTCCTTTACCTGACTTAACCACGTCGGCTTCACCTGCAACTCCGCTAGCAAACTTCCATCGTCATAAAGACTAAGATGTGCAAACATCGCCCTCAGATCCAACACTACATTTCGACTTAGGGCATCTACCACCACATTCGCTTTACCCGGGTGATACTCTATTGAATAGTCGTAGTCTTTCAACAACTCCACCCACCTTCGCTGTCTCAAATTCAGCTCCTTCTGAGTTAACAAATATTTCAGACTCTTGTGGTCCGTGTAAATCACTGACCTTTCTCCATACAAATAGTGCCTCCACACTTTTAGAGCGAATACTACCGCAGCCAACTCCAGGTCATGCGTTGGATAGTTAACTTCATGTGGCCTTAATTGCTAGACGCATAAGCGACCACCTTCCTGTCCTATATTAGAACACATCCTAATCCTGTGTGAGAAGCATCACAATACACCATAAAGTCTTTCCCCGCTTTAGGCTGAATCAAAATCAGAGCCTCTGTCAATACTCTCTTAAGCTTCTCAAAACTCTCCTACTGCTTATCCGTCCACACGAAAGGTACCTCCTTTCTTAACAATTTCGTCAAAGGTGCTGCTATTAACGAGAACCCTTCAACAAATCTCCTATAGTAGCCTGCTAACCCCAAGAAACTATGAACCTCTGCCACGGACTTAGGTGGTTTCCAATCTAGCACCGCTTTAATTTTCGAGGATCCACCCTTATCCCTTCCGTAGACACCACATGTCCTAAAAATACAACTTCCTTCAACCAGAATTCGCACTTGCTAAACTTGGCATATAACTTCTTTTCCCTTAGAACCTGCAACACTACCCGGAGATGTGCATCATGCTCCTTCTCAGACTTAGAATATACCAAGATGTCGTCTATAAACATAACGACGAACTGATCCAAGAGGGCTGGAAAACCTGATTCATCATATCCATGAACGTAGTTGGGGCGTTCTTCAATCCGAACGGCATTACTAAGAACTCATAATGTCTGTATCTAGTCCAGAAAGCTGTCTTATGGATATCTGCTTCCTTTACCTTAAGCTGATGATATCTCGACCTTAGATCTATTTTTGAAAATACCGCAACCCCCTTGAGCTGATCAAACAAGTCGTCCATCCTCGATAATGGGTACTTGTTTTTGATCGTCAGCTTATTCAACTGCCGATAATCTATGTACATGCGCATAGTCCCATCCTTTTTCTTCACGAACAACACCGGCGGCCCCCACAGAGATACACTTGGTCGAATAAACCCATGATGCAACAGCTCTTAGATCTGAGCTTTAAGCTCTACCAACTCTTTTGGCACCATCCTATAAGGAGCAATTGACACAGGAGTTGTACTTGGCAGTAAATGAATTCCGAACTCCACCTCCTTGTCTGGGGGTAACCCTGGTAGCTCCTTCGGGAAGACATCCACGAATTCTCTTACTATTCTAACTCCACTAACCCCCCTTTCTTTTGCATCCAGAGCACTAATGAAGGCCAGAAATGCCTTGCACCCTTTTCAAACCATCTTATCAGCCTTCAACGCAGAGACTACGTTAGACAAATAGTTTCTTCTTTCTCCTATCATAATTATCTCCTCATCCTCCGGAATCCTTAACTCCATTCGCTTAGCTGCGCAATCCAATTTAGCACGATGTTCCACTAGCCAATTCATGCCTAGAAAGAGATCAAATTCTTCGAAAGGTAGTTCCATCGAGATGGCAAGAAATACCACTCCCTGAATCTCTAGAGGCACACTTCGGAATATCCTATTCACCACTACCGTTTGACCTAATGGGCTCACTACAGTCATCTCCCTAGCAGACAGTTCAGATGCTACACCTAATATTTCAGCTATTCTACATGCAACATATGAGTGGGTCGAGCCAACATTAATTAAAGCAAAGAAAGGCTTGTCAGCTATAAGGAACGTACCGGTTATGATGTCCGGTGCGTTACCATCCTCCCTCCGACGAACTACATACACTAGACCAGGCTGCCTCGCATCTGCATTATTAATACCTCTGCCCGGTGTCCCATGACCTCGACTAGAACTATTACCTCTGCCAACCGGACCACGACCCCTCGACGACTGTTGTCCACCTCTTCCAGTCTGATTAAAACCCTAACTTACTGGTCGGCTCCTGTCTGTTTCCAATGGACAGTTCCTAATCACATGGTCTTTAGACCCACACTTAAAACATCCCCCTGTCTTCTTCCAATACTCCCCCGGGTGCATCTTTCCACATTGAGCACACGTACGATATTGACCTCCCACAGTAACCTACTGATCTCGCGGCCCATCAACTCTAGGTCTTTTCTGGAAACTCCCGGATGACTCCGATGATCCATAACCCCTCTTGTTTTTACCTTGACCTCTGTCCCGATTCTGCCTCTCGGTACGCTTCACCTCCTCGGCTATTTTTGCTTTTTGAACCAATACTGCGAAGTCCCTCTCTCGCTGCGGAGCTATTAACACCCTCAACTCATCTCGAAGCCCATCTTTAAATCGTACGCAGTGCTCATAATCGATCAACACGATTCCCCAGGCATATCGGCTCAAAAGAAGGAATTCTGCTTTATATTCAGCTACGGATTGCCCCTTTGTACCAGATTCAAGAACGCCTTCCTCTAAGCATCCACATAACTTGCTCTTACGTACTTCCCTTGGAACATCGTCTTGAAATTCTCCCAACCAATTTGGTCCACCTGGGTACCCTCTCTAACAGTGAGCCACCACTGGTACGCCTCATTCCAAAGTAGTGACACTGCCCCTTTCAATTTTTCCTCAGCCGTGCAGTCCAGGTCATCCATAATCCTTTCGACTGCTTCCAACCAATATTCAACAACATTTGGAGCCACCCTGGAGACCTCCCTGAACACTTCAGCTCTATTTGCTCGCAGTCGCTTAGGCACTGACTTCCGAGCCCCTCCACCTAGACCTGCTCCAGCAACTCTTTCCAACACTCGCAACATCGCTTGGGATATTGCGTCATCTCCTCCGGTTTGGTCCTGGAATTCTGCTTCTCCAACCGGTGGTAATGGTATTTCATTCCCGGACCCATGTCCAGATCCTACTGGTTCGGACACAGTGATTCTGCCTCTGCCACGTCTGTGCGTATTGCGATCACGCCCCCTAGTACTCATATCTACCGTCATGTCTTATTTGTTTTAGAAATTTTATGCATTACTTATTGTTCCACTGATTACCCTTAAGCAATTTTATGTAAAGACATTTGATAGTAGTTCTTTCTGTCATTCAAAGTTTTTGTCTCAAGTCCTCCACCCTAACTCCGAAAATCTCATTCATTCATCAATACTATCCACTACACACGTTCACCACTTTAAACATTTTCGTCCGTTCCCAACCCAGGGGTATTTCTGTAATTGGTCCTATAGGGTATTTTGGTAATTTTCCAGATCAGGTGAAACACCCCAAACCTGGCCCATGAGCCTTGACCAGATCTGGTATGTTCCTCGAGAAAAAATGATTCAAATTCATTTGTTCTTTGGAAAACTTTGAGTAATTTTTAGAGAAAATTGGGTTTGTGTTGTGTTCGAGTTGTAAATTTTTTTTTGAAGCCTAGATTTTAATAAAACTTTATTATCAAAACAATAAGTTAAAAACATTGCCAAGTTCTTAGAGTTCACTGTTTAAATTGAAAATCTCTTGAATTTAGGTGTCAAAACATTTTTCATTTATTATTAAGAAAAATTTACTTAACTTTAAATTAAACATCCGAAACATAGTAAAGAAATTAAAAACGCATGCATAAATAGTTCATACTTAGTGGCCTTATTACATCAACATAAAACCCAAATTAAATTCAAAGCACATAAAATAAAAAGTCCAAATAAAATATATTCCTTCCTAAGCATGGCCACCACTAAGCTCTTGCCGACCCGGTCCATCACTAATAGTCACCTGAAAAATAATCCCACAACGGGGTGAGTCAAACAGACTCAATGTGTAACCACAACACTAAATCCTAACAAATTCAGGCATATCAAATCATACATGTTCATATAGCATTCAAATCATATGATGCAAACCCGAACCCAAACCTAGATAGCCATCCGCTACACATCACTGTACCAACCTCGCACACCGTGGGACTACTAAGTCAACCTCCATCCGCTACACACCATCGAAGGCGTCATTGCAATGACCGAGCTCATCGCCCTTATAAAATTTGTGGCATTGCCACCAGATAATATTTTGTGTCATGAGACACCACATTCAGATAATGTGACCGAAGTCACCACATTCAGATATCGTGACATAAGTCACCACATTCACTTCCCCTTTCATAATATCCCATATGCCCCATATCCTACAAATATTCACTAACCACGTCATATCCCTTATTCACATTCTTTTAGTTTCACATGTGCCATAACAGATCATATTATAATCCTAGTAGGAGTAGGAAAACAAACCTGAGTACTTTGTACCATTGCATGGTACCTTAGCCATATTCACATTATTTTAAGAGCACGCATATATTTATATTAAACGTTGCCATAGATCTAATTAAGAGATAGCGTGGGGGGTACACACCTGGTATTCTTAACGCTTTATTGAAATCCCGAAAACCCGATCTAAGGCTTTAGATCCTTTATTCCTTGTTACCGATTTGACTACTAATCAAAATCCGAAACTTGTAATGTTTCCTCTTTATAATCGGCTAACCACTAGATCCATCAACTTGGTTAGTTTTCGGCTTAAACAAATAAGAAATAGATCTAAATACTAAATTAGGGCATTGGCCGAATATTCATGTATACTTACAAATGCGATTCTTAGATCCCAAAAATTATCACTTCCTTGTAATCTTGTCGAAATCCTATAGATATATGTTAGATAAATTTCTAACATCTAATCATAACAAATGGCCCTTGGCCGAATGTTACACATACCTTACCTTAGATATTGAAGTCTCGAAACCTCCTTATGGTCGACTAGAGACAGATCCTGAAAGAGTCCTTCATGGGTTAGGCCAAAGACATTAATAGAGTTAGATTCCTAGTTTAAGCCTAAAAGAAAAAGAATGGAAACCGAATGACAATTGGCCCTTACCCTTAATACAAAAGTCGACAGCACCTTTGCTTGAAGCCCCTCAAAGATTCGGCTATGAAGACTAGCTAGTGCTCAAAAGATTTCAGGTTTTGGGATTTAATGGAGTAATCGACTTCACAAGGATGAAAAGAGAGGGAGATATGAGCTTTAGGAAGAATCGACAATGGTTATTTTAAAGAGGGGTTTTGGCTAGAGTAAGAAAAGAAAAAATAAAAGTGATAGGTTAGAAGGAAAGAGAAAGCACAAGAGGTGAATTGCTTAATGACATTGGCTATCCCTTTACTACTCTTAGCGAATTTGCCACCAAGGACTCCTTGGCCTACCAACTCCTTCCCCTTATCTCATCCCTTGTTTTTCTCCTTATCACTTTATTTAAAATAATTAAAAAATAAAACCACCATTTATCCTTACCTTAGCCAAAATTTTCAAGGGAATTTAAGCACATCTTAAACTCCTCTTAGAGACTCCCCATGTCGTCCATCTCTTCCTCATATTGCCGCAAAAATAAAAGCTTTATTTAGCTTCCCATGCGACTCGATCCTAGGTCCTTCCTTATAGCCCATGGCGTCATTTCCAGAGGCCCTAAGTGGCACCTCCAAGCCACTTTTCCAAGCCCGTTTGTGTGTCATACTTTCCCTTCATTTTCTCTTAAGACCCCCTTGCTTCAGTTCTCCCCTTTTTAACTTAAAACGTAATATTTTCTAAGGCATTTCCCTATATTCCAAGGTTCCAAAAATTCACATAACACATTCATAATACATAAGACATGTTATTTCATATAATTAAGCAAAAATGCACAAGCCCATTTTCGGGATGTTATATCAGGGGTATCTTGTAATTTTACAAAATAGGGGTTTTGGTATTTTTTTTTTGCAAAATAGGGGTATTTTGGTAAAAATCGAGGGTAGTATGGTAATTTCATAAACTGGAGGCATTTTAGTAATTTTCACAAATTGGGGTACTTTAAAAATTTTACAAATCGAGGGTACTTTGGTAATTTTACAAACTGAGGGTATTTTAGTAATTTGATTGTTTTGGAAAATTAGGTGTTTGGCCCCTTTCGTGTTTTATTTATAGATTTAGCCCGTTAACAAGTCTTCGCGGTTGAGGTGAACAATCACTGCGCACCAGGTAGGATTCCAAAAAAGAGGAGGTGAGTCGCTAGGACTGCTTAAATACCAAGCCCATTCCGAATCCATGCCTAGACATGCACATGTTTGTTACCACACCTGAACTCCACGAATTATTCCCGGGTTTGGTGAAATAAATTAAGTCTTATGTAATTTTCTATTGGAGTAAGCTAATCCTAGGGTTCAATAGCTCCTAATCTACTAATCTACGATCCCGTAATACCCACATACAAATCACACAATGATTAGGGGTACTTACCTGGTGGACTTCGGGCCGGAGACTCAGGTACCATGCCAGAATAAACCTAAATTTGTTTATAGAAATCGGTTTAGAAAAACCTATCTTTGGAAAACATTTGGGGCCCAAAGCCCTCAAAGCCGAGTTTTGAACCGGCTCTGATACCAAAATTGAAACACCCCAAACCCAGCACACAAGCCCCGACCGGATCTGACATGTTCCTTAAGAAAAACTTAGCTTAATTTCGTTTCATCTTCTTATAAAATATGACGATTTTAATAAAATAGGTTTGTATTTTTATCAAGTTGAAAACCAAGTTACCGTTCAAGTTTGGATTTCATTAAAACGCTTCCTTTATATTTCAAAAATTAAAGGATTTGCCAGATTCTAGAGCTCATTAGGTTGAAAACCGTAAGTTGAGTAGGTGATAAAACATTTGAAGTTGCTTTAAGAAAAATATTTAATTACTTGTTTGTTGATTATCGTATGGAAATAAAATTTAATATGGAAAAATTAAGCAGTTAAGTAATGGCCTTATTACATATTTAGAACCCAAAATAAATCCCGAAAGAAAACATACTAAAGAAAACGAAAAGAGTTCCATTATGTGAAAACCCAAAATTTTGTTGAGCATGGCCACCACATAGTCCCTGCCGACCCGGTCCAATGCACTATGTATCACCTGCAAAATGTTAGCCCACGAAGGGTGAGTCAACAGACTCAATGTGTAACAACCAACACAGGTTCCCAATCGATTATAGCCTTTATTGTAACATTTTGGACAAAGCCCATCCGGAATCATTATCGGGCCATAAGCCCATATCATAGAATATTAAATCACATGTATATAAAAACAATGATGCAACCCGAACCCACCTAGATATCCAACCTCTACACACCACCCGTACCAGCCAGTCACACCAATGGGGATTAGTAAATTGACCCTCCATCCGCTACACACCCTCGAAGGCAGTCGCTGCAGACAACTGCTCATTGCCCTTAATATGTGGCATAGCCACCGGATAATGTGACAACGTCACCGAATCATTATATTGTGACATGAGTCACCGAATAATGTGGTAAAACCACCGGAACACTTCCCCTTTATATTATTACCCGCATGCCCATGCAATCATACAAATTATACAGCTATCATGTTATATGCTTTATCCCAAGCCCATATCGAAATTATACATGCTTTCATACAACTAATTGTAAACACTATTAACAGAGTGTTAGATGTAGCATACCTAAACGAACTGTATCATTGAGTGGTACCCTTAGCCATGATTATTCATAACATTATTAACATATACTTAATTTTATTAACCTATCGGGAAAAGTGTGGGGTTACACACCTGAAAACACGGAGAACGACACTCTCGATCTCACTGACACCCTCCCTTGTAGGGATCACCATGATTTGCTTATCCCTTTCCGACGCTGGCCCACAACCCAGTGGCCAATCACGTACGGCTGAAACTGACCGCTTCTTGAACTTAGGGGTAAGGACTACGTGTCCAACCCCTTTCTCTCCTTGGCTGGTATTTGTATCCATCGAATAGTAACTTAATAAGAAGACCCAGGTTAAAAACGTTAAATTAGATCTCAACGAGACTAAATAACATCTTAATCGAATAATCTTACCAAAGTCAATCAAATCTCGAAGGCTGTACGCTTGCCCGTTGAGATTGACGAAATCCCTACATAAGCCATGTTAGATTCGACCCTAACACATATAGATAAAAGAAATGGCCTTCGGCCTCACGTTATCACCTTCTTACCTCGATTGATCGAATCCTGAAAAAAATCCTTAACTTCCTTAATGCTAGCTTATACAGAGGAGCCAAACTCCCTCCTTCACAGATTCGGCCACACACCAAAGAAACAGGATTAGTCTTTTGGTTTCGGCAAACCAACAAGAAAAGAGCAAGAAAAGATTATAGAGAAAATAACTTTACCACCACTACTTAGAAATCGAAAGAGCCCTTAAAAGATGGAGATGGAAGTCAATTATGTCTTGATTAAAAGGGGTGAAATTCAAAACAAGAGAGTATGGAGAATTCGGCCAAGAGAGGGGGCTTGGGATATAAACGAATGGAAGAAGAAAAAGAAGAATAGAAATGGAAAAGTGAGAAGTAAAGATGAATGGAAGATTCAACCAAGGTTTCAAAGGCTAGAAGGGCTATTCGGCTTTGAAAATGAAGTGAAAGTTTAAGGCTACCAATATGAAAAGAAAAGAGGAGAAGAGAGAGAGGTATGGTTCGGCTTCAGAGAAGAAATAAAAGGGAAGAAAATAGCCAAAATGCACCAAATGGTCACCTTCACTTTCGGCTGAGAGACAAAAGAGAAGAAAGGAAGGAAAAAAAACTTGAAAATGACAAATGAATTTCGGCCCCTACTCTCCCCTACATGACCGAAAATACCATCCCCCTAGAGTCCTAAATTCGGCCAACACTCCTCCCTTCACCACATCCCCCTTTTTCCTCCTCATTTTCCTCCACTCCACTCATTCAAACACGTTTGAATGATTCAAACTCTTATCTCCTTCATAGCCAAAAATTTAAGCTGTTTGACCCAATCTACAGTTCATCTATGAAGTGTCAATGGCAACTCTAACTCTTCCCCTCATTGACGCCAAAAAGAACCCCAAAATGCTTCCCTTGCTGCTCGAACCCTATCCATCTAGCTCACTGAGGTGTCACACCCCTATGCACTAAATGGCGCCTCCCTTGCCACTTTGCCAACTGAATTCTTGTGTCATAACCCACACGTAAATTTTTTTAAGGCCTAGCTCTCTTAGCTCTCCCTTAATGGTTTAAAGTCCAATATTTTCCTAAGGCTTCTACCTACACCCCAAGGTTCCCAAAGCCCCTAAACACACACAAACAGCACACTAATCATGCTACTATATAAATATGAGTTAAAATGCATAACCCCTAACTCCCGGATATTACACGTTAAGATATGAGATCCCGTGTAGGACCATATTTGGGATATGGCATTGACATCGAGACATGATCCCATGTAAGACCATGTTTGGGATATGGCATTGGCTTCGTGTTACATGTATGATGAGATTCAGTATCCTTCGACATTCCACATAGTTCAATGGGTAAAGAGTTATGTTTATGTTAAAGATGACAATGACCTAAGTTTACGTTCAAGATGATAGAAGTGCTAAAGATATGTGATGAAGTGATACAGGTACCCATGAGCAAAATACGAGATATGAACCCAAAATGTGATATGTGATTGGTAAGAGTAAGCATGATTAAGTTATGTCAAAGTGCTTGAGAACTTTTGTTGTTATTATTCAATGAGATTAATGGATGTTATCATAAGTCTTTACGTTGCTATTTTATTTCATGCAAACTTACTAAGCTTTATGCTGACCCATCTCTTTTCCCTTTTCCTTGTAGCATCGCCAAGCTAGCTCGAGGATCGTAGGACGTCAGAGTTTGGATCACACTATCAATTACTCTTTGGTATAGTAAAGTTTGATTAATTTTGGGTATGGCATGTATAGGAACTTGGTCATTTTGTGATATGTCATATTTGTTAGCTAATGTGTGGCTATTAATGTCATTCAATTCATTTTGTAAATGACCATTGGAATTGGCCAATACTTGCTAAGTATTTATAATCAATGATGATGAAATACATGAAGTACAAGTATGTGCAATTGCATGAATTACGTATGAAGATTTTGCATGATTAAATAGGTTGCTATTAGGGTGTGGATGTTTTGCTTTTAGATATTAGAAGTGCCTAATTTTCATGTTGTGTGATGCATTGAAGTGGTTTAAGTGTGGTTGCTTTTCAGGGTTGCAATTGGCTTGGTAAATAGCCTTAAAATTGTCCACACGGGCATGTATCTAGGATGTGTGTGACACACGGTCAGCCCCATGGTTGTGTTGATAAGCAGTGTGTCCCCTGCATATAATTTGTAAAATTCAATTCGTCACACGGACATGTGACTAAGCCGTGTGCTTCTAAGCATCTGCTGACATCATAAACAGAATGTCAAGGTTTTCACACACGTGTGAGGACATAGGCGTGTCATGGTCGTGTGAGGGACACAGCCATAGACACGGGTGTGTGCCAGGCCATGTGAAAACCCCTATAGATTCGAAATGAAAAATAAAATCCACACGGGCTAGGAACATGGGCGTGTGTGACCACACGGCCTGCCCACGTGGGCGTGTTCCTTTCCATACGGGCGTGTGGCCCTATTTTGAGCAAAAATTTCCTAAGTGTTCCAAAGTTTTTGATTAAGTCCCGAATTACTCCGTAAGTATGTTTAAGGCTTGTAGACCTATAATAAGGACGTTATGATCTCGAATGAAAAATTTTAAGTTGGAATGGAAATTTATAGCCCGATATTGTATGATGATGTATGTTAAGTCCGATAATGCCTCGTACTCGATTCCGGCGTTGAATATGGGTAAGGGGTGTTACACAAAAAGTGAGGATTGCAAATTAGTCATCATCCCTACTTCACCAATAATGCCAAATTAAACTCTAAAAAACCTCTAAACCCATGCCCTATTCCTCTTTAAGTGTGCACAAAATCTGTTATTCACACCAATGGATTCCATGCTTATCATGGCTCTTCTGCCACCAGAACTTTCCAATAATGCTCTTCATTTACAAACATAAGGATTTCGGTAATAAAAAAACACAGAATCCGTTGGAATAGCCTAGAGTGCTATTTTAATGAACACTTTCCTACCCCTATGCGATAGATTTCAAACATTCCAACTACTAATCTTTTATTTCTTCTGATCCTTCAACTCTTGAAATGAAAATTTCTTCCCACAACTAACCATATTCAAAATAACCAAGTATCTTTCCATATTCGCCGTTCATCGAACATTAAGAAATTAGGAAACCTGTAACACCCCTAACCCGGAACCGTTGCCAAAATAGGGTTAAGAGGCATTACCGAACAATCAAAACATTTCATATCCATTTCGCGACACGAAGTCAATTATCATTCAGTCATATCCAAACATAATCATATAGTCCCTTAATGAGGTCATCGAGACCTTAAACATGCTTTAGAATAGGGCTGGGACTAAACCAAACAATTACTAAAATTTTTGAAATTCAAACATTTTTCTAAGTTATAGAGGTCACACACCCGTGTGGGTAGGCCGTGTGCCTTACACGGCCTCGGACACGCCCATGTGTCCAAGCCATGGTAGAACAGGGCATACCTAATGACTTGACCACACGGCCTGAGACACGCCTGTATGCCTCACCCATGGTCGAGCTTGACTTGCACCACACGGCCAGTCACACGCCCGTGTGTCCAGCCGGTGGTCAAGCCTGACTTGTTTCACTTGGCAAACTTAAACAAACGGTCGAGCCATACACCCGTGTGCTCAACCATGTGGGCAGTTATAGGCCATTTTCAAAGCCAAACTTGCCTCCCACACCTTGAATCACCTATAAGCCTCAAACCATATGCATTTATACCACAAATGGAAACCAAAACATACCAATATATATGCACCAATTCTTCATCAAATATACCATCTATAATCATACTCTATTTTATCTCACATTGGTTCATCCAACGTACTAAAATTCACATCCCAATCATATAGATCAAACGTCATATTACCACCATTCACATTTAGACCACAATTTTCATTAACAATTTAAGCATGAAACACACCATATTCTTCCTTCATTTAACACACACATATACACATTAACATTATTCAACCTCTAAGCCATATCACATGGCAAAGATTACACATCACAAAACATGCCGAATTAACTAGCCTATACATGCCATATACCATATTTACACATTAACTAGCCTATACATTAACTAGCCTGAAGATCCCCAGATCCGAGCTAGCTTTACTAAAACTGTAACATAGAGAAACACATCACACAGTAAGCTTAAGAGCTTAGTAAGTTCGTAACATAATACATTCAATTTAATAGCTCAAATACAATGAACAAAAAAAACTCATTACGTAGATCAATTCCAAAATGTTTATACCATATCATTTATAACCAATAATCTTACTTAACCATTCATGAAATCATACACAATCTCATCAACCACAAAGGTTCAATACATTCCTTAGCCAACACATAGTTACTCACCATCCAAGCTAATTTATGCTCAATATTGCATTTCGATTCAACCTTCACTATTCATTAGGTTTAATCGCACACTTAGTGACCAATTTATAGTCGAAACTAAATTAACATCGCACACTTAGTACCTCAATTCATAGCTGAAGCTTCAATAACATGGCACACTTAGTAACTCAATACAAAACCAAACATAATTTGGTATCGCACACACAGTGCCAACCACGAAGCCGAAGCTTCTGATATTTTTCACACACAGTGCTAATCATCTCAGTCACATTTCCAAATACACACACTTAGTGCCACATAACTCGATTCCTCACATAGCATTTACAATTCAATAACATCATCCCATTCATTTTATAACATTAAACATAGTTAAATTCATGTATTATGTCTGAACTTACCTCAGATGTTGAAATATCGAAACTAGCTGATTAATCGAGTACTTTATCTTTGCCTCGATCTCGATCCGAATCCCTCCTTTCTTGGTCTATACACTTTCAAATTTAGCTCATTCTATTACCAATTCATTCAATTTAGTTCAAACACATATATTTAGGGTATTTTACAAAATAGCCCTTATATTTTCACATTTCAACACTTTAGTCTTTAACTTACAAAATCACAAAATGCACAAAATCTCACTTCACCCATGCCTAGCCGAATTCTCCCTATGACCATACAAGTCCACACATTTCATTTATTTCACATTTTAGTCCTCCAATTTTTTATTTTCACAATTTATTCCAATTAACTCAAAATCATCAAAAATTCAAAGACAAAATATGTTAATCTTCCACCTATCTTTCATATTTCATCATCAACTATCAAAAAGCTCATGAATTGATCCATGGGACAATTCAAATTCATCATCAATTCACAAAATTTAAGCATGGGTTTTGTAGAGCACAAAGCAACGATCTCAAAAACGTAAAAATTATCAAAAACAGAGCTAGTTACATACCTTAATCAAACTTGACAATGGCCGAATGCCCTAGCCTTGGTTTCTTTCTTTTCTTTTCTTTATTTCGGTCAAAATAAGTGATAATGGCTTTCTATTTTATGGTTTGTTTTATATATTACAACTTATAATATATTAATACTAATTTTTAACTATAAAATTTGACATATAAAACATATATATACACTTAATACCGTCCACTCACTTGTAAAATGGGCTAATTGCAACATAAATCCTCCATATTAAAAAGAAAACAATAATTAGGCCATTTAACAATCAGTACACAGCTTTTGTATTTAATTCGATTAAGTCTTTTTTCATAATTCTACAAACAAACGATAAGATTTTCACACATGCTTAATCACACACAGTAAACATGAAAAATAATATAAAATATTTTTACGACCTCTGATTTGTGGTCCCGAAACCACTATTCTGACTAGGGTCTAAATCGGGCTGTTACAACTCTCCCAACTTAGGGATTTTTATCCCCAAAAATCTTACCAATAAATAGGTTCAAATATTGCTCTCTCATAGCATCTTCAGGCTCCCATGTAGCCTCTTCAACTCTGTGTTTATGCCACAATACTTTCACCAACGGTATTATTTTGTTTCTCAACTCTTTAATCTCACGTGCCAGAATTCAGATTGGTTCTTCACTATACGACAAATTGGACTGAATCTCAACTTCAGTAGGAGTAATCACATGCGACAGATCAGGTCTGCATCGTCGAAGCATCGATATGTGGAACACATCATGAATTTTCTCTAATTCAGATGGCAACAACAATCTATAAGCAACCGGTCCAATCTGTTCAATGATCTCATACAGCCCGATAAACCTCGGACTTAGTTTGCCTTTTCAGCCAAATCGAAGTATTTTTTTCCACAGAGACACTTTCAAAAATACTTTGTCACCAACTTTAAATTTGATATCTTTCTGTTTCAAGTCTGCATAAGACTGACTGACAATCTGGCGCTGCTTTCAAATTGTCACAAATCACTTTCACTTTCTGCTCAGTCTCTTTTATCAAATCAATCCCGTGAATCTTGTTCTCACTCAGTTCGGTCCAATACAACAAAGTTTGGCATTTTCTACCATAAAGAGCCTCATGCAGTACCATTGTAATACTAGATTGAAAACTATTATTGTATGCAAATTTAATCAATGGCAAATGCTTTTCCCACGAACCTTCAAACTCAACAATACAGTGTAACACCCCTTACCCGATTCCAACGTCGAGATCAGATACGAGGCATTACTGTACTTAATGCTACTTAATCTTACACTTACGAGCCATAAAATTTCATTACATCTTAAAACTTTTCTTTTCAATCATAATGTGCATATAATGGGCCTACGGAGCCCTAATTGTATGTTCGGAGGGATTCGAAATTCATCCGGGAACTTAAAAACTCTTAAAAACTTTTTGCCTAAACAGGGGCCACACACCCGTGTCGTCCAAGGGACACGCCCGTGTGCCCTAAGACATGCCCGTGTTCGACACCCATGGTCGACACTGACTTATTTCACACGGTTGAGCACACGCCCGTCTCCATAACCCGTGTTCTTCACACGGCCTAGACATGCCCGTGTCTCCCACCCGTGGAGCTCTCTATTTATGACGTCATGAAACCCTTAATAGCACACGGCTAGGGCACACGCCCATGTGATGGCCGATGTGATGAATCTTTTCTCGTGGGTTGATGCAGGGGACACACGACCTATTTACATGCCCATGGGCCAAACCGGGTGTCACATACGGCCAGGACACATGCCCGTGTGTCTTTCCATGTAGGCAATTATAGGCTATTTTCCAAGCCAATTGCCACCTTGAAACCTAAACACACTTAATTCATCCCAAGCATTCAATTATTCCATTGATTGTATAAACTTAAATGCATATCCTCATCATCATAAAGGGTATAAAACTTAAAAAATATCGACCAATTTCTAATGGCCATATACAAAAGAATGCACAAACTTGTTAACTAACTATTATCCTTCAATATGACATAACTCAAAAATGGTCAAACTCCTATACATGCCATACTTAAAATGATAAACTTCGCTATACCAAAATAATGATTGATAGTATGATCGGAGCTCCGACGTCCTACGATCCCTGAACTAGCTTGGTGAAACTACAAGGAAAAAGGGAAAAGAGAGGGGTAAGCTTATAGCTTTGTAAGCTTGCATGAAATCTTAAGTAACAACATAATTGCTTTAAATAAACTCATTCATCATGAAATAAGTACACATAAAACTCACGTACTAAGGCTTACTTACTCATACTTACACATCACCTTAAGGTTACCTTATCTTGTATTTATTCATAGTACCTGTATCACCCATTACATGGTTTAATATTTAAACTATCATGATCAAAATTTGAATCTTGATCCTTTTTTGGCTTACATGGACTTTTAATCATTCTCATACAACTTATCTCATTATCAATTTTACTTACTCATCTCATCTATTACCTTTCTCATACTTAATTCTTTTACCCATTGAAATTCCCAGAATAATATAGGATACTTAATCTTGTCAAACATATGTCATGATGCCAATGCCATATCCCAAATATGGTCTTACATGGGATCGACTCATATTCTGAAGCCATATCCCAAATATGGTCTTCCACGAGATTCCTTAGCTTAATATCGATGCCATGTCCCAAACATGGTCATACACGAAATCTTCCTTTGGTGTCGAAGCCATGTCCCAGACATGGTCTTACACGAGACCTTCCTCATATGGTGTCAATGCCATGTCCCAAACATGGTCTTGCATGAGACCTTCCTTATTCGATGCTGATGCCATGTCCCAGACATGGTCTTACACAGGATCTACGTTCGATGTCGATGCCATGTCCCAGACATGGTCTTACACGGGACCTACATTCCTTAATGCCGATGCCATGTCCCAAAAAGGGTCTTACATGGGCTTTTCTTGGCTCATGTTATGACATAGGAATCCTCGCTATTCCGAGACTTCGAACGGGACTTTTACTTGCTTACTTATTCACCTTCACTTTATCATCATAGTATTAATGATCATTTCATATAAAGAATATACATTTCACAAACATAATAATTAATTTTAAACATAACAACAAATGTGGCCTTAATTTCATACAAACTTACATCGGTACTCAAAATGTGTAGAATTGTGCAATTTAGTTCTCAACCTTGTTTTTGCCTCGATTATGATTCGAGCTTTGCGTTTCATGATATATAATGAAAATTTAACTTTTTTAATATTCACATTGACTCATAATTCACACTTTTTCAAAATTACAATTTTGCCCCTAAGCTCTCATAATTACACTTTTGCCCCTAGGCTCGTCAAATAATTTTCATTCAACTTCCTTGTATCTTAAGCCTAGTCGAATCATATTCTTAACTATAGTAGCTTTTAATTTCTACTATTTCACCCATTTATGACCATTTTTACTTCATTTGCAATTTGGTCCTTACATGCTTTGCAATTTGGTCCTTACATGCACTTTTCATGAAAATCACTTAGAAAAGGATACTTATCCAACATCAAACTTTTATAATGTTCCATGAATCATCAAAATACATGCATGTCATACATGGGTAAATTTTTAAACATAAACCTGATCGTGTCAAACAGTCGAGTTTTAATATTTGTAAAGAATGATCGAACTTGTAGACTAACTATGACAACGATTGAGGCAAGTGCACCTATCAAACAATAGTATAGTTTAGGCAAGATTATTTTATCGAACCCAAAGGAACCTAAAAGTATTACTACTCACTTTCTTTCTATTATTTAGCCTAAAATATGGAGTGATTGGTTTATTGAACTAATGAAAAACTAAACTAGATGCAAAGACAAAAGAATGAAACTTTGGGAAAAGACTGTGGAAAAACTCAGTTGATTTTAGACGATACCCTTAGGAAGAATCCACCTATGACTTCTCTTGTTATCTAACTTTTAATTCATATGACTTCTTTACTTAGCTTGATCCGTGAGACTCCCTAACCTATATTAAACCCTCTCTTGAGGCGAATAATGTCTAACCTTAGGTTAATTAGTGAAACTCTCGTTCTCTTATAATAACCCCCTAAGGAAGCAGTAAATCGATCAATGGACTCCCATATTAGGTTTCACCCTAATCCAAAAAATCTCGTCACCCTATCTCTAGGCATGCGATCAATGTTTAATTATGCTAGATCTACGCTTAGGCAGGGTCTATTCCTCCACATAACCACATCAGATTAAATTAAGCAATATAATTAAGAACAAACTAAGTACTTATCATATAATTTAGAAATCAAATAACAAAATTCATCATAGGTTTCATCCCCTTCAGGTATCTGAAGGGTTTAGTTCATAACAAAATAAGAAAAAATCTCAAGAGAAAAGATAAAACAAAACATAAGAAATCCCTAAAACCCCTAAAGGAATTGAAGAGGAAATCCTCTGTCTTGAGTAGAACTCGGATTCTTGAGATGGATCAACTGGCTATCTTTGGGAAATTCCCTGAATAAAAGCTCTGGCAAAAAACTCTGCCTAAAACTTTCCTTTTTTAGGATGGCTACCTTGGGTTGTTTATATAGGCTCTTTAGATGCTTTACTTGGCTCCTAAATACCTCCTTCAAGTAGAATTACTGTTAAGGTGTTTAAGTGGAATTAGGAGTATGTTTCTTTGGCTTTAAGCATCCAAATTTGAGCGAAATTGCTCATTCTCATGGCAGGGGCATGCCCATGGCACACGCCCGTGTAAGTCATCTTCAGGCCGTGTCTCAATTCTGTCGATTGGGGCACGGCCGTGTAAATCGTGACATAGTCATGTGAAGTAATTTGATAAGGCATGGCCATGTGGCTTAAAGTCGAGGCCATGTCGATTTCTTGGGTTGGCCCAATTTGGCCCGTTTTAAGCCTGTTTTACATTCTTTTTATCCTTAGGTGCTTTCCTGAGTATAAACATGAAAAGAAAGGATTAAAAGCACCTTTTTACATAAATCAAGGGCTAAATCATCCAAAAGCATACTAAATGTGGGATTAAAATATGTTACTTTTACGGTTTATCAAATACCCCCACACTTAAGCTTTTGCTTGTCCTCAAGCAAAATTCTCAGCTTACAATTAAAATGAACTTTCCATAATTCATAATTCTTATCGACAATGTCTCATCATAATTCATAGATAATTTATACATGGATAATTCTACTCAAAGAGTCCTAAAGATTCAATCACGATAAGTCATACCTTTGTAGTACGAAAACATAGGTGTCTCCCCTTATCTAAGTAATTACCTTTAATTCAAAACTGACAAGGATTGACATCCTCATAAAAGATTCACTCAAATCACTCGAAGTGTTTAAGGTTCAAGAATAATCACTCTAAGTCGAACCTGAAAAGTTAATCCCATAGGCTTGCCTGAAAATCAAATCTCCACCACTGTATATGAGATGATACACAAATCAAAAGGTCTTTAATTAGGGTTGTAACAGGGCTTGGGTTAAAAGGTGTGGATAAAGGCTGAATTAGAAGGTTAATATCGAAATCGAATTGACAATTTACCTAACTAGAAACAATGAACTAGAAAATAAATGATTACATCAATTGAAACTTTAAACTAATAATAATACGAGCTTTTATTTCTTTGATAATTGAAATTTAAATGCACAAGCTCACTTTCTATACTACTAATACTGAATATACTTCGATTTTTTGATTTTTTTTTTAAGAACAAACTAAAGTAAATACATAATAAAGAAAGACTTTATCAACTGAAATAAACTAATTAGGTAACTGATCAAATCAATTCTTGATGGAAGGGTAGTAAAAAAAATGATAACAAATTCAAAGGGTTTTTGGGTTAATATTAGCGGGTAAATCAATAAAAAGGGTTGTTAGGATTAAAAAGGGTTCACTAGGGGTTTATTATGTAGGTAGGCTTTTAGTGGTGTGAATGGGGTAAAACCTAGGTGCCTTTATCATCTCAGTATATCAAATCATAGATGTGGTCTCAGCATGTATAAACGAAGCATGTTCTAGAATAACAGTTCAAAGTTGGCACACTTATAATCAATAAAGTGAGCACAAAAAAAGAATATATGCTCTATAAGGCTCAAAATCTCACAAAAATTATGGGTGTTTTTAACATCAATCTCTGTAAATTTCAAACTTCAAAGTAATACTCAAATTCAGTTCAACGACCTATTAATTTTTAATTTTTAGAAAATAGACTTATAATGCTCGATTCTCTAGTATCCTTCAAATTCAATCATCAATGCACAATTAACTATGACTTACTCTAAAACATATTAATGCAAATCATAAATCAACAGGAATTTCATCCTAATTAGTAATATGAGAAAAATACTTGAAAACAAGACTAAATTCAGGATTTGAGAATAATGCAAAAAGTCAGGTACTTTTACCCCCCCACACTTAAGATGTACATTGCCCTCAATGTACAAAGATAGATAAACAATTATGTAATAATAAAATCAAAAGAGAAGGGGAGAAATAACACTTCCTAAATTTTTGGATAAAGTCTATGAAAAGAAACCGAATAAGATTGGAGGTGAATGTGGGGAAGCGTCTCGAACCGTTTGAAATTGAATCCTCGAAGTAGCTGGCTTGGTTTTATTGTATCATAAGCTAAATCTAAATGCCATTGAGAAAAAGGAGAAAATAATAATGAAAATAAAAATAAAAATAAAAATAAAAATAAAAATATGAATAAAAGTAAATAATTAAATAGAGATAAGGTCCACGCTCATGTGCCTAGTCGTGGTGCCCACACGGCAACGGCCACGGCCGTGTGGGTATGGAAACCTATGCATAAATACGAAAAGAAATAAAACCAAACTAATTAGTATGGTTAGTACTCAGGTTGCCTCCCGAGAAGCACTCGTTTAAAGTCTTGAGCTAGACTTACTTGTTGTACGTACAATCATGGTGATTTGAGGAGGTGGAAATCCTTTCTCATACGATCAACTCGGTTATAGATATAAAGTTTAAGTCGAGTAATGTTTACCTCAAAAGTGTTAAATTTAGGATTTCTTACCTCGACTGTGCCGTATAGGAAAACATTAAGTACCTCAAAAGTGATTTCTTCGTTTGCCTTGAGTTTTGAATTGGTGATTCGAGGGTCTTCGTTATTCAACAATACCTGATCCTCTATTTTGATGTGATTTTTTGTTCCTATCAGCTCGTTTGGGGTTTCCTTCGGTTTCATTTTGTGTGGTTCTGGTTCTTCTTTAAATTGTGTTTTCCATTCTTCTAGTTTGTCGACCCTAAGGCTTCGTTCCTCATATAATTCTTCTTTATTGGCACGAGGTCTAAGATCTAGCTCAGCTAGGTGATTTTGTGATGTTTCCTGTAAAGAAGGTTAAACCAAATAGTTATCAATGGAATTAACGTTCGTACCTTTATTACTCGATGTCCTAGCTGAGTCAAGAGCTTGAAGAGTGACTATCTCATTGCCTACATGAAGTATGAGTTCTCTTGCATAGATATCAATTTTAGCACTGGCAGTTGCTAAAAAGGGTCTTCCTAAAATTAAGGGGATCGTGTTGTCCTCATCCATGTCTAAAATGACAAAGTCTACTGGGAATACGAATTTATCAATTTTGATTAGAACATTTTCTATTATACCCCTAAGAATTCTTATAGTTTTATCAGTTAATTGAATGCTCATCCTAGTATGTCTGTGTTTCCCTAGACTTAGTTGTTTAAATAATTTGTAAGGCATAACATTGATGCTTGCTCCTAAATCCGCTAATGCATTATCAATAGATAAACTACCAATTAAACATGGAATTGTAAAACTCTCTGGATCTTTTAATTTCTGTGGCAGTTTATTTTGTAGAATTGCTGAGCATATTGCGTTTAGCTCCACATGGTGCTCTTCGTCTAATTTGCGTTTGTTGGTCAAGAGCTGTCTTAAAAATTTCCTCGCGTCTGGCATCTGAAAAAGAGCTTCAAGAAAAGGTAAGTTAATATGTAATTTCTTTAAAAGTTTAAGAAACTTACCGAACTATTCCTCTGAATCGTCTCTTTTCATTGCTTCGGGAAAATGTATGCGCGGTTGGTACTCCTTGATTACCGATTTTGTCTTTTCTTGTGTTACCTCTACCTTACCTTTGTCTACCTTGGCTTTTTGTATTGGATTAGGTTCATCTAACCCATTACTGGCATGGGCTGAGATAGCTTGAATTTGCTCCTTTGGTTTAATCTTGGTGTTACTTGGTAGATGTCCTTGCGATCGCTCTGACATTAGCTTTGCGAGTTGTTCGACTGCACTAGTGGCTACCTTGACTAACTTAGTAAGTTCCCCAAATTGGTTCCCGTTGCTTTTAAGTGTTTTCTTAGTTTCTTGGAAATGATTTTCTGTGTTTGCTATGAATTTTGTCAGCATCTCTTCAAGATTAGGCTCCTCTTCTTGTGGGTGAGGTGGTTGTTGAAAATCTGGAGGAAGTTTCGATCTTTGGCTATTTTGATCATCCCACGAGAAATTGGGATGGTACTTACAACTTGCATTATAAGTATCACTATAAAAATTATTTTGATATCTAGAATAGTTACCTGTATAGTGAGCTTACTCTATTTCCATGCCATATCCGTAGGGTGGGTACTCAGGATTCGCCACGCCTCTTAGATTCAAATCATATTGTATTTCTGGATGTACCTGTGAGGGATTATACCAATCATCAATCTCTTTATTCATCATCTCTAACTGATTAGATAACCTGGTGACCACGTCGAGGTTGAAGACACTGGCTATTTTAGTAGGAATTGTCCTCATGACTTGCCACTGATAATTATTCAGTGCCATCTTTTCCATAGACTAAAATTTTCGCCAAAAGCAAAATAGAGGAAAATTTAGCAAAGTAAAAAAACTAATAATAAAAAATAATAATAATTAATAATAATAAATTGTAATAAAAAATTGGCTAAAGTAATAGAAATAGAGCTTTCTTAATATTTTAGTGTTCCCTACAATAGCGCCAAAAACTTGACCGTGTCAAACAGTCGAGTTTTAATATTTATAAAGAATGATCGAACCTGTAGACTAACTATGACAACGATTGAGGCAAGTGCACCTATCGAACAATAGTATAGTTTAGGCAAGATTATTTTATCGAACCCAAAGGAACCTAAAAGTACTACTACTCACTTTCTTTCTATTATTAGCCTAAAATATGGAGTGACTGGTTTATTAAACTAATGAACAACTAAACTAGATGCAAAGACAAAAGAATGAAACTTTGGGAAAAGACTGTGGAACAACTCAGTTGATTTTAGACGATACCCTCAGGAAGAATCCACCTATGACTTCTCTTGTTATCTAACTTTTAATTCATATGACTTCTTTACATAGCTTGATCTGTGAGACTCCCTAACCTATATTGAACCCTCTCTCAAGGTGAATAACATCTAACCTTAGGTTAATTAGTGGAACTCTCATTCTCTTATAATAACCCCCTAAGGAAGCAGTAAATCGATCAATGGACTCCCATATTAGGTTTCACCCTAATCCGGCAAAATCTCATCACCCTATCTCTAGGCGTGCGATCAACTCCGCTTAAATATGCTAGATCTACTCTTAGGCAGGGTCTATTCCTCCTTCACCTAATCACATCAGATTAAATTAAGCAACATAATTAAGAACAACTTATCATATAATTTAGAAATCAAATAACAAAATCCATTATAGGTTTCATCCCCTTTAGGTATCTGAAGGGTTTAGTTCATAAAAAAATAATAAAACATCTCAAGAGAAAAGATAAAACAAAACATAAGAAATCCCTAAAACCCCCTGAAGGAATTGAAGAGGAGATCCTCTGTCTTGAGTAGAACTCCGGCTTCTTGAGATGGATCAACTGGCTATATTTGAGTAATTCCCTGAATAAAAGCTCTGGCAGAAAACTCTCCCTAAAACTTCCCTTTTTAGGATGGCTGCCTTGGGTTGTTTATATAGGCTCTTTAGATGCTTTACTTGGCTCCTAAGTACCTCCTTCAAGTAGAATTACTATTAAGGTGTTTAAGTGGACTTAGGAGTATGTTTTTTTTTTTTTGGCGTCAAGCATCCAAATCTGAGTGAAATTGCTCATTCCTGTGGTAGGGGCACGCCCATAGCACACGCCCATGTAAGTCGTCTTCAGGCCATGTCTCGATTCTGTAGATTGGGGCACGGCCGTGTAAATCGTGGCATAGCCAAAACCATCTAGCGCACTTTCTCCTTCTTTTCTTTTCTTTTTCAATCCATCTCTTTTCTTCTTTAACAACATTTTGAAGGCCAAATCTTCTTGTTTATTTCTCTTCATAGCCGAACCTTTTAACCCTTAATCTCTTCTTCATTATTGCACTCTCTTTCATGTTAGCACTCTCTTCTTTGATCGAATTGGTAAGTGGTATTTTCTTCTCTTTTAATTTCCTTTTCTCTCTAGCTGAATGTGTATCCATCACTATTCGATTGTCCTATTTTGTTTCTAAACCGAAATATTATTTTCTCCTACTCTCTCAAATCATGATCATCTCTTCTTTTTGTAGTGTTTTAGTGGTGGCGAATATCACATCTTTGCCGAATCATCTTTAGTCATAAACCAATCGGCGGAAGTTGGATCTATTATTGTCAAGGTAAGGGATTTCTTCAAGGTTCATCTCGATATCTCTCAATACTTGGTTACTCCGCTAAAATGAAATGATGGATTTGACTAATAGTTGTTATAGGAATTAAATCGCTCGTTTTCTCTACTCGTTGATTCTTCAAAAATAGAAGTAAGTCGAATCCTATATCTAAACAAAACTTTTTCTCATAGTAGTATTTTATTGACCGAGACTTTTTCAATGGAGGCAAGTGGTAACGATTTGAAAGGAAAAGCGATAGGAGGACACAAAAGGAGTGGATTTGTAATTCCTACTCCTAAGTTCAAACGTAGGGCGGTATCGACGATTCGGGGTTTCCCACCGAGTTGTGGACCATCATCCGGTGAGAATAGACAAATCGTGGTCATTCACGATACTAAGGGTAAGCGTTTTAGATCGTCTGATTTAGATTTGGATTAATAAAATCTTGTTTGTTGGTTAATCGAGTGTAATGATGATTTAGGCACCGACGATCAAGAGAGCTTAGTCCTTACCGTAATCAGGTATGTAATCTCACACCGAAATCCCGTAAATCTATTATTTATCATCATATTAGAAAAATTGATCGAAGTAGCTTAAGAACTTAATAACGGTAATATGGTATGAATAGAGTGATTTGCTTAAATATCATTAATATTAAGATTTGTCAAAATCGGTGTTAATTGGTAAAATTACGAAAATGCCCCTATAGGCTAAATTACAAAAATGCTCCTATGGGCTAAATTACGAAAATGCCCTTATGGGTTGAATTACGAAAATGCCCCTATGGACAGAATTACAAAAATGCCCCCATGGGTCGATTTGCTAAATTGCCTTGGTAGGCTAAACTATTAAATTGTCTTAATGGGCTGATTCACCGTAATAATGTTACTAGATTAATGGTTGATTATATATGTGGAGATTTTATTACATATGTTGCATTTTACATATTGCATGGGATGGGAAAATTGAATAAAGAGTAGTGTAGCCTGGTGGCATTGCCACAATATAAATATCTGTTACATAATTCTGATTCCGGTGGCTCAGCCACAAATATTCTGTGATTAGCAGCTTGGCTGGGATATTGGTGTGAGCGGCGGGATGGGTTGAGTTGATCCCCACAGGTGTGATTGGCTGGTCGGGGGTATGATGGATGGATGGGTTGGGTTGCATATATTTCATATAATTATTATTATGTAAATGGGCTTAGGCCCAAGGTTGTGCTATAAGGGTTCAAACCCAGTGGATGACAGTAAGGGGGTTTATGTACTGAGTTCTTGTAACTCACTCCATCTTCTTAATCCTTACAGGTAATGCTCAGTGACGAGGACTTGGGCCCATGGATGACTCGATGGACGCCATACTTTGGAAATAATATTATCACACATTAGTAAACTTCTTTTTCGTTTATTTCATTACTTTTACTATTTTGGGTTTTAAAAGTTGTAATAAGGCCTCTGGGATATTTTTATTTTGCTTTATGCTTAGTCGTATTTATTATTTTGCTTGAAATGTTTTAAATGGAGATTTTTTAAAATCATAAATAACAGTTTTCCAAAATCAGTTAACAAATAGATTTCATAACAAATATGTACAAATAATTTAACTTGGATTTTCCTTCGGATTATCAACGATGTTTTCAAAAGTCATGGATATAAGGTTCACTAGTTTGATTTTCGGTTTATCAATTAAACCTCTCGTGATTAGAAGTATTTTATCGAATATTTATAACCAAACTTGTTTTCTTAACTATAATTATATAACACCTATTTTTGTACAATTTACAAGTTCTTAATATGTTTTCTTCATGTGACATGTCAGATTCAGTCGTAACGCATGGGCCGAGTTTGGGATGTTACATTTTATGGTATTAGAGCTCGATTACAAAACTCAGCTGTGGTTTGGGTTCTAAAGCATTTTTCAAAGTTGTTTGAATTTTAAATTACAAACGCATATTTTAGAGGAAGTATGGCACCACGGGTATCCGGCACCAAGTCAAGTAAGTTTATGTTTTCATTTTACGATTATTATGGTATGACTGTGGAAAGAAAACACTCTACAAAATAGAAATACTCTAGAACTTTTAACATTAGGAGATGAAATTATAGAGATTGAGACTTTAGGATACGTTTTGCGAGAATGACTTTACTTCCTATACTCCATAAAACATTGTTTAATAAACATTGAATAGTATACTGATTCATAAGACTCTTAATCAGATTAAAATAGCATTAGTTAACATGAGCACTAGAGTATGTGGACGCAGTAGATGTGGCCGTAGTAGAGGCCGAGGTGCTAGAGTTGTATCTGAGGCTTTGAAACACATGCCGAAAATGGACGCACCTGCGTCACCTGTGACTAAAGCTGGGTCACAAGATCAAATGAGAGAGGACGACGCTTTGTCCCAAGCAATGTTGCGAGTACTGGAAAAGGTTGTTGGGGCAAGAACTGGGTCGGTAGCTCGTGGATCGATATCAGAGTGACTCAAATCGAATGGGGTAGAAGTTTTTAAGGGTATTTGGGTGTAGCTCCTAGTGTAGTAGAGTGTTGGCTTGAGGCGGTGGAGCAGATTATGGACGACCTGAATTGCACCGCCGAGTAAAAACTAAAAGGGTTGTGTCATTACTGAGAAACGAGGCGTATCAATGGTGGCTTATCATTCAGAAGGCACTCAGGCTGATCGTATTAATTGGGAATTCTTTAAAATGACATTCCAAGGAAAATATGTCGGGGCTAGCTATGTGGATACCCGAAAGAAAAAATTCTGAATCTGGTTCAAAGAAGTAGATCTGTGGCAGTTTACGAGGCAGAGTTCCTGCGTCTGAGTCGGTATGCCTAGGGAATAGTGCTGACTGATTATGAATGCTGTGTGCATTTTGAGGATGGATTGCGTGATGAGTTACGGGTACTGATAGCCCCACAGAAGGAGAGGAATTTTGCTACGCTTGTGGAAAAAGCTAAAATAGCTGAGGAGGCTGAACACTCGAAATAGTAAAATCGAGACAAGGATAGGGGCAGGAACAAGAGAGACTTTGGGTATTTAGGTCCTACTAGAGGATTTCAGAAGAGGCCCCAGAATGAGGGACCAGTTCGAGCGGGTGCTCCAGCTGCTACCAATCAGTTGCAGCTTTGTGTGGATTGTGGAAAACTTCACTCAGGATAATTTTGGAAGAGAATCGATGGTTGCTTCAGATGTGGTTCCAAGGAACATCAGTTTAGGGATTGCCCTCGAGAGCCTACTCAGACTCAGGTAGTTCATAATAGATTTACGCAGCCAGCTAGAGACGCTCAGCAGCCACCGAAAGGCCGTGGCTGGTAATGGCGTAGGATGAGGTCAGGGTGCACCGGGTGGAGGTATCGGTAATAGGGGTAACACAGAGGAAAGACATCCAGGATTGGGCTATGCAGTCAGACGTTGAGTGGATGGTGATGCACCGGACGTCAAAACTGGTACTTTCTTTATATTTGATGTACCTTTTTATGCTTTAATAGACATTGGATCCACCCATTCGTATGTTGCGTATGCTGTGTCTGGAACTTTGAATATTAGATCTGAGATTACTGCTAGAGAAACAATTGTAAGTAGCCCTTTAGGACAGTCAGTAGTAGTAAATAAGTTATTTAGAGATGTGCCTTTAGAAGTTCAGGAGGAAGTATTTCTGGCAGATTTGATGGAACTGCCATTCGGTGAGTTCGATCTTATTTTGGGCATGGACTGGCTAGTTAAGCATCGTGCGAACTTGGACTGTGCTACAAAGCAGATGGTACTAAGAACATCAGAGGATAAGGAAGTGATGATAATAGGTGATAGAAGAAATTATCTGTCGAATGTGGTATCTGCATTAAAAGCAGAAAAGATGGTACAAAAAGGGTGTGGATCATTCTTAGCCTTTATCAGTGCTTCGGATGCCAAAGAATTGTCAGTAGAGAATGTTAGAACAGTGAATGAGTTTTCAGATGTTTTTCTCGAGGAGCTTCCAAGATTGCCTCTGGATCGAGAGGTGGAGTTTGGCATTTAACTGTTGCCAGGAATGGCTCTGGTGTCCATTGCTCCTTATAGAATGGAACCGAAGGAGCTAGCGGAGCTTAAATCTCAAATTCAGGAGTTGTTGGATCGTGAATTTATTTGACCGGGTGTGTCACCGTGGGGAGCATAGATTTTGTTCATTAAGAAAAAGGATGGGTTGATTCATATGTGCATCGATTATAGACAATGAATAAGTTGACGATCAAGAACAAGTATCTGTTACCGTGGATCGATGATCTGTTTGATTAGTTTCGAGGAGCTTCTATTTTCTCGAAGATAAACTTGAGATCGGGGTATCACCAGTTAAAAGTCAAGGAGGCGGATATCTACAAGACTACGTTTCGAACTCGTTATGGGCATTATGAATTCTTAGTGATGTCGTTCAGGTTAACTAATGCACCAGCTTGCATTTATGGACATGATGAACTGAGTCTTCCAACCCTATCTAGACCAATTTTTAGTCGTGTTCATAGATGACATCCTAGTGTACTCAAAGACTGAAAAAGAGCATGATTCGCATCTACAGGTCATATTACGGATATTAAGGGGGAAGCAACTATATGGAAAATTCAGTAAGTGTAAATTTTGGCTGAAGGAGGTGACCTTTTTAGGGAATGTTCTGTCTGCCAAAGGAATTAGAGTTGATCCCCGGAAGGTCGAGGCTGTGTTGGGCTTGAAGCCACTGAAGTTAGTGGCAGAAATTTAGAGTTTTCTAGGTTTGGCTGGGTATTACAGGCGATTCGTTGAGGGGTTTTCGTTGATTGCTGCACCCTTAACTAAGCTGTTGCGTAAGGGAGTGTTGTTTGTGTGGTCAGATAAGCAGCAAGAGAGCTTTGAGAAATTGAAGAAGATTCTGACAGAAGCACCAGTATTGATTCAACCTGAGGCTGGTAAGGAGTTTATTGTTTATTGTGATGCGTCACACATGGGCTTGGGATATGTGTTGATGCAAGAGGGAAAAGTAGTGGCATATGCATCTCGTTAATTAAGGCCGCATGAGATAAACTATCCCACTCATGATTTGGAGTTAGCTACAGTGGTTTTGCTCTGAAGATTTGGAGACACTATCTGTACGAGGAGAAGTCGATTATCTACACGGATCATAAGAGTCTGAAGTACCTCCTTACCTAAAAGGAGTTGAATTTAAGACAGCGAAGGTGGATAGAACTATTGAAAGAATATAACTGCTCAATCGAGTATCACCCATGTAAAGCTAACGTAGTGGCAGATACGTTGAGTCGTAAGGTGATATCGGATTTGAGAGCGATGTTTGCTCATCTCAGCCTTTATGAAGTTGGTAGCCTGTTAGTTGAACTTCAAGTGAAGCCTGTGTGGGTAAGTCAGATTAAGGAAAGACAGTTGTTAGATGAAAGTTTGGGTTCTCGGCTTCAGCAAGTTGATGGTGGTGAGATAGGGGATTTTGGATTTAATAGTGATGGAGTATTGTGTTTTTGCGGATGAGTTTGTATGCCCAAGGATTCGAAATTTAGACAAATGATTTTCCATGAAGTGCATAGTAGTCTATATGCTATGCACCCGAGGGGAAACAAAATGTTTCGAGACCTCCGTGAGCAGTATTGGTGGCCAGGGTTAAAATGGGAGGCTACTGACTTCGTGAGCAAGTACTTGACATGTCAGCAGGTGAAGGCGGAATATCAACTGCCTTCAGGGTTGCTATAACTGGTGAAAATTCCATTATGGAAATGGGAAAGGATAACGACGGACTTTGTTAGTGGGTTACCTTTAACGCCTTCTAAGAAAGATTCAGTATGGGTTATAGTGGATCGGTTAACAAAGACTACTCATTTCCTACCTATTCATACAGATTATTCGTTGCAAAAGTTGGCCAAGTTGTATATAGTAGAAGTCATGAGGTTGCATGGGGTACCAGTGTCAATTATATCGGACAGGGATCTTAGGTTTACATCACGGTTCTGGAAGGCTTTACATGAAGCTTTGGGTACAAGGTTAAATTTTAGCACGGCGTCTCATTCGCAAACAGATGGGCAGTCAGAAAGAGTAATCCAGATTCTAGAAGACATGTTAAGGGGCTGTGTGATCGACTTCAGAGTAGTTGGGAAGATTTTCTACCATTGGCAGAGTTTACATACAACAATATCTTATCAATCCAGTATCCAGATGGCACCCTACGAGGCATTGTATAGTCGTAGGTGTTGTACCCCTACTTGCTAGACTAAGCTGGGGGAGCGATAATTCTTGGGTCTTGAGATGATCTCAGATATGGAGGAAAAAGTTAAGGTAATTCGTGCTCGATTAAAAGAAGCTTCAGGCAGACAGAAATTGTATATGGATCTGAAGTGTAAGGATATAGAGTTTGCGGTGGGAGATCAAGTCTTTCTGAAGGTCTCACCTTGGAAAAAGATCTTTAGATTTGGACAGAAGGGCAAGCTGAGCCCTAGGTTTATCGGACCTTACCGAGTATTGAAGCGTGTTGTGCCAGTGGCGTATCAACTTGAGTTACCTCCAAAACTAAGTCAGATACATAGCATATTTCATGTCTCGATGTTAAGGTGTTATCGTTCGAATCCATCTCATGTTGTACCAGTGGAGGAAGTTGAGTTAAGACCTGACTTGTCTTTTAAAGAAGAGCTAGTGTAGATTTTAGATCGGGACATAAAAGTGTGGAGAAAGAAGTCAGTTCCATTAGTCAAAGTATTATGGCATAATCACGAGTCAAATGAAGCTATATGGAAGCCAAAGGAGATGATTCGGCAACAATATCCTCATCTCTTTTAATTAGGTAAATTTTGAGGCCAAAATTTCTTTAAGGGGGCAGAATAGTAACATCCTTAAATTTGGTACCATGTGATTGGCTAGTCAATAGTGTTAATTGTGTATGTTTAAGGGTCTTAAGAAGGTTCGGGGTTAAGTTGGGCCTTAGTAAAATTTTTGTGTTTAAGAACTTAAGGGGGAGAATGTAAGTGGCATCAAGACTTAAGGAAATAAGTGTGTAATTAGCTAGCACAAGATGTAATATCCGGGATTTAGGGGTTATACATTTTCACTTGAATGAATGTGATTGCATGCTTGAGTGTGTTTTGAATGTGTTTTGGGGCTTTAGGAACCTTGGGTTGTAGGTAGAAGCCTTAGAAAAATATCTGACTTTTAAGCCTAAAAAGGGGAACTAAGGGAGCTAAGCCTTAAGGAGTTTATTGTGTGGCTTAGGACACAAGAATTAAGTTGGTAAGGTGGCAAAGAGGCACCACTTAGGGCCTTGTAAGGTGACGCCACAGGGAGTGTAAAGGGGCCTAGGTTTGAGCAACAAGGGAAGCATTTTGGAGCTTTTATTTTTCAGCAAGGAGATGCAAATGATAGCGGCACAAGGACACTTCATGGATGAAGTGTAGATTGGGTCAAAAGCTTAAAGATTCGGTTAAGTAGGAGTGAAAAGGGGGATTGGGTGGAGAGAAGAAGAGTTAGCCGGCAGAAGGACATTGGAGAGGCTTATTCAGTCATGTATAAGGGAGTTAGTGTCGAAATTCTTTTCTTCTCTTTTGACCAAAATCGAAAGTGAAAGTGTGCATCTTCTATTCTCCTTTTATTCTGCTAAAGCCTAAAATCTTCTTCGTCTTTTTCATTCTTGCCGAAACTCCCTTCATCCTTTTCTCTAAACCAAAGCCAAATACCATTTATTTTTCTCCTATTCTCTCCTTTCAATTTGGCCGAATCTCCATAGTTTTTCCTAAAGCCATTGCTGAAATCTCTTAATCTCCTTTTCTTCTCAATTTTTGGCTGAATATCAACCAAGCAGAGATCTCCTTTGCTTTATTCTCTAATCGGTTTGGAATAGGTAAGTCTGTCATGACCGAATCTCCCTATTCTCCCTTATTTCTTCTCTGTCGACATGTGTAGGACAAAAGCCAAATTTTGGCATTTGTCTTGACTTTTAATCAACCATACAATTGGTTTCTTTTAGGATCTCCGAAATTTTGAAGCAGTAGACCGGAATCATCTTTTCCCTAATCAATAGTTTTTGGTAAGTCAGTGGTAAGGTTTCGTACTGATTCAATACGTCTCTTAGTTATCTGAAAAGTTGAAAGCTAACCGTTTGAGTATATTAGTGTTTGGCCGATTTCAAGGAAGGCTTATCACATAGTTTTGAGATTCGGATTGGTAACCAAATCGGCATCAAGGTAAGGATTATGGTTGCATTAACCCTTTGGGATTTTCTATATAGTCGAATGGCCTCTTTGCTAATATTCTTAGTGTTAGCCGAATATAGGAAAGGGGATCTAGTGCGTGAGATCAGGATTTTCGAGATTCAGTAATCGTGTTAGTAACCAGGTGTGTAACCCACCCTAAATTCCCATTTAATAATAATAATGATTATGTATATGTTAATAAGGCAATGAATGAATACGGCTAAGAGTACCATTTAATGGTGCAGTGTAATCAGGTATGTACCCTATATTACTCATTAATAATGTTTATGAACATTGCTATGAAAATATGAGAAAGTTTGTTATGGCCATGGGGTAAGGTAGATTGCATGATATCTGTATGACTTGTATGTTGCATGGGCATATGGGTGATAATGATAAAGGGGAAGTGTTCTGGTGGTTTTTACCACATTATCTGTTGACCTATGTCACATAATATGAATCCGGTGACTCTGTCACATTATCTAGTGGCTATGCCACAATTATAAGGGCGATGGGCAGGTAACTGCAGCGACTGCCTTCGATGGTGTGTAGCGGATGGAGGGTTGATTTTGTAATCCCCACGGTGTGATTGGTAGGTACGGGTGATGTATAGAGGATGGATATCTAGGTGGGTTTGGGTTGCATCATTGCCTATGATTAATATATGTGATATAATATGTTTTATCGATTGGGAATCTATGATGGCTGTTATAACTGAGTCATTGACTCACCCTTCGTGGGCTAACATTTTGCGGTGATACTCAAGAATGGATGGGGTAGGCAGGCCTTAGGGGTGGCCATGCTCAGCTCAGCATTTTTGGATTTTTCTTATTATGTTTTATTTGAATTATTTTTGTTTATATTTTTGATGTAATAAGGCCACTATCATTTGGCTGATTTAAATTTATGTTTTAATTTTCATTATGATACGAACACACAAACAAATGATTAAACATTTTTCGTAAAACAACTTCAATTGTTTTGACACCCAAACACCTACGATTTTCAAGTTAATAATAAAAAGCTCTAAAATTCGGCAATTCTATTAACTTGTAACTTTTGAAACATGATAATATCATTTCAATACAAACTTCAAAAACAACAATATTTTCAAATTGATCATAACTCAAACCGAATTTTTCTTCAAAACCACCAGTTTTCCAACATAACAAAATGAGGATTTGCTACGTTTTACTCAAGGAGCATGCCAGATCCGATCAGTGAGGGCCGAGTTTAGGGTGTTTCAGTTTGGTATCAGAGCCTGGTTCAAAACTCAGCCTTGAGGGCTTTTGGGCCCAAAAACACTTTTATTTTAAAATCGAGTTTTACTAAAGGTTGAGCAAGTTTTCTGGCGTGGCACCTGAGTCTCCGACCCGAAGTCCACCAGGCAAGTACCCCTAACTACTGTGTGATTTGTATGTAGGTGTTACGGGGACGTAGATTAGTGGATTAGGAGCTATTGAACCCTAGGATTAGCTTACTCCAACACAGAATTTCATAAAATTTAAAGTCTAATCCAACAAACACGTGAGTCATTTGAGTTAAGGGTGTGGCAACTTGTGCGCATGTCTAGGATTGGATTCGGGGAGCTTGGTATTGAAGCGGCCCTAGTGACTCACCTCCTCTCCACTCGAATCCTACAGTGCGAGTGACGGTTCACCCTAACCAAGAGGACTTACCCACAAAGCTAAATTCAAGAATTAAAACCCGAAAGGGACTAGCTACAGCTTTTCCAAAACCTTAGTTTTAAAATCACCGAATTACCCTTTGATTCAGTAAAAACTATTTTAGATTTTAAAAAAATTTTGAAATACCCCTGGTTTGTAAAAGAAAATTACTAAAATACCCTCAGTTTATAAAATTGCCATACTACCCTCAAATTTTATCAAAATATTCCTATTTTTGTAAAAATACCAAAAACCCCTATTTTGTAAAATTTTAAGATACCTTGATTTGGAAAATTACCGAAATACCCCGAATTTCCAAATTTATCGAAGTACCCCCCGGATTACAAAATTACCAGAACACCCCTATTTCACAAAATCACCAAGGACCCTATTTTGAAAAAGTACAAAAATACCCCTGTAGGATAAAATTACGAAAATACCCCTGGGTAGTGGAAAACAACAAGACAACCACAACACTTTTCTGTAATGAACGTTAGTTCATGAATGTTGATGATTGAATGAATGAACTTGAGACTGTAGTGTGTGTATGAACTCGCGTGGTCGTAATGTGCGAGGGCGTGGTAGAGGCAGAATGACCGTATTGGAACCCGTTAGGTCTGGTCAAGGGTCCGAGAATGAGATGCCACCACCACCAGCTACTGGTGCTGAATATCAGGATCAGACGGGGGATGATGCAGTATCGCAGGCGATGCTGCGAGTTCTTGAGAGGGTGGCTGGAGTAGGTGGAGGTATGGGAGCTCAAAAATCTATACCCGAGTGACTCCGAGCCAATGGAGCGGAGGTATTTCGTGGTGTATCTGGTGTGGTGCCCAGTACGACTGAGTATTGGTTGGAGGCGACGGAGTGAATTATGGACGATTTAGACCTGACTGTTGAGGAGAAACTGAAAGGGGTGGTGTCGCTTCTCCGTGATGAGTCATACCAGTGGTGGCTCACGGTTCGAAATGGTGCTGCAGCTGATGATCTCACTTGGGAGTATTTTAAGGCGGTGTATCAGAAGAAGTATATTGAGACTAGCTATATTGATGCACAGAGGAATGCATTTTTGAGGCTGGTTTAGGGAATAAGACTGTAGCGGAGTACGAGGCAGAATTCTTAAGGTTGAGCCGATATGCTAGAGGTATCGTGGCTATAGAGCATGAACGATGTGTCCAGTTTGAGGACAGATTGACGGATGACCTAAGACTGCTAATAGCTCCACAGCAGGAGCGGGAGTTTACTGTGTTGGTCGAGAAGGCTAAGGTAGCCGAAGGGGTTAAGGAATCTGTGAGATAGAATTCCGATAGGAATAGGTAGAAGAGAGGTTTTGGATCATCAGGGTCATCCGGGAATGTTCAAAAGAGACCTAGAACTGATGGGTCGCGAGGCCAGTGAGGTTGTTACGGAAGGACAGTACCGTACTTGTGCTCAGTGTGGAAAGATGCACCTAAGAGAGTGTTGGAAGAAGACAGGAGGATGTTTTAAGTGTGGATACAAGGATCACATGATTAGGGACTGTCCTATGAAAACAGACGGAGTAAACCAATAAGTCAGGGTCTTAATCAGGCTGGAAGAGGTGGACAGCAGCCATCGCGGGGTCATGGTCCGGTTGGCAGGGGTAATGGCTCTAGAAGAGGTCAGGGAACATCGGGCAGAGGTGTTGGTAGCACAGAGGCGAGACAGTTGGGTCTGGTGTATGCGGTTCGATGGAGGGAAGATGGTGAAGCACCGGACGTCATAACCGGTACGTTCCTTATAGTTGACAAGCCTTACTTTGCTTTAATTGATGTTGGCTCGACCCACTCATATGTTGCATGTAGAGTAGCTGAAACACTAGGTGTAGCATCTGAACTGTCTGTTAGGGAGATGACAGTAGTAAGCCCATTAGGTCAAACGATAGTGGTGAATAGGGTATTTCGGAGTGTACCTCTAGAGATTCAGGGAGTGGTATTTCCTGCCAACTTGATGGAACTACCCTTCGGAGAATTTGATCTTATTCTAGGCATGGATTGGCTAGTGGAACATCGTGCTAAATTGGATTGCAGCTAAGCGAATGGAGTTGAGGACTCCAGAGAATGAGGAGATAGTTATGATAGGAGAAAGAAAAAATTATTTGGCTAACGTAGTCTCCGCATTAAAGGCTGATAAGATGGTACGAAAAGGGTGCAAGGCATTTTGGCCTTCGTTAGTGTTTTGGATGCCAAAGAAGAGGGAGTTAGTGGAGTTAGAACAGTAAGGGAATTTGTGGATGTCTATTCGGAAGAGCTGTCTAGGTTACCCCCGGACAGGAAGGTGGAGTTCAAAATTGATTTACTACCGGGTACAGCTCCTGTGTCAATTGCTCCATACCGAATGGCACCAAAGGAGTTCGTAGAGCTTAAAGCCCAGACCCAAGAGTTACTCGATCGTGGGTTTATTCGACCTAGTATGTCTCTATGGGGAGCATCGGTCCTATTTGTGAAGAATAAGGACGGGACTATACGCATGTCCATAGATTATCGGTAGTTGAATAAGCTGACCATCAAGAACAAATATCCATTGCCAAGGATAGATGACTTGTTCGATCAGCTTAAGGGGGCCATGGTATTTTTGAAGATAGATCTACGGTCTGGATATCATCAGCTTAAGGTGAAGGAAGTAGATATCCATAAGACAGCTTTCCGGACAAGGTACATGCATTATGAATTCTTAGTAATGCCATTTGGATTGACGAACTCCCCAGCCACGTTCATGGATATGATGAACTGAATTTTCCAACCCTACTTAGATCGGTTCATCGTTGTGTTTATAGACGACATCCTAGTGTATTCCAAGTCTGAGGAAGAACATGATGAGCATTTCCCGGTGGTGTTGCAAGTGTTAAGGGAAAAGAAGCCATATGCCAAGTTCAGTAAGTGCGAATTTTGGCTGAAGGAAGTTACGTTCTTAGGGCATGTGGTGTCTGTGGAAGGAATAAGGGTGGGTCCTCGAAAGATTGAGGCAGTAGTAGATTGGAAACCACCTAAGTCTGTGGCTGAGGTTTGTAGTTTCTTGGGGTTAGCAGGATACTACAAGAGATTTGTCGAAGGGTTCTCGACTATAGCAGCACCTCTGACAAAGTTGTTAAGAAAGGAGGTATCTTTCGTATGGGTGGATAAGTAGCAGGAGAGTTTTGAGAAGCTTAAGAGAGTATTGACTGAGGCTCCAGTTTTGATTCAGTCGGAAGCAGGGAAAGACTTTGTGGTGTATTGTGATGCTTCCCATACAGGATTGGGATGTGTACTTATGCAAGACAGGAAAGTGGTCGCTTATGCATCTCGGCAGTTGAGGCCACATGAGGTTAACTATCCGACGCATGATCTGGAGTTGGCGGCGGTGGTATTCGCTCTAAAAGTGTGGAGGCACTACTTGTATAGGGAAAGGTCGGTTGATCTACACGAACCACAAGAGTTTGAAGTATCTACTGACTCAAAAGGAGCTAAATTTGAGACAGCAAAGGTGGGTGGAGTTGTTGAAAGACTATGATTGCTCAATAGAGTATCACCCAGGCAAGGCGAATGTGGTGGCAGATGCCCTAAGTCGAAAAGTGGTGTCGGATCTAAGGGCGATGTTTGCACATCTTAGCCTTTATGATGACGGAAGTTTGTTAGCAGAGTTGCAAGTGAAGCCGACGTGGCTAAGTCAAGTGAAGGAGAAACAATTGGTAGATGGTGAACTCAGTGCTAAGCTGCTACAAGTACGAAACGGGGAGTTGGAGGACTATGGTGTAAACAGTGATGCAGTACTGTGTTTTTGGGACAAGGTCTGTATGCCAAAGGATGAGGAATTAAGGCAGAAAATTATTCAGGAATCACATAATAGCCCTTATGCTATGCATCCTAGAGGAAGTAAGTTATACAGTGATCTACGGGATCAGTTTTGGTGGCCTAGTCTTAAGCGGAAAGTTACCAAATTTGTAGGGAAGTGCTTAACGTGTCAGCAAGTCAAGGCTAAACACCAAGTACCATCAGGATTGCTTCAACCGATAAAGATTCCGCAATGGAAGTGGGAGAAAATTACCATGGACTTCGTTAGTGGGCTTCCTCTTACGCCTACTAAGAAGGACTTGGTATGGGTGATAGTAGATCGGTTGACGAAGTCAGCACATTTCATACCAGTGTGGGTTGACTATTCCTTGCAGAGATTGGCAAAGTTGTATGTAGCAGAAATCGTGAGGCTGCATGGAGTGCCGGTGTCGATTATCTCGGATAGGGATCCGAGGTTTACGTCTTGATTTTGGAAAGCATTACATCAAGCATTGGGCACCAGGATAGACTTTAGTACGGCATTTCATCCGCAGTCGGACGACCAATCTGAACGGGTAATTCAAGTGCTAGAGGATATGTTGAGAGGTTGCATGGTAGACTTCAGAGGAAGCTGGGAGGAGTTCTTGCCTTTAGCGGAATTTGCGTACAATAACAGCTATCAAGCAAGTATTCGGATGGCACCGTACGAAGCTCTATATGGAAGGAGGTGTTGCACTCCTACGTGTTGGACAGAATTGGGGGAACGTCAAGTTTTAGGTCCAGAGATTGTGGCAGAATCGGAAGAAAAGGTTAAGGTAATTCAAACACGGTTGAAGGAGGCATCTGACAGGCAAAAGTCATATGCAGATCTTAAGCGGAAGGAGATAGAGTTTGCTGTGGGGGATCAGGTGTTTCTTAAAGTTTTACCGTGGAAGAAGGTGATGAGATTTGGCCTCAAGGGAAAGTTAAGTCCTAGGTTTATGGGACCTTATCAGGTTTTAAAGAGGATTGGACAAGTGGCGTACCAGTTGGAGTTGCCTTTGGAATTGAAGCAGATGCACAATGTGTTTCACGTTTCGATGCTACATCGTTATCAATCGGATCCATCTCATGTAATATCGGTTGAGGAGGTGGAGCTAAGATCAGATCTGACTTATAAGAAAGAGCCGATTCAGATTCTAGAATAGGATGTGAAGGTGCTACGGAGGAAATCAGTTTCTCTAGTCAAAGTGTTATGGCGTAACCATGGATCGGAAGAAGCTTTATGGGAGCCGGAGGAAGCAATGCAACAGCAATACCCTCACTTATTTTAGCCAGGTAATTTCGAGGTCAAAATTATTTTAAGGGGGTAGAACTATAATATTCGGGATTTAGGGGTTATGCATTTTCACTTGAATGAATGTGATTGCATGCTTGAGTGTGTTTTGAATGTGTTTTGGGGCTTCAGGAACCTTGGGTTGTAGGTAGAAGCCTTAGAAAAATATCTGACTTTTAAGCCTAAAAAGGGGAACTAAGGGAGCTAGGCCTAAAGGAGTTTATTGTGTGGCTTAGGACACAAGAATTAAGTTGGTAAGGTGGCAAAGAGGCGCCACTTAGGGCCTTGTAAGGTGACGCCACAGGAGTGTAAAGGGCCTAGGTTGACGACAAGGGAAGCATTTTAGAGCTTTTATTTTTCAGCAAGGAGATGCAGTGATGGATGGCACAAGGCCACTTCATGGATGAAGTGTAGATTGGGTCAAAAGCTTAAAGATTCGGCTAAGTAGGAGTGAGAAGGGGGATTGGGTAGAGAGAAGAAGAGTTGGCCGGCAGAAGGACATTGGAGAGGGGCTTATTCGATCATGTATAGGGGAGTTAGTGCTGAAATTTTTTCTTTTCTTTTAACCAAAACTGAAAGTGAAAGTGTGCATCTTCTCTTCTCCTTTTATTCTGCTAAAGCCTAAAATCTTCTTCTTCTTTTTCATTCTTGCTGAAACTCCCATCATCCTTTTTCTCTAAACCAAAGCCAAATACCATTTATTTTTCTCATATTCTCTCCTTTCACTTTGGCCGAATCTCCATAGTTTTTCCTAAAGCCATTGCCGAAATCTCTTAACCTCCTTTTCTTCTCAGATTTTGGCCGAATATCAACCAAGCAGAGATCTCCTTTGCTTTCTTCTCTAATTGGTTTGGAATAGGTAAGTCTGTCATGACCGAATCTCTACTATTCTCCCTTATTTCTTCTCTGTCGACATGTGTAGGATAAAAGCCGAATTTTTGCATTTCTCTTGACTTTTAATCAACCATGCAATTGGTTTCTTTTAGGATCTCCTAGATTTTGAAGCAGTAGATCGGAATCATATTTTCCCTAATCAATAGTTTTCGATAAGTTAGTGGTAAGGTTTCGTACTAATTCAATTCGTCTCTTAGTTATCTAAAAAGCCGAAAGCTAACCGTTTGAGTATATTAGTGTTTGGCCGATTTCAAGAAAGGCTTATCACATAGTTTCGGGATTCAAATTGGTAACCAAATCGGCATCAAGGTAAGGATTATGGTTGCGTTAACCCTTCAGGATTTGCTATATAGCCGAATGGCCTCTTTGCTAATGTTCTTAGTGTTGGCCGAATATAGGAAAGGGGATCTACTACGTGAGATCAGGATTTTTGGGATTCGGTAATCGTGTTAGTAACCAGGTGTGTAACCCACCCTAAATTCCCATTTAATAATAATAATGATTATGTATATGTTAATAAGGCAAGGAATGAATACGGCTAAGAGTACCATTTAATAGTGTAGTGTAATCAGGTATGTACCCCATATTACTCGTTAATAATGTTTATGAACATTGCTATGAAAATATGAGAAAGTTTGTTATGGCCATGGGGTAAGTTAGATTGCATGATATCTGTATGACTTGTATGTTGCATGGGTATATGGGTGATAATGATAAAGGGGAGGTGCTCTGGTGGTTTTTATCACATTATCTGGTGACTTATGTCACATAATATGAATCCGGTGACTCTGTCATGTTATCTGGTGGCTATGCCACAATTATAAGGGCGATGAGTAGTTGACTGTAGTGACTGCCTTCGATGGTGTGTAGCAGATGGAGGGTCGATTTAGTAATCCCCACGGTGTGATTGGTAGGTACGGGTGATGTGTAGAGGATGGATATCTAGGTGGGTTTGGGTTGCATCATTGCCTATGATTAATCTATGTGATATAATATGTTTTATCGATTGGGAATCTATGATGGTTTATTATAATCGAAGTCTGTTGACTCACCCTTCGTGGGCTAACATTTTGCGGTGATACCCAAGAAATGGACCGGGTCGGCAGGGACTTAGGGGTGGCCATTCTCAGCTCAGCATTTTCGGATTTTTCTTATTAAGTTTTATTTGATTTATTTTGGGTTATATTTTGATGTAATAAGACCATTATCATTTGGTCATTTTAAGTTTACGTTTTAATTTTCATTATGATACTGAACACACAAACAAACGATTAAACATTTTTCAGAAACAACTTCAATTGTTTTGACACCCAAACACCCACGGTTTTCAAGTTAATAATAAAAAGCTCTAAAATTCGGCAATTCTATTAACTTGTAACTTTTGAAACATGATAATATCGTTTCAATACAAACTTCAAAAACAATACAGTTTTCAAATTGATCATAACTCAAACCGAATTTTTCTTCAAAACCACCAGTTTTCCAGCATGACAATATGAGGATTTGCTACGTTTTACACAAGGAGCATGCCAGATCCGGTCAGGGCTTGTTGGGTTTGGGGTGTTTCACAAGATGAGCTAGTAGCAAGGTGGTTTGGCGTTAAGATGAGTGCAAAGAGGTGGAAGGTTCGAATCTCACCTATTGCACAAATTTTTGATTAATTTTTTTATGCATCTCCTCCAAAGTGTCGGCCAAGCTTTAAATATGGTAAGGGAAGACTTTTTATTGATGGAAAGATGGCTAAGAAAATAAGGTAAGGAAGAGTATAAGGAAAGAAATCAAGAAAAGGGATAAGATAGGGGGACGTGTTGGCCAATTTTGTGGAAGGTGTTCTGGAAATTGTTTTTGGTCAATTTTGATCCTTTTGGTAAAGGGATACACGGTTTTGATAGGGAGAAAAGGGCAGCTGATTTTTTTTCCTATAGCCATTTTGCAAATTTTAATGCTTGTAAAGCTTGTTTCTTTTGAGCATTTTTGGTGGTTTCTTTTCCAACACTTTTCCTTTTCTTCCCGAAACTCTAAAGCCAAATTGTAAACTTTTTTCCCTTGCTTTGTGGTAACCCTCAATGCATTTTGTTCATTCTTCCTTTTTTGCCGAAACACTCACCTTATTTTGTCGATTTTTCCTTTGATTAGCCAAAACCATCTAGCACACTTTCTCCATCTTTTCTTTTCTTTTTCAATCCATCTCTTTTCTTCTTTAACCAACATTTTGAAGGCTGAATCTTCTTGTTTATTTCTCTTCATAGCTGAACCTTTTAACCCTTAATCTCTTCTTCATTATTTCACTCTCTTTCATGTTAGCACTCTCTTCTTTGATCGAATTGGTAAGTAGTATTTTCTTCTCTTTTCATTTTCTTTTCTCTCTAGCCGAATGTGTGTCCATCACTATTCGGTTGTTCTATTTTGTTTCTAAATCGAAATATTATTTTTTCCTACTCTCTCAAATCGTGATCATCTCTTCTTTTTCGTAGTGTTTTAGTGGTGGCCGAATATCACATCTTTGCTGAATCATCTTTAGTCATAAAGCAATCGGTGGAAGTTGGATCTATTATTGTCAAGGTAAGGGATTTCTTCAAGGTTCATCTTGATATCTCTCAATACTTGGTTACTCTGCTAAAACGGAATGATGGATTTGACTAATCATTTGTTATAGAGATTAAATCGCTCGTTTCTCTACTCTAACATTCTTCGAAAATAGAGATAAGCCGAATCCTATCTCTAAACACCAACTTTTTCTCATAGTAGTATTTTACTGACCAAGACTTTTTCAATGGAGGCAAGTGGTAACGATTTGAAAGGAAAAGTGATAGGAGGACACAAAAGGAGTGAATTTGCAATTCCTACTCCTAAGTTCAAACGTAGGGCAGTATCGGTGATTCAGTATTTCCCACCGGATTGTGGACCATTATCCAGTGAGAATAGACAAATCGTGGTCGTTCACGATACTAAGGGTAAGCGTTTTAGATTTTCTGATTTAGATTTGGATTAATAAAATCTCGTTTGTTGGTTAATCGAGTGTAATGATGATTTAGGTGCCGACGATCAAGAGGGCTTAGTCCTTACCGTAACCAGGTGTGTAATCTCACACCAAAATCTCGTAAATTTGTGATTTATCATCATATTAGAAAAATCGATTGAAGTTGCTTAAGAACTTAATAACGGTAATATGGTATGAATAGAGTGATTTGCTTAAATATCGTTAATATTGAGATTTGTCAAAATCAATGTTAATTGGTAAAATTACAAAAATGCCCCTATGGGCCAAATTACGAAAATGCCCCTATAGGTCGAATTACGAAAATGCCCCTGTGGGTTAAATTACGAAAATGCCCCTATAGGACAAATTATGAAAATGCCCCTATGGGTCGATTTGCTGAATTGCCTTGGTAGGCCGAACTATTAAATTGTCTTAATGGGCTGATTCACCGTAATAATGTTACTAGATTAATGGTTGATTATATATGTGGACATTTTATTACGTATGTTGCATTTTACATATTGCATGGGATGGGAAAATTGAATGAAGAGCAGTGTAGCCTGGTGGCATTGCCACAATATAAATATCTGTTATATAATTCTGATTCTTGTGGCTCAATCACAAATATTCTGTGATTAGCAGCTTGGTTGCGATATTGGTGTGAGCGCGGGGTGGGTTGACTTGATCCCCACAGGTGTGATTGGTTGGTCGGGGGTGTGATGGATGGATGGGTTGGGTTGCATACATTTCATATAATTATTATTATGTAAATGGGCTTAGGCCCAAGGTTATGCTATACGGGTTCAAACCTAGTGGATGATGGTAAGGGGGATTATGCACTGAGTTCTTGTAACTCACTCCATTTTCTTAATCCTTACAGGTAATGCTCAGTGACGAGGACTTGGGCCCATGGATGACTCGGTGGAGGCCATACTTTGGAAATAATATTATCATACATTAGTAAACTTTTTTTTTCCGTTTATGTCGTTACTTTTACTATTTTGGGTTTTAAAAGTTGTAATAAGGCTTCTGGGATATTTTTATTTTGCTTTATGTTTAGTCGTATTTATTATTTTGCTTGAATGTTTTAAATGGGGATTTTTTAAAATCATAAATAACAGTTTTCCAAAATCGATTAACAAACGAATTTCATAACAAATATGTACAAATAATTTAACTTGGATTTTCCTTCGAATTATCAACGTTGTTTTCAAAAGTCACAGATTTAAGGTTCACTAGTTTGATTTTCAGTTTATCAATTAAACCTCTCGTGATTAGAAGTATTTTATCGAATATTTACAACCAAACTTGTTTTCTTGAATATAATTATATAACACCTATTTTTGTACAAATTACAAGTTCTTAATATTTTTTCTTCATGTGACATGTCAGATCCGGTCGTAACGCATGGGCCGGGTTTGGGATGTTACACAATTCCTTCTAAGTCATCAAATACTTTAGACTTTTGTGATCAGTGAATATCCAACATTTTTCACCATATAAATGGTGTCTCCAAATCTTCAATTCGAAAACTATGGCAGCCAACTCTAAGTCATGTGTCGGATAGTTTTGCTCATGTGGCTTTAGCTGTCTAGAGGCATAGGCTACCACTTGTCCTTCTTGCATAAGTACACAGCCCAATTCGTTTAAGGATGCATCGCTGTAAATCACAAATTCCTTTCCTAACTAGGGTTGTACTAAAACTGGAGCCTCTATCAACATTGCCTTTAATCTCTCAAAACTCTGTTGGCATTTTTCTATCCATTCAAACTTTAAATTTTTCTGTAGTAATTTCTTTATTGGAGTCGCTATCATGGAAAACCCTTTAACGAATCTCCTATAGTAGCCAGCTAGGCCCAAAAAACTTCTAACCTCAGATACATTTTTATGCGGTTTCCAATCAATAATAGCTGAAATTTTACTTGGATCTACTCGAACTCCCTCTCCCGATACAATGTGTCCCAGAAATCCAACTTTCTTAAGCCAAAATTCACTCTTGCTGAACTTGGCAAACAACTGGTTTTCTCGTAGAACTTGCAAAACTGTCCTCAAGTGTTCAGCGTGCTCATGCTCATCTCAAGAATATAACAATATATCATCAATAAAAATAACTACGAACTTATCTAGATATGGCCGAAAGATGCGGTTCATTAAATCCATAAACACCACAAGGGCATTTGTAACACCTCTGGTATGTCACGGAGTAAAACGATTTGAAACATTTTGAGTGTCTGGTGAAAACTTGATAAAATATGGTTAAGGTATTAAAACAGTGTTTGATAAAACTCAGGAGGGATTGGTTTTTATAAACATGGTTGTGTTGAAAACCTTTTGAAAACATTTGATCATGTAAAACTTTAAGAATCTTCAAAGTTATGGTTGACTTGGTAAATTTTGCTACCCGATGGTAACATCTTTGAAAACTCATAAAAGTTACTTAATTTGAAAATGTTGCTTTTAACCGATTTACTTAACATTATATAACCTCATTTGTAATATAGTATAAGTAAAGTAAAAACATCTATGTAAACATCCAAATAATAGTTAGCGGTCATATTACAACCCAAAATAAAAATTTAGCAAATAAACGAACTTAAACAGTATTAAATAAATTCCCAATTCCAAGGAACAAGCAAGCATGGCCGCCTCGAGTCCTCTCCGGCTCCATCTCCGCGATCTACTCATCTGTAAAATAATGTGGGAAGGGGTGAGTCACCAAGACTCAGTGTGTAAATCCCCTACCTGGAAATGCAACTCATACACAAATCATTAGTAGACATGCAAACATGCAACCCAAACTAACCATCCATACTCCTTTCACTACCCCGTGTGATCAAAACCACTGGTGGTCAAAACCACTAGTGACTAGAGTCACAATTCAAGTGATGGGGCTAACCCATCGTGTGGTCAAAACCACTGATAACCATAGGTCACAATTTATCAACATGTGGTCAAAACCACTGGTGGTACCAAACCACTGGGACTTAGTCACAATTTAACAATAGTGTGGTCAAAACCACTGGTGACCGAAGTCACAATAAATCTGATGGGGCCAACCCATCTTGTGGTCAAAACCACTGGTGACAGTCCATAGAGATCACCCCCTCCTCTCATCAATCCCACCATCATCATGGTTACATAACAATTATCATATTCCATATATCATGCATTTATGTATAGCATAGCATTCAACAGCATGTGATGGCATACTCAAGCGTACATCATAGATCACGTAATAGGGGACTTACCCGAAATCCATGCTCATGTCCACAAGCAAATCACTACCACAATGATTTAAAAGGCAACAATATAGCAATGTTAACTAATAAAGTGTGTAAAGAGTTTTACACACCTGTTACTAACGCGAATCCTAGATCCCGAAGTTTCGATCTACTGTGCTAGATCCTTTGACCCTATATTCGGCCAACAACAAGATTAGTGACATAGACCTATTCGGCCATAACGACTTAATACCAAAGGCTCATTTGCGGCACTTACCTTAAACGGATTTGGTTTCCAAACAAATCCCAAAATTGTCACTTGACTTGTCGAGGTTCCTACCACAACATTTGTTAGAATCGGCTTGCACATATATGCTCAATCAAGGCCTATGGCCGAATATTTCTTACCACCTTACCTTGGGGAATCAAATCCCGAAAGCTTCCTTCAATCGGCTATGGCCTCCCTACAATCGATTTAATCACATTAATATAAGTCATAAGCCATTCTACCATAATCTTGAACCTAAAAGAGGTTATCGCCTTACCTTGATGACTATTTCTACCTTAAACACCACAAGCTCGGCACCACTTGGTGATGTTAGGGGTTTCGCCACCTTTAAGGAAGAGAAAAGAACCGAATGCTAGAGTGAAACAAAGACCTTCCTTAGGGGATTCTACTCAAAGGAAAAAGGGTATGGAGTCGAGCCGGGCTTGAAAGAAAGAAAGGAGATGAAAGACTTAGAGTGGTTCCGCAAAGATGGAGTTTGCACAATGTTCTTTGGTATGCTTCAAAGAAAAACAAAAAGTATCAAGGGAAGAGAATGGGGTTTCGGTTTGTATCATCAAAGGAAAAGAAGAGTGTTAGCCGAAAATTCTCCCTAGAACTCCCTTCCCATTCGACCACCTCCCTCTTTTTGTGATAATTTCCAGCTTTTAATTATCACCCATAAAATAACATTTATCTTCTATTTTATCTCCTATCCACCTCTTCAAAATAAAAGAAAAACAAAACTAATAACACTATCCTTCTAGCCGAAATTAAGTGCAAAAATTTAAGCTTATCCTTATCAAATTAAGAGTCCAAAATCAAGCCATCAGCTCCCTCTCCCATTCACGCCAGTTTGCAAAAAAAAAAAAAAGTACCAACTGCTGCTCCCTTGGTTTGAACATGGGACCTCACCGCCATGATTTCTTACAACGCCCCAAGTCACTCTTCCAAATCAACTTTCATGCCCCATTACCTCGCCATTTATTTTTAAGGCCTACCTAGCCCATCACCCTATACATAACGCAAAAGAAAATAAAATCCCAAAGTGCAAACTCGACAGCTCGAACCCAAGACCTGCGCCCATTGTCACCTCCAAGCTCTTAAGTGGCACATGAAAGCCACTTTGCTACTCGACTTATTTCGTGACATAAACCCTTACAATCCCTTTTAAACGCTCCTTCCTTAACTCCTTTTGCCTTAACGCCAAAGGCAAAATAAAACACTCTCAAGGCTTCCACCAGACTCGAACGTGAGTCCTCCTCCTACACTCCCTTGCACCTTGGCGCCAAGCCACTATGCCAATTTATTCCTTGTGTCATGCTTCTCCGAAATTTCTCTTAACCCCTATCTCACCTTGCTTCCTCCTCAAAGCACTAAAAAGAAATTTTTAGCCCTAAGTCAGGCCTAGCTCGGGGTTATGGCTAGACCCTAAAACATGTCAAGTAATCATAGTATTCATTTCTTCAAGCACACACATGGGAAAAATAATTAAATTACAAACAACCCCTAATTTAGGATGTTACAGCATTTGTTAAACCGAAAGGCATGACTAAAAATTCATAATGCCCATACCTTGTTCGAAAAGCAGTCTTTGGCACATCTGAGCCTTTTACTCTCAACTAGTAGTATCCCGACCTCAGGTCTATCTTGGAGAACACGGTGGCTCTCTTCAATTGATCAAAAAAATCGTCAATCCTTGGCAATGGGTACTTGTTCTTCACTGTTACATTATTGAGCTGTAGGTAATCCATGAACAATCTCATAAAGCCATCCTTCTTTTTCACAAATAATACCAGAGCACCCCATGGAGAACAACTTGGTCTAGCAAAACCTTTGTCTGTCAATTCTTGCAACTGTGCCTTCAATTCCTTCAACTCAATTGGAGCCATTCTATAAGGAGCAATCAATATCGATACAATACCAGAGCTAACTCAATGCCAAACTCGACCTCTCTAACCGGGGTAAACTTGGCAATTCTTCGGGAAAGACATACTATCAGTACTGATTCAATCTTTATCTTGGTTTATTTGGCATCCATCACAAAGGCAAGATACGCCTCATACCCTTTTCTTACATACCTCTGAGCCGTCATGTGAGAGATCACTACTGGTAACCTTTCTTGTTCATCTGATTCAACACGAAGAGTGTCCCCATTTTTAGATCTCAACTCAATATGTTTCTTTTCACAATTTACTATCACATCATGAGTGGTTAACCAGTCCATACCAAGAATAATATCAAATTCATCGAATGACAACAGCATAAGGTTTGCCTTAAAATAATGACCTCTAATCATTAATGGGCAATCTTTGCATACTTCACTTACTAAAACACTTTTGCCTAGGGGGTTAGACACTTTTATCACAAACTCTGTAGACTCAACAAGTATACTAATGCTAGATGCTAACTTCATGCAAATTTATGAATGGGTAGACCCCGGATCAATTAAAGCGACAGTATTAGTGTCATGAAGAGAAAATGTACCCATAATTACATCGGGAGATGATACCTCTTCGTGAGAGCGAATAGCGTAAGTCCATGTAGGTGCTCTACCCTCGAATTATGTAGCCTACTCTCAGGGTGTACCCTTACAACTCACCCCACTTCTTGGGTTCCTTTGTTGTCTTCCTCTATTAGTGCTCCCTGCTCTTGCACTCTAAACTTTGTCTTTCTCACCCATTTCAGGGCATTCTCTGATGAAGTAATCTTAGGAGCCACACTTAAAACAAGCATTCTCATCTGCACGGCATTCACCAGGATGTCGTCTGCCACATTGTAGGCATTTCGATCTATTAGACCAGACGTTCCCAACACTAGCAATTGAAGTGGTTTGGGCCTTATTCCCAAAATAATGTTTACTCTTGCCTCTGCTTGAAAATCCGGCAGAAGTAGCTGATCGGGTAGAGAAATCTCTTGACTTCTTGGATGAAGACTGAATGACTTACTCCACTGTCTCTTCCTTGAGCCACGAGACTCCATCTCAGATTTGTTTTCTCTTTTACTAATTCCTCAGCTTTACAAGCCCGATCCACCAGCACAACAAACTCTTTCAACTCTAGGACAGCAACAAATAATTTAATTTCTTCATTTAATCCATCTTCAAATCTCTTGCATATGATTGCTTCATTGGATACACACTCTCGAGCGTATTTACTAAACCTTACAAACTCATCCTCATACTCTGTTACTGACATTTTACCTTGTTTTAGTTCTGAGAATTCTTTCCTCCTTTGGTCAATGAACCTCTGACTAATGTGCTTCTTCCTAAATATTTCTTGGAAAAAAATCCCATGTAACTCTTTCCCTTGGTACAACCGACACAAGGGTATTCCACCACTGATATGTAAAATCTCTTAAAAGAGAAACTACACACTTCATACACTCATCAGGTGTGCAAGACAATTCATTAAATACCCTGATGGTATTTTCCAGCCAAAACTCTGCTTTTTTTTAGATCGTCATCTTTATTAGCTCGAACTCCTCTACTCCATGTTTTGGATCCTATCAACCAAGGTTTTTCCCTTCCTACCACTTCTACTACCCGAGGCTACGGGTAGGCCGAGGAATAGGCGGGGTGGAGGGGTGGCGATTCAGATTTGTACGAATCTAACTCCGTGTACCAAGCATTCATCATGTGGAGAAAGGCTTTCTAGCCTCTTCTCCTCCTCTCTGCCTTCATGTTGTAAGTCTATTCTCATTCTCATTCGGTATCGTCCTTCATGGAGAGTGTGTTACTTTCACATCATCACCACAACCCTTTCTCGGTATCCATTTACTATACGTAAAAACAAAATTTAAGCCATCGTGAGTCGTCACACTATCATCATACAAATATTCATAGGTATGGCATGTATAGCTGGACTCATGCTTACGCTACGTTAGTGATAAACCGTAAAAGTAACATATTTTAATCCCATATTTAGCATGCTTTTGGATGAATTTATCTTCGATTTATGCAAAAAGGTGCTCTTAATCCTTTCTTTTCATGTCTTATACTCAGGAGAACACCTAAGGATAAAAAAACGTAAAACGGGCTTAAACGGATCAAATTGGGCCAACCCAAGAAATCGACACGTACTGGCTTTATTTCGCATAACCGCCTTTGCTATCCACCTAAAACACTACTCGTCACCAATTTACACGGCCGTGTCTCGTCGACAAAAAGTCCAACACAACCTATCCCTAATTTGTATGGTCAGGTGCCCCAATCGACAGACCAAGCACGGCTCGACCTCGACTTGACAGGCGTACACGGTCGTGCCTAAATCAATGTAATAGAGACATGGGCCGAGCCTCAATTTACACGGCGTGTTTTAACCGTGCTCTAGTTTATGAACGGATCTGCGATTCGGGTCTAGAAGCTAGGATTCAAGCGATTAGGTAAGGATGCGGGTACAAAATATGACCCCTTTAAATAATTTGGTTTGGCCGAATGGCCATATTACTAACCTTGATAGTTGGCCGAATATAGGGGCAAGGACTTAGAGTGTGGCCGATTGATTATCTTCGGGATTTAAGACTATCGTGGTAACAGGTGTGTACATACACACTATATAATATATTAAATATGCTTAACTTTGTGAATGCTCATTTTTATGAATGTAGCATTGGAATGAATACCAAATCGGTATAAGTGGTGATTCGTAAGTACACATTAATGTGATTTATTATTATTAATGCTTTTGGTAAGCATGATGTGTTGACACATGAAATTTAAGAATGTGATGGCATGAAATATATGTATGTTTATACATTTGTGGGATTGATGAGTGGAGGCGGTGATATTGTGCCGACGGGCACCAGTGTTTTGGTAACACACCGTGACTATATGTCACCAGAGGTTTGGTACCTCCGAGGTTTGGTACCTCAATAGCGACTTGTCCACATGGTTAACACCACCGTGGGTTGGCCCCACTAGAGATATGGGATCGTCTGCCGGTGATTTGGTATCACACGATGGGTTGGCCCCATCACCCGATTTGTGTCTCACGGACACCGGTGTTTTGGTAACACATTGTGACTATATGTCACAGTGGTTTGGCACCACCAGTGGTTTGGTACCACAACGGGGTAGACAGTGGCGTATGGTTGGCTAGGTTGGGTACACATTATTTTGCATATTAATTGTTATATGTTGTGTATGGAAAATATTTTAAAACGGGGGAAGGGTTACATACTGAGTCTTGGTGACTCACCTTCTCCATTAATTTTTAAGTGATGCTTAGATCGCGGACATGGGCCGGAGGGACTTGAGGAGGCCATGCGGTGGACTTAAAATTTAATGGACTTTAATTCTTGTTATTTTAAATTTGGTTATTGGGTTGTTTTATTTTGGATGTAATAAGGCCTCATTAAACTTTACTTTAGCTATTTTCTTTTATGTTGGATATTTTATTTTATTAAAATTTGAATTACACGTTTTTTAAATTAACTCGAAAAATGTTTCTACAGTGCCATGAAGCACATCGAAAATTTGTGTAAAAACTTGACTTAATTAAATTTTCAATTTGGGACTAAGTATAATTTCGGCAAGATAACTTAAAATGAGCAGTTTTCAACAAAACTTTAGTGGATAAAGAAAATGGGTTTCAAAAAGTTCTTCCTAGTAACGACCCATATTCGGTCCTAACGATTGGGCCGGGTTTGGGTCATTACACTGTGATGTAAATCGCCACATTGTAGGCATTTCGATCTATTAGACCAGACGCTCCCAACACTAGCAATTGAAGTGGTTTGGGCCTTATTCCCAAAATAATGTTTACTCTTGCCTCGCTTGAAAATCCGTGATAGGCGATCGGGTAGAGAAATCTCTTGACTTCTTGGATGAAGACTGGAATGACTTACTCCACTGTCTCTTCCTTGAGCCACGAGACTCCATCTCAACATTTGTTTTCTTTTACTAATTCCTCGACTTTACAAGCCCGATCCACCAAAGACAACAAACTCTTTCAACTCTAGGACAAAGAACAAATAATTTAATTTCTTCATTTAATCCATCTTCAAATCTCTTGCATATGATTGCTTCATTGGATACACACTCTCGGCGTATTTACTAAACCTTACAAACTCATCCTCATACTCACATCGACATTTTACCTTGTTTTAGTTTTGAGAATTCTTTCCTCCTTTGGTCAATGAACCTCTGACTAATGTGCTTCTTCCTAAATATTTCTTGGAAAAAAATCCCATGTAACTCTTTCCCTTGGTACAACCGACACAAGGGTATTCCACCACTGATATGTAAAATCTCTTAAAAGAGAAACTACACACTTCATACACTCATCAGGTGTGCAAGACAATTCATTAAATACCCTGATGGTATTTTCCAGCCAAAACTCTGCTTTTTTTTAGATCGTCATCTTTATTAGCTCGAAACTCCTCTACTCCATGTTTTTGGATCCTATCAACTGAAGGTTTTTCCCTTCCTACCACTTCTACTACCTGAGGGCTACAGGGGTAGGCTGAGGAATAGGCGGGGGTGGAGGGGGTGGCAGATTCAGATTTGTACGAACGAACTCCGTGTACCAAGCATTCATCATGTGGAGAAAGGCTTTTCTAGCCTCTTCTCCTCCTCTCTGTCTTACTGTTGTAAGTCTATTCTCATTCTCATTCGGTATCGTCCCTTCAGCGGGAGCTGGTGTGTTACTTTCTACATCATCAGCCACAACCCTTTCGGTATCCATTTACTATACAGAAAAACAAAATTTAAGCCATCAGGAGTCGTCACACTATCATCATACAAATATTCATAGGTATGGCATGTATAGCTGGACTCATGCTTACGCTACGTTAGTGATAAACCGTAAAAGTAACATATTTTAATCCCATATTTAGCATGCTTTTGGATGAATTTATCTTCGATTTATGCAAAAAGGTGCTCTTAATCCTTTCTTTTCATGTCTTATACTCAGGAGAACACCTAAGGATAAAAAAACGTAAAACGGGCTTAAAACGGATCAAATTGGGCCAACCCAAGAAATCGACACAGCCTGGGCTTTATTTCGCACAACTGTGCCTTGCTATCCACCTAAAACACGGCCTGTCACCAATTTACACGGCCGTGTCTCGTCGACAAAAAGTCCAACACAACCTATCCCTAATTTGCATGGCTGTGCCCCAATCGACAGACCCGAAGCACGGCCTGACCCTCGACTTGCACGGGCGTGCCACGGTCGTGCCTAAATCAACAGAATAGAGACATGGGCTGAGCCTCAATTTACACGGGCGTGCCTTAACCGTGCCCTTACCACGGGAAGGAGCAATTTCACTCCTAATAGGATGCTTGGAGCCCAAGAGACGTAATCCTAAGTCTACTCAAATACCTGGGACAAATTGTACCTGAATTATGAGTACTTAGGAGACAAGTAAAGCATCCTAAAAGCACATAAAAACACCCCAAGGCGTCTATTGAAAGGGATCGACCATTGAGTAGATTTTTCTGCCAAGCCTTTCTCATTCAGGGATTGTCTCGAAGATAGCCAATTGATCCATCTCGAAGAGTCAGAGTTCTACTCAAGATAGAGGATCTCCTCTTCAATTTCTTCAGGGGGTTTTAGGGATTTCTTATGTTTGTTTTATCTTTTCTGTTGAGATGTTTTCTTGTTTAGTTATGAACTAAACCCCTCAGATACCTGAAGGGGATGAAACCTATGATGGATTTTGTTATTTAATTCTTTCGGTTTATATGATAAATACTTAGCTTGTTCTTAATTATGTTGCTTAAATTTATCTGATGTTCTTAGGTGGAGGAGGAATAGACCCTGCCAAGAGTAGATCTAGCATAATTAAGCGGAGTTGATCGGGCACCTAGAGATAGGGTTACAAGATTTTGCCGGATTAGGGTGAAACCTAATATGGGAGTCTATTGATCGATTTACTGCTTCCTTAGGGGGTTATTATAATAGAACGAGAGTTCCACTAATTAACCTAAGGTTAGACGTTATTCGCTTCGAGAGAAGGTTTAATATAGGTTAGGGAGTCTCACGGATCAAGATAAGTAAAGAAATCATATGAATTGAAAAGGTAGATAATAAGTGAAGTCATAGGTGGATTCTTCCCAAAGGTAACATCTTTATCAATTGCGTTTTCTTCAAAGTCTTTTCCCAAAGTTTCGTTCTTTAGTCTTTTCCTTTAAATTTAAGTATTTCATTTGTTTTAGATTAATAAACCAATCACTCCATATTTTACGCTAAATGATAGAAAGAAAGTGAGTAGTAGTACTTTTAGGTTCCTTGGGTTCGATAAGATATTCTTACCTGAGCTATAATACTATTCGATAGGTGCACTTGCCTCTATTGTTGTCGCAGTCAGTCTACAGGTTCAATCACTCTTTTATAAATATTAAAACTAGACAGTTTTGCAGCGATCAAGTTTTTGGCGCCGTTGCCTGGGAACACTAAAATATTAAGAAAACTCTATTTCTATTACTTTAGCCATTATTTTTATTTTTAATTTCTCTTATTTTTATACATATATTTTTATTTTTCTAATTTTCTTCCTTTCTTTTCATAGCAGGTAAACCTAGTTTATGACTAGAAGAAATCCGAGAGGACCATTAGAATACGAAAGTGACATTGAAGCTACCGCTTGCAAAAATCGCAGAGAAATTAAACGAGCCCTAGACTATCAAAGAGGAGAACAGCAAGGATCCAATCCTACTGAAGGGATGGACGAAAACAATCCACCGCCAAATATGCAAGAACAGAATACTCCGCGTACTATGTATGATTATGCTAAATCTAACTTGACAGGAGCAGAATCTAGTATTGTTAGGCCAGCTATAGCTGCTAATAATTTTGAATTAAAGCCTAACACAATACAAATGATTCAACAATTTGTTCAATTTGATGGTTTGCAGGATGAAGATCCAAACACTCATATATCTAATTTTTTAGAATTTTGTGATACCTTCAAAATAAATGGCGTTTCTGACGATGTCATACGTCTTCGGTTATTTCCTTTTTCATTAAGGAATAAAGCAAAGCAGTGTTTGAACTCGTTACCACGAGGGTCAATCACCACATGGGATCAAATGATCGAAAATTTTCTTTTAAAATATTTTCCACTAGCCAAAACGGCTAAATTTAGGAATGATTTATCTTTTTTTGTGCAAAATGACGCAGAAACATTATATGATGCATGGGAAAGATATAAGGATCTCCTAAGGAGATGCCCACACCACAGATTACATTTGTGGCTTCAAGTCAAAACTTTCTACAATGGTGTGAATTCTCCAACTAGGCAAATGATTGATTCATCAGCCGGTGGAACTTTGAACAATAAAACTCCTGAAGTGGCTTATGATTTTATCGAGGAAATGTCACTGAACACCTATCAATGGCAAATTACAAGAGCTAAACCGACAAAATCAACCGGAGTTTTTAACATAGACGCAGTGACAATGTTGTCAACACAAATGGAGTTAATGAATAAAAAGCTTGATAATTTATGTTCTTCACAGGTACATCCAGTCATGCAATGCGAAGCGAGCGGGAAAGTGGCGAATTTCGAAAATCAGACCTTACCAACCAGAGCGTAAAACGAAAGGACAAACTATATAGGTAACAATTTTAGGTCTAATAATTCTTATAGTAACACTTACAATCCAGGTTGGAAGAACCACCCAAATTTTTCGTGGGGAGGACAAGGAAATCAATGGCAGCAACCTCTTCCAAATTACCAAAATCAACCTTATCCACCGGAAAAGAAGTCGAGTCTTGAAGAAATGTTGAAAAAGTTCAAGGCTGACACAGATGCCCATCTCCAAAGAACTGATACAATGCTTGATAACCAAGGAATATCCATCAAAGAAATCAAAGAACAAGTCGGGGAAATCACTAGGTCAGTGGGACAACTCACAAAGCTTGTTTCAGAACGACAACAAGGACGTCTACCAAGCAACACAGAAATAAACCCAAAAGAACAATACAAGTCATCAAATCTCAAGAGGATACAAAGGTGGACAAGCCCACCTCAGTACAAGAAACCAAGGAAGAAACAGGTAAAATAGAGGTAGCACAAGAAAAATCGGTAATTAAAGAGTACCACCCTCGAATACCTTATCCCGAAGCATTGAAAGGAGATGATTCAGAGGAACAATTCTGTAAGTTTCTAAAACTTCTAAAGAAATTACACATTAACTTATCTCTTCTTGAAGCTCTTTTTTAGATGCCCGATGCAAGGAGATTTTTAAGACAGCTATTAACAAACAAACGCAAAATAGATGAAGAGCACCATGTGAAACTTAACGCAACATGCTCAACAATGCTACAAAACTGACTACCGCAGAAATTAAAAGATCCAGGGAGCTTTATGATTCCATGTTTAATTGGTAGTTTAACTATTGATAATGCGTTAGTTGATTTAGGGGCAAGTATAAATGTCATGCCTTATAAACGACTAGGTCTAGGGAAGCCCAAACAAACTAGGATGAGTATCCAACTAGCTGATAAAACTGTTAGAATTCCTAGGGGCATTATTGAAGATGTTTTAGTAAAAATTGATAATTTTTTCCCAGTATATTTTGTTGTTTTAGACATGGATGAGGAAAATTCAATCCCTTTAATTTTAGGAAGACCTTTTCTTGCAACTGCCAAGACTAAAATTGATGTTGCCACAGGAGAACTCATAGTCCGTGTAGGAGATGAATCAGTCAATCGTCAAGCTCTCGACTCAGCCAGAACCACAGAAGATGAAGGTAAGAAAGTCATTTCAATAATAATCAAATTATTCAACCTCCATCATAGGAAACATCACGAAGCATCAAAACTGAGCCAACACAAAAGTGTACGATCAACAATTTAGAAGAGCAGAAGATATACACCAAAGAAAAGTCGGATCCACACGAAGTAAAACCTAAAGAACCACTAGAAGACTTCATAGGAACATCAAATCACTTTAAAATAGGAGACCAGGTGCTGTTAGACAAAGCTGATCTTCACATCACTTCAACAGACTTAGGGCAAAGGGAGAAATTCTTCCTAAGGTACACGAAATCTTCCCTCATAACATAGTCGAGGTAAATAACCCAAAATTTAAAAAATTCAACTTTGTCATGAAAATAAAATCGCAAGCACGAGGGAAGATATTCAAACCTTTAAACCTCTCTGAAATTTTCAAACATGAGGGCAGTCTAGCTTAAGACTATAAACGAGCGCTTCTCCGGAGGCAACACGAACATTAACACTATTTATTTTCAAATTTATTTTCAGTTTCTTTTCTTTCCATCTTTCTTTCCTAAGTATTTAGTTGGAAACAAACACAAAAGTGCAAATTTTACGGCCTTACACACAGTCGTGCTCGTGGCCGTGTGGACCACCAGAACCACCACACTGACAGAGCAGAGCAAGGCAAGTCAGTCCAACCACCCCCCAACGTCACGGATCCAACCACCCACAGCACGGGCACCGAAAAAATAGCACGGCCGTGCCTCACAACCTTGCTAAGATACTGACTTATTTAGCACAGGCAGACCACGCCCGTGCAGTCCAACCATGCTCCTATACTACTTTTTAGGAATGGGCGTGCAAACCAACAAAACGGGCGTGGAAGGACAACACACCCCACAATACGGCCATGTGATACGGCCGTGTGAATCGACACACCCTCGGTACACGGGCGTGGGAACGTGCCAGATTTGAAATCCTATTTAAATCCCCACAGCCTGTCTCTTTGCCCCATCTTCTTTGTTATTCCTTCTCTCTCTTTTCTTTCAAATTTTTCTTCATATTCATAGAAAAGATCCAAGACACTTGAGCAACACAAAGATCATGTCGAAGAAACGTAAGCATCATCTCCTCAGAGGAGACCTCAACATGAGTTCATGCTGAAAGCTTCACTTAATTGACATGCCAAAGGTCTCGAAAACCTTTTCGATTCTATTTTTCTTTTCTCGTCTCCTTTATTTTCCTTATCTTTACTTATTTCATGCTTAAATTAATTTATTTCATATTAGTTTCTTGGTTTTAGGTTCTAAAGGCTGCTTGAGAATCACGCACCACAGCCTTCGAGGTCACACCCACTTCGCAAACCATCCAACAATAAGGACTCCTTAGTCCATTAGTCTTTTCTTTCAATTTTAGTTTTCTTCTTAGTCTCCTTCTTTTTATTTCCTTAATCTTTAAATATATTATTAGTATACTATTATTATTTCTCTAGATTTCTTGGCTATAGCTTTACAGGCTACCCAATTTCTTTATCTAACAAATTGGTTTTTGGTAGCCACTCCACTAGGCCCATAGAAAACACCATCACCGCCACCAAAAAGGCCAGGGATCATCCAGATTCCAGGGAGTATTACTTTTCCCACTTATCTTTTTGATTTGGCACCTAAATTTCATTATCTATCTTTGTACATTGAAGGCAATGTACAACTTAAGTTTGGGGGTAATAGTGCCTAACTTTTTGCATAATTCTCAAAACCCTGAAATTAGTCTTGATGTTAAGTATTTTTCTCATATTATTAATTAGGATGAAATTTCTAATGATTTATGATTTTTATTGATATGTTTTAGAATAAGTCTTAGTTAATTATGCATTGCTAATTAAATTTGAAGAATACTAGAGAATCGAGCATGATAAGTCTACATTCTAAAAAATTAAAATTGATAGGTTGTTGAACTGAATTTGAGTATCACCTTGAAGTTCAAAATTTATAAGGATTAATGTCAAAACACCCATAATTTTTTGTGAGATTTTGAGCCTTATAGAGCATATATCCTTTTTCGTGCTCACTTTAATTGATTATGAGTGTGTCAACTTTGAACTGTTATTCTAGAACTTGCCTTGTTTATACATGGCGAGACCACATTAATGATTTGATACACTAAGATGATAAAGGCACCTAGGTTTTAACCCGTTCACTATGCTAAAAAGCCTACCCATACAAATTAACCCCTAGTGAACGCCATTGAATCCTAACAACCTTTTTATTGACTCACTCACTAATATTAACCCAAAATCCCTTTGTATTTGTTATCAACATTCCTTTGACTACCCTTTATCGAGAATTGATTTGATCAATCGCCGAATTAGGTTATTTCAATCACCAAAGTTCCTTCTATTATGTTTATTTTAGTTTGTTCTTAAAATAAATAAATAAATAAATAAAATATTTCAAGTATATATTCAATATTAGTAGTATATAAAAGAGCTTAGAGCATTTAAACTCCAATCGTTGAAGAAAAAGCTCGTATTAAAGTATTATCAAAATACTCCTTACTATAAAGTAATTATCAATAGTAATATTATTAGTTTTCATTCGAAGTCAATATTAATATTTAGTTCAATGTTTCTAGTTAGGTAATTTGTCAAGTTAGTCTCGATTATAACCACTAATTCAGCCTGTATCCAAACCTTTAACCCTAGCCCCATTACAACCCTGATTAAAGACCTTTTAATTTGTGTATCATCTCATATACAGTGGTAGAGATTTGGTTTTTGGGCAAGCCTATAGGATTAACATTTCAGGTTCGACTTAGAGTGCTTATTTCTTGAACCTTAAACACTTCGAGTGATTTGAGTGAATCTTCTGTGAGGATGTCAATGCTTATCGGTTTTGAATTAAAGGAAATTACTTAGATAGGGGGAGACACCTATGTTTTCATGCTACAAAACCATGACCTATCTCGTTTGAAACTTTAGGGCTCTTTGAATTAAATTATTCATGTATAAATTATCTATAAATTATGATGAGGCATTATTAATAGGAATTATGAATTATGGAAAGTTCGTTTTAATTGTAAGTTGAAAATTTTGCTTGAGGACAAGCAAAAGCTTAAGTGTAGGGGTATTTGATAAACCGTAAAAGAAACATATTTTAATCCCACATTTAGTATGCTTTTGGATGAATTTATCCTCGATTTATGTAAAAAGGTGCTCTTAATCCTTTCTTTTCATGTCATATACTCAGGAGAACACCTAAGGATAAAAAAAGCATAAAATGGGCTTAAAACGGATCAAATTGGGCCAACCCAAGAAGTCGACATGGTCTGGGCTTTATTCCACACGGCTGTGCCTTGCTATCCACCTAGAACACGGCCTGTCACCAATTTACACGGCCGTGTCTTATTGATAAAAAGCCCAATACGGCTTATCCCCGATTTGCATGGCTGTGCCCCAATCGACAGACCCGAAGCACGGCCTGACCCTTGATTTGCACGGGCGTGCCACGATCGTGCCTAAATCAACAGAATAGAGACACGGGCTGAGCCTCAATTTACACAGGCATGCCTTAGCCGTGCCCTCGCCATGGAAGGAGCAATTTCACTTTAATAGGATGCTTGGAGCCTAAGAGACGCGATCCTAAGTCTACTCAAACACTTAGGACGAATTGTGCCTAAATTATGAGTACTTAGGAGACAAGTAAAGCATCACAAAAGGGTATAAAAACACCCCTAGGCAGCTATTGAAAGGGGTCGATCATTGAGCAGATTTTTCTGCCAAGCCTTTCTCATTCAGGGATTGTCTCGAAGATAGCCAATTGATCCATCTCGAAGAGTCGGAGTTCTACTCAAGACAGAGGATCTCCTCTTTAATTCCTTCAGGGGGTTTTAGGGATTTCTTATGTTTTGCTTTATCTTTTCTCTTGAGATGTTTTCTTGTTTAGTTATGAACTAAACCCCTCAGATACCTGAAGGGGATGAAACCTATGATGGAATTTGTTATTTAATTCTTTCGATTTATATGATAAATACTTAGTTTGTTCTTAATTATGTTGCTTAAATTTATCTGATGTACTTAGGTGAAGGAGGAATAGACCCTGCCTAAGAGTAGATCTAGCATAATTAAGCGGAGTTGATCAAGTGCCTAGAGATAGGGTTACGAGATTTTGTCGGATTAGGGTGTGATAAACCGTAAAAGTAACACATTTTAATCCCACATTTAGTATACTTTTGGATGAATTTATCCTTAATTTATGTAAAAAGGTGCTCTTAATCCTTTCTTTTCATGTCTTATACTTAGGAAAGCACCCAAGGATAAAAAGAACGCAAAACGGGCTTAAAACAATCCAAAGTGGGCCAGCCCAAGAAGTTATCACGGCTAGACTTCATGCCACACGGTCGTGCCTCGATAATCATCTAGACCATGGCCTTACCCCGATTCACACGACCGTTTTCCCATCGATAAAGTCTACACACGAGCGTGCCTAGTGTTCTACATGGCCATTCTCAAAATGGCAGAATCAAGACACGGCCTCTACCCATATATTGCACGGGCGTGTCATAGCCGTGCCTAAATCGACAGGATAGAGACACGGGTTGGACCACGATTTACACAGGCGTGTCAAGGTCCTGCCCCTATCATGGAAAAAAAAAGTAATTTCACTCGAAATTGGATGCTTAGAGCCCAAGAAACGCAATCCAAAGTCCACTCAAACACCTAGGATGAATTATACCCGAATTACGAGTAAAGCATCCCAAACGTCTATATAAACAATTCAAGGCAACAACTCAAGGGGTTCAGGTTTTAGCAGAGTTTTCTGCCAGAGCTTTACTCGTTTAGGGAATTACTCGAAGATAGACAATTGATCCATCTCGAAGAGTCAGACTTCTACTCAAGACGGAGGATCTCCTCTTCAATCCCTTCAGGGGGTTTTAGGGATTTCTTAGGTTTTGTTTTATCTTTTCTCTCGAGATGTTTTCCTATTTTATTATGAACTAAACCCCTCAGATACCTGAAGGGGATGAAATCTATGATGGATTTTGTTATTTAATTTTTTCGGTTTATATGATAAATACTTAGTTTGTTCTTAATTATGTTGCTCAATTTAATCTGATGTGCTTAGGTGGAGGGGGAATAGACCCTACCTAAGAGAAGATCTAGCATAATTAAGCGGAGTTGATCGCGCGCCTAGAGATAGGGTTACGAGATTTTGCTGGATTAGGTTGAAACCTAATATGGGAGTCCATTGATCGATTTACTGCTTCCTTAGGGGGTTATTATAAGAGAATGAGAGTTCCACTGATTAACCTAAGGTTAGACGTTATTTACTTCGAGAGAAGGTTTAATATAGGTTAGGGAGTCTCACAGATCAAGCTAAGTAAAAGAAATCATGTGAATTGGAAGTTAGATAGTAAGTGAAGTCATAGGTGGATTCTTCCCGAAGGTATCGTCTTTATCAATTGAATTTTCTTCAAAGTCTTTTCCCAAAGTTTTGTTCTTTGTCTTTGCATTCGAGTTTAAGTATTTCATTTGATTTTTTTAGTTTAATAAACCAATCATTCCATATTTTAGGCTAAATAATAGAAAGAAAGTGAGTAATAGTAGTTTTAGGTTCCTTGGGTTCGATAAGGTTCGATAAGATATTCTTTCCTAAGATATACTACTGTTCGATAGGTGCGCTTGCCTCTATCATTGTCACAGTCAGTCTACAGGTTTGATCACTATTTTATAAATATTAAAACTAGACTATTTTGCAGCGATCAAGTTTTTGGCGTCGTTGCCGGAGACCTTCTAAAATATTACGAAAGCTCTATTTTTATTACTTTAGCCATTATTATTATTTTTACTCTGCTAACTTTTCTTTTGTTTAAATCTTTACAGATAATTCTAGTTTTTCAAAAGGAATGGCACTGAATAATTATTAGTGGCAAGGCGTGGGGACAATTCCTAATGAAGCAACTAGTATCTTCAACATCAACGTGGTCACCAGGTTATCCAATCAGTTCGAAATAATGAATAAAAAGATTGATGGTTTTACACCCAATAATGCAGTATAACTCGAATCTGAGAGGCGTGGCAAATCCTGAGTACCCACCCTACGGATATGGCATGAAAAAATGAACGAGTCCATTATATAGGATGGGGGTACCATCCCGACTTCTCGTGGAATGATCAAAGGCAAGATTTTCCTCCAAATTTTCAAAAACCTTCCCCACAGGAAAGGGAATCAAACCTCGAAGAGATTATGACAAAATTGGTGACAGCTACAAACTCTCGTCTTCAAAAGGCTGAAGAAACACTCGATGATCAACAAAGATTAATCGAAGGAATCAAGATTCAGGTATGAGAAATCATCACTCAATTGACTACTAATCGAAACATTATGTGAAATAAGGACAGAGATTTTCTCAAAAGATGCACAGTACGTAAAAGTAGTGACGCTAAGGAGTGGCAAAGAGTTAATTGAACAACAAAGAAAGACACCACATGAAATTACCAGGAAAAAGAGTGTAGAAGGTGAGAATGATAATCCATTGCCTACAGAGAATAAACCACAAATTCCATATCCAGAAAAATTGAAGAAAGAACAACTGGATGCTCAATACGATAAGTTCCTCGAACTCTTTAAACAAATACATATCAACTTACCTTTCGTTGAAGCTATTTCACAGATGCCGAAGTATGCAAAATTCTTAAAGTAACTTCTTACGAACAAAAGGAAGCTTGAGAAGGTGTCCATGGTGGAGCTTAACAAAGAATGTTCAGCCCTTCTCCAAAATAGACTACCACAAAAATTAAAAGATCCACGGAGTTTCACTATTCCTTGCTTAATTGGTAGTTTAAACATCAAGAAAGAGTTAGCAGATTTAGGCGCTAGTATTAATTTGATGCCTTACAAATTATTTAAACAGCTAAATCTTGGGGAACCCAATCCTACTAAGATGAGTATTAATTAGCCGATAGATCTATCAAATATCCTAGGGGAATTATTGAAGATGTCTTGGTCAAAATTGATAAATTTATTTTTCCTATTGATTTTGTTGTGTTAGACATAGATGAAGACATTAATGTTCCTTTAATCTTAGGGCATCCCTTTTTAGCCACTGCTAGAGCTATTATTGATGTAGGTAATGGTAAACTAGCTCTGAGGATAGGTGATGATGAAATTATCTTTCAACTCTGTGATGCGATGCGATATTCTAAAGAACAAGATGATTCCTGTTATTCGTCGACACTACTGATCATATTATAAAAACTTCATTACAGGAAATTATACAAGGTGACACCTTGGAATTGTATCCGGCTCAAGAAGAGGGAGAAGAGGATGAAGACAATGAGTCGAATCTAAAAATGTCATCATATGAACAACGGAGAGAAGAAGGCATCAAGAATGATAATGAAATAAAATAAAAAAACCTCCATCGTAGAACCACCCAAATTGGAAGTTACCAAAGCACCTAGAATACGCATTCCTTGGAGACAATTCTACACTACCAGTAATCATCTCCTCAGAATTAGAATCCAAAGAAAAGGAGGAACTGATAAAAGTACTAAAAGAACACAAGAAAGCCATAGCTTGGAAAATTTTCGATATCAAGGAATAAGCCCCACATTCTCGCACCCACAAAATTTTGATGGAAGAAGAATATAAACCATGTGTAACCAGCAGAGACGTTTAAACCCCAACATGAAAGAAGTGGTCAAAGTCGAGGTAATTAAACTTCTAGATGCAGAATAATTTATCTTATTTTTGACAAGACTTGGGTAAGTCCCTGCGTGTAGTCCCAAAGAAAGGAGGAATGACGGTAGTACCCAATGAAAAAATGAGTTAATTCCCACAAGAACGATTCTGAGGATGGAGAGTCCGCATAGACTATAGAAAGTTGAATGATGCCACAAGAAAAGATCATTTTCCTTTGCCTTTCATAGATCAAATGCTAGAAAGATTATCCGCATATGTATTATCGCTTTCTGGATGGTCTCTCCGCTACTTCCAAATCCCCATAGCTCTCAAGACCAAGAAAAACAACATTTACATGCCCATACAGAGACGCTTGCTTATTGTAAAATGCCTTTTGGATTATGTAATGCTTCACACTTTTCGTTGCATGTTGGCAATCTTCACGAACTTGTGGAGGACATCATGGAGGTATTTATGGATGATTTCTCGGTATTCGATAATTCTTTCCATCTTTGCCTTAGAAATTTAAAATGAGTTCTAACAAGATGTGAAGAAACAAACGTTGTTTTAAATTGGGAGAAATGCCATTTTATGGTTAGAGAAGGGATTGTATTAGGACATAAGATTTCTAGTAAAGGAATTGAGGTAGATAAAGCAAAAGTTGAAACCATAGAAAAATTACCTCCCCCTAGTTCAGTCAAAGCTATTAGACGTTTTTTAGGACACGCAGGTTTTTATAGAAGATTTATTAAGGATTTTTCTAAAATAGCTAAACCTTTGACAAAATTACTAGAAAAAGATGTCCCTTTTAATTTCAATCAGAATGTTTAGTGCATTCAATATCCTTAAGGATAAATTAGTAAATGCACCGATTATAATTGCACCTGATTGGAACTTACCCTTTGAATTAATGTGTGATGCAAGTGACTTTGCAGTAGGTACAGTTTTAGGACAACGCAAGGACAAGCATTTTCAGCCGATCTACTATGCTAGCAGAACATTGACACTCGCGCAAGAAAATTACACCACGACTGAGAAAGATTTTCTAGCTGTAGTTTTTGCTTTTGACAAATTTAGACAATATCTAATATTATCTAAAGTTGTTGTTTACACTGATCATTCAGCTCTTCGTTATCTTTTTAACAAACCTGATGCAAAACCTAGACTAATACGATGGATTTTACTCTTATAGGAATTTGACTTGGAAATAAAGGATAAAAGAGGAGCTGAGAATCTTGCGGTAGATCATCTTTCAAGACTCGAAAATCCATACACCAAAGAACTTGATGAACATGAAATAAATGATTCATTTCCAAAGAATGCCTCTTTTCTATAACACATTCTAGTACCTCGGTTTGCAAATATTGCAAACTATTTAGCGACTAACATCCTACTAAGAAAATTGACACATCACCAAAAGAAGCGATTCTTTGCTAATGTGAAAATTATTTTGGGAGGATCCTTTCTTTCCGTGATATGCGCAGATCGTAATTCAAGATGTGTTACAAGGATGAGGCAAACAAAACTCGAACATTGTCATTCAGACCATCGAGGAGGACACTAGAGTGGTATCAAGACCGCATGTAAAATACTCGAATCAGTTTTTACCGCCTACCCTATTTAAAGATGCCAACAAGTATGCTACCTCGTGTGACAAATGCCAAAGAACAGGTAATATCTCTAAACGTGATGAAATGCCTCAAACATATATGCTGTCATGTGAAATATTTGATGTATGGGGTATTGATTTTATGGGAACATTCCCTAGTTCCTTTGGACATAAATACATCTTAGTAGCAGTTGATTACATGTTAAAATGGGTAGAAGCAGAAGCCTTACCTACCAATGATGCTAGGGTAGTAGTTAAATTTCTCAAGAAACTATTTTCTGGATTCGGGACACCCAGAGCCATCATTAGTGATAGGGGTACTCATTTCTGTAATACACAATTTGAAAAAGTTCTAAAGAAATATGGAGTATACCACAAAACAGCCACCCCATATCATCCTCAAACTAGTGGGCAAGTTGAGGTAGCAAATAGAGAGCTTAAACGCATTCTAGAAAAAATGGTTGAGTCAAATAGAAAAGATTGGGCAGTTAAAGTAGATGATGCTTTATGGGCTTACAGAACATCATTTAAAATACCTCTAGGGACATCCCCATACAAGCTCGTATACGGGAAAAGCTGTCATCTACCACTCGAGTTAGAACACAAAGCTTTCTGGGCAATAAAATTTTTAAATACTAACCTCGAACTTGCAGGAAAGAAACGGATGATGCAGATAAATGAGCTGGATGAATGGAGAATGGAAGCCTATGAGAACTCAAAGCTATATAAGGAAGCAACAAAGTGACGTCACGATGCTCGCCTCAAAAGATCAAAACATTTTGAAGTAGGGGACTTAGTCCTACTATACAATTCAAGGCTTAAACTATTCCCTGGGAAGCTAAAATCTAGATGGTCAGGACCATTCATGATCAAAACAATATTTCCATATGGAACCATTGAGGTAACACATCCCACTAAAGGCACATTCAAGGTAAATGGTCACCGACTTAAAATTTATAATGGTGTAGATTTTGGAGATACGAGAGAGGAGTTTATGCTCCATGAGCCTTCCTTCAGAACTAAAAACAGAGAGAGTCTAGCTTAGGACTATAAACAAGCACTTGTCGGGAGGCAACTCGAACGCTAACCGCATTAACATTATTTTGTAAAAGTCTAAACAAAAATGTAGGATCCCTAACAGGCTTGTAACACGGGCGTGTCGATGACCGTGTACAAACAGGGAAAACCTCTCTTCTTCAACACGGGCTGCAACAAAAAAAGACACGGTCGTGCCTCATAACCGTGTGAGGCTACTGACATATCGAGCACGGTTGGACCACGAGCGTGCAAAGTGACCATGTGAACATACTGACTTATTGAGAACGGACGTGTCAAATTATCACACGGGCGTGCTAAAAACCCTGACTTCCTAAAGCTACCTCTCTAACTTCCCAAAGCATAACCAATCAAAACCCCATCACACGCCCGCAACACAACCGTGCTACCACATGCCACGCCGCTGTCACCACCGTGCCTCACCCGTATTCGTCGTATACAACCATCCCTGGTTCATTTTCCTATATATTTTCAATTATTTCCCCTTTATTCAAGAGTTCTATTTGATTTTAGACTCAAAAATCTGATTCATTTAGTTTAGTTTTCTAGTATTTCTACTTTCATATTTCTCTCGATTGATTTGTTAATGGTTTTATTCCAAGTCTTTTTCATATATTCTCTGTGTTAACATTAGTTTTCTTGTATGGTCATTGTAGACTTGATATTCTATTTGCTAAATGTAGTTATCTTTGTTAATGTATTCAGTACTTAATCATGGTTTTAGTTAAGAATTGTTCTAAATGAATAATGGGAGTATGATTTAAGTATTTGTTCTTCAAAGAAGCATCTATATAGGGCTATTAAATTTAATTATTATTAGGAAATTCATGGTTGTATAAAGGAGGTATAAATTCTTTGATTATGCTGCAGGAATTATGTCATCATCACGTATAAAAAGGGCTATTCCAAGCAAAAAGAGGAAAGGGCCTGGATCATCATCCAGAACTGCCGACACTGAACTCTGACATCCCTTTCTCAACTTTTTCGAAGCAACACAAGAAGAGCGTTACATGCAAATCAGAAAGAGACCTATTGGTACCGGTAGGTGCATTGATTGGGATGCCCTGAACAAATCGGACTTGATGGGGATGTTCGAGCTCTCATCTCAACGGAACCATGGGAGAGATTTTTTATGATTATAGAGCCCACATACTTGGAACTCACTCTCGAGTTCTGTACCACATTCACCTTACTGACAATCATGACCCAATTTGATGACCCCAAGACAATCCGGTTCCGCTTAGGGGCAATGTAAATCAATCGAGCGTGCCTCAATTCGGATCGGTACTTGGACTCTATACGCCAGAATTTATAGAGGAAAACCCACTGGACGACTTGAACCGAGAGCTCCACTGTACCCCTATCACATGTTGGCGTAGCCTACAACCAACCAAACACGATTACAATCCGAGTCGCTCCAAAGTGACTACCCTCCTCCCCGCTCTCGTGTACCTTCATGCCATTCTTGCTCATACTATTACAGTCGCAAAGACAAGACGGTGTCATCAATAAACAAGATGTTTATTTCTTGTCATGTATGTCTGAGGGACATGTCTTCGACGTAGCATATTTCATTGCATGTGCAATGCAGCATCAAACAGAGCAGCACCGAAAAGGAATCCTGTCAATGGGCCCTTACATCACGAGACTAGCTCGGCATTTTAATCTCCTAAACACCGTCAATCAGATTGCACCTCTCACACTGATAGGGAATATGGCACCACAAGGCATCCTGCTGATGCTCCACATAAAGGCTTGGCATTTTAGTCTCCTAAACACTGACAATCAGATTGCACCTCTCACACTGATAGGGAATATGGCACCATAAGGCATCCTGCTTATGCTCCACATGAAGATGATCAAGCACAAAAGAGGCACCGATCCCCCTCAATACCAATTAGTGACACCTAAAGCAAAAGAAGAAGCCGAGGACATTCCTAATAATGTCCCACCACCATCGAAAGAAGCACAGACTCAGCACCACCAATATCGAGCAACACCTTCACTTTCAAAATAAATGCTTGCCTCGACCAGATCGAGTTTTATTTTGCTGAGAACGCTTCATACCGGATAGAATGGATGGCACCCTTCAAAGAAATCATCATCACTTTCACATATCACCACCAAGACCACCACAGGATCCGCCATCGATGAGGACTTTTGAGTTCCTCCTAGTACATAACATTTAACTTTTATTCACCATTTCATTTTGTTTTTCTTTTTTTCTTTTTTATTTTATTTTTTTGCATATTTTTATGTTTTAAATTAGAATTGCTCTTTATAGTATATTATTTTCAATTGGTTATCTAATCTTCGAGTATGCCTAATTTACATTTCATGGCACTAAGTTATTTCAATAACGACTTCAAAGCGACAAACACACACTCCACCTACATAGCATTAGGAGTAAATCACTACTCTCAAAAATCACCAATGCTAAATACCAGAGCCATCCAAAAATTTAGGAAAGTGTCACTTTCCCCCTTCTCTTTTGATTTATCCCATTAATTTCATTATCTATCTTTGTACATTGAGGGCAATGTACATCTTAAGTGAGGGGGTAATAGTGCTTAACTCTGTGCATAATTCTCAAAACCCTGAAATTTGTCTTGATCTTAAGAATTATTCTCATATTATTAATTAGGATGAAATTTCTAATGACTTATGATTCTTATTGAGATGTTTTAGAGTAAGTCATAGTTAATTGTGCATTGATGATTAAATTTGAAGAATACTAGAGAATCAAGCATGATAAGTCTATTTTTCAAAAATAAAAATTGATAGGGTGTTGAACTAAATCTGAGTACTATGAAATTTGAAATTTATAGGGATTGATGTCAAAAACACCCATAAATTTTGGTGAGATTTTGAGCCATATAGAGCATATATCCTTTTTCATGCTCACTTTAATTGATTATGAGTGTGTCAACTTTGAACTGTTATTCTAGAACTTGCCTCGTTTATACATGTCCTACATTAATGATTTGATATACTTAGATGATAAAGGCACCTAGGTTTAACTCATTCACTCCACTAAAAAGCCTACCTTCACAAATTAACCCCTAGTGAACCCCGTTGAAACCTAATAATCTTTTTATTGACTCACCCACTAATATCAACCCAAAATCCCTTTATATTTGTTATCACCATTCTTTTGACTTTCCTATAATCGAGGTTTGATTTGATTAAATTACCAAATTATATTAGTTTCGTAATTACATTTACCATTTATGATGTAATGTTTTAGTTTGTTCTTAAAAAAAATCAAAATCAAAGTTTAGAGCTCATGTATCTAAATTCCAATTGTTGAAGAAGAGCTCGTATTGAAGTATTATAGTATTCCTAGTAGCTTTTAATCGATGTAAGTAATTATATTAGTTCATTGTTTCTAGTTAGGTAATTGGTTAATTCAATCTCAATTCTAACCTTCTAATTCAGCCTTTATCCACACCTTTAACCCTAGCCCCGTTACAACCCTAATAAAGACCTTTTGATCTGTTTATCATCTCATATATAGTGGTGGAGATTTGATTTTTAGGCAAGCCTATGGGATTAACTTTTCAGGTTTGACTTTTGAGCGTTTTTTCTTGATCCTTAAACACTTTGAGTGATTTGAATGAATCTTTCTTTAGAGAAGATGTCGGTCCTTATCGTTTTAAATAAAAGGTAATTACTTAGATAAGGGGAGACACCTACTGTTCTAGGCTATAAAGGTATGACTTATCGTAATTGAAACTTTAGGGCACTTCCAGTTAAATCATCCATGTATAAATTATCTATGAATTATGATGAGACAATATCGATAGGAATTATGAATTATGGAAAGCTTGTTTTAATTGTAAGTTGAGAATTTTGCTTGAGGACAAGCAAAAGCTTAAGTGTGGGGGTATTTAATAAACCATAAAAGTAACACATTTTAATCCCACATTTAGTATGCTTTTGGATGAATTTATCCTTAATTTGTGTATAAAGGTGCTCTTAATCCTTTCTTTTTGTGTCTTATACTCAGGAAAGCACCCAATGATAAAAAGAACACAAAACGGGCTTAAAATGAACCAAAGTGGGCCGGCCCAAGAAGTCAACATGGCCTAGACTTCATGCCACACGGTCGTGCCTCGATAGTCATCTAGCCCACGGCCTTACCCTGATTTACACGGCCGTTTTCCCATCGATAAAGTCTATACATGGGCGTGCCTAGTGTTCTACACGGTTGTTCAAAATGGCAGAATCAAGACACAGCCTCTACCCATATATTGCACGGGCATGTCATAGCCGTGCCTAAATTGATAGGATGGAGACACGGGCTAGACCACGATTTACACGGGCGTGTCAAAGCCGTGCCCTTACCGTAGAAAAGAGAAATTTCACTCGGAATAGGATGCTTAGAGCCCAAGAAACGCAATCCTAAGTCCACTCAAACACCTAGGACAAATTATACCCGAATTACAAGTACTTAGGAGCCAAGTAAAGCATCCCAAACGTCTATATAAACAATTCAAGGCAACAACTCAAGGGGTCGTTTTAGCGAGTTTTCGCGAGCTTTACTCGTTAGGGAATTACTCAAGATAGCCAATTGATCCATCTCAAGAGTCGAGTTCTACTCAAGATGGAGGATCTCCTCTTCAATTCCTTCAGGGGGGTTTAGGGATTTCTTATGTTTTGTTTTATCTTTTCTCTCGAGATGTTTTCCTATTTTATTATGAACTAAACCCTCGAGATACGAAGGGATGAAACCTATGATGGATTTTATTATTTAATTCTTTCGGTTTATATGATAAATCTTAATTATGCTGCTCAATTTAATCTGATGTGCTTAGGTAGAGGAGGAATAGACCCTGCCTAAGAGAAGATCTAGCAAAATTAAGCGGAGTTGATCGGGCGCCTAGAGATAGGGTTACGAGATTTTGCCGGATTAGGGTGAAACCTAATATGGGAGTCCATTGATCGATTTACTGCTTCCTTGGGGGGTTATTATAAGAGAACGAGAGTTCCACTAATTAACCTAAGTTAGACGTTATTCACTTCGAGAGAAGGTTTAATATAGGTTAGGGAGTCTCACGGATCAAGCTAAGTAAAGAAATCATATGAATTGAAAAGGTAGATAGTAAGTGAAGTCATAGGTGGATTCTTCCCGAAGGTATCGTCTTTATCAATTGAGTTTTCTTCAAAGTCTTTTCCCGAAGTTTCGTTCTTTAGTTTTTGCATTTAAATTTAAGTATTTCATTTGTTTTAGATTAATAAACCAATCACTCTATATTTTAGGCTAAATGATAGAAAGAAAGTGAGTAGTAGTACTTTTAGGTTCTTTGGGCTCGATAAGATATTCTTGCATGAGCTATACTACTGTTCGATAGGTGCGCTTGCCTTTATCGTTGTCGCAGTCGGTCTACAGGTTCGATCACTCTTATATAAATATTAAAACTAGGCTATTTTGCAGCGATCAGTTAGTCCTAGAAATGACTAAATCGTAGCTCTAACATAACTAAATGTTACACCCCTTACCCGATTCTGACGCCGGGATCAGATACGAGGCATTATTGTACTTAATTTTACTTAATCTTACACTTACGAGCCATAAAATTTCATTACATCTTAAAAAATTTTCTTTTCAATCATAATGTGCATATAATGGGCCTACGGAGCCCTAATTGTATGTTCAGAGGGATTCAAAATTCATTCGGGAACTTAAAAACTCTTAAAAACTTTTTGCCTAAACAGGGGCCACACACCCGTGTGGTCCAAGGGACACACTCGTGTGCCCTAAGACATGCCCGTGTTCGACACCCGTGGTCGACATTGACTTATTTCACACAGTTGAGCACATGCCCATGTCTATAACCCATGTCCTTCACACGGCCTAGACATGCCCGTGTCTCCCACCCGTGGAGCTCTCTGTTTATGATGTCGTCAAGCCCTTAATAGCACGCGGCCAAGGCACATGCCCGTGTGATGAATCGTTTTCTCGTGGGTTGATGCAAGGGAAACACAGCCTATTTACATGCCCATGGGGCTGACCTTGTGTCACACACGGCCAAGACACACTCCCGTGTGTCTTCCCGTGTGGACAATTACAGGCTATTTTCCAAGCCAATTGCCACGCTGAAACATAAACACACTTAATTCATCCCAAGCATTTCAATTATTCCATTGATTGTATAAACTTAAATGCATATCCTCATCATCATAAAAGGTATAAAACTTAGCAAATATCAACCAATTTCTAATGTCCATATAAAAAAGAATGCACAAACTTGTTAACTAACTATTTTCCTTCAATATGATATAACTCAAAATGGTCAAACTCCTATACATGCCATATTCAAAATGATAAACTTCGCTATACCAAAATAATGGTTGATAGTATGATCCGAGCTCTGACGTCCTACAATCCCAGAACTAGCTTGGTGAAACTACAAGGAAAAAGGGAAAAGAGAGGGGTAAGCTTAAGCTTAGTAAGCTTGCATGAAATCTTAAGTAACAACATAATTGCTTTAAATAAACTCATTAATCATGAAATAAGTACACATAAAACTCACGTACTAAGGCTTACTTACTCATACTTACTCTTGCTCATACTTACCCATCACCTTAGGGTTACTTTATTTTGTATTTATTCATAATACCTGTATCACTCATTACATGGTTTAGTATTTAAACTATCATGGTCAAAATTTGAATCTTGATCCTTTTTGGCTTACATGGACTTTTAATCATTCTCATACAACTTATCTCATCATCAATTTTACTTACTCTTCAAATCTATTACCTTTCTCATACTTAATTCTTTTGCCCATTGAATTTTTTGGAATAACGGAGGATACTCAACCTTGTCAAATATATGTCTTGATGCTAATGCCATATCCCAAATATAGTCTTACATGGGATCGTCTCATATTCCGAAGCCATATCCTAGATATGGTCTTACACGAGATTCTTTAGCTTAATATTGATGCCATGTCCCAGACATGGTCTTACACGAAATCTTCCTTTGGTGCCAAAGCCATGTCCCAAACAGAGTCTTACACGGGACCTTCCTCATATGGTGTCAACGCCATGTCCCAAACATGGTCTTACATGATGCCTTCCTTATTCGATGTTTATGCCATGTCCCAGACATGGTCTTACGTAGGATCTACGTTCGGTGCCGATGCCATGTCCCAGACATCGTCTTACACGAGACTTACATTCCTTAATGCCGATGCCATGTCCCAAACATGGTCTTACACAGGCTTTCCTTGGCTCATGTTATGACATAGGAATCCTCGTTATTCTGAGACTTTGAACGGGACTTTTACTTGCTTACTTATTCACCTTCACTTTATCATCATAGTATTAATGATCATTTCATGTAAAGAATATACATTTCACAAATATAATAATTAATTTTAAACATAACAAAAAATGTAACCTTAATTTCATACAAACTTACATCGGTACTCAAAATATGTAGAATTGTGCAATTTAGTCCTCAACCTTGTTTTTGCCTTGGTTACGATCCAGGCTTTGCATTTCTTGATCTATAATGACAATTTAACTTGTTTAATATTCACATTGACTCATAATTCATACTTTGGTAAAATTAAAATTTTACCCCTAAACTTTTTCATAATTACACTTTTGCCACTAGGCTCGCCAAATAATTTTCATTCAACTTCCTTGTATTTTAAGCCTACCCGAATCATATTCATAACTATAGCAGCTTTCAATTTCTACTATGTCACCCATTTATAACCATTTTTATTTCTTTTGCAATTTGGTCCTTCCATGCACTTTTCATGAAAATCATTTAGAAAAAGATATTTATCCTACATCAAACTTCCATTATCTTACATGAATCATCAAAATACATCCAAGTCATACATGGGTAAATTTTTAAACATAAACACTAGCTCAAAATATAGCTAGAAATAGGTAAGAACTACAAGGGTTTCAAAAATACGAAGAACATTAAAAATGGGGCTAGGATGTACTTACTATCAAGCTTAAAAGTAAAAGAAACCCTAGCTATGTCTTCCTTGTGATTTTTGGCCAAAGGGATGAAGATGGACACCATTTTTGACTTCGTTTTCCCTTTTAATTCATTAATTTACCAAATGACCAAATTACCCTTAATGCCCTTTCTTGAGATTTTTCCTTCCCATGTCTATTTTTGTCCATCATAACAAATGATGATCTAACTGCTAAATAAGGACGTCTAGTAATTTTTATGATACTATTTCATACTTAAATCTTCTAGAATCTCATATTTCCTAATTCTTGCAATTTAGACCTAATAGACAATTTATTCACTAACTAAAAAAATTCCTTCATGAAACTTTCAAACAATTATGCAAACACCTCATAAACCTTGTAAAATCATTTAAACACATATTTCCACTTCGAATTTGTGGTCTCGCACCACCATTCCGACTAGGCCCTAAGTTGGGCTGTTACATACAACATCTCAACATATCTTCGAGAACCTGAATGATTCATTCGGATTGACCATCCGTCTGGGGAATGAAATGCAGTACTAAAATGTAGTTTCGTGCCTAAAGCTTCTTGTAATTTCTTCCAAAATCGTGAGTTAAATCTCGAATCTTTGTCAGACACAATAGATAGTGGCACCCCGTGCAACCTCACAATCTTAGAAATATATAATTCAGCTAATTTATCATTGTTCTCATCGAAACAAAATTAGATGATTTCGTCAATCTATCAACTATCACCCAGATTTTACATCTTTCTTTCCCGGAGATAAAGGTAATCCTGACACAAAGTCCATCGTGATCCTCTCCTATTTCCACTCAAGAATCATTATCGGTTGTAACAAACTGGATGGAACCTGATGTTCAGCTTTAACTTGCTGACAAATTAAACATTTTGACACAAATTCAGAGATATCTATTTTCATACCATGCCACCAAAAAACTATTTTAGATCATTAAACATTTTCGTACTCCCCGTGTGAACAGCTAACCGACTATTGTGAGCTTCATTCAAAATCATCTGAATTAACTTTGAATTCCTCGAAACATAAATCCGATCTCTAAATCTCAAACAATCATCACTATCAACTCGAAATTCTAAATCAGAATCCAAACTAGATTAAGTTCACTTTTTCATCATCCCACTATCACTTTTCGGTGTATCACAAATTTGACGTACGAACATCGGTCTCATTTTCAACTCAGCCAAAACTGAACCATCACACAGATCTATCTGAGCATTCATTGCTCATAAAGCACATATAGACTTTCGACTCAAAGCATCAGCAACAACATTAGCTTTACCTGGATAATAATTAATCACGAACTCATAGTCTTTTAGTAATTCTAACCATCATCTCTGTCACAAATTCATTTCTTTTTATGTCATCGGATATTTCAAACTCTTATGATCAGTATAAACATGACATTTCTCACCAAATAGGTAGTGTCACCAAATCATCAATACAAATACAATTGTAGCCAATTCAAGATCATGCTTTAGATAATTCTTTTCATGCGGCTTTAACTGTCTCAAAGCATAAGCAATGACTTTGCCTTCTTGCATTAGCACACAGCCCAACCCATTCAACGATGCATCATTGTAAACTATGAATTCTTTGTCCGATTCAAGTTGAACTAACACTGGTGCTTCTGTCAACAATGCTTTCAATTGTTGAAAACTCTGTTGACACTTTTCTGACCACTCAGATTTAACATCTTTTTGTAACAATCTCGTCAACGAAGTTGCAATCATCGAGAAGCCTTTTACAAACCGTCAATAATATCCCACTAGTCCCAGAAAAATATGAATATCTGACACATTTCTCAGAGGTTCCATTCTAGAATGGCTGAAATCTTACTCAGATCAACTCGTATTCCAATAGCTGATACAATATGTCCCAAAAAACTAACGTCACACAACCAAAACTCACATTTGATGAACTTTGCATACAATTGTTTCTCACGCAGAGTCTGTAACACAATTCTCAAATGCTCAGCATGTTGCGTCTCATCACAGGAATAAATCAGAATATCATCAATAAATACCACAACAAAGCAATCTAAGTACGGTCTAAATATCCGATTCATTAAATCCATAAACATTGCAGGAGCATTCGTTAGTCCAAATGGCATCATTAAGAATTCATAATGTCCATACCTCATTTTGAAAGCAATTTTGACACATCTGATTCTTTAACTCTCAACTAATAATAGCCCGATCTCAAATCTATTTTCGAAAACACTGTAGCTCCTTTCAGATGGTCAAATAAATCATCAATACGAGGCAATAGATATTTATTCTTTATCGTCACTTTGTTCAATTGTCGGTAGTCAATACACATCCTTATAGTGCCATCTTTCTTTTTCACAAATAATACAGGAGCACCCCAGGGCGAGAAACTCGGTCGTGTAAATCCTCGATCTATCAACTCTTGCAACTATGACTTTAACTCTTTCAGTTCTGTTGGTGCCATTCTATACGGAGCTATTGAGATAAGAGTTGTTCTTGGAACTAATTCAATACCAAAATCAATTTCCCAGATCAGAGGTAATCCCAGTAGTTCTTCAGAAAACACATCAGGGAATTCACAAACCACAGGTACTGATTCAACTTTCTTTTTTGTCACTTTTGTATCAATCACATATGCCAAATAAGCTTCGCAACCCTTTTTCACATAATTCAGAGTTTTCATTAATGATATAACAGCTGACAACCCATTCAAATCACCGGATTCAATTTATACTATCTCACTATTCTGACTTTTCAAATCAATACTCTTTCGTTTACATTTCACAATAGCATGATGCAAAGTGAGCCAATCCATACCCAGAATGATATCAAATTCATCAAAAGGTAGCAACATCAAATTAGCAAGAAAGCATGTATCCCGAAACATCAATAGGCAATTTTTGCACATTTTATCCACCAAGACACACTTGCCTAAGGGGTTCGATACTCTAATCACAAATTCAGTAGACTCAACAGGTAGAGTCTTACTTTGATACTAGATTCACACACACATAAGAATGAGTAGAACCTAGATCTATCAATGCAATCACATCAGTATCAAATAGAGTAAAAGTACCAGTGATAACGTCTGGAGATGATGCTTCCTCACACGCGTGAATAGCATAAGCTCGGGCAGGTGCTCTTGCCTTGGATCTCACAGCTGTATCGATAGTCCCTCTCTAGCTTCCACTTACATTTTTGAAGTTTCTGGGTGGTCTACCCCTAGCCATCGTATTATTCGGTCTCACAATTTGAACGTTATCTTTCTTGGATAACTCTGGGCAATCTCGAATAAAATGGTCTCGTGATCCATATTTGTAACAAGTTCTATTATTTTATTTGCCCCAAAACTCTCCGATGTGTCGTCTTCCACACTGTCTACACTCAGGCTTGTTACTTTTAACTTGTTTCAATTGGAGCTTGAGTTCTCGGACCAACACTTTGTCTCGCATGATCTCTACCCGGATGTCCAAACAAAGCGTTTGGTCGACTGCTCACATCTTTAAATCTCTTCGATGAAGTTTCAGATGACTTGCTCATCAATCTTTTTCTTTCATTTCTAGCCTCAGTATCGACTTTCTTCTTTCCCTTGCTAAGCTCCTCGGCTTTGCAGGCTCTTTTAACTAACACAACAAATTCATTTATATCAAGTATTTCAACCAACAATTTAATATCTTTATTCATCCCTTCAATGAAGCATTTACACATAGTAGCTTCAGTCGAAACACATTCCTGTGCATATTGACTCAATCTCACAAACTCCTATTCATACTCAGTAACGGACATGCAGCCTTGTTTCAGCTCTAGAAACTCTTTACGTTTCTGATCAATGAATCATTGACTGATATACTTTTTTCTGAATTCAACTTGAAAGAAGTCCCAAGTAAGTCTCTCTCTCGAAACCACTGAAATCAATGTCTTCCACCAATTGTATGACATATCTCTCAACAAGGAAACAACACATTTAATACATTCGTCAGGAGTCAACGACATTTCGTCAAACACTCAGATAGTATTCTCGAGCCAAAACTCAGCTCGCTCAGCATCATCATCATCTGTGGCCCCAAACTCTTCGGCCTCGTACTTTCAGATCTTATTTACCGGAGGTTTATTCAATCGAATTGGATCTATAACTTGTGGCACAACAGGTACTTATAGGGGTGGAGGTTGTTGAGCAGCCAGATTTGTTCGAACGAACTCCGAGAACAACTCACTCATTATTCGAAGAAGGCTTACTTAGCCTCTCCCTTTTGGCTACTATCATTCGGCCTAGATGTGGCCGATGCTGTCCCTTGAGCGGGAGCAGGCATATTACTCTCAACATCATCAGTAATAGCTCGATCGAGATCCATTTACTATACGAGAACACATTTTTAACTGTTAAGATTCATCACATTATCGCAATTATATATATAACATGTATAGCTAGACTCAAGCGCTACGTTAGTCCTAGAATAGACTAAATCGTAGCTCTGATACCAATAAAATGTAACACCCCTAACCTGAAACTATCACCAGAATAGGGTTAAGAGGCATTACCGAACAATCAGAACATTTCATATCCATTTCGCGACACCAAGTCAATTATCATTCAGTTATATCCAAACATAAACATATAGTCTCTTAATGAGGTCATCGAGACCTTAAACATGCTTTACAATAAGGCCGAGACTAAACTGAACAACTACAAAAAATTTTAAATTCAAACATTTTTCCAAATTACAGAGGTCACACACCCGTGTGGGTAGGTCGTGTGCCTCACACGGCCTCGGACACGCCCATGTCTCCAAGCCGTGGCAAAATAGGTCATACCTACTGACTTGACCACACGGCCTGAGACACGCCCGTGTACCTCACCCATGGTCGAGCCTGACTTGCACCACACGGCTACTCACATGCCCGTGTGTCCAGCCCATGGTCGAGCCTGACTTGTTTCACTTGGCAAACTTAAACAACACGATCGAGCCACATGCCTATATGCTCAACCGTATAGGCAGTTATAGGCCATTTTCAAGGCCAAACTTGCCTCCCACACTTTGAATCACCTACAAGCCTCAAACCATATGCATTTATACCACAAATGGCAACCAAAACACACCAATATATATGCACTAATTCTTCATCAAATATACCATCTATAATCATACTCAATTTCATCTCACATTGGTTCATCCAAAGTACTAAAATTCACATCCCAATTATATAGATCTACCATCATATAAACCTTACCACCATTCACATTTGACCACAATTTTCATCAATAATTTAAGCATGAAACACACCATATTCTTCCTTTATTTAACACTCACATATACATATTAACATTATTCGACCTCTAAGCCATATCACATGGAAAAGATTACACATCACAAAACATGCCACATTAACTAGCCTATACATGCCATATACCATAGTTACACATATTTCAAAAGTACCAAAATAGATTGTTGATAGTGTGATTGAGTCGCCTGATGATCCCCATATCCGAGCTAGCTTTACTGACACTGTAAAATAGAGAAACACATCACACAGTAAGCTTAAGAGCTTAGTAAGTTCGTAACATAATACATTCAATTGAATAGCTCAAATACAATGAACAAAAAGAACTCATCACGTAGATCAATTCCCAAATGTTTATACCATATCATTCATAATCAATAATCTTACTCAACCATTCATGAAATCATACATAATCTCATCAACCACAAAGGTTCAATACATACCTTAGCCAACACATAGTTACTTACCATCTAAGCTAATTTATGATCGATATTGCATTTCGATTCAACCTTCATTATTCATTAGGTTTAATCGCACACTTAGTGCCTAATTTATAGTCGAAACTAAATTAACATCGTACACTTAGTGCCTCAATTCATGGCCGAAGCTTAAATAACATCGCACACTTAGTCCCTCAATACAAAACTAAACGTAATTCGGTATCGCACACAATGCCAACCATGAAGCTGAAGCTTCTATTATTTCGCACACACAGTGCTAATCATCTCAGCCACATTTCCAAACACGCACACTTAGTGCCACATAACTCGATTCCTCACATAGCATTTACAATTAAATAACATCATCCCATTCACTTTATAACATTAAACATAGTTAAATTCATGTATTATGTCCGAACTTACCTCGGATGTTGAAATATCAAAACTAGCCGATTAATTGAGTATTTTATCTTTGCCTCGATCTCGATCTAAATCCCTCCTTTCTTAGTCTATACACATTAAAATTTAGCTCATTCAATTACCAATTCATTCAATTTAGTCCAAACACATATATTTAGTTCATTTTACAAAATAGCCTTTATTTTTTCACATTTCGACACTTTAGTCCTTAATTCACAAAATCACAAAATACACAAAATCTCACTTCACCCATGCCTAGACAAATTTTCCCTATGACCATACAAGTCCATACATTTCATTTATTTCACATTTTAGTCCTCCAATTTCTTATTTTCATAATTTAGTCCAATTAACTCAAAATCACCAAAAATTCAAAGACAACATATGTTAATCTTCCACCTATCTTTCATATTTCATCATCAACTATCAAAAAGCTCATGAATTCATCCATGGAACAATTCAAATTCATCATCAATTCACAAAATTTAAGCATGGGTTTTGTAGAGCACAAAGCAACGATCTCAAAAATGTAAAAATTATCAAAAATCGAGCTAGTTACAAACCTTAATCAAACTTGACAATGGCCGAATGCCCTAGCCTTGGTTTCTTTCTTTTCATTTCTTTGTTTCAGTCACAGTAGGTGATAATTGCTTTCTATTTTATGGTTTGTTTTATATATTATAACTTATACTATATTAATACTAATTTTTAACTATAAAATTTAAAATATAAAACATATATATATACACCTAATACCGTCCACTCACTTGTAAAATGGGCTAATTGCAACATAAATCCTCCATATTAAAAAAATAATAATTAGGCCCTTTAACAATCAGCACACAGCTTTTGTATTTAATGCGATTAAGTCCTTTTTCATAATTCGACACACAAACGATAAAATTTTCGCATAGAATTTTCACATATGTTTAATCACACACAGTAAACATGAAAAATAATATAAAAATATTTTTACAACCTCGGATTTGTGGTCCCAAAACTACTATTCTGACTAGGGTCTAAACCGAGCTATTAAAAAACCATTGTTCTAGTATCCCCCAAGACATTAGTACTGGAAAAATTCGTTGATTTCTCAAGGTTTACACATTGTCCCGAGCAAATTTCATATTCAATAAGAATGTCCTGAAGAACCCGCAGACCCTTTTGTGATGCCTCCCAAAATAAAATACAATCATCTACAAACATCAAAAGAAATATTTATGGACTATGTCGATAGACCTTCACACCCACCCATAACCCGTTCAATCGAGCCAACTTTAATAAAGCCGAGAGCCCCTCACCGCAAAATAAAAATAGATAAGGGCTCAAAGGGTCCCCTTATTGGAATCCTCTAGATGGGTTGATACTGTTGGAACGCCGACACCCCCATGGCGCAGGGAAATAAAATTAATTCTGGTGATCCAAACCATGAATCCATGTGTGAGGAATGAATCGGGGTGAAATAAAGGTTTCAAAATTACCGAAACTTCAATCTGAGTAGACAGCGATGCCTTAGCAACAAGAGTTTTGATCTACTGTCGAACCAAGACGCAACCTTATTCTGATGTCGGCCTCTACGCAATCCACCCGGTTTGACTATGAACGAAAGAAATCTCCAAAACTATTTTAGAGGTTTATTTGCTTGACGGCTGATAGACCTCACAAATAATCTCTTAGGGTTTTCTCTTAAGCTTTGTATCTTTTTAATACCTTTTATAATTGGTATCTCTTGAATGTATCATAAAATTAAATAAATACAATAAAGTTTTTAACCAAAATCATAATTACATTAATTATATCCAAAATTATAATTACATTAATTATAACAAGAATTTTGGTAAACTATATTTATTTAAATTTATATACAAATCAAATTCATATATTAATAGAACTATGTTGTCATTATGTGTACAACATCCTTGTACATATAATATGTTCAATATTTGATCGCCCAATTAAATTAATTCTTTAATTAATTTAATTCATGTGACAACCAAACACAATACCAACTATGTTTTCTTCCGTTCTTTTCAACCATAGGGTGTGACCTTGTAGGTTCTTGCAACGTTAGCAGTAATACTAGAACGATTCTAATGTTACAAACAATGAGTGGCATCTAGCAATGCATCATTGCTACCTAAGCTACAAGAAGTCATGATTTGACATAACCTTTTGTGATTAACCTTTCATGCATTAATCCTTAAGTACTTTATCTCTGGAATGGATACAAGTCATGGGATAGTCACACTTGCATAGTCCATCCCATGTTTCTTGATATCTTGAGTAGACTATGATATACAAATTAGTATAACATCTCATATCAACTTTTTTAGCCTGGCCATGCATTTCTAGTCTCACTCAATCAAGTGGCGTAAGATATTACTCCTATTATGTAGGAGGGACTTATCCTATATTGATCAACCATATCCCTCTACATAGATTGTGGTATATCCAACATCAGCCTTCATAGAATAACTTATTCTGATACGCTTGATCGTATCAAAATATACAACTCACGATGTTGGGATAATGATGATCTCAAGTCTGAGGATCATATACATATTAATTACTATAAGTAATGTTGTGACAATTACATAATAATCCAAGAAACATACTCATAGCGGGTCAATCCAATATGTTGTTCTCTAACACACATATTCATGCATTGATTTTGACACTCCATATCAATGACAACTCTTTATCATCAATCAACTACATGTTAGTCTTAATGCATTATTATTGTCCTAGTCAACAATAATACTTGACTAAGGATCTTTTAAGAATAATCATATTATTCTCAGGACATTATTATAAAATGGTTTATTTGTACACACAGAAAGAAAAAAACTGAAATAATAATGACAACACTTTATATTAATAAACATGGTAAATCAAGTATGTTTTTACAACCATCTCATGGTTGATATTTGGGTAAACTCTTATAATCTCCCACTAGCACTAAGACCAATCACTCATATATCTAATACCAAGCGACTTAGTGTGACGATCATGCTTCTGCTTTGTCAGAGGCTTGGTCAGGGGATCAACAATGTTATCATCTATAGGTACTCTGCATATCTATACATCCCCTCAATCGATAATCTCTTGAATAAGATGGTAGCGCCTAAGTATATGTTTGGATCACTAGTGAGATTTGGATCTTTAGCTTGTGCAATAGATCCATTATTATCACATCAGAGTTCTATAACATCTGATATGCTAAGCACAACCCCTAGTCCGGTAATGAACTTCTTGATCCAAACTGCTTCTTTTGTTGCCTCACTGGCTACTATATACTCGGCATCTGTTGTATAGTCGGCTACTGTACTTTGCTTTGAACTCTTCCAGCTCACAGCACCACCATTAAGGCAAAACACAAAACTTGATTGTGATCGAGAATTGTCCTTGTCAGTTTGGAAGTTGGCATCAGTGTAACCTTTTACACTTAACTGTTCCTCACCTCCATATATTAGGAACGTATCCTTAGTTCTTCTTAAGTACTTGAGGACATTCTTGACTATGGTCCAGTGACTTTCATCGGGATCTACTTGGTACCTGCTCGTTATACTTAAGGTATATGAGACATCTGGACGAGTACATAACATGGCATACATAATAGATCCAATAGCGGAAGCATATGGAATTTTACTCATGCATTCTCTCTTTTAGAGTTGAAGGACACATTTCCTTCGAGAGTGAAATACCATGTCTCATAGGTAGGAATCCTCTTTTAGATTCTTACATACTAAACCTTTTCAGTACTTTATCTATGTATGTACTTTGGCTTAGACATAATAGTCGTCTTTATCTATCTCTATAGATATTGACTCCTAATATGTAAGCGGCTTTGCCCAAGTCCTTCATAGAAAAACAACTTCCTAACCAAGACTTAATAGACTGTAAGGTAGGTATGTCATTTCCCATGATAAGTATGTCATCTACATACAATACCAAGAATGTGATAGTGCTCCCACTAAATTTCTTGTAAACACATGGTTCATCTTCATTTTTTGATAAAACCAAACTCTTTGATTGCATCGTTAAAATGAAGATTCCAACTTTGAGAAGCTTGCTTTAATCCATAAATGGATCTTTGTAGCTTAAATATCTTTCTAGCATCCTTTGGATTGACAAACCATTCAGGTTGTGTCATGTACACATCCTCTTCAAGTTTCCTATTAAGGAAAGTTGTTTTGACATCTATCTGCCAGATTTCATAATCATGAAATGAAGCTATGGCGAGCAAGATCCTGATGGATTTAAACATATCTATAGGAGAAAAGGTTTCATCATAGTCAACACCATGAATTTGATGAAAACCTTTAGCGACTAATTGCCCTTTGTATGTTTGTACATTACCATCCATGTCGATTTTTTTTTTTTGAAAACCCATTTGCACCATATAGATTTAACCCCTTCGGGTGGGTCAATCAAAGTCCATACTTGGTTTTCATACATGGAATTCATCTCAAATCTCATGGCCTCAAGCCATTTCTCAGATTTTGGGCTCGTCACCGCTTCTTGATAAGTCCTAGGCTCATCTTGATCTATAAGAAGAACGTCACCATGCGTTGTAATGAGAAATCCATATCTCTCAGGTGCATGGCGTTCTCTTAAAGATCTGCGCGGTGGTTGTGTTTCTATAGCAGTTGTTTGTTCCTCAATTTCTTGTGGAATTTGCTGTTGTTCAATCTCTGGTTCAGTGGTATCTTGTGATTCTCAAATTTCTTCACGTTTAATCTTTCTTGTAACAGTCTGAATTTGACCCTAATCGAAACGGTGGTTTTGAGACCACGAATCTGAGTCTAAAAAATTTTTAGATATTATTTTCGGTGTTTGTTATATGTGTTTTAATGTGTGTGAAAGTTTCGTAAGAAAATTTTATCGTTTGAGTGTTTAATTTGACAAAAAGGACTTAACCGCATAAAGTGTAAAAGTTGCATACTATAGTGAAAAGTGCTAAAGTGATAATGGCATTTTAATATGAGGTACTAAAAGGACAAATAGCCCATTTTTTAAGTTAGTGGGTGGTATATGATAATAGTAACCTTAAGTTATATGTTATAAAAATCATTATTAAAAGGTTAATTTAGTAATTATAAAATAAGTTTAATATATGGTAAAATAACACAAAATAAAGCGACCATCTTTTTGCTTTTCTCTTGGCTGAATATTAGAGAAAGAAGAAAGCTTTGGATTCTTTTGATTTTCGACATTTCAAGGCTTAATTTCAAGGTATGTTTTCGATTGGTTTTCGATAATTTTTACATTTTTGAGACCGTTGCTTCGAATACTTCAAGACCCATGCTTGAATTTTTGATTTTGATGTATATTTTGAAATGTGCCATTGATGAGCTCATGATTTTTATGATGATAGTTAATGAATTATGAAAGATATATGTTAGATTAATATGTTTTGTATTAAGATTTTTGGTGAAATTAAGTAATTAGGACTAAATTGAGAAAATAAATTTTTGAGGGGCTAAAATGAAAAATAAATGAAATAAATGGACTTGTATAGTCCCTATGAATATTCGGCCCTTAGGTTGTGTAATGAAATTTTGTGTATTTTGTGTTTTGTACAAATAGGACTAAATTGTAAAAATGTGAAATATTAGGGGCAAAATGGTAATTTTTCTATTTAGGTGTTTTTGGATTAAATTGAGATGAAATGTACTTGAATGAGCTTATTTTAAATATGTTTAGATCAAGAACAAAGAAAATCAAATTTGGATCGGGGAAAAATGAAAGTTACGAATAGCCAGTCTCCGTCGTCCGTCGATAGTCGAGGTAAGTCTTTAAGCAAATTAATTTCATAAGAATTGATTATAATCTAGCATATATGTTAAATTATGAACTTGTGGAGTTAAACATGTTAAAACTGAATGTGAGGAAGTAATTTAGCAATGTATGTAATCGAACTCATTGAGGTAATATGTGAAAGTGATATTGAATTATATAGGATATATGTGATATTGGTAAGGTGTGAAAGTGATATTGAATTATATGAAATGTATGTGATATTGATAGAATGTGATGTGAATGAGATGACTCAATAATATGAATGTTCGGGCTTCAAGCCTAGCAGGCCTTGTGCCGGTGAAAGATTATCACGCTTATTGCCTAGCAGGCATTATGCCGGTGAAAGTTTATCAGGCTTATTGCCTAGCAGGCCTCGTGCCGATGATCTTTATTGGGCTTAATCCCTAGCAGGCCTTGTGCCGATGAATTATATCAGGCTTATTGCCTAGCATGCTAAATTCCGGTGTTCAAACTTCGGACCTTGAGTCTAGCAGGTCTAGTGCCAGTATGTGAGATTCGGGCAAATGCCTAGCAGGTTTAGTACCAGTGAGTTGAAATTCCAAGCTTAGATTATGTACTAGTAAAGCCATGAAATGAATTAAGTGATCCTAAGCATTTGAAAATGAATTTGTTAATTCGGCTACAAGGTATGTGCTATTCATATTCATGTATTCTACATTATACAATTGGTAGATGCAAATTGTGTATAAACTATGCCATGAGGAAATTGGTTATATGAAAGCATAAAGTGGTTAAAGGTATTCGTATAAGTATTGATATGAATGATACTAATTGATCATGTATATTCAGCCTTATACTTATGTAGCATCCTAGATTAGGGGTTATGCGTTTGTGCATAATTCATGAGTAGTAGGTTTTGGCAGTGTTTGGAAGTGAATTAAGGGTTTTTAAAATCCTAGGATGGAAGAGAAAGCTTTGGACAATTATTGGTTTTTAAGTTAAAAACAAGAAGTGATGTGGAAAAGTGGCAAGGGACGCCACCTAAGGTGCAAGGGTTATGGCAACAAGTGAAGTACTTTGAGGGAAGAGGTTCGAATCCCATTGTGTGCATTTTGCTTAATTTTATGAAATAGCATGTTTACTATGATATGTGGTGTGCATTTTTAGAACCTTGGAAATGTATGGAAATGTAAGGAAATGTATGGAAATGTAAGGAAATGTATGGAAATAGAAGGAAATGTATGGAAATGTATGGAAATATAAGGAAATGTATGGAAATGTATGCAAATGTATGCAAATGTAAGGAAATGTAGGGAAATTTAAGGAAATGTAGGGAAATGTCCTGGAAATGTAAGGAAATGCTTTAGAAATGATAAGTTTAAATGAGGGAAACGAACGTTTTTGGAAACTTGGAAATGTAAGGAAATGTCTTAGAAATGATAAGTTTTAAGGTAAGGTGGCCTTAAGAAAATTAATAGAAGAAATTTGACACAAAATGGGCTTGAAAAGTGACAAGTAGGCACCACTTAAAGCCCAAAGAATGATGCCACCAAGATGTGTGCAAGCTTAGGTTCGAGCAAAAAGAGAGCATTTCGAGAGTGTTTTTATGTTCGAATTGGGCTTGCCGCCCAATTCGTTATTAAAGCTAAACCAATCATAGGAGGCGCCACTTAGGTGGAAAATTTGGGCCTCGATGGCCACAAGGAGTCCAATAGAATAAGTTTAAATTCGGCTCATCAAGGGAAGGGGTGGATGACATCTAGCTAAGACTTTAAGTGATTTTATTTAATTACTTAAAGAGGAAGCAATGGACTGCAATAGGGACTCTTAAGGGAAGAGTTTAATTCTCCTTAAAACTCGGCTAAATAGGTGGATAAATGATGATTTATTTTAGATTATTTTCAAAGAGATAATTGAGGATTATTCTTTAATTTTTAATTAAAGAGATAAAGCTATCAAAATAGAAGAGTGATGGCCAAGTAAAGGATTCTAAGTTAGTAATTTCGCTATAAAAGGAAAAGAGGGCCATTCATTCTTTCTTCTAACTCTCTCTCTCGCCAAATTCTCTCTAACAAATATCTCCTTTCTTCATTATTTTGCTGTCGAAAATACACCTTGTGTAGCCAAACTTCATTACCAAATTGCTCAAACTCTTTCTCTTCTTCTTTCATAATCTTCCAAAAGCCGAAAGTTTGCTAAAATCAAGGCCATAGCCGAATAGTTTTGAGACTTCAAACAAGGGGTTGTCGACTTCTGTATTAAGGGTAAGAACTAGTTATCATTCGATTTTCATCCTTTTTCTTTTAAGATTTGCCAAAATCTAGGACTAACCCCATTAATATCTTGTTGTCGAAACTATGAAGAGATCTTTTCGAGATTTGTTCAAGTCAACTACAAGAAGGAGAAGTTCTTTTCCTGAAGGTACACCATAGGCCGCGTGTTCCCTAGTTATTCGGTGAATTTCAAGATTTAAAATCCACAAGGTAAGACATGCGAATATTCGGCCAAGGCCTATTTTTGGTGTTTTAGATCTAGTTCATATTTATTCAAAAGCCGAAACTAACCCCTGATGAGATTTAGTGCTTGGCCGAATACAAGAAGAAGCATAGCAGTAATTTTGGAATTTGAATAATCATCAAATCGGCACCAAAGGTAAGTTTAAGAATACTAATCCTACTGGGATTTGGAATTATGGCCGAATGGCTTTTTATTAAAGTAATAAGTGATAAATCAAATGTAGGGATTAAGGATCTAAGCATTAGATCAAGCTTTTCGGGATCTCAAGGAATTGTTGTTTAATCGATGTGTACCGCATAACTATATCATAATATGTTTTATGGCTACGCTTAATTAATATATGTGATATTAAGAATATGAAAGTGGCTAAGGTACCATGTTATGGTACAAAGTACTCAGCACGCTTCCTACTCCTACAAGGATTATGAAATATGTTAATTGTAACATGAGAATAAGAATAAGAATGTGAACTCTGGCATATTTATGCATATTACTATTATATGGGGCATATGGGTTTATTTTTGGGGAAGTGAATGTGGTGACCTACGACCACAAACACGGTGACCTAAGACCGTGATATCTGAATGTGGTGACCTAAGACCACAGTAATCTGAATGTGGTGACCTGAGGCCACAAAAATCTGAACGTGGTGACCTAAGACCACTAATGCGGTGATCTAAGACCGCGATATGGAGTGTAGCGGAAGGAGGGTCGACTTAGTAGTCCCCACGGTGTACAGGTTGGTACGGGGGAGTGTAGCGGATGGTTTAATAGGTTTGGGTTTTGGGAATGCATCATAAATTGTATGCTATGATATGAATGTGTAATAATTGTTATGCCCGATTCGATTATGATTTAGTGTCAGGTACACATTGAGTCATTGACTCACCCTGCTAGGGACCATGTTTGGTGATGAATAAGTGATGGACCGGGACGGCAGAACTTGTGGTGGCCATGCTCAACTTGGAAGTTTTTATTTTAATGGACATTTTATTTCATTTAAGTACTTTGAACTATTTGGATTTGTTTGATGTAATAAGGCCATAAGGCCATGGTGAACCATTTTATTTCATTTATTGTTTAATTATGTTACAAATTTTATTGAGTTAAAGACTAAGTAATTCATTTTTTAATATACTCTATATGTTTTATCACTTAATATTAAAAGGGTTTTCAAAATAAAATTTAATCCGCTTCAACACAAGCCCAACCCAAAACAATATTTTTTTAGAATCACACAAGTTTTCTCTAAGTTACAAAAGAACTTGAAACCAGTTTACTTGAGGAACATACCAAATCTTGTCAAAGCTCATGGGCTGGGTTTGGGGTGTTTCAATTTGGTATCAGAGCCCAACTTTAAACTCTCGGCCTTAGGTTTAAGGCCTAAAACATTTTCAAAGTTAAGCCCAAAAGAATTTTTGTGAATTAAGCAGGTTTTTCTGGCATGGCCCACTAAGTCTCCGACCCGAAGTCCACCAGGTAAGTACTCCGATCTCTTGTGTGATTAATATTATGATTTGTAGAAGGGTAGAAATGGAACGTAGAATAGAGATTTAGTATTTGAACCCTAGGACTAGTATACCCCAACAAAAACATAAGAGTTAAATGCCTAACTAAACAAACCTGAGGTTAAGTCGCTGAGTTAGGGTGTGGCAACCCCTGTGCGCATGCCTAGGAATGGTTTTAGTGGGAGCTTGGTATTTAAGCAGTCCGTGTGACTCACCTCCTCTCCACTCGAATCCTACCTGGTGCGTAGCTTTGGTTCACCCTGACCAAGAAGACTCGGTCATAGGCTAAACCTAGTAACTAAAACCCGAAAGGGAACTAGCCATTTTATATATATATATAAGAACCCTAATTTTAAAACTCTTGAAATCATTTTTCTTTAATTTGTGAATACTATTTTTTCTGACACAATTTTTCGAAAAAAATTTTGATTTATAAAATTACAAAAATACCCCTAGTGGTAAAATTACAGAAATGCCCTTGGTTTATAAGAATGTCTAAAATACCCACAGTTCTAATCAACGTTTTCATTTATTTTATAACAAGTCCAAAAACCCTTATTTGTAAAATATCAAAAATACCTTGATTTTAGAAAATTACAAAATTGCCCCAAACTTACCAAAATTTCCAAAATGACCTTGATTTCCAAAATTTTTGCAACTTCATCATTTTGGAAAATAAATTTCTCAAAAAGAACCCTCAAAGTTTTGCAAATTTTGAAATATCCCCAAATTATTAAACTTTACAAATTTACCCTGGTTTATTACCAAAATACCCCCAAAATTCAAAATTACCAAAATACCCCTAGAATTTCCAAATTTACCGAAAAGCCCTGGGATTTTAAAATTTTCAAAATACTTTTTGACAAAATTGCCAAGAAACCTTATTTTGAAAAATTACGAAAATACCCCTATAGGGCAAATGACGAAATTACCCCTGGGGCAGGGAATTATCAGAAATGCCCAAAGTGGTGAAGTGAATGTTGTGGATGAATGTGAATGTGAATGTGATTCTCTGAATTAGAATAGTGAACTTAAACTGAAATTTTGATTGATCGAAAGAACTACTTCTAGAAACTTCTTATCATAAAATTTGCTCGTGGATAAACAGTGAAACAAAATTTCTAATGCATAAAACTTTTTAATCAGATTAAATCGCGACGTTAAAAATGAGTTCTAAGGGACGTGAACTTAGAGATTGTGCCTGGAAAGTATGATGGTTCTATTAAGATCGAAAGCAAGATAAGCATAGTCTTGTGAGAAGGATTGTACGACTGTTAGTAAGTAATTTTGAGGACGAAATTATTTTTAAGGAGGGTATAACTGTAACATCCTAGATTAGGGGTTATGCGTTTGTGCATAATTCATAAGTAGTAGGTCTTGGCAGTGTTTGGAAGTGAATTAAGGGTTTTTAAAATCCTAGGATGGAAGAGAAAGCTTTGGACAATTATTGGTTTTAAGTTAAAACAAGAAGTGATGTGGAAAAGTGGCAAGGGACGCCACCTAAGGTGCAAGGGTTATGGCATCAAGTGAAGTACTTTGAGGAAGAGGTTCAATCCCATTGTGTGCATTTTGCTTAATTTTATGAAATAGCATGTTTATGTGATATGTGGTGTGCATTTTTAGAACCTTGGAAATGTATGGAAATGTAAGGAAATGTATGGAAATGTATGGAAATGTATAGAAATATAAGGAAATGTATGGAAATGTATGGAAATGTATGGAAATATAAGGAAATGTATGGAAATGTATGGAAATATATGGAAATGTAAGGAAATGTATGGAAATGTAAGGAAATGTAGGGAAATGTCCTGGAAATGTAAGGAAATGCTTTAGAAATGATAAGTTTAAAGGAGGGAAACGAACGTTTTTGGAAACTTGAAAATGTAAGGAAATGTCTTAGAAATGATAATTTTTAAGGCAAGGTGGCCTTAAGAAAATTAATAGAAGAAATTTGACACAAAAATGGGCTTGAAAAGTGACAAGGAGGCACCACTTAAAGCCCAAAGAATGATGCCACCAAAGATGTGTGCAAGCTTAGGTTTAAGCGACAAGGAGAGCATTTTGAGAGTGTTTTTATGTTCGAATTGGGCTTGCCGCCCAATTCGTTATTAAAGCTAAACTAATCATAGGGAGGCACCACTTAGGTGGAAAATTTGGGCCTCGTATGGCCGTAAGAAGTCCAATAGAATAAGTTTAAATTCGGCTCATCAAGGGAAGGGTGGACTGAGATCTAGCTAAGACTTTAAGTGATTTTATTTAATTACTTAAAGAGGAAGAAATGGACTGACAATAGGGACTCTTAAGGGAAGAGTTTAATTCTCCTTAAAACTCTGCTAAATAGGTGGATAAATGATGATTTATTTTAGATTATTTTCAAAGAGATAATTGAGGATTATTCTTTAATTTTAATTAAAGAGATAAAGCTATCAAAACAGTAAGAGTGATGGCCAAGTAAGGGATTCTAAGTTAGTAATTTTGCTATAAAAGGAAAAGAGGGCCATTCATTCTTTTTCTAACTCTCTTTCTCGCCAAATTCTCTCTAGCAAATATCTCATTTCTTCATTGTTTTGCTGTCGAAAATACACCTTGTGTAGCCGAAACTTTATTACCTCAAACTCTTTTCTCTTCTTCTTTCATAATCTTCCAAAAGTTGAAAGTTTGCTAAAATCAAGGCCATAGCTGAATAGTTTTGAGACTTCAAACAAGGGGTTGTTGACTTCTGTATTAAGGGTAAGAACTAGTTATCATTCGATTTTCATCCTTTTTCTTTTAAGATTTGTCGAAATCTAGGACTAACCCCATTAATATCTTGTTACCGAAACTTTGAGGAGATCTTTTTGGGATTTGTTTAAGTCAACTACAAGAAGGAGAAGCTCTTTTCCCGAAGGTACACCATAGGCCGCGTGCTCCTAATTATTCGGTGAATTTCAGGATTTAAAATCCACAAGGTAAGACATGCGAATATTCGGCCAAGGCCTATTTTTAGTGTTTTAGATCTAGTTCATATTTATTCAAAAGCCGGAACTAACCCCTGATGAGATTTAGTGCTTGGCCGAATACAAGAAGAAGCATAGCAGTAATTTCGAGATTTGAATAATCATCAAATCGACACCAAAGGTAAGTTTAAGAATACTAATCCCATGGATTTGGAATTATGGCGAATGGCTTTTTATTAAAGTAATAAGTGATAAATCAAATGTAGGGATTAAGGATCTAAGCATTAGATCAAGCTTTTCGGATCTCAAGGAATTGCTGTTTAATCGATGTGTACCCCACACTATATCATAATATATTTTATGGCTACGCTTAATTAATATATGTGATATTAAGAATATGAAAGTGGCTAAGGTACCATGTTATGGTATAAAGTACTGTGCACGCTTCCTACTCCTACAAGGATTATGAAATATGTTAATTGTAACATAAGAATAAGAATAAGAATGTGAACTCTGGCATATTTATGCATATTACTATTATATGGGGCATATGGGTTTATTTTTGGGGAAGTGAATGTGGTGACCTAAGACCACAAACACGGTGACCTAAGATCGTGATATCTGAATGTGGTGACCTAAGACCACAGTAATCTGAATGTGGTGACCTAAGGCCACAGAAATCTGAACGTGGTGACCTAAGACCACTAATGCGGTGATCTAAGACCGCGATATGGAGTGTAGCGGAAGGAGGGTCGACTTAGTAGTCCCCACAGTGTACCGGTTGGTACGGGGGAGTGTAGCGGATGGTTTAATAGGTTTGGGTTTTGGGAATGCATCATAAATTGTATGCTATGATATGAATGTGTAATAATTGTTATGCCTGATTCGATTATGATTTAGTGCCGTGTACACATTGTGTCTGTTGACTCACCCTGTTGTGGGACCATATTTCAAGTGATGAACAGTGATGGACCGGGACGGCAGAACTTGTGGTGGCCATGCTCAACTTGGAAGTTTTTATTTTTAATGGACATTTTTATTTCATTTAAGTACTTTGAACTATTTGGATTTGTTTGATGTAATAAGGCCATAAGGCCATGGTGAACCATTTTATTTCATTTATTGCTTAATTATGTTACAAATTTTATTGAGTTAAAGACTAAGTAATTCATTTTTTAATATACTCTATATGTTTTATCACTTAATATTAAAAAGGGTTTTCAAAATAAAATTTAATCCGTTTCAACACATGCCCAACCCAAAACAATATTTTTTAGAATCACACAAGTTTTCTAAGTTACAAAAGAACTTGAAACTAGTTTACTTGAGGAACATACCAAATCGGTCAAAGCTCGTGGGTGGGTTTAGGGTGTTTCACTTATGTTTACGTGACATATTGGGATTACTTTGATGCCATGTATACGAATGTATGAAATGTCAAATGGATATATATATGTGAATATATTTCCTTTTATGTGAAATTACTAAGTGTAAAGTATATACTTATTGTATATACATATATATGTGATCCTATTGAATTATGTGTATTGAAAATATGAGTAGTTGGCAAAGAGTATTAACCTATATGTGAATTATATGATGAGATTATAAATTGAAGTCTTAAGGTAAAATAGTGATGATGGTTAAGCTAAATGAGCTTTAGCATTTGACATTAGTAGATCATTTAAGTACTAAGCTTTGAAATATTGATATTAGATGTTTGGATATATGAGAGTTTAAATGAACATGTGTTTATGTAATTAAATAGGTAATTCAGATGTACACAGCCCTTTACTTGTTCGAATATTTATGTGAACTTATTGAGTTTCATGTATGTGTAATATGAATAAATTATAAAGAAAGGATGTTTTATATTTTGAATTTGAGGCTGAGTTGGTAAGTTGTATACTAATGGTAAGGAAATGATAAGTGTTATGTTAAGTGAGGTAAAAGCATTCGGTTTTGAAGGACTTTCGAGTTAAGCTATTTTATTCAATGTTATTACTTGATTGTTTTAATATGTTAGAATGTCCAATTGGTATATTATGATTGCTTAAGACTTACTAAGCTAAATTAGCTTACTCCGTGTGTTCATCGTTCTATTTTATAGATTTTGATCAAGCTAAGAGCTCAGGGGATCGTCATCAAAGTCATCCACACTATCAACCTATTTTGGTACTTTTGAGTTTGGATTTTAAACTAAAGGTATGTATAGGCTAGACTAAGTTTTGAGCTATGAATTTGTTCTTGTATATATTAGCCATGCGAAAATGGCTTAACTTGGATCATTAGAGTTAGACTTGGCTTTATGAGTTCATGATTGAGTGTTTAATGTGTTTGGTTATATCAATTTGATTATGACTTAATTATATGTAGTATATGATTGCTATATTTTGTAAATAATGTGGTGTATGAGTTGATATATGTATATGATGGATATGGCAAGTATGTTCTGATTAGTTGTAATGGATAGTTAAAAGAATATGATATGAAGTTCAGGTATACTAATATGTATATGTGACTTAGGTGTACAATGAGATGTTGTTTGTGTTTTAATGTTTCTTTTAATTTAATGGCTGAATTATGGTATTTTGGTCTTTATTGCTTTCGGCCATGGCATTTAAGCACCATGGTAGTGTATTTCATAATGAGATTGTGCATGTGACAATAGCATGATTGATTTATGTTATACATGTCAGGCATAGGATCAAGTATTTAGCTCACCTTAGAAATATATCTTATTGTATATCACGTGTGTGTTGGATATTCATATGACTTGACCGAAATGTTGAGGTGGTTGACAAATATGGTTCTATTATGCATGTTTGGTAAATCATGAATGGAAAGTTCATTATGTAGTAGTTGGTTATATTTATGTAATTTGAAACAATAAGGTTGAAGTTGGGAAATGATTAGTACCATATTCAAATGTGTTTGGATTAATGATTGATGAGGATTTACTGTGAAGTGATTAAATGAAACATGAATTGAGAAGATAGTATTATAATGAAATTTTCATATTCGGTTATGTTCTTATAAATAAATTGAGATGTACTTGCTTGAAATGAGTTTATTTAGTTTATTTGAATATGATTGAACAAGATACCATGCAACTATACATATGTATGTTTATATTTAGTGATTTCTATTTATTTTTTTTAGAAAAGCCATTACAAGCATGTGTATCGGCTAATGTGGTTTAAAAGATCAAGTGGATAGTATTCATTGTTAATTATATTGATGAGTTATTTGTGAATTTCATTAAAGGGATTAAATTTTTGTATGTTATTATCTAAGCATATTCGTGTTGTTTAATTTACTTTCGGATGAGACTATGTGAACAGTAATTGTTTATGGCTACTTGTGTTTTGTTCAGTAATGCCTTACAACCCAATCCAGCGACGGACAGGGGTTAAGGGTGTTACATTTCTCCCACTTCCTTTTCTAGAAGTAAATTCTCTCTCTAGGAAGACACCAGTCCGAGCAACAAACGTTTTGTTCTCAGTGGGAATAAAGAAATAATATCCTTTGGTTTCTTTTGGATACCCCACAAAAATACACCTTTCAGATTTGGGTTCAAGCATAGTAGACATCTGACAGTTAACATAAGCTTCACAACCCCAAATTTTCATAAAAGGCATACTGGGATGTTTCCTAGTCCATATCTCATATGGCTTCTTTTAAACCGATTTAGAAGGAACACGATTTAGTGTGAAAGCAGCTGTCTCAAGAGCATGTCCCCAAAAAGAAGTCGGTAGATCAACATGACTCATCATGGATCAAACCATGTCTAACAAAGTTCGATTTCTTCTCTCAGATACTCCATTCCATTGAGGAGTACCAGGAGGAGTAAGTTGTGAGACAACCACATTCCTTCAAAAGATCATCAAACTCTAGGCTCAAATACTCTCCACCTCGATCAGATCGAAGTGACTTGATAGTTTTGCCTAGTTGATTTTGTACTTCATTTTTGAATTCCTTGAACTTTTCAAGGGACTTAGACTTATGGCGCATGAGATAAACATACCCATATCTGCTGAAATCATCAACGAAAGTAATGAAGTAGTGAAATCCACCTCTGGCCTATGTATTTATTGGTCCACATACATAAGAATGTATTAGGCCCAATAAAATGTATTAGGCCCAATAAATCACTAGCTCGTTCACTTTTACCAATAAAAGGAGATTTAGTCATTTTTCCCAATAAGCAAGATTCACATACTTCAAATTGTTCAAAAACAAATGAGTTCAAGAGACCATCTTCATGTAGTTTGGATATGCGTTTCTCACTTATGTGGCCCAAACGACAATGCCAGAGATAAGTTTGATTTGAGTCATTTATTTTAGATCTTTTAGTATTTATGTTGGAAATGGGATTCGTTTGATCTAAAATATAGAGGCCATTAATCAATTGTGCCGAACCATAGAAAACTTTATTGAGATAAAAGGAACAACAATTATTCTTAATAATTATCTCAAAACCAATTTTGTCTAAACAAGAAATTGAAATAATGTTTTTAGTCAAATTGGGCAGAAAATAACTGTAACACCCCAATCCCGGCCCAAACACTACAACCGGATCTGGTATGTCACTAAGAAAATTTTTATAAAACCAATCGTGTAGACAGAAAGCCCAAATGTAAACTAAAATGTGCCTTAACAATCAAAAGCCCAAAACTGAATTACATGTCTTTGTTTAAAGAAATTAAAATAAGAATAAATAATAAAGGCCCATAATAAAACTAAAATGTAAACTAATGGCCCATGGCCTTATTACAACGTAGTTTGAATCCATAACATAAAATACTTTGAAAAAAACTATTAAGTGGAACTTTTCGCCAGATCCACATTCTTTTGCATGGCCACCTTGTGCTCCACTCCGGCCCGATCTGATGCACTAATTGTCACCTAAAAGGTTAGTTTAATTGGGTGAGTCGCGAGACTCAGTTTGCAACCTCATGCACCACTAGATTTGGGCCTCATAAAACATAATAATAATTTCATTTACATAGATAACAAATAATATGCAAAGCCCAACCCATTTTCCTAGGTTTCCATCCGCTACACGCCCCCGTACCAACCAAACACACCATTGGGGATTTCTATAATCAACCCACACTGCTACACGCCAAGATAGCAGTCATGCTGATCATCAGCATATATTGGCTGAAGCCCTTATAACAGATCACGGCATTAGCCGCTACAGCAAACCACGGTATAAACCACTACGCATATACATATACATATAACTTCCTCCTTTCATCACCCAACCTATGCAAACATGTACAACAATTTACTTGTAACATATAATTAGATTATTTACTAACCTGGTTCTCCGCTGTTTAAATCTAAGATTTTGGCTTTTAACGTAACATATAAAACTTATGAACATATATATATTAATAATCAGATCTAGATGGTGGGGAAGTATTACACACCTGATATCGCGAAATCCAATATTCTTAGTCGATGTCCTTGCTATCCGGATCTATTATCCTCAATCTATAACTTTTCTTAAAAGCTAGAAAACTGTGAAAATATGCCCTCTCCTATATTCGGCCATGGTTAGTATTCTACCCGATTTTATATATATAAATAAACAAATCCTCTTACCTTGAAATCCTGAAAGTAAAACGATTCTATAACTTAGAGATCTATGCGATTGGCCTCCTTCTTCAAATCCCAGAATGCCGAAAAGAAGTGTGAAATAAGAGATTAGTTTCTAATAGCCATTTGGCTAAGGACTTTAAAAAGCCGAAAGAACATTGAAATCCTGAAATCAACACTTACCTATTGTTTCTTTTAGATTCCGGCACAAGCAGACTCCATTAAAGAGGATTCGGCTTATATGGACAAAGAGGGAAATCGATAGGCATTAGTACACATGATTCGGGTTAGATCTTAGGAAAAGAAAGAGTGAAATCGAATAGAACAAAATCTCAAAACTCACCGAATTACAGAGGAGTATTTGGCTTACGGTGCACCTTCGAGAAACAGAGATCTCACCTAATGGTTCGGCTATAGAGGAAGAAGTCGTGCACCAAGAGTATTCAGCCTTCAGAAGGGTTTTCGAGGAGAGGAGAAACACTAAGGAGTTTTGTCTTATGATGTGATTTCAGGAAAAAGAAAAGAAAGAAAACTTAGAGGGAGAATGGAGTGGAGATTTCGGCAGAGAAAAGAAAAGATGGAGAGAATTTTTGTTAGCGAAATTTTAGCTAGCCTATACTAAACCGATTTCCGCCCTCCTGTAGCTGAGTTTCGGCCAACTCTCTCCTCTCTTGATAGTCTTTAAATATCATGATAACTCAATCCTTATCTTACCTTTAGGAGAGCCCACATAAAGCCAACTCTTCCCTTTTTAATTATCAACTTTTATCACATAAATTAAAAGAAAAAGACTCCTACAAAAAGAAGCCTAATTGCCGTCCAACCCCCTTCCCTTCTTAGTGTCGAAATTTTGCCCCAACACTTGGGCCTCAAGTGGCCAGACATAGCCCAATAACCTTCCTCCTTGTGACGCCACCATTAATGCCCACTTAGAGCACCTTTTGTCTTCGGGCCACAAGCCCAGCTTGCTACTAATCTATTATCTAACATAAATTATGAACTAACACCATCTATCAACCACCTAACCCAAATTTTAAAGCCCAACCTATCACTTAAACTACCCAGAACATTAATTTAAACCCTAATCCATATATTTAATCAAGGCCTCTGCCCGAGCATATTAAACCAACATCTCATATAAATGCACAAGCCCATATTTAGAATGTTACAGTTCTACCCTCCTTAAAAAAATTTCGTCCTCGAAATTTCCAACTAACTAGAAATCATACTACCTAAGTCTCACCACTATGCTTTCGCTGCGCACTCTAATTCTAAAGCCAAAATAAACACTTAGTATACTATAGTAGGGTATGCACCATTATTCGCATCTGAAGCATCTTCGTCCCCTTCTACTCATTTCTTCGTCCCCTTGTACTCATTCTTTCGATCGACGTTTATCTGATTAAGAATTTTATGAATAATTAATTCTTCCCACTTATTAACCGCGAACAATCTTATGTAAAATCATTTCGATAGTAGTTCTTTCGAATTAGAATTCTATCTACGGGTTTAGTTCTCAAGTCGATACTTCCTAGTCCTAGAGTTCACCTTCAGTCAACATTCAGCACATATCATCATAAAAATAGCCTTTTAAACTTACATTCACCACCTAATGGTATTTTTATCGTTTCACTACCCAGTGGTATTTTCGTAATTTTACCTATAGGGGTATTTTCATAATTTTTTTAAAATAGTGTATCTTGGTGATGTTTCAAAATAAGGGTATTTTGGTAACTTTGCAATTCGAGGGTATTTTGGTAATTTTGAAATCTGAAGGTATTTTTGGTAATTTTGAAATTTGGGGGTATTTCGGTAATTTTACAATTGAGGGGTATTTTGGTCATTTTACAAATTAGGGTAATTTAGTAATTTTAAAAAATAGGGTGGTTGGTCCCTTTCGGGTTTAAATTATAAATTTTGGCCCGTCAACAAGTCCTCATGGCTAAGGTGAATAGTCACTACGCACCAGGTAGGATTCCAGCGAAGAGGAGGTGAGTCACTAGGACTGCTTAAATACCAAGCTCTCCCTGTATCCACTCTTAGACATGCATATGCCTGTTGCCACACCCTAACTCGGCGACTAGTTAACAGGATTTGTTTCGGTAAATTAAGTCTTATGGAATTTAAGAAGTTGTTTGAGTTAAGCCTATAGTCCATCAAAGTCTAATTAAACTAGCCTACGTCCCATAAAGCCCATCAAGCCCATATATATATATCACACAATGGTTTAGAGTACTTACCTGGTGGACTTGGGTCGGAGACGCAGGTGCCATGTCGAGCTAACAAACCTTTACTAAGAGAAATCCATGTTTTAAAAACCCATTTTTAGAAAATCTTTTGGGCCCAAAATCCCAAAGTCGAGTTTTGAACCGGGCTTGATACCAATTTGTAACACTCCAAACCCGGCCCAAACACTACAACCGAATTTGGTATGTCACTAAGAAAATTTTTATAAAACCAATTGTGTAGACAGAAAGCCCAAATGAGATTTATATAAAATGTGCCTTAATAATCAAAAGCCCAAAACTGAATCACATGTCTTTGTTTTAAAAAAATTAAAATAAGAATAAATAATAAAGGCCCATAATAAAACTAAAATGTAAACTAATGGCCCATGGCCTTATTACAACGTAGTTTGAATCCATAACATAAAATACTTTAAAAAAAAACTATTAAGTGTAACTTTTCACCGGATCCACATTCTTTTGCATGGCCACCTTGCGCCCACTCCTACCAGGTCGATGCACTAATTGTCACCGAAAGGTTAGTTTAGTTGGGTGAGTCATGAGACTCGGTGTGCAACCCTCATGCACCACTAGATTTGGGCCTCATAAAACATAATAATAATTTCATTTACATGGATAACAAATAATATGCAAAGCCCAACACATTTGCCTAGGTTTCCATCCGCTACACGCCTCGCACCAACCAAACACACCATTGGGGATTTCTACAATCAACCCACACATTATATCGCCAAGATGGCACTCATACGCTCATCAACATATATTGGCCGAAGCCCTTATAACAGATCACGGCATTAGCCGCTACAGCAAATCACAGTATAAACCGCTACGCATATACATATACATATAACTTCCTCCTTTCATCACCCAACCCATGTAAACATGTACAACAATTTACTTGTAACATATAATCAGATTATTTACTAACCCGGTTGTCCGCTGTTTAAATCTAAGATTTCGGCTTTTAACGTAACATATAAAACTTATGAACATATATATATGTTAATAATCAGATCTAGATGGTGGGAAAGTATTACACACTTGATATCGCGAAATCCAATATTCTTAGTCGATGTCCTTGCTATCCGGATCTATTATCCTCAATTTATAACTTTACTTAAAAGCTAGGAAATTGTGAAAATATGCTCTCTCCCATATTCGGTCATGGTTAGTATTCTACCCGATTTTATATATATAAATAAACAAATCTTCTTACCTTGAAATCCCGAAAGTAACACGATTCTACAACTTAGAGATCTATGCGATTGACCTCCTTCTTCAAATCCCGGAATGCCAAAAAGAAGTGTGAAATAAGAGATTAGTTTCTAATAGCCATTCGGCTAAGGACTTTAAAAAGCCGAAAGAACATTAAAATTTCAAAATCAACACTTACCTATTGTTTCTTTTAGATTCTGGCACAAGCAGACTCCATTGAAGAGGATTTAGCTTATATGGACAAAGAGGGAAATTGATAGGCATTAGTACACATGATTCGGGTTAGATCTTAGGAAAAGAAAGAGTGAAATTGAATAGAACAAAATCTCGAAACTCACCGGATTACAGAGGAGTATTCAACTTATGGTGCACCTTCAAGAAACAGAGATCTCACCTAATGGTTCGGCTATAGAGGAAGAAGATGTGCACTAAGAGTATTTGGCCTTCAGAAGGGTTTTTGAGGACAGGAGAAACACTAAGGAGTTTCGGCTTATGATGTGATTTCAGGAAAAAGAAAAGAAAGAAAACTTAGAGGGAGAATGGAGTGGAGATTTCGGCAGAGAAAAGAAAAGATGGAGAGCATTTTTGTTATCAGAATTTCGGCTAGCCTATACTAAACCGATTTTTGCCCTCCTATAGTTGAGTTTCAGCCAACTCTCTCCTCTTTTGATAGTCTTTAAATCTCATGATAACTCAATCCTTATCTTACCTTTAGGAGAGCCCACATTAAAGCCAACTCCTCCATTTTTAATTATCAACTTTTATCACATAAATTAAAAGAAAAAGACTCCTAAAAAAGAAGCCTAATTGCCGTCCAACCCCCTTCCCTTCTTAGTGCCAAAATTTTGCCCCAACACTTGGGCCTCAAGTGGCCAGACATAGCCCAATAACCTTCCTCCTTGTGACGCCACCATTAATGCCCACTTAGAGCACCTTTTGTCTTCGGGCCACAAGCCCAGCTTGCTACTAATCTATTATCTAACTTAAATTATGAACTAACACCATCTATCAACCACCTACCCAAAATTTTAAAGCCCAACCTATCACTTAAACTACCCAGAACATTAATTTAAACCCTAATCCATATATTTAATCAAGGCCTCTGCCCGAGCATATTAAACCAACATCTCATATAAATGCACAAGCCCATATTTATGATGTTACAATAACAATCCTCTAAACATAAATCAAGTCCACTAGGCAAAGATAAAGTATATGTTCCCACAGCTAATGCAGCAACTTTTGCTCCATTTCTAACTCACAGGTCCACATCTCCTCTAGCCAAAGTCCTACTCCTTTGTAGTCCCTGTACAGAAGTACAAATATGAGAACCACAACCAGTATCTAATACCTAAGAAGTAGTAGTTGATAAATTAATATCAATAACATAAATACCTAAAGCAGACGTTTCGCTTGCTTTAGCCTTCTTGACTTCCTCAAGATAGGTAGGGCAGTTCTATTTCCAATGTCCAATCACACCACAATAAAAACCCAAGCTTAGACAGGCTTTCAATATAGCAAATCATCTTAAGGACATGAGGTCCTACTGGGCTTCCTTCAGCCAACTTACATTGGAATAGGGCCTTTAGAGATATCGAACCTCTCTTGCCGTGCTTGCCCCTGATAAAGTTCTTTCAGGTGCTCGATCATATCATAAGCAACCATGTCCTCATGTTACTTCTGAAGCTCAGGATTCATAGTGGAAAGCATAAGACATCCAACATCTACCATGTCATCGAGATACTTCTTGCAAGCATCTTTATCAGTCCTCGAGGCATTAGCAGGTGGTTCATTAGGAAGTGGTTGTTCAATGACATATAATTTTCGTTCTTGTTTGAGGACAATCCTCAAGTTACGGAACCAGTCAAGAAAATTCAAACCATTTAATTTGTCCTTTTCAAGGACCGATCACAATGAGAGTGTGCTAGTGTTTGCAGCCATAATATATCTACAACAATTAAATATGCGTGTGACTAAATTTACCAATTTTATATCAATCATTAAAAAGACTTTATTAAATGATGTTCCCACTATTTTATTTCAAAATTAATAACCCTCATATATTAATTTCGGAAAAACTTTCTCAAAAGTATTTCTAGTGGGTTAAGGATTCATATTTCACCTCCTCTTAAGTCCGCTTTGGCTTTACTCTTAAGACTGTGGTTATTTAGGTGAGCAACATTTGCTAATTACATCATATGTAACTCCTAATATTTGGTGAACAACTCTTGTTCTAATCATCTTATGATTTATCCAATTTACTTGCCTCTAGGTTTCTAATCCTATTAGAGTAACCTAGTTAAGTCATTAACCAATTTTTAACCAGCGAATATCACTTGTTTATTCTTCGCGTTTAACCAAGATAAATACTAATACTTCGCTTTGGCAGAACCTACATAGTATTGATCGAGGCCTTAACGAGGGCAAAATTGGAAGGCCATGTTGACTTAATATTTTAATAGAGGGATTTTATTAAGGTTGTTCCATCTCACCAATTGTGGTCTACTTTAGTCAATTTAGTCTTTTAATTGATCTCATCAATTAATGGGGTTTATTATTATCAAATTTTAATATATAAAAATTGGCATGCTTTAGACATCCATAGCATCTCATACATGAATAAATAAATCAATAAATAAATGCAATAGTTATAGCCCATAAACTAAGGTGATTCAACCCAAGTCAATAGGAGAACCAAAAGGAAACCTAAAGGTGTAAGCCGTTTCACAAGCTATCAATCCACAATAGTTGTCCCAACTTCCTTTTCGTCTACCCCACAGCAACTCTTGCAAATTACAATATGCAGAAACTCATTTTACATATGAGGGAGTAAGATGAGAAGAGAAATACAAGAGAATAGTAGTAAGGCACAACATGCAGGCCATATTTATATATATAAAATTACAACCTTTTATCAAATGGGTCATCGGGCTATAACTATGCATTTCAAACACCGTGCATGTCAAAAATAGCATACATAATTCAACGCTTTTGCTAAGGTGAATTATAAAATATCCTTTCAACCTTTTGTGGCCTATCAAGTTTATAAATTTATTTTATTAACAAAACATACTGTAATAAGAAGATGGGGTCTGAGGCAATCAAAGGAAGCAGGCCGAAGACCCGTGGCCGGAGCTGTCCTCAGAACTCCATTCCCAAAATATGAAAGGGAATGTCACGGTAGAAGCTAAGGGTGCGGGGGTGGAGCCCCTACGGTACGAACCGCATACCCCAGTCAAATGAAACCTCACAATTTGATCACTTTTATCAACAGAATCGTGTTTTCAGAATTTTAATCCTTGAGGTTTCATATCGAAACAACCCTTGTTCCACTAGCCAGTTAACTCTTACTGGAAACTGTAATTACCACCGCCGCATTATTACAGTTTTGTTAATAGTTAACAGTAATAACATAAAATCGAATAGGCCACAACACCATGATTAACATTTAATCAATTATTGAAAGGAACAGTTATCAGGTTATGCTTAAACGATTTAAACAATCGAAAACGGAATAAAATTAAAGCATGCATCTCATACAATTGCATCACCCAAGTATTTAAACCCGAGTTCATATCACACAAGTGCTCTGATACCATTGTTGGAGCGTCGGCACCCCCATGGCGCAGCAAAATAAAATTAATTCCGGTGATCCAAACCATGAATCCATGTGTGAGGAACGAATCGGGGTGAAATAAAGGTTTCAAAATTACCAAAACTTCAATCTGAGTAGACAGCTGCTAGACGGTTGCTAGACCTCACAAATAATCTCTTAGGGTTTTCTATTAAGCTTTGTATCTTTTTAATACCTTTTATAATTGGTATCTCTTAAATGTATCATAAAATTAAATAAATACAATAAAGTTTTTAACCGAAAATCATAATTACATTAATTATATCCAAAAATTATAATTACATTAATTATAACAAGGATTTCGGTAAACTATATTTATTTAAATGTATATACGAATCAAATTCATATATTAATAGAACTATGTTGTCATTATGTGTGCAACATCCTTGTACATATAATATGTTCAATATTTGATTGCCCAATTAAATTAATTCTTTAATTAATTTAATTCATGTGACAACCAAACACAATACCAACTATGTTTTATTTCATTCATTTCAACCATAGGGTGTGACCCTGTAGGTTCTTGCAACATTAGCAGTAATACTAGAATGATTCTAATGTTACAAATAATGAATGGCATCTAGCAATGCATCATTGCTACCTAAGCTACAAGAAGTCATGATTCGACATAACCTTTTGTGATTAACCTTTCATGCATTAATCCTTAAGTCCTTTATCTTTAGAACGGATACAAGTCATGGGATAGTCACACTTGCATAGCCCATCCCATGTTTCTTGATATCTTGAGTAGGCTATGATATACAAATTAGTATGACATCTCATATCAACTTATTTTAGCATGGCCATGCATTTCTAGTCTTACTCAATCAAGTGGCGTAAGATATTACTCCTATTATGTAGGAGGGACTTATCCTATATTGATCAACCATATCCCTCTACATAGATTGTGGTATATCCAACATTAGCCTTTATAGAATAACTTGTTACGGTGTACGTTTGACTGTATCAAAATATACAACTCACGATGTTGGGATAATGATGATCTCAAGTTTGAGGATCATATACATATTAATCACTATAAGTAATGTTGTGACAATTACATAATAATCCAAGAAACATACTCATAGCGGGTCAATCCAATATGTTGTTCTCTAACACACATATTCATGCATTGATTTTGACACTCCATATCAATGACAACTCTTTATCATCAATCAACTATATGTTAGTCTTAATGCATTATTGTTGTCCTAGTCAACAATAATACTTGACTAAGGATCTTTTAAGAATAATCATATTATTCTCAGGACATTATTATAAAACAATTTATTTGTACACACAGAAAGAAAAAAAATTGAAATAATAATGACAACGCTTTATATTAATAAACATGGTAAATCAAGTATGTTGTTACAACCATCTCATGATTGATCTTTGGGCATACTTTTACAGATACAAGTCCCCATTTCACCATTAAGAATGATGCAATAGAAAATTAAAGTTATACACCGTATTACTAGATCCACTCATGTTCGCGCAAACCCCATCTGTAACATCATTAATTCTAATAAATACCATTCCAAGCAATTGTAAGATTTGTTCAGGTCTAACTTCAAAGCCAATATCATTTGCTCTCCATCCGCTTTTGTTTAAACGTATGCAAGACTTCATAGGACAAAAGAACATTGTCAGTGATTAACCTCTTGAGAATGAACGCACGTTGTACCTCATCAATACAGAGGTCGAGAATCTTTCAAAGTCAATTTGCAATAGTCTTAACAATTATCTTATACAACACTTTACAAAAACTTAAAGGTCGGAAGTTAGTGATATTTATAGGGCATACCACCTTCGGAATGAGCGCTTTATAAGTGTTGTTACGCCTCGCCAAATATTTATCGTTGTTGAGGATTTCTAGACAGAACACACCTACATCCTTCCTGATAATATGCCAGAATTTTTGGTAGAACAATGCTGGGAAACCATTTGCTCCCGAAGCCTTCGTCTGACCTATCACCTTTATGGCTGCCACTAATTCCTCTTCCCATATTTTTCTTCAACATATTATTCATATCATCAATCATGCACCTCTCCACTCTGGACAAAATGTGATCAACATTACCTACTCCCTGTGTTGAAAAAAGACCCAAGAAATACTCTTTCGTAATACGATCCATCTCATTAAAGACTAAGGCCAAACAACCATCCTTCTACTATAAATCACATATTTTCTTAGTATGTCATCTCTGAGAAGCAAAGTTATGAAAAAAAGGAAGTAATCCTATCTCCCAACTTCAACTAGTGCGCCCTCACCCATTTTTCTCAATACCTCTCCTCCTTCTCAATCTACATATTAATGAGAAAGTGAACATCAGTAATTCTATTAGCATTTATAGTCCATCGTTAAGCTTAAAAAGTTTATTCAAAATGTCTCCTGTACTTGAATCCTACAAATGCTTGATTTTCGACTCACAAGAATCTTCTAAGCACCACCAGGATTCAAAGCGAAACCATCCTATTTTCTTTATGTATCCTCCTGATCCGTTTGTAAGATCAAAGAGAAATGGTCAAAGAAAAATGAGATAGTTGTCGTAAGGAGAAATTCAGGAAAATATGCATCCAATTCGAAGAGGTGACTCCATGATCAACATGTTCCCAAATGTTCTTCTCATGCAAATTTCCCCTCTCCCATGTGAACCACACCCGAGTATCTAATATCATGAAGTTGGCAAGCCTCCAACACCCTCTAAAACACTTCCATACTTATATCCTCCCTCGGCAGTCCACATTGCTTTTCGAAAGAATATAGGTTGTCATTAAAATCATCGCAAACTAACCAGGCAAAACATGGGAAGTCCCAAGGGTTTTCATTAAGTTCCATGTGTTAGATTTCTCTCGAAGATCAGGATCCCCATAAAAACCAGTAAATCTCCAATGAGTTCTATCCGAACCCTCATATATCTCGACATCAATCTACTTTAGTGAGAAACTCAGTAGTTGAATCAAATCATGATCATTCCATCCTAAACATAATCCACCTTGCAAACCATTCGTTGTAACATCAATACCATTCTAATATCCACACAATTTCTTAACCATTTCCATTTGTCGAGAAGCTTTTCCTCCATAAAGAAGATAAGTTGGTGATGATAGACTTTAAACATGTGATGAAGTTTGCAAATTGCTCGTGGGTCCCCCTAACTAAGGACATTCCAACATAGAATCTTCATGGTGTCTGGTTGACTTGCCTACAAGCAGCCGCCAATATTTTTTGAAATGGAGCTTCAACACGCTCATCATTGATCTCTAGCAAATCTATACCCACAAAAATAATGGAATCCATAGTATCAACATAAAGCATGTTCTTCCCATCTAGAGTCGCAAGTAGGGAATTTTCATCATCATGCTCCTTATTCAACCTATCCGCCCCAATCATGTTGCCTTTTTCGAAAAGGTCAATTCTATCTAACGAACCTTTTAAATTGATCCCGAGAATGAGATTGATATTATGCCATGATGTCATCCACTATCTCCCTCGTAAAGTATCACCCAAAACCAACTCACTCCCTCCATCCCGTAGCCAAATGTTGTTTGTCATAGCAACCCTTTTAGGTTGCACATGGAGAGACAAATCCTAGTGCAATTCTAATCCTTCCCCCTGGTTAAGGCGTAGTGGACAGAAAGGGTCTCTATGTCCTAAACAACCACACAGAAAATAGAATAGAGTCAGTTTTTCATATTTGAAGGTAACATAGAAAATTTGCAATGGGGAAAGCATTATTCGCTTACGTTGCTTCAAAGGTTTACGAATATCAATGAGCACCCTAATCCGTAAAAAACTTTTCAACCCTCTAAGTAGTTGTTTTGAATCGTAATCCAAAAAAGTACCAATAAATTTTCCAAATTTTTGAGCTACTAATTCTAAAAAGAACCCTAGAGGAAAACCATGCACTTGGAACCAAAATGCAGAAGACACCAATGGAACAGTTAGAGGACCATCTTCCTCTCGCAGCCAATGAAAAAATAGAAGATGGCCATTAAAAGTCCAAGGGCATCGCTAATCACACAATCCACATCAAACTTATGGAAAAATTTAAAAAGAAACCACTTCGCCCCCAATTCTAAAATTTCCACTCCTCCCAAGGGGTGCCACATATTGGCCATGGTATTCCACATATCCTTAAAATTGACCACATTGGCAGTTAGGAAATAGCCCACCAAACAGAATTCATAAATTGATTGGTGTGAACCCTCATCACCAGAAAAAAAAAAGCCACGCTTATCCTTCGCCATCCACAATATACAAATCAACAAGTCCTTTCTCCATAAAATTCAAAGAAGTCGACTACACCAAGAAAAATAGCTCCAGTAGCGATCAAGTTTGACAAAACAAAAAGACAATATATAATAGCCTATTTTTCAGTGGTGCAGGAAACAGTGGTTTAGAACCACAATTTCGGTGTGTGAGTCTCGTAAATATTAATTATTTAATTAATATTTATGAGGTCATTAGTATTGTTTTAAAATTTGGTTTAGAAATTTTAATGTTTAGATTGTTAATTAAAGAAATAAGACTAAATTGAAAAAAGTGTAAAAGTCAATTGCTATTAGAATTTTAGTGCCGATTGAGTGACTAAGTAAAATAGTATGGTCTAATATGGTAAATAAACCATTTCAATAGTAAGTGGAAGGTAGGTAATGGGAAATGAATTAAAAATATGAGGTAATGGCATTTTTGTAATTAAGTTAAAATTAAAACAAAAGAAAACAAAAGAAATGGGTAATCTTTTTTTTATTTTGGCTGGAGAACCAAATGCCATAGTTGGGAGCACGAAAAACTTTGTTTTTCTATTTTCCCCTTGCATGTAAGTGTGTTTACCATTTGTTTTTCATGAATTTTATATTTTTGAGATCATTGCAACTAGATCTAGCTAACCCGTGCCTTCGTTTTTGAAACTATTAAATATTTTAATATGTGCAATTGATGAATTTGGTGTGTTCTTGAAGTTTATTAATGAATTACCATGCTTAGGTGTTAAATAGAAATATTTTGTTGAGAAATTTTGTATGATTTTAAGTTTATGGATTTAAATGAAAATAAGTTAAATTAAGCAAAGTTTTCTTGTGAAATTTCAACATGTGTAAATTGTTTAATATAGCTGAAAATTAAGTTCAATGGGTTTAAATTTTAATTGGGAGAAATAGGCTTGTTTTGATCTTAAGGACCAAATTAATTAAAATGTAAATATTTGGGGTCTAATGTGCAAAATTGTAAATAGGAAGTTACATGTATTAAATTGAATAGTATATGAAATTGAGGCTAAAAATTGAAATAAATTATATCATAGATCAAGAATAAGTAGATAACTGAGGAAAAGGGAAAGTAGCTAAATAGTCCCTGAATCTTTGCTGTTATTTGTAGTTTAGCCCTAGTAAGTTCGTTCATTTATTTTGATATAAATTGCAATACAAATTGAATGAGGTATTGAATGTTGAATGTTGAAATGAATGTTTTACTGTTAATTTAATATGAATTGAGGTAATAAATTATTTGGATCTGCGTTTTATAAAAGTAACCCTTGAGTCTAATGAACGTAGGATAAAGTACAATTAGCATGCCAATAGGTTATATTGCGTGCTGTTTGGGATTGGTTTGAGATGAGATGATGATTCCTGTTTATTTCCTATTCACTGAATATACCAATGTCCAACATTTTTTGTGAACTATCATGTTATATTTACAGTTTCTGGCGTGTTACTAGGGGAAAATGTAAAGCCTTGGGCTTGGAACTTGGTGCTGAAGTGTGTTATAGGAGGGATGTTAGCCTACGGGCTAGGCGCTTGATGTCAAGTCATGTTATCGGTTAAATTAGCTCGTTTGAGCGTTTGGCATGTTTCGGATAGATAAATGTGTACTTGTAACACCCCTAACCCGTGTCCGTCGCCAGATTAGGGTTACGGGTATTACCATGTAAATCAAAACTTCTATTCAATAGATTAGATCTTAGTTGATCACCTTTACCAAATAATTTAATCATAAACAGACAAATCACACATGTATAATACATACTTAATACATTAATCCAATTCATATACAATATAATCATCGATGAACACAAAATGACCATGTGATATATATATTACGATGATATCACATAACAATACAAAATCCCATATACCTCATTTATCAAAACGATCTTGATTTATAAAGTTTATAAACACATAAGCCATTCGCAACAAATTAAGTAAATAAGCATAATTCGAATGCCAATACATAATAACTTCCTAATAAGACCGAATTTCATATGGCTTGAAACCTATTTCCACATAACCGAATATATGCAACTTATTACACATCACATACATACTTTTCAATTTGGCCGAATATACAAGTTCTCATTTATAAAATTTCCAGTTCATCACATAACACACATCAAGTTTTGTAATTCCATACACTCAATCAAATTAAGAAATCTTACAAGCCAAATACATATATATATATATATATAAGTACAAAAATATACATCATAGTTCTGCACATTTTCCATATAATTCCATTCAACTGAAATAATGCCTATTTTCGCATTCATTCAACCCAAGGTTACATGAACTAATTATATACATAAATATCATTATTAACTTACCAAACACATGAGCAATCTAACTAGTCGAATACCTAAGTATAACCAATTCATTGACCACATATTTAGACCTCAAAAATAAGACTCCAAAGATCAATCCAATATACATATACATAAACATTTCCAATGCCATCACCGAACCATAATTCAACATCTCAACATATATGTCATGAAATATATATACTTCCAATCTAAGCTTAAAACATGACAAAAACACATAACCATTAACAATAGTACAAGCCATTATATCAAAACACATAAGTGAAACTTAACCCAAAAGTTTTAGCCATTTTTTCAAGGCTATACTTATATACAAGATTAAAATACCATTGGTTTACAACTTAGACTAGCTTATACATGCCTTTCAAATCAAAAACTAAGTTTATGAGTACCAAAAGAGTTGATAATGTGGTTGAATTCTTCGATGATCATCTAAGCCCGTAGCTTAACCAAAGTCTATAAAACAAACAATGAACACAAACAAAGTAAGCTCACTAGCTTAGTAAGTCTTAAGCAAATACAATAAAGCTTCAGTCACCCAACCATTTTTATCATACAATTCAAGACATTTGAAATACATAGTCTAACTTATAAATTCACCATAGCTGAATTTCATTATTTCATTTAGCCTGACAACTTTCATTTTCTCACCAAAGTGCACCAGTCATCAAATATACCAACACATATATGAGTATAGTTGTACTTACATAAACCTTTTCAATCACTAGTATACTTCCAAGTAATCAATCTCCACATGGCATAATGTATATATAACTCCTAACAACCAATGTATAATTCACTTGCTTCCTCATATTATTTGCTTATTAACATCATATATAACATATAAGTATGAAAACACATACCTCAAGGTTGAACCAATATGATTCATTTTCAAAAGCATAGACTTTCTCGATTCATTTTATAACTTTGTTGTTACATATTCTGGCTCTGAATTTTAGTTCACCGGTAAAGAACCTGCTAGGCATTAGCCCGAATCACACACACCGGCACTAGGCCTACTGGATTCAAGGTCTAAAATCCAAAACACCGGCACTAAGCCTGCTAGGCAATAAGCCTAAAATCTGTCATCGGCACGAGGCCTGCTAGGTATAAAGCCCGATATAGATCACCGGCACAAAACCTGCTTGGCTCGAAGCCCAAATATCAATATGGTTAATCCTTCAATTCACATTTCATAATGCTAACTTCACAACCACCCATATATCACATATTACATTCACATATCAAACCAAATGTATTTCTTCACATCACATTAAATAAAATTACAATCAATCCAATTTCGTACCCTTGCATTCGGCTAATTCATGGATTCATGCTAAAATATTCAAATTTCATCATTCATCAGAATCATAAATAATTCTTTAACATATATTCGCTTAAGGACTTACCTCGATTGTCAACGAACCACGTAAACCGGCTATTCGATAACCTTCGTCTTTCCCCGATCCAAATCTATTTTTCTTTGTTCTTGATCTAAACACATTAAAATTCAACTCATTCAAGTCCATTTCATCTCAATTTAGTCCCTAAGCATATAAATAAATAAATTACCATTTTACCCCTACTATTTCACATTTTTACAATTTAGTCCTAATTGCACAAAACACAAAATACACAAAATTTCAATATGGTACCTTAGGGCCGAATATTCATAGGGACCATACTAGTCCATATCTTTCATTTATTTTACAAATAAGCCCCTCTAAAAAATTATTTTTACAAATTAGCCCTAAATCTCAATTTCACCAAAATTTCCAATTCAAAACTTGTTAATCTTTAACATAACTTTAATATAAAATCATCAAACATCAAAAACGACATGAACATGTCAATGGCTGAATCTCACATACATACTAATCTCAAAAATTCTAGCATGGGTCGGGTAATATACGAAGCAACGATCTCAAAAACGTAAAAATTATCAAAAACCAAAAATCACACATACCTTAATCAAGCAAATTGATTGCCAAAATTCAAAGCTCTCTAACCCTTGTTCTTTTCTCAATATTCAACCAACAATGTAAAAGATGATAGTGGTCTTCATTTTGTTTTATTTAACATATAATATGTTTTATTAATGAATTACTAATTTAACCTTTTAATAATAATAAAACTAACTTATAATATAAGGGTATTTTAGTCCTATGCCATCCACTATCTTATAAAATGGCTAATTTCCCTTTTAGTGCCTCATATTAAAAAGCCATCAACACTTGGGCACTTTTCACTATAGTTTGTAACTTTTACCTTTTTCGCGATTAAGTCCTTTTTCTAAATTAATCACATAAACGATTAAATTTTTCTACGAAACTTTCACACACATTAAATCACATAAAATAAGCATAGAATATATCATTTAAATATATTTTAGACTCAAATTTGTGGTCCCAAAACCATAGTTCTAATTAGAGTCAAATTCAGACTGTTACAACTCTCCCCCTCTTAGGGATTTTCGTCCCCGAAAATCTTACCGTTAAAAAATTGAATATTTTTGTCTCATTGAATCCTCAGGCTCCCACGTAGCCTCTTCAACTCTGTGACGATTCCATAGCACTTTCACTAACAGTATTTTCTTGTTTCTCAACTCTTTCATTTCTCGAGCTAAAATACGGATCAGTTCTTCCTCATACATCATATCGGATCAAATTTCAATCTCAGACGGAGCGATCACATGTGACAGATCTGATCTATATCTATGAAGCATCGAAACGTAAAATACATTGTGTATCTTTTCTAATACAGAGGGCAACTTCAATCTATAAGCAACAGGCCCAATACATTCAATGATCTCATACAGTCCAATGAATCTCGGACTTAGTTTGCCTTTTCAAGCAATTCAGAGTACTTTCTTCCACGGGGAATGTAACATCCAGGATTTAGGGGTCATGCATTTTTAAGTTATATTTATATGGTAGTGTGCTCTATATGCTATTTGTATGTGTTTGGGGGCTTCGGGAAATCTTGAGGCTAAGTTTGGACCTTAGGTAAATTTTTGGTTTAAAGCCTTTAGGGGAGAGCTAGGGGAAGATAGGCCTTAAGGGTTCTTATGTGGAGTTTAAGACACAAGAAAGAAAGTCGTGAAGTCGCAAGGGAGGCGCCACTTAGTGCATAAGGGAGTGACGCCTCAAGGAGCTAGTGGGGCAAGGTTCAAGTTGTAGAGAAAGCATTTTGGAGGTGGCTTTTTGCGTCAAGGGAGGAGGGAGAGTTGAACGGCAAACAAACTCTGAGTGGATGAGGTGTGGATTGGGTCAACAGCTTAAACTTGTGGCTAAAAAGGAAGGTAGGAGTTTGATTTATTCAAACTCATTTGAATGAGTGGAGGGGAGGAAAAATAGGAGAAAAAGAAGGGATTTGGGTGAGAGAGGAAGAGTTGGCCGAATATGGGGCTTTGGAGGGTGGCATTTTCGGTTTGGTGGTAGTGGGATATGTGGGTGCCAAAATTCCTTAGAGTGGGTTCCCTTTTTGGTTTTGGATGTGTAGCTTTTTGATTCCCTTTTCTTTCTTCTCTAGTTTTGCCGCAAGTGTCAGCAAGGGAATTTCATTTTCTGACTTTTCTTTTCTTAAGTCTAAAGCTGAAAGGGGTAAGTGACCAATTGTGCATCTTTTCTCCTCTTTACAACTCTTTCTTCTCTTCTCAATTTACTATCTCTCAAAGCCAAAATACACACTCTATTGTCACCATAGCCGAAACCCCATAAACTTCCCCAACCCTCTCTTTTCTTTCCATTTGCTAGAAGTCAAATAACCCTTTCTACTTCTTTGAATCTTGGCCGAATCTTCCATTTATAATTCCTTTTCTCTTTGCGTTTATACTCTTTTCTTCTCTTCTTCCATTTCATTTTGTTCTTCAAGATTAATCACTAGGCTGAATCAGTCAGAATCTGTTCCAATTGAATCTAATAGTTGGTAAGGTTTCTCTTCTTTTCGATTTGCTTCTTTTTCTTTTGGTTGTCGAAAGTTAGATGCCTAACTTTATTTAGGGTGGCTGAATCTGTTCAGGGTATTGACTTTGTGACCAGTGTTAGAAGCGAGCATTATGGGTATCTAAGAGCTTTCGGGATTTGATCGATCAAGGTAAGGGGTGTACTTTTGGATCGGCCAAAGGCCACATCTTTTCACCTTATGTAGTTTAGCCAATTCTAATTAGACTGATGTAGGGGGGTTTCGACAAAGGTTGAGAAGGAGCCTTCGGGATTCGGATCTATTTTGGTAAGAGTATTCGATTAAGAGTAGGTTTTTGTCTTGTTTAGATTTGATTTAATGTTTAACCGGGTCTTTTGATTAAGTCATATTCATGGATGCAAGTACCAGTCAAGGAGAGAAAGGGGTTGTCCTTACCCCTAAGTTCAAGAAACGTTCAATTTTAAGGTTCAGGATTGGCCGTCGAGGTGTGGGCCAGCGTCGGAAAGAGACAAGCAGATCGATGTAGTCTCTTCGAGTGAGGACGTTAGGGAAATCGAGAGTCTAGTGCTTTGGGTTATCAGGTGTGTGGTTAATTTGTTGTTTCCCTATTATTCGATTAATTATATGTGTTATGTGTGTGATAGCCGATACATGGCTGTGGTGGAATTTTAACCCTTAATTGGGTATTTCGGTAACCAGGTTACTACCTTATCTAAGGTGTAGTTAGGGTTGATTACTATAGATACTTGTAAGCATGTCATATGCCTTCCTAATATGATCATGCATTATCCTGCCGTATCATTATAATATGTTGCATATGCATGGGGTCAGGATATATATTGAATGAAGGACAGGGTGTACATTTATGTACGTGGTTTAGTGATGGCCTCGAGCCTCACTGTGGATTGATGATTGGCTATGTGCCATATTGTGGCTTGATGTTGGCTATGTGCCACATCGTGGGTTGATGTTAGCTTCGTGCTTCATCGTGGATTGATGATGACCCTAAGTCACATCATGGATATCGAGATTTGGTCACATGGTGATCGGTGGCTAGGCTACGTTAAATTGACTTTGAGCAGTATGACTGCCAAAGAGGTGTGTAGCGGATGGAGGGTCGATTTAGTAATCCCCTGGTGTGTGGTGGCAGGATGCGGGGGTGTGCAGTGAATGGATATTAGGCTGGGATGGGTAACATTTTGCATCATCATGTGTAGTACGTGGATTGTGTGGTTTTGGGCCAAGCCCATCTATGGGAACATGTGGAATAATTGCACACTGAGTCTGTTCGACTCACTTATCTTTCTAAAAACAATGCAGGTAATACGTGATACTTGGACCGGGCTGGAGTAGATTCGAGGTGGCCATGCAAAAGTTGTTTTATTTGTTTATGCACTTTAGATTCTTAATTACTTTTGGGTTAATTTTTCTTTATTGTAATAAGGCCATTTTAATTATTTGGGGATTTTTACTATGTATTGTGTTAGATTGACTACCAGTTAATATCTAGAAACGATTTTGGAAACAATTTACAACTTAAAGACTTAAATTAAAGTTTTAAACTTGGATACTCTTAGCAACTCGATTTTTCTTGAAATTTTCAAATGTACAGTGTTTTAAACTACACACGACCTTCAAAGTTTTCATTCTCCTCGGCAACCTACTTTCAAAACGATGAGCATGTTGTAAACCAAGTTATCTCCTATAAACTAAGAAAAATATTTTAAACTCAAAACGTGTTTTCACCCTTAAATCAAATTCTTTTCAAACGTTTTTCCTAGTAATATTCCGAATTCGGCCGTGGTGTTTTGGGCCGGGTTTGGGGTGTTATAGTTTGGTATCAGAGCCAGGTTCAAAACTCAACTTTGAGGGTTTTTTGGGCTCAAAACATTTTCCAAAGATGGGTTTTACTAAAACATGTATTTCTACAAGCTATTGAGTTTGTTCGCATGGCTTTGCTCTCTCTACCCGATGTCCACCAGGTAAGTACTTCAAACCATTGTATGATTTGTATGTAGAAATGATGGGTGATATGGGATCGTATATTAGTAAGTTAGGAACTATTGAACCTTAGGATTAGCTTACTCTAACATAAACTTCATAAGACTTAGCTTATTTCACCAAGCCCGAGAATAAGTCGAGAGTTCAGGTGTGGTAACAAGCATGCGCATGTCTAGGCATGGATTTCGAATGAGCCTGGTATTTAAGCAGTCCTAGCAACTCACCTACTCTTTTCTGGAATCCTACCTGGTGTGCAATGATTGTTCACCTTAACCATAAGGACGTGTTAACGGGTCGAACCTATAACTAAAACCCGAAAAGAACCGAATACTCGATTTTGTAAAACTATCAAATTACCCCTATTTTTAAAAAATTAAATTACCATATTACCCTCGATTTATTACCAAAATACCCTTGTTTGCCAAAATTACCAAGATACCTTTATATTTTGAAAATCACGAAAAATACCTCTAAAGGATAAATTACGAAAATACCCCTGGGTTGGGAACGGACGAAAATGCTCAAAGTGGTGATCGTGTGTAGTGGATAGTGTTAATGAATGAATGTGATTCTCTGAGTTAGGGTGGAAGGCTTGAGATAAAAACTTTGAGTAACCGAAAGAACTACTATTAAATGTCTTTACATAAAATTGCTTGTGGGTAATTAGTGGAACAAGAAGTTAATGCATAAAATTTCTTAAAACAGATTAAAACGCAGTGATAGGCATGAGTTCTAGGGGATGAGGCCGTAATATGCGTGGACGTGGTAGCGGCAGAATGGCTGTATCGAAACCAGTTGGGTCTGGTCATGGATCGGGGAATGAAACGACGCCGCTTGCGATAGAAGCTGAGTTTCAAGATCAGACAGGTGGAGATGATGCAGTATCTCAGGCTATGCTGTGAGTTTTGGAAAGAGTTACGGGAGCGAATATGGGTACTGGGGCTCGAAAGACCGTTTTTAAGAGACTTCGAGCGAATGGAGCTGAGATATTTAGAGGTGTCTCGGGGGTAGCTCTGAATGTGGCAGAGTATTGGTTAGAGGCAGTCGAGAGGATCATGGATGACTTGGACTGCACTGCAGAGGAAAAGCTGAAAGGTACTGTATCTTTACTTCGGGATGAGGCCTATCAGTGGTGGCTTACCGTCAGAGAGGGTACTTCGACAGACCGAGTAGATTGGGGTTATTTTAAGGTAAAGTTTGAGGGGAAGTCGGAGCTAGTTATGTAGATGCACAGAGGAAGGCGTTCTTGAATCTGGTGCAAGGGGGTAAGTCAGTAGGGGAATATGAGGCAGAATTCCTGAGGTTAAGTCGATATCCCAGAGGGATTGTTGCTATTGATTATGAGCACTGTGTGAGATTTGAGGACGGGTCTATGCGTATGTGCATAGATTACCGCCAGTTGAATAAGCTGACCATCAAGAACAAGTACCCGCTGCCGAGGATAGACGACTTTTTTGACCAGCTCAAAGGAGCTGCGGTCTTTTCGAAGATAGATTTGAGGTCGGGGTATCACTAGCTTAAGGTGAAGGAGGCTGATATCCATAAGACGGCATTTCGGACTCGATACGGGTACTACGAATTCCTAGTAATACCGTTCGGGTTGACTAACACACCGACTGCATTTATGGATATGATGAATCGGGTTTTCCAACCTTACTTGGATCAATTCGTCGTGGTGTTCATAGACGACATTCTGGTGTATTCCAAGTCGGAGGAAGAGCATGATGCACATCTTCGGGTAGTACTGTGAATTTTAAGGGAAAAGAAGTTGTATGCCAAGTTTAGCAAGTGTGAATTCTAGTTGAGTGAAGTCGCTTTTCTTGGTCATGTGGTATTCGCGGAGGGAATAAGGGTGGATCCTCGGAAGGTGGAGGCAGTACTGGAGTGGAAACCACCTAAGTCGGTAGCAGAAATTCACAGTTTCTTAGGGCTAGTAGGGTACTATAGGAGGTTTGTTGAGGGTTTCTCTTCAATAGCGGCACTTTTGACTAAGTTGTTGAGAAAGGAGGTACCTTTTGTATTGTCGGATAAGCAGCAGGAGAGCAAGTGCAAATTCTGGTTGAGTGAAGTCACTTTTCTGGGTCATGTGGTATCTGCGGAGGGAATAAGGGTGGATCTTCGGAAGGTAGAGGCAGTACTGGAGTGGAAACCACCTAAGTCGATAGTAAAAATTGCAGTTTCTTGGGGCTAGCAGGGTACTATAGGAGGTTTGTTGAGGGTTTCTCTTCAATAGTGGCACTTTTGACTAAGTTGTTGAGAAAGGAGGTACTTTTTGTATGGTCGGATAAGTAGCAGGAGAGTTTCGAGAAGCTAAAGAGAGTTTTGATAGAAGCTTTGATTTTGATTCAACCTATGGCGGGGAAAGATTTTGTGGTATATTGTGATGCTTCCCATACGGGGTTAGGTTGTGTACTGATGCAGGAAGGGAAGGCGGTTGCTTATGCGTCTCGGCAGTTGAGACCGCATGAAGTCAACTACCCAACGCACGATCTAGAGTTGGCAGCAGTAGTTTTTGCTTTGAAAGTGTGGAGGCCTTATCTATATGGAGAGAATTCCGTGATCTACACGGACCACAAGAGCCTGAAGTATCTGTTGACTCAGAAGGAGCTGAACTTGAGACAACGAAGGTGGGTGGAGCTGTTAAAGGATTACGGCTATTCGATTGAGTACCACCCGAGTAAAGCGAATGTGGTGGCGGATGCACTAAGTCGGAAGGTGGTATCAGATCTGAGAGCGATGTTCGCGCATCTTAGTCTTTATGATGACGGGAGTTTGTTAGCAGAGCTGCAGGTAAAGCCGACATGGTTAAGTCAGGTGAAAGAGAAACAGTTGGTGGATGAGGTTTTGAGTACTCGATTTCAGCAAGTTCAGAGTGGGGAGTTAGAGGACTATAGTGTGAACAGTGACGGAGTTCTATGTTTCCGTGGTAGGGTGTGTATGCCGAATGATGTGGAATTGAGGCAGAAGATTCTTTGGGATTTGCATAGTAGCTCTTATGCTATGCATCCTGGAGGAAGTAAGTTGTATAAGGATCTATGGGAACAGTTTTGGTGGCCTGGATTGAAGCAAGAAGTTACAGAATTTGTGGGGAAGTGCTTGACGTGTCAGCAAGTCAAAGCTGAACACCAAGTACATTCGGGGTTGCTACAACCAGTGAAGATTTCGCAATGGAAGTGGGAGAGAATCACAATGGATTTCGTTAGTGGGCTTCCTCTTACGCCTACTAAGAAGGACTCGGTATGGGTGATTGTGGATCGATTGACAAAGTCCGCGCATTTCATACCTGTTCGAGTTGATTACTCTCTGCAAAGATTAGTGAAGCTGTATGTAGCAGAAATTGTAAGACTGCATGGAGTGTCGGTGTCGATCATATTGGATAGGGATCCTAGATTTACGTCGAGGTTTTGGAGAGTGTTGCATCAGGCATTGGGTACCAGGTTGGACTTTAGCACGACATTTCATCCACAGTCAGACGGCCAGTCTGAAAGGGTAATTCAGGTGTTAGAGGATATGTTGAGGGGTTGCGTTATCGACTTCAGGGGTAGTTGGGAAGAATTTTTGCCTTTAGCAGAATTTGCTTATAACAACAGTTATCAAGCTAGTATTCGGATCTCGCCGTATGAAGCACTGTATGGGCGGAAGTGTTGGACTCCTACTTGTTGGACAGAACTGGGAGAATGTCATGTTTTGGGTCCAGAGATAGTGGCAGAGTCAGAGGAAAAGGTTAAAGTAATTCTGGCACGGTTGAAAGAGGCATCTGACAGATAGAAGCCATATGTGGATCTTAAGCAGAAAGAGATAGAATTTACCGTGGGTGATAGTGTGTTCCTGAAAGATTCACCATGGAAGAAGGTGATGAGATTTGGACGCAAGGGTAAACTGAGTCCCAGGTTTATAGGGCCTTATCGGGTTTTGAAGCGAGTGGGACCGGTGGCTTACCAATTAGATTTATCGTCAGAATTGAAATAGATGCATGATGTGTTCCACATGTCAATGCTACATCGTTATCGATCAGATCCATCTCACATAGTACTAGTTGAGGAAGTTGAGTTGAGACCAGATTTGTCCTATGAAGAAGAACCGATTCAGATTCTGGAGCGAGATGTGAAGGTATTTTGAAAGAAATCAGTTCCTCTAGTCAAAGTATTATGGTGCAACCATGGTTCAGAAGAAGCTTCGTGGGAGCCGAAAGAAGCGATGTGACAGCAATACCTTCACTTATTTTGATTAGGTAATTTCGAGGCCGAAATTATTTTTAAGGGGGTAAAACTGTAACATCTGGGATTTTGGGGTCATGCATTTTTAAGTCATATTTATGTGGTAGTGTGCTCTATATGCTATTTGTATGTGTTTGGGGGCTTCGGGAAATCTTGAGGCTAAGTTTGGACCTTAGGTAAATTTTTGGTTTAGAGCCTTTAGGGGAGAACTAGGGGAAGATGGGCCTTAAGGGTTCTTATGTGGAGTTTAAGACACAAGAAAGGAAGTAGTGAAGTGGCAAGGGAGGCGCCACTTAGTGCATAAGGGAGTGACGCCTCAGGGAGCTAGTAGGGCAAGGTTCGAGTTGCGTAGAAAGCATTTTGGAGGTGGCTTTTTATGTTAAGGGAGGAGGAAGAGTTGGACGGCAAGCAAACTCTGAGTGGATGAGGTGTGGATTGGGTCAACAGCTTAAACTTGTGGCTAAGAAGGGAGGTAGGAGTTTGACTCATTCAAACTCATTTGAATAAGTGGAGGGGAGGAAAAATAGGAGAAAAAGAAGGGATTTGGGTGAGAGAGGAAGAGTTGGCCGAATATGGGGCTTTGGAGGGTGGCATTTTCAGTTTGGTGGTAGTGGGATATGTGGGTGCCAAAATTCCTTAGAGTGGGTTCCCTTTTTGGTTTTGGATGTGTAGTTTTTTGATTCCCTTTTCTTTCTTCTCTAGTTTTGCCGCAAGTGTCAGCAAGGGAATTTCATTTTCTGACTTTTCTTTTCTTAAGTCTAAAGCCGAAAGGGGTAAGTGACCAATTGTGCATCTTTTCTCCTCTTTACAATTCTTTCTTCTCTTCTCAATTCACTCTCTCTCAAAGCCGAAACACACACTCCATTGTCACCATAGCCGAAACCCCATAAACTTCCCTAACCCTCTATTTTCTTTTCATTTGCTAGAAGCCGAATAACCCTTTCTACTTCTTTGAATCTTGGCTAAATCTTCCATTTATAATTCCTTTTCTCTTTGCGTTTATACTTTTTTTCTCGTCTTCCATTTCGTTTTATTCTTCAAGATTGATCACTAGGCCGAATCTGTCAGAATTTGTTCCAATCGGATCTAATAGTTGGTAAGGGTTCTCTTCTTTTTGATTTGCTTCTTTTTCTTTTGGTTGCCGAAAGTTAGATGCCTAACTTTGTTTAGGGTGGCCGAATCTGTTCAGGGTATTGACTTTGTGACCATTGTTGGAAGCCAGCGTTAGGGGTATCTAAGAGCTTTCGGGATTTGATCGATCAAGGTAAGGGGGTGTACTTTTGGTTCGGCTAAAGGCCATATCATTTGACTTTATGCAGTTTAGCCGATTCTAATTAGACTGATGTAGGGGGTTTTGACAAAGGTTAAGGAGGAGCCTTCGGGATTCGGATCTATTGCGGTAAGAGTATTCGATTAAGAGTAGGTTTTTATCTTGTTTAGATTTTATTTAACACTTAATCAGGTCTTTTGATTAAGTGCTATTCATGGATGCAAGTACCAGTCAAGGAGAGAAAGGGGTTGTCCCTACCCTTAAGTTCGAGAAATGTTAGGTTTCTGTGGTTCGAGATTGGCCACCGAGGTGTGGCCAACGATCGGAAAGAGACAAGCAGATCGTTGTAGTCTCTTCGAGTGAGGACGTTAGGGAAATCGAGAGTCTAGTGCTTCGGGTTATCAGGTGTGTGGTTAATTCGTTGTTTCCCTGTTAGTCGATTAATTATATGTGTTATGTGTGTGATAGCCGGTACATGGCTATGGTGGAATTGTTACCCTTAATTGGGTATTTCGGTAACCAGGTTAGTACCCTATCTAAGGTGTAGTTGGGGTTGATTACTGTAGATACTTGTAAGCATGTCGTATGCCTTCCTAATATGATCATGCATTATCCTGCCATATCATTATAATATGTTGCATATGCATGGGGTCGGGATATATATTTAATGAAGGACAGGGTGTACATTTATGTATGTGGTTTAGTGATGGCCTCGAGCCTCACTGTGGATTGATGATTGGCTATGTGCCATATCGTGGCTTGATGTTGTCTATGTGCCACATCGTGGGTTGATGTTAGCTTCGTGCTTCATCGTGGATTGATGATGACCCTGAGTCACATCATGGATATCGAGAGTTGGTCACATGGTGATCGGTGGCTAGGCCACGTTAGATTGACTTTGAGCAGTATAACTGCCAAAGAGGTGTGTAGCGGATGGAGGGTCGATTTAGTAATCCCCTGGTGTGTGGTGGCAGGATACGAGGGGTGTGTAGCGGATGGATATTAGGCTGGGATGGGTAACATTTTGCATCATCATGTGTAGTACATGGATTGTGTGGTTTTGGGCCAATCCCATCTATGGAAACATGTGGAATAATTGCACACTGAGTCTGTTTGACTCACCCTATTTTTCTAAAAACAATGCAGGTAATACGTGATACTTGGACCTGGCTGGAGTAGATTCGAGGTGGCCATGCAGAAGTTGTTTTATTTGTTTATGCACTTTAGATTCTTAATTACTTTTGGGTTAATTTTTCTTTATTGTAATAAGGCCATTTTATTTATTTGGGGATTTTTACTATGTATTGAGTTAGATTGACTACCGACTAATATCTGGAAACGATTTTGGAAACAATTTACAACTTAAGGACTTAAATTAAAGTTTTAAACCTAGATACTCTTAACAACTCGATTTTTCTTGAAATTTTCAAACGTACAATGTTTTAAACTACACACGACCTTCAAAGTTTTCATTCTCCTCGGCAACCTACTTTCAAAACGACGAGCATGTTGTAAACCAAGTTATCTCCTATAAACTAAGAAAAATATTTTAAACTCAAAACGTGTTTTCACCCTTAAATCAAATTCTTTTCAAACGTTTTTCCTAGTAACATTCTGAATTTGGTCGTGGTGTTTTGGGCCGGGTTTGGGGTGTTACAGGGAAACTTTCAAAAACACTCGGTCTCTGACTTGAAACTCAATATCTTTACGTTTTAAATCAGCATAGGACTTTTGTCGATCCGAGGCAGCTTTCAAAGTATCTCTGATCACAGCCGCTTTTTGTTCAGTCTCTTTAATCAAATTAACTTCGTGTATCTTGCTTTCACTAAGCTCAGTCCAATACAACGGTGTACGACATTTGTGGCCATAAAGAGCTTCGTATGGTACCATTTTGATACTAGATTGAAAACTATTATTATAGGCAAATTCAATCAAAGGTAAGTATCTTTCCCACGTACCTTCAAACTCAAGGACGCAACATCTCAACATGTCTTCCAGTATCTGAATAATTCGTTTAGACTGACCGTCTATCTGCGGATGAAAGGCTATACTAAAGTGAAGTTTAGTACCTAAAGCATCTTGCAACTTCTTCCAAAATCGCGATGTGAATCTCGAGTCTCTGCCTGAAACAATGGAACTCGGCACACCATGTAACCCCACAATCTGTGACACATACAATTCAGCAAGTTTATCGAGCGAATAGTCTGTACGAACTGGCACAAAGTGAGCTGATTTAGTCAGTCTATCCACAATAACCTAGACTGCATCTTTCTTGCTCGGTGTCGTAGGCAAACCGGATACAAAGTCCATAGTAATTCTATCCCATTTCCATTCAGGTATCATGATTGGCTGAAGTAATTCAGAAGGCACTTGATGCTCAGCTTTTACTTGCTGACATATTAAACACTTCAAAACAAATTCAGATATATCCCTTTTCATGCCAGGCCACCAATAGAACTGTTTCAAATCATTATACATTTTCGTGCTACCTGGATGTATCGACAATCGACTATTATGAGCCTCGTTCAAAATCATTTGAATCAAATCTACATTCCTCGAAACACATATTTGGCTTTTGAAGTTCAAACAATCATTTTCATCAATTCAAAATTCTGACTCTGCATTACTTTCACACTAAGTTCGTTTAGTAATCATATCTTTGTCAATTTTTTGTGCCTCATAAATTTGCTGAATAAACAACGGTCTAGCCTTCAACTCAGCTATGATCGAATCATCACTAGTCATAACCATATGTGCGTTCAACGCACGAAGAGCAAACAATGACTTTCGGCTTAAGGCATCTGTAACAACGTTAGCTTTTCCCGGATGGTAGTCAATTACCAATTCATAATCTTTCAACAATTCTAGCCATCTGCATTGTCTCAAGTTCAAGTCTTTCTGAGTCATCAAATACTTCAGACTTTTATGATCCGAATACACATGACATTTCTCACCGAATAAGTAATGATGCCAAATTTTCAATGGAAAAACGATGGCTGCTAATTCCAGATCGTGAGTCAGATAATTTCTTTCGTTAGGCTTCAATTGTCTTGAAGCGTAGGCTATAACTTTGCTTTCCTGCATCAAAATGCAACCCAAACCATTCAAAGAAGCATCACTATAAACAATAAATTCTTTACCCGATTCAGGTTGAGCTAACACTGGAGCTTCGGTCAAAAGGGCTTTCAACTGATCGAAACTTTTCTGACACTTTTCCGACCACTCGAACTTGACATCTTTCTGTAGTAGCTTTGTCAAAGGTGTAGCTATCATGGAAAAACCTTTGACGAATCGTCTATAATATCCCATAAGTCCTAGAAAGCTTCGAATCTCAGAAACATTCTTTGGTGGCTTCCAATCAAGTATAGCTGATATTTTGTTCGAATCAACCCGAATACCTGACGTTGAAACAACATGTCCCAAAAAGCTGACCTTTTTCATCCAAAATTCACACTTAGTAAACTTTGCATACAACTGTTGATCTCGCAAACTTTGTAGCACCAATCTTAAATGCTCGGCATGCTCGGTTTCATCTTTGGAGTAGATCAGAATATCATCAATAAACACTACCACAAATCGATCTAAATACTGTCTGAAAACTCGATTCATCAAATCCATAAAAATAGCAGGTGCATTAGTAAGCCCAAAAGGCATAACTAGAAACTCAAAATGTCCGTACCTCATTCGAAATGCAGTATTTGGCACATCGAAATCTCTGACTCGCAACTGGTAATAACCCGATCTCAGATCTATCTTTGAAATCACTGAAGCCCCTTTCAACTGGTCAAACAAATCATCAATTCGAGGCAATGGGTATTTATTCTTTATTGTCACTTTATTTAACCGCCGATAATCAATACACATTCGCATAGTCCGTCTTCTTTTTCACAAATAGAACAGTGCACCCAAGGAGAAAAACTTCGGTAGTGCAAAGCCCTATCTATCAATTCTTGCAATCGTGCTTTCAACTCTTTCAACTCAGTAGGTGCCATCCGATACGGTGCTATCAAAATTAGAGCCGTCCCCGGTACTAAATCAATGCCAAATTCAATCTCTCGTACTGGTGGTAAACCTAGTAATTCTTCGGGAAACACATCTGAGTATTCACACACAACCGGTATAGATTCAATCCGCTTTTCGGGCACTTTATTATCCAAGACATAAGCCAAATAAGCTTCACATCCTTTTCTCACATACTTTCGAGCTAGCATCGAGGATATTATTGTAGGCAATCTGTTCAGATCATTTGATTCGACCCGGATAATCTCACCGTTCGGACATCTCAAATCAATAATCTTTTTTTTTTTTGCAATTTACCACTGCATCATGCAAAGTTAACCAGTCCATTCCCAAAATTATGTTGAACTCGTCAAAAGGCAACAACATTAAGTCAGCTGGGAAGCAGGAGTCCCGAATCATCAACGGACAACCTTTACACACTTTATCAACAAGTACACATCGACCCAAGGGGTTGGACACACGAATCACAAACTCGATGAGACTCAACAGTGAGTCGTCTTTGGCCACCATAGTTTCACACACATATGAATGAGTCGAACCAGGATCAATCAATGCAATTACAGAGTATCATAGAGTATGAAAATACCGGTAATAAAAATCTGGGGAAGAAGCATCCTCTCTGGCACGTATAGCTAATCGAACTACAGTGTCCCTCATTCCTCTCTGACTGCCACCTACACTCCCTGCATGTCTGGGTGGTCTACCTCGTGCTGACACATTGCTAGGTTTAGTGTTCTGAGTCGTATTTTGCTCGGCTAGCATCGGGCACTCTCAAATAAAATGGTCTGATGATCCACATTTAAAGTAAGACCGATCATGGAATCTACAACTCCCAGAATGCCATTTACCATAATGCTTGCATTTAACTCGATTCTGCTGAACATTGCCAACACTAGCCATTGAAGTGGCTCGAGAACTCACTGGAGGTCGATCTCGTCTAGACGTATCTGAAGTAGCTTTATGTCAGCCAAAGTCATCCCTGAACTTCTTAGATACAGATTGAAAAGTCCTACTTGATGATCTTTTACGAGTGTCTCTAGCTTCTATCTCACTTTTCTTTTCTCTTTACCAAGTTCTTCAGCTTTGCAAGCTCGTTCGACAAGTACTACGAACTCTTTGATTTCAAGAATGCCAACAAGTAACTTTATGTCTTCATTCAAGCCGCCTTCAAATCTTTTACACATGATGGCTTCAGTTGATACACACTCTCAGGCATATCGGCACAATCTGACAAATTTTCGCTCATATTTAGTTACAGTCATGCGGCCCTATTTTAGTTCCAGAAATTCTTTTCTTTTCTGATCGATGAACCTCTGACTAATGTATTTCTTACAAAACTTGATCTGGAAGAAATCCCAATTTACTTTTTCTTTCGGAACTACTGATACTAGTGTATTCCACCAGTGATATGCAGTGTTCCGAAGTAGCGATATAGCACACTTTAGACATTCATCAGGAGTACAGGATAGTTCATCAAGTACCCGAATAGTGTTATCAAGCCACATCTTAGCTCACTTTGCATCATCATCATCATTAGCTTTGAATTCTTTGCCCCATGTTTCTTGATTTTATCAATGGGAGGCCTACTAGATCTCATCGGATCTATCATCGGAGGTGCTGAAGGTAACAGAGTTGGATTATTCGAGGGTGGAGGATGTTGTATAGTCGGGTTAGTCTGAATAAACTGGGTAAACCACTCATTCATCATCTGGTAAAAGGCTTGTTTAACCTCCCTCTCGTGGCTACTCGAAACTGGTCAAGAGTCTACTAGCGCTGATCCGCGTTGTGGTCAGGCGCTACGCTCTCTACATCATCTGCTACGGCTCTGTCGGGATCAGAATTAATTTACTATAATAAACACAGTTTGAAATGTCAGAAGTCACCACATTATCAAATATATAGTTAAGCCATGTATAGCTAGACTTTCACACGTTATAGTAGTCCTAGAATCGACTAAACCGTAAGCTCTGATACCAATCAAATGTAACACCCCTAACTCGTGTCCGTCACCAATTAGGGTTACGGTTATTACCATGTAAATCAAAACTTCTATTCAATAGATTAGATCTTAGTTGATCACCTTTACCAAATAATTTAATCATAAACAAACAAATCACACATGTATAATACATACTTAATACATTAATCCAATTCATATACAATATAATCATCGATGAACACAAAATGACCATGTGATATATATTACGATGATATCACATAACAATACAAAATCCCATATACCGATTTATCAAAAGCGATCTTGATTTATAAAATTTATAAACACATAAGCCATTCGCAACAAATTAATTAAATAAGCATAATTGAATGTCAATACATAATAACTTCCTAATAAGACCGAATTTTATATGGCTTGAAACGTATTTCCACATAACCGAATATATGCAACTTATTACACATCACATACATACTTTTCAATTTGGCCGAATATACAAGTTTTCATTTATAAAATTTCCAGTTCATCACATAACACACATCAAGTTTTGTAATTCCATACACTCAATCAAATTAAGAAATCTTACAAGCCAAATACATATATATAAGTACAAAAATATACATCATAGTTCTGCACATTTTCCATATAATTCCATTCAACTGAAATAATGCCTATTTTCTCATTCATTCAACCCAAGGTCACATGAACTAATTATATACATAAATATCATTATTAACTTACCAAACACATGAGCAATCTAACTAGTCGAATACCTAAGTATAACCAATTCATTGACCACATATTTGGGCCTCAAAAATAAGACTCCAAGGATCAATCCAATATACATATATATAAACATTTCCAATGTCATCACCGAACCATAATTCAACATCTCAACATATATGTCATGATATATATATACTTCCAATCAAAGCTTAGAACATGACAAAAACACATAACCATTAACAATAGTACAAGCCATTATATCAAAACACATAAGTGAAACTTAACCCAAAAGTTTTAGCCATTTTCGCAAGGCTATACTTATATACAAGATTAAAATACCATTGGTTTACAACTTAGACTAGCTTATACATGCCTTTCAAATCAAAAACTAACTTTATGAGACCAAAAGAGTTGATAGTGCGGTTGACTTCTTCGATGATCCTCTGAGCCCGTAGCTTAACCAAAGTCTATAAAACAAACAATGAACACAAACAAAGTAAGCTCACTAGCTTAGTAAGTCTTAAGCAAATACAATAAAGCTTCAGTCACCCAACCATTTTTATCATACAATTTAAGACATTTGAAATACATAGTCTAACTTATAAATTCACCATTGCTGAATTTCATTATTTCATTTAGCCTGACAACTTTCATTTTCTCACCAAAGTACACTAGTCATCAAATATACCAACACATATAAGTATAGATGTACTTACATAAACCTTTTCAATCACTAGTATACTTCCAAGTAATCAATCTCCACATAGCATAATGTATATATGACTCCTAACAACCAATGTATAATTCACTTGCTTCCTCATATTATTTGCTTATTAACATCATATATAACATATAAGTATGAAAACACGTACCTCAAGGTCGAACCAATATGATTCATTTTCAAAAGCATAGACTTTCTCGATTCATTTTATAACTTTGTTGTTACATATTTTGGCTTTGAATTTCAGTTCACCGGTAAAGAACCTGCTAGGCATTAGCCCGAATCACACACACCGGCACTAGGCCTGCTGGACTCAAGGTCTGAAATCTAAAACACCGGCATTAAGCCTGCTAGGCAATAAGCTTGAAATATGTCATCGGCACGAGGCTTGCTGGGCATAAAACCCGATACAGATCACCGGCACAAAGCCTGCTAGGCTCAAAGCCTGAATATCAATATGGTTAATCCTTCGATTCACATTTCATAATGCTAACTTCACAACCACCCATATATCACATATTACATTCACATATCAAACCAAATGTATTTATTCACATCACATTAAATAAAATTACAATCAATCCAATTTAGTACCCTTGCATTCGGCTAATTCATGTTTCATGCTAAAATATTTGAATTTCATCATTCATCAGATTCATAAATAATTCTTTAGCATATATTCGCTTAAGGACTTACCTCTACTATCGACGAACCGCGTAAACCGGCTATTCGATAACATTCGTCTTTCCCCGATCCAAATCTGTTTTTCTTTGTTCTTGATCTAAACACATTAAAATTCAGCTCATTCAAGTACATTTCTTCTCAATTTAGTCCCTAATCATATAAATAGGTAAATTACCATTTTACCCCTACTATTTCACATTTTTACAATTTTGTCCTAATTGCACAAAACACAAAATACACAAAATTTCAATATGGTACCTTAGGGCCGAATATTCATAGGGAGAATACTAGTCCATATCTTTCGTTTATTTTTCAAATAAGCCCCTCTAAAAATTTATTTTTATAAATTAGCCCTAAATGCTCAATTTCACCAAAATTTCCAAATCAAAACTTGTTAATCTTTAACATAACTTTAATATAAAATCATCAAACATCAAAAACCACATGAACATGTCAATGGCTGAATCTCACATACATACTAATCTCAAAAATTCTAGCATGGGTCGGGTAATATACGAAGCAACAATCTTAGAAACGTAAAAAATATCAAAAACTGAAAATCACACATACCTTAACCAAGCAAATTGATTGCCGAAATTCAAAGCTCTCTAACCCTTGTTCTTTTCTCAATATTCGGCCAACAATGTAAAAGATGATAGTCGTTTTCATTTTGTTTTATTTAACATATAATATGTTTTATTAATGAATTACTAATATAACCTTTTAATAATAATAAAACTAACTAATAATATAAGGGTATTTTAGTCCTATGCTGTCCGCTATCTTATAAAATGGTTAATTGCCCTTTTAGTGTCTCATATTAAAAAGCCATCAACACTTGGGCACTTTTCACTATAGTTTGTAACTTTTACCTTTTTCGCGATTAAGTCCTTTTTCTAAATTAATCACATAAACGATTAAATTTTTCTACGAAACTTTCACACACATTAAATCATATATAATAAGCACAGAATATATCATTTAAATATATTTCAGACTCGAATTCGTGGTCCCGAAACCACCATTCTGATGAGAGTCAAATTCGGACTGTTACAGTACTCATATTCGTGTATCGTTCATCGGGCAATGTTTCTTGTGTTAAATGTCTTGTTATTGAATTGTTGAACGATTAATCATGAATCTCTTGATAGCATTGTTGCTTGATAGTGAATGATCTCGTACTTGTTTATGTATAAACTCACCTGTTGTTGATTGTGGATGACAGAAGACTCTGAATTTTAATATTGTTAGTAAAAATTGTTATATTTAATTTAGTAAGCTTTATCGTTTTAACCATTGAACTTACTAAGCTCTAGTGAAGCTTACTCATGTCCTTTTTTGTTCCTTATAGATAACGTTTTGTGGAGTCGAGTGATCAGATCAACTTGAAGATCACATATCCAGATACATTTTGGTAGATTTTGATATGTTTATTTTGGGTTATGTGACATGTAATAGGTGTTTTTGTATATGTTTAGATACTTATCACAAGTGTTATGTTTTAAGATTGTATAAGCTTACTTGTGTATGTGCCTTTAATCTTGGTGTGAATATGTTCATATAAAGTTGTTTTGGTCATGTGATATAAACCTTATTTAAGTGTTTGAATCATGGTATGAATGAATGTGAATGATTAAGAAGAAATGATAAGCTTGGCATGAGTTTTATATATGAACTTATGAATTTGAATGCAAATTAGTTGATATGTCAAGTGAATTGAGATTGATAATTGAATTGTGGTGTCAATGAGGACACATTGGTTAGGAACTTCGGTTGATTGTTTTGCCATGTTTTAGGCTTGTTTAAATTTGTTTTTAAAAGTATAGAAATGTAACACCCCAAACCCGGTCAATACGCCACGACTGAATCTGGTATGTCACTGAGGAAAACATTTTGAAAAGAATCGATTAACAATTAATTTTTTGTGAAAAACTCTTTGAAAATTCTATATTTGTAGAAATCGGTGTATAATAAGTTTAAAGCGATAATTTACTTTGTAATTTCATAAATAAAATTTTAAAACTTAGTTGATAAATCATAGGTTAGAAAACATTTATATCAATTTAAGAAAACTCAATTATTACTTTGAAAACCATTTGCATTTTGAATGTAGAAACTTAATATTTGGAAATCATTAAAATTGTAGAAAACACTTAATCTATATTTTACTATCAAGCGATTTATATTACCGATGGTAAGATTTTAAAACCATTACGTTTTTATTTCTTTAGAAAACTTTGGGCTCAATTATTAAATTAACCAAATAATTTATAAGCCATATTTAAAACATATCCAAAGCATATAAATAATCCAAAACATAATTAAAGAGGCCTTATTACAAACCCAAAATAAAACAAAACCAAATTAAAATAAATTAAAGTACCCCAAATCGAAGTTCATGAAAAATCAAATTTTATTGCATGGCCTCCTCGAGTTCATCCGACTCCTCATCCGCGATCTCACGAATCACCTGAAATGGTAAGGGAGAAGGTGAGTCACCAAGACTCAGTGCATAAATCCTTCCCCCGATTAATGCAACATTCTTACACACTTTATAATCAAGCAACATATATAAATATATAATGCACCCAACCTAGCCATCCTTAACTCCTTTTCTACCCCGTGTGGTACCAAACCACTGGTGACCCAAAGTCACGATATCCAATAATGTGATACCAAATCACTGGTGACCAAAGTCATGAATAATCAAGTTGTGGGGCCAACCCACGTGTGATACCAAATCACTGGCGACGATCCCGTATCTCAAAAGTGGGGCCAACCCACAGTGGTGCTAGACCACAAGGACGAGTCACTATAAGGTACCAAACCTCTGGTGTCCAAAGACACAAATGTGATACCAAATCACTGGAGGTGCCAAACCTCTGGTGCCCAAAGACACGGATATCAAATCTTTCCCCCTCCACTCATATTCCCAAACCAATGTATTAAGAGTATCAATCATGCCATCATACTTTGATATAATCATATAACATATTTAAATAATAGATCATGATATCAATCAACATATATTAACATCATATTGAAACGGACTTACCCGAATCCTTGCACATGCCCATCAAGGTATCTTATCAAAAATCTCATAGATTCCCACTTTAATAACATGTTTAGTTAATATGTATATAAATATATAACCCGAATTATAAAGTGTGTAAGATACACACCTGACACTAATGCAAGTACTAAAATCCGAAGATCCGATCTACCGCACTAGATCACCTTGTCCTACAATCAGCCAATACTTAGATTATAAACAAAGGCCATTCGACCAAACCACTAAATCCCAATGAGTTATCACTTGAAATACCAAGTCTTACCTAAAAGCTTACCCAAAATGATTGACAAAGAAACGAGGCTTAGATTGATTGCTTCCAACGTCCCGAGGAGCCTAAAAGAAATCGATTTCTAAGAATGATTAGAACCCTGCAACAACTGCCCAAAATTTGGCCTTTGTCCACAAGAGAAACAACATAGAAATGAGAAAAAGAATAAGGAAAAACGGCCATAACACTTGCCTATCTTCCAAAACCGTTTGAAGAAAACCAAATGAAATCCTACCCTTGATGATATTCGGCCAAGACAATTCAAAAAGAGTATGGGAAGTTTCAGAATATGGTTGATTTGTAACAATAAAAAGGATTTGGCTAGAGTGGAGAAATAGAAAGGAAAAAGGAAGAAAAAGAAAGAGATTTCAATGGGAGAGGGATGTTTATGGCTTTGAACAAAAATGAAAGAAAGTAAAGAGGAATGGGGAGAAGGAAGTTTCAGCCAAGAGAAAGTAGAAGAAATGTGGGTTGAACAAGTATGAAAGAATGGAAAAGAAGTTGTGAACAAAAGAGATTCGGCCAAGCACAATGATGGTTTTGGTTTTTGTTTCACTTTGATGCACTAGGGAGAAACTTGCAAAAACTAGAAAGGATTTTCGGTTATGACACCAAAACAAATATTGAAGGCCAAAACTAACACCAAAAACTCACCTTATGCCCAAGACACATTCGGCTATAGGGAGTGTTTGTGGAGAGAAAAGAAATTGATGCTCAAATGCTTAGGAAAAATGGCCAACTAGCTACTAACCTACCAAAGCTTCCATCAAAAATCGGTCAAGCCCTCCCCTAGTCCAAAATACCGTCCACATACATAAACTAAAGACCATAAAAGAGTTTCCAAAACATTCTCCATAATCCATGCCTTTTGTCCCCTCATCATACTATAATCTTAAGATTCTTATCCTAAAATACAAGCTTACCTTAAACTAATATTCAACTTGCCATAAAAAGAAATTGAAAGTCCAACCTTCCATATGTCAAGCTTGACCGTCCATTAATGCTAGGATACATAAAAATAAAGTCTTCAAAATGCTAAACATGCTACTCGAACCACTTCCCTCAAGCAACACTTCATGCATTCTAACCATCTTATTACTAGCTCCTCATGTGCTAAATTTAACACTTAAATTAACTTGAGTGTCAAGTTCACCTTATCCACTTCACTAAATTTTTTAATACTAACAATTATTCTAGCTTCATTAATAAAAACAAGCCTACTATGCTAAACACACAAAATTCATACCCAAGCCAACACAAATAATAAAATAATATTCTAATTTTTAGGATGTTACAATTCTACCCCCTTAAGAAAATTTCGTCCTCAAAATTACCTGATCAAAAGAGTTGAGGGTACTGCTGTCTCATAACATCTTCCGGTTCCTACGTAGCTTCTTCTATGCCATGGTTCCACCATAAGACCTTCACTAAAGGAACTGACTTCTTACGCAAAACTTTCACGTCTCGATATAGAATCTGCACTAGTTCTTCTTCCAATGTCAAATCTGGACTCACCTCTAATTCCTTCACTGACACAACATGCGATGGATCAGAACGATAGCGTCTAAGCATGGAGACATGGAACACATCGTGAATCACTCACTCTCACGGCAATTCGAGTGATAGGCTCTCGGTCCCACTCGTCTCAACACCTTATACTACCCAATGAACCTTGGACTCAACTTGCCTTTTCTCCCAAATCTTAACACTTTCTTCCATGGCGAGACCTTCAAAAAGACCTGGTCACCCACGGCAAACTCTATATCCCTCCGCTTGAGATCGGCATATGACTTCTGCCTATCTGAAGCTTCTTTCAGACGAGCCTGAATTATCTTAACCTTATCCTCAGTCTCTGCAAACAACTCTGGTCCTAACATTTGACGCTCACCCAACTCTGTCCAGCATGTAGGTGTACGACACCTCCTACCATACAATGCCTCATATGGTGCCATCTTAATGCTTGCCTGATAACTATCATTGTATGCGAACTCAGCTAATGGTAAAAACTCTTCCCACCGCCTCTCAAGTCTAAAACACATCCTCTCAACATATCCTCTAAGATCTGAATAACTCTTTCCATTGCCCGTCGGATAGTGGATGAAATGCTGATCGAAATCCAACCGCATACCCAAAGCCCGATGTAACGCTCTCTAAAACCTTGGCGTAAATCTAGGATCTCATGCGAGATGATCGACACTGGTACACCGTGCAACCTCACTATCTCCGCCACATACAACTTAGCTAACTTATGAAGCGAGTAATCTACCCTTACCGCAATGAAATAAGATGACTTAGTCAGACGATTCACAATCACCCAAACTGAGTCCTTCTTACTAGGTGTAAGAGGTAATCCACTGACAAAGTCTATAGTGATCCTTTCCTACTTCCACTGTGGAATCTTCATCGGCTGAAGTAATCCAGACGCAGAATGGCGATGCTCGACTTTGACTCACGACACTCGGACATTTACCCACAAACTCAGTTACCTCCCACTTCAGACCTGGCCACCAAAATTGCTCTCTTAAATCCTGATACATCTTGCTACCTCCAGGATGCATAGCGTATGGGCTGCTATGTGTGTCCCGAAGAATCCTTTGCCTCAACTCAACATCTTTCGGCATACAAGTTCTCCCTTGAAAACACAACACTCCATCACTGGACAAACTATAATTCTCTAAACCATTATTCTGGACCTGCAACCTCCGATCATTCAAACCATCATCCTCTAACTGTTTCTTCTTGATCTGCTCTAACCAAGTCGGCTTGACTTGCAATTCTACCAAGAGACTCCCATCGTCGTATAAACTAAGACGAGCAAACATCGATCTTAAGTCTGATACAACCTTACGACTCAACGCGTCTGCCACCACATTAGCCTTGCCCGGATGATACTCAATCGAATAGTCGTAGTCCTTCAACAACTCAATCCATCTACGCTGCCTCAAGTTCAAGTTCTTCTGAGTCAAAAGATACTTAAGACTCTTGTGATCCGTGTAGACTATCGACTTCTCTCCGTACAAATAGTGTCTCTAAATCTTCAAAGTGAAAACCACTGCAGCTAATTCCAAGTCATGCGTCGGATAATTAACTTCATGTGGTCTCAACTGTCGAGATGCATAAGCCACTACCTTCCCTTCCTACATCAGCACACATCCCAAACCAGTATGTGATGCATCACAGTAAACCGTGAATTCCTTGCCTGCCTCAGGTTGAATTAAAACAGGAGCTTGAGTCAGAATCTTCTTCAACTTGTCAAAGCTTTCTTGCTGCTTCTCAGTCCACACAAATGGAACTCCTTTCCTCAATAACTTGGTCATCGGTGCTACTATCAAAGAAAATCCCTCTACAAATCTTCGATAATACCCCGCCAGACCTAAGAAACTCTGAATCTCAGCCACTGACTTAGGCGACTTCCAGTCCAACACTGCTTCGATCTTTCGAGGATCCACTCTAATCCCCTCAGCTGATACAACGTGACCCAAGAAAGTCACCTCCTTAAACCAGAACTCGCACTTACTAAATTTAGCAAAAAACTATTTTTCCCTCAGAATCTGCAATACTACTCGTAAATGCGCATCATGCTCCTCCTCTGACTTTGAGTATACCAAAATATCATCTATAAATACCATAACAAACTGATCCAAAAATTATTGGAATACCCGATTCATCATGTCCATGAACGCTACCGGCACGTTAGTCAACCCAAACGGCATTACCAGAAACTCGTAGTGCCCATACCGAGTGCGAAATGCCGTCTTATGGATATCAGCCTCTTTCACCTTTAGCTGATGATATCCAGACCTTAAATCAATCTTGGAGAAAATCGCTACTCCTTTAAGCTGATCAAACAAGTCATCTATCCTCGGTAAAGGATACTTGTTTTTGATCGTCAGCTTATTCAACTGGCGGTCGTCTATACACATCTGCATCATACCATCCTTCTTCTTGACAAAAAGTACCGGCGCTCCCCAAGGCGAAACACTTGGTTGAATGAAACCTCGATCAACAACTCTTGAATCTGAGCCTTCAATTCCACTAATTCCTTCGGTGCCATCCTATACGGAGCTATAGACACTAGCGCCGTTTTGGGTAATAGATCTATACCGAATTCGACTTCACGATCCGGAGGCAGTCCCGGAAGTTTTTCTAGAAATACGTCAACATATTCCTTTATAGTTTGAACATTCCCCACAGTTGACTCCTTAGCTTCCAAAGCACACACATGAACCACAAATGCCTCACAGCCCTTCCTGACCAACTTCACTGCTTTCAACGCAGATACCACGTTGGATAGATAATTTCTTCTATTACCTATCATAACCACCTCTTCACCCTTAGCTGTCTTCAAAACCATGCGCTTAGCAGCGCAATCCAAACTTGCCTGGTACTTAACCAACCAGTCCATCCCAAGAATCAGATCTAACTCCCCAAACGGCAGTTCCATCGGATCGACCACAAACACTATCCCTTGAGTTACGGGGTACATCCCTATCTGACTTATTAACTTCTACAGAGTGACCTAGAGGACTAAATCTGTCATCCTCCTAGAAGCGATCTCAAAATCTAAGCTCAAGGTCTCTACTATGCTACTAGCAACATACTGAATGCGTCAAACCCACATCTATCAAAGTAGTATATGGAACACTAAAAATTAAGAACGTACCGGTTATGACGTCCGGTGCGTCGCCCTCCTCTCGACGTCTCGCAGCATACACTAAACCAAGTTGTCTTGCCTCAGTGTTACTTGCACCTCTGCCCGATGCTCCGTGGCCTCAACCAGAACCATTGCTTCCTCTACCATTACCACGACCTCTCTGAGGTGACGGTCCCTCCTTTCTGAACTGAGCACGACCTTGACCCTCAGACTGATTCCTGGCTTGCTTACATGGACAGTCCCTCATACGATGATCCAGTGAGCCACACTCGAAACATCCTTTCCCTCCGATCCAACATTCGCCCCAATGATATTTTCCACATAGGTTACACTGTACTGGTCCTTGATTAGCAGTACCAGGCCTCCCAGATTGATTCAGCCCATTCTGCCTAGCCCTCTTTTGAGAATTACCGGCTGACCCAGATGATCCAAAACTTCTCTTATGTTTGAACTTGCCTTTTATACCAATATGTAACACCCCAAACCCGGTCAATACGCCACGACCGAATCTGGTATGTCACTGAGGAAAACATTTTGAAAAGAATCGATTAACAATTAATTTTTGTGAAAAACTCTTTGAAAATTCTATATTTGTAGAAATCGGTGTATAATAAGTTTAAAGCGATAATTTACTTTGTAATTTCATAAATAAAATTTTAAAACTTAGTTGATAAATCATAGGTTAGAAAACATTTATATCAATTTAAGAAAACTCGAATTATTACTTTGAAAACCATTTGCATTTTGAATGTAGAAACTTAATATTTGGAAATCATTAAAATTCTAGAAAACACTTAATCTATATTTTACTATTAAATGATTTATATTACAGATGGTAAGATTTTAAAACCATTGCGTTTTTATTTCTTTAGAAAACTTTGGGCTCAATTATTAAATTAACCAAATAATTTATAAGCCATATTTAAAACATATCCAAAGCATATAAATAATCCAAAAACATAATTAAAGAGGCCTTATTACAAACCCAAAATAAAACAAAAACCAAATTAAAATAAATTAAAGTACCCCAAATCGAAGTTCATGAAAAATCAAATTTTATTGCATGGCCTCCTCGAGTTCATCCGACTCCTCATCCGCGATCTCACGAATCACCTGAAATGGTAAGGGAGAAGGTGAGTCACCAAGACTCAGTGCATAAATCCTTCCCCCGATTAATGCAACATTCTTACACACTTTATAATCAAGCAACATATATAAATATTTAATACACCCAACCTAATCATCCTTAACTCCTTTTCTACCCCATGTGGTACCAAACCACTGGTGGTGCCAAACCACTGGTGACCCAAAGTCACGATATCCAATAATGTGATACCAAATCACTGGTGACCAAAGTCACGAATAATCAAGTTGTGGGGCCAACCCACGTGCGACGATCCTGTATCTCAAAAGTGGGGCCAACCCACGGTGGTGCTAGACCACAGGGACGAGTCGTTATGAGGTACCAAACCTCTGGTGTCCAAAGACACAAATGTGATACCAAATCACTGGAGGTGCCAAACCTCTGGTGTCCAAAGACACGGATATCAAATTCTTCCCCCTCCACTCATATTCCCAAACCAATGTATTAAGAGTATCAATCATGCCATCATACATTGATATGATCATATAACATATTTAAATAATAGATCATGATATCAATCAACATATATTAACATCATATTGAAACGGACTTACCCAAATCCTTGCACATACCCATCAAGGTATCTTATCAAAAATCTCATAGATTCCCACTTCAATAGCATGTTTAGTTAATATGCATATAAATATATAACCCGAATTATAAAGTGTGTAAGATACACACCTGACACTAACACAAGTACTAAAATTCGAAGATCCGATCTACCGCACTAGATCACCTTGTCCTACAATCAGCCAATACTTAGATTATAAACAAAGGCCATTCGGCCAAACCACTAAATCCCAATGAGTTATCACTTGAAATACCAAGTCTTACCTAAAAGCTTACCCAAAATGATTGACAAAGAAACGAGGCTTAGATTGATTGCTTCCAATGTCTCGAGGAGCCTAAAAGAAATCGATTTTTAAGAATGATTAGAACCCTGCAACAATTGCCCAAAATTTGGCCTTTTTCCACAAGAGAAACAACATAGAAACGAGAAAAAGAATAAGGAAAAATGGCCATAACACTTACCTATCTTCCAAAACCGTTTGAAGAAAACCAAATGAAATCCTACCCTTGATGATATTCGGCCAAGACAATTCAAAAAGAGTATGGGAAGTTTCGGCAATATGGTTGATTTGTAACAACAAAAAGGATTCGGCTAGAGTGGAGAAATAGAAAGGAAAAAGGAAGAAAAAGAAAGAGATTTCAATGGGAGAGGGATGTTTATGGCTTTGAACAAAAATGAAAGAAAGTAAAAAGGAATTGGGAGAAGGAAGTTTCGGCCAAGAGAAACTAGAAGAAATGTGGGTTGAACAAGTATGAAAGAATGGAAAAGAAGTTGTGAACAAAAGAGATTCGGCCAAGCACAATGATGGTTGCAGTTTTTGTTTCACTTTGATGCACTAGGGAGAAACTTGCAAAAACTAGAAAGGATTTTTGGTTATGACACCAAAACAAATATTGAAGGCCAAAACTAACACCAAAAACTCACCTTATGCCCAAGACACATTCGGCTATAGGGAGTGTTTGTGGAGAGAAAAGAAATTGATGCTCAAATGCTTAGGAAAAATGGCCAACTAGCTACTAACCTACCAAAGCTTCCATCAAAAATCGGTCAAGCCCTCCCCTAGTCCAAAATGCTGTCCACATACATGAACTAAAGACCATAAAAGAGTTTGCAAAACATTCTCCATAATCCATGCCTTTTGTCCCCTCATCATACCATAATCTTAAGATTCTTATCCCAAAATACAAGCTTACCTTAAACTAATATTCAACTTGTCATAAAGAGAAATTGAAAGTCCAACCTTCCATATGTCAAGCTTGACCGTCTATTAATGCTAGGATACATAAAAATAAAGTCTTCAAAATGCTAAACATGCTACTCGAACCACTTCCCTCAAGCAACACTTCATGCATTCTAACCATCTTGCTACTAGCTCCTCATGTGCTAAATTTAACATTTAAATTAACTTAAGTGTCAAGTTCACCTTATCCACTTCACTAAATTTTTTAATACTAACAATTATTCTAGCTTCATTAATAAAAACAAGCCTACACCATACTATGCTAAACACACAAAATTCATACCCAAGCCAACACAAATAATAAAATAATATTCTAATTTTTAGGATGTTACAGGAAATGGTTTATTTTGATTTGAATTGGAACTTAAGTGTTAAATGGAAGTTTGCCTTGTTTTGAAAGCTTTTTAAGGTGCACATAGCTTGGGTTATTCCACACGGCCATGAGTCTTATTAATTTTTAGGTGCAGGATTTTTCACACGGTCACAGTTAGTTACATGGTCTGGCCACACGGAGTGTGGGGAAGCTAAACAGCTTGGGCTATTCCATTGTCGCACCGATCCATCTAAGTCTGGGGACTACCTATGCACATTAAACAAAAAGGGTGAGTTTACGTAAACTTAGTGTGTAATCCTACAAAAACAAACAAACAATCAGTATTCACAGTGCACAGTTGAACAGTCTTGGGCCTAAGCCCTTTTCAGTATTAGTGACAATTTGGGCCTTAGCCCATCTCAGTACAGTGTCAAAAATGCAGTAGGGCCTTAGCCCATCACAATATCAGTAGCAGTAACAATTATGCAGTAGCAAAATCCTACCCAACCATCCTCTACACACCATCTCCGTCCAACCCTACACTCTAGGTGGGGATATAATCAACCCACCCATCCCTACACTCCAAGTAATACCAAATGTGGCACAATACAGTAGTTTGTAGTTGTGCTGCCAGTAAATTAGGCTTAAAGCCTTTTAGAACACTTCCTCGGAATAACAACCCCCAACCCAATACAATGCAACACATAATGGATGACATGCTATTATGCAATTTTAGTACATATATTCAGTTCAGATATTAACATGCCCAGTGTAGATATCATTCAGTCAATTTCACACATTTAGGGGTCTAAGTAGCGCTTACTGACCCTATAGTAGGTTCACAGTCGACTTGAGTGACCCGTGCAACCTTAAAAATATTTCGATAAAAATGGGCCCACACACCCATGTGATCTACCCATGTGGCCCACTCGATCCAAATTGGCCTTGGCCGTGTGATCCATTTTTAAAGTAACCCATGCTAGCCCAATACTCATATATGTTTTCACTATTTACTTATATGTTCATTCAAAGCTGTCTACTTGATTCATTATCACTAAATTATTTATATCTTGAGCTACAAAATTCTAAATTAAGATCCTCTTGATGTATTTGAAACTAGACTCAAATACCTTTCTACTATAAAATTTTTAAAATTTATATTTTATCAAATAAGTACAATAAAATCTTTAAAGCTATCCCTATTCTACTGTTTGATAGCTTCATCCTTTCCTTACTAAAAATTATTTATCTTTTAGTACAAAATTTAAATGATGTTTCTGTCTGTTTCTCATGAAAATATACTCATTAAGTATTTACACAGCTAAATTTAAGCCCCCTAATTATATTTTTACAATTTTTGATGATTTTCCTAAGTTAGAACAGGTTACCCGAAATCATTCTAACATTGTCTCACAATATTTATTATATCTCATGATTTACAATTCCATTGCTTACACTGTTTCTTCCATGAAAAACTAAACTCAATAAAATTTAATTTTATTTTTTATTCAACCTCTAAATCAATTCCCACTATTTTTGATGATTTTTCAAAGTTAGACTACTGCTGCTGTCCAAAACTTTTTTAGTGCAAAATGTTAATTTCCAAGTTTATAACACCCTTATTTCCTTTCTCTACAATTTTTGCATCATTTTCCCTTATTTCTCTTATTTCTAGACAACAAGCAATTTTGGCTTTTCGTTGAATCCCATTTTCTACTTTTTGGGTACACCCATGGTATCGTTTCTGATGAGTAAGCACTCCTAAGCCTCCAGAACCTAAAAATTGACCAACATATCTCCAGATTAATCACTTAATTCATTTTAATCAACCAAATTCGGAAGTTACTCGACTAAAAACCTAGCAAAACCCTTACCTTGATTGAGTAACCACAACTTCGAACAATCACAGCGTCGATTCAAAACAACCAGCCCCTTGATGAACTCCTAAACACCAAAAAGGAATCCCCCTTTTAGAGATTAACCAAGAACGATTAACAATAAACAAAACTGTTACTTAGCGAACACGCACAACCAACGATGAACAATTGAATCAATTGAAAAAAAAGAAAGAAATGGAAGGGAAAAAAATTGGAAATTTCAGCAGCAACTAGGGGAAAGAATCCGCAGAGGAGGGAAAAAAAGAAGAAGAAGAAAACGTTAGAAAAAGTTTGGGGAATTGGATAGAAAACTAAAACTCTACTCTCTCTTTTTTGCAACAAAAAGATAATCATGTTATTTTTTGATAACCTCTCCCTAATTATCTCCTAAAATCATTCCCTATTAACCCACTAAAACACAACTACTCAGAATTTTGCTCCAACACAACTCTTACCCGAAATTGGAGCAAAAATATTGTCTCCACGCCATCACAGAGAATTGAACACAGGACCTCCAACACCCCAAAACTTAACCACCAAACCAATAGGCCCATTCTGATATAAACTTACCAATAATTAAACTTAAGCCCTTTGCACAAGGTTAAGGCTTTATTTATAAAAAATACCAAAATTTTACCAAGTACGGCTTGAACTTGAGACCTCTCACACACATCCAAAACACATAATAACTGCAGCACATAGACATTGTGTGTCACACATACACAAAATCAAAAATTAAAATTTTGGGGCGTTACAAACAAAATGTAATCTAATTCGAAATACAAATTCATGCATCATACTTTTACCCACATCCTCGTTACCTCATACAAAAAATGTTGAGCCATGAAAAGTAAAAGCAAAGCATAGCATTAAAGTATGCTATAATCCCACATTATAAAGTCAATGGTCAGCTTCCATCTTAGCACCATCTGCAAAACTAGTTGAGATAGAGAAATTACAGAAATGGTAAGTAATTATGTTCGACTCTTCAAAACAAAGCAAGTTAAAGGATGACTCCTTTTTAGGTGTATTGCAGCCTCAATCTTTCTCGGCCTCTGCTTCATTATTATATATAGAGTAATGTTTTTCCCAGTCAGAGGAAAAGCTGAGAGATGGACTTGGGTTGGACTATTTCTTTCTGAGTTATGGTTCTGTTTTTATTGGTCTCTCACCACCGTTAGTGGATGGAACTTTGTCTACCATTTGCCTTACATACACAGGCTCTCTCAAAGGTATACATACATATCTTAATTATGTTGTTTACAAAAACTATTTATGCTAGCTCGTTTCCTTTTTCATGATTAACCATTTAATCTTTTGAAATGATATAACTCCATTCAGTAATGTGATTTGAATACACAAGTTGGATTTATATCAATTATATTATTTTTCTGATGTAACCTTGTTGCAAATGCACTATAGTCTAACTTCCAATTATATAAGGTTGTAAGACCCTCCTTTGATATGAAAATGAGAAATGATAATCCATTCTCGATTATGACTGATATGCTCTATAAATAAAATCCTCTATTCTATTAATATTTGAATATAATATTTGATTTGGCAATCATGCCCTAATAAATTTGGTAGAAAGATTAGAATACAATTAACAAGCCAATTAAGGTCTATTACACATTTTTATATGGGTTCGAATAGGAGTTGGAGCTCTGCTATGCTATTCCATGGTTGGCCACTTTTGTATGGACCATTGGACTCATCCTTTGATGAGATCTCTAATGTGTTCTAGTTGGAGGCATTTCTAGTGCTATACTTTTGGTGTGTTTGGTGGGAACACAGTTATAGTGCAATATCTTCTTTGGTATGTTTTGTGGATTCCTATGCACCGAGCCCTATTTTACAAAGGTTACTAAGAAATAAATTCATAAATCTGTTCAGAAACAGTTTAATAAATAAATGTGAGAACTTAACTAATGATAACTTGATGACTTTGAAACTACTTTACATTTTGTATCCTTTGACATGATTATTAGAACTAAATATAAAATTATTCTAACTAAAAAAGACTTTGTTGAATTGGGTTAAATTGAATTATATATATGTGAATATGCTAAATTCTGATCTGTGCATAATTGATATGAGTCACAAGGACCAATTTCAGATTTATGGATTGATGAGCTTACGCTACCTCAAGGCTCAACACCAAGGTCAAAGATCAAGCAAATCAAACCAAGATTCAATCAAATTTAGTAAGTAAGGATGAATATTTTCAAGGAAACGAGGAATGATACATGCACGTTGAAACACCCACACCTTACGAGAATGGACGGATCTGGTATGTTCCTAAAGTAAACCGGTTTCAAACATTTTCGTTACTTAGAGAAAATTTGTAAATTTTAGAAAAACTATTGTTTTGAGTTGGGCTTAGGTTGTAAACCCATTTATTTATACTTGTAAACCCATTTAATTAAATACATCCAAAATAGTTCTTAGCATAAAACTTAATAGTAAAGCAAAAATAAAGAGAAATCCACTTTGGGCCTTATGGCCTTATTACATCAAGTAAAACCCAAAATAAAATAAAAGTAAAAAGTCCAAACTAAATAAAATCTCCGAATGTAGCATGGCCACCTCAACGTCTCTACTAAGCCCGGTCCGTCAACATTCATCACCGAAAATAGTTCCCACAGCGGGGTGAGTCAATGACTCAATGTGCACACAAAACTAACACTCAACAATCAGGCATTCATGTTCAAATCAAATTCACATTCATATAAAATAAGTTATGATGCAACCCAAACCCAATCCTAATGGTCCATCCGCTACACACCACCGTACACGCCATTTACAGTGGGGACTACTAAGTCAACCCTCCATCCGCTACGCTCCATCAAAGGCATTCGCCCATATCGTTGTGTCATTAGACACTATAATCAAATTATCGTTGTGTCATTAGACACTATTGTAACCGAAGTTACCAAAATTTCATAATGTGACCGTAGTCAACATATTTCATTGGTGAGACCAAGTCAACACCTTCGTTGGTGAGACCAAGTCAACACCTATATTTAGTTGGTGAGACCAAAGTCAACACCTTCGTTGGTGAGACCAAAGTCAACACCTATATTTAGTTGGTGAGACCAAAGTCAACACCTTCATTGGTGAGACCAAGTCAACACCTATATTTAGTTGGTGAGACCAAAGTCAACACCTTCGTTGGTGAGACCAAGTCAACACCTACTCTTCCCCTTTCACATAAATCCCGAATGCCCCAAAATATATATAATGCATAACTTACTTAATTTCATGTTTATATACATATATTCGCATGTTATAAAATAACATATTTCACAATCCTATCCAAGTAGGAAAGCGTGCACAGGTACTTTTGTCACATTTGTGGTACTTAGCCACATTCACATTCTCATACATATTCATATATTAAATAATAGCCATATGAAATATTGAAGGTTAGTAAGGGTACACACCTTATTCGCTTAAATAAAAGTTCCTTGAGATCTCGAAAATCCCGATCTAACTTTAGATCTATTAATTCCTATATTAAGCCATCATATAAGTCACATTAATAAACCTATTTGGCTTTAAACAAAACCAAATCCTAGTAGGATTTGTAAAAGACTTACCTTTGATGCGAATTGGATGATTGTAAATCAAATCCGAAATTACTAGTATCCTTTTTCCTTGAAATCGGCTAATACTAAATCATGTAACCATGTGAGTTTCCGCTTTTGAAATAATGAAAATAATTCCAAATACCAAAATTAAGCCTTGGCCGAATATCACTTACCATACCAATTCCAAATCAAGAGAATTCCTTGCCCTATATGTGCATCGAAATTTTCATGTTAGATCTAATCTAACATATACATCATAACCTTTAATCGAATAAAATATCTTACCTTGGATCCTTAGATTTCCGAAAGATTCCCCTTGTATTCAACAATTGTAAAAGATCCTTAATGCCTTGACCGATTGCTTCCTTGCCTAGAGTCTCGGGGTTTCAATTTGTGGAGATTTAATCGGGGATCAAAAGAAAAAGGTTTTGGCTTGACAGATGAAGAAAAGAAGAAGAAGAAAGATAGAAAGAAAATTCGAGGAGGGAGAGAGCAAAGGGATTTTGACTCTTTGGAAAGATGAGAGAAAAGACCTTGGGTTCTCTTTTTATAGCCAAATTTGCTAGGCCAAGAGTCCTTGACTTGGCCACCACTCTCCCTTAAGATAATATTATCTCTTTTATTTAAAAGATAAAAGCCTTTAATCCATCCATTATCTCCTCAATTATCTCCTTAGAAAATAATCCTTTATTTATCTCTTATTATTCACATATTTATGTGAATAAAACTCCTTTATTTATCTCTTATTATTCACATATTTATGTGGAAAAACTCCTTTATTTATCTCTTATTATTCACATATTTATGTGAATAAAACTCCTTTATTTATCTCTTATTATTCACATATTTATGTGAATAAAACTCTTTATTTATCTCTTATTATTCACATATTTATGCAAATAAAACTCTTCCTTTTCTAGAAACCCATGCAGTCCACTCTCATTACGGAAGCAAAAATAAAGCCTTCATTATTTGCTTCTGGATGACTCAAACTCGAGCCCAAAACCTCTTGTATTTGGGCCATTTCCTAAAACCCTAGGTGGCATCTTGAGCCACATTTCCAAGTTCGTTATTGGGGCAAATTTCATGTCTTGTATATTTTAGGGTCACTTGGCCTAAGTTCCCTTTGGGCTCTGAAATTCGACATTAGGGGTCATTTTAAGTTTCCTAAAATTTTCGCGCGGCTCTGTATTTTCCAGGTTTCCAAAATGTTTAGGTTTCCAAAATGTTCAGGTTTCCAAAATGTTCAGGTTTCCAAAATGTTCAAGTTTCCAAAATGTTCAGGTTTCCAAAATGCTCAAGTTTCCAAAATGTTCAAGTTTCCTATTTTGGCTTGGTTTCCAAAATGTTCACTTTCCTAATTTACTTAGGTTTCCAAAATGTTCACTTTCCAAAAATGTCTAAGTTTCCAAAAGTGTTCATTTCCATTTCCATTTCCATTTTCATTTCTATCTTCATTTTCATTTCCATTTTCCTTTCCATTTTCATGCATTTCTAGATTTCCAAAAGTATCAAAAATTTATTCATAGTACTTGAAACTTGTCATTTCATACAATTAAACTGGAAATGCATAGGCCCTATTCAGGATGTTACAGTTCTACCCTCCTTAAAAATAATTTCGTCCTCGAAATTACTTACTGACAGTCGTACAATCTTTCTCACCGCACTATGCTTACGCTGCGCACTCTGATCTTAATAGAACCATCATACTTTCTAGGCACAATCTCTAAGTTCACATCCCTTAGAACTCATTTTCTAACGTCGCGATTTAATCTGATTTAAAAGTTTTATACATTAGTACTTGTTTCACTTTATTACTCGCGAAGAAATTTTATGAAAAAGAGTTTAGGAGTGGTTCTTTCGTATTCATACATGCACACAGTCTTTTCATCCATTCATACATCCATCAAACAATTATGAACCTTAGTTCATTCGGAGAAAGCGTTGTAGTTTTTCCTTTGTTGTTGTTTTACCACTACCCGGGGTATTTTCGTAATTTGTCCTCTGAGGTATTTTCGTAATTTGTCAAAATAAGGTTCCTTGGTGATTTTTCACAAGGTATTTTTGGTCCTTTTAAGTTCACAGGGTATTTTGGAAAATTTTGAAATCAGGGTATTTCAAAATTTTTGGACATTGGGGTATTTTGGTAATTTTTCACAAATCGTGGTAAATTTATTGAATAGGGGTATTTCAAAAGTTGTAAAACTTTGAGGTTCCTTAGAAAATTGTTCCTTCAAAATGGGGTGTTGCAAAATTTTGGAAATCGAGGTCATTTGGTAATTTTTAAGTTAGGGGCAATTTTGTAATTTTTCCAAAATCATGGTATTTTGATATTTTACAAATTAGGGTTTTGAATGTTTATGAAATCATGAAATTTTGATAAAGTTGTTGAGTAGTTGAACATTTTACAAACCGAGCGTTTGGTAATTTCTTTGCTAAGGGCATTTTTGTAATTTTAAATAAATCAAGAGTTTTTAGGAAAATGTTGAAAAAATAATTTTCTCGATTTAAAAGAAAGTTTTAAAAGTTTGAAAAAACTAAGGTTTGTTGTTTTGTTCTTCCTTCTTTTTTTTTTTTAAACATGGCTAGTTCCCTTTCGGGTTTTAGTCATTATGTTTAGCCTATGTGAGAGCCCTCTTGGTCGGGGTGAACTAAAGCTACGCGCAGGCAGGATTCGTGTGGAGAGGAGGTGAGTCACGCGGATTGCTTAAATACCAAGCTCCCACCAAACCGTTCCTAGACATGCGCAGAGGTTGCCACACCATGAGCCCTACGAGTTAGGGTGAGCAGGAAGCTACGCACTGGGTAGGATTCTGCGAAGAGGAGGTGAGTCACTAGGACTACTTAAATACCAAGCTCTTGGGATCCAATCCTAGACATGCGTACAAGGGTTACCACACCACTAGCTCGGTGACTTAGCCATAGGTTTGTTCAAGACATTAAGTCTTATGTGGTTTATGTTTTGAGTAGTCTAATCCTGGGGTTCAAGTTCCTATCATTCTATTCTCGTTCCATGCCTTTTCTACCCTTAAGCAGTTCACGAATCACACATAAAGTTAGGGTACTTACCGGTGGATCATGAATTGGAGACTTAGGGGCCATGCCAAAACACCTTATTTTTTTTCAAAGATAATCATTTGGCTCGCTTTGAAAGCGTTTTGGGCCTTAGCCCATGGTAGAGAGTTTAAAAGCGGGCTCGATACCAAATCGAAACACCCTTTTACCCACGAGAATGGACCGGATCTGGTATGTTCCTAAAGTAAACCGGTTTCAAACATTTTCGTTACTTAGAGAAAATTTGTAAATTTTAGAAAAACTATTGTTTTGAGTTGGGCTTAGGTTGTAAACCCATTTATTTATACTTGTAAACCCATTTAATTAAATACATCCAAAATAGTTCTTAGCATAAAACTTAATAGTAAAGCAAAATAAAAGAAATCCTTTGGGCCTTATGGCCTTATTACATCAAGTAAAACCCAAAATAAAATAAAAGTAAAAAGTCCAAACTAAATAAAATCTCCGAATGTAGCATGGCCACCTCAACGCTCGCCCGAATAAAATCATTTGTTCATCACCGAAAATAGTTCCCTAGCAGGGTGAGTCAACAGACTCAATGTGCACAAAACTAACACTCAACAAATCGGGCATTCATGTTCAAATCAAATTCACATTCATATAAAATAAGTTATGATGCAACCCAAACCCAATCCTAATGGTCCATCCGCTACACACCACCGTGTCGCCATTTACACAAGTGGGACTACTAAGTCAACCCTCCATCCGCTACGCTCCATCAAAGGCATTCGCCCATATACGTTGTGTCATTAGACACTATAATCAAATTTATACGTTGTGTCATTAGACACTATTGTAACCGAAGTTACCAAAATTTCGCAATGTGACCGTAGTCAACATATTTCATTGGTGAGACCGAAGTCAACACCTTCGTTGGTGAGACCGAAGTCAACACCTATATTTCGTTGGTGAGACCGAAGTCAACACCTTCGTTGGTGAGACCGAAGTCAACACCTATATTTAGTTGGTGAGACCGAAGTCAACACCTTCATTGGTGAGACCAAGTCAACACCTATATTTCGTTAGTGAGACCAAGTCAACACCTTCGTTGGTGAGACCAAGTCAACACCTACTCTTCCCTTTCACATAAATCCAGAATGCCCCAAAATATATATAATGCATAACTTACTTAATTTCATGTTTATATACATATATTCGCATGTTATAAAATAACATATTTCACAATCCTATCCAAGTAGGAAAGCGTGCACAGGTACTTTTGTCACATTTGTGGTACTTAGCCACATTCACATTCTCATACATATTCATATATTAAATAATAGCCATATGAAATATTGAAGGTTAGTAAGGGTACACACCTTATTCGCTTAAATAAAAGTTCCTTGAGATCTCGAAAATCCCGATCTAACTTTAGATCTATTAATTCCTATATTCGGCCATCATATAAGTCACATTAATAAACCTATTTGGCTTTAAAACAAAACCAAATCCTAGTAGGATTTGTAAAAAGACTTACCTTTGATGCCGAATTGGATGATTGTAAATCAAATCCCGAAATTACTAGTATCCTTTTTCCTTGAAATCGGCTAATACTAAATCATGTAACCATGTGAGTTTCCGGCTTTTGAAATAATGAAAAATAATTCCAAATACCAAAATTCAGCCTTGGCCGAATATCACTTACCATACCAATTCCAAATCTGAAGAGAATTCCTTGCCCTATATGTCTGTCGAAATTTTCATGTTAGATCTAATCTAACATATACATCATAACCTTTAATCAAATAAAATATCTTACCTTGGATCCTTAGATTTCCCGAAAGATTCCCCCTTGTATTCAACAATTGTAAAAAGATCCTTAATGCCTTGACCGATTGCTTCCTTGCCTAGAGTCTCAGGGTTTCAGCTGTGGAGATTTAATCAGGGATCAAAAGAAAAAGGTTTTGGCTTGACAGATGAAGAAAAGAGAAGAAGAAAAGATAGAAAGAAAATTTGACGAGAGGGAGAGAGCAAAGGATTTTTAACTCATTGGAAAGATGAGAGAGAAAAGACCTTGGGTTCTCCTTTTATAGCCAAATTTGCTAGGCCAAGAGTCCTTGACTTGGCCACCACTCTCCTTAAGATAATATTATCTCTTTTATTTAAAAGATAAAAGCCTTTAATCCATCCATTATCTCCTCAATTATCTCCTTAGAAAATAATCCTTTATTTATCTCTTATTATTCACATATTTATGTGAATAAAACTCCTTTATTTATCTCTTATTATTCACATATTTATGTGGATAAAACTCCTTTATTTATCTCTTATTATTCACATATTTATGTGAATAAAACTCCTTTATTTATCTCTTATTATTCACATATTTATGTGAATAAAACTCTTTATTTATCTCTTATTATTCACATATTTATGCAAATAAAACTCTTCCTTTTCTAGAAACCCATGCAGTCCACCTCGATATTCGGAAGCAAAAATAAAGCCTTCATTATTTGCTTCTGGATGACTCAAACTCAGCCCAAAAACCTCTTGTATTTGGGCCATTTCCTAAGACCCTAGGTGGCATCTTGAGCCACATTTCCAAGTTCGTTATTGGGGCAAATTTCATGTAATTGTATATTTTTAGGGTCACTTGGCCTAAGTTCCCTTTGGGCTCAAATTCGACATTCGGGGTCATTTTAAGTTTCCTAAAATTTTCGCTGACTCTGTATTTTCGGTGTTTCCAAAATGTTTAGGTTTCCAAAATGTTCGTGTTTCCAAAATGTTCGAGTTTCCAAAATGTTCAAGTTTCCAAAATGTTCGGGTTTCCAAAATGCTCAAGTTTCCAAAATATCCAAGTTTCCTATTTTGGCTTGGTTTCCAAAATGTTCACTTTCCTAATTTACTTAGGTTTCCAAAATGTTCACTTTCCAAAAATGTCTAAGTTTCCAAAAGTGTTCATTTCCATTTCCATTTCCATTTTCATTTCTATCTTCATTTTCATTTCCATTTTCCTTTCCATTTTCATGCATTTCTAGATTTCCAAAAGTATCAAAAATTTATTCATAGTACTTGAAACTTGTCATTTCATACAATTAAACTGGAAATGCATAGGCCCTATTCAGGATGTTACACACAGAATGGGTGAAATGTATTAAAGTCAATTCAACCAAGCTGTCAATTTTCAAGCTGAAAAGATTAGTTAACTTGTAACAAATTTTTGGATGCGATCCAAGCATTTCTGGATTAAGATGTCTTCATAAAGTTAAAAGATGTATCTCTTAGCTTCAAAACTCATTTCTGGATTGTGCGATCAAAATTATTGAACGAGATTATTATGGAAATTACGAGTTTCGTGTAACAGCCAATTTTCGATAAATATCGAAATAGTGGTTTCGAGACCACAGATCCGAGTCCGAAAAGAAAAATTATTTTAATACTATTTTATGACTTATAGTATGATAATAATATTGTGTGGAAATTTAGTAAAGAAATTTTATCGATTACATGTTTAATTTGATAAAGGACCAAATTGCACAAAGTGTAAAAGTTGAGTTCTAATAGCTAAAGGGATTAAATAGGTATATATCTTTAAATTGGAGGTTCTTATATGGTAATTAGACCATTAAAAATGCTTAGTTGTTAAGGATGATGATTCATCCATGGAAAATAAAATAAAGAAAAGGATGAAATTGGAAAGATGAAAAATAAAAGGTGACAAATTAATTAAATAACAAAATATCATCATTTTATGTTATCTTCTTCCCCAAAATACATGGAAACCCTAGGGAAGAGAAAGCAAGCTTTCTTGGCTTAATTGGGTAAGTAATCTTGTTCCGTTTTTAGTAAATTTTATATTTTGTGATCAGGATAACTTAATCTATCTATTTTGGGGGTTAATTTGTAAAGTTATCAAAGTATGAAAATTTTTTTCATGGATGAATATGCTGAAATTTTGAAATTTATGGTAGAATATGAAAGGTTGTTGATAAATAAACAACTTTTATAAAGTGAATTTTGATGAAAGCATGATTTAAGGAATAAATTGAAAAGTTGTAAAATTCATGGAAAAATTTTGAATTTTATGAAATAAATGGGCTGTAAATGTTACATGTAAAAATTGGCTAGGCTTGGAACAAGGATAAAATTGCATGAAATTTAATTTTCCGAGCCTAAGGACGAAATCGTCATTAATTAAAAATTTAAGGGCAAAATGGTAATTTTTCCTAAGATGTAAATTAGACTGAATTGAGTTTAAATTGTATTAAACTGATGTTAAATTTACTCGTATAGATCCGAATAGACCAAATGGAGTTAGAACGAGGAAAAGAGAAAAATGTTGGATTAGTAGATTTTATGTACACGAACATTTGTCGAGGTAAGTTCGTGTAACTAAATTGTGTATATTTATATGCTTGAATTAAATGTTATGTATGTGAATTGTATAAATATTATATATATATGACATCGAAGACATATTTGACAAAACCCGATAAAAGATAATGCCTGATAAATGATAAATGATAAAAAATGTTACGTTTATGCTTGAAATGAATGTGAAATGTGTTTATTTGAGTATTGTGAATATTATAAATGCATGAAATAATTACATGCCTAATAATACCTGAAAAATGTTGAATCCCATTTGAATAAATAAAAGTCAATGGATACGTGATTTCCCATATTTGGATGTGGTCCTGCATATGTTGCAGACAGGATTTAGCTCAGACAAGTAATCCGATATAGCACTCTCGAGCATCCTGATATATATTTCTTGGGAGGATCCTGATCGATAGTGATTTGGCATGTGTTGCGCACTACCGCAACTCTTTGTAGTGTCTTGTTATGCGATTGGTTGTGATCCTGCATATGTTGTGGACACAAACACAGCTATGTGTGAGCATCCTATTATGCAATCGGTTGTGATCCTGCATATGTTGCGGACACAAACACAGCTTTTTGTGAGCATCCTGATGTGGCTCGCTTTAACTCTCTATTACCTTATCCGATGCTCCCTGATATTATCTCTTCGGAGATATCTAATAAGCTCTATGAGCTTCCTGAGTAAAACTCTTATGAGTTTCTTGATTAGCCCGGATAAGTGTCCTATTACATGGTTACATAGCTCATCTGAGCATCCTGATATGTAGCTCAAGAGTGTACTCCCAAGTTATGTGCCCTAACAGGTACCCCTGAATATGAATTGACGGATCCTGATTTGTACACCTTGAGTGTACTACCTGTGTATCCATCGATATTTCAGATAAATTCAACGGGAAAAATCCTGACATGAAAAAGATATGAATAAGAAATGAGATATTACATGTATCTGCCTGAAATACATGAAAATGATGATACATGATATATGGAAATATGAGATGATGATATATGTAAATGGAATTTATTTGAAGAATATGTTCATCCATGATTATAGATTTGTACACCTTGAGTTTACTACTCGTCTGACATTGATATTTCGAATGATTTGATAGGTAAAGTTTGACATGAAATAATCTGAACTCGAGATGAATTATTATGAAAATGTACTTGAAGTACAAATATATGATTTATACATGTTATATGAATACATGAGATGGAAAGCATATATATCTGGAAATCTGATTGTTGTTGAGCCATATATGTTTCTTGATGTTATTGTTGAATGTATGACTAACAAGGGCAATGAGGATATGTGTAGGGCTTGAGATCAAATTGATTGAATTTGCCTTACATGTTTATATTGAAATAAAATGAACGGTAACTTAAGTACCATGCTATACGAACTTACTAAGCATTATATGCTTACTCTACTTTATTTCCCTGTTTATAGTAAATCGGAAGCTCGTTGGATTAGAAGCTTGGCGAAGATCACTCACACAATCTGTCGGCCCATTTTAGTACATATGGTAAATCAATTATGGGTATAATGGCATGTATAGGTTAATTGGCCATATTGGCATGTAAATGTTTTGGTTGTAACTAGCCATTGGAATGGCTAGCAATGAACATGTTTTGATATATTTATAATGGATCTATCATGTTTGAGGAATAAATGTAATCATACATATATGCTTTTAGTAAATAGGTAAGTATGAATGGTAAATTAACATGATAATAAATTTTCATATGAGGTACTGAAGAGTACATTGGTTGTACGTGATATTATGTCATGCATGGGATTCAGTTTTGACTTAAATTAATTGTCTTGATATGGCTTGTGTATGTGTTTAAGTGTTGGTGTAGGTGAATGACAAGATAGGTGAAAAATGTGGCTTGAAAATAGCCTATTTTGGTCCACACGAGCAGAGACATAGGCGTGTGTCTCAGCCGTGTGTGACACACGGCCTAGTACATGGGCGTGTGGCCAGGCCATGTGTCCCTTGCATCTTTAAAATGTCAAACCAGAATGCTTAGAATTGATCACACGGCTTGGTACACGAGCATGTGGTTTGGCCGTGTGACCCCTGCACCCACACACAGCCTAGCACACAGGCATGTGGCTTGGCTGTGTGACCCAAGTAGAGAGTTACACAGCCTAAAACATGGGCATGTCCTTGGCCATGTGATCTACACGCCCTGACCACACAGGCTTGTGACCCCTTCACCTAGGAAATAATTTTGAGATTTTGCGAAAAATTTTATAAGTACCCAGTTTAGTCCCGACTAGTTTCTAATGCATGATTTGGGCCTCGAGGGCTCATGTAAGGGACTATATGATTAAATTTGATTAAAATATGATTTGAATGTTAAATTCTTGTGAAATGATTGTTACTTGACCCGTAAATTCCAGTTATGCTCCGTAACCCTGGTCCGGTAACAGATTCGGGTTAGGGGTGTTATATTTCAAACTTTTAATTCGATTTTAAAAAATATTGGGTTCGAGTTTTAGGCTTAATTTTTATTATATATGAGCCCAATGTTGTATTAATCAACTCTTATTATTTTATTATTTCTTTACTTTGAATTTTTTATAATTATTAAGCATTTTAAGCTATTTAGGAAAGATTAGTTTGGAACCACCTCTTGTTTAAGTTCATTAGAGTTCTAGTATACTTAAGAGTTTTGCTTAGATTTATTTAGCAAGCTTAAATAAGAGCCTTTGTATTGTACAGCAATCAATTCATTATTATTCAACTTTTCTTTTGAGTTAATAAATTCTCTTTGAGTTTTTTTTTTTCAAGAATTTTTCTTAAGTTGTCTTTTAGAATGGTTTTAACAAATTTTTCAGATTTTGGGGATCATTTTTAAACTTTTTTTCCAAGTTTTCTTTCTTGGAGAGAAATTAGACTTGCTTGAAGGGGGTTGTGAATTCTTCTTGTTTCCAAGGCTCCTCAGGACTTCTACACGTCACGTTTCATCTTTTCCATTTATCTTTTTTATTTTCTTCTTTATTATTCTAATCTTTGATTTATTGTTCTATTTTATTTGTCTTAGTTATTCAATTTAATTCAGTTCTTTAATTTTTTTTTATTTGATTTGGATTCATTTGCATTTCATGTTGTGTTAAAATTCAAGTTTCTTTTTAAACATCTAGAGCCATTGACAATACTCTAAAATGGCATACTTTTATGTGTTAATTACATATATATTTTGAGTACGATCCTACTAATTTGAGTTGTTTATGGTTTTTTTATCTTGTAGAGACTAAATTGAAGGCAAAAGAAAATTTTGAGGCAAGAAGCGTAAATTTAAAGACAAAACAACTCAGCAGGCAAAATAGGGAAGAAGTGGTGTCGAAAATACAAAGTGTGGAAGATTTGGGGAAAAATTTCAAAGAAGAGATTTATGAATATAAAATTTTGTTTAAATTTGAATTTTATTTTTAGGATTATTCTTAGGATTATTATATTGTTTGAATTTTTTTTTAGGATTATTGTTAGGATTATTATGTTATTTAGATTTAATTTCAAATTATATCTCTTAAACATTATGATCTAGAGTTTTAAATAGGAACCAATTAGGGTTTTTCATGTACTCTAAATAGGGGATGGAGTGACATGAATACTCACTCATGACTTCTGTAAAAAAACTCCTTCCCCCTAAGGCTCTTAGCTTTTTTCCTTTCCAATAAAATTATGTTTTATTAAACTTGTGTTTTTTCCCCAAAGAGCATGACTAACTAAACTCGTCTGGCTGAAGGTTATCAAAATTCCTCAAATAGAGTTCATGAGGCTTAGAATCTCCACTTAACCCTTCTCAACGAGTATTCATCATTTCTCCGCATTATGGAACTAACTCTTTCGTCCATATCCTTCCAAAAGTAACCTTTTCATCTTATGCAAAGATGGTCACTTTGTATGTTTTGGGGAGGTTGCATAGTCGATTCACTAACTTGTTGCGTCAGAGGTTGTCGAGCCCAAGAGATGAAATGACGTGGCATTCGCCATTGAGAAATGATGATCTAGTGTAAGATAGTCTCACAGGATTTACGGTTGGCTAGAGTCAGGTTCCTCTAGCTTGCAAGGTTATAACCTAAAGTGGAGCTGATGGTCGTAGGCGTCCTCTTCCACTATAACTGACTTATTCGGTCATGAGAAGAACCACCTAAAAGTATATGATTGAACCAAAGGAGGATCGAAATAACCAGAAGTTAGAATCCTTCAAATCGAAAAACCCTTTTTCCCAACTCTGTTTCTTTTCACAATCGTGATTTCAATTTATTTAATCTCAACTCGTCTATATTCTTAATTCTATTTTTTTATTTATTTTTCCAAGTCAGACGTTTTTCTTGGGCACAACTAGGCCCAGGATTTCGAGAAATAAGAAGTTGTAGCGATCCAGTCCTTGAGGATTTGACCCTATTTCCCTTAGGGAGAGGTTATATTTAGTGCTTTCGACGACACACCAGCCATAAGTCAAATCTGCAACTTAGATAAACTTACGATCTTGTTTCGCACTCATTTGTATCATTTGATATCATATTCTTGGGCGTTGTAGGTGTTATTCGTGTTCTTATAAATTGATTTCCACCAAACAACCTTAAAACAATTTTTCTAATCTAGAAAGTTTTTGGGAAAAATATTTTTTAGTGGGTAAACGTTTTTCAAACGATCTAAAATTTTACATACTGATTTTTGGCACTCTGTTAGAATATTAAAAAAATTTCCCACAAAAAGTGATAGAAAAAGTGAAAAAATTAAAAATTAAAAAATAAAGAAAAGTTAAAAAATATTTTATGGGTTGGATTTTGTGTGAAAATTTTTAGATCAATTCTAAATTATTTGAGAAAACTCTAGTTTAAATTTCGTGATTTTGAAAATCGAAACATCTTGAATGAAATTTGTCAAATTGCTTCACAATTTTTAGGTTATATAAATAATTTATTTTAAAAAATAAAGTAAAAACCAATCTCATATTTTTAATAATACAATTTTCTTTTCAATAAAATTGTAACGAGACTCAATCATTTTCATATTTATCCACACAACTTATGTTTCCTTTCTAAAATAATTTTCCAATAGCTTCTTTTATATGTAATAATTATTATTTGAAGTATTTATATTTTTATATTAATAAATATAAAAATACATATACATATAATTATAAGATTTAAATTTAAAACATCATAATTTTTACTATATCAAGTTTATTATTTCAATCAAAACCACATTTAATTTTATATTAACTTTTTATAATTTTATTATACATATTTTTCACCTAGGTCCCATAATTTAAATATTTAAGTTTCTTAAATCCAAAGCGTTAAATGCAGTGAACGGGAAGAAATAAAATTCATTGTGTAAATAATGATAGAAAATAAAATTCAAATCAAAATAGTGTAAGAGGACGAAAGCCATTGGTGGGTGTTGCCAAGCTTTTGTTTGGACCGGTAATCAAACTTCAAAACCCTTCTTTATGAAAATTAACTTTTTCTGGTCTATATAGTACGTTAAACTTGGGGATCAAGATTATCCAAGACACTGATAGAATATTATATGATTCAATTAATATGAATTTGGTTAGATGGTTAGCCAAGAAACTGTTAGTACAGCTAGCGTCTGTTAGTTTGTTAAGAGATTGTTAAAGAGTAGTTAGTCTTGCTCTTTATATATTTACTATGAATAGATGAACAAAGGAAAGGTTTCCATTACAGATAGAAATCAAAGAAATAGAAAGTTAATCTCAGAATTGAATTTACTCAACACAAAAGTCTTCTCAATCTTACCTTCTAGCATGGTATCGTCGCCTCTCGATCCTAGGACCTATGGCTACCACACCTTCTCCCGATTCTGGCTCCGTTGACAGTGGTTGTGCCTTGTTCACTGGTGAGAAAGTCATTACTTCATTTCCTCGTCACGATGTGGTGAAACTTGATGAAGGAACCTTCATCCAATGGCAACAACAGGTACGTTTCATTCTTGGCGGATATGATTTGTTAGGCTTCATAGATGGCACCTTACCTCCATAGGCTGTTTTGTTCAATCGGTGGATGGCTCCCTCGTTCCAAATCCATCCGCTCTTGTGTTCTCTCGACAAGATCTTCTTCTTGCTTTTTGGTTGTTGTCCACGATCAACAGCTCTTTTTTATCATCCTTCATGGATGCTCGCATGTCCTCAGATGTATGGCTTACAGCAACAAGCCTTTTTGCTGCGGACACCGGTGCCAAGCAGTCAAAACTCTGGCATGAGCTTCATTCCCTAAAGAAGGGTGCTCTATCCATCAAGAGTTATGTGGAGTGGATCAAGCACCTTTGCACTCTCCTTGCGGCGTCCGGCACTCAAGTCTCGAAGGGGAGAAGACGAAGGTGATGCTTGCGGGGCTACCATCTGACTTTGACGCGATTGTCTCTTCGGCGTCTCTTTCATCAAAACCAATACTGTTTAAGTGGTTGGTCGAGACGTTGATCGAATGTGAGCAATGGCAGTTACGGACGGTCCAAGAGATAGCCATGCATAAGAATCTAGTGGAGGCAACCCCGTCACAAGCTCGTGATGGTTCCATCTGTGGTGGTCGCCCTCCATCCGGTGGTCGTGAGAGAGGGTTTTGACTGAGAGTTTAATGTCATATTTGTAACCGTTTTGGGCACCTTGCTCAAAGGTGTTTTTATCGGTTTAATCGAGATTTTGATAGACCATGCCATGTTTTGCTGACTGTTGATGGCTCTCGTTTGTCATCAGCATCGAGCTTTCCTCTTGATCCCATCTATGGTGCACCGCAAGATGATTTTATGGGTAGAAAGGAACGGTCATCTCAAAGAGTCAGGTATACTTACCCAGCCGGTCAAAATTGGCAATATGATGGTCAAAATCAGTTTCAAAATTGGCCTTCAACTAGACACCACAATCGGCCACGTTATTCCATGCATGAGCATGAGACTTATGTTAGGCCACCTGGCCCACATGTGCATGGCCATGTGTTTACTCCAAGTAGACCAAATGTTAATACCAGGCCACCATTTGTTGGCATTTGTGATGGACACATTGGACCTGGTCATGTTGAGGGAACTAGACCAACCAATAATTGTGTTCAATTTGGGCATAAGTCGGATTCTCTTGTTCCTTGGCGAACTAAGCCATAAGCCCGTGTTTACTCTAGTTATGACCCATGTATTGGTCTTCCTCAAGTGGGTGACTTTAAAGCTTTGGATTATTCTGATTCCTCAGGCTCCCATATCAACACCACTCAGTTTGGTTCAAATGGTGGTGGCACGGATTCTTCTATACCTATGCCAGTTAGGATAGCATCATGGTACCCAGATTCATGTGCGAGTAATCATGTCTGTCACGATGCGTCGGCACTGTAAGATACCACTCCGTATCTAGATACGTCTTCTCTCTTGATGGGTGACAGGACTCCTACCCCGATCTCGTTAATCGGTAATGGTGTGTGTTACCTACACGGTTTAAATTGCTTCGGTTATTTGATGTTTTATGTGTGCCGCTAATTCGAAAAAATTTACTACCTGTATCATAATTTGTTAACAATAATGATGTGTTTTTTGAATTTCACCCAACGTAATGTGTTATTGAGGACATAATGACCCAGGAAACACTGCTGAAAGGCCACATTCGTGATGGATTATACCAGTTCTCTCTGTCGGTTCTATCCACTCAGTGTGTAGAAGCTCCAGTTGCTACTTCCAATGTACTTCAGAATAAATCTGATGATTGTACTGTTTTGCCTTTGTGTCATAACCGTCTTGGTCATTCGTCCACTACTGTTGTCAAAAGTGTGCTAAATAAGTGTAATATTGTCGTTCAGACTAATACTTGTCTTGATAGCATATGTACTGCCTGTCAAAAAGGGAAGGCTCATAAATTGTCATTTTCTCTCTCCACTACTAAATATACAAATCCGTTTGATTTGGTTGTTTCTGATCTTTGAAGGCCTATATCTATTGCCTGTGGAAACAACTGGTATTATATTTCATTTGTTTATATGTGTACTCGGTTTACATGGGTTTATCTTCTTCGTCAGAAGTCTTAAGCTGTGCACTGTTTTGTTTAATTTTAACAACTAGTTAAAACTCAATTTGGGAAGAGTATCAAACAATTTTAGAGTGATTGGGGTGGAGAATATCAAGCTTTTACATCTGTTTTGGCCTCGCAAGGGATCATTCATCGCCTGACCTGCCCATATACATCTGAACAAAAGGGCGTCACAAAATGTAAACATCGTCACATTGTTGAAATGGGGATCACCCTCTTGGCTCAAGTAAGTTTACCTATGGAATACTGGGGTTATGCGTTTTACTGCGCAGTACATCTCATCAATCGGCTACCAACTCCAGTTCTGAAAGGACAGCCTCCGTTTAAGGCTCTTTATGGAGATGATCCCATTTATGATCATTTGTTGCTACCCTTACTTACGCCCATTTATGGCACATAAGCTGGATTTTCACTCTCAACTGTCTATTTTCTTGGGATATAGTGCTCAACACAAGGGGTATTTGTGTCTTTTATCGACTGGCAGGGTCGTTGTTTCACAGCATATGGTGTTTTATGAGACTAAGTTTTTATCATCCGAGCCAGCTCCGAGAAAGTATTTGCCAATACAAAATCAATCTGTCGCAACGATTGTTCCACTAGTTTAAACTGGTCTGTCTGATTCTGCAGAGCCTTCTATTGCTTGTCCATCTCCTTCGTGTTCCCAACAAGCTATTTTCTCATTCCCGGCTTCCCCTGTCACTACTCAACCTGAGGTCAGATCTAACCGAAAGTCTCATAGCTCCCCTCCTTCTAGTCCTGATGCTGATCTTCGATATGAGGATAGTGCTGCCACTTCTTCTAACAGTCAGGCACCGGTTCTACCTGTGTTCAACGCCCACCCAATGGTGACTAGGTCGAAGGCCGGTGTTTTCAAACCCAAAGTCATGTCCATTGAGGCTATTGAACCTTCTACAATTGAAGAAGCCTTAACTTCCTCCGAATGGCGTGTTGCTGCTCAGGCGGAGTATGATGCCATTATTCATAATTCTACCTGGGAGCTTATTCAGCGACCACAGAACCACAAGATTATCGGGTACAAGTGGCTTTTCAAGATTAAGCGGAATCCGGATAGTACTGTTGCTCTCCGAAAAGCTCGACTAGTTGCGAAAGGTTGTTCTCAAATCCTTGGGTGTGATTTCAAAGAAACATTTAGTCTTGTAGTAAAACCTACTACTGTTCGTGTTTTTTTGTCCATTGTTGTCTCTAGAGGGTGGCAGTTGAGGCAAGTCGATGTCAACAATGCCTTCTTGAATGGCAATCTTGATACTGAGGTGTTTATGCACCAGCCCCCATATATGAGCAGTATGGTTCTGATGGACAACCCCTTGTGTGCCATCTGAAGAAAGCTCTGTACGGCCTTCGACAAGCACCTCGTACTGGTTTGAGAAACTAAAACAGTTTATCAAATCGGTGAGGTTTGTTGTCTCCAAGTCTGATTCATCTTTATTTGTGCAAATGATAGATGGTTCAACTATTTATGTTCTTATGTACGTTGATGATATTACAATCATTGGCAACATGTCCACTTCTATAGAGTGGTTTGTTTAGTTGTTGAAAAATGAGTTCTCACTTAAGGATATGGGTGATCTACACTACTTTCTTGGGCTCGAGGTCACTCGTTCATCATACTGCCTACATCTCTGTCAGCGAAAATATATTCGTGATATTCTTGGTCGATGCTCGATGCCCACGGCAAAGAGTGTTCATACTCCGATGGTCAGTTCATCTACCATGTCCAAGACTGATGACAAACCTTTGGAGGATCCAACTGAGTATAGGAGCCTTGCTGGTGCACTCCAGTATATTGTTCTAATTAGGCCTGACATTGCTTATGCTATAAATAGAATCTGTCAGTTCATGCATAGCCCTACTACTGTTCATATGATGGCACTAAAGTGCATATTACAGTATCTGGGTGGCACTCTTGATTTTGGATTAGTTTTTCGTCCGTCCACCCGATTGTCTTTGGTAGGATATGCCGATGCTAAATGGGGGCTTGATTTTGACAATCGACGATCAACCTCAAGCTACTGTGTATACTTCAGCCAGACTCCCATCTCATGGGGTTCTAAGAAGCAGCAAGTAGTTTCTCGATCTACGATTGAAGCAGAATATAGGAGCCTTGCTATAGCAACAAGTGAGATCACTTGGTTAATTTCGTTACTTCAAGAATTATGGATTGTGTCTGATGATACTCCAGCTGTCTAGTGCGATAGCTCAAGTGCAGTAGAAGTTGTGGCCAATCCTGTCTTACACTCAAAATTCAAACATGTCAAACTAGATTTGTTTTTTGTTCGTGAGAAAGTTGCAGACGGGTCTCTTCTAGTAGGTGAAGTTCCTGCTTGTAACCAAGTGGCAGATATATTTACCGAGCCCTTGTCAGTGGCATACTTTACGCGGTTTCGTAATCTTCTTTGTGTATCATAGTTGGGAAGATAGGTGTATGATAGAATATTATATGATTCAGCTAATATCAATTTGGTTAGGTGGTTAGCCAAGAAACTGTTAATACAACTAGCGTCTATTAGTTTGTTAAGAGATTGTTAAAGAGCAGTTAGTCTTGCTCTTTATATATACACTACAGGAAAAATAGGGCTTTAACGGCATTTTTAGTGGCGTTTGGACAAAAAACGCCACAAATATTAAACATTAGCAGCGTTTGCAAGAAAACACCACAAAAAGTAGAGCAATAGTGGTGTTTTTGGCACAAACGCAGTTAAAAACAGAGAAATAGCGGCGTTTTTGGCTAAAACGCCGCTAAAAACAGTGCAATAATGGCGCTTTCCTGAAAACGCCACTAAAAATATAGCAATAGCGGCGTTTTTGTCACAAATGCCGCTAAAAAACAGTACAATAGCGACACTTTGGTGAAAACGCAGCTAAAAATAGAGCAATAGCGGCGTTTTTGGCACAAACGTCGCTAAAAAACAGTGCAATAGCAGCGCTTTGGTGAAAACGCCGCTAAAAATAGAGCAATAACGGCATTTTTATCATAAACGCCGCTAAAAGTTGAGCAATAGTTCCATTTTCATCTGGGGTAACGGACACTCGTTTGATTTGATTCGATTTAATTTCCATTTTTTTCCTTATTTTTGTTTTGAATTTAATTTTATTTTTCTATTTGAAACTGACTTAATTATGAAAAGTTACAAATTGATAACTAAACTATTTAGAAGTTTTACTTTATTGAAACCCCTAAACCCTAACTATTTATATTAATTAAAATACAATTTATTTTTAATTGAATATTTAAATTAAATCAAAAAAATAATGACACGTAGAAAAAATTGAAAGTAAAAACATAGAAAAATATATGTTAAAAATTAAAAATTAAGGTTTCGGTGTAATGCGATGTAAGTTTAACTTTAAGGTTAAAATGCGATGTAAGTTTAACTTTAAGGTTCTGGTGTTAGATTCTATAGTTATGACAAGCGTTTAGGATTTTAGGGTTTAATGATCACGATCTATTGATGATTTAAAGTCTGTTTAGATGCAAATTAGCACTTAATTGAAATGAGCATACCTTAATAGAGATGGTTATGTTTTCAAATTAGGAATTTTTATTTGCAATAGACTGTACCCATTTTTTCCTTAGGAAATTTTAAGATCAGTACTTTAATGCGAAGACTAAACAAGCCTTAAATGCTAGCTGATTTTCTACTGCTTTTTGTCCTTCTTTCGAGGAGATTTGATAACTATCTTTGTGGCATTTAGATATTTCCTTGAGCTTGAGATTAACCATGTGTAAGGTTGAGCAGGGTAATTATAATCAGTTTGAGAAATGTATTCTGTACTCACCTTTTGTTTCATGATTCACCTTGTTCTCACTAGTATATTTGGGTATTTCTTTACTAATTTCAATTTGAAATGCGATCGGTGCTCGCCAATTATATTCATTAACTTTGTTGAGTTATTACAGAGGTGAAGGTGCTTTCGACAAAGCAAGAAAACACACAAGAATAGACAACTTCAAGACATACTTAACCTTATTTTAAAGAAAAGGAAGGTAATAATTTCCTTATCTGCAGGACTACTTTGTACTATTTTTTTCTTTCCTTATCTACAGGACTCTGTTTATTATCACCCTACTCTACTTTTTTTTCTGTAAGGTTTGTTGTATGCTTCAATGCCCTCAGTATTGTGTGAGATTGTACATAGTCTACATGTACAATTTCACATTTATGGTACAAGGTGATCATGTTGTATGCATATGCAGTGCATGATGATGTTGTGGAAGCATTTCTATTTATGTTTTCACTATTAGGTAGACCAATTTAGAAGAATTCAGCTTTTACCTCTGTTCCTTGTTTTTTTTCTTTCAGATTCTCAATGTATACCTACGAAAATATGAAAGTGGGGGAGAATTTTGGCCTATTGTTCACAACTCAGCAATCTTCTCCCTATTGTTAACACAAGTTATCGCCTCGAGATCTTGAGATAAAACGTTCCTTTGGTTGCTTCGGTTTCATCATTCCCTAATATTACTCACTCTTCTCTTCAATGAGTACTATAGGCAGAGATTTTCCCCCGTTTTCAAGAGGAGACCTGCACAAATTCTTATAGAGATGGATCAACAAGATGAGCAATTGGGAAGGAAAGAAGAGATTCATAATCAAATACGTTCGGCATACTTCCAGAACCCGATAATCTCTCATCAAGTGTCCATTAATTCCAACTTGTCGTTGTCTAGAAACACATCACACCACCAAGGAGACGAAGATAATTTGCATGGTCTCAAGTCGTTGAAACCATTCAGGTACATTTAGTTATTCCTGCTACTTGGTGCATAGTTCCTTCCATCTGAATTGGTAAAAGTATTTTGGAGACCCCTATATTAAGAAGAGTTAGATTGTATTTTGCTTCATTTACTCAAAAGAATGAGCAAATTAATCCATGTAAGCTAGATCAAAGAATAAACTATCTTTTTTGTTAAGATTTTCATCCATTTTTGCTATTAAAATCTAGCGTGGTTGATAGAATAATCAAATAGTTACACATGATGTGCTGCGTATATCTTAGTATAAATTGATGAAATTTTTAACAAGAAAACCCATTTACTCTTTGATCTCATGTATAGAGATTAATTTGACAAAATGCAATCTGACTCCTACTACAAGTGCCTTCTTGGTATTTTTACCTCTTGAATTGCTATTAATAACTTGATTTGATCTGAACTGAATTGAACCGAGCCTAAGTTTTTAGGAATTCAACACGCTCAATTAGATGAACAATAGGCTGTTGATTGCACTTGGGAACTGATTGATTCATCTCTTATCTTCAATGTGCCAAAAAATGCAACATCATCATATTGGCGGTTGCTTCTTTGGGACCGAAGAGTGTAACTTGTACATTTATATAGGAAACATTTAAAACCAAAGAAAGAGGCAAAGAGAGACCTGAAGCGACACATAGGTAATAGTTTTTTTTTGTGGAAAATTAAGTACTTTTTCGCTTTTATTTTCTCACACTTTATGAAATTTGAGATAATTCTTATTTTCTCACACTTTATAAATTGAGATAATTCATACACAATATGCCCTTGTATATGTATATAAACTTAGATATGATTACTTTAGTAATTTAGGTTTTATACGATCAATTTGAAGCTAAAATATTGTGTATTTTTCCAATTGTATATATAATATGTGTATTTAAAATGTCACATGTATTTTTTCAATGTATATAATATATTTTTCTTGATTAAAGAAAGATTAGTCTAATGTATAGTAAAAATAAATTAATTTTAAAAAAATTAAAAGAATAAAATGATATTTTAAAAGTAATAAAAAAAGTAAAAATAATAGCAAGTGAAACAATAGTAATTAAATAAACTAAACAAAGCATAAATTAAGATAATTAAGCTGAGATATCTTTTGTTTGTTAGATATAATAGTGATGTGGTTTGATAATTTCCAAGTCATTTGTCAATGGATCAAGGAACCAGTACCAAGATGCATGGTTCTCATTTTTAACTGAAACATATGTAATAAGATGGATGCCATTATTTGCATAATGGCCAAAGATCAATTTTATTGATCTATATGACTCCCTGTACTATAATGGCCAAAGATGGTTACTGGTCTTAAAGTTAGCTTGAGTTATGAGATATCTTTGATGTGATTCATTTAATTTTATATTCCCTAAACAATTTGCCAGCAGCATCAAAATAGCTGTTTTGGAAATATAGAATCTGAAGTTTAGAAGGCTACCGTTTCAAATATCTGTTATCTTTTGTTTCATGAAAATGGGTGTACTATATAGCTCACTTTATAGTTTTCAGTTTTAAGTAAAAACTATAATCATAAATTTTATTATTTAAATTTTGTAAACTTTATTATTTAAATTTTGTAAATGATTGAATAATCCATTATGATTGTCTTAACATTTGATAAATTAAGACTGATGGATTGATTGTTGTTTGTTTTCGTTTTGTTAGGTAGCTACCTGCCTATTGATAATAGGCTATCACATATACTAGTGTAAGACTAAATTAGTTTTGCATGTACGTTTTATATTTGTTTAATAGGCTATTTTATTTATCTAGAAACCCTAATGAAGCATTTTCTATATAATAATGTCGTTACGCGCTACTTATTATCTCTGTAATTTCTCTTTAGAACTCTAAACACCTGAATATAATCTTTTGCTTACGGTTTTTCCTGCGTGCTTTTGAGTTGGGGTTTTGTAATATCCGGGATTTAGGGGTCATGCAATTTAATTCATATCTGCGTGTTAGTATGCTATGTATGTTGTTTGAGTGTGTTTGGGGGCTTCGGGAAACCTTGGGGTTAAGTTTAGGCCTTGGGAAAATTTTTTGTTTTTAAGCCTTTAGGGGGGGAGAGCTAAGGGAGCTAGGCCTTAAAGGAATTAATGTGTGGGTTATGACACAAGAAGTGAGGTGGTGGAGTGGCAAGGGGACGCTACCTAGGGTGCAGGGAGTTTACGTCAAAGGGAGTGCAAGGAGGAGGAGGTTCGAGTAGCATGGAATGCATTTTGGGAGGTTGCTTTTTAAGTCAAGAGGTGGAGGAGTTGGAGTTGGCGTGGGCACTTGAAGATAGGAGGTTTGAAATGGTCAAACATTTTGAATGTGTGGTGGAGAGCTAAGCATGAGGTTTGAATCATTCAAACTCATTTGAATGAGGGTTGTAGAGGGAATTTAGGAGAAAAATGTGGAGGGTGTTGGCTAGTTGGATGACAATGAATCTTTGAAGGGTGGAGAGGGGAACATTCGGTTTTGAGCCTAGGAGAGGGTGCCAAAATTTGGTGTTAGTGTAGGGGGTATTTCTTTTCGGCATTGGTTGGTGCTTAACACTTTTGGTAGTTTTCTCTCATTTTCTTTCTTGAAAACTTCCTAGCTGAATCACAATTCTCTCTTCTCCTCTCTTCTTTTTCTTTTCGATAACTTGAAACCTTGATTGTTTTAGTAAAAAGATGAATAGCTCCTCTCTTTCTCTTGGTGGCCGAATGCATCTATCATTGTGAGACCATTGTCGAAACATCATAAACTTCAACCCTTTTCTTCTTCACTTTCACCCATTACTTCTATACCTTGGCCGAATCTTCCATTTACCATTGCCCTTCTCTTTTCTTTCAAATTTTATTTACTTTATTTCTTTTATTTGGATACTTCCTCAAGCCTCATCTCTGTGCCGAATCTGTCTGAGCCGAATATCTTTTGGGTGGTGAGTATTCTCTTCTTTAGGAATCGTTCTCTTTTCCTTTCATTTTGGTTTGCTGAAACCAAATGGTTAACCTTGGTTCTTGGTTGTGGCCGAATCTTTTTAGGGCCTTAACCTTGTGTCTCTTTTGTTTGCAGCCAGCGTAAGGGAGCGTTAGGGATCTCTCGGGTTCCGATTATTCAAAGGTGAGGAGGTTATAATGTTTGGCCGAAGGCCACTTTGCTTAGGCTATGGGTATTAGGTCGAATCTAACATGGCTTTTGTAGGGGATTTCGACAATCTCAAAATACAAGCGTATAGCCTTCGGGTTCTAGTCGACTGTGGTAAGGGTATTCTTTTATCAAGTGTTCTTTTGGGTTTCATTTAGATCTGATTCAATATCTTAACGGGGTTTTCTGACTAAGATATTATTGATGGATGCGAGTACCAGCCAAGGGGAGAAAGGGGTCGGACACGTAGTCCCTACCCCTAAATACAAGAAACAGTCAGTTTCTGCGGTCCGGGATTGGCCTCCGGGGTATGGGCCAATGTCGAAACAGGACCGTAGGCAGATAGCAGTAGTGTCAGTTAAGGATAGCGTCGACGTAGAGGGTGTGATTTTACAAGTTATCAGGTTTATAATTAACACACTGTTTATTTTACTTGTTTAAATTAATTAAGTAACATGAGTGGTAATCGAAATAGTGGTCAGGTGGTGATCTTTGTTACGATTTGGGTAATCTGGTACCGAGTTAGTATCTTTCTTATATCAAAATCGTGGATGGATATATGTGGATCTTCGTAAGCATGTTAAATTTGCACACCTAATATGTTCATATAATTACATTGTCATTTCATCATAATATAATAAATGTGCATGGGGATCGGGATATATCTAATGAAGGAAAGGGTGTACATTTATGTACGTGGATTGATGTTAGCCTTGAGCTACATCGTGGGTTGATGTTGGCTCCGTGCCTCATCGTGGATTGATGTTGGCTCTGTGCCTCATCGTGGATTGGTGATGACCTCGAGTTACACTGTGGATATTGTGATTTAATCCGTGGATCAGTGGCTAGCCCACTAAGTGGACTTTGAGCAGTACGACTGCCAAAGAGGTGTGTAGCGGATGGAGGGTCGATTTAGTAATCCCCTTGTGTGTGGTGGTAGGATATACGGGGGTGTGTAGCGGTTGGATACTACATTGGGGTTGGGTTAGCATTTTGCATCATCATGCGTGGTATGTGGATATATGTATGGATGTGGGTCAAGCCCATTTGTGGAATACGTGTGGATTAATTGCACACTGAGTCAAAACGACTCACCCCATTTTTCAAACAATGCAGGTAATACATGATACTGGACCGGGCTGGAGTGGATTCAGGGTGGCCATGCAGAAGCCGTTTTATTTCTTAAAGTACATTATAAACTTTTAATTACTTTTTGGGGTATTTTTATTGTAATAAGGCTGCTTTAAATACTTTGGGTTTTATTTAAGTTTAAGTTGGATTTGCTATCAAATAATTAATTTAGAAAGAGACTCTAGAATATCTGCAACACTTGAATTTAAATGAGGTTTTAAAAACATAGATTACTTGAACAATTCATTTTCCAGATATTTTCGAACAATTGAAGATTTTGAACTTGTGCAACTCGAAAGTTTTATTTTTAAATAAATTGCTAAGTTTAAACGAGAAACCCTTTCCAAACGAAATTTTAATTCTAGAACTTAAAAATCATTTCTTCACCTGTAAAAACTATATTTTCTTAATACCTTTCCTAGTAACATTTCGAATTTGGCTGTGATGTTTTGGGTCGGGTTTGGGGTGTTACAGGTTTTGAGTTATTCATCAATGGCGGACACAGAGACGTTTGCTTTTCAAGCTGAGATTAACCAGCTTCTTAGTTTAATTATCAACACTTTCTACAACAACAAGGAGATCTTTCTTCGTGAGCTCATCAGTAATGATTCTGATGTAAGTCCTGCTCCTCCCTGTTTTAACTTTTTTTTTTTTGGTCATCAATATGGAGATTTTTTTTAGTTACTTTATTATAATTTTAAGGTATGGTTAATTGGATCTAATCTTTTTTTTTTCTTTAATGCTTGTTGGTTTTGTTTGCTTTTTGTATGGAAACAAAATTTGGGTTTTATTTTCTCTTTGTTTTTAATTTATAAAAGTGCTCGTTGGTTGTTTATTTCAATTGAAAATTACATTTGTTAATAAAAGTCATCATTCATCATTTGATTTGTTTATTATAATTTTAGGATTTTATAGTATGAAAGTTTAAGATTGAAATGCAAATGGTAGTCTTTGAATCTATGGTTTTCGAAGTTCGATTAAACCTGCAAATCGTTAACATAGAAGTGGGTTTTAATTATAGGTTTTATGATAAATTTAAAGCTAGTATCATTTAATTTAATTATTAAAAATTGTGGTTTTAGGCATTGGACAAGATTATATTCGAGAGTTTGACGGACAAGAGCAAACTTGATGCTCAATCTGAGTTGTTTATCCACATTGTCCCCGATAAGACAAACATACTCTATCGATCATTGATAGTGGTATTAGCATGACTAAGGCCGATAAGTTTTGTTATTGCTTCTTGTGCATTTGATTATTCACTGAATTTTAATCAAGAGAGGTTCTAATGAGATTGTGTCTTTTTATTCAAATTTGGTGAACAATCTTTGTACCATTTCTAGGTCTGGGACTAAGGAATTCATGGAGGCATTGGCTACTGGTGCTGATGTTAGCATGATTGGACAATTCGGAGTTGGATTTTACTCAGCTTAATTGTTTAATAGGCTATTTGTTTAATTATCTTTGGTCTTTGGATTTGACACCACTATTTTCAAATGAGAGATGATTTTCTTATGAGTTGGATAAACTCATAACATAATTAGACTTATGAAATTTCTTGTGTATTGGTTGAGTTTATATTTGTTTGTTAAATAGATTTGTGCCCCTGGAATATAAATGGATTTGTATAGGAACTGTTATCAAAGTAATGCTAAAGGATTTGCTTAAGCGGGTAGAGGGATAGGAATGGATTTGTATATAAACTGTTATCCAATAAACCTTGTTTGCGTGCTGTGATAATAGTGTTGCTCTTTTATATAATTTTTATTTTTTTTTATTTTTCATGACCTTTTATGGCATTTTTGGAAAAAAGCGCCGCTAAAGACATGGCCTTTAGCGGCGTTTTTGGGAAAAGCGCCACTAAAGGTCATGTCTTTCGAGGCGTTTTTGGGAGAAGCGCCGCTAAAGGTCATGACCTTTAGCGGCGTTTTGGGGAGAAGCGCCGCTAAAAGTCCCACAAGTGCCGCTAAAAGTCATGACCTTTAGCGGCGTTTGTTGGAGAAACGCCTCTAAAAGTCATGACCTTTATCGTCGGTTGTGGGAAAAGCGCCGGTAAATGTCATGACCATTAGCTGCGTTTTTTCTCATAAATGCCGCTAAAAGCCTAAAAAAACGCCATTAAAAATCCGTTTTGCTGTAGTGATATACTATGAATAGATGAACAAAGGCAGGGTTTTCATTAAAGATACAAATCAAAGAAATAGAAAGTTAATCTCAGAATTGAATTTACTCAACAAAAAAGTCTTCTCAATCTTACATTCTAGCAGACACCAAAAGCAGACAAGAACAAAAGGATAATGTCAAGAAAATATCACTTATATTATATTTATTTGGTTTTTTTATTAAAATGGCCTTAAAAACTTAATAAATTATAAAAATAATCTATTTTTTTATTATGTGCGTAAATAATCTGAAATGAATAGTAAAAGTTGGTGGAGTTAAAAAGATTGACGCCACCAAAATGTCACTTCAATCATAAAATTAAAAAATTAAATTTTTAGTAGAGCCATAATGAATGACGCAGCCTGTATAAATATTAAAAAAATACTAATATTTCTCATTAATTAGGGGGCAAAAAATAAATAATGGTTGTGTAGCGGTTCTAAATGGCGCCACATCAAGTTTAATATTGTTTTTAGGTTTTTTTTAAATTAAAAAAAAAATGTTGAGCCATGAAAAGTAAAAGCAAAGCATAGCATTAAAGTGTGCTATAATCCCACAATATAAAGTCAATGCTCAGCTTCCATCTTAGCACCATCTGCAGAACTAGTTGAGAGATAGAAGTTACAGAAATGGCAAAAAGTAATTATGTTCCACTCTTCGAAACAAAGCAAGTTAAAGGACGACTCCTTTTCACGTGTATTGCAGCCTCAAATCTTTCTCGGCATCTGCTTCATTGTTATGTATAGAGTAATGTTTTTCCCAGTCGGAGGAAAATCTGAGAGATGGACTTGGATTGGACTGTTTCTTTCTGAGCTATGGTTCTGTTTTTATTGGTTTCTCACCACCGTTAGTGGATGGAACTGTCTACCTCTTGCCGTACATACAAAGGCTCTCTCAAAGGTGTATATACATATATTAATTATGTTGTTTACAGAAACTATTCATGCTAATTTGTTTCGTTTTTTATGATTCACAATTTAATCTTGAAAAGGTTCGAAAAGGAATTACCGGGCATCGACATATTTGTGTGCACAGCGGATCCGTTGATAGAGCCACCGAGCATGGTGGTGAATACGGTTTTATCAGTGATGGCATATGATTATCCACTTGAGAAGTTAAGAATCTATCTGTCAGATGATGGGGGATCGGATTTGACGTTTTATGCCATGTTAGAGGCTGCAAATTTCCTCCAAGACATGGCTTCCTTTTTGCAAGAAGTTCAGAGTTGAACCAACATCTCCTGAGGCCTACTTTAGGACAGCTTCTGTACCACTCAGTGATGCTGTCAATGTCAAAGACTAGCTTTCCGTTAAGGTAATTTTAATATTTGTTCGCTTTCCACTAACTTATTATATATATATATATATATAAACATACGTGTCATTGCAATTTTTTATCGTTAAACAAGAATGGTGTATTAGTTGAAAAGGTAATGTATTTATTTTTCAATATTTTTAGTTGTTTTATTTTATACTTCATATAAAAATAATAAAAATGAAAATGTTTTTAGCAACACTTTTAAGTAAATTTTTATTAGGTTGGTGTGGAGTTCATATAAAAATAATAAAAAGTAAAATTAAATTAAATTATATTCATTGGGTTGTACTTAACAAGGTAAAATTAAATAAATTTATAATTAAAATTAATTTATTTTATTAACAAAATCATGAAAAATTCAAATCTAATAATATTAGCAATTAACTTTTATTAAATTCAATCTAAAAATTAAATTGAACACTAAAAGTTAACATCATTACTTTTAAATACCAAAGTAAAAAAATTTTGTCAAATATAAGTACTAAATTAGACAAAAATAATACAATTACCGTATTAAAAGAATATGTCAAATTCGAGCATCAAATTATTTATTAGGCCTAAATGAAATTCTCAGTAAAAACCATCAATCTTTTATGGTAAGACAAAGCCTACCTAAGTGTAGAACAAGATAAACATATATAAATCTTAATATATACCATCCTAAATTTGGAATATTTGATGGGTCATGAGTGCATAAGTCTCATGTACCATCAATAAATAATAATATGACGTATCATCATTAAATTAAAGCAAAAATGGAAGACTTGTAAATAAACACAAATAATTTTATTTAAACATAATCAAACATTAATTGGAACTATTATAAATAAATATTGATAACTCTCATATTTAAAATCTTAAGTTTAAAGGTTTAGGGTCTAAAATCTTCAGGGTTTTAACATAAACACATACATTATTTGCTCTAGCATTTCACGTCAAAGGTGTGGATATATGTTTGTGTTTATATATGTAATATTGTTAATACTTATGCAGAAACTATACGAGGAAATGAAAATGAGGATTGAAGCCACTATAAAGTTGAACCGAATTCCAGATCACATTCGTAAACAACACAAAGGATTTCGTGAATGGGACTTCGTTTTAAGCAAACATGATCATCAAACCATTCTTCAAGTAATTACTCATTTCATAAACTCTTAATTAATTAATTAAAGTCGAATAGTTGAGCTTAATCAATTAATGGTGCTTTAATTAATGTTTCTTAGATCCTAATTGATGGAAGAGACCCCAACATCACCACCATTTCAAAGCTGGATGCATGAATGCTCTTGTAAGTATAATATTTTATGGGCCTAAATATGTACATATAAAAAGCTCATAAAATTAAATGAGCATTCAAACTCTTACTGTTTTATTGCAAACAATTAAGTTATCAAACATATACTTTCATATAATTAAGTCAATGATTGGAAAAAAATTTTGATCAGAGGGAACAATCAATTGTTGTCCATTTGATAGTCATAGAGCAATTGGGGTTAGGATGATTATTTACTTTTAATTGAATACTTTTTTTAATATTTAAACTTATTATATATAAATATTTTTTTTGAAAGTAATTTAATTTGCTTGTTACTAACTGATTTTACGGTGAAAATTAGATAAGGGTTTCATCAAGTACAAGCAATGGTCCAATTATTTTGAATGTGGATTGCGATATGTATTCCAACAATTCAAAGGCAATCAAATATTCTTTATGCCTTTTCATGGACGAAAAGAAGGGAGATGAGATTGCCTACATACAGTTTCTTCAGTCTTTAATAGAAAGGTTTCAAGCAAACAATGATTAATATAATCATATGGTATATAATCTTGATGTTGATTTTCATTTTGGTTATATTTAATCTGTCTGTGTTGGTTAAGTTGGAGCTTCATGGACTTGATGCAATTGGAGGACCATGCTACAATGGCTCAGGATGGTTTTACACTGGAGAGGCTCTCTGTGGGAAGAAATGTGAGAAAAACTATAAAGTTGATTGGAAGAAAGTAAGTGATACAAAGGCTGATGAAAGTGCGAGCTTCCTTGAAGAAACATGTAAAGTTCTTGCAAGTTGTACCTTTGAACAGAACACAACATGGGGAAAAGAGGTGCATTTTGTTCATTCTTACGTGAATACACAAATGAACATGAACCATTATAGTTTTATTTAGCCAATTAATTCAAGTTAGCTGTAAGAGGTGACATTTAAGTAGGTTTGAGTTCTAATTTCATTAATTATAATCTCTTTTTCTATTTTTAAGTATTAACTTGTTGAATTAATGTCACATTTTAAGGATAATGCATGAATCTAATAGGTTATCACCTAATTAACAAAGGCAAGTAGACATGGATTTGAACATTTCTTAGTAGTAATGATAATAAGTTTTTCGCTGCAGATGGGTTTAATATATGGCTTTCTAGTGGAAGATATAATTACAGGGTTAAGTATACAATGTAAAGGCTGGAAATCTATGTATTTAAGCCCTGAAAGAGATGGCTTCTTAGGAGTGCACCAATAACATTATTACAGACGGTTGTCCAACATAAGAGATGGATGGATGGTCACCTTCAAGTTTTCCTATCGAGATATTGCCCCTTGTTGTATGGATATAAAAAGATCCCTCTTAAGCTTCGACTTGCTTATTGTCCTTACAACTTGTGGGCTGCAAACTGCTTGGCTACGTTGTATATTGTTGTTGTGCCATGTCTTTGTTTGCTTAAAGGCATCTCATTGTTCCCTAAGGTATGAAGCTCCTAGGTTCTTAACTATCTATCTCGTAGGATGCTATATGGAATGATTCTAAAACCATGCCAACCTGCAGATATCAAGCCCCTGGGCGTTCCCATTTGCATATGTTGCCTTTGTACACCGTGCATATAGCCTCAATGAATTTCTATGGTGCGGAGGCACATTCCGAGGTTGGTGCAATGATCAAAGAATGTGGTTGTTCAATAGAACAACTGCATACTTCTTTGCATTATTTGAGACCATCTTGAAGCTATTAGGATATTCACAGCTAAACTTTGTTGTCACTGCCAAAGTAGCTGATAAAGAAGCCTTGAAAAGATATGATAGAGAGTTGATTGAGTTTGGTGCTACTTCACCAATGTTTGATATTTTAGCCACACTTGCAATGTTGAATTTGTAATTGGTAGCTTTGCAAGAAGGTCATCTTGGATGTGGATGAGGACTTACAGGTTTTGGACAAATTTGGGTTGCAAATTCTCCTCTGCTTTGTTTTGGTTACAACCAACTTGCCTGTATACCAAGCACTCTTCTTCAGGAATGACAATCGCAAGATGCCCAGTTCAGTTACAAGTCTATTATTTTCACCATGCTAGCCTGTACTGCAACCATGTATTGAACAATTATAGTTTTTGGAAAGAAAGTCACTACCTAATATTTGAAAAAAAACACAAGTGTTGAAGTTTGATTCTTTCAATAAGTTTGATTTTATATAATGAGGCATATGAGATTCTAGAATAAATTGTGTCATTAAGAGGATCACAACAATTTACTACTTGTATTTAAACAAGTAAATGGTTTCGTCGAGGAGGAACTTGCTTTTGGGTGTAAAACCACCATATCTAAAGCTACATTTGGTAAGGTGTTATTTTTTTGGTTTAAATTGTTTAAGATAAAGTATTCTTAATAAATGTATTTTTTAAAGTTTGAATTTATATTCACACTCTTATAAGACGAGATTGCTACAACCTTAATCAACTTAATCAACAATTTTATGTCCATGAAAAATTATTACACATGCTTGATAGATGATTAATTGTAACAACAAAATCTTATGTGATTCCATTTATTTATTGGATATATTGAATGGTAAGGAGGTGTAGGATGTAAGCAAGCCCTAACCACCCTAGTTCCCAGCTGCCGCTGTTAACCACAAGGGGGAGAGGAGAATGACCAGAGAGCTCAAATTCGCCATTGCTGACATACCAGCAGCCAACAAATCTACCGCCGAGGAAGAGCCAGCACCAGGGCCAGGTCACCAGGGACTGTCGTTGCCACCGTCGAGCACGACGAGGACATCAACGGTTTCAAATAGTGCGCCTTCGAGAGTGTATTAGCACCCGGACTATGTCATGAAAGTAACTTTCTACTATCAAAAGTATGTGAGTAGTACATTATCTTAGAATTTTTATTTAATGAGCTACCTTTATATCCGCTTCCTATAATTTCATATTCATTCAAAAAACTTAATTTAAAGATGTAAAAAACCTTCAAACTTTTAAAAAAATTTAATTAAATTCTTTTTTTTTTTTTTACACTCAATTGGTATTTGAACTTTCAAAATGTATCAATTAGGTCATCAAACTTTTTCAAAAAAAGCAATTAAGTCTCTACCTTTTTTTTGCATTCAATTAGGTACTGAAACTTTCAAAATGTATCAAAAAGATAATCAAACTTTTCAAAAAAAAAAAACCAATTAAGTCTCTATATTTTTTTTGCACTCAATTGAGTACTTGAACTTTCAAAATGCATTAAAAAAACCCTCAAATTTTTTCAAAAAAAAAAATAAGCCCCTAATTTTTTTTTTTACACTCAATTAGGTATTTGAACTGTAAAATGCATCAAAAGGCTCTTTAACCATTAACTTTAATAGTTTATTGTTAAAGTTAAATGCCCCTAATTTTTTTAGTTAAAGCCACTCCTGTCACAACTATAGCATGACATGTGGAAAAAAATTATAAAAAATAAAAATCAATAAAAGTTATAAAAATTATTAAATTTTAATAAAAATATAAAAATATTTAAATTTTATTAAAAAATAGAAAAAAAATTATTGTAACCTCCCAAACCCGGCTTAGACATTAGGGCTAGATTGAGAAGGCTACATTAGCCACCGAAATGGCTAAGCTAACTTACGTACTTTTGAAGACTTTAAATAAACTCATTTTAGAGAAAACCCGTAGTTGTACTTTTGTGTTAATTTAAAACATTCATTTATTGGGTCAATTGTACTAAAAATTTATTTTATTGTTGATAGTGTTGTTTTAGAAAAATCATTTGCTTATCGCTCATCTTTGTAAAAACTCAATGTTAAACTAATGCAGCGGAAAAACCATTTTTCAAGTCATTTTGAAACCTAGTTGTCTTATCGATTTGTTTTTCAGAAACAGTTCATTCGCAATGCAACAAAAATTAGGGAATAATGTCAAATTTTACTTAAGCCAGATATCATGCATTTTCTGGTTATTATGCTTGAGTAATCCATGCACGCAAAAATTTCCAAATGAAAAGTTACCAAGCCACAAACCAGAAATAATTAAAAATTACAAACCAAAACCAATAGAGGCTGGTCAAAACTTATTAAAAATAGTCTTATGTCCAAGGTGATTCTCCGTATGCGGGTTTAGTCCTTGTTTCAAGGTTTACTTGAAAAATTAAACACTATGGGGGGTGAGCTTATGAAAGCTCAGTGTGAGTCAAACAATTATTTAAACACTCATAAATAGCAAATACTGTGAAGCATATTAGCATTAACAGAATAACACAGAACCATCATTGGAATTTCATATCATTACATAGCAATTATCAAATCGATGTCAAATGGTGTATGAGCATGAGTCATCATTCATTCGAGTAAAAATTATTAATTTTGATACCATTCAATACAACATAATACAATACGCAGCATAAATCAATAGCACTCGAGTATGTCGCGTGAATGATGCAATGCAAAAAGGTTCCTACCCAAACCATCCGCTACACACCACGAGTTCTCCAGAACTTATAACAGCCCGTTTTGGGGTCAAATCAGAATAGTGATTTCGGGACCACAAATCTGAAGTTAAAATATTAATTTTATTATTTGATTAAAGTTTACAGCATGATAGAATTATTATGTGAAATTTTCGTAAAGAAATTTTACTGTTTAAATGCTTAATCGGTAAAAAAGACTAAATCGCGTAAAGTGTAAAAGTGGAGTTCTATTAACTAAAAGTATCTAATAGCTATAGAACATTAAAGTAAAGGTCCTTAAGTGGTAAATAGGTCATTTATGAGTTAGTGGATGATAGTGGAGTGGCATTTGGTATAATTACTAATGTTTTTAAAGGATATTTTCGTAATTAGTTAATAAAGTTAATGTTTAATAAAAACAAATTAAAATCATCATCTTTTCACCATTTCTCCACCGAAAATTCGAAAGAATGGCAGCCATGGGAGAAGCTTTTGGTTCAGCCAAGCTTCAAATGCTCGATTAGGTACGGTTTTAGCTCCGTTTTAATGATTTCTACGTTTTTGAGATCGTTACTTCGTATTCTAGCTAGCCTGTACCTTAATTTTTGAAATTGTTAAAGATTTAACATGTTTCCATTGTTGAATTTTGAGTAAATTGATGCTTGATGATATTTTATGAAAGTTTATTGATAGATTTACTAGTTTTGTAAAGTGATTTCTGACAAAAATGTCAAAAAAGGGTTAATTTGTGAAAATGTAAAATTTAGTGGTAAAAATGTGAAATAAATTGAAAATATGGGCTGATAGTAATATATGGAAATTTTGACTAGCTTGGGTTTGTGTTTAATTTCATGAAATTGTGATTTTATGTGATAAGGACCAAATTGCACAAATGTGAAATTATGGGGGCAAAAGTGTAAATGTACTTTAAAGTAAATTTTGGATTAAATTGAATAGAGAGATAATTAAATAAGCTGATTTTGATTATAACTAGATTGAGAAAAGCGAAATACGGGTATAGATCGAGGAAAATATAAAGTATCGGACTAGTTGATCCGTTCCGTCGTTTTAACGATCGAGGTAAGTTCGTATGTTAATAAATGCTATTAAATTGTTCTATAAATTTATATTATTGTTGAATTGAATTATAATGCTGATTGGAAATGAGTACGAGCACAATCGACAGAGTTATGACGTACGGAAGTCTCATACGAACCTTAGGAATAGCTTAGGATCTAAATGTCATGACATTAGGATTACTGGAATATGAGATTCGTGTAAGACCATGTCTGGACATTGGCATCGATATGAGATTCGTGTAAGACAATAGCTGGGCTATTCGCATCGATATACTATAACATGTAAGACCATATCTGGGATATGGCATTGTATGAGTTATACGAGATTTCCAAGTATCCTTAGCGATTCTAAATGGTTCAACGGGCATAGTCCAGAAAAGAATGAAAGTACGATAGAAATAAGTAAAACGGGTACGTATAAAACTTATGTGAAGAATCAAATGAGAGTGGTGAGTTCATATTGTATCATGTATATGAAATGAGAAGGATTTGTGTATAAATATGTTTTATGCCAAAATGGGTTCATTTGGCTATATGGAGGTATGAATTGGATGTTAAATGGGGCATAAGTTATGTTTGTTTTAACTATATATACATAAGGTATATAACGTGTGAAATACTATTACTTGATGATAATTAACATGATTCACCTTGGCTAAAGAAAATGTGAGGAATGTTGGTTTGAATGAAGTTAAATAGATAGTTGATTTTATATATGTAAAAGTGATCTAATTGATAAGAATGTTTTTGATCCGTAAGAGCATAGAAATAAATAAACTTATGAAGCTTTGTTAATTATGTGATTGGAATTATGGTATAAAGGTGAAATCAAATGAATTTATATTATAGTATATGTAAATGCTTAATATATGTTTATTCAATAAGATAAGTTTAATATCATATGAGCTTACTAAGCTTTATAGCTTACTTTGTGTTATTTTTCTATGTTTTATAGTGATTCGGACGTTCTCTCGGGTTGAAAGTCGGCGGAGATCGCATCACACTATCCGGTTTTGATTTCGGTATTTATACACTTGTGACTTGGTTATATGGCATGTATAGGCGTGAGTTATGTAGACATGTGTTTTGGTAATGTTGAATGTGAGTTTGGCTTATGATATGTGCTCATATATGTGCTTATGGTGTATATATATATTTGGTTTTGTGTTTGGCAAGATTATTATGGAAATGGTGAATTGGTATGTTTGTAATATTGGAAATGGTAGTTAAAGTGATGATAAAATTATTGGAACTAGGTGAAATGGTTAGATTTTAAATGGCATGATTGTATATGAATGATGTATGTGTTTGAATGTTTAAATTTATGAGATATGTATATGTTATGATGTGATAGTTCGGTAATACCTCGTAACCCTATTCCGGTAACAGATACGGGTTAGGGCGTGTTTGGAGTCGTGTGAGGCACACGGCCTGTTCACACAGGCGTGTGACCCTGGTATGTTTGAAAATTTTCTAAGTTTTTAAGAATTTTTGTAAGTTATTGGTTTAGTCCCGAACCACTTCTAAAGCATGTTTAAGACCTCGTAGGCCCTTATAAGGGACAATGTGATTATGATTGAATGGTGTTTGAGAATGGATGCATAAATGTATTTGTATGTTGTGATTTGATCGGTAATGCCTCATAACCCTATTTTTGCAATGGATACGGGTTAAGGGTGTTACAGAACCCGTCTGCCAAACTCCAACGAATGCTAGCAAAGTTCGATGTGGTAAAACCACCAAATAACGATATTGTAGTAAAATTGTCGAATAACAAATAATGCGATATAATCGTCAATCCCTTCGATACTCCAAATGCAATGCACTGACTACAAATAAATGCAGACTTAATATGCCGCTGGTTCTCCACAGATCTCCTTCATTAACCACAAAATATCTCATCCCAATGCACATTCATGCAGTATGTCATACAATCTCATACATAGCCATAATTTAATACTTTTCACATTTAATTGACATGTTCAAAATGCCCTCAATAATCGAATAATTTCAGTGAATGAAATCAATGTTCCAAGTTTCAAATTACTATTAAGATAGTATCATTCAACATTACACAATTTCACATACTTTTACAAATTTCTAATGTGCATCTGTAGCAACATTTCTAATATAACACAACAAGTTTTTTCATACAAGCATATCGTGCATAAACTCATATTTTAGCAAATCATTTCATACATACAACCAATCTCATACCAAATAACACAATCATGGATCACAATATCAATCACATAATCACACTGTCAAACTAGCAACTTTGCTAACACACCAATCTTTTACGGCTCGAAACGTACCTGGATCGGCCACTTACAAATTAATTATTTGGCTATTAAATCCAATCAACAATCTAAATCATCAAATATAACATGATAATTATCATTATCAAACAAGTTTATGAGTTTAGGATCGACACCTTATTTTACGTTTTTTCGCAGCACACTAGCGAATCTTCTGATTTCCTTAATAAACCTTAAAATAAACCTAAATTAAAAACCAATATAAATTCAATTAATTCACCTCCTAAATAGCCCCCTAAACACCTACTTATGGGTTTAAACCAATCATCACAATTACAACTATTTTACGAATCCAAACTACTTAGATATCTTACACTGTTTTGATGTGAATCGTATACGCGAACGTCTTTTGACTTTACGGTTGACTTTGGGAGTTCAGGTCAGCACCTAACACATACGTACTAGAAAATCAGTAGTTAATATTGATTAAAAACCTTCATTTAATCAATCTATAAACACTACCCAATAACTATGTTGAACAACAAACTAGCCTGCATTTAATCGCACTTACGCTTCCCGATTTGTGAGATTCGAATGGCCAATTGATCAATAACATTTTCCCATAATTCATATGTAATTAAAGACTAATTAGGAGGGTTCAAGAACTCAAATTAATATTGGAATGGATGGGCAAGAATTTAGAAACAAAGTAGCCTCATTTCTTGCACCTAGGCACAAGTACCACCACCCTTGGTGGCCAAAATTGGGGTTGATTCAAGAACGACTTTGTGATCCTTTTAAAAGATAAAATACCTTGAAAATATTGAAAATTGTCCCAAATTCCAGATCTGGAAATTTAGGTTTTTAATTAACAAGATTAATGAAGAAATTGAAAGAAAACAAGAACTTACACAAGCTAGGTGAAAGGGGCGACAATGACACTTCTTGGCAATGATAGACATCAATCTTAGAGACTTAAGATTTCAGATTTGGGGCTGATTTAATTAGAGAAAAATGACAGCAATATGATGATGGAGGAGATGATGCAAAATCTTGCGACAAAAAGAAAAGAAACGGATGATAAAACTAGGTATTATGGGTGATGCCAGCAATGGAAAAAGGAAAAAATTGAAGTAAAAAGAGGAGAGGGGAGGAACGGCTAGGGTGAGTAAAAATAGAATAAAGGTTGATTATTTTGTGTAAAATCTAACATTTATACCTAGGGTTAGGACGACACACATTAAAAACAAGAGATTTTGTAAAAATTAATTATTTTGCATGGAAAAGGATTCAAACTTGGGACCTCAATTTAATTTTCATGCTTTTCCATTTATCAATTAACCACTAAGCTATTTCCTTATTTTTGAAATAATTTTTCAATATTTATTTTAATAACAAGATATGTCACATATTAGGGTTTGAGACAATTTGCAAAATAATAAAAATGGTGCAATAAAAGGGATTTGAACTTGGGTTTCAAGGAATGTTTCACTAACATTTAACTAACAAATCAATACCTCATTTATATCTTAAAAACACACAGATAATCTCAAAATTTAGGGCATGACCACTCTCTCTCCCTCTCGATTAACAAATTCGATTCCACTAACCCCCAATTTTTGGGATGTTACAATTATGAAAATCGTAAAAATTATAAAAATATTGTAAAATTTTATAAAAATCATAAAAAAAATATAAAATGCATCAAAAAGACTCTTTAACCATTAACTTTAACTGTTGACCGTTAAAATTAGCGACCTCTAGTTTTTTTCCAATTAAAGTCATCACGTGTTGTAACACAGTGTGAATGTGGCAAAAAATGATAAAAAATAAAAAAACAACAAAATTATAGAAAAATTATAAAATGCTTCTTTTAGTACAATATTTTTATAATTTTTTTTATGAATTTTATATTTCTTTACATTTTATAATTTTCTTACTACTTTATAAAATTTTATAAAATTTTCTATATTTCTATATATTTTATAATTTTTACTATTTTTATAATTTTTACAATTTTAACGAATTTTATAATTTTTTTCTAATTTTAATAATAATTTTTATTAAAATTTAATTATTTTTATAATTTTTATTTTTAGCATTTTTTGTCATATGTCACGCTGTGGTTGTGACATGTGGTGACTTTAACTAAAAAAAAATTAGAGGTGGTTCAAGTACTCAATTGAGTACAAAAACAAAAGTAAGAGCTTAATTGCTTTTTTAAAAAAATTTCTAGGTTTTTTTGATGCATTTTAAAAGTTTAAGTACTCAATTGTGGGTAAAAAAAAGCAAGAGCTTAATTGTTTTTTTTAGAAAGTTTAAAGTCTTTTTGATGCATTGTGAAAGTTTAAGTATCAGTTAAAAAAATAATTTCTTAAATATTTTTTAAAAATAAGTTTCTTATACGGAAAAACTTTATTTTTATTTTTTTGTTTTAAAGCATAGCATTGAAGTGTGCTATAATCCCACATTATAAAGTCAATGCTCAGCTTCCATCTTAGCACCATTTGCAGAACTAGTTGAGATCTAGAAATTACAGAAATGGCAAAAAATAATTATGTTCCGCTCTTCGAAACAAAGCAAGTTAAGGGACGACTCTTTTTCAGGTGTATTGCAGCTTCAATCTTTCTAGGCATCTGCTTCATTGTTATGTATAGAGTAATGTTTTTCTCCGTCGGAGGAAAAGCTGAGAGATGGACTTGGATTGGACTGTTTCTTTCTGAGCTATGGTTCTGTCTTTATTGGTTTCTCACCACCGTTAGTAGATGGAACTCAGTCTACCGTTTGCCTTACATTGACAGGCTCTCTCAAAGGTACATACATATCTTCATTATGTCGTTTTTCATGATTCAACATTTACGGGGAATTCACTACTTTCAATCTTGGAAAGGTTCGGAAAAGAATTACCGGGTATAGACATATTTGTTTGCACGGCTGATCCATTGATGGAGCCACCGAGTATGGTGGTGAATACGGTTTTATCAGTGATGGCATATGATTATCCATCTGAGAAGTTAAGCATCTATTTGTCAGATGATGGGGGATCGGATTTAACGTTTTATGCCATGTTAGAGGCTGCAAATTTCTCAAAGACATGGCTGCCTTTCTGCAAAAAGTTGAAAGTGGAACCAACATCACCTGAGGCGTACTTTAGGACAGCTTCCGAACCAGTGAATGCGGAGGAGTGGCTTTCAGTTAAGGTAAATTTAATATTAATTTCTTGCACGCATATTGTTTAATGTTTGATTCCAATTTGCATTATGCGAAATTATTGACGCATTCTCAAAAGATTTTTTTGTCTTTTTTTCTCGTTAGTCTTAAAAAATTCTACTAACTTATTGTGAAAAAAATTAAGGATAAATTATAAAAATAGTCACTTTTGTTTGTCTTAGATTATATTTTAGTCACTTATGTTTGAAATATTACGTTTTAGTTACTTACATTATTTTTTATTACAAAGTAGTCACTCTACCGTTAAGTTTCGTTATCTCCCTAACGGTAGTCTTATGTGGTAATCTAAATTTAATTTATTTAATTAAAAAACTTATTTTCATCCTAGTAATTAGATATTCAAATTGGCATTTAAAATCCATTTGAGTTGCCACGTAGGACTATCTTAGGGAGATAATGGAGTTTAATAATAGAGTGATCATTTCATAACAAAACGATAACGTAAATGACTAAAACGTAATATTTCAAACATAATTGACTAAAATATAATATTAAACAAATAAAAATAATTATTTTTATAGTTTATCTAAATTATGCGTCACTGCACACCTCACCCTAAACCTTGTCAACAAAACAATCCAATCCAATTTCAGCTCCTTTCTGAAATATTATAAATATAATTACACCGAATCTTTTAGCTAACTCGATAAGTTGGACCAAAAACAACCTTATCTTCTAGTAATGCCAACTCCACTTGGAGCTATTTGTTTTTCTTTTATAAAAACGTAACTTTCTGAAACATAGCCATCCACTACTTACAAAAATGAAAAAATTAAAAATAATTTCTTAATAAAATTTTTAATATTAATAAAATATGTTAGTGCGTAAATTTCATACATTATTAATTAATAATAAGATGATATATTATCTTTTATGTAAGACAAGAAATATTGAAGAGTTTATAGAAACAATATTAATTATAATCGTTGAACATAAGTAAACACTAAAAAACATAAAATCCAAACTCAAAATCTCAAATCTCAATCCGTAATTAGAAACCTAAAATCCAAAACTCGAATGAAAAATAAAATAATTATAATTATAATTATAATTAATATTTAATTATGTTTAATAAAGTTTGTAGTATTTATTTTGAAGTCCTTCTATTTTTTTTTACAACAATGATAATATATCGTTTTATTATTAGTTGATAGTGCATGAGACCTATATATCGATAGTACATCAAATATTAATCAATAAAATATATGATTTAATAAATTTTCTTAGTCGGAATTTCTATATCATACTTATAAATAAGAATTATGATTTTATTTAAAACTTTTGTTCAATGAATTTATATAATAATAAATAATTAAATTTTACATTGAATTACTTTATATTTAAATTATTATGTTTTCATTAATAAAAAGGAAAAAGAATTATACCACTTTAGTTTTTTTTTTTTTTTACACAAATTCGATTGATGCATTAATTAGGGGAAGTTAAAAAAAAAATAAAAATTTCTAAAAAATCAGTGTGCCTCTTGATCCTATCATTTGTCACTAAACCATTGCTTCGTATGGGCGGTGCCTCGGTATTGCAATTTCGTAAGGCCTGAAAACAGGCGCCTAAACTCTATAGAAGAAACATACATTTTCTTAAGGAAACTAAAATAAAATGAAACCCTAAATTCTTAACTTTTCCTTACCCTTCTTCTTTGTTATTGCAACGCGGAATATGTCTTTGCAAGGGAATCGGTATTCCTCAGATATATAGTGTGCATGGGTCATTTTCTTCCCCCAGTTCCTCTAATCTCTAAATTCCTCGGAGATCCTATAACAAATCCTCCTTTTTTCTCCGAACTCAGCCTATCAAAAAAGGAGTTTTAAATAGAAAATTTTAATTATTTATGTAATATGTAATTTTATATATATGATATAAAATTCTATAAAGAATACATTTATATAGTCGAATATAATATATTATATCTGCAAGGTATTATGATGAATTTATTAATAAAGAAAAGTAAAATTGAGTACAGAATAATTTATTTTGCAATATATTAAATATTATAGTTTATACTAATGCATTAATTATTATATGAATTCTTTATTTGAATTGTAAAAGAAAAATATTCACATGATTATTATGTAATAAAAAGAATTGCAATGGACATGAATTTAATAGATAATATTAATAGTGTTAACAACTCTTAAATATTACATCATCATATTCATCAAAATAAAATATTTGGGCTAACCAATATCGTAAAAGTTAATGTAAAAATTATGTTAAGAAGATGAAGTATAAAGATTAAATCTTTAATTTAAGTTGAAAAAACTTAAATTTGATTGGAGTATAATTATTAAAATTAAAATTTGACTATAGTTAAATAATTTTAGAAAAATAAAGTGCCATGCCACTTTGCTATGTTTGTGATCTCTCTTTTTCTACCAAAATGTTCATATAAAGTTTTAAAGAAATTACTTTTAAACTTTCAACTCTAAATAACTTTTTTATTCTTAGACACTTCTTAGCATACAAAGGATGCGATAGTAACATAATAAGGTAGCTATCACATATGAGAAGTAAATTATTTGGACTAATTAATGTCATTATAAAAATAAATGATTAACTTATGTGAGCATAGTAGAGAAATCAAAACAACAATTTTACCATTATCTTATAATTACTAAAAAGGAGAAAAAGTCATGTCATTAGTTAGTCCAAATAATTAGCACTGTTAATAATTTTGATAGTTGATTTGAATTTTAAAAAAAAAACTCATTTCAACTCATCATGCTAAAATACTTTTTTTGTTAGAATAGTATTTTAAAAAATCTATATTAAAATTTAATTAGAACAGTCAGCAATATTAACAATTTAGACTAAATATTATAAAAAAATAGGATCAAATTATTGTAGAAATTTAAGTCTAAAGATTAAATCTTGATTTTAAGCATAGTAAAGGGACCAAAATTATATTTGACCATTTTCCTAAAATATGCAAAAAAAGGGAAGGTTTAGACATGTGTCAAGATAAGACCTTCCTTCTATTTGTAAGTTATAGATATATATAGATAATTAACTAGTTTTCTTACTGTATCGTGTATATTGTTTTTAAATAAATTTATGATGGTTTAAATTTTCTTTTCGCTTATAAAGTGGTATACTGGTATACATGGCTGTGTAATTCAAGCTCGATTTTCAAAATTTTTAAGTTAGGGTTCGAGTCCGGTCTAACATGTTTAAAAACTTAATTTCTTTATTTAAAATAATAAAATATTTAAATTTTATATTAATATTTATATATTTTAATAATTCAATTTAAATAAAATATTTTTAAATTATTTAATTTAAATTCAGGTAAGTCCAAAAGTAAAAAAACAATTATCCAAGCTGGAGGTGACGCTGAGCTAATCGGGGCCAAGTAGGGCGGGCGAGTGTGACAACTCTATTGTATTATACAAAGTAGTTAGAAGAAGAGAAAAGGAAATAAACATATATTATAAAAATAGAATCCTCAAACACAATAAAGATAACAATTGACACTGACAGACTAACACCCAAATAGGATCCTCTCGATTCAATGATATCACTGCAATCAACATGCCATTTCGATGCAAAGAAAATGCTGAAGGCTTCTTTCTTTGACTACAGCAACTTTAGCCAAAGCTTTGAAAAAGTTATGGACGACCGACCGCTATGATCTCTTAGGATCCCCACTTATACCAGCTGCCGTTAGCGGCACCATCAATTTTATATTTCACGACACCTGTGGGTAAAATGCCCAATGACTCTTTGTCTCATCTTCCATAAATTACTAAATGTCCAACACTTTCTTTAGTAAATTTTATTAATAAAATCAATATAAAAGTTTAGAATTTAAGTTAATATACTATATTTTGATTAAAATAATATATTTCTTTTGAGAAAATAAAAATTGAACTTTATTTTATATATTTTGTTAATTTTATTTTAAATAAATTAAGAAATTACATATACAAATTTTATTAATTTTAATATAAACATTTTAAAAGATTTCAAATATAAACTTTGTTGTAAATAATTATTAACTTAAATTTTAAAAATATAAAAACACTCATATAATGACCAACTAGATTCAAATACCCTATAAGCTTAAAATTAACGAGAATGATTCGAATTTATTTTAATTTTTCGTTTTTTTTAGACAATTAAATTTTAATATGGTTGTTACATAAATATTTTGATCACAATGTAGGTCTCATCAAGGGTCCTTATATATACTTTTTTGGGGATTAGGGTAATGGGATATTGTTAGCGGTTCTTTAGTTCCTCTCTTCCACTTTTCAATCACCAAAGGCATTTTCTAGTTCTCTTTTTTTATCATGGGAACTCTTCATTCCTTCTCCCTTTCATCTCCTTCATTTATAACTGTAACATCTCAAATCTGGCCTAGACGTTATTGTCGTATCTGACAATGTCACACGATAGTGTTTTTGAAACTCGTTGTTATAATTAAAACATTCCATGTTATTATCTTTAGTAAACCTTTGTTAGAACTTAGGAAATCGTCTTTATTCATTTACAGCATTTGTTTTGAAACGTCTCTCATTGCGGAAGCTTTAATAAATCAATCTAGGTGATCATGTGTTTAGAAAATACTTTAACTTTTTTTTAAAAACCGAATTTCCTACGACCAGTAGGTATAAATCTATAAAGTAAAATAAATAAATAAAACTCAAATTTAAAACCAAAGTCCCAGAGGGTCCTTAAATTATAACCCAAATAATCAAATAATAAACAAATCATAACTCGTAAATTGAAAACCATGAAGTTCAAAAATTACTGTAGTCACCGTTAAGTCTTCCGTCGCACCGATCCGTCTAAGTCTGGGGATTACATGTGCACATTAAACAAAAAAGGGTGAGTTTACGTAAAATCAGTGTGTAATCCCGCAGAAACAAACAAACAATCAGTATTCACGGTGCACAGTTGAACAGTCTTGAGCCTAAGCCCTTTTCAGTATCAGTGACAGTTTGGGCCTTAGTCCATCTCAGTATAGTGTCAAAAATGCAGTAGGGCCTCAGCCCATCACAATATCAGTAGCAGTAACAGTTATGCAGTAACAAAATCCTACCCAACCAACCTCTACACACCATCTCCGTCCAACCCTACACTCCATGTGGGATATAATCAACCCACCATCCCTACACTCCAAGTAGTATTGAATGCGGCACAAAATAGTAGTTTGCAGCTGAACTGCCAGTAAATTAGGCTTAAAGCCTTTCAATACGACTTCCTCCGAATAACAGCCCCCAACCCAATGCAATGCAACATACAATGAATGATATGCCATTATGCAATTTCAGTACATATATTCAGTTCAAATATTAATATGCTCAGTACAAATATCATTCATCAATTTCACACATTTAGGGGTCTAAGTAGCGCCATCGACCCTACAAGAGGTTCACAATGACTTGGGCGACCGTGCAACCTTAAAACATTCGATAAAAATAGGCCCACATGCCCATGTGATGCGCCTGTGGACCCACGCTCGTGTGGCCCACTCGGCCCAAATTGGCCTTGGCCGTGTGATCCATTTTTAAAGTAACCCATGCTAGCTCAATACTCATATATGTTTTTACTATTTACTTATATGTTCATTCAAAGCTGTCTATTTGAATCATTATCACTAAATTATTTATATCTTGAGCTACTGAATTTCAAATTAAGATATGCTTGATGTTTTTGAAACTAGACTCAAATACCTTTCTATAATAAAATTTTCAGAATTTATAGTTTATCAAATAAGTACAGTAAAATATTTAAAATTATCCCTATTCTCTTGTTTGATGACTTCATCCTTTCCTTACTAAAAATTATTTATCTCTTAGTACAAAATTTAGATGATGTTTCCATTTGTTTCTCTTAAAAATAAACTCGTTAAGGATTTAAATATATAAATTTAAGCCCCTAATTATTTTTTTAAAATTTTTGATGATTTTCCTAATTCAGAATAGGGGAACCCGAAATCATTCTAACCTTGTCACAAAAAAAAAATATTATATCTCATGATTTACAATTGCATTTCTTACACTATTTCTTCCATGAAAAACTAGACTCATTGAAATTTAATTTTATATTTTATTCAACCTCTAACTCAATCCCCACTATTTTTGATGATTTTTCAAAGTTAGACTACTGCTACTGTCCAAAACTATTTTAGTGCAAAATGTTGATTTCCAAGTTTATAACACCCTTATTTCCTTTCTCTACAATTTTTTGCATCATTTTCTCTTACAAAAACAAACAATTTTGGCTTTTCGCCGAATCTTGTTTTCTGCGTTTCAGGTACACGCCTCGTATCGATTCGCTGTGCAAAGTAACCCGAGCCTTCAAAAACCTATATTTTACCAATATATCCCTTAATTAATCACTTGATTCGTCAATCAAACCAAATATCCCCAACATAAAACTCGAGAAACTAAATCAATGAAGATTCGAAAACTTACCGCGACGAATCCGATAACCAGTCGTCTCCACACATACTGAAATATACGCTTAAAACGAACCATTTGTTAATTTCCTCTCGAAATTCAATAATTAAGGGGAAAAATTCCACTTACTGAAACAGATGAAGTCAAAAGTTGCATCCAAAGAGATGACTCACAAAAAAATACAGAAACGAAAAGAGAGGGGAAAGAGAAGAAATAAGATTCGACCAAAGGGAAACAAAAACCAAAAGTGAACAAGAAGGGAGAAAAAATGGTAGAGAAACAAAAGTCTAACGTCAAAAAATTTGTTGGGAAAAAAGAAAATAGAAAACTGATAAGAAGAAAATCTTATTTTGATAACTTCTCCCCAATTATCTCCTAAAAACACTCCATATTAACCCACTAAAACACAACTACTCAGCAGTGCAGTTTAATTCGAACTCCACCATGCCACATGCCTCAAACAAAAATTAGTTCCCTGTTTGCGCAGGGACTCAAACATAGGACCTCCAACACACTAACACTCTGCTTAACCACCAGACCAACAGGCCCATTCTGATAAATTTTTACCAACAATCAAATAAAAGCCCACTGAACAAGAGTAAGGCCTAATTCATTCAAAATACCAAAATTTGCCCAAGCGAAGGCTTGAACTTAGGACCTCCCAAACACTCCCAGAACACATAACCACTAAAGTTGACAGATATTTGTGTCATATTTTCACAATAACGAAATTAGAAATTTTGGGGCGTTACAACTCTACCCACCTAAAAAAAATTCGTCCTAGAAATTTACCTGATCAGAATAGATGAGGATACTGCTGACGCATCACATCCTTAGACTCTCATGTGGCCTTCTTAGTGCTATGATTACGCCATAGAACCTTCACCAAAGGGATAAACTTCCTCCTCAGAACCTTTACATCACAATCTAGAATCTGGACAGGCTCCTCCTCAAAGGTTAAGTTTGGCCTAACCTCAATCTCCTCAACAGGGACAATATGAGTAGGATTAGAACAGTAGCGCCTTAACATAGAGACGTGAAGCACGTCATGAATCTGATCCAACTCTGGAGGCAACTCCAACTGATAAGCAACTGGTCCCACTCGTTTCAGAATCTTGTACGGTCCAATAAACCTAGGGCTCAACTTGCCCTTACGACCAAAACTCAGAACCTTCTTCCATGATGAGACCTTGAGAAATACGAAGTCCCCCACAGAATACTCAATCTCATGTCGCTTCAAGTCCGCATATTATTTCTGTCTGTCAGATGTCGCTTTCAGATGATCCCGAATTAGTCTAACTTTATCCTCAGTCTCAGCAACTAACTTAGGACCCTGAACACGTTGTTCACCCAACTCAGTCCAACACAAGGGAGTGCGACACTTATGACCATAAAGTGCCTCGTAAGGTGCCATCTAGATGCTAGACTGGTAGCTATTATTATAGGCAAACTCTGTTAACGAAAAATACTCCTCCCAACTACCACGAAAATCAAAACTCGCACTTGCTAAACTTAGCATAGAGCTGCATTTCCTTCAAAATCTGAAAGATAACTCTAAGGTGCTCATCATGCTTATCCTCAGTTTTCGAATAAAACCAGTATGTCGTCGATGAACACCACCACAAAGTGATCTAGATAGGGTTAGAATACTCGGTTCATCAGGTCCATGAAAGCTGTCGGTGCATTCGTCAGTCCAAAAAGGTATCCTTAGGAACTCGTAGTATCCATAACGAGTTTTAAATGTCGTCATAAATACATCAACCTCCTTAACCCTCAACTGATGATATCTAGAACGTAGATCAATCTTGGAGAACACAGAAGCCCCTCAGAACTGGTCAAACAAACCATCAATCCTCGGAAGTGAGTACTTATTCTTAATCATTAGCTTATTCAACCATCGATATTCTATACACATCCTTATCGTCCCATCCTTCTTTTTCACAACCAGCACAGGCGCACCTCATGGAGACACACTGGGATAAATGAACCCACGATCCAACAGCTCCTGAATCTGAGCCTTAAGCTTCGTAACCTCTTTCGGTGCCATTCGGTAAGGGCGATAGACACCAGAGTTGTACTAGGAAGAAACTCAACCCCAAACTCAACTTCACAATTCGGAGGTAAACCCGGTATCTCTTCAGGAAAAAAGTTTGAAAAATCATTTACCGTTCTGATATACTTAACTGTAGAATCCTTAGAATCTGAAACACTTAGGTAGGCCAAGAATGTCTCACATCCCTTAAGAACCATCTTCTCTGCCACCAGTGTAGATATCACATTAGGTAAGTAATTCCAGCGTTCTCCAATCATGACTACCTCCTTATCCTCCTCAGTCCTTAGTATGATCCTCTTGGTCGCACAGTCCAAGCTAACATGATGCTTGACCAACCAGTCCATCCCTAGAATTTGGTCGAACTCCCCAAATAGAATTCCCATCAAATCAGTTAGGAAGGTTGCCCCTTGTACCTCTAAAGGAACGTACTAAGATAGGTTACTAACTCTAACAGATTTCCCTAACGGGCTTAGTACTGTAACCTCACTCGTAGTGCTCTCAACTAAAATCCCCAAGTTTTCAGATATGTTGCTAGCTATGTATGAGTGAGTAGACCCTATGTCTATCAAGGCAATATACGGTACATTAAAAATAAAGAATGTACCTGTGATGACGTCCGGAGCATTTCCATCCTCTCGGCTACGAGCAGCATAAACTAGGGCTGGCTACCTCACCTCAGCCTGTTCAGCACCTCTGCTTGGTGCTCTCTGCCCACGACCCATACCATTACCACCTCTAGCTTGTCCACGGCCTCTCGATGGCTACTGTACTACCCTGTATGGCTATGCCGTACCAGTATTCAGAGCTTGCATCTAATCGGCTCTCAGCAGACACTCCCTAATACGGTGCTCCAATAACCCACACCACAAGCACGCCTCAGTCCTTCTCCAAAACTCGCTCTGATGGCGTCTACCACAATTAGTACATGGCTGCAGCCTAGTAACAATAATAGGAGGCCCAGTTCTATTCGGCCCATCAGCTCTGGCCTTTTTCGTAGGCCTCTGTACAGAACTCGAGGGCTTGAATCCCTTTTGTTCTTACCCTTCTCGCGATTTTAGTTCTGGCGCACAGCGCGCTTAACCTCCTCGGCGATCATCGCTTTCTCCACCAATGTAGTAAAATCATGTTCCCTCAACGAAGCTATCAAGACTCTCAAATTATCTTTGAGCCCATCCTCAAACGAATACATCACTCATACTCAGAGGCTACCATACCTAGCACATAGCGGCTCAGTCGTAGGAACTCGGCCTCATACTCAGCTACATTAGGGGCAACTCTAGTGACACTCCTGAAAAGCTCAACTCTATTACACTAGAGTCATTCCGTAACCGAACCTCTGCCCCTAGATTCAGTATTGGGCCCAACGACCCTCTTTAAAATCCTTAGCATAGCCAGGACAATGCGTCGTCCCCAGCCATGCAATCTTGAGACCCAGTCTCAATAGCAGGGGACACTGGCATCTTACTCGTATCCAAATTTGGTATGCTACCCAGTGAAGAAGACTCAACTCGAACTCCTCTACGGCCTTTACCTCGGCCTCTAGTACCTTGTCCGGGGATACCTCGTGCGCTCATTGTCTAATCACGTTTATCTGTATTAACAGTTTTGTGAATCAGTTACAGTTCTAATGTTTATTAACAAATGTTTTATCTAAAACAGTATCGATTATTCAGAGTTTGTTTTCATAAATCGCAATCTCACTACAGTTTTCAGTTTCTCTACAATTTTCAGTATACACTAACTAGAGTGTTATCAATATAGTTTACTACCTATAGTAGTTTCAGAATATACTATCCACAATAGTTTCAGTTTAAAACAAATCACATTTCAAAAAACTTATAGGATCGGCGTCGGAGACTCGGTGTACCACATACTCAATAAAAATATTTCAAATAATTTGGAAATCAATAAATTTTTTGAAAGCCCATTTTTTTATAAAACCCATAATCCACAGCTGAGTTTTGTAACCTAGCTCTGATACTACTAAATGTAACACCCCAAACCTGGCCTAAACGTTATGGCCGTATATGGCTATGTCACACGATAGAGTTTTTGAAACCTCGTTGTTACGAAGAAAATATTCCATGTTATTATCTTTAGTAAACCTTTTTTAGAACTAAGGAAGTCATCTTTATTCATTTAAAATATTTGTTTTGAAACATTCCTCGTTGCGGTAGCTTTAATAAATCAATCTAGGTGATCATGCATTTAGAAAATACTTTAATTTTTTTTGAAAACCGAATTTCCTTCGACCAACAGGCATAAATTCATAAAGTAAAATAAATAAATAAAACCTAAATTTAAAACCTAAGTCCCAGAGGGTCCTTAAATAACAACCCAAATAATCAATAATAAATAAATCATAACTCGTAAATTGAAAATCATGAAGTCCAAAAATTATTGTGGTCACCGCTGAGTCCTCCGTCGTACCGATCCGTCTAAGTCTGGGGATTACCTGTGCACATTAAATAAAAAGGGTGAGTTTACGTAAACTCAATGTGTAATCCCACAGAAACAAACAAACAATCAGTATTCACAGTGCACAGTTGAACAATCTTGGGCCTAAGCCCTTTTCAGTAACAGTGATAGTTTGGGCCTTAGCCCATCTCAGTACAGTGTCAAAAATGCAGTAGGGCCTTAGCCAATCACAATATCAATAACAGTAACAGTTATGCAGTAGCAAAATCCTACCCAACCAACCTCTTCACACCATCCCCGTCTAACCCTACACTTCATGTGGGATATAATCAACCCACCCATCCCTACACTCCAAGTAGTACCAAATGCGGCACAAAACAGTAGTTTGCAGCTAAACTGTCAGTAAATTAGGCTTAAAGCCTTTCAGTACACTTCCTCCGAATAACAACCCCTAACCCAATGCAATGCAACATACAATGGATGATATGCTATTATGCAATTTCAGTACATATATTCAGTTCAGATATTAACATGCTCAGTACAGATATCATTCAGTCAATGTCACACATTTAGGGGTTTAAGTAGCGCTTACCAACCCTACAGTAGGTTCACAGTCGACTTGGGTGACCCATGCAACCTTAAAAACATTTCGGTAAAAATGAGGCCACATGCCCATGTAATCTGCCCGTGTGGGCCCACACGCCCATGTGGCCCACTCGGCCCAAATTGGCCTTGGCCGTGTGATCAATTTTTAAAGTAACCCATGCTAGCTCAATACTCATATATGTTTTCACTATTTACTTATATGTTCATTCAAAGCTGTCTACTTGAGTCATTATCACTAAATTATTTATATCTTGAACTACAGAATTCCAAATTAAGATCTGCTTGATGTTTTTGATACCATAAAATTTTTAGAATTAATAGTTTATCAAATAAGTACAATAAAATCTTTAAAGTTATCACTATTCTACTGTTTGACAGCTTCATCATTTCTTTACTAAAAATTATTTATCTCTTAGTACGGAATTTAGATGATGTTTCTATTTGTTTATCTTGAAAATAGACTCATTAAGGATTTAAACATATAAATTTAAGCCCCTAATTAGTTTTTTTTACAATTTTTGATGATTTTCCTAAGTCAGAACAGGGGAACCTAAAATCATTCTGACCTTGTCTCACAAAATTTAGTATATCTCATGATTTACAATTCCATCGCTTACACTATTTCTTCCATGAAAAACTAGACTCAATAAAATTTGATTTCATATTTTATTCAACCTATAACTCAATTCCCACTATGTTTGATGATTTTTCAAAATTAGATTACTGCTACTGTCCAAAACTATTTTAGTGAAAAATGTTGATTTCCAATTTTATAACACCCTTATTTCCTTTCTCTACAATTTTTTGCATCATTTTTTCTTATTTGCCTTATATCTCGACAGCAAGCAATTTTGGCTTTTCGTTGAATTCTATTTTTTGCGTTTTGGGTACACACCTCGTATCGATTCGTTGTGCAAAGTAACCCGAGCCTTCAAAAACCTATATTTGACCAATGTATCCCTTAATTAATCACTTGATTCGTCAATCAAACTAAATATCCCCAACATAAAACTCGAGAAACTAAACCAACGATGATTCGAAAACTTACCGTAACGAATATGATAACCAGTCGTCTCCACACACTAGAATATCCGATTAAAACCTTTGAACAACACCTAAACGAGAGTAAAATGAACCCTTTGTTAATTGCTTACTCGAAATACAATAACTAAGGGAAAAAAAATTCCACTTACCAAAACAGATGAAGTCAAAAGTTGCACCCAAAGAGATGACTCACAAAAAAATACAGAAACGAAAAGAGAGGGGAAAGAGAAGAAACAAGATTCGGCTAAAGGGAAACAAAAACCAAAATTGAATAAGAAGGGAGAAGAAACGACGAGAAACAAAAGTCTAACGTCAGAAAATTTGTTGGGAAAAAAGAAAATAGAAAACTGATAAGAAAAAAATTCTTATTTTGATAATTTCTCCCCAATTATCTCCTAAAAACATTCCCTATTAACCCACTAAAACACAACTACTCAGCAGTCCAGTTTAATTCGAAATCCATCATGCCCCACGCCTTAAACAAAAATTAGTTCCCCTGCTTGCATAGAGACTCGAACACAAGACCTCCTACACACTAACACACCTCTTAAACACCAAACCAGCAGACCCATTCTGATATATTTTTACCAACAATCAAATTAAAGCCTACTGAACAAGAGTAAGGCCTAATTCATTCAAAATACCAAAATTTGCCCAAGCGAAGGCTTGAACTTGGAACCTCCCAAACACTCCCAGAACACATAACCACTAAAGCTAACATATATTTGTGTCATATCTTCACAATAATGAAATTAGAAATTTTAGGGCGATACAATAACTCTCTGACATATAAGGATGAACCATTCTAAATCCCTACCACTTTATCTTCTATGTCTCTTCCCTTGTTGATTCCCTGTATCTACAATTGGTGCTGTGTATTTCAATGCGTAATCCAATGCCATCAGGTTAGCAAATGTACCTTTTGTATAATAAGTGAAATCTCGAATCGTCAAGTCAATGGTTGCATCTTTGGCATGACCGTCACGTAAACAATTGCACCTTTGACATGATTCTCCTATTGCGTAATCTTCAACCGTCAAGTCATCAGTTGCACCTCCGCAAAGTTATAAAACGACATATTCACAAGCAGTTTAACTATGAATAAAGGCACCCAACTGCGATACCGCCCATGGTGCAGCTCCTAATGGTACTCATCCACAGTACAACTAAAGGTACCCTTCCACTAAATTACAACTCTCACACCCTTCCAATAAGGGTTCATTCATTGAACAATGGCTCACATTATTACATTAGCATAATCCCAAATGGTTGTTATCGCCTCTGAGGCAAACTTAATTTTGAACGATTGATTTACCTTCAACATTAGCATAATTTTAAATACTTACAAACAATTGTAATACCTACGATGCTAACACAATTCAAAATATTTGCAAATTACCATAATTTTTGTAAGAAGAAATACAAGCAAATTTTCCACGGTACAGAGACCTCACCATTGCTTTTCGTCTCAGACAAGGTCCCTTTATAACCTTTCCTTCGAATAATGGGAATTGTTATGCATGAATATTTTGGTCACAATGTAGGTCCTGCCAAAGACTCTTATATATACTCTTTTTGGGATTAGGGCAATGGGGTCTTTTTGGGGGTTCTTTCTTGCTTCCATTTTTCAACCACCAAAGGCATTTCTTATCTCCCACTTCCACCATGGGAACTCCCCATAATTTTTCCCATTCATCTCCTTCATTTACGACTCTCCACCTTACAAGGGTGAACTGTTCTAACCCTCCTCCTCCCTTGTTGATTCCTTGCATCTACAATAGTATTAATGACAGATAAAGTAACATTCAGTCTCTGCAATAGGCAATTTTTCTTACATCGGTCTTTAAACTTTTTGTCCACATTAGTCTATGAACTTGACAAATTTACTCGATTTGATACATGAAGCTGGATTCCATTAAGGTATGATGACGTTGCACTATGAGATTGTATCATGTCATCACTTGAATTTTTTTTTTAAATAGTAACAATTTTTTTTTTGTGTTTTCTTAGATCTTATAATATAAATTTTTTTTAATTTTAAAGTGAAGGCATGACATGACAAAATCTAAGTTCAGGGACCAAATTGAAAAAAAGTTATCAAATTCCAAGATAAATGTGGACCAAAAAAGTTCAAAGATCAAGTTAAAAAAAAGTATCAAGTTCAAGGACTAAATGTTATTTTATCCCTATTGATTATGTTTTGGAACAACTATAATTTAAATCTAGATTATTCTTAGGGTATATAAATATTCGACTAATAGACCATAACTTGAGGTTCTTTTGCCTATTAATTATTAATTCAATTAGTTTTCAATAGAAAAAATCATTAATCCGATTAGTACTTACTTAGTTCAACTTCGGGTAATATAATTTGGAACTTTATGTATTCCCAAAAGTATTAATGTATTAAAATAACGAATACAAAAGAAAATATTTATCAATCACAAAACCCCATACTATATCCTAAATTGCATTTTAGCTCCTCTATTAAAATTGAGCAAATTATCTCCTATATGTAAGATGAGTGAGCAAAATAGCCTTCCGTGAAAATTGTACCATTAAATATTTGTTTTGGTGTTTATATATAAAGTATAATAGCAAATTTAGTACTTAATCTTTACAAATTTATTCAATTTGACCCTTACTATTTTATTGAAAGTAAATTAGAAAATTTTGAAATTATTAAACCTAAAGGGTCAAAAAGCTTTAGTAACATTTTTTAAAAAAATCAATTAAATCCTTTTAAAATTAAAATTTATTTAAAAATTATAAAATTATAAATAAAATTTATAAAATAAAATTTTAAAATTTTTAAAATTTATAATTTTATTAAAAATAAAAATATTAATCTAATAAAAGAGTAACATTCAATTTTTTTATTTTATTTCTTATAATCATTAGATTCTAATGGGCCAATATTATTTTTTAGGCATATTCATGGGATTTAAAACTCATTTCAGGTTAAAAAATTTTAAAATTTTTATGCACTTAGAAAAGAAAAGGAAAAAAAAAAAACTGATCACTGTCTTATAGGGACCTTTAGATTATTAGATTAAGTCACAATTATGGAAGAAAATAAATTATACTAATTTTTTAAAAATTATTTACTAATTGAATTATAAGTAAAATAATAAAGAATTATATTCTCATAAAATTTTAATTCAATCCTTGGTCATTTCATTTTTAATTATTATTAAAATAAAAAATTTATTATAATAATATTTATTACTCTTTAAAAATGAATTTTAAATAATTTTTGTTGAATTAATTCATAACACTAAATTTTACAAAAGAGTTTTTAATAATATAGATAGATATTTATTATAGTATAGGTGTAATAAGTATGGGTATCACAGTGCATAAGTATATACAGGCTTTAGCATTTGACATCAAAGATGTGGGTGTATTAATGTATTGTGAACAATCATGCAGAAACTATACGATGAAATGAAAATGAGGATTGAAGCCACCACAAAATTGGATCGAATTCCAGATTACATTCGTAAGCAACATAAAGGATTTTGTGAGTGGGATTTCGTTACAAACAAACGTGACCATCAAACCATCCTTCAAGTAAATTACTCATTTCATAAACTTCTAATTAATTAGGCTTTGAATAGTTGAGCTTAATTAATTAATGCTGCTTTAATTAATGTTTCTTAGATACTAATTGATGGAAGAGACACCAATGCTGTGGATATTGAAGGCAATCCTTTGCCAACTCTGGTGTATTTGTCAAGAGAGAAAAGGCCTCAATATCACCACCATTTCAAAGCTGGAGCCATGAATGCTCTTGTAAGTATACTATCAACTATATAGGTTTAAATATGTATATGTTTTCATACATTTAATTTGCTTGTTAATGATTTTCATGGTGGAAAATAGATCAGGGTATCATCAAGGATAAGTAATGGTCCAATTATTTTGAACGTGGATTGTGATATGTATTCAAATAATTCAAAGTCAATCAAATATTCTTTATGCATTTTCATGGATGAAGAGAAGGGAGATGAGATTGCCTACGTACAATTTCCCCAGAAATTCAATAATCTCACCAAAAATGATATTTATGGTAGCTCTTTTCGAGTAATACAACAGGTAATTAAGCCTATAATAGAAAGGTAATTTTATGCAAACAATGATTAATTTTGATGATGATTTTGTTTTCAACAATAAAGCTGGAGCTTGCAGGACTTGACGCAAACGGAGGGCCAATGTACATTGGAACAGGATGCTTCCACAGGAGAGAGGCTCTTTGTGGGAAGAAATATGAGAAAAACTATAAGGTTGATTGGAAGAAACTAAATGATACAAAAGCAAATGAAAGTGCAAGCCTCCTTGAAGAAACGTGTAAAGTTCTTGCAAGCTGTACATTTGAACACAACACGCCATGGGGAAAAGAGGTGCGTTTCGTTATTTCTCACTTACCTAAATACATATACAAACATGAACCTGTAATTTAATTCAATTGGTACGTTATGCTTACTCGTAAGAAGTGTCATCTAGCAGTTTTGGGTTGGAGTTCTATCATCTTAGGATGGAAACAAACAGACATGAATTAGCATCTCGTTTGTAATGAAAATAAGTTTTTGGTGGCAGATGGGTTTAAAGTATGGCTTTCTGGTGGAAGATATAATTACAGGGTTGAGTATAAAATGTAGAGGATGGAAATCCATGTACTTAAACCCTGAAAGAGAAGGCTTCTTAGGAGTTGCTCCAACAACATTATTGCAGTTGCTGGTGCAACATACGAGATGGGCAGAAGGTCACCTTCAAATTTTCCTATCAAGATACTGTTCCTTGGTGTATGGATATAAAAGGATTCCTCTTAAGCTTCGACTTGCTTACTGTCCTTTCAACTTGTGGGCTGCAAACTGCTTGGCTACGCTGTATTATGTTGTAGTCCCATGCCTTTGCCTGCTTAAAGGCTACTCATTGTTTCCTAAGGTATGAAGTTCTTAAATTCTTAAGTATTTATCTCGAAGGATGATATATTAATGTAAAACCATGGCAACGTGCAGATATCAAGCCCCTGGATGGTCCCATTTGTATATGTTGCCTTGGTATACCGTGCATATAGCCTTGGTGAATTCCTATGGTGCGGAGGCACATTCCGAGGTTGGTGCAATGATCAAAGGGTGTGGTTGTTCAAGAGAACAACTTCATACTTCTTTGCCTTCTTTCAAACCATCTTGAAGCTATTAGGGTATTCACAGCTAACCTTCGCCCTCACTGCCAAAGTATCTGATGAAAACGTCTCGAAAAGATACGAACACGAGCTGATTGATTTTGGCGCCACTTCACCGATGTTTGATATTTTAGCCACACTTGCAATGTTGAATTTGTTTGGTAGCTTTGGGGCAATCAAGAAGGTCATCTTGGATGCAGATGAGGACTTTAAGGTTTTGGACCAATTTGGGTTGCAAATTCTGCTCTGCTTCGTTTTGGTTACCATAAATTTGCCTGTATACCAAGCACTCTTTTTCCGGAAGGACAATGGCAAGATGCCTAGTTCAGTTACTTACAAGTCTATTATTTTTGCCTTGCTAGCCTGTACTGTGGCCATGTATTGAACCACTAAAGTTTTCTCTGCTAAGAAAGTCGCTATATAGGACTAAAAATATTTGAATCATAAATGCCTAAAAGTAGTTGTACGAACAAATTGATTAAGGCCAGTTTTACGTATTGAGCCATTATGAGCTTGTGTAAACTATATAATTTACAAAATCACATTCTTTTTTCACTTGGCAAAATTTTGTGCATAACGTATTATATATTAGTCATTTGGAGATGCTAAGTTGACTTCAAAGAGACACCCTTGCAATGGAAAGAATCTGGTGGGAGCTCATTTCAGGCCAAAGCTTTTGTCCCATCTCTCCTCTGGAGCTTGGTATAATGGTATGATGAATCAATTCAACAAAAATCAGAGGTTAGTGGTTTCATTAACAAGCTCTTTTGTTCACTGGACTTCATTTGTTGGGTAATTTTTGCTAGTTCTGGTTTTGGGTATTGGTGGGCATAGCTCAGGGAAATTCTGGATTGTCAAGTCTTGGGATTTTATCATGAACAAAGGAAAACTGGAAAGCAAAAGTTTATCTTCCACTCTTTGAAACGAGGCCAGCAAGGGGACGCCAACTGTTTCAGTTGTTTTCAGCTTCAATCTCCATAACTATATGTTTCATTTGGGTTTATAGAGTAAGCTACTTTCTAGCTACTGAAGCAAAAGCTGAGAGATGGGCTTGGCTTGGGTTGGGTTGTTTCTTGCTGAACTATGGTTCAGCTTTTACTGGTCTCTCACTCTAATCGTCAAATGGAACCCAGCCTTTCGTTACACTTTCAAACCCAGGCTCTCTTCCAGGTTTCTCTTAATTTAATTGCCTCTCATTTTAGCTTATCCAATTCAAGCATAAAAATAATACTTGTTACAACAGGTACAATTAGGACGCTTTTCCTGGAGTAGAAATTTGTTTGTACAGCAGATCCTGGAATAGAGCTACCCATTATGGTGATAAACACAGTTTTATCAGTTATGGCCTATGATTACCCACCAGAGAAGCTAAGTGTTCATCTATCTGATGATGGCTGCTCAGATTTAATATTTTATGCTTTGTTAGAGGCTGCAAGTTTCTCCCAGATACGGCTACCGTTTTGCAGGAAGCTCAAAGTAGAACCAAGATTGCCTTGAGACTTATTTCAGGAAAACTGTTGAACCTGTTGATGATTCTGCCATGGTTAAGGAGTGCTTCCCAAATCCAACTTAGATGTTATGATCAGATATTGAGAAATTACATTAACGCATTTAAAAACTTTCGATTTAATCAAACTTAGTATGAGTTTTGAAAACACAAAATTTGACTGAACTCGCAAAAACTTAAAAGTTTAAAAACATTTATTTCAAACTCAGAATTTAAATTCAAACTCGTATGTTTTTTTTAAAAAAATACTAATGTTTTTTAAAAACACACTTACATTGATATTTTGAAAACTAAATTTTAATTTGGTAAATCATATGGTTTTACAATTTAAGGTTAAAATACCAAAATCCAACAAATAGTGAAAAAAAAAAATTATAGAGCGAAGCCCAAAACAAATTTATAGTCCTAGAATAATTATAACATAAACCAACTTATATATTTAACCGGTGAACAATCCAAGCTTCTGCACGTCGTCTGGTCCTAAATCTGTAGTTCACCTAAAACGTATTAACAAACAAGTGAGTTGGAAGCCCAATATGTGACTCGATCCACAAAACATAATTTCCTCATAACATACACAAATGTTAATACTAGCACAGAATTTTGTTTATAATGTTCACACATTCGAATATAAAATCAAAAATAACATAATACCAGAAACATAAATCAAATCAGAACATCATACTTCCAAAATATATATCATATCAAAATGTCATATCATATCAGAACAAATCCTATCCCCATCCACCACACACCATCTCCGTCCAACCAATCACACCAATAGGACTACATCAGACCATCCATCCAAACACATCGAGTTGTGATGGTATGCTACTCATAATGGTGCAGCTAAGCTGCCAAACATAGATTGCGGTTTAACCGCCAAAATTACAATAATACTGCCTAAAAACACTTCCTCCATCATCAAAACCCATCCCAGTGCATATGCAAATCATAATAACATACGTACATATCACATGAATGGTATGACATGCACACCTAAACATGTTTTCTTTTCATATTATAACATAACATATTGCTTATACTAACAATTATTTTACACACAGATGTCATACATGTTTTTACATGTAATTATGCTTCCAAAGTTATCTAAATACAAATCGTACATACGTTTTTCACATACCTTAACCATATCACATATTGTCACTTATGAACATATGTCATATTTCGAGTTTTATTTGAGCCAAACGAACCCCACAGAAGGTTTAATTAAGGATTTTTGAGTCAAACGACCCTAAGTGAAAAAATTTCTGAAAAATGGGCCCACACGACCTACCTAACATGCCCGTGTGTCTCACACGGCTTACCCAAATTGCCCGTGTAATTGCACACGCTCATGTGCTCCACACAGTCTGACACACGGTCGACCACATGCCCGTGTGGTGCACACAGCCTGACACGCAGTTGTGTAACGCAGAGCAGTTTCAAAAACAACCTCTATTTTTGAGTTTTTCCAAGCTAAACAATCAACTCACCCACTTATCTATTCATAAACAGATAACATCGCCAAATCTTTGTTAAATAAATATTAACACTTACCCGAATTAAAGCAATGAATCGACGAATAATTGACAGTATGAATAGACTGAGAACCGTAACGAAAGCAAAAAAGGATCGACAAACGGAAGAGTGATAGCAAAGAATAGATGTGACCAAAGAAAATGTGAGAAAAGCTAAGAAAAAGCCATAGGAATACTTGAAAGAGAAAAGAAACAAACGAAAAAATTGTGGCATAAAGAAAAGGAAAACAAAAAGGAAAGAAACATGAAAACTGAATGAGGAAAAGTGGGGAGATTTTTTTTGGATAATTCAAGTTACCTATATCCTACTAAATCCCACTAACTAATCACCAATTTTTCACACAAGATCAAAGGGTAAGTTAAAACCTTATCACTGAACCAACAGGTTCATTCTTGACATTAGTTGAGTGTAAATATTTTTTTAAGCTATAAGTTCAAAGACAAGGATTTGAAAAAAAATATACAAACTTCAAGGACAATGATTCAAACTTAAAACCTCACACACACAAAAGCACTACACTTAACCACTAAATCAAATCAATTTACTTGACAAAATTTTCACAATCTTAACTAAAAAAATTAAGACATAACCACTCTTGATTTTATTAACTCAATTTCTTCTAACCCATTTTTTAAGATGTAACAGAATGTAAAATCACAAGCTTTCTTCAGTTTTTGTCTCCTCAATTCATGTAACTGAATAGATTAATATTTATCTGAAAACACATGTTGATTAATGAGACATATGTATTATTCAAAAACTAACCATTTGTCGTTATCTACACATGTATCTGAAAGATGCATGCATGTTTACATTTTAATACTGTAAGTTTTGGTTTCGATATAAGTGGCGCTGATAAAAGTAAAATCATGTTTGTAAGGCCCAATTTTAACCTGAGGCCCACACCAATACCAAAAAATAAAGAAGCTATTACAACAGTCCAAGATACAGTGGACGGAATGAAATACCCAAAATTTGAAATTAATAAACCCCGAGGCCCAAAGTTAAACGAAGCCCAAATTTCAGCCCAAAACGCAATCAGAGCAGGGTTAGAAAACCCTAGCGATCAACAGATGCCCCAATAGCCCTCTCCATGTCGTAAGAATAACCCCAAGCCGCACGTCCCCAAATAGCTCCGTGTTTGGCTCCTCCACGTTGTTGTACCTGCGAAAGAAAAAGAAAAACAGCAGCAACAAACAACTAGAGTTCTAGTCTCTGGGGGAGCTTCGGGAAAAGGCTATAAAAAGCCAAGAATATTATTGTAAATGGGGTTTTTTTTTTTTTTTACACGACTTAGAGAGAATATACACAGTTTACCCAAGAAATCTAGAGAGCGGTGAATACGAATCAACAGTAAAGAAATCAAGAAAAGGTTTTCCCTTTCGATTCTCACTTTTTGAATCTGTTTTTTATGTTTTTCTATTTCATTGTCAGAAATAAAACCTTTTTTAGTAAATTGATTTCATCGGTTTTTAAAGGGAAAATACACAAGGCTTTTAAAAAAAAAGAGAGAAAAAGAGAGCGAGAGGTTACCGGGCTCCCTTGACCGCCGCCGTCGATGCTTGCATGGGGGTGGCTCTTAGTTTTATTTTAACACAGAAGAGGGAACTCAAACCCTAAAGAAAAAGAAACGAAAAGGGGGGGTTCTGTTTTGATTTGTGAAACAGAGATAAGAAATGAAGGAAAACTTTTGGTTTTCTTATGCTTTTAAGCATTACAAAGCAAAAGGCGCCATTAATGGTGGGGGTCCACACGCATTTATCTTAAATGGGTAAATTGCACGATTGGCCCTCCTTTTGGGAGAAGTTGTTTAATTGCATCCCCCTCACTTTTCTTTATTATTTAAATTCGCCCCATAGTTTTGGTTTTCGATCTGATTTGGTCGCGTTTTAAATGTTTGCATCGTGGAGTGGGATTAATTGCCATTTTAGTTCCCCTATTTTATGCATGTTTTAAACTAGTCCTTCTCGCCTTTTTTTTTTTTTTTAATTTTACCCAAAGACTTCTATTTTTTATTTTGGTTCTTTTTCGATTTTCTTTTCTCTTTCATTATTATTGTCGTGATTTTATTATTTTGTCATTTTATATTATAGTTATTATTATTTCCATTGTTACCATCGTTATTCATTTTCAGATATATATTATTATTACTATATTTGTATTTATTGTTATATATTTTATTACTAACATTTTTATTTATTACTTTTATTATCTTATATTTTATTATATCCTATTATATCATTATTTTATTATCACTATTATATTATATATTACTATTATATTTCTATTATATTTACTATTATACATATATTTTTTTTCAAATGTTTTATTTTCTTTTATTTCTACTATTTTATTAGTACTATTATTTTATTGTTTTCTTATTATGTTTATTTTGGATTATTATTATTATTCTTTTATCTAGTACTATTATTGCTATTATTATTATTATTTATCATTATATTACTTTATTACTAACATCTTTCTTTATTATTTTTATTTTTTTTACATACTATTATATCTATTATCACATGTATCATGGTTTGCTTTAATTGTTTATTTGTATTATTTTTTATATCTACTTTTTATTATTATTATCAAGATACCCTCATTTCTTTTACTATTATTTTTTATTAATGTTAATATTATCACCGTGACTTTTTTTCATTATTAATTACTTATTATGAGTTTTATATTACATTAATAGTATTATTATTATCGTTTATTTTTCTCCCTTTGTTTTCATTATTGTCATTCCCTATTAATCGTGTCTACATTTTCACGTTTCTATTTTTTTTTTTTCAAAGACTTAAAAAAAAAGGTTTCACAAAGGTAGTATTTAGTGTTTGGATGTTCAAAAAATTGTACCCAATCGTGCTGGGTTTCAATTTTTCGTTCGTCTGGATAATTAAATATCCTTTAAAGATTTTGATTGTATTTTTGAAAATAAGGCAATGTTTCGTGTTTGGAAGTTCGAGAGATTCGTGCCCAATCGTGCTGGGTCTCGATTTTCTATTCGTCCAAACAACTAAATATCCTTCAAAGATTCTTTATCGTGTTTTCTTAAATAAGACAATATTTCATGTTTGGAAATTCGAGGGATCGTGCCCAATCGTGCTGGGTTTTGACTTTTAGTTGGACCAAATAGCGAATACCCTTTTTAAATCGGATGCATGGATTTTGGAAATCATGGAACGATCTTGGTATTGAGGGTTTGAAACATCGTGTCCTATCGTCTTTGGATGTGGTATTTCTTCTTTTCAGAACAAGAGAGTTTCGATATCCAATGCGAGTTATCCAAACGTTTTTAAAGATTCATATTTTAAAATATTTTTTAATTTTCGATATTAAGGACATTAATCAATCAACACGGTACCAATTTTGGGCGTTGCGAGGGTGCTAATCCTTCCTCGTGTGTAACCGACTCGAGCCCGTTTTCTTAAAATTCGTAGACCAAAACGTTTTCTAAAGTGACCCAATCACACTTCAAAAATGATTGGTGGCGACTCCGTTTTTCTTTTTAAAGTCGACCTATTTTTCAAAAAATGGTTTCGACAGCTTGGCGACTCCACTGGGGAACGAAGAGAGTCAAGCCGTAAAATTGGTTGATTAATGTCCTTTTTATCAAGAATAAATTTTTTTTCCTTCCTCTTTCGTTTTCATTTGCATAGGGTCTGTGTCGCGTCATATATCTGTCTTGGTTTGAGACACATAGAATATTTTGCATTCATATTGCATGATCGTTGTGGTCACCCCCTTTAGTGGGAGCAGAAATCTATGCCTTCGTGAGGTTTTCACCTCCGCATGGGCTGGGGATCGCCCGGATACATCCGTACCTATGGTTCCGTGAGGTTTTCACCTCCGCATGGCCATAGGGAAATGTATTCCTCGAATCGAACTCAATCAAGATGAGGCTATAATGGGTGAGGATTGAGGAATCACTGTTCAGTACCCTTTCTTTAGAACCAAACCACATATAGTGAACCTTAAGAGCCCACCCTAGGTAGAGCCATGCTAAACCTTAGTGGCTACCTATATAGTGGTTAGACATTTTTTCACTTGCTTTGGTTACTTTTATGTGATACTAACTTGTTTTATTTTGGTCATATTTGCATGTCATTTCATACTTAAAAGGCGTCGATTCCTATTTTAATTACTAAGTTAGAATGCTTGTTATGGAGAATGGATGCCTTGATAAAGTAGAGGATAATGCGGCTGTGCGTATATGGTCAGAGAAGACGCAGCTTGAGAAGGGGGATAGTCTAACCGAAGGGTACACATCAGAATTATTGGACTTCACTCGCATCAGTGTGACACAGAATGAGCTACAAGAACTAAGAGATATATGGGCTGGTTGGGATGAAGCAACTAGGCAACTGTTCTACATTAATTATGGTGATCTACCTTACTTACTCGACATCAGAGTGGACAAACACTTGTTTCGGGCTATGACTCAATATTGGAATCCCGCTTATAGCTGTTTTACGTTTGGGGAAGTAGACTTGGTGCCTACCGTGGAGGAATATACGGCTTTGCTTCGCAGTCAAAGGGCTCGGGTCGACAAGATTTACTTCAGGGCCGCTAATGCACCGACTTTTGTAAAGAAGCTGATGAGTATCACTGGGATGAGCGAACAGTGGGTCATGGCACGAATTCAGCAGAAGGGTGAAGGGAAATGCATTCCTTGGGTAAGCTTGAGGGACCTGATGGCGGCACACCCGGATGTGAAGAGGAAAGTTGACATTTTTGCCTTAAGTATCTATGGTTTGGTAATTTTTCCCAAGGCTTTGAGGCATGTAGACGAAGCAGTTATTGATTTGTTCGATCGTCTTGACAAAGGGGTTACGCCGGTACCAGCGATTCTCGCCGAAATATTTAGATCTTTGAACTCGTGCCGGAGAGCAGGTGAGGGAAGATTCATGGGATGCGCACAACTATTGTTGAGGTGATTCCATAGCCATTTCTGGAAAGTAGATAGAAATTCTTGTCGGGTCTTTTTTGCGAATTACTTCCCATTAAAGGAGTTGGCCGCCGCGCCTAGGAGAGATGACATATCAGAAGAAAACTAGATCGCGCTTCTTCAGAATCTTCAGGAAAAGGATGTGGAATGGATAGCTCCTTAGTTTGTTCCCGATGAAATCCTCTACCGGTGTGAGAGTTATGATTGGGTTCCTCTGTTAGGGATCTGGGGAGCTGTTGGGTATGCTCATTTGCTCTTGCTAAGGCAATACCAATCGAGACAGTTTATACCGGTAACGCATGGGTTAGCTCAATTTGAATTCTCGTATAGTGGGAATAATTATAAGAAAAGAGTTCGAAAAGTTTCGGATGCGTGGAAGCAGATTCACCGAATGAAAAGAGTTGCTATAAATCCATTGGTAACCCTCGAATATAACACATGGTGGAGCAGGAGAGTGAACGATAATATCCTTAGGCCGGCACAAGATGCTGCTCGATCGATAGAAGAGTACTAACAAGTAGTCCCTTCTGAGTTGGAGATCATGAAGCAGGACTTTGAAAGTAAAAATTCAGAGTTAGGGAAAAAGATAGACCAACTAGAAGAGGAAAAAATGAATCTGATGTTAGATATCGATATCCAGAAATCAGAGGCTAAGAAGATGAGGAAAGGAAAAAGGAAGGCAGAAGAAGATTTGGATAGAAGACCGATTACAAGAAGTTGCATCTATCGATGAGGACTGCTGGGCTGGGTAAAACCTCAGAACAATGGCATCAAGAAGTCCAGGAAGAGAAAACCAAGGTCGACCAGTGGAAGAAGAGATTCCATGGGGTTCAAGCGCAAAAGGATGCCTTAAAAAAGACAGTGGGGGAGAGCTAAAGGAAAAATAAGATGTTAAGAGCTCGAGTAGCAGAATTAGAGAAGGCATTGTGTCAAAGTCACAACTCTACGGTGAAGTTGGAATCAAGCCTAAGCCAGATTGACGAGTTGAAAGGAAAGGTAGTAGAGCTCGAAACGGTGCTGCAAAACAGTGAGCTCTGGATCCAACTATTGGAGGTAGACAACCAGCGAGGGAAAGAACAACTTCAACGATCTCAGAACCAAGTCAGAGAAAGAGACTACCTTATGGGCGTAAGTCGTGGCTCGACATTTAGAAGTGGCCGATTACTTACAAACTTTAGCGGTTCAGGCTGACGTGTTAAGTATATTTTATGAGTCAAAGTCAGACCAGGGTCGAGAGTTAGCCTCACTTCTTGAGAAAGTTAAAACTTTGGGCATAAGGGCTAGGTCATATATGTGACTCTGTTTTATGTAAAGGATTTTGTTTTTTTCAATAAGTATTTCAAAAGAAATTAAATCAGAATCGACTCATTTTATTTTTGCATTCATTCATTTGCATTACATTTCATGCATTGGCATTGCATCACAATATTTGCATTAAATATTATAAGACAACCCTATTAACTAGAGGTCATACTATAGTTATCCTGGAACACCGCTATTACACTCGAAAAAAGACGAGAGCAATGGATCAAACGATAGAAAAGTTAGAGCAGATGCAGAAAGAGATGCATGACCAACTGCAGGCTCAGATGCAAGAGCAGTTAGCCAAGATCCAACAGGATATGAGGGATCAAATGCTGGAATCCCAGAGAAGCATGATGAGCCAGCTAACACAGTTGTTGACTGGAGGGCCTGAAAATGAAAAAGGCCTATGGTCGATACCGGAGAAGATAATGAAGATTTTACTTGCCCTCCGGGCCTGACCGACAAGTTCCCAAGTGTAACCACCAAGAGTGTCGGTCAATATCAAACCTCAGCACCAATCTGGTGCTCTGGCACTGGTAAATTTCCCCACGGGCTCGAGCTCTAACCCTAAAGTCAATTTGGCAAAACCAATGGTCCCAGACTTCGATGAGGCGGCAGAAGGGGAGAAAGTAAAAGTAGAGCTTCTAAAAGAGTTTGAAGATCGATGCAAATGGCTGGAGGAGAAGTTTTGAGCATCGAAAATGCTGATCACCAATGTGAAGTGGATGCTAAGAAGCTGAGTCTAGTTCCAGATTTAGTACTTCCTCCGAAGTTCAAGATGCCAGAGTTTGAAAAGTACAATGGGACTAGCTGTCCTAAGGCCCATATTACGATGTTTTGTCAGAGAATGACAGGATATGTCAACAATGACCAGTTGTTGATCCACTGCTTTCAGGATAGTCTGATTAGGGCTGCAGCAAAATGGTACAATCAGTTGAGTTGTACCCAAATCAAATCCTGGAGAGATTTGGCGCAGGCTTTCATCAAGCATTACGGCCATGTGACCGATATAGCACCTGACAGGATCACGTTGCAAAACATAGAGAAAAAGCCAAGTGAAAGCTTCAGAAAGTACGCCCAAAGATGGAGGGAGGTTGCTACACAGGTCCAACCACCGTTACTAGAAATGGAAATGACCATGCTCTTCATCAATACCTTGAAGGCACCGTTCATTAACCACATGTTAGGAGGCACGACTAAGAGTTTCGCAGATATGGTGATGTCAGGCGAGATGATAGAGAACACGATCAAGTGTGGAAAGATAGAGGCCGGAGAGAGCACAAGAAGAGCAGCGCCGAAAAAAAGGAAAGCTGAAGTAGGGAATATAAGCTCGGGTTATCTTAAACCCATTACTATCACCCAACCGAGAGTCAGAGTCAGAGGCCAAGAGTCTGACCAAGACAAGAGCCCAACACGAGGCAGAAGACTGAGAGATTCCAGTTTACTCCTATACCTGTGACGTATAAGGAGTTGTATAAGACTTTATTTGATGTGCATGTCGTGTCCCCATTTTACTTGAAGCCGCTGCAACCTCCATATCCTAAGTGGTATGACACAAAACTCAGTGTGAGTACCATGCGGATGTAGTAGGTCACTCGATAGAGAACTGTACTTCATTCAAAAGACTAGTTGAGCGACTTATCAAGGCGGGGGTGGTAGACTTCAATGACCCACCTGGTGGAGGAAATCCGTTACCCAGTCATGCTGATAATGGGGTAAATGCAATAGTTGAAAACAGGGGGAGGAGGTTCAAACAGGAGATTGCCGAGGTCAGAACCCCATTGAGAATGGTTTGGAAAGAAATGCAGAAGGTTGGGTTAGTTCTGCAAGAGAATGTGAGCAGATCTCAAGATACAAGGAACTACTGTGAGTTCCATGATAAGGAAGGCCATGAAATCTAGCAATGTAATGAATTTAGAGCCCTAGTATAAGGGCTAATGGATAATAAAGAGCTGGAGTTCTTTGACTTGATGGAAAGAGAGGATGTATGTTTCACAGAAGGAGGGTCAGCAGAAAAGATCCTTAAAGTCAATCACCCACATGTGATTATCACGCGGCCAGGGGTCGATGGGACTGGAGTGAAGGTGGCACCGAGGGTCGAAATTAAAAAACCCGCGACTTCTCTTTATAAGGGTGCACCGATGGTTAGACCCGTAACTCCTCCTATGAGGATTGTAATCCAGAAACCTGTGACTTTTCCTTATAAAAATGATAAGAGGGTACCTTGGAATTACAATTACACTGTGACAGTTTTTGGGAAAGAGAATTGCCAAGACACCCACCCGTGTCGAGTCTTGATGATGAGAAGGGAGATGAGAAGACAGGATCACTAGTTAATGAGCCAGGAGCAGAGGGTGATGCTAGAGAGTTTTTGAAGTTCCTAAAGCATAGTGAGTACAGTGTGGTGGAACAATTACACAAGCAGCCGGCACGCACATCAGTACTGGCTTTGATTCTAAACTCAGAGGTACATCACAGCGCACTAATGAGAGTGTTTAATGAAATTTATGTTGCTGAAGACATTTCGGTAAACAAACTAGACCGCCTCATTAGTAACATAAGCGCAGACAATTTAATTTCTTTTAGTGATGATGAAATTTCGCCAGGGGGCATGAGGTCCACCAAGGCTTTACATATTACTACCCGATGCAAAGGGTATACATTACGTGGATATTGATCGACAACGGTCAAGATGAATGTCTTGCCCTATCTACACTAAATAGGTTGCCCGTGAGATGCTCTTATATGAAAACATGTCAAAATATAGTGAGAGCATTCGATGGTACCGAGAGAAAAGTAATGGGGAGGATTGAGATACCCCTCCTAATCGGGCCAAACACATACGAGGTAGACTTCCTCGTAATGGACATTAAGCCTTCCTATAATTGTTTATTAGAGAGGCCCTGGATCCACTCAGCAGGGGCTGTGCCATCGTCGTTACACCAAAAGGTAAAGTTGGTGATAGAGGGCCGCTTAATCACCATAAATGCGGAAGAGGATATTATCGCGTCCGTTACCAGTAATGCACCGTACATAGAGAATGATATAGAGGCTATAGAGTGTTCCTTTAGGTCGTTGGAATTTGTAAATTCAACTTTCATAAGTGAAGGAAGCAAGATCCCGGTGCCCAAACTCTCTGAAGCAACGAGGATGGGCCTACAGTTGACAATGGGAAAAGGAGCACTGCCCGGGAGGGGACTTGGAAAATACCTCCAGGGTCTAGTCAGAGTGCCAGGATTGGTTGACAAGCGGGATTGCTTTGATCAGGGCATATGCGGATGTTGGATGAGAAAGGAAGAGCTGGAGAGGAAACGAAAAGACGAAGGGCACGATTGAATGGTCTTGAGATTGAGTGGGGTTCAATGACTTTTCCCATATATCTAATACATTCGTGTCGTGAGGAATTATTCATTCAGGACAGGAGGACATGAATGAGGAAACAATGAAGATATGATAAGAACTTTGAACATCAACGTTGTGTCTGAAGGAAGTTCGAGGAGAGGAAACTTGGCGGGTATTCGCCCTTACGAGTCTGGAAGTGTTTTGGACAACTGGACTGTGGAAGAAATTCCTGTAGTTTTTAGGACTAAAACAGAGTAATGTTCAAAACACACTTGTTGTTTCAAGCCTAGGAACAATAAGAATTTTTTGTGAAATAGGCATGTTCACGCATCATTATTTTCAATAAGAAGTGCATTTTTCTTTCCATTTCGTGCAATTATTCTTCTACTTCTGTTCCACTCCATTCATAATCATAATGCATAAATAAGTCGTCCTTAAATTCATTTTCATTGAATATTCTTTTATACCTACCATAGGTCCCCAGATATCGACGTCATGAGTGACACTGCTATGAACTCAGAATTCCCTTATGAGCAAGACACGTGCCCAGAGGGATCTCAGGACTTTACAGATGACGAAGATTATGATTTATCCCCGGATTTGTTAAGGATGGTAGAGCGGGAGGAGAAGCCGATTCTACCTCACGAAGAGACAATTGAAAATGTACTTCTAGAGGATGGGAAAGAAGTGAAAATCGGTACCTGCATAACCCATGAAACAAGGCAGGACCTCATTAGACTTCTGCTAGAGTTCAAAGATGTCTTCGCGTGGTCATATCAAGACATGCCAGGGTTGAGTGTTGATATTGCGATACACTGTATTCCCATAAAAGGAGAATGTAAGCCGGTCCAACAGAAGCTTCGAAGGATGAGACCCGATGTCACAGTAAAGATAAGGGAAGAAGTCAAGAAGCAATTTGATGCTGGGTTCTTACGAGTAGTAAATTACTCAGAATGGGTGGCCAACATGGTTCCTGTCCCCAAAAAGGATGGAAAAGTTCGGATGTGTGTCGATTATAGGGACCTAAATAAGGCCAGCCCGAAAGATAACTTCCCACTACCTCACATTGACACTTTAGTGGATAACACGGCGGGGTTTTCATTTTTCTCCTTCATGGACAGTTTCTCAGGATACAATCAAATAAAGATGCATCCTGAAGACATGGTAAAGACTACCTTCATAACCTTATGGGGAACCTTTTGTTACCAAGTGATGCCATTTGGGTTAAAGAATGCGGGAGCAACATACCAAAGGGCTATGGTAACCTTATTTCATGACATGATGCATAAGGAGATTGAGGTCTACGTCGACGACATGATCGCAAAGTCTCGAACGGAAGGGGAGCATGTGCAAGTATTGAGGAAGTTGTTCCTGAGATTGAGGAAATTTTAGCTAAAGCTCAATCCAGCCAAATGTACTTTCGGGGCTCGATCAGGGAAGCTATTGGGTTTCGTGGTCAGTGTAAAAGGAATCGAAGTAGATTCAGATAAAGTCAAGGCCGTACAAAAATTACCTCCGCCGCGCACTCAGAAGGAAGTTCGAGTTTCCTAGGGAGATTGAATTACATCGCTCGATTTATTTCACAATTGACTGAGAAATGTGATCCAATATTCCGTCTTCTTAAGAAGCAAAATCCAGGCATTTGGGATGATGAATGCCAGAGGACGTTTGACAAGATTAAACAATATTTGTCCAACACCCCAGTGTTAATGCCTCCCAGTCCTGATAGACCCTTGATTTTGTATCTGACAGTGTTCGATAATTCAATGGGATGTGTGCTAGGCCAACACGATGAGACAGGGAGGAAAGAAAGAGTGATATACTACCTCAGTAAGAAATTCATCGAGTGTGAAATGAGATACTCGCCAATTGAGAAATTGTGTTGTGCATTGGTCTGGACAACTCGGAGGTTGAGGCAGTACATGTTGTACCACACGACTTGGTTAATCTCGAAATTGGACCCTCTGAAATACATGATGGAGTCGATCGCCCTGAATGGAAGAATGGCCCGATGGCAAATTTTGCTCTCTGAGTTCGACATTGTCTATGTGAACCAGAAGGCGGTGAAGGGGAGTGCAATAGCAGATTTCTTAGCCAGCAGGGCACTAGATGATTATGAGCCCCTTAATTTTGATTTTTCCAATGAAGAGTTGATGTTTGTAGCGGCGACTGAGGAAGGTATCCTAGAAGATCACCCTTGGAAGATGAACTTCGATGGAGCGTCAAATGCCGTTCGTAATTGAATTGGGGCGATCCTGGTATCCCCAAAGGGAGAGCATTATCCATTCACTTGCAAGTTAGACTTCGATTGCACAAATAACATGGCAGAATATGAAGCGTGTATCATGGGGATCCGAGTAACCATAGACCACAAAGTTAAGGTGCTAGAGGTATACAGAGACTCTGCCCTTGTAATATATCAGCTCAAAGGAGAATGGGAAATAAGAGATCCCAAACTGATCTGCTATCGAAAGTTAGTTTTGGAACTAATTGAGGAGTTTGATGATATCACATTATTTTACCTCCCGCGTGATGAAAACCAGATGGCTGATGCTCTGGCCACTCTAGCTTCTATGATCAAAGTGAATGAGCAGGAGGGTATGAAGCCTATCCAAATGAGTATTTGCGAGGCTCCGACTCATTGTTTCAATATGGACGAAGAGGAGGAGAGAGATGATCATCATTGGTACTATGATATTCTGTAATATGTGAAAAGCCGTGAATATCCCAATCAAGCGACTAAAAATGATAAGAAAACATTAAGAAGACTTGCCAATGACTATGTCCTAGATGGAGAGATCCAGATAAAAAGAGGAGGGATCAAGTGTTGCTCGAGATGTGTGGATCTTTGTTGAAGCTAGGAAAATCTGAAAGAAGTCCATGAGGGGTCATGGAACACATGCTAATGGGTTTACGATGGCGTGCAAATCATGAGATTCGGGTATTATTGGTCCACGATGGAAGGAGACTGCATCCGTTATGCCAAGAAGTGCCATAAGTGCCAGGTTTATGGAGACAAGATCCATGTGCCTCATTCACCTCTTCATGTTATGACTTCTCCATGGCCTTTCTCAATGTGGGGCATGGATGTCATTGGGCCGATCTCACCGAAAGCTTCTAATGGACATCGTTTCATATTCATGGTCATTGATTACTTCACCAAATGGGTAGAGGCAGCTTCATATGCCAATATCACGAAGATGGTAGTTAGTAAATTTTTGAAGAAGGAGATTATATGTCGCTACGGTATGCCAGAAAGGATCGTGTCTGACAATACACTAAACTTGAATAATAAAGTGATAGCGGAAGTCTGCAGTCAGTTCAACATTAAGCACCATAACTCGTCGCTATATCGCCCGAAAATGAATGGAGCAGTTGAGGCAGCTAATAAAAATATCAAGAGAATTATGGGGAAAATGGTTGATACCTACAAGGACTGGCATGAAAAGTTACCGCTTGCCCTCTACGCCTATCGAACATCGGTTAGAACCTCTACCGGGGCAACTCCTTTCTCGTTGGTTTATGGGATGGAGGCAGTTTTGCCTATTGAAGTTGAGATCCCTTCACTCCGGGTTTTGTCAGAGCTAAAGTTGGACGAAGCAGAATGGGTTCAATCTCGATATGATCAACTGAATCTAATTAAGGAAAAGAGGCTAAGAGCTATTCGCCATGGTCAATTGTACCAGAAGCGGATGATGCGAGCTTACAATAAGAAAGTCCGCCCCAGAATATTCCATGAAGGAGACTTGGTGTTGAAACAGATCCTCCCTATGCAAAAGGACTTCAGGGGAAAGTGGATGCCTAATTGGGAAGGACCCTATGTTGTAAAGAAGGCCTTTTCTGGAGGAGCTTTGATACTAGCCGAGATGGACGGCAAAAGTCTGCCAAATCCAATTAATGCAGACTCAGTCAAGAAGTACTTCGCTTGAAAGTGGGCCAAGATGAAAACCCACAAAGGGCATCTTGCGTTCAAAAAAAAAAAATTTGGAGAGGCCAAAGTGAAAACCCGCAAAGGGCGCTTTGAGATCAAAGGGGCTTTGAGTTGAAAACCCAAAAAAAAAAGGGCGGCTCAAATTATGATCAACTCGTGAGGGGGCATACAGTAGTTTCGCTATACTTGAATTAACAATGAGGAGATATGTTACATCTTGGGGCATCTACAAAGAACCATGGATTCTCTAGACACATGTTGAACTCAGAGTGGTCTTCAAGAAGTACATACAGAAAAACTCAGACTGTGATCTCCGGGGCATCAATACCATGCTTACTCATATTGCACCTTAATGGAATTTGTTTTCCTTGTTCAACCCATTTTCACGGGTTTTTATCCCGAATAAATTTTAGTTTTATTCATTTCTATAGCCTTGTTTCAAGCATTTTTCTTTGAAATAATGATTACTAAACTAATAATACTTTCACAAAAGAAGTTTTATGCACTACTCTGAAAGTTTCTAAAAAATACAAGAATCAAACAGACATTTGTTTAGAGCTAACCAGCTTAAAAGGGCTCGAGACTTGAGATAAGGGTTTAGCAAAGGCGACATCTTGATTAGTTGTTAGAAGTATCACCTGAATGAGAAGACATACGTCGTGGGTCACCTTAATAAGCGACAAGCAATAATGCCCAAGTGTTAAAAATGGATCATTCTCATGACATTTTGCATCCATTCATAACATTCATGATACATATGGTTAGGAGCATCTTTCATGACATCCTAATCATTTGACATATGCATAGACCCCATGAAATCACTTCTACAGTGTAGGTTCCCAGAGGACAATGTAGAAAAGTTGATGGGAGTTACTGAGAAGAGCATGATCTTATCTCTACTCGAAAGGGGAGTAGAGTAGATCGAAAGACCAAGCCTTATCTTCATCAAGGAGGAGTGGAGCAGGCTAAAGATAGTACATCCTATCTCCACTGAGCAGGAGTGGATCGGATTGAAGATAACAGATCTTATCTCTACTGAGCAGGAGTAGAGCAGATCGGAAGATTATAGCCTTATCTCCACTGAGCAGGAGTGGAGCAGGCTAAAGATAGTAGATCCTATCTCCACTGAGCAGGAGTGGAGCAGATTGAAGATAACAGATCTTATCTCCACTGAGCAGGAGTGGAGCAGATCGAAGATTATAGCCTTATCTCCACTGAGCAGGAGTGGAGCAGGCTAAAGATAGCAGATCCTATCTCTACTGAGCAGGAGTAGAGTAGGTCGAAGATAGCAGATCCTATCTCCACTGAGCAGGAGTGGAGTGGATCAGAATACTACAAGTCTTATCTCCATGTATCGGCAATAGAGCAGACTGAGGATCATAGCCTTATCTTCACTGAGTAGGAGTAGAACAGGCTAAACATACAGATCTTATCTCTACTGAGCAGAAGTAGAGCAGATCGAAGATAATGAGCCTTATCTCCACTGAGCAGGAGTGGAGCAGGACAAACATACAGATCTTATCTCTACTAAGTAGGAGTAGAGCAGATCGAAGATAGTAGATCCTATCTCCACTGAGCAGGAGTGGAGTAGATCGAGGACAACGGATCTTATCTCTACTGAACAGGAGTAGAGCAGATCGAAAGCGGTAGATCTTATCTCCATTGAGCAGGAGTGGAGCAGATCGAGGATTATAACCTTATCTTCACTAAGCAGAAGTGAAGCAGGCTAAAGAATGCAGATCTTATCTCTACTGAACAGGAGTAGAGCAGATCGAAAGCGGTAGATCTTATCTCCACTGAGCAAGAGTGGAGCAGATCGAGGATTATAGCCTTATCTTCACTAAGCAGAAGTGAAGCAGGCTAAAGAATACAGATTTTGTCTCCACTGAGCAGGAGCGGAGCAGATCAAAGACAGCAAGTCTTATCTCCATGTATCGGCAATGGAGCAGACTGGAGTCTTATCTCCACTGAGTAGGAGTGGAGTAGATCAAGATAGCATATCTCATTTCCACCGAAAGCGAGAGTGGAGCAGATCGAAACAAAATTCCTATACCCCCAAAGATACAGTGGGCGGAATGAAGTATCGAGAAGTCAAGATTCAACAAGATGAGGCAAATTGGCCCTTTTAAAGTCTTTGCTCTATTCTTGTTACACGACAATAAGCAAAGAGGGGCAGCTGTAAGGCCCAATTTTAACCTGAGGCCCACACCAATACCAAAAAATAAAGAAGCTATTACAACAGTCCAAGATACAGTGGACAGAATGAAATACCCAAAATTTAAAATTAATAAACCCCAAGGCCCAAAGTTAAACGAAGCCCAAATTTTAGCCCAAAACGCAATCATAGCAGGGTTAGAAAACCCTAGCAGTCAGCGCCGCATGCCCCAATAGCCCTCTCCATGTCGTGCGCAACAACCCCAAGCCGCACGTCCCCAAATAGCTCCGTGTTTGGCTCCTCCACGTCGTTGTACCTGCGAAAGAAAAAGGAAAAACATCAGCAACAAACAACTAGAGTTCTAGTCTCTGGGGGAGCTTCGGGAAAAGGCTATAAAAAGCCAATAATATTATTGTAAACGAGTTTTTTTTTTACACGACTTAGAGAGAATATACATAGTTTACACGAGAAATCTAGAGAGCAGTGAATACGAATCAACAGTAAAGAAATCAAGAAAAGGTTTTCCCTTTCGATTCTCACTTTTTGAATCTGTTTTTATGTTTTTCTATTTCATTGTTAGAAATAAAACCTTTTTTAGTAAATTGATTTCATCGGTTTTTAAAGGGAAAATACACAAGGCTTTTAAAAAAAAAAAGAAAAAGAGAGCGAGAGGTTACTGGGCTCCCTTGACCGCCGCCGTCGATGCGTGCATGGGGGGTGGCTCTTAGTTTTATTTTAACACAGAAGAGGGAACTCAAACCCTAAAGAAAAAGAAACGAAAAGGGGAGGTTCTGTTTTGATTTGTGAAACAGAGATAAGAAATGAAGGAAAACTTTTGGTCTTCTTATGCTTTTAAGCATTACAAAGCAAACGGCGCCATTAATGGTGGGGGTCCACGCTCATTTATCTTAAATGGGTAAATTGCACGATTGGCCCTCCTTTTGGGAGAAGTTGTTTAATTGCATCCCCCCTCACTTTTCTTTATTATTTAAATTACCAAGAGTTTTGGTTTTCGATCTGATTTGGTCCGCGTTTTAAATGCTGCATCAGGGAGTGGGATTAATTGCCATTTTAGTTCTCCCTGTTTTGCACATGTTTTAAACTAGTCCTTCTCATCTTTTATTTTTTTTTAATTTTACCCAAAGACTTCTATTTTTTATTTTTGGTTCTTTTTCTGATTTTCTTTTCTCTTTCATTATTATTGTCAGTATTTTATTATTTTTGTCATTTTTATATTATAGTTATTATTATTTCCATTGTTACCATCGTTATTCATTTACGTATATATATTATTATTACTATATTTGTATTTATTGTTATATATTTTATTACTTAACATTTTTATTTATTACTTTTATTATCTTATATTTTATTATATCCTATTATATCATTATTTTTATTATCACTATTATATTATATATTACTATTATATTTCTATTATATTTACTATTATACATATATTTTTTTTCAAATGTTTTATTTTCTTTTATTTCTACTATTTTATTAGTACTATTATTTTATTGTTTTCTTATTATGTTTATTTTGGATTATTATTATTATTCTTTTATCTAGTACTATTATTGCTATTATTATTATTTATCATTATATTACTTTATTACTAACATCTTTCTTTATTATTTTTATTTTTTTACATACTATTATATCTATTATCACATGTATTATGGTTTGCTTTAATTATTTATTTGTATTATTTTTTATATCTACTATTTTTATTATTATTATCGGTATACCCTCATTTCTTTTACTATTATTTTTTATTAATGTTAATATTATCACCGTGACTTTTTTTCATTATTAATTGCTTATTATGAGTTTTATATTACATTAATAGTATTATTATTATCGTTTATTTTTCTCCTTTGTTTTCATTATTGTCATTCCTATTAATCGTGTCTACATTTTCATGTTTCTATTTTTGTTTTTTTTCAAAGACTTAAAAAAAAGGTTTCACAAAGGTAGTATTTAGTGTTTGGATGTTCAAAAAAATTGTACCCAATCGTGCTGGGTTTCAATTTTTCGTTCGTCTGGATAATTAAATATCCTTTAAAGATTTTGATTGTATTTTTGAAAATAAGGCAATGTTTCGTGTTTGGAAGTTCGAGAGATTCGTGCTCAATCGTGCTGGGTCTCGATTTTCTATTCGTCCAAACAACTAAATATCCTTCAAAGATTCTTTATCGTGTTTTCTTAAATAAGGCAATATTTCATATTTGAAAATTCGAGGGATCGTGCCCAATCGTGCTGGGTTTCGACTTTTAGTTGGACCAAATAGCGGAATACCCTTTTTTAAATCGGATGCATGGATTTTGGAAATCATGGAACGATCTTGGTATTGAGGTTTGAAACATCGTGTCCTATCGTCTTTGGATGTGGTATTTCATCTTTTCGAACAAGAGAGTTTCGATATCCAATGCGAGTTATCCAAACGTTTTTAAAGATTCATATTTTAAAATATTTTCTAATTTTCGATATTAAGGACATTAATCAATCAACACAGTACCAATTTTGGGCGTTGCGAGGGTGCTAATCCTTCCTCGTGCGTAAGCGACTCCCGAGCCCATTTTCTTAAAATTCGTAGACCAAAACGTTTTCTAAAGTGACCCAATCACACTTCAAAAATGATTGGTGGTGACTCTGTTTTTCTTTTTAAAGTCGGCCCGTTTTCCAAAAAATAGTTTCGACAATGTTTATCATTTAATAGATATCATATGAAGACTAGAAGATGCCAAGCAAAACCATCACAAAATTGGCGGGATACTAGCTGACATAAGAACAGAGCACAAGGGAACGCACGTGCAAGAGTTGTGATTGCTATCACTTTTTTTGTATTTTAAATATTTTTTACATTTTTTTTGGTTTTTTATAAAAATAACTTAAAAAATTTAATTAATTACGTAAATTACTTATTTTTTGATAAAATATGTAAATAACTTAAAATCTACAGTAAAAGTTGATGAAGTCAAATTGTTTGGTGCCACCAACATGCCACGTCAACAATTGAAATAAAAAAAAATTAAGTTTTCGGTGGAGTCATGTAGAATGGCTCCACCTATATAAATATTATAAAAATACTACGATTTTTGAAAAAATGGAGGGCTTTAAATAAATTTTTTTTCTTGTAGAGTCAAATAATTTGACGCCACCAGATTCCAACCTTCTACTACCTTTTGTCCTTTTTTGGTTTTTTATTATTTATTTTATAATATTTTAAATGTATATTTTAATTAAATTAAATTAAATGAGTATATTTTATAATATTTGTTTAATCAAACATTTAAAATATTATAAAACAAACAAATAAATAATAAACAAATTAAAAAACATTTGAATAAATAAATATTATAAAACATTTAAAATATACATTTAAAAATATTATAAAATAAATAATAAACAATTTTAAAAAATAAATTTAAATTTTTTTGAATAAACAAATATTATAAAACATTTAAAATATTATAAAACAAATAATAAACAATTTAAAATAAATAAATAATAAAAAATAGAAAAAAGACAAAAGGTAGCAGAGACGTTGGAATCAGGTGGCGCTTTGTGTATAACACCCCCGACCTGGGCTAAGAATTTTGGCTAAGTTGAAGGCGTTACATTTGATCATCGAAGTGATCTCGTAATGCCATTCTTTTACTTGAGTTGAGTTGATTGAAAATCGCTCTTTTATTTTTACAAAAAAAATCATTAATTTAAGCCGAATTTATTTAGTAATTCAATTACAATATTAATGTGAGGATTTGAAAAACAGTTAAGGTTTTTAGGAAAAGACTTATCCAAAATTTTAAGTATTTTATAAAGCAACAAAAACATAAGATAGTTTTCTAAATAGAATGGCATGCAAATATTAGAGTAATATTTAAGTGTCATGCATAAAATAAATAAGCTAACAAATTCCAAACCTAAGATATAAAAATGGAATAATACTAAATAATTATAAACCCAAAATAAATTATTAAGGAAAATTTTAAATAAAACTTAATAATAATAATAATAATAATAATAATAATAATAATAATAATAATAATAATAATAAAAGACTTGCTAATCTGAGGGTCCTCTTATGCTATTCTGAATCCTAATTCCTTGCATTGCCTGAGAAGTAAAGAAAATAGGGAATGAGTTTACAATGCCTCAGTGTGAGGCTAATCTTAAACCATTATTTATAATCAATCAAGCAGTAAAGTTTTCAATTCATAGAATAATAATAAATTAAGCATAATGAACATATAATAAATCAATACATATACAGAATATAATTATGATGTAATTTTATATTTTAATTTAATGTTTTAATTTCACACCCATCCATTCGAACCGCCCTCAAGCATTGCTCGACACACCATCTTACATAACACATAACAACACCTGACCATCCCAGATTTGATTTTCGGTGATGATGGTCGTTCACTGGTCATCTGTGACGATGACTATTACTACCATCCCGATTTGGTCCGATTTGATGGTATTTTAAAATGGCCATCTTGTCCTGTCCGGTTTAGATGGCTTTACACGTAAACTATCATCTCGGTCAACCCAGATCTAGTGACTTTTTAGCTTACCATCTCAGCTTATCTGTTTTGGATAAGGCTGAGCAAAACTCGACTCGACTCAAAAAAATCGAAAATAATTTAAATTTCGAGTTAAACGAATCGAATTATTCGAGTCAACTCGATTTTTATTTTGAATTTCAAATTCGAACCTAGTTTGGTTTTCGAATTGGAATAAACCAGATACCAAACTATAATATTTTATATTTTTATCCCAAACACCCAAACCTCTTTACTTTCCCCCCAAAATTTTGACTCCTCTCCCATCCCACCCCCTTCTACCCCAAACCCATTTCCCCCTAATTTTTTTTTGAATATTCCCCCCTCAAATTTTACTCCCTCAACCCCTAAAACTTTTTATTTTCCTCTAAACTTTTACTTCTCACCTTTTCACTACACCAAAAGACTTTTAGCGGCGTTTTTTTAGGCTTTTAGCAGCGTTTATAAGCGCCACTAATAGTAAAAAACACCGCTAAAACAAACACCACAAACTTTAGCGGCGTTTATGAAAAAAACTCCGTTAAAGGTCATGACTTTTAGCGGCGCTTTTCCCACAAACGCCGCTAAAGGTCATGACTTTTAGCGGCGCTTTTCCCACAAATGCCGCTAAAAAACATAACCTTTAAAAAAAATTAATTAAATAATATTTATTTCTATGATAAATATTATATTATGTTTTATTCTTGAAATTTAAACTTTAAACTATATACTTTTAAGGATAAATTAAAAATATTAATTAAATTAAATTTCTATTAAAATTATAACTTTAAAACTAAATACAAAAATTAATGAATTTAAGTTCCGACTAACACAAAACCCTATTTCAATAGCACAAAATTCAAGTTTCGACTAAGATGAATGACCATGTAATGCAACATTAAATAACATGCCACTTGAAGAAATGCTATGCCTTGGCTTTTCTAGCTTGAAGAGATTGAATCCTCTGCTGCACCTTCAATATCTAAAGGATGCAAAACCAAATGATCAGATTCATCGTCACTTTGGCAGATAAATCTAGTTACAATCTATTATCCACACTGAGGTGCAAAAGATAAAATCATATGGATTGTAAAAAGCGTATGGTAAATGCTAATAGTATTAAAAGAAAAAATTTAGTATAATCTCATACATTAGTACTCAAGAATAACTCAGAGATGCAAAAGATAAACCAACAAACTTGGTAAACAACAAAGATGTTAAAAATAAAAAAATATATATAGCTACTAAGGCTAAAAAAAATATAACCATGATTCATGATCAAACAAAGAAAATGTTCTAAAAGCTTGGAACCGAGCTTAACAATTATGTGCAGCTTTAGTAGCAGGTTGAACCATACAAACAAACAATCTCAATCATAGCTCTTCCATGTGTCACAAATAGGCATTCTTTCTAATGATTGTCTAAACTATTCAATTGTTTAACAAGAAACAACAGATTTATTTGTAAAAGCGTAAGAGAAACATCGCACTACTATTGTTTAACGTAATATAGAAATGTCTTATATAGCATAAAAGAGAACAATTAAGGCACATAAAGAAAAAGAAGAACACCAACCGCATCTCCCTTGCTGTGTCGTTTCTCTTCCAAATCTTGAAGAAATAAATCAAGCCGCTTCCTGAGGACAAAGAAACAAAGTTCTAAAGTTATATGTATGATAGTTACAATGTCGCATAAGACATTGTAGAGTAAAACACAACAGATAAAAGGTTATTGCCCAAACATGTGAAAAAGGGAAACATAGGCAGTGCATTTGATTAGAACTTTGTGAAAAAGGGGTACTATTTTTATTCCACAAGCTTGTTAATATTCAGGCTTCCATAAGGTAAACCAAATTTTTCAAGAACTACACAAAATATGCAAGCAAAATACAAGGGAACATGCATTTTCTCTAGATTAAATTCATTAAACGAGACCAAAACCACCTACTCCTGAAGAAAAACTAAATATTGACGAATGAAATAAAACAAGAAGAATGCAGTAAAACTAAATTGTGTTTAATATGAACAGTATGAATACAAAGCTATCCATTAATAAACAAAATGGAAAAACAGGAGACTAACATGGGGCAATAAAGCGTAACATTACCTAATGTGTTTCTCAGAACCACATAGCGATCCAACCGACAGTGCGGTGACTCAACAATCTCATCATAAAGTCTTTGACGTTCTCTTAAAGTGCCTACTGTAAAAATCACTATTACAATAATGTCACAATGCTACCTAACCACCACACCTCAAAACTGCCTAGCACAATACCAGCAGAACACATGATTTCCATATATTACAAACCAAATAACTACAAACACATGATCTCCATATGTTACAAGCCATGTCACATGAAATTCCTATTATGTATTGAGCAGGTGAGCAAAGTTTCATCCAAATAGTGCATTGCTTTTGATTGATAATCGGTCGGTTCAAACAAACAACAACTCGAATATCAAGAATAAGACCCTTACAATTATCAAGAACAATTAAAAGAATATTTATAAATTAGACCTATAATTTATATATATAACTGATAATAAACCATAAGTTATAATATTATCAAATCTCAATGGGAAAAACTCTTTTAATATTATGTTTTTCTATCTATAGAATTACAAACATACGAGATTTGAGTGAGTTTTAGAATTTCTTTGATTTTAACTACTAAAAATGGTGTCCATTGATGTAGATTGGTTGGACAAGGTGAAGAAGAGAGGAGTTATTGAAATCTATAACATTGAAGGATGTGCAATTAAGATGGCAGGTGGATGAAATTAAAAAGAATGGCACTTATCAAGGCTTTTATGATACCTTTTTAAATAATAATAATTATAACTCAAGCCCTATTATCAAAACTTTGAATATATGCTTTTAGAACCAATCTATTTTGAACATGAATCCTGGAATCTTTAACACCTGGCATGTGCAAGTGGGGGCAAAAACATCCAATCCTACTTAGATCGGATACCAGTTTGCAGTATCCACTACAAGTTTTTTAATTAATAAATAAAAAAAAGAAGAAGGAATTTTTTTTCCTAGAGGACAATATTCTCCTCCAATTTTCTGTTCATGGGTCCTCACAAGGCTTCATTTTTAAAGTTTGGTTGCAAGTAAAAAGAAATGTATTGGTAGATCAGTGAAGTAACATATCATATGGTAGTTGATAATGAAGAGAAGAAAAATAATGGTTGTTGGTAGAATTAATGCATTTTTCAAGTAGTTTCGTTTACTTTATTTAACCATTAAACAACTTAAATATCTTATTCATTAGTGGATTCTCCATTGTTTTTCTCATTATTTTTCTTCTTTTTTCATAATTTCAGCATTCGTGGAGCTATTATCATAGTCACAGGCCTCTACATAGTGGTGTGGGGTAAAAGCAAAGATGGGGAAAACTCGGAAACAGATGTGAAATGCAATGGCCTGCAGGAATTGCCTATCACAAGCAATGCTAAATCAATCACTGATGATGATGATGATGATGATGATATTAATGGACCTACCAAAATTGCTACTATTCCAATTTCAAACACCCCCTTCACTCAAGGAACATAAAAAATATTTCCTTCCTGGTGTTTGATTAAATTCCTAGCAGAGTTGCTCTTCCCCAACCGATAAAAAAAATTAAAAATCACTATGTAACCATCCCTTCCCCTCTCTATCTCTCTAAGCTGCTCTGCATCTAATGTAACTTCGCTAATTGTGTTTTGATTGTACTCTTGAGGCTTCTGAACTTGGTGCAGTAAAAATTAAAAACTATGAGTGGTTTGCCTATGTTCTTTGTCCAAATGTTTCATTTCCATACTTTTAAGTTCTTTAGCTTAGTTTTCATTATATGCTATAGCAGTCTACTACCGCAAATACCCAAAATAGCAATCAAGCAGCTAAATTTGTTCCAGGTATCTCAATTATTCTAGGTTCATCAATTTTTATATGTTCATTGGAATATTTTTTATTTAGCATCCTGATAGCTACATAAGCTATACCTTGATTGAAAATGGCTTGGGAAAGAATCAAATTCCTCGTGTAACTATTATATTAATATTATGTTATAATCTTTTAATATTTTATAAATTAAATTAGACACATTAATATAAAATTTATAAAGTTATATAATAAACCATAAGTTATAATCTTTCTCTCTCACATATTAATATAATAAAGCTATATAAAGTCCAGTAGCTTCGATGAAACCATAAGTTATAAACGATATTATAATAAAAATATTTAAGTCCCTAACATACAAGACAAAATGTTCATCCTTTAATTTTACCCAAATCCAATGACGATTCATTTTAGCTTTAATTAATCTAATTTTCTACTTCTTAATCCAGCCACTTAATCAAACGGACTTAAGGACAGCCTCCCATTTTACCTAACGATCATCACATAAAATACAAAAATGATTTTAAAAAGTAAATGAAGTGATAAAGTTATCTACCTTTTTTTCTCTCCTTGATTACAGAAATTTTCTTTCAGTTTCTCACCTCCCAAACAGGCCCAGCAACTTTCAATCTCTGACACAACTCTACAAAAAAACTCTGTACATGAAGAACTTTTGTTAGTCCTCTTCAAAAGATATTTGTCCCTTTTCTCCCAAAAGTTCCTCGCCTTTCGAATCTATTCTCCTTTCTCTCTCTCTCTCTCTCTTAATCGATCATGCTTCAAAGCTTAGTTCCTCAATCTCCAATCAGTTCTCTCTTAAGCAGACAAAGAAACATGAATTTTGGGCTCTGCTCTTGTCTGTGGGAGGTCTGTGTTTTTTTCTTCAAAACATTATTAAAGCTTTCTCTGAAGCTGAAAGAAACACTGAAAGAAATAGACTTTCTCTGAAGCTGAAAATCAAAAATAATAAGCAGAACGAGATCATTAGAACAAACAAAAACATAGTTCTGAAACTAAAAATAAAAATGAAAAGGCAAGAGACAAAAACAAAGACAAAGAAATGAAAATGCAAACACAAGAAGTAAAAATTTATGCCTGAAATCAGTTCCGATTAAGCAACCAAAAAGAAACAGACAGACCCACATCTATAGATTTCAAACAAATAGTGAAACAGTGGTTCTAAACCAGAAAACTTAGGGCTTTATCAAAGAAGAAAAAACACAGTTTGGGGAAAAATTAAGAAGAAGAAAAAAAAACACAGTTGAAAAACAAACCAGAGAGACGAGTTTAGGGAAAAATTTAGGAATTGGGAGGAAATTTTAGGGGGGAAAAATTAATTTTGGTGTATATAGGATGGAAAAGGCTGCGGCGTTTTTTACCTAGCGCCACTAAAAAAGCTAACAATACGGCACCGTTTTTAACTAAAATAAAATAATTTTTCGCGGCATTTTGATAAACGCCGCTATTTCTTACATTTTGCGGCGTTTTTAATAATTAAAAACGCCGCTAAAATTTTTGATACTAATATATATTTTAAAGATTTAATCCAATTTTTTTCTTTATTTTAAAGTTTAAGTAATATTTAAAAGAATTGGATAAATTTTGAAATCTTTAAAATTTTTTTTAACATTCTTTAAATTTTGAAATCTTTAAAATTTTGAAATCTTTAAAATTCTTTAAAATTTTAAATAATAGTATTTTAATTTTTTTCATTTTTAACATATATTTTTAATGTTATTAGTTCTAAATTTTTTGTACATGACATTAATTTTTTTGAATATTTTAAAAATTAAATTACAAATAAATTTTATTTTAATTAATTAATATAAAAAATTAGTTAAATAATAATAGATCAAGAGGATGAAAGAGTACTGCATGAGTTCGAAAGTAATACATGATTGCCACTTGGATGATGGATCAGATTGTAAGGAGCAATACAACACGGTTTGTTTAAATCCAGACCCTAAGCAGGCCCCTAATCCCATAAAACCTATAAAACCGTAAACACATAACCACAAACTCTAAATCTTAAAATATTATAAACCTCAGAACCATAAACCATAAACCTTTATAAACTCTAAACCCTAAAATACTATAAACCACAAAACCCTAAATCATAAACCCTTATAAACATATAAACCCTAAAACCATAAATACTAAACCTTAAATTAATAACTCTAAACCACTAAAACCCTAAACTATAAACATTAACCCCTAAACCCTACGACCCACACCTTACATCCTAAATGCTAAACTCTTAACACTAAGGCAAAAAAATTAAACACTAAACGTAAATTAAAATTGAATTATTATACAATGATTACAATAGCACTTTTTTTTTTTGTTTTCAAATAGGTTGAATAAAGGGTACCCTTAGTGGCGTTTTTGATAAAAACGCCGTAAATTTTTTACACTTTTTATATTTACATGAAAACGACGTCGTTTTTGTTTTGAAATAAAAAATATTGTAATTAAAACGACGTCATTTCTATTTTGAAATAAAAAATATTTTGTGGCGTTTTTTAAACAAACGCCGCTATAAGTCATCTTTAAAAGACGCCGCTAATTTTTTCCAATTTTTATATTGTTATTAAAATGTCGTCGTTTCTGTTTTGAAATAAAAAATATTGTGTGGCGTTTTTTTAACAAACGCCACTATAAGTCATCTTTAGTGGCTTTTTTTGAAAAAACGCCGCTAATTTTTTTTAATTTTTATATTTTTATTAAAACGACGTCGTTTCTGTTTTGAAATAAAAAATATTTTTTATTTCCCTCTTATAGTAATTAATTTCCCTCTTATAGTAATCTGATTAAATATGATTAATAAAACAATTTATAAATATTCTTTTAATCTAAAAACAACTCGAATATCAAGAATAAGACCCTTATAATGCTCAGAACTTTAGCGGCGTTTTTACAAAAGCGCCGCTAATGCTTAGACCTTTAGCGGCGTTTTTAAAAGTTACCGCTAATGCATGAACAACTTTGGCGTTTTTCAAAAGCGCTAATTCTTACATTTAGCGCGCCGTTATTTATCCTTTTTAGCGGCGTTTTTGAGATAAAGCCGCTATTGCTCATTTTTTTGCGGCGTTTTCCTTCAAACGCCGCTATTGTATAATATTTGCGGCGTTTTTCTTTAAAACGCCACTAAACACGCCTCTAAAAGTCTGTTTTGGTGTAGTGTTTACTCCTAAATCAAAAATTAAAATCATCCAAAAAAAAATCCCTAAACCTAAATAGTAATAATTTTATTTATATCTACTATTTATATTATTAAATTAAATTTCACTTTTTGTACTATTTATATTTTTGAATTGTTTAATCATATTGAATCTTTATAAATTTTTGTTAAAATTGAATTATTGATGATGCCATAAAATATTAAGTATTAAAATCTTATGTTGGTATCAATTTCACATTTTATCTTTAAAATAACTTTTATTTAAAAATCACATTTTTATATTTAATATATTTTAATTTCAAAATACATAGTGACAAGAATCAGAAGATAAATGAAGTAACTAAGCAAGCAAAGAAGCTAACCTGTATATAAAAGATTAATAAATAAATTATGAGGGGATGAAAGTTAAAAAAAAAATTGATTACGGTGGGTGATAATGGTTACAAAGACCCAATTTTTTTTTTAATTTAACTTGAACAAATATATTTGATTCGATTCGAATTCCATCTCACTTAACTTGGTTCGAGAAATTTTCAAATCGAATTAGGATGATAAAATAGGATTTGTCAACTTGATTAACTCAAATTTTTTTTTCATTTGATTCGATTCAATCGAACGCTCACCCCTAGTTTTGGATGACATTACCGCCTACTTCATGCACTACTGACTTTCGATGTAGACTTAAAATTGTCACTGTCTCCTAAGGAACTCCTTCGTCCTCCATTCCCGATTTCATGTAATTATGCGCATAAACTTAGCATATTTATGCTATTTATCATCAATTGATGCAACATTCGATATCTCATGCATTAGCATTAAAAGGCATGTGTTCATGTATTCATTGATCTCACATATCTACACATATATTTTGTACGTGAAAGAAAAATAATATCACATGTACAATGGTTCGCATATATCATAAATAGGGTTTGCATATAACATATGTATAAAATTCATATGTAACATATATAGGGTTCACATGTAACCTAGGGTTCGCATGAAACAAATTAGTTACTTCTAATTCAACAATTAATTATACATAATGACTAAAATTTAGATCCACACCTGATTTGCAGACTTAAAAACCTTAGCTTTGAAGAGATTGATGATCGACTTGAGAAAAGAGGGATGATTTTAAAGATTTTGAATTCCTTGATTGAAAATCAATTTAACAATGGAAGAGAAAAAGAAAAAACTCAAGTGTAACACCCCAAACCTGACCTAAAAGTTATGATCGAATGTTGAGGAATTACATTAACTTGTTTAAAAACCTTTGTTTTGTAACACCCCTAACCCTTATCCGTCGCTGGAACAGGGTTATGGAGTATTACTAGACTTTTCAGATCAAATACGAACACTATATAACATTTGGCATACATGACATAAATTAATCATATTGTCCCTTTTATGAGCCCTCGAGGCCCAAAATATATGTTAGAAACAAATTGGGACTAAACCGGGTACTCAGGAAATTTTTTCGATAACATCAAAATTTTCAAAGAAATGAGGGACACATGCCCGTGTGACCAGGCCGTGTGGCTCACACGGTCAAGAGACATGCCCGTGTCTTAGGCCGTGTGGGCATTCGAAATAGGGGCACATAGTCGTGTCTTAGCCCGTGTTCAAACTTAGGTGCATACTGACTTGGGTCACACGGCCAGTCACACGCCCGTGTGCTAGGCCGTGTGAGCATACTGACTTACATTATTAAGGTACAGGGGTCACACGGCCAAGTCACACACCCGTGTGCTAGGCCATGTGTCACACGCGGCTGAGACACACGCCCATGTCTCTACTCGTGTGAAAATACCTAAGCATTCTTTTTTGAAATTTTAAAGTTACAGGGGACACACAGCTAAACCACACGCCTATATGTTAGCCGTGTGTCTAACACAGTCCAATCACACGCCTATGCGTCTGGCCCTGTAGACTCAAAATAAACCTTAAACATCAAATTTACCAATCCCTGCAATCTTGGACACTAAGCAACTCAAAAACCATTCGTTCAACCAATTCAAAACATGATCAAATACATTTTAAACATGTCAAAACAATCAACCTAAATATCTAACCAATATACCCTCATAGGTACCATAATTATATTATCAAACATAATAATTTAAATATCATTCAAATCAATTTTATAAACATGCCAAATTCAATCTATTTTGCCTATATTATGCTCATTTAAACATTAGTTTAGACATATCATACTATACACCTTAAACATAAACACATACTTATATATATATAACCAACCCAAATTAACTTTGATGTTATTTACAACCAATCCACAAAATAGTTAACATTTAGACGCCCTAGGTACATGCTGACACAAAAGAGTTATACATCACCACATTTAAGACCAGGATCGTCATTTGGATGCCGATGATCAATCAAGCTCCTAACCTGCGCACGGAAAACAAAATCGTACGCTGAGTATAAACTCAATAGTATTTCTATAATTTGAATATTTAAAAGTAAAATAATATAACATGCACATTTAATTATACAATAACAATAACCATTCAATTTAATCAATTCATAATAATTCATTCATAACATATTCAATTCTCATCATTTGCTTTCTCAAATAACTTTTCACATTATGGTACACAATTCTTATGTCTCATTTCCATTTCACATTCGTATTATCCAATACCAATCATAATATCACTTCATTTAATTACCCCTATTAACACGACTTGGACTCTAATAGATACACGGATCCAACCAAAAACACACCAGTTTGGTACCCAGTACCTCATCGGATAATTTGAAGTAATAAATTGACACTCAGTGTCTTATCGGCTAAACTAAAATAATTTGGCACCCATTGCCTCATCGAATTAATCCGAAGTAATAGATTGACACCCAGTGTCTCATCAACTCGAAGTCGAAAAAATTCCTGAACTCTTCTAATCCTATGGCATGACATCTATATCTAACTTAGCCTGATACAGTTAATAGGGTTTCAATTCACTTTCCAAATACAAAAATATCCAATGGTCAAATTTCACATTAATCACATATTCATATAAATTCAATTCAATATCAAAATGCTAATTACTCACCTCAAGCACTTACCATAAACATTTAATCAAAATACAACAATTAATATTTAGAATCAGATTATAGAAATACAAACCAAAATTTTTGAGCTATTCCTCGTTGACTTTATCTTTTCCCTTCTTAGTCTGAGGTTTCCGGCACAACATTAGCTATGGAATTAAAGAATTAAAATTCATTAATATAATACAATTAAATTTCACATTTAATATTTTCAATATTTATTCAATATTTGCCTAAATTTCAATTTAGTCCATAAAAAATCGAGACTAACTTTATTTCTTTACTGTAATAACCCATTTTGCCCGGGCCCATATACAATTCCAAAAAAAAAATGATGTTTTTTTAAAACAGTCCATATTACAGACCATAAACCAACCCTCAGCCCAAACCAACAAATTGACCCATCACCCCAATAACCCAGAACACACTACCCAAAACAAAACCCAAACTAAGCCTAAACCTGACCCAACACTTAAACCCGGACTACCCAATTCCTAAAACAGAAACAGCCCAAAAAGGCCCAACATTAAACAGGTTTAGCCTAGGGTTTCTGAAACCCTAGGCGTCGCAATACCAGGCCAACAGTTACGCCGCTTCAGCAGAAGACCGATCGCCATGCCGTAAGCTTCGCCCCAACCTTCGCGCCAGCAGCTCCTTGATCACGTCGCCGGTCACGCTGCGATCCGCGCTTAGCGACCGCCCTCCGCCTTCAACCTGCAAAGAAAGGAAAACACCAAAGCAGAAGGAAAATAAACTGCAGCAAAAAAAGGAAAGAAAGATATGGAATATATATTTTCCTTTTTTATTTTTGTTTTTTGGGTTATAAAACCCCTTTGTAAAACCTGAAAAGAGGGGGATACAGACAAAAAGAAAACACAAAAGATACGAATACAGAAAAAACACACAAACACAGAAGAATACTCACAAAATAGGCAAACAGAGGATATTTTGAATAAAAAGGTTTTGACAACCAAGGTGATTTTTTCGTTTTCTGCTTCTGTTATTTGTGTTATTTTTTTTATTTTATCTTTTATATATATATATATATATACACATATACACATATATATATTTGTGCATATAACCATTGTTAAAAGAAGGGTAAAAAAAAGAGTTACCTTTCAGAGAAGACGAAATCGGAGGTTTTAGACCTCCGGCCACCGGCCATGGAGGCGCGTGAGGTGCGTGGCCAGAGATCCGACGACAGTAGCCAGGCAAAAGAAAGAAAAACTTTCAGAGGTTTTCAATTTTTTTTAAAACTAAGACTAAATGATTTTTTTAATAAAATTAACTTTTATAGATAAAAAGAAACGACACCGTTTTGAGTAACAAAATCCGCGCGCTAACCCGAGGACCCGACAAGGATCTGCATGTTTTAAATAAATAGGGAATTTGCGCTTCCAGCCCCTCCGCAGTTTCATATGTTTTAATTAAGCCCAATTGGAAATTTATTTTTTTATAAAATTGGCCCAAAGTTTACATTTTGTTTTAATTAAATCCTTAAAATTGTTTAAAAGGCAAAAATCACCACGGCGCCATTTTGAAAAAGGTTATAATTTCCCAACGAGTCCTTCAAATTTGACGCCCGATTCAATTTAATCCTTTTATGCTTATTGTATATATTATTTATTTTAAAAATGTGATTTTATGTATACCAGATTATTTATTTATATATACATTTGATAAACTGTAAAAGTAACATATTTTAACCCCATATTTAGTATGCTTTTGGATGATTTAGCCCTTGATTTATTTAAAAAGGTGCTTTTAATCCTTTCTTTTCATGTTTATACTCAGGAAAGCACCCAAGGATGAAAAGAACAAAAAACAGGCTTAAAACGGGCCAATTTGGGCCAAAGAGGAAATCGACACGGCCTGGACTTCAAGCCACACGGTCGTGCCTCGTCAAATTACTTCACATGGCCATGCCACGATTTACACGGTCGTGCCCCAATCGACAAAATCGAGACACGGCCTGAAGACGATTTACACGGGCGTGTACCATGGCCGTGCCCCTGCCGCGGGAAAGAGTAATTTTACTCAGATTTGGATGCTTGGAGGCAAAGAAACACATTCCTAAGTCTACTTAAACATCCTAGGAAGAATTCTACTTGAATTAGGATACTTAGGAGCCAAGTAAAGCATCTCAAAGCCTATATAAACACCCAAGGTAGTAACTAAAAGAGGGATGTAACACCCCAAACCTGGCCCAAACATTACAACCGAATTTGGTATGTCACTAAGGAAAATTTTGTCAAACATGTCGTATTTTCAAAAAAAAAAACCCAAATATATTTTATATAGAACGTGCTTTTGTAAAATAAAACCCAAACTTAATTACATGTCTTAGTTTAATTAAGGTAAAATTTTAAATAACTAAAAGTAATAAAAGCCCATAACAAAACAAAATATAAACCAGTGGCCCATGGCCTTGTTACATTGAAGTTTAAAATCCATTAATCAAAATACGATATAAAACAATTAACTTGAGTCTTTTTGCCAAATCCACATATTCTTCTGCATGGCCACCTTGCGTTCCTCTCCAGCCCGGTCCGGAGCACTAGGTATCACCTGAAATGTTAATTAAAAGGGTGAGTCGCGAGACTCAGTGTGCAACCCTCATGCACCACTAGATTTTTGGGCATTAGGCCCGTTAGACAAAATAAACAGTTTAATACTCATGATAAAAATTAACAACAAATAATATGCAAGGCCCAACCCGTTTGCCTAGGTTTCCATCCGCTACATGCCCCCGTACCAACCGTTCACACCATTGGGGATTTCTACAATCGACCCACACCGCTACACGCCAAGATGGCGGTCATGCTGCTCATCCACATATGATGGCCGAAGCCCTTATAACATATAATGGCCGAAGCCAGTATGACAATTTACGGCAATAGCCGCTATATCAGATCACGGTAAAGTCGCTACACATATAATGTATAACTTCCTCCTTTCATCAACCCAACCCAAGCAATCACATACAAGCATTTTACTTATAACATTTAAGCAGATTATTTACTAACCTGGTGATCCGCTTTTACCCTCCTTGGGCTTTCATCAATAAACCGAGATGTTGGCAATTATCAAAACATATAAATCTTATGATCATGCATTTTATGATTAGATCTAGATGGTGGGGAAGTATTACACACCTGATTTGCGTACTAAGGCTTTTGTTATGTCTACGCTACTATCACTTGAAACAACTATTATTGGCCCATGATCTGACTTCGATGCCCACACCCCGTTGGCCAATATCGCACTACCAAAACAGATCGCTTCTTGAATTTGGGCGACGGTTTTACAGATTCAACCTTCTCTGCTTGACTGTTAGTTGAGTCCATATCAATCCCTTAATCACTAAACCAAATAATGATGGAATCTGATTCATTAGTCAAATGTAACCTTTAATCCGAACACTTACCTAGCTAACCGAATCTTGAATATCCTTTAGAAATTGTCACCACCTACATTCGCCCACACTTACCACTTCTTACCTTCGATTTCTCCACCAAATCGGCTTTAACGGGACAGTTTCGGCTTCTAGGAGTAAAGAGTATAATCGAAAGGACCTTGGAACAATGGTTTAGATTAGGAGTTTGATAAAAATAAGGGAATCACAGAAAAGGAAAAATTCCTGAAACTTATCGGATTACTAAGGTGTATACGACTTTCGGTGCACCTTCGGGAAACAGAGATTTCACTTGTAGATTCGACTTTGAGAAGAGAAGAGGGGAAAGTAAACTGTGTTTGGAGAGTTGCGGCAAAGAAAAGGTTTTGAGAGAAAAGAAGAAGAGAAATTCGGCTAGGTGAGGAAGAAGAGAGAAAAATTGAAAGAAAGGATGATCACTTGGCTTATATAGATTTCGGCAATACACTCCCCCTCCCAGAGTTGGATTTTTGGCCAACTCTGCTGTCATCTGATATCTTTTATCTTCCTTGTTATCTTAATCCCTTATCTCCCTGAAAATAGCACTCATCTTTCTCTTCATTATCTTCGTATTTATCAAGAAGATAAAAGAATTAAAATCCCTATTTTGTAGCTAGTGTGCAGTCCACTCCTAAGGCTCTTAAGTGCCAAATTTTGACCCAAAACTTGGGCTCTAAGTAGCCCTCACTTGGCCCAAACTCCTCCCCCTTATGACGCCACCTTATGCCCACTTAAAGCTCCTCAAATCTTTGGGCCACAAGCCCAGCTTGTCACTTAATTATCCATTTTCTTAAATTATAGGCTAACACCATTTATTAGCCACCTAACCCAAATTTTAAAGCCCAATATCTCACTTTAAATTATCCAGAACACTAACTTTAACCCTAATCCAAATATTTAATTAAAAAGTCAGCCCAACCTTTACAATCTCAATTTAACATATTAGACTATCATTTAAATGCGTAGGCCCACATTTAGGATGTTACAGTTCTACCCCCCTTAAAATAAATTTCGGCCTCGAAATTTACCTGATCAGAAAAGATGGGGATACTGTTGTCGCATAATATCCTCCGGTTCCCACATCGGCTCTTCTGCGCCATGGTTTCTCCATAAAACTTTAACCAAAAGAATGGACTTCTTTCTCAACACTTTTACGTCTCGATCCAGGATTTGCACTGGCTCCTGCTCAAAAGACAAAACTGGGCTTACTTCTATCTCTTCTATCGGCACTATGTGCGATGGATCATATCGATAACGTCTCAGCATCGAGACATGAAACACGTCATGTATCTGCTCCAACTTTGAAGGAAACTCCAAATGATAAGCCACAGGGCCCACACATTCTAACACCCGATAAGGCCCAATAAACCGAGGACTTAACTTACCTTTTCATCCCAACCTAATTATTTTCTTCCACAGAGATACCTTCAAGAAGACTTGGTCTCCTACTGCGAATTCCACCTCCTTCCGCTTTAGATCCGCATAAGATTTCTGCTGATCAGACGCTTCCTTCAATCGAGTCTGTATTAACTTAACTTTTTCCTCCGTTTTTGAAACTAGTTCCGGACCCAATACCTGACGTTCACTCAACTCCATCCAACAAGTTGGAGTATGACATCTCCTTCCATATAATGCTTCATACGGCGCCATTTGAATACTAGCTTGATAGCTATTATTGTATGCGAATTCAGTCAAGGATCTATGCTCCTCCCAACTACACCTAAAATTGATGATGCAACCCCTTAGCATATCCTCCAAGATCTGGATTACCCTCTTAGACTGACCATCAGTCTGTGGGTGAAAAGCGGTACTGAAGTCTAACCTTGTCCCCATTGCCTGATGAAGAGCCTTCCAAAATCGTGACGTGAACTTAGGGTCCCGATCCGATATGATCGACACTGGTACACCACGTAATCTTACAACCTCAGCCACGTACAACTTAGCCAACTTTTGTAGAGAAAAGTCCACTCGAATCGTATGAAGTAAGCAGACTTCGTCAGTCGATCCAAAATTACCCAAATTGAATCTTTCTTAGTGGGTGTAAGGGGAAGTCCACTAACGAAGTCCATGGTAATTCTCTCCCACTTCCATTGTGGAATCTTTATCGGTTGAAGCAAACCCGAAGGTACTTGGTGTTCAGCTTTAACCTGCTGACATGTTAAACACTTCCCTACAAATTCTGTAACTTCTCGCTTAAGACCAAGCCACCAAAAGCGATCCGTAGATCCTCAGATAACTTACTTCCTCCAAGATGCATAGCATATGGATTGCTATGCGATTTTCGAAGAATTCTCTGCCTTAATTCCTCATCCTTCGGCATACAGACCTTACCCCGAAAACATAGCACTCCGTCACCATTTACACCATAGCCTTCCAATTCCCCATCCTGCACTTGCCGTAGCTTAGCACTCAGATTTCCATCTACCAACTGTTTCTCCTTTACCTGACTTAACCACGTCGGCTTCACTTGCAACTCTGCTAGCAAACTTCCATCATCATAAAGGCTAAGATGTGCAAACATCGCCTTCAGATCCGACACCACTTTCTGACTTAGGGCATCTGCCACCACATTTGCCTTGCCCAGGTGATACTCTATTGAACAGTCGTAGTCTTTTAGCAACTCCACCCACCTTCGCTGTCTCAAATTCAGCTCCTTCTGGGTCAACAAATATTTCAGACTCTTGTGGTCTGTGTAAATCATCGACCTTTCTCCATACAAGTAGTGCCTCCACACTTTTAGAGCGAACACTACTGCAGCAAACTCCAGATCATGCGTCGGATAGTTAACCTCATGTGGCCTCAATTATCGAGACGCATAAGCGGCCACTTTCCCGTCTTGCATTAGAACACATCCCAATCCTGTATGGGAAAAATTACAATATACCACAAAGTCTTTCCCTGCTTTCGGCTGAATCAAAATTGGAGCCTCTGTCAATACTCTCTTAAGCTTCTTAAAGCTCTCCTGCTGCTTATCCGCCCATTCAAAAGGTACCTCCTTTCTCAACAACTTCGTTAGAGGTGCTGCTATTGACGAGAACCCTTCAGCAAATCTCCTGTAGTAGCCTGCTAACCCCAAGAAACTACGAATCTCTGCCACAAACTTATGTGGTTTCCAATTTAATTCTGCCTCAATCTTCCGAGGGTCTACCCTTATTCCTTCCATAGACACTACATGCCCTAAGAACGTAACTTCCTTCAGCCAAAATTCACACTTGCTGAACTTGGCATAAAGCTTCTTTTCCCTTAACACTTGCAACACCACCCGGAGATGCTCATCATGTTCTTTCTTAGACTTGGAATACACTAGGATGTCGTCTATGAACACAACGACGAACTGGTCCAGGTAGGGTTAGAAAACCCGATTCATCATATCCATGAACGCAGCTGGGGCGTTCGTCAATCCGAACGGCATTACTAAGAACTCATAATGCCCGTACCTTGTTTGAAAAGCTGTCTTATGGATATCTACTTTCTTCACCTTAAGCTGATGATACCCTGACCTTAAATCTATCTTTGAAAATACCGCGGCCCCCTTAAGCTGATCGAACAAGTCGTCTATCCTCGGCAATGGGTACTTGTTCTTGATGGTTAGCTTATTCAACTGTCGGTAATCTATGCACATACGCATAGTCTTGTCCTCTTTTTCACAAATAGGTCCGGCGCTCCCCATGGAGACACACTCGGTCAGATGAATCCTCGATCCAATAGCTCCTGAATCTACTTCTTTCACCTTAAGCTGATGATACCCCTAAAATCAATGATGCAATCCCTTAGCATATCCTCCAAGATCTGGATTACCCTCTCAGACTGACCATCAGTCTATGGGTGAAAAGCAATATTGAAGTCTAACCTTGTCCCCATTGCCTGATGAAGAGCCTTTCAAAATTGTGACGTGAACCTAGGGTCCCGATCCGATATGATCGACACCGGTACACCATGTATTCTTACAACCTCAGCCACGTACAACTTAGCCAACTTTTGTAGAGAAAAGTCCACTCGAATCGGTATGAAGTGAGCAGACTTCGTCAGTCGATCCATAATTACCCAAATTGAATCTTTCTTAGTGGGTGTAAGGGGAAGCCCACTAACAAAGTCCATGGTAATTCTCTCCCACTTCCATTACGAAATCTTTATCGGTTGAAGCAAACCCGAAGGTACTTGGTATTGACTTTAACTTTCCGACACGTTAAACACTTCCTACAAATTCAGAACTTTCCGCTTAAGACCAAAGCCACCAAAATCGATCCGTAGATCCTCAGATAACTTACTTCCTCCAGGATGCATAGCATATGGATTGCTATCACGATTCGAAGAATTCTGCCTTAATTCATCCTCAAGACAGACCTTACCGAAAACATAGCACTCCGTCACCATTTACACCATAGCCTTCCAATTCCCCATCTTGCACTTGCCGTAGCTTAGCACTCAGATCTCTATCTACCAACTGTTTCTCCTTTACCTGACTTAACCACGTCGGCTTCACTTGCAACTCTGCTAGCAAACTTCCATCATCACAAAGGCTAAGATGTACAAACATCGCCCTCAGATCCAACACTACTTTCTGACTTAGGGCATCTGCCACCACATTCGCTTTACCCGGGTGATACTCTATTGAACAGTCGTAGTCTTTCAACAACTCCACCCACCTTCGCTGTCTCAAATTCAGCTCCTTCTGAGTTAACAAATATTTCAGACTCTTGTGGTCCGTGTAAATCACCGACCTTTCTCCATACAAATAGTGCCTCCAAACTTTTAGAGCGAATACTACCGCAGCCAACTCCAGGTCATGCGTCGGATAGTTAACCTCATGTGGCCTTAATTATCGAGACACATAAGCGACCACCTTCCCGTCCTGTATTAGAACACATCCCAATCCTGTGTGAGAAGCATCACAATACACCACAAAGTCTTTCCTCACTTCAGGCTGAATCAAAATCGGAGCCTCTGTCAATACTCTCTTAAGCTTCTCAAAACTCTCTTGCTGCTTATCCGTCCACACGAAAGGTACCTCTTTTCTCAACAATTTCGTCAAAGGTGCTGCTATTGACGAGAACCCTTCAACAAATCTCCTATAGTAGCTTGCTAACCCCAAGAAACTACGAACCTCTGCCACGGACTTAGGTGGTTTTCAATCTAGCACCGCTTCAATTTTCTGAGGATCCACCCTTATCCCTTTGTAGACACCACATGTCCTAAAAACGCAACTTCCTTCAACCCGAATTCGCACTTGCTAAACTTGGCATATAATTTTTTTCCCTTAGAACCTGCAGCACTACCCGAAGATGCGCATCATGCTCCTTCTCAGACTTAGAATATACCAAGATGTTGTCTATAAACACAACGACGAACTGATCCAAGAGGGTTGAAAACCCGATTCATCATATCCATGAACGCAGCTGGGGCATTCATCAATCCGAACGGCATTACTAAGAACTCATAATGCCTGTACCTTGTCCGAAAAGCTGTCTTATGGATATCTGCTTCCTTCACCTTAAGCTGATGATACCCTGACCTTAAATCTATCTTTGAAAATATCGCGGCCCCCTTAAGCTGATCGAACAAGTCGTCTATCCTCGGCAATGGGTACTTATTCTTGATGGTCAGCTTGTTCAACTGCCGGTAATCTATGCACATGCGCATAGTCCCGTCTTTCTTTTTCATAAATAGGACCGGCGCTCCTCATGGAGACACACTCGGTCAAATGAATCCTCGATCCAATAGCTCCTGAATCTGAGCCTTGAGCTCCACCAGCTCTTTCGACGCCATTCGATAAGGGGTAATAGATACCGGTGCCGTACCCGGGAGTGGTTCTATTCCAAACTCCACCTCGCGATCCGGGGGTAATCCTGGCAAATCCTCTAAAAAAATGTCTGCGAAATCCTTGACTGTTCGAACCTCATCGACAGTCACCTCTTTAGCATCCAAAGCACTAATAAAAGTTAAAAAGGCGTTACATCCCTTCCGAATCATCTTAACAGCTTTCAAGGCCGACATTACGTTGGACAAATAATTCCTTCTTTCTCCTAATACAACCATCTCCCCGCCTTCCGAGGTATTTAACACCATGCGCTTAGTCCCACAATCCAACTTAGCATGATGCTTTGACAACCAATCCATTCCTAAGATAAGATCGAACTCTCTGAATGGCAATTCCATTAAGTCTGTCGGAAACACTACCCCTTGAGTCTCTAAAGGTACATCCTTAAATAGCTTGTCTACTACCCTAGATTGTCCTAGGGGACTAACCACAGTCATCTTCTTAGTAGTTGTTTCAGGATCTATACTTAAGTTCTCAGATATCGAACATGCAATATAGGAGTGGGTTGACCCAATATCAATCAAAGCAAGAAAAGGGCTGTCAACTATAAGAAACGTACCGGTTATGACATCCGGTGCGTCACCATCCTCTTGTCGATGAACTGCATAAACTAGACCCGGCTGTCTTACATTTACATTACCAGCACCTCTACCAGGTGCTTCACGACCACGACTAGCCCTATTTCCTCCTCTACCTGCACCTCGACCCCTTGGTCCAGGCTGATCACCTCTCCTCACTTGATCAGTACCTCGGCCGCTGGCTACCCCTGATTTATCTGGGGACAGTCCTTAATCAGATGTTTTATGGACCCACACCTAAAGCATCCACCTATTTTTATTCTGCACTCCCCATAATGCGTCCTCCCACATGTAGAACATGCTTGATTTTGACTTGTCAAAGCACGAACTGGCCCATCAGCCCTAGGCCTCTTCTGAAAATTCCCCGATGCTCTTGATGGCCCAAAACTCATCTTATTCTTACCCCAATCCTTATCCCTTTCTTGCCTCTCAACCCGTTTCACTTCTTCATCTATTTTAACCTTATCTACTAAAACAGCAAAAACCCTTTCCCGTTGCGGTGCTATCAGAACCCTTAACTTATTTCTCAGCCCATCCTCGAACCGAACACAACGTTCATACTCTGTTGCTACCATTCCTAGAGCGTAACGGCTCAAGCGCAGAAACTCGGCCTCATATTCGGCCACAGACTTACTTCCCTGTACCAAGTTCAGGAATGCCTTCCTTTGGGCATCTATATAGCTGGCCCCAACATACTTTCCATGAAATGACTCCCTAAAGAAATCCCAGTCAATCAGATCTGCAGCAGTACCTTCTTTCACCGTGAGCCACCACTGGTAAGCCTCGTCTTGAAGAAGAGACACGACCCCTTTCAGCTTTTCCTCTACCGTAAAATCTAAGTCATCCATTATACGCTCAGTCGCTTCTATCCAATACTCAGCTGTGTTAGGGGCTACACCAGAAACTCCCCTAAACACTTCTACTCCATTGGCATTAAGCCGTTCTGGCACATATTTCTGAACACCCGTGCCCCTTCCTACTCCAGCAACCCTCTCTAAAACCCCTCCTGAGATACAGCATCATCTCCGGACGCCTCATCCCAAAATTCTCCTTCTACAGCCGGTAGTTTCGGCATCTCATTTCCCAACCCGTGGCCAGACCCTACTAGCACTGATGCGATCATTCTACCCCTACCGCGTCCACGCGGCGGACGTCCTCGACCCCTTGAACTCATTCGTCCGAGTTGAGTTTATCTGATTAAGAATTTTATGAATCATTATTTCTTTCCACTGATTTATCGCGAACAGTCTTATGATTAATAGTTCTAAAAAGTAGTTCTTTCGAATTCATACACACACTACAGTCTCAAGTTTATTCATTCAATCATCAACATTCATGAACTCGCGTTCATTACAGAAAAGTGTTGTGGTTGTCATTGTTGTTATTTTCCACTACCCAGGGGTATTTTCGTAATTTTATCCTATAGGGGTATTTTCGTAATTTTTCAAAATAGGGTCCTTGGTGATTTTGTGAAATAAGGGTGTTCTGGTAATTTTGTAATCCTGGGGGTACTTTGGTAATTTTGGAAATTCGGGGGTAGTTCAGTAATTTTAAAATCCAGAGGTATTTCGGTAATTTTGAAATCCGGGATATTTTGGTCATTTTGCAAAATAAGGGTAGTTTGGTAATTTTTTTTCAAACAGGGGTACTTTTGGAAAAAATTAATTTCATGGTCCGGGTTATCCTTGTAAACGTGAGATTTTCGGGTAAATTTTCGAAACATAGGTATTTTATAAGTTCATGGTTGATCGAAAATTTTCACAAATCAAATATGTTTTGAAAAAAAAATTTTCAAAACCTTGGAATTTTTTTTCAAAATAGGGTGGTTGGTCCCATTCGGGTTTTAATTATAAGGTTTAGCCCATTAATAAATCCTCGCAGCTAGGGTGAATAGTCACTACGCACCAGGTAGGATTCTAGCGAAGAGGAGGTGAGTCGCTAGGACTGCTTAAATACCAAGCTCTCCTTGAATCCACTCCTAGACATGCATATGCCCATTGCCACACCCTAACTTGACTAAGGTGAGCAATACTATGCACTGTAGGATTCCAGTGAAGAGGAGGTGAGTCACTGGATCTGCTTAAATACCGTGCTCTTAGGATCCTTCCTAGACATGCGTGTGATGGTTACCACACCTCAGCCTCATGCTCGTTAACAGGTTTGTTCGGTGAAATTAAGTTTTATGAATTTTAAGAAGTAGTTTGTACTAAGCCTAAAGTCCATCAAGTTCTAATTCTAACTTAGTCTACGTCCCATAAAGCCCATGAAGCTCACATAAATATATCACACAATGGTTCGAGTACTTACAGCGGACTTGGTAGGAGACACAGTGCCATGCCGAGCTAAAACACGTTATTATTTAAAACATGTATATTTCAAAAGCCCATCTTTAGAAAACATTTTGAGCCCAAAATCCCTAAAGTCGAAGTTTTGAACAGGCTCGATACCAATTTGTAACACCTAAACCCGCCCAAACACTACAACAAGTATCTGTACGTCACTAAGGAAAATTTTGTCAAACATGTCGATTTTCAAAAAAAACCCAAATATATTTTATATAGAACGTGCCTTTGTAAAATAAAACCCAAACTTAATTACATGCCTTAGTTTAATTAAAGTAAAATTTAAATAACTAAAAGTAATAAAAGCCCATAACAAAAATGAATATAAACCGGTGGCCCATGGCCTTATTACATTGAAGTTTAAAATCCATTAATCAAAATACTATATAAAACAATTAACTTGAGTCTTTTGCCAAATCCACATATTCTTCTGCATGGCCACCTTATGCGTTCCTCTCCAAATTTTGGCCGGAGCACTAGGTATCACCTGAAATGTTAATTAAAAGGGTGAGTCGCGAGACTCAGTGAACCCTTATGCACCACTAGATTTTTGGGCCTTAGGCCCGTTAGACAAAATAAACAATTTAATACTCATAATAAAAATTAACAACAAATAATATGCAAGGCCCAACCCGTTTGCCTAGGTTTCCATCCGCTACACGCCCCCGTACCAACCGTTCACGCCATTGGGGATTTCTACAATCAACCCACACCGCTACACGCCAAGATGGCAGTCATGCTGCTCATCCAAATATGATGGCCGAAGCCCTTATAACATATAATGGCCGAAGCCCGTATGACAATTAACTGCAATAGCCGCTACATCGATCATGGTAAAGTCGCTACACATATAACGTATAACTTCCTACTTTCATCAACCCAACCCATGCAATCACATACAAGCATTTTAATTATAACATTTAAACAAATTATTTACTAACCTGGTGATTCGCTTTTACGCTCATTAGGCTTTCATCAATAAACCGAGATGTTGGCAATTATCAAAACATATAAATCTTATGATCATGCATTTTATAATTAGATCTAGATGGTGGGGAAGTATTACACACCTGATTTGCGTACTAAGGCTTTTGCTATGTCTACGCTACTATCACTTGAAACAACTATTATTGGCCCACGATCTGACTTCGATCTCGGCCCACACCCCGTTGGCCAATCCCGCACTACTGAAAGAGATCGCTTCTTGAATTTGGGCGATGATTTTACAGATTCAACCTTCTCTGCTTGACTGTTAGTTGAGTCCATATCAATCCCTTAATCACTAAACCAAATAATGATGGAATCTAACTCATTAGTCAAATGTAACCTTTAAACCGAGCACTTACCTAGCTAGCCGAATCCCGAATATCCTTTAAAAATTGTCACCACCTACATTCGGCCACACTTACCACTTCTTACCTTCGATTTCTCCACCAAATCGACTTTAACAGGACAATTTCGACTTCTAGGAGTAAAGAGTATAATCGAAAGGACCTTGGAACAATGGTTTAGATTAGGAGTTTGATAAAAATAAGGGAATCACAGAAAAAGAAAAATCCCAAAACTTACCGGATTACTAAGGAGTATACGGCTTACGGTACACCTTCGGGAAACAGAGATTTCACTTGTAGATTTGGCTTTGAGAAGAGAAGAGGGGAAAGTAAACTGTGTTTGGAGAGTTGCGGCAAAGAAAAGGTTTTGAGAGAAAAGAAGAAGAAAAATTCGGCTAGGTGAGGAAGAAAAGAGAAAAATTGAAAGAAAGGATGATCACTTGGCTTATATAGATTTCGGCAATACACTCCCCCCCAGAGTTGGATTTTCGGCCAACTCTGCTGTCATCTGATAGCTTTTATCTTCCTTGTTATCTTAATCCCTTATCTCCCTAAAAATAGCCCTCATCTTTCTCTTCATTATCTTCGCATTTATCAAGAAAATAAAAGAATTAGAATCCCTATTTTGTAGCTAGTGTGCCATCCACTCCTAAGGCTCCTAAGTGCCGAATTTTTGACCCAAAACTTGGGCTCTAAGTAGCCCTCACTTGGCCCAAACTCCTCCCCCCTTATGACGCCACCTTATGCCCACTTAAAGCTCCTTAAATCTTTGGGCCACAAGCCCAGCTTGTCACTTAATTATCCATCTTCTTAAATTATAGGCTAACACCATTTATTAGCCACCTAACCCAAATTTTAAAGCCCAATATCTCACTTTAAATTATCCAGAGCACTAACTTTAACCCTAATCCAAATATTTAATCAAAAAGTCAGCCCAACCTTTGCAATCTCAATTTAACATATTAGACTATCATTTAAATGCGTAGGCCCACATTTAGGATGTTATAAGGGAGTTCGGCAGAAGCTGAAACAGGAGAGGAAGTTTTAAGCAGAGTTTTCTGCAAGAGCTTTTATTCAGGGAATTACTCAAAGATAGCCAGTTGATCCATCTCAAGAAGCCAGAGTTCTACTCAAGACAGAGGATCTCCTCTTCAATTCCTTCAGGGGGTTTTAGGGATTTCTTATGTTTTGTTTTATCTTGAGATGTTTTCTTATTTTGTTATGAACTAAACCCTTCAGATACCTGAAGGGGATGAAACCTATGATGGATTTTGTTATTTGATTTCTAAATTATATGATAAGTACTTAGTTTGTTCTTAATTATGTTGCTTAATTTAATCTGATGTGCTTAGGTGGAGGAGGAATAGACCTTGCCTAAGAGTAGATCTAGCATAATTAAGCGGAGTTGATCGCACGCCTAGAGATAGGGTGACGAGATTTTGCCGGATTAGGGTGAAACCTAATATGGGAGTCCATTGATCGATTTACTGCTTCCTTAGGGGGTTATTATAAGAGAACGAGAGTTCCACTAATTAACCTAAGGTTAGACGTTATTCGCCTCGAGAGAGGGTTTAATATAGGTTAGGGAGTCTCACAGATCAAGCTAAGTAAAAAAGTCGTATGAATTAAAGGTTAGATAACAAGAGAAGTCATAGATGGATTCTTCCTGAGGTATCATCGTAATCAACTGAGTTTTTCCACAGTCTTTTCCCAAAGTTTCATTCTTTTGTCTTTGCATCTAGTTTAGTTTTTCATTAATTTTTTAGATTAAAAAAACCAATCACTCCATATTTTAGGCTAAATAATAGAAAGAAAGTGAGTAGTAGTACTTTTAGGTTCCTTTGGGTTCGATAAAATAATCTTGCCTAAACTATACTATTGTTCGATAGGTGCACTTGCCTCAATCATTGTTATAGTTAGTCTATAGGTTCGATCATTCTTTATAAATATTAAAACTCGACTGTTTGACACGATCAATATTTTTATTGCATGAACACTTTTAGCTTGCATGAAATATATTCATATTTGTTTTATTATATTTGTCTATACTTCATCATGTATTTGTAATTCTTTAGTATAAGAATTATTATTTGTCGATTTCATATTATTATTGCCTATCTTAAATGTTAGCATGTTATAATTGTTTTTATATTCGATAATGTACAAATGCAATATTACCACATGGTTATGGTTTAAAATAAAAAATGCATTTTTTACAAAATTAATATTTTATTTATAGGTATTTTAAAATAAGGCAATGTTTGGATATTTAGAAATTCGGGAAATAGTGCCCAATCGTGCTGGGTTGCAATTTTCCATTTGGCTAAATAACTAAATATCCTTTTAACAAGTTTTATAAATTATGAGATGATCTTAGTGACGAGGGTTTAAAAAATATCGTGTCCAATCGTGCTGGACGTGATGTTTATATTCTTTCGGATCGAAGAACTCTCAAATTTTAAATCAAAATTGTTCGAAGCTTTGTAAATCGTGAGATAATCTTAGTTACGCGTGTTTAAAAAATATCATGTCCAATCATGCTGGATGTGATGTTTATATTCATTCGAAATGAGAAACTCTCAAATTTTAAATCAAATTGCTCGATGTTTTTTTAGAAATCATATTTTTGAATTACTTTCAAATTTCAAACATTTGGACATAATTTTATCGATTAGGTACCAATTTTTGGGCATTGTGAGGGTGCTAACCCTTCCTCATACGTAACCGACTCCCGAACCCGTTTTCTGGTTTTTCGTGGACCAAAATTAAATGTTTTAAAATAAAACATTTTGTAAGGTGATCCAATCACACCTAAATAAAAAGGGATTGGTGGCGACTCCCGTTTTTGTTTTTAAAGTCGATCCCCATTTCTTTGAAAACCTTTAAAAATGGTTTCGACAGGTTGGTGACTCCACTGGGGACCAATCAGAGAGTCAAGCCGAAAAATTGATTAGTTATTGTCCAAATGTCAAAAATTTGAAAGTCTGATTTGAAAAGTCATGATTTTGTTCTTTTATTGCATGTGATTCTATTTTATAAAATGGTTCATGCATTGCACTACATGACCGTCGTGGTCGCGCCTTTAAGTGGGAACGAGAAGCTATGCCTTCGTAAGGTTTTCACCTCCACATAGGCTAGTGGACTACTTTCAAAATACATCCGTACTTATGTATCTGTGAGGTTTTCACCTCCGCATGGCCATAGGGAAATGTATTCCCTTGAACCGAACTCAGTTCGTATGATCCTATAATGGGTGAGGATCGAGGAATCTGCTGGTTTGGGTACCTCAACTTTAGAGCTAAACCGCATATAGTAAACCTTACGAACTCACCTTAGATAGAGCGATCCTAATTTTAGTAGTTACCTAGATAGGTGTGTTTATTTCACTTGCCTTATATTTTATGCTGCGATACTAACTCATGGTGTTTTATTTTTGTGCATATCATCTCATTTTTTCCAGAGGTGTCGATTCACGGTCAGTTTCTAAAGTTAGAAAACTGGTTATAGAGAATGGATTCCTTGATAAAGTGGGAGACAATGCAGCTGTTCGCACTTAGTCGGAGCAAACACAATTAGAGAAGGGGAATAGCTTAATTGACGGGTATGTATCTGAACTTTGGGATTTTACTCGTGTTAGTATTACACAGAATGAGTTTAGAGAGTTGAAGGATATATGGACTTAATGGGGTGATGAAGCAAAATAGATGTTTTATCGTGATTATGGGGATCTACCATCCTTGTAGGACATCAAGGTAGATAAGCATCTATTTCGGGCTATGAGTCAGTTTTGGAACTCTACTTATAGCTGTTTCACTTTTGGAGAGATAGATTTAGTGCCCACATTAGAAGAATATACAACCTTGCTTCGCTGCTCAAGGTTCTAAGCTGATAGGGTTTATTTTAGGGCTGCCAATGTTATGAATTTTGTGAAAAGATTGATGGGTATCACAGGGATGAGTGAGCAGTGGGTTACGTCTAGGATTCAAGAAAAAGGTGAAGGTAAATGCATACCTTGGGTGAGTTTGAGGGACTTGATTCTGACACATCCAGATGAAAAAAAGAAGATTGACGTCTTTGCTTTATGTATTTATGGATTGGTAATCTTCCCCAAAGTGCTACGACATATAGATGAAGCGGTTACCGATTTGTTCGATCGACTTAAGAAAGGAGTCACACCTGTACCAGCGATTTTAGCTGAGACGTTCGGATCTTTGAATGCGTGTCGGAGAGCTAGTGAGGGTAGATTCATTGGATGCGCACAATTGCTAATGGTTTGGTTTCACAGCCATTTTTGGAAGGTTGACAGAGTTTCTTACCAAATGTTCTCTAAAAGTTATTGCCATTTAAAGGAGGCTGCAGCTACGAAAATGAGAGATGATCTATCAAAGGAAAGTTGGATGGAAATTCTTCAAAACCTTCGAGAGGAAGATGTTGAGTGGAGAGCCTTTAGTTGATTCCCGATGAAGTCCTTTATTAGTGCAAAAATTTCGATTAGGTACCTTTGCCTGGAGTATGGGAAGCTATGGGATTTACACCGTTGCTCGTACTAAGGCAATATAAAGCAGGACAGTTCATACCGGCAACCCCAAAATATAAAGAGTGGTTGAGAAAAAGGATCAATGATAACATTTTTGAGCCAACTGTGGTGGGTGCTCGACCACTAAAGGAGTGTTTACAAGTCATCCCATCGGAGTTAGAGATTATAAAGCAGGACTTCGAAAGGCAGAGTTTAGAGTTTGAAAAGAAGATAGAGAAGCTAGAAGAAGAGAAAATGTACTTGAAGCTAAATGTGGATGCTCAGAAATCGGAAGCCGAGAAAGCAAGAAAGGAAAAGAGAAAGATTGAGGAAGATCAAGATAGCCTGAAGATCGAATATAAGAAGATACGTCATTGATAAAGAATGCTAGATTTGGGAAAACTTTGGAACAATGGCAACAAGAAATCCAAGAAGAAAAGGCCAAAGCTAACTATTGGGAGAGAAAGTTTCGAGAGATGCAAGTGCGAAATGAGGCCTTAGAGAAGAACTTGGTAGAAAGTTTAAATGAAAAGGGAGAATTACAAGCTAGAGTGGCTGAACTTGGACGGTCTCTTCATCACCATCGGAGTCGTAATTTCATGATCGAGTTAAAGGCAGGCCTGAACAAGATTGAAGAAATGAAGGGTAGAATGGAAGAGTTAGAATCAGCACTGCACAGTTGTGAACTTCGGATCGAGTGTCTTGAAACAAGGGAAGGGCATTTGAAGGAAGAGCTCCATCATTCACATAGTCAAGTTAGAAATCGAGACTATCTCATAGGAGAAGCTATAGTTTAGATTCGAGAGGTAGTTGATCACCTACAGTCTTTGGCAGCGAAGGCCGACGTATTGAGCATGAAGTATGAGCTACAATCTAATCGTAACCAAGAGCTAGTTTCGTTATTAGGGAAAATTAAGACTTTAAGACTTAGGGCGAGAGCTTATTTGTAATCCGTTTTATGTAAAAGAACTTGTTTTCTAATAAAGTTTTCTAAAATGAAGTTGAATCAGAATCGATACCTCTTTTGCATTCATGCATTTACATTACATAACATCATATGCATTCAAATCTTTAGAGAGAGTTTAATTAGTTTAAATTATAGGAGAGAGAGAGAAAGAAAATTTAGAGAGAAATGCAAGACCAGATGCAAGAGCAAATGGCAAAATTCCAGTAAGAGATGAGGGATCAGAGGTTGGAGGCACAAAGGAACATGATGGCTCAAATGGCCCAGATGATGAGTAGAATGATGGAAAAAGGAAAGAGTCCCAAGGCCATTACTGGAGAAGAGAGCGAAGGAAACCCTCCAGGTTTTACCCCACCACATGCGCAAGCACAGCCTGAAGTGTATCCCCAGAGGCCATCTGTTACAATTAGGCCTCAACAAGGACAGACGGATACTAGGCCAACCATGAATTTCCAAGTTGGCTCTGGATCTAATCCGGGAGATAATCCAGCCAATGCTATTGTTCTGACCTGGACATTGTGGAGAAAGAGGGAATTAGAACTGAACCTTTAAGACAGTTGGAGGATCGCTGTAGGTGGTTGGAAGAAAAATTCAAGGCTTTGGATAATGCTGACCATCATCACGGTATTGACACCAATGATTTGAGTATGGTCCCAGATTTGGTGCTTCCTCACAAATTCAAGATGCCAGAATTTGAGAAGTACAATGGAACTACTTGCCCTGAAACCCACATCACGATGTTCTGTAGACGTATGATAGGCTATGTGAACAATGATCAACTTCTGATTCATTGTTTCCAAGATAGTTTGATAGGAGTAGCATCTAGGTGGTATAACCAACTCAGCCGTGCTAACATTAGCTTCTGGAGGGACTTGGCCCAAGCCTTCATGAGGCAGTACAATCATATCACAAATATGACGCCTAATCGAATCATGTTGCAAAACATGGAAAAGAAATCAAACGAGAGTTTCAGGCAATACGCGCAGAGATGGAGGGAAATAGCTATGCAAGTTCAACCACCTCTCCTGGAGAAGGAAACCACTATGTTGTCCATCAACACTCTAAAGGCGCCATTTATCACCCATATGATAGGTAGCACCACTAAGAGCTTCGTGGATATAGTTACGGCAGGGGAAATGATCGAAAATGCCATAAGGGGTGGTAAGATTGAAGTAGGAGAAATCGCTAGGAGATCTGCTCCAAGGAAAAAAGATAATGAGGTGAACAATACGAGCACGTATAACAAAGGGAACTCAAAGATAGCTACTGTTAGTCAGCATAAAGTTGTTACTGCCGGGCAACAGGGGTCTACAAGACAAGAATTAGGTCCTAGGCAAAATGCTGAAAAATCCAATTTACGCCAATTCTGATGACGTATAAGGAGCTGTATTATACTTTACTAGAGGAACGCGTAGTGTCCCCATTCTATCTACAGCCATTACAACCCCCGTATCCTAAATGGTATGACCCAAACGCCCAATGTGATTACCATACAAGAGTAACGGGGCATTCAATAGAAAACTGTAATGCCTTTAAAAGGGTAGTTGAGAAGCTTCTTAAGTTGGGAGTTGTCAAGCTGGATGATACACCCAATGTAGAGAACCCACTGCCCAATCATGGAGATAAGAGGGTAAACACGATTGGGCAAAACTTGATAAGAGTGACCAAGGGGGATATCTCGGAAGTGAAAACCCCGTTAAAAATAATTTGGAAAGAAATGACAAGAAGGGGACTAATAAAATCAAGTCTCAAGGGAAAAAATGAAGAGCCAGGGAACTACTATGAGTTCCACGAAGTTGAGGGACATAAGATCCAAAAGTGTGCTGAGTTTAGGACATTGGTATAGAGCCTTATGGATAATAAAGAGCTGGAGTTTTACGAAGAAGGCTCAGAGGGAGGACACGTACACAACGGAAGGAGAGTTGACAAGTCAAAAAGTCAATTATCCGAGGGTCATTATCTCCCAACCGAGGAGGGCAGAAGGCGTAGCACAAATCACGCCTAAAGTGGTAATTCAAAGACCTGTGTCCTTTTCTTACAAAGATAACAAGATGGTACCATGGAATTACAACTGTAGCATAGCAACACTGAAAGTGGAAATCTCAGCAAGTACTTCTAAGTAGGTTCAAAAAGAGGGGTTCTACACACAAAATGGGAGACGTTACGACTTGGTAAACATTAGAATGGAACCAGCATAGTCCAAAGATATGTCAATCGAACAAGAGGAAGGAATTGAAACCCTTATCAATGTACCTGTGAAGGAAGAAGAGGCTAAAGAATTTTTAAAATTCTTAAAGCATAGCGAATACAGTGTAGTGGAGCAGTTGCTCAAACAACCGGCTCGTATTTCAGTACTAGCCTTACTTTTAAGTTCAAAAGTTCATCGTGAGGCTTTGATGAAGGTGTTGAATGAGACTTATGTTACTAAAGACATATCGGTCAATAGGTTGGACCGATTAGTTAGAAACATAAGTGCTGACAACTTTATTTCCTTCAGTGATGATGAAATTCCACCTAGAGGTATGGGATCAGCCAAAGCCTTACACATCACCACTCATTGCAAATGATATACTCTGCCAAGCGTGCTAATTGACAATGGATTAGCCTTGAATGTCTTGCCATTGTCAACACTAAAAAGGTTGCTGATAGATAGTTCTCACATGAAAATGTGTCAGAACATAGTGAGAGCATTTGACGGTACTGAGAGAAGGGTGATGGGGAGAATTGACATACCGTTACAGATTGGGACGAGTACATATGAAGTGGACTTTCTGGTGATGGATATAAAACCTTCATACAACTATTTGCTGGGAAGGCTTTGGATCCATTCGGCGGGGGCAGTGCCTTCGTCCCTTCATCAAAAGTTGAAACTGGTGATGGATGGTCGACTAGTTACTATAAATGCCGAGGAAGACATTATAGTAACTATTACCAATAACGCACCATATGTAGAGGCAAATGAGGAGGCCATGGAATGCTCTTTCTGGTCTTTAGAGTTCGTCAATGCAACATTCATCTCGAAAAGAAGTAAAGTCCCAATGCGTAAGATATCCAAGACTACGAGCATGGGTCTATAAATGATGGTAGGGAAAGGAGCCTTACCAGGAAAAGGATTGGGCAGATACCTTCAAGGGGAGATTCAAGTACCGATGCTGAAGGAGAAGAGAGATCATTTTGGATTGGGTTTCAAGTCAGATGTTAAACAAAGGAGGAATGACATAGAGAAGAAGTAGGAGAGAAGAAGGGCACGCTTGAATGGGGAAGATGTCCAGTGGGAACCAATGATATTCCCCCTGAGAGAGGGTTATTGGAAAGTCCTCACATTAATGCCATACATGATGAGGAAAGTGAACAAAGAAACCTGTTGGGCATTTGCCTTTATGAACTTGGAAGCGTTTTGGATAATTAGACTGCAGAGGAACTTCCTGTAGTTTTTAGAAATTATACAGAGTAATATTTAGAATGCTCTTATTGTTTTTATCCTAGGAACAATAAGATTTCTTTTGTGAAATAGGCTCATGTTTAGAAGATGTTATTTCAATAATATACATCTTGATAATTAACTAGAGTAAATGTTCTTTCATTCTTTTGACTTTTTAATTTCATCCCAAATCTTTCATTCATATCATGTGAATAGTTATTCTCGAATTCATTTGTTCTTTGTACATTATTTGGTAACCATCACAGGTCCCTAGATATCCATGATGTGAGCAATGATAATACAGATCCAGAGGTCCACTTTGAGCAGGACATGTGTTTAGAGGAACTTCAGGATTTTGAAGGTGACCTAGATTGTGATTTATCTCCAGATTTGTTAAGAATGGTAAAGCAAGAGGAGAAACAGAACTTGCCCCATGAGGAAGAGGTAGAGAACATAGCCTTGGAAGAAGGAAAGGTTATGAAAATTGGGACGCGCATAGCTAAGGAGACGAAACAAGATCTTGTTGAGTTATTACGAGAATTCAAGGATGTGTTTGCATGGTCGTACAAAGACATGCCCAAACTAAGCACTGATATTGTGGTACATCGCCTTCCCATTAGCGAAGAGTGCAAGCCAGTTCAGTAAAGGCTACGAAGGATGATGCCTGATATAGTATTGAAAATAAAGGAAGAAGTCTAGAAACAATTTGATGCTGAATTTCTACAAGTGGTCAAAGTATTCAGAATGGGTTGCCAACATTGTTCCTGTCCCTAAGAAGGACGGAAAGGTCCGAATGTGTGCAGATTACAGGGATCTAAATAAGGCTAGTCCAAAGGATAATTTCCCTTTGCCACATATTGATACGTTGGTGGATAATACGACAGGATTTTCATTGTTTTCCTTCATGGACAGATTTTTAGGATACAATTAGATCAAGATGCACCCTGAAGATATGGAGAAAACTACCTTCATAACATTGTGGGGTACCTTTGTTATAAGGTAATGCCATTCGGATTAAAGATTGCTGGGGCAATATATCAAAGGGCTATGGTAACATTGTTCCATGACATGATGCATAAAGAGATCGAAGTGTATGTTGATGACATGATTGCCAAATCATGAACAGAGAAAGAACACATTGAGGTCTTGAAGAAATTATTTTTGAGGCTGAGAAAATTTCAATTGAAGCTCAACCAGGCAAAATGTACTTTTGGAGCTCGATCAGGGAAGTTACTGGTTTTGTGGTCAGCGAGAAGGGAATTGAAGTTGACTCGAACAAAGTTAAAAGCTATACAAGAATTGCCTCCACCGCGCACTCAGAAGGAAGTCTGAGGTTTTCTTGGAAGGTTAAATTACATTGCTCGGTTTATTTTACAATTAACTGAGAAATGTGATCTCATATTTTTTCTTCTCAAGAAACACAATCAAGGTGTATGGGATGATGAATGTCAGAAAGCTTTTGACAAAGTCAAAATGTATCTGTCAAATGCACCAGTACTATCTCCGCCTAATCCAGATAGACCATTGATACTGTATTTGTTAGTATTCAAAAAATCCATGGGATGTGTGCTTGGACAACACGATAAGTCAGGAAGGAAAGAAAGGGCGATATAATATCTCAGTAAAAAGTTCACTAATTATGAAATGCGATATTCGTTGATCGAGAAATTGTGTTGCGACTTGATTTGGACAACTAGCAAGTTGAGGCAGTACATGCTATATCATACCACCTGGTTAATTTCCAAACTTGATCCATTAAAGTATATGATGGAGTCCACTGCTTTGAATGGAAGAATGGCTAGGTGGCAGATTCTGTTATCTGAATTCAACATAGTCTATGTGAACCAAAAGGCTATAAAAGAGAGTGCAGTAGCAGAATTTTTGGCAAGCGAGCTTTAGAGGATTATGAACCTTTAAACTTTGATTTCCCGAATGAGGAGCTGATGTATGTGGCAAATACTAAGGAATGTTCATGGAAGTTAAACTTTGATAGAGCATCGAATGCTGTAGGAAATGGAATTGGGGAAATCTTGGTATCTCCTAGTGGTGATTATTATCCATTCACATGCAGATTGGATTTTGACTGCACAAATAACATGGCAGAATATGAAGCATGCATCATGGGACTTCGAGCAGCCTTAGAATGCAAGATCAGAGTGCTAGAAGTATACGGAGATTCTACCTTGGTAATTTGCCAGCTTAAAGGAGAGTGGGAGACAAGATATCCCAAACTAATTAATTACCGAAAAATACTTCTGGGATTGATTGAAGAATTTGATGACATTACTTTCAATTACCTTCCACGTGATGAAAATCATATGGTAGATGCTCTGGCACCCTTGGTTTCTATGATCAGAGTAAATAGACCAGAAGATGTGAAGCCTATTCAGATGAGTATCGTTGAGGTTCTAACCCATTGTTACGATATAGAAGAGGAAGAAAGAGATGACCATCCTTGGTATCAGGATGTATTGCGATACGTGAAAAATCGTGAATACCCGGAGAATGCCACTGAGAATGAGAAAAGGACTTTAAGAAGAATGGCCTCTGATTATGTCTTAGATGTAGATATCTTATACAAAAAAGGAAAGATTAAGTACTATTGAGATGCATTGATGCTGTTGAAGCTAAGCAAATCCTTGAAGAAGTTTATGAGGGCGTTTTTGGAACACACGCTAATGGATTCACAATGGCCAGACAGATAATGAGATTTGGATATTATTGGTCTACCATGGAAGGAGATTGTATCAACTATGCCAAGAGATGTCATAAATGATAGATTTATGGAGACAAAATTCATGTGCCTCCGTCACCATTGCATGTTATGACTTCCCCATGGCCTTTTTCCATATGGGGCATGGATGTTATTGGGCCAATCTCACCCAAAGCTTTGAATGGGCATCGATTCATCTTTATTGTAATTGACTACTTCACGAAATGGGTCGAAGCTTCTTCATATGCTAACGTTGCTAAGTCAACAGTTAGCCGGTTCTTGAAGAAAGAGATTATTTGTCAATATGGAATGCCTGAGAGGATCATATCAGACAACACGCTGAATTTGAACAATAGCTCGATTGCAAAAATTTGTAGCCAATTCGGGATCAAACACCATAATTCGTCTCCATACCGACCAAAAATGAATGGGGCAGTGGAAGCGGCTAACAAAAGCATTAAGAAGATAGTGGAGAAGATGACAGAGACTTATAAGGATTGGCATGAGAAACTACCATTTGCACTCTATGCTTATCGGACATCCGTCATAACTGGGGCAACGCCTTTCTCGTTGGTTTATGGGATGAAGGCCATTCTACCAATTGAAGTGGAAATTCCTTCTCTTTGAGTTTTGTCAGAAATAAAGTTGGATAAAGCTGAATGGATTCAGGCTCGGTATGATCAGTTGAACTTAATTGAAGAAAAGAGGCTAAGAGCTATTCATCACAGTCATATATACCAAAAATGAATGATGTGAACCTATAATAAGAAAGTCCGCCCAAGAGAATTTCATGAGGGGGACCTTGTATTGAAAAAGATCCTTCCCATACAAAAGGATTTCAGAGGAAAATGGATGCCGAATTGGGAAGGACCATATGTGATGAAGAAGGCTTTCTCTGAAGAGTACTGATCTTGACCGAAATGGATGGGAAAAATTTACCCAATCCTGTGAATTCTGACTCAGTAAAAAATTATTTTGCTTGAAAAGGAGAAGAGGCCAAAGTGAAAACCAGCAAAGGGCGCTTTGAGTTTCTAAAAAAAATGAAGAGGCCAAGGCGAAAACCCGCAAAGGGCGCCTTGAGACCAAAGGGTTTTGAGTTGAAAACCCGAAAAGGGCGACTCAAATTCTAAATAGACACGCAGTCATCTCGCTACACTTAAAACGACAATGAAAGGAAGAATGTCACATATTGGAGCATCAACAAAATACTTTGGGTCTTTGAAACACATGTTAAACTCAAGACAGCCTTCATAAAGTTTGTATATGGAAGCTCAATCAGCGATATCTAGGGCATCTGATTTTTGTCCTATTCATTTTACTATCTTTGGATTCTTTTTCTTCTCAAAGATATGTTCCAGTTAATTTTTCTTCGTATTCTTTTTACAAATTTATTCAAAGTTTAATCCTTCTTTTGAGATCAATTTATTTTTTATCCATTATTCATAAATGTGTTGCATTGAAATAATGATTGACGAACTAATAATTTCACAAAAAAAGTTTTATATATTACTTTGTAAATTTCTAGATAAGAGAAGGAGCCAAAATAGGACAATTGTGTAAAATTACCATGTGCATAGAAATATTTGAGAAAGAAGAGTCTGGATAGAGACTATTTCTCTGAATTCTTTGTCCAATTGATAAGTGGACGTGATGTCATCAGATCATAATACTTGGGGTGGTGCGATGAACTAAGAAACCTTGAATTGTGGTGAGATAGGTTGAATTCGAAATAAACCTTATACCCTAAAATTTACAAATGGATCAGATTGATAGAGTTTTGACTCTCAATGTGGTAGGATGGTTCAAACCTTGTGTTCTCAAGATCCAAGAAAAGTTGACTCGAAAATTACATTGGGACAAGCTAGTTAAGCAAAACGTGATTAATGAACAAAAATGAAGAACAAATGAGTAATAACACCTAGGGTAGGAATCATACTCATAACATTTTTGTATCATAGCAAATTTCGTTAGGTGCATTTGATTCATTCCAGTCATTGCATTCTAATCTTAATCATTTTCATGACATGTTGCATTCATGTCACTCATAACACATGAAACCGAGCCTATAGGAAATGTCCTTCAGTAGACGGTGTAGCGATATCGGTGAAGTTTCAAATCTTATCTCCCTAAAGTTGTAGTGGAGTAGATTGAAGAAAGAAGATCTTATCTTCCTGAAGTTGCAGGAAGCAGATCGAAGACATTTTTAGTCTTATCTCCCTAAAGTTGCAGTGGAGTAGACTAAAGATAGAAGATTTTATCTCTCTGATGTTGCAGTGGATCAAATCAAAACAGAAGATCTCATTTTCCTGAAGTTGCAGGAAGCAGATCAAAAGAAATTTTCAGTCTTATCTCCCTAAAGTTGTAGCGGAGTAGATTGAAGAAAGAAGATCCCATCTTCCTGAAATTGCAGGAAGCAGATCAAAAGACACTTTCAATCTTATCTCCCTAAAGTTGTAGCGGAGCAGATTGAAGAAACAAGATCTTATCCTCCTGAAGTTGGAGGAAGCAGATCGAAGATATTTTTAGTCTTATCTCCCTGAATTCGTAGTGGAGTAGACTAAATATAGAAGATTTTATCTCCCTGATGTTGCAGTGGAGCAAATTGAAAACAGAAGATCTCATCTTCCTGAAGTTGGAGGAAGCAGATCAAAAGACATTTTCAGTCTTATCTCCCTAAAGTTGTAGCGGAGTACATTGAAGAAAGAAGATCTTATCTTCCTGAAGTTGCAGGAAGCAGAAAAGACACTTTCAGTCTTATCTCCCTAAAGTTGTAGTGGAGAAGATTGAAGAAAGAAGATCTTATCTTCCTAAAGTTGCAAGAAGTAAATCGAAGACATTTTTAGTCTTATCTCCCTGAAGTTACAGTGGAGTAGACTAAGGGTAGAAGATTTTATCTCCCTAATGTTGCAGTGGAGCAAATAGAAAATAGAAGATATCATCTTCCTGAAGTTGGAGGAAGCAGATCAAAAAACATTTTCAGTCTTATCTCCCTAAAGTTGTAGCGGAGTAGATTGAAGAAAGAAGATCTCATCTTCCTGAAGTTGCAGGAAGCAGATCAGAAGACATTTTTAGTCTTATCTCTCTGAAGTTGTAGCGGAGTAGACTAAAGATAGAAGGTTTTATCTCCCTGATGTTGCAGTGGAGCTGAAGTTGCAGGAAGTAGATCAAAAGACATTTTCAGTCTTATCTCCCTGAAGTTGTAGGGAGTAGACTGAAAACAGAAGATCTCATCTTCCTAAAGTTGCAGGAAGCAGATCAAAAGCACTTTCAGCTTTATCTCTCTGGAGTTGCAGTTGAGTTAGAAGCCATTTGAAGAAGACCAAGAAGCCAAGGATTCACCAAGACCGGGCAAAATTAGTACTTTTATAGTCTTTGCTCTATTCTTGTTTCACAATAATGAGCAAAGAGGGGCAGCTGTAATAACCCAATTTGCCCGGGCCCATATACAGTCCAAACTAAAAAAATAAATGATGTTTTTTTTTAAACAGTCCATATTACAAACCTTAAACCAACCCTCAGCCCAAACCAACAAATTGACCCATCACCCCAATAACCCAGAACACACTACCCAGAACAAAACCCAAACTAAGCCTAAACCTGACCCAACACTTAAACCCGGACTACCCAATACCTAAAACAGAAATAACCCAAAAAGGCCCAACATTAAACAGGTTTAGCCTAGGGTTTCTGAAACCCTAGGCACCGCAATACTAGGCCAACAGTTGCGCCACTTCAGCAGGAGACAGATCGTCACACCGTAAGCTTCGCCCCAGCCTTCACGCCAGTAGCTCCTCGATCACGTCGCCAGTCACGCCGTGATTCGCACTTAGCCACCGTCCTCCGACTTCAACCTGCAAAGAAAGGAAAACACCAAAGCAGAAGAGAAATAAATTGCAGCAAAAAAGGAAAGAAAGATATGGAATATATTTTCCTTTTTTATTTTTGTTTTTTGGGTTATAAACCCCTTTGTAAAACCTGTAAAGAGGGGGATACAGACTAAAGGAAAACACAAAAGATACGAATACAGAAAAAACACACAAACACAGAAGAATACTCACAAAATAGGCAAACATAGGACATTCTGAATAAAAAGTCTTTGACAACCAAGGTGATTTTTTCGTTTTCTGCTTCTGTTATTTGTGTTATTTTTTATTTTTATCTTGATATATATATATATATATACACATATACACATATATATTTGCGCATATAACCATTTTTAAAAGAAGGGTAAAAAAAAGAGTTACCTTTAGGAAAAAAACGAAATCAGAGGTTTTAGACCTCCGGCCCCCAAACCATGGAGGCGCGTGGTGCGTGGCCGAGATCCATGATTGAGCTGGAGAGAAAGAAAGAAAAACTTTCAGTTTTCAAATATTTTTTTTAAAACTCATACTAAATGATTTTTTTTTAATAAAATTAACTTTTATAGATAAAAAGAAACGACGCCGTTTTGAGTAACAGGATCCGCGCGCCGACCTGAGGACCCTACAAGGATCTGCGTGTTTTAAATAAATGGGTAATTTGCGCTTCCAACCCCTTCGCAGTTTCATATGTTTTAATTAAGCCCAATTGGAAATTTATTTTTTTATTAAATTGGCCCAAAGTTTACATTTTGTTTTAATTAAATCCTTAAAACTGTTTAAAAGGCAAAAATCACCACGACGCCGTTTTGAAAAAGGTTATAATTTCCCAACAAGTCCTTGGAATTTGACTCCCGATTCAATTTAATCCTTTTATGCTTATTGTATATATTATTTATTTAAAAAATGTGATTTTATGTATACTAGATTATTTATTTATATATACATTTTTTTGCATGAACACTTTTAGCTTGCATGAAATATATTCATATTTGTTTTATTATATTTGTCTATACTTCATCATGTATTTGTAATTTCTTTAGTATAGGAATTATTATTTGTCGTATTTCATATTATTATTGCCTATCTTAAATGTTAGCATGTTATAATTGTTTTTATATCCGATAATGTATAAATGCAATATTACCACATGGTTATGGTTTAAAATAAAAAATACATTTTTTACAAAATCAATATTTTATTTAAAGGTATTTTAAAATAAGGCAATGTTTGGATATTTAGAAATTCGCGAAATAGTGCCCAATCGTGCTAGGTTGCGATTTTTCGTTTGGCTAAATAACTAAATATCCTTTTAACAAGTTTTATAAATAATGAGATGATCTTAGTGACGAGGGTTTAAAAAATATCGTGTCCAATCGTGCTGGATGTGATGTTTATATTCTTTCGGATCGAAGAACTCTCAAATTTTAAATCAAAATTGTTCGAAGCTTTGTAAATCGTAAGATAATCTTAGTTACGAGTGTTTAAAAAATATCGTGTCCAATAGTGTTAGATGTGATGTTTATATTCATTCGAAACGAGAAACTCTCAAATTTTAAATCAAATTGCTCGAGGTTTTTTTTAGAAATCATATTTTTGAATTCCTTTCAAATTTCAAACATTTGGACATAATTTTATTGATTAGGTACCAATTTTTGGGCGTTATGAGGGTGCTAACCCTTCCTCATACGTTACCGACTCCCGAACCCGTTTTCTGGTTTTTCGTGGACCAAAATTAAATGTTTTAAAATAAAACGTTTTGTAAGGTGATCCAATCAAACCTAAGTAAAAAAGGATTGGTGGCAACTCCCGTTTTTGTTTTTAAAGTCGATCACCGTTTTTTTAAAACCTTTAAAAATGGTTTCGACATTTACAATTAATTCTATATTTTCATTCAATTTTCACTTTAAACTAGATTTAACTCTCTAATTTCACTTAAACCCCTAAATTTTTAAATTTTCACAATTTAGTCCCTAATACTCAAAATTTATAATTTACTCCACAATTCAATCCTTTTTCATTTCTAACTTAAAAATCTATCAATTTAGTCCCTAAAACTCTAATTATTCAACATATACAACATTTAAAAACTCAATAATTTATAAAATTTTGACATAGGTCGGGTAGTATCTAATACCGGGATTCTAAAAACATAAAAATTACAAAAAAAATGGACTAAATTGACTAACCAATTAAGCTTTGAACCCTTGAAAACCCTAGATTTTCTCCTTCTTTTCTTTCTCTTTTTCCTTCTTTCTTTTCCTTCTATTTCGTTTCTATCTTTCCTTCTTTTCTTTTTCTATTTCTTTTATTTAATTGTTTTATTATTATTTCATTTACTTAATATAATATAATAATATATATACACTTAAATATTAAGTAAGAATAATTTTAATAATTATATGTATATAAATTTTTCACATGTATTTACAAACACCATCCACTTGTTGGAAATAGGCTAAATTGCTTAATTAGTCCATGTACTTTTCTTTAGTCTATAATTCAACTTTCACTCTTTATGCAATTTAATCCTTATACCTAATTACCCTTAATTCATGTAAATTCACCTAACCAAAACCTAATTAACTACAAAACTAACTTCATAAATATTTATTGAAAATATTTACAAGTTCGTTTACGAAAACGGACTCCCGAAAATGCACTTTTCGGTACCCGTGACTATCGGATCCTTACATGTTTTGATCGAGCTAAAAGCGCATTTCGAAAAACATGAAATTCTGGCAAAACTCTTACATACATTTTAGAAAAAAAAATCAAAGTTCAAAAAAACTTAATTAAAACCCAGAATTTGAATTCAAAGTCGCACGTTTTGAAAGTACTAACATGGCCAGATCATTTTAAGTATCAAAACAAACATTTTTTAATACCATTTGTTTATTTATAGAAAAACTCTTTAGGGGTTACTTAGCTTGTAGCGGAAAACTTTCAAAGTTTACATTTTGAAAAACTGAATTTTAATTATTTTCCCGTGAGGTTTTGTAGTATCACGTTCACAAATATCTATATCGACAAATTAAACGGAAACCAAAACAAACCTAAAAAACCAATTTACAGTCCCCCAAAAGCCTAAATTAAATAATTACAAAAATCACCAATTTTAATTTAATTGATAAAACCATCTGAGCTCCTGCATGTCGTTTGACTCCAATTTATCGATTACCTGAAACGTCAAAAATAAAATAAAGAGGTGAGCTATAGAGCTCAGTGTATAACTAAAACTCAAATTGAGATTACACACATTATGATATGTAAAACAGAAAACCATAGAAAATTTCATAACGATCAGTCAAGAAGAATTAAGTATGCATGATTATGCTAATGCAATATTTTTCAAAAAATCATAATGGGAATTTTTCAAGAAATGTCCTACCCAACTCCGCTACACACCAAAATAGAGTTATCCACTGAACTCATCCATCAAAAACACTAGTCATCCCGAGTTTCCCGGCAACGATGACTCACCACCCCGAGTTGCCTGGCAACGATGGCTTAACAATATGCAGTTAAATTGCCAAATAAAATATATGTGGTCAAGCCACTAAATACACTGATCATTAAACTACTAGTACAGAATCTTCCTTCTTTAACATTATCCCAAGCCCCATGCAATGTATCATGGCATGCATGTACAAAATCATAATAGTGAGCATGTAGGACATGCTGACTTACAGTAGCAAAAACAGATGGCATGGAAGTCCATGCTCTACAAAACAAATTTATTAAAGCTTTTAGAAACACATCAGTTTTGCCATGAAATCGCATGCATGGTTACATAATAGATTCAAAAATACAAATTAACAAAATCATACATTATACAAACTTATACAGACATAGGGAACCAGAAGATATCATCAGAACTACCAGTATCATAACATGAAAATATATATATTACAAATACCATAAACACATCAACATAGAAACATATTCACTAATACCTTGTTTTCAGGTCATAATTAAGCGTACGGACCCTATGAAGAGGACAAATACAGTTCATGAAACAAAATGGACCAAAATGGGAATTTTTAGAAAATGGGCCCACAGGCCTATGTGGCCCACACGACCCAAAAGGCCAGTAAGTATGGCCCACATGGACCAAGTAGCCCAAACCGTGTGTCAACACGGACTACTACATGGCCTGGCACACGACTGTGTGGCATCGACAGTTCAGTTTTTGACTATCTATCCTTCACTATTTTTTGAGTTTTCCAATACACACCTTGACAAATTTTTATGCGAGTACTACCACGCGAAATCCCGAACCTAAAGCACAAATTAAACCACCAATTAAATGATTTCTCAAAACCAATTCACTAATATTGACATATCCAATAACAAAGTTACATAGAAGAATTTCAACTTAAATCCCCAAATTAACTCCTTACCTTCAAGAAACAGCATCCCAATAACAACCCTAGGTTGTCGGAGAACTAACCATCTCGCCAACTTTCAGCTATAAACTCAAACAATTAATAAATGAAACCTTTAACCCACAACTAATGAAAAAGAATAGCCCACTAACTATAAAAGAAACTTAAAAGCACTTACGCAATAAATAGATAGTATGATCTCACCTCAATGACGATCGAAATCGCAAGAGAAAAAGGAAAAGAACTAAGTGTTGAACAACACAAGAAACATATGAAACCAACCACAGAAAAATAAAAATAAAAGAACAATAGGAACTAGCAAACGGTGGTTGGAAAAACAAAAAAAGAAAGAGGGAAAAAAACTAATAAAAGAAAAAAAAAAGTGGGAATAAGGATGGAATAAAGCAACAGACCGTGGAAATTTTGGAAAAAGGAAATTAATTTCATTTTCTTTTCTTTTAATAAAAAAACAATATAATCCTACTAATAGATTTTCTAATAACTACCTAGATTCCCTTAGAATTCAAATTTAACCCAAATTCCTCTAGATAGGCGACACACTAGATAAGTAGCAAAAAAATTCAATTTTGCTCACACAGGAATTTGAACATAAAACCAAAGGGTAAGCTAACACCTTACTACTGAACCAGCAAGCTCATTCTGTCATTAATTGCGAGAAAATTATTTTTAACTCCAATATCCAAAGCCAGGAGCTGGAATAAAAATAACAAAAAAATAAATCAAGGGAAGGGTTTTGAACAAAGGACCTTTAGCACACACAACTAACACTTAACCACTACAACAAATTAATTTCTTGGCAAAATTCCACAACTTTAAACACAAAAACAAAACATGACCACTCTCACGTTTCACTAATCCAATTTTCACTAAAAGATTTTTGGGATGTGATGTAACACCCCAAACCCAGCCTAGACGTTATGGCTGAATTTGGTGATGTCATAAGGAATGGGTTTCGAAAATGTAGTCATCATAATTAAGCTATTTTGGTTTATCAATCCCTATTTGTTTATAATCATTATCAAACGATATTTACTTAGTTTATTTGCCAAAGCTTATTTTACTACGAAAGTCTAGCGAAAATCGTTACTTTTTAGAAATCCATTTTGTATTTTTAGAAAAACCCCTTTGCGTAAAAACCGTCGATTTCATAAAATACTTTATTAGAATGAATATTATCGAGCAAATAAATCCAAAATCAAGCTAAAAAACAAATAGTCCAGAAAGTGCAAAAAATTACAAACTCTCAGAATTTTAACCCCAAAATAGTAAATAAAACTATAAGTTAATGACTAAAAATAGTTTTATGGAAAAGTGGTCACCGTTGAGTCCCTGCTACATCGATCTGCCTAAATCTATGGATTACCTGAACAGAAACAGACAAACAAAGGTGAGTTTACATCAACTCAGCGTGTAACCCAACAGAAATAGGCATGCGATACAAATAAAATCATATACACAGTCAGATACAGATACAGATTTGGGCTCAGGCCCATTTCAGATACAGTAAACAGATTTAGATAATCAGAATCCTACCCCCATCCTCTACACACCATCTCCGACCATCGCAACACACCATGTGAGGTTAAAAACACCCACCCATTCCTATACACCATATTGTGCCGTTACAGCACGTATCAGATATAGTGCAGCTAAGCTGCCAAAAAATAGGAGATGATCGTCGTACAGAACACTTCCTCTGCATATAAACCCCACCCCAAAATAGATGCAGATAATAGATACAGAATTACAGAACAAACATGCTTAACATACTTAGGTATAGATAGCAGACATGCTTATACAGTACATTCATACATACATTTAGTATTCTACTCAGATCAATCTATCAAAATTTCATCGCATACAGAATAGGGTTTATTTAGCCCTTACCAACCCTAAGTAGGCTTACAGTCGATCGAAGCGACCAGTGCGACCCTAGGAAAAATTACAAAAATATGGGCCCACATGCCCAGATTGGCCTTGCCCGTGTAGCCCACACGGCCTGGCCTAAGCATCCACACGCCAATGTGTCATGTCCATGTGGGCCCACACGCCCAAATTAGCCTAGCCCGTGTAGCCCATACGACCACACTCGAGCCACAACACGGCCGTGTGCTGTGCACGGCCTACTACACGGGCAACTATACGCCCGTATGGTGTCGACAGATTCATTTTTTGGCTTTTCAGATGCCTGTGTGGCATCAATAGATTCATTTTTGGCTTTCGCTGATATCTCATTTTCTGCATTTTGGGTTTACACCTATTACGGTTTTGATGCAAAAGCACTTCTAAGGCATTCCAAACCTATGAAAAGGCATCCAATTGCCCAATTAAAAATCAATTTACGAATCGGTACCAAAACCCGAAATAACGCTCAATACTTACCGATGTCAAAAATCGCCGCTAACATCGTTCAAGTAAAAGGAGCGTTACTCATTGTTCACAACCTTTTCCTACACTAGAATAATCACATAAAAATCAGATTGCACGATTACACCAACAGAAACAAACTCATAAAACAAAACTATCACAAAAACACAACGAAACCCTTACCGACACAACAACATGGAGGACGACACATCAATGTGACACGATTTGAAAGGGAAATTTCAATAGGAATTAGAAAAGGAAGAAGCCGAAAGTTGGAAGTGGAAAATAGAGAAAAAACAAAACATCAGCGAGAATAATTTTGGGGAAAACAGAAAAAAAATTCTAGCATATCCCTAATTTCTCTCCAATACCTCACTAACAATCCACTTACTCAGAACTTCTATTCAACCAAAACTCTCTCAATCAAACGAGTAAAAAATAAACTCTCTTGCTCGCTCAAGGGTTTGAACACAGGACCTCCAACCTTGCAACCCCTTACCACTGGAACCAGCAGGCTCATTCTTATATGAATTTACAGGTAATAATATAAGCCCACCGAACAAAGAGAGGGCTTAATTCCAAAAATAACATAATTTGCTAAAGGTAAGGCTTGAACTTAGGATCTCACACACACACCCAGAACACTTAACCACTGAAGCAGATACATAGTTGTGTCAGATATTTACAGGAACATGGAAATACATATCAGGGCATTACAACTCTACCCCTTTAAAAGAAATTTTGACCTCAAAATTTACCTGATTAGAATAGATGAGGATACTACTGACGATCGAGTCCTCAGGTTCCCACATAGCTTCCTCAGTACCATGATTCCGCCATAGAACATTCACTAATAGAATGGATTTCCTCCTCAGAATTTTAACATCATGCTCCAGAATCTGAACTTGATCCTCCTCAAAAGTCAAGTCTAATCTAACATTGATCTCCTCAAGAGGAACAATGTGAGATGGATCAGACCGATATCGCCTCATAGAAACGTGAAATACATCATAGATACGGTTTAACTCTGGAGGTAGCTCCAACTGATAAGCGTCTGGTCTCACATGCTTCAGAATCTGATACGGCCCAATAAACCTAGAGCTCATCTTGCTCTTACGACCGAATATCAGAACCTTCTTCCACAGAGAAACCTTAAGAAACACAAAGTCCTCCGTAGAGTACTCAATATCACGCCTCTTCAGATCTGCACAGGACATCTGTCTATCAGAAGCCACTTTTAGACGATCCCGAATCAGTCGAACCTTATTTTTAGTCTCAGAAACCAACTCAAGACCCAAAACCCGACGCTCACCCAATTCAGTCCACCATAGCAGAGTGCGACACTTTCAACCATATAAAGCCTCATAAGGTGTCATCTGGATGTTAGCCTGAAAGCTATTATTGTAGGTGAACTCCGCTAGTGGCAGATAATCCTTCCAACTACCACAAAAATCAATCACACAACTTCGAAGCATATCCTCTAGTGTCTAAATCACCCTTCAGACTAACCAGCAGTCTGATGATGGAACACAGTACTGAAGTCCAATCTCGAACCCAGAGCCTCGTGCAATTTCTTCTTAAACTGAGATGTGAAGCAAGGATATCTATCAGAAATGATTGAAATAGACACCCTATACAGTCTCACAATCTTAGAAATGTAGAGCTTCACTTAGGGTTTAGGATTTAGGGCTATAGAGAATAGTACATCCGAACCGAAATAAAGTGAGTAGTTTGGTCAATCAATCTATGATGACCCAAACAGAGTTTTATTAGTGGGTGTCAAGGGTAACCCACTAATGAAGTCTATCGTCACACGTTCCTATTTCCATAAGGGAATCTTAACTGGCTGCAACAAACCCGAAGGCAACTGGTGCTCAACCTTAACCTGCTGGCACGTCAGACATCAAGCCACAAAAATTATAACCTCACGCTTCAAACTCGGCCACCAGTACAACTCACAGAGATCGTGGTACATCTTATTACCACTGGGATGCATATCATAAGGACTACTATGTGCTTTCCTCAGAATTGACTGTCTCAAATTCGAATCGTTCGGCACACAAATCTGTCCTCGGAAACACAGAACTCCATCACTATTTAACCCAAAATTTGAAGTGCTACCACTCTCAACCTGATGAAACCGCAAACCCAATGACTCATCCCCCATCTGTTTAACACGAATATGATCAATCCAAGTCAGCTTAACTTGCAACTCGGCCAACAAACTCCCATCATCAAACAAACTAAGGCGAACAAACATCGCCATCAGATCAGTCATCGCTCTACAACTTAGAGCATCAACCACCACATTGGCTTTACTAGAATGATACTCTATGGTGTAGTCATAATTTTTAAGCAGCTCAATCCATCGCCGCTGCTTAAGGTTCAACTCCTTCTTTGTAAGGAGATAGTTAAGGCTCTTATAATCGGTGTAGATAATTCACCTCACCATACAGATAATACCTCCAAAATTTTCAACGCAAAGACTACTGTAACTAACTCCAAATCATGCGTCGGATAATTCACCTCGTGTATCTTAAGCTGTCGGGATGCATAAGCCACCACCTTACCATCTTGTATCAGCACACATCCCAAGCCGATGTGCGATGCATCACTGTACACCACAAACTCCTTACCAAATTTAGGCTATATCAGAACAGGAGCCTGAGTTAGAATAGACTTGAGCTTCTCGAAGCTCATTTGCTGCGTATCGGTCCAAACAAAAAGAACTCCATTGCACAAAAGCTTAGTCAAAGGAGCTACAATCAGAGAGAACCCTTCAAAAAAGCATCGATAATAACCTGCTAGACCCAGAAAACTGTGGATTTTAGACATATTGTTAAGCTATTTCCAATCAAACACAGCATCGATCTTTCGAGGATCAACTCAAATCCCTTCAGCAGAAACCACGTACCCTAGAAAAGTTACCTCTCGCAACCAGAATTCGCACTTGCTCAACTTGGCGTAGAGCTGTTTCTCACGGAGGATCTGAAGCACTACTCTAAGATGCTCATCATGTTCATCCTCAATCTTAGAGTAAACAAGGATATCGTCGATGAAAACCACGATAAACTGATCTAGATAAGGCTGAAACACTCCATTCATCAGATCCATGAATGCGGCCAGTGCATTCATCAAACCAAAAGGCATAACTAGGAACTCGTAATGTCCATAATAGTCCTAAATACAGTCTTATGAACATCAGCTTTCTTAACCCTCAACTAATGATACCTAGATCAAAGATCAATCTTAGAAAACACTAAAGCCCCTCGAAATTGATTAATCAGGTCATCGATCCTCGAAAGCAGATACGTATTCTTCACGGTCAACTTATTCAGTTACCGGTAATCAATGCACATCCTTATGGTCCCTTCTTTTTTCTTAACAAACAAAACCGATGCCCCCCACGGAGACACAATAGGGTTGATGAATCCACGGTCTATAAGTTCTTGAAGTTGAGCCTTAAGCTCTGTAAGCTCTTTCGATGCAATACGGTAGGAAGTGATGGACACCAGAGCTGTACCCAGAAGAAGCTCAATCCTAAATTCAACCTCTCAATTCGAAGGTAAACCCGATAAATCTTCAAGAAAAATATCCGAAAAATCCCTTATAGACTGATATCCCCAATAAAAGAGTCCCTAGAAGTAGACACACTAACGTAAGCCAAATACGCCTCACACCCTTTTCGGACTAGTTTCTCATCCACAAGAGTGGAGATCACATTGGACAGATAATCTCGACGCTTGTCGGTCATGACCACTTCCTTATCATCCTCAGTTTTCAGAACAACCCTCTTAGTCGCGCTGTCCAAACTAACTTGGTGCTTAACCAACCAATCCATGCCTAGAATTAGGTCAAACTCCCCAAATGGAAGCTCCATCAGATCTACTAGAAAAATAATCCCTTGCACCTCTAACGGAACATCTCTATAGAGCTTACTAACCCAAATAGACTACCCCAATAGACTCAGTAAGGTAACCTTTATAAAAGTGCTCTCAATAAAAACCTTAAAGTTTTCAGATACAGAGATAGCTACATAGGAGTGTGTAGAACCTATGTCTATTAGAGTAGTATAAGGTACATCAAAATTTAAAACGTATCGATGATAACATCTGGAGCATCTCTGTCCTCTCGATGTCGAACATCATAAACAAGTGCAAGCTGTCTTGCCTCTGTCTAACTAGCACCTCTGCCCGGTGCTGTCTATCCACGGCCCAAACCATTACCACCTCTAGCTGCTCCACAATCCCTAGGTGGCTGCTGAACTACCCTCTGAGGCTGTACAGAACTCGAAGCTGAAGCTTGCATCTGATATGCCCGCTGTGGATAGTCTCTAATACAACGCTCTAATAATCCACACCTCAGACAAGCCCCAATCCTCCTCTAACACACACATGGGTGGCACCGACCACAATCACTGTACGGCTGTAACCCAATAGGAGCAACAAGAGCCCTCACTCTAATAGGCCCATCGAATCTGACCTTTTTCTTAAGCCTCTAAACAAAACTAGAGGGCTCCGAATCCCTCTTGTTCTTGCCTCTCTATTTGTCCATATTCTGGCACTCCACGCGCTTAACATCCTCTGCGATCTTTGCCTTCTTAACCAGGATAGCAAACTCTCGCTCCCTCTATGGAGTAATCAGCACCCTCAAACTGTCTCCAACCCATCCTCAAACCAAACACACCTCTCATACTCAGACGCCACCATGCTTCGAGCGTAGTGACTCAATCTCAGAATTTCGGCCTCATACTCGACCACAGATCTATCACCTTGCGTGAGATTCATGAACTCATGCCTATGAGCATCAACATAATTTGCCCCCACGTACTTGCTCTAGAAGGTGGTCTTAAAGAAGTCCCAATTCAGACGATCAGGCTGAGTACCCTCCTCAACCGGTAACCACCACTGGTATGCCTCGTCACAAAGCAAAGAGACTGCCCCCTTAAATTTCTACACAGGAGTATAGTCTAATTCATTCATAATCCTCTCGGTGGCCTCCAGCCAATACTCGGCCACACTAAGGGCGACTCTAGTGACACCCCTAAACAACTCAATACCATTAGATCGGAGTCATTTAGTTATCGACCCATGGCCCTTAGCTCCAAAATAGGGTCCAACGACCCTCTTCAATATCCTCAACATGGCCTGGGATAGTGCGTTGTCCCCAGCTAAACGGCTTTGAGATCCAGTCTCCGTAGCAGGCGAAACTAGTATCTCACTCGTATCTAAATTCGGTATACTACCCAGAGAGGAAGAATCAGCTTGAGCCCCCTACGGCCTCTACCACGACCACGAATACCACGTCTGTGAGTTCCACGAGCATTCATAGTGTAATTCAAATTTTATCTATATTAAAAGTTTTATGCATCAGTTCCAGTTATTTATTAATAGATATTTTATGCATAATTTATCAGTAGTTCAGAGATGTTTTTAGAAGTTTCAGTCTCTACCTATTTTAGTACAGTTTCAGAAAGTACTAACTATAGTGTTTCAAAATAGTTTAATTTAAGTACAGAGATAGTTACTTGGATCGACGCAGGAGACTCGGTGTATCGCATACTTCCTCAATTATTCAAATCATTTAAAAAGTAATTCTTTTTGGAACACAGTTTTGGTACCCAAAATTCACAGTCGAGTTTTGAAACCTGGCTCTGATACCACTAAATGTAACACCCCAAACCCAGTATAGACGTTATGGCTGAATTTGGTGATGTCACAAGGAATGGGTTTTGAAAACGTAGTCATCACAATTAAGCTGTTTTGGTTTATCAATCCCTATTTGCTTATATCCATTGTCAAACGATATTTACTTAATTTATTTGCCAAAGCTTGTTTTACAGCGAAAGTCTAGCGAAAACCGTTACTTTTTAGAAATCCATTTTGTATTTTTAGAAAAAACTGATTTACGTAAAGACCGTCGATTTCATAAAATACTTTATCAGCATACATATTATCGAGCAAATAAATCCAAAATCAAGTTAAAAACAAAACAGTCTAGAAAGTCCCAAAATTACAAACTCTCAGAATTTTAACTCCAAAATAGTAAATAAAACCATAAGTTAATGACTAAAAACAGTTTTATGGAAGAGTGGTCACCGCTGAGTCCCTACTGTATCGATTCACCTAAGTCTGTGGATTACTTGAACAAAACAAACAAACAAAGGTGAGTTTACGTAAACCCAGTGTGTAACCTAACAGAAATAGGCATGCGATACAAACAGAACCATATGCACAGTCAGATACAGATATAGATTTGGACTCAGGCCCATTTCAGATACAATAAACAGATTCAGATAATTAGAATCCTACGTCATTGTAACACCCCTTACCCGTATTCGACTCTGGAACTGGATACAAGGCATTACCACACTTAATATACTTAATCATACAAAATCGGGCCATAAATCTTCATTCCAACTTACAACTTTTCATTCATAATCATATTTTCCCTATTACGGGCCTACAAGACCCGAAACATACATAAAGAGTGGTTCAAAAATTAAACTAGAAGCTTACGGATTCTTAGAAAATTTTTGCTCAAAACAGGGCCACACGCCCTTGTGAAAAGGAACACTTCCGTGTGGGCAGGTCCTGTGGTCACACACGCCCATGTCCCTAGTCTAAGGGAATTTTTATTTTTCATTTCGAACCTACAGAGGTTTTTATACGGCTTGGCACACGTCCGTGTCTATGGACCGTGTCCCTCACACAGCCATGCACGCCAGTGTCTTAGCCCGTGTGTGAAAACATTGACATTTTGTTTATGACGTCAGCAGACATTTAAGGTCACACGCTCGTGTGCTAGCCCGTGTAACGAACTTAATTTTCACAATTAATGTGCAGACTTCACACGGCTGAGACACACAGCCGTGTCTCTGCCCGTGTGTTTATTACTAGACATTCTTTTTTGCTAAATTTGGATGCAGGAGACACACGGCCTATCAACACGCCCATGTGTCTACCCGTGTGAAATATAAGGCTATTTACCAAGCCATTTGCCACCCTGAAAAAGCAACCACACTTATACCAATTCCAGCAACACATGGCGTAACAATAATGCACTTCTAATATCCATAATCAAGACATTCACACATTAATTTCACACGGCATTTATCACGCATATACTTCACACATTACTCATTCAATTACGCAAGCTTGCACTTCATAAATTTCATCATCATTAATTATATAAGTTTAACTAGTATTGGCCAATTTCAATGGACATTTACAAAATGGAATAAGTAACATTAATGGCCAACACATTGGCATATAACAAAATAACAAAGTTTCTATACATGTCATACCCAAAATAATCAAACTTTTTTGTACCCAAAAGAATAGCTTGACAGTGTGAATCGAGCTCCGTCGTCCTACGATCTCCGAGCTAGCTTGGCGATACTACAAGGAAAAGGAAAAGAGAGGGAGTAAGCATAAAGCTTAGTAAGTTTTCATGTAATAGATAACAACATAAAATCTTGTAATAATATCCACATATTACATTATGAATTAACACAAATTCTCAAGCAACATTGACATGGCTTACTCATGATCACTCCTACCAACAACATATCACATACCAGACTCATTTCTCGTGAGTTTCACATACGTACCTGTATCACTCCATCACATAACTTTAGCACTTTTTCCATCTTTAACATAAACTTTAATTCTTTACCCCGTTGAACCACTTGGGATATCGAAGGATACTTAGGAATTGTCATATGCATAGTAAGATGCCAATGCCATATCCCAGATATGGTTTTACATGGGATCACATGTCGATGCCGATGCCATATCCCAGATATGGTCTTATACAGGATCTCATATCGATGTCGACACCATATCCCAGATATGGTCTTACATGAGATCGTATGTCGATGCCATGTCCCAGATAGGGTCTTACATGATTTCATACCGAAGCCAAGTCCCAGACGTGGTCTTACACGGAATCACTATTCGATGCCGATGACATATCCTAGATGTGGTCTTACACAGGATCTCTATTCGGTGCCAAGGCCATATCCCAGACATGGTCTTATACGGGACCTTATTAATCTAATGTCGTGACAAGGGATCCTTTTATTCCTAAAGTTCAACCGGGATTTCGATATAGTAAAACTTTATCATATTTTTCATCAAGACCTCATTAACCAATTTCATAAAAAGAATATACATTTTATGTAATATCAAGCATTTAAATACATAATAACATAATGTTGATTTATTACACACCAACTTACCTCGGTACTAAAATATAGATAGTTGTTCAATTTAGTCCACCACTTTGTTCTTTCCTCGGTTTAAGTCTGGACTTCGTGTTTCTTGATCTATAACGGCAGATTTCACTTATTAAATTATCACATTGACTAAAACAACCCATGAATCATACTTTGGCAAAAATTATAATTTTTCCCCTAAACTTTCACATATTTGTAAAATGATCTCTAGGCTCGTATAATGAAATGTGTTCATTTTTCTCACACCCAAGCCTAGTCGATTCATAATCTCTCTTGTAGCAGCCCAAAATTTTAACTATTTTCCATTTTATACACATATTATTTCATCTTTTGCAAATAGGTCCCTTTTATCAATTTCACCAAAAATCATCTAGCAAAAGTTGTTTATCACACTTGAAACTTTCATATTCTACCATTAGACATCAAAATACATGCATGTCATCCATGGGTAAAATTTTAAACACAAATCCTAGCTCAAAATAGTGGTAGCAATAGCTAAATCGAGCTATGAGGATTTCAAAAATACGAGGAACATCAAAAATGGGGCTAAGAGGTACTTACAATCAAGCTTGAAAGTGAAACAAAACCCTAGCTATGGCTCCTTGAAATTTTTGGCTATGTAGGATGAAGATGGACACCAATTTTTGACTTCTTTTCCCCTTTTTATTAATTTATTAACCAAATAACTAAAATGCCGTTAAGGCCTTTCCTTGAGATTTTTCCCTTCCATGTCCATTTTTGTCCATCATGAGAGATAATGATCTAATTACTAAATAAGGACCTCTAATAAATTTTCTAATGCTATCTCATACTTAAAACTTCTAGAATCTCATATTTTTCAATTTTTGCAATTTAGTCCTAAAAGATAAATTGATCACTAAATCATAAATTTTCTTCATGAAATTTTAACATAATCATGCAAACATGTCATAGACCTTATAAAAACCATAAAACATATATTTCTACTTCGAATTTATGGTCTCGTAACCACTATTCCTACTAGGCCCTAAATCGGGTTGTTACACCCATCCTTTACACACTATCTCTGATCATCCCAACACACTATGTGGGGTTAAAAACACCCACCCATCCCTACACACCATATTGTGCCGTTACGACACGCATCAGATATAGTGTAGACCTGCCAAAAAATAGGCGATGATCGCCGTACAGAACACTTTCTCCGCACATAAATCCTACCCAAAATAGATGTAGATAATAGATACAGAATTACATAACAAACATGCTTAACATACTTAGGTACAAATAAAAGACATGCTTATACAGTATAGTCAGACATATATTTAGTATTCAACTCAGATCAGTCTATTAGAATTTTATCGCATACAGAATATGGTTTATTTAGCCCTTACCAACCCTACAGTAGGCCCACAGTCGATCAAAGCGACCCGTGCGACCCTAGGAAAAATTAAAGACTTATGGGCCAACATACCTGTGTAGCTCACACGGCCTGGCCCAAGAATCCACACGGTCGTGTGTTATGCCTGTGTAGGCCCACACGCACGTGTGGCCCACATACCCAAGTTGGCCTAGCCTGTGTGGCCTACACAACCACACTCGAGCCACCACACTGCTGTGTACTATGCACGACCATGCATTCGTCGACCACACGGCCGTGTTCTCGCACATGACCTACCACACGGGTGACCACACGCCCATGTGGCGTCAACAGATTCATTTTTTGACTTTCGCTGAAATCTCATTTTCTGTGTTTTGGGTACACACCTTTTACGATTTTGATGCAAAAGTACTCTCGAGGCCTTCTAAATCTATGAAAAGGCATCCAATTGCCCAATTAGCAACCAATTTACAAATCAGAAAAGGAAGAAGTCAAAAGTTGAAAGTGGAAAACAGAGAAAAAAATGCCAGAGAGAATAATTTTAGGGAAAACTGAAAAAAAGAAATTGCTAGCATATCCCTAATTTCTCTCCACTAACCCACTAACAACCCACTTACTCAGAATTTCTGTTCAACCAAAACTCTCTTAGTCAAACGAGTAAAAATAAACTCTCTCGCTCGTGAAAGGATTCGAACACAGGACCTCCAACCTTGCAACCCCTTACCACTCAAACCAGCAAGCTCATTCTTATAAGAATTTATAGGTAGTTTAATATAAACCCACTGAACAAAGATAGGGCTTAATTCCAAAAAAAAAAATATAATTTGCTAAAGGTAAAGCTTGAACTTGGGACCTCACACACATACCCAGAACACTTAACCACTGAAGAAGATACACAATTGTGTCAGATATTTACAGGAATAGGGATAAACATATCAAGGTGTTACATGTGACAACTCTCTCCTCTTTAAAAGAATTCTGTCCTCAAAATTCCCTCTGTCACACCACTCGCTTACCACAAATACGAAATTTTTTATTCCCAACTAACCATTACGCTACCGCTGTGCAACTCTGATCTTCCTACCAATTCGGTCTAGACTTTCCTTTATAGAGAGTTTAGGTTTAAACTCCATTTCTCCTATTTTTGTACCTAACTTGGATTGTCTCAAAAAGCTTTCTACAGAAATAACATTAAAGATCCTCTACCCAAACTCTCAAAAATATCACTTACCACAAACATACAAGTACAAATAATTCTTATCAATGTGGAGTACATTTAGAATAGATCGTAAAAGTACATGTATCATTATCAGATGCATATCGACTCTCTTGATGCCTAGTTATATATTCCTGCCTCTGATTCTGTTTTTGAGTCGAAGCTTGTATCCGACTAAAAGAGTGTTGTGAGCAATCCCTAACTCGATGCTCAACAGAGCCACATCTAAAACATTCCCCCATTTTCTGTCAACATTCATCCAGATAGCGCCTATCACAGTAAGTACAGATCAGAACCTGATCCACATTCACAACTGTCTTACCCGCGAAAACCTGTCTACACTGGCTCATTTCCTTGGTCATAGATTCAAGTCAATAGGACCAGCACTCCTCTTATTTTTCACTTTATTTATTTCCTGATTCTTGTCATACGAGCAATTACTCTCTACCGCTAACTTGACTTGATACGTCTGAGGTCGCTCAATCACAAAATTTTGACCCACAGATACCTCTTGGGACACAGCAACGTCCCCAACTTTCTGATTACTGCCCTCAGATTTGGGCGTCATAGCAGATTCATTGATTTCCAAATTAGACTTACTGCCCTGAAAAGTGGACTCGGCTCGGGTCACTCGACAATGTCCATCACACCCTCGCACATTATGGCTATAAGTACTCATTATACTAATCTACAGTTTTAGAAATTTTATAAATTAACTTAGGTTTACTAAAAATCCTAAGTCTAAAGTTTTAACAGAGTTTCTTACAAAATTACTACAGTCCTTAGCTAGAGTAGAGTCACCCTAGCACTAAATTTTTGCTAATTTATCTTGTATAGCTAAAGTAAAGATACTTATAGGATCGGCATCGGAGTCTCGGATTCTCTTTTTACAAACTCAAATATAAAATAATTAAAATCTAATTACACATTTTTTATAAACCTAAATATCAAATTTAATAAGAAATTTGATTTAATTCAAACATATTTCAAGAAGATTTTTGAACCCAAAAATCAAAATCCGAGTTTTACAACCTGGCTCTGATACCACTAAATGTAACGCCCTAAACCTAGTTGAGAAGTTATGACCGAATGTTGAGGAATTACATTAACTTGTTTAAAAACCTTTGTTTTGATCGAACTAAAAGCGTGTTTCGAAAAACATGAAATTCTGGCAAAACTCTTTTAGACGTTTTAGAAAAAAAACCAAAGTTTGAAAACACTTAATTAAAACCTAGAATTTGAAATCAAAGTTGCACATTTTGAAAGTACTGACATGGCCAGATCATTTTAAGTATTAAAACAAACATTTTTTAACACCATTTGTTTATTCACAAAAGAACTCTTTAAGGGTTACTTAGCTTGTAACGGAAAGCTTTCAGAGTTTAAATTTTGAAAAACCAAATTTTATTTTTTTCCCACGAGGTTTTGTAGTATCACATTCGTAGATATCTATATCGACAAATTAAAAAAAACCAGAACAAACCTAAAAAAAATTATAGTCCCCCAAAAGCCTAAATTAAATAATTACGAAAATCACCAATTTTAATTTAATTGATAAAACCATCCGAGCTCCTGCACGCTTTCTGACTCTAATTTACCGATTACCTGAAACATAGAAATAAAATAAAAGGGTGAGCTATAGAGCTCAGTGTATAACTAAAACTCAAATTGAGATTACATACATTATGATATACAAAACAGAAAACCATAGAAAATTTCATAACGACCAGTCAAACAAAATTAACTATGCATGGTTATGCCAATGCAATATTTTTTAGAAAATCATAATGTGAATTTTTCAGGAAACGTCCTACCCAACTCCACTACACACCAAAATAGAGTTCTCCCCCAAACTCATCCCAGGTTGCCTGACAACAATGACCCGCCACCCCGAATTGCCCGACAACAATGGCTTAACAATATATAGTTAAACTGCCAAATCAAATATATGTGGTCAAACCACAAAATTGCATAGATCATTAAACTGCCTGTACAGAATCTTCCTCCTTTAACATTATCCCAAACCCCATACAATGTGTCATGTCATGCATGTACAAAATCAGAATGGTGAGCATGTAGGACATGCTGGCGTACAGTAGCAGAAACAGATGGCATGGAAGTCCATGCTCTACAAAACAGATTTATTAAAGCTATTAGAAACACATCAGTTTTGCCATGAAATCATATGCATGGTTACATAACAGATTCAGAAATACAAATTAACAAAATCATATATTATACAAACTTATACAGACATAGTGAACCAGAACATATCATCAAAACTACCAGTATTATAACATGAATATATATATATATTACAAATATCCTAAACACATCAACACAGAAGCATATTCTCTGATACCATGTTTTCAGGTCTTAATTAAGCGGTACGGACCCTACGGGGAGGCTAAATACAATTCATGAAACAAAATGAACCAAAATGATAGTTTTTAGAAAATAGGCCTACAGGCACGTATGGCCCACACCTACCACATGGCTTGGCATACTACCGTATAGCATCAATAATTTAGTTTTAGGCTTTCTATCATTCACTATTTTTCGATTTTTCCTATACACACCTTGACAAATTTTTATGTGAGTACTACCACGCAAAATCTCGAACCTAAAACGCTAATTAAACCACCAATTGAATGATTTTTTGAAACCAATTCACTAAGATTGACATATCCAATAATAAAGTTACACCGAAGACTTTCGAGTTAAATCCCAAATTAACTCCTTACCTTCAAGAAGTAGCAGCCAATAATGACCCTAGGTTGTCGGAGAACTAACCACCTCGCCAACTTTCATTTATAAACTCAAAAAATTAATAAATGAAACCTTTATCCCACAACTAATGAATAAGAACAGCCCACTAACAATAGAAGAAACTTAAAAGCACTTATGCAATAAATAGATTTTATGATTTGACCTCAATGACGATTGAAATCGCTAAAGAAAAAGGAAAAGAACTAAGTGTTGAACGGCAAGAAACATATGAAACCAACCAAAGAAAAATAAAAATAAAAATAAAAGAACAATAAGAACTAGCAAATGTTAGCTGGAAAAACAAAGAAATAAAGAGGAAAAAAACCAATAAAAGAAAAAAAAACAAATGTGGGAATAAGGATGGAATAAAGCAATAGAACATGGAAATTTTGGAAAAAGGAAATTAATTTCATTTGCTTTTGTTAATTCAATTCTACTCACACTGGGATTCGAACATAAAACCAAAGGGTAAGCTAACATCTTACCATTAAGCTAGCAAGCTCATTCTATCATTAGTTGCGAAAAATTATTTTTAACTTCAATATCTAAAGTCAGGAGTTGGAATAAAAATAACAAAAAAGTTCAAGGGAAGGGTTTTAAACACAAGACCTTAAGCACACACAACTAACACTTAACCACTTCAACAAATTAATTTCTTGACGAAATTCCACAAACTTTTAACATAAAAACAAAGCGTGACCACTCTCACATTTCACTAATTCAATTTTCGCTAACCCGATTTTTGGGATGTGACATCTAGAGTTTGAAAGAATTTTGCAAATGGGGTTTTGAAGGAAAAATAGATAATAAATAAAAGTAAGGAGGATAAATTCTATTAGGATTTGAAAAGGAGTAATTTGAAATTCAAATTAGGATAAGAAGATAAAAAGATATGGAATTTTAATTCTATTTAAATTTTAAAGAAGGATAAGATGTGATTTCAATTTAGGATAGGACGATAAAAGATGATGAAATTTTAATTCTATTTAAATTATAAAGAAGGATACTATATGATATCAAATTAGGATAAGAAGATAAAAGATGATGAAATTTTAATTCTATTTAAATTTTAAAGAAGGATAATATATTATTTAAATTAGGATAAGAAGATAAAAGATGATGGAAGAATGATAAGATTTGAATTCTAGTTGGGATTGGATTAGGGTGAATTCCTAAGATTTACTATCCTTTGGGGTGTCATTGTAATTTTTCAAATGTTTAAGGGCTTTATTGCAATTTTACCAAAGTTAGGGTGCCACCTGCAATTTCCCTACTTTGGCCGAATTTAAAAGGAAAGGGAAGGGAAGAGGCATGAATAAATCTTGGGCAAGGAAAGTGGACTAAGTGATGCTTGGCCATTAGGCTAATGCCCATTTTATGGTTATATTTCACCACTTTTAATATAGAAGCTATCATTAAGCTTGCTCTTTTAAATACATAAAAATTTAAGGAAGAAAATTCAAAAATGGGACGTTTGAACCTTGATTTTCTAAAGGTTTTACTAAGCTCTTAGCCACTAATGCTAGAATTTAATTTTTGAAAATTTTATAAATTCTAAACCCCTAATTTTTAGGATGTGACAAATCTCCCTCCCTTAAAAAATTTCATTTTTGAATTTTAACTGCAGACACAAGAATTGCTTAATCACAAAATCTATTATTTCTTCTTTTAAACTGACCACTATGTTTTCACTGTGCAACTCTAATTCTTATTCTCTTTAACTTCATAAGGGCTTTTTTTAAAGATCTTATTCACTACCATGATCTATCCTTCGGTAATTTCACTAACATTTTGCTCTATCCCAAATTTCCCTATTTAACTGAAATACTATCATTTCTTCGAGTATAAGGTTTATCTACAATTTTCAAGTAAAAGTTCAAGCATTAGCTATTTCCTAAATGTTTACAGTCTAAAAGTACAATTTATCTAAAGTCTCAAAAGTAACAGTGACTAAAGTAGGACCAACATCGAAGTCTCAAATTCAATTTCCTATAGAAAATTATCATTATTTTTTCAGAACTTGTGGCATGATTTTTTTCCAATTTTTCCCCATCATAAAAATAATTTATTCCTAAGCATGCATACTCCTTCAAAATTTTAAATCGTTGTTTAGAAAATCTAAGCTCTGATACAACTAAATGTAACTACCCCAACCCTGTCTAGACGGTAGACCTGAGTCGAAGAGATCACATTAGTCACCAAAGTGATCCTTTCTTTTTCTTTTCTTTTTTCAAATCCATCCTCAATTCTAAACTTGGTTTCTCATAGTGAATAACTCATATTAATCAATCAAAACTAACATTAATTTAGAAACGAAAAATAAATCAATAATCTTTGTATAGTAAATCAACTTGGTTAAAACACTTAATAAATAAACAATATTTTAAAATCATTATCAATGAGAAATAATAAGTATAAACCTTTCTATCTATATAAATACCTGTAACATCCTCAAAGTGGGCCTACTCATTTATATGATAGTCTAATATGTTAAGTTGAGATTGTAAAGGTTGGGCTGACTTTTTGATTAAATATTTGGATTAGGATTAAAGTTAGTGCTCTGGATAATTTAAAGTGAAATATTGGGCTTTAAAAATCTGGGTTAGGTGGCTAATAAATGGTGTTAGCTTATAATTTAAGAAGATGGTTAATTAAGTGACAAGTTGGGCTTGTGGCCCAAAGGATTAAAGTGCATTAAGTGGGCATAAGGTAGCACCTTAAGGGAGGAGAAATTTGGGCCCTGACTGACCGATTGGGCCTTAGGAAATGGGTCAAATTCGGCACTTAGGAGCCTTAGGAGTGGACGGCACACTAGCTACAAAATAAGGATTTTAATTCTTTTATTTTCTTGATAAATATGAAGATAATGAAGAGAAAGATGAGGGCTATTCTCAGGGAGATAAGGGATTAAGATAAAAGGAAGATAAAAGCTATCAGATGACAGCAGATTTGGCCGAAAATCCAACTCTAGGAGGGGAGAGATGGCCAAAATTCCAACTCTGTGTGTGTGGGTATGCCAAAATTTCTCTATAAATAGGGAGTAGTATTCTTCAATTTCGGTATTTTGAAACCCTATTCTTCTCTCATTCTCTGCCGAAATTTCCAAGCCTTCTCTACAGTTTCTTTTTTTCTTTTCTAAGAGCCGAATTCCTTTGTTCATACCCTCATCTCCCATAGCTGAATCTACAAGTGAGATCTCTGTTTTCCCGAAGGTGCACATTAAGCCGTATACTCCTCTTTCATCCGGTGAATTTCAGGATTTTTCCTTTTCTGTGATTCCTTTGTTTTGATCAACTCCTAATCTAAATCATTGTTTCCAAGGCCCTGTCGATTATACTCTTTACTCCTCGAAGCCGAATCTGTTCCATTAAAGCCGATTTGGTGGAAAAGCCGAAGGTAGGTGGTGGTAGGTTTGGCCGAATGGCCTTCCATGATTCTTTTTGCTTTTGCCGAATATTATTTGGGTTAGGATGGTTGTGTGTATCGGTTGGTTTGATATTTGTTTTGGTGGTGGCCGAATATAGGTAGGAAGGTGGCGTTTCTTAGGGAATTTCGGGATTCGACAAATAAGACTCTACGTTAAGGATAATAGATTTTCGCGATATCAAGTGTGTAATACTTCCCCACCATCTAGATCTAATCATAAAATGCATGGTCATAAGATTTATATGTTTTGATAATTGCCAACATCTCAGTTTATTGATGAAAGCCCAATGAGGGTAAAAGCGGATCACCAAAGTTAGTAAATAACATTTAAATGTTATAAGTAAAATGCTTGTATGTGATTGCATGGGTTGGGTTGATGAAAGGAGGAAGTTATACGTTATATGTGTAGCGATTTTTACCGTGATCTGATGTAGCGGCTAATGCCGTAAACTATTATACGGGCTTCGGCCATTATATGTTATAAGGGCTTCGGCCATCATATGTGGATGAGCAGCATGACTGCCATCTTGGCGTGTAGCGGTGTGGGTTGATTGTAGAAATCCCCAATGGTGTGAACGGTTGGTACGGGGGCGTGTAGCGGATGGAAACCTAGGCAAACGGGTTGGGCCTTGCATATTATTTGTTGTTAATTTTTATTATGAGTATTAAACTGTTTATTTTGTCTAACGGGCCTAAGGCCCAAAAATCTAGTGGTGCATGAAGGTTGCACACTGAGTCTCGCGACTCACCCTTTTAATTAACATTTCAGGTGATACCTAGTGCTCCGGACCGGGCTAGAGAGGAACGCAAGGTGGCCATGCAAAAGAATATGTGGATTTGGCAAAAAGACTCAAGTTAATTGTTTTATATCGTATTTTGATTAATGGATTTTAAACTTCAATGTAATAGGGCCATGGGCCACTAGTTCACCTTTTTGTTTTGTAATGGGCCTTTATTGTTTATTGTTTATTTATTTTAAAACCAAGACATGTAATTCAGTTTTAGGCTTTTGATTATTAGGCATATTTTATATAAATTATATTTGGGCTTTCCGTCAACACGATTGGTTTTACTAAAATTTTCCTTAGTGACATACCAGATCTGGTTGTAGTGTTTGGACCGGGTTTGGGGTGTTACAAATTGGTATCAGAGCCCGGTTCAAAACTCAGCTCCAGGGGTTTTTGGGCTCAAACCGTTTTCTAAAGATGGGCTTTTGAAATATACATGTTTTTAGATAATAACAGGTTTTTAGCTCGACATGGCACCTGCGTCTCCGGCCCAAGTCTGCCAGGTAAGTACTCCAAACCATTGTGTGATATATTTATGAGGGCTTAATGGGCTTTATGGGACGTAGACTAAGTTAGAATTAGAACTTGATGGACTCTAGGCTTAGACAAACAAACTCTTAAAAATCCATAAGACTTAACTTCATTAAACAAAACCTGTAAACAAGTCACAAGACTAAAGTGTGGTAACAAGCATATGCACGTGTAGGAGTAGATCCGGAAGAGCTTGATATTTAAGCAGTCCGAGTGACTCACCTCCTCTTCGCAGGAATCTCACCTGGTGCATAGTGATTGTTCACTTTAGCCATGACAGGGTGTGGCAATAGGCATATGCATGTCTAGGAGTGGATTCAGGGAAAGCTTGGTACTTAAGCAGTCCTAGTGACTCACCTCCTTTCCACTAGAATCCTACCTGGTGTGTAGTGACTATTCACCCTAGTTACGAGTACATGTTAACAGGCCAGAACTACAATTAAAACCCGAAAGGGACCAGCCACTTGTTTTTCACAAAAAAAATTAAAAATATCCTACTTTGAAAATAATACCTATGATTTGCGAATATACCCCGATTTACAAAGTCAACAGAATCTTTCTTTAGGAAACAAAAACAACAACAACAAAAAAATATTCTTGAATTAAAAAATTACCAAATTACCCTCGAGTTGTAAATGACCAAAACACCCCTGATTTACAAAATGATCAAATTACCCCTAATTGGCAAAATTACCGAAATACCCCTAGATTTCTAAAATTACTGAAATACCCTCTGATTTCCAAAATTATCGAAGTACCCCTGGGATTACAAAATTACCAGAACACCATTATTTCACAAAATCACCAAGGACCCTATTTTGAAAAATTACGAAAATACCCCTATAGGATAAAATTACGAAAATACCCCTCGGTAGTGGAAAACAACAACAATGACAACCACAACACTTTTCTGTAATGAACACAAGTTCATGAATGTTGATAATTGAATGGATGAACTTGAGACTGTAGTGTGTGTATGAATTTGAAAGAACTACTTTTTAGAACTATTAATCATTAGACTGTTCGCGATAAATTAGTGAAAAGAAATAATGATTCATAAAATTCTTAATTAGATAAACGCAACTCGGAAGAATGAGTTCAAGGGGTTGAGGACGTCCGCCGCATGGACGCGGTAGGGGTAGAATAACCGCATCAGAGCTAGTAGGGTCTGGCCACGGGTCGGGAAATGAGATGCCGGAACTGTTGGCTGTAGAAGGAGAATTTCAGGATGAGGCGCCTAGAGATGATGCTGTATCTCAGGTGATGTTGAGGGTTTTAGAGAGGGTTACTGGAGTAGGCATGGGCACAGGAGCTCAGAAATCTGTGCCAGAATGGCTTAAGGCCAATGGAGCAGAAGTGTTTAGGGGAGTTTCTGGTATAGCCCCTAACACAGTCGAGTATTAGATGAAAGCGACCGAGCGTATAATGGATGACTTAGATTTTACGGTGGAGGAGAAGTTGAAAGGGGTCGTGTCTTTTCTTCGAGACGAGGCTTACCAGTGGTGGCTCACAGTGAAAGAAGGTACTGCTACGGACCTGATTGATTGGGATTTCTTTAAGGAGTCATTCCAAGGAAAGTACGTTGGGGCTAGTTATATGGATGTTCAAAGGAAACCATTCCTGAATTTGGTGCAGGGGAGTAAGTCTGTGGCTGAGTATGAGGCTGAGTTTCTACGCTTGAGTCGCTACGCTCGAGGAATAGTAGCAACAGAGTATGAACAATGCGTTCAGTTCGAGGATGGGCTGCGGAATGAGTTAAGGATTCTGATTACACTACAGAGAGAGAGAGTTTTTGCGGTATTGGTGGATAAGGTTAAAATAGCTGAGGAAGTGAAACGGGCTGAGAGACAGGATAGGGATAAAGATCGGGATAAGAGAAGTTTTGAGCCGTCAGGACCATCTAGGAATTTTCAGAAGAGGCCTAGGACTGATGGGCCAGCTCGTGCACCAGTGGGCCAGAATCAAGCATGTTCTACGTGTGGGAGAACCCATCCGGGGGAATGCAGAATCAGAACCAATGGTTGTTTTAAGTGTGGATCCACAGAACATCTGATCAAGGATTGTCCTCAGATGGATCGGGAGCAGCCAGCGGGCTGAGGTTCTGATCAGACTAGGAGAGGTGATCAGTCTAGACCAAGGGTCGTGGGCGCCTAGAGGTGGTAACGGTTCGGTCAGGCCATGGAGCACTAGGCCAAGGTGCGAGTTATCTTTGAGGCAAGGCACCCGACTTTGGTCTATGCGGGGCAACGCCAAGGGGACGGAGATGCTCCAGATGCAAATAATGGTGCGTACCCTACCATAGTATACTAAGTGGTTATTTTGGCTTTAGAATTTGAGTGCACAGCGAAAGCATAGTGGTGAGACTTAGGTAGTATGATTACTAGTTAGTTGGAAATTTCGAGGACAAAATTTCTTTAAGGGGGTAGAACAGTAACATCCTCAAAGTGGGCCTACTCATTTATATGATAGTCTAATATGTTAAGTTGAGATTGTAAAGGTTGGCCTGACTTTTTGATTAAATATTTGGATTAGGATTAAAGTTAGTGCTCGGATAATTTAAAGTGAAATATTAGGCTTTAAAAATGGGTTAGGTGGCTAATAAATGGTGTTAGCTTATAATTTAAGAAGATGGTTAATTAAGTGACAAGTTGGGCTTGTGGCCCAAAGGATTAAAGTGCATTAAGTGGGCATAAGGTGGTGCCTTAAGGGAGGAGGAATTTGGGCCCTGAGTGACCGATTGGGCCTTAAGAAATGGGTCAAATTCGGCACTTAGGAGCCTTAGGAGTGGACTGTACACTAGCTACAAAATAAGGATTTTAATTCTTTTATTTTTTTGATAAATTCGAAGATAATGAAGAGAAAGATGAGGGCTATTCTCAGGGAGATAAGGGATTAAGATAACAAGGAAGATAAAAGCTATCAGATGACAGCAGAGTTGGTCGAAAATCCAACTCTGGGAGGGGAGAGTTGGCCGAAATTCCAACTCTGTGTGTGTGGGTATGCCGAAATTTCTCTATAAATAGGGAGTAGTATTCTTCAATTTCGGTATTTTGAAACCCTATTCTTCTCTCATTCTCTGCAAAAATTTCCAAGCCTTCTCTACAGTTTCTCTTTTTCTTTTCTAAGAGCCGAATTCCTTTGTTCATACCCTCATCTCCCATAGCCGAATCTACAAGTGAGATCTTTGTTTTCCCAAAGGTACACCGTAAGCTGTATACTCCTCTTTAATCCGGTGAGTTTCGGGATTTTTCCTTTTCTGTGATTCCTTTGTTTTGATCAACTTCTAATCTAAATCATTATTTCCAAGGCCCCGTCGATTATACTCTTTACTCTTGAAGCCTAATCTGTTCCATTAAAGCCGATTTGGTGGAATAGCTGAAGGTAGGTGGTGGTAGGTTTGGCCGAATGTCCTTCAATGATTCTTTTTGCTTTGGCCGAATATTATTTGGGTTAGGATGGTTGTGTGTATCGGTTGGTTTGATATTTGTTTTGGTAGTGGTCGAATATAGGTAGGGAGGTGACGTTTCTTAGGGAATTTTGGGATTCGACAAATAAGGCTCTACGTTAAGGATAATAGATTTTCGCGATACCAGGTGTGTAATACTTCCCCACCATCTAGATCTAATCATAAAATGCATGATCATAAGATTTATATGTTTTGATAATTGCCAACATCTAGGTTTATTGATGAAAGCCCAATGAGGGTAAAAGTGGATCACCAAGTTAGTAAATAATCTATTTAAATGTTATAAGTAAAATACTTGTATGTGATTGCATGGGTTGGGTTGATGAAAGGAGGAAGTTATACGTTATATATGTAGCGGTTTTTACCGTGATCGATGTAATGCTAATGCCGTGAAGCTATATCTGAGCTTCGCTATTATATGTTATAAGGGCTTGACCATCATATGTGGATGAGCAAGATGACCGCCATCTTGGCGTGTGTGATTATGTGGGTCGATTGTAGAAATCCCCAATGGTGTGAATCTGTTAGTGCAGGCGTGTAGCGGATGGAAACTTAGGCAAGCAGGTTGGGCCTTGCATATTATTTGTTGTTAATTTTATTATGAGTATTAAACTATTTATTTTGTCTAATGAGCCTAAGGCCCAAAAATCTAGTGGTGCATGAGGGTTGTACATCGAGTCTCATGACTCACCCTTTTAATTAACATTTCGGTGATACCTAGTGCTCGGATTGGGTGGAGAGGAAGCATAAGGTGGCCATGAGAAGAATATGTGGATTTGGCAAAAGACTCAAGTTAATTGTTTTATATCGTATTTTGATTAATGAATTTTAAACTTCAATGTAATAAGGCCATGGGCCACTAGTTCACCTTTTTGTTTTGTTATGGGCCTTTATTGTTTATTTTTATTTATTTTAAAACCAAGACATGTAATTCAGTTTTAGGCTTTTGATTATTAGGCATATTTTATATAAATTATATTTGAGCTTTCCGTCAACACGATTGGTTTTACTAAAATTTTCCTTAATGACATACCAGATCCGGTTGTAGTGTTTGGGTCGTGTTTGGGGTGTTACAATACCTATTAATAACATGCATCATAATTGATGTAATTTAAAATAATTGTCCGATACCACGATTTTAAATAAAATAATACGATAATTGTTATAATAAATAATAATAAATCATTGGTGGGAACAAGCCGGGACCCTCCGCATGTCAAGTCCACGTCCTAGTCCGTTGGGTTATCTGAAAAGATGGAAATTAGGGGGAGTGAGCTATGGAAGCTCAATGTGTGTCCCTTTAAAATAAACCAAACCAATATTCGAATGTACATGTCAATCATAATAATCAAGTTCACATAATAATCCAATCAATACAATAATTTAATTTTTATCACTTAGACAAATAAAACATTAACATTAAGTTGAATTCAATTGAACAATTCAACTATGGAGTCATAATATCATTTTCATTAGATATATGAAGCTTTATCAGTTCAACCATTTCAACATGTTCTTTTCAATGATTATGCGTGGTATGTCATGCAACATTCATTTAACGTTTCATTTAACATTCGTTAATCCTACCACCAACCAGTAGCTCTCCAAAAGGGAGTTCCTTAAAACCCCCTCTACTTGTTTACTCCGCTCATGGACGTTTACCACTACATTCGTTCAAATACGGTAAGTGCAGATAAAAGCTGCTGATGACTGTGGAAGCATAGCAGCTTCCAATAGAAAGCTGTTGAAGGGATCGTGAGAGCACAGTGCAAAAACATCACAGTTAGGATATGATATAACTGTGGGCACACAGTAAGGCCGTTGTAGTTGGAATTTGCTATGGCTGTGAATACATAGCGAACATTCATTTAACTACGGAGTTACGATCGCTCGCATATAATAGCTTTCAGAGGGATCGTACGGCACAGTGAGATTGTAGTTGGAATCTGCCGTTCTATGGGTACATAGTCAAACATTCGTTTATGCAGTCAATATGAGCTTCTATTCTTCCTCCTTTCCTATCATCCCCCCATGCATATGCAATGCATTCATTCTTTAATGCATTCATTCACTCAATCATTAATACTTTCAACATTCTATTTCGTTGCATAATAACGATAGTCACGATTATATCCACCAGTCAATAGTTCAATCATTTAGGCATAGGAGACGTTCATTCGGCATTTATAACATTGATAAATATAAAATCATTTATGAATCAAGCAATCAATCAAAAGCAATTAAAATCATAAATTTATTCATGCATATAGTCAATCATTCTAATCCTAATCCAGGACCTAACTGCATAATCTAGTTCTCTAGATGCCATTAAAAACCTAATCAGGGACTGAATTGCATAAAATAATTAAAGACAAGGCAAAACTATAATTTTTGAGTTTTAAGGGCCACATGGCTATGTGACCAACCTCTGTGTGAAGCCCTAGGTCGTGTATGATGCGAAGGGGTAAAGGTCCAGGAGCCACACGACCGTGTGTCTAGGCCATATGCAAGGCTCTAGGCCGTGTGCAATGGATCCATACGGTTGTGTGTTAGGCCGTGTGTGGGGCTCTAGGCCGTGTGCAATGCGAAGAGGATGAGGTGCATGAGCCAATGACCGTGTGTCTAGGCTGTGTGCAAAACGTGGATGCAGGGAAAACAAGGGGACATGGCCATGTGTAAGGTCGTGTGATCCACACTGACAGGCTACACGCCCTTGTGGTAGTCCGTGTGCGGTTGGGCAATTTCGAATTTTGACTTGATTTTTATAAAAGAACACACACCTGACTTTTCCGTGACCTCAGGTGACTATCCCATGTTCAAGTTTGATCCAAACACCTACAAAGGTCTTTCAATTGAAAAAGAATACAAGAATCAAGAATGAATTTTCAATATTTGTGGAGATTTTCGACAAAAACGTTAAAGATTTTTAATCGGATTGAAATATTTATCAAAACGCGATATCTTCCATAATTGAAAGGTCCTAGTTGATAGAGGATGAGATACTTATCAATCTTGATAGAAATTCAACGATCTAATGACACGGGTTTCAACAATTTGGGGAAGAACAATTGATGAGGACTTGATTGAATTTTCAAAAACTTTAAAGGATATTTTTCAGCAAAATTTAAGGGCTTACAAGAGTTTTGGAACAGAGAATTTTGAGAGAAAACTAGGGTATAAATAGAGAGAGTTAGGGTTTCAATTTGATAAAATAACAAATAGGGAATTTTAGTAGAATTAAGAAATGACTTAGAGAGTTTGAGGGTTAATGGGCAAATAGCTCATTTGTCTAAAAATCATCAAAAGTAAGATAGGCTAACGTGGATAGAACTTTAGAAGTGACAGAAAAATTGAAAAAGCCTTAACCATACCCACATTCATATTCAAAACACACACAAATAAATACATAAACCATATTACCTGGGTTCTACATGTGCAGAAAAAATTAAAGAGAGAATATTGATTTGAACCTAAGTTCTCAAGACTTCCTTCTACGCTTCTAATCAATAATGCTATGTTTTAATCCTTAATAATTCTAAGAATTCTAATATCTAATTTTTGGGATGGTACATTGTGATTGGCTATTACCTTTTTTTAAGGTCAGAAAATGGGCTAAAATATATAATTCAAGTATACTTTAATACCAAATTGAGAAGTGTGTGTACTTTAGTTACTAAATTGGGCCAAAAAAAAGTTTTAAGTATCAAAACGAGAAAACAATTATACTTCAAAAGCTAATCCGGGAATTAACCTTTTTAAGACATCAAAAGCTATTGTAACGATTTATAAATTGTGCTAACCGGATGGTTCCTTATATATAATTGCACTCATTTTAAACAAGGCAATGAGAAGAGGGGGAGGAGGAGATATGGGAATGAATGGTTTTCTTCCACTTTTTGAAACCAGGCTAGTCCGGAGATTACTCTTGTTTCGACCATATGCAGCTTCAATATTCATGGCTGTCTGCTTCATTTACTTTTATCGACCGAGTTATTTTCCAATAGAAGGCAAAACTAGATAGTAGTAAAGTGGAGGTGTCCTGGAACAAAATTTCAAAGCTCTTGCAATATCGTTTGAGGAAGCCATTAAAAACTTTATCAAAGTTATACATCTATGAACCAATTCAGATAGGATTGAAATATGGGCCCGAAGTGGAGGATATTCTCACAGGTTTGGCCATACAAAGCAGAGATGGAGGTGACTTCCAAAATTGTCCATCAAAACATAGTCCCTTCCTCAATGTACGTAGAAAGATCAGCTTTCTTACTGCATTTACTTCTTGGTTGCTGTAAACTGCTTGCCTCATCTGTACCATGTTTGCTCAGGGGCATCTCTTTGCTACCAAAGGTATGAACAATACCTTCAGTTTTCCATGGTGTTCGGGTTTGAAAGGATTCTTTTCCAACAAGTAAGTCTAACAATTAAACTTTCTTCAAACCACCACAAGATGTCAAGCTCTTGGGGGGCAACAATTTTGTGTGCCATCTTTGTCAACTCTGCATACAGCCTTGCGGAGTTCTTGAGCTGTGGAGGTACAGTCCAGGATTGGTTGAATGAAGGATGTGGATTTTCAAAAGAACAACCTCCTATTTCTTTGCCTTCATAGACAATATCGCAAAGCTACGTGGATTTCAAAGTTGGTGTTTATCATTAGCGGAAAGGTAGCGGGTGCTTATTGGAGATACAAGCAAGAGGTCATGGAATTTGGGTCAACTCCACCAACGTCTACTTTACAATTTTATCAGCATATGCTCTGTTCGATCAGTAAGCTTCATTTGGGAAGTAAAAAAGGTTGCCTTCAATGATATTCCTACAAAGGTTTTTCAACCTATTTGGTTTGCAGAGACCTCTGCTGTGTTTCTGTTCTTTTAAACTTGCCTATTTATGAGGAGCTGTCCGTAAAATGCCCGACTCTATAACATATCAATCCCTCAATTTTGCTCAATTAGCCTGCACAATAGCCATGTACTAGATTCATGCTATGCAAGATGTATTTATCAAGTAAAACTTGTGGGAATAAGATAGAAATTACAAGCAAGGTCAAGAGTGGTACTAAACTTTTAATGGAACGAATAAGTTTGATCCTCAAAACATGCAATTTCCTATCCTAATTCTCTTGGTGTACATCCTCCCTTGTAGCAAAAACATAGAGTACATAAAACATGAAATATCATTAAAAAAAGAAAAGAAAAGAAAAGTTCAAACTTCAGAAATAAGATTGCTCAATGGTGCAAATAGAAAAATAGCAACCTTAAAGACTTTCCCAAACTGTTTATGGATCTAGTCTTTACTTGAAAAAAAAAAAAATTGTTCTTTTAACTTAAGTACCTTCCATATTTCATCAAATAAAATTACAAATAGGCTTTTGATCTCCATCCTCCCATCCCAGATTTGTTTGCAAGCGGATTACTGAGAAATACATAAACTCAACCAGAAGATTATACTTAGCAGTTTTTCATCACCTATTTTAACTGCAACCAAACTCTTTCTAAACAGATGATTGAAGGCCAATGATACCTGCTCAAGAGTAAAGAACCATATGTTAGTGAGTTCCACATGAATGCAGCATTAGATCTGACAGTCCATATATTCGAGTCATTTTTTCATGTCATATGTTATATTTATTTTTTATATGCCATGTTTGTATCGTGTTCAATATTTCTAAGACAGTGCAACAACTACACAAAGGAAGAAGCAACTATGACAAGCTTGTGAATCATTTATATATCACAGCTACATTCAGGGGTGAATCCAAAGATTTTTCTTAAAGGGGGCCGGAATTGAATTATAAATTTTTGAGAGGTCAAAATATAATTTTATCATCTTTTAATTTATGATTTCATTATTTTCTGAAGGGACATAATAGAATTTTTTCCATTTTTTTTGTTGGGAGGGGGGGGGGGAGTGCAATTTGATCATATATTAATTTATAATTTAAACACTTCTTAAGGGGCCTGCATAGCAATTTTTCCATTTTGGAGGGCCCACGGCCCCTCCCCTTTAAAATTTGCCCCTGGCTACATCCAGCTAACTTGATTTTGGCATGCATTTTGGCAACACCAAGCCATTGACGAACTGATGCTCTAAGAAAACAACAATAGGAAAACTAATACTTACCACATCCGACTCTTGCACCTGCATTCCCTGTCGTCTTGCTAAGTTCATGCCCACCTACATATTAGTTATTATAATTAGTCAAAACCAAATGGTGAAAACAAAAAGTGATTTCTATGGGCCACTGTATACAAGCCATGAGCAGAATACGAATGAAAATGATCAGACAATGGTCACACTAAGAGAGATATATAATGAATGACAAATAATTATGTCAGACAAGAAAGAGTAAGAAAAGCAAAAAATGTTGGAGCAGCCTATTGGAAGGCAATAGAAGCAGCATCCTAATACATTTCAGGACATCATCAGAAGCCATGTCCCCAAACCTTTTTTTAACCAATCAAGCAAAAAGAAGTGGCTTAATCACATCAAGCCATTATTATAAACATCTCGAATGAAAGGAAGATCAGTATTGAATGCAAAGATATTAATATATCTTATAGTTTATAAACAATAATTGACTTGGATATACTGTTAAAATGATCAATGGTTTAGCAACTAGTGTTCCCATTCAGAAGTGCTCAGTGAACTTTTTAGCTCCTTAAATCTCTTTGAGGGGCTCTTAAACATATAACTTGTTTGACTAGTATATAACTGCTTTCAACACTGGACTGCTTACTATCTTGTATCATGGACCATTTACGAAAATGAGGCTGTTTTCAGTACATATTTTATCCCAAGTGAGACCAAATTTGGAAAATTACATATGGAATCATCATATCAATTCTAACAACTTGTCATCATCATATAACTAAATTGTCTACAAGTTCACAACAAAACATATCCTTCTTTTTACTAATAAACAATGCAGTTTAATGATACATGCAAACTCTAGTAATTTGAAAAACCAAACATTTCACCTTTGCCGAGATCATCAGGATCAGCATGCACAACAACTGCCCTCCCTAAAATGGAATGCTGTCCGATAAGTGGAATCTACAAATGGAAACAAAGAGAAGAACAATTATTATGGCTAAGTGTAATTCATCTTCAAGAAACCAAAATTATAGGAGACTAAGTATATTAAAAGAACTTAACAAGTGTCACTACCAGTCCAAAGAACAAAATCAATTCATTGTCACAGGCCACCAGAAAAAAACAAAGAAAAATGAAAAATTTAATTTCTAAGAAGAGAAAAAAAAAACACCACAATTCAGTACCTGCCAATCTTTAATTGAGACCTCAGCAACCCCTGCAATGGAGACATTGCATTATTATTGTAAAAACTATAATTCATTCATAAATAATAGTCTATCATAATCATATAAATGACAGAAACAGCATATACCATCAGGGCCAGCAATGATATTACCCAAATCACCAGCATGGCGCTCTCCATCACTTGGAGCACCATGATCCTTCTTTAATGGATTAAAATGAGGCCCTAAAGTATATATATATAAAAAAAACTATAAGCAACAAAAATCACCATATGTCATATAGAGGGAAAGAAATAAATGAATAAACCAAAATTTGACCAAACATTTGCATAAATGCTAAAACTGTATACTCATATCAGAAAAAGTGAGGGGGGAAAACCACTTTAATGATAAATGACATCTACCGAAATTCAACAAATTTGTAAAAAGAAAATTCCATTTTAAACTAAATGATATGTACATAATTTATGCAAATAGCATAAGTTAAAAGATTTAAACTTCACCAAGGAAAACACCCATCTTAGTACTATAAACTACATCGACCTTAGTTAAATACACAACTTGCATAAATGTCAAAAAATTAAATTTCATATCATTAAAAAAAACAAAGCAATCAAAGGGAATTGGATTGGATAGGGAAAGATGAGAAAAGTGGGAGAGACACCAGTGGAATTGCAGCCATTGGTGGTATCACCGAGGGCGTGGATATGGAAGCCATGAAGGCCAGGAGAGAGGCCTGTTATCTTTCCTTGGACATGGGTTATCCCTATATTAATAAGAAACATTAAAATCCAATTGTCTCAGAAGATGAAGAGACATAGAGAAAGAAGGAAAGAGGGAGAGAGAACCATTTGGGATTTGAGTGAAGTGAATAAAGCCTCTAACGTTGGTATCTCCAGTGATGAGAGCCACAGCTTTGAGTGTTGCTTTAGAACCACCTTCCATTTCTTTATCTTCTACAATTGCTCCCTGTTCAATCTTCTTTCTTTTTCTTCTTTTATTAAATTACTATTCCTTTGTTGAATAACTTAATACTAATTATTTCTCCTAAAAAAACAATAAGCCTTAATTAAACCTAACCCAAGTTGAGAGCTAAATAATTGTAAAAGAAAATAGAGAAAATGAAAGTAAAGTGAAAATTTTTAAGGTTAATGAAAGAAAATCATATATGTTGAATATTTAAAATTAATAACCTTAAAATTACTATTTTCTAAACTCTTGTATTTTAGGCTGGTTTTAAGTTTGAATTAACACAATCTTGAATAGGTGAATTTAAATTTAATGATTAAGAAAATTATGATTCAAATATATACATGAAGAAAAAAAAGTCTGCCTTTTGGCACGTTTCTTTAAGTTCTAAACTTTATTTTGTCATTCATTGATTTTCAGTCTCCCTTTCTAATTGGCTATTGTTTTGAGTGGGATTTTTCATGGTTTTTATGGAAGAAGATCTGGCGAATCTAAGTCTGATAGATGACGAGGAAGAAGCCTTTCATGAGGAAGCAGCGGTGGTGGAACATTCTTATCAATGTTGTTTGGTGGGGCGATGCCTGACTGACAGTGTCGCCCACTTCCCTTCATTTCGGAACACCATGGCTGATCTTTGGCATCCCCTCAGCGGTATTTGCATTACAGATTTAGGGGACAAAAAGTATCTTTTTCAATTTTTTCACGAGGTTGACATCCAAAAGGTTCTTGCTGGCACGCCATGGTCTTTCAACAACCACCTGCTTATATTACAAAGAATTCAAAATGGAATTAAACCATCAGATTTGCCGTTAAATTTTACTGATTTCTGGGTACAGGTATATGAATTGCCTACAGGCCTGATGACTGAAGCGATGGCTAAACAGTTCGGTGATTTTTGTGGAAAGTTTAAAGACTATGATTCTACTTCTCTCGTTTCGGGGATCAAGAACTATATGCGTATTCGTGTGTACTTAGATGTTATTGTCCCTTTGAAACGTAAGAAAAAGATACAAATTGGGACTTCCATGATCGTTTATGCCCGTTTTAAATATGAAAAGCTTAGTTTATTTTGTTTTATCTGTGGAAAATTGGGACATGGGGAAAGCTATTTCCCTTATCGATTGAGAATCGAGCCATCAAAAATTGTTTTTGGTTGGGACCTTTCATTACGGGCGGAGTTAAGGCGGCGAAATATGGTGGCAAGTAGGTGGTTGCACGACGCAGATGGTTCACAGTTTGCCGTTGGAAATTGGGAAAGTTTCAATCATGGTAATTCATTAAATGTGGAGAAAGATACAGGGCGAAAAGTGGAAGGAAATCTTGGGCACCAAATTTTAAATCCCAATCAAAATTTCCCAGATTCCAATCAATAAAATATCACAAATGGACAAAAACAGAGGCGTTATTGGAGCAAGGAGGAATTGATTACGAATGGTATGATGAATAGGCCCATGGAAATGATTTTAGAGGAGGAAAACAACCCAATTGCAATAGTGGAGGGCAAGAAACATCAGCGGACTGTAGCAGGCCCCCGTGATTCTTTTGGTTCGGAAGCTGGAATTGGTCCTTTGACTTTAGCGGCTAGCTCTGGTGAATAGAGCAGCCGGAAGCAATGAAAATCCTAAGTTGGAATGCTCGTGGTTTGGGGGGACCACGGACTGTTAAAAGGCTCAAGAATAAACTGCGAGCCATTAATCCCCTAATTTTGTTTCTTATTGAAACAAAATTGTGTGCTAAAAAGATGGAGTTAGTCAGACTGAGGTGTGGTTTTGAAAATGGAATCGATATTGGGGCGATAGGTACCAAAGGGGGATTATATTTGGGTTGGAAAGGGAAATCATTGATTAGTCTTAAAAGTTTCTCTTCTTTCCATATTGATGTTGAGGTTCAGGATGAAGAGTATGGCGCTAAGTGGTGGTTGACAGGGTTCTATGGAAGTCTGGATGAACGTCACAGAGCCGTGTCTTGGAATCTGTTGAGACAGTTAAATTACGACCACAATACTCATTGGGTCGTTTTGGGGGACTTCAATGAAATTGCAAATTCCTTTGAGAAGAAAGGCGGACGTCTTCGCCCAGAACGTCAGATGCTGGATTTTCGCATGGCATTAGAGGATTGCAATCTAAACGACTTAGGATTCACTGGTCGATGGTTCACTTGGGAAAGAGGTAGATTTATTACCACTAATATAAGAGAGCGGTTGGATCGGGGAGTCGCTATGTTAAGATGGATGGGGTTATTTCTACACTATCAGGTTGATCACTTAAGTCATTCTTTTTCCGATCACTGCCCTATTCTACTAAATACCATGGGAGGTGGATGGGATGATCAAAGATACAGTACAAAGACGTTCCGGTTTGAGGCTAAATGGTGCCTAGATAGTTCCTTTGAGGACATGATTCGGAGATGGTGGAATGATATTAATGGGAGCATACCATACAAATTAGAGAGATTGAGTCGACAAATGCAAAATTGGAGTAAAGCAAGTCGTAAAGAAGAGAAGAGAGATCGAGTTGTTTTAGAAGAAAGATTAAGTTATCTCTTTGATCAGGACATTTCGGATGAAAATTTAGCTGAAATTTCAGAGGTTCAGTTGGGACTTAATTTGGAGGATGACAAAGAAGAGTTGTTTTGGGAGCAGTGGGCTCGTGTTAATTGGTTAAAGAATGGTGATCGGAATACCAATTTTTTTCATAAGGCTGCCAACCAACGTCAGTTTCGTGGCCGAATTTCTGAGTTGTATAGTGAAAACGGTGAAAGGTACACATCATCGGATGAAATTTTAAAGCTTGCTTCAGATTATTTTGAGAATCTTTTTACTGCTTCAGAGATGAGTTCAGACGAGCATTTGTTTGGCCTTGTGAATAAAAGAGTTACTGATGGTATGAATGTGTCTTTACTTAAACGGTTCATGGAATAAGATATTTCCTATGCAATAAAGACGATGACATTTTTGAAAGCTCCAGGGGTAGATGGTTTCCCTGCAATTTTCTTCCAAAGATATTGGCACATTGTTGGACCGGAAGTATCCCATTATTGTCTTGGTATTTTGAATGGCCAATTTGAAGTAGGAGAAATCAATAAAACTCTAATTGTTTTGATACCAAAGGTTGAAAAGCCAAAGAATATGTCTCAATTCAGACCTATAAGCATTTGTAACGTTGTTTACAAAATAATTGCGAAAGTCCTGGTCAATTGCATGAGTGACATATTGGGTGATTGCATTAATGAGGCTCAAGGAGCTTTTATCCCTGGGAGACTTATTTCAGATAATGTTCTGATTGCTTACAAGGTTCTTCATTTGCTCAAGATGAAAAAGAGAGGCAAAAAAGGGAATTTTGCTCTTAAGTTAGACATGAACAAAGCTTATGACCGTGTTGAATGGGATTTTCTGACAGGGATGATGAAGCATTTAGGTTTTAGTGATGATTGGATCGTCCTTATTATGAGGTGTGTATGCTTGCTTTCTTACTCTATTTGTCTTAATGGACTGAACAGTGAATGGTTTTCTCCCTCACAAGGATTGAGACGAGGAGATCCCCTCAATCCTTATCTATTTTTAATTTGTGCTGAAGGCTTCTCCACGCTCCTCTAAGACGCTAAATAGAAAGGTTGTATGGTGGTTGCACCTATTGGTAGAGAAAGATTTTCTATTAACCATTTCTTTTTCGCTGATGACTGCATCCTTTTTGGAGATGCCTCGAGTGAAGGGGCCATAGCGGTCCGAGATGTTATCCAGGAGTACGAGATGATTTCTGGGCAGAAGGTGAACTATGATAAGTCCTTAATTTATTTTGGAGCTAATGTGGATGATGAAGTCAAAGAGGATATTATAAGATTGTTGGGGGTTCGGGTGGCTTCGAGCCCTGAAAAGTATTTAAGGTTGCCTATGATGGTTGGTAGAAGGAAAACATGGACTTTTGCTACTTTCGTTGATAGATTCAGAAAACATGTTGAAGGATGGAGCTTACGCTATTTGTCAATGGGTGGTAAGGAGGTTTTTATTAAGTCAGTTTTACAGGCAACACCAATTTATGCTATGCAATGTTTTATTTTCCCTAAAGGTTTGTGCCGAAAGCTCAAAAATATTATGAACAATTTATGGTGGTCTAATAACAAAACACTAAAGGGAATCCATTGGAGTTGCTGGGAAAAGCTTTGTAAGCCGAAGTACGAGGGCGGGATTGGTTTTAAAAATTTAGTTTTGTTTAATAAGGCATTTTGGCAAAACAAGTTTGGCGAATTTTAACTCAGCCTCATTGATTGTTAGCCAGAGTTTTAAAAGCTCATTATTTTCCGTTTTTAGATATATTATCAGCGAAAGTTGGTTCTTACCCATCTTTTACCTGGAGAAGTATTTGTAGCGCTCGAGAGCTGATTGATGAAGGGGTGCTGTGGCGGGTTGGTAAGGGTGATCGCATCAACATCTTGAATGATCCCTCGTTACCTAGAAGAGAGAATAACAGAGTTGTAGTTCAGGATATTAGAGCTATGTGGACAACTGTTAATCAACTTATGAAGACTGCAACTGGTACTTGGAATAGGGATTTGATTCACCATTTATTTGATGAGCATATAACAAATCGTATCCTTGCTATCCCTATCTCTAGGGGTAGATCGGATGACTCCCTTGCTTGGAAACATGAAGGGTCCAGGGAATATACAGTGAAAAGTGGTTATCGAGTTCTAAATACAACTCATTTGCAAAATAGTACAGACAGAGACTCTAATGTTGATGACTACAAAGATTTTTACAATGCCCTATGGTCTCTCAACATTCCAGAGAAGATTAAAATACATGATTGGAGAGTGTTCAATGATATGCTAGCACACTTTAGTAACTTGGCGAGAAGGACTTTGAATGTGGATGCAGTTTGTCCACTTTGTAAGGCAGGGCGAGAAGATCTTGATCATCTGTTGTGGTTTTGTGGCATTTTACAAAGTGTGTGGTCCTCTTTACAGGTGAAGATACTGTCTTTTGAAGAGTCGTTGTGTTGTAACCAAAGATTTGCCAAAACTTTCTATGCAGCAAACGAGCAACAAAAACGTTTCATTGCAATATCTTTATGGTGTATATGGTTCAGAAGGAACAAACTAATCCATGAAGGGGTGAAATTCTCAATGCAAGAGGCGATAGGGTTTATTTGTGGTTATATTCAAGAAATCGATCTATGTCAAGAGAATCTTCGCCCTTTTCACAAAGTCATGACAAAGGATCTTTGGAGACCCCCGGATAATGGTTTTATTAAACTAAATTTTGATGTTTCTTTCCAGAAACATGACAGGTTAGCCACAGTTGCAGTTGTTGCTAGAGATTCAATGGGAGATATTAAAGGGGCAGAAACTTATCTTTTTGAAAATGTAGAAGACCCGTTTGTTGCAGAAGCAAGGGCGTGTGAAAGGGCACTACTGTTTGCAGCAAAGATGGGTTTTCGGCGATTGATTGTTGAAGGAGATTCATTGACAGTTATTAAAAGCATCAAGAAGCACAGATTAGATAAATCGGTACTCAGGCCGATTATTCAACATATTGTCCAGATGGGTTTATGCTTTGAGGAGATTTCATACCTTTATGTGCCTCGAACGATCAATGGAGTGGCTCATACTCTGGCACTGGAAGGTCGGCGGAACAAGTTTTATGGTTGCTGGGTTAATGGAGTACCAGGTTCCGTAAAGATGCTAGCAAGTAAGGATCGATTGGCATGGAGTCTAATCCATTGAAGTTTTTTAGCTTGGAAGTTGGAGAAGGTTCTTTGAATCTCCAAATCTATTTCTAAGCATTTGCTTATCCTCTCAGTTTGGTTTTTCTGCTAATGGAGAGCATTTTTTGGGGCTAATATTTTGGTACATGGATCGTTGTGGTAGCTGGCTTCCAGAAGTCTGTTTGGTTTTCTTTTATTTTGACGTTTTCTTTATTTTTTGTTGAGTGCCAGTTGTTTTCCTTTTCTACTTTATGTTTTGTCTTTTCAGTTTACAGGCTTTTATGACGCTTGCTTTCTCTGTTTTTGAGCCAGTTATATCAATATCAGTCCTTTTATTTTAAAAAAAATAATAATCGTAAAAATTAAGGAAATTATTATTTATTATAATTTTTAATTATTTTTTATAAAATAATTGAAGTAAAAGGTTAATATGATAAAAATAGTAATATGTATTTTAAAAAGAAAATCGCTTTCTTTTCTCTAGTTTTCCTCTAAATTGAGTAACTCAAAACTAAAATTTATTCAACTCTCTTTACTTTCTTTAAGGTTAATTTTTTATGATTAGTTTTGTTACCTAAATTATTCATTAAATTTAAATTTAAATTTAAAATTAGAATAAAATTAAAATAAAATTTTTATTTTTTTTTACTTTCTCTCCTTCCTTCTTTCTTCTCTTTTTAAGCTATTTTTAATTGTTAGATAACTATAATTTGTAAATACTTAAAAAAAGAGATATTTTTAAAAATAATACGTGAATTTTGAATTAGATGATAAAGGATTCAAAATTGAGGTTATAAAAAAAAAAAAAAAAAAACTCACCAGAAATTGAGTTTGGTCGCTTTAAATTTGGCTAAATTTTTTGACAAGTTTTTTTAATTTACCTATCATCAAAGTTCTTGTGTGAAGAACAAAAGGAGCGAACATATTTTTACATTTGTTTTAAAAAATTTAATGAAATAATATTTAATTTTAGTGGATTTTTAATTATAAAGTGTCGTGTGCCACAAAATGATTACTTAAGAATTTTTAACTATTACTCTTTTTGTTTTAGTAATTTGGATAATGAAATATAGCTTAGGTATAACTTATAACCGGAGAAAAAATTTAAATATCAACTTGAAAAAATTAATTTAAATATCAATTTGTGATTTGAGCAAAACAATAAATTTTAATGAATTTATATTTGTCCTTTTGGATTTTCTTAATTTTTATTTCTCGTACTAATAAAATTATGTTTAATATCAAATAAGATTACAATAATGTGATTATGAATTTTCTGCTTTTATTAAGAATTGTAAATTTAATTTCTATATTTTACTTTGAAAAAATTACTTCTCTTTAGTAATTAGTCCATTAAGTAAACCGTAATTCTGAAAACATAGTTTCACAATATATACATAAATAATTAGTAAAAATCAATAATTCAATACTGTATATACATTAAATTAGTAAAAAGTAATAAGGCAATTTTACCTATTTTTCAACAATTTGATTAATTTCTTAGTTTTTATAAAATATAAAGATCAAATTTTAACAAACTAAAGTGTTAGGCTCAAAAATACCAAGCGGGGTAAATTGGTATTTTAAAATTCTTTCAAACTTTTCTAAATGATGAGAAAATGAAAAGAAAAGCTTGGACAATTTATCAAGGATTTTCCAATTTACTATATTTGAATTGTACCTTTTAAGGAAAAGGTACAACTTTCACAATCCCTAATTTTTTTACAAAGCTAAGATAGAACATTATCCTTAGTTTTTATGGCTTAACTAGAATCCTTTATTTTTTACAAGGCTCTACTAAAACCCTTTACAATTCACTTAAGGTTTTATACGTCAAAAACTTTTAAGTAATCTTTTACAATCCAAAAGAAATATGTAAATGATCTGTCATAATTTGATATGTAAAATGAGGCTCCCCATTACACTTAACGAGCTTATATTTGAGCAATTTAGATGTCTTTGTTGTGTTTTTAGTTAGTTTTAGTTCTTTCCATTAATAAGTGAATAGTGTGCATTTTGTGCTATTTTGAGACCCGAGATGGCCAATTGGCACATGAGGAATCTAACGAGGCTGGTGAGTGATGCAAGGAGTCTACGGTGGCTCGAATAGCACGAGAACATCACCTAGAAGGGAGGGTATCGCGGTATCGAAGCATGGAAGTTGTAATAACCCTGGCAGTGTTAGAAACAATGAAGATTGAGCCACCACAGTCGTATCGCGATACCCAAAACTCCCAAAGGACCCCCATTTCAATATTGTCGAGGATATAGCGATATTGGACCATGAGTATCACGATATCACTGTCGAAGGAAGACAAAAAATGACCATAGGGGTAGTCCTTGTCGAACATGTCTCCCAACCAAAATTAGGTGATGAAGGGCAATTCGATCACTATTTTTTTGGGTCTATAATTTGCTAAAAAATGCCAAAAATTAACTGAACAAATATACACTAAACACTTAACTCTTTTTCATTTTTTTTAATTTTTCTCTTCATCTTCTAGGGTTTATTCTTTTTCATTATAACTTTAGGAATTAGGATTATTTTTTCTCTTATTTTTCTCAGTTTCCATAGTTGTTAGTTAACACTATAACTAGATTTATTTACTTGTTTAGTACATTAAACTTCTTGTATTTTTTAGTTTAATCCTAGTTTCAATGCAACTCAGTTTCCTTTTAGTTTCATCATTAAAAATCTTATTTTTAAGTGTTCTTTCACATTTCCTTTGCTGCCATTATTATTATTTTCAAGCTTCTTAGAGAAGAGCCCAAGCTTTTCTCCTTTTTCTTGTGTTTTCCATTTATGCCTCTTGTGTGTGATTATCTTGTTTTTGTTTTCTTAAGCATGATAATGGGTAATTAAATATAAAGTGGGAGGTTGATGGAAATGTTAGCTAGTTAACTTTTTGGGCCAGGGACTAAATTAAAAAAATTAGACTAAATCGAATAGACTTCAAAACTTAGAACTAACGCCCCTAAAGGAAAATTAAGATAAGTGAGACTGAGAGAAGATCTTATTGGGCACAAATTTGATAGTCCTAAGTTAGTTGAGTGAGGTCGAGCGATAAATCGGACTAATTCATCTAACCTGGTAAAATTGAGCCATTTTAGGAGTTTAAGTAATTTAGTTCCCTAATTTGAGGGTTAACTAGCAACATGGAAGTCAACCGACCACTACTTGTTATTAATCAGTTAAGTCATAGTTATGCTTGATTTACAATTTAGTTCTTTTCCATTTCTAGGTAATTAATTAGTATAATTTACCTCTTGTATGGCTTGCCGTAATATAATTTCTTAGTAAGTAGTTAGCTAGACTCCTTTAATTACATGTTTGTAGTTTAGAAATCACTTAATTGCCAACCTATGTGGGTTTGATCCTTGGAATACTCCGATGTTCCATTGAACATTAGAAATATTACAACTGACCTATCACACTAGCCGGCGATTGACGCAATCAGTAAACAATGAAGGCCTCTAAAAGGTATGTGTTTACAAGTGTTAAGCTCTCTTGAAGAATGGATGTGAGAATAACAATAAGATTTAAAATAAGAACCCAAGAGATGTGTACAAGAGAAATTGAATAAACAAATATTTTATGCTTTTCTCTTTATTTCTATGCTTGGATGTTCTTCTTATGTGTCTTCAAGAGTTCTTGACTTGAATATATACCCTCTAATTGATGTTTGGATGTTTAGAGTTGTTGAAAGGAGTTTCTAGCCATTGGAAGAATTAATCTCAAACATTTAATATAGTCTGTAGGGTCAAGTCTCAATACTTGAGGGATAGGTATCGAGACTTGGCTAAACAATAGTCGTTAGAAGTCTTGAAGTCTCAAGAGTGGATAAACAAGTCTCATGACTTAAGGGTAAGTCTCAATACTTAGACTAGTAAGTCTCGAGATTGCACTACTCTCATTTATCTTTTGTGTACTATTTTCATAAATCTCGATACTAGCCACCTAAGTGTCGAGACTTAACTTCTAGGTATCGAAACTTAGGCGGTAAACTGCAATACTATACCCTTCTTGAAACCTGTATTTAAAACTATTTAAGGTGGTATTGAGACTTGTATAGATATGTCTCAATACTTAGAAAATGTATTTTAAGGCTTGGAAACTATTTTAAAGGGTCTTGAAGTTACTCAAAAATATTTGTGAATTGTCTAAGTCATTTGAGAACATTATTTTGAGTTTGAGATGCTTGAAAATAAATTAAACATATTTGATAAAGGAATTTTGAAATTTATTTGTTATATCAAAATATTTGAAAATCAAAGCTAACAATCTTCCTCTTTTTTTATATAACAAAACTTTTTAGAAAAATTTACTTTGAAAAAATTCCACTAAATCAAATGTTATTTTCAAGTTATACTCCTTTTTTTGAAACACTTTATGAAGACATTCTTTTGAAAACTAATTTGCTTGAATTTCATAAGAACAGAAATTTTGTGAAGATTTGAAACTCAAGATTCAATTTTCAATATTTATTAGCAATGTTCCAAATTTGAATTTGAATTTGTTTTATAATTTCATTTCTTGGGGCTCCCCAAGGCGACACACTCAATTAGATAAATCCCCGATCTAAAGGTTCTTGCAACTAAACTTTCAATTCAATCGGAGCCATTCTGTATGGTGCAATAGAGATTGACGCAGTACTAGGTGCTACTTTAATAGCAAATTCAACTTCTCTCTTAAGAAGAAGTGATATGTCACATTTAATTGTGGCAAACTAAATTCTTTTCGGCAATTAACGAACTTGTTTTCTAGTGTTTTCATATGTTTTTATTTCATTTTTTGTTTTTATTACTTTATGTTTAATTAATGCAAAATAAGCATTTTTTACGCAATTTTGAGCAATGTCATGACCAAATGGGCCAATACGGGCCTAGGATGATTTAACAGCTTCAATTAGTGTATAGGACACAGTTTTCGGGCTTAGAAGATGAAGGACGATTCAACGTCTCGACACCAAGGATTGGTGTCGCAATACCAGGCTTCAAAACCATAATATTTACATTCAAAAGGGAGTGTTGCGAATCAACACTATTTAGGTTAGATCATAAACTCTATAAATAGACATGTTAAGCCTCATTTTAGGAGGTTGTTAAGTTTTTGTTTAGGCTTAGCCAAGTGAGCCTCTTAGTTAGTTTTAGGGTTTTTATTTTCAGTTTTTAGTTTATTTCAATTTAGTCCTAAAGCAGCTTTTATTCTTATCTAACTTGGATTCAATTTCGATCCAAGCTTCCAATTAAATAGGTTTATTTATTTTTTTTCAATTTCCAATCGCAATCAGGATTATCCTCGCAACTGTTAAAGGAAATTTAGCTTTCACATGCAAATCAACATCGAAAAAAATTTATTTTTTATTCCTTTTTCTTATTTAATTTTCAGTTTTGTATGTTGAATGTGAATTTAGAGATTATTGCATCTAGATCCATAAGTGACTAGTTTCTTTAAGGAGACTAATGAACGGATGTGTGGCTACTTAACAGATGAATTAGGGTTTGAATATGAGTTAGTTGGTTTAAATTATGTGTGATTAAACCCTAGGAAGTGACAGCCCTAGGAAGTAATTTAGGATAAACGAGAATGAGAGATAAGTTTACAGAGTAAATCATAATTTATCCTAGTCAATTAAATGAGGTTGAGAGATAAATGTGTATTGGTATATTAGTTAATTAGTTAGAGGTCGAGAGGTAATAACTGGTTAATCAATAGCTAACTCGATAAAACTGGAGTTCTAAAATTAATTAAGAACACTGAAGTGAGTTAATCTTTTGACTGCTTAACTTGATTTAATTTTGATTGTTATTTGGTTGCTGTTAATTTAAAAAAATAATTAAAAAAAAGTTATCTTGGGGACTAAATTGAAATAATGAAAAATATTTAAAACAATCAAATTACAAAATTATTAGTAGATTAATGAAATTAAACATCTAAAACCTTGGTATGTAAATTTTCAAAGCATTTCATAGACATTTGGGACTCCACTTACATCACAAAATCTAAAGACTAAATTGCAAAGTTATGAAAACATGTCATGGACAAGCAAGCACCACGTCGAGACGACTCGATGTAGTGCATTGGGACGAGCTCTGGAAGAGGTTCCTCATCGAGACAACTCGATAAAGGAAGTCACGACGACATCCCACATTAAGATGTCATCCAAATAATGTCGAGATGTCGATTGCACTTCCAGTCCGTAACCTACATTTTTCAAGTTTAAGACCTACCACACATACCATTTTGTGCATTTGAGGCTATAACATGTCATATTACCTTCAAAAAGCAATTAGAACATGCTCACATACACCATAACATATCATAGCGAAATTTGACATACTATGTAACCATCATGCTAGCAACCATTCTTCTGTTCCAATAAATTATTACTCAACATAACAAATTAGAATCTCAAGGTTATCTAAGGGTCTTAAATGTCCATTTCGAACCATTTGGTCTGTAACACCCTTAACTCGTCTCCATCGTCAAATTAAGGTTACAGAGCATTACAGTACAAATCGAAACATTTAACTTTAAATAGAAGCAATTATGAAAATTAATTTAAAACATTCAATAATTCATATAACCTAAGTAAAAATGCTCTTACAAACCTTAACCCGACCTTATGAGGTCCTAAAAATAGGTTGAGAACATCCAGGGACTAATTTGAAACAAATAAAAAAATTTAGGACAAATTTGAAAAATTGAGAAACAGTGGTCACACAGCCTTGTGGCCAGACCGTGTGACATAGCCCAGGCCGTGTGGATATTCGAAGTATGGGAAACACGGTCGTGTTCCAGTCCGTGTGAGTATTCAAAATAGGGTTACCAGCCGTGTTGCAGGCCGTGTGCCAGACCGTGTGTATATTTGAAATATGGACACACGACCATGTCGTAGGCCTTGTGTCAGACCGTATGAAACTTGCACCTAAATTAATAATCACACACGGTCGTGTGGGGTGGCCATGTGTGGCACATGTTGTGTGATAGCTCGTGTCCCAGGCTATGTGCTTCATAAGTTACCCCTAAAACAAACCAAATCAAACACCTATTCTTGCACACCAAGGCACACCATTTCCACGTGCATTCATATGACCAAAACACCTTCAAATACACTCCAAAACATGCCAAAGCATTCATCCTATAAACATAACCAATATGACATCAAAAGGCACCACAATTCATACATCAAAATTAATCCAACTAACATCTCAAGTTCATTCATTAAGCACAAATCAAACATACCAAAACCATTTCACACATACACATCATTCAACCAAGATTTGCCTATCATTATATGGGCATGCATAAGTATTCAACAACACACCTATTTACACCATTATTTAACAAACCATCAATTAAAAACATTAAGGCAAACATAAGCTTGGCACCACTCAAACATACCAAATTGTCAAGTTAACATTCAAGCCCTATTACATGCCATTTATAACCATTTGCCAAAATAACCAAAACTACCAAAATGATCGATGGATAGTGTGATAGTGCTTCGATGAGATTCCAACCGGTCGAGCTTTCCGATGATCTACAAATCAAGGAAAAACAACTATATAAGCAACTAGTGCTTAGTAAGCTCGTATAAATCTTAAACATAAACTTACCAAATAGGCTTAATTTATATAGTTTATGCATAATTCCTTTAGCATGCTCATATGTTTAATTGATTCCTATTTTCATTCACCAATCTCACAAGTTAGTGAACTTGTACATAAAACATTCAATTCATCCATATCAAGAGACATATATTTGGAGCATAACCACTTATATAACATTCAACACAATTCCAATGTATCATTCATACATCTCAAAACATTTGCACAAGTATTTTCATTTCATCCATTTAACATAAGACCTACTATGAAATCATATTCACTTAATTTAAACTTTTAATGTCCATTGAACCAAATGAAATAATGTCGGATACACGGGAACCATGCTCACACAAAGTGTGTCTATACATGTAACTGTAACCATATCTATAATGCTCACACGAGCTGTGGGTCAAGATGTTAGCTACACGATGCTGCTCATATGAGCTGTGGAGAATCCGCAACAAATGCAGGACCTCAACCATCGGTAGGACATCCAAGACCAACACCCAAAACCGTTAATCCCTAATGACATGTCATTGTATCCTAAGTATTCACGAGGTTCAAGCGGGACACTTGTTCATCCATAACCTTTCATTTCGGTCCATTAAACCATTACAATATACTTTCATGAAATGCACATTTCCAATTATAACTTATAATTTGGTTAACTTCACTAATTGATCCATAATACCAAATTATCACACCATTATCAATTTAATCTAAACATAGCATAAATATTTATTTACATTTAATCCAAAACAACAAATAACAAATTTAATCCTTATATGAACTTACCTCGACTAACACGGTTGCAAAAGTAAAGCCGGTGATTAATGCAAGATCTTAGCTTTTCCTCGATTCAAGTTCAGTTAATTTGTTTCTTGATCGAAATAGTAATTTAGCTCAATTAAATAATTTAAATAGCTTAAGATAACAAATTCAAACCAATAACCCATTTTAAAGTAAATTTACAAAATTACCCCTAATATTTTAACTTTTATGCAATTTAGTCTCTAAACTCGAAACTCACAATTTAACCATTTTAAAGTAAAAATCATGCTATTCGATTTTTAATAGGTTCACAAGGAGCCCAAATTTTCCACCATTTCACATTATTATTATTGAATTTTACTATATCCTCAATTAGGTCCTTAAACACAAAATCATCAAAAATTACTTAACAAAATACTCATATTTAACTACCAACTTTAATAATCTATTAACTATATTCAAAAAACACTTCAACTCATTCATGGAAAGTCCCTAAACTTTTAATATTTTTACAAATTGACCCAGGCTAGCTAAATTAAACTAATACGAACTCAAATGCATAAAAATAATTAAAAACGAACAAAAGTTTCATACCATGCATCCAAAACAAAGCTTGGCCGAAACCTTTGCTTCCCAACTATGGTCATTCGGGTTTTACAAAGCAAAATGGGGAAGATGATAGTGGTTTTACCTTTTGTTTTGTTTAACCTTTTATTTAATTATTAAATTACAAAATTAACCTTTTAAATTTAATCATATTTCTTATAACTAGACTCCAAAACCGTCCATTTTACTTTAGCTAGGTGAATTTACCAATTAAGGCCTTTAAATCACCTTTTCATAGCTATTTGATCCAATAAACTAATAGAATTTAACTTTTACAATTTTTACAATTTAGTCCTTTTTACTCAATTAACTATCTAAACGATAAAATTTCTTAACCAAATTTTAATTTGAATCTAATAAATATTCATAAACATTAAATAAAAATTTAAACGCTGACTCACTTGTCAGAATTGTGGTCCCAAAACTACTATTTTCAACAACACTAAAAATAGGTTGTTACATGGTCATTTTAAACATGCTCAAATTTCCAGAATACCAATTTAAGCCCACTAACACTTTTTAACCATTTTACATGCCACTTTATTACATATTCATGAAGAAAACGTAACATGCATCCTCAATCTCATTCTCAAACATGAAAATATCCACAATCAAAGTCCAAAAACATTATCAACAATATATGAGTCTAGTCCCAAAATAACAACCCACATGACCTTTATTCGAAGTGTTTAAAACCAAAAAAAACATAGTCAATCATGATGCCTTGCACGGATCACTTCATTGCCTACTTCACACTCCTCGAGTACACTATTTTTCTACAGAATTTAAATAAAGAGTGTAAGCTCAAACAAGCTCAGTAAATATATTTTTAAGTACCACCGAGCATACACAATAACATAAGTTAAGTGAAAGCATACTAGAAGTAAGTACACGAACACTTTTCATCATATCAAATCATCATTTTAGTGTTTCATTTATTCACATAGAATAGATATATATTATTTCACAAGACACTTGAGTCACAAATTGAGCATTTCCATTTTAATATATTGGCTCCTTGAGACTATGAAACATAAGTGAACCTAATCACACTCATTGGATAAATAGATCTCCAACACATCAATGACTCAAAAGGTTAAACATGTCCCATTAAGTGTAGCCTTAAGCTAAACACTTCCAACACACCAAACATGTCTCATTGAATAGAGTGTAACATCCTTAAAATGGGGTTCTGCATTTTGCTTGTGTTGCATGTGATAAATTGTCTATAATGTTTATTTAACATGTTTTGGGGTCTAGTTAAAACCCTAAGTTAGGCCTGAGTTAGGGCTAAGAATTTTGTTTTGGCATTCAAGGAAATGAAGCTAAAGGAGAGAGGGGTTAAGAGATTTTATTTGGGAAGGTTGACACAAGAAAGCAATGGGAAAAATGGCAAGGGAGGCGCCACTAGGGTGTCAGGGGAGTGACGCCACATGCAGTGAGAGAGAGCCTGTGTTCGAGCTGCAGGAATTGCACTCCTGCTTATTCTTTTTCACGCCACAAGCAAGGAGAGGAGTACTCAAGTGGGACTCTCTTGATGAATAAGGATAGAGAGAGTCAGATAGATGAAGATGAGGGAATTGAGGAGTTTGAGTCTTATCAAGCTCACTTGGGAGAGTTGGCCGAATAGTAGACTGTGGGCAAGGGGGGTTATCGATTTTGGGGAGCTTTTGGTATAGCCGAATGTCCCTCTAAGCTCATTAGTATTATTTCTTTTTCTCTCAAAGTACTTAGCCGAAATCTTCATCTCCCTCATCCCTCTCTTTTTCTTCCTATTTTGCTCAAAGCCGAAAACACCATAGTCGAACCCTTTTTCACCTATCTTCTCTCTTCTCTTCACCATCTTTCTCGAATCAAACCACCACTCAAGCCGAATCTTGATCCCATCTTTCCTATCTTTTTTATTTTGTTTCGAAAGCCGAAAGCTTGTTGTTTCTCTTTCGATTATATCAAGTACCTTGGTGAATACTTGGCTTTTAAATCTCTCTCTTCTTGTGATTTCTCTTCATTATCTTAAGTGCCAGAATCAAGTTTGCTTTTGGGGACATAGTCGAATCTTCTGGTAAGGGATCTCTTCTTTTCTTCTTGACCGATTTGAGTAATGCCGAACCTCTTCTGTCTTTCTTTTGATATTTTTTCAATTGTGGTAATCGAGTCTTAACTTATTATTGTCCCATGTGGTAGCCAAAACCCTTAACACCAATAGGGGGTGCCGATCTGTAGTATTTAAAGGCCAAAGCAGTCATCAAGGTAAGGGACGGTAACTCTTTTCTTCTTTCGGATTTATGATTATGGCTGAATGGCCTTTAGTTCTCTAATGAAGTGACAAAACCTATTGTAGGGAGGGCTATTGCCGAATTCAGGGAGCTTTGGGACTTGGTAGTTGATCTAGGTAAGGGTTCAACATTAAGATCTATGTCTTAACTGATCAAAAGCCGAAGGCTAAATATTTTCATGTGTGCTAGTGTGTGGCCGATTACAAGGAGGCTTTGTGTGGCTTCGGGATTTGGTTGGAAACCAAATCGGCTTAAGGTGTGTTATATTTGGGGCGACATATCCTTCGGATTTTGTGAATAAGCCGAATAGCTTTAAATCTAAAGGGTAGTATTGGCCGATTGTAGGTGCAGTAAAGACATACATTTTGGGATCTCGTGGTATCGCGTAGTTTCGGGATTTCGCGTATAGTCAGGTGTGTAAACGCTTACACACTTTATTAGTTTTGATGATGCTTATTATGTTACTGTATAACCCTTGGTATTAGTGACTTTGTCTTGTGGAAATAAGCTTGGATTCCGGGTAAGTCCCCTATTATATGATTCTTGGTACACATTATTGTGATCTATTAAATTCTATGGTATATGTTATTAGCATGATCATTCGATATTAAGACATGTATGTTATGAACATGATGTTGGGTTTGATGAGAGGAGGGGGATGATTTATTTTGGACTGTCATCAGTTGTTTTGACCACACGATGGGTTGGCCCCGTCTTGATATTATATTTTGTGACTAAGTCCAGTGGTTTTGACCACCAGTGGATTTGACCACATATCGATTTATGACTCGTCCCAGTGGTTTGGTACGATAGTGGGTTGGCCCCACGATATTATTTATGGGATTGTCATCAGTGGTTTTGACCACACGATGGGTTTTCCCCATCACTTGATTTGTGACTTCGGTCATCAGTGGTTTTGACCACACCGATATATTGTGACTACAGTCACCAGTGGTTTTGACCACACGGGGTAGTTAAAGGTGTTTGGATGGCTAGGTTATGGGTTGCATGTTTTGCATGGTTTGCATGTTTTTACTGATAACTTGTGTAAGTGAGTGCACTATCGGGTTGGGGATTTACACACTGAGTCTTGGTGACTCACCCCTTCCCTTATATTTTGCAGGTGAATAGATTGCGGAGATGGAGCCGGGAGGACTCGAGGCGGCCATGCATGTTCATTGGATTATGGTTTCTTTAGTTACTTTTTAAATTCTAAATTTTAGTTTTCGGGTTATGTAATAAGGCCGCTAAGATTTATTTTTGGTTTCATTTTATTATTGCTATTATTTTAACTATATAGGATAAATGATTTTAATAATTAACCGGCAGAACGCAATGTTTTTAAAACTATAACTCCTTCGTTTTTCATTAAAGCATTGCCATTGGGTAACATCACTTAAATTATGATAACAAAGATAACTTGAATATTTTCTAAAAACTTGCAACAATAATTAGACTTTAAGCAGGGATTTCCAAAAAGGGTTTTCTAAAGAAAATTATCTGATAAACTTTCATTTTCAAAAGGTTTTCACTCCGTGACATGCCAGATCCGGTTGTGGTGTGCTGATCGGGTTTGAGGTGTTACAATTTTGGTATCAGAGCCAAGTTTAAAGGCTCGGCTGTGGGCCCAAGGCCCAAAACATTTTAAGGTTTGGTTTTAAAATGTTCTCGATTGGAAATACATGGGATGAACAGCATGGCACCGAGTCTCCAGCACCAATCCACCCAGGTAAGTACTTCTGACTGTTGTGTGATTTATATGTAGGGGCAATGGGTATTTCGAGATCATAGATTAGCAGAATAGGAATTAGTGAACCCTAGGAATAGCTTACCCCAACTCAATTACATAAGACTTAATGATCCACTAAACAAACCTGTGAGTACGTCACTGAGCCAAAGGTGTGGTAACATTGTGCGAATGTCTAGGAGTGGATTAGGGAGGAGCTTGGTATTTAAGGGTCTAGTGACTCACCTCCTCTTCACCGAATCCTACAGTGCGTGAGTGACGGTTCACCCAGCCTAAGACGACTTATTCACAGGCTAAACTTTATAACTAAAACCCAAAAGGGACCAACCGTTTTATTTTGGAACGCCTTAAAACCTTGGTTTTGAAATGGCCACAGTAATCTTGATTTAAGAAATGACTAAAATACCCCGATTTGAAAAAAAATGACCAAATTACCCCTGACTTGTAAAATTACCAAAATGCCCTCAATATGGGAAAATTTTCGAAGTACTCTCGAAGTGAAAATATTCAAAATACCCTTACTTTGTAAAACCACCTTGAACAATATTTTGGAAAAAAAATTTCAAAAATACCCCTGGATTATGAAAAATTACGAAAAATACCCCTAGTTTATGAAATTACCAAAACGCCCCTCTAGAATTTTTGAAACATCTATGATTTGTAAAGGTTTTTGAATTTACCCTGTTTTAATTACTAAAATACCAGATAGGTTAAATTACAGATATACCCCCGGGTAGTGAAATGACGAGAATACCCCTACACGTGGAATGAGGGTAGGAAGTTGAACTAAAAACTGTGTGATGATCGAAAGAACCACTACCAAATTTCTCTACATAAAATTTATTCGCGGGTAATAAGTGGAACAAAGGCTAATTCATAAAAATCTTTTAAACAGATAAACCGCGGTTAGATATGAGTATTGGGGATATGGTCAGAATGTGCGAGGACGCGGTAGGGGTAGAATGACCGTATCAGAACCGGCTAGGTCTGGACAAGGGTCAGAAAATGAGATACCCCCACCACCAGCTGCTGGCATTGAGTATCAGGATCAGACAGGGGATGATACAGTGTCGCAAGCGATGCTGCGAGTGCTTGAAAGGGTGGCTAGAGCATGTGGAGGTATGGGAGCTCGAAAATCCGTATCTGAGCCACTCCGAGCTAATAGAGCCGAGGTGTTCCAAGGTGTGTCTGGTGTGGCTCCCAATACGACTGAGTATTGGTTGGAAGCGATCGAACGAATCATGGATGGTCTAGACCAGACTACTGAGGAAAAACTGAAGGGATGGTGTCGCTTCTCTGGGATGAGTCGTACCAGTGGTGGCTCACGGTTCGAGATAGTGCAGCGGTGGATGATCTCACTTGGGATTATTTTAAGGTAGCTTATCAGAAGAAATATGTGGGGTCTAGCTATATTGATGCGCAAAGGAAGGCGTTTCTAAGGCTAGTTCAGGGGAATAAATCTGTATCGGAGTACGAGGCAGAATTTTTAAGGCTGAGCTGATATGCTCGGGACATTATAGCTATGGAGCATGAATGGTGTGTTAGATTCGAGGATGGATTAAGGGACGATTTGAGGCTGCTGATTGCTCTACAGTAGGAGAGAGAGTTTGCGGTCTTAGTAGAAAAGGCCAAAGTTGCTGAGGAGGTGAAACAGTCGGTGAGACGGAATCAGGACCGGGGATGGAATAAAAGGAATGCTGGATCATCTGGGTCTAACGGGAATCAACAGAAATGGGGTAGATATAATGGGCCGAATCAAGCTTCTAGGCCTACTACAGATAATACTCAGTGGCCGCCACGATGTGCTCAGTGTGGAAAGTCTCACACGGGGGAATGCTGGACTGGAAACAGAGGATGTTTTGAGTGTGGGTCAATGAAACACGGAGTGAGGAATTGTCCAAAGCGGTCAGCTAGGTTACAGTCTGGGGATCAGAATCGTACTAAAAATAGGAGGGATGGTCAGCAGCCACAGAGGGGCCGTGGTGCTGCTAGGGGAGGTAATGGCTCTGATAGAGGCCGTGGAGCACCGGGCAGAGGTGCAGGTGGTATGGAGGCTAGACAGCCTGGGTTAGTCTACGCAGCGAGGCGTCGAGAGGAGGGTGACGCACCGGACGTTATAACCAGTACGTTCCTAATCTTTGGATTTTCTTACAATGCTTTAATAGATGTGGGTTCGACGCACTCATACGTGGCCAGTAGCATAGTGGAAACTATGAATTTAGACTTTGAGATTACTTCTAGGAAGATGACTGTGATAAGCCCTTTAGGCCACTCTATAGAAGTAAGTAAACTATATAGGGATGTACCCCTAGAACTTCAAGGGGTCGTGTTCTTGGCTGATCTGATGGAACTACCGTTTGGGTAGTTCGATCTGATTCTCGAGATGGATTGGCTGGTGAAGTACCAGGCCAGTTTGGATTGTGCAGTTAAGCGCATGGCGTTGAGGACAATGGAAGGTGAGGAGGTGGTGATGATAGGCAATAGGAGGGAGTACTTATCGAACGTGGTCTCTTCCCTGAAGGCAGAGAAAATGGTTAGAAAGGGTTGTGAAGCATTTTTGGTTCGGGTATGTGCCTTGGAGGCCAAGGAGCTAGCAGTGGAGAATGTTCAAACAGTGAAGGAATTCACCGATGTATTCGCAGAAGAACTTCTGGGTCTGCCTCTAGATCGGAAGTTGAATTTGGTATAGACTTGTTACTCGAACTGCGCCAGTGTCTATAGCCCCGTATAGGATGGCGCCGAAGGAATTGGTAGAGCTGAAGGCCCAAATTCAGGAGTTGTTGGACTGAGGTTTCATCCGACCTAGTATATCTCCTTGGGGAGCACATGTACTCTTTGTTAAGAAGAAGAACGGTACAATGCGGATGTGTATAGACTACCGCCAGCTGAACAAGTTGATGATCAAAAATAAGTATCCGTTGTCTCGAATTGACGACTTGTTTGATCAACTTAAGGGTGCATCGGTTTCTCGAAGATAGATCTCAAGTCGGGGTACCATCAACTCAAAGTGAAAGAGGTTGATGTTCATAAGACGGCATTCTGTACTCGATATGGGCACTACAAGTTTCTAGTAATGCCGTTCGGGTTAACTAATGCACCGGTAGCATTCATGGACTTGATAAATCAGGTGTTTTAGCAGTACTTGGACTAGTTTGTCGTAGTATTCATAGACGACATATTGGTGTACTCCAAGACTGAGGAGGATCATGATACAGACTTGTGGGTGCTATTGCAAATTCTGAGGGAAAAGCAACTTTTTGCCAAGTTCAGTAAGTGCGAATTCTGGCTTAGGGAAGTAACTTTCTTAGGTCGCATAGTGTCCACTGAAGGGATTAGAGTGGACCCTCGCAAGATTAAGGCGGTGTTGGATTGGAAACTGCCTAGGTCGGTGGTTGAAATTCAGAGTTTTCTAGGTCTAGCAGGGTATTACCGGAGATTTGTGGAAGGATTTTCTCTGATCGCGGCACCATTGACCAAGCTGTTGAGGAAATGAGTTCCATTTGTGTGGACGGAGAAATAATAGGAAAGTTTTGACAAGTTGAGGAAGATTTTGTGGAAGCTCGGTTTCGTCTGACCTAAGCGGGAAAGGTATTCTGATCTACTATGATACATCACATCTTGGTTTGGGATGTGTCTTGATGCAAGAAGGAAAGTAGTGGCATACACATCTCGGCAATTTGAGACCGCATGAGGGTAACTACCGACGCATGACTTGGAGTTGGTTGCGTGGTTTTGCCATGAAGATTTGGAGGCATTATCATGCGGAGAGAAGTCGATGGTCTACACAGATCACAAGAGTCTGAAGTATTTTCTGACTCAGAAGGATTTGAACTTGAGACAGCGTAGATGGATTGAGCTGTTGAAGGATTACGATTGCTCGATTGAGTATCATCCAGGAAAGGCTAACGTAGTAGCTGATGCATTGAGCCGAAAGGTGGTAGTAGATTTGCGAGCAATGTTTGCCCACCTTAGTCTGTATGACGACGGGGGTTTGTTGGCGGAATTACTAGTAAAGCCGACTTGAGTGGAGTAGATCAAAGAGAAACAGTTAGCGGATGAGGGTTTGAATGCTCGAAAGTTACAAGTACAGAATAATGGGTTGGAAGGATATAGCTTGACTCACGATGGAGTACTGTGTTTCCAAGGGAGAGCTTGTATATCGAAGGACGGGGAGTTGAGGTAAAAGATTCTTCAGGATGCACATAGCAGCCCATACGCTATGCATCCTAGAGGTAGCAAGATGTACCGGGATTTGCGAAAGCAGTTCTGGTGGCCAGGGTTAAAGCGAGAAGTGACTGAGTTTGTGGGAAAGTGTCTGACGTGTCATCGAGTCAAAGTCGAGCATCATTTGCCGTCGAGTTTACTTGACCGATGAAGATTCCTCAGTGGAAGTGGGAAAGAATTACCATGGACTTTGTCGATGAGGCTACCCTCACGCCTAGTAAAAGGACTCATCTGGGTGATTGTGGATCGTCGACCAAATCACTCACTTCATACCGGTGAGGTTGATTATTCGCTCGAAGCTAGCCAAATTGTATGTGGTCGAGATTGTAAGGTTGCATGGAGTGCTAGTGTCAATCATCTCGGATAGGGATCCTAGGTTCACGTCGAGGTTCTGGAGAGCTTTGCTTCAAGCCTTGGGAACGAGGTTGGATTTCAGCATAACTTTTCACCTGCAGTCTGATGGACAGTCTGAAAGGGTGATTCAAATTTTAGAGGATATGCTAAGGGGCTGTGTTCTGGATTTCAGTGGTAGTTGGGAGGAGTATCTACCATTGGCGGAATTCACTTATAACAATAGTTATCAAGCGAGTATCCAGATGGCACCATATGAGGCATTGTATGGACGGAAGTGTCGTACTCCTACGTGCTGGATAGAGTTGGGTGAACAGCATGTTTTGGGTCCGGAGTTGGTGGCAGAAACTGAGGATAAGGTTAAAGTGATTCGGGCTCGTCTCAAGGAAGCGTCGGACAGGCAGAAGTCTTACACCAATCTAAAATGCAGAGATATAGAGTATGCAGTAGGTGATAAAGTTTTTCTAAAGGTATCGCCATGGAAAAAGGTGCTAAGATTTGGACGGAAAGGGAAACTAAGCCGTAGGTTTATCGAGCCGTACACAGTGTTGAAGCGAGTGGGACCGATAGCTTATCAGCTCGAGCTGTTGGCAGAGTTAAGTCAGATTCACGACGTCTTCCATGTTTCGATGCTTAGGTGCTATCGATCAGATCCATCACATGTTGTGCCGGTTGTAGAGATTGAGGTAAGCTCGAATTTATCTTTCGAGGAGGAGCCAGTACAGATCTTAGATCGGGATGTTAAAGTTCTACGTAGGAAGTCAGTACCCCTGGTGAAAGTATTATGGCGGAACCATGGTACGGAGGAGGCCACGTGGGAACCCGAGGATGTGATGAGACAGCAATACCCTTAACTCTTCTGATCAGGTAATTTCGAGGCCGAAATTATTTTTAAGGGGGGTAGAACTGTAACATCCTTAAAATGGGGTTCTGCGTTTTGCTTGTGTTGCATGTGATAAATTGTCTATAATGTTTATTTAACATGTTTTGGGGTCTAGTTAAAACCCTAAGTTAGGCCTGAGTTAGGGCTAAGAATTTTGTTTTGGCATTCAAGAAAATAAAGCTAAAGGAGAGAGGGGTTAAGAGATTTTATTTGGGAAGGTTGACACAAGAAAGCAATGGGAAAAATGGCAAGGGAGGCGCCACTAGGGTGTCAGGGGAGTGATGCCACATGCAGTGAGAGAGAGCCTGTGTTCGAGCTGCAGAAATTGCACTCCTGCTTATTCTTTTTCACGCCACAAGCAAGGAGAGGAGTACTCAAGTGAGACTCTCTTGATGGATAAGGATAGAGAGAGTCAGATAGATAAAGATGAGGGAATTGAGGAGTTTGAGTCTTATCAAGCTCACTTGGGAGAGTTGGCCGAATAGTGGACTGTGGGCAAGGGGGGCTATCGATTTTGGGGAGCTTTTGGTATAGCCGAATGTCCCTCTAAGCTCATTAGTGTTATTTCTTTTTCTCTCAAAGTACTTAGCCGAAATCTTCATCTCCCTCATCTCTCTCTTTTTCTTCCTATTTTGCTCAAAGCCGAAAACACCATAGCCAAACCCTTTTTCACCTATCTTCTCTCTTCTCTTCACCATCTTTCTCGAATCAAACCACCACTCAAGCCAAATCTTGATCCCATCTTTCCCATCTTTTCTATTTTGTTTCGAAAGCCGAAAGCTTGTTGTTACTCTTTCGATTTTATCAAGTACCTTGGCTGAATACTTGGCTCCTAAATCTCTCTCTTCTTGTGATTTCTCTTCATTATCTTAAGTGTCGGAATCAAGTTTGCTTTTGGGGACATAGCCAAATCTTCTGGTAAGGGATCTCTTTTTTTCTTTTTGACCGATTTGAGTAATGCCGAACCTCTTCTGTCTTTCTTTTGATATTTCTTCAATTGTGGTAATCAAAATCTTAACTTATTATTGTCCTATGTGGTAGCCGAAACCCTTAACACCAATAGGGGGTACCGATCTGTGGTGTTTAAAGGCCAAAACAGTCATCAAGGTAAGGGATGGCAACTCTTTTCTTCTTTCGGGATTTATGATTATTGCCAAATGGCCTTTAGTTCTCTAATGAAGTGACAAAATTGATGGTAGGGAGGGCTATTGCCGAATTCAGGGAGCCTTCGGGACTTGGTGGTTGATCTAGGTAAGGGTTCAACATTATGATTACAAGGAGGCTTTGTGTGGCTTCGGGATTTGGTTGGAAACCAAATCAGCTTAAGGTGTGTTATATTTGGGGCAACATATCCTTCGAGATTTTGTGAATAAGCCGAATGGCTTTAAATCTAAAGGGTAGTATTGGCCGATTGTAGGTGCAGTAAGGACATACGTTTCGGGGTCTCGTGGTATCGCGTAGTTTCAGGATTTCGCGTATAGTCAGGTGTGTAAATGCTTACACACTTTATTAGTTTAATGATGCTTATTATGTTGCTGTATAACCCTTGGTATTAGTGACTTTGTCTTGTGGAAATAAGCTTGGATTCCGGGTAAGTCCCCTGTTATGTGATTCTTGGTACACATCATTGTGATCTGTTAAATGCTATGGTATATGTTATTAGCATGATCATTCGATATTAAGACATGTATGTTATGAACATGATGTTGGGTTTGATGAGAGGAGGGGGATGATTTATTTTGGACTGTCACCAGTGGTTTTGACCACACGACGGGTTGGCCCCGTTTGATATTATATTTTGTGACTAAGTCCCAGTGGTTTTGACCACATATCGATTTGTGACTAGTCCCAGTGGTTTGGTACCACAGTGGGTTGACCCACGAGATTATTTATGGGATTGTCATCAGTGGTCTTGACCACACGATGGGTTGGCCCTATCACTTGATTTGTGACTTCGGTCATCAATGGTTTTGACCACACCGATATATTGTGACTACGGTCACCAGTGGTTTTGACCACCAGTGGTTTTGACCACACGGGGTAGTTAAAGGTGTTTGGATGGCTAGGTTATGGGTTGCATGTTTTGCATGGTATGCATGTTTTTACTGATAACTTGTTTAAGTGAGTGCACTATCGGGTTGGGGATTTACACACTGAGTCTTGGTGACTTACCCCTTCCCTTATATTTTGCAGGTGAATAGATTGCGGGGATGGAGCCGGCAAGACTCGAGGCGGCCATGCATGTTCGTTGGATTATGGTTTCTTTAGTTACTTTTTAAATTCTAAATTTCAATTTTCGGGTTATGTAATAAGGCCGCTAAGATTTATTTTTGGTTTCATTTTATTATTGCTATTATTTTAACTATATGGGATAAATGATTTTAATAATTAACCGGCAGAACGTAATGTTTTTAAAACTATAACTCCTTCGTTTTTCATTAAAGCGTTGCCATCGGGTAACATCACTTAAATTATGATAACAAAGATAACTTGAATGTTTTCTAAAAACTTGCAATAATAATTAGACTTTAAGCACAGATTTCCAAATAGGTTTTTCTAAAGAAAATTATCCGATAAACTTTCGTTTTCAAAAGGTTTTCACTCCGTGACATGCCAGATCCGGTTGTGGTGTGCTGACCGGGTTTGGGGTGTTACATAGAGCATAGCTCAACATTCCCTTATCTCTTCAACCAGTCCCAGGGCCTTAATCGCCAATCACAAAACACAAAGATGAGTATTCATAATCCTATGGCATGCCAACTATATCCAATAATTTCAAGAGATCACAAGGCCAACATATCCACACTAAGACATGGTTATTTACTTTTTTTATTGCACAATTCCTTTGTTCTTGATCATCATATACACAACACTATCACTTTCACATAACACGCTAATTAGACTCACATTTGATGCACTTACAAGTGCTAACACATTTCTCAATCAACCACAATCTCATTAGTTCACATATGAGTGCATTAAAACTAGTAAATCACACAACACATGCTAACATAAATCATGTATCACATGTTGATTTGCTACATCAATTTTCAAACCTCACAATAAATAACCACCTAGGCTAGGTGTTTAGGCTAACCTAAGCTCCTGATTAACACAATGAATTTTGAATACCAGCAGCAACTCTTGAACACTTACTGATATTGTGTAACAACTCAATTTTGACCCTAATTGGAACAGTGGTTTCGAGACCACAAATTCGAGTTTGAAAAATATTTTAAAATTATTTTTAGTATTTATTATGTGTGAATTTGCTTGTGTGAAATTTTCGTGTTTTTTGAGTGTCCGATTAAATAAAAGGACTTAATTGCGTAAAAGGTAAAATTGACTAATTAATGTGTAAAGTGCTAACTTGCTAATATCTTTATAATGTGAAGTCCTTAATAGGAAATTAGGCCATTAATAAAGATAGTGGATGGTATTATGTGTATATTATATAGTTTTTTATATATATTATTCATAAAAGTTATAATAATATATATTATATTATAAAGTTATTATAATAAAAGAAAAAATATTAAAGAAGCCATGTTCATCTTTTATTTATCATCGAAACTAAGGAAAAGAAAAATTTTAAGAGTTTTGAAGCATTCGGCCAATACTAAGCTCAATCAAGGTATGTTTTTGTTTCAGTTTTTGGTAATTTTTACGTTTTTGAGATCGTTGCTTCGAATACTACAAGACCCATGCTCTAATTTTTGAATTTGATGATGATTTTAAATTTTTCCATTGATGATACCTTGTGATTTTTGTTGTTTGATGGTGTAAAATAAAATATATGTGTGTGGTTAACATGTTTTGTCTTTGGATTTTTGATGAAATTGAGTAATTTGGACTAAATTGTGAAAATAAATTTTTGAGGAACTAAAATGTGAAATAAATGAAATGTATGGATTTGTAAGGGCATGGGTCATATCCAGCCAAGATGGGTAATGTGAAATTTTGTGTATTTTGTGTTTTATACAATAGGGACTAAATTGTAAAAAGTGTAAAATGTCAGGGTAAAATGGTAATTTTCCCATTTATGTGTTTTTGGATTAAATTGAATGGAATTATGTTTAAATAAGTTTAATTTGAATATATTTAGATCAACAATCGAAGAAAAACGGGTTTGGATCGGGGAAAAACAAAAATAATCGAATATCCGTTTATTTCGTCCGTCGATATCCGAGGTAAGTCTATAAGCATATAAATGTTGTTAAATTGAAAATATATATATTTGTTATGTGTTGAATTGAATTTTAAGAATATATATGTGCATTGGTCAATTGTGATTAAGCTTGGAAGATAAGTTACGAGTTCGATTCGATCGAGATGCGTTGTTCAAAAGTCCTATATGAACCTTAGGAATAGTTAGTGTAAGAGGCCCATTTTGTCCGAGCTTGAAAACAAGCCAAAAATAATGAAAATAATAAAATAATAATAAACCAAAGTCTAAATTTTTAACAGTCCATTTACAACCTTTGACCCAAACTAAATACCCAAAACCCAAATTACACCCTCAAACCTAAACAGACTACCCAAACACTAAAACAAAGCCCAAATTACAGACCCATTAACATTTCAACCCAACAGCAGACCCAACAAATGGAGCCCAAAAGGCCCAAACCTAATCAGAAACTAAGGGTTTCTAGAACCCTAGGAAGCCCTCGCGCCGCAAGCTCTGCAGCAGCCCCTCGGTCACACCGCCACTAATCGCGCCGCAGTTAGCGTGCCCTATCACCGCCGCGCCCTTCGTCTCTTGCTTGCAAAAAGGAAAGAAAGAACAGCAGAAAAAAGAGAAACAGAATCTTTGTATTTCCTTTTTTTTCATTATTTTTGGGGCTATAAAACCCCAAAATCTGTAAAACAAAAAGACATGAATACAGAGAAAAATACATACAAATATATAAAAAACATTTATTTATACACAATCAATCGAAAACAACAGAAGGTGATTTTTATATTTCGTTTAAATTTTTTTATTTTTTATTCGATCTATTTTTTTTATATACATAAACACTATTTAAAAAATAATAAAAAAGGTACCTCTCGATTCGCCTTCAAAAAGCAAGGTTGCTGGCCTCCGACTGCCATATACGGTGGCACGCGTTGGAGGCGTCTGACGGACGGCTCATCATCGAGCCTAGGCGAGTCGAGCCTCGGTCAAGAGGGAGAGCATTTCAGAGCTCTATTCTTTTTTTTTTATGAGTGTTTAAAATGATTTTTTTATCTGATTTTTAGCATATATAGCAACATAAGAACGACGCCGTTTTTGCTTAAGCCAATAAGCATTAAAACGACATGTTTTTTAAGGGAGGATCTGTAACAGTCTGATTTTGACCCTGATCAGAAAAGTGGTTTTGGGACCACAAATTCGAGTTCGAAAAATATTTTAAAATTATTTTTCGTATTTATTATGTGTGAATTTGTTTGTGTTAAATTTCGTGACTTAATTTAGTCATTTAGGTGTCCGATTAAATAAAAGGACTTAATCGTGTAAAATAAAAATTTGATGGTTAGTTGTGAGAGTGCCTAATTGTTGTTGTCTTTTTAATATGGGGGATTTATGTTGCAATTTTGCCATTAATAAAGATAGTGGACGGCATTTGCATTATGTTTATATTATATAGTTTTTTTATTATTTATAAAGGTTAAAATAATATATATTATAATATAAGGTTAATATAATAAAACAAAAACATTAAAGGAAGCCATACTCATCTTTTAGTGCGAAACTAAGGAAAAGAAAAAGAAATAAGAGAGCTAGGGTATTCACCATTGTTGAGCTAAATTAAGGTATGTATTTTACTCGGTTTTGATAATTTTTACGTTTTGAGATTGTTGCTAAGTTATCTTCAAAGCCCATGTCTTAATTTTTGAATTTGATGATGATTTTGTGTTTTGCCATTGATGGTACCTTGTGGTTTTGATGTTTGATGATGAAATATGAATTATATGTGTTAAATTAACAAGTTTTATCTTTAAATTTTGATGAAATTGAGTAATTAGGACTAAATTACAAAAATAAATTTTTTAGGGACTAAAATGAAAAATTAATGAATTATATGGGCTTGTATAGTCATGGGTAAAATTCAGCATAGCTTTGGTATGAAGAAATTTGATGTATTTTGTGTTTTGTGCAATAGGGACAAATTTGTAAAAGTGTGAAATATTAGGGGTAAAATGGTAATTTGCCCATTTATGTGTTTTGGGATTAATCGAATAGAAATGTGTTTGAATGAGCTTAATTTGAACATGTTTAGATCAAGAACAAAGAAAAGCGGACTTGGATCGAGGAAAACAAAATTATCGAATAGCCGATTTTCTTCGTCAAGTCGATATTTGAGGTAAGTCTCTAAGCAAATAATCATCGTAAATTATTTACATAATTTAGTATATGCTGAAAATTTGAAATTATCATAATTATATATGAATTAGCCGAATTTGGCTAAGTGTAATATTCGATTCGGATAGGTTATTGAATGATATGTGTTATTTGAATGTTCGTACAATAAGTTCGAAATGAGTAAAAGGTTCTATATATGAAATGATTCGTGTGAGAAATCTTAAAGTATAAATATACATGTTGGCCGAATGTGGAGTATGAGTTTGTAGTGAATTTAATTTGGTTAATGTAATGTGAATATGTATGTTGGATTAATAGGTGAAAGGAAAATGAAGAATATGAGATGGTTGATATTTTAATACTAAGTAATGTGTATCGAAAGGTTGAATGTGTTCATATTCGGGCTTCGTGCCTAGCAGGCTTAGTGCTGGTGACATATTCGGGCTTCGTGCCTAGCAGGCTTAGTGCCGGTGACATATTCGGGCTTCGTGCCTAGCAGGCTTAGTGCCGGTGATATATTCGGGCTTCGAGCCTAGCAGGCCTTGTGCCAGTGATCTATATCGGGCTTAATGCCTAGCAGGCCTTGTGCCGGTGATTAAATATCAGACCTCTAGTCTAGCAGGCTTATAGCCGGTGAATGAATATCGACCTACGGTCTAGCGTGCTTAGTCTTGGGTGTGTAATTCAGGCTTATGCCTAGCAGGTTTTATATAGGTAATCTATAATACGAGTTTATGTTTATGAAATGATTGAGTTATGGTGGCCATTGAACGAGCTAAAGCTTATTTAAATGAATTAGATTAATTCCGGCCATAAGGTATGTATTTACATAAGTACATGTTATATGTGATCTGTATTGAATAAGTAATTGATAGGTAATGTGTTTGTATATTGACATCTTCGATTATGTGGAAAATTTTTGTTTATATATTGATTCACGTGGAATTTTGTGTATATTCATTTGGTCATGTGAAATATATACATATATATTTTCGGATATGTGAGATTACAATTAATGCATACATTCAGTTATGTGGACTTACTATGCATATTTATATGGAAATTGTTATTTGGTTGTATATGGAGGTATACATATGTATAATTATTAATCAATGTGCGTTTGATAAGTTCTACTTTTAAAGTAGATAATGATAAATGTTTTGACTATGAAAGGATATAAGCATTTGGCTATAATAATTCATATGTGTTATGTAAATAAATTAATGTTACAAATTGTCGGTTTAATTTGATTGATTATTCAATTGATTTGTTAAGTTTTCTTAAGACTTACTAAGCTTTAATAGCTTACTCGTGTGTATTCTTGTTCATTCATTTTATAGATTTGGATATACGTTCTGAGCTCGGGGATCATCAGCAAGACTACTCACACTATCGACGTTTCCTTTGGTATTTTACTAAGTTGAAAATTTTAATATATGGCATGTATAGCAAAGTAAAAAGGTGGAATAGTGGCCATGCGAAAATGCCTTATCTTCTTTTGATTGATTTGGGTTCCGTGTTTTTGGTTGTGATGGTAATTGGAAATGAGTTTATACTTATGCATATTGTTTGTGGTATAAGTTCATGATAGGTAAGTAAGCATGATGTTATAATTTGGACATGTTGAACTCGGTTTAGTGATATGTAAATGTTTATGTGTTGAGCAATTTGTGATGGGTTGATCTGTTTATTAAATGGACTAAAGTCGAATATATATATATATATATATATATATGTTCAAGTAAATAAATAGGTATAAAGTCTTGTTTACTCATTAAGTCCTTAATAAGTTGGTTTGAATTGAGGATGTTAAGTATGAGTGTTTAGTTATATACTTGTGATAAATAGTTAAATATGTGGTAAATGGATTTGGTATTGAGTTTAGATATGAAATTTGGTTGCATGATGTGATAATAATTTGAATGGACAATTTTGAATATATATTTATAAGTTATATTATGTTAAGTAATGGATATGTGGTTTATTTGATTAATGATATTCTAAAATGACTAAGTATATGGTAAGTTTGATAATGGTTAGTTAACAATATTCAATTAATGGATGTCTTAATGCATACTAGGGATAAGATGATTATATGTTCGAATATACATAGGTTAATATGATTTGGTTGTAATGGCTAAGTATACAATTTTATTTTATTTGAATGATTCAAGATATGTACTTTGGTTTTATTATAAAACATGCGAATTTGTTATATTATGAATTGAACTTTTCGTACATAAATATTAAATGTGATTACAAAGTGACATGCGTATGTTATAATGGTATTAAGGCTATGAATAGCATTGTTGTAATGTGATATGATTTATTATTAAATATATATATATAAATACATTACGAGTTGTGTTTCGTTTGGTAATACCTCATAACTCTAATGAGTTAGGGTGATTTGATTGGTATCGGATACTAAAAAAGTTATGGGTGTTACATTTGATTGGTATCGAGCATAAATTGGAGAAGAATAAAATTTATGGTATGGAATCAAAAGTTTAAGGAAAGATAGGGGGACATAAGGCACTTATCTAGGGGAAAATTTGGAAAGAAATAATGGCCAATTGACCATAGGCTGACGGCAATATTGGTAGGGGAGGAGAGCCAAAATTTTGTTAGTTGGCAAAAATCTCATTCTTTTCTCTTTGGTTAACCTTTGCACTTTGTGCGAAATTTTATTCCTCTCCTTTCAATATCCCTATTTGGCGAATTTTTGCACTTGGTTAAGCCAAAGTTTTGTGACCATTTGGTCATTCCTTTTCTTATCTTGATAACCAATTCTTGTGCCTCTTTCTTCTTGTCTTGAAATCACCTATACCAAAATCAATTTCTTTTCTTTTTTCTTTGCCATGGCAGAATATACCAGCACCTAAAGTTCTTATTTTCTTTTCTTTTCTTCTAATCTCCTTGAAATCAAAACATCATCACCATCATCCTTTCGTTCTTATACTATTTCTTTTCAATCGAAAATTCTCTCCATCTTCACTCTCTTGGCGAATGTTATTGTGCCTATAAGCCAAAAATTATTTTCCATTCTTAATCATTTATAGCGAATCTTCCATCAATTAAACATCATTCTTAATCTTGCTTTTAGTCAGTGGAAGTAGGTAAGGTTTCTCTCCATTTTTTGATTTATTGATTAGTGATATTATGGCGAATATCATAGGATTTTGAGAGTCTTTTTGGATTGATATAGCATTCATACTAATAACGTTTATTTCGTTATTATTTAGTGCAATAACGGAGATTGGAATTCAAGTGATCGGAGAATCGTGGAAACGTTGGAAGCGTTTCATTTGGTAAGAGAAATCTACTTTTAAATCTCTAGTATTATTGATATTATTTTAGAACTAACTAAATTCTTTTGGATCTTGAAGATGTCAAGATAGGGAAGAAAAAGGCGGTGTTTAGTTATCGTAAGAGGGTGGATCTGTAAATCCCCATTCAAGCGAAGAGCGGTTTCGCGATCGGGATTTTCCACGGGTTGTGGGCCATCTTCGAAAGAAGTCCATTATTTGAAGTAGTACGAACCTCGGAGCCGTTATCGTTGGTGGATTCTCGGCTAGTGAATCGATAAGCGAAGGAAAACCGAAAATCAAGTGATTCAAAATCAAGAGGTAAGATTTAGGATCCATTAACAAATAAGATTATTTTTTGAATTAGTTGTCTAACGAATCGAAATATATTTTAGGTCTTAGGAGGCGAGAAGGGATAATACTCACGGTATCGAGGTGTGTAATTTCACCCTCATTATTTTAGGGTTGTATGTCAAATTTCGGTATGGTAGAAAAATCGTAAAAGCGACTAGATCGGTAAAAGCACAAAAATTGATATTTTGACGAAATATGAAAAGCGACTAAATCGTGAAAATTTCAAAACGCCCCAAGAAATTAATTGATATTATGAAAATTTGATGTTTCGTGAAAATGGGCAGTAAATACTCTAGTTCGTGAAAATGGGCGTAAATACTCTAGTTCGTGAAAATGGGCCGTAAATACTCTAGTTCGTGAAAATGGTAGTAAATACTCTAGTTAGTGAAAATGGGCCGTAAATACTCTAGTTCGTGAAAATGGGGCGTAAATACTCTAGTTCGTGAAAATGGTAGAAAATACTCTAGTTCGTGAAAATGGGCGTAAATACTCTAGTTCGTGAAAATGGGTAGTAAATACTCTAGTTAGTGAAAATGGGCGTAAATACTCTAGTTCGTGAAAATGGGCGTAAATACTCTAGTTCGATAAATTGGGCCATAAATACTCTAGTTCGTTAAAATTTAGCCAAAACGCTCTAGTTTGGTAAATGGGCCAAAGCCCACTAAATTGCTAAATGGATAAATTGCTATAATTATGGGCCAAATGAAATGTCATTGATAAAACCCACCATGTTATGTATTGATAATAAATTTTATATTTTTAAAGTACATGTATAATTGCATGGGTGGGATTTTTGAAGAAGAATGGCGATTGCCACAATATCGACTTATTGCCTCTAGTTGGTGGCTACGCACAATATCGACTTATTGCCTCTAGTTAAATTGGCTCTCGCCACAATATCGACTTATTGCCTCTAGTTCGGTGGCTCGCCACAATATCGACTTATTGCCTCTAGTTCGGTGGCTATGCCACAATTATAAAAGGCTTAATGCCTACGATTGGTGTGATGGCGGGGTGGGTTGACTTGATCCCCAGGTGTGATGGTTGATGCAGGGTGTTAGCGGATGGTTATTAGGTTTGGGTTGGGAATTTCATTTTTCATGCATTATTAATTATTTTAAATTCATGTTATATTGTTGAATTCGGATTGGGCTCAAGCCAACATAATATCTTGACAATCTGGCCCAATAATGGTGGTAAGTGAGTTACACTTTGAGTTCTAAGTAACTCACCCTTTAATTTCTTTCCATCTCGGGTAATGGAAAGCCGATGTGGACTTGAGGTGAGGATGACTTCGTGGAGCCATCTTTGCTAAATAAGGGTTATTTAAATTCGAACTTTTAATTATTATTTTTACTATTTTGGGATGTTGTAATAAATGGCCTCTATAAATAACTTATGGATTTTATGTGTTGGAATTTAAACTTTATTTGGGCTTTTAAATCATGAAATTTGTGATTTATGATGCTTTACTAAAATGAACTTGGGTTTTCAAAGTATAAGGAATTCTTTTATAAATAATTCTTTTCTTGCTAACTCTTTAACAAATTTCCTAACGGTTTTAGATAATACAATGATTTTCAACTAATGTTTTTAAATATTTATCAAAATCTAATACTCTACAAATTTTAAACTCAGTAAACAATATTGTAGTTTTCAACTCATTAAGGATTTAAGAATAGTTCGAATCATGTAACAAACCAAATCTAGTCTCAACGCATAGACCGGGTTTGGGGTGTTACATTTAGTAATATCGAGCAGGTTCAAAAACTACTGTGGTTTGGGTTCAAAAATAATTTTTGTATGAAAATGCTCAATGGTATTTTAAAGATCGTTATGGCACCACAAGCATCCAGGCAACAAGTCAAGTAAGTATATATCGCTTAAATGATTACTATGATATGATCATAGGAATACTCTAGAACTTCTAGTTTTAGATGTGAAAAGCTGTAGAGATTGAGACTATAGGACACGTTGCGAAAAACAACTTTATATCTCAAATCTCATAAAATATCGTTAATAAACACCAAAACAAAATTCGATTCATAAAACTTGTAATCGGATAAGCGAACAAGCAATCATGAGTACAAGAGGGCGTGGTCGTGGGCCGCAGTAGGCGTGGTAGTGGTAGAGGCCGAGGTGCTACTGGTGAAGCACCAAATCATATGCAGTGGGACGACTGCGTCAATAGAAAGTGAGACCGGATCACGCGATCACATGGAAGAAGATCATGCATTGACTCAAGCAATGCTACGAGTCTTGGAAAGGTCATTGGAACTAGAATTGGGCCAACAACTCGTGGGTCAATTTGAGCGACTTAAGGCGAATAATGTAGAAGTTTTCGAGAGAGTCTCGGTGTAGCTCGGATGTGGCGAATCTTGGCTCAAGGCGTGGAGCGGATTATGGATGATATGGAATGCGGTGAGCAAAAAGCGGAGGGTGTATCCTTATTGAGAGATGAGGCGTATCGGTGGTGGCTCACTGCATTAGAGAGAACCTTGAAGCCATAGCGATTAATGGGAATTCTTTAAAGACGTACCCTTAAAAATCCAAGAGGAAGTATTCTTAGCAAATTTGATGGAACTACCTTTCGTGAGTTCGATCTCATTCAGGCATGGATGGTTGGTTAACCATCAGGTATAATTGAATTTGTCTTTGAAAAGCGAATGATGATGAAGGACCCGGATGATAAGGAAATCATAATGATTGGTGAGCGAAAGAACTATCGGCAAATGTGGTATCGCATTAAAAGCGGAGAAGTTGGTGCGGAAAAGTGCGGAGCATTCCTAGCCTTTATCGTGCTTTGGATGCCAAGGAATTATCAAGTGAATGATGTGAGGACGGTGAAGGAATTTCCGATGTATTTCGAAGAACTTCTGGTATACCTCGGATCGGGAAGTAGAATTTGGCATTGAGCTTTTTGCAGGGCGGCTCGGTGTCCATTGCTCCTATAGAATGGCAAGAAGGAGTTGGGTGAGCTCAAAGCTCAAATTCAAGAATTCTTGGATCGAGGATTCATTCGACCAAGTGTGTCTCGTGGGGAGCACCAGTTTTGTTCGTCAAGAAGAAGGATGGATCGATGCGTATGTGCATTGACTACTGGCGATTGAATAAATTGACGATCAAGAATCGGTATCCTCTGCGAGAATTGACGACTATTCGATCAATTGAAGGAGCTTGATTTTCTCCAAAATTGATTTAAGGTCGGGTTATCACCAGCTTAAGGTGAAAGAAGCGGACATCTATAAGACAGCATTTCGGACACGTTACGGACACTATGAGTTTGTAGTGATGCCGTTTGGATTAACCAATGCACCAGCTGCATTTATGGACATGATGAACCAAGTCTTCCAACCATATTTAGACCGGTTTGTGGTAGTGTTCATAGATGATATATTGGTTTATTCGAGAAATGAGGAGGAACATGACCAGCATTTGCGGATAGTATTACAACTACTTCGTGATAAGCAATTGTATGCCAAATTTGGTAAATGCGAATTTTGGCTAAAGGAGGTGACTTTTCTTGGTCATGTAGTATCAGCTGAAGGAATAAGGGTAGATCCTCGGAAAATTGAGGCTATTCTGGATTGGAAACCACCAACATCAATAGCTGAAATTGAGTTTCTTAGGCTTGGTGGATACTATAGGCGCTTTGTAGAGGGTTTTCGTTGATTCTTGCACCCTAACTAAATTGTTGCGTAAAGGAGTTAGTATATACGACCGAAAAGCAAGAGAGTTTGAAATTGAAGAAGATCTGTGAAGCTCCAGCTTTTGATTCAATAGGGGCGGAAAAGAATTCACTTTATTTATTGTGATCGTCTCACACAGATGCAGGTTGTGTGTTGATGCAAAATGGAAAGGTGGTGGCTTATGCTTCTCGTCAATTGAGGCCACACGAAGTAAACTACCCTACTCATGATTTGGAGTTAGGCATAGTTGTCTTTGCTCTAAAGATTTGGAGGCACTATCTCTATGGTGAGAAGTCCATAATCTACACGGATCACAAGAGTCTTAAATACCTCCTTACCGGAAGGAGTTGAATTTAAGACAAAGAAGATGGGTAGAATTGTTAAAAGATTATGATTTCTCCATCGAATACCATCTGGAAAGGCTAACGTGGTAGGCGTAGCGTTAAGTCGGAAGGCGGTATCTCGAATTAAGAGCTCTATTTGCCCATTTGAGTCCGACGAGGATGGCGGTTTGTTAGCGAACTACAGGTGAAGCCTCATGCATTGGAACAAATCAAGGAAAAAGCAGACATCGGATGAGAAGTTGGGACCCTTACTTGGCAAGTTGAAAATGGTGAAATTGAAGATTTTGGAATAAACACGAGGGTGTGTTGTGCTTTCGAGGAGAGTATGCATGCCTAAGGATCTAGATTTGAGGCAAGCGATTCTCTGAGGCGCATAGTAGCCCTTATGCTATGCATCCGGAGGAAATAAGATGTATCGAGATCTCCGTGAACGATATTGGTGGCGGGGTTGAGCGTGAGATTCTGAGTTTGTGGGAAAATGTTTGACTTGTCGACAAGTGAAGGCGAACACCAATTACCGTCTGGATTGTTACAACCGATAAAGATTCCTCTTTGGAAATGGGAGAGGATAACTATGGATTTTGTTAGTGGGTTACCGTTAACACCTACTAAGAAAAATTCCGTTTGGGTAATTGTTGATCGGTTGTTAAACCGCTCATTTCTTGCCGATTAAATCGGATTATTCTTTGCGAAGTTAGCGAAACTTTCGTATCCGAAATTGTGAGGTTACATGGGGTACTGTATCTATTATATCGGATAGGGACCCTAGGTTTACATCACGATTCGAAAGCTCGCATGAAGCCTTGGGAACAAAGTTGAATTTCGATGCGGCTTTTCATCCTCGATCGATGGTCGATCGGAAAGAGTAATTCGGATATTGGAAGATATGTTAAGAGGATGTGTAATCGACTTGAGGGGTAGTTGGGAGGATTATCTACCATGGCGAAATTTGCGTATAACAACTATCGATCTAGCATTAGGATGGCACCTTACGAGGCATTGTATGGTCGTAAGTGTCGCTCTCCTATTTGTTGGGTGAGTTGGGCGAAAAGAGATGTTAGGTCTGAGATGATATCTCGAGACCGAGGATAAGGTAAAAGTTATTGAAACACGGTTGAAAGAAGCCTCGGATGAAGCGAAGTCGTCGCAGATCTGAAGCGGAGGGACATCGAGTATAGTGTGGGAGATCGGGTTTTCTTGAAGGTATCTCCTTGGAAAAAGATCTTGATTCGGAAGGAAGGGCAAGCTAAGTCCTAGATATATTGGACCTTATCGTGTCTTTGAAGCGTGTTGGTCGATGGCATATCAGATTGAGTTACCTCCGGAGTTAAATCAAATTCACAATGTCTTTCATGTTTCCATGTTGAGCGTTATAGGTCGGATCCTTTGCACATTATCGGTAGAAGAATTGGAGTGAATTGATTTGTCCTTTGAAGAAGAACCGGTGGAAATCCTAGACCGAGATGTCAAGGTACTAAGGAAGAAAACCGTGCGTTAGTTAAAGTTCTATGGCGTAACCACGAAGTGGAAGAAGCTACGTGGGAGCAGAGGATGCAATTCGGCAACAATACCCTCACCTTTTTCAACCAGGTAAATTTCGAGGACGAAATTTTCTTTAAGGAGGGTAGAGTTGTAACACCCTAAAAATCTGAGTATTTAAATTGGCATGATTTTGGTGTTTAGATGTTAAAGGAAAATTTTTTTTTTATTTCTTTTATTTTAGTGTTTATTAAAGTCCTAGAGAGGGTAAAGCATAAATTGGAGAAGAATAAAATTTATTATTGGGAATTTATTGAAGTGAAACAAAGGTGATTAAGACTTAAGCTAAATTATGTGCTTAAAGTGTCATAAAATGAGCATATGGCATGGTGGAGAATGGGCATGGGTTCAAGTAAGAGGAAGAGGTTGAATCCCTTGTATAGCACCTAGATAAAATTTTTGTTTTAATTTTCTGCTCATGGCTATGAAGTGTCGGCAAGGGGACATATAAGGAAGGTGTTGACCATGTATTTTTGGTTAGTGTATCAAGAGATTAAGGTAACAACTAACATATGGTATGGAATCAAAAGTTTAAGGAAAGATAGGGGGACATAAGGCACTTATCTAGGGAAAATTTGGAAAGAAATAATGGCCAATTGACCATAGGCTGGACGGCAATATTGGTAGGGGAGGAGAGCCAAAATTTTGTTAGTTGGCAAAAATCTCATTCTTTTCTCTTTGGTTAACCTTTGCACTTTGTGCGAAATTTTATTCCTCTCCTTTCAATATCCCTATTTGGCGAATTTTTGCACTTGGTTAAGCCAAAGTTTTGTGACCATTTGGTCATTCCTTTTCTTATCTTGATAACCAATTCTTGTGCCTCTTTCTTCTTGTGCCAAAATCACCTATACCAAAATCAATTTCTTTTCTTTTTTCTTTGCCATGGCCGAATATACCAGCACCTAAAGTTCTTATTTTTCTTTTCTTTTTCTTCTAATCTCCTTGAAATCAAAACATCATCACCATCATCCTTTCGTTCTTATACTATTTCTTTTTCAATCGAAAATTCTCTCCATCTTCACTCTCTTGGCCGAATGTTATTGTGCCTATAAGCCAAAAATTATTTTTCCATTCTTAATCATTTATAGTAGAATCTTCCATCAATTAAACATCATTCTTAATCTTGCTTTTCGTGGTGGGAAGTAGGTAAGGGTTTCTCTCCATTTTTGATTTATTGATTAGTGATATTATGGCCGAATATCATAGGATTTTTGAGAGTCTTTTTGGATTGATATAGCATTCATACTAATAACGTTTATTTCGTTATTATTTAGTGCAATAACGGAGATTGGAATTCAAGTGATCGGGAGAATCGTGGAAACGTTGGAAACGTTTCATTTTGGTAAGGAAATCCTACTTTTAAATCTCTAGTATTATTGATATTATTTTAGAACTAACTAAATTCTTTTGGATCTTGAAGACTCAAGATAGGGAAGAAAAGGCGGTGTTTAGTTATCGTAAGAGGGTGGATCATAAATCCCCCATTCAAGCGAAGAGCGGTTTCTGATCAGGGATTTTCCACGGGTTGTGGGCCATCTTCCAAAGAAGTCCATTATTTGAAGTAGTACGAACCTCGGAGCCGTTATCGTTGGTGGATTCTCATGCTAGTGAATCGATAAGCGAAGGAAAACCGAAAATCAAGTGATTCAAAATCAAGAGGGTAAGATTTAGGATCCATTAACAAATAAGATTATTTTTGCGAATTAGTTGTCTAACGAATCGAAATATATTTTAGGTGTAGAGGCGAAGGGATAATACTCACGGTATCGAGGTGTGTAATTTCACCCTCATTATTTTAGGGTTGTATGTCAAATTTCGGTATGGTAGAAAAATCGTAAAACGACTAGATCGGTAAAAGCACAAAATTGATATTTTGACGAAATACGTAAAAGCGACTAAATCGTGAAAATTTAAAGCCCCAAGAAATTAATTGATATTATGAAAATTTGATGTTTCGTGAAAATGGGTAGTAAATACTCTAGTTCGTGAAAATGGGTAGTAAATACTCTAGTTAAGTGAAAATGGGTAGTAAATACTCTAGTTCGTGAAAATGGTAGTAAATACTCTAGTTAGTGAAAATGGGCCGTAAATACTCTAGTTCGTGAAAATGGGCCGTAAATACTCTAGTTCGTGAAAATGGGCGAAAATACTCTAGTTCGTGAAAATGGGCCGTAAATACTCTAGTTCGTGAAAATGGGTAGTAAATACTCTAGTTAAGTGAAAATGGGTAGTAAATACTCTAGTTCGTGAAAATGGGTAGTAAATACTCTAGTTCGATAAATTGGGCCATAAATACTCTAGTTCGTTAAAATTTAGCCAAAACGCTCTAGTTTGGTAAATGGGCCAAAGCCCACTAAATTGCTAAATGGATAAATTGCTATAATTATGGGCCAAATGAAATGTCATTGATAAAACCCACCATGTTATGTATTGATAATAAATTTTATATTTTTAAAGTACATGTATAATTGCATGGGTGGGATTTTTGAAGAGAAGAATGGCCAGTTGCCACAATATCGGCTTATTGCCTCTAGTTCGGTGGCTCTGCCACAATATCGGCTTATTGCCTCTAGTTCGGTGGCTCGCCACAATATCGACTTATTGCCTCTAGTTCGGTGGCTTCGCCACAATATCGACTTATTGCCTCTAGTTCGGTGGCTATGCCACAATTATAAAAGGCTTAATGCCTACGATTGGTGTGATGGCGGGGTGGGTTGACTTGATCCCCACAGGTGTGATGGTTGAATGCAGGGGTGTTAGCGGATGACTTATGGATTTTATGTGTGTTGGAATTTAAACTTTATTTGGGCTTTTAAATCATATGGTTTAGTCGGTTCTAGGACTACCATAGCGTATGTGAATTTCCTCTAGCTATACATGCCATATTAAATAAACAATATTGTAGTTTTTCAACTCGATAGTGTGATATCAAACCAAACTCTAACGAAGATTGTTTTGATGAAATAGATAAGCCATATTTTTTTCGAAGATTGTTTTGATGAAATAGATAAGTTTTTTTCAACTGAGCTAATTCTGACAGTACAAAAGCAATTATTCAAATAATTGAGTGGAGATGTTTTGATAATAAGTTGAGACTCATAAAGGTAAGAATCAAATTTTATGATATGCTGTTATTGATAAATGTGGTAATTATATGAGCATATGAGATATGATATTTGAGTAATGATTGCTATCTGAAATGCTCTGGTTGTGAAATGGAGGTTTGAGTTGTTATATGAACAATGTGTTAATAATAAAAGTGATTAAAAGAAAAAGAATATTAAGTAATTTGAGAATGTGAAATTAGAAATGAACTGACTATTTGTGATAGTATGTATTATGTGCAATTATGTGAGAGTTAAATTTGAGACTTTATTACCCTCACCCCCTTGTCAGAAAAATGTTGCAATTTTATTATATGAGTTGGAATGAAAAAAAAAAGAGCTTATTAATGTGAAGTTTTAGAAACTCGTGTTTGAAAGATTAGTAATGTGGTCGAAAAAGAGAATGAATCAGCAAATGAAGACAGTACTAAAAGAGATATTGGGCAGTTCTGAAGATTATTCAGATTTTGCAAAGTTACTGTTAAAGAAGAAGTTAACTCCGATTAAATGACTTATTCAGATATGTTATCTAGTTAGAGTATTAACTGAAAGCTTTCCTGAATTTATTTCTGTTAGTGATGGGATAATATGGAAATTTCTGATAACATAATTAGACTGTGGATTGATGTTTGAATTGTATTAGTGATTAAATGCAATGGTTATAGTCGGGCAGTTATTATGATTCCATGGTGTGGATATGAAAGTCAACTGTAAAATCTGTATGAGACTAATATTCTGTTCCTATTGGTTATTTCTCTGTTGAGAATATGTGAAGATTATATTACTTCCGTTAATGGATTTTAGTATTTATGGACAACATTGATCTTTCTGGATATTCCTGGGATATCATCGGAACTAATATCATTCTATATGATTTGTAAATTTTCAGATATCCTGTATAACTCTAAATTATGAAATTTTGCTATTACAGTATTTTTATGACTCCATGTGATTATTTGCAAGAGATACCTATTTGACAGAGATGACTATGTGTATTACGATTATAATTTCTGACTTAAAAAGTGAGAGTACAGTGGTACCGTCCTTAGAGTTATAGAAGATGTGTTTCTTCAATGGTTTCTATTTAAATCATATTTGATTCCTTTCTGTGTTCAAATGCTTCATTAACGGTGAGATAATATTCATTATAGGATTGAGACATTGTTCCTAGTAAGGCTCAATGATTTCTATTTGGATAAAGTGATTTTAGTAGAATTACGAGTCTCAATGATTAATATATGAGATGATTTACTATAAATGCTTTTCTAGTTCTAGTGAAAGTTAACGATGATAAAAGTGAAAATGATAGAAGATCAAGACTAAATTGTACAAAGATATGTTCAGGGTCATCCTTCTAATGAGAAGGAAGATTTCTTTGAAAATCTTGATTCAAGAGTTAATATAATTAGAATTATTTGATTGAAATGTTAATTGGGAAATATGTGTTTGAATCTACCTATGAATTGGAAACAAACTTTGAATGTACTTGTATAAATTGAAGGATGGTTTGAAATAAGAATTTGTATTCTTAAAGACTCTAATGTATGTTTTCCGAAGCGAGGTACATACATTATAAGTTTTTGGTTATGTCTTTCGGACTTACTAATGCACCTACTATTTTATGGATTTGATGAATCGAATCTTCAGATAGTATCTTGATCGGTTTGTGGAATTATTCATAGATGACATTTTGATTTATTCCCGTGATGAAGCCGAACATCTGAGATTTGTGTTATAGACTTTGCGAGATAAATAGTGATATGTGAAATTCAGTAAATGTGAATTCTAGTTACGCGAAGTTAGTTTTCTAGGTTATGTTGTATCCGCATCGGGTATTCGGGTTGACCCGAGTAAAATTTCAGCTATACTTAATTGGAAACCTCCGAAAAATGTCTTCAAAGTTCAAAGTTTTTTTAATGGGACTTGCTGGTTATTACAGACGGTTTGTGAAAGGTTTCTCTATGATTGCAACACTTATGATGATGTTGTTACAGAAAGAAGTTAAGTTCGAGTGGTCAGAAAAGTATCAGAAAAGTTTTGATCAGTTGAAAAATCTATTAAAAGAAGTTCCAGTGTTAATTCAGCTAGAATCGGGTAAAGAATTTGCTATTTACAGTGATGTATCTTTGAGTGGTCTGGGTTATGTTTTGATGCAGGAAAGCAGAGTTATAGCTTATATCTCGAGATAGTCAAAGTCACACTAAAAGAACTGCCTGGCACATGATTTGGAGTTAGCAACTATTGTGTTCGCATTAAAAATTTGGCGTCACTATCTGTTCGGTGAGAAATGTCATGTTTGTGTGCAATGAATGCGTATATGGTGATATCTGATGATGGCTCGATAATAGCCGAATTAAAAGCAAGACTGTTATTTGTTCAACAAATTTGTGATACTCAGAAAGTTGACAATGAATTGTTAGCAAAGCGAGCTTAGTGTGAAATAAATGTTGAATCTGAATTCCGAATTGATAGAAATAAGCGTTTGAGGTTCAAAGACCGAATATGTGTTTAGAGTAAATTCAGAGTTAATTTAGACGATTTTGAACGAAGCTTACAATAGTCGGTTATCTGTTCATCCGGTATTATGAATATGTATGATGATTTAAAAGCAGTTCTATTTGTGGTCAGTACAAGACATATCGACTTTGTTTGAAATGTTTAGTCATCGATAAGTAAAAGCCAAGTATCAAGTACCTTTTGAGTTATTGCAATCAGCTATGATTCGAAAATGTGTTCAAATTTAGGAATGTGTAGAGATATTTTGTAATTCTATACAGTTAAAGCTGCATAAAAGAGTTATGTGATATATTTGATGACTATAAGATTTTAAAGTGTTAATGTCGAGAAAGATTCAATTTGGGGAATAACAAGATGCACAACAATCCGAGATATGATATCGATGATGAGTGTAAAATGTGATATTTCGATTTTGTTGATTATAGAATGGACGGTTGTTGTTATAAGTAGTTATTGAACTCGCTATTTCAAGATCTAGCTCGTGAAAATATGATCCACGGATTAATATTGTTAGAGAAATTGAATAGAAAATGAAAACAAACTAATACGATTATAAATGTCTCATTAGAGATGATGTACATCGAAAGTCGATCGAATTTGGTTGTGAGATTTGAGAGATTTGAAATCCAAAGTTATATGAAGATTTAAAATGTATCTTGTGAAAACAAATCCTTACTCTATTTTACGGTTATATTTTCGAGGCGAAAATCCCTAAGGGGAGAGTTGTAATGATCGATTTTGACCCTAATCAAAAAGTGGTTTGGGACCACAAATTTGAGTCCAAAAATATTTTAAAATTATTTTTCGTATTTATTATGTGTGAATTTGTTTGTGTTAAATTTCCGTGATTTAATTTTGTCATTTAGGTGTCCGATTAAATAAAAGGACTTAATCGTAAAATAAAAATTTGATGGTTAGTTGTAAGAGTGCCTAATTGTTGTTGTCTTTTTAATATGGGGATTTATGTTGCAATTTTGCCATTAATAAAGATAGTGGACGGCATTTGCATTATGTTTATATTATATAGTTTTTTTATTATTTATAAAGGTTAAAATAATATATATTATAATATAAGGTTAATATAATAAAACAAAAACATTAAAGGAAGCCATACTCATCTTTTAGTGCTGAAACTAAGGAAAAGAAAAGAAATAAGAGAGCTAGGGTATTCGGCCATTGTTGAGCTAAATTAAGGTATGTATTTTACTCGGTTTTGATAATTTTACGTTTTGAGATCGTTGCTAAGTTATCTTCAAAGCCCATGTCTTAATTTTTGAATTTGATGATAATTTTGTGTTTTGCCATTGATGGTACCTTGCGGTTTTTTATGTTTGATGATGAAATATGAATTATATGTGTTAAATTAACAAGTTTTATCTTTAAATTTTTGATGAAATTGAGTAATTAGGACTAAATTACAAAAATAAATTTTTTAGGGACTAAAATGAAAAATTAATGAATTATATGGGCTTATATAGTCATGGGTAAAATTCAGCATAGCTTGGGTATGAAGAAATTTGATGTATTTTGTGTTTTGTGCAATAGGGACTAATTTGTAAAAGTGTGAAATATTAGGGGTAAAATGGTAATTTGCCCATTTATGTGTTTTGGGATTAAATAGAATAGAAATGTGTTTGAATGAGCTTAATTTGAACATGTTTAGATCAAGAACAAAAAAAAAGGACTTGGATCGAGGAAAATAAAAATTATCGAATAGCCGATTTTTTGTCAGTCTGTCGATATTTGAGGTAAGTCTCTAAGCAAATAATCATCGTAAATTATTTACGTAATTTAGTATATGCTGAAAATTTGAAATTATCATAATTATATATGAATTAGCCGAATTTGGCTAAGTGTAATATTCGATTTGGATAGGTTATTGAATGATATGTGTTATTTGAATGTTCGTACAATAAGTTCGAAATGAGTAAAAGGTTCTATATATGAAATGATTCGTGTGAGAAATCTTAAAGTATAAATATACATGTTGGCCGAATGTGGAGTATGAGTTTGTAGTGAATTTAATTTGGTTAATGTAATGTGAATATGTATGTTGGATTAATAGGTGAAAGGAAAATGAAGAATATGAGATGGTTGATATTTTAATACTAAGTAATGTGTATCGAAAGGTTGAATGTGTTCATATTAGGGCTTCGTGCTCAGCGTGCTTAGTGCCGGTGACATATTAGAGCTTCGTGCCTAGCTTAGTGTGCTGACATAGTAGCGTGCTTAATGGTGACATATTCGAAGCTTCGAGCCTAGCGTGCCTTGTGCCGATGATCTATATCGGGCTTAATGCCTAGCGTGCCTTGTGTCGGTGATTAAATATCGACCTCTAGTCTAGCGTGCTTATAGCCGGTGAATGAATATCGAGACCTCTGGTCTAGCAGGCTTAGTGGCGGTGTGTAATTCAGGCTTATGCCTAGTAGGTTTTATATAGGTAATCTATAATACGAGTTTATGTTTATGAAATGATTGAGTTATGGTGGCCATTGAACGAGCTAAAGCTTATTTAAATGAATTAGATTAATTAGGCCATAAGGTATGTATTTACATAAGTACATGTTATATGTGATCAGTATTGAATAAGTAATTGATAGGTAATGTGTTTGTATATTCAAGATCTTCGATTATGTGGAAAATTTTTGTTTATATATTCTACACGTGGAATTTTGTGTATATTCATTTGGTCATGTGAAATATATACATATATATTTTCGGATATGTGAGATTACAATTAATGCATACATTCAGTTATGTGGACTTACTATGCATATTTATATGGAAATTGTTATTTGGTTGTATATGGAGGTATACATATGTATAATTATTAATCAATGTGCGTTTGATAAGTTCTACTTTTAAAGTAGATAATGATAAATGTTTTGACTATGAAAGGATATAAGCATTTGGCTATAATAATTCATATGTGTTATGTAAATAAATTAATGTTACAAATTTCGGTTTAATTTGATTGATTATTCAATTGATTTGTTAAGTTTTCTTAAGACTTACTAAGCTTTAATAGCTTACTTTGTGTGTATTCTTGTTCATTCTGTTTATAGATTTGGATATACGTTACGAGCTCGGGGATCGTCAGCAAGACTACTCACACTATCGATAGTTTCCTTTGGTATTTTACTAAGTTGAAAATTTTAATATATGGCATGTATAGCAAAGTAAAAGGTGGAATAGTGGCCATGCGAAAATGGCTTATCTTCTTTGATTGATTTGGGTTCGTGTTTTTGGTTGTGATGGTCATTGGAAATGAGTTTATACTTATGCATATTGTTTGTGGTATAAGTTCATGATAGGTAAGTAAGCATGATGTTATAATTTGGACATGTTGATCTCGGTTTAGTGATATGTAAATGTTTATGTGTTGAGCATTTTGTGATGGGTTGATCTGTTTATTAAATGGACTAAAGTCGAATATATATATATATATATATATATATATATGTTCAAGTAAATAAATAGGCATAAAGTCTTGTTTACTCATTAAGTCCTTAATAAGTTGGTTTGAATTGAGGATGTTAAGTATGAGTGTTTAGTTATATACTTGTGATAAATAGTTAAATATGTGGTAAATGGATTTGGTATTGAGTTTAGATATGAAATTTGGTTGCATGATGTGATAATAATTTGAATGGACAATTTTGAATATATATTTATAAGTTATATTATGTTAAGTAATGGATATGTGGTTTATTTGATTAATGATATTCTAAAATGACTAAGTATATGGTAAGTTTGATAATGGTTAATTAACAATATGCAATTAATGGATGTCTTAATGCATACTAGGGATAAGATGATTATATGTTCGAATATACATAGGTTAATATGATTTGGTTGTAATGGCTAAGTATACAATTTTATTTTATTTGAATGATTCAAGATATGTACTTTGGTTTTATTATAAAACATGCGAATTTGTTATATTATGAATTGAACTTTTCGTACATAAATATTAAATGTGATTACTGTGACATGCGTATGTTATAATGGTATTAAGGCTATGTATATCATTGTTGTAATGTGATATGATTTATTATTAAATATATATATATAAATGCCTGTTCTGAGTTGTGTTTCGTTTGGTAATACCTCATAACTCTAATTCGGTGACGGATACGGGTTAGGGGTATTACAGGATCTGCGCGTTGACCCGAAAACTTGGGAAGGATCCGCGTGTTTTTATAAAAAGGGAAATTTACCATTTTAGTCCCTCCGTAATTTTATTAGTTTTAATTTCGTTCGATTTAAATTTTTTCTTTAATTAGCCCTGAAAGTCTATTTTTGTTTCAATTGAGTCCTCGGGCTACTTAAAGGCCAAAATCAGAACGACGCCGTTTTGGAAAGAAGGCATAATTGCCTAATAAGTCCCTGTAGTTTAACGTGCATTTTGATTTAGTCCTTTTATATCTATTTTTATTGCTAGTTAACCCCCTGTTTTTTTGTTTATTTTTAAAACCTTTTTATTTTATTTTATTTTAAATCATTTTAACATTGTATTAAATTATTCTATTATATAAAAATTTCTATATTACTTTTTACTATTTGTATATTAATTTATTAATAGTATAAAATTTTTAGGTATTATCTTTCTTAAACTGTATTATTTTTATATATATATTAAATTATTACTATTTATTATTTTATTTAATTTAATATTATTTATATATTACATATTATTTTATAATTTATATATTAGTTATTATATTATACATTCTTAAAATTTTTGTACATTATATAGTATTATATTATATCATATATTATTTATTTATATTGTATAACATATTATTTATTCTTGAATATGTAGTTTCTTTTATATATGTATTAGGTTATTATAATTTTTTATAAATCATTTATTTATTTCAAAACATATTTTATTCATATTCTCAAAAATATATGTGCTATTTTTTATTGTTTGCTATATCCTTTTATATTTTTTATTTGCAATAATCATTTATTATTCGATATATGTCATTGCATGAAAAGTTCATATTTACTTATTATTTTTCTTTTTATTATTTTGTTATTTATTGCTTTATATATTCTATTTGCTCATGCTCTCTGTTATTATTTTATGATTGCTTTAGGAAGTTATTTTTATTAGTCGTTATTTTATATTGCTATTTCTTTATTTGTCTATATTAGTATTAATCGTAGTATAACCTGTGATTATAATGAATTGATATTCGATATTTATATTTCAGTAATGTATTAATGCAAAATCGATTCATACCATTTTATTAAAAAAAACATTTTGCAAAATTATCATATTTTATTTAAAATTTTTAAAAAATACAATGATATTTAATATTTGGGAACTTCGAGAAAAATTGTGCCCTAACTCACTGGGTTTCAATTTTTATCGTCGAACTTAAGATATTAAGTATCTCTTTTCTTTAAAAATTGAAAATTTAACTTATAAAATCAAAACTTATTTTCGGGAATTCAAAATGTTGTATCCTAACTTACTGGATATGATGTTTTGTGTTTCGAGGTAAGAAATTTTCTACAAATAAAGGTGAGCCTAACTTCGAAGTCATGGAATATTACATCCTAACTTATTGGGTATAGCATTTTATTTCTTTGAGATAGATAAGCCTTGGTTTTCTTTCAAATAAAAGGATCATATTTTAAAGTTTCAAATTTTCAACATTAGGACATGATTTTATCAATTAGGTACCAATTTTGGGCGTTATGAGGGTGCTAATCCTTCCTCGTGTGTAACCTACTCCCGAACTTGTTTTTCTTGAATTTTGTAGGGCAAAATCAATGTTTTTGAAATAAAATGTTTTGTAAGGTGATCCGATCACACCTAAGCAAAAAGGGATTGGTGGCGACTCCCATTTTCGTTTTTTAGTCGATCCCCGGTTTTTTAAATCAACTTGAAAAATAGTTTCGACAGCTTGGCGACTCCGCTGGGGATAATAAGAGAGTCAAGTCGTAAAATCGATAATTTCATGTCCTTTTGTCCGAATTTAAAAATCCGATCTTAAAAAAAAACTATGATCCTTTTTATTGCATGAGGTTCTATTTTTATAAAATATTTCTACATTGCATTGCATTGCATGACCGTTGTGGTCACACCCTTTAAGTGGGAGTGAGAAGCTACTCATTCGTGAGGTTTTCACCTCCGTGCAGGATAGTGAATCGCTTTTGGGATACATCCGTACCTATGTCTTCGTGAGATTTTCATCTCTGTGCAGCCATAGGGAAATGTATTCCCCTGAACTGAACTCGGTCCATATGAGCCTATAATGGGTGAGGATCGAGGAATCTGCTGGTTCAGATACCTCAACTTTAGAGCTAAACTGCATGTAGAAAACTTAAGGACTTACCCTAGGTAGAACTATACCAAACCTTAGCAATCACCCAGATATACATTTGATTATTTGCTTTATGTTTTACTTTGTGTTACTAACTTATTGTGTTCTATTTTGTTGCATGCCATTTCATATTTTAAAGAGGTATCGATTCATGGTCAGTTTCTAAATTAGAAAGCTGGTTATGGAGAATGAATTCCTTGATAAAGTGGAGGACAATGCAGCCATCCGTAAGTGGTTAGAGCAAATGCAATTAGAGAAAGGATATAGTCTAGCTGAAGGGTACACATCAGAATTATGGGACTACACTCGCATCAGTGTGAAGCAGAACAATCTCTAGGAATTAAGAGAGATATGGGATGAATGGAGCGACGAGACCAAGCAGTTGTTTTACAGTAGCTATGGGGACTTGCCGTACTTGTTGGACATTCAGGTAGATGGACATCTATTTCAAGCCATCACGCAATATTGGAATCCTACGTATAGTTGCTTTACTTTCGGAAGGGCTGATTTGGTACCCATAGTGGAAGAGTATACAGTTCTATTGCATTGTCCCAAGATTCAAGTTGACAAGGCTTACTCAAGGGCTGCTAGTATTCCAACCTTTCTAAGAAAGTTGATGAGTATTACGGGGATGAGCGAACAGTGGGTCACAGCTAGAATCAAGCAAAAAGGTGAGTGTAAGTGCATCCCTTGAAAAGTTTTGAAAGATTTGATTTTAGTACATCTTGATATGAAAAAGAGGATAGATGTTTTTTCCTTGAGTATATACGGGTTAGTGATTTTCCCTAGGGCATTGGGATATGTGGATGAAGCAGTCTCAAATATTTTTTATCGACTTGATAAAAAAGTCACACTTGTTCCTGCAATCTTGGCTGAGACATTTCGATCGCTGAATGCATGTAGGAGAGCTGGCGAAGGTAGATTTATAGGATGTGCGCAGTTGTTGTTGGCTTGGTTCCATAGTTATTTTTGGAAAGTGGATAAGGTTTCCTATTAGGTCTTATCAAAAAATTATTCCCTATTAAAAGAGATAGTGGCTACTCTAAGGAGAGATGACATATCAGAGGAAAATTGGATAGCGCTTCTACGAAATCTTCAAGACGAAGACGTTGAGTGGAGAGCTCCCTAGATGGTTTCTGATGAGGTGCTGTACCGGTGTGGGAATTTTGATTGGGTCCCTCTACTTGGAATTTGGGGAGCCATTAGATATGCACCCTTTCTCGTACTAAGACAATACAGAGTCAAGGCAGTTTGTACCGGTTATGCATGGATTAGCTCAAAGCAAGTTTTCGTACAAAGGAGATAGCTACAAGAAAAATGTTAAGGAAATTTCTAATGCTTGGAATCAGACCCGTTGCATGAAGAGAGTGGACCTAAGCCCAATGACGACCCCAGAGTATAGTGAATGGTGGAGTAAAAGAGTCAATGACAATATCCCTATGCCAAGTCTAGAAGACGCTCGATCGATCGAAGAGTACTTGCGAGTAGTCCCATCAAAATTGGAGATTATAAAACAAGATTTCGAAAGGAGGAATTTAGAGCTTGGAAGGAGAATAGAGAAGTTGAAAGAGGAAAAAATGTACCTGAGGTTAGACGTGGATGTTCAGAAATCAGAGGCTGAAAAACTAAGAAAAGGGAAGAAAAGGGTCGAGGAAGATCTGAATGACTAAAGACAGAATATAAGAAGTTGCGTCTGTCGATGAAAAATGCTGGATTGAGGAAGACTTCAGAACAGTGGCAATAGAAGGTTCAAGAGGAAAAGGCCAAAGCTGACTATTGGGAGATGAAGTTCCTAGAGATGCAGATGCAAAACGAGGCCCTAGAAAAGAGGTTATTAGAAAGCCAAAAGGAAAAGAGTGGATTAAATGCTAGAGTGGCTGAATTGGGACGATCTCTTCACCACCATTGAAGCCGTAATTCTACAAACGAGTTGAAGTCAAGTCTGAACAAGATCGAGGAAATGAAAGGCAAGATCGAAGAGTTAGAATCAACATTGCATAACTGTGAACTTCGGATCGAGCTATTTGAAGCAAGAAAAGGACATTGGAAGGAAGAGCTCCACCATTCCCAAGATCAAGTTAGAAATCGGGATTATCTCATGGGAGAAGCAACAGTTCAAATTCGAGAGGTAGCTGATCACCTACAGACTTTCGCAGCACAGGCTGATACATTGAGCATGAAGTATGAGCTACAGTCAGATTGTGGTCAAGAGCATATTTGTAGTCCGTTTTATGTAAAGGATTTTGTTTTCTAATAAGTTTTCTAAAATGAAGTTGAATCTGAATTGATGCCTTCTTTTTTCATTCATGCATTTGCATTACATCACATCATATGCATCTAAGTCCATAGAGAGAGCCTAATTAGTTAAAATTATCACACACAGAGAGAGAGAAGAGAGAAGGAAAAATCTGGAAGCTGAACACCATTATGGTACACGTGCCAAAACAAAGAAAATGGATCAAAGACTTGAACAATTCCAGAGGGACATGCAAGACCAGATGCAAGAGCAATTGGCAAAGCTCCAACAAGAAATGAGAGACCAAATGTTGGAAGCTTAAAGGAACATGATGGCCCAAATGTCCCAGATGCTAAATATGACAATGGATAAAGGAAAAGGTCCCATGTCTATTATTGGAGAAGATAGCAGAGGCATTCTTCCGAGTTTTACCCCACCACATACACAAACACGGCCTGAAGAGTATCCTCAAAGGCCATCTGTCACGATTAGGCCTCAACAGGGGCAATCTGATACTAGACCGCCCATGAACTTCCAAGTTGGCTCTGGATCTAACCTGGGAGATAACCCTACTAACTTAGTTATCACTGATTTGGATATAGCAGAGAGGGAAAGGACAAGAATGAATCCTCGAGGTAGTTAGAGGATCGCTGCAGATGGTTGAAGGAAAAGTTCAAGGCTTTGGAAAATGTCGATCATCACCATGGTATTGACGCAAAAGACTTGAGTTTGGTTCCAGGTTTGGTGCTTCCTCATAAGTTCAAGATGCCAAAACTTGAGAAGTATAATGGGACTATCTGGCCTGAAGCCCACATCACTATCTCCTGTAGACGGATGACTGGCTACGTGAACAATGATCAACTTTTGATTCATTGTTTCCAAGATAGTTTAGTGGGGATAGCATCTAGATGGTACAATCAACTCAGTCGCGCTAGGATTAGCTCTTGGAGAGACCTAGCCCAAGCCTTCATGAAGCAATACAATCATGTCACGGACATGACGCCTGACAGAATCACCTTGCAAAACATGGAAAAGAAGTCAAATGAAAGCTTCAGGCAATACGCACAAAGATGGAGGGAAGTTGCCATACAAGTTCAACCACCTCTCCTAGAGAAGGAAACCACCATACTTTTTATCAACACCCTGAAAGCTCCATTCATCACCCATATGATAGGAAGTACCATCAAGAGCTTCACAAATATAGTGATGGTAGTAGAAATGATTGAAAACGCCATAAGGGGTGGCAATATTGAAGCAGGGGAAACCACTAAAAGGTCTGCTCCTAAGAAAAAGGACAATGAGGTGAATAATACGAGTACATACAACAAAGGGTACTCAAAGGCAATCACTGTTAGCCAGTTGAAAGTAGCTATTGCTGGGCAACAAGGGTCGGAAAGACATGAATCGGGCTTAAGGTAAAATTTTGAAACACTCCAATTTATGCCAATCCAATGACGTATAAGAAGCTATATCAGAGTTTATTTGACGCGCATGTGGTGTCCTCATTTTATCTGAAGTCGTTACAACCCCCATATCCCAAATGGTATGATTCAAACGCTCAATGTGACTACCACACGAGAATATCGGGACATTCGATAGAAAATTGCACTGCTTTAAAAAAGGTAGTTGAGAGGCTCATCAAGATGGGAATTGTGAAGTTTGATGATACACTCAGTGCGGAGAACCCATTACCCAACCATGGAGATGAAGGGGTAAATACAATTGGTGAAAATATCATGAAAAGGATCAAGGAGGATATTACGGAGGTAAAAACCCGTTGAAAATGGTCTGGAGGGAAATGGTAAGAAGAGTACTGATATTATCTGATTCTGAGAAAGGATGTGAAGAAATAATGGACTACTGTGAGTTCCACAAAGTAGAAGGACATGAGATCCAGGAATGTGTTGAGTTCAGGGTTTTGGTGCAAAGCCTTATGAACAATAAGGAATTAGAGTTTTATGAAGAAGGCTTAGAAAGAGGAAACATACATGTAACCGTAGGAGAATTGACGAAGCAAAAAGTCAATTATCGCAGGATCATTATCTCCCAACCAAGAAATATGGAAGGCGAAACACAAGTGGAGCCAAAAGTTGTAATCTAGAAGCCTGTTTCCTTTTCTTACAAGGATAACAAAATGGTACCTTGGAATTACGACTGTAATGTGACAACATTGGGAGTGGAAAGCTCAGTTGATGCTTTTGAGGAGGTTCAAAATGAAGGGTCCTACACGTAGTGGAAGGCATTACAATTCGGGAAACGTTAGAACAGAACTAGTGAAGTCAAAGACTGTGGTAGTTCAACGAGAGAAATGACCTGAGGCCCTTATCAACTAACCAGTGAAAGAAGAAGAGGCTAAAGAATTTCTGAAATTCTTGAAGCATAGTGAATATAGTGTGGTAGAACAACTGTGCAAACAACCAACTCGCATATCAGTGCTGGCATTGCTTTTAAGTTCAGAAGTGCATCGTAAGGCATTAATGAAAGTGCTGAATGAGACTTACGTTACTAAAGATATATCTGTCAATAAACTTGACCATTTGGTTAGTAATATAAGTGCTGATAACTATATTTAATTCAGTGATGATGAAATTCCTCCTAGGGGTTTGGGATCAACAAATGCTTTGCATATCACTACTCATTATAAGGGATACACTCTGCCAAGTGTATTAATAGATAATGGATTGGCTTTGAATGTATTACCATTGTCTACACTGAAAAGATTGCATATAGACAGTTCTCACATGAAAACATGCCAGAACATAGTGAGAGCATTTGATGGCACTGAAAGAAGAGTGATGGGAAGGATTGACATACCACTGCTAATTGGGCCAAGCACATACGAGGTGGACTTTCTGGTGATGGATATCAAGCCCTTTTACAATTGCTTGTTGGGAAGGGCCTGGATTTATTCGATAGGGGCAGTACCCACATCCCTGCACCAAAAACTGAAATTGGTAATAGAAGGTCGGTTGGTTACAATAAACGTGGAGGAAGATATCATAGCGACTGTTACCAATGAGGCGCCATATTTAGAGGCAAATGAAGAAGCAACTGAATGCTCGTTTTGATCTTTAGTGTTCGTGAACGCAACATTTATTTTAGAGGGGAATGAGGTTCTAATGCCTAAGATATCCAGAACTATGAGGATGGGCTAACAAATGATAGTAGGGAAAGGAGCCCAACCAGGAAAAGGACTGGGCAGACATCTCTAAGGGGAAGTTCAAGTTCCGATACTGAAAGAGAAGAGAGACCTTTTTGGCTTGGTTTTCAGGCCATATGCTAAACAAAGAAAGAGGGAAATAGAGAAAAATCAAGAGAGGAGAAGGGCACGGTTGAATGGGGAAGACGTTAAGTGGGAATTGATGACATTCCCCCACATATCCCAGATCTTTGTATTAGGAGTGTAACACCCCATACCCGGTCTATGCATTAAGATTGGATTTGGTTTATTACATGAATCGAGCTATCTTAAAAATTTCAGTGAGTCAAAATCTACAATATTATTTTTAAGTACAAGGTTTAGTAAAAATCAAAAGAGTATTTTAAATTTGATGTATATTAGAAAACATTAGTTGAAAACATCATTAATATTGTATTATCAAAATCCTTAGGTAAATTTTATAAGAGTTAAAAATACTAAAATATTTATAAAGGAATTTCATATATTTGAAAACCCAATTTATTTTGAGAAAAACATCATATAATCATCAACCCATAATAAAATGTCCAAAATAGAGTTTTAACCAACCACATATAAATCCATGAAATATTAATAGAGGCCCTTATTACATCAACCCAAAATAGTAAAAATACTTATTAAAAGTTGAAGTTTAATAAACCCATGTTTTGCAGTGTGGCCTCCACGAAGTCATCCTCGGGCCAAGTCCACGTCAATTTCCATTACCTGAGACGAAAATTTTGAGGGAGTGAGTTACTTAGAACTCAGTGTATAACTCACTTACTTTGTCCACTGGGCCAGATTTTTCAAGTTATGGATTTGGGCTTAAGCCCATTAGCAGAATTAACAACATAAATAATAATATGCATACAAAATGTATTTTTCCCTTCCAAACCTAATTTCCATCCGCTACACACCCCCGTACCAACCAACACACCTGTGGGGATCAAGTCAACCCACCCCGCCATCACACCAATCGTAGGCATTAAGCCTTTTTATATTTGTGGCAGAGCCACCGAACTACATTGTGACAAAGTCACCGAACTAGAGGCATTGAGCCAATTATTATTTGTGGCAGAGCCACCGAACTAGAGGCAAATAGCCATTTATAAATTTTGTGGCAGAGCCACCGAACTAGAGGCAAATAGCCATAATTTTGTGGCAAAGCCACCGAACTAGATTTTTGGCAACAGGCCTTTCTTCTCTTCATCATTTTCCCAACCCATGCAACATGTATGCAAAGTAGTCTATGATCATACCATGATTTTATTAAAAAGGCCCATTAACAAGAGTCAATATTTCCAATTTTTATTAAGGCCCAAAAATTACAAAATAACATTTGGCCCATTTAGCAATTTAACATCTTAGGCCCAAATTTACGATCTAGCAAGAGTTCGCCCATTTATCGATCTAGCAGGATTTCATTGTTCAACAATTTAATGTAGATTACGCCCATTTACGATCTATCGAGATTTGACCCAATTTTCGATCTAATGAGATTTCTACCAATTATCGATCTAGCAGAGATTTCGCCCAATTATCGATCTAGAGGATTTTAGCCGTTTAATAATTTAATGTAGATTACGCCCATTTACAATCTATCGAGATTTCGCCCAATTTTCGATCTAATGTAGATTTCGCCCAATTATCGATCTAGTAGATTTGACCCATTTATTATTTATCGAGGATTTCGCCCATTTTACTAACAAGCAATATTTTTCGGCCCATCTACTAATTATCAAACTTATCGGCCCATTTTACGAAGACATGAAAATTTATATTTTACCATCTAACTCATCGAGGGCTTTTTCGTAATTTTCACCATATTAACCGTTTTCATGTAATTTCACCAAGTACCAGTTATTACGTTTTATACCGATCTAGTCATTTTTTACGATTTAACTCCATACCACGAATAACATCCAAACCCGAGAAAAGTGTGAAGTTACACACCTCGATATCGTGAGTACTAATCCTTCCCGCTCTTCAACACCTAAACATAATACAATCTTATTAGGACACTACCATGTATAAAAATATAATATTGATATTCGATCCAAATCCTTACCCTCTTGTTTTTGAATCACTTCAATTTTTGGTTTCTCTTCGTTTATCGATTTGTTATAACGTACAAAGGCTCTAAGTACGAACTACTTCAAATAGTTGATTTCCTTGGTAGATGGTCCGCAACCCGGTGGAAAATCCGGACCATCAAATCGCCTTCGCTTATACTTAGGAGAAATAGTGGATCCGCCCTCTTACGAAAACTAAACACCGCCTTTTCTTCCCTATTTTGAAAGTCTTCAATATCAAAAGATCGTTAATCCTAATAATAATATATCGAAAAAATACTAAAGATCTTAAAGGTGAGATTTCCTTACCACAAAGATTCTTGCTTCTCAAAAAGAGAGTCGACCAAAAACATTCCAAGATGCACACGAACACTCGAGTTCCGATCTTCCGTTATCGCATTAAAGTATAATAAAGAGAAAAGTTAATAGAATGAACGGGTATTTCGATTCAAGAAATCCTTCTTACCACCATCCATATTCGGCCAAAACCACCATTAACTAATCATGAACTAAAAGAACTCTTACCTATTCTCCACGGTTGGAAAGAGATGATTGCGAAAGATGCTTAAGAATAGAGAGAGATTCGGCTATGAAAAACCAAAGAGAAAAGAAAATGATTCGACAAAGGCACACTAACATTCGACAATGAGAGATGTTTATGGAGATATGATGATTGAAAAGAAAAATTAAAAGATGAGTGAAAGGGATGATGATGATTCAGTTATCAAAAGAAGAAAAAGAAAATAAGAGATGTGTTTAGAGCAAGGTACATTCGACAATGGAGGAAGGAAGAAAAAGAATGACCTTTGGTGTTGTATTTTCGGCACAATGAAAAGGCATACAAAGAATACTAATGTGATAGCAAAATGACCAAATGGTCAAAAGAATTTTGGTAAACCAAAAGCACAAAGTCGGCCAAAGAGAAGGTTGAGAGAAAAAAAAAGAAAAACAAAGTTGCACAAGATGATAGAAATGACCAAAACAAAATTCCCTACCCTAGCTAAGCTACTAGCAAAAATCGCCAACCTCCCTAGCCATATTGCCGTCCAAATTCATTGGTCAAATGACCATGAATTTGTTTCAAAACATCTTCCTTGATACTAGCCTCATGTCCCCATATCTTTCCAAAGTTCCTTGATTCCATACCATAAGTTAAAATTGCCTTTTCCTTTAGTCTTACTTACCAAAAATAAAACAATACAACTCATCCATCCTTATCCCTTGCCAACACATGCATGGATTAAAGCCAAAAATAAAATTTCTAGATGCTAACCAAGGGATTCGAACCATTCCCCTCATGCCATAACTCATGCGCCATCACAACCTTACCATTTACTCATCTTATGCTTCACTTTGATACTTATTTTTACTTAGGTATTAATGTCACTTAATCCACTTCATTATACTCTCAAAAAATAAAAATTATTCTACTCCCGAAAAATTCTATACTCTTCTTCAAGACTATAATAACTACGAAAAGAAGTAAGAAAAATTTTTCCTTCATAAATTAAGCACCAAAAACATGCATTAAATTAGATGCTCGAATTTTAGGGTATTACAACTCTACCCTCCTTAAAAAAAATTTCGTCCTCGAAATTTACTTGATTAAAAGAGGTGAGGATATTGTTGCCGAATAGTTTCCTCAGGCTCCCACGTAGCTTTCTCTGCTCCGTGATTACGCCATAAAACTTTGACCAACGGAACGGTTTTCTTTCTTAGCACTTTAACATCTCGGTCTAAGATTTCCATTGGTTCTTCTTCAAAAGACAAGTCTGAATTCAACTCCAATTCTTCTACCGGTACAATGTGCGAAGGATCGATCTATAATGCCTCAAAGATGGAAACATGAAAACATTATGAATTTGATCCAACTCAAGAAGGTAACTCAATCGATAAGCCTTTGGACCAACACGCTTCAAAGACACGATATGGTCCAATGTACCTAGGACTTAGCTTTCCCTTCTTTCCAAACCTGAAAATCTTTTTCCAAGGTGAGACCTTCAAGAAAACTTGATCCCCCATAGCATACTCGATGTCCTTACGCTTCAGGTCTGCATACGACTTTTGTCTATCTGAGGCTTCCCTCAACCGTGCTCGAATAACCTTTACTTTATCCTCTGTTTCCGATATCATCTCAGGACCCAACAACTGTCGTTCGCTCAACTCAGTCCAACGAATAGGAGAACGACACCTTCGACCATACAATGCTTCGTAAGGTGCCATCTGAATGCTAGACTGATAACTGTTGTTATACGCAAATTTCGCCAAATGGTAGATAATCCTCCCAACTACCCCTAAAGTCTATTACACATCCTCTTAACATATCTTCCAATATCTGAATTACTCTCTCTGACTGACCATCAAACTGAGGATGAAAAGCCATACTGAAATTCAACTTTGTCCCCAAGGCTTCATGTAGAGCTTTCCAAAATCGTGATGGAAATCTGGGATCCCTGTCTGATATAATAGATACGGTACCCATGCAACCTCACAATTTCAGATAATGATGACCGCTAACTTCGCAATGAATAGTCCGTATTTAATGGAAGAAAATGAACAGTCTTCGTCAAACGATCAACAATTACCCAAACAGAATTTTTCTTAGTAGGTGTTAAAGGTAATCCACTAACAAAATCCATAGTTATCCGCTCCCATTTCCAAAGAGGAATCCTTACCAGTTGTAACAATCCAGACGGTAATTGATGTTCTGCCTTCACTTGGTGACAAGTCAAATATTTTCCCACAAATTCTAAAATCTCCCGCTTCAACCCTGGCCACCAATACTGTTCACGGAGATCTCGATACATCTTATTTCCTCCGGGGTGCATAGCATAAGGGCTACTATGCGCCTCTCGTAGAATCATTTGCCTTAGATCTGAGTCCTTAGGCATACAAATTCTTCCTCGAAAGTACAACACACCTTCTGTGTTTATTCCAAAATCCTCGATTTCTCCATTTTCAACTTGCTGAAGTAAAGGTCCCAACTTTCCATCTGATGTCTGTTTTTCCTTGATTTGTTCCAGCCACAGAGGCTTCACCTGAAGTTCTGCTAACAAACTCCCATCCTCATACAAACTCAAATGAGCAAACAATGCTCTCAATTCAGATACTGCCTTACGACTTAACGCGTCAGCTACCACGTTAGCCTTTCCAGGATGATATTCGATTGAGAAATCATAATCCTTTAATAATTCTACCCATCTTCTTTGTCTCAAATTCAACTCCTTTTGGGTAAGGAGGTATTTAAGACTCTTGTGATCCGTGTAGATAATAGATTTCTCACCATAGAGATAGTGCCTCCAAATCTTTAAAGCAAAGACCACTACATTAACTCCAAATCATGAGTAGGGTAGTTTACTTCGTGCGGTCTCAATTGACGAGAAGCATAGGCCACCACCTTTCCATTTTGCATCAACACACAACCTGCACTGCAGAGACGATCACAATAAGCAAGTGAATTCTTTTCCACCTCGGTGAATCAAAACCTGAGCTTAGTTAGATCTTCTTCAATTTCTCGAAACTCTCTTGTCGCTTTTCGGTCTAATTATACGGAACTCCCTTCGCAATAGCTTAGTTAGGGTGCAGAATCAACGAAAACCCTCTACAAAACGCCTATAGTAACCAGCCAAACCCAAGAAACTCCAAATTTCAGCTACCGACGTTGGTGGTTTCCAATCCAGAATAGCCTCAATTTTTCGAGGATCCACCCTTATTCCTTCAGCTGATACCACATGACCTAGGAAAGTCACTTCCTTTAGCCAAAATTCGCATTTACTGAATTTGGAGTAAAGTTGCTTATCACGAAGTAACTGCAATACTATACGTAAATGCGTGTCATGCTCCTCATCATTTCTTGAATAAACCAATATGTCATCTATGAACTCTACCACGAACCAGTCTAGATATGGTTGAAAGACTCGGTTCATCATGTCCATAAATGCGGTTGGTGCATTGGTTAATCCAAACGGCATCACTACAAACTCATAATGTCTGTAACGAGTCTGAAATGCCATCTTATAAATATTCGCTTCTTTCACCTTGAGCTGGTGATAACCCGATCTCAAATCAATTTTGGAGAAAACTGAAGCTCCTTTTAATTGATCAAACAGGTCGTCAATTCTCGGCAGAGGATACCGATTCTTGATCGTCAATTTATTCAATTGTCTATAATCAATGCACATACGCATCGATCCATCCTTCTTCTTGACAAACAAAACTGGTGCTCCCCACGGAGACACACTCGGTCGAATAAATCCCCGATCCAGTAATTCTTGAATTTGAGCTTTAAGCTCTGCCAACTCCTTTGGTGCCATCCTATAAGGAGCAATGGACACTGGAGCTGTCCCATGCAAAAGCTCAATGCCAAATTCTACTTCTCGATCCGAGGTATACCGAAGTTCTTCGAAAAACATCCGAAATTCCTTCACTGTTCTCACATCATTCACAGATAACTCTTTGGCATCCAAAGCACAGATAAAGGCTAGGAATGCTCCATATCCTTTCCGAACCAACTTCTCTGCCTTCAACGCGGATACCACATTTGCCAAGTAGTTCCTTCGTTCGCCAATCATGATGACTTCCTTATCACCCGAGGTTCTTATTGACATCCGTTTTTTCAGCACAATCCAATTGCGCTCGATGTTTGACCAACCAATCCATGCCCAGAATGAGATCAAACTCGCCGAAAGGCAATTTCATTAAATTCGCCAAGAATACCTCCTCTTGAATTTTCAAGGGCACGTCTCTAAACATTTTATTAACAATACCGATCGCCCTAAAGGACTAATTATCATCATTTCACTATCGGTAATTTGATTCTAAATTTAGATTTCCAGATATGGTGCTAGCAATATATGAGTGGGTAGAACCAATATCTATTAATGCAATAACAGGTACATCGAAGATGAAGAACGTACCAGTTATCACATCTGGTGTATTGCCGTCCTCGCGGTGTCTCACTGCATAGACCAGTCCAGGCTGTCTTGCATCTGCGTTCCCTCTAGGACCATTGCCTCGACCCAGTGCACCTTGACCACGACCAGCCCCATTACCACCATGACCTGGTCCACGACCTCTCGATGGCTGCTGTGTACCTCTGGTCGGCTGTGCATCATTATTACGAACTTCTTGAGTCGTATCCATACGTCGAGGACAATTTCTATACTAATGATCCATCGAACAACATTTTTAACAAGCGCCCGTTTTCCTCCAACACTCTCCAAAGTGTCTTTTTCCACATTCAGCACAGTCTCGACTTCGATTATTTATTACCGGTGTTCTACCTTGAACGGTTCATCATTTCGAGGTCTCTTCCGAATCTCTTTGAAGAACCAGATCGCTTGTGTCTCTCTCTTGTTTCTAAATCTTTCTCGCCCGACGCGTTCGAGTTCTTAGCCTCCTCGGCTATGTTGGCCTTCTCCACAAGCGTGGAAAAAGTTCTAACTTGTCGTGGAGCAATCGTAACCTCACTCATCATTAAGCCCATCCTCGAAACACACACAACGTTCATGATCTGTTGATATAATTGTCCGAGCATAGCGGCTCAAACGTAAAAACTCAGCTTCATATGCTGCTACTGTTTTACTCCATTGTACAAGATTTAGAAATTCCTTCCTTCGGGCGTCTACATAACTCGTTCCAACGTATTTTCCTTGGAAGGCAGCTTTAAAGAATCCCCAAGTAATCAGTGCAGCTTCGGTGCCTTCTCGAACAGTGAGCCACCACTGATACGCCTCGTCTCTTAACAAGGACACAACTCCTTTCAGTTTTTGCTCAACAGTGCATTCCATATCATCCATAATCCGTTCCACAGCTTCGAGCCAATATTCAGCTACATTCGGAGCTACATCGGAAACTCCTCTAAAAACTTCTACATTATTTGACTTGAGTCGTTCTGAAATTGACCCACGAGTTGTTGGCCCAATTCTAGTTCCGGCGACCCTTTCTAGGACTCGCAGCATTGCTTGTGTCAAAGCATTATCTTCTTCCATGTGATCGCGTGATCCCGTCTCACTCTCAAATGATGCAGGTGCATCCATTTCGCATATTATTTGGTGCTTCACTCGTAGCACCTCGGCCTCTACCACGCCACGCCATCACGCGCCCACGACCACGCCCTCTAGTGCTCATGATGGCTTATGCATTTTATCGATTACAAGTTTTATGAATCGTAAAATTGTTTCATGTTTATTAACGATGTTTTATGAGATTTGAGAGATAAAATTGTTTTTCGCAACATATCCTATAGTCTCAATCTCTACGATTTTTCACATCTAGAACTAGAAGTTCTAGAGTGTTCCTATGATCATCATAGTAATAATTAAGTAATAAATACTTACTTGACTTGTTGCCAGATGCTTGTGGTGCCATACTGATCTTTAAAACATAATTGAATGAATTCATACAGAAATTATTTGTGAACCCAAACCACAGTCGAGTTTTTTAAACTGGCTCTGATACCATTAAATGTAACACCCTATACCCGGTCTATACATTAAGACTGGATTTAGTTTATTACATGAATCGAGCTATCTTAAAAATTTCAGTGAGTCGAAATCTACAATATTATTTTTAAGTACAGTGTTTAGTAAAAATCAAAAGAGTATTTTAAATTTGATGTATATTAGAAAACATTAGTTGAAAACATCATTAATATTGTATTATCAAAAATCCTTAGGTAAATTTTATAAGAGTTAAAAATACAAAAATATTTATAAAGGAATTTCATATATTTGAAAACCCAATTTATTTTGAGAAAACATCATATAATCATCACCCATAATAAAATGTCCAAAATAGAGTTTTAACCAACCACACATATAAATCCATGAAATATTAATAGAGGCCCTTATTACATCAACCCAAAATAGTAAAAATACTTATTAAAAAGTTCAAGATGTTTTGCAAGATGGTCTCCACGAAGTCATCCTCGCCCAAGTCCACGTCAATTTCCATTACCGAGCGAAAATTTTAAGGGAGTGAGTTACTTAGAACTCAAAGTATAACTCACTTACTTTGTCCATCGGGCCGATTTTTCAAGTTATGGATTTGGGCTTAAGCCCATTAGCGTAATTAATAACATAAATAATAATATGCATGCAAAATGTATTTTTCCTCCCAAACCTAATTTCCATCCGCTACACACCCCCGTACCAACCAACACACCTGTGGGGATCAAGTCAACCCACCCCGCCATCACACCAATCGTAGGCATTAAGCCTTTTTATATTTGTGGCAGAGCCAATGAACTAGATTGTGACAAAGTCACCGAACTAGAGGCATTGAGCCAATTATTATTTGTGGCAGAGCCATTGAACTAGAGGCAAATAGCCATTTATAAATTTTGTGGCAGAGCCACCGAACTAGAGGCAAATAGCCATAATTTTGTGGCAAAGCCACCGAACTAGATTTTTGGCAACAGACCTTTCTTCTCTTCATCATTTTCCCAACCCATGCAACATGTATGCAAAGTAGTCTATGATCATACCATGATTTTATTAAAAAGGCCCATTAACAAGAGTCAATATTTCCAATTTTTATTAAGGCCCAAAAATTACAAAATAACATTTGGCCCATTTAGCAATTTAACATCTTAGGCCCAAATTTACGATCTAGCAAGAGTTCGCCCATTTATCGATCTAGCAGGATTTCAAATTGCTCAACAATTTAATGTAGATTACGGCCCATTTACGATCTATCGAGATTTCGCCCAATTTTGATCTAATGTAGATTTCGCCCAATTATCGATCTAGCGAGATTTCGCCCAATTATCGATCTAGCAGGATTTCACCGCTTAACAATTTAATGAGATTACGCCCATTTACGATCTATCGAGATTTTAGCCCAATTTTGATCTAATGTAGATTTCACCCAATTATCGATCTAGTAGATTTCGCCCATTTATTATTTATCGTGATTTCGCCCATTTTACTAACAAGCAATATTTTTCTACCATCTACTAATTATCAAACTTATTGGCCCATTTTACTAAGACATGAAAATTTATATTTTACCATCTAACTCATCGAGGGCTTTTTGTAATTTTCACCATATTAATCGTTTTCATGTAATTTCACCAATTACCAGTTATTACGTTTTATACCGATCTAGTCGTTTTTTACGATTTAACTCCATACCATGAATAATATCCAAACCCGAGAAAAGTGTGAAGTTACACACCTCGATATCGTGAGTACTAATCCTTCCCGCTCTTCAACACCTAAACATAATACAATCTTATTAGGACACTACCATGTATAAAATATAATATTGATATTCGATCCAAATCCTTACCCTTTTGTTTTTGAATCACTTCAATTTTCGCCTCGTTTATCGATTCGTTATTCATTGAAAATCCACTAACGACAAAGGCTCTAAGTACGAACTACTTCAAATAGTTGATTTCCTTGGTAGATGGTCCGCAACCCGTGGAAAATCCGGACTAACTAAAGCGCCCTTCGCTTATACTTAGGAGAAATAGTGGATCCGCCCTCTTACGAAAACTAAACACCGCCTTTTCTTCCCTATTTTGAAAGTCTTCAATATCAAAAGATCGTTAATCCTAATAATAATATATCGAAAAAATACTAAAGATCTTAATGGTGAGATTTCCTTACCACAAAGATTCTTGCTTCTCAAAAAGAGAGTCGACCAAAACGCTCCAAGATGCACACGAACACTCGAGTTCCGATCTTCCGTTATCGCACTAAAGTATAATAAAGAGAAACGTTAATAGAATGAACGGTATTTCGATTCAAGAAATCCTTCTTACCACCATCCATATTCTACCAAAACCACCATTAACTAATCATGAACTAAAAGAACTCTTACCTATTCTTCACGGTTGAAAAGAGATGATTGCGAAAGATGTTTAAGAATAGAGAGATTCGCTATGAAAACCAAAGAGAAAAGAAAATGATTAAGCAAAGGCACACTAACATTCGCCATGAGAGATGTTTATGGAGATATGATGTTTGAAAAGAAAAATTAAAAGATGAGTGAAAGGGATGATGAGGATTCGGTTATCAAAAGAAGAAAAGAAAATAAGAGATGTGTTTAGAGCAAGGTACATTCTAAGAATGGAGGAAGGAAGAAAAGAATGACGTTTGGTGTTGTATTTTTAAGCACAATGAAAAGGCATACAAAGAATACTAATGTGATAGCAAAATGACCAAATGGTCAAAAGAATTTTGGTAAACCAAAAGCACAAAGTCGGCCAAAGAGAAGGTTGAAAGAAAAAAAGAAAAACAAAGTTGCACAAGATGCTAGAAATGACCAAAACAAAATTCCCTACCCTAGCTAAGCTACTAGGAAAAATTGGCCAACCTCCCTAGCTATATTGTTGTCCAAATTCATTGGTCAAATGACCATGAATTTGTTTCCAAAACATCTTCCTTGATACTAGCCTCATGTCCCCATATCTTTCCAAAGTTTCTTGATTCCATACCATAAGTTAAAATAACCTTTTCCTTTAGTCTTACTTACCAAAAATAAAACAATACAACTCATCCATCCTTATCCCTTGCCAACACATGCATGGATTAAAGCCAAAAATAAAATTTCTAGATGCTAACCAAGGATTCGAACCATTCCCTCATGCCATAACTCATGCGCCATCACCACCTTACCATTTACTCATCTTATGCTTCACTGTGACACTTATTTTTACTTAAGAATTAATATCACTTAATCCACTTCATTATACTCTCAAAATAAAAATTATTCTACTCCCAAAAATTCTATACTCTTCTTCAAGACTATAATAACTACTTAAAAGAAGTAAGAAAATTTTTCCTTCATAAATTAAGCACCAAAAACATGCATTAAATTAGATACTCGATGAAACTCCCCAAACCCGGCCCAAAAAGACTGACGGGATTTGATATGTTCCTCGAGTAAAATTTTAGCAAACTCTCAATTATTTGAGAAAAACTTGATGATTTTTTTTGAATAAAACAGATTAACTTAAAGGTCGGGTTGAAATTTAATTATAAAGTAAATTAGCATCTTCTTAAAACATTATTTTTAAAAGAAATAATAAGTTAACAGAAAACCAAATTTAATGAAAAATTTATTAATATTATGGAAATATATTTTGTTTTCAAAACAGTTTAAATTATTTATCAAAATCCATTTAGTTATTTAATTAATAATTATTTATGGCAAAATAAAAATAAATCCAAACACAAAATTTAAAAAGCAGGTTTATAGTGGCCTTATTACATAAAAATAGCAAAAACCCATAATAAAGTCTAAGTAATAAAAATTAACTTAATAAGTTTAAGTAGGAAAATTTCCAAGATACTTTGTTTGAGCGTTGGCCACCTCGAAATCCTTGCTGACTCGATCCATCGCACTACGAATCATCTGAAAAGTTATCCCACAAAATGGGTGAGTTATAAACTCAATGTGTAAGACATACATTAAAAAGCCCATTTGATCATAGCCTTTCAAGCCCATTTATAACATATATAATCATAGGCCCGTTTAAGTCTTGATTAGCCATAAGCCCATTTTTATAACAGATCAAATAATAATCATTTTAAAAAAAATCACATGGATATAACATATAATGAAATGCAAACCCGGCCCACCTAAATATCCATCCGCTACACACCACCCGTACCAACCAAACACACCGTGGGGATTACTAAATCGACCCTCCATCCACTACACACCATCGAAGGCGCTTCTTGCAATCAACATGCACATCGCCTTATAATTTTGTGGCAAGGCCACTGACAAATGTGACCAAGTCACCAGATTCAAAATATGTGACCAAGTCACCAGATTCACATATGTGACCAAAGTCAACGGATTCAAATATGTGACCAAGTCACTGGATATTGTGGTAAAACCACCGAATACTTCCCTTTTCAAATTCACCCATATGCCCATACACTTACATATTATTCATTTTCATGCCATTTACCCCAAAATCATAATATAATCATACTTATTTCACATTTATGCATATAGCAAAATTAACTAAATATTGGGGTAAACATATACGAATATTGTATACCAATGAATGGTATCCACAATCATTTTCAAACACATTGTCATGTAATCACATTTAAAATAGATCTATGAGATTTTATTGTAAGGTTACACACCTTATGACCGTGAGAACGATACCTTCCCGCCACAACACCTAGTTAATTATCACACTAGATTAGTATACACTATTACTAATAAAACTTTACTATTGATAAGAGATCTACATCCTTACCCTTGGATTCTCGAACAATCTGTTATTTGTGGTTTTCTCCGCTAGATGGATCAAAACCCACCGATAACCCACCAAATAAAAGTGGTTCGGTTGTACGACTACTTCAAATAACCAATCTTCGTTAGCGGAGGGTCCACAACCCGTGGAAAATCTCTTATCGCCGATGCAAATTTCTTCGCTTGAAGTTCGATGGTAAAAGAGTGCCTCCTCTCTTCCAAACACTGCATCGCTCTTTTCGTACCTATCTTGTTAGTCTCAAAATCACCCCTAAAATAAAGTTAGTTAATAAACTATCTAAAAGGATTAATATAACCGAAAGTGATATTCTTACCTTGGATGATTTGAAAGGTTTCTCTTAAAACGTTGGTTTCAAAAGATCCTTAAAATCCTTCCAAGGATTCGCCTAGGAGAGAAAAATAAGAGATTTATGTTTCTAAATCACTATAGTAAAAAGAGATAATGAAAACAATTGACAAAAACCTTACTTGATCACTTGAAGATTCGGCCTTGAACAAAAAGAAGAGAATAAAAAAATAGATTTGGTGATTTCGGTTTGCACAAAAAGAAAAGAGAAAAAGATAGTGATTTATGGCTAAAATAGTTTCAGCTTTCAATAAAAGAAAAGAAGAAAGGAAATCGAAATAGAAGATGATTCGGTTGACAAAAGAGATGAAAAAAATGTTGATTTTGGTTTTAGTAGAAAGTAGTTTCGGTTGAGAGAAGGAAGAAAGAAAATGAAAAATGAAAGAAAAGAGAAAGAGAAGAAGAAGAAAAGATGATGATGAAGATGATTTCAAAAGAAAAGAGATAGGTTTAGGGACCTATTTGCATTCGGCCAAGAGGGAAAAATTGAAGAAGAAGTAGTTCTTTGAACTTTGGTACTTTCGACAATGAGGGAAAAAGAAAAGAAGAATGTTTTTCCAAACTTTTGATGCTTTTGACTAAAGAAGACAAGAATTTGAGAGAAAAGGTATTTTAACCAAAATGGTCAAAATAAAAGCCAAAACAAAGTAAAACTTTTACCTAATGTCATTAGCAAAATTCGCTAGGAGGAGAGCTTTTGGAAAATGAGAAAAGATGTACAAAATGCTAGAGTTTTTGGCCAACTATCACCCCCTAACTCAAGGTCAAATTCGGCCAACTAGAATGCCAACATAATCCTCCTTTTTCCTCCACATTTCTTCCCCATCAACCCTTAGATTGCTATCACAATTAACCATCCCCTTTAGCCTCTAAAACCGACTAGATTCATGGTTAAATGACCATGAAAAAGCTTCCAAAACATTGCCCTTACTTCAAGCCTTTTGTCCCCCCCCATCTTACCATCCTTTCATGATTCCATGCCATATCTTCTAGCTTACCTTTTTCATATGGTCAATTAACCAAAATTAAAAAGATGCTCATCCATTCTAGAAGAGTCTTGAACGACACTATAGGGAAGGAAACAAAATAAAATCCTCCCATTTGCTAGCTAGGGATTGAACCTCTCCCTCAAGCACTCATCCAAGCGCCCTTACCACTTTGCTAATTACTCATCTTATGCTTAAAACCCCTTGTCATTATTTCTTAAAGCCTATCTTGCTTAGCTCCATCTTAATTATTAAAAATTAAAAGTTTCACTAAGCATTCACTTACATAATGAAGTTCAAAAATGAACTTCCAAAACACACTCAATCATAATTAGGCATGCAATAACATTCAATTAAGTAGAAATGCATAACCCCTAATTATCAGGATGTTACAGTTCTACCCCCTTAAAAATAATTTCGTCCTCGAAATTACCTGGCTAGAACAAGTGAGGGTATTGTTGTCGCATCGCTTCCTCCGGTTCCCACGAAGCTTCTTCTGATCCATGATTACGCCATAATACTTTGACGAGAGGAATCGACTTTCTTCGTAAAACCTTTACATCTCGCTCCAGAATTTGAATTGGCTCCTCTTAATATGACAAATCTGGTCTTAATTCCACTTCCTCAACTGGCATTACATGAGATGGATCCGACCGGAACGGCGTAACATTGAAACATGGAACACATCATGCATTTGCTTCAATTTCAAGGTAATTTAATCGATATGCCACAGTCCGACCCGCTTAAAACGCGATAAGGTCCTATGAACCTAGAACTTAACTTTCCTTTGACCAAATCTCATCACCTTTTTCCAAGGTGAAACCTTTAGGAATACTTGATCTCCCACAAGAAACTCTATTTCCTTCTTTAGATCTGCGACGACTTTTGTTTGTCGATGCTTCTTTTAATCGAGCTCGATTACCTTAACCTTTTCTTGATTCACCACTATTTCGACCCAAAATCGACGTTCCCTAATTTCGCCCAACACGTTGAGTGCGACACTTCCGTCCATATAGTGCTTCATATGGTGCCATCCGAATACTGGCTTGGTAACTATTATTGTATGCAAATTCTGCTAACGGTAAGAACTCTTCCCAACTTCCCCTGAAATCCATCACACATCCCCTTAACATATCTTCTAAGATTTGGATTACTCGTTCAGACCGGCCGACCGTGGATGAAATGCCGATCGAATCCAACTGTGCCCAAAGCCTGATGCAATGCTTTCCAAAACCGAGACGTAAACCTCAGATCCCTATCCAAAATAATCAACACCGGCACTCCATGCAATCTCACAATCTCAGCCACATATAACTTTGCCAATTTCTGCAAAGAGTAATCAACCCGAACTGGGATAAAATGTGCAGATTTCGTCATTCGGTCCACTATCACCCATACAGAGTCTTTCTTAGTAGGCGTAAGAGGAAGCCCACTAACAAAGTCCATGGTGATTCTCTCCCACTTCCACTGTGGAATCTTTATTGGCTGAAGCAATCCCGAAGGTACTTGATGTTCACCTTGACTTGTCGACACGCTAAGCACTTTCCTACATACTCGTAACTTCTCACTTAAGACCAAAGCCACCAAAATCGATCTCAGAATCTCAGATAACTTACTTCCTCCGGGATGCATAGCATAAGGGCTACTATGCGACTCAAGAATCTTTTGCCTCAATTCCCGATCCTCAAGATACGACTTTACCTTTGAAACACAATACCCCATCGTTAATACCAAAATCTTCCAATTCCCCATTCAGCACTGCCGTAGCTTTACACTCAGATCTTCGTCTACTAATCGCTCTCTTTCACTTGACTCAACCATGTCGGCTTAACTTGTAATTCTGCCAACAAGCTTCCGCCATCGTAAAGACTAAGATGTGCAAACATCGCCCTTAAATCTGACACCACTTTTTGACTTAGAGCATCTGCCACCACATTCGCCTTGCCCGGGTGGTACTCAATAGAACGATCGTAGTCTTTCAACAACTCTATCCACCTTCGCTGCCTCAAATTTAGTTCCTTCTGAGTCAAGAATATTTGGACTCTTGTGGTCCGTGTATATCACTGACTTCTCCCCGTATAAATAATGTCTCCAAACTTTAAAAGCAAAGACTACTGCTGCCAACTCTAAGTCATGCGTCGGGTAATTAACCTCGTGAGGTCTTAATCGCCGAGACGACACGCAACTACCTTCCCGCCTTGCATCGTAACACATCCTAATCCATGCGTACAATACATGAAAAATCCTTCCCCGCTTTAGGTCAATCAAAACCGGAGCTTCAGTCAAAACCTTCTTGAGCTTCTCAAAACTCTCTTGTTGCTTATCAGCCCACACGAAAGGTACCTCCTTTCTCAACAATTTCGTTAAAGGTGCAGCTATCGATGAGAATCCTTCGACGAATCTTCTGTAGTATCCGGCTAACCCCAAGAAACTGCGAACTTCAGTTACGGACTTAGGTGGTTTCCAATCTAGCACAGCCTCAATCTTCCGAGGATCCACCCTTATCCCTTCTGCAGACGCCACATGGCCTAAAAACGCAACCTCTTTCAGCCAAAATTCACACTTGCTGAATTTGGCATAAAGCTTCTTCTCCCTTAAAACACGCAACACAATTCGGAGATGCTCATCATGTTCCATTTTGGACTTAGAATACACCAGGATGTCGTCTATGAATACCACAACGAACTGATCCAAGTAGGGCTGGAAAATCCAGTTCATCATATCCATGAACGCAGCTGGGGTGTTCATTAATCCGAATGGCATTACCAGAAATTCATAATACCCATATCTAGTTCGGAAAGCCGTCTTATGGATATCCACTTCTTTCACCTTAAGCTGATGATACCCCGACCTTAAATCAATCTTTGAGAATACCACAGCTCCTTTGAGCTGATCGAACAAGTCATCGATCCTTGGCAAAGGATACTTGTTCTTGATGGTCAGCTTATTCAACTGCATGTAGTCTATACACATCCTCATCGATCCGTCCTTCTTCTTCACAAATAGGACCGGTGCTCCCTATGGAGACATACTAGGTCGGATAAATCCACGATCAAGCAACTCCTGAATCTGAGCCTTAAGCTCAACTAACTCCTTCGGTGCCATTCTATATGGAGCAATAGAAACTGGTGCCGTTCCAGGCAATAATTCAATCCCAAATTCTACCTCTCGATCCGGAGGCAATCCTGGAAGTTCTTCCGAAAAACATCTACAAATTCATTCACAGTCCTGACTCCCTCAACAGTTGCTTCCTTAGCCTCCAAGGCACTCACCAACATCAGGAAGGCTACACATCCCTTTCTAACCATCTTTTCTGCCTTAAGAGCGGATACTACATTAGATAAGTAGTTCCGTCTCTCGCCCATCACTACAACTTCTTTGTCATCAAGAGTTCTTAAGGACATTCGCTTAGCAGCACAATCCACATTTGCACAATACTTCACTAGCCAGTCCATGCCTAAGATCAGGTCGAATTTCCGAATGGCAACTCCATTAAATCAGCCGAAAACTGCGTCCCTTGAACTTCTAAAGGCACTTCCTTAAAGAGTTTGTCTATTACTACTGTCTGTCCTAAAGGACTAAGTACAGTCATCTTCCTAGGATATGCCTCGTAAGTCACATGCAAAGTTCCAGATATTTCACTAGCGATATAGGAATGAGTTCACCCTATATCTATCAAAGCAATAAAGGGCAACCCAGAAATCAGAAACGTACTCGTGATAACATCAAAAGGCCACTATCCTCTCTGCGATGAATCAGATATACCAAAATCGGGCTGTCTCGCCTCGGAGCTACCATCGCCTCGCTCAAGTCCCGCGACCTCTACCGTAACCATTACCCTTCCATTTGGACCACGGCCCTTATCGGTCATTGTTCACTCGCCACTGATTAATGCCCCGACTTCTTTGGGTGGTTCTTATCTGAATTCTTCGGGCAATCCTTGATCATATGGTCTTTAGATCTGCACTTGAAACATCCCCCGGTCATTTTCCAACACTCTCCCGGGTGCATCTTCCCACATTGAGCACAAGCATGATGTTGTCCACCCGTAGCAGTCTGCTGACTTTGCGACCCATCATTTCTTGGTTTCTTCTAAAAATTCACGGATGACCCTGAAGACCCAAAGCTTCTCTTATTCTTATTCTGGCCTCTGTCCTGGTTCTGTCTCTCAGTCCGCTTAACTTCTTCAGCTATTCTTACCCTTTCTATTAAGATTGCAAAGTCTCTTTCCTGGTGCGGAGCAATCATCACTCGCAGTTCATCTCTAAGTCCATCTTCAAATCTGACACACCGTTCATATTCAGTAGCTACTATCCCTCCGGCATAATGACTAAGTCGTAAAAACTCTGCTTCATATTCAGCTATCGACTTATTGCCTTGCACTAGATTCAGAAATGCCTTTCTCTGGGAGTCGATGTAGCTAGCTCCAACGTATTTTCCTTGAATTTAATTTTAAAATACCCCAATCCAAGAGATCCACAGGGTACTCTCCTTGATAGTGAGCCACCACCGGTAGGCCTCATCACGGAGTAGTGAAATAGCACCTTTCGCTTTTCTTCAAGAAGCATCTAAATCGTCCATGATCCTTTCAATCGCCTCTAACCAAGATTCGCTACATTTGGGGCTACTTTAGATACTCCCTAAAACCTCGGCTCCATTTGATCTAAGTCTCTCGCCATCGACTTTCGAGACCCATTTCCAATACTAGCTTCTGCTACTCGTTCCAATACTCAAAGTACAGCTTGTGATACTGCGTCACCTTCTCCATTTTGCTCTTGAAAATCCACCCCAACAGTCGGTGGCGGAGCTTCATTTTCGGAACCTTGACCAGATCTAACTGGTTCCGATACAACCATTCTTCCTCTTCCGCGTCCACGACGACCACGTCCCCTAGAACTCATGTCTACTACGTGTCTTATCTGTCTTTACGAAAAAGTCTTATGTATTAGAATCTTTTCACTTCTTATTAAAAGAAAGTTTTATGCAACAGATATTTAGTGGTTTTTCCGTAGTAGTACACAAACACCTAGGGTCCATGCCTCTAAAGTATAGTTTCCTTAGGCTTATCATACATTCATATCACTTATCAATAAGGGTACTTACCTGATGGATCTGGGCCGAGAATTCCTAGTACCATGCTCTTATAAAACCATTTTAACTTAAGAAAACTTTCAAAAAGTCATTTGGGCCAACTTTTGAAAACGTTGTGGGCTTCAAAACCCAAGGCTGAGAGTTTAAGACTGGGCTCTGATACCAAGTTGAAACACCCAAACCCGACCCAAAAAGCCTGACCGGATTTGATATGTTCCTCGAGTAAAACTTTAGCAAACTCTCAATTATTTAAGAAAAACTTGATGATTTTTTTTGAATAAAACAGATTAACTTAAAGGTCGGGTTGAAATTTAATTATAAAGTAAATTCGATCTTCTTAAAACATTATTTTTAAAAGAAATAATAAGTTAATGAAAACCAAATTTAATGAAAAATTTATTAATATTATGGAAATATATTTTGTTTTCAAAACAATTTAAATTATTTATCAAAATCCATTTAGTTATTTAATTAATAATTATTCATGGCAAAATAAAATAAATCCAAACACAAAATTTAAAAAGCAGTTTATAGTGGCCTTATTACATAAAAATAGCAAAAACCCATAATAAAGTCTAAGTAATAAAATTAACTTAATAAGTTTAAGTAGGAAAATTTCCAAGATACTTTGTTTGAGCGTTGCCACCTCGAAATCCTTGTCAATTCGATCCATCGCACTATGAATCATCCTAAAAGTTATCCCACAAAATGGGTGAGTTATAAACTCAATGTGTAACACATACATTAAAAAGCCCATTTGATCATAGCCTTTCAAGCCCATTTACAACATATATAATCATAGGCCCATTTAAGTCTTGATTAGCCATAAGCCCATTTTCATAATGATCAAATAATAATCATTTTAAAAAAATCACATGGATATAACATATAATGAAATGCAAACCCGGCCCACCTAAATATCCATCCGCTACACACCACCCGTACCAACCAAACACACCGTGGGGATTACTAAATAGACCCTCCATCCGCTACACACCATCGAAGGCAGTTGCTGCAGTCAACATGCACATCACCTTTATAATTTTGTGGCAAGGCCACCAGACAAATGTGATCGAAGTCACCAGATTCAAAATATGTGACCGAAGTCACCAGATTCACATATGTGACCGAAGTCACCAGATTCAAATATGTGACCAAAGTCACCGGATATTGTGGTAAAACCACCAGAATACTTCCCCTTTTTCAAATTCACCCATATGCCCATACACTTACATATTATTCATTTTTCATGCCATTTACCCCAAAATCATAATATAATCATACTTATTTCACATTTATGCATATAGCAAAATTAACGAAATATTGGGGTAAACATACCTGGATATTGTATACCAATGAATGGTATCCACAATCATTTTCAAACACATTGTCATGTAATCACATTTAAAAATAGATCTATGAGATTTTATTGTAAGGTTACACACCTTATGACCGTGAGAACGATACCTTCCCGCTCGTCAACACCTAGTTAATTATCACACTAGATTAGTATACACTATTACTAATAAAACTTTACTATTGATGAGAGATCTACATCCTTACCCTTGGATTCTCGAACAACTGTTATTTGTGGTTTTTCTCCGCTAGATGGATCAAAACTCGCTGATAACCCACCAACGAAAAGTGGTTCGGTTGTACGCACTACTTCAAATAACCGATCTTCGTTAGCAGAGGGTCCACAACCCGGTGGAAAATCTCTTATCGATGAAATTTCTTCGCTTGAAGTTCGATGGTAAAATAGTGCCTCTCTCTTCCAAACACTCTGATCTGCTCTTTTTCGTACCTATCTTGTTAGTCTCAAAATCACCCCTAAAATAAAGTTAGTTAATAAACTATCTAAAAGGATTAATATAACCGAAAGTGATATTCTTACCTTGGATGATTTCAAAGGTTTCTCTTAAAACGTTGGTTTCAAAAAGATCCTTAAAAATCCTTCCAAGGATTCGCCTAGAGAGAAAAATAAGAGATTTATGTTTCTAAATCGACTATAGTAAAAAGAGATAATGAAAACAATTGACAAAACCTTACTTGATCACTTGAAGATTGACCTTGAACAAAAGAAGAGAATAAAAAATAGATTTGGTGATTTCGGTTTGCACAAAAGAAAAGAGAAAAGATAGTGATTTATGGCTAAAATAGTTTCATTTTCAATAAAAGAAAAGAAGAAAGGAAATCGAAATAGAAGATGATTCGGTTGACAAAAGAGATGAAAATAATGTTGATTTTGGTTTTAGTAGAAAGTAGTTTCGGTTGAGAGAAGGAAGAAAGAAAATGAAAATGAAAGAAGAGAAAGAGAAGAAGAAGAAAAGATGATGATGAAGATGATTTCAAAAGAAAAGAGATAGGTTTAGGGACCTATTTGCATTGACCAAGAGGGAAAAATTGAAGAAGAAGTAGTTCTTTGAACTTTGGTACTTTCAAAGAAGTGAGGAAAAAGAAAAGAAGAATGTTTTTCCAAACTTTTGATGCTTTTGACTAAAGAAGACAAGAATTTGAGAGGAAAGGTATTTTAACCAAAATGGTCAAAATAAAAGCCAAAACAAAGTAAAACTTTTACCTAATGTCATTAGTAAAATTCAGCTAGGAGGAGAGCTTTTGGAAAAATGAGAAAAGATGTACAAAATGCTAGAGTTTTGGCCAACTATCACCCCCTAACTCAAGGTCAAATTCGCCAACTAGAATGCCAACATAATCCCCTTTTCCTCCACATTTCTTCCCATCAACCCTTAGATTGCTATCACAATTAACCATCCCTTTAGCCCTAAAACCGACTAGATTCATGGTCAAATGACCATGAAAAAGCTTCCAAAACATTGCCCTTACTTCAAGCCTTTTGTCCCCTATCTTACCATCCTTTCATGATTCCATGCCATATCTTCTAGCTTACCTTTTCATATGGTCAATTAACCAAAATTAAAAAGATGCTCATCCATTCTAGAAGAGTCTTGACCGACACTATAGGAAGGAAACAAAATAAAATCCTCCCATTTGCTAACTAGGGATTCAACCTCTCCCTCAAGCACTCATCCAAGCGCCCTTACCACTTTGCTAATTACTCATCTTATGCTTAAAACCCTTGTCATTATTTCTTAAAGCCTATCTTGCTTAGCTCCATCTTAATTATTAAAATTAAAAGTTTCACTAAGCATTCACTTACATAATGAAGTTCAAAAATGAACTTCCAAAACACACTCAATCATAATTAGGCATGCAATAACATTCAATTAAGTAGAAATGCATAACCCCTAATTATCAGGATGTTACACTCAAATTTTAAGGTATTACAAGGAGGGATAATTCACCCGGAGAGAGGATTGTTGAAAAATGAAAATCCTCACATCAATGCCATACATGATGAAGACACTGAGCAAGGAAACTTGTTGGGCATTCACCCGTATGAACCTGGAAGTGTTTTGGACAATTGGACTATAGAGGATCTTCCTGTGGTTTTTAGAGATTATACAGAGTAATACTCAGAACACACTTGTTGTTTTTAAGCCTAGGAACAATAAGATTTCTTTTGTGAAATAGGCTCATGTTTAGATATTTTGTTTCAATAAAATACATCTTTAATGACCAATTCCAGCAAATATTCTTTCATTTTTTATTCTTTTGATTTTTTAATTTCATTCTAAATTTTTTTATTCTCATTGATATCATGTCAATAGTTGTCCTCGAATTCATTTGTTCTTTGTACATTCTTTGGTGCCCTCACAGGTCCTTAGATATCAATGATATGAGCAACGATACTACAAACCCAGAGGTCCATTTTGAGCATGACATGTGTTTAGAGAAATATCAGGATTTTGAAGGTGACAGAGATTGTGACTTAACTCCAGATTTGTTAAGAATGGTAAAGCAAGAGGAGAAACAAATTTTACCCCATGAAGAGGAGATAGAGAATATATCCTTACAGGAAGGAAATATTGTGAAAATTGGAACGCACATAGCTGAAGAGACGAAACAAGACCTTGTTGAGTTACTACGGGAATTCAAAGATGTCTTTGCATGGTCATACCAAGATATGACTGGTCTAAGTACTGATATTGTAGTGCATCGCCTTCCCATAAGAGAAGAGTGCAAGCCAGTTTAGTAAAAGCTACGAAGAATAAGGCCTGATGTGATGTTGAAAATAAAAGAGGAAGTCAAGAAACAATTTGATGTTGGTTTTCTACAAGTGGTCAAATACTCAGAGTGGGTTGCTAACATTGTTCCTATCCCTAAGAAAGATGGAATGGTCCAGATGTGTGTAGACTATAGGGACTTAAATAAAGCTAGCCCAAAGGACAATTTCCTTTTGCTGCATATTGACACATTGGTGGATAATACGGTGGTATACTCATTGTTTTCTTTCATGGATGGTTTTTCAGGATACAATTTGTAACATCCTAAATAGGGCCTATGCATTTCCAGTTTAATTGTATGAAATGACAAGTTTCAAGTACTATGAATAAATTTTTGATAAATTTTTGATACTTTTGGAAACCTAGAAATGCATGGAAATGGAAATGAAAATGAAAATGGAAATGAAAATGGAGATGGAAATTAAAATGGAAATGGAAATGGAAATGGACATTTTTGAAAACTTAGACATTTTTGGAAACATAGACATTTTGGGAAACCTGAACATTTTGGAAACCTGAACATTTTGGAAACCTGAACATTTTGGAAACTTGAACATTTTGGAAACACGAACATTTTGGAAACTTGAACATTTTGGAAACTCAAGATGTAAGAAAATGGCAAGTTCTGAGCCGATCGAAAATTTTAGGAAACTTAGAAATAAGTAGGAATGACAAATTTTAAAGCCCAAAATAGGAAATGAGGGCAAGAGGGCCTTAAAAGAAAAAGTTGGTGAAATTTGACACACAATCGGGATTGGAAAAGTGGTCTGAAGGTGTCACTTAAGGTTTATGGAAATGGCCTGAGTTCGAGTCACTTGGAAAGCAAATATTGAAGGTTTATTTTGCTTCCCAGGGCTAGGGGTGGACGGCACCTATTTGCTAAAAAGGGAAGAGTTTTATTTTTATTAAAACTTGTCAAATTAAAGTGATAAATAAAGGATTTTCTTTACTAAGATAAATGAGGAATTAAAGGATGGATTAAATACTTTTAATTTAATTAAGTGATAATTAATGGAGATTAAATTATCACTTGTGGAGAGTGTATAAGTTTTGGACTCTTGGTCTAGCAATTTCAGTTAAAAGAGGAAAATTGAGACTTTTCTCTCATTCATTCTACCCTTGCGAAATTTTGCTAACTTTCTCCCCTCTCTCGAATTTTCCTAAGCAAGAAACCATCCTCTCTTTTCTATTTTCTTCTTCGTTTCTCTTGTCAAAGTCGAATCTTTATTGATTCTAAGTAAAGGAGAAATCATCCACAACATCAAAAGGGTAAGATCCGTGGTCGATCAACTTCTATTCTTTTCTTTTTACCAAAATTCGGTACTAATCCCTACTCTTGTTCATGGTCAATCTACCATGATCTCTTAGGTTTCCACCATCATCAAATAGAAGGATCAAGAATCCAAGGTAAGTGAGTTCATTCGGCCAAGGCCAAATCTTAGATATTCAAATCGAATTAATCAAAAACTAACCCGTATTGAGATTTAGGATTTGGCCGATTCCAAGGAAGAAGAAGGTGAAGTTTTCGGGATTTAAAGACCATAAGGTAAGCATCTAAGAGTATTCGACCAAGGCTTGATCAAGTTCTTTAATTATTGAAAAGCCGAAAACTAACCCATATTGAGATTTAGATTGGCCGAATATCAGGTAAAGGAAAAAACCAAATTTTCGGGATTTGAATAAACAACAAATTGGTAAAGGTGAGTCTTTTTACAAATCCTACTAGGATTTGGTTTTGTTTTGAGCCAAATAGGTTTATTAATATGTATTAAATGATGGCTAAATATAGGGGTAAACAGATCTAAAGTTAGATCGGGATTTTCAAGATCTCAAGGAACCTATTAAGCAAATCAGGTGTGTACCCTTACTAACCTTCGATATTTTATGGCTATTATTTTAATATATGAATATGAATAAGAATGTGAATGTGGCTATGTACCACAAATGTGGCATAAAGTACCTGTGCACGCGTTTCCTACTTCGATAGGATTGTGAAATATGTTATTTTATAACATGCGAATATATGTATATGAACATGAAATTAAGTTATGCACAATATATATATTTTTGGGGCATTCGGATTCATGTGAAAGGGGAGAGTAGGTGATGACTTGGTCTCACCAACGAAGGTGTTGACTTCGGTCTCACCAATGAAATATGTTGACTATGGTCACATTGCAAAATTTTGGTAACCTTTACAATATTTGAATATAGTGTCTAATGACACAACGTATAATTTGACTATAGTGTCTAATGACACAACGTATATGGGCGAATGCCTTCGATGGTGTGTAGCGGATGGAGGGTTGACTTAGTAGTCCCCACAGTGTGAATGGCAGGTACGGGTGGTGTGTAGCGGATGGACCATAGGATTGGGTTTGAGTTGCATCATAATTTCATTTTTATATGGATCGATGATTTGAACATGAATGCTGAATTGTTGAATGTTAGTATTGTGTGCACATTGAGTCTCATTGACTCACCCCATTGTGGGAATTATTTTGTGTGATGAGAAAGGATTTGACCGGGCCGGTGGACCTTGAGGTGGCCATGCTACATTTGGAGATTTTATTTTATTTGGACTTTATTTCATTTGGTACCCTTAATTATATTTCTTTTGGGTTTTATTTGATGTAATAAGGCCATAAGGCCCAATGGATTATTCTTTATTTTTACTTTACTTTTAAATATTGTGCTAAGAACTATTTTGGACGTAATAAATCAAATTGGATTTACAAGTTTAATAAAATGGGTTTCCAATCTAAGCCCAATCCACAATAACATTTTCTAAAAATTTTAATAATTTTCTAAGTAACGAATGATTTTGAAATCGATTCACTTTAGGAACATACCAGATCCGGTTCGTGCTCGTGGGTCAAAAGGGTGTTCGATTTGGTATCGAGCCAGATTTTAAACTCTCGGCTGTGGGCTAAGGCCCAAAACGTTTTCAAAGCGAGCTAAATGAATTTTCTTTGAAAATAAGAAGCTTCGAATGGCCCCTAAGTCTCCAACCAGCATGATCCACCGGTAAGTACCCTAACTATAAGTGTGATTTTGTGATTTATATAAGGGTAGAAAAGGCATGGAACGTAGAATAGAATGATAGGAACTTGAACCCTAGGATTAGACTACTCAAACACAAACACATAAGACTTAATGTACTAAACCAACCTATGGCTAAGTCACTGAGCTAAGGTGTGGTAACCCTTGTACGCATGTCTAGGATTGGATCCCAAGAGCTTGGTATTTAAGCGGTCCTAGTGACTCACCTCCTCTTCGCAGAATCCTACAGTGCGTAGCTTGGCTCACCCTAACTCGGAGGGCTCGGTGGTGTGGCAACCTCATGCGCATGTCTAGGAGCAGTTTGGTGGGAGCTTGGTATTTAAGCGGTCCATGTGACTCACCTCCTCTCCACATGAATCCCGCACAGTGCGTGGCATGGTTCACCCTAACCAAGAGGGCTCGGTCATAGGCTAAACATAATGACTAAAACCCGAAAGGAACTAGCCATGTTTAAAAAAAAAAGAGAGAACAAAACAACAAACCCTAGTTTTTTCAAACTTTTAAAACTTTCTTTTAAATCGAGAAAATTATTTTACAACATTTTCGAAAAACTCTCGATTCTGAAAATTACAAAAATGCCCTTAGTAAAATTACCAAAACGCCTCGGTTTGTAAATTGTTCAACTACTCAACAACTTTACCAAAATTTCATGATTTCATAAACATTCAAAACCCTAATTTGTAAAATATCAAAATACCATGATTTTGGAAAAATTACAAAATTGCCCCTAACTTACAAAATTACCAAAATGACCTCGATTTCCAAAATTTTGCAACATTCCCATTTTGAAGGAACAATTTTGAAAAGAACCTCAAAGTTTTACAACTTTTGAAATACCCTAATTCAATAAATTTACTCGATTTGTGAAAAATTACCAAAATACCCCCAGATTTTGGAATTTTTCCAAAATTATCGAGACTTTGAAATTTTCAAAATACTTTTTGACAAAAACACCAAGAAACATTTTTCTTCTGAAAAATTACGAAAATGCCCTGTAGGACAAAATTACGAAAATACCCCCGGGTAGTGGAAAACAACGACAACAACAATAAAAACTACAACGTTTCTCTGAATGAACGGAAGTTCATACTTGTTTGATGGATGAATGAATGAATGGAAAAGACTGTGTGTTTGTATGATACGAAAGAACCACTCTTAAAATCCTTTTCATAAAACTCCTTCGCCGGTAAATAAGTGGAACAATGACTAATTCATAAAAATTTCTTAATCAGATCTCGACGCTAGAAAATGAGCTCTAGAGGACGTGGTCATCGTGGTCGAGGAAGAGGAAGGATGATGTTGTCGAACCCGTTAGGTCGGGTCAAGGGTCCAAACAATGAAATGCCACCGCCACCACCACCCCCACCGTTAATGTTGAGCAAAGCAGCTCGGGACGGAAGATCTTTGTCGCAGTCAGGTCTACTGAGTTTTGGAATTGGTGGCGGTGCAGGTGGAAATTCAAGAAACCGAAAGTCAGACTGAACGGCTCCGAGCTAATGGAGCGGAATGTTTCGAGGAGTATCTAATGTGGCACCCAAGATACCGAAAGAAATCTTGGTGGAAGCAACGGAGCGTATCATGGATGAGCTTGACCGACTCAGAGGAAAAGTTGAAAGGGATGGTGGCGTTGTTACGCGATGAAGCGATCGATGGTGGTTAATCGCTCGTGATGGTACTACAACCTGAAAATTTGACACGGGAGTATGTTAAAGAGGCCTTTCAAAAGAAGTATGTGGGAACCGTATCTGAGATAAACAAAGGAAGGCTTTTTAGGGTTGGTACAAGGGAGTAAGTCCGTCGCAGAATATGAGGCGAATTCTTGAGATTGAGCCGCTATGCTCGAGGGTAGTAGCGTACCGAGCATGAACGCTATGTTCATTTTGAGGATGATGAGAGATGATCCGAGGTCGTTGATAGCACCGCATCGAGAGCGGAATTCTCGACTTTGGTGGAAAAGGCCAAGGTGGCGAGGGATTAAGGATGTTACTAAGTAGACCGTGGATAAGAATAAGGCCAAAAGAGGGTTTGGGCCATCTGGAAAGGGTTACAAAAGGCCTAGGGTTGTGGGGCCACGGAATCAACAATTTGGTGCAATTTGTGATTAAATCCTTGTGAGCATTGTGGAAAGAAGCATTTAGGTGAGTGTTGGAGAAAGATAGGAGCATGTCTTAAGTGTGGGTCCAAGGACCATATGTTTAAGGATTGTCCCAAACAATCGGATGAGAGCCACCGGTAGTTCGAATGCTAGCTGGGCCGGTAGAATGATGAGCCTCAACGGGTCGTGGTTCGAGTAACCGTGGTAGTGGTACAGGCAGAGGCCGTGGAATATAGGGTCGAGGTACTAATGCTAATGCCGATGCAAGACAACCGGGTTTGGTTTATGCGGTTCGCCGAAGGGAAGATGGAGACACGCCGGATGTTATAACCCAGACGTTTTATTTTTGACAAACCCTACTTTGCTTTGATTGATGTGGGCTCGACCCATTCCTATGTTGCAAGTAGTGTAGTGAAAACACTAGGCCTAGACTCGAACTATCGATGAGAGAGATGATCGTAGTAAGCCCATTAGGCCAAACTATAGTGGTAGACAAGATCTTTGGAATGTACCCTAGAGATTCGTGGAGTGAACTTTCGAGCGGACTTAATGGAGTTACCTTCGAGAGTTTGAGCTTATACTCGGAATGGATTGGTTAGTAGAACACCGAGCCGTGTTGGATTGTGCGGCTAAACGTATGGAACTAAGAACCCCGGAGGATGAAGTGGTAGTAATGATCGGAGAAAGGAGGAACTACTTATCTAATGTAGTCTCGGCACTGAAGGCTGAGAAGATGGTTAAGAAGGGTTACAAGGCGTTTTTAGCTTTCGTAAGTGCGATAGGTGGAAAGGAGGAAGGTATTAATGGAGTTAAGACGGTAAGGGACTTCGTGGATGTGTTTCCAGAAGAGTTACCGGGAATACCCCCAGACAGGGAGGTGGAATTTGGGATTGATTTGCTACCGGGGATAGCTCCTGTGTCAATCGCTCCATACCGAATGGCACCAAAGGAGTTAGTGGAGCTCAAGGCTCAGATACAAGAACTGTTGGATCGTGGGTTCATCCGACCCAGTGTGTCTCCGTGGGGAGCACCGGTCTTATTTGTGAAGAAGAAGGACGGAACTATGCATATGTGCATAGACTACCGTCAGTTAAATAAGCTGACCATTAAGAACAAGTATCCCTTGCCAAGGATCGACGACTTGTTCGATCGGTGAAGGGGCCATGAGATTCTCAAAGATCGATTTAAGGTCGGGTTATCATCAGTTGAAGGTGAAGGAGGCTGACATCCATAAGACCGCTTTTAGGACAAGATATGGTCACTTCGAGTTTGTGGTGATGCCGTTTGGGTTGTGAACGCTCGGCCTGCGTTCATGGATATGATGAATCAGGTTTTCCAACCCTACTTGGATAGATTCATCGTTGTGTTCATCCATGATATTTTAGTGTATTCGAAGTCGGAGGAGGAGCATGATGAGCATCTCCGAGTCGTGTTGGAAGTGTTAAGGGAGAAGAAGCTCTATGCCAAATTCAGCAAGTGCGAATTTTGTCTTAGGAGGTGGCATTCTTAGGGCATGTGGTATCCGCAGAAGGAATAAGAGTGGACCCTAGGAAGATCAAGCGTTGTTGGATTGGAAACCACCTAGGTCCGTGGCTGAAATTCAAAGTTTCTTAGGCTTGGCGGGCTATTACTGGAAGGTTTGTGGAAGGATTCTCGTCAATAGCGCGCTTTAACCAAGTTACTAAGGAAGGAAGTACCTTGAATGGACTAATAAGCGGCAGGAGAGCTTTGAAAAGCTTAAGAAGGTCTTAAGCTCCGGTGTTAATACTGATGAGGCGGAAAAGATTTTGTGGTGTCTTGTGATGCTTCGCACGGGTTAGGGCGTGTACTAATGCAAGATGGCAAAGTAGTCGCTATGCGTCATGGCAGCCTAAGGCCTCATGATTTGAACTACCCAACTCATGACTTAGAGCTAGAAAGTGGTTTTCGCCCTTAAGGTTTGGAGGCACTACCTTTATGGAGAAAGGTCACTTATCTACACAGATCACAAGAGCCTTAAGTATTTATTGACTCAGAAGGAGTTAAACTTGAGGCAACGAAGGTGGGTGGAATTACTGAAGGACTACGACTGTTCGATAGAATATCATCCGGGCAAGGCGAATATGGTAGCCGATGCCCTAAGTCGGAAGGTTATATCAGATCTACGGGCTTTGTTCGCTCATCTAAGTCTATATGATGATGGAAGTCTGTTAGCGGAATTACAAGTCAGGCCCACATGGCTAAAGGAAGTGAAAGAGGGACAGTTGGCTGATAATGACTTAAGTACTAAGTTGCAGCAAGTACAGCAAGGGGGATTAGAGGATTATGGTGTTAATAATGAAGGAGTATTGTGCTACAAGGGAAAAGTCTGTATGTCGAGGAATAAGGAGTTGAGACAAAGGATTCTTCGGGAAGCGCATGGTAGCCCTTGTGCTATGCATCTCGGAGGCATCAAGCTGTATAGATATCTAAGGGAACAATTTTGGTGGTCTGACCTGAAACGAGAGGTGACTGAATTTGTGGGGAAATGTTTGACATGTCAGCAAGTTAAGGCTGATCACCAAGTCCCATCAGGATTGTTTCAACCAATCGAGATTCCCCAATGGAAGTGGGAAAGAATTACCATGGACTTCGTTTGTGGGCTTCCCCTTACGCCTACTAAGAAGGACTCGTTATGGGTGATAGTGGACCGTCTAACCAAGTCCGCACACTTTATCCCTGTCAGAATGGATTATTCTCTTCAGAAGTTGGCTAAGTTGTATGTGGCGGAAATTGTGAGATTACATGGAGTACCAATGTCGATCATCTCTGATAGAGACCCAAGGTTTACATCTCGATTTTGGAAGGCACTTCATCAAGCTTTAGGCACTAAGCTAGACTTCACTACGGCTTTTCATCCACAATCAGACGGGCAGTCTAAACGGGTTATACAAGTGTTGGAGGATATGTTGAGAGGTTGTGTAATGGATTTCCGAGAAAGTTGGGAAGATTACTTGCCTTTAGCTAAATTTGCCTACAACAACAGCTATCAAGCCAGCATTCGGATGGCACCATACAAAGCATTGTATGGAAGGAAGTGTAGAACACCTACTTGTTGGACCGAGTTAAGAGAACGCCGAGTTTTGGGTCCGAGTTGGTGGCGTAAACCAAGAGAAGGTTGAGTTAATTCGAGCACGGTTGAAGGAAGCCTCGATAGGCAAAAGTCGACTTGAGACCTTAAGCGAAAGGAAATAGAGTTTGAAGTGGGAGACCAAGTATTCCTAAAAGTCTCGCCTTGGAAGAAGGTTATGAGGTTCGGTCGCAAAGGGAAGTTAAGCCCAAGGTTTGTAGGGCCCTATCAAGTACTGAAGCGAGTTGGGCTAGTGGCATACCAATTAGAGTTGCCACCAGAGTTACAGCAGATGCACGACGTATTTCATGTGTCCATGTTACGTCGCTATCGATCGGATCCGTCGCATATGGTATCTGTTGAAGAAGTGGAGCTAAGGCCAGACTTATCATACGAGGAAGAACCGATTCGGATCTTGGAACGTGATGTGAAAGTACTATGAAGGAAGACAGTTCCTCTAGTCAAAGTGCTATGGCGCAATCATGGAGCGGAAGAAGCTTCGTGGGAGTCGAGGAGACCATGAGACAAAGAATACCTCAACTATTTTAGTTAGGAAATTTCGGGACGAAATTTTGTTTAAGGGGTAGAACAGTAACATCCTAAATAGGGCCTATGCATTTCAGTTTAATTGTATGAAATGACAAGTTTCAAGTACTATGAATAAATTTTGATACTTTTGAAACCTAGAAATGCATGGAAATGGAAATGAAAATGAAAATGGAAATGAAAATGGAGATGGAAATGAAAATGGAAATGGAAATGGAAATGGACATTTTGGAAACTTAGACATTTTGGAAACACGAACATTTTGGGAAACACGAACATTTTGGAAAAACATTTTGGAAACCCGAACATTTTGGAAACTTGAACATTTTGGAAACTCGAACATTTTGGAAACTTGAACATTTTGGAAACACAAGATGTAAGAAAAATGGCAAGTTACAGAGCCGATCGAAAATTTTAGGAAACTTAGAAATAAGGCCGGAATGACAAATTTTAAAGCCCAAAATAGGAAATGAGGGCAAGAGGGCCTTAAAAGAAAAAGTTGGTGAAATTTGACACACAATCGGGCTTGGAAAAGTGGTCTGAAGTGTCACTTAAGGTTTATGGAAATGGCCTGAGTTCGAGTCACTTGGAAAGCAAATATTGAAGGTTTATTTTGCTTCCCAGGGCTAGGGGTGGACGGCACCTATTTGCTAAAAAGGGAAGAGTTTTATTTTTATTAAAACTTGTCAAATTAAAGTGATAAAGGATTTTCTTTACTAAGATAAATGAGGAATTAAAGGATGGATTAAATACTTTTAATTTAATTAGGTGATAATTAATGGAGATTAAATTATCACTTGTGGAGAGTAGTGGCCAAGTTTTGGACTCTTGGTCTAGCAATTTCAGTTAAAAGAGGAAAATTGAGACTTTTCTCTCATTCATTCTACCCTTGTCAAATTTTGCTAACTCTCTCCCTCTCTTGAATTTTCCTAAGCAAGAAACCATCCTCTCTTTTCTATTTTCTTCTTCGTTTCTCTTGATCAAAGTCGAATCTTTATTGATTCTAAGTAAAGGAGAAATCATCCACAACATCAAAAGGGTAAGATCGTGGTGGGTCAACTTCTATTCTTTTCTTTTTACCAAAATTAGGGTACTAATCCCTACTCTTGTTCATGGTCAATCTACCATGATCTCTTAGGTTTCCACCATCATCAAATAGAAGGATCAAGAATCCAAGGTAAGTGAGTTCATTCGCCAAGGCCAAATCTTAGATATTCAAATCAATTAATCAAAAACTAACCCGTATTGAGATTTAGGATTTGGCCGATTCCAAGGAAGAAGAAGGTGAAGTTTTGGATTTAAAGACCATAAGGTAAGCATCTAAGAGTATTCGCCAAGGCTTGATCAAGTTCTTTAATTATTGAAAAGCGAAAACTAACCCATATTGAGATTTAGATTGGCGAATATCGGTAAAGAAAAAACCAAATTTTCGGGATTTGAATAAACAACAAATCGGCAAAGGTGAGTCTTTTTACAAATCCTACTAGGATTTGGTTTTGTTTTGAGCCAAGTTGGTTTATTAATGTGTATTAAATGATGGCCGAATATAGGGGTAAACAGATCTAAAGTTAGATCGGGATTTTCAAGATCTCAAGGAACCTATTAAGCAAATCAGGTGTGTACCCTTACTAACCTTCGATATTTTATGGCTATTATTTTAATATATGAATATGAATAAGAATATGAATGTGGCTATGTACCACAAATGTGGCATAAAGTCCCCAGGTACGTTTCCTACTTCTGATAGGATTGTGAAATATGTTATTTTATAACATGCGAATATATGTATATGAACATGAAATTAAGTTATGCACAATATATATATTTTTGGGGCATTCGGGATTCATGTGAAAGGGGGAGAGTAGGTGATGACTTCGGTCTCACCAACGAAGGTGTTGACTTCGGTCTCACCAACGAAATATGTTGACTACGATCACATTGCGAAATTTTGGTAACTTCGGTTATAATATTTGAATATAGTGTCTAATGACACAACGTATAAATTTGACTATAGTGTCTAATGACACAACGTATATGGGCGAATGCCTTCGATGGTGTGTAGCGGATGGAGGGTTGACTTAGTAGTCCCCACGGTGTGAATGGCGTGCTGGTGGTGTGTAGCGGATGGACCATAGGATTGGGTTTGGGTTGCATCATAATTTCATTTTTATATGGATCGATGATTTGAACATGAATGCCCTGAATTGTTGAATGTTAGTATTGTGTGCACATTGAGTGCATTGACTCACCCATTGTGGGAATTATTTTCAAGTGATGAGCAAGGATTGGACCTTACGGTGGACCTTGAGGTGGCCATGCTACATTTGGAGATTTTATTTTATTTGGACTTTATTTCATTTGGTACCCTTAATTATATTTCTTTTGGGTTTTATTTGATGTAATAAGGCCATAAGGCCCAAATGAATTATTCTTTATTTTTACTTTACTTTTAAATATTGTGCTAAGAACTATTTTGGACGTAAGAAATCAAATTGGATTTACAAGTTTAATAAAATGGGTTTCCAATCTAAGCCCAATCCACAACAACATTTTCTAAAAATTTTATGAATTTTCTCTAAGTAACAAATGATTTTGAAATCGATTCACTTTAGGAACATACCAGATCCGGTTCAGGCTCGTGGGCCGGGTGTGGGGTGTTTCACAATTAGATCAAGATGCACCCTGAGGATAAGGAGAAAAATACTTTCATAACATTGTGGGGTACCTTTTGTTATAAGGTAATGTCATTCGGACTAAAAAATGCAGGGGCAACATATTAAAGGGCCATGGTAACCTTATTCCATGACATGATGCACAAAGAGATTAAAGTATATGTTGATGACATGATCGCCAAATCTCGAACAGAAAAGGAACACATTGAGGTTTTGAAGAAGTTGTTTTTGAGATTGAGAAAATTTCAATTGAAACTCAACCCGACAAAGCGTACTTTCGAAGCTCGGTCAGGGAAATTATTGGGTTTTGTGGTCAGTGAGAGAGGAATCGAAGTTGACCCAAACAAGGTCAATGTAATTCAAGATTTGCCTCCACTACACACTCAAAAAGAGGTTCGAGACTTTCTTGGAAGATTAAATTACATTGCTCGGTTTATTTCACAATTAACTAAGAAATGTGATTCCATATTTTGTCTTCTCAAGAAACACAACCAAGGTGTATGGGATGAGGAATGCCAAAGAGCTTTTGACAAAGTCAAACAATATCTGTCAAATGCACCAGTACTATCTTTGCCTAATCCAGATAGACCATTGATACTATATTTGTCAATATTCAATAACTCCATGGGATGTGTGCTTGGTCAACATAATGAGTCAGGAAGAAAAGAAAAGGCAATATACTATCTCAATAAAAAGTTTACTGAATGTGAAATGAGATATTCGTTGATTGAAAAATTGTGTTACGTATTGATTTGGACAACTCGGAGATTGAGGCAGTACATGCTATATCATACAACTTGGTTAATTTCGAAGCTTGATCCGTTAAAGTATATGATAGAATCAACTGCTTTGAATGGAAGGATGGCAAGGTGGCAGATTTTGCTGTCTGAATTCGATATAGTCTATGTGAACCAAAAGGCTATCAAAGGGAGCGCAATAGCAAAATTTTTTGCTAGCAGGGCCTTAGAAGATTATGAACCTTTGAGCTTTGACCTCCCCAATGGGGAGCTAATGTATGTGGCAACTACTAAAGAATGTCCGTGGAAACTAAATTTTGATGGGGCGTTCAATCTTGGTATCTCCTAGTGGTGATTATTATCCATTCACATGTAAATTAGATTTTGATTGCACAAATAACATGGCAGAGTATGAAGCATGCATCATGGGAATTCGAGCAGCTATAGAGCGTAAAATCAGAGTGCTAAAAGTATATGGGGATTCTGCCTTAGTAATCTACTAGCTTAAAGGAGAGTGAGAGACATGAGATCCCAAACTATTGATTACCGAAAAATAGTTCTGGGATTGATTGAGAAGTTTGATGACATTACTTTTAATTATCTCCAACGAGATGAAAACTAGATGGCAGATGCTTTGGCAACCCTGGCTTCTATGATCAAAGTAAACAGACCAGAAAATATGAGACCTATTTAGATGAGTATCTTTGAAGTTCCAGCTTATTGTTATAACATGGAAGAGGAGGAAAGAGATGACCATCATTGGTATCATGACGTATTGCGATACGTAAAAAATCGTGAATACCCGGAGCATGCTACTGAGAATGATAAAAGGACAAAGAAGATTGTCCTCTGACTATGTTTTAGATAGGGATATCTTGTACAAAAAGAGAAAAGATCAAGTATTATTGAGATGCGTTGATGCTGTTGGAGCTAGGAAAATCCTAGAGGAAGTTCATGAGGCCGTTTGTGGAACACACGCTAATGGATTCACAATGGACAGGTAGATAATTAGATTTGGATATTATTGGTCCACCATGGAAGGAGATTGTATCAAATATGCCAAGAGATGTCATAAATGTTAGATTTATGGAGACAAAATTCATGTGCCTCCGTCACCTTTGCATGTTATGACTTCCCCATGGCCTTTTTCCATATGGGGCATGGATGTTATTAGACCGATCTCACCGAAAGCTTCGAATGGACATCGATTCATCTTTGTCTTCATGAAATGGGTAGAGGCTGCTTCTTACGCTAGCCTTACTAAGTCAGCAGTTAGTCGGTTCTTGAAGAAAGAGATCATTTGTCGATATGGAATGCCCTAGAAGATCATATCAGACTACGCACTAAACTTGAACAACAATGCGATAGCAGAAGTTTGTAGTCCGTATCATCCAAAAATGAACGGGGCAGTGGAAGCGGCCAATAAAAATATCAAGAAAATAGTAGGGAAGATGACTGAGACTTATAAGGATTGGCACGAGAAATTACCGTTTGCACTCTATGCTTATCGGACGCCAGTCAGAACGCTCTACTGGGGCAACTCCTTTTTCATTGGTCTACGGGATGGAGGCCGTTCTACCTATTAAAGTGGAAATACCTTCTCTTCGAGTTTTGTTAGAAATAAAGTTGGACGAAGCTGAATGGATCCAGGCTCGCTATGATCAGTTGAACTTAATTGAAGAAAAGAGGCTAAGGGCTATTCGTCACGGGCAGATGTACCAAAAACGAATGATGCAAGTCTACGATAAAAAAGTTCACCCAAGAGAGTTTCATGAGGGGGACCTTGTACTAAAAAAGATTCTTCCTATACAAAAGGATTTCAGAGGAAAATGGATGCCAAATTGGGAAGGACCATATGTGGTGAAGAAAGCTTTCTCTGGAGGAGAACTAATCTTGACCAAAATGGTTGGGAAATGCTTACCCAACCTGTGAACTCGGATTCAGTCAAAAAGTATTTTTCTTGAAGAGGAGAAGAGGCCAAAGTGAAAACCCGCAAAGGGCGCTTTGAGACTTCTAAAAAAAAAAGAGAGGCCAAGGTGAAAACCCGCAAAAGGCGCCTTGAGACCAAAGGGGTTTTGAGTTGAAAAACTGAAAAGGGCAACTCAAATTTTGAATGGATGTGCGGTGATCTTGCTATACTTGAAACAATAAAAAATGAAGTATGTTTTATATCGGGGCATCAACAAAGTACTTTGGGTCTTCTAAATACATGTTAAGCTCAAAGTAGTCTTCGTGGAGTCTATATATAGAAGCTCAGTCTGCGATATCTAGGGCATCTGATCTTTATCCTATTCGTTTTACTATATTTGGATTCTTTTTCTTCTCAAAGACATGTTCCCAGTTAATTTCCTTTGTATTTTTGATAATTCATTTAATTTTCTTTGAAATCAATTTATTTGTTACCCATTATTCATAAGTATGTTGCATTGAAATATTGATTGATGAACTAATAATTTCACAAAAAAAGTTCCACATATTACTTTGGAAATTTCTAGATAAAATAAGAAACCAATAAAGGACAATTGTTCAGAATTTCCATGTATGTAGATATTTGAGAAAGAAAGTCTAGATGGAGACTATTTCTCTGAATTCTTTGTCTAATTGAGTGGTGGTGACGAAGATAAACAATGTCATCGGGTCATTCGGAGAATTATATGACAGACTAATTTGACGGGAAAAGATTTAAAAACCTTAAATTGTGGTGGGATAAATTGAAGTTGAAACAAGTCCTGTATCCTTAAATTACTGTAAGGACAGATAGAAAAAGTTGTGATTCCTAGGGGATGGTTTAAAGGTGATATACGCTCCATGTCCCCAAGGTTCAAGAGGAATGGGTCCTAAAATTTCCATGGGGCAAATTATTTGAGCAAGAAAATGATACTTCAAGGGGGAACAAAGATGAAACCTTGACGGATAAATGAGTAATAACACCTTGAGTAGGAATCATACTCATATCATTTTGCATTCACATATTAGCATGTCTGAATAGGAGTATTTAACTCATTTCGATCACGGCATCCTAATCATTCAGTATAAGCATATACCCATTCTACAGGTCATAGGACAATGTAGTAGGGTAAATGGTCACTATCAGATCTTGTCTCCCTGAGTTTGCAATGGAGCAGATCGAAGAAAGCAGATCTGGCATTCCTGAAGTTGCAGGAAGAAGATCGAAGAAAGTAGATATGGCATTCCTAAAGTTGCAGGAAGCAGATCGAAGACATCAGATCTTGTCTCCCTGAGTTTGCAGCGGAGCAGATTGAAAATAGTAGATCTGGCATTCTTGAAGTTGCAGGAAGCAGATCGAAGACATTAGATCTTGTCTCCCTGAGTTTGTAGTGAAGCAGATCAAAAACAGAAGATCTAGCATTCCTGAAGTTGCAGGAAGCAGATCGAAGACATTGGTCTTATCTCCCTGAATTTGCAGTGGAGTAGATCAAAGACAACATATCTTACCTTCTTGAAGTTATAGGAAGAAGATCAAAGACCTCAGCTTGACCTCCTTGAAGTTGCAGTGGAGCAAACTAAAGAAAGTAGATCTGGCGTTCCTGAAGTTGCAGTGAAGCAAATCAAAGATACTAGTCTGACCTCCCTGAAGTTGCAGTGGAACAGATTAAAAGATAGCAGATACTGCCTTCTTGAAGTTGCAGTGAAGCAGATTGAAGCCATCAGATTTACTAAAATCAAGATGAAATTCTAATACCGTTGAAGTTGTAGTGGAGCTGGAAGCCATTTGAAGAAGACAAGGACCAAGAAGTCAAGGCTCGGCAAAGATCGAGAAAAATTGGACCTTCTATTGTCTCTGCTCTATTCTCGTTTCACGACAATGAGCAAAGAGGGGCAGCTGTAAGAGGCCCATTTTTCCCGGGCTTGAAAACAAACCAGAAATAATAAAATAAAAATAATAAACCAAAGTCCATATTTTTAATAGTCCATTTACAACATTTGACCCAAACTAAATACCCAACACCCAAATTACACCCTCAAACCTAAACAGACTACCCAAACACTAAAACAAAGCCCAAATTACAGACCCAATTAACATTTCAACCCAACACCAGACCCAACATACGGAGCCCAAAAGGCCCAAACCTAATCAGAAACTAAGGGTTTTTGGAACCCTAGGAAGCCCTCGCGTCGCAAGCGCCCCAGCAGCCCCTCGGTCAGGCCGCCACCAATCACGCCGCAGTTAGCTCGCCCTATCACTGCCTCACCCCTCGTCTCTCTCCTGCAAAAAGGAAAGAAAGAACAACAGAAAAAAGAGAATCTTTGTATTTCCTTTTTTTCATTATTTTCGGGGCTATAAAACCCTAAAATCTGTAAAACAGAAAGACACGAATACAAAGAAAAATACATACAAATATATAAAAAACATTGATTTATACACAATCAATCGAAACAACAGAAGGTGATTTTTATATTTTGTTTAAAATTTTTTATTTTCTATTCGATCTATGTTTTTTAATATACATAAACACTGTTTAAAAAATAATAAAAAAGGTACCTCTCGATTCGCCTTCAAAAAGCAAGGTTGTTAGCCTCTGACCGCCATATACGGTGGCGCGTGTGGAGGCGCGTGCGACGGCCCGTCATCAAAGCCTAGGCCGGAGTCAGGCCTCAGGCCAAAGTGGGGAGAGCATTTCAGAGCTCTGTTCTTTTTTTTTTATGAGTGTTTAAAATGATTTTTTTTATCTGATTTTCATCTTATATAGCAACATAAGAACGATGCCATTTTGCTTAAGCCAATAAGCATTAAAACGGCATCATTTTAAGGGAGGATCCACGTGTTGACCCGAAAACCCGAGGAGGATCCTCGTTTTTTATAAAAAGGGAAATTTACCATTTTAGTCCCTCCGCAATTTTATTAGTTTTAATTTCGTCCAATTTAACATTTTTTATTTTCTTTAATTAGCCCTGAAAGTCTTTTTTTGTTTCAATTGAGTCATCGGGCTGCTTAAAGGCCAAAATTAGAATGACATCGTTTTGGAAAGAAGGCATAATTGCCCAATAAGTCCCTGTGGTTTAACGCGCGTTTTGATTTAGTCCTTTTATATCTATTTTTATTGCTATTTAACCCTTGTTTCTTTGTTTATTTTTAAAACCTTTTTATTTTATTTTATTTTAAATCATTTTAACATTGAATTAAATTATTTTATTATATAAAAATTTCTATATTACTTTTTACTATTTGTATATTAATTTATTAATAGTATAATTTTTTAGGTATTATCTTTCTTAAACCAATATTATTTATATATATATAAAATTATTACTATTTATTATTTTATTTAATTTAATATTATTTATATATTACATATTATTTTATAATTTATATATTAGTTATTATATTATACATTCTTAAAATTTTGTACATTACATAGTATTATATTATATCATATATTATTTATTTATATTGTATAACATATTATTTATTCTTGAATATGTAGTTTCTTTTATATATGTATTAGGTTATTATAAAATTTTTTCTATAAATCATTTATTTATTTCAAAACGTATTTTATTCATATTCTCAAAATATATGTGCTATTTTTATTGTTTGCTATATCCTTTTATATTTTTTATTTGCAATATTCATTTATTATTTGACATATGTCATTGCATGAAAAGTTCATATTTATTTGTTATTTTTCTTTTTATTATTTTGTTATTTATTGCTTTATATATTCTATTTGCTCATGCTCTTAGTTATTATTTTATGATTGCTTTAGTGAAGTTATTTTTATTAGTTGTTATTTTATATTGTTATTTCTTTATTTGTTTATATTAGTATTAATCGTAGTATAACTTGTGATTTTAATGAATTGATATTCGATATTTATATTTCCTAATGTATCAATGCAAAATCGATTCATACCATTTTATAAAAGAAAACATTTTGCAAAATTATCATATTTTATTTAAATTTTTAAAAAATACGGTGATATTTAATATTTGGGAACTTCGAGAAAAATTGTGCCCTAACTCACTGGGTTTCAATTTTTATCGTTGAACTTAAGATATTAAGTATCTCTTTTCTTTAAAAATTGAAAATTTAACTTATAAAATCAAAACTTATTTTCGGGAATTCAAAACGTTGTATCCTAACTTACTGGATATGATGTTTTGTGTTTCGAGGTAAGAATTTGTCTACAAATAAAGGCGAGCCTAACTTCGAAGACATGAGATGTTATATCCTAACTTATTCGGTATAGCATTTTATTTCTTTGAGATAGATAAGTCTTGGTTTTCTTTCAAATAAAAGGATCATATTTTAAAGTTTTTAAATTTTCAACATTAGGACATGATTTTATCAATTAGGTACAAATTTTGGGCATTATGAGGGTGCTAATCCTTCCATGTGTGTAAGCGACTCCCGAACCTATTTTTTCTTGAATTTCTGTAACATCCTAAAATTCAAAATTTATGTTTATGCATTATATCTTGCGTTAGGCTAGTTAGAATTTTAATTGTGTATGTTTAGGGGGTCCTAAGAAGGCTCGGGATTGAAATGGGCCTTATAAAATTTTTATGTTTAAGCACTTTAAGGAGAGAAGGTAAGTGGCATCAATGCTTATGGAAATAAGTGAGTAATTTGCTAGCATAATTGAGCATTTGGTAAAGAGGATGTGGCGTCACATGAAGAGCTTTAGGGGAAGAGGTTCGAATCCCACCCAGTACAAATTTTGTCTTTTTTTTTTTTGTGTTATCCATCCGAAGTGTCGGCCAAGGCTCTATTTAAGGCAATAAAGACTTTTTAATTATGGCAAGGTGGCTAAGAAAATAAGGTAAGGATGAGGGTAAGGAAAGAAATGAAAGAAAAGGAGCAAGAAGGGGGATATGTTGGCCGGTTTTGGGGAGAATGTTTTGGAAAGTTTTTATGGTCAATTTTTTATTCTTTTGGTATGGTATACACGGTTTGGGAGGGGTTTTGTGGTAGCCGAATTTTCATTAGACCTTTGGTAAAATTTTGGTGCTTGTTAGGCCAAATTTCTTTTAGCATTCTTTTGTGTTCTTTTCTTCAATTTCTTCTCTTATTGTCAAAACTCTAAAGCCAATAGTAAGTATTTTTTTTCTTTCTTTATTTTGCCGAAACCACCTAGCCATTGTGTCCAAATTATTTTCACTCATCTTCCTTTGAGAACCGAAACTAGATAGCACCCTTTCTCCCTCTTTTCTTTTCTTTCTTTTTACAAAATCTCCAACCCTTCTTCCTTCCTCTTTAATTCATAGCCGAATCTTCTTGCTTAATTTTTATTTCTCATTCATGTTGACACTCACTTCTTTGATCAATCGGTAAGTCGTTCTATTCTATCAATTTATTTTCTTTTCCTAGCTAAATGTGTGTTTATCAACATTCGGATATTCACTTTGTTCCAACCGAAATATCTTCCTTTCATAATTCTTTACAATATAATCACCTTCTAATGTAGAGTATAGTGGAAGGCTGAATCTTTAACTTATCGGTAGCCATTGTACAATCGTTGGGAATCGGTTTTATAATCATTAAGGTAAGGGATTCATCATGGTTCATTTTGATCTTTTTCGTTGACTGGTTAGTTTGCTAAGCGGGATAGTGGTTGTGACTAATCGTTTATTTATAGGGTCTAAATTGCTCGATCTATCCACTTGTTGATCATACGAAAATAGTGGTAAGTAGAACCTTTTTTCCTTAGACAATCGATATATATATCGTAATATCGTTTTGACTAAGATTTTATCCGATGGAGGCTAGTGGTGCCAATTTGACAGGGAAAGCGATTGGAGAACACAAAAGGAGCGGATTTGCAATTTCTGCTCCTAAGTTCAAGCGTAGAGCAGTTTCGGGGGTTCAAGATTTCCCACCAGGTTGTGGACCTTCATCCGGTGAAAATAGACAAATAGTGGTTATTTATGATATCGAGGGTAAGCGTTTCAATAGATCGCTTGGTTTAGATTTAGATTAATAAAAATCTCGTTCATTAGATTAATCGAGTGTTATGTTGTCATAGGTGCCGATAATCAAGAGAGTTTAATACTCACCGTAATCAGGTGTGTAATCTCACACCGTAATTTCTTAGATCCATGATTCAGTATAATGTTTGATAGTAGATTGTTATTGTTATACAGCTAAAAATTGTAAAGTTGGCATAAAATGAGAAATTTGCTTAAAGTATTTTCTTTTTGAAGATTTGTCGAACTAGATGTTAAAATTGTTATACGACTAGAACTAGCTAGAGGTGCTTAACAGCCACCGAGAGGCCGTGAGCCAGGTGAAGGTGGTAATGGCATAGGACGTGGTCAGGGTGCACCGGGTAAAGGTATTGGTAATAGGGGTAACACAGAGGCGAGGCAGCCAGGGTTGTTTTATGCGGTCAGACGTTGAGAGGATGGCGATGCACCTAACATCATAACCGGTACGTTTTTCATAGCTGATGTACCTATTACTGCTTTGGTAGATATTGGATCCACCCATTCGTATGTTGCTTGTGATGTGTCTGGAACCTTGAACGTTAGATCTGAGATTACTGCTAGAGAAACAACTGTGATTAGTCCTTTAGGACAAACGGTGGTAGTAAATAAGTTGTTTAGGGATGTGCCCTTAGAAATTCAGGGGGAAATATTTCTGGCAGATTTGATGGAACTACCATTCGGTGAGCTCGACATTATTTTGGGCATGGACTGGTTGGTGAAACACTGTGCAAACTTAGATTGTGCTGCAAAGCAGATGGTACTAAGAACTACGGAAGATAAGGAAGTGATGATGATAGGTGAAAGAAGAAACTATATGTCTAATGTGGTATCTGCTTTAAAGGCAGAAAGGTTGGTGTGAAAGGGGTGTGGAGCGTTCTTAGCCTTCATCAGTGCTTTGGATGCCAAAGAATTGTCAGTAGAAAGTGTTAGAACGGTGAAAGAGTTTTTGAACGTCTTTCCCGAGGAGCTTCCAGGTTTGCTATCGGATCGGGAGGTGGAGTTTGGCATTGAACTTGTAACAGCCCAAACCCGGCCCAAAAGTTAGGACTGAATATGGGTCGTTACGAAGAGGAACTTTTTGAAACCTATTTTTCGAAATCCACTTAAGTTTTGTTGAAAACTGCTCGTTTGAAGTTATCTTGCTGAAAATATACTTAGTCCAAATTCGAAAATTTAATTAAGTCAAGTTGTTATACAAATTTCAGATGTGCCCGATGGCACGATAAAATTTTTACGAATTAATTTAGAAAACGTGTGATTCAAATTTATAATTAAAACAAAATGTCCAACATAAAAGAAAATAACTAAAGTAAAGTATAATGAGGCCTTATTACATCCAAAATAAATCAACCAAATAACAAAATTTATAATAGCTAAAATTAAGGTTCATTTAATTTTAAATCCACCGCATGGCCTCCTCAAGTCCCTCCGGCTCCATGTCCGCGATCTAAGCATCACCTGAAAAATTAATGGAGAAGGTGAGTCACCAAGACTCAGTATGTAACCCTTCCCGTTTAAAAATATTTTCCATACACAACATATAACAATAAATATGCAAAATATTTAATTCCGACCTAGCCATCTAAACGCCCTTTGCTCTACCCCGTTGTGGTACCAAACCCTTTGGTGGTGCCAAACCACTTGGTGACATATAGTCACAATGTGTTACCAAAACACCGGTGTCCAGAGACCTGAGATCATTTGATGGGGCCAACCCATCGTGTGATACCAAATCACCGCGAGGCGATCCCATATCTCAAGTGGGGCCAACCCACGGTGGTGTTAACCATGTGGATAAGTCGCTATTGAGGTACCAAACCTCTGAGGTACCAAACCTCTGGTGACCGTGAGCCACGGTGTGTTACCAAAACACTTGGTGCCCGTCGGCACAATATCAACGCCCCTCCACTCATCAATCCCACAACAGATAAACATACATATGTTTCATGCCATCACATTCTTAAATTTTCATGTGTCAATACATCATGCTTACCAAAAGCATTAATAATAATAAATCACATTAATGTGTTCTTACGAATCACCACTTATACCGATTTGGTATTAATTCCAATGCTACATTAATAAAATGAGCATTCACAAAGTTAAGCATAGTTAATATATTATATAGTGTGTATGTACACATTGTTACCACGATAGTCTTAAATCCTCAAGATAATCAATCGGCCACACTCTAAGTCCTTGCCCCTATATTTACCAACTATCAAGGTTAGTAATATGGCCATTCGGCCAAACCAAATAATTTAAAGGGTCATATTTTGTACCCGCATCCTTACCTAATCGCTTGAATCCTAGCTTGATTTTAGAATCGCAAATCTGGTTCATAAACTACAGTTGGTCAATATTAGCAACCATAGCTTTCGCTTTTCTTAATCATTAGAGGAGTAATCTTTTATAAGTAGACACTTACCACCACCTACCCAAAACCGAATGTCGAGAATGCCGATCCGATCTCTCTTTTGAGATCCCGAAGTGCCTATCATCGATTTCAACACCGGTTAGAACTCATGCTACTAGTTGTCAAACTTTGCTTCCATTCAATCCCATAAGTCGACAAGAAAAGAAAATACGAAGGAGGGTTCGCCATCCCTTACCTTGATAATCGATTGAATTACAAAGAAGTCCCGGAGTATCAATGCCATCGCACCATTCGCCAAAGTGCAACCAAGGAGGAATGTGAGGTTTCGACACTTCAAGAGGGTATATCCAGCTATTTGGAGGTAGGACAATAGGGGTTTTGATCTATGAAGAAAAGAAATAGATGGGCTATGGAGATGTGGAGGATTGACCAAAGATTGAAAAAAATTGATGGCTTTTAGTCTTCAAAGAGAAAGAATAAAAGATGGGAGGGTTGAGAGTTTGACCACAAGCAAAGATGGAAAAAAAAGAAAACAAGTGATAGCTTGAAGGCTTTTATAAGCATTGGCACTCCTCCCTAAGCTTACCGTCCAAGGAGTTCAAGGCTTAGCCAACTCCTTGTTTTCTCATAACCACTAAATTGATTTAATTCAAATAATAATAATCACCTAATAATTCCCAATAATAGCCAAATAATCCTTTAAATCAAATAATATCCTTGATTATCCTCAACATAAAACTTCAATAATATCTATTTAATAATCCATGTAATATCCTCATTTATCTCCCATTTTCCTTAGATTTAAGCAATTTAAAATCCAATTAAAAAGCTCACATTATCCTATTATCTAAATAATAATTAGAGTTTAAAGAGAAAGGACTCTCTCTCCTTGTTGCCGCCCCACCATAATGCAAAAGAAGGATTCTTGTGACTCGAACCAAGGCTCTCCTTGCTCCCTTGGTGGCGTCACACAAGTTCCTAAGTGGCCTCACTTTTGCCACTTTGTCTAGGCTTATTTTATGACAAAAGCTCCCTTATTTATCCTTATAACCCCTACTCACTAAGGCTATCCACCTTTTACGCAAATAATATATTTATTTCTACCTTTCCGAGCCAACTCAAGGTCTTTAATTAAACTCTATTATTCCATAAATAATGTCTCAACAATTCATACATAAGAAAAATGATTAAATTCCAAATAACCCCATTTTGGGATGTTCTGATTCTACCCCTTAAAATAAATTTCAGTCCGAAATTACATAACTAAAACAGATGAGGGTATTGCCGCCGTATCACATCCTCAGGTTCCCACGTAGCTTCCTCAGCACCATGGTTCCGCCATAGCACTTTCACTAAGGGCACTGACTTCCTACGTAGAACCTTTATATCTCTATCCAAGATCTGAACTGGTTCCTCCTCAAAAGATAAGTCTGCGTTCACCTCGATTTCTGTCACAGGCACCACATGTGACGGATCTGACCGATACCGTCTCAGCATTGATACGTGAAAAACGTCATGTATCTGACCTAATTCTGCCGACAACTCTAGCTGATAAGCTACCGGTCCTATTCGCTTTAGCACTGTATATGGCCCGATGAACCTTGGGCTTAACTTCCCTTTTCGCCCAAACCTTAGTACCTTCTTCCAAGGCGACACCTTCAGGAAGACCTTATCTCCCACAGCATACTCCATTTCCTTGCGTTTAAGATCGGCATAAGACTTTTGCCTATCTGATGCTTCCTTGAGACGAGACCGAATCACTTTGATTTTGTCTTCAGTCTCTGCTACTAATTCTGGGCCCAACACTTGTCGTTCACTCAACTCCGTCCAACACGTCGGAGTTCGGCATTTCGATCCATCTGAAGGCTTCATATGGTGCCATCTGAATACTCGCTTGGTAGCTATTGTTGTAGGCGAACTCGGCTAGGGGTAAGAATTCTTCCCAACTACCTCGGAATTCCAAGACACAACCCCTCAGCATATCTTCTAAGATCTGTATGACCCTTTCTGACTGCCCGTCCGTCTGAGGATGGAAAAGTCTTGAAATCAACCACGTACTCCAACGCTTGATGTAACGCTTTCCAAAACCTCGAAGTGAACCTTGGGTCCCTATCTCGAGATAAGCGTACGGGTACACCATGCAATCGACTATCTCGATACATACAACTTTACTAGCTTCGGGTGAGTAGTCCATTCTCACCGGTATGAAGTGAGTGATTTAGTCGGACGGTCTCACGATTACCCAAGCGCATCTTTCTTCTTTGGGTGTAAGGGTAGACCAGCGACGAAATCCATAGTGATCCGCTCCCACTTCCATTGAGGGATCATTCTGGTTGAAGTAACCCGATGGTAAGCGGTGCTCGACCTTAACTCAACGACACGTCAAACACTTCCCTACAATTCCGTTATCTCACGCTTCAACCCGCCACGTAGGCTGTTTCCGTAAGTCTCCATACATCTTGCTACCTCCGGGATGCATAGCGTATGGGCTACTATGAGCATCATGGAGAATCTTCGCCTCAACTCCATGTTCTTTGGCATCTGGGCCGTCCTTGAAAACATAACACACCATCACCAGTCAAACTATACCCTTCTAAACCACCATCCTGAACTTGCATTCTCTTAGCATTTAAGCCTTCATCCACTAACTGTTTGTTCTTAATCTCCTCGACCCATGTTGGCTTAACTTGAAGTTCTGCCAAAAGGCTTCCATCGTCATATAGGCTCAAGCGAGCAAACATTGCTCTTAAGTCCGCCACGACCTTCCGGCTTAACGCGTCACCACCACGTTAGCCTTGCCGGATGATATTCGATGGAGCGATCGTAGTCCTTTAATGACTCAATCCATCGGTACATCTCGATTGAGATCATACGTGTCGGAAGATACCTCAAACTTTTGTGGTCCGTGTAAATTACCGACTTCTCCCCATAAAGATAATGTCTCCATACTTTCGTATGGCGAAGGCATTGCGGCTAACTCTAGGTCGTGAGTTGGATAGTTAACCTCATGCGGTCTCGGTGACGGGACGCATAGGCTACTACCTTCCCATCCGCATCAACACACACCCCAAACCCGGTGTGAGATGCATCACAATAGATCGTGAATAATTTCCACCTCGGGTTGTACTAAAACCGAGCTTAGTTAGAATCTTTCTCGACCTATCAAAACTTTCTTCTGCTTCTCCGACCATACAAATGGAACACCTTTCCTTAGTAACTTAGTCAGCAGGCTGCGATCGAGAGAACCCTTCCACAAATCTCCGGTAATACCCGCTAACCCCGAGAAAACTCGTATCTCGCCACCGACTTAGGCGGTTTCCACTCCAATACCGCTTCAATCTTATGGGATCCACTCTAATCCTTCCACGACACCACGTGACCTAAGAAAGCCACCTCCTTAGCCAAAATTTGCACTTCTTGAATTTGGCATACAACCTTTTTCCCTCAACACTTGTAGGACTATCCAGTAAATGCTTGTCGTGCTCTTCCTCCGTCTTTGAGTAGACCAATATGTCGTCTATGAACACTACGACGAATTGATCTAGGTCTTCTTTGAAATACCCTATTCATTAAGTCCATGAGCGCTGGGGCATTGGTCAACCCGAATGGCATCACCAGAACTCGTAATGCCCATACCGAAGTTCGAAAAGCCGTCTTGTGAACATCGACCCCTTCACCTTAAGTTGATGGTAACCCGACCTAAGGTCTATCTTGGAAAACACCGCGCCCCTTCAATCTGGTCAAACAAGTCATCGATCCGAGGCAATGGGTACTTGTTTTTGATCGTTAACTTGTTTAGCGGCGGTAGTCGATGCACATCCTCATAGAACCGTCCTTCTTCTTGACAAACAACACAGCGCTCCCACGGAGATATACTAGGTCGAATAAACCCTTTATCCAGGAGCTCACGAATCGAGCCTTCAGCTCCACCAATTCCTTTGGTGCCATTCGGTGAGTGCTATAGACACAGTGTCTGTTCCGTAGCAAGTCTATCTCGAATTCGACTTCCGGTCCGGGGTAGACCGGAAGTTCTTCTGAGAATACATCGCAAATTCCCCAACCGTTGAACCCTTCCAACTCATCGACTCCTTAGCTTCCAAAGCATGATTCGAACCAAATCGCCTTACAACCCTTCTTGACCATCTTTTCCGCCTTCAAGGCAGACACCACATTGGATAGGTAATTCCTTCTATCACCTATCATAACCACTTCATCATTCTCGGTAGTCTTAAGAACCATGCGCTTAGCAGCAAGAATCCAAATTCACTTTGATACTTAGCCACCAATCCATTCCAAGGATCAAATCGAACTCCTCGAATGGTAGTTCCATCGGTCGACCGAATCGACCCCTTGGAGTTCTAGGGGTACGTCCCTAAAAAGTTTGTCTACCACTACAGAGTGACCTAACGGACTCACTACAGTCATCTCCCTAGCAGCAGTCTCAGAGTCTAGGTTCAAAGTCTCTACCACACTACTTGCTACGTATGAATGTGTAGACCCCACATCAATTAATGCATAATAAGGGAGACCAAAAATCAGAAACCGACCGGTTATGACATCCGGTGCGTCACCCTCCTCGCGACGCCTTGCCGGATAGACTAAGCCAGTCGCCTAGCCTCTGTCGCTGAACCTCTCGCCTGAGTTCCTCGACCTCGGTTAGGACCATTGCTTCCTCTGCCATTCTGCGACCCTCTGCGGTCCCACATTTCGATCCCGATGCAGTTACGCCCTCTGGTGATTTCGAGCTCGCTTAGGGACAATCTCGACCGATGTTCAAAGACCCACACTCAAAACATCCTCTATTGCCGGTCGAGCAACCTCCCCAATGGGACTTCCACAATGATTGCACCGAGCCGGCCACCGATTAGTAGCTACTGAGGCCTTCTTCGCTTGATTTGGCCCACTCTGCTGGCTTCTTCTTGATCATTACCACTGGATCCGGTGACCCAAATCCTCTCTTTGATTATTTCTACTATAATTACGCCTCACGACCTCCTTGATCCCTCGGCTACCTCGGCCTTTTCCACAAGAGATGAAAACTCACGGACTTCTTTGCGGGGCAATCAGTAACCTCAAATCATCTCGGAGTCCGTCCTCAAAGCGGACACAGTGCTCGTGTTCAGTAGCCACGATGCCTCTTGCATACCTACTCAGTCTTAAAAACTCTGCCTCATACTCGGCCACGGACTTAGTTCCTTGTACTAGACCCAGAAAAGCCTTCCTCTGCGCGTCAGTGTAGCTGGTGCCCACATACTTCTTCTGAAAAGCGGTTTTAAAGTAGTCCCACGTAAGATCATCAGCTGTGGCTCCATCCCGAACTGTCAGCCACCACTGGTACGCTTCATCCTTTAGAAGCGACACCGCCCCTTTCAGCTTTTCCTCCTCGGTCAGGTCAAGATCATCCATTATCCTTTCTGTAGATTCCAGCCAATACTGCTACTGCTGGGTGCCACTCGACACACCGGAACACCTCGGCTCCGTTGGACCGAATCCGCTCGGGAAGCATTTACGAGCTCCTAAACTTCCACCACCCCACCACCAATTCGAGGACTCGCAACACCGCCTTGCGACACGCCTCTCCTCTCCGTCGATCTGCTCCTCTGCTCCAAAATTTGGAGGTGGTGGTGGCGGTGGTACATCGTTTTGAGAACCTTGTCCCGACTGACGGGTTGAGACACCGTCATCCTACCCTACCGCGCCCACGGCGTCACGTCCTCTAGAACTCATTCTATCTACTTGCGCTTTTAATCGATTAAGAAAATTTTTATCGTTAGCATTTGTTCCACTTTATTACTCATGAAGAAATTTTATGGATAAGGTTTAATCGAGATTCTTTCGAGCAAACAAGTTTTCGATCTTCTATCCTAGTTCATACAAAGGAGTTCTTGCATCCATTCCTAATGCTTTCCATGCCTATTCACTCTTGGACATTTACGCCCATTTCCAACCCGTGGTATTTTCGTCTTTTTCCTCTGAGGGTATTTTCGTAATAAAGAGATTTTAAAACTTTAGTAAAGTAGATTGCTTTTGCAATTCCCAACACTAGAGGGTATTATAAAAAAAATGATAAGGTTTGAGGTCATGGCATTATTTCGAAAACCAGGGGTATTTTGGTAATTTTGTAATTTTTTTTTTTTTGTAAATCAAGGGTGTTTTAATCATTGTAAAACTCTGAGGGTCCCTTTTGAGGATTTTCCTTTCTTAAAACGGTGATATTGCAAAAATTTTATACTCAGGGGCATTTTGGTAATTTTACACATTGAGGGCGTTTTCGTGATTTTCCAAAACCAAAGTGGTTCATTGATGATTTCCAAAGCTGGGTTGAATATTTGAGAAATAGTTGGAATTTTGGGCATAACCATTGAGTTGATGTTTTATGAACCAAGGGTATTTTAGTAATTTTACCCCTAAGGGCATTTTCGTAATTTTCCACAAATCAAACTTTTCGAGGAAAACGTTGTAAAAAGAGTTGTTCTTACTTTTGAAGGAGTGATTTAAAAAGTTTTAAAACCAAGTTTTGTTGTTTTCTTTCTTTTTGAAAATCAAGGCTAATTCCCTTTCGGGTTTTAGTCATTATGCTTTAGCCTATGTAGAGCCTTCTTGATCGAGTGAACCCAAGCTACGCACTGAGGCGGGTTTAGTGTGGAGAGGAGGTGAGTCACACTGATTGCTTAAATACCAAGCTCCCACCGAACCTTTCTAGACATGCATGAGGTTACCACACCACTGAGCCCTCAAGTTAGGGTGAACCCAAGCTACGCACTGGTAGGATACTGCAAAGAGGTGGTGAGTCACTCGATTTGCTTAAATACCGAGCTCTTGGGTTCCAATCCTAGACATGCGTCTGGGGTTACCACACCCTAGCTCGGTGACTAAGTCATAGATTGGTTTAGTTCTTTAAGTCTTATGTTTAGCTTGTGTGTTTGAGTAATCTAATCCTAGGGTTCAAATTCCTATAAGTCTATCTCGTTCCATGCTTCCTACCCTTCTCTGATTATAATTCACACGAGAGGTTTAGATGTACTTACAGGCGGACCAAGGTCTTGGGAGACTCTAGCCATCTTTGCTTTAAACCCAAAATCAATTAATAAGGCCTACTAAAACATTTTTGGGCCTTGGGCCCCACAGTGAGTTTTGAGCTGGCTCGATACCAATTTGTAATACCAAACCCGGCCCAAAAGTTAGGACCGAATATGGGTCGATTCTGAAGAGGAACTTTTGAAACCCATTTTGAAATCCACTTAAGTTTTGTTGAAAAGCGCTCGTTTGAAGTTATCTTCTTTGAAAATATACTTAGTCCAAATTCGAAAATTTAATTAAGTCAAGTTGTTATACAAATTTCGGATGTGCTAGATGGCACGATAAAATTTTACTAATTAATTTAGAAAACGTGTGATTCAAATTTATAATTAAAACAAAATGTCCAACATAAAAGAAAATAACTAAAGTAAAGTATAATGAGGCCTTATTACATCCAAAATAAATCAACCAAATAACAAAATTTATAATAGCTAAAATTAAGGTTCATTTAATTTTAAATCCACGCATGGCCTCCTCAAGTCCCTCGGCTCCATGTCCGCGATCTAAGCATCACCTGAAAAATTAATGGAGAAGGTGAGTCACCAAGACTCAAGATGTAACCCTTCCCGCTTTAAAAATATTTTCCATACACAACATATAACAATAAATATGCGTAATATTTAATTCCGACCTAGCCATCCAAACGCCATCTTTGTCTACCCGTTGTGGTACCAAACCACTGGTGGTGCCAAACCACTGGTGACATATAGTCACAATGTGTTACCAAAACACGGTGTCCGTGAGACACGAGATCATTTGATGGGGCCAACCCATCGTGTGATACCAAATCAACGCGCGACGATCCCATATCTCAAGTGGGGCCAACCCACGGTGGTGTTAACCACGAGGATAAGTCGCTATTGAGGTACCAAACCTCCGGAGGTACCAAACCTCTGGTGACCGTAGCCACGGTGTGTTACCAAAACATCGGTGCCCGTCGGCACAATATCACCGCCCCTCCACTCATCAATCCCACAGCAGATAAACATACATATGTTTCATGCCATCACATTCTTAAATTTTCATGTGTCAATACATCATGCTTACCAAAAGCATTAATAATAATAAATCACATTAATGTGTTCTTACCTGAATCACCACTTATACCGATTTGGTATTAATTCCAATGCTACATTAATAAAAATGAGCATTCACAAAGTTAAGCATAGTTAATATATTATATAGTGTGTATGTACACACCTGTTACCACGATAGTCTTAAATCCCGAAGATAATCAATCGGCCACACTCTAAGTCCTTGCCCTATATTCGCCAACTATCAAGGTTAGTAATATGGCCATTTGGCCAAACCAAATAATTTAAAGGGTCATATTTTGTACCGCATCCTTACCTAATCGCTTGAATCCTAGCTTGACTTTTAGAATCGCAAATCTGGTTCATAAACTACAGTTGGTCAATATTAGCAACCATAGCTTTCGGCTTTTCTTAATCATTAGAGGAGTAATCTTTTATAAGTAGACACTTACCACCACCTACCCAAAACCGAATGTCAGAGAATGCCAGATCCGATCTCTCTGTTTTGAGATCCCAAGTGCCTATCATCGATTTCAACTTTGGTTAGAACTCATGCTACTAGTTGCGAAACTTCGCTTCCATTCAATCCCATAAGTCGACAAGAAAAAGAAAATACGAAGGAGGGTTCGCCATCCCTTACCTTGATAATCGATTGAATTACAAAGAAGTCCGGAGTATCAATGCCATCGCACTATTCGCCAAAGTGCAACCAAGGAGGAATGTGAGGTTTCGGCACTTCAAGAGGGTATATCCGGCTATTTGGAGGTAGGACAATAGGGGTTTTGATCTATGAAGAAAAGAAATAGATGGGCTATGGAGATGTGGAGGATTCGGCCAAAGATTGAAAAAAATTGATGGCTTTTAGTCTTCAAAGAGAAAGAATAAAAGATGGGAGGGTTGAGAGTTTCGGCCACAAGCAAAGATGGAAAAAAAAGAAAACAAGTGATAGCTTGAAGGCTTTTATAAGCATTCGGCACTCCCCTCCCCTAAGCTTACCGTCCAAGGAGTTCAAGGCTTAGCCAACTCCTTGTTTTTCTCATAACCACTAAATTGATTTAATTCAAATAATAATAATCACCTAATAATTCCCAATAATAGCCAAATAATCCTTTAAATCAAATAATATCCTTGATTATCCTCAACATAAAACTTCAATAATATCTATTTAATAATCCATGTAATATCCTCATTTATCTCCCATTTTCCTTAGATTTAAGCAATTTAAAATCCAATTAAAAGCTCATATTATCCTATTATCTAAATAATAATTAGAGTTTAAAGAGAAAGGACTCTCTCTCCTTGTTGCCGCCCCACCATAATGCAAAAGAAGGATTCTTGTGACTCGAACCAAGGCTCTCCTTGCTCCCTTGGTGGCGTCACACAAGTTCCTAAGTGGCCTCACTTTTGCCACTTTGTCTAGGCTTATTTTATGACAAAAGCTCCCTTATTTATCCTTATAACCCCTACTCACTAAGGCTATCCACCTTTTACGCAAATAATATATCTATTTCTACCTTTCCGAGCCAACTCAAGGTCTTTAATTAAACTCTATTATTCCATAAATAATGTCTCAACAATTCATACATAAGAAAAATGATTAAATTCCAAATAACCCCATTTTTGGGATGTTCTGAAGCGCCGCCAAGAACGGCTCCGATGTCTTCTGCTCCTTATAGATTGGTGCCGAAGGAGTTTGTAACACCCCAAACCCGGTCTATGCGTTAAGACTAGATTTGGTTTGTTACATAAATCGAACTATCTTAATAATTACGGTGAATCAAAATTTTCAAAAAAAAATCATTTTTAATTACAAGGTTTAATAAAACCAAAAGAGTATTTTAAATTTGATGTATATGAGAAGACATTAATTGAAAATATCATTGATATTGTATTGTTAAAATACTTAGAGTAAATTTTATAAGAGTTCAAAATATTTAAGAAAATGATAAAGGAATTTCATATATTTGAAAACCCAAATTATTTTAAGAAAACATCATGTATTAATCATAATCCCATATTAAAATATCCAAAATATAGTTTTAAACCAACCACACATAAAAATTCATAAAATATTAATAGAGGCCTTATTACATCAAACCCAAAAATAGTAAATTATAGAAAATACTTAATAAAAGTTCAAATTTATTTAACCCATGTTTCAAAGATGGCCTCCACGAAGTCATCCTCTACCAAGTCCACATCAATTTCCATTACGATAGGAAAAATTTGAGGTGTGAGTTACTCGAACTCGATGTATAACTTACTTACTTAATCCATCGGGCCGGATCATCAAGTCATGAGTTTGGGCTTGAGCCCATTATCAAGGTTAACAAATATAAATAATGGAATGCATGCAAAATGAAATTTCCCACCCAAACCTAATTTCCATCCGCTACACACCATTGCACCAACCATCACACCTGTGGGGATCAAGTCAACCCACCCCGCCATCACACCAATCGTAGGCATTAAGCCAATTTATTTTTGTGGCGTGGCCACCGAACTAGATTGTGACAAAGTCACCGAACTAGAGGCATTGAGCCATTAAAATATTTGTGGCATAGCCACTAGAACTAGAGGCAATCAGCCATTTAATTATTTTGTGGCAAAGCCATCGAACTAGATTTTGGCAATAGGCCTTTCTTCTCTTCATCGTTAATCCCAACCCATGCAACATGTATGCAAAATAGCTTATGTACATATGATGATTTTATCAAAAAGGCCCAAGTCAATATTTTAGGTTTTTATTAAGGCCCACAATGCAATATATATCATTTGTTCCATATAATTATTTAACATCTTTGGCCCATTTAACGATCTAGCATAGATTTTGGCCCATTTAACAATTTAACAGAGATTACGGCCCATTTACGATCTAACAGAGATTTCGGCCCATTTTCAATCTAACAGAGATTTCGGTCCATTTATCGATCTAGCAGAGATATCGGCCCATTTATCGATCTAGCAAAGATTTCGGCCCATTTATTATTTATCAAGGATTTTGACCCATTTAACTATCTATCCAAGATTCGGCCCATTTTACTAACTAGCATATTTTTCGGCCCATTTACTAACTAACAAACTTATCGGCCCATTTTACGATCTAACACATCTTTGGCCCATTTACACATGAGATTTTTAGTATTCATTTTACTACCTACACATCGAGGGTGTTTTTGTAATTTTCACATTTTTAACAATTTTTATGAATATTTCACCAAAATACCAAATATTTCGTATTATACCGATTTTGTTGGTTTTTACGATTTTTACTCAATACCACGAATGACATCCAACCCGAGAAAAGTGTGAAGTTACACACCTTGATATCGTGAGTACTAAACCTTCCCGCTCTTCAACTCCTAATCATAATACGAACCATTAGGACATTATCTTTTATAAAAAATTTACTATTGAAATACGATCTAAATCCTTACCCCTTTGATTTTGAACCACTTCTATCTTTGGTTTCTCCTCGTTCGATGGTTCGTTACCCAATGAGAATCCACGAACTACAAAGGCTCGGGAGTACGAACTACTTCAAATAATTGATTCTCCTCGGTTGATGGTCCGTAACCCGGTGGAAAATCCCAGATTCCCGAAATAGCCCTTCATTTATAAATAGGGGGATTTGCAGAACCGCCCCTCTTTCGAAGACTATGGACTGCCCTTTTCTGCCCTATCTTGAAAGTCTCTAAAGATATACGATCATTAGTCCGACTACCAATATTGAAATATGGTTAACATTTTGGTAAGGTTTGAGATTTGACTTACCACTATTTGTCTTCGTTCCTCGAGAAACGATCGAGTGATAACGTCCCTAAAACGAAATCGATTAATACTATACTAATATAATAAATATAAATCCTTAAGGGAAAACTCCTTACCTTGATTCTTGAGATTGATTCCAAAGTTCCAAAATTCTAAAGATCTCCTTGAGTTTCTACCTTCCAAAGTTTCACTATTATCCACGATTGAAATAGAAATTGAGTAAGAATAATTCGGTATGATCAAAGAAAATGAAAGAAAATTTTGACAAGGATTGGGTTAACATTCGGCCATGGATAAAACAAAATTGAGGAAAATTGTAATGAAGAAGAAAAATGAAGTAAAGGAAGATAGGATGGTATGGTTCGGTTTCAAGAGAGAAAGAGAGAAAGAAAGATAAAGAAAGGAGAAAGAAAAGAGAAGAAAAAGATACTTAGTTTGGAAGAAAATGCATTCGGCATAGGAGGAGAAAATGAGAAAATGAAAGGAAGAAAAATATTTGCTTGTCTATGTATTTTCGGTCACAAAGAGAAAAAGGATTTGGGAGAGAAAAAGTTTCAAACCGAAATGGTCACAAGAGATTGGCTCAAAGAAGAAGAAAAATGAATTGTGTACTCAAATATGTTGGAAATTTTCGGCTAGAGAGAATATGGGTGGAGGAAAAATGTTTTGTTAAGAAAATGACCAAAATGAAAGAGTTTCTTCTAACATTCAAGCTACCATACTCTCAACCAAAACCGACCACCCCCCCTTTTGCCTCATTGCCGTTCAAATACTTGGCTATCAAAGGCCAACCTTTTGCCACCCTTTCTTTCCATAGCACACTCCCCATTTCAAGCCATTTGTTCCCCTTACTTTCCTTATCCTAATGATTTCTTTCCTCAACTTAGATATTTCCTTAATCCTTTAGCCATCATACCAAAAATAAAGAAGTCAAACTTTCCATGTTTGCTTCTTGGCCGACACTTAATAGATGGAAGCAAAAAATAAAATTTTTCAAGTTGCAAGCTAGAAGATCCGAACCTCCTCCCTCATGTCTAAGTCATGGCACCATCACCACTATGCTATTAACTCATTTATGCCATCTTTTAGCACTTTAATTAATTTAAGTCTTAAGGTCATTTAAAATTCTTTACTCTAAAGTACACTTAAATAATAATATTTATTCTAACTCCAAGTAACCCGAACTATCATTTAGCAACATAATGATACTCAATTATTTAGGATGTTATAGAGTTAGCAGAGCTTAAAGCTCAGATCCAGGAGTTGTTGGATCTAGGGTTCATTCGACCGAGTGTGCCACCGTGGGAAGCGCCGGTCTTGTTCGTTAAGAAGAATGATGGGTCGAAGCGTATGTGCATCGATTATAGGAAATTGAATAAGTTGAAAATCAAGAATAAGTACCATTGTCGAGAATCAATGATCTGTTTGATCAACTGCGAGGAGCTTCAGTTTTCTTGAAGATAGACTTGAGATCGGGGTATCACCAGCTTAAGGTCAAGGAGGCAGATATTCACAAGACTACGTTTTGAACTCGTTATGGACATTATGAGTTCTTAGTGATGCTGTTTGGGTTGACAAATGCACCAGCTGCATTTATGGACATGATGAACCGGGTCTTCCAACCCTATCTAGATCAGTTCGTGGTGGTGTTCATAAACGATATCTTGGTATGCTCGAAGAATGAAGAAGAGCATGATTTGCATCCGCGGGTAGTATTGCAGATATTAAGGGAGAAACAATTATATGCCAAATTCAGTAAGTGCAAATTTTGGCTGAGGGAAGTGACCTTTTTGGGGCATGTTGTGTCTGCCGAAGGAATTAGAGTTGATCCCCGAAAGGTAGAGGCTGTGCTGGACTGGAAACCACCGAAGTTTGTGGCAGAAATATGAAGTTTTCTAGGTTTGGCTGGGTATTACAGGCGGTTCATTGAGGGGTTTTCGTTGATTGCTGCACCCCTGACTAAACTGTTGCGTAAGAAAGTACCATTTGTGTGGCAGATCAGCATCAAGAGAGCTTTGAGAAATTGAAGAAAATTTTGACGAAAGCACCAGTATTGATTCAACCTGCAGCTAGTAAAGAGTTTATTGTTTGTTGTGATGTATCACATACGGGCTTAGGATGTGTGTTGATGCAAGGGGGAAAAGTGGTGGCTTATGCATCTCGTCAGCTAAGGCCGCATAAGGCGAATTATCTCACTCATGATTTAGAGTTAGCTACAATGGTGTTTGCTCTAAAGATTTGGAGACACTACTTGTACGATGAGAAGTCGATTATCTATACGGATCATAAGAGTCTGAAGTACCTCATTACCCAGAAGGAGTTGAACTTAAGACAACGGAGCTGGATAGAACTATTGAAGGGTTATGACTTCTCAATTGAGTATCATCCTGGAAAGGCTAACGTAGTGGAAGATGCGTTGAGTCGAAAGGTGATATCAGATCTGAGAGTGATGTTCGCTCATCTCAGTCTTTATGAAGATGGTAGTTTGTTAGCCAAACTTGAGGTTAAGCCTGTTTGGGTAAGTCAGATTAAGGAAAAGTAGTTGATAGATGAAGCGTTGGGTTCTCGACTTCAACAAGTAGAATGTGGTGAGATAGGGTATTTTGGCTTGACTAGTGATGGAATATTGTGTTTTCGCGGAAGAATTTGTATGCCCAGGGATTCGAAATTGAGGCAAATGATTCTGCGTGAGGTGCATAGTAGCCCATATGCTATGCACCCCAGGGGAAATAAGATGTACCGAGACCTCCGTGAGCAGTATTGGTGGCCAGGGTTGAAACGAGAGGTTACTAATTTCGTGAGTAAATGTTTGACATGTCAGCAAGTGAAGGTAGAACACCAATTGCCGTCAGGGTTGCTACAACCGGTGAAAATTCCATTATGGAAATGAGAAAGGATAACGATGGACTTTGTTAGTGGGTTACCCTTAATGACTACTAAGAAAGATTCAATATGGGTTATAGTGGATCAGCTGACGAAGACTACTCATTTCCTACCTATTTGAATGGATTATTCATTGCAAAAGTTGGCTAAGTTGTATATAGCGAAAGTCGTGAGGTTACATGCGGTACCAGTGTCTATTATATCAGACAGGGACCCTAGGTTTACATCGCAGTTTTGGAAGGCTTTCCATGGGGCTTTGGGAACAAGGTTAAATTTCAGCACATCATTTTACCTGCAGACAGATGGTTAGTCAGTTAACACCCCAAACCCGGCCCATTTGTTATGACCGAATTTGAAATGCCACTACGGAAAAACGCTTGAAAAACTTTTGACTTAAAGTTAAAAACATAAAATTTGTTGTCTTTACAAAATCATTTTGTAATTAAAGTTCCAAATAAAATTAAGTTGTTTAAAATAAAACATTTTCAAATAATAATATAATCGACAATCCAACTTAAAACATAATAAAAGTCCTTAAATACTTAAAATGGCCCTTATTACAATAAATAACCTTTCATAAATAAAATGTGTAAAATAAATAAATTTATCTTTCGCATGGGCCACCTCGTATCCACTCCAACCCGGTCCGAGCATCACTTGTAAGGTTTGAGAAAAATTGGGTGAGTCACACAAACTCAGTGTGTAATTAATCCACTGAATTCCACCCATATGTTAACCACATATTAACCCATATAACAGATAACAAGATATCATATGCACATAATAACACATTCTGGGCTTGGCCCATATTCATATCACATTATTCCACATACCATATACTGGGCTTGGCCCATTTCTTATTTCAATCCACGTTCACATTTTGGGCTTGACCCATTTCCACATTAATACCTCATTCCTCAAGACACATAGGATTATGCAAAGTGCACCCAACCCAATCCTAGGGTCCATCCGCTACACACCCCCTTAACCAGCCACCACACACCAGGGAATTATCAAATCACCCTCTCCATTTCACTCCAAAAGGCAATAATTGCCATCGACGTGCAATAAAGCACAAAAATCCACAATACGATCTCAGTCAGTGCCAATCCACGATGTAGCCGTAGCTAACACCAAAATCACGATGGGACACATAGTCACTCATCAACCACGATATGGCACAAGGCCAACATCAACCATGATGAGGCACACAGCCACTCATCAAGCCACGCGAACTAAATCGCATTTAATCCACAACGTGACCTCAGTCAACATCAATCCACGATGTATCTCAAGGCTAACAACGTACTCGAAGTACACCCGTACCTTCTTTCATATCATATCCCAACCCATGCACATGTAACATTCCATAATGACATAATATAATGATGCATGAGCATGTTCATCAAGCATATTATCACATATTCATAATAGAAATCACTTTTATCGATTTGGTACTTACGATTTTGACATACCCCTTGAGGGTATCCATATCACAATTTCCATTACACAAGTTAGCACATAATTAATACATACAGATATAACACAAAAACCCGAAAAATGGTAGGCTAACTACACACCTGCCTATTAGTGAAATCCCGAACTACTCAAATCTAACATGATCTCAAACGTGGTTCTTCCTTCTCCTTAAAAGCCAATTTGGTCTCCTACCAAATCCACGAATCACGAGTTCCTTCCTTTAGCTACACACAAAGAACACCTTTTTTGGCACTAAGAACATTAGGCCAAACCACAAAATTATAAGCAAAGCCATTTCGGCCACACTAACAAATCCCGAAGGGTTTTCGCTTCGAAATACTAAGTCTTACCTATTGACTTACCCCAAAAGATTGTCAAAGATTTGAGGCTTAGAACGATTGCTTCCAAAGTCCCGAGGAGCCTAAAAGAAATCGGTTCCTAGAATGGTTAGAGCCTTACAACAAATGCCCATCTAAAACGATATAACAAGTATAAAGATCCTTACCTTAACACTTTGATTCAAATTCGAAAATCGTCACTTGCCTAAGGAGTTGGTCAAAATCCTTGAATGATGAAATCCTTTCCACATGATCTTAGTATGACTATGGTCGACTATCAACAAATAGATGATCAACACTCCACTATACCACTACCAAAACAAAAGAGTTTGTTTGAAAGAGAAGAGATAATAATTTTGGTCAAAAAGAAAGTCCTTTCAAGGTAATACAATTTCGGCAATGAGATTGAGTGAGACACCAATAGGATTCAGCTAGAGCAAATAATGGAAGAAAAGAAAAGAGAAATAAGAGAAGGAAGATTCGGCCAAATGAAAATAAAATAGAAATGTGGACTTTTGAACAATATGAAAAGAATGAAAAGAGATGAGAACAAGAGAGGTTGTTTTCGGCTACAAAGAAATAAGAGATGAGAGGGAGGTACCAAAGAAGATACGGCCAAAAGCCTAAGAGGAAAATATCAACAACACCAATGGACATTCAGTTATGGCTCACTTTGGTGCATTAGAGAAAAGTTGATAAAGTTCTTTAAGAATAGGTTTTTGGTTAAGACACAAAACAAAGAAAAAGGCTAAAACTAAAACAAAATTGAACCTAAATGCCAAGAACATATTCGGCTAAAGAGGAGAGCTTTTGGGGAGGAAAAAGAAAATGCCAAAGATGAACAAAAAGCACAAAAATGCTAAAATTGACCAACCAATTCCCCCCCAAACTACCTATCAAAAATTTGGCCACCCCCTAGCCTTACATGCCGTCCACATACATGGTCTCCCAAGTCAAATCTATCCACCCAACACTTTCCAAAACCAATTCCTTATGTCATGCCTTATGCTCTCCCATCAACCTTTAATCACTTGATTTCCTTCCCAAACATCTAACTTACCTTAAACATACATTCAACTTGCCAAAAGATGAAAGTCCAACCTATCATAAATTTGAATTTGACCGCCCATAAATGCTAGGATGCACAAAATATAAAATTCTCAAAATGCCTTCCTTGTTACTCAAACCACTTCCCTCAAGCAACTTTCCAAGCTCCTTAACCACCTTGCCACTAATTCCCCTTGTGCTCTAATTTAACACTTAAATTAACTTAAGTGCTAAGTTCACTTAATCCACTTCAATAAATAAACCATACTAAAAACTATTCTAATTTCCTAAAGCTCAAGGCCCAATCCTACTAGGCCCAATTTTGGGATGTTACAGTTCTACCCTCCTTAAAGAAATTTCATCCTCAAAATTTCCAACTAACTAATAGCCGTACAATCCTACTCATCACACAATGCTTATGCTGCGCACTCTGATCTTAATAAAACTATCTTACCTTCTAGGCACAGTTCCTAAGTTCATATCCAAGGTTTCAAGCACTTCACTAGCAACATAAGAATGAGCTATCTCTAAAGCAAAACAAAGAACTTACCCGCTATCACATCCTTGGTTGACCCACATCCGAACCTTCAGCACCTCTACCGGGTGTTCCACGACCTCGGCCAGAACCATTTCCTCCATGGTTTGGACCACGAACCTTCGTTGTCTGAGGAAAATTCTTAACCAAATGAGCCTTAGATCCACACCGAAAACATTCCTTACTATTACCCCAACACTCTTCTGTGTGAGTTCTCCCACACAGAGCACATAAACGATTCCGATTGTTAGTAACTGGTACAGGTGCACGTACAGAATTCTCGATCCTTGGCCTTTTCTGAAAGTCTTTCGGCGATTTTGCTGAGCCAAAACTCCTCTTGTTCCAATTCCTATCCTTTTCTCGGTAATCCCTTACAGTCCTCTTAACTTCTTCAGTGATCCGAGCTTTCTCCACTAGAACAGCAATGTCCCTTTCTCTTTTGAGCAATCAACATTTGCAACTCATCTCATAACCCATCTTGAACCGTACTCACCTTTCATAATCGGTGGTCACGATCCCTTTGGCGTCTTGACTTAACCGCACAAATTTCGCTCAGACTCTACTACCGACTTACTTCCTTGCACTAAGTTGAGAAACGCCTTTCTTTGCGAGTCCAAGTAACTAGCTCCAACGTACTTTCCTTCAAATTTAACCTTAAAATAATCCCAATCCAATCGATCCGTCGGGACACCTTGTCCGACGGTGAGCCACCATCGATAAGCTTCGTCCGAGCAATGAAACAAAGACCTTTCACTTTTCCTCATCGACATACCCAAATCGTCCATTATTCTTTTGATCGCTTCTAACCAATACTCCGCCACATTCGGAGCTACTCCAGATATTCCTCTAAAAACTTCAGCCCCGTTCAACCTGAGTCATTTTGAAACTGACTTTCGAGCCCGCTTCCTCCACTAGCTCCTGCCACTCGCTCAAGCACTCGCAACATGGCCCGCGATACAGCATCAACACCTCCTGACTAATTTTGATCCTCCGCGCCTACTGCTGGTGGCGGCACTTCATTTTCTGACCCATGGCCAGACCCTACCGGTTCCGATACTACCATTCTACCTCTACTACGTCCACGATGACCACGTCCCCCAGAACTCATATCTAACATCGTGATTTGATCTGACTCAAGAAATTTTATGCATTAGTATTTTGTTCCACTGATTATCCGCGAACAATTTTATGAAAAAAAATTCAGGAGTAGTTCTTTCGATCCACTAAAGTTTCAGCTCAAGATCACTATTCTAATTCGAGAATCACACATTCACATTCATTCACATCAATAGAAACACATTCACTCATCCACAACATTTACCATGCTACTATGGGCATCCTTGTCCATTCTCAACCTGGGGTAATATCGTCATTTTTTTTTGAGGGCATTTTGGTAATAAATGGGGTCAATTTCAGAATTTTAATAAATCAAAGGCATTCTAGAATTTTCAAAACTTGAGGGTATTTTAAAGTTTTTTTCAAATTAAGGTATTGTAGAAATTTCAAAATCGGGTTATTTTGGTAATTTTGGAAGTCGAGGGCATTTTAATAAATTTTCCCAAATCGGGGTATCTTACTATTTTGTAAAACTGAAGTTTTTGGTATTTTTGTAAAGTAAGAACATTTTTACAAAAGTCGTGGATAGTATGGTAATTTTATAAACCAAGGGCATTTTGGTAATTTTACACCTAGGGGTATTTGGGTTTTTTTTTTTTTTGTAAATCAAAAATATTTTGAGAAAGGTCTTCAAAATAGTTTGTACAGATTAAAAGGGTAGTTTAGTGATTAAAAAAACTAGAGTTTTATAAAATCGCATGGCTAGTCCCTTTCGGGTTTTAGTTATCGGGTTTAGCAGTGAATAGTCCTCTTGGTTAGGGTGAACCGTAGCTACGCACAGGTAGGATTCGAGTAAAGAGGAGGTGAGTCGCTAGGACTACTTAAGTACCAAGCTCTTCCGAATCCACTCCTAGACATGCATACAATGGTTGCCACACCCTAACTCTACGACTTACTTCACAGGTTTGTTTCATAGTCCTTAAGTCTTATGCTCTTGTGTTTGAGTAGACTAGTCTTAGGGTTCAATAGCCCTAATCTACTAATCTACATTCCCACATAAGCCCATAACATTCACATATTCAATTCACTTCAGTAGTCAGAGGTACTTACCGGTGGACTTGAATTGAGATACAGGTGCCATGCCAGAATAAACTTGAAAAATTTTATGGAAGCCCAAATATTTGAAAAGCCCATCTTAAAAATATATTTTTGGGCCCAAAACCCTCAAAGACAAGTTTTGAACCTGGCTCTGATACCAACTTGTAACACCTCAAACCCGGCCCATTTGTTATGACCGAATTTGAAATGCCACTGCGGAAAAACGCTTGAAAAACTTTTGACTTAAAGTTAAAAACATAAAATTTGTTGTCTTCACAAAATCATTGTGTAATTAAAGTTCAAAATAAAATTAAGTTGTTTAAAATAAAAGATTTTCAAATAATAATATAATCGACAATCCAACTTAAAACATAATAAAAGTCCTTAAATACTTAAAATAGCCCTTATTACAATAAATAACCTTTCATAAATAAAATGTGTAAAACAAATAAATTTATCTTTTGCATAGGCCACCTCGTATCCACTCTAACCCTTGGTCCAGAGCATCACTGTAAGGTTTGAGAAAAATTAGGTGAGTCACATGCACTCGGTGTGTAATTAATCCTTTGAATTCCACCCACATGTTAACCACATATTAACCCATATAATGAGATAACAAGATATCATATGCACATAATAACACATTCGGCTTGGCCCATATTCATATCACATTATTCCACATACCATATAATCGGGCTTGGCCCATTTCTCATTCAATCCACGTTCACATTTTGGGCTTGACCCATTTCCACATTAATACCTCATTTCACAAGACACATAGAATTATGCAAAGTGCACCCAACCCAATCCTAGGGTCCATCCGCTACACACCCCCTTAACCAGCCACCACACACCAGAGGATTATCAAATCACCCTCTCCATTTCACTTCAGAAGGCAATAATTGCCATCCACGTGCAATAAAGCACAAAAATCCACAACGCGACCTCAGTCAGCGCCAATCCACGATATAGCCGTAGCTAACACCAAAACCACGATGGGACACATAGTCACTCATCAACCACGATATGGTACAAGGTCGACATCAACCATGATGAGGCACACAGCCACTCATCAAGCCATGCGAACTAAATCGCATTTAATCCACAACGTGACCTCAGTCAACGTCACTCCACGATATAGCTCAAGGCTAACATCAAACCACGTACTCCAAGTACACCTGTACCTTCTTTCATATCATATCCCAACCCATGCACATGTAACATTCCATAATGACATAATATAATGATGCATGAGCATGTTCATCAAGCATATTATCACATATTCATAATAGAAATCACTTTTTATCAGATTTGGTACTTACCAGATTTTCGACATACCCCTTGAGGGTATCCATATCACAATTTCCATTACACAAGTTAGCACATAATTAATACATACAGATATAACACAAAAACCCGAAAAACGGTAGGCTAACTACATACCTGCCTATTAGTGAAATCCCGAACTACTCAAATCTAACACGATCTCGAAACGTGGTTCTTCCTTCTCCTTAAAAGCCAATTTGGCCTCCTACCAAATCCCGAATCACAGAGTTCCCTTCCTTTAGGTACACACAAAAGAACACTTTTTTTGGCACTAAGAACATTCGGCCAAACCACAAAATTATAAGCAAAGCCATTTCGGCCACACTAACAAATCCCGAAGGGTTTTCGCTTCGAAATACTAAGTCTTACCTATTGACTTACCCCAAAAGATTGTCAAAGATTTGAGGCTTAGAACGATTGCTTCCAAAGTCCCGAGGAGCCTAAAAGAAATCGGTTCCTAGAATGGTTAGAACCTTGCAACAAATGCCCATCTAAAATGATATAACACGTATAAAGATCCTTACCTTAACACTTTGATTCAAATCCAAAAATCGTCACTTGCCTAAGGAGTTGGTCAAAATCCTTGAATGATGAAATCCTTTCCACACGATCTTAGTATGACTATGGTCGACTATCAACAAATAGATGATCAACACTCCACTATACCACTACCAAAACAAAAGAGTTTGTTTGAAAGAGAAGAGATAATAATTTCGGTCAAAAAGAAAGTCCTCTCAAGGTAATACAATTTGGGCAATGAGATTGAGTGAGACACCAATAGGATTCGGCTAGAGCAAATAATGGAAGAAAAGAAAAGAGAAATGAGAGAAGGAAGATTCGGCCAAATGAAAATAAAATAGAAATGTGGACTTTTGAACAATATGAAAAAGAATGAAAAGAGAGATGAGAACAAGAGAGGTTGTTTTCGGCTACAAAGAAATAAGAGATGAGAGGGAGGTACCAAAGAAGATTCGGCCAAAAGCCTAAGAGGAAAATATCAACAACACCAATGGACATTTGGTTATGGCTCACTTTGGTGCATTAGAGAAAAGTTGATAAAGTTCTTTAAGAATAGGTTTTTGGTTAAGACACAAAACAAAGAAAAAGGCTAAAACTAAAACAAAATTGAACCTAAATGCCAAGAACATATTAGGCTAAAGAGGAGAGCTTTTGGGGAGGAAAAAGAAAATGCCAAAGATGAACAAAAAGCACAAAATGCTAAAATGACCAACCAATTCCCCCCCAAACTACCTATCAAAAATTCAGCCACCCCCTAGCCTTACATGCCATCCACATACATGGTCTCCCAAGTCAAATCTATCCACCCAACACTTTCTAAAACCAATTCCTTATGTCATGCCTTATGCTCTCCCATCAACCTTTAATCACTTGATTTCCTTCCCAAACATCTAACTTACCTTAAACATACATTCAACTTGCAAAAGATGAAAGTCCAACCTATCATAAATTTGAATTTGACCCCATAAATGCTAGGATGCACAAAATATAAAATTCTCAAAATGCCTTCCTTGTTACTCGAACCACTTCCCTCAAGCAACTTTCCAAGCTCCTTGACCACCTTGCCACTAATTCCCCTTGTGCTCTAATTTAACACTTAAATTAACTTAAGTGCTAAGTTCACTTAATTCACTTCAATAAATAAACCATACTAAAAACTATTCTAATTTTCTAAAGCTCAAGGCCCAATCCTACTAGGCCCAATTTTGGGATGTTACAGTCGGAGAGAGTAATCCAGATTCTGGAAGACATGTTAAGGGGCTGTGTGATCGATTCCAGGGGTAGTTGGGAATATTTTTTACCTTTGGCGGAGTTTGCATACAACAACAACTATCAATCTAGCATTCAGATAGCATCTACGAGGTGTTGTATAGTCGTAGGTGTCATACTCCTACTTGCTGGACTGAGTTGGGTGAGCGTCAGCTTTTGGGTCCTGAGTTGATTTCAGAGACGGAGGAGAAAGTTAAGGTAATTTGGGCTCGACAAAAATCATACGCGGATCTGAAGCGTAAGGATATAGAGTTTGAGGTGGGAGATCAGGTCTTTCTAAAGGTTTCATCTTGGAAGAAGATCTTTATATTTGGGCGGAAAGGCAAGTTGAGCCCTAGGTTCATCGGACCTTACCGTGTACTGAAGCGTGTTGGACTAGTGGCTTATCAACTTGAGTTACCTCCGCAGTTAAGTCAGATACATAGTGTATTCCATGTATTGATGTTAAGATGTTATCGTTTGGATCCATCTCATATTGTGCCGGTGGAGGAAGTTGAGTTAAGACCTGACTTGTCTTTTGAAAGGGAGGCAGTACAGATTTTAGATCTGGATGTTAAGGTACTGAGAAGGAAGTCGATACCGTTAGTCAAATTTCTATGGCATAATCACGGATCGGAGGAACCTACATGGGAGCCCGAGGACGCGATTTGGCAGTAATATCCTCATCTCCTTTAATCAGGTAAATTTTGAGGCCAAAATTTCTTTAAGGGGGTAGAATTGTAACATCCTGAAATTTGGAATTTATGTTTACGCATTATATCTTGCGTTAGGCTAGTTAGAATATTAATTGTGTATGTTTAGGGGGTCCTAAGAAGGCTCGGGATTGAAATGGGCCTTAGAAATTTTTTATGTTTAAGCACTTTAAGGAGAGAAGGTAAGTGGCATCAATGCTTATGGAAATAAGTGAGTAATTTGCTAGCATAATTAAGCATTTGGTAAAGAGGATGTGGCGTCACATGAAGGGCTTTAGGGGAAGAGGTTTGAATCCCACCCAGTACAAATTTTGTCTATTTCTTTTTGTGTTATCCATCCGAAGTGTCAGCCAAGGCTCTACTTAAGGCAAGGAAGACTTTTTAATTATGGTAAGGTGGCTAAGAAAATAAGGTAAGGATGAGGGTAAGGAAAGAAATGAAAGAAAAGGAGCAAGAAGGGGGATATGTTGGCCGGTTTTGGGGAGAATGTTTTGGAAAGTTTTTATGGTCAATATTTTATTCTTTTGGTATGGTATACACAGTTTGGAAGGGGTTTTGTGGTAGCCGAATTTTCATTAGACCTTTGGTAAAATTTTGGTGCTTGTTAGGTCAAATTTCTTTTAGCATTCTTTTGTGTTCTTTTCTTCAATTTCTTCTCTTATTGCCGAAACTCTAAAGCCAATAGTAAGTATTTTTTTTTCTTTCTTTGTTTTGCCGAAACCACCTAGCCATTGTGTCCAAATTATTTTCACTCATCTTCCCTTTGAGAATCAAAACTAGATAGCACCCTTTCTCCCTATTTTCTTTTCTTTCTTTTCACAAAATCTCCAACCCTTCTTCCTTCCTCTTTAATTCATAGCCGAATCTTCTTGCTTAATTTCCCTTCATAGCTGAACTTTTGAATTCTACATCTCTTCTTTATTATTTCTTTCTCATTCGTGTTGACACTCACTTTTTTGATCAATCGGTAAGTGGTTCAATTCTATCAATTTATTTTCTTTTTCCTAGCCAAATGTGTGTTTATCAACATTCGGATATTCACTTTGTTCCAACTGAAATATCTTCCTCTCATAATTATTTACAATGTAATCACCTTCTAATGTAGAGTATAGTGGAAGGCCAAATCTTTAACTCATCCGTAGCCATTGTACAATTGTTGGGAATCAGTTTTATAATCATTAAGGTAAGGGATTCATCATGGTTCATTTTGATCTTTTTGTTGACCGATTAGTTTGCTAAGCGGGATAGTGGTTGTGACTAATCATTTATTTATAGGGTCTAAATCGCTCGATCTATCCACTTGTTGATCATACAAAAATAGTGGTAAATTGAACCCTTTTTCCTTAGACAATCGATATATATATATATATCGTAATATCGTTTTGACTAAGATTTTATCCGATGGAGGCTAGTGGTACCGATTTGAAAGGGAAAGTGATTGGAGAACACAAAAGGAGCGGATTTGCGATTTCTACTCCTAAGTTCAAGCGTAGAGCGATTTCGGGGGTTCAAGATTTCCCACCGGGTTGTGGACCTTCATCAGGTGAAAATAGACAAATCGTGGTCGTTCACGATATCGAGGGTAAGCGTTTTAATAGATCGCTTGGTTTAGATTTAGATTAATAAACATCTCGTTCATTAGATTAATCGAGTGTTATGTTGTCATAGGTGCCGACGATCAAGATAGTTTAATACTCACCGTAATCATGTGTGTAATCTCACACCGTAATTCCTTATATCCATGATTCGATATAATGTTTGATAGTAGATTGTTATTGTTATACGGCTAAAAATCGTAAAGTTGGCATAAAATGAGAAATTTGCTTAAAATATTTTATTTTTGAAGATTTGTCGAAATAGATGTTAAAATTGATAAAATTATCGAAATGCCCTTATGGGCTAATTTACCGAAATGCCCTTTGGACCGTATTACGAAAATGCCCTTAGTGGGCTGAATTACGAAAATGCCCTTAGCGGGCAGAATTACAAAAATACCCTTATGGGCTGAATTATGAAAACGCCCTTATGGGTCAAATTATCGAAATGTCCTTATGGACCGATTTACCGAAATGCCCTTATGGGCCGATTTGTTAAGAATGCCTTAGTGGACCGAATAACAAAGTTTTATAATTGGTCGATTTATCGTAACAAATTTCTGGACTTATGATTGTTATTTATATTTGTAAATATTATGCTTTATTATGTTGCATTTACATAATTTTGCATGGGATGGGAAAAATGATTGAAGAGAAGTGTAGCACGGTGGCATTGCCACAAAAATGTTTGTTATTATGATTCAATATGATTCCGGTGGCTTGGCCACAATCAGAATATATTATAAATAGCAAATTGCCTGCGATTGGTGTGTTTGGTGGGGTGAGTTGACTTGATCCCCACAGGTGTGATGGGATGGTACGGGTGGTGTGTAGCAGATGGATTACTAGGATGGGTTGGGTTGCATATATTTTTAATTCATTTATACATTGTTTTGTATATGGGTTTAGGCCCAAGATATGGCTAAATGGGTTCAGGCCCAGTGGACAACGGTAAGGGGGATTATACAATAAGTTCTAGTAACTCACCTCGTTTCCTTAACCCTTGCAGGTAATGCTCAGTGATGTGGACTTGGGCCATGGATGACTTAGTGGAGGCCATACTTCAAAAATGGTGTTTTATTTTGAAACTTTAGAATTCTATTTCCGTTCACTTTACTATTTTGGGTTTTTATGTTGTAATAAGTCCTCTGGAATATTTTATTTTTATTTTGTGTTTGACGTACTTATATTTTGCTTAAATTATTTTAAAATGGAAATTTTTCTAAAAACTTAAATAAAGATTTTATAAAATAAATTAACAAATAGATTTTATAACAAACTTTTACAAATATTTTAACTCAAAATTTTCTCTTGAATTATCAAATGATGTTTTCAAAAGTCATGGTTTATAAGATCTTTAGTTCGGATTATCGATTTATCAATCAATCTTAAAAGATAGTAGTACTTTATCAAATATTTCAAATCAAACTTGTTTTCTTGGTTATAACAAAATAATATCTATTTTAGTACAAATAAAAAGGATTTAACATGTTTTTCTCATGTGACATGTCGGATCAGGTCATAACGCATGGGCCGGGTTTGGGGTGTTACAATTTCGTAGGCCAAAATCAATGTTTTTGAAATAAAATGTTTTGTAAGGTGATCCGATCACACCTAAGCAAAAAGGGATTGGTGGCGACTCCTATTTTCGTTTTTTTAGTCGATCCCCATATTTTAAATCAACTTAAAAAATGGTTTCGATAGTTAGGATACATATGTCATGACATAGGATTCTGATATGTGTTTTCACGTAAGACCATGTCCGGGACGTTGGCATCAACTTGTGTTTACGTGTAAGACCATGTCTAGGACATTGGCATCATATCTAATTCGTGTAAGACCCTATCTGGAACAGTGGCATCGATATGTGATTACATGTAAGACCACGTCTGGGACGTTGGCGTTGTACGAGCTTTCCGATTATTTGCGTATCCTTTTTAATTCCGAGCGGTTCAACAGGCAATGTGAAGTAAAGACCGAATGTGAAATCGAATTAAAAGGATCAGGTATGTATTCATACTGTAATAGGCCAATTTATCCCGGGCCCATACAAAAAATAATAAACCCAAAATAATAAAACAAAGTCCAAGTCCAATCCAAAATATATCATTTGGCCCGATTGGAATGGCCCATTACTTGAAAAGATTGAAGGTCCATCTACAAGCTTGACGTATATGGAAACATAATCTTCAAGGATATGTAATCTTAGATATGATATGCAAATCTTAGATATGATATGCAATCTTAGAAGATATGATTTTGTAATCTTAAAGATTTAATTTGTAGATACCTTTTAATCTTAACCGTTAATGTAATTGATCTATACCGTTGGATTTAGGGACGCTCAACTATAAATAGAGGCCTCTCCCTTCATTGTAAAAGGGGACTTGAGTTTGGAGTAATAAAAATTCTTGAGAACATTCACTCAAATTTCTCTCTACTTTGCATTCTTATTTTCTGTGGCTTGTTCTTATTTTGTTCTTCGTTCATCTTCGTTTCTTTTTGAGTTGCTTCTGTTCGAGTTAGATTTTGGTGGAGGAATTTCATTGAATCCTTATATTGCGGGAGTTAGGTTGACTTATGCAATTTTTAACTTTTTTTTATTTATCTATTTAATTGCTTAATCATTATTTATTCATGTATTTTAATTACTTTAATTTTTTTCTTTTTGCTTTTCCTAATTAAGTTAAATTGTTTTATCATATATTATTATTATTTTTATATGTTATCTATGTATTATATATTATTTAACTTTAATCATATTATGTATTATTTGAAAATTTGTATGTTGTACATCATCTAAATTGTTTTATTATTAAGGCAAAATATTCCATATATTGTTTATTTAAAATATGTATATTATCTATTTTTAAATGGTATATTATATACTTATTATAAGTTTTCCTTATACATTTTTATTCAAAGCTTTTTATATTATTTATTTAAAATATATTTATTTATTTTATTATGTATATATTAACTATTTTAGATTTTGCCATATCGTTTTTTATTTTTTATTATTCAATTTTTTAAAAAATTTGTTATAATATCCCTTTATTATTTTGCATATATCGTTTATCTTATATTGTTATTTTACTTTTATATTTAATCTCATATGTAAAGTTTCGTATTCATTTCTTAGTTTTTTTATCTTTCGCATAGATCTTTTGAATTATCATTGCTTACTTTATATCTTTTATTTGTTATTCACGTTCTTTTATTTGTTTATTATTCTTAAGTTTGCTTTAGCATGGTCATTTTATTACTTGTATCATTTGCTATTTTATGTTATTCTTTCTCTTAATTGCCTATATTAGTATTAAATGTTATTATAGCATGTAATTGTAGTATATTGCTTTGGTATTTGTGTTTTGTAATGTATTAATGATACATTTTACTCAAATCATTGTTTTAAAATATATCTCATTTTGCCACTTTTTATCCAAAACTTTATTTCTTAAAATAAGGCAATATTTGACATTTGGAGTTTTGAGGGAATTGTGCCCTAACTTATTGGGCTTCGATTTTTCTCTTTAAGTCTAAATGATCAAATACCCTTTTTAAAATTAAAATATATGATTTTCAAATAAAAAACCTATCTTTGTGAATTTAAGATGTTGCGTCCTAACTTATTGGATGTGACATTTTGATATTTTGAGATAGGGATTTCAAAAAAAAAAAAAAAAAACAAAACAAAGGATATTTGGTATTTGGGAAATTCGAAAGGTCGTGCTCTAACTTACTGAGATTCGACTTTTTCTTTTATCCAAATAATTGAATGTTTTTTAAAGGTTATAAGTTTTGAAAAATCAAAAGGTTCATATTTTAAAATCTTCTCAAATTTTAAACATTAAGACATTAATTAATCAATTAGGTACCAATTTTTTTGGGCGTTACGAGGGTGCTAATCCTTCCTCGTGCGTAACTGACTCCCAAAACTGTTTTCTCGAATTTCTTAGACCAAAATCATTGTTTTAATAAATCAAAATGTTTTTTTATTAAAATGATCAATTTCAAGGTGACCCGATCACACTTCGAAAAAAGATTGGTGGCTCCTCCATTTTCGTTTTTAAAGTCGATCCCTGTTTTTTCAAAAGAAAACTTTAAAAATGGTTTCGACACATACTATGTTATGAAATTAAGGTAAATTGTATACTTGAATTGATGATTTAAAGTTATGTGAATTATGAATTATGTGTTAGCATTATTTGAACATATAAATGATTAGGCCTATTGATGTATTTGTGATAATATAATTGATTCGCCTATTGATATAGTTATGATATTTAAAAGTGATAATTATATGTGTTTATGAGTATTTGTGCATTTAGTTATATGATGTTAAATGTTAATGTATATTTGATAATATACAAACTTGAGAGTGTGATATATGTATGTTTAATTAAGGTTTGGATTGACTTGGCTAATTGATTTAGTGTTAATGTTCATATGATTATTGTTTGCTTATGACTTACTAAGCTTAAATAGTTTACTGTGAGTGTGTTCTTGTTTACCTCTGTTTTATAGATTTTGGAGTCAAGTTACGAGCTCGGGAATCGTCAGCAAAGTCTATCACACTATCGACTAACTTTGGTATTTTATAAGCTGAAGTTTCTTTGAAATTATGGCATGTATAGGCTAGCTTTGGAGTTAGTTTAATTCGAAAGTGTATGTATAAAAGCAATGCGAAAATGGCTTAATTTCCTTGCTTGTGTTCAGTTTTGGTTTAATTATGGCTTAAGTTTATTTTGTTCATGGTTTAATCTTATATGGATAGTAATCACATGGTATGGCATATATATATATATATATATATATATGGTGGTGTTTTATTTATGTGTTTGACAATAAGGTAAAATGAGGTATATTTGGTGTATTTTAGTAAGATAATTAATGTTAAGTTTAAGTAATTTTGATTATGTGTTATATATATATAATATGTGTGGTATGTTTGGATTTGGTATTCAAGTGAGTTTGGGTTATGACATATGAATTGAAATATGCATATGAAGGTTGGAGACTATCTATATTTTGACTTATTAATGGGGTAAAAGAATGATTATATATTCGAGTGTGTATTGAATTAAAATTTGTGGTTTTATTATTGAGTTGAAATGGCATGTTTTTAAATGTGTAAATTGGTTTAGAAATGATAATTTAATTGTATATGTATATTAGGATAAGGAGATGGCCTAAAATGATAAGCATGATATTTGGTTTACAGCATTATATAAATATTCTATGGATTGGATGATATACAATACCGAATATGTAATGACTAGCTTTGTAGTGATAATGAAATATGGACATTCAAAAATGGCTCAATTGTGTACACATTTACGCAAGCTTGTAAATGAAAAGTATGCATGTTTTTGGTTCTTTGAAAGGTTAAATAATTGTGTATGTTACTTATGATCTTGGTCATTAAGCTTTATGTTAAGATTTGTTAAATCTATTAAAAGTAGGTATCCTATTAAGCAAAAAGGATTTTAGTAATTATTATTATTGAATATCATTGTAATGGTGATTACATATTTTTATGCAGTGCATGTGCATTTAATATGCTAATAGATTATGTAGATCATTAATCTATTATTTGTAGTTAAATATGGTGTATTATTCGTGACTTAAGAAATTGTATATAATATGTTCGGACATGGTATTATTTTAATTAATGTCGCATGTATGAATAAGAATATAATAAAAACTAGGTCATGTAATATGGTTGTTATGTTTTTAATATGTGCATGTACGAAATTTATATAAAAAAATGAAAAATGATATGATTAACAGTTAGTCCATGAGATAATTGTATTGACAATTGTTCGATGCATGAAATGTAAGGATATATGTTTGAACATGTATTCAGAAAACAAATGCCAATACTGTTGAAGTCATATAGTTCGAACCTTATATGTATTAAGTACATGAAACATGGCTTTGTTGCACATTAGTTGTTTCGAATATGTGGATAAATAATTGATATTGACATGCTTAAAATTTTTAAAGCATGATTTGCTTATGAATTTTAAGTAGTGAAGCATGATTGGGTTTTAGATGGTTAAGTGAACTATATGTATAATAATTAAATTTGAATGTGTTTTGATTTATAAGTTGTGTAATATTGTTATTAAATATAAAATGTATGTGTATTGATGTGATTGAATTACGAAACAAGAAAGGTAGTAAATTCTGTCCTGATCTGTGCTATGTCTAGTAATACATTGTAACCCTAATCTGGCGACAGATATGGGTTAGGGGTTTTACATTTGATTGGTATCAGGGTCATGGTTTAGTCAGTTTTAGGACTACCATAGTGTATGTGAGTCTAGCTATACATGTCACATTTAATCTACGATAGTGTGATATCTCCTAACTCTGACGAAGATTGTTTTGATGAGATAGATAAGTTCTCTAACTGAGCTAATTCTGATAGTACAGAAGTAAATACTCAAATATTTGAGTGGAAATGTGTTGATGATGAGTTGAGACTTATAAAGGTAAAAAATCAAATCGTATGACATGTCGTTATTGATAAATGTTGTAATTATATGAGCATATGAGATAAGATATTTGAGTTATGATTACTATCTGAAATGCTCTGATTGTGAAATAGTGATTTGAGTTGGCATATGAACAATGTGTTAAGAATAAAAATGATTAAAAGTAAAATTTTATTAAATGATTTGAGAATGTGAAATTAGTAATGAACTGACTATTTTTGATAGTATGTATTATGTGCATTTATGTGAGAGTTAAATTTGAGGCTTTACTACCCTCACCCCCTTATCAGTAAAATGTTACAATTTTATTATAAGAGTTGGAATGAATAAGCTAACGGGTGTGAAGTTGTAGAAATTCATGTTTGAAAGAATAGTAATGTGGTCAAAAAGGAGAATGAATCAGCAAATGAAGATAGTACTAAAAGAGATATTGGACAGTTCTGGAGACTATTCAGATTATGCAAAGTCACTATTAAAGAAGAAGTTAACTCCAATTAAATGACTTATTCAGGTATGTTATCTAAAGAAAGTATTAACTAGAAGATTTTCTGAATTGATTTCTGTTAGTGATGGGATAATGTGAAAATTTCTGATGACAGATGTGACATCCTAAAATTAGGGGTCTGGCATTTTGCACTATTCCATGTGTTGAGCTTGCTTGAATTGTTATTTGGGTGTGTTTGGGGGTCCTAGAGAGGCTCGGGTTCGAGACCAAGCCCTGGGAAAATTTTACTTTTTGGCTCTTTAGTGGAGGGGGCTACTGATAGTAGGACATAAGTAAAATGGTGTGTGTTTGGGAGACACAAGTAGAGTGTGTGGTAGGGTGGTGATGGCGTCAATAGGGAAGCAAAGTGGGCTGGTGTTCGAATCCCACAAGCAGCATGTGGGGAGTTTTTATTTTGTGCTAAGTAGGTGGAAGAAGTAGAGTTCTGCTAGAACTCCTCAGGAGAGAGAGAGGACCTTGTCAAACCGTTTGAATGAGGGGAGGAGAGGAATTTGAGGAGAGAATCGTGGAGTGAATCATGGGATATGGTGGACTGGAGGAGTCGGCCAAAAATGGGGAAGTGCATAGGGGAATTTCAGTCAAAAGAAGAAAAGGAAGAGTAAGGGGTCACTTAGTAGCATGTTCGGTCTTGGGTAGTAAGGGTGTCGTTTGTTTCTAAAGTGTCTTTTGTGAGTTTTTGACCTTTTTGCATTTTCGGTGTTATCACTTCGGGACACATTGCTTCAATTCTCTTTGTCAAAACCCAAGTTTGCTATTATTTATTTTTCTCATCTTCCCCAAAACATTTATTTTCTTTACTTAGTATTCTCTGAACAGTATTGGCCGAAACTCACCCTCCATCTCCCCCCATTTGCATCTTTCTTCTACACTTTAGTCGAAACCCCTACCCCTCTTCTACCAGTCTTCAATTTCCTTACCTATTCCTTCTCTCACTTTTCTCTCTTGTGTTTACCCTAGCTGAAACTCTCCTTTCTTCTTTATTATTTTTCCACTCTTTTAACCATCAAATGAATTCTCTCTTTTCATCTTTTGAATCTATTCTCTTCTCTTTTGCTAATAGCTGAACGTGGATTAGCCTGAAGCTTGGTATTCTTTGATCGTCGAATCGACCTAGCCTATTCGGTTTGTTTGTGAGCATAGTGTAAGGTCTTGTAACACCCCAAACCCAGCCTATGAGTCCTAACCGGATCTGTTATGTCACGGAGTAAAATAATTTGAATCATTTTGAGTGTCTGGTGAAAACTTGTTAAAATGTGGCTAAGGTATTAAAACGGTGTTTGAAAACTCAGTTGGAATTTTTATAAACATGGTTGGGTTGATAAACCCTTTGAAAATGTTTGATCATGTAACATTTTAAAATCGACAAAGTTATAGTTGACTTGGTAAATTTTGTTACCCGATGGTAACATCTTTGAAATCTCGTAAAAGTTACTTAGTTGGAAAATGTTGCTTTTAACCGATTTACTTAACGTTTGTATGTTCATATGTAATATAGCATAAGTAAAAATAAAATAACTATGTAAACATCCAAATAAAAATTAGCGGCCTTATTATAACCCAAATAAAAAAGAACTTTAAAGAAAATAAACTTAACTATAATAAATTAAATTCAAATCCAACGAATAAGCATGGTCGCCTCGAGTCCATCCCGGCTCCACATCCGCGATCTATGCCTCATTTGCAAATGTAAGGGAAAAGGGTGAGTCACCGAGACTCAGTGTGAAAATCCCCATTCCGATAATAACAAGGCACTTACACATTTGATATGTCAATATGAAAATCATGCAAACCCAACCTAACCAACCGAACTCCTGCGTCTACCCGGTGTGGTCAAAACCGTGTGGTCAAAACCCTTTGGTGACCGTAGTCACAAATCATATAAGTGTGGTCAAAACCACTGGTGATCGTAGTCACAAATCATATGGTGGGGCCAACCCACTATGGTACCAAACCACTGGGACGAGTCACAATAATCCATGTGTGGTCAAAACCACTGGTGACTGTAGTCACAAATAATATCCGTGTGGTCAAAACCACTGGTGGTCAAAACCACTGAGACTAGTCACAAATAATAAGGAAAGCGGGGCCAACCCACTGTGTGGTCAAAACCATTGGTGACAGTCTAAATCATCCTTCCCCCTCCTCTCATCATACCCATTTTCATGCAATGTTCATCAGTCATAATAATTCGTGTATGCAGTATGACATGTATGCAAATTATATATCAAAGATAACATATGAAACGAATTACCATCATAATCAGAATAATAATATACAACATAATCAAGCTAACCAACCTCTAAGGGTGTAACAGTAATTTTACCTACCAAGGGTATTTTCATAATTTACCCACCAAGGGTATTTTTGTAATTTACCTACCAAGGGTATTTTCGTAATTTACCTACCAAGGGTATTTTCGTAATTTACATACCAAGGGTATTTTCGTAATTTACCTACCAAGGGTATTTTTGTAATTTACCCACTAAGGGTATTTTCGTAATTTACCCACCAAGGGTATTTTCGTAATTTACCCAGTAAGGGTATTTTCGTAATTTACCTACCAAGGGTATTTTCGTAATTTACCCACCAAGGGTATTTTCATAATTTACCCATCAAGGGCATTTTCGTAATTTACTCACCAAAGGTATTTTTGTAATTTTGGACCTGCAATGGCCCTCCCGAAGGTCTAATGTTACCCTGAGTGACTCGGCTACTATTTCCGATCGTCACTAGACTATTGGGCCTAAAACCCGATTTCGACCCATTCAGGCCCACACGCTCGTGTCGCCCACCTAACACAAATCTAGCCACGTATATAGGTTCCACCTAGTCTAGTTCACTATATACTATATCATCATACAATTTATTCCAATTGAGCCCACAGGCCCATTGGGCCCACTTCGGCCCATCGCGACCCAAGTAGCCCCAACCCACAAGAATACTACTGATGGCCTCAACTATCGTGTCGAAGCCCCACACGTGCGCCGCGCTCGTGGCTACTATTGTCGTGGTAAGCACTTCGACATTTGCCGTTCTACAACTAGAGTAGAGAGTTACACACGATAGGACTCGGTGCTAAATCGCTACTGCGACCACTCCTGTGCCCAACGCCCACCAAGGTATGTTAACTCTCCTCCTGGCACGCTCTTTATATAGGTAGCTCTTCACCTTCATTCCTTGTATCTTTTCGATGGATCCCTTTATTAGTAGAGTTTAAATTCAACTGAAACTCTTACCGTCCAATCCGCAAAATAAATACTCCCTTACTCCTCATTAGACTCGAACTCAGGCTCCCTTATAACATAATCCACGCTGCTAGCCACTTTACCAACTAGATCCTTGTGTCTTAAACCATGAGCAACTAAATATAACCCTATGGCCAAGGTCTAAATTCATTTAATAAAAATAATCTAAAAGGAATGCAAACGCTACAACTAGAACCTTGGACATCCTTCCTTCCTTGTGCGCATTCCTTGTCCTTAAGTCCACTACACCACACTCTCCACTTGTGTCATTTTCCTCCACATTTTATTCTTAAGGCCTACCCGCCAACCTCCGGGGTTTTTGTTTCACCTAAAACCAAAATTTTCCCAAAGCCAAAGTTTGATCCCGGGACTTCATAGAAGCCCTCTAACCTTCCAGAATCACTTACCTAATAAGTCTAACTTGCATTAATGCCGTTCTCAAAAATTTTGAACGCTACTATGCCTAAGGCCCATTGGGCCCAATCCTACTAGGCCCAATTTCGGGATGTTACAAATCTGCCCTCCTTAAAGAAATTTCGTCCTCGAAATTTCCAACTAACTAACAGTCACGCATTCTAACCTACCACACTACGCTCTCGCTGCGCACTCTGATCTTAATAAAACTAATATACTTTTAACTAGAATTTAAAACTCCTACACATACTCAAAAACACCTACCCATTAAAATAGACGAATATTTCATACGCGCCAAACTCTATGTCCGACCATCACATCCAAACCAAACACATAGAATAGATATTCAAATACAAGATATAACACGAGAAGTACCATGAAACTTTGATTCGGATTGGTGCCAGAGACTCGGGTGTCATACTTCCAGGAAAGTGATATATATATTTTTCTAAACCATATTTCAACCAAAATTTGAAAAATATTTTTGAACCCATTCCACAGTCGAGTTTTCGAACCTGGCTCTGATACCATAATTGTAACACCCCAAACCTGGCCCATGAGTCCTGATCGGATCTGGTATGTCACGGAGTAAAATAATTTGAATCATTTTGAGTGTCTGGTGAAAACTTGTTAAAATATGGCTAAGGTATTAAAAAGGTGTTTGAAAACTCAGTTGGAATTTTTATAAACATGGTTGGGTTGATAAACCCTTTAAAAACGTTTGATCATGTAACATTTTAAAATCGGCAAAGTTATAGTTGACTTGGTAAATTTTGTTACCCGATGGTAACATCTTTGAAATCTCGTAAAAATTACTTAGTTGGAAAATGTTGCTTTTAACCGATTTACTTAACGTTTGTATGTTCATATGTAATATAGCATAAGTAAAAATAAAATAACTATGTAAACATCCAAATAAAAATTAGCGGCCTTATTACAACCCAAATAAAAAGAACTTTAAAGAAAATCAACTTAACTATAATAAATTAAATTGAATCCAACGAATAAGCATGGTCGCCGAGTCCATCCCGGCTCCACATCCGCGATCTATGCCTCATTTGCAAATGTAAGGAAAGGGTGAGTCATCGAGACTCGGTGTGTAAATCCCCATCCCGATAATAACAAGGCACTTACACATTTGATATGTCAATATGAAAATCATGCAAACCCAACCTAACCAACCGAACTCTTGTGTCACCCCGGTGGTCAAAACCTTTGGTGGTCAAAACCATCGTGACCGTAGTCACAAATCATATAAGTGTGGTCAAAACCATGGTGACCGTAGTCACAAATCATATGGTGGGGCCAACCCAACGTGTGGTCAAAACCATCGATGACATCCCAGAATCAACATGTGGGGCCAACCCACTCGTGGTACCAAACCATTGGGACGAGTCACAATAATATATGTGGTCAAAACCACCGTGATTTGTAGTCACAAATAATATCCGTGTGGTCAAAACCACTGGTGGTCAAAACCATCGAGACTAGTCACAAATAATAAGGAAACCGGGCCAACCCTTTGTGTGGTCAAAACCACCGTGACAGCCTAAATCATTCTTCCCTCCTCTCATCATACCCATTTTCATGCAATGTTCATCGGTCATAATAATTCGTGTATGCAGATGACATGTATGCAAATTATATTTCAAAGATAACGTATGAAACTAATTACCATCATAATCGTAATAATAATATACAACATAATCAAGCTAACCAACCTCTAAGGGTATAACAGTAATTTTACCTACTAAGGGTATTTACCCACCAAGGGTATTTTTGTAATTTACCTACCAAGGGTATTTTCGTAATTTACCTACCAAGGGTATTTTCGTAATTTACACACCAAGGGTATTTTCGTAATTTACCTACCAAGGGTATTTTCGTAATTTACCCACCAAGGGTATTTTCGTAATTTACCCACCAAGCGTATTTTCGTAATTTACCCACCAAGGGTATTTTTGTAATTTACCTACCAAGGGTATTTTCGTAATTTACCCACCAAGGGTATTTTCATAATTTACCCATCAAGGGCATTTTCGTAATTTACTCACCAAGGGTATTTTCGTAATTTTGGACCTACAATGGCCCTCCCGAAGGTCTAATGTTACCCTGAGCAACTCGGCTACTATTTCTGATCGTCACTAGACTATTGGGCCTAAAACCTGATTTCGACCCATTCAGGCCCACACGCTCGTGTCGCCCACCTAACACAAATCTAGCCACATATATAGGTTCCACCTAGTCTAGTTCACTATATACTATATCATCATACAATTTATTCCAATTGAGCCCACAGGCCCATTGGGCCCACTTCGGCCCATCGCGACCCAAGCAGCCCCAACCCACAAGAATACTACTGATGGCCTCAACTATCGCGTGAAGCCCCACACGCAAGCGCGCGCACGCTCGTGGCTACTATTGTCGTGACCAAAGACTTCTGGCTTTTGCCGCTCTACAACTAGAGTAGAGAGTTACACACCGATAGGACTTTGGTGCTAAACCGCGCTGCGACCACTCCTGTGCCCAACGCCCACCAAGGTATGTTAACTCTCCTCCTGGCATGCTCTTTATATAGCTAGCTCTTCACCTTCATTCCTTGTATCTTTTCGATGTGGGATCCCTTTATTAGTAGAGTTTTAATTCAACTGAAACTCTTACCATCCAATTCGCAAAATAAATACTCCCTTGCTCCTCATGAGACTCGAACTCAGGCTCCCTTATAACATAATCCACGCTGCTAGCCACTTTACCAACTAGATCCTTGTGTCTTAAACCATGAGCAACTAAATATAACCCTATGGCCAAGGTCTAAATTCATTTAATAAAAATAATCTAAAAGGAATGCAAACGCTACAACTAGAACCTTGGACCTCTCTCCTTCCATGTGGCGTCATTCCCTTGTCCTTAAGTGGCGTCACTTTGCCACTACACCACACACTCCACTTGTGTCATTTTCCTCCTCATTTTATTCTTAAGGCCTACCCGCCAACCTCCAGGGTTTTTTTTTTTTTTTCACCTAAAACCAAAATTTCCCCAAAGCCAAAGTTTGATCCCGGGACTTCATAGAAGCCCTCTAACCTTCCAGAATCACTTACCTAATAAGTCTAACTTGCATTAATGCCGTTCTCAAAAATTTTGAACGCTACTACGCCTAAGGCCCATTGGGCCCAATCCTACTAGGCCCAATTTCGGGATGTTACAGGTCTTTTCTTTTATTTCTTTTCGTCTCTTCTTTCTCTTCTGATTAGGCCAAACCTATTTCTTTTTGGGTTCTTGTGCGTTCATAATATTTTCTTTTCTCTTTGGTTAATCCTTATCTCTGAGGGCAGTAGGTGCTTAAACTCCTCTTGTTCAAGGGTTTGCTATTGCCGAATTCAAGGAAGGTAATACTGATCTTGTTAAATTTCTCCCTAATGCCGAATGCTGGAAGATGTTAACCCCTTTGTGCACCAATCGGCTTAGGAATTTGGTTGCTCTAGCCAAGAGGAAGCAAGGCCGAATATTGCCACTTGTAAAAGGGGGTCATTTTGTGGTAAGTGGTGTTAGTGGCTATTCAGGTTCAACTTAGATATGCTTTATCAGAGTGTATAATAATAGATTGGAATATTTTGGATCGTAGGTACGAAATTCGGGAATTCAATCAATGCTCATAACAGGTCTGTAATCTCACACCCCTTCGAATGCATGCTTGCAATGTTCTGTGAATTGGCCGAAAGCTGAAAAGCTGAAAAATCAGCATCTGTGATCACTCGAGCGTGCGAATTGTCGTAGTGGTAAATCAAAATACAAACAATGGCGGTAAGCCGTTGAGAGTGTCACGAGCACCCTCGCGATACTGAGGCTGTAATGGGCCCAACCGGGCTGAAACGGGCCAAATGGGTGCAATGGGCTATCCGGCCCACTTGGGCAAAACTATTGGAAAACTACCAAATGATAGATCCGAATGCGAAATCTGCAAATCTAAAATTGAAACCATGCGTTTTAGGCCACACGAGTGTGTGGGCCCATTTGGGCCTAAAATGGATTTTAGGCCCAATAGTTCCGTGGAGACCCAAAAAGGGTTCCGTGTCGCTCGAGGCGACAGTAGGCCTTCGGAAAGGCCGTTAAATGCAAAATTTCCTAAATACCCTTGGTGGGTAAAATTACCAAAATACCCTTAGTGGGTAAATTACTAAAATACCCTTGGTGGGTAAATTATTGAAATACCCTTGGTGGGTAAATTACTGTTATACCCTTAGGGGTTAATTAGTTCGATTGTGTGTATTTTGTTTAACTGGTTATGATGGTTATTTATTTCATACATCATTTTTGATATATGCTTTGCATACATGACATTCTGCATGGGATTGGGATATTGATGATCGGAGGAAGTGTAATCTGGTGGCTCTGCCACATTCTGTCTGGTGGTTATGCCACGTATATTCTATTATCCTGGTGGCTTTGCCACAAATTCTGTAATTAGCAACTTGTCTGCAATATTGGTGTGTATGGCTAGTACGGCGATGTGTAGCAGATGGATTATTAGGTCAATGCATATTTTGTTTGCATGATAATGTTTATAGGGCTAAGGCCAGTTATTTACCGAATAGGGCTTCACCACCGCTTCAGATGGGCTTCGCCTAGCCCGCTTCTCAGATGGGCTCGGGCCCGATTAATGACCGATTAGGGATTACACACCGAGTTCTCGTAACTCACCCATACGCTTTAACCTTGCAGTGATCCCCAACATTGAGGATTTGGAGTCATGGAGGACTCTGTGGTGGCCATACATCGAGTATTACTTCCAAACTTCAAGAATTTCCGTTTCACTTTATTTTGAGATTTATCTTAATTTGGAGCTTAATGTTGTAATAAGGCCATTGGACTTTAATCTTTCTTTAAAGCTTTCATTTTTGGTTATATTCAAACTATAAACTATTAAACTTTGGGTTTTCATAAAACAATAATAACTGCTTTCAAAATATCACATTTCTAAAATTCAAGAACCTAATTTACATTATAAACAAAGTTTTTTAAAAATAATAATAATAATAATAATAACGTTTTTATAAGGAAACCATCAAAACAAATCTGGGTTTCACAAACAACAAAGCTCGAGGTTTTAAAAAGAATACGATTAACTTTTTAACGAACACGCAGTTTTAAACAACCTTTCTATGTGACATGCTAGATCTGGTCATAACATCTAGGCCGGGTTTGGGGTGTTACATTTTATGGTATCAGAGCCAGGTTACAAAACTCGGCTGTGGAATAGGTTTGAAAATGTTTTTTCAAAATTTGTTTGAAATTTGGTTTAGAAAAATATATCTTTATTGGATGTATGGCACCTCGAGTCTCCAGAACCAAATCCGTAAGTCCTCTTATTTTATGTCTGATGATATGAAGAAATGACTGTAGGGAGAAAACTACTAAAGTTAGTGGTAGACACTAAAATTGTTAGCTATAAGAGCTAAGATTGTAGAGATTGAGACATTAGGAAATTTGATCTGAGAGAACAAATCTTATATCTATCTTCCATAAAACACTTGTTAATAAACATTGGAATTATAGACTGATTCATAAAACTCTTAATTAGATCAATACGATTCAACAGTATAAGTACAAGAGGATGTGGATGTGGTACATGCGGACGTGGTAAAGGCCGAGATGCTAGGGACGGATCCTCAGTATTAGGGCATATGCTGAAAACAGAGGCATCGACATCGCCAGTAATTGGAACAGGGTCTCATGACCGAGCTGAAGGGGATGACGCTCTGTCCCAAGCAATGTTTTGCGAGTCTTGGAATGGGTTGCTGGAGCGAGTACTAGGTCGGCAGCTCGTGGGTTTATTTCTAAGCGACTTCGGTTGAATGGGGCCGAAGTTTTTAGGGGCATCTCTGGTTTAGCCCCGAATGTGGCAGAATATTGGCTTGAGGCTGTGGAACAAATTATGGATGATTTGGATTGCACAATTTGAATAGAAAGCGAAAGGGCGATGTCTCTCTTGAGAGATGAGGCATATCAATAGTGGCTCACTGTAAGGGAAGGCACACAAGTGGATCGTATAACCTGGGACTCCTTTAAGACAACTTTCCAGAGAAAATATGTCAGGGCTAGCTATGTGGCCGCCAGAAGAAAAGAATTCTTGAATCTAGTTCAGGGGAATAAATCAGTACGGAATACGAGGCAAAGTTTTTATGCTTAAGCCGTTACACTCGGGGTATAGTTGCAACCAATTATGAGCAATGTGTGCGGTTTGAGGATGGTCTGTGGAATGAGCTGCGGGTACTGATAGCACCGTAGAGGGAGAGAGATTTTGCTGTGTTAGTGGAAAAGGCCAAGATTGTTGATGAGGGAAAACGCTCTGAGCGTCAGAACCATGATAAGGAAAGGGGTAAGAATAAGAGAGGTTTTGGGTCATCAGGTTCTTCTGGGGGATTTCAAAAGTGGCCTAGGTTAGATGAGCCAGCTCGAGTTGGGGTGCCAGTTGCTGTGGGTCGATTGCAACCCTGTCTGCAGTGTGGGAAGACACATCCAGGGGAGTGCCGGAGAAGATCTGGTGGGTGTTTCAGATATGGGTCCAAGTGTCATCAGATAAAAGACTGTCCTCAGGAGCCTGTTAGAGTGCAGATAGTATGTCAGAGATTTGTGCAGCCAGGGAGAGGTGGTCAGTAGCCACTGAGAGGCCATGGTCCGCCCAAAGAGGGAAATGGGTTTAGACGAGGTTGTGGAGCATCGGGTAGAGGTGCTGGTAATATAGATGTAAAATAGTCGGGAATGGTTTATACGGCTCGACGACGGGAGGATGGCGACACACTAGACGTCATAACCGGTACGTTTCTTATATTTGATATGCCATTTACAGCTTTGATTGATATTGGATCTACCCATTCATATGTTGCTTGTACTGTGTCTGGGACTCTGGGGATACAATTTGAGTTTGTTGATAGGGGAATGTAGGTAATTAGTCCCTTAGGACAATTTGTGGTAGTGAACAAGCTGTTTAAAAATGTGCCTTTAGAAGTGCAAGGGATTGTATTCTCGATAGATTTGATGGAACTGTCATTCGGCGAGTTTGATCTTACTAGGCATGGACTGGTTGGTGAAACATCGTGTGAACTTGGATTGAGCTGCAAAGCGTATGGTATTAAAGACTCCAGAGGATGAGGAAGTGATGGTGATAGGTGAGAGGAGAAATTATCTGTCCAATGTGATCTCCGCGTTAAAGGCTGAGAAGTTGGTGCGTAAAGGTTGTGAGGCGTTCTTGGCTAATGTCAGCACGATTGATGTTGGGAGTTTGTCTGTTGAGAAGGTTAGGATAGTAAGTGAATTTCCAGATGTTTTTCTTGAAGAGCTTCCAGGGTTGCCTTCGAATTGCGAGGTTGAGTTTGGCATTGAGCTACTTCCAAGAAAGGCTCCGGTGTCCATTTCCCCTTATAGAATGGCATCGAAGAAGCTGGTAGAACTAAAAGCTCAGATCCAAGAGCTGTTGGATCGAGGATTTATCAGACCAAGTGTATCTCCGTGGGGAGCGCCAGTATTGTTCGTGAAGAAGAAGAATGGGTCAATGCGTATGTGCATGGACTATCATCAGTATAATAAGTTAACTGTTAAGAACAAATACCCGCTACCAAGGATTGATGACCTATTCGATCAGCTACAGGGAGCTTCGATTTTCTCAAAAATAGATTTAAGATCGGGGTACCATTAGTTAAGGGTCAAGAAGGCAGACATTCACAAGACTGCATTTCGAACTCATTATGGGCATTACGAGTTTTTGGTTATGCTGTTCGGATTAACGAATACACTCGCCGCTTTTATGGATATGATGAATCGGGTTTTCCAACCCTATCTAGACCGATTCGTGGTGGTATTCATAGATGACATTTTAGTGTACTCGAGAACTGAGGAGGAGTATGACTCACATCTTCGAGATGTTCTACAGATATTGAAAGAGGATCAACTTAACGCTAAATTCAGTAAGTACGAGTTTTGGCTGAAGGAAGTAACATTTTTTGGGCATGTTGTGTCTACCGAGGGAATTAGGGTTGATCTTTGAAAAGTTGAAGCTGTATTGAATTGGAAGCCACCGAAGTCAATATCAGAAATTTGAAGTTTTCTAGGTTTGGCTGGGTACTACAGGTGGTTCATTGAGGGGTTCATTTGATTGCTACACCCCTAACTAAGTTATTGCACAAGGGGGTACCGTTTGTTTGGTCTGATAAGCAGCAAGAAAGTTTTGAGACACTGAAGAAGATTCTGACTGAAGCACCGGTATTGATTCAGCCTGAGGCTAGGAAAGAATTTGTTGTCTATTGTGATGCGACACATACAGAGTTGGGTTGTGTGCTGATGCAAGAAGGAAAGGTGGTAGCGTATGCATCTTGTCAACTAAGGCCGCATAAGGTGAACTATCCCACTCATGATTTGGAGCTAGCTGCGGTGGTGTTCTCACTGAATATATGGAGACATTACCTGTATGGAGAAAAGTCGATTATCTGCACTGACCATAAGAATCTAAAGTATCTCCTTACTCAAAAGAAGCTGAATTTAAGGCGACGGAGATGGATAGAGCTGCTGAAAGACTACGACTGCTCAATTGAGTATCATCTGGGTAAAGCCAATGTGGTAGCAGATGCGCTAAGTCGTAAGGTGGTATCTGATTTGAGAGTAATGTTTGCTCATCTTAGCCTTTATGAGGATGGTAGTTTATTAGTAGAACTTTAGGTGAAATCGACCTAGGTTAGTCAGATTAAGGAGAAGCAGTCGTTGGGTTCTCATTTTCAGCAGATGAAAAGTGGAGAGACAGTGGATTTTGGGCTGAACACTGAAGGGGTGTTATGTTTTCGTGGAAGAGTTTGTATGTTGAAGGACTCTGAGTTAAGACAGATAATTCTGCGGGAGGCGCGTAGTAGCCCATACGCCATGTATCCCAGTGGAAACAAGATGTACCGAGACCTACGTGAATAATACTGGTAGCCAGGATTAAAACGTGAGGTTACGACTTCGTGAGCAAGTGTTTGACATGTCAGCAAGTGAAAGCGAAACACCAACTGCCTTTGGGACTTTTGTAACTGGTGACTCTAGAAGTGGGAGAGGATAACTATGGATTTTTTTAGTGGGCTACCCCTGACGCCTACTAAGAAAGATTCAGTGTGGGTAATTGTGGACCGGTTAACTAAGTTCGCTCATTTCATACCGGTTAGCACTGACTACTCACTTCAGAAGTTGGCCAAGTTGTTTGTGGTAGAAATTGTGAGGCTACATGGGGTACCAGTGTCTATTATATCAGACAGGGGCCCTAGGTTTACATCTCGGTTCTGGAAAGTGTTACACGAAGCTTTGGGCACAAGGCTAGATTTCAACATAGCGTTTCATCCATAGACTGAAGGTTAGTCAGAAAGGGTAATTTAGGTGTTGGAAGACATGTTAAGGGGCTGTGTGATTGATCTCAGGGGTAGTTGGGAATATTATTTATCGTTAGTGGAATTTGCGTATAACAGCGCTACCAATCCAACATTTAGATGGCACCCTACGAGGCGTTATATGGTCGTAGGTGTCGTACCCCTACTTGTTGGATAGAATTGGGTGAGCGACGGTTATTGGGTCCAGAGCTGATTTCAAAAACTGAGGAGAAAGTGAAGTTGATTCAAGGTCGATTAAAAGAAGCTTCTGATAGGCAGAAATCGTATGCTGATCTTAAACGTAAAGAAATCGAGTATTCAGTTGGAGATTATGTCTTCTTGAAGGCCTCACCTTGGACGAAGTTTCTGAGATTTGGACGAAAGGGCAAGTTAACCCCTAGGTTCATCGGGCCTTATCGAGTGTTGAAACGTGTTGGACCGGTCGCATATCAGCTTCAGCTTCCCCCTGAGTTAAACCAGATACATAATGTATTTCACGTTTATATGTTGAGGCTCTACCGCTCAGATCCTTCTCATATAGTGCCGGTGGAAGAAATTGAGGTTAGACCTAATTTTAAATTTGAAGAAGAACCAGTACAGATTTTGGATCGAGATGTTAAAGTGTTGAGAAGGAAACCTATTTTGTTGGTCAAAGTGTTGTGGCGTAATCACGGTTAAGAAGAAGCCACGTGAGAGTCAGAGGAGACAATTCGATAGCAATACCCTCACCTATTTTAATCAGGTAAATTTTGAGGCCGAAATTTCTTTAAGGTGGTACAACTGTGACATCTTAAAATTAGGGGTCTGTATTCCATGTGTTGAGCTTGCTTGGCTTGTTATTTGGGTGTGTTTGGGGGTCCTAGGGAGGCTCGGGTTCAAGCCCAAGCCCTGGGAAAATTTTACTTTTTGGCTCTTTAGTGGAGGGAGCTACTGATAGTAGGACTTAAGTAAAATGGTGTGTGTTTGGGAGACACAAGTGGAGTGTGTGTCAGGGTGGTGATAGCGTCAATAGGGAAGCAAAGTGCGCTGGTGTTCGAATCCCACAAGAAACATGTGGGGAGTTTTTATTTTGTACTAAGCAGGTGGAAGAAGTATAGTTCAGCTAGAACTCTGTAGGAGAGAGGGAGGACCTTGTCAAACCGTTTGAATGAGGGGAGGAAAAGAATTTGAGGAGAGAATCGTGGAGTGAATCATGGGATACAGTGGAATGGAGCAGTTGGCCGAAAATGGGGAAGTGCATGGGGGAATTTCAGTCAAAAGAAGAAAAGGAAGAGTAAGGGGTCATTTAGTACCATGTTCGGTCTTTGGTAGTAAGGGTGCCGTTTGTTTCTGAAGTGTCTTTTGTGAGTTTTTGACCCTTTTTGCATTTTCGGTGTTAGCACTTTGGGACATATTGCTTCCATGCTCTTTGCCGAAACCCAAGTTTGCTATTCTTTCTTTTTCTCATCTTCTTCAAAACATTTATTTTCTTTACTTAGTATTCTCTGAACAGTATTGGCCAAAACTCACCCTCCATCTCCCCCCATTTGTATCTTTCTTCTACACCTTAGTCGAAACCCTTACCCCTCTTCTACCAGTCTTCAATTGGCTTACCTATTCCTTCTCTTACTTTTTTCTCTTGTGTTCACCATGCTGAAACTCTCCTTTCTTTTTTATTGTTTTTCCATTCTTTTCACCATCAACTGAATTCTCTCTTTTCATCTTTTGAATCAGTTCTCTTCTCATTTGCTAATAGCCAAACGTGGATTAGTTTGAAGCTTGGTATTCTTTGGTCGTCGAATCAACCTAGCCTATTCGGTTCACTGTGAGCATAGGGTTAGGTATTTTTTTATTTCTTTTCGTCTCTTTTTTCTCTTTTGCTTAGGCCAAACCTATTTCTTTTTAGGTTCTTGTGCGTTCATAATCTTTTCTATTCTCCTTAGTTAATCGTTATCTTTGAGGGCAGTAGGTTCTTAAACTTCTCTTGTTCAAGGGTCTGCTGTTGCTGAATTCAAGGGTAGGTAATACTGATCTTGTTAAATCTCTCCCTAATGCCGAATGTTGGAAGATGCTAACCCCTTTGTGCACCAATGGGCTTAGGAATTTGGTTGCTCTAGCCAAGAGGAAGCAAGGCCAAATATTGCCACTTGTGGAAGGGGGTCATTTTGTGGTAAGTGGTGTTAGTGGCTATTCAAATTCAACTTAGATATGCTTTATCAAAATGTATAATAACTGATTGGAATATTTTGGATCATAGGTACAAAATTCGGGAATTCAATCAGCGCTCGTAACAGGTGTGTAATCTCACACCCCTCAGAATGCATGCTTGCAATGTTCAGTGAATCGGCTAAAAGTCGAAAGCCGAAAGGCTAAAAAATGACATCTGTGATCACTCGAGCATGCGAACGCTCGTACTGGTAAATCGAAGTACAAACAATGGCAGTAAGCCATTGAGAGTGTCACGAGCACCCTCGCGATACTGAGGCTATAACGAGCCTAACCGGGTTGAAACGGGCCAAATGGGCCCAATGGGCTATTCGGCCCACTTGGGAAAAACTGTTGGAAAACTACCAACTGATAGATCCGAATGCGAAATCTGTAAATCTGAAATTGAAACCATGCGTTTTGGGCCATACGAGTGTGTGGGCCCATTTAGGCCTAAAATGGATTTTAGGCCCAATAGTTCCGTAAGACCCAAAAAGGGTTCCGTGTCACTCGAGGCGACAGTAGGCCTTCGGAAAGGCCGTTAAATGAAAAATTGCCAAAATACCCTTGGTGGGTAAAATTACCAAAATACCCTTGGTGGGTAAAAAATTGAAATACCCTTGGTGTGTAAATTATTGTTATACCTTAGGGTTTAATTAGTACGATTGTGTGTATTCTGTTTAACTGGTTATGATGGTAATTTATTTCATACATCATTTTTGATATATGCTTTGCATACATGACATTCTGCGTGGGATTAGGATATTGATGATCAAAGGAAGTGTAATCTAGTGGTTCTGCCAAATTCTGTCTAGTGGCTATGCCACATATATTCTGTTATTCTAGTGGCTTTGCCACAAATTCTGTAATTAGCAGCTTGTCTACAATATTGGTGTGTTTTCGTAGGGTGGGTTGACTTGGTCCCCACAGTGTGTTGAAAATGATGCTGGTACGGGGGTGTTTAGAGGATGGATTATTAGGCTGGGCTGCATATTTTGTTTGCATGATCATGTTTATAGGGCTAAGGCCCAAATTGTTATAGAATAGGGCTTCGGCCCAGTCTACTTCCATATGGGCTTCCCAGCCCGCTTCCATATGGGATCGGGCCCAATTAATGACCGATTAGGGGATTACACACTGAGTTCTCGTAACTCACCCATCTACTTTAACCTTGTAGGTGATCCCCAGCGTTGAGGATTTGGAGCTACGGAGGACTCTGTGGTGGTCATACATCAGAGTACTACTTCCAAACTTCAGCAAATTTTCGTTTCGCTTTATTTTGAGATTTATCTTAATTTGGGGTTTAATGTTGTAATAAGGCCATTGGACTTTAATTTTTCTTTAAAGCTTTCGTTTTGGTTATATTCAAACTATAAACTATTAAACTTTGGGCTTTCATAAAACAACAATAACTATTTTCAAAACATCACATTTCTGAAATTCACCGAACCTGATTTCTGTTATAAACAAAGTTTTCGGAAACAATAATAATAACAACAACATTTTTACAAGGAAACCATCAAAACAAATCTGAGTTTCACAAACAACAAAACTTGAGGTTTCAAAAAGAATACGGTCAACTTTTTAACGAACACGCAGTTTTAAATAACCCTTCTATGTGACATGCTAGATCGGATCATAACATCTAGGCAGGTTTTGGGGTGTTACAACAGAATTAAACAGAAGATTAATGTTTGAATTGTAGTGGTGGTTGAGTACAGTGGTTGTAGTTAAGTTAATTATGACGATCATTTCTAAGTATGCAATGTGTTCATTTACTTTCAGAGGTATATGTAGCTGATTATGTTAAGATGAAATTCTTATCGTATGAGAACGTTAGCTAAACATAATAATAGACGAAAGAATTGAACTCTGTTTGGATTATGTTCGACATTGTTATGTCTTTCTCTGATAATCTGTTCATTGTATGGATACGAAAGTCGACGGTAAAATCTGTATGAGAGTAATATTCTGTTTCTACTGGTTATTATTCTGTTGAATATATGTAGGAAGATCATAATGCTTTTGTTACTGTGGATTTCAGTATTTAAGGATGTCATTGTTCTTTCTGGACATTTTCTGGGATATTCTCGAAATTTATATCATTATATATGGGTTGTAATTTTTAGATATCCTATGTGACTCCATATACTGAAATTTTGCTATTTCAGTTTTCTTATGATTCCATGTGATTATCTACAAGAGATCTCTATTTGACAGAGATGACTATTTCTATTATGATTTTAATTTATGGCTTGATATGTGAGAGTATAGTGGTACCGTCCTCAAAGTTATAGAAGTTTTGTTTTTGAAATGGTTGCTATTTAAATCATATTTTATACTTCTATGTGTTCAAATGCTTCATTAATAGTCAAGATAGTATCTATTTATAGGGTTGAGACATCGTTCTTATTAAGGTCTAATGATTTCTATTTGGTAAAGGTGATTTCAGTATAATTCACAGTTTTGATGATTAATATATGAGATAGCTTCATTATAAACTCTTTTCTAGTTCTCGTGAAGGTCTGACATTGATAAAAGTGTAAATGATAGAAGAATAATATCAAATTTGTGAAACAATATGTCTGGGTTATCCTTTTTAACGAGAAGAAAAGATTTCTTCGAAAAGACTGATTTAGTTATTTAGTTTGATTTGAATTATTTAATTGAAAAGATAATTAGGTTATATGTGTCTAAGTCTATCCACCTTTGGATATAAACTTTGAATGTACATGTGTGAATTGAGGGGTAGTCTGGAAGAAAAACGCGTATTCTTGAAGATTTGATATCGAATTATATCCATCGGAATGATTCTATCTGGGAAATGTTGTGATAAATTAAAGTTAGTTGATTGTTGAAGTTTTCTTTTGCACGAAGATAATTCGACCGAAATATCAGTTCTGGTTCAGTTTGAGTTCAATAAAGAGATTATGATTTTCGTCCTTATGTTAATGAATAGTTTGAAATGTATTCTAATACAAGAATGTGCAAAGATATCTTATGATTATATACAGTTAAAGCTGCATAAAAGACTTAGGTGAAATATTTGATGATTATAAGAGTTTAAAATGTTTAATGTCAGAAAAAGATATGAAAGCAAGGCTAGTTTCATTCGTCGAAAAACTTTTAAGTCTGTAAGTGATTTTTATCCGAGGAAAATGATTATAGTTTTGAATGTTTTGATTGGGCGATGAATACGTGATTGATCTTATCAGGAAATGAACAGTTGTTAGTTGAATTAGAGGCTAAATAAATGTTTATATAGTGAAGTTGTGAAATTCAAAAATGTGTCAACGAATTATAAGTTAAAAAGGAGTCCAACATAAATTGATTTTTGATTCAGAACCTCATATATGGTATCGATGATTATTTGTTATTTCGAGATAGAGTGTGCATACTGAAAAAGTTCTACGAATATACAACAACTGCTACAGGAAACTCTCAGTGGTGTTCATATAGGATTAACAAGATGCACAATAATCTGAGATATGATATAGGTGATGAGTGTGAAATGTGATATTATTTACTTTGTTGGTTATAGAAATTGAGGGTTAATGAATTTTGTATCAGGGTTATCTCTATCATTGAAAAAGATGGAGTTATATGAACTATGGTTAACTATCTGAAAAAATCTCTCTGTAAGTATAGATTTTCTCTTTTGATAAAACAGTTAAGTTATTCGTTTCTATGTTGGTAAATCTGTCTATGGTGTCAGTTATCATTGTTTTGGATTGAGATCTGAAATTTATATGGTAATTCTAAGAGAGATTATAGTAATCTTTGAGTATGAAATTGCATTGAAATCAGGAAATACAAACCAAATCCTTGAAATATTTATTTGTCACTATGTTTTTGAATTGCAGAGTAACTAAGAAAGACTGTTGCTATTATAAGTACTTATCGAACTTCGTTACTTCAGGATCAAGTTTTGTGAGAAAATGATTCACAGGATTAAAATTGTCAGAGAATATGAGTAGAAAATGGAAACGATTTAATACAAATATAAGCAATTTCAGCTAGGGATAATGTACAATGAAAGTCAGATTAGACTTTTAATTGTGAGATTAAAAAGATTTGAAATTCGAAGCTATGTGTGAATTTGAAATATATGATGTGAAAGTGATTCGCGATAGTTTGAAAACAGCATTGAATTGTCAGAAATCGTATGCAGACTTGAAACGAAAAGATATAGAGTTTCAGATTCAAAATAAAGTGTTTTTGAAAATCTCATCGTGGAAGGAAAATACTCAGATTTTGGTCGTAAAGGCAAGTTGAGTACGAGGTATATTGGATTGTTTGAGATTATAGAGTGTATCGGGTTGGTTACTTATAGACTACTATTGCCACCTGAGCTAAAAAAGATCTACAATGTACTCCATGTTTCGATACTTGGTAGATATCGATATAATTCCTCGCATGTGATTAGTCCAAAAAAGATTGAGATTAAGCCGATATGACATATGAAGAAGAACCGATTCACATTCTGGCTCACGAGGTTAAAGAATTGCAAAATAAGAAAATTTCTTTAGTTAAGGTACTGTGGCATAAACACAGAGTTGAGGAAACAACTTGGGAGCCAGAGGATACAATGAAAGAGCGTTATCCAAACCTATTCACCGGTAAGATTTTCGGGGACAAAAATCCCTAAGGGGGAGAGTTGTAATAGCCCGATTTTGACCCTAATCAGAAAAGTGGTTTCGGGACCACAAATCCGAGTCCAAAAAATATTTTGAAATTATTTTCAATATTTATTATGTGTGAATTTGCTTGTGTGAAATTTTCGTGTTTTAATTTCGTTGTTTGAGTGTCCGATTAAATAAAAGGACTTAATCGCGTAAAATGTGAAATTGGCTAATTAATGTGTAAAGTGCTAACTTGCTAATGTCTTTATAATGTGAAGTCCTTAATAGGAAATTAGGCCATTAATAAAGAATAGTGGACGGCATTATGTGTATATTATATAGTTTTTTTATATATTATTCATAAAGGTTATAATATATATTATAAAGTTATTATAATAAAAGACAAACATTAAAGAAGCCATGATCATCTTTTATTTATGATTGAAACTAAGAAGAAGAAAAAGTTTAAGAGTTTTGAAGCATTCGGCCAATACTAAGCTCAATCAAGGTATGTTTTTGTATCGATTTTTGATAATTTTTACGTTTTTGAGATCGTTGTTTTGAATACTACAAGACCCATGCTCTAATTTTTGAATTTGATGATGATTTTGTATTTTTCCATTGATGATAGCTTGTTATTTTTGTTTTTTGATGGTATAAAATAAAATATATGTGTGTGATTAGCATGTTTTGTCTTAGGATTTTTTATGAAATTGAGTAATTTGGACTAAATTGTGAAAATAAATTTTTGAGGGACTAAAATGTGAAATAAATGAAATGTATGGACTTGTAAGGGCATGGGTGATATCCAGGCAAGCATGGGTAATGTGAAATTTTGTGTATTTTGTGTTTTATGCAATAGGGACTAAATTGCAAAAAGTGTAAAATGTCAGGGTAAAATGGTAATTTTCCCATTTATGTGTTTTTGGATTAGATTGAATGGAATTATGTTTAAATAAGTTTAATTTGAATATGTTTAGATCAAGAATCAAAGTAAACGGGTTTGGATCGAGGAAAAACAAAAATAATCGAATATCCGTTTATTTCGTCCGCCGATATTTGAGGTAAGTCTATAAGCATATAAATGTTGTTAAATTGTGTAACATCCCCAAACCCGGCCCACAAGCCCTGACCGGATCTGGTTATGTCACTGCGGAAGAACGGTTGAAAATCTATCGACTTTAGCATTAAACATAAAAATTTGTCAACTTTTAAAAATAGTGTTTATTTAAAAGTATAAGTAAACTTGACATTATAAGATGTCCAAATTAAAAACTTTATTAACTTATATTTATTGAACAAATAGGTTGCTAAAATAAAACCATGTTCACATTGTAATTCAAATTAATCAAACCATAATTAAAATGATAATAAAATGATTCCAAAATAAATAAAAGGCCCTTATTACAATCAATATTTAAACCAAATACTTAATATAAATAAGCTTAAAATAGTCAAACTATCTTCTTCTGCATGGGCCACCCTGTGTCCTCTCCGAACCCGGTCAAACCTTACGCATCACCTGAAATGGTTAAGAAATAATTGGGTGAGTCCACAGACTCAGTGCATAATCATAACACATATTTCTACACGTATGGGCTTGGCCCATAACCATACAATCCACGAACCATTCATGCAATCATGCATTATAGCCCAACCTAGATCCATCCATACGCCAACCTTAGCAGACTCCCTGCTCAAGGCCGTGGCTAATCCACCGATCACAATCGAGTGATCCTACATATCCTACCTCGGCAGACCTGCTGTCACAAGGCCGTGGCTGAGCCACCGATCACATCGTGATCCCAACAGTAATCCATCTACGGTGATGCACTTAGCTATCAACCGCCGAGATGGGCACCTAGCCAACATCTCCCTTGATGAAGCACACAGCTAAACATCAAGCGCTAATGTAGCACGAGACTAACATTAGACCACGTACATCAATGTGTACACCCTTCCTTCCTCCATCCAATTCAAATCCCATGCAAGTATGTAAATGCCACATGTTAAGTCATCATATAAAATAAGCATACATCCCATACCATTACCACATCAAATTTATAGATGTAACATAACAACATAATATCACCAACTTACTCACGATATCGATTACCCAAAACAAGGGTATTCACCACCTAAGCCATTATGATCGGCTATCACACATCATTCATATACATAAGCATTAGCAAGCAATTAATCAAGAAATAGTGCGATGATTACGCACCTTAACACTTGCGTTCTAAACTTTCGATCCCAATGCTATCGCTAGCGAAACAATAGCTATCCGCCTATAACTATCACCGTCATTGGCCCACACCCGGTGGCCAATCTCGAACTACCGAGATAGCTCTCCTCTTGAACTTGAACGGGAGCTTTCCTTGCCCACCTTGGTGGTATTGGCCTCCATCAAAACGCTTAATCGTAACAACGGTTAACCCCAAGTCATAAACTAGGTATCAAATCTTAATAAATATTCCTTACCAACTCAACTTGAATCCGAAAAGGGTCTCCTGCGTTAGGCTCTTCTCCCCTACAATCGGCCTTAGCACAACGAGAGAACACTTAGGGCCATTCGGCCAAGACAAGAATCCATAACACAAGGAAACCATCGCACCTTACCTTGCTAACCGCTCCCTTTTCTCTAACCAAGAATCGCCACCACAAGAAAGTAAGGTTCGCTCCGGACTTGTAACCAACGCAGAGAGAATGGGAGAATGGATGATTTAGCAAGGCCCTAGATGGTGTTAGGATATTCGCAATGGCGGGTTTTAGAGGTGATTTAGGCTCAAGTGAAATGGAGAGAAAAGAAGTCGGCTAAGTGACCACAAGTTTCTACCAAAGCAAGCAGATGAGGAGGAGGCGTTTTTAGTATGGTAGAAAGGGAAGAAAATGGATGGAGGCTTAAGAAGGAAACTAAGATTGACAAGGGACCAAAGGAATTCGCACATAAAAGAAATAGGGGACAACTTTCGACAAGAGAGAACAAATGGTAAAAGGTGGCCAAAGGTGAGCACCCCCTATTTATACTACTAAATACGGCACCCACCTAACACCCTCCAAGAAAAGCAAAAATGCCCTCCCCTAGCTTCCCAAAATTGGCCACTAACTCAACCCCTCTCAAAATCCCAAGATTTTCTCCTATCTTTACTCTACACCCATCTTTCAAACCTTTTCAAATTAATTCCAACTCATCTCTTCTCCTAGCCACTCATTCAAAACACTTTGAACAAGTCAAAATCCTCCTTTTAAGTGCCTTGGCCGAATCCAACTCTCCCCCCTTGCTCATGACGCAAAAACAAACCAAAATGATGCATTTGCAGCTCGAACCTGAGACCCCTTCCTCTTACAAGTGGCGTCACTTCACCATGCTCTAAGTGGCGCCTACCTTGCCACTCGCTAAGCCATTCCTTGTGTCTTAAGCTCCCAAACAATTCTCTTAAGACCCCTAAAGCAAAGCTCCCTTCTTACCACTCAAAATTCCATAATTCCTTAAGCCATCACCTACCTTCCTGGGGATCTCCAATCCCCTGCCCAAACACACAAAAAGCCTACCAACACCTGAGATATGCACTAAATGCATAATCCCCAGAACCAGGGTGTTACAAATTGAAAAAATATATATATTTGTTATGTGTTGAATTGAATTTTAAGAATATATATATGTATTGGTCGATTGTGATTAAGCTTGGAAGATAAGTTACGAGTTCGATTCGATCGAGATACGTTGTCCGAAAGTCCCGTACGAACCCTAAGAATAGCTAAAATACATATGTCATGACATAGGATTCCGATATGTGTTTTCATGTAAGACCACGTCCGGGACATTGGCATCAACTTGTGTTTACGTGTAAGACCATGTCTGGGACATTAGCATCGTATCTGATTCGTGTAAGACCCTGTCTGGGACAGTGGCATCGATATGTGATTACATGTAATACCACGTCTAGGACGTTAGCGTTGTACGAGCTTTTCGATTATCTGCGTATCCTTTTTAATTCTAAATGGTTCAATAGGCAATGTGAAGTAAAGACCGAATGTGAAATCGAATTAAAAGGTTCAGGCATGTATTCATACTATGTTATGAAATTAAGGTAAATTGTATACTTGAATTGATGATTTAAAGTTATGTGAATTATGAATTATGTGTTAGCATTATTTGAACATATAAGTGATTAGGCCTATTGATGTATTTGTTGTAATATAAGTGATTGACCTATTGATATAGTTATGATATTTAAAATTGATAATTATCGTGTTTATGAGTATTTGTGCATTTAGTTATATATGTTAAATGTTAATGTATATTTGATAACATACAAATTTGAGAGTGTGGTAAATGTATGTTTCATTAAGGTTTGGATTGACTTGGATAATTGATTTAGTGTTAATGTTCATATGATTATTGTTTGCTTATGACTTACTAAGCTTGAATAGCTTATTGTGACTGTGTTCTTGTTTACCTCTGTTTTATAGATTTTGGAGTCAAGTTACAAGCTCGAGAATCGTCAGCAAAGTCTATCACACTATCGACTAACTTTGGTATTTTACAAGCTGAAATTTCTTTGAAATTATGGCATGTATAGGCTAGCTTTGGAGTTAGTTTAATTTGAAAGTGTATGTATAAAAGCCATGAGAAAATGGCTTAATTTCCTTGCTTGTGTTCGATTTTGGTTTAATTATGGCTTAAGTTTATTTTGGTCATGGTTTAATCTTATATGGATAGTAATCACATGGTATGGCATATATATATGGTGGTGTTTTATTTATTTGTTTCGGCAATGAGGTAAAATGAGGTATATTTGGTGTATTTTAGTAAGATAAATAATGTTAAGTTTAAGTGATTTTGATTATGTGTTATATATATATATATATATATATATATAATATGTTTGGTATGTTTGGATTTGGTATTCAAGTGAGTTTGGGTTATGACATATGAATTGAAATATGCATATGGAGGTTGGCGACTATCTATATTTCGACTTATTAATGGGGTAAAAGAATGATTATATATTCGAGTGTGTATTGAATTAAAATTTGTGGTTTTATTATTAAGTTGAAATGGCATGTTTTTAAATGGGTAAATTGGTTTAGAAATGATAATTTAATTGTATATGTATATTAGGCTAAGGAGATGGCCTAAAATGATAAGCATGATATTTGGTTTACAGCATTATATAAATATTCTATGGATTGGATGATATACAATACCAAATATGTAATGACTAGTTTTGTAGTGATAATGAAATATGGACATTCAAAAATGGCTCAATTGTGTACACATTTACGCAAGCTTATAAATGGAAAGTATGCATGTTTTTGGTTCTTTGAAAGGTTAAATAATTGTGTATGTTACTTATGATCTTGGTCATTAAGCTTTATGTTAAGTTTTGTTAAATCTATTAAAAGTAGGTATCCTATTAAGCAAAAAGGATATTTAGTAATTATTATTATTCGAATATCATTGTAATGGTGATTACATATTTCGTACAGTGAATGTGCATATAATATGCTAATAGATTATGCATATTGTCGAAACCATTTTTTAATTTGGAAAACGGGGATTGACTTTAAAAACGAAAATAGAGTCGCCACCAGTAACACCCAAAACCGGCCTATGCGTTTAAGACCAGACTTGGCATGCCACACAATTCGGACTTTCATCTAGTCATCAATGCTTTTAATGAAAACAATTCTTCAACACGATTTTTGAAGATAGAGTTTATCAAAAATCGAGATTTATTTGAAAACCATGATTTTAAAACATGAGATTTTACAATTTGATTTTCAGAGAAATAATTGGTTAAAATAAATTTATAAAAGAGTTTTCATGGAAATTTTACGAGTAAGTGATATTTAAGAAAAACCCTTTTATACATAAGTTGAAAAAACATTTATAAAATTAAACACCCCATTTAAGTAACTAAAACATATTAAAATCCATCCACGAATAGAAATCCATAAAAATAATACCTGAGGCCTTATTACATCGCAATTGAAAAAGTACTTAAATAAAAATACTAAAAAGAAATTCAAAGTTTTTATAACTCATCACTCGTAGGATGGCCTCCACACGAAGTCATCCCTGACCCAAGCCTCCATCAATTATTATTACTTGAGAAGGGTAAGAAAAATAGGGTGAGTTCCTTAGAACTCAATGTGTAACCCACTTACCGTGTTCACTGGGCCAAAACCATTTAAGCAATTAGCTGGGCTTGAGCCCATTTACAAATGTACAATATAAAAATAATGCATATGATATGCAATTCCCAACCAAGCCTAATTTCCATCTGCTACACACCACCCGTACCAACCAACACACCTGTGGGGATCAAGTCAACCCACCCCGCCAACACACCAATACTAGGCATTAAGCCAATTATAATATTTGTGGCAGAGCCACCGAACTAGATTTTTGGCAATAGGCCATTGTGACAGAGTCACCGAATTAGATTTTTTGCAACAGGCCATTGTGACAGAGCCACCGAACTAGATTTTTGGCAACAGGCCAGTCTTGTCTTCATCAATTATCCCAACCCATGCAGTCATGTATATATATATATATATATATATAATGCATAACAATATATTTATAAGGTAAATTTCAACAAAAAACCCATATTACAAGTTATCAATTTGGCCCATTAGTCAAAATAGCAATTTTGGCCCATTTAACAATCTAGCAAACTTTGGCCCATTTAACGATCTAGCAATTTTGGCCCATTTAACGATCTAACAAATTTTGGCCCATTTAAAGATCTAACAAATTTGGCCCATTTATCACATGAGGCCATTTTCACAATATTCTCACTTGGCCAATTTATCAAAATAATCATATGGCCCAAAATATCACTTTTTAACAAAATAGCCCATTAAGGGTAAATTCGTAATTTTTTTCCACAACCTTAATTCCGGTTTCATGCATTCACACAAAAAGTGCTAATATGCCGTATTATCCAATTTTATCGGATTTACGATTTTTATTCTAACGCTTACGGTATAATATAACCCATGAGATAAGTGTGAAGTTACACACCTGATTACGGTGAGAACTATACTTTCCCACTCGTCGATATCTAAACACGCATCACGGTGGTTTAGAACACTAATACTTATTTGCAAAACTATTCTTAAAAATAAGCGTTCTAAACTTTTACCCTCGAAATTTTGAACAACTTCTATTTGTGGTTTCTCCCTGATTGATGATTCGTTACCCGTTGAATATCCATGAACAAATAAAGGCTCAGGAGTACGAATGACTTCAAATAATTGATTTTCTCTGGATGAGGGTCCACAACCCGATGGAAAATCTCGGATTGTCGAAATAGCCCTTCTGTAACATCCTAAAATTGGGCCTAGTAGGATTGAGCTCAATGGGCCTTGTGCGTAGTAGCGTTTAAATTTTTTTTGGAGAATAAGAGATCGGCTTAAATGCAAGTTGGACCAATTAGATAAGTGAGTTTGGAAGGTTAGGGGGCTTCTATGAAGTCCGGGGTTCAAGTTAGGCCTTAGGAAAAATTTTAGTTTTAGGTGAAAAAAAACCCTGGAGGTTGGCGGGTAGGCCTTAAAAATAAAATGTGGAGGAAAATGACACAAGTGGAGTGTGTGGTGTAGTGGCAAAGTGACGCCACTTAAGGACAAGGGAATGACGCCACAAGGAAGGAAGGAGGTCCAAGGTTCTAGTTGTAGTGTTTGCATTCCTTTTAGATTATTTTTTATTAAATGAATTTAGACATTGGCCATAGGGTTATATTTAGTTGCGCATGGTTTAAGACACAAGAAGCTAGTTGGTAAAGTGGCTAGCAGCGTGGGTTATGTTACAAGGAGCTGAGTTGAATCTCATGAGGAGCAAGGAGTATTTATTTCTGATTGACGGTAAGAGTTTGATTGAATTTAATTTTTTAATTTTTACGATATAATCTGAACAACACCAATTGTTTTGAAAATCAAACACCAACGTTTTTTTTGGTTAACAATAATATTAAACTCTATTGACGAAGGGATCCCACATCGAAAAGATACAAGGAATGAAGGTGAAGAGCTAGCTATATAAAGAGCATGCCAGGAGGAGGGTTAACATACCTTGGTGGGTGTTGGGCACAGGAGTGGTCGTAGCATGGTTTAGCACCAGAGTCCTATCAGGTGTGTAACTCTCTCTACTCTAGTTGTAGAGCGGCAAATGCCGAAGTGCTGATCACGACATTAGTAGCCACACGAGCGTGCGAGCGCACGTGTGGGGCTTCGACGCGATAGTTGAGGCCATCGTAGTATTCTTGTGGGTTGAAATTTGCTTGGGCGCGATGGTAGAAGTGGGCCCAATGGGCTGTGGGGCCAATTGGAATAAATTGTATGATGATATAGTATATAGTGAACTAGACTAGGTGGAACCTATATACGTGGCTAGATTTGTGTTAGGTGGGCCACACGAGCGTGTGGGCGAATGGGCCAAAATCGGGTTTTAGGCCCGATAGTGCAGTGACGACCAGAAAATGGTACGAGTCGCTCAGGGTAACATTAGACCTCTGAGAGGGCCATTGTAGGTACGAAATTACGAAAATACCCTTGGTGGGTAAATTACGAAAATACCCTTGGTCGGTAAATTACGAAAATACCCTTGGTGAGTAAATTACAAAAATACCCTTGGTGGGTAAATTACGAAAATACCCTTGGTGGGTAAATTATGAAAATACCCTTGGTGGGTAAATTACAAAAAAACCTTTGGTGGGTAAATTATGAAAATACCCTTGGTGGGTAAATTACGAAAATACCCTTGGTGGGTAAATTACGAAAATACCCTTTGTAGGTAAAATTACTGTTATACCCTTAGAGGTTGGTTAGATTGATTATGTTGTATATTATTATTCTGATTATGATGGTAATTCGTTTCATCGTTATTTGATATATGATTGTATACATGTCATACTACATACGAATTGTAATATTATGTATGTTGCATGGGCATATGGGTGATAATGATAAAGGGAAGTGTTACGGTGGTTTTACCACATTATCTCGTGACCTATGTCACATATTATGAATTTGGTGACTCTGTCACATTATCTCGTGGCTATGCCACAATTATAAAGCGATGTCGCTTGATCGCAGTGACGCCTTCGATGGTGTGTAGCGGATGGAGGGTCGATTTAGTAATCCCACGGTGTGTTTGGCGAAGTACTGGTGGTGTGTAGAGGTTGGATACTTAGGTTGGGGTGGGTTGCATTGCATACATGATTAATATGTTGTATTTGTATGGGTTGATACATGTTCTTACTATTGGGGTTGTACACACTGAGTTTTGTAAACTCACCCCTCATTTAAATGTTTGGTAATCCCTAGTTTGAAGACTTGGGCCGAGGTGGACTCTGTGGTGGCCGTGCATTGTTTTCCGTAAACTTTGGTTTATATTTAAAATTACTTTCTAATTTTGGGATTTTGCAATGTAATAAGGCCTTGGTATTTTATTTGGTTTTAGCTTTTAATTTGGTTACTGCTTGTTATTAAATGTTTAATACGGGATTTTCCTAAAATGTTAATAAACCGTTTCTTATTTCACAACAAATATAGTGAATCTGAACTTTTAACGAACACACGGTTTTAGACATTCCTTTCATGTGACATGCGGATCCGTTCGTAACGTTTAAATTTGGGTTTGGGGTGTTACAATTTTGGTATCGAGCCTAGGTTTCAAAACTTCATTTGTGAGTTATGGGGTTAAAAAAGTTTTCAAAAGTTTATTTGAAAATACATGTTGTCGGAAGTATGGCACCTTGAGTTTAGGCATCCGTCAAGTAAGTTCCTTATTTTATGTTTGTTAAGACAATGTTATGATTGTATTTTGGTATTTATTTTGTGTGTCTTTGGTTTGGATATAGAAATTGTATGTATAAATATTGATTTGCTTTTGTGTTTAGATATCTAGTTGTAAGAAAGAAGTTTGAGATTTGGTTTATTAGTGTTATTAGATCGAGTCTTGTGACGTCTTGCGTAGTGTGGTAGGTTAGGACGTGTATTTGTTAGTTAGTTGGAAATTTCGAGGATGAAATTTCTTTAAGGAGGTATATTTGTAACATCCTGAAATTGGGCCTAGTAGGATTGAGCTCAATGGGCCTTGGGCGTAGTAGCGTTTAAATTTTTTGGAGAACAAGAGATCGGCTTAAATGCAAGTTTGACCAATTAGATAAGTGAGTTTGGAAGGTTAGGGGCTTTATGAAGTCCGGGTTCAAGATTAGGCCTTAGGAAAAATTTTGGTTTTAGGTGAAAAAACCACGGAGGTTGGCGGGTAGGCCTTAAGAATAAAATGTGGAGGAAAATGACACAAGTGGAGTGTGTGGTGTAGTGGCAAAGTGACGCCACTTAAGGACAAGGGAATGACGCCACAAGGAAGGAAGGAGGTCCAAGGTTCTAGTTGTAGCATTTGCATTCCTTTTAGATTATTTTTTTATTAAATGAATTTAGACCTTGGCCATAGGGTTATATTTAGTTGCGCATGGTTTAAGACACAAGGAGCTAGTTGGTAAAGAGGCTAGCAGTGTGGATTATGTTACAAGGGAGCTTGAGTTCGAATCTCATGAGGAGCAAGGGAGTATTTATTTTGAGGATTGGATGGTAAGAGTTTCAGTTGAATTTAAACTCTACTAACGAAGGGATCCCACATCGGAAAGATACAAGGAATGAAGGTGAAGAGCTAGCTATATAAAGAGCATGCCAGGAGGAGGGTTAACATACCTTGGTGGGAGTTGGGCACAGGAGTGGTCGCAGTGGCATTTAGCACCGAGTCTATCGGTGTGTAACTCTCTCTACTCTAGTTGTAGAAGCGACAAATCAAGAAATCTGCAAGTCCACGGCATTAGTAGCCACACGAGCGCGCGAAGTGCGTGTGGGGCTTGACGTGATAGTTGAGGCCATCGTAGTATTCTTGTGGGTTGAAATTTGCTTGGCGCGATGGGCCAAAGTGGGCCCAATGGGCCGTGGGGCCAATTGGAATAAATTGTATGATGATATAGTATATAGTGAACTAGACTAGGTGGAACCTATATACGTGGCTAGATTTGTGTTAGGTGGGCCACACGAGCGTGTGGGCCCAAATGGGCCAAAATCGAGTTTTAGGCCCAATAGTGCAGTGACGATCGAAAATGGTAATGAGTCATTTCGGTAACATTAGACCTCAAGAGAGGCCATTACAGGTGTGAAATTACGAAAATACCCTTAGTGGGTAAATTACGAAAATACCCTTGGAAGGTAAATTACGAAAATACCCTTGGTAGGTAAATTACAAAAATACCCTTGGTAGGTAAATTACGAAAATACCCTTGGTGGGTAAATTACGAAAATACCCTTGGTGGGTAAATTACGAAAATACCCTTGGTGGATAAATTACGAAAATACCCTTGGTAAGTAAATTACAAAAATACCCTTAGTGGGTAAATTATGAAAATACCCTTGGTGGTTAAATTACGAAAATACCCTTGGTGGGTAAATTACGAAAATACCCTTGGTAGGTAAAATTACTATTATACCCTTAGAGGTTGGTTAGATTGATTATGTTGTATATTATTATTCTGATTATGATGGTAATTCGTTTCATCGTTATTTGATATATGATTGCATACATGTCATCTTGCATCACAATTGTAATATTATGTATGTTGCATGGGCATATGGGTGATAATGATAAAGGGAAGTGTTCTAGTGGTTTTACCACATTATCGTGACCTATGTCACATATTATGAATCTGGTGACTTTGTCACATTATCTCAGTGGCTATGCCACAATTATAAAAGCGATGTACGAGTTGACTGCAATGATCGCCTTCGATGGTGTGTAGCAGATGGAGGTCAATTTAGTAATCCCACGGTGTATTGGCGGTCTTGGTGGTGTGTAGAGGTTGGATACTTAGGTTATTTGGGTTGCATTGCATACATGCTTAATATGTTGTATTTGTATGGGTTGATACATGTTCTTACTATTGGGGTTGTACACACTGAGTTTTAAGTAAACTCACCCCTCTTTTTAAATGTTTGGGTAATCCCTAGTTTGAGGACTTGGGCCGAGGTGGACTCTGTGGTGGTAGTGCACTGTTTTCTCGTAAACTTTCGGTTTATATTTAAAATTACTTTCTAATTTTTGGATTTTGCAATGTAATAAGGCCTTGGTATTTTATTTGGTTTTAGCTTTTAATTTGGTTCTTGCTTGTTATTAAATGTTTAATCTGATTTTCCTAAAATGTTAATAAACCGTTTCTTATTCAAAATTACTTACACTCAATTTTTCACAACAAATATAGCAAACACGAACTTTTTAATGAACACATAGTTTTTAGACATTCCTTTCATGTGACATGCCAGATCCGGCCGTAACGTTTAGGCTGGGTTTGGGGTGTTACACCTTCGTTTGAATTTAGGGGGGATGGCGGAACCATCCCTCTTCCGAACACTATTCATCGCTCTTTTCGAACCTATCTTGATTATCACGAAGTTCTTACGTTCACAAAAAGAAAGTCGATTAATAGGGTCCCTATGATAGAATCGATTAATCAATACCATCTTAAACCAAATAAGAAGTAACATAGAACCCCTTCGAAAAAGAATGAATCCCTTACCTTGAATGATGAAATCTTTTTCCACATGTTCTTATGATGACTATGATCTACTATCGATGAAGAAATGATCGACACTCCACTACACCACGATTGATCAAAGTATGAAGTGAAGCAAATGATTAAGAATAAAATCTATGAGGAATGAAAAATTCGGCTATGATATAAGAAAGAAAGGAAAAAGTTTCGATCAAGGAGATGGTCTCTAACATTCGACCATAGAAGAAATATGAATGAAAAATATTGTGTTTAAAGGATGAAAAAAAATGGAGATAGCAAGAAAATAAAGATGAGAGGCTTATGATTCAATTTTCAAAGGTAAGAGATGAGCAAAGAAAAGGGTTTAGGACAATGGTGCATTCGGCAATGGGGAAGAAAGAAGAAAAGAAATGGTTTTTGCATTTTGGTATTTCGGCACAAAGGAGAGTAACACAAAATGAAGCACTTGAGAGGTTAGCAAAATATGACCAAATGGTCAAAAGGAGAAGACAAAAAGATGAAAAACAAAGATGTTTACCCAAAGCATCAAGCACATTCGGTCAAAGAGAAAAAAATATGAAAAGAAAAGGTGTTTTGAGAAAACAAAGAAATGACCAAATAGGATTACACACTAACTACACATCCTTACCAAAGTCTACCACAAAAATTCGGCCATCCCCTCTAGTCCATAAAATCGTCCAAGTTCATGGACAAGCTTAGCCATTCCTACTTTCCAAAACACAACCCTTAAGATATGCCTTGTGTCCCCATTACCTTCCATAAGCATAGGATTTCCTTTCCCCAAGTTCAAGCTTATCTTATCCAATAATCACCTTACCATAAAAGAAAAATCCAACCTTCCATAAGTAAGGTTTGACCGACACATGCAATATAGGTGAAAAAAATAATATAAAAGTCACCAAAATGCTATCCAAGAGATTCGAACCTCTTCCCTCTAAGCATGCTTATGGCGCCAACTCCACCTTGCCATTAGCTCATCTTATGCAAACTTTTACCAACTAAATTCCCTTAAGCATCAGAGTCACTTGTTCCACTTCAATAAAGTACTCATTACTAAAATTTATTCTAATACCAAATAAATCACAAGCCTTCTCAAGACTATATAAGCACACAAATTTAATCATTCACAAGTTAAGCACCAAAAACATGCAACATATCGATACTCATATTTTTAGGATGTTACAACTCTATCCCCTTAAAGAAAATTTCATCCTCAAAATTTACCTGGTTAAAAGTGGTAAGGATATTGTTGCCGAATTGTGTCCTCAGGCTCCCACGTAGCTTCCTCCGCTCCGTGGTTTCGCCAAAGAACCTTAACCAACGGTACGGTCTTCTTTCTTAGCACCTTAACATCGCGATCTAAGATTTTCACTGGTTCTTCCTCGAAAGACAAGTCTGACCTCAACTCCACTTCTTCTACCGGTATTATGTGAGACGGATCCGATCTATAACGCCTCAGCATAGAAACATGGAAAACACTATGAATCTGACTCAACTCCGGAGGTAAATCAAGCTGATAGGCCACTGGTCCGCAAACTCAATATATTTACACTTCAGATCTGCATACGACTTTTGTCTATCCGAAGCTTCCTTTAATCGCGCTCGAATCACCTTTACCTTTTCTTCCGTCTTAGATATCAATTCAGGACCCAACAACTATCGTCCCCTAATTCAGTCCAACAAGTAGGGGTACGACACCTACGATCGTATAACGCTTCATAGGGTGCCATTTGGATACTGGATTGGTAACTATTATTATACGCGAACTCTGCGAATGGTAGAAAATCCTCCCAACTACCTCTGAAGTCGATCACACAACCTCGTAACATGTCTTCCAAAATCTGAATTACTCTTTCTGACTGACCATCTGACTGAGGATGAAAAGCTGTACTGAAGTTTAACTTTGTTCCCAAAGCCTCCTGTAAAGCTTTCCAAAACCGTAATGTAAACCTAGGATCCCTGTCCGATATGATAGACACTGGTAACCCATGGAACCTCATGATTTCAGATACATACAGTTTAGCCAACTTTTGCAACGAGCAATCCATACGAACTGGTAGAAAATGAGCAGTCTTCTTTAATCATCTATTACCACCCAAACAGAATCTTTCTTAGTAGGTGTTAAGGGTAACCCACTAACAAAATCCATCGTTATCCGCTCCCATTTCTATAGAGGAATCTTTACCGGTTGTAATAAACCCAATGGTAATTGATGTTCCGCCTTCACTTGTTGACAAGTCAAACACTTTCCCACAAAATCAATAACCTCCTGCTTTAACCTTGGCCACCAGTATTGCTCACGGAGATCCCGATACATCTTATTTCCTCCGGGTGCATAGCATAAGGGCTACTATGTGCCTCTCGTAGAATCATTTGTCTCAAATCCGAATCCATGGGCACACAAACTCTTCCACAAAAACACAACACGCCATCCTTGTTCAATCCAAAGTCCCCTATTATACCACTTTCAACTTGTTGCATTAAAGGACCCAACTTTTCATCTGATAACTACTTTTTCTTAATTTGCTTCAACCACAGAGGCTTCACCTGAAGGTCCGCTAGCAGACTGCCATCCTCATACAAACTGAGATGAGCAAACATTTCTATTAACTCTGATACTACCTTACAACTCAATGCGTCTGCCACTACGTTAGTCTTTCCAGGATGGTACTCGATTGAGAAATCATAATCCTTTAACAGCTACACCCATCTTCGTTGTCTCAAATTCAAGTCCTTTTGGGTAAGGAGGTACTTAAGACTCTTATGGTCCATATAAATGATTGACTTCTCACCATAGAGATAGTGCCTCCAAATCTTTAAGGCAAACACCACCGCAGCCAACTCCAAATCATGAGTAGGATAGTTGACCTCGTGCGGCCTCAACTGTCGAGAAGCATAAGCCACCACTTTTCCACTTTGCATCAGTACACATCCTAAACCTGTATGTGATGCATCACAGTAAATGGTAAACTCTTTTCCAGCCTCAGGTTGAATCAGTACTGGTGCTTCCGTTAGAATCTTCTTCAATTTCTCGAAACTTTCTTGTTGTTTAGCAGTCCACATATACGGTACTCCCTTTCGCAATAGCTTAGTTAGGGGTGAAGCAATCAACTAAAACCCCTTAACAAAGCGTCTATAATAACCAGCTAAACCCAAGAAACTCTAAATTTTAGCCACTAACTTCGATGGTTTCCAATCCAACACAGCCTCTACCTTCCGAGGATCAACTCTTATTCCTTCGGCTGACACCACATGACCCAAGAAAGTCACTTCCTTCAACCAAAATTCGTATTTGCTGAACTTGGCATAAAGTTGCTTATCCCGCAAAATTTGCAACACAGTGCACAAATGTGAGTCATGCTCATCTTCATTCCTCGAATATACTAAGATGTCATCTATGAACACCACTACGAACCGGTCTAAATAGGGTTGAAAGACTCGGTTCATCATATCCATAAATGCAGCTGGTGCATTGGTCAAACCAAATGGCATCACCAAAAACTCATAATGTCCATAATGAGTTTGGAATGCCATCTTATGAATATCAGCCTCTTTCACCTTGAGTTGATGATAACCCGATCTCAAATCAATCTTGGAGAAAATTGAAGCTCCTCTCAATTAATCAAACAGGTCATCGATTCTTGGCAATGGATACCTATTCTTGATCGTCAACTTATTCAATTGCCTATAATCAATGCACATACGCATCGACCCATCCTTCTTCTTAACGAACAAAATTGGTGCTCCCCACGGAGACACACTTGGTCGAATAAATCCCCGATCTAGCAGTTCTTGAATTTGAGCTTTAAGCTCTGCTAACTCCTTCGGTGCTATTCTATAAGGAGCAATGGACACTGGAGTCGTTCCGGGCAAAAGCTCAATACCAAATTCTACTTCTCGATCTGGAGGTAGACCTGGAAGTTCTTCGAGAAAGACATCTGGAAATTCTTTCACCGTTCTCACACCTTCCAACGATAATTCCTTGGCATCCAAAGCACTAACGAAAGCTAGGAATGCTCCATACCCTTTTCGTACCAACTTTTTTGCCTTCAGAGTAGATACCACATTTGCCAAAAAGTTCCTTCGCTCGTCTATCATTACTACCTCCTCATCATCCATAGTCCTTATTGACACCCGCTTTTCGGCACAATCCAATTGCTCCCGGTGCTTCACCAACCAATCCATGCCCAAAATAAGATCAAATTCACCGAAAGGCAATTCCATCAAGTCCGCTAGAAATATCTCTCTTTGAATTTCCAAGGGCATGTCTCTAAACAATTTATTCACTATTACCAACTGTCCTAAAGGACTAATTACCGTCATCTCTCTATCAGTAATCTCAGATATAATATTTAGGTTTCCAGAAATGGCACTAGTAACTTACGAGTGGGTAGACCCGATATCTATCAAAGCAGTAATAGGTACATTAGAGATGAAGAACGTATCAGTTATCACATCAGGTGTATCGCCAACTTCACGACGCCTGACCGCATAGACCAATCCCGGCTATCTTGCCTCCATGTTACCTCTAAAGCCATTACCTCGACCCGGTGCACCTTGACCACGTCCGTTACCATTACTACCACGACCTGGTCCACGGCCTCTCGGTGGCTGCTGAGTACCCCTAGCTGGCTGAGCATCAGGGTTACGAGCTTCCTTAGTCGTATCAGTCTGTCGAGGGTAATTCATATACTGATGATCCTTGGAACCACATTTAAAGCAGGCACCAATTTTCTCTAACATTCCCCAAGGTGTCATCTTCCACAGTCGGCACATTCTCGACTCTGATTGGTAGTCACAGGTGCTCTAGCTTGAGCTGGCTCGTCATTTTGTGCCCTCTTCTGAAACCTTTTAGAAGAACCTGAGTACTTAAAATCCCTCTTGCCTCTGACTCTTTCCCGGTTCTGGCGTTCTGAATTCTTAGCCTCTTCGACTATCTTGGCTTTCTTTACAAGCGAGGTAAAAGTCTGTACTTGTTGTGGGGCTATCAGTACCCGTAACTCATCATTCAGCCCATCTTCAAAGCGTACATAGCGCTCATGATCAGTTGGCACTATTGTGCGAGTATAACGGCTCAAGCGAAGAAATTCTGCCTCGTAAGCTGCCACCGTCTTACTTTCTTAAACCAAATTTAGAAATTCCTTCTTCTGGGCATCTACATAACTTGTCCTGACGTACTTCACTTGGAAAGTAGCTTTAAAGAAATCCCAAGTAACCAATGCAGCCTCGGTGCCTTCTCGAACAGTAAGCCACCATTGATACGCCTCGTCCCTTAGCAAGGACACCGCTCCTCTCAGCTTCTGCTCGACGGTGCTCTCTAGATCATCCATAATTCGTTCTACAGCCTCAAGCCAATATTCCACAACAATCGGAGCTACACCGGAGACACCTCTAAAAACCTCGGCACCACTTGACTTGAGTCGTTCCGATATTGATCCACGAACTGCTGGACCAGTTCTAGTCCCATCAACCCTCTCTAGGACTCGCAACATTGCTTGAGTTAAAGCATTGTCCTCTCTCAAATGGTCATGTGATCTAGTTTCACTCCCGGGTGACGCAGGTGCATCCATTTCCGGCATATGTCCCAGTGCTTCAGACTCAACCCTAGCACCTCGTCCTCTACCACGGCCACGTCCTCTAGTACTCATAATGACCAATTTGGTTTTATCTAATTACAAGTTTTATGAATCAGAATACTATTTCAATGTTTATTAACGATATTTTATGAGATATAAGAGATAAAGTTATTTTCGCAAGCACATCCTATAGTCTTAATCTCTACCATTTTCAACACTTAAAACTAGAAGTTCTAGAGTGTTCCTATGATCATATAACAATAGTAAACATTCAATATACAAATACTTACTTGACTTGGTGCCAGATGCTCGTGGTGCCATACTACCTTTAAAAACATAAAGTTAGAAATTTAAGCAGTTTTTAAACAAAAATCGTTGTTGAACCCAAACCACAGTCGAGTTTTAAAACTGGGCTCTGATACCATAAAATGTAACACCCCAAAACTGGCCTATGCGTTTAAGACCAGACTTGGAATGCCACACAATTCGAACTTTTGTCCAGTCATCAATGCTTTTAATGAAAACAATTCTTCAAAACGATTTTTGAAGATGGAGTTTATCAAAAATCGAGATTTATTTGAAAACCATGATTTTAAAACATGAATTTTATAATTTGATTTTCAGAGAAATAATTGGTTAAAATAAATTTATAAAAGAGATTTCATGGAAATTTTACGAGTAAGTAATATTTAAGAAAAACCCTTTTTATACGTAAGTTGAAGAAAACATTTATAAGAATTAAACAGCCCATTTAAGTAACTAAAACATATTAAAATCCATCCACGAATAGAAATTCATAAAAATAATACCAGAGGCCTTATTACATCGCAATTGAAAAAGTACTTAAATAAAAATACTTAAAAAGAAATTCAAAGTTTTTATAACTGATCATTCATAGTATGGCCTCCACATGAAGTCATCCCCGGCCCAAGCCTCCATCAATTATTAATACCTGAGAAGGGTAAGAAAAATGGGGTGAGTTACTTGGAACTCAATGTGTAACCCACTTACCGTGTTCACTAGGCCAAAACCATTTAAGCAATTAGCTGGGCTTGAGCCCATTTACAAATGTACAATATAAAAATAATGCATATGATATGCAATTCCCAACCAAGCCTAATTTCCATCCGCTACACACCACCCATACCAACCAACACACCTGTGGGGATCAAGTCAACCCACCCTGCCAACACACCAATAGCAGGCATTAAGCCAATTATAATATTTGTGGTAGAGCCACCGAACTAGATTTTTGGCAACAGGCCATTGTGACATAGTCACCGAATTAGATTTTTGGCAATAGGCCATTGTGATAGAGTCACCGAACTAGATTTTTGGCAACAGGCCATTCTTGTCTTCGTCAATTATCCCAACCCATGTAGTCATGCATATATATATATAATGCATAACAATATATTCATAAGGTAAATTTCAACAAAAAGCCTATATTACAAGTTATCAATTTGGTCCATTAGTCAAAATAGCAATTTTGGCCCATTTAACGATCTAGCAAACTTTGGCCCATTTAATGATCTAGCAATTTTGGCCCATTTAACGATCTAACAAATTTTGGCCCATTTAACGATCTAACAAATTTGGCCCATTTATCACATGAGGCCCTTTTCACAATACTCTCACTTGGCCAATTTATCAAAATAATCATATGGCCCAAAATATCACTTTTTAACAAAATAGCCCATTAAGGGCAAATCCGTAATTGTTTTCCACAACCTTAATTTCGGTTTCATGCATTCACACAAAAAGTGCTAATATGCCGTATTATCCAATTTTACCGGATTTACGATTTTTATTCTAACGCTTTCAGTATAATATAACCCATGAGATAAGTGTGAAGTTACACATCTGATTACGGTGAGAACTATACTTTCCCGCTCGTCGATATCTAAACACGCATCACGATGGATTAGAACACTAATACTTATTTGCAAAACTATTCTTAAAAATAAGCGTTCTAAACTTTTACCCTCAAAATTTTGAACAACTTCTATTTGTGGTTTCTCCTCGATTGATGATTCATTACCCGTTGAATATCCATGAACAAACAAAGGCTCAGGAGTATGAATGACTTCAAATAATTGATTTTCGCCGAATGAGGGTCCACAACCCAGTGGAAAATCTCGAATTGCCGAAACAGCCCTTCATTTGAATTTAGGAGGGATAGCGGAACCACCCCTCTTCCAAACACTATTCACCACTCTTTTCGAACCTATCTTAATTATCACGAAGTTCTTACGTTCACAAAAAGAAAGTCGATTAATAGGGTCCCTATGATAGAATCGATTAATCAATACCATCTTAAACCAAATAAGAAGTAACATAGAACCCCTTCGAAAAAGAATGAATCCCTTACCTTGAATGATGAAATCCTTTTCCACGCGTTCTTATGATGACTATGATCTACTATCGATGAAGAAATGATCGACACTCCACTACACCACGATTGATCAAAGTATGAAATGAAGCAAATGATTAAGAATAAAATCTACGAGGAATGAAAAATTCGGCTATAATATAACAAAGAAAGGAAAAAGTTTCAATCAAGGAGATGGTCTCTAACATTCGGCCATAGAAGAAATATGAAGGAAAAATATTGTGTTTAAAGGATGAAAAAAATAGAGATAGCAAGAAAATAAAGATCAGAGGCTTATGATTTGATTTTCAAAGGTAAGAGATGAGCAAAGAAAAGGGTTTGGGACAATGGTGCATTTGGCAATAGGGAAGAAAGAAGAAAAGAAATGGTTTTTGTGTTTTGGTATTTCGGCACAAAGGAGAGTAACACAAAATGAAGCACTTGAGAGGTTGGCAAAATATGACCAAATGGTTAAAAGGAGAAGACAAAAAGATGAAAAACAAAGATGTTTACCCAAAGCATCAAGCACATTCGGTCAAAGAGAAAAAAATATGAAAAGAAAAGGTGTTTTGAGAAAACAAAGAAATGACCAAATGGGATTACACACTAACTACACATCCTTACCAAAGTCTACCACAAAATTCAGCACACCCCAGGTCCATAAAACCGTCCAAGTTCATGGACAAGCTTAGCCATTCCTACTTTCCAAAACACAACCCTTAAGATATGCCTTGTGTCCCCATTACCTTCCATAAGCATAGGATTTCCTTTCCCCAAGTTCAAGCTTATCTTATCCAATAATCACCTTGCCATAAAAGAAAAATCCAACCTTCCATAAGTAAGGTTTGACCGACACATGCAATATAGGTGAAAAAAAAATATAAAAGTCACCAAAATGCTATTCATGAGATTCGAACCTCTTCCCTCTAAACATGCTTATGGCACCAACTCCACCTTGCCACTAGCTCATCTTATGCAAACTTTTACCAATTAAATTCCCTTAAGCATCAGAGTCACTTGTTCCACTTCAATAAAGTACTCATTACTAAAATTTATTCTAATATCGAATAAATCCCAAGCCTTCTCAAGACTATATAAGCACACAAATTTAATCATTCACAAGTTAAGCACCAAAAACATGCAACATATCGATACTCATATTTTTAGGATGTTACACCACCAATCTTTTTTCGAGGTGCGATCAGGTCACCTTGAAATTGATCATTTTAATAAAAAATATTTTGATTTATTAAACCAATGATTTTGGTCTATGAAATTCGAGAAAACGGGTTCGGGAGTTCGTTATGCACGAGGAAGGATTAGCACCCTCGTAACGCCCAAAATTGGTACCTAATTGATTAATTAATATCTTAATGTCGAAAATTTGAAAAGATTTTAAAATATGGCCCTTTTGATTTTTCAAAACTTATAACCTTTAAAAAGACTTTCAATTAATTGAATAAAAGAAAAGTCGAATCTCAATAAGTTAGAGCACGACCTTTCGAATTTCCCAAACAAATATCCTTTGTTTTTTTTTTTTGAAATCCCTATCTCAAAATATCAAAATGTCATATCCAATAAGTTAGGATGCAACATCTTAAATTCAAAAAGATAGATTTTTTATTTGAAAATCATATATTTTAATTTCAAAAAGGGTATTTGAAACACCCCAAACCCACCCACGAGCCTTGATCGGATCTGGTATGTTCCCCGGTGTAAACCGTTTCAAATTCTTTTGTTACTTAGGAAAAACTTGTGTGTTTTGAAAGTAAGATTGTTTTGGGTTGGGATTGAGTTGAAAACAAACTTAATTCATTGTTAAAAATCCTTTACTTTAGGTGACAAAACGTTTGGGCTTTGTTTTTTTTTAAAAATAGATTTACTTTTCTTAATCTTTTAATAAAATAAGGTTTGTAAGCTTAACAAATAAAGACAGAATAAAATATTCCTACTAAGGCTTTATTACATCAAATAATTCCCAAAATTTAAATTCAAAATACTTAAAGTAAAAGAGTCCAAATAAAAGAAATCTAAACTTCACATGGCCTCCACTAAGCATCTGTCGGCTCGGTCCATCACTGGTCGTCACCTGAAAAGTAATCCCACAATGGGGTGAGTCAACAGACTCAATGTGTACACAAACACTAAGTCTTAACAAATTCAGGCATAACAAATCATATTCATACGTATCATAATTTCACATTTAGTGATTCAAGATAATGATGCAATCCCGAACCCAAACCTATATGTCATCCACCACACTCCACCCATACCATCCTGCACACCGTGGGGACTACTAAGTCAACCCTCCATCCGCTACACACCATCGAAGGTAGTCATTTGCAATGGCGTGCTCATCGCCCATATAAAATTCGTGGCATAGCCACCAGATAATTGTGTCATGAGACACCACATTCAGATAATGTAACAAAGTTACCACATTCGGATAATGTGACCAAGTCACCACATTCACTTAGTGAGTGAAGTCATCACATTCACTTAGTGAGACCAAGTCATCACATTCACTTAGTGAGACCAAAGTCATCACATTTACTTCCCCTTTCTCAAATAACCCGAATGCCCTATATTATTCATATCATGCATATCATACTTAATTTCACATTCATGTCACTTTTCACATGTTAAGTATAACATATTTCGTAATCCTAGTAGGAGTAGGAAAAACGTACCTGAGTACTTTGTACCATAACATGGTACTTTAGCCACATTCTTACACTTTCATATTAACATATATATCAAATTTAAGCCATAAATCTATTAAGATTAGTGTGGGGTACACACGGTACCTTAGCCATATTCTTACACTTTCATATTAACACATTTAATTTAAAACATAGCCATGAGCATTATTAAAACTTAGGGTAGGGTAGACACCGATTTGTAGCGGTTCACTTAAATCCGAAAAGCTTGATCTAATGCCTTAGATCTCAATTCCTACATTCTACCAACCTTAATATATTAGCATAAAGCCTATTCTATTATAAAACCAAATCCTAGTAGGATTTGTATTCTTAAACTTACCTTGTTGCCGTTTAGATGATTAATCAAATCCGGAAACTTGTATTCTACTCCTTTGAAATCGGCTAATCACTAGATTCCTTGAATCGGTTAGTTTTTCGATTTAAAACACATAATAATAGATCTACTACTAAAATAGGGTCTTGGCGAATATTCATACTCACTTACCTTAAGGATCTTAAATCCCGAAATTCACCGAATAACTAGGGAACACGCGACCTATGGTGTACCTTGGAAAAGAACTTCTCCTTCCATGATTCTATTAAGATTAATAATCGAAATTAGTCCCTAAATTTCGATAAGTCTAAAATATAAAAGAATGGAAACTAAACTTGGATCTTACCCTTATTTGAAGGAATCGATTGGACCTTCACTTTAACCTTGAGAGATTGACTATGGCTAAATGATGCTCTCACAACTTTTGACTTTTGGAGGATTAGAAAAAAAGAGAAGGAAGAATAAAAGCGTAGGAATTTCGACGAGAGAGGAGAATCTGCTTAAGAAATTCGCAAAGGAAGAGTGAATGAATGAATGAATGGCCTTCTTTCCCTTTTATAGTCGAAATTACTAGGCTAGAGTCCCCTACTTGGCCACCACTCTACCTATGTGATAATTATCACTTTATCAAAAGAATTAATCCAATAATTATCTCCTAATTAGCTGAAATTCTAAAGGAAATAAAACTCCTCTTTTAGAGCCCTCATGCCATCCACCTCTCTGCTCTTTGTAGCAAAATAAAACTTCTTTTATTTCCTTCCTAAGTGACTCGATCCCTGGCCCAAATACACGTGCATGTGGCGCCATTTCCAGAGGCCCTAAGTGGCATCTTCAGGCCACTTTTCCAAGCCTGTTTGTGTGTCAAATTTCACATACTTTTTCTCTTAAGGCCACCTTACCTTAATTTCCTCTTTTAAACTTTAAAAATCGACATTTCTAAGTCATTTCTAAGTTTCCAAAAATTTTCGTTTGGCTATTTAAACGTGACATTTCCTTACATTTCCAAGCTTCCAGAAATGTTCACTTTCCTATTTTACTTAGGTTTCCAAAATGTTAACTTTCCTCTTTTTGAAACTTAACATTTCTAAATTATTTCCTTACATTTCCTAGTTTCCAAAAATGTTCACTTTGAACTTAACATTTCCTTACATTTCCATACATTTCCTTACATTTCCATACATTTCCATACATTTCCTTACATTTCCATACATTTCCATACATTTCCATACATTTCCTTACATTTCCATACATTTCCTTACATTTCCATACATTTCCATACATTTCCATACATTTCCTTACATTTTCAAGGTTCTAAAAATGCACACCACACATCCATATCATAGTAAACATGCTATTTCATAAGATCAAGCAAAAATGCACACAATGGGATTCGAACCTCTTCCCTCAAAGTACTTCACTTGATGCCATAACCCTTGCATCTTAGGTGGCGTCCTTGCCACTTTTCCACATCACTTCTTGTTTTTAACTTAAAACCAATAATTGTCCAAAGCTTTCTCTTCCATCCTAGGATTTTAAAACCCTTAATTCACTTCCAAACACCTGCCAAAACCTACTACTCATGAATTATGCACAAATGCATAACCTCTAATCTAGGATGTTACAGTTCTACCCTCCTTAAAAATAATTTCGTCCTCGAAATTACTTACTAACAGTCGTACAATCCTTCTCACCGTACTTATGCTTATCTTTTGCACACTCGATCTTAATAGAACCATCATACTTTCCAGGCACAATCTCTAAGTTCACGCCCTTAGAACTTATTTGTAACGTTGCGATTTAATCGATTAAGAAGTTTTATGTATTAAAAAATTTTGTTTCAGCGATTAACGCGAAGAAGATTTATGGAAAGAATTTTTAGAAGTGGTTCTTCGTATTCATACATGCACACAGTCTTTACATTCATACATCCATCAATCAATTATGAACTTTCGTTCATTCAGAGAAATGTTGTAGTTTTCATTGTTGTTGTTTTTCCACTACCCAGGGGTATTTTCGTAATTTGTCCTACAAGGGTATTTTTGCACTTTATCGAAACAAGGTTCCTTGATGTTTTTGTCAATGAGGGTATCTTGGAAAGTTTGCATTCTCGGGGGTATTTTGAAAAATTTTGAAATCGAGGGTATTTTGGTAATTAACCCGAGTGAATTTGTAAATCTTAATAAATCACGGATATTTTGGAATTTACAAAACTTGAAGGTTGTTTTTGAGAATTTGTTTTCCAAATCAGTGTTGTTGCAAAAATTTTTGAAGATCGGGGGTCGTTCTGGTAATTTTGTAACTCGGGGGTATTTCGATAATTTGCAGGTTAGGGGTAATTTCGTAATCTCTTCTAAAATCAAGGTATTTTGTCATTTTGCAAATTAGGGTTTTTGAACATTTTATAACGTAATGAAATTTTGATAGGAACTGTGGGTATTTTGAAAATTTCATAAACCAAGGGCATTTTTGTAATTTTACCATTAAGGGTATTTTGTAATTTTATAAATCTGAAATATTTCAAGAAAATTTTATAAAAAAAATCTTTTTCAAATCAAGAGAATAATTTAGAAATTTTAAAACTAGGGTTTCCATAAAATACGACTAGTCCCTTTCGGGTTTTAGTTAGGGGTTTAGCCCGTGTATAAGTCCTCTTGGTTAGGGTGAACGGTTACTACGCACCAGGTAGGATTCGAGTAAAGAGGAGGTGAGTCGCTAGGACTGCTTAAATACCAAGCTCTTACTGAATCCACTCCTAAACATGCGTACAACAGTTACCACACCCTAGCTCGGCGACTTAATCACAGGTTTGTCTAATGGTCCTTAAATCTTATGTACTTGTGTTTTTGAGTAGACTAGTCCTAGGGTTCAACAGATCCTAGTTCACTAATCTACGTTGCCATAAAAGCCCATACATTTCACATATTCAAATCACTTGAAGTCGTGATGCTTACCTAGTGGATTTGAATTGGACACTTAGTGGGCCATGCCAGAAATTCACAAAATCCTTTTGGGCTTAACTTTGAAAATGATTTGGGCCTTAAACCCAAGGCTGAGAGTTTAAAATTGGGCTCTGATACCATATTGAAACACCCCAAACCCAGCCCACGAGCCTTGACCGGATCTGGTATGTTCCCCCGTGTAAACCGTTTCAAATTCCTTTGTTACTTAGGAAAAACTTGTGTGTTTTGAAAGAAAGATTGTTTTGGGTTGGGCTTGAGTTGAAAACAAAATTAATTCATTGTTAAAAATCCATTACTTTAGGTGACAAAACGTTTGGGCTTTGTTTTTATTTTTAAATAGATTTACTTTTCTTAATCTTTTAATAAAATAAGGTTTGTAAGCTTAACAAATAAAGACAGAATAAAATATTCCTATTAAGGCTTTATTACATCAAATAATTCCCAAAATTTAAATTCAAAATACTTAAAGTAAAAGAGTCCAAATAAAAGAAATCTAAATTTCGCATGGCCTCCACTAAGCATCTGCCGGCCCGGTCCATCACTGGTCGTCACCTGAAAAGTAATCCCACAATAGGGTGAGTCAACAGACTCAATGTGCACACAAACACTAAGTCTTAACAAATTCAGGCATAACAAATCATATTCATACATATCATAATTTCACATTTAGTGATTCAAGATAATGATGCAATCCCGAACCCAAACCAATATGCCATCTGCTACACTCCACCCGTACCATCCTGCACACCGTGGGGACTACTAAGTCAATCTTCCATCCGCTACACACCATCGAAGGCGTCATTGCGATCGGCGTGCTCATCGCCTATATAAAATTCGTGGCATAGCCACAGATAATTGTGTCATGAGACACCACATTCGAGATAATGTAACCGAAGTTACCACATTCGGATAATGTGACCGAAGTCACCACATTCACTTAGTGAGAACGAAGTCATCACATTCACTTAGTGAGACTGAAGTCATCACATTCACTTAGTGAGACCTAAGTCATCACATTCACTTCCCCTTTCTCAAATAACCCGAATGCCCCATATTATTCATATCATGCATATCATACTTAATTTCACATTCATGTCACTTTTCACATGTTAAGTATAACATATTTCGTAATTCTAGTAGGAGTAGGAAAATGTACCTGAGTACTTTGTACCATAACATGGTACTTTAGCCACATTCTTACACTTTCATATTAACATATATATCAAATTTAAGCCATAAATCTATTAAGATTAGTGTGGGGTACACACGGTACCTTAGCCATATTCTTACACTTTCATATTAACACATTTAATTTAAAACATAGCCATGAACGTATTAAAACTTAGGGTAGGGTACACACCTGATTTGCTTAGCGGTTCACTTAAATCCCGAAAAGCTTAATCTAATGCCTTAGATCTCAATTCCTACATTCGGCCAACCTTAATATATTAGCATAAAGCCTATTCGACTATAAAACCAAATCCTAGTAGGATTTGTATTCTTAAAACTTACCTTGTTGCCGTTTAGATGATTAATCAAATCCAAAACTTGTATTCTACTCCTTTGAAATCGGCTAATCACTAGATTCCTTGAATCGGTTAGTTTTCGGTTTAAAACACATAATAATAGATCTACTACTAAAATAGGGTCTTGGCGAATATTCATAGTCACTTACCTTAAGGATCATAAATCCCGAAATTCACCGAATAACTAGGAACCATGACCTATGGTGTACCTTCAGAAAAGAACTTCTCCTTCCATGATTCGGCCAAGATTAATAATCAAAATTAGTCCCTAAATTTCGATAAGTCTAAAATATAAAAGAATGGAAACTAAACTTGGATCTTACCCTTATTTGAAGGAATCGATTGCACCTTCACTTCAACCTTCAGAGATTCGGCTATGGCTAAATGATGCTCTCACAACTTTTGTAACACCCTAAAAATTCGAGTATTTATTTTATTGCATGATTTTGGTGCTTAGATTATGAAGGAAAATTTTCTTACTTCTTTTCATAGTTATTATAGTTCTGAAGAAGAGTTTAAAATTATTCGGGAAAGGAAAAAATTTTTTTTTGAGAAATAAATGAAGTGGATTAAGTGACATTGATACTTAAGTAAAAATAAGTGTCAAAGTGTAGCATAAGATGAGTAATGGTAAGGTGGTGTTGGCGCATGAGTTGTGGCATGAGGGGAGTGGTTCGAATCCCTTGGTTAGCATATAGGAAATTTTATTTTTTTGCTTTATTTTATGCATGTGTCGGCAAGGGGATAAGGATGGATGAGTTGTATTGTTTCATTTTTGGTAAGTAAGACTAAAAGAAAAAGGAAATTTTTAACTTATGGTATGGAGTCAAAGAACTTTGGAAAGATATGGGGACATGAGGCAAGTATCAAGGGAAATGTTTTGGAAACAAATTCATGGTCATTTGACCAATGAATTTGGATGGCAATATGGCTAGGGGAGGAGGTTGGCCAAATATGCTAGTAGCTTGGCTAGGGTAAGGATTTTGTTTTGGTCATTCCTAGCATTTTGTACAAGCTTTGATTTTTTTTTCTTTCTTTCTCTCAACCTTCTCTTTGGCCGAATTTGAGCTTTTGGTATGCCAAAATTCTCTTGACCATTTGGTCATTTTTGCTATCACATTAGTATTCTTTTGGTGCCTTTTTCATTTTGCCGAAATTACAACATCAAAGGTCATTCTTTTTCTTCCTTCCTCCATTGCCGAATGTACCTTGCCCTAAACACATCTCTTACTTTCTCTTTTCTTCTTATGAAAACCGAATCCTCATCATCATCCCTTTCACTCATCTTTTAATTTTCTTTTCAATCATACTATCTCCATAAAAATCTCTCATGGCCGAATGTTAGTGTGCCTTACCGAACCATTTTTCTCTTCTCTTTAGTTTTCATAGCCGAATCTCTCTATTCATAAGCATCTTTCTCAATCATCTCTTTTCAACCATGGAGAATAGGTAAGAGTTCTTTTAAGTTCATGTTAATTAATAGTGGTTTTGGCAGAATATGGATGGAGGTAAGAAGGATTTCTTGGATCGAAATAATAGTTCATTTTATTAACGTTTCTCTTTATTATACTTTAGTGCGATAACGGAAGATCAGAACTCGAGTGTTCGTGTGTATCTTGGAGCGTTGGAATCGATTTAAGGTGTTGAAGGAATGTTTTTGGTCGACTCTCTTTTTTGAGAAGCAAGAATCTTGTGGTAAGGAAATCTCGCCTTTAAGATCTTTAGTATTTTCGATATATTATTATTAGGATTAACAATCTTTTGAAATTGAAGACATTCAAAATAGGGAAGAAAAGGGCGGTGTTTTGTCTTCGTAAGAGGGGCGGATTCGCTATTCCCCCTAAATATAAAAGAAGGGCTATTTTGGGAATCTGAGATTTTCCACCGGGTTGCGGACCATCTTCCGAAGGAAATCAATTATTTGAAGTAGTACGAACTTCCGAGCCTTTGTACGTTAATGGATTTTCAGCGAATAACGAATCGATAAATGAAGAGAAACCAAAAATTGAAGTGATTCAAAATCAAGAGGGTAAGGATTTGGATCGATTATCGATAGTGTATTTTTTTATACATGATAGTGTTCTAACGGATCGTAATATGTTTTAGGTGTTGAGGAGTGAGAAGGATTAGTACTCACGAAATCGAGGTGTGTAACTTCACTTTTTTTTCTCGGGTTGGATGACAATTGTGGTATTGGGTAAAATCGTAAAAACGACTAGATCGATATAATCGTAATAACTGGTATTTGGTAAAATTACATGAAAACGGTTAATATGGTGAAAATTTCGAAAAAGCCCTCGATGAGTTAGATGGTAAAATATGAATTTTTATGTCCTCGTAAAATGGGCCGATAAGTTTGATAATTGGTAGACGGGCCGGAAAATATTGTTTGTTAGTAAAATGGGTCAAAATCCCTGATAATAATAAGTGGGCCAAAATCTTTGCTAGATCGATTATTGGGCCAAAATCTCTGCTAGATCGTAAATGGGCCGTAATCTTTGTTAAATTGTTAAACGGGCCAAAATCTTCGCTAGATCGATAAATGGGCCAAACTCTTTGCTAGATCGTAAATTTGGGCCTAAGATGTTAAATTGTTAAATGGGCCAAATGTTATTTTGTAATTTTGGGCCTTAATAAAAAATTGGAAATATTGACTCCTATGTTAATGGGCCTTTTTAATAAAATCATTATATGATCATAGACTACTTTGCATACATGTTGCATGGGTTGGGAAAATGATGAAGAGAAGAAAGGCCTATTGCCAAAATCTAGTTCGGTGGCTCTGCCACAAAATTATTAAATGGCTATTTGCCTCTGCCTATTGCCAAAATCTAGTTCGGTGGCTCTGCCACAAAATTATTAAATGGCTATTTGCCTCTAGCTCGGTGGCTCTGCCACAAAATTATTAAATGGCTATTTGCCTCTAGTTCGGTGGTTCTGCCACAAATAATAATTGGCTCAATGCCTTTAGTTCGGTGACTTTGTCACAATCTAGTCCGGTGGCTCGCCACAAATATAAAAGGCTTAATGCCTACGATTGGTGTGATGGCGGGGTGGGTTGACTTGATCCCCACAGGTGTGATGGTTGATGCGGGGGTGTGTAGCGGATGGAAATTAGGTTTGGGAGGAAAATTCATTTTGCATGCATATCATTATTGTTGATTACGCTAATGGGCTCAAGCCCAAATCTATAACTTGATAATCGGCCCGATGGATAAAGAAAGTGAGTTATACTTTGAGTTCTAAGTAACTCACTCCTCAAATTTTTCTTCATCTTAGGTAATGGAAGTTGGCGTGGACTTGGGCGAGGATGACTTCGTGGAGGCCATGCTGCAAAACATGGGTTTATTAAACTCCGAACTTTTTAATAAGTACTTTTTATAAATTACTATTTTGGGTTGATGTAATAAGGGCCTCTATTAATATTTCATGGACTTTTATGTGTGGTTGGTTTAAAACTATATTTTGGACATTTCAATATGGGCTAATGATTATATGATGTTTTTCTTAAAATAATTTGGGTTTCAAATATATGAAATTCCTTTAAATATTTTTAAATATTTTGAACTCTTTTATAAAATTAATTTTACTTAAGGATTTTGATAATACAATATAAATGATGTTTTCTACTAATATTTTCTAATATACATCGATATAAAATAACTCTTTTGGTTTTTATTAAATCTTGAAATAAAAATCATTGTGAAGATTTCAATTCACTAAAATTTTTAAGATAGTTCGATCCATGTAACAAACCAAATCTAGTCTTAACGCATAGACCGGGTTTGGGGTGTTACATTTAATGGTATCAGAGCCAGTTTCAAAAACTCGGCTGTGGTTTGGGTTCACAAATAATTTCTGTATGAATTCATTCAATTATGTTTTAAAGATCAGTATGGCACCACAAGCACCCGGTAACAAGTCAAGTAAGTATTTATTACTTAATGATTACTATGATGATCATAGGAACACTCTAGAACTTCTAGTTTTAGATGTGAAAAATCGTAGAGATTGAGACTATAGGATATGTTGCGAAAAATAACTTTATCTCTTAAATCTCATAAAACATCGTTAATAAACACTGAAATAATTTTACGATTCATAAAACTTGTAATCGATAAAATGAATAAGCCATCATGAGCACTAGAGGGCGTGGCCGTGGGCGCAGTGAACATGGCCGTGGTAGAGGCCGAGGTGCTACTGTTGAAGCACCAAATCATATGCCGAAAATGGATGCACTGCGTCATTTGAGAGTGAGGCGGATCACGCGATCACGTGGAAGAAGATAATGCTTTGACACAAGCAATCTGCGAGTCCTAGAAAGGGTCGCCGGAACTAGAATTGGGCCAACAACTCGTGGGTCAATTTCAGAACGACTCAAGTCAAATAATGCAGAAGTTTTTAGAGGAGTTTTCGGTGTAGCTCCGAATGTAGCTGAATATTGGCTCAAAGCGGTGGAACGGATTATGGATGATATGGAATGCAGTGTTGAGCAAAAACTGAAAGGAGTTGTGTCCTTGTTAAGAGACGAGGCGTATCAGTGGTGGCTCACTATTCGAGAAGGCACCAAAGCTGCACTGATTACTTGGAAATTCTTTAAAGCTGCCTTCCAAGGAAAATATGTTGGAACGAGTTATGTAGATGCCCGAAGGAAGGAATTTTTGAATCTTGTACAAGGGAGTAAAACGATGGCGACATATGAAGTCGAGTTTTACGTTTGAGCCGCTATGCTTGGACAATTGTATCAACAGATCATGAGCGTTGTATGCGTTTGAGGATGGGCTTAATGATGAGTGAGGGTTACGATTGCTCCACGACAAGTTAGAACTTTTTCCACGCTTGTGGAGAAGGCCAAGATAGTCGAGGAGGCTAAGAACTCAAAACATCAGAACCGAGAAAGATTTAGAAACAAGAGAGAGACACAGCAGTCTGGTTCTTCAAAGAGATTCTAGAAGAGACCTCGGAATGATGAACCAGTTCAAGGTAGAACACCGGTAATAAATAATCGAAGTTGAGACTGTGCTGAATGTGGAAAAAGACACTTTGGAGAGTGTTGGAGGAAAACGAGCGCTTGTTACAAATGCGGTTCGATGGATCATCAGTATAAAAATTATCCTCAACGTATGGATACGACTCAAGAAGTTCGTAATAATGATGCCTGATCGACCGGAGGTACTCGGCTGACCACCGAGAGGTCGTGGACCGGTCGTGGTGGTAATGGGGCTGGTCGTGGTCAAGGTGCACCGGTCGAGGTAATGGTCCTAGAGGGAACGCGGATGCAAGATAGCCTGGACTGGTCTATGCAGTTAGACACCGCGAGGACGGCAATGCGCTAGATGTGGTAACTGGTACGTTCTTCATCTTTGATGTACCTGTTATTGCCTTAATAGATATTGGTTCTACCCACTCATATGTTGCTAGTGCCATATCTGGAAACCTGAATCTAGAATCTAAAATTACCGATAGTGGGATGACGATAATTAGTCCTTTAGGGACGATCGGTAATTGTTAATAAAATGTTTAGAGGCGTGCCTTAAAAATTCAAGAGGAGGTATTCTTGGTGAATTTGATGGAATTGCCTTTCGACGAGTTCGATCTCATTACAGGCATGGATTGGTTGGTCAAACATCGAGGCGCAATTGGATTGTCTGAAAAGCGGATGTCAATAAGAACCTCGGATGATAAGGAAGTCATCATGATTGGCAAGCGAAGGAACTACTTGGCAAATGTGGTATCGCGTTGAAGGCAAAGAAGTTGGTTTGGAAAGGATATGGAGCATTCCTAGCCTTTATCGTGCTTTGGATGCCAAAGAGTTATCTGTGAATGATGTGAGAACGGTGAAGGAATTTCGGATGTTTTTCGAAGAACTTCCGGTATACCTCGGATCGGAAGTAGAATTTGGCATTGAGCTTTTGCAGGAACCGCTCCGGTGTCCATTGCTCCTTATAGGATGGCAAGAAGGAGTTGGCGAGCTTAAAGCTCAAATTCAAGAATTGCTGGATCGAGGATTTATTCGACCAAGTGTGTCTCCGTGGGGAGCTCCAGTTTTGTTTGTCAAGAAGAAGGATGGATCGATGCGTATGTGCATTGATTATAGATAATTGAATAAATTGACGATCAAGAATCGGTATCCTCTGCCGAGAATTGACAACCTGTTAGATCAATTAAAAAGAGCTTCAGTCTTCTCCAAAATTGATTTGAGATCGGGTTATCACCAGCTCAAGGTGAAAGAAGCGGATATTTATAAGACGGCATTTCAGACTCGTTACGGACATTATGAGTTTGTAGTGATGCCGTTTGGATTAACCAATACACCAGCTGCATTTATGGACATGATGAACCGAGTCTTTCAGCCATATTTAGACCGGTTTGTGGTAGTGTTCATAGATGACATATTGGTTTATTCAAGAAATGATGAGGAACATGACACGCATTTGCGTATAGTATTGCAGTTACTTCATGATAAGCAACTTTACGCCAAATTCGATGAAATGCGAATTTTGGCTAAAGGAAGTGACTTTCTTAGGTCATGTGGTATCAATTTGAAGGAATAAGGGTGGATCCTCGAAAATTGAGGCTATTCGGATTGGAAACCACCAACGTCGGTGGTGAAATTTGGAGTTTCTTGGGTTTGGTGGTTACTATAGGCGTTTTGTAGAGGGTTTTCGTTGATTCTTTGCACCTAACTAAGCTATTGCGGAAGGGAGTTCCGTACAATTGGACTAAAAATAACAAGAGAGTTTGAGAAATTGAAGAAGATCCCACGGAAGCTCGGTTTTGATTGATAGGAGGCTAGAAATGAATTCACTATTTATTGTGATGCATCTCACACAGTGCGGATTGTGTGTTGATGCAAAATGGAAAGGTGGTGGCCTATGCTTCTCGTCAATTGAGACCGCACGAAGTAAATTACCCTACTCATGATTTGGAGTTAGCTGCTGTGGTCTTTGCCTTAAAGATTTGGAGGCACTATCTCTATGGTGAGAAGTCTATAATCTACACGGATCACAATAGTCTTAAATACCTCCTTACCCAAAAGGAGTTGAATTTGAGACAAAGAAGATGGGTAGAATTATTAAAGGATTATGATTTCTCAATCGAATATCATCCTGAAAGGCTAACATGGTAGCTGACGCGTTAAGTCGTAAGGCAGTATCTGATTTGAGAGCAATGTTTGCTCATTTGAGTTTGTATGAGGATGGGAGTTTGTTAGCAGAACTTCAGGTGAAGCCATTGTGGCTAGAACAAATCAAGGAAAAACAGACATCAGATGAAAAGTTGGGACCTTTACTTTAGCAAGTTGAAAACGAAGAAATCGAGGATTTTGGAATAAACAAGGATGGTGTGTTGTGCTTTCGAGGAAGAGTTTGTATGCCTAAGGACTCAGACCTGAGGCAAATGATTCTTCGGGAGGTGCATAGTAGCCCTTATGCTATGCACCCCGGAGGAAATAAGATGTATCGAGATCTCCATGAACAATATTGGTGGCGGGGTTGAAGCGTGAGATTTCAGAGTTTGTGGGAAAATGTATGACTTGTTAGCAAGTGAAGGCAAAACATCAATTACCGTCTGGATTGTTACAACCGGTAAGGATTCCTCTTTGGAAATGGGAGTGGATAACTATGGATTTTGTTAATGGGTTACCTTTAACACCTACTAAGAAAAATTATGTTTGGGTAATTGTTGATCGTTTGACGAAGACTACTCATTTTCTTCCAGTTCGTACGGACTATTCATTGCAGAAGTTGGCGAAGCTGTACGTATCTGAAATTGTGAGGTTGCATGGGGTACCCGTATCTATTATATCAGACAGGGATCCCAAATTTACATCACGATTTTGGAAAGCTCTGCATGAAGCCTTGGGGACAAAGTTGAATTTTAGTATGGCTTTTCATCCTCAGTCTGATGGTTAGTCAGAGAGAGTAATTCAGATATTGAAAGATATGTTAAGAGGATGTGTAATCAACTTCAGGGGTAGTTGGGAGATTATCTACCACTGGCAGAATTTGCGTATAACAACAGTTATCAGTCTAGCATCCAAATGGCACCTTACGAAGCATTGTATGGTCAAAGGTGTCGTTCTCCTATTTGTTGGACTGAGTTGGGCGAACGACAATTGTTGGGTCCTGATATGATATCGAAAACAGAGGATAAAGTAAAGGTTATTCAAGCACGGTTGAGGGAAGCCTCAGATAGACAGAAGTCGTATGTAGACCTGAAGCGTAAGGACATCGAGTATGCTGTGGGGGGTCAAGTTTTCTTGAAGGTCTCACCTTGGAAAAAGATTTTCAGGTTTGGAAAGAAGGGCAAGCTAAGTCCTAGGTACATTGGACCATATCGTGTCTTTGAAGCGTGTTGGTCCGATGGCTTATCGATTGAGTTACCTCCGGAGTTGGGTCAAATTCATAATGTTTTCATGTTTCCATCTTTGAGGCGCTATAGATCGGATCCATCTCATATAATATCGGTTGAGGAAGTGGAATTAAATGCGATTTGTCTTTTCAAGAAGAACCGGTGGAAATCTTAGGCCGAGATGTTAAAGTGCTAAGAAAGAAAACCGTACCATTGGTCAAAATTTTATGGCGTAATCACGGAGGCGGAGGAAGCTACGTGGGAGCCCGAGGAAACTATTAAGCAACAATATCCTCACCTCTTTTAATCGGGTAAATTTTGAGGATGAAATTTTCTTTAAGGAGGTAGAGTTGTAACACCTAAAAATTTGAGTATTTATTTTATTGCATGATTTTGGTGCTTAGATTATGAAGGAAAATTTTCTTACTTCTTTTCATAGTTATTATAGTTCTGAAGAAGAGTTTAAAATTATTCGGGAAAGGAAAAAAAATTTTTTTGAGAAATAAATGAAGTGGATTAAGTGACATTGATACTTAAGTAAAAATAAGTGTCAAAGTGTAGCATAAGATGAGTAATGGTAAGGTGGTGTTGGCGCATGAGTTGTGGCATGAGGGGAGTGGTTCGAATCCCTTGGTTAGCATATAGGAAATTTTATTTTTTTGCTTTATTTTATGCATGTGTCGGCAAGGGGATAAGGATGGATGAGTTGTATTGTTTCATTTTTGGTAAGTAAGACTAAAGGAAAAAGGAAATTTTTAACTTATGGTTGGAATCAAAGAACTTTGGAAAGATATGGGGACATGAGGCAAGTATCAAGGGAAATGTTTTGGAAACAAATTCATGGTCATTTGACCAATGAATTTGGACGGCAATATGGCTAGGGGAGGAGGTTGGCCGAATATGCTAGTAGCTTGGCTAGGGTAAGGATTTTGTTTTGGTCATTCGTAGCATTTTGTACAAGCTTTGATTTTTTTTTCTTTCTTTCTCTCAACCTTCTCTTTGGCCGAATTTGAGCTTTTGGTATGCCAAAATTCTCTTGACCATTTGGTCATTTTTGCTATCACATTAGTATTCTTTTGGTGCCTTTTTCATTTTGCCGAAATTACAACATCAAAGGTCATTCTTTTTCTTCCTTCCTCCATTGCCGAATGTACCTTGCCCTAAACACATCTCTTACTTTCTCTTTTCTTCTTTTGAAAACCGAATCCTCATCATCATCCCTTTCACTCATCTTTTAATTTTCTTTTCAATCATACTATCTCCATAAAAATCTCTCATGGCCGAATGTTAGTGTGCCTTGCCGAACCATTTTTCTCTTCTCTTTAGTTTTCATAGCTGAATCTCTCTATTCATAAGCATCTTTCTCAATCATCTCTTTTCAACCGTGGAGAATAGGTAAGAGTTCTTTTAAGTTCATGTTAATTAATAGTGGTTTTGGCCGAATATGGATGGAGGTAAGAAGGATTTCTTGGATCGAAATAATCGCTCATTTTATTAACGTTTCTCTTTATTATACTTTAGTACGATAACGGAAGATCAGAACTCGAGTGTTCGTGTGTATCTTGGAGCGTTGGAATCAATTTAAGGTGTTGAAGGAATGTTTTTGGTCGACTCTTTTTTTTGAGAAGCAAGAATCTTGTGGTAAGGGAATCCCGCCTTTAAGATCTTTAGTATTTTCGATATATTATTATTAGGATTAACAATCTTTTGATATTGAAGACATTCAAAATAGGGAAGAAAGGGCGGTGTTTAGTCTTCGTAAGAGGCGATTCGCTATTTCCCTAAATATAAAAGAAGAAATTTGTTTAGAATCGGGATTTTCCACCGGGTTGCGGACCATCTTAGAAGGAAATCAATTATTTAAGTAGTACGAACTTCCGAGCCTTTGTGCGTTAGTGGATTTTCAACGAATAACGAATCGATAAACGAGGAGAAACCGAAAATTGAAGTGATTCAAAATCAAGAGGGTAAGGATTTGGATCGATTATCGATAGTGTATTTTTTTATACATGATAGTGTTCTAACGGATCGTAATATGTTTTAGGTGTTGAGGAGCGAGAAGGATTAGTACTCACGATATCGAGGTGTGTAACTTCACATTTTTTTTTCTCGGGTTCAATGACAATTGTGGTATTGGGTAAAATCGTAAAAACGACTAGATTGATATAATTGTAATAACTGGTATTTGGTGAAATTACATGAAAACGGTTAATATGGTGAAAATTACGAAAAAGCCCTCGATGAGTTAGATGGTAAAATATGAATTTTTATGTCCTCGTAAAATGGGCCGATAAGTTTGATAATTGGTAGACGGGCCGGAAAATATTGTTTGTTAGTAAAATGGGCGAAATCCGATAATAATAAGTGGGCCAAAATCTACGCTAGATCGATAATCGAAATCTCATTAGATCAAAATTGGGCGAAATCTACGCTAGATCATAAATGGGCGTAATCTACATTAAATTGTTAAGCGGGCGAAATCTTCGCTAGATCGATAAATGGGCCAAACTCTTTGCTAGATCGTAAATTTGGGCCTAAGATGTTAAATTGTTAAATGGGCCAAATGTTATTTTGTAATTTTGGGCCTTAATAAAAATTGGAAATATTGACTCCTATGTTAATGGGCCTTTTTAATAAAATCATTATATGATCATAGACTACTTTGCATACATGTTGCATGGGTTGGGAAAATGATGAAGAGAAGAAAGGCCTGTTGCCAAAATCTAGTTCGGTGGCTCTGCCACAAAATTATTAAATGGCTATTTGCCTCTAGTTCGGTGGCTCTGCCACAAAATTATTAAATGGCTATTTGCCTCTAGTTCGGTGGTTCTGCCACAAATAATAATTGGCTCAATGCCTCTAGTTCGGTGACTTTGTCACAATCTAGTTCATGGCTCGCCACAAATATAAAAGGCTTAATGCCTACGATTGGTGTGATGGCGGGGTGGGTTGACTTGATCCCCAGGTGTGATGGTTGGTGCGGGGTGTGTAGCGGATGGAAATTAGGTTTGGGAGGAAAATTCATTTTGCATGCATATCATTATTATTAATTACGCTAATGGGCTCAAGCCCAAATCTATAACTTGATAATCGGCCCGATGGATAAAGAAAGTGAGTTATACACTTTGAGTTCTAAGTAACTCACTCCCTCAAATTTTTCTTCATCTCGGGTAATGGAAGTTGGCGTGGACTTGGGCGAGGATGACTTCGTGGAGGCCATCTTGCAAAACATGGGTTTATTAAACTCGAACTTTTTAATGAGTACTTTTTATAAATTACTATTTTGGGTTGATGTAATAAGGGCCTCTATTAATATTTCATGGACTTTTATGTGTGGTTGGTTTAAAACTATATTTTGGACATTTCAATATGGGCTAATGATTATATGATGTTTTCTTAAAATAATTTGGGTTTCAAATATATGAAATTCCTTTAAATATTTTTAAATATTTTGAACTCTTTTATAAAAATTAATTTTACTTAAGGATTTTGATAATACAATATAAATGATGTTTTCTACTAATATTTTCTAATATACATCAGATATAAAATAAATCTTTTGGTTTTTATTAAATCTTGAAATAAAAATCATTGTGAAGATTTCAATTCACTGAAATTTTTAAGATAGTTCGATCCATGTAACAAACCAAATCTAGTCTTAACGCATAGACCGGGTTTGGGGTGTTACAACTTTCGACTTTTGGAGGGATTAGAAAGAAAAGAGAAGGAAGAATAAAACTGTAGGAATTTCGATAGAGAGAGGAGAATCTGCTTAAGAAATTCGGCAAAGGAAGAGTGAATGAATGAATGAATGGCCTTTTTCCCTTTTATAGCCGAAATTACTAGGCTAGAGTCCCTACTTGGCCACCATTCTTCCTATGTGATAATTATCACTTTATCAAAAGAATTAATCCAACAATTATCTCCTAATTAGCGAAATTCTAAAGGAAATAAAACTCCTCTTTTAAGAGCCCTCATGCCGTCCACCTCTCGCTCTTTGTAGCAAAATAAAACTTCTTTTATTTGCTTCCTAAGTGACTCGATCCACAGCCCAAATACACTTGCATGTGGCGCCATTTCAGAGGCCCTAAGTGGCATCTTGAGCCACTTTTCCAAGCTTTTGTGTGTCAAATTTCACATACTTTTTCTCTTAAGGCCACCTTGCCTTAATTTCCTCTTTTAAACTTTAAAAATCGACATTTCTAAGTCATTTCTAAGTTTCCAAAAATTTTCATTTGGCTCTTTAAACTTGACATTTCCTTACGTTTCCAAGTTTCGAAATGTTCACTTTCCTATTTTACTTAGGTTTTCAAAATGTTAACTTTCCTCTTTTTGAAACTTAACATTTCTAAATCATTTCCTTACATTTCCTAGTTTCCAAAAATGTTCACTTTGAACTTAACATTTCCTTACATTTCCATACGTTTCCTTACATTTCCATACATTTCCATACATTTCCTTACATTTCCATACATTTCCTTACATTTCCATACATTTCCATACATTTCCTTACATTTCCAAGGTTCTAAAAATGCACACCACACATCCATATCATAGTAAACATGCTATTTCATATGATTAAGCAAAAATACACACAATGGGATTCGAACCTCTTCCCTCAAAGTACTTCACTTGATGCCATAACCCTTGCACCTTAGGTGGCGTCCCTTGCCACTTTTCCACATCACTTCTTGTTTTTAACTTAAAAACCAATAATTGTCCAAAGCTTTCTCTTCCATCCTAGGATTTTAAAAACCCTTAATTCACTTCCAAACACTGCCAAAACCTACTACTCATGAATTATGCACAAACGCATAACCCCTAATCTAGGATGTTACAGTATTTGATCATTTAGACTTAATGAGAAAAATCGAAGCCCATTAAGTTAGGGCACGATTCCCTCAAAACTCCAAATGTCAAATATTGCCTTGTTTTAAAAAATAAATTTTTGGATAAAAAATGGCAATTAAATGATATATGTTTTAAAACAATGATTTGAGTAAAATGTATCACTAATACATTACAAAACACAAATATCAAAGAAATATACTACAATTACATGATATAATAACATTTAATACTAATATTGGCAATTAAGAGAAAGAATAACATAAAATAGCAAATGATACAAGTAATAAAAAATTTAAAAAAACGTTATTGCAAAATCTAAAATAGTTAATATATACATAATAAAATAAATATATATATTTTTAAATAAATAATATAAAAACTTTGAATAAAAATGTATAAGGATAACTTATAATAAGTATATAATATACCATTTAAAAATAGATAATATGCATATTTTAAATAAACAATATATGGAAAATTTTGTCTTAATAATAAAACAATTTAGATGATGTACAACATCCAAATTTTCAAATAATACATAATATGATTAAATTTAAATAATATATAATATATATAATATATAACAAATAAAAATAATAATATATATGATAAAACAATTTAACGTAAATAGAGAAAAGAAAAAAAGAAAAACAAGTTTAAAATAATTAAAATAAATGAATGAATAATGATTAAGCAATTAAATGGATAAATAAAAAAATTAAAAAAATGCATAAGTCAACTTAACTCCTGCAATATGAGGATTCAACGAAATTCCTCCACCAAAATTTAACTCAAACGGAAGCAACTCAAAAAGAAACGAAGATGAGCGAAGAACAAAATAAGAACAATCCACAGAAAATAAGAACGCAAAAGAGAGAGAAATTTGAGTGAATGCTCTCAAGAATTTTTATTACTCCAAACTCATGTGTCTTTTACAATGATGGGAGATGCCTCTATTTATAGTTGAGCCTACCCAAATCCAACAGGTACAGATCAATTACATCAACGGCTAAGATTAAAAGGTATCTACAAATTAAATCTCTAAGATTACAAAATCATATCTTCTAAGATTGCATACCATATCCTCTAAGATTGCATATCATATCTAAGATTGCATACCATAGCTTCTAGGATTGCATATCATATCTAGGATTGCATATCATATCTAAGATTGCACACCATATCTTCTAGGATTGCATATCATATCTAAGATTGCATATCCTTGAAGATTGTGTTCCCATATACGTCAAGCTTGTAGATGGACCTTCAATCTTTTAATGGGTCATTTCAATCTGGCCAAATGACATATTTTGGACTTTGTTTTATTATTTTGGGTTTATTATTTTTTTATTATTTTTATTATTTCTGGTTTTTTTCAATCCCGGGCAAAATGGTCTTCTTACAGCTGCCCCTCTTTGCTCATTGTCGTGAAACGAGAATAGAGCAAAGACAATAGAAGGTCTAATTTTGCCCGGTCTTTGCCGAGCCTTAACTTCTTGGTCCTCGTCTTCTTCAAATGGCTTCCAACTCCATTTCAATTTCAACGGTATTGGAATTTCATCTTGATTTCAATAAGTCTGATGGCTTAAATCTGTTTCACTGCAACTTCAGGAAGGCAGTATCCGTTATCTTTTAATCTGCTCCACTACAACTTCAGGGAGTTCAGACTAGTATCTTTGATCTGCTTCACTGCAACTTTAGGAACGTCAGATCTACTATTTTTAGTCTTCTCCCTTGCTACATCAGGAAGATAAGATTCGCCAAATTTGATCTGCTCTCTGCTACCGCTTAGGGAGATAAGATCTACAATCTTCAGTCTACCCCACTACTATCTCGAGGGGACAAAATCTAAAATTTTCAGTCTGTTTTCTTACTATCTTAGGAAGACCTCAATCTTCAGTCTGCTCCACTATCATCTCAAGGGAACAAAATCTGAACTTTCCAATTTGCTTCCTTACTATCTCAGGAAGACTTCAATCTTCAGGCTGCTCCACTACCATCTCGAGGGAACAAAATCTGAACTTTTCAATTTGCTTCCTTACTATCTCAGGAAGACTTCAATCTTCAAGATGCTCCACTACCATCTCGAGGAAACAAAATCTGAACTTTTCAATTTGCTTCCTTACTATCTTAGGAAGACTTCAATCTTCAGTCTGCTCTACTACCATCTCGAGGGAACAAAATCTAAACTTTCCAATTTACTTCCTTACTATCACATGAAGACTTCAATCTTCAGTCTGCTCTACTACTATCTCAAGGGAAAAAAATCTGAACTTTTCAATTTGCTTCCTTACTATCTCAGGAACACTTCATCCACCGCCATCTCGAAGGAACAAAATTTGAACTTTTCAATTTGCTTCCTTACTATCTCAAGAAGACTTCAATCTTTAGCCTGCTCCATTACCATCTCGAGGGAACAAAATCTAAACTTTTCAATTTGCTTCCATACTATCTTAGGAAGACTTCAATCTTCAGTCTGCTCCACTACCATCTCGAGGGAACAAAATCTTAACTTTTCAATTTGCTTCCTTTCTATCTCAGGAAGGCTTAATCTTCCGTCTGCTCCACTACCATCTCGAGGGAACAAAATCTGAACTTTCTAATTTGCTTCCTTACTATCTCAGGAAGACTTCAATCTTCAGTCTGCTCCACTACCATCTCGAGGGAACAAAATCTGAAATTTTCAGTTTGCTTCCTTACTAACTTAGAAAGACTTCAATCTTCAATCTGCTCCACTACCATCTCGAGGGAACAAAATCTGAACTTTACAATTTGCTTCATTACTATCTCAGGAAGAATTCAATCTTCAGTCTGCTCCACTACCATCTCGAGGGAACAAAATCTGAACTTTCCAATTTGCTTCCTTACTATCTCAAGAAGACTTCAATCTTCAGTCTGCTCTACTACCATCTCGAGGGAACAAAATCTGAACTTTCCAATTTGCTTCATTACTATCTCAGGAAGACTTCAATCTTTAGTTTACTCCACTACCATCTCGAGGGAACAAAATCTGAACTTTTCAATTTGCTTCCTTACTATCTCAAGAAGACTTCAATCTTCAGTCTGCTCCACTACCATCTCGAGGGAGATAAGACTGATGGCTTAAATCTACTCCGCTACTTCATGGAGATAAATTCTCTGTTTGATCTTGTTCCACTACTTCTCAGGGAGACAAGATTTGTCATTCGATATTGTTCCACTACTACTTAGAGTAACAAGATTTACAATCTTCGACCTATTCCCCTACTGGTCAAGGAGATAGGACTGGTGAATTCACTAGGACTGGTGAATTCACCGATGTTGCTACACCGTCCTCTAGAGGACATGTCCTGTAGACTCGAATGTATTATAAACAACATTTGCATGAATGCAGAATGTCATGAGAAGGATCCCTTTTCTAAATGTAAAATGATTAAGACGTAATGATCAGAATGAATCAAATGCTCCTAACTAAATGATATTATAGATGACATTTGCATGAATGCAGAATGTCATGAGAATGATCTCCTTCTTTCTCTCTTTTTTTTAATGTACAATGATTAGGATACAATGTTCGGAATGAATCAAATGCTCCTAATTGGAAGTGTATGAATGATATTTACATAAATACATGATCCATTTTTAATGTTTGGGTTATCACTACTCATAGTTCATCAAGGTTTTATCACTGATGCGTTACCATGCTTTCTCGTTCAGCTGGTATCTTTGACCGAAAGCCAAAAGAAACGATCAAATTTTGCTCAGCAAGCTTGCCCTGCTGTAATTTTAGAGTTCTTTCCACTGTACCTTTTGGGACATAAAGTTTGTACCTCCCATTGCAACTTTAGGGGAATAACATTTGGTTTCTTTCATGCATCCTGTTACCACTCAGAGGTATGGAATTTGTATCATCTTCAATCAAGTTGATCTGTTACACCATTCCCTGGATGTAATGACCCAATGTATGTGCCTGAAATTTGCATGAATGCAAGGTATCATTTTCTTTTCCCAAGAATGATCCCCTTTTACAATTGGGTTACCCAATAAAAATCTGAAGAGATAGTAATCTTTCAATATTTCCAACCCTTAGGCTTGGTGTGTTCTAAACAAAAGTCCTGTTTCAGATTCTCATATTATTTAGAAACTTCCAGAGTAATATGCGAAACTTCTTTTATGAAAGTATTATTAGTCCATTAATCGTTATTTCAATATAGAATGCTTGAAAAAGATCATAATAATGGATGTGAAAGAAATTAATCAGGAGCGTAGCTCGAAACAAATAAGTTAATCAAAGATAACCAAAGCAATGAAAGAACATTGATTGAGGTGTATCTTGAAAAGAATAAAATAATCAAAGATAGCCAAGTTCATAAAAGAAAATTGATTGGGGTGTGTAGGAGCCAAATTTTGATCGGGCCCTTACAATAAAAATTAAAAAAAATAATGCCCATTTTACAGTCCAGTATAAGACCCAAATTACACTTAAAGCCCGTTTTACCCTTGGACAATCAATTACAGTGATCCCAGACCAAAACAAGCCTAACCCAATACCTAAATGGACTAACTCAGCAGCCCAAACTAAGCCTAAACCTGTGACCCAGACCTAAAACCCAAACAGACCCCATACCCATTACACCTTTAGCCCAACCTATAGCCCAAACCTACACAGCCCAAAGTTAAATAGAAACAGTGAGCCTATGGTTTCTGAAACCCTAGGTGTAAGATCCGGGATTTAAGGGTTATGCATTTTAACTCAAATGTATGAAGTAGTGTGCTTGTGTACTGGGTGTATGTGTTTCGGGGGCTTTAGGAACCTTGGGGTGTAGGCAGGAGCCTTAGAAAAATGTTTGACTTTAAGCTGCTAGGGGAAAGAACTAGGGAGCTAGGCCTTAAGAAAAGGTGTGTGTGGGTTATGACACAAGAATTCAATTGGTAAAATGGCAAGGGAGGGGCCACTTGGAGCACAGAAGAGTGACACCTCAGGGAGTGAGAAGGGACCTAGGTTCGAGCAGCAAGGGAAGCATTTTTGGGGGTTGCCTTTTTGCGTCAAGAGAGGAGGTGTTGGACGACATGGGGACTCTAAATGGATGAGTGATAGACTTGGTCAATCCACTTGAAAATTCGGCTAAGAAGGGAGATAAGTGCTGACTCATTCAAACTCATTTGAATGAGTGGAAAAGAGAAGAAATAGGAGGAAAGGAAGAAATCTGATAGAGAGAAGAAGAGTTGCCCGAATGGAGGGGTCTTGGTATGGCATTTTCGGCCAAGAGGGAAGTGGCTAGGCTAGGGGCTTTAGGCGCCAAAACAAGGGGAGTGTGAGGCCATTTTCTCTATTTTCTTTTCATTTGTGCTTCTTGTCGAAATTCTTTTCTCTCTTGATCAAAAGCTGAAATATATCCTCCACTCTCACCGTAGCCGAAACCACACAAACCCCAACCCTTTCTTTTCTTCTTTGCACCGATTCCTCCATCCTCAAAAGCCAAAAGAACCTTTTCTATTTACTGAGACCATAGCCGAAACACCCATAAACCTTCACCCCTTTTTTTTTATTTTCATTTGCTAGAAGCCGAATAACCCTTTTCTGTTTCCTTGAGTGTTGGCCAAATCTCTCAAGGTATCTCTTCACTTCCTTTTTCGCATTCTTCTCCTATCTCTCAAACACTTTCACTATTGGCCAAATCTGTTAGACTCTATTCCATCGGATCTAATAGTTGGTAAGGGTTTCTTCTATTTCAATTTCTCTTCTTTCTCTTTTGGTTGCCGAAAGTTAGATGCCTAACTTAGTTCTTGTGTATTTGGCCGAACATGTGAAGAGCTATCGGGATTTGATCGATTAAGGTAAGGGGAATAGTGCCATTCAGCCAAAGGCCATATTTTCTAGTGTTAGCTGATTCTAGCTGTGGTGTTTTAGGAAAAGTTCGACAGAGATAAAAGGGGAGTCTCTGGGATTCAGATCTATTTCGGTAAGGATATCCAATTAAGTTATAGATGTGATTCGTTTAGATTTTTATGTGTTGATTAACCGAGTTCCTGATTAAATGGCATTCGATGGATGCAAATACCAATGGAGGAGAGAAAGGGGTAGTTCCTACCCCTAGATTCAAGAAACGTTCGATTTCTACGGTACGTGATTGGCCACCGGGTTGTGGGCCTAAGCAAATCGCTGTGATCCCTGCAAGCGAAAGTGTTAGTGTCGAAAGCGTGGTTCTCAGTGTTATCAGGTGTGTAACCCTACCCTAAATTCTCGATTAGTAATAATATTGTTAAATATGTGTTAATAAGGCTATGAATAAATATGGTTAAGGGTACCATTCAATGGTATGGTGTATTCAGGTACGTTATCCCTAACACTCTGTTAAATAATGGTTATCATCAATGATATGAAAGTATGTGTGTGCTTCGATATGGGTTTAGGATAAGCATATAGCATGATACCTGTGATACTATGTATGTTGCATGGGCACGAGGGTTATAATGGAAAGGGGAAGTGTTCCGGTGGTTTTACCATATTATCCGGTGACTTATGTCACAATATTATGTATCCGGTGACCTTGTCACATTATCTGGTGGCTATGCCACGTATTAAGGGTGATGTGCAGTTGACTACAACGACTGCCTTCGAGGGTGTGTAGCGGATGGAGGGTCGATTTAGTAATCCCCACGATGTGATTGGCAGGTACGGGTGGTGTGTAGAGGTTGGATATCTAGGTGGGTTTGGGTTGCATCATTATTTTTATATACATGTGATTTAAATGTCATAATAAAGACTATAATCGAATGGGAACTTGTGTTGGTACACATTGAGTCTGTTGACTCACCCTTCGTGGGCTAACATTTTGCAAGTGATACATAGTGCGATGGACCGGGTCGGCAGGGACTATATGGTGGCCATGCTCAGCAATATTTCAGTTTTTATATAATGAAACTCTTTTGTTTCTTTAGTATGTTTTCTTTCGAGGTTTATTTAGTATTTTAAATTTGTAATAAGGCCACTACTTAACTGTTTAAGTTTATGTTTTAAATTTTATTTCCATACGATAAACAACAAACAAGTAATTAAATATTTTTCTTAAAGAAACTTCAAATGTTTTATCACCTACTCAACTTACGTTTTCAACCTAATGAGATCTAGATACAGGCAAATCTTTTAATTTTTGAGATATGAAGTAAGTGTTTTAATGAAATACAAACTTGAACGGTATCTTGGTTTTCAACTTGATAAAGATACAAACTTGTTTTTATTAAAAACCGTCATATTTTATAAGAAGATGAGACGAGATAAAGCTAAGTTTTCTTAAGGAACATGTCAGATCCGGTCGGGGCTTGTGGGCCAAGTTTGGGGTGTTTCAATTTGGTATCAGAGCCCGGTTCAAAACTCAGTCTTGAGGGCTTTTGGGCCCAAAACATTTTTTTTCGAAAGTAAGTTTTACTAAAAGATGATCAGGTTTTCTGGCATGGCACCTGTGTCTCCGACCCAAAGTCCACCAGGTAAGTACCCCTAATTATTGTGTGATTTGTATGTGGGTATTACGGGATCGTAGATTAGTAGATTAGGAGCTATTGAACTCTAGGATTAGCTTACTCCAACACAAAATTACATAAAATTTAAAGACTAATCGAACAAACCTGTGAGTAAGTCACCGAGTTAAGGGTGTGCCAACAGTTGTGCGCATGTCTAGGATTGGATTTAGGGGAGCTTGGTATTTAAGAAGTCCTAGTGACTCACCTCCTCTTCGCTCGAATCCTACCTGGTGCGTAGTGACGGTTCACCCTAACCAAGAAGACTTAATCACAGGCTAAATTCAATAATTAAAACCCGAAAGGGACTAGCTACACTGTTTTATAAAAACCCTAGTTTTGGAATCACTGAATTACCCCTTGATTTGTAAAAAAAAAAAAAAAACTATTTTAGATGTTGAAAAATTTTTTTTCGAAATATCCCCGATTTACAAAATTACCGAATACCCTTGGTTTGTAAAACTACTAAAATACCCTCAATTTATGAAATTACCATACTACCCTCAATTTCTTTTACCAAAATGTCCCTATTTTGTAAAAATACCAAAAACCCCTATTTTGCAAAATCACAAGATACCCCTGATTTAGAAAATTACCAAAATACCCTATCGGACAAAGTACGAAAATACCCCTGGGTTGGAATGGACGGAAATGTTCAAAATGGTGAACGTGTGTAGTGGATAGTATTGATGAATGAATGTGATTCTCTGAGTTAGGGTAGGAGATTAGAACGAAAACTTTGTAATGATCGAAAGAACTACTAAACTTCTTTACATAAAACTTGTTCGGGGGTAATCAGTGGAACAGAAGCTAATGCATAAAATTTCTTAAATTAGATTAAATTGCGATCATAGACATGAGTTCTAGGGGACGTGGTCGTAATGTGTGTGGGCGTGGTAGAGGTTGAATGACCGTATCGAAACCAGTTAGGTCTGTCAAGGGTCCGAGAATGAGATGCCACCACCACCAGTTGTTGGTGTTGAGTATCAAGATCAGACGAGGGATGATCAGTATCGCAGGTGATGCTACGAGTTCTTGAGAGGGTGGCTAGAGCAGGTGGAGGTATGGGAGCTCGAAAATCTATATCTGAGCGACTCCGAGCTAATGGAGCTGAGGTATTCTGAGGTGTATCTAGTATGGTGCCCAATACGACTGAGTATTGGTTGGAGGTGACAGAGCAAATCATGGACGATTTGGATCTAACTGCTGAGAAAAAACTGAAAGGGGTGGTGTCGCTTCTCAGGGATGAGTCATACCAGTGGTGGCTCACGGTTCGGGATAGTCTTTGCAATGGATGATCTCACTTGGGAGTATTTCAAGGCGACGTATCAGAAGAAGTATATTGGGTCTAGTTATATTGATGCGCAGAGGAAGGCATTTTTGAGGCTGGTTCAGGGGAGTAAGTCCATAGCAAAGTACGAGGCGGAACTCTTAAGGTTGAGCCAGTATGCTCGAGGTATCGTGGCTACGGAGCATGAACGATATGTCAGGTTCGAGGGCGAACTGAGGGATGATCTGAGACTACTGATTGCTCTACAGCAGGAGCAAAAGTTTACCGTGTTGGTAGAAAAGGCTAAGGTAGCCGAAGGGGTCAAGGAATCTGTGAGACAGAATTCGGATAGGAATAGACAAAAGAGAGGTTTTGGATCATCGGGGTCATCCGAAAGTCTCCAGAAAAGACCTAGAGTTGATGGGCAGCAAGATCGGCAGGTTACTGTAGGAGGTCAGTATCGTACGTGTGCTCAATGCAAAAAGATGCATCCGGGGGAGTGTTGGAAGAAAACAGGGGGATGTTTTAAGTGTGGGTCCAAAGATCACATGACTAAGGATTGTCCTGTGGAAACAGACATGGGCCGACCAGCAAGTCAGGGTTTTAACCAGACTGGAAGAGATGGACAGCAGCCACCGAGGGGTCGTGGTCTGGTTAGCAGAGGTAATAGTTCTAGAAGAGGTCGCAGACATCGGGCAGAGGTGTTGGTAACACGGAGGCGAGATAGCCTGGTCTAGTGTATGCAGTTCGTCGGAGGGAGGATGGTGACGCACCAGACATCATAACAGGTACGTTCCTTATAGTTGATAAGCCTTTCTTTGCTCTAATTGATGTTCGCTCGACCCACTCATATGTTGCATGTAGAGTAGCTGAAAAACTAGGTGTAGTGTCTGAACTGTCGTTAGGGAGATAACTGTAGTGAGCCCGTTAGGTCAAACGGTGGTGGTGAATAGGATATTCCAGGGTGTGCCTCTAGAGATTCAGGGAGTGGTATTTCCTGTCGACTTGATGGAACTACCTTTCGGGGAATTTGATCTCATTCTAGGCATGGATTGGCTAGTGGAATATCGGGCTAAATTGGATTGCGCAGCTAAGCGAATGGAGTTAAGGACTCCGAAGGATGAGGAGATAATTATGATAAGAGAAAGAAGAAACTATTTGTCTAACGTAGTCTCCGTGTAAAAGGTTGATAAGATGGTGTGAAAAGGGTGTAAGGCATTTCTGGCCTTCGTTAGTGCTTTGGATGCAAAAGAATAGGGGGTTAATGGAGTTAGAACAGTAAGAGAATTTGTGGATGTCTTTCTGGAGGAGCTGCCAGGGTTACCCCCAGAGAGGGAGGTGGAGTTCGGAATTAATTTACTGCCAGGTACAGCTCTCGTGTCAATTGCTTCGTATTGGATGGCACCAAAAGAGTTGGTGGAGCTTGAGGCTCAGATCCAAGAGTTGTTGGATCGTGGGTTTATTTGACCCAGTGTGTCTCCAGTCCTATTCATAAAAAAGAAGGACGGGACTATGCGCATGTGCATAGATTACCAGCAGTTGAATAAGCTGACGATCAAAAACAAGTACCCGTTGCTGAGGATTGACGACTTGTTTGATCAGCTCAAGGGGGCTACAGTATTTTTAAAAATAGATCTAAGGTCGGGATATCATCAGCTTAAGGTGAAGGAAGCAGATATCCATAAGACAGCTTTCCGGACTAGATACGGACATTATGAGTTTTTAGTAATGCCGTTCAAATTGACGAATGCTTCAGCTGCGTTCATGGATATGATGAACCGGGTTTTCTAACCTTACTTGGATCAGTTCGTCGTTGTCTTTATAGATGACATTCTGGTATATTCCAAGTCCGAGGAAGAGCATGATGCGCATCTCTGAGTAGTATTGCAGGTGTTAAGGGAGAAGAAGTTATATGCCAAGTTTAACAAGTGTGAATTTTGGTTGAAGGAAGTTGCATTTTTGGGTCATGTGGTGTCTGCAGAGGGATAAGGGTGGATCCTCAAAAGATTGATGCATTATTAGATTGGAAAGCACCTAAGTCTGTGGTAGAGGTTCGTAGTTTCTTGGGGTTAGCAGGTTACTACAGGAGATTTGTTGAAGGGTTTTCGTCAATAGTAGCACCTCTGACGAAGTTGTTGAGAAAGGAGGTACCTTTCGTATGGGCGGATAAGCAGCAGGAGAGTTTTGAGAAGCTTAAGAGAGTATTAACAAAGGCTCCAGTTTTGATTCAGCCTGAAGCAGGGAAAGACTTTGTGGTGTATTGTGATGCTTCTCACACAGGATTGGGATGTGTTCTAATGCAAGACGAGAAGGTGGTCGCTTATGCGTCTCGGCAATTGAGGCCACATGAGGTTAACTATCCGACACATGATCTGGAGTTAGCGGCGGTAGTATTTGCTCTAAAAGTGTGGAGGCACTATTTGTATGGAGAAAGGTCAGTGATCTACACAGACCATAAGAGTCTGAAATATTTGTTGACTCAGAAGGAGCTGAATTTGAGACAGCGAAGGTGGGTGGAGTTGTTGAAAGACTATGACTGTTCAATAGAGTATCACTCGGGCAAGGTAAATGTGGTGGCAGATGCCCTAAGTCAGAAAATAGTGTCAGATCTGAGGGCGATGTTTGCACACCTTAGTCTTTATGATGATAGAAGTTTGCTAGCAGAGTTGCAGGTGAAGCTGACATCGCTAAGTCAGGTAAAGGAGAAATAGTTGGTAGATTGTGAACTAAGTGCTAAGCTGCTGCAAGTGCAAAATGGGGAGTTGGAAGACTATGGTGTAAACAGCGATGGAGTGCTGTGTTTTTGGGGCAAGGTCTGTATGCCAAAGAATAAGGAGTTAAGGCAGAGAATTCTTCAGGAATCGCATAGTAGCCCTTATGCTATGCATCCTAGAGGAAGTAAGTCATGCAGGGATCTACGGGATCTGTTTTGGTGGCCCGGTCTGAAACAAAAGTTATAGAATTTGTGGGGAAGTGCTTAACGTGTCAGCAGGTTAAGGCTGAAACCAAGTACCTTTGGGATTGCTTCAACCAATAAAAATTCCGCAGTGGAAGTGGGAGAGAATCACTATGGACTTCATTAGTAGGCTTCCCCTTACGCCTACTAAGAAGGATTCGGTATGGGTGATAGTGGACCGATTGACAAAGTCTGCGTATTTCATACCAGTGCGGGTTGACTATTCACTGCAAAGGTTGGCAATGTTGTATGTGGCAAAAATTGTGAGGCTGCATGGGGTGCCGATGTCGATTATCTCAGATAGGGATCCGAGATTTACATCTCAATTTTGGAGAGCACTGCATCAGACATTAGGCACCAGGTTGGACTTTAGTACGGCATTTCATCCGCAGACGGACGGCCAGTCTGAACGAGTAATTCAAGTTTTAGAGGATATGTTGAGGGTTGCGTGATAGATTTCAGAGGAAGCTGGGAGGAGTTCTTGCCTTTAGCGGAGTCTGCATACAATAACAGCTATCAAGCAAGTATTCGGATGGCACCATATAAAGCACTGTATGGACGGAAGTGTCGCACTCCTACGTGTTGGACAGAATTGGGGGAACGTCATGTTTTGGGTCCAGAGATTGTGGTAGAATCAGAATAAAAAGTTAAGGTAATCTGAGCGCGGTTGAAGGAGGCATCTGACAGACAAAAGTCGTATGCGGATCTCAAGCGGAAAGAGATAGAGTTTACAATGGGGAATCAGGTTTTTCTGAAAGTTTCGCCATGGAAGAAGGTGATGAGATTTGGTCGCAAGGGAAAGCTAAGTCCCAGGTTTATAGGACCTTATCGAATTTTGAAGCGGGTTGGACCAGTGGCGTACCAGTTGGAATTGCCTTTGGAATTAAAGTATATGCATGATGTGTTTCACGTCTCGATGCTACGGCGATACCGATCAGATCCATCTCATGTAGTGCCAGTTGAGGAAGTGGAGTTGAAACCAGATTTGTCTTACGAAGAAGAACCGGTTCAGATCTTGAAACGGGATGTGAAGGTGTTACGGAGGAAATCAGTTCCTCTAGTCAAGGTGTTATGGTGAAACCATGGATCAGAAAAAGCTTCATAGGAGTCGGAGGAAGCAATGCGACAGCAATACCCTCACCTATTCTAGCCAGGTAATTTCGAGGTCGAAATTATTTTAAAGAGGTAGAACTGTAAGATCCGGGATTTAGGGGTTATGCATTTTAACTCAAATGTATAAAGTAGTGTGATTGTGTGCTGTGTGTATGTGTTTCGGGGGCTTTGGAACCTTGGGGTGTAGGCAGGAGCCTTAGAAAAATGTTTGACTTTAAGCTGATAGGGGGAAGAGCTAGGGAGCTAGGCCTTAAGAAAAGGTGTGTGTGGGTTATGCCACAAGAATCCAATTGGTAAAGTGGCAAGGGAGGCACCACTTAGAGCACAGAAGAGTGAATCCTCAGGGAGTGAGGAGGGACCTAGGTTCGAACAGCAAGGGAAGCATTTTGGGGGTTGCCTTTTTACGTCAAGGGAGGAGGTGTTGGACGACATGGGGACTCTAAATGCATGAGTGATAGACTTGGTCAATCCACTTGAAAATTCAGCTAAGAAGGGAGATAAGTGTTGACTCATTCAAACTCATTTGAATGAGTGGAAAAGAGAAGAAATAGGAGGAAAGGAAGAAATCTAATAGAGAGAAGAAGAGTTGGCCGAATGGAGGGGTCTTGGTGTGGCATTTTTGGTCAAGAGGGAAGTGGCTAGGCTAGGGGATTTAGGCGCCGAAACAAGGGGAGTGTGAGGCCATTTTCTCTGTTTTCTTTTCATTTGTGCTTCTTGCCGAAATTCTTTTCTCTTTTGATCAAAAGCCAAAATATATCCTCCACTCTCACCGTAGCCGAAACCACACAAACCCCAACCCTTTCTCTTCTTCTTTGCACCGATTCATCCATCCTCAAAAGCCGAAAGAACCTTTTCTATTTGCTGAGACCATAGCCGAAACACCCATAAACCTTCACCCCTTTCTTTTATTTTCATTTGCTAGAAGCCAAATAACCCTTTTCTGTTTCCTTGAGTGTTGGCCGAATCTCTCAAGGTATCTCTTCACTTACTTTTTCGCATTCTTCTCCTATCTCTCAAATACTTTCACTATTGGCCGAATCTGTGAGACTCTATTCCATCGGATCAAATAGTTGGTAAGGGTTTCTTCTATTTCAATTTCTCTTCTTTCTCTTTTGGTTGCCGAAAGTTAGATGCCTAACTTAGTTCTTGTGTATTTGGCCGAACATGTGAAGAGCTCTCGGGATTTGATCGATTAAGGTAAGGGGAATAGTGCCATTCAGCCAAAGGCCATATTTTCTAGTGTTAGCCAATTCTAACTGTGGCGTTTTAGGGAAAGTTCAACAGAGATAAAAGGGGAGTCTCCGGGATTCAGATCTATTTCGGTAAGGATATCCAATTAAGTTATAGATGTGATTCGTTTAGATTTTTATGTGTCGATTAACCGGGTTCCTAATTAAGTGGCATTCGATGGATGCAAATACCAGTGGAGGAGAGAAAGGGGTAGTTCCTACCCCTAGATTCAAGAAACGTTCGATTTCTGTGGTACGTGATTGGCCACCGGGTTGTGGGCCAGCATCAGAAAGGGATAAGCAAATCGCTGTGATCCCTGCAAGCGAAAGTGTTAGTGTCGAAAGCGTGGTTCTCAGTGTTATCAGGTGTGTAACCCCACCCTAAATTCCCGATTAGTAATAATATTGTTAAATATGTGTTAATAAGGCTATGAATAAATATGGTTAAGGGTACCATTCAGTGGTACAGTGTATTCAGGTACGTTATCCCTAACACTCTGTTAAATAATGGTTACCATCAATGATATGAAAGTATGTGTGTGTTTCCGGTATGGGTTTAGGATAAGCATATAGAATGATACCTGTGATACTATGTATGTTGCATGGGCACGAGGGTCATAATGGAAAGGGGAAGTGTTCCGGTGGTTTTGCCACATTATCCGGTGACTTATGTCACAATATTATGTATCCGGTGACCTTGTCACATTATCTGGTGGCTATGCCATGTATTAAGGGTGATGTGCAGTTGACTGCAGCGACTGCCTTCAAGGGTGTATAGCGGATGGAGGGTCGATTTAGTAATCCCCACGGTGTGATTGGCAGGTACGGGTGGTGTGTAGAGGTTGGATATCTAGGTGGGTTCGGGTTGCATCATTGTTTTTATGTACATGTGATTTAAATGTCATAATAAAGGTTATAATCGAATGGGAACTTGTGTTGGTCATTACACATTGAGTCTGTTGACTCACCCTTCGTGGGCTAACATTTTGCAGGTGATACATAGTGCGATAGACCGGGTCGGCAGGGACTATGTGGTGGCCATGCTCAGCAAAATTTTGGTTTTTATATAATGGAACTCTTTTCATTTCTTTAGTATGTTTTCTTTCGAGGTTTATTTAGTATTTTAAATTTGTAATAAGGCCACCACTTAACTGTTTAAGTTTATGTTTTAAATTTTATTTCCATACAATAAACAACAAACAAGTAATTAAATATTTTTCTTAAAGAAACTTCAAATGTTTTATCACCTACTCAACTTACGTTTTTAACCTAATGAGATCTAGAATTGGGCAAATCTTTTAATTTTTGAGATATGAAGTAAGTGTTTTAATGAAATACAAACTTGAATGGTATCTTGGTTTTCAACTTGATAAAGATTCAAACCTGTTTTTATTAAAAACCGTCATATTTTATAAGAAGATGAAATGAGATAAAGCTAAGTTTTCTTAAGGAACATGTCAGATCCGATCGGGGTTTGTGGGCAGGGTTTGGGGTGTTTCACTAGGCGCCGCAAGAACCTCACGCCCACCATCAGTCACACCGTAAGAACCCCTAGTCAAGCCACGATTCGCTGGAGTAATGCCTCTATCACCGTCGTACACTTCGTCTCCACCTGCACAAAGAGAGAAATAACAGAAATTAAAAAGGATTTTGTATTTTATTTTTCATTTTCGGCTATATAAGGCCGATTCGAAGTAATGTAAAGGGGATCCCCATTTTTATAGAAAAAAAGAGACTGAATACAAAAGAAAATATATTAGAAGGTGATTTTCGATTTTAAGATTAAATTTTGGATCATATTCTGTTAGTTTTTGTTTATTTTTCCTTTGCATGCGAAAGTAAAAGTAGAAAGGAGGGATACCTGGAGTCGAAGTCCGCTTTCTTCATTATAATCGGAGTAAAGGGTGGATTTCGGGGGGTTGGATACCTTTAGACGTCGCCAATCGTTGTCCTTGGAAACGTTTTGGAAATCTGATCGGGAGTCTTGGGGATCGGCCGATTAGAGGAAAAGTTAGGAGAGTTTTAGGTTTTTTTTTTTCCTTTTTCTTTCTGTTTTAGTGACCAGATGACTAGGGATTTAGGTTAATTTTTTTATTTTATTAAGTTACATGAAACGACACCGTTTAGGGCCTGTTTCAATGGCTCTAAAACAGTGCCATATGGAGCCTCTAAACCGAGCCCACCCGATGGGCAAAAAGATCCGCGTGTTTTTATGTAAATGGTATATTTTCGAAATAGGCCCTTCCGCATTATTAATTTGTTTATTCCAGTTTTATTTTTAATTTTAATTTGGCCCTACAAGTTTAATTAATTTCCAATTTAGGCCGTCAGACTGCATTAAAGGCTAAATTTATTACAACGCCGTTTTGGAAAAAGGCATAATTGCCTATTAAATCCCTATGGTTTAACGCACGTTTTTTATTCAATCCTTTTAATCTGTTTTAATTGCTATTTTAACCCATGCTTTCTTTATTTTATTTTATTTTTATACTTTTATTTTATTTTATTATTTTACATTGTATTTAATCATGTTAAACGTTCTATATTATTTTCCTATATTTATTAATTTATTAATAGTACTAAATTCACACATATATATATATATATTATATGTAATATCTTTGTAACACCTCAAACTCGACCCAAACACTACAATCGGATCGGTATGTCACTAAAGAGATGTTGTAAAACATGTCGCATTTTGGAAAAGCAGTTATCGAGTTTAAACATTTATCTAGGAAAACTTAATAATTTATTAATTCAGTATAAAATATAAAGTTATAAAATGCCGTAATGAATTTTAAACAAAAACTGAAATCTTATACATGCCTTAACTTAATTTAAACATAAACTGTAAAAACCCAGTAATAAAAGCCCAACATAAACCCAAAACATCAGTAATAGTCTAGTGGCCCATGGCCTTATTACAACAAAATTTAAAACCCATTAATTAAAAATATAAAATAGTAATCTAGAGTCTTTTCGCTGAATCCAAATGATCTTTTGCATGGCCACCTTGCGCTCCTCTCCAGCCCAGTCCGTTGCACTAGGTGCTACCTAAAATTGTTAAAATAATTGGTTAAGTCGCGAGATTCAGTGTGCAACCCTCATGCACCATTAGACTTGGGCCTTAGCCCCACAGAAACCAAATAACAGGTTAATATATATATATATATATATATACATAACCAAAAATATATGCAAGCCCAACCCAGATCCTAGGTTTCCATCCGCTACATGCCACCCTTACCTGCAATGCACACCATTGGGGATTTCTACAATCAACCCACGCCGCTACACACCATCGATGGTAGTCATGTCTGCAGATTAAGTCGCTCATCGTCAGAGTTGTGATAGAGTCACCAGGCTGAAATGGCATAAGCCACCAGAACAGATCACTTCCCTTTTCATCAATTTCCCAACCCGGGCATACAAGTGAGATCGTCATACAAAGCATATCGTTTTAACAGAATAATCACCGAAATAGATGAAGTCACTAACTTTGTGGTTAGCCGTTACCCTTCAAGGGTTTTCACTTGTTATCTTTGGGATTTCGGCATTTAGTAGAGTGTAGTAGATTTATACAAATATATATAATAGCAAACAATCTAACAAAGGAGAAAGGTTACACACGATTAGTATCAATACCCTTGCTAAACCGATCTACTACTTTGCTCAAAAGCGGAAAGATGTGAAAATAGGGCCTCTCCTATAATCAGCCAAGGGTTAATAAATACCCGAATTTTGCAAGTGAAAGAATTAGTAAATCTCCATACCTTAAAATCCCGGAGGTAACACGATTCGAGTGTTATCGAACTATATCTTGGAGATCTATACGATTGGCCCTACTTCAGATCCTGGAATGCCAAAAATAAGAGAACATAAGGATTAGTTTCTAAATAGCCATTCGGCTAGGGTCTTTGAAAAGTCGAAAAGATTTGGAAACTCAAAATCAACACTTACCCATTGCTTCCTTCAAGATTAAGACAAGCGGTCTCCATCAAGAAAATTCGGTAACCGGAGGTGAGATCTAAGAATTTCGACTTTTAGAAGATTTAAGAATTAAAGAGATGGCTAAGAGAGATTCAACCAATGAATATTAAGGAGAAGAATAGAATAACTGAGATGTGATTTCGGCTTTTAGGGATTAGAAGAAGAATAACAATAGAGGTTAAAAGATTCGGCCAACCAGAAAATTTTAGAGAGGAAGAAAGGGTGAAGCAGATGGTGGTTTCAGCTTTTGAGAGGAAGAAGATGAGAAAAGAGAGGCTTCAAAATTTTGGCACACCCCCTCTTTATATAGAAAACCGATTCCTCCCTTTAGCAGAGATTGATTTTCGGCCAACACTGCCACACATGATAGCTCTTATCCCTTTTCCCTTATCTTAATCTATTATCTCCTCAAAAATAGAGACTAAATCCCTAAATAATAGCCTTTATCTGCTTATTATCTACATAGAATAAATATAATAAAATTCCAAAAAAAATAGCCTTGTGTCGTTCCCCCTTACTTAATTAAGTGCCGAAATTTAGCCCTATAACTTGGGCTTCAAGCAACCACAATTTGAGCCCTCCTCCTGCACTAGTGACGCCACTTATAGCTCACCTTTATTGTGCCCCTAGTTGTTGGGCCACAAGCCCAATATGTCAATTAATCTACTACAACTTTAATTTAAGCCCCTAGAGTGTCTATACAAAATACTTAATCAAAGCTTCAGCCCAAACCTGAAGCCCATTTGCACCTCAAATCCTTAAATTAATATTTTAATCCTACACTACACAAAATGCACAAGCCCATAAATTCAGGATGTTACAATCTTTTATATATATATATATATATATATATATTATTATTATTATTTATATATTATTTTACTCGATTTAATAATTTATATATTACTTTATAATTTAAGTATTATATATTATACTATATTTTTAATTTGTATATTATATAGTATTATATTATATTATATTATATATATTATTTTAAAATGTTGATTTGTATAAAGTCTATTATATTATATAACCTATTTAATTTATATTATTTATTACATATATAATTCTTATGATTAGTATATTATGTATATATATGTTTTATTTGAAATTATTATATATATATATATATTTACTAATTATTTTATTATAATCCTTATATATATTATTAATTATTTCATATTTATTTTATTGTTTATTGTATTTGTTTTACTTCATCATGTATTTATAATTGCTTTAGTGTAGATATTATTATTTGTCATATTTTGTATTATTATTGCCTATATGAAATGATAGTGAATTATAATTGCATTTAATATTTATGTTCGATAGTTTATAAATGTAATATTGTCACATGGATTATTATTTAAAATAGAAATACATTTTTGCAAAATTACTATATTTTATCTAAAGGTTTTTAAAATAAGGCAATGTTTTCTTATTTAGAAATTCGGGAAATAGTGCCCTAACGTGCTGGGTTGCGATTTTCCGTTTGGTTAAATAACTAAATATCCTTTTAACAAGTTTTGTAAATCATGAGATGATTTTGATTACGAAGGTTTTAAAATATCGTGTCCTAATGTGCTGGATGTGATGTTTATATTCCTTCGGAACAAAGAAATCTCAAATTTTAAATTGCTTGAAGTTTTTAAGAAATCATATTTTTAAATACTTTTAAATTTCAAACATTTGGACATGATTTTATCGATTAGGTACCAATTTTTGGGCGTTATGAGGGTGCTAACCCTTCCTTGTATGTAACCGACTCCCGAACACGTTTTCTCATTTTTCGTAGATCAAAATCAAATGTTTTAAAATAAAACATTTTACAAGGTGATCCAATCACACCTAAGTAAAAAGGAATTGGTGGCGACTCCCATTTTTGTTTTTAAAACTCAACCCCATTTTACCAAAACTTAAAAATGGTTTCGACAGGGTGTATCTTTGAAAAGAATAAAGTAATCAAAGATAACAAATTCAAAAATGGGTAAGATAGAAGCTAGGGGCCCCAGATATCGCAGCATGAGCTTCTCTGTACAAACTTCTTGAGGACCATTTTGAGCTCAATATATGTTTAGAGGATCCGGAGTACTTTGCCGATGCCCCAAGACGTAGCATACTTCCTCGTTAATTTAAGCATAGCAAGACTATCACATGCCCTATCTTTGATCAAAACTTGAGCTGCCCTTTTCGGGTTTTCGGCTTAAAACCCTTTGGTCTCAAAGCGCTCTTTGCGGGTTTTCGCCTTGACCTCTCCTTTTTTTTAATGAATTTGAGCTCAAGGCGCCCTTTACGGGTTTTTGTAACAGCCCGATTTTGACCCTAATCAAAATGGTGGTTTCGGGACCACAAATCTGAGTCAAAAAAATATTTTAATATTATTTTATATATTCATTATGTGTGAATTGGTGTGTGTGAAAATTTCGTATTAAAATTTCATAGTTTTGGTGCTTAATTTTGAAAAAGGGCTTAATTGCATAAAAATAAATTTTGGTGGTTAAATGTGTAAGTACTAAATTGATGATGGTTTCTTAAATTGAGGTATTGGTAATGTAATTTAGCCAAAATCAAGCTTATGGCCGGTCATAATTAGCATGTAATAGTAATTGGAATTTTTATTATATTTTATGATAAAACATATTAGTTTAATATATGTTATAATAATATAATTAATAAAAGATGAAAGTGCTCATCTTTTCTCATTGTTCATAGTTGAAACTTAGAGAAAATAAAAGAGAGAAAGCTTTGTGATGTTCGGTCCTTTGCAAGCTCAATAGGTAAGTGATTTGAGTTCGGTTTTTGATAATTTTTACGTTTTTGAGATTGTTGCTATGTGATTTAGCTAGCCCATGCTTGAATTTTTGAATTGGTTGTGTATTTTGTGAATTGCCATTGAAGAAGCTTGTTTCTTTTATGGTTTGATGATGAAATTATAGATTATATGTGTTAGATTAACAAGTTTTGTTTTTGAATTTTTGATGAATTTGAGTGATTTGGATTAAATTACAAAAATAAATTTTTGAGGGGCTAAAATGAAAAATAAATGAAATGTATGAGCTTGTATTAGGATTATGAATATTCGACCCTAGAGAAGTGTGGTCAAATTTTGGATATTTTTTGTTTTGTGCAATAGGGACTAAATTATAAAAAGTGTAAAATGTCAGGGTAAAAATGTAATTTATCCATTTATATATTTTTGGACTAAATTGAATGAAAAATATGTTGAATGAGCTTAATTTGAAATTGATTTAGATCAAGAACAAAAAGGATCGGGGATTGATCGAGGAAAAGCAAAGTTAATTGAATAGTCGGAAGAACGTAGTCCATTGATACTCGAGGTAAGTTTTTAAGCAATTGAGTTAAATTAAATTTTATCAAAAAAGTTGTATATAAATTTTAATAGAGTTAAATATATGCATTGGGACATTGCCGAATGTGTGATATTTGAATTACATATGATTATAGCTGAATGTGATACATAGACATGTTAATAAAACAACCATGTGTGATATGGAGTTGAGATATGAACATAGCCGATTATGAGATAGATTTATATATCAATAAATAGCTGAATGTGATGTTGATTTGGTGAGGAAATAAGATAAGTTGTGTATACATGTATGAATGAGGAATAAGTTGGAGTGATGTGCTAATGAGAAATTTTGATACCGACCACTGAGTGTGCGAAATTGGTCATCTGGCACTAAGTGTGTGAATTTTAAAATACCGAGCACTGAGTGTGCGAAATCGACCATTTGACACTAAGTGTACGAATTTTAAAATACTGAGCACTAAGTGTACGAAATCGGTTGTTATGCACTAAGTGTGAGAAAGGAATTTTTAAGTACTAAGTGTACGGAATCAGATAATAAGCACTAAGTGTGCAATTGATTATTATTTTCGAATTGAATTTGGTAAGTTGATATTATGAGATGACATAATTAAAAATTAAGTACGTGTGACTATTTAGTTTGGATGGAATGTGTTTATCAAATAAATAGCTCGATTTATATAGGTTGATATGGGAAATGTTTACAAAATCTCATTGATTTTATATGAAATATATATATTGTAATTCGCCATATGAAATTTTGTATAAGAAGTTCATTTGATTAGTATTGATCTTGAATATGTGATTTATATGAGATTGAAATATAAGTATAAATTTGGTAAGTATATATATATGCATATGAATCTAGTTTGAATACTAGAATGTTTGGTCTTTGGGCTATGAAATGTGGTAGTTTTTGAATGTGATATATATTTATATATATTCATATTTATAAGTTATGTTTATATACCGTGGTAGTGATTATATTTATTGGATTTTATTTATACAATGATATAATGCATTATTGTGGTATAATTGCTTATAACTTACTAAGCTATAATAGCTTACTGTGGATGTGTTTATTTGAATTGTTTTTCTTAGATTCTGAAGTCTGGTTAAGGGCTCGGGGATCATCGTCAAAGTCCATCACACTATCAACTATCTTTGGTACCCTTTTTATAAGTTGAACTTTTAAAACTATGGCATCTATAGGCTATATTACTCTTTTGAGTTCATTATGAATAAAATGTATATAAAATGCCATGCGAAAATGGCTATGTTTCTATGCTTGGGTTTGATTTGGTTATGCTTGATCATGGTGTTAATATTTGTGTATGTTCAGCCTTGTTATAAGTTTATTTGAAAGTTCATTTCATAATATTTTTATATGTGATAATTGAGTACATGAATTTTCTTTTGAGTAAGACATATAGTATATTTTGGTCTGTGGATGTACTTTTGCTTTATAATATATATGTACTTACAAGTTAAGTTATGAGATGATTATGTTATGCTTTATGTATGTGATTGGTGGATGTGGTTTATTAATGGCTAAATTGTGGTAATTTGGTCTTATGTGTATTTGGCTATAATGTTAACTTTTTATGAAAGTACAATTACTAATGTGATTATGCTTGATGTATGAAAATGTAGCTTGAATGACCATTTGGTTAAATTTTGTTGTGCAAAGCCGAATATGGTGTTTGTGTAATTTGGTTAATAACATTTCATGATAAGTAAAAATGGCAATATAGGTTTGTATGTTTTAGGTTGTTTATAAGATAGGTTTGATTTTGATATTGTGACCATGATAATTGTAAGTGATGTGGTTTATTATATGTTTTGGATACTTTCGGCAATTGATAATGTATAACCTAGATTCATTTAAGTAAATTTTGATATATGTATATTGAGTTTTGATAATAGAAATTTTATTTAGTAAAGTGAGTATAGTATGTGCATATTCGATTAAAGAAATAAAATTGACCAAATGAATAGTAAATTTGCTTTAATGAAAGATGTTTATGGATGAAAGGTATTTTGGGTCGTATGTCTTGATTGAGCAAAGATGTGCATGATTTATAAATAATTATATTAGGAAGCTTTGTATATTAATGTTTATTCTGGGTTGGGTTTAAATCGAAAATGCCTCGTAACCCTAATCCGGCGACGGATACGGGTTAGGGGTGTTACAGTTTTCACCTTGGCCTCTCCTCTTTTTAGGTAAAATCCTTCTTGAATGAACCTGAATTCACCAGATTGGGCAAGTCTTTGTCATCCATCTCGATCAATATCAATGCTCCTCCAGAACAGGTCTTGTCTACAACATAAGGTCCTTCCCAGTTTGGCATCTGCTTTTCTCTGAAATCCTTTTGAAAGATCAGGTTCCCTTCGTGGAATTCTCTAAGATAAACATCTTTGTAGTAAGCTTGCATGACCATGATGGATAACTTTTAACCTTTTCTTTGATCAGGTTCAATTGGCAAAAATGATTCCATTCCATAAACCAATGGGTAAGATGTTGCCCCGGCGAAAATCTTGGCCAACGTTCGATAATCATAGAAGATAAATAGTAACTTCTTTATGCCAATCTTTACAAGCCTGGGTCATCTTTTCTACAATCTTTGTTTTGTTTTTTTTGTTTTTCTTTTTGGCTGCCTTTGTTGCTCTATTATATGGCGTCTGATCTTTGAACAGACTACAAACTTTTGACTTTGTCCTTTTTGGAATTCTTTGTCGGCGTTTTTTTTTTTTTAGTTCAAAACCTTGTAACATTGACATATAAAGCTACTCCCACCCTCTTAGTGAAGTAAACGATGATCACGACGATGAATCGATATCGGCTAGAAGCTTTTGATGAGATTAGCCCCATAATATCCATGCCCCACATATAGAAAAGTCTATGAAGAAAATGGAAGAGTCACATAAATCTCGTCTTCTTCAATTCAATATTTGCGTTATAACTGATGCAATCCCCTTCCATGGTAGACCAACAGTGCCCGATCCTCATGTTTAGCCCGCGTCTTATCAGCCTAGACATGTCCTGATACGATCGTGCGAAAATATCTTTAAATTTTTTGAAATAACTCAATAATGCCTCGCCTTAGTTCTGTGATGAGCTAGACTACAATCTTTACCTCTTTTCTAGGCTCATAATATCCAATGACTCTTTGTAGAGTAGGGCCTTTTTTTCATCTTGTTTTACCATCCTTAACAGATCAGAAGATAGGTTACAATCTCTGTCATCTTCAAAGGCCTAAGATCCCCCTAAACACATACCTTACTCAAAAGGAGACTTTGAGTTAGTGGCAGTGTTGCTCACATCGTTGATATGTGGAGACCTATTGTAGGTTTGAATTTCAATTATTTGTATGGTCATGAATAAAGAATGAAAGAATATTTGTGAAACACCCCACACCCGGCCCACGAGAATGGACCGGATTTGGCATGTTCCTCGAAGTAACCCGGTTCAAAATTCATTCGAATACTTTGAAAACTGTGTGTTTTGAAAGATAGTTTGTTGTGGGTTGGGCTCGAGTTGAAAACAAATTTATCTTATAACAAAAACCCATTTGTTTCAGGTGACAAAATATTTAAACTTATTTTAAATTAAATGGGCTTTTTCTTTGTAAAGCCCTAAATTCATAACATAGTAATTAAAGCAGAAATAAAATGTCACGATGGCTTTATTACATAAAATGACACCCAACATAAAATTGTACAGTACTTAAAATAAAATAAAGATTCAAATAAAATTAAACTTCAAGCTGAACATGGCCACCACAAGTTCGCCAGTCCGATCCATTATTTCTCATCACCTGAAACATGTTCCCACAATGGGGTGAGTCGATAGACTCAATGTGTAACCAACACCAAAACATAATAGAAATAGGCACACCATACATATCATATTCATATAAAATTCAAGATAATGATGCAAACCCGAACCCAAACCTATAAAGCCATCCGCTACACACCACCGTACCAACCTCGCACAAGTAGGGACTACTAAGTCAACCCTCCATCCGCTACACACCATCAAAGGCATCACTCATATCGTTGTGTCATTAGACACTATAGTCAAATTATACGTTGTGTCATTAGACACTATATTCAAATATTGTAACCGGTTACCAAAATTTCGCAATGTGACCGTAGTCAACATATTTCGTTGGTGAGACCAAAGTCAACACCTTCGTTGGTGAGACCAAAGTCAACACCTACTCTTCCCCTTTCACATAAATCTCGAATGCCCCAAAAATATATATATAATGCATAACTTACTTAATTTCATGTTCATATACATATATTCGCATGTTATAAAATAACATATTTCACAATCCTATCAAAAGTAGGAAACGTACCTGGGTACTTTTTACCACATTTGTGGTACTTAGCCACATTCACATTCTTTACATATTCATATATTAAAATAATAGCCATATGAAATATCGAAGGTTAGTAAGGGTACACACGGTACCTTAGCCATATTCTTACACTTTTATATTAGCACATATAATAAAATTAAAGCCGTAAATCAATCAAGATTTAGTGTGGGGTACACACCTGATTTGCTTATTAATTCACGAAATCCAAAACCCGATCTATTGCTTTAGATCTCAATTCCTACATTTGATTAATCACTTACTACTTTAATTAAAAAAAACATTTGACCATAAATTCAAAATCCTAGTAGGATTAGTATTCTTAAAACTTACCTTGTTGCCGATTTCAATACTAATCAAATCCCGAAATCTATGCTATGCTCCTCCTTATATTCGGCCAAGCACTAAATCTCATCAGGGGTTAGTTTCGGCTTTTTAAACAAACAAGAATTAGATCTAATTATCAAAATAAGCCTTAGTCGAAAGCTATAGAAACTTACCTTGTGGATTTTAAATCCCGAAACTCACCGAATAACTAGGGAACACGCGGCCTATGGTGTACCTTCGGGAAAAGAACTTCTCCTTCCTTGTAGCCTACACTTAGTAAATCCCGAAAGATCTCTTCAAAGTTTCGACAACCATGGACATTAATGGGATTAGCCCTAGATTTCGATAAGTCTAAAATATAAAAGAATGGAAACCAAACTTGGATCTTACCCTTATTTGAAGGAATCGATTGCACCTTCACTTCAACCTTCAGAGATTCGGCTTAGAGACTTGATGAACAATTGGCTATGATTCCCTTATGTATTCGGTTTCAAAGATGAAAGAAGAGAGGAATAATAGGTTTAGAAGAAATCGGCTAGGAGGCTAAAAGAAAAGAAGAAAAGAATGGAGGCTCAAGAAGAATATTCGATGAGAGGAAAAGAGAGAGGAGAATGAATAATGAATGGCCCTAGTCTCATCCTTTTATAGCCGAAATTACTAGGCCAAGAATCCTTAACTTGGCCACCACTCTTCCTTATTTTCCTAATTAAAGAATAATTCTTCATTTATCCATCTATTTAGCGAATTTTAAAGAGAGTGAAACTCCTCTTGTGCAAGCCTTGTGCAGTCCACCTCTTGGGCTTCTAGAAGCAAAATAAAACTTATTTTATTTTCTTCTTATGTGACTCGAACTCAAGCCTAACACCCTTGCATGTGGGCCATTTCACGAGGCCTTAAGTGGCATCTTGAGCCACTTTTCCAAGTCCGTTAATGGGTCAAATTTCACATACTTTATATTTTAGGGTCACCGCCCTAAGTTCCCTTTGAACTTTAAAATTTGACATTTTGGGGTCATTTTAAGTTTCCAAAAATTTTCGCGCGGCTCTGTAAACTTTACATTTCCTAGGTTTCCAAAATGTTTAGTTTCCTCTTTTAGCATAGTTTCCAAAATGTTTACTTTCCTCTTTTGGCTTAGTTTCCAAAATGTTCACTTTCCTCTTTTAGCTTAGGTTTCCAAAATGTTCACTTTCCTCTTTTAACTAATCGTTCCATACATTTCCATACATTTCCATACATTTCCTTACATTTCCATTCATTTCCTTACATCTCCATACATTTCCATACATTTCCATACATTTCCATACATTTCTTACATTTCCATACATTTCCTTTCATTTCCTTTCATTTCCTTACATTTCCTTATATTTCCTTACATCTCCTTTCATTTCCTTTCATTTCCTTACATTTCCTTTCATCTTAGGGTTCTTGAAACTCTTCAGAACACATCCAACACACCCACTGATCCCATTATCTCATGAATTACGCACGAACGCATAACCCCTAATCTAGGATGTTACAGTTCTACCCCCCTTAAAATAATTTCATCCTCGAAATTACTTACTAACGAAAAATCGTACATCTTAACTTGCCGCGCTACGCTTATGCTGCGCACTCTGATCTTAATAGAGCCATCATACTTTCTAGGCACATTATTTATTTATTTATTTATTTATTTATTTTTTAGTTCACGTTCCCGAGAACTCATTTCTAACGTCGCGATTTAATCTGATTAAAGAGTTTTATGCATTAGTACTTTGTTCCACTGTTTAACCGCGAACAGTTTTATGAAAAGGAGTTTAGGAGTGGTTCTTTCGTATTCATACATGCATACAGTCTTTTCATTCATTCATACATCCATCAAACAATTATGAACCTTAGTTCATTCAGAGAAATGTTGTAGTTTTCATTTGTTGTTGTTTTTCCACTACCGGGGTATTTTCATAATTTGTCCTACAGGGGTATTTTAGTAATTTTATAAATCAAAAATATTTCAAGAAAATTTTATAAAAATAATCTTTTTCAAATCAAGAGGATAATTTAGAAATTTTAAAACTAGGGTTTCCATAAAATACGGCTAGTCCCTTTCGGGTTTTAGTTATTGGGTTTAGCCCGTGACTAAGTCCTCTTGGTTAGGGTGAACCGAAGCTACGCACCAGGTAGGATTCGAGTGGAGAGGAGGTGAGTCACGCGGACTGCTTAAATACCAAGCTCCCACTGAAACCAATCCTAGACATGCGCACCCTGGTTGCCACACCCTAACTCGGCAACTTAACCACATGTTTGTTCGATTAGGCATTCAAGTCTTATGTAATTGTTGGGGTACACTAGTCCTAGGGTTCAAATACTTATCAGACTAATCTACGTTGCCATAAAAGCCCATACATTTCACATATTCAAATCACTTGAAGTCAAGTACTTACGGTGGATCATGGTTGGAGACTTAGTGGGCCATGCCGAAAAACTCGAAAATTTTTAGAAAATTCCTTTTGGGCTTACTTTGGAAAAATTTTGGGCCTTAAACCCAAGGCCGAGAGTTTAAAAGCTGGCTCGATACCAAATCGAAACACCCACACCCGCCCACGAGAATGGACCGGATCTGGTATGTTCCTCAAGTAACTTGGTTCAAAATTCATTCAATACTTTGAAAGCGTGTGTTTTGAAAGAAATATTGTTGTGGGTTAGGCTCGAGTTGAAAACAAATTTATCTTATAACAAAACCCATTTGTTTCAGGTGACAAAATATTTAAACTTATTTTAAATTAAATGGGCTTTTTCTTTGTAAAGCCCTAAATTCATAACATAGTAATTAAAGCAGAAATAAAATGTCACGATGGCCTTATTACATAAAATGAAACCCAACATAAAATTGTACAGTACTTAAAATAAAATAAAGATTCAAATAAAATTAAACTTCAAGCTGAACATGGCCACCACAAGTTCTGCCGTCCCGGTCCATTATTTCTCATCACCTGAAACATGTTCCCACAACGGGGTGAGTCGATAGACTCAATGTGTAACCAACACCAAAACATAATAGAAATAGGCACACCATACATATCATATTCATATAAAAATTCAAGATAATGATGCAAACCCGAACCCAAACCTATAAAGCCATCCGCTACACACCAATTACGCATTCAACCGCACACAGTAGGGACTACTAAGTCAACCCTCCATTCGCTACACACCATCAAAGCGTTCGCTCATTACGTTGTGTCATTAGACACTATAGTCAAATTTATACGTTGTGTCATTAGACACTATATTCAAATATTGTAACCGAAGTTACCAAAATTTCACAATGTGACCGTAGTCAACATATTTCGTTGGTGAGACCAAAGTCAACACCTTCGTTGGTGAGACCGAAGTCAACACCTACTCTTCCTCTTTCACATAAATCCTGAATGCCCCAAAAATATATATATATATAATGCATAACTTACTTAATTTCATGTTCATATACATATATTCGCATGTTATAAAATAACATATTTCACAATCCTATCAAAAGTAGGAAACATACCTGGGTACTTTTTACCACATTTGTGGTACTTAGCCACATTCACATTCTTTACATATTCATATATTAAAATAATAGCCATATGAAATATCGAAGGTTAGTAAGGGTACACACGGTACCTTAGCCATATTCTTACACTTTTATATTAGCACATATAATAAAATTAAAGCCGTAAATCTATCAAGATTTAAGGGTACACACCGATTTGCTTATCAATTCCTTGAAATCCGAAAACCCGATCTATTGCTTTAGATCTCAATTCCTACATTTGATTAATCACTTACTACTTTAATTAAAAAAAACATTTGACCATAAATTCAAAATCCTAGTAGGATTAGTATTCTTAAAACTTACCTTGTTGTCGATTTCAATACTAATCAAATCCGAAATCTATGCTATGCTCCTCCTTATATTCGCCAAGCACTAAATCTCATCGGGGTTAGTTTCGCTTTTTAAACAAACAAGAATTAGATCTAATTATCAAAATATGCCTTAGCCGAAAGCTATAGACACTTACCTTGTGGATTTTAAATCCAAACTCACCGAATAACTAGGAACACATGACCTATGGTGTACCTTCGGAAAAGAACTTCTCCTTCCTTGTAGCCTACACTTAGTAAATCCCGAAAGATCTCTTCAAAGTTTCGCAACCATGGACATTAATGGGATTAGCCCTAGATTTCGATAAGTCTAAAATATAAAAGAATGGAAACCAAACTTGGATCTTACCCTTATTTGAAGGAATCGATTGCACCTTCACTTCAACCTTCGAGATTGGCTTAGAGACTTGATGAACAATTGGCTATGATTCCTTATGTATTCGGTTTCAAAGATGAAAAAAGAGAGGAATAATAGGTTTAGAAGAAATCGGCTAGGAGGCTAAAAGAAAAGAAGAAAAAGAATGGAGGCTCAAGAAGAATATTCGACAGAGGAAAAGAGAGAGGGAGAATGAATAATGAATGGGCCTAGTCTCATCCTTTTATAGCCGAAATTACTAGGCCAAGAATCCTTATCTTGGCCACCACTCTTCCTTATTTTCCTAATTAAAGAATAATTCTTCATTTATCCACCTATTTAGCCGAATTTTAAAGAGAGTGAAACTCCTCTTGTGCAAGCCTTGTGCCGTCCACCTCTTGGGCTTCTAGAAGCAAAATAAAACTTATTTTATTTTCTTCTTATGTGACTCGAACTCAAGCCCAACACCCTTGCATGTGGGCCATTTCTCGAGGCCTTAAGTGGCATCTTGTGCCACTTTTCCAAGTCCGTTAATGGGTCAAATTTCACATACTTTATATTTTATGGTCACCGCCCTAAGTTCCCTTTGAACTTTAAAATTCGACATTTGGGGTCATTTTAAGTTTCCAAAAATTTTCATGCTCTATAAACTTGACATTTCCTAGGTTTCCAAAATGTTTAGTTTCCTCTTTTACCATAGTTTCCAAAATGTTTACTTTCCTCTTTGGCTTAGTTTCCAAAATGTTCACTTTCCTCTTTTAGCTTAGGTTTCCAAAATGTTCACTTTTCTCTTTTAACTAATCGTTCCATACATTTCCATACATTTCCATACATTTCCTTACATTTCCATTCATTTCCTTACATCTCCATACATTTCCATACATTTCCATACATTTCCATACATTTCCTTACATTTCCATACATTTCCTTTCATTTCCTTTCATTTCCTTACATTTCCTTATATTTCCTTACATCTCCTTTCATTTCCTTTCATTTCCTTACATTTCCTTTCATCTTAGGGTTCTTGAAACTCTTCAGAACACATCCAACACACCCACTGATCCCATTATCTCATGAATTACGCACGAACGCATAACCCCTAATCTAGGATGTTACAATTTGAAAGAAAGTCCAAAGAACAAACAAAAGAAAAAAACTAAGAACAATTTTTTGTATAGTATAAAATGGAAAAAATAAAAGAATATTTGCTCAAAAAGATGCATTTTATTGAAATAAAAATTTCGGACACAAGCCTATTTCACAAAAGAGTTTTTATTGCCTCTAGGCTTAAGGCAACAAGTGTGTTTTGAATATTACTCTAGAACTATTCCAAAAATACAAGGATCCCTTCCACAGTTCCATTGTTTAAAATTTCCCAAGTATGTAAGGGCTTGGAAACTTTTATTCATCGATTCTCTCTTTAGATATGTCATTAGTGTTCAGATTCCCCAATGTTCCCATCGGGTCTTTGATCTCTTCATTTTATTATCCATCAGGCCTTGCTTTAAGTCCCTGAGCTCGATGCATTCTTGGATCTCATGCCCCTATCTATTATAGAACTCACGATGTTTACACCCTTAACAAAAAAGTTGGGTAACGAAATTTCTGCACCAGAGGGATCATCAAATTTTTCGATACCCAATCTAACGAATCTTTTGATTATCTTTTTAAAAGTGACACAATTCTCGATCGGATGCCCTGTGATTCCTCCATGGTATTCATATTGGCCATTTACATCGTGCCATTTGGGGTATGGGGGCTGTGTTGTCTCTATATAAAAAGGGAATATGACATGTGCGTCAAACAGAATTCGGTACAACTCCCTATACGTGTTTGGAATGGGTGTGAACTGAGGTTTCTCTGAGTTCGGTCTTGAATTGGGTTCTTGCCTTGGGGAGACTTGATGGCTAGTAATTACCATCCTTGGTTGGCTTACTATGATCGGCTCTAATGGCCCTTATTTTACCTTCTCGTACTATTCACTTTATTTTCCTTTTTCTTCGAGGCTTTTAAAGTACACTCTCCTTTTTCTTGTGTTTATGCTAGTACAATCGGTTTGACTCGATCATCATTCGAGTTAACACTTGAACCCATCGAGAAGTTCAATAGGGCCAAAGCATCAGTCTAACATTGGGGTCCAATAATAACGGGTACCCCATACGAATGCACGTCTGGTTGAGTCGGGACACCTATTGGGGAATAAACGATGTCTTCATCATCATCCATATTGTTGTCCACTGAGCCACTCCTTTTTTCAAGTTTTTTGGTTAGTAACTGACTTAACTGGCCAATCACATTCTTTTGGAATTCTAACATTTGATACCGCATATCTTGTTGAATTTTGGTCAATTGCTCCTGCATCTATATTTGTCTTTGCTCTAATCTCTCTAATCTTTATTTCATGTTTTCCAGGTTAACTGAAATAATCTTACCTAGTTAGGGCCCTTCTATGAATTTTAATGTATATGATGCAATGCAATGCAATGCAGATGCATGGAATGAATGCAAAAGAAAGAGAGACGTTGATTCTAAATTCAATTTCATTAGAAAAACTTTTCTAGAAAGCAAATTTCTTTACATAAAATGGATTACATATGCGGCCTTGCCCTCATATTCCAAGCAAAAACATCAATTCCCTTCTTCGCAAAGGTCAAATCTTGCAAACTTCTGATAGATGCCTCCTCTAGCTCCTTTTTGCTTGGGTCACGACTCATTATTCACTTATCCTCGCAATGCTTGTTAGCCTCTTCAAGAAAGCCGAAACGTGGTGATCCTCAAATAGTCTTTGTTAGCTTGAATCCTTGGGCAGTAAAATCTTGTATTCTTTCATGGACTATTCTCGTTGTATTTACTTGGACCATATTCAGACGACCGTGACAAACTCATCTATTTAGCAATCGAATTTAAATCAACACCTCCTTTCTATGATGTGAATACAATGCAATCAAAACAAAAGAGAACACGTTAGTACAAGAGAAATAAATAACAAAATAGGGTACCTATCTGGGTGACCACTAGGGTTCAATATAACTCTATCTAGGGTTGGCTCTTAAGGATCACTATATGTGGCTTAGTTCTAAAGGGTGGGTACCTAAACCAGCAGATTCCCCAATCCTCACCCATTATAGGCTCATATGGATCGAGTTCAATTCAGGGGAATACATTTCCCTATGGCCATGCGGAGGTGAAAACCTCACGAAGACATAGGTATGGATGTATCCCGGAAGCAATCCACTAGCCCATGCAGAGGTGAAAGCCTCACGAAGGCATAGTTTCTTACTCCCACTTAAAAGGGTGTGACCACAATGGTTATGCAATGCAAAGATATTTTTTAAAAAAATTAGAACCACATGCAATAAAAAGGATCATAGTTTTTTTCAAATAAATTTGGACAAAAGGATAGAAAATAATCAATTTTACGGCTTGACTCTCTTATTGTCCCCAGTGGAGTCGCCAAGCTGTCGAAACCATTTTTTAATTTGGAAAATGGGGATCGACTTTAAAAATGAAAATGGAGTCGCCACCAATCTTTTTTCGAGGTGTGATCGGGTCACCTTGAAATTGATCATTTTAATAAAAAATATTTTGATTTATTAAAACAATGATTTTGGTCTACGAAATTCGAGAAAATAGATTTGGGAGTCGGTTACGCACGAGGAAGGATTAGCACCCTTGTAACGCCCAAAATTGGTACCTAATTGATTAATTAATGTCTTAATGTCGAAAATTTGAAAAGATTTTAAAATATGACCCTTTTGATTTTCCAAAACTTATGACCTTTAAAAAGACATTCAATTATTCGGATAAAAGAAAAGTCGAATCTCAGTAAGTTAGAGCACGACCTTTCGAATTTCCCAAACCCCAAATATCCTTTGTTTTGTTTTGTTTTGTTTTGTTTTGTTTTTTGAAATCCCTATCTCAAAATATCAAAATTTCACATCCAATAAGTTAGGACGCAACATTTTAAATTCACAAAGATAGGTTTTTTATTTGAAAATCATATATTTTAATTTCGAAAAGGGTATTTGATCATTTAGACTTAATGAGAAAAATCGAAGCCCAGTAAATTAGGGCACGATTCCCTCAAAAATCCAAATGCCAAATATTGCCTTATTTTTAAGAAATAAAGTTTTGGATAAAAAATGACAATGTAACACCCCAAACCCGGCCCATGCGGTATGACCAGATCCGGCATGTCACACGAAGAAAACGAGTAAAGAACTTGTGATTCGTACTAAAATAGGTGTTATTTAAGTATACTTTAAGAAAAACAATTTTGAATATAGATATTCGATAAAATACTACTAATTTCAAGAGGTTGATTGGTAAATTGAAAATTGAACTAGCGAACGTTAAAACCGTGACTTTTGAAAATGACGTTGAAAATTTCGAAAGAAAATCCAAGTTAAACTATTTATAAAATTTAATTATAAAATCCATTTGTTAATCAATTTTGGAAAACATTTATTAATGATTTTAGAAAATCCCCATATAAAACAATTCAAGAAAGATATTATGTACGTCTAAATGTAAAGCAAAATAAAACATATTCCAGAGGCCTTATTACAACTTTAAAACCCAAAATAGTAAAAGTAACGAATTAAAACAGTAAAGAAGTTTACTAATGTTCGAAAACATTATTTCCAAAGTATGACCTCCACTGAGTCATCCATGGCCCAAGTCCACATCACTGAGTATTATCTGCAAGGATTAAGAATGAGGGATGAGTTACTAGAACTCAGTGCGTAATCCCATTACCATCATCCACTGGGTCTGAACCCGTAAAGCAATATCTTGGGCCTGAGCCCATATAGCATAATCTTGGGCTGAAGCACATTTACATACCAGAATATATATACGTGCAATGTATGCAACCCAACCTCTAATATCCCGGATTAGGGCTTATGCACTATTGCTAAATTATATGAAATAGCATGCTTATATGTGTTGTGAATGTGCATTATGGATTTTGTGAACCTTAGTGTGTAGTTAAATACTTTAGAAATTATTGGATTTTTAATTTAAAAGGGGAGCTAAGCTTGATAAGGCCTTAAGAAAATAAATAAGGGAAATATGACATATAATTGGGCTTGGAAAAGTGGCCCGGAGACACCACCTAAACCCTCTGGGAATGACGCCACTAGCAGGGTAAATGGGCCAAGGTTCGAGTCGCTAGGGAAGCAAATAAAAGAATTTTTATTTTGCTACAAGGAGAAGAGAGGTGGACGGCAAAAAAGAGTCTATGAGAGGAGTTTGAGATGAGGTCTAATTCTCCTAGAAATTTTGGCTAAGGTAGGAAAAGGGGTAAGGAGGAGTGAATTAAGGAATTTGATAAGTGAGAGGAAGAGGTGGCTGGCCAAGGGACTCTTGGTATAGTATTTTCGGCAAGTAGGAGAGGCCAACCATTATTCTTTCCTCTCTTTCATTCTTCTGCTGAAACTCTCTGGTAAAACTTTCCCCCCTTCTCTTTTATTTTGTTAAAGCTGAAATACTCCCTGTGCTAGCCGAATTTACATTTCACCATTGCCGAAACCCTCAAGCTTTTCTTTCTCATCTTTGTTGAACCGAAACTCTCTAAGTGTTCATCTAAAAATTGAAAACTCCTTCACCCTCACTATTGCCGAATAGTTCATCACCATTTGAAGCCATAACCGATTCTCCATTAAGCCACAAAGCCGAATAGCCCTGTGGATTCAAGTAAAGGTGCCGCCGATTTTAAATAAAGGGAGGATCTTTCGGGACTGTATCTATAGTCGACTAGAAGGAGGATTATTTGGGCTTCAATATCTAGGTAAAATCATGTGTATATTCGGCCAAGGGCTATTATTCTAGTGATTAAATGATAGAAATTGATCTAACATATGTTTAAAGGGGTTTCGACAGATACCAAAGAGTAATTAACAATTTCGGGATTTAGATTTATAAGGTAGGTGTACATGTACATTCAGCCAAGGCCATGTTTGGTCTTATAGATCTATTTCTTAATTGTTCAAAAGCCGAAAACTAACTAGTTAAGGGTTTTAATGGTAGCCGATTGCAAGGAGGGCTAACACAAAGTTTTCGGGATTTGAGAATCGTAAGGTAAGTGTACTTACACATTCGGCCAAGGGCAATTTTGGTATTTAGATCTATTCCTTATTTGTTTAAAAAGCCGAAACTAATTAGTTCAATTGTTAAGGGTATAGCTGATTGCAATAAAGAAGCATCATAAAGTTTTGGGACTCGTTTAAGAATCAAATCGGCAGCAAGGTAAGATTTTTGTCGCAATGATCCTTCGGGATTTAATCACATAGCCGAATAGACTTTTGCTAAACATCAAGGTGATTGATCAAATGTAGGAATTGAGATCTAAATCAGTAGATCAAGTTTTCGGGATTTGGAGTAAATTTGCTAAGTATATCAGGTGTGTACCCCACACTAAATCTTGATAGATTTACGGCTTTAATTTATTATATGTGCTAATATAAAAGGGTAAGATTATGGCTAAGGTACCATGTAATGGTACAAAGTACTCAGGTACGTTTTCCTACTCCTACTATGAGTATGATAAGTTTTGCTATGGCATATACATGAAATTATAAGAATGTGAATAAGGAATATAATATGGTTAATGCATAGTTGTATGACATGGGGCATATGGGTGATATGTAAAGGGGAAGTGAATTGGTGGTGTTATACCCTAATATAAGAATGTAGTGACTTATGTCACAATATAAGAATGTGGTGACTTTTGTCACAATATAAGTATGTGGTGTCTTATGTCACGAATTTATATATGGTGGCTATGCCACGAAATCATAAGGGCGATGAGCACGTCAACTGCAGCGACTGCCTTCAATGGTGTGTGGCGGATGGAGGGTTGACTTAATAGTCCCCACGGTGTGATGGTTGGTACGGGAGATGTGTAGCGGATGGCATTTAGGTTTGGGTTCGGGTTTGCATCATTATTTATGCTTTTATATTTGTATATATGATTTTGTATGCCATAATCTGTTGGGCCTTAGTGTTGTGGTTACACATTGAGTCTCTTTGACTCACCCTTTGTGGGAATATTTTTTAGGTGATGATCAGTGATGGACTGGGTCGGCAGGAGCTCAGTGGAGGCCATGCAAAGCCCAGAGACTGCTTTGTTTTATTAGTTTTCTTTCTATATTTAAGTTTGAATTATTTCGGGTTTATTTGATGTAATAAGGCCTTCGGTACTAAATTGTTAATCATGTTTTTAAATTACTTAGTATGATCCGATTATTATCAAATTAAAGTGAAAAATAAATATTTCTTAAGTGATGATATTAAATGTTTTAACACCTAAGCGACATGGGTTTTAAAATTCGAGCCCAACCCAAATCAACTACTGATTTCAAAAACACACAAGTTTTTAACAAAGTTTCAAAGAAGATTTGAATGGATTTTCTTTAGAAGCATGCCAGATCCGATCAGGGCTTGTGGGTCGGGTTTGGGGTGTTTCAGTTTGGTACCAGAGCCCAGTTTTAAACTCTTGGCCTTGGGTTTAAGGCCTAAAACGTTTTCAAAATTAAGCCCAAAAGAACTTTGTGAAAAATTTTGAGAAATAAGCAGGTTTTCTGGCATGGCACCTAAGTCTCCGACCCGAAGTCCTCCAGGTAAGTACCCCTATCTCTTGTGTGATTCATGATATGAATTGTAGAAGGGTAGAAAGGGAACGTAGATTAAGTACTTGAACCCTAGGACTAGGTTACCCCAACAATTACATAAAATTTTAAATGCCTAATTAAACAAACCTATGGATAAGTCACCGAGTTAGGGCGTGGCAACCATTGTGCGCATGTCTAGGATTGGTTTCGGTGGGAGCTTGGTACTTAAGCAGTCCACGTGACTCACCTCCTCTCCACTGAATCCTACAGTGCGTAGCTACGGCTCACCCTAACCAAGAGGACTTATTCATAAAGTTAAACCCAATAACTAAAACCCAAAAGGGACTAGCCAGTATTTTCATAAAACACCCTAGTTTTAAAATCACTAAATTACCCTTTTGATTTGTAAAGACTATTTTATAAATTTTTACGCAATATTTTTGATTTACAAAATTACTAAAATACCCCTAGTGGTAAAATTACTAAAATGCCCTTGGTTTTAAAATTACCATATCACTTTCAATTTCAATAAAATCTTCTTACTTTGTAAAAGTATCCAAAAAAAACCCTATTTTTCGGAAGTCCAAAATACCCTGATTTGGAAAAAAATTAAATTACGAAATTACCCCTAGTTTACTAAAATTACCAAAATGACCCTACTTTTCGAAATCTTGACCATACCTTTGATTTGGAAAATTTTTCCTTTAAAATACCCATGAGTTTGGAAAATTTGAAATGACTTTTTGTGATTTTAAAATTGACCCCGATTTATTACCAAAATACCCCTGTAAGACAAATTACGAAAATACCCCTAGGATAGAAACGGACAAAAAAATGTTCGAAGAGTGAATGTGTATGGAAGATACTATGGAATGGATGTGTTTTCTTTGAATTAGGATAGAAGACTTGAAACTTTGATTGATCGAAAGAGCCCCTATTAAACTTCCTTCCATAAAACTTCTTCGCGGATAATCAGTGGAATAAAGGCTAATTCATAAAATTTCTTAAACCAGATTAAAGCGTGACCGTAGATATGAGCTCTAAGGGACGTGGTCACAATGTACGAGGACGCGATTGAGGCAGAATGACTGTGTCAGAACCCGTTAGATCGGGTCAAAGATCTGAGAATGAGGTACCACCGCCACCACCACCACCAGCTGTCGGTGTTGAGCGAAGAAGATCGACGGGAGAGGATGTCAGATCGAGGTCATGTCTTGCGAGTTCTTAAAATGGTGGTGAATTTGGAGGGAATATGGGAGCTCTAAGTCAGACTGAGCGACTCGAGCCAACTGAGTCAAGTGTTTTGTGGAGTATCTGATGTGGCACCCAGTACAGCTGAATATTGGTTAGAGGCGATCAAGCACATTATGGATGAGCTCGATCTGACCCCTGAGGAGAAATTGAAAGGAATGGTGGCGCTACTACGCGATGAAGTGTATCAATGGTGGCTCACAGTTCAGAATGGTGCCACCGCTGAGGATCTAACCTGGGAGTATGTTAAGGCAGCGTATCAGAAGAAGTATGTGGGAACCAGATATATTGATGAGTAGAGGAAGGCATTTTTAGGGTTGGTTTAAGGGAACAAGTCCGTAGTAGAGTACGAAGCTGAATTTTTGAGGCTGAGCCGGTATGCTCGAGGAGTAGTGGCTACGGAACATAAGCGGTGTGTCCAATTTGAGGACGGACTAAGGGATGACCTGAGGTTGTTAACCGCTCCACATCAGGAGCTGGAGTTTTCTGCATTAGTAGAGAAAGCTAAGGTAGCTGAAGGAATTAAGGACTTTGCAAGGCAGAACTCTGATCGAATAGAAATAAGAGAGGTTTTGGGTCATCTGGATAAGTTGGGAGTGTTCAGAAAAGGCCTAGGGTTGATGGGCTGTGAGGTCAGCAAACTGGTACTAGAGGGCAATATCGTACTTGTGAGCAGTGTGGGAAGATACACTTAGGTGAATGCTGGAAGAAGACAGGTGGATGTTTCAAGTGTGGGTCAAAGGACCATATGATTAAGGACTGTCCGATGAGACCAGATGGGAATCGACCAGTAGCTTAGAATGTTAATCAGACTGGTAGAGGTGGACAGCAGCCTCAGCGGGGCCGTGGTCTGAATAACAGAGGAAATGGTACCGGTAGAGGACGTGGAACACCGGGCTGAGGTGTTACTAATACTGAGGCAAGGCAGCCCAGTTTGGTTAATGCGATTCGTCGGAGGGAGGATGGAGACGCACCGGACGTTATAACTAGTACGTTCCTTATTGATGGCAAGCCTTGTGTTGCTTTAATTGATGTGGGCTCGACCCATTCTTATGTGGCATGTAAAGTAGTTAAAACTCTAGACATAGCCTCTGAACTTTCTGATAGGGAGATGACTGTAGTAAGCCCACTAGGTCAAACTGTAGTGGTGAATAAGCTCTTTCGTAGTGTACCTTTAGAAATTCAAGGCGTAGTATTTTCTGCTGACTTGATGGAACTTCCCTTCGGAAAATTCGATCTCATACTTGGTATGGACTGGCTAGTGGAACATCGAGCTGTGGTGGACTGTGCAGCTAAGGAAATGGAGTTAAGGACCCCAGAGGATGAGGTGGTCATTATGATAGGAGAAAGAAGAAACTACTTGTCTAATGTAGTTTCAAAGACTTAAGGTGGATAAGATGGTTCAAAAGGGTGCAAGGTATTTTGACCTTTATTAGTGCGTTGGAGGGAAAAGAAGGGGGAGTTAGTGGAGTAAGAGTTGTAAAGGATTTTGCGGATGTCTTTCCGGAGGAATTACCGAATACCCCTGCATGTGAAGGTTGAGTTTGGAATTAACTTCATTGTCTGCATGCAGCCTCTGTGTCAATCGCCCCATACAGAATGGCACCAAAGGAGTTGGTTGAGCTCAAGGCTCAGATCCAGAAGTTACTTGATTGTGGGTTTATTCGACACAGTGTGTCTCCATGGGGAGCACCGATTCTGTTTGTGAAGAAGAAGGACAGAACTATGCGTATATGCATAGATTATTGTCAATTGAATAAGCTAACTATCAAGAACAAGTATCCGTTGCCAAGGATAGACGACTTGTTCGATCAGCTTAAGGGGGCCGCAGTTTTCTCAAAGATCAACTTAAGGTCAGGATATCATCAGTTGAAGGTGAAGGAGGTAGATATCCATAAGATGACTTTCCAGACAAGGTATGGGCATTTTGAATTCATGGTAATGCCATTCGGTTTGACAAATGCCCCAGCCACGTTTATGAACATGATGAACTGGGTTTTCCAACCCTATCTGGACCAATTCATTGTTGTGTTCATAGACGATATTCTGGTGTATTCCAAGTCTGAAAGGGAGCATGATGAGCATCTCTGAATAGTGTTGCAAGTGTTGAGGGAGAAGAAGCTCTACGACAAATTCAGCAAGTGTGAATTTTGGCTTAGGAGGTTGCATTCTTAGGACATGTGGTGTCAGCAGAAGGAATAAGGGTGGATCCTAGAAAGATTGAAGCGGTGTTGGATTGGAAACGCCCTAGGTCTGTAGCGGAGATTCATAGTTTCTTGGGATTGGCAGGCTATTACAGAAGGTTCGTGGAAGGGTTCTCATCAATAGCTGCGCCTTTGACGAAGTTGCTGAGAAAGGAAGTACCTTTCGTATGGTCGGATAAGCAATAGGAGAGCTTTGAGAAGCTTAAAAGGGTTTTGACTGAAGCTCCGGTTCTGATTCAGCCTGAGGTAGGAAAGGATTTCGTGGTGTATTGTGATGCTTCTCATACAGGATTGGGATGTATTTTGATGCAAGAGGGAAATGTAGTTGCTTATGTGTCTCGGCAATTAAGGCCTCATGAGATTAACTGCCCGACGCACGACTTGGAATTGGCAGCGGTGGTCTTTGCTCTTAAAGTGTGGAGGCACTACTTATATGGAGAAAAGTCAGTGATCTACAGGACCACAAGAGCCTGAAGTATTTCTTGACTCGTAAAGAGCTAAACCGAGACAATGAAGATGGGTGGAGTTACTGAAGGATTATGACTATTCTATAGAGTATCACCCAGGCAAGGCGAATGTAGTGGCGGATGCCCTAAGTCGAAAGGTTGTGTCAGATCTGAGGGTGATGTTCGCACATCTGATTTTGTATGATGATGGAAGCCTGCTGGCAGAACTGCAAGTTAAGCCGACGTGGTTGAATGAAGTAAAAGAGGGACAGTTGACAGATGTTGGCCTAAGTGCTAAGCTACAGCAAGTACAGAATGGAGAGTTGAAAGATTATGGCATTAATAGCGAAGGAGTGCTGTGTTTCAAGAGAAAGGTCTGTATGCCTAAGAATAAGGAACTTAGACGAAGGATTCTTCAGGAATCGCATAGTAGCCCTTATGCTATGCATCCTGGAGGCACTAAGTTGTACAGAGACTTGAGGGAGCAGTTTTGGTGGCCTGGTTTGAAGAAAGAAGTTACTAAATTCGTGGGGAAGTGTTTAACGTGTCAGCAAGTTAAGGCTGAACACCAAGTTCCGTCAGGATTGCTTCAGCCAATCATGATTTCGCAATGGAAGTGGGAGAGAATTACCATGGACTTCGTTAGTGGGCTTCTCCTTACGCCTACTAAGAAGGACTCAATATGGGTAATAGTAGACCGTTTGACCAAGTCCACGCACTTTATTCCGGTGAGAGTTGATTATTCTTTGCAAAAGTTGGCAAAGTTGTATGTGGCAGAAGTCGTAAGGTTGCATGGAGTGTCGGTGTCGATTATCTCAGATAGGGACCCAAGGTTTACTTCTCGGTTCTAGAAAGTGTTGCATCAAGCTTTAGGCACTAAGTTGGATTTTACTATGGCATTTCATCCACAGTTGGACGGGCAGTCTGAACGGGTAATCCAAGTGTTAGAGGATATGTTGAGGGGTTGTGTGATGGATTTGAGGCGGTTGGGAGGAATATTTGCCTCTAGCGAATTTGCCTACAACAATGACTATCGTGCCAAGATTCGGATGGCACCGTATGAACCAATCAGATGGTCGGAAGTGTTGGACTCCTACATGTTGGACGAATTGGGAGAACGCCGATTTTGGGTCCAGAAATTGTGGCAGAGTCCGAAGAGAAGGTTAATGTAATTCAGGCTCGGTTGAAGGAAGCATCTGATAGACAGAAGTCGTACGCAGATCTCAAATGGAAGGAAATAGAATTTGATGTGGGAGATCAAGTGTTTCTTAAGGTTTTGCCTTGGAAAAAGGTAATGAGATTTGGTCGGAAAGGGAAGTTAAGTCCAAGGTTTATAGTTATAAGGTTTTGAAGCGAATTGGACCAGTGGCATATCAGTTGGAGTTGCCACCAGAGTTGAAGCAGATGCACGACGTATTCCATGTTTCCATGCTACGTCGTTATCGATCGGATCCATCTCATGTAGTTCCGGTTGAAGAGGTGGAGCTAAGGCCAGATTTATCCTACGAGGAAGAACCGATTCAGATTCTAGAACGAGATGAGAAAATGTTACGATGGAAATCAGTACCTTTAGTCAAGGTGTTATGGCGCAATCATGGATCGGAGGAAGCTTCGTGGGAGCCAGAAGAAGCAATACGACAGCAATACCCCCACCTATTCTAGACAGGTAATTTTGAGGACGAAATTATTTTAAGGGGGTAGAACTGTAATATCCCGGATTAGGGCTTATGCACTATTGCTAAATTATATGAAATAGCATGCTTATGTGTGTTGTGAATGTGCATTATGGATTTTGTGAACCTTAGTGTGTAGTTAAATACTTTAGAAATTATTGGATTTTTAATTTAAAAGGGGAGCTAAGCTTGATAAGGCCTTAAGAAAATAAATAAGGGAAATATGACATATAATTGGGCTTGGAAAAGTGGCCCGGAGACACCACTTAAACCCTCTGGGAATGACACCACTAGCAGGGTAAATGGGCCAAGGTTTGAGTCGCTAGGGAAGCAAATAAAAGAATTTTTATTTTGCTACAAGGAGAAGAGAGGTGGACAGCATAAAGGAGTCTATGAGAGGAGTTTGAGATGAGGTCTAATTCTCCTAGAAATTTCAGCTAAGGTAGGAAAAGGGGTAAGGAGGAGTGAATTAAGGAATTTGATAAGTGAGAGGAAGAGGTGGCCGGCCAAGGGACTCTTGGTATAGTATTTTCGACAAGTAGGAGAGGCCAACCATTATTCTTTCCTCTCTTTCATTCTTCTGCCGAAACTCTCTAGTAAAACTTTCCCCCCTTCTCTTTTATTTTGTTAAAGCCGAAATACTCTCTATGCTAGCCGAATTTACATTCCACCATTGCCGAAACCCTCAAGCTTTTCTTTCTCATCTTTGTTGAACCGAAACTCTCTAAGTGTTCATCTAAAAACCAAAAACTCATTCACCCTCACCATTGCCGAATAGTTCATCACCATTTGAAGCCATAACCGATTCTCCATTAAGCCACAAAGCCGAATGGCCCTGTGGATTCAAGTAAAGGTGCCGCCGATTTTAAATAAAGGGAGGATCTTTCGGGACTGTATCTATAGTCGACTAGAAGGAGGATTATTCGGGATTCAATATCAAGGTAAAATCATGTGTATATTCGGCCAAGGGCTATTATTCTAGTGATTAAATGATAGAAATTGATCTAACATATGTTTAAAGGGGTTTCGACAGATACCAAAGAGTAATTAGTAATTTCGGGATTTAGATTTATAAGGTAGGTGTACATGTACATTCAGCCAAGGCCATGTTTGGTGTTATAGATCTATTTCTTAATTGTTCAAAAGCCGAAAACTAACTAGTTAAGGGTTTTAGTGGCTAGCCGATTGCAAGAAGGGCTAACACAAAGTTTTCGGGATTTGAGAATCGTAAGGTAAGTGTACTTACACATTCGGCCAAGGCCAATTTTGGTATTTAGATCTATTCCTTATTTGTTTAAAAGTCAAACTAATTAGTTCAATGGTTAAGGGTATAGCCGATTGCAATAAAGAAGCATCATAAAGTTTCGGACTCGTTTAAGAATCAAATCGACAGCAAGGTAAGATTTTTGTCGCAATGATCCTTCGGGATTTAATCACATAGCCGAATAGACTTTTGCTAAACATCAAGGTGATTAATCAAATGTAGGAATTGAGATCTAAATCAAGAGATCGAGTTTTTGGATTTGGAGTAAATTTGCTAAGTATATCGGATGTGTACCCACACTAAATCTTGATAGATTTACTGACTTTAATTTATTATATGTGCTAATATAAAAGTGTAAGATTATGGCTAAGGTACCATGTAATGGTACAAAGTACTGTGCACGTTTTCCTACTCCTACTATAAGTATGATAAGTTTTGCTATGGCATATACATGAAATTATAAGAATGTGAATAAGGAATATAATATGGTTAATGCATAGTTGTATGACAAGGGGCATATGGGTGATATGTAAAGGGGAAGTGAATTGGTGGTGTTATACCCCAATATAAGAATGTGGTGACTTATGTCACAGTATAAGAATGTGGTGACTTTTGTCACAATATAAGTATGTGGTGACTTATGTCACGGATTTATATATGGTGGCTATGCCACGAAATCATAAGGGGATGAGCACGTCAACTGCAGCGACTACCTTCGATGGTGTGTAGCGGATGGAGGGTTGACTTAGTAGTCCCCACGGTGTGATGGTTGGTACGAGAGATGTGTAGCGGATGGCATTTAGGTTTGGGTTCGGGTTTGCATCATTATTTATGCTTTTATATTTGTATGTATGATTTTGTATGCCATAATCTGTTGGGCCTTAGTGTTGTGGTTACACATTGAGTTTGTTTGACTCACCCCTTGTGGGAATATTTTTCAGGTGATGATCAGTGATTGACCGGGTCGACAGGAGCTCAGTGGAGGCCATGCAAAGCCCAAAGACTGCTTTGTTTTATTAGTTTTCTTTCTATATTTAAGTTTGAATTATTTGGGTTTATTTGATGTAATAAGGCCTTGGTACTAAATTGTTAAGCATGTTTTAAATTACTTAGTATGATTCGATTATTATCAAATTAAAGTGAAAATAAATATTTCTTAAGTGATGATATTAAATGTTTTAACACCTAAGCGACATGGGTTTTAAAATTCGAGCCCAACCCAAATCAACTACTGATTTCAAAAACACACAAGTTTTTAACAAAGTTTCAAACAAGATTTGAATGGATTTTCTTTAGAAGCATGCCAGATCCGGTCAGGGCTTGTGGGCCGGGTTTGGGGTGTTTCACAACCCATCCTAGTAATCCATCTGCTACACACCACCCGTACCATCCCATCACACCTATGGGGATCAAGTCAACCCACCCCGCCAAACACACCAATCGCAGGCAAGTTGCCATTTATAATATATTTGTGGCTGAGCCACCAGAAACGCTGTAGTCAAACTGCTTTTTATAATATTTGTGGTTGAGCCACCAAATTCATAAGCACATTAATGAACAAATTGTGGCAATGCCACCAGGCTACACTTCTCTTCATTCAATTTGCCCCAACCCATGCGATATGTAAAATGCAACATACATAATAAAGCATAATATCCACATATATGTACAACAATCATTAGTCCAATAATTTATTACGGTAAATCGACCAATTATAGAACTTTGTAATTAGGCCCACTAAAACATTCTAGCAATTTGGCCCATAGGGGCATTTCGATAAATTTTTCAACCCAAAGGTATTTCTGTAATTTTACCCATCGAGGGTATTTTCATAATTTCGCAACCCCGGACTTAACTACTAATTTGGGGCATAAAAATTGAAACTGTCCATCCGTGTCATATTGACTAAATTGACTATAACTCGAGTTAGGAAACTCAAAATTTAGATCTGTAAATTTTACTTGAAATTAGACTCATATATCTTCTTACTACAATTTTTCCAGAATTTTTTGATTAGCCATTTAGTACAGTTTATTCATTAAAATTTCCCCTATTTATCTGACCAATGGTTCTGACCTCTCTTACCCTAAATTCAATTATCTCATTGTACAGTTTTCATATGTTGCTTCCACTTGTTTCTATTGAAAATAGACTCACTAAGGAATCTATGCATATATACTATAACTCATAATTCACTTTTTACAATTTTGAATGATTTTTCCAAGACAGAACAGGGAACCATGAAGTCGTTCAGAACCAGTCTTACTAAAATTAAAATATCATAGAATATAACATTCCTCTTCCTCCATTGTTTCTTTCATATGAAACTAGACACAGTAAGCTTTAATTAAATATCTTATTCACTCTCTAATTCCATTTCTCCTATTTTTCATGATTTTTCAAAATCACGTCACTACTGCTAACCAGAAACTGTTTCATAGCAAAATACAGTTACCACTACGAACATACGCATGCCGAATGGTCACAAATGTCGATTTCTGGTTTTTCGATCTTTTGACCGAATCACAAAACATTTCATGAAAATATTCAGAGAGGTTTGAGATTACACACCATTTCAAACATGTAATCGGAAGGGTACGAGATTACACACCTTATTCGGATTTCCTAAAGAACCACTCTTCGTTGCCCCCACAATCGTGATCCTTCCCTACTAGGTTATAAAATCCAGCCTTGCACTTTGAGTATTGCAACGAGTTCCTAAAGTAAATAAGTGATGTACCAAAGGGGTTAGCCTTCATCCAATATTCGGCCCTTCCACAAGAGCAAGAAGTTGATATCATCACCATAAAAGAGAATCACATGAGCGATGTAAACATCGAAATAAAGAGTAACATCTTACCACCAATATTCGCCTAATCACCCACTTACCAATCAACTTCCGAAACCAAGGCTAAGAGAATGATAGGTAGCAGCAAAGAATGACTTGAAAGTTTCGGCAAAACAAAGAGAAAAATGAGGTGAACAAATGGCTTTAGAATTTCGGCAAGCAAAAGGGAGAATTGGAAAAGAAAACAACAAAATGCTAAAAGAAAATAAACCATACAAGCATCAAAATTTACTAAATGCCTATAGGAAATTGGGCTATCCCTTTTTTTTCTCCCTACCAAAACCTTGTATCATCTTTACCAAAAAGATGAGTGTTGACCCCAAAATATACTTTCCAAAACATCCTCCACATAATAGGCCAACATGTCCCCTTCTCTTGCCTTTTCCTTTTGATTCTTTCCTTCCACTCATCCTTACCTTATTTCCTTAGGCACCTTTTCAAAATTAAAAAGTCTTCCTTACCTAAAATACCACCATGGCCGACACTATGGATGAATAGCACAAAAAATAATCAAAATTTGCACCAAATGGGATTTGAACCTCTTCCCCTAAAGCCCTTCATGTGACGCCACATCCTCTTTACCATATGCTCCTTTATGCTAGCAATTTACTCACTTATTTCCATAAGCATTGATACCACTTACCTTCTCCCCCTTAAAGGCTTAAACACAAAAATTTTCCTATAGCCTAACTTGAACCCGGAACTTCCCAGAAACCCCGTAACTTTCTAAAATCACCTTTCCAATAAGTCCAACTTGAAATAATGTCGCTCTCGTGTTCTCAAAAATTTTAAACGCTCCCAAGCCCAAGGCCCAATGGGCCCAATCCTACTAGGTCCAATTTTGGAATGTTACAATTCTACCCTCCTTAAAGAAATTTCATCCTCAAAATTTCCAACCAACTACTAAACGCACCGCTCAAGTCACACCACTATGCTTTCGCTGCACACTTTGATACTAAAACACTAATTCGCTTTCTATCTTAATCTTGGAAACTCTTCACATCATCAAATATCTAACCCTCAGAAGCAAACAGGTATTTATCACTCGTTCATAAAATTTCCTATGCTCAAACACCATAAAAACATACCTGACTTGCTGGTGAGGGAATAATCCCGAGCCTTATGCTCCTTAGACTCGCATCTCAAACATGCTCCTGACCTCCTTCAGCTCACTCGGATGGCGCCTTCTACAATAATCACAAGAAGGAAAGTTTGGACGTGCCTTAACACGCTTTACGAAAAAAGACTGTGACCCTAAAGAACCGCGATCCTTTTCTTCTTACAATCCACGCACCTAACCCGAAGTGCCTCACCGATTCCTTTAATCTCCTTTAAAACCTCCTTAACTAGATGAGGCAACTCATCGGCTCTGGCTCCATCATGATATCCCGTCTCAGCCACTGGCGATGCCAACGCCTCCCTTTCAGGCACATGCCTCGGTGCTGAAGATCTAGCTCTAGCACCTCGGCCTCTACCATAGCTACGTCCACCGCGTCCACGTCCTCCAGCGCTCATGTTTACTAAATCGACTTAATCTTATTAAGAGTCCTATGGATCAGAATACTATTCAATGTTTATTAAACAATGTTTTATGGAGTATAGGAACTAAAGTCGTTTTCGCAAAACGTATCCTAAAGTCTCAATCTCTATAGTTTTAGCTCCTAAAGCTAAAAGTTCTAGAATATTTCTACAGTCATACCACAATAATCATAAAAACATAAACTTACTTGACTTGGTGTCAGATACCCGTGGTGCCATTCTTCCTTTAAAGCATGCACGTACAAATTAAAATTTTAAACAGCTTTGGAAAATATTTTTGAACCCAAACCACAGCCGAGTTTTGCAACTGGGCTTCGATACCATAAAATGTAACACCCCAAACCCGGCCCATGCGGTATGACCAGATCTGGCATGTCATACGAAGAAAATGAGTAAAGAACTTGTGATTTGTACTAAAATAGGTGTTATTTCTTAAAATGTAACACCCCAAACCCGGCCCATGCGTTACAACCGGATCTGACATCTCACATGGAGAAATCGTATAAAGAATTTGTGATTCGTACTAAAATAAGTGTTATTTGGTTATGGTTAAGAAAACAAGTTTGAATGTAAATATTTGATAAAATACAACTATTATTGAGAGGTTGATTGATGAGTCAAAAATCGAGGTAGGGAACTTTAAAACCGTGACTTTTGAAAATGACGTTGATAATTTCGAAACAAAATCCGAGTTAAACTATTTATAAAATTTTATTATAAAATCCATTTGTTAATCAATTTTGGAAAACCGTTATTAATGATTTTAGAAAATCCCAATTTAAAATAATTCAAGAAAGATATTAAGTTCGTCTAAATGTAAAGCAAAATAAAACATATTCCAGAGGCCTTATTACAACTTTAAAACCCAAAATAGTAAAAGTAACGAATTTAAACGGTAAAGAAGTTTACTAATGTTCGAAAACATTATTTCCAAAGTATGGCCTCCACCGAGTCATCCATGGCCCAAGTCCACATCACTGAGTATTACCTGCAAGGATTAAGAAGGAGGGGTGAGTTACTAGAACTCAGTGCGTAATCCCATTATCATCATCCACTGGGTCTGAGCCCGTAAAGCAATATCTTGGGCCTTAGCCCATATAGCATAATCTTGGGCCGAAGCCCATTTACATAACAGAATATATATATGTGCAATGTATGCAACCCAACCCATCCTAGTAATCCATCTGCTACACACCACCCGTACCTTCCCATCACACCTGTGGGGATCAAGTCAACCCATCCCACAAAACACACCAATCGCAGACAAGTTGCCATTTATAATATATTTGTGACTGAGCCACCGGAAACGCTGTAGTCAAACTGCTTTTTATAATATTTGTGGTTGAGCCACCAAATTCATAAGCACATTAATGAACAAATTGTGGCAATGCCACCAGGCTACACTTCTCTTCATTCAATTTGTCCCAACCCATGCGATATGTAAAATGCAACATACATAATAAAGCATAATATCCACATATATGTACAACAATCATTAGTCCAATAATTTATTACGGTAAATCGACCAATTATAGAACTTTGTAATTTGGCCCACTAAAGCATTCTAGCAATTCGGCCCATAGGGGCATTTCGATAAATTTTTCAACCCAAAGGTATTTCTGTAATTTTACCCATCGAGGGTATTTTCGTAATTTCACAACCCCGGACTTAACTACTAATTTGGGGCATAAAAATTGAAACTGTCCATCCGCATCATATTGACTAAATTGACTATAACTCGAGTTAGGAAACTCGAAATTTAGATCCGTAAATTTTTCTTGAAACTAGACTCATATATTTTCTTACTACAATTTTTCCATAATTTTTCGATTAGCCGTTTAGTACAGTTTATTCATTAAAGTTTCCCCTGTTTCACTAACCAATGGTTCTGACCTCTCTTACCCTAAATTCAAATATCTCATTGTACAGTTTTCATATGTTGCTCCAACTTATTTCTATTGAAAATAGACTCACTAAGGAATCTATACATATAAATTATAACTCATAATTCACTTTCTAAAATTTTAAATTATTTTTCCAAGACAAAACAGGGAACCACGAAGTCATTCAGAACCAGTCTTACTAAAATTAAAATATCACAGAATATAAAATTTCTCTTCCTTCTCTGTTTCTTTCATGTAAAACTAGACACAGTAAAGTTTAATTCGATAGCTTATTCACTCTCTATTCCCTTTCTCCTATTTTTCGTGATTTTTCAAAATCAAGTCACTGCTGCTAATCAGAAACTGTTTCATAGCAAAATACTGTAACCACTACAAACATACGCATGCCGAGTGGTCACAAATGTCGGTTTCGATTTTTCGATCTTTCGACCGAATCACAAAACATTTCATGCAAATATTCATAGAGGTGTGAGATTACACACCATTTCAAACATGTAATCGGAAGGGTACGAGATTACACACCTTATTCGGATTTCCTAAAGAACCACTCTTCGTTGCCCCCACAATCGTGATCCTTCCCTACTAGGTTCTAAAATCCAGCTTTCACTTTGGCTATTGCAACAAGTTCCTAAAGCAAAAAAGTGATGTACCAAAGGGGTTAGCCTTCATCCAATATTCGGCCCTTCCACAAGAGCAAGAAGTTGATATCATCACCATAAAAGAGAATCACATGAGCGATGTAAAACATCGAAATAAAGAGTAACATCTTACCACCAATATACGGCCTAATCACCCACTTACCAATCAACTTCCGAAACCAAGGCTAAGAAAATGATAAGTAGCAGCAAAGAATGGCTTGAAAATTTAGGCAAAACAAAGAGAAAATGTAATATCCTGAAATTGGGCTTGTGCATTATTGCTTAATTATATGAAATAGTATGCCTTATGTGTTATGAATGTGTTGTGTGCATTTTTAAACCTTGGAAATGTAAGGAAATGTCTTAGGAAATATTAAGTTTGAGCTTAAAAAAAAGGGAACTAAAGCAGGGTGGCCTTAAGAAAATTTATAGAGGAAATGTGACACACAATTGGGCTTGGAAAAGTGGCTTGGAGGTGCCACTTAGGGCTCTGGAAATGACGCCATATGCTAGGGGGAAGGACTTGTGTTCGAGTCGCGGGGGAAGCAACATTTTAAGGTTTTTATTTTTGCTTGTGACGTCAATAAGAGGGGAGTAGGGGGACGGCACCAAGGCTAGATTTTAGGAGTTAAATTCTTTTATTTTTGGAGATAAAAGGTGGATAATTAATGGATTATTTTTCTTTTAATTTTAAATGAGGAGATAAAGAGGAAAATAAGGATATGAGAGTGATGGCCAAAAAGGGGACTCTAGGCTTAGTAATTTCGGCAAAATGAGGAAAACTAAGGCTATTCAACATTCTTTCTTCTCCTTTTCTCTCTGCCGAATTCTCTCTGCCATTATTCTTCTTTTTCTTTTCAATTCTCGCAAAGTCAAAATGTAATCCCTAGTCTTGCCAAATTTCTCTAAGTTCTATATCTTCTTTTGCTTTCCTTGTAAAACCAAAATCCTCTAGTGTTCAGCAAAAGTCGAAATCAAGTGATCAACATTTAGGCCATAGCCGAATAAGCCCTGTGGATTCAAGAAAAGGTGCTACCGATTTCAATATAAGGGTTAAGGATCTATAGTCATCATCTTTTTCTTTCTTTTAGCCGAAAGTTAGGAACTAATCTCATCAATGTCCTTGGTTGCCGAAACTACATAGAATCTTTCGGGAATTGTCTATAGTCGACTATAAGGAGGAGAGCTTCGGGTATCAAGATCTAAGGTAAGGCAAGTTTTCGGCCAAGGGCCATTTATTATGATTTAATGTTAGAAATTAATCTAACATGTGTCAAGGTTATTTCGACAGATACCAAGGATAAATAGTAATTTTGGGCTTTCAAATCACAAGGTAAAGTACATTAGTACATTCGGCCAAGGCCCTATTCAATGATTAGATCTGTTTCATATTATTCAAAAAGCCAAAAACTAACTAGTTCAATGATTAAGTGTATAGCCAATTGCAAATAAGAAGCATCACAAAGTTTTCGGGATTTGATCAGTAGACAAATCGACAGCAAGGTAAGAAAGTGGTTATGTAAATCCTTCGAGATTTGGTTTCATAGCCGAATGGCTTTCACTGACATGTTTAGGGTTGGCCGAATATAGGGATTAAAGATCTAAATCAGTAGATCGGGTTTTCGGGTTTCGGAGTAAACTTGCTAAGTAAATCAGGTGTGTACCCCACACTATCTTTTGATAAGATTTATGGCAATATTTAATATGAGCATGTTTATAAGAATGTGAATATGGCTAAAGTACCATGCTATGGTACAAAGTACTCAGGTACGTTTTCCTACTCCTACTAGGACTACGATATGATCTGTTATGACACACATATGAACCTATAAGAATGTGAATAAAGAATTTGGCATGATAATGCACGTTTTGTATGACATGGGCATGTGGGTTATTGTAAAAGGGGAAGTTAATGTGGTGGTTTAATACCATGATATCTGAATGTGGTGACTTCGGTCACATTATCTGAATGTGGTGACTTGGTCACAATTATTTAATCGGGTGGCTATGCCACGAATTTTATAAGGCGATGAGCACGCCGATCGTAGCAACCGCCTTCGATGGTGTGTAGTGGATGGAGGGTTGACTTAGTAGTCCCCACGGTGTGCAGGATGGTACAGTGATGTAGCGGATGGCATATAGGTTTGGGTTCAAAGTTGCATCATTATTTCCTATCTGCTTTTATGAATATGTCGTGATATGAGAATGTATGCCTGAATTGTTAAATTTTAGTGTTGGTTACACATTGAGTCTGTTTGACTCACCACGTGGGGAACATTTTCTTCCGGTGACAATCGGTGATGGGCCGGCCGGCAGGAGCTCGATGGTGGCCATGTGCGATTGATTTTACTTTGTTTTGGACTCTTTTATTTTAAGTACTTTGAATTTATTTTTGGGAATTATTTGATGTAATAAGGCCATAGTTGAATTATTTTATTTTACTTCCATTTATCATGCTACGAAATATTTTTTTAAAGACTAAGTAAATTTATCCTAAATTAAACTCTAAATGTTTTGTCACCTAAAATCAAGGGATTTCCAGTATAAGATTAACTTGTTTCCAACTCGAGCCCAACCCAAAAACAATCTTTCTTTCAAAATACATCGTTTTTCCAAAGTCACAAAAGAATTTTGAACCGGATTACATCGAGAAACATACCAGATCCGGTCAAGGCTCGTGGGTCGGGTTTGGGGTGTTTCAGTTTGGTATCAGAGCCCAGTTTTAAACTATCGGCCTTAGGTTTAAGGCCTAAAACGTCTTCAAAGTTAAGGCCAAAAGGAATTTTGTGAATTAAGCAGGTTTTCTGGCATGGCACACTAAGTCTCCGACCCGAAGTCCACCAGGTAAGTACTCTGATCTCTTGTGTGATTTATATTATGGAAGGGTAGAAATGGAGCGTAGAATAGAGATTAAGTACTTGAACCCTAGGACTAGTGTACCCCAACAAATACATAAAACTTAAATGCCTAACTAAACAAACCTGTGGTTAAGTCGTCGAGTTAGGGTGTGGCAATCATTGTGCGCATGTCTAGGATTGGTATTCGGTGGGAGCTTGGTATTTAAGCAGTCCGCATGACTCACCTCCTCTCCACTCGAATCCTACCTGGTGCGTAGCTTCGGTTTACCCTAACCAAGAGGACTTATTCACGGGCTAAACCCCTAACTAAAACCCGAAAGGGACTAACCGTATTTTTTTTATGGAAACCCTAGTTTTAAAATTACTAAATTACCCTTTTGATTTGTAAAAGCTATTCTATAAAATTTTTCTGACATATTTTTTTAAAAAAATTACAAAAATACCCCTAGTGGTAAGATTATCAAAATGCCCTTGGTTTATAAAATACTCATATTACCCACAGTTTTATCAAAACTCCTTACTTTATAAAATTTCCCTGCTTTGCAAAGGTATCCATAAAACCCTAACTTGTGAAAATTTAAAATACCCTGATTTGGAAAATTTACGAAATTACCCCTAACTTACAAAATTACTAAAATAACTCTGATCTCCAAAATTTTTACAACATCACTGATTTGGAAAACAAATTCTCAAAAATAACCCCCAAGCTTTGTAAATTCCAAAATACCCTTGATTTATTAAGATTTACAAAATTTACCTGGGTTAATTACCAAAATACCCTCGGATTTCCAAATTTCCCAAAATACCCCTGGGAATGTAAAATTACCAAAATACCCTTATTGACAAAATCACCAAGGAACCTTATTTTGACAAATTACAAAAATACCCCTATAGGACAAATTACGAAAATACCCCTGGGATAGGAACGGATAGAAATGTCTGAAGAGAGTGAATATGTATGGGAGATACTAGGGAATGGATGTGCTTTTCTATGAATTAGGATAGAAAACTTGAAACTTTGATCTATCGAAAGAACTGCTACTAAACTCTTTTCATAAAACTTCTTCACGAATAATCAGTGAAACAATGGCTAATTCACACAATTTCTTAATCAGATTAAAGCGCAATCGTAAGAATGAGCTCTAGGGGACATGGACGTAATATGCGGGGACGCGGTCGAGGCAGAATGACCGTGTCGAAACCCGTTAGATCGGGTCAAGGATCTGATAATGAGGTGCCACTACCACCACCAGCAGCTGTTGGGGGTGAGCAACAGGATCAGACGGGGGGTGATGTAGTATCGCAGGCTGTGCTGCAAGTTCTTGAAATGGTGGCTAGTGTTGGAGGAAATATGGGAGCTCAGAAGTCTGTACCCGAGCAACTCCGAGCTAATGGAGCGAAAATGTTCCGTAGCATATCTGGTGTGGCGCCCAGTACGGCTGAATATTGGTTGGAAGTAACCGAGCACATTATGGATGAGCTCGATCTGACCCCTGAGGAGAAGTTGAAAAGAATGGTGGCACTGCTACGCGATGAAGCGTATCAATGGTGGTTAACAGTTCGGGATGGTGCCACAGCTGAGGATCTGACCTGGGAATATGTTAAGGCGGCATATCAGAAGAAGTATGTCGACACGTTATAATCGATGAGCAGAGGAAGGCATTTAGGGCTGGTTCAAGGAACAAGTCCGTAGTAGTATGAAGTGAATTTCGATGTTGAGCTGGTATGCTCGAGGAGTGGTAGCTACGGAGCATGAGCGATGTGTCCGGTTTGAGGACGGACTAAGGGATGATCTGAGGTTGCTGATAGCCCCACACCAGAAGCGGGAGTTTATCGCATTAGTGGAAAAGGCTAAAGTGGCTGAAGGGATTAAGGATTCAGTGAGGCAGACTACGGACCGGAATAGGCCAAAAAGGGGTTTTGGATCATCATGATCGTCTGGGAATGTTCAAAAGAGGCCTAGAGTTGATAGGCCGCGAAGTCAGCAAGCAACTGGAGGGCAGTATCGTACTTGTGATCAGTGTGGGAAGAAGCACTTAGGTGAATGTTGGAAGAAGATAGGAGGGTGTTTTAAGTGTGGGTCCAAGGATCACATAATTAAGGACTGTCCCATGAAACCGGATGGGAATCGCCCAATAGCTCAGAATGTTAATCAGGCTGGTAGAGGTGGACAGCAGCCTCAGAGAGGTCGTGGTCTGAATGGTAGAGGTAATAGTGCTGGTAGAGGACGTGGAACACCGGGCAGAGGTGTTGCTAATACTGAGGTAAGGCAGCCGGGTTTGGTTTATGCGATTCGTCGTAGGGAAGAGGGAGACGCGCGAGACGTCATAACCGGTACGTTCCTTGTATTTGGAAAGCCTTATTATGCTTTGATTGATGTGGGCTCAACCCATTCCTATGTTGCATGTAGAGTAGTTGAAACTCTAGACATAGCCTCTGAACTTTCTGATAGGGAGATGACTGTAGTAAGCCCACTAGGTCAAACTGTAATGGTGAATAAGGTCTTTCGAAGTGTACCTTTAGAAATCCAAGGCTTAGTATTTTCTGCTGACCTGATGGAACTTCCCTTTGGAGAGTTTGATCTCATACTTGGAATGGACTAGCTAGTGGATCATCGGGCTATGTTGGACTGTGCAGCTAAGCGAATGGAGTTAAGGACCCCGGAGGATGAGGTGGTCATTATGATAGGAGAAAGAAGAAACTACTTGTCTAATGTAGTTTCGGCGCTAAAGGCTGAAAAGATGGTTCGTAAAGGGTGCAAGGCATTTTTAGCCTTCGTAAGTGCGTTAGATGGAAAGGAAGAAAGTGTTAGTGGAGTTAGAACGGTAAGGATTTCAAGATGTGTTTCGGAGGAATTACTGTGAATACCCCTAGACAGGAGGTGGAGTTTGAATTGACTTGTCACGGAATAGCTCTTGTGTCAATCGCTCCGCATGAGAATAGACCAAGGAGTTGGTTGAACTCAAGGCTCAGATTCAAGAATTACTCGATCGTGGGTTTATCTGACCCAGTGTGTCTCCATGGGGAGCACCGGTCTTCTTCGTGAAAAAGAAAGACGGAACTATGCGTATGTACATAGATTATCGTCAGTTGAATAAGCTGACCATCAAGAACAAGTATCCTTTGCCAAGGATTGATGACTTGTTCGATCAGCTTAAGGGGGCGGCAGTGTTCTCAAAGATCGACTTAAGGTCAGGATATCATCAGTTGAAGGTGAAGGAGGTTGATATCCATAAGACAGCCTTTAGGATAAGATACGGCCACTATGAGTTTTGGTAATGTCGTTCGGGTTGAAAAATACCCCAGACGCATTCATGGACATGATGAACCGGGTTTTCAACCTTACTTGGATCGATTCTTCGTTGTGTTCATCGACGACATCCTAGTGTACTCCAAGTCTAAAGAGGAGCATGATGAGCATCTCCGGATTGTGCTGCAAGTGTTAAGGGAGAAGAAGCTCTATGTCAAATTCAGCAAGTGTGAATTTTGGCTTAAGGAGGTTGCATTCTTAGGGCACGTGGTGTCTGCTGAAAGAATAAGGGTGGATCCTAGAAAGATTGATGCAGTGTTGGATTGGAAACCACCTAAGTCGGTGGCAGAGATTCGTAATTTCTTGGGATTGGTAGGCTATTACAGAAGGTTTGTAGAAGGGTTCTCATCAATAGTAGCGCCTTTGACAAAGTTGTTGAGGAAGGAAGTACCCTTTGTATGGACGGATAAGCAGCAGGAGAGCTTTGAGAAGCTTAAGGAAGTGTTAACTGAAGCTCTAGTCTTAATTTAGCATGAGGCAAGAAAGGATTTTATGGTGTATTGTGACGCTTCCCATACAGGTTTGGGTTACGTATTGATGCAAGACGGGAAGGTAGTCGCATATGCGCCCCGATAGTTGAGGGCACATGAAGTGAACTACCCGACGCATGACTTGGAATTAGCAGCAGTGGCCTTCGCTCTTAAGGTATGGAGGCACTATCTCTATGGGGAAAAGTCAGTGATCTATACAGACCACAAGAGTCTCAAGTATCTATTGAATCAGAAGGAGTTGAATCTGAGGCAGCGAAGGTGGGTGGAATTACTGAAGGATTACGAATGTTCTATAGAGTATCATCCGGGCAAAGCAAATGTAGTGGCAGATGCCCTAAGTCGGAAGGTAGTGTCGGATCTGAGGGTGATGTTCACACATCTGAGCTTGTATGACGATGGAAGGCTGCTGGCAGAGCTACAAGTTAAGCCAACGTGGTTGAATGAAGTAAAAGAGGGATAGTTGGCAGATGAGGATCTAAGTGTTAAGTTGCGACAAGCGCAGAATGGAGAGTTAGAGGGTTATGGTATTAACGATGAAGGAGTATTGCGCTTCAAGGGTAAGGTGTGTATGCCTAAGGATAAGGAACTTAGACGAAGGATTCTTCAGGAATCGCATACTAGCCCTTATGCTATGCATTCTGGAGGCACTAAGTTGTACAGAGACTTGAGGGAGCAGTTTTGGTGGCCTGGTCTGAAGAAAGAAGTTACTGAATTCGTGGGGAAGTGTTTAACGCGTCAGCAAGTTAAGGCTGAACACCAAGTTTCGTCAGGATTGCTTCAGCCAATCATGATTCCGCAGTGGAAGTGGGAGAGAATTACCATGGACTTCATTAGTGGGCTTCCCCTTACGCTTACTAAGAAGGACTCAGTATGGGTAATAGTGGACCGTTTGACCAAGTCCGCGCACTTTATTCTGGTGAGAGTCGACTATTCTTTGCAGAGGTTGGCAAAGTTATATGTGGCAGAAATTGTGAGGTTGCATGGAGTGCCAGTGTCAATTATCTCGGATAGGGATCCAAGGTTTACTTCTCGATTCTGGAAAGCCTTACATCAGGCGTTAGGTACTAAATTGGATTTCACTACGGCTTTTCATCCACAGTCGGACGGGCAGTCTGAACGGGTAATCCAAGTGTTGGAGGATATGTTGAGGGGCTGTGTGATGGATTTCAGAGGAAGTTGGGAGGAATATTTTCCTCTAGCGGAATTTGCCTACAACAACAGCTATCAGGCCAGTATTCGGATGGCACCGTATGAAGCGTTGTATGGTCGAAAGTGTCAAACTCCTACGTGTTGGACAGAGTTAGGAGAACGTCAAGTTTTGGGTCCGAGATTGTGGCAGAATCCGAAGAGAAGGTTGAGATAATTCGTGCATGGTTGAAGGAGGCATCGGATAGGCAGAACTCATATGCAGATCTCAAACGAAAGGAAATAGAATTTGATGTGGGAGACCAAGTATTCCTTAAGGTTTCACCTTGGAAGAAGGTGATGAGATTTGGTCGGAAAGGGAAGTTAAGTCCAAGGTTTATAGGACCTTACCGAGTTTTGAAGCGAGTGGGACCAGTGGCTTATCAGTTGGAGTTGCCACCGGAGTTGAAGCAGATGCACGACGTATTCCATGTGTCCATGCTACATCAATATTGATCGGATCCATCTCATATGGTACCAGTTGAAGAGGTGGAGTTAAGGCCAGATCTGTCCTACGAGGAGGAGCCGGTTCAGATCTTGGAACGAGATGTGAAAGTATTATGAAGGAAGTCGGTTCCTCTAGTCAAAGTGTTATGGCACCATCATGGATCAGAGGAAGCTTCGTGGGAGCCAGAGGAGGCAATGCGACAGCAATACCCTCACTTGTTTTAGCCAGGTAATTTCGAGGACGAAATTATTTTAAGGGGGTAGATCTGTAATATCCTGAAATTGGGCTTGTGCATTGTTGCTTAATTATATGAAATAGTATGCCTTATGTGTTATGAATGTGTTGTGTGCATTTTTAGAACCTTGGAAATGTAAGGAAATGTCTTAGAAAATATTAAGTTTGAGCTTAAAAAAAAGGGAACTAAAGCAGGGTGGCCTTAAGAAAATTTATAGAGGAAATATGACATACAATTGGGCTTGGAAAAGTGGCTTGGAGGTGCCACTTAGGGCTCTAGAAATGATGCCATATGCTAGGGGGGAAGGACTTGTGTTCGAGTCGCGGGGGAAGCAACATTTTAAGGTTTTTATTTTTCTTGTGACGTCAATAAGAGGGGAGTAGGGGGACGGCACCAAGGCTAGATTTTAGGAGTTAAATTCTTTTATTTTTGGAGATAAAAGGTGGATAATTAATGGATTATTTTTCTTTTAATTTTAAATGAGGAGATAAAGAGGAAAATAAGGATATGAGAGTGATGGCCAAGAAGGGGACTCTAGACTTAGTAATTTCGGCAAAAGGAGGAAAACTAAGGCTATTCAACATTCTTTCTTCTCCTTTTCTCTCTGCCGAATTCTCTCTGCCATTATTCTTCTTTTTTTTTTCAATTCTCCAAAGTCAAAAATGTAATCCCCTAGTCTTGCCGAATTTGTCTAAGTTCTATATCTTCCTTTTCTTTCCTTGTAAAATCGAAATCCTCTAGTGTTCAGCAAAAGCCGAAATCAAGTGATCAACATTTAGGCCATAGCCGAATAAGCCCTGTGGATTCAAGAAAAGGTGCTGCCAATTTCAATATAAGGGGTAAGGATCTATAGTCATCATCTTTTTCTTTCTTTTAGCCGAAAGTTAGGAACTAATCTCATCAATGTCCTTGGTTGCCAAAACTACATAGGATCTTTCGGGAATTGTCTATAGTCGACTATAAGGAGGAGAGCTTCGGGTATCAAGATCTAAGGTAAGGCAAGTTTTCGGCCAAGGGTCATTTATTATGATTTAATGTTAGAAATTAATCTAACATGTGTCAAGGTTATTTCGACAGATACCAAGGATAAATAACAATTTCGGGCTTTCAAATCACAAGGTAAAGTACATTAGTACATTCGGCCAAGGCCCTATTCAATGATTAGATCAGTTTCATATTATTCAAAAAGCCAGAAACTAACTAGTTCAATGATTAAGTGTATAGCCGATTGCAAATAAGAAGCATCACAAAGTTTTCGGGATTTGATCAGTAGACAAATCGATAGCAAGGTAAGAAAGTGGTTATGTAAATCCTTCGGGATTTGGTTTCATAGCCGAATGGCTTTCACTGACATGTTTAGGGTTGGCCGAATATAGGGATTAAAGATCTAAATCAGTAGATCGGGTTTTCGGGTTTCAGAGTAAACTTGCTAAGTAAATCAGGTGTGCACCCCACACTATCTTTTAATAAGATTTATGGCAATATTTAATATGAGCATGTTTATAAGAATGTGAATATGGCTAAAGTACCATGCTATGGTACAAAGTACTCAAGTACATTTTCCTACTCCTACTAGGACTACGATGTGATCTGTTATGACACACATATGAACCTATAAGAATGTGAATAAAGAATTTGGCATGATAATGCACGTTTTGTATGACATGGGCATGTGGGTTATTGTAAAAGGGGAAGTGAATGTGGTGGTTTAATACCACGATATCTGAATGTGGTGACTTCGGTCACATTATCTAAATGTGGTGACTTCAGTCACAATTATTTAATCGGGTGGCTATGCCACGAATTTTATAAGGGCGATGAGCACGTCGACTGCAGCGACTGCCTTCGATGGTGTGTAGTGGATGGAGGGTTTACTTAGTAGTCCCCACGGTGTGCAGGATGGTACGGGTGATGTTTAGCGGATGGCATATAGGTTTGGGTTCGGGTTGCATCATTATTTCCTATCTGTTTTATGAATATGTATGTGATATGAGAATGTATGCCTGAATTGTTAAATTTTAGTGTTGGTTACACAATGAGTATGTTTGACTCACCCCGTTGGAGAACATTTTCTTCGTGTGACGATCGGTGATGGGGGTTGGCAGGAGCTCGATGGTGGCCATGTGCGATTCAGATTTTACTGCTTTTGGACTCTTTTTTTTTAAGTACTTTGAATTTATTTTTGGGAATTATTTGATGTAATAAGGCCATAGTTGAATTATTTTATTTTACTTCCATTTATCATTCTACTAAATATTTTTTTAAAGACTAAGTAAATTTATCATAAATTAAACTCTAAATGTTTTGTCACCTAAAATCAAGGGATTTCCAGTATAAGATTAACTTGTTTCCAACTCGAGCCCAACCCAAAAACAATCTTTCTTTCAAAACACATCGTTTTTCCAAAGTCACAAAAGAATTTTGAACCGAATTACATCGAGAAACATACCAGATCCGGTCAAGGCTCACGAGCCGGGTTTGGGGTGTTTCAGAAAAATGAGGTGAACAAATGGATTTAGAATTTCGGCAAGCAAAGGGGAGAATTGGAAAAGAAAATATCAAAATGCTAAAAGATGAAAATAAACCTTATAAGCATCAAAATTTGCTAAATGCCTATAGGAAATTCGGCTATCCCTTTTTTTTTCTCCCTACCAAAACCTTGTATCATCTTTACCAAAAAGATGAGTATTGACCCCAAAATATACTTTCCAAAACATCCTCCACATAATAGGCCAACATGTCCCCTTCTCTTGCCTTTTCCTTTTGATTCTTTCCTTCCACTCATCCTTACCTTATTTCCTTAGGCACCTTTTTAAAGTTAAAAAGTCTTCCTTGCCTAAAATACCACCATGGCTGACACAATGGATGAATAGCACAAAAAATAATCAAAATTTGCAGCAAGTGGGATTCGAACCTCTTCCCCTAAAGCCCTTCATGTGACGCCACATCCTCTTTACCATATGCTCCTTTATGCTAGCAATTTACTCTCTTATCTCCATAAGCATTGATGCCACTTACCTTCTCCCCCTTAAGGGCTTAAACACAAAAATTTTCCTATAGCCTAACTTGAACTCGAAACTTCCTAGAAACCCGGTAACTTTCTAAAATCACCTTCCCAATAAATCCAACTTGAAACAATGTCATTCTCTTGTTCTCAAAAATTTTAAATGCTCCCAAGCCCAAGGCCCAATGGGCCCAATCCTACTAGGCCTAATTTCAGAATGTTACAATTCTACCCTCCTTAAAGAAATTTCGTCCTCAAAATTTCCAACCAACTACTAAACGCACCGCTCAAGTCACACCACTATGCTTGCGCTGCACACTTTGATACTAAAACACTAATTCGCTTTCTATCTTAATCTTGGAAACTCTTCACATCATCAAATATCTAACCCTCAGAAGCAAATAGGTATTTATCACTTGTTCATAAAATTTCCTATGCTCAAACACCATAAAAACGTACCCGACTTGCTGGTGATGGAATAATCCCGAGCCTTATGCTCCTTAGACTCGCATCTCAAACATGCTCCTGACCTCCTCTAGCACTCACCCGGATGACGCCTTCTACAATAATCGCAAGCAGGAAAGTTTGGACGTGCCTTAACATGCTTTACGGAATAAGACTGTGACCTAAAGAACCCCGATCCTTTTCTTCTTACAATCCATGCACCTAACCCGAAGTGCCTCACCAATTCCTTTAATCTCCTTTAAAACCTCCTTAACTAGATGAGGCAACTCATCGGCTCTGGCTCCATCATGCTACCCCGTCTCAGCCACTGGTGATGCCAACGCCTCCCTTTCAAGCACATGCCTCGGTGCTGAAGATCCAGCTCTAGCACGTCAACCTCTACCAAGGCTACGTCCACCGCGTCCACGTCCTCTAGCGCTCATGTTCACTAAATCGACTTAATCTTATTAAGAGTCTTATGGATTAGTATACTATTTAATGTTTAATAAACAATGTTTTATGGAGTATAGGAACTAAAGTCATTTTCAAAAAACGTATCCTAAAGTCTCAATCTCGATAGTTTTAGCTCCTAAAGCTAAAAGTTCTAGAATATTTCTTCAGTCATACCACAATAATTATAAAAACATAAACTTACTTGACTTGGTGTCGGATACCCATGGTGCCATTCTTCTTTTAGAACATGCACATACAAATTAAAATTTTAAACAGCTTTGGAAAATATTTTTGAACCCAAACCACAGCCAAGTTTTGCAACCGGGCTTTGATACCATAAAATGTAACACCCCAAACCCGGCCCATGCGATATGACCAGATCTGACATGTCACACGAAGAAAACAAGTAAAGAACTTGTGATTCATGCTAAAATAGGTGTTATTTCTTAAAATGTGACACCCCAAACCCAGCGCATGCGTTATGACTGGATCTAACATGTCACATGGAGAAATCGTATAAAGAATTTGTGATTCGTACTAAAATAAGTGTTATTTGGTTATGGTTAAGAAAACAAGTTTGAATGCAAATATTTGATAAAATGCAACTATTTGTGAGAGGTTGATTGATGAGTCAAAAATCGAGGTAGGGAACTTTAAAATCGTGACTTTTGACAATGACGTTGATAATTTCGAAAGAAAATTCGAGTTAAACTATTTATAAAATTTTATTATAAAATCCATTTGTTAATCAATTTTAGAAAACCGATATTAATAATTTTAGAAAATCCCAATTTAACGTCTAAATGTAAAGCAAAATAAAACATATTCCAGAGGCCTTATTACAACTTTAAAACTCAATTAAAACGGTAACGAAGTTTACTAAAATGTAACATCCCAAACCTGGCCCATGCAGTATGACCAAATCTAGCATGTCACACAAAGAAAACGAGTAAAGAACTTGTGATCCGTACTAAAATAGGTGTTATTTAAGTATAGTTTAAGAAAAGCAATTTTGAATATAAATATTCGATAAAATACTACTAATTTCAAGAGGTTGATTGGTAAATTGAAAATTGAACTAACGAACCTTAAAACCGTGACTTTTGAAAATGACGTTGAAAATTTCAAAAGAAAATCCAAGTTAAATTATTTGTCCATATTTATTATAAAATCCATTTGTTAATCAATTTTGGAAAACCGTTATTAATGATTTTAGAAAATCCCCATTTAAAACAATTCAAGAAAGATATTAAGTACGTCTAAATGTAAAGCAAAATAAAACATATTCCAGAGGCCTTATTACAACTTTAAAACCCAAAATAGTAAAAGTAACGAATTAAAATGGTAAAGAAGTTTACTAATGTTCGAAAACATTATTTCCAAAGTATGGCCTCCACCGAGTCATCCATGGCCCAAGTCCACATCATTGAGTATTACCTGCAAGGATTAAGAAGGAGGGGTGACTTACTAGAACTTAGTGTGTAATCCCTTTACCATCATCCACTGGGTCTGAACCCGTAAAGCAATATCTTGGGCCTAAGCCTATATAGAATAATCTTGGGCCGAAGCCCATTTACATAACAGAATATATATATGTGCAATGCATGCAACCCAACCCATCCTAGTAATCCATCCGCTACACACCACTCGTACCATCCCATCACACCTGAGGGGATCAAGTCAACCCACCCCGCCAAACACACCAATCACAGGCAAGTTGCCATTTATAATATATTTGTGGCTGAGCCACCAGAAACGATGCAGTCAAACTACTTTTTATAATATTTGTGGCTAAGCCACCAGAGTCATAAGCACATTAATGAACAAATTGTGGCAATGCCACCAGGCTACACTTCTCTTCATTCAATTTGCCCAACCCATACGATATGTAAAATACAACATACCTAATAAAGCATAATATCCACATACATGTACAACAATCATTAATCCAATAATTTATTAGGGTAAATCGGCCAATTATAGAACTTTGTAATTCGGCCCACTAAAGCATTCTAGCAATTCAGCCCATAGGGGCATTTTCATAATTTGGCCCATAGGGACATTTCGGTAAATTTCACAACCCAAAGGTATTTCTGTAATTTTACTCATCGACGGTATTTTCGTAATTTCGCAACCCCAAACTTAACTACTAATTTGGGGCATAAAAATTGAAACTGTCCATCCGCGTCATATTGACTAAATTGACTATAACTCGAGTTAGGAAACTCAAAATTTAGATCTGTAAATTTTCCTTGAAACTATACTTATATATTTTCTTACTACAATTTTTCCATAATTTTTCAATTAGCCATTTAGTACATTTTATTCATTAAAGTTTCCCCTGTTTCACTAACCAATGGTTCTGACCTCTCTTATCCTAAATTCAAATATCTCATTGTACAGCTTTCATATGTTGCTCCCACTTATTTCTATTGAAAATAGACTCACTAAGGAATCTATACATATAAATTGTAACTAATAATTCACTTTGTACAATTTTGAATTATTTTTCCAAGACAAAATAGGGAACCACGAAGTCATTCAGAACCAGTCTTACTAAAATTAAAATATCACAGAATATAAAATTCCTCTTCCTTCTTTGTTTCTTTGGTATAAAACTAGAAACAGTAAGATTTAATTCAATATCTTATTCACTCTCTAATTCCCTTTCTCCTATTTTTCATGATTTTTCAAAATCACATCACTGCTACTAACCAGAAACTGTTTCATTGCAAAATACGGTTACCACTACGAACATACGCACGCCGAGTGGTCACAGATGTCGGTTTTCAGTTTTTCGATCTTTCGACCGAATCACAAAATATTTCATGCAAATATTCAGAGAGGTGTGAGATTACACACCATTTCAATCATGTAATCGGAAGGGTACGAGATTACACACCTTATTCGGATTTCCTAAAGAACCACTCTTCGTTGCCCCCACAATCGTGATCCTTCCCTACTAGGTTCTAAAATCCAGCCTTGCACTTTGGCTATTGCAACGAGTTCCTAAAGTAAATAAGTGATGTACCAAAGGGGTTAGCCTTCATCCAATATTCGACCCTTCCACAAGAGCAAGAAGTTGATATCATCACCATAAAATAGAATCACATGAGCGGTGTAAAACATCGAAATAAAGAGTAACATCTTACCACCAATATTCGGCCTAATCACCCACTTACCAACAAACTTCCGAAACCAAGGCTAAGAGAATGATAAGTAGCAGCAAAGAGTGGCTTGAAAGTTTAGGCAAAACAAAGAGAAAAATTAGGTGAACAAATGGCTTTAGAATTTCGGCAAGCAAAAGGAGAATTGGAAAAGAAAACATCAAAATGCTAAAAGAAGAAAATAAACCTTACAAGCATCAAAATTTGCTAAATGCCTATAGTAAATTAGGCTATCCCTTTTTTCTCCCTACCAAAACCTTGTATCATCTTTACCAAAAAGATGAGTGTTGACCCCAAAATATACTTTCCAAACCATCCTCCACATAATAGGCCAACATGTCCCCTTCTCTTGCCTTTTCCTTTTGATTCTTTCCTTCCACTCATCCTTACCTTATTTCCTCAGCCACCTTTCCAAAATCAAAAAGTCTTCCTTACCTAAAATACCACCATGGCCGACACTATGGATGAATAGCACAAAAAATAATCAAAATTTGCACCAAGTGGGATTTGAACCTCTTCCCCTGATGCCCTTCATGTGACGCCACATCATCTTTACCATATGCTCCTTTATGCTAGCAATTTACTCACTTATTTCCATAAGCATTGATGCCACTTACCTTCTCCCCCTTAAGGGCTTAAACACAAATTTTCCTATAGCCTAACTTGAACCCAGAACTTCCTAGAAACCCCGTAACTTTCCAAAATCACCTTCCCAATAAGTCCAACTTGAAATAATGCCGTTCTCTTGTTCTCAAAAATTTTAAACGCTCCCAAGCCAAGGCCCAATGGGCCCAATCCTACTAGGCCCAATTTCGGGATGTTTCAGACAATTAAATGAGATATATTTTAAAACAATGATTTGAGTAAAATGTATCATTAATACTTTACAAAACACAAATATCAAAGCAATATACTACAATTACATGATATAATAACATTTAATACTAATATTGGCAATTAAGAGAAATAATAACATAAAATTGCAAATGATACAAGTAATAAAAAGTTGAAAAACGATATGGCAAAATCTAAAATAGTTAATATATACATAATAAAATAAATATATATTTTAAATAAATAATATAAAAATTTTGAATAAAAATGTATAAGGGATAACTTATAATAAGTATATAATATACCATTTAAAATAGATAATATACATATTTTAAATAAACAATATATGGAAAATTTTGCCTTAATAATAAAACAATTTAGATGATTTACAACATACAAATTTTCAAATAATACATAATATGATTAAAGTTAAATAATATATAATATATATAATATATAACAAATAATAATAATAATATATATGATAAAACAATTTAACATAAATAGGAAAAGCAAAAAAGAAAAACAAGTTTAAAATAATTAAAATAAATGAATGAATAATGATTAAGCAATTAAATGGATAAATAAAAAAATTAAAAAACGCATAAGTCAACCTAACTCCCGCAATATGAGGATTCAACAAAATTCCTCCACCAAAATTTACTCGAACGGAAGCAACTCAAAAAGAAATGAAGATGAGTGAAGAACAAAATAAGAACAAGCCACAGAAAATAAGAATGCAAAAGAGAGAAATTTGAGTGAATGCTCTCAAGAATTTTTATTACTCTAAACTCATGTGTCTTTTACAATGAAGGGAGAGGCCTCTATTTATAGTTGAGCCTCCCCAAATCCAACGATACAGATCAATTACGTCAACGGCTAAGATTAAAATGTATCTACAAATTAAATCTCTAAGATTACAAAATCATATCTTCTAAGATTGCATACTATATCTTCTAAAATTTTCATATCATATCTAAGATTTCCATATCATATCTAAGATTGCATACCATATCTTCTAGGATTGCATATCATATCTAAGATTGCATATCCTTGAAGATTGTGTTCCCATATACGTCAAGCTTGTAGATGGACCTTCAATCTTTTAATGGGTCATTCCGATCGGGCCAAATGATATATTTTGGACTGGACTTGGACTTTGTTTTATTATTTTGGGTTTTTTTTTATTTCTGGTTTGTTTTCAAGCCTGGGAAAAATGGGCCTCTTACATATATCATTTGTAACACCCCTTACCCGAGACCGTTGCCGGAGTCGAGCACGAGGCATTACTAGACTTAACTTACTAGTTCGGGACATAATAATTAAAACTGTCCATCTGCGTCATGTTCACTAAACCAATTATAACTTAAGTTACAAAACTCGAAATCTAGATCCGTAAATTTTTCTTGAAACTAGACTCATATATCTTCTTACTATAAATTTTTCAGAATTTTTAGTATGTCCAATTAGTACAGTTTATTAGTTAAAGTCTCCCCTATTACACAGTTCGACAGTTCTGACCTCTCTTCACTAAAAATCAATTATCTCATAATATACAACTCTTTTTCCTACACCGTTTTTTTATATAAAAATAGACTCAATAAGATTTAATTCTATATCTCATACACAACCTAATTCCATTTCTACTATTTTTGGTGATTTTTCAAAGTCACGTCACTGCTGCTATCCAACTATTCCCCTGCACATAATATCACCAACTTAAGCATGATCAAGCCATATTTATGCATATAAGTATAGCCATTTTCGCATGGCTTCCATACATTTTAAGTTTGTTTTTATACAAAACTACAAGAAGTAAATTAGCTTATACATGCCATGGACCTTGGGTTCAAAAACAAAAAGGTACCAAAAGAGATGATAATGTGAATGACTTCGACGACGATCCTCGAACTTGAGCTTCAACTTCAAAATCTAATGAACAATGCATAAAACACACCAAATAAGCTATCATAGCTTAGTAAGTTTAAGCAATTTATACTTATTGAATAATATAAACAAAATTTTATTCAAGATTTCGAAACCTAATCTCTTGATAACATCCATACCAATCATCCCAAACCATAATAAAAATTGAATTTATAATCACATCATATACTTCTAACAACTTCCATATACCATCACCACATGATAAATAATTAATATTTATAACATTTACTTACCAAATTTTCTATTTGCATTTCCAGCTACTAAGAGTCTCAAACTAATAGGTATATTACATACCTTTAATTCACTTCCCTTTTCCAACTAAATCGTTCATACATAACTCAGATTAATGCACTTCTTACATTTCCGTATGCATAATAACATTACTCATATAAATCATTTAACGAATCTTATACTTACCCAATTTTTGATAAAATTTTGTAACGTATCGCTCACATAGAGCCGTTACTTGATATTTTCCGTAACATATCGCTCACATAGAGCCGTTACTCAATATCCATCGTAACGTATCGCTCACATAGAGCCGTTACACAATATTTCTCATAACGTATCGCTCACATAGAGCCATTACTCAATGCTCTCGTAACGTATCGCTCACATAGAGCCGTTACACAATATTTCTCCTAATGTATCACTCACATAGAGCCGTTACTAATTTATCCGCACACATAGTGCTAATTATAAAATTTTCTCCTCTTATACTTCATATACATATATATATATATATATATATATCCACACATTATAATTAGGACCGATTCCTATAATTTACCATTATATTCGGTCACACTCAATTAAACCCATAATTGCATATTCAATCACCTTCATCATCGATTTCATATTAGTCAAACATACATTCAGCCCATGCACTTATTAAATCTTAACTCTGTCACATTGGTAAAAATTTACCTATCTTTATACACATCTCAACCATCTAAAGTATGACCATATATATATATAATTACTATTTCAATTACAACCTTCACCTACTTCAAAGTCCACATTTAACTACTTTTCAAACCATAAATATTCATCCATCTCAAGTATATTAAATTCATACATAAATCAACCACATAATTTGACTATATATATATATATATATATATATATATATTGCCCAATATCACATTCGCCTTGACATTATTAAGCAACTAACAACTCCTTGAATTTATTCATATCCCAATTTAGTATTTCTCACATCTATTAGTATCATTATCATACAAACTCACATTTCATACAAAGAAATCTAAACCTCCAACAACCACATAATCGGCTACTTATACAAATTTTATAGATACATTACGTGAAACACCCCAAACCCGGCCCACGAGCCTTGACCGGATCTGGTATGTTCCCTGGTGTAAACCGTTTCAAATTCTTTGGTTACTTAGGAAAAACTTGTGTGTTTTGGAAGAAAGATTGTTTTGGGTTGGGCTTGAGTTGAGAACAAGTTTATTTCATTATTAAAAATCCTTTACTTTAGGTGACAAAACGTTTGGGCTTAGTTTTAAAATAGATTTACTTAATCTTTAATTGATAAAAATGCGTAAGCTTAACAAATAAAAACAAAATAAAATAGTTCTACTAAGGCCTTATTACATCAAATAATTCCCAAAATTTAAATTCAAAATACTTAAAATAAAGTAAAAGTCCAAGTCGTAAATTTCTTGCTGTGCATGGCCATCCCTAAGCCTCTGCCGAACCCGGTCCATTACTATTCGTCACCTGAAAATAGTCCCACAACGGGGTGAGTCAACAGACTCAATGTGTACACAGCACTAAATCATAATCGAATCAGGCATAACAATTATTCATATCATAGCATACAAATTATGATGCATTCCCAAAACCCAAACCTATTAAGCCATCCGCTACACTCCCCGTACCAACTGCACACCGTGGGACTACTAAGTCGACCCTCCTTCCGCTACACTCCATATCGCGGTCTTAGGTCATCGCATTCGTGGTCTTAGGTCACCACGTTCGATTTCGTGGTCTTAGGTCACCACATTCGATTCATCGTGGTCTTAGGTCACCACATTCAGATATCACGGTCTTAGGTCACCGTGTTTGTGGTCTTAGGTCACCACATTCACTTCCCCAAAAAAATAAACCCATATGCCCCTTGTAATGGTAATATGCATAAATATGCCAGAGTTCACATTCTTATTCTTATTCTCATGTTACAATTAACATATTTCATAATCCTAGTAGGAGTAGGAAACGTACTTGAGTACTTTGTACCATAACATGGTACCTTAGCCACTTTCATATTCTTAATATCACATATATTAATTAAACGTAGCCATAAAACATATTATGATATAGTGTGGGGTACACACCTGATTCGGTTAACGATTTCACTTGAAATCCCAAATTTTTGATCTTTAGATCTTTAACTCCCTATATTCGGCCCACCTTAGTATGTTAGCATAAAGCCTATTCGGCTATAAAACCAAATCCTAGTAGGATTAGTACACTAAAACTTACCTTGGTGCCAAATCCCGAAATCTTCACTATACTCTTTCTTGTATTCGGCAAAGCTTTAAATCACTTTAACAAATTAGTTTCGGCTTTTGAATAAATATGAACTAGATCTAAAACACCAAAAATAGTCCTTGGCCGAATATTCGCATGTCTTACCTTGTGGATTTTAAATCCCGAAATTCACCGAATAACTAGGGAACACGCGGCCTATGGTGTACCTTCGAGAAAAGAACTTCTCCTTCTTGTAGTTGACTTAAACAAATCTCGAAAAGATCTCTTCAAAGTTTCGGCAACAAGATATTAATGGGGTTAGTCCTAGCTTTCGGAAAATCTTAAAAGAAAAAGGATGAAAATCGAATGATAACTAGTTCTTACCCTTAATACAGAAGTTGACAACCCCTTGTTTGAAGTCTCAAAACTATTCGGCTATGGCCTTGATCTTAGCAAACTTTCGGCTTTTGGAAGATTATGAAAAAGAAGAGAAAAGAGTTTGAGCAATTTGGTAATGAAGTTTCGGCTACACAAGGTGTATTTTCGGCTTGGCAAAACGATGAAGAAAGGAGATATTTGCTAGAGAGAATTCGGCAAAGAGAGAGTTAGAAGAAAGAATGAATGGCCCTCTTTTCCTTTTATAGCCGAAATTACTAACTTAGAATCCCTTACTTGGCCATCACTCTTCTATTTTGATAGTTTTATCTCTTTAATTAAAAATTAAAGAATAATCCCTCAATTATCTCTTTGAAATAATCCAAAACAAAATCCTTTATTTATCCCCTAATTAGCCGAATTTAAAAGAGAATGAACCTCCTCTTTTGCAAGCCTTGTGCCGTCCACCTCTGTGCTTCTAGAAGCAAAAATAAAACTTCTTTTATTTGCTTCCCATGTGACTCGAACTCAGGCCCAACACCCTTGCATGTGGCGCCATTTCCAGAGGCCCTAAGTGGCATCTTCAGGCCACTTTTCCAAGCCTGCTTGTGTGTCAAATTTCACATACTTTTTCTCTTAAGGCCACCTTGCCTTAATTTCCTCTTTTAAACTTTAAAACTCGACATTTCTAAGTCATTTCTAAGTTTCCAAAAATTTTCGTTTGGCTCTTTAAACTTGACATTTCCTTACATTTCCATGTTTCCAAAATGTTCACTTTCCTCTTTTGAATCATTTCTAAATCATTTTCCTAGTTTCCATAAATGTTCACTTTCCTCTTTTTAACTTAGCATTTCCATACATTTTTCAGGTTTCCAAAAATGTTCAAAATTTATTCTTAACACATAAAACATGTCACTTCGTACAATTAACCCGAAAATGCATAGGCCCTTTTCAGGATGTTACATTACGCAATGTGATATCAATACACTTACCACCATCTAACTTGGGCATATAACATGGTATAAAATTCAATTTAACCCAATTGCTTAAAACTTACCTCGATAGTTGTCAAATTAAGCTTCCCGATCCAATCGCGTTTCCTTTTGTTCTTAATCTAATTAAGTTCAAATTAAATTAATTCAACCACATTTTCATTCAATTAAAAGCAAAATCATATAAATATACAATTTGCCGATTAACCCCCCAACATTTATAATATTTATAAAATAATCCTTAAAATTCAAAACACGAAATATCAAGAATTTAATTGCCCCTTTCAAAGACTGAATGCTCACCATCTCCATACAAGTTTCTATGAATTAATTATTATAATTCAACACACTTAAGTTCATGAAGGCCGAATATACAAGCTTAATTTCTTCTTCTCTTATGACAGAATTTGCTAACTCACTGTATACATGCATATTCTTCAATACATGACCAAACAACAAGCTAAATACCACCATTTATATTCATCCCATTCTAGCCGAATAATAAGAGCATTCCTATGCTCAAATCCAAAATAAATTCTATAACTCTCATACAATTTAAGCCACTAGTCTTCAATTCATCTAAGTCTCTTAAGCAATTCATGTTGTTTTTAAATCAATACTAAACATTTTTCAAATCAAATACAACAACTCAAGGGTGCTCATCCTTGGCCGAATATTAACATGCTTAACCCCAAAATTTTAACATGATTTTATTATAATTCAAAGAAACCAACTCCAATATGTAAAGATTTACTAAAACCAAGCTAAAATACCCACCTTACTACTACATGCAAGGCCGAAAAAATGGAGGTTTAAGCTTCCTTCATTTCTTTGGAAAAGAATCGGTGTAGAAGATGATGATGAGGAAAGAGAGAATGAAATTAAAAACACATTTCTTTTATTTTATAAAATAAATACTTGTTATAATATATTTAAACTAAAATAATGCACCCATTATACATATAAAATTGTTTTTCCTAGCATGCTTGCCGTCCACATCATGAAATTTGGGAAATTTGACATGCAAGTCCTTATGCAAGAAAGACAATTCAATTAACCCTTCAACTTAATAGATACTATTTTTACTATTTTAACTATTTAGTCCTTTCTCTTAATTTAAGCACACCAAAGCAATTAAATTCATAAATTTCCACACATATTCATTCATGATTATTACACACGACACAAAAATAATATTAGGAAATTTTTTTCGGCTCGGATTCGTGGTTTCGAAATCACCATTCCGATTAGGGTCGTAATTGGACTGTTACATCATTAATCTATTATTTGTAGTTAAATATGGTGCATTATTCTGTGACTTAAGAAATTGTATATAATATGTTCAGACAAGGTATTATATTAATTAATGCCGCATATATGAATAAGAACATGATAATAACTAGGTCATCTAATATGGTTGTTATGTTTTTAATATGTGCATGTATAGAAATTTATATAAAAAATGAAAATGATATGATTAACAATTAGTCCTTGAGATAATTGTATTGACAATTGTTTGATGCATGAAATGTAAGGATATATGTTTGAACATGTATTCAAAAGCAAATGTCAATCTTGTTGAAGTCATATAGTTCGAACCTTATATGTATTAAGTACATGTAACATGGCTTTGTTGCACATTAGTTATTTCAGATATGTGGATAAATAATTGATATTGACATGCTTAAAATTTTTAAAACATGATTTGCTTATGAATTTTAAGTAGTGAAGCATGATTGGGTTTTAGATGGTTAAGTGAACTATATGTATAATAATTAAATTTGAATGTGTTTTGATTTATAAGTTGTGTAATATTGTTATTAAATATAAAATGTATGTGTATTGATGTGATTGAATTACGAAATAAGAAAGGTAGTAAATGTCTGTCCTGATCTGTGCTATGTCTAGTAATACCTTGCAACCCTAATTCGGCGACGGATATGGGTTAGGGGTGTTACATCTTGCTTTCGCTTGCTAGCTGAAAGCTTAAACAAGCTTCACCATGCCTTTCGCCTTACTTGTAGCGGGCTTCGATGGTTCCGAAACTTCACAAACATAATACACACAATACGTACATATCATTAAAAATTGCAAACACGTCATAAATAATAAAAAAAAACAGATTCAATTTAGCTCCTCTTAAACCGAAAATTTCGACTAGTTGAGTCGAATCTTAAATTTCTTAATCTGAATCTATTTCCATTGCTTAGAATTGATCCTAAACATCTAATTAATCAATTTATAATGGATCTAAACCAGTTATAACCCCTAAAACCTCAAAATGAAATTTTTCCAAAAAAATCACCTATGACACCTTAAAGAAAAATCATCAAATCTTTAAAATTTGTAACACCTTGAACCCGACCCGATTTGTTGGATCCAGATCATAAGTGTTATCACACAAAATACTTAGTCAAACTCATGAAACCATATTAGATAACCTATTATTTAAAACATAGTCTTTTTAATTACATTTAAAGACTAAATCTTAAGAAACAAATATGGTACTCAAACATAAAATATTAAAGAATTACAATAAATCTTTCTTAAAACAACCATCTGATAGTTACAGATTATTTAAAGTAAACTCCTACAATACACCACCCCAACAACACTATATGCATAATAACTCAATATACCTCTTCTTTGGTGTAGTCCTAGCATCGTCCATTGAGGCACATTCTCTTAACATCGAAACTTGAAACATAAATAAGTTCAAGAGAACTTAGTGAGATTTGACACATAATTACCTTGGTGGATACTTTTTATTTTCATAGGAACTCCTATACGCCAACCATTCTTTTAAACCATTTATTTTGGGCGGATACTACTACAGTTCTAGCATACCCTTACTCGCCAACTATCATACTCCTATCATACCGATATCTTTCTTATCTACCTAACTGAATATCCTTTCAGACATTTCACAAATCTCTTTGTCACGTAAGTGCTTCTTTATAGAACATGCCTATAGAGCCCACCTCAAACTAACTATACCTTAAAAAGTACACTTATCTCAAATAGTTTTTCATAGACATTCATCGTGAACAAATAAATATACATTTAGTGAATACTTTTGTAGAACTAGATACCATCAAACTCACACTCAAAGCATATCTTGGTTTAATACTACACAGACCCATATTGATAATGTACTACATAGATCATTTAGATGACTTCCATGTCATTTTACTCCAAAACCCTAGACTCTCACATAATCAATAATCAGATTTCATATGGTTTCAGACAAAGTCATTGTACAACCAGACAAAATAGGTTTCAGATAACTCTAATTCAACCATTTCATAACATAATCAAATCCATAATTGTTCATTTTTTAAGTCACACATTGCTACGAATATATTCATGGCCAACATTATTAGACCATAATGACGGATACCTTTATTAACACACAGATGCACGATTCTTTTCAAAACTTATTCATTTATTTTACAGATCTTACTCCACCCTTAACCTTGAGCATTTCAATACCTTATCATTGTCATACATCATTTCAGAATCAACAGAATTTATCCATAATTTACCATAAAAACATATATATACAATTTTCCAGACATACATGATAGATCATGCAACAAAGGCCAAACATAATACACCATAAAGGCATTATACAGAACCTCGTGTTCACTGTCCCGACGGACTTCACAGAGGATGTCATGACTTTCTCCTTCATAGACTTATACAGAATTTCATGTATCATGATCTATAATTTCGATTTACACATTATCGAATGCTTCATCATGAACATAATATACAAATATATCATATCATACCATGAGAATTAACCACATGGTCTTACACATATTCATGTATCATGTTCTGCCATTCTAGTCCCATTTTATTGGAGGCTACACCATGAATGGTTCCAAATCATACCAAGCCATGAATCATAACCACATAGTTTTTCATTTCTTTTAATACCTTGACTTGCCAACCTGGTTAGCAAAATTGTTGTCATACCAGAGAATTGTAAACTCTAAATTATATAGGTTTTTTTTAGTAGTTTTTACCACCTTTTTACTTAAAAATAATACTAATCCTGAGTATTTGCTAATTAATTAAGTGAATTTTGCTTATATTTCGAAAATGGACATGAATTTATAGAATATGAAAATTTTTGCTTTATTATGTTCATTTAGTGCATAAATTAAATTATTTCATGTTATTTATTAATGTGTTACATTTAATTATGTAGTGGGACCATGAAGTTGATTTAATAAAGAGCTTATTATAATTTTTGCAAGGACATGAGCAATTCTACCCTACTGAGATGGCAAAACCATGCAAATTGGGTCATGAAGATATTGCTTTGACCCAGTGAAAAATGGTGTTACATGGTGGACAAATTTGACTATTAAATGTGTCACAAAATCATCCAAACAGGGAGAAGAGAAGCCCAATTCGGCAAGGATATTTGGGCAGCCAAAAATCATCTTTTGGGATAATTATTTGGAGGTCCTTACACTTGGAAATCATTAAAAATTAGCACACTATGTTTGTTCAAGAAACCGTCCACCCCTTGCATGATTCAAGCATGATTTTATGCTTGAAGCAAGAAACCAACTCACCCTCCTTTCCACATATTATGGCCGACCAAAGGTGGGAGAAATCTAAGAGATCTTTGATGCCATATTTAGTACACTCCTCCACCAACCTCAAGTATAAATTCCCACTCCCATCTCACATTTTAATCATCCCTCATTCATCCTTCATTTAACATTTCTCTTCCATTCTCTCATTCCCTCTCTTCATTCCCACCCATAGCATCCTATATTTTCTTTCTTATTCAGCAAAACCTTGATAAGATCATCTCTTGGCCGACCACCTTAAGGAGCCATAGCAAAGGATCAACACGAGGACGGAAGGAAACTTCTTCAATTGGAGTTCGCAAGGCTACTGATCCGAACAGAGTTTATTCTTCCTTTACTTGCTACTTTGATTTTAATCATGTTTGCAATGTGCTTTGTTATATTTCATCAACAATGGTAATTTAAATCCGTTTAGCTAGGATGATTACATCCATTCAATGAAGTTTGTTTAAATCATGTTTATAGTGTTTGTGCCTCAATCATTCATGTTTTCAATTAAACTCAAGTATGTATTTCATTCATACGTGATTGGATGCATTGAATTAGCCGAGCGATCCTAACCAGATGACAGCTAATGGACACAACAGTTGAAAAGTGAATCCTTAATTTAGATCCTAACCCAACTAAATTGAAAGTTCATGATAGCTTTAACGAGCTCTATTATCTTGTATAGTTTTTAGGTTTATGTGATTAAATTGTTTCAAACCTAAAACTTCTCTGTTACTTCCATGAATTCTAAGAAACCCTTAGTTTAATATGATCAGTAAAATGCATGTTTTACTAAGTAAAAGATTCCAGAAGGATTTAATTTGGTTTCAAACTCATGAAAAATCGAGATGCCATGGAATATTTTTGAACACTATTAAACATGAGAAAAATGAATTGAGTTGAATGATGTAATTATTCTAGCCTATCCATGTTATTGATTATTGAAGTTTGTGTTGTTTCTGCTAAATTCATCTCATACATTTTAGTTAATTATCATACTTAGATTAGAATTGCATTAGTGATCATCTTGCATCTAGATAATTTAATTTAGTTTAATCATCCATCACTCGAAAAATTGTGTTCATATCACCAATTTGTAAAACCTTAATTTTGCAATTAATTGATTAACATACATAGTCCTGTGGAGACAATAACTCTTTTACTTACTTATTACTTGATAACAACTGTGTACACTAGCATAAACCCTAATGTTACAAGCATCACAAAGGGGCATTTACATAACATTCACTTACCCAGATAGGTTCACACATTTGACCATTTTACACTATTCGTACATCAAAACTTACTTACATGCTTACCAGTCATCACTCTTTGTTACATAATTTTTATACATATCAACATAGCGCATAACTCATCCTTACCATACTCATACTCTTACCATTTATTGTAAATATCTTCATGCCATATATATATTCACATATATATCTACTTGAACAGTACACATAGTAAAGTCAAAGTTGATACTCACCTTCACTCACCTACAGTAACATGAAGCTCCTGACCCAATCATCCATCATGAAGTAGCAACAATCACTGCTTACAGAACATAGAAACACCATTAAAAACTTATTCATATACAACTTACCATCATCTCAAGCACTTACAACCTCCATGCAAAGTCTTACTGTTTCAAAATTTAACATGCAAAGTTGTAATACTTACCTAGAGATGGAATAACCACTGGTTAAATCAAGAATCTAAGTTTCCAGTGCCAGGAAGAAGAAATGAAATCAATTCCAAAAAAGAATCAGAGGGTAACATTTTGAATAAAAAAGAAACTCCTCTCAGAACCATTATCTCATATATATATATATATATATATAATCCAATCTCCCTTACAAACATTCAACAAGTGTCACTTAAATTCAGAGCTTGTCTATTTTATTGGCCTATAGACTCCAAAAGAAACATAAATAAAAATCATACATAATAAATATTAAGACAATCAATTCAGTTGGTTCCTAACCAAGCACTTCACAACCCAACAAGAAGAGTACTAAGACAAACTGGGCTTATTATACATTGGACGATAAATCATACTGTAATTTGCCTCTCTCTTTTTGTCCACCCAAAGCCTTTACTCTTTGGCTAATCAGAATAATCTAAAATAAAATTTCTACTTAATTACTCGATGTATACTATACACCCACAAGTATACACCAAAAGACACAAATGGGGAAATTACAATCCGCTAAACATAGGTTCGTTTACAACTATATGCCTTATCCTTGAACCCGTCTGAATTGGGGTGTGACAAAATCTTTTAACGATTTGCTAAAGTAAAATTAGAACCCTCTTAATCTCATCGAAATATATTAAAACCCATTTAGAAACAGAGGTTTAACTTAGAACTTTGAATTTTGCCATTAAAGTGATCAATTTTGAATAAAATCATTAGATCCATAAAATTCTGATATCATGGAGCAAAACTTGATTTGAAAAGCTTAACAATCTTAGAACTTAACAAGTAAACAAAAACTCACCTTGATTCGAGAAGGGAAATGAATTGGGGATTGAATTTCGTGAAAATCCTTTAGGAACCAAATGAAGAAATTGATGTTATTCTTGATGGTTTCCTTTAAAATTGAGAGAGATTTTAGTGTTTGGGAGAAGTGAAAATCAAATTGAAGAATTTTCTTGAAAGAAAATAAAGTGTTTTGGCACTAGTAAAAATTTTCAAATATTGAAAATGGAGGAGGGAAGAGACCTGTGTGAACTGTAGGGTGTATGGAAAAATAGGCTGATTTAAAAATATTGGTACAATTACATTTGGGCTACTCCCAAATTTTACCCTTTTACAAATCAAACCCCTTTTCTAGTTAAAAGTCTTTTTCTCGTTCCTTTTTAAATTTGATTTTGTTTTTGAAAGTCGTTTAAAGGAAAATATTTTTTGGTTTCTTAATTCTGAATTTTTGATCCTAATTTTAGACTATAATTTCAAAAATTAATTTCGAGGCCTAAATTGACAAAACCCGATTCACTAACCCGAAACTACTAGGCCCAATTTTGAGATGTGACAACCTCTTACCTTAATCCCCTTGAGATCAAAACCCTAGTTCTTGCTTTTCCTCTCATTTAACACATCTATGGAGATTCTCTCATGAAACTAGGGTACTCATTAGCCTTCTCTATAGTTTTTACTTAAGAAATACCAAATAAAAAGGAAGGTTTTAAGCTTGGATTTGCTCAACAATGGTGGGAGGATTTTTTTGGAAACAAAATGAAAGTTTGGTAGAGACTAAGTGGTGGGTGACAGTTTGGCTAGATGAAAAAGATGACAATTTTTCATCTTTTTTCTTCACTTTTTTACACAATTCTACTAAAATATTTCATCATTTTTAATTAAAAAGGTAAAATTGCTAATAAGTCCTCTAGCCATCCATCTTTACACTTTAGCCCCTAATTATTATGTCTAAAAATATCTACTTGGCTAATTATTTTTTTTATCCTTCTTTATCTATCATAAACCCTAGGATGACTCATACTTAACTTTTAGTAAAATTCCTTCTTAATCCTCCCTTCTTTTCTACCACTACTATGTATCTCTTAACTTTTTATTTTTCCTACTTTGGCCACAACAATTCATATACTTTTTCAATTAAGTCAGTACTTCTATTTAAAATTTTCCTATATAAGGAGTATTTTCTAATTCCTTAACGATTTTAATTACTTTCTAATTTAATACTTAAAATTTCTATTTATTCTATTTCAAAATTTTTCGAATAAGTCCTAACTCAATACCTCACTGTACCTAGCTCTAAGGCATATTGTGGATGTTACAAAACACCTAAGAGATATGTACAAGAGAAAACTGAAGAAATAAAGAATTTAATGCTTTTCTCTTGATTTTTATGATTGGATGCTCTTCCCATGTGTCTTAAAATGTTATTGGCTTGAATATATACCCTCTAATTCATTTTTGGACATTTGAAGTCGTTGGCAGAATTAATCTCGAGCATTTAATGCAACCTACAAGGTCAAGTCTCGATACTTGAGGGACATATACTGAGACTTGGCTAAAAAATAGTCAATAGAAGTCTTGAAGTCTCGAGACTAGATAGACAAGGCTCGAGAATTAAGGGTAAGTCTCAATACTTAGACTAGTAAGTCTCGAGACTGTACTACTCTCATTTATCTTGTGCTTATTGTCTTCATAAATCTCGATACTAGCCACCTAAGTCTCAAGACTTAGTTGTTAGGTATCAAGAGTTAGGTGGTAAGTCTTGATATTGTACCCTTCTTAAAACCTCTATTTGAAATTGCTTGAGGTGGTCTCGAGACTTTTATAGATAAGCCTTGATACTTGGCCTAAAAAATGTATTTTAAGGCTTGAAAACTATTTTGAAGGGCCTTCGAGTTATTCAGAAATATTTGTGAATTGCCCAAGTCATTTGAGAACATTATTTTGAGTTTGAGACTCTTGAAAATAAATTAAACATATTTGATTGAGGAATTTTGAAATTTATTTTGTTATATTAAAATATTTAGAAATCAAAGCTAACATAAAGTAAATAGATTAACTTCTCAATTTTCATAAAATAAAAATATGAAATTCAGAATTATACTAAAACCATATTCTCATTCATATGTATTGAATGTTTACACAAGTATAGTACAATTAAAGTATAAGTATAAATACATGTCCGAGTCACTACCAAATATAGAATTAAACTATTACAACACAAACATAATAAGAATTGGAATAAAAAAAATAAATTATTACACATGAAAATAATCCATCATAGAACTTGAAGATTTACACATTTAATTGCAAATGATAAATCTTAAACTTCTGCACACACAAACTCAGGACTTTTGCCTTTGCACTGTGCGACCACCTCCTTTACTTCTTATTTTCCACAAAAATCAGGAGGCGCCATGTAACATCCCAAAAATTGAAATTTTGATTGTTTCATTATTGCTTGTAGTAAGCTCAATTAAATATTAATAGTGTATGTTAAGAGTTCTGAGAAGGCTCGGGTTAATTTGGGCCTTAATAAAAAAATTTTGTGTTTAAGTCTATTAAGGAGAGATGGTAAGTAGCTTTAAGACTTATGGAAATAAATGAGTTAAGTGCTTGCATAAATGAGCATTTGTTAAGGAGGTAGTGGCACCATATGATAAACTTGGAGGGAGGAGGTTCAAATCCCATTGTGTGCAAATTTGGACTATTACTTTTGGATTCCTTCCCTATGTGTCGGCCAAGCAAGTAAATACGGCAAGGTGGACTTTTTATTTTAGGCAAGGTGGCTAAGGAAATAAGGAAAGAATAAAGGTCAAGTAAGGAATCAAATGAAAGGGGAAAGTAAAGGGAACATGTTGGCACAAAAAGAGGAGAGTGTTATGGAAAGTGTGGTTGGCCAATTTTTTACCATTATTGACATGAATGTGGACGGTTTTGGGTGTAGAGGGGTAGCTGAATTTTTGCTTGGTCATTTGGTAGAATTTTGATGCTTGTTAGGCCAAAATCTCTTTTGCACAATTTTGTGTTTTTCTCCAAACTTCTTCTTTTGCTTTGTGCCGAAATTACAAGCCTTTGCAGAGCATATTTTCTTCTTTCTTTTTGCTTTGGCCGAAACCTCCTAGCACATTTGTACATTTTTCTTCTCTTTTGTTTTGTTTGGTCAAAACATTCATCTTTTGTTCATCTTCCTTTGATAGCCAAATCACCTAGCATCCATCCAACTTTTCATTCTTTTCTTTTAACCATTTCTTCAATCTTCCTCTTCTCTAAAATCGACACCACCATAAGATTATATCTCCTTGTTTGATAATCCTCCATAGCCGAATATCAATATCCATTTTCCTCTATAACCGAATCTTCATCTCTTCTCAATCTTTTCTTCTCATCCGTATTAACACTCATTCCTTGATCAATTGGTAAGTGTTCTTCTCAACATTTTATTTTTCTTCCTCTTTATGCCGATTATATGTCTTGTTTTGGGATGGTCATATCAACCGAAATCATCATTTTATTCTACTCTCTCAATGAGATCATTCTCTTCTTTGTAGTGTTATAGTGGGAGGTCGAATACCACAACATCGCTTAATCATCTCTAGTCATAGGACGATTGTAAGAAACGGGAATTTCATTGTTCAAAGTAAGGAAGTTCTTTTATAGTCCATTCAATAACTCCATTGGTGATTGTGATAATTGAATTGAAGGTTGGCTAATCGACTACATGTTTTAGGGACTTAATCGCTCGATCCATCGTCTTGAGATCATACGGATTTTGTGATAAGCCAACCTTACTCCTTAAATCAATCATTCATATCAACGTAATATTAGTTTTGACTAATATTTGATTTCAATGGAGACAAGCAATATTGAATCAAAAGGGATAGTAATTGGAGATCGAAAAAGAAGCAGATTTGCGATCTCTATTCCTAAATTCAAACGAAGGGCGGTATCGGCGATTTAGAATTTTCCACCAGGTTGTGGACCGTCATCCGGAGAAAATCGTCAAATCGTGGTTGTTCGTGATTCCGAGGTAAACACTTTAGATCGTTTATTTTAGAGTTTGATTATTAAAATCACGTATGTCGATTAATTGAGTGATTACGATATCTTAGGTGTCGGAGATCAAGAAAGCCTTATACTTACCGTAATCAGGTGTGTAATCTCACATCGTTTTTTGTGGGGTAAAGATTGATATCATATTGGAAATCAGTCGCTATGTTTAAATCGTAAAATTGTGTAAATCGGGAAAACTTGCCTAAATTTCACTATTTTGATTAAGTTGGCAAAAATCGGTATTAGCACTGTGAAAATTTTGAAAATACCCCTAAAGGGTAAAATTATGAAAATGCCCCTATGGACCGATTTGATATATGCCCTAATGGACCGATTTGATATATGCCTTAATGGGCCGATATGATATATGCCTTAATGGGCCGATTTGATATATGCCTTAATGGGCCGATTTGATATATAGCCTTAATGGGCCGATTTGATAAGTGTTGCAATGGGCTGAATTTTTGTAATCTCTGAATTAATTATTTGTAAATACCATGACTGCTATGTATGATGCATTGATATGATTCTGCATGGGATGGGAAAATATGATGAAGAGAAGTTCTGGTGGCACTGCCACAAATAAATTGTTTGTTAATATGATTCATTATGATTTTGGCCAAATCATAAACGGCAAAATGCCTGCGATTGGTGTGTTTGGCGGGTTGGGTTGACTTGATCCCCACAGGTGTGATGGGATGGTACGGGTGGTGTGTAGCGGATGGATTACTAGGATGGGTTGGGTTATATGCATTGCTTATTTTTATTGTAAATGTATATGTTCTGTTTTGTAAACGGGCTTTGGCCCAAGATTATGCTTTATGGGCTCAGGCCCAAGTTTTTGCTAAATGGGTTCAAGCCCAGTGATCGATGGTAAGGGGATTATACACTGAGTTCTAGTAACTCACCCCATTTCCCTTATTCTTTTCAGGTAATACTCAGTGACGTGGGCTTGGGCCATGGATGACTTGGTGGAGGCCATACTTCAGAAATGGTTTATTTGGACTTAACACTCCTTTCTCGTTTATTTAATTACCTTTCTATTTTGGGATTTAATGTTGTAATAAGGCCTCTGAATTATTTTATTTTTGCTTTATGTTTGACGTAATTATATTTTTCCTCAAATTACTTTAAATGTGATTTTTCTAGAAACTTAAATAAAGACTTTCTAAAATGTATTCACAAATGGATTTCAAAATAAATTTTTACAAATCTTTTAAGCTCGGATATTTTCTCTCAAATTATTATCAATATTTTTAAAAGTCATGGTTTGTAAGATCACTATTTCAAATTTATCGATTTATCAATCAATCTTCGAAGTTAGTAATATTTTATCAAATATTTCAAATCAAACTTGTTTTCTTGATTTTAACAAATAATTACTTATTTTCGTACGAATAAAAAAGACTTGACATATTTTTCTCATGTGACATGTCAGATCCGATCATAATGCATGGGCCGGGTTTAGGGTATTACACGCCACCAATTTTCTTTCTTTTAATCTAGTAATATCGGTCGGGCAATGAGAAATAGCTGCAAATCGCAAAAGAATCAAAGATACAAATATAGTTATTATCAAAATTTTATTTTTATTCATTTATTTGAGGCTTATAGGTAAAAAAGAGCGTGCATGTGATGCAAGGTCATACATCCAAATCATCCCTTAAAAGAACTCCTTATCACTTGGGCTGGATTTTTCACTAAAACTTAGGCCTACTACTTTCCCAACTCAGAATTCCCTGTCTATGTAGGCCACCTTTACCAAAGCTTATCTCTATTTCCATGGCTACCTGACAAGATTTGGTGCATCCAACTTATCCTCAAATGACACCTCGCCCACGTCTAAATACTACAAGCTACCCACATGTCCATCTAACTGCTTCACTTCATGTTCTTAAAGCATATGTCTAATTCAGTTTTTGATTATATTGGGAGAAAAAATGCTATTCACTCTATGGATAGGATAAGTTAGAATGTCATGGCTTTGGACCCATTTTTTGGGTAGAGATTAGATACCCCTCCCAAACTCCTTTTATAACCCATTTCAAAAAAAGAAAAGAAAAGAAAAGAATTGCACAACAAAATAGTTAAATATAAAAACTATTCCAATTTGTGTACTTTTCTATTTTTGGAATATATTCTATACGTTTTATTTTTAAAATTTAATTCTTCTATTTTTAAATTTAAAATTAAAGTCTAGTTGTTAATTTCTTATTATTATTAACTAAATTTGTTAGTGTGACATTCTAAAATTAAAGGAAAATACTCATTCGATAATCTTGTTACAAAAATGATATTGTAATGAACTTAATTTACCAAAAAAAATAATGATGTTAATAATTCTTTAAATTTACATCAACATTTTAATTTAAAATAAAATATTTAGATTAACTAATGGTATTATAAATATCAAGGTACCAAATTATGTATAAAATTAAAATATAAAGATCAAATATTAAATTTAAGCATAGTATAAGGATTGAAATTGAAATTTAACTACTTTTGTATAATTAAAAGTAGAGCAACCACAATTGAAATTGAACCGTTATTGTTAGTAATGTTAAAAAAAAAAAAGTTTGGCCACGTGTAGTATAGATTGGGGTCATGGTTACATTAAAATCTCTTCATGATGATTTTGTTACACCAAAACAATAACACGTAGAATAATTATTTAGTTCTAGTTTTAAGATACATTTTTATTTGAAAAGTAATTATTGGGCATATAAACAGTGTAATTATATATCTTAATTAGTTTGTATATCCATAAGATGTATAGGTTAATAATATTTGTTAATGTTGTTATTTTAAGTTGTTTGTTTGCTTAATATAAAAACTATAATGAAAGTGTTAGATTGTAGTGGCTACTATGACTTGGCATTATAAAAACTATGTAAACAAAAACAACAAAGAACGTCAAGGTTTGTTTATAAAGTTTGATTTCCTTATGTCTTCAGAGTCTAGAAGAGTGAATAATTTTACTATTTTTAATCCATAAATACAAGTGATTCACTCTATCACTTCCCAAGTATAGAGATATCAGATTTGTACCTAAAGATTAAAACGCTCACCTCTGAATTCTCTCTTGAGAACTAGGGTAGTAAACACTCAATAATATTTACAATAGTTTGCATTGTCAGACACAAATAATTCATCAATGAATAGATTAAAGTACTCTCAATAAGCTCTCATACAAAACCTAGACAAACCTCAAAGCATATATCAATTTTGACATACTAACAAAGAATCTAGGTGAATACAAAATAATTCCATGAAAATAGTTATTACAATATAAACATTAAAAGCATAATTAATAGAAGATATGATCTCTCCAAATTAACAACATAATCTTGATCAATTTTCACATTCCAATGACTTAATTTATTCACACAAATTCAATCTAATCTTTAAAACCTAATGATTAATTTTCGTAGATAGATTATAGTATCTTCAATATAACAATAAATAAACTCTAAAGATTTTCTTCATTAAATTATCAAACCAATTAAGGTAAGTAATAAATTGTCTTAGTGACAACTTACAGTGGGCGCTGCCAAGTACCAATCAACTCCATTATTCATATCTTGCCATAGTAAATGTAATTGTTTTTAAAACAAAATAAAAAATATGTAAATTTAATCTTAACATAAAAATCAATAAAAACATATTAGTAGTATATAAAATATATGTATTATTATAAAGTTTGAAAATATTATATTAGAATGGTTATAATATATAGGGATATTAATCGTTAAAATAAATTGAAGAAGTATGGATTTAAAATATTATATTAAAGAGGTTATAGTAAATACATATGTCAATATTTTATTATAAATTTTTATACTAAGCACACAAATTTATTTATGAAAAACAATTACAATTAACAATAAGAAAAGAATTTTATTATAAAAATAATAACAATAAGATTAATTTAAAAAGAATCTTATAAGTTGTAATATAAGATTATATAACTTATCTTTAAAGTAAATCATCTAATATAATTTTAAAAAGCAAGGGTGAAAAAAAATTACCCAAAGAAAAAGTTTAAATGTAAACATATATACAAATTTGAAAACAACTATGCCTATTATTTATTAAAGCTAATTAATGAATAAAAATGTAAAGATAAACAAATTTCAATGTTGTCTGCACTAGATTGGATCGGTTGGGGTAACAATTTAGAAAAATTACTAGATTAATTAATTTAAAAATTGGTACGGATCATTGAATCGGACAAAAATTAGTTGAATCGAATAATTGAATTAATTTTTATTTAATTAAACCTGAATGAACCAACTAAATTAATTAAATTAAATAAATTACCAAACCAATAATTTATTTGATTTAATCATCTATTCTATATCAAAAACTTTCACTAATTAATGTAAACCTTGTTGAAACCATTTTTTAGTTTGGAAAACGGGCCGACTTTAAAAAGGAAAATGGAGTCGCCACCAATCTTTTTTGAAGTGTGATTGGGTCACCTTATAAAATATTGGTCTACGAATTTTAAGAAAATGAGTCTGGAAGTCGGTTACGCACGAGGAAGGATTAGCACCCTCGCAACGCCCAAAATTGGTACCTTATTGATTGATTAATGTCCTAATATCAAAAATTGGAAGAGATTTTAAAATATGAATCCTTTAGAAAATGTTTGGATAATTCGAATTGGATATCGAAGTTCTCTTGCTCCGAAAAGATGAAATACTACATCCAGCACGATTGGACACAATGTTTCAAACCCTCGATACCAAGATCATTTCATGATGTCCAAAATTCATGCGTTGCGATTTAAAAAGGGTATTCTACTATTTGGCCAAACTAAAACCGAAACCCAACACGATTGGGCACGATTCCTTGAGTTTCCAAACGTGAAATATTGCCTTATTTAAAAAAATACGGTCAAAGCCTCTAAAGGATATTTAGTCATTTGGACGAACAGAAAATTGAAATCCAGCACGATTGGGCACGATCTCTCGAACTTCCAAACACGAAACATTGCCTTAATTTTAAAAAACGCGATCAACATCTTTAAAGGATATTTAGTCATCTAGGCGAACGAAAAATCGAAACCTAGCACGATTGGGCACGATTTCTCAAACTTCCAAACACGAAATATTACCTTTGTGAGACCCTTTTTATGAATTTTGAAAAAAAAATAAAAATAAAATGTTGAAATGTGATTCAAAACCATCGATCTACATGAAATGATAAGAACAAGAATAAACAAAACATAATAGTAAAAGAGGAAAAAATTGCAATAATAAAAACAAAATTAAAAAATATACAGTTGTAGCAATATTAAAATAATAATTACAAATAAAAATAATAATACACTAGATTAGTAGTAATAATAATATTAGTAATAAAAATAATAAGAAATATAAGAAATACGATTTTAAAAAAATAATAGTAATAGTAAAATAATAATAATACAAAGGAATATAATAATAATAATAATAATAATAAAGGCAAATATAATATTAAAATATAATACTAGAATAATAAAAATAAGCAAAATAATAAATATTAATAAGAAACTAATAGTAATAAAAAACATAGTAGTAAAAAAAATAGGGTATATTGATAATAATAAAAATAATAGATATAATAATATATAATAAAAAGTAAACAATAATATATAATAATAATAAACATAATAGCAAAATATGGTAAAAATATTTAAAAAATAAATCCAATGGTAAAATAACAAAATAATCAAAAAATGGACTAAATTGGGTTAAAAACAGAAGCTTTGGGCAAATTTAAAAATAGATGAAGGTGAATGGGCCAAATTGTAAGGCGCACGCAACTTAGAGGGACCAAAATGAAAAATAACCCCACCCACTGAAGCGGCGCCATTCGAATGCAGACTAAATTGAAACGAGGAAAAAAATTTGAGCAAAATTGGGAAGAAAAACCTGTTTGCAAAACTATGAAAAAGCGGAAGGGCTAAACGCGCAATTAGCCCCTCCCTAACAAAACACGCGGATCCTTGCCTCATGCAGGTCGGGTCATGGGTCAGAGGCCCAAAACGACGTCGTTTTGGCCTCTAACCCCCATTTCCAAAACGGCGTCATTTTGATAGCTCTATAAGAGCTAAATAATTTTTAAAAGAATTCATTTGAGTCTGTTTTGTAAAAAAAAAAAGAGGGAGGATCCTTTTTTTTCTCTGCAGCCCTCCTGGCCAGGCCAAGCCTCCGGCGAAATTTCGTCACCGGCGCCGCCGCTCGCCACCGTCGCCAGCCACCGTGCGTGGTGGCTGGAACCCCTAAAAAGGTAAAAATTTTCCTTTTTTATTTTTAAATCCTTTAATATGTATATATATAGTTTAGAAAAATAGAATATAAAAAAATGAAAAACGACAGTTATTCGAAAATGAAACAAAATAGAAAAAAAGCTCAACTGATTCAATGTTTGCTTTGCATTAATTTGTGTATACTCTCCTCTATATTCGAAAAATCGTGCCCCCTGTTACATTTGAATACTCGGCTTTTATAGCCTAAAAAATCCTCCCAAAAATAGAATCATCCAATCCCGAATATCCCTTTCTGTGCTGGGTTTTCTTTTTTTATAGGTACAACACGGAGACGTGGAGGCGCACGTTGCGGGCGAGGAGGATTCGGAGACAGCATGGTCGAGCACGAGCGTGAGGGTCGTTTTAGAGGCTGCGGCGCGCCAAGGTTGCTAGGGTTTCCTGGGAATATTTTTGTGGGTTGTGCTTGCCATTGGGCTTTGGGTTTGGGCCCTTGTAAATGGACTCTGCTGGACTTTATTTTTGTTTATTTTAGTTTTTTCTGGTATGGTATTGGGTTGGGGCTAAAATTGGGCCCTACAGCTGCCCCTCTTTGCTCGTTGTCGAGTAACGGGAATGAAGCAAAGACTTTAAAAAGGGTCAATTTTGCCTCATCTTGCTGAGTCTTAATTTCTTGATGCTTCCCTTCTTTAGGTAGCCCAGCTTTAACTCATTGCATTTTCAGGGGTATAGGAGTTTTATTTCAATCTACTCCGCTACTGCTTATGATTTATAATCTTTAGCCTATTACCCTACTGCTTAGGGGGTTAAGGTTCACCGCCTTCGATCTGCTCCACTCCTGCTCAGTGGAGATAAGATTTGCTACCCTCAGCCTATTACCCTACTGCTTAGGGAATTAAGGCTCATCGTCTTCGATCTGTTCCACTCCTTCTCAGTGGGATAAGATCTGTAATCTTCAGCCTGTTACCCTACTGCTTAGGGAATTAGGGCTCATCGTTCGATCTGTTCCACTCTTGCTCAGTGGGATAAGATCTGTAATCTTCAGCTTGTTACCCTACTACTTAGGGAATTAAGGCTTATCGTCTTCGATCTGTTCCACTCCTGCTCAGTGGGATAAGATCTGTAATCTTTAGCCTGTTACCCTACTGCTTAGGGAATTAAGGCTCATCGTCTTCGATCTGTTCCACTCCTGCTCAGTGGGATAAGATCTGTAATCTTTAGTCTGTTACCCTACTGCTTAGGGAATTAAGGCTCATCATCTTCGATCTGTTCCACTCCTGCTCAGTGGGATAAGATCTGTAATCTTCAGCCTGTTACCCTACTACTTTAGGGAATTAAGGCTCATCGTCTTCGATCTGTTCCACTCCTGCTCAGTGGGATAAGATCTGTAATCTTCAGCCTGTTACCCTACTACGTAGGGAATTAAGGCTCATCGTCTTCGACCTGCTCCACTCCTGTTCAGTGGAGATAAGATCTGTAATCTTTAGCCTGTTACCTACTGCTTTAGGGAGTTAAGGCTCATCGTCTTCGACCTGTTCCACTCCTGCTCAGTGGGATAAGATCTGTAATCTTCAGCCTATTACCCTAGTGCTTAGGGAATTAAGGCTTATCGTCTTTGATCTGCTCCACTCTTGCTCAGTGGAGATAAGATCTGTAATCTTCAGCCTGTTACCCTACTGCTTAGGGAATTAAGGCTTATCGTCTTCGATCTGTTCCACTCCTGCTTAGTGGGATAGGATCTGTAATCTTCTGTAACTCCCATCAATTTTGCTACATTGTCCTCTGGGGAACCTACATGTAGAATTGATTTCATGGGGTATATGCTTATGCCAAATGATTAGGATGTCATGAAAAATGTTCCTAACCATATGTATTATGAAAGTTATGAATGAATGCAAAATGTCATGAGAATAATCCATTTTTAACACTTGGGCTATCATTGCTTGCGGTTTGTTAAGGTGATATCCCTAACGTAAGTCTTATTGTTCAGCTGATATTTCTAATAGAGAATCTGAAGATGTAGTCATTGCTTAGACCCTTATCTCAAGTGCTCTGAGTCCTTTAAGCCTGGTGAGTTCTAAACAATTATCCTGTTTTGGATTCTTGTATTATTTAGAGACTTTCAGAGTAATACGCAAAACTTCTTTTGTGAAAGCATTATTAGTTCACTAATCATTATTTCAATGAAAAGTGCTTGAAAAAGATCATAATAATGGACAAGAAAAAAATTAATTAGGAGCATAGCTCTAAACAAATAAGACAGCAAATGCAATCAAGAAGGAAATTTATTGGTAGTGTATTTTGAAACGAGCAAATTCAGAATGGGTAAGATGGAAACTAGGTGCCCCAAATATCGCAGACTGAGCTTCTCTGTTCAAACTTCTTGAGGACCATTTAAGCTCAATATGTGTTTAGGGGATGCAGAGTACTTTGTCGATGCCCCAAGATGAAACATACTTCCTCATTGTTAATTCAGGCATAGCAAAACTATTGTATGCCCCATCACGATTTGATCATAATTTGAGCCGTCCTTTTCGGGTTTTTGACTCAAAGTCCCCTTCGGTCTCAAAGCGCCCTTTGCGAGTTTTCACCTTGGCCTCTCCGTATTTTTTTTTTTTACGAAAAGCCTCAAAGCGCCCTTTACGGGTTTTCGCCTTAGCCTATTTCCTTCTTAAGTAAAGTGTTTCTTGATTGAGTCCGTATTAACTGGGTTCGGCTGACTCCCACCGTCTATCTCGACTAGTATCAATGCTCCTCTAGAAAAGGCATTCTTTTAAACATAAGGTCCTTAGGCATCCACTTTCCTTTGAAGTCCTTTTGCATAGGGTGGATCTTTTCAATATTAAGTCTCCTTCGTGGAACACTTTGGGGTGAACCTTTTATTGTAAGCCCGCATCATTCGCTTCTGGTACATTTGACCATGACAGATGGCTCTTAACATTTTTTCTTGATCAAATTCATTTGATCATACTGAGATTGAACCCATTTCGCTTCATCCAACTTTAGCTGTGACGAAATCCGAAGAGACAAAATTTCAACTTCGATGGGCAGGACTGCATCCATCCCATAAACCAATGAGAAAGGTGTTGCCCCGGTGGAGGTCCTAGCCAACATTCGAGAAGTATAGAGGGTAAATGGTAACTAGTCTATGCCAATCTTCACAAGTTTCAACCATCTTTCAAAATCTTTTGAATGGTTTCTTTCCTTTCTTTCTTTTTCCTTTTTTTTTTTTTGAATTCGAACTTGAATTTGAAGTTGAAATTGAACTTGATGACGGTTGACTTTGTAACTTTTCCATAGGAATCGACCTTTACCCTCTTAGTGAAATAATTGACAATCCCAAAGATGAATTAGTGTCGGCTAGATACTTTTGATGAGATCGTCCTCGTAACATCTATGCCCTACGTATAGGAAAAAATGGAAAAAGCACATAAGTCTTGTCTTCCTCAATTTTGGCATTTATGGCATAACAAATGCAACCTCCATTTCATGGTAGACCAGCAGTAACCGAACCTTATAATCGGTCTGGCTATTGGACAACTATTAGCATGTGCCTCTTCGAACACTCTACAGCATCCTTGCGCCTAGGCATATCTCGATATGATCTTGTAAAGACATCTTCTTGGAATAACTCAATGTCATCTCACTTTGTTTCTATGGTGGGCTAGGCTTCGTTCCTCTTTTTTAGACTTGCAATGTCCACTGACCCTTTGTACGGTAGAATTTATTTTCATCTTGTTCTACCATCCTTAACCAATCAAAAGATAAGTTACAATCTCTGTCATCTTCAAAATCCTCATATCCTTTTAGACCCATATTTCACTCAAACGAGAGTCCGTAACAACGTTGCTCATGTCTTGATATCTGGGTACCCATTGTAGGTACGAAGGCAAATTTCAAAAAATAAACGATTCTAAGGATGATTATCTATGATCGTGGATGAAAAATAAAATAATATTCCAAAGAACAAAAGAATATAAAGTATGACATGGAAAAATGAGAAAATATTTGCTCGGCATGAAACACAAAAATGTATTTTTTTATTAAAAATAAAGATGTTTGAACATGAGCCTATTTCACAAAAGATTCTTATTGTTTCTAGGCTTAAAACAACAAGTGTGTTCTGAACATTACTCTGCGCCAGCTCTAAAGATTACAGGAATTTCCTCTGCAGTCCAGTTGTTCAGAACACTTCCAAGCTCATAGGGGCGTATACCCGCTAAGTTTCCCTCATTCGATTCTCTTCAAATACGACGTTGAGTCTCACAGTTTTTAACATGTCTTCAGCTGTTGCTTCATTCGTCATCCCCGGTTCAGGAGGGATAATTCTTTCCGATATGAATACCTTGGATATATAGGGAAAAGTCATTGATTTGCATTTGACATCGACATCCTTCTCTACCGACTCTCTTCCTATAGTACACACATTTTCTCCTTCAGAAGAGTCAAAGAACTCCAGCTCTTTATTATCCATTAACCCTTGTACTAGGGCTCTGAATTCGTTGCACTTCTAGATCTCATGGTCTTCCTTGTTATGGAACTCACAGTAGTTCCTTGTATCTCGGGATTTGCTCCCTAACCCTTGCGGAACTAGACCTCTTTTCTACATTTCCGTCCAAACCTCCCTTAATAGGGTTCTTACTTTAGCAACATTCTGTTTGATTCTCTTCTCCATGTTCTCGGCTATTATGTTTACCCCTTTCTCGGTATGACTGGGTAACGAATTTCCCACATCTGGTGTGTCGTCAAATTTTACAACACCTGCCTTAATAAGCCTTTCGACTAGCATTTTGAAAGGGAAGCAATTTTCTATCGGGTGCCCCACTATCCCCACATGGTATTCACATTGAGTGCTTACGTCGTAACATTTAGGATATGGGGGTTGCAACTGTTTTGAGTAGACAGGGGCTACAACGTGTGCATCGAACAGAGTTTTATACAACTCTCTATACATCACGGGTATAGAAGTAAACTGGAATCTCTCGGTATTCTGCCTCGTGTTGGGCTCCTGCCTTGGTGACGCCTGCTGGCTCGTAACTACCGCTCTCAGTTGACTAACAGTAACGGGTTTTGGATAACCCGAGCTTACATTACCTACTTTATTTTCCTTTTCTTCGAAGCCGATCTTCTCGTTCTCTCTCCAGGTTCTATTTTTCCACACCTTATCGCGTTCTCTATCATTTCGCCGGACATCACTATGTCTGCGAAACTCTTAGTCGCGCTCCCTAACATATGGTTGATGAAAGGTGCTTTCAGGGTATTAATGAAGAGTATGGTCATTTCTTTTTCCAGCAGCGGTGGTTGGACTTGTGTAGCGACTTCCTTCCACCTCTAGGCATATTTCCTGAAACTTTCCCCGATTTCTTCTCCATGTTTTGTAGCATGATCCTGTCGGGCGCTATATCAGTCACATGGCCATAATGCTTCATGAAGGCCTGTGCTAAATCCTTCCATGATTTGATTGGGGTGTAACTCAGCTGATTGTACCATTTGGCCGCTGCCACAGTCAAACTATCCTAGAAACAATGGATCAACAACTGGTCGTTGCTGACATATCCCGTCATTCTCCGACAAAACATTGTAATGTGGGCCTCAGGGTAGCTAGTCCCGTTATATTTTTTGAATTATGGCATCTTGAACTTTGGTGGGAGTACCAGATCTAGGACCAGACTCAACTTCTTTACATTCACCTCGTATTGGTAATCAGCACTTCCAATGCTTTGAACCTCTCCTCTAACCATTCGCACTGATCTTTAAATTCTTTTGGGGGTTCCACCCTTGCTTTTTCCTCTTTTGCTGCCACATCGAAATTAGGGACCATCGATTTTGCCAAATTGTCTCCAGGGTTAGAGCCCGAGCCTGTCGGGAAGTTTACCGGTGCTGAGGTACCAGATTGATTCTGAGGTTTAATGTTGACGAACACTCTTGCTGGTTGTATCTGGGAATTTACTGGGGCCAAGCCTGAAAGATAAGCAGAATCCTCATTATTATCTCCAGTATCGACCATAGGGCCATTTCCTTTATTATGCCCTCTAGTCAACAATTGTGTTAACTGGCTCATCATGCTTCTCAGGGATTCCAGCATTTGATTCCTCATATCATGTTGGATCTTGGCCAACTGCTCTTGCATCTGTGTTTGCAATTGGTCCTGAGTCTCCTTCTGCATCTGTTCTAACCTCTCTAACCTTTGATCCATGGCTTTCGTTTTTCTTTGAGTGTAGTAATGATGTTCCAGGGTAGCTATAATTTGATCTCTAGTTAATAGAGTTCTTTTATATATTAAATGCATGTGATACGATGCGATGCAAGTGCATGATATGAATGCAAAAATAAAATGCGTCGATTCTAGCTTAATTTCTTTTAGAAACTTATTTAAAAAATAAAATCCTTTACATAAAACAGAGTCACATATACGGCCTACCCCTTCTCAAGTCTGACCATATACACACGGCCGCGTTATCTTCTACTTTATCAAGGAATTCGTTCTCCATAACAAGCCTTCTAATTCAATAATCAAACAGGAATCGACACCTTTTTAATATGACATGACATGCAATCATAGCCAAAATAAAACAAGTTAATAATGAATAATAATAAGCAAAACAAGTAAAAAAATGTCAAACCACTATATAGGCAACCACTAAAGTTTAGCACGGCTCTACCTAGGGTGGGTTTTAGGGTTCACTGTATGTGGTTTGGTTTTAAGGGAAAAAAGGGTACCTGAACCAGCAGATTCCTCAATCCTCACCCATTATAGACTCATATGGATCGAGTTCAGTTCAGGGGAATACATTTACCTATGGCCATGCGAAGGTGAAAACCTCACGAAGACATAGGTAAGGATGTATCCTGGAAGCAGTCCCCTAGCCCATACGGAGGTGAAAACCTCACGAAGGCATAGCTTCTTGCTCCCACTTAAAGGGTGTGACCACAACGGTCATGCAATATGAATGCAAAAACACCCTATAAGACTCAAACCATGCAAACAGATGACACAACACGAGCTCATGCAATGAAAGAATCGAAATCAAATTTTAACTTTTGATAAAAGGACATTAATCAACCAATTTTACGGCTTGACTCTCTTATTGGTCTCCAGTGGAGTTTCCAAGCTATCGATCGAAACCATTTTTTAGTTTGAAAAATGGGCCGACTTTAAAAAGGAAAATGGAGTCGCCACCAATCTTTTTTGAAGTGTGATCGAGTCACCTTATAAAACATTGGTCTATGAATTTTAAGAAAACGAGTACGGGAGTCGGTTACGCACGATGAAGGATTAGCACCCTCGCAACGCCCAAAATTGGTACCTTATTGATTGATTAATGTCCTAATATCAAAAACTGGAAGAGATTTTAAAATATGAATCCTTCAGAAAATATTTGGATAATTCGAATTGGATATCGAAGTTCTCTTGCTCCGAAAAGATAAAATACCACATCCAGCACGATTGGACACGATGTTTCAAACCCTCGATACCAAGATCATTTCATGATGTCCAAAATTCATGTGATGTGATTTAAAAAGGGTATTCCACTATTTGGCCAAACTAAAACCGAAACCCAGCACGATTGGGCACGATTCCTTGAGTTTCCAAACGTGAAATATTGCCTTATTTTAAAAAAATACGGTCAAAGCCTCTAAAGGATATTTAATCATTTGGACGAACAACATTGCCTTATTTAAAAAAAACGCGAACAACATCTTTAAAGGATATTTAGTCATCTAGGCGAACGAAAAATCGAAACCCAGCACGATTGGGCATGATTTCTCGAACTTTCAAACACGAAATATTACCTTTGTGAGACCCTTTTTATGAATTTTGAAAAAAAAACAAAAATAAAATGTTGAAATGTGATTCAAAACCATCGATCTACATGAAATGATAAGAACAAGAATAAACAAAACATAATAGTAAAAGAGGAAAAAATTGCAATAATAAAAACAAAATTAAAAAAGATACGGTTGTAGCAATATTAAAATAATAATTACAATTAAAAATAATAATACAGATAGATTAGTAGTAATAATAATATTAGTAATAAAATAATAGTAAATATAAGAAATATAAGAAATACGATTTTAAAAAAATAATAGTAATAGTAAAATAATAATAATACAAAGGAATATAATAATAATAATAATAAAAGGAAAATATAATATTAAAATATAATACTAGAATAATAACAATAAGCAAAATAATAAATATTAATAAGAAAATAATAGTAAAAAAACATAGTAGTAAAAAAAAATAGGTATATTGATAATAATAAAAATAATAGATATAATAATATATAATAAAAGTAAACAATAATATATAATAATAATAAACATAATAGAAAAATAATGGTAAAAAATATTTTAAAAACATTAATTCAATGGTAAAATAACAAAATAATCAAAAAAATGGACTAAATTGGGTTAAAAACAGAAGCTTTGGGCAAATTTAAAAACAAATGAAGGTGAATGGGCTAAATTGTAAGGCGCGCCAACCTAGAGGGACCAAAATGGAAAATAACCCCACCCACTGAAGCCACGCCGTTCGAATGCAGACTAAATTGAAACGGGAAAAAAATTTCCAAGCAAAATCGGGAAGAAAAAACCTGTTTGCAAAACTATGAAAAAGCGGAGGGACTAAATGCGTAATTAGCCCCTCCCTAAAAAAACACGAGGATCCTTGCCTCATGCGGGTCGGGTCATGGGTCAGAGGCCTAAAACGACGTCGTTTTGTTCTCTGACCCCATTTCCAAAACACCGTCATTTTGATAGCTCTATAAGAGCTAAAAATTTTTTTTTAAAAAGTTCATTTGAGTCTGTTTTGTAAAAAAAAAAAAAAAAAGAGAGGGAGGATCCTTTTTTTCTCTGCAACCCTCCTGGCCAGGCCAAGCCTCCAGCGAAATTTCGTCACCGATGCCACCGTCGCCAGCCACCTCGCACGGTGGTTGGAACCCCCAAAAAGGTAAAAATCTTCCTTTTTTTTAAATCCTTTAATATGTATATATATAGTTTAGAAAAACAGAATATAAAAAAAATGGAAAATGACAGTTATTCGAAAATGAAACGAAACAGAAAAAAAGCTCGATTGATTCAGTGTTTGCTTTGTATTAATTTGTGTATACTCTCCTCTATATTCGAAAAATCGTGTCTGCCCCCTGTTACATTTGAATACTCGACTTTTATAGCCTAAAAATCCCCTCAAAAATAGAATCATCAAATCCCGAATATCCTCTTTACTGTGCTGGGTTTTCCTTTTTTGTAGGTACACGTTGCGGGCGCGGAGGATTCGGAGACAACATGGCCGAGCACGAGCGTGGGGGTCATTTTGGAGGCTACGACGCGCCTAGACTGTTAGGGTTTCCTAGGAAAAATTTTGTGGGTTGTGCTTGCCATTGGGCTTTGGGTTTGGGCCCTTGTAAATGGACGCTGCTAGACTTTATTTTTGTTTATTTTATTTTTTCTGGTATGGTATTGGGTCTGGTCTAAAATTGGGCCCTACAAACCTAATAATGGAAGATATGAAATTTTGGAGGCTTACAAAAATCCCCTTGAGAAGGTGTATGAGCCAAAAGCTAAGCTTTCAAGATGTAACGTTAAATGTGACAACTCACTTCATAAAAAGTATATTTGAAATGGTCAAATTAAATTTATAAATGTAATAAGATTTTAAATTTAAATTTTATTATACATATGTATTTTTTAATGTAAAAATAATATTAATTTAAAATAATATTTGTTATTTTATAAAAATAAATTTTTAATGATTTTTATTTGATAAATTGTATTGGAAATTTTTGATTTTATAAGGTAGATAAAGAAAAATCGTTATGTATCTTATTTATTTAATTTTTAAATACTAATTAAAGATGGGCAATAATTTCTTAACATTTGTGAAATTAAATAACCTGTCTAGAAACCTCGTACATTTGAGATGGCTGCTGAAACTTGTTGATTTTAGAGCAACCAGTGAATTGAGTTAGGGGTCTGCCGTGCTATCGAAGTTGTATCGGGAGATGTGCGGCGACGTGGCTGAATAAAGCGAAAATCGAAGGTTGCCTGTCACTATTACAATCAAGGGCATGGTTTCGATTTCCATTTTTATGACCTCGACTCGACCACCCATATTCATTCCCACTGATAACGAGGTAAATTTAATATTATATTTTACAATTATTTCGTAGATTTATAGTATAATTGTATGCTAAAAATTTATTTAATTAGGTGGAACCATTCGACGAGTCATGTTGGAATACCTACCTCGCTTGAAGATATACGGCTTCTATGGACCAAGGGTCAGAATCACAAGTAAGTTTCGAATTTCGTATTTATAATTTAGTATTTCGTATTTAGTGTCTAATATTATGTATATAACTAATATTTTGGTAATGTTAATATAGTTTCAATGGACACTGTATGAGGATCCGAAAATTCGGGCAGTAATTCCGGAGGAGTTCTTCCAAAATCTGAACAGTTGGCACGTGAAGGTCCAATTGATCACCTATGCGACCGTGGAGATGCACCAGTCAGATCGGGTTCTGTGACAATTTTGATTCCGGCAACCGATTCCCGTGCCACCTGAGGTGTTCGATGATGAGCACAAAGTGGACTTACGACAGCTGAACACGGATTGGCCAAGATTTTGGTTAGCACATATCGAGACGTGGGAGAACCGGTATGACTATTTACCTATCCGAGAACCGATCATCGTTCCTGAGTTAGCGTGCGTGCCGGAATACATGCCATGGTTTAGGATCCATGGTAAGTCGTATCTGTTGTCAGAAGAAGAAAGGCGACGGCAACTTTGTGAACGAAGGGAACGTCGAGGCCCTTTAAATCCAAGGAGAAGGGGTGATGAGACGGGGCCATCAACAGTGCCGACACAGTCACCGGGCCCATTAGTTCAGCCGACAACACCGACATCACAGCCTTTACCCTTTATGCCAAGTGCGTACCCTACCCCTTATATGTATCCTCCTAACCCATATATGTTTCCTTTTCTCAGTCCCACCCCAGGTTGGAATGCATGGCTGGGTTCGAGTCCGTTCTCGACTACTCCCGCTGGCCAGCCGATCTTGAGGCCGTCGTCGCGTGAGGGATCATAGGAGGCGCTGTCGGGGAGTACTTCTTTCTACCACCCTCCTTCGTCATACGGGATTCAGACACCCCCGCCGTGGTTTATGCAAACACCTCCGGGGTCGTTATTTTATCAAGGTGGGTCATCCTCGCAACACCCACAACTGCACCAGTCTTGGGAGGGCGGAATCCCCGCCCGAGGTTCCATGAACCCCACCGTAAGCTAGACGAATGAGGAATTCATACAGAATGGCTAGCCGCCCCCATGTGGTCTTGATTCAACCAAGCATTAACATTGATTGAACCGACTTTTTATTTTTAATTGTAATATAATTTTTTTAATTTTAATTTTTTAATAAAAGAAAAAGTTTTAATATCTTTAATAAAATAGAAATGGTTTAATTTTTTTATTGTAATTTAGTTTTTATATATTTAATAAAATAACAGTTTTTTATTTTTTATTGTAATTTAATTTTTTAATGTAATTTAATTTTAATATCTTTAATAAAATAGAAATGGTTTAATTTTTTATTGTAATTTAGTTTTATATATTTAATAAAATAATGCTTTTTATTTTTAATGTAATTTAATTTTTTAATATAATTTAATTTTAATATCTTTAATAAAATAGAAATGGTTGAATTTTTTATTTTAATTTAGTTTTATATATTTAATAAAATAATGTTTTTTATTTTTATTGTAATTTAATTTTTTAATGTAATTTAATTTTTTAATGTAATTTAATTTTAATATCTTTAATAAAATAGAAATGGTTTAATTTTTTATTGTAATTTAGTTTTATATATTTAATAAAATAATGCTTTTTTATTTTTATTGTAATTTAATTTTTTAATGTAATTTAATTTTAATATCTTTAATAAAATAGAAATGGTTTAATTTTTTATTGTAATTTAGTTTTGATATATTTAACAAAATAATAGTTTTTTAATTTTTATTGTAATTTGATTTTTTCTTTTAATAAATTAAAAGTTGAATAAAATAAAAGTTCTTGTGCAAAAGTTCACCTTTTTCATCAAAAAAAATAGAAATTACATAGCCACGAAGAGACAAAAAAGCTAAGAACACGGTCAACTATTCCGATTTGGACACGAGCGAGATGTATGCCCTGGGTTCCTACACCATCCGCACAGCCTACTTTGGTTGCTCGTTTCTCGGATATCCATATTATTGCGTATTCTACTCGAGAAAGGTCGACCTTTTGGTTTGCGCCTCAATTGTCTATCCGGCAACAGCTTATACGGTGCAAGCGATACCGACGGCCACTTACGTTCATCTGGGACTAGTGGGAATACGTGTCTCCACACGTTGTACATGTTTTCTAATTTATACACTTCGTCGACATAGCTCATGGGATCAAGAAGGAGATTCTGACAAGCCGTAAGTACATGAGCACATGGGTAACGAAGTGCATCAAAACCCTACATCGCGAGTCCTATTTGTCAAGTGTACACGATCACGCCCGCCAACAATACCTTGGCTCGATCATCAAACTCCGTGGCACGAAACCATAGGCTGTCGCGATCGTGGCACACTGTGTGCATGGTGTTGGCCCGTGCCTTCCCCCTGTTTATTTCTTGCAAGACCTTCGGGCTCCATACATGGCCTCCTTGCATCTGCCCTCTATAACTCGTTGCTCGCTTCGAAAATAGTGCCGCTAAACGAAAATATGTCTCTCACACAACCAATGTAATCAGCAGATGACAAGTTCCTTTTAGAACAGAATTTATGCATTCGGCCAGTTTTGTGGTCATATGACCATATCGTAGGCCGCCGTCGTATGCTTGTGTCCACTGTTTGAAAGGAATATTGCACAGGTAGTTTGCGCCTTCGTCGTTATCTGAGCGCAAACTCGTAAACATCTCTTAAAATGGTTCTTATTGATCTCGTACCCTATCAATATTCGTTGATAACGAATATTACATACCACCTTCAATTGAGAATAAATTGAATATTACAAACGAAATTATATTAATAGATATTACATACCCATATCGGTCACTTACCGTCGCTAAATTTTAGATCAATGTTGCCCGTAGTAGTTGGATGCAACATGCCTTAGGCAATATCGATGGTGTGTGCGATGCCACAAGCTTCCCTGGCACTCTATTACGGCTAGTATTCCAGGGCCCCGATCCGATATAACGCATATATCAGATTGGGGGCAGACATGCCTCCTTAACCTAGATAGGAAGAAGTCCGGTCATTACCGACTCCCGGTGTTATTGCGAACGCATAATCGGAAGGATTCTCCTACGGTAGTCTTGTGCCACAACTAGCAATAGCCGATGCGTATATCTACCATACATAAAGGTACCATCAATTTGTACCAATGGCTTGCAGTATATAAAGGCATCTCGGCATTGCTTAAATGTCCAGAACAGATGCTTGAACACTGTGCATCCACGGAGCAAACGATCGTTGTAGTACGTCGGTTCCGTTTCAAGTTCTATTATACTGCCTGAGACATATCTCTCCAGCACCTGACACCACTGCCACACTTCATTATATGAAGCGTCCCACCGACCATGCAACTTTTCTAACGCCTTCTGCTTAGCTATCCAAGCCTTTCTGTAAGAGGGCGTGTACCCCAATTGGCTACGAATGTTACCAATTTAGGCCGGCACTGTAGTCTTGGGATCGGCCTTCACCGTCGGGATTATTAAGTTAGCCAACATGTTTGAATCCATCTTCGAATGATCTTGTGTAACACCTGTCAACGAAGTACGTTAAATAATGCAACATTACATAATATTAGTATTATTCAAAAACATTAAACACATAGTGGTATTATACCGGTAAGACATGTATGTGGACCTTTGTACTTTTTGATCTCCCACAAGCCTGTCCTTTTCCTCAACAAAGCCATAATTTTCAATGAACATGTACCGTCTTGCACTGCACACTTCGCCTCTTACTTATCGAGCTTGGATTTAACCACGTTGTAGTTAACCCCGTTCCTGATGCTATATTGTTTCAATGCATCAAGAAAAGTATTCTTGTTGGAAAACTGGTTACCAACTTCTAATTGGTCCGAATCCAACGAAGAAGTTGTACGGTCACGCATCCGGTGTGGTAGTTTGGGAAACTCTAATGCATCATCTTGAGATAGATCGACATTATGCATGTGGGCTGGAGGCGAGTACGCCCTGAATAGTAGATTTTCTTCTTCTTCATCTGAACCGCCCTCAACATCTTCAGGTACAATTGGAACAAGCTCCGGTTCAGAAAATAATCCAACTTCTGCACTATCGGGGCCGGGCTCTCGAAGTGGATCCACATCGGATTCATCGTCCGACCCTCCATAACCTATAACAAACGAGGGCCCCTCACCGGTGGATGTCGCGGGGGGTACATTATCCCTCCTTAAACATCTTTCGTAACATTCCCAATCATATGTGGATTTCCAACCACTAGTAGTTGATGATGTCCCCTAATATGTATTTCTATCATCGGACATCGAAGGACGGATATGCATGTCCCATCCACCAATCGAGTGTCGTGCAGGGGTATATTTTCCATACTACCATCGAACACGGGCACTTCCGTGTTTTGCCTCCCACTAACAGAGTGTCGGCTTGGGGTTGTGTATTCCCTTCGAACAGTAGTAGATGTTGAGGTCGCAGAAAAATCACTTGGAGATGAAAATTGTACATATACCTCGAGATAGGGTGATCCACTAGCAAGATGAGTCTCCACCATTGCCTCAAAGCTTCGAGGACCTTTGATGTCGAATGAGTCATATCTCACCGGATCAACCGAAGCGCAAAATCTATACTTAATAAACTGAACTTTCATTGGCATTGTTCCGAATATTTTACGCCTAATTCTTTTGCGAAGTTCTACTAAATCAACGTTCCGATTAAAACTCAGTCGTGCTGTATTCTCCGATAAGAAAACAACACCATTTTCGGTGTCACAAACCTCACCATCGTAGTAAATAACAGCATTAATACGTTCACTCATTTTCATTTTTTTATTTTGCCTCAATTTCCCTTATGCAACCTGAGAATGAAATTTGGATGATTTATAGTCTAATTTTCCCGGAGACTACTGTAACAAAAGAGCGTCCACGTGGGAGCTCTTTTTAGTACTCATGCTGACAGTGCACCCTGCTGAAAGCGTTTTGGCCACTGTTTGTTCAGAAACGTCTTCTCAAAATAATTTTCCCGGAGACTACTGTAGCAAAAGAGTGTCCACGTGGGAGCTCTTTTTAGTACTCATCTTGTGATGCACCTATTGGAAGCGTTTTGGCCACTGTTTGTTTAGAAATGTCTTCTCAAAATAATTTTCCTAGAGACTACTGTAGCAAAAGAGCGTCCACGTGGGAGCTCTTTTCAGTACTCTTGCTGACAGTGCATCCTTCTTGAAGCGTTTTTGGCCACGTTTGTTCAAAAATGTCTTCTCAAAATTATTTTGCCACATACAACTGTCACAAAAATTCAATTAATTTTTTGGGCTAATATATTTTGCCTAAAACCTTATATATATTTTTACCCTAACCCAAAAACCTTAGAATATCATACTGTAATTGGACGGGGAGGGAGGGCAAAAACGCGTCCATGTCAGCTCGTTTTCCTGGTGATTCAGCAGCAAAGCGCGTCCCCAAGGGCGCGCTTTGCTGGCGTTTCCCACCAAAACACGCTGACGTGGACGCGTTTTGGGGTGAAACGACCCTTTTTCATAAATATTTTTGAAACTGGCCATTTTCCGTAAATAAGTTATTTTTTTTATATTTTTGAGTATTTTACCCTAATAATTATCTTATTAAGTAAATATTAATTCATTATATAAGCCACTTTAAGTTGAGATTTTGAAATTCTTTTACTTTATTTTTGGGCTAAAAGATCAAAAGGCTTTTAGTAAAAAAAAATAAAACTAAAAAACTAAAATTTAAGCGAGATGGAATTAATTTGTATTAATTGGGGCTTAAAATTAAATTAATTTAAAATTTTAACAAAGTCATTATCAATTAACTTCATCGTTAATTTCCAATTAACTTGATCGTTAATTTTGTTGATATGATAAATGACAAGTCTAAAATATGGGTTAAATTAGTTAAATATATCGAAAAAATTATTGGTAAAATAGTTGGTTTTTTTTTTTTTAATTTTAAGGAAATATGTCGTGTTTTTTGAGAGTGTGTGAAAGTGTGTTAAGCTGGACAAGCGTTCATGCTGACATTTTAGGGAAAGCACTAAGCTAGACGATTTTTCGATAATTACAAAGAAAGCGTGTCCAGGTAGACATACTTTCCCTAACATGTCAGTAAAAAACTCGTCCAGCTGGCGCGCTTTTTGCACCCAACTGGACGCGCTTTCACACTCTCACCCCAAAAATAATTTATTTCCCTAAATTTTTTTAAAAAAAATTCGACCTATTTTACCAATTTCTTTCGGCATATTCAACTATTTTAATCTAAAATATGCCAAAATGATAATCTATTCCGCTATTAAAAAAATTAAAATTAAAATCCACAAGAATTCAAAAAAAGAAATACTCCTCCATCTCAATAAACTTATCACATATTATTATTTAATGATTAAATGACTTTTTTTTAAAAAAAATTCATTGTTGATAAGAAGGTCTTTTTAAAAAATGATAGGAAAAAAGGTTTTATTTCATATAGATGTGTATGTATGAAGATATTTAATTAATAAGGATGAAAGGGAGTGGCGGCATGCATGGCGAAACAGTTGGAGCATGAGAGAAGGGACAAAGGAAGCCGAGCTGGTTGAACTCCATTATACAGTTGGCTACAAATAGCGGGACCCCAACTAACTCTTCAATTGAATATACTTCTAAACCCCTTTCTCTGCTGCCCTTTAATACCCCCCCACTTCATCTTTTTCTTACTTTTAACGTTCATCCATTCCTCTTCAAACTTTTCCTTCATAAGAGAGGGTTGAAGAAACACAAAGTATTGTTTCAAATTTGGGTTTTAGAAAGCAAAAGATGAGGGAAGTGATCAGCATTCATATTGGGCAAGCTGGAATTCAGGTTGGGAATGCTTGTTGGGAGTTTTCTGCCTTGAACATGGAATTCAACCTGATGGGATGATGCCTGGGTACGTTTTGGAACTGGCTTTTTGTTGGAGTTTCTAGCAGCTAACAACAAATGTGGCTTGAGGCAGAAGAAAAAAATGATAGAAGGTTGAAGAAGGAAAGAAAGTTGACAGAATTTTTGAGAGAAAAGAAAGCTAAGGAAAAATGGAGCTTAAGTGTGAAAATAAGATTGCATCCAACTTTTTTCATTACATCAAATACCAAAGATACATTGCCATTATATATAAGTCATGTTCAATGTGAATTACAACAAGTCATTACCTAAACATACCTAATCATACCTAATCCACCTAAACTTATGGAAACTTGAAATAAAAGACTTGCAAGCTTAATCTTGCTGATTTGATCAGCCTAGTCACCATCAAAATGACATGAAATATCAACCTAACATTGTTCAAAATAAACCAAACTAAGTTACATTGACATTGGATTCAAACAACAAGTTAAAGAACTTGGTTTGCATAAAATAATAGTGGCGACATAGCATTGAAGGTTGTGTGGTATTTGGACGTTGCAGTCGACATGGAGTTCATAATTCAACACTCCTCCTTGAACTCCTTCTTGCATACACCTAACTTCTTTCTTAATTCCATGAACCTTGTTGTTTTGAGGGCTTTAGTGAAGATATCGCAAAGTCGTTTTTACGAATTGCAATAGACCAGTTTAATTTCACGAGCTTGTTCCATCTCTCTCACCACATGAAGCTTTATGCTAAAGTGTTTGGTTTGACCGTGAAACACAGGGTTTTTTGTAATTGCAACAGCCGATTTGTTGTCACAAAGTATCTCTGTTGCTCCTTCTTGCTGTAAGTTTAGATCAGCAAGCAATTTCCTAAGCCATATGGCTTGATTCATAGTAGCTGCAGTGGCTACATATTCAGCTTCTGCTGTTGATTGGGCTACAAGGTTTTGCTTCTTCGAACACCAGCAAAACATTGCTGAACCAAGAGAGAAACAATAGCCTGAAGTGCTTTTCAAATCATCCCTCGATCCTGCCCAATCACTATCAGTATACCCTTTCATTTTTAACTCATGGACTTTGCTGAACTTCAATCCAAAGCTTAAGGTACCTTTGATGTACCTAAGCACCCTTTTTGCTGCTTGAAAGTGCTACATGTTGCAACAATGCATGAATCTGGATAGCATGCTCACAGCAAACATTATATCCGGTCTTGTAGCTATTAAATAAAGAAGGCATCCCACTAAGCTTCTGTAGATGGACTCCTCGACTGCATCAAAATTACCTTGGCTTGTCAACTTTAACTCAGCAGCCATAGGTGTATTCATTGGTTTACTGTTTTCCATGGAAAACTTGTTCAAAATTTTCTTGGCAAATGCTTGTTGGCTTAGGAAAATCTCTCCTTCAGCTTGGATCACTTCCATTCCAAGGAAGCAAGTCATATGCCCGAGGTCTGACATATCGAACATCTTCTTCATTTTGCTCTTGAAGTCCTTCAAGACAATGTTGTCTCCTCTTGTAACCAGTAAGTCATCGACATAGAGGGACACAATAAGCTGAGTTTCAGCTTCATTCTTCTTAACATATAGTGTGGGCTCACTGATGCTCCTTTGAAATCCCAAACTGATGAGATAGCTATCGATTCAAGCATACCAAGCTCGGGAGCTTGCTTGATCAGTATAAGCGCCTTCTTAAGCTTGTAGACCATATGCTCTTTGCTCGGTACTACAAAGCCTTGTGGTGGTCAATGTATATTTCCTCTTCAAGGTGGCCATTTAAAAAAGCAGACTTAACATCGAGTTGATGAATGGTCCATTGCCTTTGTGCTGCTAAAGCAATCAACATTCTGATGGTGTCGAGCCTGGATACTGGAGCAAAGGTTTCCAAGTAGTCCAGACCATATTTCTGGCTAAATCCTTTGACAACCAACCTGGTTTTCAACTTATTTAAGCTCCCATCTGCATTCTTCTTAGCACGATAAACCCATTTAACACCTATGACCTTCCTGTCTTGTGGCCTATCAACCAAATCCCAGGTTTGGTTCTTCTCAATCATCTTCATTTCTTCTATCATTGTAGCCTTCCAACCTTTGTGAGCTTCAGCTTCTTCGAAACTTGTAGGTTCCATGATGGCAACATCAGCTCTTTCGTAAACATCTGTTAATGGCCTGGTCCCTCTAACAGGAACATTATCAACATCCATTTCTTGACTAGTTTGCTCGGGTTCTATCTGCCCCACTTCAAGTTCTTCAGAAGTCTCCATTGGTTGATTGTTGTCCAGTTCAGAGGCATTTTCATCAAAAACAACATCCCTACCGACTTGAACCTTCTTTGTTGTTGGATCAATGATCCTATAGCCCTTTTAAGCGAGCTATATCCTACTAGAACACGGAGTAGCTCTCCTTGAAAGTTTATCCTCTTCTGAGATGGAATGCATATAACATAGACATACAAAGAGTTTTAGATGAGCAAGAGAGGGTTTGAAGCCATACCAAGCTTCAAAAGGTGTCATTCAGTCGGGGCCTTTGTTGGTAGTCTATTTTGAAGATAGATTATTGTGTTGACACTTACGCCCACATGAACTTTGGCATTTTCTTTTCAAGCAAGGACATCTTGCCATGTCCATGATGCTTCGATTTTTCTTTCACACACACCATTTTTTGAGGTGTGTATATATTGGTTAGCGGTGTTTAATGCCGACTTCTTCACAAATCGCCTAGAATTGAGCTAAAATATATTCAGCCCCATTGTCTAACCTGATGGTCTTTAACTTGCAACCTGTTTCAGTTTCTACATGAGCTTTGAACTTCAAGAACACTTGTGGAACTTCGGACTTGTGTTTTAAGAAATAAATCCAACTGAATCTTGAATAATCATCAATGAAGAGAATAAAATACTGTTTCCACTAATCGATTCTGTCTTCATGGGACCACAGACATCTGTATGAACAAGTTGAAGCTTCTTAGCTCCTCTCCAACTTGATTTGAAGGAAAGGGTCGCTAGCTTGCTTTCCAAGTTGACACACTTCACACACTTCATTGTTGCATCTTTGAGTTTGTGAAGTTTTCTACCAGATCTTCATGGATCATCCCGCCATTGCTTTAAAGTTTGCATGACCAAGTCTTTTGTGCCATGTTTTGAGTCATTGTGAGAGGCAAGATAAGTCGCTTTAGGGCTTCGACCAATTAATCTCAAAGGATTTATCGGTCGAGTGATCGTCATGAAACATGATCCACATGGATCGTTATTCGACATACCTTGTCTTTGAACACAAGAGAGTATCCTTGTCAAGGAGTTGAGATATACTCAACAAGTTTTTGTCAATATCGGGCACAAGTAACACATTGGAAATCACCTTGTTACCCTTTGGAGTTGATATCAAAACATCACCTTTGCCCACAGCATTGATGAACTGACCATTTGCCACTTTAACCTTGGTTTGTACACTCTGTCCAAGGTTTTGAAAATGGTCGCATTAGAGACATGTGGTTTGTACATCCACCGTCCAAGAGCCAAGCTTTGAGTCGTCTTTCCGCCACTTGAGCATGACACAAGAAAGACTTCTTCTTCTTGATCACTTCCACCTTCACCACTCGAGCCTCGGTCTTAGATTGTTGTTGAGCTAGCTTGATTCCGCCTTTTGCCTTGCAAACTCTCTCGACATGTCCTTCTTCTTGCGGTGTTGACATCTTGCATCGTGCCAAAACCAACATTTGACTTCGGATGGCTCGGCTTCTTGCAAAATCTGCAAAGGAGGTCATTGGTCCTTGCAAAGATCGTGCTTAGGCCTGCTTTTTCCGTGTTTTCTTGCCTTTGTAGGCGGCATTGCTTGAAGAAGTCCTAGCTTTAGCTTGGAAAGCTCCTTCTTGGTGTTCCTCGTTCTCGCTTGCCCTTCTTTGCTCTTGAGCATAAAAGGCATTGATTAATTCGGTCAAGGTGATGCTTGAGAGGTCCTTGGAGTCCTCGAGGAAGATATTTTTGCTTCATACCTTTCGGGTAAGGTTGAAAGCACCTTCTCCACAATCCTTGCTTCACTAAAGCTGCTCACCAAGGAGTCTTATGTTGTTTACAATGACCATAATCTGTCTGAAATCTTGTTTCTGATCTCTTCTTCTTTCATCTTCAAGTTTTGAAGTCTCTCCTCAAATTCGGAAGAAGCTTTTCCTGGTCCTTCTGTACCTTGAAACTCCTCCTTAAGTCATCCCATGCCTTTTGGAGTCTCACAGCCATAATTCTTGTAAAATGACATCCGAGACACAATTTTGGATGCATGACAAGGCTTTATGTTTCTTGGTCTTCTCCTCAAGATGTTGTCGAATTTGAGCCACGGTTGGGTTGGCTCAAGAGGTTCTGTTCAAAGATCGGTGTTCACTACCTCCCATAGATCAAGAGCTTGAAGATAGGTCTTCATTTTAACTTGCCATATATGAAAACCTTCTCCATTGAAGATCGAAGGCACAAGCGGTGAGAAGCTTGATGAAGCCATTCCAAATTGATCTTAACAAAGAACAGTCCTCAAAGAATGAAGCTCTAGATACCAATTGTTGGAGTTTCTAGCATTAACAAAGAAGTGTGGCTTGAAGCGAAGAAGAAAAAATGATGAAGGTTGAAGAAGGAAAGAAAGTTGATGAAATTTTTGAGAGAAAAGAAAGCTAAGGAAAATGGAGCTTAAGTGTGAAAATAAGATTGCATCCAACTTTTTCATTACATCAAATACCAAAGATACATTGCCATTATATATAAGTCATGTTCAATGTGAATTACAACAAGTCATTACCTAAACATACCTAATCATACCTAATCCACCTAAACTTATGGAAACTTGAAATAAAAGACTTGCAAGCTTAATCTTGCTGATTTGATCAGCCTAGTCACCATCAAAATGACATGAAATATCAACTTAACATTGTTCAAAATAAACCAAACTAAGTTACATTGACATTGGATTCAAACAGCAAGTTAAAGAACTTGGTTTGCATAAAATAATAGTGGCAGCATAGCATTGAAGGTTGTGTGGTATTTGGACGTTGCACGGTCAGCATGGAGTTCATAATTCAACACTTTTCTTCTTTCTTTTGGTAGAAATAGAAATTTCTTCTAATGAATTATGCTTCATGAAAATGGGGTTTTGGTATGAATTGAAGTAAAGCTATAGAACTCAACATAATTTTGTTATGTACTTACTGGATTTCCGCTTTATTTTTTCACTGTTTTATTGTTCATTAATAAGTGATTATGAATAATTTGATCAAACTTCTTGCTCTTGTGTCTTCACCTCATTAGCTTCCCTAATTCTTTGCTTATAGTGTTCAAAAATATAATAGTTCAATAGCAACCAATGCATGTCGGTGACTACTAATTTTTCAGTGAGATAATTTTCAGATTCCAGTTGTTAAAACAGAATGAAATCTATAAATGGATCACCAATCATTTAATTTGAACCTAACAAAATTCTTTTGTGTTTGATTGCAGTGACACCTCGGTGGGTGCTTGCCATGATGCTTTCAATACCTTCTTTAGCGAGACCGGGTCCGGCAAGCATGTGCCGAGAGCTATATTTGTTGATCTAGAGCCCACTGTGATTGATGAAGTTAGATCTGGGGCTTTTAGACAACTCTTTCATCCAGAGCAGCTTATTTCTGGCAAGGAAGATGCTGCTAACAACTTTGCTAGAGGACATTATACAGGTACAACAATCTCTTCTGCTGTTCCTAAATAGCAGTTTTATTTCATCTGGTCACTGGATTAAACTTCTTCGTTGATGTTGCCTGCTGCAGTTGGTAGGGGGATTGTGGATCTTTGCCGTGACCGAATAAGAAAATTGGCTGACAACTGTACTGGTCTGCAAGGATTTTTGGTATTCAATGCTGTTGGCGGTGGAACTGGTTCTGGTTTGGGTTCATTGCTTTTGGAGCGCTTATCTGTTGACTATGGAAAGAAGTCAAAACTCGGCTTCACCATCTTCCCTTCTCCTTGGGTAATTCCCTGAACAGCAAGTACTCTTGCTTTCTTCAAGAAACTTTGTAAATTATCTTTTTCTTCTATAAATAATATTTTCATTCTTACTACGATATATCCCTTCCGCTACCACTCTCCTACTCCTCCCCCAGGGAAATGTATGAGATAATCTTGTTGCTTGCTTTTCCCTATGCTTGTGCACAATTAACTGAACAATTATACCGAATTGTGCAGGCTTCTACTGCCGTTGTGGAACCTTACAATAGTGTGCTTTCAACTCATTCTCTCCTTGAACACACAGATGTGGCGGTGCTTCTTGACAATGAAGCTATATATGATATCTGTAGGAGATCCTTAGACATTGAAAGGCCGACTTATACCAACTTGAACCGATTGATATCCCAAATTATATCTTCTTTGACCACTTCATTAAGGTTTGATGGTGCCATAAATGTAGACATTACAGAGTTTCAGACTAACCTTGTGCCATATCCTCGTATCCATTTTATGCTTTCATCATATGCACCAGTAATCTCAGCTGCAAAGGCTTACCATGAACAGCTATCGGTTCCCGAGATTACAAGTGCTGTTTTTGAACCCTCAAGTATGATGGCTAAATGTGATCCAAGGCATGGGAAGTACATGGCATGTTGTTTAATGTACCGTGGAGACGTTGTACCCAAGGATGTCAATGCTGCTGTTGCTACCATCAAAACTAAGCGGACTGTTCAGTTTGTAGACTGGTTAGTAGACTTCTCTTGCATTTCAGTTCCATATAATTATGCACAAGCAATCTTATTAACATTACAACAAGAGTTTTCAAGGAGGAAAACTTAAATTTTCCCTTCTAAATGATTTTGGTGCATCATTTTTTCAGGTGTCCTACTGGTTTCAAGTGTGGTATCAACTATCAGCCACCCACAGTGGTACCAGGAGGTGATCTTGCTCGGGTGCAACGAGCAGTGTGTATGATCAGTAACAACACATCTGTGGCCGAGGTTTTCTCCCGAATCGACCACAAGTTTGATCTCATGTATGCCAAGAGAGCCTTTGTTCACTGGTATGTAGGTGAGGGAATGGAGGAAGGTGAATTCTCCGAAGCCCGGGAAGATCTTGCTGCTCTCGAGAAAGACTACGAGGAAGTTGGGGCAGAAGGTGGTGAAGATGAAGAAGAACCAGAAGATTACTAGATCCATATTACATGAAATCAGCAGTCGCAGTCAATGGTCCACCATGTTCCTCAAAATCTCATTTTACTTCATCAGCCATATTTTTATTGTTGTAAACTAGTCTCCGTATTTCATCCCTTGAAATCTTTTTGTACCTTCACTGGCTCTATACCTTGAGTGGGTGTTTTAAGTATTGTTGTGAGAATGTATGCTTTCTGGCCACTTGAGATGTAACCTCTCCATGTCTAATAAAGCTTTAACGTTGTGCCATGACTTTGTGTTCGATTGAATTAAGCCTTCGGTTGTCAGACTCTTCTTTTTTTTTTAAATACTCATGTCAAACACATATTCGAACATGAAAGCAATGATAAAAAAAAATTAAGCCTAGTCTGGTCTAACATTCACCCTGGATTCAAGTAGATTTTCTTAATATATAACCTGCAGAAGAACATCCACAAAATATCTAGAATACAGTAATAAAGATTGTGTGAGTAGGTCCCATTGGAACACATTAATGATTTCTTTAAGATCATTAGATAATAGTATGGATATAACCTTATCTTTTCTATCTCAATAGTTGGCAGCTATCTACCACTTGCCAGTATGGGTGATCTAGGTATGTCCTTATCCTCGAGCTAACCTGCTTGATTAAACAAAATAAATGCTCCTGGTTCTTCTTTTTGTTCCTACATCAACATTATCTCGATTGGTTTAAAATATAGTCAGGGAACAGTTAGATAATGGACTTGGCAACAATTCAAGTTGCAACGGCAAAAACTAGAGACTAAAATAATAATAAAGGTTTCCCATTCTTCTGTTTGATTAAATGTTTAAAATGAAGGTTTGTAATTGGAACTAGAAGCTTTTCATTCAAAGAAAATCAAGACTTCTTTAAGAAAGCATGTTATCAAAGTTACATCATTAGTCACAGAACTATGACAAAATTCTCAATTGAGTCACTGAACTTTGATTGACTCAGGATCGCGATCGCACAGTGAGCTAACTTCAAAATCCTACTTCAGTTCGGATTACAGGCTGCAACTTGTCTCCATTAACCTAGAGCAGCTAGTAATAGCCAGTTAGCCATATAACAGTGGGTTTGTTCCTTTGTACACAACTTTTGCCACACTATGGGAGTGCTGAAGCTTGATAAATCATCAACTAGCTTTCCAAGGATCTTAATCCCTTCACATTCCAGCCTCAAAGTGGATCACTAATTTCAGGGGTAATGCAACTGTCATAAGTGATTCATTAAGAAGAAAGCATCTTTTCAGAGGATTTATTGTTAAAAAAGCACGCTCAAACATAATGAACTCAAAATTAATTCCCATTTGAATGTGATTAGATGCATTTAGAGATTCATTTTGCAATGATTTGAGACTGTTTTACCCGAACCACATTAAGTGGAGCATAGCATAGCATGGCTGGATTCTGTTTTTGGTTCATAGGTTGATCATGATTATATAAAATAGGGAAAACCATCAACCTACCACATTTTTAATTTTCAAGATCTCAAACTTCTACACATAGATTCACCATAAGGCAACAAAACCCTACTTGAGAATCTAATTGAAATATCTGAGCCCTATTTGGCATAGAAAAAAAAATGAAAGATATAAAGATCATCATTAAATCAGCAAGATTTCATGGACTTTTTTATATTGAGAGATGGATAAGACCTTCCAAAGGAATAGTTGACATTTTACAAAATGGAGATCATATCTGGTCCTTGGCTGTTATTTTGTCCTTGTGACCTACAATCAGGGATTTAAATTGCGGTCGAGGCCGCGTTTTCAGTCGCTTTGCGTTTATCGCGGTTGCGGATATAACGGATGTTATTGCGGTCACTGCGGGTATCGCAGTTGTGAATTTTTTCTTTTTAAATTTGCACAACTTTTTGGAAAACATAATAGCGATTTCGGCAGTAGCGGTTTTGGACAACGCCGCTATACCAATATCGAATTGCTATTTAAATCCCTTCCTACAATAAGAAGCAATGAAACCTAAATCATCTACTCTCTTGATTTTACAAGGATAAATTGAAGCTAAGACCTATTGAAGATCATGTTTCAGAACTTGTAGGAAAACAAAGAGCATAGTGGTGGAAGATCCCACAAGGCTTCACCAGATTCATGGACAGTTTCTATACACTCTTGAACTCCATTCATTGCATAAAGTGAAGCTGATATTTGTCTTTCCACTTTCATCCTCTCGAATTCGGTTAACTCGGAGCCAGTTTCCTCTGGAAAATTCATGATTTCTTGTGTATAAAGAAACCTATTAAACCCTGTTTCACAGGTATAAGAAAAATCTGATTGAGGAGATGCACACTCTAATTCCCTTGTGCAATTGCTCATATCAGGTTTATATGCATCATCAAACAGCTGAGTATCTTGAACCATTACAACAGGAGAAGAATTCTCATTGCTTAGGCCTCCGCCGCTATTACAACTACCGCTGCTAGTAGTAATACTACTGCTGGGGCTGGGGCTGAGGCTAAAACTTGTGGGGGCTAAGGCTAGAACAGGTTGTTGTTTAGCTTCTTTTTTGGTGTTAAGAAGATTACGAATCCGAGAAGCAAGAGGAGAATCGAAGGAGACGTGAGTAACGAAGTTGGTGCGAGTATTGGAACCACGGAGAAGGCAAGCAGCTTCATCATAAGCTCTAGCAGCATCTTCAGCAGTGTCAAATGTGCCAAGCCACATCCTGATATTTTTGGTTGTGTCTTTGATCTCGGCTACCCATTTACCAGAAGGTCTTTGTCTTACACCAACAAACTTGTTAACCTTATTGGTCTTTTTATTTCTTCCCTTGAATTTGCTCCCCTTGCTAACAGGAATAACTGAATTTTGTTGTTGGAACTGGATTTCCATTGGAATAGAATTGGGAGGGGGGGTTTAAAAGGTATCAATGGTGAAGAAGAAGAAGGTGTATGCTACTACTTGGTTGATTGTCAATGAATAATGGGGGATTTATATGCTTAAAAGGAGGTCTGAGTTTTCTATAAGCGATTTAGCTAACCACCCAAGATTCTTTGTGTGTGTTTTCTTGTGTTTGTCTTATTTCAGGAACTTATGCTTGCTTTTGACTTTCACTGCAATGTCTTATGTGCCCCCTCTCCAACTTGTGATTTTTTAAAGCATTATAAAAAGGGGCCAATAAAAAGAAAATAAAAAAATTCTTGGAAGAGTTGGCAAAATTTTGTCTGTGATGGATTCATCCAAATTATTTATGCTCATTTCAAGACAAAATCTACCTTTTCAAGGACAAGAATGTAATTTTCCAACCCAAGAACAATATATATATATATATATATATATTTATATATTTTTAAGACAAACCTCAAACTTAGGGCAAGGGCAAGGAGGTTGGTTAGTCCTTGTCTAGTTGTCCCCATTCTCTCCCAAGAGTCTCACCCTTTTAACCAAGTCAAAATTTAAGACAAATTTAAAAAAACAAATTTCAAGAGAGCCTCAAAGCTTGCCACTTGGAGGGGCTAGAGATAATCCCCTGGAATCTCAGATGAACACAAAAAAGTATGCTTCAAATACCTATTGCTTACTTGACTCAGACAATTGCACCTACTCTTTAAATTACTCACCATTACCTCATAACAGACAAAACTATCAGTAGATTTTTTGATCTTATGCAAGCAAAAGGTAACAAGCCATCTTCGGATGTCATCGACAATAAAAATATACGTATATATATATAAGACCTTGTCTTATTTCCATGAGAAATCCAAGCAACCCTAATAATTAAAGTGGCCTTGAAAGGTATACCATGCAAGGTAACACAGTGCTACAGTACTGATTCATCATGGTTGGCTCTCCAACCTTCCTTATAGGATTGGATGTTAGTTAAATTTCAACTCTCTCCAGAAGACCTAATTGATCCCTAATGTCGACCTGAATATATAATTTTCTTGTGATAAGTAATTTGTTTCCCTCCAGGAATTGTAAACCTTCATTAAATTCTTGCTTTTGTTGCTGTTTATTTTAGTTTTGTGTGTTTCTCCTATGAAAATCTGGTTTTAGATTTTCTCGATGCATTGAATTATTAGGTGTCATAAAAAGATCACTGTTGAATTGCAGCATGTTTATTCAATGTTGTAGTAAATCTTAAATCTAAAGGAATGTGTTTAATGTTAGCTTGATGATGAAAATGATACTGAAACCATCATTAACAATTTGAGAAAGGAACGGACCAATTACAAGTCCCTTGTATTATTATTATGCACTTCCTATACCAAAATTTTGCCATATTCAACCTTCAACCACCATACGCATTGGCCAAAACAGTGCCAAAAAAAATTATAGAACATGCTATCAAAACAATAAATAAATAGGTGAAAACATTACTCACCAACAAAACCCTCACCACTTTCTAGTTTTCTTTTACCTTCTATTATATAAAATCCATAATTGATTTTTTTTTAAAAAAAAAAAATTGTAGAAGGCTAAGAATACAGGAATCAGAAGCTTTCCTCATCAATGACACCATAACTAGGATGATAGAATTGATTGCAAGGCAAGCTGCTGCTGTGGCTGCAAGGATGACCAGGTTGATGCAAGTGTAGATGCAGGTAATGATTGCTGGAAGTGCCTTATCAGATTTATCATTCTACTAGCAGTTTCCTCTGTTGCCAGATCTTTACCAGCACATAAAACCTATATCATCAATATTTTCATATAAAAAATGATAGATAACAACCAAAAGGAACACACAACACTTAAAATATGGTCAAGATGATACCTCTGCAAAAACAGAAACTATCTTAGGAAGATATTGATTGTTGGGCCCTAAAAGTTCCTGATCTGACCTGATAACAGATGCAATTGTTTTTAAAAATGCACGGCCAGGAAAAAAGGGACCAGACAAATGATACAGAGAAGCAAACTTTTCACAGAACGTTCCAATAACTCTTATAGCCTACCTTTCAACCATAGAACATAGCTGTTCATGAACAATCTTGGCCTCAATCAGATCACCTTTTATCGGCAAGCAACTTAACCAGGCTGGGAGAATCTGCCAAACAGAAAGATCCATATTGTAAGAAAGTAGCTAGACTTATTATATCAACCTTGCTAACAGGACTCCGACAAGAAATGGCAATTTTCTGAGATAAAAGTGAGGTTACTACAAACATTTTTATTAGGAAGGGCAACAAATTGGGATTTGTAGAACCTGAAAGTAAATCCAATCTCTTACTTCGAATCAAAATAAGTAAACAACTGCTAAGGTATAAAAACAATCTCCTACAGAGTAGCTAGCTGCTATTTTCTTGATTCTATTATTAGTCTTAACATAGCACACTACATCCAGAAACAAAGACCTTTTTTGTGTGCTGCTAAATGAGTTGCATCGACAAACCATCAGTTTATAACAACCGCTTCAACCTCTTTTTCTCTCCTCTCTCTGGTATTCAGACTGTGGCCATGTAAAAGGCCACGTACTTTTAGCCAATGACTAGTAAGGTCATTGCTGTGAGCAAATCAATTTTTCCTGACGACTGAAAGGTCAGGAATGCTTCAACTAAGCCCATAAATAGAAAGGCAGAACTCCAACTTCTTTCATCTTAGCTGGTTAACAAAATTCCTAGATTGAAAATTGGTTGAAACTGAAATCCAAGAAATGCATCCCCAGACAAAGACCAGCCACAAATCACAATAGGGAAATTGAAGGCACAAGACTAATGCAATGTAGATCATGAACCACGCAAGAAAATTTTCTCCAACATATCATAAATCTCAATTGTGACAAGTTCATATAGAAATGAACATGAACCAGTCTAACATTGAAGTGCAAAGATTGAGCATGATAATGATTTCAACAAAAAGACGTACAGAAAAAGGATTATGCAATGACACAAGTACCTGAGCAGCATCTATAGTATCCCGATGAAATTGGCATATTTTTCCAAGAGCGGAAACAGCATTGTCATAAGCCATCACATTGTCCAAATGCAATGCATTAGGGTGTCTGATAACAGCATTCAGCCTGGAGAGGGCCTCTAAATAAAAAGAAAGTATCATTTTATTAAACAAAGGAGACAATAACTTAAAAGGAAAAAGAGTAGTGATGCAAGTGTGCAGCAACCTTGGATAAGAGGTTTGAACACCGATCCGCCAAACTCAGCACACAAGCCAACCCCAAAAGCAGCTGCCTGAAAAATGAAGCACATATATTCTCAACACAATCCAGATTGACTAAAGCACAAGATAAATGATAATAATTAGATAAAAAAAAACCTGTCGAACATCAGGGCTTTCATCATTGCATGCCTCCAAAAGGAAGGGAAGATATGTGTCATAATACCTGCCCAAAACATTCAGCATAAATATCTAAAAGGACTTCCAGAATTGGCATTCTAATAATAGTTAAGCAGGGAAGTGCATACTTAAGAGCTGCCTCACGACAGTGCTCAGCAATATCATCAAATATACAGATAGCAGCTCTCCTTTCTTCGGCTGTTTTATCCTTACCCTGTATAATCAGTAAATTTATCAGCCAGTTAATAGGCCTAACACCTCTGTTAGTGCAGTAGTAACTCCATGTCTTTTTCTCCAAGAAGAGAGTAGAAAGGAAGTGAACAGTACTTAAGTAAATTTAGAGCAATTACTCCACAAAACCAATTCACATATATGTAATTATGAGATATAATAAGGACAAAGAACTCACCCACATAGGGGTTATATAAGATGTAAGCTCCTGGAAGAAAGGCAAGAAGGATGCCTTGAATGTTTTGATCAAAGTTCCCAACAAATCACCAAGCTTGATTCAGAGAAGATACAAGGCAAACAAATATGAGAGCATAATAACCTAGTACTAAAATATATTTCATGAACTGATAACCAAAAATCTATTAGGAACACAAACATACTTGACCGAAAACTTCTTCTTCTTGCTCATTTTCCTCCTTAAGCATTTCGCCTTCTTCTTCATCAAAGTCCTCAGCTTTGGCCCTCTCTGCTCTTTCTTGTTTTCTAGCTGAGCTAGCTGTGATTACCTGTTTAATCTCATCAACAATGCATCTTATTTGGCCCTCATCAAGAAATGGTCCACAAATCTGTCATATTGAGAAAGAGGCAATTATCATAAGCTCAATCTCCCAGAGGGAAGCAGAATTGAAGTAGTCAATGAAAGTCTAAGTTCAAAAGATCAGTATAATGCCATCCACAGTAATTGAGCAAAACACCATAAACACCAAGATGAGGAAAGAGCGAAGAAATGAATCATACCAACTTATTTGTTTTCCAGCATTAAATGAGGCATAGAAGATGATGTATAAGGTAGAATATCTATTCACATCACAAAGAAAAAATAACTTGTGCACTTGACATCACAAAAATCTAGAAAAACAAGGCTGATATCACTAATTTGGTGCATTCATGATGTTTCAAACTATTATTTTCCACTTCACTTGATGGTTATTACTTATTACAACCCATCGTGTAACAGTGTTGGTGTTTCTTATTTTTCAGTTACCTAATTGTTTCGAAGTTTCATATCACCGCTTCAGAACCATCAGTACCCAACACAGCAAGCATTGCAAATCACATTCCTATCGAGAGTAAGTTATGCTATTCAGCACACACAACATATTGAATTCAACAACAATAAGTAATTTCCAAATTGCTGAATCATTTTATCAATCAATTTATTCCTCTAAAGACTAGCATCTCCGGTAGCATGCACAAAGAACAGCAAATATTAGAAGGAATAGAGAAAATTTTCAAAACCTCAAAGAATCAGCTGGATGAATGATCATAGATGATGTTGAAGCATTTCAAAAAGGCAAAATTAACAGTCAAGTATAAGCTATCAGAGACTCATAGTAAAGGCACAGAATATAAAACAATCTTTTAGTCATGATAGCATCACAGGCATTACACTCATGCCAGCAAAAGTTTTACACGCAGTAAAAGACCCAGTAAAAAAATCAGAATGTTTAGGATCACAAAAAGATATTTTCCATAAATACACCAAAGTTCCACATAAAAGCACAAGAAATGTTAGCATATATGTAAATTCGTAGCAGATGATGGATGATGCTAACCTCTATGCATTCATTCAATGAATCCAACATGCTCCCACAAATTTCTACCTCAGGCTCCTGCAAGCAAATTAAAAAAATTACATATAAGCATACATGCCATTTCCAGAATAAATAGAAATCATGCATGTGTAACATCCAAGGACAAAATGATGACCCAAACCAAAAATATGACCTTGTGTAAAGCCTCCACCAAAGCTGGTATTATGTAATCCGTCAACTGCTTTACATACGTTCCATTTCGACCTTGAGCTTGCCCTTTCTCAACAGCTAGTTTAGCAGAACGTAACAGCTCCGGCATGGCTAAACAACGTATACAGATACCATCAAGAATGCAGGTGAGACAATACAGGAAAAGAATGCAAAACCAACAAGAGAAAAAGGACTAAGTCATACCTGAAACAGCTGCCTTCCTAACTTCTTCATGAAAATAAAATTTTAGAAGGGGAACTAAAGTAGTAGCAACCTGCATTTTTTCAAGCAGTTTAGTAACCAGCAACTTGGGCTCTCATGCAAAGCTAAAAAAGAAATGCCAAAAATAAAAGTAACCTGATCAATCCATGGGAAGAACCCTTCCTTTAACTCATCAGCATAACAACATAACATGTTGCAAGCTGTAGCTTTTTCTTCCAAAACACTCGTTTTGATCCCTATCCTTTTATCACCAAGTGTGATAGTCTCAATGCTGCAGCGAACAGAAAAAGCAGTAAATAAACACCTTAAACACTTTAAAGCTCAAAAGAAACATGGTAGTGAAGGAACTTAAAAGATATTGCAGCTGTTCAAGAAGAAAAGAGGAGCATTTAACTAAGACATCTTGAAATTTCTATAGATATCCTAGAAAGAGCTTTTGCAAGAGCAAGGCAAAATGCAATCATATTACAGATATATAACAGGAAAATAGATATAGCTTTTACCACTTGAACATTAGATTAACAATCTTCTGTGCAAATAGCATAGGAGAAATGAGTACAAAAAAAATAAAAAGGCATCTAAACCAATACACTAAATTTAATAGTAAGACTTAAGACCATCCAGAACAAATTGCAAACCTTTCATCATCGTCATCATCAACATTAGCATCAGAATCAGCAGATGTGATTGTTACATCAGGCTTAAGCTGTGCAGATTGAAGCAGAGGGGGCATAACAACACTCATGTAAGGAAGAAAATCCTGTCCAAGGCACTTGCAAAGCCTGGCCCAAGCCTACCAAATCAAGGACCACCCAGAAAAGCAGTCAATACTTAGAAGACACTCTATCATTCAATTATCAATATAGTTTCCTTAATTATCAGAGCAAACCTGCAACATGTAGCTCGTTGTTGGATCATCCGATTCCATTTGAGATACTTGCAATGACATCAAGACGTCCATAACCTTGCAGTGTAAAAGGAAATAGTTAGGCAACGAGTATCTGCACCATGAGTCGCAAGAAATCCAATTGAATTTGGACACACAGAAACTATCAGTTATTCACCAAGATCAAACTATACTTGATAACTTAATCCCAGCCCAAGAACTTCCTTGAAGAGAAGTAGATAAAATCTTATCTACCCCAAAGTCTCGTCATGTGGCATATTAGTTGTTATTGAGAAAAAATTATTCACACACTCAATAGGGTCTAAAGTATTTTCTCCTAGACAATAGATCAATTTAGAAGTAATGGTCTACCAAAGAACATGAAAGAGTTACAAACTCCTATAGCTTGACTACCACCACCTACCATTTGAACATAGTGTCTAATGGTTTATAATCAATATTGGAAAAGGAAAAAGCCCATTGAATATTAGGAACTGTTTGTAATTTTGTCTCTGCAGCTTCCTCAAAATTTATTCAGAAAACAGGATATTGAAGTAAAATATCTAGAATAAAATCCCTTGTTTCCAGTGTTCCGGAAGGTTGAAAGAGAAATATTAATATTTTTGAATTTTATATACAAAATTGGAGAAGAAGAGTTTCCACTCCAATACTTCAAAGAATTTGGTATCCAGAATATTTCATTGAAGAGTACAAGTCAAAAGATAGAGATCCAAATCGAAAATCACTTTCCAAAAACTGAATGAGGCCTTAGTTTGAGAGACATACTAGGAACATAGAAGAAATTTAAAATTCAAGAAATTAGTATTAGAAAGATCATGTATTATAGATGGAGAATAAGTGATTGGAAAATGAAAAAAAATAATGAAAAACATTAAATTTCTAAGTGGTTGTCTTCACACAGCCTTGCTGTATCTGAGTCCTTTTATAAGATAGCTAAAATTGGTAACTCCTCCAAAAATAATACCATAAAGGATAAAATTGACAAACTGGATCTTATCTACAAAAACCATACAAATTCATTAATCATTACCTGTTTAGCATCATCCCTAAATTTTTCCTTTCCAACAGCCATGCCAACCAAACTAATGCACTCCATAGCTTTGGCACGAAGCATACGATTAGATTTATCATTTGCATTAACCAGGATAGCTTTCAAGTAAGGCATCACAGCATCGTAATATTTCTGGAATTGCTCCTGTTGTTAAGCATCCCATGTCAGATAAAATGCACTTAAATATATAGAGTAAATATGAAAATATTCCAGAAGGCTTTGAATACCTGAGATGAATCAGCAACTGATGCCAAAGCCGTCAAAGCACCCTCCTGGACCATTTGCTTCCCGTTCTGAAGAGCAAAATAAGGTGAAGACAACAAGCTAAATAAAAGTCAAATAAATTGAAAAATACTCCGACCAGAGAAGAGCATATGCAAGCCAATATATTTATGCACCTTTTATAATATATTCTAAACTAAACTCTTTTGTGATCTAAGGAAAATAAAAGCATGGCCAGATATAAACAAACAAATGATTATTGATAAACCTAAGGGAAAAAAATGGCATGAAAATCTACAAAAGCAGCATGTGACATGTCTATTTGACACATTGCAGAAGCACTTTCACGCTATCTTCTAAGCTTTCTCTCATTCAAAACCTGTCTGCTATTTTCAAAACAAAAATCTAACCATCTTAAAGATATATACCATTCTGATTGCTAGGAATTACAAGTTCTTTAACAGGAAAGCAACCAGCAGAGAATGTGTTCTCCAACCCATAGACTTCAACAGAAGTACAGAAAACATATATTTTACATCTAAACAGAAGTACCTGAAGCAGTACAAGAAGTTTGCTCACAATCCCATCCAGGTATGGAGTTAAGATGTCTGGGGTACAATTTTCACTGAAATTAAGTACTGCTGAAGCAGCATGGGCCTATATTTTACACACACACACACACACACACACAAAAAAAAAAAAAAAAAAGAGAAGAAAATAAATAAGATTTTTTACATCTAAACAAAGAAACCAGATAATAAAGGCTGATGAAAGAAGATTACATATTGCTTCTGGAAGACATCACTATTTCTGGGGAACATTAAACAATATTTTGCTTCAAAAAAGATTCTAAATACACATATACAATCATATATAATCTTCACCAGTTCATCTATCTTTTTTCCTTTTTCTTTCCCGGTGGGGGAAGAAAGTAGTAATAAAATTTTAAAATTGGGAAACATTTTGATCATATTTTGCTTAAAAAAAGATTTTGAATACACATATGCAAGTATATATGTGTATATATATATATTCCTCATATATCCTTTTTGCTTTCAAAGGGGGGACACAATAGTAACAAAATTTTAAAATTTTAGTAGCATATTTTGTATGCCATTACTAGACATTAAAATAAATAAATTCATTTTAAATTAAATCAGTTGCTCTATTAATCCTAAATGATTTTAACTAAACAATAAAGTTAAACCCAGAAACACTTATTTAATCATTAGAACATATTCATGATATTGGGGAAACCTGCACACGAGGATTCTGGAAGTCATCCATGGCTCCAGCTAGTGCAGGCAACACTCTCTGATGATATTGAGTCTGCAACTCTGGGCCCAAGTCCGTAGACAACTGCCCAATGGCATTAATAGCTGCCCATCGAACACGAGGATGGGCATCTTGAAATGAATTCAAAACCATTGACACTACCTGTTCTAGATTTCTTATCATCACCTGGCAAGAAGAAGAAAAGAAAAGCAAAACCCGTTCAGAAACAATGAAGCATATTACAATTAATCAAAATCAGCCCCATTGATCAAGGGACATAGATAAAGCAATTCTTTATCAAGTTAACCGCAGTACCTATATTAATTCAAATCCACTCAAATTATAAATGCCACGTCTAGAATAAACAAAACATAAAAAATTAAGCTTCTAATAGTGTCTTATCATTATTATATAGGTAGCAAGAAGTGACATGCAAGTTCCAAATAGAATAAACATACACAGTGCATTAAATATGATCAAACAGTTAATTTGGAACTTCAAAATTCAAACCTTGGAACAACCCTCAGCAATCTGAGCAAGTGCAATGAGAGCAGCATGTCGTTTCTGCCACTCTGAAGCAGACAAAAACACCGGAAACAATTCTGAAGCCACTGGTACAACAGTATTCCCTCCTAATGAAATCGACAATCTATCCAAACACTCCTGACCAACCCCATAATTACTTGTTTCCCCAGCATCCTCATCCTCACTCTCTGCATTATACCAATCCGGTTCATCTTCAATGTCCACCAATAAATTCATCAACACCCAAAATAACCTCCTTATGAATTGTGGTAACTTCCTCATCATCCCCGGAGCCCTCTCTCTCGCCTCTGCTAACGTAATTATAAATTCAATGGCTAAATGGCGTGTTCCTTCTTCTAAACTCTCCGCCTCAGCAATTTGTAACATCGATCCTACTACTTCCATTATTTGCCTTCTTAGAAACCTCGGCTCAGTCCCGGCTAACTCAATTAACAATTCCAAAGCCTCTTGAGCTGTGGCTTCCAATCCAGAGTTCAACGCCTCGGTCAACGTCTGCATCATCAACGGCAACAAATCTTGGAAAGCGTCCCGATCTTTGGGGTTTGAAATGCATTGAATGAAACTGACTGAGGCGCTTAAAGCTGCGATTCGCACGTCGCAACTTGACGGATTTGATAAACAATTGAAGAAGAAGGAATGGAGAGTGTTTAAATGAGGGATTAGGGTTTCCGTTGTTTCTCCGACGTTTTGAGCTAATCGAGAGAAAATCAAAAGAGCAGATTCTTCGAGGTTGGGATTCTTAGAATTCACACATTGGAAGAGGAATGGCAATAGTTCCGGCCAGCCTCTAGTAGCAACGACGGAAGAAGCGAGTTCGGAAATTGTATCGCAGAGTTTTTTTACGTTAGCTTTCGATTGTTCGGTTTGGAGGGAGGATAACAGCGCGGATTTGATGGCAGCGCGTGTGGATTCAGCTAGGAGGGGAAAGAGAAAGGAGTAATCAGCGGCGGGAGTTAGGATTTTACGGAGGAGGACGGCGGAGAGGGCGCGGAGTTCGGGGCGAGGGGATGAGGATAAGACACGGGAGAGAGCGAGGGAGAGAGAGTCGGGGTGAGTTTGTTTGGCAAGGTGGAAGAGTGACTCGGCCTGGGAACGTTGGTCGTTGGAGGAAGACATGAGGTGGGAGATTAGGGTTTCGAAATGAGTCGAATCGGGGCCCAAGATGTGGGCGAGTTGAGCGAGTTGGAGCTGAGTTTGATCGGTGGCCATGGGCGAGTTTCAGGGTTTTAGGAGATATAATTTGTTTTGTATTTGTGGCGCCTCCCCAATCCCAATATAACAAAAGGAAAGAAGAAATAAAGAAGAAGATAGATACGAATTTTAAGGGGGTTTGCTAGCGCCAGTGCGAGTGCGAGGGGAGTGTTTTAAACGAAACCAAAAGTTGTCCGTCCATTTCTTCTTCATGCCTCTCTACTCTTGCACATTTTCATTTTACTCGCTTTGCCTTTTAATTCCAAATATTCATTCTCATTTAATAATTAAATTTTATTTTATGATTTTTTTTTTAAATCTTTATTCTACTCTTTTGAAATTTAAAATTTAGCCTCTAGATAATGAGTCCTGTACTTTTTAACATTTTAAAATCTTAGTCCTTTTGTCTAATTTTGTTCTTAAAGTTACGGATGTAGCAGTTAAAATTGATCAAATATCTTTTAACCCTCAACGTTTACAGTTTTATTTATTTTATCTTTATTCTTTAAAATCACAGAAAAAGAATTTTAAAATGACCTATTTTTCATTTTTAAATCAAACATAAAAATTAAATATATAATTCTTAAAAGAATTTAAAATTTTGAAAAAAAGAAATATTTAAAATTTTTCAAAATATATAAAAATTCTATTGTTTTAAATATATATATATATATATATATTTACTCCTTAAATGGTAATAAGAGGCTTTCATGGGCCCTGTAATAGCCAAACCGATTGCCTCGACTCATTTTTGAAATAGACTTGGCTAGGGCTAGCTTGAGTTGGCTCGTTTTATTGTTTAAAATAATAAAAATATAAAAATTTATATTGATAGTTTAGGTACCAGATTGGACATTTTCAAATTACAAGTACTACATTAGACATTTTATGAAATACATGTATAAAATAAAACACGTATTAATAATTCAGTTATCACATTGGACATTTCAAAATTACAAGTACTACATTAGATATTTCCAAATTACAAGTACCACGTTGGATATTTTCGAAGTAAAAGTACCATATTAAATATTTTATGAAAGTACAATACCAAATGTGATATTATCCCTAATTTTATCACACTTGCCAATTTTTAACCAAAAAAATCCAAAAGGTTTAAGAGATATTTTCAAGGGGCAGTGTAATTTGGATAATGGTATCACTTTAAGGACCAACTTAAAAAAATTAGTATAATTTCAATACTATTTTGTGATTTAAACATTTTAAATTTTTTATTTTCATTTTTCTCACGTATTTGTCTCAATTCATTTGCATCCGATGCCTAAAAGGATAATAAAATTTTTAATTTAGTAGGTGTGATACATTAATATGGTATAATTAATAGAAGGGTCAATTTTATTTAAAATTATATTTCGATCACTCAACTTTCAAAAGTTACATAATAGTCACTACCATTATCGGATTGTTACTTTTTGTCACTTGTCCATCTCTTAACATGCACGTTAATTTAAATATTTAATTATGAATTTGGTCCTTGAACTATAACTAAAATATTATTTTTTAAATTCTTAACAATAATTCTAAAAGAACTAAAAAATGTTAACAAACAAACAAATAAAGTATAAATTTTAATGTTTTTAATTCTTTTATAATTTCTTTATTTGCTTGTTAAGATTTTTTTAGAATTATTGTTAAGATTTAAAAAACTAAAATAGTATTTTAGTTATAGTTTAGAGACCAAATTAGTAATTAACCATTTAAATTAGTGTACTATGTCAACCTGGTAACGGTAGTTAACAGACAAATTATAAAAATATAATAATTTAATAATTGTTATATAACTTTTGAAGGTTGAATAACCAAAATACAATTTTAAATAAAGTTTAAGGACATTTGATATAGTTTACCCTTAATAGAATTAAAAGAAATTAACTTCTAAATCTTAAGAAACTAAAATTCTAAAAATATTACCCACCGATCATAATTTTTATAGAAAATATCAAGTTCACATTAGAAAAAAAATTACCATTATTATTTATGTAACTTTTAAAATTATCTACTCCTTTTAAAAATATTATTATTTCTCAAAAATTTATAATGATTTTTATACTCTTAAATTATATAAAAAAAGTTATTTTAGTCGTTTTTGTAGTAATTAATTAATTTTAAAATTTAAAAATATTAAATTTTCAAAAATATTTTCTTAAAATTCAAAATTATAATTTAAAAATAAAAATAGGTAAAATTTTAAATTTTAAAAACTATATAAAATTTATAATTTTTTAAAATTAGAAAATATATATAAATTTTCAAAATTCAGAAAAATATATAAAAATTTTTTTTTAAATTCAAAAAAATCAATAGAAGGAAATAATTAAAAAAACATGATTCGCCCGCTACTTCTTCTTTATCATCACCATATTCTTCTATGCAGTAAAAAAACTCCGAGCCAAGCCTCACAAACCCCTTTTCCCCTAGATTGCAACTTTTCCCCTAAATTGCAACTTTTTATGCTAAAAAAATTGTTAATTGAATCATCAATCAGATTTTGTTTCCCACTGCTTTCACCATTGTTGCCATCAACACAACACCCCATTGCCAAATCTTCATACCGAAACTGTAGAACATAAGTCCCACAGTCACTAAAACCTCCATTTTTCTTTCCATCTCCCTTACCTCATTGATCGCCTAAACCCATCCCTTTACCTAAAGGAACATAGTTTAAGATAAGAAGCAAAACTTTCCAGTAATCTTTTTTAGCAATCACTAATTTTCGTCCAAATCTAGTTCATACACTTTGAGTATTTTTTTTTTTTTTTTTTATGATTTGGGAGATCAAAGGAAAGTCTTGGTGGAGAGAAGGGCTATGTGCGAAAGTGGGTTCAAGAGATCGAACCTCCATTTTTCAAGGTCAGAGAGGAGATTTGGTAAGGTTTCAGGAAAGATTTCAGAAAACCAAAATGAGGAAGCAAAAGAAAGACAATGAGCTTCAGTTTGATGGTAACATTGGATTTAATGGAAGCCAGTGAGAGGTGGTGTCAGTTATTTGAGCAGCAACTATCTTAAGAGAGAAGCAAGTTCTAGCGGCGGTGCTAAAACATTAACACTATGTTTGGTTGGGATGAATAACATCTCAATTCCGAGTCTATTCTTAAGGGAACAATTATTCAGTCATTTGGTTTACTGAATTACCTATTTAGCTGAATACACATTACAGTCTGATTATGAATGCTCCCGTAATAGTTATGCTTCAACCATAACAAAAAGTTGAAGACTGAAAAATAAAAGATGGTTCATTGATAAAAGAAGAGCCAAATACAAATGGAGAAAGGCTGGATAGATAGAACATGAAAGAGATAAATCATAAATGAGAAATATTTCAAAATATAAATGGTTAAAACTTATAAGGATGTAAATTCATTTGACAATAGCTTCAACTAAATAGGAGAAATAACTTCTCTTGGAAGTGTTTTCTCCCTAATCTCGTTTGTGAGTTTTAGGGTTTCTTGAAGCTATTTGGTCTTCAACTTGTGATCTCAGTCTACATTTTCGTATGGTAGTTTGAGGGGTTTGTCCTTTTTTCCTCTGTTGATTCTGTTTTCAACGTCAATTTGGTGTGGGTCTTTGGTTTTGTTCTTCTTGCGGCGGGTTTTTGTTAGGTGAGTGAGAGCTCATCTATTATGTTTCTTTCTTTATGCTTTTATAGAAACCAAATTGGGATCACAAATTGAAAATCAAGAATGTCTCCCAACAGTGAAGTTTGCCTGGGAATCACAAGTACAGGGATTTGGTATGTACTGTTTGTCGAAGAAGCTTGTACTTCTGTCCTAAATTGAATCTTGTGATTTTTTTGTTGAATCCATTCAACATCAGTGTCCTCATCGCCTCAACTCCTTGTTCCAATGCTTCATCAATCTCTCAAACATACCACCCATTTAACACTTCACTTTAGCTGACTAAGTCTTGACTCGATTGGTGTAAATATTGTAATCAATGCAGAAGGAAGTACTTTAAGTACGCTGAATCGCATTATTTTCTTATTTATGAGTTGGAGAAAATTATTTAAAAATAACACTTCATTTTCATCTCTCAAATTACCCTACTTAATAGGAATACCCCGTATTTGAATACTCTCCTCTTTTCTCCATCAACCAAACTTCAAAGTTGTACATGTAAATTGTAATTAATGAGAAAGACATGAGGCAACTAAATACTTGATTTTGCTCCGCAGGACTGAACTTCTGCAGAAGATAAGCTTTCATGTCCATAGCACTAGATGGATTTCCAATGCTTGAACAATAAATTATTCTTATAGAATTATGGAACTATGAATCACCATGTGCATCTAATTTACCTTTAAAAAAGGATATGTGTTTATAATGCAAAAAATAAATAAAAACTGATGGGATTCGAGGAGCCCACCTATGCACAATAGAGGAAACTCATGATTGCCATCTAGATGTCCCATCACCCTCTTCACTCTGCAACAAGAAAGCATAAGTTACTATTTTCAAATCACCATTTGTTGGGAGAAAGGCAAGGATGCACTTAAATAGACAGGAGAAACAACTTTGAGATTCATTTATTGTTCCGTATCATAAGGATGAAAATATGAATTGGTATTGCTCAAATATAACTCAATGAATATGCAAAATAATTGTAACGCCCCTAACCCGTATCTATTATTGGAACAGGGTTACAGAGTGTTACCGAAACTTTTCAAAACATTTTCAGATAAATCATTATTCATTAACCGAGATTATTAAAAACGTCCTTTAAATGGACCCTCGAGGCCCAATACGAGTATTAGAATCGAGTTGGGACTTATTCGGAACCTCTAGAAATCTTTTACAAAATTTCAAAAATTTTCTAAAGTGCAGGGCTCATACGCCCGTGTGACCTTAGACACGCCAGTGCATCAGGCCGTGTCCAATTTAGGTTGCTCTTTGACTTGCGCAACATGGCCATGCCACACGCCCGTGTGCTAGGCCGTTTGGTTAATTAATTTAATTCGAATTAGGTGCAGGTTTCACACGGCCATGACACATGCCCGTGTTCAAGGTCGTGTCACCCACATGGCTGAGACACATGCCCGTGTCTCTGCCCGTGTGCTCAATTCTGAGCATTCTGTTTTTCAAAATTAAAATGCAGGGGACACATGACCAAACAACATGCCCATGTACCAGGCCGTGTGTCTAGAGACACGCCTCCGTGTGGACAAAATAAGGCCATTTCCTAACCTCATTTCTCACCCAAATTTACCATCACCAACACTTACAAGTATACTCCAACCAATTGCAAGTATAATTCAAGTCAATTTCTATCATCCAAACTAATACATTTCAACATATATTTGTGTTTAATGACTTACCTTTATATAATTTACATAATTTGCAACATTAGATGTTCATACTTATCATTTTAGTTAATGTATTAATTCAACCATAACATATATCAAAACATAAGTGTATTAGCCATTCCAATGGTTAAGTTTCATTTATTACTTACATAACATCATTTGATTTAGTTAGCCTATCCATGCCATTAACAAAATAAGATTTTCATTTATACCAAAACAATAGGTTGATAGTGTGATGATTTGCTCCGACCAATCTCCAACCTTCCCAAGCTTTGAGTACTATAAAATAGGGAAAATAAAACCTAGTAAGTATATTATGCTTAGTAAGCTCGTATAACATAAATTAAGCTTACCATTATATTCAATAAATTAACCGTACAACACATTCTTTCCAACTATTTGATAATTTACTTATTCACACATAAACATTCTTTCCAACTATTTGATAATTTACCTATTCACACATACTCAACCAACATGTTAGTCATAATATATCAATATGCATAGATGAGCTCATCATGCCATATGCATATTTTGTCCGTTGAATCATTGAATTTCTGATGGATATTTCAAGTAGGACACTTGAGGTGTACAATTCCATTATCCATCAATTCATATCTAGTAGTACCTTCTAGGTACACTCTCGAGCCACATATCACACAACAGAATTACCAGTCAACTAAATTCTAGCTGTAACATATACTCTAAGGGCTTTGTCGGAGTACCAATTCAAGCTAAATCCTTATATGACAAAGAATTCCCTATAGGGTTCATTATGGATTACCAGTCCAGGCTAAATCCAATCAATTAGGATTACCACTCCAAACTAAATCTGTAGCACCCCTTACCCATATCCGTCGTCGGAATAGGGTACAAGGCATTACCGGAACTTACGAAACCAATTTCCATTTACGAACCAAGTACCATTTATTTATCAAAAATTATTATTACGTCCCTTAGATGGGCTTCCGAAGCCCAAATTATGCATCGGGATAGACCGGAACCAAATCAGAATCACAGGGAATTTTTCGCAAAATCCCAAAATTATACTTACTCTAGCCATGCCAATAGCTAGGTTACAAACACCCATTTCCATGTAAACATTGGTATTTAGCCTATACATGCCATTCTTTCAAAATAAGTCATTTTCATATACCAAAAAATATGGGTTGATAGTGTGATAAGGCTCCGACTAATCTCCGACCTTCGAGCTCCCGAGCACTACAAAATAGTGAAAAAAAGAATTGGGTAAGCACATGGGGCTTAGTAAGTTGATGCAACAAGAATTATACTCACCATACTTATACATCTATCATTTAACAACACAAGCACACATCCAATTCACATAAACATTTACCTACCACATACAAACTCAATTTTTGCATTAGTTAAGCAGCATCCTATAAATTCAATACAAAGATAAATGATTGATGAGCTCATCAACTCCATAATTTTCATGTTCTTCCATTTCTCATATTTATCCCGTTGAATTTTTTGGAATTTCGATGGATATTCAGTAATACACTTTTGTGTATAATTCCGGGTCCGTCAATTCGTACAGATATGGGTATACCTTTTTTTCAAATAGCACACTCCTGCGAACCTCATTTCTTACAGTGGGATTACCAGTCCAGGCTAAATCCCTTGTATCATATGCTCAAAGAGTATTGTCGGGATTACCAGTCCAAGCTAAATCCCCTGCAATGACAATTACTCTAATGAGCTTAATTTACCGTCCGAGCTAAATCCATTTAACACATATTCTTCGGGAGGGCTAATATTTGGATCACCCGTCCGGGCTAGATCCTTTTTACTGTCAATTCCCTTTTCAGTGATCCATCGAAGTCCATTTCATTCAACCGGGATTTATTTCCCCTTTTTATCGAGAATTATCAATTTTTCATTAAATATCATACAATGAACATCCAAACCATATTCATATAAATAAACATACATTCCAAGCAATTAATAATATAATTCAAGTTACACAAACTTACTCGTAACAATTTGTAGTAGTTGTAGGGATTTCAGGGACTATTCGACAACTTTTTCCTTCCCTCGTTTATCTTCAATTTCTTGATCTATAATATAAAATTTTCCATTTATCAGCATATAATTTTAATCTAATTTATTTTACAATTTATACCTCTCAATTTTTGAAATTGCATATTTACCCCAAATTTTATAGTTTTTACAATTTGGTCCCTATTCAATTAACCCCCCAATTGAGCTAATTTTTCCTCAATTAACACTTTATTCTATCATCTTAAACTACTTCACAACCTTTGGAAATCAAAATTTTAGCATCAAACCTTAATTTCAAACTTTTTCACAATTAAGTCCTAAAAATCAGTTTCTATTAAAAACATTTAGTAAATCCATCTTTTAATAAAATTAAAACTTCAAATCCATGTTTATTCATCATTAACTTCCAGTACTAAACCATGGTAACTTTCAATTTCATCCATAAAATCAATAACTAATGAATTTAATAGTAGGACCTAGTTGTAAAAGTCTTAAAAACTTAAAAATTACAAGAAAAAGGCAAGAATTAACTCAGTTGATGCAAAAATTATGAAATAATAGCTTAAATAACCCTTCCTATGGCGTTTTGGCCGATGAGAATGAAGAAAAATCAAAAGAAATCTAGATATTTCCACTTTAGTCTTAACTTTATTTAATTAATTATGCAATATTCCAATTTTGCCCTTAAATCATCAATTTTCTTGCTGATTTCATGCCCTTGCCGTCTAGCCAAAATAATTTTGGGTCTAATTGCCTTTTAAATCCTTTCTCATTAAACACTTAAGCTATTTAATCATTCCAGCAACTTTTACACCTTTTTCAATTTAGTCCTTTTTATTTAATTAACTACCCAAACGTTAAAATTTTCTAACAAAATTTTAATACCAAAATTTCATAAATATTTATAAAAATATTTTCGACTCAATTTTACGAGATCGAGGTCTCAATACCTCATTTTACCTAATTTCTTCAATATTTTTATTTTTTCTAATTAACCACTAAATCAGTAAAATTTTTCTATCGATATTTTCATACGACTTTCCTATCATATTAATATTCATGCAATAATTTTTAAAATAAATGTTCTTTTTAAATCAAATTTGTGGTTACGAAACTATTGTTTCGATAACCCTGAATTTAGGCCATTACAAAATCCTAATTGAAACATATACTCGAGAGGCTCATTTCGGATTACCCGTCCAGGCTAAATCCATTCTGCAATACATGCAGTTTCATCAAGGAAATAACCTTTTTATTCATCGAAATTCAATATTCAAGGAATTCAACCCTTTTTCAATAATCTTCCAAACATGTATTATTTCGTTCATTACCATATCCATGTAATTCACATACATGATTTCATATAACATAATCAATGTAATATAACATTCAAATCAATACATTTCCATACTCATTTAAGTTATACGAACTTACCTTGATATTTGTTCGTATCTAAAATCTACTAATCCGAAATCTTTTTCTTTCCTCGATTTAGCTCTTTGTTTGGTACTTCCGGATCTATATAAATGAAATTAATCATCAATTCAATCCATTTCATATTCTATTAAACTCAATATACAATCTAGGCAAAAGTACCATTTTGTCCCTATACTTTTAATTAATTCTAATTTCGTCCCTAGGCTCGGAAATTGAAATTCATGCAATTTAATCCTTATTCCAAGCCTAACCAAAATTCTAATATAATTTTTACAGCACATCTAATCTTTGGGTTTTACCATTTTTTCAATTTAGTCTCTAAATCAAATTTCCCTTCGTAAAAGTTGTTTATCTATCAGCAACCTTTCAATTTTTTACCATAAACTTTTAAATTTCAGCATGTTCATCCATGGAAAATTTTCTATACTTTGATATCTATTCAAATTAACCCCCCAAAATAGAGAAATTAAGCTTCCCCGATCTCAAAAATATAAAAATTACTAAAAAGAAACATAGAAACTTACCAATTGATGCTCAGAAAGCTTGTTTTCTCTCTCCTAGGGTTTCCATAGATTTTAAGTTGAAGAAGATGATATAAAATGATGATATTTCATTTTAATTAATTTATCATCTTTAATTTTTTTCTATTTCCAAGTTAGTCCTTAACCTTTTCTAATTTTTCCATGGATAATTCACCAAAAATATCTACATATTTTTCATCAATGGTCTAATTACCATTTAAGAACCTCAAGATTTAAATTCTATAGCTATTTAATCCTTATAGCTACTAGAATTCAAATATGACATTTTATGCAATTTAGTCCTTTCTACATTTAAGCACCTAATTGATAAGATTTTCTTATCAAAATTCTCATGCAATCTTTCTACCACATTACTAATCATTTCATAATATTAAAATATTTTATCTTTCCAGCTCAGATTTGTGGTTACGAAACCACTATTACAACTGCACTGAAATTGGGCCGTTACAATGATTTCAAGTAGGAATCATTGAGCAAAGAACTGCTTCGAAAATAGCCAAGTTATGTCCAAGAAATCAAACTTAAATTACCAAGAATTCAAATTATAATTGAAAATTATATACACAAAGTGGGCTCAGAACTCCAAATCACATGGAAAGGAATGAGGCATAAAATACAACTAATACAAATTCTGCTACCAGTACTGTAGTAATATCAATGGAACATACCCATTATGATGACTGTTATGATACTTGTTTTTACCGACCAAAACATGAATGGGTTCGAGTCGGTTGCCATCAAGCTCGCACTTCGAGCTCGCATAATGATAGTGTTCTCAAGAGGGGTACCTATATTCTCCTATGAACTCACACATTGGATCGTGCATGGGACCACAAAAAAACGTGTTAATTCTAGAGCAGGATACGTGTTGATATGCATGGAACCTACCTAGTATGTCATATTAGTGAATAATACATATATCATATAAATAGGGAAGCCTCACCATATAAAAGAGACAGAGAAAAGTACTCAACAATTTGGTGTGGTGAGCGTGGACAGATTTCTGACCAAAAGATTTTCAGTTTGTAAAGAAAAATAAAAATGGCTCACCCAAATGAGAATTTCCCCATTAATTTTTTGCCAGGAGAGGTTAGAGCTTTTGGCTCCGGTAATCAACCTAGTGTGACTGATTTATTTGTTGGTTGGCTTTCCGATTGACCAGAAAATTTGGGCTATCCAACTCATGCAAGAGCCTTAAATTCTTTGGACTTGAATATCCCATCTGGTTAGGGATTATCACTCCCCTTTAATTAGGAGGCATCCCCATAGCAGTTTTTTTGCTATTCAGGAGAAAATAAGGTTGATGAGGGAGCAAATGACTTTGCAAAACATTTTATTTGAGCAACAACAAACATTTCAGCAAGAGTTATTGAAACAGAATGAAGAGTTGAGGAGAAAGGTATAGTCTGACAATTCTGATATTCGTGATAATACCATCATTCATGAAAAAGGCCCTGGAGTATATGTGAAATTGTGGTAGAATGAAATGGATGCTTTACGTAGAGATGTACAAGCTTTGCACCCTGAATCTCGGGATATGGATAGGCTATTTTGTTCTAACAATTTGTTAGCTCCTAAGGTAGTAACTGTAAGTTTACCAGCTGACTTTAAAGTTCCAAAAAAATGCTTGAAGGTAGGAGGGACCCTCGAGCACATCTCATACAGTATAATGATTATATGAATTTGCTAGGAGCTTCTGATGTTGCAAAGTGTAAGGTTTTCTTAATGATCCTTAAGGGAAGCACAAAATACTAGTATTTATCTTTACTGCAGGGTTTCATTCAAAGTTTTTCACAGTTAGGTCAAATGTTCTTAGGGAGGTTTCGAGCGCATAGGACAATAATGAGTACTCCTATGGATTTAATGTCTCTCAAGCAAAGAGAAGGAAAGAGTTTGTAGAATTACATTAAGCGTTTTCATGTAGTGACATTAAATACAAAAAATCTAGAGGACCAATGGGCCATTGATGCTTTAATATGGGAGTCTTGAATAAGCACGTGTAGTGCTCGTTCACTGTACAGGCCACAAAGTTTGGCAGATTTTTATGAGAGGGCTCACAAATTTGCTAAAGCAAAAGAGATTAAGATAGAAAAGCGAGGTACATTCCAAAAGGATGATAGTTATTCAAAGAGTAGAGGGGGAGCTCAAAGAAAATCAGGGTCCGTTTTCTCAAGATCTGTGTGTATAAAGTGGGGGACAGTAGAAGGGATAGTCACAGAATGAGTCATCTAGGACATCTCAAAGGTCTCAACTTGAGCACGCGAAAAGGTATCCTCCTCATGGTAAATTTGAGACATATATTCCCTTAACTGCTACGTGTGCATATATCCTCAGTCAAGTAAAGAATCTAGGCATTTTGCTAAGTCCTCCACCTATGAGACATAATGCTAGAAGGTCAAACTTGAGGGACAGATGTGCTTTTCATGAAGATAGGAGCCATAAAACTAAAGATTGTTCTTCTTTGAAGGATGCCATTGAAGAAGCAAATAGAAATAGCGAGCTAAAGGATTTTGTAGCTTAGAATGATAGTCAATCGAGGCAGAGTTTAAGGACCGTAGCTAAAGGTAAGTAGAAGGTGAGAGGAACTATTCATGTAATAATTGGGACAAATGAGGATTAGGCAACCTCTAATACCAAGAGGAAGACTCATCTTATAAGTGTTATGTGATCTATCGTAATTCAGTGTGGCAGATTAAACTAGTCTTCACATTTAAGGAGTTTGAATACAATCATTTTTGTGATGTTTTAGTTAAGTTTTCTTAGTTTTATTTATAGTCAATAAAAATTAGTCTTTTATTGACCTTAGGTGTTGAATAAAGCCTAAGGGTAAGCTAACGCACTTTGAGTGTGTGTAGGAAACCATTAGAAGGTGTATTAAATGGATACTAGTCACTATGTTGCAACACGAATGACACGATGTCCCAACATAGGGAGCAGAATGGAGAAAGCTTAAGGATGCCTTCGATGTCGTGGCACAGACTAAGGGTGTCGCGCATACCCTTAAAGATAGCTGAAGAGGATTATACTGATTGCCATGTCGTGACAAAAGTCCTGGTGTGTCGCGACATCGACTCTTTGACGGAAATTAAACATAAAGTAAGGGCTTTTTGGTCTGAACAATCAAACTTAAAGCTTGGGAACGTCAGCTAACCTAGGGTTAAGGACAACGGCCACCTGAAGGCTATAAATAGGTTCATTTGTCACTTATTATAGACACCATTCCTTTAGCCTAGATTCTCTATGTAAAATTTAGTTTACTATTTTCTTTCATTCTTTTGTTTTAGATTTATTTCAGTTGTTCTTGTTGATTCCAAGAGATTTGAATTGTGGAAGCATTCAAACCTTGTGGATTTGCAATTAATCTCAATACAATCAGGCTCTTTCATTTACTTTATCTTGTCGATTTATTTAGCATGTTTTCTCTTTATGTTGATTCTATATTGTCTATGAAAGCCATGAGGAACTGATCCCTCTATAGGGGATTAGCAAGTAGAGGTATGATTTGTTAACTGTTTTGTAGGGTTACTCAACGGTTCAGCTATTTTGGAAAGGAAGAACATGGAATAAACCTTAGGCCTAACAACCCTGAGAAGTCATCAAGGTAGGAATTAACCTAAAATTGGTATGGCCTATTCGTGAACACCTTCACCCTAAGTTAGTCTAGACTGTGAGGTCAGAAGATAAGTAGTTCTTGCTGACTCGTTATGTTAGTGGAAGATCAGAAGATCCTGCTAGGGTAGCGACTAGTTGATTGATGAGGAACCCGAGACGACAGTTGATGAAGATTACTGAAGCGAGCTAATCACCCATAATCAAGATTTGATTTATTCTCCCTTTCTATCTCTTGAAGTCTATTTCTTTTTATGTTATTTTTTCTTTATTATTATAAAACCCCTAAAAATTAGTTATTTTAAATTTTTGTACTATAACTAATTTAAAAGTACTAATTAGATCTTTTAGTGCTTATGTTAGAATTGATTTGGCACTCACCTCCCTTGGGTATGATCCTTGGTGTATTCACCTACTTCGTTGTAAAACCATATTACAACTCGATTAATATATTTGTGGATACCACATTGTCTTTCTATATTTTATTGTAGTATTCACACTCTAGACGTTAGTACATCTGGAGGCGGTCAAGTTGTTGGCGCCGTTGCTGGGGAGGCAACATCACTAGTTTAATTTCAATTTTTACACATAAAAGAATAATTAGGAAAATTTTAAGTTATAAACACGATTTTATTTTAATTATTATTACTAATCTTTTCTTTCTGGGTTTAGTGTACGACTCGTACTAGGGGTATACCTATTATAGCAGTCACAGATCCGAAGAAATCACCGATAGCAATAGCAGCAACAACAACAGATGTAAGATCCACCACCACCAGCTGCAGGTAACGTACCACGTGAAAATCCATTATTCAGTGACACTTACGATAACACCCTAAGAAACCCACCAACTCCACACATACTAGCAAACATATACATGGCTTGGAACAAAAGAACCCTAAGGGATTATGCCTTACCAACTCTGGACATTGTTCAAGAAAGTATAGCAAGGACGACAATTGCAGCTAATAATTTTAAGATCAAACCGGCGATGATTTAGAATAATTTGCAGTTTAAGGGCACAATGACAGGGGACCCTAATCAGCATTTAATTGGTTCCTCCAACTCTGTGATACTTTTAAGTATAACGAGGTCATTGATGACACTATTCGTCTTTGGTTGTTCCTCTTCTCTTTGATTGATAACGCCTTTTCTTAGTTAGACTCGAAGGCATCAAGGCCTATCACAACATGGGATAAACTCGTTGGAAAGTTCTTACAGAAGTTCTTTCCGATTAGCAAAACAATTCAGCTAAGAAGAGAGATTGATGTCTTTAGACAGATAGAGGGAGAAAGTTTCTATGAGGCGTGGGAACGTTTCAAAATGTTGATTCAAAAATGACCGCACCACAAATTTCCTAAGTGGATGGGATTGTAGGTATTTTATAACGGATTGGATGCGAATGCATGATCTGGATTAGACGGAGCAGTAGTAGGAACCCTTATGAACAGAACATACGAGGATATGTATGAAATCATTGAGAACATGGAATTAAACTCCTTTCAGTGGCTTATCGAATGATTTACAAATAGCCAGAAACCCGTTATGGTTAAAACTATCCAGAAAGATGACAAGTATCAACAATTAGTGGATAGACTTAACCACATTGAATCTGCTTCTACATCATCTATGCATGGGGGAGACAAATCGCTCTTCCACTATATCAAAAATCTTGCCGAGGATATAAATTACACAGGGAATAGGGGTGGAAACCCTTATTCGAATACTTATAATCCTGGTTGGAGAGATCACCCAAATTTGACATGGGTAGGGAACCAATGAGTAAGTAATAGTTCAAATCAAGTTAAAAATACTAATTATCAACCTCTTTATTTGCAGAAACCCCAAGATAGGGCCAACCCAAGTGACCATACTACATGTGGTCAACGTTTGGATAGAATTGAGGGAGAAATGCAGTCAATGAGAATCGATGTTAAGCAGCTTTAGTCTGAGTGCACCAACTCAACTAGAACATTGACAAAGCTTGAGGATCAAATGAGCCAATTGATGAGCATAATGGGTGACATCAAAAGACAAATTGGCACAGGTATTCCCAGTAATACAGAAGACAATCCACGGAGGAAAGGTAAGGAGCACGTGAAGACGATAACACTTCAATCGGGTAAAGTACTGAGTAGCCCAGAAAACCCTACTTTGGAGGTAATTATCAAGAATATTGATGACCCTCAAGAGGTATCCCTAGAAGCTGAAGATGAACTGATGCGAGAAGAGGTAATGACCCCGACAGCTGAATTAGAAAAAGAAACACCTCAAGATGCCGAAATCACAAAGATCCTATTCCCTTCGAGACTTGAAGAAAAATAAAAATGGGATGGGGACGAATTTGTAAGTTTCTTGAACTTGTTTAAAATATTAAATGTTAACCTACCTTTAATTGAGTTAACTGAGAATGTTCCCAAGTATGCCAAGTTTTTAAAGGAGATGGTGGTGAGGCGTAAGAAAATTAAGGTAGGCGAACAAGTTAAATTAAGTGTTTTTTATAGTGTGATTATTTTGAGACAGGCACGTCAAAAATTAAAAGACCCAGGGAGTTTCACTATTCTCGTAGAGATAGGGAGCATTCATATTAATAGATTTCTATGTGATTTATGAGCTAAAATTAATTTAATGCCTCTATCAATTTTTGAAAAACTTAGGTTGGAAGATCTTAAAACTACTCAAATAACATTATAGTTGGCTAACAGGTTTTCAGTGCATCCAAAAAATGTATTATAAGATGTTTTAGTCAAGGTACAAAGTTTCATTATCCGTGCAGATTTTGTGGTGCTTGATTTTAAAAAAGATAGTGAGATAACGATTTTATTAGGAAGACCCTTTTTGTCTACTTCTAGGTCTATCATTGATTTAGAAAAGAATGATTTGACCAATGTAATCAATGGTGAGACAAAAATATTTAAATACGACCATTAATCAAGTGAAGAGGAATATCGGAGGAAGTTAGGAGAACAATGTAAAAAATTATATGTTTCTAACGTTCCTAAATCAAGAGATACACTTCCTCTTATGCATGCAGAAAGAATAAACAGGTTCAAGGAAAGGGACAAGCGAGAGGTGGAATGACACGATGGACGATGGGCTAATACTGATAGAACGAGAAGATTGTCCACCTGTAAACTGACAATACTGCTGGATGAATCGACAGTAAAAGTTAAAATTATTTGAATTGTTTAATGTTTGTAAATTATTGTATATTTAACTAACCACATAGTTTCGATTCTCACTTTTATTTGATACATGTTTATTTTTAGACCAAGACATCCCCAAGATAGAAATTTAGGCTGAAACAGAGTCGGTGTCACAACAGGACAACCATGTGTCGCGACAATATGCACAGAATACATAAATTAATGAAAAGTACATCGATGTCGCGACATGACACCATTGAGTCACGACATCACAAAAAGTTTCCCCAAGATCTCCAAACTAATGGATGTGTCATGACACAGAACCCTTGTGACACGACATCACTGCAATTTTCTATAGGGTTGACCAGACCTATTTGCGTAACCTGACGACTTAAACATCAAATTTACTTAATTTTAAACTCCCAAAATATTTTGTTTTAAACCTAAAACCATATTAGCCCCTTTTTAACCATGTTATTTTTTCTTTTAATCACTTAAAACCCTAAAACCCTAAAAACACACCCGTTTTCCTCTTATTTGATTTGTCTAGAAGAATTGCTTCTCTCAAATTCTCTTGGTTCAAATGGAAGCATAGTGAAGAATGATGAACAAGATGAAAATGTGACAAGGAATCCAATGATCCATACAAGGTTAAGGGTTCCTATCTTAAATTTTACTATCCTATTGAATATTGCTTGATTTGTTTCTTAGTTAAACATGCCTCCTCGAAAAGTTAGACGAACCAAGGAACTCGAACCATCGACGGTTGCAAACCCCTCTAATTTTACAAACCCGGATATTGGAAAATATTTTACTAAACTAAAAGGAAAAACTTTTATCCAGGAAAGGGGATTTGATCTATCAATGATTTTGTGTAAGGAAATATGACCCTTGGTTAGATATCATAGGTGGGAGCGTTTTTGGACAACCCTTAAAATAGTGTTGTATTCCCTATTGTTTAAGAATTTTATGGCTTTTTACGGGACCAAGAGTGTAAAAATACTGAAGGCCATACATGGGAACTGGTACTTGTGCGAGGGAAAGAAGTGCGAGTAAGCCCTCGAATTATTTGTGACTTTTATAATGCTCCATACTTTGAGAATGATTTCATTAATGAAACTGATTTAGAATATTTCTAAGATATAGATATGGATAATATTATAAACTTTTTAACTAAAAGGAAAGGTGGATGGGAATATCGCTCAGGTACTAATGTCCCAGTATCTTTTCGTCAAGCTATTATGTTCCATGAGACTAAGATGTGGATTCAATTTGTGTGCACATGAATCGTACCTACTTTAAATGTTTCTAATGTTAATACTTTTAGAGCAGTTTTACTCTATGCTATTTTGCAAAAAAAGTAGGTTTGTATTGGCAAATAGATCCACCAGAACATAAAAAGATGCATTAGCGGCTAGAGGGTGGGAGTTTTCTTTCCACATCTAGTGACAGCCTTATGTAAAAAGGTGGGTGTACCTATGAAATCTAATGAGCAGTCGCTAAAACCTTCCTGAAGTATCATCGGAGATACCTTTTGAGCTGCGAGCCAAACAAATAAAAGATTGGAACAAGCTACAGTAAGAAGTGAAAACTACACCAACTTCATCACAAAAGCTGGCAAGAGCTCAAAAGGAAGTTGGTGAGAGTAGTCATCCAAAGTTAGATTGGGTGATTCATTGGATGCAAGTATCAATACCAATTTTTTAGGAATTTTCTAGGTAAAACAACATTCGAGTCCCTAACTATACACCAGATATGTTTGGGCCGAAAAATCTAGAACAATAAGAAGAGGTACATGAAAGCGAAGAGGAAGGAGAGGATGAAAAGGACATCGAAAGCAACGAGATGGATTTTGAGGAAGGAAATTGAAGAATTCTTAATTCCATTTTTTTAAAGACTTGTATTAATTTTTGGATACTTTTGATTTAGACTCTGTATAAGTAGGATTAATTGTACATTTTTAGTTATATTGCATTTTGTGTAAGTTTTCTATGTAGGAACCCAACACAAAAGAGACATAAATAATTCGAGCTTTACATGATCAAAGGAGGAAGCACCCACCATTAGGAGTTAGAGCAACCACAACCAATCGAGTAACTTCTTTCCTTATCTTTTTAAGGACTACACGTTAAGGACAATGTGTCAACTAAAGTGTGGGGGCTAACATGGAAAATTTGTTTTGTTTTCAATCTTTATATTTTCTTTGATTTTTTCTTGTCTTTTGTGTGCTTGAGCTTGCAGAAATACAAGTGATTGGTTAAGAGCATATACATAGGTTGCTTGTGTTTACAAATAAATTTGGCATGATGATAGGTGATTTTAAAATTTTGATTATTAGATTACTAAAGTTCTATATGTTACATTGTAAATAAACATTAAACAATCAACCGTACCAAGTGATATAGAAAATACAAGGAAACGAGCATGCTAGTATGAATGATAAATGGTTGAATTTGAGTTTGTTTGATTGACAAAATTTGTGCATGTTGAGATATTTAATGATGACTTAAGGTATTGTTTGGAATACATCCAGAGCCAAAAAGCCAACCTATTAATGTTCATCTTTAGTACCAATTTTTGAGCCTCTTGACACTTCTTAATGAACCTCATTACAAACCTCAAGCCTAAAAATGTTAATTTGTATTTGCCATTTTTCTTTGGTCCTGCGCTACACGATTGTAGACGTCTAGCCACATGTATTGAGGGTTAAGTACATTAAGGCAGAGTTTATAAAAACAGAGTGAAATAGGAATGATTAGTGTGATATGGGGACTATAAGTCAGCCTAAAAAGTGCAAAATAAATAAATAAATAAATAAAATAGAAGTAACACGAGTAAAAAAAGTTCTCAAAAAATGAAAAGCATTTTGAAGTGAGATAAGCTGAAAAAGAAAGTCACAAAGTCACAAAAGAAAGAGAAACTCGTTCATTAGTACACAGAAACTCGTAGGCTAACCGTGGTCACTATGACATGCTATGATTTCCTATACATAGAGAGACAAGGAATGTGAAAGAAGAAGAAATAAGGAGCTGAGTGGGTAAGGGTCATTAAGGGGGGAAGAATAGGGTCAATACGATGTGCCAAACTATTTTCATGTTTGTAACCTTTTTGATGCTTACTATTTTTGAATTCCATGCCTGTCTTAAGCTTCAGAATGTTACAAGCTGAAAAGTCCTATGTGAACTAAATATCGTTATACATGAATGGACATCATACTAAACATATGCATAAATGACTATTTGTATTTTGCTCAGATAATCAAAGTATTTGTACGATTTGTTGATAGACCCCTATAAGTGAGACCCTTAAAGCTTGTATATTTTGTAACATACTGAACTTGGATGTTTGTGATCAAAAGTGGTAAGTCAATTATTCATCATGTTAAAAGTTGTTAGTAAACATAAAATGCCTAAGTCATATGCTCCAAAGGCAATACCTATATCATATTTGCTCAAGGGTTTTCGTTTTTATTGCTTGAGGATAAGCAATGACTTAAGTGTGGGAGAGTTTAATCTGTCGTAATTTGGTGTAGTAGATTAAACTAGTTTTCACATTTAAGGAGCTTGAATACAAGCATTTTTGTGATGTTTTAGTTAAGTTTTCTTAGTTTTATTTATATTCAATAAAATTTGCAAATTGAGTCTTTTATTGACCTTAGGGGCTAAATGAGGCCTAAAGGTGAGCTAACGTACTTTGTGGGTGTGTAGAAACCATTAGAAGGTGCACTAAATGGATACTGGTGGCTATGTCACAACATAGATGACTCGATGTTGCAAATAGGGAGCAGAATAGAGAAAGCTCAAGACTGCCTTCGATGTTGTGGCATAGATTGAGGGTTTCGTGACATACCCCTAAAGATAGCTGAGGAGGAGTTTATTGATTGCTATGTCACAACACAGGTCTTGTTGTGTCGCGACAAATACTTTTTGACAAAAATTAAACATGAAGTAGTGGCATTTGGGTATGAAAAATCAAACTTAAAGCTCGAGAACGTGAGCTAACATAGGGTTAAGGACAACGGCCACCTGAAGGCTATAAATAGGCTCATTTGTCACTTATTTTGGATACCATTCCTTTAACCTAGATTCTCTGTGTAGTATTTTCTTTCGTTCTTAGGTTTTAGATTTATTTTAGTTGTTCTTATTGATTTCAAGATATCTAAATTGTGAAAGCATTCGAACTTTATGGATTCGCCATTAATATAACACCTCCTAACTCGTATCCGTCGCAAGATTAGGGTTACAGAACTGTACGATTGGAACATTTAAATAATATTTCATTCACTAATATAAACATATCATATGTCAATTGTAAATGCACATTTCAGCCCTAAATTGAGCCCTTGAGGCCCTAGAAATACCTTAGAAATTATTCGGGACTAAATTGAAAACATATGGAAAGTCCAAGAAAAGTTCACAAAAATCTGGAAACAGGGGTCACACGGCCGTGTCGCAAGCCGTGTGGAACCTGCATCTAAAACAATAATGACACATGATCATGTGAGGTGCCTGTTTGTGGCACATAGTCGTGTGACAGGCCATGTATCTTAAAATGTGTCTTTAAAATCAAGTTTACCAAATTGAACTTACTTGGGCCACAAGCATACCATTTACTAACCATTAAACCTATTCAAAGCACACTCGAACAATCCCAAAACATGCCAAAACACCCACATCTTGTAACAGCCCGATTTTGGGGCTAGTCGGAACAATGGTCTTGGGACCACTAATCCGAGGTTGAAGAAAATTATTTTAGTATTATTTTATATTTTATGGTATTAATATATGGCTATATGGAAATTTTGGTGCTTTAATTTTAGCAATAGCATGCTTAATTGTGAAAAAGGACTAACACACATAAAGCGTGAAAGTTCTATTTTATAAGGTAGAGGTACCTAATAGCTATAAAATGTAAATTTGGAGGATTTTAAAGTGCAATTGGGCCATTCATCTAGTGATGGCCGGCCGTAGGAAGCTAGGGGGACAAGAACATTAATTTTTAGTCAAATTTGGTGATAGTTGTTGACTAGTTGACTAAAATATGATGAAATAAGGGAAGGCCATCATCTTTTTTTTCTCTTCTCTTCCTTTTCCACCGATTTTTACACTCAAAAGAAGGGTTTTGAAGCCTTGAGATTTCAGCAACTTGTCCTCACCCAAATAAGCGATTTTTGGTGGTGTTAATTGATAATTTTTGTGTTTTTGGAGTCCCCAAAGCTTAAGCTAACTAATGAGGGGACTAATTTGAGATATGGTTGAAAGTCTAAGGACTTTCCATGAGAGTAGTTATGTTGTTAGCTGAGTTTTCATGGAAGAAAATGAATGTTAGGGAGGTGAAAAATAACTTTTGTGAAAGGTGTTAGCATGAAAACACCTAAATAGGACTTGAATGCAAAGATTTAGTTTGTCTCATAAATGCATAAAATAGTTGAAATGGTGAGTAGTTGTAAGAGAAATAAATGTTCATCTATGCTTGTTTATTGAGAAAATGTGATGAAAAATAAATTACGAGCCTAGGGGCAAAATCATAATTTTGCCAATGTACAAGGGCAAAATGGTAATTTTTGCCCAAGTATAGTATTTGATGTGTTATGATCATAGAATGATCTAAACGAATGAATTTAATTATTATAGATCAAGAAGAGCGTGGAATCAACCTTGACCGTGGGAAAAGCAAGGTGATTGAGTAAATCACTAGCTAACACATTTTGCATCGAGGTAAGTTTATGTGTAAGCAATATATATATATTCGTAAACATTATGTTGCTAATTAGTGTATGGCATGATTGAGAACATATATGGTTCTAGTGGACTGAATATGATAGTCTTTGAATAATTATTGTATGAATGACGAAATAATCGTATGAATGTGTATTGACAATATTTAATGGTGGGCTATGTGCGATACCACCTTGTTGCTTAATTACGATGGGCTATGGGTTGTGTGCGATACCACCGTAACTAATCTTTTGGTGGGCTATGTACGATACCACCGTAACTAATGTTTTGGCGGGCTATGTGCGATACCACCGTAATCAATCTTTTTGGTGGGCTATACGCGATACCACCCTAATAAAGGCTGACGGTGGGCTAAGTGCAAAACCACCGAGTAATTTGACTATGAGAAATGAAATTAGAGATAGTGATGTGTTGTACTATGTGATATTGCGATGCTAAGTGCAGGGGAACTTGTTAATGAATGCATGCATTAAGCTTGTGATATGGTTGCAATGTGGGAATGGAGAAAATGAGTAAGCATGATCATGAATATAGATTGTTTCTCGCTTAGTATGTAATGCTATGTAATTGTTTAATACATGTTATAATGTTATATTGTTTACATGTAAACTTACTAAGCTTAAAGCTTACTCCCCATTCTCTTTTCCCTTGTTTTATAGAGTTTAAAAGCCGAGCCGGGATACGCCGATAACAATGAGGCCGCCTACACTATCTGCTCACCTCGGTATATTCAGATTTAGTGATTTTGTGTATGGCATGTATAGGGGCTAGACTAGATAGATTATTTTGTTATTTTGGCCAAAGGTGTATTGGCTCTTACTAAGACATTAATTTTGTAAATTGCCAAGAATGATGGCACATTTTATCATGTATGAAATTTCAAAGTTATCAATGTGAGTGCATGTTGAATTATGAGATGTTTATTAGTTGGTTGAATGAACTCATATAGTGTAAGGTATAGGGATGCTAGAAGCTTGGCAAACAACCTTGTTCTGTCCATATGGGTAGGCACACGGACGTGTGTCTAGACCATGTGTGACACACGGTCAACCCACGGGCGTGTGACTTGGCCGTGTGTCCCCTGTATGTTAACATTCTAAGTTAGAATAGACCACGGACTGTCCACACGGGCGTGTCCAGGCCGTGTTAAATTAGTCAGTAACTCCCCACGGTTTAAAGCCACAGACATGTTATGAGGGTACACGGGCGTGTTCCATTCCACATGGGTGTGTGCCCTAGCCGTGGGAGTCTTGGCAGAATGCTGGGGTTTTTGGACACGGTGTGAGCACATGGGCATGTGAGACTACACACGGGCGTGTGTGTCTTCTAACACGGGCGTGTACTCCCTGTTTAGTTGAGAAAGAAATTTTATGGATAGTAAGAGTTTCCGATATAGTCCCGAGAGCCCTCGTATGTACGAGTGAGGTCTCATAAGTTGTAAATAAAGTTGTTGTAGTGACTCAAGTAGAGTAGTCGCGTGAGCCTAAGTGGCGATCAAGTAGTTTTGTACAGTAATGCTTTTTGCCTGATTTCGGTGGGGATTGTGGGTAAGGGGTGTTACATTTAGTGGTATCAGAACTATGGTTTAATCGGTTCTAGGACTACCGTAGCGTGTGTGGGAGTCTAGCTATACATGCCATAAGCGTATAATGATAGTGTGGTGGCTTCTGATGATTTTAAACTTGTTTTATGTAGCATATGGATTCCGATCAATCGGCTGCTGATGACGCAGCTAGTAATGCACTGGCTCCTGTGCAAGGGACTGCGCCTGTGCAGAGTGAACCCGATACTAGGGGTCAAGGAGAAGAGGCTCGGGAAGCCTTTCTCCAAATGATGAGCAATTGGTACACTGAGTATGTACGAACTAACCCCAATGCTCAACCTCCTCTACCTCCTCCTATACCTCAGTCAGTTCCTATGGCTTCCCAAGGTATAGAAATGGTGAGGGCAACTAAGCCCCCGCTGGACAAAATAACCATTTTAGTCCCTCCGCATTTTTAATTCTGCTTAATTTCATTTTTATTTATTTTTAATTCAGCCCTAAAGTTTAATTTTATTCCAATTTAATCCTTCAGACTCTTTTAAGGGCCAAAATCAAGATGTTGCCGTTTTTAAATTTTGACTTAATTGGTATTTTAACCCCTGTAATTTAATAGGAGTTTTAATTTAGTCCTTTTAATCTGTTTTAATTGCTATTTAACCCCTATTTTCTTTATTTTAATTTTAATTTTATCTTTTTATTTTATTTTATTATTTTATATTATAATTAATAGTTTTATCACATTAAAATATTCTATATTATTTTCTTATATTTATTAATTTATTAATAATACAAAATTTATATATATATTTTATATGTATTATTTAATTATTATTTTACTTGGTTTAATAATTTATATATATATATATTATATTTTTAAGTATTATATTATGTGTTTTTTTTGTATAATATCTATTATAATATATAACTTATTCTATTTTATTATTACATATATTTTTTGATTAATATATTATGTATATATATGTTTTTATTTAAAATTATTATATATATTATTTGCTAATTATTTTATTATTGCATATATAATTATTTTTTCTATAATATTATATCATATATTATTTTTAACTAAAACTTATTTATATTGTATATTATATTCTATTTACATTATTTATATTATATATGTGTAATTTTATATATCTTTATTTAAAATCATTTTTACATCATTTATATTATATGTATATAATTTATTTATTTATTTATTTATCATTTAATCTTACATGAAAATTTTCATATTTATTTTGTAATTTCTATTTTGATATCTATTATTTTATGAATATATTTTACTTGCCCATACCCTCTCATTTATTTAACTATAGTGCCATTATGTAATTATTTTATTAGTTGTTATACCATATTATTATTTTCTTTATTATCTATATAAATATGAAATGTCATTATTTCACAATTCCTTTTGATATTTATGTGATATTTTTATAAATCATCATTTTTAAAATAAAATGTATTTTACAAAATTCCTATATTTTATTTAAAGGTTTTAAAATAAGTCAATGTTTAGGTATTTAGAAATTAGAAATCTTGCTTAATCGTCTTTGGGTTGCGATTTCCGTTTGGCTAAATAATTAAATACCCTTTTAATAAATTTAAGTAAATTATGAGATGATTTGTAATTACGAGGGTTTAAAAATGTCGTGTCCAATCGCTATTTGGATGTGATGTTTATATTCTTTCGGAATAAAGAAATATCAAGTTTCAAATAAAAAAAAAACTTATTCTTAAGAACTCAAAATGTTGTATCCTAACTTATTGGGTGTGATGTTTTGTGTCTTGAAGTAAGAATTTTCTAAAATAAAGATATACCTAGCTTCAAAGTTATAAAATGTTGTATCCTAACTTAGTGGGTGTGATATTTTTATTTCTTTGAAATAAGTAAGTCTTGGTTTTCCTTCCAATAAAGGATCTTATGTTAAACTTTTTTAAATTTCAAATATTTGGATATGATTTTATCAATTAGGTACCAATTTTTGGGCGTTATGAGGGTGCTAACCCTTCCTCATACGTAACTGACTCCCGAACCCCTTTTTTTCATTTTTCGTAGACCAAAATCAAATGTTTTAAAATGAAATGTTTTACAAGGTGATCCAATCACACCTAAATAAAAAGGATTGGTGGCGACTCCCGTTTTCGTTTTTAAAGTCGATCCACGTTTTTATAAACCTATTTTAAAAATAGTTTTGATAGCTTGGCGACTCCACTAGGGACCAATAAGAGAGTCAAGCCGTAAAATTGATAATTTCATGTCCTCTTGTTCGAACTTAAAATTCTGATTTTCAAAAACATGATCCTTTTATTGCATGTAGTTTTAATATATATTTCTACATTGCACTGCATGACCGTTGTGGTCACACCCCTTAAGTGGGAGTGAGAAGCTATGCTTTCGTGAGGTTTTCACCTCTGCATGGGCTAGTGGACTGCTTCCGGGATACATCCGTACCTATGTTTTCATGAGGTTTTCACCTCCACATAGCCATAGGGAAATGTATTCCCCTGAACCGAACTCGATCTGTATGAGTCTATAATGGGTGAGGATCGAGGAATTTGCTGGTTCGGGTACCTCAACTTTAGAACTAAACCACATATAATAAATCCTAGGAGCCTACCCTTAGGTAGAACTATGTTAAACCCTAGTGGTCACCCTGATAGGTTCTATGATATTTATTTTTCCTATGCTAACGTGTTTTCTTTTGTTTGATTGCATTGCATTCACATCATAGAAAAGAGGTGTTGATTTCAAATTCGATTGCTAAATAGAAAAGTTGATCATAAGAAAATGAATTTTTTGATAAAGTGGATTATAATATGGTCGTCCGAATATAGTCCAAGTGAATACAACGAGAGAAGACTGATAGTCCATGAAGGAATACAAGACCTTATCACCTAAGGATTCAAGTTGATGAAGACTATTCGAGAATTACCACATCTTGGCTTTCTTGAAGAGGCTAACAAGTGAACAGGAGTCGCGGTCCAGATCAAGCAAAAGGAGCTAGAGGAGGTATCTATTAGAAGTTTGCAAGATATGACTTTTGCGAAGAAGGGGATTGATGTTTTCACTTGGACTATGAGGACAAGGTCGTGTATGCTATCCGTTTTGTGTAAATAAATTTATTTTCTAGTAAAGTTTTTCTAATGTAATTGAATTCAGAGTCAACGCCTCTCTTTCTTTGCATTCATGCATTTGCATTACATTGCATCATTTGCATTAGACTTTTACAAAAAGACCCTAATTTGGTAAAATGTTTCAGTTAACTTGGAAAACATGGAACAAAGATTGGAAAGAATAGAGCAAATGCAAATACAGATATAGAGGTAATTGACTGAAATTCAACAAGAAATGCGGGAATTTCAAAGGAATATCATAGGCCAGCTAACTAGTTAGAGGAATTAAAAAAATGATAGGCTCAGTAGTCAACAACGTGGAGATGAGGAAGACATCGTTTATTCCCCAAAAGGTGTCCTGACTCAACTAGATACGCATTCGCATGGGGGACCCATCATTATTGAACCCCGATGTCAAGCTGATACTTTGGCCTTGTTGAAGTTCTCAATGGGTTCAGATTTTGACCCGAATAATGATCAAGCCAAATCGGTTGTTCTGGTAGAAGCAAGAGAAGAGGAGAATGGACCTCAAAGGCCCTGAGGAAGAAGGAAAAGAGAACCGGTAGGTATAACAAGAACCATTCGGAGCCAATTACAATGAACCAGCCAAGGACGGTAACTACTAACGGTCAGGTTTCTCCAAGGCAAAACTCTGAAAAGCTCCAATTTACGCCAATCCTAATGACGTATAAGGAGCTATATCAAAGTTTATTTGACGCACATGTGGTGTCTCCATTTTATCTAAAGCCGTTACAACCCCCATATCCTGAATGGTATGACTCAAACGCTAAATGTGATTACCATGCGGGAATATCGGGGCATTCTATAGAAAACTGCACTGCCTTCAAAAAGGTAGTTGAGAGGCTCATCAAAATGAGAATTGTGGAAGTTAACGATTCATCAAAATATGATCACTTTGATGAGGTAGTAAATGTGATGATAGAAGGAGGAGACAAAAAAGTTACGATTCCTTGGAAAAATCGAAAGTGAAGAGAGAATTAGGGAACAATGTTTCCCAACCTTACGTACTCGGAAGTGTTTTAAACAATGGAACTGTGAAAAAGATCACTGTATTTTTAGAGTGGATCTAGAGTAATATTTGAAACACGCTTGTTGCCTTAAGCCTAGAGGCAATAAGAACCTTTTGTGAAATAGGCTTGTGTTATGAAATTTTATTTCAATAAAATGTATTTTTTTAAAGCATATTCTTTTATTCTTTACATTACATACTGTATATTTTACCAATATTCTTTTATTCTTTATTTGTGACCCTACTATCCAAATAATCATCCTTAGAATAATTTATTCTTTGGATTTGTTCGCCTTCGTACCTAGGTACCCAGATATCAACGTCATGATCGACATTGTTACTGACTCCCTTTTTGAACAAGATATGGGTCTAGGGGATCTCAGGATTTTGAAGATGACAGAGATTGTGACATATCTTTTGACTTGTTAAGAATGATTTAACAAGATGAAAAATAGACCTTACTCTACAAAAGGTCATTAGATATTGCAAGCCTAGAAAAGAGGTGAAGATCAAAGTCCAGCTTGCCATAGAAATAATGCGAGACATCAAAAATGTTTTCACACGATCATATCAGGACATGCCTGGGATACTAAGATGCGGGCTAAACATGAGGATCAGGCACTGCCAAACTACATAGAAAGGGATAGTATTAGCTATGCCGTATTTAAGGAGACAAGATTCATTTGCCTACTCTAGTTCTTCATAAATTTTCCATATGTGGGGCATGGGTATGATGGGGTCAATCTTGTCAAAAGCTTTTAGCCAATATCGACTCATCGGCATAGTCATGGTTTGCTTCACTAAGAGAGTGCAAGCAATTTCATATGTCAATGTTATAAAGTCGATAGCTATCAAATCGCCCAAAAAAAAAGAAGATCAAGATGCTAACAGACTACCATAAAGGATCGCGTTTAAATAACTGTACAAAGTCAAAGTTTATAGTTTGTCCAAAGATCAGGCAGTATATCACAGTGCAACAAAAGTTGCCCAAGAAAAAAAAAAGGTGGCTAAGACTTCTAGAGATTGGCATAAGAAGGTATCACTGCTCTCTATGATTATCGAACATTGGCCAGGACCTTTGCCGGGACAACATCTTACACATTGGTTTATAGATTAAACCTAATTGAAGAAAAAAGGTTAAAAGCTATTTGTCATGGCTAGATGATGCAAGCTCACATTAAAGAAGTCCATCTTAGGGAATTCCATGAAGAAACCTAAGGTTGAAAAAGATTTTTTCTTCTACAAAATGATTCTAGAGGAAAGCATGTGCCAAACTAGGAAGGACTTATTCTAGAGGAGCATTGATATTGACCAAGAAGGATGGCGAAGATTTGCCCAATTTGGAGAATTCAGGTTCAGTCAAGAAGGATTTTACCTGAAAGGGAAAAGGGCCAAGGTGAAAACCCACAAATGGCGCCTTGAGTCCAAATTCAAATTTGAAAAAAAAAAGACAAAAAAACAATAATATAAAAAACAAAAAAAATTGAAAAAAAAAAGGAAAAAGGAGAGGCCAAGACGAAAACCCACAAAGGGCGCTTTGAGACCAAAGGGGCTTTGAGTTGAAAACCCAAAAAAGGCGACTCAAATTTTGAAAAAAAAAGTAGGGCATACAGTAGTCTTGCTACGTTTGAATTAGCAATAAGGAAGTATGTTATGCCTTGGGGCATTGATAAAGTACTCCGGATCCCCTAGACACATATTGAGCTTAAAATGGTCCTCAACAAGTTGGAACAAAAAAGCTCAGGCTGCGATATCTGGGGCACCTAGCTTCTATCTTACCCATTTTTGGATTCCTTATCTTTGATTGCTTTATTCTTTTGAGATACACCCAAATCAATTTTCTTTTATTGCCTGGGCTATCTTTGATTAAATTATTTTTTCTGAGCTATGCTCTTGACTAATTTCTTTATCATCCATTTTTTGTCCTTTTTCAAGCATTTTATATTGAAATAATGATTAATGGACTAAAAACATTTTCATAAAAGGAGTTTCGCATATTACTCTAGAATCTTCTGAATAATATGAGGAATCTGAAACATGATTATTGTTCAGAACTCACCAAGCCTAAGGGCTGGAAACATTAAAAAATGATTATCTCTTTAGATTCTTATTGGATAAGACAACTTCGTTGGTGATACCATATCGGCAAATGACGAACAAGGTCAATCCAAATGTAAAGGGGATCATTGTCGGGATACCTTGCATTCATTTCAGACACATACATCTGGTCATTGCACCCGGGGAATGGTGTAATGGATCAAATTGATTGTAAGTGATACAAGTTCCATACCTCCAAGTGGTAACAGAAGGATGGAAGGAACCAAATGTTGTTCCCCTGAAGTTGTAGTGGGATGAACAAATTTTATGTCCTAAAGATCAAGGGAAGGGACTCTGAAATTATAGTGGGGCAAGCTTGTTGAAGTAGAAAATGATTGTTTCTTTGGGTTTCCTGTCCAAGGTACCGACTGAACGAGAAAGCATGGTAGGGCATCAGTGATAGAACCTTAATGAACTATGAGCAATGACAACCCGTAGGAATCATTCTCTCATTTCCAATTAGGAGCATTTGATTTATGCCAATCATTGTGTCCTAATCATTTGACAAAAAAAATTCATTTTCATGACATCCTGTATTCATGCAAATGTCATCCCTAATATCATTCAGTTAGGAGCAATAGATTCATTTTGATCATGCATCCTAATCATCATTCTCATGATATTCTGCATTCATGCAAAAAGTCATCCATAATGCATTCGAATATACAGGATAGGTCCTCTAGAGGACGGTGTATCAAAAAGCAAAATTTCAGACTTCGTTCCCTAGTGGAGTAGACTGAAGAATGAAGTCTTCCTGAAGATAGTAAGGAAGCAAATTGAAAATTTCAGATTTTGTTCCCTAGTGGAGCAAACTGAAGAATTGAAAATTTCAGATTTTGTTCCCAAGTGGAGCAAACTGATGAATTGAAAATTTCAGATTTTGTTCCTTATTGGAGTAAACTGAAGTATTGAAGATTTCAGATTTTGTTGAGCAAACTAAAGAATTGAAAATTTTAGATTTTGTTCCCAAGTGGAGCGAACTGAAAAAATTAAAAATTTCAAATTTTGTTCCCAAGTGGAGCAAACTGAAGAATTGAAAATTTTAGATTTTGTTCCCTAGTGGAGCAAACTGAAGAATTGAAAATTTTATATTTTGTTCCCTAGTGGAGCAAACTGAAAAATTAAAAATTTCAGATTTTGTTCCCTAGTGGAGCAAATTGAAGAATTGAAAATTTTGGATCTTGTTCCTTAGTGGAGCAAACTGAAGAATTGAAAATTTCAGATTTTGTTCCCAAGTGGAGCAAACTGAAGAATTGAAAATTTCAGATTTTGTTCCCAAGTGGAGCAAACTGAAGAATTGAAGTCTTCCTGAAGATAGTAAGGAAGCAAATTGAAAATTTTAGATTTTGTTCCCTAGTAGAGCAAACTTAAGAATTGAAAATTTCAGATTTTGTTCCCTAGTGGATCAAACTGAAGAATGAAGTCTTCCCGAAGATAGCAAGAAAGCAGACTGAAGACATCAAATCCTGTCTCCCTGAGTTTGCAGTGAAGCAGATCGCAAATAGCAAATACTGTCTTCCTAAAGTAGCAGTGAAGCAGATTGAAGCTATCAGACTTATTGAAGTTACAGTGGAGTTTGAAGCCGTTTGAAGAAGGCAAGGATCAAAAAGCCAAGGCTCGGCTAAGACCGGGCAAAATTGGTCCTTTTATAGTCTTTGCTCTATTCTCGTTTCACGATAATGAGCAAAGAGGGGTAGCTGTAGGAACCCATTTTGCCCGGGCCCGTTCAGAAAAAGAAAAAACAAAAGAAAAAAAATTAACAGTTTTTACAATTTTTTTACAATGCCAGACCAAACATAAACCCAATCTAATAACCCACTACCCAAGACAAAGCATAATACCTAAAAACTAAACCCAAACAGACCCTAAGACTATGACCAAACCCAATTGCCAACAGACACCCAAGCCCAAGTAGCCCAATGAGCTTGCGGACGCAGAAAATCCTAGGTTTCCATTGCGCCGCAAGCACCCTAGTGATCTGCTCCCTCGCGCCGCAAGCCTTCGCACCTCTCGCAACCCTCGTGCCCTCAATAGCGCCAAAATTCTCGCGAGCTACAGCCACCAATCACCATCAACACCAGATTCTCCGCCGTTGACCTGCACAGAAAGGGAAAGAATCAAAGCGGAAAAGGCAAAATAGTGACGAAATCTTTTTTTCCCTTTTGTTGTGTTTGTTTCAAAGGCTATAAAAGCCTTCCAAAATTTGTAAACAAGGACTGATACGAAGCAAAAAAAGTTAAAAAAAAAACACAATACACAGAGAGAAATAAAAAAAGCAAAAATATACATTCAAAGAGAATACAGAGTTTTTTTTGACCGAGGTGATTTTTCTTTGATAATTTATTTTTATTTTACGTTTATTTTACATACAAATACTGTTAAAAGAAGACAACGAGTAAAAAAGGGTGAAGAATTTACCTTGCACCGCCGTGGGCGGTGGAGCGTGGCGCGCGTGAAACAGAGACACAGAGCTCCGATGTTCGAAGCACGGACGAGGAAAAAAAGGCTTGAGAGAGTTTTTGAAATTTAAAAAAAAAAACAGTTTTAGAATGATTTTTTTATTTTTTATTTACTTATATAAACATAAGGAAACGACGCCGTTTTCACTTAACCTAATAAGTGCAAAACAACGTCGTTCAGGACTAGAGGATTCGCGCGTTGACTCGAAAACTCGGGCAGGATCCGCGCATTTTTATTAATGGTCTAATAACCATTTTAGTCCCTCCGCATTTTTAATTCTGTTTAATTTTATTTTTATTTATTTTTAATTCGGCCCTAAAGTTTAATTTACTCCAATTTAATCCCTCAGACTCTTTTAAGGGCCAAAATCAATACGTTGCCGTTTTTAAATTTTGACTTAATTGCTTTTTTAACCCCTGTAATTTAATAGGAGTTTTAATTTAGTCCTTTTAATCTGTTTTAATTGCTATTTAACCACTGTTTTCTTTATTTTAATTTTAATTTTATCTTTTTATTTTATTTTATTATTTTATATTATAATTAATAGTTTTATCACATTAAAATATTCTATATTATTTTCTTATATTTATTAATTTATTAATAATACAAAATTTATATATATATTTTATATGTATTATTTAATTATTATTTTTACTTGGTTTAATAATTTATATATATATATATATTATATTTTTAAGTATTATATTATGTGTTTTTTTTGTATAATATCTATTATAATATATAACTTATTCTATTTTTTTATTACATATATTTTTTATTAATATATTATGTATATATATGTTTTTATTTAAAATTATTACATATATTATTTGCTAATTATTTTATTATTGCATATATAATTATTTTTTCTATAATATTATATCATATATTATTTTTAACTAAAACTTATTTATATTGTATATTATATTCTATTTACATTATTTATATTATATATGTGTAATTTTATATATCTTTATTTAAAATCATTTTTACATCATTTATATTATATGTATATAATTTATTTATTTATTTATTTATCATTTAATCTTACATGAAAATTTTCATATTTATTTTGTAATTTCTATTTTGATATCTATTATTTTATGAATATATTTTACTTGCCCATACCCTCTCATTTATTTATCTATGACTGCCATTGTGTAATTATTTTATTAGTTGTTATACCATATTATTATTTTCTTTATTATCTATATAAATATGAAATGTCATTATTTCACAATTCCTTTTGATATTTATGTGATATTTTTATAAATCATCATTTTTAAAATAAAATGTATTTTACAAAATTCCTATATTTTATTTAAAGGTTTTTAATATAAGGCAATGTTTAAGTATTTAGAAATTCGGGAAATAGTGCCCAATTGTGCTGGGTTGCGATTTTCCGTTTGGCTAAAAATTAAATACCCTTTTAATAAATTTCATAAATTATGAGATAACTTTAATTACGAGGGTTTAAAAAATGTCGAGTCCAATCGTGCTGGATGTGATGTTTATATTCTTTCGGAATAAAGAAATCTCAAGTTTCAAATAAAAAAAAAACTTATTCTTGAGAACTCAAAATGTTGTATCCTAACTTATTGGGTGTGATGTTTTGTGTCTTGAAGTAAGAATTTTCTAAAATAAAAATGCACCTAGCTTCAAAGTTATAAAATGTTATATCCTAACTTATTGGGTGTGGTATTTTTATTTCTTTGAAATATGTAAGTCTTGGTTTTCCTTCTAATAAGGGATCTTATGTTAAACTTTTTTAAATTTCAAACATTTGGACGTGATTTTATCAATTAGGTACCAATTTTTGGGCGTTATGAGGGTGCTAACCCTTCCTCATATGTAATCGACTCTTGAACCCATTTTTTTCGTTTTTCGTAGATCAAAATCAAATGTTTTAAAATGAAACGTTTTACAAGGTGATCCAATCACACCTAAATAAAAAGGATTGGTGGCGACTCCCGTTTTCGTTTTTAAAGTTGATCCCCGTTTTTATAAACCTATTTTAAAAATGGTTTCCACAAGTACGTTCGGAGGCGGTCAACTAGGATCTGTCTCGATTTTCAAACCAAAATTTTAAAATATCACAAACCGACTCGATTTTCAAAATTTTAATTTTTTGCTGTGACAAAAAACTATTTTTAAACCAGATTTTTCCAATAGCTAATACATCATATTAAGAATACTATATACATTACAATTATTTATCATGATGTTATGAATCTTGAGTTAGTGTCGAATTGACTTATGACTTTAAGGATCAATCAACAACATTATAAATACTAAAATTCTATTATTTGCGTATAATATATGAAAATTATATATTTAAAGCACAAATGTTAGTTTAATAATAACATACAACAGTATATTATTTTATTTAAATATAAAATTTATATATATTATGTTATTTTTTTACTCATATCATGCATGTAACGAATTTTAGTTGGAGTTGAAAAGGAAAAGAGATGAAAAGATATTGGGAATCTTTAAAACATACCATAAGTTCTTGTACTTTTTAAAAGTTTAGAATTTAGTCTTTATATTTTTATTTTAGAAATTTAGTTATTTTAATTTTCAGATTTTAAAATTCAAGTCTAATCGTTAACATTATTAATTTTTTTAAATTCAAGTTAATTATAATATTATTTTTAATTACATGACTATTAAGTGAATATTTTTTATAATATTAATTGAACCGATTAAATAACTAATTTTTAATTCCATAGATCAATCCAATCTAATTCTAACAATATGCTCGAGCTAAAGTTATTACTTAATACATGAGATTATGTTCACGTAATGTGGTAATTATATTTTGTTTCATTAGAGTAAACTATTTTGTTAGTCATTCGTAATTCCTATTTTAATAGTCACCGTGAATCGATTAAATTCCCCAATTCATTGTTAAACCCATCTCTTCCATTATTAATACAATTTTATTTTTATTTTTTATTTTTATCTCTCTCCTTTCCTTTTCCTCATCTTCTTCTTTAGTGGGCTCTTCTTAACTGCAACACTTGGGCGTCTTTGGTTGGAAAAGCCACCAAATGGCCCGCCCGTCCTTCCTTGCTCTTTTTATCTAACAATTCAGATATTCTTGAAAGCCACCAGAAAATTACAAAATTATCAAGATAGGTTTGAACTTCTCTTATCTCCATCTACTACTTTCACGATTGGATCACCTTAAATGTAAGAAATGTGGTTCTATTTAATCGAATACACCTCATCACCATTTGAATTTTGAATGGAATCCCAAAACTTCAAACTTGAACTCAAATAAAGATACGCCATCTTTTTTCTTCTTTTCTTTTCCCTTTCTTTTAAATGTTGACTTTATTTTCTCTGTTTGCGGGTTCAGTTCAGCTTCTTTGAAGCAAGTGGCAGCAATTTTTTTTTACTATGCTACCTGTATTTATTGGTTGCATTTTTATTTTATTTATTGGTTGAGTTTTTACTATGTAAGATTTCAGGTAGAAAATTAATTTTTTAGAAGTTCACAAAGTTAAAACATCTACCCCATACTTCCTTTGTAATTTTCTCCACCATTCTACTATTTAATTATCTTTTTCATTATCGATAATCGTTTCTACGTTTTCTCATTAATTTTTTCTATCCAATAATAGTATATATTCTTATTATCTTAACAATAATTATTAATTAATTTTATATTATTTTTAATTTTAATTATATTTAATTTACGCATTTTATTATGGAATTAAAGTAATATCCCTTGTTTTAATTTATATTTAATATTTTTATGATAATATTTTTATTTTTCATAATTTTGTATCATTTTAAATAAAAAATTACAAATTATAAATCTAAAGATCGTTCAATAGTATTAAAATATAAGTTAATTATCACTTCACCTATATTCATTATTAAATAAGTTTCAAAAGAAAATATTTTAACATTCTATTTTATCTATATCTTGGGTGTGATAAAAATAATTTTAATAATTTATGTTAAATAGATTTTGATAAACCTTTGTGCTTAGGTAAATAAACATGAAGATTAGGGTTTCATTTATGGGATATAAAGTTTATTTCAAAAGTAAAAAACCCCCGCACCTTATAATATTGCCATCAAGATTTGGGAAACTAGATTATGGGGTTTCACATCTGTTGTTGAAATATGATTCCCAGGGCAGGCTACGGTACAAGAATGCATATGGCATTGTCATTGGTAATAAGCATGTCTAAGTAAAAACAGAAAATAGTATCAAGTACTAAGGGAGAATATGCAAGAATAATAATCGAACAGATCCAACATAAAATCAAATTGAAGGTCGCTAAATTCATCCATTGATGTTCACTAGGATAGGATTTGTTTTATAGATGAGATGCATGGATAAAATAACTGGTGTACTGCATTGGTTAAGATAATTAAGTTACAAAATCTCAGAAAATACAGCAAAGGGTCTCAAAGAATTGTAAAAGCCCGGAAACCAATCACATACATCAAGATTGTTGGGAGTGATAGTGGGGCAATCCACACCTTTTATTCTGCAATCCTTGAAATAGTAAGTCAACGCGGTACCATCTTTAAATACCATGAATAGCGAGTCTCCTTCTTCCTTGGATTGAATTGCACCAAAAAGCTGAAATCCTTTGGGACTGGAGGACACAGTATTGATTTGAGGTTTAAGATCTAAACTGTACTTTAAGTACCAATCCGAATTATCCTCTCTAACATCTCAAATATACTGTACTTCAGCAATTGCAAGTTTCTAATAGCCTTTAGAACTCCCCGAAATACCTATACCCCGCATCACCAACTATAGGTATTCGCATTGTTTTTAACCATTGATTTTCAACATCAAACCATATTGACTCCGGAAGGTAACCGTCCCAATGAATCACACCCTTAAAGAAAAGCCCAAGTTCAAAGTTCACACCCCAATCCCATGTGAATTTGATTTTCGAGAAACTCCAAGAACTAGTTTCTGATGAGTATATGTTGATAAAAAACTGAACACGTTTCATGGAAACCTGCCATAATAACCTTTTTTTTTTCCAAACAGTAATAACCTTGTGATTTAAGAGGATGAAAAGCTAGACTAATACCAAGGAGTTGACGATCCTTACATTCAGGGCTTGGAACAAAAAGCCACTTAAACTTCTTGGTAGTAGGGTTACAGATAAAAAACCTCTTCCAGGAAATACGAAGATGCAAGCCATTGCAAGATTGAAATATCATGACGGTGGAGACACCTATAAAGTCCAAGTCTGGGATTCTCACACAGTCATGGGTCAAAGGAAGGAACCTACAATTCCACTGAAGGAACCTATAATTATAAGTTAAAAGTACCTAAATGTTAACCTGATTATTAGAAATTTTCTTATTAGTTATTTGATTTTAAAAATTATAAAATAGTCATCAAATTTATTTTTTTAAAGAACAAAACTGTTAACTTAAGGATTTGAATTTTAACCTTTATTTTTATTCACATAATTTTCATATGATATTATAAATTTTAAAAATATATTTTAAACCCAAAACTACAACATAGTTTTGGTTTATTTAAAACCCTCAAAATCTGATAAAGCTTCATCTTGTTTAAATGTTCTTCCACTATAGAGAAAGGCCAAAGCTGAAGAATAGAAGGGAAGTAGAAACAGTGAACGAAGAATGGAGCTTCCAAGAGTGTTTCTAGTATGTTGTTGTGGATACCGAGCCGAATTGAAATGTCGTGGTCAAGTGACAATCGAGGGAAAAGGTTTTTTGGGTGTAAAAACTATGGAACAGGGTTGGGTTTTGATCGGAAAGGTCATTATTTTAGCTGGTACGATCCTCCGATTGGCCATCATGAAAAGATTGTTACTGTTGGGTTGTTGAAGAAGAAGAAGAAGAAGAAGAAGAAGAAGAAGAAGAAAGATTGCTTATGGTGGATTATATCTTTGATAGGTTGTGGAATGGTGTGGATTATCAAGTGTAAGGAATGTTTAGTTAGGTTAGAGTGCATGAGTTCTGAAATTGTAATGAAATTTGGGAGAAGGGTGTAGGCTAGGACAAGGTACAAGGTTGTTATTTTGGGTAATGGGACTGTTGGAGATGGAAATGTAATGAGCGTAGTTGAATTAGAATGAAATTTGGAATTCGAAAGTAAGTAGAGTTAATCATCTGAATTTAATCCCAATTTTACTTCTGAACAAATGAACAACAGAAGTAAATTGTAATAATGACACTTTCATATATTTGGCAAAGGTAAATACAAAATAAATCCAAATTTTTGGTTATTTTAATGCTTAGTTGTTTGTTTTGGGTTAGGGTTCATTGTTTTTGTTTATTTCCAATGACTAATTTTTTTTTTTTTTTTTTAGAAGTTTTTCAATTTCCTACGTTGGTTTCCTAAGTTAATTTTTTTAAGTAAAAGTAAAAGTTATTTGTTTTTAAAGTTTTTATTGTTGCAGCCAATTATAATTCACTAATAAAAGTATATTAAAAAAGAAGAAGGAAAAGCTAACATGCAAAATCAAGTGGGACAGTACAAGGAAAAAGAAAAAGGAGGAGGAAATATTCTATTCCGTCCTTGTACTCTATTTCTTTTTTTCTGGCAATAATATTTGATTCTGCACGAGAACCCCAAATCAGAATGGCGGTTGACGATTTGGGGGTACCCATTGTGTAATTAAAAGAATTTCATATGAATCCAATAATTAATTTTTTCATATTTTCTATTTATTAGAATAGTTATAATTTGGGAATGTTTGATGCAATTAACTTTTAGTTTTTTTGAATAATCTTATTATTTAATTTATTTTTCATTTTAATTTTGTTATACAAATTATTTAATAATATTATTTAACCTTCGACTTAGTTGGTGCCATTAGTTAACCAGAGACCAACTTAAATAGAGAAATTATGAAAAATTTTCTTTTGTAATTAAAATATATTATATTATTGATGTTATTTTAGTCTTTTATTAAAAAAAACTTGCACGTGGTGGGATTTAAACACATATCATTTGCATTGATAAAAATTCAATTTTATCATTCAACTAAAACTTTATTTTAATTTGTTTTATACATTTTAATTTTATTACGCATACTTTATTGCCTCCACCAATTTTATATCTATACTTCTAAACTATTATTTAAGTCACTGTCTGAGTTGGTGTCCCGAGTCAACTATGCACCAACTTGATTAAAAATTACTAAAATGTCCTTTCGTATTCCAAATAAATTATATTATTTAAGAATACTTTAGTTTTTTATTTTAAAAAATAAATACATCAAAATGGATATTTATATTATTGTAAATGTTTGTTTTATTTTGAACTATATATTTAACATCTATACATTTTTTTAACCCCTAACTGAGTTGATGTCAAGCGTCAATCAGATACCAGTTCAATTAGAAAAATTATTAAAATGTCTTTTATTATTTAAAATGAATTATATTATTCTAAGGTATTTTAGTCTTTTCATTAAAAATAAAGACTTTGCATATGGTGAGATTTGAACCCACAACATTTACATTAATAAACATTAACTTTCATCACTCAACCAAAATTTTATCTTAAAATATTTTGTAACAACTAGTTTTTAGTGGTGTCAAAAATAATAGTTTCGGGACCACAATTTCAATCAGTGGGTTAGTAAATATTATTTATTTAATATTTATAAGGTTATTAGAGTGTCGTGTTAAAGTTTGGTATAGTAATTTTGACGTTTAGATAGTTAATTAAGATAAAAGACTAAATTGTAAAAATTGTAAAAATTAATTGCTATTAATTTATGTGTTAAATGGCTATAAAAACATAAATTCAGGGCTTTAAAAGAAAATTTGGTCATGTTATAGTGGACGGTTACTATGCATATTTGGTGGAAAAATTATGTTCTTATAATATTGTTTAATAATTTAAAATGAATTAAAACATAAAACAAAACATATAACCATTTTGCTTTTCACTTTTTTCCTCCTTTGTTCACCAAAACTCCATTTTTGTGAGAAGAGGAGTTCGGCCAAGCTTTCAAGTGTGCATTTAAGTGAATTTAATGTCTATTTCTTGTAAATTTTATATTTCTGAGATCGTTGTAACTTAATCTAGTTAACTTAAAGACTAATTTGTAAAACTGTTAAAGGTTTTGAAACTTTCCATTGATGGTTTTTAGTTTTTCATGAGGTTAAATGATGAATTTATGAGCTTAGTTGTTAAGATTTTTGTTATTTTTAAGTTTAGAGACTAATATGATAAAAGATTAAATTTAACAAGAAATGCTTGTAAAATTTCATGAGCTGTGAGCTGTATAGGAGTAAATGTAAATTAGGTCTATGGTTTTTGGACTTAATTGTGATAGATGTTTAAGTTTTTATTTTAAGGACCAAATTGAAAAAGGGTAAAATTTTAGAGAAATGATGTAAAATGTTATTAAAGGGTCAAATGCATGTGTTTATATATTTTAAGGTATTTTAAGTGGTTAATTGAGTTTGTAATAACCGGATTTTGGGCCTAGTCGAAATAATAGTTTCGGGGCCACAAATCCAACGAGAAAAAAATCTTATGTTTATTATATTTTTATGTTCTACGATTTCACGGAAAGATTTTGTGAAAATTTTGTTCGAAAATTTTGACGTTCGGGTACTCAATATAATCAAAAGGACTAAATTATAAATAGTGTAAAAGTTGAGTTTCACATGTTAGAAGTGTCCAATTGTCATGAGATTTTAAATTTGAAGTCCTTAAGTGAAAATTAGACCATTAGTTAAGTTGTGGACAAATATGGACATGATAAGGTATGTTTTAAATTATTTTTCATTAAGGGTATTTTAGTCATTAAAGCCAAAATAACATGGGAAAAGATATCATCTTCCTCATTTTTCTCATGCCTTGGCCGAATGTACCATGGAAGCCATGGCTAGGGTTTGTTCAAGCTTTCCAAGCTACATAGTAAGCACCTCCTAGACCCGTTTTTAATATTCTTCGTATTTTTAAGACCCTCGTAGCTCTGTTTAGCTATTTCTAGTTATATTTAAGCTAGGGTTCATGTACAAAAATTTACCCATGTATGAGATGCATGTGATTTGATGATTTATGGAGGAATATGAAAGTTTGATGTATGATGAACATATTATTCTAAGAGATTTTCATGGAAAATTCATAAAAAGGACTAATTTGTAAAAGTTATGAAAATGGTCATACATGAGTGAATTAGTGGAAATTGAGGGTTATTGTAGCTATGAAAATGATTCGTCTAGGTTTAAAATGCAAGAAAATTGAATGAAAATTATTATACGAGCCTAGGGGCAAAAGTGTAAATATGACAAAGTTTAGGGGCAAAAAAGTAATTTTATATAGTATGATTTTTGAGTCAAAATGAATAATGTGACTAATGAATAAGCTAAATGTGATGTTATAGATCAAAGAGAACGAGATTCAGACCTAAAACGAGAAAAAGAGAGAAATTGACGATTAGGTTCCTTTTACCTTTTCGGTATCGAGGTAAGTTCATGTGTAAATAATGCAATCTTATGTGATACATGTGGCATTTCGATATTGTATGAATAATATTTTTTCTTTATGAAATTTATTATTTATGATTTTGACGAGATGTCGAGGAATGAGAATCTTCGATTTTAATCTTAAGAGTGAATAGAATACAACTGCCAGGTTGTTAAGGTTCCGTGTAAGACCATATCAGGGATATGACCTTGGTATAGGATTTCGTATAAGACCATGTCAGGGACATGGCATCGATATGATATTTCCTGTAAGACCATATCGGAGATATGGCGTTGATACGATATCATATGTATGAGAATTACGAGTATCTTTTAGCATTTTAAGTGATTCAACAGGTATGTCGAAAATAAGCAAGTATGTGACTAAATCACAAGTGGTACATGCATGTACCTAGAACTCATATGAAATGAATTTGGTATATGATGAATCCATGATAAGTTTGTATGAATTCATTGCTACATATGTTATTTTGATTAAATTATTTGCTATGTTACATGAAATACATTATTTCAATGAATTTGATTATCAATGTTTAATAAGGAAATCAATGAGACCAAGTAAGTGAAAGTCCCGTTTGAAGTTTCATAATAACGAGGATAACTTTGTCACCAATTGAGATAAGAAAAGTCAGTGTAAGACCATGGCTGGGATAGGGCATCGGCATCAAGGAATGTAGGTTTCATGTAAGACCATGTTTGGGACATGGCTTCTGTACCAAAGGAAGATCTCGTATAAGACCATGTCTGACACATGGCATTGGCACTAAGAGGCGATCCCATGTAAGACCATATCTGGGATATGGCATTGGCATCAAGGCACATGTTTGATAAGATTGAGTATCCTCTAGTATTCGAGTAATTCAATGGGCAAAAGAGTAAGTATGAAAAAGTGACTAAGAGCAAAGTAAGTAAAGTTGATGAATGAGATAAGTTGTATAAGAATGATAGAGAATTTCATTCAAGTTAAGGAAGATAGAGATTCAAGTTATTGTCTATGATAGTTTAAGTGCTAAACTATGTAATAAGTGATACAGGTACCATGAGTAAATACAAGTTAAGTTAACCCTAATATGATGGGTAAGTATGAGTAAGAGTAAGCATTATGAATGATTGAGCGGAAATTATGAGCTTAAACACAAACCACATTATAATACCCTTGTGGTTAAGAAAAATAAAATAATGTCAATAGTTGTTTATTACTTGCATATGAACTTACTAAGCATTATTGCTTACTCTTCTCTCATTCATATTTCTTAGGTTAATTTATCTAGCTCAGGTTGAAGATCGCCGGAGATGTTTTCACACTATCAAGTTGGCACTTTGGGTATAAGTATTCAAGCTTTCTTAAAATATGACATGTATAGGACTTGGTCATTTTGCATTATGTCATATGTGAGAGCCAAAGGCTTGGCTATTAGGATTATACATTCTTTTTGTATATGGCCAAAAAAATTGGCCAATGTTTGTTAAGTTCCTTATATTGATGATAATCAGTTTTTATGAATTCTATAAGTGATGTTTTAGGAATTATTCATAGTACATGAATGCTACATTATGTATTGCTTGAGTTGGTATAAGTGTGTTTATGTTCTAGGGTGGCAAATGGCTTGGAGAAAAGCCTCTAAGTGTCCATACAGGTAGACATACGGGCGTGTGTCTAGGCCGTGTGTGACATACAGTCAACCCATATAGGTGTGTTGATAGGCCATGTGTCCCCTATATTTTAATTGCGAGAATTTGAATCGTCACACGGGCCAGCACATGGGCGTGTGCTTAGGCCGTGTGCTTCTTAAGGGGGTTACTGACGTCATAAACATAATACCCCTAGTTTTCACACACGGGTGAGGACATGAGCGTGTCTAGACCGTGTGAGGGACACAGGCTATTCGCACGGGCGTGTGTCCGGCCGTGTGGAGACCCCTGTAGGTTCAAAATAAAAATAAATTCTACACGGGCTAGGAACATAGGCGTGTGAGACCACACGGCCTGCCCACACGGGCGTGTGACCCTTGTTAGGGCAAAAATTTTTACAGAGTGTAAAAGTTTCTGAAACCTCTCGTATGCATGTTTAGGGTCTCACAGGCCCATAATAGGGACGTTATAAATGTGAATGAAAAAGTTTTAAGTTTTAACGAAATTTTATAGCCCGATAATGTATGTTCAAGCAAGGTTAAGCATGATAATGCCTCATATCCGGTCTCGGCATCAGGCACGAGTAAGGGGTGTTACAGAGTTAAATTATTATATAGATCAAAAAACAGATCAACCAATCGATAAACACGGAAAAAGGAAAATCGTTAAGTAGTCTTGTTGCTTTTTCATTTAGATAAGTTTGCATTAGGTTCTTTTTGATTGATAATTACTTATATCTATATTAAGTATATATATGTTGGCATGATTATTGAAATAAATGTTGAAATGGATATTGAAGGATTGGATTGTAAAGTATAGGAATTTATGTGTTTGGAAATGAATTGACAGTTGATATGGAATGCATATGATCATGTTGAATATGTTTTATGTTATAATGATGGAAAGAGTATGAGATTTGAGTTGAGGCTCATATGAGCTTAGTGAATAATTAGGACACAAATGACATGTCATTAGGGTTTATCAAGCACTATATGCCGGTGATTATATTTATCAAGTACTATGTACCGGTGTTATATTTATTAGGAACTATATACCGGTGCTATATTTATCAGGTACTATGTATCGGTGGTGGATATCATACCGATAGCTAGAATCTAGCATTTGTTGTGAATTCTTGACAACTTGTGTGAGCAACAACAAGTAATGGTTAATGTCTCGATTGAAAGCTCGTGTGAGTAAAGTTATTCCGAGTAACCGAAGTTAATTTACTAAAATTCTCTAGGCAAAACAAAATAAATAAATGAATGGACATTGAGATCTTATGGCATGAAATGTTATTTATTGAATGAATGTAAATGGCATGTGTATTATGCTATCTATATGTTTTGGTGTTTGCTATATGCACATGACTAACCATTTTGGTATGGTAGGGATTATGTAACATGGCAAGGAATACCGTGTTTCTTTTCTTCTTTGTAGATTTTTGGATTAGTGCTATCGATTGGATCATTTTTAAAGATCACACTATCCGTCAACTCTTTTGGTAGATTTTTATCTATTTTGAAATAGGTTATAATTGGCATGTAAATAGGTGTTTTGGTTACAAAATGCATATATGCAAATTGTGGGTGAAATGGTACATGAATGTCGAAATGGTATTTTGGATAAGTTGGTAGCTTTTTTAATATAAATGTCTATTTATATGGAATGCTTTGATCTTATTCTACAGGTTAAATTTTAAGGTACTATGAAATGGATAAGTATGGCATGTATACGCATTGGATGTTGTATGTTTAAGCTCTTATGTAACACTTTGGTGAAGTAGATTTTGAATTGATTAAGTTAGGTTATATGGTCCATAAGGTAAGTGTAACACCCTTAACCCGTATCGTCGCCGGATTAGGGCTAAAAGGAATTACCAAACATAGCACAAGTCACAACAAATATTTACTGCTCATATAGCTAAAACCAAATGTGTTTTGAAAAATGCATTATCAAAGTATACTTAAACCATTTCGAGCATATCTTAAATCCATTCATCCAAAATCATATCTAAGCATTTTCCATCAAATAACAAAGGTTACTAATCATTTGGTCATTTAAGTTACAATAGCCGATTATGAACATGCTTACAAATACTTTACTAAAACAAGATATCGCTTATTGAAAATTAATCATACATATACATTTATTTATATACATATTGTTTTGCATAAACCTCGCTTAATTGAATCTAAATTATACCAAATACAATATCATGTATAAAACATTCAAACAATATATATACAATTCATTTATAAGAACATAATCGAATCAACAAGACTATATATAACTCCCATAATCCAAGACATATAAACCTTAACTTTTTATTCATACAAGTACATATATGTGTCAAGACCGAATATGCCAACCCAAACATATAATATAATTTCATCATCTTGCTGAATATAAAATTTACAATATTAAACGATCTCCAAATTGATTCATGTTCAATTTTACACCTCAATGGTAAGTCAATCAATTCATAATTCAAACATATTCAACAATCACTTGTGTCAACTTCCAAAAGAGCTAATAATAATTCATAAATGGTTCTTCATCACCAAAACATATATATATATATATATATATATATAAAACTTAATTATGAAATTACATCAAAACTAAACTCATAAACCAAGTAGAATATACACACATTCTATGACTAGGTTTACTCAAACATTAGGTCATTAGCAATAAAATCAAGCCATTTTTGGCATTTTATATATATATATATATATATATACATCATCAAAATAATATCTAAGTAATTAGCTAGCCTATACATGCCTTAAGTTCAAACCCAAGCTTTTAAAAGTACCAAAATAAGTCGATAGTGTGGATGACTTCATTGACAATCCCCTGAGCTCGTAGCTTGACCAAAATCTATAAAACAAAATAACAATCACATAGAGTAAGCTAACTTAGCTTAGTAAGTCTTAAGCAAATATAACCACTTAATCAAACATTCAAATATTATAAACCAATCATTTTATAACCTTAATAAATTACATAGCACAATTGAGCCATCATGGCCGAATACCACCATCCTTACAAAGTAATTTAATTATCACTTATCAAATCCAAACATCACTATTTTACCTAAAAAAAATACCTACTTACCAATTCCATATAATTAAATATACTTCCATATACAACCAATATAGTAAGTACCATGTACAATTTTAATCACATACAATCGAATGTATATATATATAATCCCAGATAACCAAATGTATATATATATATACATACATATACATCTATTTAATAATCTCATGTTTGCAAGTAAACAACATCAACTCAATATCATTTTATCCACATATCCAAGATGCGAATATACAAACACATTATCTATCAACTTACTTATTCAATAAACATCACATCTAACATATGCTTATGTAAATACATACCTTACGGCCAAATATAATCTAATTCATTTAAATAAGCTTTAGCTTGTTCAATTGCCACCATAACTCAATCATTTCATAAGCATAAGCTCTTATTATAAATCACCGGTACAAAACCTGCTAGGCATAAAGCCTGAATCACACACCGATACTAAGCCTGCTAGACCCGAGGTTTGATATTCATTCACCGGCATTAAGCCTGCTAGGCATAAAGCCCGATAAGTTCACTAGCCCAAGGTTGCTAGGCTTAAAGCCTGAATAGTAATACTTAAAGATATCTCACACGAATCATTTCATATATTGAACCTTTTACTCATTTTGAACTCATTGTACGAACATTCAAATAACATATATCATTCAATAACCTAACAAAATAATATAATACACTTAGCCAAATTTAGCTATTTCATAATATTGTTACAATGTTCCAAAATTTCAGCATATACTAAGTTACGTAAATAATTTACAAGGTTTATTTTCTTAGAGACTTACCTCGGATATCGTCGGACGACAAAAATCGGCTATTCGATTATTTTTGTTTTTCCTCGATCCAAGTCCGTTTTCTTTTGTTCCTGATCTAAACATGTTCAAATTAAGCTCATTCAAACACATTTATATTCAATTTAGTCCTAAAACACATAAATGGAAAATTACCATTTTGCCCCTAATATTTTACATTTTAGTGCCTCAAGAATTTATTTTTGCAATTTAGTCCAAATTACTCAAATTTATCAAAAATCCAAAGACACAACATTTTAATTTAACACATATATTTCATAATTCATCCTTAAACAACATAAACAACCAACTATCAACAATTGCTCAACTCAAAATATTCATCAAGCTCAAAAATTAAACCATGGGTCTTGAAGATTTCTAAGCAACGATCTCAAAAACGTAAAAATTATAAAAAACCGAATTAAAACTAACCTTGAATTTAGCTTCAATAATAGCTGAACCTAAGCTTTCTCCATTCTCTTTTTCTTTTCTTTACATTCGACCAAGAGAAACAAAAGATGATAATGGCCTTGTTTTGTTTTATTATTACATATATTATGATTATTATTATTTTACCAAATTAACCTTTGTTATAAAATAACCATTCATTAAACATAAGGTTATTTATGTCCATAATCGGCCACTAACTTAGAGAATGGGCTTTTCGCCCTTCAAGGACTCCATAATCAAAAGCCACTATCAAATAAGCACTTTTCACTATAGTATGTAACTTTTACGATTTATGCAATTAAATCCTTTTGTTTAATTATGCATATAAACAATCATATTTTTATACGAAACTTTCACACATACTAATTCACATATAATTAATACAGAAAATAATATTTAAATATTTTTTAGACTTAGATTCATGGTCCCAAAACTACCATTCGATTAGGGTCAAATTCGGACTGTTACAACTCTCCCCCTTAGGGATTTTCGTCCCCAAAAATCTTACCAGTAATTAGGTTCGGATAACGCTCTTTCATTGTATCCTCAGACTCCCAAGTTGCTTCTTCAACTCCGTGCTTTTGCCACAATACCTTAACTAACAAAATTTTCTTACTTCTCAATTCTTTTATCTCTCGAGCCAGAATAAAAATCTGTTCTTCTTCATATGTCATATCAGGCTGAATCTCAACCTCTGTCGGGAAAATCACATGTGAAGGATCAAATCGATATCTTTAAAGCATTGAGACATGAAAGACATTATGAATCTTTTCTAATTCAGGTGGTAATTCCAATCCATAAGCAACTGGCCCGATACGCTTTGTAATTTCATATAGTCCAATGAATCTCGGACTCAACTTGCCTCTACGACCAAATCTAAGCATCTTCTTCCACGGTGAAACTTTCAAAAATACTCGATCTCCAATCTGAAACTCAATGTCTTTACGTTTCAAATCTGAGTATGACTTTTGACGATCTGATGCAGCTTTCTGTTCAGTTTCTTTATTCAAATCAACCCTGTGTATCTTGTTTTCACTGAGCTCGGTCCAGTATAATGGTGTACGACATTTACGACCAAACAAAGCTTTGTAGGGTGCCATTGTGATACTAGATTGAAAGCTATTATTGTAAGAAAATTCAATTAGAGGTAAGTATCGTTCCCACGTGCTTTCAAACTCGAGGATACAACATCTCGACATATCCTCAAGTATCTGAATGATTCATTCGGATTGACTATCTATCTTCGAATGAAAAGCTGTACTAAAGTGTAGCTTAGTACCTAAAACATCTTGCAATTTCTTCCAAAATCACGACGTGAATCTCGGGTCTCTGTCTGTGACAATGGAAATAGGCACACCATGTAATCTCACAATTTGAGATATGTACAACTCAACAAGCTTATCGAGTGAATAATTTGTACGAACTGGAACAAAGTGAGCTGACTTGGTTAGTCTATCCACTCTAACCCAAATTGCATCTTTCTTGCTCGGTGTCATAGGCAAGCTGGATACAAAATCCATAGTGATTCTATCCCATTTCCATTCAGGTATCATGATCGGCTGAAGTAACCCGAAGGTACCTGATGTTCTACTTTTTCTTTTTGACAAACTAAGCATTTCGAAACGAATTCTGATATGTCTCGTTTCATACCAGGCCACCAATAAAATTATTGCAGATCGTTATACATTTTCGTGCTACCCGGATGAACAGACAATTGGCTACTGTGAGCTTCATTCAATATTGTCTGAATCAAATCCAAATTCTTCGGAACACATATTCGGTCTTTGAACTTCAAACAGTCATTCTCATCAATTTTAAACTCTGACTCAACATTACTTTCACACTGAACTCGTTTTGCCAACAAGTCTTTATCAACTTTCTGAGCATCACTAATTTGTTGAATAAACAATGATCTTGCTTTTAATTCGGCTACTATCGAACCATCATTAGACATAACCATATACACGTTCAACACACAAAGAGCAAATAATGACTTCCAAGTTAAAGCATCCGCAACAACATTAGCTTTTCTCGGATGATAGTCAATCACTAGCTTGGAATCTTTCAATAGCTCTAACCATCTCCGTTGTCTCAGGTTCAAATCTCTTTGAGTCATCAAATACTTCAGGCTCTTGTGATCTGAATAAACATGACATTTCTCACCGAACAGATAATGACACAAAATCTTTAACGCGAACACAATGGCCGCTAGCTCTAAATCATGTGTTGGGTAATTTCTTTCGTGTGGCTTTAATTGTCTCGAAGCATAAGCTATAACTTTGCCTTCCTGCATCAAAAGGCAACCCAAACCATTCAAATATGCATCACTATAAACAACAAATTCTTTACCCAATTCAGGTTGGACTAACACTGGAGCTTTGGTCAAAAGAGCTTTCAACTGATCGAAACTTTTTGACACTTTTTCGACCATTTAAACTTAAATCTTTCTGTAATAGCTTTGTCAACGGTGTAGCTATCATAGAAAAACCTTTCACAAATCGTCTGTAGTAACCGGAAAGTCCCAGAAAACTTTGAATTTAGAAACATTTTTTGGTGGTTTCCAATCGAGTATAGCCGATATTTTATTCGGATCAACCCGAATACTTGATGCTAAAACAACGTGGCCCAGAAAACTGACTTCACTTAACCAGAACTCACACTTGCTAAACTTTGCATACAACTGTTTATCTCTCAAAGTTTGTAGCACAAGTCTCAGATGTTCAGCATGCTCTGTTTGATCTCTAGAGTAGATCAGAATATCATCTATAAACACTATAACAAATCGATCTAAATACTGACTGAAAATCTGATTCATCAGATGCATAAAAATAGCAGGTGCATTAGTAAGTTCGAAAGGCATAACCAAAAAATCATAGTGTTTGTACCTCATTCGAAAAGTAGTCTTTGGCACATCAGAATCTCTGACTCGCAACTGATAATAACCCGACCTCAAATCTATCTTTGAAAACACTGAAGCCTCTTTCAACTGATCAAACAAGTCATCAATCCGTAGCAACGGGTATTTATTCTTTATAGTCACCTTATTTAGCTATTGGTAATCAATGCACATTCACATATTTCCATCTTTCTTTTTCACAAATAAAACTGGTGCACCCTAGAGAGAGAAACTCGGTCGTGCAAAACTCCTATCTGTTAACTCTTGCAACTGTGCTTTCAACTCTTTTAATTCTGTAGGTGCCATCTGATACGGAGCTATCAAAATTGGAGTCGTCCCTGGTACTAACTCAATACCAAACTCTACCTCTCGAATAGGTGGCAAACCTGGTAATTCTTCAGGAAACACATCTGGATACTTGCACACAACTGGTACAGATTCAATCCTATTTTCAGTCACTTTACTATCAAGCACATAAGAAAAATAATCTTCATAACCCTGTCTCACATATTTTCGAGCTAACATCGAAGATATTACTACTGGTAACCCATTCAGATCATTAGATTCAATCGAATAATTTCACCGTTCTGACATCTCAAATTAGTGGTCTTTCTTTTGTAATTTACAATAGCATCATGCAAAGTCAACCATTCCATGCCCAGAATTATATCGAATTCATCAAAAGGCAACAACATCAAATCGGCTGGGAAACATAAATCCCAAATCATCAACAGCAACTTTTACACACTTTGTCAAACAGAACGCACTAACCCAAGGGGTTTGATACTCGAATCACGAACTCAGTATACTCAACAGGCAGAGTCTTTGTAATACTCTGGATTTAGGGGTTATGCGGTTAGTGCATAATCCATGTAAGAGAAGGCTTAGTATGTAGTTGAGTGTGTTTTAGGGGTTTTGAGAACCCAAGGATATGGAAAAATGCCTTAGGAAATTTTTAGAATTTAAGTCTAAAGAGGGGAAGCTTGGTAAAGAAGGCTTAAGGAAATTTATGTGGAGTTTGGGATATAAGAATAGCCTTGGTAAAGTGGTTGCAAGGCGCCACTTAGGGCCCTAGTATGTGACGTCTTGGTTCGAGTTGTAGAGGAAGCGAATGGGAGTTTATTTTTACATCAAGTAGGAGCTTGGCTATGGAGGCTTTAAGGGGAATTTGTGAGGGATTTATGTCACAAGAAATCATGTGGTAAAGTGGCAATGGAGCGCCTGGGTGCAAGGGGAAAGGAGGCGTCAGCAAGGGATGGGGTTCGAATATTGGGGGCAGCAAAATGGGTGGCTTTTATTTTGGCTTTTGGCTCCAAGAGAGTTGGAAAGAAATTGGACGGCTTTGGACTTTTAATTAGGTAAGGATAAGCTTGGTTTTTTATTTTAAATTTTAGCTAGAAAAGTGGGATAAGTATGGTTTTATTTTATTTATTTTAAAGGGGTAAGATAAGAGATATTATAGAGGTGTGATAAGGGATAGTGTGATAGATTAATTTATTTTATTTGTTAAGGTGATAAAAGAGAAATATGAGGAATGTGATAATGAAGTGATAAAGTGGCCGAATGTGGGATTCCTTGGGGGTGGTATAATTGGTCTTGAAGTGTGTAGGTGGTAGATGTGCCGAATTTGTTCATTTTTTTGCCTAGTCTCATTCTTTTCTTCATGCCGAAATTTTATGGTGATCAACTCTTTGTTTCCTCTTTTGATTAGCTTGGTCGAAACCCCAAAGAACACTAAGGGCATTCCTTGCGTTTTCTCCTCTTCTTTCTCTCTATTTCTTGGTTGAATCTACCTTTCTCATCCTACCTCTCTTATATTTTGGTAGCCTTTAAATCGATATCTACCCAGTGGATAGCCAAATATTTCACCTCTAATTGAGAGCCATAACCGAATCTTCAAGTGGTCTTACTCTCTTTTATTTGCCGCAAGTTTTAGAAGCCAAAAACCTTTCTCCTTAAGTCTCTTCAGGTAAGCGATAGTGGTAAGTATTCTTCTTCTTTAAGCAATCGATTTTGTTTCTTTTCTATTAGGATACCGAAATCAAGTGATTAAACCTTGATCTAAGGTTGGCCGAATGGTCTTTAAAGCCATAATATGTGTGTCTGTTATATGTAGCCAACGTTAAGGAGCAGTAGGAGACTTTCGAGATTTGAAAGTTCAAGGATTTCGACAGTCTCAAGGAGCAAACAAGTATTTCGGGATTTGGTAAGCAAGGTAAGGAAGTGTTGACATTCGGCCATAGGCCATAGTTGGTGTTCTAGTGTGACCGATTGTATGCTATGGTTTAGGGACAAATCGACAGGAATAAGGGAGTTTTGGGATTTGATCGATTGTGCCAAAGAAAAGGTGCGTAGTTATCGCACTGTCTCTTGAATGCTTAAATGAATGTTTAAATGTATTATTATGAATATGTGTATAATGTGAATGATAGTCGAAATAAGGGCTAGAATGGTGGATACCCATAATGGGTAATCGATTTATCAGGTCAGTGCTTTATGACATTAATTTGCCTATGGTAGGTGTATGAAATTGAGATGGCATGTGATGTATGCTTATTTTAATGATATTGTGGCATGATACATGGGGCTTGGGATGTGACTATCGAAGGAAAGGGTGTACATTATGTACGTGGTCTAATGTTAGCCTTGTGCTACATTGGCGCTTGATGTTAGCTATGTGCTTCATCAAGAGAGGTGTTGGCTAGGTGCCACATCTCGGCGGTTGATAGCTGTGTGCATCACCGTGGACTGAATGATATGTGGGATCACTTATGTGATCGGCGACTCAGCCATGGCCTTGTGCAGCAGGTCTGCCCAAGGTAAGATATGAGGGATCACTTAGGTGATCGGTGGATTAGCCACGGCCTTGAGCAGCAGGTCTGCTAAGGCAGGTGTAATGGATGGACTTAGGTTGGGTTGGGATGCATTTTTTGCATGACTGATTATGTGGACTGTGTGGATATGGGCCAAGCCCATATATGTGGAGACATGTGAAATAACTATGCACTGAGTCTGTTTGACTCACCCAATATTTTATTAAACCTTACAGGTGATGCATGATGCTCGGACCGGGTTGGAGTGGATACAAGGTGGCCCATGCGAAAGATGTTTTACTTGTTTTAAATATTTTATTATCAATATTTTGGGAATTTATTTGATGTAATAAGGGCCACTTATAGTATTTGGAAACTTTATTTATGGTTTTGAAGTTTATTTTATTATTGAACTAATCATGGGAAATATTTTTGAAGCAATGTATATTATATTAACTTATATAAAAGTTTTAATCCGGGAATTTGTAATAACTAAAGTTTTATGGGCTTTTAAATACACAATGTTTTATCAAAGAAAATAAATTTATATGTTTTCACCTTCAAGTCAAATTCTCATAAACATTTTCGCAGTGACATACCAGATCTGGTCAAGGCTCGTGGGCCGAGTTTAGGGGTGTTACAATTTGGTATCGAGCCCGCTTTTAAACTCTCTACCTTGGGTTTAAGGCCCAAAACGTTTTCAAAGTTAAGCCCAAAAGGGATTTTGTGAATTAAGCAGGTTTTTCTGGCATGGCCCACTAAGTCTCCGACCCGAAGTCCACCAGGTAAGTACTTCTATCCATTATGTGATTCATATTATGACTTGTAGAAGGGTAGAAATGAAATGGAACGTAGATTAGCATGATAAGCACTTGAACCCTAGGACTAGTATACCCCAACAAAAACATAAGACTTAAATGCCTAACTAAACAAACTTGTGATTGAGTCACCGAGTTAAGGTGTGGCAACCATGGTACGCATGTCTAGGATTGGTTTCGGTGGGAGCTTGGTATTTAAGCAGTCCGCGTGACTCACCTCCTCTCCACTCGAATCCTACCTGGTGCGTAGCCTCGGTTCACCGTAACCAAGAGGACTTACACACGGGCTAAACCCTTAACTAAAACCCGAAAGGGACTAGCCGTATTTTTATGGAAACCCTAGTTTTAAAATTTCTAAATTACCCTCTTGATTTGAAAAGATTATTGTTATAAATTTTCCTGAAATATTTCTGACTTACAAATTTACAAAAATGCCCTTGGATTATGAAAATTTTAAATACCCACAATTCTTATCAAAATTTCATTACTTTATAAAATGTTCAAAAACCCTAATTTGCAAAATGACAAAATACCTTGATTTTAAAAAAATTATGAAATTACCCCTACCCTGCAAATTACCAAAATACCCTCAAGTTACAAAATTACCAGAACGACCCCTGATTTTTAAAATTTTTGCAACAGCACCAATTTGGAAAACAAATTCTCAAAAAGAACCCTCAAGTTTTGCAAATTTTAAAATACCCTTGATTTAGTCAGATTTATAAATTTACCCTGGTTTATTACTAAAATACCCCTATAATTTCAAAATTTTTGAAATACTCCCGGGATTTTAAAAAATTACCAAAATACCCTTATCACCAAGGAACCTTATTTTGACAAATTACAAAATACCCCTATAGTGCAAATTACGAAAATACCCACGGTAGTGGAAAACAACAACAATGAAAACTACAACATTTCTACGAATGAACGAAAGTTCATAATTGATTGATGGATGTATGAATGTAAAGACTGTGTGCATGTATGAATACAAAAGAACCACTCCTAAAACTCTTTTCATAAAACTTCTTCGTGGATAATCAGTGGAATAAGGGCTAATTCATAAAACATTCTTAAATCGATTAAAGCGCATCGTTAGATATGAGTTCTAGAGGACCTTGCCATGGACGGTAGAGGAAGAATGATCGTGTCGAACCCGTTAGATCGGGTCAAGGGTCCGACAATAAGTTACCCGCCACCACCACCCCTATTGTTGGTGTCGGCGCAAGATCGACAGGGGATGATCTTTGTATCGCAGCAAAGGTCTTGAGTTCTTGAAATGGTGGCTGGAGCGGGTGGAAATATAAGCGCTAGAAAGTCTGTACCCGAGCAACTCCGAGCCAATGGAGCTGGGGTGTTTCGTGGCATATCTGGTGTGGCACCTAGTATGGCTGAATATTGGTTGGAGGCAATTGAGCGAATTATGGATGAGCTAGATCTGACCGCTGAGGAGAAAGTGAAAGGAATGGTGGCGCTGCTACGCGCTGAAGCGTATCAATGGTGGCTCACAGTTCGGGATAGTGCCACGGTGAGGATCTTACTTGGGATTATGTTAAGGCGTGCACGGAAGAAGTATGTTGGCACCCATTATATCGATGCGCAAAGGAAGGCGTTTCTGGGGCTGGTTTAAGGGAACAAGTCCGTAGCGGAGTACAAAGCTGAATTCTTGAGGTTAAGCCGATATGCTCGAGGAGTAGTGGCTACGGAGCATGAGCGGTGTGTCCGATTCGAGGACGGATTAAGGGACGACCTGAGGTTGTTGATAGCTCCACACCAGGAGCGGGAGTTCGCTGTGCTAGTAGAGAAGGCTAAGGTAGCTGAAGGGATTAAGGACTCTGTGAGGCAGAACAGAGATAAGGAAAGGAATCGGGATAAGAGAAGTTTTGGATCGTCAGAATCATCTGAGAATTTTTAGAAAAGATCGAGGGTCGAGAATTCTATTCGTGGCGCTAAGCCAGCTACTGGAAATTCGGATCGTCCATGTGCTCAATGTGGGAGGTATCATGTTGGCGAATACTGGAATCGAAATCGAGAGTGTTTTAGATGTAAGTCTAAGACTCATTTGATTAAAGACTGTCCTCAAGATCCGAATAGGGCTCGGACAGAAGGTCAAGGAGGAGTGCAGCAGGGCAAGAATGGTCAGCAAGCGACAAGGGGTTGTGGTTCGAAACATGGAGGACATGGTTTTGGCAGAGGTCGTGGAACACCAAACAGAGATGCTGAAGGTGCAGACGCGAGGCAACCAAGGTTGGTTTATGCAGTTGGCCGTCGCGAGGAGGAAGATGTGCCAGATGTGACAACGGGTACTTCACTTATTTCTGGAATACCCTTAATTGCTTTGATTGTTGTAGAGTTTTCTTGTATCGCTAGTGAAAGTGTTCGAAGCCTTGCATGTGAACTTAGAGATTGTGCATAGGAAGTATGATAGTTTTATAAGATTAGAGTGCGTAGCGTAAGCATAGTGTGGTGAGTAGGAGTGCAATTAGCTAAGTAATTTCGAGGACGAAATTATTTTTAAGGAGGGTAGAACTGTAATACCCTGGATTTAGGGGTTATGCGGCTAGTGCATAATCCATGTAAGAGAAGGCTTAGTATGTAGTTGAGTGTGTTTTAGTGGTTTTGAGAACCCAAGGATATGGAAAAATGCCTTAGGAAATTTTTAGAATTTAAGTCTAAAGAGGGGAAGCTTGGTAAAGAAGGCTTAAGGAAATTTATGTGGAGTTTGGGATATAGGAATAGCCTTGGTAAAGTGGCTGCAAGGCGCCACTTAGGGCCCTGGTATGTGACGCCTTGGTTCGAGTTGCAGAGGAAGCGAATGGGAGTTTATTTTTGAGTCAAGTAGGAGCTTGGCTATGGAGGCTTTAAGGGGAATTCGTGAGGGATTTATGTCACAAGAAATCATGTGGTAAAGTGGCAATGGAGCCACTGGGTGTAAAGGGAAAGGAGGCGTCGACAAGGATGGGGTTCAATATTGGGGCAACAAAATGGGTGGCTTTTATTTTGGCTTTTGGCTCCAAGAGAGTTGGAAAGAAATTGACTGACTTTGGACTTTTAATTAGGTAAGGATAAGCTTGGTTTTTTATTTTAAATTTTAGCTAGAAGAGTGGGATAAGTATGGTTTTATTTTATTTATTTTAAAGGGGTAAGCTAAGAGATATTATAGAGGTGTGATAAGGGATAGTGTGATAGATTAATTTATTTTATTTGTTAAGGTGATAAAAGAGAAATATGAGGAATGTGATAATGAATTGATAAAGTGGCCGAATGTGGGATTCCTTGGGGGTGGTATAATCGGTCTTGAAGTGTGTAGGTCGTAGATGTGTCGAATTTGTTCATTTTTCTGCCTAGTCTCATTCTTTTCTTCATGCCAAAGTTTTATGGTGATCAACTCTTTGTTTCCTCTTTTGATTAGCTTGGCCGAAACCCCAAAGAACACTAAGGGCATTCCTTGCATTTTCTCCTCTTCTTTCTCTCTATTTCTTGGCCGAATCTACCTTTCTCATCCTACCTCTCTTATATTTTGGTAGCCTTTAAACCGATATCTACCCAGTGGATAGCCAAATATTTCACCTCTAATTGAGAGCCATAACCGAATCTTCAAGTGGTCTTACTCTCTTTTATTTGCCGCAAGTTTTAGAAGCCGAAAACCTTTCTCCTTAAGTCTCTTCAGGTAAGCGATAGTGGTAAGTATTCTTCTTCTTTAAGCAATCGGTTTTGTTTCTTTTCTATTAGGATACCGAAATCAAGTGATTAAACCTTGATCTAAGGTTGGCCGAATGGTCTTTAAAGCCATAATATGTGTGTCTGTTATATGTAGCCAACGTTAAGGAGCAGTAGGAGACTTTTGGGATTTGATGGGTTCAAGGATTTCGACAGTCTCAAGGAGCAAACAAGTATTTTGGGATTTGGTAAGCAAGGTAAGGAAGTGTTGAAATTCGGCCATAGGCCATAGTTGGTGTTCTAGTGTGACCGATTGTATGCTATGGTTTAGGGACAAATCGACAGGAATAAGGGAGTTTTGGGATTTGATCGATTGTGCCAAAGAAAAGGTGCGTAGTTATTGCACTGTCTCTTGAATGCTTAAATGAATGTTTAAATGTATTATTATGAATATGTGTATAATGTGAATGATGGTCGAAATAAGGGCTAGGATGGTGGATACCCATAATGGGTAATCGATTTATCAGGTCAGTGCTTTATGACATTAATTTGCCTATGGTAGGTATATGAAATTGAGATGGCATGTGATGTATGCTTATTTTAATGATATTGTGGCATGATACATGGGGCTTGGGATGTGACTATCGAAAGAAAGGGTGTACATTATGTACGTGGTCTAATGTTAGCCTTGTGTTATATTGGCGCTTGATGTTAGCTATGTGCTTCATCAAGGAGGTGTTGGCTAGATGCCACATCTCGCGGTTGATAGTGTGTGCATCACCGTGGGTGAATGATATGTGGGATCACTTATGTGATCGGTGGTTTACTACTGACCTTGTGCAAGTGAGTGCCCAAGGTAAGATATGGGGATCACTTAGGTGATCGGTGGATTAGCCATGGCCTTGAGCAGCAGTGCGCTAAGGCGGGTGTAATGGATGGACTTAGGTTGGGTTGGGATGCATTTTTGCATGACTGATTATGTGGACTGTGTGGATATGGGCCAAGCCCATATATGTGGAGACATGTGAAATAACTATGCACTGAGTCTGTTTGACTCACCCAATATTTTATTAAACCTTACAGGTGATGCATGATGCTCGGACCGGGTTGGAGTGGATACGAGGTGGCCCATGCGAAAGATGTTTTACTTGTTTTAAATATTTTATTATCAATATTTTGGGAATTTATTTGATGTAATAAGGGCCACTTATAGTATTTGGAAACTTTATTTATGGTTTTGAAGTTTATTTTATTATTGAACTAATCATGGGAAATATTTTTAAAGCAATGTATATTATATTAACTTATATAAAAGTTTTAATCCGGGAATTTGTAATAACTACATTTTTATGGGCTTTTAAATACACAATGTTTTATCAAAGAAAATGAATTTATACGTTTTCACCTTCAAGTCAAATTCTCCGCAAACATTTTTCGCAGTGACATACCAGATCCGGTCAAGGCTCGTGGGCCGGGTTTGGGGTGTTATAGTCTTACTAGATACTAATGTTTCACACACATAAGAATGAGTCGAACCAGGATCAATCAACGCAACAACACTAGTATCATAAAGAGTGAAAGTACCGGTAATGACATCTTGTGAAGAAGCATCCTCACGAGCGTGTATAGCATGTGCTCTAGCAGGTGCACGAGCCTCAGATCAAACCGCTGTATCTTTTGTTCCTCTCTGACTGCCATCTACATTACCCGAATGTCTTGGTGGTCTGCCTCGTGCTGGCACATTACTCGATCTCACATTCTAAACAGTGTTTTGCTCGGCTAACATCGAGCACTCCCGAATAAAATGATCCATCGATCCACATTTAAAACAGGACCGATCATGCAATCTACAACTCCCAGAATGCCATTTTCCACAATGCTTGCACTCAACCTTGTTCTGCTGAACATTACCAATGCTAGCAATCGAAGTGGCTCGAGAACCCACATGAGGTATGTCTCGGTCTCGTCTAGAAAAGTCTGAAGTAGCTTTATGTCGACTGGATTCATGAAACACCCCACACCCGGCCTACGAGAATGGACCGGATCTGGTATGTTCCTCAAGTAAACCGGTTTCAAAATTCTTTTGTTACTTAGAGAAAAACTTGTGTGATTTTGAAAAAAAAGATTGGTTTGGGTTGGGCTTGTCTTTGAAAACCAATTTATCCAACATTAAAATCCATTTATTTAAAGTGACAAAACATTTAGGTTTTATTTTAAAAATGTATTTGCTTGATCTTTACTTAATAAAAATCCGTAAACATAATAATTAAAAGTAAAAAGAAATAAAGAAAATCCAACTGGGCCTTATGGCCTTATTACAACAAGTAAAACCCAAAATAAAATAAAAGTAACTAAATCAAATAAAGTCCAAACTAAATAAATTCTCCGAATGTAGCATGGCCACCTCAACGTCTACCGCCCGATGCATCACTTTATTCATCACCGAAAATAGTTCCCACAACGGGTGAGTCAACAGACTCAATGTGCACAATACTATCATTCAATAAATCGGGCATTCATGTTCAAATCATCAAGTCCATATAATAATGAAATTATGATGCAACCCAAACCCAATCCTAATGGTCCATCCGCTACTCTCCACGTACACGCCATTCACACCGTGGGGACTACTAAGTCAACCCTCCATCCGCTACTCTCCACGTTGTGTCATTAGACACTATAATCAAATTTAAGCGTTGTGTCATTTGACACTATTGTAACCGGTTACCAAAATTTCGCAATGTGACCGTAGTCAACATTTTTCGTTGATGAGACCGAAGTCAACACCTTCGTTGGTGAGACCAAGTCAACACTGTTCTCCCCTTTCACATAAATCCGAATGCCCCAAAACATATATATAGCATAACTTAATTTCATGTTCATATTCATATATTCGCATGTTATTAAATAACATTTTTTCACAATCCTATCTAAGTAGGAAACGTGCACAGGTACTTTTTGCCACATTTGTGGTACATAGCCACATTCACATTATTATTCATATCATATATTAAAATATTTAGCCATATAATATCGAAGGATAGTAAGGGTACACACCTTATTCGCTTAAATAAAAGTTCTTTGAGATCTCGAAAATCCCGATCTAATCTTTAGATCTAATAATTCCTATATTCAGTCATCATACAAGTCACATTAATAAACCTATTTGGCTTTAAAACAAAACCAAATCCTAGTAGGATTTGTAAAAAGACTTACCTTTGATGCCGAATTGGATGATTGTAAATCAAATCCCGAAATTACTAGTATCCTTTTTCCTTGAAATCGGCTAATACTAAATCATGTAACCATGTGAGTTTCCGCTTTTGAAATAATGAAAATAATTCCAAATACCAAAATTAAGCCTTGGTAGAATATCACTTACCATACAAATTCCAAATCAAGAGAATTCCTTGCCCTATATATCTGTTGAATTTTCATGTTAGATCTAATCTAACATATACATCATAACCTTTAATCGAATAAATTATCTTACCTTGGATCCTTAGATTTCGAAAGATTCCTCCTTGTATTCGACAGGTTGTAAAAGATCCTTAATGCCTTGACCGATTGCTTCCTTGCCTAGAGTTTGAGGTTTTGGCTATGGAGATTTAATCGGGGATCAAAAGAAAAAGGTTTTGGCTTGACAGATGAAGAAAAGAGAAGAAGAAAAGATAGAAAGAAAATTCAAGAGAGGGAGAGAGCAAAGGGATTTTTGGTTACTTGGAAAGATGAGAGAAAAGACCTTGGGTTCTCCTTTTATAGCCAAATTTGCTAGCCAAGAGTCCTTGACTTGGCCACCACTCTCCTTAAGATAATATTATCTCTTATTATTCACATATTTATGTGAATAAAACTCCTTTATTTATCTCTTATTATTCACATATTTATGTGGATAAAACTCCTTTATTTATCTCTTATTATTCACATATTTATGTGAATAAAACTCTTCCTTTTCTAGAAACCCATGCCGTCCACCTCAGCCTTCTGGAAGCAAAATAAGGCCTTCATTGGATGTCTCAAACTCAGGCCCAAAAGCCTCTTGTATTTGGGCCATTTCCTAAGGCCTTTGGTGGCATCTTCAGGCCACATTTCCAAGTCCGTTGTTGGGTCAAATTTCCTGTGCTTTATATTTTTAGGGTCACTTGGCCCTAAGTTCCCTTTTGGGCTCTTAAATTGAGCATTCCGGTCAATTTTAAGTTTCCTAAAATTTTCAAGCATGACTCAGAACTTGCCATTTTCTTACATATCCAAGTTTCCTAAAATGTTCAGGTTACCTAAATGTTTAGGTTTTCCAAAATGTTTAGGTTTCCTAAATGTTTAAGTTTCCAAAATGTTTAGGTTTCCAAAATGTTTAAGTTTCCTAAATGTTCAGGTTTCCAAAATGTTCAGGTTTCCAAAATGTTCAGGTTTCCCAAAATGTCTAAGTTTCCAAAAATGTCCATTTTCCATTTCCATTTTCATTTTCATTTCCATTTCCATGCATTTCTAGGTTTCCAAAAGTTTCACAAATTTATTCATAGTACTTGAAACTTGTCATTTCATACAATTAAACTGGAAATGCATAGGCCCTATTCAGGATGTTACAGTTCTACCCCCCTTAAAAATAATTTCGTCCTCGAAATTACTTACTATCGTTCATCCGTATGGTCTAACTCACCACACTACGCTATTGTCACAAGACTCGATCTTAAAGAACTATCTTACTTTCTAGGCACATTCTCTAAGTTCATAATCAAGGTTCCATATACTTCATTAGCAACATAAGATCGAACTAATCTTATAGCGAGAAAAGTAATGAAGTATAATCCATAAATATGAAACTTACTCGTTGTCTCGTCAAGGCGTCACTATCCTCACGACGGCCGATCGCATAAACTATCCTTGGTCGCCTTGCTTCGAACCTTCAACATCTCCGCTTGGTGCTCCACGTCCTTCGCGGAACCATTACCTCTCATTATTTCAAACCACGACCCCGTTGAGGTGCCGTCGCCTCTCTGGAGTCCAGCTAGCATTCGGAACTCTTGGTCGACTCTCATCGATTGTTTGGGACAATCCCTAAACATATGGTCCTTGGACCCACACCTAAAACATGCTCCTATCTTTTCCAACACTCCCTAGATGCCTCTTTCCACAATACTCACAAGGATGAATCGCACTTTGCATCAAACTTGTTGATCCCTTGGCCCATCGATTCTAGGCCTCTTATTCCCGATGATCCAAAACCTCTTCCGGCCTATTTCGATCGGTGTTACGCTTGATGGAATCCTTAATTCCCTCGGCCACTTTAGCCTTATCCACCAAAGTAGAGAATTTCCGCTCGATGCGGTGCTATCAACGATCTTAGATCATTCCTCGGTCGAGTCCTCAAAGCGGACACGGCGTTCATGCTCGATTGCCACTACCCTCGAGCATAGCGGCTCAACCTCGAAATTCCGCCTCATATTCGCGGCGGACTTACTCCCTTGTACTAATCCTAGAAAAGCCTTCCTCTGCTCATCTCAGATACGGTTCCCACATACTTCTTCCGAAAGGCTTCCTTAACAAATTCCTGTGTCGATTTTCACTACTTGTACCATCGCGAGCAGTCAACCACCATTGATACGCTTCATCACGTAACAATGCCACCATCCTTCAACTTCTCCTCTGGAGTCAAGTCAAGCTCATCCATTATACGCTCGTTGCTTCCAACCAAGGTGTCTTTGGGTGCCACATTGGATACTCCCGAAACATTTACGCTCCATTAGCTCGGAGCCGTTGCCTGTATCGACTTCGATTTCCTCCATTTCCACCGCACCGCCACCAATTCCAAAACTCGCATGAGCGACTGCGACATGCCTCTTCCCCGTCCGAGCTGCCGCTCAACATTAACGGTAGGGGTGGTGGTGGCGGTGGCATCTCATTGTCGGACCCTTGACCGACCTAATGAGTTCCGACACGGTCATCCTTCCTCTTCCTCGACCATGACGACCACGCCCTCTAGAGCTCATTTCCTAGCGGTGAGATCGATTAAGGAATTTTATGAATTAGTTATTTGTTCCACTTATTTATCAATGAAGGAGTTTTATGAGAAGGATTTTAGAGTGGTTCTTTCAGATCATACAAACACACGCCTCTTTTCCATTCATTCATCATCCATCAAACAAATATGAACTTCCGTTCATTCAGAGAAACGTTGTAATTTTTTTGTTATTTGTTGTTGTTTTCCACTACCCGGTATTTTCGTAATTTTGTCCTATGAGGCATTTTCGTAATTTTGTCAAAATAAGGTTCCTTGATGTTTTGTCAAGAATTATTTTGAAAACTTCCAAAGTCCTGGGTAACTTGAAAAAAATTTTAAAACCGGGGTATTTGGTAATTTTTTGACCTCGAGGTATTTTGGTAATTTTACAAATCGAGGTAAATTTGAAAATTTAATAAATTTGGGGTATTTCAAAAGTTGTAAAACTTTGAGGGTTCTTTTCGAAAAGTGTTCCTTCAAAAATGGGGATGTTGCAAAAATTTTGGAAATTAGGGTCATTTTGGTAATTTTGTAAGTTAGGGGCAATTTTGTAATTTTTTCCAAAATCACGGTATTTTGGTATTTTACAAATTAGGGTTTTTGAATGTTTATGAAATGTTGAAATTTTGGGTAAAGTTGTTGAGTATTTTACAAACCAAGGGCGTTTTGGTAATTTTACTGCTAAGGGCATTTTTTGTAATTTTCGTAAATCAAGAGTTTTTCAAAAAAAATGTTGGAAAAATAATTTTCTCAGATTTAAAAGAAAAGTTTTAAGGGTTTGAATAAAACTAGGGTTTGTTGTTTTGTTCTCTCTTTTTTTCAAAACATGGCTAGTTCCCTTTCGGGTTTTAGTCATTATGTTTAGCCTATGACCGAGCCCTCTTGGTCAGGGTGAACCAAAGCTACGCACCAGGCAGGATTCGTGTGGAGAGGAGGTGAGTCACGCGGATCGCTTAAATACCAAGCTCCCACGAAACCATTCCTAGACATGCGTCAGAGGTTACCACACCACCGAGCCCTCCGAGTTATGGTGAAGCCAAAGCTTACGCACTGTAGGATTCTCAAGAGGAGGTGAGTCACTAGGACTGCTTAAATACCAAGCTCTTGGGATCCAATCCTAGACATGCGCATAAGGGTTACCACACCACTAGCTCATTGACTTAGCCATAGGTTGGTTTAGTACATTAAGTCTTATGTGTTTGTGTTTGAGTAGTCTAATCCTAAAGTTCAAGTTCCTATCATTCTATTCTACGTTCCATACCTTTTCTACCCTTATATAAATCACAAAATCACACATATAGTTAGGGGTACTTACCGGTGGATCATGGGTCAAGACTTAGGGGCCATGCCAAAAAGCTCGCTTATGTTCAAAGAAAATCATTTGGCTCGCTTTGAAAACGTTTGGGCCCGAGCCCACGTGCCGAGAGTTTAAAAGCTGGCTCGATATCAAATCGAACATTTCCACACTTTGCCCACGAGAATGGACCGGATCCGTATGTTCCTAAAGTAAACCGATTTCAAAAATTCATTTCGATACTTAGAGAAAATTGTAAAATTTTGGAAAAACTATTATTTTCAGTTGAGCTTAGATTGGAACCCATTTAATAAATTTTGAAAATCCAACTTAAGTGAGGTAACAAAACAATTTTAGGGTTTATTATTTTGAAGGAAATAAATTTCGTTTTCTTAACTTTAATTAAAAATAAATTGTAACACAATCAACATGAATAAGCGAAATAAAGAAAATCCAACTGGGCCTTATGGCCTTATTACAACAAGTAAAACCCAAAATAAAATAAAAGTAACTAAATCAAATAAAGTCCAAACTAAATAAATTCTCCGAATGTAGCATGGCCACCTCAACGTCTCACCGCCCTATTGCATCACTTATTCATCACCGAAAATAGTTCCCACAACGGGTGAGTCAACAGACTCAATGTGCACACAATACTATCATTCAATAAATCGCATTCATGTTCAAATCATCAAGTCCATATAATAATGAAATTATGATGCAACCCAAACCCAATCCTAATGGTCCATCCGCTACTCTCCACCGTACACGCCATTCACACCGTGGGGACTACTAAGTCAACCCTCCATCCGCTACTCTCCACGTTGTGTCATTAGACACTATAATCAAATTTAAGCGTTGTGTCATTTGACACTATTGTAACCGGTTACCAAAATTTCGCAATGTGTAGTAGTCAACATTTTTCGATTGATGAGGCCAAGTCAACACCTTCATTGGTGAGACCAAGTCAACACTGTTCTCCCCTTTCACATAAATCCCGAATGCCCCAAAACATATATATAGCATAACTTAATTTCATGTTCATATTCATATATTCGCATGTTATTAAATAACATTTTTTCACAATCCTATCTAAGTAGGAAACGACTGGTACTTTTTGCCACATTTGTGGTACATAGCCACATTCACATTATTATTCATATCATATATTAAAATATTTAGCCATATAATATCGAAGGATAGTAAGGGTACACACCTTATTCGCTTAAATAAAAGTTCTTTGAGATCTCGAAAATCCCGATCTAATCTTTAGATCTAATAATTCCTATATTAGGTCATCATACAAGTCACATTAATAAACCTATTTGGCTTTAAAACAAACCAAATCCTAGTAGGATTTGTAAAAGACTTACCTTTGATCTTAATTGGATGATTGTAAATCAAATCCGAAATTACTAGTATCCTTTTTCCTTGAAATCGGCTAATACTAAATCATGTAACCATGTGAGTTTCCGCTTTTGAAATAATGAAAATAATTCCAAATACCAAAATTAAGCCTTGGCGAATATCACTTACCATACAAATTCCAAATCAAGAGAATTCATTGCCTATATGTCTGTTGAATTTTCATGTTAGATCTAATCTAACATATACATCATAACCTTTAATCGAATAAATTATCTTACCTTGGATCCTTAGATTTCCGAAAGATTCCTCCTTGTATTCGACAGCTTGTAAAAAGATCCTTAATGCCTTGACCGATTGCTTCCTTGCCTAGAGTTTCGTGGTTTGCTATGGAGATTTAATCGGGATCAAAAGAAAAGGTTTTGGCTTGACAGATGAAGAAAAGAGAAGAAGAAAAGATAGAAAGAAAATTCGGAGAGGGAGAGAGCAAAGGATTTTGGTTACTTGGAAAGATGAGAGAAAAAGACCTTGGGTTCTCCTTTTATAGCCAAATTTGCTAGCCAAGAGTCCTTGACTTGGCCACCACTCTCCCTTAAGATAATATTATCTCTTATTATTCACATATTTATGTGAATAAAACTCCTTTATTTATCTCTTATTATTCACATATTTATGTGGATAAAACTCCTTTATTTATCTCTTATTATTCACATATTTATGTGAATAAAACTCTTCCTTTTCTAGAAACCCATGCCGTCCACCTCATTTATTCGGAAGCAAAATAAGGCCTTCATTGGATGTCTCAAACTCAGCCCAAAAGCCTCTTGTATTTGGGCCATTTCCTAAGGCCTTTGGTGGCATCTTGAGCCACATTTCCAAGTCCGTTGTTGGGTCAAATTTCACATGCTTTATATTTTTAGGGTCACTTGGCCCTAAGTTCCCTTTGGGCTCTTAAATTGACATTCCGGTCAATTTTAAGTTTCCTAAAATTTTCATGACTCAGTAACTTGCCATTTTTCTTACATATCCAAGTTTCCTAAAATGTTCAGTTACCTAAATGTTTAGGTTTTCCAAAATGTTTAGGTTTCCTAAATGTTTAAGTTTCCAAAATGTTTAGGTTTCCAAAATGTTTAAGTTTCCTAAATGTTCTGTGTTTCCAAAATGTTCGTGTTTCCAAAATGTTCGGGTTTCCCAAAATGTCTAAGTTTCCAAAATGTCCATTTTCCATTTCCATTTTCATTTTCATTTCCATTTCCATGCATTTCTAGGTTTCCAAAAGTTTCACAAATTTATTCATAGTACTTGAAACTTGTCATTTCATACAATTAAACTGGAAATGCATAGGCCCTATTCAGGATGTTACAATTCATCTCTGAACTTCTTTGATATTGAATGAAAGGTCTTACTCGATAATCTTTTACAAATGTCTCTAGCTTTAAATTCAGCTTTTCTTTTCTCCTTTCCAAGCTCTTCGGCTTTACAGGCTCATTCAACAAGAACTCTTTAATCTCAAGTATGCCAACCAGCAACTTAATGTCTTCATTCAAACCGTCTTCGAATCTTTTACACATGATAGCCTCGGTTGAAACACATTCACGAGCATATCGGCTTAATCTCATAAATTTTCGTTCATACTCAGTTACGGTCGTATGACCCTGTTTCAATTCCAGAAATTCTTTACGTTTTTGGTCGATGAATCTCTGACTGATATATTTCTTATGGAACTCAGTCTGGAAGAATTCCCAGGTCACTTTCTCTTTCGGAACCATCGATACTAGTGTATTCCACCAGTGATATGCGGTGTCCCGCAATAAGGATATAGCACATTTTAAGCATTCATCCAGACTACATGATAGCTCGTCAAACACACGGATGGTATTATCAAGCCACAACTCAGCTCATTCCGCATCATTATCATCATTAGCTTTAAACTCTTTGGCCTCGTTTTTCCTGATTTTATCTATAGGAGGCCTGCTAAATCTCATCGAATCTATCATCGGAGGTACCATAGGTATCGGAGATGGATTATTCGGGGGTGGAGGTTGTCGCATAGCCAGATTAGTCTGGATATATTGAGTAAACCATTCGTTCATCATCTGATAGAAGGCTTGCTTAGCCTCCCCCTCATGGCTACTCGAGATAAGTCGAGATTCTACCAGCGCTGTCCCATGCATGGATTAGGCACTATGCTCTCGACATCATCAGCTACGGCTTTATCGGGATCCATTTACTATATAAAAACACAATTAAGTTGTCAGAAGTCATCACACTATCGTATTATAATTTAAGGCATGTATAGCTAGACTCACACACACTACGATAGTCCTAGAATCGACTAAACTGTAAGCTTTGATACCAATCAAATTGTAACACCCTTAACCTGTATTCATCACCGAATTAGGGCTAAAAGGTATCACCGAACATAGCATAAGTCACAACAAATATTTACTGCTCATATAGCTAAAACCAAATGTGTTTTGAAAAATGCATTGTCAAAGTATACTTAAACCATTTCAAGCATATCTTAAATCCATTCATCCAAAATCATATCTAAGCATTTTCCATCAAATAACAAAGGTTACTAATCATTTGGTCATTTAATTTACAATAGCCGATTATGAACATGCTTACAAATACTTTACTAAAACAAGATATCACTTATTGAAAATTAATCATACATATACATTTATTTATATACATATTGTTTTGCATAATCCTCGCTTAATTGAATCTAAATTATACCAAATACAATATCATGTATAAAACATTCAAACAATATATATACAATTCATTTATAAGAACATAATCAAACAACAAGACTAAATATAACTCCCATAATCCAAGACATATAAACCTTAACTTTTTATTCATACAAGTACATATATGTGTCAAGACCGAATATGCTAACCCAAACATATAATATAATTTCATCATCTTGCTGAATATAAAATTTACAATATTAAACGATCTCCAAATTGATTCATGTTCAATTTTACACCTCAATAGTAAGTCAATCAATTCATAATTCAAACATATTCAACAATCACTTGTGTCAACTTCCAAAAGAGCTAATAATAATTCATAAATGGTTCCTCATCATCAAAACATATATATATATATATATGCATATAAAAACTTAATTATGAACTTACATCACAACTAAACTCATAAACCAAGTAGAACATACACACATTCTATGACTAGGTTTACTCAAACATGAGGTGATTAGCAATAAAATCAAGCCATTTTCGCATGGTTTATATATATATATATATATATACATCATCAAAATAATATCTAAGTAATTAACTAGTTCAAACCCAAACTTTTAAAAGTACCAAAATAAGTAGATAGTGTGGATGACTTCGTTGACGATCCCCTGAGCTCGTAGCTTGACCAAAATCTATAAAACAAAATAACAATCACACAGAGTAAGCTAACTTAGCTTAGTAAGTCTTAAGAAAATATAGCCACTTAATCCAACATTCAAATATTATAAACCAATCATTTTATAACCTTAATAAATTACATAGCACAATTGAGCCATCATGGCCGAATTGAAACACCCCACACCCGGCCCACGAGAATGGACTGGATCTGGTATGTTCCCCAGTGTAAACCGTTTCAAATTCTTTTGTTACTTAGGAAAAACTTGTGTGATTTGGAAGAAAGATCGTTTTGGGTTGGGCTCGAGTTGAAAACAAGTTTATTTTTAAATTGAAAACCCATTTATTTCAGGTGACAAAATATTTAAGCTTATTTTAAATTAAATGGGCTTACTCTTTATAAAGCCCTAATTTCATAGCATAGTAATCAAAACAGAAATAAAATCATTACTATGGCCTTATTACATAAAAAAAAACCCAAAATAAAGTGGTAGAGTACTTAAATAAAATAAACTGTCCAAATTAAATAAAAACTTCAAGCTGAACATGGCCACCACAAGTTCTACCGTCCCGGTCCATTACTGCTCATCACACAAATATGTTCCCAGCAGGGGTGAGTCGATAGACTCAATGTGTAACCAACACCAAAACATAATAGAAATAGGCACACCATACATATCATATTCATATAAAAATTCAAGATAATGATGCAAACCCGAACCCAAACCTATATGCCATCCGCTACACTCCACCCGTACCAACCTACACACCGTGGGGACTACTAAGTCAACCCTACATCCGCTACACACCATCGAAGGCAGTCGCCCACATAAAATTCGTGGCATAGCCACCACATTCAGATAATGTAACCGAAGTTACCACATTCACTTAGTGAGACCGAAGTCATCACATATTCTTAGTGAGACCGAAGTCAACACGTTTCACTTAGTGAGACCGAAGTCATCACATATTCTTAGTGAGACCGAAGTCATCACATATTCTTAGTGAGACCGAAGTCAACACATTTCACTTAGTGAGACCAAAGTCATCACATATTCTTAGTGAGACCGAAGTCATCACATATTCTTAGTGAGACCGAAGTCGTCACATATTCTTAGTGAGACCGAAGTCATCACATATTCTTAGTGAGAACGAAGTCGTCACATATTCTTAGTGAGACCGAAGTCGTCACATATTCTTAGTGAGACCGAAGTCATCACGTTTCACTTAGTGAGACCGAAGTCATCACATTCACTTCCCCTTTCTCAAATAACCCGAATGCCCCAAATTATACATATCATGCATATCATATTTAATTTCACTTTCACATCACTTTTCACATGTTAAATATAACATATTTCGAAATCATAGTAGGAGTAAGAAAACGTACCTGAGTACTTTGTACCATAATATGGTACTTTAGCCACATTCTTTCACTTTCACATTAACATATATATCATATTTAAGCCATAAATCTATTAAGATTAGTGTGGGGTACACACGGTACCTTAGCCATATTCTTACACTTTCATATTAACACATATATTGAATTAAAGCCGTAAATCTATCAAGATTTAGTGTAGGGTACACACCTGATTCACTTAGCGATTCCTTGAGATTCTGAAAAGCTTGATCTAATGCTTAGATCTTTAATCCCTGCATTTGTTTTATCACTTATTACTTTAATAAAAAGCCATTCGCCCTAAATCCAAATCCTAGTAGGATTAGTACACTAAGGCTTACCTTGTTGCCGATTTCCTATTATTCAAATCCCAAATTGATCTCTTGCTTTCTTTAAGGATGTCGAAATTCCTATAACCATATGTTAGATTTAATCTAACATTAAAACATAAACATGGCCTTTGGTAGAATATACATATATCTTACCTTAAATCTTTTAAATCCAAAACTTTCTTCTTGATTAATGGAGATGTCAAATACCTTAGATCCGAAATCCCAAATTCACCTTCCATATTTCGATCAATAAGATATAGGAGGGATTAGACTAACTTTCGCTTAAAAGAAAGGAATACAATTATAACTATAGATCCTTACCCTTTATATTGAAATCGAGATCCCTCCCGACACCACTTCGTAGATTAGGCTTAGAGACTTGATGAACAATCGGCTATGATCCCTTATGTATTCGGTTTCAAAGATGAAAGAAGAGAGGAATAATAGGTTTAGAAGGAATCGGCTAGGATGCTAAAAGAGAAGAGGAAAAAAAGAATGGATGCTCAAGAAGAATTTCAGCAGAGGGAGAGGAGAAAGAATATTTGGCAAAAGAAAAGAGAGGAGAATGAATAATGAATAGCCCTAGTCTCATCCTTTTATAGTGAAATTAGGCCAAGAATCCTTTGCTTGGCCACTACTCTTCCTTATGTGATAACTTTATCTCTTTAATTTTAAAACAAATAAAGTATAATCCTTATTATCTTCTAATTAGCGAATTTAAAGAGAGTGAAACTCCTCTTTGCAAGCCTTGTGCCGTCCACCTCTTGGGCTTCTAGAAGATAAAATAAAACTTATTTTATTTGCTTCCCATGTGACTTGAACTCGTGCCCAACACCCTTGCATGTGGGCCATTTCACGAGGCCTTAGGTGGCATCTTTAGGCCACTTTTCCAAGTCCGTTAATGGGTCAAATTTCACGTACTTTATATTTTAGGGTCACCGCCCTAAGTTCCCTTTGAACTTTAAAATTCAACATTTGGGGTCATTTTAAGTTTCTAAAATTTTCATGACTCAGTAACTTGACATTTCTGGGTTTCCAAAATGTTTAGTTTCCTCTTCTCAGCGTAGTTTCCAAAATGTTTATTTTCCTCTTTTGGCTTAGTTTCCAAAATGTTTACTTTCCTCTTTTAGCTTAGGTTTCCAAAATGTTCACTTTCCTAATTTACTTAGGTTTCCAAAATGGTCACTTTCCTATTTTTAATGTAACATTTCCATACATTTCCATACATTTCCATACATTTCCAAGGTTTTAAAAATGCACACCACATATCACAGTAAACATGCTATTAAGCAAAAATGCACACAATGGGATTCGAACCTCTTCCTTCAAAGTACTTCACTTGTTGCCATAACCCTTGCACCTTAGGTGGCGTCCCTTGCCACTTTTCCACATCACTTCTTGTTTTTAACTTAAAAACCAATAATTGTCCAAAGCTTTCTCTTCCATCCAAGGATTTTAAAAACCCTTAATTCACTACTCAAACACTGCCAAAACCTACTACTCATGAATTATGCACAAACGCATAACCCCTAATCTAGGATGTTACACGAATACCACCATCCTTACAAAGTAATTTAATTATCACTTATCAAATCCAAACATCACTATTTTACCTAAAAAATACCTACTTACCAATTCCATATAATTAAATATACTTCCATATACAACCAATTTAGTAAGTACCATGTACAATTTTAATCACATACAATCGAATGTATATATATAATCCCAGATAACCAAATGTATATATATACATATACATCTATTTAATAATCTCATGTTTTCAAGTAAACAACATCAACTCAATATCATTTTATCCACATATCCAAGATGCCGAATATACAAACACATTATCTATCAACTTACTTATTCAATAAACATCACATATAACATATGCTTATGTAAATACATACCTTACGGCCAAATATAATCTAATTCATTTAAATAAGCTTTAGCTTGTTTAATTGCCACCATAACTTAATCATTTCATAAGCATAAGCTCGTATGATAAATCACGGTACAAAGCCTGCTAGGCATAAGCCTGGATCACACACCAGCACTAAGCCTGCTAGACCCGAGGTCTGATATTATTCACCAGCATTAAGCCTGCTAGGCATAAAGCCCGATAAGTTCACCAGCCCAAGGCTTGCTAGGCTTAAAGCCTGAATAGTAATACATAAAGATATCTCACACGAATCATTTCATATATCGAACCTTTTACTCATTTCGAACTCATTGTACGAACATTAAAATAACATATATCATTCAATAACATAACAAAATCAAATAATACACTTAGCCAAGTTCTGCTATTTCATAATATTGTTACAATGTTTTAAAATTTTAGCATATATTAGGTTACGTAAATAATTTACAAGGTTTATTTGCTTAGAGACTTACCTCGGATATCATTGGACGACAAAAACCAGCTATTCGATTATTTTCGTTTTTCCCCGATCCAAGTCCGTTTTCTTTTGTTCTTGATCTAAACATGTTCAAATTAAGCTCATTCAAACACATTTATATTCAATTTAATCCTAAAACACATAAATGGGCAAATTACCATTTGCCCCTAATATTTTACATTTTAGTCCCTCAAGAATTTATTTTTGCAATTTAGTCCAAATTACTCAAATTTATCAAAAATCCAAAGACAAAACATTTTAATTTAACACATATATTTTATAATTCATCCTTAAACAACATAAACAACCAACTATCAATAATGGCTCAACTCAAAATATTCATCAAGCTCAAAAATTAAAGCATGGGTCTTGAAGATTTCTAAGCAACGATCTCAAAAACGTAAAAATTATCAAAAATGAATTAAAACTAACCTTGAATTTAGCTTCAACAATAGCCGAACCTAAGCTTTCTCCATTCTCTTTTTCTTTTCTTTACATTCGGCCAAGAGAAACAAAAGATGACAATGGCCTTTTTTGTTTTATTATTACATATATTATGATTATTATTATTTTACCAAATTAACCTTTGTTATAAAATAACCATTCATTAAACATAAGGTTATTTATGTCCATGGCCGGCCACTAACTTAGAGAATGGGCTTTTTTCCCTTTAAGGACTCCATAATTAAAAGCCACTATCAAATAAGCACTTTTCACTATAGTATGTAACTTTTACGATTTACGCGATTAAATCCTTTTGTTTAATTAAGCATATAAACAATCATATTTTTATACGAAACTTTCACACATACTAATTCACATATAATTAACACAGAAAATAATATTTAAATATTTTTCAAACTCAAATTCGTGGTCCCAAAACCACCGTTCCGATTAGGGTTAAATTTGGACTGTTACAGTAAGATTATGGTAAGTGCTTAAATGCTACGTTTTGGTATTTGAAGTGATGAATGTATGGTTGTAAATGGTTCAATTGAGGTGCCAATTGTGGCACATTTGTTAGGCATCTAGGATGAATGATATAAGTGTTGTTTTGTCATGTTTATAATGGATTGAATGAGTTTTATACAGGTTATTTGTTTACCTATAAGTATTTATGAATTAAGGTTTAAGTTTGGGCATTTAATGAATTTGGTATCGATAATTTTTACTTAGTATCAATACTAGGGACCAAAAATATTGATACTTTACCAAATGAACAGTTTCAAAATTGGCATAATACAAATTTGGTATCGATAATTTTTACCTAGTGTCGATAATTTATAACTTTTATCGATACCTTGAAAATGATATTGATACTTTAATTTGGCAGAATGCCAAAATGGTATCAATAATGTTTTTCGTATCGATACTTGTTAGAAAATATCAGTACTCATTTATTCAATATTGATACTTATCCAAAATTTTAAAATTTTATAAATTGGTCCATATTCACGCTTGAATCTATTTAAAAGTGGTTTAAAGCTCGATATAGTCCTTTTTCATTATAGTTGACGTTTGTATAAATGTGATTAATCAATGTTTTAAATTGAACGAGTTTGTTCTGGTATAAATCATAGCATCTTATATCTTGGGTTTAAGGACTAGATTTAATTTTAAAATAATGTTATTGATTAAGTTGGTGTCACAATTTAACTCGACACCAACCAAAGATCAATGGCAACACCATGATAAAAATAGTAGTGCATTTAGTATTCTTAATCTGATGTATTTACATGTTTAAATCTTCTTTTACTCACAAATTAATCTATTTGGTTCATTTTAATATTGTACATATTCCATGAGTAATTACTATTACTTAGTTTGAAACCACATGTTTCATTATTTATTATATGTATTTTTAAAATGCATCTCTATGTTCTAAGTATGTAGGTTTCACATACATATGCATGTGATAGAATTTTAGTTAATATTTTATGAAAATAAATTTAGAAAAATTTTAATCATTATAATGCTGAATTTGAACTCATATCACCTAGGGGCTAAGGGAATTTCTAACCACTACTCAAAAAATCCTTAACAAATAAATTTGAATGGAATGATCGATGCTAGGAAAGTTTCAAGAAACTAAAGTCAATGTTGATTGAAGCTGTAATTTTGATCCTACCTGAGTTAAGAATGGATTTTTTTATCTTCAGCGATGCTTTATTTAGTGAACTTGGTTATGTACTAATGTAAGAAGGCAAATTGATTGCGTATGCTTTATGACAATTGAAAATACATGAGTATAACTACTTAACACATGATTTAGGATTGGCCATTGTGGTTTTCGCATTGAGAATATGGAGACATTATCTATATGGTGAAAGATGTTATCTTTATACCAATCACAAAAGCCTTAAATACCTCCTCACCCAAAAGGAGTTGAATTTAAAGCAACTAGATGGATTAAATTGTTAAAAGACTATGATTGTGTGATTGATTACCATATCGGTAAAGTGAATGTTATTGTAGATGCTTTAAGTTGGAATTCATTAGTTGAATTAAAGGTGATATTTTCTCCATTGAGTATTTGTGGTGATGGTGGTTTATCAACTAAATTAAAAGTGAAGCCAGACGTGATTAGTCAAATCAAAGAAGCTTAGTTAACAAATGTTAATTTATTAGACCGAACAAGATTAACCGAGTGAGATGGTGCTAGAACCATTGATATTGGAAATGATGGATGCATTTGATTTCACGGTTGAATATGCATACTTAGTGATGTTGAATTGAAGAATTAGATACTTTGAGAAACGCATAATGGCTCTTTTTCTATGCATTCCATGTAACATCCCGGTTTTAGCTAAATTAGAACAGTGATTTTGGAATCACAAATTCGATGTCAGAAAAATATTTTAATATTTTTTTGGTATTTACAGCATGTTATTTGATATGTTTGAAAATTTCGTGAGCTAATTTTATCGTTTGAATAGTTAATTTGATAAAAAAGACTAAATCGCGTAAAGCGTAAAACTTGAGTTCTAATAGCTAAAGGTGTGTAATAGCTATAGAACCTTAAAGTTAAGGTCCTTATGTGGTAATTAGACCATTAATAGTATGAGTGGACATATATGGACATTTATTAAGGTGTTATGATAGTTATTAATTAAGGTTAAATTGGTAATTTAGTTAATCAAAACAAATTAAGTAAAATAAAACATGGCTATCATCTTTATTTATTTATCTTCAACCTGAAAACAACAAGGAAGGAAGCCATTTTTGTCCATTTTAGGGTTCGGCCACATGCTAGCTTGATAATCAGGAAAGCTTCGAATTTAGATCGGGGGAAAAGCAAGGTTATCGAGTAGTCGACCCGATACGAGCAAGAAAGAAAGAATTCAGATTTAGATCGGGGGAAAAGCAAGGTTATCGAGTAGTCAACCCGATCCATCATTTTCGTATACGAGGTAAGTTTGTATAATTGAACTTAATTATGCATTTGTTTAATTGATGGATAGAATTGAAATTGTATGTATTCCAAGAGTTAAATTTGGAGATATTGAATTTAAATGTACGGTTTAAGCATACGAGTTGCTGAATAAGACCATAGCTGGGCTATGGCAAATCGGATAATGTAACATCCCAACTTAGGGCCTAGTAGGAATAGTGGTGTGTGTAACATCCTTAAAATGGGGGTTCTGCATTTTGCTTGTGTGGCATGTGATGAATTGTTTATAATGTTCATTTAACATGTTTTGGGGTCTAGTTATAACCCTAAGTTAGGCCTGAGTTAGGGGTAAGAATTTTGTTTTGGCATTTAAGGAAATGGAGCTAAGGGAGAGAGAGGGGTTAAGAGATTTAATTGGAGAAGTTTGACACAAGAAATCAATGGGAAAAGTGGCAAGGAGGCGCCACTAGGGTGTCAGAGGAGTGACGCCACAAGCAAGATGGGAGTGCCTGTGTTCAAGCAGCAGGAATTGCACTCCCTGCTTTTCCTTTTTGACGCCACAGGCAAGCAGAGGTGTGCTCAGGTGGGACTCTGTTGGAGGGTTAGGGATTAGGCGAAATTCAAGTGATAGGTTTAGGACTCATTCAAGCTTGTTTGAATGAGTGGATAGGAGGGATTCAAGGCAAGATAAGGGGGACGGCTAGGAGTGGGAGTCTTGAAGAGTTGGTTGAATTTTGGACTTTAGGGGAGGAGGTATAGACGGTTTGGGAAGCTAGAGTAGGCCGAATCTCCTTAGCCAAGGGGGAGTGCATTTTCGGCTAGCTTTGATAGTTCTTTTCTTCCTTTCTCCTTCTCTTCTTTTTGTTTTTTTTGGGTCCCATTGATCAGCCTCTCATTGCTTATTTGGTACAAGCCAAAACTATCCTTGGTTCACTTTTCTTCTTCTCTTTATTTTGTTCAAAAGCCGAAAGCAATACTCCCTTTTCCATTCATTTTTTTCACAAAACCTCTTGTGCCGAAAGTGGTTGCATTCACCTTTGCCAAATTCTTTCTTCTCCATTGCATTATTCATCTTCACCTTTCCATTGTACAAAAAAAAGCCGAAGCCTTGTTGATTCTCTTCTTGGCCGAATTCTATATTTTTAAATCTCTCTTCTCTTGCATTTTCTTTTTGTTATAACAAGTGCCGAAATCTCCTCAGTGGCCTCACTCTTTGGATTGCCGAAACCAATATTGTAGGGGGTGCCGATCATTGGTGTTGAGAGGCCAAGTTAATCATCAGGGTAAGGGTGCGATGACTTATTGATTTCGAGATTCATGTTATTGCCGAATGGCCTTTAGAACTTTAATGAAACGTTTAAATCAATTGTAGGAAGGTGTAGTCGAATTTTTGAGATTTGGTGACCGATCTAGGTAAGGCTTAAACATTTCAGATTTATTTCCTAAATCGTTCAAAAGCCGAAGGCTAACCATTTGTGTGTTCTATGTTTGGCCGATTGCAAGGGGGATTAGTGTGTAGCTTCGGGACTTGGTTGGAAACCAAATCGGCATTAAGGTGAGTACTACTAAAGTGCGACATATCCTTTGGGATTTGTGAATAAGCCAAATGACTTTAAATCTAAAGGGTGGTATTGGCCGATTGTAGGTGCAGTAAGGACATACGTTTCGGGATCTCGTAGTATCGTGTAGTTTTAGGATTTCGCGTATAGTCAGGTGTGTAAATGCTTACACACTTTATTAGTTTAATGATGCTTATTATGTTACTGTATAACCCTTGGTCTTAGTGACTTTGTCTTGTGGGCATAAGCTTGGATTCCGGGTAAGTCCCCTGTTATGTGATTCTTGGTACACATTATTGTGATCTGTTAAATGCTATGATATATGTTATTAGCATGATCATTTGATATTATGACACGTATGTTATGAACATGATGATGGGTTGATGAGAGGAGGGGGATGATTTATATTGGACTGTCACCAGTGGTTTTGACCACACGACGGGTTGGCCTCGTCTTGATATTATAAATTGTGACTAAGTCCCAGTGGTTTTGACCACCAGTGGTTTTGACCACATATCGATTTGTGACTCATCCCAGTGGTTTGGTACCACAGTGGGTTAGCCCCACGAGATTATTTACGAGATTGTCATCAGTGGTTTTGACCACACGATGGGTTGGCCCCATCACTTGATTTGTGACTTCGATCATCAGTTGTTTTGACCACACCGATTTATTTGTGACTACGGTCACCAATGGTTTTAACCACTAGTGGTTTTGACCACACGGGGTAGTTAAAGGTGTTTGGATGGCTAGGTTATGGGTTGCATGTTTTGCATGGTTTGCATGTTTTTACTGATAACTTGTGTAAATGAATGCACTATCGGGTTGGGGATTTATACACTGAGTCTTGGTGACTCACCCCTTCCCTTATATTTTGCAGGTGAATACATTGCGGAGATGGAGCCGGGAGGACTCGAGGCGGCGATGCATGTTCGTTGGATTATGGCTTCTTTTAGTTACTTTTTTTTAAATTTTAAATTTCGATTTTCAGGTTATGTAATAAGGCCGCTAAGATTTATTTTTGGTTTCATTTTATTACTTGCTATTATTTTAACTATGTGGGATATATGATTTTATTAATTAACCGGCAAAACGCAATGTTTTCAAAACTATAACACCTTCGTATTGTTTTAAAAAAAATGTTGCCATCGGGTAACACCACTTAATATATGATAACAAAGATAACTTGAATGGTTTCTAAAAACTTGTAACAATAATTAGACTGTAAGCAAGGATTTCTAAAAAGGGTTTTCTAAGGAAAATTATCCGACAAACTTTCGTTTTAAAAGGTTTTCACTCCGTGACATGCCGGATCCGATTGTGGTGTGCTGACCGGGTTTGGGGTGTTACAATTTTAGTATCAAAGCCAAGTTCAAAGGCTTGGCTATGGGCCCGAGGCCCAAAACGTTTTAAAGTAAGGTTTTTAAATGTTCATGGTTGGAAATACATGGGTTGAACAGCATGGCACCGAGTCTCCGGCACCAATCTACCCAGGTAAGTACTTTTGACTGTTGTGTGATTTATATGTGAGGAAATGGGTATTTTGGGATCGTAGATTAGTAGAATAGGAATTATTGAACCCTAGGAATAGTTTACCCCAACTCAAGTACATAAGACTTAATGATTCACTAAATAAACCTGTAAGTACGTCACTGAGCCAAAGGTGTGGTAACAGCTAGCATGTCAGGAGTGGATTCAGGGAGGAGCTTGGTATTTAAGAAGTCCTAGTGACTCACCTCCTCTTCACCCAAATCCTACCTGGTGCATAGTGATGGTTCACCCTAGCCAAGACGACTTATTCACAGGCTAAACTTCATAACTAAAACCCGAAAGGGACCAGCCATTTTGTTTTGTAACGCTTTAAAACCTTGGTTTTGAAATGGACACAGTAACCTTGATTTAATAAATGAGCAAAATACCCCTAATTTGAAAAAAATGACCAAATTACCCTTGACTTATAAAATTACCAAAATACCCTCAGTATGGGAAAATTTTTGAAGTACCCTCGGAGTGAAAATATTCAAAATACTCTTACTTTGTAAAATCACCTTGAACAATATTTTAAAATTTTTTTCGAAAATACCCCTGATTTATGAAATTACCAAAACGCCCCCAATTTTTGAAAATTTTGAAACATCTATGATTTGTAAAAGTTTTCAAATTTACCCTGTTTTAATTACTAAAATATCTTGATAGGTTAAATTATGAGAATACCCCCGGGTAGTGAAATGACGAGAATACCCCTACTCATGGAATGAGGGTAGGAAGTTGAACTGAAAACTGTGTGATGATCGAAAGAACCACTACCAAATTACTTTTCATAAAACTTATTCGTAGGTAATCAGTGAAACAGAAGCTAATTCATAAAAATCTCTTAAACAGATAAATCGCGACTATAGACATGAGTACTAGGGGACGTGGTCGTAATGTGCGAGGACGTGGTAGAGGTAGAATGACCGTATCGAAATCGATCAGGTCTGGTCAAGGGTCCGAGAATGAGATACCACCACCACCAACTGCTGGCATTGAGTATCAGGATCAGACAGGGTGTTGCAGGCGATGCTGCGAGTGCTTGAAAGAGTGGCTGGAGCAGGTGGAGGTACAGGAGCTCAAAAATCTGTTTCTGAACGACTTCGAGCCAATGGAGTCGAGGTATTTCGAGGTGTTTCTAGTGTGGCTCCCAATACGGCTGAGTATTGGTTGGAAGCAACGGAGTGAATCATGGATGATCTAGACCTGACTGCTGAGGAAAAACCGAAAGAGGTAGTGTCGCTTCTCCGGGATGAGTCGTACCAGTGGTGGCTCACGGTTCGGAATAGTGCAGCGGTAGATGATCTCACTTGGGACTATTTTAAGGTAGCTTATCAGAAGAAATATGTGGGGGTCTAGCTACATTGATGCGCAAAGGAAGGTGTTTCTAAGGCTAGTTCAGGGGAATAAATCTGTATCAGAATACGAGGCAAAATTTTTAAGGCTGAGCCGATATGCTCGGGGCATTATAGCTACAGAGCATGAGCGGTGTGTTAGATTCGAGGACGGATTAAGGGATGATTTGAGGCTACTGATTGCTCCACAGTAGGAGAGAGAGTTTGCGGTCTTAGTGGAAAAGGCCAAAGTTGCTGAAGAGGTGAAACAGTCGGTGAGACAAAATCAAGACAGGGGATGGCATAAAAGGAATGCTGGATCATCTGGGTCTAGCGGGAACCAGCAAAAATAGGGTAGATATAGTGGGCCGAATCAAGCTGCTAGGCCTACTACTGATAATACTTAGTGGCCGCCACGATGTGCTCAGTGTGGAAAGTCTCACATGGGGGAATCGGACTGGAAACAGAGGATGTTTTGAGTGTGGGTCGATGGAGCATCGAGTGAGGGATTGTCCATGGCGGTCTGCTAGATTGTAGTCTGGGGATCAGAATCGTACTCAGAACAGGAGGGATGGTCAGCAGCCACAGCGGGGCCGTGGTACTGCTAGGGGAGGTAATGGCTCTAGTAGAGGCCGTGGAGCACCGGGTAGAGGTGCAGTGGTACAGAGGCGAGACAGCCTGGACTGGTCTACGCAGCGAAGCGTCGAGAGGAAGGTGACGCACCAGACATTATAGCCGGTACATTCCTAATCTTTGGTTTTCCTTATAATGCTTTAATAGATGTGTGTTCGACGCACTCATATGTAGCCAGTATCATAGTGGAGACTATGAACTTAGACTCTGAGATTACTTCTAGGGAGATGACAGTAATTAGCCCTCTAGGTCACTCTGTAGGAGTAAACAAGCTGTATAGGGATGCACCCCTAGAACTTCAAGGGGTCGTGTTCTTGGCTGATTTGATGGAACTATCGTTTGGGGAGTTTGATCTAATTCTCGGGATGGATTGGCTGGTGAAGTACCAGGCCAGTTTGGATTGCGCGGCTAAGCGTATGGTGTTGAGGGCAATGAAAGGTGAGAAGGTGGTGATGATAGGTAATAGGAGGGATTACTTATCCAATGTGGTCTCTGCACTGAAGGCGGAGAGAATAGTCAGGAAAAACTGTGAGGCGTTTCTGGTTCGAGTGTGTGCCTTGGAGGCCAAGGAGTCAGCAGTGGAGAATGTCTGAACAGTGAAGGAATTCACTGATGTATTTCCAGAAGAACTTCTGGGTCTACCTCTAGATCAGGAAGTTGAATTTAGTATAGACACATTTAAGCGCGCCAAGGTGTCTATAGCTCCGTATCGAATGGCGCCAAAGGAATTGGTGGAGTTGAAGGCCCAAATTCAGGAGTTATTGGACCGAGGTTTCATCCGACCGAGTATATCTCCTTGGGGAGTGCCAGTGCTCTTTGTTAAGAAGAAAGACGGTACAATGCGGATGTGTATAGACTACCGTCAACTGAATAAGTTGACGATCAAAAACAAGTATTCGTTGCCCAGGATTGACGACTTGTTTGATCAACTTAAGGGTGCATCAGTTTTTTCGAAGATAGATCTTAGGTCGGGGTATTATCAACTCAAAGTGAAAGAGGTTGATGTTCATAAGATGACATTCCGTACTCAGTATGGGCATTACGAGTTTCTAGTAATGCCGTTCGGGTTAACTAATGCACCGGTAGTATTCATGGACTTGATGAATCGGGTGCTCCAGCAGTACTTGGACCAGTTTGTCGTAATATTCATAGACGACATATTGGTGTACTCAAAGACTGAGGAGGATCATGATACACACTTGCGGGTGGTATTGCAAATTTTGAGGGAGAAGCAGCTCTTTGCCAAGTTCAGTAAGTGCAAATTCTGGCTTAGGGAAGTAACTTTCTTAGGTCATGTAGTGTCCGCTGAAGGGATTAGAGTTGGCCCTCGTAATATTAAGGCAGTGTTAGATTGGAAACCGCCTAGGTCGGTGGTTGAAATTTAGAGTTTTCTAGGTCTGGCAGGGTATTACCGAAGATTTGTGGAAGGATTTTCTCTGATCGCGACACCGTTGACTAAGTTATTGAGGAAGGGAGTTCCATTTGTGTGGACGGAGAAACAGTAGGAAAGTTTTGACAAGTTGAGGAAGATTTTGACGGAAGCTCCGGTTCTGGTACAGCCTGAGGCAGAAAAGGTATTCACGGTCTATTGCGATGCATCACATACTGGTTTAGGATGTGTGCTAATGCAAGAAGGGAAAGTAGTAGCGTACGCGTCTCGACAGCTGAGACCGCATGAGGGTAACTACCCGACACATGACTTGGAGTTGGCTGCGGTGGTTTTTTCCTTGAAGATTTGGAGGCATTATCTGTACGGAGAAAAGTCGATAGTCTTCACAGATCACAAGAGTCTGAAGTATCTTCTGACTCAGAAGGATTTGAACTTGAGACAACGAAGGTGGATTGAGTTGTTGAAGGACTACGATTGTTCGATAGAGTATCATCCGGGCAAGGCTAACGTAGTAGCTGATGCGTTGAGCCATAAGGTGGTAGCAGATTTGCAAGCTATGTTAGCTCACTTTAGTCTGTATGACGATGGAAGTTTGTTGGAAGAATTGCAGGTTAAGCCGACTAGGGTTGAGCAGATCAAGGAGAAACAGTTAGTGGATGAGGGTTTGAATGCTCGGAAGTGCAAGTACAGAATAATGGGTTGGAAGGATATAGCTTGACTCACGATGGAGTACTGTGTTTTCAAGGGAGAGCTTGTATGCCGAAGGATATGGAGTTGAGGCAAAAGATTCTTCAGGATGCACATAGCAGCCCATACGCTATGCATCCTGGAGGTAGCAAGATGTACCGAGATTTCTGAAGCGATTACGGTGGCTAGGGTTGAAGCGAAGTAATGGCGAGTTTGTGGGTAAGTGTCGATGTGTCGGCCAGTCAAAGCCGAGCATCACCGCCGTCAGTTTACTTGACCGATGAAGATTCCTCGATGGAAGTGGGAAAGGATTACCATGGACTTTGTCCGAGGCTACCCTCACACCTAGTAAAAGGACTTAGTCGGGTGATTGTGGATCGTCGACCAAATCAGCTCACTTCATACGGTGAGGGTTGATTATTCGCTCGAAGTTAGCCAAATTGTATGTGGCCGAGATTGTAAGGTTGCATGGAGTGCCAGTGTCAATCAATCCTAGGTTCACGTCGAGGTTCTGGAGAGCTTTGCATCAAGCTTTGGGAACGAGGTTGATTTCAAAGACCGCGATCGATGGACGATCTAAAAGGGTGATTCAGATTTTAGAGGATATGCTAAGGGGCTATGTTCTAGATTTTAGTGGTAGTTGGGAGAAGTATCTACTATTGGTGGAATTCGCTTATAACAATAGTTATCAAGTGAGTATCCGGATGGCACCATACGAGGCACTGTATGGACAGAAATGTCATACTCCTACGTGTTGGACAGAGTTGGGTGAACGGCATGTTTTGGGTCCAAAGTTGGTGGCAGAAACTAAGGATAAGGTTAAGGTGATTCGGGCTCGTCTCAATGAAGCATCAGACAGGTAGAAGTCTTACGCCAATTTAAAACGCAGAGATATAGAGTATGCAGTGGGTGATAAGGTTTTTCGAAGGTATCGCCATGGAAGAAAGTACTGAGGTTTGGACGGAAAGGGAAGCTAAGCCCTAGGTTCATCGGCCGTAGACAGTGCTAAAGTGAGTGGGACCGGTAGCTTATCAGCTCGAGCTACCGGTAGAGTTAAGTCAAATTCACGACATCTTCCATGTTTCGATGCTTAGGCGCTATCGGTCAGATCCATCACACGTTATGCCGATTCTGAGATTGAGGTAAACTCGGGCTTGTCTTTTGAGGAGGACCCGTTATAGATTTTGGATCGGGATGTCAAAGTCTTGCGTAGGAAGTCAGTACCCTTGGTGAAAGTATTATGGCGAAACCATGGGACGGAGGAGGCCACGTAGGAACCAGAGGATGTAATGCGGCAGCAATACCCCCAACTCTTCTGATTAGGTAATTTCGAGGCTGAAATTATTTTTAAGGGGGTAGAACTGTAACATCCTTAAAATGGGGTTCTGTGTTTTGCTTGTGTGGCATGTGATGAATTGTTTATAATGTTCATTTAACATGTTTTGGGGTCTAGTTATAACCCTAAGTTAGGCCTGAGTTAGGGCTAAGAATTTTGTTTTGGCATTTAAGGAAATGGGGCTAAGGGAGAGAGAGGGGTTAAGAGATTTTATTGGGGAAGTTTGACACAAGAAATCAATGGGAAAAGTGGCAAGGACGTGCCATTAGGGTGTCAGAGGAGTGACGCCACAAGCAGGATGGGAGTGCCTGTGTTTGAGCAGCAGGAATTGCACTCCTACTTTTCCTTTTTGACGCCACAAGCAAGCATAGGTGTGCTCAGGTAGGACTCTGTTGGAGGGTTAGGGATTAGGATAAATCAAATGATAGGTGTAGGACTCATTCAAGCTTGTTTGAATGAGTGGATGGGAGGAATTCAAGGCAAGATAAGGGGGACGGCTAGGAGTGGGTGTCTTAAAGAGTTGGTTTAATTTTGGACTTTAAGGGAGGAGGTATAGACGGTTTGGAAAGCTAGAGTAGGCCGAATCTCCTTAGCCAAGGGGGAGTGCATTTTTGGCTAGCTTTGATAGTTCTTTTCTTCCTTTCTCCTTCTCTTCTTTTTGTTTATTTGGGTCCCATTGATCAACCTCTCATTGCTTATTTGGTACAAGCGAAACTATCCTTGGTTCACTTTTCTTCTTCTCTTTATTTTGTTCAAAAGCCAAAAGCAATACTCCCTTCTCCATTTGTTTTTTTTCTCAAAACCACTTATGCTGAAAGTGGTTGCATTCACCTTTGCCGAATTCTTTCTTCACCATTGCATTATTCATCTTCACCTTTCCATTGTACAAAAAAAAAAGCCGAAGCCGTGTTGATTCTCTTCTTGGCCGAATACCCTGTTTCTAAATCTCTCTTCTCTTGCGTTTTCTTTTTGTTATAACAAGTGCCGAAATCTCCTTGGTGGCCTCACTCTTTGGATTTTCGAAACCACTAATATCGTAGGGCAGTGCCGATCATTGGTGTTGAGAGGCCAAATCAATCATCAGGGTAAGGGTGCGACAACTTATTGATTTCGAGATTGATGTTATGGCCGAATGGCCTTTAGAACTTTAATGAAACATTTTAATCAATTGTAGGAAGGTGTAGTCGAATCTCCGAGATTTGGTGGCCGATCTAGGTAAGGCTTAAACGTTTCAAGAATTATTTCCTAAATCGTTCAAAAGTCGAAGGCTAACCATTTGTGTGTTCTATGTTTGGCCAATTGCAAGGGGGATTAGTGTGTAGCTTCGGGACTTGGTTGGAAACCAAATCGGCATTAAGGTGAGTACTACTAAAGTGCGACATATCCTTCGGGATTTGTGAATAAGCCGAATGGCTTTAAATCTAAAAAGGTGGTATTGGCCGATTGTAGGTGCGATAAGGACATATGTTTCGGGATCTCGTAGTATCGCGTAGTTTCGGGATTTCACGTATAGTCGTGTGTAAACGCTACACACTTTATTAGTTTAATGGTGCTTATTATGTTCTTGTATAACCCTTGGTATTAGTGACTTTGTCTGTGGGCATAAGCTTGGATTAGGGTAAGTCCCCGTTATGTGATTCTTGGTACACATTATTGTGATCTGTTAAATGCTATGATATATGTTATTAGCATGATCATTTGATATTATGACACATATGTTATGAACATGATGATGGGTTGATGAGAGGAGGGGGATGATTTATTTTGGACTGTCATCAGTGGTTTTGACCACACGACGGGTTGGCCTCATCTTGATATTATAAATTGTGACTAAGTGACCACATATCGACTCGTCCAGGTGGTTTGGTACCATGTGGGTTGGCCCCACGAGATTATTTACTGGATTGTCATCGCTGGTTTGGACCACACGATGGGTTGGCCCCATCACTTGATTTGTGACTTTGGTCATCGTGGTTTTGGATTTATTTGTGACTACGGTCCGGTGGTTTTGACCACGGTGGTTTTGACCACATGGGGTAGTTAAAGGTGTTTGGTGGCTAGGTTATGGGTTGCATGTTTTGCATGGTTTGATGAGTAAGATATTTTTAGCTATATGTTGAGCTAGGATGGATGTTCAAAATGTACCCATGTATGACATGCATGTATTTTGATGTTTTATGGAAGAATATGAAAGCTTGATGTAGTAGAAACATCTTTTGCTCAGTGATTTCCATGAAAAATGCATGTAGGGACTTGTTTGTGAAAGTCTTGAGTTTGGTCATACATTTGTGATTTAGTGAGAATTGATTATTGCTTTAGTTGAGAAAATGATTCGCTAGGCATGAAAGGCTAGAAAGTCGAATGAAAATGTAACACCCCAAACCCTACCCATACGCCATTCATCGGATCCGTATGCTACAAAGTTAAATCTTAAAAACTTTACTCAAGGGTTTTGGAAAAACTTAGCTTATTTTAGCCGAATAGTCCATTAAATGTGAGGTTTTGCAAAATAACTTTAATACTTATGCTGATTGGTTTTGAAAAGCCCGCTTATCATTTCATTTTATATTTAAGGCTTTAAAAAAACATAAGTTTGTAAAACCCAACATAACAAGATAATAAATCGGAATCTAAGTTATGGAGGCCTTATTACACAAAGATGTTCCCAAAATTAAAACATAAATGAAAACTAAAACCAAAAATAGTCTATGGAAATAGTAATAGTCTTGATGGCCCTCGAGTCCGCTCCTCAGCTCCCATGTCCACAACCCATCGCTCATCCGAAAGAGTAGAGAAATGAAAGTGTGAGTCACCAAGACTCGGTGTATAAATTCAACACACCGACACGAGGCCCATAAACACATTATGGGCCTAGGCCCGCACATAGAGGCAACAATCATATTACATGATAAACAATACATAATGAATGGCCCAACCCATCCTAGAATTCCATCCTCTACACACCAACCTGCACCAACCGCACTCCTTTGGGATTTCTACAATCAACCCGCCATCCGCTACACACCATAACAACAGCTGAACTGCCTGATTCTGTTACTCAAAAATCATTAAACGTGGCATTGCCACCGATCACTGTGTGACCTAACATTTTATTTGTGGGATTTCTACCACTGGTCACCATGTGACCCATGTTTATATTCGTGGGATTTCTACCACCGGCCATCATGTGACCCATCATGCACTTCCCCTCTTTATCATATTTCCCCCATGCATACATACATAAGGAAAACATCATCTGACTTTCATATATTTAAGTCATACATAGTGATTTCTATGATTGCATACACTGCATTCTTGCCTAACCCTTTTAGGGCTTTATTCTACTGTCTACACGCCCACTTTCCGCTTTTAGCCCATAACACATAAAGAACAATTAGAAAGTGTGTTAGAGATCTACACACCTTATTACCGTTATAACGAGACCTCTAAGTCGATGCTATCCAGTATTAACACCACCGCTTATTCCGCCTAAAGTGTTGTTCGTAAGTTGGGTCCACAACCAGTGGCCAATTTCGAACTACAGACATGACTCATTTCTTAAACTTAGAGATTCTCTCCTTCTTCCGATCCAGCTTTTGAAGAAATCAAAAGAAAAGAATTTCAAAGGAATATTGAAAATTTCGACACAAGAAAAGAAGAAAAGAATAGGGTTCCAAATACCAAAATTGAAGAGATATCCCCTTTATTTATAGAAGATTTCGGCACCTACTGCTTAAAATCGAAAACACCCTTTCTAATAACCAATCAATTAATCAAATAGCATGGAAATATAGACACCCCCTGCCATTAAAGAAGCCGATTTCTTCACTCCTCTAGGTGATGGAATTTCGGCCAACACCTAGCCTTGCAGATAGCTCCTATCTTTTTCCCCTTGTATCTTTCATATTATCAACTATAATATCTATATTATGCTATACATATATCCTCCTACATTTGAGCCTTGTAGCTGTCCACTCCACCTGACCCTAATGCCAAAAATTAGCTAACTTAAATTAAAAGAGATTGGGCCCATTACTCCCCTTGTATGGCGTCACCTCCTTGCTCACTAAGTGGCGTCACTGACCACTGGGCCACAAGCCCATTTTGATATTTTAAACACAGATACCACCTTTTAAACCTTATAGTGCCCAAGTAAGAATTAACCAAGGCCTTAACCATATTCTGAGCCCAACTTAGACCCCTAACAATTAAATTAACACCTTAAATATATACACACACTATGCGCATAGACCCATTAATTCAGGATGTTACAGAAAATCACTTTACGAGCCTTGGGGAAAAAGTGTAAATATGAGAAACTTTAAGGGCAAAATGGTAATTTTGCTAAAGTATGAGATAATGGTCAAGTTAGTCAATGTGTGTATTGAATGAGTTGATTTATCATTATAAATTAAGAAATATGAAGCCTGAATCGAAATCAAGGTAAGAGCAAGGCGGTGGTCTAAATTGCACGTCTTTATAATTTTGAGTGTCGAGGTAAGTTTATGTGTAATCAATGCATTTATACTTACACAATCTTAATGCTAGCTAGTGTGTAGAATGAATGAGAATGATTGAGAACCTATGTGGTTCAAGTGGAATGAATGTGGTAGATATCATGAATGAATGAATGAGTAAGTAGATATGTGGATGGATGTGTAGTGATAATATTTGTTGGTGGGCTAAGTGTAATACCACCTTAATACTTAACAACGATGGGCTGTGTGCGATATCATGGTTAAGTATATTATTTAGTGGGCTATGTGTGAAACCAATATGATTACCTCTTGGTCGGCTATGTGCGATAATACCCTATTAATTGATTGTGGTGGGGTAAGTGCGAAACCACCGAGAAATTAACTGTGTGAATTAGTTGTGTAGAAGTATTATTGAGTAATTTAGCTGTGTGGATGTATTTTTGAGTAAATTAACTGTGTGGATGTATTATCGAGAAATAATGATGTGATATTGGGTACAGGGGTGCATGTCGATGATTATGAGTATGTGACTCATGATGTGTTGGAAATGTGGTAAGGGATAGAAAGAGTAAGCATAATTGTGGATGTCAATTTATATGGTAGTATAATGCTAATTGTTGTTTAGCTTATACTAGAATGCTTAAATTGTTTATGTGTAAACTTACTAAGCTCGAAGCTTACTTTCTTTCTTTTCCCTTGTCTTATAGATAAAAAAGGCTTATTTGAGATACATGGATCAAACGGAAGATCGCCCACACTATCAGCACACTTTGGTACATTAGACTCAGTGTTTTGTATATGACATGTAGAGAAGCTAGACAAGTTAGTGAACTTTGTTGTAATGGCTAAGATGTGTTGGCCTTTAGATGGATAATCTATTTTGTATAATGCCATGATTGGTGGCTATCTTATTATACGAAAAGATGTAGGTAGCCATGTGAGATTATGTTTTAATATGAGTTGTTTATGGATGAGTTGAATGAGTATATGTTGTATGAACTTGAGGGGTGAGAAGAGCTTAACACATAGCTTTGTTCTTGTCCATGTGGATAGACACACGGGCATGTGTCTAGGCTATGTGTGACACACGGGCAGCCCACGGGCATGTGCCATGGCCGTGTCTCTTTAACAGTTTCAAGTAGTATAGGCCACGGGCTAGCCACACGGGCATGTGCCTAGACTCTAGGTTGTGTGAAGTAGTCAATGTTCACCACGGGTGGTGAGCACGAGTGTGTGCCCTAGCCGTGGGGCAATGGCAGAACGCTTGGGTTTTCATGCACGGGTTAAGGGCATGGACGTATGTTACCTCCACGGGCGTGTCTCACCTTACACGGGCATGTAGTCCCTGTTTAGGTGGAGAAATTTTTAAAATTGTAGAAGTTTCTGATATAGTCTCAAGAGCCTTCGTGTGTATAAGTAAGGCCTCGTAAGTCGAGAATGAGGTTGTTGTGGTGGCTAAAAAAGAGTAGTCACGTTAAGCCTAAGTGGCAATCAAGTGATTTTAGTTCGATAATGCCTCGGGCCTAGTTTGACAGGAAATACGGGTAAGGGGTGTTACATTTAGTGGTATCAGAGCTATGGTTTAGTCGGTTCTAGGACTACCGTAGCGGGTGTAAGAGTCTAGCTATACATGCTATAAGTGTACAAGGATAGTGTGGTGGTTTCTGATGATTTTATATTTCATTTGATATAGTATATGGATTCCGATCCATCGACTACTGATAGAGCAGTTAGTAATATGCCGGCTCCTATGCAAGGGACCGTGCCTGTGCAGAGTGAACCCAAGACTAGGGGTTAAAGAGAAGAGGCTCGGGAAGCCTTTCTCTAGGTGATGTGTAGTTGGTACTCGGAGTACGTCTCGAGCAAACCCTAATGCTCAACCTCCTCCGCCTCCTCCTATACCTCTGTCAATTCTAGTGGCTCCTTAAGGTATTGACGTAGTGAGGATATCGAAACCCCCAGTAGATAAGATTAGGAAACACAGGGCTGAAGAGTTTAGAGCTAAGATAGATGATGACCTTAAGAGGGTAGAGTTCTGGCTAGAGAACTCACGAGGGTGTTTGAGAAACTCTCATGTACACCCAAAGAGAGCTTGAAGTGTGCCGTATCTTTGCTGAGGACTCGTTATACTATTGGTGAGAAAACACTGACGTCAGTGGTCCCGAAAGAACGAGTGACGTGGGACTTCTTTCTGGAAGAGTTTCGAAAGAAGTATATAAGCCAGCGATTTACTGATTGGAAAAGGAAGGAATTCCTTGAGTTGAAGAAAGGAAGCATGTCAGTAGCAAAATATGAGCGCGAATTTGTTAGGGTTAGCAAATGTGGTTGTGGAGGCCCTAAGTAGAAAATCCTTGTGTGCTCTAAGAGTTATGAGGACGAGTTTAGCATTGTCTAATAATGGTGCTATTTTGGCAGAGCTTAGAGCTAAGCCACTATTTGTTCAACAGTTATATGAGGTTCAAAGAAATGATAGTGAGATGTAAGCTAAGAGAGCTAAGTGTGGATCAAGAAGTGATTCTAATTTTTCGAGTGGGCTCGAATGGTTGTTTGTTGTACCATGACAGAATTTGTGTACCAAGAGATGAAGAGTTAATCTGAAAGGTTTTTCTTGAGGCACATAGTGGTTATTTGTCAGTACACCTGGGTAGTACGAAAATGTATAGCGACTTGAGAAAGTTTTATTGGTGGCAGGGTATGAAAAGAGACATTTCAGAGTTTGTGGCAAAATGTCAAAATTGTCATTGGGTGGAAGCTGAGCGTCAAGTGCCTTTGAGATTGCTTCAGCTAGTGATGGTACCCGAATGGAAATGGGATCAGGTTACCATAGATTTTGTGATAGGATTGCCGATGACTCCGAAAAAGAAAGATACTGTGTGGGTTGTTGTGGACAGATTGACGAAGTTAGCTCAATTTATTCCAGTACGTGTTGATTACTTACTGGATAAGTTAGCCGGATTGTATGTGTAGAGATAGTGAGATTACATGGTGTGCCTGTGCCTATAATATCGGATAGAGATCCGAGGTTTGCTTTGAGGTTTTGGAAGAAGTTGCAGGAAGCCTTGGGAACGAGATTAAATTTCAGTACTGCGTTTCATCCACAAACTGATGGTTAGTCTGAAAGAGTGATTCAAGTTCTCGAAGATATGCTTTGATGCTGTGTGTTAGAATTCGAAGGTAGTTGGGAGAGATATCTACCTTTGGTTGAATTTGCTTATGATAACTGTTATCAGTCGAGTATACATATGGCTCCGTATGAGGTCTTTTATGGTCTAAAGTGTCAGACCCCTTCGTATTGGACCGAGCTTGGTGAGAAGTGAAACCATGGGGTCGATCTAGTGAAAGAAATTGAAGAAAAAGTGAAAGTGATCCGTGATGGTCTGAAAGCTGCTTCGGACCAACAGAAGTCATATGCGGATTTGAAAAGAAAAGGGAAATTGAGTCTAAGATTCATAGGATTGTATGAAATTATAGACAGAGTTGGGCCAGTAGCTTACCGGTTGGCTTTGCTGGTAGAGTTGGAAAAGATTTATAATGTGTTCCATGTGTCAATGTTGCGACGGTATCGCTTTGATCCTTCACATGTGATTCCTTTGACTGAAAATTGAGATAAGGCCAAATATGTTTTATGGAGAGGAGCCGATTAAGATCTTGGCTCGAGAAGTGAAACAGTTGAGGAATAAGAGCATAGCCCTAGTGAAAGTGTTGTGGAAAAAACACGATGTGGAAGAGGCTACGTGAGAAAAGGAAGGAGTTATGAGAGAGCAACATCCAAACCTCTTTACTGATAAGATTTTCGGGGGAGAAAATCTCTAAAGGGGGAGAGTTGTAACATCTAGATTTAGGGCCTAGTCGGAATAGTGGTGCGAGACCACAAATTTGAGGTATATGTATGAGTTTTTGAGGTTTTTTCATGTTTGCATGTTAGTGTGAAAGTTTCATGAAGTAATTTTGTTAAATTGTGGTTGAATTGTCCAAAAGCACTAAATTGCAAAACTTACAGAATATGAGATTCTAGAAGCTATTTGCATGCAATAGCTTTGGATTATCAAATAGAGGTCTTTAAATAAAAATTTTTTCCAAATTCTAATTTTTGGACAAAATTGGGCATGAATGGGTTAAAATTTGAAGGTTTGACAAAGAGGGCATTTTGGTCATTTGTAAATTAAATGATTAAAAAGGGGGAAAAGTTGACAAAATTCATTCATCTTCTTCTCCAAGTTGCCAAAATTTGAAGGAAGCCATTGTTAGGGCTCTTCAACTTTTCAAGCTAGCTAGTAAGTGTATTCTAGCTCTGTTTTTGATATTTTTCGTATTTTTGAAGTCCTAGTAACATGAGTAAGCTATTTTTAGCTATATGTTGAGCTAGGATGGATGTTCAAAAATGTACCCATGTATGACATGTATGTATTTTGATGTTTTATGGAAGAATATGAAAGCTTGATGTAGTAGAAACATCTTTTGCTAAGTGATTTCCATGAAAAATGCATGTAGGGACTTGTTTGTGAAAGTCTTGAGTTTGGTCATACATGTGTGATTTAGTGAGAATTGATTATTGCTTTAGTTGAGTAAATGATTCGGCTAGGCATGAAAGGCTAGAAAGTTGAATGAAAATCACTTTACGAGTCTTGGGGTAAAACTGTAAATATGAGAAAGTTTAAGGGCAAAATGGTAATTTTGCTAAAGTATGAGATAATGGTCAATTTAGTCAATGTGTATATTGAATGAGTTGATTTATCATTATAGATCAAGAAAAATAAAGCCCGAATCAAAATCGAGGCAAAAGCAAGGCGGTGGACTAAATTGCACGTCTATATTCTTTTGAGTACCGAGGTAAGTTTATGCGTAATCAATGCATTTATACTTACACAATCTTAATGCTAGCTAGCGTGTAGAATGAATGAGAATGATTGAGAACCTATGTGGTTCAAGTGGAACGAATGTGGTAGATATCATGAATGAATGAATGAGTAAGTAGATATGTGGATGGATTTGTAGTGATAATATTTGTTGGTGGGCTAAGTGTGATACCACTTTAATACTTAACAATGATGGGATGTGTGCGATACCATGGTTAAGTATATTATTTAGTGGGCTATGAGCGAAACCAATATGATTACCTCTTGGAAGGCTATGTACGATAATACCTTATTAATTGATTGTGGTAGGGTAAGTGCGAAACCACCGAGAAATTAACTGTGTGAATTAGCTGTGTAGAAGTATTATTGAGTAATTTAGCTATGTGGATGTATTTTTGAGTAAATTAACTGTGTGGATGTATTATCGAGAAATAATGATGTGATATTGGGTGCAGGGGTGCATGTCGATGATTATGAGTATGTGACTTATGATGTGTTGGAAATGTGGTAAGGGATAGAAAGAGTAAGCATAATTGTGGATGTCAATTTATATGGTAGTATAATGCTAATTGTTGTTTAGCTTATACTAGAATGCTTAAATTATTTATGTGTAAACTTACTAATCTCGAAGCTTACTTCCTTTCTTTTCCCTTGTCTTATAGATAAAAAAGGTTGATTTGAGATACGTGAATCAAATGGAAGATCGCCCACACTATCAGCACACTCTCGGTACATTAGACTCAGTGTTTTGTATATGGCATGTATAGAAGCTAGACAAGTTAGTGAACTTTGTTGTAATGGCTAAGATATGTTGGCCTTTAGATGGATAATCTATTTTGTATAATGCCATGGTTGGTGGCTATCTTGTTATACGAAAAGATGTAGTTAACCATGTGAGATTATGTTTTAATATGAGTTGTTTATGGATGAGTTGAATGAGTATATGTTGTATGAAATTGAGGGGTGAGAAGAGCTTAGCACATAGCTTTGTTCTTGTCCACGTGGATAGACACATGGGCATGTGTTTAGGCCATGTGTGACACACGGCCAGCCTACGGGCGTGTGCGATGGCCGTGTCTCTTTAACAGTATCAAGTAGTATAGGCTACGGGCTAACCACACGGTGTGTGCCTAGACTCTAGGCCGTGTGAAGTAGTTAGTATTCTCCATGGGTGGTGAGCACGGGCGTGTGCCCTAGCCGTGGGGCAATGATAGAGTGCTTGGGTTTTCATGCCTGGGTTGAGGGCATGGGCGTATGTGACTTCCACGGGCGTGTCTCACCTTACACGGGCGTGTAGTCCCTGTTTAAGTGGAGAAATTTTTAAAATCGTAAAAGTTTTCGATATAGTCTCAAGAGCCCTCGTGTGTATGAGTGAGGCCTTGTAAGTCGAGAATAAGATTGTTGTGGTGACTAAAGAAGAGTACTCATGTTGAGCCTAAGTGGCGATCAAGTGATTTTAGTCTGGTAATGCCTCGGGCCGATTCTGACAGAAAATACGGGTAAGGGGTGTTGCAAATAATAAGACCATAACCGGGTTATAGCATGTGAATGTAAGACCACGGCAAGGCCTTGGCAATGTATGTGTAAGACAATAGTTAGATATGGCATCAGAAAGTCGACGTACTTATATCGTAAGCATTTATAAAATTGAAGTGAATCGATAAACGATTTGGTGAGAATAGATATGTATCAGTACAGGTATGTACAGAAAACTGTTCGAATGATGAATTATAAGAAGATGAGAACATATGAGTTGCTTTGTAGTTAAACTTTATGTTATCCTATTGATTTAGATCTCGGTTATTATGGAGTGGAAACCACCGAGAAATGTGTCAAAATTAAGAGCTTTTTGGGCTTAGCGGGTTACTACAGACGATTTGTCAAGGGATTTGATAAACCGTAAAAGTAACATATTTTAACCCCATATTTAGTATGCTTTTAGGATGATTTAGCCCTGATTTATGTAAAAAGGTGCTTTTAATCCTTTCTTTTCATATTTATACTCAGGAAAGCACCCGAGGACGAAAAGAACAAGAAATAGGCTTAAAACGGGCCAATTTGGGCCAAAGAAGAAATCGACACGGCCTGGACTTTAAGCCACACGGCCATGCCTCGATAATTAACTAAGACATAGTCATGCCACGATTTACATGGTCGTGCCCCAATCGACAGAATCGAGACACAGCCCAACCATGATTTACACGGGCGTGTGCCATGGCCGTGCCCCTGTTACGGGAGAGAGCAATTTCACTTGGATTTGGATACTTAGAGCCAAACAAACACTTTCCAAAGCCTGTTCAAACACCGAGTAAGAAGCAGACTTAATTTAGGACACTTAGGGACCAAGTAAAGGATTCTAAAAGCCTATATAAACACCCTAAGTACATCCTGAGTAGGAGGCGGTTAGCTAGGCCAAGGAGCCGAGCCAGAAAGATCACATTTGTGGGAATCATTCGAAAATAGCCTGTGGATCCATCTCAAAAAGCCGGAGTTCTACTCAAGACAGTGGATTTCTCCTTTAATTCCTCGAGGGGGTTTTAGGGATTTCTTATGTTTTGTTTTATCTTTTCTTTTGAGATGTTTTCTTTATTTGTTATGAACTAAATCCTTCAGATACCTGAAGGGGATGAAACCTAGATGAATTTTGTTATTTTTTTTAAATTATATGATAATACTTAGTTTGTTCTTAATTATGCATACTTAATCTAAATCTGATGTGCTTAGGTGGAGGAGGAATAGACCCTGCTTAAAAGTATCGAACGCCTAGAGATAGGATTACAAGATTTTGCCGAATTAGGGCGAAACCTAATATAGGAATCCATTGATTGATTTATTGCTATTCTAGCGGGTTATTATAAGTGAATGAGAGTTCCAATAATTAACCTAGGGTTAGACGTTATTCGCCTCGAGAGAGGGTTTAATATGGGTTAGGGAGTCCTACGGATCAAGCTAAGTAAGGAAATCATATGATTCAATAATAAGTAACAAGTGAAGTCTAGGTGGATTCTTCCTGAGGGTACCGTCGTAATCAATTGCATTTCTTCAAGTTATTTCCCAATTCATTCTTTTTGTCTTTGTGTCTTTCGCTTAGTAGTCGTAAATTAGTTAAAGCAATCAATCACTCCATATTTTAGGCTAAATAATAAAAAGAAAGTGAGTATTAGTACTTTTAGTTCCTTTGGGTTCGATAATCCGGTCTTGCCTAAGCTATACTACTGTTCGATAGGTACACTTGCCTTTAAGTTGTTGTCAGAGTTAGTTTCCAGGTTTGATCATTTTATTTATAAATTTTAAAGCTTTGATTTCAGCGATCAAGTTTTTGGCGCCGTTGCCGGGGAACTAAAATATTAAGAAAGCTTAATTTTTATTACTTTAACCAATTTTTTATTATAATTTTTATTATTTATTATTATTATTATTATTTTTTACTTTGCTAATTTTTTCCTCTATTTTGCTTTTGGCGTAAAATTTTAGTTTATGGAAAAGATGGCTTTGAATAATTATCGGTGGCAAGTCATGAGGACAATTCCTACTAAAGCGACCGTTGTCTTCAACCGCGACATGGTCACCAGGTTATCTAATCAGTTAGAGATGATGAGTAAAAAGATTGATGATTGGTAAAGTCCCTCGCATGTACTGTAACATCCAAAAAGTGGGCCTACGCATTTATATGGTAGTCTAATATGTTAAATTGAGATTGTAAAGGTTGGACTGACTTTTTGATTAAATATTTGGATTAGGGTTAAAGTTAGTGCTCTGGATAATTTAAAGTGAAATAGTGGGCTTTAAAAATTTGGGTTAGGTGGCTAATAAATGGTGTTAGCTTATAATTTAAGAAGATGGATAATTAAGTGACAAGCTGGGCTTGTGGCCCAAAGAATTAAAGTGCATTAAGTGGGCATAAGGTGGCGCCATGAGGGGGGAGGAATTTGGGCCCTTGTGTGGCCAATTGGGCCTTAGAAGATGGGTCAAATTCGGCACTTAAATGGGAAGAGGGTGGATGGCAATTAGGCTACATTTTAGGAGTTATTTCTTTTATTTTAAGTGTTAAAAAGCTGATAATTAATAAGGAGGAGTTGGTTTTAAGGTGGGCTCTCCTAAAGGTAAGATAAGGATTAAGTTATCAGATGAGATGAAGGCTATTAGGAGAGGGGAGAGTTGGCCGAAATTCCAACTCGTGTGTGTAGGGTATCTTAGAAATTTCTCTATAAATAGAGAGTTGTATTCTTCAATTTTGGTATCTTGAAACCCTATTCTTCTCTCATTCTCTCGAAATTTCCAAGCCTTCTCTACGTTTCTCTTTTCTTTTCTAAGAGCAATTCCTTTATTCATACCCTCATCTCCATAGCCAGAATCTACAAGTTAGATCTCTTTTTCCAGAAGGTGCTTTGTAGTCGTATACTCCTTAGTATTAGGTAAGTTTTGGGATTTTTCCTTTTTCGTGATTCCTTATTTTTATCAAACTCCTAATCTAAACCATTGTTCCAAGGTCCTTTCGATTATACTCTTTACTCCTAGAAGTCAAAGCTGTCCCGTTAAAGCCGATTTGGTGGAAAACTCGAAGGTAAGAAGTGGTAAGCGTGGCGAATGGCCTTCCATGAGTCCTTCCATTTAGCCGAATGACATATAGGTTGGAATGGTTGTGATTTTCGATTCGTTTAATATTTGGGGAATGGCCGAATGTAGAAAGGTTGGTGACAATTTCTAAAGGATATTCGGGGTTTGGTTAACTAGGTAAGTGTTCGTTTTAAAGGTTACATTTAACTAATGAGTTAGATCTCATCGTTATTTGGTTTAGTGATTAAGGGATTGATATGGACTCAACTAACAGTCAAGCAGAGAAGGTTGGATCTGTAAAATCATCGCCCAAATCCAAGAAGCGATTTGTTTCGGTAGTGCGAGATTGGCCAATGAGGTGTGGGCCAAAATCAAAGTCGATCGTGGGCCAATAGTAGTTGTTTCAAGTGATAGTAATGTAGATATAGCAAAAGACTTAGTACGCAAATCGTGTGTAACACTTCCCACGTCTAGATCTGATTAATAATAAATGTATAGATATGTATATGTAGGCCAATAGTGCGAGATTGGCCAACAGGGTGTGGGCCAAAATCAAAGTCAGATCATGGGCCAATAGTAGTTGTTTCAAGTGATAGTAATGTAGATATAGCAAAAGCCTTAGTACACAAATCGGTGTGTAACACTTCCCACCGTCTAGATCGATTAATAATAAATGTATATATATGTATATGTGTTCATAAGATTTATATGTTACATTAAAAGTCAAAATCTCGAATTTAAACAGCGGACCTCGTGTTAGTAAATAATCGACTATATGCCATGTTTTAAATTATTGTGCATGTTGCATGGGGTGGGTGATGAAAGGAGGAAGTTATATGTACATGTATATGAGTAATGGTTTTTACCGTGAACTCATCAGATGTGGCTAATCTAGTGAATCGTTATATCTGAGCTTGCCATTATATGTTATAAGGGCTTGACCAATATATGTTGATGAGCGACTTGACCGCCATCTTGGAAATAGTGAGTGTAGGTTGATTGTAGAAATCCCAATGGTGTGTTGGTTGGTACGAGGCGTGTAGTGGATGGAAACCTAGGCAAATGGGCTGGGCTTTGCATATTATATGTTTCCATGTAAATGAATTTATTATTATGTTTAATGAGGCCCAAATCTAGTGGTGCATGAGGGTTGCACTGCTGAGTCTCATGACTCACCCCTTTAAACTAACCTTTCGGTGACGCTTAGTGCATCGGACCGGGCGGAGTGGAGCGCAAGGTGGCCATGCAAAAGAAGGTGGATCCGGCAACAAAGTTTCCCCATATTAGTTTTTCTTAAAAGTACTTTATATGATGGATTTAAAATGCATTGTAATAAGGCTGTGGGCCACTAGTTTACCTTTTTGTTTTGTTATGGGCCTTTATTGTTTATTTTTATTTATTTTAAAACTAAGACATGTAATTCAATTTTAGGCATTTGATTATTAGGCATATTTTATATAAATTATATTTGGGCTTTCTGACAACACGATTTGTTTTACAAAAATTTCCTTAGTGACATACCAGATCCGGTCGTGGTGTTTGGGCCCAATTTAGGGTGTTACAAATTGGTATCAGAGCCCAGTTCAAAACTCGTCTTTGGGATTTTGGGCCCAAAAGATTTTCTAAAAATGAGTTTTAAAACATGGATTTTTATTAGCAAAGGTTTATTAGTTCAGCATGGCACTTGCGTCTCCGGCCAAGTTTGCCAGGTAAGTACTCTAAACCATTGTGTGATATAAATGTGGGCTTAATGGGCTTATGGGACGTAGACTATTTAGGTTAGAACTTGATGGACTCTAGGTTTAGCTGAAACAACTTGTAACATCCTAGATTAGGGGTTATGCGTTTGTGCATAATTCATGAGTAGTAGGTTTTGGCAGTGTTTGGAAGTGAATTAAGGGTTTTTAAAATCCTAGGATGGAAGAGAAAGCTTTGGACAATTATTGGTTTTAAGTTAAAACAAGAAGTGATGTGGAAAAGTGGCAAGGACGCGACCTAAGGTGCAAGGGTTATGGCATCAAGTGAAGTACTTTGAGGGAAGAGGTTCAAATCCCATTGTGTGCATTTTTGCTTAATTTTATGAAATAGCATGTTTACTGTGATATGTGGTGTGCATTTTTAGAACCTTGGAAATGTAAGGAAATGTAAGGAAATGTATGGAAATGTATGGAAATGTAAGGAAATGTATGGAAATGTAAGGAAATGTATGGAAATGTATGGAAATGTATGGAAATATAAGGAAATGTATGGAAATGTATGGAAATGTAAGGAAACGTATGGAAATGTATGGAAATGTATGGAAATATAAGGAAATGTATGGAAATGTATGGAAATGTAAGGAAATGTATGGAAATGTAAGGAAATGTATGGAAATGTATGGAAATGTATAGAAATATAAGGAAATGTATGGAAATGTATGGAAATGTAAGGAAATGTATGGAAATGTAAGGAAATGTAGGAAATGTAAGGAAATGTAGGAAATGTCCTGAAATGTAAGGAAATACTTTAGAAATGATAAGTTTAAAGGAGGAAACGAACATTTTGGAAACTTGGAAATGTAAGGAAATGTCTTAAAATGATAAATTTTAAGGCAAGGTGGCCTTAAGAAAATTAATAAAAGAAATTTGACACAAAAGGGCTTGGAAAAGTGACAAGGAGGCACCACTTAAAGCCCATAGAATGACGCCACCAACATGTGTGCAAGCTTAGGTTCGAGCGAAGAAGGAGAGCATTTCGAGAGTGTTTTTGCGTCTGAATTGGGCTTATGGCCCAATTCATTATTAAAGCTAAACTAATCATAGGGAGGAGCCACTTAGGTGGATAATTTGGACCTCGTATGGGCACAAGGAGTCCAATAGAATAAGTTTAAATTCGGCTCATCAAGGGAAGGAGGTGGACGGCACAAGGCTTGCAAAAGAGGAGTTTCATTCTCTTTTAAATTTGGCTAATTAGGGGATAAATAATGGATTTATTTTAGATTATTTTCAAGAGATAAATGAGGAATTATTCTTTAATTAGGAAAATAAGGAGAAGTGATGGCCAAGTAAGGGACTTTGAGTTTAATAATTTTGGCTAAGTAAGGATAGTTCTTTGAATTATCTTTTATTTTAGGTGATAATTAAAGAGATAAAGCTATCAAAATAGAAGAGTGCTGGCCAAGTAAGGGATTCTAAGTTAGTAATTTCGGCTATAAAAGGAAAAGAGAGGCCATTTCGCATTATTTTACATTCTTTGAAAGCCTCTGCCAATTCTCTTCACCAAATCTTCTTCTTCTTTTATTTTGCCAAGTGAAATACTTTGTGTCTTAGCCAATCCTCCATCTTTATTCTTCCTTCTCTTTCTTTCTAATCCTCCAAAAGCCGAAAGTTGTGAGATCATCATCTAGCCATAACCGAATCTCTCAAGGTTGAAGTGAAGGTGCAATCGATTTCTTCAAGTAAGGATAAGATCTCATTCGATTTCATCCTTTTTCTTTTAAGATTTGCCGAAATTAATATCTTGTTACCAAACTTTGAAGAGATCTTTTGGGATTTGCTTAAGTCAACTACAAGAAGGAGAAGTTCTTTTCCGAAGGTACACCATAGGTCAGCGTGTTCCCTAGTTATTCGGTGAATTTCGGATTTAAAATCCACAAGGTAAGCACATAGGTATGTTCGCCAAGGCCTATTTTGGATATCTAGATCTATTTCATAATTGTTGAAAAGCCAAAACTAACCTATGTAGAGATCCGGTGTTTGGCGAATACAAGGAGAAGAATAACAAAGTTTTGGGATTTGAGTAATAAGCAAATCGATATTAAGGTAAGTTTTAGTACACAAATCCTACTAGGATTTGGTTTTATGGCCGAATGAGTTTTTGATTAAATATTTAATATGGGCGAATGTAGGGAGTTAAAGATCTAAGATCAAAATTGGGATTTCAAGTGAAATCATTGCTTAATCAGTGTGTACCCTACCCTAAGTTTTAATATGTTCATGGCTATGTTTTAAATTAAATGTGTATGTTTATAAGAATGTGAATATGGTTAAGGTACCATAATATGTTCATGGCTATGTTTTAAATTAAATGTGTATGTTTATAAGAATGTGAATATGGCTAAGGTACCATACTATGGTACAAAGTACTAAGGTACGTTTCCTACTCCTACTAGGAATATGAATATATGTTATTTTAACATGTGAAAAGTGATAAGAATGTGAATTAAGGCATGATTTTGCATATTGTGTATGAAATATGGGGGCATATGGGTTATATGAAAAGGGAAGTGAATGTGGTGACCTAAGACCACAAACATGGTGACCTAAGACCGTGATATCTGAATGTGGTGACCTAAGACCACGATAATCTAAATGTGGTGACCTAAGACCACGAAATCTGAACGTGGTGACCTAAGACCACGAATGCGGTGACCTAAGACCGCGATATGGAGTGTAGCGGAAGGAGGTTGACTTAGTAGTCCCACGGTGTGGAGGATGGTACGGTGGTGTGTAGCGGATGGCATATAGGTTTGGGTTGGGTTGCATCATATTGTTTAAATGCTTTATGAACATGTATGACACTTGTATGCCGAAATATTAAATTTTAGTGTTGGTTACACATTGAGTCTGTTGACTCACCCGTTGTGGGATTACTTTTGGTGACGACCCGGTGATGGATCGGTACAGATGCTTAGTGGAGGCCATGTGAAGTTCGGTTTTCTTTTATTTGGACTATTTTACTTTAAGTATTTAGAATTTAAATTTTGGGAATTATTTGATGTAATAAGGCCTTAGTAGAACTATTTTATTCTGCTTTTATTTATTAAGCTTACAAACTAAAAGATTAAATAAATTTATTTTTAAACAAAGCCTAAACGTTTTGTCACCTAAAGTAAAGGATTTTAATAAATGAAATAAACTTGTTATCAACTCAAGCCCAACCCAAAACGATCTTTCTTCCAAATCACACAAGTTTTTCCTAAGTAACAAAAGAATTTGAAACAGTTTACACCGGGGAACATACCAGATCCGGTCAAGGCTCGTGGGCCGGGTTTGGGGTGTTTCACAACTCCTAAAATCTCATAAGACTTAACTTCACTAAACGAACCCGTGAACGAGCCGCAAGACTAGGGTGTGGTGACAGGCATACGCATGTCTAGGATTAGATCCAGGGAGAGCTTGGTATTTAAGCAGTCTTAGTGACTCACCTCCTCTTCTCGGGAATCCTACTTGGTGCGTAGTGACTTTTCATCTTAACCGTGAGGACTTGTAATCGGGCCAAAGTTCTCAACTAAAACCCGAAAGGGGCCGAACACCCTGTTTTGCAAAATCATTAATAAACCCCTTATTTTGAAAAAAATTTTACTAAATTACCCCCTGAATTGTGAAAACTTCTCAAAATAGTTTTGATTTGAATTTGCAAAATTACAAAAATGCCCTTGGTTTAAAAAATACCAAAACACCCCCGGATTGAAAATTTTCAAAACACCCCTGACTTAATAAAATTACCAAAATGCCCTTGATTTGAAAATTTTTAAAATGTCCTTGATTTGGAAATTATCAAAATTTACGAAAATTACCGAAATTCCTCTGGATTGAAAAATTACCGAAATACCCCTGGCTTAAAAAATTACCAAAATACCCCTATTTTGAAAAATCACCAAGATACCTTATTTTGGAGAATTACCAAAATACCCTTGTAGGATAAAATTATGAAAATACCCCTGGGTAGCGAAATGACAAAAATACCCTTAAGTGATGGATGCTATTTGTATGTTGGTGTGTATGGATGTTGAATGTGCATGGTTCCTAGAATTAAGAAGACCGAAACCTGTAGATAGGTTTGAATTCGAAAGAACTACTTTTAAAACTATTATTCATAAGACTGTTCGTGGTTAATCAGTGGAAGAAAACTAATAATTCATAAAATTCTTAATTAGATAAACGCAAATTGGTAGTATTAGTACAAGGGGACGAAGACGCTCGAAGTTTAATAATGGTGCGTACCCTACCATAATATACTAAGTGTTTATTTTGGCTTTAGAATTAGAGTGCGCAGCGAAAGCATAGTGGTGAGACTTAGGTAGTATGATTTCTAGTTAGCTGAAAATTTCGAGGACGAAATTTCTTTAAGGAGGGTAGAACTGTAACATCCAAAAAGTGGGCCTATGCATTTATATGGTAGTCTAATATGTTAAATTGAGATTGTAAATTTGGGCTAACTTTTTGATTAAATATTTGGATTAGAGTTAAAGCTAGTGCTCTGGATAATTTAAAGTGAAATAGTGGGCTTTAAAAATTTGGGTTAGGTGGCTAATAAATGGTGTTAGCTTATAATTTAAGAAGATAGGATGACAAGTGGGCTTGTGGCCCAAAGAATTAAAGTGCATTAAGTGGGCATAAGGTGGCGCCATGAGGGGAGGAATTTGGGCCATTGTGTGGCCGATTAGGCCTTAGAAGATGGGTCAAATTCGACACTTAAATGGGAAGGGGGTGGAAGGAAATTAGGCTACCTTTTAGGAGTTATTTCTTTTATTTTAAGTGTTAAAAAGCTGATAATTAATAAGGAGGAGTTGGTTTTAAGGTGGGCTCTCCTAAAGGTAAGATAAGGATTAAGTTATCAGATGAGATGAAGGATATCAGGAGAGGGGAGAGTTGGCCGAAGTTCCAACTCTGTGTGTGTGGGTATGCCTAAATTTCTCTATAAATACGGAGTAGTATTCTTCAATTTCGGTATCTTGAAACCCTATTCTTCTCTCATTCTCTGCCGAAATTTCCAAGCCTTCTCTACAGTTTCTCCTTTTCTTTTTCTAAGAGCTGAATTCCTTTGTTCATACCCTCATCTCCCATAGCCAAATCTACAAGTAAGATCTCTATTTTCTTGAAGGTGCACTGTAAGCCGTATACTCCTTAGTAATCTGGTAAGTTTCGAGATTTTTCCTTTTCTATGATTCCCTTATTTTTATGAAACTCCTAATCTAAACCATTGTTCCAAGGTCCTTTCGATTATACTCTTTACTCCTAGAAGCCGAAACTGTCCCATTAAAGCCGATTTGGTGGAAAACTTGAAGGTAAGAAGTGGTAAGTGTGGCTGAATGGCCTTCCATGATTCTTTCCATTTAGCCGAATGGCATATAGGTTGGAATGGTTGTGATTTTTGATTCATTTAATATTTGGGGAATGGCCGAATGTAGGAAGGTTGGAAGTGACAATTTCTAAAGGATATTCGGGATTTGGTTAACTAGGTAAGTGTTCGTTTTAAAGGTTACATTTAACTAATGAGTTAGATCTCATCGTTATTTGGTTTAGTGATTAAGGGATTAATATGGACTCAACTAACAGTCAAGCAGAGAAGGTTGGATCTATAAAACTATCACCTAAATCTAAGAAGCGATCTGTTTCGATAGTGCGAGATTGGCCAACGGGGTGTGGGCCAAAATCAAAGTTAGATCGTGGGCCAATAGTAGTTGTTTCAAGTGATAGTAACGTAGATATAGCAAAAGCCTTAGTACACAAATCAGGTGTGTAACACTTCCCCACCATCTAGATCTGATTAATAATAAATGTATATATATGTATATGTGTTCATAAGATTTATATGTTACATTAAAAGCCAAAATCTCGGATTTAAACGACGAACCCTCAGGTTAGTAAATAATCTGACTATATGTTACAAGTAAACTGTTGTACATGTTTTAAATTATTGTGCATGTTGCATGGGGTGGGTGATGAAAGGAGGAAGTTAGATGTACATGTATATGAGTAACGATTTTACCATGAACTCATCAGAGCGGCTAATGCCGTGAACTATTAAACTGAGCTTGGCCATTATATGTTATAAGGGCTTGGCCAATATATGTTGATGAGCAGCTTGACTGCCATCTTGGAGAGTAGCGGTGTGGGTTGATTGTAGAAATCCCAATGGTGTGTTGGTTGGTACGGGGTCGTGTAGCGGATGGAAACCTAGGCAAATGGGTTGGGATTTGCATATTATATGTTTCCATGTAAATGAATTTATTATTATGTTTAATGAGGCCCAAATCTAGTGGTGCATGAGGGTTGCACACTGAGTCTCATGACTCACCCCCTTTAAACTAACCTTTCAGGTGACGCTTAGTGCATCGGACCGGGTCGGAGTGGAGCGCAAGGTGGCCATGCAAAAGAAGGTGGATCCGGCGACAAAGTTTCCCCATATTAGTTTTTCTTAAAAGTACTTTATATGATGGATTTAAAATACATTGTAATAAGGCCGTGGGCCACTAGTTTACCTTTTTGTTTTGTTATGGGCCTTTATTGTTTATTTTTATTTATTTTAAAACTAAGACATGTAATTCAGTTTTAGGCATTTGATTATTAGGCATATTTTATATAAATTATATTTGGGCTTTCTGACAACACGATTTGTTTTACAAAAATTTCCTTAGTGACATACCAGATCCGGTCGTGGTGTTTGGGCCGGGTTTGGGGTGTTACATGTACATCCAGAAATACAATATGATTTGAATCTAGGAGGCGTGGCGAATCCTAAGTACCCACCCTACGGATATGGCATGGAAAACGAGCAAGCTCACTATACAGGTAACTATTCTAGATATCAAAATAATTTTTATAGTGACACTTATAATGCAGGTTGGAAGTACCATCCCAATTTCTCGTGGGATGATCAAAATAGCCAAAGATCGGCACTTCCTCTAGATTTTCAACAACCATCTTACCAACAAGAAGAGGAGCTGAATCTTGAAGAGATGCTGACAAAATTCATGGAAAACACAGAAAATCATTTTCAAGAAACTGAGAAAACACTTAAAAGCAACGAGAACTGATTTGGGGAACGTACTAAGTCAGTCAAGGCAGCCACTAATGCAGTCGAACAGCTCGTAAAGCTAATGTCAGAACTACCATAAGGACGTCTACCAAGTAACACCGAGATTAAACCGAAGGAGCAAATTCAAGCCATCTCAGCCCATGCTAGTAAGGGGTTAGATGAACCTAATCCAATACAAAAAGTCAAGGTAGATAAAGGTAAAGTAGAGGTAACACAAGAAAAGCCAAAACTGGTAATCAAGGAGTAAAAACCGCGCATACCTTATCCCGAAGCAATGAAAAGAGACGATTCAGAGGAACAGTTCGGTAAGTTTCTTAAACTCTTAAAGAAATTACATATTAACTTACCTCTTTTTGAAGCTCTTTTTCAGATACCAGACGCGAGGAAATTCTTAAGACAGCTTATGACTAACAAACGTAAATTAGAAGAAAGCACCACGTGGAGCTAAACGCAGTGTGGTCAGCAATTCTATAAAATGAATTGCCAAGGAAATTAAAAGATCCAGGGAGTTTTACAATTCCATGTTTAATTGGTAGTTTATCTATTGATAATGCATTAGTGGATTTAGGGGCAAGCATCAATGTTATGCTTTACAAAATGTTTAAACAACTAGGTCTAGGGAAACCCAGACAAACTAGGATGAGTATTCAATTAACTGATAAAACTATAAGAATTCCTAGGGGCATAATAGAAAATGTTCTAATCAAAACTGATAAATTCGTATTCCCAGTAGACTTTGTCGTTTTAGACATGGATGAGGACAACACGATCCCCTTAATTTTAGGAAGACCCTTTTTAGCAACTGCCAGAGCTAAAATTGATATCTATGTAGGAGAACTCATACTTCGTGTAGGCAACGAGATAGTCACTCTTCAAGCTCTTGACTCAGCTAGGACATCGAGTAATAAAGGTACGAACGTTAATTCCATTGATAACCATTTTGTTCAACCTTCTTTACAGGAAACATTACGAAATCACCTAGTTGAGCTAGATCTTAGACCTCGTGCCAATAAAGAAGAATTATATGTGGAACGAAGCCTTAGGGTCGAAAAACTAGAAGAGTGGAAAACACAATTTAAAGAAGAACCAGAACCACACGAAGTGAAACCGAAGGAAACCCCAGACGAGCTGATAGGAACAACAAATCACATCAAAATAGAGGATCAAGTATTGTTGAATAATGAAGACCCTCGAATCACCAATTCAGAACTCAAGGCAAACGAAGAAATCACTTTTGAGGTACTTAATGTCTTCCTATACGACATTGTCGAGGTAAGCAATCCTAAATTCAACACTTTTGAGGTAAACATTACTCGACTTAAACTTTATATCCATAATCGAGTTGATCGCATGAGAAAGGATTTCCACCTCCTCAAACCACCATGATTGTGTATTACACAATGTAAGTCTAGCTCAAGACTTTAAGCGAAGCGCTTTCGGGAGGCAACCTGAGTACTAACCATACTAATTAGTTTGGTTTTATTTCTTTTCATATTTAGGCACAGGTTTCCATACCCACACAGCCTTGCACACGACCGTGGCCGTGGCCGTGTAGACACCACGACTGGGCACATTAGCATGGACCTTATCTCTATTTAATTATTTACTTTTATTTATATTTATATTTATATTTTTACTTCCTTTATTATTTTCTCCTTTTTCTCAATGGCATTTAGATTTAGCTTAGGATAAAATAAAACCAAGTCGGCTACTTCGAGGATTCAATTTCAAACGGTTCGAGACGCTTCCCTACGTTCACCTCCAATCTTATCCGGTTTCTTTTCATAGACTTCATCCAAAAATTCAGGAAGGTTACTTCTCCCCTTCTCTTTTGATTTTATTATTACATAATTGTTTATCTATCTTTGTACATTGAGGGCAATGTACATCTTAAGTGTGGGGAGGGGTAAAAGTACGACTTTTGCATTATTCTTCAATCCCAATTTAGTCTTGTTTTCAAGTATTTTCTCATATTACTAATTAGGATGAAATTTCATTGATTTATGATTTGTATTGATATGTTTTAGAGTAAGTCATAGTTAATTGTGCATTGATGATTAAATTTGAAGGATACTAGAGAATCGAGCATGATAATTCTACTTTCTAAAAATTAAAAATTAATATGTCGTTGAACTGAATTTGAGTATTACTTTGAAGTTTGAAATTTACAGGGATTGATGTCAAAAACACCCATAATTTTTGTGAGATTTTGAGCCTTATAGAGTATATATTATTTTTCGTGCTCACTTTATTGATTATGCGTGTGTCAACTTTGAACTGTTATTCCAGAACTTGCCTCGTTTATACATGTTGAGACCACATCTATGATTTGATATACTAAGATGATAAAGGCACTTAGGTTTTAACCCATTCACACCACTAAAAGCCTACCTACATAATTAAGCCCTAGTGAACCCTTTTTAATCCTAACAACCCTTTTTATTGATTTACCCGCTAATATTAACCCAAAAATCCTTTGAATTTGTTAGCATTCTTTTGACTACTCTTCCATCGAGAATTGATTTGATCAGTTACCTAATTAGTTTATTTCAGTTGATAAAGTCTTTCTTTATTATGTATTTACTTTAGTTTGTTCGAAAAAATTTGAAAAATCAAAGTATATTTAGTATTAGTAATATAGAAAGTGAGCTTGTGCATTTAAATTTCAATTATCAAAGAAAAAAAGCTCATATTATTATTAGTTTAAAGTTTCAATTGATGTAATCATTTATTTTCTAGTTCATTATTTTTAGTTAGGTAACTTGTCAATTCGATCTCGATTTTAACCTTCTAATTCAGCCTTTATCCACACCTTTAACCCAAGCCCCATTACAACCCTATCAAAGACCTTTTGATTTGTGTATCATCTCATATTACAGTGGTGGAGATTTGATTTTCAGGCAAGCCTATGGGATTAACTTTTCAGGTTCGACTTATGATTGCTTTTTCTTAATCCTTGAACACTTCGAGTGTTTTGAGTGAATCCTTAGTGAGGATGTCAATCCTTGTCGGTTTCAAATTAAAAGGTAATCGTTTAGATAAGGGGGGACACCTATGTTTTCGTTCATGACTTATATTGTTTGAATCTTTAAGACTCTTTGAGTTAAATTATCCATGTATAAATTGTCTGTGAATTATGATAAAGCATGTTGATAGGAATTGTGAATTATGGAAAGTTTGTTTTAATTGTAAGTTGAGAATTTTGCTTGAGGACAAGCAAAAGCTTAAGTGTGGGGGTATTTGATAAACCGTAAAAGTAACATATTTTAAACCCATATTTAATATGCTTTTAGGATGATTTAGCCCTGATTTATGTAAAAAGATGCTTTTAATCCTTTCTTTTCATATTTATACCCATGAAAGCACCCGAGGATGAAAAGAACAAGAAACGAGCTTAAAATGGGCCAATTTATGCCAAAGACAAAATCGACACGGCCTGGACTTGAAGCCACACGGTCGTGCCCCAATCGAAAGAATCGAGACACAGCCCAACCACAATTTACAGGCGTGTGTCATGGCCATGCCCCTGTTACGGGTGAGAGCAATTTCACTCAGATTTTTATACTTAGAGCCAAAGAAACACTTTCCAAAGCCTGTTCAAACACCGAGTAAGAAACAGACTTAATTTAGGACACTTAGGGACCAAGTAAAGGATTCTAAAAGCCTATATAAACACCCTAAGTGCATCCTGAGTAGGAAGTGGTTAGTTAGGCCAAGGAGTCGAGCCAGAAAGATCACATTTGTGGGAATCATTCGAAAATAGCCAGTGGATCCATCTCAAAAAGCTGGAGTTCTACTCAAGACGGTGGATTTCTCCTTCAATTCCTCTAGGGGGTTTTAGGGATTTCTTATTTTTTGTTTTATCTTTTCTTTTGAGATGTTTTCTTTATTTGTTATGAACTAAATCTTTCAAATACCTGAAGGGGATGAAACTTAGATGAATTTTATTATTATTTTCTGAATTATATGATAATACTTAGTTTGTTCTTAATTATCCATGCTTAATCTAAATCTGATGTGCTTAGGTGGAAGAGGAATAAACCCTGCTTAAGAGTAGATCTAGCATAATTAAGCGGAGCTGATCGAACGCCTAGAGATAGGGTTACGAGATTTTTTGGATTAGGGTGAAACCTAATATGGGAATCCATTGATCGATTTATTGCTATTCTAGGGGGTTATTATAAGCGAACGAGAGTTCCACTAATTAACCTAAGGTTAGATGTTATTTGCCTCGAGAGAGGGTTTAATATAGGTTAGGGAGTCCTACGGATCAAGCTAAGTAAGGAAATCATATGATTCAGTAATAAGTAACAAGTGAAGTCTAGGTGGATTCTTCCTGAAGATATCGTCGTAATCAATTGCGTTTCTTCAAGTTATTTCCCAATTCGTTCTTTTTGTCTTTGTGTCTTTCGCTTAGTAGTCGTAAATTAGTTAAAGCAACCAATCACTCCATATTTAGGCAAAATAATAAAAAGAAAGTGAGTATTAATACTTTTAGTTCCTTTGGGTTCGATAATCCAGTCTTGCCTAAGCTATACTATTGTTTGATAGGAACACTTGCCTTTAAGTCGTTGTCAGAGTTAGTTTCCAGGTTTGATCATTCTATTTATAAATTTTAAAACTAATTTCAGCGATCAGGATTCTCCATGATAGCTACTTTGATGACGAGACTATTGCATAAGGATGTGAAGTTTGAGTGGATAGAAAGGTGTCAACAAAGTTTTGAGAGATTGAAGACTTTGTTGACTGAAGCACCTGTTTTGGTACAACCTAAGTTGGGAAAGGAGTTTGTAATCTACAGTGACGCTTCACTGAATTGTCTTGGCTGTGTGTTGATGCAAGAGGGTAAAGTAGTAGCTTATGTCTCGAGACAGCTAAAACCGCATGAGAAAAATTATCCGCTCATGATTTAGAGTTGGCTGCTATCGTTTTTGCTTTGAATATTTGGCGTCATTATTTGTATGGTGAAAAGTGATGAATCTTTATGGATCACAAAAGTTTGAAGTATCTGATGAACTAAAAGGATTTGAATTTGCGACAACGGCGGTGGCTCAAATTATTGAGAGATTATGAGCTAGTAATTAATTACCACCCGGGAAAAGCGAATGTGGTTGCAGATGCCTTAAGCAAAAAATCTCTATATACATTGAGAGCTATGAGTACGAGCTTAGCATTGTCTGATGATGGTGTTATATTGTCCGAGTTGAAGGCTAGACCATTATTTCTTCAGCAAATACGTGAAGCCCAAAAGAATGATAGTGAGATGCAAGTTAAGAGAGCTCAATGTGAATCGAGAAATGACTGATTTTTGGGTTGGTTGAGATAATTGTTTGATGTTTCATGATAGAGTTTGTGTACGTAAGGATGATGAGTTGATCCGAAAAATTTTACATGAAGCACACAATGATTGCTTGTCAGTACATCCAGGTAGCACAAAAATGTACAATGATTTGAAGAAGTTGTATTGGTGGCTACATATGAAAAAAGATATCTCCGAGTTTGTTACAAAGTGTTTGATCAGTCAACAAGTGAAAGCCGAGCATCAAGTGCCTTTGGGATTAGTTCAGCCAGTGATGGTTCCCGAGTGGAAGTGGGACTGAATCACGATGGATTTTGTAATGGGATTACCTATAACTCCAAAAAATAAAGATGCTGTATGGGTTATGTTGATAGATTAACGAAATCGGCTCACTTTATACCAGTGTGTATGGATTACTCACTTGACAAGTTGGCAGAGCTGTATATTGCTGAGGTGGTGAGATTACATGAGGTGCCTATATCCATTATCTCAGATAGAAATCCAAGATTTACTTCGAGGTTTTGGAAGAAGTTGCAGGAAGCCTTGGGTATGAAATTGAATTTTAGCACTGCGTTCCATCCAAAAACCGATGGCCAGTCCGAAAGAGTGATTCAAGCTCTTGAGGATATGCTCCGATGTTGTGTTTTAGAGTTCAAAGGTAGTTGGGAAAAATATCTACCTTTGGTTGAATTTGCCTACAATAATAGTTATCTGTCGAGTATACGGGTAGCACCATACGAAGCTTTATATGGTCAAAAGTGTTGGACTCCCTTGTATTGAGTAGAGCTTAGTGAGAAGCAAATTCACGTGGTTGATCTAGTTAAAGAAATCGAGGAGAAAGTGAAAGTGATCCATGATAGTATGAAAGCTACTTCAGATCGACAAAAGTCATAAGCGGGTTTAAAAAGGAAACAAATCGAGTTTTAGGTGGGTGATAGAGTATTCCTAAAAGTATCCCTGTAGAAGAAAATATTGAGATTTGGTCGAAAGGGCAAATTGAGTCCAAAATTCATAGGGCCATATGAGGTTATTGAGAGGATTGGGCCAATAGCTTACCGATTGGCTTTACCGATAGAGTTAGAGAGAATACACGTGTTTCATGTGTCGATGTTGCAACGATATCATTCTGATCCTTCGCATGTGATCCTTTCAACCGAAATTGAGATATGATCGGACATGACTTTTGAATTGGAACCAATTAAGACTTTGGTTCGAGAGGTTAAACAGTTGAGGAATAAGAGTATAGCCTTAGTGAAAGTGTTGTGGCAAAAAGACGATGTAGAAGAGGCTACGTGGGAACTAGAAGAAGCAATGAGAGAACAACACCCAAACCATTTTTACCGGAAAGATTTTTGGGGACAAAAATCTCTAAAGAGGGGAGAGTTGCAACAACCTAATTTTGGGGCTAGTCGAAACAGTGGTTTCAAGAACACTAATCTGAAGTTGAATAAAATTAGTTTTAATATTATTTTATGTATTATGGCATAATTATATGAGGGTATGAAAATTTTGGTGCATTAATTTTGAGGATTTCATGCTTAATTGCGAAAAAGGTCTAAATTGCATAAAGTGTGAAAGTTCTATTTTATAGGCTAAAAGTGTCTAATAGCTGTAGAATATTACTTTGAGGCCCTAAATGTGCAAATAGACCCTTAGAAAATGAGTGGCTAGCGATAGGGGACAAGAAATGTCAAAATTTGGTCAAAGTGGGTGAATTAGGTGACTAAATTGAAGGAAATAAATAAAATAAAGAAAATATGATATCATCCTTGTTCATTTTCTTCCTCCATCGAAATTACCAACAAAATAGGGGTTTGAGAACTCAACAATTTCAGTCAAGCTTCTCTCCTTGCAAGTAAGTGGTTTTGGTGTCCTTTCTTAATAATTTTTGTACTTTTGGGACCCTTGTAGCATGATCTAGCTAATGAGGGGACTATTTTGAAAAATGGTTGAAAGTTTAGGGACTTGATTGCTTATATTTTTTGCTGAGTTTTTATGGAAGAAAATGAATGTGAGAGGGTTAAAGAACAACTTTTGTGAAAGGTGTTTCCATGAAAACACCTAAAAAGGACCTATTTGTAAAGGTTGTAAATTGAGTAGAAAATGCATGAAATGATTGGTATTATGAATTTTTATAAGAGTAATAAATGTTTAGCTAGGCTTGTTTAATGAGGAAATGTGATGAAAAATGATTTACGAGCCTTGGGGCTAAATCGTAATTTTGCCAAAGTATAAGGGCAAAACGGTTATTTTTGCCTAAGTAGAAATTTTGAAGTGTCATGATTTATGTAGTGATTTAATGAGTAAATTTTATTATTATAGACCATGAAGAATCGGAATCAACCTTGACCAGGGAAAAGGCAAGGTTTTGGATTAAGTTGCGAATTAACATATTTTGCACTGAGGTAAGTTTATGTGTAAACGATACATCTTAAATACATATGTTGTTACCTATTGATGCATCGTATGGATGTAAATACTTATTGGTGAAATTGATTGGAAATGATAGAAAATGAGTAATTTTTGAATGCACCTCAGAATAGAAATGTGGATACGGTCAAATATCCGTAATTATGTAATTGTTGGTGGGCTGTGAGCGATACCACCTTGTTATCTATTCACGATGGGCTGTGTGTGATACCATCGTTTATATTATAATTTGGTGGGCTATGTGCGATATCACCGTAATTATCATTGTTGGTGGGTTGTGTGTGATACCACCCTATTATTGTTTAACGAGGGCTGTGTGTGCAACCACCCTGTTATTGTTTAATGGTGGGCTATGTGTTAAACCACCAGATACTTTGTATCATTTCGAAGGGTTCATTGAGAAATTTGGTTAAATAAATATTTCAAGTGGCTTTGTGGTGATAAGTGCAGGGCATAAGTACAAATAAATGTGAGTAATATATATAATATATGGTTGGGATGTGATAAGAGTTGAGATAAGTAAGCATGATTATGAAAATGTGAATTGTTCTTACACAGTATGTAATATTTTTCATTAATTCGCATATGGTATAATGCTTATTGTTTACATGTAGACTTACTAAGCTTAAAGCTTACTCCCTTCTCTTTTCCCTTGTTTTATAGTGTCGAAGAGCTAGCTCGGGATACAGAGATAAGTAAAGGATCACCCACACTATCAGTTCATCTCAGTATAGTTAGACTTAGCATTTTGAGTATGGCATGTATAGGGACTAGACTTAGTTGAATGTCATATTGTTTTGGCCAGATGTGTTGGCTCATTCAAAGATGAACTCTTTTTTATAAGGCCATAGTTGATGGCTCTTTATTATTAATCTATGAAAAGATGAGGTTATTCATGATTATGCAAGTAGCATGTTGATTTATTTGGTTTAATTATGCCTGTATGGGTTGGGGTGATAGAAAGAGATTGGTAATTGCCTTGTTCTTGTCCACACGGGTAGACACACGGGTATGTGTCTAGGCCGTGTGTGACACACAGTCAGCCTCATGGGCGTGTGGTTTGGCCATGTGTCCCCTTGCATGCTAGGTTTACAAGTCAGTATGTTCAGTAGTAAACACATGGGCAGAGACACGATCATGTGTCTCAGCTGTGTGGAAGGCACAGCCACAGACATGGGAATGTGCCCAGGCCATGTGAAGTCTGCACCTAAATTTTGAAATTTAATTCGCCACACGCCCGAAGGACACATGTGTGTACATTGGCCGTGTGACATTTATGGGGTGATGACGTCATAAATAGAATGCCAAGGTTTTTGGCATACGGGCTAAGACACGGGCGTGTCGAGGTCGTGTAAGGGACACGGGCGTGTGTCTGGCAGTGTGAAAACCCCTGTAGGTTCGAATTGAGAAATAATTTCACACGAGTGTGGAACACGGGCATGTGATATGCCATACGGGAGTGTGGACTGTTTAATGAAAATTTTTTAAGACTTTTAGGGATCTCTTAAAGAGTTTGATTTGATCCCGAACTATTCTTTAAGCGTGATTTAGGCCTCGTAGGCTTGTTTAAGAGATGTTACAAAAATTTTTAATTTGGAGTGGAAGGTCATGTCTTGGTATTGCATAATTGTTTGCATATAAGTTTAGTAATGCCTCGTACCCTATTCCAGTCTTGAATAAAAGTAAGGAGTGTTATAGCTGGACACACGGGCGTGTGGTTGGCCGTGTGACCCAAGTCAGTATGTATGCCCTATTTTCATACGGCCTGAGAAACGGGTGTGTGACCCCTGGATGGTTGAGAATTTTTCTAAATTTTCAAAAATTTTCCAAGTTATCGGTTTAGTCCCGAACCACTTCTAAAGCATGTTTAAGGCCTCATAGACCCTTATTAGGGACAATGTGATTGTGATTAAATGATATTGGAGTATGAATGCATAAATGTATGGATTATGTATGTTATATGATGTGTATAGATTGATAATACCTTGTAACCCTACTTCGACGACGGATAGGGTTAGTGGTGTTACATTTATTGGTATCAAAGCTACGGTTTAGGCAATTCTAGAACTAACGTAGTATGTGTGAGAGTCTAGCTATACATGCCATATATACTCTACGATAGTGTAATGATTCCTGACAGCTTAAATTGTGTTTTTGTATAGTAATGGATCCCGACCGAGCGATAACTGATGATGTAGAGAGTAATGCACCTACTCCCGCTCAAGGGACAGCCCCTTTCGAATCTAGACCCATGTCTAGTAGTCACGGAGGTGAGGCTAAAGAAGCCTTTTTCCAGATGATGAATGAGTGGTTCACTCAATAGGTCCAAAAAAATCTGGCTGCTCAACAACCTCCAACCCTTCCTATTCCCCAAACTGTACCTATAACTCTTCAAGGATTCGAACTTTTAAGATTGAATAAGCCTCTTGTTGATAAGATCCGTAAATAAAGGGCTAAAGAGTTCAGGGCTAATGTTGACGATGACCCTGAGAGAGTTGAATTTTGGCTTGAAAATACTATCCGAGTGTTTGATGAACTTTTGTGTACGCTAGCTGAATGCTTAAAGTGTGCTATTTCTCTTCTGAGAGACTCTGCGTATCCTTGGTGGAATACTTTAGTGTTGGTAGTGCCGAGAGAAGCGAGTGACCTAGTAATTCTTTCAGACCGAGTTCTAGAAGAAATACATCAGTCAAATGTTCCTTGACCAAAAGAATAAATAATTTTTAAAATTGAAACAAGGCCGTATGATCGTAACTGAATATGAAAGAGAATTTGTATGGTTGAGTAAGTATGCTCGAGAATATGTTTCTACCAAAGAGATAATGTGCAAGCGGTTTGTCGATGGGCTGAACGAAGCCATTAAACTTTTGGTTGGGATATTGGATTTAAAAGAATTCGTTGTGTTAGTTGAACGTGCTTGCAAAGCTGAAGAACTGGGAAAAGAAAAGAGAAAGGCTGATTCGGAAGCTAGAGATTCGAGAAAGAGATTGATGAATAAACCCTATCACTCTTCATCAAAGAAATCCCGAGACTCGTATAGTCGATCGAATGCACCAGTGGAGTACTTTAATAGATATCGTGGGAATAAATTTACAGGTTCAAAAACTCCAGCTATGTTAGTGGCAAGTGTGGGTAATGTTAGACCGAACAACCCTAAATATGGACGATGTGGAAAATGACATTTTGGAGTGTAGACTGAATGATAGAGCCTGTTTTAGATGTGGTTCAGATGAACACTTCATTCGAGATTGTCCTAAGTTAGGTGAGAAAGATAAATCTTAGAGTGCAAGTCAAAACAACACGATTGCGAGAGGAAGACCATTTTGTAATGTTGGAAATGTGAGTGGTGGTAGAGGCCGAATCTGTCTTATGGAAACCGTGTTTCACGGGCCTCAACTCTTAATTCACATTTGTTTCAATTGTTTATTATGGTTTTATTTGATTTTCATATTTGATAAATTAATTATAAATAATTCTGTTCATATTTATTTTATATGTGTTTATTTGTAATTAATTATTTGTGTTCGTTAACGTGTTTTGTCTAATAATCTTAAGATAGATATGTGTTATTTTTTGTTATTCTCTAATCCGAGACAGACGAAACGCCAAGGTGAGAAAGAAAAAAAAAAGGTGAATAAAATCTGTTTTGGGTTTATTCCCGCCATTCAACGGATTTTATTCTGATTTTGATTTTTATTTCCAAAAACAAGTTTTTTAAATTAGAATAAAATCTATTTCGGGTTTATTCCCGCCGTTCAATGGATTTTATTCCGATTTTGATTTTTATTTCCAAAGACAAGTTTTTTTTAAATTAGAAGAAAATCTGTTTCGGGTTTATTCTCGCCGTTCAACAGATTTTATTCTGATTTTTATTTTTATTCCAAAACTATGTTTTTTAAATTAGAATAAAATCTGTTTTGGGATTTATTACTGTCGTTCAGTGGATTTTATTCCTTTTTGATTTTACTTCCAAACAAGAAATTAAATTGAATAAAATTTGTTTCGGGGATTTATTTCTGCCGTTTGACGATATTTTATTCAATATTAATTTGTTTCCAAACGAAGACTTAATCAAATAATTCTATTTCGAGATTTATTCCCACTGTTTAACAAAATTTATTGTGATTTAATTACTTAATTTTGTTTTGGGATTTAGTCCTTCCGTTAAACAAAATTAATTTTGATTTTGTTTCAGAAACTTAATTTTGTCGTTTAACAAAATTGAAGGGAAATTTTCCATTTTTTTGCCTAATTATGGCTTTAAATTGTGAATTAAAAAGAAATTTATCAATGGTGAAATTCAAAAGACAATATGAGAATGCATGTCTAGGATTTGTTCTTTGAAAGAGTTGGTATTAAAGCGTGCGGAGTGCACCACCTCTTTTTTAGGGTTACCTACCTGGTGCATTGTTTTATTTTATTTTTATTAAACCGCATAAACTTTTGTTTTGGGTTTTATTAGATTCTTGTCGTCTAACATAAGTTGATAATTTTCTAATTCTGATTTTATTCTTGACAGAAAATGAAAACTCCCATCAATGCTGTGGAAGATATGGACTTATGTGCTGTGATTTTTGAAGTCAACATGGTTGATTCAAATCCAAGGGAATGGTGGCTTGATATAGGTGCCACACGTCATAAATGCTGTGAGGAAGACTCTTTTTTTGAGTTGGAACCTTGTGAAAATGGGAAGAAGCTCTATATGGGCAATGCTATAACTTCCAAGATCAAGGGGAAGGGTACTGTGGTTTTGAAGATGACTTCTTGCAAAGAACTTAAGCTTCAAAATGTGTTGTATGTGCTTGACATACACAAGAACCTTGTTTCTGGGACACTCCTTAGTATACATGGCTTTAAGTTGGTGTTTGAATCCCAAAAGCTAGTTTTGTCTAAAGGGGGAATGTATGTGGGAATGGGATATGTATTAAATAACATGTGGAAACTTAATGCAACCTTTATAAAAGTAAAGACAATGAATAAAAATGTTGATTCTTCCTCTATTTATATGCTTCAGTCATTTGATTTATGGCATGATAGGCTCGGACATGTTAATTATGACACGTTACAAAGATTAATTAACTTGGAGCACATTTCTTCATTTCACATTAATTATAAACATAAATGTGAAATGTGTGTTGAGACAAAATTAACAAGCTTCATTTCAAACTATTGAAAGAAGCACAAAACCAGTTGATCTAATACATAACGATGTTTGTGACTTAAAATTTGTTCAAACAAGAGGAGGGAATAAATATTTTGTTACCTTCATTGATGATAGCACAAAATATTGCTACATGTATTTGCTTAAGAGCAAAGATGAAGCTATAGAGAAATTTATTTTCTATAAGCAGGAAGTTGAAAACCAACTTAATAAAAAGATTAAGATGGTAAAAAGTGATCGTGGTGGTGAATATGTTGAACCATTCGGTGAATACTGTGCACAACATGGTATTATTTATGAAGTGACACCATCATATTCTCCTCAATCAAATGGAGTAGCTGAGCAAAAAAATTAGACTTTAAGGAAATGATGAACGCATTGCTAGGAAGCTTTGGGTTATTACAAAACATGTGGGGGGAAGCTATTTTATTAGCTAATTACCTTTTAAATAAGGTTCCCCACAAGAAAAGGGACAAGACACCATATGAATTATGGAAAGGTAGAAAACCTTCCTACAACCACTTGAAAATGTGGGGGTGTCTTGCAAAAGTAATGGCTCCGTTACCAAAGCAAATGAAAATAGGTCCTAAAACCATGGATTGTATTTCTATCGGCTATGTAGATCATAGCAATGCATATAGGTTTCTTGTGTATGAATTGAAAATTCTTGACATTCATAAGAATACCATATTGGAATCAAAGAATGTTTCATTCTTTGACGGTATCTTCTTGTGTAAAGCTAGAAAATTTGACTCAAGTTCAACAAAAAAAACTTCAGAGACTATAGATGAAAATAGTCCTGACGAGGCTGAAACTGAGATAGAGCCAATGAAAAGTAAACGAGCAAGGGTAGAAAAGTCTTTTCGATCAGATTTTCTAACCTTTATGCTAGAGGCTGAACTTCAAATGTATTATGATGCTATACGATCATCCGAAAGCACCTCATGGAAAGATGCTATTAAAAGTGAAATTGATTCCATCATGCAAAATCATACATGGGAATTAGTGGATCTTCCTTCGGGAATTAAACCACTAAATTCTAAATGTATTTTCAAACGGAAAATGAAAGCAGATGGAATAATTGATAAGTACAAGGCTAGATTGGTTATAAAATGTTATAGACAAAAGGAAGGCCTTGACTACTTTGATACTTTTTCTCCAGTATCTAGAATAACTTCCATAAGGATGATACTTGCAATTGCCACTTTATCGAATCTAGAAGTACATCAAATGGATATTAAAACAACTTTCCTAAATGGAGATCTTGATGAAGAAATCTACATGATACAACCTGAGGGTTATGTAGTTCCAGGAAAAGAAAGGAAAGTCTATAAATTGGTGAAGTCCTTATATGGACTTAAACAAGCACCAAAACAATGGAATGAAAAGTTTGATAATGTCATGATGACAAATGGCTTCAAGATTAACGAGTGTGACAAATGTGTATATGTTAAAACTACCGATATTGGATATATAATCTTATGCTTATATGTTGATGGCATACTCATTATTGGAAGTAACAATAAAATGGTAAAACGTACCGAAGGCATGTTAAATTCAAGATTTTACATGAAAGATATGGGACTAGCTGATGTAATTTTGGGTATCCAAATTAAAAGGTTATCTGAAGGTCTCATATTGACTCAATCACACTATGTGGACAAGATTCTTGAGAAATTTAGTAAGGATGATTCCAGTATAACCAGAACTCTAATTGATACGAGCCAACATCTGTCTAAAAACAGAGGTGAAAGCATTAGCCAAGCAGAATATGCTAGGGTCATAGGCAGTCTAATGTACCTTATAAGTTGCACTAGACCAGATATTGCTTTCTGTAACAGTCCGGTTTATACCCTAGTCGGAATAGTAGTTTTGGGACCACAAATTCAAGTTCGTATAATATTTTAATATAATTTTCTGTACCGTTGATATGTGATTAAGCATGTGCAGAATTATACGAAATGGTATGTCTTATGTGTTATGAATGTATGGTGAACATTTTTGGAAACTTGGAAATATTAAGTTTAAAAGAGGAAAGGAAACATTTTTGGAAACTTGGAAATGTTAAGTTTAAAAGATGAAAGTGAACATTTTTGGAAACTTGGAAATGTAAGGAAATGTTTTAGAAATGTTAAGTTTAAAAGAGGAAACTAAAACAAGGTGGCCTTAAGAAAATTAGTAGAGGGAATTTGACACACAATTGGGATTGGAAAAGTGGCTTGGAGATGCCACTTAAGGCTCTGGGAATGACGCCATACACAGTGCAAGGAGGGCTTGTGTTCGAGTCGCGAGGGGAGCGAATGAAAGTTTTATTTTGTGCCATGGAGAAAGGTAATGGACGGCATTAAGGAACTAAGGGAGGAGTTTAAATTCTTTTAAAATTTCGACTAAGGGGTAGATAAATGATGATTTATTTTAGATTATTTTCAAAGAGATAATTGAGGGATTATTCTTTAATTTTTAAATAAAGTGATAAAGATAAGAGAAGTGATGGCCAAGTAAGGGACACCAGGCCTAGTAATTTCGGCAATAGGAGGAAAAGAGAGGCCATTCATCATTCTTTTCTTTCTCTTTTTCTCTCTGCCGAATTTTCCTAGCAAAATCCTCTCTTCTCTGCTATTTTGCCAAAACTGAAAACTCTAGCAAAGCAAGCGATTTCTTCACCTTTCTTCTCTTCCTTTTTCTTTTCTCTCAACCGTCCAAAAGTCGAAAGTAGGTTCTCTTAGGCCTAGCCGATTGTCCATTAACACCAAAAGTCGAAACCTTTTTGATCACTATCTAGTCTCCATAGCCGAATATTTGTGGGACTTCAATCAAGGGTGTATAGACTTCTATAGTAAGGGTAAGGATCTATTATTATCATTATGTTTCTTTTCTTCAAGACCAAGATTAAGATTATAATGCTATTTGTATCTCTTGGCCAAAACTACAAAGGATCTTTCGGGATTTTGTCTATTGTCGACTACCAGGGAGAAGAGACTACTTTTTGGGATTTAAAGATTCAAGGTAAGGCATGTGAATATTCGGCCAAGGCCTATTTTTGGTGTTTTAGATCTAGTTCATATTTATTCAAAAGCCAGAACTAACTAAGTTAATTGATTCAATGTTGGAGGATTGAAGGAAGGTATATCACAAAGTTTTCGTGGATTTGATTTATAGTGAAATCGGCACCAAGGTAAGTTTTAGTGTACTAATCCTACTAGGATTTGGATTTATGCCCGAATGGCTCTTTACTAAGTATTAAATGATTGATTAAATGTAGAGATTTAAGATCTAAGGCATTAGATCAAGCTTTTGGATTTGGATTGGAAACCTTAAGCGAATCGGTGTGTTCCACACTATCTTTTAATAAGAATTATGGCTAAAATTTAATATGAGCATGTTTATAAGAAAGTGAATATGTCTAAAGTACCATGCTATGGAACAAAGTACTGTGCACGCTTCCTACTCCTACTAGGACTATGAAAAATATCATTAAGGCACACATATGAAACTATAAGTATGTGATTTAAGAGTTTGGCATGTTTTGTATGACATGGGCATATAGGATATTATGAAAAGGGAAGTGAATGTGGTGACCTAAGACCACAATATCGATTGTGGTGACCTAAGACCACGATATCGAATATGGTGTCTCATGACACAAAGTATGTATCTAGTGGCTATGCCACGAACTTTATAAGGGTGATGTGCACGTCGACTGCAACGACTGCCTTCGATGGTGTATAGCGGATGGAGGGTTGACTTAGTAGTCCCCACGGTGTGCAGGATGGTACGGGTGATGTGTAGCGGATGGCATGTAGGTTTGGGTTCGGGTTGCATCATTATTTCCTATCTGTTATATGAATATGAATGTAATATGTGAACATATGCCTAAATTGTTAAATTTTAGTGTTGGTTACACATTGAGTCTGTTTGAATCACCCCTTGTGGGATTACTTTTCAGGTGACGATCAGTGATGGGCCGAGTCGGCAGGGGCTTAGTGGAGGCCATGTGAAGTTCAGATTTTTCTTTGTTTTGGACTCTTTTTATTTTGAGTACTTTGAATTTATTTTTGGGAATTATTTGATGTAATAAGGCCATAGTTGAATTATTTTATTTTACTTCTACTTATCCTGCTACAAAATATTCTTTAAAAAAAAAAAGACTAAGTGAATATATCATGAACTAAACCCTAATTGTTTTGTCACCTAAAGGAAAAGGATTTCAAATATAAAATTTGCTTGTTTTCCAACCCGAGCCCAACCCAAAAACAATCTTTCTTTTAAATCACATCATTCTGTTTCCAATGCCACAAAAAAAAAATTTTGAACCGGTTTACATCGAGGAATATACTAGATCCGGTAAAAGCTCATGGGCCGGGTTTGGGGTGTTTCAATTTGATATCAGAGCCCAGTTTTAAACTCTCGGCCTTGGGTTTAAGGCCCAAAACATTTTCAAAGTTAAGCCCAAAAAGAATTTTTGTGAATTAAGCAGGATTTTCTGGCATGGTCCACTAAGTCTCCGACCCGAAGTCCACCAGGTAAGTACTCTGATCTCTTGGGTGATCTATATTATGATTTGTAGAAGGGTAGAAATGGAACGTAGAATAGAGATTTAGTACTTGAACCCTAGGGCTAGTTAGCCCAACAATTACATAAGACTTAAATGCCTAGTTGAATAAACCTGTGGTTAAGTCACGAGTTAGGTGTGGCAACCATGGTGCGCATGTCTAGGATTGGTTTGGTGGGAGCTTGGTATTTAAGCAGTCCGCGTGGCTCACCTCCTCTCCACTCGAATCCTACTTGGTGCGTAGCCTCGGTTCACCCTAACCAAGAGGACTTAAACACGGGCTAAACCCCTAACTAAAACCCAAAAGGGACTAGCCGTATTTTTTTATGAAAACCCTAGTTTTATAATCACCAAATTATCCCTTGAATAGTAGAAAAAACTTATTTTGGAAAATTTTCAAAATATTTCAGACTTATAAAAAAAATTAAAAAAGTACCCCTAGTGGTAAAATTACAAAAATGCCCTTGGTTTATGGAAATTTTCAAAATACCCACAGTTCTTATCAAAATTTCACTACTTTGCAACAACACTAATTTGGAAAACAAATTCTCAAAAACAACCCTCAAGTTTTGTAAATTCCAAAGTACCCTTGATTTATCAAGATTTACAAATTTACCCAAGTTAATTACCAAAATACCCTCAGATTTCAAAATTTCCAAAATACCCTCGGGAATGCAAAATTTCCAGTATACCCTTATTGAAAAAAACACCAAGGAACCTTATTTTGACAAATTACGAAAAATACCCCTGTAGGACAAATTACGAGAATACCCCTAGGATAGGAACAGACAGAATGTCCGAAGAGTGAATGTGTATGTGAGATACTATGGAATGGATGTGCTTTTCTGTGAATTAGGATAGAAGACTTGAAACTTTGAATGATCGAAAGAACCCCTATTAAACTTCCTGCCATAAAACTTCTTGTGGATAATTAGTGGAATAAGGGCTAATTCATAAAATTTCTTAAACCAGACTAAAGCGCGATCGTAGAAATGAGCTCTAGGGGACGTGGTCGCAATGTACGAGGACACGATTGAGGTAGAATGACCGTGTCGGAACCCGTTAGATCGGGATAAGGATCTGAGAATGAGGTACCACCGCCACCACCACCACCAGCTGTTGGTGTTGAGCAGCAAGATCAGACGGGAGAAGATGCTGTATCGCAAGCGGTGCTGCGAGTTCTTGAAATGGTGGCTAGTGCTGGAGGGAATATGGGAGCTCAAAAATCTGTACCCAAGCGACTCCGAGCCAACAGAGCTGAGGTGTTCGTGGAGTATTTGGTGTGGCATCCCAGTACAGCTGAATACTGGTTGGAGGCGACCGAGCGCATTATGGATGAGCTCGATCTGACTCCTGAGGAGAAGTTGAAAGGAATGGTGGCACTGCTACGCGATGAAGCGTATCAATGGTGGTTAACGATTCGGGATGGTACCACGGTGAGGATCGACACAGGAATATGTTAAGGCGGCATATCAAAAGAAGTATGTCAACTACGTTATATTGATGAGCAGAGGAAGGCATTTTTGGGGTGGTTCAAGGAACAAGTCGAGAGCAGAGTAACGGTTGAATTTATGAGGTTAAGCCGGTATGCTCGAGGAGTGGTGTCAACAAAGCATGAGCAGTGTGTCCAGTTTGAGGATGAACTAAAGGATGACCTGAGGTTGTTAGTCACTCCACATCAAGAGCGGGAGTTTTTTACTTTAGTAGAGAAAGCTAAGATAGCGGAAGGAATTAAGGACTCTGTGAGGCAGAACACGGACCGGAATAAGCAGAAGAGAGGATTTGGGTCATCTGGATCTTCTGGGAATGCTCAGAAAAGGCCTAGAGCTGATGGACCTCAAGGTCAGCAAACTGGTACTAGAGGGCAATACCGTACTTGTGAGCAGTGTGAGAAGAAACACTTAGGCGAATGTTAGAAGAAGACAGGTGGGTGTTTCAGATGTGGGTCAAAGGACCATATGATTAAGGACTGTCCGATGAGACTAGATGGGAATCATCCAGTAGCTCAGAATGTTAATCAGGCTGGTAGAGGTGGATAGCAGCCTCAGCGAGGTCGTGGTCCAAATAATCGAGGAAATGGTACTGGTAGAGGACGTGGAACATCGGGCAGAGGTGTTCTTTGAAGCTAGACAATCGGGTTTGGTTTACGCAAGACGCTGTAGGAGGATGGAGACACACGGACGTCATAATCCAGACGTTCCTCATTCATGGCAAGCTCTATTTTGCTCTTATTGATGTGGGCTCGACCCATTCTTATGTTGCATGTAGTGTAGTGGAAACACTAGGCCTACACTCTGAACTTTCGATAGGGAGATGGTGTAGTAAGCCCATTAGGCCAGCTCGTAGTGGTGGATAAGATCTTTGAGTGTATCCCTAGAAATTGAGGGAGTGAGCTTTGGTGACTTAATGGAGTTACCTTCGGAGAATTTGACCTCATACTTGTTATGGATTGGTTAGTAGAGCACCGGGCCGTGTTGGATTGTGCGGCTAAACAAATGGAACTAAGGACCCCGGAAGATGAAGTGGTAGTAATGATAGGAGAAAGAAGAAACTACTTGTCTAACGTGGTTTCGGCATTGAAGGCAGAGAAAATGGTTCGGAAAGGATGCAAGGCATTTTTGGCCTTTGTTAGTGTTGTGGATGCGATGGAAGGGGGAATTCATGGAGTTAGAACGATAAGGTACTTCATGGATGTTTTTCCAGAGGAGTTACCCGGAATACCCCCAAATAGGGAGGTGGAATTTGGAATAGACTTGCTACCGGGAACAGCTCCTGTGTCAATCGCTCCATACCGAATGGCGCCAAAAGAGTTAGTTGAGCTCAAGGCTCAAATTCAGGAATTACTTGACCGTGGGTTTATCCGGCCCAGTGTGTCTTCGTGGGGAGCACCAGTCTTGTTTGTGAAGAAGAAGGACGGAACTATGCGAATGTGCATAGATTATCGTCAGTTGAATAAGCTGACCATCAAGAACAAGTATCCTTTGCCAAAGATTGATGACTTGTTCGATTAGCTTAAGGGGGCGGCAGTGTTCTCAAAGATCAACTTAAGGTCAGGATATCATTAGTTGAAGGTAAAGGAGACGGATATCCATAAGACAACCTTTAGGACAAGATACGACCATTTTGAGTTTGTAGTAATGCCGTTTGGGTTGACCAATGCCCCAGCCGTGTTCATGGATATGATGAACGTGGTTTTCAACCCTATTTGGATCGATTCATCGTTGTGTTCATCGACGACATCCTAGTGTACTCCAAGTCAGAAGAGGAGCATGATGAGCATCTCCGGATTGTGTTGCTAGTGTTAAGGGAGAAAAAGCTCTATGCCAAATTCAGCAAGTGTGAATTTTGGCTTAAAGAGGTGGCATTCTTAGGACACGTGGTATCTGCTGAAGGAATAAGGATGGATCCTAGAAAGATTGAAGCGGTGTTGGATTGGAAACCACCTAGGTCAGTGGCTGAGATTCACAGTTTCTTGGGATTGGCAGGCTACTATAGAAGGTTTGTAGAAGGATTCTCATCGATAGCCGTGCCTTCAACAAAGTTGTTAAGGAAGGAAGTACCCTTTGTATGGACGGATAAACAGCAGGAGAGCTTTGAAAAGCTTAAGAGGGTTTTGACTGAAGCTCCAGTGTTGATTCAGCCGGAGGCAGGAAAGGATTTTGTGGTGTATTATGACGCTTCGCATACGGGATTAGGATGTATTCTGATGCAGGATGGTAAAGTAGTCGCTTATGCGTCTCGACAGTTAAGGCCGCATGAGGTTAACTACCCAACCCATGACTTGGAGTTGGCGGCAGTGGTCTTTGCCTTGAAGATGTGGAGGCACTATCTTTATGGAGAAAAGTCGATAATCTACATTGACCACAAGAGCCTTAAGTATCTGCTGACTCGAAGGAGTTAAACTTAAGACAATGAAGGTGGGTGGAATTCTTGAAGGATTATGATTGCTCAATAGAGTATCACCCGCAAGGCGAATGTGGTAGCAAAAGCGCTAAGTCGAAGGTGGTGTCGGATCCGAGGCGTCATTCGCACTCGGAGTTTGTATGATGATGGAAGTCTGCTGGCAGAATTGCAAGTCAAACCAACATGGTTGAATGAGGTAAAAGAAAGTCAGTTGTTGGATGAGGACCTAAGTGTTAAGTTACAACAAGTATAGAATGGAGAGTTAGAGGACTATGGTGTTAGTGATGAGGGATTATTGTGCTTCAAAGGAAAGGTCTGTATGAAGAGGGACGAGGAGTTAAGACAGAGGATTCTTAGGGAAGCGCATGGTAGCCCTTATGCTATGCATCCCGGAGGCACCAAGCTATCTGAGGATCTAAGGAGCAGCTTTTGGTGGCTTGATCTTAAGCGGGAAATTACTGAATTCGTGGGGAAATGTCTGACGTGTCAGCAAGTTAAGGCTAAACACCAAGTTCCATCGGGATTGCTTCAGCCAATTGAGATTCCACAGTGGAAGTGGGAAAGAATTACCATGGACTTCGTTAGTGGGATTCCACTTATACCTACTAAGAAGGACTCAGTATGGGTAATAGTGGACCGTCTGACCAAGTCTGCAAGACTTTATCCCAAAGAAGAGTTGATTATTCTCTTGAAATTGGCTAAATTATATGTGGCAAAAATTGTGAGGCTACATGGAGTCTTTGGTGTCTATCATTTGGATAGAGACCCAATATTTACGTCTCGATTTTGGAGGGCACTTCATCAAGCTTTAGGCACTAAGTTGGATTTCACTCGGCTTTTCATCCACAATCGACAGGCGATCGAACGGGTAATCGGTGTTAGAAGATATGTTGAGGGGTGTGTGATGGATTTCAGAGGAAGTTGGGAAGAATATTTGCCTCTAGCGAATTTGCGTACAACAATGACTATCAAGCTAGCATTCGGATGGCACCGTATGAAGCGTTGTATGGTCGGAGGTGTCGAACTCCTACGTGTTGGGTGAATTAGGGAACGTCAAGTTTGGGACCAAAATTAGTAGCAGAGTCTGAAGAGAAGGTTGAGATAATTTGTGCACGGTTGAAGGAAGCATCTGATAGGCAGAAGTCATAAGCAGATCTTAAATGGAAGGAAATCAAATTTGATGTGGGAGACCAGGTATTCCTTAAGGTTTCACCTTGGAAGAAGGTGATGAGATTCAGTCGCAAAGGGAAGTTAAGTCCAAGGTTTATAGGACCCTATTGAGTGTTGAAGCGAGTTGGACCAGTGGCATACTAGCTAGAGTTGCCACCAGAGTTGCAGCAGATGCACGATGTATTCCATGTATCCATGCTACGTCGCTACCGATCGGATCCATCTCATGTGGTCCCAGTTGAAGAAATGGAGCTAAGGCCAGACTTATCCTACGAGGAAGAGCCGATTTAGATCTTAGAACGAGACGTGAAAATATTACGGAGGAAGTCAGTTCCCCTAGTCAAAGTGTTGTGGCGCAATCATGGATCGGAGGAAGCTTCATGGAAGCCAGAAGAGGCAATGCGACAGTAATACCCTCATTTATTTTAGCCAGGCAATTTTGAGGACGAAATTATTTTAAGGGGGTAGAACTGTAACATCCTAAAAATGGGCCTATGCATTTTCGATTTAATTATACGAAATGGCATGTCTTATGTGTTATGAATGTATGGTGAAAATTTTTGGAAACTTGGAAATGTTAAGTTTTAAAGAGGAAAGTGAACATTTTTGGAAACATGGAAATGTTAAGTTTAAAAGAGGAAAGTGAACATTTTTGGAAACTTGGAAATGTAAGGAAATGTTTTAGAAATGTTAAGTTTAAAAGATGAAACTAAAACAAGGTGGCCTTAAGAAAATTAGTAGAGGGAATTTGACACACAATTGGGCTTGGAAAAGTGGCTTGGAGATGCCACTTAAGGCTCTGGAATGACGCCATACACAAAGGCAAGGAGGGCTTGTGTTCGAATCATGAGGGAGCGAATGAAAGTTTTATTTTGCGCCATGGAGAAGAGGTAATGGACGGCATTAAGGCACTAAGGAGGAGTTTAAATTCTTTTAAAATTTCGACTAAAGGGTAGATAAATGATGATTTATTTTAGATTATTTTCAAAGAGATAATTGAGGGATTATTCTTTAATTTTTAAATAAAGTGATAAAGATAAGAGAAGTGATGGCCAAGTAAGGGACACCAGGCCTAGTAATTTCGACAATAGGAGGAAAAGAGAGGCCATTCATCATTCTTTTCTTTTTCCTTTTCTCTCTGCGAATTTTCCTAGCAAAATCCTCTCTTCTCTACTATTTTGACAAAACTGAAAACTCTAGCAAAGCAAGCCGATTTCTTCACCTTTCTTCTCTTCCTTTTCTTTTCTCTCAACCTTCCAAAAGCCAAAAAGGTTCTCTTAGGCCTAGCCGATTGTCCATTAACACCAAAAGTCAAACCTTTTGATCACTATCTAGTCTCCATAGCCGAATATTTGTGGGACTTCAAGCAAGGGTGTGTCGACTCCTATAGTAAGGGTAAGGATCTATTATTATCATTATGTTTCTTTTCTTCAAGACCAAGATTAAGATTCTAATGCTATTTGTATCTCTTGGCCAAAACTACAAAGGATCTTTCGGGATTTTGTCTATTGTCGACTACCAGGGAGAAGAGACTACTTTCGGGTTTTAAAGATTCAAGGTAAGACATGTGAATATTCGGCCAAGGCCTATTTTTGGTGTTTTAGATCTAGTTCATATTTATTCAAAAGCCGAAACTAACCAAGTTAATTGATTCAATGTTGGACGATTGAAGGAAGGTATAGCACAAAGTTTTCAGGATTTGATTTATAGTGAAATCGGCACCAAGGTAAGTTTTAGTGTACTAATCCTACTAGGATTTGGATTTATGCCCGAATGGCTCTTTACTAAGTATTAAATGATTGATTAAATGTAGAGATTTAAGATCTAAGGCATTAGATCAAGCTTTTCGGGAGTTGGATTGGAAACCTTAAACGAATCAGATGTGTACCCCACACTATCTTTTAATAAGAATTATGGCTAAAATTTAATATGAGCATGTTTATAAGAAAGTGAATATGTCTAAAGTACCATGCTATGGTACAAAGTACTCAGGTACGTTTCCTACTCCTACTAGGACTATGAAAAATATCATTAAGGCACACATATGAAACTATAAGTATGTGATTTAAGAATTTGGCATGTTTTGTATGACATGGGCATATGGGATATTATGAAAAGGGGAAGTGAATGTGGTGACCTAAGACCACAATATCTGAATGTCGTGACCTAAGACCACGACATCTGAATATGGTGTCTTATGTCACAAAGTATGTATCTGGTGGCTATGCCACGAACTTTATAAGGGCGATGTGCACGTCATCGCAACGACTTCCTTCGATGGTGTGTAGCAGATGGAGGTTGACTTAGTAGTCCCTACTGTGCGAGGATGGTGCAGGTGATGTGTAGCGGATGGCATATAGGTTTGGGTTCGGGTTGCATCATTATTTCCTATCTGTTATATGAATATGAATGTAATATGTGAACATATGCCTAAATTGTTAAATTTTAGTGTTGGTTACACATTAAGTCTGTTTGACTCACCCCTTGTGGGATTACTTTTTAGGTGACGATAAGTGATGGGCCGAGTCGGTAGGGGCTTAGTGGAGGCCATGTGAAGTTCAGATTTTTCTTTGTTTTGGACTCTTTTTATTTTGAGTACTTTGAATTTATTTTTGGGAATTATTTGATGTAATAAGGCCATAATTGAATTATTTTATTTTACTTCTACTTATCCTACTACAAAATATTCTTTAAAAAAAAAGACTAAGTAAATATATCATGAACTAAACCCTAAATGTTTTGTCACCTAAAGGCAAAGGATTTCAAATATAAAATTTACTTGTTTTCCAACCCGAGCCCAACCCAAAAACAATCTTTCTTTTAAATCACATCGTTCTGTTTCCAATGCCACAAAAAAAAATTGAACCGGTTTACATCGAGGAACATACCAGATCCGGTAAAAGCTCGTGGGTCGGGTTTGGGGTGTTTCAATTTGTTAAGATACCTAAGTGTTTGGCTTTGTAAAAGTGAAGGACTTATGTGGCTATTAAACCATTATTTAGTTAGTGGATGAATAAGGACAAAAATATCCTTAATGCATGGTTGTTTTATTAATTAGTTGGAAAGTTAAATTAGTAAATGAAATAATATTATTGTTATAATGATAATAACATGAAAATAGGCCATTATCATTCTTCTTCTAGCTGAATATGGAAAGAAAAGAAAGAAAAGATTAAGTTGTTTCATTCGACCATTCCAAGCATAAATTAAGGTATGAAATTTGTTCGGTTTTGATAATTTCTACATTTTGCAATCGTTGTAGAGAGCTATCAAACGATGTCTCAATTTGATGAATTGATAATGTTTGTGTGAGATGCCATTGATGTTATGTTAAGCTTTTGATGATTTTGGTGTTAAATGAAAGATATGAGTTAGATGAACATACTTTGTTCTTGAATTTTGATGAATTTATTTGAATAGGGCTAAATTGAGAAAATGGTAAATTGAAGGACTAAATTACAAGTTTGATGAAAAATGTGGGCTTAAATGTGATGTATATGTATTCGGCTAAGCATGTGTATGTATGGGTTTTATGAATTTGATGTTTTAAGAAAAATGGACTAAATTGATAAAAGGTGCAAATGTGAGGGCTAAAGTATAAATAGCCCAAAATACATGTGTATGGATTGAATTGAATGGAATAGTGAATAAAAGGGTTAATTCTGAATATGTTTAGATCAAGAACCGAGGAAAACAGATTTAGATCGCGGGAAAATGAAAGTAACCGAGTAGCCGTTTTCATTCCGATAAACCAAATCCGAGGTAAGCCATTATGCAAATAAATTTATTTGTTTTTGGAATATGTATGTTTATGTGATTATTGATAGCGTTGAATGTTTACAAGATGATGTGTGCATAAATTTTAAGTTAAGATCGATATAGTGACAATGTCTGAGAAGTCCAGTACGAACCTAGGGATAAATAGGATTAACTATGTTATGACATAGGTATCTGTTTTGAATACGAGTAAGACCCGCCGAACAAATTGGCATTGATATACATTTACGTGTAAGACCACGCAGTGAAAGTGGTATCGATATCATTTACGAGTAAGACCATCGTGTGACAAATGGCATCGATATCTGATTACGAGTAAGACCCCGTCAGGGACAGTGGCATCGATATCTGTTTATGTGTAAGACCCTATCAGGGAGAGTGGCATCGATATCTGTTTATGAGTAAGACCCTATCAAGGATAGTGGCATCAATATCTGTTTACGAGAAAGGCCCTGTTAGGGACAGTGGCATCGATATCTACTTACGTGTAAGACCTTATCAGGGACAGTGGCATCGATATCTGTTTATGAGTAAAACCCTGTCTGGGACAGTGGCATCGATATCTGATTACATGTAAGACCCTGTAACACCCCAAACCCGGCCTATACGTCATTATCGAATCTAGTATGCTACAGGTTAAATCTTAAAAACTTTGCTTCGATGGGTTTTGAAAAGTCTCAATTTTTTTTCATTAATCGTGATATTTGTGAAAAAGTTTGAAGAACTTATCATTTGCGTCGGTTGAGTTTGAAAAGCCCATTTATCATTTCATTTTATTAATAAGACTTTGGAAAAACATAGGTTTATAAGCATGTGACTTATTAAGGGTGAAAATAAAATAAAGCGAGTAACACATAAATTGGAAACCTAAGTTATAGGGCCTTATTACAAAAATATTCCCAAAAATTTATATTTTAAACAAAAAGTCAAAGATAGTCTATGAAAATAACAATAGTCTTGATGGCCCCTCGAGTCCACCTTGGCTCCCATGTCCACGGTCTACTACTCATCTGTAGAGTGGGAAAAACATAAATGGGTGAGTCACAAAGACTCAGTGTGCAAAACTTGAAAACACATAAAAGCTTAGGGCCCACAGACACATTATGGGCCTTGGCCCATATACACTGGTAACAAAATATGTCATGCAACATGGCCTATCCCAAAACCTAAGAGTCCATCCTCTACACGCCCCCGTACCAACCATCACACCATGGGGATTTCTACAATCAACCCTCCATCCGCTACACACCACGTCGACAGCTGTGCTGCCTGTCATAAAGACCGATCGCTAATGCGAACCTTAGAAAATACATTTAGTATTTCAACAGCTATGCTTCTTGTCATAAAGACTGATCGCTAATGTGAACCTTTGTGGCAAAACCACCGATCGCCCCGCGACTTGCTTCCCTTCCATAAATCGATCAATCAATCCTATCCCATGCATACACACATACAAGAATCAAAACATCAAGCCATCTAATAGATCTCATACTTTCACATGCTTCAATACACATAGAAAAGTTTTTATGATTACATACCTAGCATCCCTTGCCTACCCTTTCTGGGTAACACGACTATTCATACATCCTCTCTTTCCGGCTTTTAGCCCATAGCATACATATAACATAACAAAGCTTATGTGTCAAGAATCTACACACCTTATTACGATTAAGATGACACCTTCTATGTCGACACTGTCAGAAGCCGATACGACTGCTATCTGCCTAAGATGCTGTTCAAAAGTCGGTCCACAACCCGACGACCAATCTCAAATAGCGAACACTGCTCATTTCTTAAACTTAGGGATTGGGTTTACGGACCCAATCCTCTCCTTTGCCTGATCCATATTTGATTCCATCCAAAAAGTCCTTGTCAGAATTACTATAGCGAAATAGGGTTGTTAAACCATATATGAGTTAAGATCTCAAATATGATAGCGAATCTAATAGGAATCTAAAGGAAACCCCCAAAATCGATAGGATACTTAGAGATTAACGGCTTCCAGCTTTTTGAGATCTGGATGATTCGATCTACTATGATTTCCCGAAGTGCTGCCCAAAAGAACATGTGATTAGAGAAAAAGTTAAACTAAAGATGACCTATCAATCAACTAGCCATTCGGCTATAGTCTCAAAACCGAAAGAGAAGGGAAAAAGAACAGTACAAAATTGGCACCTACCTTTACAGGGAATTCAGCAACTTCTAGGAGATTCAGGCTTTATAGAGAAATCGGCACAAGAGAAAAGAATGGAAAAAGAAAGTGAAGTGAGAGGTTTCGGCTTTTGAAGAAAGTGAAGATGAGAGAACGAATTGAGAGGTTTTGACTTTTGGAAAAGAAGAGAGAAACGAAATTGCGAGAGAAAGACTGGAATTTCTAAGACAGAGAATGAGGAAAAGAATAGGGTTCAAATGCGTAATTGAAGAGATACCACCCTATTTATAGAGAATTTCGCACTTGCTTATCAAAACCCAAAAGTGCCCTTCCCGATAACTAATAATTAATCAAATAATAGGGGAAATTTTGTCACCCCTTTAACATGAAGAAACCGATTCCTTCCCCCTCTAGGAGATGGAATTTCGGCCAACTCTACTCTCAGCAGATAGCTCCTATCTTTTCTCCTTTATCTTGATCTATTCACCTTTAGGAGAGGCCCAAATAACACCACCTCTCCCTACTGTTATCAGCATAATATCTACATTATCCAACAGATAAATCTTCCTATTCTAAAGCATCCTAGCCGCCCCCACTCTCCTCTCCTTTTAACGCTAAAAACAATTAAAATAAATAAGTGGGTAATGCGACTCGAACCTTGGATCCCCTTACTGCTTTTCACGCCACTGTCCACTGGGCCACTAGCCCATTTTTGTGTTTTAATTTGCGAACAATATCTTTTAAGCCCGGACCTATCTAGCTTTCCACTAAAGTGCCCAAACAGAAAATTTGATTAAGGCTTCAGCCCAAACCTGAGCCCAATCTGAACCCCTTAAACACTCTAATTATCATATTGAACATAACACACAACAAATGGATAGACCCATTAATTTAGGATGTTACAGACCCTGTCTGGGACAGTGGCATCAACATCCGACTACATGTGAGACCACGTCTGGGATGTTGGCTTTGTACAATTATTTCGAGTTTCTGAGTATTTTAATAAATTCTGAACTGTTCAATGAGTAAATCTGAGATATGAACAATTATGAAAATGTATACTCGTTTTTGATACGTTTGGTAAGTACACTTTGTGTGTATAAGAAGGTAAGCATTTTCTTAAACTTACCTAGATGAATTATGTAATTGAATATGGGATTGTAAGTGTACTATATGGATGGAAAAAGCTATGAACTAATAAAGTATGTAGTGTTATCCAAGTTTGAAAGATGAATGGTCTAAGTGAAGGTATTAAGAAGATTTATGATGGTGAAATTGAGCCAATAGTGGATTTAGATTGATTATACATTAGAATGTCCTTTTAGGACACGACCTTAGCACACGGGTGTGCTTGGTAGCCGTGTTGGTTTTGGCAGTAAATAGCCACGGGGAAGACACACGGGTGTGTCAAGTAGCCATGGGAGAGGCACGGCCTACCCCCACGGGTTTGCATCCCTTGTGTTTAGAAAAGTTTCTATTCTTTCATGAAATTTTTCATGTGTTTCGATTTAGTCCGACTCGATTTACAAGCATGTTTAAGGTCTCGATGACCTTCTTAAGGGACATTATGTTTGAGATTGATAAATGACTATATATAATTCTATAAATATTTTCGATCCGTCCGGTAACACTTCTAACCCTAATTTGGCAACGATTACGGGTTATGGATGTTATATTTGGTTGGTATCAGAGCTACGATTTAGTCGATTCTCGGACTAATGTAGTGTGTCAGAGTCTAGCTATACATGCCATATATTTGAACTGTGATAGTGTGATGAATCCTGACGTGTAAAATGTGATTTCTGTATAGCAATGGATCCTGAAAGAGCCGTAGCTGACGACGTAAAAAGTAATGCATCTGCTCCGTGCAAGGGACAGGGCCTTCTGATTCGAGGCCGGCTACAAGCGGTCAGGAAGGAGAAGCTAAACAAGCTTTGTTCCAGATGATGAGTGAATGGTTCACTCAATTTATGAGAAATAACTTGACTGTTTCACAACCCCCGCCTCCGATTAATCCCCCTCAGACTACAGTTGTGCCCTAGCTATGTATCCAATTCTGTTAAATAAGCCTCCGGTTGACAAGATCCGTAAGTATGGGGCTGAAGAATTCTGAGCTACTAATGCTGATGATGTTGAAAAAGCTGAGTTCTGGTTAGAAAACACGATCCGAGTATTTGATGAAATGTCACTAATTCCGGAAGAATGTATTAAGTGTGTGGTATCATTACTCCGAGATGCAGCTTATCAATGGTGAAAAACCTTAATTTCTGTTGTTCCGAGAGAAAGAGTCACATGGGATTTCTTTTAAATTGAGTTTAGGAAGAAATATATCAGTGAGAGATTTGTTGATCAGAAACGAAAGGAATTTCTGGAGCTTAAACAGGGTCGAATGGCTATTACTGAATATGAACGAGAGTTCGTGTGACTAAGTCAATATGCCCGAAAGTGTTTATCTTCCGAAGCTATAATGTGCAAAAGATTCGAAGATAGTCTTAATGAAGATATCCATTTGCTAGTCGGGATATTAGAAATAAAAGAGTTCATTACACTCGTTGATTGAGCATGCAAAGCTGAAGCACTTGGGAAAAATAAAAGAAAAGCTGAAATTGAATCCCGAGATATGAAAAAGAGATTTCAGAATAAATCATTTCAGTCTGCTCTGAAGAGATTTAGAGATGATCAAAGTCGTTTTAGTGATAACTCGAGACATTTGAACAGGACCTGAGATAGATCGCAAATGAGTTCCAAAACCCGTAAACTTCATGTGGCGATCTTTGGTAATGTTCGATCTGAGAGACCTGAATGTAAACATTGCGGAAAGAGGCATCCGGAAGTCTGCAGTTAAATGATAAAGCTTGCTTCGATGTGGATCGCTTGATCATTTTATCCATGATTATCCCGAGTCTATTGAGCCAAAGATATTCGAATCTGAGACTTGATAATGCACCTGGGAGGGGTAGGCCTTCAAAGAATACAAGAAATGTTAGTGGTAGTCAGAGATGCACGAGAGACACTGTGGTAAGATCTGAAGCTAGAGCGCCTGCCAGAGCATATGCTATTCGAGCACGTAAAGAAGCTTTATCACTGATGTTATAACGGGTACTTTTACTCTTTTTGATACTTCTGTGATTGCTTTGATAGACCCTGGTTCTACGCATTCGTACATATGCATGAATTTAGTATATGGTAAGACTTTACTGTAGAATCTACTAAATTTATTATAAAAGTATCGAACCCCTTAGGTAAAAGAATCCTTATGGACAAAGTATGCAAGAACTGTTCGTTAATGTTTCGAGATATCTATTTCCTTACTGATTTGATGCTTTTACCGTTTGATGAGTTCGATATTATTCTGGGTATGGATTGGTCGTCTTTGCATGATGCTATTATGAACTACAAAAGAAAGACTATAGATTTGAGATGTCCGAATAATGAAGTTGTACGAGTTGAGTCTAATGATTTGAGTGGTTTGCCTACTGTAATATCGATTTTGAAAGCTCAAAGTTATGTGAAAAAGGGTTACGAGGCATATTTTGCTTATGTAATTGATTCAAAAATATCTGAGAAGAAAGTTGAGTCAATACCTATTGTTTGTGAATTTTCTGATGTGTTCCTGAAGAATTATCGGGTTTACCTCCAATTCGTGAAGTCGAGTTTGGTATTGAATTGATGCCTGGTACTACACCTATTTCAATAGTTTCGTATATAATGGCACCATCAGAGTTGAAAGAGTTAAAGTCACAGTTGCGAGAGTTGACCGATAGAGGGTTTGCTAGACCGAGTTTCTCGCCTTGAGGTGCTCCTGTTCTGTTTGTGAAAAATAAAGATGGCACTATGAGAATATGCATTGATTACCGTCAGTTGAATAAAGTGACCATAAAGAACAAATATCCGTTACCCAGAATTGACGACTCATTTGATCAGTTAAAAGGAGCTACTGTATTTTCAAAGATTTGTCTGATGATAGTTCTGTGATAGCTGAATTGAGAGTAAAACTGTTATTTGTACAGTGAATATGTGATGCTCAGAAGGTTGATAATGAATTTTTGTTGAAACTAGCTCAGTGTGAATTAAATTTTGAATCTAAATTTCGAGTTGTTGATGATTGTTTGAGATTTCAAGATTGAATCTGTGTTCCGAGAAATTCGGAGCAAATTCAATTGATTTTGAGTGAAGCACATAACAGTCGTCTCTCTGTCCATCCGGGAAGTGCAAAGATGTATCATGATCTGAAGCAACACTATTGGTGGTCTGGCATTAAACGAGACATTTTCGATTTTGTTTTGAAATGTTTAGTCTGTCAGCAAGTAAAAGCTGAACATCAAGTTCCTTCTGGGTTGTTACAACCGATTCTGACTCCTAAGTGGAAATGGGAAAGAGTAGCGATGGACTTTATTTCTAGGTTGCCTCTAACTGCAAAAAAGAAAGATACATTTGGGTTGTAGTTGACCGATTGATGAAATCTGCCCATTTTATTTCGGTAAGATCTGACTATTCACTCGAGAGATTAGCCGAGCTTTATATTTATGAGATTGTGAGATTGCACGGGGTGCCACTATCCATTGTGTCAGATAGAGACCCGAGATTCACATCGAGGTTTTGGAAGAAATTGCAAGAAGCTTTGGTCACGAAATTGCATTTCAGTACAGCTTTTCATCCGAAGACGGATGGTCAATTCGAGCTAGTCATTTAGATTTTAGAGGATATGTTGCGATGCTGTATACTTGAGTTTATTGGTTCGTGGGAACAGTATCTGCTGTTGATCGAATTTGCGTACAATAATAGTTTTCAGACGAGCATCAAAATGGCACCTTATGAAGCTTTGTATGGACATAAATGTCGTACACCTCTGTATTGGACTGAGCGTAGTGAAAATAAGCTTCACGGGTTGATTTGATAAAAGATTCAGAGCAAAAGTGAAATTGATATGAAATTGTTTGAAAGCAGCATCTGATCGTCAGAAGTCTTATGCGGACTTGAAACAAAAAGAAATAGAATTTAAAATCGATGACAAAGTATTTCTAAAAGTATCTCCATGGAAGAAAGTGCTTTGATTCAGACGTAAAGGCAAACAGAGTCCGAGATTCATTAGACCGTTTGAGATCATTGAACGTGTCGGGCCTGTTGCATATAGATTAAAGTTGCCGTCTAAATTAGAAAAGATTCATAATGTGTTTCATGTCTCAATGCTTCGTAGATATCGATCTGATTCGTCACATGTGATTACCCATCTGAGACTGAAATTTGATCTGATATGACATACGAAGAGGAATCGATCCGTATCTTAGCTCGTGAAGTGAAAAAGTTAAGAAACAAGAAAATTTCGTTAGTAAAAGTACTCTGGCATCGTCACGGTATAGAAGAGGATACGTGGGAGCCTGAGGACTCAATGAGACAACAATATCCGATACTGTTTAACGGTAAGATTTTTGGGGATGAAAATCCCTAAAGGGGGAGAATTGTAATAGTTCAGTTTATACCCTAGTCGGAACAGTGGTTTAGGGACCACAAATTCGAGTACGTATAGTATTTTAATATTATTTTCTGTGTCGTTGATATGTAATTAAGCATGTGCAAAATTTTCGTATGTTAAATTGTCCGTCTATGTGTTTAATTTGACTAAAGGATTGAATTGCATTAAATGTGAAAGTGGCATGCTATTTGTTAAGATACCTAAGTGTTGTGGCTTTGTAAAAGTGAAGGACTTATGTGGCTATTAAACCACTATTTAGTTAGTGGATGAATAAGGACAAAAATATCCTTAATGCAGGGTTGTTTTATTTATTAGTTGGAAGGTTAAATTAGTAAATGAAATAATATTATTGTTATAATGATAATAACATGAAAATAGGCCATTATCATTCTTCTTCTAGCCGAATATTGAAAGGAAAGAAAGAAAAGATTAAATTGTTTCATTCGGCCATTCCAAGCATAAATTAAGGTATGAAATTTGTTCGATTTTTGATAATTTCTACGTTTTTGCAATCGTTGCTTAGAGAGCTATTAAACCCATGCCTCAATTTAATGAATTGATAATGTTTGTGTGAGATGCCATTGATGTTATGTTAAGCTTTTTGATGATTTTTGGTGTTAAATGAATGATATGAGTTAGATGAACATACTTTGTTCTTGAATTTTTTATGAATTTAGCTAAATAGGCTAAATTGAGAAAATGGTAAATTGAAGGACTAAATTACAAGTTTGATGGAAAATGTGGGCTTAAATGTGATTTATATGTATTCTGCTAAGCATGTGTATGTATGGATTTTGTGAATTTGATGTTTTAAGAAAAATGGACTAAATTGATAAAAAGTGCAAATGTGAGGGCTAAAGTATAAATAGCCCAAAATACATGTGTATGGATTGAATTGAATGGAATAGTGAATAAAAGGGTTAATCTGAATGTGTTTAGATCAAGAACCGAGGAAAATGAATTTAGATCGCGAGAAAGCGAAAGTAACCGAGTAGCCATTTTCCTTTCGATAAACCGAATCTAAGGTAAGTCATTATGCAAATAAATGTATTTGTTTTTGGAATATGTATGTTTATGTGATTATTGATAACGTTGAATGTTTACAAAATGATGTGTGCATAAATTTTAAGTTAAGATCGATATAGTGACAATGTCCGAGAAGTCCAGTACGAACCCAGGGATAAATAGGATTAACTATGTTATGACATAGGTATCTATTTTGAATACGAGCAAGACCCTGTCAGGAACAATGACATCGATATTTGTTTACGTGTAAGACCCTGTCAGGGATAGTGGCATCGATATCTGTTTACGAGTAAGACCCTGTCAGGGACAGTGGCATCGATATCTATTTACGTGTAAGACCCTGTCAAGGATAGTGGCATCGATATCTATTTACGAGTAAGACCCTATCAGGGACAGTGGCATCGATATCTGTTTACGTGTAAGACCTAGTCAGGGACAGTGGCATCGATATCTTACGAGTAAGACCTTGTCAGGGACAATGGCATCGACATCTATTTACGTGTAAGACCCTATCTAGGACAGTGGCATCAATATCCAACTACATGTAAGACCACATCTGGGATGTTGGCTTTGTACAATTATTCCGAGTTTCTGAGTATTTTAATAAATTCTGAACTGTTCAATGAGTAAATCTGAGATATGAACAATTACAAAAATGTATACTCGTTTCTGATCGTTTGGTAAGTACACTTTGTGTGTATAAGAAGGTAAGCATTTTCTTAAACTTACCTAGATGAATTATGTAATTGAATATGGGATTGTAAGTGTACTATTTAGATGGAAAAAGCTATGAACTAATAAAGTATGTAGTGTTATGCAAGTTTGAAAGATGAATGGTCTAAGTGAAGGTATTAAGAAGATTTATGATGGTGAAATTGAGCCAATAGTGGATTTAGATTGATTATAAGTTAGAATGTTTATATGCTAAGTTTATTTGTATTAAGACTTTACTAAGCTTTGTAAAGCTTACTCTTTGTGTATGTTTCTCTATTTTATAGGTCGTCAAAGCTACTGAATGCTCGGGACCATCAAGGATCATCATCACTCTACTAAACATATTTTGGTACCTTTAGAAAATGTATATAGTTAAATATGGCATGTATAGGCTAGTTATGTGTATATGTTTATGAAGTGAACTTGCCATGTGCTTTTGGTAAGTTTTTAGTTGATAAATGCTTAAATGAATAAGCTATATGACACAAATTTTGGTATGGTTTGGAGTATAAAGAATGGGTAAGTTATGAGTAAGCAAATGAATGAAGATATACTTTGGTTATATATATGTTTTGTCTTGAAAGTTGGCATGATTGAATTGGATAAGGAATGTATAAATTGAATGGTCAATTTAGTATGTTTTGGTTGCCATATATGCATATTATGATTTGGTATGTATTGCTTGTAGGTGAGACCTAAAATGGGTGGCATGTTGGTCTTGCAAGTGACCTATTGTGTCACGCGACCATGGCACACGGGCGTGCCTAGCAACCGTGGGGTAAAAGTTAGTAGCTAGCATTAAGAGTACATACCATGGTAGCAGGCGTGCCTACAAAGTTGTCTTGAGAAATGACGAGTAGTATGACCTTTTAGGATCTGACCTTAGCACACGGGTGTGCTTGGTAGCCAGGTTGGTTTTGGCAGTATATAGTCACGGGGAAGACACACGGGTGTGTCAAGTAGCCATGGGAGAGGCACGGCCTACCCCCACAGGCGTGTATCCCCTATGTGTAGAAAAGTTTTTATTCTTTCATGAAATTTTGCATGTGTTTCGATTTAGTCCTGACTCGGTTTACAAGCAAGTTTAAGGTCTCGATGACCTTCTTAAGGGACATTATGTTTGAGATTGATAAATGACCATATGATAATTCTGTAAATATTTTTGCTATGTCCGATAACACTTCTAACCCTAATCTAGCGACGGTTTTGGGTTAGAGATGTTACATTTGGTTGGTATAAGAGCTACGGTTTAATCGATTCTCGGACTAATGTAGCGTGTTAGAGTGTAGCTATACATGCCATATATTTGAACTGTGATAGTGTGATGAATCCTGACGTGTAAAATGCGATTTCTGTAGAGCAATGGATCCCGAAAGAACCGTAGCTGACGATGTAGAAAGTAATGCGCTGCTCCGCGCAAGAAAGCGATGAGCCTTCGACGGAGACCGGCTATAAGCACTCAGGAGGGAGAAGCTAAACAAGCTTTCTTCCAGATGATGAGTAAATGGTTCACTCAATTTATGAGAAATAACCTGACTATTTCGCAACCCCTGCCTCCAATTAATCCCTCTCAGAATATAGTTGTGCCATCGGCTATGTATCCGAATCTGTTAAATAAGCCTCCGGTTGACAAGATCCATAAGTATGGGGCTGAAGAATTCCGAGCTACTAATGCTGATGATGCTGAAAAAGCTAAGTTCTGTTTAGTAAACACGATCTAGGTATTTGATGAAATGTTACTGACTCCGGAAGAATGTATTAAGTGTGTGGTATCATTGCTCCGAGATGCAGCTTATCAATGGTGGAAAACCTTAATTTCTGTTGTTCCGAGAGAATGAGTCACATTGGATTTCTTTCAGATTGAGTTTAGGAAGAAATATATTAGTGAGAGATTTGTTGATCAGAAACGAAAGGAATTTCTAGAGCTTAAACAGGGCCGAATGACTGTTTCTGAATGTTCGTGCGACTAAGTCAATATGCCCGAGAGTGTATATCTTCTGAAGCTCTAATATGCAAAAGATTCGAAGATGGTCTTAATGAAGGTATCCGTTTGCTAGTTGGGATATTAGAAATAAAAGAGTTCGTTACACTCATTGATCGAGCATGCAAAGCTAAAGCACTTGGGAAAGATAAAAGAAAAGCTGAAACTGAAGCCCGAGATATGAAAAAGAGATTTCAGAATAAATCATTTCAGTCTCCTCCGAAGAGATTTAGAGATGATCAGAGTCGTTCTAGGGATAACGCGAGACATTTGAACAAGACCCGAGATAGATCGCAAATGAGTTCCAAAACCCCAGCAACTTCTATGGCCAGTGCTGGTAATGTTCGATCTGAGAGACCTGAATGTAAACATTGCGGAAAGAGGCATCCAGGAAGCTACAGATTAAATGATAAAGCTTGCTTTAGATGTGGATCGCTTGATCATTTTATTCGTGATTGTCGTGGGTCTGTTGAGCCAAAGACTGTTCAGAATTCGAGGCTTGATAAGGCACTTGGGAGGGGTAGACCTTCAAAGAATATAAGAAATGTTAGTGGTAGTCAGAGGTGCACGGGAGACACTTTGGTAAGATCTGAAGCTAGAACGCCTGCCAGAGCATATGCTATTCGAGCTCGTGAAGAAGCTTCATCACCTGATGTTATAACGGGTGCTTTTACTCTTTATGATACTTCTATGATTGCTTTGATAGACCTGGTTCTACACATTCGTACATATGCTGAATTTAGTATATGGTAAGACTTTGCCTGTGGAATTACTGAATTTGTTATAAAAGTATCGAACCGCTTAGGTAAAAGAGTCCTTGTGGACAAAGTATGCAAGAACTGTCTGTTAATGTTTCGAGATATCTGTTTCCTTGCTGATTTAATGCTTTTGCCATTTGATGAGTTCGATATTATTCTGGGTATGGATTGGTCGTCTTTGCATGATGCTATTGTGAACTACAAAAGAAAGACTATAGATTTGAGATGTCCTAATAATAAAGTTGTACGAGTTGAGTCTAATGATTTGAGTGGTTTGCCTGCTGTGATATCGGTTTTGAAAGCTCAAAGTTATGTGAAAAAGGGGTACGAGGCATATTTTGCTTATGTAATTGATTCAAAAATATCTGAGAAGAAAGTTGTGTCAGTACCTATTGTCTGTGAATTTTCTAATGTGTTCCCTGAAGAATTACAGGGTTTACCTCCGATTCGTGAAGTCGAGTTTGGTATTGAATTGATGCCTGGTACTACACCTATTTCAATAGTTCCGTATAGAATGGCACCATCAGAGTTGAAAGAGTTAAAGTTACAGTTGCAAGAGTTGACCGATAGAGGGTTTGCTACACCGAGTTTCTCGCATTGGGGTGCTCCTGTTCTGTTTGTGAAAAAGAAAGATGGCACGATGAGAATGTGCATTGATTACCATTAGTTGAATAAAGTGACCATAAAGAACAAATATCCGTTACCCAGAATTGAAGACTTATCTGATCAGTTAAAAAGAGCTACTGTATTTTCAAAGATTTGTCTGATGACAGTTCTGTGATAGCTGAATTGAGAGCAAAAATGTTTTTTTTTTTACAATGAATATGTGATGCTCAGAAGGTTGATAATGAATTGTTGTTGAAACGAGCTCAGTGTGAATTGAATTTTGAATCTAAATTTTGAGTTGTTGATGATTGTTTGAGATTCCGAGATCGAATTTGTGTTTCGAGAAATCCGGAGCTGATTCAATATTTTGAAGCACATAACAGTCGCCTATCTGTCCATGATCTGAAGCAACACTATTGGTGGTCTGGCATGAAACGAGACATTTTTGATTTTGTTTTGAAATGCTTAGTCTGTCAGCAAGTAAAAGCTGAACATCAAGTTCCGTCTGGGTTGTTACAACCGATTCTGATTCCTGAGTGGAAATGGGATAGAGTAACGATGGACTTTGTTTCTGGGTTGCCTCTAACTCTGAAAAAAAAAGATACAATTTGGGTCGTAGTTGACCGATTTACGAAATCTGCCCATTTTATTTCGGTAAGATCTAACTATTCACTCGAGAGATTAGCCGAGCTTTATATTTATGAGATTGTGAGATTGCACGGGGTGCCACTATCCATTGTGTCAGATAGAGACCCGAGATTCACATCGAGGTTCTAGAAGAAATAGCAAGAAGCTTTGGGCACGAAATTGCATTTCAGTACAGCTTTTCATCTGTAGACGGATGGTCAATCCGAGCGAGTCATTTAGATTTTAGAGGATATGTTGCGATGCTGTATTCTTGAGTTTATTGCTTCGTGGGAACAGTATCTGTCGTTGATCAAATTTGCGTACAATAATAGTTTTTAGACGAGCATCAAAATGGCACATTATGAAGCTTTGTATGGACGTAAATGTCGTACAACTCTGTATTGGACTAAGCTTAGTGAAAATAAGCTTCACGGGGTTGATTTGATAAAAGATTCAGAGCAAAAAGTGAAATTGATCCGAAATTGTTTGAAAACAACATCTGATCATTAGAAGTCTTATGCCGACTTGAAATGAAAAGATATAGAGTTTGAAATCGGTGATAAAGTATTTCTAAAAGTATTTCCATGGAAGAAAGTGCTTCGATTCGGACGTAAAGGCAAACTGAGTCCGAGATTCATTAGACCGTATGGGATCATTGAACGTGTCGGGCCTGTTGCATATAGATTAAAGTTGCCGTCTGAATTAGAAAAGATTCATAATGTGTTTCATGTCTCAATGCTCCATAGATATCGATCTGATCCGTCACATGTGATTACCCCATCTGAGACTGAAATTCGATCTGATATGACATATGAAGAGGAACCGATCCGTATCTTAGCTCGTGAAGTGAAAGAGCTGAGAAATAAGAAAATTTCATTAGTGAAAGTACTCTGGCATCGTCATGGTATAGAAGAGGCTACGTGGGAGCCTGAGGACTCAATGAGACAACAATATCCGATTCTGTTTAATGGTAAGATTTTCGGGGACGAAAATCCCTAAGGGGGGAGAATTGTAACAGTCCAGTTTATACCCTAGTCGGAACAGTGGTTTCGAGACCACAAATCCAAGTCTGTAGAATATTTTAATATTATTTTCTATGCCGTTGATTTGTGATTAAGCATGTGCAAAATTTTCGTATGTTAAATTGTCCGTCTGTGTGTTTAATTTGACTAAAGGATTGAATTGCATTAAATGTGAAAGTGGCATGCTATTTGTTAAGATACCTAAGTGTTGTGGCTTTGTAAAAGTGAAGGACTTATGTGGCTATTAAACCACTATTTAGTTAGTGGATGAATAAGGACAAAAATATCCTTAATGCATGGTTGTTTTATTTATTAGTTGGAAGGTTAAATTATTAAATGAAATAATATTATTGTTATAATGATAATAACATGAAAATAGGCCATTATCATTCTTCTTCTAGCCAAATATTGAAAGGAAAGAAATAAAAGATTAAGTTGTTTCATTCGGCCATTCCAAGCATAAATTAAGGTATGAAATTTGTTCGGTTTTTGATAATTTCTACGTTTTTACAATTGTTGCTTAAAGAGCTATCAAACCCATGTCTCAATTTGATGAATTGATAATGTTTGTGTAAGATGCCATTGATGTTATGTTAAGCTTTTTGATGATTTTTGGTGTTAAATGAAAGATATGAGTTAATTCTAAATATGTTTAGATCAAGAATCGAGGAAAACGGATTTGGATCATGGGAAAGAGAAAGTAACTAAGTAGCCATTTTCATTCCGATAAACCGAATCCGAGGTAAGTCATTTTGCAAATAAATGTATTTATTTTTGGAATATGTATGTTTATGTGATTATTGATAACGTTGAATGTTTACAAGATGATGTGTGCATAAATTTCAAGTTAAGATCGATATAGTGACGATGTCCGAGAAGTCCAGTATGAACCTAGGGATAAATAGGATTAACTATGTTATGACATAGGTATCTATTTTGAATACGAAAAGACTGCCGTGATGCGGCATCGATATTCATTTACGTGTAAGACCCGCCGTGATAGTGGCATCGATATTTGTTTACGAGTAAGACCGACAGGACAAAGGGCATCGATAGTCGTTTATGAGTAAGACCGCCGACAAAGCGGCATTGATATTTGTTTACGTGTAAGACCGCTGTGAACAAAGGGCATCGATATCTGCTATTTACGGTAAGACCGCCGTGATAGTGGCATCGATATCTCATTTACGGTAAGACCGCCGTGCAAAGGGCATCGATATCTATTTACGGTACGACCTTGTCGTGATAGTGGCATCGATATTTGTTTACGTAAGACCGCCGTGACAAAGGCATCGATATCTGCTTACGAGTAAGACCTACCGAGGTGACGATGGCATCGATATCATTTACATGTAAGACCTTGTCGGGACAATGGCATCGATATCTATTCTGAGTAAGACCCTATCGTGATAGTGGCATCGATATCATTTACGTGTAAGACCATGCGGGACAATGGCATCGATATCGATTACATGTAAGACCCCATCCGGGACGGTGGCATCAATCCGACTACATGTAAGACCACATCCGGGATGTTGGCTTTGTACAATTATTCGAAGTTTTGAGTATTTTAATAAATTCGAACTGCTCAATGAGTAAATCGAGATATGAACAATTACGAAAATGTATACTGCTTTTCGATCGTTTGGTAAGTACACTTTGTGTGTATAAGAAGGTAAGCATTTTCTTAAACTTACCTAGATGAATTATGTAATTGAATATGGGATTGTAAGTGTACTATATGGATGGAAAAGCTATGAACTAATAAAGTATGTAGTGTTATGCAAGTTTGAAAGATGAATGGTCTAAGTGAAGGTATTAAGAAGATTTATGATGGTGAAATTGAGCCAATAGTGAATATAGATTGATTATAATGTTAGAATGTTTATATGCTAAGTTTATTTGTATTAAGACTTACTAAGCTTGTAAAGCTTACTCGTGTGTATGTTTCTCTGCTTTATAGGTCGTCAAAGCTATCAAGGCTCGGACCATCAAGGATCATCATCACACTACTAAACATATTTTGGTACCCTTTAGAACATGTATATAGTTAAATATGGCATGTATAGGCTAGTTATGTGTATATGTTTCTGAAGTGAACTTGCCATGTGTTTTTGGTAAGTTTTGAGTTGATAAATGCTTAAATGAATGAGCTATATGACACAAATTTTGGTATGGTTTGGAGTATAAAGAATGGGTAAGTTATGAGTAAGCAAATGAATGAAGATATGCCTTGGTTATATATATGTTTTGTCTTGAAAGTTGGCATGATTGAATTGGATAAGGAATGTATAAATTGAATGGTCAATTTAGTATGTTTTGGTTGCCATATATGCATATTATGATTTGGTATGTATTGCTTGTAGGTGAGACCTAAAATGGGTGGCATGTTGGTCTTGCAAGTGACCTATTGTGTCACACGGCCATGGCACACGGGCATGCCTAGCAACCGTGGGGTAAAAGTCAGTAGCTAGCATTAAGAGTACACGGTCATGGCACGAGCATGCCTACAGGTTGTGCGAGAAATGGCAGTATATGACCTTTTAGGACACGGCCTTAGCACACTGTGTGCTTGGTAGCCGTGTTGGTTTTGGCCGTATATAGCCACGGGGAAGACACACGGGTGTGTCAAGTAGCCGTGGGAGAGGCACAGCCTACCCCCACGGGCTTGCATCCCCTGTGTTTAGAAAAGTTTTTATTCTTTCATGAAATTTTGCATGTGTTTCGATTTAGTCCCGACTCAGTTTACAAGCTTGTTTAAGGTCTCAATGACCTTCTTAAGGGACATTATGTTTGAGATTGATAAATGACTATATGATAATTCTGTAAATGTTTTCGATCTGTTCAGTAACACTTCTAACCCTAATTCGGTGACGGTTACGGGTTAGGGATGTTACACTTTCACTGTGAGTAGTTGAAGTAGATTCATATGCAATCTAGGGGGAAACCACTAGAAAACAATTGCGAGGATACTGAGATATCTCAGATATACTCGGGATTATGGATTACATTATTCTAAAGATCCTACTATTTTAGAAGGTTTTTTCGATGCCAGTTGGATATCTGATATTCAAGATATCAAATACACAAGTGGATGTGTCTTCACATTGGGAGGAGGAGTTGTGTCATGGAAATCCTTAAGACAAACGATTATAACTACATCGACAATGGAATCTGAGTTTGTAACTCTAGAAAAATCTGGAGAAAAGGAAGAATGGCTTCAAAATTTCTTGAAGGATATTCCTAACTGGCCAAAACTCGTGCCCACAATATGCATATATTGTGACAACCAAGCAACAATTGGTGGAGCACAGAATATAACGTATAATGGTAAGTCGAGACATATCCGTCGTTGATAGATATACCATTAGACAACTGATCTCAAACGGAGTTATCTCTATTGATTTTGTAAAATCAAAAGATAACATTGTGGATCTGCTAGCTAAAGGCTTCAATCGAGATTAGGTTAATAAAACATCAAAAGGAATGTGACTAAAGCCCATGAAAATAAAAGGCGCTATGTGATAGCACTAGAAAGAACATAGGTTTTCCTCCTTACTTATTGAATAAATTCTTCCTATTTATTTATCCTTAGCATATATTTTAGCATTTTTGGTTTAGTAAATTACATTTTATAACTTAGTGAATCTTAGCCTATTTTATCCTTAATTTTGCTATCTTTTTGCATTAATGTCGCTGCATGAGTTAATTCCGAATGCTTCCAGAATTGTCGCCGCACCTGGCATCTATCCAGATAAGAACTAAAAATGCGTGACTTGTCCAGTTTGGTATAACCAACCTATACGTACAAGGACATAATAATTCTGAGGAAAGGGCACCTGTACTGTTGGAAGAGGACATAAAAGGTTGAAGTCAGAAGAAAAAAGAAAGGAAAGCTTTTTCTTGACCATCATCTTCTTCATCCTACCTTGAAGCTTGCGGCTATGGCAGCTTAAGCCTCTCACGGGTGAGCCAACCTGAAAATTGATGCAGACTAGCTTCTGACGATGAGACTTAAGTGTGAGACAAGAGGGAATAGAGAGATTCATTCAAGTTGTCTAGGAATAGTATTCTCCACGAGATTCTTTCTTATTTCTTTCTAAATGCTGGTGATTACTCTCTATTTTCTGTTTGTATGGAAGTACACATGAATTCTTCATTACATGTTATCTTATTCAATCATGCTTTTATTTTTCAATCTTGGGGTTTGAATGTTTCTTAACATGGTGGTGTTATTATAGTCACTGACACTTGAAAGTGCAGTGACAGTTCGAGCCAACAAGAATTACAAGGGAAGTTGAGTGAGGATTAAAGGGATTTAGTCCACTTGTTCTTAATAGTTCCATGTTGCCAGCATCAGAAGAAGGGGTTAATGTGCATGCGTAAGTCTCAGATTAAACAAATGTGTGACGCTTGGTAAGATATACATTGAATTTTATTGCCTCGACAATCACCTATCCTTTTATACCTTGTGAGCACTTAGTATTCTGCTAAAGATTCATGTTGAGGATCCCATTTTACCATTATCATATTTTATTTTATTGTTTTCAAGTTATTGCTTCGACAATTATCTTCACAATTTATCTCGTTTCTATCTAGTTATTGCATCGACATTAATAGACAACCATCCTTGTGGGATCGATATCTGACAGACTCACATCTGTCTACTATACTTGCATCGACAGTGTACACTTGCACATTATTGCTGTGACATTAAACAGTCGATCAAGTTTTTGGTGCTGTTGTCGAGGATGACATTTGTTTGATGTGTATTTTTTTGTGTATTTTTGCACATTATTTTCCTTATATAATATTTAATATTCACTAACTAGTTTTTCTTTGTTTCTATTTCTTCAACTTCATTTTAGGTGTTTTATGACCCGTAGCAAGTCAAATTTTCTTGCCGATTTGATCTAGAAATTGAAAGGACTGTTCGGATAGACTTCAAGAACAAAGAAATATGGCTCTACTAGGGAACAATGCAGCCATACCCCCGATGTAACAACAAAATGTTAATAACCCATTGTTGTCGCAAGATGCTCACATACAAAATTGGACTATACAAGATTTTGTAGTACCTGTCTGGGATGATTTACAACTGAGAGTTGTTAGGCCAGCAATCCTAGCTGGAAATTTTGAAATCAAGCTAGTAATGTTTCAAATGCTAAATTCTGATGGACAATATACTGAACTGCCACATGAAGATGCAAGAGAATATCTTTAATCCTTTTATTGATGTGTGCTTCCTTTAGTCAACAAGGCGTTCCTAATGATGCCTTGAAGATGCAATTATTTCCTTATTCCTTACAAGGAAGAGCTCGTACTAGGTTTTTTGGGCTACCTGCCTGATCAATTACTTCTTGGGATGCACTAGCAACATAGTTTGTTTTGTGATTTAATTTGCCGGCAATAAATGCTCGTCTTCGAAATGATATTATTGCTTAACATTGATTGGATGATGAAAATCTTCACACTACATGGGAACGTTATAAATTTTTACTTTGACATTGTCACATGCACGACATTCAACCAAAAACAAAAATTGAGATTTTTTTATAATGGGCTGAATTCACATACAAAGAATCTTGTCGACGCATCTGCCAATGGACCTCTACTGGATTGTACTTATAATGACGCTATGAGAATTCTTGAGAGAATTCTCAGAATGATTATCAATACCCTATATCCAGAGTTGTACATGCAAAAACTACTCAAGGAGTTATTGAGTTGAATACAATAACCGCACTAAGTGCTCAAGTTTCTTCTCTCATAAACATGATTAAAAATATGCAAGGGACTAGTGGCATTTCACCTATACAAATTGCTCTGCAAGTTGATGTTCCTAGTTTTTGTTGTGAGATTTGTAGTGACAACCATAGCTATGAAGATTGTCCACAATATGCAGAGAATGCTTGTTATATTAGTAACATCCAAAAAATTTCTTATGGTAACTCTTACACCAACTCTGCATGCATCCAACAATTTTGCGGAACTCAAAATGTTAGACAAAATGCTGCTACATTCAGATATGGAAATACATCTGTTCAGGAAATTATAATCCAAGAGAAGGGAATTACAATAAAGAACAACAGAATTGCAATCAGCACACTCAGATATATTCACAACTAGGCCAGATATATCCACACCAAAATCAGATGCAGCCACAACACTCTTCAATACCAAATTAGCATGTTCAAGGACATCGAAAGCAATCGTACACTCAATCTTCTACTTCTGACCCATTAGAAACTCTTTAGGCGTTAATACATGAGCATATTACTCACACAAAAGCTATTTTACAAGGTAATTCATCTTCCATTCGAGCATTGGAAGCACAATTAGGACAACTTGCCTCAAATCTGACTACTCGACCACCAGGTTCATTACCTAGTGACACAAAAAATCCTAGTCCGAGGATAAAAGAACATTGTAAGGCTATCACTCTTAAGAGTGGTAAACAAATTGGTGAACCGTTTCTAGACTCTACTGTAACACCTCAAGATACGGATGGAGTGATCACTGGTGAGAAGGTTGATTCTGAAGAGTTTGTCGATGCATTAGACATATAAGTTCTACAAATTATCACTCAATATGCCTAATGTCTGACCTTTGAAATTTTCGACGCAATCAAAGGTTTTGGCACAAGCAGATGTATCTCTAACTTTACCTTTCCCATAAAGATTCTAGAAGAATGAGCATGACAAGTAGTATCGGTAGTTCCTAGATACACCGAAGCAACTGCAGATCAACATTCCTTTAATAGATGCTCTGGTACAAATTCTGAGTTATAAGAAATTTATGAAATACCTCTTGTCCAAGAAGAAGAACTCACTGATATTGAAACTATTGCACTCACAGAAGGTTGTAGTGCTGTTTTGACAAACAAGTTGCCCCTTAAATTGAAAGATCTTGGGAGCTTTACCATCCCATGTTCAATTGTCAATCATTATTTGGGAAAGGATTTCTAGGACTTAGGAGTTAGCATTAAACTAATGTCACTATCTGCTTTTAGAAAGTTAAGAATTGGTCACATGAAATCTACTGTAGTGAAATTACAACTAGCTGATCGATCCTTGGCTCAACCTAAAGGGCTAATTAAAGATATCTTAGTTCGTGTGGATAAATTCATTTTTTCGGCTAATTTTATCATAGTTGATTGCCAGGCAGACAAGGAGGTTCCCATAATCTTAGGACAACCATTTTTAGCCACCGGCCGAATGCTTATTGATGTTTACAAAGGTGAACTAACCATACAACTTAATGATGAGAAAGTCACCTTCAGTGTTTTTGAATCTATTCAATGTAAGGACAAAGAAGAATGCCATATTCTTGTTGTACTAGATGATCTAATTAAGAAAGAATTAAATGACGATTGTGACAACATGGTTGAAGCTAATAATTTTGATCTCAAGCATGGATGGCAGATTGAATCCTTAGACCTAGACAATAGAACAATCCCAATTTTCAAGCCATCAATTGAAGAAGCTCCTACTCTAGAATTGAAACCACTACCTTTTCATATTAAATATGTATTCTTGGGTGATCACAATACTTTCCCAGTTATGGTCTCTGCAACACTTGGATGTAACTCAAGAAGAGAAATTGGTCCATATTCTCAAGCAACATAAACGAGCTATTGCTTAGAGTATTTATGATATTCAAGGTATTAATCCTTTTTGCATGCACAAGATCAAGTTGGAAGATGAAGGCTAGCAATCGATTGAACAATAAAGAAGATTAAATGAGAAGATGGAGGAAGTTGTCAAGGAGAAAATCATAAAATGGCTTGATGCTGGAATTATTTACCCGATTTCTTATAGTAATTGAGTAAGTCTAGTGCAATGCGTACCTAAAAAGAGTGGCATCGTTGTGGTTCGCAACCATAAGGACAAATTAATTCCTACACGCATTCCCACGGGATGACGAGTTTGTATGGGTTATCGCAAATTGAATGCATAAGAAGTTTGAGTTGCCATAAAGAACCAAGTCACAATAATCCAATGATGGGGCCAACCCATCGTGTGATACCAAATCACTAGCGACGATCCCATATCTCATAAGTGGGGCCAACCCACTGTGGTGTTAACCACGAGGACGAGTCGCAATGAGGTGCCAAACCTCCGTGTCCCAAAGACACAATGTGATACCAAATCACCGTGACCGCAATACAAATCCGGTGATGGGGCCAACCCATCGTGATACCAAATCACTCGGCGCCAATCCCTTATAATCAGCTGTAGGGCCAACCCACCGTGGTACTAAGCCACTTGGGACGAGACGCCGAGGTGCCAAACCTCCGTGACCCAAAGTCACAAAATATCATTGTGGTACCAAACCACCGGAGGTGCCAAACCTCGGTGTCCCAAAGACACAAAGGTCCCAAAGACACGGATATCATACTCCCTCCTCTCATATCACCCAATCACATATCATACTAGATGTAAAATCGCAATCATGCTATCATGCTCACATGCTTAATATGGCATCTCAAAGTATCAAAAATCATGATATCATCATCATCACATAACTCATAATGAAACGGACTTACCGAATTCGTATCCATACCTCAATGGGTATCGAATAATCAATCACACTGCTTCATTTACGTAAACCGGTTATCACATTATTTAGTTAAGATAGTGTGTTGGTTTACACACCGAAATAGCTAAGATTAACTCCTAAGAACCGATCTAAAGCCCTCACCTCTTGCTCCTAAAACAATCGGCCAACTATGGGTTAGTTCCTTAAACCATTCTACCATAACCAAATAAATCAAAGGGTACATCGGTTTACCTCACCTTAGACTGGATTTGGTTTCTACCAAACCAACCCAACAATGGTTCTTTCAAAGAATCGGCTTCACCCTAGAAAGAAAGTGGTTAATTCCTCTGAAACTTTGGCTTATAGCATTCTAAAAGAATAGACTATCAAGATAATCCCTTACCACTACTTACCACTTGGTTTCTCCAATCGGCCAGCTCCAAATCCAAAGGCCCTATATGGGAACAAAGCATCAAATTAAATGTTACTCCTTTTTAACAGATGCCAAATCGCCTCAAATACCAAAGATTGACAAAGCATAAGAAAAGGGAGAAATGGCCATTCGCCTAGCACTTACCCTTTACAAGACCGATTGTAACAAGAATCTAACAGAGAAATAGATTCTGCTACCACCCTTTAATCAAGGTGGAAAGGAGGTTCGCCTAAGTGTTTAACACGCCTCATGCTCGGTTTGAGAAAAAATAGAAATGGAGGAAAAAGCTTTGGCTTCACACCAAGGTTTCGGCTAAAATGACTTTGGAAAAAGAAAATAGAATGATGGATACTTTCGGTTTTGAATGGAAAGAAACAAAGAAAAGGGTTTGGGGAGTGGAGTTTCAAGACACACAAAATGAACAAAAGAAGAGGGAAGTAGGAGAGGAGAGAACTTTCGGCTACCAAGGTTTCAAAAGAGAAAGAAAAGATGAAAGCAAAAGTGGAGAAGAAATGTTGTAGTTTCGGCAAGTGTAGGTGCTTTGAGGTTTCGATTTAACAAAATTGAAAAAGAAAAGAAGGTGGAGAGGCATTCTGCTAACAAGGTTTCCAAAAGAGAGAAAAGATGGTAATGGGATGTTAGGTTCGGCACAACAAAGAGAAAGAAGCAAAACAACAAAAGAAAGACAAATAATGCTTAAGAGTTCAAGAGGACATTGGCTACTACTAAAAAAATGATTGAACAACAAGCAAATTCGGCAAAGATGGGAGCACTTGGGTTCGGTTTCCAAAATGAAAAGAAGAACAAAAGATTCGCTTAGGCTATTTGCAAGGACCGAAAAACACACATGCCAAAAGGCAATTTCAGACCCTCCAAACACCAACCGCCATACATTCCTTCCCCAAACTCTCACCAAATCCGCCAAACTTCCCCAAACACTCCCAAGCCACTCATTCAAATACCAAGACCAAGTCTTCCTCCTATTTTCACTCTCCACCCACTGCTAGAAAGAGTTGACAAGGTCCAAAGTAGAGTTTAAACTTGCCACAACTCTTCCCTTCATCTGCCGCCAAAATGGGAGTCAAAATGGGGCATTATGCAACTCGAACACAAGACCTCTCCTCCCTTGCCTTTGACGCCAACCACATGCTCCTTGGGCGCCTTGTCGCCACTTTGCCAACTCAATCTTTGTGTTAAAATTCACCAATTAATTATAAACCCCAAAGACCTTCAGCTCCTATCCCTAAAGCCCAAAACTAAAATTTCACCACCCTCTAAAGCTCACTCCTAGCCTACAACTAGGTCCCAAACCACACAAACAACAACATGGCACACCTTAGACATGCAAACAATGCCAAAAATAAAATAGCCCTTAACCCGGGATATTACAGTTCTACCCCCCTTAAAAATAATTTCGACCTCGAAATTACCTGGTCAGAAGAGTTGCGGGTATTACTGTCTCATCGTATCCTCGGGTTCCCACGTCGCTTCTTCCACGCCATGATTCCGCCAAAGAACCTTAACCAAGGGCACAGACTTCTTACGCAGAACCTTCACATCCCGATCTAAAATCTGTACAGGCTCTTCCTCCATGGTCATATCCGAGTTTACCTCAATCTCTCCTACTGTCACCACGTGCGATGGATCTGAACGATATCGCCGAAGCATCGAAATGTGGAACACGTCATGAATTTGACCTAGCTCTGCTGGCAACTCGAGCTGATATGCAACTGGTCCCACACGTCTCAGTACCTTATATGGCCCAATAAACCTCGGACTTAGCTTGTCTTTCTTCCCGAACCTTAATACTTTCTTCCACGGTGAGACCTTCAGGAAAACCCGATCTCCCACAGTAAATTCAATATCTCTCCGCTTAAGATCGGCATATAGACTTCGCTGGGTCAAAGCTTCTTTCAATCGAGCTCGAATCAACTTAACCTTGTCTTCGGCCTCAAAGAACCAACTCGTCCCAACAACCGACGTTCACTTAACTCTGTCCAACAAGTAGGTGAGCGACACTTTCTACCGTACAACGCCTCATAAGGTGCCATCTTGATACTTGCTTGGTAACTGTTGTTATAGGCGAACTCAGCTAACGGTAGGTACTCCTCCCAACTACCCCTGAAGTCCAATACACAACCTCGCAACATGTCCTCCAAGATCAGATAACCTTTCCGATTGCCGTCACCATGGATGAAATGCCGGTCAAGTCTAACCGTACCCAGAGCCCGATGCAACGCCTTCCGTAACCTTGACGTGAACCTCGGATCCCTATCCGAGATGATCGACATCGCCACCCGTGCGCCTCACTATCTCGACACATCTGACAGCCAACCTCTCAAGTGAGTAGTCCACCTCACCGAATAAAGTGAGCTAATTTAGTCACCGATCCACAATTACCAGCATCAATCCTTCTTGCTCGGTGTAAGCGGTAACCCACCGACGAAATCCATAGTTATCCTTTCCCACTTCCATCGAGGAATGCAGACCGGTCAAGCAACCCAGACGGAATCGATGCTCACCTTGACTGCCGACATGTCGACACTTCCCCACAAACTCGGTCACCTCCTTTTTCGGATCCGCCACCGAATCGTTCTCTCCAGTTCCCTATACATTTTGCTACCTCCGTGATGCATAGCATAGAGGGTGCTATGTGCATCCTCAAGAATCTTTGCCTTAGCTCAAGATCTCTCAAGATACAAGCCTTTCCCCAAAACACAGTACTTATCACTAGACAAGCTATAACCCTTCAAACCATCATTTCGCACTTGTGTCCTCTCGCGACTCGTAACCTTATCCAACAATGTTTCTCTCGATCCGCTCAACCCAAGTAGGCTTAACCTGCAGCTCTGCTAGAATACTCCCGTCGTCATACAAACTCAAGTGGGCAAACAAGCGCTCTTAAATCCGAAACAACCTTACGGCTCAACGCGTCTGCCACAACGTTAGCCTTGCCCGAATGATACTCAATTGAGCAATCGTAGTCTTTCAGCAACTCAATCCATCTTCGCCGTCTCAGATTCAAGTCTTTCTGAGTCAGAAGGTACTTCAGACTCTTATGATCCGTAGACTATCGATCTCTCCGCATAAGTAATGCCTCCATATCTTTAAGGCAAATACTACGTACCGCTAACTCCAGATCATGCGTTGGATAATTTACCTCATGTGGCCTCAACTGCCGAGATGCGTAAGCCACAACCTTCCCTTCTTGCATCAGCACACAACCCACTCCCGTATGTGATGCATCGCAATACACTGTGAATTCCTTACCATTTCAAAGTTGAATCGTAACCGGAGCTTGCGGTCAAAATCTTCTTCAACTTATCGAAGCTTTCCTGCGCTTCTCACCCAAATAAATGAAACCCTTTCTCAATAATTTAGTCATCGGGTCGCAATCAATGAGAAACCCTCTACAAATCTTGGTAGTATCCCGCCAAGCCCGAAAACTCGAATCTGCCATCGACTTAGGTGGCTTCCAATCCAAAACGGCCTCTATCTTACGGGTCCACTCTAATCCCTCAACGATACTACATGACCCAAGAACGCCACCTCCTAAGCCGTAACTCAGATTTATCGAACTTCAGATAGAGTTGTTTCTCCCTTAAAATGCAATACCACCCGTGAATGCGATCATGTTCCTCCTCAGTCCTTGAGTATACCAACATGTCGTCGATAAAAACCACTACGAACTGATCTAGATACTGTTGGAACATCCTATTCATCAAATCCATGAAGGCTGCCGGTGCATTAGTCAACCCGAACGGCATAACCAAGAACTCAAAGTGCCCATACCGAGTACGAAATGCCGTCTTATAGATATCCGCCTCCTTTACCCTTAACTGGTGATACCCAGACCTTAAGTCGATCTTCGAGAAAATCGACGCCCTTCAAATTGATCAAACAAGTCATCTATCCGAGGCAAGTGGATACTTGTTTTTGATCGTCGACTTATTCAGCTATGTAGTCTATACACATCCGCATGGTACCGCTCTTTCTTCTTTACAAAGAGTACCTAGCGCTCCCATGGTGAAATACTTGGCTCGATAAAGCCTCGTCCAATAACTCTCGGATCTCGAGCCTTAAGCTCCACTAGCTCTTTAGGTGCCATTTCAGACGGAACAATAGATACGGGCGCGATTACGGGTAACAGATATATCCCAAACTCTACCTCCCGACGGTGGCAAACCCCAAGCTCTAAGGAAACACATCGACAAATTCCTAATCGTCCGAACTGTCTCCACAAGCAGACTCCTTAGCCTCCAAGGCATACACATGAACCACACGCTTACGACTTCTTTTTTTCGACCATCTTCTCGACTTTCGAGCAGATATCACATTGGATGATAATTCCTCCTATTACCGATCGTAACTACCTCATCACCCTTACATTTGTTGTAACCATGCGCTTAGTCAGACAATCCAATTTTGCTCGGTGCTTACTCACCAGCCTATCCTCGTAATCGATCGAACTCCCCAAACGGCAGTTCCATCGATCGCCTCAAATACTACCCCTTGGAGTTCTAGAGGTATGTCTCTATACTGCTTTATCTACCACTACAGAGTGACCTAGAGGGCTTATTACGGTCATCCGCCTAGAAGATATTTCGTAGTCTAAATCCATGGTCTTTACTATGCTACTTGCAACATATGAATGTGTTGACCCCACATCAATTAAAGCAAGAACGGAGAACCAAAGATTAAAACGCATCGGAATGACGCCCTGCGTCCGCCTCCTCTCGGTGCCTCGCAAAGATACACTAGCCCCACCGTCCGGCCTCAAACTACACGCACCTCCCGGGTGCTCCACGGCCCCCACTGCACCCATTACCTCCTCTGCCATTACCTCGGCCCCTGCTGGTGGTCCATTATTTTCAGATCGACACGCCCCGACTCTGATCAATTCTAGCTAACTTATGTGAGACAGTCCCTCACACAGTGGTCCAATGAGCCACACTCAAAATAGCCTCTACCATCACCCAAAGATCCTCCCAATGAGCCTTCCCACAACGGTTACCGCACAAGGTCCTCGCTTAGCAAAGAACAAACCTACCCGATCGATTCGCCCACTCGGTCTAGCTCTTTTTGCTGATTTCGATGACCCGTAAGATCTAAAACTCCTCTTGTGTCGCTTCTGTCCATACACCGCCTCACAGATTCCTTAATGCCCTCGGCCACCTTTGCCTTTTCAACCGTAATCGCAAATTCACGCCTTGGGCGCAATTATCACCTTAGTTTGTCTCGCAGCCATCCTCAAACGAACGCACCTCTCATGTTCAATGGCCACCATACCGCATACCGACTCACCGAGAAACTCGCCTCGTCATCCACACGCATTTGTTCTCGAACTAACCTCGTAAATACTTTTCGCTACTCATTTATGTAGTTAGTTCCGACGCATTTTTTTCTAATAAGCCCAAAAATAGTCCCATGTTAGATCTTCAATCAGAATTTGCCTCTAACAAAGTGAGCCACCACCGGTATGACTCATCTCGAGAAGTGATATGATCCCTTTAATTTCTCTTCAGCAGCTTGATCCAGATCGTCCATGATCCGCTCGTCGCCTGTACCAAAGATTCAAGCGAGTTGCTAGAGCAACACCAGAGACACCGGAAGAATTCACCCTGCTGTTCAAGTCGCCAGCACGACTTCCTAGCTCCTACGCCTCCACCTACCCAGCCTACCCGTTCTAAAACCCGCAAGATTGCTCGTGACAACTGCGTCATCGCCACGCTCTTGAACTCACCACCTCCACTGGTGGCGAACTGGTACCTCATTCTCTCGAACTCCCGACTGTAACCTACGGGCTCAAAGCTGTTATCCCATCACGACCACGCCCACGACCACGCCCACCTCGGTACTCATGACTAAATCGCGCCCGATTAGAGAATTTTATGTATCAGTCATTATTCCACTATTTAAAGGCAAAGTCTTATGAATTTTGCTTATTAAAGAAGTTTCGTTTTCGCGAGTCCACAATGTCCTATAAGTTTCAGTCTCTAAAGTAGTCTTACTAGCCAGCCAATCATATCAATTAATATCACAACAAATAGTACGGGGTACTTACCTGGGCGGATTGGTGCTGGTGACTCGGTGCCATGCCTTTCAAACCATGCTTTTTAAAACAAAACACTTAAAATGTACTTTAAAACATTTTGGGCCTTGCCCACACATGGAGCCTTTGAACTTGGCTCGATATTATTAAATGTAACACCCTGCATCGGTCAATACACCACGAATCGAATCTAGTATGTTACAGGAAAAGGTTTTGAGAGGTTTAGGTTTGAGTTTAAAAGTTGGAGAAAACACTTCGCTAGGTTGTGCATTTGAAGAAAACTCGAGTAGATTTGATTGAAGTTTGATGATGTATTTGAAAACCGGAAATTTTAAAAACTTACTTGATGGGTAGACAAAAGCAGTTTATCTCGTTAAGAAGTTTGAGTTGTTTATCGTTGTTACAAAAACATTTTGTCTTAGTAGAAAATCGTGTTTAAGTTAGAAAACATTAGAGTTCTTCTTTATTCCAAATTTTAGTGTGATACGATATGATGTTGTTGAGATGAGCCATTGATGAATACTTGAGCTATGTGCTAGTTGATAGTGAAATATGAAAACTTGGTGTTGGGTTAACATAGTTTGTATTGGGATTTTTAGTGAAATTGAGCATTTTAGGCTTAAATGAGAAAATGAGTAATTGAAGGACTAAATTGTGAAATAAATGAAATGTGTGCGCTTGTATGAGTATAGTGAGAATTTGGCTAGGCATGGGTGCAAGATAATTATTGTATTTGATGATTTTATGAATAAAGGACTAAAGTGTCAAAATGTGAAAATGTGAGGGTTATTGTGTAAAATGCCCCAAATATGTGTGCTTGGATTAAAATGAATGATTTGGTGATTGAATGGACTGAATTTGAATGTGTATAGACCAAGAGAGGAGAGGATTAGACTGAGATCGAGGCAAAGATAAAGTGCTCGATTAATCAACCATTTTGATAGTTCGACGTCCGACGTAAGTTCAGATATAATACATGTTGTTAACTTATGTTTTATGTGATGTGATGTGAATTGAATGAATATCTATATATAACTATGAAATTTGAAATGCTAAGTGCGGAATTGAACTAAAAGACACTAAGTGTGCGAAATTAGATACGAGATAGAGATGGTTGGCACTGTGTGTGCGAGATGATAAAAGCTTCAGCTTAATGAATTGGTACTGTGTGTGTGCAATGTCGATATAAGTTTAGTTTAACATATTGGCACTAAGTGTGCGGAAACGAACATGTTTCGGTTATGTAATTTGGCACTAAGTGTGCGGAAATGACTATGTTTCGGTTATGTAATTTGGCGCCAGGTGTGCAAATAACTCAAAGGAATAGCAAAGGTTGGATGTGATGTAATATTGAGCTATGGAGTAGCTTAAATGGTGAGTAACTATGTGTTGATCAAGGTATGTTGAACCTATGTGGTTGATAATAATCTTAGAAGCTGAATGAATAGATACTTGAGCATATGGTTGAGTTTAATGATGAGCCTAATTGTGCATTTATCTATGTGATGGTTTACTTATGTACTAATGTGGAATATTTGAGTAATATGTATTGTATTTCAAACTTACTAAGCTTTTGAAAGCTTACTGTGTGATTGTTTCTCTGTTTTACTGTGTTAGTAAAGCTAGCTCGGATCTAGGGACGTTAGCATCTCAATTACACTATCGAAAATCTATTTTTGTACTTTTGGAAAGATGTACATAGTTGAAATATGGCATGTATAGGCTAGATATGTAAATTATGTATGAGATGTGTAAATAGCCATGTGAGGTGGCTAGATAAATGTTTGAAATATGCTTGTGTGGATTTGGCATGTGAAGTGAGTTTTGGTATGTTTTGATGGAAATGGATATGTCTTATAAATGATAATCTTGATGATAGATTGATGCTAGTATGATCAAGTGAATTTGAGGAGAAATCATGTTTGGTATTGAATGTGTTCAAGTAGTGAATTTTAGTTTATAAGTTGACTTGATTAGAAATGAGATCGTATGAGACGACATGGAAATTGGTTGCCGAATTGTGTGTGGAATTATGCTTAAATGTGATTGTAGGTTTGACCCTTGTGTGGGTGGCAAATTGGCCTTGCATATGGCCTATTTTGCCAAACATGGTTATGGCACACGGGCGTGCCTAATGGCCGTGGGAGAATGACAGGATCTAGCCTTATAGTACATTGCCTTAACATGGGCGTGTCAACTAGCCGTGGGCATAAGTCAGTAGCTAGTTAAGAGCACACGACCATGGCACACGGGCGTGCCGGGTGGAGAAGTTAGAATGCTTGCTTTGTTTTGGCACGGCCTGGATACATTGGGGTGTCTAGTGACCGTATGAGGCACGCGGCCTGGTGGCATGGGTGTGTGGCCTTAACAGACTCATTGAATGTTTGAAATATCTAAAATTTTTGTAAGTGTTCGGTTTAGTCCCAACCCCTCTCTAGCATGTGTTTGAGGTCTGGTCGGCCTCAATGAGGGACTATTTTGATTATGCCTTGATGTTATGATGATGATTGACTTTGTGTAGTAAATGGGATGTGATATGATTTGATTGTTTGGTAATGCCTCTTAACCCTATTTCGGCGATGATTTTGGGTTAGCGATGTTACATTTTTTTGGTATCAGAGCTACGGTTTAGTCGATTCTCGGACCAACGTAACGAGTGTGAGTTTAGTTATACATGCCATAAATTAAATTGTGATAGTGTGATGAAATCTGACAGATGAAAATGTGTTTTCATGTAGCAAATAGATCCCGATCAAGTAGTTGCTGACGATGTAGAGAGTAATGCGCTTGCTCCCGCTCAAGGGACATCGCCAGTCACATCTTGGCCCAATGGTAGTGGTAAGGGAGGAGAGGCTAAGCAACCCTTCTTCCGTATGATGAGTGAGTGGTTTTCGGAGTTCGTTCGAACAAATTCGGCTGCTCCACAACCTCCACCCCCACAAGTACCTGTTGTGCCACAAGTTGTAGATCCGATCAGATTGAATAAACCTCCTGTGGACAAGATTTGAAAGTACGTGTAACATCCTAAAATAGGGCTTAAATGGAACAGTGGTTGCGAAACCATGAATCCGAGATAGAAAAGTTTATTTTGATTAATTTTTTTATGATTTACCGATTGATTGGATGCATGTGTTAGAGTATCGATAAATTTTTTATGAATTTCATATCTAATTTGCTTATTAGAGCTTAATTGTAAAAGTTGATAAATGAGAGTTCTACATGCTAAAGGATTAAATTGAAGTGCATATCTAAAGTAGGGGTCCGTAAATGGTAATTAGAACATTATATTTTCATGGACAAAAATGTACATGCATAGGTAGAAATAACTAAAATTTTAATGAAGGGTATTTTAGTAAAATGTCAAATAAAAGAAATTAAATGGGAAAAAGATGGAAAAAGGTTGTCATCTTCTTCCTAGTAGAATATTCAAGGGGAACTCCATAGCTAGGGTTTCCAAGGTTCCAAGCTCCATAGTAAGTCAATCCAAGCCTCGTTTTCATGTTCTTTATGTTTTGGGAATACAACTAAAGGCCACTATGGAGAAAGCAAAATTTATAGTAAAACTATTTTGGACAGAGCGATGATGTGAATTTGAAAAATCACGAAAAATGATAAAAATTTAATTATAATTTGTTAAATTTATTTATTTAAAGCTTATTGGGTCTATTTTCATAAAAAAAACAGATAAAGTAAAGGAATTGTAGATTTTGAGATATTTAAAATTTTGTGAGACTGGTTTAGATTGGTTACTTGATCCCTATTACATCTTGGAAAACTTATTACAAATTCTAAAAAATAATTATGGGGTATAAGTTATATTATTTAAATCCTTAATGAGTCTATTTTCAAATGAAATAAATTTTATCATCATATGAATTCTTTATAATGATAAAATTGGTTCGTAGTGAAAAGGGGACAGAGCAGTCAAACAGCGAAACAGGGGAATCTTTAATGAATAAAATGTACTAATTGGAAAGGCCAAAAATTCTGAAAATTTCATGGTACGAAGATAAATGAGTCTAGTTATAGGAAAAATTTACGGATCTTAATTTAGAGTTTTGTAGCTTCAGATAAAAAAAACTTAGTGATTGTGACTCGAACAGACAGCTTGCTCCAAACTTTAATAAATAATGAATTTGATTGTAGGTTTGATTGTGTTGTTTTGTAAACATATTAAATCCATTATAAATCATTTATATGCTTACTTACTAAGCTATATTCTTACTTTCTTTTCTTTTTCTTGTTCTATAGTGTCATCAAGCTAGCTCGAGATACGGTGATCGTCGGAGATCCATCCACACTATCAACCTTCTTTTGGTATTTTGAAAACAATATTTTGGGAATTACGGCATGTATAGAAGGCTTAATTGTTTTGTTATTTGTAGCAATGAATGGTTATTTTCTCATGGGTATTAACGACTATGTATGGAAAAGTTTTAAATTTATACGGATTTTACATTTTTAAATTTTGTACAATAACTTGGATCATGTCCGGTAATGTCTCGTATCTTGTTCCAGCGACGGACCTTGTGAGGGGTGTTACATTTAGTGGTATCAGAGCTTAGGTTTAGTCAGTTCTTGAATTAACATAGCATGTGTAAAAGTCTAGCTATACATGCCATAAATATATCGTGATAGTGTATGACTCTTGACAATTTAAAATATTTTTTTATATAGTAAATGGATCACGGCTGAGCTACTGCTGACGATGCTGAAAGTAACGCGCCGGCTCCAACGCAAGGGACTACGCCAGTAGAGGATAATTTGAAACACGTGGACAGGGAGAGGGGGTTCGGGAAGCCTTCTTCCAAATGATGAGTAATTGGTATACTGAGTTTATTCAAGCGAACCCGAATGCTCAACCTCCTCCACTCCCTCCCATACCTCAGATGGTTCCCGTAGCTCCCAAGGCATGGATTTGGTAAGAATGAACAAGCTTTCGGTCGACAAAATTAGGAAGCAAGGAGCAGAAGAGTTTAGAGCAAACATTGATGATGATCCTAAGAAAGCGGAGTTCTGGCTTGAAAATTCTATCTGTGTGTTTGATGAGCTCTCGTGTACACCGAAAGAGTGTTTAAAATGTCCTGTATCACTTCTGAGAGATTCGATCTACCATTGGTGGAAGACTTTAGTAGTAGTTGTGCCAAAAGAAAAGATTACTTAGGATTTCTTATAGGAAGGATTTAGAAAGAAATACATAAGTCATCGGTTTATTGATCAGAAACAGAAAGAGTTCCTTGAATTGAAGCAAGGCAAGATGTCTGTGGAAAAGTATGAGCGTGAATTTGTTAGACTCAGTAAGTATGCCCAAAAGTGTGTGTCCACCCAGGCTATTATGTGCAAGAGATTCAAATATGGGCTTAATGAAGACATTAAAATGTTTGTGGGAATTCTGGAACCGAAAGAATTTGTGGTATTGGTCGACCGAGCCCTTAAAGCTGAGGAATTAAACAAAGAAAGAAGGAAAGTTGATATCAAGGCCTGAGATACAGGAAAGAGACTGATGAACAAGTCATTCCAAATCCAGTCAAAAAGGCCCAGAGAGATGAATTCTCGAAGGACAGCTTCAGCTGAGTATTCACATCGAGACCATGGGAAATCGTATTTGGGCTCAAAAACTCAAGCTACTTCAGTGGCAAGTGTGGGCAATGTGAAGTCTAGTAAACTCGAGTGTCAGTATTGTGGTAGGCAACATTTTGGTGAGTGTTGGGGTACTGGTCGAGCCTATTTCAGGTGTGGTTCTCGCGAGCATTTTATTAAAGATTGTATAGAGAAAGCTAAGGAAGAAAAATTTCAGAGTGCTAGACAGACTAACGCTGCTAATAGAGGTAGACCTTCGAGAAATACTGGAAGTGGAGCTAGCAGTAAAAGTGTGATGAAAGACCCAGCTGCGAGATCAAAAGCTAGAACACCTTCCAGGACATATACCATTCGAGCTCCTGAAGAGGCATCTTCCCCTGATGTAATTACGGGTGCATTTTCTCTACATGATATTAATGTTGTTGCTTTGATTGATCCAGGTTCGACCCATTCCTATGTTTGCTTGAAATTGATGCCTAGTATAAGTATCCCTATAGAATCTATAGAATTTGTGATTAAAGTATCGAACCCATTAGGCAAGCATGTGTTAGTAGATAAAGTATGTAGAAATTACCCTTTAAGGATTAGATGTCATTGTTTTTCGGCCACTATGTGCACAAGAGAGCTACAAGAGATTTCGTATATGTAGCGAGGCCACATGTGTAGTACCAAGAGTACGCCATGTGTACAAGAAAGCTATATGTAGATAGGTCACATGTGTGGTATATGGTGTGAGCCACTATGTGTACAAGAGAGCTACGAGAAGGCTAGGTCATATGAGTGGTGCTAAGTGAAGGCCACCATATGTACAAGAGAGATAGAATTATGAGTACAATCGAGCTAGGTCACATGAGTGGCACTGAGTGAAGGCCACTAGGTGTACAAGAGAGCTTTGATTTCGAAGGTGGGCTGTGTGTGAAACCACTGCATATTCGTTATTATTCCGAAGCGTTCAACGGGAAAACTGACTAAATGAAATTATGTGAGATGTGGTAGTGATAAGTATATGTATATGTATGTGTAATGTATGAGCAATATGCTCAATATGTGATTGGAAATTTGAATGATTGTTATAGCTAAGCAATGAATACAACTAAAGTGAGAGAAAGCAAAAATTACAATAAAACTGTTTTGGATAGCAGCAGTGATGTGAATTTGAAAAATCACCAAATATTATATAAATTGAATTATAAGTTGTATGAGATATTTATTTAAATATTATTGGGTCTATTTTCATATAAAAGAAATATAGAAAGTAAAGGAATTGTATATTTTGAGATATTTAAACTTTTGTGAGACTAGTTCAGAATGGTTACTTGATCCCCTGTTCTATCTTGGAAAAATTATTACAAATTCTAAAAAATAATTTTGGGGTATAAGTTATATGATTGAAATCGTTAATGAGTCTATTTTAAAATTAAATAAATTTTATCATCATATGAATGCTGTATAATGATAAAATTGGTTCGTAGTGAAAAGGGGACAGAGCAGTCAAACAGTGAAATAGGGGATTCTTTAATGAATATACTGTACTAATTGGAAAGACCAAAAATTCTAAAAATTTTATGGTGGGAATATAAATGAGTCTAGTTACAGGGAAAATTTACGAATCTTAATTTGGAGTTCTGTAGCTTCAGATAAAAAAAATTAGTGACTGTGACTCTAAGAGACAGCTTGCTCCAAACTTGAATAACTATTGAATTTGATTGTAGATTTGATTGTGTTGTTTTGTAAACATATTAAATCCATTATAAATCATTTATATACTTACTTAATAAGTTATATGCTTACTCTCTTTTCTTTTCCTTGTTCTATAGTGTCATCAAGCTAGCTCGGGATACGGTGATTGTCGGAGATCCATCCACACTATCAGCCTTCTTTTGGTATTTTGAAAACAATATTTTGGGAATTATGGCATTTATAGAAGGCTTAATTGTTTTGTTATTTGTAGAAACGAATGGTTATTTTGCTCATGGGTATTGACGACTATTTATGGAAAAGTTTTAAATTTATACGAATTTTACATTTTTAAATTTTGTACAATACCTTGGATCATGTTCGGTAATGCCTCGTATCCTGTTCTGGTGACAGACCTGGTGAGGGGTGTTACACTACGATGCTGAGCGAGACGAGTTTTGGCTTGAGAATACCCTTCGAGTATTTGATGAGATGTCGTTGAATCCGGACGAATGTATAAAATGTGTTGTTTCATTCTTGAGGGATACGGCTTATAATTGGTTGAAGACGTTGATATCTGTGGTTCTGAGAGAGAGAATCACTTGGGATTTCTTTCAAGCTGAGTTCAAAAAGAGTTATATCAATCAACAATTTATTGATCAGAAACGTAAAGAGTTTCTAGAGCTGAAACAAGGCTTTTGTCAGTTACTGAGTACGAATGGGAATTTGTGAGATTAAGCCAGTATGTACGGAATGTGTTTCGACCGAAGCTACTATGTGTATACGCTTCATAGAAAGGGTTGAATAAGGATATTAAGTTGTTGGTTAGGATACTCGATATAAACGAATTTGTTATGCTAGTTGAAAGAGCATGCAAAGCTGAGGAGCTCAGTAAAGAAAAGAAGAAAGCTAATTCTGAAGCTCGTTATGAAAGAAAAAGATCAATGAGTAAGTTCTCAACCTTCAACGAAGAGATTTAGAGATGCAAGCAATCGTTCAAATGCTTCATTTGGACATCCAAGTAGAGATCATTCGAGACAAAGTGCTGGTCCACGAACTCAAGCTCCGATTGAATCAAGTGTTGGCAGTGTTTAAAGTAGCAAGCCTGAGTGTAAACAATGTGGGAGATGACATGTGGGAGAGTGTTGGGGCAAGTATAATAATAAAACATGTTATAAGTATGGATCACGAGATCACTTTATACGGGATTGCCCAAAGCTAGCCGAGGAAGAAAATATTCAGAATGAAAGACAGAGTAATGTGCCGACTAGGGGTAGACCACCCAGAAACACTGAAAATGTGAGTGGAAGCCAGAGAGGGACAACATTTACAGTTGTGAGATCAGAGGTGAGAGCTCTTGCCCAAATCTATGCTATACAAGCGCAAGAAGAAGCATCATCTCCAGACGTCATAACTGGTACTTTTACTTTATTCGATACTGATGTGATTACATTAATAGATCTGGAATCAACTCATTCCTATATGTGTGTGAATCTAGTATTGAATAAGACTCTACTTGTTAAATCTACTAAATTTGTGGTTAGAGTATCGAACCCCTTAGGCAGGTGTGTCTTGGTAGATAAGATGTACAAGAATTATCTATTGATGTTTCGTGATATACGTTTTCCAGCCAATTTGATGTTACTACCATTCGATGAATTTGATATAATTTTGGGTATGGATTGGCTCACTTTGCAAAACACCATCATGAATTGTAAAAGAAAGAGTATTGAGTTGAAAAGTTAGAATGGTGAGATAGTTCGAATTGAATCCAGTGATATGAAAGGATTACTAGCTGTTGTATCTGCGATGAAAGCTATGAACTATGTGAGAAAGGGTTGTGAAGCCTATTTGGGATTGATACAAAAGTGTCAGAAAAGAAAGTTGAATCTGTGCCTGTGGTATGTGAGTTTCTAGATGTATTTCTTGAAGAGTTACCGAGATTACCTCCGATTCAGGAAGTCAAATTTGGTATTGAATTAGTGCCGGGGACCACTCCGATTTCGATAGCTCCATATAGAATGGCACTAACGGAGTTGAAAGAATTGAAGTCTCAATTGCAAGAATTAATTGATAGAGGATTTGCATTACCGAGTTTGTCACCCTGGGGTGCTCCTGTGTTGTTTGTGAAAAAGAAAGATGACACTATGAGGATGTGTATCGACTATCGGCAGTTGAATAGAGTGACAATAAAGACCAAATATCTGTTGCCTTGTATCGATGATTTGTTTGATCAACTGAAAGGATCTATAGTGTTTTCTAAAATAGATTTGAGATCGGGCTACTATTAGTTGAGAGTTAAAGAATTTGATGTGCCAAAAATTACCTTCAGAATAAGGTACGGACATTACGAATTCTTAGTGATGCCTTTCGGATTAACAAATGCTTCTGCAGTGTTTATGGATCTGATGAATGGGATATTCAGACCGTATTTGGATCGCTTTGTTGTGGTGTTCATCGATGATATCCTGATCTACTTTTGTGATGAGACTCAACATGCCGAACATTTGAGAATGGTGCTACAGACTCTGCGTGAGAAACAATTGTATGCTAAGTTTAGCAAATGTGGGTTTTGGTTGTGTGAGGTTGGATTTTTGGGGCATATTGTATCAGCTATGGAATACAAGTTGATCTAAGTAAGATTTCGACTATTTTGGAATGAAAGCCTCCGAAAAATATGTTTGAAGCCCGTAGTTTTTTGGGACTAGCGAGATATTATAGACTGTTTATAAAAGGCTTCTCGATGATTGCGACTCCGTTGACAAAGTTGCTACAGAAAGATGTTAAATTCAAGTGGTCGGAAAAGTGCCATCAGAGTTTTGAACAGTTAAAAGTATTGTTGACAGAGGCACCTGTGTTTGTTCAACTTGAATCTAGTAAAGCGCTTATTGTCTACAGTGATGCATCGTTGAATGGTTTAGGTTGTGTGTTGATGCAAGAAGGTAAAGTCATTGCTTATGCTTCGAGACAGTTAAAGCCGCATGAAAAGAATGACCCGACACACGACCTTGAATTGGCTGCGATTGTGTTTGCATTGAAGATTTGGCGTCACTACCTATTTGGTGAGAAATGTCACATTTATATCGATCACAAGAGTTTAAAGTACTTAATGACCTAGAAAGAATTGAATTTATGACAGAGAAGATGGTTAAAATTATTGAAAGATTACAAACTTGTGATTGATTATCATCCGGGCAAAGCTAGCATTGTTGCTGATGCCTTGAGTCAGAAGTCTTTATGTTCCTTACGAGTTATGAATTCTCAGATAGATATGTGTGATGATAGTGCGATTTTAACTTAGTTGAAAGTAAAGCCAATGTTTGTACATCAGATTTGTGATGCCCAGAAAAGTGAAGTTGAAATGAATGCTAAACGAACTCAATGTGACTTGAATGTTGATTCAGAGTTTTGAGTTGATAGTGATGATTATCTGAGATTTAAGATCGGATTTGTGTTTGAGAAATTCAGAGTTGATCTCGATGCTTTTGAATGAAGCTCACAATAGTCATTTGACTGTGCATCTGGGGAGTACGAAGTTGTATAATGATCTGAAATAGTTCTATTGGAGGCATGGTATGAAAAGAGACATTTCTGACTTCGTGTCGAAGTGTTAAGTTTGTCAGCAAGTTAAGGCTGAACATCAAGTTCTGTCCGGTTTGTTACAACCGATTATGATTCCTGAGTTGAAATGTGAGAGAATTACGATGGAATTTGTGTCGGGTTTGCCTTTATCTCCCGGAAAGAAAGATGCAATCTGGGTTATATTTGACAGATTAACAAAATTAACCTATTTAATTTCGGTGAGAACCGATTATTCTTTAGATAAGTTAGCTGAATTGTTTATTGCTAAGGTTGTGAGATTGCACGGAGTCCACTATCTATAGTGTCTGACAGAGATCCGAGGTTTATCTCACGATTTTGGAGGAAATTGCAAGATGTGTTAGGCACAAAATTGCATTTCAGTATGCTTTTCATCCACAAACGGATGGTCAATCCAAACGAATCATTCAGATTCTTGAAGACATGCTGAGGTGTTCCATACTTGAGTTTGAGAATACGTGGGAAAAACATTTGTCTTTAATTGAATTCATGTATAATAAAAATTTTAATCTAGTATCAAAATGGCCCCATATAAGGCTTTTTACGGTCGAAAGTGTTGAACTCCATTGTATTGGACTGAGCTGAGTGAGAATAAGATTCACGGGGTTGATCTTATAAAAGAGACTGAGCAGAAAGTGAATGTAATTCGTGATAGTTTGAAAGCAGCCTCAGATCGTCAGAATTCTTATGTAGACTTGAAACGAAAAGATAATGAATTTGAGGTTGGTGACAAAGTGTTTTTGAAAGTATCTCCGTGGAAGAAAATACTTCAATTTGGTTGGAAGGGCAAGCTGAGTCCGAGGTTCATCGGGCCGTACGAAATTATTGAATGAGTTGGGCTGGTTGTTTATAGATTGAGATTGCCATTTGCACTGGAAAAGATTCATAACATGTTTCATTTGTCAATGCTTTGACTGTATAGATCAGACCCGTCTCATGTGCTTGCACCTACTGAGGTTGAGATCCAGTCGGACTTGTCATATAGTGAAGAATCGATATGAATTTTGGCACGAGAGATCAAAGAGTTGAGAAAGAAAAGAATTTCCTTAGTGAAAGTGTTGTGGCACAAACACGGAGTTGAAGAGGCTACGTGGGAGCCTGAAGACATTATGAGAGAGCATTATCCATACTATTCACTGGTAAGATTTTTGGGGACGAAAATCCCTAAGGGGGAGAGTTGTAACAGCACAGTTTAGACCTAGTCGGAACAGTGGTTTAGAGACCACAAATTCGAGGTCGAAATGATAATTTAATATTATTTTAGTGTGAATAGTATATGATTTAGCCTATGTGAAATTTCTATGTGATAATTTTATCGAATGTGTGTCAAATTGTGAGAAAGGACTTAATTGCATAAAGTGTAAAATGCTGTGTGTTGATTGTTAAGTGTCCAATTGTTGATGTTTTTATAATGTGAAGTCCTTAAAATGCAAGTAGCCCAATATTAAGTTAGTGAATGGTTAAATGACTTGTAAACCATAAGGTAAATTTGTTTTATATTACTAATAAAAGGGAAAATTGGTAAATGGTGTATTAATGATAATAATAATAAAAACATAAAATGTTCATCTTTTCATCACCATTGCTGAAATTTGCTAAAGAAAAAGAAAGGAAGAGAGCTTTAGGGTATTCGGCCAACATTTGAGCTTGATTGAAGGTATGCTTGAGCTCGATTTTTGTTAATTTCTACGTTTTCGTAATCGTTGCTTAGTGCTCTAGCTAACCCATGTTGAAATTTTGTGAATTGATGATGTTGTTGAGATGAGCCATTGATGAATACTTGAGCTATGTGCTAGTTGATAGTGAAATATGAAAACTTGGTGTTGGGTTAACATAGTTTGTATTGGGATTTTTAGTAAAATTGAGCATTTTAGGCTTAAATGAGAAAATGAGTAATTGAAGGACTAAATTGTGAAATAAATGAAATGTGTGGCCTTGTATGAGTATAGTGAGAATTCGGCTAGGCATGGGTGCAAGATAATTATGTGTATTTGATGATTTTATAAATAAAGGACTAAAGTGTCGAAATGTGAAAATGTGAGGGCTATTGTGTAAAATACCCTAAATATGTGTGTTTGGATTAAAACGAATTATTTGGTGATTGAATGGACTGAATTTGAATGTGTATAGACCAAGAGAGGAGAGGATCAGATCGAGATCGAGGCAAAGATAAAGTGCTCGATTAATCAACCGTTTCGATAGTTCGACGTCCGAGGTAAGTTCAGATGTAATACATGTTGTTAACTTATGTTTTATGTGATGTGATGTGAATTGAATGAATATCTATATAACTATTAGATTTGAAATGCTAAGTGCGGAATTGAACTAAAAGGCACTAAGTGTGTGAAATTAGATACGAGATAGAGATGATTGGCACTGTGTGTGCGAGATGATAAAAGCTTCGACTTAATGAATTGGCACTATGTGTGCGATACCGATATAAGTTTGATTTAACATATTGGCACTAAGTGTGCGGAAATGACTATGTTTCGGTTATGTAATTTGGCACTAAGTGTGTGGAAACGACTATGTTTCGGTTATGTAATTTTGCACCAAGTGTGCAAATAACTCAAAGGAATAGCAATGGTTGGATGTGATGTAATATTGAGCTATGGAGTAGCTTAAATGGTGAGTAACTATGTGTTGATCAAGGTATGTTGAACCTATGTGGTTGATGATAATCCTAAAAGTTGAATGAATAGATACTTGAGCATATGGTTGAGTTTGATGATGAGCCTAATTGTGCATTTATCTATGTGATGGTTTACTTATGTACTAATGTGGAATATTTGAGTAATATGTATTGTATTTCGAACTTACTAAGTTTTTGAAAGCTTACTGTGTGATTGTTTCTCTATTTTACAGTGTCAGTAAAGCTAGCTCGGATCTAGGGATCGTTAGCATCTCAATCACACTATCGGCAATCTATTTTGGTACTTTTGGAAAGATGTACATAGTTGAAATATGGCATGTATAGGCTAGATATGTAAATTATGTATGAGATGTGTAAATAGGCATGTGAGGTGGCTAGATAAATGTTTGAAATATTCTTGTTTGGATTTGGTATGTGAAGTGAGTTTTGGTATGTTTTGATGGCAATGTATATGTCTTATAAATGGTAATCTTGGTGATAGATTGATGCTAGTATGATCAAGTGAATTTGAGGAGAAATCATGTTTGGTATTGAATTTGTTCAAGTGGTGAATTTTAGTTTATAAGTTGACTTGATTAGAAATGAGATCGTATGAGATGATATGTCGATCACTTGATATGAAATTGATTGCCAAATTGTGTGTGGAATTATGCTTAAATGTGCTTGTAGGTTTGACCCTTGTGTGGGTGGCAAATTGGCCTTGCATATGGCCTATTTTTCTAAACATGGTTATGGCACACAGGCGTGCCTAATGGCCATGGGATAATGGCAGGATCTAGCCTTATAGTACATGACCTTGACACGGGCGTGTCAACTAGTCGTGGGCATAAGTCAGTAGCTAGCTTAAGAGCACACGGCCATGGCACACGGGCGTGCTATGTAGCTGTGTGGAGAAGTCAGAATACTTACTCTGTTTTGGCACGACCTTGACACATGGGGGTGTCAGGTGACCGTATGAGGCACACAACCTGGTGGCACGGGCGTGTGGCCTCAATAGACTCGTTCAATGTTTGAAATTTTGAAAATTTTTGTAAGTGTTCGGTTTAGTCCCAACTCCTCTCTAGCATGTGTTTGAGGTCTGGTAGGCCTCAATGAGGGACTATTTGATTATGTCTTTATGTGTTATGATGATGATTGACTTTGTGTAGTAAATGGGATGTGATATGATTCGATTGTTTAGTAATGCCTCTTAACCCTATTCTAGCGACGATTTTGGGTTAAGGGTGTTACAAATGCCATACTGTTGATGTGCTAGATGATCTAATTGAGGAAGAGTTCAATGACCAAATCACAATACTTTCTGAAGAGTTTACAGTGACATCTGATGCCGAATCCTTAGATGATTATGACAGCATCGTTGAAGATAATAATCTTGAACTCAAGCATGGATGGCAGATTGAATCCTTAGACCTAGCCAACAGAACAACCCCAATTTTCAAGCCACCTATTTTAAGAAGCTCCTACATTGGAATTGAAACCACTACCTCCTCATCTTAAATATGTCTTTCTAGGTGACCACAATACTCTCCTAGTTATGGTCTCCGCAACACTAGATGTAACTCAAGAAGAGAAATTGGTCCATATTCTCAAGCAACACAAACGAGTTATTTCTTGAAGTATTGCTGATATTCAAGGTATTAGTCCTTTTTTTGCATGTACAAGATCAAGTTGGAAGATGAACGCAAGAAATCAATTGACCATTAAAGAAGATTAAACGAGAAGATGAAATAAGTTGTCAAGAAGGAAATCATAAAATAGCTTGATGCTGGAATTATTTACCCAATTTCTGATAGCAACTGGGTAATTCTTGTGCAACGCGTCCTAAAAAGTTGCATCACTGTGGTTTGCAACGATAAGGATGAATTAATTCTTATATGCATTCCCACATGATGGCGAGTTTGTATAGATTATTGCAAGTTGAATGCGGCTACAAAGAAGGATCACTTCTCGCTTCCTTTCATTGACCAATTATTGGATTGACTTTCTGGAAAGGCCTATTATTGCTTTTTAGACGGCTATTCTGGGTACAACCAAATTGCTATTGCACCGGAGAATTAGAAGAAAACAACCTTCACATGCCCCTTTAGTACTTTCACTTTTCGTCGTATGCCTTTCGGTCTTTGCAATGCACCAGCCCCATTTCAAAGGTGCATTATGGCAATATTATCATATATAATCGAAGACTCTTTAGAGGTTTTTATGGATGATTTCTCAGTCTATGGGAATGATTTTGATCATTGCGTTGACAAATTGGATAAAGTACTGAAGCGATGTGAGGACACACATCTTGTCTTGAATTGGGAAAAATGTCATTTCATGGCAACTGAAGGCATTGTATTAGGACATCACATCTCTTGTCAAGGCATTCAAGTAGACAAAGATAAGATGGAAATCATTGACAAATTACCTCCACCAACAAAGGTGAAAGGTGATCGCTTCAAAATAGTCTAGTTTTAATATTTATAAAAGAGTGATCGAACCTGTAGACTGACTGCGAAAATGATAGAGGCAAGCGCACCTATCGAACAGTAGTATAGCTCAGGCAAGAATATCTTATCGAACCCAAGGAACCTAAAAGTACTACTACTCACTTTCTTTCTATTATTTAGCCTAAAATATGGAGTGATTGGTTTATTAATCTAAAATAAATGAAATACTTGAACTTAAATGCAAAGACAAAAGAACAAAACTTTGGGAAAAGACTTTGAAGAAAACTCAATTGATAAAGATGATACCTTCAGGAAGAATCCACCTATGACTTCACTTATTATCTACCTTTTCAATTCATATGATTTCTTTACTTAGCTTGATCCGTGAGACTCCCTAACCTATATTAAACCTTCTCTTGAAGCGAATAACGTCTAACCTTAGGTTAATTAGTGGAACTCTCATTCTCTTATAATAACCCCCTAAGGAAGTAGTAAATCGATCAATGGACTCCCATATTAGGTTTCACCCTAATCCGACAAAATCTTGTAACCCTATCTCTAGGCACCCGATCAAATCCGCTTAATTATGCTAGATCTACTCTTAGGCAGGGTCTATTCCTCTTCCACCTAAGCACATCAAATAAATTTAAGCAACATAATTAAGAACAAACTAAGTATTTATCATATAAACCGAAAGAATAACAAAATCCATCATAGGTTTCATCCCCTTCAGGTATCTGAGGGGTTTAGTTCATAACTAAACAAGAAAACATCTCAAGAGAAAAGATAAAACAAAACATAAGAAATCCTCAAAACCCCCTGAAGGAATTGAAGAGGAGATCCTCCGTCTTGAGTAGAACTCTGACTTTTCGAGATGGATCAATTGGCTATCTTCGAGACAATCCCTAAATGAGAAAGGCTTGGCAGAAAACTCTTCTCACTGATCGACCCCTTGAATAGACGCCTTGGGGTGTTTTATAGACTTTTGGGATGCTTTACTTGTCTCCTAAGTACTCATCATTTAGGTAAAATTTTTCCTAGGTGTTTGAATAGACTTAAGATTGCGTTTCTTGGGCTCCAAGCATCCTATTCCGAGTGAAATTGCTCTTTCCCTCGGTAGGGGCACGGCTAAGGCACGCCCGTGTAAATTGAGGCTTAGCCCGTGTCTCTATTCTATTGATTTAGGCACGGCTGTGGCACGCCCGTACAAGTTGAGGGACAGGCCGTGCTTCGGGTCTATCGATTGGGGCATAACCATGCAAATCGGGGATAGGCCGTGTTGGGTTTTTTGTCGATGAGACACGGTCGTGTAAATTGGTGACAAGCCGTATTCTAGGTGGATAGCAAGGCACGACCGTATGGAATAAAGCCCAGGCCATGTCGACTTCTTGGGTTGGCCCAATTTGGTCCGTTTTAAGCCCGTTTTACGTTCTTTTTATCCTTAGGTGTTCTCTTGAGATAAGACATGAAAAGAAAGGATTAAGAGCACCTTTTTACATAAATCGAGGATAAATTCATCCAAAAGCATACTAAATGTGGGATTAAAATATGTTACTTTTACGGTTTATCAAAAGGTATTCGTAGTTTCTTGGACATGCAGGGGTTTTACTGAAGTTTTATTAGAGATTTTTCAAAAATTTGCAAAGCCTCTATGCTTTTTCTGGAATAGAATAATAAATTCTTCTTTGACAATGCATGTCTGGATGCCTTTATTTAGTTAAAAAAAAGCTAGTAAATGTGCCCATTGTCATTGCACTCGATTGCTCTCAATCTTTTGAAGTTATGTGCGATGCAAATGACTTTGCTGTGTGTGTGGTTCTAGGATAAAGAAAAGGAAAAATATTTCATGCCATCTATTATGCTAGCAAAACTCTTACAGAGGCTCAACTCAATTATACAACTACAAAGAAATAACTGCTGGCTGTGTTCTTTGCTTTCGACAAGTTTCGTTACTATCTTATTGGTACAAAGGTTATTGTATTCACTGATCACTCGGAGTTGAAATATCTCTTTGCGAAAAAGGATGCCAAACCAAGACTGATATACTCGAAATTACTACTGCAAAAATTTGACATCGAGATAAAAGATCGTAAGGGTTCAAAGAATCAATTGCAGACCATCTGTCTCGATTGGAAGTTGGCAGCTAAGATGAAAACATACTTCAAATTGTCAACGCATTCCCAGATAAGAAGTTATTTTCTGTAGATTCAAATCCTTGGTATGCAGATTTTGTTAATTATCTAGAGAGTGTAAAACTCCCATTGGGTATCACAGGCCATAAAAAAGAAACATTTCTTCCTGACATAGTGAAGTATCATTGGAACGGGCCATATTTATTCAAGGTATGCAATGACAACATCATTCGACATTGTGTTCCGGAAGAGGAGATGCTTTCATTCTTGAAACATTGTCATGATGCTCATTATGGAGGTCATTTTGGTGGTATGAGAACTGTGGCTAAAGTTCTCCAATCAGGATTCTACTGGCCGACATTATTCAAAGATGCCCACAATTTTGTGAATCAACGCGATAAGTGTTAGCGTCCAGTTCTATATCTTGACGCAATGAAATGTTGCTGCAGCAAATTATGGAGGTTGAATTATTCAATGTTTAGGGTATGGATTTTATGGGATCGTTTATGAGCTCATATGGAAATCTTTTTATATTAGTATTTGTTGACTACGTCTTGAAGTGGGTGAAAGCTGTCATAATCCTAAAAGATGATGTAAAGACAATGCTTAAATTTATTCACAAGCATATACTCACCCGATTTGGCATACCAAAGGCATTGATTAGTGATCAGGGTACACAATTTCATTACAACCAAGTGGCAATCGCACTGAAGAGATATGGAGTTAATCATAGAATAGCTACTACTTATCATCGAAAACCAATGGACAAGCCGAAGTATTGAATCAAAAAATTAAGAAAATTCTTAAGAAGGTTGTAAACCCTTCGAGGACAGATTGGTCTTTCTGCTTGGATGGCGCTTAATGGGCATTGCGGACAACATAAAAAACTCCATTAGGGATGTCATCGTATCAATTGGTTTTTGGGGCTAGCATGTCACTTGCCATCGAACTGGAAGTAATGCGGGCAATTAAGCATGTGAACATGGACTATCAAGTGGCTGGAAAGAAAAGATTGTTGGAAATCACTAAACTAGAGGAGATTAGGAGAAATTCTTATGAAAATGTTGCAATTTACAAGGAGAAGACCATACGATGGCATGACAAGATTATTTTGCAGTGACAATTTATCGCGGGTCAACAGGTTTTATTATTTAATCTCGACTCAAATTGCACCCAAGTAAATAGCATTCATGTTGGTTTGCACCTTTTGAAGTTGTCAATGTATTTCCTCATGGTGCAGTCATAATTCAAGATTTACGTAATGGACACCAGTTCAAAGTAAATGGACAGAGGCTGAAACACTATTTTGGCAATAGTGATCAAAAGTAGGTAGAGACCATTAAATTGGTCGAAAAGTTTAATTTTTAATTAGTAATCCATGATTTTAATTTATTTTAGTTATGTTTTGATAAAGTTTGTTTTCCTTCCTTTTTGCAGAATAAATTAGGTACCTTTGTCGACGCATTAAAATTTTGCTGTCGGCGCATTCCATAAGTATGTACTACCATTTATATCTCATCAAAATTCAGGGAAATTTAGATTCCACCATTGGATCAAAATCACTCAGCCATTTGATCTTTCTGAGTGGGCACAATTTCTATTGGACACAACTCTTCCGCCAGCCTTATATATCTGCACAAAGCAATGTGCCTCTTCATCTTTCTCCTTCACTCAATATAAATCCTCTTACATTGTACCGACTGTAACGCATTGAAACAACCATTTTTATTTCTTTTCTCTTCTCAAGATCACATCTTTTGAACTTTAGATCGTTTTCCATCAACAAAAGATGGCCAAAACAAGAGGCTCGGTCAAGAAAGCAACCAAATCTACTGGAGAACATGCATCCTCTACTACTATAGTCCGTGAATCGGAATACCCCAGGCCAATACAGAAAAAGGAGCCGATAATATTTTTAAATAAAGCAACAAAGGAATGATTTCACGATAACATGTTGAAGCGAAACTTCCATCCCAAACAGGGCATTTCCCTTTTGCTACAACAAGACTTGGGTAAAAAAGTCTACAAGACCATCTCAAAGTTAAAGTGGGAAACTGTTTGCACCTATCCTAGAAGCTACTCGCCTGCAATGGTACGTGTGTTTTATGCTAATCTCTACGATCATGAGTTAGATTTCATTTTCGTTTGAGAAGATTTAACACCATGAGACACTGAGTTAGATTTCATTTTCATTTGAGAAGATTTAATAACATGAGACACTAAAAAAATCAACAAGCTGTACAACACCAAGGTAGATGTCGATGAACACTCTGAGTTCATTGATGAAATCACAGATGAAAAATGAGCCCTATTGGTGAGAGACTTGGGTGTCGAGGGAGTAGTATGGAAGGATTCCCATTAAAGGAATTATACGATGCTCCATCACTTCCTGACACTGCAAGGCAAAATTTGGTTTCATTTTGTCAACAGCAGGCTAAAGCCCTCTACTCACAACACCACAGTCACCCTCGACAAAATGTGTCTAATACATTCTATTATCAAGGACAGAAAAATTGATGTAGGCACAATACCTAACTAAGAAATTTTTGATTGTGCCACAAGGCAGACTAGGATCTTGGTTTTCCCATCACTGGTGATGTTATTGTGCCAGCAAAGAGGAATCGTGCCTAGTACTGTGAGGAAGTCCTAGAAAATAAAGGCACAATTAATGAAGCCTCTGTATAGAGAATGACTCATGGCAAGGACAAGTCGAGACTGAAGGAGGAAAAACCAACAAGACAAGAAAGGGCAAAGCCAAAGCCGACAACAGAGGAACAAACCTAAATGCAGAGACATCATTATGGTGCAAACGAAAGGATGTCAAAAAATTGGTAAATTCTATCAACAACAATCAGATCATGCTTGTTGCTACAGTAGAAGATATAGAGAACTCCCAGAATTTGTTCTATGCTTATACCAGAGCCTGGAACAATTCTGTTGTATCCACATTAGGCCAATTGAGCCCATCCCCATTACCAGAATTCCTAGTGTTTCCACCAATCATTCAAAATTATGACCTCTTTTCATCAGATGACGACTTAGAAGACCGAGATAGATCGGTGGCATCCCCACCTATTATGCAGGTCTCTGATAATGAGAAAGAAGAGGAATCCATGGACATTGAAAAATGCCTGTGAAAAATTAATAGCTTGTTTGAGGGTAGAATTTTTGCAGATCAAGAAGACACTGTTGTTGAGAAGGAAGTTGCTGATATAGAAGAGGAAGTTGTTACTTAAAAAGAAGAAATTACTGAAAAAGAAAGAAAAATAAGAAGAAGTTTCTATTAAGAAGACTGTCACTGCACCCGGGTCTGTAGGTGCAAATATTGATAATTTAGAACGAGTTGGAGCAAGACCGATGGCAGTTGCTGAGGTAACCAGTGAGGAGCAATGCAATTCATTGGAAATAGTGGTCTATAGTGGACCACTCTAGGTGGCCTCTCCTACACAGGAAGTAGCCAATGATGCTGGGCAGAGCTAAGAACTAAGGAGCAATCTGAAGACCATGCAAAGCCCAAAGAAAAGAAAAAGAAGCGCTCCAAGGATAAAAAATGAAAGAAGGATGTAACACTTAAAAAATACAGGGTCTATAATTTTGCATGATCTGGCTTAAATTCCATGTTTGCTTCAATGGCTAAGTATTTGAGTGTATTTGGGCATTTTTAGGAAGCCTGGGTTTGAGTCTGGGCCTTGGCAAAATTTTTACTTTTTGCTCTTAAGTGAAATTGGTTGTTAGCGGTTAGGACTTATGTTTAAATGTATGTGATTTTATGTCACAAAAAAAAGCTTGTGGCAAGGAGGCAAGTGGCATGTTGAGCTATTGAGGGGGCCTTGGGGTTCGAATCCCATGGCAAGCAAGGAGCATTTATTTTGCTAACACGGTTGACAAGCATTTGTAGTGGTTTCGAACTCTATTGTGCGAGAGTTTGAACTGGTCTTGTGAGTGGTTGTGGAGAATATCAAGGAGTAAATCAAGGAGGGATAAGGGGAGTGATTTGTGGAGATTTTCAAGGAGTTTGAGTGAGGGGAGAAGAGTACCGAATTGGGTAACTTGAGTATGTGAATTTGGCTAAGGGTCATTTATTGTGCATTTTCGACAAATTCTAAGTGTGTAGGAGCAGATTTTCCTCTCTGACATTTTGGGTTTTGTTCTTTTGATGGTTCTTGCTTCTTTTCTCTTTGGTGTCATTTTCACAAGTGACCATTTGGGCTATTTTACTTTTGTCGATTTTTTTCTTCAGGTTACATTCTTGTTACCTTGCCGAATCCCCCATTCTTAACTTCCTTCTTTCTATTCTTTTTATGCCGAATCACACTATCCTTCTTCTTCTTTACTGAACTGTCTCCTCTCCTTAGCCAAATTCCATTCCCTTTTCCTTTTTTCTTCAATTATTTCCTGTTCGTTTCTCTTCCTCTCTTTTGATCTTTCGATTTTACCCTCTTAGCCAAACCTGCAATTCCCTCTTCCCAATATTCTTTTCTTGTTCTTTAAGTTTGAGTAAGCTGAAATCAACTTCTCCTTTCCCTTTACTATTTCTTTTCTTTTCAAGTTAGCCGAATAATTCCCCCTTCTCACTACTTTAGATTTGTGTCGGTTTGAGAGACTAGGCTCTATCAAGTGGCCGATTGTCACTTTATTCTTCCATTTCTATCAACTAATTTTGGGTAAGTATTCCTTGTTTTTATTCAGTTCTTGGTTCCATTTTGATGGTTCTCTTCTCTGGTGAAGCCGAATGATTCGATTTAGGGTTGCTAACTCTTGGACCCTTCTCTCATGTTGGATTCTCTTAGTTAGTGCAACATTTCGGTAGGTAAGGGGTATAGATATCTTTCGGCTAGCATCATAAGTGGAGTGGATAGCCTACTTGGGTGAAGGTGAGTATCAATACCATTATCTTTGGAATTTAACGTTACTATTAGGTATTGATATGAACCAAAAACGTTGATGGATGTAGGTTTGGTGTTCATGGATTGTTTGTACGAGCAGTGAAAAAGGTGTGTAATCGTACACCCAATATAGTTATTGTCAAAACGACAGATGAAGGTGTGCATTCACACCTGTTTAATTGTGAATCGGTAAAAGCCGAAAGTCGAAAAGCTGAAACTTCAGCATTTGAGGCCTCATGAGTGTGTGAATGCTCGTAACGTAAACCAAGCCCACAAATCGTTGGCGACAGACTGTAGAGGCCACCATGAGTGTTCTTTTAGGTTTGGGTAGTAATGGGCCTCGTTGAGCCGAGATGGGCCATGTTAGCCCAATGGGTTTGTAACACCCCTTACCCGTGCCCGACGCTAGGACAGGATACGAGGCATTACCATACTTGACTTTACTTAAACATGTATTATTGGGCTATAAAATTTCTTTCCATCTTAAAACTTTTTTTTCTTACTAATAACATACTTTTCATAGGCCTTCGAGACCTTAAACGTACATCCGAAAGGTTTCGAGATTCATCTGAAACTTTGGTACTCCTTGAAAATTTTTACCTAAACATGGGCCACAAGCCCCTGTGCCCCTAAGACATGCCCGTGTTCGATACTGACTTATTTCACATGACTGAGCACACACCGTGTCTATAACCCATGTCCTTCACTCGGCCTTGACACGCCCGTGTCCTCTATCCGTGGAGCTCTCTGTTTATGACGTCATCATACTCTTAATAGCACATGGCTATGGCACATGCCCGTGTGCTGGTATGTATGACGAATCGTATTTTTGTAAATTAATGTAGCGGACACACGGCCTATCAACACACCCATGGGGCTGACCGTGTGTCACACACGGCCTAGACACACGCCCGTGTGCCTACCCATATGGACAATTATAAGGTTATTTTCCAAGCCAATTGCCACCCTGAAACATAAACACACTTATACTATTCTCAAACAACTCAATTATTCCATCCATTGCATAAACTTAAATGCATAAGCTTATCATCATGAAAGGGTATATAACTTAACAAATATTGACCAATTTCTAATGGCCATATACAAAAGAATGCATAATCTTATTAACCAAGCCTTTAGCTCACATATGACATGACCAAAATGATCAAACTCCTATACATGCCATACTCAAAATTTATTATCTTTACTATACCAAATTAGTGGATGATAGTGTGCCCCGAGCTCCGACGTCTGTGATCCCCGAGCTAACTTGGCGAACCTATATGGAAAAAGGAAATGAGAGAGGTAAGCATATAGCTTAGTAAGTTTGCATGAGGATTTAACAAAGCAACATAATAGCTTATAATTAAACTCATCCCTCATAAGACTAAAGCAACATAAATCTTAAGTGCTTGAAATTACTCTTACTTACTCTTTCTCATCACTTACCACATTATAATTTCATACTTGTAATTAAATTAGTGTACCTGTATCACTTAATCACATAGATTAGCACTTTTGCTAATATAACATGAACATAAAATCATTATCTTTCTTAACTTAGGTAGAATTATTTATCATTCTTGAATAACTTGTATTATTTTGCTTACTTAGCATCTTGTTACTTCTTTCATATTTGTCTCTTTTGCCCGTTGAATTACTCGGAATGTTGGAGGATACTTAATCTCGTCAAACATGTATCTCGATGCCAATGCCACATCCTAGATATGGTCTTACATAGGATCACCTTATGATACCAATGCCAAATCCCAGATATGGTCTTACACGCGATTCCTTAGCTTGATGTCAGTGCCATGTCCCAAACATGGTCTTATACGAGATCTTCCTTATATGTTTCCTTTGAAACTTACCATTGCCATGTCTTGACATGGTCTTACGTGGTATCCTTGCCTTATGAAATCACCAATGCCATGCCTTAGCATGGTCTTACATGGTATCCTTGCATTATAGTAACTTATCAATGCCATGTCTTGACATGGACTTACATGATATCCTGCCTTATTCTATGCTGATGCCATGTCCCAGACATGATCTTACATAGGATCTACGTTCGGTGCCGATGCCATGTCCCAGAAATGGTTTTACACGGGGTCCTACATTCCTTGATGCTGATGCCATGTCCTAGACATGGTCTTACACGAGCTTTCCTCGTCTCATGTTATGACATAGGTATCCTAGTTATTCTGAATCTTCAATCGAGACTTTCACTTACTTATTCTCATTGATTTCCTTATTAGGCATTGTCAATCAACTTCATGAAAATAATGTACATTGTACGGCATAGTAATTAATTTAATTGTAAAAGTAATATGTAGCTTTAAATTCATACAAACTTACCTCGGTACTTAAAATGTTTAGAGTTGTGCAATTTAGTCCTCAAACTTGTTTTTGCCTCAGTTTGATCTGGGCTTTCTTGATCTATAATAAAATTTAGTTTGTTTAATACTTACATTGACTAAATTGACTCATAAATCATACTTTGGAAAATTACATTTTTGCCCCTAAAATTTTCAAATTTACACTTTTGCCCCTAGGCTCGTAAAATGATTTTTATTCAACTTTCTTGCATTTCAAGCCTAGCCAAATCATATTCTCAACTATAACAACATTTAATTTCCACTATTTTACTCATGTATGACCATTTTCATAACTTTTGCAATTTGGTTCTTACATGGATTTTTCATGAAAATCACTTAGGAAAAGATGTTTATCCTACATCAAAATTTCATAATCTTCCATAAAACATCAAAATACATGCATGTCATACATGGGTAAATTTTTTAACATAATCCCTAGCTCAAAATATAGCTAGAAATAGCTAAACCGAGCTACGAGGATCTTAAAAATACAAAGAACATTAAAAACGGGGCTAGGATACACTTACTATCAAGCTTGGAAGATGAACAAACCCTAGCTATCTCTTCTTTGTGATTTTCGGCCAAGGGGGAGGAAGATGGACACTAATTTTGACTTCTTTTCCCTTTTAATTCTTTAATTTACCAAATGACAAAAATGCCCTTAATGATTATTTCTTGAGATTTTTCCTTCCTATGTCCATTTTTGTCCATCTCAACATATAATGGTCTAATTACTAAATAAGGACCTCTAATAATTTTTATAATTCTATTTCATACTTAAACCGTCTAGAATCTCATATTTTCTAATCCTTGCAATTTAGTCCTAATGGACAAATTGTCCACTAATTCATAAAATTTCTTCATGAAATTGTCACACAATTATCAAAATACCTCATAAGCCTTGAAAAATCATTCAAACACATATTTCTACTTCAGATTTGTGGTATCGTACCACTATTCTAACTAGGCCCTAAATCGGGCTATTACAGGGCTCGTGGGCCCCATATGGGTAAAATCCATGGTAAGTGACAAATAATGGATTGGGTTATGGTGATCGCATAGTCGTGACTAAAATTAGGCTAAATGGGCCACACAAGCGTGTGGGCCCACTTGGGTCGAGTAATGGGCCTTGGGCCCATTTACACTGTTTGGCCATATAGGTTATCTGAGTCGCTCGAGACGATTGTAGACCTTATGAAGGGTCATTATCTGTACCGGGACCCCAAAATTAGTTAAATAACTAAAATACCCCTGAGGGACAAAGGTACTGTTTTACCCCTAAGTGATGAGATAACCATTATTCCCCTAGTGGTAGTTTAATTGATGTGTGTATGATATTTATTTGAATGGTTTTGAATATGGCATACTGCACTCACGTAATATTTATGACACGACATTCTGCATTAGGGTTAGGATTCTGATTTGGAGGAAGTATTGTATTAATGGCTCTGCCACATTTTTACCGTTCTAGTGGCTTGGCCACGTAATCTATTTTTTGTGGCTTGGCCACGTTTACTATTATTAGCAGCTTCACTGCGTTACTATTAGCAACTATGCTGCAATATTGGTGTGTTGGCTGGGTGGGTCGACTTAGTCCCCACATGGTGTGTTGGTTGGTACGAGTGGTGTGTTGGCTGGATTAGGTTGGGTTGCATTTCTTCTCTGTACTGATATTATTTGGGCTTAGGCCCACACTGTTACTGTATAGGGCTAAGGCCCAGACTGTACTGCTATTGAATAGGGCTCAAGCCCAGTCTGCACTGCATATACTGTTTACTATTTGTCTGTTAGGGGATTACACACTGAGTTTTTCCAAACTCACCCCTTTCCTTTAACTGTATAGGTAATCCCTAGTCTTAGCTGATTTGGAGCCGCGAGGGACTCGGAGGTGGCCACATGACTGCTATTATTCAGTTTTGACTTTATTTAGATAAAAATTCAGATTTGGTTTTGTTTGTGTAATAAGGCCATTTAAGGGTTTTTTAAAAAATTTTAATTGAGCTTTTGTTTAATTATTCAATCTACTAGGATAGGAGAACGAGTTTTCAAAAAAATAATTATTTTCAAAGAAAAGCACGTAATTTTAAACTTCAAGGTATTCAATTAGAAAAGCTTCCGCGGTTTTAATTCATATTAATAAACTTATACCAATTGATATGACTTATAATTGGACAACATGTTTTGATTTTACAACACTAACATTTTCAACAACAATGGATTAAATGGGATTTAAAATTCAATAAAGAATTTTTATCTACAAGCCCAGTTTCCAAACGACACTTCGACGTGACACGTCAGATTCGGTAGTAACAACTAGGTCGGGTTTGGGGTATTACAAAGGATAAGAAGAAAATGAGGAGAAAGAAACATCATGCAGCCATATCGACGACTGCGGATAACTGAGTTAGTTTATTTTAAGCTTTAGCTGTAGTATTCATGCATTGCATGTAGCTGTCAGTTTTATTTTGATAAATATACATTGTCACTACATTTTTTTATTGCCATTACATTTTCATGTTAGTGCATTGGGGACAATGCAAACTTTAAGTTTAGGGGAATGCATATGGGGCTTGGAAATGCACCCACATTTCAAAATATTTTTTTTGAAAATGAAGCATGCAAGGTTTAATTATAGTTAATGAAATTTTTTGAAATTTTTTGTTATATTCAATGCTTAATTCGAGATTCATGTGAATTATCAATGAATAAGTTGGATAAATTTGACAGAAGGTTATAGCTTCAATTATTTGATGAATGAATTAGGTTGCATTAGTAATGGATGACTGCTATCATTCCTTAAATCTTGAATGAATCTACTTTTTACAGCTACTTATATATGTATATATAGTTATAAATTAGAAACACTCCAAAATGGGTGTAGTATGGAATGTTAAAAGGAACACTCCAATAAAAGCATTAGAAAAATCAATCTGCCCGAAGGCTGCAGCTACATGAGCGTGTGTCGATGCAATTACGTACTCTCTAGGGGTTTGTTGCATCCCATTGTTACTTCCTATGGACAACGGTATAGTAATGCAACGATATCCCTTATTCTAAAAAAAATGTATATATATAATATAAATACTTAATATTGTACAATAAATACTGTAATGGTAGATAGAACTTAGGGTTTGAAGCATGATGCTAGCATTGATAAAGTTGCAACCTTATTCATTCTTGCTTATAAATTGTCGATGCAATATTCTTTCATCTGAATGTGATTCATCCATTGGAAATTTAGAGGGTTCAAGTTGCTAGAATGATCATTTACCTTAGTAAAATTTGTATAGCCTTGCTAGTGTCTGTTTTACTTGAGGACAAGTAAAAACTCAAGTTTGGGGGTGTGATAGCACTAGAAAGAATATATGTTTTCCCCCTTACTTATTGGTTAAATTGTTACCATTTAGTTATCCTTAACAAACATTTTAGCATTTTCAGTTTAGTAAATTGCATTTTATAACTCAGTGAATCCTAGCCTATTTTATTCTTAATTTTTCTATCTTTTTTGCATTAATGTTGTTGCATGAGTGAATTCCAGATTGCATCCGGAATTGTCACCACACCTTATAGCATGTGGATAAGAACTAAAATTGCGTGAGCTGTCTAGTCTGGTATAACCAACCTGTATGTACAAGGATAGAATAATTTTGAGGAAAGGACACTTGTACAATTGGAGGATGACATAAAAGGTGGACATGAGACTATGGAAGCTTAAGCCTCTCACAGGTGATGATGCAGACTAGCTTCTGACGAGGACACCTAAGTGCGAGACAAGAGGGAATAGAGAGATTCAGTCGATTTGTCTAGGAATATTATTCTCCTCTCGATTCTTTCTTATTTCTTTATGAATGCTAGTGATTATCCTATGTTTTCTATTTGTATGGCAGTACACATGAATTCTTGATTAAATGTTATCTTATTCAATCTTGCTTTTATTGTTTAATCTTGGGGTTTGAATGTTTTTTAACATGGAAGTGTTATTGCAGTCACTGACACTTTAAAGTGTAGTGACAATTTGAGCCAACAAGCATTACAATGGAAGTTGAGTGAGGATTAGAGGAATTTAGTCCACTTGTTCTTAATAGTGTCGTATTTCCATCATCGGAAGGTAAGCTTAGTATGCATGTTTAAGTCTCGGATTAAATAAAGGAGTGACGCTGGGTAAGATATACATTGAACTTTATTGGTTCGACAATAACCTATCCTTTTTATACCTTTTGAGCACTTAGTATTCTGCTGAAGATTCATGTTGGGGATCCCAGTTTATTATTATCATATTTTATTTTATTGTTTACAAGTTATTGCATCGACAACTATTCTCACATTTTATCTTGTTTCCATCTAGTTGTTGCACCGACATTAATAGACAAAAGACTACCATCCTTGTGGGATTGATATCCAATAGACTCACATCTATCTACTATACTTGCATCGACAGTGTACGCTTGCACATTATTACTGTGACGTTAAACAACCGAATCAATTACATTGGTTCTTGATTTATTTATTCATGGTTTAAATTGGAATTCTTATAGGTTAATTATAATTGGAGAATTGAGTTTCAAGTTAGTAAGGATATGGTGAATCGATTATTCGCGGATGCTTGGGATCGCTTTCTAAGATGTGTTTTTGAAACTACAACAATTAAGGATCGATTTGATGTTAGTTTTGTTTTATCTTTTTCTATCGTGAAATATATGTGTTGTTTCTTTTACTACTTGATCTAGTCTAGAAACCTGAAAATAGTTTGAAAACATGTATAGCTGCAGTAATTAGAATTTTGTCAACACATAAAGATGTATTTTAAATTTTTAGTGACAAAGGTATGCAAAATTTATTTGTGTTTTACGGTATTAATAATTATAAAAGAAAGATTGATAATTATGGGATACATTGCAAATATTCAAAAAATATGGATAAGGCATCAATTATTTAATTTTCTTAAATTTCTAAATGTTGTGTTGCTTTAGGGGTTTCGTGCCTTTTGAATTTTCACCATTTTAATTTAGTTAACTATTTTTGGTGGAAAAGAAGCAGTTCATTTCTTATTTTTTGAAAGGAAATATATGCTTATGTAATTATGCTAATTTGAATAGGATTCTAATGATGTTCATTCAAGTTGACTATAATGCAATATGCTAAACTTGGTATGCAAAAATGTTTGGATGTGATGTATGGAAATTGTTACTAGTGTTCGTAATTTGAAAACTGTATACAAGTAAGTCTGATTATGTTTCTGTTAAACTAAACTGATTTGCAAATATGGTTATTTAATATGGAAACTAAATATGAGTATGTCAATTCTTTAATCCGTGTGCATTTTGATATGGTTTGCATCTGCATTTGGGATTGAGATTTGTTTTCGAAGAGAAGGAAGTTCGTATTGGCAGTTTCATTGCATTACTATATTTTAGCGGTCTATCCACAATAATAAAAGTGGCATACAACCACATTAAGGTGTGTTCAGTTGGATGGGTTCACCATAACCCAAATATTGGTGTATAGAGGTTGGAAAGGGTCTAGTATACCTTTATCGGTGTGTATGCCATCATTGAAGGTGAAGGAGGCGATATCCATAAGACCGCTTTTAGGACAAGATATGGTCACTTTGAGTTCGTAGTAATGCGTTTGGGTTGACAAACACTCGGTAGCGTTCATGGATATGATGAATCGAGTGTTCCAACCTTACTTAGACAGGTTTGTTGTGGTATTCATCGATGATATCTTGGTATATTCCAAGTCGAAGAGGAGCATGATGAGCATCTCCAATTGTGTTACAAGTATTAAGGAGAAGAAGCTTTATGCCAAATTCAGCAAGTGTGAATTTTGGCTTAGAGTTGCTTTCTTAGGACATGTGGTGTCTGCCAGGGAATAAGGGTGGACCCTAAGAAAATCGAGCGGTGTTGGATTGGAAACCACCCAAGTCGGTGGCGTAGATTCGTAGTTTCTTAGGGTTGGCGGCTATTACGAAGGTTCGTGGAAGGATTCTCGTCGATAGCAGCGCCATTAACAAAATTGTTGAGGAAGGAAGTACCTTTGTGTGACGGATAAGCAACAAGAGAGTTTTGAAAAACTTAAAAGGTGTTATGAAGCTCGGTGTTGATTCAACTGAGGCGGAAAGGATTTTGTGGTATACTATAGCGTCACATCTGGGGTTAGGATGTGTTCTTATGCAAGATGGCAAGGTAGTCGCTTATGCGTCCGAGCGATTAAGGCGCATGAAGTGAACTACCCAACCCATGACTTGGAATTGGCGCAGTGGTTTTCGCTCTCAAGGTGTGGAGGCATTATTTGTATGGAGAAAGGTCTGATCTACAGGACCACAAGAGTCTCAAGTATCTGTTGACTCAAAAGGAGTTAAACTTGAGGCGTGAAGGTGGGTGGAATTCTTGAAAGACTATGATTGTTTGATAGAATATCATCCGGCAAAGCGAATGTAATGGTGATGCTTTAAGTAGGAAGGTGGTGACGGACTTAAGAGCAATGTTACTCATTTAAGCTTATATGAGGATGGAAGTTTGTTGGCTGAATTACAAGTCAAGCCAACATGGTTGAAAGAAGTAAAAGAGGGACGGTTGGTGGATGAAGATTTGAATGTTAAGCTACAAAAAGCGAGCGGAGAGTTGGAGGACTATGAGATTAACGATGAAGGAGTATTATGCTCTGGAGGAAAATGCAGATGCCAAGAGACAAGGAGTTAAGACAGAAGATCCTTGAGAAGCGCATAGTAGCCCTTATGCTATGCATCCGGAGGCATTAAGCTATACAAAGACTTAAGGAACAATTACGGTGGCGGATCTTAAGCGAGAAGTTCTGAAATTTGTGGGAAGATGTCGGACGTGTCGACAAGTTATTTGAACACCAAGTTCCATCGGGATTGCTTGACCAATTCAGATTCCACAGTGGAAGTGGGAAAGAATTACCATGGACTTCGTTAGTGGGCTTCCCTTACGCCTACTAAGAAGGACTCGGTATGGGTTATAGTAGACCGTTTGACTAAGTCCACATTTTATCCCATGAAGAATAGACTATCCTCTTCAAAGGCTAGCCAAGTTATATGTGGCGAAATTGTGAGGTTACATGGAGTACCAATGTCGATCATCTCGATAGAGACCCAAGGTTTACGTCTCGATTTTGGAAGGCACTTCATCAAGCTTTAGGCACCAAGTTGGATTTCACCGGCCTTCCATCCACAAGCAGACGGGCAATGAACGAGTAATACAAGTGTTGGAGGATATGTTGAGAGGATGTGTGATGGATTTTCGAGGAAGTTGGGAGGACTACTTGCCTTTAGCGAGTTCGCCTACAACAAAGATTATCGAGCTAGCATTGAATGGCACCATCTGAAGCATTGTGCAGACGGAAGTGTCGTACTCTACTTGTTGGACCGAGTTAGGAGAGCGTCGAGTTTTGGGACCGAAGATAGTGGCGAAGTAAGAGAAGGTGGAATTAATTGAACACGGTTAAAGAAGCCTCGAGATAGGCGAAGTCTTATCTGACCTCAAGCGGAAGGAAATAGAGTTTGAAGTAGGAGACCAAGTGTTTAAAAAGTCTCACCATGGAAGAAAGTGATGAGGTTTGGTCGGAAAGGAAATTAAGCCCAAGATTCACCAGACCCTATCGGAGTACTAAAGCGAGTGGGACCGGTGGCATACCACTAGAGTTGCCACCAGAGTTGCAACAAATGCATGGCGTATTTCATGTGTCCATGCTACGTCATGCCGATCGGATCCTCTCACATAGTACCCGATGAAGAAGTGGAGCTAAGGCGGACTTAACCTACGAGGAAGAGCCGATTCAGATTCGGAGCGTCTTGGTGAAAGTACTACGAAGGAAGTCAGTTCCTCTAGTTAAAGTATTATGGCGCAATCATGGATCGGAAGAAGCTTAGTGGGAGTCGAGGAGACCATGAGACAAGAATACCCTCAACTATTTTAGTTAAGAAATTTCGAGGACGAAATTTTGTTTAAGGTAGAAGCGTAACATCTGAATAGGGCCTATGCATTTCAGTTTAATTGTATGAAATGACAAGTTTCAAGTACTATGAATAAATTTTGATACTTTTGGAAACCTAGAAATGCATGAAAATGGAAATGGAAATGAAAATGGAAATGAAAATGGAAATGAAAATGGAAATGGAAATGGAAATGGAAATGGAAATGGAAATGGAAAGGACATTTTGGAAACTTAGACATTTTTGAAACCTAATGGAATTAGAAAAGTGAACATTTTGGAAAACCAAACCAAAATAGGAAACTAAACATTTTGGAAACCAAACCAATATAGGAAACTAAACATTTTGGAAACCAAGCCAAAATAGGAAACTAAACATTTTGGAAACTTGAAAATACTGAGCCATGAAAATTTTAGGAAACTTAAAATGACCGGAATGTCGAATTTAAGAGCCCAAAGGGAGCTTAGGCCAAGTGACCCTAAAATATAAAGAACATAAACTATGACCCAATAACGGACTTGGAAATGTGGCTGAAGATGCCACCTAAGGCCTAGGAAATGGCCCAAATGCAAGAGGTTTTTGGCTCGAGTTTGAGTCATCTAGGAAACAAATAAAAGAAATAAAATTTTGTCTCCATGAGTGGAGGGTTGGACGGCACAAGGAGGAGGAGTTTCTATTCAATAAAACTCTTGGCTAATTAGGAGATGTGATGGAGTTTCATATTGATAAAACTAAACCTTATCACAAGTGAAGAATTGGCTGAACTAGGGACTCTAAGGATATTAGATTGACCAAAGAAAGAAAAGAAAAGAGCCATTCTCCTCTCTTCAACATCTTGCCGAAACCTCCAAGAGAAAGTAGCAACAATCTTTCCTCTTCTCTTTGGCGAAATTCCCTTGTCAAAAACTCTCTCCATCTTTTTCTTTCTTTTCTTTTCTTCTACTATTCAACCACAAAAGCCAAAGCTTTGAGATCCACAATAGTGCCATAGCCGAATAGCATAAGGGATCTTCAGGGATTAGAAAACAAGGTAAGTACCTAATTATACAATCGGCAAAAGATCCCTCCTTGATTAAGTAATAGATCAAATCTATGCAATTTGTGGAGATGGTGTGTAGCGGTTGGCTAGGTGGGGTTTTGTATCATTCATCATCTTATTTCGTTATGCATATACATTATGTGTACTAGTGATATTATGTGTTATTCGATGTGATTTCTATTTATGATTCATATTTTTCTAGTGTAAGTTTGTTTGGTTAGTTGACTTTGCAACCAAGGTATTATTCTATTACTGCCTTTTTGCATTTGTTTTAGACTCAAACTGAGCTTTTGTAGCTCATTCCCTTAGTTTTCCTTTCAAGTAATCTATGAGCTTAGGTGTTGGACTCAGCGAATTAGAGGTCTCAGAGCTACGTTAATTTCTTGGTTAAATTTTATAAGTTTTTCCTAAATTCAATAAGTTGTTTTCAATAGGTTTGTAAGTAAAATGTGGCATGAACTTTGATTTTGGACTTTCGAAAATCTGTGGATTTTTTGTTTTGAACTATAATTGTCTTTCCATGCATAAAAATTTTGGCTAACTAATCGCTTGGTTTTTAAAAATTAATTTATGGTTTCTGTTAAGAAGTAAATAACAGATTTTCTGTTACTACATTAATTTTGAAATTTTGGATTAATTGTTGGTAAAATCGGAAGCAATTATAAACCAAATAAGGACATTTTGATATGGTTTTGACATTATTTCATCGTTTAATGGAAAACCATTTGCAAAACCTAAGTAGAGTTTATTACTGAATCTTGCTAAGTTCAAGCAATGAGGTTTTCAAAAAATTTTAGGCGATTTCAAATGACGTTTTGTTTTGGGCCATTTTGGTGGCCAATGTAACCTCCAGAATTCGGTCGTAACTTCTGGGCCGGGTTTTGGGGTGTTACAAGGATCATTAGCATTTTGTACCGTTTCAATATCTTATTCAATAGCTATTTACAATCTACTAAAAATTTAAACAAAAGCATACATCACATGTAACATCCCGATTTAGGGCCTGGTCAAAATAGTGGTGCGAGACCACAAATCCAATTATATTTATAAGTTTTTGAGGTTTATGGCATGTTTTCATGTTAGTGTGAAAGTTTCATGAAGCAATTTTGTGAAATTGCGGTTGAATTGTCCAAAAGGAGTAAATTACAAAAGTTGCAAAATGTGAGATTCTAGAAGTTATTTGTATGAAATAGCTTTAGAATATCAATTAGAGGTCCTTAAAGAGCAATTTTCCCAAATTCTAATTTTTGGACAAAATTGGGCATGAATGGGTTAAAATAGAAAGTTTGTCAAAAAAGGTATTTTGGTCATTTGGCAATCAAATGATTAAAATGGGAAAAGAAGATAAAATTTCATTCATCTTCTTCTCCAAGCTGCCAAAAATTGAGAGAAGCCATTGTTAGGGCTCTTCAACTTTTCAAGCTTGCTAGTAAGTGCATCCAAGCCCCGCTTTTGATATTTTTCGTATTTTTGAAGTCTTAGTAACATGAGAAACCTATTTTTAGCTATATGTTGAGCTAAGATGGATGTTCAAAAATGTACCCATGTATGACATGCATGTATTTTGATGTTTTATGGAAGAATATGAAAGCTTGATGTAGTAGAAACATCTTTTGCTAAGTGATTTCCATGAAAAATGCATTTAGGGACTTGTTTGTAAAAGTCTCGAGTTTGGTCATACATGTGTGATTTAGTGAGAATTGATGATTGCTTTTGTTGAGTAAATGGTTCGGCTACGCATGAAAGGCTAGAAAGTTGAATGAAAATCACTTTACAAGCCTTGGGGCAAAAGTGTATGTAACATCCTGAAAAGGGCCTATGCATTTTTGGTTTATTTGTACGAAATGACATGTCTTGTGTGTTATGAATAAATTTTGAATATTTTTGGAAACCTGGGAATGTATAGAAATGTTACGTTAAAAAGAGGAAAGTTAACATTTTGGAAACCTAAGTAAAATAGGAAAGTGACCATTTTGGAAACCTAAGTAAAATAGGAAAGTGAACATTTTGGAAACCTAAGTAAAATAGGAAAGTGAACATTTTGGAAACCTAAGTTAAAGAGGAAAGTGAACATTTCAGGAAACTTGGAAATGTAAGGAAATGCCAAGCTTAAAGAGCCAAACGAAAATTTTTGGAAACTTAGAAATGACTTAGAAATGTCAAGTTTTAAAGTTTAAAAGAGGAATTAAGGCAAGGTGGCCTTAAGAGAAAAAGTATGTGAAAATTGACACACAAACAAGCTTGGAAAAGTGGCCTGAAGATGCCACTTAGGGCCTCTGGAAATGGAGCCACATGCAAGGGTATTAGGCCTAGGTTCGAGTCACTTGGGGAGCAAACAAAAGAATTTTATTTTGGTGCAAGGAACAAGAGAGTTGGACGACATTAAGGCACTATAAGGGAGGTGTTTTATTGTTGTTAAAATTCTATGAGATAAGGTGGATAAGTGATGGATTTTTTTTTATAATTTAAAAGAGGAGATAAGAGATAAGAATTGAAGAATAACAAGGTAAGGCTAGAGATTAAGTCATAGCCGAATTTGTCAAATAAGTGTTCATCTTTTCTTGATTTCTTTTACTTCCTCACCATTCCTCTCTCTCTAGAATCTCCTAAGTCTTTCACCTCTCCTCTCACATTGTCATCAACCATTAAAAGTCAAAATTCTCCTCTTCCTATTCCATCTTAGCCGCAACCTTGTTCAACTCAAATCACCCTATTGCCGATTCTCCCCAAGGCCTTAGATCTTTCTTTCTTTTCAGTCTTGTTGAAGCCGAATACCTAAGTGACCATAGCCGACTCTTCTCCAAGTCTCAAGGTCGAATCTTTGTGTTGACAAGATATAGGGGCTATCGATTTCTCCAAGTAAGGGTAAGATCTAGACTCGGTTTTCACTCTTTTCTTTTTAAGCCTGTCAAAATTTAGGGACTAATCCCTCATATTATATTTTGGCCGAAACTATAGAAGGGAATTTCGGGATTTAGGACTGTCGACTACAAAGAAGAATCTTTCAGAATTCAAGGATCTAAGGTAAGTTATGAATGCCATTCGGCTATAAGCTATTATGATTTAATGTTAGATTAGATCTAACATGAGGCTATAGGTAATTTCGACAAATACCAAAGGGAATTAGCAATTTCGGGATTTGGATCCCTAAGGTAAGTATACATGAATATTCGGCCAAGGCTTATATTGGTATGAAGATCTATTTTCTTTATTTCGCTTAAAAGCTGAAACTAATTAGTTAAGTGGTTTTAGTGCCTAGCCGATTGAAGGAAGAAGTAACACAAGGTTTCGGATTTCTTTGATAGTCAATTCGACAAGCAAGGTAAGAAGTTGACTACATAAATCCTTGGGATTTGGGTTATAGTCGATTAGGCTTTAAAAGAAAACACTAAGTTTGGCCGAATAGGCCTTTGCTAAATATTACCAGGTTGGTCGAATTTATTGACTTAAAAGTCTAAAGCAATAGATCGATTTTTTCGGGATTTTAAGGAATTCGTTAAGCAAATCAGGTGTGTACCCCATACTAATCTTAATTGATTTATGGCTTAAAATTGATATATGTGTTAATATGAAAGTGTAAGAATATGGCTAAAGTACCATGTTATGGTACAAAGTACTCAAGTACGTTTCCTACTCCTATTAGGATTACGAAAAATGTTATATTTAACATGTGAATAGTGACATAAATGTGAACTATAAGTATGATATATATGATATGAATAATAATGGGGCATTCGGGTTATATGAGAAAGGGGAAGTGTATGTGGTGACTTCGGTCCCACTATCTAATGTGGTGACTTCGGTCACATTATCTGAATATGGTAACTTCGGTTACATTATCTGAATGTGGTGTCACATGACACGATTATTAAATCTGGTGGCTATGCCATGAATTTTTATATGGGCGATGAGCACGTCATTGCAATGACGCCTTCGATGGTGTGTAGCGGATGGAGGGTTGACTTAGTAGTCCCCACGGTGTGCGAGGTTGAGTACGAGGATGTGTAGCGGATGGCATCTAGGTTTGGGTTTGGGTTGCATCATTATCTTGAATTATTATGTGAACATGAAATGTATGGTATGCTGAATTATTAATTTTAGTGTTGGTTACACATTAAGTCATTGACTCACCCGTTGTGGGAACATGTTTGGTGTGACGGTGATGGACCGGGTTTGGCGAAGCTTAGGGATGGCCATGCACAATAAGAAATTTACGACTTGGACGTTTATTTTATTTTAAGTATTTTAAAGTTTATTTTGGTTTTAATTTTGGGAAATTATTTGATGTAATAAGGCCGTAGTAGCGTTTACTTTACTTATATTTAATGAGCCTACAATCTTTATATTTATTAAAAGATTAAGTAAAATTATTTTAATACAAAGCCCAAACGTTTTGTCACCTAAATCAAAAGGATTTCTAATAACGAAATAAACTTGCTTTCAACTTAAGCCTAATCCACCAACAAACTATCTTCAAAACACACAGTTTTCAAAGTAATTGAAGAATTTTGAACCGGTTTACTTCGAGGAACATACCAGATCCGGTCTAGGCTCGTGGGCCGGGTGTGGGGTGTTTCAATTTGGTATCAGAGCCCAGTTTTAAACTCTCGGCCTGTGGGCTAAGGCCAAAACGTTTTCAAATCGAGCCCAAATAAGCTTTATAAAGTATCTTATGAAATAAGCAGGTTTTTCGGCATGGCACCTAAGTCTCCGACCATGATCCACCGGTAAGTACCCTAACTATCTGTGTGATTATGTGAATTATAGAAGGGTAGAAAAGGAATGGAATGTAGAATAGCATGATAGGTACTTGAACCCTAGGACTAGTCTACCCCAACTACTACATAAGACTTAAATGTCTAACTAAACAAACCTATGACTAAGTCAACCGAAGTTAGGGTGTGGTAACCATTGTATGCATGTCAGGATTGGATCCGAAAGAGCACAGTATTTAAGGTCCTAGTGACTCACCTCCTCTTCGCAGGATCCTACAGTGCGTAGCTTCGGTTCACCCAAACCAGGAGGACTCGATGGGTGTGGCAACCTCTGTGCATGTCTAGGAATGGTTTCATTGGGAGCTTGGTATTTATGCTGTCGTGTGACTCACCTCCTCTCCACTCGAATCACGCCTCATGCGTAGCTTTGGTTCACCACGACCAAGAAGACTCGGTCATAAAGGCTAAACCCAATAACTAAAACCCAAAGGAACTAGCCATGTTTTTTTAGAACCCTAATTTTTTAAAAATCTTAAAATCATTTTTTAATTTGTGAAAACTATTTTTCTACATAATTTTGAAAAAAATTTTGATTTATAAAATTACAAAAATACCCCTAGTGGTAAAATTACAAAAATGCCTTTGGTTTATAAAAATGTCTAAAATACCCACGCTTTTAATCAACATTATCATTATTTTATAACAAGTCCAAAACCCTTATTTGAAAATTATCAAAAATACCTTGATTTTGGAAAATTACAAAATTGCCCTAACTTACCAAAATTTCCAAAATGACCACGATTTCCAAAATTTTTGCAACTTCATCGTTTTGGAAAATAAATTTCTCAAAAAGAACCCTCAAAGTTTTGCAAATTTTGAAATATCCCTGAATTATTAAACTTTATAAATTTACCCGATTTATTACCAAATTACCCCAAAATTCAAAATTACCAAAAATACCCCGAAATTTCCAAATTCTTGAAGAACCGGGACTATAAAATTTCCAAAATACTTTTTGACAAAATTATCAAGGAACCCTATTTGACAAATTACGAAAATACATCTGTAGGATAAATTACGCAAATACCCCTGGGTAGTGGAAAAACAACAATAATAGAAATTACAACATTTCTCTAAATGAACGAAAGTTCATAATTGATTGATGGATGTATGAACGTGAAGACTGTGTACAGGTATGAATACGAAAGAACCACTCTTAAAGTTCTTTTCATAAAACTTCTTCGCGGGTAATCAAGTGAAACAAGGACTAATTCATAAAACTTCTTATCCAGATCGCGACGTTAGAAATGAGCTCTAGAGGACGTGGTCGTCATGGACGAGGTAGAGGAAGGATGACCGTGTCGTAACCCATTAGATCGGGTCAAGGGTCCGACAATGAGTTACCATCGCCACCACCACCCCCATTGTCGATGTCGGCGGCGTGCTCGACGGGGATGATGTTTGATCGCAGTCAGGCTACGAGTTCTAGAAATAGTGGCTTGAGCGGGTGGAAATATGAGAGCTCAGAAGTCTGTACCTGAGCGACTCCGAGCCAACGGAGCTGAAGTGTTTTATGGAGTATCGTGTGGCACCCAAGATCTGATTGAATCTTGGTTGGAAGCAACCGAGCGCATTATGGATGAGCTCGATCTGACCCCGGAGGAGAAGTTGAAAGGAATAGTGGCACTGTTACGTGATAAAGCGTACCAATGGTGGTTAACTGTCCGGGATGGTGCCACGGCCGAGGATCTGACCTGGGAGTATGCTAAGGAGGCATATCAGAAAAAGTATGTCGGCATACGTTATATTGATGGACAGAGGAAAGCTTTTCTGGGGCTGGTTCAAGGGAACAAGTCAGTAGCAGCGTATGAAGCTAAATTTCTAAGGTTAAGCCGATATGCTCAAGGAGTGGTGGCAACGGAACATGAGCGATGTCTCCGTTTTGAAGACGGTTTAAGGGATGATCTCAGGTTATTGATAGCTCCACATCAGGAGCGTGAGTTTTCTGCGTTGGTTGAAAAGGCTAAGGTAGGCGAGGAATCAAGGACTCGATTAAGCGAGCTCGATAGGAATAGACCCAAGAGGGTTATGGGTCATCAAGATCGTCGGAAATGTGCGAGAAAAGGCCCGAGTGATGGGCGAGGGGTCGCAAGTTGGTACAGGAGGCGATGTCGTCCTTGTGAGTATTGTGGAAAGAAGCACTTAGGGAATCTTTGGAAAAAGGCGGGAGGATGTTTTAGGTGTGGGTCCAAGGACCATATGCTCAAAGATTGTCCTAAGAAACCAGATGAAAGTCGATTAGCACTCGTAATGTTAATCGGGCTAGTAGGGAGGACAACGACCTCAACGGGTCGTGGTTCAAATAATGAGGTAATGAAATGCGGCAAAGGAAGTGGAACACAAAGCGAGGTATCGCTAATATCTTGAGGCAAGGCAACGGGTTTGGTTTACATAATTCAGGAGGGAGGATAGAGACGACAGGACGTCATAACCGGTACGTTATTTATTTATGGCAAGCTTTATTATGCCTTAATTGATGTGGGCTCGACCTATTCTTATGTTGCCTGTAGTGTAGTTGAAACACGAGGCCTAGACTCTGAACTTTCTGGTAGGAAGATGACGGTAGTAAGCCCATTAGGCCAAACTGTAGTGGTGGATAGGATCTTTCGGAATGTACCCCTAGAAATTCAGGGAATGAGCTTTCGGGCTGACTTAATGGAGTTACCCTTCGGAGAATTTGACCTCATACTTGGTATGGACTGGCTAGTAGAACACCAAGCCGTGTTGGATTGTGCGACTAAATGAATGGAACTAAGGACCCCTGAGGATGAGGTGGTCATTATGATAGGAGAGAGAAGAAACTACTTGTCAAATGTAGTATCGGCACTTAAGGCTGAAAAGATGGTTCGAAAAGGGTGCGAGGCACTTTTAGCCTTTGTAAGTGCGTTGGATGGAAAGGAGGAAGGTGTCAATGGAGTTAGAACAGTAAGGGACTTTGAGGATGTGTTCCCAGAAGAATTACCAAGAATACCCCTAGATAGGGAGGTGGAATTTGGAATAGATTTGCTACCGGGAACAGCTCCTGTGTTAATTACTCTATACCGAATGGCGCCAAAAGAGTTGGTTGAGCTCAAGGCTCAAATCTAAGAACTGCTTGATCATGGGTTTATTCGACCCAGTGTGTCTCCATAGGGAGCACCGGTCCTGTTTGTAAAGAAGAAGGACGAAACTATGCATATGTGCATAGATTACTGTTAGTTAAATAAGCTGACCATTAAGAACAAGTATCCTTTGCCAAGGATCGATGACTTGTTCGATCAACTGAAAGGGGCTGCAGTATTCTCAATGATAGACTGTAGGTCGGGATATCATCAGTTGAAGGTGAAGGAGGCAGATATCCATAAGACAACTTTTAAGACAAGATACGGCCATTTTGAGTTTGTAGTAATGCGTTTGGGTTGTGAACTTCCAGTAGCGTTCATGGACATGATGAACCAAGTTTTCCAACCTTACTTGGATAGGTTCGTCGTTGTGTTCATCGACGATATTTTGGTGTACTCAAGTCGAAGAGGAGCATGATGAGCATCTCCAGTTATCTTGCAAGTGTTAAGGAGAAGAAGCTTTATGCCAAATTCAGCAAGTGTGAATTTTGGCTCAAAGAGGTGGCGTTCTTAGGGCATGTGGTATCCGTAGAGGGAATAAGAGTGGATCCTAGGAAGATCGAGCGGTGTTGGATTAGAAACCACCTAGGTCCGTGGTGAGATCTGAAGTTTCTTAGGTTTGGCGAGCTATTCTGAAGGTTTGTGGAAGGGTTCTAAATCTATAGCGCGCCTTTAACAAAGTTGTTGAAGAAGGAAGTACCTTTGTTTGGTTAGAGAAGCGGCAGGAGAGCTTTGAGAAACTTAAGAAGGTTTTTTAAGCTCGGTATTGATTCAGCAGAGGCGGAAAGGAATTCACGGTGTATTGTGACACTTCCCATACAGGTTTGGGTTACGTATTGATGCAAGACGAAAAGGTAGTCGCATATGCATCTCGACAGTTAAGGCCGCATGAGGTGAACTACCTGACCCATGACTTGGAATTGGCAGCAGTGGTTTTTGTCCTTAAGGTGTGGAGGCATTATCTCTATGGAGAAAGGTCAGTGATCTACACAGATCACAAGAGCCTTAAGTATCTGTTGACTCAGAAGGAGTTGAACTTGAGGCAGCGAAGGTGGGTGGAATTACTGAAGGACTATGACTGTTTGATAGAATATCACCCGGGCAAGGCGAATGTAGTAGCGGATGCCCTAAGTCGAAAGGTGGTGTCGGATCTGAGGGCAATGTTTGCCCATTTAAGTTTGTGTGAGGATGGAAGCCTGTTGGCTGAGTTGCAAGTCAAGCCAACGTGGTTGAAGGAGGTGAAAGAGGGACAGTTGATTGATGAGGATTTAAGTGTTAAGTTACAACAAGCACAGAATGGAGAGTTAAAGGACTATGAAGTTAGTGATGAGGGAATGTTGTGCTTCAAAGGAAAGGTCTGTATCTTGAGGGACAAGGAGTTAAGACGAAGATTCTTGAAGCACATGGTAGCCCTTATGCTATGCATCTCGGAGGCACTAAGTTGTACAGAGATCTAAGAGAACAATTTTGGTGGCACGATCTTAAAAGGAAAGTTCTTGAATTGTGGGAAAATGTCCGGCGTGTCGACAAGTTAAATTTGAACACCAAGTTCCATCGAGATTGCTTGACCAATTGAGATTCCACAATGGAAGTGGGAAAGAATTATCATGGACTTCGTTAGTGGGCTTCCACGCCTTCTAAGAAGGACTCGGTATGGGTAATAGTGGATCGTTTGACTAAGTGCGCACATTTCGTCCCGGTAAGAGTGGATTATTCCTTGAAGTTAGCCAAGTTATATGTGGCGTAAATCATTGAGACTACACGAGTGCCGATGTCAATTATTTTGGATAGAGACCCAAGGTTCACGTCTCGGTTTTGGAGGGCACTTCATCAAGCTTTAGGCACTCGGTTGGACTTCACTCGGCTTTTCATCCACAATCGGGCAGGCGATCGAATGGGTAATCTAAGTGTTGAAGGATATGTTGAAAGGTCGTGTGATGGATTTCGAGGAAGTTGGGAGGATTACTTACCTTTAGCGAGTTCGCCTACAACAACAAGATTATCGAGGCTAGCATTTGGATGGCACCATATGAAGCATTATGCGGCGGAAGTGTCGAACTCCTATTTGTTGGACCGAGTTAGGAGAACGTCGAGTTTTGGGACGAGTTAGTTTCTTCCCTAACCTTAACACTTTCTTCCACGGTGAGACCTTCAGAAAACTCGATCTCCACAACAAATTCAATATCTCTCCGCTTAAGATCAAGATAGACTTCACGGCCAAAGCTTCTTCAATCGAGCTCAATCAACTTAATAATTGACGGTTCCTATCCATACCTCACCACAGACTCTTTAATGCCCTCGAACCTTCGCCTTTTCAACTAGAACCGCAATTCACGCCTCCTGCGGCGCGAATCAACAATCTTAACTCGTCTCGCAGCCATCCTCAAACGAACGCACCTTTCCTCTTCAAGAGCCACCATACCGGCATACCGACTCATTTCGTAAACCTCTACCATAATCCGATACTGATTTGTTCTCGACTAACCTCGTAAATGCTTTCCTCCGCTTCATTTATGTAATTAGCTCTGACGCATTTCTTCCGATATGCCCAAAATAGTCCCAAGTCGATCTTCACCGCATTGCCACGGACCGTGAGCCACCATCGTATGACTCATCTCGAGAAGTGATACGATCCCTTTAATTTCTCCTCACCGTTAGGTCTAGATCATCCATGATCCGCTCGTCGCTTTAGCCAAGATTTCAAGAAGGTTAGGAGCAACACCCGAGATACCCCAAAGAATTCAAATTTCATTTGCTCAAGTCGCCAGCATGATTTCCTAGCTCCTTCACCGCCTCCAGCCCACCCTTTTCTAAAACCCGCAAAGATCGATTGGATATCAAGATCATCGCCGGTCTGTTCTCGAACTCACCCACCGGTGGCGAATCCCAGATCTCATTCTTCAACCCCGCCTAACCCACGGCTCAAAATACAATCATCCTCACTGCGACCACGCCCACGACCACGCCCACCTGTACTCATGACTAAATCTCGTCTCGTTAAAGAATTTTATGTATTAGTCATTATTCCACTTTTTAAAGCAAAGTTTTATGAATATTAAAGAGACTTTGTTTTCATGAGTCCTCTAATCCTATCTGGGCAATCTCTAAAGTTCTAAGAAGGACTCGGTATGGGTAATAGTGGATCGTTTGACTAAGTCGCACATTTCGTCCGGAAGAGTGGATTATTCCTTGAAGTTAGCCAAGTTATATGTGGCGAAATCGTGAGACTACACGGAGTGCCAGTGTCAATTATTTTGGATAGAGACCCAAGGTTCACGTCTCGGTTTTGGAGGGCACTTCATCAAGCTTTAGGCACTCAGTTGGACTTCACTACGGCTTTTCATCCACAATCAGACGGGCAGTCTGAATGGGTAATACAAGTGTTGAAGGATATGTTGAAAGGCTGTGTGATGGATTTCCGAGGAAGTTGGGAGGATTACTTACCTTTAGCAGAGTTCGCCTACAACAACAGTTATCAGGCTAGCATTCGGATGGCACCATATGAAGCATTGTACGGGCGGAAGTGTCGAACTCCTATTTGTTGGACTGAGTTAGGAGAACGTCGAGTTTTGGGACCAGAGTTAGTGGCAGAAATTGAAGAGAAGGTTGAGATAATTTGGGCACGGTTAAAGGAAGCCACTGATAGGCAGAAGTCGTACGCAGACCTCAAGCGGAAGGAAATAGAGTTTGAAGTGGGAGACCAAGTGTTTCTGAAAGTCTCGCCTTGGAAGAAGGTGATGAGGTTTGGTCAGAAAGGGAAGTTAAGCCCAAGGTTTATAGGGCCCTATCGAGTACTAAAGCGAGTTGGGCCAGTGGCATACCAGCTAGAGTTACCACTAGAGTTGCAGCAGATGCACGACGTATTCCATGTGTCCATGCTACGTCGCTATCGATCGGATCCATCTCACATGGTACCAGTTGAAGAAGTGGAGCTAAGGCCAGACTTATCCTACGAGGAAGAGCCGATTCAGATTTTGGAACGTGATGTGAAAGTGTTACGGAGGAAGTCGATTCCTCTAGTCAAAGTGTTATGGCGCAATCATGGATCGGAGGAAGCTTCGTGGGAACCAGAGGAGGCAATGCGACAACAATACCCTCAATTATTTTAGCAAGGAAATTTCAAGGACAAAATTATTTTAAGGGGGTAGAACTGTAACATCCTGAAAAGGGCCTATGCATTTTTGGTTTAATTGTACGAAATGGCATGTCTTATGTGTTATGAATAAATTTTGAATATTTTTGGAAACCTGGGAATGTATAGAAATGTTACGTTAAAAAGAGGAAAGTTAAAATTTTGGAAACCTAAGTAAAATGGGAAAGTGACCATTTTGGAAACCTAAGTAAAATAGGAAAGTGAACATGTTGGAAACCTAAGTAAAATAGGAAAGTGAACATTTTGGAAACCTAAGTTAAAGAGGAAAGTGAACATTTCAGGAGACTTGGAAATGTAAGGAAATGTCAAGTTTAAAGAGCCAAACAAAAATTTTTGGAAACTTAGAAATGACTTAGAAATGTCGAGTTTTAAAGTTTAAAAGAGGAATTAAGGCAATGTGGCTTTAAGAGAAAAAGTATGTGAAAATTGACACACAAACAGGCTTGGAAAAGTGGCCTGAAGATGCCACTTAGGGCCTCTGGAAATGGCACCACATGCAAGGGTATTGGGCCTAGGTTCGAGTCACTTAGGGAGCAAACAAAAGAATTTTATTTTGGTGCAAGGAACAAGAGAGTTGGACGGCATTAAGGCACTATAAGGGAGGTGTTTTATTGTTGTTAAAATTCGGCAGATAAGATGGATAAGTGATGGATTTTTTTTTATAATTTAAAAGAGGAGATAAGAGATAAGACTTGAAGAATAACAAGGTAAGGCTAGAGATTAAGTCATAGCCGAATTTGTCACATAAGTGTTCATCTTTTCTTGATTTCTTTTACTTTCTTACCATTCCTCTCTCTACCGAATCTCCTAAGTCTTTCACCTCTCCATCTCATGTTTTCATCAACCATTAAAAGTCAAAATTCTCCTCTTCCTATTCCATCTTAGCCGCAACCTTGTTCAACTCAAATCACCCTATTGCTGATTCTCCCCAAGGACTTAGATCTTTCTTTCTTTTTCAGTCTTGTTGAAGCCGAATACCTAAGTGACCATAGCTGACTCTTCTCCAAGTCTCAAGGCCAAATCTTTGTGTTGACAAGATATAGGGGCTGTCGATTTCTCCAAGTAAGGGTAAGATCTAGACTCGATTTTCACTCTTTTCTTTTTAAGCCTGTCAAAATTTAGGGACTAATCCCTCATATTGTATTTTGGCCGAAACTATGGAAGGGAATTTCGGGATTTAGGTGCTGTCGACTACAAAGAATAATCTTTCAGAATTCAAGGATCTAAGGTAAGTTATGAATACCATTCGGCCATAAGCTATTATGATTTAATGTTAGATTAGATCTAACATGAGGCTATAGGTAATTTCGACAAATACCAAAGGGAATTAGCAATTTCGGGATTTGGATCCCTAAGATAAGTATACATGAATATTCGCCAAAGGCTTATATTGGTACGAAGATCTATTTTCTTTATTTCGCTTAAAAGCTGAAACTAATTAGTTAAGTGGTTTTAGTGCCTAGCCGATTGAAGGAAGAAGTAACACAAGGTTTCGGGATTTGCTGATAGTCAATTCAACAAGCAAGGTAAGAAGTTGACTACATAAATCCTTCGGGATTTGGGTTATAGCCGATTAGGCTTTAAAAGAAAACACTAAGTTTTGCCGAATAGGCCTTTGCTAAATATTACCATGTTGGCCGAATGTAGGGACTTAAAAGTCTAAAGCAATAGATCAGTTTTTTCGGGATTTCAAGGAATTCGTTAAGCAAATCAGGTGTGTACCCCACACTAATCTTAATTGATTTATGGCTTAAAATTAATATATCTGTTAATATGAAAGTGTAAGAATGTGGCTAAAGTACCATGTTTGTAACACCCCTAACCTGTATCCGTCGTCGGATTAGGGTTACGACATTACGAAACCATTTATACTAATACATACTTGAATCCAAATATAATTTTCCTAAATCACCAACCTATTTGGCCATGGACACTATAAGCATGCACTCTCACTCATTTATGTGACTCTCATCTATTTTAATACTGATTTTTTTTTAACTATATCGTTAACATGTATAACCATTATGCTCGGATAACACTTTTTAACAACCCAAAGTCACATATCTCGATAGGTAGCATCATATACTTATTTAACCTTTGGAATCCTAGCAAAACTCATTCAATCAATTAAGAAGGTAATCAAAAATCCATACACAAACACCAACACAAATTCGAATTTCCTATGAAAAATCAATATGAATATGTCTCTAACAACTCACCTATTGTATACGCACATATTATGTACCATATGTGTATAAAAAAAATTATACATTCCATAACCGCATAATACTTGGTATGTAATGATCTTTCCAAATAGAATGGTATTTAATAGTTTAAATATTCATACCACGGCACCAAAATTCAAAGGAGCTAGTTTGTCTAATCGTGAAAGTATAGCCATATTCGCATGGCTTATATACAATTTTATAACGATCAAATTATACAAAAGAGACCTAGCCTATACATGCCTTAATTTCCAAAAGAAATGTATCTTATAAGATACCCAATTTTTGGTGATAGTATAATTGACTTCGACGAGGATTCCCAAGCTTGAGCTTTGACTTGAAAGATCTATAAAACGTAAAAGAAAACAACACACCATGTAAGCTTCAATAGCTTAGTAAGTTATAAGCAAGAAGATGAAATGTACAAACACTGCCTTTCATCAACATTATTTTCAAATTCAATCTAATTATCTATTAATTAGTAAAATCAAAATTTATGCTAGGTTAACATTCATCAATCTTTTGCACATTCCATCACAAGACAAAATATTTAACTTTTCATATGCTGCAAACTCTTATCGAACTATCTTACCTAATTATACACCAAGATAATAAACTATTCGTTCAATAAGAACATACCTGACACCTTTATTTATCCTTCTAAGTGTCTTTGTCCTTAAGAAAATTTGATAACCGCATACACCTTGTTATTCAACCGATCTCACACACACAGTGTTCGGTGATTAAACCCACACACACAGTGCTTGGTGATTAAACCCGCACACACAGTGCTATTCAACCGATCTCGCACACAGAGTGCTCGGTGATTAAACCTGCATACACAGTGCTATTCAACCGATCTCGCACACACAGTGCTCTGTGATTAAACTCGCACACATAGTGCTATTCAATCGATCTCGCACACACAGTGCTTGGTGATTAAACCCGCACACACAATGCTATTCAACCGATCTCGCACACACAGTGCTCGATGATTAAACCTTCCTCTTCTTGCGTATATCATATATTTTTATCTCAATTTTGTATATAAGTAGCATATCTATATTGGCAAATCAAACACCTTTTCTTCAAAATCCCATTCTTTCTATCCACTATGCCCATAGATGCACATAACTTAACATCCAATGACCATTATACTACAACTCAAGATTTGATTTAACTTATATTCCATTCACTTCAAATCATCAAATTTTATCACATTAATTGAACACATGCTTTACTCCACATTCGATTTTTACATGATTTAAATCTCACACCATTTTATATTCAGCAATTTAAATGTAATTACATCAATAATTACATGCATATACAACTCATACAATTTCCAGTACTCAACCAAATACATAATCCAACATATATATATATATATATGATAGTATTTCATTCGGCATATACCATTAAAATATGATGGTGCACTCGGCATTTGTAGTTCTTACCTCAATTTTAAACGAAATTGTATATTAAAAATTTAGTACTACTTATTTAAAACCAATCACTTATAACTTACTTCGGAAATCGACGATTTTTAGTTCCCCAGCTACTCGTTCAATTTAGATTTTCCCCGCTCCACTCTGGTTTCTTTTTGCTCTTGCTCTAAAACAATTCCAATTTAGCTTATTTAATAGCATTTCCATTCAATTTAGTCTATAAGTACTTGATTTCAATATACCATAATGCCCCCCCAACATTTTTAATGTTTATAACCTAGTCCTTAAAGCTCAAAATACAAACTATCATGAATTTGATTACATTTACTAAAAGCCGAATACTCCTAGTCCCTCGACTAACTCTTCTCTTCAATTTATTAGCTATATCGTCCTTTCAATGATTTTCTTTTTAAATAAAAATCACCCTTATGCTAAGCTCCATCAAAGTTTCAAGGAAAATAAATAAAAATCTAATTTATTTAACAAGCTTATCACCTATTCTATCATCAACCATACCAACATCAAAATTTTCTTTCATGGAAACATTCAAATTATAATACAAGTTTCAAAATTTTAATTATGACTAAATAGATTTCAAGACCACAACCTCAAGCATGCTAAAACTAACAAAAACCAAGTTCATTTACTCACCTTATGAGAACATGCAATGACCGAATGTTGAGAACTCAAACCCCCTTCTTGTTTTTTTTTTTTTTTGTTTCGGTGTTAAAGAGGAAGAAGATGATATTTTTCCCTCTTTTGTTTCTTATTTTCGGTCACTTCAAAGAAAGATGAACTCTCTTTCTTTTCTTTTATTATTAAACTATTATATCATCCTAATGACATATAATATAATAATTAATAATTATGCTACTATTACATGCAAATGATGGCTGGCCACTATCTAATCTTTTGGCAAAATTATCCTTTTAATACCTCAATTTATAAGCCACCTCCAATTCCATACTACCACATTCTACTACCAAAAAATTTATTTATGCAATTAAACCCCCTTTTTCAATTAAACACTAAAACAATCAAATTTTAATACGTAAAATTTCACATATAATAAGCATTTAAAAATAATAATAATAAAATTATTATTCGACTCGGATTCGTGGTCCTGAAACCACTGTTCGACTAGGGTTAAAATTGGGCTGTTACAATGTTATGGTACAAAGTACTCAGGTACGTTTCCTACTCCTATTAGGATTACGAAAAATGTTATATTTAACATGTGAATAGTGACATAAATGTGAACTATAAGTATGATATATATGATATGAATAATATTGGGGCATTCGGGTTATATGAGAAAAGGGAAGTGTATGTGGTGACTTCGATCCCACTATATGAATGTGGTGACTTCGGTAACATTATCTGAATGTGGTAACTTCGGTTACATTATCTAAATGTGGTGTCACATGACACGATTATTAAATCTGGTGGCTATGCCACGAATTTTTATATGGGCGATGAGCACGTCGACTGCAGTGACTGCCTTCGATGGTGTGTAGCGGATGGAGGGTTGACTTAGTAGTCTCCACGGTGTGCAGGTTGGTACGGGGATGTGTAGCGGATGGCATCTAGGTTTGGGTTTGGGTTGCATCATTATCTTGAATTATTATGTGAACATGAAATGTATGGTATGCCTGAATTATTAATTTTAGTGTTGGTTACACATTGAGTCTGTTGACTCACCCCATTGTGGGAACATGTTTCAGGTGACGAGCAGTGATGGACTGGGTTCGACAGAAGCTTAGGGATGGCCATGCACAACAAGAAATTTACGACTTGGACTTTTATTTTATTTTAAGTATTTTAAAGTTTATTTTGGTTTTAATTTTGGGAAATTATTTGATGTAATAAGGCCGTAGTAGCGTTTACTTTACTTATATTTAATGAGCCTACAATCTTTATATTTATTAAAAGATTAAGTAAAATTAATTTAATACAAAGCCCAAACGTTTTGTCACCTAAATCAAAAGGATTTCTAATAATGAAATAAACTTGCTTTCAACTTAAGCCCAACCCACCAACAAACTATCTTCAAAACACACAGTTTTCAAAGTAACTGAAGAATTTTGAACCGGTTTACTTCGAGGAACATACCAGATTCGATCCAGGCTCGTGGGCCGGGTGTGGGGTGTTTCAGTGTAAATATGAGAAAGATTAGAGGTAAAATAGTAATTTTGCTAAAGTATGAGATAAGGGTCAATTTAGTCAATGTGTGTATTCAATGAGTTGATTTATCATTATAGATCAAGAAAGATGAAGCCCGGATCGAAACCGAGGCAAGAGCAAGATGGTGGACTAAATTGCACGTCTCTATACTTTTGAGTGTCGAGGTAAGTTTATGCGTAATCAATGCGATTATACTTATACATTCTTAATGCTAGCTAGTGTGTAGCATGAATGAGAATGAATGAGAATGATTGAGAATGATTGAGAACCTATGTGGCTCAAGTGGAATGAATGTGGTAGATATCATGAATGAATGAATGAGTAAGTAGATATGTGGATGTGTAGTGATAATATTTGATGGTGGGCTAAGTGCGATACCACCTTAATACTTAACAACGATGGGCTGTGTGCGATACCATAGTTAAGTATATTATTTAGTGGGCTATGTGCGAAACCACTATGATTTCCTTTTGGTAGGCTATGTGTGATACTACCTTATTATATGATTGTGGTGGGCTGAATGCAAAACCACCGAGTAATTTAGCTGTGTGGATGTATTAGTGCGATAAAATGATGTGTTGTACTTTTGAGTATGTGGTATTGAGTGCAGGGGTGCATGTCGATGATTATGAGTATGTGACTCATGATGTGTTGGAAATATGGTAAGGAATAGAAAGAGTAAGCATAGTTGTGGATGTCAATTTATTTGGTAGTATAATGCTAAATGTTGTTTAGCTTATACTAGAATGCTTAAATTGTTTATGTATAAACTTACTAAGCTCAAAGTGTATATAAGCATAGTTTGGTAACCAAATAGACACAACCTAGATACATGCCAAACAACAAGTGAAAGAGTTACATAAACATCATTGAGTCTGAGATATTTGACTGGATGTTGTAGTCCACGTTTAGGGATCATAAATTGAACCTAAACTGTGCACAGAAAACAAACCGTATGTTATTATCATAATTAAAGTTATGCAAATGCACACATTCAATTGGTATTAAATTTCATATCATTGTACCAAATACTTTTATTTGCAACTCCTTCTCATCACATAGGTGATCTAAATTTACCAATTATATCACTAGCATCAATTCATCATCTTGTATACATTACTCATTCATATATGTACAATTCCATATTATCAATTCCACAAATTTTCAAGTCTATAAGCTCAATCACATTCAAATAGCCTTCGAGCTCGTTTTTAACTCAATTCATTTAGTATCGAATTTCACATTTCCATTACATTTCACTTTATGGATCCACAGATTTTCACCTCGAGTTGCCCGAGAACGATGACGCTATAACGATACATAATACCACTGTTGTTGCCCAACAACAATGGTTTTCTCAACTCAATCAATTTGTCACCCTGGGTTGCTCGACAATCATAGGCAATGATGACTCAATTCATAATATCTACCATCCCAGATTGCTCGACAACAATGGTTTTACTCAATAGTTTGACCTTATGGCATGCTAACTATATCCGACTCAGTCTGAATAACTAATAAGGTATTTCATTTCTAATTCATTATAAAAAGTTCAATTTACATTTCAATAATCACAATTCATCAATATATCCCAATCTCATAAATTATATAACACAATTCAACACAATTCCATGTCAATTATCAAATACAAAGTAAATCCTAAGTCTTGTATTTTATTGAATTTAGTCCCTATCTCGGAAATCAATCTCAAATACATCAAATAAATTCTAGTAATCATCATTAACTCACCTCGAATCTGATATAATGCAAAATGTCATGCACATGCATAAAATTAAATGTTCTCGAATTATAGAGATACAAACTAGAAATTTCGAGCTATTCATCGACGATATTAGATTTTCCTTTCCTTCTCAACAAATCCAGATCAACGTTAGATACAGATTAAAAATAAACATATTACACAATCAATAATCAACCAATTCACAATCAATTATCAATTTATACAAAATTTTCCATTTATTCAATTTAGTCCATAAAACTAGGACTAACCTAACTTTCAATTTAAAGCTCTAAATTGAATTACAATTTCACTATAATTCATTAGGGACCTCCTATTTCTTATTCCTACTATCAGTTTTATACTTTATTCAATTTGGTCCCTAATACAAAAAATATCAATTAAGCTTTACAATTTAGTTCTTTTTACACATCTAAGCTTAAAATGTATCAATTTAACACATAAAACTTCAAGAACTCAACAATGAAAACTTTCTAAAAAATTAACAGTTTTACAAATTGGTACATGGGCTAACTAAATCAAGCTCCCATGACCTCAAAAACATAAAAATTACAAGAAAATGACTTAATTGCACTAACCAATTGTTGGCTGAAAGTTCAAACTTTCTTTAGGTTTCTTTCTTTATTTTTCTTTGGGTAGTTGAAGAAGATGATAAAGAAATGTTTCTTTTTCATCCACTTTCTCTATATTTTGCATATATATTATTATGTTAATAAATTATAGTTTAATTAATTTAAACCTTAAATTAATTAAACTTAAAGCCTTTAATCAACCGTCCACTAGTATATATATTAACATGGTCTAATTGCTATTTTAAACCTTTGGTTAATTGCAATCTAAGTCCTCAATTCATTTTCAAATTAAATATCTATAGAGATTAGACTTTACAGTTTAGTCCCTAGGCCCTATTTAAACACCAATTCGACTAAATTACTGATCCAAAATTTAGTTCATCATCATAATAACTCTATAAATACTTTTATTCAATAATTACAGACTCTATAAAACCCCTTGCCCAACCCGATTGCCAGGTTCGAGCTATGAGATGCTACACTCATTGCCGGAGCAATTACATACAATTAACATTCACATTAAAACAAAAATCATGTTATCATAACAATTTTAGTTCATAATTACATGATATAACCTTTCTGGGTCTTATACAAGCTTACGTATGCTCTAGAATTAACCTAGAATCGATCAAATAGTAATTTGCAACATTTTAAAATTTCAACTTGACATCGCAACGTGAGGGGTTCCGCGTCTCGACGTGACTCATTGACTTTGTCACATTGTGACGACAAGGTTCCTCATCACGTTGTGACCTAAAATCTAGGTCTCATCGCCATGACCATCACTTGATGCCCTGACGTTGACTATGTTTTTAGCACAAAATAGGCTTTTTTGTGCCTATTTCATGCCAACCAAAAAACATACCTTTTGGTGCATTTGACACAACACTTTCATGCACAAAACATACCAATTTCATGCCATAAAATAACATTTATATCAACCTAACATTCATTCCATCAATCTACAATTTGAAATCAAAACTAAACAATTCAACTAGATCAAAATTCAGCTTAACTAGCCATGCCTTATAGCTATTCAATATAATCTTTAACCATATTATTTCATCAACCAAATTTTCCATTCAAATGTTGTATTTATAGTTATCAAATTGCCAAAACATACACTTATGCATATATGAACCTTAACACTTGTTAATTTAAAGATTAATCAAGTTCAAACCAAACTTTCCATTCAAAGTTAATAGGTATCTTAACACCTGTGTACATGCCACATAACTGAGCTTAAAATGAGCAAAATTTTACCGAGTCAATAGTAAGATAGTGTGAGCTTCAAAGTGATTTGACCGAAGTGAAACGCCCCAAACCCGCCCACGAGCCTTGACCGGATTTGGTATGTTCCCCGGTGTAAACCGTTTCAAATTCTTTGATTACTTAGGAAAAACTTGTGTGTTTTGGAAGAAAGATTGTTTTGGGTTGGGCTTGAGTTGAGAACAAGTTTATTTTATATTGGAAACCCCTTTAGGTTGGGCGACAAAACGTTTGGGCTTAGTTTTAAAATAGATTTACTTAATCTTTAACTGATAAATATTCGTAAGCTTAACAAATAAAAACAGAATAAAATAGTTCTACTAAGGCCTTATTACATCAAATAATTCCCAAAATTTAAATTCAAAATACTTAAAATAAATTAAAAGTCCAAGTCGTAAATTTCTTGCTGTGCATGGCCATCCCTAAGCCTCTGTCGAACCCGGTCCATTACTGTTCGTCACCTAAAAATAGTCCCACAATGGGGTGAGTCAACAGACTCAATGTGTACACAGCACTAAATCATAATCGAATCAGGCATAACAATTATTACACATTCATATCATAGCATACAAATTATGATGCATTCCTAAAACCCAAACCTATTAAGCCATCCGCTACACTCCTCCGTACCAACCTATACACCGTGGGGACTACAAAGTCGACCCTCCTTCCGCTACACTCCATATCGCGGTCTTAGGTCACCGCATTTGTGGTCTTAGGTCACCACGTTCAGATTTTTGTGGTCTTAGGTCACCACATTTAGATTACTGTGGTCTTAGGTCACCACATTCAGATATCACGGTCTTAGGTCACCGTGTTTGTGGTCTTAGGTCACCACATTCACTTCCCCAAAAATAAACCCATATGCCCTATATAATAGTAATATGCATAAATATGCCAGAGTTCACATTCTTATTCTTATTCTCATGTTACAATTAACATATTTCATAATCCTAGTAGGAGTAGGAAACGTACCTGAGTACTTTGTACCATAACATGGTACCTTAGCCACTTTCATATTCTTAATATCACATATATTAATTAAACGTAGCCATAAAACATATTATGATATAGTGTGGGGTACACACCTGATTCGCTTAACGATTTCACTTGAAATCCCGAATTTTCGATCTTTAGATCTTTAACTCCCTACATTCAGCCCATATTAAATATTTAATGAAAAACTCATTCGGCCACAAAACCAAATCCTAGTAGGATTTGTACACTAAAACTTACCTTGGTGCCAAATCCCGAAATCTTCACTATACTCTTTCTTGTATTTGGCAAAGCTTTAAATCACTTTAACAAATTAGTTTTGGCTTTTGAATAAATATGAACTAGATCTAAAACACCAAAAATAGGCCTTGGCCAAATATCCGCATGTCTTACCTTGTGGATTTTAAATCCCGAAATTCACCGAATAACTAGGGAGCACGCGGCCTATGGTGTACCTTCGGGAAAAGAACTTCTCCTTCTTGTAGTTGACTTAAACAAATCTCGAAAAGATCTCTTTAAAGTTTCGGCAACAAGATATTAATGGGGTTAGTCCTAGATTTCGGCAAATTTTAAAAGAAAAAGGATGTAAATTGAATGATAACTAGTTCTTACCCTTAATACAGAAGTCGACAACCCCTTGTTTGAAGTCTCAAACTATTCGGCTATGGCCTTGATTTTAGCAAACTTTCGGCTTTTGGAAGATTATGAAAGAAGAAGAGAAAAGAGTTTGAGCAATTTGGTAATGAAGTTTCACCTATACAAGGTGTATTTTCGGCTTGGCAAAACAAAGAAGAAAGGAGATATTTGCTAGAGAGAATTCGACAGAGAGAGAGAGTTAGAAGAAAGAATGAATGGCCCTCTTTTCCTTTTATAGTCGAAATTACTAACTTAGAATCCCTTACTTGGCCATCACTCTTCTATTTTGATAGCTTTATCTCTTTAATTAAAATTAAAGAATAATCCTCAATTATCTCTTTGAAAATAATCTAAAATAAATCATCATTTATCCACCTATTTAGTCGAGTTTTAAGGAGAATTAAACTCTTCCTTAAGAGTCCCTATTGTCGTCTATTTGCTTCCCTTTAAGTAATTAAATAAAATTACTTAAAGTCTTAGCTAGATGCCGTCCACCCCCTTCCCTTGATGAGCCAAATTTAAACTTATTCTATTGGACTCCTTGTGGCCATACGAGGCCCAAATTATCCACCTAAGTGGCGCCTCCCTATGATTAGTTTAGCTTTAATAATGAATTGGGCCACAAGCCCAATTCAGACGTAAAAACACTCTCAAAAATGCTCTCCTTGCTGCTCAAACCTAAGCTTGCACACATGCTGGTGGCGTCATTTACTGGGCTTTAAGTGGTGCCTCCTTGTCACTTTTCCAAGCCCCTTTTTGTGTCAAATTTCTTCTATTAATTTTCTTAAGGCCACCTTGCCTTAAAACTTATCATTTCTAAGACATTTCCTTACATTTCCAAGTTTCCAAAAACGTTCGTTTCCCTCCTTTAAACTTATCATTTCTAAATTCCTTACATTTCCAGGACATTTCCCTACATTTCCTTACATTTCCCTACATTTCCTTACATTTCCATACATTTCCTTACATTTCTATACATTTCCATACATTTCCTTATTTTTCTATACATTTCCATACATTTCCATACATTTCCTTACATTTCCATACATTTCCTTACGTTTCCATACATTTCCATACATTTCCTTATATTTCCATACATTTCCATACATTTCCATACATTTCCTTACATTTCCATACATTTCTTTACATTTCCATACATTTCCATACATTTCCTTACATTTCCAAGGTTCTAAAAATGCACACCACATATCACAGTAAACATGCTATTTCATAAAATTAAGCAAAATGCACACAATGGGATTCGAACCTCTTCCTCAAAGTACTTCACTTGATGTCATAACCTTGCACCTTAGGTGGCGCCCCTTGCCACTTTTCCACATCACTTCTTGTTTTTAACTTAAAACCAATAATTGTCCAAAGCTTTCTTCCATCCTAGGATTTTAAAACCCTTAATTCACTTCCAAACACCGCCAAAACCTACTACTCATGAATTATGCACAAACGCATAACCCCTAATCTAGGATGTTACAGTTCTACCCTCCTTAAAAATAATTTTGTCCTCGAAATTACTTACTAATAGTCGACAATCCTTCTCACCAAGACTATGCTACTTCAAGACTCGATCTTAATAGAACCATCATACTTTCCAGCACAATCTCTAAGTTCACGCCCTTAGAACTCATTTCTAACGTCGCGATTTAATCTGATTAAGAAGTTTTATGTATTAAAAATTTTGTTTCACCGATTAACCGTGAAGAAGTTTTATGGAAAGAATTTTTAGAAGTGGTTCTTCCGTATTCATACATGCACACAGTGTTTACATTCATACATCCATCAATCAATTATGAACTTTCGTTCATTCAGAGAAATGTTGTAGTTTTCATTGTTGTTGTTTTTCCACTACCTGGGGTATTTTCGTAGTTTGTCCTACAGTGTATTTTTTTGCAATTTATCGAAACAAGGTTCCTTGGTGATGTTGTCAATAAGGGTATTTGGTAATTTTTTTAAATCCTGGGGGTATTTCAGAAATTTTGAAATTACAGGGGTATTTCAGTAATAAACCAGGATAGATTTATAAATCTTAATAAATCAAGGATATTTTGGAATTTACAAAACATGAAGGTTGTTTCTGAGAATTTATTTTCCAAATCAGTGTTGTTGCAGAAATTTTTGAAGATCGGGGGTCATTCTGGTAATTTTGTAACTCGGGGGTATTTCGATAATTTGCAGGTTAGGGTAATTTCATAAATTTTTTTTATAATCAAGGTATTTTCATATTTTGTGAATTTAGGGTTCCTTTAAGCAAAGTAGTGAAATTTTGATAAGAACTATGGGTATTTGGAAATTTCATAAACCAAGGGCATTTTAGTAATTTTACCACTAGGGGTACTTAGGTAATTTTGTAAATAAAAATCTTAGGAAGTTTTTCCAAAATAATAATTTTCAAAGTTTCAAAAGGGTAGTTCGTTGACTTTAAAACTAGGGTTTCCATAAAAATATGGCTAGTCCCTTTTGGGTTTTAATTATTGAGTTTAGCCCGTGATTAAGTCCTCTTGGTTAAGGTGAACCGAGGCTATGCACCAGGTAGGATTTGAGTAAAGAGGAGGTGAGTCGCTAGGACTGCTTAAATACCAAGCTCTTACTGAATCCACTCTTAGACATGCGCACAACAGTTACCACACCCTAGCTCGGCGACTTAATCATAGGTTTGTCTAATGGTCCTTAAGTCTTATGTACTTGTGTTTTTGAGTAGACTAGTCCTAGGGTTCAACAGATCCTAGTTCACTAATCTACGTTGCCATAAAATCCCATACATTTCACATATTCAAATCACTTCAGAAGTCAAAAGTATTTACCTAGTGGACTTCGGGTCGGAGACTTAGTGGGCCATGCTAGAAAAACCTAAAAATTTTTCAGAAAATTCCTTTTGGGCTTACCTTTGAAAACATTTTGGGCCTTAAACCCAAGGCCGAGAGTTTAAAATTGGGCTCTGATATCAAATTGAAACACCCCAAACCCGACCCACGAGCCTTGATCGGATCTGGTATGTTCCCCGGTGTAAACCGTTTCAAATTCTTTGGTTACTTAGGAAAAACTTGTGTTTTTTGGAAGAAAGATTGTTTTGGGTTGGGCTTGAGTTGAGAACAAGTTTATTTTATATTGGAAACCCCTTTAGATTGGGCGACAAAACATTTGGGCTTAGTTTTAAAATAGATTTACTTAATCTTTAATTGATAAAAATTCGAAAGCTTAACAAATAAAAACAGAATAAAATAGTTCTACTAAGGCCTTATTACATCAAATAATTCCCAAAATTTAAATTCAAAATACTTAAAATAAAGTAAAAGTACAAGTCAGAATTTCTTCTTGTGCATGGCCATCCCTAAGCCTTTGAAGAACTGGTCCATTCTTGTTCGTCACCTGAAAATAGTCCCACAACAGGGTGAGTCAACAGACTCAATGTGTACACAGCACTAAATCATAATCGAATCAGGCATAAGAATTATTACACATTCATATCATAGCATACAAATTATGATGCATTCCCAAAACCCAAACCTATTAAGCCATCCGCTACACTCCCCGCACTCAACCTTGCACACCGTGGGACTACTAAGTCGACCCTCCTTCCGCTACACTCCATATCGCGGTCTTAGGTCACAGATTCGTGGTCTTAGGTCACCATGTCCAGATTTCTATGGTCTTAGGTCACCACATTCAGATTACTGTGGTCTTAGGTCACCACATTCAGATATCACGGTCTTAAGTCACCGTGTTTGTGGTCTTAGGGCACCACATTCACTTCCCTAAAAATAAACCCATATGCCCCATATAATAGTAATATGCATAAATATGCCAGAGTTCACATTCTTATTCTTATTCTCATGTTACAATTAACATATTTCATAATCCTAGTAGGAGTAGGAAACGTACCTGAGTACTTTGTACCATAACATGGTACCTTAGCCACTTTCATATTCTTAATATCACATATATTAATTAAACGTAGCCATAAAACATATTATGATATAGTGTGGGGTACACACCTGATTCGCTTAACGATTTCACTTGAAATCCCGAATTTTTGATCTTTAGATCTTTAACTCACTACATTCGGCCCATATTAAATATTTAATGAAAAACTCATTCGGCCACAAAACCAAATCCTAGCAGGATTTGTACACTAAAACTTACCTTGGTGCCAAATCCCAAAATCTTCACTATACTCTTTCTTGTATTCGGCAAAGCTTTAAATCACTTTAACAAATTAGTTTCGGCTTTTGAATAAATATGAACTAGATCTAAAACACCAAAAATAGGCCTTGGCCGAATATTTGCATGTCTTACCTTGTGGATTTTAAATCCCGAAATTCACCGAATAACTAGGGAACACGCGACCTATGGTGTACCTTCGGGAAAAGAACTTCTCCTTCTTGTAGTTGACTTAAACAAATCCCGAAAAGATCTCTTCAAAGTTTCGGCAACAAGATATTAATGGGGTTAGTCCTAGATTTCGGCAAATCTTAAAAAAAAAGGATGTAAATCGAATGATAACTAGTTCTTACCCTTAATACAAAAGTTGACAACCCCTTGTTTGAAGTCTCAAAACTATTCGGCTATGGCCTTGATTTTATCAAACTTTTGGCTTTTGGAAGATTATGAAAGAAGAAGAGAAAAGAGTTTGAGCAATTTGGTAATGAAGTTTCGGCTATACAAGGTGTATTTTCGGCTTGGCAAAACAATGAAGAAAGGAGATATTTGCTAGAGAGAATTCGGCAGAGAGAGAGAGTTATAAGAAAGAATGAATGGCCCTCTTTTCCTTTTGTAGCCGAAATTACTAACTTAGAATCCCTTACTTGGCCATCACTCTTCTATTTTGATAGCTTTATCTCTTTAATTAAAAATTAAAGAATAATCCTCAATTATCTCTTTGAAAATAATCTAAAATAAATCATCATTTATCCACCTATTTAGCAGAGTTTTAAGGAGAATTAAACTCTTCCTTAAGAGTCCCTATTGTCGTCCATTGCTTCCCTTTAAGTAATTAAATAAAAATTACTTAAAGTCTTAGCTAGATGCCGTCCACCCCTTTCCCTTGATGAGCCGAATTTAAACTTATTCTATTGGACTCCTTGTGGCCATACGAGGCCCAAATTATCCACCTAAGTGGCGCCTCCCTATGATTAGTTTAGCTTTAATAACAATTGGGCATAAGCCCAATTTAGACGCAAAAAACACTCTAAAAATGCTCTCCTTGCTGCTCGAACCTAAGCTTGCACACATGCTGGTGGCGTCATTTACTGGGCTTTAAGTGGTGCCTCCTTGTCACTTTTCCAAGCCCGTTTTTGTGTCAAATTTCTTCTATTAATTTTCTTAAGGCCACCTTGCCTTAAAACTTATCATTTCTAAGACATTTCCTTACATTTCCAAGTTTCCAAAACGTCTGCTTCCTCCTTTAAACTTATCATTTCTAAAGCATTTCCTTACATTTCGTGTGACATTTCCTACATTTCTACTTACATTTCCATACATTTCCTTACATTTCCATACATTTCCATACATTTCCTTACATTTCCATACATTTCCATACATTTCCATTTACATTTCCATACATTTCCATACATTTCCATACATTTCCATACATTTCCTTACATTTCCATACATTTCCATACATTTCCTTATATTTCCATACATTTCCATACATTTCCATACATTTCCTTACATTTACATTTACATTTCCTTACATTTCCATACATTTCCATACATTTCCTTACATTTCCAAGGTTCTAAAATGCACACCACATATCACAAGAAACATGCTATTTCATAAAATTAAGCAAAATGCACACAATGGGATTGAACCTCTTCCCTCAAAGTACTTCACTTGATGTCATAACCCTTGCACCTTAGGTGGCGCCCCTTGCCACTTTTCCACATCACTTCTTGTTTTAACTTAAAATCAATAATTGTCCAAAGCTTTCTTCCATCCTAGGATTTTAAAAACCCTTAATTCACTTCCAAACACTGCCAAAACCTACTATTAATGAATTATGCACAAACGCATAACCCCTAATCTAGGATGTTACACGAAGTGTTTCACAAACTGACAATCTACAGGAAAATGGAAAACAACTAGGTAAGCATTTCAAATGCATAGTAAGTTCATAGGTATTAAAATGATAAACTTACCTCGAATTAACTTATCAAAACTTTCCTAACATAGCAAATCACAACAACAATGTGAGTTCATCATATATCCAAATCATATATCCAAATCATATAGTAAGTCAGCATTTAACAATTTAATTCAATTCAATACCATTCACTTGTAATCAAATTTTAATATCATTTGCATAATTCAATCAGCATTTAACCATTTGTAAACCGAATTCATATCATGTAACGACCCTATAGTTAGGCCTGTCGAAAAGTGCATTCTCGAGAATCCATTCCCGTAAATCGGACTAGTAAATATTTTTAATAAATATTGTTATTGTTGAATAGTTTTAGTATTAGTGATTTAATTGATAGATTTTAAGCTAGAAATGGAAAATGATTAAATTGTAGAACAAATTGTAAATTTTGAGTAATAGGAACTAAATTATAAAAATTCAAAATTTAAGGGTTTAATTAAAAATAGGAGCTAAATTTAGCTTAAAGTGAAATTATTATAAAAATATAAGATTAAATGTGAAGAATAAAAATTAGTCTCGATTTAGGGACTAAATTAGAATTCAAGCAAAAATTGAGTAAAAATTGAAATATTCAATGTGAAATTGAATTGTGTTGTATTGATGTATTTTAATTATTTTAATTTCATAGCTAAAGTCATATCGGAATCCTTGACTAAAAATAGGAAGGATAAAATCGACGTCGAATAGCTCGGAATCCACAATTTGTATTTCTATAATCCAAACCTAGTTGTTAATTATTGTATTTTGATTTAATGCATATGGTAAGAGGTTGAGGTGAGTATTTTGGCACTTTGATAGTGAATTGAAATTATAGTTGATTGAAATGGATTGAATTGGTAAATACATTATGAATGTAATGATAATGTGCAAATATGAGAATTGGATATTAGTTGTATTTTAAAAGTGAAATGAAACCCTATTAACTATATTGGGCTGAGTCAGATATAGATGGCATGCCATAGGATAGGAAGAGTTCAGTGATTTCTTCTGTAACATTCTGAAATTGGGCCTAGGAGAATTGAGCCCAATGGGCCTTGAGCGTAGTAGCGTTTAAATTTTTTTTGGAGAACAAGAGATCGGCTTAAATGCAAGTTGGACCAATTAGATAAGTGAGTTTGAAGGTTAGGGGCTTCGTGAAGTCCGGGTTCAAGTTAGGCCTTAGGAAAAATTTTGGTTTTAGGTGAAAAACCCTAGAGGTTGGCGGGTAGGCTTTAAGAATAAAATGTAGAGGAAAATGACACAAGTGGAGTGTGTGGTGTAGTGGCAAAGTGACGCCACTTAAGGACAAGGGAATGATGCCACAAGAAAGGAATGAGGTCCAAGGTTCTAGTTGTAGCATTTGCATTCCTTTTAGATTAGTTTTATTAAATGAATTTAGACCTTGGCCATAGGGTTATATTTAGTTGCGCATGGTTTAAGACACAATGAGCTAGTTGGTAAAGTGGCTAGCAGCGTGGATTATGTTACAAGGGAGCCTGGGTTCGAATCTCATGAGAAGCAAGAGAGTATTTATTTTGCGGATTGGGCGGTAAGAGTTTCAGTTGAATTTAAACTCTACTAACGGAGGGATCCCACATCGGAAAGATAAAAAGAAGGAAGGTGAAGAGCTAGCTATATAAAGAGCATTCCAGGAGGAGAGATACCTTGGTAGGCATTTGGGCACAGGAGTGGTCGCAGCGCGGTTTAACACCAGACTCCTATCAGGTGTGTAACTCTCTCTACTCTAGTTGTAGAGCGGCAAATGCCGAAGTGCCGGTCACGACAATAGTAGACACACAAGCGTGTGAGTGCACGTGTGGGGCTTTGACACGGTAGTTGAGGGCATCAGTAGTATTCTTGTGGGTTGGGGCTACTTGGGCCGCGATGGGTCAAAGTGGGCCTAATGGGCTGTGGGCCCAATTGGAATAAATTGTATGATGATATAGTATATAGTGAACTAGACTAGGTGGAACCTATATACGTAGTTAGATCTGTGTTAGGTGGGCCACACGAGCGTGTGGGCTTGAATGGGCTAAAATCGAGTTTTAGGCCCAATAGTCTAGTGACCACTGAAAATGGTAGCCGAGTCGCTCAGGGTAACATTAGACCTTCGGAAGAGCCATGACAGGTGCGAAATTACGAAAATACCCTTGGTGGGTAAATTACAAAAATACCCTTGGTAGGTAAATTATGAAAATACCCTTGGTGGGTAAATTACAAAAATACCCTTGGTAGGTAAATTGCGAAAATACCCTTAGCGGGTAAATTATGAAAATACCCTTAGTAGGTAAATTATGAAAATATCCTTGGTGGGTAATTATGAAAATACCCTTGGTGTGTAAATTATGAAAATACCATTGGTAGGTAAATTACAAAAATACCCTTGGTGGGTAAATTACAAAAATACCCTTAGTAGGTAAATTACGAAAATACCCTTGGTAGGTAAAATTACTTTTATACCCTTAGAGGTTGGTTAGCTTGATTATGTTGTATATTATTATTCTGATTATGATGGTAATTCGTTTCATACGTTATTTGATATATGTCTAGCATACATGACATACTGCATACACGAATTATTATGTCATATTGCATGGGTATGATGAGAGGAGGGGGAAGATTGATATCTGTGACTTTGGGTCACCAGTGGTTTGGCACCACCAGTGGTTTGGTACCACAGTTGATATTCGTGACTTTGGGTCACCAGAGGTTTGGCACCTCATAGCGACTCGTCCGGTGGTTTCGCACCACATGGGTTGGCCCCACATTTGATAAAATGGGATTGTCGCCAGTGATTTGGTATCACAACGTGGGTTGGCCCCACTTATGGATTATTCGTGACTTTGGGTCACCAGTGGTTTGGCACCACATTATATTGATATCTGTGACTTTGGGTCACCAATGGTTTGGCACCACCAGTGGTTTGGTACCACACGGCGTAGAATTGGGAGTTTTGGATGGTTAGGTTTTGGGTTGCATGGCATGCATATTTTCATATGAAATTGTGTAAGGGTTTAACACCCGTTGGATGGGGATTTACACACCGAGTCTCGATGACTCACCCTTAGTTAAATTTTGCGGTAATCATTAGATCATGGATTTGGGAGCTGAGGTGGACTCGTGGAGGCCATACATATGTTTAATTGTAAATTCGTTTCTTTTATTTGGACCTATTTTTATTTGGGTTTTTGTTATGTAATAAGGCCTTGGGTATTTTATTTGGTTTCAACTTTCAATTTGGTTACTGCTTATTATTAAATGATCAATATGGGATTTTCCTAAAATGATAATAAACCGTTTCTTATTCAAAATTACTTAAACTCGATTTTTCACAACAACTATAAAGAACACGAGTTTTTTTTTTACGAATGCACAGTTTTTAGACATTCCTTTCATGTGACATGCCATATCCGAACGTAACGTTTAGGTCGGGTTTGGGTGTTACAATTATGGTATCAGAGCCAGGTTCAAAAACTCGGCTGTGGAATGGGTTCAAAATATTTTTCAAATTTTGGTTGAAATATGGTTTAGAAAATATATATATCTCTTTCCTGGAAGTATGGCACCCGAGTCTCCGGTACCAATCTGCACTGTAAGTTTCCTAATACTTTTCTTTGTTATATGCTGTATTTCGGGTATCTATTCTGTGTGTTTGGTTTGGATGTGATGTTCAGACATAGAGTTGGGTGCGTATGAAATATTCGTCTGTTTTAATGGCTAGGTGTTTTTGAGTATGTGTAGGAGTTTTAAATTCTAGTTAAAAGATATTAGTTTTATTAAAATCAGAGTGCGCAGCAAGAGCGTAGTGTGGTAGGTTAGGATGTGTGACTGTTAGTTAGTTGGAAATTTTGAGGACGAAATTTCTTTAAGGAGGGTAGATTTGTAACATCCTAAAATTGGGCCTAGGAGAATTGAGCCCAATGGGCCTTGAGCGTAGTAGCGTTTAATTTTTTTTTGGAGAACAAGGGATCGGCTTAAATGCAAGTTAGACCAATTAGATAAGTGAGTTTGGAAGGTTAGGGGGCTTCTATGAAGTCCCGGGTTCAAGTTAGGCCTTAGGAAAAATTTTGGTTTTAGGTGAAAAAACCCTGGAGGTTGGCGGGTAGGCCTTGAGAATAAAATGTGGAGGAAAGTGAAACAAGTGAAGTATGTGGTGTAGTGGCAAAGTGACGCCACTTAAGGACAAGGGAATGACGCCACAAGGAAGGAAGGAGGTCCAAGGTTCTAGTTGTAGCGTTTGCATTCCTTTTAGATTATTTTTATTAAATGAATTTAGACCTTGGCCATAGGGTTATATTTAGTTGCGCATGGTTTAAGACACAATGAGCTAGTTGGTAAAGTGGCTAGCAGCATGGATTATGTTACAAAGGAGCCTGGGTTCGAATCTCATGAGAAGCAAGGGAGTATTTATTTTGCGGATTGGACGGTAAGAGTTTTAGTTAAATTTAAACTCTACTGACGGAGGGATCCCACATCGGAAAGATACAAAGAAGGAAGGTGAAGAGCTATCTATATAAAGAGCATTCCAGGAGGAGAGTTAAGATACCTTGGTGGGCGTTTGGGCACAGGAGTGGTCACAGCGCGGTTTAACACCAGACTCCTATCAGGTGTATAACTCTCTCTATTCTAGTTGTAGAGCGGCAAATGCCGAAGTGCCGGTCACGACAATAGTAGCCACACGAGCATGCGAGCGCACGTGTGGGGTTTCGACGCGATAGTTGAGGCCATCAATAGTATTCTTGTGGGTTGGGGCTGCTTGGGCCGTAATGGGCCAAAGTGGGCCCAATGGGCCTGCGAGCCCAATTGGAATAAATTGTATGATGATATAGTAAATTGTGAACTAGACTAGGTGGAACTTATATACGTGGCTAGATTTGTGTTAGGTGGGCCACACGCGTGTGGGCTGAATGGGCCAAATTGGGTTTTAGGCCCAATAGTCTAGTGACGACCAGAAAATGGTAGCCGAGTCACTCGTGGTAACATTAGACCTTCGGAGGGCCATTGCAGTGTGAAATTACAAAAATACCCTTGGTGGGTAAATTATGAAAATACCCTTGGTGGGTAAATTATGAAAATACCCTTCGTAGGTAAATTACGAAAATACCCTTGGTTGGTAAATTACGAAAATACCCTTGGTAGGTAAATTACGAAAATACCCTTGGTGGGTAAATTATGAAAATACCCTTGGTAGGTAAATTATGAAAAATACCCTTGGTGTGTAAATTACAAAAATACCCTTGGTGGGTAAATTACGAAAATACCATTGGTAGGTAAAATTACTGTTATACCCTTAGAGGTTGGTTAGCTTGATTATGTTGTATATTATTATTCGATTATGATGGTAATTGTATTTGATATATGTTAGCATACATGACAAATGCATACACGTAATTATTATGTCATATTGTATGGGTATGATGAGAGGAGGGAAGATTGATATCGTGACTTTGGGTCAAATGGTTTGGCACCACTTGGTGGTACCACATTGTAAAATTGGCACCTCATAGTGACTCGTCCCTAATTATGGCCCCACATTTGATAAACGGATTGTCACGGTGATTTGGTATATGGGTTGGCCCCACTTATGGTTGGTTAGACTTTGATTATGGTTTTGTAGAATCGAGTTTTGGATGGTTATTATTATGACATGCATATTTTCATATGAAATTGTGTAAGGATTAACATGATGGATTTAAGTCTCGTTGACTCACCCCTTAGTTAAATTTATTTGGATCTTATTTTGATTCGTAGGCCATACATATGTTTAATTTTTGTTTCTTTTATTTGTAATAAGGCCTTAGGTATTTTATTTGGTTTTAGCTTGGTTACTGCTTATTATTAAATGATCAATATGGGAATTTCCTAAAATGATAATAAACCATTTCTCATTCAAAATTATTAAACTCGATTTTTCACAACAACTATAAAGAACATGAGTTTTTTTACGAACACACAGTTTTTAGACATTCCTTTCATGTGACATGCTAGATCCGAATGTAACATTTAGGCCGGGTTTGGGGTGTTACATCTTTGAATTCAAGTCGATGAGCCACTGTGTGCCAATTTAATCGATGAGGAACTGGGTGTCAATTTATATAGTCGCTGGGCTCAATTATTACTTTAGATTTATCCAATGAAGCACTGGGTGCCAAACTGGTGTGTTGGTTGGATCTTTGTATCCGTTAGAGTCCGAGTCATGTTAATAAGGGTAAATAAGTAATAAAGTTCTATAATTGATATAGAAATGGCATGGTATGTGAAATGGAATTGAGATAGTAGATTGCAAATGAAATGTGAACTATGTTGTGAACAAATGAGATATATGAGTTATGTACTCATGAATTGAATATGGAATGGATAATGCCATTGATTAATTGAAATGTGGATTGATATGTGAAAAGCTATTTATATAGCAAGTGATGTGAATTGAGATCTTTGTTAAACAAATCAAATATGATAGCATGTAAAAACTGAGTATAGTATGAAATGATATGGTAATATGAATGAATTTGAAATGATGGTATATGGTAATGGTAAGCTTAGACAATAGTATGTTCGTATAATTCAAATTATGCATTCTTGTATCATTATGCCTTTAATTGTTCAGATTATAGAAATATCATTGAGTTTTACTCAGCGTTTTGTTTTCCATGAGTAGGTTAGGTACTTCTCTTTTGATCGCCGACTTAGCATCCAACAACGATCCCGACCTCAAATGTGGTGATGTTTACCTTTTGTAATGGCATGTACCTAGGATGTGTTTGGTTTTTAATGAATTTGGTATATGTGATGTAATTGAGTTTAAGCATAATGTTGGTTTGGTAAATATAAATGTAACACCCCAAACCCAGCCCACGAGCCTTGACTGGATCTGGTATGTCACTGTGGAAAATGTTGGAAAAGATTTTTACTTAAAAATAAAAGATGAAATTTGTTGTCGTTGGTAAAAAAATTTCACATTTAAAATTCCAAGTAAAACCTTATTGGTACAAATTATCCGAATTTAAAAGCTTTATTATAAGTTGTTATAAAATAAGTTGATTCAAAATATTGCCAATTATTAGCTCAATAATAGGTTAAACTTCAAAACCATAAATAAAGTTGCAAATACTTTAAGTGGCCCTTATTACATCAAATAATTATTCCAAAACTACTTAAACTATAAAGTACGTAAAATTAAGTAAAACATCTTCTGCATGGGCCACCTTTGTATCTGCTCCAACCCGGCCCAAGCATTACTAATCACCTACGATGTTGGTAAGAAAATTTGGGTAAGTCAAACAGACTCAGTGCATAGTTATCTCACATGTCTCCACATATGGGCTTCGCCCATATCCACACAGTCCACATACATAAATATGCAAGATGAAGCCCAGCCCAACTAGTATCCATCCGTTACACACCTACCTTGGCGACCTGCTGCCCAAGGTCGTGGCTAAGCCACCGATCACCTAAGTGACCCCACGTATCAATATCCTCGAGGTGGCCCTAGGTCATCCTCAATCCACGGTGATGCACACAGCTATCATCCGTCAGGGTGAGGCACACAGCCAACATCCCACCTTGATGAAGCACATAGCTAACATCAAGCGCCAATATAGCATAAGGCTAACATCAGACCACGTACATTAATGTACTCCCTGTCCTTCAATAGTCACATCCCAAGCCCCATGTATCATGCCACAATATCATTAAAATAAGCATACATCACATGCTATCACAATTTCATTCGTATACCATAGGAAACTTTTTGCCATAAAGTACTGACCTGTTTAATCGATCCACCATGGGTATCCACCTTTTTAGCCATTATTTTGGCTACCATGCACATCATATACATATTTATATAACACATACACACAACAAGAGAACAGTGCGATAACTACGCACCTGCTTTGGCACAGTCAACCAAATCCCAAAACCCACGTCTAACGATTTGCACCCTTGCGATTGTTGAACTCCCTTCTACACAACCTAAGTTAGAATCGGCTAACATTATCAGTCAATATGGCCTATGGCCGAAACTATACTTACTTACCTTGAGTAATCGAATCCAAGAGACCCTTTTAAAACTCCTTCACGTTGGCTACAACAAAAACACGAGATAAAGGCCCTATGAATATTCGGCCACCCTTAGGAAAAGAACTCAAACCGATTGCTTAAGAAAGAAACACTTACCACTACTCGTTGCTTACCACTAACGATCAACTTCGAAATCACATTCCTAGGTTTGGCCACAAAAGAAACTAAATTTGGCCCTTAACTTTCAGCTTTGAAGAGTAAAAGAAGTGATAGGGAGATTCAAATAAAGATCCGGCTATGGCTCATCAATGGTGAATAATGGGGGAGAGTTTTCAGCTTCAAATGAAAATGAAGGAAAAAGGGAGAATTTGCTCAAAACTTCGGCAAAAAAAATAAAATGAAGAAAAGAATAGCCAAAAGCTGGTCACCCCTATTTATGCTACCAAAATTCGGCACCCACACTTCCTATGCACCTCAAAATCGAAAATGCACACCAAGGGAGTCCCTTGGCTGGCCACTTAATCTCCTCTCATCAAAACCCAAGTTCCTCTCCTATTTTATCCCTTAATTCTTTCCTATCATATCCTTTAATTCTTCCCTATCATATCCCTTATTCTCTCCTCATTTATCTCTTATCCTATCATTCAAAATAAATAAAATAAATCAACAATTTATCTCCTCATCCTAGCTGAAATTTAAAAAGAAAACAAGCTTAATTCTTATCCATTGGAAGTCCAAATGCCGTCCCACCTCTCTCCACCTTGACGCAAAAATAAAAGCTCCCCCCTGCTTCGAACGTTGCTCAAACCTTCTCCCTTCCTCATAGCTCATGGCGTCACTTACCAAGGCCCTAAGTGGCACTTTCAAGCCACTTTACCAGGGCATTTCTTATGTCCAAATTCCCTCATAAATTCCCTTAAGTCTCTTTAGCCAAGCTCCCCCTTTTTTACACTTAAAATTCAACAATTTCCTTAAGCCTTCTCCTACATTCTAGGGTTCTCCAAACCCCTCAAACTCATCCAAACACACACACTAAGCCTACTATCACTTGAATTATGCACCAAACGCATAACCCCTAAATCCAGGATATTACAATAAACATATGTTTGTGTTTGAAGCCATAATTTGGCATGTTGTTTTGAACCAAGGCTTGTTAGGTATAGGTGAATTTAAGCTTGATATTAGGTAGATATAAGCTAGGCCAAATTGATTGATTTTGGCATGTTTAAAACTTTGATTTGAATGATGCATGGATGATGGTTTTGATGATATAACTTATGGTACCAATGAGGGTACATTGGTTAGGCACCTAAGATGATTGTTTTAGCATGTTTTGAGTATGTTTGATTGTGTTTTGAATAGGTTAAACGAATGGTTTTTGAGTTGCTTAAAGCCCGAGCAAGTAGGAAATGATAAACTTGTTGTTTAAGGTACATTTTAGGTCCACATGGCCAGACACACGGGCATGTAACTTGGCCGTGTGAGACACACGGCTGGGCGACACAGGTCATTTGTCATCTATTGAATGCTTAGGGAACAAGTTAGCTAGCACACGGCCTAGCGCACGGGCGTGTAGCTTGGCTGTGTGACCCAAGTCAGAGAGTTACACGGGTACGAGCACGGACAGGGGCTGGGACACGGCCGTGTGTCCCTATTTCAAAAGTTACATGGCCTAAGACACGGGTGTGTGTCTCAACCGTGTGAGTCACACGGCCCAGCCACACGATCGTGTGACCCCTATAGTTAAAATTTTTTAACTTTTTTTCTTAAATTTTCAAATGTTCCTAATTTAGTCCCGAATCATTTCTAAAGTGACTTTAAGGCCTTAAGGGCTTGAATAAGGGACGATATGGATGCTTAATGATAGATTATGTTGTGATTATTGAAATGTTTTGAAATGAATAATTTAGGTAATGTTTATTCGGTAATGCTCTAAAACCCTATTCTAGTGACTAATACGAGTTAGGCGTTATATATCATTAAATTGTCTTTTTTTTTTCATTTACTATTTAACCTAAAGAACTTTAATAAATAGATTCAAATGCATGGGTAACTACACCATACCAGGGCATCGAAGTGCAAAGCCTATAGCAAACATGTAGCAGCCCATATCCTACCCAATCATTGGGCCTAGATATGGGGTGTTACAATTTAGTGGTATCAAAGCTTCGATTTAATCGATCCTCTGGACGTGTGAAGTTGGAAGACAACCCCTATATACATGATACAGTGGCAATGTCTTAGTCCCTCGAGATTTATTGTAAATAGTGGGTATAATAAGAAGTGCAAGATTTATAGATCATGGCAGATTGATGATCAATGAAGTATAGAAAATAGGTAGGACGGTGAGAATTTTTCATTAATATGGGGAAATGCATAGAGAAACAAGAATGAGTTAGACCTCATCCCAAGCAGGCGGACCAGTTGTTTCCTCTACAACTTCCTTCTCTTTTTCATCAACTTTCTCTATCGGAGCAGAAGGGGTAGGCTCGGGCTCGAATGGGAGGAAGGAATTGCTAGAATCTTTTTCCACTCCTTCTAAAAATCTTCCCACTCGGTTCTGCAAGGATTTATAACATCAAAGTCTAGACTCTTGTTGATAAACAGGGAAAGCCAATTGAAGTTCACATGACTCACATTGAAAGGGCCCATAACAACTCGGGCATAGAGGATGTAATTGGACTTCAGCTTGAGAAGATAATCAAAGATTCTCACTTCAGTCTCTACCTTGTATTACGCCAGGATTCAATGTTTTCTTTTTGAATATTCTCTAGGTCCACCAAATGTTGTTTCTCCTACACATTGATTTGTTCCTCCAACTGCGAGCCCTAACCTCAAACTCTATCTTTAAAGAGTTGTACTTAGGCTCCCAGTCAGAGGCAGTTTTCTTGTATTTCTACGCTTGAAGGGTTATGGCCTCTTGCACTTGGTGGAGCTTAGCTAACTCCTGATCCTTAGAAGCCAGGACCATATCAAATTGGGCATGTCCAACTTCAACCTCGATGCATTGTTCGTAAAGTGCCCAACCAAGCAAACTGCCTTCTTCATCCAAATATGGTAGGAATATATCATATCTTGAAGAGTAGGTTTACGAGCTTGTGAAGAAGGGAAAGCACATTCCTTCAGTGCTTGGGGGCAAGTCCCTTTTCCACCATTGGTTAATTTCAGTTGGAGAGAAATGAGCCTGACCCACAATAAAGTGGTCACTCCAAGGGAGAAAACTCGATATCCTGATGAAAGTAGCGAGGACGATGCCTCGATCTAGTAGCAAGAGAGGGAAACATAGAAGGGCAGAGAGTGGATTAAGCATACTAGGAGGACTCTAAACAAAGGGAGAGATGTCTGCAGGAGCGGTAGCAGACTCGGTTTGAGTCTCTAGGGAGCCAAGGGGACAGGCGAAGCAAGCTCCCTCTTAGAAGTAACTGGTATATTGCCTCTTCTATGGTGAATCAACTTCTGCCACTACCCTCCTCTATACTACAAGAGTTCTCATCATTCCTCAACCTCTAATGGTTGCTATCACCCACCTGCACCATTGCATCAATATCACCAATGGCCTTTAGATCCCTCGCCATGATGGCATCCACATCCATGTTGTTTGAAGTCTGAGAAGTAGTGGACGATTGATCAAAACATGCAAAAGGAGTGGATGATTGAGAAAAACCTACAAAAGAAAAATATTATGAGCTGGGACATAGCAGTGTGTCCCTATTTGAGAGTTACATAGCCTGGGACACGGTTGTTTGTCTTAGCCCTACAAGTCACACGGCTCGGCCACACGGCCGTATACCTCTGCAGTTGAATTTTTCTAACTTTTTCCTCAAAATTTCAAATGTTCTTGATTTAGTCTCGAATTGTTTCTAAAGTGATCCTAAGCCTCAAGGGCTTGAATAAGAGACGATATGCATGCTTAATGATGGATTATGTTGTGGTTATTGAAATGTATTTAAATGAATAATTTAGGTAATGTTTATTTGATAATGCTCTTAAACCCTATTTTGATGACAGATATAAGTTAAGGGCATTACATGTAGTGGTATCAGAGTTTACAAGTTTAGACGATACTCAGACTAAATCGAGCTTAGAATTGAGACTAAAGGTACATGTCATAATTGAGTCAAATTGAGTCAGGATTTGGATGCTGATTATATTTGTTTTTGTTTTAGGGTTGAAAATGTCGAATGACTATAATAATGATGTTGATCAAAAGATGTACACCGGAGACGATGTCTCTAATGAGTTAGATGGAATCAAATTAGTAACACATAGTGTTAATCCAGTTAGTGCTTCACAACCTAACATTGAGCAATGTAATACTGAGGGAGGACCTGACTCACATTTATTTCGAACTACTGTTGATGCTTTTTAGCATGTTACAAGAACTACATCTGCTACGGCATTTACATCTTCTATCCGTCGAGCTCCGATAAAAGAGTTACGTAGATACGGTGCAACCAAATTTGATCCTATGTCAGAGTCTTAAAAATTTATAAAAAAGAATGATCGAACCTAGAAACTAACTAAGACAACGATGGAGGCAAGCGCACCTATCGAACAATAGTATAGTTTAGTGGCAAGACCATATTGTCGAACCCAAAGGAACCAAAAGTACTAATACTAACTTTCTTTTTATTATTTAGCCTAAGAATTAAGGGATGTGTGTATCTAATCTAAAATTAACTAACTACTAAGCTAAAGACACGAAGACAAAGAAAAGAAATTAAGGAAAGACTTGAGAGAAAAACCGATTGATTTAGACAATACCCGAGGAAAAATCCACGTAGACTTCACTTGTTATCTAACTCTGAACCAGACGATTTATTCACTTGACTTGATCCGTATGATTCCCTAAGTTCTATTAATACCTCTCTTGAGGCTACTAACGTCTAACCCTAGGTTGATTAATTGAAATCTCTTTCTAATTAAAACCCCTAGAATTGCATTAACTCGATTTATGGACTCTCATATTAGGTTTGACCCTAATCCGGCAAATTTACATCATCCTATCTCTAGGGTTGCGTTCAACTCCGCTTAACTATGCTAGATCTACTCTTAAATAGGGTCTATTCCTCCTCTACTTAAAAGAATAAATGCTTGAATCAATATCCCGGAAATACCAAAACAAGAATTAAGAACACATAGTAAAGAACAAATCAAGTATTTATTATACTGCTCAGATAACAATAACAAGATCCGTCTTAGGTTTCATCCCCCTTAGGTATCTGATGTTTTAGTTCATAATAGTAAAAGAAAACATCTCAGAAGAAAATATAAAACAAAACATAAGAAAACCCTAAAACCCCCTAAAGGAATTGAAAGAGAGCTTTTTCGTCTTAAGTATGACCCTTGAAACACCCCAAACCCGGCCCAAAAAGCCTGACCGAATTTGATATGTTCCTCGAGTAAAACTTTAGTAAATTCTCGCTTTGTTTAAGAAAAACTTGATGATTTTGAATAAAATAGATTAACTTAAAGATCGGGTTGAAATCAAATTGTAAAGTAAATTTGTATCTTCTTAAAACATTATTCTTAAGAGAAATTAATAGGTTAAAAGAAAACCCAATTTAATGAAAATTTATTGATTACTTGAAAACATATATATATATATATATATATATTAGTGTCAAAAACATTTTAAAGTATTTATCGAAAATCATTTAGTTATTCAATTAATAATTGTCCATGGCGTAAAATAAATCCAAACACAAAGCTTAAAAACAGTTGTTAGTGGCCTTATTACATAAAAATAGCAAAACCCATAATAAATTCTAAATAAGTTTAATAAGTCTAATTTGGAAAATCTCCAAAATACTTTGTTTGAGCATTGGCCACCACATAATCCTCGCTGACCTGATCCATCGTGTTAAGAGTCATCTGAAAAATTATCCCACAAAAGGGGTGAGTCATAAACTCAATGTGTAACACATACATTAAAAAGCCCATTTGATCATAGCCTTTAAGCCCATTAATAACACATATAGTCATAGGCCCATTTAAATCATATTTAGCCATTAGCCCAATTTTTATAACAGATCAAATAATAATCATTTCAAAAATCACATGAATATACACATATAATGAAATGCAAGCCCGGCCCACCTAAATATCCATCCGCTACACACCACCCGTACCAACCAATCACACCATGGGGATTACTAAATCGACCCTCCATCCGCTACACACCATCGAAGGCAGTTGCTGCAGTCAACATGCACATCGCCCTTATAATTTTGTGGCAAGGCCACCAGACAAATGTGACCGAAGTCACTAGATTCAAAATATATGTGACCCAAGTCACCAGATTCAAATATGTGACCGAAGTCACCGGATTATGTGGTAAAACCACCGGAATACTTCCCCTATATCAATTTTACCCATATGCCCATGCACATACATAATATTTAGTTTTCATGCCATTTACCCCAAAATCATAATATAGTCATACTTATTTCACATTTATACATATAGCAAAATTAACGAAATATTGGGGTAAACATACCTGAATATCGTATACCACTGAATGGTATCCACAATCATTATCAAACATATTTTCATATAAATCACATTTAATATAGATCTATGAGATTTTAGTGTAATGTTACACACCTTATGACTGTGACAACGATACCTTCCCGCTCGTCAACACCTAGTTAATTATCACACTTGATTAGTATACACTATTACTAATAAAACTATACTATTGATGAGAGATCTACATCCTTACCCTCGGATTCTCGAACAACCATTATTTGTGGTTTTTCTCCGCTAGATGGATCAAAACCCACTGATAACCCACCAACGAAAAGTGGTTCGGTTGTATGCACGACTTCAAATAATCGATCTTCGTTAGCAGAGGGTCCACAACCCGGTGGAAAATCTCTCACCCCCGATACAGCCCTTTGTTTGTAGTTTGAGGGTAAAACAGTGCCTCCTCTCTTCCAAACACTCCGTACTGCTCTTTTCGAACCTATCTTGTTAGTCTCAAAATCACCCCTAAAATAAAGTTGTTTAATAATCTATCTAAAAGAATTGATATAACCGAAAGTGATATTCTTACCTTGGATGATTTCGAAAGGTTCCTCTTAAAACGTTGGTTTCCAAAAAGATTCTTAAAAATCCCTTCCAAGGATTCGGCCTAGGAGAGAAAAGAAAAATAAGAGAACTATGTTTCTAAATCGGCTATAATAAAAGGAGATAATGAAAACAATTGACAAAAATCTTACTTGACCACTTGAAGATTCGGCCTTGAACAAAAAGAAGAAAAGAAATGATGATTCGGCTTGAACAAAAAGAAGAGAAAAATATGGTGCTTTGGCTATGGTGGTTTCGGGTTTCCAACAAAAGAAAAGAAAGATTTAGATGAAAAAGAAAGGTGATTTGGTTTGACAAAAGAGAAGGAAAGTATGTTGATTTTGGTTTTGGTAGAAAGTAGTTTCGGTTGAGAGTGAAGAAGAAAGAAAAATGAGAAGAGAAAGAAAGAGAAAAGGAAGAAAAAGATGATTTCTAAAAGAAAATAGATGAGTTTAGGGACTTAGGTGCATTCGGCCAAGAGGGAAAAGTGAAGAAAATAGGTTTATGATCTTTGGTATTTTCGGCAATGAGGGAAAAGAAAAAGAAAAAATGTTTTCCAAACTTTTTGATGCTTTTGACTATAGAGGACAAGAATTTGAGAGAATAGGTACTTTGACCATAATGGTCAAAATGAAAGCTAAAACAAGGAAAAACTTTTACCTAAAATCATTAACAAAATTCAGCTAGCAGGAAAGCGTTTGGAGAAATGAGAAAAGATGTACAAAATGCTAGAATTTTTGGCCAACTATCACCCCCTAATCCATTGTCAAATTCGGCCAACATGTATGCCAACATAATCCCCCTTTTTCCTCCACATTTCTTCCTATTAATCCTATGTTTCCTAACACAATTAAGCCTTCTCCTTAGCCCCTAAAGTCGACTAGGTTCATGGTCAAATGACCATGGAAAAGCTTCCATAACATTGTCCTTTCTTCAAGCCTTTTGTCCCCTATCTTATCATCCTTTCATGATTCCATGCCATATCTTCTAGCTTACCTTTTCATATGGTCTACTAACCAAAATTAAAAAGATGCTCATTCATTCTAGAATGATCTTGGCCGACACTATAGGAAAGAAAACAAAAATTAAAATTCTTCCATTTGCTAGCTAGGGATTGAACCTCTCTCCTCATGCATTCACTCATGCACCATTACCACTTTGTCAAATGACTTATTATGCTTAAAACCTCTTGTCATTATATCTTAAAGCCTATCTTGCTTAGCTCCATCTTAATTATTAAAAATTTAATATATCACTAAGCATTCACTTAATTAATGAAGTTCAAAAATAAACTTCCAAAACACACTCAATCATATTTAAGCATGCAACAACATTCAATTAAATAGAAATGCATAACCCCTAATTATCAGGATGTTACAATTCTACCCCCTTAAAATAATTTCGTCCTCGAAATTACCTGGCTAGAACAAGTGAGGGTATTGCTGTCGCATCGCTTCCTCCGATTCCCACGTAGCTTCTTCTGATCCATAATTACGCCATAACACTTTGACGAGAGGAACCGATTTTCTCCGTAAAACCTTTACATCTCGTTCCAGAATTTGAATTGGCTCCTCTTCATAGGAAAATCTGGTCTTAATTCCACCTCCTCAACTGGTACTACATGAGATGGATCCGACCGGTAACGGCGTAACATTGAAACATGGAATACATCGTGCAATTGCTTCAACTCCGAAGGCAAATCTAATTGATATGCTACAGATCCGACTCGCTTCAAAGCCCGATAAGGTCCAATGAACCTGGGACTTAACTTCCCTTTGCGACCAAATCTCATCACCTTTTACCAAGGTGAGACCTTTAGGAATACTTGATCCCCCACAGCAAACTCTATTTCCTTCCGCTTAAGATCTGCGTACGACTTTTGTCTGTCAGATGCTTCCTTTAACCGAGCCCGGATTACCTTAACCTTTTCTTTGGATTCTGCCACTATTTCTAGACTCAAAATCTGACGTTCCCCTAGTTTCGTCCAACACGTAGGAGTGCGACACTTCCGTCCATATAGTGCTTCATATGGTGCCATCCGAATACTGGCTTGGTAACTGTTATTATACGCAAATTCTGCTAACGGTAAGAACTCCTCCCAACTTCCCCTGAAATCCATCACACATCCCCTTAACATATCTTCTAAGATTTGGATTACTCGTTCAGACTGGCCGTCCGACTGTCGATGAAATGCCGTACTAAAGTCCAATCTGGTACCCAAGGCCTGATGCAATTCTTTCCAAAACTGAGACGTAAACCTCGGATCCCTATTTGAAATAATTGACACCGGCACTCCATACAATCTCACAATCTTAGCCACATATAATTTCACCAATTTCTGCAAAGAGTAATCAACCCGAACTGGGATAAAATGTGTAGATTTCGTCAATCGGTCCACTATCACCCATACTGAGTCTTTCTTAGTAGGCGTAAGAAGAAGCCCACTAACAAAGTCCATGGTGATTCTCTCCCACTTCCATTGCAAAATCTTTATCGGTTGTAGTAATCCCGAAGGAACTTGATGTTCAGCCTTGACTTTCTGACACGTTAAGTACTTTCCTACAAACTCCGTAACTTCTCGCTTAAGACCAGGCCACCAAAACTGATCTCGCAAATCTCGATATAACTTACTTCCTCTAGGATGCATAGCATAAGGGCTACTATGCGATTCCTGAAGAATCTTTTGCCTCAACTCTTGATCCCTCTGCATAGAGATTTTTCCTTTGAAACACAATACCCCATCACTGTTAATACCATAATCTTCCAATTCCCCATTCTACACCTGCCGAAGCTTTACACTCAGATCTTCGTCTACCAATTGTCTCTCTTTCACTTAACTCAACTATGTCGGCCTTACTTGTAATTCTGCCAGCAAGCTTTCGTCATCGTAAAGACTAAGATGTGCAAACATCGCCCTTAAATCTGACACCACTTTCTGACTTAGAGCGTCTGCCACCACATTCGCCTTATCGGGTGGTACTCAATAGAACAATCGTAGTCTTTCAATAATTCTATCCACCTTCGCTGCCTCAAATTCAGTTCTTTCTGAGTCAGTAAATTTTTGAGATTCTTGTGGTCTGTGTATATCACTGACTTTTCTCCATATAAATAATGTCTCCAAACTTTAAGAGCAAAGACTACAGCTGCCAGCTCCAAATCATGCATCGGGTAATTAACCTCGTGAGGTCTTAAGCGCCAAGACGACACGCAACTACCTTCCCGTCTTGCATCGAACACATTCTAATCCGTGTGAGAAGTGTCACAATACACGACAAAATCTTTCCCTGCCTCAGATTGAATCAAAACTGAAGCTTCAGTCAAAACCCTCTTGAGCTTCTCAAAGCTCTCTTACTGCTTATCCACCACACGAAAAGTACTTCCTTTCTCAACAATTTCGTTAAAGGTGCAATTATCGAAGAAAATCCTTCAACAAATCTTACGTAATAACTCGCTAATCCCAAAAACTACGAACCTCGATTCACGGACTTGGGTGGTTTCCAATCTAGTCTGACCTCAATCTTCGAGGATCCACCCTTATCCTTCCGCAGACACCACATGGCCTAAAAACATGACTTCCTTCACCAAAATTCACACTTCTTTGAATTTGGCATATAGCTTCTTCTCCTCAAAACTTGCAACACAATCCGGAGATGCTTATCATGCTCCATTTCGGACTTAGAATACACCAGGATGTCGTCTATGAACACCATGACAAATTGATTCAAATAGGGTTGGAAAATTCGGTTCATCATATCCATGAACGCATTGGGCGTTAAATCAATCCGAATGGCATTACCGAAATTCATAATGCCCATATCTAGTTCGAAAAGTTGTCTTATGGATATCCGCTTCTTTCACCTTAAGCTGATGATACCCCGACCTTAAATTAATCTTTGAGAATACTGCAGCTCCTTTAAGCTGATCGAACAAGTCATCGATCCTCGACAAAGGATACTTGTTCTTGATGGTCAGCTTGTTCAACTGCCGGTAATCTATACACATCCTCATCGTTCCGTCCTTCTTCTTCACGAATAGGATCGGTGCTCCCTATGGAGACACACTAGGTCGGATGAATCCACGATCAGGCAACTCCTAAATCTGAGCCTTAAGCTCAACTAACTCCTTCGGTGCCATTCTATATGGAGCAATAGAAACTGGCGCCATTCCAGGCAATAATTCAATCCCAAATTCTACCTCTCGATCCAGAGGCAATCCTGGAAGTTCTTCCGGAAAAACATCTACAAATTCATTCACAGTCCTGATTTATTCAACAGTTTCCTCCTTAGCCTCCAAGGCATTCACCAACATCAGAAAGGCTACATATCCCTTTCTAACCATCTTTTCTGCCTTAAGAGCGGACACTACCTTTGATAAGTAGTTCCGTCTCTCGCCCATCACTACAACTTCTTTTTCATCAAAAGTTCTTAAGGACATCTGCTTAGCAGCACAATCCACATTTGCACGATACTTCACTAGCCAATCCATGCCTAAGATCAGGTCGAATTCTTCGAATGGTAACTCCATTAAATCAGCCAAAAACTGTATCCCTTGAACTTCTAAAGGCACTTCCTTAAAAAGTTTGTCTATTACTACTGTCTGTCCTAAAGGACTAAGTACAGTCATCCTCCTAGGTACAGTCTCAGAAGTCACTTGCAAAGTTCCAGATACTTCACTAGTGATATAAGAGTGAGTTGACCCTATATCTATCAAAGCAATAAAGGGCAACCCAAAATTAAAAATGTACTCATGATAACATCAAGTGCGCCACTGTCTTCTCTGCGATGAACTGCATATACCAGACCTGGCTGTCTTGCCTCAGAGCTACCACTGCCTCTGCCTGAAGTTTCACGACCTCTACCAGAACCATTACTCCTTCCATTTGGACCACGGCCCCTTATCGGCTGCTATTCACCTCTACCACTGATTAGCATACGACCTCATTGGCGGTTCTTATCTGAATTCTTCGGGCAATCCTTAATCATATGGTCTTTAGATCCGCACTTGAAACATCCCGGTCTTTTTCCAACATTCTCTGGGTGCATCTTCCCACATTGAGCACAAGCACGATGTTGTCCACCAGTGTGATCTCTTGACTTCATGCCCATCATTTCTTGGTTTCTTCTAAAATTCCGGATGACCACAAGACCCAAAGCTCCTCTTATTCTTATTCGGCCTCTGTCCCTTATCATCTCTCATCCACTTAACTTCTTCAACTATTCTTGCCCTTTCCACCAAGATTGTTAAGTCTCTTTCCCGGTGCGGAGCAATCATCACTCGCAGTTCATCTATAAGTCCATCCTCAAATCTGACACACCGTTCATATTCAGTAGCTACTATCCCTCTGGCATATCAGCTAAGTCACAAAAATTCTGCTTCATATTCAGCTATCGACTTATTTCCTTGCACTAAATTTAGAAACGCCTTTCTCTGGGAGTCGATATAGCTAGCTCCAACATATTTTCCTTGAACTTAACTTTAAAATACCCCAATCCACTCGATCCATAGGGTACTCTCCTTGATAGTGAGCCACCTTTGGTAGGCCTCATCACGGAGTAGTGAAACAAGACCTTTCACTTTTCTTCAAGAAGCGGTCTAAATCGTCCATGATTCTCTCGATTGCCTCCAACCAAGATTCAGCTACATTTGGAGCTACTCCAGATACTCCCTAAAACCTTAGCTCCATTTGATCTTAGTCTCTTAGCTCTCGACTTTTGAGACCCATTTCCGAGATTAGCTTCGCTACTCGTTCCAAAACTCGAAGCACAGCTTGTGATACTATGTCGCCTCTTCCATTTTGCTCTTGAAAATCCACCCCAACAGCCAATGGCGGAGCTTCATTTTGGAACCTTGACCAGATCTAACTGGTTCCGACACAGCCATTCTTCCTCTTCCGCGTCCACGACGACCACGTCCCCTAGAACTCATGTCTACTACGTGTCTTATCTATTTTTACGAAAAAGTCTTATGTATTAGAGTCTTTTCACTTCTTATTAAAAGAAAGTTTTATGTAACAGATATTTATTCAGTGGTTTTTCCGTAGTAGTACACATACACCTAGGGTCCATGTCTCTAACGTATAATTTCCTTAGGTTTATCACTTTAGAATATCATACACTCACATCATTTTATCAACAAAAAGTACTTACCTGATGGATTTGGGTCGAGAACTCGGGTGCCATGCTTCTATAAAACCATTCTAACAAAAAAATTTTTAAAAAGTCATTTGGGTTAAATTTTGAAAACGTTGTGGGCTTCACAACCCAAGGCCGAGAGTTTAAAACTGGGCTTTGATACCAAGTTGAAACACCCCAAACTCGGCCCAAAAAGCCTGCCCGGATTTGATATGTTCCTCGAGTAAAACTTTAGTAAATTCTCGCTTTGTTTAAGAAAAACTTGATGATTTTGAATAAAATAGATTAACTTAAAGATCGGGTTGAAATAAAATTGTAAAGTAAATTTGTATCTTCTTAAAACATTATTCTTAAGAGAAATTAATAGGTTAAAAGAAAACCCAATTTAATGAAAAATTTATTTATTACTTTAAAACATATATATATATATATATATATATAGTGTCAAAAACATTTTAAAGTATTTATCGAAAACCATTTAGTTATTCAATTAATAGTTGTCCATGGCGTAAAATAAATCCAAACACAAAGCTTAAAAACAGTTCATAGTGGCGTTATTACATAAAAATAGCAAAACCCATAATAAATTCTAAATAAGTTTAATAAGTCTAATTTGGAAAATCTCCAAAATACTTTGTTTGAGGATTGGCCACCACGTAATCCTCGCTGACCCAATCCATCGCGTTAGGAGTCATCTGAAAAATTATCCCACAAAAGGGGTGAGTCATAAACTCAATGTGTAACACATACATTAAAAAGCCCATTTGATCATAGCCTTTAAGCCCATTAATAACACATATAGTCATAGGCCCATTTAAATCATATTTAGCCATTAGCCCAATTTTTATAACAGATCAAATAATAATCATTTTAAAAATCACATGAATATACACATATAATGAAATGCAAGCCCGGCTCACCTAAATATCCATCCGCTACACACCACCCGTACCAACCAATCACACCGTGGGATTGCTAAATCGACCCTCCATCCGCTACACACCATCGAAGGCGATTCTTTGCATCAACATGCACATCACCCTTCTGATTTTGTGGCAAGGCCACCAGACAAATGTGATCGAAGTCACCAGATTCAAAATATATGTGACCGAAGTCACCAGATTCAAATATGTGACCGAAGTCACCGGATTATGTGGTAAAACCACCGTAATACTTCCCCATATCAATTTTACCCATATGCCCATGCACATACATAATATTTAGTTTTCATGCCATTTACCCCAAAATCATAATATAGTCATACTTATTTCACATTTATACATATAGCAAAATTAATGAAATATTGGGGTAAACATACCTGAATATCGTATACCACTGAATGGTATCCACAATCATTATCAAACATATTTTCATATAAATCACATTTAATATAGATCTATGAGATTTTAGTGTAATGTTACACACCTTATGACTGTGACAATGATACCTTCCCGCTCGTCAACACCTAGTTAATTATCACACTTGATTAGTATACACTATTACTAATAAAACTATACTATTGATGAGAGATCTACATCCTTACCCTCGGATTCTCGAACAACCGTTATTTGTGGTTTTTCTCCGCTAGATGGATCAAACCCCCGATAACCCACCAACGAAAAGTGGTTGGTTTATGCATACGACTTCAAATAACCGATCTTCGTTAGCGGAGGGTCCACAACCGGTGGAAAATCTCTTACCCCGATACAACCCTTCGTTTATAGTTTGAGGGTAAGCATTGCCTCCTCTCTTCCAAACACTCCGTCTTTCTTTTCGAACCTATCTTGTTAGTCTCAAAATCACCCCTAAAATAAAGTTGTTTAATAATCTATCTAAAAGAATTGATATAACCGAAAGTGATATTTTTACCTTGGATGATTTGAAAGGTTCCTCTTAAAACGTTGGTTTCAAAAGATTCTTAAAATCCTTCCAAGGATTGGCCTAGAGAGAAAAGAAAAATAAGAGAACTATGTTTCTAAATCGGCTATAATAAAAGGAGATAATGAAAACAATTGACAAAAATCTTACTTGACCACTTGAAGATTTGGCCTTGAACAAAAAGAAGAAAGTAGTTTGACAAAAAAGAAGGAAAGTATGTTGATTTTGGTTTTGGTAGAAAGTAGTGATTTGGTTGAGAGTGAAGAAGAAAGAAAAATGAGAAAAGAAAATGAAAGAAAAAGAAAAGGAAGAAAAGATGATTTCTAAAACAAAATAGATGAGTTTAGGGACTTAGGTGCATTCGCCAAGAGGGAAAAGTGAAGAACATAGGTTTATGATCTTTGGTATTTTTAACAATGAGGAAAAGAAAAAGAAGAAATGTTTTCCAAACTTTTGATGCTTTTGACTATAGAGGACAAGAATTTGAGAGAATAGGTACTTTAACCAAAATGGTCAAAATGAAAGCTAAAACAAGGCAAAACTTTTGCCTAAAATCATTAACAAAATTCGGCTAGGAGGAAAGCTTTTGGAGAAATGAGAAAAGATGTACAAAATGCTAGAATTTTTGGCCAACTATCACCCCCTAATCCATTGTCAAATTCGGCCAACATGTATGTCAACATAATCCCCCTTTTTCCTCCACATTTCTTCCCCATTAATCCTATGTTTCCTAACACAATTAAGCCTTCTCCCTTAGCCCCTAAAGTCGACTAGGTTCATGGTCAAATGACCATGAAAAAGCTTCCATAACATTGTCCTTTCTTCAAGCCTTTTGTCCCTCCTATCTTATCATCCTTTCATGATTCCATGCCATATCTTCTAGCTTACCTTTTTCATATGGTCTACTAACCAAAATTAAAAAGATGCTCATTCATTCTAGAATGATCTTGGCCGACACTATAGGAAAGAAAACAAAAAATTAAAATTCTTCCATTTGCTAGCTAAGGGATTCGAACCTCTCTCCTCATGCATTCACTCATGCACCATTACCACTTTGCCAAATGACTTATTATGCTTAAAACCTCTTGTCATTATTTCTTAAAGCCTATCTTGCTGAGCTCCATCTTAATTATTAAAAATTTAATATATCACTAAGCATTCACTTAATTAATGAAGTTCAAAAATAAACTTCCAAAACACACTCAATCATATTTAAGCATGCAACAACATTCAATTAAATAGAAATGCATAACCCCTAATTATCAGGATGTTACAACCCTAACTTCTTGAGATGAATCAACTAGCTTTCTTCGAATAAATCCCACAATTCTGGCCCTTTGGCTTGGCTCTTGGCCTAGCTGAACCACCGAAAAGCCCTGATAGAAGGCTTATGTCGAACTCTCATCGAGCCTCTTCTTTAAGTGGCCTCCGGGTCTTTATATAGGATTTTAGAATGGCTTTCTTTGTAACACCCCAAACCCGGCCTAGAAGTTAGGCCCGAATCTAGCGTGTCACATGGAAGTGTTTTTTTTCCTTTTCAAAACCATCTTTGCGATTGTTAAAAACTTGTTTGAGAATTACAGCCTCTTTGTTAAAACCCAAAACACTTAAGCAATTGTTATCTACTTGAAAACGTAATTATCTTTAAAAACCTTTTTGGTTACGAAAACATATTTGAAATAACAATTTACGAAAAAATGATGTTTGGAAATATAGTTGCAGAAGCATTTTGAAAACATTGCGGAAACGTAGATAAAATACAAGTATTTTTGAGAGGTTTGTTGATGAGTCGAAAATCGAAGTAGTGGACTTTAAAATCAGGACTTTTGAAAATGACGTTGAAATTTTGAAAGAGAATCTGAGTTAAATTATTTGTAAAAGTTTGCTATAAAATCCATTTATTAATCAATTTTGAAAACCATTATTTATATTTTTAGAAAATTCTTTTTTTAAACAATTTAAGAAGAATAATAAAAACATCCCAAACATAAAGCAAAATAAAAATAGTCCAGAGGCCTTATTACAACTTTAAAACCCGAAACAATAAAAGTAATCAAATAAAACGGAAAGGTAGTTTACTAATATTAGAAAATGTTATTTCCGAAGCATGGCCTCCACCTAGTCATCCACGGCTCCAAGTCCTCTCATCGAGCATTACCTACAAGGGTTAAGAGAAGGGGTGAGTTACAAGAACTCAATGTATAATCCACTTACCATTGTTCACCTGGGCCAAAATCCCATTAAGCAATTAATTGGGCCAAAGCCCCTTACAATAATATAAATGTATCATATATAATATGCATATGATATGCAATTCCCAAACCAAGTCCTAGTTTTCTATCCGCTACACACCACCCATACCAACCAACACACTTATGGGTGATCTTTAGTCAACCCACCCCGCCAACACACCAAACGTAGGCATTAAGCCATTTATATCAAATTTGTGGACAAGCCACTAGATTAACAGAATTTACATGGTATTGCCATTTTTCAAATTTGTGGCAGAGCCACTAGATTTATGTAGCATAGCTACTAGAACTTCTCTTCATCATTATCCCATCCCATGCAAATCATATATATAATGCATAACAAATCACAATAATTTATTCAGATATTTATTACAAAAGTACGGCTCATTATAACAAATTATCAATTAGGCCCATATAGCAAAATATCGATTATTAGCAAAATATCCATTTAGCAAAATATCAGATTGGCCCATTTAGCAAAATATCAGATTGGCCCATTTATCAAAATATCAGATTGGCCCATTTATCAAAATAACGGATTGACCCATTTATCAAAATAATAGATTGGCCCATTTATCAAAATATTAGATTGGCCCATTTATCAAAATACCAGATTGGCCCGTTAACACTTTTGCAAATTGGCCCATTAGGGGCATTTCCATATTTCGGCCCTTAGAGGCATTTTCGTAATTCAGCAATTTACCCACTAAGGGTAATTCGGTAATTTCTCAATCCAGACTTAATTACTAATTTGGGCATAACAATTTAAAATGTCCATCTGCGTCGTACTAACTAAACTATAACTTGGGTTAGGAATCTCGAAATCTAAATCCGTAAATTTTACTTGAAACTAAACTCATATATCCTTTTCCTACAATTTTTCCAGAATTTTTGGCTTAACCATTTAGTACAGTTTATTCCTTAAAGTTTCCCTTGTTTCATTGTCCAACGATTCTAACCTCTCTTACCCAAAATTCAAATATCTCACTTTACAATTTTCATATGTTGTTACCACTTGTTTCTATTGAAATAGACTCACTAAGGAATCTTTACATATAAACTATAACTCTTAATTCACTTTGTACAATTTTATACGATTTTTCCAAGACAGATCAGGGAACCACGAAATCATTCAGAACTAGTCTCACTAAAATTAACATATCTCAAAATATAAAATTCCTTTTCCTTCTCCGTTTCTTCCTTATCAAAATAGACACATAAGATTTTATTCAATATCTCATTCACTTTCTAATTCCCTTTCTTCTATTTTTCATGATTTTTCAAAAACACGTCACTGCTTATAATCGAAACTATTTTATTACAAAATACGTTTACCACTACGATCATATGCACGCCCGAGTGATCACGGATGCCGGTTTCCGGTTTTCTTCGGTATTTCGACCGATTCACAGAATATTTCATACAAACTTTCTGAGAAGTGTGAGATTACACACCATTTCAAATATTATATACGAAAGGTACGAGATTACACACCTGATTTCGATTTCCTAACGAACCACTCGTCGTTGAGCTAGAACAATACCAACCAAAAGTTAGCCTCGGATTTCCAAAAGATTTGTCCGAAGGTAGAATATATCGAGTGATTTGTCCCTAAAACATGTAGTCGATTATTTCACATTATTACTCCGTTAGCAACCAATCGAATATTGAATAATATCAATAATCCATAAGAACTCCTTACCTTATTAATATTGGATCCGATTTCTAGCGATTATACGATGACTTCAGAAAAATCCAAGTTTCAGCCTTCCACTATATCTCTACGAGGAAGAAAAATGATTTCGAATGAGGGAAAGTAAGGTGATGGTCTAGGTCAAAATGACCATCCAAAACCAAAAAAAATAAAATATTGAGAAGAATACTTATTGATTGATCAAGAAACAGATGTTAATATGGATGAGAAGAAGAAATAGAGAAAATATGAAAGTTCGGTTATGGAGGAAATTGTATGTTGATATTCAGCTATCAAGGAAGATGGACAAAAGGTGAATATGAAACCAATCCAAAGAGAAGAAAAGTGCACTATTGTGCTAGAAGATTTCGACAAAGAGAATAGCAAATTGGGAGAAGATGACACTAAAGTTGCAAATGTGATTTTTGGCCAAACCAATACCAAGACCCTACCAAATGCCAAAGTAAAATTTCAGCTACCTATCTACCCCCAAAACCGTCCACATGCATAATCATAAGGGTCAAAATTTTGCCAACCATACTTTCCATGGCATTCTCCATGAAATAAGCCACTTGTTCCCCTTACTTGCCTTTTCCTCTTGATTCCTTTCCCCAACCTCAACCTTTCCTTAATTCTTTAGCCACCATACCAAAAATAATGAAGTCAAACTTGCCATAAATACCTCCTGGCTGACACTTAAGGAAAGACTGCAAAAATATTAGTAAAAAATTACACATAAAGGGATTTGAACATCTTCCCTCAAGGTACTTCACTTGATGCCATAACCTCTTTACCAATAGCTCATTTATGCAAGCACATTACTTATTTATTTCTATAAGCTTTGAAGCTACTTACCATCTCTCCTTAAAGTGCTAAAATACCCAATTTTCCTAAGGCCCAATTAAACCCGAGACTTCATAGAAACCTTGTAACCTTCCAAATTCACTTAACTAATAAGTCCAATTTGCAACAACGCCATTCTCATATTCTCGAAAATTTTAAACATTCTTACGCCCAAGGCCCATTAGGCCTAATCCTACTAGGCCTAATTTCAGGATGTTACATTCTTTGCCTCTAAGTACCCTAATCCTAATAGAATTCTATTTTTCTACGGCAGGGACATGCCCATGGCACACGCCCATATCATTCGAGGCCAGCCCGTGGTCAAACCTGTTGATGAGGCACGGCCGTGCATTTCGGGGTCTAGGCCATGGTCGACTCTTCTTAAGAGGCACGATCGTGTGGTCTTGGGCCCAGGCCGTGTGGAATCCGTGCTATGGCCCATTTTCTCCATTTTCGGCCTGTTTCTTGTTCTTTTTATCCTCCGGTGCTCTCCTCAGTATAAAACATGAAAACAAAGGATTAGGAGCACCTATTTCCATAATTAAAGGGATAAATCATCCAAAAATATGCTAAATGTAGGATTAAAATATGTTCATATTACATTTTATCAAATACCCCCCACACTTAAGCTTTTGCTTGTCCTCAAGCAAAATTCTCAACTCATAATTAAAGCGAACTTTCTCAATTCATAATATTCATTGATAATGCCTCATCATAATTCAGAGATAATTTATACATTGATAATTCAACTCAAAGAGTTCTAAAGATTCAAACAATCAAAGTCATGAGTTTTTAGCATGAAAACATAGGTGTTTTCCCCTTATCCGAATAATAACCTTTAATTCAAAATCGACAAAAGTTGTCATCCTCACTAAAGATTCACTCAAATCACTCAAGGTGTTTAAGGTTCAAAATTTATGAGCTCAAAAGTCGAACATGAAAAGTTAATCCCATAGGCTTGCATGAAAATCAAATCTCCATCACTGTAAAATGAGATGATACCCAAATCAAAAGGTCTTTAAAAAGGGTTGTAATGGGGCTTAGGTTAACGGTGTGGATAAAGGCTGAATTAAAAGGGTTAGAATCGAGATTGAATTGACAAATTACCTAACTAACTAATAACCTGAATAATTACATCAATTGAAAATTTGTAATAATAATAATACGAGCTTCTTCTTCAAGATGTTGAAATTAACGTATAGGCTTGCTTAATCACAAAACTAATAGTGAATATACTTCGATTTTTTTAAGAACAAATCAATATAAGATAAAGCTTTAACAATTAAAATGATATAATTAGGCAATTGATCAAATCAAGTCTCGATAGAAGGGTAGTCAAAAAGAATGGTGATAACAAATACGAGATGGGTTTCGGGTTAATATTAGTGGCTTGAGTCAATAAAAAGGGTGTTTGGATCAAAGGGGTTCACTAGGGGTCAATTGTGAAGGTAGGCTTTTTGTGGAGTAAGTGGGTTAAATCCTAAGTGCCTTAATCATCTCTGTATATCAAATCAATAGTGTGGTCTCGACATGTATAATCGAAGCAAGTTCTAGAATAATAAATCAATGTTGACACACTCATAATCAATAAAGTGAGCACAAAAAGAATGTATGCTCTAAAAGGCTCAAAATCTCACAAAAATTATGGGTTTTTGATATCAAATTTGTAAATTTCAAATTTCAAGATAACAATTAAATTTAGGTAGACAACCTAACAAAATTTTTAATTTTTTGAAAATAGACTCATCATGCTCGATTCTCTAGTATCTTAAAGTTTAAATCGTCATTGTACAATTATCAATGATTTAATCTAAAACATATCAATAAAAATAATGAACTAATAGGAATTTCATTCTAAATAGTGATATGAGAAAATTACTTTAAGACAGAATATCATTCAGGGATTTGAGAATAATGCAAAAAGTTAGGCACTTTTTTCTAAATAGTTTTCACCTCCCACACTTAATATGTACATTACCCTCAATGGACAAAGATATATAATAATTATATACTAATAAAATCATAAGATAGGGAGAGAAGTGAAACTTTCTGAAGTTTGGATGAGATCCTCGAGTTGACAGTGGTGTGGTGTGGTGGTCGTTGACAATCTCTGCGCTAGATGAAGAAATTGGGTAACTCGTGAAGAATTAGCCAGGAAATAGTAATAATAATTCTAAATATACTAATTATATATTCAAAGAAAAGACAAATAGAAAGAAAGAGTGTAGAAAGGGAAATAAGACTAAAAGAACGATTACTAGACCTAAAGGTCCTTATTGGTAGATGGTTTGCGAGGTGGGTGTGATTTCTAAGGCTGTGGTGTAGGATTCCCTAGCAGCCTTTAGAACCTAAAACCAAGAAACTAAAATGAAATAAACTAAATTAAGCATAAGAAAGTCAAAGAGAAGGAAAATAAAAGAGAAGAGAAAAGAAAAATAAAAGCTAAATGGCCTCAAAGAACCTTGGCTTGTCTAGTAGATGAAGCGGCCGGTATGAACTTATGTTGATAGTCTTGCACAAGGAAACCGGGCTAGGATCTTTCCATTTCTTCGACATTGTTGAAGAGTAGATCAAGACTTTAGAGAATGAAGAAAGAGGAAAGTGAAGATGGAGGGGAGTGGGTGAGAAGGGGAGAGGGGTGTTTTAAATAGAAATTTTCAATTTTGGTACATCCCCACGCCCGTGTCTCATGGGCATGTTGTGTTCTACGACCATATCGCACGGCCATGTGATCGTTCAATTGCTTCTCCCACGCCTTGCATTGGATTGCCACGCCCGTGTTGGTTCAACAGTGTCGACCATGGCTGTGTTACACGGCCATGGTGTTAGTTGAGTCTGTGATTTGAAGATATTTTTCTTGTCCCGTCTCGTACTATCTCTATCATGCCAGAGCTAACATCCATAGTATCCACACGGCCACGACCACGGCTATGTGTAAAGCCGTGTGGTGTGGAATTCTGCGCTTTATTAACTTGGTTAGTTTGTAGCTCGGTGCTAAATGAAAAAGAAATAAAAATAAATAGGGTTAGTGCTCGGGCTGCCTCCCAACAAGCGCTCGTTTAAAATCTTAAGCTAGACTTACCTCTCATTCGTACCTTCACGGTGGTTTAAGGAGTGAAAAATCCTTTTTCATGCTATCATCATATAAGTTTACTTTAAAAATACCGACAGTAGGATTACTTACCTTGACTGTTTCGTAAGGGAAAACATTAAGTACCGTAAAGGGGATCTCTTCGTTTGTCTTTAGGTTTGATGTGGCGATTCTCGAGTCTGTTCTATCTAATAGTGCCTGACCTCCTATTTTGAAGTGATTTGATGTTCCTTTACATTCTTCTGGGGGTTCCTTCGGTTTCACTTCGTGTGTGTTTGATTCCTCCTTGAAATGTGTCTCCCACTCATCTAGCTCATCGGTCTGAAACCGTCGTTCCTCATGAGATACTTCCTTGTTGGTACGAGCTATAGGATCTGGCTCTGTAGTGTAATTCCGTGGTGTTTCCTGAAAAAAGAGTTTAATTGTATGCTTATCAAGGGAATTTATGTCCTCACCTTTCTCACTCGATGTCCTAGCTGAGTCGAGAGCTTGAAGACTGATTTATTTGTCACCTACACAAAGTATGAGTTCGCCTGTGCTAACATCAATTTTAGATCTGGCAGTTGCTAGAAAAGGTCTTCCTAAAATTAAGGGGATACTATTGTCTTCATCCATATCTAAAACAATGAAGTCTACGGGGAATATGAATTTGTCAACTTTAACTAGTACATCTTCAATTATACCCTTAGGAATTCGAATAGTCTTATCAGCTAGTTGAATACTCATCCTAGTTTGCTTGGGTTTCCCTAGACCTAGCTGTTTAAACATTTTAGATGGCATAACATTGATGCTTGCCCCTAAATCAGCTAAAGCATTATCAACAGATAAACTACCAATTAAACATGGAATTGTAAAACTCCACGGATCTTTTAATTTTCATGGTAGTCGTTACGTAACATTCCGAGAACACCTTGTGTTTAGCTCCACATGCGACTCCTCATCTAACTTTCGCTTGTTCGTTAAGAGCTCTTTTAAAAATTTTCTTGAATCTGGCATCTGCGAAAGAGCTTCAAGAAGCGGTAAGTTAATATGTAATTTCTTTAAGAGTTTAAGGAACTTACTGAACTATTCTTCTGTGTCGTCTTCCTTCATCGCATTGGGGTAAGGTATAAGAGGTTTGTATTCTTTAATTACCGGTTTTGGCTTTTCTTGGCTTACCTTAATCTTACCTTCACTTACCATAGGTTCTCGCCTTGGCTCAGATTCAGATTCTACTAACCTTTCACTATCATGAGCTGCTATGGCTTCAATTTGCTCCTTTGGATTAGTTTCAGTGTTACTTGGCAAGCTACCTAATGGTCGTTCGGAGATCAGCTTTGCGAGTTGCCCTAACTGGTTCTCGATTCCTTTAATCGATGCTTGTTGATTTTAAGTGTTGTCTCAGTGTTTTGAAAATGAGTTTCAGACACCGCTTTGAATTTTTTTAGCATCTTGTAACACCATTAACTCGTATCCATCGCCAGAATAGGGTTACAAGGCATTAACATGCAAAACACATGTCATATCAATTATTTTCTGTTTATATGGTCATATCCGAATGCGTTATGAGTAATGCATTTTCATAGTATGCTAAAACAATTATGTACATATTTGAAATCCATTTAGCTAATTTCACACATAAGCATTTGTCAACAAATACAAAGGTTACTATTCATTTGGTCATTCAAGTCATCCATGACGAAAGAGGAAGACGCGTGGAAAAAACCATGACGCATTCCATGACGAAAGAGGAAGACGCGTGGAAAAAACCATGACGCATTCCATGACGAAAGAGGAAGCAACATGGAAAAAGCCATGATTGCTACAAGACAAAATAGGAAGCTACGTGGAAGACACCATGATGGCAACCCGACAAAAGAAGCCGAAAGTGTCACTATTACAGATACTATTCGGACCCCAATTCTTTATTTATTTTGATTTAATTCTTTATTCTTATCCGTCCATTATGCGGATTCCAAATTGTAATTCAATTAAGTTTAGAATTTTTGATTATAAATAGGCATTGATGTAAGCCTGAGAGAGGCATTAGGAATTTTAGATAGTTTTTAGTTTCTAACTTCTTCTTGAATTCTGCAAGCTCTCTTGCTTTCTTCAAGAAACCTTTGTAAATTATCTTTTCTTCTATAAATAATATTTTCATTCTTACTACGATATATCCCTTCCGCTCACCACTCTCCATACCCTTCCATACTCCTTCCCCCCGTAACTGGTATCATAATTACTTTACTAAACAAATTATCAATTACCAAAACTAAACATACATATATATGTATTTGCATAAACTTTGTTTAACCTAATTCAAAATAGGCCAATTACAAACATCCAAACAAAATATAGATCAATTCATTTATAAGATCAAAATCTAATCATCAAGACCAAGTAATCTTCCATAATTCAAAACACATAAATATAAAACTTTATACACATGTACATACTAGACTTAACTACTAATTCGGGGCATAAAAATTGAAACTGTCCTTCTGCATCATGTTGACTAAATTGACTATAACTCGAGTTACAAAACTCAAAATCTAGATCTGTAAATTTTCCTTGAAACTAGACTCATATATCTTATTACTATAATTTTTCCAGAATTTTTCATGCGGCTAATTAGTACAGTTTAATCATTAAATTTTCCCATATTTCACTGTTTGATGGTTCTGACCTATCTTTACAAAAACTTAGTTATCTCATTTTAACGAATTCAAATAATGTTTTCGTTTATTTCAATCAAAAATATACTTGTAAGGATTCTAAGAATAAAAATATTCTCCATGATTATTTTTGTACAATTTTAATAATTTTTCCAAGATAAAACAGGGGATCACGAATTCATTCAGAACCAGTCTCACTAAAATTTAAATATCTCATAGTATAAAATTTCTTTGCCTACTATGTTTCTTTCATATAAAAATAGACATAATAAGATTTAATTCTATATCTTATTCACTTTCTAATTCCATTTATCCTATTTTTGGTGATTTTTCAAAATCACATCACTGCAGCTAACCAAAAACTGTTTCATTGCAAAATATGGTAAACTAGTTATAACATCTTTACTCCATTTCATTTCAACTCTATACATTAACCATACTTATATATACTAAAACCAAATCAACCAAAACCACAACCAAACATAATCATCAAGCCAAAATATAAATTCCAAGATTAACAAGATGGACAAGCCATTTTCGCATGGCTTATATTTACAACATCAAAACATCATCCAAGTATTTGGCTAGCCTATACATGCCTTAAATTCAAAAATCCCAACTTTTAAAGTACCAAAAAAGTCGATAGTGTGGATGAATTCGATGGTGAATCCCAAGCTCGTAGCTTACAACCAAAATCTATAAAACAAAATAACAGAACATACAGAGTAAGCTAACTTAGCTTTGTAAGTCTTAAGCAAGTACAACAAATCAATTGAACATTCAAACATTTTAAACTAATCATTTTATGACATTGAAATAATAACTTTGCACAAGTAGACTATCATGGTTGAATGCTATTATCTTTACATAGCATAACACTTATCACTATCTTACTTTAAATATACAAACTTACCAATTTAGCAAAAGGTTTAAGATATAAAATATCATCTCTTAATAACCTACTCATATTACCACATACATATAGTTCAATATGTTCATATATACAATCGAATAAGTAAATACCATGTACATTCTAGTCACATAGAACCGAATATATATATCCATTAAACATCACATGTATACAAGTATTTAATATCATTTTATCCACATATCAAGAAGGCCAAATATACAAGAACATTTTGTCACATACTTGCTCAATAAACATCACATGTGCACTTACCCATTTGGCCGAATATACAAGTTCAATTAAAATATCTCATATGCACATACCTGTTTGGCCGAGTATACAAACTCATTTTATCAACTTACTTGCTCAATGATCACATAATTAAGAAGTCTTATAATTTATAAGTTGAAATTAGATCACCAGTATAAAACCTGCTAGGCATAAGCCTGAAACACACATACCGGCACTAGGCCTGCTAGACCCAAGGTCTAATATTCAATCACCGGCAATAAGCCTGCTAGGCACAAAGCTCGATTAAGTACACCAGCCCAAGGCTTGCTAGGCTCATAGCCTGAATAACCATACTTTTAAGCTATCTAACACACATATTTCATATATTGAATCTTTAATACACTTCGTAGTCTTTGTACGAGCATGCAAATATCATATCACCATCGAACAACTTAAACACATTGAATCTTAGATTTAACCTCATTCGGTTATTCAATAATATAGATACAAAATTTCCAAATCAGCATATATTAGATTATTTTGATACTTACATACAATCGAGCTTGAAAAAGTGGCGGAGGTGTCACTAAGGCTTTATGGGAATGGCATGAGTTCGAGTCACTTGAAAGCAATTTTTGAAAGTTTAATTTTGTTTCCCAAGGCTAGGGATGGAATGACACATGTTTGCTTGAAAGGAAAGAGTTTTATTTTATTAAAACTTGTCAAATTAAAGTGATAAATAGAGGATTTATTTTACTAAGATAAATAAGGAATTAAAGGATGGATTAAAGGTTATTTTAATTTAATAAAGTGATAATTAATGGAGATTAAATTATCACTTGGGAGAGTAGTGGCCAAGTTTTGGACTCTTGGTCTAGCGATTTCAGTTAAAAGAGGAAAAGAGACTTTTCTCTCATTCACTCCACTTCGAAATTTTGCTCTCTCTTCTCCCTCTCATTGCGAAATTTCCCTAAGCAAGGACTCCATCTTTTCTTTTCCTTCCCTTTGCCATTGCCTAGTCAAAACTTTTCTCTTCCAATCTCGGTTAAATCTCCATAGCCGAATCTCGTAGCACGCAAGTCAAGGAAACAAGTGATTTAAGGCAACAAGGTAAGGATTAGCCATTCAATTTTCTTTCTTTCTTTTCTAGTTGCCGAAAGTAAAAGGCCTAATCCTATTCTTTTTATCATGGCCGAATATACAAGGGATCTCAAGTTTCCACAATCGTTGAACATAAAGATCAAGGATCTAAGGTAAGAACAATTGATTCTTGTTCTTTTAAATTGTTTAAATCAAGGCTTAAGAAAATAACCTCTCTTATGTCTATGGCTGAATGTTAGAGGAGGAGTTTCGGGATTTCAGATTTGAGGAAAATTAAGGTAAGACACATTCGGCTAAAGGCCAACTACAACCTATTAAAGTTAGATCAAATCTAACCTATGATCTTTAGGGTTTTCGACGGATATTCAAGACCAAAAGGGAACTTTGGGATTTGGCATCTCTAAGGTAAGCCTCAAAATATTCGACTAAGGGTTGTGTGAGTATCTAAATCCATTCCTTAATTTTTGAAAAGCGAAAAACTAACCATATAGAACTACAAGGTTGGCGAATATCAAGTAGAGGAAAAACCAAACTTTGGGTTTTGTTTAATCACCAAATCGGCAAAGGTGAGTTTTCCTTACAAATCCTACTAGGATTTGGTTTTGTTTAAAAGGGGTTTATTAATGTGTTTTAATGGATGGGCGAATATAGGATTAATAGATCTAAATTTAGATCGAGTTCTCGAGATATCAAGGAACCTATTAAGCGAAAAAGGTGTGTACCCTTACTATTCTTGATATATTATGGTTAAATATTTTAATATCGTTATGAATAATAATATGAATGTGGCTATGTACCACACATGTGACAAAAAGTACCAAGGTACGTTTCCTACTCCTGATAGGATTGTGATCAAAAATGTTATTTTGATAACATGCGAATATATGAATATGAACATGAAATTAAATCATGCTATATATATATATATATATACATGTTTTGGGGCATTCGGGATTTATGATAAAGGGGGAGAACAGGTGTTGACTTCGGTCTCACCAACGAAGGTGTTGACTTCGGTCTCACCAACGAAATATGTCGACTACGGTCACATTGCGTAATTTTGGTAACTTCGGTTACAATAGTGTCTAATGACACAACGTGGAGAGTAGCGGATGGAGGGTCGACTTAGTAGTCCCCACGGTGTGTTGGTTAGTGCAGGTGGAGAGTAGCGGATGGCTTATAGGTTTTGGGTTTGGGTTGCATCACAATTTCGTTATTATATGGACTTGATGAATTGAACATGAATGCGATTTATTGAATGATAGTATTGTGTGCACATTGAGTCTTGACTCACCCCATTGTGGGAATTATTTTTCGGTGATGAGCGATGTGAATGGTAGGTAGATCATGAGGAGGCCATGCATCATTTGAAGAATTTAGTCAGAATTTGGACTTTATTCAATTTTAATATTTTTTTTATTTTATTTTGGGTTTAATTGATGTAATAAGGCCATAAGGCCCAGTGGATTATTCTTTGTTTTTACACTACTTTTTAATATTTTGCTAAGAACTATTTTGGACATGTTACATCAAGTTGGATTTACAAGATTAAGTAAATGGGTTTTCAATCTAAGCCCAACTCAAAACAATAGTTTTTCTAAAATTTACAAATTTGCTCTAAGTATCGAATGTGTTTAAAACCGGTTTACTTTAGGAACATACGGATCCGGTTCGGGCTCGTGGTAGGGTGTGGGGTGTTTCGATTTAGTATCGAGCAGGTTTTAAACTCTCTTACTGGGCTAAGGCCCAAACGTTTTGAATTGAGCCCAAATGATTTTCTTTGAAAATAAGCGGGCTTTTGGCATGGCCCCTAAGTCTCAAACCATGATCCACCGGTAAGTACCCCTAACTATATGTGTGATTACATGATTTATATAAGGGTAGAAAAGGCATGGAGCGTAGAATAGAATGATAGGAACTTGAACCCTAGGATTAGACTACTCAAACACAAACACATAAGACTTAATATACTAAACCAACCTATGGCTAAGTCATTGAGCTAGTGGTGTGGTAACCCTTATACGCATGTCTAGGATTGGATCCAGGAAGAGCTTGGTATTTAAGGTCCTAGTGACTCACCTCCTCTTGCAGAATCCTACAGTGCGTAGCCAGTTCACCATAACTCGGAGGCTCGATGGTGTGGCAACCTCATCGCATGTCTAGGAATGGTTTGGTGGGAGCTTGGCATTTAAGGTCGCGTGACTCACCTCCTCTCCCACGAATCTGCACAGTGCGTAGCTTTGGTTCACCCCGACCAAGAGGGCTCGGTTATAGGCTAAACATAACAACTAAAACCCGAAAGGGAACTAGCCATGTTTTGAAAAAAAAGAACAAAACAACAAACCCTAGTTTTTTTTCAAACTTTTAAAACTTTCTTTTAAATCGAGAAAAATTATTTTTACAACATTTTACGAAAAACTCTTGATTCTGAAAATTACAAAAATGCCTTAGCGGTGAAATTACCAAAACGCCTCGGTTTGTAAAATGTTCAACTACTCAACGACTTTACCAAAAATTTCAACATTTCATAAACATTCAAAACCCTAATTTGTAAAATATCAAAATACCATGATTTTAGAAAAAATTACAGATGTTGCCCTAACATACAAAATTACCAAAATGACCCTAATTTCCAAATTTTTGCAACATCCCCATCTTTGAAGGAACAACTTTCCAAAAGAACCCTCAAAATTTTACAACTTTTGAAATACCCCAAAGTTATTAAAATTTTCAAATTTACCCTGATTTGTGAAAATTACTAAAATACCCCTGAGGTCAAAAATTACCGAAATACCCCCGGTTTTAAAATTTTTTTTCAAGTTACCCCTAGACTTTGGAGTTTTCAAAATAATTTTTGACAAAATCATCAAAGAACCTTATTTTGACAAAATTATAAAAATGCCCCTGTAGGACAAAGTTACGAAAATACCCCCGGGTAGTGGAAAATAACAACAAACAACAAAAACTACAACGTTTCTCCGAATGAGCGGAAGTTCATATTTGTTTGATGGATGAATGGATGAATGGAAAAGGCGTGTGTTGTATGATCTGAAAGAACCACTCTTAAATTCTTTTCATAAAACTTCTCCAATAAATAAGTGGAACAATGACTAATACATAAAATTCCTTAATCGGATCTCAGCTAGAAAATGAGCTCTAGAGGGCGTGGTCGTCGTGGTCGAGGAAGAGGAAGGATGACCGTGTCGGAACTGTTAGAGTCGGGACAAGGTCCGACAATGAGATGCCACGCCACCGCCACCCCCAAATTTGTTAATGTTGAGCAAGAGTGGCTCAGAGCGGGGAGGAGTATGTCATGTCGCAGTTCTGCGAGTTTTGGAATTGGTGGCGGTGCGGTGGAAATGGAGGAAATCGAAAGTCGGTACTGAGCGGCTCAGAGCTAATGGAGCGAAAATGTTTGAGGAGTATCAATGTGGCACCAGTCTGGTGAGTCTTGGTTGGAAGCAACGGAGCGTATAATGGATGAGCTTGATCGACTCAAAGGAAAAGCTGAAGGATGGTAGCATTGTTACGTGATGAAGCGTATCAATGGTGGTTGATTGTTCGTGATGGTACCATAGTGAAAACTTGACACAGGAATTTGTTAAAGAGGCCTTTCGGAAGAAGTATGTGGGAACCGGTATCTGAGATGAGCGGAGAAGGCTTTTCTAGGGTTAGTCCAAGGAGTAAATCAAATCCATGAGAATATGAGGCGAAATTTTGAGATTGAGCCGCTATGCTCGAGGGTAGTGGCGGTGAGCATGAACGCTGTGTTCGTTTGAGGACGGTGAGAAATGATTTAAGATCATTAATATACCGCATCGAGGCGGGAATTCTCTGTTTTGGTAGAAAAGGCCAAGGTGGCCGAGGGGATAAAGGATGCTACTAAGCAGACCGTGGATAAGAATAAGGCCAAAAGAGGGTTTGGGTCATCAGGAAAGGGTTACAAGAGGCCTAGGGTTGATGGGCCACGAGAATCAACAAAATTTGAATGCAGTAGGCGATTCGTCCTTGTGAATATTGTGGAAAGAGGCATCGGAGTGTTGGAAAAGATAGGAGCATGTTTTAGGTGTGGGTCCAAGGACCATATGTTTAAGGATTGCCCCAAACAACGAGACGAGCCGATAGGTAGTTCGAATGCTAGCAGACCGGTAGAGGCGCATGCAATGACCCTCAGCGGGGTCGTGGTTGAATAACAGTGGTAGTGTAGTGCAGCAGAGGCCGTGGAGCGCAGGGCGAGTAATACTAATCTGATGCAAGACAATCGGGTTTGGTTTATGCGGTTCGTAGAAGGGAAGATGGAGCAGCGGGACGTAATAACCCAGTGCGTTCTTTATTTTGACAAACCTACTTTGCTTTGATCGATGTGGGCTCGACCCATTCTTATGTTGCAAGTAGTGTAGTGAAAACACTAGGCCTAGACTCGAACTCTCGATAGGCGGATGGTGTAGTAAGCCCACTAGGCCAAACTATAGTGGTAGACAAGATCTTTGGAGAACGTACCCTAGAGATTCGAGGAGTGAGCTTTCGGCGGACTTAATGGAGCTACCTTTAGGAGTTTGAGCTTATACTCGGAATGGATTGGTTAGTAGAACACCGAGCCATGTTGGATTGTCTGACTAAGCGTATGGAACTAAGAACCTCGGAGGATGAAGTGGTGGTAATGATCGGAGAAAGGAGGAACTATTTATCTAATGTAGTTTCAGCACTGAAGGCTGAGAAGATGGTTAAGAAAGGTTGCAAAGCATTCTTAGCTTTTGTAAGTGCGATAGGTGAAAAGGAGGAAGGTGTTAATGGAGTTAGGACGGTAAGGGACTTCGTAGATGTGTTTCCAGAAGAGTTACCGGGAATACCCCCAGACAGGGAGGTGGAATTTGGGATTGATTTGCTACCGGGGACTGCTCCTGTGTCAATCGCTCCATACCGAATGGCACCAAAGGAGTTAGTGGAGCTAAAGGCTCAGATCCAAGAACTGTTGGATCGTGGGTTCATCCGACCCAGTGTGTCTCCATGGGGAGCACCGGTCCTTTTTGTGAAGAAGAAGGATGGAACTATGCGTATGTGCATAGACTACCTTCAGTTAAATAAGCTAACCATTAAGAACAAGTACCCCTTGCCAAGGATCGAGGACTTGTTCGATCAGCTGAAGGGAGCCGCAGTGTTTTTGAAGATCGATTTACGGTCAGGATACCATCAGTTGAAGGTGAAGGAAGCTGATATTCATAAGACCGCTTTTAGGACAAGATATGGTCACTTCGAGTTCGTGGTGATGCCGTTTGGGTTGACAAACGCCCCAGCGTTCATGGACATGATGAATCGGATTTTCCAACGCTACTTGGATAGATTCGTCGTTGTGTTCATCGATGATATTTTGGTGTATTGAAGTCGAGGAGGAGCATGATGAGCATCTCCAGTCGTGTTGGAAGTATTAAGGAGAAAAAGCTCTATGCCAAATTCACAAGTGCGAATTTTGGCTTAGGAGGTGGCATTCTTAGGGCATGTGGTATCCATGAAGGAATAGAGTGGACCCTAGGAAGATCGAGCGGTGTTGGATTGGAAGCCACCTAGGACCGTGGCTGAAATTGAAGTTTCTTAGGCTTGGCGAGGCTATTACGGAAGGTTCGTGGAAGGATTCTCGTCAATAGCGCGCCCTTAACCAAGTTACTAAGGAAGGAAGTACCCTTGAATGGACTAATAAGCGCAAGAGAGCTTTGAAAAGCTTAAGAAGGTCTTGTGAAGCTCAGTGTTAATTCAAAGGGAGGCGGAAGGAATTTGTGGTGTCTTGTGATGCTTTCAGACACGGGTTAGGGGTGTGCTAATGCAAGATGGCAAAGTAGTCGCTTATGCGTCTCGGCTGACTAAGGCCTCATGAGCTTAACTACCCAACTCATGACTTAGAGCTAGCAGCGATGGTTTTCGCCCTTAAGGTTTGGAGGCACTACCTTTATGGAGAAAGGTCGGTTATCTACACAGACCACAAGAGCCTTAAGTATTTATTAACTTAGAAGGAGTTGAACTTGAGGCAACGAAGGTGGGTGGAATTGCTGAAGGACTACGACTGTTCAATAGAGTATCATCCGGGCAAGGCAAACGTAGTAGCCGATGCCCTAAGTCGGAAGGTTGTATCGGACCTACGGGCTTTGTTCGCTCACTTAAGTCTATATGACGATGGAAATCATTGGCGGAATTACAAGTCAGGCCCACTTGGCTAAAGGAAGTGAAGGAGGGACAGTTGGCTGATAATGACTTAAGTACTAAGTTGCAGCAAGTACATCAAGGGGGATTAAAGGACTATGGCGTCAATGATGAAGGAATATTGTGCTACAAGGGAAAAGTCTGTATACCGAAGAGTAAGGAGTTGAGACAAAGGATTCTTGAAGCGCATGGTAGCCCTTATGCTATGCATCCGGAGGCATCAAGTCGTATAGAGATCTAAGGAACAATTTTGGTGGTCGACACAGGCGAAGTGACCGAATTCGTGGGGAAATGTTTGACATGTCGACAAGTTAAGGCTGAACACCAAGTCCCATCAGGATTGCTTCAACCAATTGAGATTCCCCAATGGAAGTGGGATAGGATAACCATGGACTTCGTTAGTGGGCTTCCCTCACGCCTACTAAGAAGGACTCGGTATGGGTGATAGTGGACCATTTGACCAAGTCCGCACTTTATCCCGGTCGGAATGGATTATTCTCTTCAAAAGTTGGCTAAGTTGTACGTGGCGGAAATTGTGAGATTACATGGAGTACCAATGTCGATCATCTCGATAGAGACCCAAGGTTTACGTCTCGATTTTGGAAAGCACTTTATCAAGCTTTAGGCACTAAGCTAGACTTCACTACGGCTTTTCATCCACAATCAGACGGGCAGTCTGAACGAGTTATACAAGTGTTGGAGGATATGTTGAGAGGTTGTGTAATGGATTTTCGAGGAAGTTGGGAAGATTACTTGCCTTTAGCTGAATTCGCCTACAACAATAGCTATCAAGCCAGCATTCGGATGGCACCATACGAAGCATTGTATGGAAGGAAGTGTAGAACACCTACTTGTTGGGCCGAGTTAGGAGAACGCCGAGTTTTGGGTCCAGAGTTGGTGGCAGAAACTAAAGAGAAGGTTGAGTTAATTCGAGCACGGTTGAAGGAAGCCTCTGATAGGCAAAAGTCGTACGCAGACCTTAAGCGAAAGGAAATAGAGTTTGAAGTGGGAGATCAAGTATTCCTGAAAGTCTCACCTTGGAAGAAGGTAATGAGGTTTGGCCGCAAATAAAAGCTAAGCCCAAGATTTATAGGGCCTTATCAAGTACTAAAGCGAGTTGGGCCAGTGGCATACCAACTAGAGTTGCCACTCGAATTGCAGCAGATGCATGACGTATTTCATGTGTCCATGTTACGTCGCTATCGATCGGATCCATCTCATGTGGTACCGGTTGAAGAAGTGGAACTAAGGCGGACTTATCCTATAAGGAAGAACCGATTCGGATCTTAGAGCGTGATGTGAAAGTACTACGAAGAAGGCAGTTCCTCTAGTCAAAGTGCTATGGCGCAATCATGGAGCGGAAGAAGCTTCATGGGAGCGGAAGAGGCAATGAGACAGCAATACCCTCAACTATTTTAGTTAGGAAATTTCGGGACGAAATTTTGTTTAAGGGGTAGAAGCTGTAACATCTGAATAGGGCCTATGCATTTCGGTTTAATTGTATGAAATGACAAGTTTCAAGTACTATGAATAAATTTTGATACTTTTGAAACCTAGAAATGCATGGAAATGGAAATGAAAATGGAAATGGAGATGGAAATGAACATTTTGGAAACTTAGACATTTTGGAAACTTAGACATTTTGGAAACTTAGACATTTTGGGAAACCTAAACATTTTGGAAACCTAAACATTTTGGAAACTGAACATTTTGGAAACCTAAACATTTTGGAAACACGAAGATGTAAGAAAAATGGCAAATTCTGAGCCATGTGAAAATTTTAGGAAACTTAGAAATAAGGTAGGAATGACAAATTTTAAAGCCCAAAGCAGGAGATAAGGGCGGGAGGGCCTTAAAAGAAAAAGTTGGTGAATTTTGACATACAATCGAGCTTGGAAAAGTGGCCGGAGGTGTCACTAAGGCTTTATGGGAATGGCATGAGTTCGAGTCACTTGGAAAGCAATTTTTGAAAGTTTAATTTTGTTTCCCAAGGCTAGGGATGGACGGCACATGTTTGCTTGAAAGGAAAGAGTTTTATTTTTATTAAAACTTGTCAAATTAAAGTGATAAATAGAGGATTTATTTTACTAAGATAAATAAGGAATTAAAGGATGGATTAAAGGTTATTTTAATTTAATAAAGTGATAATTAATGGAGATTAAATTATCACTTGGGAGAATAAAAATAAGTTTTGGACTCTTGGTCTAGCAGATTTCAGTTAAAAGAGGAAAAGAGACTTTTCTCTCATTCACTCCACTTGAAATTTTGCTCTCTCTTCTCCCTCTCATTGCGAAATTTCCCTAAGCAAGGACTCCATCTTTTCTTTTCCTTCCCTTTGCCATTGCCTAGTCAAAACTTTTCTCTTCCAATCTCGGTTAAATCTCCATAGCGAATCTCCGTAAGCATAAGTCAAGGAAACAAGTGATTTAAGGCAACAAGGTAAGGATTAGCCATTCAATTTTCTTTCTTTCTTTTCTAGTTGCCGAAAGTAAAAGGCCTAATCCTATTCTTTTATCATGGCCGAATATACAAGGGATCTCAAGTTTCCACAATCGTTGAACATAAAGATCAAGGATCTAAGGTAAGAACAATTGATTCTTGTTCTTTTAAATCGTTTAAATCAAGGCTTAAGAAAATAACCTCTCTTATGTCTATGGTAGAATGTCGGAGGAGGAGTTTGGGATTTGATTCGAGGAAAATTAAGGTAAGACACATTGGCTAAAGGCCAACTACAACCTATTAAAGTTAGATCAAATCTAACCTATGATCTTTAGGGTTTTCGACAGATATTCAAGACCAAAAAGGGAACTTTCGGGATTTGGCATCTCTAAGGTAAGCCTCTAAAATATTCGGCTAAGGGTTGTGTGAGTATCTAAATCCATTCCTTAATTTTGAAAAGCGAAAAACTAACCATATAGAACTACAAGGTTGGTAGAATATCAAGTAGAGGAAAAACCAAACTTTGGGTTTTGTTTAATCACCAAATCGGCAAAGGTGAGTTTTTCCTTACAAATCCTACTAGGATTTGGTTTTGTTTAAAAGGGTTTATTAATGTGTTTTAATGGATGGGCGAATATAGGGATTAATAGATCTAAATTTAGATCGGATTCTCGAGATATCAAGGAACCTATTAAGCGAAAAAGGTGTGTACCCTCACTATTCTTGATATATTATGGTTAAATATTTTAATATCGTTATGAATAATAATATGAATGTGGCTATGTACCACACATGTGACAAAAAGTACCAAGGTACGTTTCCTACTCCTGATAGGATTGTGATCAAAAATGTTATTTTGATAACATGCGAATATATGAATATGAACATGAAATTAAATTATGCTATATATATATACATGTTTTGGGGCATTCGGGATTTATGATAAAGGGGAGAACAGTGTTGACTTGGTCTCACCTGTGAAGGTGTTGACTTTGGTCTCACCAACGAAATATGTCGACTACGGTCACATTGCGTAATTTTGGTAACCGGTTACAATAGTGTCTAATGACACAACGTGGAGAGTAGCGGATGGAGGGTCGACTTAGTAGTCCCCACGGTGTGCGAGGTTGGTGCGGTGGAGAGTAGCGGATGGCTTATAGGTTTTGGGTTTGGGTTGCATCACAATTTTGTTGTTATATGGACTTGATGAATTGAACATGAATGCCGATTTATTGAATGATAGTATTGTGTGCACATTGAGTCTGTTGACTCACCCCATTGTGGGAATTATTTTTCGGTGATGGCGATGTGAATGGTAGGTAGATTATGAGGAGGCCATGCATCATTTGAAGAATTTAGTTTAATTTGGACTTTAGTGTTTCAAAGTTACTAGGTTTTATTGCTTAAAGACTTACCTCGGATATCGATGGACTGACGAAAATCGACTATTCGACTATTTTCGTTTGTCCCCGATCCAAATCCATTTTCTTTGGTTCTTGATCTAAACATGTTCAAATTAAGCTCATTCAAATATATTTACATTCAATTTAATCCAAAAACACATAAATGAGCAAATTACTATTTTACCCCTGATAATTGTAATTTTTACAATTTAGTCCTTACTGCACAAAACATAAAATACTCAAAATTTGCACATACTTCTTTAGGGCCGAATATTTATTGACTCATTACCAGCTCATACATTCCATTTATTTTGCATTTTAGTCCCTCCAAATTTTATTTTTGCAATTTAATCCAAATCATTCAATTTCATCAAAAATTCAAGAACAAAACTTGTTAATCTATCTCACAAAATCAATATTCCATCATCAAACCAAAAAAACAACAAACTTTCTTCAATGGAAATTCACAAAATACACAACAATTTCAAAATTTCAAGCATGGGCTAGCTAAATCACATAACAACGATCTCAAAAATGTAAAAATTATTAAAAACTGAGCCAAACACTTACCTTAATCAAACTCAAGCATGGCCGAATGGAGCTAAACATTTTTCTTTCTCTTTTGTTTTATTTTCGGTCAGAGCTAGAAGAAGATGAACACTTTTTCATCTTTTATCTATTATATTATTATAACATATATTAAATTATTTCATTATAATATAAAATAAAACAACCAAAATCAATCACTATTACATGCATAATCATGACCATCCACTATCTCCATTTTATGGTCAATTTGCAACTCTAAACCTCCAATATATAAAGACATCATCAATTCGGTACTTACACATTTAACCACCAAAACTTTTTATGCGATTAAGCCCTTTTTCACAATTAAGCACTAAAACGATCAAATTTTAATACGTACTTTTCACACACACCAATTCACATATAATGAGCATAGAAAATAATATTAAAATATTTTTTCAACTAGGATTCGTGATCCGAAACCACCGTTCCTATTAGGGTCAAAATTGGGATGTTACAACTCTCCCCTTTTAAGGATTTTTGTCCTCGAAAATCTTACCGGTGAATAAGTTAGGATAACGTTCTTTCATTGAATCTTCAAGCTCCCAAGTTGCTTCCTCGACACCGTGCTTATGCCACAGTACTTTCACCAATGAGATTTTCTTATTACGTAACTCTTTCACTCCGTGAGCCAAGATACATATCAGTTCTTCCTCATAAGTCAAATCAGATTGAATTTCGATTTCTGATGGATTAATCACATGAGAAGGATCGGATCTTTATCGTCGAAGCATCGAAACATGGAAAACATTGTGGATCTTTTCTAATTCAGATGGCAACATCAACCTGTACACAACTGGCCCGATAAGTTCAATAACTTCGTACGGCCTAATAAATCTCGGACTCAGCTTTCCTTTACGACCAAATCTAAGTATCTTCTTCCACGGTGAAACTTTCAAAAATACTTGATCTCCGATCTGAAACTCAATGTCCTTACGTTTCAAATCTGCGTATGACTTTTGACGATCTGATGTAGCTTTCAAACTATCACGGATCACTGCCACTTTCTGTTCAGTTTCCTTGATCAAGTCAACCCCGTGTATCTTGTTTTCACTGAGCTCGGTCCAATACAATGGTGTACGACATTTACAACCGTACAAAGCTTCGTAGGGTGCCATTTTGATTCTAGATTGAAAACTATTATTATAAGCAAATTCAATCAGAGGTAAGTATCGTTCCCACGTACATTCAAACTCGATGATGCAACATCTCAACATATCCTCAAGTTTCTGAATAATTTGTTCGGATTGACCATCTATCTATGGATGAAAAGCCGTGCTAAAGTGTAGTTTAGTACCTAAGGCATCTTGCAATTTCTTCCAAAACTGTGATGTGAATCTCGGGTCTCTATCTGATATAATAGAAATAGGCACACCATGTAATCTCAGAATTTAAGATACATACAATTCAGCAAGCTTATCGAGTGAATAATCTATACGAATCAGAACAAAGTGAGCTGATTTGGTCAATCTATCCACAATAACCCAGATTGCATCTTTCTTGCTCGGTTTCAACGGTAAACCAGATACAAAATCCATCGTGATTATGCCCCATTTCCACTCGGTATCATAATCGGCTAAAGTAACCCAGAAGGTACTTGATGTTCGGCTTTTACTTGTTGACAAACTAAACACTTCGAAACAAATTCAGATATGTCTCATTTCATACTAGGCCACCAATAGTACTATTTCAAATCGTTATACATTTTCGTACTACCGGATGAACAAACATTCGGCTGCTATGAGCTTCATTCAATATCATCTGAATCAAATCTGAATTCCTCGGAACACATATTTGATCTTTGAACTTCAAACAGTCATTCTCATCAATTCGAAACTCTGACTCAACATTACTTTCACATTGAACTCGTTTTGCCAACAAATCTTTATCAACTTTTTGAGCATCACAAATTTGTTGAACAAACAACGGTCTTGCTTTTAATTTGGCTACTATCGCACCATCATCAGACATAACCATATGCACGTTCATCGCACGTAGAGCAAATAATCATTTTCGACTTAAGGTATCTTCAACAACATTAGCTTTTCCCGGGTGATAATCAATCACTAGTTCATAATCTTTCAACAGCTCTAACCATCGGCGTTGTCTCAGGTTCAAATCCCTCTGAGTCATCAAATACTTCAGGCTTTTGTGATCTGAATAAACATGACATTTCTCATCGAACAGATAATGACGCCAAATCTTTTAAAGCAAACAAAATGGCTGCCAGTTCCAAATCATGTGTTGGATAGTTTCTTTCATATGGCTTCAACTGTCTCGAGGCATAAGCTATGACTTTGCCTTCCTGCATCAAAACGCAACCCAAACCATTCAAAGATGCATCACCATAAATAACAAATTCTTTACCCAGTTCAGGCTGAACTAACACTAGAGCTTCGGTCAAAAGAGCTTTCAACTGATCGAAACTTTTCTGACACTTTTCTAACCACTCGAACTTAACATCTTTCTGTAATAGCTTTGTCAACGGTGTAGCTATCATAGAAAAACTTTTCACAAATCATCTATAGTAACCATCAAGCCCTAGAAAACTTCAAACTTCAGAAACATTTCTCGGTGGTTTCCAATCAAGTATAGCAGATATTTTATTCGGATCAACCTGAATACCTGGGGTTGAAACAACATGGATCAGAAAACTAACTTTACGTAACAAAAACTCACACTTGCTAAACTTTGCATACAACTGTTTATCTCACAAAGTTTGTAGCACAAGTCTCAGATGCTCATCATGCTCGGTTCCATCTCTAGAGTAAATCAGAATATCATCTATAAACACTACCACAAATCGATCCAAATACTGTATGAAAATATGATTCATCAGATCTATAAAAACAACAGGTGCATTAGTAAGTCTGAAAGGCATAACTAAAAACTCATAATGTCCGTACCTCGTCCGAAAGCAGTCTTTGGCACATCTAAATCTCTGACTCGCAACTGATAATAACCCGATCTTAAATTTATCTTTGAAAACACTGAAGCCCTTTCGCTGATCAAACAAGTCGTCAATTCGTGGAAATGGGTATTTATTCTTTATAGTCACTTTATTTAACTGTCGATAATCAATGCACATTCGAATAGTTCCATCTTTCTTTTTCACAAATAGAATGGCGCACCCCAGGGAGAGAAACTCGATCGTGCAAAACCCCTATCTGTAAACTCTTGCAACTGTGCTTTCAACTCTTTTAATTTAGTAGGTGCCATCCAATATGGAGTTATCAAAATCGGATTCGGCCCCTCTACTAATTCAATACCAAACTCTACCTCTCAAATAGGTGGTAAACCCAGTAATTCTTCAGGAAACACATCCGGATAATCGAACACAACTGGTACATATTCAGTCTTCTTTTCAGTCACTTTACTATCAAGCACATAAGAAAAGTAAGCTTCATAACATTTTCTCACATACTTTCGAGCTAACATCGAAGATATTACTGCTGGTAACCTATTCAGATCATTAGATTCAATCCAAATAATTTTACCATTCTGACATCTCAGATCAATAGTCTTTCTTTTGCAATTAACAACAACATCGTGCAAAGTCAACCAGTCCATACCCGAAATAATATCAAATTCATTGAAAGGCAACAACATCAAATCGGCTGGAAAACATGAATCCTGAATCATCAACGGGCAATTTTTACACACTTTGTCAACCAAAACACACTGGCCCAGGGGGTTTGATACCCGAATCACAAACTCAGTAGACTCAACAAGTAGAGTCTTACTTGATACTAATGTTTCATACACATAAGAATGAGTCGAACCAGGATCAATTAATGCAATAACACTAGTATCATAAAGAGTGAAAATACCGATAATAACATCTGGGGAAGAAGCATCCTCACGGGCGCGTATAGCATATGCTCTAGCAGGTGCACGAGCCTCAGATCGAACCGCAGTATCCTTTGTTCCTCTCTGACTACCACCTATATTACCCGAATACCTGGGTGGTCTACCTCGTGCGGACATGTTGCTCGATTTCGCATTCTGAACAGTATTTTCCTCGGCTAACATCGGGCACTCACAGATAAAATGATCCATCGATTCACATTTAAAACAGGACCGATCATGCAATCTACAACTCCCAGAATGTCATTTTTCACAATGCTTGCACTCAACCCTATTCTGCTGAACATTACCAACACTGGCAATTGATGTGGCTCGAGAACCCGTAGGAGGTCGGTCTCGGTCTCGTCTAGAAAAGTTTGAAGTAGCTTTAGGTCGACTAGAATCATCTCTGAACTTTTTTGATACCTAGTGAAAAGTCTTACTCGATGATCATTTACGGAAGTCTCTGGCTTTAAATTTAGCTTTTCTTTTCTCTTTTCCAAGCTCTTCGGATTTACAGGCTCGTTCAACAAGTACCACGAACTCTTTAATTTCAAGTATGCCGACCAGCAACTTGATGTCTTCATTCAAACCATCTTCAAATCTTTTACACATGATTGCTTCGATTGAAACACATTCGCGAGCATATCGACTCAGCCTTACAAATTTCCATTCATACTCAGTTACAGTCATACGACCCTGTTTCAATTCCATAAATTCTTTGCATTTTTGATCGATGAATCTCTGGCTGATGTATTTCTTACGGAACTCAGTCTAGAAAAATTACCAGGTTACTTTCTCTTTCGGAACCATCGATACTAGTGTATTCCACCAGTGATATGTGGTGTCTCATAATAAGGATATAGCACATTTTAAACTTTCATCTGGAGTACATGATAGCTCATCGTACACACGGATAGTATTATCAAGCCACAGCTCAGCTCGTTTCGCATCATCATCATTATTAGCTTTAAACTCTTCAACCCCGTGTTTCCTGATTTTATCAACAGGAGGCTTGCTAAATCTCATCGGAGGTACCATAGGTATCGAAGATGGATTATTCAGGGGTGAAGGGTGTTGTACAGCCTGATTAGTCTGAATATACTGTGTAAACCAATCATTCATCATTTGGTAGAAGGCTTGTCTAGCCTCTCCTCTAGATTACTCGAAGTAGGTCAAGAATCTATCGGCGCTGTCCTTAGCACGGGATTAAGCGCTACACTCTCGACATCGTTAGCTACAGCTCTATTGAGATCCATTTACTATATAAAAACACATTTCAGATGTCAGAAGTCATCACACTATCGCATTATAAATTAAGGCATGTATAGCTAGACTCTTACGCGCTACGGTAGTCCTAGAATCGACTAAACCGTAAGCTCTGATACCAATCAAATGTAACACCCTTAACCCGTATCCATCACCAAAATAGGGTTACAAGGCATTAACATGCAAAACACAGGTCATATCAATTATTTACTGTTTATATGGTCATATCTGAATGCGTTATGAGTAATGCATTTTCATAGTATGCTAAAACAATAATGTACATATTTGAAATCCATTTAGCTAATTTCACACATAAGCATTTGTCAACAAATACAAAGGTTACTATTCATTTGGTCATTCAAGTTACATTGACCCAATATGCACATGTTCATAATTACTTTACTAAACAAATTATCAATTACCAAAACTAAACATACATATATGTATTTGCATAAACTTTGCTTAACCTAATTCAAAATAGGCCAATTACAAACATCCAAACAAAATATAGATCAATTCATTTATAAGATCAAAATTGAATCATCAAGACCAAGTAATCTTCCATAATTCAAAACACATAAATATAAAACTTTATACACATGTACATACTAGACTTAACTACTAATTTGGGGCATAAAAATTGAAACTGTCCATCTGAGTCATGTTGATTAAATTGACTATAACTCGACTTAAGAAACTCAAAATTTAGATCTGTAAATTTTATCTGAAACTAGACTCAGATATCTTCTTACTACAATTTTTCAAGAATTTTCTATGTGTCCAATTATTACATTTTAATCATTAAAGTTTCCCCAATTTCACAGTTTGATGGTTCTGACCTATCTTTACAAAAACTCAGTTATCTCATTGTAAAGAATTCAAATAATGCTCTTGTTTATTCCAATCAAAATATACTCATTAAGGATTCTAACCATATAAAATATGATCCATGATTATTTTTGTACAATTTTAATAATTTTTCCAAGACAGAATAGGGATCACGAATTCATTCAGACCAGTCTCACTAAAATTTAAATATCTCATAATATAAAATTTCTTTGCCTACTTTGTTTCTTTCATATAAAATAGACACAATAATATTTAATTCTATATCTTATTCACTTTCTAATTCTATTTATCATATTTTTGGTGATTTTTCAAAATCATGTCACTGCTGCTAACTAAAAACTATTTCATTGCAAATTATGGTTAACTAGTTATAACATCTTTTGTAACTGCCCGATTACGACCCTAATTGGAACGGTGGTTTTGGGACCACGAATCTGGGTTAGAAAAATATTTTAATAATTTATTTGACATCTATGTTATGTGTTTGAGCATGCGCTAAAATATTGTTGGTTAATTTGTTTGCTTGGGTGTTTAATTTAAGTGAAAGGACTAAATCGAGTAAGTGGGAAAAATAGTCATTATGAAATTTAGTGGCTAAATTGAATGGTCTTCTTTTTACATGGGTATTAAAGTTGCAATTTGACCATTGTGAGAGTATAGTGGATGGCAAAGGCACTAAGTTTATAATATATGATTATTTTATACATATATTAAAAATCAAAAGAATGATAAAATATATATAATATGAGTATTATAATAAAAACATAAAAACTAGTGGGTGGGTGTTCATCTTTATTTTTTTTTCTTCTCTCCTTGTTAATGAAACCAAGGAAGAAGAAGAACCATAGCTTTCAACATTTTCGGCATTTGCATGTCCAAATAAGGTGAGTGATGTTGAATTTAGTTTTTAATAATTTTAACATTTTTGAGTTTGTAGTCATGTAATTTAGTTATATAATTTGAGTGTTGCCTTGGATGGAAATTTGGTGTATGTGTGGTAATGATAGAATAGGTTATAAGCATGCTAGATTAACAAGATTTTCTTTAGAATTTTTGATGGAGTCTAGTATAAGGGTGAATTCATAAAAAGAAAATTTTTGAAAGGACTAAATAGCAAGAAAAATGGAAGAAATGAGTTGATATAGGGACCATGAATATTCGGCCCTTAATAGATATGGTTGAATTCTTGATATTTTGTGTTTTGTACTATAAGGACTAAATTGTAAACATTGTAAATGTTGGGGGTAAAATAGGAAATTTGCACAATTATGTATTTTTTTTTATTAAATTAAATGAAAATGTATTTGAATGAGTTCAAATTTGGAATTATTTAGATCAAGAAAAAAAAGGAAACGGGTTTAGATCGGGGGAAAGCGAAATTGAACGAATAGCCGAGAAAACCCTAACTTATCGACCACCGAGGTAAGTTACAAGCAATTAGATTAATTAAATTTTGATCTATATTATTATTAAACATATGTTAAATGGGAGAAAATCTTTGTTTCATCTTATTGAATGAATGTGATGTTGTTATATATATGAATATTTATGCTTGATTGTAACACCCTGGTTTAGGGGCTATGCATGTGGGGTATAACTCATGTTCTAGTGGGTTTTGGGTAGGCTTGGATGTGTTTGAGAGGTGTTGAGAGTGCTCGGAGAAAAAGGGAAGACTTTGGAAAATTTTGATTTTCGGGGGTTAAGAAGGAATCGGGCCAAGGAGGCCTTAAGTATATTTTTTGGGTAATTTTGGCACAAGGAAGAGCTTGGCGAAGTGGCTAGCATGCATCGCCTTTAGTATTGAAGGGGAGAAAGGGCTGGTTCGAGTGGAGGCAACAGCAGTTTGGCGTTTTATTTTCATATGCGTATTGGGCACGAGTATGAAGGCTTTATGAATAATTGTTGGGGCTCTATGGACATGAAAGGCGGTGGGCGGAGTGGTACTTGCATGTAAGGGCTTGGGTAAAGGTCATGAGTTAAGGCGCAAGGAGGCGAGTTTTCATATTTTGCAAGCGGCGTTAAGTCTTGGGAAGGCTTAAAAGAATTTGTTCTTGCGCTTTGCTATAAAAGCAGCGCCTAGGCCGAATGGCCTGGGGCGCTTACATGGTCGTTAGTTCCCCAAGTCATGTGTTCGAGCCTTGGAGGTCTTTGGTGGGTTTTTTTTCCTTCTTTTGCAAAGATGTGGGGGCGGTGGACTGACACATGGGTGGTGGAGGATAAGGATGAGTTTGGTTGTTATTTCTTTTGAATTGATGGGATAATGGGTTAATTTTTTTAGTTTTTATTTTATATTTTAAATTGGAGGGTGGTAATGGATTAAAGGTGGGTTTTATCTTTAAATTTTGAATTGATTTAAAATGGTTGGCTGGGAGCAGATTTGGGGTTGGATTAATTCAAATGTGTTGAATTAGTGGCTAGGAGAGATTCTAGGAGCTGGCCGAATTCTTTAAATAAGGGGAGGTGCTCACCTTTGTTGTTTTTTCACCATTTGTGCTCCCTTCTGCCGAAATTTGTTCCCCATTTCTTTGGTTGCCGAATCCTAGTCCCCTCTTAAGCCTTCATCCATTTGTCTTCCATACTCTACCAACACTAAAATATCCCTTCTCTTCACCTATGCACTTTGGCCGAATCTTCAAGGTCACCTAGCCGATTTTCTTACTTGGTTCTCTCTATTTTTCCTAAGCCGAAACCATTTCATATTGTCTCCCCATACCTTCTTTCTTTCTCTTTTGCCGAAATCTTTCTAGCGGGGGTTGGCCGAATCTTAAGCGGGGGGTGGAGCGTTTGAGTCTCTGCTCTAGTCATTGTGAAGGGTAAGGTTTTACGTTATAGTTTATTTCTTTTGATGTTTCGTTAACGAAAGGTGGTCTTGGTGTTTAAGGTTTGGCCGAATGTTCTTATTGTCTTATTATGAAAATTCTTTTGTGGGTAGGCGGCGGAAGGAGCTGTAGGAAGGACTCTTAAGTTTTATTCATCAAGTGTTGTAAGCGGTTAGGATTTGATCGATTGTATCTAACAAGGTGCGTAACCATCGCACTATTTCTCGATTTGCCTGCTAGCTATTAACATATGTGTTATGTGTGGAAGCCGATTATAATGGCTTAAGTGATGTGAACCGATGATGGTAAGATTGGTTGTGATATATATATATATTTTATACATGTTTGATGTGGTTTTGATCAATAATAAATACTCACCTTATATGATATTCTTGCATGATTTATTGACACATGGGCATGGGATTGGATTGAAGAAGGAGGAAGTGTACACAAGTTGTATGTGGTCTTATGATAGCTCCGGCTACATTAGCGCTTGATGGCTAGCTTTGTGCTACCTCAAGGGAGATGTTGGCTCGGTGCCCATCTCGGCGGTCGATGGCTATGTGCATCACTGTAGGCAGAATATGTTGTTGGATCACTTTGGTTGATCGGTGGCTCAATACGACCTCGGCGATGAGTTTGCCGAGGTAAGATTTAAGGATCACGATGTGATCAGTGGTGGTTTATCCACGGCCTTAGGCTTGGTTTGTGGGTTGGGTTGAGATGCATATGTGTATGACTTGCTATGTGAATTGTTTGGTATTGGGCCTAGCCCATACGTGTGGGAAATTGTGTTGTGGTTATGCACTGAGTCTGTGGACTCACCCAATTATTTTCCTAACATTTGGTGATCGAGATTGGACCGGATCGGAGAGGACACATGGTGGCCCATGCCAAGGAAAAGTTTTAATTATTTTTAAGCTTTCTTAATCTGAAGTACTAAATTAGAAAGGGTTGTAATAAAGGCACGATGATTATTGTTTTGGGTATTGTATTAATTAAAGCTTGATGACATTGAATCACTATTTGAAGTTGGTTTCGTTTATAAACTTTATTCAAAGGATATGCACTAAGGTTTTAATTGGGATATTCTAAGATATTAGAGTTTTTCATACAAATCTCAAATAGACATGGTTTTCAAAAGATAGTAAGTTTCCATGTTTTAAATTCTAAGTAAAAGAAAATTATTTTACTAACATAACCAGATTGATTAAGTAATGAATGGGCGGGTTTGGGGATGTTCTGATTTAATATCGAGCGGTTCAAAACTCGGCTTTGAGGGTTTTGGGCCAAAAACATTTTCAAAATGGGCTTTTTGAAATGAGAGCTTTATAAAAAGGTTTTCGAGTTATTCGGCATGGCTGCATTACCTCCTACCGAGTCCACCGGTAAGCACCGGACTTTCTTGAAGTGATTTGTTTATATGAATTAATTTGGGCTTAGTTTGGGCTCGTAGAATAGAATAATAGGATCTGTTGGACCTAGGATTAGACTACTCAAACAATGGCATAAGACTTAAAGCTCTTAAACAAACACTGTGAAGTAAGTCACGAGTTAAGGTGTGGTAACCTTGGTACGCATGTCTAGGATTGGATCGGAAGAGCACGGTACTAGCGATCCTCGTGACTCACCTCCTCTTGCAGAATCCTACCAGTGCGTAGCTATGGTTCACCTTAACCAAGAGGACTTGTTCATAGGCTAAACCGATTATTAAAACCGAAAGGAATTAGCCTTAAACTTTACATTTTAAAATTTTCAAACTTACCCTTTGGTTGTGAAACCCTAAATCGATTACGAAGGCGTCATCGATTTACAAAATTACCAAAATGCCCCTAGTGGCAAAATTACAAAAATACCCCTGTGTTATAAAATTACTGTTCTACCCTCAATTTTTGATAAAATGCTTTTTACGTGGTAAAATACCAAAATCTCGAGTTTTCAAATATTAAGATACCTTGGTTTGAAAAAAATATTACGAAAATACCACGGTTGATAAAAATTATCGAAATGCCTTGGTTTCTAAATTTCGGTTTCTCAACTTCTATGAAATATTCCTATTTTACCAAATATCGAAAACCCTATTTTATGAAATACGGTGATATTCGATTTGGAGAATTTCTGAAAATGCCCATGATTTCCAAAATTACGAAAATGACCTACTTTTTGAATTTTGCAACACACTTTGTTTGAGAAACAAAATTTTCGAGGCGACCCACGAGATTTTGTAAATTTTGAAGTTGGAAAACTATTTTCAAAATTGACTCGAGTTATTACCAAAATACCCTCTTTAGGAAAATGACGAATTTACCCCAGGTAGGAAGGAAACTTGATTGCTCGAAAGAACTACTCTCGGAAACTTCATTGCATAAAATTGCTCGTGGTTATAACAGTGAAACAATAATTTCTAATCCATAAAACTTTCTAAACAGATTAAATCGAGGCTAGATATGAGTTCTAGGGGGCGTGGTCGCAATACTCGTGGGCGTGGTAGGCAGGATGTCGTTTCAAGATTGGGTCACGCCATGGGTCGAAAAGCGATGCACCACCACCGGCTATTGAGGTTGAGCAATGAGGATCGGTGGAGGAGAAGGCGTGGTGTCACGAGGTGTGTTGCAGTACTCGAGCAGTGGCGCGAGCCAATGTGGGCAATAGGAATCGGAAGTCGGTACCCGAGAGACTTAGGGCGAATGGAGCCGAGGTTTTCAGAGGAGTGTCTGGGGTAGCTCCGAATGTGGCAGAGTACTGACTGGAGGCAGTTGAAAGGATTATGGATGATCTCGACTTAAGCTGCGAGGAGAAGCTTAAGGTGTTGTTTCGTTCTTTGCGGGATGAGGCCTACCGGTGGTGGCTCACGGTTAAGGAAAGTACCCCTGCGGATCGAGTGGACTGGGGCTACTTTAAGATCAAGTTTGAAGGGAAGTTTATCGGAGCGAGCTATGTGGATGCCCAGAGGAAGGCGTTCCTTAACTTGGTGCAAGGAAACAAGTCGATAATGGAGTCTGAAGTTGAGTTTCTGCGTTTGAGCCGGTATCTTTCGGGGTATCGTGGCAACGGATTATGAGAGATGTGTCGATTTGAAGATGGTCTGCGGGATGAGTGCGAGTTTTGATTGCTCCGCATCGGAAAGAGACTTCGCTGCTTTAGTGGAGAAAGCTCGAATAGGCGAGGAGGTCAAGAAGGTGAGAGGCACAATAGAGAAAGGAACCGTGATAAGAGAAGTGTTTGATCGCCGAAGTGTTTGAGAGGGTCGAGAAAAGATCGAGGTTGAGACTCTGTTCATATTGCTAAGCCGGTAGTCGAAATCCAGATCGTCCGGTGTGCGCGATCTGGGAGGTATCATGTTGGCGAGTCTTTGGAATCGGGTTCGGAGTGCTTGGATGCAAGTCAAATCTCATCGATTAAGGATTGTCCCCGAACCGAATAGGACTCGGATAGTGGGTCAAGGTTATGTGCAACCAGCGAGAGAGGTGGTCAAGCAGGATGACGAGAGGTCGTGGTCGAACCATGGAGGAAATCGTTCCGTAGGGGTCGGGGAAGCGATGAGCCATGATAATGGTGGCACTGAGGCAAAGCGGCCGGGATCGGTTTATGCGGTTCAGGAGAGAGGATAATGATGTGCACGATGTGTCGGTGGTAAGTTCCTTGTGTTTGGAATATCTTTTGTTGTTTTGTTCGTTTTGGTGATTGTTTGATCTGTTGCTCATAAAGTAGTTGGAACCTTGAGTATGAACCTAGAAACGATGCCTAGAGGGTATGATTAGCTCTTTAGGATCAGAGTGCGCAGCCATAGCGTAGTGGGAGGAATTGGATTGTTAGACAAGTAATTTCGAGGACGAAATTATTTTAAAGAGGGTAGAATTGTAACACCCTGGTTTAGGGGCTATGCATGTGGGGTATAACTCATGTTCTAGTGGGTTTTGGGTAGGCTTGGATGTGTTTGAGAGGTGTTGAGAGTGCTCGGAGAAAAAGGGAAGACTTTGGAAAATTTTGATTTTCAGGGGGTTAAGAAGGAATCGCCAAGGAGGCCTTAAGTATATTTTTTCGGTAATTTTGGCACAAGGAAGAGCTTGCGAAGTGGCTATAGCCCAGTAGTGAAGGGGAGAAGGGTTGGTTCGAGTGGAAGCGATGGCAGTTTAGCTTTTTATTTTCATATCGATCTTGGGCACGAGTATGAAGGCTTTATGAATAATTGTTGGGGCTCTATGGACATGAAAGGCGGTGGTCGGAGTGGTATTTGCATGTAAGTATTTGGGTAAAGGTCATGAGTTCGAGCGCAAGGGAGGCGAGTTTTCATATTTTGCAAGTGAGCGTTAAGCTTCTGGGAAGGCTTAAAAGAATTTGTTGTGCGCTTTTGCTATAAAACAACGCCTAGGCCGAATGGCCTGGGGGCGCTACATGGTCGTTGGTTCCCCAAGTCGTGTGTTCGAGCCTTGGAGGCTGCTGGTGGGGTTTTTTTCCTTCTTTTACTAAGGTGTGGGGGTGGTGGGCTTGCACATGGGTGGTGGAGGATAAGGATGAGTTTGGTTGTTATTTCTTTTGAATTCGGTGGGATAATGGGTTAGTTTTTTTAGTTTTTATTTTATATTTTAAATTGGAGGGGTGGTAATGGATTAAAGGTGGGTTTTATCTTTAAATTTTGAATTGATTTAAAATGGTTGGCTGGGAGCAGATTTGGGGGTTGGATTAATTCAAATGTGTTGAATTAGTGGCTAGGAGAGATTCTAGGAGTGGTCAATTCTTTAAATAAGGGAGGAGCTCACCTTTGTTTTTTTCACCATTTGTGCTCCCGCGAAATTTGTTCCCATTTCTTTGGTTGTGAATCCTAGTCCCCTCTTAAGCCTTCATCCATTTGTCTTCCATACTCTACCAACACTAAAATATCCCTTCTCTTCACCTATGCACTTTGGCGAATCTTCAAGGTCACCTAGCGATTTTCTTACTTGGTTCTCTCTATTTTTCCTAGTGAAACCATTTCATATTGTCTCCCCATACCTTCTTTCTTTCTCTTTGCCAAATCTTTCTAGCGGGGTTGGCGAATCTTAGCGGGGGGTGGGCGTTTGAGTCTCTGCTCTAGTCATTGTGAAGGGTAAGGTTTTACGTTATAGTTTATTTCTTTTGATGTTTCGTTAACTAAAGGTGGTCTTGGTGTTTAAGGTTTGGTGAATGTTCTTATTGTCTTATTATGAAAATTCTTTTGTGGGTAGCCAAGCGGAAGGAGCTATAGGAAGGACTCTTAAGTTTTATTCATCAAGTGTTGTAAAAGCGGTTAGGATTTGATCGATTGTATCTAACAAGGTGCGTAACCATCGCACTATTTCTCGATTTGCCGCTAGCTATTAACATATGTGTTATGTGTGGAAGCCGATTATAATGGCTTAAGTGATGTGAACCGATGATGGTAAGATTGGTTGTGATATATATATATTTTATACATGTTTGATGTAGTTTTGAACAATAATAAATACTCACCTTATATGATATTCTTGCATGATTTATTGACACATGGGCATGGGATTGGATTGAAGAAGGAGGAAGTGTACACAAGTTGTATGTGGTCTAATGATAGCTCGGCTACATTAGCGCTTGATGGCTAGCTTTGTGCTACCTCAAGGAGATGTTGGCTCGGTGCCCATCTCGTGATCGATGGCTATGTGCATCACCGTAAGCGAATATGTTGTTGGATCACTTTGGTTGATCGGTGGCTCACCACTACCTCGGCAAATGAGTTTGCCGAGGTAAGATTTAAGGATCACGATGTTATCGGTGGTGGTTTATCCACGGCCTTAGGTAGGGAGTCCGCCAAGGTTGGAGTACGGTTGGTTTGTGGGTTGGGTTGAGATGCATATGTGCATGACTTGCTATGTGAATTGTTTGGTATTGGGCCTAGCCCATACGTGTGGGAAATTGTGTTGTGGTTATGCTTCGAGTGCGTGGACTCACCCAATTATTTTCCTAACATTTCTGTGATGCGTAGATTGGATAGGGATCGGAGAGGACACATGGTGGCCCATCTTAGAAGGAAAAGTTTTAATTATTTTTAAGCTTTCTTAATCTGAAGTACTAAATTAGAAAGGGGTTGTAATAAAGGCCGATGATTATTGTTTTGGGTATTGTATTAATTAAAGCTTGATGACATTGAATCACTATTTGAAGTTGGTTTCGTTTATAAACTTTATTCAAAGGATATGCACTAAGGTTTTAATTGGGATATTCTAAGATATTAGAGTTTTTCATACAAATCTCAAATAGACATGGTTTTCAAAAGATAGTAAGTTTCCATGTTTTAAATTCTAAGTAAAAGAAAAATTATTTTTACTAACATAACTTGATTCATTAAGAGATGGAGGGTTTGGGGATACATGATATATATATATATATATATATGCATTGAGGGATAGTATATGTGAGAATTGAAAAGGGAATTTTGGTTGTATTGAAATCGGTGGTTAGGTATATATATTTTGTATGTTAGCCTAATGTGTTGGCACTTGATAAAAGTTATGAGTTTTCTTTGATATGTAAAAGTATATGTGCATATGTGTGTGAATGAAAATAATATCATATGAGTTCTATGAATGAGGAAGAGATCGGTTATCTAGGCACTATGTGAGTGAGCTTATATACCGAGCACTGTGTGTGCGAGATCGATTATCTAGGCATTATGTGTGCGAGTTTATATACTGAGCAATGTGTGTGCGAGACAGTTATCTAGACACTATGTGTGCAAGCCTATATACCGAGCACTGTGTGTGCGAAATCAGTTTTATGGCACTATATGTGCGGGAATTAAGTAACGGCACTAAGTGTGTGATACATTACATGAATTGCACGATGTGTACAGGTTTACAGATTCTTCGAAGCTTTAACTAGTGAGTTTGGATATACGAATTGGGATAAATAGGTATGTGGTTAGAGGTAGTTGGTAAAGTTATTATTAAGGTAAGTTATTTTGGCTTATGATATTAAGATAATGAAAAGTGATTTATTTTAAGTGTTTGAGTATACTTTGAGATGAATACCTAATATTTGGTATCGAATGAGATTTAACGTGGTATGAATGAATATATGGTTGTGAGATTACTAAGTATGGTAGTTATGGTACGGTTATGTGATGCTTATTTTTAGAAATGAATTCGTAGATGATCTAAATGGATGGAATTAAATTATAGAATGTTTAATTGAATACTTTATCATTGCTTTTAACTTTCTAAGCTATTAAAGCTTACATGGTGTGTTTGTTACTTTGTTTTATAGATTATTTTGAAGTCAAAGCTCGAGCTCGGGGATCCTCGTCTAAGTCAAGCACACTTTTGACTATTTTGGTACCTTTTGGGGTTAAACTTTAAGTCCATGGCATGTATAGGATAGTAATATTATGTTTGGTTTTGAAGTTGTATATATTTGTATAAGCCATGCGAAAATGGCTTGTCCATCTTATTAATCTTGGAATTTATATTTTGGCTTGATGATTATGTTTGGTTGTGGTTTTGGTTGATTTGGTTTTGGTATATATACGAGTATGGTTAATGTATAGAGTTTAAATGAAATGGAGTAAAGATGTTATAAACTTGTTAACTATACATTGCAATGAAACAGTTTTTGGTTAGCAGCAGTGACGTGATTTTGAAAAATCACCAAAAATAGGGAAATGGAATTAGAGAGTTAATAAGATATAGAATTAAATCTATTGTGTCTATTTTTATATGAAAGAAACAGAGTAGGCAAAGGAATTTTATATTATGAGATATTTAAATTTTAGTGAGACTGGTTCTGAAAGACTTCATGATCCCCTGTTCTGTCTTGGAAAAATTATTAAAAATTATACAAAAATAATCATGGAGCATAGTTTATATTCGTAGAATCCTTAATGAGTCTATTTGTGATTGGAATAAACTAAAACATTAATTGAACTCCGTATAATGAGATAACTGAGTTTTTGTAAAGATAGGTCAGAACCATCAAACAGTGAAACGGGGGAAACTTTAATGAATAAACTGTACTAATTGGCCACAAGAAAAATTTTGAAAAAATTATAGTAAGAAATATATATATAAGTCTATAATCAAGGAAAATTTACGGATCTAAATTTTAAGTTTCGTAACTCGAGTTATAGTTAATTTAGTCAATATGACACAGATGGATAGTTTCAATTTTTATGCCTCAAATTAGTAGTTAAGTTTAGAAATGCCTCGAGCTCGACTCTGGAAACGGTCTCGGGTAAGGGGTGTTACATCTTTACTCCATTTCATTTAAACTTTAAACATTAACCATACTTATATATACTAAAACCAAATCAACCAAAACCACAACCAAACATAATCATCAAGCCAAAATATAAATTCCAAGATTAACTAGATGGACAAGTCATTTTCGCATGGCTTATATTTACATCAAAACATCATCCAAGTATTAGGCTAGCCTATACATGCCTTAAATTAAAAATCCCAACTTTCAAAGTACCAAAATAAGACGATAGTGTGGATGACTTTGATGGCAAATCCCGAGCTCGTAGCTTACAACAGAAATCTATAAAACAGAATAACAGAACACACAGAGTAAGCTAACTTAATAAGGCTTAAGCAAGTATAACAAATCAATTGAACATTCAAACATTTTAAACTAATCACTTTATGACATTGAAATAATAACTTAGCACAAATAGACTATCATGGCGAATGCTATTATCTTTACATAGCATAACACTTATCACTATCTTACTTTAAATATACAAACTTACCAATTTAGCAAAAGGTTTAAGATATAAAATATCATCTCTTAATAACCTACTCATATTACCACATACATATAGTTCAATATGTTCATATATACAATCGAATAAGTAAACAACATGTACATTCTAGTCACATATAATGAATATATATATCCATTAAACATCACATGTACACAAGTATTTAATATCATTTTATCCACATATCAAGAAGGCCAAATATACAAGAACATTTTGTCACATACTTGCTCAATAAACATCATATGTGCACTTACCCATTTGGCCTAATATACAAGTTCAATTAAAATATATCATATGCACATACCTGTTTGGCCGAGTATACAAACTCATTTTATCAACTTACTTGCTCAATGATCACATAATTAAGAAGTCTTATAATTTATAAGTTGAAATTAGATCACCGGTATAAAACCTGCTAGGCATAAGCCTGAAACACACACACCAGCACTAGGCCTGCTAGACCCAAGGTTTGATATTCAATCACCGGCAATAAGCCTGCTAGGCACAAAGCCCGATTAAGTACACCACCCCAAGGCTTGCTAGGCTCACAGCCTAAATAACCATACTTTTAAGCTGTCTCACACACACATATTTCATATATTGAATCTTTAATACACTTCATAGTCTTTGTACGAGCATTCAAATATCATATCACCATCGAACAACTTAAACACATTGAATCTTAGATTTAACCACATTTGATTATTCAATAATATAGATACAAAATTTCCAAATCAGCATATATTAGATTACGTACTTAATTTACCAGGTTTTATTGCTTAAAGACTTACCTCGGATATCGACGATTTGATTTAAAACCGGTTATTCGACTATTTTCGTTTTTCCCGATCCAAATCTATTTTCTTTGGTTCTTGATCTAAACATGTTCAAATTAAGCTCATTCAAATATATTTACATTGAATTTAATCCAAAGACACATAAATGGGCAAATTACTATTTTACCCCTGATAATTGCAATTTTTACAATTTAGTCCATATTGCACAAAACACAAAATACTCAAAATTTGCACATACTTCTTTAGGGTCGAATATTTATTGACTCATTTCCAGCTCATACATTCCATTTATTTTGCATTTTAGTCCCTCTAAATTTTATTTTTGCAATTTAATCCAAATCATTCAATTTCATCAAAAATTCAACAATAAAACTTGTTAATCTGTAACATCCTAAAATTTGAGTATTTAATTTATGCATGTTTTAGTGCTTAACTTGAGTATAATAAAAGTTTTCATGTTTAGTATGGTCTTGAGAAGACTTGAGAACTATTCGGAATTAGAATAGATTTTAGTAAAGAGTATTTAATTGAAGTGGATCAAGTGACTTTGAGGTTTAAGTAAAATTAAGTGTTAAAAACTAGCACAAGAGAAGCTAGTAGCAAGGTGGAGTTGGCGCATGCATGTTTGCTTGAGGGGAGAGGTTCGAATCTCCTAGCATGCAAGTTGAAGCTTTTATTTTTGCTTTTCCTTAGCAAGTGTCGGTCATGGATAAGGATTGATGAGTTGGATTAATTTTTTTTTATGGCAAGAAGATCATGGGAATAAGGCAAGTGATAACTTAGGGAAAGGAATCATATGGAAAAGGCATGTAAGGGGGACATAAGGCTTAAAACAAGGGCTCTGTTTTGGAAAGCTTTGAATGGCTAATTGTCCATGAACTTGGATGGTTTTAGGGGCTAGGGGGGATGGCCGAATTTTTGGTTAGCATTGGGTAAAGTAGATGCTAGCTTTGGTCATTTTCATTTTGGCATTTTGGTGTATCAATAGCTTTCTCTCCAAAATCTTTCTCTCCAAACTTATTCCCTAGCCAAATATGTCTTGAATCATAGGTAAAATTTGTGTTTTGTTTTGGCCATTTCATTTTGACCATTTCGGTATTACCTTACTTTCTTCCAAAAATCTTTTTCTCCTTGTGCCGAAACCATACATTCTTGAAGGGCATTTTCTTTTCTTTTTCTTTTCACCCTTGCCGAATGTACCACTATCTTAACCACTCTTTCTTTGCTTTTCTTTTACCATTGATAAAAGAATTATAAACCTATCATCTTCTTTCTTTTTCTTTCTCTTTTCTCTCTTGGAAATCGAAACAACATCATCTCTTTCTTTCATCTCTCATGGCCGAATGTTGCTAAGCACTATCTCCTTCAATTTTTCCTTCATAACCGAATCTTCTTTCTACTCACAACTTAATCAATCGGTAAGTGGCTAGTATAATATTTTGGAATTTGTTATTCTTTTGTGCCGAATCTTGTGGTGTGGGATGATCTTTTGGATTGAGTTCATCATCATACTATATCTAATTCCAACCTTTTCTCTATCATAGAAATTTAGCGGAGGGCCGAAACTCTAGTGTTCATAAATATCGTGGATCGTTGAAATCAGATTTTAAGTGTTAAAGGTAAAGGATTTTCAAGGTAAACCAATTATACTTTCAAGTCTTTAGTTTTAAGGTTTTCGGAAAATATTGTTAAGACTAACGATTCCTTGTCTTTGAAGACAATCAAAATAGGGACGAAAAGGGCAGTAAATAGTGTTCGGAAGAGGGGTGGTTCTATTAATCCCCCTAAGTTTAAGAGAAGGACTGTTTCGGGAATCTGAGATTTTCCACCGGGTTGGGGACCTTCATCCGGCAAAAATCAATTATTCGAAGTCGTACGTACTCCCGAACCACTATTTACTCGGGGTATTGAACATTTGATCGGAGAGAGATCGCAAATAGTGGTTGTTCGAGATTCCGAGGGTAAGATCTAGATCGCTTAATATTAGAATAGTTTCGTAATGTGTGTTTAGATATCGACGAGCGGGAGAGTGTAGTTTTCACAGTAACCAGGTGTGTAATTTCACACTATATCTCATGGGTTAGATGACTATACAATGATTAAAGTTGGATTAAAAATCGCAAAGTTGGTGAAATCAAAAAATATGGTATTTTTGACACTTTAGTGTTAAGATCGTGAAATCGGTATTAAGATCGTGAAAATTTTGGAAATCGCCCTTAATGGCTAAAACATTAATAAGTGATAAATTTGGGCCATATATGTGATATTTGATAAATTTGGGCCATATGTGATATTTGATAAATTTGGGCCATATATGTGATATTTGGCAAATTTGGGCCATATGTGATATTTGATAAATTTGGGTCATATATGTGATATTTGGTAAATTTGGGCCATATATGTGATATTTGGCAAATTTGGGCCATATGTGATATTTGATAAATTTGGGCCATATATGTGATATTTGGCAAATTTGGGCCATATATGTGATATTTGGCAAATTTAATATATGTGATAATTGAGAATTTGGGCCATATGTGATAATCGATAAATGGGCCTTAAGTGAAAATTGATAATTGGGCCATTTATGATAATGGATAAATGGGCTATATGTGAAATGTGTTTTAATGGGCCAAAATTCATAAATTATAATGTGGTTTTCTTTACAAATATTTTGTAATGCATAAACATGATTGCATGGGTTGGGATCAATGATGAAGAGAAGAAAGGCTTAATGCCGAATTCTAGATAGGTGACTCTGTCACAATGGTCATTGTCTCGAAATCTAGATCGATGGTTTTACCACAATTATTTAAATGGACGTTGCCACAAATATGATATTGGGCTTAAAGCCTACTTGGTGTGTTGGCGGGGTGGGTGACTAAAGCTCCCACAGTGTCTTTGGTTGGGTACGGGGTGTGTAGCGGATGGAAATCTAGGTTTGATTTTGGGAATTGCATATCATTTGCATTATTATTTGTAAATGCTAAATTATATTTTTTTATATTTTGAATGGGCTTATGTAACATCCCAAAAAGGGGGTTATTTGGAACTTAATCATTTTTCTTATGTAAGAACTACTGAGATATTATTTATGGAATAATAGAGTTTAATTTAAGGCTTTGTGTTGGCTCGATTTGGTAGGAAATTTTAGTTTTTAACTTCTAAGGTAGGGAGCCTTAGCAAGAGGGTGTTATAAGAATAAATGGGGATAATTTGGACATAAAATGAGGCCTTGGCAAAGTGGCAAAAGTGAGGCCACTTAAGAGCTAGTGTGACGCCACCAAGGAGCAAGGAGAGCTTGTGTTCGAGTCATGGAAATCCTCTTTTTGTTCTTTATTTTGACGGCATAGGGAGGAGAGTTTTTCTTCTCTTTAAACTCTTTAATTATTGTTAATAGATAATATAAGCATTTTATTTTAAGGATAATCAAGTAGATTATGAGGATTTAAAAGAATTATTATTGGATTATTATTATGGTTTTAATTTAAGTGGTCTAGAGTGAATTAAGGAAGTAAGAGGAATCTTGGACTCCTTGTTGAGGAGGAGTGGACGGCAAGGACTTATGGAAGAGGGGGGAGTTGCCGAATGTTTATAAATAGCATCAGCTTAGCACTTGTTTTGCTCTTTTCTCCATCTTTGCAAACTGCCGAAATTCTCAAACCTTCCATCTATCTTCTCTCCTTTCTTTTCTCTCAAACACTGCTAGCCGAAAACTCTCACCATCTCCTCCTCTCCATTAGTTTTCTACCATTAATTCTCCTCTATTCTTTTGGCCGAATATCCACTCCTCTGTTGCCGAAATCCTCTTCTCCTGTTAAGACTCACTTTGGCCGAATATCAGGAAGTCATAAGAGTTTCTCGGGATTTCTTCTTCAAACCGATTAGCAAGGGGTGCCGGGATTTTAAGGTATTCGATCTAAGTCTCTATCCTCCATCAACCGAAGTTGGTAAGTGTGGGTAAGGCCTATGTTAGTATTCAAAAGCCGAAAGCTTTGGTTATAAGTAATAATGACTAATCATTTATTTTGGAAAAAAACAGATTCAAGTATCGGGTGCCGTGGTTAGTAGCCAAAACGAGGAAAGGTAAGATACCGGGATCATAAGGAACCCCTTTCAATAATTTGGTTTGGCCGATTAGGCCATAGTATTGATCCTAAGAGTTGGCCGAATGCCATGTTCTCTCCCTCTCTTGTCGGCTTTGATAAGGGTAAGTAGTGGGTTCGCAATTGGCCATAAGGAGCTAATCTTTGTTGAATCAAATCTATTTAGGTACTTGGATTTTGGAGATCGACAAAGCAAGCCGTCATTCGTGACCAATCAAGTGATTCGGGAATCGAGCATTGTGATTAAGTATCCAAAAGCGCAAGGGTAAGGATTCGGGTTCAAAAGGAGAACCCTTTAAATAAATTAATTTGGCCGAATGTACTAACTCATGCCTTGGCCGAATATAGGGGCAGTAGATCTAGGGTGGTCGACTCTTCTTTCCGGGATTTAGATCACTCGGTGGTGAAAGGTGTGTACATACACACATATAATTTGTTAATATGCTGTTTGTTGTGAATGCTAACTTGATTCCTATGTAGCATTGATAATATACCATATCGGTATAGTTGGCAATCCGGGTAAGTCCCTAAAAATGTGCACTTGTTATTCGATGCTTTTGGTAAGCATGTTGCATTAATACATGAAATTTAAGTATGTGATTGATGCGGATTGATGAGTGGAGGGGCAGATTAATCGTGTCGACGGGCACCGTGTTTTGGTAACACACCGTGACTATATGTCACCAGAGGTTTGGTACCTCCAGAGGTTTGGTACCTCAATAGCGACTTATCCTCGTGGTTAACACCACCGTGGGTTGGCCCCACTTGAGACATGGGATCGTCGCGGTGATTTGGTATCACACGATGGGTTGGCCCCATCAAATGATCTCGTGTCCACGACACCGGTGTTTTGGTAACACATTGTGACTATATGTCACCAGTGGTTTGGCACCACCGGTGGTTTGGTACCACAACGGGTAGACAAATGGCGTTTGGATGGCTAGGTCGGGAATTAAATATTCGCATATTTATTGTTATATGTTGTGTATGAAAAATATTTTTAAACGGGAAAGGGTTACATCTCGAGTCTTGGTGACTCACCTTCTCCTTTATATTTTTCAGTGACACTTAGATCGTGGATGTGGAGGGTTGACTCGAGGTGGCTATGCAAAGGATTAAATTAAAATGAACTTTAATTTTAGTTTGATAAATTTTATTTTGGGTTTATTTCATTTGGTTGTAATAAGGCCTCCTGAAACTTTATTTCCGTTATTTCCACATGTTGGATATTGTTTTAAACTATATTATTATTATGGTTGAATTTAGATCGCACATTTTTTTTTAATTTAACACGAAAAATGTTTTAAAATGCCATCGGGCACGATTGAAATTTGTTTAATATCTTGACCCAATAAAATTTCCAAATTAAATCTAAGTATGTTTTCAGTAAGATAGCAAAAAAATGAGTAGTTTTCAACAAAACTTAAGTGGATTTCGAAAATGGGTTTCAAAAAGTTCCTCTTCGTAACGACCCATATTCGGTCCTAACTTTTGGGCCGGGTTTGGGCTGTTACAAATTGGTATCAGAGCCCAGTTCAAAACTCGGCTGTGGGGGCCCAAGGCCCAAAAATGTTTTAGTAGGCCTTATTAATTGATTTTGGGTTTTAAAGCAAGATGGCCCGAGTCTCCAAGACCGATCCGCCTGTAAGTACATCTAAACCTCGTGTGAATTATATTCGAGAAGGGTAGGAAGCATGGAACGAGATAGATTTATAGGAATTTGAACCCTAGGATTAGATTACTCAAACACACAAGCTAAACATAAGACTTAAAGAACTAAACCAATCTATGACTTAGTCATCGAGCTAGGGTGTGGTAACCCCAGACGCATGTCTAGGATTGGAACCTAAGAGCTCGGTATTTAAGCGGTCCAGTGACTCACCACCTCTTCACTGTGTATCCTACCAGTGCGTAGCTTGGGTTCACCCTAACTCGGAGGCTCATGGTGTGGTAACCTCTCGTGCGCATGTCTAGAAAGGTTCGGTGGGAGCTTGGTATTTAAGCAATCCGTGTGACTCACCTCCTCTCCACACTAAACCCGCCTGTGCGTAGCTTGGTTCACCCCGACCAAGAAGGCTCATCACAAAGCTAAACATTATGACTAAAACCCGAAAGGAATTAGCCTTGATTTTCGGAAAAAAAAAGGAAACAACAAGACTTGGCTTTAAAACTTTTCAAATCACTCCTTCAAAAGTAAGAACAACTCTTTTTACAATATTTTCCCCGAAAAGTTTGATTTGAAAAAATTACGAAAAAGCCCTCAACTTATAAAATTACTAAAATGCCCCGAGTACAAAATTTTTGCAACACCACCGCTTTAAGAAAGAAAAATTCTCAAAAGGACCTCGAGTTTTACAATGGTTAAAACATCCTTGATTTACAAAATTACAAAATTACCCCGATGGACAAAATTACCAAAATACCCCTGGTTTCAAAGTGATGACGATCTTTAAAATTTTACAACTTTTTCTAAAAACCTCCGCTTTTGGGAATTTCAAACAACCTACTTTACTAAAGTTTTAAAATTTCTTTTATTACGAAAATACCCTCAGAGGAAAATGACTAAATACCTCGGGTTAGAAATGGGCGTAAATGTCCAAGTGCGAATAGGTATGGAAAGTATTAAGGAATGGATGCATGAACTCCTTCGTGTGAACTAGGATAAGATCAAACCTTGTTTGCACGAAAGAATCTCTAAATTAAAATTTCGTCATAAAATTTCTTCGGGTAATAAAGTGGAACAAACGCTAATACATAAAACTTTCTTAATCGATTAAAAGCGCAGTAGATAGAATGAGTTCCAGAGGACGAGGACGCCGTGGACGCAGTAGGGTAGGATGACGGTGTCCGAACACCGCCGTGTCGACAAGGTTCAAAATGATGTACCACCGCCACCACCACCTCCACTTTTTGGAGCAGAGGAGCAGGATCGAGACGGGAGGAGGCGGTCGCAAGCGGTGTTGCGAGTCCTCGAATTGGTGGTGAGGTGGTGGAAATTTAGGAGCTCGAAATCTGCTCCCGAGCGGATTCGATCCAACTGAGCCGAGGTGTTCGGGTGTGTCGAGTGGCACCCAGGTAGCAGTAGTATTGGCCGGAATCTACGTAAAGGATAATGGATGATCTTGACCTGACCGAGGAGGAAAAGCTGAAAGGGGCGGTGTCGCTTCTAAAGGATGAAGCGTACCAGTGGTGGCTGACAGTTCGGGATGGAGCCACAGCTGATGACCTTACGTGGGATTACTTTAAAACCGCTTTTCCGAAGAAGTATGTGGGCACCAGCTACACTGACGCACAGAGGAAGGCTTTTCTGGGTCTAGTACAAGGAACTAAGTCCGTGGCCGAGTATGAGGCGGAGTTTTAAGACTGGGTAGGTATGCAAGAGGCATCGTGGCTATCGAACACAGCTGACCGTGGTCCGCTTTGAGGACGGACTCGAGATGATTTGAGATTACCGATTGCCCCGCAAAGAAGTCCGTGAGTTTTCATCTCTTGTGGAAAAGGCTAAGGTAGCCAGGGGATCAAGGAGGTCGTGAGGCGTAATTATAGTAGAAATAATCAAAGAGAGGATTTGGGTCACCGATCCAAAGTGGTAATGAGGAGAAGAGGGCTAGATTTGGGGAATCGAAAGAACCACAAAGCTCGTTGGCCACCTCAAAGGTGTTAGATGCGGAAATCCCATTCGTGAGAATGTTTGGTCGGAAGTAAAGGGTGCTTTGAATGTGGGTCATTCGATCACCGCGTAAGGGATTGTCCTCGGAAGTTAGCTAAGAATCAACCGGAGGACGAAACCGTGCTCGGGATAGAAACGGGCGACCACCACAGAGGGTCGAGGTGCGTGTAGAGGTAATGGAAATGGTAACAGGCGTGGCCGAGGTAATCTGAAGGTGCAGAGGCGAGGCAACCAAGGTTGGTTTATGCGGTTGGCCGTCATGAGGAGGAAGATGTGCGGACTTGACAACGGGTAAGTTTCTTATTTTCTAATACCCTTATTTGTCTTGGTTATGGTTACGTTAATTCACTCTTAGGTTGCTAGAAAAGTGTATGGAACTTGGATTATGGACTTAGGGAATATGTAGAAAGTATGATAGATCTTTAAGATCAGAATGCGCAACAATAGCGTAGGGTGATGAGTTAAGGATACACGATTGGACGATAGTAAGTAATTTCGAGGACGAAATTTATTTTAAGGGGGGTAGAACTGTAACATCCCAAAAAGGGGGTTATTTGGAACTTAATCATTTTCTTATGTAAGAACTATTGAGATATTATTTATGGAATAATAGAGTTTAATTTAAGGCTTTGTGTTGGCTCGATTTGGTAGGAAATTTTAGTTTTAACTTCTAAAGTAGGGAGCCTTAGCAAGAGGGTGTTATAAGAATAAATGGGGATAATTTGGACATAAAATGAGGCCTTGGCAAAGTGGCAAAAGTGAGGCCACTTAAGAGCTAGTGTGACGCCACCAAGGAGCAAGGGAGAGCTTGTGTTCGAGTCGCGGAAATCCCTCTTTTTGTTCTTTATTTTGACGGCATAGGGAGGAGAGTTTTTCTTCTCTTTAAACTCTTTAATTATTGTTAATAGATAATATAAGCATTTTATTTTAAGGATAATCAAGTAGATTATGAGGATTTAAAAGAATTATTATTGGATTATTATTATGGTTTTAATTTAAGTGGTCTAGAGTGAATTAAGGAAGTAAGAGGAATCTTGGACTCCTTGTTGAGGAGGAGTGGACGGCAAGGACTTATGGAAGAGGGGAGTTGTTTAATGTTTATAAATAGCATCGCTAGCACTTGTTTTGCTCTTTTCTCCATCTTTGCAAACCGCGAAATTCTCAAACCTTCCATCTATCTTCTCTCCTTTCTTTTCTCTCAAACACGCTAGTCAAAACTCTCACCATCTCCTCCTCTCCATTAGTTTTCTACCATTAATTCTCCTCTATTCTTTTGGCCGAATATCCACTCCTCTGTTGCCGAAATCCTCTTCTCCTGTTAAGACTCACTTTGGCCGAATATCAGGAAGTCATAAGAGTTTCTCGGGATTTCTTCTTCAAACCGATTAGCAAGGGGTGCCGGGATTTTAAGGTATTCGATCTAAGTCTCTATCCTCCATCAACCGAAGTTGGTAAGTGTGGGTAAGGCCTATGTTAGTATTCAAAAGCCGAAAGCTTTGGTTATAAGTAATAATGACTAATCATTTATTTTGGAAAAAACAGATTCAAGTATCGGGTGCCGTGGTTAGTAGCCAAAACGAGGAAAGGTAAGATACCGGGATCATAAGGAACCCCTTTCAATAATTTGGTTTGGCCGATTAGGCCATAGTATTGATCCTAAGAGTTGGCCGAATGCCATGTTCTCTCCCTCTCTTGTCGACTTTGATAAGGGTAAGTAGTGGGTTCGGCAATTGGCCATAAGGGAGCTAATCTTTTGTTGAATCAAATCTATTTAGGTACTTCGGGATTTTGGAGATCGACAAAGCAAGCCGTCATTCGTGACCAATCAAGTGATTCGGGAATCGAGCATTGTGATTAAGTATCCAAAAGCGCAAGGGTAAGGATTCGGGTTCAAAAGGAGAACCCTTTAAATAAATTAATTTGGCCGAATGTACTAACTCATGCCTTGGCCGAATATAGGGGCAGTAGATCTAGGGTGGTCGACTCTTCTTTCCGGGATTTAGATCACTCAGTGGTGAAAGGTGTGTACATACACACATATAATTTGTTAATATGCTGTTTGTTGTGAATGCTAACTTGATTTCTATGTAGCATTGATAATATACCATATCGGTATAGTTGGCAATCCGGGTAAGTCCCTAAAAATGTGCACTTGTTATTCGATGCTTTTGGTAAGCATGTTGCATTAATACATGAAATTTAAGTATGTGATTGATGCGGGATTGATGAGTGGAGGGGGCAGTATTAATCGTGCCGACGGGCACCAGTGTTTTGGTAACACACCGTGACTATATGTCACCAGAGGTTTGGTACCTCCAGAGGTTTGGTACCTCAATAGCGACTTATCCCTGTGGTTAACACCACCGTGGTTGGCCCCACTTGAGACATGGGATCGTCCCGCTGATTTGGTATCACACGATGGGTTGGCCCCATCAAATGATCTGTGTCCACGGACACCAGTGTTTTGGTAACACATTGTGACTATATGTCACCAGTGGTTTGGCACCACCAGTGGTTTGGTACCACAACGGGGTAGACAGTGGCGTTTGGATGGCTAGGTCGGGAATTAAATATTCTGCATATTTATTGTTATATGTTGTGTATGAAAAATATTTTTAAAATGGGGAAAGGGTTACATACTGAGTCTTGGTGACTCACCTTCTCCTTTATATTTTTCAGGTGACACTTAGATCGTGGATGTGGAGCCGGGTTGACTCGAGGTGGCCATGCAGTGGATTAAATTAAAATGAACTTTAATTTTAGTTTGATAAATTTTATTTTGGGTTTATTTCATTTGGTTGTAATAAGGCCTCCTGAAACTTTATTTCCATTATTTCCACATGTTGGATATTGTTTTAAACTATATTATTATTATGGTTGAATTTAGATCGCATATTTTTTTTAATTTAACACGAAAAATGTTTTAAAATGCCATCTAGCACGATTGAAATTTGTTTAATATCTTGACCCAATAAAATTTCCAAATTAAATCTAAGTATGTTTTCAAGAAGATAGCAAAAAATGAGTAGTTTTCAACAAAACTTAAGTGGATTTCAAAATGGGTTTCAAAAGTTCCTCTTCAGAACGACCCATATTCGATCCTAACTTTGGGCCGGGTTTGGGTACATATGACTTAGGCCCAAATAAGTGTTTAAATGGTCTTGGGCGATGGACTATGGTAAGTGAGTTACACTCGAGTTCTAAGTAACTCACCCCATTTTTTTATCCCTCTAGGTAATAACAATTGATGGAGACTTGGGTGGAGATGACTTCGTGGGAGGCTATATTACAAATGGTGATTTATAGAACTTTGAGACTTCTTTTATGATTTTTATTAAGTGCTATTTTTAATGGCGATGTAATAAGGCCTTTTAATTATGGATTTTATTATATGGATGGATTTATTATGTTTTAGTTTTATTAAGTTGGATTGATTTAGTTTTTTAAATGTTTTCTATAATCTCGTATAAATAAAAGTTTTTCTTAACTAGAAACTTAGGAAATTATTTTAAAACTTTTCGATGAAATGTTTCACTAAATAAGTCCAAAATTGTGATCAAATACTTCTTTATATATCAAACAACAAATTCTTGTGCTTTTAATTATAGTTTTCAATGAACTTCGATTTTTCAATAAAGTCACTCTCTAAATTGTTTTGAAATTTGATTTCTACATTGTTAAATGTTTTTGAATGTTCGTTAAACTTGTGTGGTATGCCGAAATCCAGGCTTAATGCATAGGCCGGGTTTGGGGTGTTACATAATCTATCTCACAAAATCAATATTCCATCATCAAACCGCAAAAACAACAAACTTTATTCAATGGAAATTTATAAAATACACAACAATTTCAAAATTTCAAGCATGGGCTAGCTAAATCACATAACAACGATCTCAAAAATGTAAAAATTATTAAAAACCGCGCTATACACTTACCTTAATCAAACTCAAGCATGGCCAAATGGAGCTAAACCTGTTTCTTTCTATTTTTTTTATTTTCGGTCAAAGCTAGAAGAAGATGAACACTTTTTCATCTTTTATCTATTATATTATTACAACATATATTAAATTATTTCATTATAATATAAAATAAAACAACCAAAATCAATCACTATTACATGCATAATCATGACCATCCACTATCTCCATTTTATGGTCAATTTGCAACTCTAAACCTCTAATTTATAAAGATATAATCAATTCAGTACTTACACATTTAACCACCAAATTTTTTTTTATGCGATTAAGCCCTTTTTCACAATTAAGCACTAAAACGATCAAATTTTAATACGAACTTTTCACACACACCAATTCACATATAATGAGCATAGAAAATAATATTAAAATATTTTTCCAACTCGAATTCGTGGTCCCAAAACCACCGTTCCTATTAGGGTCAAAATTGGGTTGTTACACATCTCTTCAAGGTTCAGCTTCTTTTTCTATGGGTAGGGCTATTGTTTGAAGTTTGGAGGGGGTGGTTGTTGTCTTTGACTACCTTGACCACCCAACGAGAAATTGGGGTGGTTCCTCCAACCTAGATTATAAGTATTACTATAAAGGTTATTTTGAGATCGAAAATTGTTACCCATATAGTTCATCTGTTCGCTTTCCGTGCCCGAATTGTAGGGTGGGTACTCAGGATTCGCCACACCTCCTAGATTTGAGTCACATTGGATAACTGGATGTACCTGCAAAGAACCACACAAACCATAAATCTTTTTATTCATCATCTCTACCTGATTTGATAGCATGGTGACTGTGTCAAGGTTGACAACTCCAGCTGTTTTAGTTGGCCTTGTCCTTGTAACTTGCCACTGATAGTTGTTCAGTGACATCTCCTCTATAAACTCGTAAGCTGCTTCAAGAGTTTTGTTATTCAGGGTTCACGGTGGCTGAATCAATTAGTTGTCTCGTTAAAGGGTTCACACCATTGTAAAAGTTTGGACCTATAGCCACAAGGGTAAACCATGGTGTGGGCACCTTCTCAATAGATCTTTGTATCTCTCTCATGCATCATATGATGTTTCTAAATCCATCTACACAAAAGAAGAGATATCATTCCTTAATTTGGCCGTTTTGGCTGGCGAAAAATATTTTAATAGAAATTTTTCAGTCATTTGGTCCCATGTAGTGATTGATCCTCGTGGAAGAGAATGTAACCACTATTTGGCTTTATTTCTCAAAGAAAAGGGAAATAACCGAAGACAAATGGCATCATCAGAAATGCCATTTATTTTGAAGGTATCATAGAATTCTAGAAAATTTGCTAAATGAGTATCTGGGTCTTCTCCTGCAAACCATCAAACTGAACAAACTATTGAATCATTTGAATAGTGTTAGATTTCAGTTCAAAATTATTAGCGGCTATAGCAGGCCTAACAATACTCGATTCAGCTCTTATTAAATTGGGTTTAGCATAATCATACATAGTTCGAGGAGTATGATGATCGGCCACCTCCTGAGGTAGCGGATTATTTTCAGCCATCCCTTCAGTGGTATTAGTTCCATCCTCTTGCTCTTTTTGTATGTAATTTAAGCCTCGCTTTACTTATCTACGATTTTTGCATGCGGTTCCTTCAATACCAATGTCGTAAAGTAGTGGTCCTGTCAGGTTCCTTCTAGTCATAAACTAGAGGTACCTGCTAGGAAGAGAAAAAAAAGAAAAGAAAATTCAGAAAAAGTAAAAATAAATTGAATTGCAAAAAATAAAATATAGCTAAAGTAATAAAAATTAGGCGTTCTTAATATTTCAATTCCCCGGCAACGGCGCCAAAAACTTGATCACTATGTCAGAGTCTTAAAAATTTATAGCAAAAGAATGATCGAACCTGGAAACTAACTAAGACAACGATGGAGGCAAGCGCACCTATCGAACAATAGTATAGTTTAGTGGCAAGACCGGATTGTCAAACCCAAAGGAACCAAAAGTACTAATACTAATTTCTTTTTATTATTTAGCATAAGAATTAAGGGATGTGTGTATCTAATCTAAAATTAACTAACTACTAACCTAAAGATGCGAAGACAAAGAAAAGAAATTAAGGAAAGACTTGAGAGAAAAATTGATTGATTTAGACAATACCCGAGGAAGAATCCACCTAGACTTCACTTGTTATCTAACTCTGAACCAGATGATTTATTCACTTGACTTGATCCGTTGGATTCCCTAAGTTATATTAATACCTCTCTCAAGGCTACTAACATCTAACCCTGTTGATTAATTGAAATCTCTTTCTAATTAAAACCTCTAGAATTGTATTAACTCGATCTATGGACTCCTATATTAGGTTTGACCCTAATCCAAAAAATTTAAGTCATCTTATCTCTAGGGTTGCGTTCAACTCCGCTTAACTATGCTAGATCTACTCTTAAACAGGGTCTATTCCTCCTCTACTTAAAAGCATAAATGCTTGAATCAATATACCGAAAATACCAAAACAAGAATTAAGAACACATAGTTAAGAACAAATCAAGTATTTATCATATAGCTCAGATAACAATAGCAAGATCCATCTTAGGTTTCATCCCCCTCAAGTATCTGAGGGTTTAGTTCATAATAGTAAAAGAAAACATCTCAGAAGAAAATATAAAACAAAACATAAGAAAACCCTAAAATCCCCTAAAGGAATTGAAGAGAGTTCCTCCCTCTTGAGTATGATCCTGGCTTCTTGAGATGAATCAACTAGCTTTCTTCGAGTAAATCCCACAATTCTAGCCCTTTGGCTTGGCTCCTTGGCCTAGCTGAACCACCTGAAAAAGCCCTGACAAAAGGCTTCTATCAAAATCTCGTCAAACCCCCTCTTTAAGTGGCCTCTAGGGTCTTTATATAGGCTTTTAAAATAGCTTTCTTTTCCTCGAAGTACCCTAATCCGAATAGAATTCTATTTTCCTGTGGTAGGGACACGCCCATGGCACACGCCTATGTGATTCGAGGCCAGCCCGTGGTTGAACCTGTTGATGAGGTGAAACACCCCACACCCGGCCCACGAGCCTGAATCGGATCTGGTATGTTCTTAAAGTAAACTGGTTTCAAAGATTTCTGTTACTTAGAGAAATTTGTAAAATTTTTAGAAAATGTTGTTGTGGATTGGGCTTAGATTGGAAACCCATTTATTTAATCTTGTAAAACCAATTTGATTTAATATGTCCAAAATAGTTCTTAGCACAATATTTAAAAGTAAAGTAAACATAAAGAATAATCCACTGGGCCTTATGGCCTTATTACATCAAGTAAACCCAAAATAAAGTTTAAGGTACCAAATAAAATAAAGTCCAAATAAAATAAAATCTCCGAATGTAGCATGGCCACCTCAACGTCTCACTGGCCGGTCCGTCCCGTTCATCACCGAAAATAGTTCCCACAACAGGTGAGTCAACAGACTCAATGTGCACACGATACTAACATTCAACAATTCAGGCATTCATGTTCAAAACATCGATCCATATAAAATGAAATTATGATGCAACCCAAACCCAATCCTAATTAGCCATCCACTACACTCCCTGTACCAACCTCGTACAATCGTGGGGACTACTAAGCCAACCCTCCATCCGCTACACACCATATTCAAATATTTGTGACCATAGTCACCATATAACGTTAGTGAGACCAAAGTCAACACCTTCAAATATAACGTTGGTGAGACCAAGTCAATCACCTTCAAATATAACGTTGGTGAGACCAAGCCAACACCTTCAAATATAACGTTGGTGAGACCAAGTCAACACCTTCAAATATAACGTTGGTGAGACCGAGTCAACACCTTCAAATATAACGTTGGTGAGACCAAGTCAACACCTTCAAATATAACATTGGTGAGATCAAGTCAACACCTTCAAATATAACGTTGGTGAGACCAAGTCAACACCTTCAAATATAACGTTGGTGAGACCAAGTCAACACCTTCTTCCCTTTCACATAAATCCCGAATGCCCCAAATATATATATATCATGCATAACATACTTAAATTCATAATCATATACATATATTCACATGTTATAACATATTTCATAATCCTATCGAAGTAGGAAGCGACACGAGTACTTTTGTACCACCTTAGGGTACTTAGCCATATTCATATTCTTATGTATAATCATATAATAAAAATAATTGCCATATGAAATATCGAAAGTTAGTGTGCGTACACACCTGATTTGCTTATCAATTCCTTGAAATCTTGAAAACCCGATCTATTGCTTTAGATCTCAATTCCTACATTTGATTAATCACTTACTACTTTAATAAAAAAAACCATTTGACCATAAATCCAAATCCTTGTAGGATTAGTATTCTTAAACTTACCTTGTTGCTGATTTCAATACTAATCAAATCCCGAAATCTATGCTATGCTCCTCCTTGTATTCTGGCCAAGCACTAAATCTCATCGGGGTTAGTTTCGCTTTTAAACAAACAAGAATTAAATCTAATTATCAAAATAGGCCTTAGCGAAAGCTATAGACACTTACCTTGTGGATTTTAAATCCCGAAACTCACCGAATAACTAGGGAACACGCGGCCTATGGTGTACCTTCGGGAAAAGAACTTCTCCTTCCTTGTAGCCTACACTTAGTAAATCCCGAAAGTTTCCCTTGTCTTGAATATCTGTCGAAATCCCTATAACTTCATGTCAGATTTATTTTAATATTGAGACATAATCAAAACCTTGACCGAATATTTATATTCCTTACCTTAGATCCTTGATCCTTATATTTGGTAATTGTAGAAACCTTGATGCCTTTAATCGATTGCTTCCTTGCCTAGAGTCACAGAGATTCGGCTATGGAGATTTAACAGGGATCAAAAGAAAAGGGTTTTGGCTTAACAATGACAAAGGAAAGGAGAAGAAAATAGAAGAAGAAGAGATGGATTTTGCTTAAAGAAAAATTAAGCAAAGAGGGGAGAGAGCAAGGGATTTTGGCTACTTGGAAGGATGAGAGAAAAGACCTTGGGTTCTCCTTTTATAGCCAAATTTGCTAGGCCAAGAGTCCTTGACTTGGCCACCACTCTCCCTTAAGATAATATTATCTCCTTTATCTAAAAATAAAAGCATTTAATCCATCAATTATCTCCTCAAATAATCCAAATTTAAAATCCCTTATTTATCACTTATTAATCAAGTTTTAACCAAATAAAACTCCTCCTCTTAGATTCCTTGTGCCGTCCAACTCCCCACTCATGGAAGCAAAATAAAACTTCTTTTATTTGCTTCCTAGATGACTTCAAACTCAGGCCCAAAACCTTTTGCATTTGGGCCATTTCCTAAGGCCTTAGGTGGCATCTTCAGGCCACATTTCCAAGTCCGTTATTGGGTCAAATTTCATGTACTTTATATTTTTAGGGTCACTTGGCCCTAAGTTCCCCTTTGGGCTCCAAAATTCGACATTCCAGGGTCATTTTTAAGTTTCCAAAAATTTTCGCGCGGCTCTGTATTTTCCAAGTTTCCAAAATGTTTAGTTTCCTATTTTGGCTTGGTTTCCAAAATGTTTAGTTTCCTATTTTGGTTTGGTTTCCAAAATGTTTAGTTTTCGATTTTGGTTTGGTTTCCAAAATGTTCAAGTTTCCAAAATGTTTAGGTTTCCATTTTTGATTCATTTCCAAAAATGTTCAAGTTTCCAAAAATGTTCATTTTCCTATTTCCAACATAACATTTCCATGCATTCTCAGGTTTCCAAAAATCATTCCAAATTTATTCCAAAACACATAAAAGATGTCTTTTTGTACAATTAGGCCAAAATGCATAGGCCCTTTTCAGGATGTTACATGAGGCATGGCCGTACATTTCGGGGTCCAGGCCGTGGTCAACTCTTCTTAAGAGGCACGGTCGTGTGGTCTTTGGCCCATTTTCTCAATTTTCGGCCCGTTTCTTGTTCTTTTCATCCTCTGGTGCTCTCTTAAGTATAAAACATGAAAACAAAGGATTAGGAGCACCTATTTTCATAATTAAAGGGATAAATCATCTAAAAATATGCTAAATGTGGGATTAAAATATGTTCATATTGCGGTTTATCAAAATTCTTAGGGTTGAAAGTAGTTGATCCTTTTTCAACTGAAGTTTGGATTAAATACACTAAACGTGTCTTGCAACAACTTGAATGCAACCCGCGTGAAAGTGTAATATGTGATGTTTCTCCACTTCAAGTGTAACAACCCGATTTTGGGTCTAGTTAGAATAGTGGTTTCAAGACCACAAATTCGACAAAGAAAATTTTATTTTTATTATTATTTTATGGTCTATAGTTTTATGGAATAATTTTGTGAAATTTTTGTTCAGAAATTTTGACGTTTGAGCACTCAATTTAGCTAGAAAGACTAAATTGTAATAAATGCAAAATGTGTGTTCTAGAAGCTAGAGGTGTTTAAATGCTATGAGATTCAAATTGGAGGTCTTTAAATGCTAATTAGACCATTATACTTTAGAGTGGACAAAAATGGACATGATTAGGTAAAATTTTGAAGTTTTTCATTAAGGACATTTTAGTTATTTAGTTAATAAGGACAAAATTTAACAAATAAAAGATGTTCATCTTTCTATTTTCATCCCCCATGGCTGGATTTCACAAGGAGAAGACATAGCTAGGGTTTTCCAAGCTTCCAAGCTCAATTGTAAGTCTGTTCTTGTCCCGTTTTTAACGATTTTTGTATTTTTGAGATCATTGTAGCTTGATTTAACTATTTCAAAGATAAATTTGAAAGAAAGGTGAAGTTTAAAATTTTACCCATGTTGAACATGTATGTATTTTGATGTTTGATGGTACAAAATGCATGTTTGTTGTTTATTAAACGACTTTTGTAAAGTGATTTTCGCTAAAAATGACAAATAGGGACTTAGTTGTAAAAGTCTATAAAATGAGTAGAAAAATGTGAATAAATGAGAAATGTGGGCTGTTATGAGTATGAAAATGGTTTGGCTAGGCTTGGGTTTTTAAGAAATTGAATGAAATTCATTTTACGAGACTAGGGATGAAAGTGTAAAATGTCAAAAGTTTAGGGGCAAAAATGTTATTTTTCTATAATATGAATTTTGGATTAAATTGAATAATGTGGTAATTGAATAAGCTAAATTTGATATTATAGATTAAGAAAGACGAGGTTCTAACCTAGACCGGGGAAGAACAAGATTGTGGACTAAATCGAACAATTATCCATTTTATACTAGGTAAGTTCGTATGTTAAAAATAAACTTTAGAATAATTGTATTTAAATGCTTTAATATTGCATGAATTGTATGTTTGATTTTGTGAATGAGGACAATACTACGAATAAGTCCGAAGATGAATCGACAAGCAAGGAATCCCATTTGAACCTTAAGAATTGGTTACGATACAAGTGACATGTCAGGTCATTATGTGTTATGTGATTATGTGATCCGGTGTTGCTCTCGTATGTCCTATCGATTACTGAGGATACCAGTATATGTTGCGGATACTTGACAGCTTGTGTGAGCAGGCCCGTCGATAGCTCGAGAGCGAGCGATTATGTGATATGAGACTTAGGTAGCTTTGGCTACATATGTGGCACTTAGTGTGCAAATTTTCCTGAGTATCCGACATTGTTATTCCGAGTGGTTCACGGGTATGCCAAATATGAGAATATGTGTAAGTTCATTTCGAGATGGCTTAGGTATGTACATAAAGCTCATGCTTAATAAATGTGTGAAATGATGAATATGAGGTAAGTTTTTATGATAGAATAGATTATGATCTTGAGACCATGGTAAATCTACATTTAACTATATTATAATAATTTAATGTTATAGGCATGGCAAGGTTGCTTATTTCTTGCATACGAGCTTACTAAGCTATATAGCTTACTCCTTTTATTTTCCATTTTTTTTTATAGTGTCGCCAAGCTAACTTGAAATCAGATAGATTGGATCACACTATCAAACTCTCATTTTGGGTATTAATGGTCTTAGCATTTTGGATGTTTGGCGTGTATAGGGACTTGGTCATTTTGTTATATGTGTCATTGGTAATGTTGCTAAAAGTATTGACTTATAATTGTTAATGATTTCATTTTGTATATGGCCATGTAAGTTGGATAATGTTGGTTATGAGTATATTTATAAGTTGATACCATTCATTATTATGGAAACTTGCATGAATTATGTTGATAAATTATGATGTTAAAGCATGTTAGATGTTAGCATGTAGATGTGATGTCAATACCTTGGTTGTGGATGTTTAGGTTGCCTAAGTATGCTATGAATTGTGTCATTGAATTGGTGTAAGTGTAGGTGTAAATGACGGTGGCAAATGGCTTGGTAAATAGCCTTATTTTTGCCCACACGGGTAGATACACGGGCGTGTGTCTAGGCTGTGTGTGACACATAGTCTACCCCACGAGCATGTGTTTCAGCCATGTGTCCCCTGCACCTTAATTGTTGCAAAACAGAATGTCCAAAATTGAGCACACAGGCAGAGACACGGGCGTGTGTCTCAATCGTATGTGCTACACGACTTAGAAGACGAGTGTGTGTCTTGGCCGTGTGAAACCTACACCTAATTCAAATTAAATTAATTTACCACACGACCTAGCACACGGGCTTGTGGCACGGCCATGTGGCACAAGTCAGAGAGCACCCTAAATCAAACATGGTCTGAAGCACGGGCGTGTCCCTTGGACCACACGGGCATGTGAGCCCTGCTTCTAGCAAAAATTTTCTAAGTTTTATAAAAATTCCCCAAGTTATCGGTTTAGTCTCAAACCACTTCCAAAGCATGTTTTGGGCCTCATGGGCTCGTATTAGGGACTTTATCATTGAATATGAATGGTTTTAATTTGGACGTAAAGTTATGACTTGGTATTGTGTGAATGCTTGTGTTGCAATTCTGGCAATGCCCCATACCCTGTTCCAGCGTTGAATATGGGTAAGGGGTGTTACAGCAAGGAGAAGCATATACCTGGTGGCAGTCAGTAGCACGCCATTTATCCGTAAATCAGGCTAATTGGGAATTCTTTCAAAAGGAATTTCAAAAGAAATATGTGGGAGAATTATATATTGAAGATAGAAGACAAGAGTTTTTTATGCTAAAACAAGGTGAAATGTCTGTGGTTGATTAAGAACGAGAGTTTTCATGACTTAGTAGGTATGCCGTTGAATTTGTGTCGACTGAAATTGAAAGTTGCAAGTGATTTTTGTGTGGTTTACGCGATGAGCTTTGATGCAATTAATATGGCATAGAATTATTGAGTTTGCTGATTTAGTTGGACGGGCAAGAATGGTAGAACAAGCTTTGGGTCTTGATAAAAAGACTGAGACTACTCATACTGTTGGAAAATGCCCTAGAGTTGCTAGTTCAAATCCACAACCGAAGAGATCAGAAGAAATTTGTGGTAGCTGAAGGTCAAATCTTAAGTCGGAAAGAGCTAATAGAAATTGTGATCGACAACCGACTGTGTTCACGGGTAGTGTGCAAGGTCCAATCAGGGATACTAATATTTTGATTTGTGAGCATTGCGAGAAAAAGCATCGTGGTGAATGCTGGAAGTTAACTCGAGATTTTTTTTTTGTGGATCCATGGAGCATTTTGCTAGAGAGTGTCCAAAGAATAAGAATACTACCCCTATTACTTCTCAGAGGTCTGTGCCTTCACCTAGGTGTAACAGCCTATTTTTAGTGAAATAGAAATAGTGGTTTCGAAACCAAAAATCTAAAGTCAAAAAAATTATTCTATTATATTTTATTTCCTACAGCATGATAGTAATACTGTAAAAAAATTTTGTTAAGAAATTTTACCGTTTACATGCTCAATTTGATAAAAAGGACTAAATCGCGTAAAATTATAAAAGTTGAATTCTAATAGCTAAAAGTATTAAATAGCTATACAACTTTAAAGTGGAATGTATTTTAATGGTTTGGCATTATTCAAATTTGGATAAAATTTTAAGGTTAAATTTGGTAATTAGTAATTGAAGTTATAATAAATAAAACAAAACAAATTATTATCTTATTCCATTCTTTTTCAACTGAAAAGACAAGAAAGCAATAGCCATTGTTTAGGCTACATTCGTCCATCCTTATATTATCAATTAGGTATGCATTTTTGTCCCCCTTTTTTTTTATGATTTCTACGTTTTCGGGATCGTTGTAGCTTAATCTAGCTAGCTTGGGGACTAATTTGTGAAACTGTTAAACTATTAAGGTTTTACAATTGATGCATGTACATGAGTTTTGAAGTTTATTGTTGGAAAATGGATGGTTGTTGTTAGATAAACAACTTCTGTAAAGGAATTTTTGGTGAAATTATCAAATAGGGACTAAATTGAAAAATAAAAAATAATACATGGTGAAATTATGAAATAAATGAAATGTAAGGCATGCTAGGGATCTAGTTGATATTCGGCCATAGTGGGTTGTGGTGAAATTGCATAAATTTCCATTTTTATAAGCTAGGGACTAAATTGCAAAAAATTAAAAGTATAGGCGAAAAATAGTAATTTTGCCAAAATATGATTTTGGGCTAAATTGAATGAGTTATATATTGAATTGAGTTAAATTTATCCATATATGTAACAGTCTGATTTAGGGGCTAGTCAAAACAATGATCTCAGAATCACTAAACCGAGGATAGAGAAAATTATTTTCATGTTATTTTACGTGTTATAACATGTTTATAAGGGTGCATGAAAATTTTGGTGCCTTAATTTTAGCAATTTCTAGCTAAATTGTGAAAAAAGGACTAAATTGCATAAAGTGTGAAAGTTCTATTTTATTTTCTAGAGGTGCCAAATAGTTATGGATTATAAATTGGAGGTCCCAAAGGTGCAAATTGGCCTTGTTAAGTGTGTTGGCCAGCCATAGAAAGTTAAGGGGACAAGGGCATTAAATGTTGGTCAAAAGTTGGTGATATTAGTTGGCAAATGAATAAAATAAGCAAGCTATCATCTTTTTTTTTATTCTTTCTTCTTCCACCGAAAATGAGCAAAGAAAATGGGGTTTTGAAGCTGAAAATTTCAAAGAAGCATTCCTCCTCACAAGTGACTTTGATGATCTTTCTTGAAAATTTTTGTACTTTTGGAGTCCCTAAAGCTTAAGCTAGCTAATGAGGGGACTAATTTGTAACATGGTTGAGAGTCTAGGGACTTGCCATGAGAGAGTTTATGCTGGTTTCTGAATTTTTATGGAAGAAAATGAATGATAGGATGATGAGAAACAACTTTTGTGAAAGGTGTTGTCATGAAAACACCTAATTTGGGCTAAAATGCAAAAGTTGTAAATTGTTCATTAAGGCATGAAATAGTTGGAATTGTAGATTTTCATAAGAGGATTAAAGGATCATCTAAGCTTATTTAATAAGAAAATGTGATAAAAATTTATTTACGAGCCTAGGGGTAAAATCGTAATTTTGCCAAAGAGTAGGGGCAAAATAGTCATTTTTGCCTAAAGTGTAGATTATGGTGTTTTATGATTTATAAGTGATTAAATCAGTCTAGATTAAAAAAATCGAGGTTCGGACCTAGAACGGGTAAAAAGAGAAAGGTGGGCAAAAGTTCCTTTTGGCCCTTTCCGCATCGAGGTAAGTTCATGTGCAAACATTGCGACTACGTACGAGTTAATATTCCAATGTTGTACGAAATGTATATTTACTTTATGAACGTATGAAATACCTCTTTATGAGATGTTAATAGAATTAAATTTAAGAGTAATAGGAAATGGGTATAGCATGATATGATGATGGTCAAAGTCTCGAGTAAGGCCATATTGGAATATGGCCTCGGTGTAAGAGTTCGTATAAGACCATGTCAGGGACATGGCTTTGACATGTTAATGTATGTAAGACCCTGTTGAGGTATGATATCAATAAGAACTGTGTGCATGAGACTCAAGAGAGTTATTTAACAATTTGAGTGATTTAACGGACATGTTGAATGTATGTGGTTGTACCATGAGAAGAGCAAGTATGTGTTAGAACTGAATTGATATGAATTCAATGTATGATGAACCCTAGCGGGATATGTGTAATTAATGCACTTTGGTTGCATGGAATAGATTTATTGATGCATTGTGTGAATGCGAATGAGTATCGTAGAAAGTTAAGTAAGAATAGAAACGTGTAAGGATGTTCTCGGTTGAGCATTTGAAATAAGGATGCACATGTGGATTACTATCCATGAATGTAAAATCAAAGGTGAGCTATATGCGATATCACCTTATTAATATTAATTGATGGGCTGTGTGCGATACCATCAATTATATTGTTATTGGTGGGCTGTGTGCGTTACCACCTGATAAACTATAAATTGATGGGCTGTGTGCGATACCATGAATTATATTGTTATTGGTGGGCTGTGTATGTTACCACCTGATACATTAGAAATCGATGGGCTGTGTGGGATACCATCGCTTATAAATGAACGGTGAGCTAAGTGCGGAATCACCATAAATATAAATGATTGGTGGGCTATGTGCGATACCACCCTATAAGAGATTCAATGGTGGGCTAAATGCGTAACCACCAAGAGGTTTGTAGTGTGAGTGGCTTATTGAGAATGCTTGATGTGTTGTTTTATATGATCATGTGATGATCAGTGCAGGAAGGTATGCTAATTAGACGAGCATTTGGCTTATGGCATGGTAAGAATATGGTAAGAGATAGAATGAGTAAGCTTTAAGGATGATTGAGTAGGCAACCACGAGTTCATGAGAAAAGATCATCGTAATAACTTGCAGTCACGTATATTCAATGAATATAGTGTTTATCAGTTGTATGCAGATGAATTTACTAAGCATTTTTGCTTACTCCTTTTTTATCCTTTTCATCTCTTATAGGTAAATTTAGCCAGCTCAGATTAGGGATCGCCGGTGATGCTTCCATACTATCTGCTCACCTCGGTATATTCGGACTTAGTGATTTTGTGTATGGCATATATAGGGGCTAGACTAGATAGATTATTTTGTCATTTTGGCCAAAGGTGTATTGACCTTTGCTAAGACATTTATTTTGTAAATTGCCAAGAATGATGGCGCATTTTATCATTTATGAAATTTTAAAGTTATCAATGTGAGTGCATGATGAATTATGAGATGTTTATTAGTTTGTTGGATAAACTCATGTAGTGGAAGATATAGGGGTGCTAGAAGCATGGAAAGTAGCCTTGTTCTATCCACATGGGTAGGCACATGGGCGTGTGTCTAGACTATGTGTGACACACGTTCAGTCCACAGGCGTGCGACTTCGCTGTGTGACCCCTGCATGTTAGTCTTTCAAGTTAGAATAGGCCATAGACTGCCCACACGGGCGTGTCCAGACCGTGTTAAATTAGTCAGTAATGTAACACCCCAAACCCAGCCCAAACACTACAACCGGATCTGGTATGTCAGTAAGGAATTTTTTTGTAAAACCAATCGTGTTGACAGAAAACCCAAATGTAATTTATATAAAATATGCCCTAATAATCAAAAGCCCAAAACTTAATTACATGTCTTAGTTTAAAATTAAATAATAAAACCCATAATAAAACCAAAACGTAAACTAGTCGCCCATGGCCTTATTACAACAAAGTTTGAATCCATAACATAAAATGCTTTTAAAAAAAACTATCAAGTAGGGGCTTTTCGCCGGATCCACATATTCCTTTGCATGGCCACCTTGCGCTCCACTCCGCCCAAATCAGATGCACTAATTGTCACCGAAGGTTAATTTAATTGGGTGAGTCATGAGACTCAGCAGCAACCCTCATGCACCACTAGATTTGGGCCTCATAAAACATAGTAATAATTTCATTTACATGGATAACAAATAATATGCAAACCCAACCCGTTTGCCTAGGTTTCCAACCGCTACACTGTAACATCCTAAATTTTTGGGCCTATGCGTTTAATGGGTGAATATGTGGAATGAGTTAATTTAAGTGTTAGGGTTCCAAATTGGGCTCAGGCTTAGGCAGAGGCCTTGATTAAAATTATCTGTTTGGGCATTATAGGGTTTAAAAGGTGGTATCTATGTTTAAAATATCAAAGTGGGCTTGTGGCCCAATCTTAGGAGGTGACGCCATGCACAAGGAGTAAGGGGCCCAAATTTAAGTTTCATGGAGCCCAATTCTTTTAATTTAAGTTAGCTAAATTTTGGGCATCAGGACTAGGTGGAGTGGATGGGAACAAGGCTAAAATTTAGGGGTTTTAATGTTTAAAATATGTTGATAATAAGCAGATAAAGGCTATTATTTAAGAATTTATTTTATGTGGATAATAAGCAGATAAAGGCTAAGATCTAGGGATTTTTATGATTAAAATATGTGGATAATATGCTGATAAAGGAGGGAGGAGTTAGAGATAATTAAGTCTCTTTTAGATGAGCTAGTAGATTAAGATAAAGGAGAAAAGTTAGGAATTTATCTACAAAGAGAGTGATGGCCAAGAATCCATCACTGAGAGGAGTAAAGAAACCAGCTACTACATGGCAAAGGGTTGCCGAATTTCCTATAAATCCTCTCCCTTTTGTGCCGAAATTCCTTAGCTTCTTTTCTCCAAATTTCTTTCTCCAATTTCTCTAAAAGCCAAAAACTCCATTATTCTCTTCTTTCTTCTAAAAGCCAAAAACTCCATTATTCTCTTCTTTCTCCTAAAAGCCGAAAACTCCATTATTCTCTTCTTTCTTCTAAAAGCTAAAAACTCCATTATTCTCTTCCTTCTCTAAAAAGCCGAAATCTCTATAGTTTTTATTTAATTCATCCTATTTGAGAAATTGTTCTATACTTCTGGCATTTAAATCCTCCATTGACATTGTCGAATTCTCTCTCTAGTACTAGCCGAATCTCCTAAGTTAAGGTAAGAGTAGATTTTTGATTAGTTCTCATAATCTATTCCCGATTTTTGAAAAGGCAAAAGTCGAAAGCTAATAGTTTAATGGTTTATGATGGGCGGCAAGTCGGGATTTGAAGGAAGCCTAGTCGACTAGATCTAAAAGCCGAAATTCATAAGTCTCCAATTTGGGATTTTTAAGGTAAGAAGATTTTCCTAGATTTCTATTAGATTTCATCATTATATACAAGATTTTAACTTTATAAGGAGGATTAACGATTAAATATTATTATAATAACTCTAATAAGGATTCATGATGGAATTAAATATGGATCAGGCAAAAGAAAGAATCCTAAGTTTAAGAAACGAAAGATTCATTGTTTGAGATTGGCCAATTGGTTGTGGACCGACTTCTGAACAACACCTTAGGTAGATAGCAGTTGTGTCGACTAAGGATAGCATCGATATAGAAAGCCTCATTTTATCGGTAATCAGGTGTGTAGATTATTGACACATAAGCTTTGTTATATTATATGTATGTTATGGGCTAAAAGCTGAAAAAGGTGTGAAGATCTCTATCACACTAGTTAATCTGAATTATATGTATGTTTTGGGTTAAAAGCTGTAAAATGAGGCTGTATGAACAGTCATATTACCTAGAAAGGGTAGGCAAGGTATGCCAGGTACGTAATCATAAAAACTTCTCTATGTGTATCGAAGTATGTAAAAATATGTGATCTATTTAGATAGTTTAATGTTCTGATTCTTGCATGTATGCATGGGATGGAATTGATTGATTTACGGAAGGGGAGCAGGTCGCGAGGCGATCGGTGGCTTTGCCACATAGGTCACATAGTGATTGGTCTTTATGATGAAAGACAAATTGTCGATATATTATTAAGGTCGACAATGATCGGTGGTTTCGCCACATAGGTCACATAGTGATCGATCTTTATGACAAGCAAGACAAACTATCGATATATTATTAAGGTCGACAATGATCGGTGGCTTCGCCACATAGGTCACATAGTGATCGGTCTTTATGACAGGCAGCACAGCTGTCGATATGGTGTGTAGCGGATGGAGGGTTGATTGTAGAAATCCCCACGGTGTGATGGTTGGTACGGGGTGTGTGGAGGATGGACTCATAGGTTTGGGATGGGCCATGTTGCATATTTTGTTACCCTTGTATACGGGCCAAGGCTCATAATGTGTTTGTGGGCCTCAAGCCTTTTTATGTGTTCTCGGGATTTGCACACTGAGTCCTAGTGACTCAACCTTTTATTTTTCCCAACATTTCAGGTGAGCAGTAGATCGTGAACATGGGAGCCGAGGCGGACTCGATGGGCCATCAAGTTTTATTTCTATAAATTATTTCAGGATTTCTTTAAGTTTATTTTATTTTTATTTGGGATTTTTGTTAAGGCCCCTAGTTTTTATTCAACTAAGAAGTTTTCAATGTTATGCAACTTATAAATTTTATGTCAAGGTTTATTTATACTTAATAATACTAATATAAGATTTTATTTTAAAATGTCACTTATTTACTCTAATAATGTCTAATTAACTTACGACTTCCAAAGCCAACAAGGCAAAAGTTTTCAATGTACAAGCCGTGACACACCAGATCCGGTTGAAACACATGGGTCGGGTTTGGGTGTTACAATTTTATATCGAGCCCAGTTCAAAACTCGAAATGTGAAATGGGTCTAGAAATGTTTTAGAAATTTTTTTGGTTCGAGGACATGGCCTTTGAGTCTCTCAAGCACTCGATCCGCCTGTAAGTATTCTAAACTATTGTTGTGTTATTTATGTGGGCTTAATGAGCTTTATGGGACGTAGACTATCTAGGTTAGAACTTGATGGGCTCTAGGCTTAGGCAAACAACTCTTCAATTCCATAAGACTTAACTTCACTAAAACAAAACCTGTAAACGAGTCACAAGACTAAGGTGTGGCAACAGGCATATGCATGTCTAGGAGTAGATCCGGAAGAGCTTGGTATTTAAGCACCCAAGTGACTCACCTCCTCTTCACAGAATCTTACCGTGCATAGTGACTGCTCACTTTAGCCATGACAGGTGTGGCAATAGGCATACGCATGCCTAGGAGTGGATCCAGGAGAGCTTGGTATTTAAGGTCCTAGTGACTCACCTCCTCTTCACAGAATCTTACAGTGCGTGAGTGACTGCTCACTCTAGCTATAAGGACTTGTTCATGGGTGAACCCATAATTAAAACCCGAAAGGGACCAACCACCCTATTTTGCAAACAAAACCCCTAAGTTTTGTACACTTCCAGAAAAAAATACATTTGATTTGAAAATGTTCGCAACTATGAAAAAAATTACCAAATTACCCTTGTTATGCAAAATGACCAAAATAGCCCTGATTTGTAGAATTACCAAATTACCCTTATTTTGTAAAATTATCGAAATACCCTTGAATCACAAAATTACCAAAATACCTTTAGATCACAAAAATTATCGAAATACCCTAAAATTTTAAAATTACCGAAATACCCCCAAATTTTAAAATTACCGAAATAGCCCTAAATTTCAAAAATACTGAAATGCCCCTAAATTTCAAAATTATCGAAATACCCTCAGATTTTAAAATTTTCAAAATGTCCCGATTCCAAAATTACCAAAATACCCTCGATTTCCAAAATTACCAAAATACCCCCAAGAATGCAAAATTACCAAAATACCCTTATTTTATAAAATCATCAAGGAACCTCATTTTAAAAAAAATTATGAAAATGCCCCTGTAGGATAAAATTACGAAAATACCCATGGGTAGTGGAAAACAACAACAATGACAACCGCAACACTTTTCTGTAATGAACGCGAGTTCATGAATGTTGATGATTGAATGAATGAACTTGAGACTGTACTGTGTGTATGAATTCGAAAGAACTACTTTTTAGAACTATTAATCATAAGACTGTTCGCGATAAATCAGTGGAAAGAAATAATGATTCATAAAATTTCTAATCAGATAAACGCAAATCAGTAGAATGAGTACAAGGGACGAAGACGCTTCAAATGCGAATAATGGTGCATACCCTACCATAGTATACTAAGTGTTTATTTTGGCTTTAGAATTAGAGTGCCCAGCGAAAGCATAGTGGTGAGACTCAGGTAGAATGATTACTAGTTAGTTGGAAATTTCGAGGACGAAATTTCTTTAAAGAGGGTAGAACCGTAACATCCTAAATTTTGGGCCTATCGCTTAATGGGTGAATATGTGGAATGAGTTAATTTAAGTTTTAGGGGTCCAAATTGGGCTCAGGTTTAGGCAGAGGCCTTGATTAAAATTATCTGTTTGGGCATTATAGGGTTTAAAAGGTGGTATCTATGTTTAAAATATCAAAGTGGGCTTGTGGCCCAATCTTAAGAGGTGACGCCACGCACAAGGGGTAAGGGGCCCAAATTTAAGTTTCATGGAGCCCAATTCTTTTAATTTAAGTTAGCTAAATTTTGGGCATTAGGATTAGGTGGAGTGGATGGCAACAAGGCTAAAATCTAGGGGTTTTAATGTTCAAAATATGTGGATAATAAGCAGATAAAGGCTATTATTTAAGAATTTATTTTATGTGGATAATAAGCAGATAAAGGCTAAGATCTAGGGATTTTTATGATTAAAATATGTGGATAATATGCTGATAAAGGAGGTAGGAGTTAGAGTGTAACATCCTGATAATTAGGGGTTAAGCATTTTACTTAATTGAATGATGTTGCATGCTTAATCATTATTAAGTGCAATTTTGGAAGTTATTTGAGCTTCATTAATTAAGTGAAGGCTTAGTAAAACTTTTAATTTTTATTAATTAAGAGAGAGCTAAGGAAGTTAGGCCTTAAGAATTAATGACAAGGAGTTTCAAGCATAAGTTAAGTAATTGGCAAAGTGGTTAAGATGTATGGATGTGTGCTTGAGGTGTAAGGTTCAATCTCCTAGCTAGCATTAGGGAGGATTTTAAATTTTATTTTCTTCCTTATAAGTGTCGGCCAAGAATATTCTAGAGTGGATGAGAATTCATTTAATTTTGGCTATTTGACCATGTGAAAAGGAAGTTAGGAACTTATGGCGTGGGATCATAAGTTGGTGATAAGATGAAGGGACAAAGGCATGATATTTGGCTATGTTTTGGGGATGTGTTCATGGTCATTTGACCATGAACCTAGACAGCATGGAGGCTAAAGGAGTGGTTTATTTTTTGATAGCAAATCAAGAGTGGATAGGGAAGAAACAAGGAGAAAAAAAAGGGGTAATGTTGGCATTGATTTGGCCGAATTTGTGCTTTGCCATTAGGGGGAGTTAGCCAAAAGTATTACACATTCTTTTGTCCATCTTTTCTCAATTTCTCCAAAAGTTCTCTCATAGCCGAAATTGTCATTGAATTTAGGTAATGATCTTCTCTTTGTTTTAACTTTCTTTTTGATCAATTTTTCTCCAAAAACCCCTACCTTGGCCGAATGTACCTTAGGCACTTTGGTACAATTGTGCTTTTGATTTAGCCCTCAATTGATTGAACCAAATACTACTTTCTTTCTCCCATTTTCTTTTGAAACCAAAACTACAAAGATTAAGCACCATTTTCTTCTTCATTTTCTCTCCTTTGCCGAATGCATCTAAGCTCCAAAATCAATCTCCTTTCTCTTTGATCAATTCTCCTTTCTTTTTCTTTTCACTTTATTCTCTCTTCTCTTCCTCTCATTGTCGAAACCACATAGGATCAAGAATTTCCTCCTTGGCAGAATGTGCAAAAGTTCCTAATCATCTCTTTTCTTTTAAGAAATCACCATTATCATCTTCTTCTCCTCTTTCTTTTCTTCCTTCTCCTTTCCTTCTCTTTTCTTTTCCCTTTCTTCTTTTCCTCAAACCAAACCACCATTTCTCTTCTCTTTCTGTTAAAGCCTAATCTTGAAGGACTCAAGTAAGAATTCTATCAATTATTTTTATCATTTCCTTTCACTTTAGTAAATTTAGAACTATAATCTTTTATTTTCTCTCCTAGGCCGAATCTTTTGAAAAGATTTTTCAAAGATCTTTGTTGAAGACAACCTTTAAGTGACCATTCGAATCATCAAGGTAAGATTACTATTTTAGATAATATCAATTTCTTTAGATGGATCACTAATCACGTTATTTTAGGGCGATCTAAGATCAACAAGATAGGTAAGAAAAGGGATGTGCGAAGTGTTTGGAAGAGAGGAGGTATTCCTTTACCATCAAACTACAAACGAAGAGCGAAGATCGGGGTTAGAGACTTTCCACGGGTTGTAGACCCTCTCGCTAACGAGGATCGATTATTCAAGTAGTCGCATAACCGAACCACTTTACGTTGGTGGAATATCGGCGGGTTTTGATCCATCTAGTGGAGAAAACCACAAATAACTGTCATTCGTGAATCAGGGTAAGGATTTAGATCCATCGTCTATAAGTATAGTTTTGTTAACAATAGTTTATACTAACCGAGTGTATTAATCAATTAGGTGTGGACGAGTAAGAGGGTATTGTTCTCTTTGTTACTAGGTGTGTAACCATACATTAAAATTTCCATAGATTTATATTGTTAAAAAGTGATTATATGATAGTATGTTTTGTTTGTGGATACCAATCATTGGTATACAAAATTCGTATGTTACCCAATATTTCGCTTATTTTGCTATATGCATCAACATGAAATAAGCATGACTATATTATGATTTGTGGGTAAATAGCATGAAAATCTGATTTGATATGTATGTGCATGGGCATATGGGTATGTTTAATAAAGGAGGAAGTATTCTAGTGGTTTTACCACAATTTTGGTGACTTCGGTCACATATGTGAAATTGGTGACTTCGGTCACATATTTGACTCGGTGGCTTGGTCACATATTTGACTCTGGTGGCCGGTCACATATTTGATTCCGTGGCTTGGTCACATATTTGGCTCCGTGACTTCGGTCACATATTTGGCTCCGTGACTTGGTCACGTATTTGAAATTTGGACTTGGTCAGTGACTTGGTCACATCTGTTTTGGTGGCTTTGCCACAATAAGGGCGATGTGCATGTTGACCGCAAAGAATCGCCTTTGATGGTGTGTAGCGGATGGAGGGTCGATTTAGTAATCCCACGGTGTGTTGGTTGGTGCAGGGGTGTGTAGCGGATGGATATTTAGGTTGGGTAGGGCTTGCATTTCATTTCATATACATAACTATGTAATATTGTATGATTATTACTTGATCATTATGAAATGGGCCTTTAGGCTAAATATGAATTAAATGGGCCTTTGGGCTAAATATGAGCTAAATGGGCCTTTGGGCTAAATATTTGATTAAATGGGCTTTTTAATGTATGTGTTATACATTGAGTTTATGACTCACCCATTTTTATGGGATAACTTTTCGATGACTCAGAGTGCGATGGATCTAAGCAAGCAAGGATTTCGAGGTGGCGAAGGTTTCAGTATCAAGTATTGTGGAGATTTTCCAACTTAAACTCTTTAAGTTAAATTTTATTACTTAGACTTTATTATGAATTTGCCAATTTTATGTAATAAGGCCACTATAAACTATCTTTTATTTCGTGTTTGGATTTACTTTTATTTTGACATGAACAAATATCTATTAAATAACTAAATTGGTTTTCGATAATTATTCAAAAGGTTTTTGTCTCTAATATATAAATGTTTTCAAGGAAATTTTCTTAAGTTTGGATTCCTTTTTATTTTATTAATTCCTCCTAAAAATAACGTTTCAAAAGACAAAAAAAATATACTTTACAATGTAATTCCGCTAAAGTTTTACTCAAGGAACATACCAAATCCGGTTAGGCTTTTTGGGCCGGGTTTGGGGTGTTTCATAGAGATAATTAAGTCTCTTTTAGATGAGCTAGTAGATTAAGATAAAGGAGAAAAGTTAGGAATTTATCTACAAAGAGAGTAATGGCCAAGAATCCACCACTGAGAGGAGTAAAGAAACCAGCTACTACATGGCAAAGGGTTGCCGAATTTCCTATAAATAGGGGGGTTAACTCCTTGTTTCTAACATTAAATCCTCTCCCTTTTGTGTCGAAATTCCTTAGCTTCTTTTCTCCAAATTTCTTTCTCCAATTTCTCTAAAAGCTGAAAACTCCATTATTCTCTTCTTTCTTCTAAAAGCTAAAAACTTCATTATTCTCTTCTTTCTCCTAAAAGCCGAAAACTCTATTATTCTCTTCTTTCTTCTAAAAGCTGAAAACTCCATTATTCTCTTCCTTCTCTAAAAAGCCAAAATCTCTATAGTTTTTATTTTATTCATACTATTGGAGAAATTGTCCTATACTTTCGGCATTTAAATCCTCCATTGACATTGTCGAATTCTCTCTCTAGTACTAGCCGAATCTCTTAAGTTAAGGTAAGAGTAGATTTTTGATTAGTTCTCATAATCTATTCTCAATTTTTGAAAAGGCAAAAGCCGAAAGCTAATAGTTTAATGGTTTATGATGGGCTGCAAGTCGAGATTTGAAGGAAGCCTAGTCGACTAGATCTAAAAATTGAAATTCATAAGTCTCCAATTTCGGATTTTTAAGGTAAGAAGATTTTCCTAGATTTCTATTAGATTTCATCATTATATACAAGATTTTAACTTTATAAGGAGGATTAACGATTAAATATTATTATAGTTACTCTAATAAGGATTCATGATAGAATTAAATATGGATCAGGCAAAAGAAAGAATCCCTAAATTTAAGAAACAAGCAGTATCTGCTGTTCGAGATTGGCCAATTGGTTGTGGACCGGCTTCTAAACAACACCTTAGGCAGATAGCAGTTGTGTCGACTAAGGATAGTGTCGATATAGGAAGCCTCATTTTATCGGTAATCAGGTGTGTAGATTCTTGACACATAAGCTTTGTTATATTATATGTATGTTATGGGCTAAAAGCTGGAAAAGGTGTGTAGATCTCTATCACACTAGTTAATCTGAATTATATGTATGTTTTGGGCTAAAAGCTGGAAAATGAGGCTGTATGAACAGTCTTATTACCCAGAAAGGGTAGGCAAGGGATGCCAGGTATGTAATCATAGAAACTTCTCTATGTGTATTGAAGTATGTAAAAATATGTGATATGTTTAGATAGTTTAATGTTCTAATTCTTGCATGTATGCATGGGATGGGATTGATTGATTTACGGAAGGGGAGCAGGTCGCGAGGCGATCGGTGGCTTTGCCACATAGGTCACATAGTGATCGGTCTTTATGACAGGTAGCACAACTGTCGATATATTATTAAGGTCGCATAGTGATCGGTGGCTTCGCCACATAGGTCACATAGTGATCGGTCTTTATGACAAAGAAAGACAAATTGTCGATATATTATTAAGGTCGCACAGCGATCGGTGGCTTCGCCACATAGGTCACATAGTGATCGGTCTTTATGACAGGCAGCACAGTTGTTGATATAGTGTGTAGCGGATGGAGGGTTGATTGTAGGAATCCCCACGGTGTGATGGCTGGTACGGGGGTGTGCAAAGGATGGACTCATAGGTTTGGGATGGGCCATGTTGCATATTTTGTTACCCTTGTATACAGGCCAAGGCTCATAATGTGTTTGTGGGCCTCAAGCCTTTTTATGTGTTCTCGGGATTTGCACACTGAGTCTTGGTGACTCAACCTTTTCTTTTTCCCAACATTTCAGGTGAGTAGTAGATCGTGAACATGGGAGCCAAGGCAGACTCGAGGGGCCATCAAGTTTTATTTCTACAAATTATTTCAGGATTTCTTTAAGTTTATTTTATTTTTATTTGGGACTTTTGTTAAGGCCCCTAGTTTTTTATTCCACTAAGAAGTTTTCAATGTTATGCAACTTATAAATTTTATGTCAAGGTTTATTTATACTTAATAATACTAATATAAGATTTTATTTTTAAAATGTCACTTATTTACTCTAATAGTGTCTAATTAACTTACGACTTCTAAAACCAACAAGGCAAAAGTTTTCAATGTACAAGCCGTGACACGCCAGATCCAGTCGAAACGCATGGGCCGGGTTTGGGGTGTTACATACACGCCCGTACCAACCGTTCTCTCCATTGGGGATTTCTACAATCAACCCACACCGCTACATGCCAAGATGGCAATCATGCTGCTCATCAACTTATTATGGCTCATGGCCCTTATAACTGATCACGGCATTAGCCGCTACAGCATCTCAAGGTAAGAACCGCTACACATGTACATATAACTTCCTCCTTTCATTACCCAACCCATGCAATCACATATGAAAATTTACTTATAACATATAATCAGATTATTTACTAACCTGGCGGTCCACTTTTTACCCTCTTTGGGTTTCCATCATTTAACCAAGATTTTGGCATTTACCACAACATGTAAAACTTATAAGCATATAATTAATAGTTAGATCTAGCTGATGGGGAAGTATTACACACCTGATTCTTGTACTAATGCTTTCTCTACGTCTATGCTACTATCACTCGAGACTACCACTATCGGCCCACAATCTGACTTCGATGTCGGCCCACACCCCGATGGCCAATCCCACACTACCGAAATAGATCGCTTCTTGTAATTGGGTGTTGGTTTTGTAGATCCAACCTTTTCTGCCTGACTGTTATTCAAGTCCATCCTTAATCACTAAATCATTTAAACGATGAGATCTAATCACTTAACATCTATAATACTTAAATCGAATTCTTACCTAGTTAATCGAATCCCGAATGTCATTGAGAACACGCCATCTTCCTTCCTACATTCGGCCATCACTAAAAATAGTTAACCAAACCGATGATCGTAATCCATCTAAGACCTTAAGACATTTGGCCAAAGACAAAGGATAAGAAAGTGGCCATTCGGCCAAACCTACCCTTGACCACCTACCTTCGGCTTTTCACAAATCGACACTACAGATCTCAGCAAGAAAGGATTGGGCTTCCAAGATTAGAGAGTGAAATCGACAAGGCCTTAGAAAACCGATTCGGATTAGAAACTTGGTAAAAAGAATGAAGAAATCGAAAAGAAGCAAAATCCTGAAACTTACCAAATTAGAAAGGAGTACTCGGCTATGGTGCACCTTCAGGAAAATAAAACCACCCTTGTGGTTTCGGCTATGGAAGATGAGGGTATGATCAAAGGGATTCGACTTTTAGAAGAGATCTAGGAGAAAAGAGAAGAACTAGAGAGATTTCAGCTTTTGATAAAAATCCCGGAGGGATAAATTGGTATGGTTTCGGGTAGAAGGAAAAGAGAGAAGAGAGCAAGGAGATGCTTGAAAATTCGGCTAACTAAAGAAGAAGAGAAGAGAGAAAGAATAGGGAAGAAATTTTGGCAGAGAAAATATGAGAGCTTTAGCAATGATTTCAGCAGAAAAGAGAAGAATGAATAGCAAAATTTCAGCACATACACCTTAAGCCAAAATCGAATGCCCGTTTCCTTTCAAATTCCTCAAAGTTTCGGCTAACATTAAACACTTAAAGATGGCTCCTATCTTTCTAAGTTTACTCACCAAGAAGAGTCTTAACTAGCTCCAACACCTCCTTCCAATATCAGCTTTTTATTCACTTAATTAAAACAATAAAACTCCTAAAAGAAAATGCCTTATGCCGTCCCCTCCTAAGGCTCCTAAGTGCCAAATTTTTGACCCAAAACTTGGGCTTCTGGTGGCCACAAATTGGGCTTCTTCCCCTTGCCTTTTGACGCCAACTCCCCTCCTTCCTTATGGCATCCTCCCTTCTGGGCCACAAGCCCAAAATGTTCATTAAACTACTTGAAACTTTATTTTAACCCAAGTGAGCTTAAACAAAATATTTAATCTGGGCCTCTATTTTAAATACATGAAACAAACACCACATAAAAATGCACAGGCCCACCTTTAGGATGTTACAGTTCTACCCCCTTTAAAATAAATTTCAGCCTCGAAATTTACCTGATCAAAAGAGATGGGGATGTTGCTATCGTATAACATCTTCTGGCTCCCACGTCCATTGGGGAATCTTCACCGGCTGCAACAATCCCGAAGGCACTTGGTGTTCAGCTTTGACCTGCTGACACGTTAAACATTTCCCTACGAATTTCGTTACCTCTTTCTTTAGACCCGGCCACCAAAATTGCTCTCGTAAATCAATGTACATCTTGACTCCTCTAGGATGCATAGCATAAAGGCTACTATTCAATTCCTGAAGAATCATCTGCCGTAACTCTTTGTCTTTAGGCATACAAATCTTCCACGATAACACAGAATTCCATCCTTGTTCAGACTATAGCCCTCCATTCCACCATCCCTCACTCGCAATAGTCAAGCACTCAGGTCTTTATCTCCTATCTGTCTTTCCTTAACCTGACTTACCCATGTTGGCTTTACTTGCAACTCAACCAACAAACTCCCCGTCGTCGAATAAACTCGGATGAGCAAACATGGCTCTTATTACCTTATCGCTTAACGATCCGCGATATTCGCTTTACTGTGGTGGTATTCGATCGCATAATCCTTCAAGAGCTCGCCACTTACATTCACCTTACTTTAGACTTTTATGGTGGTATTCGATCGAACAATCATAATCCTTCAAGAGCTCGATCCAAGTCATACGTTGTCTTAAATTTAACTCTTGCATCAACACACACCCTTTTGGGTAAGAAGGTACTTTAGACTTAACACTCAAAGCTCTTCTCAAAGCTCTCTTTTTTGTCGGTCCATACAAACAATACTCCCTTCCTCAACAACTTAGTTAGAGGTGCCGCTATTAAAGAAAACCCTTTAACGAATCTTTGGTAATACCCTGCCAAACCTAAGAAACTCTGAACCCCCACCATAGACTTTGGCGATTTTCAATCCAATACAGCCTCTATCTTTCGAGGTCCACTCGATTCTCTACCAAACTACATGCCTTAGAAAAGTCACTTCCTTCAATGTAACTCACATTTATGAACTTTGCAAACAATCGCTTCTCCTCGAGTTTGCAACACCACACCTAAGATGTTCATCATGATCCTCCTCAGACTTAGAATAAACCAGGATGTCGTCGATAAACACCACGATGAACCGATCAAGATATGGTTCAAACACCGATTCATCATATCCATAAAGGCCGCTGGTGCGTTCGTCAACCCGAACGGCATTACCAAGAACTCATAATGCCTGTATCGAGTCTGAAATGCCGTCTTATGTATGTCTCCTTCTTTAACCTTTAATTGATGGTACCCAGACCTTAAGTCAATCTTAGAAAAGACTGAAGCTCCTTTGAGCTGATCGAACAGATCATCGATTCTCGGTAATGGATACTTATTTTTAATCGTCAACTTGTTCAATTGACGATAGTCCACGCACATACACATGGATCCGTCCTTCTTCTTCACGAACAGGATGGCGCTCCCCATGGAGACACGCTCGGTCGAATGAACCCACGATCCAATAGTTCCTGAATCTGAGCCTTGAGCTCCACCAACTCCTTCAGCGCCATCCTATAAGGAGCAATAGATACTGGAGCTATAGCCGGAAGTAGGTCTATTCCAAATTCCACCTCGCGATCTGGGGGTAATCCTGAAAATTCTTCCGGAAAAACATCCGTGAAATCCTTGACTATTCAAACCTCATCAACAGTCACCTCCTTAGCATCCAATACACTAATAAAAGCTAGAAATGCACTACTTCCTTTCCGAATCATCTTAATAGCTTTTAAGGATGATACCACGTTGGGCAAGTAATTCCTTCTTTCTCCTAACACAACCACCTCCCTGCCTTCCGGGGTTTCCAACACCATACTCTTATTCCCATAGTCCAACTTGGCACGATGCTTATTCAACCAATCCATTCCTAATATAAGGTCAAACTCTCCAAACGGTAATTCCATTAAATCTGTTGGGAATACCACCCCTTGAGTCTCTAAAGGTACCTCCCTAAGCAGTTTGTCCACTACCTTAGATTGTCCTAAAGGACTAGCCACAGTCATCTTCCTAGTGGTTATTTGAGAGGCTAAACTTAGAGTCTCAGATACTGAACTTGCAACATAGGAGTGGGTTGACCCAATGTCAATCAAAGTAAATAAAGGGTTATCAGTAATGAGAAATGTACCGGTTATAACATTCGGTGCATCACTATCCTCCCTTCGACGAGCTACATAAACTAAACCCAGCTTGCCTTGCATTTGTATTACCTACACCTCTGCCAGATGCTCCACGATCCTAACCGGATCCATTTCTTCCTCTAGCTGCACCTCTACCCCTTGGTCCAGGCTGATCACCTCTCCTAGTCTGGTCAGAACCTCGGCCCATTGGCTGCCTCCGATCCATCTGAGGATAGTCCCTCATCAAGTGTTCTGTGGATCCATACCTAAAGCATCCACGAGTTTTCATTCTGCACTCTCCATAATGGGTTCTCCCACATGTAGAACATGCTTGATTTTGGCCCGCTGGAGCACGAGCTGGCCAATCAGTCCTAAGCCTTTTCTGAAAATTTCCAGCTGCTCTAGAGAGTCCAAAACTTCTCTTACTCCTGCCCCGATCCTTATCCTTCTCTTGTCTCTCCACTCGTTTCACTTCTTCAGCTATTTTGACCTTATCCACCAAAACCGCAAAAATTCTCTCTCGCTGTGGTGCAATCAGAATTTTAGCTCATTCCGTAGCCCATCCTCGAACCAAACGCATCGTTCATACTCTGTTGCCATCATTCCCCGAGTGTAACGACTCAAACACAGAAACTCAGCCTCATACTCAGCCACAGATTTACTCCCCTGCACCAAGTTCAGAATGCTTTCCTTTGAGCATCCATGTAACTAGCTCCAACGTACTTTCCCTGGAATGACTCCTTAAAGAAATCACAGTCAATCAGGTCCGTGGCCGTACCCTCTTTCACCATGGGCCACCATTAGTAGGCCTCGTCTCGAAGAAGAGACACGACCCCCTTTAGCTTCTCCTCCACCGTGAAGTTTAGGTCATCCATTATACGTTTCACTGCCTCCAACCAGTATTCAGCAAAACTTGGGGATACGCCAGAGACTCCCCTAAATACTTCGGCCCTATTGCTCTTCAGCCTCTCAGGCACAGATTTGGGCTCCTATGCCCATACCAGCCTCAGCCACTCTTTCCAAAACCCTCAGTACAGCCTGAGACACCACGTCCTCTCCACCTGTCTGGTCCTAAAATTCCACCTCAGCAGCTGGTAGAATCAGTATCTCACTTTCGGACCCATTACTCGATCCTACGGGTTCTGACACGGTCATCCTACCTCTACCGCGACCATATGGCGGACGTCCTCTACCTTTTGTACTTATTCTTCTAATTCGCGTTTATCTGTTTTAAAAGTTTTATGAGTGATTAGTTGTTCCACTAATTATCCCGGACAATCTTATGAAACATAGTTTTTAAAAGTGATTCTTTCGAATTCGAACCTATCTACAGTTTTCAATCTTCCTAATTCTAAGGATTATGCACACACAACATTCATACAATTAACATCCATCACCTAAGGGCATTTTCATCATTTTGCTACCTAGGGGTATTTTCGTAATTTTATCCTATAGGGGTATTTTTGTAAAAAATTTTCAAAATATGGTTTAGGGTGTTTTTACAGAATAAGGGTATTTCGGTAATTTTCAACTCGGGGGTATTTCGGTAATTTTGTAAGTCAGTGGTAATTTGGTCATTTTACAAATTAGGGGTATTTTGGTCATTTTCCAAACAAGGGGTATTTTTGGTCATTTTGCAAAACCAGGGTTATTTTTACGAATCAAGGGTAATTTGGTGATTTCAGAACTAAGGTTTACTTTAGAATTTTACAAAACAAGAAGGCTGGTCCCGTTCGGGTTTTAATTGTAAGTTTTGGCCTGTCAACACGTACTCGTAACTAGGGTGAATAGTCACTATGCACCAGGTAGGATTCTAGTGAAAAGAAGGTGAGTCACTAGGACTGTTTAAATACCAAGCTTTCCCTGAATCCACTCCTAGACATGCATATACCTATTGCCACACTCTGTCATGGCTAAAGCGAACAATTACTATGCACCAGGTAAGATTCCAGCGAAGAGGAGGTGAGTCACTTGACTGCTTAAATACCAAGCTCTTCCGAATCTACTCCTAGACATGCATATGCTTATTACCACACTTTAGTCTTGTGACTTGTTTACAGGTTTTGTTTAATGAAGTTAAGTCTTATGGATTTTAGGAGTTGCTTGTTTAAGCCTAGAGACCATCAAGTTCTAACCTAAATAGTTTACATCCCATAAAACCTGTTAAGCCTACATTTATATCACAATCAGGAGTTCAGAATACTTACCCAGCAAACTTGGCCGGAGACGCAGGTGCCATGCTGAGCTAACAAACCTTTACTAAGAGAAACTCATATTTCAAATACCCATTTTTAGAAAATCTTTTGGGCCCAAAACCCCAAAGTTGAGTTTTAAATCGAGCTCTGATACCAATTTGTAACACCCCAAACTTGGCCCAAACACTATAACCGGATCTGATATGTTAGTAAGGAATTTTTTTGTAAAACCAATCGTGTTGATGAAAACCCAAATGTAATTTATATAAAATATGCCCTAATAATCAAAAGCCCAAAACTTAATTGCATGTCTTAGTTTAAAATTAAATAATAAAACCCATAATAAAACCAAAACTTAAACTAGTGGCCCATGGCCTTATTAAAACGAAGTTTGAATCCATAACATAAAATGCTTTTAAAAAAAAATCAAGTAGGGGCTTTTCGCCGGATCCACATATTCTTTTGCATGGCCACCTTGCGCTCCACCCCGGCCCGGTCCAATGCACTAATTGTCACCTAAAAGGTTAAGTTAATTGGGTGAGTCACGAGACTCAGTGTGCAACACTCATGCATCACTAGATTTGGGCCTCATAAAACATAGTAATAATTTCATTTACATGGATAACAAATAATATGCAAAACCTAACCCGTTTGCCTAGGTTTCCAACCACTACACGCCCCCGTACCAACCGTTCTCTCCATTGGGGATTTCTACAATCAACCCACACCGCTACACGCCAAGATGGCAATCATGCTACTCATCAACATATTATGGCCCATGGCCCTTATAACTGATCACGACATTACCACATAAAGATCTCACAGTAAGAAGAACGCTACACATGTACATATAACTTCCTCCTTTCATTACCCAACCCATGCAATCACATATGACAATTTACTTATAACATATAATCAGATTATTTACTAACCTGGTGGTCTGTTTTTTACCCTCTTTGGGTTTCCATCATTTAATCGAGATTTTGGCATTTACCACAACATGTAAAACTTATAAGCACATAATTAATAGTTAGATCTAGCTGGTGGGGAAGTATTACACACCTGATTCTCGTACTAATGCTTTCTCTACGTCTACGCTACTATCACTCGAGACTACCACTATCGGCCCACAATTTGACTTCAAGTCAGCCCACACCCCGATGGCCAATCCCGCACTATCGAAACAGATCGCTTCTTGTATTTGGGTGTTGGTTTTGTAGATCCAACCTTTTCTGCCTGACTATTATTTGAGTCCATCCTTAATTACTAAGTCATTTAAATGATGAGATCTAATCACTTAACATCTATAATACTTAAATCGAATTCTTACCTAGTTAATCGAATCCCGAATGTCGTTGAGAACACCTCACCTTTCTTCCTACATTCGGCCATCACCAAAAATAGTTAACCAAACCGATGATCGTAATCCATCTAACACCTTAAGACATTCGGCCAAAGACAAAGGATAAGAAAGTGGCCATTCGGCCAAACCTACCCTTGACCACCTACCTTGGCTTTTCACAAATTGGTACTACAGATCTCAACAAGAAAGGATTTGGCTTCCAAGATTAGAGAGTGAAATTGGCAAGGCCTTAGAAAACCGATTCAGATTAGAAACTTGATAAAAAGAATGAAGAAATCGAAAAGAAGCAAAATCCCAAAACTTACCAAATTAGAAAGGAGTACTCGGCTATGGTGCACCTTCGGGAAAACAAAACCACCCTTGTAGTTTCGGCTATGGGAGATGAGGGTATGATCAAAGGGATTCGACTTTTAGAAGAGATCTATGAGAAAAGAGAAGAACTAGAGAGTTTTGGCTTTTGATAAAAATCCGGAGGATAAACTGGTATGGTTTTGGCTAGGAAGAAAAGAGAGAAGAGAGTAAGAAGATGCTTGAAAATTTGGCTAACTAAAGAAGAAGAGAAAAGACAAAGAATAGGGAAGAAATTTCGGTAGAGAAAATATGAGAGCTTTAGCAGTGATTTTGACAGAAAAGAGAAGAATGAATAGCAAATTTTCAGCACATACACCTTAAGCCAAAACCGAATGCCCCTTTCCTTTCAAATTCCTCAAAGTTTCAGCTAACATTAAACACTTAAAGATGGCTCCTATCTTTCTAAGTTTACTCATCCCAGAAGAGTCTTAACTAGCTCTAACACCTCCTTTCAATATCAGTTTTTTATTCACTTAATTAAAACAATAAAACTCCTAAAAGAAAATACCTTGTGTCGTCCCCTCTTAAGGCTCCTAAGTGCCAAATTTTTGACCCAAAACTTGGGCTTCTGGTGGCCACAAATTGGGCCTCTTCCCCTTGCCTTTTGACGCCAACTCCCCTCCTTCCTTATGGCATCCTCCCTTCTATGCCACAATCCCAAAATGTTCATTAAACTACTTGAAACTTTATTTTAACCCAAGTGCGCTTAAACAAAATATTTAATCTGGGCCTCTATTTTAAACACATGAAACAAACACCACATATAAATGCACAGGCCCACCTTTAGGATGTTACAAGTAACTCTCCACGGTTCATAGCCACGGGCATGTTGTGAAGGTACACGGCCGTGCCCCCATTTCACATGGGCGTGTTCCCCAACTGTGGGAGTTTTGGCAGAATACTGGGATTTTGGGCACAGTGTGAGTACATAGGCGTGTGTGACTACACACGGGCGTGTGTGTAATCTAACACGGGCGTATACTCCCTATTTAAATGAAAGGAAATTTTATGGATCGTAAGGTTTCTATTATAGTCTCGATAGCCCTCGTAGGTACGAGTGAAGTCTTGTAGGTTGAATAAGGAGTTGTTGAAGTGACTTAAAAAGAGTAGTCGTGTTGAGCCTAAGTGGCAATCAAGTACTTTTGTACGGTAACGCCTCGTGCCCTATTTTGGCAGGAATCACGGGTAAGGGGTGTTACAATATAGATCAAGACAGACCTCGTACGGAGTTAGATTGGGGCAAAGGGAAAATCTTAGATTAATCACCTTCGTATCTACATATACTCGTCGAGGTAAGTTCGTGTAATTAAATCATGTATATATGTTTTAATCGAATTATAATTGTATTGTGAATTTCTTTACATACATACTGATTACATATCTAATGACGTACGACAATTATCGAGTCTCGTTTGAATCCTAGGAATACATAGGATACAAATGACATGTCATTAGGGTTTACATGATTTGGGTGCTAGTCCTGAACGTCCTACCGATGGCTGAGGTCTGGCATGTGTTGCAAATACTCCATAGCTTGTGTGAGCAGCATTGTGTAGCTACATTCTGACCCACAGCTCGTGAGAGCATATCGATTTACAACTCTTGAGAGCATATTGATCACAACTCGTGTGAGAATATTGATTTATAGCTCACGTGAGTATACATGTACAGGATTTGACGAATTACAGTTATATGATTTAGCACACTATGTGTGAGTTATCCCAGGTATCCAATGATATTCTAAATGGTTCAATGGGCATTATTTTGATATGAAATGGTAAGGGTTCATTACGGAATATTAGAGGGGTACATATGAATTATATGGAAATATTGTTACATGGTATATGGAAAATTGAATTGGATGATACATGTATATGAAATTTAATCAATTATTGTGCTCATCCATGATTATTGGTTTATATATGTATTTACATGGCTAACATGGTTGGTGTATATGTGCTTAGGCATTTGGCCAAATTGTGTTGGGATATGCTATGTTTACTTACCTATTATGTGATTAAATGGTAAGTAATGTTCTATGTTATATGAACTTACTAAGCTTAAATGCTTACTCTATGTTATTTTCCATGTTTTATAGTTAATTGGAAGCTCGTACGAGTTGGAAGCTTGTCAGAGTTATAATACATTATCTGTCGGCTCTTTTGGTACATTCGGTTGTTTAATTTTGGTTATAATGGCATGTATAAGTATTTTGGTTAATGTTGGCCATATATTTTGATTGTTGTTTTGGCCATTTAACATGACTTGTGATTTGGCATTCTGTTGATGAAATGATAGTTGAATGTGCATATTGTATAAGTCTTGCAACTTGTTGTTAATTGGTACTTTGATAAGCATGATCTAATTGGTTATTTGAAGCTAGTTATAGAATGACATTTTGGTACCAAATGGTTGTGTTTTGGTAAATAAATAAGTATTTATTCATGCAAATATGCATACAAATTAGTTGATTATTTGGTCAAATTGAATACATGATTAAACATGTTTATATATTGTCATTTGAGGTGCCTAAGGGCATATTGGTTGAATGATGTTATAACATATGTTTATGGCTTATTTATGCTTGATTTGGATGCCTTATTATGGCTTGTAAATATATGCAATGTTGATTTGGATGCCTTGTTATGCCTAATAGGGTGAGAAAATGGCTTGTAAAATGGCCTATTTTTGTCCACACGGGTAAAGACATGGATGTGTGTCTCAGCCGTGTGTTAGGACACAGTCGTGTGTCCCCTGTAGCTTTTAATGGGTTGCAAGCCAAGCTGTTACACGGCCTAGCACATGGCCTGGCACACAGGGGTGTGTTGTTACTTCGAAGGATACACGGCCTAGCACACGGGCATGCAGCTTGGCCATGTGACCAAGTTAGTGAGCTACACGGGCATGGACTCAAGCTGGGACACGGTCATTTGTCCCTATTTTGAATGCCCATATGGCCTGAGACACGGGCGTGTCTCTTAACCGTGTAAGTCACACGGCCGTGTGAACCCTGCAGTGTTGAAAATTTTCATTATTTTCTGAAAAATTCTATGACTTTCTGAATTAGTCTCGACATATTTCTAACGTGTCAAAACGTGAGAATGGCGATGCTAATGAAGTTGTGACAGGTATCTTTTTTATTACATTCAGAACTTGTTTATGCTTTGATAGATGTGGGATCTTCATATTCTTATGTTAATACCGAATTAATGATGGCTCATCCTTCAGGCTATAATCGATGAACTAGGCAACTAGGGTCCACCAAGAAAATCCAATAAGTTGCCCAGGTGCTATCTCATACTCATCAAGAACAAAGCAAAAGAAAGAAGTAAGGGGGAGATGAAACCCGACCTTGAATAGATGAAGCGGAAGAATGATACTGTTGGAAATGTCACTCAGTCGACACTCGCCTTGAATAAGGCTGCAATCTTAGGAAAAATTGGGAATCTGAATTCCTCGGATTCTAAAGTAACGGACCATTTCATCGTAGGATGTAGTATAACGAAAAGGGAAGGTCTCCACCAGAAAATGTATTCCACGGGCACTGGGCCCAACCCCATCACGCCATTGTTACCATCACAACCCTTTTACTATCATTTGTTGAGGTGGTTGACCCTCATGATCAATAAGTTTGTTCCTAACCATTTTGCAAATAATAAAAGAAAGGAAAAGAAAAAGGAAAGCCTTTAGAAATTACCTAAAAATCCTACGAGAGACAGTCAAGGAAAGAAGAAATTGAAATCAGATGTGAGAAATGGAGAAGTATAATTGAGGTAAATTTTAGAGTAACTTTATCAAAAAGGAAGAGATGGAGAATTTCAAACAAGACACCTCCTTACTTCACACCTCAATTTAAATAGTCAAACGTACAAGGGAAGTTTGGTTGAAATAACTTAGACGATTCAAATTCCTGAACTCGGTGGGTGACACCTGTAAAAGGGGGATGGGTTTCTTCCTAAATCCCTCAATATTTAGGAAGAGCAGGAATGTCTGCCAAAGCCAAACATTTATTAAGTATCTGTCGGAAGTAATACACACTCAAATAGACTTAGTCCCGTGAATTTGATGCAGTGTACACTAAACGTTCCAGCAAGAAGGCCGAGAAATCACTTTTTGATGGATAGCCTCTACTTGTGAAAAGTCTGGATCTACCACTTAGATGGAGTGGTTTAAAATGTTGGGAATAGACTAGACTACCCAGGTGAATAGGGAAGTTAGCCTCTAATTTAAGAGTGGGTTGTCTTAGGAAGGACAATTTCACCTGGAAACTCTCTAGATTTACCCTGAGCAAAAATTTTGAGGGCAAAATTTTCTTTAAGGATGGGGGAATTGTCACGCCCGAATTTATAAAATATCCAAACTCAAGGAAGAGTCGAGGAGTTGATTGAATAGTAATGGAAAGTTTAGGACATTAGTGAAAAATTTAAAGAATTAAGTGGCTAGTTAGGAGAAATATAGACTAATAATCTAGTTTGGTTAGATTGGGACCAATTAGTTACATAGTGGAAAACATAATAATTAGGACTGTGTGGCAGTGACGATCTATGAAGATCATGCCATAAGGATATATAAGTAGGAGGACGAGAGAAAGGGGAATTCCTTAATCCTATTTACACAATCTTCTTTTCAAAATTATCATCTTCTTCTTCAATCGTCTTAAAGAAGAAGCGGTTGTAACCACAAGAGGCTCTGCATGCTACAATAGTCATCGACATGGATGTCCAGTAAGGAGAAAAATCGAGGGACTGCTGCCAGGTCTAAGGAGACGATAACATTTGGGCAAGCCATGATGGCAAGGATAAGGAAACAAAGTGAGTTTTTACATTCTACTTTTGGGTGATAAGTGATGATATGTTGCTTGCATGAAATAGGGAATAAATGAATAATGTGGTTGAGTCATTACAAGCTTATTACTGCTACTTTAAGATAGATGATGAATAGATGCATGTATTGCATGATAACTGGGGGAAAACCTCTACAAGATAGATGAACTTAGGAAAGGAAATAGGGGGTGTAACACGTAGGTTTGTGCAAGTGTACATAGTCGTTATCAAGTAATAAGTAAAAGAGTTATCATCTCCACAGGGACTATGTATGTTAATCAATTAATTGTAAAATTAGAGTTAACAATCTAGTGATAAAAACACAATATTTTTTAGTGGTGTTATGTAAAAATAATTACTAAATGTAAGATGATCCCTAATGCAATTTTAATCTAAATGCAAAGTATGAAGTGAAATGTGTGAAATGAGCTTAGCAGAAAAAACACAAAATTCAACAATCAATAACATGAATAGGCTAGGATGATTACATCATTCAACTTAATTCATTTTTCTCATGCTTAATAGTGTTGGGAAAATATTCCATGGCAAATTAATCTTTCACGAGTCTTAAAACCAAATTAAGTCCTTTCAAAATCTTTTACTTAGCAAAACATGCATTTTACTAATCATATTAAACTAAGGGTTTCTTAGAATTCACATGAGGTAATAGGGACGGGTTAGGTTTGAAACAATTTAATCACATAAACCTAAAGACTATGCAAGATAATAGAGCTCGTTAAAGTTATTCTGAACCTTTAATTTAGTCTGGTTAGGATCTAAATTAAGCATGCACTTTTCAACTATTGTGTCCATTAGCCATCGTCTATTAGGATCACTCAGCTAATTCTAATGCACCCAATCATGTATGAATGAAATACATACTTGAGTAATTGGAAATATGATTAACTGAGGCACAAACACTATAAGCATGATTTAAACAAACTTCATTGAATTAATGAAATCATCCTAGCTAAACAGATTTAATCTACCATTGTTGATGACAAGATAGCAAAGCATGAAACACCCCAAACCCGGCCCACGAGCCTTGACCAGATCTGGTATGTTCCTTGAGTCAAAACGATTCAAATTCATTTGTTCTTTGGAAAACTTTGAGTAATTTTTAGAGAAAATTGGGTTTGTGTTGTGTTCGAGTTGTAAAGTTATTTATTTATTTTTTTTTTTTTGAAGTCTAGATTTTAATAAAACTTTATTATCAAAACAATAAGTTAAAAACGTTGCGAAGTTCTTAGAGTTCACTGTTTAAATTGAAAATCTCTTGAATTTAGGTGTCAAAACATTTTTCATTTATTATTAAGAAAAATTTACTTAACTTTAAATTAAACATCCAAAACATAATAAAGAAATTAAAAACGCATGCATAAACAGTTCATACTTAGTGGCCTTATTACATCAACATAAAACCCAAATTAAATTCAAAGCACTTAAAATAAAAAGTCCAAATAAAATATATTCATTGCTGAGCATGGCCACCACTAAGCTCCTCCGACCCGGTCCATCACTAATCGTCACCTAAAAAATAATCCCACAACGGGGTGAGTCAAACAGACTCAATGTTAACCACAAAATTAAATCCTAACAAATTCAGGCATATCAAATCATACATGTTCATATAGCATTCAAATAATATGATGCAAACCCAAACCCAAACCTAGATAGCCATCCGCTACACATCACCCGTACCAACCTGCACACCGTGGAGACTACTAAGTCAACCCTCCATCCACTACACACCATCGAAGGCAGTCGCTGCAGTCGACATGCTCATCGCCCTTATAAAATTTGTGGCATTGCCACCAGATAATATTTTGTGTCATGAGACACCACATTCAGATAATGTGACCGAAGTCACCACATTCAGATATCATGACATAAGTCACCACATTCACTTCCCCTTTCATAATATCCCATATGCCCCATATCCTACAAATATTCACTAACCACGTCATATCCCTTATTCACATTCTTTTAGTTTCACATGTGCCATAACAGATCATATTATAATCCTAGTAGGAGTAGGAAAACATACCTGAGTACTTTGTACCATTGCATGGTACCTTAGCCATATTCACATTATTTTAAGAGCACACATATATTTATATTAAACGTTGCCATAGATCTGATTAAGAGATAGCGTGGGGGGTACACACCTGGTATTCTTAACGCTTTATTGAAATTCGAAAACCTGATCTAGTGCTTTAGATCCTTTATTCCTTGTTGCCGATTTGACTACTAATCAAAATCCAAAACTTGTAGTGTTTCCTCTTTATAATCGGCTAACCACTAGATCCATCAACTTGGTTAGTTTTCGGCTTAAACAAATAAGAAATAGATCTAAATACTAAATTAGGGCATTGGCGAATATTCATGTATACTTACCTTACGATTCTTAGATCCCAAGATTATCACTTCCTTGTAGTCTTGTCGAAATCCCTATAGATATATGTTAGATAAATTTCTAACTTCTAATCATAACGAATGCCCTTGGACGAATGTTACACATGCCTTACCTTAGATATTGAAGTCCCGAAACCTCCTTATGGTCGACTAGAGACAGATCCCAAAGAGTCCTTCATGGGTTCGCCAAAGACATTAATAGAGTTAGATTCTAGTTTAAGCCAAAAAGAAAAGAATGGAAATCGAATGACAATTGGCCCTTACCCTTAATACAAAAGTCGTGACACCTTTGCTTGAAGCCCTCAAAGATTCGACTATGAAGACTAGCTAGTGCTCAAAAGATTTTGGCTTTTGAGATTTAATGGAGTAATCGACTTCACAAGGATGAAAAAGAGAGAGATATGAGCTTTAGGAAGAATCGGCAATGGTTATTTTAGGGAGGGGTTTCGGCTAGAGTAAGAAAAGAAAAAAATAAAAGTGATAGCTTAGAAGGAAAAGAGAAAGCGCAAGAGGCTAAATTGCTTAATGACATTTGGCTATCCCCTTTACTACTCTAAGGCGAATTTGCCACCAAGGACTCCCTTGGCCGGCCAACTCCTTCCCCCTATCTCATCCCTTGTTTTTCTCCTTATCACTTTATTTAAAATAATTAAAAAAAATAAAACCACCATTTATCCTTACCTTAGCCGAAATTTTCAAGGAATTTAAGCACATCTTAAACTCTCTTAGAGACTCCCATGTCGTCCATCTCTTCCTCATATTGCCGCAAAAATAAAAGCTTTATTTAGCTTCCCATGCGACTCGATCCTAGGTCATTCCTCATAGCCCATGGCGTCATTTCCAGAGGCCCTAAGTGGCACCTCCAAGCCAATTTTCCAAGCCCCTTTTCCAAGCCCGTTTGTGTGTCATACTTTCCCTTCATTTTCTCTTCAAACCCCCTTGCTTCAGTTCTCCCCTTTTTAACTTAAAATGTAATATTTTCTACGGCATTTCCCTATATTCCAAGGTTCCAAAAATTCACATAACACATTCATAATACATAAGACATGCTATTTCATATAATTAAGCAAAAATGCACAAGCCCATTTTCGGGATGTTACAGTTCTACCCCCTTAAAATAATTTCATCCTCGAAATTACCTGGCTGAAACAAGTGAGGGTGTTACTGTCGCATTGCCTCTTCTGGCTCCCACGAAGCTTCCTCCGATCCATGATTGCGCCATAACACTTTGACTAGAGGAACTGATTTCCTTCGCAATAATTTCACGTCCCGTTCCAAGATCTGAAAGTCTGACCTTAGCTCCACCTCTTCAACTGGTACCACATGAGATGGATCCGATCGATAACAACGTAGCATGGACACATGGAATACGTCGTGTATTTGCTTCAATTCCAAAGGCAACTCTAACTGGTATGCAACTGGTCCAACTCGCTTCAATACCCGATAAGGTCCTATAAACCTTGGACTTAACTTCCCTTTTCGACCAATTCTCATCACCTTCTTCCAAGGCGAAACTTTAAGAAACACTCGATCTCCCACATCAAATTCTATCTCCTTCCGTTTGAGATCTGCATATGACTTCTGCCTATCAGATGCTTCTTTTAACTGCGCCCTAATTACCTCAACCTTTTCCTCAGATTCTGCCACAATCTCTGGACCCAAAACTCGACGTTCTCCTAACTCTGTCCAACACGTAGGAGTTCGACACTTCCGACCATACAACGCTTCATACGGTGCCATCCGAATACTAGCCTGATAGCTGTTGTTGTAGGCAAATTTCGCTAACGGCAAATAGTCTTCCCAACTTCCTCTGAAGTCCATCACACAGCCCCTCAACATATCTTCTAGCACTTGGATTACTCGTTCAAACTGCCCATCCGATTGTGGGTGAAAAGCCATAGTGAAGTCCAATTTGGTGCCTAACGTCTGATGTAGCGCTTTCCAAAAGCGAAGTAAACCTTGGGTCCCTATCGAGATAATTGACACCGCACTCCATGCAACCTTACAATTTCCGCCACATACAACTTTGCCAACTTCTGCAAGGAATAATCAACTCTTACCGGAATGAAATGCACGGACTTTGTCAAACGGTCCACTATTACCCATACCGAGTCCTTCTTAGTAGGCGTAAGAGGAAGCCCACTGACAAAGTCCATGGTAATTCTCTCCCACTTCCACTGCGGAATCATTATCGATTGAAGCAATCTGACGGAACACGGTGTTCACCTTAACTTGTCGACACGTCAAACACTTACCGACAAATTCAGAACTTCCTTCTTGAGACTGTGCCACCAAAAGCTGCTCCTTAGATCTCTCAGTACAACTTAGTGCCTCGGGATGCATAGCATAAGGGCTACTATGCGATTCTGAAGAATCCTCCGTCTTAGGTCCTTGTCCTTAGGTATACAAACTTTACCCTTGAAACACAACACTCTATCGCTATTAATACCATAATCCTTCAACTCTCCATTCCGTACTTGTCTGATCTTAACACTTAGATCTTCATCCAACAACCGACTCTCTTTCACCTCTTTCACCATGTCACAACTTGCGCTCTGCCGCCACAGACTTCCATCATCATTCAAGCTCGGATGTGCGAACATCGCCTCGAATCGACACAACCTTCCCACTTAGGGCATCCGCCACTACATTCGCCTTGCCGGGTGATACTCTATAGAATAGTCATAATCCTTGAGAACTCCACCCATCTTGTTGTCTCGATTCAACTCCTTCTGAGTCTACAAATACTTAAGGCTCTTGTGGTCTATGTAGATCACCGACTTTTCTCCATAAAGATAATGCCTCCATACCTTAAGAGCAAAGACCACTGCCGCCAATTCCAATTCATGCGTCGGGTAGTTAATCTCATGAGGCCTTAATTGTCGAGACGCATAAGTAACTACCTTCCCCTCTTGTATTAACACGCATCCCAATCCTGTATGAGAAGCGTCATAATACACCATGAAGTCCCTTCCTGCCTCAGGCTGAATCAGAACTGAAGCTTCAGTCAAGACCCTCTTAAGCTTCTCAAAGCTCTCTTGTTGCTTCTCTGTCCATACGAAAGGTACTTCCTTCCTCAGCAACTTTATCAAAGGTGCGACTATCGATGAGAACCCTTCCACAAATCTTACGTAGTATCCGCCAATCCCAAGAAACTACGAATCTTAGCCATCGACTTAGGTGGTTTCCAATCCAACACTGCCTCAATCTTTCGAGGATCCACCCTTATTCCTTCTGCGGATATCACATGTCCCAAAAACGCAACTTCCTTCAGCCAAAATTCACACTTGCTAAATTTGGCATAGAGCTTACTCAGCACTTGTAACACAATCCGAAGGTGCTCATCGTGCTCCTCTTCAGACTTGGAGTACACTAGGATGTCGTCGATGAACACAACGACTAACCTATCCAAGTAGGGTTGAAAAACCTGGTTCATCATATCCATGAAAGTGGCTGGGGCGTTCGTCAATCCAAACAGCATCACTAAGAACTCATAGTGCCCGTATCTTGTTCAGAAAGTCGTCTTATGGATATCTGCCTCCTTCACCTTTAACTGATGATATCCTAACCTTAAATCGATCTTTGAGAAAACTGCGGCCCCCTTAAGTTGATCGAACAAGTCGTCTATCCTTGGCAATGGGTACTTGTTCTTGATGGTTAGCTTATTCAACTGACGGTAATCTATGCACATACGCATAGTTCTGTCCTTCTTCTTCACAAACAGAATCGGTGCTCCCCATGGAGACACACTGGGTCGAATAAACCCACGATCAAGTAACTCTTGGATTTGAGCCTTGAGCTCAACCAACTCCTTTGGTGCCATTCTGTAGGGGCAATTGACACATGAGCTGTTCCCGGTAACAAATCAATTTCAAACTCAACCTCCCTGTCTGGGGGTATTCCAGGTAATTCCTCCGAAAAGACATCCACAAAATCCTTTACAGCTCAAACTCTACTAACTCCCCCTTCTTTTCCATCCAACGTACTAATGAAGGTCAAAAACGCCTTGCACCCTTTCCGAACCATCTTCTCAACCTTAAGTGATGAAACTACATTAGACAAGTAGTTTCTTCTTTCTCCTATCATAATGACCACCTCATCCTCTGGGGTCCTTAACTCCATTCACTTAGCTGCACAGTCCACCACAGCCCAATGTCCCACTAGCCAGTCCATACCAAATATGAGATCGAATTCTCTGAAGGGAAGTTCCATCAAGTCGGCAGAAAATACTACGCCTTGAATTTCTAAAGGTACACTCCGAAAGATCTTATTCACCACTACAGTTTGACCTAGTGGGCTTACTATAGTCATCTCCCTATCAGAAAGTTCAGAGGCTATGTCTAGAGTTTCAACTACTCTATATGCAACATAAGAATGGGTCGAGCCCACATCAATTAAAGCAACATAAGGCTTGCCATAAATAAGGAACGTATCGGTTATAACGTCCGGTGCGTCTCCATCCTCTCTCTGGCGAACCGCATAAACCAAACCCGGCTGTCTTGCCTCAGTATTAGCAACACCTCGACCTGGTGTTCCACGTTGTAACACCCTAAAAATCTGAGTATTTAAATTTGCATGATTTTGGTGTTTAGATTTTAAAGGAAAAATCTTTTATTTTAATTTGGTGCTTATTGAAGTCTTTGAGAGGGTAAAGCATAATTTGAGGAAAGAATAAAATTTATTAATTGAGAATTTATTGAAGTGAAACAAAGGTGATTAAGACTTAAGCTAAATTATGTGCTAAAAGTGTCATAAAATGAGCATATGGCATGGTGGAGTTGGCGCATGGGTTCTAGCAAGGGGAAGAGGTTCGAATCCTTGTATAGCACCTAGATAAAATTTTTTGTTTTAATTTTACGCTCATGGATAGGAAGTGTCGGCAATGATCAATTAAGGAAGGTGTTGACCATGTTATTTTTGGTTAGTGTATCAATGGATTAAGGAAACAACTAACTTATGGCATGGAATCAAAGGTTTAAGGAAAGATAGGGGAACATAAGGCACATATCAAGGGAAATTTTGGAAAGAAATCATGGCCAATTGACCATGTGCTGGACGGTAATTTGGTATAGGAGGGAGCCTAAATTTTGAGTTAGTTTTGGTTGAGAAATTCTTTTCTCTCTTTGGTTGTTCTTTGCACTTTGTGCGAATTTTATTTCCTCTCCTATCAACATTCTTCTTGGCGAATTTTGCATTTGGTAAAGCCAAAATCTTTTGACCATTTGGTCACTTTTATTCATCTTGTTAATTTTCTTTTGTATTCTCCTTGTCAGAAATCATCCATACCAAAAATCAGTCTCTTCTTTTTTCTTTTGCCATGGCGAATGCACTAACTCCTAAAGGTCTATTTTTTTCTTTCATCTTCTTTTCTCTTTGAAATCAAACTACCTCATCACCATCTCCTTCTCATATTCTAATTATTTCAATCAAAGATTCTTCATCAAACATTCCTTTGGCCGAATGCTAGAGTGCCATAATCGAAATTTATTTTCTCTTTTCTTGGTTGCATAGCCGAATTCTCCAACTCTCACAAACACCATCCTCAATCTTTTCTTTTCGATCGTGGATCATAGGTAAGGGGTTCTTCTTTTTCATTTTCGTTTTAATAAGTGATATTATGGCGAATATCATTGGCTTATTGAGGGTCTTTTGGATTGATATAGCGTTCATACTAATAACGTTTCTTTTCGTTATTATTTAGTGCAATAACGAGATTGGAATTCAAGTGATCGGAGAATCGTGGAAACGTTGGAAACGTTTCATTGTGGTAAGGAAATCCTACTCTTTAAAATCTCTAGAATTATTGATATTATTTTAGATCTAACTAAATTCCTTTGGATCTTGAAGACTTTCAAAATAGGGAAGAAAAGGCGGTGTTTAGTTATCGTAAGAGGGTGGATCAGTAAATCCCCATTCAAACGAAGAGCGCTTTGGCAGATCCGGATTTTCCACGGGTTGCGGGCCATCTTAGAAGGAAGTCCATTATTCAAGTGGTACGAACTTCCGAACCATTATACGTTGGTGGATTCTCGACGTGAATCTAATCATTAAACGAAGGAAAACCGAAAATCGAAGTGATTCAAAATCAAGAGGGTAAGATTTTGGATCCATTATCGATTATGATTATTTTCTGAATTAGTTGTCTAACGAATCAAAATATATTTTAGGTGCCGAGGAGCGAGAAGGGTTAGTACTCACGGTATCGAGGTGTGTAATTTCACACTCATTATTTTGGTTGGATGTCAAATTTCAGATGGAAGTAAATCGTAAAAGCGATTAGATCGGTAAAACGTAAAATTTATATTTTGACGAAAATGCATAAAACGACTAAATCGTGAAAATTTGAAACGCTCGAGAAATTAATTGTTATTATGAAAATTGGATGTTTCGTGAAAATGGGCCGTAAATACTCTAGTTCGTGAAAATGGTAGTAAATACTCTAGTTCGTGAAAATGGGCCGTAAATACTCTAATTCGTGAAAATAGGCCGTAAATACTCTAGTTCGTGAAAATGGGCCGTAAATACTCTAGTTCGTGAAAATGGGCCAAAATACTCTAGTTCGTTAAAATTTAGCCAAAACACTCTAGTTTGGTAAATGGGCCAAAGCCCACTAAACTGTTAAATGGACAAATTGCTATAATTATGGGCCAAATGAAATGTTATTGATAAACCCACCATGTTATGTATTGTTAATAAATTTTATATTTTAAAGTACATGTATAATTGCATGGGTGGGATATATGAAGAAGAATGGCGATTGCCACAATATCGACTTATTGCCTCTAGTTGGTGGCTCTGCCACAATATCGACTTATTGCCTCTAGTTCGTGGCTTCTTACAATATCGACTTATTGCCTCTAGTTCGGTGGCTATGCCACAATTATAAAAAGGCTTAATGCCTCACGATTGGTGTGATGGCGGGGTGGGTTGACTTGATCCCCACAGGTGTGATGGTTGGTACGGGGTGTTAGCGGATGGATATTAGGTATGAAATTTGGGAATTTCATTTTACATGCATTATTAATTGTGTTAATTCATGATATATTGTTGAATTCGAATTGGGCTCAAGCCAAACATTATGTCCCGATAATCGGCCCAATAATGGTGGTAGGTGAGTTACACATTGAGTTCTAAGTAACTCATCCCTTTAAATTCTTTCCATCTCGGTAATGGAAATTGATGTGGACTTGGGCGAGGATGACTTCGTGGAGGCCATCTGCGAGAGAGGGTTATTTAAACTCGAACTTTCAATAAATATTTTTTATGGATTATTGTAATAAGGGCCTCTATAATTAATTTATGGATTTTATGTGTGATTGGGTTTTAAACTAAACTTTGGACTTTTTAATTAAGGGTGTGATTTTATGATGCTTTATTTAAAATAAATTTTGGTTTTCAAGTATATGAAATTCTTTTATAAATATTTTATTATAGTCAATTCATTAACAAACTATTTAAAAGTTTTGATAATACAATGATTTTCAACTAATGTTTTCAAATATTATCAAATTCAAATACTCTTCTATTTATTTATTTTAAAACCTGAAATTTATATTGAAGTTTTCAACTTATTGCAAATTTAAAGATAATTCGATTCATGTGACAAACCAAATCTAGTCTCAACGCATAGACCGGGTTTGAGTGTTACATTTAGTGGTATCGAGCCCAGCTTCAAAAACTACTACGTGGTTTGGGTTCAAAAATAATTTCGTATGAAAACGCCGTTGATATTTTTAAAGATCAGTATGGCACCACAAGCATCCGGCAACAAGTCAAGTAAGTATTATTGCTTAATGATTACTATGATATGATCATAGGAACACTCTAGAACTTCTAGTTTTAGACATGAAAAACTGTAGAGATTGAGACTATAGGATATGTTGCGAAAAACAACTTTATATCTCAAATCTCATAAAATATCGTTAATAAACACGAAACAAAATTTCTGATTCATAAAACTTGTAATCAGATAAACGAACAAGCTATCATGAGCACTAGAGGACGTGGTCGTGGACGCGGTAGACGTGGCCGTGGTAGAGGCCGAGGTGCTACAACTGAAGCACCAAATCATATGCAGTGGGCCTTTGCGTCAATAGAAAGTGAGACCGGATCACGTGACCACGTGGAAGAAGATAATGCATTGACTCGAGCAATGCTACGAGTCTTGGAAAGGTCATTGGAACTAGAATTGGGCCAACAACTCGTGGGTCAATTTCAGAGCGACTTAAAGGCGAATAATGCGAAGTTTTGAGAGGTGTCTCGGTGTAGCTCGAATGTGGTGAATCTTGGCTCAAGGCGTGGAACGGATTATGGATGATATGGAATGCGGTGAGCAAAAAGCGAGGAGGCTGTATCCTTATTGAGAGATGAGGCGTGTCGATGGTGGCTCATTCATTAGAGAAGGCACTGAAGCATCGATTAATCGGGAATTCTTTAAAGCGCCTTCCAAGGAAAATACGTCGGAACAAGCTATGTAGGCGCTCGAAGGAAGGAATTTCGAATCTTGTCCAAGGAAGTAAGGCCGTGGCGACATATGAAGTCGAGTTTTTACGTCGAGCCGTTATGCGGGACAATTGTAGCAAGATCATGAAGCGTTGTATGCGTTTGAGGATGGACTTAATAATGAGTGAGGGTTCGATTGCTCCACAAGTTAGAAATTTTTCGACTCTTGTGGAGAAGGCTAAAATAGCGAAGAGGCTAAGAACTCGAACAACGAGCCAAAAAGATCCGAAACAAGAGAGACACAATGATCTGGTTCTTCCAAGAGATTTGAAGAAACCGGAATGATGAATCAGTTCAAAGCGAGAACCCGATAGCAAATAATCAAGTCGAGATTGCACTTGAGTGTGGGAAGAGACATTTTGGGGAATGTTGGAGGAAAAGCGAGGCGCATGCTACAAATGCGGTTCAATGGAACATCATTACAAAAGTTGTCCTCGACGAATGGATACGACTCAAGAAGTCCGTAATAATGATGCACAGCCGGCCAGAGGTAATCAGCAGCCACCGAGAGGTCGTGGACCAGGTCGTGGTGGTAATGAAATTTGGACGTGGTCGAGGTGCACCGGTCGAGGCAATGGTAATAGAGAAATGGATGCAAGACGACTGGATCGGTTTATGCGGTTAGACGCCATGAGGACGGTAATGCACGATGTGATAACTGGTACGTTCTTCATTTTTGATGTACCTGTTATTGCTTTAATAGATATCGGCTCTACTCATTCATACGTAGCTAGTGCCATATCTGGAAACACAATTTAGAATCCAAAATTATCGAAAATGAGATAGCGGTGATTAGTCCTTTAAGAGGTCAATAGCATTAATAAAATATTTAAAGACGTGCCCTTAAAAATCCAAGAGGAAGTATTCTTAGCAAATTTGATGGAACTACCTTTGGTGAGTTCGATCTCATTCAGGCATGGATTGGTTGGTTAACCATCGGTGCAATTGGATTGTCTGAAAAATGAATGTCGATGGGACCTCGGATGATAAGGAAGTCATAATGATTGGTGAGCGAAAGAACTATCGGCAAATGTGGTATCGCATTAAAAGTGAGAAGTTGGTGCGGAAAGGATACGGAGCATTCCTAGCCTTTATGCATCTTTGTGGATGCCAAGGAATTATCCGTGAATGATGTGAGGACGGTGAAGGAATTTCCGATGTATTTCTGAAGAACTTCTGGTATACCTCGGATCGGAAGTAGAATTTGGCATTGAGCTTTTGCAGGGACGACTCCAAAGTGTCCATTGCTCCCTATAGAATGGCGCCGAAAGAGTTGGTGAGCTCAAAGCTCAAATTCAAGAATTCTTTGGATCGGGATTCATTCGACCAAGTGTGTCTCCGTGGGAGCACCGGTCTTGTTCGTCAAGAAGAAGGATGGATCGATGCGTATGTGCATTGACTACGAGACAGTTGAATAAATTGACGATCAAGAATCGGTATCCTCTGCAGAAATTGACGACTGTTTGATCAATTAAAAGAGCTTCAGTTTTCTCCAAGATTGATTTAAGGTCGGGTTATCACCAACTTAGGGTGAAAAAGCGGACATTTATAAGGCGGCATTTCGGACACGCTACGGACACTATGAGTTTGTAGTGATGCGTTTGGATTAACTAATGCACCGGTGCATTTATGGACATGATGAACCGAGTCTTTCAACCATATTTAGACCGGTTTGTGGTAGTGTTCATAGATGATATATTGGTTTATTCGAGAAATGAGGAGGAACATGACCAAGCATTTGCGGATAGTATTACAATTACTTCGTGATAAGCAATTGTATGCCAAATTTGGTAAATGCGAATTTTGGCTAAAGGAGGTGACTTTCCTTGGTCATGTAGTATCGGTAGAAGGAATAAGGGTGGATCCTCGGAAAATTGAGGCTATTCGGATTGGAAACCACCAACATCGATAGCTAAAATTCGAGTTTCTTGGGTCTAGTTGGATACTATAGGCGTTTTGTAGAGGGTTTTCGTTGCTTTCGCACCTAACTAAACTCATTGCGAAAGGAGCTCCGTATATCCGGGAAAAGCAAAGAAGAGAGTTTTGAGAAATTAAAGAAGATCTTGTGAAGCTCGGTTTTAATTCAACCCGAGGTGGAAAGAGTTCTTGTTTATTGTGATCGTCTCACACAGTGCAGGTTGTGTATTGATGCAAAATGGAAAAGTGGTGGCCTATGCTTCTCGTCAATTGAGACCACACGAAGTAAACTACCCTACTCATGATTTGGAGTTAGCTGCCGTTGTCTTTGCTCTAAAGATTTGGAGGCACTATCTCTATGGTGAGAAGTCCATAATCTACACGGATCACAAGAGTCTTAAATACCTCCTTACCCAGAAGGAATTGAATTTAAGACAAAGAAGATGGGTAGAATTGTTAAAAGATTACGATTTCTCCATCGAGTACCATCCTGGAAAGGCTAACGTGGTAGCTGACGCGTTAAGTCGTAAAGGCGGTATCTCGAATTAAAACCTTTGTTTGCCCATTTGAGTGCATGACGAGGATGGCGGTTTGTTAGCGAACTTGGTGAAGCCACTGTGGGTGGAACAAATCAAGGAAAAGCAGACATCGAGATAAGAAGTTGGGACCTTTACTTGACAAGTTGAAAATGGTGAAATTGAGGATTTTGGAATAAACACGGAGGGTGTGTTGTGCTTTCGAGGAGAGTATGCATGCCTAAGGACTTAGATCTAAGGCAATTGATTCTACGGAGGCGATAGTAGCCCTTATGCTATGCATCCGGAGGAAATAAGATGTATCGAGATCTCCGTGAACAGTATTGGTGGCCAGGGTTGAAGCGTGAGATTACAGAGTTTGTGGGAAAATGTTTGACTTGTCAGCAAGTGAAGGCAGAACATCAATTACCGTCTGGATTGTTACAACCGATAAAGATTCCTCTTTGGAAATGGGAGCGGATAACTATGGATTTTGTTAGTGGGTTACCGTTAACACCTACTAAGAAAAATTCCGTTTGGGTAATTGTTGATCGGTTGACGAAGACTGCTCATTTCTTGCCAGTTCGTACGGATTATTCATTGCAGAAGTTGGTGAAACTTTACGTATCCGAAATTGTGAAATTGCATGGGGTACCGATATCTATTATATCGGATAGGGACCCTAGGTTTACATCACGATTCGGAAAGCTCGCATGAAGCCTTGGGAACAAAGTTGAATTTCAAGATCGGCTTTTCATCCTCGGTCGATGGTCGATCCGAGAGAGTAATTCAAATATTGGAAGATATGTTAAGAGGATGTAATCGACTTGAGGGTAGTTGGGAGGATTATCTACCACTGGCGTAATCGCGATATAACAAAACTATCGGTCTAGCATTGGATGGCACCTTACGAGGCATTGTATGGTCGTAAGTGTCGCTCTCCTATTGTTGGACCGAGTTGGGCGAAAGGCGGATGTTAGGTCTGAGATGATATCGAGGCAGAGGATAAGGTAAAAGTTATTCGAGCACGGTTGAAAGAAGCCTCGGATAGAGTAAGTCGTATGCAGATCTGAGCGAAGGAACATCGAGTATAGTGTGGGAGATCGGGTTTTCTTGAAGGTATCTCCTTGGAAAAAGATCTTTAGATTCGGAAGGAAGGGCAAGCTAAGTCCTAGATATATTGGACCTTATCGTGTCTTTGAAGCGTGTTGGTCGATGGCATATCAGTTGAGTTACCTCCGGAGTTAGATCAAATTCACAATGTCTTTCATGTTTCCATGTTGAGGCGTTATAGATCGGATCCTTTGCACATTATACCGGTAGAGGAATTGGAGTGAATTGATTTGTCCTTTGAAGAAGAACCGGTGGAAATCCTAGAAGCGAGATGTCAAGGTATTAAGGAAGAAAACCGTGCGTTGGTCAAAGTTCTATGGCGTAACCACGAGTGGAAGAAGCTACGTGGGAGCCAGAGGATGCAATTCGGCAACAATACCCTCACCTTTTTCAACTGTAAATTTCGAGGACGAAATTTTCTTTAAGGAGGTAGAGTTGTAACACCCTAAAAATCGAGTATTTAAATTTGCATGATTTTGGTGTTTAGATTTTAAAGGAAAAATCTTTTATTTTAATTTGGTGCTTATTGAAGTCTTTGAGAGGGTAAAGCATAATTTGAGGAAAGAATAAAATTTATTAATTGAGAATTTATTGAAGTGAAACAAAGGTGATTAAGACTTAAGCTAAATTATGTGCTAAAAGTGTCATAAAATGAGCATATGGCATGGTGGAGTTGGCGCATGGGTTCTAGCAAGGGGAAGAGGTTGAATCCTTGTATAGCACCTAGATAAAATTTTTGTTTTAATTTTACGCTCATGGATAGGAAGTGTCGGCAATGATCAATTAAGGAAGGTGTTGACCATGTTATTTTTGGTTAGTGTATCAATGGATTAAGGAAACAACTAACTTATGGCATGGAATCAAAGGTTTAAGGAAAGATAGGGAACATAAGGCACATATCAAGGGAAATTTTGGAAAGAAATCATGGCCAATTGACCATGTCTGGACGGCAATTTGGTATAGGAGGGAGCCTAAATTTTGAGTTAGTTTTGGTTGAGAAATTCTTTTCTCTCTTTGGTTGTTCTTTGCACTTTGTGCAGAATTTTATTTCTCTCCTATCAACATTCTTCTTGGCGAATTTTGCATTTGGTAAAGCCAAAATCTTTTGACCATTTGGTCACTTTTATTCATCTTGTCAATTTTCTTTTGTATTCTCCTTGTCCGAAATCATCCATACCAAAAATCGGTCTCTTCTTTTTTTTCTTTTGCCATGGCGAATGCACTAACTCCTAAAGGTCTATTTTTTTCTTTCATCTTCTTTTCTCTTTGAAATCAAACTACCTCATCACCATCTCCTTCTCATATTCTAATTATTTCAATCAAAGATTCTTCATCAAACATTCCTTTGGCGAATGCTAGAGTGCCATAATCGAAATTTATTTTCTCTTTTCTTGGTTGCATAGCCGAATTCTCCAACTCTCACAAACACCATCCTCAATCTTTTCTTTTCGATCGTGGATCATAGGTAAGGGGTTCTTCTTCTTCATTTTCATTTTAATAAGTGATATTATGGCGAATATCATTGGCTTATTGAGGTCTTTTGGATTGATATAGCGTTCATACTAATAACGTTTCTTTTCGTTATTATTTAGTGCAATAACGGAGATTGGAATTCAAGTGATCGGAGAATCGTGGAAGCGTTGGAAGCGTTTCATTGTGGTAAGGAAATCCTACTCTTTAAAATCTCTAGAATTATTGATATTATTTTAGATCTAACTAAATTCCTTTGGATCTTGAAGACTTTCAAAATAGGGAAGAAAAGGCGGTGTTTAGTTATCGTAAGAGGGTGGATCAGTAAATCCCCATTCAAGCGAAGAGCGGTTTGGCGGTCAGGGATTTTCCACGGGTTGCGGGCCATCTTAGAAGGAAGTCCATTATTCAAGTGGTACGAACTTAGAACCATTATCGTTGGTGGATTCTCGACGTGAACGAATCATTAAGCGAAGGAAAACCGAAAATCAAGTGATTCAAAATCAAGAGGGTAAGATTTTGGATCCATTATCGATTAAGATTATTTTCTGAATTAGTTGTCTAACGAATCAAAATATATTTTAGGTGCCGAGGAGCGAGAAGGGTTAGTACTCACGGTATCGAGGTGTGTAATTTCACACTCATTATTTTTGGTTGGATGTCAAATTTCGGTATGGAAGTAAATCGTAAAACGATTAGATCGGTAAAACGTAAAATTTATATTTTGACGAAAATGCGTAAAAACGACTAAATCGTGAAAATTTCGAAACGCTCTCGAGAAATTAATTGTTATTATGAAAATTGGATGTTTCGTGAAAATGGGTAGTAAATACTCTAGTTCGTGAAAATGGGCCGTAAATACTCTAGTTCGTGAAAATGGGCCGTAAATACTCTAATTCGTGAAAATAGGCCGTAAATACTCTAGTTCGTGAAAATGGGCCGTAAATACTCTAGTTCGTGAAAATGGGCCAAAATACTCTAGTTCGTTAAAATTTAGCCAAAACACTCTAGTTTGGTAAATGGGCCAAAGCCCACTAAAGCGCTAAATGGACAAATTGCTATAATTATGGGCCAAATGAAATGTTATTGATAAACCCACCATGTTATGTATTGTTAATAAATTTTATATTTTAAAGTACATGTATAATTGCATGGGTGGGATATGTGAAGAGAAGAATGGCCATTGCCACAATATCGGCTTATTGCCTCTAGTTAAATGGCTTCGCCACAATATCGGCTTATTGCCTCTAGTTCGGTGGCTATGCCACAATTATAAAAAGGCTTAATGCCTACGATTGGTGTGATGGCGGGGTGGGTTGACTTGATCCCCACAGGTGTGATGGTTGGTACGGGGGTGTTAGCGGATGGATATTAGGTATGAAATTTGGGAATTTCATTTTACATGCATTATTAATTGTGTTAATTCATGATATATTGTTGAATTCTGAATTGGGCTCAAGCCCAGCATTATGTCCTGATAATCTGGCCCAATAATGGTGGTAGGTGAGTTACACACTGAGTTCTAAGTAACTCATCCCCTTTAAATTCTTTCCATCTCAGGTAATGGAAATTGATGTGGACTTGGGCCGAGGATGACTTCGTGGAGGCCATACTGCGAGAGAGGGTTATTTAAACTCTGAACTTTCAATAAATATTTTTTATGGATTATTGTAATAAGGGCCTCTATAAATAATTTATGGATTTTATGTGTGATTGGGTTTTAAACTAAACTTTGGACTTTTTAATTAAGGGCTGTGATTTTATGATGCTTTATTTAAAATAAATTTTGGTTTTCAAGTATATGAAATTCTTTTATAAATATTTTATTATAGTCAATTCATTAACAAACTATTTAAAAGTTTTGATAATACAATGATTTTCAACTAATGTTTTCAAATATTATCAAATTCAAATACTCTTCTATTTATTTATTTTAAAACTGAAATTTATATTGAAGTTTTCAACTTATTGCAAATTTAAAGATAACTCGATTCATGTGACAAACCAAATCTAGTCTCAACGCATAGACCGGGTTTGAGTGTTACACTCCCACCCTCCCTTCTCCTATTCTTCCTTCGCTTATCCATTAAGAAATTTTATTTTCCTTTTTCTCTTTCTAAGAGTTTTTGTAAAATTTAATTAAATCTTTCAATCAATAAATTTCAATCCCTATCCAAAGTTCGGAAATCCTCATTTAATATCCTACCCAATTTTGTCAAAAAATGGCTTTCCTATTCAGGTAATTTGCAATGTCTTAGGATTTTTAATTCAAGTCAATTTAAAAAATGGTTAACAATTTAAATTTTAAAATTATAATTTCAAAATTTTCCAAATTCGGGTATGGGATTTTGGAAATAAGTATTTGGTAAGTCAATCAAATTTGGTAAATTTTCAAATGTTTTTGTTTTTAAAAGAGGGTTTATGGATTAATTTGAAAGTAGGGAATTTTTTGAAATCAAGTAATAGGAAATAGAACCAAGGGATTTTAGTAATTTAATAGGGTTATTTATAATTTGTTTAAAATCTTAGAAATTCCAAATTATTTCCATAACTTGACTCAACAAAATTTTCAAAAATAAATCCAAATATAAGATTTGTACACCTCAACTGTTTTTAACAAAACGCCATCTTTTATCAAAAACTTAAGCCGATTTTTAAAAGATTTTAAAGGTTTCTCTCCGTAGCAAACCAAATCCGGTCGAAGCGTTTGGGCCGGGTTTGGGCTGTTACACCTCGAATTCTAAAGTAATGGACCATTTCATCGTAGGATGTAGTATAATGAAAAGGGAAGGTCTCCACCAGAAAATGTATTCCACGGGCACTGGGCCCAACCCCATCACGCTCATTGTTACCATCACAACCCTTTTTACTACCGCTGTTGAGGTGGTTGACCCCCTCATGATCAATAAGTTTGTTCCTAACCATTTTGCAAATAATAAAAAGAAAGGAAAAGAAAAAGGGAAAGCCTTTAGAAATTACCTAAAAATCCTACGAGAGACAGTCAAGGAAAGAAGAAATTGAAATCAGATGTGAGAAATGGAGAAGTATAATTGAGGTAAATTTTAGAGTAACTTTATCAACAAGGAAGAGATGGAGAATTTCAAACAAGACACCTCTTTACTTCACACCTCAATTTAAATAGTCAAACGTACAAGGGAAGTTTGGTTGAAATAACTTAGACGATTCAAATTCCTGAACTCGGTGGGTGACACCTGTAAAAGGGGGATGGGTTTCTTCCTAAATCCCTCAATATTTAGGAAGAGTAGGAATGTCTGCCAAAGCCAAACATTTATTAAGTATCTGTCGGAAGTAATACACACTCAAATAGACTCAGTCCCGTGAATTTGATGCAGTGTACACTAAACATTCCAGCAAGAAGGCCGAGAAATCACTTTTTGATGGATAGCCTCTACTTGTGAAAAGTCCTGATCTACCACTTAGATGGAGTGGTTTAAAATGTTGGGAATAGACTAGACTACCTGTGAATAGGAAGTTAGCCTCTAATTTAAGAGTGGGTTGTCTTAGGAAGGACAATTTCACCTGAAACTCTCTAGATTTATTCTCGAGCAAAAATTTTGAGGGCAAAATTTTCTTTAAGGATGGGGAATTGTCACTGAATTTATAAAATATCCAAACTCAAGGAAGAGTCGAGGAGTTGATTGAATAGTAATGGAAAGTTTAGGACATTAGTGAAAAATTTAAAGAATTAAGTGGCTAGTTAGGAGAAATATAGACTAATAATCTAGTTTGGTTAGATTGGGACCAATTAGTTACATAGTGGAAAACATAATAATTAGGACTGTGTGGCAGTGACGATCTATGAAGATCATGCCATAAGGATATATAAGTAAGAGGACGAGAGAAAGGGGAATTCTTTAATCCTATTTACACAATCTTCTTTTCAAAATTATCATCTTCTTCTTCAATCGTCTTAAAGAAGAAGCGGTTGTAACCACAGGAGGCTCTGCATGCTACAATAGTCGTCGACATGGATGTCTAGTAAGGAGAAAAATCGAGGGACTACTACCAGGTCTAAGGAGACGATAACATTTGGGCAAGCCATGATGGCAAGGATAAGGAAACAAAGTGAGTTTTTACATTCTACTTTTGGGTGATAAGTGATGATATGTTGCTTGCATGAAATAGGGAATAAATGAATAATGTGGTTGAGTCATTACAAGCCTATTACTGCTACTTTAAGATAGATGATGAATAGATGCATGTATTGCATGATAACTGGGGGAAAACCTCTACAAGATAGATGAACTTAGGAAAGGAAATAGGGGGTGTAACACGTAGGTTTGTGCAAGTGTACATAGTCGTTATCAAGTAATAAGTAAAAGAGTTATCATCTCCACAGGACTATGTATGTTAATCAATTAATTGTAAAATTAGAGTTAACAATCTAGTGATAAAAACACAATATTTTTAGTGGTGTTATGTAAAAATAATTACTAAATGTAAGATGATCCCTAATGCAATTTTAATCTAAATGCAAAGTATGAAGTGAAATGTGTGAAATGAGCTTAGCGAAAAACACAAAACTCAACAATCAATAACATGAATAGGCTAGGATAATTACATCATTCAACTTAATTCATTTTTCTCATGCTTACTAGTGTTGGGAAAATATTCCATGGCAAATTAATCTTTCACGAGTCTTAAAACCAAATTAAGTCCTTTCAAAATCTTTTACTTAGCAAAACATGCATTTTACTAATCATATTAAACTAAGGGTTTCTTAGAATTCACATGAGGTAATAGGGACGGGTTAGGTTTGAAACAATTTAATCACATAAACCTAAAGACTATGCAAGATAATAGAGCTCTTTAAAGTTATTCTGAACCTTTAATTTAGCCTGGTTAGGATCTAAATTAAGCATGCACTTTTCAACTATTGTGTCCATTAGCCATCGCTCATTAGGATCACTCAGCTAATTCTAATGCACCCAATCATATATGAATGAAATACATACTTGAGTTTAATTGGAAATATGATTAATCGAGGCACAAACACTATAAGCATGATTTAAACAAACTTCATTGAATTAATGAAATCATCCTAGCTAAACAGATTTAATCCACCATTGTTGATGACAAGATAGCAAAGCATGAAACACCCCAAACCCTACCACGAGCCTTGACCAGATCTCGTATGTTCCTTGAGTCAAAACGATTCAAATTCATTTGTTCTTTGAAAACTTTGAGTAATTTTAGAGAAAATTGGGTTTGTGTTATGTTCGAGTTGTAAAGTTATTTTTTTTTTTTGAAGTCTAGATTTTAATAAAACTTTATTATCAAAACAATAAGTTAAAAACGTCACAAGTTCTTAGAGTTCACTGCTTAAATTGAAAATCTCTTGAATTTAGGTGTCAAAATATTTTTCATTTATTATTAAGAAAAATTTACTTAACATTAAATTAAACATCCAAACATAATAAAGAAATTAAAACGCATGCATAAGCAGTTCATACTTAGTGGTCAGATTACATCAACATAAAACCCAAATTAAATTCAAAGCACTTAAAATAAAAAGTCCAAATAAAATATATTCATTCTTGAGCATGGCCACCACTAAGCTCCTGCCGACCTAGTCCATCACTAATCGTCACCTGAAAAATAATCCCACAATGGGGTGAGTCAAACAGACTCAATGTGTAACCACAACATTAAATCCTAACAAATTCAGGCATATCAAATCATACATGTTCATATAGCATTCAAATAATATGATGCAAACCCGAACCCAAACCTAGATAGCCATCCGCTACACATCACCCGTATTAACCGCACACCGTGGGGACTACTAAGTCAACCCTCCATCCGCTACACACCATCGAAGGCGTCATTGCAATGACATGCTCATCGCCCTTATAAAATTCGTGGCATTGCCACCAGATAATATTTTGTGTCATGAGACACCACATTCAGATAATGTGACCGAAGTCACCACATTCAGATATCATGACATAAGTCACCACATTCACTTCCCCATTCATAATATCCCATATGCCCCATATCCTACAAATATTCACTAACCACGCCATATCCCTTATTCACATTCTTTTAGTTTCACATGTGCCATAATGATCATATTATAATCCTAGTAGGAGTAGGAAAACATACACAGTACTTTGTACCATTGCATGGTACCTTAGCCATATTCACATTATTTTAAGAGCACACATATATTTATATTAAACGCTGCCATAGATCCGATTAAGAGATAGCGTGGGGGTACACACCGGTATTCTTAACGCTTTATTGAAATTCCGAAAACCTGATCTAGTGCTTTAGATCCTTTATTCCTTGTTGCCGATTTGACTACTAATCAAAATCCGAAACTTGTAGTGTTTCCTCTTTATAATCGGCTAACCACTAGATCCATCAACTTGGTTAGTTTTCGGCTTAAACAAATAAGAAATAGATCTAAATACTAAATTAGGGCATTGGCCGAATATTCATGTATACTTACCTTACGATTCTTAGATCCCGAAAATTATCACTTCCTTGTAGTACTGTCGAAATCCCTATAGATATATGTTAGATAAATTTCTAACATCTAATCATAACGAATGCCCTTGGACGAATGTTACACATGCCTTACCTTAGATATTGAAGTCCCGAAACCTCCTTACGGTCGACTAGAGACAGATCCCGAAAGAGTCCTTCATGGGTTCTACCAAAGACATTAATAGAGTTAGATTCTAGTTTAAGCCAAAAGAAAAGAATGGAAACCGAATGACAATTGGCCCTTACCCTTAATACAAAAGTCGACAAAGACCTTTGCTTGAAGCCCTCAAAGATTGGCTATGAAGACTAGCTAGTGCTCAAAAGATTTCACTTTTGGGATTTAATGGAGTAATCGACTTCACAAGGATGAAAAGAGAGAGATATGAGCTTTAGGAAGAATCGGCAATGGTTATTTTAGGGAGGGTTTATTAGAGTAAGAAAAGAAAAAATAAAAGTGATAGCTTAGAAGGAAAAGAGAAAGCGCAAGAGGCTAAATTGCTTAATGACATTCGGCTATCCCCTTTACTACTCTTAGCCGAATTTGCCACCAAGGACTCCCTTGGCCGGCCAACTCCTTCCCCCTATCTCATCCCTTGTTTTTCTCCTTATCACTTTATTTAAAATAATTAAAAAATAAAACCACCATTTATCCTTACCTTAGCCAAAATTTTCAAGGGAATTTAAGCACATCTTAAACTCTCTTAGAGACTCCCCATGTCATCCATCTCTTCCTCATATTGCCGTAAAAATAAAAGCTTTATTTAGCTTCCCATGCAACTCGATCCTAGGTCCTTCCTCATAGCCCATGGCGTCATTTCCAGAGGCCCTAAGTGGCACCTCCAAGCCACTTTTCCAAGCCCGCTTGTGTGTCATACTTTCCTTCATTTCTCTTAAGACCCCTTGCTTCAGCTTCTCCCTTTTAACTTAAACGTAATATTTTCTACTGAGCATTTCTATATTCCAAGGTTCCAAAATTCACATAACACATTCATAATACATAAGACATGCTATTTCATATAATTAAGCAAAATGCACAAGCCTATTTTCGGGATGTTACAGCTTCTACCCCTTAAAATAATTTCATCCTCGAAATTACCGGCTGAAACAAGTGAGGTTATTATCGTCGCATTGCCTCTTCTCGCTCCCACGAAGCTTCCTCCGATCCATGATTGCGCCATAACACTTTGACTAGAGGAACTGATTTCCTTCGCAATAATTTCACGCCCCGTTCCAAGATCTGAATCGGCTCTTCTTCAGAGGACAAGTCTGGCCTTAGCTCCACCTCTTCAACTGGTACCACATGAGATGGATCCGATCGATAACGATGTAGCATGGACACATGGAATACGTCGTGTATTTGTTTCAATTCCAAAGGCAACTCTAACTGGTATGCAACTGGTCCAACTCGCTTCAATACCCGATAAGGTCCTATAAACCTTGGACTTAACTTCCCTTTTCAACGAAATTTCATCACCTTCTTCCAAGGCAAAACTTTAAGAAACACTCGATCTCCCACATCAAATTCTATCTCCTTCCGTTTGAGATCGTGACACGACTTCGCCTATCGATGCTTCTTTAACTGTGCCTAATTACCTCAACCTTTTCCTCGGATTCTGCCACAATCTCTGGACTCAAAACTCGACGTTCTCCTAACTCTATCCAACACGTAGGAGTTCGACACTTCCGACCATACAACGCTTCATACGGTGCCATCCGAATACTAGCCTGATAGCTGTTGTTGTAGGTAAATTTTGCTAACGGTAAATAGTCTTCCCAAATTCCTCTGAAGTCCATCACACAGCCCCTCAACATATCTTCTAGCACTTGGATTACTCGTTCAAACTGCCCGTCCGATTGTGGGTGAAAAGCCGTAGTGAAGTCTAATTTGGTGCCTAACGCCTGATGTAGCGCTTTCCAAAATCGAGAAGTAAACCTTGGGTCCCTATCTGAGATAATTGACACCGGCACTCCATGCAACCTTACAATTTCCGCCACATACAACTTTGCCAACTTCTGCAAGGAATAATCAACTCTTACCGGAATGAAATGCACGGACTTTGTCAAACGGTCCTCTATTACCCATACCGAGTCCTTCTTAGTAGGCGTAAGAGGAAGCCCACTGACAAAGTCCATGGTAATTCTCTCCCACTTCTACTGCGGAATCATTATCGATTGAAGCAATCTCGACGGAACTCGGTGTTCAAACCTTAACTTGTCGACACGCCAAACACTTGCCGACAAATTCAGAACTTTCTTCTTCAGACTAGGCCACCAAAACTGCTCCCTTAGATCTCAGACAACTTAGTGCCTCCGGGATGCATAGCATAAGGGCTACTATGCGATTCTCAAGAATCCTCCGTCTTAGGTCCTTGTCCTTAGGTATACAAACTTTACCCTTGAAACACAACACTCTATCGCTATTAATACCATAATCCTTCAACTCTCCATTCCGTACTTGCTGCATCTTAACACTTAGATCTTCATCCAACAACTGACTCTCTTTCACCTCTTTCAACCATGTCAGCTTAACTTGCAGCTCTGCCAGCAGACTTCCATCATCATTCAAGCTCAGATGTGCAAACATCTCCCTCAGATCTGACACAACCTTCCCACTTGGGGCATCCACCACTACATTCGCCTTGCCCGGGTGATACTCTATAGAACAGTCATAATCCTTCAGTAACTCCACCCATCTTCGCTGTCTCAGATTCAACTCCTTCTGAGTCTACAAATACTTAAGGCTCTTGTGGTCTGTGTAGATCACCGACTTTTCTCCATAAAGATAATGCCTCCATACCTTAAGAGCAAAGACCACTGCCGCCAATTCCAAGTCGTGCGGGTAGTTAATCTCATGAGGCCTTAATTGTCGAGACGCATAAGCAACTACCTTCCCCTCTTGCATTAACACGCATCCCAATCCTGTATGAGAAGCGTCATAATACACCACGAAGTCCTTCCGCCTCAGTCAATCGTAATCGAGCTTCGGCCAAGACCCTCTTAAGCTTCTCAAAGCTCTCCTGTTGCTTCTCTGTCCATACGAAAGGTACTTCCTTCCTCAGCAACTTTATCAAAGGTGCGACTATCGACGAGAACCCTTCCACAAATCTTCTGTAGTATCCTGCCAATCCCAAGAAACTACGAATCTTAGCCATCGACTTAGGTGGTTTCCAATCCAACACTGCCTCAATCTTTCGAGGATCCACCCTTATTCCTTCTGCGGATATCACATGTCCCAAAACGCAACTTCCTTCAGCCAAAATTCACACTTGCTAAATTTGGCATAGAGCTTACTCAAGACTTGTAACACAATCCAAGGTGCTCATCATGCTCCTCTTCGCACTTGGAGTACACTAGGATGTCGTCGATGAACACAACGACTAACCTATCCAAGTAGGGTTGAAAAACTCGCTCATCATATCCATGAAAGTGGTCATGCGTTCGTCAATCTAAACAAAGATCACTAAGAACTCATAGTGCCCAGATCTTGTTCGTAAAGTCGCCTTATGGATATCGCCTCCTTCACCTTTAACCGATGATATCCTAACCTTAAATCGATCTTTGAGAAAACCGCATGCCTTTAAGTCGATCGAACAAGTCGCCTATCCTGGCAACGGTACTTGTCCTTGATGGTTAGCTTATTCAATCGACGGTAATCTATGCACATACGCATAGTTCGCCCTTCTTCTTCACAAACAGAATCGGTGCTCCCCATGGAGACACACTGGGTCGAATAAACCCACAATCAAGTAACTCTTGGATTTGAGCCTTTAGCTCAACCAACTCCTTTTGTGCCATTATGTAGGGGCAATTGACACATGAGCTGTTCCCGGCAACAAGTCAATTCTGAACTCAACCTCCCTGTCTGGGGGTATTCTGTAATTCCTCCAAAAGACATCCACAAAATCTTTACACTCTAACTCCACTAACTCCCCTTCTTTTCCATCCAACGCACTAATGAAGGTCAAAAACGCCTTGCACCCTTTCCGAACCATCTTCTCAACCTTAAGTGCTGAAACTACATTAGACAAGTAGCTTCTTCTTTCTCCTATCATAATGACCACCTCATCCTCTAGGGTCCTTAACTCCATTCGCTTAGCTGCACAGTCCACCACAGCCCGATGTCCCATTAGCCAGTCCATACCAAGTATGAGATCGATTTCTCTGAAGGGAAGTTCCATCAAGTCGGCAGAAAATACTACGCCTTGAATTTCTAAAGGTACTCTGAAAGATCTTATTCACCACTACGTTTGACCTAGTGGGCTTACTACTGACCATCTCCCTATCGAAAGTTCAGAGGCTATGTCTAGAGTTTCAACTACTCTATATGCAACATAAGAATGGGTCGAGCCCACATCAATTAAAGCAACATAAGGCTTGCCATAAATAAGGAACGACGGTTATAACGCCCAAGGCGTCTCCATCCTCTCTCCCATGAATCAGATAAACCAAACTCTACCGCCTTTGCCTCAAGATAGCAACACCTCGACCGGTGTTCCACGTCCTCCGCCAAGACCATTTCCTCTATTATTCGCACCACGACCCACCGAGGTCGTCTTGTCCACCTCTACCAGCTTTGATTAACATTCTCGAGCTCATCGTCGATTCCTATCTGGTCTCATCGGACATCCTTAATCATATGGTCCTTTGACCCACACTTGAAACATCCCCTGTCTTCTTCCAAAGATTCGCCAAGTGCTTTTTCCCACATTGATCACAAGTACGATATTGCCCTCCGGTAGCATCTTGTCGACCTCATGCCCATCAACTCTAGGCCTCTTCTGAACACTTTCAGCTGATCCAGACGACCCAAAACCTCTCTTATTTCTATTCTGATCAGAGTTTTGCCTTGCAGAGTCTTTAATTCCCTCGGCTACCTTAGCCTTTTCTACTAATGTGGAAAACTCTCACTCTTGGTGTGGGGCTATCAATAACCTCAGGTCATCCCTTAGTCCGTCCTCAAACCGGACACATCGCTCATGCTCTGTTGCCACCACTCCTCGAGCATACCGGCTCAGCCTTAGAAATTCAGCTTCATACTCTGCTACAGACTTGTTCCCTTGAACCAGCCCCAAAAATGCCTTCCTCTGCTCATCAGTATATCTGGTTCCCACACACTTCTTCTGATACACAACCTTAACATACTCCCAGGTTAGATCTCAGCGGTGGCACCATCTCGAACTGTGAACCACCATTGATATGCTTCATCGCGTAACACGCCACCATTCCTTTCAATTTCTCCTCAGGGGTCAGATCGAGCTCATCCATAATTCACTCGGCCGCCTCCAACCAATATTCAGCTGTACTGGGTGCCACACCAGATACGCCATAGAACCTCAGCTCCATTGGCTCGGAGTCGCTCGGGTTCAGATTTTTAAGCTCCCATATTCCCTCCAGCACCAACCACCATTTCAAGAACTCGCAGCACAGCCTGCGATACAGCATCCTCTCCCATCTGATCTTGCTGCTCAACACCAACAGCTGGTGGTGGTGGTGGCGGTGGTGCCTCATTCTCAGATCCTTGACCCGATCTAATAATTTTCGACATGGTCATTCTTCCACAACCGCGTCCTCGTACATTACGACCATACCCCCTTGTGCTCATTCTTACGATTGTGCTTTAATCTGATTAAGAAATTTTATGAATTATCGTTTGTTCCACTGATTATCCGCGAAGAAGTTTTATGTAAAGTGTTTATTAGTAGTTCTTTCGATCAATCAAAGTTTCAAGTCTTCTATCCTAGTTTAGAGAAGTTCAATCCATTCAATATTCCTACCACACACATTCATGTTCAAACATTTGTGTGCATTCCTATCCCAGGGGTATTTTCGTCAATTGTCCTACAGGGGTATTTTGGTAATAAATCGAAGTCAATTTAAAAAAATCATAGTAAATCATAGGTACTGTGAAATTTTCAAAACTCTAGGGTATTTCAAAATTTTTTCCCAAATCGGAGGTATGGCAGACATTTTGGAAATCATGGTTATTTTGGTAATTTTGTCAATCAGGGGTAATTTGGTAAATTTTTCAAATCAGGGTATCTTGAATTTTCACAAGTTAGGGTTTCATGGATACTTTTGCAAAGTAGGGAAATTTTATTGAAATCAAGGGTAATATGGAAATTTTAGAACCAAGGGCATTTTAGTAATTTTACCACTAGGGTTATTTAGGTAATTTTGTAAATTAAAAATTCTTAGAAAGTTTTTCCAAAATAATAATTTTCACAATTCAAAAGGGTAGTTTGTTGACTTTTACAACTAGGGTTTCCATAAAAATGTGGCTAGTCCCTTTCGGGTTTTAATTATTGAGTTTAGCAGTGACTAAGTCCTCTTGGTTAGGGTGAACAAAGCTACGCACTGTAGGATTCGAGTGGAGAGGAGGTGAGTCATGGATCGCTTAAATACCAAGCTCCCACCGAAACTAATCCTAGACATGCGCACAATGGTTGCCACACCCTAACTCGGCGACTTAACCACATGTTTGTTTAATTAGGTATTTAAAATTTTATGTAATTGTTGGGGTAACCTAGTCCTAGGGTTCAAGTACTTATCATGCTAATCTACGTTCCATTTCTACCCTTCTACAATTCATATCATAAATCACACAAGAGATAGGGGTACTTACCTGGTGGACTTCGGGTCGGAGACTTAGGTGCCATGCCAGAAAACCTGCTTATTTCTCAAAATTTTTCACAAAATTATTTTGGGCTTAATTTTTGAAAGCGTTTGGGCCTTAAACCCAAGGTAGAGAGTTTAAAAGCGGGCTCGATACTAAGTCGAAACACCCCAAACCTCGCCCACGAGCCTTGACCAGATCTGGTATGTTCATCGAGTAAAAACGATTCAAATTCATTTGTTCTTTGGAAAACTTTGAGTAATTTTTAGAGAAAATTGGGTTTATGTTGTGTTCGAGTTGTAAAGTTATTTATTTTTTTTTTTGAAGTCTAGATTTTAATAAAACTTTATTATCAAAACAATAAGTTAAAAATGTTGCCAAGTTCTTAGAGTTCACTGTTTAAATTGAAAATCTCTTGAATTTAGGTGTCAAAACATTTTTAGTTATTATTAAGAAAAATTTACTTAACTTTAAATTAAACATCCGAAACATAGTAAAGAGATTAAAAATGCATGCATAAACAGTTCATACTTAGTGGCCTTATTACATCAACATAAAACCCAAATTAAATTCAAAGCACTTAAAATAAAAAGTCCAAATAAAATACATTCCTTGCTGAGCATGGCCACCACTAAGCTCCTGCTGACCCAACCCATCACTAATCGTCACCTGAAAAATAATCCCACAACGGGGTGAGTCAAACAGACTCAATGTGTAACCACAACACTAAATCCTAATAAATTCAGGCATATCAAATCATACATGTTCATATAGCATTCAAATAATATGATGCAAACCCAAACCCAAACCTAGATAGCCATCCGCTACACATCACCCGTACCAACCTATACACCGTGGGGACTACTAAGTCAACCCTCCATCCGCTACACACCATCGAAGGCAGTCGCTGCAGTCGACGTGCTTATCGCCCTTATAAAATTCGTGGCATTGCCACCATATAATATTTTGTGTCATGAGACACCACGTTCAGATAATGTGACCGAAGTCACCACATTCAGATATCGTGACATAAGTCACCACACTCACTTCCCCTTTCATAATATCCCATATGCCCCATATCCTACAAATATTCACTAACCACGTCATATCCCTTATTCACATTCTTTTAGTTTCACATGTGCCATAACAGATCATGTTATAATCCTAGTAGGAGTAGGAAAACATACCTGAGTACTTTGTACCATTGCATGGTACCTTAGCCATATTCACATTATTTTAAGAGCACACATATATTTATATTAAACGTTTCCATAGATCTGATTAAGAGATAGCGTGGGGGTACACACCTGGTATTCTTAATGCTTTATTGAAATCCCAAAAACCCGATCTAATGCTTTAGGTCCTTTATTCCTTGTTGCCGATTTGACTACTAATCAAAATCTGAAACTTGTAGTGTTTCCTCTTTATAATCGGCTAACCATTAGATCCATCAACTTGGTTAGTTTTCGGCTTAAACAAATAAGAAATAGATCTAAATACTAAATTAGGGCATTGGCCAAATATTCATATATACTTACCTTACGATTCTTAGATCCCGAAAATTATCACTTCCTTGTAGTACTGTCAAAATCCCTATAGATATATGTTAGATAAATTTCTAACATCTAATCATAACAAATGGCCCTTGGCCGAATGTTACACATGCCTTACCTTAGATATTGAAGTCCCGAAACCTCCTTATGGTCGACTAGAGACAGATCCCAAAAGAGTCCTTCATGGGTTCAGCCAAAGACATTAATAGAGTTAGATTCCTAGTTTAAGCCTAAAAGAAAAAGAATGGAAATCGAATGACAATTGGGCCTTACCCTTAACACAAAAGTCAACAGCACCTTTGGTTGAAGCTCCTCAAAGATTCGGCTATGAAGACTAGCTAGTGCTCAAAAGATTTCAGCTTTTGGGATTTAATGGAGTAATTGGCTTCACAAGGATGAAAAGAGAGAGAGATATGAGCTTTAGGAAGAATCGGCAATGGTTATTTTAGGGAGGGGTTTCGGCTAGAGCAAGAAAAGAAAAAATAAAAGTGATAGCTTAGAAGGAAAAGAGAAAGCGCAAGAGGCTAAATTGCTTAATGACATTCGGCTATCCCCTTTACTACTCTTAGCCGAATTTGCCACCAAGGACTCCCTTGGCCGGCCAACTCCTTCCCCCTATCTCATCCCTTGTTTTTCTCCTTATCACTTTATTTAAAATAATTAAAAAAATAAAACCACCATTTATCCTTACCTTAGCCGAAATTTTCAAGGGAATTTAAGCACATCTTAAACTCCTCTTAGAGACTCCCCATGCCGTCCATCTCTTCCTCATATTGCCGCAAAAATAAAAGCTTTATTTAGCTTCCCATGCGACTCGATCCTAGGTCCTTCCTCATAGCCCATGGCATCATTTCCAGAGGCCCTAAGTGGCACCTCCAATCCACTTTTCCAAGCCCTTTTGTGTGTCATACTTTCCCTTCATTTTCTCTTAAGACCCCCTTGCTTCAGTTCTCCCCTTTTTAACTTAAAACGTTATATATTCTAAGGCATTTCCCTATATTCCAAGGTTCCAAAAATTCACATAACACATTCATAATACATAAGACATGCTATTTCATATAATTAAGCAAAAATGCACAAGCCCATTTTCGAGATGTTACAAAGCACATTATGAACATGATTAAAATCAAAGTAAGAAAGTAAGAAAGGATAAACTATATTGAATTAGTAGTCTCGCGAACTCTAATTAAAGATGTTTTCCTCCGATTCTCGTGCTGCTTCTTTGCTAATGGCTCCTCAAGGTGGCCAAACAAGAGATGATATTATCAAGGTTTTGCTAGCTAAGAAAAGAAAGAACAATGGGATGTTATGCATGGGAATGAAGAGAGGAAATGAGAGAACAAAAAAAAATGGTATGAAACGAGAGATGAGGGATTGAGTAAAAGATGAGATATATGTGAAATAGGAGTGGGTATTTATACTTGAATTTGGTGGGAGAGTTTATTAAGAATAGTGAAAAATATCCCCCATTTACTCATTTACTTAGCTGGCCACACATTGTGGAAAAGGGTGGATGATAGTTGCTTGATTCAAGCATGAAATCATGCTAGAATCAAACAAGGGTTGGACAGTTTCATGGGATCTTTTCTGATTTAATTTCAACTATAGGGACCTCCAATAAATATCCCAAAACTGATTTTTGGGCAGCTAATATACTTGCTGAATTGGGCTTGTCTTCCCCTTGTTTGGACGATTTTGTGACCCGTTAAATACTCAGACTTGTCCACTATGTAACATCATTTTTAATCGGGTCAAAGTAACATCTCCATGACCTAATTTGCATGGTTATGCCATCCAAGTAGGGTAGAATTGCTCATGTCCATGCAAGAATTATAATAAGCTTCATATTATATCAACATCATGGTCCCCCTAAAATAATTTAATTTATGCAAAAATTTAATACAATAAAGCACATATTTGCATTTTTTATAAATTCATGCCCATCTTCGGAATATAAATAAAATTCACCTAATTAATTAACAAATACTCGGAATTAATATTATTTTTAAGTTAAAATGTGTTATAAACTTCTAAAAAAACTATATGAATTAGAGTTTACAGGGAGTGAACATGTTAGTTATCGGGCGAAGCTCTGGATGTTGCGGAGAGAACACTGCAGTGTTCGAGCATCAAGGTTAGGTGGTTTAAATGAGGTAATGAGAGGAGGATTCAAGAAATCTATATTATGCAAAGGTATTAACCACAACGGTGGTATTGACTGGTCCTTCGGGATGATACCGTGAAGACAGTATATAGCTTAAGACCATAGATGAAAAAACCTATGGCAGTCTGGTATGAGGTACATAACGTAAGACCATGGATGAAAGAAGTCATGGAAGCATGGTATATAACAACCCTAACCCATATCTGTTGTTGAATTAAGGTTACAGGATATTACAACAATTAATCAGACTGATAATATAGTAACACAATTCAAAGATTAATTTAAACATCATAAATTAATAAACAATCATCATTCATAACATAAATTTGAAAAAGACTTAAATTGAGTATTCAAAACCCTAAAATCAATTTAGAAACTAATATGGACTAATTTGAAACAAAATAGAAAAATATGACAAAAACTAAAAATAAGGGTCACATGGTCGTGTGGCCAGGCCGTGTCACTGAGCCCAGACGGTGTGGCTAAAAGACATGGTCGTGTGGCAAAACCATGTAATGACTTGAGTCCATGTAACTTAGGGTCACGCAGGCCATATCGCCAAGCCGTGTAACTCTCTGAGACTATGTGGGGTGATTGTGTGTGGTATACAACTGTGTGGTAGATTGCATTCTAGACCTTGTGTGTGCCCAAAAATACCTTTAAATGCAAGCCAATTCACCTACAGTTTCTTAAACATCAAGTCATACATTTACCATCACATTAACCTATTCAAAGTGTACCAAAACATGCCAAAATATGCCAATTCACATTCAACATGCCCTTATTGGGACCAAATTTCAACATAAACAACAATCTTCCAAAACAAGACATAATCAACATATTAAACCTTATTCAATCATCCAATAATATCCAACTAACATATGATATAATCAATCATTTATACCAAGCCTTCTAATGATAATTTATCACCAATTGAATTTCATCAATTATCCTATCATGTATGTACCAATGCAACAAACCAACAATGCATTCATTTTCAAGCATACATACGCCATCAATTACCAAATCAACCAAAATAACATTAAGGATTTACATCAAGACACATATTTCATAATCAAATGACACAAAACATGACCAAATGATCACCAACATGCATATACCAAAGCCCTATTTACATGTCACTTATAACCAGCCAAAATAAATGTATAACTATTGAAAGAGTTGATGGATAGTGTGATCTCCAAAAGCAATCCAATCGATAGCTCCTACACAACGATCTATAAGGAAGAAAACCAAATAAAGTAAGTTTAAGTAATGCTTAGTAAGTCTGTATTAAACTTTAACTTTAACTTAACGTAACTGTTGTAACTAAAACATTTTGCAATTAATTTTATAAACAAGATTATGAGTTCATTTATTTCCTATACACACCAAAAATCTCACAAAGTTGGTGAGTTCACATATATGAAACATATAACTTTATTATGTCATAAACATTATAAGCAAACACAATTAAAACTCAATTCAGCCATCACCTATTCATTTAACAACTCACATTTCACTTCAAATATTTATATCCAATGTTCCATTTCACATATCTATTTCCATATAATTTATTCATATAACCAAATCATATAACCATTTCATATGTCATTTTTTTTCCATAAAACCATTTCATATATTATTTTTATCACCTAATGAACCAAGTGAAATAACATCAGATAAGCTGGAATGATGCTCACACAAGCTGTAAAATGTACCTGCTCACATAAGTTGTAGGTCAAGATGTTAGGCTATACGATGCTTCTCACACGAGCTGTGGAGAATCCATAATAAATGCAGGACCTCAGCCATCGATAGGACATCCAAGACCAGCACTCGAAACTGTAAATACCCCTAAGGACATGTCATATGTATCCTAAGTATTCACAAAGTTCATACAGGTCATGTTTCATATCCATATCATTTAACTTTCTTAACATTATACCATTACGAGCACACATCCATATACTTCTCATTTATCAAACATAACATCGATTTAGCTAAAATGCAATTTAGTCCAATTTACCAATTGTTATATATCAATAAATTTAATTCATTCATAACATAAATAATAATTAACATATCATATAATAACTTAAGCATTTCTTTGTCACATGAATTCAACTATATAATTTCTCCATTTTCAATCATGACCTCAATTATAATTTCATTTCAATTTGATCCATTTCCAATACTTAATATTTACTATGCAAGAAAATCTAAATACAAAATACTTAGATATGTAATAATTCACAAAATAGAAACTAAATCAATTCATTTATTATGTGAACTTACCTAATCCAAAAAGGGCAACAAACACAACATTGATAATTACACCGCTAACTCTTCTTTCCCACGATTATTATCCGGTTGACTCATTTCTTAATCTAAATATAATAATTTAATTCAATTATCCAATTCAAAAACATTTAAATACTAAATTTCATGTAACTGACCCTTTATCAATATTTATTCTTTTACCCTAAACTTTTACCTTTTATTCAGTTTAGTCCCTAGTCTCGAAACTTATACAATAATCACAATTAAGCCCAAATCCAATCTAGCCAATTTTTTTACTTATACTTCTAAAGCCCATAAATATTGAAATTTCACAAGAATTTCATGCTAAATTTATTATTTTATCCATTTAGTCCCTAAACTTAAAATTAATCAAAATCACTTTAAAAAATAGTCATATTTAACTATCAAGCTTATAAATCTATCATCAAACTCCAAAAAAATCATAATTTCATCAATGGTATAAATCAAAATGTTTAACAATTTTACGAATTAGTCCCTAAATTAGCTAAATTAAGCTGCAACGATCTCAAAAACATAAAAATCATGAAAAACCAACTTTGGGGGCTTACCAAGGAAGGACGAGAAGATGAATGAACCTTTGAAGCTTTTAACCATGGCTTCTTTGGTTTCTTTATTAGACATTCGGTGGAAGGAAGAAAAGATGAACAAATGTTCATCCATTATAACTTTTATTAGCTTTTATTATTATTTAAAAATAAAATTACAATATAATTATAATAAAACAAACACAAACCATCCATTATTAGAAAACATATCATAAATGACTTTTAAAGCCATTCACTTTTTCATTTATAATCATTTAGCACATATAGATTAATAGCGATTAATTTTTACAGCTTTTACGATTTAGTCTTTTTTTCATTCAATTAACTATATAAACGTAAAAAAATTCTGGATCAAATTTCAATATACCTATAGTGTAACGCCCCAAGTTTGGGCCTAGTAGAATTGGGCCTATTGGGCCTGTAACTTCCTAGAATTAGAGGTTCTACATTGTATGTATTTCTGTGTGCTTGGCTTGTTCTCCTTGTTATTTAGAAGTCTTTAGGGGTCTTGGGAGGCTTGAGGTCAAGCCAGAGCCTTGGTGAAATTTTGGTTTTTAGGCACTTTAGGGGGGAGAGCTGGTTGAAGCAGGCCTTATGAGTAATTTCTTGTGTTTGTTGACACAAGAGGAGCTTGTGGCTTAGTGGCAATTGATGCCACTTAAAGAGTAGGGGATTGGCGTCACAAGGGAACAGGAGGGGGAAGGAGTTCGAGTCTCATCAGCAGCATCTGGGAGCCTTTTTTTGTGCTTAGGGAGGTAAGGTGTTGGCATTCGGCTAGACTCTTCTTAGTGGTTGTTGAGGAAGTCAAAGCATTTGAAATGAGTGGACATGAGGAGTTGGTGGAGTTTGAATTGGTCAAACCGGTTCAAATGGATGTGGGAGAGTTGAACAAGGAGTGAATCAAGGGATTTGGTGTTGATAGAGTGGTTGGCCGAAAGTGGGAACTTGGAAGAGGGGGGTGAAATTCGGCTAGGGGTGTATTAGGAGGCATTCGGTCTTTTGGTGACGGGTGCCAAATTTATGAAAGAGCTTTTTGTTTTCCATTTCGGGTTTCCTAATTTTTGTTTGTGCCAAAATTCCCTAAGTACATCTAAGGTTTTTTCTTGTGTGTTTCTTTTTGTTTCTTCTCAACTTCTTCTCATCTTTTCTCTTTTGTTGTCAAACCTTCCCATTAGTGCATTGCTTTTCCTCCAAGGTTACTAAAGACACCTTTGGCTGAATCTAACCTTGACTCCTCTATACCTAAGCCGAATCTCTCCTCACTATCCACATTTCCCATTCAACTTTCTTTTTCTTCTCTTTGCTACTATCTTCTTCTCAGGCTGAAACTCCCTTTCTCTTTCACATTGCTTCCATTTTCTTCATTCTTTTCTGTCTTCTTTATTTTTCTCTTGAGCTGAATCACCCTTGTATCAAACCAAACCCTTGTCTCTCATCTACCATTATCAACTAAATATCAAGAAGCATCCCTGTGGGTTGCCGAAAGTCTCTTCTTCAGTTGGGTCCTATCGTGTAAAGTAAAGGAGACTCTCTCATTTCTTTCTTCTTTCTTTTTGATTCTGTGTGGTCATAGCCGAATGGCTATTTTGGTTTTGATGGTTGGATTTCGACTAATCCCTCCTCTTCTTTCTCGTTGTGGAACACTTATTTCGGGAAACCCCAATAGCTGAACATTTTGAGGTCCGAAGCCTGAAGATCTGTTAATTGTTGAATCTCACCTTTTCATTTGGGTTTTAAGGTAAGGAGCCCTCTTTTAATATTTGTGATTAGTCTCTATTCATTACTCTGCATAATCAAACCTCTCTTACTGGGGCAATCCTATTTTGCTATAGTATTGTACTGATCAAGACTCTTACCATGGATATGAGTGCTAGTCGATCCAAGGAGGGTGCATCTAAGGAGCCTGAAGGGAGCGAACCCATGATTTTTGCTCCTAAATTTAAAAGACGTGAGTTGTCAGTGATTCGAGACTTTCCACCGAGGTGTGGTAGAGAGCCGACGTTTGCTTGGGATAGGCAAATCGTGGTGGTTTCTTCTAGTGAGAGTGACGACGTAGAGAGTTTAGTTTTACGTAATCAGGTATGTAATGCTCACACTTTCTCTGTATTGTTTTGTGTAAATAACTATGATGGCTGATAGCCAAAACGACTGTGCAATCGGTCGAGATACCCTTGTGGGTAAGGTTGAGGACACCAGGTAAGTACCATTGTAATTGCTTTGTATATAATATGATTATGTATGGCATGATTAATTGTTGTACATGGATAACATGTCTGCATCAAGTTTTGGGATGTGAATGAAAGAGGAAGTGTGATTCAGTGACTATTGTCACAGTGGTCTGGGACCACGGTGGTTTGGAACCACGTATACATATGTTTATCAGTGACTTGTCTCAGTGGTCTAGGACCACAGTGGGTTGGCCCCACATATACTTATCAGAGATCGTCACAGTGGTCTGGGACCACAGTGGGTTGGCCTCACGTTTATATATTCTGTGACTCTGTCACAAGTGGTGCAGGACCAAGTGGTGCAGGACCATAGTGGTCTGGGACCACAGTGGCTTGATGTCACGGGTGTTTGGTTGATTCAGGTGACCTAGAGGATGGAAAACTAGGTTAGGCTGGGGCTGCATTGCATACATTTTAATATGTCATATTATGTGGGCTGAAGCCCAACGTGCATCTGGGGGCTTAAGGCTGATTGCGTTATAAGAGGAATTACACACTAAGTATCAGTGACTCACCCCTCTGCTTAATTTTGCAGGTAAGCACTAGATCACGGATTTGGAGCCGAGGCGGACTTGAGGTGGCCATGCAATGTTTTTCTTGTAAACTCGTTTCTTTTATTTTAAAATTATTTTAATTTGGGATTTTATTATGTAATAAGGCCGCTATAACTTTAATTTGGGTTTTGATTTAATACTGCTATTATATATTTTATAAACTGTCAAAGATGGGGTTTTTCCTAAAGTTAAAAACATAAACAAATAGTTTTCAAAATGTTAACAAAAGATGGCTTGCGAATAACTAATTAATTCAAAGATTTTATTAAAACCACAACATTGTTTTCAACTGTCATGCTTATGACATTCCTTAAAAATGGCTTTCAAAAGATGAAAATAAATTTTTACGATTTTAGTTCAATCTAATATGGATTTAGTAAGAAGCTCTTGAACGACTTTCTAAATTATTTTCAGGATAGAAACACTATCCAAAAAGTTTGCCCAAATCACGATGTGTAGTCAAAATTTTCAAATTTTCTTTTCCGTAACATACCAGACTTGGTCGTAACGTATTGACCGAGTTTAGGGTGTTACAGGGCCTTGGGCGTAGGAGTGATCATGTCAAACAGTCGAGTTTTAATATTTATAAAAGAGTGATCGAACCTGTAGACTGACTGGGACAACGATAGAGGCAAGTGCACCTATCGAACAGTAGTATAGCTCAGGCAAGAATATCTTATCGAACCCAAGGGAACCTAAAAGTACTACTACTCACTTGCTTTCTATTATTTAGCCTAAAATATGGAGTGATTGGATTATTAAACTAACGAAATACTTAGACTAAATGCAAAGACAAAAGATTGAATTTGGAGAAAGACTTTAGGAAAACTCAGCTGATAAAGACGATACCCTCAGGAAGAATCCACCTATGACTTCACTTATTATTTATTCCCCAAACCATATGATTTCTTTACTTAGCTTGATCCGTAAGACTCCCTAACCTATATTAAACCCTCTCTCGAGGTGAATAACATCTAACCTTAGGTTAATTAGTGGAACTCTCGTTCTCTTATAATAACCCCCTAAGGAAGCAATAAATCGATCAATGGATTCCCATATTAGGTTTCACCCTAATCTGGCAAAATCTTGTAACCCTATCTCTAGGCGTCCGCTCAATTATGCTAGATCTATTCTTAGGTAGGGTCTATTCCTCCTCTACCTAAGCACATCAGGTTGAATTAAGCAATCATAATCAAGAACAAACCAAGTACTTATCATATAATTTAGAAATCAAATAACAAAATCCACCATAGGTTTCATCCCCTTCAGGTATCTGAGGGTTTAGTTCATAACTAAATACGAAAACATCTCAAGAGTAAAGAATAAATAAAACATAAGAAATCCCTAAAACGCCCTGAAGGAATTGAAGGAGAGATTCTCCGTCTTGAATAGAGTTCTGACTTCTTGAGATGGATCAACTAACTATCTTCAAGTGATTCCCTAAAAAATGAAAGCTTCGACAAAAGCCTCTGCTAAAAGCTCCCCTTTAATGTCTGCCTTGGGTTGTTTATATAGCCTTTGGGATGTTATATTTGGCTCCTAAGTATCTCCTTCAAGTAGAATTACTATTAGGGTGTTGGAGTAGACTTAGGAGTATGTTTCTTTGGCTTCAAGCATCCAAATCCAAGTAAAATTGCTCTCTCCCGCGGCAGGGGCACAGCCATGACACACGCCCGTGTAAATCGTGGTTGGGTCGTGTCTATATTCTGTCATTTTAGGCACGGCCATGTGAGTCAAGATTCAGGCCGTGCTTCAGGTTTGTCGATTTATGCACGGCCATGTAGATCACCATGCACGTCCGTGTGATCAATGGATGCTGCACGGTCATGTGTTACGTAGTTGAGGCCGTGCTCTAGGTAATTGGCGAGGCACGGTCGTGTGGGCTTTGGGCCACGCTGTGTTGATTGCTTGTTAAAGCCCAATTACTCTGTTTTAAGCCCGTTTTGTGTTCTTTTTTTCCTCGGGTGCTTTCCTGAGTATAAATATGAAAAGAAAGGATTAAAAGTACCTTTTTACATAAATTAAGGGCTAAATCATCCAAAGCATACTAAATATGGGGTTAAAATATGTTACTTTTACGGTTTATCAAGGAGCGTTTAAAAATTTTGAGAACAAGAGAATGACACTAGTGCAAGTTAGATCTATTAGGTAAGTGATTTTGGAAGGTTAGGGTGCTCCCATGAAGTCCCGGGATCAAACCTGGGATTTAGGAAAAATTTTGGTTTTAGGTGAATAAAACCATGGGAGTAAGTAAGTAGGCTTTAAGAATCAATTGGGGGTAAAATAAGACACAAAAAGGAGTTGTGGTCTAGTGGCAAATGAGGCCACATGGGAGACAAGGAAGTGATGCCATAAAGGAAGCAAGGGGTCCAAGGTTCAAGTCTTGGCGCTTGCAATTCATTTTGATCTTTTTTTAAATGAACTTAGACTTAGGCCAAGATTGTTACCCAATAGGGCTAAGGCCCAGATTGTTACCGAATAGGGCTTAGGCCCAGATTGTTACTGGATAGGGCTTAGGCCCAGATTGTTACCGGATAGGGCTTAGGCCCAGATTGTTACTGGATAAGGCTTAGGCCCAGACTGATACCGTATGGGATCAGGCCCAGACTGTGACCATAACAAGGGATTACACATTGAGTTCTCGTAACTCAACCTTTTCCTTTAACTGTGCAGGTAATCCCCAGTTGTAAAGGATTTGGAGCTGCGAGGGACTTAGAGGTGGCCACACGATCGACATGCTTTAAAGCTGAACTTAGCGAATTTGTATTTACTTTATTTTAATTATTGGGTTAATTATTTCTGTACTAAGGCCATTGGGATTTTCATTTTAACTTTATTTGGTACTTCTTTTAACTACAAACTACTAGGCTTTTAAACTCGGGTTTTAAAACAATAACTACTGTTTTCAAAATATCATGTTTCTACAACTGTTTAAGTCAGACTTTCGCAACAAACAAGGTTTAAAAATACTGATATTTTGGCAAGGGAATGACTTTGAGCAAATTTTGTTTTGTTAGTAAGCAATGAAATCTGAGGTTTTTAAATGGTAAAGAGATTTAAACAAGAAGGGTTTCAATGAAAACATGGTTTTCGAAAAACACTTCAATGTGACACGCCAGATCCGGGTCTAACTTCTAGGCTAGGTTTGGGGTGTTACATATATTGTAACTTTGTAAAAAAAAAATTTACGATCTCGATTTACAGAAATAAGGTCCCGATACCTAATTTTTTGAAACCACTTAACTTTAGGGACAAACCACTTCTACTTAACTATTCCTTCAATTAAAAAATTTATCATATAAAAATTCAATGTTATACTATATTTGACTAATAAATATTAAATAATATTTGAGACTCATTCGTGGGATTTTTGGTCTTGAAACCACTGTTTCTAATACCATTGAAAAATAGGTTGTTACATGGTACATAGTAAAAAGGTTTATGGCATAAGACTATAGATAAAAGACGCCATGGCATCACGGTACAAGGTATAAGGTATACAATGTAAGGCCATAGATGAAAGATGATATGACAGCCAGATATAATGAGTAAGACCATGGATGAAAGACTCCATGGCGTCCACAAAGATAGTACATTGGGACATTAAACACAAAACAAATAGTCCATCGGGAAATAAACACGGGGTGGTTGACCAGGACCAAGGGAATACATAGTGAGAAAGATGTAAGACCTTATCTCAAGTAAGGCAACCAAAGGAGTCCGCCGGTATGCGGGTGTAAATAGTCCACCAAGACATTAAACATGGGACTAGGCTGAGTTAGACCATGGTGGAATGGTGTTACGACATTACGAAATTTTTGCTGGAACGATAATGTTGAAAGGTTCACCAAGATGTAACACATGAGACCCCCAACGAGGAAGTTCGCCACACAGGAGGTACGCCATGGACTAAGATCGAAAGAACAATATGAATGACATAATAAATTACATGTATGCATAAGTGAGGTGTGCTCAAAGGTGTAATTCTCCAGATTAATAAATAAATTTTCCAAGGGCTATACAAAATGGGGCCAACAGTACGACGGTCTAGTCCACCAAAGAAATAGAAAATCTTATGAGGAAACACAGATATGGGGCAAAAATCTATTGGCCTAACGTCATGAGCCTTAGGTTGATGGAAGGGCCACCGACATTTCGTAGGGAGAAGAGGTGGAAAAGGGTTGGTTGTTTAGAATAGATCATTAGCATAATATGAGAATTCAAAGTAGCAACGGGTGATCAAGCAGAACCTGAACCGTAGGATCCACGGGTAAAGATCCGCTAGGGTGAAATAAGCCTGTTGACAACCTCGCGCATAACAGTTCATTAAGAATAGTGGAAAACGAGTAGAAAAAGTGAGGTTGGGGTAAAGTAGAGTTAGGTCTGCCCTATCTAGCGATCAATATCATGAAGGAAAGGCGTCAGTTTCTCATATTGGGATTGAGTTATGACAACAAGAATCTGTAAGGGAAATGGAGAGACAACAACTTCGGTGTCTTATATTATGTTGTTTAGCAAATTCTCACTAAGTTAATCAAAACTTATACATTTCACTGCTTAATCTCAAGACAAAGTGTGACAAGATATTTTAGTGGAAGGACCAAACCAGCCATCGCCCGATCAAAGTAACGAAGTAGAAGCTGTATTAGTATATAGAGAGGCACTCACAGAGGCCTCGTCTTGAGGGTTAAGGAAAACATAATAATTGTAGAATCATATTCAAATAGCAAAACTATATACAGAAACTAAGGTAATAGGAAGTCATTACATATTTTCTTCAAGGTATATCTTAATGACAATTAGGCCCAGATGGTTAAATTGTTTTTGTATGTAAAAAATTTAATTATGGATATATGGTATAATTAAATAGGTACTTGTAGCATTTGGCACCCAAGCCCAGCTATTAGGTCGGGTATGGGGTGTTACAAAACATATAATCGTATAACAATACGCCCTTCCACCACACTAGGGTCTCCATAGAGACATATAACTCAATAATCGGAAACAAATGTTAGATTCCGGTATAATAAATAATAACTTTGTACCATCACATATATTTCATATCAGCATGCAATTAACCCTATTGTCATGTCAATCATATCCTGTCTTTTATTACGTTCACTCGGGCACATTTAGTACATATAACCATTTCTTTATAATTCAATTCATGACTTACCTTTTTATACCAAATCGTAAACAATTTAAATTACATTCACACAAACACAAATTAACAATTCAAGTGTATAGTAAAATTACATGCAACCATACCACATGAACTTACTTGGCAAAAACAACAACAAACAAGATGTCCATGATTAATACCCGATTTTGTCTTTTCCTCGATTATCCTCTGATTGATTCAATTACTGATCTATATGATAATTCATTTCAATTCATCAATTCCAAATACCTTATATCATCTTATTATATGCATATGTCAATTCAATCTCATTTTTTAAGGTTCCCTATAGTTTTTCATTTTATTCTATTTAGTCCCTAAAACCAAAAATGACATAACTTTCAAATTTGAGTTTCAATTTCGAAATTGATCTCAATTACATCCTTCTATAACCCTCTATTACCTAAAATTATAGAAATGTAACATCAATTTCAAAATTCATACACTTTAGTCCCTATGTTCAAAAACTAGCAATTAAAATTTACAAACTAGTCCTTTTATTCATATCTAAGCTTAAAATCTAACAATTTAACACCAATTTCATCAAGCATTTATCAATAGAAACTTTTAGAAACTTTAATAGTTTTACAAATTGGTAACAGACTAGCTAAATCAAGAGGCTCTCAGTACCTCAAAACCATAAGAATTACAAGAAATGACTAAATCAAACATACCATATAAGAGCCGAAAGCTTGAAATTTCAACAACAATGACTTCTAGGTTTTCCTTGTTTGGAAACAGTGAAGAAGAAAGGAAAAATAATAGATGACAAATTTAGTTGTCTTTTGTACTTGGTTTATTTTTAATTAATCAAAGATTAAGTTAATCTTAATAATTAACTTATAAACTTAATTAACAATTGATAATGGATTACAATTAAAATCCATACCATTTGAAAATATAAAAGGATCTAATTGCTCAATTGGTCCTTTGGTTAATTAAAATTCATATTGATTAACTTCTATCGCTTTTACAATTTAGTCATTATACCTTAATTAATTATCTGATTGACAAAATTAATTGACCAAATTAATTAAAATTTAAGCTAACCTCATAAATATTAATATTTAATATCTACGGACTCACTCGTCGAAAATGAGGTTTCAAAATCACTATTTTTGACACCACTAAAAATTGGTTGTTATAAACTCAGTTTACTAAAACGAGGTCCCAAAACTGCATTTTTTTGACACCACTAGAAATTGGATCGGTACATGGTTTGAGGTTTCCTCGACCACTATAAATAACTTGTCAGTTGAAGGAGAATATTTGTTATTAAGAACCAGTTCGAAATCAGAGCAAAAATAAGCCTAAAGGTAGAATTTCATCATATCGGTTTATTTAATTAAATTTTGTTTATGCTATTTTTACTGTTATTTTTATTTTAATCATTTTTACTTCTATTATATTTAAATACCCTTTTTTATTTTGCACAGACCATCACACGTCCTCGGCATGACAACAGCGTAGGCATGTAAGCTGGTTGAACCAAACAGTAATTTTAGATATCTCAATCTCTATGGGATCAATCCTACTTGCTATATTTCTATTTATTTAATGTTTAGGCATAGGAATACTATTTTTGGTGGATTCGGCACCTATCAAATTTTGGTAGCATTACTGGGGACTAGCTGTAGAAGGCTCAATTTGCCCTGGGGCCATTCTACAACCTTAGACCCAACTACCCAATAGCCAATTACAAAACCCAAATCTAACTCTACAAACAACCCAAATAGACTCAATTACAAACCCTAACCCAAGGCCCACATGGCACAAAACTTAAATCAACCTTTAGCCAAAAAGAAAAAGAAAAAACCCTAGGTTAGCCACCTTATCTAGCCTTTTTGGCTTGTCTGCCGCCACTTGCCCATCCACCGCCTCTGGCCACCGCCCTTGTCACATCCACTGCCATTTTCCTGCAAAGAGAACAGAGCAATCGATTAAACAAGTTGTAAAATGGCTATAAAAGCTGAAAATCCATTGTAATAAAGGGATTCAAAATAGAAAGAACAGAGAGATTTTATCAATATGAAAATAGAGATTTCAGTTACAAACACTTGCAAACAGAGATTAATACAAGTATACAATAGGCAGTCGAAGAGAAAAAAGAAACAAAGTGTTAAGGTCGTTATTCTATTTTTCTTTTATCCTATTTTTCGAAACTATATATATAAACCTATTTTCTTTATTTTCTTTTTAAAACAGTTTATATATATATAATATCAAAATATATATTAAGTATAAAAAAGGGAAAAAAAACTCACTTTTGGGGTTCCGACCACCGTCCATGGTGGTCGATGGCGGCGACTGCGGTGGAGGCACGACAGTGACCTTGATGGAGGCGGCGGCGACAATGGTGGAGGCGCTGGCGAAGGTCGATGCTGAGACCTCATGGGAGACCCAGGCCCTGCAGAGAAAAATGAAAAGGGAAAAAGGTTTTTTTTTTTTTTTTGAGTGGTGTAAAAAAGAATTTTTTTTAAGAAATTGTAACACCCCAAACCCGGCCTATGAGCCTTGACCGGATCTGGTATGTCACAGAGTAAAAATGTTTTGAAAGATTTTGATTATCTGATATGAAACACCCTAAACCCGGCCCAAAAAGCCTGACCGGATTTGATATGTTCCTCGAGTAAAACTTTAGCAAACTCTCACTTATTTAAGAAAACTTGATGATTTTTGAATAAGACAGATTAACTTAAAGATTGGGTTGAAATTTAATTGTAAAATAAATTCGCATCTTCTTAAAACATTATTTTTAAGAGAAATTAATAAGTTAATGAAACCAAATTTAATGAAAAATTTATTAATATTGTGGAAATATATTTTGTTTTCAAAAGCAGTTTAAATTATTTATCAAAAACCATTTAGTTATTTAATTAATAATTATTCATGGCAAAATAAATCCAAACACAAAAATTTAAAAACAGTTTATAGTGGCCTTATTACATAAAAATAGAAAAAAACCCATAATAAAGTCTAAGAGGTAAAATTTAACTTAATAAGTTTAAATTGGAAAATCTCCAAAATACTTGATATGAGCATTGGCCACCACGGAGTCCTTGCTGACCCGATCCATCGCACTACGAATCATCTGAAAAGTTATCCCACAAAAGGGGTGAGTCATAAACTCAATGTGTAACACATACATTAAAAAGCCCATTTGATCATATGCCTTAAAGTCCATTAATTACACATATGGCCATAGGCCCATTTAGCTCATATTTAGCCCAAAAGCCCATTTTCATAGCAAATTAAATAATAATCATTTAAAATCATATAAATATACACATATAATGAAATGCAAACTCGGCCCACCTAAATATCCATCCGCTACACACCACCCGTACCAACCAATCACACCGTGGGGATTACTAAATCGACCCTCCATCCGCTACACACCATCGAAGGCAGTTGCTGCAGTCAACATGCACATCGCCCTTATAATTTTGTGGTAAGGCCACCAGACAAAATTGTGACCGAAGTCACCGGATTTCAAATATGTGATCGAAGTCACCAGATTCACATATGTGACCGAAGTCACCGGATTTCAAATATGTGACCGAAGTCACCGGATATTGTGGTAAAACCACCAAAATACTTCCCCTTTATCAAATTCACCCATATGCCCATGCACATACATATTATTCATTTTTCATGCCATTTACCCCAAAATCATAACAAAATCATACTTATCTCACAATTATGCATATAGCAAAATTAACAAAATATTTGGGGTAAACATACCTGAATATCGTATACCACTGAATGGTATCCACAATCATTATCAAACATATTGTCATATAATCACATTTAATACATAGATCTATGAGACTTTATTGTAAGTTTACACACCTTATGACTGTGAGAATGATACCTTCCCGCTCGTCAACGCCTAGTTAATTATCACACTTGGTTAGAATATACTATTACTAATAAAACTATATTTATTGACGAGAGATCTAAATCCTTACCCTCGGATTCTCGAACAACCGTTATTTGTGGTTTTTCTCCGTTTGATGGATCAAAACCCGCTGATATCCCACCAACGTAAAGTGGTTCGGTTGTACGTACTACTTCAAATAACCGATCTTCATTAGCAGAGGGTCCACAACCCGGTGGAAAATCTCTTATCGCCGATACAGCCCTTCATTTGAAGTTCGATGGTAAAACAGTGCCTCCTCTCTTCCAAACACTCCGTACTGCTCTTTTCTTACCTATCTTGTTAGTCTCAAATCACCCCTAAAATAAAGTTGATTAGTGATCCATTCTAAAAGGATTGATACGATCGAAATTAATAATCCTTACCTTGGATGATTTCGAAAGATCACTTCTTAAAAGTTGGCTTCAACAAAGATCCTTAAAAATCCCTTCCAAGGATTCGGCCTAGAAGAGAAAAATAAGAGATTTATTTTTCTAAATCAACTATAGTAAAAAGAAATAATGAAAACAATTGACAAAAACCTTACTTTGAGCACTTGAAGATTCGGCCTTGAACAAGAAAAGAAGAGAATAAAAAGTAAATTTGGTGATTTCGGCTTGCACAAAAAGAAAGGAGAAAAAAATAGTGATTTATGGCATAAAATAGTTTCGGTTTTCAATGAAAGAAAAGAAGAAAGGAAATCAAAATAGAAGATGATTCGGTTGACAAAAGAGATGAAAATAATGTTGATTTTTGGTTTTAATAGAAAGTAGTTTCGGTTGAGAGAATGAAGAAAGAAAATTAAATTGAAAGAAGAGAGAAATAGAAGAAGAAGAAAAGATGATGATGAAGATGATTCCAAAAGAAAAGAAATAGATTTAGGGACCTATGTGCATTCGGCCAAGAGGGAGAAATTAGAGAAAAATAGTTTTTGAACTTTGATAGTTTCGGCAATGAGGTAAAAAGAAAAGAAGAAATGTTTTCCAAACTTTTGATGCTTTTGACTAAAGAGAACAAGAAATTGAGAGAATAGGAATTTTAACCAAAATGGTCAAAATGAGAACCAAAACAAAGTAAAGCTTTTACCTAATGTTATTAGCAAAAATCGGCTAGGAGGAGAGCTCTTGGAGAATTGAGAAAAGATGCACAAAAATGCTAGAGTTTTTGGCCAACTAACACCCCCTAACCCAAGTCAAATTCGCCAACTAGGAAGCCAACATAATCCCCCTTTTTCCTCCACATTTCTTCCCCATCAACCCTTAGATTGCTATCACAATTAACCATCCCATTTAGCCGCTAAAACCGACTAGGTTCATGGTCAAATGACCATGAAAAAGTTTCCAAGACAATGCCCTTACTTCAAGCCTTTTGTCCCCCTCATCTTATCATCCTTTCATGATTCCATACCATAAGTTTTAGCTTACCTTTTTCACATGGTCAAATAACCAAAATTAAAAAGATGCTCATCCATTCTAGAAGAGTCTTGGCCGACACTATAGGGAAGGAAACAAAAAATAAAATCCTCCCATTTGCTAGCTAGGGGATTCGAACCTCTCCCCTCAAGCACTCATCCAAGTGTCCTTACCACTTTGCTAACCACTCATCTTATGCTTAAAACTCCTTGTCATTATTTCTTAAAGCCTAACATGCCTAGCTCCATCTTAATTATTAGAAATTAAAAGTTTCACTAAGCATTCACTTAATTAATGAAGTTCAAAAATAACTTCCAAAATACACTCAATCATAATTAAGCATGCAACATCATTCAATTAAGTAAAGATGCATAACCCCTAATTATTAGGATGTTACAGTTCTACCCCCCTTAAAATAATTTTGTCCTCGAAATTACCCGACTGGAACAAGTGAGGGTATTGCTGTCGCATCGCTTCCTCCGCCTCCCACGAAGCTTCTTCTGATCCATGATTACGCCATAATACCTTGACGAGAGGAACCGACTTTCTCCGTAAAACCTTTACATCTCGCTCCAGAATTTGAATTGGCTCCTCTTCATAAGACAAATCTGGTCTTAATTCCACCTCCTCAACTGGCACTACATGAGATGGATCCGACCGATAATGGCGTAACATTGAAACATGGAACACATCGTGCATTTGCTTCAATTCCGAAGGTAATTCTAACTGATATGCCACAGGTCCGACCCGCTTTAAAACCCGATAAGGTCCAATGAACCTGGGACTTAACTTTCCTTTGCAACCAAATCTCATCACCTCTTTCCAAGGTGAAACCTTTAGGAATACTTGATCTCCCATAGCAAACTCTATTTCTTTCCGCTTAAGATCTGCGTGCGACTTTTGTCTGTCAGATGCTTCTTTTAACCGAGCCCAGATTACCTTAACTTTTTCTTCGGATTCAACCACTATTTTTGGACCCAAAATTTGACGTTCCCCTAATTCTGTCCAACACGTAGGAGTGCGACACTTCCATCCATATAGTGCTTCATACGGTGCCATCCAGATATCTTGCTTGGTAATGCTTGTTGTTGTATGCAAATTCTACTAACGGAAGAATTCCTCCCAACTTCCTTGAAATCCATCACACATCCCCTTAACATATCTTCTAAGATTTGGATTACTCGTTCAGACTGGCCGTCAGACTGTGGATGAAATGCCGTACTGAAGTCCAATCTGGTGCCCAAAGCCTGATGCAATGCTTTCCAAAATCGAGACATAAACCTTGGATCCTTATCCAAAATAATTGACACCGGCACTCCATGCAATCTCACAATCTCAGCCACATATAACTTCGCCAATTTCTGCAAAGAGTAATCAACCCGAACTGGGATAAAATGTGCAGATTTCGTCATTCGGTCCACTATCACCCATACTGAGTCTTTCTTAGTAGGCGTAAGAGGAAGCCCACTAACAAAGTCCATGGTGATTCTCTCCCACTTCCACTATGGAATTTTTATCGGCTGAAGCAATCCCGAAGGTACTTGATGTTCAGCCTTGACTTGTTGACACGTTAAGCACTTTCCTACAAACTCCGTAACTTCCTGTTTAAGACCAGGCCACCAAAATTGATCTCGCAAATCTCGGTATAACTTACTTCCTCCAGGATGCATAGCATAGGGGCTACTATGCGACTCCTGAAGAATCTTTTGCCTCAATTCCTGATCCCTCGGCATACAGACTTTACCTTTGAAACACAATACCCCATCGTTGTTAATACCAAAATCTTCTAATTCCCCATTCTGTACCTGCCGTAGCTTTACACTCAGATCTTCGTCTATCAACTGCCTCTCTTTCACTTGACTCAACCATGTCGGCTTAACTTGTAATTTTGCCAACAAGCTCCCATCATCGTAAAGACTAAGATGTGCAAATAACGCCCTTAAATCTGACACCACTTTTCGACTTAGGCGTACGCCACTACATTTGCCTTGCCGGTGGTACTCGATAGAACGATCGTAGTCTTTCAATAATTCTATCCACCTTCACGCCTCAAATTCGAGTTCTTTACGAGTCAAGAGATATTTTAGACTTTTGTGGTCCTTGTATATCACCGACTTTTCCCGTATAGATAATGTCTCCAAACTTTGAGAGCAAAGACTACATTACCAACTCCAAATCATGCGTCGGGTAATTAACCTCGTGTGGTCTCAACTCACGAGAGACACACGCAACTACCTTCCCATCTTGCATCGTAACACATCCTAATCCCGTGTGAAGCGTCACAATACACGATGAAATCCTTCCCCGCTTAGTGGATCAAAACCGAGCTTGGTCAAAACCTTCTTGAGCTTCTCAAAACTCTCTTGTTGCTTATCACCCACACGAAAGTTACTTCCTTTCTCAACAATTTCGTTAAAGGTGCAACTATCGAGAAAATCCTTCAACAAATCTTACGAATAGCCTGCTAACCCCAAGAAACTATGAACCTCGATTCACGGACTTAGGTGGTTTCAATCTAGCATAGCCTCAATCTTCGAGGATCCACCTTATCCCTTCTACAGACACCACATGGCCTAAAAACGCAACCTCTTTCAAATTAAAATTCACACTTTGAATTTGGCATATGACTTCTTCTCCTTAAAACTCGCAACACAATCCAAGATGCTCATCATGTTCCATTTCGGACTTAGAATACACCAGGATGTCGTCAATGAACACCACGATGAATTGATCCAAGTAGGGTTGGAAAATCCAGTTCATCATATCCATGAATGCAGTTGGGGCGTTCGTCAATCTGAATGGCATTACCAGAAATTCATAATGCCCATATCTAGTCTGGAAAGCCGTCTTATGGATATCCACTTCTTTCACTTTAAGCTGATGATATGCCGACCTTAGATCAATCTTTAAGAATACCGCAGCTCCTTTAAGCTGATCGAACAAGTCATCGATCCTTGACAAAGGATACTTGTTCTTGATGGTTAACTTATTCAACTGCCGGTAATCTATACACATCCTCATCGATCTGTCCTTCTTCTTCACAAATAGAACCGGTGCTCCCCATGGGGATACACTAGGTCGGATAAATCCATGATCAAGCAACTCCTGAATCTGAGCCTTAAGCTCAACTAACTCTTTCGGTGCCATTCTATATGTAGCAATAGAAACTGGCGCCGTTCCCGGCAATAAATCAATCCCGAATTCTACCTCACGATCCGGAGGTAATCCTGGAAGTTTTTCTGGAAAAACATCTACAAATTCATTCACTGTCCTGACTTCATTAACAGTTGCCTCCTTAGCCTCCAAGGCACTCACCAACATCAGGAAGGCTACACATCCCTTTCTAACCATCTTTTCTGCCTTAAGAGCGGATACTGCATTAGATAAGTAGTTCCGTCTCTCGCCCATCACTACAACTTCTTTACCATCAAAAGTTCTTAAGGACATTCGTTTAGCAGCATAATCCACATTTGCACAATACTTCACAAGCCAGTCCATGCCTAAGATCAGGTCGAATTCTCGAATGGCAACTCCATTAAATCATCGAAGCTGCGTCCCTTGAACTTCAAAAGGTACTTCCTTAAAAGTTTGTCTATAACTCTTATGTCATCCCAAAGGACTAAATATATCATCTTCCTAGGTGCAGATCTCGTAAGTCACATGCAAAGTTCCGGATACTTCACTAGCGATATATGAGTGAGTTGACCTATATCTATCAAAGCAATAAAGGGCAACCCGAAATCAAAAACGCATCGTGATAACATCAAAAGGCCATCGTCCTCTCACGACGAACTACATATACGGACACTTTGTCTTGCCTCGTAACTACCAACGCCTCGCTAAAGTTTCGTAACCTCGCCAAAGCCATTACCCTTCCATTTGGACCATGGCCCTTATCAATTTCATTGTTCACCACCGCCACTGATTAACCCCCGACTTGTTTGGCGATTCTTGTCTCAATTCTTGGGCAATCCTTGATCATATGGTCTTTAGATCCGCACTTGAAACATCCCCATCCGCACTTGAAACATCCCCAATCTTTTCCAACACTCTCCCGGTGCATCTTCCACATTGAGCACAAGCATGATGTTGTCCACCAGAAGATCACGACCTCGCGGTCCTTTCATTTCTTGGTTTCTTTTGGAAATTCTGGATGACCACAAGATCAAAAGCTTCTCTTATTCTTATTCTAGCCTCTGTCCCGGTTCTGTCTCTCAGTCCGCTTAACTTCTTCAGCTATTCTTGCCCTTTCCACTAAGATTGCAAAATCTCTTTTTCGGTGCGAAGAAATCATCACTCGCAGTTCATCTCTAAGTCCATCTTCAAATCTGACACACCGTTCATATTCAGTAGCTACTATCCCTCTGGCATAACGGCTAAGTCGTAAAAACTCTGCTTCATATTCAGCTATCGACTTACTGCCTTGCACTAGATTCAGAAATGTCTTCCTCTGGGAGTCGATATAGCTAGCTCCAATGTATTTTCCTTCGAATTTAATTTTAAAATACCCCCAATCCAGTCGATCCACAGGGGTACTCTCCTTAATAGTGAGCCACCACTGATAGGCCTCATCACGGAGTAATGAAATAGCACCTTTCAATTTCTCTTCAGCAGTGCAGTCCAAATCGTCCATAATCCTCTCGACTGCCTCCAACCAATATTCCGCTACATTTGGAGCTACTCCAGATACTCCCTGAAAACCTCGGCTCCATTCGATCTTAGTCTCTCACCATCGACTTTGAGACCCATTTCGAACTAGCTTCGCTACTCATTCTAAAACTCAAAGACGACTTGTGATACTCACGTCACCTCCTTCATTTTGCTCTTGAAAATCCACCCCAACAATAGGTGGATGAGCTTCATTCTCGGAACCTTGACCAGATCTAATGGTTCAATACGACCATTCTTCCTCTTCCACGTCCACGACGACCACGTCCCCTAGAACTCATGTCTACTACGCGTCTTATCTGCTTTTCTGAAAAAGTCTTATGCATTAAAGTATTTTCACTTCTTATTAAAAGAAAGTTTTATGAAAAAGATGTTGATGGTTTTCCGTAGTAGTACACAAACACCTAGGGTCCATGTCTCTAAAGTATAGTTTCCTTAGGCTTATCATACACTCATAGCACTTATCAATAAAGGTACTTACGATGGATCTCAATGAGAATTCGAGTGCCATGCTCTTATAAAACCATTTTAACTTAAGAAAATTTCAAAAGTCATTTGGGCCAACTTTTGAAAACGTTGCGCTTCAAAACCCAAGGTAGAGAGTTTAAGCGGGCTCGATACCAAGTTGAAACACCCAAACCCCCAAAAAGCGACCGTGTTTGATATGTTCTCGAGTAAAACTTTAGCAAACTCTCACTTATTTAAGAAAACTTGATGATTTTTAATAAAATAAATTAATTGGGTTGAAATTAAATTGCAAAATAAATTCGCATCTTCTTAAAACATTATTTTTAAGAGAAATTAATAAGTTAATGAAAACCAAATTTAATGAAAATTTATTAATATTGTGGAAATATATTTTGTTTTCAAAGCAGTTTAAATTATTTATCAAAAACCATTTAGTTATTAATTAATAATTATTCATGGCAAAATAAATCCAAACACAAAAATTTAAAAAAGTTTATAGTGGCCTTATTACATAAAAATAGAAAAAACCCATAATAAAGTCCAAGAGGTAAAACTTAACTTAATAAGTTTAAATTGGAAAATCTCCAAAATACTTGATATGAGCATTGGCCACCACGAGTCCTTATTTGACTCGATCCATCGCACTACGAATCATCTGAAAAGCTATCCCACAAAAGGGGTGAGTCATAAACTCAATGTGTAACACATACATTAAAAAGCCCATTTGATCATATGCCTTAAAGTCCATTAATTACACATATGGCCATAGGCCCATTTAGCTCCTATTTAGCCCAAAATCCCATTTTCATAGCAAATTAAATAATAATCATTTAAAATCATATGAATATACACATATAATGAAATACAAACCCGCCCACCTAAATATCCATCCGCTACACACCACCCGTACCAACCAATCACAGTGGGATTACTAAATCGACCCTCCATCCGCTACACACCATCGAAGGCGATTCTTTGCAGTCAACATGCATATCGCCCTTATAATTTTGTGGCAAGGCCACAGACAAAATTGTGACCAAGTCACCGGATTTCAAATATGTGACCAAGTCACCAGATTCACATATGTGACCGAAGTCACCGGATTTCAAATATGTGACCGAAGTCACGGATATTGTGGTAAAACCACCAAAATACTTCCCTTTATCAAATTCACCCATATGCCCATGCACATACATATTATTCATTTTCATGCCATTTACCCCAAAATCATAAAAAATCATACTTATCTCACAATTATGCATATAGCAAAATTAACAAAATATTTGCGGTAAACATACCTGAATATCGTATACCACTGAATGGTATCCACAATCATTATCAAACATATTGTCATATAATCACATTTAATACATAGATCTATGAGACTTTATTGTAAGGTTACACACCTTATGACTGTGAGAATGATACATTCCCACTCGTCAACGCCTAGTTAATTATCACACTTGGTTAGAATATACTATTACTAATAAAACTATATTTATTGATGAGAGATCTAAATCCTTACCTCGATTCTCGAACAATCGTTATTTGAGGTTTTCTCGCTAGATGGATCAAAACCGCGATATCCCACCAACGTAAAGTGGTTCGATTATGCGTACTACTTCAAATAATCGATCTTCGTTAGCAGAGGGTCCACAACCGGTGGAAAATCTATTATCGCCGATACAACCCTTCGTTTGAAGTTCGATGGTAAAAGCAATGCCTCCTCTCTTCCAAACACTCCGATCGCTCTTTTCTTACCTATCTTGTTAGTCTCAAATCACCCCTAAAATAAAGTTAATTAGTGATCCATTCTAAAAGGATTGATACGATCGAAATTAATAATCCTTACCTTGGATGATTTGAAAGATCACTTCTTAAAAGTTGGCTTCAACAAAGATCCTTAAAATCCCTTCCAAGGATTGACCTAGAAGAGAAAAATAAGAGATTTATTTTCTAAATCAACTATAGTTAAAAGAAATAATGAAAACAATTGACAAAAACCTTACTTTGAGCACTTGAAGATTGACCTTGAACAAGAAAAGAAGAGAATAAAAAGTAAATTTGGTGATTTCGCTTGTACAAAAAGAAAAGAGAAAAAAATAGTGATTTATGGCATAAAATAGTTTAGGTTTTCAATGAAAGAAAAGAAGAAAGGAAATCGAAATAGAAGATGATTCGGTTGACAAAAGAGATGAAAATAATGTTGATTTTGGTTTTAATAGAAAGTAGTTTGGTTGAGAGAAGGAAGAAAGAAAATGAAATTGAAAGAAGAGAGAAATAGAAGAAGAAGATGATGATGATGATGAAGATGATTCCAAAAGAAAAGAAATAGATTTAGGGACCTATGTATGCATTCGCCAAGAGGGAGAAATTAGAGAAAAATAGTTCTTTGAACTTTGATAGTTTCGGTAATGAGGTAAAAAGAAAAGAAGAAATGTTTTCCAAACTTTTGATGCTTTTGACTAAAGAGAACAAGAAATTGAGAGAATAGGAATTTTAACCAAAATGGTCAAAATGAGAACCAAAATAAAGTAAAGCTTTTACCTAATGTTATTAGCAAAAATCGGCTAGGAGGAGAGCTCTTGGAGAATTGAGAAAAGATGCACAAAAATGCTAGAGTTTTTGGCCAACTAACACCCCCTAACCCAAGTCAAATTCGGCCAACTAGGAAGCCAACATAATCCCCCTTTTTCCTCCACATTTCTTCCCCATCAACCCTTAGATTGCTATCACAATTAACCATCCCCTTTAGCCCCTAAAACCGACTAGGTTCATGGTTAAATGACCATGAAAAAGTTTCCAAGACAATGCCCTTACTTCAAGCCTTTTGTCCCCCTCATCTTATCATCCTTTCATGATTCCATACCATAAGTTTTAGCTTACCTTTTTCACATGGTCAAATAACCAAAATTAAAAAGATGCTCATCCATTCTAGAAGAGTCTTGGCCGACACTATAAGGAAGGAAACAAAAAATAAAATCCTTCCATTTGCTAGCTAGGGGATTCGAACCTCTCCCCTCAAGCACTCATCCAAGTGTCCTTACCACTTTGCTAACCACTCATCTTATGCTTAAAACTCCTTGTCATTATTTCTTAAAGCCTAACATGCCTAGCTCCATCTTAATTATTAGAAATTAAAAGTTTCACTAAGCATTCACTTAATTAATGAAGTTCAAAAATAACTTCCAAAATACACTCAATCATAATTAAGCATGCAACATCATTCAATTAAGTAAAGATGCATAACCCCTAATTATCAGGATGTTACATGATAGAAATCTGAAAAATTCGCTGAGTTTATAAAACGGTGTCTAAAAACTCAGGTGGAATTGTTTTTTTTTTTAAACATGGTTGAGTTGAAACCTTTGAAAACATTTGATCATTTTTTTTTTATTAGAACCATCAGAGTTATTGTTAACTTGGTGAATTTTGCTACCCGATGGCAACATCCTTGAAAACTCGTAAAAATTTCCCATTTTGAAAACGTCACTTTTAACCGAGTTATTTAAACAATTTATAATTTTATTAGTAATATAGTAGAAGTAAAACAACTACTTAAACATCTAAAATAATAACTAGTGGCCTTATTACAACCCAAACCAAAATTTCGAAAATAATAAACTTAAACTGTGCTAAGTAAAATTTCAAAACCAAGGAACAAGCATGGCCGCCTCGAGTCCTCTCTGGCTCCATCTCCGCGATCTACTCATCTGCAAAATGATATGGGAAGGGGTGAGTCACTAAGACTCAGTGTATAAATCCCCAACTCGAAAGTGCAAACTCATACACAAAATATTAGTAAGTCATGGAAAACATACAAACCAAACCTAGCCATCCATACTCCTTTAACTACACCGTGTGGTCAAAACCACTGGTGGTCAAAACCACTGGTGACCGGAGTCACAAATCAAGTGATGGAGCCAACCCATCGTGTGGTCAAAACCACTGATGACCATAGGTCACAATTATCAATATGTGGTCAAAACCACTGGGGGTACCAAACCACTGGGACTTAGTCACAATTTATATCAACGGTGTGGTCAAAACTACTGGTGACCGAAGACACAATTAAACTGATGGGGCCAACCCATCTTGTGGTCAAAACCACTGGTGACAGTCCATAGAGAATATTCCCCCTCCTCTCTTCAATCCCATTATCAACATGCTCATAACATGCTTAACATATTATCATAAATCATGCATATAGGTCATGGCATAGCATCTTAACCATCATGTCTTTCATATAACACATTTAAAGTCAAAAATGACTTACCCGGAATCCATGCTCATGCTCACAAGGCAAAACACTATCACAATAGTTAACTGTAAAATATCAAGCAATGCCAACTAATAAAGTGTGTAAGAGTTTTACACACCTGACTATTCGCAAAATCCTGAATCTATACGTTTCTACGAAATCCCAAAACGTATGTCCTTACAGCACCTACATTCGTCCACCATAGGTTAGTATCGAAAAGCCTTATTCGGCTAAACTAATAATCCCGAAGAACTAATCGCACCCATAACCAAAATATGGCCCTAGGCCGAATCTTTATTATCACTTACCAAAGCAAATTGAAATCCCGGAAGCCTTTTTCGATTAGTCCCTAAAGTTATAACACACAATCGATTACTATTTAAATACCATACATGGCCCATAGCCGAATATAAATAGCCACTTACCTTGAAGAATCGAACCCCGCAAGACTCCCTCAAAGCACCTTAGCGTCGGCTACACACAAAAGATACACTATTAAGACCCTATACATATTCGGCCAACCTTACCAAGGCTTATCTGGCCATAACAACTAAATCCTGAAGGCTCACTTGTGGCACTTACCCTAAACCAATTTGGTTTCCAACCAAATCCCGAAGCCACACACACCACTTGTAATCGGCTACACCTTGAGATCACACAATAGTTAGTCTTCGGATTTTCGAATAATAAAAAGAATGGCCTACTAAAATGAGTCCTTACCACCACTTACCGTATCTGATCAACAGGGAGAAGATGCTTAGAACGACTGCTTCCAAAGTCCCAAAGGCCCTATAAGAAATCGATTCCCAATAAAGGTTAACACCACTAACAACCAATCGGATTAGGCTTAATCTATGGTTGTCGACTGAGAAGAAAAAATTAATGAGAGTGAAGTTTCGATCAAGAACCCTTACTCCTTTTCAAAAACCGACTTGGAGAAGAACCAAAAGTGATCCTCTCTTGATTGATAATCGGCCAAACATGGAACTAGAAGAAAGAGGAAGATTTCGGCATGGAGAAGAGAGAAACAATAGAGATTCGGCTAAAACAAAAATGAGAGAAAAGGAAAGATTTGTATGGCATTCGGCTTACACAAGATGGAAGAGAGAGTTTTACATTCGGCCATCTCTCCTTTTTGTGATCATTTTTATCCTAATCACTTCTTCAAATAAAATAAGAAAAAATAGAATAATGTTTATCCCACACTTCCAGCCGAATTTAAAAAAACAAACATCAAGATTATCTTCATCCATTTGAGAGTCCATGAGCAGTCCACTAGCTCTCTCCCTTCATGCCAGCATGTAAAAAAAAATAAAACATACCTTGTGCTTCCAACGTGACTCGAACTTGAGTCCCTCCTTCCTGCTTGGGGCGGCATTCACCAAGGCCCAAGAGGCCCCAAGCCACTTTACCAATCCGACTTCCATGCCCACCAACTCCCACAAAATCTTTTGAAACCTCCTTAACTTAGCCCTTCCTTTTAACGCCAAAAAGTCCCAAAAATAAAACACACCCCCTTGTGACCACCATGATTCGAACCTCCTCCCCCTTGACACTCCCTTTGACGCAAGCCTCCAAGCCCCTAAGGTAGCATCCCAAGCTATCCTGCCAATCGGTTTCTTATGTCAAACTTCTCCCACAATTTCTCTTAACCCCTATCTCACCTAGCTCCCTCCTCTTAAGCACTAAAAAGAAATTTTCAGCCCTAAGTTAGACCTAGCCCGGGGTTATGACTAGACCCTAGAATATGCCAAGCAATCATAGCATACATATTTCTTCAAGCACGCACAAGGAAATAATTAAATTGCAAACAACCCCTAATTCAGGATGTTACAGAAATTTTGGCCTTAAATAGCCCCCCAAACGATGCCGTTTTGGGCAGGCCTTTCAGGTGCCAAAACGGCGTAGTTTTGAGCCGACCTGATTTTGACCCGACCCAGAGCCTAGGATCCGCGTGTTTTTTAAAGGAAGGGCTAATTGCACTTTTAGCTCTTCCTCTTTTTTATTGTTTTATAATAAGATTTTTTCTTATTTTAAATTTTGCCTAATATTTTATTTTGGTCTTCAATTTGGTCCCCCCTATGCTGCGCATTTTGGAGGGGAAGGGAAGATTTCCCTTTTAGTCCCTCCTTGTTATTCGCGTGTTCAATGGAGTCCTTTTCTTTTTATTTATTTCCAGATTTGCCCCAAAAATTTGTTTTAAGTCCAATTTAATCCTTTTTTTTTTTTGTTATTTAGTTACTTTGTTGTTAAATTAAGTAATTTTTTTTATTTTCTTTACTATTATTTTTGTTATCATTAATTATTATCATGCTTATTACTATTACTATATATTGTTATTATTTTCTATGTTATTATTCTTTATTTCATTGTTATTATTTTCTATCATCATTACAATCACTATTATTACTATTCTTATTATTATTACTTTCACTATTATTTTTAATGTTATTATTATTTTCAATTGTTATTAGTATTAATATTATCATCAATATTACTATTAGTATTCCTTTCACTATTATTATTATATTTCTATCTATATTTATTTTCTTAATTTAATACTATTATTATTTATTTAATTTCTATTTATCTATTTATACTTATAATATTTTATATATATACTTCTATTTCCACTTATATTATTACTATATTTTAATATATTTCTACTTCTATTTATATATTAATTTTATTTCCATTATTACTATTATCATTATTATTATTACTATTTTTTTCTTTTTTTTCTCTTAAAACTTTAATTTGCTTATTATTGTTTTGTTTTCTATTTATTATCTTTTTTAGATTATTGGTTTCATTTATTTTATTCTATTTTCATTTTATTATTGTCTTTTGTATTTAAACATTTATTCTATATTCTTGCTAGCACCATAATTTACTTTTTGCATTTTGCTACAAATTATTGTTGCATTTTATCCGATACATCAAGTTTTAAAATAATTGATATTTCGTATTAGAGATTCGAGAAAATCGTGCCCTAATTTACTGGGTTTCGATTTTTCTCAATTAATCTGAACAACGGAATATCCTTTTTAAATCGCAATACAAGTTTTGAATAAAATACTTGTTCTCGGAGATTCGAAGTGTTGTGCCCTAACTTACTGACCATGACATATTGTTACCTCGAGATGAGTTTTTTTGTAAATAAAGGCAATATTCTATATTTTGGAATTCGAGAAACTTACTGGGTTCCGGTTTCTCATTTGACAAATAACCGAATATCCTCCTCAAACTTAAATCCTAGTTTTAAAGTCAAAAGACAAGCTCAGTTTCGGGAACCCAAAGTGTCGTACCCTAACTTACTGGATATGACATTTTATCTCTTCGAAATAAGAGAGTCTTATCATCCATTTTGATTTGTTCAAGTTTTAAAAATAAAAGAGGATCGTATTTTCAAATCTTTTCGAATTTTCGACATTAAGACATTAGATAATCAATTAGGTACCAATTTTAGGCGTATCGAGGGTGCTAACCCTTCCTCGTGCGTAACCGACTCCCGAACCCATTTTCTAAATTTTGTAGACCGAAATCGTTGTTTTGATAAATCAAATTATTTATTAAAAATAATCGTTTTACGAGGTGACCCGATCACACCCCAACAAAAAGGATCGGTGGCGACTCCCGTTTTTTTTTTTGTTTTCATTTTCAAAACTAAAGTCGATTCCCTTTTTTTTTAAAAAATGGTTACGACACTAGCAATAATTTAACTTTGTTTCATTTTCTTAATGGCTAGGTCAGATTTAAGAGAACCACTAGAGTTGGATCCTAAAATTGAGAAAATCGCCTAAGCATTACGAAGAGAAGCAATAAAAAATGGTAAACGACTAGTATGGTCTGAAACGTCAGACGACGAAATCGAAAAAAAATACAGTAGTGATAGAGGACAACAATGAACTATCTCTTAATACAAGAGTCATCGAAGATCCACCTTGTGAATTGGAAGTCATGGCTAATCGCACCATTAAGCAACTTGCTGAGGTGCTGAATGGACAACAATTGTTATGTATCACTTATCTGACAATAGATGGCCCATTTAAACTTAAATTGGATTTGATAAACTTGTTGCCCACTTTTCGCGGTTTGTAGAATGAAAATCCGTGTAAACATTTCTAGGAATTCTACATGGTTTGTTTGAGTATGAAACCACAAGGAGTTACTGAAGACCATATTAAACTTTGAGCTTTTCCTTTTTCTCTAGCTGGACTGCTAGAGAGTGAGTCTTTTATTTAACTCCTGATTTGGTTAACACACAAGTTGGCATGTCTCGTTTATTCCTTGACAGATTCTTTCCAGCATCTCGAGTAGTTGAGTTGAGAAGAGAAATTGTTGGTATTTGACAAAGGGATACGGAATTGTTTTATGATTAGTAGGAGTGTTTTAGGAAGTTGTGTGGGAGTTGTCCACAACACAATATTACTACACAATTGCTTCCTTAATATTTTTATGAAGACTTGTTTCCTATGGAGATGAAAATGATTGATGCTACGAGTAGAGAAATGCTTGTCAACATGACCTCTCAAAAAGCGAGAGAGTTAACTTCCACCATGACAATCAATTCTCAATAGTTTCGAGCTAATATAGAACCATAAGATGGATTCATAAGCTAAATATAGATACTGGTAGAACTAGGGAGCTGGCAGGGCCCTGACCTCCCCTAAAATGAATTTTTTTTTTCATATGGCTCCTTTAAAATTTTTAAAGTTTTTAAAATTTTAAAATAGTAAAAGTAAAATTACATTTTGACCTATCTTAAAAATATAAAAATTTGATTTAACCATTTAAATATTATAAAGATATAGTCTATTAAAATGATAAAATTATATTTTTATCTATTATAAAAATTATAATTTATTTTTATCTCTAAAAAAAATTTAATTTCACCTCTAGTTACATATTTCAAAAACGAATTGATCGAATTAATTGAACTCCATAACCCGTGTAACTTCTTGGCCACAACCATTGCCCTCGTTCTTAAGCTTAAGCAGTTGATCAAATGGGCCGATGATTTGACAAACCAATCGGTCCCTCCACGTTTCAATATATTAATTCAGGCAATCACAAGTTTATCTCTGGATAAGGAAAGTTTTTTATCCCCATCTCTATATCGATGTATTTATAGATATAATTTATGTACTATATTTGAATACTATATTTCATGTTTGAAATATTATATATTTTAGTATTTTGTATTATATAAATTTAATATAGTTATATTTATATTTATTCAATCTTATTTTATATTTTAATTTTGTTTATAATTTTACAATAGTATTATAATAATGTTTAAAAATAGGGTAATACCAAATTTTTCATCATGTTCATTTTCACCATTGAATACTATTATGATTTTTTACGTGAGTTATCTTCTGATTTATTTTATTTAAGTATTACTCTATGTGCTCTATTTAAATTTATTTTACTATGAATTTAAATATACTCTGGTTTCAACCTAATTATTATAATAATTTATTTTAATTATAATTATTCGGATCGTAATCATAATTATATTTTTATTTTTAGCTATACCATTTTAAGAAACAAAACTAATAAAATAATAAATAGTAAAATTTAAATTGCCAAATGGATTCGAATCGATCTACTTCAAATGAAGTAATTTTTTTTTAAAGTGAATGTAGGGCAGAACGGGGTGATTTTTTTTAATCAGTGGGTATGGAATAATTATGGTAATTACTTGCCCCACCCCGCCCTACTCCATTATGTAAAATCATCATTTTATCATATATATATATATATATAACTATTAAAAAGGTAAAAATGTAATAATGTTTTATAAAAAAATTTATATATTTTATGCTCAAATATTTTTATAAAGAATTATATTTAAATATTTGCTTCACTTTAAAAAAATATTGAAAATATTAAAAATAAGTAACAAAAATTAAATTGAAGCAGAGTGGGATGAAGCAGGAATGGATGCATCCAACATCCATGAAGGTGATAATGGATCTCGAAATAATACATCCACAATGAAACCAGACGGATTGTAAAATAAAGTGAACCAACTATGAAACAATAATATTAAACAACATCCACCTCATCTGGGTGAATTACCCAAAAATGCTTATAATTTTGAAAAGTTATTGGATTAGGTCGGTTTTTTGAAATTTACCGGATTAGGCTGATGTAGGGAAAACGCTTCTAGGTGAACGCACTTTCTTGCCACATTCGCTGAAAACGCATTCAGCTAAATGCGTTTTCTTCTTTCTATGTTTAGGGTTTTTTTAGTTTTTTAGGGTTAGGGTTTAATGGTTTTGAAGAGTTTGTAAGGGTTTTTAGAGTTTAAGATTTAGGGTTTAGGATTTTAATATTTTATATATTGTTTACAATTTTTTGTAATATTTATATTTGGTGGAAAATATAAATTTTAGAATTTTATAAGTATTTGGAGTTTTAAAATTAATATTGTTTTTAAATTTTGAAATTATTTTGAATTTTTGTCATTATTTTGAGACCAATTTGGTATAATTTTCAAAATTGACAGTACCAAAGTGTATTTAGACAAATCGTATTCACACCAATTTGTTATTTCAATTATTTGAATTGTAAAATTTAGTTTTGATTTGTAATTGAAACTTGAATTACTTAATTTGATTAAATCGAAGTTCATATTTGTTTTTATTTTTTTTAATCAAATAGAATTTTGATCACCTGTAGTTTAAGGTAGGTGGAGGTCAACCTGAAATGTTTAGGAAATATTATCCGGGATTCCCGGGATATCTAATGAGCGAGTTGAAAGGTTGTAGGGGTTGAAATTGGGAGAGTCAAAACACTTCCTATAGGGTGCGTGTTCAGTGACATGTCAGGAAAATGCATTAAAAGCATGACCACCTAGAAACATTTTCAGACATGGCAGGAAAATGCCTCCAACTGGGTGCACTTTTTGTGCATTTTTTGACATGTCACTAAAAACGCGCCCTGTAGAGTGCATTTCAGCTCTCCCAATTTCAACTCTTGCAACCTTCCCACTCACCTGTCAGATATCCCGAAAACCCCGGATAATATTTTTCAATCAATTTGCCACTCACCTTTGTTGTATAAATGGACTATTTTTATCATTGAGAACCATAAGCCAATTTCAAGCATAATGAATCCCACGAAGAAGAAGTTCGCAAGACGTTTAGTAAGGCATAATCTCGAGGAAACACGTAATTGCATCAAGTCAGGTTCAATTTTTGTTGTTTATATATAATTACAACTCTATTTTTCTGTATAATGTTTCGTTTCCAACATGTAAAATAGGTTATTTTGTTGAAATGAGTGGATGAATTAATGTTATTGTTTATTACGACGATGAAGTTCGTGACACTGACATTGGGGTCATTATTTCATCGGAGAACATAGTGTGATTGGCTCTCAACCCAAACATACAATTGTCAGAGCTCCATGCAAGAATTAGGAGAAAAATCATAGGATCCACCCAGTTGAGAGTATCGTCATTGAAATATCGATTCTGTGCTTTGATCGACCCCGTTAAATATAAGGCTTTCAATATCAAAGGCACAAGGGGGATAGAGGTGATGGTCCAGACGCATATTGCTAGTGGATCACCAATACTTGAGTTATATGCAGAGTTTGCAAACACAGATGAAGGTGGTCGAAGGTCGACATATGTTCCAGTTCGAGAGGCCAAAATGGAAAAGCAAGGTGAGAATCCAACGACACAATTGTGCGGTGAGTTCACAACTTTGTTTGAAAGTTCCCATTATGATATCCCAGAATCATCAATGAGAAGAGACTCGTAAGTTTTATCCTTAAGTTTCAATTGTTACAAGCAGGACGTGTAGTAGTTGGGATTTGGTGGTAACCAAAAATACTAGACCTCGGTACGACAATCAATTAGTGGTTTTGATCTCAATTTCAATCAGCCAATGTTTGTGCTAGGAACACATATAGGGGTATGGCATCAAGTTCCACTGGTGGGCAATCCGCAGGTGATTTTGGTTGTTTCAAAGACTATACAAAAAGGAATGATGTACTCCCTACAACCTCCACCAGCGAGAGGACATCCAACACTGGACATGTGTAAACTCGAAATTATATAGGGTTTTTCTATATATTTTTACCACCTTTTTACTTAATTATTATGTTTATTTTGAGTAATTATTATTGAAATGAGTGAATTTTACTTAATTAGTAATTTTAGACATGAATTTAGAAAGTATGTGAAATTATGCTTAACTACATGATTTTCACGCATATTTTACATTAATTCATGTTAATTTATTAATGTATGTATTTTTCATTATGTAGGAGGTCCATTGGAGACATGATTTAAATAAATAAAAGATGGTCATGCACAAATTATCCATGTGGACGGCAAGACCATGCAATTTTAGGCGTGGGGTTGACTACTTGACCCAATAAAGAAAGGTGATAAAAAATGGACATGTCTACTAAGTTATTGGACTAAAAAAATAGTCCAACAAGGGGAATTAAAAGCCCAATTTTGGCACTTGAAGATGGATGCCCAAAATATGTTTTGGGATATTTAATTGAAGGTCCCTAGAATTGGAAAATAATCAAAATTCAGCCCAACAACTTCCATGTTGAAACCATCCACTACATAGCTATTTTTAGCTTGAAATTCAAATTCAAATTGAGAAGATTTGGTTATCCCTTTTCCTTGAAGCATGGTCGGCCACATGAGAGAGGGAAAGAAGGAAATTTAAACCTATTTTTAGTAAACTTAAACCCTTACCTTCACCTATAAATACATTTCCATTCCTCACTTTTCCATCATCCCTCATCACTCAACATTCCTCTCTCACTCAATCTAGTTTTCTTTCAATTCCTTTTCCCTTTTTCCCTTGCATAGTTGTCCATCCAATCTCCTTTCTTTAGCCTCAAAAGCTTTGTTAAAAGCACTCTTTAGCCAACTACCTTCTAAACCCTTAGCAACAAAAGCTTCAATCAGAACGGGGAGCTCTTCAGTCAGAATAGATCCGAAAGACTACTGAACGGAGTCTACTCTTTCTTTTTGGTTATCTATTTTAACATGTTTGATTTGAGTTTTATGCTTTTTACATCAAATATGAAGTTTTAAATCTTGTTCGCTGGGATAATTATATTAAGTTAATGAGATTTATTTAATTCATGTTAACATGTTTTTTGCCTCAGTCGATTATGTTTTCAATTAATATCATGATGCATTTCATTCATACGTGATTGGGTGTACTTAGATTAGCTGAGCGATCCTAACCAGACGGTAGCTAGTAGACGCATAATTGAAAAGTGCAATGCTTAATTTAATTCATTAAAATCGACTAAGTTAAGGTTCATAATATATTTAGTTAGCTTTATTATCTTGCATGGTTTTTATATTTATGTAATTAAACTGTTTCAAACGTAAATGTCCTTGTGACCTTACATAAATGCTAAGAAACCCTTAATTAATATGATCAGTAAAATGCATATCTAACTAGGTAAAAGATCCGAAAGGACTTAATTTGGTTTCCAAACCCATAAGAGATTGAGTTTCCATGGAAATAACTCCGAGCATGTTAGCATGACGAAAGTAGGTTGATTTGATTAATATAATTATCCTAGCCCATTTAATGTTGTTGCTAAAGTTTTCATTCATACACCTAGGTGAATTGTATTTAGATTAAAAATTTCATTAGGGTCACTCTTACATTTAATTAATCTAATCATCACTATCCAAATTTATTGAGTTTTTTTACATCAAATTGTTAATTATAATTTTGCAATTAATTGTTTATAACCTGGAGACGATAACTCATTTTTACTTAGTTATAACTTAAATGACTATGTACACTTGCGTAAACACGTTACAATTCGTTACAACATGCTAAGGGTTGAGATTGAAGATGGCACTGAATCCAAAGATGATCCAATCTGGGAGTTCGAATCGGATGGTTCAAAAATTGCATTATTTTCTAAACTAAAGTCTATTCCAACAAACTAGAAGATGGAGATTCAAACGATGAAGGTCCGAACTAAGATACCGAAGAAGATTCACGATTCAGAGCATACTCATCTCTGACCCACATGCGTAATGTGGACCTCTCAGTAAAAAGTAGGTTGGAATTTCCAGAACTCCCACACAGAAGACCAATCCATGCGAGTTCTTCGTTAGATTTAGGTGATTTAGAAGTAGGGAAGGAGTTTACGTCTAAAGATGTTTTTTTTCGCAGTAGTGAAACGATACAACATAAAGAATGGGGTAAACTTCTAAGTTGTTAAATCTTGATCGGAGAAATTTGAGGCGAAATACGAATTGTGATATAGCAAATATGTATGGAAAATCATGGCTTCTATGAAGAAAAAGACAGGGTTGTGGACCATAAAGAAATATATCGCTCCACATATGTGTGTTGTCGCGGGTACTACGCCAAGACTATCTGATATTTGAGGTATTAAATTCCTAACTTTAACATACTAGTGTTGCTGCAAATATTTCACAGTATCATCTGAAATTAAATTCGAAGATGATCGCGAACATAATACTACCTATGGTGAAAACAAGCCTCAGGATTCCCATGTTAGTTTTTGTTGCAAGCTAGTACGAATACACACTATCGTATCACAAAGCAGAAGGACTTAGAGAAGATGCATAATGGGTAGGACGTGTCATATAATAATCTGTGGCAGTGGTGTAAAGTACTGGAACAGTACGTACCAAGTTGCATAACCGATCTAGAAATAGAGCTTACGTACTACAACGACCGGTTGGTCCATAGATATCGAGTGTTCCATCGTTTCTTTTGGACTTTCGAGCAATATCGAGAAGCATTCTAGTATTATAAGTCATTAGTACAAATCGATGAAACCTTTATGTACAGGAGATATACGTATCGATTGTTGTTGGCTATGGCACATGATGCAAATCGGAAAATCCTACCAGTAGTCTTTGTAATAACGCTAGGAGAAAATGCAGACGATTGGGATTTCTTTTTGTCTAGGTTGAGAGGCATTAAAACACCCCAAACCTGGCCCACGAGCCTTGACCGGATCTGGTATGTTCCTCGATGTAAATCGATTCAAAATTCTTTTGTACTTAGGAAAAACTTGAGTGATTTGGAAGAAAGATCGTTTTGGGTTGGGCTTGAGATGAAAACAAGTTTATTTCATTATTAAAAATCCTTTACTTTAGGTGACAAAACGTTTGGGGCTTTGTTTTAAAAAAAATAGATTTACTTAATCTTTTAATAAATAAAAGTTTGTAAAATAAAAATAAAATAAAATAATTCTACTAAGGCCTTATTACATCAAATAATTCCCAAAATTTAAATTCAAAATACTTAAAGTAAAATAGTCCAAATAAAAGAAAACTAAACTTCACATGGCCTCCACTAAGCATCTCGGCCTTGGTCCATCATTGGTCGTCACACGAAAAGTAATCCCAGCAACGGGTGAGTCAGCAGACTCAATGTGTAACCAACACTAAAATTTAATATTTCAGCATACAAGTATCATACATGTTCATAAAGCATTTAAACAATATGATACAACCCAACCCAAACCTATATGCCATCCGCTACACACCACCCTTACCATCCTGCACACCGTGGGGACTACTAAGTCAACCCTCCATCCGCTTCACACCATCGAAGGCAGTCGCTGCAGTCACGTGGTCATCGCCTTATAAAATTCGTGGTCTTAGGTCACCACATTCGAGATATCATGGTCTTAGGTCACCACATTCAATTTTACGTGGTCTTAGGTCACCACATTTGATTTCGTGGTCTTAGGTCACCACATTAACTTCCCCTTTTCATATAACCCATATGCCCCATATCATACATATCATGCAATATCATACCTTAATTCACATTCTTATCACTTTTCATATTCTTATCACTTTTCACATGTTAAAAATAACATATATTCATATTCCTAGTAGGAGTAGGAAACGTACCTTAGTACTTTGTACCATTGTATGGTACCTTAGCCATGCTTTTCACATACAATAACACATTTAATTTAAATCATAACCATGAACGTATTAAAACTTAGGGTAGGGTACACACCTGATTCGCTTAACAATTTCACTAAAATCTAGAAAATCTTATCTACTGCCTTAGATCTTTAACTCCTTGCATTCGGTCCATATTAAAGTTTTAATGAAAACCCATTCGGCCACAAAATCAAATCCTAGTAGGATTTGTACACTAAAACTTACCTTGATGCCGATTTGCTTATCACTCAAATCTCGAAAACTTTGCTATACTCCTCCTTGTATTTGGCCAAACACTGGATCTCTACATAGGTTAGTTTTGGCTTTTTAACATGTAAGAAATAGATCTTAGTATCAATACAGGCCTTGGCCGAATGCTATAGATACTTACCTTGTGGATTTTAAATCCCGAAACTCACCGAATAACTAGGGAACATGCGACCTATGGTGTACCTTCGGGAAAAGAATTTCTTCTTCCTTGTAGTCGACTGATCCTTAGATCTATTAACTTGTTAGTTTCAGCTATTTTGAATATTTAAAGATCAGATCTAAATACTAATATAGTCTTTAGCCGAATATACATAGGTGTTTACCTTCCAAATCTTAAATCCCGAATTGGATCCTTGCTTCCTTAATGCTGTCAAAATTCCTATAACCATATGTTAGATTTAATCTAACATTAAAGCATAAAACATGGCCTTTGGCCGAATATACATATGTCTTACCTTAGATCCTTGAAATCCCGAAAGATACCTTCTTGTAGTTGATAATTCTTAAATCCCGAATACACCCCTTTTAAGAAATCGGCAGCACCCTTGTTAAAAGCCCCTTAAAGAATCAGCCTTGATGACTAGATGATAATGTTTTGGCTTTTAGGATTTAATGGAGAAGTCGACTAGGGGTTCTCTTGGGGTATTCTATTTCCACAAAAAAAAAAAAGAAGACTTGGGAATTTTGGCAATGGTGGACTATAGATTCGGCTTAACAAATGAAAGAGAAGAGAAGAGAGGAGAGCACTAAGAAATTTGGCAGAGAAAAGAGGAGGAAGAAAAATTGATGAGTAGCCCTATTCTTTCCCTCTTATAGCCGAAATTACTACTCAGAATCCCTTACTTGGCCACCACTCTTCTATTTTGATTACTTTATCCTTTGAATTATCACTTTATTAAAAGAATTAATCCAACAATTATCTCCTAAAAATAATGATAAATAAATCTATTATTTATCTCCTATTTAGACGAAATTTAAAGAGAATAAAACTCTTCCCTTGGGTTCCTTAGTGCCGTCCACTTCCCTGCTCTTTGTAGCAAAAATAAAACTCCTTTATTTTCTCCCAAGTGACTCGAACCTAGGCCCAATACCCTTGTATGTGGCGTCACCTACCTGGGCCTCAAGTGATATCTTCAGGCCACTTTTCCAAGCCTGTTTGTGTGTCAAATTCCTTCTATTAATTTTCTTAAGGCCACCTTGCCTTAGTTTCCTCTTTTAAAACTTGACATTTCCTTACATTTCCAGGTTTCCAAAAATGTTCACTTTTCTCTTTTAACTTAACATTTCCAGGTTTCCAAAATGTTCACTTTCCTCTTTTAACTTAACATTTCCAGGTTTCCAAAATGTTCACTTTCCTCTTTTAAACTTAACATTTCCAAGTTTCCAAAAATGTTCATCATACATTCATAATACATAGGACATGCCATTTCGTATAATTAAATCAAAAATGCATAGGCCCATTTTCAGGATGTTACAGTTCTACCCCCTTAAAATAATTTCGTCCTCGAAATTACTTACTATCGAATAATCGAACATCTTAACTCACCGCGCTACGCTTATGCTGCGCACTCTAATCTTAATAGAGCCATCATACTTCCTAGGCACATTTTTTTTTAAGTTCACGTTCCTGAGAACTCATTTCTATCGTCATGATTTAATCGATTAAAGAGTTTTATGCATTAGTACTTTGTTCCTTTGTTTAACCATGACAGCTTTTATGAAAAGAATTTTTAGAAGTGGTTCTTTCGTATTCATACATGCACACAGTCTTTACATTCATACATCCATCAATCAATTATGAACTTTCGTTCATTCAGAGAAATGTTGTTGTTTTTATTGTTGTTTTTCCACTACCCAGGGGTATTTTCGTAACTTTCCCTATAGGGGTATTTTCGTAATTTGTCAAAATAAGGTTCCTTGGTGATGTTGTCAATAAGGGTATTTTGAAATTTTTTTTGAAATCCCGGGGGTATTTCGAAAAATTTTGAAATCTAAGGGTATTTCGGTAATTAACCAGGGTAAATTTATAAGTCTGAATAAATCAAGGGATTCAAAATTTGCAAAACTTGAGGGTTCTTTTTGAGAATTTGTTTTCCAAATTGGTGCTGTTGCAAAAATTTTGAAAATCAGGGGTCGTTCTGGTGATTTTGCAGGTTAGGGGCAATTTCGTAATTTTCCAAAATCAAGGTATTTTGATATTTTGCAAATTAGGGTTTTTGAACATTTTATTAAGTAATGAAATTTTGATAAGAGTTGTGGGTATTTTGAAAATTTCATAAACCGAGGGTATTTTTGTAATTTTACCACTAGGGGCATTTTAGTAATTTTGCAAGTAAGAAATATTTTGAAAGCATTTTCGCAAAAATCTTTTGCTACTCCTAAAAGGGTAATATAGGGATTTTAAAGCTAGGGTTTCCATAAAAATACGGCTAGTCCCTTTCGAGTTTTAGTTAGGGGTTTAGCCCGTGTATAAATCCTCTTGGTTAGGGTGAACCGAGGCTACGCACCAGGTAGGATTCGAGTGGGTAGGAGGTGAGTCACTAGGACTGCTTAAATACCAAGCTCCCACCGAAACCAATCCTAGACATGCGCACCATGGTTACCACACCTTAACTCAGCGACTTATCCACAGGTTTGTTTAGTTAGGCATTTAAGTCTTATGTTTTTGTTGTGGTATACTAGTCCTAGGGTTCAACAGATCCTAGTTCACTAATCTACGTTGCCATAAAAGCCCATATATTTCACATATTCAAATCACTTCAGAAGTCAGAAGTACTTACCTGGTGGACTTCCGGTCGGAGACTTAGTGGGCCATGCCAGAAAATCCTGCTTAATTCACAAAAATTCTTTTTGGGCTTAACTTTGAAAACGTTTTGGGCCTTAAACCCAAGGTCGAGAGTTTAAAACTGGGCTCTGATACCAAGCTAAAATACCCCAAACCCGACCCACGAGCCTTGACCGAATCTGGTATGTTTCTCGATGTAAACCGATTCAAAATTCTTTTGTACTTAGGAAAAACTTGAGTGATTTGGAAGAAAGATCGTTTTGGGTTGGGCTTGAGATGAAAACAAGTTTATTTCATTATTAAAAATCCTTTACTTTAGGTGACAAAACGTTTGGGGCTTTGTTTTAAAAAAAATAGATTTACTTAATCTTTTAATAAATAAAAGTTTGTAAAATAAAAACAGAATAAAATAATTCTACTAAGGCCTTATTACATCAAATAATTCCCAAAATTTAAATTCAAAATACTTAAAGTAAAATAGTCCAAATAAAAGAAAACTAAACTTCACATGGCCTCCACTAAGCATCTGCCGGCCCGGTCCATCACTGGTCGTCACCTGAAAAGTAATCCTACAACGGGATGAGTCAACAGACTCAATGTGTAACCAACACTAAAATTTAATATTTCAGGCATACAAGTATCATACATGTTCATAAAGCATTTAAACAATATGATGCAACCAGAACCCAAACCTATATGCCATCCGCTACACACCACCGCACCATCACACACCGTGGGGACTACTAAGTCAACCCTCCATCCGCTACACACCATCGAAGGCAGTCGCTGCAGTCGACTTGCTCATCACCCTTATAAAATTCGTGGTCTTAGGTCACCACATTTAGATATCGTGGTCTTAGGTCACCACATTCAGTTTTACGTGGTCTTAGGTCACCACATTCAGATTTCGTGGTCTTAGGTCACCACATTAACTTCCCCTTTTCATATAACCCATATGCCCATATCAAACATATCATGCAATATCATACCTTAATTCACATTCTTATCACTTTTCATATTCTTATCACTTTTCACATGTTAAAAATAACATATATTCATATTCCTAGTAGGAGTAGGAAACGTACCTTAGTACTTTGTACCATTGTATGGTACCATAGCCATGCTTTTCACATACTTAATAACATATTTAATTTAAAACATAGCCATGAACATATTAAAACTTAGGGTATGGTACACACCTGATTCGCTTAACAATTTCACTTTGAAATCCAGAAAATCCTATCTCGCCTTAGATCTTTAACTCCTACATTCGCCCATATTAAAGTTTTAATGAAAACCCATTCGACCACAAAATCAAATCCTAGTAGGATTTGTACACTAAAACTTACCTTGATGCCGATTTGCTTATCACTCAAATCCCAAAACTTTGCTATACTCCTCCTTGTATTCTACCAAACATTGGATCTCTACATAGGTTAGTTTTGACTTTTTAACATGTAAGAAATAGATCTTAGTATCAATACGTGCCTTGGTCAAATGCTATAGATACTTACCTTGTGGATTTTAAATCCCAAACTCACCGAATAATTAGGGAACACGCGGCCTATGGTGTACCTTCTGAAAAGAATTTCTTCTTCCTTGTAGTCGACTGATCCTTAGATCTATTAACTTGTTAGTTTCGGCTATTTTGAATATTTAAAGAACAGATCTAAATACTAATCTAGGCTTTAGCCGAATATACATAGGTGCTTACCTTCCAAATCTTAAATCCCGAATTGGATCATTGCTTCCTTAATGCTGTCGAAATTCCTATAACCATATGTTAGATTTAATCTAACATTAAAGCATAAAACATGGCCTTTGGCCAAATATACATATGTCTTACCTTAGATCCTTAAAATCCCAAAAGATACCTTCTTGTAGTTGACAATTCTTAAATCTCGAATACACCCCTTTTAAGAAATCGGCAGCACCCTTGTTAAAAGCCCCTTAAAGAATTGGCCTTGATGACTAGATGATAAGGTTTTGGCTTTTAGGATTTAATGGAGAAGTCAGCTAGGGGTTCTCTTGGGGTATTCGGTTTCCACAAAAAAATAAAGAAAAGAAGACTTGGGAATTTTGGCAATGGTGGACTATAGATTCGGCTTAACAAATGAAAGAGAAGAAAAGAGAGGAAAGCACTAAGAAATTCGGCAGAGAAAAGAGGAGGAAGAAAAATTGATGAGTAGCCCTATTTTTCCCTCTTATAGTGAAATTACTACTCGTAATCCCTTACTTGGCCACCACTCTTCTATTTTGATTACTTTATCCTTTGAATTATCACTTTATTAAAAGAATTAATCCAACAATTATCTCCTAAAATAATGATAAATAAATCTATTATTTATCTCCTATTTAGACGAAATTTAAAGAGAATAAAACTCTTCCTTGGGTTCCTTAGTGCCGTCCACTTCGCTCTTTGTAGCAAAATAAAACTCCTTTATTTGCTCCCCAAGTGACTCGAACGTAGGCCCAATACCCTTGTATGTGGCGTCACCTACCTGGGCCTCAAGTGATATCTTCAGGCCACTTTTCCAAGCATGTTTGTGTGTCAAATTCCTCCTATTAATTTTCTTAAGGCCACCTTGCCTTAGTTTCTTCTTTTAAAACTTGACATTTCCTTACATTTCCAGGTTTCCAAAAATGTTCACTTTTCTCTTTTAACTTAACATTTCCAGGTTCGTATGGGACTTCTCGGACATTGTCACTAAGTCAACCTTATCTCAAAATTTATTTACAGATTATCTCATAAGCATTCATCGTTAACATTAGTCATATGAACATACACACTTCAATACAAGTACGTTTATTTGCATAATGACTTACCTCAGATTTGATTTAACAGAAATGGAAACGGCTACTCGGTTACTTTTGATTTCTGGTGATCTAAGTCCGTTTTTCTCGGTTCTTCATCTTAATTCAAGCTTACAAATGCTGAAACCTAGCTCAACTTTTTTCTATTTCTTTCTTTCAATATTCGGTGGTAAAAATGAAGATGAAGATAGATATTTCATGTTTTATTTTACTATTATAAACTTGATAATTAATGTACAAAAATAACCTTTAATAATAATTACATAACACATAGTTACAAGGTCATTTATGACCTTTAACAATCCACTAACTCATGAATGGCTTAATTTCCATATAAGACCTCCATACAAGAGCCTTAAGTATCTACTGACTCAGAAAGAGCTGAATCTAAGACAGCGAAGGTGGGTGGAACTATTGAAGGACTATGATTGCTCTATAGAGTATCACCCGGGCAAGGCGAATGGGGTAGCAGATGCCCTAAGTCGAAAGGTTGTGTCGGATCTGAGGGCAATGTTCGCACATCTAAGCTTGTATGATGATGGAAGTTTGCTGGCAGAATTGCAAGTTAAACCGACATGGTTGAATGAGGTAAAGGAAAGGCAGTTAATGGACGAAGATCTAAGTGCTAAGTTACGACAAACGCAGAATGGAGAATTAGAAGATTATGGTGTTAATGACGAAGGAGTATTGTGCTTCAAGGGTAAGATTTGTATGCCAAAGGACGAGGAGCTTAGGCAAAGAATTCTTCGGGAATCGCATAGTATCTCTTATGCTATGCATCCCGGAGGTAGTAAAATGTACAGAGACCTAAGAGAACAGTTTTGGTGGCCTGGTCTGAAGAGGGAAGTTACAGAATTTGTCGGCAAATGCTTAATGTGTCAGCAAGTTAAGGCTGAACACCAAGTTTCGTCAAGGTTGCTTCAGCCAATACAAATTCCGCAATGGAAGTAGGAGAAAATCACCATGGACTTCGTTAGTGGGCTTCCCCTTACGCCTACTAAGAAGGACTCGGTATGGGTGATAGTGGATCGACTGACAAAGTCAGCTCACTTTATTCCTGTGCGGGTTGACTACTCCCTATAGAAGTTAGCATGGTTGTATGTAGCGGAGATTGTGAGGTTGCATGGAGTGCCAATGTCAATTATCTCGGATAGGGATCCGAGGTTCACGTCTCGATTTTAGAAAGCTTTACATCAGGCTTTAGGCACTAGATTGGATTTCAGTACTGCTTTTCATCCACAGTCGAACGGCCAGTCTGAACGGGTGATCCAAGTGCTAGAGGATATGCTGAGAGGCTGTGTAATAGACTTCAGAGGAAGTTGGGAAGAATATTTTCCCCTAGCAGAATTTGCATACAATAACAGCTATCAGGCAAGTATTCAGATGGCACCGTACGAAGCATTGTATGGTCGGAAGTGTCGGACTCCTACATGTTGGATAGAATTGGGAGAACGTCAGGTTTTGGGGCCAAAAATTATGGCAGAATCTGAGGAGAAGGTTAGTGTAATTCAAGCTCGATTAAAGGAGGCATCTGATAGGCAGAAGTCGTACGCAGATCTTAAACGAAAGGAAATAGAGTTTGATGTGGGAGATCAAGTGTTCCTTAAAGTTTCACCTTGGAAGAAGGTGATGAGATTTGGTCGAAAAGGGAAGCTGAGTCCAAGGTTTATAGGGCCTTATCGAGTAATGAAGCGAGTTGGACCAGTGGCATACCAGTTGGAGTTGCCACTAGAATTGAAGCAGATGCATGACGTATTTCATGTCTCCATGCTACGTTGATATCGATTGGATCCATCTCATGTAGTTCCGGTTGAAGAGGTGGAGCTGAGACCAGATCTGTCTTATGAGGAAGAGCCAATTCAGATTCTGGAACGAGATGTGAAACTGCTACGAAGGAAATCGGTCCCTTTTGTCAAGGTGTTGTGGCGAAATCATGGATCGGAGGAAGCTTCGTGGGAACTAGAAGAGGCAATGCGATAGCAATACCCCCACCTATTCTAGCCAGGTAATTTCGAGGACGAAATTATTTTAAAGGGGTAGAACTGTAACATCCTAGAATATGGCTTATGCATTTTTCCTTAATAATATGAAATAGCATGCTTATGTGTGTGTTGTGGATGTGCATTATGAATTTTGTGAACCTTAGTGCATAGACAAATGCCTTAGAAAGTATTAGATTCTAAATCTAAAAGAGCAAGCTAAGTAGGAAGGCCTTAAAAGAAATATTAGAGGAAATGTGACATGAAATTAGGCTTGGAAAAGTGGCTTGGAGGCGCCACTTAAGGCCTCTGGAAATGACGCCATGGGCTATGAGGAAGGACCTAAGTTCGAGTCGCATGGGAAGCAAATAAAAGAATATTTTTTTTTTGCTACAAGGAGCAGAGAGGTGGACGGCACTAAGGAACTCAAGGGAGGAGTTTAAGCCTTTTAAAATTTGGCTAGATAAAGGATAATTGGTGGATTAATTTTATTAATTTGAAAAGGTGATAAGAGATAAATGATAACTTATTTTTATTAAATTTAAGAGAAGAGATAAAGAGAAAAATAAGGAATCAGATAGTGTTGGACGAATAAGGGGGTTCTTTTGATAGTATTTTCGGCCAAGGAAGAGTAAAGCCATTCTCCATTCTTTTCTTTCTTCCCTCTGCCGAATTCTCTCTGCCAATTATTCTCTCTTCCTTTTTGATTCTCCAAAAGTCGAACCTTCAACATCAACCTACTCTTCTTCTTTTGCAAATTCAATCAAAGCCGAACCCTCAAGGTAACCATTAGTCGATTTCTTCATAGCTTCAAAAGCTGAAACTTGTTGATCACACTTAGTCTCTAGTCGAATCTCTGTGGGTTCAACAAGGGGCAGTCGACTTCTGTATTAAGGGCAAGAGCTAGTTATCATTCAATTTCCATTCTTTTCTTTAGACTTACCGAAAACAAGGTACTAATCTCCTTAATGTGCTTTGTCGAATCTTCAAAGGATCTTTGGGGATTGGTTTGCCTATTGTCGACTTCAGAGAAGAATCTTTTGGGATTTCAAGTTTTAAGGTAAGCTATAAGGTGATATTCAGCCATAGGCCATTAGTATGTGATTTAAAGTTGGACTTAAATCTAACCTATGACTATAGGTATTTTGACATCTCCTTGGTTAGGTGGATAATTTCGGGATTTAGAACGCAAGGTAAGTGGGTCTATGAATTTGGCCAAGGCCAATTTTGGTATTTAGATCTATTTCTAAAATTCGAAACTAACTAGTTCAATGGTTAAAATAACTAGTTTAATACCCCAATATCTGAATGTGGTGACTTATGCCACAATATATGAATGTGGTGACTTATGTCACAAAATAATCTAGTGGCTATGCCACGAATTTTATAAGGGCGATGAGCACGCCGACTGCAGCGACTGCCTTCGATGGTGTGTAGCGGATGGAGGGTTGACTTAGTAGTCCCCACGGTGTGATGGTTGGTACGGGTGATGTGTAGCGGATGGATATCTAGGTTTGGGTTCGGGATTGCATCATAATTATATATATTATTATGTATGATTTGACATGCCTGAATTTAATTGAGTTTAGTATTGGTTGTACACATTGAGTCTGTTTGACTCACCCCTTGTGGGACTATTTTTTTTAGGTGACACTCAGTAATGGACCGGGTCGGCAGGAGCTCAGTGGTGGCCATGCAAAGCTCAGAGACTGCTTTATTTTATTAGTTTTCTTTCTATATTTAAGTTTGAATTATTTTGGGTTTATTTGATGTAATAAAGCCTTCAGTATTAAAATGCTATGCATGATTTTAAATTACTTAGTATGATCCGATTATTAACAAATTAGAGTGAAAAATAAATTTTTCTTAAGTGATGATATTAAATGTTTTAACATCTAATCGACATGGGTTTTAAAATTCAAGCCCAACCCAAATCAACTGTTTTCAAAAACACGCAAGTTTTTAGCAAAGTTTCAAATTAGATTCGAATAGATTTTTCTTAGAAGCATGCCAGATCCGGTCAGGGCTTATGGGTCGGGTTTGGGGTGTTTCAGTTTGGTATCAGAGCCAGGTTCAAAACTCGGCCTTGAGGGCTTTTTGGGCCCAAAACGTTTTCTTTTGGAAAATTAGATTTTATTAAGAAATGAGTAGGGTTTTCTAGCATGGCACCTGAGTCTCCGGCCCGAAGTCCACCAGGTAAGTACTCCTAACCTCTTTGTGATTTGTATGTAGGGATATGTAGGGACATAGACTAGTGGATTAGGAATTAAACCCTAGGACTAGTTTACCCCAACAATTACATAAAACTCTAAGTCACAATTAAACAAACTCGTGTCTGAGTCACCGAGTTAGGGTATGGCAACCATTGTGCGCATGTCTAGGATTGGTTTCAGTGGGAGCTTGGTATTTAAGCAGTCCTAGTGACTCACCTCCTACCACTCGAATCCTACTTGGTGTGTAGTGATGGTTCACCCTAATCAAGAGGACTCAGCCACAGGCTAAACCCAATAACTAAAACCCGAAAGGGACTAACCATATTTTTATAGAAACCCCAGTTTTAAAATCACCAAACTACCCCTTTGATGTGTAGGAAAACTATTTTGAAAATTTTCCAAAATATTCTCAATTTACTAAAATGACCTAAATACCCCTAGTTGGAAAAATTACTAAAATGCCCTTGGTTCATAAAATTTTCATACTACCCACAGTATTTATCAAGATTTTCTTACCTTAGAAATATCCAAAACCCTATTTTTACAAAATATTAAGATACCCTAATTTGGAAAATTTACAAAATTACCCCTGATTTGTAAAATGATCGAATTACCCCTAACCTGTACAAATGACCAAAATACCCTCAGTGAGGGAAAACTACCAAAGCGCCCTTAAATTAGAAACCTTTAAAAATACCCTTATTTTGAAAAGTCACCAGGAACCATATTTTGCGAAAAATTACCGAAATGACCCTGGCTTGTAAAATTACAAGAATACCCCTAGTGTATAAAATTATCATTTCACCCTTGAAATTCTTTTCAGCAAGAATTTAAATTTTGTAAAATATCATCAATCTCTATTTTGCAACATTTTTGAATACCCTAATTTGAAAATTACCAAAATACCTCTGCAGGACAATTACTGAAATACCCCTAGGTAGTGGAAAACAACAAACAACGACAATTACAACATTTCTCTGTAATGAACGCAAGTTCATGTGTGTGACTAAATGAATGATGTGAGACTGTATGTGTATGAATCGAAAGAACTACTTTCTAGAACTATTAAACATAAAACTGTTTGTGTTAATCAGTGGAACAAAACTAATTCATAAAATTCCTTAATCAGATAAATGCAAAGCGAAAGTATGAATTCAAGGGGACGTGGTCATAATGTGTGTGGCCGTGGAAGAGGCCGAATGACCGTGTCTGAACCCGTTAGATCGGGTTAAGGATCTGAGAATGAAATGCCACCACCACCACTAGCCGCTGATATGGAATATCAGGATCAGATGGGGGATGACGCAGTGTCACAAGCAATGCTGCGGGTTTTGAAAAGGGTGGCTAGAGTGGGTGAAGGCATGGAAGCTCGAAAGTCGATACCTGAGCGACTCCGAGCCAATAGAGCTGAGGTGTTCCATGGTGTATCGTGTGGCACCCAGATCACCGAGTATTGGTTAGAGGCGATCGGCGGATTATGGATGAACTCGACTTAAGCGGCGAGGAAAAGTGAAAGGGTTGGTGTTGCTTCTCGCGATGAGTCATATCAATGGTGGCTCACGATGAGGGAAGGTGCTACGGTGAGGAACTCACTTGGGAGTATGCTAAGGCGGCATACCAGAAGAAGTATGTTGGTACCCATTATATCGATGCGAGAGGAAGGCATTTTTAGGGTGGTTCAAGGAACAAGTCCGTGGTAATCTGTTGAATTCCTAATTTTATTTGACCGTTATGCTCGAGGATAGTAGCTCTTGAGCATGAGCGGTGTGTCCGGTTTGAAGACGTACTAAGGGATGACTTGAGGTTGTTGATAGCTCCACAACAAGAGCGAGAGTTCTTGTGTTGGTGGAGAAGGCTAAGGTAGCCGAGGGTATCAAGGATTCTATAAGGTAGAACACTGATCGAAATAGATAGAAGAGAGGTTTTAGGTCATCTAGATCGTCAGGGAATGTACAAAAGAGGCCTAGAGTTGATGGGCCGCAAGGACGTGATTTGTGACAGGAGAGGCGATCTGTACTTGCGATCAGTGTGAAAAAAAGCATCTAAGAGAATGTTGGAAGAAGACAGAAGGACGTTTCAAATGTGGGTCAAAGGACCATATGATTAAGGACTGTCCTTTGAGACAGGATGGGAATCGACCGGCAGCTCAGGGTGTTACTAAGGCTGGAAGAGGCGGACAGCAGCCTCAGCGAGGGCGTGGTCCGAATGGTAAAGGAAACTGTGCTCGTAGAGGACGGAGAACACCGGGCCGAGGTGTTGGTAACACGAGGCCAGGCAGCCGGGCTTGGTTTATGCGATTTGTCGGAGGGAGGACGAAGAGATGCCGAATATCATAATCGGTACGTTTCTTATATCTGGCAAACCTTATGTGGCTTTGATTGATGTGGGCTCGACCCATTCTTACGTTGCATGTAGAGTAGTTGAAACTCTAGGGATAGCCACTGAATTATCTGATAGGGAGATGACTGTAGTAAGCCCACTAGGTCAAATTGTAATAGTAAACAAGATATTTCGGAGTGTGCCTTTGGAGCTTCAGGGAGTAGTATTCCCTGCTGACTTAATGGAATTACCCTTCGGGGAATTCGATCTTATACTTGGCATGGATTGGCTAGTGGAGCATCGGGCTGTATTGGATTGTGCAGTCAAGCGAATGGAGTTAAGGACCCCAGAAGAGGAGGTGATGGTTATGATAGGCGAGAGGAGGAACTACTTGTCTAACGTAGTTTCGGCATTAAAGGCGGATAAGATGGTTCGGAAGGGGTGTAAGGCATTTTTGGCCTTCATTAGTGCTTTGGACGCGAAAGAATGGGGAGTTAGTGGAGTTAGAACTGTAAGGGAGTTTATGGATGTCTTTTCGAAGGAATTACCCGGAATACCCCCGGACAGGGAGGTGGAGTTTGGAATTGACTTGCTGCCGGGTACAGCTCCTGTGTCAATTACCCCATACAGAATGGCACCAAAGGAGTTGGTTGAGCTCAAGGCTCAAATCCAAGAATTGCTAGACCGTGAGTTTATTCGACCCAGTGTGTCTCCATGGGGAGCACCGGTCTTATTTGTGAAGAAGAAGGACGAAACTATGCGCATATGCATAGATTATCGTCAGTTGAACAAGCTGACCATCAAGAACAAGTATCCTTTGCCAATGATTGATGACTTGTTCGATCAGCTTAAGAGGGCCGTGATTTTCTCAAAGATAGATATGAGGTCCGGATATCATCAACTTAAGGTGAAGGAAGTGGATATCCATAAGACGACTTTTCGGACAAGGTATGGGCATTTTGAATTCGTAGTAATGCCGTTTGGGTTGATGAATGCCCCAGCCGCATTTATGGACATGATGAATCGGGTCTTCCAACCCTATCTGGACTGGTTTGTTGTTGTATTCATAAACGATATTTTGGTGTATTCCAAGTCTGAAGAGGAGCATGATGAGCATCTCCGGATAGTGTTGCAAGTGTTGAGAGAAGGAACTCTACGCCAAATTCAGCAAGTGTGAATTTTGGCTTAAGGAGTTGACGTTTTTAAGACATGTGGTATCTATTGAAGGAATAAGGGTGGATCCTCGAAAGATTGAGGCAGTTCTAGATTGGAAACCCCCTAAGTCAGTGGTGGAAGTTCAGAGTTTCTTAGAATTGGCAGGCTATTATAGATGGTTTGTGGAAGGGTTCTCGTCAATAGCTGCACCTCTGACAAAGTTGTTAAGGAAGGAAGTGCCTTTCATATGGACTAATAAGCAACAGGAGAGCTTTGAGAAGCTTAAGAAGGTCTTAACCGAAGCCCCAGTTTTGATTCAGCCAGAGGCAGGAAAGGATTTTGTAGTGTACTGTGATGCTTCCCATACAGGATTGGGAGGTGTCCTTATGCAAGATGGAAAAGTAGTCGCTTATGCCTCTTGACAACTAAGGCCACATGAGGTTAACTACCCGACGCACAACTTGGAATTAGCAGCAGTGGTCTTTACCCTTAAGGTGTGGAGGCATTATCTTTATGGGGAAAAGTCAGTGATCTACACAGACCACAAGAGCCTTAAGTATCTACTGACTCAGAAAGAGCTGAATCTAAGACAGCGAAGGTGGGTGGAACTATTGAAGGACTATGATTGCTCTATAGAGTATCACCCGGGCAAGGCGAATGTGGTAGCAGATGCCCTAAGTCAAAAGGTTGTGTCGATCGAGGGCGATGTTCGCACATCCGAGCTTGTACGATGGAAGTTCTTTGGCGAATTGCAAGTTAAACCGACATGGTTGAATGAGGTGAAAGAAAGCGGTTAATGGATGAAGATCTAAGTGCTAAGTTCGAAAGCGCAAAATGGAGAATTAGAAGATTATGGCATTAATGATGAAGGAGTATTGTGCTTCAAGGGTAAGATCGTATCTTAAGGATGAGGAGCTTAGGCAAAGAATTCTTGAGAATCGCATAGTAGCCCTTATGCTATGCATCCGGAGGTAGTAAAATGTCTGAGACTTAAGAGAACAGTTTTGGTGGCACAGTGCGAAGAGGGAATTCTGAATTTGTCGGCAAATGCTTAGCGTGTCGACAAGTTAATCTTTGAACACCAAGTTCCGTCGAGGTTGCTTGACCAATACAAATTCCACGATGGAAGTGGGAGAAAATCACCATGGACTTCGTTAGTGGGCTTCCCTTACGCCTACTAAGAAGGACTCGGTATGGGTGATAGTGGATTGACTGACAAAGTCAACGCACTTTATTCCTGTGCGGGTTGACTACTCCCTACAGAAGTTAGCAAGGTTGTATGTAGCGGAGATTGTGAGGTTGCATGGAGTGCCAATGTCAATTACCTCGGATAGGGATCCAAGGTTCACGTCTCGATTTTGAAAAGCTTTACATCAGGCTTTAGGCACTAGATTGGATTTCAGTACTGCTTTCCATCCACAGTCGGACGGCTAGTCTGAACGGGTGATCCAAGTGCTAGAGGATATCCTTGAGAGGTGGTGTAATAGACTTAAGAGGAAGTTGGAAGAATTATTTGCCCTAGCGGAATTTGCATACAATAATGACTATCGTGCAAGTATTCGGATGGCACCGTACGAAGCATTGTATGGTCGAAAGTGTCGGACTCCTACATGTGGGATGAAATTGGGAGAACGTCAGGTTTTGGGGCTAAAAATTATGGCAGAATCTGAGGAGAAGGTTAGTGTAATTCGAGCTCGATTAAAGGAGGCATCTGATAGGCAGAAGTCGTACGCAAATCTTAAACAAAAGGAAATAGAGTTTGATGTGGGAGATCAAGTGTTCCTTAAAGTTTTGCCTTGGAAGAAGGTGATGGGATTTGGTCGAAAAGGGAAGCTGAGTCCAAGGTTTATAGGGCCTTATCGAGTAATGAAGCGAGTTGGACCAATGGCATACCAGTTGGAGTTGCCACCAGAATTGAAGTAGATGCACGACGTATTTCATGTCTCCATGCTATGTCGATATCGATCGGATCCATCTCATGTAGTTTCGGTTGAAGAGGTGGAGCTGAGACCAGATCTGTCTTATGAGGAATTGCCAATTCAGATTCTGGAACGAGATGTGAAAGTGCTACGAAGGAAATCGGTCCCTTTGGTCAAGGTATTGTGGCAAAATCATGGATCGGAGGAAGCTTCGTGGGAACCAGAAGAGGCAATGCGATAGCAATACCCCCACCTATTCTAGTCGGTAATTTCGAGGATGAAATTATTTTAAGGGGTAGAGCTGTAACATCTGGAATATGGCTTATGCATTTTGCTTAATAATATGAAATAGCATGCTTATGTGTGTGTTGTGGATGTGCATTATGAATTTTGTGAACCTTAGTGCGTAGACAAATGCCTTAGAAAGTATTAGATTCTAAATCTAAAAGAGGAAGCTAAGCATGAAGGCCTTAAAAGAAATATTAGAGGAAATGTGACACGAAATTAGGCTTGGAAAAGTGGCTTGGAGGCGCCACTTAAGGCCTCTGGAAATGACACCATGGACTATGAGGAAGGACCTAAGTTCGAGTCGCATGGGAAGCAAATAAAAGAATATTTTTTTTTTTTTGCTACAAGGAGTAGGGAGGTGGACGGCACTAAGGAACTCAAGGGAGGAGTTTAATCCTTTTTAAAATTTGGCTAGATAAGGGATAATTGGTGGATTAATTTTATTAATTTGAAAAGGTGATAAGAGATAAATGATAACTTATTTTTATTAAATTTAAGAGAAGAGATAAAGAGAAAAATAAGGAATTAGATAGTGTTGGCCGAATAAGGGGGTTCTTTTGATAGTATTTTCGGCCAAGGAAGAGTAAAGCCATTCTCCATTCTTTTCTTTCTTCCCTCTGCCGAATTCTCTCTGCCAATTATTCTCTCTTCCTTTTTGATTCACCAAAAGCCGAACCTTCAACATCAACCTACTCTTCTTCTTTTGCAAATTCAATCAAAGCCGAACCCTCAAGGTAACCATTAGTCAATTTCTTCATAGCTTCAAAAGTCGAAACTTGTTGATCACACTTAGTCTATAGCTGAATCTCTGTGGGTTCAACAAGGGGCAGTCGACTTCTGTATTAAGGGTAAGAGCTAGTTATCATTCGATTTCTATTCTTTTCTTTAGACTTATCGAAAACAAGGTACTAATCTCCTTAATGTGCTTTGCCGAATCTTCAAAGGATCTTTGGGGATTGGTTTTCCTGTTGTCGACTTCAGAGAAGAATCTTTTGGGATTTCAAGTTTTAAGGTAAGCTATAAGGTGATATTCGGCCATAGGCCATTAGTATGTGATTTAAAGTTGGACTTAAATCTAACCTATGACTATAGGTATTTCGACATCTCCTTGGTTAGGTGGATAATTCCGGGATTTAGAACGCAAGGTAAGTGGGTCTATGAATTTGGCCAAGGCCAATTTTGGTATTTAGATCTATTTCTAAAAGTCGAAACTAACTAGTTCAATTGTTAAGGGTATAGCCAATTGCAATAAAGAAGCATCATAAAGTTTTGGGATTTGTTTAAGAATCAAATCGGCACCAAGGTAAGTTTTGGGTTACAATAATCCTATTGGGATTTGGTTTTTATAGCCGAATGGCTTTTTACTAATATGATTGGGGTTGGCCGAATATAGGCATTAAAGATCTAAAGCAATAGATTAGATTTTTGGGATTTGGAGTGAATTGCTAAGTAAATCAGGTGTGTACCCCCCACACTAAACTTCAATTAAATTATGAATATATGTGTTAATTAAAATATGTGTAAAGTGGCTAAGAGTACCATGCAATGGTACAAGCGAGATACTCAGGTATGTTTACCCACTCCTACTATAAGTAGGTTATGGTCTATTATGGCACATATGCTAATAGTGACAAGAATGTGAAATGAAACATGTTATTGCATGATATGTTTGACATGGGGCATATGGGTGATATGTAAAGGGGAAGTGAATTGGTGGTTTAATACCCCAATATCTGAATGTGGTGACTTATGTCATAATATATGAATGTGGTGACTTATGTCACAAAATAATCTAGTGGCTATGCCACGAATTTTATAAGAGGCGATGAGCACACGTCATTGCGATGATCGCCTTCGATGGTGTGTAGCGGATGGAGGGTTGACTTAGTAGTCCCCACGGTGTGATGGTTGGTACGGGTGATGTGTAGCGGATGGATATCTAGGCTTGGGTTTGAGATTGCATCATAATTATATATTTTATTATGTATGATTTGACATGCCTGAATTTAATTGAGTTTAGTATTGGTTGTACACATTGAGTCTGTTTGACTCACCCCTTGTGGGACTATTTTTTTCAGGTGACACTCAGTAATGGACCGGGTTGGCAGGAGCTCAGTGGTGGCCATGCAAAGCTCAGAGACTGCTTTATTTTATTAGTTTTCTTTCTATATTTAAGTTTGAATTATTTCGGGTTTATTTGATGTAATAAGGCCTTCAGTATTAAAATGTTATGCATGTTTTTAAATTACTTAGTATGATCTGATTATTAACAAATTAGAGTGAAAAATAAATTTTTCTTAAGTGATGATATTAAATGTTTTAACACCTAATCGACATGGGTTTTAAAATTTGAGCCCAACCCAAATCAACTGTTTTCAAAAACACACAAGTTTTTAGCAAAGTTTCAAATTAGATTTTGAATGGATTTTTCTTAGAAGCATGCCAGATCCGGTCAGGGCTTGTGGGCGGGTTTGGGGTGTTTCAGAAATAAAATGGGCAGATTTCGTCAATCGATCAACTACGACCCATATATCATCTTTCTTTCTCGAAGTTAGAGGCAAACCAGAATCAAAGTCCATTATTACTCTATCCCATTTCCATTCGGGAATCAGAATCGTTGTAGCAAACCAGCGAAACTTGATGTTCAAGTTTCACTTGTTGACAAACTAAATATTTTGAAACAAATTAAGAAATGTCTCATTTCATACCAGACCACCAATAATGTTGCCTCAAATCATGGTACATTTTAGTACTCCCCGGATGAACAGATAGAGAACTGTTATGTGCTTCACTCAAAATCAACTGAATCAACTCCGGATTTCTCGAACACAGTTACGACCTCAGAATCTCAGGCAACCATCAACATCTCAAAATTTAGATTTAGAATTCGAATTACACTGAGCTCATTTCGATAACAACTTATTATCAGAATTTTGGGCATCACATATCTGCTGTATAAACAACGATTTCATTTTTAATGCAGCTATCTCAGAACTATCATCAGACAAATCTAACTGAGCATTCAAAGCACGTAATGCAAACAATGATTTTCTACTCAATGCACCAGCAACAACATTTGTTTTACCCAGATGATAATCTATCACATGCTCATAATCTTTTAACAGCTCTAACCATCTTCTTTGACGCAGGTTCAAATCTTTCTGGGTCATCAGATATTTCAGACTTTTATGATTTGAAAACACGTGACATTTTTCACCGTACAGATAATGACACCAGATCTTCAGTGCAAACACAATTGCAGCTAACTCAAGGTCGTACGTCAGATAGTTTTTTTCATGTGGCTTCAATTGTCTCGAGGAATAAGCTACAACTTTGCCTTCCTGCATCAGAATACATCCCCAACCATTTAACGAAGCATCACTGTATATAACAAATTCTTTACCCGATTCTGGTTGTATTAACGCTGGAGCTTCTGTTAACTGAACTTTCAACTGATCAAAACTTTTCTGACATTTATCAGACCATTCAAATCTAACATCTTTCTGAAGTAGTCTAGTCAATGAAGTAGCTATCACTGAAATTTTTTTTTACAAATCAACGATAATAACCAGCTAAACCCAGAAAGCTACGGACTTCAAACACATTCCTCGGAGGTTTCCAATCCAGAATAGCAGAAATCTTGCTCGGATCAACTCGAATTCCAGAAGCTGACACAATATGTCCTAGAAAACTAACCTCATGCAACCAGAATTCACATTTGCTGAATTTCGCATACAATTGATTTTCTCTTAAAGTTTGCAAACACGATTCTCAAATGTTCAACATGCTCATTTTCATCAAGTGAATAAAACAAAATGTCATCTATGAATACCACAACAAATCGATCTAGGTACGGTCTGAAAATTCTATTCATCAGATCCATAAAAACAACAGGAGCATTGGTTAGTCCAAATGGCATAACTAAAAACTCATAATGCCCATACCTCATTCTAAAAGCAATTTTGGTATGTCTGAATCTTTAACTCTCAACTGGTAGTATCCCGATCTCTGATCAATCTTGGAAAATACAGTAGCTCTTTTAACTGATCAAATAAGTCATCAATTCTGGGCAATGGATATGTATTCTTTATTGTCACCTTATTCAACTGATAATAATCGATGCACATTTTAATCGTGCCATCTTTCTTTTTCACAAACAGAACAGGAGCACCCCAAGGCAAAAAACTCGATCTAGCGAATCCTCTATCGATCAACTCTTACAACTGTGACTTTAAATCTTTCAATTCTGTTGGTGTCATTCTATACAGAGCTATCGAAATAGGCGTTGTACCAAGCAACAGATCAATACCAAATTCAACTTCACATATCAGAGGCAAACCCGACAACTCTTCAGGAAATACATCAGAATACTCACATACAACAAGCACTGATTCAATTTTCTTCTCAGACACTTTCGAATCAATCACATAAGCAAAATATGCCTTATATCTTTTTTCACATATCTTCGAGCTTTCAATACCGATATCACAGTAGGCAATCCATTTAAATCATTAGACTCAACCCGTACGATTTCATTATTCGAACATCTCAAATCAATAGTCTTTCTTTTAAGTTCACAACAGCATCATATAAAGACAACCAGTCCATACCCAAAATGATATCAAACTCTTCAAATGGAAAAAGCATTAGATCAGTAGAGAAACAAATATCTCGAAACATTAAAGGACAATTCTTGCATACTTTGTCAACAAGGACACTTTTACCTAAGGGGTTCGATACGTTTATAGCAAACTCAGTAGAGTCTGCAGGCAAAGTCGAACTGAATACTAAATTCATGCATATATATGAATGTGTAGAACCAGGGTCTATCAATGCAATCACATAGGTATCATAAAGAGTAAAAGTACCCGTTATAACATCTGGAGATGAAGCTTCTTCACGCAAACGTTCTAGCTTCAGGTCTTGCAACAATGTCCCTCGTAGTTCTCTGACTACCACTGACATTTGTTACATTCTTCGAAGGTCTTCCTCCCATAGGTGCATTATTAAATCTCGGATTCTGAACAGTCTCTGGCTCGACAGACTCAGGGCAATCATGGATAAAATGATCAAGCGATCCACATCTAAAGCAAGCTCTATCATTTAATCTACAACTTCCAGGATGCCTTTTTCCACAATGTTTACATTCAGGTCTCTCAGTCCGAGCATTTCCAACACTAGCCACTGAAGTTGCTGGAGTTTTGGAACTCATTTGCATTCTAGCTTGATTTCTATTCGAATGTCCCACATTATCTCTTGAACGACTTTGATCATCTTTGAACTTCTTCGAAGCAGACTAAAATGATTTGCTCGAAAATATCTTTCCCATATCTCGAGCTTCAAACTTAGCTTTTCTTTTATCTTTCCCGAGTGCCTCAGCTTTGCACACTCGATCAACGAGTACAATGAAATCTTTTATTTCTAAGATTCGACTAACAAGCGAATATCTTCATTAAGACCATCTTCAAATATTTTGCACATTATTGCTTCGGTAGATACGTATTCCCGAGCATACTGACTCAATCTTACAAATTCTCGTTCATACTCTAAAACAGTCATTTGGTCCTATTTTAGTTCCAGAAATTCCTTTCATTTCTGATCGGTGAATCTCTTACTGATGTATTTTGTAACAGATCAAATTTGATCCTAATCGAAACGGTGGTTTCAGGACCACGAATTCGAGTCTGAGAAATATTTTAATAATATATTTTTTGCTTATCATATGTGAATTAATGTGTGTGAAAATTTTGTAGAAAAATTTAATCGTTTGTGCATTTAATTTAGAAAAAGGATTTAATTGCGTAAAATGTAAAAGTTGCAAGCTATAGTGAAATGTGCTAAATTGATTATGGCTTTTTAATATGGGGTATTAAAAAGGAAATTAGTCCATCCTAAGAGTTAGTGGACAGCATATACCAAGAATAACCTTAGTATTATTTGTTTACATATTAAAGTATAAAGGTTAATTTAGTAATCAAACAATTACTTAACATATATGTTAATTAAAACACAAAAATAAACATGTTTACTTCATCTTTCTCTTGGCTGAATATTGAAGAAAGAAAAGGGAGCTAGGTTTCTTTGAATTTTGGTTACTTTCAAGCCAAATTCAAGGTAAGTTTTTAGTCGGTTTTTGTTAATTTTTACGTTTTTTAGATCATTGCTTCGAACATTAGTTGACCCATGGTAGAATTTTTAAATTTGAGCATGCTTGGTATTCGGCCATGGTTAGATGTTTGTGATTCATGATGTTTAATGGAAAAATATTAAAGTTATGTTAAAGATTAGCTTGTTTTGTATTGGAAAATTTAGTGAATTTGAGTATTTTGGGCTAAATTGCAAAGAATAAATTTTTGAGAGGCTAAAATGAAAAATAAATGAAATAAATGGACTTGTATGGTCCCTATGAATATTCGGCCCTTAGGTGGTATAGTGAAATTTTGTTTATTTTGTGTTTTATGCAAATAGGACTAAATAGTAAAAATGTGAAACACTAGGGGTAAAATGGTAATTTGCCCATTTATGTGTTTTGGGACTAAATTGAGATGAAATGTGCTTGAATGAGCTAAATTTTAATGTGTTTAGATCAAGAACAAAGAAAAACGAATTTGGATCGGGGAAAGGCGAAGGTTACCGAATAGCCGGTCTACGTTGTCCGTCGATAGTCGAGGTAAGTCTTTAAGCAATTATATGTCAGAAATTACCTATGTACTCTAATAAATATTGAAAATTGAAATGTTGGGAATATATATATAGTTGTCGAATGTGAATTGTATAATGTTGAGTTGGTTTATTTATGTAATGTGAAATAGTTTACTTGAAATTGATATGTGATGGAATTATGAAAAATAAGTGATACATGTGGTAGTGGTATTTAGTAATGTGTGTAGAATGATCAATTGAGTTGATATTCGAGCCTCGAGCCTAGCAGGCTTTGTGCCAGTGATTTATTTCGGGCTTCGAACCTAGTAGACTTTGTGCCGGTGATTTATTTTAGGCTTCGAGCCTAGCAGAGCTTTGCCTTGATCTATATCGGGCTTATTGATCGATATATCGGGCTTATTACCTAGCAGGCTAAATGCGGTGTTTAAAATCTCGGACCTTGAGTCTAGCAGGCCTAGTGTCAGAGTGTGCAGTTCGGGCTGATGCCTAGTTAGTTCTATGCTGGTGAGTTTTCAATTCCCGAACTTCGATTATGTAATAGTAAAGTTATGAAACAAACTAAGAAAGCTTTAATTTATGAAAGTGAATTTGTGGGTTCAGCTATAAGGTATGTATTATTCATACTTTAAGGTTATGCATATATGTGCTATGATGATAAATAAATGTAACAATGAAAGAAAAGTGAGGTACATATGGTAGATGTAAATTGTATATAAGCTATATCAGGAGCAGATTTGTTAAATGAAAGCATGAAAGTAGAAAAGTATTTGCATAGGTATGATTATATGCATAAATGTGTGGTTATTTATTCGGTAAATGGGAATAATGACATACGGCCTTGGGGAAATTATTATGTTAAGTCATTGTATTCAATATCATATTCAAATTGATATTCGTATTTATGTGAAAATGCTTGAATGTTTAGTTGTGTATCGAATTTGCTTGAGACTTACTAAGCTATAAGCTTACCCTATTTTTGTACAATGTTCTATTTTATAGATTTTGGTCAAGCTACGAGCTCAGAGGATCATCGGAGAAGTCAACCACACTATCAACTCGTTTGTTAGTTTTTAATTCAAAAGGCATGTATAGGCTAGACTAAGCAGTAAACCAATGGTATTTAATCTTATATATAAATATAGCCTTGCGAAAATGGCTATTTCTTTTGGTTAAGCTTCACTTATATGTTTTGGTATAATGACTTGATCATGAAGTTTAAGTTGGCTATAACTGTTTTTGGTTAAACGTTTGATGTGTTTGGTTTTGGCAAATTCAGCTTTGGCATATTATGTGTGAAATGAGGTTGATGTGTATATGCTGAAAGTATGATCTTGGTTAAGGTGATTTATGTGTTACTTGTTTGATTTGATTTATTAGTGATAGTTAAGTCATATGTTTTGTTGATAAGATAAATAATATATGTGTGATGTATTTAGAAGGAATAATGGTGTTATGCTTAACTGACTTCGACTGTGTGATAATTATAGTTATAAAGTGAAGTATGAATATTTAAAGTGGCTATAAAGGTACGGATGCTAATGGTAAGAAGTGAATTTGTTTTATGGTTATTTAAATGCAAATCCAAATGGTAAGTGAAATGATATGGTTAGTTAATATGAAAAATTTGTGAAGTTTAGGTAAACCAACATCTATATTCGGATTTGGTATGTATTGTAAGGTTAATTATGTACAACGCAAATGTGGATTTTACTTATAGAGTATAGTACACGCTATATATATATATATATATTTATATATGTATCCATCATAGGTAAATTCGGTCATGTGGTAAGTACTATGTTGTTCGAATAATTGATTTTTTTTAGATGGTATGAAAAGCACAAATGGTTCAGTTGGTTTACTATGTATTTGTATTGTAGTAAAATGAGTGGAAAACAGTTTGTTTTATATGAGATTTGATTATGACATACATAGGTTTTAATGATACAAGTAGGGATATGTTTTAAGTGAATAAATATTTCATGAATGTTTAAATTATGTTGTTCAGGCATTGACTGGTAATAGATATCTATAATAAAACTCGTTATACATCTTTAAATGGGTTCTAATGCTATATGAAATAGGGAAGATTGTATTGTTTGTGCTACAATTTAAATGAATGTCTATCTGGATTTGAGTTTACTTCAGTAATGCCTCTTAACCCTAATCTGGTGACGGATACGGGTTAGGTGTGTTACATATTTCTTCCATAATTCAATCTGAAAGAAATCCCACGTAACTTGTTCTTTTAGAACAACAGAAATCAAGGTTTTCCACTATTGATAAGCTGCATCTCGGAGTAATGATACAACACATTTTATGCATTTTTTCGGAGTCAGAGACATTTCATCAAATACCCGGATAGTATTTTCTAACCAGAACTCGGTCTTATCAACATCATAATCATTAGTAGCCGGAACCTCTTCAGCCCCATACTTATAGATCTTGCCAACCGGAGGCTTATTCAATAGATTCGAATACATAATCGGTGGCACAACTATAGTCTGAGGGGGAATAACTAGGGGTGGGGGTTGCGAAACAGTCGAGTTAAGTCTTACGAATTGGGTGAACCATTCACTCATCATCTGGAAGAAAGCTTGCCTAGCTTCTCCCTCTTGACCGCTTGTAGCCGGTCTCAAATCAAAAGCGATGTCCCTTACGTGGGAGCAGGCGCATTACTTTCTATATCGTCAGGTACAGCTCTTTCGGGATCTATTTCTATACAAAAATCACATTTTATACGTCAAGATTCATCACACTATCACAATTCAGATATATGGCATGTATAGCTCGACTCAGACACGCTACGTTAGTTCGAGAATCAACTAAACCGTAGCTTGATACCAACCAAATGTAACACCCCTATCCCGTGTCCATTTCCAGATTAGGGTTAAGGGTGTTACCTGACAGATCGAAAACTTTATCAAACAATTCGTAAGTTAGGCCATCAAATACAATCATAATGTCCCCTTTGTAGGTCATCGACACCTAAAACATGCTTTGTAACAGGGTTGGGACTAAACCAAAACACATACAGAAATTCTCAGAAATTTAAAATTTTTCTTAATTTTAGGGGTTACACGCCGGTATGGGCAGGCCGTATGCCTCCCACGGTGCTAGATACACCCGTGTGTCCTCCCCGTGGTTGAACCTGACTTAACTCCACGGCCACCAAGCACACCCATGTACCCTGGTCGTTGTCGATCCTGACTTGGCTCCACGGCTACCAAGCACCCTCGTGTGCTAAAGCCATGTACTTTTAGGCCATATACTGACTTATTCACATGGCTACTAGGCACGCCCGTGTACCATGGTCGTGTGTTCTTAAGATAGCTACTGACTTTACACCACGGTCACTAGGCACGCTCGTGTGCCACAACCGTGTGACATTATAGGTCATTTGCAAGGCCAAAAATGCCACCCACCTAAGGTCATTCCTACAAGTAAATTACTAACACAACTCATGCACATATGTCAACCAAAAACATATCAAAATAATCGTCCATGCCAACTTACAAGACTAAAACTTATGTATACACAAGCATAATTCATCCATTTACTAACCTAAAACTTGACTACTTCATATGCTATCAAACTATACCAAAACATATATCATATATCATATTCAATATTGCATATAGCCAACACTTAACTAGCCAAATCACATGGCTAAGTTCACTTCATATTCATATACAATATCTAGCCTATACATGCCATATCTAGCTATATAGATTTCCCAAAATGTACAAAAACAAGATGAGTAGTGTGATGACAATCCTCGACGGTCCCCGAGCCTTCAGTAGCTTTAACGATCTATAAAACAGAGAAAACACACACAAAGTAAGGTTTTCAAAGCTTAGTAAGTCATATACAAATAAACTTAACATGAAAGGCAAATAAGCATATAGGAATATTGGCACAATTAACTTTCACAGCAAATTTATCACATGTATGCTTTGGTCCATGTACTTGGCCAAATTTTGCCACATTTATCAATTCAAAAATATTATATACACATAGCTCTTTCATGCATACTTTCATATATCATATTATTGATCCCATATACATAATCATCATAGTAAAATCACATAGATACTTACCTTGTATACACTCTTAGTGGATAAATCAACATACTTGAAACGGATTTACAATTCACATAGTCATTCGTATCACAGACTTTCTGTTGAACCATTAGGAACCTAATAGGATACTCAGAAAGCTTAGAATAGTTGTACAATGCCAACGTCCAGACGAGGTCTTATATATACTCAGATATCGATGCCACTGTCCCAGACAGGGCCTTACCCAATGTCCCAGACATGGTCTTCCACGTAAAGCTCATATCAATGCCAACGTCCCAGATGTAGTCTTACACAAAATCTCAAATCAGCGCCAATGTCCCAGATGTGGTCTTACATGATAAAACAGAACAGATACATATGTCATGACATAGCTAATCCTATCTATTCCTAGGTTCGTACGGGACTTCTCGGACATTGTCACTAAGTCAACCTTATCTCATAATTCATTTACAGATTATCTCATAATCATTCATCGTTAACATTAGTCATATGAACATACACAGTTTAATACAAGTATGTTTATTTGCATAATGACTTACCTCAGATTCAATTTAACGAAAATGGAAATGGCTACTCGGTTACTTTCGCTTTCCGGTGATCTAAGTCTGTTTTCCTCTATTCTTGATCTTAATTCAAGCTTACAAATTCCAAAACCTAGCTCAACTTCTTTCTTTTTCTTTCTTTCAATATTCAGTGGTAAAAATGAAGATGAAGATAGATATTTCATGTTTTATTTTACTATTATAAACTTGATAATTAATGTACAAAAATAACCTTTAATAATAATATACATTACATATAGTTACAAGGTCATTTATGACCTTTAACAATCCACTAACTTATGAATGGCTTAATTTCCATATAAGACCTCAACCTTTTCAAAGCCACAACAAATTGATACCTTCACATATAGCATGCTAATTTTGCATTTGATGCAATTCAATCCTTTTATCGAATTAAACACACAGACAGATAAATTATCTCCCAAAAATTTAACACATGCTTAATCACATATCAGAGGTACAGAAAATAATATTAAAACATTTCACTGACTCAGATTTGTGGTCCCAAACCACTATTTCGACTAGGTTATAAATCGAACTGTTACAATTAGACTCTTTGAGTAATTGGTGTGACGGAGATCCGTGTATCCAATGTGTAGTGATAGAGCTCACTTTTATGTTTCATGTTTCCAAGTTGCTAAATTATCATTAATTGATTAATACATGAAAATGTTGTGTAAATACATGTGAATATATAAGCTAGACTTGTGGGTCATTAAAGTATGAATACGTTGTTTTGGCCTGATGAATTATCATTAAATGAGTTATATATATACAAGTCAAATGTAATTGCATGCGAGAGTATATGCTAGTTTTATTATTTAATGAAGCGTGAATATGTTATTTTGACTTGGTTAGAATATGGTTTTGAATGTGTTGTAGTATGCTCTTGCTTAACCTTTGATGTTGTGTATACTTTGTGGTTATTCCAACATTAATTGAGCTTGTTTAAGTTCACCCACTCTTTCTAACCATTACAGATATTTATCATTTGCAGTGTGAGCGGTGCGGAATTCCAAGAAAGTAATCCAAGTTAGGCTTTAGTATTTATGTAGGTGGTTTTATTATTATTCGTTGAACTGTGGAAATAAAGGCAATGTGGTTACAACTTTGGCTGGTTATTATTATGTTCTCGTTGGTTTAGTATGACTATGAACTTCTAGAATTTTTGTCTGGTATTTTTATTTGTTATCACCATGATTTGGATCGACAAGGTAAAGATATTACATTGGATTTTGTTTTGGGTAAATTTGATGTTTGATACTATAATGATTAATGCATATTAGAATAGAGATATGGTGAGCATGTTTAATACTCTGTTTTGTTGTGTTTTTGCTAATCTGAGCAGAGGTATTGATACTCAGGACATAAATATCGATACCTTGGAGTTTAATTGTATCTTTGTGAAGTCAGTCGCTTAATTTGGTATCGATACCCAATCACGAGTACTGATACTCTGGGTGAAAATATGGATACCTTTGCCTATGTATCACTAAAATTTTTTGGTTTAAAATTTAACAAAATGCTAGTTTGATATCGATTATTTTACTAGTATCGATACTTATTTTCTAAAATATCGATACCTGTAATGGTGTATCGAAACATACGTGGGTTCTTTATAATTTTATCAAATGGTCCCTAAGCATGTTTTTAAATTATTTCTAATGTTGACTAAGGTATGTTAAGTTGTTTTAAATGTTGTCTAAGGTGTTTAAGACTCATTACTCCTCTAAATATTTGAAAGTGACCATGGTTGCATGTATTTGAGGCTATGTCAATAAGTGTGAGTTTGATGTTTGATGTAGCATCCTATTTCTTGGGCTCGGCTACCAGGCCGAGTATAGGATGTTACAATAAATGCAAACTTGATGATAGCAAAGAAGACTACTCGGTTGAAATGTTCATTCTAAACGAATCGAAAAGATATAATTTTGATTAAGTGTTTATTACTTTAGATATCACAACCAAGTTCTTATTTTTAGAAAAAAAATTAAAAGTCTGGTTTTTCCCTTAAACTTATTTTTTGCTACATTTTCTAAACTCTATTTTCCAACACTTGTTGACTATAACTTAGCTAAACAATTAAGATTTAGATGATGTGTACAAAAAAAAATCATCTATGTCGTCGAGCAGAATGTGTGTCACAACAGGGTGGTCATCAATTGCGAGACAAATTTCTTTTTTGTTCAAGTTGTGGTTTCGACTGCTCCTCTTCTTTACCCTCATCGTCACCTTCACCCTCGGGTACATGTTGTGGTTCTCGCCCTTCCTCTTCTTCACCTTCATCTATGGTCGATTGTGATGTGCTCCTCAGTTGCCATTGTGTCTCTTCTGTTCTATGAACAAGTGGTTGCAAAGATGGTTGCAGAGCTAGTTGCGAAGATGGTTCACCTTGGTAGAACAATGATCTTGGGGGTGTTTGAGACACTATCGGCTAAGGATTATAAGTATATTGTGTGATGACAGAAAATACGTGTAACACCCCTCACCCGAGATTTCCGTGGAATAGGGCACAAGGCATTACCGTACTAAAGTACTTAATTTCCACTTAGGTTCAATGCGACTACTCTTCTTGAGTCACTTTAACAACCTCATATTCGACCTACGAGACCTCACTCGTACCCACGAGGGCTCTTGAGACTATATCAAAAACTTTACGATCCATAAGATTTCTTCATTTAAACAGGGAGTACACGCTCGTGTTAGATGACACACACTCCGTGTGTAGTCACACACACCCTTGTGCTCACACCGTGCCCAAAAGCCCCACCATTCTGCCAAAATTCCCACGGCTAGGGTACACGCCCATGTTAGTCTAAGGGCACGCCCATGAATCCCTAAGACACTCCCGTATCTCCCACCCGTGGTCGACACTGACTAATCTCACACGGCTTTGACACTCCCGTGGCCCTAGATCGTGTGTGATATACTAACTTATTCAACACAGCCTGGGCACACGCCCATGTTCTAACCGTGTCTCACCTATGGTCCAAACAAATGGCCGTGGATTTTGCCCATGGTTTATCCTAATTTAAAACACTAAGGTGCAGGGTTCGCACGGTCTAGACACATGCCATGTATCCAACCGTGTGGGCACTTAGAGGCTATCTTCCAAGCCTTTTTGCCACTTTCATTTGCATACATACATACATACATACAATCACCATCACATAACTCCATATTGCATCAATTTAACTCTTAAATTATAAACACTTAATCATAAGAGAAATAAAGTCTTCATCCCATACACTAGGGAGAACTACTTCCAATACAATTACAACAACTTAAGCCATCATCTATGGCTATACACAACCAAAACTCTAAGTTCTTTTAGGCCAACACAATTTGGCTACATCAATTAGAACTTAGTCAATTCTAAAAGAATCCCTATACATGCCATGACTCATAAGGACTTGGAACACCATACCAAGCATTTATTCGATAGTGTGAAAACATCTCATGCGGCCTCCATCCTGAGCTAGCCAAAATAACCTATAAGAGATAGGAAAAGAAAAGGAGTAAGCAATAATGCTTAGTAAGTTTGTCTGCATACAACTAATAAACACTGACATTCATTGAATATACATGATTTCAAGTTATTATGATGAGCTTTTCTCATGAACTCATGGTTACTTACTCAATCATCCTTAAAGCTTACTCATTCTATCTCTTACCATATTCTTACCATGCCACAAGCCAAATGCTCGTTTAATTAGCATACATTCCTGCACTGATCGTCATAAGATCATATAAAACAACACGTCAAGCATTTTCAATAAGCCACTCATATTACTAATCTCCCGATGGTTACGCACTTAGCCCACCATTGAATCTCTTATAGGGTGGAATCACACACAGCCCACCAATCAATTATACTTAGGGTGATTTCGCACTTCGCTCACCAATCAATTATAAGCGATGGTATCGCACACAGCCCATCGATTTTTAATTAATCAGGTGGTAACGCACACAGCCCACCGATAGTAATATAATTGATGGTATCACACGCAGCTCATCAATTTCTAATTAATCAGGTGGTATCGCACACAGCCCACCGATATTATACATTCTTGAATAGTTATCCACATGCATTTATCTATTTCAAATGTTTACCCGGAAACTTCTTCTCACACTACCATTCTTACTTAGCTTTCTACTATAATTGTTCACATTCACACAATGAAACAATAATTATAACTTATGCAACTAAAGTGCATCCTTTACATATCACCCATTATGGGTTCATCAAATACTGAATCCACTTCAATTCAGTTCTAACGCATTCCTGCACCTCTCATGTACAATACATTCATTCTCAATTCTCAAATACTTATTGAGTCACTAAAATCGTTAAGTAACTCCCTTAAGTCTCGAACACATAACATTACATTGACATCATACATGAGTTAACCTATCGATGCCATGTTCCCAACATGGTCCTATTCAAAATCTCTCACCGAGGCCATATTTCAATATGGTCTTACACGGAACCTTAACTATCATCTTTTCAAAATATTTGCATTTCTTACTATTCTTAGATCCCAAATCTCTTAACAACTCATCAACACTTATTTAATACATTCATTGTATAATTATACATTACATACAACATTGGAATATTAAATAACCCATACGTACTTGCAAGGTTTGCATACGAACTTACCTCGATGACGAAAGGGCCAAAAAGGACTTTTTGCCCACATTTCTCTTTTCTTCCGTTCTAGGTCCGAATCTCATTTTCTTCGATCTAGAACAATGAAATTTACTCGTTTAGTCACTTAATGATCATATTACAACTTAATATCCACTTAGATAAAAATGACCATTTTGCCCCTATACTTTGACAAAATTATGATTTTGCCCCTAGGCTCGTAAATAAATTCTCATCACATTTTCTTATTAAACAAGCCTAGCTCATCATTTAATCTTCTTACAACTATCCACAATTCCAACTATTTCATGCCTTAATGAACAAATTACAACTTTTGATTTTTAGTCCCAATTAGGTGTTTTCATGACAACACCTTTCACAAAAGTTGTTTCTCATCATCCTATCATTCATTTTCTTCCATAAAAATTCAGCAACCAGCATAAAATTTGTAACACCTCAAACCCAGCCCAAACACTACCACCGGATCTGGTATGTCACTAAGAAAATTTTGTAAAACATGTCGTATTTTCAGAAAATATTTTTCTTATGTTTAACCCTTTATTCGGGAAAAATTAATAGTTAATAGTTTAAATAAAATATGCATTTATGAATTAAAACCCAAATTTAAATACATGCCTTAGTTCAATTAAAATAAAAATTTAAATAACATAATAAAACAAAATATAAACTAGTGGCCCATGGCCTTATTACAACAGATTTAAAACCCATTAATATATATATATATATATATAATAAACTAGAGTCTTTTGCTGAATCCAAATGTTCTTTTGCATGGCCACCTTGCGCTCCTCTCGGCCGGTCGATGCACTAAATGCTACGAAATATTAATTAATTGGTTGAGTCGTGAGACTCGATGCATAACCCTCATGCACCATTAGATTTGGGCCTTAGCGATACAACTAAAATAATCGAATTAATATACATAATAAAAATAATATTCAAGCCCAACCCAAATCCTAGTTTCCATCATTTACACGCCGTACCGACCATTCACACCATTGGGGATTACTACAATCAACCCATTACTACGCCTTGATGGCAATCGTCTTTGCTCATCATCGAGATCATGGTAGTAGCCTACTACAATGAATCACGGCAAAAGTCGCCACAACAGATCACGGTAAAAATCGCTATAACAGATCACGGTAAAACGCTACAATAGATCATGATGAAAACCGCTACAACATATAACTTCCTCCTTTCATCAAACCCAACCCATGCAATCACATAAAATCAATATACTTATATCGTTTAATCGAACATTCACTAACACGATGATTTGCTTTTACCCTCTTTGTGTTTCCTCTATTATGCGGATTTTGGCATTTATCAAAACATATAAGACTTATAATCATATATTAATCAAGCAGATCTAGATGGTGGGAAAGTGTTACACACGATATCGCGAAATCAATATTCTTAGTCGATATCCTTATTATCCCGATCTACAACTTTGCTCAAAAAGCTAAAAGATGTGAAAATAGGGCCTTTCCTCTATTCGGCCATGGTTAGTGTTTCGACCGATTTCATATATTTATAAATAAACCAATCTCCTTACCTTGAAATCCCTAAAATAACATGACTTGAGTGTTACTAATCTTTGACTTAGAGATATAAGCGTTGGACTCCTCTTGGATCCCGAAATGCCGAAAATAAGAAAAACCATTGATTAGTCACTAAATAGCCATTCGGCTAGGGAATTTGAAAAGTTGGAGAAATATTGGAAACTTAAAATCAACACATACCTATTGTTTTCTTGATTTGACACAAGCGAGACTTTCTTGAAAAAATTCGGCAACCGGAGGTGTGATCTAAAATTTCGGTTTTAGAATATTTAAGAATTGAAGAGATTGCTAAGAGAGATTTGGCCAATGAATATTAAGGAGAAGAATATAATAATAGAGATGTGATTTTGGCTTTTAGGGATTAGAAGAAAAATAACAATAGAGGTTAAAAGATCCGGCCAACCAAGAAATTTTAGAGAGGAAGAAAAGGTGAAGAAAATGGTGGTTTTTGGCTTTTGAGAGGAAGAAGATGAGAAAAGAAAATAAAAGAAAGGCTTCCAAAATTTCGGCACACCCCCTCTTTATATAGAAAACCGATTCCTCCCTTTAGCAGAGATTGATTTTCAGCCAACACTGCCACACATGATTGCTCCTATCCCTTTTCCCTTATCTTAATCTATTATCTCCTCAAAAGTAGTCTTTATCTGCTTATTATCCTTAAAGACTAAATCTCTAAATAATAGCCTTTATCTGCTTATTATCCACATAGAATAAATATAATAAAATTCCCAAAAAAATAGCCTTGTGCCGTCCACTTGCCTAATCCTTAACGCCAAATTTAACTAACTTAAATTAGAAGATTTGGGCTCCTTAAAACTTAAAATTTGGGCGCCTAACACTTAAATTAACTCATTCCACATATTCACCCATTAAACACATAGGCCCAAAAATTTAGGATGTTACAATTCTACCATCCATAAAGAAATTTCGTCCTCGAAATTTCCAACTAACTAGAAATCATACTACCTAAGTCTAACCACTATGCTTTCGCTGCGCACTCTAATTCTAAAGCCAAAATAAACACTTAGTATACTATGGTAGGGTACGCACCATTATTTGCATCTGAAACATCTTTGTCCCCTTGTACTCATTCTTTCGGTCGATGTTTATCTGATTAAGAATTTTATGAATAATTAATTCTTCCTACTTATTAACCGCGAACAATCTTATGTAAAATCATTTCGATAGTAGTTCTTTCGAATTCGAATTCTATCTATGGGTTTAGTTCTCAAGTCGATACTTCCTAGTCCTAGAGTTCACCTTCAGTCAACATTCAGCACACATCAATCATAAAAACAGCCTTATAAACTTACATTCACCACCAAGGGGTATTTTCGTCGTTTCACTTCCCAAGGGTATTTTCGTAATTTTACCTACAGGGGTATTTTCGTAATTTTTTTCAAAATAGTGTATCCTGGTGATGTTTCACAATAAGGGTATTTTGGTAATTTTGTAATTCGAGGGTATTTCGATAATTTTGCAAACCGGAGGTATTTCGATAATTTTACAAATTGGGGGTATTTCGGTAATTTTGAAAATCGGGGGTATTTTGGTAATTTCTTTTCAAACCAGGGGTATTTTGGTTATTTTACAAATCAAGGGAAATTTGAAAATTTTCGAAACTAGAGGTTATTTTAGTAATTTTACAAAATAGGGTGGATGGCCCCTTTCAGGTTTTAATTATAAATTTTGGCCCGTCAACAAGTCCTCATGGCTAGGGTGAACAGTCACCACGCATCAGGTAGGATTCCAGTGAAAAGGAGGTGAGTCACTAGGACTGCTTAAATACCAAGCTCTCCCTGAATCTAATCCTAGACATGCATATGCCTGTTGCCACACTCTAACTCGGCGACTAGTTCACAGGATTTGTTTGGATAAATTAAGTCTTATGGAATTTAAGACGTTGTTTAAGCTAAGCCTAAAGTCCATCAACTTCTAATTAAAATAATCTACGTCCCTTAAAGCCCATCAAGCCCACATGCATATATATCACAAAGTGGGTTTAGAATACTTACAGCGGACTTGGGCGAGAGGCAGCAGTGCCATGCCGAGCTAACAAACCTGTTATCATTTCAAAAAACAACATGATGCAAGTTTCAAAAGCCCACCTTTAGAAAACGTTTTGAGCCCAAAAACCCCAAAGCCGAGTTTTGAATCGGGCTCTGATACCAATTTGTAACACCCCAAACCAGGCCCAAATGCTACCATCGGATCTAGTATGTCACTAAGAAAATTTTGTAAAACATGTCGTATTTTCAGAAAATATTTTTCTTATGTTTAACCATTTATTCGGGAAAAATTAATAGTTAATAGTTTAAATAAAATATGCCTTTATAAATTAAAAACCCAAATTTAAATATATGCCTTAGTTCAATTAAAATAAAAATTTAAATTACTAAAGATACTAAAAGCCCATAATAAAATAAAATATAAACTAGTGGCCCACGGCCTTATTACAACGAGATTTAAAACCCATTAATATTTATATATATATATATATATATAATAAACTAGAGTCTTTTTGCTGAATCCAAATGTTCTTTTTGCATGGCCACCTTACGCTCCTCTCCAGCCCGGTCCGATGCACTAAATGCTACCTGAAATGTTAATTAATTGGTTGAGTCGCGAGACTCAGTGTGCAACCCTCATGTACCATTAGATTTAGGCCTTAGCCCGATACAACTAAAATTATCAGAATTAATATACATAATAAAAATAATATGCAAGCCCAACCCAAATCCTAGGTTTCCATCCGCTAGACGCCCCCGTACCAGCCATTCACACCATTGGGGATTTCTACAATCAACCCACACCACTACACACCTTGATGGCAGTCATGCTGCTCATCATCAGATCATGGCCGTAGCCACTACAACAGATCACGGCAAAAGCGCTACAATAGATCACGATAAAAATCGCTACAACAGATCACGGTAAAAATCGCTACAACAGATCACGGTGAAAACCGCTACAACATATAACTTCCTCCTTTCATCAAACCCAACTCATGCAATCACATAAAATCAATATACTTATATCGTTTAATCAGAACATTCACTAACCTGATGATTTGCTTTTACCCTCTTTGGGTTTCCTCTATTATGCCCGGATTTTGGCATTTATTAAAACATATAAGACTTATAATCATATATTAATCAAATAGATATAGATGGTGGGAAAGTGTTACACACCTAATATCGCGAAATCCAATATTCTTAGTCGATATCCTTGTTATCCCGATCTACAACTTTGCTCAAAAAGCTAAAAAGATGTGAAAATAGGGCCTCTCCTCTATTTGGCCATGGTTAATGTTCTACCCGATTTCATATATTTATAAATAAACCAATCTCCTTACCTTGAAATCCTTAAAATAACACGACTTGAGTGTTACTGATCTTTGACTTAGAGATCTAAGCGTTGGACTCCTCTTCAGATCCCGAAATGCCGAAAATAAGAAAAACCCTTGATTAGTCACTAAATAGCCATTCGGCTAGGGACTTTGAAAAGTCAGAGAAATATTGGAAACTCAAAATCGACACATACCTATTATTTTCTTCAGATTCAACACAAGCAGACTTTACTAAAAAAAATTCGGCAACTTCAAGAGGTGAGATCTAAGAATTTCAGTTTTTAGAAGATTTAAGAATTGAAGAGATGGCTAAGAGAGATTTGGCCAATGAATATTAAGGAGAAGAATAGAATAATAGAGATTTGATTTCGGCTTTTAGGGATTAGAAGAAAAATAACAATAGAGGTTTAAAGATTCGGCCAACCAGGAAATTTTAGAGAGGAAAAAAGGGTGAAGAAAATGGTGGTTTTGGCTTTTAAGAGGAAGAAGATGAGAAAAGAAAATAAAAGAAAGGCTTCCAAAATTTTGGCACACCCCCTCTTTATATAGAAAATCGATTCCTCCCTTTAGCAGAGATTGATTTTCAGCCAACACTGCCACACATGATAGCTCATATCCCTTTTCCCTTATCTTAATCTATTATCTCCTCAAAAATAGTCTTTATCTGCTTATTATCCTTAAAGACTAAATCTCTAAATAATAGCCTTTATCTACTTATTATCCACATAGAATAAATATAATAAAATTCCCAAAAAAAATAGCCTTGTGCCGTCCACTTGCCTAATCCCTAATGCCAAATTTAACTAACTTAAATTAGAAGATTTGCGCTCCTTAAAACTTAAAATTTGGGCCCCTAACACTTAAATTAACTCATTCTACATATTCACCCATTAAACGCATAGGCCCAAAAATTTAGGATGTTACAAACTTTCTCATGGCAAGCCCTTAAACTCTCAACCATGTTACAAATTAGTCCCCTCATTAGCTAGTAAAGTACAATTTTTATCAAGAAAAGTCTTCAAAATCACTTACTTGAGAGGAGGAAAGTTTGCTAAAATTTTGAGCTTCAAAACCCCATTTTGCTGCTCATTTTCGATGGAGAGAAGATGGAGAGAAAGGTGATATTTTCTTTTCTTTATTTTATTATAAAACATCCATCTTATCCCACCAACTTTGACCAAAATTAAAAACCCTTGTCCCCTATGTCACATGGCCGGCCAACCCACTTAAAACATGGTTAGATTACACACTTGGGACCTCCAATTTATAAACCATAGCTATTAGGCACCTTTAGCAATTAAAATAGAACTTTCTCACTTTATGCAATTTACTCCTTTTTCACAATTTAGCTAGAAATTGCTAAAATTGAGGCACCAAAATTTCCATACATCCTTATAAACATGTTATAACACATAGAATAACATGAAAATAATTTTCTCTAACCTCGAATTAGTGATTCCTAGATCACTGTTCCAACTAGCCCCTAAATTGGGCTGTTACAATATGGACTTCTCATAGGTGCCACAAACATAGTCAGCGTATATGTCATCATCGAAATCGTCGTACTCTGATATGTCGAAGGAATTGGCATGTAATATGGTGGGGACGAGTGTGGTCGTACAAAAATAATACCTGGAGACGGTGTAGAAACAAGAAAATGTTGTGCAATATGTGGTGTTTGTGTAAAAATGATGGGCTTAGTAAAAGAACCAGAATAAGTTGAGCTATACTAACCGAGGGGTGGTCAGCCATCGATGCCTCTTATTGCATTGGTATAGATGATGGACTTGCCTTGGTAGCTTCTCCAGACCTTGGATTCTTAGGTGCTCTTCGTAGCCTCCTCATATGATGTTGCCTACCCCTCGCCTCCTCCGATAGTAGATATGGCTCGTCATGGCGTCTAAACCATGGCCTATACTATACCGTAGGCTAATTCTCGAGCAATAATGGGTTCGTGATTAGGTTTAAAGTTGTACCTATAGTTCCAAATGTTGATATATTGCGCGTGGAATGCAACTCAATTTTCATCGGTTTTCCCTCGCAAGTTGATATTGTATAAATCTTTGATGTCTTAAGGTGCCGATGGAATCGTTTACCTAAACCCAAACTGTTGCATAGCTCTATCAGATTCATGCATATCCATCATAAGATACACTACCAATGGCACCTTTACGTGCCAGATTTTGGGATTCACGAAGAATTCAGACGAGATGTATGCTTGAATTCTCGGATCGGAGTATGACATCCATTCAAACTACAGTACAATAATAATTTTAATTATATAGTTACTATTAATTTTAAAATCAACTACATGTAACACCCATTACCGTATTCAACGTTGGAATAGGGTACGAGGCATTACTAGACTTATATACAATCAATTATGTATTACGAAGACATGATTTTCCACTCCTATTAAGAACTTTTCATAACACCTCTTAAACAAGCCTACGAAGCCAAAATCACACTTTAGGAACGGTTTGGGATCAATCGATCTCTTTTAGAGATCTCTGGAAAAACTTAGAAAATTTTCACTAAACAGTCCACACGTCCGTGTGGAGAAGGGAAATGCCCATGTGGTAGATCACATGCCCGTGTTCCACACCCTTGTGGAATTATTTTTCAATTCGAACCTACAGGGGTTTTCACATTGCCGGACACACACCTATGTCCTTAGCCCGTGTCCCTCACATGGCCTCGACACGCCTGTGTAAGGCCCGTGTGCAAAAACCTTGGCATTCCATTTATGATGTCATCACCCAAAAAATGTCACACGACCAAGGCACATGCTAGTGTCCTTCGGCCGTGTGGCAAATTAAATTCCTAGTTTTAGGTGCAGACTTCATACGGCCTGGGTACACGCCCATGTCGATGGCCGTGCCTTCCACACGGTTGAGACACGGTCGTGTCTCTGCATTTGTGTTTACTACTGAGCATACTGACTTATAAACCTAGCATGCAAGGGGACACATGGGCTAACCACACGCCCACGAGGATGATCGTTAATGACACACGGCCTAAACACATGCCCATGTGTCTACCAGTGTGGACAAGAACAAGGCAAATACCAAGCCCTTTCTTTCACCCCAACTCATACGAGCATGAGTCACATTCAACCCTCAACTCATTCATGCATAATTAAACCAAGTAAATCAACATGCTACTTACAAAATAATGAATAACCTCATCTTTTCATAGATTAATAATAAAGAGCCATCAACTATGGCCATATACAAAAGAGTTCATCTTTGAATGAGCCAACACATTTGGCCAAAACAACATGACATTTCACTAACTCTAGTCTCTATACATGCCATACTCAAAATGTTAAGTCCAAATATACCAAGATGTGCTGATAGTGTGGGTGATCTTCTAATTATCTTCGTATCCCGAGCTGGCTTTTTGACACTATAAAACAAGGGAAAAGTAAGGGAGTAAGCTTTAAGCTTAGTAAGTCTACATATAAACAATAAGCATCATACCATATGTGAATCAATCAAAAACATTACATACTATGTAAGAACAATTCACATTGTCATAATCATGCTTACTCATCTCAACTCTTACCACATCCAAACCATATGTCATATACATTGCTCACATTTATTTGTACTTATGCCATGCACTTATCACCACAAAGCCACTTGAAATATTTTTTTAAACAAGTTTCTCGATGAACCCTTTGAAATGATACAAAGTATCCGGTGGTTTTGTACACAGCCCACCATTAAACAATAGCAGGTTGGTATCGCACACAGCCCACCGTCAAACAATAATAGGGTGGTATCGCACACAGCCCACCAACAATGATAATTATGGTGGTATTGCACATAGCCCACCAAATGATAATATGAACGATGGTATCGCACACAGCCCATAGTGAATAGATAACAAAGTGGTATCGCACACAGCCCACCAACAATTACATAATTACCAATATTTGATCGTATCCACATTTCTATTCCGAGGTTCATTCGAGAATTACACATTTTCTATCATTTCCAATCAATTTCACCAATAAGTATTTATAATGCATCAATAGGTAACAACATATGTATTAAAGATGTATCGTTTACACATAAACTTACCTCGGTGCAAAATATGCTAATTTGCGGCTTAATCTGTAACCTTGCCTTTTCCCCAATCAAGGTTGTTTTCACATTTTATTGATCTAAAATAATAAAATTTACTCATTTAATCACTACATAAATCATGAAACTTCAAAATTTCTACTTAGGCAAAAATGACCGTTTTGCCTTTATATTTTGGTAAAATTACGATTTTCCCCTAGGCTCGTAAATTGTTTTTCATCACATTTTCTCATTAAACAAACCTAGCTGAACATTTATTACTCTTATAACCATTCATAATACCAATCATTTCATGCATTTACTACTCAATTTATAACATTTACAAATAGGCCCGTTTAGATGTTTTCATGGTAACACCTTTCATAAAAGTTATTTATCTAACAAACACAATTCATTTTCTTCCTTAAAACTCAGAAAACATCACAAGTACTCACATGGAAAATCCCTAAACTTTCAATCATTTTGCAAAATAGTCCCCTCATTAGCTATAGCTTAAGCTTTAAGTGTTCTAAAAGTACAAAAATTATCAAAAAAGACCTCTAAGATCACTTACTTGCAAGAGAATAGCTTGGGCGAAAGTTTGACCTCCAAAAACCTCTATTTTCACTTCAATTTTTGGTGGAAGAAGAAATGGGAATAGTAAAAGATGATATCTTCTTTATTTAGTCTTATTTTATTCATTTAGTCACCTAATATCACAAAATTTTTGACCAATTTAATGCTCTTGTCTTCCTTGGCCGGCCATCAATTTTAGGAAGGTCTAATTGCACTTTAAGGACCTCCAATTTAATATTCCATAGCTATTAGACACCTTTAGCTTGTAAAATAAAAATTTTGCGCTTTATGCGATTTAGTCATTTTTCGCAATTAAGCATACAATCGCTAGAATTAAAGCACCAAAATTTTCATGCATCTCTATAATCATGCTATAACATATAAAATACTATTAAAAATAATTTTATTCAACCTCGAATTAGTGGTCCCGAAACCACTGCTCCGACTAGCACCAAAATCGGGCTGTTACACTACGTTAATATTATATAATTGAAATTTTAAAAATACATATCTTCGCTTCGATCATTGATCTAACAGGAGCCGTATATCTTGAAGCTCCTCCAGTAGTCCCACATAACTCATCCCATGGTTCCACCTATTGAAATAATACGATAATACAATAATTTAGATTTTAAATAATTTTTATTATGGTAAATATATTATCTAATGAATTTTACCTTGTTACGAGTGGGAATGTATAAGGGTAGTTCACTTGAGGATGTAAAAATCGCAGTCGATACCACTAGGGGTGAGCATTCGATCGAGTCGAGTCGAATCAAGTCAAAAAAATTTGATTTAATCGAGTTAACGAATCTTATTTTAGCAACCGAATTCAATTTAAATTTTTTCTAAATCGAATCGAATTGAGTTAAAAAAATCCTTATTCAAGTCGAGTTAAATTAATGAATCCTATTATTTATACCCAATGTTGCATTTACATGGACTGATTATTTAACTAGTAGACAAAGTACAAGATTATTTAACTATATAAACAATATAATGGTTTTGCCTTTTAACTTAATGACTAAACATTTATCAAAATGGCGTAGTTTTGCCTTTTAACTTTATAGGTTTGACTTTTAACTTTAGAAAAGGTAAACATTTATCAAAACGACGTAGTTTTGTCTTTTAACTAAATGGTTTTGACTTTTAACTTTAGAAAAGGTAAACATTTATCAAAAAGACGTGGTTTTGTCTTTTCTTATTCGGATTTTCGGATAACTCGAATTGTGTAATCAGATTTGAGTTAAATCGATAAATTTGATTTTTTTTATTCGAGTTAATCTGAATAACTCAAATAACTCAAACTATTTAATTTAAAATTTGAATTTTTTATCAAATTTTTCGAATCGGATTGAATTTTACTCACACCTAGGTACCACGCCCATGGTTGCAATAGGAGCATGCAACCATTGATTTTAATTTTCTGTGATTGTGTCGCCCTACACATCTCTCAGTACAATGTCGCCAATACAGTTGACCCCTAACTAAGTCGACCTACTTCTCTAAAGTCCACGTGTTTTAGGAACCACCATAAATGGACAAGATTTTGCAATTTTTTTGGCATTAGGAGACCCTTAATGATCCTAAAGATCTATGTCCGAGCATGTTGTTCTCTTTCAACTTCACTTGATTTCGCATCAAGCCTAACAAAATTTCTTTTCAACCAATTCATATCTATCTGGGTTCCATAAATCGTGTCCAAAACCCTACCTAAAAGTTTCTTGCATACATCTCTCCAATTTCTAGCGACAATTGATCCAATCACATCAGCCCATTCACCGGTAACCCAAGCTGTAATTGTACATCTTCAAGTGTGATAGTACACTAGCCGCATGGAAGATGGGATGTGTGTGTCTCGAGTCTCCAACTTTCCACCAACGCGCCTATAAGTGTGGGGTCCAATTTCTCCCCCTACACATACGGGCCACGTGCAAAAATCTTACATCTCTCAAGTATGGTTCGATTAAAGACGATGGAGGAGCAGATAGATTGTGAATACACATTTATAGTTTTTAAGTCGAAAATTTTAGTTCCAAGAGGAACTAGCTTAGGCTTGCATTTTTGGTTGATTTAAGAGTGTCTATGGTTGATTATTAACTATGTTTGTTGTGTGGTTAACTGTGGTGAACCTTCATAACCGTTGGAACCTTTGACGAGCAAGGCAAAAGGAAAGGAAAAGCTAGTTTAAGCTTTTGGCAACTAGGCAAAAGTATGAACGGTGAGTGTTTGGAATCGTTGCTCGTAGACACGATTAATAGTGTTAATCAAGAGCTTCAGAATAGTCTAACCCCTATCCTAAGTTTCGAGTGTAAGCTTTCTTATACCCCTTGTTTAATTTGCAAAGTATGTGATTGTGTGATGTGGATTGAGTATTAAGTTGTGATATGTGACATGTGATATATATTGTGATAACTCTTGTGAATGTGTTAGTTGTAGGCATATTAAACATGCCGAATGATAGTGATGATGTTGTGCAAGAGATATAAATGTGTAGTGAAAGTGTGTAGAAAATGGTAAGTACTTATGTGTTGAATTGTGGAATGTGAGATTAATGTAACAAGTAATGTGTATGAATACTTGTATGTGATAAACTGATTTTAATGCATACATATGTGGTCGAATATGTGGTGGCTCAATGAGCATAGTTTTGGCACTTAAAGTGCAATTAAATGTGAATCTAATAAGCATCCATTGTGTACAAATTTGTGGTATGAATTGATGAATATAGACAGAGATTATGTACATTAAAACAGTAATTAAATATCTGTATTTGTGGATATTTTGGCCTTGTGATCTCTTGAAATTGTTGGATATAGTTGGCATGCCATAAGATTGTGAGTACTCACCCTTGTGTTTTATGGTTTGGGAACTAATGAAACACCCCAAACCCGGCCCACAAGCCCTGACCGGATCTGGCATGCTCCTTGAGTAAAATGTAGCTAAACCTCGTTCTGTCACTTTAGAAAAATCGGTGGTTTTAAAGAAATTGGATTTGAGTTGTGATCAGGTTGAAAATCGTGTTGTTTTTGAAGTTTGTATTGAAACATTATTATCATGTGTTCAAAAATTTCCAGTTAAAAGAAATGTCAAATTTTAGATGTTTAGGTGTCAAAACAATTGAAGTTGTTTTGACGAAAAATGGTTAATCATTTGTTTGATGTTGTTCATATCATAATAAAAATTAAATCGCAAAATAAAACAGTTAAATAACAATGGCCTTATTACAACAAAATAAAACCCAAAATAAATTCAAAAAACATAATAAGAAATTGAAAATCTTTGAAATGAGCATGGCCACCACTAAGTCTCTGCCAACCCGGTCCATTTCTTGAGTATCACCGCAAAATGTTAGCCCACGAAGGGTGAGTCAATGACTCTCGATGTGTAACATCCATCACAGATTCCCAATCGATCATAGCATATTATATCACATACAAAAAATATAAGCAATGATGCAACCCAAACCCACCTAGATATCCAACCTCTGCACATCACCGTACACCGCCAATCACAGTGGGATTACTAAATCGACCCTCCATCCGCTACACACCATCGAAGGCAGTCGTTGCAGTCAACTGCACATCACCCTTATAATTGTGGCATAGCCACCAGATAATGTGACAGAGTCACCAGATTCATAATATGTGACACAAGTCACCAGATAATGTGGTAAAAATCACCAGAACACTTCCCCTTTATCATTATCACCCATATGCCCATGTAACATACGTAACATACAAATATCATGCAATATACCTCACCCCATGGCCATATCGATATTTCTCATATTTTCTTATCATAGTTTATAAACTTTATTAAGCGTGAGTTAGGGTAACGTGCACTGAATGCCTTGTACCATTGAATGGTACCCTTAGCCATGTTCTTCATATTTCCATTAACACATATTTAATACTAACACTATCAATCTATCGGGAATTAGTGTAGGGCTACACACCTGACTATTCGTAGATCTAAGCGAAATCTCGAAACGTTTGCTTTCCCCCTTCCTTAATGCCAATTTGGTTTCCAACCAAATCCCAAACTACGTGATGATCCCTCCTTGCAATCGGCCAAGCACTAATACACACAATCAATTAGCCTTCGACTTTTGAATGAATAAGAAATAGATCCAAAGCACTAGAACCCTTACCTAGATTGACCACTGAGTCCCGAAGATCTACCGAATCAGGTTGTACTCCTCCCTAAAATCCATAGTTAGAATCGGTAACCTTTAATAAGTAATATGACCTTTGGCCGAATATCACAACTTTCTTACCTTAGATATCCAAAGATCTCCTTCTAATCGTTAGCTACAAAGATCCTAAAATCTCCCTTCATAGTTTCGGCCAAAAGAATAAAAAGGAATTAGAGTCTTTAACTTTTGGCTAAACAAAGGAAAAAGAAGAGAACTCAACTAACTGTTAACCCTTACCGAAATCGATTGAACACCTTTGCTTGGAACACAGAGAGATTCGACCACAACAGAAGGTTGATTGGCTTTGAGAAAGAAATAGAAAAGGAATCGGTTCAAAAAGGAGTAAAGATGAAATAAACTATGGAGAGTGATGGAAAAAGAGGTGAGATTCAACTTTTGATCTAGTGGACAAATCAGTTTCAAAGGTTAAAGATACAATCGGCTATGGTCTAGTGTGTTTTCAGCATTTTAATGACAGAAAAAATCATGAGAAGAAAAAGAAAAGAGATTGAAAGTTGGTGTGGTTCGGCTTTGGTGAGAAAGAGGAAGAAAGAGTGGTGAGAAGAAGAAGAGAAAGGAATGATGGTGAGGCTCGGTTAAAATTGACTTAGGAGTTTGGCTACTAGGTGACCGAATTTGTCATCATGAAAGTCCCTTGGCCAGCCAACTCTCCTTCCTCATCCAAATCCCCTTTTCACTCCTACTTAGCTGAATCTTTAAGCTATTTGACCCAATCTACACTTCATTCATGAAGTGTCCTTATCTCAAATCCATCTTTGCATCTCCTTCTGAAAATAAAAGCTCCAAACCGCTTCCCTTGCTGCTCGAACCTAGGTCCCCTTACACTCCCTGTGGCGTCACTGACTAAGGCCCTAAGTGGCGCCTCCTTGCCACTTTACCAAGGCTTTTCTTGTGTCCTAAGCCACACAATAAACTCCTTAAGGCCTAGCTCCCTTAGTTCCCCTTTTTAGGCTTAAAATCAAATATTTTCTAAGGCTTCTACCTACATCCCAAGGTTCCTGAAGCCCCCAAAACACATTCAATTCACACACAAGCATGCTACCACACACATTTAAGTAAAAATGCATGACCCCTAAATCTGGATATTACAACTAAAGCCCCGGGACAAATTGGAGAGATAAGGGAATGTTGAGCTAAGCTCCATTCACTGGGATATATTGATGTGTTGGAGAGTGTTTAGCTTTATACTATACTTATGGTATGTGTTAGACTCTTTGAGTTATTGGTGTGATGGAGATCCGTGTATCCAATGTGTGGTGATAGAGCTCACTTTTATGTTTCATGTTTCCAAGTTGCTAAATTATCATTAATTGATTAATACTAAAAATGTTGTGTGTAAATACATGTGAATATATAAGCTATACTTGTGGGTCATTAAAGTATGAATACGTTGTTTTGTCTTGATGAATTATCGTTAAATGAGCTATATATATACGAGTTGAGCGTAATTGCGTGCAAGAGTATATGCTAGTTTTATGATTTAATGAAGCGTGAATATGTTATTTTGACTTAGTTAGAATATGGTTGTGAATGTGTTGTAGTATGCTCTTGCTTAACCTTTGATGTTGTGTACACTTTGTGGTTATTCCAACATTCATTGAGCTTGTTTAAGCTCACCCACTCTTTCTAACCATTACAGATATTTAGCATTTGCAGTGTAAGCGGTGCGGAATTCCAAAAAAGTGATCCAAGTTAGGCTTTAGTATTTAAGTAGGTGATTTTATTATTATTTGTTGAACTATGGAAATAAAGGCAATGTGGTTACAACTTTGGCTAGTTATTATTATGTTCTTGTTGGTTTAGTATGATTATGAACTTATAGAATTTTTGTCTGGTAATTACTACTATTTTTATTTGTTATCACCATGATTTGGATCGGTAAGGTAAAGATGTTACATTGGACTTTATTTTGGGTAAATTTAATGTTTGATACTGTAATAATTAATGCCTATTAGAATAGAGATATGTTGAGCATGTTTAATACTCTGTTTTGTTGTGTTTTTGCAAATCTGAGCAGAGGTATTGATACTCGGGACATAAATATCGATACCTAAGAGTTTAATTGTATCTTTGTGAAGTCAATAGCTTAATTTGGTATCGATACCCAATCATGAGTACTAATACTCGGGGTGAAAATATGGATACCTCAGCCCATGTATCGTTAAAATGCTTTCGTTTAAAATTTGACAAAATGCTAGTTTGATATCGATTTTCTTACTAATATCGATACTTATTTTCCAAAATATCAATACCTATGATGGCATATCGATACCTACGTGGGTTCTTTATAATTTTATCAAATGGTCCCTAAGCATGTTTTTAAATTATTTCTAATGTTGACTAAGGTATGTTAAGTCTTTTTAAATGTTGTCTAAGGTGTTTAAGACCTATTACTCCTCTAAATATTTGAAGGTGACCATGGTTGCATTTATTTGAGGCTATGTGAATAAGTATGAGTTCGATGTTTGATGTAGCGTCCTGTTACTCGGGCTCGGCTACCAGGCCGGGTATAAGATGTTACAATAGACGTGAGCTTGATGATAGCAAAAAAGAATACTCGGTTGAAGTGTTTATCCTAAACGAATAGAAAAGATACAATTTTGATTAAGTGTTTATTACTTTAGATACCACAACCAAGTTCTTGTTTTGGAAAAAATTAAAACTCTGGTTTTTCCCCTAAACTTATTTTTTACTGAATTTTCCAAACTCTATTTTCCAACACTTGTCAACTATAACTTAGCTAAACAATTAAGATTTACATGACATGTACAAGAAAAAAATCATCTATGTCATCGAGCAGAATGTGTGTCACAACAGGGTGGTCATCAGTTGCTAGATAAATTTCTTCTTTGTTCAAGTTGCGGTTCCAACTCCTTCTCTTCTTCACCTTTTCGTCACCTTCACCCTCGGGTACATGATGTAGTTCCCGCCCCTTCTCTTCTTCGCCTTCATCTGTGGTTGATTGCGATGTGCTCTTCGATTTCCATCGTGTCTCCTCTATTCTACGAACAAGTGGTTGCGAAGATAGTTACGGAGCTGGTTGCGAAGATGGTTCACCTTGGTAGAACAATGATCCTGGGGGTGTTTGCGACACTACCGGCGTAGGCGTATAAGTATATTAGGTGATGACAGAAAATAAAGACTTCTCGTCGGTGCCACAAACATGGTCAGCGTAGACATCATCATCAGAATCATCGTCGTCTGATACGTCAATGGCATTGGCGTGTAATATGGTGGGGGTGGGTATGGTCGTCCAAAAATAATATTTGGAGACGGTGTAGAAACAAGAAAATGTGGTGCAATATGTGTTGCTTGTGTAAAAATGACGGGCTTTGTAAAAGAACCAAAATAAGTTGAGCTATACTAACCGAGGGGTGGTGCGGCCTTCGGTGCCTCTTCTTGCATTGGTGTAGATGATGAACCCGTCTTGGCAGCTTCTCAGACCTTGGATTCTTAGGCACTTATCGTAGCCTCCTCATAGGGCATTGGCTACCCCTTGCCTTCCTCGATAGTAAATATGGCTTGCCATAGAGTTTAAACCATGGCATGTACTTTGGACCGTAAGCTAATTCTCAAGCAATAATAGGTTCGCGATTAGGTATAAAGTTGTACCTTATGGTTCCAAATGTTGATATATTGCGCGTGGAATGCAACTCAATTTTCATCGATTCTCCCCTGCAAGTCGATATTGTATAAATCTTTGAAGTCTTGGGGTGCCGATGGAATCGTTTACCTAAATCTGAACTGTAGCATAACTCTATCAGATTCATGCATCTCCATCATAGGATACACTACCAATGGCACCTTTACATGCCAGATTTTAGGATTCACCAAGAACTCGGACGAGATGCATGCTTGAATTCTCGGATCGGAGTATGACATTCATTCAAACTATAGTATAATAATAATTTTAATTATATAGTTACTATTAATTTTAAAATCAACTACGTTAATATTATATAATTGAAATTTTAAAAATACATATCTCAGCTTCCAATCGTTGATCTAATTGGAGCCGTAAATCTTGAAGCTCCTTTAGTAGTCCCACATAACTTGGCCTATGGTTCCACATATTGAAATAATATGGTAATACAATAATTTAAATTTTAAATAATTTTTATTATGGTAAATATATTATCTACTAAATTTTACCTTGTTACGAGTGGGAATGTATAAGGGTAGTTCACTCGAGGATGTAAAAATGGTAGTCGGTACCACTAGGGGTTAGCATTCGATCAAGTCGAGTCGAATCGAGTCAAAATAATTTGATTTAATCGAGTTGATGAATCCTATTTTAGCAACCGAATTCAATTTGAATTTTTTCTGAATCGAATTGAATCGAGTTAAGAAAATCCTTATTCAAGTCGAGTTGAGTTAACGAATCCTATTATTTATACTCAATGTTGCGTTTACATGGACTGATTATTTAACTAGTAGACGAAGTACAAGATTATTTAACTATATAAACAATATAATGGTTTTGCCTTTTAACCTAATGACTAAACATTTATCAAAATGGCGTTTTGCCTTTTAACTTAATAAGTTACTTTTAACTTTAGAAAATGTAAACATTTATCAAAACGACGTAGTTTTATCTTTTAACTAAATGGTTTTGACTTTTAACTTTAGAAAAGGTAAACATTTATCAAAACGACGTAGTTTTATCTTTTAACTAAATGGTTTTGACTTTTAACTTTAGAAAAGGTAAACATTTATCAAAACGACGTAGTTTTGCCTTTTCTTATTCGGATTTTCGGATAACTCGAATTGTGTAATTCAGATTCAAGTTAAATCGATAATTTTGATTTTTTTTATTCAAGTTAATTTGAATAACTCAAATAACTCAAACTATTTAATTCAAAATTTGATTTTTTTATCAAAATTTTCGAATCGAATCGAATTTTACTCACCCCTAGGTATCACGCCCATGGCTGCAATAGGAGCATGCAACCATCGATTTTAATTTTCTGTGATTGCATCTCCCTACACATCTCCTAGTACAATGTCGCCAATATAGTTGACCCCCAACTTAGTCGACCTACTTTTCTAAATTCCACGTGTTTTAGGAACCACCTTAAATGGACAAGATTTTGGCATTAGGAGACCCCCAATGATCCTAAAGATCTATGTCCGAGCGTGTTGTTCTCTTTCAACTTCACTCAATTTCGCATCAAACCCAACAAAATTTCTTTTCGACCAATTCATTTCTATCTGGGATCAATAAATCGTGTCTAGAACCCTCCCTCAAAGTTGCTTGCATACATCTCTCCAATTGCTAGCGACAATTGATCCAGCCACTACCAGCCCATCCACCAGTAACCCGAGCTGTAATTGTACGTCTTCGAGTATGATAGTACACTAGCCGCATGGAAGATGGATGTGTGTGTCTCGAGTCTCCATCTTTCCACCAATGCGCCTATAAGTGTGGGGTCCAATTTACACCCCCTACCCATATGGGCCACGTGCAAAAATCTTGCATCTCTCAAGTATGGTTCGATTAAAGACGATGGAGGAGCGGATAGATTGTGAATACACGTTTCCAGTTTTCAAGTCGTCCGGCTAATTATAAAAAACATACAAATATTAATTTTCAATATAATAACAAAATATTAAATTAAACTAGATTAAATATAATAAAAAATTTCTTACCATTTGCAATTGAACGATCGAAATATGCTTGTCATCCAAACAAATTAGAGAATTTGTCATTACTAATTTCAATAAATACAAAAAAAAATCGTAATACAAAATTAGTTAAAAAAACCCTTAATACAATTTTAATAAAAAAATGAGAGTTGAGAGAGGATTAAAAATGAATTGAAAGAGAATTCAGAGTGAATTGAAAAGGTAAGAAATTAAGGGTTTAAATAGGAAAATAAAATAACCATGGGGAGTTATTGGAATTTGACTATTGAGAGTAACCGTTACGAGATAACTATTAGGAAAAAGGCGTCCAGCTATTCCAATAAATTAAATAAAATAAAAAAACAACCTATTTCAATAAATTTTTATATATTTTTTGATATTTTTAAATAATTCACCCACCTCATCTTACTCGTTTTCTTATCCTAAATAAAATTAGGAAAAGATGAACTGCCTTACCTCAACTTTTTGTTTGAAGAGTTTTGACATGTCATCATGCCGCCGCCCATTCAAACAAAGCAAGTAGTAGTAAAAGCGAAGTCAACAATATACTAACTATAGTGGAGAGATAAATTAATTTAATTCAACTTATTTTTATATAAATTATATACGATTTTAGCTTTTACAAATTATACATGTCGTAATTCGTAAATTAAAAATTATTTATTTGTTATACTAGATTTTAAGGCAATATCTAAAACAAATAGCATTTTTAATAAAATTGATATTTTTAATATATTTTAATACATATATCTACTTATAAAATCTAAAATTTTCGCTCCTAATAAACTAAATAATTTAATAATAAACATAATAAATAATTAGAAAAATAAGTAATTTTATACAATGTGTCATAAAATTAACAAGGCAACCGAAAATCTTTTGTTTTTTTCCGTATTTAACCTAAAAGGAGATAGAAAATAATACTTCATGAAATGCATATAGTTCGTTGGTTTTCAACGTCTTCAAAATCCATTAACAGACAGTACCATGTTTCCTAATATATATGTAAATAATTAACATTTTCATATTAAATATTGACTATTATACTACATATAAAAGAGTTTACTATAATACTAAGGAATCAATGAAGTATTTCTTTCTTAAATAAGTATTTATACATTATGGTATCTAATTCAATTTTTCATCAAAATAAACCTTTATTAAATAAAACAATTTATTTAAAATTTTATTTACCTATAAATTATCGATTAATTATATTTATTCTAATATAAATTAAAATTTAAGTGTTTATTAAAATTAATTAAAAATATAAAAATACATAAAAGAAATATCTTTAAAAAAGCATAATTACACATATATAAGAATAATTACAATCAAAATCAACATTACAAAGTACAGTTAAATTAATAACCGAGATGGATCTAAGATTTCAACTAGAATAAATAAATTTAAACAAAATCCTTACATAATTTAAGTAAAACAAAACTCGAGTTTAAATGAAAAAATAATATTAAAATAAATAACATATAATAGAATGATCCTAAAAGTGACACATTATTAATTTCTAGAGATATAAAATTAATATTCTGCACTCATCCAAAAAGAAATTTTACATAATAAGCAAAGTTTAATACATGACACATATTTATTCTAGTTGGTTTTAAATATTTCACTCTACTTTTAATTTCCGAAATAATTTCTCTTTTCTCCGTACATTAACGATTTTTAATATTTTGGATTACTTGGAAAATAAATTGAATTAGAAAAACATACTAAATAAATTGGATAAGAAAATATATGAAATATGAAATTATTTTTATTTTTAAAAAATTAATGAGATGTTATTATTTGATTGGTTGTAACAATTTTAATTCCTTCCAGGTCTCGCTTAAAATATTCGTATATAGTCTGAGGCTATCTCTTACTCTTTCCTTTTTCAGCACCTTTTTTCTTTATCTTTCCTCATTTCGGTTCCTATCCTATAAAAACCTAAACTTTTGATACCTTCCATTTCCCAGCAAAATAACCAATCCAAAGAGAATCCCCCAAAGCAAAAACTCAGGAAAAAGGATCATATATTGTTGAAGAAATCATGAAGAACCCAAGTTTAGTCGGTAATTCAACAAGCAGCAAGGGTACTCCTTGTTGCAGCAAAGTTGGGATAAAGAGAGGACCATGGACGCCCGAAGAAGATGAAGTGTTAGCCAACTACATCAAAAGGGAAGGCGAAGGACGATGGCGGACTTTGCCTAAACGAGCTGGTTTGCTTCGATGCGGTAAGAGTTGTCGTCTCCGGTGGATGAATTATCTCCGACCCTCTGTTAAACGAGGTCGTATTGCTCCCGATGAAGAAGATCTCATTCTTCGCCTTCATCGCCTGCTCGGTAACAGGTACCCAGATTAACAACATTAATTCATTTATATCCAACATTCAACAACAAACAGTGTTTTCTCTGCTTTTTCTAATGACTAGGGTAAGAACGTGCAGAAATAGATCGAATTTTGGTTTGGGTTTTGTGTTTTACACGTTATTAAATCGGGTATCATGTTTAAAATCATTGATAAGAAGCTAAATATAAGGTTTTTGTGTTCATTTCTTTAGGGTTTTTTTTTAATACTGTATAGTCTCTTATTTAGGGTTCTTATTACTTGTTCCATTTTGAATCTTGCAGGTGGTCACTGATAGCTGGTAGGATTCCAGGGCGTACAGATAATGAAATAAAGAACTACTGGAATACCCATCTAAGCAAGAAGCTGATCAGCCAAGGAATAGATCCAAGAACCCATAAACCATTGAACCTTATTACCCATAAATCACCACAGATTAATTATGATCCTGTTCCAAAATCAAACCCTAGCCCCCCTATCCCTAATCCTTCTGTATTAGCATCAAAAACCATTACCATTAAAACTAAAAACACTACCAAAGATGGTACACCGACTAACCTGGAACATGGGTATCAGCAGCAATCTCAAAACCAACGGGTTGATAAGAGCATGGAGAAATGGCAGAATACTGAAAGTGCAACTCTTATCATGGGGGAACCAAGCAGCCATGGAAACGAAGGGGATCATATGGAAAATTGCAATGAAGATATGTTCTCTTCGTTTCTAGATTCATTGATTAATGAAAACTTGCTTGTTAATCAACACCCAGAAGAGCAGCAACCTAATAATTTGGTGGCACCGGCAGCAGCAGCCGCAGAATCTTCTCAGAACTTGTGTCATGGCGACATGTGGGAAACCGAACTCATATCTGCAATGGTTGGTTTTGGGAATGAGCCAAACTCTTTCAACAATCATTATCATTATCTGCATCAACTTTAGCAGATCAAACTGCAAATTTATATGCATACTGAAATTAGATGTTTTTAGATTTTCTACGTTTGTTTGTATTTATTTTTCCTTTTTCTTTCTTTCATTGCTCGGTTGTGTTAATGTTATGTGTACTCATTTTATTTCTATGCTTGCACCTACAATGAAAGTTTGTAGTCTTATTCGTAGTGTCTATTAAAATGTATCAATCCCTAAATCTGTAATTTCCTACAGAAATTAATTGAAATTATCGAAGCAAAAGGTTGAGTATTACTCCTATGAGTTGGCTCAATATTCCACTGCTATTTCTTCCCCCCTCTCTGAATATATGTAATATGTATACGTATGTGCATGTGTGTGTATAAATTCCAACTAATACAAAGAAATAGAATGTCTAGATTGTGTGACAGACTCTATTTTGAGGAGTTCACCATCTATAGATTGCTCCATTGTTATTGTTGTATGATACTACGTGTTTGGTTTCTTTTAATATATAAAAGGGGTTATATCTTGGGAATAAGAATATATAATTGTTATTGTAAATGAGATTCAGACTCCAAATATATTATGAATCGATTTAAGTCTTAAGTTGTACATATTTTTTACATTGATTTGCTCATTCAAGATTTATCAAATATATATATATATATAACTACGTATTAGATTTTCCCAACTATATGCTAGTGGAGACAATAAATTGAACTCATGCATGCTCCATACAAAATTGCACAATGTTAACATTACTATATCATGCATTTGCACAATGTTAACATTACTATATCATGCATAGACTAAGTTATTAGATGAAATGAGTTTTTTCCTTTTAATGTTATTTTGCATGTAAATAATATCTTTATGTGTTATCGAAATTAGCATTAATTACTTTCTGTTTCCTTTTTAACTTTTATTCCATAATCTAGTGGTGATTACTTGAGAGAGAGAGAAATAATGTTTTTCTGAATGTTTAAGTTATGAGTTATTTTAATTTTAATATTTTTTTTTCTAAGAAAGAAAATTTTAAAATTTGTAATTCACAAAATCATTCATGGTTTTAGGGTGGAAATTATGTAAAACTAAAAGTAATTTGGGCATATTCATGGTTTTTAAAATTTGGTTCAACGTTACGTAAGTCTTTAAGATTGGAAGAAGAATCGACATGTATTCTAAAAGACAAGAGTTCTCCCCTCTTAGCGACATTTCACTTAGAAAGTAACGTTGAAAATCTGTCTTTCTTGTAGTCATTTAGCTGCTTAGATATCCATATAGAATAAGATGGGGGAGAATAATAAGGTGACATTCGCTAAACAGTTGCATGGTTGATTCCCAAAATTTTGCAAGCAAATATCAAAGAGCTGTTAGGAGTTGAGAAAACTCAAACTGTTATATAGGTATTAGCTACCGCCATCTTGCAATGATTCACAGACATATACACTGTATAGTTTAAGGGATAAAAAAATTTAATTAGAAAACTGTCATAGATCGATTTCACTATTAACAAATGCTAATTTTGTTGATGGAAGTTGATGCATGATATGATATGTGGGCATAAATTTTTTTAAAAATTATTAAAAATGGACATCCAAAATAAACCTAAACAAATAGACGTCTAAATTCATTTATCTGAGTTCATTTTGAATATGGTTAAAAATATTATAAAAATTATAAAAGTAAGTTAAATATTATATAAAAAGTGTAAAATAAATCGATTTCATGTATGATAGGATAAAAAATATCATGCGTCATTTAGGGCAAATATGTTTACTCAAATTTGACTTTCCATCTACTCTGACGACAAGAAAATTCATCTTCTGATCTCCGCCACTCTTTTTCCCACTCCACCACCACTCTTATATGCATCATCACTGAAACCCAAAAATTAAGCCTAAAAGACCCACCAATTGAATTTGTGAAGCTTTCGGTTACTGAAAAATAAATTCTTTTATATACTCATTTTATTTATATTTCTTATGAAAATCAGCATCAACATCTCTCTTTTTTTTTTTTTTTAACATTCTAATGAATATCCAATTACTTGAGTCACTGAAAATATTAAATAATGTTCATTTTAGAATATTTTGAATCATGTATAGATTTATATAAATTTGGACATTCTTTTATTTAAATTCATTTTTAATGTATTTTTTTAAAAAATTAAATATGTTACCATATAACATGTCATGTATAAATTTTTATTAGCCACATTAGTGTCGGTAATAACACTTTTATTAATAGAAAGATATAATTTCTAATAGTATTATTTTAATTTTAATAGTCTAAAAAGTCTTTAAATTAATAGGCTGTGTTCAGTTGAGCCCTTATACTTGTATTTAACCATTTGATTTTTACTCATCCTTTGATTTATTTGTTTAATTATTTAATATATGTTATAGCATTTTTAATAATAAAAAAAATAGTAAATAACATTAGAGGAAAGAGTTGCAATTTAGTTGCGTGGAAGCAAGAGAAGAGAGGGAGGGATGAGAAAGGCAACTATTTTTTTAGCACCTTTACTTAAAGTATGCTGACAAACCAAACATAAAAATAAAAAAAGAGAGGCAAGTTGTGGCTAATTACAACTACATAATTAAGACTCGGAACATAAAGTAAAACATGTTTGTGTCATGTTTCATCAACAAACAAATTAATACATAATCATAATAATTATGTTTCTGCCTTATAAAAAAATACGTTAAACTCCCCAAGGCAAAAATTGATATTTTCAATTTAAAATCATTAAAATAATTTATATAATTATATAAAATTATAATTAAAATAATTGAAATTTACAAAAAAATTATAAAAAGTAAAAACAATATTAAAAGTTATTGAAAATATTAAAAGTAGAAAATTAAAAGAATTAGATAAATTTAAAGATATATATATATATATATATTCTCTTGTTGTCATTTTATTTGTCATATTAACCTATTTCCCAACTTTAATTTGCATCTCAAAACACTCCCTTGCTACTTTGGGGAGGTCCATGATGGATCAACACAATAAATAGCTTTAGGATCAAATAATTTTTTTTTTGTAATTTTTAATAGGTATTGTACTGTTAACAATGGTTAGTGTGCAAATAAAAATGATTTTATAATTTTTTCATATATATTTTTATTTTTATAGTTTCTATGCTTTTTATAGTATTTTGTAAATTTTAATAAATTTACAGAGTTTTTAAATATATTTTTCATAATTTTTTATTTTCATAATTTATATAATTTTTTATTTTGATATTTTTAATATATTTCTGCAACTTTCTTTATTTTTATAAATTTTAATTTTTTATATATTTTCTTATTTTAAATAGAAAATATCAATTTTGTCACGTAGCACAATCTCAACATGACACATGGTGAAAATAACCCAAAAGTAGAAGAAAATAGTAGTTATTAACTTTAATAATAAGAAAAGCATAATTGATAGAAAATAATTTTTAAGAGCTCATTGAGTACTTTGTTTTTTTTAATGGCTTAATTCATTTTTTCCTTTAGCTTAAAATATTTTAATAGCTAGGACAAGCTACATCCTATTAAAAACAGTAAATTAAATCAAACAAATGAGTCAATTAATAAATTAATATATAATTAACAATTTTAGTATAAAATTAAATTAATTATAAATATTGATCAGATTCAAACTTGATATTTTAAAATTTTAGAAATCGATTCATAATCATAATCTTGATATGTATATGTAATTTTATTTAGAAAAAAAAAATGACAAGTTTAAAATTGAAGCAGCTAGTGATGATGAGGACCAAAGCAACAGTAAGAACAGACACCAAAGGTAGTAATACGACCACAAGTGTAGTATGTTAGGTGGGTGAAGAAGGCAAGACTGGCAGGTGAATTTTAAGAAGTAGGTGGGCGGCATACATGCATGCCCAATGCCCTACCATTTTTGTGGACATCAATTCATTCGATACTTGGTTACTTCCTTGTGGACCGTTTTGGGCTTGGGGTTTAATGCGATAGCCCTAGGACATTTTGGAATTTTTAAGATTGCGTACATAGTTTATGCATAAATCCATAATATTTTTCAATTCTATAGAATAGTGAAAGGCGTCGGAAAAACTGAAAGGAAGTGTAAGCGACGGTCAACCTGGTAGCCGCCCGCTCCAGCAGGGAAAAAGAGCTCCAAGCTTCTTCCACAAAAGGTTTTTCTCAACAAATCTACTTAGGTATCAAACATACACCCATCTTATTATTGGTGCGTTCTCAAGAGATTTTTTGACAAATGAAAATATTATTAATTTACATTTTTTTTTTTTGCATTTAATTACTTTTAGTACTGAATGCAATAAAAAAAAATTACTAATGGTGGTACAATATCACAATGGTACTTTATTTCTTTAAAAATCACTACAAACTTATTAACATTTTCCTAAAAATATGTTGATAGAATAATCATCATATACTATTAGATAAATAAATGCACATATATATGAAAATTATTGGCATTGTGATTGTATAGGAATTTTTTTTTTATATTATAATAAGAACTATTCGCAGTAGCAAATAAATAATCTAAATGGAAAAGAATTACATAGGATAAAAGTTAGAAAGTTGAGGATATACAAATTAAGAGCGAGCTTTTCACTATCACCATAACATTTATTTTCAAAGGAAAAAGGCATACAAGGAATTGTATATGGGTGTGTGAGATTGCCTATCAAACTAACCTGGAGAAATGAAGCTTTCTATCAATGCTGTTTCCGCCGATCGTCGGAGCTGTACTGATAAGCATCGGACCTCTCCTATCAATACCAAATTATAACTATTTTCCTAGTGGGAGGGGAAATGCATGGAAAGATGGTAATATACAAAAATCAGAAAGCAGCCAAAGATTATATTTGAGTTGCAACAGGTAATAAATAGAAAAAGAAGAATACCCCAGGAAAATTGGAGGTGAAAGGTGTGATGATTTTCTCGTGAAGGCGCATGAGGGTTAGATTTACGGACTTCAACAACCAAAGCCTTAGACCACCCTGCATGCTTCCCTGCCTCAACCTACCCTTCTCCTTTTCCAACCCCCCTCGCATGCTGCCTACCATTTTAATGGAGGCTAATTACCGACTTATATTAATGTTAATAATTATGTACTGCAAATTTTCTGGAAATTAAGAAGACTAGAAGCAATAAATAAGCCAATGGATTGTGATCCCGAATAAAATTATGCGAATGAACTCTAGCTTGTTTTAGAAAGACAGGTGGCTTACGGCGATGGTTGCTGCAGTTTTGTCAGTATGCATGGCCGATAAGGACTGAAGTCTTTTTTAATAACAAATTGTCTTTAATATAAGAATATAACTTGTATATTTATGGTGAAATCAAGATAATTATGTTGGATTCAGGCGATCAAAAACTAAGATATGTTTATGGAATCGGATGGGTGGCATAGTGGCATTACCCTAATGCAGGATCGATAGTTCATCAGATTAAAAATAACAGTGTAACTGTTGAGAAGTTAGAGAGAATATTAAGAATGAACTTTCACGTATATCCTCTCAATTAACTTACAAGTGACATTATATAGCTAAATTGTAAACTATAATTACTTACAAACTTATTAACTATGTCGAAATCTTTTTTTTTTTTGAAATTGACTTTTATTTTGGAAAACGAAAATAGAAGTTGCCACCAATTCTTTTTTTATAAGGTGTAATCGAGTCACCTCGTAATTTGATCGTTTTAATAAACGGTTTGATTTATTAAAACAAAGATTTTTGGTCTACGAAATTCAGGAAATGAGTTCGGGAGTCGGTTACGCACGAGAAATGATTAGCACCCTCGTGATGCCCAAAATTGGTACCTAGTTGATTAATTAAAGTCTTGGTGTCGAAAATTGAAAACCCCAAAAGAATTTTAAAAATACGATCCCTCTTTGTATTAATATTTTTTGCTTAAAAAAATGCTTGAATAAATTGTCATGTATGTTAAAGACTCTTTCATCCCGCGGTAACAAAATGTTACATCCCGTAAGTTAGGACACGACACCTCGAATCCTTGAGAATAAGCTTACCTTTTCTTTTTTTATTTGAAATCTTATGTATTTTAATTTTGAAAGGATATTCGGTTATTCGAGTTCAACGAGAGAATCGAAATCCCGTAAGTTAGGTGCGATTTTCTCGAATTTTCTAAATACGGAACATTACCTAATTTTGAAATTTTTTTTGAATAATAATCGGTGTAATATTAAAACGATAAGTATTTATCTCATTTTGGGGTATAATATAAAAGCAACTAATTTCATTTAAACATAATGCATGTAGTGATTTTAAAATGGTTATCTGGATAGAATATTTAAATAACATATAATAAGTGAATAAAGAAATGCTATGACAATATTAATGTAACCATAACAATAGTAAGAATATTAATACATGGTATAAAATAAATAAAGTGATAAAATAATAAAATAAAAAATAAAGATGTTAGATGCCTTATGACGATAATAAACCTAAATAATGCGAAAATAATAAAAGAAATGATAAAATAGTAAAAATAATATAATGGCAATAATATAATAACAATAATAATAAACGAGTAAAAATGTACAAGTATAAAATTGTAATAAAATATAAGAAATAGATAAATAAATAGATAAATAAATAAATAATAGGAATAGGGATAATGATATAAAAAAATAAGGGCAACAAGTGCATAGATAAAGAAAATGTAAACATTATAAAAATAAGATAAGGGCAAAGAAATAGTAAATGAATAAATAAAATAATAAAAATAAAAGTTAAAATTAAATAAATAAAAGATTCAATTGGAATTAAATGAAATTAAGGGCACAAATTGTAAAAATAATAAATAGATGAATGCATAAATAAATAAAATGGGGATTAAAAAACCAAGTGCTAAGTCATAATTAGAATGGAATTAAAAATATAAATAAAATAAAATAAAACACCGAACTAAAAATGTAAGAATATTAAGAATAAAAAAGATATAAAATAATTAAATGGTCAAAGGACCGAAATAAAAAAAAGGAACTTTAATGGGTAAAAATAAAAAAGGAAAAAGGCTGGGGTTAGGACTGAAATAAAACGCGCACAAAAGAGGAAGGACTAACTGGGAAATTATTCCCTGTCCCAAAACGCATCGTTCTGTAAGGGAATAAATTGAAGCAAAGTAAAAATCACAGGGTAGAAATTAAAAAAACAAAAAGGACTGGATTAAAGGAATAATAAAAAGCGGAAGGACCAGGAGCACAAATAACCCACGTGCTAAGAAAACACGTGGATCTTGGAATCGGGTCAGGTCGCGCCACAAGTCTTCTCAAAACAACATAGTTTTGACGTCTGAAAAATCGGCCCAAAACGGTGCCGTTTTACATGGGCTATAAATAACAAAAGAAACAAAATATTTCATTTTAACCTCAATTTCAAAAAAAAAAGCTTTATTTTCTCCGAACTCGCTCCGACTCTGGCTATGGGCACTGTCGCCCGTTCGTCATGGCCACCGGTCATTGGTGACGACGGCCATCGCCTTCGGTGGCCGGAGTTCTAGAAAAGTCCATTTTGGGCCCTTTTCCTTCCCTTTTTTTTCTAAATTTCGAATTTAAAGGCAAAAGCCTAAAAAGAAAAAAAAATCTAAACACCCCCCCCTTTTTGCCTTCTAACCCCTCGTATCCTTTGTAGTGAAGCCTGAACTAAAACCTTAAAGGGGTCCCATGGCTTTCGCGAACGGAGAGGAGCTCCGATGGTGGCGACGTACAGAGAAACAAGTAGATTTCAAACCTTTTTTTTTTATGTTTTATATAAAAAAACTAAGTAAAAAAATCACCTTTTTTTGAACTTTGAATTTTGCTTTTTTTAATTAATATTCTATAAAATTACATTGATAGTGTTCGTGGCTTTTATAGCCGATATTACACTACTTTTTTCGTTGTTTTGTCATTGTTTCCCTGCCATCGCATTTCTGTTCCTGTTCTTTTTCTTTTTCCTTTTTCTTGTTTGTAGACATTGACGGAGAAGGCAGCACAGGAGGGGTCAAGTCTTGGGGCGAGGAGCCTTGGGACAAGGCGCAGGCGGGGCGACTGAGGCAGCGGCACTGGAGGCTAGATAGAGACCCTTTCTGAAAATTTTAAGTGTTTTGGGCCTGTCGGACTTTGTATTTTTTAGGCTAGGGTTTTTTGCATTTTGGGCTTGTAAAATTTGGACTTGGACTATTTAATATTTTTATTTTTATTTTTATTAGTCTGTTTAGGTTTGTTTTTTTTAGTTTTGGGCCCAAGTAAAAATGACCCATTACAGCTGCCCCTATTTGCTTGTTGACATGCAATGGGAATAGACAAAGACCTTAAAAAGGCCAATTTTGCCTAGTCTTGCCGGATCTCGATTTCTTTGGTGCTTCTCCTCTTCAAGTAGCCTTATTTCAACCCACTGCAACTTCAGGGGTATAGGAATTGTCGTTTCAATCTACTCCACTGCAACTTCAAGGAGATATTAGTAACTTCAATCTGCTCCACTGCAACTTCAGGGAGATAAGATTTGTGGCTTTAATCTGTTCTATATCTTCAATCTGCTCCACTGTAACTTCAGGGAGGTAAGATTTGTGGCTTCAATCTATTCCACTGCAACTTCAGAGAGATAAGATTTGCCATGATAACTTCAATCTGCTCCACTGCGACTTCAGGAGATAAGATTTATAGCTTTAATCTACTGTACTGCAATTTCAGAGAGATAAGATTTACTATTTTCAATCTACTCCATTGCAACTTTAGGGAGATAAGATTTGTAATTTGTAGCTTTAATCTGTTCCACTGAAACTTTAGGGAAATAAGATTCGCTATCTTCAGTCTACTCCACTGCAATTTCAGGGAGATAAGACTTGTAACTTCAACCTGCCCCACTGCAACTTCAGGGAGATAAGGTTAATTTGCTATCTTCAGTCTACTCCACTGCAACTTCAGGGAGATAAGACTTATAGCTTTAACCTACTCCACTGGAAATTCAGAGAGATAAGATTTGTAATTTGTAGTTTTAATCTGTTCTACTACAACTTCGGGGAAATAAGATTCGCTATTTGCAATCTGCTCCACTGCAACTTCAGGAAGATAAGGTTTATAGCTTTAATTTACTCTACTACAACTTTAGAGAGATAAGATTTGTCATCTTCAGTATACTCCATTACAACTTCAGGAAGATAAGATTTGTGACTTTAATCTACTCCATTGCAACTTTAAGGAGATAAGATTCGCCAAGATGGCTTCGATTCATTCCACTGTAACTTCAGTGGTATAGGATTTATGGTTTCACTGATCTATTACACCGTTCTCTAGGGAACATGATCTATAGAATCCCTTTCATGGGCCTATTTATGCCTAGTGATTAGGATGCCATGAGCAAGATGAATCAAATGCTCCTAACTAGATGTGTATATATGATATTTGCATGAATGAATAATGTCATTTTTCGAGAATGATCCTTTTTTAATGCTTAGGTTGTCATTGCTCGCTATTCATCAAGGTTCTATCACTGATGTGTTACCATGCCTTCTTGTTCAGCTGGTATCTTTAACAGAAAATCCAAAGAAATAGTCACAATTTAGACTACTCTTTCTCAAATGCTTCCAACCCTTAAGTTTGGTTAGTTCTGAATAAGGGTTCTATTTTTAGATCCTTGTACTATTTAGAAAACCTTTAAGAGCAATATGCAGAACTCTTTTTGCTTAAAATATTATTAGTCCATTAATAGTTATTTCAATGTAAAAATACTTAAAAAAGATTGTAACAATAGACAAGATCGAAGTTTATTGGGAGCAAGGCTCGAAATGAACGGATTAATCAAAGATAGCAAATATTGCTGAAATATAAGATGAATAAGATGAAAATAGGTGCCCCAAATATCGCAGCACGAGCTTTCTCGTACTAACTTCTTGAGGACCATCTTGAGTTTGATACGTGTTTAGGAGATCCAGAGTGCTTTGTTGATGCCCTAAGATGTAACGTTCTTTTTTTGAGAAAACCCTACCATCACATGTTCAATCTTCAATCAAAATTTGAGCTGCCCTTTTTTTAGGTTTTCAACTCAAAATCCCTTTGGTCTCAAGACGCCGTTTGCGGGTTTTCACCTTGGCCTCTCCTTTTTTAGGTGAAGTACTTTTTGACTAAATTTGAATTCACAGGATTGGGAAAGATTTCCATCCATCTCAGTCAAAATCAACGCTCCTCTAGAAAAAGCCTTCTTTACCACATAAGGTCATTCTCAATTTGGCATCCATTTCCCTCTGAAATCTTTTGTATGGGCAGGATCTTTTTCAATACTAGGTCCCCCTCTGGAATTCTCTAGGATGAACCTTTTTGTTGTAAGCTCGCATCATTCGCTTTTGGTACATTTGACCATGACGGATGGCTTTCAACATTTTTTCTTCAATCAAGGTTAGCTAATCATATCGAGATTGGATCCATTCTACTTCATCCAATTTCAATTCTGCCAAAACTCGAAAAAAGGAATCTCAACTTCAATGGGTAAAATCGCCTCCATTCCATAAACCAGAGAGAAAGACGTTGCCCCAGTTGAGGTCCTGACTGATGTTCGATAAGCATAGAGGGCAAATGGTAACTTCTCATGCCAATCTTTATAAGTCTAAGTTATTTTCCCCACGATCTTCTTAATGTTCTTATTGGCTACCTCCACTGTACCATTCATTTTTGGGCGATATGGTGATGAGTTGTGGTGTTTGATCTTGAACTGACAGTAGACTTCTGATATCATACTGTTGTTCAAATTTAGTGCATTGTCAGATATGATCATTTCTAGCATTCCATATCGACATATGATCTCTTTCTTTAAGAACTTGCTGACTGTCAACTTCGTGACATTGGCATATGAGGCGGCTTCTACTCACTTTGTAAAGTAATCGATGACTATGAAGATGAATCGATGCGCGTTAGAAGCTTTAGGTGAGATTGACCCAATGACATCTATACCCCACATAGAGAAAGGCCACGGAGAAATCATAACATGAAGAGGTGAGGGAGGTATATGAATTATCTCCATAAATTTGACACTTATGACATTTCTTGGCATAAATAATGCAATTCCCTTCCATAGTGGACCAATAATACCCGAATATCATGATTTGACTGGCCATTGTGAAACCATTGACATGTGTTCCGCAGACACCCTCGTGAACTTCTTCCAAGATTTTCTTAACCTCGACAACGTCTACATATCTTAATAGCACCTGATCCTTTCTCCTTTTATATAGGATCTCCCCATCTAAGACATAGTCATTGGCCAGTCTTCTCAACATTTTCTTATCGTTCTCAGTTGCTTGGTCAGGATATTCATGATTCTTCACATATCACAATATATCATGGTACCAAGGGTGATCATCAATTTCTTCTTCTTCTTCGATGTTGTAACAATGAGCCGGAGTCTCATAAATTCTGGATAGGTTTTATATCATCTTGTTTGTTCACTTTGACCATTGAAGCCAAGGTAGCCAAAGTGTCAGCCGTTTGATTTTCATCTCGTGGAAGATAGCAGAAGGTGATGTCATCAAACTCTTCAATTAGCTCCAGAACTAGCCTTTGATAATTGATCAACTTGGGGTCTCTCGTCTCTCATTCACCTTTTAGTTGATAGATCACTAGTGCAGAATCTCCATATACATCTAGCACTTTGATCTTACGTTTTATGGCTGCTCGAATAGCCATGATGCATGCTTTGTATTTTGCCATATTGTTTGTGTAATCAAGGGATAATGATCTCCGTTTGGGGATACCAGGACTACCCCGATTCCATTACCCACAACGTTTGAGGCTCCATCGAAGTTTAGCTTCCAAGTATACTCTTCTTGAGAGTCTTCTTCAGTGGTTTCCACATACATTAGATCTTCATTCAGGAAATCAAAGTTCAAAGGCTCGTAATCTTCTAGAGCTCTACTGGCTAGAAAATCTGTTATTGCGCTCCCTTTTATGGCCTTCTGATTCACATAGACTATATCAAATTCAGAAAGTAGAATTTACCACTGTGTTATTATTCTATTCAAAGCAGTCGACTCCATCATGTACTTTAAAGGGTCCAGTTTTGAGATAGCCAAGTTGTATGGTACAATATGTATTGTATCAGTCTTCGGGTTGTCTAGATTAAGGCGCAACACAATTTCTTAATTGGCGAGTACCTTGTCTCGCATTCGGTGAACTTCTTATTAAGGTAGTATATCGCTCTTTCTTTTCTACCTGACTCATTATATTGACTAAGCACGGATCCCATAGAATTCCCGAATACTACTAAGTACAATATCAGCGGCATATCTAGGCTGAGAGGCATCAACACTGGGGCATTGGACAGCAATGATTGACCTTGTTGAAAGTCTTCTGGAAATCCTTATCCCAAACGCCTGGATTGTATTTCTTAAGGAGACAGAATATAGGGTTGCATTTCTCAGTTAGTTGTACCTCGAACTTCTTTTTGAGTGCGTGGTGGAGGCAACTCCTGTATAGCCTTGACTTTGTCTGGGTCAATCTTGATCCCCTTTTCGCTGACTACAAATCCTAGCAATTTACCCGACCTAGCCCCGAAGGTACATTTTGTTGAATTGAGCTTTAGTTGGAATTTTCTCAATTTTAAGAACAACTTCCTTAACACTTACACATGTTTTTTTTCCGTTCTGGATTTTGCAATCATGTCGTCGACATAAACTTCAATTTCTTTATACATCATGTCATGAAACAAGGTTAGTATGGCTCTTTGATACGTTGCTCCAGCATTTTTCAGTCCAAATGGCATCACTTTATAGCAAAATGTTCCCCACATGGTTATGAATGTGGTCTTCTCCATGTCTTCAGGATGCATCTTTATCTGGTTGTATCCCGAGAAATCATCCATAAAAGAGAATAGCGAGTAATCTGTCGTGCTGTCCACTAAAGTGTCGATATGAGGCAATAGGAAATTATCTTTCGGGCTGGCTTTGTTCAAATCTCTGTAGTCTATGCACATTCGTACTTTCCCATCTTTTTTAGGGACGGGGACGATATTGGCTACCCATTCTGAGTATTTAACCATTCGTAAGAAACTAGCATCGAATTGCTTCTTAACTTCCTCTGTTATTTTTAGTAAAACATCGAGCCTCATCCTTCGGAGCTTCTGTTGAATTGGCTTGCACTCTTCCTTTATGGGGGATAGTTTACCACGATATCGGTATTTAATCCAGGCATGTCTTGATTTGACCATGCGAAGATATCTTTGAATTCTTGAAGTAAATCAATAAGGTCTCGCTTCGTCTCTGCGGTTATGCAAGCTCCAATCTTTACCTCTTTTTCCTCTCATAAGCTCACAATTTCCACTGACTCTTTGTAAGGTAGGATTTGTTTCTAATCTTGTTCTACCATCCTCAAAAAATTAAGAGATAGGTTACGATCTTGATCATCTTCAAAATCCTAAGAATTCTCCACACACATATCTTGCTCAAAAGGAGATTCTGAGTCAGTAGCAGCATCGCTCATATCGTTGATATCTGGAGACCTGTTATAGGGATGAAGAAAAACCCAAAGAACAAAAGAATCTAAGAATAATTATCTGTATGGTATAATTATGAATGAAATAGAAATAATAAAAGAATATTTACTCAAGATGATAAGCAAAAATGCATTTTATTGAAATAAAGATGCTGGATATAAGCCTATTTCACAAAAGGATTCTTATTTCTCCTTGGTTTAAAGCAATAAGCGTGTTTTGAACATTACTCTAAATTAGCTCTAAAAACTACAGGAATCTCTTCCGCAGTCCAATTGTTCAGAACACTTCTAGGTACATAGGGGCAGATGCCTGATAAACTTTCTCACCCAATTCCTTCTTCGGATATGGCGTTGATGTTCAATTTTCCAACATTTCATTTGGTCGTGAAATGATAACCACTGGGTGGTCGACTTTATAGACATTCTCTGTTGACCCTTCATCTGAGGCGCACACATCTTCTCATCCTGAGACTTTGGCATATTCAAAGAATTCTAGCTCCTTATTATCCATCAGATTTTGCACTAGGGCCCTAAATTCAATGCACTCCTAGATATCATAGCCTTTTTCAGCATAGAACTCACAGTAGTTCCTCAACCTTTCGGGTTTCTCCTCTGAATCCTATTTGATTAATTCTTCTTCTACCAACTTTTTCCAAACCCATCTCAGTGGGGTTTTTACTTTACCACATCAATTTTGGTTCTTTTACCTCCACTATCGATTATCACATTTACCCCTTTATCGAAATGACTGGTTAACGAATTTCCTACCACATTAGGTCCTGATGGATCATCGAACTTTACAATGCCCATCTTAATGAACCTTTTAATTAACTTTTTAAAAGTGGTGCAGTTCTCAATTGAGTGTCCTGTGATTCTTGCATGATATTCGCATTGGACATTTGCATCTTACCATTTGGGGAATAGAGCTTGCATAGGTTTCAAGTAGAAGGGGGAAACTACATATGCATCAAACAGACTCTGATACAGCTCCCTATATATCATCGAGATGGGTGTAAACTAGAGCCTTTCTATATTTGGGTTTAGGTTGGATTCTTGCCTTGGAGGGGCCCTGATGTCTAGTAGTTACTGTCCTCGGCAGGCCTACAGTGATTGATTTTGAATAACTCTTGTTATATATGCTTGCATTATTCACCTCATTTTCTTTCTTCCTCGAGGTTGATCTTTTGACGCTTTCCCGCGTCTATCTTACCACTTCTCACCACGTTTTCAATCATTTCACCAAAATCACTATATCCAGAAGTTCTTAGTAGCGCTTCCCAACATTTGGTTGATGAACGGGGCTTTTAAAATATTAATGAAAAGCATTGTAGTTTCTTTCTCCAGAAGAGGTGGCTGGACTTGCATTGCCACCTCTCTCCATCTTTGGGCATATTGCCTGAAGCTCTCATTTTGCTTCTTTTCCATATTCTACAATGTGATTCTGTCTGGTTTCAATCTGTTACATGACTATATTACTTCATAAAGGCTTGTGCCAAGTCTTTCTATGAATTGATTTTGGCATGACTCAATTGGTTGTACCATTTAGCTACTAACCCGATCAGACTATCCTAAAAGTAGTGGATTAACAGTTGATCATTATTGACGTATCATGTCATCCTTCGACAGAACATAGTGATGTGAGCTTCAGGACAACTAGTCCCATTATACTTTTCAAACTCTAGAGTTTTGAACTTCGATGAGAGCACTAAATCAGGGACCAAACTCAGATCCTTAACATCAACTCCGCAGTGGTAGTTAGCATTTCCATTACTCTGAAATTTTCTTCTAACCATTTGCATCGATCCTCAAGTTGCTTTGGAAATTCCACTCTTTTTTTTTCCATTTCTGACATATCATCAAGATCAGAAACAATGAGATTAGTTGAATTATCCCCCGGATTGGAGCCTGAACCCATCGGGTAGTTCGTTGGTGCCGAGGTACCAGTTTGATACTGTTGGGGTCTGATAGTAATGGGTACACCTCTGGTTGTACCTGAACGTTTATAGGGGTAAAACCCAGGGGGTAAATAAGATCATCATTATCATCCCCTGAGTTGACCACAGTGCTCTTCCCCTTTTCAAGTCCCAGCAACTGCATCAATTGGCTTATTATACTTCTTGGGATTTATGTATCTGATCCCTCATATCCTGTTGTACTTTTGCTAACTATTCTTGCAGTTGCGTTTTCAATTGATCTTGCATATCTTTTTGAATATGTTCTAGCCTTTTCAATCTTTGGTCTATTACTTTGGTTTTGGCACGAGTATTGTAACAATATTCGGCTGGTTGGCTTTTGTTGGTTTCTAGATTAACTAAAATAATTTCGTTTAATTAGGGTCTTTTTTTGAAATTTAATGCATATGATGCAATGTAATGCAAATGCATGAAATGAATTCAAAAAGAGGCATTGACTCTAATTCAATTCTATTAGAATAACTTTGATATAAAATAAATTTCTTTACATAAAACGGATTATATATACGACTTTTCCCTAATACTCAAAACTTTAACCTTCTTAAGAAGCCAAGCTAATCTCCTGACCCCAATCCGATTCGATTTATACTTCAAGCTTAGCACGTCAGCCTGAATTGTTAGGGTTTGCAAATGATTGGCCACCTCTCGTACTTGAGCCACAGCTTCACCCATGATATGATCTCTGTTCGTAACCTGACCTTGAGAACGGTAGAGTTGCTTTTTTCCAATGCTCATTGTTTGCTTCAAGGAACTCAACTTGGAATTCACAATTTTGTAATATGGTCTCGAGCTTTTCTATTTTTCTCTTCAGCTCTTCAATCTTGTTTAGTCTCGCCTTTAGCTCAATAGTGGAGTTGTGACTACGATACTGATGAAGTGAATTTTCTAATTCTACTACCTTAGCTTTTAATCTGACCTTTTCATTTTGGCTTTCCAATAGGTCTCTTTCTAGAGCATTTTTTCGAACTTGAGCATCTTGGAATTTCTTTTCCCATCAATTGCTTTAATATTTTCTTCTTTGATCTCTTGTCAACATTGTTCTAATGTTTTTTCCAGTCCGGCAGTCCTCATCGACAAGCGCAGCTTCTTGTAATTCATTTTAAACTGTCCAGATCTTCCTCAGCCTTGTTCTTTCCTTTTCTCAGTTTATCGGCCTCTAGCTTCTGGACGTCAACATCTAGTCCTAATTGCATCTTTTCCTCTTCCAATTGTTCTATCTTTTTCCTAGCTCTGAATTCTTTTTCAAAATCCGCTTTATGATCTCTCGCTCAGATGAGATCACTTATAGATATTTCTCCTTTGGTCGAATGCCTTCTTGACTTCGCCTAGGGATGTTGTCATTGACTCTTTTACCCTACCACCCATATCTCTTTCAATTCTTGGAGATTGTACTAGGTCACGCTGATACAAGTGAAGTCCCAAAATTCTGACACGTACCCCTCCGTCAAACTATCACCCTTTTCTAGTTGCATTTTCTCGAACCATATTTGGACAGTCGCATTATCTTCCACTTTATCAAGAAATTTGTTCTCCAATGCAAGCTCTCTATTTAGTAACTAAATGTGAATCAACACCTTTTTTTATGATAAAAATGTCATGCAATCACAGTCACAGCAAATCAAGACAAGTCAGTACATCTTAAAACTAAAATTTAAAACAAACAAGAAATAATAAATAAAGCACCTATTTGGGTGACCACTAGGAGTTCGTGTGGTTCTACCTAGGGTCGACTCTTAGGGCTTATTATATGAGATTCGATTCTAAAGTAAGGGTACCTAAACCGGTAGATTCCTCGATCCTCACCCATTATAGGCTCATACGGACCGAGTTTAGTTCAGGGAAATACATTTCCCTATGGCTATACGGAGATGAAAATCTCACGAAAAAATAGGTACGAATGCATCCCGAAAGCGATCCCCTATCCTATACGGAGGGGAAGACCTCACGGAGGAATAGTTTCTCGCTCCCAATTAAAAGGGTATAACCGACCGGTTATGAAATGTAAAAATGCAAAAGTATATCCAAAGACTCGAACCAATAAAGCAAATATATCAAAATGATGTAGACCAATGAAATGCAATAAAAGGATCGTAAATTTAAACCAAATCATCATTTTTTTTACAAAAAAGACAATAAGTAATCAACTCGTGGCTTGAATCTCTTATTTTATGTTCCCCAGCGGAGTCGCCAAGCTATCGAACCTTTATTTTGAAAATCGACTTTTATTTTGGAAAACAAAAATGGGAGTTGCCACCAATCCTTTTTTATGAGGTGTGATCGAGTCACCTTGTAATTTGATCGTTTTAATAAATGGTTTGATTTATTAAAACAAAGATTTTTGATCTACGAAATTCAAGAAACGGGTTCGGGAGTCAGTTACGCACGAGGAAGGATTAGCACCCTCGTGACGCCCAAAATTGGTACCTAGTTGATTAATTAAAGTCTTGGTGTCGAAAATTGAAAACTCGAAAAGAATTTTAAAAATATGATCCCTCATTGTATTAATATTTTTTGCTTAAAAAATGCTTGAATAAATTCACATATATGTTAAAGACTCTCTCATCTCGAGGTAACAAAATATCACATCCAGTAAGTTAGGACACGACATCTCGAATCTTTGAGAATAAGCTTACCTTCTCTTTTTTATTTGAAATCTTATGTATTTTAATTTTGAAAGGATATTAGGTTATTCGAGTTCAACGAGAGAATCGAAACCCCATAAGTTAGGGTACGATTTTCTCGAATCTTCTAAATACGGAACATTGCCTATTTTTGAAAATTTGTTTTGAATAATAATTGGTGCAATATTAAAACGATAGGTATTTATCTCATTTTGGGGTATAATATAAAAGCAACTAATTTCATTTAAACATAATGCATGTAGTGATTTTAAAATGGTTATACTGGATAAAATATTTAAATAACATATAATAAGTGAATAAAGAAATGCTATGATAATATTAATGTAACTATAACAATAGTAAGAATATTAATCCATAGTATAAAATAAGTAAAGTGATAATAAAAAAAGATGTTAGATGCTTTATGACGATTATAAACGTAAATAATGCGAAAATAATAAAAGAAATGTCAAAATAGTAAAAATAATATAATGGCAATAATATAATAACAATAATAATAATAAACGAGTAAAATGTACAAGTATAAAAATTTAATGATCTTATTTTTAAAAATATAAGAAATAGATAAATAAATGGATAAATAAATAAATAATAGGAATAGAAATAATGATATAAAAAATAAGAGCAACAAGTGCATAGATAAAGAAAATGTAAATATTATAAAAATAAGATAAGGGCAAAAATAGTAAATGAATAAATAAAATAATAAAATAAAAGTTAAAATTAAATAAATAAAGGATTCAATTGGAATTAAATGAAATTAAGGGCACAAATTGTAAAAATAGTAAATAGATGAATGCATAAATAAATAAAATGGGGATTAAAAAACAAAGGCTAAGTCATAATAAGAATGAAATTAAAAATATAAATAAAATAAAATAAAACACTGAACTAAAATGTAAAAATATTAAGAATAAAAAGAAATAAAAAGAATTAAATGGTCAAAGGATCGAAATAAAAAAGGAAATTTAATGGGTAAAAATATAAAAAGAAAAAGGCTAGGGTTAGGATAGAAATAAAACGTGCACAAAGATGAGGGACTAACTGGGAAATTATTCCCTGTCCCAAAACGCATCGTTCTGTAAGGGAATAAATTGAAGTAAAGTAAAAATCATAGGGTAGAAATTAAAAAAACAAAAGGACTGGATTAAAGAAATAATAAAAAGCGGAAGGACCAGGAGCGCAAATAATCCACGAGCTAAGAAAACACACGGATCCTAGAATCGGGTCGGGCCGTGCCACGGGTCGTCTCAAAACGACGTAGTTTTGACCAGGGGGATACAAGAGGGGTAGGCAGTGGCCTTGGCCCCCCTTAAAATGGAAAATTTATAATTAGGCCCTTAAATTTTTTTTAAAATTTAAAATTAGTAAAGGTAAAATTTTACTTTGGTCCCCCTAAAATTATAGAAATTCAATTTAATTCTTTAAAAATTATAAAGATATAGACTATAAAAATTAAATTTTCATTCGGCCCCCCCTAAAAATTTATTTTGGCTTCGCCCCTGGTTTTGACGTCTGAAAAACCGACCCAAAATGGTGCCGTTTTACATAAGCTATAAATAAAAAAAATAAACAAAAATTTTCATTTTAACATTAGTTTCAAAAAAACAAACCTTTATTTTCTCTGAACTCGCTTCGGCTCTGGCTATGGGCACTGTCGCCCGTTCGTCGTGGCTACCGGTCATCGACAACGGCGACCGTCGCCTCCTGTGGCTAGAGTTCTAAAAAAGTCATTTTTTGGCCTTTTTCCTTCCCCTTTTTTTTTTCTAATTTTCGAATCTAAAAGCAAAAGCCTAAAAAAGAAGGAAAATATCTAAACACTGCCCCCTTTTTGCTTTCTGACCCCTCGTATCCTTTGTAGTGAAACCTGAACTAAGACATTAAAAGGGTGCCATGGCTTTTGCGAATGGAGAGGAGCTCCGATGGTGGCGAGGTATGGAGAAACAGGTAGATTTCAAACCCCTTTTTTTTATGTTTTATATAAAAAACTAAGTAAAAATCACCTTTTTTTCAACTTTGAATTCTATTTTTTTATTAATATTCTATAAAATTACATTGATTGTGTTCGTGGCTTTTATAGCAGATATTACACTGCTTTATTCACTGTTTTTGCTACTGTTTTGTCACTGTTTCTCTGCCATCACGTTTCTATTCCTGTTCTTTTTCTTTGTCCTTCTTTTTGCTTGTTTGTAGGCGTTGACGGAGAAAGCAGCAGAGGAGGGGTCAAGCCTTGGGGCGAGGAGCCTCGGGACAAAGCGCAGGCGAGGTGACCGAGGCAAAAGCGCTGGAAGCTAGATTGAGACCCTAAGGTTTTTGAAAATTTTAAGTGTTTTGGGCATGTCAGGCTTTGTATTTTTTGGGCTAGGATTTTTTGCATTTTGGGCTTGTAAAATTTGGACTTGGACTATTTAATATTTTTATTTTTATTTTTATTTTTATTAGTCTATTTAGGTTTGTTGTTTTTTTGGTTTTGAGCCGGGCAAAATGGCCCATTACAAACTATTTTTACAAACTAACAGCTAACCACTGCTACTAATTTCTAACTAATTACAGTTTCTTTCTTCAACACCCCCTCTCAAATTGGTGGTTGAAATATGTTTTTAACCCCCAATTTGCTCATCAAGTAATTATGCTATTGAATTCCCAAGGCCTTAGTCAGGATACTTGCAATCTGATCTGTTGAAGATACATGTTCTGTTTGTATCAATCTCGCTTGTACCTTCTCTCAAATAAAGTGATGATCTATTTCAATGTGCTTACAGCATTTTTGTTGAAGGTAATGGCTGCGCCATTACATGCCTATTACAAGCCTATTCTGCAGGCCCACATAAACTGACGTTTGGTTCAATGGAATACTCTATTAGGGTCTATTCTATGTCGCGCTTAAGCAACGATTTTTAGGGATTTCTATTCCCTTCCCTCTTCACCGTTTAGCGATTCATTGCTTGAAGAACCCTTTTTTACCCTTACCAAAATTTCACCTCAAAAACACTCTCAATCGGCAGCCAGTTCACGTACCCTTCGACTCCGGCATTCCTCCCCTTCATCCAAGGTCAAGTAAACATTTTTGCTTCTGCTTCCTTCACATCATCTTCCTTCATCATCTTAACTTGAACTTTGTCTTTTGCCTTTTCATTTTTGTTTTATGGTTAAACCGGTGTGTTCCTTACTAATTCATCGAAAGAAACAATGGCAGAGCTTTGAAGAAGTAGAGTATCTCGACGTTCTCACTAAAATCGGTAAAAAATCAGTGTTTCTAAGCCCAGGCAGTCCCTTCATTCTTGTCCATTTTTGGATTATCTCTTTTTGATCTTTCAACATAAAGGATTACTTTAAAACCAGCTCTTTTCTTTATTTGCTATACTGTCTGTTGCTTACTCTTAGCAGAAATCATGTTTTGCAGCTTCTGTAAATTGGGTTTGTTAGAACCTTTGAGATTAGTTAAGCTGGTTCCTTGTTATTTTCATTTTTGTTGATTTGTTGATTTTGGTAGTAATAGCTTAATTTGAAGCTGAAGGTTCTGGCCTCTTTGAAACCTTTTATTGCAGATCTCACCCACAAATCTATTTGTAGCCATTAGTGTTTTAGGTGACAAAGCTATCACTTCTGCATTTGGGTCTGATTCAAAACAAAATCTTACTTAAGAAAACAAATAAAAAAATGTAATAAATGTAACGATGTTTTAATGTAAGGGTTGTGAAATTTGAACCCAAACAAACCTGGATTGCCTGGTTCTTACTCTTAACTAGTTGAGCTTGAGCTTGTGGGTTACTAAAGTATTGTTGAGAATAGTTGGTTCCACCAGCAGCTGAAGAAACACTGGCTTCACCAGATGCACAAGTCAAATTAGACATATTCTATTCCAAAACTTCTTGTTGTTGTTGGTGGACTATATAACCTTTCATATCATCTTCTCTTAAATAACCATGGATCTTGGTTACCGAAAATCCATAGATAAAAAACAAAAACCTAGGTGATAAAAGAGAAAAAGAAAATATAGATACTAGTTATGGACTCAAGTAGCATGAATAAAATTAAAAATATTTTTTGCATAAACTTTTATATTAGATTTCACATTGATTTTGTTATGCATCTTAGTAATAATTCACTCATATAGTACTAAAAGTACTCTTTTGTTTAATTTCTAGTTTCTTTTATATATAGACATTTTACCCTGGGTTTAATTCTAAGCCTCCATAACTTGTTTCATTATCCCTAGGCCAAAAAGAAAGAAAAGCTATTTCTTTTATCTACCTAGCCAAAAAAATCTATGGGAACAAAACGAAAATGTGGAAGCATGCTTAATTTGTTTATATACAGAAAAACAAAATAACAAGCTTTGATTTGATAGCCATTTGCTACATGATTACTGATAAGTAGATCTATAGAACACTTTTTTTAGAAAGAATTTTTATTATGTCATCTTATTAGTTTAATTTCAAATTTGTGTTATTAGGAAAAATATTAAACAAATGAAATTGAGTTTATTTTGTATTGACAAAGTCAACTGTCGGTTTATTCATTTTCTCTAACCTAAATTTTGCAATCTTAAGCAACTCATTTCTATGCTTATTAAATCAGTAACAAAACTGGCATTTCCAAGCCCAGGCACGTCCCTTCATTCTTGTCCATTTCTGGATTATTTGTTTTTGATCTTTCAACATAAAGGATTAGTTTACAACCAGCTCTTTTCTTTATTTTCAATACTTTCTGTTGCTTACTCTTAGCAGAAATCATGTTTTTGTAGTTATCAAATTGGAAAATAGTAGGACAGCTTAATTTAAGCTATACTTGTTATTTGTAGCTTCTGTAAATTGAGTTTGTTAAAACCTTTGAGATTAGTTAAGCTGGTTCCTTGAAAATGGTAGTAATAGCTTAATTTGTTGATTTGATATAGGGCAAACGATGCCTAAAACCAGTGATGTATTCCATTAATAATACATAATTTTAATTAGAATAATAATATTTTATACCTCAAAATTTACACATTCACGATTTAACAAATTTAGCCCACAATATTTGTGTAAATATGTAAACGATAAAGCTAGATTTATTGACTTTTTAGAAGATTAAATTGTTTCGATTTTTTTAAAGGGATCAACTTGCTCAATATAAAAATAAAGAGGGACTAGAGAGGTTTTTTACCAATTATTTTTAAATATGTAAACAATAGCGGCTTTAGTTGGGATGAGCATAGGCAGCTTGTTGTTGCTGAAGATGCGGTGTGGAACTCATATATAAAAGTAAGAATTATTTCAAGTCTTTATTATCTTATTTTGACCAAACTTATATATAATATGAATTCCTTATTTTTTATAGAGTCATAAAGAAGCTGCTCAATTCAGACATCGGAGTTTCCCTTATTATGACCAACTTACTGCCATCTACGCAAAAGATCGAGCCACTGGGAAAGATGCTCAAATAGCCGCAATATTATTAAAGAAATAGATGTTGGGGATGTGGCTGCTACAAATACTCATGAAGAAAGAAACGATTTCCATGGATGCGAAACTGATGTTTCTTTGTATGATATGGATCTTTCAGGTACACAACCGCAACCAGGTAGAGACCAAGGTGATTCCACATCTTCAAAGAAGAAAAAAAAGATTTCTAATGCAAGTAATTCTTCTACTTCATTTAATGATGCTGCCACTTTATTGGTGGAAAATATCCGGACTATTGGCCTTGAAATCAGTAAAAGTATTTGCCTCCGAAGTGCTAATTCAACAAAAGTCAGAAATGGTCATTCAAGAAAGTGCTCTAAAATTATATCCAACATTATGTGAAGTAGAAGGTTTAACTGAGGATGAGCGCTTTCGAGCATTGAGCAAAATTTTAGATCATCCAACGCAAATGCTCATTTTTTTTAGTTTGCCTTCTGCTGTGCGATTGGAATGGGTCAAAAGATTTTTTGTTGACCATTAAAAATTATGGTTGTGTTGATTATATTTTGGTATCTTTTTGTGTTTATAATATTTGGATGGTATAATGACATAATAGAATGTCATTACAATATTGTAACTTTTTGATGCTGTAAAATTTTAACACATATGAATTATGACATATAAACTAATGAAATCATATAACTTTTGTTAATATATGAATATTATGCTCGGATGTGAAATATAATTCTCAAGTTACTTATTACTTCTAATATTTAATTATTTTTATTGTAGAATAATTAAATTATTTGTTTCGAGAATGATATTTTAGCACATTAAATATGTATTGCGTTTATAAATAATAAAGTAGATTATATATATTTTATAGTATTATATATTTTGATTTTTAATTCATATAATAATAATTATAATGTTACTAAACTATATTTTTATTAAATTATATTTAATAATAATTATGTTAAAATATGATTAAATTATTTATTATTTTATTAAATTATTTTCATTAATAATCTTATTAAAATTTAATAACAATAACAATAATCATCTACTTAAAAAACTTCTGCTAAGGGTATTCTGGTCATTTTAGTTCTTTTCCTTTTGCTATTACAACATCATTCCATTCAACCAAACACAAGAATACTATTACAGATCTATTCCATTCCATTCAACCAAACAGTTGAATTACTTATTACAGCTCTATTCCATTACAGCTCTATTCAATTACAGCCCTAGTCTATTACAGTGAACCAAACGTAGTGTTAGTTCTTTCATGGAATACAGGACTGGCAGCTATCTGAATGGCTGACTTATTGTCGCTGAAAAGTTTAACTTGAGTTACCTTCCTAATTTCTAGTTCTTCCAATAGTCCAATTAACCAAACTATTTATGTTACTATCATAGCCATGCTTCTATATTCAGCTTCAATGATGATCGTGAAACAGTGTTTTGCTTCTTTGACTTTCAAGATACCAAAGAATCTCCTAATTTAATGCAAAAACTTGTCACTGACCTTCTTGACATTGAGCATGAAGCCCAATTTGAATCACAATAGGCCACCATTTGGAGATCCTTTGAAGCTTTGAATAACAAGCCTTGCCCTGGTTCTTTCTTCACATATCTCACAACTCTCAATGCTGCATCAAGATGTGAATTCTTAGGTTGCTGCATAAATTGACTCAAATGTTGCACTGCATAAGTAATGTTTGACCTGCCATGAGTCAAATAAAGTAATCTTCTAATTAATCTCTGATAAATATCATTGTCTTCAATCAGGGAATCACCAGAATTCTACTGTAGTGTTTCATCAAACTCAACTATAGTGAGCTTTAAATTATGTTCTAAAGGAGTTGGACCAGGCTTAGCTCATCCTAATCCTACATCTTCAATAAAATCCATGGCATATTTCCTCTAATTCAACAAAATTCCCTCTTTTGATCTTAGAACTTCGAATCCAAGAAAACACTCCAATTTTCCCACGTCTTTCATTTTAAAGTTCTGATTTAGGGTCAGTTCTTCATTGCTTTTCAAAAGCACTTCTGGCTCCAAAAGCACTTTTGGAAGAAAAGTCAGAACAATGTCGCTTTTAATGAAATTTTGGCTTTTCAGAAGTGCTTTTGAAAAGCATTTCTAAAAAGGAGACGCTAAAATTTTTAGCTTTTCCTCTCCCAAAAGCACTTTTAGTGCTTAATTACTTTTCCACCCCTCTAATAACATAGTACTTTCCCTCTCTTTTTTGCGGTGCTTAATTACAAATGTGTTAAAATCATTAATTAAAAATAAAAAAATATTTTTTAAAATATTAATTACAAATATTTAATGGTTATATTTAAATATTTAAAATGTATTTTATATATTCTAATTAAATTTTATAAGTAATTAATATTTATTATTTAAAAATATTTAAATTTAAAATTTATATTTCATATATTAAAATATTAACAAGTTATAGTAATTTTTTATATTCTTACTAAAATATAATAATATTAACTAATTTAAATTTTATTTAAATGTATATTTGTTACTTGATAATAACATGTCTAAAATGGATATTTTATTTCTCAAAAGTACTTTTTGACAGCAATACTAAACACTTAAATTTTAAAGCAAACTTTTCAAAACACTTTTCCACAGCACTTTTCAAAAGTAATTTTCAAAAGTATTACCAAACTAGCCCTTAATATTCCTTTCAACTTAGCAATCATCTCCTCATTATTCTTAGTGATCATTATATCATCCACGTATATCAACATGACTAATAAACTGTCACCCTTCTTTTTTGTGAACATAGAGTAATCAAACTTACTCTGTTGAAATCCAACAGCTAGTAATGCCTCAGTTAGCTGCATGTTCCATTGCCTAGATGCCTACTTTAAACCATATATAGACTTTTACAGCATACATACTTTGTTCTCCCTCTGGCTACAAAATCTTTGAGGTAGCTCCATGTAAACTTCCTCAACTAAATCACCTTGTAAAAAAGCATTGTATACATCCATCTGATATAAAGGCCAATAAAAAATAGTAGCAAAGGTAAGGAGAGCTCGAATAGTAACCAATTTTGCCACTGGAGAGAAGGTTTCTGTGTAGTCAATACCTTCTATTTAATTGTATCCTTTAGCAACAAGACGTGCTTTGAATCTTTCAACAGCACCAGAGGCTTTGTATTTAATCTTATACATCCATTTGCAGCTAATGAGAGTCTTACCAGGGGCAAAAATACTATAGACCATGTATGATTATTTTCCAAAGCTTGAATCTCCTCTTTCATAGCTTGAACCCATAAGGGATTTTTTATGGCTTCAGTATATGTGTGTGGCTCAACAAGTGTGGATGTAGAAGATAAGTAAGTTTGAGTGTGTTTAGATAAGTGAGAATATGAAAGATGATGAAAATTTGGGTATTTTCCTGGAAGGATGAAGGATTGGAAAAAATACACATAATCATTCAACCAATGTGGTGGTTGAGATACTTTAGTAAACTTCCTAAATTTTAAAGGATTTTGTAACTAAGATTGTAACTGGATTTGTGAAGACTGACTTTGTGGTGACCGATGTGGAGACTGACTCTGTGGTGACCGATATGGAAACTGACTTTGGGGAAAGGTACTTGTTAAGACAGGAGAATATGGAAGAGAAGACAATTGTGAAGGTTGAGGTGAAGATTGAGGAGTGAGAACTAAAAATTCATCATCAACAATCTATGGTTGAAAGGGAAAGAAACTGGAAATAGGATCTTTAGGAAATTGGAATGGAAAAATGATCTCATGAAAAATGACATCCCTATTGATAAAAAAAGATTTGGTTTGTAGATTAAAGAGAATGTAACATTTTTGAGTAATTGAGTAACCCATGAAAACAAAAGGTATGGCCTTAGGAGAAAACTTGTCATGATAATTAGGACAAGTAGCATAACAAAGGCAGCCAAATACTCTAAGATGAGAAAAAGTAGGTTCTTTGTTATAAAGTATAGCAAAAGGTGCTTTCCAGTTTAAGACGGAAGAGGGAAGTCTATTAAGAAGGTAACAAGCAGTTTTAACACATTCCCCCTAAAACTTAATAGGCACTTTGGACTAAAATTGAAGGGCCCTAGCAATTTCTAACAAATGTTTATTTTTTCTTTCTGCTACCTCATTTTGCTGAGGAGTAGAGACATAGCTACTTTTATGAACAATTCCTAAGGAAGAAAATAACTCTGAACAAGCTGAATTAAAGAATTCAGTTCCATTATCACTACGTAAATACTTAACAGTTGTACAAAATTGGTTTTGGACAAGGATAAAGAAAATTTTTTAGATGAAGAATTGTGTCAAATTTCAATCTCAACAAGTATACCCAGGTCATCCTACTGTAATCATCAACTATAATAAGAAAGGAACAATGACCACTATGTGTTGAGATCCTATATGGTCCCAACAAATCAATATAAACCAGTCAAAAAGGTGAAGAAGACCCATACTAACTTAATGGGAATGGTATCTTGGTTTGTTTTGCTAAATGATAGATGTCACATTGATGAATCTTATTGATAGTGAGCTTATCAAGATGTAAACAAGAGATCTTATTCATTTTGGAAAATGCAGCATGCCTCAAACGAGCATGCCAAAAAATTGTATTATTATTAGAAGAAGACAAACATTTTGGACCTTTAAAAGCTAAAGCACAACCAAATGTAGACACTGAATTGGAATTACAATCAGTAAAGGAAAACAAACCAGAAAAAATTTCAAGTGACACAAACACATAAAGACCTCCAGACCTTTTACCAATCCCCTTCATCCTTCTAGTGGAGAGATCCTGAAACAAACAAAAATCAGGATAAAAAAGAACCGCACAATGTAGTTCCTGAGTGAGTTTGGAAACAGAAAGGAGATTGTGAGTGAATTCAGGAACATATAAAACATTCTGTAAAACACAACCAGGAGATAACACAAAGGAAACAATGTGTGTGATGGGTGCCTGTTTACCATTAAGAAAATAAACAAACCTAGAATTCAAGGTACATAAACTAGGATGAGTCAAGCTATAGAAATCAGAACATATGTGATTAGTAGCACCAATGTCCAATATCTAGGTAGGATGCTCAGTGACAGATAAACACTGAGAAACATTACCTGCCAAATTTGCAGCCAAATCAGATAGTGAAACTTTGTGTAAGAGCTCCAGAATTAGTGGCCAAAGCTGCTTGAGCATCCTTTTTTCTTGGAAAATTTAAAGTCTGAAGGAAATTCAATGAGACAATAACACTACTCTTTCTTATGACCTCTGATTTTACAGTGATCATAGATTCCATTAAAATGACGATGATCAGAAGTAGAGACTCCAAAGACATTAGAATACGTGACATTAGAATCAGCTATCGGAGATATGCCATTTAAGTGAACATGTTATGATTCTTCTTGAATAAGCATAGAATATGCTTGATTTACTGAAGGAAAAGGTTGCATAAGAAGAATTTGACTCCAGACGGCAGAAAATGTTTCATTAAGTCCCATTAAGAACTGAAACAAATGTTGTTGAAGAGTATGTTTCATGTTCTCCTAAGAATTTTTACATTCACAAGAAGAGAGGGGAACTAACACACTATATTCATCCCAAAGAAACTTCATTTTGGTGAACTAAGTAGAAATAGAAAAATCACATTGAACCAGTGTAGCAATCTCTCGATGCAAGAAAAACACATGCGGTCCATCCGCTTTATCATAACGTTCTTTTAGATCCTTCCAGACTAATGTTGCACTCGAAGCAAAGATGATACCAGTAGACAATTTATTGCTAACGATATTGAGTATCCAAGAAAGGGAAATCGCATTGCAGCGATCCCATTGAGGATGAAGTGATTCGTCAAAGTCTTTCCGCTGACAATCTCCATCAAGAAACCCTAATTTATTCTTGGCTAGAAATGCAATCCGCAGAGAATGACTCCAAATACAATAATTCTCAACTCCAATGAGTTGATCAGAAATCAAAAGTGCTCTAGGTGATCAGAAGGATGAAGATAAAAGATGTGATTGAAATCGATGAGAAAGGCATCCATCGGAGGCATAACGACAATGAGAAAGAAGAAAAGAATTTAGAAAAGAACAAACGAAATAGAAACAAGCAACAACGATAGAAAAGGTCGATAACAACAAGATCCCAGCCCAGTAAGGAAAAAATTCAGTGAGTCTGATACCATGTTGAGAAGTTAGAGAGAATATTAAGAATGAACTTTTATTTATCTCCTCTCAATTAACTTACAAATGATGACATTGTATAGCTAAATTGTAAACTATAACTACTTACAAATTGATTAACAATCTTTACAAAAATATAAATTTAAGCAAATAAAGTAAATTGGTAAATAAAATATTTTTTAACCTTAGCTTTAGCCTCGATGTACTCCAATCTTAAATTGATCCTTAAAATAGGTTTTCCCTTCCAAGCGATAAGCTGGCTATAGCAATCGAGGATCTCAGTCGACCTTTGTTGAATTTCCAATCACGTGGCACGTACCCGTACTTAAGACTTCAATAGCCTTGCGGTCTAAAAAGTCCAACTTGGATTAATGGCCTCAACCGTGTAGATCGTTTAAATCCGATCACTATCTCCCTTGATGGAATCCAACTAGCTTTTTCCAATTGAACACGCTAATTTGTTCATGGGATTTTGAATACAACACGGCTGACTCAACTTCCCAACTTTATGCCAAACGATTCCAACTCAACACGCACTTTTTGAGTTGAAATCGAATCAACTTTAAAGGACGAATTTGTACTATCTCATACCAGAGAGATAACGAATATCAAATTGCAAAATATTTAGTGTGGGTTCATATCTCACGATTACTTTGTCAAAGCGATAACCAGGCTGAGGCTAAAAAGGGTTTAGTTAATCATGAAAAGAATCATGCTTGAAGGTGTATAAAAATGGTTTAAATGAATTTGTGCAAAGTGGGAAGGGGAGGGGGCTTGAAAGGCAAATAAGCCAAAAACATTGAAAGCAAAAGAAAGAAAATTGAAATGGCAGAATGGAGCAGACGCAAGAAGGAAAAAAGAATTAAATGCCAAACTGTTTAATTGTCTTTAGCTACTAGGTATTTATATATATTTTTAGTGCTAAAATTTAACTAGATTTTTCCTAAACATTATCACTAAATAAATCAAAAATTTAAAAATCAAACTTAAACTAGAGATTAAATTCAAACTAATTACAAAATTTTAACAATATAAAAAATTCTCCAATCTTTATCCAACCACTTTAAAAAAAATCTTCAATCTTTCAATCTTTATCCAGTCATCTTTGAATCTTCAATTTTTCAATCAAGCCCTCATCTTTGCTTTTTGTTCCATTTTAGCCCCTCTTTGTAAGAGTTTGAATTCTGCACACCAACTTCAGTCCTGATAAGAAAAACCCAAATTTAATAGTATTTTATCCGATAATTAGCCAAAAATAAATATATTAAAAATATGAATTTATCTTACTATCATTAACGTAATAAGATTAAATCAGTGATAAGATATGTCTTTATACACAAGAATAATGGTAACGATGACATGGATTATAACATAAATACAAAATAACCATTAAGAACATTAAATTAAAATTTTATATAATTGAAAGTATAACTTATTTAAAATCACTTTAAAAACTTATATTTTTATAGGTGTGAAATCTATAAAAAAAAAATTATTATGTCTAAACAATATATAAATAACAGTATAAAAAGTAGGGTCGATCCCACATGGATCTGACATCTAAAATTGTAACCAATTTATGCGGTCAAACAATTGTTGTCCCATTACATATGTCGACCTATACAAAAATAAAAAGTAGAGATTAAATCTAATTAAAAATAAAAAAAAACAAAAATAAATTGAAATTGTAGTAAAATAAATTAAAACTAAATAAATTAATGTGACAACCTCTAGCTTTAGGCTTGATTATGGTTCCTATTTCAAACTTAACATGAATAATGAATTTTCTCCTCCAATCGATAAGTCACTTATAGTGATGGAGAATGCCTCAGACCACCAACCCTTTCGTATGTAAATTAATTGTGAGAACACCCAACAACTAACCTTTACCGAACAAACAACCATGAAACACACGTTCACAATTTAGTTCTTTGGTAGCTTTGCAAACTAGAATGGCACAACCTAAATCAACGGCCTCAACTGTGAGGGTCGTTTACATTGATTGTTATTTCCCTTGACGGATCCAACCAATCACTCGATTGGACATGCTAATGTGTTCCTTGGTAGACCAAATACAACAATCGATTGTATCGATTCTTCTAACTGTACGCCGCACAATACTAAATCAATAGATCCTTTTTAACTTGATGTCAATATGACTTTATGAGATGACAATATCTATCTCCTTATCCAGAGAAATAGCAAATATCAAAATAAAAGATTTGGGGTACGATTTTGAGTCTCACAATTCAAAAATTTGATCTTCTTAAAATTAGATCAAACTAATCTATAAATTTAAACAAAAATAAAAAAAAATAAGAAAAAGATCTATTGAAAGAAAAATAAATTGATCGATAATTGTACCTACATAATAATTGTATATATACTCATTTTCTAACATATCAGACAATAATTATACCTACATAAAATTGATGGACTAAGTGTCAAATTAAGCAAAATTCATATCCATAATTAATTAAAATAAATAATAAAGATAAATCCATTAAGTGCATCATCATTTTTTTTTTTTTTTTTTTTTTTACATTTACAAGCGTGGATAAAAGATAAAAAAAATTATGGATATTAATTTTACCAGTAGTTCATCGACCGCTGGCTAAGCCGATGCTAGTTAAAAAAATTCCATCGGGCTGATTTTCAATATGGTTAACACAAATTTTTCCGACAATTTTAATTCCTGTTATAAATAAGATTCTTTTCAAAGCATTTTAAAGTGCCGGTAAAAGTCAAATTTAGATTTAAATTTAAATATTAATATACGAAACATGTTCAGACCTTCATAAATGTCAGAAGAAATCATATTCGCATTAAAGAAACAGAAAATTTATGGTCTGCTACCTTGACAAACACATTGTTGTACATATGGAATCGCAAGAATCAGTTCATCAACGGAAGCAGACTAACAACAATGCAAAAGTTTAGAAAAACCTTGGAAAGAACATTTAGATGAAAACTGAGTAATCTTGAATGCTTCGTATATATTTTGTTAAGCACAAGAACCTGCTTATTTATAAAACCAAACTAACTCCAACAAAATTAACTGCTTCATAACAGAAGAACTAACTACTAACTAACTTCAACAGACTTAACTAACAGGAACTGCACTGTCTACAGTGGGTTCAATTGTAGAGCCTTCTTTCACACTTTCTAAACATTTCCTCAACAAATAATTAGGTAGAAAAATTTAGTGTGCACAATTTATGATAAATGTAGTAAACAATAAATATGATCAGAAAACAACAAATATTAATAGAGTTAGTTGCAGACAGAAGGCATTTTCAGACATGGATACTTCAAGTCCAGCTCCATTCACTCTCTCATGAGCATAGTTCAATTACTGCTCTGATAGAGTTATGCTAGTATATTTGCATCGCGTTCTTTTAACAGTTTCAATATCAACCTCACCCAATATCAAGAACATGATGCCACTTCCCTATCCTTGTATGTGTAGAGTATTACATCATTTTGGCCAAGTATAGATTGAAAAGTTCATTATTCTGCAAACACATTTTAGCTTTGATTTGATAAATCCTATTGCAAATAGTCACCTTAACATAAGAGTTATCCAAACAGATTTAAAACTGTGTAATAAAAAATACCATGATGGAGGATGAATACTAGGCTTGTCCATGGCCAGGCCGTCTCGAAAAGAAAAGAGAGTTTTAACAAAAATACAAGTCCAAAAAATAGGTGTAGGCCAAAAAAATAAGGCCTATTTAGAAAATAGATTGAGCCTCGAATAAGTTTTTTACTTGAGCGCAGCTTGACTCAACCCAACCCAAATTTGTAAAAAAAAAAACTGTTGTTCTGTCATTGTTTTGTTGCCATTTCATTAATATGTTGTTACTATTTTGTTATTATTATTTGGATATTGTATAACTCTTATTCTATTGTTAATTTAGCTACTATTTTAAAGCTATTTGCTTGTTAAATTGCATTTATCTTCAATTTATTGAGAAATATTTATTTTAATATTTTTAGTGTTTTTGATGAATTATATTTTTAAATTTTTTTTATATAAAAAATAAAATAAAAATTTTAACATAAGTCGGGCCGAGTTTTAGTTTTAGCATTTTTATTCGTGTTAAACTTAGATAAATTTTTAAACTTATTTTTCAAATTGAGCCTGAACCTATCAATCAGGCCTAAAATTTTATTAAGACCCAACTCAAACCCAGTCCATAGACAACTCTGAATAATCGATATGTTAGTTCTAATACCATAATGACTAGAAATGTTGTTACTGTAATAGTATTTTGTGTCATGAGATGTTAAATGCATCGCAAAATACATAATAGATGATATACTAAATGTTAACAATGCAGGTGACTACCAATTAACTCTCCATGTTTAATAAACCCCTTAAAAGACTGTAATCAACTAACCTGCTGGTTGGTGTAAATTTAGGACATCTATTAATTTTTTTTCCCTAGATAACTAGTTGACTATTATAGTATTAGTTAATAACTTCACTGATGAAACAACACAGAAGTAGAAACTAGTGATTTTGTTTTTATCCTTATTAATGTTAGTGGGTTTTCTATGCTGCACATAATAATAACTTATTTGGTTGTCCTATTTTATAAAATATTTATTTTAATATTTTATTTAATTTTTATTTTTTATTTTTAAATTTGTGTTATTTTTCAAATCATTCTAAATGTACGAAAAAATTAATATTTGTTAACCTTGTTGACAAAACATCATGTGAATTACTACTTGAATGTCATGTCAATAATTCATTAATATTTTAAAATTTTAAAATGATAAAATTAATTTTAATAAAATAATTATAAAATATATATTTTAAATTAAAAATTAATTAATTATTAATATAACATACATTTACGTAACAAAATTAACAAATTTTAATTTTTCTATTGACTTTAAACTGATTTGACATAATAAAAAAACGTAAACTCAAAACTAAAAAGATAAAATAATTATTTTGCCACTACAAAGTAATATGAAATAGTAACAAATTCTAAATCATAAAATCATCTGTAATGTAAATCAAATAAATACCGTGGAGTTAAAAGGCTATAATCTGATCGTACGGTGGCACCATATTAGCGTAATCTGTTTAATCATCACTCGGATTAAATCGGATGATTTATTAATAGATAAAATATGAAGCAAAGTATTAATTTTTCTGAAACAGTTTCATATTTTAAAGAAGGAATAGTTTATAATTGGATAGGTATCAAATTGCAAAGTTTTCAAAATTTTGAGCTGTCATCACAATATTGGGGGTTCTTCGCTGTGACGTCACTCATTATCTTACGCTCGTCACGACAATTTGATTTTCATCCTATCATTTCTTGTTACTTACAATGAAATTTATATACCACAATTCTATCAATTCCACACTACATATCATTCACATCTAAGTATTTCCAATTTCAATACCATATGTTTGTAAATCAAATTTATAAGATTAACACATCTATTAAGGTTTTACCAATAAATCCATTAATACATCATATTACAATTATTCACTCTTATGTATTAGTAATTCTATCACTTATAATAATTTCTTAGCATCACACTTTTTATTATTTTTCCTCCTCCTCCTCCTCCTCCTCTCCATTCCACATTTTTATGTACATATATTTATACGATAATTTATGACTTTTAGTATTGTATGCTTATATGTAACATTAACTTCAATTTTACTAATTTCATAATTTTAGCAAAACTATCCACTTGAGTAACACTCACTAAATTATTTATATCTAGTTCTCCAGTGTTTCAAATTAAATTCTGCTTGTTGTGTTTTTTTTTTTTTTTAAAGAGCTAGACTCATTGACTTTTTACCATAAAAATATCAAAATTTCCACTTAAGCCAATTAATACAGTAAATTGTTTTAATTTTCCCATGTTCTATTGATAGGCAATTTTGAACCTTTTTCACTAAAATTAATTATCTTTCAATTATGAGTCTCGTATAATGTTTTTGTTTGTTTCCTTAAAATAGACTCATTAATATTTTAACTATAATTTTCATCTCCTAAATATTTTTTATAATTTTAATAATTTTTCAAAGTAAAACAAGGAAACTGAAATCATTATGACAACGTCTCACAAAATTCATATCTCATAATTTACAATTCCATTACTTACATAGTTTCTTTTATGCAAAACTAGAGTTGATAGGATTTAATTCCATATTTAATCCAACCTCTAAATTGGTTTCTACAATATTTTGTGAATTTTCAAATTTAAACCACCACTATTGTCCAAAATTGTTTTAATGAATATATTCACTTATTATGATTTATATCACTCATACCAATACTTAACATCTATTTTACTTATCAACTATTAAATTGTTATTCAAGATCACTTAATTATATGTCATTATACTTAAATTATTATTCAGTTTAATCTTTTAAGCTCACACGTCATAAACATATAGTTTTATCATAACTACTCGTACACAAATTATATCACTATCTATGAATTACAATTTATAATAGACTTTTCATCTCTACTCCTTAAATAAAATCCACATATTTAACACGCAATTTATTACATATCAATAAAATTAAAATGAACATTTACCTCTTTTTGCTTCTCTTTCATTTCTTTCTCACTTTCATCACTCTCATGCCTTTTCTTTCAACTTTCATCACTTCTAATTTCTCATTTCTTGCTTCTAATATGGTCATCTAACTCTCTACTATCTCTACAACACTTCTCCTTTCGGGTGGCTATAAAAATTTTCAAGAAATTTAAGAGAAAAGTGGAGTTTTATTGTAAGGGACCAAATTGTAAAAAAAATTGAAAATCCTCTTGCACATATATATAAGTAACGTTGGAAGCATGAAGACTTTTCTTCATGTTTCCATGCAAATATTTTACAATAAAATATTACAATTTAATACAAAATATCTTATAATAAAATATTCAACCAATCATATTTCAACACTTCTCTTTTTAATTATCACACCATATAACTATATATTTTGAGTAATGATCATTTTACCTTTCATGTTTCTTTAAAATTTCATCCTTGAATCATTTCTCACTTTTGGTAAAATTGTAATTTAGTCCCTTTTATTTTTCTACTTATTCAATTTGGTCCTACACACCAATTTCATGTCATAAGAAGTTGGGTTATTTTCTCTTTTGGTCCTTCAATTTTTCTCATGTTTATACTTCAATCCCTCAAATTTTGAATAATTATACTTGAGCCTCAATCTTTTTACATCTTTACGATTTAATCCTTATTTTAATTTAGTATACCACAACATACTTCTCAAATTTATTATTGTTTTTATAGTACAACAATTTTAGGGGTGTTACATGTTTAACTCTCAATCTTAAAATGAGTGAACCGACATTCTTCAACACCACCCTCTCCTCCTTTTCCACTTTCGTTGTTATCTCATATCAACAGTTACATATATAATCCTACAATTGATTAATCTCAATTTTATCATTATACTAAATAACCCAACATTGATCCATAAACTCCAACCATTGTGAGCATTAACAACCATGTTTTTGGTTCATAATAATTTATTAGTATTTGTTTAGTTATATATATTTGTCATTTTAGTTCAAATTCTAAAAAATTAATAAAATTTAACTCTCAACATTTATAAAATGATAAATTTTAATTTATAAAACTTTTATATATTTTTTAAATAACCCAACATCCAAACCTAAATAAAAAAAATAAAATAATTATCATCACCACTAACTAATATCTTAGCAAGAAAACAAGGCTTCAACTTTGGGTTAACCCAATACAAGGTGGGACCTATAAAAGTATTGGTGATCATGGGTCAGGCTTAAGTTTAATTTAAAAAAAAATTCAAGCCTAGACCCATTTTTAGGTTGGCCCGGCCCATCCAAAATCTCATTTTAATATTTAAAAATTAATAAAATATATAAAACATAATTTTTGTTGATATTTTATAGTTTAATTTTATTTTTTTAAAAAGATATTTCTTACTATTTAAATTGAATTTGAACCGAGTCGAGTTAACCTAAGATGCAAAAATTCTTGTCCAAGTCTAGTCCAAGTTGAGTTGGGCCTACGAGGCTAGGCGTGCTACTCGACTCTTGAATAAGTTTACCTAAAAATAAGTAGGGTAGATGCCATAAATTTCCCTACTCTTTGGCTAACACACGAATTTGAACAACTTTATACACAACTAGAAACAATATTGAAAAATCACTTATACCCCATTTTCAGGCACCAAAAGGCAAAAATGAACATTTTTGGAACTCTTTTACAAGCACAAGAAACTAAAAAGTAAATTACAAATAAACCGCGAGTAGTGTATGAGAATGAAATTTGGTGTGAATCCATATTAGCAAAACAAGGTTCACAATTCTCAAAAAAACACAAAACAATATTTCTACAATTTCTTGTGAAGATCAAGCAATCAGACAAATACTAAAATTGACCATATTTTAATGGCGAACCATAATAAAATGGGAGAAGAATTTTTAGTTTACCTTAAAAGTTTTGAAAAGTTACACCGATAAGATTGATTGTTTTGAATTTTACTCAATTTTCTCATTAATTCTTATACTATTATAGTAAAGTGTGTTTTAGATAGTTGTGGTTGTGATGTAATCAACAAGTATGAATTTTTTAATTGGTAATAATTTCTTACAAGTATTACACTAGATTTAATGGTTGTTTTTTTTAATTTAAAAATTATCAAAATTATAATTTCTAATTTTATAAATATTAAGAACTAAATTTATTATTATTTTAAAATTTGAATTAAAATGATAAATTTTATAAATATTAAGAATTAAATTTATTAAATTTTTTATATTTAAGATCAATTTGATAAAAGGAATAACATTAATTACAATCTTGATGTTTCCCATTAAGCAAAAATATTTTTTCCGGAGAGTAGAAGATGATTTTGGAAGCTTCTTTTATTTCTTTGTTTTCCGTTACTCAGTTCAACTTTTTTAGAAAGAATAATTTTTTTTTTTTTGGAGAGATTTTTTACGTAGGTTATGTTTGGATTGAAAGTGAAAAAGGCAAAGAAAGGTAAAAAAACAAAACCACTTTTTACTTTATTTTGTTCGGATAAAGCCTGTTCTTTTATATTTAAAAAAAATACTTTTGGCTTCAAAAGTATTTTTGAAAGAAAAATTGTACAGAATAAATTACTTTTGACTAAAATTTTTACCTTTTCAGAAGTACTTTTGAAAAATACTTTTGAAGAGGAGAAGTTAAAATTTTTAATTTTTCCTCTCCCAAAAACACTTTTAGTGCTTAATTATTTTTTTATCCCTCCAATAACATAATTTTTTTCCTATTTTTTCTTGGTGCTTAATTATAAATGTGTTAAAATCATTAATTAAAATAAAAAATAATTTTAAAATACCAATTACAAATATTTAATGGTTATATTTAAATATTTAAAATGTAGTTTATATATTCTAATTAAATTTTATAAGTAATTAATATTTATTACTTAAAATATTTAAAATTTATAATTCATATATTAAAATATTAACAAGTTATAGTAATTTTTTATTCTTACTAAAATATAATAATGTTAACTAATTTAAATTTTATTTAAATGCATATTTGTTACTTGATAATAACATGTCTAAAATGGACATTTTATTTCTCAAAAGTACTTTTTAACAGCAATGCTAAACACTCAAATTTTAAACTAAACTTTTCCACAGCACTTTTTAAAAGTATTATCAAATTAGTCCTTAGTCTAGCAAAAGTAAAGAAAGTTTACTTTTTATGAAAGTCAAAATTTTTAATTACCCCAATTCAATGGAAAAAGCTGAGGACAGAAAAGGAAAATAAATTTTAATATGTAATTTTTTTTCTTTTTGTCTTTTCTTCCTTTGTAAATAATTTTATGAAAGGATTATAATTGTAAAAATTTATTATAATTATATGGGTGCAGATATCATAATTTTTATCGATAATTCTATTTTTTGTCACAAAGTCAAAATTCATTACGAGCTTTGACTTTGATTCTGATAAACTAACTATCTATCTTTTCACTACAAATAAAACAATTTCACTTAAGACTCTATTTTATTGAATTTTGTTTCAAAGGAAAAAAACCCTAGAGCTGAATTAACTTACTCAGAACATCTTTTAAAGAATTACGTGGTATGATTGGTTCGAATAAACCTTTATGGCATAAATATTCAGTCGCCTGTAAACCTCCCAATATTGTTTTATTCAATATTTGCTCAATTACTCTTTTACCCGCAAATGCAATATAGGCATTGGGTTAGGCAATAATGATATCCTCAACATACCAAAACTCGCTGTCACTCCACCAGTAGGAGATGTAAGAATTTATATATAAAATAACTTTTTATTTTAATTTAATTCCTTTTCTTTCATTTTTTCCACCAAATATTCAACATATTTCTCATATTATTCAGTTGATTAATAGTTTGAAATTGTTCTTATTTCTATTTCGAATTTGTAAATAAAAAAGATTTATGTTTATGATATAGGTGGTAATCATAAATGTATTACCAATTTAGTTTTTTCCAAACAGAGCCTAGATGCTTCATTTTATTGGTCCAACCAAGCCATCATTACACTTCATGCTACAAAATTTTGATAATTCAATATATTTGACAACTCGCACTATATGCCAACCCAAATTGTATAGTCTTTTTTTTCGATATAATGCTAAGAACTACCCGTAACCCCTCTCAACCCTTAAATAAGAGAATAATGCGTTTCAGCAAACTCGAACCCACATATTTTTGCACAGGCAATAATACTGATGCCAACTGAGCTAAGATTCAATCAGTAGCTTTACTCCACTTTTTAATACCCTAATACGGGGGGAAATGAGAGGAAAGGGAACATAAATAACTTTACAATATTTAAAATACTATTTTTGTCCTTCATGTAACAGCCAAATTTTTAATGGTGACGAGCAGTGGTTTTCGAGACCATAAATTTTCATCGTGTCGACTAGTAAATTTTATTTTTTAAAATATTTATAGAGTCGTTAGAGTTGTATTAAAATTTGGTTTAGAAATTTTAACGTATAGATAGTTAATTAAGGAGAAAGGACTAAATTGTAAAAAGTGTAAAATATGCTAATTATAGTATTTAGGTGATTGAATGGCCTAAGTAGTAAATATGAGAGGACCAATAGGGAAACTAATCCTTATTTTGGATAGTGGACGGTAATGGGTATTAGTAATTAAAGAAAAAACTAAAATAAAATGGGTTTAATGGTAGTTTTGTAAATTATTCAAAATTAAAGAAAACAAATTGAAACCAAAGCTTTATTTTTTTCATTTTTTATCTTCTTCTTGGCCGAACCTTACCATTGATGACCTAAGAAACTTTGTTCATCTTTTGTCTTTGCATGATCAAGAATCTGTAGATATTCGAGGAAAAGGCAAAACAGCGAAATAGCCCTGAACTTCTACAATTTTTACTATTCAGTCTAGGTAAGTTTGTTATATGATTACTATTATTAATTGTATTGAATATTCCATACTATTTCATTATTAGTTGAATTATGGATTTTATTGAGTTATGCTTAACGAAATAAAAATACGGTGTTATTCGGGCTATTTGCCTAGCAAGTTGTGTGTCGGTGATTATTCGGGCTATATACCTAGCAGGCTGTGTGTCGGTAACTATTCGAGCCATGTGCCTAGCAGGCTGTTATTCAAGCTATGTGCCTAGCAGGTTGTGTGCCGGTGATTATTCGGGCTATATGCCTAGTAAGTTGTGTAACAGCCTGATTTTGGGTCTAGTCAGAACAGTGGTTTCGAGACCACAAATCCGACGTAGTAAAGTTTATTTTTATTAAATTTTATGGTCTACAATTTTAATTTTTTTGTGAAAATTTCGTTCAAAAATTTTGACGTTAGGGCACTCAATTTAGTCAAAAGGACTAAATTGTAAAAAGTGCAAAAGTTGAGTTCTACATGCTAGAGGTGTCCAATTGTTATAAAATTTTAAATTGGAGGTCGCTATATGTAATTAGACCATTGGTTAAGTTGGTGGACAAAAATGGGCATGGTTAGGCATGTTTCCAAAGTTTTTCATTAAGGGCATTTTGGTTATTTAGTTATTAAAATGAATTAAAAACAAAATTAAAAGCCAATTTTTGTCCATCTTTAACCCTTTGGCCGAAACTTGCATGGAGAAACCATGGCTAGGATTTTTCAAGCTTCCAAGCTCGATTGTAAGCCCGTTCTAGCCCCGTTTTTAATGATTTTTACGTTTTTGAAATCCTCGTAACAAGGTCTATCTATTTGTACCATTTATTTGAGATATGATGAAGGTCTAGGTTTGAACCATGTTATAAATTTGTGCATTTTTGATGTTTAATGGTAGATTATACATGTTTGATGTGTGTGAAATGATTTTTGCTAAGTAATTTTCGGTAAAAATGTAAAAAAATGGGCTTATTTATAAAAGTTATGAAATATATGTAAAAAATCTATTTTAATGGAAAATGTGGGCTGTTATAAGCAAGAATAAAGTTTGGCTAGTCTTAAAGAATGAAGAAATCGAATGAAAATCATTTTACGAGCCTAGAGGCAGAAGTGTAAATATGACAAAGTTTAGGGGTAAAATGTAATTTTTCCAAAATATGATTTTGAACTGTATTGAGTAGCATAATGATTAAATTAGTTAAATGTAATGTTTTAGATTAATAAAAACGAAGTTCGAATCTAGAACGAGGGAAAAATAAATATTAGACAAATAGGTCCTTTTCGCCATTGTCGCATTCGAGGTAAGTTCGTGTGTAAATAATGAAAATTTATATTATGCATTTAATATTTGATATTTCATGAATTTTTTAATTATTTTTATAAGTACGTTCGACGAAGATTCAATGTGGTAAAATTCCCGATTGAACCTTAGGAATAGTTAGGGTACAAATGTCGTGACACTAGGGTTATTGGGATCCCGTATAAGACCATATCTGGGATATGACATCGATATGAAAATCGTGTAAGACCATAGTTGGGCTATAGGCATCGATATGTGATCCCATGTAGGACCATATTTGGGATATGGCATTGGTATGATTCTATATTTATGTTATTCCCGAGTATCCTTTAGTATTCCAAGTGGTTCAACGAGAAATTCAAAGATTATGCCAAAGATGACAAAATGAATGATTATGTTACAAGTTGGTACATGTATGTACGTAAAGTTATAAGCATTAGCTTTATGATATTATGAATTCATGATCACTATAAAGGTGACTTCAAGTTAACCATATGAGTATTGGTTTATGTGTATGCTGAGTAAATACATGGTAAATTTGATTGATACTTACGAAAAAGGGCTTTTAGGTCAAATAGAATTGAGATATGAGATGTTTTATTTCACTTGATTTGTGATTCATTAGACTTGTGCGAAAAAGGAAAGATTTGCATAATTGCCTATTAAAATGGTTATGAAAGAATGAAAAGTTAAGAGTTTAAATCATTGAAAGATGTTAAGCTCGAGGTTTGAAAATATGAATACGCCTAATTAATGTATATGTTACTATGAAACTTGAAATGATTTGTTAATGATTATTATAGTATGTTATGTTGGATAGATTATGAATGTTTGGAAAATGTTAAGATGTATGAAATTATGCTTATAAATTGAAGGGGGTAAGCATCGAGATTGAGTAAGTTATGTCTATGAAGATCTATTGACGTTCATGTTGTGTTATGTTATGTTAGTTGTATGATAAATGTGTTACTATTGTTGCTTATTATTTTCATACAAACTTACTAAGTTTTGTAGCCTACTCCCCTTCCTTTCTCATATCTTATAGGGTTTTATGCTAGCTCGAGTTGGAGATCGTCGAAGATGCTATCACACTATCAAGCTATCATCGTGGGGTAAAAGTGAGTACAGACCTCTTAATTTTATGACATGTATAGGGGCTAAGTCATTTTGTGATTGTGTCATTATGATTTAGCCAAATGTATTGGCTTGTAATGGTGAAAAGTTTGATGTAATGTGTAGCCATGTGAATTGGCTTATATTGGCTAATTTGTTATAAGCCTATATCTTTATTCATATGCATATGCTAATGTCTTGTGATGTGGTTTGTACTTATTTGATATATGTGATGGATTGCAGTTTATGGCCTAAAGACCTAATGGTTAAATGTGGCCAAATGGTCTTATTATTGAATGTGACTTGATATGTTTGGATTTGGTAAAGTATGATGATAAGAGTATGTATATGATGATATTGATATGATATGTTATTGTTTGTGTTTGATTGGTTTAAATGCATTGATATGCTTAAGATTGTGCCATGTGATGTTGTGTGAGTATGTGCAAGTGAGGGTGGCAAAATGTCTTGGAAAATAGCTGTAACACCACAAACCCGGCCCAAACACTATGGCCAAATTCGGTATGTTACAGATGAAAATATTTTGAAATCTTTTGTTTAGCCGATATTATTTAGAGTAAAAGATGTTGTCTTATTTTAAAACAGTTGAGGTGTATAAAGAAAACAATACTTAGTTCATTTAAAAAAAATTTAAGTCAAGTTGTTACCAATTTTGTGATTGTACCCGGTGGTACGAAAGAAAACATTTTCGTTTGAATTTAGGAAAACTTGTGTAATCATTTTAAAGTTATTAAACAGTTTAAATAATTCATCCAACAGATAAAATAATAAAAATAATCTTAGGAGGCCTTATTACAACTTAAATAAATAAAACCCAAATAGAATAAAAACTAAAATAAAATAATTCAAAGTAAATTTAATTTCCACTGCATGGCCACCTCGAGTCCATCCGGCTCCTCATCCGCTATCTACGTGTCACCTGAAAAATATTAAAGGAAAAGGTGAGTCACCAAGACTCAGTGTGTAACCCTTTTCCCGGTTTAGTGCAACAACATACACAATTTATAACAATTAAACATGCACTAAATATAACACCCAACCTAGCCATCCAAACACCTTTCTCTACCCCGTGTGGTACCAAACCACTGGTGGTGCCAAACCACTGGTGACTTAAAGTCACGATAGTCATCATTAAATGTGGTGCCAAACCACTGGTGGGGCCAACCCACGTGTGATACCAAATCACTGGCGTCGATCCCATAATATAATCCGTGGGGCCAACCCACTGTGGTGCTAAGCCACTAGGACGAGACGCTATGAGGTGCCAAACCTCTGGTGACCGTAGTCACAAAATGTGGTACCAAACCACTGGTGTCCGTCGACACGAATATTACTTCTCCCTCCACTCATTTAACCCATATCAACCAAAATTTATATTTTAATAGAAATCATGCCAACATGCTCATTTAGCAATACATATAGAGTTTACCATTAGCCATAACCACATATACCAAATATGTCATAATATGTCATGCTTCCCAAAAGCATCATAAAGAGAGTCATAACAACAAGGACTTACCTGAATCCTTGCTTATACCATTATGGTATTAAATCCCAAATCTACACAAGTCAGATTTAGCATACATAACAATTAGCATTTTAATCGGTTATACGTGTGTATGTACACACCGATTCTAATGATAACTCTAAATCCCCAAAGAGGCAATCGCCACCCTAGCTTTTCGTCCCTATATTCGCCAAATACAAAGGTTAGTGCTATTGACCATTCGCCAAACCCACATATATCCGAAGGATTAATATTTGAACCAAACCTTACCCAAACGCCTTCGAGTTCAACTATAGCACACGATTTGCGACTCGCTTCACTTCCTATAATCGGCAATCATTAGTATCATAAAATTGCCTTTCAAAACCAAGTAAATGGTTTACTACATCCTTACTATCACTTACCAAAATTGCTAACGAATGGAGGCTTCACGTGACTATTTCCAAAATCCTGGAGTACCTTCCTTTATGATCGATTGAGACACACTAAAAAGGGACCACCCTTGCTTTGATATTCGGCCAAGACTTCACAAAATAGGGAGAAGGGGATTCGGCTAATGGAGGAAGAAAAGAAAAGAAAATAAGTAGGAGAAATCAATGGTGGTTTTCAGCTAAATAAAAGAGGAAAATGCTGGAAAATTTTGAAGGATTTCCTAGAGGAAATTCGGCAGCAATAGAGGAAAAAGAAAAAGAAATAGTTGCTGGAATTTTTTTGGCACTACCTGCTGTACAAAAATTAATTTTGAATAGCCCCCCAAGAGTCCCAATGCTGGCCAATTCCTCCCCCTCTATGCTGATAATTTCAGCTCTCAATTATCAAGGATTTAATCAAAATTTATCTACTTCTTATCTCCTAGCAACACTCAACAATTTGAGTGAAAATAAAATTGCAAAACTGCTCCCTTCCAGCCGAATTTGGGAGTCCAAAGTGCAGCCAAATTCCTTCACCCACGCCAGCAGCAAAAATAATAAAAGATAAACATGAATTTGCTGCCACCTTGGTTCGAACCTGGAACCTCCAGCCTCCCTCCAACGCCTTATGCCAATTCTCCCCTTTAGACTTTCATGTTAAATACCCTTTTCATTTATTTATAAAACCTTCCTCTTGGCCCTTTTCTTATAACGCAAAAAGCCCAAAATAGAAACGTTCCCTGCGTTCCTCGAACTCGAGACCTCTCTCTCAAGTGGCGCCCAAGCCACTCCTACTACTGGACTTTCATGCTACGAACCTTCCCAATTAATTTTAAGGCCTTCCTTCCTCACCCATCACCACAAAATGCAAAATGCTTCCTCTGTCACTCGAACTTGGGACTGCCACCCCCTTTTTCTTCAACACGCATGAAACCACTTAGCCAACCATCTTCTTGTGTCAAGTTCCTTTTAAAATTTTCTTAACCCCTAACTCACCTAGCTTCCTCCTTTAACACTTAAAAATAAATTTTTAGCCCTAAGACAGGCCTAGCTCGGGTTTATTCTTGGACCCTCAAACATGCCAAATAAAATCATATTATTAATTTCTTCAAGTACACATGGGAAATTAATTAAATTACAAATAACCCCTAATTCAGGGTGTTACAATAGCCTTGTAATTGTCCACACGGGTAGACACACGGGCATGTGTCTAGGCCGTGTGTGACACACAGTCAGCCCTATGGGCGTGTGATCCAGCCATGTGTCCCCTACACCTTAATTTAGGAAAAAAAGAATGCCCAAAATTCAGCACAAGGGCAGAGACACGGGCGTATGTCTCTGTCGTGTGGAGGACATGGCCTAAGACATGGACGTATGACTTGGCCATGTGACCTCTTTTTGATGATGACATCATAAACAAAATGTCCCCTATTTTGGACACGGCCTGAAGCACGGGTGTGTAATATGCCACACGGGCCTCTTTACCCACACGGGAGTGTGGACCTGTTTCATGATGAAAGTTTTTTAAAGTTCTCGGTTTAGTCCCAAACCACTCCCGATGCATGTTTTGGGCCTCGTAGGCCCATAATACAGATGACATGATTGTGAATGAAAATTTTTAAATTTGAACAGAAATTTATGACTCGGAAATGTATGTTTGCTTATGTTTATGTCAGGTAATGCCTCGTACCCTATTCCAGCAATGAATACGGGTAAGGGGTGTTACAAGCTATGTGCCGGTGATTATTTGAGCTATGTGCCTAGCAGGCTGTGTGCCGGTGATTATTTGGGCTATGTGCCTAGCAAGCTGTGTGCCGGTGTAATTGAAAACTTGCTTAATTGGATAGTCTTCAGTTAATTATTAAAGGGAAACTTATATCGAACTTACTAAGCTTGTTGATGCTTATTAGTTTGATTTATTCTTGTAGGACCTTTGGAATCGTTGCTTTGATTGGATCGACTAGAAAGCTCGCAAACTGTCATCAACATCTCGATAGTCATTTTGGTTCCTACTAGTTGGTTTAAGTGGCATGCATTAGGAAAAGGTCTATAGTACGTGAATATTTTGTATGGATGTAAATATTCGAAGTAACTTGTTATGTTTGTTACTAGTTGAGATAGTTGAACTTGTATGCTTAATTAGGTAAAACTTTTGGAACATATATAAGTAGAAGTTGTATAAATCTTTTGGTGTCAAATGATGATGATTGAATACTTCAAGTATGCTATGTGAACTAGCATGGTTTTAGTAGTTATGATGCTTAATTTTTTATAAGTGTTTGACATGTTTGAAAATATGGTAAATTGGTACTTTGTTGTGAATGACATATATGATTGTTTGTGCTAGTGGTTGAATGGCATTTTTTGCACCATTTAGTATGTTTTGACAAGTAAATTCACTGATATGTATTAATGTAAATATGCTTAGAAGTCAGTTGAATATTTAGGCCAAATTGAGTACATGATTATACTTGTTACATGTTGTCAATTGAGGTGTCTAAGGGGATATTGGTTGTATGTTCTTATACCATGTTTGAATAGCTAGAATATGCATGATTTTGGTGCCTTTTTATGGCTTGTATATATATATATATATATATAAAATTTTGGTTGTAGGTTCATGCTAAGCTGGGTGAGAAAAATGGCTTGTAAAATGACCTATTTTCGTCCACACGGGCAGAGGCACGGGCATGTGTCTCAGTCTTGTGTGGCACACGACCAGTCGACATGACCGTGTGTCCCCTATAGCTTTCAAAGGGTTATAAGTCAGGTTGTTACATGACCTAGCACACGGCCTGACACATGGGTGTGTGGAGTTATTTCGAAGGGTACATGGCCTGGCACACGGGCGTGTGGTTTGGCCGTGTGACCTAAGTGAGTTACACGGGCATGAACACGGGCTAGGACATGGCCGTGTGTCCTTATTTTGAATGGCCACACAGCCTGACCACATGGTTGTGTAACCCTTGCAGTTTTGAAAATTTTCCTTATTTCCTGAAAAATTCTCTAAATTTTCGATTTAATCCCAACTTATTTCTAACATGTTTTTAGGGCCTCGAAAGTTCGTATAGGGGACAATATGTAAGATTTGGATTGGATTTAATATGATTATTGATATGAATTGAAATATTTGAAATTTATGTTCGTTTGATTTGTAAACCCCGGTAATACTCCGTAACCCTATTATGACGACGGATACAGGTTAGGGGTGTTACAATTCAAGTATTTTACAATTAACTCTTTATTTTTAAATTTATTTACAAGAAAAAATGTTAATTATTTATTGCTTTAAATTGTTAAATATTTAAACTTTGAAGTTAAAAAAGATCAATATTTATTTTTACCATATCATTAGATTTTATATTTTAGGTCATTATCTCTTTATTTTTAAAAAAGTTTGTAACAATCTTATTTTTATTTCTCTTTTTGGATTACTAGGAGTATTTTATTTTAAATTTGTTTGATATATACTTTCGAATTGTTATATCTTAATATTTTCACGTATCATTATATTATAATTTTAGATTATTATCTTTTTATTTTAAGAGACATAATGACTTATTTAGCCCTTTAACTTTGCAAAAAAAAAATCATTTTAGCCATCAATTTCATTTTTCATCTCTTTTAGCCCTTGAATTTGCATATTTGTCAAATTACTTCAAAATGGATGAAAAAATTAGCGTTTGTTAAATTTGCTGACATATGGCATCCACATGGTAGTTCATGTGTATGCCATGTTATTAATTAATTAATTTTTAAATATTAAAAAATATTAAGAATATTTTTTTAAATTTTTTAAATAAATTTTATAATTATTTTAAAGTTTTAAAATTTAAAAAATAATTATTTGATGACGTGGTATCCACGTAACAATCCACATGTATGTCATATCATCAAAGTTAATAGACATTAACTTTTTTATCTATTTTTGGGTGATCTGATAAACAATGTAAGTTTAAGGGCTAAAAAAGGCAAAAAATGAAATGGAAGGTGAATTATTTTTTTTTTTTGGAAGTAGAGGGCCAAATAGATCATTATGTCGTTTTAAACATTTTAACAACCTTATTTTATTAATAAAAATATATAAATTAATAAAAGTTCAAGAATGAATCTAAACAAATGTAATTTTAGTTCTTTTATACATTTATATATATATATATATATTTATAAAATTTTAAAATTTTTATTTATATATTATATCTTGTCAACCGCTATATATATTTTAAAATATTATAAGCTTTTTATATATTTTAATTGTATATACTTTTATATTTTATAGATTTTTAAAATAATAATAACCTAAAACCCATATTTTATAAAAAATTACTAAAAATATCTAGAATGAATTGGGACAAATGTGTGTTCGGGTTCATTCTTGATGTGAAAACATATACTTTTTAATTAATTTATATATATATATATTAAAGTTTTTAAAAAAAAATTTGAATTATGTTCATCATGTGCCATACTAAGAGGCTATCACATGTCACCACTGGATTGACCATCAATGTCATATCAACACAAACTAGTGGTGTTAGTGTGAAACCAACCTGAGTGATGGAAACAAATTTATGTACCAACTAGGTATGTAACAGCCCGATTTTTAGTGGTGATGGAATAGTAGTTTTGGGACCATAACTTTTCGTCGTATCGACTCGTAAATATTATTTTTAGAATATTTATAGATACATTAGAGTCGTATTAAAATATGGTTTAGAAATATTAACGTTTAGATAGTTAATTAAAGAAAAAGGACTAAACTGAAAAAATGCAAAAGTTAGTAATTAGTTAATTAAATGACTAAATCGCCTATTAACCACATAAGGAGGGACCAATATAGCAATTAGTCTCTAATAGATAATGTTGGACAGCCAACTAAGTGATGATAATAAATTAATGTGTAATGGATGGCAAATTTGTAATTAAAATGAAATTAAAACAAAATTAAGTAAAACAAATTTGTTTTCTTCTTCATTTTAATCTTCCATTACCGAAACACCATAGAAAGACTTGGAGAATTGGCTAAGCATTGAAGCCTTGCATGTGAGTTCAATTCTTACCCGTTTCTTGTAATTTTTATGTTCTTGAACATGTGTTGTTCTTGAAGTTTTGTTGAATTTAGCTAAATAGGGCTAAATTATGAAAATAGCAAATTGAAGGACTAAATTGCTAATTTGATGGAAAATATGGGCTTGTATGTGATGTATGAATATTCGGCTAAGCATGAGCATGGGTAGATTTTGTGAATTTGATGTTTTGAGAAAAATGGATTAAAATTGATGAATTGTGTAAATGTGAGGGTTAATTTGTAAATAGCCTTAAATATGTGTATATGGATTGAATTGAATGAATTAGTGAATAAAAGGGTTAATTCTGAATATGTTTAGATCAAGAACTTAGGAAAACGGACTTAGATTGCGGAAAGCGAAAGTAAACGAGTAGCCGTTTTCATTCCGATAGATCGAATCCGAGGTAAGTCACTATGCACATAAACGTATTTGTATTGAATTGGATATATTCATATGATTATCAATGATAATGAATGTGTATGAGATGTTATGTACATGAATTCCAAGATAAGTTCGATATAGTGATAAAGTCCGAGAAGTCCCGTACGAACCTAGGAATAGATAGGATTAGCTATGTCATGACATAGGAATCTGTTCTGTTTTATCATGTAAGACCACGTCCGGGACGTTGGCATTGATTTGTAATTTCGTGTAACACCACGTCTGGGACGTTGGCATTAATATGATCTTTACGAGTAAGACCACGTCTAGGACGTCGGCATCAATATGTGCTTTACGAGTAAGACCACGTTTGGTACGTTGGCATCGATATGAGCTTTACGTGTAAGACCATGTCTGGGACATCGGTATTGTATTGATTCGTATAAGACCCTGTCTGGGACAGAGGCATCGATATCTGAATGCATGTAAGACCTCGTCTGGGACGTTGGCATTGTACGATTATTCGAGCTTTCTGAGTATCCTACTAGATTCCTATTGGTTCAACGGGCAAGTCTGTGTTACGAATTGCAAATCCGAACTATGAACAATTAAGTGAATATAGATTCGTTTCAGGTACGTTGATTTTACACTAATTGTGCTTACAAGGTAAGCATCTATGTGATCTTACTATGAAGTTATGTATATGGAATGGATGATAAGATATGTAAAGATTTGGCTAAATGAGCTTTGTGCTTGTATGATTCTTAAATTATGAAAATGGTTAAGTGGATGATATGTGTCAATGTATCTATTTGTAAATATGTCTTCCATGCCAAGTTTGTTTGTATATTGACTTACTAAGCTTTTGGAAAGCTTACTCTAGGTGTCTGTTTTCTCTGTTTTATAGGTCGTCAAAGCGACTGAAGGTTCGGGATCATCAAGGATTATCATCACACTACTAAACTCATTTTGGTACCCTTTTGAAAATGTATATAGCTAATTATGGCATGTATAGGCTAGATATGTGTATATGTCTATGAAGTGAACTTAGCCATGTGTTTTGACAAGTTTTGAGTTGATAAATGCTTGAATGAATGAGTTATATAGTACAAATTTTGGTATGGTTAATGCACATAAAATGGTTAAGTTTTGGCTAAGCAAATGGATGATTTATGCTTGTGGTGATATGAGTTTTTAGTTTGTTATTTGGTATGAATGAGATTGGCATTGAATGTATAGATTGCGTGGTCAATTTGGTATGTTTTTGGTTGCCATATATGCATAACATGTGATGGAAAATGTTGCTTGTAGGTATGACCCATTTGGGTGGCATTTTGGTCTTTCAAATGACCTATAATGTCACACGGCCATGGTACATGGGCGTGCCTAGTGACCGTGGGGTAAAGTCAGGAGCAAGCTTAAGAGCTCATGGCCATAGTACACGGGCGTGCCTAGAAGCTGTGTTAGAAAGTCAGTATATGGTTTAGTAGTACACGGCCTTAGCACACGGGGGTGCTTGGTAGCTGTGTGGGTTTGGCAGGTTCGACCACGGGGAGGACACACGGGTGTGTCTAGCAGCCGTGGTGGGTACATGGTCTACTCCCATGGGCGTGTATCCCCTGTATTTTAGAAAAGTTTTTAAGTTTCCGAGAGCTTTTGTATATGTTTCGTTTTAGTCCCGACCATGGTTATAATCATGTTTGAGGTCTCGTTGACCTATTTATGGGACATTGTATGTATGAATGATGAATGAAATTTATGAAATGTTATATATGTTTCCGATCTGTCTAGTAATGCCTTTGACCCTATTTCGGCGACGGTTACAAGTTAGGGGTGTTACAACTTGCATATTATTAGAGAATGAGGTATAGTTTTTATGCTAGTATGAATGGTATTTATAAATGAAATGTTGTGATTATGGTACCTTTGATAAGTATTTTGATTAGGTATTGCTTGAATGAATTGATGAATTGAATTGATGTTTATTTTGATGTATAATTATATATACTTATAGTACCAATGAGGGTATATTGGTTAGGCACTTGTTAGGTTGGTTTTGGTGTGTTTATGGCTCGATTAATTTCATTTTGAATTAGTATTTTGGTCGGTATTTGAGTTTCTTAAGGTCCAAGCAAACTTGAAATGGTAAGCTTGTGTTTTAAGGTTCATTTTGAGACCACACGACCTAAGACATAGGCGTGTGTCTCAGCTGTGTGTGACACACGGCCATGCAACACGGTCATGTGTCCCTTGTAGGTTCAAGGCATGCAAGTCAGGCAGTTACACGACCTAGCACACGACTTGGCACACGGGCGTGTGAGGCCATTTTAAGGGTTACACGACCTGACACACGAGCATGTGGCTTGGCCGTGTAACCCATGTTAGTGAGTTACACGGGTTGGGAACGGTCGTATATCCCTATTTCAAATGTCCACATGGCCTGAGACACGAGTGTGCGTCTCAGCCGTGTGACTCTTGCAGTACAAATTTTTCAACTTTTTCTTTCCGTTTTAGTCCTGGACTACTTCTATAGTATTTTTTGGGCCTCGAGGGCTCAATTAAAAGACATTATGAATGTATTTGAATGAAATTAGATTATATTTGCATTGATGTATGATTTGAATGGTTTATTATTCTATTTGTTTGGTAATGCTCTGTAATCTTGTTCCGGCGACGGATACGGGTTAGGGGTGTTACAAGGTAAAATAAAAGTTTATGTAACAACTAGGTACTTTTGGACAAGAATATAAGGGGAAAACTACATACTAATCCTTCTATTTTTATATAAAAGATAAAAATGCCCTCAAAATGATATAATTTAGGCTTAACGGTATTATAAGCCCTCAAAATTTTGCAAAAACAAATCAATCAGGCCACTTCAAAATTTTTACCTAATTGAGTCATTGAACTAACAAAACTAGTCAAATAGGTCATTTGACTGATTTTTACCGCTAGTATTTAACAACATTTACATGGCCATTAACAAACACCATGTCATCGCCAATGGTTGACTTGGAAGTTCTAGGTTAACAAAAAAAATTAGAAATATTTTTTTGGGTTAAATATAAAATTAATACCCAAACTTGTTCACTTCTCTCAGATTGGTACTTATGGTTTTTTTTTGTCCTAGATTTGTACCCGAACTTTTTTTCCATCAACTAAATCGGTACCTGAGTCTAATGCCATTACGTTTAGGACACATGGTAGAATAAGATTGTGACACATGACATAAATGACGTCATGGTGATGTCATAATCTAAAAAAAAAAATTTTCCGTTTGACTTCCCCCCCCCCAATTCTTCTTCTTCCCTCAACCTAATTTTCTTCTTGATTTTTCAGAATTTGTCTAGAGGATAGATAAAGTTTCAACATTTTTTTTTTTGGTAAAAAAAACCCAGAAGAGTATGTAAATCATTATGTGGTTGGAATTTTTCTCTTTTTGGAATGTCAAAGTGTTTTTTATTTTGTAGTTTTTAGAGGTATATTAATGGAGGTACTGTGTTATTACTTGTCTTGTACTTTAATAACGTTTTTAGGATGCTAATGTAGATTAGGTACTGTACTATTACTTGTCTTGTACATATTAGGGCAGTGTTACAGAGATTGGGAAACAAGATGATATTGATTTTTCACTAAAATAAATCCTAATTTTTGGTGGATAGATAGGGTTTTGGGTTTTGTGAATCAGGATGAGCAAATCAATGCATGCTTATGAGTTTATACAACATACCCAGGAAAATTTTGAAAATTTCAATACTCGTCTAAAGATGAAAATGGAAAAGAAAGGATTTGGAGGGAAACCAACCTTCTAAGTTGCTGACTTCTTTATGCTTGTAGCCAGTACTAATGTTTCCTTCTTCAGATCTACTTTATTTGCGTTCCAAGTTCAAAAGCTTACTCGTTTATGGGTTAATGGAGATGATGATAGTATTGATATTGTTGGGTTTTAATGAAGGGATGGACTTTGGTGAGATAGAGATAAGCAAGATGAATAACTAAAAATGGTGAATCGAAAGGTGAAAGGGAACAAAACCAGATTTACAAACAAAAAATAAGGTCGTCGAATTCTGATATTAGTCATTGGAATCTGGAAAGAAAAAAAAACAAGGAAAGAAGAAGGAAAATAAAAAAGGAAATAAAAAGAAAAAAGAGGCAGAAGAGGATGCCATGTGGTGGCATGCGATTGGTCAGCATTGCCACGCCAGCAAAAAATTAACATCGTTAGTGTCAGGTACCAATATAGTGGACGGAAAAAAGTTCTGGTACCAATTTGAGACAAAAAAACCATAAGTACCAATCTGGGAGAAGTGGAAAAGGTCGGGTACTAATTTTATATTTAACCATATATTTTTAATAAATACATAATAAATCTAGACAAATGGTTGTCCAAGTTCATTTGTATCTAGACATTTATACGTCTAGATTCATTTTAGAATTATAAAACAAAAAATTATAAAATTTACAAAAAAATCATTAAAGTTTATTAAATTTATAATAATTATTAGAAATAATTTAAAAATATTTTACTAAAACCTTTAAAATTTATAAAAATAATTTATCGCTCATATTTGATTTGCTTGCCACTAGATGAGCTTTCTTTCTCACAAGTCTTCTTAATCTCCTTTTCTTCCTTTTTGTCTTTATAGATTTCCTCTAGTCTATCCCATATTTCCTTGACACTTCCACATGAGGAAACTTTGTTGAAAACTTTATTTACTCATAGCACAAAGGAGTGTGTGTATAACCTTAGAGTTTGATTAAGCCTTTGCATTGTCATTTGCATCCCATCTTTCTTCCTCCTTAAGTACCTCTAGTGGACCTCTTGAGATAAGCTTCCAAGCACTATAATCAAATGCTTGGACAAAGAATTTCATCCTCACTTTCAAATTGGAGCGGTTTTCTTCATTTAGGAGTGAAGGACACATGATGGAATGATCTTTTTTGAAAGTTGTTGACCTTGACTCAAATGTCATCTTTAAACTTGGTATTTTTTCATTGTATCTGTAACACCCCTTACCCGTATTTGATGCCAGAATAGGGTACGAGGCATTACCGGAATTACAAATTTATTTATCAGACATTTTATTTTATCTAGCATTTATATTTGAAACCAATCAAAATCAAACATATTGTCCCTTAAACATATTTATTTTTCTCGACATGTCTTACTTGAATTTATTACTCGTTTCATCATACTTAATTACCTTGTATTAACATATTAAAGATAATCACATATTTACATGTCATGATAAATATCATTCACTTGCCGTTTCTTCATAAACATAAACAATTAATTCATCATATCAATATTTCACGTACCATCAACTTATATTTCCTTATATCACATAATTAAGTTACACGAACTTACCTGGTTAAATTTGCAGAAATATCAAGATTCAGGGGCACTTTGGAAATTTTTTATTTTCATTGATTTTTCAATCAATCTTAATCTAAATTAATAATTTCATTCAATTTTGAAATTTTAAATAATAAAATAATCTATTTCATGCAAATTGGTCATTTCCACATTTTTACAAAATTAATCATAATTTTTTACTTTTATTCAATTTAGTCCCTGAGCCTAAAACATTACAAATTAGCCTTGCTAGCTGAATATTCATACATATTTTCCTCCTCCTCCTCCTCTCCATTCCACATCCTTAATGTATATAACATGCTATAAGTAATATTATCAACAATTTCACTAATTACTCGTATGTATATTCAAAACTGTCCATTTGAGTTATAGTTACTAAATTATTTATATCTTGAGCTACAGAATTTGAAATTAAGATCCGCTAATTTTATTTAAAACTAGACTCACATACCTTCTTACTATAATTTTTTTAGAATTTTTGGTGTGGCCAATTAATACAGTTTATTAGTTAACTTCTCCCCTGTTACACAGTCCGATGGCTCTGACCTTTATTCACTAAAAATCAATTATCTCATAGTACGATTTTCATATAATATTTTCGATTATTTCTAATGAAAATAGACTCATTAAAGAATACAAAAATATAAATTATAACTCATAGTTATTTTTCTACAAATTTTAGTGAATTTCTAAAGTAAGAATAGAGGATCACGAAGTTATTCTAAACCAGTCTTACAAAAATTTAAATATCTCAAAATATAGACTTCCTTTGATTTCTATGTTTCTTTTATATGAAAATAGACTCAACAAGCTTTAATTTCATATCTCACTCAACTTCTAATTCGATTTATACAATTTTTGGTGATTTTTAAAAGTTAGACAACTGCTGCTGTCCAAAACTGCTTTAGTGTAACATGTTGATTTCTATTTTGTCCCTAATTCCACAATTCATACAATTCAGTCCTTGCTGAATTAATCCCTCAATTGAGTTAATTTTCTCATTTAATACTTTTATCTATTATTTTAAACTACTTCTTAACCTTTGAAATCAGAATTTTAACACTAGGCCTTAATTTTAGCTATTTCACAATTAGGTCCTAAAACCAATTTTCATCAATTTCACTTGATAAATTCATCATATAACAAAATTAAAGCTTCAAATCAATATTTATTCATCATATTCTTCCAGCACTAATCCACATCAACTTTAAAAATTATCCATAGAATCATAAACTAATGAATTAATAAGTTGGACCCAATTGTAGAAAGTCCAAAAACATAGAAAGTTCAAGGAGAAAGTAAGTATTAAACTTACATGAAGCTTGAGTATGAAAACCAACTTGAACTCTCTTCCATGACTGTTTTTCAGCTGAAGAAAATGAAGAGAAATGAAGAGAATTCTCCAGATATTTCAATTTGATCCCCTTTTTATTTAACTAATTTTGGAAATTTTCCAATTTTTCCCCTTTTTTTCTTTCTCTTCTCTTCTTCTTTCTTTCCTTCCCCTGCTCTCTGCTTCGTTTGGGTTTCTGTTTCTATTCTCTTTTTTTTTCTTTGGTTTATTATATAATATAATATTATAATAATATAATAATATAATATAATATAAATATATAATATAATAATATACTTTAAAAAAAATCTCAGATTTTCTTACGTTACACCGCCTCAACTATACAAAATGGTATAATTACCATTTTGATCCTTCATAATTTCTTTTAATCTATAATTTAACTTTTACTTTCATTTCAATTTAGTCTTTTTCATTTAATTTTCTACCCAAACGTTAAAATTTTCTAACGAAAGTTTAATAATAACTTAATGACACTCCATAAATATTTTTAGAAATATTTATGGCTCACTTTATGAATTCAAGGTCTCAATACCTCTTTTTTGGCCCAATTTTTCTAATTAATTCTTTTAGTTCACAAAATTCACTAATTTTAAAAAAATTTCTAAAATCACACTTAACTTATAATTATCGATTAACAAAGTTTTCTAACTTTTCGTCAGATTTAGTGATCTCGAATCACTGTTCCAACACTATTAAAATTGGGCTGTTACAGTATCACCTCTCTTGGTGGTGAAACCTTTGATAGAGAACTAGCTTTAATACCAATTATTAGGCCTGTAAATTACTAAGAAGGGGTGAATTGGTATTTTAAAAATTTCTACAAACTTTTCTAAATGATAAGGAAAGGGAGAAAAAGCTTGGACAATTCGATTTATAGTAGTTCAACCCCAATTGCCTACCTCTACTACCTTGGTATACCTCAACTAAGGATTTCCCAATTCACTATACTTGAATTTCTTCCTTTTAAGGAAAATGTATAACCTTTACAATCACTATCTTTTTCACAAGGCTAAGATAGAACATTTCCTCTAGTTTTTATGGCTTAACTAACATTTCCTCTAGTTTTTATGGCTTAACTAAAACCCTTTAGCTTTTGTGGCTAAACTAGAAATCTTTTACTAGGGGTGAGTGTTCAATCGAATCGAATCGAATGAAAAAATTTCGAGTTAATCTAGTTGCCTAATCCTATTTTATCATCCTAACTCTATTTGAAATTTTCTCGAATCAAGTTGAGTGAGATGGAATTTCAATCGAATCGAATATATTTATTTGAGTTAAATTAAAAAAATGACTTTGGATCCTTATAACCATTTTCACCAACTGTAATCAAATTTGTTATTAATTTTCATCTCCTCATAATTTATTTATTAATATTTTATATACGTGTTAGCTTCTTTGCTTGCTTAGTTGCTTCAATTATCTTCCGCCTTTGTCAATATGTATTTTGAAATTAAAAATATATTAAATATAAAATGTGATTTTTAATAAAAGTTATCTTAAAGATAAAATGTGAAATTGATACCAACATAAAATTTTAACACGAATATTTTATATGGCGTTAATAATTCAATTTTAATGAAATTTATAAAGATTTAATATTATTAAACAATTAAATAATATAAATGGTATAAAATGTGAAATTTAATTAATAATATAAATAGTAGATATAAATAAAAATTTTTTATAGAAGATATAAATAAAATTATTACTAGTTAGGTTTAGGATTTTTTTATGATTTTTATTTTGGGGTAAAGGTGAAAAGTAAAAGTTTAGGGGAAAATAAAAAGTTGTGAGGGTTGGGGAGTAAAATTTTGGGGAAAAGTAAACGGGGAAAATATAAAGAAAAATTAGGGTGAAAATGAGTTTGGGGTAGATGGGGGGTGGGATGGGAGAGGAGTAAAAGTATTGGGGAATTTAAAAAGGTTTGGGGGTTTGGGGTAAAAATGTGAAAATGCAAAATATTTTAATAAGAGTTATCATAATCCCTACTTTGGTTTATTCGATGATGCACTTCAGTGCTAGTTTGGTGTGTTGGTTGCATGATTCGAGTATCCATTTGAGTCCGAGTCGAGTTAATAGGGGGTACAAATAATAAGTTAGTAAATAATTATGATAATATTTAATAATATTGTAACACCCAATACTCGACCCGATCTCCGAATCCGAGCTATAGTGTGCCACATTCGTTGCCAAGGCAACTACAATTAATTTAGATGTGAATACACATCACAATTCATATAACTTACTTATGAGTTGAAACCAGAAATGAATTGCGTGTTTGAATAGAAATGAACAGAATGAATAGGAAAGAGAAATGAGAAATACTTAGGAATGATTATGGTTTAACACTCAGGAATGATTATGGTTTTCTCATAAATGGAGAAATAGAGTCATTTAGAAATGAATGTAGGTTTCCAAATATGGAAATGGAAATGGAAATGATCCATTTGCAATCCTATATGGATTACTTAAAGAATAATCGGAAGAATGGGTTTATGTTTTTGGATTATTTTAAAGCCCGAAAAAAAATAAACCATTCGGTCATAGTGAACATGTTGAATTGTGAAATATTGAACATATTTTTTTCAAAATTTTACTAGGGGTAAAATCATCAAAAATTTTGTTAGGGGTAAAATATAGATGAAAAATTTGTTTCATATATAAATATTAAATTTTATTTTAGGAAATAGAGAATTTGAGTCAGATTGGATCATATTATAGAGTACTGGTCAAAAAGGTCAGTAAGTATTCATAATTGGACCCAATGTGAAAGAGGCCCAAAAATCCCTCATAGACATGAAGGGGCGACAACCCTAATAGGAATACTAGGGTGTGTTGTCCACCCTAGTCCTACTGTAGGATATTGTTTTCTATTTGAAATAAACCACTATAACTCAACAAGGGTTCTACCTTCTCTTCATATAAATAAATGGCACTTGTAGAACTATTATGACAAATTTGAGAGATTGTTATTTTGTCGAAAAATAAAGATAATTTATTTTCAACTATTACATATATTTTCCGAAATAACAATTCTACCGGTTTCTATTAAGAAGAGAGAATTTTCGTTTTCACCCCAAAAGGAGAGAAAACTTTTTCTAGTTCTGTGTTTTGATTCAATTGGTTTGAGCCCACACTCGATGTAGTTCATGGTACAAGAATAGCGAAGAAGATCATTTGGTTGAAAGTCGGGTATAACTAATGTTCGCTAAGCCAAAAACACAAATACGAATTCAATTAAGGTTTATCATTATAAATATCACAAACCTGGTCGGTTTTCAAAATTTTAATTTTCTATTGTGCAAGAAAACTGTTTTCAAACCAGTTTTTTTCCAACACACCTTGTGTGCCAATATGCGCTTGTGTGCCAGTGTGCACTTAGTGCCAGGATGGACTTCATGTGCTAGTATGCGCTTTGTGCACTAGTATGTACTTTATGTACCATTTACCCTATTTTGATTTATTTGATGATGCACTTCGGTGCCAGTTTGGTGTGTTGGTTGGACGATTCAAGTATCTGCCCGAGTCAGAGTTAGGTTAATAAGGGCCATATCATAAGTTGGTAAATAATCTGAATATGGTAATATTTGATACTATTGAACCAATCAAGTAACTATGTGAATTGCAATAAAGAAGATATATGGTCATATTTTTAAATAAGTTGTTGTTAGCTCGATAAATCAAACTGAAATCGCCAAGAGGGGGTGAATTGGCCTTTAAAAAATTTGGTGGAAGCAAAGAGAGAAAATGAAACAATGGACACAAAGATTTAGAGTGGTTTGGCCCCAATTGCCTACTCCACTATCTTAGCTTTCCACCACTAAGGATTTTCCCAAATTCACTAATCTGCTCCACCTTTGAGGACAAGGTTTAACCTTACAACTCCATTAAAATTTCTACTCAAATCTTAAGAACAAATCCTGTCAAGGAATTACAAAGAAGCAAACAAAGAAATAATATTCACAAGATCTGAGTGTTTGCCAATTAATAACAAATAAATAAGAATACACTTGAGATAAAGAAAAATAATAAAATCTCACAAGTGTGCACAAGAAAAAAATGTGAAAGAATTGAGCACAAAGGTTGTTTGATTGATCTTTAAGCTTTGATAATCTCCCTAATTGTTGTAGGGTCTTTGGAAGTTGGTATTTATACCCTCTAATTGATTCCCAACCATTGAGGTTGTTGTGGTAGTCAATAGAGTCGTTGGGGATGTGAAAACTAGAGCATTTAATACACTTGCAACAATGAGTATCGATACCAGATAAAAGTGTATCGATATTTTTTTGCAATAAATGCTAAATTCAATTACCGTTGGAGTTTAACTATCGATACCAAAATAATTTTTGTTGATACTTTATGAAATTGTATCGATACCGTATCAAGACTTTGTTGATTTTGTGAAAAACATAATGCCATTTTGGTATCATTTATTTAAAGGGTATCTGTAGAAGCCCATTTTGCCCGGGCTGAAATAAACCATAAATAATAAATGTTTTTAACAGTCCATATTACTAACCCAACACCAACAGACAACCCAAAATTAAGACCCAAACCCGAATAACAAGTCCCAAAATAAACTAAACCCTCAGACCCAATCTTAACCCAGCCTTTAGCCCAAACCTACACGGTCCAGTGACTAAGCAGAACCAGCTAAAACCTAGTGTTTCTTGAAACCCTAGGTGCCGCAAGTAGGGGTTACCCCAATCGTCGTCCAACAAGAGTCCAATAGTCACGCCGCTTCAGCCGGGGACAAATTGTTGCACCATAGTCTCGTCAGGCCCCTGATCGTGTCTTGATTCAGGCCCGAATTACCATCGTCGCGAGATCTCGAATCTGCAAAAAAGGAAATCTCAGCAGGAAAAGGAAAGAAGAAGATACGAAAAGATATGTTTTCCTTCTTTATTTCATTTTTTGGGTTATAAAACCCTTTTGAAAAATCTGTAAAGGGGGGATTTTTTGGAGAGACAAAAATATACACACAGAGAGATTATTTTTAGAAAAAGATACAAACACAAAAATCAGTAGGGGAAAGCATTGTCACAAACTCAGAGAAATAAAAATCGAGTTCACTGAGGTGATTTTCTTAAATTTCATACTATTTATTTTATTATTATTATTTATTTATCTATTTATTGCATATATAACCACTGTTTTTAAAAATAAAAATAAAAAGGGAGAGACGTTTACCCTTCAGAAGCGATCGGATTCGGGAGTGTTGGGCCTCCGGCCACCGTCCATGAACGCGCGTGAGGAGCGTGGCTCCAAAACCAGTAAACGGAGTCTGGGCTGGAGGATGAACATTTCAGAGAGTATTTCAGATTTTTTTTTTTTTAAACTGGGTGGAAATGAATTTTTTGGTAATAAAAATGGTATATATAACTAAAATAGAACGACGTCGTTTTTCACTGGTAGGATCCGCGCGCCGACCCGATGACCCGACAAAGATCTGCGCATTTTATTATGCTAATAGTTTATTTATTTATTTAGTCCTTCCACAATTCTATCATTTTTAAATCAGTCCGATTCGCATTTTCATATTTATAAAATTAACCCTGACAGTTTACTTTTATTACATTTTAACCCCTAGTTTATTTATAAATTATTATTTCTATTGTATAAATTATTATTTATTACTTACATTATAAAATTGGCATATTATTGTTTTATGTAATTTAAATTATTATTTTATTTTAATTATATTTTATTTCTGAGTTATTTTAATATCTATATACTATAATATATATTTTAAATTTTTTATATAATATTATATTATATCATATATTTAGTTAAAGTTATTTACAAAATATTCCGTTTACAATATTCTTTTTATATTTTTAAAATCATTATATATTTTTATACATTGTTTATATTATTTATATGTTCATAGTTAATTGTGTTGTTCATTATATTTGTCTAATCCTCATTAAATATTTGTAAATGACTTTAGTATAGGAATTATTATTTGTTGCATTTTGTATGATATATTATTGTTTATATTAAATGTTAATGCACTGTAATTACCTTTAATATGTATGTTGATAGTATATAAATACAATGTTGTCACATTGTTGTTATTTAAATAGAAAATCCATTTTCGCAAAACTATCATTTTTTTAAAAGGTTTTTTTATTTTAAAATAAGGCAATGTTTTGGTATTTAGAAATTCGGGAAATAGTGCCCTAACGTACTGGGTTGCGATTTTCCGTTTGGCTAAATAACTAAATACCCTTTTCAAGTTTTGTAAATAATGAGATGGTTTTGATTTCGAAGGTTCTTAAATATCGTGTCTTAACGTACTGGATGTGATATTTATATTCCTTCGGAACAAGAAAGTCTCAAATTTTAACGTAGATTGCTCAAAGTTTTTTAGAAATCATATTTTTAAATAGTTTTTAAATTTCAAACATTTGGACATGATTCAATCGATTATGGGCGTTACGAGGGTGCTAATCCTTCCTCGTACGTAATCGACTCCCGAATCGATTTTCTGGTTTTTCGTAGACCAAAATTAAATGTTTTAAAATAAAACGTTTTACAAGGTGATCCGATCACACCTAATAAAAAAAGATTGGTGGCGACTCCCATTTTCATTTTTAAAAAAGGTCGATCCCCGTTTTTAAATGAAGATTTTATAATGGTTTGACAGCTTGGCGACTCCGCTGGGGAAACAAGAGAGTCAAGCCATAAAATTGATAATTTCATGTCCTTTTGTTCGATTTTAAAAATCTGGTTTAAAAATTATGATCTTTTTTATTTGCATGCGATTCTGTTTACATAAAATATCTTCGCATTGCATTTGCATGACCGCTGTGGTAACACCCTTAAGTGGGAACGAGAAGCTACTCCTTCGTGAGGTTTTCACCTCCGTGCAGGATAGTGAAACGTTTCCGGAATACATCCGTACTTATGTTTTCGTGAGGTTTTCACCTCCGTGCAGCCATAGGTTAATGTATTCTCCTAAACTGAACTCGATCCATATGAGCCTTTAATGGGTGAGGATCGAGGAATCTGCAGTTTTAGAACTAAACCACATGTAGAAAACCTAAGGGCCTACCCTATGTAGAATCATGTCAAACCCTAGTGGTCACCCTGATAGGTTCTATGTTATTTATTTTCCTATGCTAATGGGGTTTTTTTTTGTTTTGATTGCATTGCATTCCCATCATAGAAAAGAGGTGTTGATTTCAAATTCGATTACTAAATAGAAAAGTTGGTCATAAGAAAATGGATTTTTTGACAAAGTGAATTATAATACGGTCGTCCGAATATAGTCCAAGTGAATACAACGAGAGAAGACTGATAGTCCGTGAAGGAATACAAGACCTTATCACTAAAGGATTCATGTTGATAAAACTATTCGAAGATTACTACGTCTCGGCATTCTTGACGAAGCTAACAAGTGAACAGGAGTCGTGGTTCAGATCAAGCAAAAGGAGCTAGAAGAAGCATCTATTAGAAGTTTGCAAGACTTGACTTTTGCGAAGAAGGGATTTATGTTTTCACTTGGACTATGAGGACAAGGCCGTGTATGCGATCCGTTTTGTGTAAAGAAATTTATTTTCTAGTAAAGTTTTTCTAATGTAACTGAATTCAGAGTCAACGTCTCTCTTTCTTTGCATTCATGCATTTGCATTACATAACATCATATACATTCAAATTCGTAGAGAGAGTTTAATTAGTTTAAATTATAGGAGAGAGAGAAAAAGAAAATCTGGAAGCTGAACATCCTTACGATACACGAGCAAAGTCAAGGAAAATGGACCAAAGGATGGAATAATTCCAAAGAGACAGTCAAGACCAGATGCAAGAGCAGATGGCAAAGCTCCAACAGGAGATGAAGGACCAAATGTTAGAGGCCCAAAAGAACATGATGGCCCAGATGGCCCAGATGATGAGTGGGATAGTAGAAAAAGCAAAAGGTTCTATAGTTAATACTGAGGACAATGAGGATTTCCCTAGAGGATTCACTCTAACACTTGAAGAATACCCCAGAAGGCCACCTGTCACAATAAGGCCTCAGCAAGGGCAAGTCGACCTTTGGAATGCCTCACAATTTTCAAGTTGGTATGGGATCCCACCCGGAGACAACCCAACTAATCTGTTGTCCCCGACTTAGACATGGTGAAGGAGAGGGATCAAAGCGAATCTGCAAAAGCAGTTAGAGAATCACTGTAGGTGGTTGGAGGAAAAAGTCAAGGCTTTGGAAAATGCCGACCATCATCACGGTATCGATGCCAAGGATTTGAGTCTGGTCCCAAATTTGGTGCTTCCTCACAAATTCAAGATGCCAGAATTTAAAAAGTACAATGGAACTATTTACCCTGAAGCTCACATCACTATCTTCTGTAGGCGCATGACTGGACATGTAAATAATGATCAGCTCTTGATTCATTATTTTCAAGATAGTTTGACGGCGGCAACTTCTAGATGGTATAATTAACTGAGTCGCACAAATATTAGTTCATGGAGAGACTTAGCTCAAGCTTTCATGAGGCAGTATAATCATGTTACGGACATGACGCCTGATAGAATCATGTTGCAAAACATGGAAAAAAGGGCAAATAAAAGCTTCATGCAATATGCGCAGAGATGGAGGGAAATAGCCATGCAAGTTCAACCACCTCTTTTGGAGAAGGAGACCACTATGTTGTTTATCAACACTCTAAAAGCGTCATTTATCACTCATATGATAGGAAGCACCACCAAGAGCTTCGCAGATATAGTTATGGCAGGAGAAATGATCGAAAATGCCATAAGGGGTGGTAAGATCGAAGCAGGAGAAACCATTAGGAGACCTGCTTCTCGGAAAAAAGAGAGTGAGGTAAATAATGTGAGTACGTATAACAAAGGGTACTCAAAAACAGTTACTATTAATCAGCCAAAAGTAGTTACCGTTGGGCAACAAGGGGCGACAAGACAGGAATCAGTTCTCAAACAAAATACCGACAAAATCCAATTTACGACAATCCCTATGACGTATAAGGAGCTGTATCATACTTTGTTAGAGGAACGTATGTTGTCCCATTTTTATTTACAACCATTACAACCCCCATATCCTAAATGGTACGACTCTAACGCTCAATGTGATTACCATGCAGGAATAACGGGGCATTCAATAGAAAATTATAATGCTTTTAAGAGGGTAGTTGAGAAGCTCCTTAAGTTGAGATTTATTAAGTTGAATGATACACCCAATACAGAGAACCCATTGCCAAATCATGGGGATAAGGGAGAGAATGCGATTGGGGAAAATCTAACAAAAAGGATCAATGGAGATATCTCAGAAGTAAAGGCCTCGTTAAGAATAACTTGGAGGGAAACGGCGAGAAATGGGTTAATGAAATCAAGTCTCAAGGGAAGAAATGATGAACCAAGAAACTACTGTGAGTTCCATGAAGCTGATGGACATGAAATCCAAGAATGTGCTAAGTTTCGAGCATTGATACAAAGCCTTATGGATAATAAGGAGCTAGAGTTTTATGAAGAAGACAAAGAGGGAGGACATATACATGCAACTAAGGGGGAATCGACAAGTCAAAAAGTCAATTATCCGAAAATCATTATCTCCCAACCGAGGAATATAGAAGGCGAAACACAAATCAAGCCTAAAATCATAATTCATAGACCTATATCCTTTCCTTATAAGGATAACAAGATGGTTCCATAGACCTACAATTGTAATATAGTGACACCGAAAATAAAAATCTCAGCTAATACTTCCAAGGAGGTCTAAAGAGAGGGATCTTATACATGAAGTGGAAGACGCAACGACTCGATAAACGCCAGAACGGAACCAACAAAGGCAAAGGATGTGCTAATCGAGCCTAAAGAAGAGCTAGAAAACCTTATCAATGTACCTATGAAAGAAGAAGAGGCTAAAGAATTTTTGAAATTTTTAAAGCACAGTGAATATAGTGTGGTGGAGCAATTGCATAAACAACCAGCTCGTATTTCGGTGTTAACCTTACTTTTAAGTTCGGAAGTTCATCGAAAAGCTCTGATGAAGGTGTTGAATGAGACATATGTTACTAAAGACATATCTATTAATAAACTTGACCGATTAGTTAGTAACATAAGTGCCGACAATTTTATTTCCTTCAGTGATGATGAGATTCCATCTAGGGGTATGGGGTCGACTAAGGCCCTACATATAACTACTCGTTGTAAAGGATATACTTTACTAAGCATGTTGATTGATAATGGATCAACCTTGAATGTTCTACCATTGTCGACACTAAAGAAGTTGCCAATAGATAGTTCTCATATGAAGGCGTGCCAAAACATAGTGAGGGCGTTTGATGGTACTGAGAGAAGGGTGATGGGGAGGATTGACATACCTTTGCAGATTGGCCCAAACACATATGAGGTGGACTTTCTAGTGATGGATATAAAGCCCTCATACAATTGCTTGCTGGAAAGGCCATAGATTCATTCAGCAGGAGCAGTGCCCTTATCTCTTCATCAAAAACTAAAGTTGGTGACGGATGGTCGACTGGTCACTATAAATGCGGAAGAGGACATTATAGCGACTGTTACCAATGATGCGCCATATGTAGAGACAAATGAGGAGGCCATTGAATGTTCTTTCCGTTCTTTAGAGTTTGTCAATGCAACATTCATCTCAGAAGGGAATAAAGTCCTTGTGCCTAAGATATCCAAGACCACGAGGATGGGTTTACAAATGATGGTGGGAAAAGGAGCCTTACTAGGGAAAGGATTGGGCAGATACCTCCAAGGGGAGATTTAAATGCCATTACTAAAAGAGAAAATGGATCGTTTTGGCTTGGGTTTCAGGATGGATGTTTGACAAAGAAGGAAGGACACAGAGAAGAAGCAGGAGAGGAGAAGGGCACGCTTGAATGGAAAAGATGCCCAGTGGGAACCAATGATATTCCCACACATATCCCAGACCTTTGTATCAGGAGGGATAATTCACCCTGAGAGAGGGTTATTAGAAAGCCCTCACATCAATACCATACATGAGAAAGGAATGGGACAAAGGAACCTGATGGGCATTTGCCCTTATGAACCTGGAGGCATTCTAGACAATTGGACTGCAGAGGAGCTCCTTGTAATTTTTAGGAATTACACAGAGTAATACTCAGAACGCTTTGTTGTTTTCTAGCCTAGGAAAAATAAAGATCTCTTTGTGAAATAGGCTTATGTTCAGAACTTATTATTTTAATAAAATACATTTTGGATAATTAAATTGAGTAAATATTCTTTCATTTCATTCTTTTGACATTCTAATTTCTTCTCAAATTGTATATTCTTTCATTCATATCATGTGAATATTTGTCCCCAAATTCGTTTTACATTTTTTCACACCCATCACAGGTCCCTAGATATCAATGGCATAAGCAACGATATTATGGATCCAGAAGTCCATTTTGAGCAGGACATGTGTTTAGAGGAATCTCGGGATTTTGAAGGTGACCGAGATTGCGATTTATCTCCAGATTTGTTGAAAATGGTAAAACAAGAGGAGAAACAGATTTTGCCCCATGAAGAAGAAATAGAGAACATAACCTTAGAAGAAGGAAAAGTTGTGAAAATTGGGACGCTCATAGCCAAGAAGACAAGACAAGATCTTATTGAGTTATTGCGAGAGTTCAAAGATGTCTTTGCGTGGTCATACCAAGATATGCCTGGGTTAAGTACTGATATTGTGGTACATCGCCTTCCCATTAGAAAAGAATGCAAGCCAGTTCAGCAAAAGCTAAGAAGGATGAGGCCTGATATAGTATTGAAAATAAAAGAAGAGGTCCAGAAATAGTTTGATGCTGGTTTTCTACGAGAGGTCAATTACTCTGAATGGGTTGCCAACATTGTTCTAGTCCCTAAGAAAGATGGAAAGGTCCGAATGTGCGTCGATTACAGAGATCTAAACAAAGCTAGCCCAAAGGATAGTTTCTCTTTGCCGTATATTGATACGTTAGTGGATAATATGGTAGGATTTTTATTGTTTTCTTTCATCGATGGCTTTTCAAGATACAATCAGATCAAGATGCATCCTGAGAATATGGAGAAAACTACCTTCATAATACTGTGGGGTACCTTTTGCTATAAAGTGATGCCTTTTGGACTAAAGAATGCTGGGGCAACATATCAAAGAGCAATGGTAACATTGTTCTACGACATGATGCACAATGAAATTGAGGTATATGTTGATGATATGATTGCCAAATCTCGAACAGAAAAAGAACACATTAAAGTCTTGAAGAAGTTATTTTTGAGATTGAAGAAATTTCAATTGAAACTCAATCCGGCAAAATGTATTTTCGGAGTTCGATCAGGAAAATTACTGGGATTTGTGGTCAGTAAGAAAGGAATAAAAGTTGACTCCAGCAACGTCAAAGCGATATAAGAATTACCTCCACCACGCATTCAGAAAGAAGTTCGAGGTTTCCTTGGAAGGCTGAATTACATTGCTCGATTTATTTCACAATTACTGAGAAATGTGATCCCATATTTCGTATTCTCAAGAAACACAATCTAGGTGTATGGGATGATAAATGCCAGAAAGCTTTTGACAAAGTCAAAAAGTATTTGTCAAATGCACCAGTACTTTCTCCACCTAATCCAGATAAACCATTGATACTGTATTTGTCAGTATTCAAAAACTCCATGGGATGTGTGCTTGGACAATACGATGAGTCAGGAAGGAAAGAAATGGCGATATATTATCTCAGTAAAAAGTTCACTGATTGTGAAATGAGGTATTCGTCGATCGAAAAATTGTGTTGCGCTTTGATTTGGACAACTAGGAGGTTGAGGCAGTATATGCTATATCACACAACATGGTTGACTTCCAAACTTAACCCGTAAAGTACATGATGGAATCCACTACCTTGAATAGAAGAATGGCTAGGTGGCAGATTCTGCTATCTGAATTCGATATAGTGTACGTGAACCAAAAGGCTATAAAAGGAAATGCAATAGCAAACTTTTTGGCTAGTAGAGCTTTGGACGATTATGAACCTTTGAGTTTTGATTTCTCAAATGAAGAGCTGATGTATATGGCAAATACTGAAGATTGTCGGTGGAAGCTAAATTTTGATGGAGCATCAAATGCTGTGGGAAATGGAATTGGGGCAGTCTTGGTATCCCCTGGTGGTGATTATTATCCATTCATATGCAGATTAGATTTTGGCTGTACAAATAACATGGCAGAATATGAAGCATGCATTATGGGACTTCGAGCAGCCTTAGAACGCAAGATCAGAATGCTAGAAGTATATGGGGATTCTGCATTGGTAATTTACCAGCTTAAAGGAGAGTGGGAGACAAGAGATCCTAAACTAATTGAGTATAGAAAGATAGTTCTGAGATTGATTGAGGAATTTGATGACATAACTTTCAATTACCTTCCACGTGATGAAAATCAGATGGCGGATGCTTTGGCGACCTTAGCTTCTATGATCAAAGTAAATAGACCAGAAGATTTGATGTCTATCCAGATGAGTATCTTCGAGGTTCCAGCTCACTGTTATGACATAAAAGAGGAAGAAAGAGATGACCACCCTTGGTATCAAGGTGTATTGTGGTACGTGAAAAGTTGTGAATACCCGGAGAATGCTATGAGAATGAGAAAAGGACTTTAAGAAGAATGGCCTCTGATTATGTCTTAGATGGGAATATCTTGTACAAAAAGAGGAAAGATCAAGTACTATTGAGATACGTTGATACTGTTGAAGCTAAGCAAATCCTTGAAGAAGTTCATGAGGGCGTTTGTGGAACACATGCTAATGGATTCACAATGGCCAGACAAATTGTAATACCCTGAAATAGGGGTAGATTTTTTATTAAATTATTTTGCATAAGTGTGGTCATCATGGTGTTGATTGAGGTATTTTAGGTGCTAGTTATAAGCTAAGGGAAGGCAGAGCTATAGGAGAAATTTTGTTTTTAAGTGTTAATTAGGGGAGCTAGGCTAAGGAGGCTTTAAGAGAAGTTGTTGGGATTTATGACATAAAAAATGCCTTGGTAAAGTGGCTTAAGGCGCCACTTAAAGGCCCTGAAGTAATGCCAACATGGGCTGGGTTCAAACAATGGCGACAAGTGGTGGTTTATTTTGTTTTTGGCGTTAAGGGGAACAAGATGAAGGATGTCTTAAAAGAAATTGGGTGGAACATGTCACAAAAGCGCTACTGGTAAAGTGGCTTGGACGCTTCTTGGAAAGGGTGCTTGGGGATGAGGTTCGATTCACGTGGCGCAAGGTGGGGTTTTATTTTTAGCTTTTGGCGTTAAGACAAGGGGAGCTAGGGAAGGAGGCTTTAAAAGAAATCGAGGGGAGTTTATAACACAAAAAGAATCAGCAACAGAGTGGCTTGGGGGCGCTACCTACAGCAAGGGTTCCAGCAGGTCTTAAGTTCGAATCGTGGTGGCAACAAATGGGTGTTTTATTTTATTTTTGGCTTTTCGTCAAGGTGGAGAGAAGTGGGACGGTTATGGGACTTTAAGGATAAGGGATAAGTGTTTTTTTATTTATTTGAAGTGATAAAATTGGTTTTTATTTGTTTTAAATATTAAGATAAATGTTGGTTTATTCAAGATATTTTGAATAAGTGTGGATTATTTTAGAGATAAGAGATAATTGTAGATTTATTTTATTTATTTTGAATAGATAAAGAAGAGATAAAGTATGGATTTTATTTATTTTAGTCTAAATAGGATAAGAGATAAAGATTGGCTTAATTCAAATTATTTTGAATGAGTTTGGGAGAGAAAAATAGGTCTTAGAATTTGAGTAGTATAAGTAGGGTGTTCATCCTTTGGCCATCCTTTCCTTCATTTTATTTCCTTTTGTCGAAAATTTGTTTGTTCATCTTTTAATCTCCATTGTCAAATTCTTCTACTTTTCCTTATTCATCTTTTATTTCTTCCAACCCCAAATCCCTTGTAGCCGAATATTTCTTGTGATTTAAAGCCTTAGTAGAACCTTGTAAGTGCTTTTTTCTATTTGTATTTTTCTTTTATTAATAACCATAGCCGAATCTCAAAGGAGGTCGTATTCTTTTTCTTCTATCGCAAGTTCTAAAAGCCGGGATCCATTCTCTCTTATCCTCTTCAAGCAACGTGTAGTGGTAAGTAGTTCTCTCCTAGCAATCGGTTATGGGGTTTCTTTCCATTAAGGTGCCGAAATCAAGTGTAGAGGCCTTGATTTCTTTGGATGGCGAATGTCCATTAAGCTATTTTATGTGTGTTTTGTGTAGCCGATATTAAGGAGCGATAAGGAGTTCTTCGGATTGAAAGCATCAAGGTAAGTAGTATGTGTTATTCGCCAATGGCCACTATTCATGGATTTATGTATTAGTCGATCTTTAACATATAGTATATAGGGAGTTCGGCAGTTTCAAGAGCAAGAGCGATTTGGGTTTTGGTAAGTAATGCGATTTGGCTAAAGGGTGCATTCATAAATATTCATGTGTTAAAGCCGAACCTAACATCTAGTATGTAGGGATTTCGTCAACTTCATAACCGGTGGTGATTCGGGAATAGTTAGCAAGGTAAGTGGTGGTTAGCATTGACCTTAGGCCATTTTTGGTATCTAAGTGGCTAATCGATTACATCCATGATGGATTAGGGGCTAATCGGCGAGCATAAGGGCAAGTTTCGGATTCTAGATTGTGTTAGATTCAATAGATCGAATCTCGCTAAATAATCAGGTGCGTAGTTATCGCACTGTCTCTTGAATGATTATATGTGTTATTTAATGTATGTGTATAATGAGAATAATAGCCGAAATAAGGGCTAAGATTGTGAATACCAGTGGTGGGCGATTGAATAATTAGGTCAGTGATTTACGATAATAAATGATTATTGATGAATGTATGAAAATGTGGTGGCATGTGATGTATATTTGTTTCAAGTGATATGTTGCCATGATACATATATATATATATGCATAGGACTTGGGATGTGACTATCGAAGGAAAAGGGTGTACATTATGTGCGTGGTCTAATGTTAGCCTTGTGCTACATTAGCGCTTGATGTTAGCTATGTGCTTCATCAAGGGAGGTGCTGGCTAGGTGCCACATCTCGGCGGTTGATGGCTGTGTGCATCACCGTAGACTGATTGATATGTGGGATCACTTAGGTGATCGGTGGCTCAGCCACGGCCTTGAGCAGCAAGTCTGCCAAGGTAAGATATGTGGATCACTTATGTGATCGGTGGTGGATTAGCCACGGCCTTGGGCAGGGAGTCTGCTAAGGTAGGTGTAATGGATGGACTTAGGTTGGGTTGGGCTTCATAATTGCATATTTATGGACTGTGTGGATATGGGCCAAGCCCATATGTGGAGACATGTGAAATGGCTATGCATGAGTCTATTGACTCACCCAAATTTTACCAACATTTCGGTGATGCATAAAGCTTGGACCGGTCAAAGGGATCTGAGGTGGCCCATCTGAAGTTATTTTATGCCATGCGAAGTTGATTTTCCTTATTTTTATATATTTTATATTATCGATTATTTTGGGAATTTATTTAATGTAATAAGGGCCACTTATAGTACTTGGAAACTTTATTTATGGTTTTGAAGTTTATTTTATTATCGAACTAATAATGGGAAATATTTTTGGATTTAATTTATATTACAATAACATATGTAAAAGTTTTAATCCGGGAATTTATACCGACTAAATTTTCAATGGGCTTTTAAATACATAATGTTTTTCCAAGGACAAAAATTTATACGTTTTCACCTTTAAGTCAAATTCTTTCAAAACATCTTTCCGTAGTGACATACCAGATCCGGTCAAGGCTCGTGGGCCGGGTTTGGGGGTGTTACACAAATAATGAGATTTGGATATTATTGGTCTACCATGGAAGGAGACTGTATCAACTATGCCAAGAGATGTCATAAATGCCAGATTTATAGAGATAAAATTCATGTGCCTCCGTCACCTTTGCATGTTATGATTTCCCCATGGCCATTCTTCATGTGGGGCATGGATGTTATTGGGTCAATCTCACCAAAAGCTTCAAATAGACACTGATTCATCTTCGTGGTAATTGACTACTTCACGAAATGGGTAGAGGCTGCTTCATATGCTAATGTTACTAAATCAGCAGTTAGTAGATTCTTAAAGAAGGAGATTATTTGTCGATATGGAATGCCTGAGAGGATCATATCAGACAATGTGCTGAACTTGAACAATAGCTCGATAGCAGAAATTTGTAACCAATTTGGGATCAAACATCATAACTTGTCTCCATATCGTCCGAAAATGAATGGGGCAGTGGAAGCGGCTAACAAAAACATCAAGAAGATAGTGGGGAAAATGACTGAGACTTACAAGGATTGGCATGAAAAACTATCGTTTGCACTCTATGCTTATCGGACGTCTGTCAGAACCTCTACTGGGGCAACACCTTATTCGTTGGTTTATGAGATGGAGGTCGTCCTACCCATCGAAGTGGAAATTCATTCTCTTCGTGTGCTGTCAGAAATAAAGTTGAATGAAGCTGAATGGATTAAAGCTTAGTATGATCAGTTGAACTTGATTGAAGAAAAGAGACTAAGGGCTATTCGTCATAGTCAGATGTACCAGAAATGAATGATGCGAGCCTATAACAAGAAAGTTCGCCCAAGAGAGTTTAATGAGGGGGATCTCGTGTTGAAACAGATCCTTTCAATACAAAAGGATTTTAGAGGAAAATGGATGACAAATTGGGAAGGACCATATGTAGTGAAGAAAGCTTTCTCTAGAGGAGCATTGATCTTGACCGAGATGGATGGAAAAACTTTACCCAATCCTGTGAACTCGGATTCAGTAAAGAAATACTTCACTTGAAAAGGAGAAGAAGCCAAAGTGAAAACCCGGAAAGGGCGCTTTAAGTTCTCAAAAAAAAAGAGGAGAGCCCAAGGTGAAAACCCGCAAAGGGCACCTTGAGACCAAAGGGGTTTTGAGTTGAAAACCCGAAAAGGGCGACTCAAATTCTGCATGGACTAGCAGTCATCTCGCTACACTTAAAACAACAATGAAAGGAAGAATGTTGCATAATGGGGCATCAACAAAATACTTTGGATCTTCTAAACACATATTGAACTCAAGGCAGTCTTCATAAAGTTTGTATATGGAAGCTCAATCTGCTATATCTAGGGCATCTAATTTTTATCTTATTCATTTTACTATCTTTGGATTCTTTTTCTTCTCAAAGGTATGTTCCAGATAATTTTCTTTGTATTCTTTTTATAAATTTATTCAAATTTTAATCCTTCTTTTGTGATTAATTTATTTGTTACCTATTATTCATAAATGTGTTGCATTAAAATAATGATTGACGAACTAATAATTTCACAAAAGAGAAGTTTTACATATTACTTTGGAAATTTCTAGATAAGACAAGGAACCAAAACATGACAATTGTTTAGAATTTTCATGTTCATAGAAATATTTGAGAAAGAACGGTCTAGATAGAGATTATTTCTCCGAATTCTTTGTCCAATTGATAAATAGACGTGATGTCATCAGATCATGACACTTGGAGTGGTATGGTGAACTAAGAAACCCTGAATTGTGGTGGAATAGGTTAAAATTGAAATAAACCCTATACCCTAAAATTTGCAGAAGGATTAGAGTTTTGATTCTCAATGTGGTAGGATGGAGCAAACCTTGTGTTTTCAGGATCCAAGCAAAGTTGACCTGGAAATTACATTGGGACAATCTGGTCAAGCCAAATGTGATTAATGAGCAGAAATAAAGAACAAATGAGTAATAATACCTAGCGTAGGAATCATATTCACAACATTTTTGTATCATAGCAAAATTCATTAGATGCATTTGGTTCATTTCGGTCATTTCATTCTAATCCTAATAATTTTTATGACATGTTACATTCATGTCACTCATAACACATGAAACTGAGTCTACAGGATATGTCCTTCAGTAGACGGTGTAGTGATATCGGTGAAGTTTCAGATCTTATCTTCCTAAAATTGTAGGAAGCAGATCGAAGACATTTTAGTCTTATCTCCCTGAGTAGACTAAAAATAGAAGATTTTATCTCCCTAAGGTTACAGTGGAGCAAATCGAAAGAAGATCTTATCTTCCTAAAGTTGTAGGAAGCAGATCGAAGACATTTTAGTCTTATCTCCCTGAGGTTGCAGTGGAGTAGACTAAAAACAGAAGATTTTATCTCCCTGAGGTTGCAGTGGAGCAAATCGAAAGAAGATCTTATCTTCTTAAAGTTGTAGGAAGTAGATCGAAAACATTTTAGTCTTATCTCCCTGAGGTTGCAGTGGAGTAGACTAAAAATAGAAGATTTTATCTCCCTGAGGTTGCAGTGGAGCAAATCAAAAACAGAAGATCTTATCTTACTAAAGTTGTAGGAAGCAGATCGAAGACATTTTAGTCTTATCTCCCTGAAGTTGCAGTGGAGTAGACTAAAAACAGAAGATTTTATCTCCTTGAGGTTGCAGTGGAGCAAATAAAAAAAAGAAGATCTTATCTTCCTAAAGTTGTAGGAAGCAGATCGAAGACATTTTAGTCTTATTTCCCTGAAGTTGCAGTGGAGTAGACTAAAAATAGAAGATTTTATCTCCCTAAGGTTGCAGTGGAGCAAATAAAAAAAGATCTTATCTTCTTAAAGTTGTAGGAAGCAGATCGAAGACATTTTAGTCTTATCTCCCTGAAGTTGCAGTGGAGTAGACTAAAGATAGAATATTTTATCTCCCTGAAGTTGCAATAGAGCAAATCGAAAATAGAAGATCTTATCTTCCCAAAGTTACAGGAAGCAGATCAAAGACATTTTGGTCTTATCTCCCTGAAGTTGCAGTGGAGTAGACTAAAGACAGAAGATTTTATCTCCCTGAAGTTGCAGTGGAGCAAATCGAAGACAGAAGAGTTAAAAGCCATTCAAAAACGACCAAGAAGTCCAGGCTCCACCAAAACAGGGGAAAATTGGTCCTTTTATAGTCTTTGTTCTATTCTTATTTCACAATAATGAGCAAAGAGGGGCAGCTGTAGAAGCCCATTTTGCCCGGGCTGAAATAAACCATAAATAATAAATGTTTTTAACAGTCCATTTTACTAACCCAACACCAACAGATAACCCAAAATTAAGACCCAAACCCGAATAACAAGTCCTAAAATAAACTAAACCCTCAGACCCAATCTTAACCCAGCCTTTAGCCCAAACCTACACTGTCCAGTGGCTAAGCAGAACCAGCTAAAACCTAGGGTTTCTTGAAACCCTAGGCACCGCAAGCAGGGGTTACCCCAATCGTCGTCCAACAGGAGCCCAACAGTCGCACCGCTTTAGCCGGGGACAAATTGTTGCACCATAGTCTCGTCAGGCCCCTGACTGTGCCTTGATTCAGGCCCGAATTACCATCGTCGCGAGATCTCGAATCTGCAAAAAAGGAAATCGCAACATGAAAAGGAAAGAAGAAGATACGAAAATATATCTTTTCCTTCTTTATTTCATTTTTTGGGTTATAAAACCCTTTTGAAAAATCTGTAAAGAGGGGATTTTTTGGAGAGAGAAAAATATACACACAGAGAGATTGTTTTTAGAAAAAGATACAAACACAAAAATCAGTAGGGGAAAGCATTGTCACAAACTTAGAGAAATAAAAAACGAGTTCACTGAGGTGATTTTCTTAAATTTCATACTGTTTATTTTATTATTATTATTTATCTATTTATTGCATATATAACCACTATTTTAAAAAAAGTAAAAAAGAAGAGACGTTTACCCTTCGGAAGCGATCGGATTCGGGAGTGTTGGGCCTCCGGCCACCGGCCGTGGAGGCGCTTGAGGCGCGTGGCTCCAAAACCAGTAAACGGAGTCTGGGCTGGAGGATGAACATTTCAGAGAGTATTTCAGATTTTTTTTTAAACTGGGTGGAAATGAGTTTTTTGGTAATAAAAATGGTATATATAACTAAAACAGAACGACGTCGTTTTTCACTGGTAGGACCGTGCGTCGACCCGATGACCCGACAAAGATCCGCGCGTTTTTTTATGCTAATGGTTTATTTATTTATTTAGTCCTTCCGCAATTCTATTATTTTTAAATCGGTCCGATTCCCATTTTCATTTTTATAAAATTAACCCTGACAGTTTACTTTTATTACATTTTAACCCCTGGTTTATTTATAAATTATTATTTCTGTTGTATAAATTATTATTATTTATTACTTACATTATAAAAGTTGGCATATTATTGTTTTATGTAATTTAAATTATTATTTTATTTTAATTATATTTTATTTACTGAGTTATTTTAATATCTATATACTATAATATATATTTTAAATTTTTTATATAATATTATATTATATCATATATTTAGTTAAAGTTATTTACAAAATATTCCGTTTACAATATTCTTTTTATATTTTTAAAATCATTATATATTTTTATACATTGTTTATATTATTTATATGCTCATAGTTAATTGTGTTGTTCATTATATTTGTCTAATCCTCATTAAATATTTGTAAATGACTTTAGTATAGGAATTATTATTTGTTGCATTTTGTATGATATATTATTGTTTATATTAAATGTTAATGCAATCAGTAATTGCCTTTAATATGTATGTTGATAGTATATAAATACAATGTTGTCACATTGTTGTTATTTAAATAGAAAATCCATTTTCGCAAAACTATCATTTTTTTTAAAATGTTTTTTTTTTTTAAATAAGGTAATATTTTGGTATTTAGAAATTCGGGAAATAGTGCCCTAACGTACTGGGTTGCGATTTTCCGTTTGGCTAAATAACTAAATACCCTTTTCAAGTTTTGTAAATAATGAGATGATTTTGATTTCGAAGGTTCTTAAATATCGTGACCTAACGTACTGGATGTGATATTTATATTCATTCGGAACAAGAAAGTCTCAAATTTTAACCTAGATTGCTCAAAGTTTTTTAGAAATCATATTTTTAAATAGTTTTTAAATTTCAAACATTTGGACATGATTCAATCGATTAGATACCAATTTTTGGGCGTTACGAGGGTGCTAATTCTTCCTCGTACGTAATCGACTCCCGAACTAATTTTTTGGTTTTTCGTAGACCAAAATTAAATGTTTTAAAATAAAACATTTTACAAGGTGATCTGATCACACCTAATAAAAAAAGATTGGTGGCGACTCCCATTTTCGTTTTAAAAAAAGGTCGATCCCCGTTTTTAAATGAAGATTTTAAAATGGTTTCGACAGTATCAATATTTCAAAATTATTAATACTTGGCCAAAAAGGTATTGATACTTTTTAGCTTGGAGCAATTCTGACTTGTTTGAAAAAACAGTTTGATTTGTTAAAATCATTTTAACTTAGTTAACATCATTTTAACTTGATTTTAAAGTTGTTCCAAAAATTTTCTAAGAGTTCAAAGTAATTATGCAAAATTTTATCTCTTAGACTTTAAATTGAAAAATCATTTTGTCAATTTTGTTCAATTTTAACTTTTATTCAAAAACACTAAAATTTTTTATATCAAAATATTTTATCAAATAAATCTTGGTTTAACAATTAAAAATGAACCCTAGGGGTTGAAATGAATACGATAAATAACTAGACTCCAGAAATGAGCAGAATGGTATAAAAACCAAAGCAAAAGAGATGAATGTCATGGTACATAAATGATATGATCTTATTGACATATTGTATAAATGCATAAATGATTGCTTAATCATGGAATGATATGGAATTGGTATGAATTGAATGATTGTTAATGGTTTAATAAGTTGAAGATATATATGTAGAAATGTTGGTAAAGTTGTTTTGGACTTGTTATAGGTATGTTACATAAGCAAATTGATGATTGAAAATTGCTTGTCACTTTGGGACATGAATTGGTTGAACATATAAGCATGTTTTAACTTGAGATGTATTGTTAATGCTTGTTATATATATCTTGAATCATAAATGTACCACCGAATGTTATTGCTCAGCAGAAGGTTTATTTTTTCCTTGTGCAGGTTCAGGTGTTCCTTAAAGTCCCAAGATTTGAAGTCAGCATCTACAGTACTGTTTCTGACTCAACAAAGTTTGTATAGAGCATTCCGTTTTGGTATTTTTGCATGTAGTTAGGGACATTTTGTTTAATGTCACAAATGGTTAAGTTGTAAATGCATATGTGTTAATTATGTGAATTGATTAGTGTATATGCTTATAAAAGATGTGGTAATGTTGAACATGGCGTTTTAGGCTTGTTTTAATGAGGCATGGTTGAAATTGAAGTCTTGATATTTGTATATACGTAGTTGATAATGTTTTGGTAAGGTTCATTTAGGTACCAATTTGAAGTTTTTGAGTTGCAGGGATTACGTCGCGACGACATACCCTAAATTTTGTGACAAGGATTAGTTTAGAGCTCACTTACGACGATGTAGCCTTGAGGTCACGACAAGCCCTAGTCAAAGAGTCACATCACAACGAGAAAACACCCCAAAGTCGCAACATCAACTCGAAATTTAGTAACATTTACAATTCAATCCTAAGTTAATAAAAGAGCTTTCGTAGGCTTGTATAAGGCCCATAATTGATAATACATTGTATATTTAACATGAGTTACTTGTATTTAAATGTATATTGACATTGAATTGGATGTTTTGACAACGAATGTGACACCTTGAACTCAAACCCGACGATCGGGTCAGGTATCGATGTGTTACAAATAGAAGTGGATTTGTATGGATGGAAGTGGACTTGTATCGGTAGATATCCCTTTTAAGTATCAATAAAAGTTTGGAGGAATGCTTGGGGTGCTCTCTAACTTGCTTCTATGGTAAAGCTTCCTCTAAGTATCAATGCAATTTCTCAGACTTATATAAAATGAGTTTAAAACACTTAAAAACATTTTGGATTGGCTAAAAAGCATTTAGATAAATTATAGCACATTTAAAACATGTTTTTGAGTTACAAGTCTTTGAAATGCTTGAAAATATTTAACAAAATTTTCAATAATTATTTTCACCAAATGAATTAGAAAATTTAAATAAAAATTATCTTAAATATTGTTATATTAAAACTTGTGACATCAAAGCTAACAAAAATTATTTAAGGATCATACACAGGACCAGCAAATTCAAGTCAAAATCTCTTACCACTCCACCAATAATAATTTGTTAAAATACTTTTAGAAATATATGTTTTAATATAAAACATTTCCACTCACCTATATCGTGGCTCGATAAAATCTATTATTAATAATGTTATTAATTAAGTTGGCATCACAAATTAACCCAATACCAACTTAAGATTGATGATAACACTATTATAAATAATTGCATTCATTTAATATTCTTAATCTGATTTATTTATGTGTTTAAAGTTTGATTTACTCACATTTTAATCTAATTTTTTAATTTTAAGGTTATAAATATTTCATGTGTTATTATTAATTAATTTTAAACAATATATTTTATTATTTATTTATGTTATTTTTAAACACCTGATTTTCAAACTCATAAAATTTTGATTGTAATAACTTTTTTGGTCAAACTTTTAAAAATTAATTAAATAAATTAATCGTAATACACTCAAAAACTATTTTACCCATTTTTCTATAAAAATTTAGAAGTGAAGAACTGAGAAAAATAAAAGACAAAAAAGAAGGGGGTTAAAGAATAGATTTGGTTGGTACTTCCTCTAGTAAAAGATACCACTTGAATCACTTCTGTTCCTCTCTTCTGTTGCTTTCACACTTCGCTGACACCCCCAGTTATCAAAAACAACGACCTTCCTTTCTGATTTACGCTTCCGTATATACTTCTTAACCCTCCTTACATTTTATTTATTTTTTTTCTCTTTTGTCACTTTCCTAGAATTTCCCTTTTTTTTTAGTTTCCCTTTCCAGAGAGACAAATCTGTTTTAAATCTTAATCTGGGTCCTTCAAGTTTAGCCTTAGATCCTTTGTTTCTTTTTCAGATTTGAACTCTACCCATTTCCAGTTCTCTATTTTCCTGTACAAATCAAAGGGGAAAAAAAAGTTTAAATCTTGGATTTCGAGAATAGGGTTCTCTTCACTGGGAGCTTATACTACATTCCAGGTAACAAAAAAGTGTAGTTTATTATTATTATTATTATTATTATTATTATTATTATTATTATTATACTTTTGTTTGATTTGTTTGAGTGTCCTTTTAAATTTTGAAGGTTGATATGTTTATTGGATTTCTGGACAATAGGGGGAATTGGGTGTTAAATTCAACATCCAACAAGTAACTTTCTTTTATGAGCTAAGATGGTGTTCAAATCCAAGATTAAATGGGTTGCATTATTAGTTTTGACTTTATCATTGGGATCAATGGTGGCTCATCTTTCAATGACAAAGTTTTCAAGTATGAATTTAATCCAGTATAGCGCAAAAGATGCTTTAAGCCATGATTTTCCTAACATTCTATCGCCTGTAAGTTCTTTTTTTTTTTTTTTGCGGATTTGGATTCAGATTTTAAATGTTCTATCTTCATTTGTTTGCATGTAGTAATGTTGATTTGATGATCTTTATTTTGTTCTTTTATGTTGATGAAAGGTCATCAGAAATAAGAGACTATGGGGTACTGTCAGATCTTTGGAGTCTTTGCAGCCATATGCAAACCCAAGAAACAGCTATCCTGGTAATGGATTTTGCTTAAACCTCGTAATTATGTATTTATGGTTATTTACTGCCAATATTTAACTTAACATTCCCATCTATTTCATTGAGTAACTTTGTTCAATTGATACGATCTTGGAATGGATTAATGATGGATGTATCTTGGTGATGACAATCTAACTAGAACTTGCACTTTGGATCATAATTTTAGCATTCTTAAATATCACATTGCCTGAATCGATATCTGAATGGAAATTCGTGATCAATTGAAAAAAGATGGAAAGATGATGATAGCTGAAGTTTCAAGAATGTCATAGCACTGTCAATATTGAAACGTGAATGATGAGTTTCGTTTTGATGATAAAGATGAAAGATACAGATTACATTTATTGTAGTTTGTTTAAGTCTGATAAAACTGGTATGTAATAGAGGCAGGCAATCTAAAGAGTTGCTAACTATGAACTGTTAATAGGTTTCCTATAAGAACAAGGAAAGATTGAGATTTTCTATGATACGTGTAGTCTGAAAAGAACTATCTGGAGAAAAGTCCATGTAATCTGTTTTTTTTTGTCCTTGTTGCTTGATAATTTGTTTGCTCTGTTAGTGATTGATCATCTCTCTTGTAACAGTTCCAAATGAAAATACTAATGGTTTCATCTTTGCAAAAATCTTTGGTGGATTCGAGAAGATAAGATCTTCGGTATGATCTATTAGATCCACTAAAGTTATCTTAGTACTGTACTTTGTTGGCCGTTTATAACATTTTTGTTAAATTTTTAGATATGTGATCTTGTCAGCATATCCAGGCTTCTAAATGCTACTCTTGTAATTCCAGAGATACAAGAAAGCACTCGTTCAAAAAAAATCAGGTATAGTCACTTACTGATTTTTGTTATTCATTTTTAGCCAATATGATATATATTCTTATCCCCTTTCGTTATTATACAGTTATAAATTCAAGAGTTTCTCCTATCTTTATGACGAGGAGCAATTTATTGCCTCACTTAAAAATGATGTGAATATCGTAAAAAGCCTGCCTGAGCATTTGAAGGCTGCAAGAAGAAGCAATGAGTTCCCTATTTTCAAGCTCAAAAATTCAGCTTCTCCAAATTTTTACATCAAGGAAATATTACCAAACTTAAAGAAAGCCAAGGTTGTTGGGTTGATTATTACAGAAGGAGGATGCCTACAGGTAGATGGAAGTCTTATAATTGTACATAAACATATGTATCAGAACTGCGAAAAAAAAAAAAGGGTTCAAGCAAGCATGATGTGTATACATTAAATATTTGTTTTTTGAAAAATGTTCACTGTTTCTGGTGATTTTCATGCTTTCTGATTATATGTCAATATATAAGATTAATATTAAAGCAGTAACGTTACACCTTTCAGTCGATTCTTCCACCTAGTATGTCCGAGTTTCAGAGGCTTAGATGCAGAGTTGCTTTTCATGCACTCCAGTTTCGTTCTGAAATTCAGACCCTTGGTCGACAGATGGTAGAGAGGTATAATTTTCATTTGCCTTTTTGCTAAAGCCTTAAGAAATGAGACTGCAAGTCTAAAATACATGAAACTGATCCATTGAGCTCGAGATTTATCTGATTCCTTGTGCTACTTGTCTTTTGCTTGTTAACATGTCTGGAACTATAATCACACAAATATTAAATGCCTGCTTTTGATGAATCCGAGCTTTGTAACCTTCCTGCAGGGTACGAGCGTGGGGACAACCGTTCTTATCATATCATCCTGGTTTAGTAAGGGATACCTTGGCATATCATGGCTGTGCTGAACTTTTCCAGGTCTGCTGTTTACCTCTTCTTTCCGCCATCCTTGTTGTCTAGCCTGGGTTGCATCTTTTCTTTTGAAGAATTCGATTGACATATTTGTCCAACTCTCTGCATTTTTCGTTCATCTTTAAAATTGATGTTTGTTGTAGGATGTTCATACAGAACTTATACAATACCGAAGGGCACAGATGATCAGGCAAGGGATCATTAGTGACAAACTAATCGTTGACTCCCACTTGCACAGAGAAAATGGTTCGTGTCCTCTCATGCCTGAAGAGGTATGCTACAATTGAATTCACTGTTGCAGTCCTGGGTCATGCTAATGCTTTGTATGTGTTTATTTGTGTACTATTCCTTGATAGTCCCAACAATTCCTTGTTTCTCTCCTTTTTGAAGTTCTTCTGATTGAAAATTAAATATCAAGGTTTATATGCACTAATTATTGAGGGTTTTTTTTTTCCAATAAATATTGTTAAGTTTTTATTGGTTCTCCTAATAATGAGAGCGGACTATGATAAAATGTGGATTCTAATGCATTCTTTTATTGGTTCTGAATTCTAATTTGTTTCGAAAAAATGGTGATTAGCAAAGACTCAGTAACCACTTACGAAAGCTCTAAGCTAGCGCTGCTAAAAATGAGGGAAACAGCTTTGAAACAGAGAAGTGCTAATCGGTTGTAATCTTTTGCTTTATTAGCATATGTGGCAACAGCCTTGGAACCACATACATATTCTGTGATGATAAACGCTACGTAGGGCTGGAAAAATACAATGGAGAGAAAAAACAGGACTGAAAGAGATGGAAAACCAGGAGAGAAAACGAGAGGGGTGGAAATAGAGAACAAGCTGGAAACAAATTCGAATGATCAAATACTATTGTGTCACATTACCTTAATGAAATAGGAAATCAGATATAACCTTTTTCAAAATATAGCCTAAAAAGGGCTTAAGGTAGTCCGTCATATAGAAGACATAAGGATGTTTAGTGATATTTTTCACTTATATTGGCCTATTTCCTAATTTTTGCAGGTTGGACTTCTTCTTCGTGCAATGGGCTATCCTTCTAAAACAATTATATACTTGGCAGGTTCTCAAACTTTTGGTGGTCAACGTCTTCTGATCCCTCTACGTGCTATGTTTTCAAACCTAGTAGATCAGACTTCGTTGTGCAGCAAGACGGAGTTGTCAGACTTGGTTGGTCCTGAAACACCTCTTCCTTCTGATATTTTTCAACTACCTCGTCCTAAAAGTGAGTCGGAACTTAAAGAAGAGTGGAACAGGGCTGGTCCACGGCCCCGGCCCCTTCCTCCACCTCCTGAGAGGCGCATATATCCACATGAAAAAGAAGGCTGGTATGGCTGGATTACTGAGACAGACAAAGAACCAAACCCTTCACCAAGGGATCTTAGGATGCAAGCTCACCGGTTACTTTGGGATGCCCTTGATTATATAATATCTGTGGAAGCAGATGCATTCTTTCCTGGTTTTAACAACGATGGTAGTGGATGGCCGGATTTCTCAGGATTGGTTATGGGACAGAGGTTGTACGAGAGGGCTTCTTCTAGAACTTATCGACCAGACAGGTTTGATATGCAGATGCATTCATTAATATTTTTGAATTAATTAAAGCAGTATTTTATTCATTCCTTTTTCCTTTAATGGTAAGTGAGAAAAGAATTTCGTAAGTTGCACAATTTTCCTGTAACACCATCCTTTGTATTTTGTTCGGACAGGAAAACTATTGCTGCGCTTTTTGACATTACCGTGATAATATGTACCATCCCAAGCATGACTGGACACTCTCTGTCAAGGAACATCTCAACAAAAGTTTGAGCGAAGAAGGCCTCATCCGGCAATCGCTGTTGTCAAAGCCAAACTCTTTCCTATCGCATCCACTTCCTGAATGCTCTTGTAGAATTTCTTCTCTCGAACTAACAAAACAAACAGAAGGCAAAGACGGCAGGGTTTTATATGGAGATGAACATGAATGCCCCAAATGGATGCAGTCAGCTGAGGCTGTAGGGGTACAAAATGACGATGTTGAATCAGCTGAAGATGATAATGATGTGGTCGAACAGCAAGAACGCAATAGCCCTGATTTCACGACTAGCTTAACTTCTACGATCGATCATGATGAAGAATGGGATCCTAATGACTAACTGGATTTACAGATGAGTAGAAAACGCAATTTCCTGTTTATAGCACCACCTGGCAGAATTGAGCATACGGTGAAATTCTTCCGGAATGAAAATTTTCATGACTCGGAGGGTAACAACCGAAACCATTCTTTCATTTCATAGTTCCCGTATAATATTTTGAGACAAATAAGGTAGTCAAATTTTGTCTTTTTGAGTAGATTCTTTCAAAGTTATCCAGTCATAGAAGACCAAAGATTTTGTTTATATGGCTTACACACAAAGTTTTCTAACATAAGAACAGTGGAAAGATTTGATATGCAGTGATGAATTACAGCCTGTGTCAAAAAAAAAAAAAAAAGAAGAAAAAAAGATTCTTTTCTCCTTCAGAAGCTGAAATCCTTTGTGATCTTTGAAATGGTGCAACTTTTCCCGTTGTGCCCTTTTTTTATTGTTAAAAGTGTAAATTTGTATTGTTATGATCATTCATTTATTATGGATTAATGGAATTTTATTAAATTTTTATATGGTGATTAAAGGCAGATATTGTTAAAGATTAAAAGAATTGGGTTGCTGAGAATTGAAGTAAATTTATCATTTTAAGTTCAATGCTTTAAGTTTAAAATAAAATCAATTCAATATAAAATTTTAATCATTGGAATTGTTTTTCCTAACATTTTGATTGGACAAATATAAGTAATTTACTTTCCTCTATTTTAACTATTGATGCTAATATCCCATAAAATATACTACCACTATCAATTAATTCAATCAATATTTTGACAACTTTCAATACATTTCCATTATTAAAACATATCTCAATATAAAATTAATCAATACCATAACATTATATTCTATTTTTATATCAAAAGAATATTATATAAAATTTTCAAATTTATCAACCAGCAAAGAGAAATGGGGCTGCAATGTTGACCAAAGATCATTGACCCAATTCACACATATATTTACATACATACATTCATACAAATTAATTGCACACAACACAATCTAAGCAGCTTTTTCTTTTTCTTTTTTGCTGTTCCAGGGCTTGAGCACAGCAAGTGCAAAAATTACAAAAATTATGAGAACGAGTATAACTGCAATGCACCTCCACTTCCTGTTGCTCTTCTGTTTCTCCCTCGCCTTTACCAACACCTTATGCCCCGACTGAACGTGATCAACTGCATTCGAGACCTGGAAATTTCGAAATGGCAAGGGGAAAAAAGGTTCTTCTAAGGATTATCTAGATTGCTGATGTCTTTGATCAAAGATTCTATGGAAGGGTTCAGCTACCTGCGTTTCTATGTTATCTAGCATGTCTCCTTGTGCGTTAACCAGAACCGCCATATCCAAAAATACCTGCATAAGGAACATTACTAATAATGTATTCCAAAAATACGTCCTCTGCCATATGTGATCTTCAATGCAACTTCAGTCCTATGGTGATCTGTATTTTCATGCATCTGCTCATATTGAACAACTGTACATATTTAAAACATATCTGAAGGGAATCGCTCCAAAACCACAAATTCAAAAGATCTGATAATAACCCGCATACACACATAGGACAAGGATAGTCCGTATAGGTAGTTTATATGCTTTTTACCATGACATTAAAAGCAAAAACGCCTATGAATATGGCTATTAAGATTCTTTTTTTGCAAGTACAGGCATGGTCCCGAATTATTATTATCATTTTGATGAAATCAATGCCCCTCCAGGCAACAAGCTGATTAAGTACCTGCTGTAAATCAAGAAGCTTTTTCTCCATATCTTTTACTGCATCATGGCGCTCTTGAATTTCGGACACAGTGCTCATGATCTGCAAACGCACCCAAATTTAATTTAGCCATAACCAATTTCTAGTCACTTATATTCCACCAGACCACAGTCCAACTAAGTCCAACATGGATTGTGTCACTGCAACATGAGATGGCATACAAGAGAGTACTGAAAATCAGTCCTCAAGCTGTCAAATGAAAGTTTGATTTTGGAACTCTTATAATAGTATAAATCATTATCCTTCCAATAAATTCCACAAAACAAAAGAAGACTCTAGAGATGAACAACAAGTATTATCTTTGTGAAATTGCTGAAGTAAGAAGCTATATTAGTAAAGGAAGAAATAAGGAAAAGTAAGACAATCCTGGCCTCGCCCTTGCTGCTGAATTGCTTTCTGGAATATTTGTTCGCTATCTCCAGTATCTATCAATCTGTCAATTGTCTGTACCATGTGCAACAATCAGACATGCTCTGAACAGGATAGAGAGTTATTCATAATACAAGGAGTAAAGCTTATCATACCTCTTCATCTGGCCTTGTGCCCGTCACTGGAAATCATAATAACCAGTGCAGATAAATATTAGCTGCATATCATGCAATATTGTAGCAATTAATAAGTATCAGGTGAACATCTTAACCTGTGAAAACACGTCGCTCAATAACCTCTCGGTACTCTTGCTGGATTCTCTCCTTAAGAATCTACAATAGCATGTAGGAAGAACTTAGTAAGGCTAAGAAAACAGGAAATACCGGTTCAACAAATAACATCTTAAAGTATCGAAAACTGACCTACCTGAAACTCGGCCATTTTGTCTTTCAACTTCTTTTTCACGGCACTGCAACAAAAACATGGCTGTTAGGGTCAAATTCATAGCTTCTTTTCTTCTTTAGGACTGGACTTGGAGGGTATAGCATCGAAATCATTAATATGTCGGACTATATTAAACTACAAGTTAAGAAAAAGTCACTGCTCTTTCTTATACAGCCCTAATCATGAACCGGATGTAGTGACTATTTGAAACACCATGACAAGTGTAATCATAAAGAAATATGGCACAAAAACAAGCTTCAGGAACTGAAGACTACATTCAATCCATAAGTTACTTCCAACAAAAGCTATAAAAAGGCTTTCAATATAATATGCTAACAACACATGTTCCAACATTATGGAAAGCTTTGCCATTATAGCTCTGCTGCTCCAGCAATGAATACAATTAAATTTTAGTTTTTTGTTTTATACTTCTAGTATGTTTAACAAATAAAATGAAATAAGAATTTATACTATCACCAGTCATACGCGTTGCAAGAAATTAAGTAGAACCAATCATTTCATTTTTTAAGTATCAACAAAATAGTAAGCGGTCATGTATCCTTAGAACCTGATTCAGATTTCATCAAACTAATCATGGCAGCAAAAGCCAAATAAACTGATTTCTGCTTATCATATTTTAGATCCACATTACAAGTACTCATAACAGTTTCGATCATGTATTAAAAGGGACTAAAATAAAATAACAAAAAGGATGGTATATTACAGAGTTGTTGCAACCCTTGACCGGTCAACACCTGATCCCTTTCCGCATCCACGCTTCTGCCTATTGGCTAAATTCTGTCCAACATCAAAAAAAGAAAAAAAAAGAAATTATAAATCAATCAGGCAGCAATAAAAAAAATAAAAGCAATAATTAGTCTTACATCTTTATCCAGTTCATCAATTTTCCCCTTTATAAATCGAGCAACTCTTAAAACTTCATCAATGTCTTTCTCCATTCGCTGTTTGATAGCTACAGATGATAATAGCATCCATCATGAGCTTTAAGTTCAAAACAGGGTAACCAAAATTCAGTTAATTAAGAATAGGCTTTTATTTCATATATTCTCAACATCAAAGTGATAAATGAAAAGATACAAGCACAGACCTCATCTTTTGTTTTCTCTGCAGCTTTCACTGAAACTATGAATGTAAGAGAAACATGAAACAGAATATTGCTTACATTTCATGGCAGGAGCCTTAGTTACTCGCCTTGATTCCTCATGTGCATCCTGCATAAAATATTTGAATGAAAATGGCATCCGAACATCTTAATCAATAGCCAATGATGTCCCTCACAAGATTCATCACTCACAAATCATCCAGCAAGTATATATCTTAGCCTTGGATTCATGAAACACCAAATGGAAAAACTTGGAATTTAGCAACCTAAATAAATTTCTTCACTATAGGTTTTATGGCTAGAGAGAGAGCGGGATGCTAGTGCTTTCACACTGCAGTCTTGAAAATCATAAAAACAATACTGAAGCTGAACAAACTTTAAAATCAGGAAGGGGTGAAAGATTAAGTAATGTCAAAGCTCAGGAAAGATCCAAGCCAAAATTTTTGCTCTTCTTCCATATCAGTCTTAAAAACTGAGGAATCCTCAAGGTTTCAGTCAGTTTTAGATGAATTACATCCAACAATTCCTAAAATTCATACTAGTAAGCAAAATATTGAAGACAGATATCTTGAAGCTTTGGAATCATACAAGGAATAGGGAAATATATTAAATAAGATACCTGAAGCATTTTGAGTAGCTTATCCAGCTTCTCATATTGTTTATCTATCTCTTGAACCTGGAAAAGATAAAACATAGTATGAGATCAGTGATTCAAGCCATAGCTTATGCCATAAAGAAATTTAATTCCGCCTAAAGAGATGAACACGAAGAAAAGTTGCAATTGCAGTTACGAATCCAATATATTGCTGCTTAGCTTACAGAGGATAAATTATTACATCAAGAAGTCTATAGCACCTTTACAAAGAATTCTTGAAGGCAGAGTTCTCCAGAGTTCATTGGAGCTCCTAACTCGACATCTCTACCTTGAGATCCACCTCTAGGGAATTCACAGGACTCCTGCAAGAAATAGAGCACGAGTGCAACTAGTTTATACCAAGCCAAGATAAAAATTACTAAAGCATAATTCAAGGCAGACAAGCTCATCTGCTTATTCTAAACAGACCAAGAATTTACAAAGAGAGCCATCTGAAAATATCTTAATTATACCTGCAAACATTTTTCTATCCACACAAAATTTAAAAATTATATAACACAAGTTCATGCTTAGTTTTTTTTTTTTCCTTTTAAATTCCACGAATGCTGATTACATTCCTTTACAAGCTTAAGTTATAAGTTCTTTTTAAATTCAACGAATGCTGATTACATTCCTTTACAAGCTTAAGTTATAAGTTCTTTTGATCTAGTTTTCAACTCCTAAGACTAATTAATTAATTAGCTTGATAAACTTCTAAATTGATTCAATTCCTACTGAATTAACAGCAATTTCTATTAACCTTTCTTATAAGAAAAATTAGCTCACTAGTCTCCTAACAATCATTTTCCAATAACATTAATTTTCTTTCTTTTTATCAGGATCCAAATAAAATATACAAAATGCAGCTATCCTCATCATTAAACATAATAAAGAAAAACTTAAATCGAAACAAAAACCAACACAGGCAAACAAATAAATGAGTAGCAACAATTCGAAAATTGCAAAATGTTACCGTTAAAAGGTTGTTCATTGTGGAAAGATGAACAAGACTCAACGAAGCTTCAAAGAGAAGAAACCGAAAAATCGAGAAAGCTAAAACGATATTATTAAAAACATATTAAATATAAAATGTGATTAATTAATATTAATTTTAATTAATAATAACACTATAACTATTATAATTGTTGATAAGACCTGGTTTTTTTTTTTTCTACATTTAAAAAAACCAGGTCTTTTTTTTAATTTTAGGGTTTCAACTTTTTTTTTCCTTTTTTTTTCCTGTGAATTTTTAAGAGAGAAAAGGGAGAAACAAAAGATGTGGGGATCCGTTTCAGAAGAAAGGCAAAAGCGAACTTCAAAAAAGCGTGGAGACAGATTATCAAGTACGTTCAATTGTAGGGAAATTATTTAATCATAGGCGTTGAGATTTGTAGGTCCCTGGTTTGATGGATGATTAACGGCCATTGTTGATTAGACACGGTTTCAGATGAGGAACATTCTTTCTCTTTTAGAGTTTATTTAGGCCGCGGAAACTCGAAACTTTGGCTTTCCTTGTCTGAAAATGATTCTCTTTAATTTACACATTTATCCTTGTTACCTTCATTTGGGGGGCACGTTGAAGCAAAGTCAGAGGTGATCATCTGATTTAGATAAAATTTTAAGTCCGAGTTTAATTCGGTTCGAAATATAGTCCTAAAAATTTATTTAAGCCTCACTCGAAAGAAAATTGATAAACTCGAGCCAAGTTTGACCCGATCTATATTAAATTTTTTTAGCTTTTTTCATTAAATAAAAAATTTTAAAACAAATATTAAAACAAAAAAATAAATAAAAACATGTAAATTTAAAAGTATATTTGATTAAAAATAAAATATATATTTAATATATAATTCGGATCGGGTTCGAGCTAAATAAGTTTTACTCGAAGCCCGGCCCGTTTTCTAAACGGGCCTCTTTTTTTGCCCAAACTAATATTTCGGGCCTATATTTTTATTCGAACCCTCTTATTTTTTAGGTAGGCCGTTGGGGCCGAGCCGGGTAGCCCAACCCATGGTCACCTTTATATTAAGCTACACAAGGTTGTTTTTTCAACCCATTTTAAACATAAATTTTATTTAATATTTTTATAACCTTTATTATAATTATAATTACATGATTTATAAAATATATTTAATATTGCACATATATGAAGGATAATGTTTATAAATATATGACCAAGTGGTGTGGGTTTTTTTTCTTTTATTTAAAAATCATTTTATTGTTTGAAATGTCATACGAATAACTATACTCATTTTCCTTTATCGACTTTTATTTAGATTAATAAATAATTTTTCTTGTTAGAATTTAATATTACAATATAAATTATTCAAAATTGATAAAAATAAAATAAAATAAAAAATAGTTTTAAAAATATATTATATATCATTTTACTGATTTTATTGGAATTTTTAAACTTATACTAATAGATCATTTTCGTAGTTAGAATTTTTAAACGTATATTTTTGCAAAAAATTATGTTCTTTTTGAGATTTAGTATATTAATAGTAGAATTTTTTTATTTTACAAATAAAAACTATTAAGTCAAAAATATAATATATAATAATATATTTTTAAAGTAATATTTTTCTTATCAAGATCTAGAATCCAACTTTTATTTACTTAATATTTTCTCTTATTCAACGTTCAACATTTTCATCCCTTCAACTACCTTGGATCATTGGCGGGCTGCTTCAATCAAATATTCAATACCCAGCTTACCACTTTCTATAAAGCAATTGAACCTTCCCCATTTCCTACATAACCCTACTTCTATCTTAAAAAAAAGCCTTTGTATCTGCCTGTCTTAGCAAGTCAAACGTACATACATCTCTATATTTCATTTTAATTATGTTGCCTTTGGATCTTTATTTCATTTTTCTGAAAGCTTATTAATATAAAGGAAATCAAAGGTTTAAAATTTTGGCCAAGCTCAACTCGGATAAAAAATGTTAAATTCGAGTTTGGCTTAGTCAGTCAATATTAATTTTTATATAAAATAAATTAAAAAATTAATACATTAAATACAATAAAACATAAATTTTTTAACATGACAGCTCGTATGACAATTCATATGTACTTCAGGCTATTTTTATTTTTAAAATTACCATAATTTTTAAATTATTTGTTGACATGACATATAAGATAAATTATACCATGTTAGCATAAAGTACATGTGATTGCCATGTTTGTTGCCATGCCAATATAGTTAAAAAATAAAATAAATGTTTTGGTAAACATATTTGTTAAAAATAAGCCATTTGACACTTTTGAAAAATTAATGGCTAAATTTAGCTAAAAATAATAATAAAAGCTAAATTGACAAAAAAAATAAACATTATGGATTACATTTAAAATTATACTTTTTAACCACCTATGAAATTTTAGGAGTTAATAAACTCCACATAACCTAATAATCAAGTTAAAAATGCCATAAATCTAGTACTTTTCACAAATTTGAAATTTAGTCTTTATAATTTTATTTTCATAAATTTAATCTTTTTATTTTAAAATTTTAAAATTTAGGTCTGATTGTTAACTTTATTAATTTTTTGTGAATTTTGGTATGATATTTTGAAATAAAAAAATATTCAATTGATAGTTATGTAACTAAAATAATGAGAAAATAAGCTTAAATTTAATAAATTAATTTCAACAATATTAATAATTGGACATAAATTTTAAAATTAACAAAATAGAAGAATTAAATTCTAAAAAAAACTATAAAACTAAATTTCAAATTTATAAAGTGTAAAAATATTTTAACCTCATCCAAACCTATAACTACTAATAAAAAGTAAATACACGAAAACACTGAGAGGAGGGGCTAATAAAAAGGAAAAATAAAGAAAATGTGGAGGAAATGAAGAAATGATAAAAATAATTTTAAGTTAATAATTGGTATCATATATATTTTATATATGGATATTTAGTTTAATTTTCATGTTACATTTTAAGTTTTTTTATCTATTCAATTTAATTACTTTTATATTTTTAAAAAGTTTGGTCAATTACCTGTTTAAAAATATTGATTAAATTTTAATTTAATTAGTATTTGTATTGTTATTAGTGGATTCGAGTGTACTTAAAATACATTATTCTCCTATTTAAAGGTTGAAAGGGACTATAAATAATTTTAAATATTATATAAAAAGTATAAATATAATAAAATTAATGTTAAAAATATTTAAATAATTATTTAATTTCAATTTCAAACTATGCATTTAAAAGATTGGTTTTATGTTTGACTCGCCTAATAATTTAGGATATTATTGACAAATTAAAAAAATAAAATTATGCTCATTTTACATTTAAATTGAATGATTTATTTAAAGACGTGTACATATCCAGCATGGCCAATTCCATAGAATTTCTTTTTATAAAAAGTTATATTTAAATAAGTTAAATTATATAATGATTTAATCTTTTTATTTTATTCTATAATTGATCTATAGAATAATTCACAAGTCAGTATAAGACAGGTATCCAATTTTAAATCATTATTTTAAATTTATAATTAATAAAATATCATAGATAATAATAATCATATTATTAAATTTTAAAATAAAATTTAATAAAACTATTTACTATTAATTAATTAAAATTAATATATATATATAAAAAGAAGGTAGAACCCCGCGTAAGCTGGGTGCTCATTCGGTCATTCTAGTATTTATAAAAAATGTATAATCTCTTTTATTTATATATTTATGAAGATGTGGAATCTCTTTAGGCTTATAACTCCATTTTTGTTTATTTTATATTTCTTTATTTGGTCATGTCATCTCTTCAACTGAGTTGACCCCTCTTTCTATCTGCAACTTAAGGCTTAAGTCTTTGTGTCCATTGCGTGTGCCAACTATACTTTGGATCCTTGGCGGGTGGAACAATCTATACCCAACTGCCTGCTATAAATTGAGTATGTGAACCTTTCCCACTTCCTACATAACTCCACCCTCTTCTGTTTCTGTCCTTAAACAACAAAAAGAAAACTACTTTGCATCTGCCCCTCTTAGCCATTCAAGGTACATACCTCTCTGGATTTGGTTTTTGGATGTTTCAACATCTTTCTTGTTTATCTATTCTACCCATTTCATTTTCTGACTGCTTGTTAGTATAAAGATTCCATTTTATTGATCCGAAATTGAATCTGGGTTTTTTTTCCTTGGTATATGAAGTGATCTGTAGATACTCCTCCTAGAACGAATAACAAGTTCTATTGTTCTTTTGGCTAATAGCATAATTATAGTTTAGATTTAAGGAAGATGATCAATATATTTCAGGAAGCATGTGCTTCTCTTTGATTCCCTTTAAATCATCTTCATAAAACTGTTCCTTTGTATTGGTCTAGCAGCAACTTCTTAATTTCTTCCTTCTTACAATAATTCGAGTTATATCACTGAGAATAAGGAAATTGGGAATTTCTTGGGAGGCAAAAGTGTTAACAATGGAACGCTTATCTGTCAAAGGTAATTTACTGGGTTGGATTGCATTAGTTAAGCTTGTTCTAGGACAACAACTGTTCTTATTTTAGATCATTTGGATTCTTACAGATTGGATAAATGATAAATATAGCTTTCAATAACTTGTGTTTTTCTTTTAATACCTTCATGTTGATGAATATAGTGATTAAGATCTGGACTGTTTAGTGTATCATGTGGGTGAATATCTGTGTCTGTTGTTTTAAACATGGAATTTACGATAACATGCTTGAGCAAGGATTACAAAGGTCAACTCCATTGTGACTTGGTCGATCTTGAGGGTAGCGGCCACTGGTTTTAATGGCTTGACCTCTAGGTTGTAGGGGTTGTAATGATGATTGGAGAGTGGCTGAATCTGGTAGCAGTGGAGTTTCTGCTCCCTGGAGTAGTATAGTGTGTTAATTGTGCAAGGTTACAATGTCGCAACAGGTTTGGAAAATGTTTTTTATATCTAAATCCATTTCTTATATGCATGCGTATGTCACCAGTCTATATTAACCTTCTTCTTGGAAGTAAAATAGGTATAGGGAGTAAGAAAATGCCAAGGGTACGGAAAAACTTGTGTTGATTTATCATTGAAACCTTTTATGCTACCAATGTTTTTCCTGCTATTATATTTGCTTGAAATGTCAGTTTTCTCATTCCGTTGAATCAAATTAGTACAACCTTTTTTGGGTTTCGTTGTGGTTTATTTTTCTCTTTCTGTTTATTCCTTCTATTAGCATATGATTGTAGTGGAAGTATACGGAACCAAGTTAATTGAAGGGCACAAATTCATCTTTGCATTAAAGCCGGATCACTTTTCTGTTTGAAATTTTGAACATCGTGCTGCTACTATCAGAAGTTTTGTGCTAAACTTGCTTTTATATGTAATGCCAGTAGTTGTAATATACCAACCATCATGTTGTGTCTTTTAATGAATCTTATAGTCTGTTCATGTTTGGTTGTATTTTGTCCGTGCTTATTTATATCTGGCATTTTTTCTTTTAGGGAATTTGCTGAAAAATCAGGGAAGACTTACATTCGAGTTTCAATTTGTGGCAAAGGGTTCTGAGTTGCAAGGTACATTTGAATCAATTGCTAGCGGAGAAAAAAAGGTGAAGAAGGAAGAACGGCATTTCAAAGCGAAGGTAAAGGATATGGAGCCAAACCATGAGAAGGAAGGGAAGGCTGAGGTCGAACTTGAATTGAAGACCAAATCAGTGGAGGAGGATAAGGGGGAGAAACATAAAGAGAAGGATAAGGAAAAACACGAGGATAGTGAAATTGGAGAAATAAAGAATAAAGAGGAGAAAAAGAAAGAGAAAAAGGAGAAGATGCACAAAGATGAAGAAGATGATGAGAACACAGAGAAAAAAAAGAAAAAAGACAAGGAGGTGGAGATGAAGAAAGAAGGAAAACACAAGGATAAAGAGGTAGTAGAAGAAGATGGAGAGAAAGAAGAGAAGAAGAAGAAAAAAGAAAAGAAGCATAAGGAGAAAGAGGTTGAGGGAGAAGAAGATGAAGAGAAAGATGAGAAGAAAAAGAAGAAGAAAGACAAGGAGAAGGAGAAAAGTAAAGAAAAGAAGCACAAGGATAAGGATCATGAGTTAGATGAAGATGAAGAGACTAGAGAGAAGAAAAATGAGAAGGATAAGGAGAAAAAGAAAGAAAAGAAGCTGAAAGATGAAGATGAAGAGGAAGAGGGAGAGGAGAAAGTGACAGAGATAGAGAAGAAGAAAGACAAAGAGGCAAAGGAGAAGGAGGATAAAGTAGAAGAACATGAAGATGAAGAAATAGAAGAGGGAAAGAAAGAAAAGAAGAAAGACAAAGAAGCAAAGGAGAAGAAGAATGAAAAGAAGAAGGATGAGGTAGAAGATGAAGATGAAGAATTAGAAGAGGGAAAGAAAGAAAAGAAGAAAGACAAAAAGGCAAAAGAGAAGAAGAAAGAGAAGAAGAAGAAGGATGAGGTAGAAGAAGGTGAAAAAGAATTAGAAGAGGGAAAGAAAGAAAAGAAGAAAGACAAAGAGGCAAAGGAGAAGAAGAAAGAAAAGAAGAAGAAGGGTGAGGTAGAAGAAGATGAAGAATCAGAAGAGGGAAAGAAAGAAAAGAAGAAAGACAAAGAGGCAAAGGAGAAGAAGAAAGAAAAGAAGAAGAAGGATGAGGTAGAAGAAGATGAAGAATCAGAAGAGGGAAAGAAAGAAAACAAGAAAGACAAAGAGGCAAAGGAGAAGAAGAAAGAAAAGAAGAAGAAGGATGAGGTAGAAGAAGCTGAAGAATTAGAAGAGGGAAAGAAAGAAAAGAAGAAAGACAAAGAGGCAAAGGAGAAGAAGAAAGAAATGAAGAAGGATGAGGTAGAAGGTGAAGAGAAAGAAGAGAAGAAGGAGAAGATGAAAGACAAAGAGGATAAAGATACTAAGTACAAGGATGAAGAGAAAGAAATCGACGAGGAGGAAAAGAAGAAAGTCAAAGTGGAAAAGAAAGTTGTGAAGGGTGAGAGTGGCATAACCTCCAGGGAAATTGTAATAGAAGGTACTGGGAAAGAACCAGAAGGTGAAGGAGACCAAGAGAAGAAAAAGGGTAAAGCAAAAGAAGAGAAAGATGTTGATAATAAATGTGAGAAGAAGAGAAAATTTGAGGGGAAGGACAAAAGCAAAGATATTAGCAAGCTGAAACAGAATTTAGAGAAAATTAATAGCAAAATAGATGCCCTACTGGAGAAAAAGGCAGACATCCTAAGGCAGATTAATGAAGCTGAGAACAAGACCAATGAAGTTGCTGTGTAATTGCATACATGGACTGACTGTGGTATAGCACTATGTACTAGTATGTTTTACACACTCATTTTTTCTTTGTAATAGTATGTATAATGTTTACATGGATAATATAGATTCCCCCAAAGGTAAGGTTCATATATCTACCACTCCGATATGAAAATGACAGCTAGAAATTTACAGCGTGAAAATTTGTGACTTCGGAATTGTAAGAAACTTATAATAATGAATCGTTCCAGTTAGCATTGATGGAACTGTTGATATGGAGATGATCATTTTATGTATCCTTGGAAGAAAAGTTGATCCTGGAGCCTTCATTGAATTATGTCTTTTAAAACTGAACTAGAACATGTCAACTAGCCACTTGCAAATTCCCATTAAATGAGAGTCAAATAGCCATAAACTTGTGAATATGAGGGTTAAGTTTGCAGTATGTCAAACAGCACTGTTGGACTCTTCGAGATTTAAATAACGTAAAGGAGACCTTTAGTATACAAAAATAATCAGGATTGTTAGTAACAACTGTCATCGCATTCTTTGTTCTGCTAATTTTTTAGTTTGTATCTTTTCAAGGAGCAGAAGCCATTGAAATTTTGAGTCTTTTCTGTATGTTCTAACTTATGAACCCTCTTTCATTTTTTCAATTTATTTGTGTTAATTTATAATTAAAAATTATTAAAATGATATTTATATTAAATTATAATATATATTAAAAACTATGCTATATTAAACAATAATTACAATTATCTTATATTAGAAATCAAATTATTAGGAAAAAATCGTAATAGATGTATACTAAATAATATCTATATATACTGAAATTATGTTATATTAAGTAATAATTAAAGTTATATATATTAAAAAAATAGAGATTCTTCAAAAAGAAAATAAATATGAAGGGGGCTAAAGGAGCAATTATTCTTTTTTTGGGGTTCCAGTCTATCCGCTGGACCTCTAACTTCCTGTTAAAACTTGAGAAGGCAGTGAGATTGAAAGTAACACCCCAGTGGAGGTGCTCTAAACACATCCACAACTTTCTACTCTTCTCTTTTGTCTTAGCAAATTCAAGGTACATACATACATCTCTACATCTCTACATTTCTTCTTTTTTGTTTTGGTTTTGGGTGTTTCAAGATCTTTCTTTTTCTTTTTTGGCAGCTTGCTGAGATGAAGCTTTCATTTTTATTGATTGCTTGTTGTTTTGATTTCTTTTTTTGAATTTTTGATGGGAAACAGTATCTGGGTATTTCTTGATTTGTATATTAATAGCTTAGATTTCAGGAGGATGATCAATTTGGTCTTCAGGAAGCATATGTTTCTTTTCTTTTAAATCATCATCATAAGCTGCTTTTCTTCTTGTAGATAATTTGAATATTCTTACAGGTTCATAAATAGAGATTTCATGTTGATGAATATATTGAAAATGATTTGGACTGTCTAGTGTATAATTTGGGTGAATATCTAAATGACAATAACATGCCTGAGTACTTAGGACTACATAGGTCAACTCAATTGTGGCTCAGTCAATTTTGAGGCAGTGACATTGGGTTGTAATGGCTTGTCCTTGGTTGTGGCAGTTGTCATGATGGTCGGAGAGGGGCTGGGTTGGCTGCATCTGATCGCAGCATTGTTTATGGTGTTACTAGTGGTGCAAGGTCACAATGTCGCACCGGGTTTCACAAATATTACTGGTATCTAAAATCCATTTCTTATAAGCATTCATATGTCTCCAGTCCATATGTTCAAAGGTGGCAACTTCAGCAGCAACATGCAAGCTGCCATGCAACCAAGCACAAGCACGCAAGTAACCAAGCAGTTCAGCAGAAGCAAGCTTTTATCCATTATGCAATTTGTTAAATTAGTTCATGTGATAGTTGATTGTAACTTTTGTATTAGCTAAGGTTTAGTTAAGTACTTAGCTGATTTGGTAGCTTTTAGGTACTCATTATGCTGATTTAACAGTTTAGCTACTTGCACAAGCAAGCTTTATTTTCTTCCAATGTAAACTAGCTACTTAAGTTCATGTATTAATTCCTTTTTAGTAATGAGAGTTGTCAACTTGTTCTCTCAATTGCTCATCCGTTTTGCTTCTGTTTTTGAGCTTTCAAACATCAAATTTCATTGTTTATTGTTGTTTAAGACTCAACACCATAGAAACCTTATTCTTGGAAGTACGAAAATTATAATGGTTTGAAAATAATCTTATATTGATTTGTCATGAACACATTTAATAGTACCATTATTTTCCTTTATTGTATTGCTTGAAATGTAAGGTTACTTTTTCCAGTTGAATCGAATTAGTACGGATTCCGGGGTTTTCGTGTGTTAGAAAATGGAAACAATTGGCTGCTATCATCACCAGTTCTGTGTTAGAATTGATATCATGTTTAATGCCAGCAGTTGTAATATACCAACCATCTTGCTGTGTTCTTTAATGAATCCTATACTCCATCGTCATTTACGGTTGTATTTTGTCCTTATTTATTCACATGTCACGTTTCTTTCAAGGAATTTGCAGAAAACTCAGGAAGGCTTTACATTCAAGTTCGAGTTTGTGGCGAAGGGTTCACACTTACAGTCGCCAGATACATCTGAATTGATAATCAGTGGAGAAAAAAAGGTGAAGAAAGAAGAATTGCATTTCAAAGTCAAGGCGAAGGATGTAGAGCCAAATCATGAGAAGGAAGAATTGCATTTGAAATTGACTGTGACTCTTTTAGTCTCGAAGCACTGCTTTAACTTGGCCCACCAGCCTCGAAAGTCAGTGCCATCAAACCGGGGCCACTCCAGCTTGTGGGATCGTGAAACAATATCCATACTACCTTGGCGTTGAGGAGAGGTCAAACTTCCAATCTCCACTCGATGAAGGGTTGGCAATGACTCCCTAGGGGGAAAACATGGTGGAGGCCCTTCCAATATGCCTTTTCCTTCGTCTATTGATGGTCCAGCTCTTGAAGAACCAGTCAACTTTCCCAAGTACTATTCAAACAACTCCTAAAGGTCTGACTTGAACTCAACTCTCAAATCCTCCTTCAAATCCTTGAATCGTTCCTCCAAATGAGTATCCCACCGGGAGACCTTAGTTTGCAATTTGGTCATCTCCTACTGAAGATAGGTCACCTCCTTTTGCAAGCGAGTAGAAATCCCTTCACCGGCTATGAGAACCGCCAAGCTTTGATACCTTTGTTAAGGATGAATTCCAAAAATAAAAAAGAAAACGAGAAAGAGGCAGAGAATGAGGAGGAAGAAAAAAGAAGCAATTTTCATTCCATAATTGTTTGCATAACCATTCCCTTCCCTCTGCTGATAAACAAGAGGGGGGGAGAGAGAGAGAGTTTGATTTTCAGTTAGAGGCCGTTATGGCCAACTGGAGGTATGAAACACACCGTTTCATTAAACGGTTGTAACATACCCGTAGCCAAAATGCCCTCGTTTCCTTCTCACCCCCAAAACTCATCGTTTCATTAAACGATGTTCCTAAAACGTGGCGTTTAATTACAAAGCAACAAAAACAAAGAAAATATGGTAGAAATTACGGAATTTAAAATCCAATTGCAGCCAAATTATATCCCATAACAAAGGATGAGAAGAAAGACAAAAGACAATAAAGATGCAAAGCACAAGGATAGAGAAAAAGAAGAGAAAAGCAACAAATGAGGAGGAGAAAAAAGAGGAAGCCGGAAAAAATGTTGTGAAGCATGAGTGGCATAGCCTCTAGGGAAATAGTAATAGAAAATATCAGGAAAGAATCAGAAGGGAACCAAAAGGGTAAAGCAAAGGAAGGCCAAAAGAAAGATGAAGATAAATACAATGAATGTGAGAAAAGAAAAGAAAATTTGAGAGGAAGAACAAAAGCAAACATCTTAATTGTTAGTACAAATCTTCGGCGAGGAAAATCTCGAACACACGAACGGAACTCGAATAGAAGAAGAAATAGGACAATGCTCCAAGGCGTGTATCAAACCACTATCTTTAAGGTTATATTCGCTCCCACCTATCTTTGCTGTGCAAACGAGTTTCAAGCAAATTAACCTCGAAGATACAATGAAGCCAATGACTATTTGCGTTTTGCACTGACGAGAATAGTCCACTACACACTGAGCAATGTATGACAAGAAACTCAAATTCTATAAAGGATTTTTGTAGTAATACTTTATAGAATAATCTAATAATATTAGAAAATGAAGGAAGGAAAGAAAGAATATTAGAATTTGTTGGTATGTTTTCAAAATGAAATCTCATTCCTATTTATAGGAATTTTCATGTCTCTGCATAGAGACATCTTTCATCAATAGGTGTCTTTCTAAATAATAATGTCTTTAAAATAAACACATAATTATTCATTTAATTATAACTATTCAAATAATATTATTTAAATAGTTATAATTCTTTTCAAAAATTAAATAACATAATCTTTTGATTAATTACACCCATTCATTTATAGTTATTGGAACACTATAAATATTTGAAAATGTTCCAACAATCTCCCCCCATTTTCAAAATATTTTAGATTTTGATATTCTTGGAAATTAATTTGCATAAATGAAGGTATCTTACAATTGAACCTTCACTTGGTGAAAACATGTTAAAGTTAATCGGAATTGCATGGTAGACGAAGCTTTGAACCAACTATTTCATTTGATTAACCGAACGCATCTTACACAATGATTTCAACATCGGTCAATGTATAGTATCTAGGGACACTATTATGGCCATGTGTCTGTGTCCTCTTTTCATGAGTGTTGTCAGAGCCAATCCCTTGAGCTCCTAGAAGCGGCCACACTTCCACTCACATAGGTAGATCCCATCAAGAGTGTTCTTGTAATTATAACATTCTAACATATTTATGTTATGGGTCCAGTAAGAGTACATTACTCATCCTTCCCTTATCATTACGGGTACCTAGCACTTTAATCTTAGGATGGATTTATTTATAGTGCTAACAGTCACATACTAATGATGTACTTTGTCTCATTGAACTCAAGACTTGACGTTATACCAAGCGTTGAGTCGAGTTTCCATCATGGATGACTCTAATTAATGGGCTTGAGTCCCATCCTTTTTGAGGTCCTTTTTATTGCATCTTTAGCAAGACTTTTTGTCAAAGGATCTACCAAAATTTTCACTTGACCTCACATAATTAATAGTGATCACTCCATCAGAAATTAATTGTCGAACATAACTATGTCTTAATCTAATGTGTCTAGACTGTCCATTATATACTTGGCTATATGCCTTTGCTAGAGTAGCCTCACTATCACAGCGGATAGAAATAGGTGATATTGGCTTAGGCCATAGAGGTACATCATAAAGTAAATTTCGTAACCATTCTGCTTCTTTAGATGCAGCGGCTAATGCAATAAATTCTGCTGCCATGGTGGAATCAATAATACATGTTTGTTCCTTGGAACCCCAAGAAATGACTCCTCCACCAAGAATGAAGATCCATCCACTAGTAGATGCATGATCTTCCAAACTTGTAATCCAACTAGCATCCGAATACCCTTCTAAAACTGGAGGATATCCATTATAACACAATCCATAGTTAATAGTTTTCTTTAAGTACCTAAGTACTCTATTCAAAGGTTGCCAATGCAAACTGGTTGGATTACTTGTGTACCTACTCAATTTTCCAACAGCATATGCAATATCTGGTCTTGTACAAGTCATTATGTACATAAGGCAACCAATTAGACTTGCATATTTCAATTGATCAATTTTCCTACCAGTATTAGATATTAATTTTATTTGAGGATCCATGGGTGTAGATCTTTGGTATCTGATTGAAAAGATCAAACTTTTTAAGCACCTTTTCAATGTTATGTGATTGTGATAAAGCTATAGTGCTTTCATCTCGGGTTATTTTAATCCCAAGAATAACATCTACTACACTCACATCCTTCATAGCAAAGTTGTTTGACAAGAATTTCTTTGTGTTTTCTATTTGTTCCAAATCCGTGCCAAAAATGAGCATGTCATCTACATATAAGCAAATTATGACACCTTTTCCATTTTCAAATTTGCTATATATGCACTTATCGGATTCATTTATTTTATAGCCATTAGCTAAAACAACATTGTCAAACTTTTGGTGCCATTGTTTTTGTGCTTGTTTAAGTCCATATAAAGATTTAACAAGCTTACATACCTTATGCTCTTGTCCTGGAACAACAAATCCTTTCGGTTGTTCCATGTACACTTCCTCTTCCAATTCACCATTTAAAAATACAGTTTTAACATCCATTTGGTGAACAACCAGATTATATATAGAGGTAAGTGATATTAAGAGTCTAATTGTAGCAATTCTTGCTACTGGAGCATAGGTATCAAAGTAATCAATACTTTGTTTTTGTGTAAAATCTTTGGCTACCAACCTTGCTTTAAACTTATCAATGGTTCCATCGACCTTCATTTTCTTTGTGAAGATCCATTTACAACCTATTGGTTTGGAACTTGGTGGAAGATCAACTAAGATCCAAGTTTGATTTCCCATTATTGAATCCATCTCATCATTTATTGCTTCTTTCCAAAAAGCAGAGTCTTGAGATTTTATTGCCTCTTCAAATGTAATAGGATCAAATTCCGTATTATAACAGTAAGGTATCTTATTGCATATACTTTTACCTTTTCCTTCTACAAGAAACATAATGAAATCTGGTCCAAAATCTTTGACCTTTTTAATCCTCTTACTTCTTCTTAATTCTTGACAAGATTCATCATTATTATCAATTTGTTCCAATGGAATCTCATTCTCACTTGAAGAATGAATCAATTGTTGTGGCTGTAATTGTCTTAATATAGAATTAAATCTATTTTCATAAAAAATAACATCTCTTGATTCAATAATAGTATTAATTGAAATTGAATCATTTGGTTCAATTACCATGAACCTTTATGCCTTGCTATTATGTGCATATCTTATAAATATGCATTCAATTCCTCTTTCACTTAACTTTTTACGTTTAGGTGTTGGAATTTTGGCAATAGCTCTAAAATCCCAAACCTTCAAATAATTAATGTTTGGTTTCCTTTTCTTCCATTGTTCATAAGGGATTATTTTAGTTTCCTTATTAGGAAAACTATTCAATAAATGACAAGCTATTAGAACAGCTTCTCCCCAAAAACCTTGTCCAAGACCTGAATATGATAACATTGAATTTACCATTGCAGTGAATACTCTATTTTTCCTTTCAGCTATACCATTTTGTTGTGGTGTGTAAGGGGCTGAAACTTGATGGACAATCCCAGTGGATTCAAAATAACTTGGATTACAGTATTCTCCACCTCTATCCGATCTTAAGCACTTGATAAATAATTCACACTGAAGTTCAACTTCAGATTTATAAACTTTAAATTTATCAAGCTCTTCATCTTTTGAATGCAATAAATATACATAACAATATCTAGAATAATCATCAATAAAAGTAACAAAATATTTCTTTCCACCTAATGTAGGAGTATTATGCATGTCACATAAATCAACGTGTATCAAATCAAAAATTTTGTTTTCTTTTAACCTTAGGGAAAATGTTTTTGTAATTTTAGTCAACATACATGTATTGCATTTTCAATATTATTATTAAAAATAGGAATTAAATCTAACTTATACATGTCATTCAATTTTCTATAATTCAAATGACCTAATCTATAGTGCCATAAACAAAAGATTCAACCATATAAGCGAAATAATATTTTTATTCTTATTAATAATATTCAGTTTGAACATACTTTCATACATATACCCTTTCCCTACAAAAATCTCTCCCTTAGACAAAATAAACTTATCTGCCTCAAAAACAAGTTTGAAACCAAACTTATTTAACAGACTTCCAGACACTAAATTCTTTCTAACTTCTGATAAATAATATATATCATTTAAGGTTAAAACCTTTCCAAAAGTGAATTGTAGTTCAACAGACCCTTTGCCTTTGATTGCTGCGGTGGAAGAATTTCCCATGTACAAGACATTGTCATTTTCACATTGTGTGAACTTTGTGAACATGCTTTTGCCTTTACACACATGTTTGGTTGCTCCGGTATCAATCCACCATGTATTATCATCTTGTGCCATATTAATTTTAGATATCATTGCAACGAACTTTTCGTTATTATCAGCCTTAGAAGATGATTTCTTCTTTAAAAATCGACATTCATTCTTGAAATGTCCCGGCTTACCACAATGATAGCATGAGCCCTTATGTTTATTTTTGAACTTAGGTGCTCTATCAGTCTGTTTGAACTTTCTCTTGAATGGTTTAGTAGTCTGTACTTCCTCCGTAACATGCACTTTGGCATTTCCAGAATTTAGATTCTGATCTTGCTTTCGATACTCTTCTTCAATATAAAGATGATTTGCCAAAGCCTCAAGAGATATTCCCTCTTTCTTATGTTTTAGACTTCTTTTAAAGTGTTTCCAAGATGGAGGAAGTTTGTCTATTATGGAGGATACAACAATCTTTTCATCCATTTTCATATCATATTGCTTGAATTGATTCAGCATCTTTTCAATATCACAGAATTGTTCCATAATAGAACGACCACCGACCATTTGATAATTATTGAAACGACTGACAAGAAATTTCTTACTTGTAACATCTTCGGTCATGTATTTTGTCTCCAATTTGTCCCATGATTCTTTAGCGGTGACCTCGTTTTGGTAGGTGTCGAACAAACCATCAGATAAACCATTCAATATGTGGCCCGTGCACATGTAATCAGCATTGTCCCATTTTTTGTCTTTCTCGGGTTGCAGCAACAGATTCGTTTTCAGTCTCGTCAGGTCTTGGAGTATCCAAAACATAAGCAATCTTCAAAGTTGATAATAAGAAGTGCATCTTTTTCTGCCATCGTCGAAAATTGCCACCATGAAACCGATCAAGTTTGACAAAATTGGAAGCCAACTCCCTTAGTGTTCTATTTTCATGAGTTGTGGTAGTCATCATGAAATATAATCTTAAAATTGTTAGTACAAATCTCCAGTGAGGAAAATCTCGAACATACGAACGGAACTCGAATAGAAGAAAAAATAGGATAAGGCTCCAAGGCGTGTATCAAACCACTATCTTTAAGGTTATATTCGCCCCCACCTAGCTTTGGTGTGCAAACAAGTTCCGAGCAAATTAACCTCGAGGATACAATGAAGCCAATGACTATTTGCGTTTTACACTGACGAGAATAGCCCACTACACACTGAGCAATGTATGACAAGAAACTCAAATTCTATAAAGGATTTCTGCAGTAATACTTTATAGAATAATCTAATAATATTAGAAAATGAAGTAAGGAAAAAATAATATTAAAATTTGTTGGTATGTTTTCAAAATGAAATCTCATTCCTATTTATAGGAATTTTCATATCTCATAGAGACATCTTTCATCAATAGGTGTTTTTCGAATAATAATGTCTTTAAAATAAACACATAATTATTCATTTAATTATAACTATTCAAATAATATTATTTAAATAGTTATAATTCTTTTCAAAAATCAAATAACATAATCTTTTGATTAATTACACGATTAATTTATAGTTATTAGAACACTATAAATATTTAAAAATGTTCCAACATTAATAAGCTAAAGCAGCAGTTTGAGAAAATTAATACCATATTAGATGCCCAACTTGAGAAAAAATCTGAAATCCTGAGGCAGATTAAAAAAGCTGAGAACAAGACCAGCGAAGTTGCTCTGTAATTGCAGACATGGACTGATGATGGCATAGCACAATGCACTGGTATGTTTTACATTTTCAGTATTGCTTTATAATAATATATCTAATGCTCTCGTAGATGTTAGATTCCCCCTGGAGTTCATATATCCATCACTCTAATATGAAGATGACAGCTAGAAGTTACAGTAAAATATTTGTGGAACTTTGGAATTGGAAGAATATGAAAATAATGAATGGTTCGTGTTAGAATAGATGAGAATGGATGGAAATTATTGATGTGAAAGTGATCATTTGATGTAGCTTTAGAAGAAAAGTTGATGAGATTTATTTTTCAATATTCAGTTTTACTAAGAGTAGATGCTATAGTTGGACTCTTGTATTGAAGTAATGGGAGGCTTATGAAATCTCTCCACTTGATTTATTAACAAGAACTTTTATTTATAAAGTTAAAAGATAAAGATAAGTAATTACATATAATATAGAAATAAGATAAAAAACATTCAAAACTAGGATAGAAAAAAATATAAATGAAGTTTGTAAATGGATTCAAACTACTTGAAAGTAGATGCAACTTATAGAAAAGATTGGCTACTGTGCTTTGGCTGGTTGAGTGGTGAGGCCAAATCCTAATGGGAAGAGGGGATCATAATGTGGATCTCCAACATGCATTGGCAACTGATCAACAGTCTTGAACCAGGTGAATGAAAGCTTGCCAGTAAAGCCAAAATCACCAAACAACACATCAGCAAGTCCTTGACCCTCGCTTCCTGGCAGCCACGCAGCGACAAGAGCTTCAATGGAGGCAACATAAGGTTGGATCACAATAGGACGACCGGAAACTACAACCACAACGCATTTCACAGTTCCACATACATTTGTGATTGTGCTTGGCCCTGGTTCAGGAATTGTCAATTTTAAGTTGTCTCCTTTTGTCTCTGCATATGGATGCTCCCCTACTACAACAATTGCATATGAGAAACCACCAGACTTGACAAACTCAGCATCAGGGTTTTCATTGTATACAACTTTAGAAGTTGGATCAACTGTGTTCTTGATGGCTGTGAGGATTGTAGTACCTGTTTATGGAAAGGTCAGTTGCATAGATTCTTGAGGATTCTTCAGCAAATTGAAACAAGTGGATAATTATGAAAGTATTTTATTACCGGTTGTGAGGTTGTTTCCACTAAATCCCATCCACTTAATTGTCCATCCACCACATTGGTAACCCAGATTATCAGCATGGCTACCAGCCACTAGTATATTTGATGCCTTCTTAGGCAAGGGAAGTAATGGAGCATCTGCAGATTTTCCATTCTTTAGCAACACAAGTGATTTTCTCACTGCTTCCCTAGCCAATTCTCTGTGTGCCTGTTGAATTGTTAAGGCAATTGGTAAGGCAAAATCAGGAAAATATAATCATCTTGGTAATCGAAAGCAACCAAGCTAGTTGGCTAACCTCACATCCAAGTTGCTTAACGAACCTTTCATCTGCTAGAGGGTTCTCAAACAGACCCATCGTGAACTTAACTAGCAAAATTCTCTTCACTGCATCATCAATGCGGCTCATGGGAACAAAATTATTCTTCACCAGGTAGGTTAGTCCATCAATAAATTCTGTGTAGTTGTATGGAAGCATAATCTGAAGGATTAAAAAACAATGACCATTAGCATTTAAAGGGAAAAAAAAGCATGAAACAGCTTAACAAACTAACCATGTCAAGGCCAGCATTTACTGAAGCTTCAATAGAATATGTATAGTTAGCATGGGGTGGAGAAGTGATTCTATCAATACCCTCCCAATCTGAGATGACAAAGCCCTGAAACGATGTCCCAACATACATGCATAAGAAGATTTCTTTTTATTGTTGTAAAATTAGAGGGTTTGGTACCTTGAAACGAAGGTTTTTTTTAAGGAAGTTGGTGACCATCTCATAATTAGCATGCATCTTAACTCCATTCAAGCTCGAATAGGAGATCATGACTGTTGCAACACCTTTTCTAATTGAACTGACGTAGCCTGGCAGATGAATGCTAAGCAAACCTTTATTGTCAATCACTGTGTTGTTTTCATTGATACCCTTGGTTGTTCCACCATCACCTATATAGTGCTTGGCACAAGCTGCAACACTTTCCCTGGATACCAAAACAGAGATGAATTTACCTTTTCATATTACTTAAAACATGCCTCAACTATGTGTTGTTCTTGTTTATAATAACTTGCTTACATTCCACCCACAAATGGAACACCCTTGGGATAACTAGAAGGGATTTGTCCTTGTAATCCTGGTATAATCTCAGTCATGTCTTGAACAATCTTGGGATCTTCACTGTAACTTTCATAACATCGGCCCCATCTCGGATCTCTACATACCTGCCCCATATATAATGCAATTCACTTAAAAGTTCCAATCATAAGCAAGAGATAATATTTAACGTGGCTCGGGAATGTTTACCGCAATACAAGGTGCAAAAACATAGTGAATGCCTGTAGCTCTGACTTCAAGAGCTGTTACAACTCCAATCCTATTAACTAGTTCAGGATCCCTGGTTCAAAATTAATGAGAACTTCCTCCGATTTCTGATAAGGTGATGGCTAGCAAAAGTATTCAAACTTGCCTGGTAGCACCAAGACCGATGTTGTGAGGAAAAATGGTAGCCTTGTAGACATTGTTATGGCCATGAACAGCATCAATCCCATAAATCATTGGAACTCCTAATCTGGATGATAATGAGCCCTTTTGAAATTCATTGACCATGTCGATCCAATCCTTCGGTGAAGCTTGTGGAGTTGGCTCACTCCCTCCTCCACTCAACAAACTACCTGCCAAATGCAAATTCATTCGCCCTTTGAGTCTAGAGGATTATGAAAGTAAATTGATGATAGGCTTACCAATGAAATACTTTCTCATGACCTCAGGTGAACTAACGTTGCGCTCAATCTGGATCATTTGTCCAATTTTTTCCTCTAATGTCATCCTTCCGATCAAGTCTTTGATTCTAACATTATATGGCTGGTTTGAATCTTTATAAATCATTTTTGTATCTGCATTTCCTGAAGTTGCCATGCAGCACCAAACCAGGATTCCCATCAAAAGGATGCCAACAATTCTTGGTCTTTCCATTCTACTCTTTCAATGATTTTCCTTCAAAATTGAAACAAGAAAATTAACAATCCCAGTTTCAGGGTAAAATCTATATTATGACAATCTATGTTATTCATATGACATATTCTAAAATAAATTATTAAGTAAACCTAAGATTATTGAAAAGGAGAAACAAAGAAAAGATTGAAGAAAAGTATCCAAATATCCATATCATACTCCATAACTACTTTATCAAAAGATCAAATAAAAAGAAAGGACTCCAAACATGCACCATAAAAAATCAGACTTCTAAAACACCCTAAAATTTAAAACCAAAAATCACCAATAAAAAAAAATCCTAAGCTTGTTTTGCATGTCACCATGGATATTGCACTTACCAGCTTCATACATACATTATGCAAGAAAAGAAAAAGAAAGGTAGAACTGGAACATACAGGAAAATCCCAGAAATACAATAATGGTGTGGTAGTGCCTACAAACAGAGACTGTTTGAAGATACAGAAAATGGTGGTTTGGAAAAGAGAGAAGGATTATAATGTTGAAAAAGAAAGCAGGGTAGTTTGGAAAACAAAACAAGAATTTTTATTTATATATGTCTTACATCCTGAGTTTCGTAGTTGCTTTAAATCGTGTAAAGAACAAGCGAATAACACGGATTCTCCAGTTAAAAGAGATGATGTGGTAGACGTAGATAAGCAATCAATTTTTTTTTTTTTTACGAACTTCAATTAATTTGTTTATCACTAAATTAATTACGAATTTTTTGCATTAGTATTACATAACAGATTTCTAAAATCAGATCATAAACCAATATCAGTCTATGATTTAATTCTATTTTGGTCATTTAATTTAGTGGAAAGTAAGCACTAGTTTATTCATGTGATTATTTTTCAACATTATATTCATTCCATTTATATAAATCAGATTATGGTTATTACTAGTCAAAAGCATATCCTTTTAATAAAATTTTAAAGTCCAATTAAAATTGGTTAAAAAGATAAATTTTTTGGTCTACAAAAAGGAAATTTGGGATCAAGAGTTGAGCTACATGTGAGAGGAAGATATTAATACCCTCACGATGCTTGTTAACAAAAACGACATCATTTAATTATGTGTTAACTTGAAAATATTGAATTTAATTTTAATGTCTGTGGTACAATCATTTTATTGGAAATAAAAAATTAAAAAAAGAATAATAAAACCAAAAATTATTTTATCCGTCAAGATATTCTTTGATTGAAGGTCTTGGTGGAAACTCGAGAATGACATTCAATATTATCTCACTTTACAACAGTACCTTATTTATTTTAGAAAGAGGAAAATCATTTAAATTTCATAAACACAGTTAATACATAAGAACAACTTTGTTTCCAAGCTGAGAATCCCAACAAAAATCCATAGTAATTATGCGGAATATAAATTATAAAATTTTACCTGAATAATTTAGTGAATGTGTGTGTCAGTATTATTATAATGACAAAAGTTGGTGTTATGAAAATATCCAATCATGAATTGAATTTCTTAAAATGTATTCCTTCTGCTTAATAATCATAAATTAAAAGATCCACAGAGATGTACAAAGTTATGAATATACGTGCACTCATTTCAAAGACAACCAACAGTGTGGTCAAACATACAAACCAAGCGCATCGCTGTCCAACCACTTTTACTTATGACTTGTATGAAGATGAAACTCCTCCCTACCATGCTTTCTTTTTAACTGCCCTCTCAAAACCTCTTTACATTCCCTTTTTTTCTTAGTAATCTAGTAATTAAGTTGGAATCATCAATCCAACCAAAGTTTTAATTTTTAATTTTAATAGATAGTATAGATTTTCAATTTTTCTTATCCATTTGCAACTTTTTTGTTTTTCTAAAAAATATTTGTTGAAATTTGCAGTTGGGATAGGCAAATGTTGATTGAATTTAGGATAGAATAAAATAAAATAAAAAAGGAAAATAATTAAATTAAAAAATATATCTTTTCACATTTATTAACAAAATCATCCAAACTTAAAAACAAAAGACAAGACAAAATAAAAATGATGTAAATCCAAGGTGTATATTTATATTTATGTTCATTTGACAGTTCATGGTTACTTCTCTCAATAATATCATTTTCAAACTTCGAACCTAGGTCCTCTCATTGAAAGTACAATGTACCTTACCATTACACCCAATTACTTATTAATCCTTTTTTATTTTTTTAATAGCTCACAGGTATAAAATGGTCCATAACAAAAAAATAAAAAAAATTAATTGTACTCAATTGAGCCTTTGTTGTTAATAAAAAAATATCACCTAAGTTCCCCTGCTAACAATATTCGTCTTTGATCACATTGATAGATAAAATCAATTAAGAGACTAATTAAACTATGATGTGAGGCATCTTTTGGTTTAATCTTATATTTTTCAAAAAATTATAAAATACATAAAAATTAAAAATTTATATAAACTTATAAAATTATAAAAATAATTATAACAATAATAAAAATTATAAACATTATAAAAATTCTAATAAATTATAAAAATAATTATAACAATAATAAAAATTAAAACATATTTAAAATATTTAAAACTTATAAAGAATTCATCAAAACTTAAAAATATTATAAAAGCTTATAAAAATTCTAAAAGTTATAATAAATTATCATACAAATTATAAAACTTATAAAAATCATAATAAGTTCTAATAAATTATAAATAAAATTATATTTTTGAATAAATTAATAAGATATTAAAAATATATAAAATTATAATTTTTTATTAGATCCTCATTTTAGAAATTAAACCCTAAAATCAAAATAAACACCTAACATTAGACCAATAATTGGATAAAAGAAATAGCCGTTAAAATCAATATTATTTGAATAGGACCGGATTGATCGATTGGACAAGTTGGATTGAGAATTGGTAATGATATTAATTTGGAGAAAGCTATTAGACTGATTGACTTGGATTTAGGATTTTTTTAAAAAAAAAATTAATAAATTTTTTAATTGAATTGGATGGACTAATCAAATTGATCGAATCAATGGATCAGGGACCTAACCGATTTGGTTGTTAGTTTAGTTTTGAAAAATTTGATTAAAATATTTCATACTTATATATGCTAATATTTACAATTATTAAGTAATGAAATTTTGGTTTTATAGGATCTGATTATACCAAACACTTTTTATAGCATACTATACTTGGCTAACAAATTTCAAATTTTCAATATACAAACTACTATACTTAAAAATTTAGAGATAATTTTAAAAATAATTTTATTAATAAAAGGAAGAGTTCCACAATTATCGTTTTATTTGTGGAAGATTAAAATATTTTATTAATATGAAAAATACTCTAAGGATTTAAAGACTATTCCCATTATCCAATGATTGGTCGGATCTCATGTGTTCGTTATGATTTTAGGAATTTTAAATGACTTTTTAATTTTCTATTATTTTAATTATTTATGAATTTTTGTAATTTATTATAAAATTTTAACTATTTTAAATATGTTTTATTAATTTTATAAAATTATAATTTATTAGAAATTTTATAATATTTATAATATTATATAAATTTTAATATTTTTATGATTTTAATCATTTTAATGATTTTTTATATATTTTTAATGAGAAACTATAAGATTAAACTATAAACAACCATGTGTCATTATTTAATTAGTCCATCAATTGATTTTAATGATTAATATGGTTAAAGACGAAAACCTTTAACGGAACGGCTTAATTGATTTTTTTGTTATCGACATAAACTCAATTTAATGCGAATTTAATGCAAAGAACTAATTTTTTTTAAGAATGTTTTGTACTTATAAACCTTTTTTAATCATACTACAGAATAAATGGAAGGAAAATATTTTTAATTAATAATACATATCAAATGTTGAAAATCTGACTTTACTAATAGTATTGGGACTTTACATATATAAAGAATTACTGAAGTTCAAAGCTAGTTGTATAACAAATGAAAATTAATTGAAATAAGATGAAATACATAAGAATGGATTGCCATCGCTTTGCCTTATAGTTGGTTCAGTAGTAATGCCAAACCCAAATGGATAGAGAGGATCATAATGCGTATCCCCGACGTCCATCGGCAGTTGATCGACCGTTTTGAACCATGTACGAGGAAGCTTGCCTGTAAAACCATAGTCACCAAATACAACATCTGCAACACCTTGTCCCTCGGTACCAGGTAACCAAGCGGCGACAAGAGCATCTATGGAGGCAAGATAAGGTTCGATTACAACGGGGCGACCGGATATTATGATAACAACACATTTCATAGCTCCACACACATTTCTGATCGTGGTTGGACCAGGGTCTGCAATTGTCAAATTCATGCTATCACCATCTGTTTCTGCATACGGATGTTCCCCTACTACCACAATGGCGTAGGAGAAGTTGTTGGACTTGACGAACTCTGCGTTGGGATTCTCCTTGTATACGACATTGGTGCTTGGATCAACCGTGTTGTTGATGGCAGCTAGGATTGTTGTACCTGTTGGTAACAAGAGTCATTATAATGGTTAATGCTTTAAGGTTTATAAAAGCTAGGAATATATTGGCACAGGGCTGAGAAATACCAATTGTACGGTTGTTGCCGTTAAATCCTTGCCACTCAATTGTCCATCCACCGCATTGGTAACCCAAATTGTCGGCATGGCTACCTGCAACTAGTATTTTTGAGGTCTTCTTAGGTAGGGGAAGCAATGGCTGATTCAAAGATTGCCCATTCTTCAGCAAAACAAGCGATTTTCTCACTGCTTCCCTAGCCAACTCTCTATGTTCCTGTTGAATTGGTTCGGAAAAGTTACGACATTATAAGCATCTTAATCTTTAAATCTGAAAAACCAGGCCAATGATTTGTATGGTCCAGCATATCCCCAAGAATAACCAGTTCCATACACTTAAACATAGCTAATAAACTAACCTGACTTCCCAGTTGGTCAACCAAGCTATTATCAGCGAGTGGGTTCTCAAATAGTCCCATTACAAACTTAACTCGCAAAATTCTCCTTACTGCATCATCAATGCGGCTCATGGGGATGACATTGTTTTTCACATGGAAGGTTAGCCCATCTATGAATTCTTTATAGTTGTACGGAACCATGACCTGCGATTAGTTCACATTATTATTATAAGTACATCCAACACTTTAAAAACACAAGAAAATGAACTTTAACCATGTCGATGCCCGCATGAATTCCAGCTTGAATTGAATATGAATAGTTTGCGTGTGGTGGATATGTTATCCTATCAAGACCTTCCCAATCCGAGATGACAAACCCCTGAAACAATGTGCAGAATCTATGTTATGCTCCCGGGTTCTTTTGAAAAGCGATGTTGGTGGGCCTATGTTACTCGAACTTTTTATTTTTTGGTTCTATGAGAAACAGTTATACCTTAAAACCAAGTGTGTTCTTGAGGAAACCCGTGATTAACTCACGATTAGCATGCATTTTAATCTCATTCCAGCTTGAATAGGAGATCATGACTGTTGAAACACCTTTCATAATTGAAGTATAGTAAGCTGGCATATGAATGCTGAGCAAACCTTGCCAGTCTATCACTGTGTTGTTCTCATTTATGCCTTTGGTTGTTCCACCATCACCTACATAGTGCTTAGAACAAGCCACTACATTGTTCCTGCATACCAAAACAGGGAGAAAAACCTAGACAAATTGGTTTCGACTTTTACAGGCTGCATAAATTCTGCAATTAGAAAGTTGGAATATGATATTTTACATAATAAACCAACATTAAAACATAATAACCTCTTATTTAAATGATTTCAATCTGTCATTAAAAGCTTAGAATAAGACAGTATAGGTTATCTATAGGTTCCTTCTTAAAGAGCAATAAATGCTTGGAACCCCCTACATATGTTGTGGATAAGAAGTAAGACCAAGCAAGTTAATTACGTGATGTAAGTGGGGACTATATTTCTACTTTTGTTTTCTCTTTATAAGGAGTAGAATTCGGTTAACACAACATTAATTTTTCCCTTCAAAAATAGAGGTACAATAATTTATGGCATGACATTTATGGCATGGAACGTTAAAGGCATGACTTCTTGTTGTATACAGTTTACTATGTAAAATAAGATGATCTCTTAAATGTGAAATTGAGTTGAACATGTGTAGTTTGTGAAAATTGCTTACTTTCCAGCAACGAATGGAACTCCCTTAGGAGAGTCCGTAGGGATGTCTCCTTGTAATCCAAGTATAATGTCTGTCATGTCATGAACAATCTGGGGATCTTCACTGTAACTTTCGTAACATCGACCCCATCTTGGATCTCTACACACCTGTTCAAAGTTTACTAGTTAAATTTGCTTAATTATATACCATCATAAGAAGTTCATACATCCCCAAAGATGAAAATGTAACAGGAAAAAGGCAAATGAAAGCTACCGCTATACAAGGTGCGAAAGCATATGGAATGCCAGTTGCCCTGGTTTCAAGTGCTGTTGCAGCCCCAATTTTCTTAACCAGTTCAGGGTCCCTGGTTTATAAGAAAAATAATTCAGCAAGAATGTAGAAATGTAGAACCATATTAAAGAATAAACCCAAACAGCTAAAGCGCATCTACATGCCTGCTTGCACCTAGACCAATGTTGTGAGGAAAAATAGTTGCCTTATAAACATTGTTGTTCCCATGAACAGAATCAATCCCATAAATCATCGGAATTCCTAATCGGGTTGATAAACTACCTCTTTGAAAGTCATTGACCATGTTTATCCAAGTTTCTGCAGAAGCTTGAGGAGCTGGGACACTCCCTCCTCCACTCAATACACTTCCTGTCAAAGCAAAAGATACCCTTTTTTACTTTTGAGTATGCCTTACTCAAAAATGGCTTAATTTGGTACAATTTGTCAAAGAAGAGTGTGATGGATGTTGGTTACCAATGAAATACTCCTTCATCACCTCGGCTGAAGCAACTTTGCGTTCGATTTGGACCATCTGTCCTATTTTTTCCTCTAATGTCATCCTATCCAACAAGTCCTGGATTCGAACAGGTATAGGTTGTTTTGGATCTTTGTATTTCATATATTCTGCTTTTGCTGGGGTTGTCAAGCAACACCAAAGCACAACTCCCATTATTAAGATGGGAACTCTTGATCTTGCCATTCTGATTTTCTTCCAATTTCCTGCAAATTAAAGAATAAGCATCAATCCATAAAGCAATATATGGAACAGCTCAAAACATTCAATTATAAGTACTTGAAACAGTGGGACCAAGAATTGCAGAGAACCCATTTATGAAATAGCTCAAAATAACCCAAAAACTGCAATGGAAACTACATCTTGAATTGAGCAAAAGCAATTCAATCATAAGTAGTTGAAGTTCTGAGGGTTGTTTTCTATGTGATAATATTTGCAAGTACACATGAATGGTTTCCAAGAGAAGAAAAAAGATCAAAGCAACATGAATATTTTCTTGGATTTTGACAACACGGGATAGCGAAATATCGAACACAATGCAAACAGATTATCATGCAAAGTGAAAATGAAGAGAGTTCATAAGTTAGAAGAACATACAGAAAACCCAGAATTCCAATGGCTTCTGCTCCTTGAAAAGAGACACAAACAGAAAGATTAAGAAAGAGACAAATCAAAATGTGATGTAGCTTACTCTTTGGGAAATCAAACTTGGAAAAGGTGGTATTTATAAAATGATTGCTTCCAACTTCCATATTTGGTGATTAAGAATTCACTCGGATTTGAACAGTTTCGTGCATTAAATATATTTTTATCTTATTGTCATCGTACATCAAAAGTCAAACTCCAAACAGTTCCTTATTTTTTATTTCCTTAGAAAATAAAAAAAATAAAAATTGTTGAAATCATGAAAAGGAAAAATGGAGATGTGCTCAGAACCGCAGGTAATCAAATCGAAAATAAAGTATTTTAATGGCGCCAGCATATAATATAACCCAAATCATCATCATGATCTTTTAAGAAATTTTCTCTTTAATGGGGATAATTTTTTTTAAATAATTTTCTATTACAGTGTTTGTTTCTCTTAGTTTCCGTAACTTTAACGATAACAATTAAAAACATTTTGTGAATTGTAAATCGGACGAGGACATGTATGATTAAAAAATATTTTGTAACAAAATTATGAAGTGCTAAAATTTATTTTATAAAACATCACCTTTCTCAATTTTAAAATTGAGTAAATTGGCCTTTAAAATAATTTAAACAATTTAATCCTTGTCAATTTTGAAAGCATGCAATTAATCACGATATTAATATTTTTCATTACTTGCACATAAATTTAATTGATTTAATAATAAATTTAGCTCTAAAATTTTATAGGTTCTTTCAATTTTGTCTTGATTTAACAAATTCATCCCACAACATTTGTACAAACGTGTAACTGTTGAGGTTAAATTTGTTAATTTTTTTAGAATAAAAATTAAATTAACAAATATGTTAACATCAAGGGCTAAATTTATTATTATACCAATCAAAATTATGTACAATTGAAAGGAAGACATTGACTTCTTGATTAATTGTCCTTACTTGCTCACTTTCAAAATTGACAGGAATTAATTTGTTCCGATTTTTTTAGAGGGACCTATTTGCTCAATTTTGAAATTGAGAGGGACTGGAAGGTCTTTTTACCAATTTATTTATTTATTTACAAAATTTAATTATTTGGCATGTGTGAGTTTTAATTCAGTTTGTTGATTTTAGTCATTGTTGGAATGGCTTTACCTGAATGTTACCTCATTCTCGAATAAAATTAGCCTCAAATAGTAAAACGAGCGAAAACACCTATGATTATATAAAAATAATATATTTTGTAAGAAAATTATAAAGCACTAGATTTTATGTATTTATTTTAGTCTTGAACAAAATTTAGTTATTATATGCTTGGCATGTGTGAGTTTTATAGTTTAGTTTAATTTATCAACTTTTGTTTAGATTATTCTAGTTCTTAAATCATTTGTGCTATAATAATTTGATACTAGTGATTATATATATATATATATATATATATTTGTAACCTTTGAAAAATTAAATAAAATAATTGTTATTGGAGGAATAATTGTTATCTATAACTAAAGCTAATAATAAGAATTAAATTTCATTTAATAATAGAATTTTACTAACAAGCATTTTAAGTTTAGGATAAAGTCCACAAGCTCCTGGGATTTTCTCAAAAATATATTATAGCAAATTAAAGATTAATGATGGATAGATTGGTAAATTCTTAAAGGGAAAAATATAGATGTGGCTTTTTCAATTGTTTTAAGGCCTGTTCTGTAGTGCTTAAAAAAAGTACTTTTGCCTCTAAAAATACTTTTGGAGAAAAAATTGTGCTAAACAAACTGCTTTTAGCTAAAATTTTTGACTTTTAAAAAGTGCTTTTTAGAAAAGCACTTTTTAAAAATAGAAGCTAAAATTTCTCTCGCAAAAGCATTTTTAGTACTTAATTATTTTTTCACCCTTCCAATAACACAGTACTTTCATTTTTTTTCTTGTTGCGTAATTACAAATGTGTTAAAATCATTAATTAAAAATAAAAATATTTTTAAAATACTAATTACAAATATTTAATGGTTATATTTAAATATTTAAAATATAGTTTATATATTCTCATTAAATTTTATAAATAAATAATATTTATTGCTTAAAATATTTCAAATTTATATTTCATATATTAAAATATTAATAAGTTATAATAATTTTTATATTTTTATTAAAATATAATAATATTAACTAATTTAAATATTATTTAAATACATATTTATTACTTGATAATAATATGTTTAAAATGAACATTTTATTTTTTAACAGTAATATTAAATACTTAAATTTTAAATTAAACTTGGAAAATTAACTTTTGAGAAGACAGGATTGCTTTTGTATTTTTGGCCAGAGTCTTACTTTTGTATTTTCTTTTTCTTACTATATGCATATAGTGATCAACATGATGAACATAACTTTGTCTCTTTTAAATAAAAAAGAAAAAGTAGACAGGATTGCTGATACGCCCCATGAGTTTTCCTACTAACAATTTTAACATTAAAATTGAATCTCGTATATATATATATATATATATATATATATATATATAAATAATCCATAATAAATTATTAATAATTTTATTTAATATTTAAATCATGATGAATTTTAATATTAATTATTTTTAATTTATTAATGGTCTTTTTAAAAAAACTTATTAAATTTTCTAAAGTTAATTGATGTTATTAACTTAATATGCACAACCAAGGTGATAGGAGAATAGAAATTAATTATAAAACAGAATTGCCCCAGACGTTTTGGTCTCAAGATCTATCAAATCCGTCTACTTGTTATGTTCTTACATATTTTATATATTTTCTCCATGTCTTTTCTTCTTTTCTAATAAACATAATTTTCTAACATTTATATATATTTCTTGTGTTGCGGGAAAAAATATTTTATATTGTTGTGATGTTGCGCACTATATTAACCTGATTTCTTTTGTTAACGTTATCCATATTGGACCATCAACCACAAAAATCAAACATTAAACAAATTAATCTAAGCTATTTATTTTCGAATGTTATTATCTGATCACTAATAAAAAAAAGTGGTTGAAAAATACGAAAATGACATTTGATATCACTAATAAAAAAAAGTGGTTGAAAAATATGAAAATGACATTTGAGTGTTAAGGGAGTGTCGAGTCTCTTACCACTAGAGCTATTTAAGATAGTTTCTATATTTGAAATGTTGACAACTTATTTGACGATATTTATGGGCTATGCCGATTATGTGGATGCTATCTAGTCTATTATTGGAGATCATACAACTTGGAGAAACATATTTTAGAGATTGGATTGAATTAGATCACTCTATTTAATCCCTTGGATCATAGATATTGGATTGAGTTGAAACACTGATTGCTCAGCTGTCAAGTGTCTATGTTTACTTTGTGCTTTATTATTGTATTGTATTCAACTTATTCTTTTTCTATTTGAGAGTATCATTCTTCAAGGTGTAAAGGTGAGGAAATTGCCACTAGTGTGTGATAGATTAGGATCACTTGTTGTAAGTGTTAAAGATAGTGGATATTTCTCACAAAGCTAGGCTCTGTGGACATAGGAAAACTGAACTGTGTAAACAACTCTTATGTCTTTTATTTGTTTACTATTTTTCTCGCTGTGGTGAAGGAGTGTCAATTCCCTTGTCACTCCTTCATGGTTTATGGCTTTTATCTCAGCAACGGTTTTAAATCTTCAATCTCTATCAAAGCTTGCCACTTAAAGTAGTTAGCGGAGATCACTGGTGTTGCTAGATTCAAGCTATAGAAGCTTCTTTTACTTTAAGACCCTCTATGCTAGAGGTTGGCAATTATGCTTATTGGAAAGCTCGTATGAAGGCTTACATTAAGTCCATTGACGAGAGGTCATGGTGTGCCTTGTTGACTAGATGGGAACCACCTAAAATGGATATTGAAAGTGGAAGGGTTGTTAAGCTAGAAGCACAGTGGACCACTAAGGAAGAGAAGTTGGCAAATGCTAACTCAAAAGCTTTATATGCAATATTTTGTGGAGTTGACATGCAAGAGTTTAAGAGAATGGTAAAATACACAATTGCTAAGACTACTTAGGATATTTTGGAGATTGCACATGAAGGGAACATCGACTATCAAGTAGTTAAAGATGCAGATGTTGACTTCGAGGTTTGAAAGCCTAAGGATGCAAGGATTAGAAACAATTGGAGAATTATATGCTAAGTTGTGTGACTTATCGAATTAGGCTTTTTGCCTTAGGTGAACAATATTCTAATGGCAAGCCAGTTAGGAAATGTTATGGTCTCTTCCTAAGAGATTTTCCATTAAGGTCACAACCATTAAAGAGGCCAATGATATTGAAAGGCTGGCAATTGATAAGCTCATTGGTTCCCTACAGACCTTTGAAATGAATTTTGATAACGCTAAACATAACAGAGCAAAGGGGGACAGAAATATTTCCCTTTAGGTAAATGAGGTAGTGCCAACTCCCTGACCAGCTACCATTGAAGACCTTCAAGAGAAAATAGCTTTACTTACTAAGAATTTCAATAAGGCTTTCAAGAAATAGGTTAGAAGCCAGTGTTAATATTCCCAAAAATAAGTCAAAGGGAATAGTTATCAAGGAGGAACTTGATAAGGACAAAAAGAAGGGGTGTAATGCTTTAAGTGCCAAAGATATGGTCATATCCAATTTAAGTATGCTAATACTCTAAAAAATAGAAAAAGTCACTACGTGTATCTTGGAGTGATGATGACTCATCTAGTGGATTTGACTTAGTAGAGGATCATTACAATTTTGTTGCTTTTGTTGCTAGTGCTATTAATGATGATAATTCTGATAGTGATTCGGATCTTAGCTCAGGTAAAGAATTTCTGAAGACATATAAAGAGACATTAGGCAAATGGGGATAGGCGTATGAAATCAACATTCAGCTATCATAAGAAAACAAGCAATTGAAGGACGAAAACATTGTGTTGATTAAACAAATTATTGCTAAAAAAGCTTTTCTTTTAAAGGAACTAGATAATCTTATGAAGATAAAAAAAAGAAAAAAGAAACTTGAGCGACCAAGCTTATGCTAAAAAAAGTTCACTATCAGTAGCAACAAGCTTGATGAGATTTTAATAGAAAGAAGAAGAGATTTAGGTAGGGGAGGTCTAGGCTTTGTTGATAAAGGAAAAGTTGTAATGGAAAGCCCCATAGTCTTTGTTAAAGAAACTGGTTCAAAATAAGATGGTGAAAGTTCTAAACCAATGTTATTCAAGTTGTTCAAGAAGAATGTTCATTGCCATAGGTGATTTGACACTATTTCGGTGCCCTTGGTCATATAAGACCACATTTTTTAAGATGCTACATGATTTAAGATGGAGGAATTTAGTGCCTAAGACAATGCCTACTCCCCCTAGCACTACAACTAGAAAAGTGCAAAAAAGAGTATGGGTGAAGAAATAAGCTAAATGTTTGCTAGTTTTTCATTATTCCCTAAATTCCACTTTTGATGAAATTTGGTATTTTGATAGTGGCTGTTCACAAAAAATGACAAGTAACCAGACATATCTCACTGACTTTGAAGATTATCTTGTTGGAAAAGTGACTTTTGGTGTGGAAAGAAAGGTCATATACTTGGTAAAGGCATCTTGAATGTTCCTAGCATGCCTCAATTGAAGAATATGTTGCTTGTAGATGATCTTAATGTTGGATCTGGTTCCCTAAGTGTAGTATATTCGTTTCTCATTCTGTTGTAATTTGATATGTCAAATTAGGCTCCCATTATGATGAAAGAGCTTGTTTCCAAGCAATTTATATTTTTTTCATGTTTTTACTTAGTGTTAGTTCTTTGCCTTAATAAGTGAAATAATGAGTTTTATGCCACTTTTGAGACCCTAAATGGCCAAATGCACCATAAGAAACCTAAAGGTTGATTAAGTGTTGTAGGAAGTCATCGAAGGCCCGAACATGAGTGAAAATATCCTTTAGAAGGGGGTATCGTGATACCGAAGCCTAAAAGTCGTGATACCCTTAACAGTGTTGAATTAAAGAGGATCAATGTCAGCCACAGTGGTATCGTGATACCACCTATGGGTATTGCAATACCCAACTCCCAAGGATTCCCCCAAGTCAATACCTCCAAGGATTCCCCCAAGTCAATACTAACCTATGTATCACAATACCAAACCATGGGTATCGCGATACCCCTCATGAGAAAAGATAAAAAAATGATTGCAGGGAAAGATCTTGTCCAACTTTAGCACCAATAAAAAACACACTAAGGGATATTTTAAGCATAAATGTTGGGTTAGAAAAAAATGCTAAAATTGGCCAAAATTGGCTGAGAGAACAAACACACTTCACATTAACTAGTTTTACATTTTTCTCTCCATCTTTTAGGGCTTAGTTCTTTTTCTTCATAGCTTAGGGTTTATTCTCTTGTTCATCTCTTGTTTTTCTTAGTTCATTTTATGGTAGTTAAGTTAGTTATACTATAGTTAGGATTTATTTACTTGTTAAGCCCTTCAAACTTTCTTGTATTTGAACTTTAATTCATTAACTCAATATCATTCAGCTCTGTTACATTTCCTCTATTAAAAATCTTATCTTGGGTGTTTTTATTTACCTTCTTTACTACCATTATTGTGTTCCTCAAGCTTTTGTAAGGAAGCTTGAGTATTTATTAACTTTTTTTTTTATGTTAACTACTTGATTCCTTGTTGTTAATGAGTTCAAATATAAACATGAACAACTAAATCCTAAGTGGGTGGCTGATGGAAATGATGGGTAATTGATTGTTGGGTTCAGGACTAAATCATAAAAATTGAACTAAATCGAATAGATTGCAAAACTTATTATTGACGATCCTAAGGGAAAATTAAGATAAGTGCGACGGAGAGGAGATCTTATCGGGCATCAATTTGATAGTCTCGGATTAGTTTGGTGAGGTTGAGAGATAAATCAGAATAATTTGTCAAAATTGGTAAAGTTGAGGCCGAGAGGTAAAATTGAACCAATTTAGAACTAATAGCGATTTAGATCCCTAATTTGAAGATTAACCAATCTCACGGAAATCAACCAACCACTGTCTATTATCATATTTTTTTTTCGTATTTGTTAGTTTCATATTTTGTTTTATTTATAATTTAGTCTTTCATTGTTTTTAAGGTAATTAATTAGTGTAATTAAACTCGTGAATGACCTGCTGTAATTTAGTACTTAGTGAGTATTTAGTTAGACTACTTTGATTACATGTTTATAGTTTATGAATTGCTTAATCTTCGATTCCTTTGGGTTTAACCCTTGGAACACTCTTGTGTTCCATTGGACAATATAAATATTACAACTGACACTATCCGCTTGCAGTTAAAATCACATTTTAAAATTGTTTTATAAAATTATTTGTTTAATAAAATTAATTGTAATATTTATATTGCCTAATGGAACACCGAAATATTTCAAGGGTCAAACCCAAAAGATTCAGTGATTAAGCAATTCTTAAAATATAAACATGTAATCAAAGGATTTTAGCTAACTCTTATGGGATACTTTGTTAAGCCATTGACAATAAGGCGAATTTGGACTAGAACACTCAAATTGAAATGGTATTCAATAGTTTATCCAAGGACTTGGCTAGCTTTTGGGATGCATATAACCTTGGCAAAAAAAATATGATGCTTACACTACTCCTGAAGGAGTTACAATCCTATGAGTTAATATTGAATGTTGGTCAGTCGGCTCAAAAAGCATAAGCAAATATAACTATTGCTTCTTTCTCAAAAGGGAAGGAAAATCGTGCTAAGAAAGGAAAGAATAAGGTCTCTAGGCTACCATAAGTGAAAAAGAAGAGAACCAAAATGCTTAAAGACTTATCTAAGTCTAAATGCTTCTTTTGCAGTAAGAAAGGGCACCTCAAGACGAACTGTAGAGAGTGGGAGGAAAACCTAGCCACCAAAGGCAAAAGGGTTCTAAGAGACGAAAGATCTTAGATATAAGAATCTCTCGTTGCGAGCTAGAAATGGGACAATTATGACAGCTGAAGCAGTGGGAGATGTATTCATTTTCTTAATTTCAATTGCATGTTTATATAAAGGCGACTTGATTGTGACTTTTAATAATGAAATTACAATATTTAGAAATCAAAATATTATCTGTAATGGATGGATGTCAAATAATCTCTATTTTACTAAACCAAAGATGTACACACTGCTTAAGATTGAAATATCGAATAAGAAATTGAAAAATCTCACTCTATTGAAGTGTACATTTGGCATTTGAGACGTGATCATATTAACCAAGAAAGAATCACTAGACTTGTGAAAGATGACAACTTAAGTTCGCTTAAAAAAATCAAACTTCCATAATGTGAATCTTGCTTGAAAGGAAAGATGACCAAGTGATCTTTTAATGCAAAAGAAGCGAGGATCGTAAAGCCCCCTAGAACTTGTGCACGGTGACATATGTGGCCCCATGAGTTTCAGTGCAAGAAGTGATTACGAATATTATGTAACATTTATTGATTATTATTCTAGATACGGGTATGTGTACCTAATGCACAACAAGAATGAAACCTTGGATAAATTCAAAGAGTTTCGTACGAAAGTGGAGAAAAATCTAGGTTTATCCATAAAGGCACTTCGTTGTAATTTAGGTGAGGAATAATTATCAAATGAGTTTTTAGGATACCTCATAGAGAATAAGATTTTATCCTAATTGAACTTGCTGGGTACTCCACAACAGAATGACGTGGCAGAAAATAGGAATCAAACATTGATAGAAATGGTACTTCGATGTTAAGTTATTTAAAGCTGTCAATATCTTTTTTGGAATATGCATTACAAATGGCTTGCTATATTCTGAATGATGTGCCTACTAAGGCAATATCGAAAACTCCATATGAATTATGGAATGGAAAGAAGCTGATTCTTTTCACTTAAGAATTTGGGGATGCCTAGCTCACATATCGAACAAAAATGCAAGGAAGTTGGACTCATGGACAAAATTATGCATATTTGTAGTATATCCAAAGGGAACAAAGGGTGGTTTTATTTTATAACCTGAAAGAGAAAACTATAATAGTTTCAAATCATGCTACTTTCCTTGAAGAAAGTTATATGAATGACTTCAAACCTTAAACTAAAGAGGTACTCGAGGAACTTTCTAAAAATATACAAAACCTTATAGAAACAGTTCCAGAACCAACTCCTAATAGTAGACATGCAAACAATCAGTAGCATAGGGTGCTTCGTTGCAGTGGAAGGGTCTCTCGTAGGCCTGAGTTCTTTCAATCTGGCGGGAGTGTTTTTAACACAGAGTCTATCAAACAAGAAGATGATGAGCCACTCATGTATAATGAAGCGATGCAAAGTGTTGATTCCAAGCTCTAGGAAATAACTATAGAAGCTAAGATGGATTCTACGTATTCAAACTCAATGGTGGAACTAGTAGACTTACCGAAAATGTTAAAACCTAAAGGGTGTAAATGGATCTATAAAAAGAAAATAAATGCGGATGGAAAAGTGAAAACTTATAAGGCTAGACTTGTAGCAAAAGGTTATACTAAAAAAGAAGGTATCAGTTATGAAGAAACCTTCTCTCTGGTTGCCACATTCAAGTCTATCCATATACTGTTGTCCCTTGTAGTGGCTCTTAATTACGAGATCTAGAAAATGGATGTCAAGATAGCATTTCTGAATGACCATCTTTAAGAGAGCATCTATATGATCCAATCCAAAAAATATATAGCTAAAGGAATGAGCATAAAGTTTGCAAACTACTTAGATCCATATATGGACTTAAATAAGCATCCCACTTATGGAATTAAATATTTGATCAAGTGATCAAGACTTTTGGATTTGAGCAAAACGTAGATGAACCTTATGTTTATAAACGTTTAAGGGATGGAAATGTGGTCTTCTCATTCGATATGTCGATGGCATTCTACTCATTAGAATTTATGAAGGGACATTGTCATCAGTTAAGTTGTGGTTACCCAACAGTTTAGCATGAAAGACTTAGAAGAAGCTAATTTTGTTTTAAGCATTCAAATTGTAACACCCCTATCCCGTGTCCGATCACTGGATTAGGGTTAAAGGCGTTACCAGAAAGATCAAAAATAATTACAAAATTAATCGTACAACCATTCATCAATATCAATCATAATGTCCCTTAAGTAGGTCATCGAGACCTTAATCATGCTTATAAACCGAGTCAGGACAAAACCGAAACACATAAGAAATTTTATAAAAATTTGAAACTTTTCTAACATACAAGGGACACACGACCGTGGGGGTAGGCCGTGCCTCACCCACGGCTACTGGACACTTTCGTGTGTCCTCCCCGTGGTGGTATACTGCCAAATTCAACACGGTCACCAAGCACGCCTGTGTGCTAAGGCCGTGTACTACTAGATCACATACTACCATTTCTCACACGGCCACTAAGCACACCCGTGTCGAGGCCCTGTGCAATTTAAGCCACATTCTGCCAATTTACCCACGGTCTTAGGCACGCCCGTGTGCCTCAACCATGTGACATTATAGGCCATTTTACAAGGCCAATATGCCACCCATTTTGGGTCTCACCTACAAGCAATACATGCCAAAACATAGTATGCATATATGGCAACCAAAACATATCAAATGGTTCACTTCACCCATACATTCAATACCAATCCCATTCATACCAAATTTCAAACTAAATCCTACATCATTTCAAACATGTAACATCCATTTGCTTAACCAAAACTTAACCATTCCATATGCATCAAGACATACTAAATATATATTCTTCATAACTCATTCATTCAAACATTTATCAACTCAAAAGCTTGCCAATACACATGGCCATGCTCACTTCATAAACATATACACCTATCTAGCCTATACATGCCATATTTAGCTATATACATTTACAAAAGGGTACCAAAATAAGTTTTTGTAGTGTGATGATGATCCTTGACAATCCTGAGCCTTCAGTAGCTTCGACGACCTATAAAATAGAGAAAACACACACATAGAGTAAGCTTTCCAAAAGCTTAGTAAGTCATATACAAATAAACTTGGCATAAAAAGCATAAATGCAATTTGAAACTTTTGCACATCTCATTCACTTAACAATTTATCATGTACATGCTTGATTCATACTTATGACTACATTGGTCACTTTTATCCATTCAAAACTCATTTGAAGCACATGGCTCATTCACAATCTTCCTTGCATCTCATTCACATTATCCTATTCAAACATACCTTTCTTCAAATCAAAGTCATATGCATACTTACCATTCATGCATACTTAATGCACATTCAACGTACCTGAATCGGGTATTCATTCACTTAATTGATCATAACTCGGATATACCATTAGTATTGCAGACTTGCCCGTTGATCCTTTAGGAACCTAGTAGGATACTCAGAAAGCTCAGAATAGTAGTACAATGCCAACGTCCCAGACGAGGTCTTACATGCACTCGTATATCGATGGCACTATCCCAGACAGGGTCTTACATGTACAGATCATAACGATGCCAACATCCCAGACGTGGTCTTACACGAGTCAATATGATGCCGATGTTCTAGACATGGTCTTACTCATAAAGTTCATATCGATGCCTACGTCCCAGACAATGTCTTTTACATAGAATTCATATCGATGCCTACGTCCCAGATGAGGTCTTATACGAAATTTCAAATCAATGCCAACGTCCCGAACGTGGTCTTACATGATAGAACAGAACAGATACCTATGTCATGACATACGTTATCCTATCTATTCCTAGGTTCGTACGGGACTTCTCGAGCATTTATAACTTGTCAATATATCCTCTGATTTCACATACATTCCATCTCGAACATTATTCATAGCCATTTAAATTTCATAAATACATAAATAGTTCAAATCAAATACATATATTTGTATATCGACTTACCTTGGATTCGGATATTTGATCGGATTCAATTATTCAATCACTTTCGATTTCCCACGATCTAAGTCTGTTTTCTTCGGTTCTTGATCTATACATATTCAAATTTAATCCATTTATTCATCAAGTCATTCAATTCAATCCAAGAATACACATTTAGGGCAATTTACAAATTAGCCCTCACATTTTCACATTTGGACAATTTAGTCCCTATTTCACAAAATCACAAAATACACATAATTTCAAGTTACCCATGCCTAGCCGAATTCTCATGTAACTCATAAAAGTCCATACGTTTCATTTATTTCACAATTTAGTCCTTCAAATTACTATTTTCTCAATTAAGTCCAAAATACTCAAATTTATCAAAAACTCAAATACGAAATATGCTAATCAAACACATATATTCCCTATTTCATCATCAAATATTTCAAAGCTCATGTGTTCATCAAAGACACATTTCAAAATCATCATCAATTCTCAAAATTGGAGCATGGGTTTTGAAGTATACAAAGCAACGATTACGAAAACGTAGAAATTATCAAAAATCGAAGCAAAACATACCTTGAATCAAACCAAAAAGCTAACCGAAACTTTAGGGTTCTTCCTTCTTTTTCTTTTCTTTATTTTTCGCCACTAAGAGATGATAACCATCACCTTTCATATGTTTGTTTTATTTAATATACATATTAATGCCTATTTACTATTTTACCCATCATTAAAACATTTCCAAAACCACATATCAATGGCCTTTAACTGTCCATCCAATATTTAATGGTCTATTCCCCTTTTAAGGACCTCACATGATAAAGACATTAACAATTCGACACTCATTAAATTAGAAGGCCACTTTTGCTTTTTCTGCAATTTAGTCATTTACTCAAATTAGGCATACAAATAGACAATTTAATTCACAGAAATTTTACACATGCTTAATCACATATCAGAGGCACAGAAAATAATATTAAAATATTATTCTGACTCAGATTTGTGGTCTCGAAACCACTATTTCGACTAGGGTATAAACTGGACTGTTACAATTCTCCCCCTTAGGGATTTTCGTCCCCGAAAATCTTACCGTTAAACAGATTCAGATGTTGCTGTCTCATTGAATCTTCTGTCTCCCACATAGCCTCTTCTAATCCGTGTCGATTCCACAATACTTTCACTAATGGAATTTTCTTGTTTCTTAACTCTTTCACTTCACATGCTAAGATACGAATCGATTCCTCTTCGTATGTCATATCAGATTGGATTTCAATTTCAGATGGGGCAATCACATGTGACGGATCAGACCGATATCTACGGAGCATCGAAACATGAAATACATTGTAAATCTTTTCTAATTCAGAGGGTAACTTCAATCTGTATGCAACAGGCCCAATATGTTCAATGATCTCATACGGTCTGGTGAATCTCGGACTTAACTTGCCTTTACGTCCGAATCGGAGCACTTTCTTCCACGGGGACACTTTCAGAAATGCTTTGTCGCCGATCTCAAATTCTATATCTTTTTGTTTTAAGTCTGCATAGGACTTCGATGATCAGATGCTGCTTTTAAACAATCTCGAATCAGTTTCACTTTTTGTTCGGTATCTTTTATCAAATCAACCCCGTGTAACTTATTCTCACTAAGTTCAGTCCAATACAGAGGTGTACGACATTTACGTCTATACAAAGCTTTATATGGTGCCATTTTAATGCTCATCTAAAAACTATTGTTATACACAAATTCGATCAACGACAGGTATTGTTCCCACGAACCATTAAACTCAAGTACACAGCATCTTAACATATCTTCTACAATCTGAATGACTCGCTTGGATTGACCATCCGTCTGCGGATGAAAATCTGTACTGAAATGCAATTTCGTGCCCAAAGCTTCTTGCAATTTCTTCTAGAACCTCGATGTGAATCTCGGGTCTCTATCTGACACAATGGATAGTGGCACCCCGTGCAATCTCACAATCTCAGAAATATAAATCTCAGCTAATCTCTTAAGTGAATAGTCAGATCTTACCAAAATAAAATGGGCAGATTTCGTCCATCGATCAACTACGACCCATATCGCATCCTTTTTTCTCAGAGTCAGAGGCAACCCAGAAATAAAGTCCATAGTTACTCTATCCCATTTCTATTCAGAATCGAATTGGTCAGTAATAACCTGCATTTAAACTTGATGTTCTGCTTTCACTTGCTGACAAACTAAACATTTTGAAACAAAGTCAGAATGTCTCGTTTCATACCAGACCACCAATAGTGTTGCTTCAAATCATGATACATCTTTGTACTTCCCAGATGGACAGATAGGCGACTGTTATGTGCTTCACCCAAAATCAATTGAATCAACTCCGGATTTCTTGGAGTACAGATTCGATCTCGAAATCTCAAACAATCATCAATAACTCGAAATTCAGATTCAGAATTCAATTCACACTGAGCTCGTTTCAACAACAATTCATTATCAACCTTCTGAGCATCATATATTTGCTATACAAATAACGGTTTCACTCTCAATTCAGCTATCACAGAACTATAATCAGACAAATCTATCTGGGCATTCAAAGCATGTAGTGCAAACAACGACTTTCTACTCAACGCATCTGCAACAATGTTTGCTTTACCCGGATGATAATCTATCACAAGCTCATAATCTTTTAACAATTCAAGCCATCTTCTCTGACGCAGGTTCAAATCTTTCTGGGTCATTAGATATTTTAGACTTTTATGATCTGAAAACACATGACATTTCTCATCGTACAAATAATGACGCCAAATTTTAAGTGCAAACACAATCGCAGCGAGCTCAAGGTCGTGTGTCGGATAATTCTTTTTATGAGGCTTTAATTGTCTCGAAGCATAAGCTACCACTTTGCCTTCTTGCATCAAAACACATCCTGATCATTTAACGAAGCATCACAGATACAACGAATTCCTTACTCGATTCGGTTGTACTAACACCTGGAGCTTCATTATGAGTTTTCAACCGATCAAAACTTCTCTGACATTTATCCGACCATTCAAATCTGATATCTTTCTAAAGTAATCTTGTCAATGAAGTAGCTATTTTTGAAAAACGCTTTACAAATCTACGGTAATAACCAGCTAAACCCAGAAAACTACGAACTTCAGATACATTTCTCGGAGGTTTCCAATTCAGAATAGCAGAAATCTTGCTCAGATCAACACGAATCCCAGAAGCTGATACAATATGCCCCGAAAAACTGACCTCATTCAACCAGAAATCACATTTGCTAAATTTTGCGTACAATTGCTTCTCTCGCAGAGATTGCAACACAATCCTCAAGTGTTCAACATGCTCATTTTCATTCCGTGAATAGATCAATATATCATCTATGAATACTACAACAAATTGATCTAAGTACGGTCTGAAAATTCTGTTCATCAGATCCATAAAAACTGCAGGAGCATTGGGTAGTCCAAATGGCATAACTAAAAACTCATAATGCCCATACCTCATTCTGAAGGCAGTTTTTGGAATATCTAAATCTTTAACTCTCAACTGGTAGTATCCCGATCTCAGATCAATCTTTGAAAATACAGTAGCTCCTTTTAACTGATCGAATAAGTCATCAATCCTAGGCAACGAATATTTGTTCTTTATGGTCACCTTATTCAACTGACGGTAATCAATGCACATTCTCATCGTGCCATCTTTCTTTTGACAAATGTAATAGGTGCACCCAAGGAGAAACTTCGGTCTAGCGAACCTCTATCACCAACTCTTGTAAGCTGCGACTTTAACTCTTTCAACTCTGTTGGTGCCATTCTATACTGAGCTATCGAAATAGGTGTCGTACCAGGCAACAATTCAATACCAAATTCAACTTCACGAATCGTAGGTAAACCCGGTAACTCTTCAGGGAACATATCAAAAAAATCACAAACAATGGGTACTGATTCAACTTTCTTCTCGGATACTTTTGAATCAATCACATAAGCAAAATATGATTCATGCCCCTTTTTCACATAACTCTGAGCTTTCAAAACGGATATCACAGCAGGCAATCCATTCAAATCATCAGACTCAATCCGTGCAATCTCATCATTCGGACTTCTTAAATTAATAGATTTTCTTTTACAGTTTACAACGGCATCATGCATGAATAACCAATCCATTCTCAAAATAATATCGAATTCATCAAATGGCAAAACCATCAGATCAGTAGGGAAACAGATATCTCGAAACATTAATGGACAGTTCTTGCATACTTTGTCAACAAGGACACTTTTACTTAAGGGATTCGATACTTTTATAGTAAACTCAGTAGACTCTACAGGCAAAGTCTTGCTGAATACTAAATTCATGCATATATATGAATGCGTAGAACCAGAGTCTATCAAAGCAATCACAGTAGTATCATAAAGAGTAAAAGTACCAGTTATCACATCAGGTGATGAATCTTCCTCACGAGCTCGGATAGCATACGCTCTGATAGGCACTCTATCTTCAGATCTGATAACATTGTCTCTCGTAGTTATCTGACTACCACCAACATTTCTTGTATTCTTTCAAGGTCTACCTCTCGCAGGTGCATTATCAGATCTTGGATTTTGAATAGTCTTTAGTTCGACAGGTTCAGGGCAATCACGGATAAAATGATCAAGCGATCCATATCTGATGCAAGCTCTGTCATTTAATATACAGCTTCCCGGATTTCTTTTTCCACAATATTTACATTCAGTTCTCTCAGATCGAATATTACCAACACTAGCCACTGAAGTTGCTGGGTTTTTGGAACTCATTTGCGATCAACTCTAGTTCTGTTCAAATGTCCCGCATTTTCTCGGGAACGACTTTGATCATCTCTGTATCTCTTTGAAGCAGACGAAAATGATTTATTCTGAAATCTCTTTCTCATATCTCGGGCTTCAGTTTCAACTTTTCTTTTATCTTTCCCAAGTGCTTCAGCTTTGCATGCTCGATCAACGAGTGTAACGAACTCTTTTATTTCTAATATCCCGACTAGCAAACGGATATCTTCATTAAGACCATCTTCGAATCTTTTACACATTATAGCTTCAGAAGATATACACTCTCAGGCATATTGACTTAGTGGCACGAACTCTCGTTCATATTCAGTGACAGTCATTCGGCCCTGTTTAAGCTTCAGAAATTCTTTTCGTTTCTGATCGATGAATCTCTCACTGATATATTTCTTCTGGAACTCAATCTGAAAGAAATCTTATGTAACTCGTTCTCTCAGAACAACAGTAACTAAGGTTTTCCACCATTGATAAGTCGCATCTCGAAGTAACGATACAACACACTTTATGCATTCTTCCAGAGTCAGAGACATCTCATCAAATGCCCGAATAGTATTTTCAATCCAGAATTCAGCTTTTTCAGCATCATCATTTTTGGTAGCTCGGAACTCTTCAGCCTCATACTTACGGATCTTGTCAACTGGAGGCTTATTTAACAGATTCGAATACATAACTGGTGGCACAACTGTAGTCTGAGGGGGATTAATTGGGGGCAGAGGTTGTGAAACAGTCGGGTTATTCTTTACGAACTGAGTGAACCACTCACTCATCATTTAGAAGAAAGCTTGTTTAGCTTCTCCCTCCTGACCGCTTATAGTCGGTCTCGGATTAGAAGGCTCTGTCCCTTGCGTGGGAGCAGGCGCATTACTTTTTACGTCGTCAGTTACGGCTCTTTCGGGATCTATTGCTATACAAAAATCACATTTTACATGTTAGGATTCATCATACTATCACAGTTTAAATATATGGCATGTATAGCTAGACTCTGACATGCTACGTTAGTCCGAGAATCGACTAAACCGTACCTCTGATACCAATCAAATGTAACACCCTTATCCCGTGTCTGATCACCAGATTAAGGTTAAAGGCATTACCAGACAGATCAGAAATATTTACAGAATTAATCGTACAACCATTCATCAATATCAATCATAATGTCTATTAAGTAGGTCATCGAGACCTTCATCATGCTTATAAATCGAGTCAGGACTAAACCGAGACATATAAGAAATTTCATAAAAATTTGAAACTTTTCTAACATACAGGGGACACACGACCGTGGGGGTAGGCCGTGCCTCACCCACAGCTACTGGACACTCTCGTGTGTCCTCCCTGTGGTGGTATACTGCCAAATTCAACATGGTCACCAAGCACGCCCGTGTGCTAAGGCCGTGTACTACTAGATCACATATCGCCATTTCTCACACTACCACTAAGCACACCGTGTCGAGGCCGTGTGCAATTTAAGCCACATTCGCCAATTTACCCACTTGTCTTAGGCACGCCTGGTGTGCCTCAACCGTGTGACATTATAGGCCATTTTACAAGGCCAATATGCCACCCATTTTGGGTCTCACCTACAAGCAATACATGCCAAAACATAGTATGCATTTATGGCAACTAAAATATATCAAATGGTTAATTTCATCCATGCATTCAATACCAATTTCATTCATACCAAATTTCAAACTAAATCCTACATCATTTCAAACATGTAACATCCATTTGCTTAACCAAAACTTAACCATTCTATATGCATCAAGACATACTAAATATATATTCTTCATAACTCATTCATTCAAACATTATCAACTTAAAAGCTTGCCAATACACATAGCCATACTCACTTCATAAACATATACACCTATCTAGCCTATACATGCCATATTTAGCTATATACATTTACAAAAAGGTACCAAAATAAGTTTTTGTAGTGTGATGATGATCCTTGACAATCCCGAGCCTTTAGTAGCTTCGACGACCTATAAAACAGAGAAAACACACACACAGAGTAAGCTTTCCAAAAGCTTAGTAAGTCATATACAGATAAACTTGGCATAAAAAGCATAAATGCAATTTGAAACTTTTGCACATCTCATTCACTTAACAATTTATCATGTACATGCTTGATTCATACTTATGACTACTTTGGTCACTTTTATCCATTCAAAACTCATTTGAAGCACATGGCTCATTCACAATCTTTCTTGTATCTCATTCACATTATCCTATTCAAACATACCTTTCTTCAAATCAAAGTCATATGCATACTTACCATTCATGCATACTTAATGCACATTCAACGTACCTGAATCGGGTATTCATTCACTTAATTAATCATAACTCAGATATACCATTCGTATTGCGGACTTGCCTGTTGAACCCTTAGGAACCTAGTAGGATACTCAGAAAGCTCGGAATAGTAGTACAATGCCAACGTCCTAGACGAGGTCTTACATGCACTCGTATATCGATGCCACTGTCCCGCATGTGGTCTTACACGTCTGAGATCATAACGATGCCAACGTCCCAGACGTGGTCTTACACGAGTCAATATGATGCCGATGTCCCAGACATGGTCTTACTCATAAAGTTCATATCGATGCCTACCTCTCAGACGGGGTCTTATACGAAATTTCAAATCAATGCCAACGTCCCAGACGTGGTCTTACATGATAAAACAGAATAGATACCTATGTCATGACATACGTTATTCTATCTATTCCTAGGTTCGTATGGGACTTCTCGAGCATTTATAACTTGTCAATATATCCTCTGATTTCACATACATTCCATCTCGAACATTATTCATAGCCATTGAAATTTCATAAATACATAAATAGCTCAAATCAAACACATATATTTGTATATCGACTTACCTTGGATTCGGATATTTGATCGGATTCGGTTATTCAATCACTTTCGATTTCCCCCGATCTAAGTCTGTTTTCTTCGGTTCTTGATCTATACATATTCAAATTTAATCCATTTATTCATCAAGTCATTCAATTCAATCCAAGAATACACATTTAGGGTAATTTGCAAATTAGCCCTCACATTTTCACATTTGGACAAATTTAGTCCCTATTTCACAAAATCACAAAATACACATAATTTCAAGTTACCCATGCCTAGTCGAATTCTCATGTAACTCATAAAAGTCCATACATTTCATTTATTTCACAATTTAGTCCTTCAAATTACTATTTTCTCAATTAAGTCCAAAATACTCAAATTCATCAAAAATTCAAATACAAAATATGCTAATCAAACACATATATTCCATATTTCATCATCAAATATTTCAAAGCTCATGTGTTCATCAAAGACACATTTCAAAATCATCATCAATTTTCAAAATTGGAGCATGGGTTTTGAAGTATACAAAGCAACGATTACGAAAACGTAGAAATTATCAAAAACTGAAGCAAAACATACCTTGAATCAAACCAAAAAGCCAACCGAAACTTTAAGATTCTTCCTTCTTTTTCTTTTCTTTATTTTTCGCCACTAAGAGATGATAACCATCATCTTTCATATGTTTGTTTTATTTAATATACATATTAATGCCTATTTACTATTTTACCCATCATTAAAACATTTCCAAAACCACATATCAATGGCCTTTAACCGTCCATCCAATATTTAATGGTATATTCCCCTTTTAAGGACCTCACATGATAAAGACATTAACAATTCGACACTCACTAAATTAGATGGCCACTTTTTCATTTTCTGCGATTTAGTCATTTGCTCAAATTAGGCATACAAACAGACAATTTAATTCACAGAAATTTTACACATGCTTAATCACATATCATAGGCACAGAAAATAATATTAAAATATTATTCTGACTCAGATTTGTGGTCTCGAAACCACTGTTCCGACTAGGGTATAAACCGAACTGTTACACAAATCCTAAAGGATCGAAAGAAAAAAGTGATAGCACTGTCTCAGGCTTCATACATAGTGACTGGCGGTACGCATACGCATTAAAACACTAAATTTATAAAACTATTTTTAAAGCCTGGTTTATTGCAAATGTACATTGTCAGTTGTAATATTTATAGTTCCGATGGAACATGAAGTATTCCAAGGGGTCAAACCCAAAGGAAGAGGCGACTGAGTAATAGCTAGCATACACAATAGAGTCTAAGCGGCTACTAACACGATTTTATTGTACGATGATCCATAACAAGAACAATTTGCAAGAAGATTAAATATTTTATTCTAAGGACTAAATTGCAAGAAATGTAAAACTAATGGACTATCCAAAAATAACTAATGGAGGTTGGTTTATTACGATTTTATCCAATTTATTACCTAAGTTCTTAGTTGTATTCGATTTACTCCAATTTATTACTTAAGTTCTCAGTTCTACTCGATTTAGTCCAATTTATTACAATTTAATCATTGGTCCAAAGATTTTAGTTTACCCACATTTCCGTCAACCAAACTCCTTCAAGGTTTAAATACTTATACTTGAAGTGAATGAAATAAACATGGAAATGCAACACAAAGTAACCATGAAAGTAAAGCTTAAGGAAAAGATAAATGTTGAGATTTTTATGCAAGAAAACTTAAAGGCATTCAACAAGAAAATCTAAAGTAAAGAACATAAAAGGAACAAACTTTAACAGATTTAAATCAAATAAACTAAAATACATTAAACTAAAGCTTCAAGGGTTTTGAAAGCAAAGTACATGGACTGTAAATGTAAATAAACCTTAGTTATAGTAAATGCAAGAAGTAATGCAAAAAATAAAACCTAAACTAAGGTAGAAGAAGAGAAAAATAAAAACCTTAGAAAGTGCAGAGAAAAAACTAAAGAAAACCTAGAAAAAAACTAAACCTAAAACTAAGCTAATGTGTGTGTGTCTCTCCTCCTTAGCAAATTTTGGTTGTTTTGAAGTGTATTCGGGTCACTTTTTATTGCCAAAAATGCCCCTACACGAGCCTTGTGTGATTGGTTGTCTGGATAGACAAAGACAACCCTTTTTGTCCAAAGTTTGTCTCCCTAACGAAGGTGGAATCACAGTACCCAGAAGATGATATCGCGATAACTTAGGCAGTGTTAAGCCTTGGAGTCTTCCTTGGAAGGTGGCTATCACAATACCCAATTAGGATATCATGATACCACTAAAGGGATTCTTCACTCTCCTATACTATTGGAGGTATTGTGATTCCAAGGAGTGGATATTGCGATACCCTTTTCCTTGGTGCCATTCTCTCTTATTTTTGACCTCCAACATGTCATTACATCACTTAATGACATGTTAGGCCTCTCAATGGCACTATTGGCCAATTTAGGTTACAAAATGATCAAAAAAATGAAACATTTCCACTTATTAATCAAAAATATGAAAATAACGAAAACTACACTAAAGACGCTATTTTGTTCGAGAAAAAACTCCTTAAGTGCGTCGAGAAAGCTTAATTTGCCACATCAATTTGTGGCAGATCACATAGACAAGATATTAGAGCGCTATGCAATGATCGATTTGAAGAAGAAAATCAATCTTCCTTATCGGGATTTCATCTCTCTCTAGAGGATTGTCCTAAGAAAGTGGAAGAAAAAAAGAACATAAGAAAATTTCATTATGCTTCGACAATAGGAAGTCTCATGTATTCAATGTTATGCACACACTCAAATATCTGTTTTGCATTGGGGTTGGTGATAAATCTAAATTATAGACTTTTTTAGCATCTTCTGACTAGTAATTCGTTCAAATTTTAAGTATTTCTACAACAAATCTTGTGATTTTATTATAAATTACAGACATGGAAAAAATTAATAACAAATCTCCATTTTTAAACTATTTATATGCTAAACTTACATTTTTTTTTCTAAATTTGAAGCAGTTTGGTGCAAAAGGAGAAAAGACAATCTCAAAGCTCACCTTTTTTATGGTAAAATGCTACATCATTCAAGTCACACTTGCCATGCAGTGGAGGGCTAATAAGTAATCAGCTGTGGACATTCAAATTTATTTAATTTAATTTATGGATCATGGGATAGACTTGACCCAACTAATAATTAGATCACAAAAGTAGGCTAGCTTGTTGCTTAATTTTGAAGCCAAACCGTCCATTAAGGAGAAAAGAGCCCAAATTCAACTATGAGCAACCCAACCATACATGGGTTAATTAATTAAGGGTATTTAGACTTGTTAAAAAAAATAACAAAACAACCCTAACAATTTTTCTAAGTGACTGTTCAACTCCATCCCTTAAATTAAGCCTTGGACTAGCTATTTTTAGCAAATTCGTCCACTCCATTCCTCTTCTTAAGGTGGCCGACCATAGAGGGGGGATTGGCATGCTATTTTTAGCAAACTCAAGTCATCCCTTCCTAGTATAAATACACCCCTTCACCCCCCATTTGATCATCCCTTCTTCATCCATCTTTCTATCTTTGCTTTCCTTTCTTATTTTTCCATTTTCCAAGTGAGTTGTGCAAGGATTTGAGAAGCAGCCTATTTGACCATTGGGGAAACATTTTTGCTTGGTTTCTACGGCAATGAATGGAGCGAAAAGGAGGAGCAAGGAAATTGTGCCATGGAGAACCATTGAAAACAACTTTGCAATTCTTTCCCTTTACTCTTTTAATTTCTTATTGTTTAGTTTAATGAAACATGTTTGCAACTAAAGTTTATGTTTTTAATATAATTATGGTTGCTTAATTCCTTTGGTGTTAGAATAATTTAATTTCTATGGTTTAGATTATTTATACTGTTAGTGATGTTATGTGCTTCGGTTGTTTATGCATTCAGATAAAATTATGACTATGTTATTCATACATTATAATCATAATGATGCAACTGAATTAATTTTTGAATCCTGTCCGGATCGTAATCAATAGACATAATAACGAAATTGTTAATATTGAATCTAGATTTGGGAGAATTAGGTTAAAGTTTGTAATAATTCGGGAGAACCTTATTACCTTGGATAATTCTAAGAAATATTACTGTTACCTCACGTAATTTGTTTTTTGACTTACTAATTTTACTCAGTTGTTGACATAGGCATATGCTATACTTAATAACTTAGTAAGTTGAATTCTTAGACGATGCCTAAAAAGGTAACCTTGAAGTCGTGACAAACAAGTGATTAAACTTTGGACTTCGAGAGAAGCCAAAGTACCTGTAATTAAAATAGAGTTAATAAAAAACCGAGTTGCCATGGAATTTTCCGTAACATCATTAATAGTATTTAAATATTTCTAAGTTAGAATGGAAAATTATTCTAGCACATGCATACTATTATGATTTTTCTTGAAGACTTGAGTAATTACTTCCTCATTTATTTAATTTTAAGCATACTTAAAATAGGGTTAATAAACAACCGAGTTGCCATGGAGTTTTCTGTAACATCATTAATAGTATTTAAATATTTCTAAGTTAGAACGGAAAATTATTCTAACACATGCATACTATTGTGATTTTTCTTAAAGACTTACTGTAACACCCCAAACCCGGTCAATACACCACGACCGAATCTGGTATGTCACAGGGAAAACTTTTTGAAGAAAATCAAGTTGCCGGTTTAGTTTTAGACAAAATTCTTTAGATGTCTAATGTTTATAGAAATCAGGTTCATGATTAGTTAAAAAAACCGATAATATACTTTGAAATCCCGGAAATCGATCTTTAAAATTTAGTTGTCGATCCACAGGTTAAAAATCATTTATGTCATTTTAAGAAAAACCCGAATGATTGCTTTGAAAATCATTTGCATTTGAGTGTGGAAACTTAAATTCAAAAAAATTATTTAAGTTGTCAAAAACATTTGAGTTGACATTTGTTAACAAATGATTTATATTACCCGATGGTAAAGTTTTGAAAACCATTGCGTTCATATTATTAAAATTTTTCAAGTAATTTACTTAGCCATGTTTAAAACAAATCCAAAGCATATAAATAGTCCAAAAGCACAAACTTAAAAGTCCTTATTACAAACCCAAATAAATGAAACCGAATTTAAATGAAATAAAATACCCATAGCAAAGTCCATGTAAAATCCGAGTTTAATTATTAAATGGCCACCTCGAGTCCTACCCGGCTCCTCATCCGCGATCTACGAATCACCTGAAAAGATAAGGGAGAAGGTGAGTCACCAAGACTCAGTGCATAAATCCTTCCCCCGGTTAATGCAACATACTTACACAATTCATAACCAAGTAATATAGATAATGCACCCAACCTAGCCATCCATAACTCCTTTTCTACCCGTGTGGTACCAAACCACTGGTGGTGCCAAACCACTGGTGACCCAAAGTCACGATATCCATTAATAATGTGGTGCCAAACCACTGGTGACCCAAAGTCACGAATAATACATCTGTGGGGCCAACCCACATTGTGATACCAAATCACTGGCGACAATCCTGTAATATCAAATGTGGGGCCAACCCACTGTGGTGCTAAGCCATTGGGACGAGTCGCTATGAGGCGCCAAACCTCTGGTGACCCAAAGTCACAAAATAATCTGTGGTACCAAACCACTGGAGGTGCCAAACCTCTGGTGTCCCAAAGACACGGATATCAAATCTTCTCCCTCCTCTCATATCACCCACATCAATACATCACATGTACAAATCATGCCATCATGCTCAAATATTATGCATATAACAAATATATCACAGATCATGATATTAAGCATCATTTAGCAAATCATATCGAAACGGACTTACCCGTATCTTTGCTCATGCCCATAAGGTATCTTATCAGGATCTACACAGTTTTCGGTTTATCACATATTAGGTTATTAATGTATATTTACTAAGTTATAAAGTGTGTAAGTTACACACCTGTTACTAACGCAAGCACTAAATCCCGAAGACCCGTTCTACAGTACTAGATCTCCTTGCCCTACATTCGACCAACACTTAGATCAATAACATAGACCATTCGGCCAACAACAACCTTAATCTCAAAAGCCTTCGGCTTTTCAACCACTTAAAGAATGATAAACCAACATATATCCTTACCACTTGACTTACCAAAATCGATTGTCAGAGAATAGAGGCTTAGATCGACTGCTTCCAAAGTCCCGAAAATCTAGTAGATGATTAGAAATCTTGTTAACAAATATCAAAATTTGACTTTCGTGCTATGAGAGTCAATGAGAGAAAAAGAAAGTAAGAATAGAGTTTTGGCCAAGAACACTTACCCTTCTTTAAAACCGAATAGAGAAGAACCCAAAGAAGATCCACCCTTGTTTAATATTCGGCCAAATTAAACAAGAGGAAAGAAAGAAGATTCGGCAATAGTGTTAGATGATAGAGGAAGATTCGGTTAGAGTGGGGAAAAAGAAAGAAAAATAAAGTGAAATGGAAGAGAGGGATTTCGGCAAAGGAAGGTGGAGAGGATTTTGGCACAAGAGTTTGAGAGAAGAAAAAGAAAAAGATGAAAGGGAGGAGATGGGCACTTTCGGCTTTGAGCAAAAGCGAAAAAGAAAAGAGAGAGATGGGGAAAAGAGATTGACCAAGGAAGAAAAAACACAAGATGAAAGAAAAAAAATGCCTCCTTTCAATGGTAGTATATTTTCGGCACAAAGAGAAAAAGAATTTGAGAGGAGAAGAAAACAATACCAATTGGTCAAAATAAAAGCCAAAACCAAAACAAAAGCTTACTTATTGCTCACTAACACATTCGGCTAGGGAGAGTGATTTTGGAGAGAAAAGAAAATGATGCACAATTGCTAAGGAATATGACCAAAAAGCTACCAACCTACCAAGTCCTTCACAAAATTCGGTCACTCCCCCCCTAGGCCCCAAAATCGTCCAAATACATGGACTAGTTGTCTATTAAAAAGTTTCCAAAACCTCATCCTTAAACCAAGCCTTATGTCCTCTTATCATCCCTTAATTACAATGATTCCTTTCCCCAAGTTCAGACTTACCTAAACTATTAGCAATCTTGCCATAAAATTTAAGGTCCAACTTACCAAACATAGAGCTTGGCCGACACTTGATGTAAAGGTGCAAAAAAATAAAGTCCCCCAAAATGTGCTCCATGCTATTCGAACCTTTCCCCTCAAGCAACTACTCATGCGCCACTTCCACTATGCTACTAGCTCCTCTTGTGCTTAATTTCCCCATAAATTACACTTAACCCCTAACTCCTTGACTCCTCTAACTTAAAGCTTAAAACAAAAATTTTCCTACATTTCGAGCCTACTCTTGGCTTATTCCTAAACCCTAGAACATCTCATTTAACAACACGACAAATTCGTACTCATGCAAAACAATACAATCACAAATAACCCCTATTTCAGGATATTACAATTCCACCCCCTTAAAATAATTTTGACCTCGAAATTACCTGGTCAAAAGAGTTGAGGGTACTGCTATCTCATCACATCCTCCAGTTCCCATGTAGCTTCTTCCACACCATGGTTTCACCATAATACCTTCACTAATGGAACTAACTTCCTGCGCAACACTTTCACATCTCGATCTAGAATTTGCACTGGTTCTTCTTCCACCGTCAAATCTGGACTCACTTCTAATTCCTCCACTGCCACAACATGCGATGGATCAGAACGATAGCGTCTAAGCATGGAGACATGGAACACATCGTGTATCTGACTCAACTCGGCTGGCAACTCGAGCTGATAGGCTACTGGTCCCACTCGTCTCAACACCTTACATGGCCTAATAAACCTTGGTCTTAACTTGCCTTTTCCCCTAAATCTTAACACTTTCTTCCATGGCGAGACCTTCAAAAGACCTGGTCACCCACAGCAAACTCTATATCCCTCCGCTTGAGATCGGCATACGACTTACGCTCGTGTCAAGCTTCCTTCAATCGAGCTTGAATCAACTTCACCTTATCCTCGGCCTCAAAGAACCAACTCTGGTCCTAACATCTGACGCTCACCCAACTCTGTCCAGAAAGTAGGTGTACGACATTTCTTACCATACAATGCCTCATATGGTGCCATCTTAATGCTTGCCTGATAACTATTGTTGTATGCGAACTCAGCTAAAGGTAAAAACTCTTCCCAGCTGCCTCTAAATTCCAAAACACAACCTCTCAGCATATCCTCTAAAATCTATATAACCCTTTCCGACTGCTCATCAGACTGTGGATGAAATGCCGTACTGAAATCCAACCGCGTACCCAAAGCCTGATGTAACGCTCTCCAAAACCTCAACGTAAATCTAGGATCTCTGTCCGAGATGATCGACACTGGCACACCATGCAACCTCACTATCTCCGACACTTACAACGTAGCTAACTTCTGAAGCGAGTAATCCACCCTTACAGGAATGAAATCAGCTGACTTAGTCAAACGATCCACAATCACCCAAACTGAGTCCTTCTTACTAGGTGTAAGGGGTAATCCACTGACAAAGTCCATAGTGATCCTTTCCCACTTCCACTGTGGAATCTTCACCGACTGAAGTAACCCAGACAGTAACTGATGTTCAGCCTTGACCTGCTGACACGTTAAACATTTACCCACAAACTCAGTTACCTCTCGCTTCGGTCCTGGCCACCAAAACTACTCTCTTAAATCCTGATACATCTTGCTACCTCTAAGATGTATAGCGTATGGGCTGCTATGTGCGTCCTAGAGAATCCTCTACCTCAACTCAACATCCTTCGGCATACAAGCTCTCCCTTGAAAACACAATACTCCATCACTGGACAAACTGAAATCCTCTAAACCACCATTCTAAACCTGCAATCTTCGATCATTCAATCCCTCATCCTCTAACTGTTTCTCCTTAATCTGCTCTAACCAAATCGGCTTAACTTACAGTTCTGCCAACAGACTCCCATCGTCATACAAGCTAAGATGGGCAAACATTGCTCTTAAGTCTGATACAACCTTACGGCTCAACGCGTCTGCTACCACGTTAGCCTTGCTCGGATGATACTCAATCGAACAGTCGTAGTCCTTCAACAACTCAATCCATCTGCGCTGCCTCAAATTCAAATCCTTCTGAGTCAAAAGATACTTTAGACTCTTGTGATCCGTGTAGACTATCGACTTTTCTCCGTACAAATAGTGTCTCCAAATCTTCAAAGCAAAAACCACTACAGCTAATTCCAAGTCATGTGTCGGATAGTTAACCTCATGCGGTCTCAACTGTCGAGATGCATAAGCCACTACCTTCCCTTCCTACATCAGCACACATCCCAAGCCAGTATGTGATACATCACAATAAACCGTGAATTCCTTGCCTGCCACTGGCTGAATCAAAATCGGAGCTTCAGTTAGAATCTTTTTCAACTTGTCGAAACTTCCTTGCTGCTTCTCAGTCCACTCAAATGGAACTCCTTTCCTCAATAACTTGGTCATTGGTGCTGCGATCAAAGAAAATCCTTCGACAAATCTTCGGTAATATCCTGCCAAACCTAGAAAACTCTGAATTTCTGCCACTGACTTGGCGGCTTCCAATCCAACACTGCCTCAATCTTACGAGGATCCACTCTAATCCCCTCAGCTGATACTACGTGACCAAGAAAGTCACCTCCCTAAGCCAGAACTCGCACTTACTAAATTTGGCATATAGCTGCTTTTCCCTTAGGATCTGCAACACTACTCGCAAATGCACATCATGCTCCTCCTCTGACTTTGAGTATTCCAAGATATCGTCTATAAATACCACGACAAACTGATCTAAATACTGCTGAAATACCTGATTCATCATGTCCATAAATGCTGCCGGCGCGTTAGTCAACCCAAACGGCATTACCAAAAACTCGTAGTGCCCATACCGAGTGCGAAATGCTGTCTTATGGATATCAGCCTCTTTCACCTTTAACTGATGATACCCAGACCTTAAATCAATCTTGGAGAAAATCGCTGCCCCCTTAAGCTGATCAAACAAGTCATCTATCCTCGGCAATGGATACTTGTTTTTGATCGTCAGCTTGTTCAACTGGCGATAGTCTATACACATCCACATCGTACCATCCTTTTTCTTGACAAAGAGTACCGGTGCTCCCCAAGGCGAAACACTTGGTCGGATAAAACCTCTATCCAACAACTCCTGAATCTGAGCCTTCAATTCCACCAATTCCTTCGACACCATCCTATACGGAGCGATAGACACTGGCGCTGTTCTGGGTAACAGATCTATTCCAAATTTGACTTCACGATCTGGAGGCAGTCCCGAAAGTTTTTCTGGAAATACATCAGGATATTCCCTTACCGTTCAGACATTCCCTACAGCAGACTCCTTAGCCTCCAACGTACACACATGAACTATAAATGCCTCGCAGCCCTTCCTGACCAACTTCTCAGCTTTCAACGCAGATACCACGTTGGATAGATAATCTCTTCTATTACCTATCATAACCACCCCTTCACCCTCAGCTGTCTTCAAAACCATGCGCTTAGCAGCGCAATCCAAACTTGCCTGGTATTTGACCAACCAGTCCATCCCAAGAATCAGATCAAACTCCCTAAACGGTAGTTTCATCAAATCAGCTACAAACACTACCCCTTGGAGTTCTAGGGGTACATCCCTATACAACTTATTCACTACTACAGAGTGACCTAGAGGGCTAAGTACTGTCATCTCCCTAGAGGTAGTCTCAGAGTCTAAGTTCATGGTTTCTACTATGCTACTAGCAATATACGAATGCGTCGAACCCACATCTATCAAAGCAGTATATGGTAAACCAAAGATTAAGAACGTACCGGTGATGACGTCTGGTGCGTCCCTCTCCTCTCGATGCCTCGCTGCATACACCAACCTGGGCTGTCTTGCCTCAGTGTTGCCTGTACCTCTGCCCGATGCTCCGCGGCCCCGACTAGAACCATTACCTCCTCTACCGTTACCACGACCCCTCTGCGGTGGCAGTCCCTTATTTCTGAACTGAGCACGACCCTGACCCTCAGACTGATTCTTAGCTAGCTTACGTGGACAGTCCCTCAGACGATGATCCAGCGAGCCACACTCAAAACATCCTTTTCCACCTATCCAACATTCGCCCCAATGAGATTTCCCTTGACCGATTACATCGCTACTGGTCCTCGATTAACGAGAATGAGGCCTCCAGCATTGGTTTGGCCCACTCTGTATAGCCCTTTTCTGAGAATTACCAGCCGACCCAGATGATCTAAAACCTCTCTTATGTCTATTCCTGTCATGATTCTGCCTTATAGATTCCTTTATCCCTTCAGCTATCTTAGCCTTTTCAACTAGCACAGCAAACTCTTGCTCCTACTGTGGAGCAATCAGTAATCTCAACTCATCCCTCAGTCCGTCCTCGAACCTGACACATCGCTCGTGCTCCGTAGCCACGATTCCTCTAGTATGTCGACTCAATCTTAAAAATTTTGCCTCATACTCTGATACGGACTTGCTCCCCTGAACCAGTCTTAGAAATGCCTTCCGCTGCGCATCAATGTAACTAGACCCAACATATTTCTTCTAATACACTGCCTTAAAATAGTCCCAAGTGAGATCCTCCGCTACAGCACTATCCCGTACTATGAGCCACCACTGGTATGACTCATCCCGAAGAAGCGACACTATCCCTTTTAGCTTTTCTTTAGCATTCAGATCCAAGTCATCCATGATTCGCTCCGTCGCCTCTAACCAATATTCAGCCGTACTGGGAGCCACACCAGAAACAACTCAAAATACCTCAGCTCCATTGGCTCGGAGTCGCTCAGGTACAGATTTCTGAGCTCCCGCGCCTCCACTTACTCCAGTTACCCTCTCAAGAACTCGCAGCATCGCCTGAGACACTGCGTCATCCCCTGTTTGCTCTTGGAACTCACCACCTATAGCCGATGGTGGTGCTGGTATCTCATTTTCTGACCCCTGACCAGACCTCACTGGCTCAGACACAGCCATCCTACCTCGACCGCATCCACGCGTATTACGACCTCGACCTCGAGTGCTCATGTCTAAAGTCTCGATTATCTGATTTAAAAGTTTTATGCTTTAGTCATTATTCCACTATCTTTAAAGCACAGTTTTATGAATAATTTTTATTAAAGAGTTTTGTTTTCTCGAGTCTATAGAGTCCTATAAATTTCAGTCTCTAAAGTAGTCTACTAACACCAGTCATTCAAAGTTTATAACATCCAAAAATCACAACCAAAGGCTAGGGGTACTTACCTGGGCGGATTGGTGCTGGAGACTCGGTGCCATACCTCTCATACCATATAATCTTAAACAAAAATATTCAAAAACCATATTTTAAAACATTTTGGGCCTCGGGCCCACAGCCGAGCCTTTAAACTTGGCTCTGATACCAAAATTGTAACACCTCAAACCTGGTCAATACACCACGACCGAATCTAGTATGTCACAGGGAAAACTTTTTGAAGAAAATCAAGTTGTCGGTTTAGTTTTAGACAAAATTCTTTAGATGTCTAATGTTTATAGAAATCAGGTGCATGATTAGTTAAAAAAACCGATAATATACTTTGAAATCCCGAAAATCGATCTTTAAAATTTAGTTGTTGATCCACAGGTTAAAAATCATTTATGTCATTTTAAGAAAAACCCGAATGATTGCTTTGAAAATCATTTGCATTTGAGTGTGGAAACTTAAATTCAAAAAAATTATTTAAGTTGTCAAAAACATTTGAGTTGACATTTGTTAACAAATGATTTATATTACCCAATGGTAAAGTTTTGAAAACCATTGCGTTCATATTATTAAAATTTTTCAAGTAATTTACTTAGCCATGTTTAAAACAAATCCAAAGCATATAAATAGTCCAAAAGCACAAACTTAAAAGTCCTTATTACAAACCCAAATAAATGAAACCGAATTTAAATGAAATAAAATACCCATAGCAAAGTCCATGTAAAATCTGAGTTTAATTATTAAATGGCCACCTCGAGTCCTACCCGGCTCCTCATCCGCGATCTACGAATCACCTGAAAAGATAAGGGAGAAGGTGAGTCACCAAGACTCAGTGCATAAATCCTTCCCCCGGTTAATGCAACATACTTACACAATTCATAACCAAGTAATATAGATAATGCACCCAACCTAGCCATCCATAACTCCTTTTCTACCCCGTGTGGTACCAAACCACTGGTGGTGCCAAACCACTAGTGACCCAAAGTCACGATATCCATTAATAATGTGGTGCCAAACCACTGGTGACCCAATGTCACGAATAATACATCTGTGGGGCCAACCCACGTTGTGATACCAAATCACTGGCGATAATCCCGTAATATCAAATGTGGGGCCAACCCACTGTGGTGCTAAGCCATTGGGACGAGTCGCTATGAGGTGCCAAACCTCTGGTGACCCAAAGTCACAAAATAATCTGTGGTACCAAACCACTGGAGGTGCCAAACCTCTGGTGTCCCAAAGACACGGATATCAAATCTTCTCCCTTCTCTCATATCACCCACATCAATAATCACATGTACAAATCATGCCATCATGCTCAAATATTATGCATATAACAAATATATCACAGATCATGATATTAAGCATCATTTAGCAAATCATATCGAAACGGACTTACCCGTATCTTTGCTCATGCCCATAAGGTATCTTATCAGGATCTACACAGTTTTCGATTTATCACATATTAGGTTATTAATGTATATTTACTAAGTTATAAAGTGTGTAAGTTACACACCTGTTACTAACGCAAGCACTAAATCCCGAAGACCCGATCTACAACACTAGATCTCCTTGCCCTACATTCGGCCAACACTTAATCAATAACATAGACCATTCGGCCAACAACAACCTTAATCTCAAAAGCGTTTGGCTTTTCAACCACTTAAAGAATGATAAACCAACATATATCCTTACCACTTGACTTACCAAAATCGATTGTCAGAGAATAGAGGCTTAGATCGACTGCTTCCAAAGTCCCGAAAATCTAGTAGATGATTAGAAATCTTGTTAACAAATACCGAAATTTGACTTTCGTCCTATGAGAGTCAATAGAGAGAAAAAGAAAGTAAGAATGGAGTTTTGGCCAAGAACACTTACTCTTCTTTAAAACTGAATAGAGAAGAACCCAAATAAGATCCACCCTTGTTTGATATTCGACCAAATTAAACTAGAAGAAAGAAAGAAGATTCGGCAATAGTGTTAGATGATAGAGGAAGATTCGGTTAGAGTGGGGAAAAAGAAAGAAAAAGAAAGTGAAATGGAAGAGAGGGATTTCGGCAAAGAAAGGTGGAGAGGATTTTGGTACAAGAGTTTGAGAGAAGAAAAAGAAAAAGATGAAAGGGAGGAGATGGGCACTTTCGGCTTTGAGCAAAAATGAAAAAGAAAAAGAGAGAGATGGGGGAAAAGAGATTCAGTCAAGGAAGAAAAAAGAACAAGATGAAAGAAAAAAATGCCTCCTTTCAATGGTAGTATATTTTCGGCACAAAGAGAAAAAGAATTTGAGAGGAGAAGAAAACAATACCAATTGGTCAAAATAAAAGCCAAAACCAAAACAAAAGCTTACCTATTACTCACTAGCACATTCGGCTAGGGAGAGTGATTTTGAAGAGAAAAGAAAATGATGCACAATTACTAAGGAATATGACCAAAAAGCTACCAACCTACCAAGTCCTTCACAAAATTCGGTCACTCCCCCCCTAGGCCCTAAAATCGTCCAAATACATGGACTAGTTGTCCATTAAAAAGTTTCCAAAACCTCATCCTTAAACCAAGCCTTATGTGCCCTTATCATCCCTCAATTACAATGATTCCTTTCCCCAAGTTCAGACTTACCTAAACTATTAGCAATCTTGCCATAAAATTTAAGGCCTAACTTACCAAACATAGAGCTTGGCCGACACTTGATGTAAAGGTGCAAAAAAATAAAGTCCCCCAAAATGTGCTCTATGCTATTCGAACCTTTCCCCTCAAGCAACTACTCATGCACCACTTCCACTATGCTACTAGCTCCTCTTGTGCTTAATTTCCCCCATAAATTACACTTAACCCCTAACTCCTTCAGCTCCCTCTAACTTAAAGCTTAAAAACAAAAATTTTCCTACAGCTCGAGCCTACTCTTGGCTTATTCTTAAACCCTAGAACATCTCATTTAACAACACGACAAATCCGTACTCATGCAAAACAATACAATCACAAATAACCCCTATTTCAGGATATTACACTTACTTCCTCATTTATTTAATTTTAAGCATACTTAGGTTAGTTTAATTTAGTTAAAACCCATCACTCGAATTTATTTCCATCACCAACCAATTTGCTAGAAATTAATTTCACAATACTTGATTCATATAAGACAGTCCCTGTGGAGACGATAACTCGATACACTTATCAATTTATTACTTGTTACGACTGTGTACACTTGTACATTTTCACCTGTTATAAATGTTTGGCGCCGTTGCCGGGGATTGTTGCTTTAATCATTATTTGTGAAATTATTTTTACAATTTGGTTTAGTTTTTTTTATTCACAGTTTAGTTAACTTTTGTGATTTTCTTTTCAGGTACTTATGAGCATTGATCGAATTATCAACTTACTCCAAGTAGACCTTGAAATTGAATGGACATTCAAACAAAGAAGACGAGAAAGACAAGCCGCAGACACAAATCCTGATCAAAACCATGATCAAAGAAATGGAGCCGCTTATGCTTGCAATCCAGTCATTGTTGATAACAAAGATCGAGCCATAAGACAGTATGCCATGCCACTTTTCCATGAACTTAATCCTAGTATTGTTAGACTTGAGATCAAGGCACCACAGGTCGAGTTAAAACTTATGATGTTCCAAATGTTTCAAACAGTAGGCCAGTTTAGTGGGATGCTTCCTGAAGATCCATACATTCACCTTCAATTATTCAGGAGGTGAGCAGTTCTTTTAAATTGGCTAGAGTGATCGAAGATGCACTAAGGTTGATGTTTCTCTCATACTCATTAAGGGACAGAGTACGAGCATGACTAAATTCGTTACCACCTGGTTCAATTTATACATGGTAAGAGTTAGCAGAACGCTTCTTGATAAAGTATTTTCCACCCAGCAAAAATGCTTAATTACGAAAAGATATCACCACATTTCAACACTTGGATGATGAATCCTTGTATGAGGCGTGTGAGAGATTCAAAGAATTATTACGAAAATGCATTCACCATGGGATTCCACATTGCATCCAATTGGAGATTTTCTATAATGGCCTTAATGCACACACGAGGACGGTGGTAGACACTTCTGCAAATGAAGCTCTCATTTCTAAGTCTTAAAATGAGGGTTGCAAAATTATTGAGAGAACTGCCAACAATAACTATCAGTGGTCAACCAATCAAGTAGCCATAGGAAGATGAGCAGCAAGAGTACATGAAGTTGATGCCCTTACTTCACTTGCAACTCAGGTATCTTCTATGTCTTCAATGCTTAAGAATTTTACTGCTAACTGTTTTAATAATAATGTTGTAGCTCAATCACAAAGTCAATTTTGAAAATATTTCATGTGTATACTATGGAGATGGATAGTCGTTTGAAAACTATCCATCAAACCTAGAGTCCATGTATCATATGGGAAATCCAAATCAGAACAAAAATAGGCGAGGACCACACTCCAACTTTTGTAATCCCTCATGGAAGAATCACCAAAATTTCTCATAGAGTAACCAATGAACTGGTCCTAACAACACTTACATACAACCAAGACTAAATCCACCACTAAGGTTCTTTCAGCAAGTTCAAAACCCACCACCAACTGAACGTTCGAATCGTATTGAGAATTTTTTGAAGGCTTACATAGAGAGAAATGATGCATTGATTCAAGGCCAAACAACATTGATCCAAGGTATGGAAACAATATTGAAGAATCTGGAAAATCAAGTGCGACAGTTAGCTAATGAGCTTAGAAGTAAACCCAAGGTGTTGTACCAAGCAACATAGAAAATTATTCACCAACCAATTCTTATAATAATCTTGAAAACTTATTAAAAACATACATGGAAAAGAGTGATGCAACTCTAAGGAATTTGGAGAACCAGTTGGGGGCAGCTTTACATAGCTACACCAAAAATCCAAGAATTTTGAGAAAGGAGCATTGCAAAGTAGTCACTTTGTGAAATAGAAAGAAATTAAAGCCTAAGGTTGTTGAGGTTGAAGACAAGCCTACAGATAAGGAGCAAATTCAACCGAATGTTATAAGTCCTGATTAACAGAAGTCAAAATTTGCAACTTCTAAAGAGGTAATATCGCAACAAGCTAATTCTAATAATCTAACTACTAAAATAAGTGCAAAAATATTGTAACACCCCTAACCCGTCTCTGTCGCTGTATTAGGGTTATAGAGCTTTACTGTACAATCAAAAACATTTGAACATCATATCATTCAACACGCTAATAATATCATAAATAATTCTTTCACATGCATATTGTCCCTAAATTGAGCCCTCAATGCCCTAAAAATAGCTTTAGGAGCAATTTGAGGCTAATTTGAAACAAATTGGAAATTTTAAGGAAAATGTTCAAAAATTGCAAAACAGGGGTCACACGGCCGTGTGACATAGCCCCAGTCAGTGTAACTTTTGCACTAAGGGCACACAACCATGTCCCAGCTCGTGTCCTCACTCGTGTAACTCTTTGAGTAGGGTCACACTACCGTGTGGCAAGTCGTGTAACTCACTGACTTGAACCCTAAGAAAATCATTAGATGTCACACTACCGTGTCGCCAGGTTGTGTGCCTTACACAACTGAGTCATACACCCGTGTCCAAGGCCATGTGAGCCTAAAATTTACCAAAAATCAAACCATTTCAAAACCATTTCATGCAAAAACATTCAATCCAATTGTGCACACTTTCAAAGGACCAAAAAATCATCCAAGCAGACATATATTTTCCATTTCCAAAACCCTAATTCAACTAACCAATATGCCATTCAAAGGCACCGCCATTAGCATCCAAACATCACTTACCTAAACATGTTCACATACCTCATTTCATGCATAAAAATCTAGTCCATTTAGGTGCTAAAACATACCATATTTAACCATTTCCAAACCATTCAAAACATACCATAAAGAGCCTTATAAACATGCATAATAAAGTAACGAAAATGACATAGTTTGACAAGGCATCAAATGGCACCAAATCAACATAACTTTCAAAACTTATACATGCCAAAACCATTAACTCATTCATCAAAATACCATTACAAAACGCCCTATACATGCCATTATAAACCTTGGCCAAAATGCTTAAGAACTACCAAATTGACTACTGGATAGTATGATAGATCTCCGATGAGATTCCAACCAAATCAAGCTTTTAATAAACTATAAAACAAAGGAAAGAAACTACGTAAGCAACGAGTGCTTAGTAAGCTCGTATAAATTTAAATACAACTTACCATTTCATTTGCATAATGTATATAATATAAGTGTAATATCAACTAAAACCATAAGCTTAACATAAGCCTATACAACATCACCAAAACATGGTTCAAATGAATTCATCCATAAACAAGTGAATTTACACATATAATCACATTATTTAGTTCATAAATCCTTTTCATAAGTTTATGATACATTCCATTTAAAAACTTACCATTTCGTTTCCTTTTCAAACCTGTTGAACCATCTAGAATTACATCGGATACTCAGGAAAGCTCACATGAAGTGTGCCTTTACATATAATCGTAACCTTTCCTTTACATCATTACTCACATGAGCTGTGAAATGGATCTGCTTACACGAGCTATAGGTCAGAATGTAAGCTACACGATGCTGCTCGCACGAGTTGTGGAGAATCCCAAACAAATGTAGGACCTCAGCCATCGGTTGGACATTCAAGACTAGCACCCGAAAAATAAAATCCCTAATGGCATGTCATTTGTATCCTAAGAATTCCTAAGGTTCAACCGGGTCTCAATATCCGTCAATTCTTCATAGAATTGACACATTTATATATCAATCCTTTTACACTAAACATAACATAGTAAACATTAAATTTAAATAACATTAACACAATTACCATTCATATGAACTTACCTCGACAATTAAGGCGTAGTAGTTTAATTGAACTAGTCCGAAGCTTTAACTTTTCCTCGATCTAAGTCCAAACGTGGTTTATCTTGATCTAAATAGATAATTTCAGTCAAGTAACTACTTCTAGTATTCAATTTAATCCACATTTCATATTTATGCAAAATTACCAATTTGCCCCTAACATTTTAACTTTTCATAATTTAGTCCTTAAGCTTATAACTTAAAATATAACCATTTTAATCCAAATCCATGTTAATCAAAGATGTAAGGAACCTTGAAAAAACCCATATTTACTATATTTTTTAGAATGAAACCTCAGCATTTATACTTTTAACAATTTAATCCCTATTTCCAAAATTTATCAAAAATCACTTAACAAAACTTGTTTATTTTTCAATAAAGATTCATAATCTATCAATCAACATAAACAACCACTCAAAAGCATTCATGGTAAGTCTCTCAACCTTTAACAGTTTTACAAATTAACCATTGTGCTAGCTAGATTGAGCTAAAACGATATCAAAAACATAAAAATCATTAAAAATGGGGTTGAAAATCATACCATGCAAGAGAAACAAGTCTTGGCCAAACTTTCCCCTCCTTTAATGGCTAAAATTATTTTTGGCGTGAATAAATCAAGAAGATGATATCTTTTATCTTTTAATTTACTTAACATTTTAACTTAATTGTCAATTTACCAAACTAACTCTTTAAAATCTTTAAAATTTCATTAAAACCTATCCATGCATATCCACTATCTCATTAAACGGTTTATTTACTATTCAAGTCCTTTATTTTAAGGTTTCATAGCCATTTGACTCCTTTAACTAATAGAACTCAACTTTTTCACCTTTTACGATTTAGTTATTTTCACTTAATTAACTAAGTAAACTTCAAATTTTCTTAACAAAATTTTAAGACGACCTTACTACAATCCTATAGGCATTAAATAAATAATAAAATAATAATTTAATCATTGAAATTAAGGTCCCAAAATCACTGTTTTCGATATCACTAGAAACAGGTTGTTACAGATATTACCTCGAAAGAGTTGTACAGTTCAAGCTAAGATTTTGCCGCCTCCTTATCCTTAAAGGCTCTAGCAACATAAGCAGTAACATCATACCCAATTTAAGATAATTTTGGATGCATTGAAACAACTGCATATCAACATTCCATTGGTGAAAGTATTGGAGCAAATGCCAAACTAAGCTAAAGCTATAAAAGAATTTCTTTCTAAGAAAAGAAGGTGTAATAACCCATTTGTGCCCGGGCCCATGTAAATAAAACAAATCAGAATAAAAAAATAAAAAATAATAAACCAAAAGTCCAGTTTATTTTATAGTCTATTTACAAAGCCCAAATTTATAAATTTACCCGTAGCCCACTTACACTCCAAACCTACGCGGCCCAAAAAGGCCCAAAACCTAAACAATTTCAGAGGACCTAGGGTTTCTGAAACCCTAGGCGCCGAAGCACCAATATAAATTTCAACACTGAGCCTTCCTCGCGTCGCAATCAGCACCCAAATAGTGTTCTGCTGTCAGATTTCTCGTCGTTCGGCTGCAAAAAGGAAAGAAAATAGCAGCAAACATGACAAGAAACGACAGGACATATTTTTTTTTTATTTTTGGGGTTATAAAAAACCCATTGTAATATGTAAATGGGGGTTTTTTTTACACAATACACAGGCATATTCAAAGAATACAAAAAAAAAAAAAAAAACGAAATAAAAAACCCAATAACAGAGGTGATTTCCGAGTATTTATTTGCGTCTTTTTTTTATTTTCTTTCGATTTGTGCTATTTTTTATATATATACAAAATACTACTAAAAAATAAAGAAAATAAATTTACCTTTTCATTCATTCTAAAAAAATAGAGTTTTTAGCCTAAGGGTCGTCGTGAGTGACGACGCGTGAGGCACGTGAAGCGCGTGCGAGGGCTGCCGGAGGTCGAACGACCTGTGAAGGCAGAGCGTTTCTCTGGGAACTCTGCTATTTTTTTTTAAAACCTGACTAAATGCTTTTTTTTTTTGCTGATTTTTTGGTTTGTAAAGGCTACTGGAACGACGTCGTTTTGGTGTGGTCAAAAAATGACCAAAACGGCGTCGTTTTAAAGTTGAAGATCTGCATGTTGACCGACCTGGGGAGGATCCGCGTGTTTTTATTAAAGGGTCTAATAGCTCTATAGGCCCTTCCGCATTTTTGCAATTTTATAATTATGTCTGAATAGTATTTTTCCTTATTTTCGATTTGGCCCTGGATCAGGATCTTGGTTTCAATCTGGTCCTAGGGCTATTTTAAAACAGGATGAGGAACGACATCATTTAGGAGATAAGGCATAATTTCCTAATAGATCCCTATAGTGTGACGCGCATTCTGATCTGATCCTTTTTACATTTTTTGTATATTTAATCCATGTTTCTTTGTTTATTTTTTTACCCCTTTTATTTTATTTTCATTTTATTTTATTTTTAAAATTATTTTAACATTATATTAAATTATTTCATTTTATTAAAAATTTCATATTATTTTTAATATTTGTATAGTGTATATTAATTATTAATAATATAAAGTCTTTATGTATTTTTATTTTCAAAATATATTATGTATATATTAAATTATTACTATACTAGGTTATTTTATTAAATTCAATATTATTTATATTATCATATATTTTTAAAACTTTGTATATTATATTATATATAACATTTAAATTGTTTTATCATTAATATTGTATAAAATTTTGTATATTGTATAACATATATTATTTATATGGTTTATATTAAATATGTAATTTTATGATTGTTGTATTATAAATATATTTTTATATATGTTATTTACTTAAAACCGCTTTTTATCATGTATTATTGTTTATATTTATATATATTAAATTATTGAATTATATATTTATTATAAGTATCCCTATATTTTTCATATGCTCTAATTTTTATATTATTTATTTAAAATATATTGTTTATACATATTAATCGTTTTAGAAATTGTCATATTTTTTTGTTCTAATATTTATTCAGGTGTTTAAATACATCATTCCTTTATTTACTTTTATATTTGATCTTATTTGTAGAATTTAATATTCATTTCTTGAAATTTTCTATTTTATATGAATTTTCAATTGTTGCTACTTATTTTATATCATGTATTCGTTTATTTATGTTCTTTTATTTGCTTATTATTGCCTTAGCATAGTCCTTTCATTACATATATCATTTGCTATGTTATGCTATTCTTTCTTTAATTGTCTACGTTAGTATTAATTGTTAAATATGACTTGTAATTATGGAGAATTGCTATTCAGAATTTATATTTTGTAACGCCATATCTTACTCAAAACCATTTTTATAAAAACACTTTTTGAATGGACGCATTTTATTCAAATGTTTTTTTTAACACAGCAATATATGATATTTAGGGACTTCGAGAAAAATTATACCCTAGCTCACTGGGTTTTAATTTTCTCTTGGAACTTAAGGTATCAAGTATCCCTTTTTTAAAACCCATAAACTTCAAATCAAAACTCATTATCGAAAATTCAAATGTTATATCTTAACTTATTAGATATAATGTTTCGTATCTCGAAGTAAGGATTTTTTTGCAAATAAAGACAAACTTAATTTCGAAGTCGTGATGTTACATTCTAACTTATTGGGTGTGACATTTTATTTCTTCGAGATAAGTGAGTTTTAGCTTTCTTATAAATAAAAGAATCGTATTTCAAATTTTTTTCGACAGAAGGACAATAATTAATCAATTCGGTACCAATTTTAGGCGTTACGAGGGTGCTAATCCTTCCTCGTACGTAACCGACTCCCGAACTCATTTTCTTGAATTTCGTAGGCCAAAATCAATATTTTTAAACAAAACATGTTTTATAAGGTGATCTGATCACACTTAAGCAAAAAAGATCGGTGGCGACTCCCGTTTTCGTTTTTTAGTCGATCCCCATTTTTTCAAAATAAAAAAAAATGGTTTCGACAGCTTGACGACTCCACTAGGGAAATAATAAAAGAGTCAAGCCATAAAATTGATTATTTCCTGTCCTTTTGTATAAATTCCAAAATCCGATTTGAAAAATTATGATCCTTTTTTATTGCATGTTGTTCTAATTTTATAAAATATCTCTGCATTGCATTGCATGACCGTTGTGGTCACACCCTTTTAAGTGGGAGTGAGAAGCTACTCCTTCGTGAGGTTTTCACCTCCGTGCAGGATAGTGAATCACTTTCGGGATACATCCGTACCTATGTCTTCGTGAGATTTTCATCTCCGTGCAACAATAGGGAAATGTATTCCCCTAAACTGAACTCGGTCCATATGAGCCTATAATGGGTGAGGGTCGAGGAATCTACTGGTTCAGGTACCTCAACTTTAGAGCTAAACCACATGTAAAAAGCTTAAGGGCTTACCCTAGGTAGAAGTATGCCAAACATTAGTGGTCATTTAGATAGGTGCCTTATTTTGTTATTTATTTCTGTTGTGCTAACGTGTTCTCTTTTGTTTTGATTGCATTGCATTTACATCATAGAAAAGAGGTGTTGATTCAAATTTGATTGCTAAATAGAAAAGTTTTTCATGAGAAAATGGATTTCTTGATAAAGTGGATTATAATACGGTCGTCTGAATATGGTCCAAGTAAACACAACGAGAGAAGACTGATAGTCCGTGAAGGAATATAAGACTTTATTGCCCAAGAATTCAAGCTGACAAAGACTATTTGAGAATCACCACGTCTTGGCTTTCTTAAAGAGGCTAACGAGCATTGTGGAAATAAGTGAGCAGTGAGTTGCGGCCCAGATCAAGTAAAAAGAGCTAGTTTATTAGAAAGTTCACGAGATTGGACCTTAATATCCGGATAAGAAGAAAGGGATCAATGTCTTCGCTTGGAATATGAGGGAAAGGCCGTATAAATATCCATTTTATGTAAAGGAATTTATTTTCTAGAAAAGTTGTTCTAATGGAATTGAATTCAGAATCAACGCCTCCCTTTCTTTTTGCATTCATTTCATGCATTTGCATTACATCGCATCATATGCATTAAAATTCATAGAGGGACCCTAATTAGTTGAAGTTATTTCAGAAAAAAAGAGAAAGAGAGAAAGTTAATCTGGAAACTAAACATCATTATGGTACACGTGCTAAGACAAAAAATATGGATCAAAGACTCGAACAGTTTCAGAAAGACATGCAAGACCAGCTGCAAGAGCAGTTGGCAAAGATCCAACAAGATATAAGGGAACAAATGATGGAAGCCCAAAGAAATATGGTGGCTCAAATGACTCAGCTACTGAATGGGGCAATGGACAAGGGAAAAGGTCCCATGACTAATGCTAGAGAAGATAACAAAGACAATCCTCCGGGTTTCACCCCACCACATGCACAGATACAACCTGAGGTGCATCCTCAAAGGCCATCTGTCATGATTAGGCCTCAACAAGGTCAAGTTGATACTGGAGTGCCCATGAACTTCCAAGTTGGCTCAGGGTCTAACCTAGGAGATAACCCAGCTAATCCTGTTATCCCTGATTTGGATATAGCAGAGAGAGAAGGGGCAAGAATTGAATTGCCAAGGCAGTTAGAGGACTGTTGTAAATGGTTGGAAGAAAAATTCAAGGCCTTGGAAAATGCTGATAATCACGACGGAATTGATTCTAAGGACCTGAGTTTGGTTCTAGATTTGGTGCTTTCTCACAAGTTTAAAATACCAGAATTCGAGAAGTGCAACGGGACTAGCTGCCCTGAAATTCATATTACTATGTTATGTAGACGGATGACTGAGATTGTTAATAATGATCAATTGCTGATCCACTGCTTCCAAGATAGTTTGGTGGGGGTAGTGTCCAAGTGGTATAATCAACTGAGCTTTGCTAGGATTAATTCGTGGAGAGACTTAGCGCAAGCATTTATGAAGCAATACCGTCATGTAACAGACATGACCCCTGACAGAATTACCTTACAGAACATGGAGAAAAAATCAAATGAGAGTTTCAGGCAATATGCGCAAAGATGGAGGGAAGTTGCCCTACAAGTTCAGCCGCCACTTTTAGAAAAGGAGACCACAATGCTTTTCATCAATACTCTAAAAGCCCCATTCATTAACCATATGTTGGGAAGTGCCACCATAAGCTTTTCAGATATAGTAATGTCTGGCGAGATGATTGAAAATGTGATAAGGAGTGGGAGAATAGATACGGGAGAAAGTGCCAAAAGATCAGCCCCGAGAAACAAGGAAAATGAAGTGAGTATCCTAAGCATACATCCTAAATCAGTCACTGTAAGCCAACTGAGGGTTGTAACCGCTAGCTATCAAGGCTCTTCAAGGCAGGAATCTAATTCGAGGCCAAATGCAAAAAGGCTCCAGTTCACACCCATCACGACGACATATAATGAGCTGTATCAGAATCTTTTTAATGTGCATGTGGTGTCTCCATCCTATTCGGAACCCGTGCAACCTTCGTTCCTAAAATGGTATAATGAGAATGCCCAATGCGAGTACCACGCGAGAATAACGGGTCACTAAATTAAAAACTGTACTACGTTTAAAAAGTTGGTTGAAAGGTTCATTAAAATAGGAATTGTGAAGTTCGACGTTTCATCAGAACCTGATCACTTTGACGAGGCAGTAAATGCGATAGTTAAAGGAGGAGACAAGAAAGTTGCGACTCCTTGAAGAAATGAAAAGCGAAGAGGGAACCAGGGAACGAGGTTTCCAAGCCCTTGCATACTTAGGAGTGTTTTGAATAATGGGACTGTGGAAGAGATCCCTATATTTTCAGAGCTAATCTAGAGTAATATTCAAAACACGTTTGTTGCCTTAATCCTAGAGGCAATAAGAACCCTTTTGTGAAATAGGCTTGTGTCCAAAATTTTTATTTCAATAAAATGCATCTTTTTGAGCAAATATTCTTCATTTCATACATTACAAACAATTGTTCTTAGTTTTTTTTTCTTTTGTTTGTTCTTTGGACTTTCTTTCAAGTATTCTTTCATTTTTCATTCATAACCAAACAAATAATTATTCTTTGAATCATTTATTCTTTGGAATCTTCTTTCGAACCTACAATAGATCTCCAGATATCAACGATGTGAGCAACGCTGCTACTGACTCAGAGTCTTCTTTCGAGTAAGATATGTGTTTAGAGGGATCTCAGAATTTTGAAGATGACAGATTGCAACCTATCTTCTGATTTGTAAGGATGGTAAAACATGATGAAAAATAGATCTTACCTTACATAGGATTAATGGACATTGCGAGCATAGGAAATGGGTGAAGATCGAAGCCTATCTCACCACAGAAATAAGACGAGACATCATTGAGTTATTTTCAAAAATTCAAAGATGTTTTGGCACGATCATATCAAGACATGCATCGGCTACTAAGACGCGAGCTAAACATGAGGATCAGGCACTGTTGGTCTACCATGGAAGGGGATTGCATCAGTTATACCGCAAATACTGAATTGAAGAAGACGAGATTTATGTGACTCCTTCATTTTCTTCATAGAATTTACTATAGGTAGGCATGGATGTTATGGGCCCAATCTCGTAAAAAGCTTCTAGTTGACATCGAATAATCTTTATGGTCATCGATTACTTCACTAAGAGGGTGAATGTCGCTTCATATGCCAATATTACTAAGTCGGCAGTCATCAAATTTCAAAAAAATAAAAAGATCAAGTGACGATAAAAAATGCCAAAAAGGACAACGTCAAAATTTTGTATTCTGTTCAAAGGTCAAATACCATACCATAGAGCAACAAAGGCAACAAAAAAGAAAAAAAACAAAAAAAAAACAAGGATTGTAGGAAAGATGAACGAGACTTGTAAAGATTGACATAAAGAAGTTACCATTTATCCTCTATGATTATCGAACGTTGGCCAGGACCTTTGCCGGGGCAACATCTTACCTATTGGTTTATGGAATGGAAGTGTTTCTACCAATTGAACCTAATCGAAGAAAAGGTTAAAAGTTATCCATCACAGTCAGATGATGCAAGCTTACGACAAAGAGGTTCATCCTAGAGAATTCCACGAGGGGAACCTGATGTTGAAAAAGATCATTCTTATACAAAAGAGATTTCATAGGAAAGCAAATGCCAAAATAGGAAGGACCTTATGTAGTAAAAATGGCATGTTCTAGAGGAGTATTGATATTGACCTAGACGGATGGCGAGGACTTGCCCAATTCGGTGAATTCAGGTTCAGTCAAGAAGTATTTTACCTGAAAGGGGAAAGGCCAAGGTGAAAACCCGCAAAGGGCGCTTTGAGACCAAAGGGGTTTTGAGCCGAAAACCAAAAAATGACGGATCAAATTTTGATCAAAGATAGGGCATGTGGTAGTCTTGCTATGCCTAAATTAACAATGAGGAAGTAGGCTATGTCTTGGGGCATTGACAAAGTACTCTGGATCCTCTAAACACATATTGAGCTCAAAATGGTCCTCAAGAAGTTTGTACAGAGAAGCTCAGGCTGCGATATCTGGGGCATCTAGCTTCTATTTTACCCTTTTTGAATTGGCTATCTTTGATTACTTTATTCTTTTCAAGATACACCCCAATCAATTTTCTTTTATTGCCTTGGTTATCTTTGATTAACTTATTTATTTCAAGCTATACTCCTGATTAATTTCTTTCTCATCCATTGTTGTGATATTTTTCAAGCATTTTATATCAAAATAATGATTATGGACTAATAATACTTTCATAAAAGGAGTTTCGCATATTACTCTGGAAGCTTCTAAATAATATGAGAAATCTAAAACTGGACAATTGTTTAGAACTCACCAAGCCTAAGGGTTGAAAACATTGAAAGATGATTATCTCTTTGGATTTTTATTGGATAAAACATTTGTCGGTGATACCATCTCGACAAATGACGAGAAATGTCAACCCAAGTGTAAAAGGGGATCATTCTCGGAAAAGAAAAATAATACCCTTCATTCATCCAAATTTCAGGCACATACATCTGGTCATTACACCCAGGGAATGGTGTAACAGATAAATTGATTGAAGATGATACAAATTCTATACCTCTGAGTGGTAACAGATTGGATGGAAAAAAAAAACAAATTCCCCTGAAGTTGTAGTGGGAGGTACAAACTTTATGTCCCAAGGTTCAAGTGGAGTGGACTCAGAATTACCATGGGGTAAATTATTTGAACAAAATATGATTGATGCTTCGTGAGGAACAAGGATGAAGAACAAATGAGTGATGACACCTTGAGTAGGAATCATACTCATAACATTTTTGCATTCATATATCATAGCGCATCTCATTAGGAGCATTTGACTCATATCGATAGAGCATCCTAATCATTCGGCATAAGCATATACCCATTCTACAGGTCATATCCTCTATAAGACAATGTAGTAGGGTAAAATATCACTAGTCTGCCTCCTTGAAGTTGCAGTGGAGCAGACTGAAGACAGTAGATCTTATATTCCTGAAGTTGCAGGAAGCAGATCGAAGGCATTAGCTTGTCTCCTTGAAGTTGCAGCGGAGCAGACTGAAGATAGTGGATCTTATCTTCCTGAAGTTGCAGGAAGCAGATCGAAGATATTAGCCTGTCTCCCTTAAGTTGCAACGGAGCAGACTAAAGACAGCGGATTTTATCTTTCTGAAGTTGCAGGAAGCAGATCGAAGATATTAACCTGTCTCCCTGAAGTTACAGCGGAGTAAATTGAAGACAGTAGATCTTATTTTCCTGAAGTTGCAGAAAGCAGATTGAAGATATTAGCCTGCCTTCCTAAAGTTGCAGCGAAACAGACTAAAGATAACAGAACTTATCTTCCTGAAGTTGTAGGAAGCAGATTGAAGATATTTGCCTGCCCCTGAAGTTGCAGCGGAGCAGATTGAGGATAGTAGATCTTATCTTCTTGAAGTTGCAGGAAGCAGATCAAAGATACTAGTCTGGCATCCCTGAGTTTGCAGTGGAGCAGACTGAAGATAACAGATCTTGTCTTCTTGAAGTTGTAGTGAAACAGATCGAAGATACTAGTCTGGCATCCCTGAGTTTGCAGTAGAGTAGACTGAAGATAACAGATCTTGTCTTCCTGAAGTTGCAGTGAAGCAGATCGAAGATACTAGTCTGGTATCCCTGGGTTCGCAGTGGAGTAGACTGAAGATAGCAGAACTTGTCTTCCTAAAGTTACAGTGAAGCAGATCAAAGATACTAGTCTGACATCCCTGAGTTTGTAGCGAAGTAGACTAAAGATAGCAGATCTTATCTTCCTGAAGTTGTAGGAAGCAGATCGAAGATATTTTCCTATCCCCGTGAAGTTACAGCGGAGCAGACTGAAGACAGTAGATCTTATCTTCCTGAAGTTGCAGGAAGCAGATCAAAGATACTACTCTGGCATCCCTGAGTTTGCAATGGAGCAGACTGAAGATAGTAGATCTTGTCTTCCTGAAGTTGCAGTGAAACAGATCGAAGATACTAGTTTGGCATCCCTGAGTTTGCAGTGGAGTAGACTGAAGGTAGCAGATCTTGTTTTCCTGAAGTTGCAGTGAAGCAGATCGAAGATACTAGTCTGGTATCCCTGAGTTTGCAGTGGAGCAGACTGAAGATAGCAGATATTGTCTTCCTGAAGATACAGTGAAGCAGATCGAAAATACTAGTCTGGCATCCCTGAGTTTGCAGTGGGATAGACTGAAGATAGTAGATCTTGTCTTCTTGAAGTTGTAATAAAGAAGATCAAAGATACTAGTCTGACATCCCTGAGTTTGCAGTGGAGCAGACTAAAGATAGCAGACCTTGTCTTCCTCAAGTTGCAGTGAAGCAGATCGAAGATACTAGTTTGACATCCCTGAGTTTCCAGTGGAGCAGACCGAAGATAGCAAATCTTTTCTTCTTGAAGTTGCAGTGAAGCAGATCGAAGACACCAGTCTATTTTCCCTGAGTTTGCAGTGGAGCAAACTAAAGATAGTAGATCTACTTTTCCTGAAGTTGCAGTGAATTATATTGAAGATATTAGCCTATCTCCCCGAAGATATAGCCATGTGACAAGACCAGGCAAAATGGGTCCTTTTATCATCTTTGCTCTATTCTCGTTCCACGACAATGAGGAAAGAGGGGCAGCTGTAATAACTCATTTTTGCCCAGGCCCATGTAAATAAAACAAACTAGAATAAAAATAAAAAATAAAAAATAATAAACCAAAAGTCTAGTTTATTTTACAGTCCGTTTACAAAGCCCAAATTTACAAATTTACCCGTAGCTCACTTACACCCCAAACCTACGCGGCCCAAAAAGGCTCAAAACCTAAACAGTTTCAGAGGACCTAGGGTTTCTGCAACCCTAGGCACCGCAAGCCCCTAGCGCAGCCCCAACACCAGGCCTTCCTCGCATCGCAATCAGCGCCCGAATAGTACTTCACCGCCAGATTTCTCGTCGTTCGCCTGCAAAAAGGAAAGAAAAGAGCAGTAAACATGGCAAGAAATATCAGGACATATTTTTTTATTTTTGGGGTTATAAAAAACCCATTGTAATATGTAAAGGGGTTTTTTTACACACAATACACAGGCATATTCAGAGAATACAAAAAATGAAATAAAAAACCCAATAACAGAGGTGATTTTCGAGTATTTATTTGCGTCTTTTTTTTTATTTTCTTTCGATTTGTACTATTTTTTTTATATATACAAAATACTAATAAAAAGAAAGAAAATGAATTTACCTTTTCATTCACGCTAAAAAAATAGAGTTTTTAGCCTGAGGGCCGTCGTGAGTGACGGTGCGTAAAGCGCGTCCGAGGGTTGCCGGAGGTCGAACGACCTGTGAAGGCAGAGCATTTCTCTGGGAACTCTGCTATTTTGTTTTTGAAAACCTGACTAAATGCGTTTTTTTGCTTTTTTTTGGTTTATAAAGGCTACTGGAACGTCGTCGTTTTAAGGCTGAAAATCCGCCCGTTGACCCGACCTGGGGAGGATCCCCTCGTTTTTATTAAAGGGTCTAATTGCTCTATAGGCCCTTCTGCATTTTTGCAATTTTATAATTATGTCTGAATAGTATTTTTCCTTATTTTCGATTTGGCCCTAGATCAGGATCTTGGTTTGAATCTGGTCCTAGGGTTATTTTAAAACAGGATGGGGAACGACGTCGTTTAGGAGATAAGGCATAATTGCCTAGTAGATCCCCATAGTGTGACGCGCATTCCGATCTGATCCTTTTTACATTTTTTTATATTTAATCCCTGTTGCTTTGTTTATTTTTTTACCCCTTTTATTTTATTTTCATTTTATTTTATTTTTAAAGTTATTTTAACATTATATTTAATTATTTCATTTTATTAAAATTTCAGTATTATTTTTTAATATTTGTATAGTGTATATTAATTTATTAATTATATAAAATCTTTATGTATTGTTTATTTTGAAAATGTTATATATATAAATATATATATATCTATATATATTAAATTATTACTATACTAGGTTATTTTATTAAATTCAATATTATCTATATTATCATATATTTTAAAACTTTTTATATTATAAAATAAATAACATTTAAATTGTTTTATCATTAATATTGTATAAAATTTTTGTATATTGTATAACATATATTATTTATATGGTTTATATTAAATATGTAGTTTTTATGATTGTTCTATTATAAATATATTTTATATATGTTATTTACTTAAAATCGCTTTTAGCACGTATTATTGTTATATATATATATATATATTAAATTATTGAATTATATATTTATTATAAGTATCCCTATATTTTCATATACTCTAAATTTTATATTATTTATTTAAAATATATTGTTTATACATATTAATCGTTTTAGAAATTGTCATATTTTTTGTTATAATATTTATTCAGGTGTTTAAATACATCATTCCTTTATTTACTTTTATATTTGATCTTATTTGTAGAGTTTAATATTCATTTCTTGAATTTTTTATTTTATATGAATTTTCAATTGTTGTCGCTTATTTTATATCGTGTATTCGTTTATTTATGTTCTTTTATTTGCTTATTATTGCCTTAGCATAGTCCTTTCATTACATATATCATTTGCTATGTTATGCTATTCTTTCTTTAATTGTCTACGTTACTATTAATTGTTAAATATGACTTGTAATTATGAAGAATTGCTATTCGAATTTATGTTTTGTAATGCCATATCTTACTCAAAACCATTTTATAAAAACACTTTTTGAATGGACGATTTTATTCAAATGTTTTTTTAACACAAAGAATATATGATATTTAGGACTTTGAGAAAAATTATACCCTAGCTCACTGGGTTTTAATTTTCTCGTGGAACTTAAGGTATCAAGTATCCCTTTTTTAAAACCCATAAACTTCAAATCAAAACTTATTATCGAAAATTCAAATGTTATATCTAACTTATTAGATATAATGTTTCGTATCTCGAAGTAAAGATTTTCTGCAAATAAAGGCAAACTTAATTTTGAAGTTGTGAGATGTTACATCCTAACTTATTAGGTGTGACATTTTATTTCTTCGAGATAAGTGAGTTTTAGCTTTCTTACAAATAAAAGGATCGTATTTTAAATTTTTTTTGACATAAGGACAATAATTAATCAATTCGGTACTAATTTTGGGCACTACGAGGGTGCTAATCCTTCCTCGTACGTAACCGACTCCCGAACTCGTTTTCTTGAATTTCGTAGGCCAAAATCAATGTTTTTAACAAAACATGTTTTATAAGGTGATCTGATCACACCTAAGTAAAAAAGATCGGTGGCGACTCCCGTTTTCGTTTTTTTAGTCGATCCCCATTTTTTCAAAATAAAAAAATAGTTTCGACAGTTTGGAGCGTTTGAAACTGTAGTCATAACTACAGAATGTAGCTTATTTTTGCAGAACAGGTTGCCCCCAAGATGATGGATCTAGAAATTTTTACCATACCTTACAATATTGGATAATCCTATTGTAGTAAGGCTTTGTGCAATTTGGGATCGAGTATTAACTTGATGCCCATGTTGGTGTTTAGACAATTGGGTGTTGGTGAGGCTAGGTCGACTACTGTTACACTTCAACTGGTAGATAAATCAATAGCACATCTAAAAAAGAAGATTGAATATGTATTGGTATGTGTTGATAAATTCATATTTCCTGCTAACTTTATTGTCTTAAAATTTGAAGCAGATAAAGAAGTACCAATCGTCCTAGGAAGGCCTTTCTTGGCACCTAGCAGGACATCAATCGATGCGCATAAAGGGGAATTCACCATGCGAGTTCTAGATGAAATGACCTTTAATGTACTCACGGCCATAAGATATCCTTATAAGGTTAAAGACTTTTTGTTGTTTCCAAGTTAGATTTGTTGGTTCCTACAGAATTGGAACTTAATTCCCTAAATGATATGTTAGAATTTCAAATCAAATCATTAAAGTCGTCATCCCATGAGTTCAAGCGACTCAACCTGTCAATTAAGGGATCACCCAAAGTTGACTTAAAGTTATGGCTAGAAGATAATAGAAATGGATCTATCAAGGGGCAGAGGAGATTGATCCAATATCAAGTATTTGATCCTAAAAAAAATCAAGTGTCAATGGTTAGAAGTCGAGATAATTTATTCCATCTTTGATAACTCTTGGGTGAGTTCGGTTCAACGTATACCGAAGAAGGGGTTATCGCAATTGTAGAGAATAATAAGCTTATTCCAACAAGGACAATCACGAGCAGGCAAATTTGTGGGGATGACGGAAATTTGAATAGAGTAACTCAGAAGGACCATTTATTGCTACCATTCCTTAATCAGATGCTAGATAGACTTGTGGGACAAGAGTATAATTTTTTCTTAGATGAGTATGGTTGGTTTGACAGATGGCCCTTTGACACTGTCTCGGTCAAAGATGATTCCAAATAAAAATGAAGGATTTTTCTTAAATTTTATGTGCCATTATTTTATATTTTCAGTTGTCATTTATTTCATTTTTTCTCTACTGCTATTTTACATTTTTAGTTTAAATATTAAGTTGCAACTATGAATAAAATTCAGCAAATTAGCAATTTAATTTTTCCATGAAAAATGAGAAGTGTGGTAATGGTTACGTGCATGTCTAGGATTGGATCTATTAAGGCAAAACTTGATAATTAAGCAGTCAAGTCTGACTTATCTCCCTTTCCTAGGATCATACCAGAAATAATTTTTTTTCAAACTTTTGACAAAAATTAAAATTTTCCATCAAGTTATGTTGAAGTAAAATAGTGCTCAGAAATTTATTTTTTGCTTAATTATGTTAGCTTTAGTATGTATAAAATTCTATTGTTTCAATTGTTTTTATGTTAGCTTAATTATGTCAAAAATGCTAAACTTGGTAATTGTGTATAAGTCAACCCATGAAAATTTTGTAGAAGCCCATTTGCCCGGCCTATTTATTTTTACACCCAAATTAACCTAAACCCGAAGCCCATTCAACAAGCCCAAAACCAACCCTAGCCCACTAAAACCTAATCAGAAAATAAAAAAAACCCTAAAAAATGCCTAGCTTGCTGGCTGCTCGCCTCGACTCACGGCCTTGGCGCCATACCGCTCCACCGACCCCCACCGCTCTCGCCACCACTTGACCTGCAAACAGTAAACGAAGACAAGACAGAAAAGAAAAAAAGAGTAAAGAATGGCTATAAAAAGCCAGAAAATGTACATTGTAAGGGACCTTTTTTTTCATCAATATACAAGAAAAAAAAGAGAAATTTCGAAACAAAAGAAAGCAGAGATTCAAGCAAAAAAAACAAGTGCAGTAAAATATTAGAAAGAAAGGAAAAACGAATCCGACAAAGGTGTTAAGATCTTCTTTTTTTTCTTTTTTCTTATTATTTTATTTTTGTTCTTCGAGTCCATTAATCACGCATATATTCACATTTTTTTTACTAAAAACAGTATATAAAAAAAAGGGAATAAAAATACGAAATTTACCTTTTTTTCGGACTTCCGCCATGTCTTGTGGTGGTAAGATCGGCTCGGCCGGCAATGGGCGAACGGCCGGACTCTGGCCAGGCCCCTTCCCCCTGCAGAGAGAAAAACAGAGAAGAAATCTTTTTTTTTTAAAACAACAGAGAAATGAAATTTTTGGGGGATTTTAGGGCTTTATATAGCCCCACAAAACGACGCTTTTGGGGTCGCCTTTAACCCCAAAACGACGCTGCTTTGAATGACCCGACCCGATCCGAACCGACCCGCCTAAGGTCCGCGTGTTTTTGCAAAAGGGCTATTTATGATTCGCCCTTCCGCTTTTTTGGACATTTGCAATCGTGTTTTTTATTTTTAAATTTATCCCGCAATTTATTTCGTTCGCAATTTAGTCCTCGATGTGCTGCTGCTTTTGATCAAGGGTTTATTGCCATTTTAGTCCCCCATCCTTTCGCGTGTAAATAGATCCCTATTCTTTCTTTTATTTTAAATTTGCCCCAAATTATGCCTTTTAATACAATTTAGTCCTCTTCTATTGTTTCTTTGTTATTATTATTATTATTATTATTATTATTATTATTATTATTATTATTATTATTATTTACCATTATCATTATTTTATTATTAATACTATTATTATATTATTATTTATTTTATTATTATCTTTTGTTTATTATTGCTATCTATTATTATTATGCCTACTATTATTATTTTTATCATTTTGTTATATTACTATTATTATTATTATTATTATTATTATTATTATTATTTGATTGTATTTAGTATTATTGATACTATACTATATTCACCATTATTACATTTATTGTTAATATTAATATCACGATTACTATTATTATATTTATTAATGTATTCAATCATTAATTTACTTTATTTTACCTTACTCACTCATTTGTTTTTATATATATATATTATCTCCATTATCATTATTGGCATTACATTATTATTATATATAAATACTATATTTATTATTATTATTATTATTATTATTATTATTATTATTATTATTATTATTATCACTATTATTTGTTATTTCTATTGTTAGTCATTGTTTTCACATACCAAATCCATGGACATATTTTATTTGTTATCGTGTTTATTTTTATTCTTTACTATTACCATCATATAACATCTTTATTATCATTTGTTTAGTATTGTTACCCATCACCACTGTCATCATTATTGTCATCAATCATACTTTATTTGCGTTATTATCGCTATTGCAATTTTTCAATAATCTCGCTAAATAAAAATACATTTTGTGAAATCGTCCTATTCTATCCAAAGATTCTTAAAGCAAAGCAATGTTTCAGATTTAGAAATTGAAAAATAGTGCCCTAACGTCTTTGGGTTGCGATTTTCCGTTTAACTAAATTACTTAACATCCCTTTTACCAAGTTTTGCAAATCACGAGACGACTTTGATTACGAGAGATTAAAACATCATGTCCTAACGAGCTGGATGTGATGTTTATATCTTTTCGGGACGAAGAAATCTCAAGTTTTGACTCTAGCCTTTTCCTAGAATTAATCCGATACGATGCATTTTGAACAGTCGCTACACTCTATTCAAAGATTTTTAAAATAAAGGTAATATTTTGTATTTAGGAATTCGGGGAATAGTGCCCTAACGTGCTGGGTTACGATTCTCCGTTTGACTAAAACACTAAACATCCTTTTAGTAAATTTCAAGAACTCGAGATAACTTTGATTACGAAGGCTTCGAATATCGTGTCCTAATGTGCTAGATGTGATGTTTGTATCCTCTCGAAACAAAGAAATCTCAAATATCCTAATATTTTTTTAAAGATCCGAGTTTAAAAATCTTCTCAAACTTCCGACATTAAGACATTAATTAATCACTTTGGTACCAATTTTGGGCGTATCGAGGGTGCTAACCCTTCCTCGTGCGTAACCGACTCCCGAACCCGTTTTTCAAAACTCCGCAGACCAAAAACACGGTTTTAGTAAAACAAAATATTTTATTAAAATAAAGGTGATCCGATCACACCAAATAAAGGTCGGTGGCGACTCCCGTTTTTTTCATTTTTAAAACCCAACGTCGAACCCTTTTTCGTTTTCAAAAAAATGGTTACGACAAATTTATTTCCTTAGAAAAATTAAGTACGCATGAAAGTTTAAGTCTTTAGACTTGGCTTAGTAATTTTCTTGAGGCGAATCCTAGAAGGCATGGTAATTTAAAAATGATTTATGCAAACTTATGTTTGGACCGTTTGAGCCTTTCAAGCCAACCCTAATAATAATTATCCCTTGAAACCTTACTTTAAGCTAGCCTATTTTTTTTTTTTTTTGAACCTTATATTAATAAGCCATCCTTTCTTTAATAATTATCACTACTTGTCCCAATCTTAGACTCAGTGCATCTAGAATATTTTTTGTAATTAAGTTTGGGGGAGTAGAGAAAAGTATTGGAATGCTCAAAATGTTGAATTGTATGCTCAAATAAAGTAATAGTGGTTGCTTAAAAAAAAAAAGAGCAATTGTTGAAAAAGATGTACAATGAGCATAAGTACTCAAACACAACATAATTGGTGTTCTTGAATATAATTATAATTGGAAGGTCCGAGGTAAGCTGAGTCTATGGTATTAGGCTAAAAATTATCCATCTCTTTTCCATACCCTAAACCTATCCCCATCACAACCTTATGAAAGACCTATTGATTTAGATTACTATGCCGACTATTTTAGTGGATAAGAATTATTGAACTCAACATACAAAGGCACAAATTAAACTTAATGATTATTGTTTAGTTTAATCAAAGGAAATAAATTTTGATTGAGAAGTACTTAGCACACATTTGTTAAGGGAAGATATTTAGTACACATTTTTGTTAGTATATTAATATTTGGAATAATTGAGTGATATATGTCTTGAAGTTGTATGTTTCCAAATCTTCTATTTCTGAGCATAATTTTGCTGAACACATGACTATGGGAAAGATTTGATTTTGTTTAACGGGATTTTTACAAAAATGGTTCTTTGAGTTTTAATGTAAGTTAGTATTACTCGGAATGAAAAAAGAATTAAGTTTGGGGGTGTGATAACTCTATAACAAATTCTAAGTATTTCTACAGCAAATCTTGTGATTTTATTACAAATTACCAAGATGGACAAAATTAATATTAGATCTCCATTTTTAAATTATTTATATGCTAAACTTACATATTGTTTTCTAAATTTGAAGTAGTTTGGTGCAAAAGGAGAAAAGACAGTCTTAAAGCCCACCTTTTTTTATAGTAAAATGCTACAACATTCATGTCACACTTGCCATGCAGCAGAGGGCTGATAATTAATCAGCTATGGACATCAAAATTTATTAATTTATTTTATGGATCATGGGACAGACTTAACCTAGCTCGTAATTGGATCGCAGAAGGAGGCTAGCGTGCTACTTAATTTTGAAGTCAAACCATCCATTAAGGAGAAAAGAACCCAAATTCAGCTATGAGCAGCCCAACCATCCATGGATTAATTAATTAAGGGTCCCTAGACTTGTTAAAAAATTACAAAAGAACCACAAATTTTTTTAAGTGATCGTTCAACTTTGTCCCTTAAATCAAGCCTTGGACTAGCTATTTTTAGCAAAGTCATCCACTCCCTTCCTCTTCTTAAGGTGGTGACCATAGAAAGGGGGGTTGACATGATATTTTACCAACCTCAAGTCATCCTCTCCTAGTATAAATACCCTTCTTCACCCCCTCATTTGATCATCCCTCATTCATCCATCTTTCTCTCTCTTGTCTCTTTGTTTTCCTTTCTCATTTTTCCATGTTCCAAGTGAGTTGTGCAAGGATTTGAGAAGCAGCCTATTCGACCATTGGGGAAGCATTTTTTCTTGATTTCAATGAAAAGTGGTGGAGTACAAAAGAGGAGCAAGGAAGCTGTGCCATGGAGAACCACCAAAAATGGCTTTGCAATTCATTCCCTTACTCTTTTAATTTCTTGTTGTTTAGTTTAAGGAAACGTGTTTGCAATTAAAGTTCATGTTTTTTAATATAATAATGGTTGCTTAATTCCTTCAGTGTTAGAATAATTTAAATTTCATGGCTTAGATTATTTATGTTGTTAACGATGTCATGTGCTTTGGTTGTTTATGCATTCAGATAAAATTATGACTATGTTATTCATACATTATAATTGTAAGGATGCAACTAAATTAATTATTAAATCATGTTCGGACTGTAATTAATTGAAACAATATCTGAATGGTGCATGTTTAATTTAGATTCAAGAAAATTAGGTTAAAGTTTGCAATAATTCAGGAGAACCTTATTACCTTGCATAATCTTAGGACTAATGTGATTAAGCTGTTTCAGTATAGAAATATTATTATTACCTCACATAATCTGTTTTCCTACTTATTTATTTTACTAAGTTGTTGACATAGACATATGCTATACTTAATAATTTAATAAGTTGAATTCTTAGATGATGCCTAAAAAGGTAGCCTTGAGTTGTGGCAAACATAGGCATATGCAAACAAGGGGTTAAAATTTGAACTTCGGGAGAAGCCAAAATACTCGTAATTAAAATAGGTTTAATAAACAGCCAAGTTGTGTAACATCCCAAAAATTGGGTTGTGATTTTTGCATAATTACATGTGATGGGCTTGTACAGTTAGTTATTTGAGGGTGTGTGGAGGCTCTAGGGAGGCCTGGGTTCGAGTTTGAGCTTTGGAAAATTTTTGGTTTTTGGCCCTTTAGGGGAGAGGGCTGTTGGAAGCAGGACTTAAGTAAATTTGGGGGTGTTTAAAAGCACAAGTGGAGCACATGGTGGAGTGGAGTGGCGTCAAGTGGAGAAAAAATTATCGTTATACCCTTAGGTGAAAAAATGATCGTTATGCCATTGATTATGGTTAAATATCGTGTATGTGATTTTTATTTATACTGTTTATACTTGTAATACACTGCATCCATATCATGTTGCATGGGTTGGATTTGATGATTGGAGGAAGTACCGTTTTTGGTGGCTCGGCCACATATCGTTTTAGTGGCTATGCCACATACCGTTTTAGTGGCTCAGCCACATATATCGTGATTAGCAGCTTGACTGCGATATTGGTGTGGATTGGCGGGGTGGGTTGACATGATCCCCACATGGTGCAATTGGTTGGTACGGGTGGAGAGTTAGACAGTTGGTAGGATTGGGATGGGCAGATGTCCATATACATTGTTATGATTTTGGGGCTTAGGCCCAGCTTGTTACCGAATAGGGCTTATGCCCAGACCGATACCGTATGGGCTCAGGCCCAGATAGTGACCGTTTTAGGGGATTACACATTGAGTTCTCATAACTCACCCCTTTCTTTTAACCGTGCAATTAATCCCCAGCGTTTAAGGATTTGAAGCTGTAGAGGACTCGGAGGTGGCCATACGTTGGATATGCTTCTTAACCATACTTAGTAAATTTGGTTTTATTTTATTTTTGTATTATTTTTGGGTTGATATTTTGTGTAATAAGGCCATTGGATTTTTTTTAAAACTTTCATTTGGTAAATTATGCTAAGTATGAATTGTTAATCGGTTAAACACTGGTTTTTAAAACAATAACAACTGTTTTCAAAATATCACGTTTCCGCAATTCTTTAAGTCAGAGTTCTGTAACAAACAAAATTTTGAAAATAATAACATCTTTACAAGAATATACTTTAAGCAAATTTTGTTTTTCTCAAACAACAAAATTCGGAGTTTCAAAAAGGATACAAAATTTTTAACGAACACATAGCTTTTAAACAACCTGTTGATGTGACATGCTAGATCTGGCCATAACGTCTAGGTCAGGTTTGGGGTGTTATATTTTTATAGTATCAGAGCCAGGTTGCAAAACTCGACTGTAGAATGGGTTTGAAATTTTTTCCAAATTTGACTAAATTGTGGTCTAAGGAAAAAATGATAGTGTTATTAGAAGTATGGCACATCGAGTCTCCGGCACCAAATCCGTAAGTTCCCTGATCTTATACTTGGTTATATGCTATAGTGACTGTACTGAAAAACTACTAGGGATAGTAGTATATCGAGCTCTTAGTTAGGGAAACTGAGACTATAGAGATTGAAACATTAGTAAAATCGATCTGCGAAAACTATTGTTATTACTGTTTCTTTTCATAAAACATTTGTTAGTAATTACATGAACTATAAGCTGATGCATAAAATTCTTAATCAGATTAAGACGATATGAGTACAAGAGGTCACAGAAGGGGTACACGTGGCCGTGGTAGAGGCCGAGGTGCTAGGGCTGGATCCTTAGCATCAGGGAATATGCCCGAAAGGGAGGTGTCGGCATCGTTAGTGACTGAGATGAGGTCTCATGACCGAACCGGAGGGGATGATGCTTTGTCTCAAGAAATGTTATGGGTTTTGGAAAGAGTGGCTAGAGCGAGTACTGGGTCAGTGGCCTGAGGGTCAATTTTTGAGTGGCTTCGGCCAAATGGGACAAAAATTTTTAGGGGCATCTCTGGTATAGCCTCGAATGTAGCGGAATATTGGTTAGAGGCTGTGGAACGAATCATGGATGATCTGTACTGCACAGTAGAACAGAAACTGAAAGGAACGGTGTCTCTACTACGAGATAAGGCATACCAATGGTGGCTTACAGTAAGGGAAGGTACACAAGCTGACCGTGTGACTTGGGATTTCTTCAAAGCAGCCTTCCAGGGAAAGTACGTCGGGGCTAGTTATGTGGACACCCGGAGAAAGGAATTTTTGAATCTGGTTCAGGGGAAGAAATCTGTAGCAAAGTATGAGGCAGAGTTTCTACGCTTGAGCCGATACACTCAGGGTATAGTTGCAACAGAATATGAGCACTGTGTACGGTTTGAGGATGGTCTTCGGGATGAGTTGCAGGTACTGATAGCCCCGCCGAGGGAAAGAGACTTTGCTGCCCTGGTAGATAAGGCTAAGATTGCCGAAGACGTGAAATGCTCTGAGCGTCAAAACTGTGAAAAGGAAAAGGGCAGGAACAAGAGAGATTTTGGGTCTTCAGGTTCTTCAGGCTGATTTCATAAAATGTAACACCCCTTACCCGTATTTAACACTGGAGCTGGGCCCGAGGCATTGTCGGACTAAAATTACTTGATCGCCACTTAGGCTCAACGTGACTACTCTGCTTTAGTCACCACAACTACCTTATTCTCGACTTACGAGTCCTCACTCATACACACGATGGCTCTCGAGGCTATATCGAAAACTTCTACGATTTTAAAATTTCTCCACCTAAACAGGGACTACACGCCCGTGTAAGGTGAGACACGTCCATGCCTTCAACCCGTACATGAAAAACCAAGCATACTGCCATTGCCCCACGGCTAGGGCACGCGCCGTGCTCAACACCCGTGGTGAAAACTAACTACTTCACACGGCCTATAGGCGCACCCCCATGTGGCTAGCCCGTAGCCTATACTACTTGAAATTGTCAAAGAGACACGACCATGGCACATGCCCGTGACACACAGCCTAGACACATGCCCGTGTGTCTATCCACATGGACAAGAACAAAGCTATGTGCTAAGCTCTTCTCACCCCTCAAGTTCATACAACATATACTCATTCAACTCATCCATAAACAACTCATATTAAAACATAATCTAACATGGTTAACTACATCTTTTCGTATAATAAGATAGCCACCAACAATGGTATTATACAAAATAGATTATCCATCTAAAGGCCAACACATCTTAGCCATTACAACAAAGTTCACTAACTTGTCTAGCTCATATACATGCCATATACAAAACACTGAGTCTAATGTACCAGAGTGTGCTGATAGTGTGGGCGATCTTCCGTTTGATCCACATATCTCAAATCAATCCTTTTTATCTATAAGACAAGGGAAAAGAAAGGAAGTAAGCTTCGAGCTTAGTAAGTTTACACATAAACAATTTAAGCATTCTAGTATAAGCTAAACAACAATTAGCATTATACTACCATATAAATTGACATCCATAGTTATGCTTACTCTTTCTATCCCTTACCACATTTCCAACACATCATGAGTCACATACTCATAATCATCAACATGCACCCCTGCACTCAATATCACAACATTATTTCTCGATAATACATCCACACAATTAAGTTACTCAAAAATACATCCACACAGCTAAACCACACAGCTAAATTACTCAATAATACTTCTACACAGCTAATTCACACAGCTAATTTCTCAGTGGTTTCGCACTTATCCCACCACAATCAATTAATAGGGTATTATCACACATAGCCTACCAAGAGGTAATCATAGTGGTTTCGCACATAGTCCACTAAATAATATACTTAACTATGGTATCGCTCATAGCCCATCGTTGTTAAGTATTAAGGTGGTATCGTACTTAGCCCACCAACAAATATTATCACTACACATCCATCCACATATCTACTTATTCATTCATTCATGATATCTACCACATTCATTCCACTTGAACCACATAGGTTCTCAATCATTCTCAATCATTCTCATTCATGCTACACACTAGCTAGCATTAAGATTGTGTAAGTATAAATGCATTGATTACGCATAAACTTTCCTCGGCACTCAAAAGTATAGAGACATGTAATTTAGTCCACCGCCTTGCTCTTACCTCGGTTTCAATCCGGGCTTCGTATTTCTTGATCTATAATGATAAATCAACTCATTCAATACACACATTGACTAAATTGACCATTATCTCATACTTTAGTAAAATTACCATTTTGCCCCTAAAGTTTTTCATATTTACACTTTTACCTCAAGGCTTGTAAAGTGATTGCCATTCAACTTTCTAGCCTTTCATGCCTAGTCGAATCATTTACTCAACTCAAGCAATCATTAATTCTCACTAAATCACACATGTATGACCAAACTCAAGACTTTCACAAACGAGTCCCTACATGTATTTTTCATGGAAATCACTTAGCAAAAGATGTTTCTACTACATCAAGCTTTCATATTCTTCCATAAAACAACAAAATACATGCATGTCATACATGGGTACATTTTTGAACATCCATCCTAGCTCAACATATAGCTAAAAATAGCTTACTCATGTTACTAGGACTTCAAAAATACGAAAAATATCAAAAACGGAGCTAGAATACACTTACTAGCTAGCTTGAAAAGTTGAAGAGCCCTAACAATAGCTTCCTTCAAATTTTGTCAGCTTGGAGAAGAAGATGAATGAATTTTGTCATATTTTCCCCCTTTTTAATCATTTAATTGACAAATGACCAAAATACCCTTTTTGTCAAACCTTCAAATTTTAACCTATTCATGCCCAATTTTGTCCAAAAATTAGAATTTGGAAAAATTTCTATTTAAGGACCTCTAATTGATAATCCAAAACTATTTCACACAAATAGCTTCTAGAGTTTTACATTTTGCAACCTTTGTAATTTAGTCCTCTTTAGACAATTCAACCACAATTTAACAAAATTGCTTCATAAAAAGTTCACACTAACATGCAAACATGGTATGAACCTCAAAAACTCATACATATACCTCAGATTTGTGGTCTTGCACCACTATTTTGATTAGGCCCTAAATCAAGATGTTACATAAGAAGCCTAGGTTTGATGGGCCAGCCCGTGTTGGGATTTCAGTTGCTGCTGGTCAATCGTAACCTTGTGTTGAATGTGCGAAACCACATTCAGGAGAGTGTTGGAGAAGAGCTAGCGGGTGTTTCAGATGTGGGTCTAAGGATCATCGATACATGAACTGTCCTCGAGAGCCTGTTCAGACGCAAGCAGTAGGTCAGGGCTATGTGCAGCTAGGGAGAGGTGGTCAGCAACCACCGAGAGGTCGTGGCCCACCAGGGAAATTGGTTAGGATGAGGTCGTGGAGCACTGGGCAGAGGTACTGGTAATACAGAGGTGAGACAGCCATGACTGGTTAATGCTACTCGGTGTTAAAAGGATGGTGACGTACCAGACGTCATAACCGGTATGTTTCTCATATATGATGTGCCATTTACAGCTTTAATTGATATTGGGTCTATACACTCGTATATTGCATGTACTGTGTCTGAAACTTTGGGTATACAATTTGAACTTGCTGATAAATAGATGTCGATAATTAGTCCTTTAGGACAGTCTGTTGTAATGAATAGGTTGTTTAGAAATGTGCCTCTCGAGGTTCAAGGGGTTGTCTTTCCGGCGGGTTTGATGGAACTACCATTTGGCGAGTTTGATATCATTCTGGGTATGGATTGGTTGGTGAAACACTGTGCGAACTTGGATTACGCTGCTAAGCATATGATATTGAAGTCTTCAAAAGATGAGGAGGTGATCGTGATAGGGGAGCAGAGGAACTATTTGTCTAATGTGATCTCAACATTAAGGGCTGAGAAACTAGTTTGCAAAGGTTGTGAGGCATTCTTAGCTTATGTCAGCACATCTAAGGTTGAGAGTTTGTCAGTTGGGGATGTTAGGACCATAAAGGAGTTCCTAGACGTATTTTTTGAAGAGCTTCCAGGATTGCCTCCAAATCGCGAGTTTGAATTTGGCATTAAGCTGTTACCGGGAATGGCTCCGGTGTCCATCGCCCCTTATAGGATGGCACCGAAGGAGCGGTGGAATTAAAGGCTCATATCCAAGAGCATTTAGATCGAGGACTTATAAGATCGAGTGTGTCTCCGTGGGGAGCACCGATATTTTTCGTAAAGAAGAAGGATGGGTCGATGCGTATGTGTATTGACTACCGTCAGTTGAACAAGTTAACGATTAAAAACAAGTATCCGCTACCAAGGATAGACGATCTGTTTGATCAGCTGCGGGGAGCTTCAATTTTCTCTAAAATAGATCTGAGGTCGAGGTACCATCAGTTAAGGGTCAAAGAGGCAAATGTGTACAAGACTACATTTTGAACTCGTTATGGACACTACGAGTTTCTGGTCATGCCGTTTGGGTTAATGAATGCACCAGCTGCTTTTATAGATATGATGAACCGAGTCTTCCAACCCTATCTAGACTAGTTCGTAGTGGTATTCATAGATGATATTCTTGTGTATTCAAGAATTGAGGAGGAGCATGATTCACATCTTTGATTTGTTCTACAAATATTGAGAGAAAAGCAACTCTATGCCAAATTCAGCAAGTGTGAGTTCTAGCTGAAGGAGGTGACGTTTTTGGGTCATGTTGTGTCTGCCGAGGGGATTAGGGTTGATCCTTGGAAGGTTGAGTCCGTATTGGATCGGAAGCCACCAAAGTCAGTATCAGAGATCTGAAGTTTTCTGGGTTTGGCCAGGTACTATAGGCGGTTCGTTGAGGGGTTCTCATTGATTACGGCACCCCTAACTAAGTTACTGCGTAAGAGGGTACCGTTTGTTTGGACGGATAAACAACAGGAGAGTTTTGAGAAGTTGAAAAAGATTGACTAAAGCCCCGGTATTAATTCAACTTGAGGCTGGTAAGGAATTAGTTGTCTACTATGATGCGTCGGACACGGGATTGGGTTGTGTGCTGATGCAAGAGGGTAAGGTGGTGGCTTATACGTCCCGTCAGCTTAGGCCGCACGAGGTAAACTACCCCACTCATGACTTGGAATTAGCTGCGGTGGTATTAGCACTAAAGATATAGAGACATTACTTGTATGGAGAGAAGTCGATCATCTACACCGACCATAAGAGTCTTAAGTATCTCCTTACCTAAAATTAGTTGAATCTTAGGCAACAGAAATGGATAGAGTTGCTGAAGGATTATGATTGCTCGATTAAGTACCATCCGGGAAAAGCCAACGTGGTAGCAGATGCGCTGAGTCGTAAGGTGGTATTTGATCTAAGAGCAATGTTTGCTCGTCTCAGCCTATTTGAGGATGAAAGTTTGTTAGCAGAATTGCAGGCGAAACCAACTTGGATTAACTAGATTAAAGAGAAGTAGATGTTGGATGAGTCGTTGGTTTCTCGTTTCCAACAGGTGAAGAAAGGAGAGACTGAGGATTTTAGGCTAAATAGTGAAGGAGTGTTATGTTTCCGTGGAAGAGTTTGTGTACCGTGGGACTCTGAGTTAAGACAGTTGATTCTGTGGGAGGCGCATAGTAGCCCATACGCTATGTATCCCAGTGGAAACAAATTATATCAAGATCTACGTGAACTATATTAGTGGCCAGGACTTAAGTGTGAGGTGACTGATTTCATAAGTAAGTGTTTGACAAGCCAGCAAGTGAAAGCTGAGCATCAACTACCTTCTAGATTACTGCAACCGGTGAAAATTCCACTCTGGAATTAGGAGAGACTAACCATGGATTTTGTTAGTGGGATACCCTGACGCCTATTATGTAATTGTGGATCGACTGACTAAATCTTCCCACTTCATACCGGTTCGCACCGATTACTCATTGCAAAAATTGGAAAAATTGTATGTGGCAGAGATTGTAAGGTTACATGGGGTGCCAGTGTCCATTATTTCGGACAGGGACCCTAGATTCACATATCGGTTTTGGAGAGCGTTGCATGAGGCTCTGGGCACAAGGTTAGATTTCAGCACAGCATTCCATCCGTAGACTGATGGTCAATCAGAGAGGGTAATACAGATTATGAAAGATATGTTAAGAGGCTGTGTGATTGATTTCAAAGGTAGTTGGGAGGACTATTTACCGTTGGCGGAATTTGCTTACAATAATAGCTATCAATCTAGTATTCAAATGGCACCTTACGAGGCATTATATGGTCGTAGGTATCGTACCCTTACTTGCTAGACAGAGTTGGGTGAGCGGCGATTGTTGGGTCCAGAGTTAATTTCTGAAACTGAGGAGAAAGTGAAGTTGATACGGGGTAGGTTAAAAGAAGCATCGGATAGGTAGAAGTCATACGCCAATTTGAAGCGCAAAGAAATCGAGTACTCGGTGGGAGATTTTATTTTCTTGAAAGTTTCACCTTGGAAGAAGATTTTGAGGTTTGGGTAGAAAGGCAAGCTAAGCCCTAGATTTGTCAGACCTTACCGAGTTTTAAAACGTGTTGGGCCGGTCGCATATCAGCTTGAGTTGCCTCCTGAGTTAAACCGAATACATAATGTATTCCACGTTTCTATGCTGAGACGCTACCGTTCGGATCCTTCTCATATAATGCCAGTGGAGAAGATCGAGATAAGACCTGATCTGACATTTGAGGAGGAACCGGTGCAGATTTTGGATCGTGATGTTAAAATGCTGAAAAGGAAATCCGTTCTATTAGTCAATGAGCTGTGGCGTAATCACGGATCAGAGGAAGCCACATGTCAGCCTGAAGAGGCAATGCGACATCAATACCCTAATCTCTTTTGACCAGGTAAATTTAGAGGCTGAAATTTCTTTAAGGGGGTAGAACTGTAACATCCCAAAAATTGGGGGTTGTGATTTTTGCATAATTGCATGTGATGGGCTAGTATAGTTAGTTATTTGAGGGTGTTTGGGGGCTTTAGGGAGGCATGGGTTCGAGTTTGAGCTTTGGAAATTTTTTTGGTTTTTGGCCCTTTAGGGGAGAGGGCTATTGGAAGCAGGACTTAAGTAAATTTGGGGGTGTTTAGAAGCACAAGTGGAGCACATGGTAGAGTGGGTGGCTTCAAGTGGAGAGCATATAGGGAAAGGGTTCGAATCCCACAAGCTGCATATGAAAGCTTTTATTTTATGCTTTGGGAGAAGAGGAAGCAGAGTTGAGATCAAACTCTACTATAGAAGTTGGAGAATTTGTCAAACAATTCAAATGGGTGAAGGAGAGGAATTCTAAGAGAAACTGGTGGAGTGGATCAAGGAGTAGGGGAGTGGGAGAGTTGTGTCGTGAGAGGGGACTCAATCTAGGTATTTTCGGCTAGGGAGAAAGTTAAGCATTTGGGTAGTGTGGGTAGCCGGATTCTCATTTGGCTTTCCTCCCATTTTTCAGGTGTTGTTTTTCACCTAAAACATTTCAGGTTCTTCTCATTTTAGCACTTTATTTTTCTTCTCTTTGTACACTTTTCTCCCTTCTTTCTTTTCTCTCAATTGTGTCTTTGCCGAATCTATTTGTGAAATGACCACTCGTGTACCTTTCCTTCAACCTTTCTTCTCTTTTCTTTAAGCCAAAAAGCCACATCTCCTTCTAATTATTTTCCCTTTAAAGTCGTACATCAAATCATTTGGAGCTTGGGTTCTCTTTTGTTGGCCGAACTTGGTAAGCCTTTTCATCCACTCTCTTTCTCTTCTCTTCACACTATTCTTCTTTCTCTGATCAAGAAACATTCTCTCGTTCTCTTAATATCTTTCTTCTCTCTCTACAAAGCTTTATCCGAAACATTTTTTTTGGTCTAGGCCGAATCTACTCACCCTCTTCCATCTCGAATTCTATTTGTTTTCTTTTGTGAGGGTCGAATCTTGTGGTTAGCCACTTGTCAATTTTTGTCATGCATTGGTTGGTAAGTGTATCTAAAGCCGAATGTGGGGTTGGAGTTCTTCTTGTTTCGTTGTATTTTCTTTAGCCAAGAAAGCTCTCACTTCTGTTACCATGAAGACGGTTTTCGCTAACACCCTCTTTCTGTCATTGAGTGTTGCTAGGAACTTGATTCATTATCCAGGAGTGGTTGGCCGAATACTTTCCATTAAGAGGGGAACTGCCATTTGTTGGTAAGTTAAGGCAATAGTTGGTTATTTCTATATTTTGGGTTGTCAAAGGAGAAGTTTGACAAATGGCCAATCGTTATCATAGGTGTTTGGAAGCAATGGAAGTCACAACTCGTAAACAGGTGTGTAATCTCACTCCATTGTTGTGATAGCATGTGATGTTCTATGATTTGGCCATAGCCCGAAATGCTGGAAAGCCGAAAAACTAGCAATCAAAATCACTTGAGCGTGCGAGCGCTCGTATTGGTATACCGAGCCACTAGTGATGGTGGTAGATCGTTGAGAGTGTCACGAACGCTCTCGTGAATCTAAGGCCATAATGGGCTTTATCGAGCCGAAACGGGCTAAGTGGGCCCAATAGGCTAACGGGCTCACACAAGCAAAATCGATGGAAAACTGCCGAATGTCTGATGCGACTGCGAAGTCTGCAAAATTGAGACTGAAAACGAGCAGAATGGGACATACGAGCATGTGGGCCCGTTTGGGTCAAAAATTGGACTTTAGGCCCAACTACACCGTTTTGACCCAAAAGGGAACCGGTGTCGCTCGAGGCGACAATAGGCCTCCAAAAAGGCCGTTAGTAGGAAAATTACCAAAATACCCCTAAAGGGTAAATTACCGAAATACCCTCAGTGGGTGAATTCTTGAAATACCCTCAATGGGTGAAATTACTGAAATACCCCCAGAAGGGTGAAAATTACTGTTATACCCTTAGGTGATAAAATAACCGTTATGCCCTTGATTGTGGTTAAATATCGTGTATGTGATTTTTATTTATACTGTTTTACTTGTAATACACTGCATCCATATCATGTTGCATGGGTTGGGTTTGATGATTGGAGGAAGTACCGTTTTTGGTGGCTCTGCCACATACCGTTTTAGTGGCTCAGCCACATATACTATGATTAGCAGCTTGACTGCGATATTGGTGTGGATTGGCGGGATGGGTTGACATGATCCCCACATGGTGCGATTGGTTGGTACGGGTGGAGAGTTAGACGGCTGGTAGGATTGGGATGGGCACATGTCTATATACATTGATATGATTTTCGGGCTTAGGCCCAGGTTGTTACCGAATAGGGCTTAGGCCCAGACCGATACCGTATGGGCTCAGGCCCAGATAGTGACCATTTTAGGGGATTACACACTGAGTTCTTGTAACTCACCCCTTTCTTTTAACCGTGCAAGTAATCCCTAGCGTTTGAGGATTTGGAGCTGTGGAGGACTCGGAGGTGGCCATACATCGGATATGCTTCTTAACTATACTTAGTAATTTTGGTTTTATTTTATTTTTATATTATTTTTGGGTTGATATTTTGTGTAATAAGGCCATTGGATTTTTCTTTTCAAACTTTCATTTGGTAAATTCTGCTAAGAATGAATTGTTAATCGATTAAACATTGGTTTTTAAAACAATAACAACTGTTTTCAAAATATCACGTTTCTGCAATTCTTTAAGTCAGACTTCTGTAACAAACAAAGTTTCCAAAAATAATAACATCTTTACAAGAATACACTTTAAACAAATCTTATTTTTCTCAAACAACGGAATTTGGAGTTTCAAAAAGGATACAAAGTTTTTAACGAACGCCTAGCTTTTAAACAACCTGTTGATGTGACATGCTAGATCCGGCCATAACGTCTAGGCCGGGTTTGGGGTGTTAGAAGTTGCCATGGAATTTTCTGTAACATCATTAATAGTATTTAAATATTTCTAAGTTAGAAAAGAAAATTATTCTAACACATGCATGCTACTATGATTTTTCTTAAAGACTTGCATACTCACTTCCTCATTTATTTAATTTAAGCATACTTAGGTTAGATTAATTTAGTTAAAACCCATCACTCAAATTTTTTCCTAACACCAACCAATTTTTTAGTAATTAATTTCACGATACTTGATTCATATAAGATAGTCCCTGTGGAGACGATAACTCGATATACTTATCACTTTATTAATTATTACGATTGTGTACACTTGCTCATTTTCACCCATTACTGTTGGTAAGTCGATATTAGGCGAATCCAGGACGAAGACACTAGAAAGTAGTTAAGTATATACTCAAGTATTTACGAAGAATGAGAGATTATTTCTGGAAAAACGGGTTTGGAAAATGCAGCAGAAAATACATTTAGGGAAAAACTAGAGTTTTATATTTTTTTTCAAAATAAGATCTTGGTTGTGATATCTAAAGTAATAAACACTTAATCAAAATTGTACCTTTTCGATTCGTTTAGGATGAGCGCTTCGACTGAGTAGTCTTCTCCATTATCCTCAAGCTCACGTCTATCGAGTTTGGGCTCGCTTCGAATCAAAAATTTTTCAAAAAAAATTACCAATACGTAATTTTGCAATTTCTGTAAAATTTTGGGTCAAGTTGTAAATCAGAAAAATATCTCAAGTAATTTTTCGGAATAATCTCTTCAGAGAATTTTCTCTCTACAATTTTCTCTTGAATTTAAGTATATGTAAATAATGACCCAAGGCTCTCTTTATATAGGAAGAGTTTAGAGAGTTCAACTATGATTAAACTTAATCACTTTAATGTTAAATTAATATAATATTTATCAAGATAAGTATTAGATTAAATTTAATATTAAATCTTGTTAAAATAATAGAATTTTTATCTACAAGACAAACATTAAATTAAATTTAATATCAAGATAATCACTTTAATATTAAATTAATAAACCCACAAACCATACAAAAAAAAAAACAAACCAAATAAAAGGTCCATCGTCCATTTACATAGCCCAAAAATAAAAACAAACCCAAATAACCCAACTAACCCTAAGCCTAAAGGGGCCCAAAACCTAAACAACTTCAGCAAACCCTAACCCCAACAGTTTGGTGCCGCCATTGCTCCCATGTACACCTTCACCGCCGGACATCACACCGCCATCAGCGCGTAAATCCCGCCCCATCTCCCCGTTCATCTGCAAAAAGGGAAAGAATAGCTAGAGAAACGCGGATATAGCAAGAAAAAAAATACCAAAACTTGTATTTTGACAGTGGCTATAAAAGGCCGAATCTATTTGATGTAAAGGGGGGATTTTTTTTTGGACAGGAAAAAGCAATACAGAGTACTTTATACACAAAATCAATAAAAAGTCAGAATACCAAATCAGTAGAGGTTTTATTTTTTTCTATTTCTTCTCATTTTCGAATACTGTTGTTTTTTATATTTTTTATTTTGTTCTATTTTTGAAACTATATAATATATGTATATATTAAAATATAAAAAAGGGAAATTTTTATCCGTTTTGGGAGTTTCGGCCACCGTGTGCGGTGGCCAAGAACTGAAAGTCACGGAAGCTTTGGCTGGGACCAGAGAACTGCAGAGAGAGTAAAGAAAGTTTTCTTGTTTTTTTTTGAAGGAGGAAGGGAAAAAGTGAATATTTTTTAAAAAAATCTTACTTATATAGCACCCAGGAAACGACGTCGTTTCACCTGGGTGCTTTTGTGCTGTCTGACCCGACCCGCTCCATTAAGGATCCGCGTGTTTTTGATTAGGTTTTCTATTATTTTTAATTTTGGCCTTTAAGTTATTTTGATTTCAATTAGGTCCCTTATGAGATGCAGCGTTTTGGAGGGAAGGAGATATTGTCCCTTCAGTCCCTCCATGTTATTCGCGCACTCAAACATGCCCTTATTTTTTTTTTTATTTTAATTAATTTTTGCCCTAAATTTTTATTTTGAGTGCAATTTCATCATTTTTTCTTTTGTGATTTACATTATTAATTTTATCATTTTTATTATTAATTTTAATTCTTACTATTATTAATACTACTATTATTATTAATTCGGTATTGCTACTATTATTTTGTTTTATTTTTAGTTTGACTTTATTATTATTATTATACTCATTATTATTTTTATTATTACCATTTTTATCATTATTATGATTATATTTATTATTAGCATTATATTTATTATTAGTAGTACTACTATTATTTTTATTTTTACTAGTATTATTATTACTATTTATCATTATCATTACTATCATTTTTATTATTTTAAGATTATTATTACTTTTTAATTAACTTCGTTATTATTACTATATTCATTAGTATTATTAGTATTATTTTATTGTAATAGCCCATTATTGCTCGGGCCCTTGTAAATTCAAAAAAAAAAACCAAAAAAAAAAAAAATAATGTCCAGTTTTAATAGTCCAATTTACAAACAGCCCTGACTAAACAAATTAAGTAAAGCCCATTACACCTAGACCCAACTAAGTCTAATGGCCCAATGTGTAAGACCCCAAACCTGGCCCAAACACCACGACCGGATCTGGTATGTCACTAAGGAGATTTTATAAAACTTCTGGCACTTTGGAAACCAATCATCAGGTTTAAACATTTATACCGAAAACTTAATAATTTATTAAGTTATATAAGATATGAAGTTATAAAATGCCTTGGTGTTTTTAAAGTAAAACCAAATTTACCACATGTCTCAACTTAATTTAAACATAAAATTTAAATGCCTAAGAATAAAAAACCCAACATAAAACCCCAAAATAAATATAAGTCTAGTGGCCCATGGCCTTATTACATTGAGACTTAAAATCCTTATTCAGAAATATTAAAAATAAAATTCTGCTGGATCAGATACTCTCTTGCATGGCCACCTTGCGCTCTTTTCCAGCCCGGTCCGATGCACTAGTGCTACCTGAAAATATTAAATAAAAGGTTGAGTCGTGAGACTCAGTGTGCAACCCTCATGCACCATTAGATTTGGGCCTTAGCCCCACAGAACAGAATAATTAATTAATATATATAACAATAATTATGCAAGCCCAACCCAAATCCTAGGTTTTCATCCGCTACATGCCATCCGTACCAGCCATTCACACCATTGGGGATTTCTATAATCAACCCACACCCCTACACGCCATCGATGGCAGTCGTGCTGCTCATCGCCAGATCATGGCAATAGCCACTACAATAGATCATGGCAAAAGCCACTACAACAGTTCATGGCAAAAGCCACTACAACAGATCATGGCAAAAGCCACTACACAGAACACTTCCCCTTTCATCAAACCCAACCCTGTACAATCACAGAAATCGGCATACTTATAAAACATATCATCTTAACAAGAACATTCACTGAAGAATGATAGAGATCACTTACCTGGTGATTCGCTTTTACCCTCCTCGGGTTTCGAACGTTATGCCAGGATTTCGGCATTTAACAGAATATAAGCAGATTTATTAACACATATTAATAGACAATCTAATGGTGTGAAAAGTTACACACCTGATAAATACGTAGGACTACCCGCTACGTCGATACCCTCGCTAATCAGATCTACTGCCCTTTGTCTACAACTTTGCTCAAAAGTCGGAAGAACTCAAAGACTCGGAAATGACTAAAACACCTCTGATTTACAAAGTTACCGAAATACCCCCGGATTACCAAAAAAATTATTGAAATACCTCGAAATTGAAAAATTATCAAAATACCCTTATTTCACAAAATCACCAAAAACCTTATTTTAGAAAATTACGAAAATACCCCTGTAGGTTAAAATTATGAAAATACCCCTAGGTGATGAACGTAAGTTTGTGAATGCCTCTGTATGCTGATTGTGAATAAGATTCTCTGAATTAGGGTAGTAGACTTGAGACTGAGTTCCGAGACATGTTGCGAATTCGAAAGCACCACTCTTAAAGCTACTGTTCATAAGACTGTTCATGGTTAATCAGTGGAAGAAAAACTAATAAATCATAAAATTTCTAATCAGATAAACGTCGATCGAAAGAATAAGTACAAGGGGTCGAGGACGTCCGCCGCGTGGTCGTGGTAGGGGTAGGATGACCATGTTCGAACCAGTAGGGTCTGGCCACGGGTTAGGAAATGAGATGCCGGATCTGTCAGCTGTGGAGGGGGAATTTCAAGACCAAATGTGTGGAGATGATGCAGCGTCTCAGGCGATGCTGCGGGTCCTTGAAAGAGTGGCTGGAGTAGGCACAGGCACAGGAGCTCGGAAGTCCGTGTCTGAATGACTCCGAGCCAACGGAGCAGAGATGTTTAGGGGAGTTTCTGGCATGGCCCCTAACACAGCTGGGTATTGGTTGGATGCAACTGAGCGCATAATGGATGACCTTGACCTTACTGTGGAGGAGAAGTTGAAGGTGGTCGTGTCACTTCTTCGAGAAAAGGCCTATCAGTGGTGGCTCATGGTAAAGGAGGGTACTTCCGCAGACCATATCGCTTGGGACTTCTTTAAAGAGTTGTTTCCGAGAAAGTACATCAGGGCTAGTTATGTGGATACACAAAGAAAGGCATTCCTAAACTTGGTACAGGGAAGTAAGTCTATATCTGAATACGAGGCAGAGTTTCTGCGGTTGAGCCGTTACGCTTGAGAGATTGTGGCGACTGATTATGAGCGTTGCGTACGGTTCGAGGATGGACTAAGGGATGAGCTGAGGGTATTAGTAGCACCGCAGCGAGAAAGGACTCTGCGATTTTGGTTGAGAAAGCTAAGATATCTGAGGAGGTTAAGCGGACTGAGAAGCAGAATAAGGACAAGGATAGGAATAGGAATAAGAGGAATTTTGAGTTGTCAGAATCATCTGAAAATTTTCAAAAAAGGCCTAAGTCTGATGGGCCAGCTCGTGCTCCGACGGGTCAGAATCGGTCATGTCCTTCATGTGGGAAGGTGCATTATGGGGAGTGCAGATGGAGAACCGGTGGATGCTTTAGGTGTGGATCCACGGTGCATATGATTAAGGACTATCCACAGGTGGAGCAGGCACAGCCCGCGGGACGAGGTTCTGATCAGGTTAGGAGAGGTGATCAGCAACCACCAAAGGGCCGTGGACAAGCCAGGGGCGATGTTGGTAATGAACGCGGTCGTGGAGCATCAGGTAGAGGTGCAGGTTATGCTGAGGCGAGGCAGCCAGCTTTGGTCTATGCAGCACATCACCAAGGGGATGGAGACGCTCTAGATGTGAATAATAGTGCGTATCTTACCATAGTATACTAAGTGTTTATTTTGGCTTTAGAACTAGAGTGCACAGTGAAAGCATAGTGGTGAGACTTAGGTAGTATGATTACTAGTTAATTGGAAATTTCGAGGATGAAATTTCTTTAAGGAGGGTAGAACTGTAACATCCTGAATTTTTGGGCCTATGCGTTTAGTGTGTGCATATGTTTAAAGTGTTAATTTAACTGTTAAGGGTCTAAATTGGGCTTAGGCTTAGGCAGAAGCCTTGATTAAAATTTTCTGTTTGGGCATTATAGGACTTAAAAGGTAGTACCTGTGTTTAAAATATCAAAATGGGCTTGTGGACTAGTGGTCAGTAGCGCCACTTAGGGAACAAGGAGGTGACACCACACCAAGGAGTTAGGGGCCCAAATTTAAGTTTCAAGGAGCCCAATTCCTTGGATTCAAGTTAGCTAATTTTTGGCATTAGGGTTAGGTGGAGTGGACGACTACAAGGCTCAAAAATAGGAGGATTTATGTGAATGGGATAATGTAGATAATATAGTTGATAATATGGAATATAAAATGAGAAAAATTAGGAGCTATCTGTTGAGAGCAGAGTTGGCCGAAATTCCATCACCTAGAGGAGTAAAGAAATCGGTTTCTAATAGCCATAAGGGGTGCCGAATTTTCTATAAATAGGGGGAATAGCTCATCAATTTCGGCATTTGAACCCTACTTTTTCTTCATTCTTTGTGCCGAAATTCTCAGTCTCTCCCTCCACAATTTCTGTCAACTTTCTTTCAAAAAGCCAAAAATCACCACCTCCTTCACCCTTTCTTCTTTCTTTAAAATTTCCTATTAGCCGAATCTTCCGATCTCCATTGTTATTCTTCTCTCATTCACTAAAAGCCGAAACTACACACTTGTTTGTTCTTGTAGCCGAAATATTCCTCTTATTCATCTTTTTCAGGATTTTCTTAAAAGTCGAAATTCTTAGATCTCTAATCTTCTACGCTTCGATCTTCTGTTGTGATTGCCGAATCTTCCTGCAAAGGGTAGCCGAAACCATTTGTAAAGGTAAGTGTCGATTCGTGAGATTTCAATCTTTTTCTGGCTTTTAGAGATCTTAGCCGAATGGCTATATGATTAACTAATAGGGTGTTTTCTCTCATTTTCGGCATTCCGAGATTTGAAGAGGAGCCTATCACGTAGATCTCTAAGTCATAGTTTAGTAACACTCGGATCGAATTACTTTCGGGATTTTAAGGTAAGGAGATCTGCTAATTTAAATGTATGAATCAGGTAAAGCACTAACCTTGGCCGAATATAGGAGAGGCCTTATCCTTGCGTTCTTCCGGCTTTTGAGCAAGGTTGTAGACAAAGGGCACTAGATCAGATTAGCGAGGGTAACAACATAGAAAGTAGTACTACGCGTTATCAGGTGTGTAACTTTTCACACCATTAGATTGTCTATTAATATGTGTTAATAAATCGCTTATATTACATTAAATCTGAAATCTCGGATAACGTTCAAACCAAGCGAGGTAAAAGCGAATCACCAGGTTAGTGATCTCTATCATTCTTCAGTGAATGTTCCTGTTAAGATGATATGTTTTATAAGTATGCTGATTTCTGTGATTGCACGGGGTTGGGTTTGATGAAAGGAGAAGTGTTCTGTGTAGTGGCTTTTGCCATGATCTGTTGTAGTGGCTATTGCCATGATCTGACGATGAGCAGCATGACTGCCATCAATGACGTGTAGCGGTGTGGGTTGATTGTAGAAATTCCCAATGGTGTGACTGGCAGGTAAGGGTGGCGTGTAGCGAATGGAAACCTAGGATTTGGGTTGGGCTTTGCATATTTTCATATATAATATGTTCTGTTATTCTATTCTGTGGGGCTAAGGCCCAAATCTAAAGGTGCATGAGGGTTGCACACTGAGTCTCGCGCTCAACCTATTATTTCACTTTTTTTTCAGGTAGCACCTAGTGCTTCGGACCGGGCTGGAGAGGAGTGCAAGGTGGCCATGCAAAAGAACATTTGGATTCAGAAAAGAAAAGTCTTTAGTTTAATATTTTATATTTTTATTTAATGGGTTTTAAATTTCAATGTAATAAGGCCATGGGCCAGTAGACTTTATCATTTTGGGTTTTATGTTGGGTTTTATTACTAGTAAACATTTAAATTTTATGTTTAAATTAAATTAAGGCATGTAACAAATTTCAGATTTTATTTAAAAATCACTAAGGCATTTTATAACTTATATGAACTTATAAATTATTAAGTTTTCGGTATAAATGCTTAGACCTGATAATTGTTTTTCCAAAGTGCCACAAATTTTATAAAATCTCCTTAGTGACATACCAGATCCGACTGTAGTGTTTGGGCCGGGTTTGGGGTGTTACGAATTGGTATCAGAACATATTATATATGAAAATATGCAAAGCCCAACCCAAATCCTAGGTTTCCATCCGCTACACACCACCTTTACTTGCCATTCACACCATTAGGGATTTCTACAATCAACCCACACCGCTACACACCATCAAATCATGGCAAAAGGCCACTACAACAGATCATGGCATAAGCCACTACAATAGATCATGGCATAAGCCACTACAATAGATCATGGCATAAGCCACTACAATAGATCATGGCATAAGCCACTACAACATATCATGGCATAAGCCACTACAACAGATCATGGCATAAGCCACTACAGCAGAACACTTCCCCTTTCATCAAACCCAACCCCGTGCAATCACAGAAATTGGCATACATGTTTATCACATCAAATCAACAGAACCATTCACTTTAGAATGACAGAGATCACTAACCTGGTGATTCGCCTTTACCCTCTTCGGGTTTCAACTGTTATGCCGGGATTTTGGCATTTAACAGAATTTAATAGATTTATAACCATATTATAACAGGCAATCTAAATGGTTTGGAAGTGTTATACACCTGATAAATACGTAGGACTACCCTCTATGTCAATACCCTCGCTAATCAGATCTACTGCCCTTTGTCTACAACTTTGCTCAAAAGCCGGAAGAACGCAAGGATAAGGCCTCTCCTATATTCGGCCAAGGTTAGTGCTTTACCCGATTCATACATTTAAATTAACAGATCTCCTTACCTTAAAATCCCAAAAGTAATTCGATCCGAGTGCTACTAAACTCTGGCTTAGAAATCTAAGCGATTGGACCCCCTTCAAATCCCGGAATGCCACAAATGAGAGAAAACACCCGATTAGTTAACCATATAGCCATTCGGCTAAGATCTCTAAAAGCCAAAAAAATATTGAAATCTCACAAATCGACACTTACCTATACAAATGGTTTCGGCTACTCCTTGCAGGAAGATTTGGCAATCACAGCAGAAGATCGAAGCGTAGAAGATTAGAGATCTAAGAATTTTGGCTTTTAAGAAAATCCTGAAAAAGATGAACAAGAGGAAGATTTCGGCTACAAGAACAAACAAGAGTGTAGTTTCGACTTTTAGTGAATGAGAGAAGAATAACAATGGAGATCAGAAGATTTGGCTAACAGGAAATTTCAAAGAAAGAAGAAAGGGTGAAGGAGGTGGTGATTTTTGGCTTTTTGAAAGAAAGTTGACAGAAAATTGTGGAGGGAGAGACTGAGAATTTTGGCACAAAGAATGAAGAAAAAGTATGGTTCAAATGCCGAAATTGATGAGCTACTCCCCCTATTTATAGAAAATTCGGCACCCCCTATGGCTATTAGAAACCAATTTCTTTACTCCTCTAGGTGATGGAATTTCGGCCAACTCTGCTCTCAATAGATAACTCCTAATTTTTCTTCTTTTATCCTCCATATTATCAACTATATTATCTATATTATCCCATTCTCATAAATCCTACTATTTTTGAGCCTTGTAGCCATCCACTCCACCTAACCCTAATGCCGAAAATTAGCTAACTTGAATCTAAGGAATTGGGCTCCTTGATACTTAAATTTGGGCCCCTTACTCCCTGGTGTGGCGTCACCTCATTGTTCCCTTAGTGGCGCTATTGACCACTAGGCCACAAGTCCATTTTGATGTTTTGAACACAAGTACTACCTTTTTAAGTCCTATAATGTCCAAACAGAAAACTTAATTAGGGCCTCAACCCAAACCTAAGAGTCCATTTTTGTGTCCTCTCTTTTCTTAATCTACTTATGAGGCCTCATGCCTGAGACTAGGGTCCGCTAAGTAAGAACATAAATTTTTCCTATGGTCTCCCCTAACTCTAAGGCTTCAACTAATCCCGATAATACCTTAATATTATTATTCTAAGTGCTACACATACATATTAACTCCCATGCACATAAATTAAAAGTTTCGAGATTTTTGGGGCATTACAACCTAATAAGCCCAAATCTACTAGGCCCAAATTTGGGATGTTACACAATGGTCCAATAACAATGTCTGGCCCAGTGCCCAAAATTTGTTTCAAAAACTAGGAACCCCGAACCCTAGGGTTCTTGCCTCGCGCCGTAAGCCCCAAACACCAGCCTTTCCTCGCACCGCAGTTAACGCGCGGATAGTGCTCCACTGTCGGATTTCTCGTCGTCCGCCTGCAAAAAAGGAAAAGAAGGCCGACAGTAGCAGCAAAAAATATGAATCTTACATTTATTTTCTAATATGTTTTTGGGTTATAAAACCCCATGTAATCTGTAAAAAAATACACAGAGAATATACAGGCAAAATATACACTGAGATCAAATAAAAAAACCAACAGCAAAGGTGATTTCATGCTATTCCATTACGTTTATCTTTTTTATTTTTCTTTTCGATCTACACATTTTATATACAAATACTATTTAAAAAAATATATAAAGAAGATTACCTTTTGATTTGAATTCAAAAAACGAGGTTGCTGGCCTCCGGCCGCCATATACGGTGGCGCATGCGGTGGCGCGTGCGACGACCTGTCACCAGAACCCTGGCCAGAATCTGGCCTCAGACCAAAGGGGGGAGAGAGTTTTCAGAGCTTTTTTTTTAAGGGGTGTTAAAATGAAATTTTTTGGGCTGATTGTTTGCTTACATAGCAAGATAGAAACGGCGTCGTTTTTGCTTAAGCTAATAAGCACAAAACGACGTCGCTCAGGGACTAGGATCCGCGCGCTGACCCGAAACTCGGGGAGGATCTGCGCGTTTTTCATAAAAGGGTAATTTTCCTCTTTAGTCCTTCTGCAATTTCATTTTGTTCAATTTAATTTTTTCTTATTTTTAATCCAGCCCCAAAAGTTTGTTGCTGTTTCAATTCAGTCCCTCAAGCACTTAAAGGCCAATATCAGAACGACGTCGTTTAGGAGATAAGGTGTAATTGCCTAATGGGTCCCTACAGTATGACGCGTGTTTTGATGTAGTCCTTTTACATTTACTTTTATTTCTATTTAATCCTGCTTTTGATTTTTATTATTTCTATTTTATTTTATTTTTAAATTATTTTAACATTATGTCTAATTATTTTATTAAAAATTTTGTATTATTTTAAACTTTAAAATTTGTATAGCATATGTTATTTAAATTAATTTATTAATAATATAAAGTTTTTTGTGTTTATTTTAAATATGTATTATTTTATTAAATTATCACTATTTATTATTTATATTAGGTTATTTTATTAAATTTAATATTATTCATATATCATATATTATTTTAAGATTTGCACATTAATTATTATTTTACACTTTTTATTCAGTATATTACATATTATTATATTATATACAACATTTAATTTAATTTATTTTGTATAATATTGTTTATATTGTTTATTTTCAAATATGTAGTTTTTATGCATATATGCATTAGATTATTGTATTACAAATATATTTTTTTAAAATTTACATATCATTTGTTTATATAAAACGTATTTTATTTATTTTCTCAAGAATATATATACTATTGTTTAGATTTTTCCATATCATTTTTATATTTTTTATTTGCAATATTTATTTTTATTTGATATATGTCACTCATTCTACACTAAATCTTGCATGAAAAGTTTTCACACTTTTTAGTAATTTTCTTTTATTATTTTGATTATTTATTGCTTTATATATTTTATTTGTCCATGCTCTTTTATTTATTTATTATTTTATGATTGCTTTAGTATAGTTATTTTATTATTTATATTATTCGTTGTCTCATATTATTCTTTCGTTAATTGTTTACATTAGTATTATTTGTTAATATGCTTTGTAATTATGGAGAATTGCTATTTGAAATTGATATTTTGTAATATATATATGCCACATCTTACTCTAAAACCATTTTTTAGAAATGCACATTTAGTTGCATTGATGCATTTTACTCAAAGGTTTTTTTTATATAGCAATACATGATATTTTGGGACTTCGAGAAAAATTATACCCTAACTTACTGGGTTTTAATTTTTCTCATGGAACTTAAGGTATCAAGTATCTTCATATTTTAAAACCTACAAATTTCAAATTAAAACTTATTCTCGAAATTTCATAATATTATATCTTAACTTATTAGGTATAATGTTTCGTATCTCGAGGTAAGAATTTTCTACAAAATAGAAGCAAGCTTAGTTTCGAAGTCTTGAGATGTCGCATCCTAACTTATTGGGTGTGGCATTTTATTTCTTTGTGATAAGTGAGTTTTTGCTTTCTTTCAAATAAAAGGATCGTATTTTAAATTTTTGAAAATTTTAACTTTAGGACATGATTTTATCAATTAGGTACCAATTTTTGGGCGTTATGAGGGTGCTAATCCTTCCTCATGCGTAACCGACTCCCGAACCTGTTTTCTCGAATTTCGTAGGCCAAAATTAATGTTTTAAACAAAACGTTTTATAAGGTGATCTAATCACACCTAAGTAAAAAGGGATTGGTGGCGACTCCTATTTTTCGTTTTTCAATGTCGATCCCCATTTTTTCATAAAATCTTAAAAATAGTTTCGACATTTATTATTATCATTTTTTTTATGTATATGTTATCCATACTAAATAGTTTTTTACCCTATGTATTTATCATTGATTTCATGTTATTTTGTGTATATATTTTCTACTAAATATATTTATGTACATATATTCTTAAAATCTATTATATATAGTTTTTCTTTTAAAGTCCTTATTTTATTATATAGTTTTGTTTATTTCAAAATTTTTATATATTATTACTTGTATATATTTTTATAATAAATTTTTATTTCATGTACGTTGTTTATTTGGGTTGATATGTATTTTTTTGTGTAGTATTAGTATCATGTATTTTTATTTCATGCTCGATATTATGCCTTCGTGGTTCTTATTATTACATTATGGTTTAAACTCCAACATTTGGCCGATATTGGTTATTTCACTTTTATCCCAAACAAATCGAATAAATGCATTCTCGGTCAATTTCATAATCGCATATTTAAGAGCTTTTGAAAACAAGGCAATGTTTCGTGTTTGGAAGTTTCGAAAAATTGTGCCCTAACGTGCTGGGTTTCGATTTTTCGTTCATCCAAATAACTAAATATCCTTTTAAGATTTTGACCGTGTTTTCTTAACTTAAAAAATAAGGCAATATTTCTTGTTTGGAAATTCGAGGAATCGTGTCCTAACGTGCTGGGTTTCGATTTTTTCGTTTGGCCAAATAAGGAAATACCTTTTTAAAATTGCAATGCATAAATTTTGGAAATCATGAAATGATCTTGGTGTCAAGGGTTTGAAACATCGTATCCTAACATGCTGGATGTGATATTTCATTCTTTCAGAACAAGAGCATTTCGATATCCAATTCGAATTATCCAAACATTTTCTAAAGGATTCGTATTTTAAAATCTCTTCCAATTTTTGATATTAGGACATTAATCAATCAATAAGGTACCAATTTTGGCGTTGCGAGGGTGCTAATCCTTCCTCATTCGTAACTGACACCCGGACCTGTTTTCTTAAGATTCGTAGACCAAAATGTTTTATAAGGTGACCCAATCACACCTCAAAAAAGATTGGTGGCGACTCCATATTTTTAAAGTCGATCCCCATTTTTTTAAAAATATAAAAATGTTTTAGACAGCTTGGCGACTCCACTGGGGACATAATAAGAGAGTCAAGCCGTAAAATTGATTATTTTCTATCCTTTGTCGAAAATTTGAAAATTCGATTTAAAATTTTGATAATTTGATTAGAAAATTACGATCCTTTTGTTGCATTTGTTTGTGTCATTGCATATGATTGTTATTTTCTTGCGCACATTGCATTGCATGACTGTTGTGGTCGCACCTTTAAGTGGGAGTGAGAAACTATGCCTTCGTGAGGTTTTCACCTCCGTATGGGCTAGTGGATTGCTTCCGGGATACATCTGTACCTATGTCTTCCTGAGGTTTTCACTTTCGCATGGCCATAGGGACACGTATTCCCCTGAACTGAACTCGGTCCATATGAGCCTATAATGGGTGAGGATCGAGGAATCTGCTGGTTCAGGTACCTCAACTTTAGAGCTAAACCACATGTACAAAACCTAAGGGCTTACCCTAGGTAGAACTATGCCTTCCAATTTTTGATATTAGGACATTAATCAATCAATAAGGTACCAATTTTGGGTGTTGCGAGGGTGCTAATCCTTCCTCGTGCGTAACTGACTCCCGGACTTGTTTTCCTAAGATTCATAGACCAAAATGTTTTATAAGGTGACCTAATCACACCTCAAAAAAGATTGGTGGCGACTCCATGTTTTTAAAGTCGATCCCTATTTTTTTAAAAATATAAAAATGTTTTAGACAGCTTGGCAACTCCACTGGGGACATAATAAGATAGTCAAGCCATAAAATTGATTATTTTCTTTCCTTTGTTGGAAATTTGAAAATTCGATTTAAAAATTTGATAATTTGATTAGAAAATTATGATCCTTTTGTTGCATTTGTTTATGTCATTGCATATGATTGTTATTTTCTTGCGCACATTGCATTGCATGACCGTTGTGGTCACACCTTTAAGTGGGAGTGAGAAACTATGCCTTCGTGAGGTTTTCACCTCCGTATGGGCTAGTGGATTGCTTCCGAGATACATCTGTACCTATGTCTTCATGAGATTTTCACTTTCGCATGGCCATAGGGAAATGTATTCCCCTGAACTGAACTCAGTCCGTATGAGCCTATAATGGGTGAGGATCGACGAATTTGCTGGTTCGGGTACCTAAACTTTAGAGATAAACCAGATGTACAAAACCTAAGGGCTTACCCTAGGTAGAATTATGCCAAACCCTAGTGGTCACCCAGATAGGTGCCCTATTTTGTTATTTACTTCTCTTGTGCTAACGTGTTCTCTTTTATTTTGATTGCATTGCATTCACATCATAGAAAAGAGGTATTGGTTTAAATTTGATTTCTAAATAGAAGAGTTTGTCATGTGAAAATGGATTTCTTGATAAAGTGGATTATAATACGGTCGTCCAAATATGGTCCAAGTAAACACAACGAGAGAAGACTGATAGTTCGTGAAGGAATACAAAACTTTATTGCCCAAGGATTCAAGCTGATAAAGACTATTCGAGAATCACCACGTCTCGGCTTTCTTGAAGAGGCTAACGAGCATTGTGGAAATAAGTGAGCAGTGAGTCAGGCCCAGATCAAGTAAAAAGGGCTAGTAGAGACATTTATTAGAAAGTTCGCGAGATTGGACCTTAATATCCAGATAAGAAGAAAGGGATCAATGTCTTCGCTTTGAATATGAAGGAAAGGCCGTATAAATATCCATTTTATGTAAAGGAATTTATTTTCTAGAAAAGTTATTCTAATGGAATTGAATTCAGAATCAATGCCTCTCTTTCTTTTTGTATTCATTTCATGCATTTGCATTACATCGCATCATATGCATTAAAATCCATAAAAAGACCCTAATTAGTTGAAGTTATTTTAGAAAAAGAGAGAAAGTTAATCTAGAAACTAAACATCGATACGGTACTCGAGCTAAGACAAGAGATATGGATCAAAGATTAGAAAGACTCGAACAGTTCCAAAGAGACATGCAAGACCAGCTGCAAGAGCAGTTGACAAAGATCCAACAAGATATGAGAGAACAAATAATGAAAGCCTAAAGAAATATGGTGGCTCAAATGACTCAACTACTGAATGGGGAAATGAACAAGGGAAAAGGTCCCATGACTAATGCTGGAGAAGATAATGAGGATTATCTTTTGGGTTTTACCCCACCGCATGCATAAACACACCTAAAGCATATCCTCGAAGGCTATCTATTACAATTAGGCCTCAACAAGGTCAAGTTGATACTTGGGTGCCCATGAATTTCCATGTTGGCTCAGGATCTAACCCAGAAGATAACCCTGCTAATCCTGTTATCCCTGATTTAGATATAGCAGAGAGGGAAGGGACGAGAATTGAATTACCAAGGTAGTTAGAGGACTGTTGTAGATGGTTAGAAGAAAAGTTCAAGGCCTTGGAAAACACTAATAATCACCATGGAATTGATGCTAAAGACTTGAGCTTGGTTCCAGATTTGGTGCTTTCTCACAAGTTCAAAATGCCAGAATTTGAGAAGTACAATGGGACTAGGTATCCTGAAACCCATATTACCATGTTCTGTAGATGGATGACTGGGTATGTTGATAACGATCAACTGTTGATCCATTATTTCCAAGATTGCTTGGTGGGGGCAGCATCCAGGTGGTACAACCAATTGAGCCGTGCTAGGATTAATGCTTGGAGAGACCTAGCACAAGCATTTATGAAACAATACAATCATATGATAGACATGATGCCTGATAGAATCACCTTGCAAAACATGGAGAAAAAATCAAATGAAAGTTTCAGGTAGTATGCGCAAGGATGGAGGGAAGTTGCCATACAAGTTCAGTCGCCGCTTTTAGAAAAGGAAACCACGATGCTTTTCATCAATACTTTAAAAGCCCCATTCATTAACCATATGTTGGGAAGCACCACCATAAGCTTTTTAGATATAGTAATGTCCGGTGAGATGATTGTACGGTAAGGAGTGGGAGGATAGACACGGGAGAAAGTGTCAAAAGATCAGCCCCGAGAAACAAGGAAAATGAAGTGAGTATCCTGAGCATGCATCCCAAATCAGTCACCGAAGGCTAGCCGAGGGCTGAAACCACTAGCTATCAAGGCTCTTCAAAGCAGGAATCTAATTCGAGGCCAAATACAGAAAAGCTCCAGTTCACACCTATCCCGATGACATATAAGGAGCTGTATCAGAATCTTTTTGATGCGCATGTGGTGTCTCCGTCCTACTCGGAAGCCGTACAGCCTCTGTTCCCAAAATGGTATAATGAGAATGCCCAATACGAGTACCACGCGGGAATAACAGGTCACTCAATTGAAAACTGTACTACGTTTAAAAAGTTGGTTGAAAGGTTCATTAAAATAGGAATTGTGAATTTCGACGTTCCATCAGAATCTAATCACTTTGACGAGGCAGTAAATGCGATAATTGAAGGAGGAGACAAGAAAGTTGCGACTCCTTGAAGAAGTCAAAAGCAAAGAGGGAATCGGGGAACAAAGTTTCTAAGCCCTTGCATACTTGGGAGTGTTTTAAATAATGGGACTGTGGAAGAGTTCCTTATATTTTTTAGAGCTAATCTAGAGTAATATTCAAAACATGCTTGTTGCCTTAAGCTTAGAGGCAATAAGAACCCTTTTGTGAAATAGGCTTGCGTCTGAAATTTTTATTTCAATAAAATGTATCTTTTTGAGCAAATATTGTTTTATTTTTCCATTTCATACTGTACAAATAATTGTTCTTATTTTTTTTCTTTTGTTTGTTCTTTGGACTTTCTTTCAAGTATTCTTTCATTCTTCATTCATGACCATACAAATAATCATTCTTTGAATCATTTATTCTTTGGAATCTTCCTTCGAACCTACAATAAGGTCTCCAGATATCAACAATGTGAACAACGCTACTACTGACTCAGAATCTCCTTTCGAGTAAGATATGTGTCTAGAGGGATCTCAGGACTTTGAAGATGACAGAGATTGTAACCTATCTTCTGATTTGTTAAGAATGGTAGAACAAGATGAAAAATAGATCCTACCTTACATAGGGTCAGTGGACATTGCGAGCCTTGGAAAGGGGTGAAGATCGAAGCCCAGCTCAACACAGAAATAAGACAAGACATCATTGAGTTATTTTCAAGAATTCAAAGATGCTTTCGCACGATCATATTAAGGCACGCCTAGGAAAATCTTAAAAAAAATCCACAAGGGTGTTTAAAGAACATGATAATGGTTCTACAATAGCCAGGATAATCATAAGGTTCGGGTATTATTGGTCCACCAAAAAAGGGTGACTGCTTTAGTTATGTCATAAATGCAAAATTGAGGAAGACAAGACTTATGTGCCTCATCTATTTCTTCACAGATTTTCTATATGTTGGGAATGGATATTATGGGGCTGATCTCGTCAAAAGCTTCTAGTCGACATCGATTCATCATCGTGGTTGTCGTTTACATCACTAAGAGGGTGGAAGTAACTTCATATGCCAATGTTACAAAGTCGATAGTCATCAAATTCTCAAAAAAAAAAAAGATCAGGTGCCGACAAGCTAAAAAGGACAATGTCAAAAGTTTGGAAGTTTGTTCAAAGATCATACGCCATATCATAGTGCAGTAAAGACAGCAAAAAAAAATAAAAAAGAAAAATAAAACAACAAAACAAGGATCATGGGAAAGATGAATGAGACTTGTAAAGATTGACATAAAGAAGTTACCATTTACCCTCTATCTTATCAAACGTCGGCTACAACCTTCGTTGGGGGAACACATTGGAATAGAAATAGTTTTGTCAATTGAACTTAATCAAAGAAAAGGTTAAAAGTTATCCATCACGGTCAGATGATGCAAGCTTACGACAAAGATGTTCATCCTAGAGAAATCCACGAGGGGAACCTGATGTTGAAAAAGATCTTTCTTATACAAAAGGATTTCAGAGGAAAGCAGATGCCAAAATGGGAAGGACTTTATGTTGTAAAAAAGGCCTGTTCTAGAGGAGCATTGATATTGACCGAGATGAATGCCAAATACTTGCCCAGTCCAGTGAATTCAGGTTCAGTCAAGAAGTATTTTACCTAAAAGGGGAAAGGCCAAGGTGAAAATCCGCAAAGGGGCGCCTTGAGTTCAAATTCAAAAAAAAAAAAGAAAAAAAAGGGAGAGGCCAAGGCGAAAACCAGCAAAGGGTGTTTTGAGCCCGAAGGGGTTTTGAGCCGAAAACCCGAAAAGGGCGGCTCAAATTTTGATCAAAGATAGGGCATGTGGTAGTCTTGCTATGCTTGAATTAACAATAAGAAAGTATGCTACGTCTTGGGGCATCGACAAAGTACTCCGGATCCTCTAAACACGTATTGAGCTCAAAATGGTCCTCAAGAAGTTTGTACAAAGAAGCTCAGGCTGCGATATCTAGGGCACCTAGCTTCTATCTTACCCATTTTGAATTTTCTATCTTTGGTTACTTTATTCTTTTCAAGATACACCCCCAATCAATTTTCTTTTATTGCCTTGGTTATCTTTAATTAAACTATTTGTTTCGAGCTATGCTCTTGATTAATTTCTTTCTCGTCCATTGTTGTGATCTTTTTCAAGCATTTTATATTGAAATAACGATTAATGGACTAATAATACTTTCATAAAAGGAGTTTCGCATATTACTCCGGAAGCTTCTAAATAATATGAGAATCTGAAACATGACTATTGTTTAGAACTTACCAAGCTTAAGGGTTGAAAATATTTGAGCCTAAAGTGAGTTTATCTCTTCAGATTTTCTGTCAAGGACATTGGTTGATCAAAAGACTAGATATTGCATCGGCGCCGGAGCTTCACCGGAAGCCTAGCCGGACCAGGAGAACTGCAGAGAGTAAAGAAAGTTTTTTTGTTTTTCTGAAGGAGGAAGGGAAAAAGTGATTTTTTTAAAAAAAAAATCTTATATAGCAACCAGGAAATGACGTTGTTTCACTTGGGTGCTTTTGCGCCAAAACGACGTCGTACCGAGCTGGTCCGTCTGACCCGACCCGCTCCACTAAGGATCCACCTGTTTTTGAGACTTTTGGGTTATTTACCCTTTTGGCCCTTCCACATTTTATTTCTTTTTTAATTAGGTTTTCTATTATTTTTAATTTTGGCCCTTAAGTTATTTTGATTTCAATTAGGTCCCTTATGAGATGCAGCGTTTTGGAGGGAAGGGGATATTGTCCCCTTCAGTCCCTCCATGTTATTCGTGCACTCAAACAGGCCCTTATTTTTATTTTTATTTTAATTAATTTTCGCCCCAAATTTTTATTTTGAATGCAATTTCATCCTTTTTTTTTCTTTTTGTGATTTCTATTATTAATTTTATCATTTTTATTATTAATTTTAATTCTTACTATTATTAATACTACTATTAGTATTATTAATTCGGTATTGCTACTATTATTTTGTTTTATTTTTAGTTTAACTTTATTATTTTTATACTCATTATTATTTTTATTATTACCACTTTTTATCATTATTATGATTATATTTATTATTAGCATTATATTTATTATTATTAGTACTACTATTATTTTTATTTTTACTAGTATTATTATTACTATTTATCATTACTATTACTATCATTTTTATTATTTTAATATTATTATTACTTTTTAATTAACTTCATTATTATTACTATATTCATTAGTATTATTAGTATTATTTTATTATTATCATTTTTTATGTATATGTTATCCATACTAAATAGTTTTTTACCCTATGTATATATCATTGATTTCATGTTATTTACTAAATCTATTTATGTACATATATTCTTAAAATCATTATATATAATTTTTCTTTTAAAGTCCTTATTTTATTATATAGTTTTGTTTATTTCAAACATTTTTATATATTATTACTTGTATATATTTTATAATAAAATTTTTATTTCATGTACATTGTTTATTTGGGTTGATATGTATTTTTTTTGTGTAGTATTAATACCATGTATTTTTATTTCATGCTCGATATTATGCCTTCGTGATTCTTATTATTACATTATGGTTTAAACTCCAATGTTTGTCTGATATTGGTTATTTCACTTTTATCCCAAACAAATCGAATAAATGCATTCTCAGTCAATTTCATAATCGCTTATTTAAGAGCTTTTGAAAACAAGGCAATGTTTCGTGTTTGGAAGTTTCGAGAAATTGTGCCCTAACGTGCTGGGTTTCGGTTTTCCGTTCATCCAAATAACTAAATATCCTTTTAAGATTTTGACTGTGTTTTCTTAACTTAAAAAATAAGGCAATATTTCATGTTTGGAAATTCGAGGAATCGTGCCCTAACGTGCTGGGTTTCGGTTTTTTCGTTTGGCCAAATAACGAAATACCTTTTTAAAATTGCAATGCATGAATTTTGGAAATCATGAAATGATCTTGGTGTCAAGGTTTTGAAACATCGTATCCTAACGTGCTGGATGTGATATTTCATTCTTTTGGAACAAGAGAATTTCGATATCCAATTCGAATTATCCAAATATTTTCTAAAGGATTCGTATTTTAAAATCTGTTCCAATTTTCGATATTAGGACATTAATCAATCAATAAGGTACCAATTTTGGGCGTTGCGAGGGTACTAATCCTTCCTCGTGTGTAACCGACTCCCGGACCTGTTTTCTTAAGATTTGTAGACCAAAATGTTTTATAAGATGACCCAATCACACTTCAAAAAAGATTGGTGGCGACTTCATGTTTTTAAAGTCGATCCCCGTTTTTAAAAAATATATAAAAATGGTTTAGACAGCCGCTGTTGCAGTCGCTGACACCGCCGTGTCCGGTGATGCAGGTGCGACACCCTTGCGACACCCCGAGCCAGTTCAGTCTGGGTTAATGACGACCCGATCGGTCTGGTCTAGCCACCGGTTGGACCATAGGCCCGATTTCATATACTGGGCTTGGTTCGACCAGTTTTTGGATCTTGGTCTCAGTTTTGGGCTCGCGGGCCCAATTTACGGTCTTGGATCCAATTTTCAAGTTCAATTACCCATTGGGCCAATTGTCTGACTTGAAAATTAACTTCCAAAAATATCATATTAATTTTAATTGATTTGATTAATTTAATTTTACTTGACCAAAATTAATCTTTCCAAAAATCATTTAGATTTTTCAAATTAATTTTTCAAGAAAATTATTTAATCAAATTCTCTAGTTGAACAATTCTTGCGACCACCTAATTTAATTCCACATAGAATAAATCGACTTAATTAAATTATTCCCAAAGTCATAGAATTTTCTTCTGATTCAAATGTAGTCTGATCAAGTTTTTGTTGAGATCGTGGAGGGACCAATCGGACATATACAATTAGGCTATAGTGATTGTAATTATGTCCTGAAGCATTGTTCTGATAATTCACAAGTACTTAATCATGGAGTCAGTCCACAAGAAGTACCATAATTGATAACTCCTTATTGTATTCTCTTTACGAAAGCAATTCATCCCAATGACCTCGTCATGTGAGTGTTACCCTCATATGATATCATTGATTTCTTTAAGTTAAATCCGTTCACTCAATACAATCATATTTTATCTCATTGTCACCATTGTGTCTTTTTAATGATTAATATGACCACTACAAAAAAATGACTGTGATAAATTGCTCATTTGAGAACAAGCAAACTCGTGGCCATGTACCTTATTTATCAATCCACACAATGCCAATGAGAGGATATCATTAACTCTTTAAATGAGCTATGAATTCCACTGTTGCTAGTAAAGCCATATCATACACAAGTTATGTACCCAACATACCGGCCATGGGCTCGATCATATTTAGAGCATAAGCCTCCGCTTATATCAAAGCACATGAGTTGTATACGCATGGTCAATGACTACCTCAAGATTCAAAGCACAGGAGTTGTATGCGCATGGTCAATGACTAACTCAAGATTTAGGTAAATCATACCATGAATGTCCCAAGTGAATTAATTCACAAACGGATTTAGAATTAATTCATCTTGGGTCTAGTCCAATGTATCATTCCACCAATGAATACATCTATGTCTCTACTTGTAACACCCCTTACCCGAGACCGTTGCCGGAGTCGAGTACGAGGCATTACTAGACTTAACTTACTAGTTCGGGCATAAAAGTTTAAAACTGTCCATCTGCGTCATGTTCACTAAATCAATTATAAATCGAGTTATGAAACTCGAAATCTAGATCCGTAAATTTTCCTTGAAACTAGACTCATATATCTTCTTACTATAATTTTTCCAGAATTTTTGGTGTGGCCAATTAGTACAGTTTATTAGTTAAAGTCTCCCCTGTTACACAGTTTGACAGTTCTGACCTCTCTTAACTAAAAATCAATTATCTCATAATATACAACTCTTTTTCCTACACCATTTCTTTCATATAAAAATAGACTCAATAAGCTTTAATTATATATCTCATGCACAACCTAATTCCATTTATACTATTTTTTGTGATTTTTCAAAATCACATCACTACTGCTGTACAAACTGTTCCCCTGCATATACTTACATAATTTCTTTCTAATAATTACCAACTAGGCATTTCATAATGTCCAAAACATGCTCTTAATTAGCCATTTTAATAGATAATCATTACCAAACATTTACAAGCCAATCTTAAGCCATATCATAAGGTTATACACACAAGATAGCTAAGTCCCTATACATGCTATAACTTAAAACGTTCGAGTCACAAAATACCAATATAATCCTTTGATAGTGTGTAACGATCTCCGACGTCCTTTCGATTCCCCGAATTGGCTTGTAATACTATAAAAAAATAAAGAATGGGAGTAAGCATAAAGCTTAGTAAGTTTACATGTAAATAAATAACAACATTCTTAATCAATTATCTTATTCTTTTCTTATCAAGATCACTTAAGCTTTTAACTCATTATACTTAAACTTGTATTCTTACTTGTACCTTTAAACATGAATTTGCCTTACATTACTTTTTTTAGCTTGAACTTGTCTTACCTTTACTTTGGTATACTCTTTGAATTTTCCCGTTGAACCACTTGGAATACTAAGGATACGCGGGTACCTTTCCTTATGAAACTTAACCATTGCCATGTCTTGACATGGTCTTACGTGGTATCCTTGCCTTATGAACTCACCAATGCCATACCTTGGCATGGTCTTACATGGGACCTTTGCCTTATAGTAACATATCAATGCCATGTCTTGACATGGTCTTACATGATTTCCTTAAACCCTAATGTCATGACATTTGTATCCTACACATTCCTAAGGTTCAACCGGAACTTTCTGAGATAACTTTCTGAGATAACTTTTCCGTCAATTCATACTTGAGTCTTTAAATAATACATTTACAGAATAAATATGTAAATGCTAGAATTTAACAGAATTAAATATAAAATAATATAATATTGCATTTATTTACTGCAAACTTACCTCGAAACAAAATACGATCAACTATATCGATTTAGTCCTCTATCTTTTTCTTTCCTCGATCTAACTCTGGATTTTGTTCTTCTTGATCTATAATAGCAAATTTAGCTTATTTAATACACACATTCATCAAAACAGTCCTTAACTCCTAACTTTGGTAAAATTACAATTTTGCCCCTAAACTTTTACATATTTACACATTTGCCCCAAAGCTCGGAAATTAAACTTTATCCCTTATTCTTATGTTTTATGACATGTTGATCATTTTTCCCTTCTATGGCAACATCAAATTCTCACTCTAACTTGTACTTATAAACATTAGGTATTTTTACCGATTAAGCCGTTTTGCTCGTTTTCACTTAAAATCACTTAGAAAAAGTTGTTTAACATAATTTCTGACTTCATATTCTATCATAAAACATCAAAATAAACACATTTCACCTATGGGTATTTTTCCAAATATGAACCCTAGCATGAATTATTGATAGAATAAGCTAAATCGAGCTACCGGGGCTTCAAAGATGTAAAGAACATTAAAAACGGGGCTTGGAATCACTTACTATGGAGCTTGGAAGCTTGAAACAAACCCTAGCTATGGTGAACCCTTGTAATTTCGTCCTAATGAAGAACATGAGCATATTTTTCCATCTTTTTCCCTTTTAATTCCTTTTTATTACCAAATGACTAAATTACCCTTCATTAAAAACTTTGGTTCTTTCCACCTATATATGTCCATTTTTGTCCATGAAAATATAATGGTCTAATTACCATTTAAGGACTCCTACTTCAAACCCCCATTTCAATCAAGTACTCTATAAATTAGAACCCCTATTTAGCAACTTTTGCAAACAAGTCCTAATAGGCAATTTAAGCATGAAATCAATAAAATTTCTTATCAATACTCTAACACATGTATTTAATCACTCGATAAATCATAATAATTAATCATAATAAACTTTTATAGCTTGGATTCATGGTTTCGCAACCACTAGTCCGTTTAGGCCCTATTTTGGGATGTTACACTGCTTATGGAGTCAACTGCTCCGATAGCCAAGACTAGTCATCTCCTTAATTGGAATTGTAGACGACATAATAATCCTTCTTAGTATTTGAATCAAATGCTCATTTCAATTCTTTTACGATATTACATGTAGCACCCTAAACCTGGCCTGGACATTATGGCTAGATCTCGAGATGCTATGTAAAACATTGTAAATTCGGCTTTTGTTTATTGAAAAAAATCGTGAAATTTTGTTACTTAAAAGCTCGTTTTATTTGAAAATGTGTTTTCCATAATTATTTAATTGAAATCTTGTTTGTTTACATTTTCAAAATAAATCAAATACTATGCAGTGGAAATTCTTAGATCATTATATTTTGGAAAATCGAGTTTGTTTTCTCGAAATCAGTTGGTTGCAGAAAAATAATCATTTTTAGTAAATCATTTTATCAATTGTCATGTAAAAATCCAAAGTAAAATCCAAAATCGAGATAGTCCTAAAATGTCCAAACTATTCAAATTTTACAAACACTTAAAACTAGTAAAATCGAGCTTCTGTCGCATTGACCCGCCTAAGTCTGAGGATTACCTGAAAATATTAATGAAACCGAGAGTGAGTTTTGAAACTCAATGTATAATGATAAACTTAACACAGTAAAATACATATAAGACAGATCCATCATAAATAGATTTATAGCAGAGCAAAGCAGATACAACATATAATCCTACCCCCAGCTGCTACACACCAACTCTCTCCATCCTAACACACCATATGGGTATAAAACACTCATCCATCCCTACACACCACTTAGTGTCTACAGGATGCTTTACAGAATAGTTGCAGCTAAGCTGCCAGATCAATAGGAGATTTATCGCCTTTTACAATATCACTTCCTCCACATGTTATTTACAACCCAACCTAGATGCAGATACAGAGTACAGAAATTATCATACATATTCAAAGCAGAAATTAAACGTGACATAGCTTTACATGCACAACATATTAAATACAAACCACATACTTATCATACATATACAGATTTATTACTCATTTGACGTTTCCATTACTCTTACGGATAGCATATTTTGTATCAACAGAAGTCTAGATTTCATGTATTATAATGTATTTAGCCTCATACCGAGCCTACGGAAGGCCCACGGTCATTCAGGATAATGTGTACAACCCTAGAGAAAATCCTGAATTTTGGGCCCATACGGCCCACACACGCACGTTTGGTCCACACAACCCAAATTAGCCTAGACCCTGTGTCACACACGGTCCAACACACTATTTATCACCCGGCCGTGTGGCGTTAACAGTGCCCAATTTTGGCTTTCGCTGTTCACTATTTTTCGGGTTTCTCGTTACACACCTGGTCTAGATTCGATACAAACGCCCCCATGAGACAACCTGTACCTAAAAACATCACAAGCTTAACAGATTATTCCCTACGTACAGTCCAATTTACAAAATTAAAGTCCATCAACTTCCTAAAGAATCAAAACTTCAACAACCGCAGCTATACCAAATTGACAGAATCACTTACCCTTAAATGAACAACACTTCCCCTATGAGAACTAATTCACCGGAGGAGCGTTAAACTTACGATTCCCACCTAAATAAACAGATTCACAACTGTTAATTTCCTGTTACAAAAACCTTTACCACATTTTGTCACTCCCAAAAATTCCTAAACCAAGCGAACACATATAAACCCTACTTAACCAAACTGAAAGAAGAACCAAAAGGGATCCAAGTCACAACGACTCAATCAAGCAATTAGAGGAAAAAGTTGAAGAAAGTGTCAAAAAGGGAAGGGACAAAAAAAATGTCAGTAGAAAATTTGCAGAGAAACCAAAAACATGGGGAAACAAAAAAAAAAAAAGAATTTTTAGAAACAAATCAAAAATAAAAAAATTACATTCAAAATAATACTCTCAACTCGCCACTACCCTCATGACCAACCAAATCCCACAAAATCCGACACACTAATCCTCATCCAACTACCACAAAATTCAATTCCACCAAACCTCTACTACACAAATGGCACACACACACAGAAACAAAAATTATTACCATTCGCCCATACAGGGATTCGAACACAAGATCTTAGGGCTTGCTAACACCTTACCACTTGAACCAACGAGCTTATTCTAACATGAGTTGACCAGAAATATTATTTAAGCCAAGCAAACAAAGATAATGTTAGGAAAAAAATAATTTAATTTTTTCCCAAAATCAAATTCAAACATATGACCTCAAACACACACCCAATCACTTAACCACTGAAGCAGATGCTTATTTAATGACTAGATCCAACAAATCAAATACTTGAATTTCTGGGACATTACATTACGGACTCATTTATATTATCTACTGAAGTAAGTTGTCTTTCTTGCAATGTAAACGTTCTTACAATGTCACTTATCTTTAGTTTGAACTTTAGACAATCAATGAGCTAATACTTGCTTGTCACAATTTCACTATGCATGCAAAATATAAAAGACAGAAAATACAAAAGACATAATAGCGAAACGTGAAGTTAACTTTATTTATTTATTCATCGTTCAAATAAATAGAAAAAATATACATGTTTATGGCAATATCGGCACATTTCCCAACAATTATATGCTTGTGTATTTCGGAGGAGATCTTACTCTTATCGGATATACTAGTTTTGACTTCCAAACATGTCGAGATTTGAGGAAATCGTCATCATGTTGCGTTTTTATCCTAGGTAGTGGGTGCATTGTGTGGAGAAGTGTAAAATAGAGTTGTACTGCTAACTTCACTATGAAGGGCCAAATATAAGGTATGTAAAAGCTATGACATTTTAACATTGCAAATATAGGTAGACCTCTAAGAAACCATATAAGGATAAAACACATTGATCATAAGGGAGACAATAGTGTTTTGCAGAATAGTGGATGTAGTCAAAGATCACATATGAGGACAAACCGCGAGGATTTCCTTTACCAAGAATCTACTAGCTAGAGAGTTCTTTGGGAAACATAGAAAGGGGCACAAGAATGTGAAACATGACTCATCTATTTCAATAGGGCAAGTGGGAGACTGTTGGATCTGGTGCCCTAAGTGTAGTATTTTCATCAATGTACACTTGCAATTTTTTTGAACAAATTGGTTAATAAATTTATTCATGAATTACATTAATAATTTGTATAATGTCCTCATATGGTTTTTGCATGCAAAGAAAAATGGAAGCAAATTTTTCTCAATGTTTGTCTAATGGTTAACTAATACTAAGCGATATTACATGGTCAGATTGTAATATAGAAAGGCAACATATATTAGTAGACGAACCTAAACATGTCATTAGTCTAATAAAAAAATGAGGAAACCAATTGAAAGATCAATATGTCATCTATCAAGTCCAATTGGAGATATGTTTTTGTCTTAGGCATAAGAGCGGATGACTTCTAGAAGATAGAGACATAAATGTGACTGATTGGACTGACAAGACACCGAATAGGACCCAAGTAGAATAGATCCTGAATCCATTTATAGATTTATTCACTTGTGATGTTCATAGTGTGGCATACCTAAATCCAGAGTGAATGGCTAACTACGCATGCGTAACTCGTACACTTTGATGTAAGTAAAAGCCTGTGTTCAAATAAATAAGGAACCGAAAGCTGGTGCATTGGGTGTACAACTTCTGTAGTATGTAGCACCATTCATAATAATGGAATTCATATTCTGAGACATGGGTAAATGATATCCTCTTATTGGCATTACATGGTTGTTAAAAAGTAAATGTGGTCATGATTCGTTCGTCTTTGTGATGAATGGCTTGATTACTATTTGATAGTAGTTGAGTTTTCAGGAAGGAAGATGTAATGGTTACCAAAAGATCAAATAGAATCATATTGGGAAAACATATATTATTTCAAAGAGATTAAGGATATCCTATGATGGTAACACACTTATGACAAGGTAATTGGATAAGCACTAATTGAGTTGTTTTCATAATGGTATAACGTTGGGGAGGGCTCAGTCATGATACTATAGTGGAATGAATTCGTGACTAAATGAGTTTATAATTAATAGGAGAAAAGTTGGAACTTATTTATAAATAATTTGAGCCTTAATTACATATGTCCAATCGGTCCCTCAGCTAGCTTGTTAAAACCAGAAATGAATTGCATGTTGAATCAAAATGAATAGAACGAATAGAAATGGAGAAGTGGAAAACATTTAGGAAATGGTTGTGGTTTTCTCAAAATGGAAATGAAAATGAAAATGAGAAATGAATTCATTTGCAAATGAGCAAGGATTTCTCAAAATAATCGAAGATTAAGTTTATGTTTTAAACTATTTTAAAACTCGAAAATGAAAATAAACCATACGATCATAGTGAACAAGTTTAATGATGAAATATTAAATATATTTTCTCGAAAATTTTATTAGGGTTAAAATCATCATAATTTTACACTCAGTAAAATTAGGATGAGAAAATTATTTAATATTGAAGTTTTTTAGGAAATAGAATAACAAATATTGGGTTGAATCAAATTATAATGTATTGGATTAAAAGCTCGAGGAATACTTATAATTGAACTCGATATGAAAGAGGCCCAAAAGCCCCTTATGTAATAAGGGGAGACAACAAACACTAGTATATTTAACTAGGGTTGTTGCCCCTTACATCCTAGTAGAACAAGGATTTTATTTTTCTATTTGAAATAAACTTTTTTAATTAAACAAGCATTCTACCTTCTCTCCCTATAAATAGATGGCACCAGTAGGGCTATTTACAGAACTTGAAGATATTATTACTCTGCCGAAAAATAGAGAGAATTTATTCCCAACTATTAAATATATTTTTTCTGAAATAAAAATTATATCAGTTTCTATTTTAAGAAGAGAATTTCGTTTTCACCTAAAAGAAAAGAAAAATATTTCTAGTTCTGTGTTTTGATTCGATTTGACTGAGCCCACACTCGAGGCAATTTGTTGTACGGGAATAGCAAAGAAGATAATTTGGTTGAAAGTCGAGAACAACAAGGATTCGTCTATCTGAAAACACAGGTACGATTTCGGTCTAAGGTTTATTGCTTTAAATATCACAAATCGGGTCGATTTTCAAAATTTTTGTTTTCTGTTGTTTAAGAAAATCGTTTTCAAAACGGATTTTTTCTAGTAGTTCTAGTTGATTCCATTGATTAGCCTTGTGATATACATAGTGCAATGGCATGTTTTAAGTCGTGTGAGGTAGTGTGCGATGAGTTTGTTGCATTAGTTTGTAATAAGATTTGGACTTGAATTCCCATTCCTAGTCATAGAAAACCAGTAGGCTATTGCCGGTTTTTCAAGATCAAATGTAATTCTAATTGTTCTATTGCATGGTACAAGGTGCAGCTGGTGGCAAAAAGTTGTACTAAATTTTCAAGAAACCTTTAGCCCTGTGGTTATGGCTAATACTATTCGAACAATTCTTACATTGGCTATCTTCAACAAGTGGAAACTGAGATTGATTTATGTGAATAACACATTCTTAAATACTGAGTTGACCGAATATGTGTTTATGCTTCAGCCACCAGGTTTGAACAACTAAGTGTTGATGGGAGACCACTAGTTATCAATATAGTTGTCAATTATGTCTTACGTGAGAAAATGAAGCATGTCGAACTGGATGTTCATTTCATTCACGAAAAGGTGCAACAATGGGTGTTGTCAGTTGTGTGTCAATCATGTTCCTACTGAAGAACAAACTGAAGATATTTTTTTATTGAACCTTTTTCAGAGTCTTCCTTTTTTTAATATGTTTTTCTCGTATTTTTACTTAGTTTTTGTTCTTTGTCTTAACAAGTGAAATGTTGTGTTTTATGCCACTTTTGAGACCCGAAATGGCCAAATGTGCCATAGGGAACCTAATGGTTGATTGAATGTTGTAGGGAATCATCGGAGGCCTAAATGTGAATGAAGACATCACCTAGAAGGGGCTATTGTGATATCGAGGTATGGAAGTCATGATACCTTGACAGTGCTGAATTGAAGAGGATCGAGATCATCCACAGTGGTATCGAGATACCCAACTCCCAAGGATTCCCCCAAGTCAAGAATGATGTGGGTATCGTAATACCCCTGACAAGAAGAGAGAAAAAATGATTAGAGGGACAAACTTGTCCAACTTCAACACCAATAAAAAACACATGCTAAGGGGCATTTTGGGCATAAATTTTGGGTCAGAAAAATCTAAAATAGGCCAAATTTGGCTGAAAGAAAAGATATACCACACATTATCTAGTTTTTACCTTTTTTCTTTTAATCTTTTAGTGTTTAATTCTTCTTCTCTATAGCTTAGGGTTTATTTCCATGTTCATTTTTGGTTTCTCTTAGTTCCATTGTTGGTAGTTAAGTTAGTTATTACTGTAGCTGGGGTTTACCTACTTGCTAAACCCTTCAAACTTTCTTGTATTTGCACTTTAATCCATTAATTTAATATCAATCAGCTTTGTTATATTTCCTTTGTTAAAAACTTATCTTAAGTGTTTTTATTTATCTTATTTGCTGTCATTAGTGTGTTCCTCAAGCTTTTGCAAGAAATATTGAGTCTTTAGCAACTTTCTTTTAGGTTACGTTAATGGTGTTTTTACTCGATTCCTTATGGTTAATAGGGTCAAATAGAAGCATGAATAACTAAATTGTAAGTGGTTGGCTGATGGAATTTATGGGTAATTGATTTTTGGGTTTAAGGACTACGTCAAAAAAATTGGAGTAAATCAAATAGACTTCAAAAATTAGGATCGACGCCTCTAAGGGAAAATTAAGCTAAGTGATATAGGGAGGAGATCTTATTGGACATCAATTTGATAGTCTCAGGTTAGTTGGATGAGATCGAGAGATAAATCGGACTAATTTGTCGAAATTGATAAAATTGAGGCCGAGAGGTAAAATTGAGCCAATTTATAAGTAATAACGAATTAGATCCCTAATTTAGAAGCTAAGCAACCACATGGAAATCAACCAACCGCTCTATGCTATTGTATTTGTTCATATTGGGTAGTTTCATATTTTGCTTTGTTTATAATTAGTATTTTCATGTTTCTAGATAATTTATGGAATCAAACTCTTGTATGCCTGTCATAATATGACACTTAGAGAGTAGTTAGTTAGACTCCTTCGACCAGGTTCATAGTTTAAGAATTGCTTAATCACTGATTCCTTTGGGTTCAACCCTTGAAACATACAAATATTCTATTGGACACTATAAATATTACAAGTGATACAGTACGTGTACGAGCCCATTTTCCCGGAGCCCATTTCATTTCACCCGAAGCCCAATAACAGCAACCCAAACCCAATCTCAAGCCCAAACCTAGTCTAGCCACAAAATCAGAAAACAGAAAAAAAATAATAGCTAACAAAACCCTAGGCGCCGTCCCATCTTTTGGCCACTTGCTCTGCCTCTGAGCACTGCTCCACCAGCCACCGCCCCCACTTGCGCTTCCACGCCCATAACCTGCAGACAAGAAAAGAGATAGACAGCAACAGTGGCAGTAAAAAATAAATATTGTATTCTTTCTTTTTCTTGAATCTCGGTTATAAAAACAAAGAAAAACAACAATGTAAAGGGGGGATTTTTCAGAAAAAAAAGGAGAAAAGAGAACGAAATATCATCACAACGAAAGGATACGAACTGATCCGGAATCGAATGTACAAAAAGGGGCCGGTTTCTGACGAAATTTCGGCAATGCAAAGTGAAATAAAAAACTGAACAAAAAATCAAGGTTTTCATTTTTTCTTTTTGTTCCCTATTATTATTTATTTTCTGTTTTATTTTACTTTTATTACTTTGAATCTTTGAAAACAAAATAGAAAAAAGAGAGAGATCATTTGAATCAAAAAAAGAAAACAAAAGGGGATTCAAGCAAAGGGGGATTTTTCGGATTCGAAAAGACGAATCTCGGAAACTATGAGAAATCAAAAAGCAAAAATTAAAAGATTGACTCAGTTTTTTTTTTAGTATCGTTTTCTGCTATTTATTTACGTATTTTTTTTTCTTCTTTTGTCATTTTAAAAAAAACTTTTAAAATAAAAAACGAAAGAGAAGGGAGAAGGGCCTTACCTGAACTCCAGAAGCTCGTCGTCGAAGCCCCCCTCTTCGTCATCGAGGTCAAGCCGAAACCCAAAGCAGAGGGTTTCTTCTCTCGGGTTTTTGGGGCTGAAAAGGGGTTTCGAAAAAGGTTCAAAAGGCCCGATCTTGGGCATCACCAGCCACCGATACGGTGGTGGTACTGCAGCGAAGGTACGAGGAAGCTTAATCGACGCATGCGAAATGGGTTCGTAAAACCCTAGCAGAAAAGAAGAAATGATTTGGGGAGAGGGAAAAGATGAGAAGAAGAAAAGATAAGGGTTCTCTGTTTTTTTTAAAAAAGATTATAAGCTTTTAAGGAATAATGAATAATAAACGTTTTATTAAATTTTAAAGTGGTGCAATTAAAGGGAAGTTAAAAGCTCGCGATTGACCCGATTTGCAAGCATGGATATGCATTTTCAACTTAAAAGGAAATTTATGCGGCTAGTCCCTCCCATTTGCGCCACCTTTAATTTAATCCTATACAATTTCTTTCATTTTGCCTCAAGTTTGTGTGCCCTTTCAATTTAGTCCTACTTGTATGCTACGTTTTGGGCTTTGAAATATTTTCTGTTTCATCCTTGATCATTTGTGCGCATTTTAAATCGGTCCTCGTCCTTTCTTTTATTTTCAAATTTAACCCCAAAATCCCGCTTTTAATTTTAATTCAATCCCTTTTAAGTTAACTCGTGATTTTTGTACATTTATTATCATTATTACTAAATTACTACATCATTATTATCATATTATATTATTATTATTACTTTATTATTATTATTATACTATCACTACTATTATTATTTTATTATTTTATTTCACTACTAATATCATTTTCATTTCTATTAACATGTATTCATTTACATTTTACTATTATTTCATTTTATCACTACTATAATTATTATTATTATTATTTAGTATTTTTTCATTATATTATTATTATTATTCCTATTATTGTTTTGTTACCATATTATTATCATCATTACTATTTTTATTTTTATTATTACTATTGTTATTACTATTATATTATTAACATATCATTATTTAATTTTCACTATTATTATCCTATTAACACATTTTTACTCGCTTTATTAATATTATTATTATTATCATCATATTACTATTATATATTAATTTAGTATTATTATTCTTATTACTATTATTATATATTATTAATCATTTTATTATTTTTTTACTAACCGTTTTACTATTATCACTATATTACTATATTAGTATTAATATTATTATCATATTACTATTATATATTATATATATTATTATTCCTATATTTATTATTACTATTATTATATTATTTTCATATGTATATATTTTTGTTAATTACCTTCATTATATTATTTTTTTATTATCATTAATATTATTTTATTATTACTATTTTTTTTAAAACATTATAATTTTTATTATTACCATTTATCATTATTGGTTTTATTATCATTATTATTATTTGATTGTATTTAGTCTTATTGATACTACACTATATTTACCATTATATAACATCTTTATTATCATTTGTTTAGTATTGTTACCCATCACCACTTGTCATCATTGTTGTCATCAATCATCCTTTATTCGCGTTATTATCGCTATTGCAATTTTTCAATAATCTCGCTAAATTAAAATACATTTTGTGAAATCGTCCTATTCTATCTAAAGATTCTTAAAGCAAAGCAATGTTTCGTATTTAGAAATTCGAAAAATAGTGCCCTAACGTGCTGGGTTGCGATTTCCCGTTTAACTAAATTACTTAACATCCCTTTACCAAGTTTTGCAAATCACGAGACAACTTTGATTACGAGAGATTAAAACATCATGTCCTAACGAGCTGGATGTGATGTTTATATCTTTTCGGGACGAAGAAATCTCAAGTTTTGACTCTAGTCTCTTCCTAGAATTAATCCGATACGATGCATTTGAAAAGTCGCTACACTCTATTCAAAGGATTTTAAAATAAAGGCAATGTTTCGTATTTAGGAACTCGGGGAATAGTGCCCTAACGTGCTGGGTTACGATTTTTCGTTTGACTAAAACACTAAACATCCTTTTAGTAAATCTCAAGAACTCCGAGATAACTTTGATTACGAAGGCTTCGAATATCGTGTCCTAACGTGCTGGATGTGATGTTTGTATCCTCTCGAAAATCTCGAATATCCTAATACATTTTTTTAAGATCCGAGTTTAAAACCTTTTCAAACTTCCGACATTAAGACACTAATTAATCATTTTGGTACCAATTTTTGGGCGTATCGAGGGTGCTAACCCTTCCTCGTATGTAATCAATTCCGGACCCGATTTTCAAAACTACGCAGACCAAAACACTGTTTTAGTAAAACAAAACATTTTATTAAAATAAAGGTGATCCGATCACACCGAATAAAGGTCGGTGGTGACTCCCGTTTTATTCCTATTTTTAAAACCAAAGTCAAACCCCTTTTTGTCGTCTTCCAAAAAATGGTTACGACAGTACGCTTGCACACAAAACTGCACTTCTAAAATTGCTTTATAAAGTTGTTCGTTTTTATGCGTACGCGTGATACAGGTCACACACCAAACTGTTGGTGCATGCACCTAAGGAATGTTTTTAATTTACACAATGTGGGAGAAGGAGAAAGAGAGAGGGGGAAATATTATAGATAAGTCGTATGTTGAAATGCAGTTGAAGTGGTTAAGTATAGTTTTGGTTTAGTTGTACAATTTTGCTGAGTTGTAAAGTTGTAATAGCTAGTAACTGTCATGGAGTCATTCACGATGTACATCAGTCTAAATATTGTGTATAGATTCACAAGCTAGTAGGGTGCTCCATGCAAATAAAATCAGTTTCATGTTTTTTCTTGTTTAAGTTTAATTTTTTAAAAAATTAATGAAAATAATACTTATAACTTAAATTATTAATTCTTTAATTTATAACTTGTAAATTGTAATTATCATTTTCTATTATTATAAAATATGCCAATTTAGCTTACACCATATGATTTTGATAGCAAATTGCAAATAACTAAACACTTATTAATATATATTATCTCTTTGTTTGCAAGTAAAATTAATAAGAGCAGAAATTTCAAAATCTTTTAAAAGCTGATATATTTTAAAATCTCAAAAAAAATTATTTTGATGTTTTTGTGTTCAAAATCTTTAAAATTTTGAATTTGTTCTTTTCATTTAGTTTTTACATGTGTTTTAAATCCTAACAATCTAATTGGTTTTGTTTTTCCCATAAAGTTTAAATTAGATAATGTTATTAACAATAAATATCTAAATTTTAGATTAAAATTATTATTAAAAATATTTATAATAATAATTTAAAAATAAAATAAATAATAATAATTATTTTCGTCAAATCAAAGGTTTTGGTTTTATATATTATATAGGTTAATTAATTAAGATTTGTTATATTTTATTTTAAAAATATTTTTAAAATTATTAATTTTATAATAATTTTAAATTGATTAAATAATTTGTTTAACTTTGATTCGATTTTATTTTATTTTAAAATAAAGAAGTCAAATTTATGTCAAACCTAAAACATATAAATAACTTGAATCTAAAATGAATCGATTCAAAAACAAACTCATGTATTAAATTAAACGAGAATAACTAGACATGAAATGATCATAACCTCGAATGGTTCAAATTCAAAATGATCTAGCTCGAAAAAATCAACCATCAAATCTAAAATGACTTGAACCAAACCTAAATTTAAATTGTTTCAAATTTAAAATTACTCGAAATCAAAATTAACTCAAACCCAAAATTGAAACTGATTTGAATCAACTCCACCATCCAATTTAGAGATCTAAATTACTTATAGACAATTTTGAAGGTTATGTGATGTATTGGAATGATTAAATCTAATTGAAGTCATTGCTTTTGGAAAAAAAAAAAAAAAAAGAAGTCATTGTCTCCACGATAAAAATTAGATTTTGATAATTTACTTAATTAAGCATAAAGTATGATGGGAGTTTGTTATTAATATATAGATGAATTATTCTTGTTAGATTAGGTAAACAAAATTATTTAGAAAATATATAAAACAAACATCAATAAATTTTTTAGAAACTAACATCAAGAATCAATCTTTAAAAAAAAGGTAGTTTAAGCTATTTAATTTTTAATTTTTTTATAAAATTATTATTTATAATATTTTTAATTAAATTAGAGTTCAATAAACTCGTATAATCGACTCAATCATCAACTTTATAAGTTATATAAATATAAATATAAATTATTTTTGAGGTAGGCACTTAACCCGAAAGCCATTACTAGACATATTAAAATAATATATTAATCTTTTATTTCAACGAATTAATTTTTATTTTTCATTCCTACCACATACGATATTATCTCTCCCAAAATTCTTATTCTCATGTAAGTTTTTTGTTTTTTTACACATCAACCATTCTTTTCATTCCCATAAATAGGCCTACTCTCTTTTTGTCTTTTCATCTACTTATAACCAGCACCACATTCAACATTTTGTGGAGAACATTGTAGTTCTTTTTCAAAACTTTTTCTCATTATTTATTTGATGTAGGCTGTTTTTTTTTTAGGGGTAAATCTTCGTACTTATAGGTGTCCAGTTTTTTGTGGGATTTAATTCTCTGCAAAATTTATATTCAAGATTTCTTGAAAAACATATATGAATATTAGACTTAACTTTAAGGTTAAAATATAGTTGTTGCACATACATGTGAAATTTAATTCCTAAATGATAAGATATAACTAAATTTAATATTGACTTGGATGTCAAGGCTAATTTTATTTATTAGAAATCTCTTAAAGATTTTGAGGAGAACATTGTAGTTCCTTTTCAGAACCTTTTTTTTTTCATTATCTATCGATAAATGCTTTTTTTTATAGGTAAATCTTGACACTCATAGGTGTCGAGTTTTTCATGGGATTTAATTATCTACAAAACCTATGCCCAAGATTCCTTGAAAAGCATATAAATATATTAGATTTGATCTCAAAGTCAAAGTACTATTCGTGCACATACATGTGAAATTTGATTCCCAAATGATAAGATACGACTAAACTTAATATTGACTTAGATGTCAAGGCCAATCTTATTTATCAGAGATCTCTTAAAGAATTTTGTACTTGCATCGATATAGGATTCACATATACTAGATCCGGGTGAAGTCAATGTAAATTTATACAATAAAACCTTAAACCCACTAATTTCAACTCTAAAAAAAACTTCATTATCAAATTTATCTCCTCAAAATTTAAACTCTTAAGTTTACAAATTTTGTCAAGCAAGTTTTTGGAATTTGGAATTTTTATGATAGTTTTAGAAATTTTTATGTTTTATTTGGATTCCATTTTTGTATTGTTGAATTTTGTTACCATGATTAAGAATGTATTATTGAAAATTTCTCATTATTTATAATTTCAATTGATAAGATGATGAATCAATTTATTGCACAAATCTATTATAATGGATCAATTACAATGACTAATATAGTATGCTCGTTTTTGAATTCGACAATTTGGTAACATCATGTTTAAGATGGATGTCTCGTTGCAGGAAATGAAACTAATGATTCGTAGGAAAATTAGATTTGGAAGTATGAAAAGGATATCCAGTTTAAAGTATAGATGGCAAGGGCCTATGAGAGGTGGTGTTCATTTTGTTGCAAGCATGTTTAATGATGATGATGATGTCTATGTTGAGACCATGGTGTCTTGACACCGGCAAACAAGCAATTGCTCCGTTGAGATATACGTAGAGGTCAAAGATGTAGAATATGGGTACAAAGTTGATGATTATCCATTCGTATAAACATTCCTTCGTTTCCAAAATCAATTGGAAAATCGCCCAAACTTCCAATATTTTCCTACTCAAGAATTGATAATGCTTGAGATGTACAAGGTGTTTCAAATGACGTTGAATTTATCATTGTCAACACCAACAAGATCGATTCACCATATCAGTCATCAATACTTTCAAATAAATTGATTCAATCAGATCACACAAAGATGCCTACAACCTTAGTAGGAGACACCGAAAGGTGGAAGAATAGGACATTATGAACTCAAATCATTAAATGGTAGTAGGATGCATGCCTAAATTGAATCGATTCGATCATATAATGATAAAGTTGAAGATGAAAGTGGGTTTCCATTTCGTACTTTTCTAAATCTCGATTATCTTGGTGATGAAGTTGGAGAAGTGAGAAGATCTAAAGTTGAACTAAAAAATCAAAGTTAAAGCTTAACATGATGATGAGGTTGAAGCTAATGCAATATTTGTCCACCAACAAAGCTCCAATCTTCTTACAAATCAACCTCGTCTTTTATGTAGACTGTAGACTATGTAATTTAAGGGCATGAATCTCTAGAATTTCCTTTTGATTTTGATGGGCGTCGAAACCACCAAATATAAATTCTTACGACAAAATAATAGTAAATTGAAATATAGAGTAGTAGGGTCGAATCTACAGGGACTGGTTGTCTAATTTCGCCTTTTCTCGTGACCAGAATTGTTGTCGTGGTAATAGTCGTGCCCATGACCAGTGCGTTGTAACGCTGAAAATAAAAATGGGGGTTTTAAATTGGTTAAGATAATAAAATAAGGAAATAAGAAAAATAAAATAAAAAAATATTCTAAAATACAAAAATAAATTTAAGAAAATAAAATAAATGGATAAATAAAATATTCTTTTAAGCTTAGCCTTAGCCTCAGTGTACTCCAATCTTGAATCAATCATTGAAATAGATTTTCCCTTCCAATCGATAAGTTGGTTATAGCAATCGAGGATCCTTCAAACCGCCAACTCTTCCTCTCGTAGTCGATCCTGGTATCACTTGCAAATCGACCCTTGTCAAATTTCCAACCACGTGGCACGTACCCGTAATTTAAGACTTCGATAGCCTTGCGATCTGAAAAGCCCAACTCGAATTAATGGCCTCAACCACGTTAGTCTTTTAAATCCAATCACTCTCTCCCTTGACAGAATTCAACTAGTTTTTTCCAATTGAACACGCCAATTTGTTTGCGGGATTTTGAATACAACACCGCCGACTCAACTTCCCAATTGTACGCCAAACGATTCCAACCCAACGCGTGCTTTTTGAATTGAAAACAAATCAACTTTGAGGGACGAATTTGTACTATCCCATATAACAAAAAGAAAACGAATACCGAATTGTAAAGTCTTTAATATTGGTTTATATCTCATGATTACTTTGTCGAAGTGGTAACCGGGCTAAGGCTAAAAAGGATTTAGTTAATCATGAAAAAAATCATGCTTTGAAAGTGGTTTTGTGGAATTGTGAAAGGTGGAAAGGGAAAGGGCCTTGGAAGGAAATTAAACCAAAAAGCTAAAAGTTAAAAGAAAAAAAATGATAGAACAGAGGTGACGCAGGAAAGGAGAAAAGAAAAAAAATAAAGAATTTATTAAATGCCAAAGGTAAAGTGTGTTTAATTAGTTGTAGTCCCTAAGTATTTATACATACTTTTAGTGTTAAAATTTAGCTAGATTTTTCTTAAATATTATCATTAAATAATTCTAAATATTATCACTAAATATTATCATTAAATAATTCTAGACATTATCACTAAATAATTCAAAATTTAAATTAGAATTTAAGCTAATTACAGAGTTATAACAATATTAAAAATCCTTCAATCTTTATCCATCCACTTTTAAAAAAAATCTTCAACCCTTCAATCTTTATCAAATCATCTTTGAATCTTTAATCTTTCAATCAAGCCCTCCTCTTTGCTTTTTGTTTTAATTTAACCTTTTTTTTTTGTAAGAGTTTGAATTCAGCACACCAACTTCATTCCTGATAAAAAAAATCCAAATTTAATAGCATTTTATTTGATAATTAGTCAAAAATAAATATATTAAAAATTCAAATTTATCTTGCTATCATATTTAAATAAGCCTTTATTATTGTATGATTTTGAACTTTGCATTGATGAAATCTTTCTATCAAAAGATGTTTTGAAAGTAATTAAGGAGTACAACATAAAAAAAACTCGGTAGATTACATAGTGACCGAGTCAATGTCGACCAAATATGCTAAAAATGTGGTGACGTATGAAGAATCCTGCAATCAATTTTGAAGAAGAAACAATGTTGAGAAATCCAAAAATATACCCATATGTATATGTCATGGAGCTAAAATTTTAGTCTCGCAATCCGTACAACCTTAGGTAATTTTTTAGTTTCGAATCCACCTAAGTTAGCCTTATTTTCGAAAGATGAGAATTCTCAAGTGAAATTCTCCAATTCACCAAAAATAAAGTGAAAGCAACTCAAAGACAAAGAAGCAACGAGAGAATAGAAAAAACCATAAGAAAGCAACCTCACAAGATGTTTGAGTAAATGTTCTCAATAGTATTCAATTACTATCACTGGGATATAATGAGATGCTTACAAATGAGGGGGAAGGCCTTTATGTATAGTTGAGCTCCTTCAAATCTAACGGTGCAATTTACTTTCCATCAATAGTTGAGGTTAAAGCCAATCTATAATTGAGATTCTAAAGGGATTTACACAATTTTCTAAGATTACAAAATCAAATATTCTAAGATTTCATATCTTCTCATATTAGTTTCCATATTTACCATGGCAACCCTATTTTTGCTTAAGTGCTTCACTTGGCCATGAAGGCTTCAAATAGATGCGATTTTTCAAATGTTCCACAAATCAGGCCAATTCAAGTGAGTTGAATGAGCCTTACTTAATCTATTGACTTTTATGAGACGCTCTTTATGCATTAGTCATGGGCTTTGATCTACGGCCCATGACATATACGTGTGATTGTAAGTTGAATGACGAAAACGTAAAACTTAAGAATAGTTTAATGATCTTAGATATCATTTATCCAAAAATCCAAGAAAATTTTAAAGAATCATAAATTCAAAAATATAAAATTAATAAATTAACAAAAATTTCTAAAATTTTGAAAATTAAATTATTAAAAGTTCTAAAATATTTAAAATAAAATGAATAATACAAATGTCATAGTTTCAAAAAATTAAAATAAATTACTAATAATTCTTTAAAAATTCGAAAATTAAAAAAAACTATAATTTTAAAATATAAATTTTCTAAAATTTTGAAAAGAAATTTAAAAGAAATATTTCCTGACAACTTCATAAATGGTATTCGTATCACTTCCAAAATTTAAAAATGTTAACAAAATATTCCTAAATTTTTTTTTTTTGTAGAAAATAGAATTTCAAACTAAATATTAGTAATTTTCTGCTGAAAGCAAAATAGCCGTTAGAAGTTATTATTTCAGGAAACAAAAAAAAATTCTTTTTTTTTTTTATTTCTAAAATTGGAACATATTTGTAGTTTTTAATTTTATTTTAATTTTTAAAATATTATTTCATTTCTCGGAAATTAAATTGTCTAAATTTTTTATGAATTTTAAAATAAATTTTGAAAATTTTCAATTTTTGGATTTTTTAATTCTTGAGAACCTTTTAGAATTTTGCATAAAATTTTTTTGAGAGTCTGTAAATTTTATTATTTAGTATACATACTGTGGAAATTCTTAACTTTAAAGTTATGATTTTACCATGTGCTTTAAGTTGTATTTAAATAAATAAATAAATAGAATATATGATAAAATTTCAACTTATTTGTAGAGTTAAAATTTTCACTTCCCGTAAACTAAGTAGTTACCATTTTAAATTTCTTTTATAGGTTTTAATATTTTTTATTTTTAATTTTAGGAATTTTTTATCCATAAATTTTAGGAATTTTAAATGTTATATATATATATATATATATATAAATTCAACTAACTCATTTGGTGACACAAAAGAATTTGGATATCGATAAATTTGACGGGATCACAAATTTCAGTTTCTGACAGTTTTAGATAATTATGGAGGTAGTTGATGTGGCTGAGAACGAGAGCGATGATTTGTTATTCTCCACATATAATCCGGTTGAAGGTGGATTCTTGTCCGATGTCACGCATGTGCTTGATTTAGAGAAGAATCTCATCCTCTTTTGGTCTTTAGGACTCGAATGGTTCGTAGAATGTTTGAGGCAAGGTTGGTCGCAGAAGGTTACAGTCAGGTGGAGAGAATTGATGTTTTCTCTCCTATTTAAGTATTATTGGCCCTTGTTGCATTATACAACTTTGATTTGAAGATTGGAAGTCTTTCAATTTTTAAGTTCGAGCATGACTTAGACTCGGTTAAAGTTCTGCAAAATTCGAGTTAGGCCTGTGACGGGACATGGAAAAGGAGACGTGATAAATATGAGTAAAGGTGGAGATTTTTGGGGTGTGCCTCGCATGTAGACGAGAATTGACGAGCAACTGAATGAGGGCCAAAATAGGCCGGACATCAAGACGATGTGGCAGTTTTTGGCAATGGACATGGCAACGATGTGATCATGATGAGAAAAGTTAGGATGTCACGACATCACTATGGTTCCTGATGTTATACAGCCACATTTTGTACAGCTCAACAAGACTTCTTCTCCTAGTTGGACTTTGATTACTGTAAGGTTATTTTAGTCATTTTGGCCTTTGGTATTGAGCCTATTTAAAGGGCTTTTATAACCTTGATTTAGACATGCCAACCAACAATGGCTTTTCTTTGAGGGCGATAAGATGTAGTCACAGATGAGTTTTGGTGAGAGTTTTCGTGGTAACTATGGAGAGAATTTTGTTCCTGAGTTACAGCTTTGTATTCGGGTTTTAAGTTTGTATGTTTAGTACATTTAGGTTTATTTCTCCATATTGTACGTTTACATATTTAGTGAAAAGTCGATGCCTCCTTTGCCTATGGTTTTTATCCTCTTTCGAGGAGTTTTTCACGTAAATATTTGTGTGTTTGATCTTCTCTATTTTACTTGGTTGATTGCAGAATCCGAACCAAGCTTTGATACCCGTTTGTTAGGGATTGACATGTATAAGCAACTAAATAAAAAAAAAAATAGAGAATATCAAGAACACAAATTTTACATGGAAAACATCTCCAAAAAGGATAAAAATCATAGGCAAAGAAGACATTGACTTTTTATTAAATGAGTAAACAAATGAGAGTATAATATGGAGAAAATAAACCTAAATGTACTAAACGTATAAACCCAAACCCCAAAAATAAAACCTTAACTCGGGAACAAAATTCTCTCCATAGCTTACCAAAAACTCTCTCTCAAACTCATATACGGCTACATATTATCGCCCCCAAAAGAAAAGCCTTGTAGTACTACATCTTTAATTGCCTTTTAATTGACCTCTTAAAACAAGGACACAAGGCTCTTTTAAAAAGGTTAAGATTAAAGGTCTAATCATACTAAAATATCCCTGGAGTATTGAAAGTTTAAATGGGAAAAGATAGCAAAGTTTAATTGGGAGAAGAAACCTGATTAATGTGGGGAACACGTCGCAACATCCCCATTCGCGTTGTTACGACGTTGTCTGTGGTCGCAATGTCAGGAAGCTTCTCATCTTGGTGTTGCTGTCTGTTCGATTGAAAACTCAGGGAAAACATCACAAATCTCCACCTTGACTTGTATTTACCATACCTTCTTCTCCAAACCTTACCACAGGCTAAACTCGATATTTGCAGAATGTCCACCAAGCCCAAACTGTTCTCGAACTTGGAAACCGAAAGACTCCTAGTCTTCAAATCAATGTTGTATAATGCAACCAGGGCTAGTGATACACAAACAACCATGTGCTTCACAACTAGAGAGAAAACATTGAGGAAATCAACTCCTTCCACTTGACTGTCACCTTTTGCGTCCAGTCTTACTTTAAACACTTTACTTTATCCGAAACTACTACAATCTAAAATATGTGATTTCATTGAACTTCTTGATATCAAAACTCGTTGTCGCCATTCAGGAGGGTCGATTGCGGAATCTGAACTAAGCTTTAATACCAGTTTGTAGAGAATCAACCCAAATAAATAATGAAAAAAATAGAGAAGATTAAGAGCATAAATTTTATGTGGAAAATTACTCCGAAGAGGATAAAAACCATGGGCAAAGGAGGCCGAGATCAAGAACACAAATTTTATGTGAAAAACTCCTCCGAAAAGGATAAAAGCCACTAACAAAAAAGGCATCAGTTTTTCACTAAATAAGTAAAAAAACGAAAATACAATATAGAGAAAATAAATCTAAATGTACTAAATGTACAAACCAAAACCTTGAAAACAAAACCCTAACTCAGTAACAAAATTCTCTCCATAGTTTACCACCAAAAACTCTCTCTCAAACTCATATTCGACTACATCTTGTTGCCCCCAAAAGAGAAGTCATATAGTATTACATTTTTAATTGCCTTTTAATTAGCCTCTTAAAATAAATATACAAGGCCCCTTTAAATAGGCTAAGATTAGAGATCTAATCATACTAAAACATCCCTACAGTAATCAAAGTTTAGCTGGGAAAAGATAGCACATTTTAACAAGGAAAAGAAACCCAGTTTATGTGAGGAACACATCATAACGTCCCCATTCACGTTGCCACGATGTTGTTCGTCGTCACAACGTCCGGAAGCTTTTCGTTGTGATGTCGTCGTCTATTCGGCCGAAAATACAATACACACCCTACAAAAAGGGAGAAAATGTAAAGATGAGCATCGAGATTGTTTGCGCAGTTCGACCTCAATCTGCGTCTACAGGATCTTGCCTAAAGCAATGACCCACTATCTTTCTCACGGTACAACTAATGATTTAAGTCCTAACATTGGTCTAACACTCACCATTTTGGCAACTTCACCGCTATGCAAAGACTAGATCACTCTTTCACTAAGCTTCCCCTTCAAAAGCTTAATTTTGTAACTTAAGAGGCTCTCTTGTTGCTTATAGAAACGATGCACACATAAAACATTCATCACTTGAACAAATTTGTGCTCTCTCAATCTCTAGGTCTCTCGGTTATTGTCGGTAATCAATTTAACCTAGACAAAACTTAAGTTTATACACTACTTACCTTTTGCATACATGAGAGTTATAATCTAATCACTTTTCTATAAAGTAAAGCTAAAAATCAACATAGGATAATAATTTCATAAGAGTCTCGATGCAACCCAAAGTCATCAATCAAAAATGACTTTACTTGTTCCACAATTAACGAGGCTTAATTCACAAAAAAAAAAAAACTAATCTTCAAGTCTTTAATTTCAATTCAATTGGTTTTCATATTTTGGGTTTTAATTTATCTAAATATTATCAAAATAGATGAACCAATACTTTTATTCTAAAATTTTTCAACTTTGAAAATAGAAAAATTTAGCAATAGCATAGTGCGTGAAATTATGGCACTATTTCAACCACAAAAACAACCGAACAATTAACTTTATCTTTAAATTGGTAAAGGCAATTCTGTCAAATGTTGTTAAAAGAGTTTTGGTTCATAACTCATGCTTTTAATACCAACTTATTCATTTTCTTTATTGTTATTACAAACAGAGAGAGATCCTAATGGTGATTACGAAGCATTCTTATCATAAAAAGAGGGGAAAAAATGTTGAAATTTTACTCATTGAAGAATTTTCTGTGCAGAAAATAAATATATATATATATATATATATATATATATATATATTATTAATGTAATTTGAATATTTGATTTTTAATTTTAAATTAAAGAACATATAATTAAATTAAATGAATATTCTTGTTAATCATGTACTATTTTTATTATGGGTAAACTATATAAATAGTCACTTAATTTTATATATATATATATATATATATATTATAGGCACTTAAAATAAAAATTTACAATTTAAGCCCCAACGTTACATAGTTCGATAATTTTTGTCACTTTCGTTAAAATCACAAACAACGGGATAAAGTGACAGTTAAAAGAATTGATATAATTAGGCACTTAAAATAAAAAAAGTTTACAATTTAAGCACCCACGTTACATAACTCGGTCATTTTGGTCATTCTCATTAAAATCACAAACAATAAGATGAAGTGACAATTAAAAGAATCGGTATAATTAGGGGTGAGCGTTCGATCGAATCGAATAAAATTTTTTGAGTTAATCGAGTTGATAAGTCCTCTTTTATCATCCTAATTTGATTTGAATTTATTTTGAATTGAATCGAGTGAAATGAAATTTGACTCGAGTTGAATCGAAAAAATTAAACATGTCAAATTAAATTCTTATTACACTATAACTATTTCTTGAAAACTTTTTCAAAGCAAAATAATAATAAAAAGATACTTTAGTATGATAAATTTAAATCATTAATTAAATTATATAGTTCCCAAAGTTATTATTTTATAAAATTTTAAATTTTTAACTTTATATATTTTTAGATTTTTAAAAAATTATAACTTTGTTAAAAGATAAATTTTAGAATTTCTAAAAATATTTTGAATTTTAAAACTATTTTGTATTTTTTTGTTGAAAGAGAGACAAATTTGTTCATTTTTAAAATTGACAAGGACCAAAAGGGTATTTACACCTCATTATTCAAGTTATTTGAACTGTAAAATTCAACTTGACTCGAATTCGAAACTTGAATTACTTATTCAAGTTTACTCGAATAACTCGATTCAATTAACTCGAAATTCGATTTTTTTTTCAATTTTTGAATTGAATCAAGTTTTGTTCACCCCTAAGTATAATAACAAATTTAGCCCTCAACTTTTACCTATTGTATCAATTTAGTCATAATTTTAAAAAATTAACACTTAAAATTTACAAATGATCTTAATTTGTTCCTAATTTTAAAATAAATTAAAATATATAAATATATAAATATTTTTAAAATATAATAATAAATTTAAAATATATACAAAAATAAAAATATTGTAGACAAGAAATAATAAAATATAAAATTTAAAATATATCAAATAAAAAATTTTTTAAAAAATAAATTTTATATAAAGATAAAATAAATTAAAAACCCCATTCCTCATACCTCTCTTTTTACCCCATCCCTCGTTGGAGACAAGGAGATGTTAATAAGGTGGCTTATATTGTAACTCAGATAGGCAAAGCGTTTCAGTTGGGATGATCTCTTTTTTCCTTTACTTGTATTTTAATTCCTAACGCTGCTAATGTGTATTATGATAATTTCCAACTATCTTAAAAACGGTTGTATCCAATAAATCTGTAAGCTCCCTCCATATCTTTGGATCTTTTCAAGGTTGCAATATGTAGAATAACATGTTTTCTACGTCGACACCACTCCTTGTTTGATATTTTAGTAGCTGTCATCCTAATCTTCATTTTTTTTAAATGTTTGAATAATTTCCAAATCTATTTAAATTTTAAATATATCTTCAATTTAAAATACCATTTTCTCGTAATGCAATTTGAATTATATATATAGTAAATACTATAAACCAAATAATTTATACGATTTTAGATTTACGTAATACCTCTCCTTTTGTGAATTCCAAAATCTAACTTGATCTTCCCATTGGTACCTCAACATTCCGGTGGAACATTTCTTAATTTTTCGTCGAGGCTTATCTCTTTCTTGAAATATTGTTTTTGAGGGTGCTTTTATTGTCTCTCCATTTTTACCCAATGTCTTCTTAACATAGTCATCGAGACCTCTAAATTAAATCTACGAAGAAAAAAAGTATAAAAATTAATATAAATGAAAATTAAATAAAAGTATTATAAATTACAATCACGTTTTATTACCTTAATATTCTCGAGGGCTCGATTTTGTTGGCATCGGGCATTTGATGCCATGATTAAGTAGTTAATGGGCAACATATTGGAATTTCGTGCTAAAATGCCCAAATAGCCTCCTAACAATCGAGCTTCGGATCCAACAGTGGCCATCATTGTTTCTCCTTACTTTAACACGATCGTTAGGCTCTAAGTCGTATAAATCTTGAAGTAATGTACGCCCGACCTTTATGCGCGTCCCCACCTTCATTGAAAAATAATATATTATTATATTAAAATTAAAAATGAATCAATAATAAAATTCAACATGCATGTAAAATAAACTTAACATTACTTTGAAATTCTCCGTGCTCGTCATCTATGTCCCGTGAGTAGAAGATCCAACAACCGCTTTCTGTTCACTACTATTAGGTTCTTACGGATTTGGAGTTTCATGGACAATATTTAAACCTCGTAATCGTCTTCTAGGCATTTTCTGCAGTACACATGAAAATTATATAACATGACCAACATAAAAATTATATTATTACATATAAATAATAAATCGTTAAATCTTACTACATCATATTTCAGTAAATATCTTACCACATCCTGACGAACCCATTGAAATTGTTGACTAGTACTAGGGATATTTTCGGTTAAGTCTTGTTCGGAAAAGGCAAAGTTTACGATCTTTCGACTATGTCATCTCTACTTCCACTTGCCAACGTCGAAGAAGTCTCTAGGGTGTTTCAAGTACAACGTACCAACCCTTATCAGTTGGATCTTAGAGTAAAAACTTGTTTAACTTGAGAAGAAAACACATACGGCTCAATCCATCGGTTGTTCTCGGTGTGAATTAATCGAGAGAAATTTACCATTGTAAAACCATATTGATCATTTTTAATTCCACGGTTGATATTCATCATCCCAATCACCTCAAAATAGGACAACTTTGCATTTACCGTAATAATCCAACTCAATGATGTCGATAATAAGTCCGAAATATTCCAAATTCCCTCGACCGGATTCATCCCCTAGCACTAGCATAACTTGTAATCAAGAATTAACAACAATTCCGCATTTTGAGTTCTCCTCAATCTCTCGCGATACCTTGTATGAAATCATGTCCGTTGATGAGGAAGCCACTATATCTTTTAACTATTCTGTTTGGACCTTGTGAAAGCCATTTAACGTCGTCATTTACTTCATTCAGACTCAAACCTATTCAATAAAGTAAATCGAGTAATTATGAATATTATTAGAAAATATTGTTACTTGTCAATGAAAATTTAAATTGCATACCATTTGGCTTAACCATTCATGGAATGATTCTGCGAACAACTTATTAATTTCTCGTCGATGTAATCTTGAGATCGTGAACGAGCTCTCAATATTTGTTTGTCGACTCGTAAAAAAAGGTTTGACTTTGTTAGAAGACAAACAAATCATAATTGATGAGTGAACATTTCTTGCAATAACTCTAACATTAACATTGTGAGCGAGTTTCGGTCCACCCACCCAAACATTTCAAGTGAAAAAGCGAATCTGTAAGAATGACAGTTTGGAAAATTTTGATCCTTCATACGTAAATTAAAGTTCTCTTTTTCTTCATTCATTTCATCAAATAATCATAGCGTAGAACCTCATGACTTCTTCATTTGGTCTTGGTTCATCCGATGCCTTAACAACCCACACTTCTTTCATTGATTAATTTGTCCCTTCGGTGAAAGTATTTCCTCAAAATTGTGATCATCATGACAACCTTTGTTGGTTTTGCACCCAAGTCGGTGGAAATGACCGAAACCATCATTTCTGACGCATATTAAAAGCATCCCACAACATGTTTTGCATGTTATCGTCACTAACATTACGGTTGAAAGCGGATGAGAATACCCAGATTCATCGATGAAGATGCTCCTCTAGATGTAGACTCGCCATGAAAAACCATATTTTGTACCCCGGACAAAACCATCAACAACTAGATGTTCGTGACCACTTCACGATAATGCCGATTAATATTGCAACACTTCTTACAGGCAAAGAATCATATTCTCTTGGCTTGCATTTTGAAATCGAAATTTAGAAAAGTTTCTACTCCATTTCGATAGTCGTTGCTTACCCTTGACAATTTCATCCAACTCCTATCCATTTCAGTAGTTGTTGAAGTCTAAAGTTGACAATAAATTATCTGACTAACTTGTTAATTAATAATTTATATAAGTAATTTATGCAATTTGATATTAAAATTAGGTAAGTTATGTATTGTTTAAGATCCATCGATGCGTGGCATTGTTACACCTAGGGAGGATCCGTTATATCGGCAGTGAGATATAAGGCAACCCGTCGGGTTTCGACCTATATACTTTGGATCTTTTCTTAAGTTTTATGTAAGTTATGAAGTTTGATATTAAGGAAAATTATGTAAGTTATTAAATTTAATCGTCAACTTATGTATTTTATGCAATTTGATATTAAAATTAGGTAAGTTATGTATTCTTTAAGATCCATCGACGTGGCATTGTTACACCTAGGGAGGATCCGTTATATCGACAGTGAGATATAAGGCAACCCGTCGAGTTTCCGACCTATATACTTTGGATCTTTTCTTAAGTTTTATGTAAGTTATGAAGTTTGATATTAAGGAAAATTATGTAAGTTATTAAATTTAATCGTCAACTTATGTATTTTATGCAATTTGATATTAAAATTAGGTAAGTTATGTATTGTTTAAGATCCATCGTGCGTGGCATTGTTACACCTAGGGAGGATCCGTTATATCGGCGATGAGATATAAGGCAACCCGTCGGGTTTCAACCTATATACTTTGGATCTTTTCTTAAGTTTTATGTAAGTTATGAAGTTTGATATTAAGGAAAATTATGTAAGTTATTAAATTTAATCGTCAACTTATGTATTTTATGCAATTTGATATTAAAATTAGGTAAGTTATGTATTGTTTAAGATCCATCGTGCGTGGCATTGTTACACCTAGGAGGATCCATTATATCGGGATGAGATATAAGGCAACCCGTCGAGTTTCAACCTATATACTTTGGATCTTTTCTTAAGTTTTATGTAAGTTATGAAGTTTGATATTAAGGAAAATTATGTAAGTTATTAAATTTAATCGTCAACTTATGTATTTTATGCAATTTGATATTAAAATTAGGTAAGTTATGTATTGTTTAAGATCCATCGTCGTGGCATTGTTACACCTAGGGAGGATCCGTTATATCGACGATGAGATATAAGGCAACCCGTCAGTTTCGACCTATATACTTTGGATCTTTTTCTTAAGTTTTATGTAAGTTATGAAGTTTGATATTAAGGAAAATTATGTAAGTTATTAAATTTAATCGTCAACTTATGTATTTTATGCAATTTGATATTAAAATTAGGTAAGTTATGTATTCTTTAAGATCCATCGTCGTGGCATTGTTACACCTAGGGAGGATCCGTTATATCGACAATGAGATATAAGGCAACCCGTCGAGTTTCGACCTATATACTTTGAATCTTTTCTTAAGTTTTATGTAAGTTATGAAGTTTGATATTAAGGAAAATTATGTAAGTTATTAAATTTAATCGTCAACTTATGTATTTTATGCAATTTGATATTAAAATTAGGTAAGTTATGTATTCTTTAAGATCCATCGATGCGTGGCATTGTTACACCTAGGGAGGATCCGTTATATCGGTGAGTGAGATATAAGGCAACCCGTCAGTTTTCGACCTATATACTTTGGATCTTTTTCTTAAGTTTTATGTAAGTTTGATATTAACTTAAAATTTTAGTGGTTAAATGTTATAGGTTAGTGGTTAAAGGTTAAGAGTTAAGGGTTTGGGGTTTAGTGTTAAAGATTTAAGTGTTAGAGGTTAAAGGTTAGGGGTTAAGGGTTTAGGGTTAAGGTTTAGTGTTAAAGGTTAAGACTTAAGGGTTTAGGGTTTAGAGGTTTAAGGTTAAGGGTTAAGGGTTTAGGGTTTAGGGTTTTAGGAATTAGGGGTTAAGGTTAGGGGTTAAGGGTTTAAGAGTGAGGGGTTTAAGGGTTAAGGGTTTAGGGTTTAAAGGTTGCGGGTTTAAGGTTTAAGGTTTAAAGGTTAGGGGTTAAGGGTTAGTGGTTTAGGGTTTAGGGTTTAATGGTTAAGGGTTTAGGGTTTAGGGTTAGGGTTTAGGGTTTAAGGTTTAGGGTTTAGAGTTTAGGATTTGGGGTTTGGGGTTTGCAGTTTAAGGTTTAGGGTTTTGGGGTTTTAGGTTTGCAGTTTAAGGTTTAGGGTTTAGGTTTTTAGGATTTAGGATTTAGGGTTTAAGGTTTAGGGTTTAAGGGTTAAGGGTTAGGGTTTAGGATTTAAGATTTAGGGTTTGGGGTTTAGGGTTTAAGATTTAAGGTTTAGGGTTTGGGGTTTAGGGTTTAGGGTTTAGGGTTTAGGGTTTGAATTTTAGGGTTTGGGTTTTGGGGTTTGGGATTTAAGTTTTAGGGTTTAGTGTTTTAAGGTTTAGGGTTTATTATAATCTTTATTATTATCTTTATTATTATTATTATTATTATTATTATTATTATTATTATCTTTATTATTATCTTTATCTTTATGTTTATTATTATTATCATTATTATTATTATCTTTATTATTATCTTTATCTTTATTATTATCTTTATTATTATCTTTATTATTTTCTTTATTATTATTATTATTATTATTATTATTATTATCTTTATTATTATCTTTATCTTTATGTTTATTATTATTATCATTATTATTATCTTTATTATTATCTTTATCTTTATTATTATCTTTATTATTATCTTTATTATTATCTTTATTATTATTATTATCTTTATTATTATCTTTATCTTTATTATTATCTTTATTATTATCTTTATTATTTTCTTTATTATTATTATTATTATTATTATTATTATTATTATCTTTATTATTATCTTTATATTTATTATTATCTTTATCTTTATGTTTATTATTATTATAATTATTATTATAATCTTTATTATTATCTTTATCTTTATTATTATCTTTATTATTTTCTTTATTATTATTATTATTATTATTATTATTATTATTATTATCTTTATTATTATCTTTATATTTATTATTATCTTTATCTTTATGTTTATTATTATTATAATTATTATTATAATCTTTATTATTATCTTTATCTTTATTATTATCTTTATTATTTTATTTATTATTATTATTATTATTATTATTATTATTATTATCTTTATTATTATCTTTATTATTATCTTTATCTTTATTATTATATTTATTATTATTATATATAACAAGAATTAAATTTAATATATAACAAATTTATAACATTTTTAACAATTAAATTTTATATTGTGTTTATGTTAATCTTTATATCATTCCATACCATTAACTTAGTTAAATTAGAACCAAGTTGTTAATGTACCTTGATGTATTTTTTGTTGACATTTGAGTGATAAATCAACTTAACCAAGTGTGCAAGTTTAGTTTAGTTTAGTTTCAATGTAAGTAGTGGTAATAGGTAGATGTTTAGGTGAAATTTGTTTGTTTTTATCACCCTATTATATGTAATGCCGTTATGCCTCAATTTGAAGTTAATGAAAATACACATTTAATTTGATCAATTTGCGTGAGAAAATGGATATATATTCACAAAAGCATTTAACAACCTCGTAACATCCCGAAATTAGGCCTAGTAGGATTGAGCCCAATGGGCCTTAGGCGTAGTAGCGTTTAAAATTTTTGGAGAATAGGAGATCGGCTTAAGTGCAAGTTGGACCTTTTAGATAAGTGATTTTGGAAGGTTGGGGGCTTCATGAAGTCCGGGATCAAATATTGGCTTTGGGGAAATTTTGGTTTTAGGTGAAAAAAACCCTAGAAGTTGGCAGATAGGCCTTAAGAATAAAATATGGAGGAAAATGACACAAGTGGAGTGTGTGGTGTAGTGGCAAAGTGACGCCACAAGGAAGGAAGGAGGTCCAAGGTTCAAGTCTTGGCTTTTGCATTTTGGTTTCTTTTTGCTTGAACCTTAGAATTTGGCCCATAGTTTATATTTAGTTGCGCATAGTTTAGGACACAAGAGGAGCTTGTGGCCAAGTGGTTAGCGACGTGGATTATGTTGCAAAGGAGCACAGGTTGAATCTCGAGAGAAGCAAAGGAGTATTTATTTTCGGATTGAATGACAAGAGTTTGATTGAATTTAAACTCTCTTGTGAAGGATCCCACATCGGAAAGACACAAAGAAGGAAGGTGAAGAGCTAGCTATATAAGGAGCATCCTAGGAGGAGAGTAAACACATCTTGGAGGCGTTTGGGCACAAGAGTGGTCGGGCGCGGTTTAGCACCGAGTCCTGTCGGTGTGTAACTCTCTACTCTAGTTGTAAGCGGCAAATCTTAGAAGTCTTGCAGTCCGCGGCAATAGTAACCACGAGCGTGCGGCCTTGCGTGTAGGGCTTCAAGCGATAGTTGAGGCCATCAATAGTATTCTTGTGGGTTGGGGTCGCTTGAATGCGATGGGCGAAGTGGGCCCAATGGGCCGTGAGCCCAAATGGAATAAATTGTATGATGATATAGTATATAGTGAACTAGACTAGGTGGAACTTATATCGTGGATAGATTTGTGTTAGGTGGGCCACACGAGCGTGTGGGCAGAATGGGCCGAAATCGGGTTTAGGCCCAAGGTCAGATAAAGATCGAAAATGGCGGTTGAGTCGCTCGGCGACAACTGCACCTTTAGAAAGGCCATTCCATGTACAAAATTATGAAAATACCCTTGGTGGGTAAATTACGAAAATACCCTTGGTGGGTAAATTACGAAAATACCCTTGGTGGGTAAATTACAAAATACCCTTGGTGGGTAAATTACGAAAATACCCTTGGTGGGTAAATTCGAAAATACCCTTGGTGGGTAAATTCGAAAATACCCTTGGTGGGTAAATTACGAAAATACCCTTGGTAGGTAGATTCTGAAAATACCCTTGGTGGGTAAATTACAAAATACCCTTGGTGGGTAAATTACGAAAATACCCTTGGTGGGTAAATTCGAAAATACCCTTGGTGGGTAAATTATGAAAATACCCTTGGTAGGTAAATTATGAAAATACCCTTGGTAGGTAAAATTCTTGTTATACCCCAGAGGTTGGTTAACTTTGATTATTTTGTATATTATTATTCGATTATGATGGTAATTCGTTTCATACGTTATTTGATATATGTCTAGCATACATAACATAACGCATACGAATTATTATGTCATATTGCATGGGTATGATGAGAGGAGGGAAGATTGATATTCGTGTCGGCGGACACGGTGTTTTGGTAACACATTGTGACTACGGTCACGGAGGTTTAGTACCTCCGGAGGTTTGGCACCTCATAGCGTCTCGTCCACGTGGCTTAGCACCACCGTGGGTTGGCCCCACTTTGAGATCTGGGATTGGCGCCGGTGATTTGGTATCACACGATGGGTTGGCCCCATCATTCGATTTGTGTCTTCGGACACGGTGGTTTGGAACCACCGGTGATTTGGTATCACATTCGTGTCTTGGACACGGAGGTTTGGCACCTCATAGCGACTTGTCCCGTGGTTAATTCCACCGTGGGTTGGCCCCACTTTTGAGATATGGGATCGTCGCGGTGATTTGGTATCACACGATGGGTTGGCCCCATCACTTGATTTGTGACTTCGGTCACCGGTGTTTTAGTAACACAATTGTGTCTTTGGACACCGTGGTTTAGCACCACCGGTGGTTTGGTACCACAGGGGTAGAAAAGGAGTTATGGATGGCTAGGTTGGGTGCATTATGCATATGTATTGCTTTGTTATAAATTGTGTAAGTATGTGGCATTTACGGGAGAGGAATATGCCTTGAGTCTTGGTGACTCACCTTCTCCCTTATATTTTCGGGTGATTCGTGAGATCGCGGAAATGGGCTGGATGAACTCGAGGAGGCCATGCAATAAATTTGGGTTCTCGTGAACTTTGGTTTGAGAACTTTAATTTATTTAAATTTGGTTTTATATTTATTTAAGTTGTAATAAGGCCTCTTAAATTATGATTTTGGATTATATTTATGCTTTGAATATGTTTAAAATATGGTTTATAAATTTCTTGATTATGAGCATAAATTGAGCACAAAGTTTTCTAAACTACACAAGCGATGGTTTTAAAAGCGTTACCATCGGGTAACATAAATCATTTGATAATTTTAACAACTTGAGTGTTTTCGATAATTTAAGCGATTTTCAAATATTAAGTTTCTACATTCAAATGCAAATGGTTTTCAAAGTATTAAATTTGAGTTTTCTTAAAATGATATAAGCGTTTTCTAACCTATGATTTATTCATTTATTTTAAAGTTTTACGTAATTTTAAAGTAAATTATTAGTTTTAACTTATTATACACTTGATTTCTACAAATATAGAATTTCAAAGGGTTTTTCACAAAAATTTAATCGTTAACTCATTTTCTTCAAAATATTTTCCTCGGTGACATACCGATTGATTGTGGCGTATTGACCGGGTTTGGGGTGTTACAAATTAATATCGAGCCTAGGTTTCAAAAACTTCATTTGTGGGTTATGGGGTTCAAAAAAGTTTGTTTGAAAATACATGTTGTTTGGAAGTATGGCACCTTGAGTCTCCGGCACCCAAATCCAGTAAGTTCCCTTATTTTATGTTTGTTAAGACAATGTTATATTTGTATTTTTGGTATTTATTTTGTGTGTGCTGGTTTGGATATAGAAATTGTATGTATAAATGTCGATTTGCTTTTGTGTTTAGTTATCTAGTTATGAGAAAGAAGTTTTGAGATTTGGTTTATTAGTGTTATTAGATCGAGTCTGTGACGTGCGTAGTGTGGTAGGTTAGGAAGTGTATTTGTTGGTTAGTTGGAAATTTCGAGGACGAAATTTCTTTAAGGAAGAATAGATTTGTAACATCCTGAAATTAGGCCTAGTAGGATTGAGCCCAATGGGCCTTAGGCGTAGTAGCGTTTAAAATTTTTTGGAGAATAGGAGATCGGCTTAAGTGCAAGTTGGACCTTTTAGATAAGTGATTTTGGAAGGTTAGGGGCTTCATGAAGTCCGGGATCAAATATTGGCTTTGGGGAAATTTTGGTTTTAGGTGAAAAAAACCTAGAAGTTGGCGAGATAGGCCTTAAGAATAAAATATGGAGGAAAATGACACAAGTGGAGTGTGTGGTGTAGTGGCAAAGTGACGCCACAAGGAAGGAAGGAGGTCCAAGGTTCAAGTCTTGGCTTTTGCATTTGGTTTCTTTTTGCTTGAACCTTAGAATTTGGCCCATAGTTTATATTTAGTTGCATAGTTTAGGACACAAGAGGAGCTTGTGGCCAAGTGGATTAGCGACGTGGATTATGTTGCAAAGGAGCACAGGTTGAATCTCGAGAGAAGCAAAGGAGTATTTATTTTGGATTGAATGACAAGAGTTTGATTGAATTTAAACTCTCTTGTGAAGGATCCCACATCGGAAAGACACAAAGAAGGAAGGTGAAGAGCTAGCTATATAAGGAGCATCCTAGGAGGAGAGTAAACACATCTTGGAGGCGTTTGGGCACAAGAGTGGTCGGATAGCGGTTTAGCACGAGTCTATCGGTGTGTAACTCTCTCTACTCTAGTTGTAGAAGCGGCAAATCTAGAAGTCTTGAGTCACGGCAATAGTAACCACACAGCGTGCGGCGCGTGTAGGGCTTCAACGCGATAGTTGAGGCCATCAATAGTATTCTTGTGGGTTGGGGTGCTTGGTGCGATGGTAGAAGTGGGCCCAATGGGCCGTGAGGCCCAAATGGAATAAATTGTATGATGATATAGTATATAGTGAACTAGACTAGGTGGAACTTATATCGTGGATAGATTTGTGTTAGGTGGGCCACCTGAGCGTGTGGGCCTGAATGGGCCGAAATCGGTTTTAGGCCCAACAATCGATAAAGATCGAAAATGGCGGTTAAGTCGCTCAAGCGACATCTCGCACCTTTAGAAAGGCCATTCCATGTACAAAATTATGAAAATACCCTTGGTGGGTAAATTACGAAAATACCCTTGGTGGGTAAATTACGAAAATACCCTTGGTGGGTAAATTACAAAATACCCTTGGTGGGTAAATTACGAAAATACCCTTGGTGGGTAAATTACGAAAATACCCTTGGTGGGTAAATTACGAAAATACCCTTGGTGGGTAAATTACGAAAATACCCTTGGTAGGTAGATTACGAAAATACCTTGGTGGGTAAATTACAAAATACCCTTGGTGGGTAAATTACGAAAATACCCTTGGTGGGTAAATTACGAAAATACCCTTGGTGGGTAAATTATGAAAATACCCTTGGTAGGTAAATTATGAAAATACCCTTGGTAGGTAAAATTACTGTTATACCCTTAGAGGTTGGTTAACCTGATTATTTTGTATATTATTATTCTGATTATGATGGTAATTCGTTTCATACGTTATTTGATATATGTCTAGCATACATAACATCTGCATACACAATTATTATGTCATATTGCATGGGTATGATGAGAGGAGGGAAGATTGATATTCGTGTCGGCGGACACGGTGTTTTGGTAACACATTGTGACTACGGTCACGGAGGTTTAGTACCTCCGGAGGTTTGGCACCTCATAGCGTCTCGTCCACGTGGCTTAGCACCACCGTGGGTTGGCCCCACTTTGAGATCTGGGATTGACGCCTTGGTGATTTGGTATCACACGATGGGTTGGCCCCATCATTCGATTTGTGTCTTCGGACACGGTGGTTTGGAACCACCGGTGATTTGGTATCACATTCGTGTCTTGGACACGGAGGTTTGGCACCTCATGGCGACTTGTCCACGTGGTTAATTCCACCGTGGGTTGGCCCCACTTTTGAGATATGGGATAAATGCGCGGTGATTTGGTATCACACGATGGGTTGGCCCCATCACTTGATTTGTGACTTCGGTCACGGTGTTTTAGTAACACAATTGTGTCTTTGGACACCGGTGGTTTAGCACCACCGGTGGTTTGGTACCACAGGGGTAGAAAAGGAGTTATGGATGGCTAGGTTGGGTGCATTATGCATATGTATTGCTTTGTTATAAATTGTGTAAGTATGTGGCATTTACGGGAGAGGAATATGCTGAGTCTTGGTGACTCACCTTCTCCCTTATATTTTCGGGTGATTAGTGAGATCGCGGAAATGGAGCTGGATGAACTCGAGGAGGCCATGCAATAAATTTGGGTTCTACGTGAACTTTGGTTTGAGAACTTTAATTTATTTAAATTTGGTTTTATATTTATTTAAGTTGTAATAAGGCCTCTTAAATTATGATTTTGGATTATATTTATGCTTTGAATATGTTTAAAATATGGTTTATAAATTTCTTGATTATGAGCATAAATTGAGCACAAAGTTTTCTAAACTACACAACGCGATGGTTTTAAAAGCGTTACCATCGGGTAACATAAATCATTTGATAATTTTAACAACTTGAGTGTTTTCGATAATTTAAACGATTTTCAAATATTAAGTTTCTACATTCAAATGCAAATGGTTTTCAAAGTATTAAATTTGAGTTTTCTTAAAATGATATAAACGTTTTCTAACCTATGATTTATTCATTTATTTTAAAGTTTTACGTAATTTTAAAGTAAATTATTAGTTTTAACTTATTATACACTTGATTTCTACAAATATAGAATTTCAAAGGGTTTTTCACAAAATTTAATCGTTAACTCATTTTTCTTCAAAATATTTTCCTCGATGACATACCAGATTCGATTCGTAGGCGTATTGACCGGGTTTGAGGTGTTACAACCTCCAACAACCAACAACATATAAATAATAATAATGATGTCATACACATTAAGTTATTACCGTCAAATCCAATCCAACAGATTCTGCGGACCTAGGTAGGAAGCGATGGCGACATAGAAACAACATGAGATTAATTTACTGCATACAAATATATATTAAAAACGTATATTAAAGGAATAACTTAAGCATAAACAATTAGAAAGAGATTGGGAGTACAGAAAAAAGAAAAGGAAAAAAAATGTTACCAAGAATATCTAACAGTCTACTTACAGAAAACACCTCGAAAGTTATAATTTGATTTCAGCAAACAGAAGACAAGATCCTGTGGAAAGTGCATGTAGTAATATATCAAGCAGAGCAATGACATATAACACTGAAAATGTAAAGCAATCCAAATTAGAAAACTGAAAGATCACAAACATAATATTAGAATTCATAAAGCATACAAGTAAACTTATCTAGTCTACCATAAGCTAATAATAACTTTAAATCTGTGAAAAGCGAAACAAAGAGAAAGTCTAGAAATCGATGCATCTAGACATAGCGATATATTTGAGCCAAAGCGACATGACAATTTTATATTAGGCCTTAAAACAAAGGTCAACTCACAAGACCGACTAAAACAACATCTCCAAGACAAAAGCAAGTGGATAAATGACCATAGCGGATAACTATCCGGGACCATGACGACTTATGAAAGAAGGAATTCTTCCATTACCGGTTGAGGATTTAGATGGCGTATTTATTAGAAATATTTTAAATCTGAACTATTTATAAAGCGGTCAACACTTCTCATCATATTTTATCAACTTCCAAAACTCCTTCAAAGTCCAAACATGCCATTTATTGAGATTTGAAATACCACGATCAAGGCAATACATTCATTACGTTCAAGTTATTCAAGGCTCCTTTGGACAATACGATCGGGAACATGGAACTTATAAGTACAAGGGATCATTATGGCTCGACCAACCATGGCTAAGCAAGATTACCTAAGTTGAGAAATTGACTTCATATACTTAGGAAAACACATGTAAATGCACTTATAAGTGTATAAGAAGTGTGGCAGCTTCAAGCTCAACCAAGAAATTCTCCACTCAATTTACATATAAATTGTCCTCTTAAACAGAACAGGGAACCATGTATGGGAACACTTTGAAGCTAATATAAAATTAAATATTGGAGACTCAAAAGAAATTTTCAAAATTCGATTCCTTTCCAACCGATACCCAGAAACAGGAAACCAGCCAAAAGGAATATTCACTGCAGAAGGCTAACCGACAAAAAGGAAATTAGAAATCTAGCACAGTCCAACAAAAAGGGCAACTCGAAGTTACATATCAACAGATAGAGCCCCTATTCAATGCAGTATGTATTGCAGTATGCATTAACTCCTAAAAACCAAAAATGGGAAACATAATATGACAATCAATCTTAATACACAATACCAATCAACAAAAAAGGGCACCAAAATAATTACAAATGTACATGCTAAATTGTCACTAAACAACCAACAAGCGAGAAGTTATCTTACCGTGGTTAAGTTGAGGAGGCAAGGAGAAAGAGAGGTAAAGCTTGAAGGCGAAGGGCGTTGGTGGCGGACGAAGAGAGGTGGAGCCGTGGAGGACGAAACAGACTAAAGCAGCGAGGATTTCAGCACTTTAGGGAGAAATCAAAGGAGAAATCAAAGAAATGATGGGGGAAATCAAAGAAATCAAAGGATTTCAGACTAAAACTTTAGGGATTTCAGCAGAAGGGGGGGAATTTCTTTCGGCAGAGAAATGATGGGGGTAAGGAAATCGGGTTTAAGGGTTGGGGGAAATGGGCGAGAGCAAAAGCAGCGACGTTTACACAAAAAAAATACAAGCTTTGCGGCGTTTTCAAAATAAACGCCACTAAAAATGGGAAACTACATCGTTTTGATTAAAATTACATACATATGTTTTGCGGCGTTTTGAAGCGCTATATCCATTTATTGCGGCGTTTTCAAAATAAACGCCACTAAAAATAAGGAAACTACATCGTTTTGATTAAAATTACATACATATGTTTGCGGCGTTTTTGAAAGCGCTATATCCATTTATTGCGGCGTTTTCAAAATAGCGCCACTAAAAATAGGAAACTACATCGTTTTGATTAAAATTACATACATATGTTTGCGGCGTTTTTGAAAGCGCTATATCCATTTATTGGCGTTTTCAAAATAAACGCCACTAAAAATAAGGAAACTACACCGTTTTAATTAAAATTACATACATATATTTGCGGCGTTTTTGAAAAGCGCCGCTATATCCCACTGATTGCGGCGTTTTCAAAATAAACGCCACTAAAAAATGGGAAACTACACCGTTTTAATTAAAATTACATACATATATTTGCGGCGTTTTTGAAAAGCGCCGCTATATCCCACTGATTGCGGCGTTTTCAAAATAAACGCCACTAAAAAATGGGAAACTACACCGTTTTAATTAAAATTACATACATATATTTGCGGCGTTTTTGAAAAGCGCCGCTATATCCCGAACCTTAAATACTAGACCATAAAACTCGAACCCTAAATTACTCTAAACTACAAACCCTAAACCATAATCCGAGACCAACTTTTTGGGAATTCATGTAGCCAATGTTAGTGTAGTACAAAACATATATTTTAATATCTAACACATTAGTCATAAATCCTCATGAGGATTTCGATTTGAGATTTTGGGTCATATAGATAACACCACAAACCTAAACCCTAAACCCCTAAAATCCTAAACTAAAATCATAAATCCTAACTTAGAAACGTAACACATTAACCATTTCCCTCAAACCCCTAACCCTAAACCCATAAACCATAAACCATAAACCCTAACCCTAAAACCCTAATCAATTAATCATTTCATTCTAAACCCCTAACCCTAACCCTAAACCTTAACCCTTAACCACTAACACTTAAACCTTAATATCAAGAAACACTAACATATTAAACACCATACAATAAACCCAAACAACAAACTTTAAAACACTAAACCCATACACCAAAATAACAAACCCTAAACCAAGAAATTAATATACTAAACATTAAACCCTAAATCAATTTTAATAGCTTAATTTATAACTTAAATGAAAACTTCTATATTGTTTAGTTAACAATTTGTAACTTTTCATAATTAAGTAACTAAAATGAAACTTTCTCATAGCTTATAAGTGAATGTATCAAAATAAAATATAATTCAAAGCGAGAAAAGGAAAAATATGAAAAACTTTTAGCGGCGTTTTCCCAAAAGCGCGCTAAAGCTCGAACTTTAGCGGCGTTTTCCCAAAAGCGCCGCTAAAGCTCAGACTCTTAGCGGCGTTTTATAAATAAACGCCGCAATATGTCCTTAGCGGCGTTTTGATAATAAACGCCGCTATTGTTCTTTTTTTTGCGGCGTTTTCCTTCAAACGCCACTAATGTATAATATTTGCGGCGTTTTTCTTTAAAACGCCACTAAAAACGCCGCTAAAAGTCTGTTTTGGTGTAGTGAGAGTAAAATCCTAATAGTAACGCGGTTAATGCGATTTGAATCTAAATTATATTTAGAGCGATGACCATCATATTAATACACGAATATCTAAATATTAGAGAAAATCATATCCAACATGACTTTGTTTCCCTTAAATTATTTGTAAATCTTTATCTTCTTAAATCAATCGACTCCTTTTATCATATGTGGTTGCAATTTGCTAATTAAAATCACTGTTTATATATAAATTATGAGAGAAAATTCAATTTAGATTTCTCTTGAATATAATATTGACTCTTATCATTTGACATTTCCACATACTTTCTTAAATAATAAGCATTAAACTGATCAGTGTCTGTCTAAAACTCTCAGTTTGGACATTTTTCTTTTTATAGGAAAATGATTTAAGCTTTGATGAAAATGTTGGATGATGTCTCACAAGAAGGGAGTGGGATAGAATTTGGGTATTAGGAATATGAACCACAGCTATGGGAGTTGGCTGGTAAACCCGTTTTGAGTTGGTTTTTAAGTTAATTGTTGGAAATGAATCAATTGAATTTACCAACCATCTATAGTTTCAAAACAGCTTTTGTTATTGATTATTTGCCGCTTGCTTTTCCATTCTTTCATTATGATAGATAAAATAAAAAAGACACTGAGATAAACAAAACCTTTCTGCATTGTAATACAACTTCCAAATCTTCAGGCTTCTCAATGGTTGCTGTAACCCAATAATTAAACACAGACCTTAATGTAGTTACATGGTTGATAATTAAAATAAAATAACTATACTCTTCACTTTTATCGTACCATTCTAACAACTTAATTATTTCATAACACCATTTTTTTGCTTACCAAGAAAAAGTTTACATGTATTTAAGTTGCACGTCAAACTAACAAAAAGATTTGAAGGAAAAACCATAACAACTTCCCCCTTCACTTCACCCTCAACCCTACATTATTTTGTCGGATAAAGATGGAAGCCTTCGGAAGAAGTTCAGTGCCGGTGACGGCATCCGATCCCGGAACAGCGGATGCCGGAAATAGTAGAACCCGAATGCCATTGCTATCATCTTTGGTGGTACCAAATATAACACGAATGCCACCATCAAACATAATCCAACAAAAATGGCCGTCGCACGTGGGTCTCGCCATGTCACCAATGCTTGAACACGTTCGCCTTGCGTGGCGACATCACCCAATATGTTTTGCACACGTGCACCGATCGCGCGTAACTTATCATACCTCGTGCGTATAATGTCCGGCGATCGGGTGCTTGGCATTGTATCGAACTCTTCATCGAGTTCATCACGATCCACGCTGTCCGCCAATGACATCTTAGGACAAAAGTGGGGTAATTTTTCCTTTGATCTAAACCTGTAGTTCCATACTCCAATCGCAAACACATAAAATGCCAACGTGGGAATGATCAAATCAGGGAACCACACCAGCATCACTAGCAATGCATGCACAAGTATCGTAGCCGTTGGATTCTTCCACATACGTGTATCCTCTATCCACCGTACCATATCGATCAAACACGATAGCACATTGACTATCCTTGACCAATTCGCACGTACTTTTCGCATGCTGAACGTGTGTGAGTCGGCATCGAGCATGTAACGTACCACTTCACTCCTCAGTGGTGGCTCTGATCGCGACAAGTGTGCGGCCAAGATTTTCACGGATGTGCTCCTCAACATCTCTTGTTGGGGCATTCCTAAAGGCTTTATATGGTGCATCAACGGTAACAAAGGCTGAGAGTACACGTGTAAGAAATCTAGCGTTGGAGCTGCACGGACAAACCTTACAGCCACCTCCAGCTCACCCATTTTTTGTACCCCGCTATTACCCAACATCACCAACGGATATGTATTTTTGTACACCTTACCCGTTTCCAAAGTAGATAATCGTATTCGTACTTTTCCCATACGGAAGTCAGGACGCGTGGCTTCTTTTCCACTGTCGATGTCCAATGCTCCCCAACTATCGAACACACCTATTGTCAACACCGTACATGGATCATATACCTTCCACGTGTACTGCTCATTCCATTTCGGATCTAAAGAATCGGACACTGTACGAGTTCGGACCCATTTCGACCCGTATTTTGCCACGGTGTATGCATCCGTGGACCCTTTACTGTTTATAGTTTTCATCGGCAGCAAATTCTTACAACCAATGATCCCAAGCTCAAGTGTTCCGACCGGCGGTTTCCACAACTGTCTTGCAGTCGGCCGGTAATCGCTGCAGACGTGCGCCGCCTCATCCATCACGTGATATCCGCCGTCAAAACATAGGCTCAAATGTACTCTGCCTTTGTAGCCTTTCTTATCACTTTTTGGATCCTCGAGATTGAACCATCGAGATATCACTTTCCGATCATCGACACGACGTTCAATGGAGGTCAGCGGGATTCCGACGACTCCTAGTGTCACCGGTCCTTTCTGTTGGCGGTACTCGAGATAGAATATTAAATGTTCGGCAAATGGCTCGGCGGCTACGAACATGAGATCTTCATTCCATGATGGATTTCCGTTACGAGAAACAGAAGCTTTAGTTTTCTGCACTTGGAATCCCAATTGCGCTTTCATTTGAAATGAGCCTTCTTTCAACGCCGTCAATGGCAAAATATCTTGCGCTTCGAGGACGGCAGCTCGAAGGTACCAAAGCTTAGGAGAGAGATATATTTTGGCGCGAGAATTCACAAGGTTACCGGCGGCGTCCGATTTCCACGAATCAGGAAATGCTTCGTCAGCCTGGGTTCCGATCCAAGTAGCAAGCATTAGATCACCTCTATGAGCTCCACCTCCTTCCAACCTATACCATTGCGGCGCCAAGGGGCTGTCCGGTGGGTCTCGTAATGGAATCTCCATCGCGTCGAAACAAACCCCGCCCAAGAAATTGGCTCCACCGGTATCGGCCCAAACAGACACTTCTAGAAACGAGGAAGTTTCCGGTGTGTCGCGGGCGAAGGCAAATGTTTGGTCCCACTCAAAATACTTGGCTTTTCGAGCTGGTTTTGATGTCACGTGGCAACCCGCGACGGCTATCTTAACGATAGGGTTTCCATTGGTGGGTAGGCTGCCTGCTTTCACTACTTTGATGAAAACGTAATGCATTTTTTCAACAAGATCAAACGAGGACCGTTCGATCCGAGTGTGATCAGGTGGGTCCACGGAGGAAGGATAACTGGCAGGGGTTGCTGGCCGTGTGAGTGGCGGTGGAGCAGAGGTGGTTCGTGTAACTTTGATTTCCGGAATAGACCCGGATGTAGCTGATGCCATGATACCCGACTGTGGCGGCGGGACCCAATTGGCTGATGTAGGATCAAGTACAATATCATCATCGTGATCATCAGCTTGTACGGATTTCGAATCTGCTTCTGGCTCCACCTGATCATATCCTTCTGCTGGCTTCTCGCCTTCAGCTTCACCCTTTTCTTCTCCCGCTGGGGCAGCTTCAACAGCCTTCACGGACTCACCGTCCGCAGGCGGACTTGCAGCATTGTCATCAGGCTTCACCTCAGCTGGCGGTGGTTGTTGGTCAGACGGCACAGGGGCCGCTGCATTATCTGAAGGCGGCTCCACCTTTCCCTCCTCCGCTTTCGCCTCCTCAACAGGCGGAGGAGGAGGTGGCGGCACATCATCAACATAATAAATCTTCAAACCAATCTCACCACGAATCCAACTAAGCAAATATTTCTTCTCCAAAGGATAATAAATCAAAGCTTCTTCACCCTTCTTAACGAACTGTCCCGAACTCAACTTCAGCCTTCCCAGGGAATTTTGCCTACTTGTTGGCCCATGATTCTTATCATGATAAACATCAAGTTCAAGCATGTCACTGAAAACATCAGAGGGTTTTTCGACATTGAACTGAAGAACCTCGTTCCATGTAGGGTTTATGTCCCTGGTAACCGTCCTTGTCCGCTTCCTTTGTCCGTAGTAGTCGACCACAACGTAAGGACTCGACGTCCCGTGACCATCTTTGGGTACTAAATTACGTGCATCAACCACTTCTACCACAAGTTTCTGAGTCGTCGCCATGACAATACAAAGAAACAATCAAAATCTCTTCTTCTTTTTTTCCTTCTTAATTTTCAAATATATTACATTACATTATAATTTTGAGTGAGAGAGGAAAAGGGTTTTTTTCTGGGTTTATAGATAGATGTTATATAGTGTGAAAGGTAAAGAGATTTAAAGGTGCATAATAGCTTAACCTACAAGGAGACACAAAACCTTTTCTTTTAGAAATACCATGACAGTTAAGGATTCTTAGGGTTCTTTTTAAAGCTTTTGCTTTTGACCGTCCTTTAGGCTTTAGCAGCATATATTTTTAAACAATGCATCATGTGGAGTAGATGATGAGCTGAGCAGCATAAAGAAGGCAAAGGGTGATGGAATCAAGGAAGCTTTTGTCAAAGATGAGGCTCTTTTCTTTTTAGAAGTCGGTGCCAATCTTTGTTTTCTGAGAGGGGGTAATTTGACAATGATGTAGCAAATGGCGATTACCAGTACTGAAGTAGTCAGCAACAACACCGCCCCTTCTTTTTTTCCTTTCTCGCAATCCAATGAAACCCTGATTGGAACATGTAGGGCAATTCTAGTTTGTAGCACCATGCCAGTGGGGATCTACCATTACTACTTTTTCCTCACTTTTTTGAAACGGAGTAGTGGAGCAAAATTTATGTTTCAAACAAAATGATGGGATTCTTGAAAACCAAATTAAAGCCCTTTGCTTATATGTGAAAATTGTTTATATATCTTTGACAAAAGAGTCGTTTCTACTTTTATTTAGTTTCATGATATAGAAATGAGCAGCTGTTAATACTATCTATACGAAGAAATTGATGATTTCGTAAAGAAAAAGTGGGGTTTTTCAAGGAAATATATACATGAGAATCAGTTTGGCATTTCTGTTTGTCTAAAGTTGCTTTTCAAAAGTTACTATTGAGGAAATGTGTTCGGTTAAAATCAAGAATTTGATATTATTGTAAAAAAAAGTTTATTGTTGAAAGTTAAAATGTTTTAAATACCATATTAGAAAATAAAAAATATGTTATGAATATGTGATTTAAAAATGTTATTCAATTAGAGTTTGTTGAAAAAAAAATATTTATTTTTCGTTTGCCTCTTTCTAGCACAGGTTTTTCGTCTGTCCTTGTTGACACATTTCTTTTCACTTTTTTAACAGATCTGGTTTAGTTTTGTGCAGTTTTTCTTTCAAGGCATCATGGAAGACGAGATGGCGAATCTGTGTCTCGCTGATGAAGAGGAAGATGTGTTTCAAGAAAATCTTAAAATGATTACTCCTGATCTCCAATTCTGCCTTGTCAGAGCTTGCTTAATGAATAGTGTTGTTCACTTTCCATCCCTTCAAAACACAATGGTGACCTTTGGCACCTGATTGGAGGTATCACCATTACAAATTTGGGTGAGAAAAGATATCTATTTAAATTCTTTTATACGGTTGACATAAAAAGGGTTTTAGATGGAATGCTGTGGTTTTTCAACAATCATCTTCTATTTCTTCATGAATTAAGACTAAATAATGACCCCTTAGCAATTATTCTAAACCATGTTGTATTTTGGGTCCAAATACATGATTTGCCTCTGGGGTTGATGTCGGAAACAATGGTAAGATGGTTTGGGCCTTTTTTGGCTGAGTTTCTCAAATATGATAGCGAGATCCCATCATTGGGGATTCAATAGTACATGAGAATAAGGGTACGACTAGATGTAAGCTTAGCCTTTTTAAAAAAAAAAAGGTTCAGTTGGGAGAAAAAATGTACTATGCCAGGTTTCAGTATGAAAAGCTTATCCTATTTTGTTTCATTTGTGGTAAGCTTGGCCATGGGAAAAGTTTTTTTTCTATAAAAGTTCGTGTAGATCCAGAGAAAATTATTTTCAGGTGGGATATCACGTTAAGAGCGTCAATAAGTGGAGGGTCAGCTAAGATCAGCCGATGGTTGTGGTAGCCAGACGAAACGAGCAGCTGGTTTTTAGAAAAGGAAAGAGGTTCTGTCATACGTAATTTAGGGGATTTTCAGCGTGATATGGGGCATCACTTTAATCAAAGATTTGCTGCCAATAGTAGGGGGATATTACCTATTATTAATGCGGGTATTAAAGTTGGAATTGGGCTAAGTAGTCTTAGAGATACTATTAATAGGCTCATGGAATTGGGGTTTGATGGTGAAAGTAGCCCCATTCATACTGATGACAGGAAAAAGCGACAAAGGACTTTGGTTAGCGTTTCTATGACTTTTAGAGATTCAACTGTGCCACACGGGAAAGATGATTTATCGACTGGCTTTGCTAGACAACGCAACTGAGCATTATGAAAATCTTTAATTAGAACGTCCGTGGGCTGGGGAATTTACAGGTAGTTCACTGCCTCAGGAATCACTTAAGAGATATTTGTCCTCAAATTTTATTTTGATGGAAACAAAAATAAGTGCGAGGAAAATAGAAGGGGTTAGATGAAAATGTGTTTTCCAAATGGTATAGAGGTTGGTGCTGAGGGTTAGAAAGGGGGATTGTGTTTAAGGTGGAGGCAACATAATGTGGTCATTCTTAGGAGTTTTTCACATCATCATATCGACGTGAAAATTCAAGAAGAGCGGGATGGATTGTGTTGGCGCTTTACCGGGATCTATGAAAACCCAGACGAACTGTTGCGAGATATTCTTGGGATTTTCTTCATCAGTTAGGTGGTGATTAAAGCCTCCAATGGTTGGTTGTGGGAGATTTTAACGAAACTGCTTTCTCTTTCGAAAAAAGGGAGGTCGTATCTGGGCAAAGAAAAATATGGTAGCTTTTCATTCGGCATTATCCGATTGTAATTTTAATGACCTACGTTTTTCTAGAATATGGTATATTCGAGAGAGAGGAAGATTTGCAGAGACGAATATTCGAGAGAGACTAGATCAAGGGGTTACAAATCAGACATTGTGGGATTAGTTCCCTGAATTCTCGATAGAACATTTATGTTATTCAATCTCTGATCATTGTCACATCTTGGTGAAAATAAGGAGACGAAACCATTATTCTCATGGAAATAGCATACGACAGTTTAGGTTTAATGCGAACTGGTGTTTAGAAGGGGACTGTGATGAAGTAGTCAGGACTTATTGGGAGTCTACATTAAGCAAGTTACCTACGAAACTTCTAGGTTTAGCTAAACAACTTTCTGTGTGGAATTTAACTGTAAAGAGAAATCAAAAAGCGCACAAGCAAGAGTTAATCGATAGAATGAAGGAACTCCATGACATAGAACCTACTGATGCTACTCTTACTGAATTGATTGAGATTCAGATTGGTTTGAATCTAGAGGTGGACAAGGAGGAGATCTTTTAGGAACAAAGGGCTCGAGCCAATTGGCTCTCTCATAGAGATTGAAACAATACTTTCTTTCACAACGTAGCCATGGGGAGGAGAAAATGAAACACAATCAAAGGGCTTGAACATGATTGATAAACCATAAAAGTAACATATTTTAATCCCACATTTAGGATGCTTTTGGATGATTTATCCCTAATTTATGTAAAAAAAAGGTGCTCTTAATTCTTTCTTTTCATGTCTTATACTCAGGAAAGCACCCGATAATAAAAAGAATGAGAAACGGGCTTAAAACAGATCAAATTGGGCCAACCTGAGAAGACGACACGGCCTGGGCTTCATGTCACACGGCTGTGCCTTGGCATCTATCTAGAACACAGTCTGTCCCCGATTTACACAGCCATTCCTCGTTGACAAAAAAACCAACACAACCCAGGCACGGTTTGCATGGCCGTGCCCCAATCGACAGACCCGAAGAATGGCCTGAACCCCGACTTACACGGCCGTGCCTCAATCAATAGAATCAACACACGGCCTGAAGTCGACTTACACTAGCGTGCGCCATGGCCGTGCCCTTGCTACGGGAATGAGCAATTTCACTCGGATTTGGATACTTGGAGGTAAAGAAACACATTCCTAAGTCTACTTAAACATCCTAGGAGGAAATTCTACTTGAATTAGGATACTTAGGAGCCAAGTAAAGCATCTCAAATCCTATATAAACACCCAAGGTAGCAACTAAAAGAGGGAGTTCAAGCAGGTTTAAACGACGCTTTTAGCGAGGCTTTTGCCGAAGCTTTCATCTTTTAGGGAATCACTTGAAGATAGCCAGTTGATCCATCTCAAGAAGGAGCTCCATTCAAGATGGAGGATCTCTCCTTCAATTCTTTCAGGGAGTTTTAGGGATTTCTTATGTTTTGTTTTATCTTTTTCTCTTGAGATGTTTGCTTATTTAGTTATGAACTAAACCCTTCAGATACCTGAAGGGGATGAAACCTATGATGGATTTTGTTATTTGATTTCTAAATTATATGAGAAGTACTTAGTTTGTTCTTAATTATGTTGCTTAATTTAATCTGATGTGCTTAGGTGGAGGAGGAATAGACCCTACCTAAGAGTAGATCTAGCATAATTGAGCGGAGTTGATCGGGCGCCTAGAGATAGGGTTACGAGATTTTTCTGGATTAGGATGAAATATAATATGGGAATCCATTGATCGATTTACTGCTTCCTTAAGGGGTTATTATAAGAGAACGAGAGTTCCACTAATTAACCTAAGGTTAGACGTTATTCGTCTCAAGAGAGGGTTTAATATAGGTTAGGGAGTCTCACGGATCAAGCTAAGTAAAGAAATCATATGGTTTGGGGAATAAATGATAAGTGAAGTCATAGGTGGATTCTTCCTGAGGGTATCGTCTTCATCAACTGAGTTTTCCTAAAGTATTTCTCCAATTCATTCTTTTGTCTTTGCATTTAGTTTAGTTTTTCATTAGTTTAATAAACCAATCACTCTATATTTCAGGCTAAATAATAGAAAGAAAGTGAGTAATAGTACTTTTAGGTTTCCTTGGGTTCGATAAGATATTCTTGCCTAAACTATACTCTTTGCACGATAGGTGCACTTGCCTCTATCGTTGTCATAGTTAGTCTCTGAGTTCGATCATTCTTTTATAAATTTTAAAACTCATTGTTTGACACGATCAAGTTTTTGGCGCCATTCTTGGAGAACACTAAAATATTAAGAAAACTCTATTTCTATTACTTTAGCCAAATTTTTTTATTTGTAATTTATTATTATATTATTCTTTATTATTATTTCTTTTTACTTTGCTAATTTTTCCTCTATTTTACTTTTGGCAAAAAATTTTAGTCTATGGAAAAGATGGCACTGAATAATTATCAGTGGCAAGGCATGGGGGCAATTCCTACTAAAGCAACCAGTGTTTTCAACCTCGGTCACCAGGTTATCTAATCAATTAGAGATGATGAATAAAAAGATTGATGATTGGTATAGTCCCTCCCAGGTAAATCTAGAAATACAATATGATTTGAATCTAGGAGGCGTGGCGAATCTTGAGTACCCACCTTACGGATATGGCATGAAAAACGAGCAAGCTCACTATATAGGTAACTATTCTAGATATCAAAATAATTTTTATAGTGGCACTTATAATGCAGGTTGGAAGTACCATCCCAATTTCTCGTGGGATGATCAAAATAGCCAAAAAATGAAACTTCCTCTAGATTTTCAACAACCACCTCACCAATAAGAAGAGGAGCCGAATCTTGAAGAGATGCTGATGAAATTCATGGCAGCCACAGATTCTCGTTTCCAAAAGACTGAAGCAGCACTTGATGAATAACAAAAATCGATCAAAGGGATCGAGAATCAAGTTGGAGAACTTACTAGGTCAGTGGGGCATCTCGCAAAGCTAATGTCAGAATGACCGCTAGGACGTCTACCAAGTAACACCGAGGTTAACCCAAAGGAGCAAATTCAAGCCATCTCAACTCAAGACAGTAAGGGGTTAGATGAACCAAACTCAATACAAGAAAATAAGGTAGACGAAGGTAAGGTAGAGGTAACACAAGAAAAGCCGAAATCGGTAATCAAGGATTACCAACCTCGCATACCTTATCCCGAAGCAATGAAAAGAGACGATTCAGAGGAACAGTTCGGTAAGTTTCTTAAACTCTTAAAGAAATTACATATTAACTTTCCTCTCCTTGAAGCTCTTTTTTAGATACTAGACTTGAGGAAATTTTTAAGACAGTTCTTGACCAACAAACGCAAATTAGACGAAGAACACCACGTGGAGCTAAACGCAATATGCTTAGCAATTCTACAAAATAAACTGCCACGAAAATTAAAAGATCCAGGGAGTTTTACAATTCTATGTTTAATTGGTAGTTTATCTATTAATAATGCGTTAGTGGATTTAGGGGCAAGCATCAATGTTATGCCTTACAAAATGTTTAAACAACTAGGTTTAGGGAAACCCAGACAAACTAGGATGAGCATTCAATTAACTGATAAAACTATAAGAATTCCTAGGGGTATAATAGAAAATGTTCTAATCAAAATTGATAAATTTGTATTCCCATTAGACTTTGTCGTTTTAGACATGAATGAGGACAACACGATCCCCTTAATTTTAGGAAGACCCTTTTTAGCAACTGCCAGAGCTAAAATTGATATCTATGCAGGAGAACTCATACTTCGTGTAGGCGACGAGATAGTCACTCTTCAAGCTTTTGACTCGGCCAGAACATCAAGTGATAAAGGTGAAAAAGTAAATTTAGCTGATAACCAACTTGTTCAACCTTTATTGCAGGAAACACCACAAAGCTACAAACTTGAGTCGGATCATAGACCTCATGCTAATAAAGAAGAATTACATGAGGAACCAGAACCACACGAAGTGAAACCGAAGGAAACCCAGATTTAGTGATAGGAACAACAAATCACATCAAAATAGAGGATCGTATTGTTGAATAAGGAAGACCTCGAATCACCAATTCAGACCTCAAGACAAATGAAGAAATCACTTTTGAGGTACTAAATGTCTTTCTATACGGCACAGTCGAGGTCAGCAATCCTAAATTCAACACTTTTGAGGTAAACATTACTCGACTTAAACTATATATCCATAACTGAAGTGACCGCATGAGAAAGGATTTTCACCTCCTCAAACCACCATGACCATACGAATGAGAGGTAAAGTCTAGCTAAGACTATAAACGAGCGCTTTCGGGAGGCAACCCGAGCACTAACCCCATTTTTACATTTTTTTATTTTTTATTTTTTATTTTTTTATTTTTTCTTTTTCTTTTTAGCACCGAACCATAAACTAACCAAAGAGCAGATTTCTATGCCATACGGCCCTACACACGGGGGTGCCCGTGGCCATGTGGAAGCCAGGGGATGAACCATGGGCGTGCCACTAGCCGTGCACGACATAGAAAAAAATTCTTTTCCCAACACGGGTGGCGATAATAGTCCACGCCTGTGCCGATGCCCCGTGCGAGGTTACTGACTTGTCAAGCACGGGCTGCCTTTCAACCGTGCCAACATTCTGATTTATCAAACACGAGAGAAGCACGCCCTTATTGAATGGCCATGTGAAGAAAGACACGGGCGTGCCACGACACCCACGGCCATGCCCGAACACCCTGAATGCGTTTAAAATTCAAAATCCCAAAACACGGGCTATATCTCTATTTAAACCTCATTCCCCATTTTTCTAGTTGTCTTTTATTTTCCATTATTTGTTTTTGTTTTTATTTTATTTCATCATTATTTTTTATTTTATTTTATTTTATTTTCTTCTTCTTATTCTTTATGATAGTTAGATTTAGCTTAGGATACAATAAAACTAAGCCGACTACTTCGAGGATTCAATTTCAAACGGTTCGAGACGCTTCCCCACGTTCACCTCCAATCTTATCCGGTTTCTTTTCATAGACTTCATTCAAAAATTCAGGAAGTGTTACTTCTCCCCTTCTCTTTTGATTTTATTATTACATAATTGTTTATCTATCTTTGCACATTGAGGGTAATGTACATCTTAAGTGTGGGGGGTAAAAGTACCTAACTTTTTGCGTTATTCTCAAATCCTGAATTTAGTCTTGTTTTTAAGTAATTTTCTCATATTACTAATTGGGATAAAATTTCTAATGATTTATGATTTTTATTGATATGTTTTGGATTAAGTTATTGATAATTGTGCGGTGATGATTAAATTTTAAAAGAATACTAGAGAATCAAGCATAATAAATCTATTTTTCAAAAAATTAGAATTTGATAGGTTATTGAATTGAATTTGAATACCACCCTGAAGTTCAAAATTTATAATGATTGATGTCAACACCCATAATTTTTTGTGAGAATTTGAGCCTTATAGAGCATATATTCTTTTTCATGCTCACTTTAATTGATTATGAGTGTGTCAACTTTGAATTGTTATTCTAAATCTTGCCTCGTTTATGCATGTCGAGACCACATTAATGATTTGATATACTGAAATGATAAAGACACCTAGGTTTTAACCCATTCACTCCACTAAAAAGCCTACCTACATAAATAACCCCTGCTAAACCTATTTGATCCTAACAACCCTTTTTATTGAATTATCCTTTTGATATTAACCCAAAACCCTTTGTATTTGTTATCAACATTCTTTTGACTACCCCTCTATCGAGAATTGATTTGATCAGTTGTCGAATTAGGTTATTTCAATTATCAAAATTCCTTCTATTATGTTTTTTTTTAGTTTGTTCTTAAAAAAATCCAAGTTTATTCAATATTAGTAGTATATAAAAGAGCTTAGAGCATTTAAACTCCAATTATTGAAGAAAAAGCTCGTATTAAAGTATTATCAAATTTCAAGTGATGAAAATACTCCTTATTATAGAGTAATTATCAATAGTGGTATTATTAGTTTTATTCAAGTAAATATTCATATTTAGTTCGGTGTTTCTAGTTTGGTAATTTGTCAAGTCGGTCTCGATTCTAACCTCTAATTCAAATTTGTATCCACACCCTTAACCTTAGCCCGTTACAACCTCGATAAAGACCTTTTGATCTGTGTATCATCTCATATACAGTGGTAGAGATTTGATTTTCAAGCAAGCCTATGGGATTAACTTTTCAAGGACTCTTGAGTGCCTTATTGTGAACCTTAAACACTTTTGAGTGATTTGAGTGAATCTTTAGTGAGGATGTCAGTCTTTGTCGGTTTTGAATCAAGGGTAATTATTCAGATAAAGGGAGACACCTATGTTTTCGTACTACAAAGGTATGACTTATCGTAATTGAATCTTTAGGACTCTTTGAGTTAAATTATCCATGTATAAAATATCTATGAATTATGATGAGACTTATCGATAGGAATTATGGATTGTGGAAAGTTTGTTTTAATTGTAAGTTGAGAATTTTGCTTGAGGACAAGCAAAAGCTTAAGTGTGGGGGTATTTGATAAACCGTAAAAGTAACATATTTTAATCCCACATTTAGGATGCTTTTGGATGATTTATCCCTAATTTATATAAAAAAGGTGCTCTTAATTCTTTCTTTTCATGTCTTATACTCAGGAAAGCACCCAAGTATAAAAAAATGAGAAACGGGCTTAAAACGGACCAAATTGGGCCAACCCGAGAAGACGACACGGCCTGGACTTCATGTCACATGGTCGTGCCTTACCATCCATCTAGAACACGGCCTGTCCCCGATTTACACGGCCGTTCGTCGTCAAAAAAAAGCCCAACACAACCCAGGCACGGTTGCATGGCCGCGCCCCAGTCGACAGACCCGAAGCACGACTTGAACCCCGACTTACAAGGCCGTGCCACGGCTATGCCACGGCCGTGCCTCAATCAACAGAATCAACACACGGCCTGAAGTCAACTTACACGGGCGTGCCCCATGGCCGTGCCCCTACTACGGAAATGAGAAATTTCACTCGGATTTGGATACTTAGAGGCAAAGAAACACATTCCTAAGTCTACTTAAATATTCTAGGAGGAAATTCTACTTGAATTAGGATACTTAGGAGCCAAGTAAAGCATCTCAAATCCTATATAAACACCCAAGGTAGCAACTAAAAAAGAGGGGAGTTCGGCAGAAGCCGAAATGACGGTTTTTGGCAGAGGCTTTTGCCGAAGCTTTCATATTTTAGGGAATCACTTGAAGATAGCCAGTTGATCCATCTCAAGAAGGGAGCTCCATTCAAGACGGAGGATCTCTCCTTCAATTCTTTCATGGAGTTTTAGGGATTTCTTATGTTTTTTTTATATTTTTTTCTTGAGATGTTTTCTTATTTAGTTATGAACTAAACCCTTCAGATACCTGAAGGGGATGAAACTTATGATGGATTTTGTTATTTGATTTCTAAATTATATGAGAAGAACTTAGTTTGTTCTTAATTATGTTACTTAATTTAATCTGATGTGCTTAGGTGGAGCAGAAATAGACCCTACCTAAGAGTAGATCTAGCATAATTGAGCGGAGTTGATCGGGTGCCTAGAGATAGGGTTACGAGATTTTTCCAGATTAGGATGAAATATAATATGGGAATCCATTGATCGATTTACTGCTTCCTTAAGGGGTTATTATAAGAGAATGAGAGTTCCACTAATTAACCTAAGGTTAGACGTTATTCGTCTCAAGAGAGGGTTTAATATAGGTTAGGGAGTCTCACGGATCAAGCTAAGTAAAGAAATCATATGGTTTGGGGAATAAATGATAAGTGAAGTCATAGGTGGATTCTTCCTGAGGGTATCATCTTCATCAACTGAGTTTTCCTAAAGTATTTCTCCAATTCATTCTTTTGTCTTTGCATTTAGTTTAGTTTTTCATTAGTTTAATAAACCAATCACTCCATATTTCAGGCTAAATAATAGAAAGAAAGTGAGTAGTAGTACTTTTAGGTTCCCTTGGGTTCGATAAGATATTCTTGCCTAAATTATACTACTGTTCGATAGGTGCACTTGCCTCTATCGTTGTCATAGTTAGTCTACAGGTTCGATCATTCTTTTTATAAATTTTAAAACTTGATCGTTTGACACGATCAATGATAATGGAAGATGGGTTTTCGATTAAGATGGTATTCTGAAAATATCTTCCGGGTATTTTCATAAGTTATTCACGACTTTCGAAGATGGAAACGCTTCACACATATTCAACAAGGTACAATGCAAGATTTCAAATGAAATGAATGTACAACTATTAAAACCATTTTCTGAAGAGGAGACTTGGGGTGTAGTCAAAGATATGGAGCCACTTAAGGCTCCAGGGGTTGACGACTTTACAGCCTTTTTCTTTCAGAAATATTGACATATCTTGGGCCCGGAGGTTACCTCTTACTATTTTGATGTGCTTTGAGGTGATGCTGCGGTCGAGGATATTAATGCCACACATATTGTTTTGATTCCTAAGGTTAGTAAACCGCGTACTATTATGAAATTTAGACAATTAGCTTTTGTAATGTTATATACAAGATTATTGCTAAGGTCATTGTAAACAGAATAAATGGTTTTTTAAATCTATGTGTACAAGAGGCTTTCATACCGGGATGACAAATTTCTAACAATGTGTTGGTTGCCTATGAGATCCTAGACATTTTGAAAAGAAACAAATGGGGCAAGAAAGGTAACTTTACTCTCAAGCTCGACATGGGTAAGACTTATGACAGAGTCGAGTGAGATTTCTTGGTAGGGATGATGTTAAAGTTGGGCTTTCATGTAGACTAGATGACTTTTGTAACGCCCTGATTATTTTATTTTTGCTTCTGGAAATTTTTGACACAAATATTTGTTTGCTTCAATGGTTATGTGATCTAGGTGTGTGTGTGAGGTCCCAAGTTCAAGTCTTACCTTTGACAAATTTTGTTATTTTTGGATTCAAGCCTCATCAATGTTCTGTGGACTTATACTTAATTGTTGTAATTTCATGTCAGAATGAGCCCACTGGTCCAAGTGGTAAGGGAATTGGCGTGTTGGTGGTCATGTGTTCGAATCCCAGTGTGAACGTAAGAATTTATTTTTGCTCGGTTTCCTGAAGGAGTTTGGATGGGATTCGGATTCTGAGTTAGTAGGTGGTTATGGATTTGGATGTAGTGGGATTTGGGTTAATCTATTTTCCCAAAAATTTCTCCTGCTAAAAAAATGACGTCCACATTTCTTCCTCCATTTTTCCCTTTTCTTTTCAAATAGAATTTTTCTCTTTTCTTTCCCGTTTTAACAAAGACTGTTCTTCTTTTTTCGAGGTTTTGAAGCATTGTGTTTTTACGTTCGGTAAGTAAGAGGTTTTTACTCGAATTGTGAATCCTTCTTTTAATCCAATAGAGTGATGTGGATTTTTCCCATTAATGTTGAACTCGTGTTTTGGCAACAACGAGGCACCTTGATCATGATTCTCCTCTTGCAGAATCGTAGTCAACCGTTTGGAGTGTTGGGGTAAGCAATGAACGTTGATTTGAGTTATTAAGGTTTCAATTCTCATTTTAATCGTGTTTTAAGACTGATTCTGAGTGTTGGTATGCCGATTGTTAGCTTCTGGAGTGTTTATATTTGCAGTAGCATCAAAATCGTACCAGGTGTGTGCCCGAAACGTAAAAAATAAAGCTTCGGTAAAAGTCAAAAAATGAAACTGTCGACGCCACGTGAGCGTATGGTCCCCCGTATGGGAGGCCGTATGCAAGAACACGGCCATGTGATCGACGAAGGCATCGACGTGCGTAGCACACGATCGTGTGGTGGTTCTAGTGTGGCCGTGTGGGCCACACGGGCTAGGCTAAGTTGGGCGTATGGGCCCACACCAGAATGTGGGCCCATTATACTAAATTTTTCCTTAGGGTCGCACGGGTCGCTCCAATCAACTGTGGGCCTACTGTAGGGTCAGCAAGGGCTAATGTGGTGTGTAGGGATGGATAGGTGTTTTTAACCGCACATAGGGGTGATGGGATGGTTGGAGCTGGTGTGTAAAGGATGGGGGTAGGACTTTACATATCTGTTATCTTATCTGTACATCCATATATGTAACTGTATCTGAGATGGGCAAAAGCCCGATTCTGTATCTAATTGTCTGAAATGTTTCTGTATGTTTTCTTGCCTACTCTTGTTAGATTACATACTGAGTTTACGTAAACTCACATCTGTTTGTTTATTCTGTCAAGTAATCCCCAGATTTAGGCGGAGCGGAGCAAAGCGGCAGAGACACAGTAGTGATCACTATATCGTAAAATTGATCAACTTAGCACTTTTGGTTTATTCTAAAATTTTGAACTTACTGGAGAGTTGTAATTTTTTGGGGACTCTCTGGACTTTATGATTTTTAACTGTGGTTTTTGGTTTGTTTATAATTGGCATGCCATGATAAACTATTTTATGCAATCTAAGATTTTGACTATAACGAGGTTTTTCCTAAAAACAAATCAGATTTAAAAAACATAACAATTTGTTAAGCTTCTGCTGTAAAATAGGTTTTTGCAAATAAACCAACTAATTAACTTTTTCAAAAATAGAGATGAGTTTATAACCAAAATAATTTTACGTAAATAAGTCCATTCCTTGTGACATCACCTGATTCAACCATAACGTCTAGGTCAGGTTTGGGGTGTTACATTTAGTGGTATCAGAGCCAGATTACAAAACTCAGTTGTTAATTTTGGGTTCCAAAATTATGTTTTAAAAAGAATTGGTTTTCAAATATCTTGAAAATTTTAAAAAGTATGTGGTACACCGAGTCTCCGGTGTTGATCTTGTAAGTATTTCTGTATTTAGATAGAACAGTTCTGAAACACTATAGTTAGTACCCCTTTTAAACTATACTGAAATAGTTAGAAGACTGAAACTTCTGAAAACATTTCTGAACTTCTGATAAATTATGCATAAAACATCTGTAATGTATATAAAATTTGAATTTCACTATGAGGGCTCGTGGAACACAAGGACGTAGAATTTGTAGCCGTGGTAGAGGCCGTAAGGGGGCTCGAGCTTAGTCTTCCTCTCTGGGCAATATGCTAAATCTAGATATGAGTAAGACACCAGTTTCACTTACTACTGAGACTGGGTCTCAGAGTTGTTCGGTTGGGAACGATGCACTGTCCTAGGCCATGTTGAAGATATTGGAGAGAGTTACTGGACCCCATTCTGGTTCTGGAGGCTGAGGGTCGATAACTGAACGATTCCGATCTAATGGTACTGAGCTATTTAGGGGTGTCACTAGAGTCGCCCCTAATGTGGTTGCGTATTAGTTGGAGGCCACGGAGAGGATTATGAATGATCTAGACTGCACTCCTGAGAAGAAATTGAAAGGTGCAGTCTCTCTGCTTCGTGATGAGGCTTATCAGCTGTGGTTGATGGTTGAGGAGGGTACTCAGCCTAATCGATTGAGTTGGGACTTTTTAAGACCACCTTCCAGAGTAAGTAGTGAGGGCGAGCTATGTGGATGCTCGTAGGCGTGAGTTCATGAACCTCATGTAAGGTGATAGGTCTGTGGTCGAGTATGAAGCCAAATTTCTGAGGTTGAGCCGCTACGCTTGAGGCATGGTAGTATCTGAGTATGAAAGGTGCGTTCGGTTTGAAAATGGCTTAAGAGATAATTTGAGGGTATTGATTGCTCCACAGAGGGAGCGAGAGTTTGCTGTTTTGGTTGAGAAGGCGAAGATCGCTAAGGATATTAAGCAAGTGGAGTGCCAGAATAGAGACTGAGTGAGAGGCAAGAATAAGAGGGAATCAGAGCCCTCTAGTTCTGTTTCGAGGCCTAAGAAAAAGGCCAGATCTGATGGGCCGGTTAGACTGGGGTGCCTATTGCTTCTATTAGGATTCAGTCATGTAGTGACTGTGGTAGGCGCCATCCAAACGAGTTTTGAAGGATGATAGGGGCTTGTCTGAGGTGTGGGTCTCTTAAGCACTGTATTAGGGACTGTCCACAGCGACAGATCAGATGCAAGCTTCAGCTTCGAGTTCTGTACTGCCTTAGAGGGCAGTTTAGCAGCCACTTAGGGGCGTGGTCAAGCTAGGGGTAGTAATGGTATGGGTCGGCAGAGAGCACCGGGCAGAGGTGTTGGACAGACTGAGGCAAGGTAGCCTGCACTTGTTTATGCTGCTCGACATCGAGAAGATAGAGATGCTCCAGATGTTATCACCTATACATTTCTTATATTTGATGTACCTTATACTACTCTAATAGATAAAGGTTCTACACACTCATACGTAGCTAGTACTGTATCTGAAAACTTAGGGGTTTCTGTGGAGAGCACTTCGAGTGAGGTTACTGTACTTAGTCCATTGGGGTAATCTGTTCGGGTTAGTAAAGTCTATAAGGATGTTCCGTTAGAGGTACAAGAGACTTCTGACAAATTTGATGAAGCTTTCATTTGGGGAGTTCGACTTGATTTTGGGTATGGACTATTTGGTCAAGCACCGAGTTAGTTTAGACTATACGACTAAGAGGGTCGTTTTGATGACTGAGGATGATAAGGAGGTGGTTGTGATTGGCGAGCGTTGGGATTATCTGTCAAACGTGATCTCCGCTCTAGTGGCTGAAAAACTGGTTTGAAAAGGGTGTGATGCATATTTAGCTTACTTCAGTGTTTCGATTTCTAAGGACTCTTCTGTCGGGATATCAGAACTGTGAGAGATTTTTTTGATGTCTTTCTTGAGGAGTTACTGGGTTTACATTTGAACCGAGAGGTTGAGCTTGGGATTGAGCTTCTTTCGGGTACAGCTCCGGTGTCCATCGCTCTCTTTCGAATGGTACCAAAGGAGCTTATAGAACTTAAGGCTCAACTGCAAGAACTTCTGGACCGCAATTTTATTAGTCCTTGTGTGTCTCGTGGTGGGCACCAGTTTTGTTTGTTAAGAAAAAGGATGGGACTATGAGAATGTACATCGACTATTGGTAGCTGAATAAGTTGACGATGAAGAATAAGTATCCGCTTCTGAGGATTGACGACTTGTTTGATCAATTTAGAGGGGCTTCGGTGTTCTCTAAGATTAATCTTCAATCTAGGTATCATCAGTTGAGAGTTAAGGAAGTTGATCTCCATAAGACTGCATTTAAGACTCGTTGTGGATATTACGATTCCTAGTTTTGCCTTTGGGTCTGACGAATGCTCCGGATGCATTCATGGATCTGATGAATCGAGTGTTTTAGATTTATCTAGATCAGTTCATCATGGTTTTCATCGACGATATTCTGGTTTACTCTAAGACTGAGGATGAGCATGATGAACATCTTAGAGTAGTGCTTCAAATTCTCTAAGAAAAGTAACTCTACGCTAAGTTTAGCAAGTGTGAATTCTGGTTGCGAGAGGTAACCTTTCTAGGGCACGTGGTTTCTGCTGAGGGGATTCATGTTGATTCTCGAAAGATTGAGGCTGTACTGGATTGGAAATAGCTTAAGACCGTGTCTGAAATCCATAGTTTTCTAGGTCTAGTGAGTTATTATCGACTCTTTGTTGAGGGATTTTCTCTGATTGCAGCTCCTCTTACTAAGCTTCTACGTAATGGTGTCCCTTTTGTCTAGACTGATACACAGCAAGAAAGCTTTGAGAAGCTCAAGTCTGTTCTGACTCAGGCTCCTGTTCTGATATAGTTTGAATACGGTAAGGAGCTTGAGGTATACAGTGATGCGTCGCACGTTGATTTGGGTTGCGTTCTGATGCATGATGGTAAGGTTGTGGCTTATTCGTCCCGTCAGCTTAAGACACATGAAGGGAACTATCCGGCGCATGATCTCAAGTTGGCTGCGATGGTCTTTGCGTTGAAAATCTAGAGGCATTATCTATATGGTGAGAGGTATATCATCTACACTGATCATGACAGCCTCAAATATCTCCTTACTTAGAAGGAGTTAAACCTTAGGCAGCGGCGATAGATTGAGCTACTTAAATATTATGATTGCACCATTGAGTATCATCCTGGTAAGGCTAATATGGTGTCTGATGCTCTAAGTCGAAGAGCGATGTCTGATTTGAGAGCGGTGTTTGCTCGACTCAATCTGTTTTATGATAGGAGTTTGTTAGCTGAGTTACAAGTTAAGCTAACTTGGATTGATCAGATTCAAGATAAGCAGTTAGTGGATGAGTCTTTGGGCTTGCGATTTCGATGGATTGAGAGTGGTACTACTTCTGATTTTGGGTTAAATAGTGATGGTGTGTTATGTTTTTTAGGACGAATCTGTGTACCGAATGATTCGAATTTGAGGCAGTCGATTTTGAAGGAGGCACATAGTAGTCCATATGCTATGCATCCCGGTGGTAATAAGATGTATCACGATCTCCGTGAACTGTACTAGTGGCCGGGTTTAAAGCGTGAGGTTACTAATTTTTTTTCTCATTATCTGATATGCCATCAAGTTAAGGCTGAGCACCAATTGCCTTCAGGATTATTGCAGCCAGTTAATATTCCCTTATGAAAATGGGAACAAGTGACGATGGACTTTGTTTGTGGGTTACCCTTGACACCCACTAAGAATGATTTTGTTTAGGTCATCGTGGATCGATTGACCAAGTCTGTTCACTTCATTCCGGTTCAGACGGACTATTCTCTACAAAAGTTAGAAAAGCTTTATATCTCTAAGATAGTTAGATTGTATGGGGTTTCCAGTGTCGATTATTTCTAATAGTAATCCTCGTTTCACTTCTCGATTCTGGAAGAAATTACACGAGGCTCTGGGTTTGAGATTGGACTTCAGTATTGCGTTCCATCCTCAAATCGATGGTCAATTTGAGAGGGTGATTTAGATACTGGAGGATATACTTGGGAGTTGTGTGATCGACTTTCGAGGAGTTGGAAGGATTATCTGTCGCTAGTAGAGTTCTCCTACAATAATAGTTTCTAGGCTAGCATCCAAATGGCACCTTAGGAGGCCCTGTATAGTCGTAAGTGTCGCACTCCGCTGTGTTGGACCGAGTTGGGTGAACGTCAAGTTCTGGGTCCTGATTTGGTTTCTGAGACTGAGGATAAAGTTAGAGTGATTCGGGATCGACTAAAAGCAACTTCTGATAGACAAAAATCCTATGCAGATCTGAAGAGGCATGATATTGTGTACTCTGTGGGGGACTTCATCTTTCTTAAGGTTTCTCCGTGGAAGAAAGTTCTGATGTTCGGTCATAAGGGCAAGCTAAGCCTTAAGTTTATTGGGCCATATCAGACTCTAAAGTGTGTGGGACCAGTCGCTTATCAGTTGGAGCTACCTCCAGAGTTAGACCATATCCATGGTGTATTTCACATTTCAATGTTAAGGCGGTATCGGTCGGACACATCTCACGTTGTCTTTATTGAGGAGATCGAGGTTGGACCATATTTGACGTTTGAGGAGGAGCTGATTCATATTATGGATCGTGACACTAAGGTTCTGAGGAGGAAGTCTATCCCTTTAGTGAAGGTTCTATGGCAAAATCATGGTACTGAACGTGGGAACCTGAGGACTCGATGCGTCAGCAGTATCCTCATCTGTTCTGATCAGGTAAATTTCGAGGTCAAAATTTCTTTTAGGGGGTAGAGTTGTAATGCCCTGATTCTTTTATTTTTGCTTCTGGAAATTTTGGACATAAATATCTGTCTGCTTCAGTGGTTATGTGTTCTGGGTGTGTGTGTGAGAGGTAACAAGTTCAAGTCTTACCCTTGATAAATTTTGTTATTTTTGGATTCAAGCCTCATCCTTGTTCAGTGGGCTTATATTTAATTACTGTAATTTCATGTTAGAATGAGCCTACTGGTCCAAGTGGTAAGGGAATTGGTGTATTGGTGGTCTGTGTTTGAATCACAGCACGAGCGTAAGAATTTATTTTTGCTCGGTTTCCTGATGGAGTTTAGATGGGATTGGGATTCTGAGTTAGTGGGTGGTTATGGATGTAGATGTAGTGGGATTTGGGTTAATCTATTTTTCCCAAAAATCGCTCCTACTAAAAAAACTGACTTCCACCTTTCTTCCTCCTCTGTTTTTCCCTTTTCTTTTCAAATAGAATTTCTCTTTTCTTTCCCGTTTTAATAAAGACTGTTCTTCTTTTTTTTTTGGGGTTTCAAAGCATTGTGTTTTTACGTTCGATAAGTAAGGGGTTTTTGCTCGAATTGAGAGTCATTCTTTTAATCCAATAGAGCGATTTGGATTTTTCCCTTTAATGTTAAACTCGTGTTTTGGCAGCACTAAGGCGTCTTGATCGTGATTCTCCTCTTGCGAAATCGTAGTCAATCGTTCGGAGTGTTGGGGTAAGTGATGAACGTTGATTTGAGTTATCGTAGTTTGAGTTCTCGGTTTATTCATGTTTTAAGACTGATTATGAGCGTTGGTATGCCGATTGTTAGGTTTTGGAGTGTTCGTATTTGTAGCAGCATCAAAGCCCTACCAGGTGTGTACCCGAAATACAGAAAACGAAGCTTCGAAAAAAGCCAAAAAATAAAACTGTCAATGCCACATGGGCGTGTGGTCGCCAGTGTGGTAGGCCGTGTACGAGAACACAACTGTGTGGTCGATAAGGGCATAGTCGTGCGTAGCACACGACCGTGTGGTGGTTTGAGTGTGGCCGTGTGGGCCATATAGGCTAGGCCAAGTTGGGCGTGTAGACTATACAGGGCGTGTGCCCACACGGGTATGACACACAAGCGTGTGAATTTTGGGCCAGGCCATGTGGGCCACACGGGCAGGCCAATCTGTGCGTGTAGGCCACACGGGTGTGTGGGCCTATTATACTAAAATTTTTCCTAGTGTAGCACAGGTTGCTCCAATCGACTATGGGCCTACCGTAAGGTCAGTAAGGGCTAATTAAACTCTATGCTATGTGATTCTGATAGACTGATCTAAGTAGGATATTAATGTATGACTTTTTATACTGATACATGTGAATCTGTTATTTATATTAAGCATGTGGAGCATGTGTTGTCTGACAAATCTATATCTAATTTCTGCATCTGTTATGGGGTGGGTTTTATATAAATGCGGAGAAAGTGTTCTGTATAGCGATCATCGCCTATTTTTCTGGTAGCTTGGCTACACTATATCTGATACGTGTCGTAATGACACAATGTGGTGTGTGGGATGGGTAGGTGTTTTTAACCCCACATATGGTGTGATGGGATGGTCGGAGCTGGTGTACAGAGGATGGGGTAGTACTTTGCATATCTGTTATCTGATCTGTACATCTATATCTGTAACTGTATCTGGGATGGGAAAAAGCCCGATTCTGTATCTGTTTGTCTAAAATGTTTCTGTATGTTTGCTTGCCTACTCTTGTTGGATTACACACTAAGTTTATGTAAACTCAAATCTGTTTTTATGTTCTGTCAGGTAATCCCCAAATTTAGGCGGATCGAAGCGGCGGAGACACAATGGTGATCACTATATCGTAAAACTGATAAACTTAGTACTTTTGGTTTATTCTAAAATTTTGGACTTTTTGGAGAGTTTTTTTGGGGACTCTATGGACTTTATGATTTTTATTTGTTGTTTTTGGTTTGGTTATAATTGGTATGCCATGATAAACTGTTTTATGAAATCGACAATTTTGACTATAACTGTAACACCCCAAACCCAGCCCAAACACTACAACCGGATCTGGTATGTCACTAAGGAAATTTTGTAAAACATGTCGCCTTTTCAAAAAATATTTTGGTAAAGTTTAACCTTTTATTCGGGAAAAATTTATAATTTATAGTTTTAAATAAAATATGCCTTTATCTACTTATTATCCATATAGAATAAATATAATAAAATTCCCCAAAAAAATAGCCTTGTGCCGTCCACTTCCTTAATCCCTAATGCCAAATTTAACTAACTTAAATTAGGAGATTTGGGCTCCTTAAAACTTAAAATTTGGGCCCTAACACTTAAATTAACTCATTCCACATATTCACCCATTAAACGATAGGCCCAAAAATTTAGGATGTTACAGCTTCTACCTTCCTTAAAGAAATTTCGTCCTCTAAATTTCCAACTAACAAGAAATCATACTACCTAAGTCTCACCACTATGCTTTCATCACAAGACTCTACTTCTAAAGCCAAAATAAACACTTAGTATACTATGGTAGGTACGCACCATTATTCTGGATCAAGCATCTTCATCCCCTTGTACTCATTCTTTCGATCGACGTTTATCTGATTAAGAATTTTATGAATAATTAATTCTTCCCACTTATTAACCGCGAACAATCTTATGTAAAATCATTTTGATAGTAATTCTTTCGAATTCAGATTTATGCCTACAGGTTTCAGTCTCAAGTCTATTCCTTCTAGTTTTGAAGCTACGTTCATACATTCACTAATCACATACAAATAGCATCCATGAACCTACATTCCACACGTAGGGGTGTTTTCGTCATTTTACTACCCAGGGTATTTTCGTAATTTTATCCTACAGGGGTATTTTCATAATTTTTCAAAATAAGGTTCCAAGTGATTTGGCGAAATAAGGGTATTTTGGTGATTTTCCAACTCGGGGATTTTCGGTAATTTTGAAATCTGGGGGTATTTCAATAATTTTCCAAGTCTAGGGTATTTCGATAATTTATAAATCCAGGGTATTTCGATAATTTAGAAATCTGAGGGTATTTCAATAATTTTGAAATTTAGGGGTATTTCGATAATTTTAAAATCTAGGGGTATTTCAGTAATTTTGAAATCTGGGGATATTTCATAATTTTGCCAATCAAGGGTATTTTGGTCATTTACAAATCAAGGGTAATTTGGTAATTTTACAAATCGTGGATATTTTGATGTTGTTGTTGTTGTTTTTGTTTTCTATGGAAAAATTCGCTGACTTCAGAATCGGGGTATATTTGCAAATCATGGGTTTTTTTTTTCAAAATAAGGATATTTTAGCAATTTTGTGAGAAAACAGGTGGCTGGTCCCTTTCGGGTTTTAATTATAAGTTTTGGCACATTAACACGCCCTCATGGTTAGGGTGAGCAAATACTAACACTGTGTAGGATTCGGTGAAGAGGAGGTGAGTCACTAGGATTGCTTAAATACCAAGCTCTCCCCGAATCCAATCCTAAACATGCGTATGCTTGTTGCCACACCCCGATTTGGCAACTAGTTCACGTGGATTTGTTTCGTAAATTAAGTCTTATGGAATTTAAGAAATTGTTTAAGTTGTTTATAGTCCATCAAAGTCTAATTAAACTAGCCACGTCCCATAAAGCCCATCAAGCCCACATATATATATCACACAATGGTTTAGAGTACTTACCTGGCGGACTTGGGCCGGAGACGCAGGTGCCATGCCGAGCCAACAAACCTGTTATCATTTAAAAAAAAAACAACATGCAAGTTTCAAAAGCCCTCCTTTTAAAAACGTTTTGAGCCCAAAAACCCTAAAGTCGAGTTTTGAATTGGGCTCTGATACCAATTTGTAACACCCCAAACTCGACCCAAACACTACAACCGGATCTGGTATGTCACTAAGGAAATTTTGTAAAACATGTCGCCTTTTCAGAAAAACATTTTGGTAAAGTTTAACCTTTTATTCGGGAAAAATTTATAATTTATAGTGCTAATGTGCCTTGGATGATCCACATCTCAGGGTCAGGCGCTGATGAGCACATTGAACTATCCATGTGGCTGAGAGCCTTCACACCCGTGCACAACGACGCAATTATTAGGGGTGCGCTCTACCATCGAGCTAATAGCCGTCGTGCGTGCCTCCGCTGGGGCCCACTATGCCAAAAGTGAGAGAAACCCCATCCCTCTCTTTCCTTTTTACGCCCATTTATCTGCTTATTATCCACATAGAATAAATATAATAAAATTCCCCAAAAAAATAGCCTTGTGCCGTCCACTTCCCTAATCTCTAATGCCAAATTTAACTAACTTAAATTAGAAGATTTGGGCTCCTTAAAACTTAAAATTTGGGCCCCTAACACTTAAATTAACTCATTCTACATATTCACCCATTAAACGCATAGGCCCAAAAATTTAGGATGTTACAATAACGAGGTTTTTCTTAAAAACAAATCAGATTTAAAAAACGAAACGATTTGTTAAGCTTCCGCTGTAAAATAGGTTTTTGCAAATAAACCAACTAAATAACATTTTCAAAAATGGAGATAAAGGATATGAGTTTATAATCGAAATAATTTTATGTAAATAAACTCATTCCTTGTGAAATCACCAGATTCAACCATAAAGTATAGGCCGAGTTTGGGGTGTTACAACTTTGATCATGAGATGTGTCGCTTCTGTAACATACACAGTGGGTATCAATGGTGGCTGTAGTGATAGTTTTGTGCCATCTAAAAGATTATGACATGGAGACCCACTTAGTCATTATCTCTTTCTATTATGTGTTGAAAGATTATAAGCAATTCTAATATATGCTCAAGAGAACAATTTGATACAGAGGGTTCAAATAGGGAGAGGGCGTATGACCATTAATCACTTATTTTTTTTGCTGATGATAGTATCCTTTTTAGGGAAGCTATGATAGAAGGAGCAAAGAATATTCATAAGGTGATATGGGAATATGAGAGCTTTTAGTCAACTGGTTAACTATGATCAGTCATTGATATGCTTCGAGGCTAATATGGCAGAAGGGGACAGAAGCATCGTAAGTAGTACTTTGAGGGTTCGAGAGTTTTTGAACCTTGAAAAATATCTTGGCTTGTCATGATGGTAGGGAGGAGTAAAAAGGGGGCTTTTATGTAACACCCCAAACCCTACCCATGAGTCCTGAATTTGATCCGGTATGTCACCGGGTAAAATAATTTGAGTCATTTTGAAATTCGTGAAAACTTGATAAAATTGGGCTAAGGTATTTAAAACGGGTTTGAAAACTCAGTTGGGCCTTTTATAAATACAGCTTGGGCTTTATAAACCCTTTTGAAAACATTGATCATGTATCATTTTAAAATCATCAAAGTGATAGTTGACTTAGTTTATTTTTGTTACCCGATGGTAACATCTTTTAAAACCCGTAGAAATTTATTAAGTTTGAAAATTATTTTAATCGCCATTTATCAATTGAAAATTTCATTTGTAACATAACATAAGCAAAATAAAGAAAATAACATCCACAAAATAAATAGCGGCCTTATTACATCCCAAATTAAAGATACTTAGGAAATAAAATAATTAAACTTAACGAAAACATAATTTAATTCCAACATTAGCATGGCCGCCGAGTCCTCTCCGGCTCCATCTCCGCGATTTACTCATCTACAAAATGTTAAGGAAGGGTGAGTCACCAAGATTCAGTGTAAATCCCTACCCGTAAAATACAACTCATACACAATTTATCAATTAAACATGCACATGCAACCCAACTAGCCATCCATACTCCTTTTCTACCCCGTGTGGTCAAAACCATGATGACTTAAAGTCACAATTTAAATGATAGGGCCAACCCATCGTGTGGTCAAAACCATCGATGACCATAGGTCACAAAATATCAAGTGTGGTCAAACCATCGGTGGTACCAAACCACCGGACTTAGTCGCAAATATTCAATCGCTAGGTCAAAACCATCGATGACCGTAGGTCACAAATAATCTGATGGGGCCAACCCATCTTGTGGTCAAAACCACCGACGATATCCATATTTCATCCCTCCTCTCATCAATCCCACCATCACATGCTTTAGTAAAAATTTTCATAAATCATATCATAGCATTTAATCATCATGTGATGGCATGCAAATCATATATCAAAAGTCACAAATTTAGGGACTTACCCGACTCCATGTTTAAGCCCACAAGCATATCATAGATCACTACCAAAATTTATACATAAGACAATAAATTCGCAAGTTTAACAATAAAGTGTGTAAGGAGTTTACACACCTATTTCTACCGGAATTCCTAGATCCCGAAGATCCGATCTACAACACTAGATTTTTGTCCCTTGAATGGATTTGATTTCCAATCAAATCCCGAAGCCTAACTTAGTCCCTAAATCCATGGCATACGTTAGTTTCGACATTTAATCATAGACTTTTTAATTGAAAGGCCTTTGGCCGAATGTGCTTACCAACTTTCCTTGGAAAATAATTCCTAAAGCTTCCTTACAATCGCTTAGACATAATGTTATAACCATAGATCTTTATCCAACAAAATGTAACATTCGACGAGATCCACTTACCTCTTCTAACCGATTGAAGAAAAAGAGCACCCTTTGCTTTGATGTTCGCCAAAACTACACCAAATCGGGAGGAGTAGATTCGCTAAGGAAAACAAGAGATGATGCTGGAATTTTGAGTGATTTTGGGTAGTTTGTCTAAGGAGATTTTAAGCAAGGTGGTAGGGTTTGGCTAATGGAGGAAGAAAAGATGAAGGAAAAGAAGTAGGGTTCAAAGGGTTTTCTTGTAAAAGAAGAAGAAAAAAAGCTGGAAAATTGAGCAATTGCTTAGGGAATTTCAGAAGAACAAGTGAGAAAAGAAGAGAAAATTGAAGAACTTTTGGCCCTTCTTTGTCAGTAAAAAAAACAATTATGGACAGCCCTAAGGAGTCCCAAAGTGGCCAAATTTTCTTTATTTTGTGATAATTTCAGCCTTGAATTATCACAAAATAAATCTAGCTTTAATCTCCTAATCCCTCAATAATTTAATTATAATTAAACTACTAATAACCCCCTTCCAATTGATTATGAGCAAAAATGCCTTATCTCTTATCAAAATTAGAGTCCAAATGTCGCTAATTCGCTTCCTCACGCCAAAGAATAGGGAAGAAAAAGAGGGGAAAAATAACTGTTGTCGCTATGTTGGCTCGAACCAGCGCTTCAAGCAAAGAAATTTCAATAAGCGCCCAAACCAACTCTTCCACTTAAACTTTCATGCCATAAAGCCCCTTATTTATTTATAAGACCTCCTAGGCCGTTTACCCCAAATATTAAAAATGCAAAAAACGCTTAGCAGCTCGAACTCGCGCCTATCCACCTCCAGCACTCCTAGTGGCGCCCAAGCCACTCCACCCACTGACTTTCTTGTTCAATTCCTCACCAATTATTTTAAGGCTTCCAAGCCAACTCCAACGCCCAAACAAAATGCCACTTGCGTACCATCATGCCTCGAACCTGTGCCCTTGTGACACCCTTTGGATGCACCCAACCAATTGCACCAAGCCTATTCCTTGTGCCATAATTCACCCAAATTCGCCAAAAATTTATTAAAGCCTTATCTCGCCTAGCTCCTCCTTTATGGTACTAAAAGAAAAATATTTTAACACTAGGTCGCCTAACTCCAAGTTATTTTAGACCCTTAAATATGTCAAATAAATCCTAGAATTTAACCCTTCAAGTACACACATGGGAAATTAGCTAAGTTACAAACAACCCCTAATTTGGGGTGTTACAATTCTACCTCTTAAAATAATTTCGTCCTCAAATTACTTACTAACTAATAACCGTACATCTTTACTCACCGACTATGCTATCATGCTAAGACTCGATCTTAAAGAATTATCATGCTTCCTAGACACAATCTCTAAGTTCACAACCAAGGTTTCTGCACTTCCCTAGTAAAACAAGAAAACTCTACAATAATTAAAGCAATTAGGGTATTCTAGAATTAATGAACGCATTGCTGTCACATCCGCACATCTTCCTCCTCGCGACTACCAATTGCATAAACCAACCTTGGTTGCCTCGCCAAGACCTTCAAAGACCTTGGCCACGCCTGCTACCATTTCCATTACCCCTAGTCGCACCTCGACCCTCTCGTGGTTGTTGGTTATCCTTCGTTTCGTGCATGATCCCGACCTTTCGTTCTCATTTAGCCGCCTTCTTAGGATGCCTCTAACCTCGATGCTCCATAGACCCACATTCAAAGCATCCACGATTACCATTCCAACACTCCTCTTGTGAAACTTGCCACACTTATCACACCGTGGCGGCTATTGAGGATTAGCAAAGAAGAAGCCCAGTAGCTTGATCCGACCCACCAAACTTTGACCTCTTTTGTCGATTACTGTGGAACTCGATGGTTCCGAGCTCCTCTTATTCCAATTTCTATCCCGTTCCGCCTAACGGACCGCCTTACTCCTCAAAGAACTTTAGACTTCTCCACAAGGACAACAACTCCTGCTCTGTTGTGGAGCTATCATCATTCTCGGCTCATCTCTCGTGCCATCCTCAAAGTCGACATAAATACCATGCTCTGCAGACCCACAATACCACGAGCATATCTACTTAATCGGAGGAACTCGCCTCATATTCTCACATCGACTTGTTTCCTTGAACCAGTTCAGAAAGCTTTCCTCCGAAGCGCCTACATACCGGTTCCAATATACTTCTTTTGGTAGGCTCTCAAAATTCCCAAGTAAGGTTTTTCGCCACTGCTCCATCCCTTACGGTGAGCCACCACCGATAAGACTCATCCCAAGTAGAGATGATACCTTTAACTTCTCTTCAGGGTGAAATCCAAGTCACCCATAATCCTTTCCGTGGACTCTAATCAATATTCTCATTGATTAGGTGCCACCCGTAAACTCCTCTCGAATACTTCGCTCATAGTCTTGAGTCGTTTCACCACAGATTTACGTTCTCTGACCCGCGCCAAACCTCGCCACTGCTCCAACACCAGTAGTAATCACTCGAGATACTACGCCATTACCACCCTATGGTCTTGAAACTCGATTTTGGTGCTCAGAGATCCCAGATCTCATTTTCAACCCATGACCGGACCTCGCGGGTTCGGCATTGTGGTCATCCTACCTCTACCACTACCACGAGACGGACGCCCACGACCTCTTGAACTCATTCTAACGATCGCGCTTATCTGCTTAAGAATTTTATGTATCAAGACTTTAGTTTCACTTGGTTATCCGCTAAGAAATTTTATGATAGGAGTTTTAGAAGTAGTTCTTTCAGAATCAACCAAACACATGCCTTTCATTCATTCATTCAAAGAGAGTTGTTGATTTCATGGTGATTGTTCTTCCACCACCCGAGGTATTTTCCGTAATTTGTCCCATAAGGGTATTTTCGTAATTTTTCAAAAATATGTGTTCTCGGATGATTTTGTCAAAATTATTTTAAAACTCTTAATTTTTGTATTTTGAAAAATTTTAAAATTCGGGTTGTTTTGTCGATTTTGAAGCTCAGTGGCATTTTGGTAATTTTCACAAATCGGGTGAATTTGTAAAATTTGATGAATCGTGGATATTTCAAAGATTGTAAAACTTTGAGGGCTCTTTTGCTAATTGCACTTTCCAAAATAGGATGTTGCAAAATTTTGAAAGTTGGGGTATTCGTAATTTGTAAGTTAGGCAATTTTGTAATTTTACAAAATCATAACATTTTCAATTTTACGATTTTGGGCACTTTTCATGTGATGAAATTTTTGGATTAAAATCGTGGGTATTTTGGAAATTTCATAACTCAAGGGCATTTTCGTAATTTCACCCCAAGTGGTATTTTAGTAATTTTACATAGTCTGGGTATCTTCACAAAATAATTTCCAAAATTTAGGTTCTAAGTGAATTCACAAAAGAAGGATGTTTTGAAAATTTCTATTTGAAAATTTTTTCCATATGGAGGGTATTTTACAAACTGTGGGTATTTTGGTCATTTTTCATAATTTAGGGTATTTTGGTCTCTTTTTTAAAAAAACTAAAATTTTAATTATTTCCCAAAACAAAACGGCTAGTCCCTTTCGGTTTTAGTTATCGAATTTAGCCTATGAGTGTGTCGTCTCGCCTAGGATGAACTGCTACTACGCACTGTAGGATTCAAGTGAGTAGGAGGTGAGTCACGAGGACGCTTAAATACCGTGCCCCCACCGAATCCAATCCTAGACATGCGATAACGATTGCCACATCCTTTGCTCAAGGACAACTCACGTGGTTTGTTTAGAAAAATTTTTTGTTGGGGTATGCTAGCCCTAGGTTCAACAGCTTACCTAGTAGTCTACGCTCCCATTTTACCCTTCTACCCTCATCCAAAGAATTCACGAAATTGATAGAGGTACTTACAGGCTGATAGGTGCCGAGACTCGGTGCCATGCCGATCAAGCCAAAATAATTTCTCAAACATTATAATAAGGCCTACTATCCAAAAACTAAACATTTTGGGCCTTGGGCCCCACATACCGAAGTTTTGAACTGGCTCGATATCAATTTGTAACACCCCAAACCCGCCCATGAGTCCCGAACGGATCCGGTATGTCACCTGGGTAAAATAATTTGAGTCATTTTGAAATTCGTGAAAACTTGATAAAATTGGGCTAAGGTATTTAAAACGGGTTTGAAAACTCATTGGGCATTTTTTATAAATACAATTGGGCTTTATAAACCCTTTTGAAAACATTGATCATGTATCATTTTAAAATCATCAAAGTGATAGTTGACTTAGTTTATTTTGTTACCCGATGGTAACATCTTTTAAAACCCGAGAAATTTATTAAGTTTGAAAAATTATTTTAATCGCCATTTATCAATTGAAAATTTCATTTGTAACATAACATAAGCAAAATAAAGAAAATAACATCCACAAAATAAATAGCGGCCTTATTACATCCCAAATTAAAGATACTTAGGAAATAAAATAATTAAACTTAACGAAAACATAATTTAATTCCAACATTACATGGCCGCCTCGAGTCCTCTCCGGCTCCATCTCCGCGATTTACTCATCTCGCAAAATGTTAAGGAAGGGTGAGTCACCAAGACTCGTGTGTAAATCCCTACCCGAAAATACAACTCATACAAAATTTATCAATTAAACATGCACATGCAACCCAACTAGCCATCCATACTCCTTTTCTACCCGTGTGGTCAAAACCATCGATGACTTAAAGTCACAATTTAAATGATGGGGCCAACCCATCGTGTGGTCAAAACCATCGATGACCATAGGTCACAAAATATCAAGTGTGGTCAAAACCACGGTGGTACCAAACCACCGGGACTTAGTCACAAATATTCAATCGTTGTGGTCAAAACCACCGATGACCGAGGTCACAAATAATCTGATGGGGCCAACCCATCTTGTGGTCAAAACCATCGACGATACTCCATATTTCATCCCCTCCTCTCATCAATCCCACCATCACATGCTTTAGTAAAATTTTCATAAATCATATCATAGCATTTAATCATCATGTGATGGCATGCAAATCATATATCAAAAGTCACAAATTTAGGGACTTACTCTAATCCATGTTTAAGCCACAAGCATATCATAGATCACTACCAAAATTTATACATAAGACAATAAATTCGAAGTTTAACAATAAAGTGTAAGGAGTTTACACACTGCTTTACCGGAATTCCTAGATCCCAAGATCCGATCTACAACACTAGATTTTTGTCCCTTGAATGGATTTGATTTAATCAAACTCAAGCCTAACTTAGTTCCTAAATCCATGGCATACGTTAGTTTCGCATTTAATCATAGACTTTTTAATTGAAAGGCCTTTGGTCAATGTGCTTACCAACTTTCCTTGGAAAATAATTCCTAAAGCTTCCCTACAATCGGTTTAGACATAATGTTATAACCATAGATCTTTATCCAACAAAATGTAACATTCGACGAGATCCACTTACCTCTTCTAACCGATTGAAGAAAAAGACCACCCTTTGCTTTGATGTTGGCCAAAACTACACCAAATCGGGAGGAGTAGATTCGCTAAGGAAAACAAGAGATGATGCTGGAATTTTGAGTGACTTTGGGCGCTTTGTCTAAGGAGATTTTGGCAAAGAAGGTGGTAGGGTTTGGCTAATGGAGGAAGAAGAAGATGAAGGAAAAGAAGTAGGGTTCAAAGGGTTTTCGCTTGTAAAAGAAGAAGAAAAGAAGCTGGAAAATTGAGCAATTGCTTAGGGAATTTCAAGAACAAGTGAGAAAAGAAGAGAAAATTGAAGAACTTTTGGCCCTTCTTTTGTAAAAAAAAAATTATGGACAGCCCCTAAGGAGTCCCAAAGTGGTTAATTTCTTTATTTTGTGATAATTTCAGCCTTGAATTATCACAAAATAAATCTAGCTTTAATCTCCTAATCCTCAACAATTTAATTATAATTAAACTACTAATAACCCCTTCCAAATTGATTATGAGCAAAAATGCCTTATCTCTTATCAAAATTAGAGTCCAAATGTCGCTAATTTCGCTCCCTCACGCCAAAGAAATAGGGAAGAAAAAGAGGGAAAAAATAACCTGTTGTCGCTATGTCGGGCTCGAACCAATACTTCAAGCAAAGAAATTTCAATAAGCTACCAAACCAACTCTTCCACTTAAACTTTCATGCCATAAAGCCCCTTATTTATTTATAAGACCTCCCTAGGCTGCTTACTCCCAAATATTAAAATGCAAAACGTCGCTTAGCAGCTCGAACTCACGCCTATCCACCTCCAGACTCCTAGTGGCGCCCAAGCCACTCCACCCACCGACTTTCTTGTTCAATTCCTCACCAATTATTTTTAAGGCTTCCCAAGCCAACTCCAACGCCTAAACAAAATGCCACTTGCACCATCATACTCGAACCTAGGCCCTTGTGACACCCTTGGACGTACTCCAACCAATTGCACCAAGCCTATTCCTTGTGCCATAATTCGCCCAAAATTTATTAAAGCCTTATCTCGCTTAGCTCCTCCTTTATGGTACTAAAAGAAAAATATTTTAACACTAGGTCGCCTAACTCAAGTTATTTTTAGACCCTTAAATATGTCAAATAAATCCTAGAATTTAACCCTTCAAGTACACACATGGAAATTAGTTGTTACAAACAACCCCTAATTTGGGGTGTTACATTTTGTGTATTATGTGGATAGAATTCATATTAGATTGGACAACTGGAATCTGCGTTTCCTATCTATGGGTGGGAAAGAAACTTTTATTAAGGCTGTTTTGCAAGCTCTACCACTCTATACGATGCAGTGTTTTCTATTCCTGAAAACTTTGTGTTCTAAATTAGAAAACGTGCTTAATAATTTCTGGTGAAGAAATTTGAAAACGTTAAAAAGGCATTCATTAGAGTTTTTGAAAATGTTTATGCCTGCCTAAGTCCGTTAGGGGCTTAGGTTTTCGTGGTTTAGCCTTGTTTAATTTATCCTTATTAGCTAAACAGTGCTAGCGTATTTGGTCCCAACTAGATTGTTTGTTAGCTAAAGTTTTGAAAGCACGATATTTTCCTCATACAAATTTCTTATCTACGGGTTTAGGTTCTTACCCTTCTCTTACTTGGAGAAGCATAATTAGTGCACGAGGCTTGTTGGAGAAAGGTATGGGTTGGCGTATTGGTGATGGAAAGTCTATGAATATCTAGAATGAACCGTGGATCCCGTGACCTGGCTATGGACGGATTCAGTGTCAAGGAATTGATATAAATTATATGATAGTATCACAACTAATTAATCATGAAAATGGTAACTGGGATGATACAGACATCCGTGGGATCGCAGCGGAGGATTAAGTGCAAGCCATTCTATCTATATATCTGGCCAAGTCAGCAATACCCGATACTAAGATCTAGAGACTAGAAGGATCGAGTATGTACATTATGAAGAGTGACTATAAACTACTAGTACAAGGAAAAATAGATTCACAACAAGCTTTGTCTAATCCTATGGCTCTCTCTGAAAAAGATTTCTTATCGAAATTATGCGCACAACAACTTTCAGAGAAGATCAAAATTACAATATGGAAGTTTTACAACAATTTTATGCCTGCGTATTCTAACCTAAATAAACACCATATTTCTTGTCCTACTTTTTTTCCTGTTATGCCATACAGATTTAGAATCTATTGACCACTTGTTGCAATTTTACCAAATAATAAGCCAAACTTGGACTTCTTTATGAATCTCTGTACCCTTTATGTCAAAGCATTCATAATACAAGACTTGGTTAGTTGAGTTTTTCCAAACAGAAGATGAAAGAAGTAAAAAAATCATGACCATATCTGTTTGGACTATTTGGTTTACAAGGAACAAGTTCTTTCATGAGGTATGAGACAAACCGTGTAAGAAATAATGGTGTTTATTCTAGGCTACTTGGCTGAAACAGAAGGCTTAGAATCAGAAAAAATCCTAAACGATCCCCTACATAGTTTAAATGGAGTCCACCAGATCTGGGTTTTATCAAAATTAATTTTGACTCAACTTTTAATTTACAGAAAAAAAACATCTATATCAGGTGTTAGTACAAGAAATAAAAATAGATTGATCATGGGGTTGTGTACTTACTTTCATTTTAATATTGTTGACACTTTTTTTGTAGAAGCCCGAGCGTGCGAGTAGGTGATTTGGTTTGCTCAGGAGATTGGCTTTCGTCGCGTTCAGATTTAGGGAAACTTATTGACGATGATAAAAAAGTTGCATGCAAATACAAATGATAGATCAATCCTCAGCCCGATTTTAGCAGATATCAAACATAAGTTAGGGTTCTTTGAACAGATCACTTTTCATCATATTATGAGAGAAGCAACCAACGCGGCTCATACCTTGGCCAAGGAGGGATGCCAATTTTCTGAAGGATGATTCTGGATCGAGGATGCATCGGAGGAAGTGAAACAAGTCGCGACGATTGACAGATCAAATTGCTCGTCTTTGCATTAGTCTTCTTTGGCTTTAGTTCATCAAAAATCTTTAACTCTTTTACTCTAATGTTATCACTAAATCTTTGCTCTCCTCTGGGTATTGTTGATGGCTCCTTGAATTTTTGATTTCCGGAGAATGGAGGCTTGTAGTTGGTTCCAAGTATGTTTTTGGGGGACATTTGTTTATGACATCCAAGCTTTCTTTGTTGTTCTGTTTTATTTTCCTTTTCCTTGTTTTGGTTGTTATACATTTACTATGGTATGCTTCGTCATTATGGTTGTTGAGTCCCGATAATAGGTGTGGATGCGACAAGTTTACTTTGTTTCCCCTATTTTTGTAACATCCTGAAATTGGGCCTAGTAGAATTGGGCCCAATAGGCCTTGAGAATGGGAACGTTTAAAATTTTTGAGATGCATGTAGCACTTAGAATGTTATGGAAAGGTATTAATGGGCTTGTGCATTGTGTGTAATGTTATGTTTAATATGTTAATTTGATGTTTAGTTGGGCCCAAAGAATTGGGTCAAAATTTCGGCAGCCAAGGTGAGCTAAGGGGGATGGCACAAGGCTATAATTTAGGGATTATTTTGTTTAATTAATGAGGATAACAAGTCGATAAAATAAAGGGGAGTTGGTGCAAATGTGGCCTCTTATGAATGAGTGTTTTGATAGGGATAAGGGATAGAAGGATAGAGGAGAAAAGATAGGAGTTATCTTCCGAGTACAGAGTTGGCGAAATTCCATCTCACGGAGGGTGCCAAATTCCTATAAATAGGGGGTACCTCTTCAATTCTGGCATTTTGAACCCCATTCTCTTCTCTCATCTTCTATGCCGAAATTCTCATTTCTTCTTGGTAATTCTTTTCTTTTGATTTCTTCCAAAGTCGAAACCCTAAGTATTCTTTCTCTCCACTTTCTTTTCACTTTCCTTCTAAGTCAAACACTTCACTCGCTTTTTCTAAAAGCTTTAAATGCATCAGTTCATCTTTTCGGGATTTTCATAAAAGTCAAATCTCTAGATCTCATCTCCGTGGTTGCGAATCCTCTTTAATGGAGTCTGCTTGTGTCGAATCTAAAGGAAACAATAGGTAAGTGTTGATTTCGGATTTCAATGTTCTTTCACTTTTCAAAGTCCTTAGCGAATGGCTATTAGAAACTAATATCTTATTTCACACTTTTTTCTAAGATTCCGGATTTGAAGAAGGAGGCCAATCGCATAGATCTCTAAGTTATAGAATCGTGTTACTTTCGGGATTTCAAGGTAAGAGGATTTGTTTATTTATATATATAAAATCGGGTAGAATACTAACCATGGCGAATATAGGAGAGGCATATTTTCACGCTTTTTCGACTTTTAAGCAAAGTTATAGATTGTGGATAATATATCCGAATATCAAGGACATCGACTAAGAATATTGATTTGTGATATCGGTGTGTAATGCTTCCCACCATTTAGATCTCGTCATTAAATACTGCTTATAAGTATTATATGTTGTGATAAATGCCAAATCCTAAGATAAAGATGGAAACCCAAAGAGGGTAAAAGCGAATCACGTGTCGGTGAATATTTTGATTATATGTTATAAGTGTATTGATTTTGTGATTGCATGGGGTGGGTTTGATGAAAGGAGGAAGTTATCGTTATATGTGTAGCGATTTTTACCGTGATCTCGTTATATGTTGTAGCGGCTTTTGTCGTGATCTCGTTATAAGGGCTTGACCATGATATGTTGATGAGCAAGATGACCGCCATCTTGGCGTAGTAGCAGTGTGGGTTGATTGTAGAAATCCCCAATGGTGTGAAAGGTTGGTACGGGGGCGTGTAGCGGATGAAAACCTAGGCAAATGGGTTGGGCCTTTCATATTATTTGTTATATATGTACATGAATTTATTATTCTATTTTTATGGGTTAAGGCCCAAATCTAATGGTGCATGAAGGTTGCACACTGAGTCTCGCGACTCAACCAATTAATTAACATTTCAGGTAACACTTAGTGCATCAGACCGGGCTAGAGAGGAGCGTAAGGTGGCCATGCAAAAGAATATGTAGATCCGGCAAAAAGACTCAAGTTAATTATTTTTATATTATGTTTTATTTAATGGATTTTAAACCTCGTTGTAATAAGGCCATGGGCCACTAGTTTATATCTTGTTTTATTGTGGGATAAATTATTTTTAGTTATTCAAACATTTATTTTAATTAAACTAAGTCATGTAATTAAGTTTGGGTTTTATTCATAAAGGCATATTTTATATAAATTACATTTGGGCTTTCGACAACACAATTTGTTTTACAAAATTTCCTTAGTGACATACCGATCCTATTGTGGTGTTTGGGCGGGTTTGGGTGTTACAAATTAGTATCGAGCCGGTTCAAAACTCGGCTTTGGGTTTTGGGCTCAAAACATTTTCTAAAATGGTTTTTTTGAAACATGCATGTTTAAAATGGTATACAGGTTTGTTTTCTCGGCATGGCACTGCCTCCTACCAAGTCCGCTGTAAGTATTCGAACTCCTTGTGTGATATATATATGAATATGGGCTTGATGGGTTTTATGGGACGAGGTTAGATTAGTTAGACTTTGATGGACTATAGGCTTAGGTTAAACAACTTCTTAAATTACATAAGACTTAAATTATCCAAACAAACTCGTGAATCGATCAACGACTTAAGGTGTGGCAACAGCACACGCATGTCTAGGAATGGATACGGTGAGAGCTTGGTATTTAAGTAGTCCTAGTGGCTCACCTCCTCTTCACCGAATCCTACCTGGTGCGTGGTGACTGTTCACCTTAAGCTATGTTAGGGTGTGGTAATGGTTATACGCATGTCTAGGAGTGGATACAGGGAGAGCTTGGTATTTAAGCAGTCCTAGTGACTCACCTCCTCTTCACTGGAATCCTACCTAGTGCGTAGTGACGGTTCACCCTAACCATGAGGACGTGTTGACAGGCCAAAACCTATAACTAAAACCCGAAAGGGACCAGCCACCTTATTTTGTACAACCCTAAAGTAAACCTTGGTTTTGAAATCACTAAAGTACCCTTGATTCATAAAAGTTTCTCGATTTGAAAAATAACCAAAATACCCCTGATTTTGCAAATTGACCAAATTACCCCTGACTTGTAAAATTATCGAAATACCTTCGGTATGAAAAATTATCGAAATACCCTCGGTATGAAAAATTACCGAAATACCCTTATTTCGTAAAATCACCTAGAACCATATTTTGGAAAATTATGAAAATACCCCTGTAGGTTAAAATTATGAAAATACCCCTAGGTAGTGAAATGACAGAAATACCCTTAGGTGATGGATGCTATTTGTATGTTGGTGTGTATGGATGTTGAATGTGCATGGTTCCTAGAATTAAGAAGATGAAACACTGTAGATAGGTTTGAATTGAAGAACTACTTTTAAAACTATTATTCATAAGACTGCTCGTGGTTAATCAAAGGAAGAAAACTAATAATTCATAAAATTCTTAATCAGATAAACGCGAATCAGTAGTCTTAGTACAAGGGGACGAAGACGCTCCAAAAGTGAATAATGGTGCGTATCCTACCATAGTATACTAAATGTTTATTTGGCTTTGGAATTAGAGTGCGCAGCGAAAGCATAGTGATGAGACTTGGGTAGTACAATTACTAGTTAGTCAAAAATTTCGAGGACGAAATTTCTTTAAGGAGGGTAGATTTGTAACATCCTGAAATTGGGCCTAGTAGAATTGGGCCCAATAGGCCTTGAGAATGGGAACGTTTAAAATTTTTGAGATGCATGTAGCACTTAGAATGTTATGGTAAGGTATTAATGGGCTTGTGCATTGTGTGTAATGTTATGTTTAATATGTTAATTTGATGTTCAGTTGGGCCCAAAGAATTGGGTCAAAATTTCGGCAGCCAAGGTGAGCTAAGGGGGACGGCACAAGGCTATAATTTAGGGATTATTTTTGTTTAATTAATGAGGATAACAAGCTGATAAAATAAAGGGGGAGTTGGTGCAAATGTGGCCTCTTATGGATGAGTGTTTTGATAGGGATAAGGGATAGAAGGATAGAGGAGAAAAGATAGGAGTTATCTTCTGAGTACAGAGTTGGCCGAAATTCCATCTCCTCGAGGGGGTGTCGAAATTCCCTATAAATAGGGGGTACCTCTTCAATTCTGGCATTTTGAACCCCATTCTCTTTTCTCATCTTCTGTGTCGAAATTCTCAGTTCTTCTTGGTAATCTCTTTTCTTTTGATTTCTTCCAAAGTCAAACCCCTAAGTATTCTTTCTCTCCACTTTCTTTTCACTTTTCTTCTAAGTCAAACACTTCACTCGCTTTTTCTAAAAGCGTAAATGCATCAGTTCATCTTTTGGGATTTTCATAAAACCAAAATCAGTAGATCTCATCTCCGTGGTTGCCGAATCCTCTTTAATGGAGTCTGCTTGTGTCGGAATCTAAAGGAAACAATAGGTAAGCGTTGATTTCGGGATTTCAATGTTCTTTCGACTTTTTAAAGTCCTTAGCGAATGGCTATTAGAAACTAATCTCTTATTTCACACTTTTTTTCAAGCATTTCGGATTTGAAGAAGGAGGCCAATCGATAGATCTCTAAGTTATAGAATCGTGTTACTTTCGTGATTTCAAGGTAATAGGATTTGTTTAATTATATATATAAAATCGGGTAGAATACTAACCATGGCGAATATAGGAGAGGTATATTTTCACGCTTTTTCGCTTTTAAGCAAAGTTATAGATTGAGGATAATAGATCCGGATATCAAGGACATCGACTAAGAATATTGGATTTAGCGATATCGTGTGTAATACTTCCCACCATTTAGATCATCGCTTAAATACCTATTTATAAGTATTATATGTTGTGATAAATGCCAAATCCGGCATAAAGATGGAAGCCCAAAGAGGGTAAAAGCGAATCACTAGGTCAGTGAATATTTTGATTATATGTTATAAGTGTATTGATTTTTGCGATTGCATGGGGTGAGTTTGATGAAAGGAGGAAGTTATATGTTATATGTGTAGCGGTTTTTATCGTGATCTGTTATATGTTGTAGCGGATTTTGCCGTGATCTGTTATAAGGGCTTCGGCCATGATATGTTGATGAGCAGCATGACTATCATCTTGGCGTGTAGCGGTGTGGGTTGATTGTAGAAATCCCCAATGGTGTGGACGGTTGGTACGGGGGCGTGTAGCGGATGGAAACATAGGGAAATAGGTTGGGCCTTGCATATTATTTGTTATATATGTACATGAATTTATTATTCTATTTTTATGGGTTAAGGCCCAAATCTAATGGTGCATGAAGGTTGCACACTGAGTCTCGTGACTCAACCAATTAATTAACATTTCAGGTAACACTTAGTGCATCGGACCGGGCTGGAGAGGAGCGCAAGGTGGCCACGCAAAAGAATATGTGGATCCGGCAAAAAGACTCAAGTTAATTATTTTTATATTATGTTTTATTTAATGGATTTTAAACCTCGTTGTAATAAGGCCATGGGCCACTAGTTTATATCTTGTTTTATTATGGGATAAATTATTTTTAGTTATTCAAACATTTATTTTAATTAAACTAAGGCATGTAATTAAGTTTGGGTTTTATTCATAAAGGCATATTTTATATAAATTACATTTGGGCTTTCTGACAACACGGTTTGTTTTACAAAAAATTCCTTAGTGACATACCAGATCCGATCGTGGTGTTTGGGCCGGGTTTGGGGTGTTACAATTTTTTTAATGCCAACTAATTTATTTTCAAAAAACAAAAATGTTATGAATATTTTATCTTTAAATAGATGTCCATCATGATCAAGATAAATTTAATATACATTAGGATTTTAATGTTTATTAGAAATAAAGTTTTATATGATGTATACTTCTTATGTCTATAAGTATAGACTTTGAAGAAGTATTATAATACATTTCTATTGATCAATAAAATGCACACTTCTCTTTTGCTCTCCTATTTGACTTGTTTTTTACTCTCTATATTTTTTTTATTTCATAACATTTTATCAACACGATACTTTATAAAAAAAATTGGTAGGGAAATGTGTCCATATTTTAGTAAACATGTAACTGTTTTCTATTTATTTGAACGATGAATAAATAAATAAAGTTAATTACACATTTCACTATTATGTCTTTTGTATTTTCTGTCTTTATATTTTGCATGCATAGAGAAATTGTGACAAGCAAATATTAGCTCATTGATTGTCTAAAGTTCAAACTGAAGATAAGTGGCATTGTAAAGAACGTTTACATTGCGAGAAAGGCAACTTACTTTAGTAGATAATCAAATAAGTTTGTAATCCCGTAAAAGAATCGAAGTGAGCATTTGATTCAAATATTGAGAAGGATTGTTATGTCGTCTACAGTTCCAATTAGAGAGATGGTTAGTCTTGGCTATCGGAGCAGTTGGCTCCACGAGTAGACACATAGATGTTCATTTGTAGAATGATACATTGGACTGGACCCAAGATGAATTAATTCTGAATCTATTTGCGAATTAATTCACTTGTGATGTTCATGTGTTTTACCTAAATCCTAAGTTAGTCACTGACCATGCGTATGCAACTCATGCGCTTTGATATAAGTTGAGGCTTATGCTCTAAAGATGATCGAGCCCATAGCTGGTATGTTGGGTACATGACTTGTGTATAGCATGGGTTTACTAACAACAGTGGAATTCATAGCTCAATTAATGAGTTATATCCTCTCATTGACATTGTGTGGATTGATAAATATGGAATGTGGCCATGGGTTGTTTGTTCTCGAACAAACAATTTATTACATTCATTTGTTGACAGTGATCATATTAATCATTAAGAAGACACAATGGTGACAATGAGATAAAATAGGATTGTATTGAGTGAACAGATTTAACTCAAAAGAATCAAGGATATCATATGAGGGTAACACACACATGACGAGGTCATTGGATAAAGCAGTTGGATGAATTGCTTTTGTAAAAAGTATGCAATAAGGAGTTTTCAATCATGGTACTTCTTATGGACTGACTCCATGATTAAGTAATTGCGAATTATGGAAATGGTGCTTCTGGACATAATAGCAATCACTAGAGCCTAATTGTATATGTCCGATTGGTCCCTCCGCTAGCTCAACAAAAGCTCGATTGGACTACATTTGAATCAAAAGTAAATTCTATGACTTTTGAAATAATTTAATTGAGTCGATTTATTCGATGTGGAATTAAATTAGGTGGTTGTGAGAATTGTTCAATTAAAAAATTTGATTAAAGAATTTTCTTAAAAATTATTTTAGAAAATCTAAGTGATTTTTGGAAAAACTAAATTTGATCAAATAAAATTAAATTAATGAAATTAATTAAAATTAATATGATATTTTTTAAAATTAATTTTCAAGTCAGACAATTGGCCTAATGGGTAATTGAACTTGAAAATTGGACCTGAGATCGTAAATTGGGCCCGAGAGCCAAAAATCGAGACCAAGACCCAAAAAATTGGTCGAACTGGACCCAGTATGTGAAACTGGGCTGACAATCTAACTGGTGGCTAGACCAGACTGATCGAGTCGTCATTGACCCAGACCAAACCGACAACAGTCGAACCAGCTTGGGGTGCCGTAAGGGTGTCACACTTGCATCACCAGACACAGCGATGTCGGTGGTTGCAACGGTGGCGTCCCGGTGGCTGGCGACGGTTGGTTGTCAGTGGTTGAGCAGTGGAAAAGTTACACTTCTACTAGAATTCTACCAGAGAATTTGATTTCAGATTAATTATTTCAAAAATAATAATATTTTAATAATTTAATATTAAATTTAATACTTATCTTAATAGTAATTTGTTAATTTAACATTAAAGTGAACCGGGATTCTACCAAAGAATTTTATTTAAGATTAATTATTACAAAAATAATAGTATTTTAATAATTTAATATTAAATTTAACTTAATACTTATCTTAATAGTAATTTATTAATTTAATATCAAGTGATTATCTTAATATTTAATTTAGTTTAATGTTTATCTTGTAGATAAACATTCTATTATTTTAATAAGATTTAATATTAAATTTAATATAATATTTATCAAGATAAATATTAATATTATATTAAATTTAATATTAAAGTGATTAAGTTTAATTATAATTGAATTCTCTAAACTCTCCTATATAAAAAGAGCATTGGGTCATTATTTACATACACTTGAATTCAAGAGAAAGTTGTAGAGAGAAAATTCTCTAAAGAGATTATTCTAGAAAATTTCTAGAGATATTTTTCTAATTTACAACTTGACCCAAAAGTTTAGAGAGATTGCAAAATTACCCCACTGGTAATTTTTGTGAAAATTTTTCTAATTCGAAGCGAGTCCACACTCGGCAAACGTGAGCTTGAGAATAGCGAAGAAGACTACTCGAAGCGTTCATTTTATACGAATCGAAAAGGTAAAATTTTGATTAAGTGTTTATTATTTTAGATATCACAACCAAGATCTTGTTTTGGAAAAAATTTTAAACTCTAATTTTTTCTTGAAGTTATTTTTCGCTGTGTTTTTCAAACCCATTTTTCTAAAAAACGAATACCATCTAAAAACCCGCCCATGAGAAAAAAATTCCAACCTCTTTAAGCATTTTTCATTTGAGATTTTTCTTTAAAATTTAAATTTCGTTAGATTTTTCGTCAAAATCTGAATTTCATCAAAATTTGGGAGGGAAAAAAATAAAATATGTTGTTCCCAGAGAGAGTCAAACTTGAGTCCCTCAAATCTTGCTCTTCCTAAAAAGACTTGATTGACTTGATTCTTATTCTTAAAGATTTGGTTGACTATTAAATTAATTGTGCTTATTTCCATCGTCTTCCTTCGCCATCATCTCTATGAAGGGTTGAAAGCAGAATATTTGATGTGAAAAATTCACTTAAATTGTGGAATAATTTAAAAGAAAGATATGAACATCAGAATATAATAACTTTATAATTGGATGCACATGAAGTTGCAAGATCTCCTAACTAAAGCTCGTTATGATTGAATACACAAATTGCAAAACTTTAAAATTGTAAGTATAACTCTACAATGTTTAGGATAAGTACTCAATTACAATTATTCGGAGAATATTACTAATGAGACCTTGTTAAAGAAAACTTTTTCAACATTTCATGCTTCAAATGTGCTCATGCAGTAGTAAGATTGTGAAAAGGTTTTAAAATATCTTCTAAATTAATATCATATTTTACTTGTGGTTGAATAAAATAGCGAGCTATTAAATGAAAAATTGTATAACACATCCTACTAGATTTATTTTTTTCCCTAAAGGGAATGCAACAATACATAATAAATCTGAAAGACATAGAATTGGATGTGGATGTAGTAAGTCGCACTATAATAGTAAAAAGGGGTACTCATAATAATTCTTTTCACCACCAGAAGTGAGAAAATGAAGATACTGTGAAGACAGGTAATAAGATTGGTATTGAAATTAAAAATTAATAGTTCCATCCTATTTTTTTATCTTTTAATTGATGTGCATTTATGATATGTGTAAGAACCCAATTTAGCTCGGGCCCATGTAAATAAAATATAACAAAAAAATAATAAAAAAATAAAAATAAATCAATGTCTAGTTTACAGTCCATTTACAAAACAATTAGCCCAAAACTAATATTCAAACTCAAACCATTACCCCATGGCCCAAACTTAACCTAGCCCAACCTCTAACCCAACCTACAGAGCCCAATACCCAAAACCGTTCCAGGACCTAGGGTTTCTGAGAAACCCTTGTGCCGCAAGCACCCAAAACGAGCCTTAGTCACGCCGCAATCCTCACGGGCAACGCTCCATCGCCGGATTTCTCAGCATCAACCTGCAAAAGGAAAGAAAAGAGTAGAAAACATGGCAAGAAACAACAAGACATATTTTTTTATTTTATTTTGGGGTTATAAAAAACCCATTGTAATCTGTAAAAGTACTACGATTTTTACACATATACAAGCATACATACAGAGAAATAAAAATATGAAAACTTGATCGCATAGGTGATTTTCTTAGTTATTTCATTTTGTTTTAATTTTTTTCTTTTGATCTATGCACTTTTTTTATGTAAATATGCTGTTTTTTAAAAAAATGAAGAAAAGGGGTTCACCTCTTTATTTGCCCTGAAAAATGGAGTCTTTGATTTCATGACCACCGTCTGCAGTGGCGCGTGAGGCGCGTGGGACGGTGGCGTGTGAGGTGTGTGGGACAGTGGCGCAGAGCTCCGATGATCGGAACCCAGACGAGAGGAGGAGGGATTGAGAGAATTTTCGAAAGTTTTTTTAAAAAATAGGGTTCAAATGAAATTTTTGTGTGAAAATTGACTTATATAGCAGTATAGAAATGACGCCGTTTTTGCTTAAGTCAATAAGCACCAAAACGACGTCGTTTAAGGTTGAAGATTCGCGCGTTGACTCGACCAGTGGATGATCCGCGCGTTTTTTCTATAAGGGGCAATTTGTCTCTTTGGTCCTTTCGCAATTTCATTTAGTTCAATTTATTTTTTATTTTTAATCTAGCCCTAAATGTTTGCTTATGTTCCAATTTCGTCCCACGGGCTATTTAAGGACTGATATCAAAACGGCGCCGTTTAGGAGATAGGGCATAATTGCCAATAAGTCCTTATATTTGGGCACGTGTTTCAATATCATCCATTTTTTAATTTTACTTCTAATTTTTATTTATTTTCTGATTTGATCCTTGTTTATTTAATTCTTTTTATTTTTATTCTTATTTTTAATTATTTCAATATTATACGTACTAAATTATTATTTATTTTATTTTATTAAGTTCAATATTATTTATACATTATATATTATTTTAAAATTTGCACCTTAGTTATTATATTACATTTTTATTTCATATATCATACATTATTATATAATATAATGTCTAACATTTATATTGGTTTATCCTTAGTATTGTATAAAATTTTTGTATATTGTATAATATATATTATTTATATTGTTTATATAAAATATGTAGTTTTTATGATTATTGTATCATAAATATATTTTTATTTAAAGTTATATATGTTATTTACTTAAAACTGCTTTTATCACGTTTTATTATTTATATTTATATATAGAATTATTGAATTATATATTTATTATAAATATCCCTATATTTTTGTATACTCTAAGTTTTTATATTATTCATTTAAAATATATTGTTTATACATATTAATCATTTTAGAAATTGTCATATTTTTATTTTTATTTTTTATAATTATTCGATATTCTTAAAAATATCGCTCACTTAATTTCTTATCTTTCATATAGATTTTTATTTTTATTACTGATTATTTTATATCTTGTATTTGTTTATTTATTTTCTTTATTTGCTTAATATTATTTTAGCATAATCTTTTTATTACGTGTATCATTTGCTATGTTGTAATATTCTTTCGTTAATTGTCTATATTAGTATTATTTGTTAGTATGACTTGTTATTATAGAATTGTTATTTGGTATTTATGTTCGTAATATCTTACTCAAACCATTTTTTATAAAAATACGTTTTGAATTGACGCATTTTATTCAAATATTTTTCAATACAGCGATATATGGTATTTGGGACTTCGAGAAAAATTATACCCTAACTTACTGGGTTTTAAGTTTTCTCGTGGAACTTAAGGGATCAAGTATTCTCCTTTTTTAAACTTATAAATTTCAAATTAAAACTTATTCTCGAAAATTCATAATGTTATATCTTATTAGATATAATGTTTTGTATCTCGAGGTAAGGATTTTCTATAAAATAAAGGCAAGCTTAGTTTTGAAGTCATGAGATGTTGCATCCTAACTTAATGGGTGTAGCATTTATTTCTTTGAGATAGGTGAGTTTTAGCTTTCTTTCAAATAAAAGGATCATATTTTAAAATTTTTAAATTTTCAAAATTAGGACATAATTTTCTCAAGTAGGTACCAATTTTTGGGCGTTACGGGGGTGCTAACCCTTTCTCGTACGTAACCGACTCCCGAACTTGTTTTCTCAAATTTCGTAGGCCAAAATTAATATTTTAAACAAAACATGTTTTATAAGGTGATCTGATCACACCTAAGCAAAAAAGGATCGGTGGTAACTCCCGTTTTTGTTTTTTAGTCGATCCCCATTTTTCATAAAAACTTTAAAAATGGTTTCGACAGCTTGGCGACTCCGCTGGGGAGTTAATAAGAGAGTCAAGCCGTAAATTTGGTTATTTTCTGTCTTAGTGTCTAAAATTTAGAAAGAGTTTAAAATACGATCCTTTATTGCATTTGTTTTTGTCATTGCATATGATTGTTATATTCTTGCGCGCATGGCATTGCATGACCGTTGTGGTCGCACCTTTAAGTGGGAGCGAGAAGCTATGCCTTCGTGAGGTTTTCACCTTCGCATGGGCTAGTGGATTGCTTCTGGGATACATCTGTACCTATGTCTTCGTGAAGTTTTCACTTTCGCATGGCCATAGGGAAATGTATTCCCCTGAACTGAACTCGGTCTAGATGAGCCTATAATGGGTGAGGATCGAGGAATCTGCTGGTTCAGGTACCTCAACTTTAGAGCTAAACCACACGTAGAAAACATAAGGACTTTCCCTAAGTAGAACTACGCCAATCCTTAGTGGTTACCCAGATACTAACTTAGGGAGTTTCTTAGTATCATGATACTAACTTGTTGTGCTTTATTTTGGTGCATGTCATTTCATATTTTAAAGGGGTATCGATTCACGGTCAATTTCTAAGTTAGAAAGCTGGTTATGGAGAACGAGTTCCTTGATAAAATAGAAGACAATGCAGCCGTCCGCATATGGTCAGAGCAAACGCAATTAAAGAAAGGGAACAACTTAGTTGACGGGTATGTGTCGGAACTATGGGATTTCACTCGTATTAGTATTACGCAAAATGAGATCCAAGAGTTGAAAGAAATATGGACCCATTGGGATGATGAGGCTAAGCAACTATTTTATCGTGATTGTGTAGATCTACCCTATTTACTCGACATTAAGGTAGATAAGCATCTGTTCTAAGCTATGACTCAGTTTTGGAACTCAGCCTATAGCTGTTTCACTTTTGGGAAGGTAGATTTGGTGCCCACGGTGGAGGAATATACAACCTTGCTTCGTTGTCAAAGGGTCCAAATCGACAAAGCTTATTCTAGGGCAGCTAATGCCCCAACTTTTGTGAAGAAACTAATGAATATCACGGGGATGAGTGAACAGTGGGTTGCAGCTAGAATTCAAAAGAAAGGTGAGGGTAAATGCATTCCTTGGGTGAGTTTAAGGGACCTGATCTTAGCCCATCCAGATGTAAAGAAGAAGGTTGACGTCTTTTCCTTGTGTATCTATGGTTTGGTAATTTTCCCTAAAGCTCTAAGACATGTAGATGAAACAGTCACTGATTTATTTGATCGACTTGATAAAGGGGTCATGCCTGTACCTGCCATATTAGCTGAGACATTCAGATCTTTGAATGCATGTCGGAGAGCAGGTGAATGTAGATTCATTGGATGTGTGCAGTTATTATTAGCTTGGTTCCACAGTCATTTCTGGAAGGTGGAGAAAGTTTCTTATCGAGTTTTCTTTGAAAACTATTCTTCATTAAAAGAGATAGTGGCTATACCAAGAAGAGAGGACGTGTCTGAGGAAAACTGGATGGTGCTCCTTCAAAACCTTCAAGAGGAAGACATCAAGTGAAGGGCTCCATGGATGATCCCAACGAAATTCTTTATCGATGTGGGAGTTTCGACTGGGTTCCTTTACTTGGAATTTGGGGAGCCGTAGGATATGCCCTTTTACTTGTACTAAGGCAATATGGATCAAGACAAGTCGTACCAGCAACATATGGGCTAGCTCAGTGTGAGTTCTCATACAGAGGGGATAACTATAAGAAGAAGGTTAAGGAGATTTCTAGTGCTTGGAATCAGATTGTAGGATGAAGAGATTATCCGCAGGCCCAATGACGACCCCAGAATACAATAGATGGAGGATTAGAAGGATTAATGATAACATCCCTAAACTGAATCCAGAAGTCGCCCGATCAAGAGAGGAATACTTGCAAGTGGTCCCATCATAATTAGAGATTATAAAACAAGATTTCGAGAGGATGAGTTCAGAGCTTGGAAAGAGGATAGAGAAGTTGGAAGAAAAAAAGATGTACCTGAGATTAGATGTGGACATTCAGAAATTAGAGGCCGAAAAAATAAGGAAAGGAAAGAAAAGGGTCGAGGAAGATCTGGATAGTCTATCAATGAAAAATGCCGGATTGGGGAAGACATCGGAACAGTGGCAACAGGAGGTTCAAGAGGAAAAGGCCAAAGCTGACCATTGGGAGAGGAAGTTCAAAGAAATGCAGGCGCGAAATGAGGCCCTAGAAAGGAGTTTTGCGGAAAGCCATAAGGAGAAATATGGATTAAAGGCTAGAGTGGCTGAATTGGGATGGTCTCTTCACCACCATCGAAGCTGTAATTCTGCAATCGAGATGAAGTCAAGTCTGAACAAGATTGAAGAAATGAAGGGTAAGATCGAAAAATTGGAATCAGCATTGCAAAATTGTGAACTCCGGATCGAGCTTCTTAAAGCAAAAGAAGGGCATTTGAAAGAAGAGCTCCACCATTCTCATGATCAAGTTAGAAATCAGGATTATCTCATGGGTGAAGCCATAGTTCAGATTCGAGAGGTAGCTTATCACCTACAGACTATGGTAGTACAGATTGATACATTGAGCATGAAGTATGAGCTATAGTCAGATCGTGGTCAAGAACTAACCTTGTTGTTTAGGAAAATCAAAACTTTGGGTATTAGGACGAAAACATATTTGTAGTCCGTTTTATGTAAAGGACTTTGTTTTCTAATAAAGTTTTCTAAATGAAATTGAACCCGAATCGATGCTTTTTTTTACATTCATGCATTTGCATTTCATCACATCATATGCATTTAAGTCCATAGAAAAATCTAATTAGTTGAAATTATCACAGAAAGAGAGAGAGAGAGAGAAGGAAAAATCTGGAAACTAAATACCAGTATGGTACACGCGCTAAGACAAAGAATATGAATAAAAGACTCGAACCATTCTAGAGAGACACGCAAGACCAGCTATAAGAGTAGTTGGCGAAAATCCAGCAAGATATGAGGGAACAAATGATTGAAGCTCAAAGGAACATGGTAGCTCAAATGACTCAGCTACTGAATGGAGTGATGGACAAAGGAAAAGGTCCCATGACTATAGTTGGAGAAGATAATGAGGACTTTCCTCCGGGTTTTACCCCACCACGTGCACAAACACAATCTGAAGAACATCCCCGAAGGCCATCTGTCACGATTAGGCCTCAACAAGAGTAAAATGATACTGGAGTGCCCATGAATTTCCAAGTTGGCGCAAGATCCAATCTAGGAGATAACTCTGCTAATCCCGTTAACCCCGACTTAGATATAGCAGAGAGGGAAGGGACAAGAATGGAATCCTCAAGGCAGTTAGAGGATCGTTGTAGATGGTTGGAAGAGAAGTTCAATGCCTTGGAAAATACTGATAATCACCATGGTATTGACGCTAAAGACTTGAGTTTAGTTCTAGATTTGGTGCTTCTCATAAGTTCAAGATGCCAGAATTTGAAAAGTACAATGGGACTAGCTGCCCTGAAGCCCATATCACTATAGTCTGTAGAAGAATGACTGGCTACGTTAACAATGATCAACTCTTGATTCATTATTTCCAAGACAGTTTGGTGGGGGCAACGTCCAGGTGGTACAATCAACTAAACCGTGCTAGGATTAGTTCCTGGAGGGACCTAGCCCAAGCTTTTATGAAGTAATACAATCATGTCACGGACATGACACCTGACAGAATCACCTTGCAAAACATGGAGAAGAAGTTAAATGAAAGCTTCAGGCAGTATGGGCAAAGTGGAGAGAGGTTTCCATGCAAGTTTAGCCACCGCTCTTAGAAAAGGAAACTACAATACTTTTCATCAATACCTTGAAAGCTCCATTCATCACTCACATGATAGGAAGTACCACTAAGAGCTTCGCGGATATAGTGATGGCAGGAGAAATGATTGAAAATGCCATAAGGGGTGGCAAGATTGAAGTAAGGGAAACCACTAAAAGGTCTGCTCCCAGGAAAAAAAAGAATAAGGTGAATAACACGAGTACGTACAGCAAAGGGTACTCGAAGGCAATTACTGTTAGCCAGCCAAAAGTAATTACTGCTGGGCAACAAGGGTCGATAAGACAAGAATCAAACGCAAGGAAAAATTCTAAAAAGCTCCAATTTACGCCAATTCCAATGACATATAAAGAGGTATATCAAAGTTTATTTGACGTACATGTGGTGTCCTCATTTTCTCTAAAGTTGTTACAACCCCCATATCCTAAATGGTATGACTCAAACGCTCAATGTGATTACCATGCGGGAATATTGGGACATTCAATAAAAACTACACTGCCTTCAAAAAGGTAGTCAAGAGACTCATCAAGATGGGGATTGTAAAGTTTGATGATACACCTAGTGCGGAGAACCTGTTACCTAATCATGGAGATAAGGGATAAACGTTATTGGTGAAAATATCTTGAGAAGGATCAAGGAGGATATCACGAAGGTAAAAACCCTGTTGGGAAAGGTCTGGAGAGAAGTAATAAGAAGAGGATTAGTAGAATCAGATTCTTTAGAAGGATGCGAAGGAGTAAGGGACTACTGTCAGTTCCACAATGCCGTAGGGCATGAAATTCAAGAATGTGTTGAGTTTAGGGACCTGGTGCAAAGCCTTATGGATAATAAGGAATTAGAAGTTTATGAAGAAGGCTCAGAGGGAGGAAGTATATGCGCGACAGAAGGAGAATTGGCAAACCAAAAAGTCAATTATCCGAGGATCATCATCTCCCGACCAAGAAGTACGGAAGGCGGAACATAAGTGGTGCCAAAGGTCATAATCCAGAAACCTGTTTCCTTTCCTTACAAGGATAACAAAATGGTACCTTGGAATTACGACTGTAATGTGACAATTCCAGAAGTGGAAAACTCAGCTAGCACTTCCAAAGAAGTCCAAAATGAAGGATCTTACACACGTAGTGGAAGGCATTACGACTCAGGAAATGTCAGAACAGAACCAGTAAAATCAAAGACTTTGGCAGTTGAACGAGAGAAAGGACCTGAGACACTTATCAACGAACTAGTGAAGAAAGAAGAGGCTAAAGAATTTTTGAAATCCTTAAAGCACAGTAAATACAGTGTGGTAGAACAAATACACAAACAACCGGCTCGTATATCAGTGCTAGCATTGCTTTTAAGTTCAGAAGTGCATCGCGAGGCATTAATAAAAGTGCTTAATGAAACTTATGTTACTAAAGATATATCCGTCAACAAACTTGATCGTTTGGTTAGTAATATAAGTGTCGACAACTTCATTTACTTCAGTGATGATGAAATTCCACCTAGGGGTATGGGATCAACCAAAGCTCTATATATTACTACTTGTTGCAAGGGATACACTCTGCCAAGTGTGTTAATAGATAATGGATCGGCTTTGAATGTCTTACCATTTCTACGCTGAAAAGATTGCCTATAAACAATTCTCACATGAAGACATACCAGAACATAGTGAGAGCATTTGATGGCACTGAGAGAAGAGTGATGGGAAAGATTGCCATACCGTTGTTGATTGGGCCAAACATATATGAAGTGGATTTCTTGGTGATGGATATCAAGCCCTCCTACAATTGCTTATTGGGAAGACCTTGGATTCATCCGGCAGGGGCAGTGCCCTCATCACTGCACCAAAAATTGAAGCTGGTAACAGAAGGTTGGCTAGTTACTATAAATGCAGAAGAGGACATCATAGCCACTGTTACCAACGATGCGCCATATTTAGAGGCGAATGAAGAGGCAATTGAATGCTCTTTTCAATATTTAGAGTTCGTAAATGCAGCATTCATATTGGAAGGAAATGAAGTTCTAGTACCTAAGATATTCAGGACCACGAGAATGGGCCTGCAAATGATAATGGGGAAATGAGCCTTACCGGGAAAAGGATTGGGCAGACATCTTCAAGGAGAGATTCAAGTTCCAATGCTGAAAGAGAAAATAGATCATTTTGGCTGGGGTTTCAAGCCAGATGCTAGACAAAGGAAGAGGGAAATAGAGAAGAAGCAAAAGAGAAGAAGGGCACGGCTGAACGGGAAAGAAGTCAAGTGGGAATTGATGACATTCCCTCACATATCTCGGACTTTTGTATTAGGAAGGATAATTCACCCGAAGAAAAGATTATTGGAAAATGAAAATCTTCACATCAATGCCATACACGAGGAAGAAACTAGGCAAAAAAACTTGTTGGGCATTCGCCCTTATAAACTTGGAAGCATTTTGAACAATTGGACTGCAGAGAAACTTCCTGTAGTTTTTAGAAATTACACAGAGTAATGTTCAGAACACATTTATTTTTTTTAAGCCTAGGAACAATAAGATTTCTTTTGTGAAATAGGCTCATGTTCAGACATCTTTTGTTTCAATAAAATACATCTTTAATGATTAATTCGGGCAAATATTCTTTTATTTTTTGTTCTTTTAATCTTCTAATTTCATTCCAAATTTTTTATTCTCATTCATATCATGTGAATAGTTGTTCTTAAATTTATTTGTTCTTTGTACATTCTTTCGTGTCTACCACAGGTCTCTAGATATCAATGACATGAGCAACGATACTACAGATTCAAAGGTCCATTTTGAGCAAGACATGTGTTTAGAGGAATCTCAGGATTTTAAAGGTGACAGAGATTGTGACTTATCTCCAGATTTGTTAAGAATGGTAAAGTAAGAGGAGAAACAAATTTTACCCCATGGAGAGGAGGTAGAGAACATAGCCTAGGAGGAAGGAAAGGTTGTGAAAATTGGAACGCACATAACAGAGGAGACGAAGCAAGACCTTGTTGAGTTATTACAAAAATTCAAAGACGTCTTTGCATGGTCATACCAAGATATGCCTGGGCTAAGTACTGATATTGTAGTACATAGCCTTCCCATAAGAGAAGAGTGCAAGCCAGTTTAGCAAAAGCTACGAAGGATGAGGCCTGACGTGGTGTTGAAAATAAAAGAGGAAGTCAAGAAACAGTTTGATGCTGGTTTTCTACAGGTGGTCAAATACTTAGAGTGGGTTGCCAATATTATTCCTGTTCCTAAGAAGGATGGAAAGGTTTGGATGTGTGTAGACTATAGGGACTTAAATAAAGCCATCCCAAAGGACAATTTCCCTTTGCCTCATATTGACACGTTGGTGGATAATACGGCGGGATACTCATTATTTTCTTTCATGGATGGTTTTTTGGGATACAATTAGATCAAGATGCACCCTAAGGATCTTGAGAAAACTACCTTCATAACATTGTGGGGTACCTTTTGTTATAAGGTAATGTCATTCGGGCTAAAGAACACAAGAGCAACATATCAAAGGGCCATGGTAACCTTATTCCATGATATGATGCACAAAGAGATTGAAGTATAAGTTGCTGATATGATCGCCAAATCTTGAACAGAAAAGGAAACATTGAAGTTTTGAAGAAGTTATTTTTGAGGTTGAGGAAATTTCAATTAAAGCTCAACCCGGCAAAGTGTACTTTTAAAGCTCGGTCAGGGAAATTACTGGGGTTCATAGTTAGTGGGAGAGGAATCGAGATTGACTCAGATTAGGTCAAAGCTATACAAGAATTTCCTCCACCACACACACAAAAAGAAGTTTGAGGGTTTCTTGGGAGATTAAATTACATTGCTCGGTTTATATCACAATTAACTGAGAAATGTGATCCCATATTTCGTCTTTTTAAGAAACACAACCAAGGTGTATGGGATGATAAGTGGCAGAAAGCTTTTGACAAAGGCAAAAATATCTGTCAAATGCTCCAGTACTATCTCCATCCAATCCAGATAGACCATTGATACTGTATTTGACAGTGTTCAATAACTCCATAGGATGTGTGCTTGGTCAACATGATGAGTTAGGAAGGAAAGAAAAGGCGATATATTATCTCAGTAAAAAGTTCACTGATTGTGAAATGAGATATTCGTCGATTGAGAAATTGTGTTGTGCCTTGATTTGGACTACTCGGAGATTGAGACAGTATATGCTATACCATACAATCTAGTTAATTTCGAAGCTTGACCCATTAAAGTATATGATGGAGTCAACTACTCTGAATGGAAAAATGGCAAGGTGGCAGATTTTACTTTTTCGAATTTGATATAGTCTGTGTGAACCAAAAGGCTATAAAAGGAAGCGCAATAGCAGAATTTTTGGCTAGTAGGGCCTTAGAGGATTATGAACCTTTAAGCTTTGATTTCCCCAATGAAGAGCTAATGTATGTGGCAACTACTGAAGAATGTCCGTGGAAGCTAAATTTTGATAGCGCGTCAAATGCTATGGGAAATGGAATTGGGGCAATCTTGGTATCCCCTAGTAGTGATCATTATCCATTCACATGCAAATTAGATTTTGATTACACAAACAACATGGCGGAATATGAAGCATGCATCATGGGAATTCGAGCAGCTATGGAACGTAAAATTAGAGTGCTAGAAGTATATGGAGATTCTGCCTTAGTAATCTACCAGCTTAAAGGAGAATGGGAGACAAGAGATCCCAAACTAATTGATTACTGAAAAATAGTTCTAGGATTGATTGAGGAGTTTGATGACATTACTTTTAATTATCTCCCATGTGATAAAAACCAGATGGCAGATGCTTTGGCAACCCTAGCTTCTATGATCAAAGTAAACAAACTAGAGGATATGAGACCTATTCAGAAGAGGAGGAAAAAAATGACCACCCTTGGTATCATGATGTATTGTGATATGTAAAAGATCGTGAATACCCGAAGCATGCAACTGAGAATGATAAAATGACATTAAGAAAATTGGCCTCTGACTATGTTTTAGATGGGGATATCTTGTACAAAAGGAGAAAAGATCAAGTACTATTGAGATGCGTTGATGCTGTTGAATCTAGGAAAATCCTGGAAGAAGTTCATGAGGGCGTTTGTGGAACACACACTAATGGATTCACAATGGCTAGACAAATAATGAGATTTGGATATTATTGGTCCACCATGGAAGGAGATAGTATCAACTATGCCAAGAGATGTCATAAATGCCAGATTTATGGAGAAAAAATTCATGTACCACCGTCACCTTTGCATGTTATGACTTTCCCATGGCCCTTTTCCATGTAGGGCATGGATGTTATTGGACCAATCTCACCGAAAGCTTCGAATGGGCATGTAACACCCCTTACCCGTAATTCCTGCTAGAACCGAGCCTTAGGCATTACTATATTAAAACCACATGGTCGCCACTTAGACTCATCATGACTAATCTCTTAAGTCACCTCAACAACCTCATTCTCTACTTACGAGGCCTTACTCAAACTGACGAGGGCTCTCGAGGCCTTATCGAAAACTTCTACGATTTTAAAATTTCTCCACCTAAATAGGGACTACACGCCCGTGTAAGGTGAGACATGCCTGTGGAGGTCACCCACGCCTATGCCCTCAACCCGTGCATGAAAATCCAAGTATACTGCCAATGCCCTACGTCTAGGGCACACGCTCGTACTCACCACCCGTGGTGAACACTGACTACCTTACATGGCCTAAAGTCTGACACATGCCCGTGTGGCTAGCCTGTGACCTATACTACTTGAAACTGTCAAAGAGACACGGCCAAGGCACACGCTCATGGTCTGGCCGTGTGTCACACATGGCCTAGACACATGCCCGTGTGTCTATCCACATGAACAAGAACAAAGCTATGTGCTAAGCTGTTCTCACCCTTCAAGTTCATACAACATATACTCATTCAACTCATCCATAAACAATTCATATTAAAACATAATCTCACATGGTTATCTACATCTTTTCATATAATAAGATAGCCAATAACCATGGCATTATACAAATTAGATTATCCATCTAAAGGCGAACACATCTTAGCCATTACAACAAAATTCAAACTTGTCTAACCCCTATACATTCTATATACAAAACATTGAGTCTAATGTATCGGAGTGTGTTGATAGTGTGGACGATCTTCCGTTTGATCAACATATTTCTAATCAACCCTTTTTCTCTATAAGACAAGGGAAAAGAAAGGGGGTAAGCTTTGAGCTTAGTAATTTTACACATAACAATTTAAGCATTCTAGTATAAGCTAAACAACAATTAGCATTGTACTATCAAATAAATTCACATCACAACTATGCTTATTCTTTCTATCCCTTACCACATTTCCAACACATCATGAGTCGCATACTCATAATTATTGACATGCACCCCTGCATTCAATATCACATTTACTCGTACTACATCACATCATTATTTCTCAATAATACATCCACACAGCTAAACCACACCGCTAAATTCTCGGTGGTTTCGCACTTAGCCCACCACAATCAAATTATAGAGTAGTATCGGACTTAGCCTACCAACAAAGTAATCATAGTGGTTCCACACTTAGCCACTAGATAATATACTTAACGTTAGCATCGCACATAGCCCAGCTCATTGTCATTAAGTATTAGGGTGGTATCGCACTTAGCCTACCATCAAGTATTATCACTACACATTCACTTGTCTATTTTACAATTCATTCATCCATTCACAATATCTACTACATCCATTCCACTTGAACCACATCGGTTCTAAATCATTCTCAGTCATGCTATACACTAACTAGCATCAACAAATTGCAAGTATGAATGCATTATTTACGTATAAACTTACCTCAGCACTCAAAAGTATAGAGATGTGCAATTTAGCCTACCACCTTACTCTTCCTCGGTTTCGATCCAGGCTTCATCTTTCTTGATCTATAATGAATAAATTAACTTATTCAATACACACATTAACTAAATTGGCCCTTATCTCATACTTTAGTAAAATTACCATTTTGCCCTAAAACTTTCTCATATTTACACTTTTGGCCCAAGGCTCGTAAAGTGATTTTTATTCAACTTTCTAGCCTTTTCATGCATAGCCGAACCATTTACTCAACTAAAGGAATCATCAATTCTCACTAAATCACACATGTATGACCAATCTCAAGACTTTCACATACTAGTCCCTACATGCATTTTTTTTATGGAATTCACTTAGCAAAAGATGTTTCTACTACATCAAGCTTTCATATTCTTCCATAAAACATCAAAATACATGCATGTCATACATGGGTATATTTTTGAACATCCATCTTAGCTCAACATATAGCTAAAAATAACTTACTCATGCTACTAGGACTTCAAAAATACGAAGAAGATCAAAAACGAAGCTAGAATACACTTACTAGCTAGCTTGAAAAGTTGAAGAGCCCAAACAATGGCTTCTCTCAATTTTCGCCAGCTTGGAAAAGAAGATGGATGAAATTCTATCATCTTTCCCCATTTTAATCATTGAATTGACAAATGACCAAAATGAGCTTTTTGTCAAACTTTCAAATTTTAACCCATTCATGTCCAATTTTTTCCAAAAATAAGAATTTGTTAAAATTACTATTTAAGGACCTCTAATTGATAATTCAAAACTATTTCACACGAATAACTTCTAGAATCTCACATTTTGCAACTTTTGCAATTTAGTTCTTTTGGAAAATTCAATCGTAATTTAATAAAATTGCTTTATGAAACTTTCACACTAGCATGTAAACATGGCATAAACCTTAAAAACTCATACATATACCTCAAATTTGTGGTCTCACACCACTATTCTGACTAGGCCCTAAATCGGGATGTTATAGGGCATCGATTCATCTTGTGGTTATTGACTACTTAACGAAATGGGTAGAGGCTGCTTCATACGCTTGCGTTACTAAGTCAGCAGTTAGTCGGTTCCTAAAGAAGAAGATGATTTGTCGATATGGAATGCTTGAGAGGGTCATATCAGACAACGCACTGAACTTGAACAATAGCATGATAGTAGAAGTTTGTAGTCAATTCAAGATCAAACACCACAACTCGTCTCTGTATCATCCGAAAATGAATGGGGCAGTGGAGGCAGCCAATAAAATCATCAAAAAGATAGTAGGGAAAATGACTGAGACTTATAAGGATTGACATGAGAAATTATCATTTGCACTCTATGCTTATCAAACGTCCGTCAGAACCTCTACTGGGGCAACTCAACCTCTACTGGGGCAACTCCTTTCTCATTGGTCTATAGGATGGAGGCAGTTCTACCTATTGAGGTAGAGATACCTTCTCTTCGAGTTTTGTCAAAAATAAAATTGGATGAAGCTAAATGGATCCAGGCTCGATATGATCAGTTGAACTTGATTGAAGAAAAGAGGCTAAGGGCTATTCTTTATGGTCAAATGTACTAAAAATGAATGAGCGTATGATAAAAAAGTCTGCCCAAGAGATTTTCACGAGGGAGACCTTGTACTGAAAAAAGATCCTTCCCGTACAAAGGGATTTCAGAGGAAAATGGATGTCGAATTGGGAAAGACCATATGTGGTGAAAAAGGCTTTCTCTGGAGGTGCACTGATCTTGACCGAAATGGATGGGAAAGCTTACCTAATCCTGTAAACTCAGATTCAGTCAAAAAGTATTTTTCTTAAAAAGGAGAAGAGGCCAAGGTGAAAACCCGCAAAGGGTGCTTTGAGACTTCAAAAAAAAAGGAGAGGCCTAGGCGAAAACCCGCAAAGGGCGCCTTAAGACCAAATGGGTTTTGAGTTAAAAACCCGAAAAGGGAAGCTCAAATTCTGAACGTGCATGTAGTGATCTTGCTATACCTGAATCAACAATAAATGAAGTATGTTGCATATCGGGGCATCAACAAAGTACCTAGAATCTTCTAAACACATGTTAAGCTCAAAGCAGTCTTCATGGAGTTTGTATATAGAAGCCCAATCTGCGAGATCTAGGGCATCTGATCTTTGTCCTATTTATATCAATTTACTATCTTTGGATTCTTTTTCTTCTCAAAGATATTTTTCCAGTTAATTTTTTATTGATAATTTATTCAGCTCGAACTTTCTTCAAGATCAATTTGTTGTCCATCATTACCCTTCAAAAGCATGTTGCATTGAAATAATGATTGATGAACTAATAATTTCACAAAAGAAGTTCTACATATTACTTTGGAAATTTCTAAATAGCACGAGGAACTGAAACAAGATAATTGTTTAGAATTTCCATGTGCATGGATTATTTGAGAAATGAGAATATTTTCTGAATTTTTTGTCCAAATGGTGATTAGACCAAATAATGAGTGTTACGATGAATCATAAGAAAGGATCATTTTACAAGCATTCCCATTAGGTTTAGGGAAATGGTATTGCAGATCAAGTTGATGGAAAAAGATTCAAAGAACCCTAAATTGCGGTGAAATGGATTGAAGTTGGAACAGATCATGTGTTACAATAGGAATGGATTAAACCCTATAATCTAGGTGGGATGGTTCGAATGCAATATAAGCCTTGGTTCAAATGGAGAGGGCCCTAAGATTTCCATGGGGCAAATTATTTGAGCAAGGATATGATACTTCAAGGGGAATGAAGATGAAATCTTGACAAATAAATGAGTGATTATACCTTGAGTTGGAATCATGCTCATATCAATTTTGCATTCATATATCATAGCATGTCTAATTAGGAGTATTTGACTCATATCGATCAGGGTATCCTAATATACCCATTCTACAGGTCATAGGACGATGTAGTAGGGTAAATTGTCACTTTCAGCCTTGTCTCGCTGAAGTTGTAGCAAAGCAGACTGAAGACAATAGATCTTACCTTCTTGAAGTTACAGGAAGAAGATCGAAGACGTTAGCCTTGACTCTTTGAGTTAGCAGTAGAGCAAGCTAAAAGACAATAGATCTTGCCTTCCTGAGATTGCAGTGAAGCAGATCGAAGATACTAGTCTAACATCCTTGAAGTTGCAGTGGAGCAGATTAAAGATAGTAGATCTGGCATTCCTAAAGTTGTAGGGAAACAGATTGAAGACATCAGTCTGACCTCCTTGAAGTTGCAGTGGAGCATATTAAAGATAGTAGATATGGCATTCCTGAAGTTGCAGTGAAACATATCGAAGACATCAGTCTTATCTCCCTAAGTTTGCAGTGGAGTAGACTAAAAATAGCAGATCTAACATTACTGAAGTTGCAGTGAAGCAGATCGAAGACATCAGTCTTATCTCCCTGAGTTTGCAGTGGAGCAGATTATAGGATAGCAGATCTAGCCTTCCTAAAGTTGCAGTGAAGTAGATTGAAGACATTAGATCTTGTTTCCCTGAAGTTGCAGTGGAGCAGATTAAAATAGCATATCTGGCATTCCTGAAGTTGCAGAGTGAAACAGATCAAAGACATCAGCCTTGCCTCTCTAAATTTGCAGTAGAGCAGGCTAAAAGACAATAGATTTTGCCTTACTGAGATTGCAGTGAAGCGGATCGAAGATACCCGTCTGGCATCCCTGAGTTGCAGCGGAGCAGATTAAAGATAACAGATATTGCCTTCCTAAAGTTGCAGTGAAGCAGATTAAAGCCATCAGACTTATTTCTAAAATTGAAATAAAGGTGAAGTTCCAATACCGCTGAAGTTGCAGTGGAGTTGGAAGCCATTTGAAGAAGACGAGGACCAAGAAGTTAAGGCTCGGCAAAGACTGGGCAAAATTGGTCCTTTTATAGTCTTTGCTCTATTCTCGTTACACGAAAATGAACAAAGAGGGGCAGCTGTAAGAACCCAATTTAGCCCGGGCCCATGTAAATGAAATATAACAAAAAAAATTATAAAAACAAAAAATAAAAATAAATCAATGTCCAGTTTACAGTCCATTTACAAAACAATTAGCCCAAAACTAAAATTCAAACCCAAACCATTACCCCATGGCCCAAACTTAACCTAGCCCAACCTCTAACCCAATTTATGGAGCCCAAAACCAAAAATTGTTCCAGGACCTAGGGTTTCTGAGAAACCCTCGCACCGCAAGCACCCAAAACGAGCCTTCAGTCACGTCGCAATCCGAATGGACAACGCTCCATCGTCGAATTTCTCGGCATCAACCTGCAAAAGGAAAGAAAAGATCAGCAAACATGGCAAGAAACAATAGGACATATATTTTTTTTATTATTTTCGGGGTTATAAAATATCCATTGAAATCTATAAAAGTACTACGATTTTTACACATATACACGCATACATGCAGAGAAATAAAAATATGAAAACTTGATCGTAGAGGTGATTTTCTCAGTTATTTCATTTTGTTTAATTTTTTTTTCTTTTCGATCTATGCACTTTTTTTTATATGTAAATATGTTGTTTTTAAAAAAAATAAAGAAAAGGGGTTCACCTCTTTATTTGCGCTGAAAAACGGAGTATTTGATTTCATGACTGCCATCTGCAGTGGCCGTGAGGCGCGTGGGAAGGTGGCGCGTGAGGAGCGTGGGATGGTGGCCTGGAGCTCCGATGATCGGAACCCAGACGAGAGGAGGAGGGATTGAGAGAATTTTTGAAAGTTTTTTTTTAATTAAAAAACAGGGTTCAAATGAAATTTTTGTGTGAAAATTGACTTATATAGCAGTATAAAAACGACGTCGTTTTTGCTTAAGTCAATAAGCACCAAAACGACGTCGTTTTAAGGTTGAAGATCCACGCGTTGACCCAACCCGGGGAGGATCCACACGTTTTTTGTAAAAGGGACAATTTCCCTCTTTGGTCCTTCTGCAATTTCATTTAGTTCAATTTAATTTTTTTATTTTTAATCTAGCCCTAAATGTTTGCTTATGTTTCAATTTGGTCCCACGGGCTATTTAAGGACTGATATCAAAATGGCGCCGTTTAGGAGATAGGGCATAATTGCCCAATAAGTCCTCATATTTTGGGGCGTGTTTCAATATCATCCATTTTTTAATTTTACTTCTAATTTTTATTTACTTTATGATTTGATCCTTGTTTATTTAATTCTTTTATTTTTATTCTTATTTTAATTATTTTAGTATTATACGTATTAAATTAGTATTTAGTTTATTTTATTAAGTTCAATATTATTTATACATTATATATTATTTTAAAATTATACCTTAGTTATTATATTACATTTTTATTTCATATATCATACATTATTATTTAATATAATGTCTAACATTTATATTGTTTTATCCTTAGTATTGTATAAAATTTTTGTATATTGTATAATATATATTATTTATATTGTTTATATTAAATATGTAGTTTTTATGATTATTGTATCATAAATATATTTTTATGTAACGTTATATATGTTTTTACTTAAAACTGTTTTTATCATGTGTTATTATTTATATTTATATATTAAATTATTAAATTATATATTTATTATAAATATCCTATATTTTTGTATACTCTAAATTTTTATATTATTCATTTAAAATATATTGTTTATACATATTAATCATTTTAGAAATTGTCATATTTTATTTTTATTTTTATAATTATTCGATATTCTTAAAAATATCATTCATTTTTTATCTTGTTTGTAGGATTTTATATTTATTTCTTAATTTCTTATCTTTCATATAGAATTTTTATTATTATTACTGATTATTTTATATCTTGTATTTGTTTATTTATGTTCTTTATTTGCTTAATATAGTTTTAGCATAATCTTTTTATTACGTGTATCATTTGCTATGTTATAATATTCTTTCGTTAATTGTCTATATTAGTATTATTTGTTAGTATTATTTGTTAGTATGACTTGTTATTATAGAATTGCTATTTGGTATTTATGTTCGTAATATCTTACTCAAACCATTTTCTTATAAAAATACGTTTTGAATTGACGCATTTTATTCAAATATTTTTCAATACAGCGATATATAATATTTGGGACTTCGAGAAAAATAATACCCTAACTTACTGGGTTTTAATTTTTCTCGTGGAACTTAAGGTATCAAATATTCTCCTTTTTTAAACTTATAAATTTCAAATTAAAACTTATTCTCGAAAATTCATAATGTTATATCTTAACTTATTAGATATAATGTTTTGTATCTTGAGGTAAGGATTTTCTAAAAAATAAAGGCAAGCTTAGTTTCGAAGTCATGAGATGTTACATCCTAACTTAATGGGTGTAGCATTTTATTTCTTTGAGATAGTTGAGTCTTAGCTTTCTTTCAAATAAAAGGATCATATTTTAAATTTTCAAATTTTTAACATTAGGACATAATTTTATCAATTAGGTACCAATTTTTGGGCGTTACGGGGGTGCTAACCCTTCCTCGTACGTAACCGACTCCCGAACTTGTTTTCTCGAATTTCGTAGGCCAAAATTAATGTTTTAAACAAAACATGTTTTATAAGGTGATCTGATCACACCTAAGCAAAAAATGATCGGTGGCGACTCCGTTTTTTTCATAAAAACTTTAAAAATGGTTTCGACAATATGCTCATAAGCTTTGCTTAATTTTGTACTTACACCTATAAAATTTTAAGCTCTAAATAAAAAATTATGTGAATGATAAAAGATTCGATACTAACCTCCTTGATCTTTAAGCTTGAACACAAATTATTTTATAAAAACAACTAAATTTAATTATTATGTTATAAATTATATTAAAAGAAAAATTTTACAAACAAAATATTATTTCTTGCATAAATAAAATTTAAACAATAAATTTCAAAATAAAAATCCTTACTTCTACAACAGAGTGAATGGAGAGTTTGAAAGTAAATTTGAGGGATGAATACTTATTTTAAGTAAATAAAATTGGGGAGAAAAATATTTTTTTTTGGAATTTTTTTTACCATCATCAGGATAATTTTAATCTTTCTTTTTTGGTGGGGAGGGGGCTTGGGACTTTAAGGCATGTTCTATCCAAATATTCTAATGTTTTTTCTTTCCAGAGTCGAAATTTCATGTGTCGCCACTGTAAGAGACCCATTTTGCCCGGGCTTGAAAATAAACCAGAAATAAAAAATTAAAAAAAATAAAAAGTCCAAATTGTTTAAAACAGTCCATTTACAACCTTTGACCCAATACCTAAAACCCAAAGCCCATTACAACCCAAACTTAATTAACTCAACAGACCCAAAACATTACCCTCTTTACAACCCAAACGCACACGGCCCTAATGGCCCAATGAGTAAACAGGAACAGAAGACCTAGGGTTTTTGAAACCCTAGGCGCCGCAAGCCTTAAACACCAGCCACCAGTCGCGCCGCAGCTAGCACAAGTCGCGCCCAGTCACCGCCGAGATCCTCGTTGATCGCCTGCAAAAAAAAGAAAGAAATAACATCAAATATGGAAAAATCTCTGTATTTCCTTTTTTTTATTTATCTATTTTCGAGTTATAAAAATCCCATAAAATCTGTAAAAAAATGGGACACGAAAAAACAGACAGAAGAGAGAAATATACACAGAAAGAATACGCAAATATTCACAAAATAAAGAGAAATAAAATAAGAAAGTTTGGTTGCAGAGGTGATTTTCTCAATATTTCATTTTGTTTTTTTATTTTTATTTTTTATTTTTCAATCTATGCATTTTTATATGACTACTGTTTTAAATAAAAAATAAAAAAGATACCTTTTGATTCGCGCAGAAAAAAATGATTTTTTTGGCTTCAAGCCGCTGTGTGTGGTGGCGCGTGGGATGGACGCGCGGTGGCCGGTCGCTAGAGCTCACACCAGAGTCTGGCCGGAGACAGAGGAGAAGAGAGAATTTTCTAAAGCAAAGTTTTTGTTTTTTTTAGAATGCTGTTAAAAATGATTTATTTGATTAATTTTTGCTTAGGCCAAAGAAACGGCGCAATTTTGGTGTGGTCAGTTAGTGACCAAAACGACGTCGTTTTAAGGCTAGATCCGCCCGTTGACCTGAAAACTCGGGGAGGATCCGCGCATTTTTATGAAAAGGGTAATTTACTATTTTAACCCTTTCGCAATTTTATTAGTTATAATTTTGTCCTAATTGAATTTCTTTTATTTTTAAATTAGCCCTGATATTTGTATTTTCTTTCAATTTAGTCCCTCGGGCTATTTAAGGGTTGATAACAGAACGGCGCCTTTTAGGAGATATGGTATAATTGCCTAATGGGTCCCTATAGTGTGACGCGAGTTCTAATTTAGTCCTTTCACATTTATTTTTATTTCTATTTAATCCTCTGTTTATTTATTTAAAAAAACCTTTTATTTTTATTTTATTTTAAATTATTTTAACATTGTATAAAATTATTTTATCATATTAAATATTCTATATTATTTTATTTATTATTTATATATTAATTTATTAATAGTGTAAAGTTTGTATATTTGTTTTTATGTATTATCCTTATATATATATATATATATTAAATTATTACTATTTATTATTTTATTTGGTTTAATATTATTTTTATTATATTATTTTATTATTTATATATTAATTATTATATTATACATTTTTTTCTATATTATAGTATTATATTATATCATATATTACTTCTAAAATCTTATTTTGTATAAAATTTATTTATATTGTATAACGATATTTATTTTTATTATTTATATGAAATATATATGTATTAGATTATTATGTTATAAATGTAATTTTGTTTGAAGTTATATGTTATTTATTTGTTTAACAATATATTTTACTTATTTTATGAATATATATATTATTTTTATTACTCCACATCATTTTGCATGTTAATTCATTTTTTTATATAATTCATATTTTATTATTCCACATCATTTTTATTTAAAGCCATATGTTTCTTAATTTACAATATTTATAATAATTTATTCTATGTTGTTATGCATATAAAGCTTTATATTTATTTGTTATTTCTCGCTTATATCTTATATTTGTTTATACCATTTTATTTTGTTCATCTATTATTTTTATATTTCGCTTTAGTATAATTATTCTATTGTTTATATCACTTATTATTTAGTATTATTCTTTAATTATCCATTAGTAACAATTGTTAATATGATTCGTAGTTATGATAAATTGCTATTTGGTATGTATGTTGTAATGTATTCATGCAATGTCTTACTCAAACCTTTTTTATAAAAACATATTTTGAATTAATGCATTTTATTCAAATATTAAAAAACAGCGATATATGATATTTAGGGACTTCGAGAGATTATACCCTAACTTACTGAGTTTTAATTCTTCTCGTGGAACTTAAGGTATCAAGTATCCTTTTTTTAACTTATAAAATCAAAACTTATTTTCGAGAATTCAAAACGTTGTATCCTAACTTACTGGATATGATGTTTTGTGTTTCGATGTAAGAATTTTCTATAAATAAAGATGAGCCTAACTTCGAATTCATGAGATGTTACGTCCTAACTTATTGGGTATAGCATTTTATTTCTTTAGATAGGCAAGTCTTGGTTTTCTTTCAAATAAAAGGATCATATTTTAAAGTTTTCAAATTTTCAATATTAGGACATGATTTTATCAATTAGGTACCAATTTTGGGCGTTATGAGGGTGCTAACCCTTCCTCATACGTAACCGACTCCCGAACCCATTTTCTTGTACTTTGTGGACCAAAATCAATGTTTTAAAATAAAACATTTTATAAGGTGATCCTATCACACCTAAGTCAAAAGAGATTGGTGGCGACTCCCGTTTTTATTTTTTAAAGTCGGCCCCTATTTTTTTATAAAACTTTAAAAATGGTTTCGACAGCTTGGATACTTCACTGGGGACCAATAAGAGAGTCAAGCCATAAAATTGATAATTTCATGTCCTTCTGTCCGAATTTAAAAATTTGATCTTAAAAAAAAAACTATGATCCTTTTTATTGTATGAGGTTCTATTTTTATAAAATATTTCTGCATTGCACTACATGACCGTTGTGGTTACACCCTTTAAGTGGGAGTGAGAAGCTACTCCTTCGTGAGGTTTTCACCTCCGTACAGGATAGTGAATCGCTTTTGGGATACATCCGTACCTATGTCTTCGTGATATTTTCATCTCCTGCAGCCATAGAGAAATGTATTCCCCTGAACTGAACTTGGTCCATATGAGCCTATAATGAGTGAGGATCGAGGAATCTGTTGGTTCAGGTACCTCAACTTTAGAGCTAAACCACATGTAGAAAACTTAAGGACTTACCCTAGGTAGAGCTATACCAAACCTTAGCAATACCAGATATACGTTTGATTATTTGCTTTATGTTTTACTTTGTGTTACTAACTGATTGTGTTTTATTTTGTTGCATGTCATTTCATATTTTAAAGAGATATCGATTCACGGTCAGTTTCTAAATTAGAAAGCTGGTTATGGAGAACGAATTCCATGATAAAGTGGAGGACAATGCAGCCGTCCGTAAGTGGTCAGAGAAAATGCAATTAGAGAAAGGGGATAGTCTAGCTGAAGGGTACGCATCAGAATTATGGGACTACACTCGCATCAGTATGACGCAGAACAATCTCTAGGAATTAAGAGAGGTATGGGATCAGTGGAGTGACGAGACTAAGCAATTGTTTTACAGCAGCTATGGGGGCCTGCCGTACTTGTTGGACATTCAGGTAGATGGACATCTATTTCGAGCCATCACCCAACATTGGAATCCTGTATATAGTTGCTTTACTTTCGGAAGGGTTGATTTGGTACCCACGGTGGAAGAGTATACATTTTTATTGCATTGTCCCAAGATCCAAGTTGACAAAGCCTACTCAAGGGCTGCAAGTGTTCTGACCTTTCTGAGAAAGTTGATGAGTATTACGAGGATGAGCGAACAGTGGGTCACAGCTAGAATCAAGCAAAAAGGTGAGTGTAAGTGTATCCTTTGGAAAGTTTTGAAAGATTTGATTTGAATCATCCTAAATTTATGGGCCTATGCATTTAGTGTGGGGATATGTTTAATTTGTTAATTTAAGTGATAGGGGTTCAAAATTGGGCTTAGGATTAGGCAAAGGCCTTGATTGAATTATTTTAAGGTGGCATCATTAACAATAAAAGAGGCCCAAGTTTTGGCCGCAAGGAGCCCATGTTTTTAGGGCCATTTTCGGCACCTAAAATGAAACAAGGAGTGACGCCACACACAAGGAGTTAGGGACCCAAAATTTAAGTTTAATAAAGCCCAAACCTTTTAATTTAAGTGAGTTAAATTTAGGCATTAAGATTTGATGAGGTGGACGGCTACAAGGCTCAAAAATAGGAAGATTTAAATGGATTTTATAATTGATAAAATAGTAGATAAAAAGGAGAAAAGTTAGAAGCTTATCTACAAGGGAGGTGATGGCCAAAAATCCATCACCTAGAGGAGTGTAGAAATCAGCTACTGCATGGCAAAGGGGGTGCCGAATTTTCCCTCTCATTTAGCTTGAATTTTAATTAATTAGGAAGGGCGTTTTCGATTTTATACATGAGGTGTCGAAATATCTATAAATAGGGGGGCTCCTTGATTCTGACATTGAAAACCCTATTTCTTCTCCCATTGTGCTGAAATTCCTTAGCCTCTCCCTCTCCAATTTATTTTCTCCAATTTCTTCAAAAGCCGAAACTCTTCTCCACTTTTTCCTCCGGTGCCGATTTTTGTTAGATCTCATATTCTATTTCAGTTCTTAAAAGGAAAAAGCCGAAAAATTAACAGTTTAATGATTATATGTTGGGCGACAATTCGGGATTTGAAGGAAGCTTGGTCAATTAGATCTAAAAGCCAAAAATAGCTAGTCTCCACTTTCGGGATTTTTAAGGTAAGAAGATTTCCCTAGATTTCTATTAGATTTGATCATTATATGCAAGATCTTAAGGTTATAATGAGAATTAACGATTAAATATTGTGATAGTAGTTCTGATAAGGACTTGTGATGGAATTAAATATGGATCAGGCAAAGGAGAAAATCCCTAAGTTTAAGAAAAGAGCAGTATCTGCCATTCGTGATTGGCCACTTGGTTGTGGACCGGCTTCTGAACAACACCTTAGGCAGATAGCAGTAGTGTCGAATAAGGATAGCGTCAACATAGAAAGCATCGCCTTATCGATAATCAAGTGTGTAGATCTCTAACACACTAATAAACCTGTATGTATGACTATATATATGTTATGGGATTAAAAGCCGGAATGAGGCTGTTTAGATAGTCGAATGGAACCTTAAAAGGGTTAGGCAAGGATGCCAGGTATGTAAACATAGAACTCCCTATGTGTATCGGAAAATATATATGACTGCATGATGTTTTCTTTATGTGTATGCATAGGGTGGGAATATGATATTGAAGGGGAAGTGCATGATAGGTCACTTGGTGATCGGTGGTGGAAATCCCACATATACAAATGTTAGGTCACATAGTGATCAGTGGCTATGCCACATTCAATGATTCCTAATTAATAGGAATAGGCAGTGCGGCTATCGTTTTGGTATGTAGCGGATGGAGGGTTGATTGTAGAAATCCCCAAGGTGTGATGGTTGGTACGGGTTGGTGTGTAGAGGATGGAAACCTAGGATGGGTTGGGTTATTCATTATTTAACGTTTACCATGTGATTATGATTGTTACCTTCATGTATGGGCCAAGGCCCATAATGTGTTTGTGGGCTTGGGTCGTTGTGTGTTTTGAGATGTATACACTGAGTCTTGGTGACTCATGCTTTCCTTTTCTCTACTCTTCCAGATGAGCAGTAGATCATGGACATGGGAGTCGAGACGAACCCGAGGGGCCATCAAGTTTTATTTCTACAAATTATTTTTGGGATTTCTTTAAATTTTATTTTATTTATGTAATAAGGCCCCTAGTTTTATTCAACTAAGTAGTTTTCAATGTTATGCAACTTATCAATTTATGACAAGGTTTATTTATACATAATAATAATACAGAGAGGTTTATTTCCAAAAAGTCACTTCTTTATTCAAATTTTAAATAATTAACTTGTGTTTTCAAAATCCGATAAAGTGTTATGTGTTCCATAACACGCCAGATCTGGTCGAAATGCATGGGCCGGGTTTGGGGTGTTACATTTTGGTATCAAAGCCCAGTTCAAAACTCGGGCTGTGAAATGGGCCTAGAGGTGTTTTAGAAAAAAAATTAGAAAAAAAATCTGGTTTGAGGATATGGCTTTCGAGCCTACCGACACCCGATCTACGCAGGTAAGTATTCTGAACTTTCTGTGTGTTATATATTTATGTGGGCTTGATGGGCTTTATGGGACGTAGACTAATTAGATTTAGAACTTGATGGACTCTAGGCTTAGCTGAAACAACTCCTTAAATTTCATAAGACTTAACCTCACTAAACAAAACCCATGAACGAGTCGCAAGCCTAGGGTGTGGCAACGGGCATACGCATGTCTAAGAATAGATCCGGAAGAGCTCGGTATTTAAGCAGTCCTAGTGACTTACCTCCTCTTCGCTAGAATCTTACCTGGTGCGTAGTGGCTGTTCACTCTAATTGTGATGACTTGTTGATGGGCCAAACCTATAATCAAAACCCGAAAGGGACCAGCCACCCTATTTTGCAAACAAAAGCCCCTAAGTTTTGTAAATTTCCAAAGAAATACACTTGATTTGTGAAAATTTCCACCCAACAGTGAATTTGTAAAATGCCTATGTTTTGAAAATTTACCCAAAAACCGTATGTTTACAAGAGTAACTAGATTCTTTTTTTTTTAAAATACCCCTTCGAAATAATAATAAAAAAATGCAATGACAACAACATCAAAATATCCCTGATTTGAAAAATTACCGAAATACCCTAATTTGTGAAATTACCAAAATACCCCTAGATTGTAAAATTACCAAAATACCCTTAGTTTGCAAAATTATTGAATTACCCCTGGTTTGTAAAATTTCCAAATTACCCCTGGATGTCAAAATTACTAAAATACCCCCAGATCTCAAAAATTATCGAAATACCCCTAAATTGCAAAATTACTAAAATACCCTTATTTTACAAAATCACCAAGGAACCTTATTTTGAAAAATTATGAAAATACCCCTGTAGGATAAAATTACGAAAATGCCCCTAGGTAGTAAAACAACAACAACCACAACAACAACACTTTTCTGTGATGAACTTAAGTTCATCGATATTGATGATTGAATGTATGTGTTTCCTAGAGGATATGAACTTGAGACTGTATTGTGAGTACGAATTCGAAAGAACTACTTTTAAAACTATTATCCATAAGACTGTTCGTGGTTAATCAGTGGAAGAAAACTACTAATTCATAAAAATTCTAATCAGATAAACGTGAAGCGGTAGAATGAGTACAAGGGGTTGAGGACGTCCGCCACGTGGTCGTGGTAGGGGTAGGATGACTCTGTTAGAACTAGTAGGATCTGGCCACGGGTCAAGAAATGAAATGTCAGCTGAAGAGGTCAAATGTCAGGATCAGACGGTCGGAGATGATGCTGTATCTCAGACGATGTTGAGGGTTTTAGATAAGGTTGCTGGAGTAGGCATGAGCATAGGAGCCCGAAAATCTGTGCCGGAGCGGCTTAGAGCCAATGGGGCAGAAGTGTTTAGAGGAATTTCTGGTGTTGCCCCAAGTTCAACTGAGTATTGGTTGGAGGCAGTAGAACGCATAATGGATGATTTAGACTTTACGGAGGAGGAGAAGTTGAAAGGAATTATATCTCTCATGCGGGATGAAGCCTACCAATGGTGGCTCATGGTTAAGGATGGAATAGTGGATGACCGTATTACCCGAAATCTCTTTAAAAAAGCATTTCAGAATAAGTATATTGGATCAAGTTATGTGGATGCGCAGCGCAGAGCATTTCTGAATTTGGTGCAAGGGAGTAGGTCAGTGGTTGGGTATGAAGTTGAATTTTTACGTCTTAGCCGTTATACTCATAGGATGGTAGGCACGGAGCATGAACGTTTTACTAGGTTTGAAGATGGCCTGAAGGATGATTTGCGTGTTTTGATAGCCCCACAGCGGGAGAGGGAATTTACTGTGCTTATGGAAAAGGCTAAGATAGCTGAGGAGGGAAAGCGGACTGAGAAACTGAATCGGGATAGAGATAGGAGTGGAAGTAAGAGGAATTTTGAATCGTCAGGGGCAGTTGGGCAAACTCAGAAAAGACCTAGGTCAGAAGGGCTAAAATAGGATGAGAGACCGGCTATTGCTAACCAGACACAAAAGTGTGCTCGATGTGGTAAGTTCCATACCGGTGAGTGTTAGGCAGGTACTAAGAAGTGTTTTAGGTGTGGATCTATGAACCACCAAGTTAGAACCTGTCCGCAGCAACGAGGCAGTGAAGGGCCCACAGGTCAAGAGAATGCACCGCTGGGAAGAGGAGGTTAACAACTACCAAGGGGCCGTGGTCAAGTCAATGGTGGCAATGGCACAGGACATGGTCGTGGAGGTGCAAGGCTATCGAGGCGAGGCGACCCGACCTTGGTCTATCGAAGACGTCGCCAAGGGGACGAGGATGCTCTAGATGTGAATATCGGTGCGAACCCTACCATAGTATACTAAGTGTTTATTTTGGCTTTAGGATAAGAGTGCGCAGCGAAAGCATAGTAGTTAGACTTAGGTAGTTTGATTACTAGTTAATTGGAAATTTCGAGGATGAAATTTCTTTAAGGGGGGTAGAACTGTAACATCCTAAATTTATGGGCTTATGCATTTAGTGTAGGGATATGTTTAATTTGTTAATTTAAGTGATAGGGGTTCAAAATTGGGCTTAGGATTAGGCAAAGGCCTTGATTGAATTATTTTAAGGTGGCGTCATTAACAATAAAAGAGGTCTAAGTTTTGGCCGCAAGGAGACCATGTTTTTAGGGCCATTTTCGGTACCTTAAATGAAGCAAGGAGTGACGCCACACACAAGGAGTTAAGGACCCAAAATTTAAGTTTAATAAAGCCCAAATCTTTTAATTTAAGTGAGTTAAATTTAGGCATTAAGATTTGATGAGGTGGAATGACTACAAGGCTCAAAAATAGGAAGATTTAGATGGATTTTATAATTGATAAAATAGTAGATAAAAAGGAGAAAAGTTAGGAGCTTATCTACAAGGGAGGTGATGGCGAAAATCCATCACCTAGAGGAGTGTAGAAATTGGCTCTTGCATGGCAAAGGGGTGCGAATTTTCCCTCTCATTTAGCTTGAATTTTAATTAATTAGGAAGGGTGTTTTCAGGTTTATACATGAGGTGTCGAAATATCTATAAATAGGGGGGATAGCTCCTTGATTCTGACATTGAAAACCCTAATTTCTTCTCCCATTGTGCCGAAATTCCTTAGCTTCTCCCTCTCTAATTTCTTTTCTCCAATTTCTTCAAAAGCCGAAACTCTTCTCCACTTTTTCCTCCTTGTGCCGATTTCTGTTAGATCTCATATTCTATTTCGGTTCTTAAAAGGCAAAAGCCAAAAAAATTAACAGTTTAATGATTCTATGTTGGGCGACAATTCGGGATTTGAAGGAAGCTTGGTCAATTAGATCTAAAAGTCGAAAATAGCTAGTCTCCACTTTCGAGATATCTAAGGTAAGAAGATTTCCCAAGATTTCTATTAGATTTGATCATTATATGCAAGATCTTAAGGTTATAATGAGAATTAATGATTAAATATTGTGATAGTAGTTCTGATAAGGACTTGTGATGGAATTAAATATGGATCAGGCAAAGGAGAAAATCCCTATATTTAAGAAAAGAGCAGTATCTGCCATTCGAGATTGGCCACTTGGTTGTGGACCGCTTCTAAACAACACCTTAGGCGGATAGCGATAGTGTTGACTAAGGATAAGCGTCAACATAGAAAGCATCATCTTATCGGTGTCGGTGTGTAGATCTCTAACACACTAATAAACTGTATGTATGACTATATATATGTTATGGGATTAAAAGCTAGGAATGAAATTTGTTTAGGCGATCGAATAGAACCCTAAAAGGGTAAGGCAAGGATGCAGTGCGTAAACATAGAACTCCTATGTGTATCGAAAAATATATATGACTGCATGATGTTTTCTTTATGTGTATGCATAGGGTGGGAATATGATATTGAAGAGGAAGTGCATGATAGGTCACTTGGTGATCGGTGGTGGAAATCCCACATATACAAATGTTAGGTCACATAGCGATCGGTGGCTATGCCACATTCAATGATTCCTAATTAATAGGAATAGGTAGTGCGACTGTCGTTTTGATGTGTAGCGGATGAAGGGTTGATTGTAGAAATCCCCAAGGTGTGATGGTTGGTACGGGTTGGTGTGTAGAGGATGGAAACCTAGGATGGGTTGGGTTATTCATTATTTAACGTTTACCATGTGATTATGATTGTTACCTTCATGTATGGGCGGGGCCCATAATGTGTTTGTGGGCTCGGGTCATTGGGTGTTTTGAGATTTATACTCGAGTCTTGGTGACTCACGCTTTCCTTTCTCTACTCTTCCGGATGAGCGATAGATCGTGGACATGGGAGCCGAGAGCGGACTCGAGGGCCGTCAAGTTTTATTTCTACAAATTATTTTTGGAATTTCTTTAAATTTTATTTTATTTTATTTGAGAATATTTATCTAATAAGGCCCCTATTTTTATTCAACTAAGTAGTTTTCAATGTTATGCAACTTATGAATTTATGACAAGGTTTATTTATACTTAATAATAATATAGAGAGGTTTATTTCCAAAAAGTTACTTCTTTATTCAAATTTTAAATAATTAACTTGTGTTTTCAAAATTTGATAAAGTGTTATGTGTTCCATAACACGCCAGATCTGGTCGAAACGCATGGGCCGGGTTTGGGGTGTTACATGATTTTAGTACATCCTGATATGAAAAAAAAGGATAGATGTTTTTGCTTTGAGTATATACGTGTTAGTGATTTTCCCTAGGGTATTGGGATATATGGATGAAGCAGTCTCAGATATTTTTTATCGACTTGATAAACAAATCACACCTGTTCCTGCAATCTTAGCTGAGACATTCCAATCGTTGAATGCATGTAGGAGAGCTGGCGAAGGCAGATTTATAGGATGTGCGCAGTTTTTGTTGGCTTGGTTCCACAGTCATTTTTGGAAGGTGGATAAGGTTTCCTATCGGGTCTTCTCGAAAAATTATTCTCCAGTAAAAGAGATAATGGTTACCCCGAGGAGAGATGACATATTAGAGGAAAATTGGATAGTGCTTCTACGAAATCTTCAAGAAGAAGATGTCGAGTGGAGAGCTCCTTGGATGCTTCCGATGAGGTGTTGTATAGGTGTGGGAGTTTTGATTGGGTCCCTCTACTTGGAATTTGGGGAGCCATTGGATATACACCCTTGCTCGTACTAAGGCAATACAAATCAAGGTAGTTTGTACCAGCTACACATGGATTGGCTCAAAGTGAGTTTTCATATAAAGGAGATAGTTATAAGAAAAAGGGTTAAGGAGATCTCTAGTGCTTGGAACCAGACCCGTCACATGAAGAGGGTGGACGTAAGCCCAATGACGACCCCAGAATATAACAGATGGTGGAGTAGAAGAGTCAATGATAATATCCCCGTGCCAAGTTTAGAAGGTGCTCAATCGATCGAAGAGTACTTACGAGTGGTCCCATCAGAATTGGAGATTATAAAACAAGATTTCAAAAGGAGGAATTCAGAGCTCGGAAGGAGAATAGAGAAGTTGGAAGAGGAAAAAATGTACCTGAAATTAGATGTCGATGTTTAGAAATCAGAGGCCGAAAAAGTGAGAAAAGAAAAAAGGAAGATCGAGATAGTTTGAAGACGAAATACAAGAAGCTTCGTTTATCGATGAAAAATACCAGATTGGGAAAGACTTTGGAACAGTGGCGACAGAAGGTTCAAAAGGAAAAGCTAGAGCTGACCATTGAGAGAGGAATTTCCTAGAGATGTAGATGCAAAACAAGGCCCTAGAAAAGAGGTTAGCAAAAAGCCAAAAGGAAAAGAGTAGGTTAAAAGCTAGAGTGGCTGAATTGGGACGGTTTCTTCATCACCATCGAAGCCGTAATTCTGCAAACGAGCTAAAGTCGAGTCTAAAAAAATTGAGGAAATGAAGGGAAAGATTGAAAGATTAGAATCGACATTGCAGAATTGTGAACTCCGAATCAAGCATCTTGAAGCAAGAGAAGTGCATTGAAAGGAAGAGCTCCACCATTCCCATGACCAAGTTAGAAGTCTGGATTACCTCATGGCTAAAGCAATAGTTTAGATTCGAGAGGTAGCTGATCATCTACAGACTTTGGCAGCACAGGCTGATATTTTGAGCATGAAGTATGAGCTACAGTCATATCGTGGTCAAGAGCTAACCTCTTTGTTTGAGAAAATCAAAACTTTGGGCCTTAGGGCGAAAGCATATTTGTAGTCCATTTTATGTAAAGGATTTTGTTTTCTAATAAAGTTTTCTAAAATGAAGTTGAATCTGAATCGATGCCTCCTTGCATTCATGCATTTGCATTACATCACATCATATGCATTTAAGCCCATAGAGAGAGCCTAATTAGTTGAAATTAATACACACACAGAGAGAGAGGAAGGAGGAAAATCTAGAAACTAAACACCATTACGGTAAACGTGCCAAGACAAAGAAAATGGATCAAAGACTTGAACAATTCCAGAGAGATATGCAAGACCAGATGCAAAAGCAATTGGCAAAGCTCCAACAAGAAATGAGAGACCAAATGTTGGAAGCTTAAAGGAACATGATGGCTCAAATGGCCCCGTGCTGAATGGGGCGATGGACAAAGGAAAAGGTCCCATGGGTATTACTGGAGAAGATAGCGAAGGCATTCCCCCGGGTTTTACCCAACCACATGTACAAACACAGCCTGAAGAGTATCCCCAAAGGCCATCTGTCACAATTAGACCTCAACAAGGGCAAGCTGATACTAGATCGTCCATGAACTTCACGTTGGCTCAGGATCCAACCCAGGAGATAACCCAACTAATCCTGTTATCCCTGATTTGGATATAACAGAGAGGGAAGGGACAAGAATTTAATCCTTAAGGCAGTCAGAAGATCGCTGTAGATGGTTGGAAGAAAAATTCAAGGCTTTGAAAAATGTCTATCATCACCACGGTATTAACGCTAAAGACTTGAGTTTGGTTCTAGATTTGGTGCTTCCTCATAATTTCAAGATGCCAAAATTTGAGAAGTATTATGGGACTAGCTGCCCTGAAGCCCACATCACTATGTTCTGTAGACGGATGACTAGCTACGTGAACAATGATCAACTTTTGATTCATTGTTTCCAAGACAGTTTAGTGGGGGTAGCATCCAGATGGTACAATCAACTCAGTCGCGCTAGGATTAGCTCTTAGAGAGACCTAGCCCAAGCCTTCATGAAGCAATACAATCATGTCACGAACATGATGCCTGACAGAATCACCTTACAAAACATGGAAAAGAAGTCAAATGAAAGCTTCAGGCAATACGTGCAAAGATGGAGGGAAGTTTCCATGCGAGTTCAACCACCTCTCCTAGAGAATGAAACCACCATGCTTTTTATCAAAACCCTAAAAGCTCCATTCATCACCCACATGATAGGAAGTACCACCAATAGCTTCATGGATATAGTGATGGTAGGAGAAATGATTGAAAATGCCATAAGGGGTGGCAATATTGAAGCACAGAAAACCACTAGAAGGTTTGCTCCAAGAAAAAGACAATGAGGTGAATAATACGGGTACATACAAAAAAGGGTACTCAAAGACAATCACTGTTAGCCAGCCGAAAGTAGTTATTGTTGGGCAATAAGGGTCAGTAAAATAGGAATCAGGCACCAGAAAAAATTCTGAAAAGCTCCAATTTATGCCAATCCCAATAACGTATAAAAAGCTATACCAAAGTTTATTCGAAGCGCACGTCGTGTCCCCATTTTATCTATAGCCATTGCAGCCCCCATATCATAAATGGTATGACTCAAACGCTCACTGTGATTACCATGCGGGAATATCGAGGTATTCAATAGAAAACTGTACTGCCTTCAAAAAGGTAGTCGAAAGACTCATCAAGATGGGGATTGTAAAATTTGATGATACACCTAGTGCAGAGAACCTGTTACCTAATCATGGGGATAAGGGGATAAACGCGATTGGCCTAGATGTCATGAGAAGGATCAAGAAGGATATTACAGAGTTAAAAACTCCGTTGAGAATGATCTGGAAGGAAATGGTAAGAAGATGACTGATATTATCCGATTCTGACAAAGGATGTGAAGAAATAAGGGACTACTGCGAGTTTCACAAAGTAGAAGGACATGAGATCCAAGAATGTGTTGAATTCAGGGTCTTGGTACAAAGCCTTATGGACAATAAGGATTTGGAGTTTTATGAAGAAGGCTTAAAGGGAGGAAACATACATACAACCGAAGGAGAATTGACGAAGCAAAAAGTCAATTATCCGAAGATCATCATTTCCTGACCGAGAAACACAGAAGGCGGAGCACAAATCGCGCCTAAAGTTGTAATCTAGAAACCTATTTCCTTTTCTTACAAGGATAACAAAACGATACCTTGAAATTACGACTACGATGTGACAATACTAGGAGTGGAAAAATCAGCTAACACTTCCAAAGAGGTCCAAAGTGAAGGGTCCTACACACAAAGTGAAAGGCGTTATGACTCGATAAATGTCAGAACGGTGCCTGTGAAACCAAAGACTTTGGTAGTTGAGTAGGAGAAAGAGGCTAAGGCACTTATCAATGAACCCGTGAAGGAGGAAGAGGCTAAAGAATTTCTAAAATTCTTGAAGCACAGTGAATACAGTATGGTAGAGCAGGTCGTAAACAACTGGCTCGCATATCAGTGCTAGCTATACTCTTAAGCTCAGAAGTACATTGCAAAGCATTAATAAAAGTGCTAAACAAAACTTATGTTACTAAGGATATATCCATCAACAAACTGGATCATCTGGTTAGTAATATAAGTGCCAACAACTTTATTTACTTCAGTGATGATGAGATTCCACTTGGGGGTATGGGATGGATAAAGGCTTTGCACATCATTACTCGTTGTAAGGGATACACTCTACCAAGTGTATTAATTGATAATGGATCAGCCTTGAATGTCTTACCATTGTCTACACTGAAGAGGTTGCCTATAGATAGTTCTCACTTGAAGACATTCCAGAACATAGTGAGAGCATTTGATGGCACCGAGAGAAGAGTGATAGGAAGGATTGACATACCGCTGCTACTTGGGCCAAACACATATGAGGTGGACTTTCTGGTGATGGATATTAAGCCCTCTTACAATTGCTTTTTGGGAAAGCCCTGGATTCATTTGGTAGGGGCGGTGCCCTCATCCCTACACCAAAAATTAAAACTGGTAACAGGTCGACTGGTTGCTATAAACACGGAGGAAGATATCATAACGACAGTTACCAACGATGCACCATACTTAGAGGCGAATGAAAAGGCAACTGAATGCTCTTTTCGATCTTTAGAGTTCATGAACGCGACATTCATTTTGGAAGGGAATGAGGTGCCAGTCCCTAGGATATCCAGAACCACGAGAGTTGGTTTACAAATGATGGTGGAGAAGGGAGCCCTACCAGGAAAAGGACTGGTAGACAACTCTGATAAGAGATTCAAGTCCCGATACTGAAAGAGAAAAGAGACCGTTTTGGCTTGGGTTTCAGGCCAGATGCTGAGACAGAGGAGCAAGGAAATAGAGACAAAGTAGGAGAGAAGAAGGGCACGACTGAATGGAGAAGAAGTCAAGTGGAAATTGATGATGTTCCCTCATATATCCCAGACTTTTGTATTAGGAGGGATAATTCACCCAGAGAGGGGGTTGTTAGAAAAACAAAATCTTCATATCAATGCCATACATGAGGAAGAAACTGGGCAAAGACACCTGTTGGGCATTCGCTCTTATGAACCTGAAAGCGTTTTGAACAATTGGACTACAGAGGAACTTCCTGTAGTTTTTAGAGATTACACAGAGTAATGTTCAGAACACTCTTTTTGTTTTAAAGCCTAAAAATAATAAGATTTCATTTGTGAAATAGGCTCATGTTCAGGCATTATTTTTTCAATAAAATACATCTTTGATAATTAACTCGAGCAAATATTCTTTCATTTTTTATTCTTTTGATCTTATAATTTCATTCCAAATTCTTTTATTTTCATTCATACCATATAAATAATTATTCTCGAATTCATTTGTTCCTTGTATATTCTTTTGTGCCTACTATAGGTCCCTAAATATCAATGACATGAGTAATACAGATTCAAAGGTCCATTTTGAGCAAGACATGTGTTTAAAGGAATCTCAGGATTTTGAAGGTGACAGAGATTGTGACTTGTCTCTAGATTTGTTAAGAATGGTCAAGCAAGAAGGGAAACAAATTTTACCCCATGAAGAGGTGGTAGAAAATATAGCCTTAGAGGAAGGAAAGATTGTGAAAATTGGAATGCGCATAGCTGATTAGACAAAGTGAGACCTTGTTGAGTTATTACGGGAATTCAAAGACGTCTTTTACATGGTCATACCAAGATATGCCTGGGCTAAGTACCGATATTGTAGTACATCGCCTTCCCATAAGAGAAGAGTGCAAGCCAGTTCAACAAAAGCTACGAAGAATGAGGCTTGATGTGATGTTGAAAATAAAGGAGGAAGTCAAGAAACAGTTTGATGCTGGCTTTCTACAAGTGGTCAAATACTCAGAGTGGGTTACCAACATTGTTTCTGTCCCTACGAAAAATGGAAAAGTCTAGATGTATGTAGACTATAGGGACTTAAATAAAGCCAGCCTAAAGGATAATTTCCCTTTGCCGCATATTGACACGTTGGTGGATAATACGGCGGGATACTTATTGTTTTCTTTCATGGATAGTTTTTCGGGATACAATCAAATCAAGATGCACCCTGAGGATATGGACAAAACCACTTTCATAACATTGTGGGGTACCTTTTGTTATAAGGTAATGCCATTCGGACTAAAGAATACAGGAGCAACATATCAAAGGGTCATGGTAACCTTATTCCATGGCATGATGCACAAAGAGATTAAAGTATATGTTGATGACATGATCGCCAAATCTCGAACAGAAAAAGAACACATTGAGGTTTTGAAGAAGTTATTTTTGAGATTGAGAAAATTTCAATTGAATCTCAACCTGGCAAAGTGTACTTTTTGAGCTCGGTCAGGGAAATTACTGGGTTTTGTGGTCAGCGAGAGAGGAATCGAAGTTGACTCAAACAAGGTCAAAGGAATACAAGAATTGCCTCTACCATGCACTCAAAAGGAGGTTCGAGGATTTCTTGAAAGATTAAATTACATTGCTCGATTTATTTCACAATTAACTGAGAAATGTGATCCCATATTTCGTCTTCTCAAGAAATAAAACCAAGGTGTATGGGATGAGGAATGCCAGAAAGCTTTTGACAAAGTCAAACAAAATCTGTCAAATGCACCAGTACTATCTCCGCCTAATCTAGATAGACTACTGATACTGTATTTGCCAGTGTTCAATAACTCCATGGGATGTGTGCTTGGTCAACATGATGAGTCAGGAAGAAAAGAAAAGGCAATATACTATCTCAGTAAAAAGTTCACTGATGTGAGATGAGATATTCGTCGATTGAAAAATTGTGCTGCGCCTTGATTTGGACAACTCGGAGATTGAGGCAGTACATGCTATATCATACAACCTGGTTAATTTCGAAGCTTGATCTGTTAAAGTATATGATAGAATCAATTGCTTTGAATGGAAGGATGTCAAGGTGGCAGATTTTACTATCTGAATTCGATATAGTCTATGTAAACCAAAAGGCTATCAAAAGGAGCGCAATAATAGAGTTTTTGGCTAGCAGGGCTTTAGAGGATTATGAACCTTTGAGCTTTGACTTCCCCAATGAGGAGCTAATGTATGTGGCAACTACTGAAGAATGTCCGTGGAAACTAAATTTTGATGGGGCGTCTAATGCTGTGGGAAATAGAATTAGGGCAATCTTGGTATCTCCTAGTGGTGATCATTATCCATTCCATACATCACAAATAACATGACAGAGTATGAAGCATGCATCATGGGAATTCGAGCAGCTATAGAGTGTAAAATCAGAATGCTAGAAGTATACGGAGATTCTGCCTTAGTAATCTACTAGCTTAAAAGAGAGTGGGAGACAATAGATCCCAAACTAGTTGATTACCAAAAAATAGTTCTGGGATTGATTGAGGAGTTTGATGACATTACTTTTAATTATCTCCCATGAGATGAAAACCAGATGGCGGATGCTTTGGCAACCCTGGCTTCTATGATCAAAGTAAACATACCAGAGGATATAAGACCCATTCAGATAAGTATCTTTGAAGTTCCAGCTCATTTTTATAACATGGAAAAAGAGGAGAAAGATGACCACCCTTGGTATCATGACGTATTACGATACGTAAAAAATTGTGAATACCCGAAGCATGATACTGAGAATGATAAAAGGACATTAAGAAGATTGGCCTCTGACTATGTTTTAGATGGAGATATCTTGTACAAGAAGAGAAAAGATCAAGTATTATTACGATGCGTTGATGTTGTTGAAGCTAGAAAATCCTAGAGGAAGTTCATGAGGGCGTTTGTGGAACACACGCTAATGGATTCACAATGGCCAGGCAGAGAATGAGATTTGGATATTATTGGTCCACCATGGAAGGAGATTGTATCAACTATGCCAAGGGATGTCATAAATGTCAGATTTATAGAGACAAAATTCATGTGTCTCCGTCACCTTTGCATGTTATGACTTCCCCATGGCCTTTTTCCATGTGGGGCATGGATGTCATTGGACCGATCTCACCGACAGCTTCGAATGGACATCGATTCATATTTGTAGTAATTGACTACTTCACAAAATAGGTAGAGGTTGCTTCCTACGCTAGCGTTATTAAGTCAGCAGTTAGTTAGTTCTTGAAGAAAGAGATCATTTATCGATATGGAATGCCTGAGAAGATCATATCAGACAACACACTAAACTTGAAGAACTGCACGATAGCAGAAGTTTGTAGTCAATTCAACATCAAACATCACAACTCGTCTCTGTATCGTCCAAAAATGAATGGGGTAGTGGAAGCGGTCTATAAAAATATCAAGAAAATAGTAAGGAAGATGACTGAGACTTATAAGGATTGGAACGAAAAATTACCGTTTGCACTCAATGCTTATCAGACGTCAATCAAAACCTCTACTGGGGCAACTCCTTTTTCATTGGTCTACGGGATGGAGGCAGTTCTACCTATTGAAGTGGAAATATCTTCTCTTCCAGTTTTGTCAGAAATAAAGTTGGACGAAGCTAAATGGATCTAGGCTCGCTATGATCAGTTGAATTTAATTGAAGAAAATAGGCTAAGGGCTATTCGTCACGGTCAAATGTACCAAAAATGAATAATGCGAGCCTACGATAAAAAAGTTTGCCCAAGAGAGTTTCATGAGGGGGGCCTTGTACTGAAAAAGATTCTTCCCATACAAATGGATTTCAGAGGAAAATGGATGCCAAATTGGGAAGGACCATATGTAGTGAAGAAAGCTTTCTCTGGAGGAACACAGATCTTGATCGAAATGGATGGGAAAATCTTACCCAATCTTGTGAACTCGAATTCAGCCAAAAAGTATTTTGCTTGAAGAGGAAAAGAGGCTAAAGTGAAAACCCATAAAGGGCGCTTTGAGACTTCTAAAAAAAAAGAGGAGAGGCCAAGGTGAAAACCCGTAAAGGGCGCCTTGAGACCAAATGGGTTTTCATTTGAAAACCTGAAAAGGATGACTCAAATTTTGAATGGACGTGCAGTGATCTTGTTATACTTGAATCAACAAAAAATGAAGTATGATGCATATCGAGGCATCAACAAAGTATTTTGGGTCATCTAAACACATGTTAAACTAAAGCAGTTGATCGCTGCAAAACAATCTAGTTTTAATATTTATAAAAGAGTGATCGAACCTGTAGACTGACTGCGACAACGATAGAAGCAAGGGCACCTATCGAACAGAAGTATAGCTCAGGCAAGAATATCTTATCGAACCTAAGGAACCTAAAAGTACTACTACTCACTTTCTTCCTACTATTTAGCCTTAAATATGGAATGATTATTTAACTTATCTAAGACTAATGAAATACTTAAACTAAATGCAAAGACAAAAGAATGAACTGGGAAAAGACTTTGGAAAACTCAGTTGATAAAGACGATACCCTCGGGAAGAATCCACCTATGACTTCACTTATTATCTAACTTTCAATTCATATGATTTCTTTTACTTAGCTTGATCCGTGAGACTCCCTAACCTATATTAAACCTTCTCTCGAAGCGAATAACGTCTAACCTTAGGTTAATTAGTGGAACTCTCGTTCTCTTATAATAACCTCCTAAGGAAGCAGTAAATCGATCAATGGACTCCCATATTAAGTTTCACCCTAATCCGACAAAATCTCGTAACCCTATCTCTAGGCACCCGATCAACTCCGCTTAATTATGCTAGATCTACTCTTAGGCAGGGTCTATTCCTCCTCCACCTAAACACACCAGATTAAATTAAGCCACATAATTAAGAACAAACTAAGTATTTATCGTATAAACCAATAAATTAAATAACAAAATCCATCATAGGTTTCATCCCCTTCAAGTATCTGAAGGATCTAGTTCATAATAAAATAAGAAAACATCTCAAGAGAAAAGATAAAACAAAACATAAGAAATCCCTAAAACCCCCTAAAGGAATTGAAGGAGAGATCTTCCGTCTTGAGTAGAATTCGACTCTTCGAGATGGTTCAACTGGCTATCTTCGAGTAATTCCCTAAACGAGTAAAGCTCTGGTAGAAAACTTTGCTAAAACCCCTGATGATCTTGAATTGCTACCTTGGATTGTTTATATAGACATTTGGGATGCTTTACTTGGCTCCTAAGTACTCGTAATTCAAGTGAAATTCGTCCTAAGTGTTTGAGCCGACTTAGGATTGCATTTCTTGGGCTCCAAGCATCCAATTCTGAGTGAAATTACTCTTTCCCGCGGCAGGGGCATGGCCTTGACACGTTCGTGTAAATTGAGGCTCAGCCCATCTCTCTATTCTGTTGATTTAGGCACGGCCGTGGCACGCCCGTGCAAGTCGAGGGTCAAGCCATGCTTTGGGTCTATCAATTGGGGCACAGCCATGTAGATCGGGGATAGGCCGTGTTGGGCTTTTTGTCGATGAGACATGGTTGTGTGAATTGGTGACAGGCCGTGTTCTAGGTGGATAACAAGGCACGGCCGTGTGGAATAAAGCCCAGGCCGTGTCAACTTCTTGGGTTGGCCCAATTTGGTCCGTATTAAGCCCGTTTTACATTCTTTTTTATCCTTAGGTGTTCTCCTGAGTATAAGACATGAAAAGAAAGGATTAAGAGCACCTTTTTACATAAATTAAGGATAAATTCATCCAAAAGCATACTAAATGTGGGATTAAAATATGTTACTTTTACGGTTTATCAAACACCCCCACACTTAAGCTTTTACTTGTCCTCAAGCAAAATTCTTAATTTACAATTAAAACAAACTTTCCAAAATTCATAATTCCCATTGACAATGCCTCATCATAATTCATAGATAATTTATACATGTATCATTTAGCTCGAAGTGCCCTAAAGATTCAAACGAGATAGGTGTCTCCCCTTATTTAAATAATTACCTTTGATTCAAAACCGACAAGGATTGACATCCTCACTAAAGATTCACTCAAAGCACTCAAAGTGTTTAAGGATCAAGAAAAAGTGCTCAAAAGTCGAACCTGAAAAGCTAATCCCATAGGCTTGCCTGAAAATCAAATCTCCACCACTATATATGAGATGATAAACAGATCAAAAGGTCTTTATTAGGGTTGTAACGGGGCTTGGGTTAAAAGGTGTGGATAAAGGCTGAATTAGAGATTTAAAATCGAGATTGAATTGACTAATTACCTAATCAAAAAATAATGAAATAAATATGAATATTTACATCGAATGAAAAGTAATAATACCACTATTGATAATTACTCTATAATAAAGAGTATTTTCTTCACTTTAAAATTTGATAATACTTTAATACGAGCTTTTTCTTCAACAATTGAAGTTTAATTGCTCTAAGCTCTTTTATTGAATAAACTTGGATTTTTTTTTTTTTAAGAACAAACTAAGTAAAACTTAATAGAAGGAACTTTGATAATTGAAATAACCTAATTTGGAAATTGATCAAGTCAATTCTCGATAGAGGGGTAGTCAATAGAATGTTGATAACAAATACAAAGGGATTTTGGGTTAATATTAGTGGGTGAGTCAATAAAAAGGTTGTTAGGATTCAACGGGGTTCACTAGGGGTTAATTTGTGTAGGTAGGCTTTTTAGTAGAGTGAACGGGTTAAAACCTAGGTGCCTTTATCATCTCAGTATATCAAATTATTATTGTGGTCTCGACATGCATAAACGAGGTAAGTTCTAGAATAACAGTTCAAAGTTGACACACTCAATATCAATAAAAGTAAGAATGAAAAATAATATATGCTCTATAAGGCTCAATATCTCACAGAAATTATGGGTGTTTTTGACATCAATCCCTATAGATTTCAAATTTCAAAGTAATACTCAGATTTAGTTCAACAACCTATCAATTTTTATTTTTGAAAAATAGACTTATCATGCTTGATTCTCTAGTATTCTTCAAATTTAATCATCAATGCACAATTAACTTTGATTTGTTCTAAAACATATCAATAAAATCATAAATCATTAGAAATTTCATCCTAATTAATATTATGAAAATAATACTTAAGATCAAGACTAATTTCAGGGTTTTGAGAATTATGCAAAAAGTTAGACAATATTACCCCCATACTTAAAATGTACATTGTCCTTAATGTACAAAGATAGATAATGAGATTTATGTGCCAAATCAAGAAGATAAGTGGGAAAAGTAATACTCCCTAAAATCTGGATGATCTCGGGCGTCTTTGGTGGCGGTGATGGTGTTTTCTATGGGCTCGGTGGAGTGGCTATCGAGAAGCAATTTGCTAGATGAAGAAATTGGGTAGCCTGTGAAGATATAGCCAAGAGATCTAGAGAAATAATAATATACTAATAAATTTAAAGATTAAGGAAATAAAAAGAATGAGACTAAGAAGAAAACTGAAATTGAAAGAAAAGACTAATGGACTAAGAAGTCCTTATTGTTGGATGGTTTACGAAGTGGGTGTGACCTCAAAGGCTGTGGTGTGTGACTCCCTAGTAGCCTTTAGAACCTAAAACCAAGAAAAAAAAAGGTTTTCGAGACCCTTGGCATGTCAATTAAGTGAAGCTGCCGGCATGAACTCATATTGAGGTCTCCTCTAAAGAGATAATGCTTACATTTCCTCGGTATGATCTTTGTGTTGCTCAAGTGTCTTGGATCTTTTCTATGAATAGGGAGAAAAATTTTAAAGAAAAGAGAAAGAAGGAATAAGAAAGAAGATGGGAAGGAATAAGAAAGAAGATGGGACAAAGAGGACGGGCTGTGGGGATTTAAATAGGATTTCAAATCTAGCACGTTCCCACGCCCGTGTACCGAGGGTGTGTCGATTCACACGACTGTCTCGCACGGCCGTGTTGTGGGATGTGTTGTCCTTCCATGCCCGTTTTGTTGGTTTGCACGTCCGTTCCTAAAAAGCTAGTATAGGAGCACGGTTGGAATGCACGGGCGTGGTCTGTCCGTGCTAAATAAGTCAGTATCTTAGCACGGCTGTGAGGCATGGCCGTGCTATTTTTGTCGGTGCCCGTGCTGTAGGTGGTTGGATTCGTGACGTTAGGGGGGTGGTTGGACTGACTTGCACGGCTCTACTCTATCAGTGTGGTAGTTCTGGTGGTCCACACGGCCACGGGCACGGCCGTGTGTAAGGCCATGTGGGCGGAAATCTGTAATTTTATGTTAGTTTTCAATGAAATAATTAGGATGAGAAAGATGGAAAGAAAAAAAGCGAAAATAAAAATTATTAGTGTTGGGTTGCCTCCTAAAAGCGCTCATTATAGTCTTGAGCTAGACTATTCTTGTGTTGAAGATTTCAAGGAGGTTTAAAGGTTTGAATATCTTCCTCATGTCCGTAGTTCTTCTTTCATGAAAAAATTGGGGTTAGAAGTGTTTTCCTTGGAATTTATGAATATTGGATTGCTTACATCGACCGTGTTGTGGGGAAGATTTTGTGTACCTCATCTTTTATTTTAAAGTGATTCGATGTCCCTATGAGCATTACGGTGGTCCCTCGACTTTACTTCATGTGGATCCGTCTTTGCTTGTGTCTTCGCTCTTCTAATTTATGGACCTTAAGTGTACGTGATTCTTACGTATCGACTAAAATGCTATGGTTTGACCTCAGATTTGATGTCGTGTGGTGTTTTCTACAATGAAGGTTGAATAATTTGATTATCAACTAGAGTAATTTGATACCTTCATCATTCATAGCTCTGGTGAGTTGAGAGCTTGAAGATTTATTGATTAATCTCCCATACGAAGTATGAGTTCTCCTGTGGCAACATCAATCTTAGTTCTAGCAGTTGCTAGAAAAAGCCTTCCTAAAATCAAGGGGATTGAATTATCCTCATCCATGTCTAAAACAACAAAGACTACTGGAAAAACAAATTTATCGATTTTGACTAAAACATCTTCAATAATGCCCCTAGGGATTCTAATAGTTTTATCAGCTAGTTGAATACTCATCCTAGTTTGTTTGGGCTTCCCTAGACCTAGTCGTTTAAACAGTGCATAAGGCATAACATATATACTTGCCGCTAAATCAGCTAACGCATTATCAATCGTCAAACTACCAATTAAGCATGGAACCGTAAAACTTTCTGGATCTTTTAGTTTTTGTGGTAGCTTGTTCTTTAGCATTACTGAGCATGTTGCATTTAATTCCACATGGTGCTCTTCATCTATTTTACGTTTGTTCGTCAAGAGCTTGCTTAAAAATTTCCTTGCATCGGGCATCTGAAAAAGAGCTTCAAGAAGAGGTAAGTTAATATGTAATTTCTTCAAGATTTTTAGAAACTTACCAAATTGTTCCTCTGAATCATCTTTTTTCAATGCTTCGGGATAAGGTATGCGAGGTTGGTATTCTTTGATTACCGTTTTTGGCTTTTCTTGAGCTACCTCGGTCTATTCCTTGCTTTCTTGCGCTGATGTGGGTCTATCTACTTCTGTACCCTCTTGAGTTGTAATTGCTTGGATTTGCTCTTTTGGGTTTATTTACGTGTTGCTTGGTAGGCGTCCTTGTTGGCATTGAAATTAGCTTTGTGAGGTGTTCCTTGACCTAGTAAGTTCTCCAACTTGATTCTCGAGTCCTTTCATTGACTTTTGTTGTTCATCAAGGTTTGTATCGGTCTTTTGAAGGCGAGATTACGTGGTCGCCATGAATTTTGTCGACATCTCTTCAAGGCTTGATTTTCTTTCCTGTGGGTAGGGCTGATTTTGATAATTTGGAGGAGGTTGCTGCCTTTGAATTCCTTGATTTCCTTGTCCTCCCCACGAAAAATTTGGGTGGTTCCTCCACCTTGGGTTATAAGTATTACTATATGGATTATTATTGGATCTGTAATTGTTACCTATATAGTTTGTCTGCTCATTTTCTACTCCTAGTTGGTAGGGTGGGTACTCAGCATTCACCACATTCCCGCTTGCTTCGCATTGCATTACTGGATGTACCTGCGAAGAACATAAATTATCAAGCTTTTTATTCATTAACTCCACATGTGTTGACAGCATTGTCACTGCGTCTATGTTGAAAACTTCAGCTGATTTTTTCGGCTTTGCCCTTGTGATTTGCCATTGATAAGTGTTTAATGAAATCTCCTCAATAAAATCGTAGGCCGCTTCAGGAGTTTTGTTGTTCAGAGTTCCACAGGCTGATGAATCAATCATTTGCCTCGTTGAAGAATTCACACCATTGTAGAAAGTTTGGACTTGAAGCCAAAAAGGTAATCCGTGGTGTGGGCATCTCCTTAGGAGATCCTTGTATCTTTCCCATGCATCATATAATATTTCTGCGTCATTCTGCACAAAAGAAGATATGTCATTCCTAAATTTGGCCGTTTTGGCTGGTGGAAAATACTTTAAAAGAAATTTTTCGGTCATTTGGTCCCATGTTGTGATTGACCCTCGTGGTAACGAGTTCAACCACTGCTTTGCTTTATTCCTTAATTAAAAAGGAACTAACCGAAGATGTATGGCATCATCGGAAATGCCATTTATTTTGAAAGTATCACAGAACTCTAAGAAATTAGCTATATGAGTATTTGGATCTTCCTCTTGCAATCCATCAAATTGAACAAACTGTTGAATCATTTGTATTGTGTTAGGTTTTAATTCAAAATTATTAGCGACTATAGCGAGCCTAACAATACTAGGTTACGCTCTGTCAAATTAGGTTTAGCATAATCATACATAGTCTGGAGCATTCGATCTTAACGCATCGGTGATTATTTTCGACCATCCCTTGGTAGGATTGGATCATTTTGTTGTTCTTCTCTTTGGTAGTCTAGAGCTCGTCTAGTTTCTCTGCGATTTCTGCGGCGGTAGCTTCAATATCCTTGTCGTATTCTAATGGTCCTCTAGGGTTTCTTCTAGTTATAAACTAGAGGTACCTTACAAGTTTAATAAAGAAAGAGGATTAGTAAAATTAGAAATTTAATAAAAATTAGAAATAATGGCTAAAATAATAAAAATAGAGCTTTCGTAATATTTTAGAATTCCCACATAGGCGCCAAAAACTTAATCGCTGCAAAACAGTCTAGTTTTAATATTTATAAAAGAGTGATCGAACACAGAGGTATTGCGACAACGATAGAGGCAAGCGCACCTATCAAACAGTAGTATAGCTCAGGCAAGAATATCTTATCGAACCCAAGGAACCTAAAAGTACTACTACTCACTTTCTTCCTACTATTTAGCCTTAAATATGGAGTGATTATTTAACTTATCTAAGACTAATGAAATACTTAAACTAAATGCAAAGACAAAAGAATAAACTGGGAAAAGACTTTGGAAAACTCAGTTGATAAAGACGATACCCTCGGGAAGAATCCACCTATGACTTCACTTATTATCTAACTTTCAATTCATATGATTTCTTTTACTTAGCTTGATCCGTGAGACTCCCTAACCTATATTAAACCTTCTCTCGAAGCGAATAATGTCTAACCTTAGGTTAATTAGTGGAACTCTCGTTCTCTTATAATAACCCCCTAAGGAAGCTGTAAATCGATCAATGGACTCCTATATTAAGTTTCACCCTAATCCGGTAAAATCTCGTAACCCTATCTCTAGGCGTCTCGATCAACTCCGCTTAATTATGCTAGATCTACTCTTAGGCAGGGTCTATTCCTCCTCCACCTAAGCACATCAGATTAAATTAAGTCACATAATTAAGAACAAACTAAGTATTTATCATATAAACCAATAAATCAAATAACAAAATCCATCATAGGTTTCATCCCCTTCAGGTATCTGAAGGATCTAGTTCATAATAAAATAAGAAAACATCTCAAGAGAAAAGATAAAACAAAACATAAGAAATCCCTAAAACCCCTTGAAGGAATTGAAAGAGAGATCCTCCGTCTTGAGTAGAATTCCGACTCTTCGAGATGGTTCAACTGGCTATCTTCGAGTAATTCCCTAAACGAGTAAAGCTCTGGCAGAAAACTCTGCTAAAACCCCTGATGATCTTGAATTGCTGCCTTGGATTGTTTATATAGACATTTGGGATGCTTTAATTGGCTCATAAGTACTCGTAATTCAAGTGAAATTCGTCCTAAGTGTTTGAGCGGACTTAGGATTGCGTTTCTTGGGCTCTAAGCATCCAATTCGAGTGAAATTACTCTTTCCCGCGGCAGGGACATGGCCTTGACACGCCCATGTAAATTGAGGCTCAGGCCGTGTCTCTATTCTGTTGATTTAGGCACGGCCGTGGCACGCCCATACAAGTCGAGGGCCAGGCCGTGCTTCGAGTCTATCAATTGGGGCACAGCCATGCAGATCGGGGATAGGCCGTGTTGGGCTTTTTATCGACGAGACACGACCGCGTGAATTGGTGATAGGCCATGTTCTAGATGGATAACAAGGCACGGTCGTGTGGAATAAAGCCCAGGCGTGTCGACTTCTTGGGTTGGCCCAATTTGGTTCGTATTAAGCCCGTTTTATGTTCTATTTATCCTTAGGTGTTCTCCTGAGTATAAGACATGAAAAGAAAGGATTAAGAGCACCTTTTTACATAAATTAAGGATAAATTCATCCAAAAGCATACTAAATGTGGGATTAAAATATGTTACTTTTATGGTTTATCAGCAGTCTTCATGAAGTTTGTATATAAAAGCCCAATCTATGATATCTGGGGCATCTAATATTTGTTCTTTTCATTTTATTATCTTTGGATTCTTTTTCTTCTCAAAGATATGTTCCCAGTTAATTTTCTTTGTATCTTTGATAATTCATTTAACTCTCTTTGAAATCAATTTATTTGTTACCCATTATTCATAAGCATGTTGCATTGAAATAATGATTGATGAACTAATAATTTCACAAAAGAAGTTCTACATATTACTTTGGAAATTTCCAGATAAAACAAGAAACCAATACAGGACAATTGTTCAGAATTTCCATGTACGTAGATATTTGAGAAAGAAATTCTAGATGGAGACTATTTCTCTAAATTATTTGTCCAATTGAGTAGCGATGACGAAGATAAACAATGTCACCGGGTCATTCGGAGAATGGTATGTCAGACTAATTTGGCGGGAGAAAAATTCAAAAACCTTAAATTGTTGTGGAATGAATTGAAGTTGAAACAAGTCCTGTATCCTTAAATTGCAGTAAGGACAGACAGAAAAAGTTGCAATTCTGAGGGATGGTTTGAAGGTGATATACGCTCCGTGGCCCCAAGATTCAAGAGGAATGGGCCCTAAAATTTCCATGGGGCAAATTATTTGAGTAAGAAAATGATACTTCAAGGGGGAACAAAGATGAAACCTTGACGGATAAATGAGTGATAACACCTTGAGTAGGAATCATACTCATATCATTTTGTATTCACATATTAGCATGTCTGAATAGGAGCATTTGACTCATTTCGATCACGGCATCCTAATCATTCGGCATAAGCATATACCTATTCTACAGGTCATAGAACGATGTAGTAGGGTAAATGGTCGCTCTCAGCTTGGTCTTCCTGACGTTATAGTGGAGCTAACTGAAGAAAGCAGATCTGGCATTCCTGAAGTTGCAGGAACTAGATCGAAGACATCAGATCTTGTTTCCCTGAGTTTGTAGCGGAGCAGATCGAAAACAGTAGATCTAGCATTCCTGAAGTTGTAGGAAGCAGATTGAAGACATTAGATCTCGTCTCCCTGAGTTTGCAGTGGAGCAGGTTGAAAACAGTAGATCCGGCATTCTTGAAGTTACAAGAAATAGATCGAAGACATCAGATCTTGTTTCCCTAAGTTTGCAGTGGAGCAGATCTAAAACAGCAAATCTGGCATTCCTGAAGTTGTAGGAAGTAGATCGAAGACATTGGCCTTGTCTCCTTGAGTTTGCAGTGGAGCAGATTGAAAACAACAGATCTTACCTTCATGAAGTTAAAGGAAAAATATCAAAGACATTATCAACTTGACCTTCCTGAAGTTGCAGTGGAGCAAACTGAAGAAGCAGATCTGGCATTCCTGAAGTTATCGTGAAATAGATCGAAGACATTAGTCTTATCTCCCTGAAGTTGCAGCGGATCAGATTAAAGAGGACAGATCTTACCTTCCTGAAGTTGCAGGAGGAAGATCGAGGACATTAGTCTTATCTCCCTGAAGTTGCCGGAGCAGATTGAAGAGGACAGACCTTACCTTCCTAAAGTTGTAGGAGGAAGATCAAGGACATTAGTCTGGTCTCCCTGAGTTTGCAGTGGAGCAGATTAAAATAGCAGATTTGGCATTCCTGAGGTTGCAGTGAAGCAGATCAAAGACATCAACCTTACCTCTTTGGGTTTGCATTAGAGTAGGATAAAAGACAACAGATCTTGCCTTCCTGAGATTACAGTGAAGCGGATCGAAGAATACTAGTCGGACCTCCCTGAAGTTGCAGTGGAGCAGATTAAAAGATAGTGGATACTGCCTTCCTGAAGTTACAGTGAAGCAGATTGAAGCCATCAGACTTACTGAAATCAAGATGAAATTCCAATACCGTTAAAGTTGCAGTGGAGTTGGAAGCCATTTGAAGAAGACGAGGACCAAGAAGGTAAGGCTCGGAAAAGACCGGGCAAAATTGGACCTTCTATTGTCTTTGCTCTATTCTCGTTTCATGACAAAAGAGGGGCAGCTAGAAGGGGCCCATTTTTTCGGGCTTGAAAACAAACCAAAAATAAAAAAAAATAAGTCCAGATTTTTAAAACAGTCCATTTACAACCTTTGACCCAATACCTAAAACCCGAAGCCCATTACAACCTAAACTTAATTAACCCAACAGACCCAAAACATTACCCCCTTTACAACCCAAACACACACGGCCCAAATGGCCCAATGAGTAAATAGGAACAGAAGACCTAAGGTTTCTAAAACCCTAGGCACCGTAAGCCTCAAACACCAGCCACCAGTCGCGCCGTAGCTAGCGCAAGTCGCGCCCAATCACCGCCGAGATCCTCGTCGATCGCCTACAAAAAAAAAGAAATAACAGCAAATATGGCAAAATCTCTGTATTTCCTTTTTTTATTTATTTTTAGGTTAATAAAACCCCATAAAATCTGTAAAAAAAGGGACACAAAAAAACAGGCAGAAGAGAGGCATATACACAGAGAGAATACGCAAATATTCACAAAATAAAGAGAAATAAAATAAGAAAGTTTGGTTGCAGAGGTGATTTTCTCAGTATTTCATTCTATTTTTTATTTTTTTTATTTTTCAATCTATGCATTTTAATATGAATACTGTTTTAAAAAAATAATAAAAAAGATACCTTTTGATTCGTGTGGAAAAAAAATGATTTCTCTGGCTTCAGGCCATCGTGTGTGGTGGTGCGTGGGATGCACGCGCGGTGGCCTGTCGCCGGAGCTCACACCGGAGTCTAGCCGGAGACAGAGGAGAAGAGAGAATTTTCTAAAGCTCAGTTTTTGTTTTTTTTAGAATGCTATTAAAAATGATTTTTTTATTATTAATTTTCGCTTTATATAGGCCAAAGAAACGACACCATTTTGGTGTGGTCAGTTAATGACCAAAATGATGTCGTTTTAAGGTTAGATCCGCACGTTGACCCAAAAACCCGGGGAGGATCTGCGCATTTTTATGAAAAGGGTAATTTACTATTTTAGTCCTTCCGCAATTTTATTAGTTATAATTTTGTCCTAATTGAATTTCTTTTTATTTTTAAATTAGCCCTGAGATTTGTATTTTCTTTCAATTTAGTCCCTCGGGCTATTTAAGGGCTAATAACAGAACAACGCCGTTCAGGAGATATGGTATAATTGCCTAATGGGTCCCTACAATGTGACGCGCATTCTAATTTAGTCCTTTCACATTTATTTTTATTTATATTTAATCCCTGTTTATTTTTTTTAAAACCTTTTTATTTTTATTTTATTTTAAATTTTTATAACATTGTATAAAATTATTTTATCATATTAAATATTCTATATTATTTTCTTTATTATTTGTATATTAATTTATTAATAGTATAAAATTAAGTATATTTTTTTTATGTATTATCCTTATATATATTAAATTATTACTATTTATTATTTTATTTGGTTTAATATTATTTTCATTATATATTATTTTATGATTTATATATTAATTATTATATTATACATTTTTTATATTATAGTATTATATTATATCATATAGTACTTCTAAAATCTTATTTTGTATAAAATTTATTTATATTGTATAACATATATTTATTTTTTATTATTTATATGAAATATATATGTATTAGATTATTATGTTATAAATGTAATTTTGTTTGAAGTTATATGTTATTTATTTATTTAACAATATATTTTAGTTATTTTTTATAAATATATGTATTATTTTTTATTACTTCACATCATTTTGCATGTTAATTTATTTTTTATATAATTCATATTTTATTATTCCACATCATTTTTATTTAAAGCCATATGTTTTCGAATTTATAATATTTATAATAATTCATTCTATGTTGTTATGCATGTAAAGCTTTATATTTATTTATTATTTATTGCTTATATCTTATATTTGTTTATCCCTTTTATTTTGTTCATCTATTATTTTTATATTACGCTTTAGTATAATTATTCTATTGTTTATATCACTTATTATTTCGTATTATTCTTTAATTATCCATTAGTAGTAATTATTAATATGATTCGTAGTTATGATAAATTACTATTTGGTATGTATGTTGTAATGTATTCATGCAATGTCTTACTCAAACCCTTTTATAAAAACATATTTTAAATTAATGCATTTTATTCAAATATTAAAAATAACGATATATGATATTTAGGGACTTGAGAGATTATACCTAACTATCGAGTTTTAATTCTTCTCGTGGAACTTAAGGTATCAAGTATCCTTTTTTAACTTATAAAATCAAAACTTATTTTCTGGAATTCAAAACATTTTATCCTAACTTACTGGATATGATGTTTTGTGTTTCGAGGTAAGAATTTTCTACAAATAAAGACGAGCCTAACTTCGAAGTCATGAGATGTTACATCCTAATTTATTGGGTATAGTATTTTATTTCTTTGAGATAGGCAAGTCTTGGTTTTCTTTCAAATAAAAGGATCATATTTTAAAGTTTTCAAATATTCAACATTAAGACATGATTTTATCAATTAGGTACCAATTTTGGGCGTTATGATGGTGCTAACCCTTCCTTATACGTGACCGACTCCCGAATCTATTTTCTTGTACTTTGTGGACCAAAATCAATGTTTTAAAAAAACGTTTTATAATGTGATCCTATCACACCTAAGTCAAAAGAGATTGGTGACGACTCCCGTTTTTGTAAAAAACTTTAAACATGGTTTCGATAGCCACCATGTTGAAATCATCATTTGATGTGACTCGCTTAGAGATTTTTTTTGAACAATTAAACAAAATGTTTTTAAAGTAAAAAAAAAAGTAATAATGTTGTCTTAGATTTGAAATTTTCAAACAAATTAGTTATTATTATCCTAGTTTTAAATTATTTTTGAATTATTAATTTATCTTATTTTTGAATTAGTCATTTGAATTTTTATATAATTATCTTTACCTCTATAAATAAAGATTTCTATCAATAAATCAAGTGGAGCTATTTCATAAGCATTCCTTACTTCAATATGGTATTAGAGCCTTTTGTTTAACGACATGATTTTTTATCTTGGTCTATACGTTTTTTTACCCTTTCGCTCAGGCGAGCATATTATTAGATGTTCATATAGTTCCAACAATTTACAATTTTCAATCGAAACAATGTCAACTCTTATTTACCAAAGCAACCAATTGGTTCTTATTATACTAGCCAATCATCGGCTTTTATCAAGCAGTTCAAAGTGGCAAGGTTCGTACCTAATTATCTTAGTAGGTGGTTGAAGGGCCTTGCCTAATGGATGTCGAATCTCTTCTTAAATTTAGTTCTATGATGCTGTAATTCACAACAAGAGTTACCATTACAACGTTCTCAGTTGGAAAATCCAATTTTTTTTTTTACCATTAACTGTTCGCTCTTTTTTCGTCATTGTAAATCTAAGATTACTACTCTATCGACCATTAATCTTGAGAAGCCATAATAATGTAGTCTTAAATTTGAAATATTCAAATAAATAAGTTATTATCATTATCCTAGTTTTAAATTGTTTTGAATTATTATTTTATCTTATTTTTGAATTAGTAATTTGAATTTTTATGTAATTGTCTTTACCTCTATAAATAGAGGTTTTTATCAATAAATCAAGTAGAGCTATTTCATAAGCCTCCCATCACTTCAATATGATATTAGAGCTTTTTGTCTAATGACATAGCTTTTGATCTTGGCTTGTATTTTGTTTTTACCTTTCGCTCAAACGAGCCTATTCTTGGATCTTCGTATAGCTCCAATTAGTTACCTTTTTTGGTTGAAACAACGCCTACTCTTATTCACCAAAGCCAACCAATCAATTTTCTTTATTACTAGCCAATCACAGCTTCTACTTATCAATTCAAAGTGGCGAGGTTCGTTCTTGATTATCCAAGTAGGCGATTGAGGGGCATTGCCTAATAGATGCCAAACCACATTTTGAATTTAGTTCTACACTATTGTAACTCACAACAAGAGCTCGTCATTACAACGTCCTCAATCAAAATTTGTAACACCCTATACTCAACCCAATCGCCTAGTTCAGGTACTGGATGTCATTTCAACCCGCAAATCTCATCAAGCTTTCTATTCTAATTTAATTTTTATTCTAAGACAACTTAAACTTCATTTTTCCTTGCTACTATTAATATTCATGTTGTTAGTTCTAATCGCGTACAACCAGACTTCTTTAATGATCCGAAAATTGTTTGAAAGTTTACAATTAAGTCTCATAATTACGAACTCAATTAACTTCAACCCTAGGACATGGCCTCTGTGGGTGTCCCTCTATATGTACATGAATAGCTACCTCTCACCACCAATTCAGATGGGGTCTAGCTTGGTCCCTCTTGATTTTCGTGTCTTTATCTAACCTGCATTCAAGTAGAAATTTTATAAGCTCAGGAGAACTTAGTGAGATTTGCTCATTCATAATTGTTAAAGATTATTTTGACTCTAAGAAAAAGAGGTGTTGTGCAAAGAAGTTAAACTCCTTAGATTTTGTGGGGAAAATTTCTGATGACTTTATTGGCGAAACCATTGTGCCCATTCTTCTAAGCCAAAAGTTGGTGGTATAATTCCCAGCCTGATTACAACCATAATCTCTTCGAGGCCTTACCCCTGCTATTCCTTGATCCCACTTCCATTATACCCTTCCTGATGTACCTCAACATTGTCTCTTATTCACCAGTGCAATCAAGCGACGTCTAAAGGTGTTATACAATTAATTGCCCTAATTGTGGTTTCATAACCTAATTCCTTACCCCGAATAAGGTCTCGAACTCGTGCCCATGGTACCTATTTTTGCAATCCATTAATATTAAATACTTCCAATAGATAAGTAGTTCCCAACTACCTATCTCTCACTTCGGTATCTCTTGACAATTTCCACCCCTGGTAGACCTACCTGATCTTACCAGTGCTTCATGACCCTGACGAATTTCCACCTCTTACTATTATTTGGAAAACTTTATTGATCATTCATCATTGAGCTGACATTTCTTCACATGAGTATTCTTGGCGTCTACTCATTCATTCAACTACCCTTTTTGTCAATTTCTAATTAAGACTGTATCCTATAATGAACTACTCTGCATCTACTTAACTATAGAGGATCCGCAGCTCCTCCTACGGACTCTTCTTGGCAACACCACCATTTACCGTCTATATCGAGGAATATCTCGTTCCTCTTACACATAACCAAGTTAGACGCTTCCTAGGCTCCATTCTGTCCTGTGACTTGTCATGCAAGTCTCTCTACAACTTCTTCATTATAATTTGGCAAATCTTCTAGTTTACTAATCTACAGACTTTACATTCTACCATATTCGAGCTATGGTCTTATACATGTATCCCCGACTTGATGTTCTGACAGACTACATCATATTTATTGACCGGATAGACTACTCTATGTTTATTGTCCTTGCGAATTATCTCGTGTTTACTGTCTCGACGGACCACCTATGTTGCCATAGCAAGCTATTGTCTTACACATTTAACCCTATGTTTAATGTCCTAGCGAACTCCATTAGATGTCATAACCAAGCTATGGTCTTACATCTTATGACCTCTTTTGAGGTGTCGCCCTATAGAATCTGTAGACTGTCGTCACAGTGTTGCTCTATGGAACCTATAAACTGTCATCACGGTGTCACCCCGAAAGACCAGTTGATAATCATCATCATAGTTTCATTCTAGCAAGCCAGCCAATATCATTCCATAACACATATAACATTGATACTCGAACACCGTAATGTCCCCTACGGAAGGCCCAGAGCTTCACATATCACGGGTTGCACCCAACAACACCTGATTGTGGAATCTAACAGGATTCCATTTCCCTATCCATCCTCCCATTCTTCCATTTCGCGACTTCTACTCCACCTATCCCATCTAAATAAATACCTTCGTACTCTGCATACAAGATATGCATACGCTTCATGCAAATAAGGTACTTAATACATAATACAAAGTATGCCATATTTTTAGCGCCACAAATATTCATTTAACATTCAATGGTCATACATTCACAGCATACTCAATCACCACCTTTGCACACAATGACATACTCAACTAACCCATGATAATCACAACACAATTCATTTAACATCTAAACCTTATTAACCTCCCTCCCAAGTCAGAGTGCATATTCTCACATTAGATCCTTTCTCCTTGTCGGTTTAGCTTGTCCCAACGCTAGAGCCTCTTTTATCCTGGCTATTAAGCATGACAACCGCATAAATCGATTAAACCAAAGTTTTTCAACCTGAAAACCCATAATCAAATTTAGAAAAACTTATTAGGAGCCCTTACTTTACCCTTCCTTGAATCCTCGAGTACAGGAGGATAAAAAATCTTAACTGTTAATCAATTTTTCTACTTTCAGACTCCAATTCTCACGACTACAGCTCCATGCAGAGCTCCCCAAAATTTTCTTCTTCTATGGAGCAACCAAAGAAGACAAAACTAATATAAGAAAGGGATTTACAGACTGAATTAAGGAGGATTTTTCTCCTCTTTCGAAACGTCCTCTTTCACCTATATATATAACTTCTATACACGGTCTACCAAACCCTCCTAGCCAATCGCCGTCAATCATTATGTCTCCTACTATGGAACCAATCGATTCGATCCCAACCAAACCAGAATTAAAACTCAACTATTTGTTTGTTAGTTCACAATTTTTTCCTAATTTTCTAGTAGAGTCTGTCAACTTACCATACTTTCAATTAGATCCCAAATTTCCACCTTAATTGGGTCCTTAAAGATATCTGAGTGTGACAAAAGTGCACCTTTTTTTCAATCAATTGTTTGCATTTTTTTTTTTTGTCATCATCAATCCAAAATTGTTTCACTACCGACCATCAATCTTGTGTGAGGGTAATAATGTAGTCTTAATTTGAAACATTAAAATAAATTAGTTATTATCATTATCCTAATTTTAAATTGTTTTCAATTAATTTTCTATCTTATTTTGAGTTATAATTTAAATTTTATGTAACTATCTTTACCTTCATAAATAGATATTTCTATTAATAAATCAAGTGAAGTCATATGCTGAATCCGCCATTTAACGTGGTACGTTTAGAATTTTGTTATTTAAAAAATTCACTATTATTTTTATCTATAAAAGGACTGTCCCATATTGTTACTCTAGAAAATTCACTGTCTTTCTAAAAGAATAATCCAATCTTTTAAATAATTTGAAATGTAGGCTAAATTTGTAAATAATTTTTTATTAGGCATATACATCTTCAAAAACAAAAAGTGAGTTTTTGTATGAGAAGAGTACGTAAGTGATAAAGATGGAAAAATGTTGATATCTGAAAAGCAAGTCATTTGGTTTTCATGGTTTTATATAAATCAGAAGTTTTTTTCCTTCGTGTCTAAGCATTTGAATTCCTTTTTTTTCCCTTTACTCATGACATGTTAACTTTTGGGCAATAAAAGCAAAATAATTATGTAATTTACTGTGAAAAGGTTTTATTTCTTTCTAGGTTTAAGATATTTTTTTCGAAAATTGGAAATTGATTTCAGCTATGATGTTTTATTCAATTTTGGTTTAATTTTATTAAATTTATTTCCATCAATTAAAACATTCTTTTGATTTCAGAGGCGAATCTAGGGGCTGGTTGGCTGGCCTCCTAAAATGAAAAATTGTTATTTAAGTCCTTTAAAAAAATTTAAAATTTAAAATTTAAAATTAGTAAAGATAAAATTGTATTTTAGTCCCCTTAAAATTATAAAAATTTGATTTAATCCTTTAAAAAGTATAAAGATATAGACTAAAAAAATTAAAATTTCATTCCGCCACAACACTACAACAAAACAATCTTATAGCGACACTTTTTTGACATAAGACGACGCAAAAAAGGTTGGCAAAGGGTTTCGCGACGCTTCGTCCGACGCTTCCAAAATGGTTGTATATAGTGCAGTTGGTATATGCATGGCGACGCTTTTGAAAAAGCGTCACCATAAGTCAACATAAGCCGACCCTTATTGAAGGGTTGTGAAAAGTTTAGTCAATGCTGAACTTTAAAAAAGTTGGGAACGACATAGTCAAGTCCAACCTTTGAAAAAGGTTTTTATAGACATGTTTAAGGCAACCTTAAAAAGGTTGGGATAGACCAGTCTAAGGCAACCCTTAAAAAAGGTTGGGATAAACTAGTTTAAGGCAACCTTAAAAAGATTGGGATAAACCTTGTCTAAGGCAACTCTTAAAAAAGGTTGGAATAGACTCGTTTAAGGCAACCTTAAAAAGGTTGGGATAGACCTTGTTTAAGGCAACCCTTAAAAAAGGTTGGGATAGACCCGTCTAAAGCAACCCTAAAAGGCTGGGATAGACTTTGTCTAAGGCAACTTTTAAAAAGATTGAGATAAAACTGTCTAATACAACCTTAAAAAGGTTGGGATATACCTTGTCTAAGACAACCTTTAAACAAATTGGGATAAACCCGTTTAAGACAATCTTAAAAAGGTTGGAATAAACATGTCTAAGGTATTTATTTTTATTTTTATTGTTTCAATATTAATATATTTTCATAAACATTTACAATGAATAGAAATTGTGTTTTAAATACAACTAAAAATATTAAATTAAAATTAAAATAAAGGTTGAATATTCATTACAAAAATCAATCCAATATCAACATACACTAACATTTAGCCAAAATGTATACCACTAACATTCAACCCAATGTACAAAAGTAAACAAATAAAAAAGTTCCTAAGACGATGGACATTAATATTGATGTTATACTACATAACAACTAATACAGTCTGAAATTGCAACTTCAATTCCAAGAAACTCTCCTGATCTCTTATTTCTACAAGGGTAGCCTCAGGTAGTGAAATATCTCCAGATCCAAGTATACCATATACCCTAACAATCTATTTAAATGTTTGTCTTAGTTCTACTAAACCTGACAAAACAAGGGAATCATATATATATATATATATACTAAATTTTGAAAATTTCCATGCAAATTTGAGTTCAAACATTGAATCAAATGTTAAACCACTAACCACTAACCCCTAAACATTAAACTCTAAACCTTAAAAGCATAAACATTAAACCCCTAACCCATAAACATTAACCGATGAACTGCTGCAGCCCATGTAGCATCGAACATTATCATCTGACGAGCTGCAAAGGTTAAAAGCAACATGATGATTTCCAACCTAATTGCTCATGCATTATTCTACCAAGATACAGAATAATATTTTTTAGCTTGATTGAACCTCAAGTTATCAATGGTTAGTAGCGTTTACTCATAAGCATCAGTAAAAGCTTTAATCTAAGCATCATCTAAGAGTTCAAAATTCCAATGTACCAACAAAGAGACATACCAGAACACATCTTTCCCAATATAAAGCGAACATCCTCTTAAAATCCCAAGTCAAGCATTCGATCAGCTTCATCTAGGACCTACAGAAAATCAAACCACTTTTTTCCCTAGTACATTCATAATCCGTCTATTCAAGAAATCGGTTATATAAAAGATGTATCAGGTGTCGAAACCATTTTAAAAATCAGTTTTGAAAAATGGGGATCGACTTTAAGAAACAAAAATGGGAGTCGCCACCAATCCTTTTTTACTTTAGTGTGATTGGATCACCTTATAAAACGTTTTATTTTAAAACATTGTTTTTGGGCTACAAAAAAAAAAAAACGGGTTTGGGAGTCGGTTACGTATGAGGAAGGGTTAGCACCCTCATAATGCCCAAAAATTGGTACCTAATTGATAAAGTCATGTCCAAATGTTCGAAATTTAAAAAAAATAAAGTAAGATCCTTTATTAGAAAGAAACCAAAATTTACCTATTTCAAAGAAATAAGAATACCGCACCCAATAAGTTAGGATACGATATCTCATAACTTCGAAGCTAGATACATCTTTTTAGAAAATTCTTACCTTGAGATACAAAACATCACACCCAATAAGTTAGGATACAACATTTTGAGTTCTCAAGATTAAGTTTTTTTTTATTTGAAACTTGAGATTTCTTTATTCCGAAAGAATATAAATATCACATCCAGCACGATTGGACACGACATTTTTTAAACCATCGTAATTAAAGTCATCTCATAATTTACGAAATTTATTAAAAGGATATTTAGTTATTTAGCCAAACAGAAAATCGCAACCCAGTACGATTGGGCACTATTTCCCGAATTTTTAAATATCAAAACATTGCCTTATTTTAAAAACTTTTAATAAAATACTAATTTTGCAGAAATGTATTTTTATTTTAAACAATAATCATGTGACAAATATGCATTTATACATAAATATTAAAACCAATTATAATACATTAACATTTAATATAGACAATATAAAATACAACTAAAATAACTACACTAAGGTAATCATAAAATACTAAATGAATAAAAGGGCATTGCATGAGCAAATATATAAAGCAATATATATAAAACAATTAAAAATACTAAACAAATATGAACTTTTCATGCAAGATTAAATAGTGAATAAATAATAAAATAAAAAGAAAACGTATATAAAAAACTCATAATGAAAATAATATTAAATAAAATAATAAATAATGAAAATATATGTATATATGTAATACATTAATTATACATGATATAAACAATATAAATAAAATAAATTAGATAATATAAATAAATTTTATAAAAATAAAGTTTTAGAAATAATATATAATGTAACATAATAATATATAATATACCAAATGCAATATAATAAATAAATAAATATAATAATATATAAATTATTAAATAAGTAAAATAATATATATGATAATTAAATATATAAAAATAATACATATAAAATATATATATATAAATTTCACAATATTAATAAATGTAGGAAAATAATATAGAATATATAATATAATAAAATAGTTTAATACGCTATATAATAATAAAAATAAAATAAAACAAAGAAAAATGGGTCAAATAACAATTAAAGCAGATTAAAAGGACTAAATTAAAGCAAGCGTTAAATCTCAGGGACTAATGTGGCTATTAAACCTTTTTACAAAATGGTGCCATTCTGATTTTACATTTAAAACGGATCGAGGGACTAAATTGGAATCAAAAGAAACTTTAGGGTTAATTTTAAAATAAATAAAAATGCGAATTGGACTGAATTAAAATTAACTAAATTGCGGAAGGACCAAAATGTCAAATATCCCATTTTTAAAAAATGCGCAGATCCTCATCTGGATATCGGGTCGACGCGCGGATCCTGTTAATCCAAAATGGCGTCGTTTTCTTTTTCCTATATAAGTTAGAAACCTTAAAAAAATCATTTTTATGACTGTTTTAAAAAAAAACTTCAAAAGATTTCTCTGAAATCGTCTTTAGACCTCCTGTTGTCGAACTCCTACCACTCGCTTTCACCACGCACGCTACCGTCATCCCAGTGATTCTCGGTAAAATAGCCTTTTTTTTTCCTTTTCTTAAACACTGTTTAATATACGAACATGCATATATTAAAAAAATAAAGATGAAGAAACAAAATCAGAAGTAACCTTTGCAAAACTGGTTCTGTATTTTATTGCTCTGATTTTGAGAATATTTTGGTGTCTTTCTTTTGTGTGTATCGATGTAAATATATTCATCCCCTAGTTTACAGATCTTGGGGGTTTTTATAGCCCCGAAATGAAAAAAAAAAAAAGAAAAACATGTTATTTCTATCTTTTGCTGCGATTTCTTTCTTCTTTTGAAGGTCAGAAACGGAGATCGTGGCTGTGGGGCGACATGCGCGCTGATAATGGCGTGGTTCACTGCGATGAAGGCGGCGCAAATCTTGGTCTGCTTGCGGCGCGAGGGAGACCTAGGGTTTCAGAACCCTTAGGCTTTGATTTTAGGTTTTGGGCCTTTTGGGCCCCTGTGTATTTTGGGTCTATTGGGTCCATGGGTCTGTAATTGGGCCTCATAATTGTAAATGGACTGGACATTATATTTTTTCCTTTTTTGGTTTTCTAAGGCCCGAGCAAAATTGGGTACTTACAGCTGCCCCTCTTTGCTCATTGTCGTGTAATGAGAATAGAGCAAAGACGATAAAAGGACCAATTTTGCCTGGTCTTGGCCGAGCCCCGACTTCTTGATCCTCGCTTTCTTCAAATGACTTCCAATCTGAACTGTAACTTTAACGGCATTGGAGCTTCATCTTGATTTCAGTGAGTTTGATAGCTTCAACTTCATGAAAGCAGTATCCACTATCTTTAGATCTACTCCATTACAAACTCAGAGAGACCAGATCTGATATTTTCAATCTGATCCCTGCAAACTCAGGGATCACCAGACTGATGTCTTCGATCTGCTTCTTACAAATTTAGGAATCGTCAGATCTGCTATCTTCAATCTGATCCCTGCAAACTCAGGGATCACTAGACTGATGTCTTCGATCTGCTTCCTGCAACTTCAGGAATGTCAAATCTGCTATCTTCAATCTGATCCCTGCAAACTCAGTGATCACCAGATTGATATCTTCGATCTGCTTCCTGTAACTTCAGGAATGTCAAATCTTCTATCTTCAATCTGATCCCTACAAACTCAGGGATCACCAGACTGATGTCTTCGATCTGCTTCCTGCAACTTCAGGAAGATCAAATCTGCTATCTTCAATCTGATCCCTACAAACTCAAGGATCACCAGACTGATGTCTTCGATCTGCTTCCTGCAACTTTAGGAAGATCAAATCTGCTATCTTCAATCTGATCCCTGCAAACTCAGGGATCACCAGACTGATGTCTTCGATCTGCTTTCTGCAACTTCAAGAAGATCAAATATGTTATCTTTAATCTGATCCCTACAAACTCAGGGATCACCAGACTGATGTCTTCGATCTGCTTCCTGAAACTTCGGGAAGATCAAATCTATTATCTTCAATCTGATCCCCACAAACTCAGGGATCACCAGACTAATGTCTTCTACCTGCTTCCTGCAACTTCAGGAAGATCAAATCTGCAAACTCAGGGATCACCAGACTGATGTCTTCGATTTGTTTCTTGCAACTTCAGGAAGATCAAATCTGCTATCTTCAATCTAATCCCTACAAACTCAGGGATCACCAGACTGATGTCTTCGATCTGCTTCCTGCAACTTTAGGAAGATCAAATCTGTAAACTCACCGATATTGCTACACCATCCGCCGAGGGACATGTCCTGTAGACTCAGTTTTGTATTGTTTATGTTACATGACTAAGATGCTATGATCAAAAATGAATCCAAATGCTTCTAGCTACATATAACATGTCATGAAGATGATTCCTTTTGAAGGATTAGGATGCAATGACTGACAAGAATCAAATGCTCCTAATGAAATTTTCTATGATACAAAAAATGTTATGAGTATGATTCCTATTCCAGGTGTTTTCACTCATTTCATTCTTGTTCATCTATCATATTCCACTTTAACTAGCTTGCCCTAATGTAATTTCTGAATCAGCCCTGCTTGGATCTTAAGTCATGAAATTGGTGTCTCCCACTGCAACTTCAGGGGAATGACATTTGGTTTCTTTCATATTTCTGTTACCACTTGGAGGTACAGAACATGTATCACTTTCAATCTATTACACCATTCCCTGGGTGTAATGACTAGCTATATGTGTCTGAATGGATGTAGGGTATCCCGACAATGATCCTCTTTTACACTTGGATCGACCTTGTTCGTCAATTGCCAATATGGTGTCACTAACGAAGTTATCTTATCAATAAGAATTTGAAGAGATAATTATTTTTCAATGTTTCCAGCCCTTAGGCTTGGTGAGTTCTGAACAATAGTCATGTTTCAAATTCCTCGTATTATTTAGAAGCTTCTAGAGTAATATGCGAAACTCATTTTATGAAAATGTTATTAGTCCATAAATCGTTATTTCAATATAAAATGCTTAAAAAAGATTATAACAATGGACAAGAAAGAAATTAATCAAGAGCATAGCTTGAAACAAATAAGTTAATCAAAGATAACCAAGGCAATAAATGAAAATTGATTGGTATATCTTAAAAAGAATAAAGTAAATATAGCTAAGGCTATAAAAGAAAATTATTTTGGGTGTTTCTTTGAAAAGAATAAAGTAACCAAAGATAGAAAATTTAAAAAGGGTAAGATGGAAAACTAGGTGCCCCAGATATTACAGCCTGAGCTTCTTTGTTCCAACTTCTTGAGGACCATTTTAAGCTCAATATGTGTTTAGGGGATCCAAGTACTTTGTCGATGCCCCAAGACGTAACATACTTCCTCATTGCTAATTCAGAAGTAGTAAGACTACTGTATGCCCCACTTTTCAAAATTTGAGCCGCCCTTTTCGGTTTTCAACTCAACGCCCCTTTGGCCTCAAAGCGCCCTTTGCGGGTTTTTGCCTTGGCCTTCTCTTTTTTTTTTTTTAACTCAAAGCACCCTTTGTGGGTTTTCACCTTGACCCTTTTCCCTTTCAGGTAAAATCCTTCTTGACTAAACCTGAATTCACCGGATTTGGCAAGTCTTCGCTATCCATCTCGGTCAATATGAATACTCCTCTAGAATAGGCCCTTCATAAGTCCTTCCAAGTTTGGCATATGCTTTCCTCTAAAATCATTTTGTAGAGTAAAAATCTTTTTCAGCATCAGGTTTCTTTGTGGAATTCCCAAGATGAACTTCAGTAAGCTCAAATTATCTGGCCGTGACAAATAACTTTTAACATTTTCTTCAATTAGGTTCAATTGGCCAAACTGTTTCTATTCCGATAAGAAATGTGTTGCCCTAGAAGAATCCTAGCCAACGTTCGATAATCATAGAGAGTAGTGATAGCTTCTTATACCAATCTTTACAAGTCTTAGCCACCCTTTCTTTTTTGTCTCTATTTTTTTTTGGTAATTTTTGTTGCACTGTGATATGCTGCCGGATCTTTGGACAAACTGTAAACTTAAACTTTGTACAGTTATTTAAATGTGATCCTTTATGGCATTCTGCTAGCATCTGATCTTTTTTTTTTTTGAGGAATTTGATGACTTCAACTTCTTAACATTGGCATACGAAGCTACTTCCACCCTCTTAGTGGAGTAAACGATGACTATGCCGATGAGTCAATATTGGCTAAAAGCTTTTGACGAGATTGCCCCCATCACATCCATGCCCCACATATGGAAAATTTGTGAAGAACTGGAGTAGGCACATGAATCTTGTCTTCTTTAATCTCGTATTTACGGTATGATTGATGCAATCCCCTTTCATGATGAATCAACAGTACCCGATCCTCTTTGTTTAGCCTGCTTCTTATTAGCCAAGGCATGTCCTGATATGATTGTGCGAAAACATCTTTAAATTCTTGAAAATAACTCAATGATGTCTTGCCTTATTTTTGTGGTGAGCTAGGCTTCAATCTTCGCTCCTTTCCTAAGTTCGCAATGACCCTTTATAGAGTAAAGTCTATTTTCCATCTTGTTAAACCATTCTTAACAAGTCAGACGATATATTACAATCTCTGTTATTTTCAAAGTCCTTAGATCCCCTAGACCCATATCCCATTCAAAAAGAGAATCAGTAACAATGTCGCTCATGACGTTGATATCTGGATACCTAGGTACGAAGGCGAATAAATCCAAAGAATAAATGATTCTAAGAATGATTATTGGTATGGTCATGAATAAAGAATGGAAGAATAAAAACAAAAGAATGTACAATATAAAATAGAAAGAATAAAAGAATATATGCTCAAACAGATGCATTTTATTGAAATAAAATTTTGAACATAAGCCTATTTCACAAAAAGATTCTTGTTGTCTCTAGGCTTAAGGCAACAAGCATGTTTTGCACATTACCCTAAATTAGCCCTAAAAATACAAGGATTTCTTCCACAATCTCATTATTCAAAACCCTCCCAAGTATGCAAGAGCTTAGAGACTTCGTTCTCTGATTCCCTCTTCATCTTCAAGGAGTAGCAACTTTCTTGTCTCCTCCTTCAATCACTGCATTCACTTCCTCATTAAAGTGATCAGGTTTTGATGGATCGTCGAACTTCACAACTCCCATTTTAATAAACCTTTCGACCAACTTTTTAAACGTATTGCAGTTTTCAATTGAGTGGCCCTTTATTCCCGCGTGGTACTCACATTGGGCATTATCGTTATACCATTTTAGGAACGGAGGTTGCAACAGTTTCGAATAAAATGGGGACACCACATGTGCGTCAAACAAACTTTGATATAGCTCCTCATACATCATAGGGATTAGCGTAAATTAGAGCTTTTTAGAGTTATACCTACTGGCATTATTCGTTTTCTTTTCCTTTTGCTTCAAGGCTTTTGAGGTCCCTTCTCCTCTTTCCTTCATTTCTACTAGAACAACCGATTTGGCATGATCGTTACTCGGGTTAACACCCAATTGGAGAGTAAACGATGTCTTCCTCGTCATCCTCACTATTGTCCACTAAGCCATTCCTTTTTCCAAGTCTTCCGGCTAGTAACTGGGTTAGCTGGCCTATCATATTCCTTTGGAATTCCCTTATTTCTTGTTGAATCTCGATCAATTGCCTCTGCATTTGTATTTGCATCTGCTCTATCCTCACCAACCTTTGTTCCATGTTTTCCAGGTTAACTCTAAAATTTTTTTACCTAATTAGGATTATCTTGTAAAAGTCTAATGCAAATGATGTAATGCAAATGTATGAATGCAAAGAGGCATCGATTCTGATCAACTTAATTGTAGAAAACTTTATTAGAAAACAATTCTTTTACATAAAATGGACTACTATATGCTTTCACCCTAAATCCTAAAGTTTTGATTTTCCAAAGCAATGGATCTAGCTCTCGACTACGATTTGATTGTAGCTCATGCCTCATGCTCAATACGTCGGTCTGCGCTGCCAAACTCTGTAGGTGGTCAGCTACCTCTCGAATCTGAATATGGCTTCCCCTATGAGATAGTCCCTGTTTTTGACTTGACCGTGTGAATGATAGAGCTCTTCCTTCAAATGCCCTTCACTTGTTTCAAGACACTCAATCCGAAGTTCATAATTGTGTAGTGCTAATTCTAACTCTTCAATTCTACCCTTCATTTCTTCAATCTTGTTCAGGCTTGCCTTTAACTCGATCATAGAATTACGACTTCGATGGTGATGAAGAGATCGTCCAAGTTTAGCCTTTGATCTTCAGAAGAAGATTTGATCATTCACCCTAACTAGTGCGATACACTAAGTCACAATTCCATACTCAGAAAGATTCTTCCGCTTCCATGGCCCATAAAGATCAAAATTTTTCCTATCAAGGTGCAAAGAAAGAACTGCAGAGCTTCTAGAAAGTTTAGATTGTATCTGCCCCAACATTTTTTCAACTCTAAACCTAGGTGAAAAGCGTTTATTCTAGTTCATCTCATTGAATATATCAAATGGGGGATCAACACGAATTCCTTTCATTTCTCCACAATGAATCAAATCTCTTGCAATGTTGTTTGGAACACAACGAGGAGCCGAGAAGTTCACAACAGTACATCCTTCAATCCTAGATGGCTCCACCGATTTCTTATTGTTAAAATTCCAACGCCCATTCCTTGGAAAGAAATTTTCACTATTGCCTACTCTTAACCTTGCTGCTAGCAAAATATGTCCGTTTACTTAGGTGATCATCTTCATATGAAAGAGAAACACCGTAATGGTAGAAGTGTCCATCTGTATTTCCCACGCTCACTTTGAAGTGATTAGTGAATATAGTTACCTTCTGCCCTTTAGGTCCAACACCACACCTTGTCATAAGGTGTCGTACAATCTTCTTCATATCTAATTCTGATTTGATCGGAACAACATCAGAAGGCACAGGTTGCAGAAGCGGTGGAGATTCCCACACTGCCCCATTTTCCTCTTTCTCAAACAAGTCCATACCCTCTAATTGCCTATGTTTTAGCTACATACGAACAACTGCATTGTCTTCCACTTTATCAAGGAACCCGTTCTCCATAACCAGCTTTCTAACTTAGAAAATGATCATGAATTATTACCTCTTAAAGTATGAAATGACATGCTCAAAAGAATAAAACACAGCAAGTTAGTACCATGGAATATAAAGCAAGTAAAATAAATAAACACCTATCTGGGTGACCACTAATGTTTGACATAGTTATACCTAAGGTGAGCTCCTAGGGTTCACTATATGCAGTTTAGTTCTAAAGTTGAGATACCCGAACCAGCAGATTCCTCGATCCTCACCCATTATAGGCTCATGCGGACCGAGTTCGGTTCAGGGGAATACATTTCCCTATGGCCATGCGGAAGTGAAAACTTCACGAAGACATAAGTACAGATGTATTCCGAAAGCAATCTACTAGCCCATGCGGAGGTGAAGACCTCACGAAGACATAACTTCTCGCTCCCACTTAGGGGTGTGACCACGACGGTCATGCAGTGTAATGCAGAGCAATATATTTAAAACCACATGCAATAAAAGGATCATATTTTAAAATCAGAATTTTAAATTCGAACAAAAGAACATGAAATTATCAATTTTACGGCCTGACTCTCTTGGTTCCCCAGTGGAGTCGCCAAGCTGTCGAAACCATTTTAAAAATCAATTTTAAAAAATGGGGATCGACTTTAAGAAACAAAAATGGGAGTCACCACCAATCCTTTTTACTTTGGTGTGATTGGATCACCTTATAAAACGTTTTATTTTAAAATATTATTTTTAGTCTACGAAAAACGAAAAAATGGGTTCGAGAGTCGGTTACGTATGAGGAAGGGTTAGCACCCTCATAACGCCAAAAAATTGGTACCTAATTGATAAAGTCATGTTCAAATGTTCAAAATTTAAAAAAAAAAAAAATAAGATCCTTTATTAGAAAGAAAACCAAAATTTACCTATTTCAAAGAAATAAGAATACCACACCCAATAAGTTAGGATACGGTATCTATAACTTCGAAGCTAGATACATCTTTTTAGAAAATTCTTACCTTGAGATACAAAACATCACACCCAATAAGTTAGGATACAACATTTTGAGTTCCCAAGATTAAGTTTTTTTATTTGAAACTTGAGATTTCTTTATTCCGAAAGAATATAAATATCACATCCAGCACGATTGGACACGACATTTTTTAAACCATCGTAATTAAAGTCATCTCCTAATTTACGAAATTTATTAAAAGGATATTTAGTTATTTAGCTAAACGGAAAATCGCAACCCAGCATGATTGGGCACTATTTCCCGAATTTCTAAATACCAAAACATTGCCTTATTTTAAAACTTTTAATAAAATACTAATTTTACAAAATGTATTTTATTTTAAACAATAATCATGTGACAAATATGCATTTATACATAAATATTAAAACCAATTATAATACATTAACATTTAATATAGACAATATAAAATACAACTAAAATAACTACACTAAGGTAATCATAAAATACTAAATGAATAAACGGGCATTGCATGAGCAAATATATAAAGCAATATATATAAAACAATTAAAAATACTAAACAAATATAAACTTTTCATGCAAGATTAAATAGTGAATAAATAATAAAATAAAAAGAAAACGATATATAAAAAATTTATAATGAAAATAATATTAAATAAAATAATAAATAATGAAAATATATGTATATATGTAATACATTAATTATACATGATATAAACAATATAAATAAAATAAATTAGATAATATAAATAAATTTTATAAAAATAAAGTTTTAGAAATAATATATAATGTAACATAATAATATATAATATACCAAATACAATATAATAAATAATAAAAAATATAATAATATATAAATTATTAAATAAGTAAAATAATGTATATGATAATTAAATATATAAAAAATAATACATATAATATATATATATATATATAAAAATTTCAAAATATTAATAAATGTAGGAAAATAATATAGAATATATAATATAATAAAATAATTTAATATGCTATATAATAATAAAAATAAAATAAAACAAAGAAAAATAGGTCAAATAACAATTAAAGCAGATTAAAAGGACTAAATTAAAGCACACGTTAAATCTCAGGGACTAATGTGGCAATTAAACCTTTTTATAAAACGGCGTCGTTTCGATTTTACCTTTAAAACAAACCGAGGGACTAAATTGGAACCAAAAGAAAGTTTAAGGTTAATTTTAAAATAAATAAAATGCGAATTGGACTGAATTAAAATTAATTAAATTGCGGAAGGACCAAAATGTCAAATATCCCATTTTTAAAAAATGCGCGGATCCTCATCTGGATATCGAGTCGACGCGCGGATCCTGTTAATCCAAAACGGCATCGTTTTCCTTTTCCTATATAAGTCAGAAACCTTAAAAAAAATCATTTTTATGACTGTTTTAAAAAAAACTTCAAAAGATTTCTCTGAAATCGTCTTTAGACCTCCTGTTGTCGAACTCCGGCCACTGTTTCCACGCGCCGCACACGTCGTCACCCCCTGCGATTCTCATGTAAAAAATAGCCTTTTTTCCTTTTCTTAAACACTATTTAACATACGAACATGCATATATTAAAAAAAATAAAAATGAATAAACAAAATCAGAAGTAACCTTTGCAAAACTGGTTCTGTATTTTATTGCTCTGATTTTTAGAATATTTTGGTGTCTTTCTTTTGTGTGTATCGATGTAACTGTATTCGTCCCTAGTTTACAAATCTTGGGGGTTTTTATAGCCCCGAAATGAAAATCAAAAAAAAAAAAATACATGTTATTTCTATCTTTTGCTGTGATTTCTTTCTTCTTTTGCAGGTCAGAAGCAGAGATCGTGGTTGTGGGGCGACATGCGCGCTGATAATGGCGTGGTTCACGGTGATGAAGGCGGCGCAACGCTTGGTCTGCTTGCGGCGCGAGGGAGACCTAGTGTTTTAGAACCTTTAGTCTTTGATTTTAGGTTTTGGGCCTTTTGAGCCCCTGTGTATTTTGGGCCTATTGGGTCCATGAGTCTGTAATTGGGCCTCATAATTGTAAATGGACTGGACATTATGTTTTTTTATTTTTTGGTTTTATAAGGCCCGAGCAAAATTGGGTACTTACATCAGGCATTAACAAAGAGCTCTAACAGAAGTAATTTAAACACGAATAGAACTAAAGCAAAGAAATTGAACTGGTCCCGATTATTTTACACATTCAATTATGCATAAAAAAACATTTAACAACCAACTTTAGGATAATAAATAAATTTGACACAGGAATCATTGAATAAATTCTAGATTCAGTGCAAAGCAAGATAATAATGACTATGAAGGAGCATTCACTTACCACAAAAGATACCTCATTGAGCTGACCCACCTCCATATTCATCAAATCCTTCAAACGACCAGGTGTTCCAATAACAATATCCTAAATTTACAGCAAAATTCGTTTTTGTTAGGCCAAAATAAGAGTTTAATACACAAAAATAAGTAGAAACACCCTAAATAAGAGCCTCAGCTTGGTAATGACAACCTTCGACGGGTTGATTCCAATGTTCAAAGTAGACCCGTTCACTTTCTCGCCAGTGATGCGCTCAATGTAGATCACCCATTTTCAGCGGTAAAATTGAACCATTTTCCCTTCCCAGCCTTTGTAGGTTCCACGAACGACTTGACCTCGTCGTCCTTGCGGACGGGCATGAACCGGACGTTGTACATGGACCTGAGGTCGGATGAAAGTGGTGCGCTCATCAAAACGCGGCGGACAAACGACGGCGCCGTGAAATGGGCTTTACGGCTCTTGCGACGAGAGGATGGGACACGTGGGTTGTACTTCATTTTTGCTGCAGACGAAAGGGGATAGGATTTTGCTCCTCTTCGACTTGGCGATGGCCAATGGAGTCAGCGAAGGAACTAGGGTTTTGATAAAAATATATGAAAGAAGTGGTGTAAAATTAGGGATAGATTGGGATTTGTTGGGCTTCTGAATCTAGAAGAATTCCTGAGGCCTAAGCTGTTTTTGGGTTTTTCTTTTTAATTTTTCTATTTCCAATTTGAAAAAATATTTTGATTTCAATTTTAAATATGGTAAAAAAAATTATAGTATATCACATTATAATTATAAATCTTTGTGGATATAATATAATTTTTTAAAAAAATTGAAATTAATCCAAGAAACTCTCTGCTTGAAAATTAAAGTTTAATTAGTAACACTATTAATTAGTTTTTGTCAAATTTAAATATATATTATTTTATTATTCAAAATTTTGATTTAAAAATTAAAATCTAATTAGTAAATATTTAATAGAAATTACTTAAAAATATTCTTAAAAATATGGTTTAGATTAAATATTTTTAAATATAAAAGTTTAGATTAAATCTCAAGTAAACCTTAAATCCTAAACCATTTAATATAAATAAAGTTTATCTATTATCTCTTAAATAATTTAAACTATAATCATAATTTTAATATATTAAAATTAATATTATCTCTTTACAATTATATAAGAAATTATTTAATATATAAATTAAAAGACACTAATTAATCTATACCTTAAACCCCTAATCCCTAATTCTTAAACCCTGAATCATAAAATATGAACCCTTAACTCATAACCCTTAATCCCTAAATCCTTAACCCCTAAACCCTAAACCCTAAACCATAAACCATAATCCCTAAACTTTAAATAGCAACTCCTCAACCATTTGCCCTAAATCATAAACCATAAACCCTAAACTAGCTATAATGATAATTAATTCAATATTTTAAAGTTAATACTATCTCTTTTACGATTATAAAAGAAATTATTAAATATATAAATTAAAAAACAATCAGTCATAAACCCAAAAAAAATTAAAATTATTTTAAATAATAGTACTTTAATAACACTTAAGAAAGTGTCGGCCCAAAAGTGTAGGCATAGTGTTAGACAAAGCCGACTTTTATTTAAGCGTTACCTTAAGCATGCATATCCCAACCCTTATAAAAAAAGTTGACCAAAACGTATGTCGGCAAGTCTATCCCAACACTTAGGAAAATATCGTCTTAAGACTGGACAAATCCAACTCTTATTTAAATGTTGCCTTAGGCATGCATATCGCAACCTTTATACAAAGAGTTGGCCAGAGCGTATGTTGACAATTCTATCCCAACACTTAAGAAAGTGTCGCCCCAAAACTGTCTTCTTAGGACTACACAAAAGCCAACTCTTATTCAAGCGTTGCCTTAGGCATCCATATCCCAACCCTTATAAAAAGAGTTGGCCAAAGCGTATGTTGGCAAGTCTATCCCAACACTTAGGAAAGTGTCGCCACAAAAGTGTCGTCTTAGGACTACACAAAAGCCAACTCTTATTCAAGCGTTGCCTTAGGCATACATATCTCAACCCTTATAAAAAAAGTTGGCCAAAGCGTATGTTGGCAAGTCTATCCCAACACTTAGGAAAGTGTTGCCACAAAAGTGTCGTATTAGGACTACACAAAAGTCAACTCTTATTCAAGCGTTGCCTTAGGTATTGAAACACCCCACACCCAGCCCACGAGAATGGACCGGATCTGGTATGTTCCTCAAGTAAACCGGTTTCAAAATTGTTTTGTTACTTAGAGAAAAACTTGTGTGATTTTGAAAAAAAAGGATTGGTTTGGGTTGGGCTTGTTTGAAAACCAATTTATCTAACATTAAAATTCATTTATTTAAAGTGACAAAACATTTAGGTTTTATTTTAAAATGTATTTGCTTGATCTTTACTTAATAAAATCCGTAAACATAATAATTAAAAGTAAAAAGAAATAAAGAAATCCAACTTGGGCCTTATGGCCTTATTACATCAAGTAAAACCCAATAATACAATTAAATGTACTAAAAAGAAATAAAGTCCAAAATAAATAAAATCTTCAAATTGATGCATGGCCACCTCAAGGTCTCACCGTCCCGGTCCGTCACCTGTTCATTACCCGAAAATAGTTCCCATAACGGGTGAGTCAATGACTCAATGTGCACACAAGACTAACATTCAACAAATCGGGCATACATGTTCATATCAAATTCATAATCATATAGAGATAAATGATGATGCAACCCAACCCAAGCCTAAAGATCCATCCGCTACACACCACCGTATTCGCCATTCACACCGTGGGGACTACTAAGTCAACCTCCATCCGCTACTCTCCATCAAAGGCATTCGCCCATATATCGTTGTGTCATTAGACACTATTGTAACCAAAGTTACCAAAATTTCGCAATGTGACCGTAGTCAACATATTTCGTTGGTGAGACCGAAGTCAACACCTTCGTTGGTGAGACCGAAGTCAACACCTAAATTTCGCAATGTGACCGTAGTCAACATATTTCGTTGGTGAGACCGAAGTCAACACCTTCGTTGGTGAGACCGAAGTCAACACCTATTCTCCCCCTTTCACATAAATCCCGAATGCCCCAAAAATATATATCATGCATAACATACTTAATTTCATAATCATATACATATATTCACATGTTATAAAATAACATATTTCATAATCCTATCTAAGTAGGAAACGACTCAATACTTTTGTACCACATTAGGGTACTTAGCCAAATTCATATTCTTACGTATAATCACATAATAAAATAATTGCCATATGAAATATCGAAAGTTAGTGTGCGTACACACCGATTTGCTTATTAAGGTTCCTTGAGATCTCGAAAATCCCGATCTAACTTTAGATCTATTAATTCCTATATTCGCCCACCAAATAAAACACATTAATAAACCCTTTTGGCTTAAACAAAACCAAATCCTAGTAGGATTTGTAGAGAGACTCACCTTTGCCGATTTGGTGTTTACACAAATCCAAAACTTTGTTTTTCCTTTACCGATATTCGCCAACCTTGAATCTCAATATGGGTTAGTTTCCGCTTTTTAATAATTAAAGAACTGATCTAGATAATCATACAAGCTTTGGTCAATACTTTTAGGTACTTACCTTGTGGATCTTAAATCCCAAATTCACCGAATAACTAGGGAACACGTGGCCTATGGTGTACCTTCGAAAAGAATTTCTTCTTCCATGATTTGGCCAAGATTAATAATCAAATTAGTCTCTAAATTTCAATAAGTCTAGAATATAAAAGAATGGAAAACTAAACTTGGATCTTACCCTTATTTGAAGGAATCGATTGCACCTTCACTTCAACCTTCAGAGATTCGCTTAGAGACTTGATGAACAATCGGCTATGATTCCCTTATGTATTTGGTTTCAAAGATGAAAGAAGAGAGGAATAATAGGCTTAGAAGGAAATCGGCTAGGAGGCTAAAAGAAAAGAAGAAAAGAATGGATGCTCAAGAAGAATATTTGGCAGAGGAAAGAGAGGAGAATGAATAATGAATGGCCCTAGTCTCATCCTTTTATAGCCGAAATTACTAGGCCAAGAATCCTTAACTTGGCCACCACTCTTCCTTATTTTCCTAATTAAAGAATAATTCTTCATTTATCTCTTATTATTCACATATTTATGTGAATAAAACTCCTTTATTATCTCTTATTATTCACATATTTATGTTAATAAAACTCCTTTATTTATCTCTTATTATTCACATATTTATGTGAATAAAACTCCTTTATTTATCTCTTATTATTCACATATTTATATGAATAAAACTCCTTTATTTCTCTCTTATTATTCACATATTTATGTGAATAAAACTCTTCCTTTCTAGAAACCCATGCCGTCCACTCAAATTTTCCGAAGCAAAAATAAAGCCTTCATTATTTGCTTCTCAAACTCAGCCCAAAACCTCTTGTATTTGGGCCATTTCCTAAGACCTTAGGTGGCATCTTCAGCCACATTTCCAAGTTCGTTATTGGGGCAAATGTCATGTATTGTATATTTTAGGGTCACTTGGCCCTAAGTTCCCTTTTGGCTCAAATTCGACATTCGGGGTCATTTTAAGTTTCCTAAAATTTTCAGCTGCTCAGATTTTCCGTGTTTCCAAAATGTTCAGTTTCCAAAATGTTCTGTGTTTCCAAAATGTTCGTGTTTCCAAAATGTTCAAGTTTCCAAAATGTTTGTGTTTCCAAAATGCTCAAGTTTCCAAAATGTTCAAGTTTCCTATTTTGGCTTGGTTTCCAAAATGTTCACTTTCCTAATTTACTTAGGTTTCCAAAATGTTCACTTTCCAAAATGTCTAAGTTTCCAAAAGTGTTCATTTCCATTTCCATTTCCATTTTCATTTCTATCTTCATTTTCATTTCCATTTTCCTTTCCATTTTCATGCATTTCTAGATTTCCAAAAGTATCAAAAATTTATTCATAGTACTTGAAACTTGTCATTTCATACAATTAAACTGGAAATGCATAGGCCCTATTCAGGATGTTACAGGTATAAATATCCCAACCCTTATACAAAGAGTTGGCCAAAGCGTATGTTGGCAGGTCTATCCCAACACTTAGGAAAGTGTTGCCCCAAAAGTGTCGTCTTAGGACTAGACAAAGCCAACTCTTATTTAAGCATTGCCATAGGCATGCATATCCCAACCCTTATAAAAGAGTTTGCCAAAGCGTATGTTGGCCAGTCTATCCCAACATTTAAGAAAATGTCGCCCTATAAGTGTCGTCTTAGCACTGTTTTGTTGTAGTGCAAAATTAAAGATCCTAATCTCATCGTTTATTAAAAAAGATGCTAAAAGTTGAAACTAGCTCCATATGTATTTTTTTGTTGACTTGAAGTTACCAGTAATTTTTGGGAATTATTTGTTAGTAAGATGAATCAATAACTTTATTTAAGCTGATTACAATTATTCTACTTTGGAAACCTTCTCTCATTACATTGATTTCGATTTTTTCTTCTGTCAAAACTAAGGTATTTATTGTCGGTAACTGTGACTACATTATTTTTAAGGAATACTATATCATTTGGTATTTGAGTTTGGTCTCAATGTTCAATTTGGTACCTAAACCAAATGACATTATGTGACCTAACAAAAATTTGACATATATCAAATTGAATATTGTAAAATAGAATGTCAATAATGACAATGTATTGTAAAGAAAAAGAAAAAGAAAAATATAACACAGATTTTACATGGAAACCCTTTCGGGAAAAAACCACCGGCAGAGGAAAAGAAAATTTACTATGTCGAATTCAAATGATTACAAGGAGTATAGATTGCATCTATTTATAGGTTTATAAAACCTTATTCTAATCAACATCTAGTAGAAGTAATGCAGTAAGGTTAAAACACCTTATTCAAGTCAATATTAAATAGAGGAATTAAATTCTATACAGATTCTTCTTGTGCAGCCTATGCCCTCAGCCTTCGTCCTCGTGGATCCCCTATCTTGCCACTTGTATTTTATTTTAATAAGAATTTGGGTCACAACTCTTACAAATAATAAAGCTAAACTCAAGTACTTAAATGAAACAAAATAAAAATTTAAGTACTAAATTGAATATTGAAATTAAACTCAAATATCTAAATTTAAATTTTATTAAAATGAAAGTGTCCCTCCAACGTGAAATAAGCAAAGTTGTCACGACTTACATTTCATCACCTTCCTCTATGTCATGGATCAGTTGATTTGTTTCATGTGCTTACGATGTTTCACTTGGATGGTTTCCTACCCATGCTTCAACTCGGATTAATTGTTGTTTTGATAAAATATAGAGTAAAAAATTTAAGATTATAACACTTTAAATTTATGTATTCTTTGAATATTATAATTTATTTTTTATTTTTAAATTTAAAAATTTGATTAAAATAATAATATCGATAAAGTATTAAATTCACTGCAACGATTTAATATTAAAAATATAATTACTTGATGGTGATGTGAAAAAGAAATAGATTGTAATAGATATAAAAATAATGTGGTGACCACATGTTGGTAGGAAATTTTATTAGTATCAGTAATATATAGTATATATATATATATATATATATCAAATCCATTCCTATTAAAATATAGATATTAAAATTTGTTTGAATACTCGTATTGTTTTTAAAGATTATAAAAAACATGCTTTTATTTAATCTTTAATAAATTTAGGTTTATAGTTAATTGTTGATAGAATTTTAGTCCACATTTAGTATTATTGTTATTAGGACGCGTATTCAAATACATTTCTTTCTTTAATTAAAGAATTAGAAAGATTATTAGTGAATATATATAATCCCTTATAAGTTATTAACATTATACATAATCACTCAAGTTTAGTCCAATTCAAAACATAAATCTTAAAATTTGTAAATAATAAAATCAAACTCATTTTCAAAAATATATATTAATTTTATTTAATATATAGTAATTTAGTATATAATTTCATTTTATTAAAAAATTTAAAGGAATTTTACTGAGACGTTTGGTTTATTGAAATAGAATAGAAGCGTAATGAGATTGAATAGACATAATGATTTGGTTGAATAGAATGGAATGAGTATGGTAATAACATTCATGCTTTTGATTGAGAAAATATATGTAATAGAAAAAAAAACTCGAATGATGAATATACACTTTAATAATTTATGAAATAATAGATAAAATAACACAACATGATTAACAATATAGTAATTACTGATTTTTATATAATATTAATTTTAATATAATATATAGTATAAAATATTTATTAAATAATAATATATTAAATAAAAAATCCTCTCCATTATTCATACAAACCCCCCAACCATCTTTCCACTTCATCTTCTAAAAAAAAAAAAATTACATGTTCATCTTCTTCATAGTCTCCTTCCAGAAAAAATCTAGAAATCCATTCCCCCATTATTTGGTTGTCTTTTTTCAAAAAAAAAAAAAAAAAGAAAGAAAAAGATTTGAATCATCCAAAAACAGTTCCAACCAAAATTCATGAAGATTTCCCTCTTTTTCTATCTTTGTTTTTCTTTTGTCTACAAGATCCACATATCCGTCTATTACAATAACACCATATGAGAGTTTGTGTTTTGAGGAACATGCATGTTTGCATGCTTGTGTTTTGAAGAGCATGGTAATTCTTATGATTTTTTTTGGGTATTTTCTCAACTCTGTCTCCAATGTCCGACTCAGCCTCTCTTCTCTTCTTCATCATTTCCTCTATCTTTTTTGCTGGGCTTGTGATTTATTTTTTACGAAGGTAAAATTGTGTATATATATATATATATATATTTCTATTCGATGGAGACCCGTAATAGTCATTCTAAGATATCCTCAAAGAATGGCCACTCTTAGACCCATAATAGGTCCTTCCATGGAATGAGATTCATTCCAACCAAACTTTGGTTTTACTGTACAAAATGGAATGAGACCTGAATAAGATTCCTATTCAGGTGAACCGCGCTGCTGTAGGTAAAATCACAAGAGAATACATGTCAGAATAATTACAACTAATATGGAACACAATCAAATCAAAATTTGAAATATATTTAAATTCCATACATAATAATTATATGATAATATTTTATTAAATTTTTAAATATAGATAATTAACATATTTTTTAATATTTACATTATATTATTATATTTATTTTTTATACCATATATATTACCTAATATATTTTATATATATATATATATGATTGTATCGAAAGGCCAAATGAATTGAGATTTCCCTATAATTGAAAAATGAATTGGGTTAAGCTTTAACCATGATGATTGGAGCCCAAACTGTATCATAGTGTAAGGGGGTTTAATTTTTTTCAGACCCAAATTTTGACCTAATATTTATATCCAAATTCTTTCATAGGACATGCATTTGGATTAAGACAGATAACAAAACTAATCAATAAATCGATTTTAAACATTGACAGCTTTGGTATATTTTAATGTTATACTATAAATTATAAATATTTAATATTTATAGGATTAAATTGTATAATATATATGAATAATTTGTTATGTAGTTCAAAAACTGGTTTAAACTCGATTTTAAATGGCTGAAAGTAACGTTGTTGGGGAGGAGAACCTTTCAGACTCATGTCTGACTGCAGCGAAACCATTACCTGTAATTGCAAATTGCAATGTTCTAGATAAAGTCTTGTCAACAGTATACTTAATAAGAGAACAAAAGTAACATCGTGGAGAAACGTGATCTGAACATAAATAAAGAATTTGGATAACAGTAAAAAATATATTATTATCATGACTATTTAGCAAAAAATTAAAAATTAAAAACCTAGCCTGTTCATATTCTTTGAAAAATAACAACCTACCAGCATCTAAATGAAAGAGAAACTTTCAACTACTGCAGTGCAAAATGACTTTGCTTAAATCTTTGTTGGCATAAATCGAGACAAATGAAAGAAAATACACATATTATTATAAAGCCCTCTCCATAAGATATAACAGCTAGGTATCATGGGTCGAAACTAACCTTTATTAACATAATACCAAAGTTTTCATAATTGAATCAATCAAGTCATCGCTTCATAGTCCATCCTATTTAATTAAATAAATTATTAAAAAATTTAATACCCTTCTTTGTACTAATATCTCAATTGACTCTTGATCCAACTAATTTAATTTAGTTCAAACAACCTTGCAAAAAACCATAGTCAGACACAATATTTAAAGGAGTGTTTTATTTTTTGACAGTAGAAATTTAGTATGAGAACAACTGCAATGGATTTGCTAACTAGTGAGTTAAAGATGAAAAAACAAAGGTGGGGGATGGGGGTTATAGATGAACTAATTTCTTCACTTGAAAGCCAAATAAACTATATGATATTGGTAACAAAAAGTAATGCTAATCCATAGGTAAATAAACAAGAATTTTTTTTCCTTGTAAATGTTTTTAGAAATGTTACTTTCGATTATGTACAGTTAATCCTAAATATTAATTCCTAACATACTGCGTACGTGAAAGCATGGTATTACGTGACATGTAATTATATGTACCAGCATAATTGTACTTATGTTCTTAAACTATTCTTCTATACCTTATACTATAAAACTTGAATAATACCGTTAGGGTTTATATAATTTTTCTCTATCTAACATGCATGTGCAAGTGTCTACAATAAGAATACAAAGAGAAACATTATTTCTAATATATATGTCCTGAAATAAATGAATATAGGAAGACAAATATTTCATGAATCCATAAATTAATGTGAAAAATACAGTCTGATATAAACATATATGTACATATATATATGAAACATCATTTTCTTGTCTTGATATAGATAATTGTCCTATATCATTTGTCTTGGAATATTCTAGAGGAAAATGGAAAAGACTGAAATATGTATGAAAGAAATCCAATAATTAGTCTTAATGGAAACATTATACATATATATTCCATGTACGTATAAGATAGAAACATTTGTATTGATCATCCTGATAATTGAAATTGAAAATCTACTACCTTACCAACAACAAAAAAAACACATGGTTATTATTAATTCTATAAAACATCAAAGAAGTTAAATATGCAAAATCAAATCTATGAGAAAATGGAAAAAAAAAAAAAAGAATAAAGTTCTTATGCGTATGTGTGTAAGTGTATATATATATATATATTCAAACCTGGGTTAGAGATAGAGGGTTTGGGTTAAGTGATGGAGCAATGGAAAAGCACGGTGTGAGGAATGAAGCCTGGTCCGAGATCCATAAATATCATCATAATTCATGACTTAAAAAAGAGAGATGATTGATGGATCTTGGATCAAACTTCATTCCATACACCCTCTTTTCTTCTTCAACAAAACACTATTTTCTCAGTTTTTTCCTTCCAACTTATATGAATTAATTAGCGACGATATAAGCGTCACTAAATATATCACATGACAGAAGGAACATAAAGGAGAGACATAGAGAGAAGTATCTTGGATTTTGAACTTCATTCTAAACACCTGTTTTCTTTTGTTCCTTCTTTCAATGACCCTAACTAGCTCTCTCTCTCTTTTTGATTTCTCATGATTCAAGCAATCAAAACAAGGCTGCAAAAACACTCAAGTTCTTTGCCTATATGTGATGATGATCTCTCTCTTTCTTTTTCTTTTTCCTTTTTCTTTCTCTCTTGCTCAAAGAAACAAATGAAGTAAATGAATGAATGATAGTTATAGCCAAGATGGGGAGAGACAAGGAAAGGAAGAGAAGAAGTTAAAAGCAATTTGAAATGAGAAAGAAAGAAAAAAACATAAAATGTGGAAAAAGCACATGATAGACAGGTCACTATAAGCTTAAAAAAATGAAAAAGGCTGTTGGTTTTTGGAAGTATGGTGTTGTCTTCTTCTAAGGCTTCTCTTTATGGGAGATCAAAGGCCATGGGAAACTCAGAGGTGACACAAATAGTGGGCCTCCATTACAAATGGAATTCCATATATTCACCCTCTCATGTTTTAGGCATCAAATTTTATGGTTTATTGCAATATATATTTTGTATATGGGAACAGAATTCAACCTTACTTTTTTTGATTTTGAAAAAAAAGAAGGAAAATGAGAGTAATTTTATTGATATTTATATAAAATAATAATTAATTAATAGATGCAAACATTTAGGGAGGAGGAAAATAAATGAAAAAAGAAAATGGTAAAGTAGAGGTGGCTTGCAAGGCAAAAGAAAGGTATTATTATATATTAAATAAACAAAGAAGGTATCTCTCTCGATAGCAAGAAAAAGGGAACGCATGATAGCGCCACTCATTTCCTTGTTAATTAGTAAATCATTTTTTATATTTATGTTTTTGCGTGTGACTGACAATGTAAAGAGATAAAAAGAATTTTATTTATCTAATATTTTGGCTTATAAATTTAGAATTCCTTTAAGAAAAATTTTAAAAATATAATCCAATGATGAAAATTGTCTGAGACCAAATTAATTGTTAAACTCAACTGATGTGGTGGATAGAAGCTATGTGATTATGTCACGTGGAATAATGTTGATCGAAAAAAAGTACAAAAATTCAAAAAAAAAAAAGAAAGAGTTTTTACATGAATTTTTTTGTATTTTGAGTTTAAGATATTTTAATTCATTTTGAATATTATTATGTTTGATTTTCAATAGAAATTTTACTCGTTTCACCATAATCTCGTATTCTTAGTGGGATTTATGATTTTGCTTTTGCATTAAAAATGTGTACAACTTAAATTATTTGAAATTTGTTTAGAAGTTGTAAAATTATATTTATATTCTCGTTTAAATGTTTAGGTGTGAGAAATGAGTTCATCTTCCCTATCCTCTGAACCCAACCAAAGTAATGTTTGCTATCGTGTTTCTTGAAAATATGATGGAGAAGTTGTTTTCTGCTATTGTGGAATGAAATGTCCATTGTGGACAATATGAAAGAAATTGAATATTGGGAGAAGGTTCTATAATTTCTCAAATTATGAATTAGTTGGTTACAATATTTTTTAGATGGCACGACGAGCAACTAACAAAAATGGAAATATATCTTATTTATGACTTGAACAAAGAGAAGTTTGAACTGAGGAATGTTAATCGAAGCTTCAAAAGTCTAAATGATGATGAATGTGTAATTCAAGAGCTGAAATCTGAAATGACCTTTACGGAAAAGCAAATGCCTTTAGCAATGGAGAATGCATCTTATCTGAGGAGGAAGAAAGGATGTATTGTACTAGAATGTGTATTTATTGGATCATATGCATATTAATGTTGTTGTTTATGGTGTAACGCAAAATGCAGAGCTCTTCGATCATATGCTAGATAACTATGAGTTTGAGCTCTTTGTTCATATGTTTATTGAATTACACTTTCATAAATTTTTAACTATCTTAGATATGTTATTCTAGAATGATGTTAATCTTATTTTGGAATGATATTAGTATTTTTGTAACAACTCGATTTTTAATAGTGCAGGAAAAAAAGATTTCAAAACCCCGTTTTCATAAACCGGGTTCATAAATATTAAATTAAAATATTTAAAGAGTTGGTATAAAATAATATTAAATTTTATTTCTTCAATTTCATCTATTAATTGCTTAATTAGAGTATAAGAACTAAATTGTAAAAGAATATCCTTATAATTTTTAATTGGCCAAAGGTCTAGGGGCTTAAATTGCAATCAACCAAAAATCTCAAATGGCAATTAAACCATTTTAATTTATATGTTAGTGGAGTATGATGAGAGAACCCACTTATATAAGTTAATGGTGATTAAGTTAATACAATGTAATTAAACTAATTAATTAAAGTGATTAAGGTATTAATCATAGTATATAAACTTAAAATTAGTGGATGTATGCTCATCTTGTTATCTTATTCAATTGAAACATCCTAAAAACCTAAGGATAAATCATTTTGGAGCTCAAACAATTCGGTCCGATTTCAAGTCATTTTCTTGTAATTTTTATACTTTTTAGGTCATGAGAGCTTGATTTAGCTAGTACATGTACCAATCAATAAAACTGTTAAAGTTTTTGAAAGTTTTCATTGTTGATTGCTTGAATAAATTGGTGTTAAATTGAGAGATATTAAGCTTATATATGAAAAAGGACTAGATTGTAAAGTTTAATTGTTAGTTTTGTACAAAAGGACAAAAGTGTATAAATTGTATAATTGATGTGAAATTTCTATAATAATAGATAGTAGAGGGTCCTAAAAGGATGTGATTGAGATCGATTTTGAAATTGAAACTCAAAATTGAAAGTTATAGTTATTTCGATTTTAGGGACTAAATTGAATAAAATGAAAAAATTAGAGTATCAAAAAATTAAAATTAAATAGGCCTATGCATATCATAGAATGATAAACAAAATGCTTGGTGTTGATGAATTGTCTAAAATAATTATTTAGATCATGAATTGAATCAAACTAGGGATAATCGAAGAAAAGCCAAAATTGTCGAATAGCCCTGAAGATTCAACTTAATTGTTGTTTTTTCCAGGTAAGTTCATATGGTATAAATGTGTTTAAGTTTTTGTGTATTTGATTTGTGATTATATAGGTGTTTGGTTTTAAATTGGTATAATGGTGAGATTTGGACTAAATTGTAAGGAAATGTATATGTGTTAAAAATGTTCGGGTGAACTTAGTAAAGGTTAGTATACGATTAGCATGTCAATAGGGTACTTTCACACTTATACGAATTGATTACAGATGATTACCGAGATCTAGCACTTGTTGTGAACTCAAAGATACATGTGACACAAGTTTAGCCTGGACTAGTAACCTAATACCGTTTTAAAGGTTTAGCCTAGACGGGTAACCTAACATGTATATGTTCAGCATGGACAAGCAATCAAACATGTCGCTATAAAGGTTTAGCCTAGATTGGTAACTTGACACAAGTATACTTAACTCGGACGAGCAATTGGTGTAATGGAGATACATGTGTATCCAAGTTCATTTACTAGAGTTCATTGGACTAAGTAATTAATGTATAATGAAAAATTGAAATGACATGATATGAGTTTGATGTTCAATTGGATAAATGTTAAATTAAGCATGAGCATGGTATTGAGATGTTAACTTTGAAATGAATTGGATTGATATATGGTTGAGATTATCATGTGATTTGATAATAAGCAAACACTTACCTTGTTAATGTATTGGTTTTGCCATGTTAGCCAAAGTATGTATATTGTGGTAGCTTTTTGTATTTAATTGTATAATAAGGTAAATTATTGTGTTTAATACATATGAACTTACTAAGCATCATATATGCTTACCCTGTTGTTTTCCCTTTCCCATTGTAGATCACATTGCGGAACACGTCAAGCCTTATCATTCGAAGCTCACACTATCCTATCACTGAATTGATAGATGTTTGATCATTTTGAACCTTGGGATTGTGGCATGTATGTAACATCCTGAATAGGGCCTATGCATTTCAGTTTAATTGTATGAAATGACAAATTTCAAGTATTATGAATAAATTTTGATACTTTTGGAAACCTAGAAATGCATGGAAATGAAAATGAAAATGGAAATGGAAATGAAAATGAAAATGGAAATGGAAATGAACATTTTGGAAACCTAGACATTTTGGAAACTTAGACATTTTGGAAACTTAGACATTTTGGAAACCTGAACATTTTGGAAACTTGAACATTTAGGAAACTTGAACATTTTGGAAACTTGAACATTTTGGAAACTTGAACATTTTGGAAACTTAGACATTTTGGGAAACTTGAACATTTTGGAAACCTCGAAAATACAGAGCCGCACGAAAATTTTAGGAAACTTAAAATTGACCCCGTAATGTCGAATTTTAGAGCCCAAAGGGGAACTTAGGGCCAAGTGACCCTAAAGATATAAAGTACATGAAATTTGACCCAATAACGGGCTTGGAAATGTGGCCTCAAGATGCCACATAAGGCCTTAGGAAATGGCCCACATGCAAAAGGTTTTGGGCCTGAGTTTGAGACATCCAGGAAGCAAATAATGAAGGCCTTATTTTGCTTCCAAGGCTAGGAGGTGGGACGGCACAAGCATGTTGAATAAGAGGAGTTTCACTTCGATTAAAACTCGTTTAATTAAGTGTTAAGTAAAGGAATTTCTTTTAATAAAATAAATAAGGAGATAAAGGATGGATAAAGTACTTATAATTTAATTAAAGTGATAATTAAATGATAATATTATCACTTGTAAAGGAGTGGTGGCCAAGTCAAGGACTCTTGGCATATCAATTTCGTTAAAGAGGAAAATCAAGGCCATCCTCTCATCTTTCCTAGAGTGTGCGAAATTTGCATAGCTTTCCCTCCTCTCTTTTCAATTCTCCTTGAACAAAATACCATCTTCTTTTCTTCTTTTCTCCTCTGTTTCTACCATCAAGGCCAAATTCTGCCGATTCTAAGTAAAGGAGAAGTCGGTTACAACATCAAAAGGGTAAGATCTAAGATCAATCAACTTCTATTCTTTTCTTTTACCAAAATTCGGATACTAACCCTCCTCATGTTCATGGCGAATAGCATAAGGGATTTTTCGGGATTCAAAACGAGGTAAGTACATCAATGTACATTCGCTAAGAGATCCCTTTCATAATCAAACAATAGATCTAATCTAACAAGTGATTTCGCAGAATTTGAAATAAAGATCAACTTCGGATCTAAGGTAAGAAAGTCTATACATTCGCCAAGGTTCATGTGGTTACCTAGACTAGATCCATAATTATTAGAAAGTCGAAAACTAATTTTGTGAAGTTTTAAGGTTAATAACAACAAGTAAAGGAAAACGAAGTTTTTCGGGATTGTGTAAACACCAAATCGGCAAAGGTGAGTTTCTTTTACAAATCCTACTAGGATTTGGTTTTGTCTAAAAAAGGGTTTATTAATGTGTTCTAATTGATGGGCGAATATAGGATTAATAGATCTAAAAATTAGATCTGGATTCTCGAGATATCAAGGAACCTATTAAGTTTAAAAAGGTGTGTACCCTTACTATCCTTCGATATTGTATGGCTAAATATTTTAATATATGATATGAATAATAAATGTGAATGTGGCTATGTACCACAAATGTGGCAAAAGTACCTGTGCACGCTTCCTACTTCGATAGGATTGTGAAAAAATGTTATTTAATAACATGCGAATATATGAATATGAACATGAAATTAAGTTATGCTATATATATATGTTTTGGGGCATTCGGGATTTATGTGAAAGGGGAGAACAGTGTTGACTTGGTCTCACCAACGAAGGTGTTGACTTCGGTCTCACCAACTGAAAAATGTTGACTACGGTCACATTGTAAATTTTGGTAACTTTACAATAAAGGTCAAATGACACAACGTTTAAATTTGATTATAGTGTCTAATGACACAACGTGGAGAGTAGCGGATGGAGGGTTGACTTAGTAGTCCCCACGGTGTGAATGGCGTGTACGGTGGAGAGTAGCGGATGGACCATTAGGATTGGGTTTGGGTTGCATCATAATCTCATTATTATATGGATCGATGTTTTGAACATGAATGCCTGATTTATTGATTGATAGTATTGTGTGCACATTGAGTGCATTGACTCACCCCATTGTGGGAATTATTTTTCGGTGATGAGCAAGTGACGACCGGGCCAGAGACCATGAGGAGGCCATGCATCACTTGAAGAATTTATTCGAATTTGGACTTTATTTAATTTTAACTTTTTTATTTTATTTTATTTTGGGTTTATTTGATGTAATAAGGCCATAAGGCCCAAGTGGATTATTCTTTGTTTTACATTACTTTTAATATTTTGCTAAGAACTATTTTGGACATGTTACATCAAGTTGGATTTACAAGATTGAATAAATGGGTTTTCAATCTAAGCCCAACTCAAAACAATAGTTTTTCTAAAATTTACAAATTTTCTCTAAGTATCGAATGTGTTTGAAACCGGTTTACTTTAGGAACATACCAAATCCGTTCAGCTCGTGGGTCGGTGTGGGTGTTTCAGTTTGGTATCGAGCCAGCTTTTAAACTCTCGGCACTGTGGGCTAAGGCCCAAACGTTTTCAAAGCGAGCCAAATGATTATCTTTGAAAATAAGTGTTTTTCGGCATGGCCCCTAAGTCTCCAACCAGCATCCACCGTGTAAGTACCCTAACTATATGTGTGATTTCGTGATTTATATAAGGGTAGAAAAGGCATGGAACGAGAATAGAATGATAGGAACTTGAACCCTAGGATTAGTCTACTCAAACACGTATACATAAGACTTAATACACCGAATCAACCTATGGCTAAGTCATTGAGCTAGTGGTGTGGTAACCCCTCAGACGCATGTCTAGGATTGGATCCCAAGAGCTTGGTATTTTTAGTCCTAGTGACTCACCTCCTCTTCGCAGAATCCTACCAGTGCGTAGCTTTGGCTCATCATAACTCGGAGGGCTCGGTGGTGTAGCAACCTCTGCGCATGTCTAGGAATGGTTTGGTGGGAGCTTGGTATTTAAGCAATCTGCATGACTCACCTCCTCTCCACACGAATCCCGCACAGTGCGTAGCTTTGGTTCACCCCGACCAAGAGGGCTCGGTCATAGGCTAAACATAATGACTAAAACCCGAAAGGAACTAGCCATGTTTTTTAAAAAAATAAAGAACAAAACAACAAACCCTAGTTTTTTTTTTTCTTCCCCAAACTTTTAGAACTTTCCTTTAAATCTGAGAAAATTATTCTTACAACATTTTCTGAAAAACTCTTGATTTTCTGAAAATTACAAAAATGCCCTTAGCAAAGAAATTACCAAACGCCTCGATTTGTAAAATGTTCAACTACTCAACAACTTTACCAAAATTTCATGATTTCATAAACATTCAAAAATCCTAATTTGTAAAATATCAAAATATCTTGATTTTGGAAAATTACAAAATTGCCCTAACTTAACAAAATTACCAAAATAACCCCGACTTCCAAAATTTTGCAACATCCCCATCTTTGAAGGAACACTTTTTAAAAGAACCCTTAAAGTTTTATAACTTTTGAAATACCAAATTTATTAAATTTTACAAATTTACCTCGATTTGTGAAAATTACCAAAATACCCCGAGGTTAAAATTATCGAAATACCCTGACTTCAAAATTTTTCCAAATTACCTCGAGATTTTGAATTTCCAAAAATAATTTTGACAAAATCACCAAGGAACCCTACTTTGACAAATTACAAAATACCTCAGAGGACAAAATTACGAAAATACCCCGGGTAGTGGAAAACAACACCAAACAACAAAACTACAACGTTTCTCCGAATGAACGAAAGTTCATACTTGTTTGATGAATGAATGGAAGAAGGAAAAGACTGTGTGTTGTATGATACGAAAGAACCACTCTAAAATCCCTTCTCATAAAACTCCTTTTCGATAAATAAGTGGAACAAATAACTAATTCATAAAACTTCTTAATCGATCCCGACGCTAGAAAATGAGCTCTAGAGGACGTGGTCGTCGCGGTCGAGGAAGAGGAAGGATGATGTTGTTTGAACCCGTTAGGTCGGGTCAAGGGTCCGATAATGAGATGCCACCGCCACCACCACCCCCCATTGTTAATGTTGAGCAAAGAGTGCTCGACGGGAAGAGGTCAGGTCGCAGTCGTTTCGCAAATTTTGGAATTGGTGGCGGTGCAGGGGAGGAAATGGAGGAAATCGAAAGTCAGACCGAACGGCCCGAGCTAATGGAGCAGAAATGTTTCGAGGAGTATCCAATGTGGCACCCAGTACAGCTGAGTACTGGTTAGAAGCAACGGAGCGTATCATGGATGAGCTTGATTTGACTCCAGAGGAAAAGTTGAAAGGGATGGTGGCGTTGTTACGCGATGAAGCGTATCAATGGTGGTTGACTGTTCGTGATGGTACCATAGCTGAAAATCTGACTTGGGAATTTGTTAAAGAGGCCTTTCAGAAGAAGTATGTGGGAACCAGGTATACAGATGAGCAGAGGAAGGCTTTTCTAGGGTTAGTACAAGGGAGTAAGTCCGTCGCAGAATATGAGGCGAAATTTCTGAGGTTGAGCCGTTATGCTCGAGGGGTAGTGGCAACTGAGCATGAACGCTGTGTCCGTTTTGAGGACGGGCTGAGAGATGATTTAAGACTATTAATAGCACCGCATCAGGAGCGGGAATTCTCTGCTTTGGTGGATAAGGCTAAAGTGGCCGAGGGAATTAATGATTCCATCAAGCAGAACACTGATCGAAATAGGCCGGAAAGAGGTTTTGGATCATCGGGGAATAAGAGGCCTAGAACGATGGGCCAAAGGATCAACAAGTCGGTACAAAGTGCGATTCATCCTTGTGAGTATTGTGGAAAGAGGCATCTAGGGAGTGTTGGAAAAAGATAGGAGCATGTTTTAGGTGTGGGTCCAAGGACCATATGTTTAGGGATTGTCCCAAACAATCTGATGAGAGCCGACCGGTAGTTCAGAATGCTAGCCAGACCGGTAGAGGCAGACAGCAGCCTCAACGGGGTCGTGGTTCGAGTAACAGAGGTAATAGTTCCGGCCAAGGTCGTGGAGCACCAAGCGGAGATGTTGAAGGTTCAGAAGCAAGGCAGCCAAGGTTAGTTTATGCAGTCGGCCGTCGCGAGGATAGTGACGCGCCAGACAAGACAACGAGTAAGTTTCTTATTTATGGATTATACTTCATTATTTTTCTCGCTATAAGATTAGTTCGATCTTATGTTACTAATGAAGTATATGGAACCTTGATTGTGAACTTAGAGAATGTGCCTAGAAAGTAAGATAGTTCTTTAAGATCAGAGTGCGCAGCAATAGCGTAGTGTGGTGAGTTAGACTATACGGATGAACGATAGTAAGTAATTTCGAGGACGAAATTATTTTTAAGGGGGGTAGAACTGTAACATCCTGAATAGGGCCTATGCATTTCTAGTTTAATTGTATGAAATGACAAGTTTCAAGTATTATGAATAAATTTTTGATACTTTTGGAAACCTAGAAATGCATGGAAATGAAAATGAAAATGGAAATGGAAATGAAAATGAAAATGGAAATGGAAATGAACATTTTTGGAAACCTAGACATTTTTGGAAACTTAGACATTTTTGGAAACTTAGACATTTCGGGAAACCTGAACATTTTGGAAACTTGAACATTTAGGAAACTTGAACATTTTGGAAACTTGAACATTTTGGAAACTTGAACATTTTGGAAACTTAGACATTTTGGGAAACTTGAACATTTTGGAAACACGGAAAATACAGAGTCACATTGAAAATTTTAGGAAACTTAAAATTGACCCTTAATGTCGAATTTTAGAGCCCAAAGGGAACTTAGGGCCAAGTGACCCTAAAGATATAAAGTACATGAAATTTGACCCAATAACGGGCTTGGAAATGTGGCTCAAGATGCCACATAAGGCCTTAGGAAATGGCCCACATGCAAAAGGTTTTGGGCTCTGAGTTTGAGACATCCAGAAGCAAATAATGAAGGCCTTATTTTGCTTCCAAGGCTAGGAGGTGGGACGGCACAAGCATGTTGAATAAGAGGAGTTTCACTTGATTAAAACTCGTTTAATTAAGTGTTAAGTAAAGGAATTTCTTTTAATAAAATAAATAAGGAGATAAAGGATGGATAAAGTACTTATAATTTAATTAAAGTGATAATTAAATGATAATATTATCACTTGTAAAGGAGTGGTGGCCAAGTCAAGGACTCTTAGCATATCAATTTCGCTTAAAGAGGAAAATCAAGGCCATCCTCTCATCTTTCCTAGAGTGTGCCAAATTTGCATAGCTTTCCCTCCTCTCTTTTGCCGAATTCTCCTTGAACAAAATACCATATTCTTTTCTTCTCTTTTCTCCTCCGTTTCTACCATCAAGGCCAAATTCGCCGATTCTAAGTAAAGGAGAAGTCGGTTACAACATCAAAAGGGTAAGATCTAAGATCAATCAACTTCTATTCTTTTCTTTTTACCAAAATTGGATACTAACCCTCCTCATGTTCATGGCCGAATAGCATAAGGGATTTTTCGGATTCGAAACGAGGTAAGTACATCAATGTACATTCGGCTAAGAGATCCCTTTCATAATCAAACAATAGATCTAATCTAACAAGTGATTTTGGTGAATTTGAAATAAAGATCAACTTCGGGATCTAAGGTAAGAAAGTCTATACATTCGCCAAGGTTCATGTGGTTACCTTGACTAGATCCATAATTATTAGAAAGTCGAAAACTAATTTTGTGAAGTTTTAAGGTTGGTAGAACAACAAGTAAAGGAAAACGAAGTTTTTCGGGATTGTGTAAACACCAAATCAAGAAAGGTGAGTTTCTTTTACAAATCCTACTAGGATTTGGTTTTGTCTAAAAAAGGGTTTATTAATGTGTTCTAATTGATGGGCGTAATATAGGATTAATAGATCTAAAAATTAGATCGGGATTCTCGAGATATCAAGGAACCTATTGCTTAAAAAGGTGTGTACCCTTACTATCCTTCGATATTGTATGGCTAAATATTTTAATATATGATATGAATAATAAATGTGAATGTGGCTATGTACCACAAATGTGGCAAAAAGTACCTGTGCACGCTTCCTACTTCGATAGGATTGTGAAAAAATGTTATTTAATAACATGCGAATATATGAATATGAACATGAAATTAAGTTATGCTATATATATATGTTTTGGGGCATTCGGGATTTATGTGAAAGGGGAGAACAGTGTCGACTTGGTCTCACCAACGAAGGTGTTGACTTGGTCTCACCAACGAAAAATGTTGACTACGGTCACATTGCGAAATTTTGGTAACCGGTTACAACAAAGGTCAAATGACACAACGCTTAAATTTGATTATAGTGTCTAATGACACAACGTGGAGAGTAGCGGATGGAGGGTTGACTTAGTAGTCCCCACGGTGTGAATGGCAGGTACGGGTGGAGAGTAGCGGATGGACCATTAGGATTGGGTTTGGGTTGCATCATAATCTCATTATTATATGGATCTGATGTTTTGAACATGAATGCCTGATTTATTGATTGATAGTATTGTGTGCACATTGAGTCTGTTGACTCACCCCATTGTGGGAATTATTTTTCAGGTGATGAGCAGTGACGGACCGGGCCGGTAGACCATGAGGAGGCCATGCATCACTTGAAGAATTTATTCAGAATTTGGACTTTATTTAATTTTAACTTTTTTTATTTTATTTTATTTTGGGTTTATTTGATGTAATAAGGCCATAAGGCCCAGTGGATTATTCTTTGTTTTTACATTACTTTTTAATATTTTGCTAAGAACTATTTTGGACATGTTACATCAAGTTGGATTTACAAGATTAAATAAATGGGTTTTCAATCTAAGCCCAACTCAAAACAATAGTTTTTCTAAAAATTTACAAATTTTCTCTAAGTATCGAATGTGTTTGAAACCGGTTTACTTTAGGAACATACCAGATCCGGTTCAGGCTCGTGGGCCGGGTGTGGGGTGTTTCAATGTATATAGGTGTTTTGGTACATACTTGAATGTATAAAAGTCTTGATGACTTTGAAAGTTGTTTTGATGTATGGTATTGAAAGTCATGTTTTAGTAATGTTTGATTCCTAGTTGAATCTTATATTTTGGGTAGCATGCTAGAGAAATGTATGGTATTTGAAATGACATAATTGAAAGTAAAATGAAATATTCTCAAGATGATTTGGTATATGTAATGTTGGTAAGTGAATGTTTAAATTTAGTTGATGTAAATGTATTGAATATATTGTATAGAAGTTGAATAGAGTATTTAAACTTGATTGGTATGGTTTTGAGAATGTTTTAGATCAATTGAGTTTGGTATTTGGTGCATAAAATGTTAGATATGGTTGGAAGCATGAAATAGGTACCACATGGTTCATTTTTACCAAAAAGAGTCCACATCCCGACGAGCAAATTTCCTCATCGCAACGTCGATTGATAGTAAGTGATGTTGCGGCGTCGAGTGGTCTAACGTCATAATGTGAAAAACTATTGTGCGGCGTCATGATGTGGAAGTGATGACGTCGCAACATCGACCTTGAAATTTTGAAACTTTGCAAATTGATCCTATTTCGTGCTAGGGTCAACAAAATAACTTTCGTAAGCTCGATTAAGACTCAGTTTTGATACTTTAACCATAAATAAAAATGTTTGGCATTAAATTATGTCGAAACCATTTTTAAATTTCTTGAAAAAATGGGGATCGACTTTAAAAAAATAGAAATAGAGTCGCCACGAATCCCTTTTTACTTAGGTGCGATTGGATCACCTTGTAAAACGTTTTATTTTAAAACATTTGATTTTGGTCTACGAAATACAAGAAAACGGGTTCGGGAGTCGGTTACAATGAGGAAGGATTAGCACCCTCATAACGCCCAAAAATTGGTACCTAATCGATAAAATCATGTCCTAATAATGAAAATTTGAAAGAATTTTAAATATGATTTCTTAAAAAGAACTTTAACAATTTTGAGATTTCTTTGTTCCGAAAAAATACAAACATCACATCCATCACGTTAGGACATGATATTTTTAAATCCTCATAACTAAAATCATCTCATGATTTACAAAATTTTATTAAAAAGGATATTTAGTTATTTAGTCAAACGGAAAATCGAAACCTAGCACGTAAGGGCACTATTTCTCGAATTTCTAAATACCAAACATTGCCTTATTTTAAAAAATAAAGTTTTGGATAAAAAGTGGCAATTAAAATAAAATTAAAATAATTAAAATAAATAAATAAATAATGATTAAGCAATTAAATGGATAAATAAAAAAGTTAAAAAATGCATAAGTCAACCTAACTCCCGCAATATGAAGATTTGAAGAAATTCCTCCACCAAAAACTAACTCGAACGGAAGCAACTCAAAAAGAAACGAAGATGAGCGAAGAACAAAATAAGAACAAGCCACAAAAAATAAGAATGCAAAAGAGAGAGAAATTTGAGTGAATGCTCTTAAGAATTTTTATTACTCCCAAACTCAAGTGTGTTTTACAATGAAGGGAGAGACCTCTATTTATAGTTGAGCCTCTCCAAATCCAACGGTACAGATCAATTACATCAACGACTAAGATTAAAAGGTATCTACAAATTAAATCTCTAAGATTATAAAATCATATCTTCTAAGATTACATACCATATCTTCTAAGATTGCATATCATATCTAAGATTTGCATATCATATCTAAGATTGCATACCATATCTTCTAGGATTGCATATCATATCTAAGATTGTAAAACCTTAAAGATTGTGTTTCCATATATATCAAGCTTGTAGATGGACCTTCAATCTTTCCAAGAATGGGCCATTCCGATCGGGCCAAATGATATATTTTGGACTGGACTTGGACTTTGTTTTATTATTTTAGGTTTATTATTTTTTGTATGGGCCCGGGCTAAATTGGCCTATTACAGCTGCCCCTCTTTGCTCATTGTTGTGTAACAAGAATGGAGCAAAGACTATAAAAGGACCAATTTTGCCTGATCTTGCCCAGCCTTAACTTCTTGATCCTCATCTTCTTCAAGTAGTCTCTAACCCAACTGCAACTTCAAGGAGATTGAATCTGTAGCTTTAATCTTATTCTACTGCAACTTCAAGGAGATAAGACTTGCTCTTGTAGATTTAATCCATCCTACTGTAACTTCAGGAAAGTGAGACTAGTATCTTTGATCTTGCTTCACTGCAATATTCAGGAAGACAAGATCTGCTATTTTTAGTCTGTTCCGCTACAAACTCAGGGAGGCAAGCTAATATCTTTGATCTACTTCCTGCAACTTTAGGAATATAAGATCTGCTGTCTTCAGTCTACTCCACTACAAACTCAAGGAGGCAGGCTAATATCTTTGATATGCTTCCTGCAACTTTAGGAAGATAAGATCTGTTGTCTTCAGTCTGCTCCGCTGTAACTTCAAGGAGGCAAGGCTAACATTTTTTATCTGCTTCCTACAACTTCAGGAAGATAAGATCTGCTGTCTTCAGTCTGCTCCCTAGCTTCATCATGAAGATAAGGCTAGTGGCTAAAATCTGCTCCCTTGCTACATCAGGAAGATAAGATTCACTAAATTCGATCTGCTCTGCTACCGCCTAGGGAGATAAGATCTACAATCTTCAGTCTGCCCCACTACTATCTCAAGAGGACAAAATCTAAACTTTTCAGTCTACTTCCTTACTATCTCAAGAAGACTTCAATCTTTAGTCTGCTCCACTACTATCTTGAGGGAACAAAATTTGAACTTTCCAATTTGCTTTCTTTCTATCTCAAGAAGACTTCAATCTTCAGTCTGCTCCACTATTATCTCAAGGGAATAAAATCTGAACTTTCCAATTTGCTTCCTTACTATCTTAGGAAGACTTCAATCTTCAGTCTGCTCCACTACTATCTCGAGGGAACAAAATCTAAACTTTCTAATTTGCTTCCTTACTATCTCAGGAAGACTTCAATCTTCAGACTTCTCCACTACCATCTCGAGGGAACAAAATCTGAACTTTCCAATTTGCTTCTTTACTATATCAGGAAGACTTCAATCTTTAGTCTGCTCCACTACCATCTCGAGGGAACAAAATCTGAACTTTCCAGTTTGCTTCCTTACTATATCAGGAAGACTTCAATCTTCAGTCTGCTCCACTGCAATTTCGAGGGAACAAAATCTGAACTTTCCAATTTACTTCCTTACTATATCAGGAAGACTTCAATCTTCAGTCTGCTCCACTATCATATCGAGGGAACAAAATCTGAACTTTCCAATTTTCTTCCTTACTATCTTAGGAAGACTTCAATCTTCAGTCTGCTCCACTACCATCTCGAGGGAACAAAATCTGAACTTTTCAATTTTCTTACTTACTATCTTAGGAAGACTTCGGTCTTCAGTCTGCTCCACTACCATCTCGAGGGAACAAAATCTGAACTTTCCAATTTGCTTCCTTACTATCTTAGGAAGACTTCAATCTTCAGCCTGTTCCACTACCATTTAAGGGAACAAAATCTGAACTTTCCAATTTACTTCCTTACTATCTCAAGAAGACTTCAATCTTCAGTCTATTCCACTACCATCTTGAGAGAACAAAATCTGAACTTTCCAGTTTGCTTCATTACTATCTCAGGAAGACTTCAATCTTCAGCCTGCTCCACTACTATCTCGAAGGAACAAAATCTGAACTTTCCAATTTGCTTCCTTACTATTTCAGGAAGACTTCAATCTTTAGCCTGCACCATTACCATCTCGAGGGAACAAAATCTAAACTTTCCAATTTACTTCCTTACTATCTCAGGAAGACTTCAATCTTTAGTCTACTCCACTACCATCTCGAGAGAGATAAGACTGATGGCTTAAATCTACTCCACTACTTCATGGAGATAAAATTCGCCATTTGATCTTGTTCCACTACTGCTTAGGGTGACAAGATCTACAATCTTCGACCTATTCCCCTACTGGTCAGGGAGATAGGACTAATGAATTCACCGATGTTGCTACATCGTCTTCTTGAGGACATGTCCTATAGACTCGAATGTATTATGGACGACATTTGCATGAATGCAGAATGTCATGAGAATGATCTCTTTTTTTTCTTTTTCTTTTTTTATGTACAATGATTAGGATACAATGATCGAAATGAATCAAATGCTCCTAATTGAAAGTATATGAATGATATTTACATAAATGCATGAGAATGATCCCTTTTTCTAATGTTCGAGGCTGTCACTGCTCATAGTTCATCAAGGTTCTATCATTGATGCTTTACCATGCTTTCTCGTTCAGCTGGTATCTTTGATAGAAAATCCAAAGAAACGATCATATTCTGCTCAGCAAGCTTGCCCCGCTAAAATTTCAGAGTCCCTTCCCTTGAACCTTAGGACATAAAATTTGTACCTCCCCTTTGTAACCGGGGAATAACATTTGGCTTCTTCCATCCATCCGATTACCACTCGGAGGTATGGAAATTGTATCAATTTGATCCGTTACACCATTCCCCAGGTATAATGACCGATGTATGTGCACGAAATTTGTATGAATGCAAGGTATCATTTTTCTTTTCCCAAGAATGATCCCCTTTTACACCTGGGTTATCCAATAAAAATCTGAAGAGATAATCATCTTTCAATATTTCCAACCCTTAGGCTTGGTGAGTTCTAAACAATAGTCCTGTTTTAAATTCTCATATTATTTAGAAGCTTCTAGAGTAATATGCGAAACTTTTTTTATGAAAATATTATTAGTCCATTAATCGTTATTTCAATATAAAATGCTTGAAAAATAATAATAGACATGAAAGAATTAATCAGGAGTATAGCTCAAAACAAATAAGTTAATCAAAGATATCCAATGCAATAAAAAAATTAATTAGGGGTGTATCTTAAAAAGAATAAAGTAATCAAAGATAGCCAATGCCATAAAAGAAAATTGATTGGGGTGTATCTTTGAAAAGAATAAAGTAATCGAAGATAACAAATTCAAAATGAGAAAGATAGAAGCTAGGTGCCCCAGATATCGTAGCCTGAGCTTCTCTGTACAAACTTCTTGATGACCATTTTGAGCTCAATACGTATTTAGAAGATCCGGAGTACTTTGTCAATGCCCCAAGATGTAGCATACTTCCTCACTGTTAATTCAGGCATAGCAAGACTACCATATGCCCTATCTTTGATCAAAATTTGAGCCGCCCTTTTTGGGTTTTCAGCTCAAAACCCCTTTGGTCTCAAAGTGCCATTTGTAGGTTTTCGCCTTGGCCTCTCCTCCTTTTTTTTTTTGAATTTGAAGTCAAGACGCCCTTTGTGGGTTTTCACCTTGGCCTCAAGCATTGATATCAATGCTCCTCCAGAACAGGCCTTCTCTACAACATAAGGTCCTTCCCAGTTTGGCATCTGCTTTTCTCTGAAATCCTTTTGTAAAAGAAATATCAGGTTCCCCTCGTGGAATTCTCTAGGATAAACATTTTTGTCTTAAGCTTGCATCATCTGACTATGATGAATAACTTTTAACCTTTTCTTCGATTAGGTTCAATTGGAAAAAATACTTTCATTCCATAAACTAATGGGTAAGATATTGCCCCGGAAAAAAGTCCTGGCCAATGCTTGATAATTATAGAAGATAAATAGTAACTTCTTTATGCCAATATTTACAAGTCTCAGTCATCTTTTCTACAATCCTTATTTTCTTTTTGGCTGCCTTTGTTGTTTTATGATATGGTGTCTAATCTTTGAATAGACTACAAACTTTTGACTTTGTCCTTTTTGGCATTCTTTATCAATGCCTGATTTTCTTTTTGACTTCGACCTTGTAACATTGGCATATGAAGCTACTTTCACCCTCTTAGTGAAGTAAATGATGACCACGACGATGAATCGATATTGACTGGAAGCTTTTGACGAGATTAGCTCCATAATATCCATGCCTCACGTATAGAAAAGTCTGTGAAGAAAATGGAAGAGTCACATAAATCTCATCTTCTTCAATTCAGTATTTGTGGTATAACTGATGCAATCCCCTTCCATGGTAGACCAACAGTGCTCGATCCTCATGTTCAGCCCATGTCTTATTAACCTAGGCATGTTCTCTTTTCTAGGCTCATAATGTCCAATGACCTTTTGTAGAGTACGGTTTATTTTTCATCTTGTTCTACCTTTCTTAACAAATCAGAAGATAGGTTACAATCTATGTCATCTTCAAAGTCCTGAGATCCCTCTAGACACATATCTTACTCGAAAAGAGACTCTGAGTTAGTAGTATCGTTGCTCACATTGTTGATATATGGAGACCTATTGTAGGTTCGAAGGAAGATTCCAAAGAATAAATGTTTGAAAGAATAATCATTTGTATGGTCATAAATAGAGAATGAAAGAATAATTGAAAGAAACAAAAGAATGTACAATATGAAATGTAAAGAATGAAAAAACCTTTGCTTAAAAAAAATGTATTTTATTGAAATAAAAATTATAGACACAAGCCTATTTCACAAAAGGGTTCTTATCGCCTCTAGGCTTAAGACAACAAGCGTGTTTTGAATATTACTCTAGATTAGCTCTAAAAATACAGGGATCTCCTCCACAGTCCCATTATTCAAAACACTCCCAAGTATGCAAGGGTTTGGAAACTTTTATTCCCCGATTCCTTCTTCAGATAAGTCATTAGGGATAATAGGTTTAGTAGGGTTATCTCCTGGGTTAGATCCTAAGCCAACTTGAACAATCATGGGTACCCCAATATCAGCTTGACCTTGTTGAGGCCTAATTGTAACAGATGACCTTTTAGGATGCACCTCAGGTTGTATCTATACATATGGTGGGGTGAAACCCGGAGGATAGTCTTCATTATCCTCTCCAGCATTAGTCATGGGGCCTTTTGCTTTGTCCATTGCCCCATTCAGTAGCTGAGTCATTTGAACCACCATATTCCTTTGGGCTTCCATTATTTGGTCCCTCATATCTTGTTGGATTTTTTCCAACTGTTCTTGAAGCTGGTCTTGCACGTCTCTCTGGAACTATTCGAGTCTTTGATCCATTTTTTTAGCGCATGTACCGTAACGGTGTTTAGTTCCTAGATTCACCTCCTCTCTTTCTCTGATAATTTCAATTAATTACTCTCTCTATGGACTTAAATGCATATGATGTGATGTAATGCAAATGCATGAAATGTAATGCAAAGGAATGAAATGCAAAAAGAGAGGTATTGATTCTAAATTCAATTCCATTAGAAAAACTTTACTAGAAAATAAATTTATTTACACAAAACGGATTACATAAGAGGCTTTGTCCTCATAGTCCAAGTGAAAACATCAATCCCTTCTTCACAAAAGATGTTATGGTCGTGTCTCATGAACTTTCCCAATAGATGCCTCTTCTAGCTCCTTGTTACTTGATCCATGCCGTGACTCTTCACTCACTTATTTCCATAGAGCTCGTTAGCCTCTTCAAGAAAGCCAAGACGTGGTGACTCTCGAATAGTCTTTGTCAGCTTGAATCCTTGGGCAATAAGGTCTTGTATTCCTTCACGGGCTATCAGTCTTCTCTTATTGTGTTTACTTAGATTATATTCAGACGACCGTATTATAATCCACTTCATCAAAAAGCCCATTTTTTTATGACCAAATCTTCTATTTAGCAATTGAATTTGAATCAACACCTCTTTTTTATGATGTGAATGCAATGCAATCAAAATGAAAGAAAACACGTTAGTATAAGAGAAATAAATAACAAAATAGGGTACCTATCTGGGTGACCACTAGGGTTCAACATAACTCCATCTAGGGTTGGCTCTTAAGGATTACTATGTGTGGCTTAGCTCTAAAGTTGAGGTACCCAAACCAGCAGATTCCTCGATCCTCACCTATTATAGGCTCATATAGACCGAGTTCAGTTCAGGGGAATACATTTCCCTATGGCCATGTGGAAGTGAAAACTTCATGAAGACATAGGTACAGATGTATTCCGGAAGTAGTCCACTAGCCCATGCGGAGGAGAAAACCTCACAAAGGCATAGCTTCTCACTCCCACTTAAGGGTATGACCACAATGGTCATGCAATGCAATGCAGAAATATATATTAAAAATTAGGACCATATGCAATAATAGGATCATGTTTTTTTTTTTTTAAAATCATAATTTTAAATCTGGACAAAAGGACATGAAATTATCGATTTTACGGCTTGACTCGCTTGGTGTCCCCAGCGGAGTCGCCAAGCTGTCGAAACCATTTTTAAAGTTTTTGAAAAAATGGGGATCGACTTTAAAAAACAGAAATGGAGTCGCCACCAATCCCTTTTTACTTAGGTGTGATTGGATCATCTTGTAAAACATTTTACTTTAAAACATTTGATTTTGGTCTACGAAATACAAGAAAACGGGTTCGGGAGTCGAGTTACGTATGAGGAAGGATTAGCACCCTCATAACGCCCAAAAATTGGTACCTAATCGATAAAATCATGTCCTAATGCTGAAAATTTGAAAGAATTTTAAATATGATTTCTTAAAAAAAACTTGAACAATTTGAGTTAAAATTTGAGATTTCTTTGTTTCGAAAGAATACAAACATCACATTCAGCACGTTAGGACATGATATTTTTAAATCCTCGTAACTAAAATTATCTCATGATTTACTAAAATTTTATTAAAAAGGATATTTAGTTATTTAGTCAAACAGAAAATCGAAACCCAGCACGTTAGGGCACTATATCCCGAATTTCTAAATACCAAACATTGCCTTATTTTAAAAAAATAAAGTTTTGGATAAAAAGTGGCAATTAAAATAAATTTAAAATAATTAAAATAAATGAATAAATAATAATTAAGAAATTAAATGGATAAATAAAAAAAAGTTAAAAAACGGATAAGTCAACCTAACTCCTACAATATGAAGATTCGACGAAATTCTTCCACCAAAAACTAACTCGAACGGAAGCAACTAAAAAAGAAACAAAGATGAGTGATAAACCGTAAAAGTAATATATTTTAATCCCACATTTAGCATACTTTTGGATGATTTATTCCCTAAATTGTGTAAAAAGGTGCTCTTAATCCTTTCTTTTCATGTTTTATACTCAGGAAAGCACCTAGGGATGAAAAGAACGAGAAACGGGCCTAAAACGGACCAAATTGGGCCAAAGAAGAAATTGACACGGCCTGGGCCCAATACCACATGGACGTGCCTCCCTAATTTACTCTAACACGGCCTAGACCCCGAAACAAATCGGCGCGTCTCTCCAGCAGACTTAACCACGGCCCAAAATTGATTCACACGGATGTGTGCCATGGCCGTGGCCCTGTCGTGGCAAAGAGCAATTTCAGTCAGAATAGGGTACTCAGAGGCAAATAAACACATTCCAAAGCCTATTTAAACACCCTAGTAGGAATTCTACTTGAATTAGGATATGTAGGGGCCAAGTAAAGCATCTCAAAGTCTATATAAACACCCTAGGGGGCAACTTAAGCGGGGAGTTCTGCAGAATCCTTCTGCCAGGGCTTTTGGCGGAGAGCTAGGCCAAGGAGCCGAGCCAGAAAGGTTAGATTTGTGGGAATCACTCGAAGATAGCTAGTTGATCCATCTCAAGAAGCCGAAACTCTGCTCAAGACGGTGAATTTCTCCTTCAATTCCTTCAGGGAGTTTTAGAGATTTCTTATGTTTTGTTTTATCTTTTCTTCTAAGATGTTTTCTTTTATTGTTATGAACTAAACCCTTCAGATACCTGAAGGGGATGAAACCCAATACGAATCTTGTTATTATTTTCTGAACTATATGATAAATACTTGATTTGTTCTTAATTATGTGAGCTTAATTCTTGTGTTAATATTTTGGGATATTGATTCAAGTTGAATGTGCTTAGGTGGTGGAGCAAAAGTCCATGTCTAAGAGTAGATCTAGCATAATTAAGCGGAGTTGATTGCGCGCCTAGAGATAGGGTGACGAGATTTTACCGGATTAGGGTGAAACCTAATATAGGAGTCTATAGATCGAGTTAATGCGATTCTAGGGGTTTTGATTAGAAAGAGATTTCAATTAATCAACCTAGGGTTAGATGTTATTTGCCTCGAGAGAGGGTTTAATATAAATTAGGGAATCCTACAGATCAAGTCAAGTGAACAAATCGTCTGGTTCAGTGTTAGATAACAAGTGAAGTCTAGGTGGATTCTTCCTAAGGGTATCGTCTTAGTCAACTGAGTTTTCCTAAAGTTATTTCCCCAATTCATTCTTTTTGTCTTTGCGTCTTTAGCTTAGTAGTCAGTTAGTTTTAGATTAAACAACCAATCACTTAATATTTAGGCTAAATAATGGAAATAAGGTTAGTATTAGTACTTTTAGTTCCTTTGGGTTTGACAATCCGGTCTTGCCTAAGCTATACTACATTCGATAGGTGCACTTGCCTTAAGTCGTTGTCAGAGTTAGTTTCCAAGTTCGATCATTTTCTTTAGAAATTTTAAAACTCGACAAAACAACGATCAATGAGTGAAGAACAAAATAAGAACAAGCCACAAAAAATAAGAACGAAAAAGAGAAAAATTTGAGTGAATGCTCTCAAGAATTTTTATTACTCCCAAACTCAAGTGTGTATTACAATGAAGGGAGAGACCTCTATTTATAGTTGAGCCTCCCCAAATCCAATGGTACAGATCAATTACATCAACAGCTAAGGTCAAAAGGTATCTACAAATTAAATCTTTAAGATTACAAAAATATCTTCTAAGATTACATACCATATCTTCTAAGATTGCATATCATATCTAAGATTTGCATTTCATATCTAAGATTGCATACCATATCTTCTAGGATTGCATATCATATCTAAGATTGTATATCCTTGAAGATTGTGTTTCCATATATGTCAAGCTTGTAGATGGACCTTCAATCTTTTCAAGTAATGGGCCATTTCGATCGGGCTAAAGGATATATTTTGGACTGGACTTGGACTTTGTTTTATTATTTTGGGTTTATTATTTTTTGTATAGGCCCGAGCTAAATTGGCCTATTGCAAATTACATATGTATGTGAATATTTTACTGTGATTTGATTGTAGTTGCTTTGACAACGACTGTAGCATCCTGTAGCTCAGACTCGACAATCGGGTCAGGCGAAGGTGTTACAATTTTGATCATATGTTACTTGTTATACTAGTTGGGAATGATTTTAGTATTGAGTCATATATTACTTACCATATTAGTTTGGAATGATTTTAGTATTGAATCATATGTTATGAAAATCAATGCAACATATTAGTATTGCAATAACACCTTGTACATTCTAAGTTAAATGTAAAAAGAAGTGTACTACATCCAAAATAATTTCATTCAATAAAAAAATGCTATATTGATACATAGTTCAACACCATTAACAACGTAAGTTAAATTCAAAAAATAATCAGTGCAATACCAATAGTTCCCAAAAGTTGCACCAAAATAATCAATATAGAACCAAACATTAGAACAATAGTACCATTTAGAAAAAAAGTTACCAATAGTTTCTAAAAGCATATAAATTCATTCTAAGTGCATTTTTCATGAACTTCTTAGAAACAACTCAAACTAGTTTAAAAGTTGAACCAATTTGGCTTGATTGTGTCCTTAATGTCTAATTCTTTAAAAGCCTCTATTTAGTCTACCTTTGTAACATCCCCTACCCGTATCCGTTGCCGAAATAAAGTACGAGGCATTACTGAGAAGTACAGAACACTTACAGATAATTTAAACCATTTATCACTCAAATGCAAAAATTGATTATAAAAGTTCTTTTAACGGACCCTCGAGGTCCAAATCATGCATTAGGATCGGGTCGGGACTAAATCAGAATCATATGAAATTTTTTGCAAAATCCCAAAATTTATCTCATTTACAAGGGTCCCACGCCCGTGTGACTGGGGACACTCCCGTGTGGCATGGCCGTGTGGCTCACATGGCCATGTCTCTGGGGCGTGTAACTCTCTAACTTGCATCTATGAAAGAACTCGGGTCACACGGCGTTAGTACACGCCTGTGTTGCTAGGCCGTGTGGTAAAGTTAATTTTCACAAATAAGGCTATTTTCCAAGCCATATTTCTCACTCATTTAATCCTTATTCTTCACCCACATTTAATACATAAAAAAATCAATTTAATATATTCAACCGAGCCTTATACTTAATACCATTTGTTAGTCGCACAGTTCATATAGTTAACAAGAAACGTATATGGGCTCAATTCGCATTAAATTTCTCTTGTACTTATACTTTTTCACATTATGTATTCATATAATATATAACAATCATACCTCTGTATTTCAAGTATGTTTTCATAACATTTCATTTAGAATTCAGATTATTTCATATTAGAACTCTTCTCATTAACTCATTTGGAATACCAAATTATACGGATAATCCACTCAAGGGTGTAAAAATATATAATCACAAATGAACTCATTCATCAACCAAGTTCTATGTTCATGTCTCATCAACTCGTATTTCCTTATATCACATAATTCTATGTAACACTTACCAAACTTTGTCAAATTAGAGAACGTCTTACGGAATTGGTCTGCACCGGTATGCACTAAATTTCACTGATAATCACTGATGCCATAACATAGCTATGGTCTTTTCACTAGAATTTCATAGCTCAGCCATGGTCTTACATCTTCACTATCATTATGCTATGGTACTACTCAATCTCTTTCATTTGGTTCACTCTTCTTGTATTACTTATTATCAAATTAGGAAATGTCTTACGAATTTGAGTACGTCGTTGCTCAGTGCCACGTTTCACAACTCAGTATGGTTTTCCTCATTGAAATACCATACCTACATTTCACAACTCGGTATGGGAAGTGCCATGCTTACGTTTCTTAACTCCGTATGGTTAATACCATACCTACGTTTCACAATTCAGTATGGATGATACCATACCTACGTTTCACAACTCAGTATAGTTAATACCATACCTACGTTTCACAACTCAGTATGGTTAATACCATACCTACATTTCACACTTTGCCATGGATCAACCATGGTCTTATCCATCAATTCATCACTTTTCACTAGAATGTCATAGCCCAGCTATGGTCTTACATCTTAAACACGTATCACACCGATGCCATATCCCAGATATGGTCTTACACGAAAATCACTCGTTACATGTAGCCGAAGCTACCACTATTCACTGATCAGGTAGCCAAAGCTACAACTTTTCACTGATCAGGTAGCCGGGCTACCACTTTTCACTTGATCAAGTAGCCGAAACTACCACTTTTCACTTGATCAGGTAGTCGGAGCTACCACTTTTCACTTGATCAGGTAGCCGAAGCTACCACTTTTCACTTTATCAGGTAGTCGAAGCTACCAATTTTCACTTGATCAGGTAGCCGAAGCTACCACTTTTCACTTGATCAGGTAGCCAAAGCTACCACTTATCACTTTCACTTGTCCTTGATCAGATAAGTGTAGCCGAAGCTATCACTTATCACTTGTTTCCATGGTTCAACCATGGTCTTTTCCGTCAATTCATCTTGTCACTGAACGGAAGTGCCTAATTTGATCATTTATTCAAATTTCATGCTTTTACATTGTTCACAATTTTATCATCAATACATATGAAATAACACATTGTAGTAGCCTATTATTGCCCGGGCCCATATCATTAAAAAAAACCAAAAAAAAAAATAAAACAAAAGTCCAATTTTTTATTACAGTCCATTTACAATAAACGAGCTTAGACCCAAACCCAAAACCATTACCCCATTAACCTTTACCCATGGCCCAATTACACCCAAAATAGATAACCCAACCTACAAAGCCCAAAAGGGCCCAACACCAAATCAAAAAACAAGGTTTCTGAAACCCTAGGTTTCCCTCGTGCCGCAAGCCTCAGCACCAGCCCCACGGTCGCACCACAATCGGTGCACGGATAGCGCTCCACTTCCGTTGTTCTCGCCATTCACCTGCGAAATAAGGAAAGAAAAGGGACAGTTGTAGCAAACAGGGTCTTAGGTTTATTTCTAGATTTGTTTTTGGGTTATAAAACCCCCATGTAATCTGTAAAAAGACAGACAATATACACGCATATACACAATATACCAGAGAACACAAAAATACAGAAATAAAAAAATCTTCAAAATACAGAAGGTGATTTTTTGACAATACTATTCTGTTTATTTTTTTTCTTTTCTTCATTCTATTTTCGATTATAAACAAAGTAAGGAGTTTAAATTTCAATCTGCTTTTGAAAAAATGAAGTTTCGGGACTCCGGCCACCGGATATGGTGGCGCGTGCGGTGGTGAGCGGTGGCAGATCAAACCGGAGTCCTGGCCGAAGGCCAAAGAACAGAGAGAATTTTTAAAACTCAGTTTGTTTTTTTTTTTCTAAAGTGTTTCAAAATGATTTTTACAAATAGAATTTTAGCTTATATAAACCTTCCATACGACATCGTTTTGGGGGTCGCCTTTAATGACCAAAACGGCGTCATTTAAAGGCAAGACCCGTGCGTTGACCCGAAACCCAAGAAGGATCCGCGTGTTTTCATAAAAGGGGGAATTTTCCTCTTTAGTCCCTCCGTAATTTTATTTTTGTGATTTCGTCCAATTTTAATGTTTCTTTTATTTTTCAAATTAGCCCTGAAAGTTTAATTTTGTTTCAATTTGGTCCCTCGGGCTATTTGAAGGATGATAACAGAATGGCACCGTTTAGGAGATAGGGCATAATTGCCCAATAGGTCCCTACAGTTTGGCGCGCGCTCCAATACCACCCTTTTTTAACAATTTTACCTTAGTTTTTATTTATTTATTTTAATTTGATCCATGTTTCTTCGTTTTTTTAATTATTTTTATTTTCACTTTTATTCTTTTTTAATTATTTTAGTATTATATATATTAAATTATTATTATGTATATTAGGTTATTTTATTCAATGTTATTCATATATTATATATTATTTTAGAATTTGCACGTTATTATGTTATAATTTTTATTTTGTATATTATATATTATCATATTATTATATATAACATTTAAATCATTTTACCCTTAGTATTGTATAAAATTTTGTATATCATATAACATATATTGTTTATATTAAATATATAGTTTTTATGATTATTGAATTATAAATATATTTTTATTTAAAGTTATATACTATTTACCTATAACTGTTTTTATCATGTATTATTATTTATATTTTATATACTAAATTATTAAATTATACATTTATTATAAGTTATCCTTGAAATTTTTCATGTTCTAAGTTTTTACATCATTTGTTTAAAACATTGTTTATATATATATATATATATGTGTGTGTGTGTGTGTGTGTTAAATCGTTTTAGAAATTGTCATATTTTCTTTCTTTTTTGTTATAATATTCATTCGGTGTTTAAATATATCATCCATTTATTTACTTTTATATTTGATTTTGTTTGTAGAGTTTAATGTTCATTTCTTAAATCTTTATCTTTTAGTGTTTTTAATTGCTCTTGATTATTTTATATCCTGTATTTATTTATTTATGCTCATTTATTTGCGCATTATTGTTTTAGCATAGTCCTTTCATTTCATGTATTATTTGCTATGTTACATTATTCTTTCGTTAATGATGGTGTAAAAGTCTTAAAATTTATATAATGAATGATCGAGCCTATAAACTAACTATCACCACGATTGAGGCAAGCGCACCTATTGAACAGTAGTATAGTTTAGTGGCAAGACCGGATTGTCGAACCCAAGGGAACCAAAAGTATTAATACTAACTTTCTTCTTATTATTTGGCCTAAGAATTAAGAGAATTGTTGTTTAATCTAAAATTAACTAACTACTGAGCTAAAGATGCTAAGACACAGAGAAGGAATTGGGGAAATACTTGTGGGAAAAACCAATTGATTAAGATAATACCCGAGGAAGAATCCACCTAGACTTCACTTGTTATCTAACTTTGAACCAGAAGATTTATTCTCTTGACTTGATCCGTAGGATTCCCTAATTTATATTAATACCTCTCTCGAGGCTACTAACATCTAACCCTAGGTTGATTAATTGAAACTATTTCTAATTAAAACCCCTAGAATTGCATTAACTCGATCTATAGACTCCTATATTAGGTTTGACCCTAATCCGGTAGATTTTCGTCATCCTATCTCTAGGGTTGCGATCAACTCCGCTTAACTATGCTAGATCTACTCTTAAATAGGGAATATTTCTCCTTTGCCTAAGCACATCAATACTTGAATCAATATCCTGAAATATCAAAACAAGAATTAAGAACACATAATTAAGAACAAATCAAGTATTTATCATATAGTTCATAAAATAATAAAAAGATTCGTCTTAGGTTTCATCCCCCTCAGGTATTTGAGGTGTTTAGTTCATAATCATAAAAGAATACATCTCAGAAGAAAATATAAAACAAAACATAAGAAAAACCCTAAACCCCCTGAAGGAGTTCAAGGAGAGATCCTCAGTCTTGAGTATGACTCCGGCTTCTTGAGATGAATCAACTGGCTTTCTTCGAGTGAATCTCACAATTCGGCCTCTCTGGCTCGGCTCCTTGGCCTAGCTGAACGCCCCCTTGAAGGTTGGCCTCTAGGGTGTTTATATAGGCTTTTAGAATGTCTTTCTTTGCCTCTAAGCACCCTAATCCGAATAGAATTAAAATAGGTCACAGCAGGGACACGCCCGTATGGCACGGTCGTGTGAATCGAGCCCAAGCCGTGGTAGGATCTGCTAGAGAGGCACGGCCGTGTGTCTCAGGCCTAAGCCGTGTGCATTTCGTACTTTGGCCCATTTTCTCCGTTTTTGGCCCGTTTCTCATTCCCTTCATCCTCCGGTGCTCTCCTAAGTATAAAACATGAAATTAAAGGATTAAGAGCACCAAATTCCACAATTCAGGGAATAAATCATCCAAAAGTATGCTAAATGTGGGATTAAAATATGAACATATTACGATTTATCAAATACCCCCACACTTAAGCATTTGCTTGTCCTCAAGCAAAATTCTCAACTCACAATTAAAATTAACTTCCCTCAGTTCATAATTCTCATCAACAATGTCTTATCATAATTCATGGATAATTTATACATGGATAATTTAACTCAAAGAGTCCTAAAGATTCAAACAATCAAAGTTACAAGTTTGTAGCACGAAAAATGTAGGTGTTTCCCCTTATCTAAATAATTACCTTTAATTCAAAATCGACAAGAGTTGACATCCTCACTGAAGATTCACTCAAATCACTCAAAGTGTTTAAGGTTCAAAATTAAGCACTCAAAAGTCAAACATGAAAAGTTATTACCATAGGCTTGCATGAAAATCAAATCTCCACCACTATAAAATAAGATGATTCACAAATCAAAAGGTCTTTAAAAGGTTGTAATGGGGTTTGGTTAAAGGTGTGGATATAGGTTGAATTAAAGGGTTAGAATCGAGATTGAATTGACAATTTACCTAACTAGAAAAATGAACTAATCCTAAATAATTACATCAATTGAAAACTTGAAACTAATAATACGAGCTTCTTCTTCAAGATGTCGAATTTAAATGTATAAGCTCACTTAATCATAGAACTAATAATGAATATACTTTGATTTTTTTTAAGAACAAATTAAGCAAATACATAATATAATATGAATTCAACTACTGAAATAAAATAATTAGGCAACTAATCAAATCAAATCTCGATAGAAGGGTAGTCAAGAGAAATGGTGATGACAAATACAAGATGGGTTTTAGGTTAATATATATTAGTGGGTAAATCAATAAAAGGATTGTTAGGATCAAAGGGATTCACTAAGGGTTAATTGTGAAGGTAGGCTTTTAGTGGAGTAAGTGGGTTAAAACCTAGCTGCCTTTATCATTTCTGTATATCAAATTAATAATGTGGTCTCGACCTGTATAATCGGAGCAAGTTCTAGAATAACAAATCAATGTTGACACACTTATAATCAATAAAGTGAGCACGAAAGAATGTATGCTCTAAAAGGCTCAAGGTCTCATAAGAATTATGGGTTCTTGATATCAACCTTGTAAATTTCAAACTTCAAGGTAATAATTAGATTCAGGTAGACAACCTAACAAAATTTTAATTTTTGAAAATAGACTCATCATGCTTGATTCTCTAGTATCTTAAAGTTTAAACCATCAATGCACAATTAACTATGACTCAATCTAAAACATATCAATAAAAATCATAAATCAACAGAAATTTCATTCTAATTAGTGATATGAGAAAATTACTTAAGACAAGATATCATTCAGGGATTTGAGAATAATGCAAAAAGTTAGGAACTTTTCTAAATAAATTTCACCCCCCCACACTTAATATGTACATTGCCCTCAATGTACAAAGATATAATATAAACATATAGTAAAAAAAAATCAAAAGATAGGGAGAAGTAAAATTTCCTGAATTATGGATGAAATCCTCAGAGGATGATTAATGATGACTAGGTATAGGTGAAGGTGGTTGAGAATACTCCGGTGGTGTGTTCGTTCCTTGAGTGGCACCTTGAACCTTTTTAAACTGCGAAGTCATCAATAAAGTTTCTAGGGAGTTCTTATTTAATGGACGTTTGTTATAGTTGCTCGAGAGTTAAACAGCCAGAGATAAAAGAAATCAAATTATAATTAAATATTTAAAGAGTTTAATAATAAAGGAAAATAAACTAAAATAAAAATAAAAATAAAAATAATAATAGAAATAAAAATAAAGAAAATAAAAGGACTCAAAGGTTTCTCATCATCGGAGTGATCTCGAGGTGGTGGTGGCGGCGATATGTGAAAAAAACTGATAATATCGACCACGACCGCCTAGCACGACAGTGTGGATTTATCTCAACTGTGTTCTTTAGGCAGTTTTGACCATGGCCGTGTCGCACGACCGTGGCATTTAATCGAAGCCCGTGTCTTGGAGAAAATTTTTTCGTCCTTGGTCTGCACGATCTCCGCCACGCCCTTGTACCTATTCGTGTTGTCCACACGGCCACGGCCACACCCGTGTGCAAGGCCGTGTAGAGAGAGAAACACGTGATTTATTAAATTGGTTAGTTTGTAGTTAGGTGCTAAAAATCGAAAATATGACATTAGTGAAGTTAGTGCTCGGGTTGCCTCCCGAGAAGCGCTCATTTAAAGTCTTAAGCTAGACTTACCTCTCATTCGCATAATCATGGTGGTTTGAGGAGGTGAAAATCCTTTCTCATGCTATCAATTCGATTATCGATATATAGTTTAAGTCGAGTGGTGCTTACCTTAAAAATGCCGAATATGGGATTACTTACCTCGACTGTTCTGTATGGGAAGATATTCAGTATCGTGAAAGGGATTTCTTCGTTTGTTTTAAGGTCTGAAGTGGAGATTCGAGGGTCTTTCTTATCCAACAATACCTGATCTCCTATCTTAAATTGTGTTGTCCCATCCTTAAGCTTGACATGGTTTTGCTTTGGTTCATTGTGTTTCACCGGGATCTCCTTGTAATGTGTCTTCCACTCGTCTAGTTCATCGATCTGAAGCCTTCACTCCTCATGAGCTATTTCTTTGTTAGCACGAGGTCTAGGATCTGGCTCAGTTGTGTAGTTTCGTGGTGCTTCCTGAAAAGAAGGTTGAACTGAATGGTCATTAATCGAATTTATGTTCTCACCTTTATTACTTAATGTCCTAGTTGAGTCAAGAGCCTAAAGAGTAATCGTTTTGTCACCTACACAAAGTATGAGTTCGCCTGAACCAACATCAATTTTAGCTCTAGCAATTGCCAAAAAGGTTCTTCCTAAAATTAAAGGAACATTGTTGTCCTCATCCATGTCTAAAACAACGAAGTCTACTGGGAATACGAATTTATCAATTTTTACTAGAACATCTTCGATTATACCTCTAAGAATTCTAATAGTTTTATCAGCTAACTAAATGCTCATCCTAGTTTGTTTGGGTTTCCCGAGACCTAGCTGTTTAAACATTTTATAAGGCATGACATTTATGCTTGCCCCTAAATCAGCTAAAGCATTATCAACAGATAAACTACTAATTAAACATGGAATTGTAAAACTCCCTGGATCTTTTAATTTTTGTGGTAGTTTATTTTGCAAAATTGCTGAACACACTGCGTTTAGTTCCACATGCGATTCCTCGTCTAACTTCCGCTTGTTTGTTAAGAGCTCTTTTAAAAATTTCCTTGAATCTGGCATCTGCGAAAGAGCTTCAAGAAATAATAAGTTAATATGCAATTTCTTTAAAATTTTAAGAAATTTACCGAATTCTTCATATGTGTTGTCTTTCTTCATCTCATTGGGGTATGGTATTCGAGGCTGGTACTCTTTAATTACCGATTTTGGTTTTTCTTGGCTTTCCTCAACTTTACCTTCACTTACCACAGGTTCTTGCCTTGGCTCAGATTCAGATTCCGCTAACCCTTCATTATCATGAGCTGTTATGGCTTGAAGTTGTTCCTTTAGGTTAGTCTCATTGTTACTTGGCAAGCTACCTTGTGGTCATTCAGAGATCAGCTTAATGAGTTGCCCTAACTGGTTCTCGATCCATTGAATCAATGCTTGTTGATGTTTAAGTGTTGTTTCGATGTTTTGGAAACGTGTTTCTGACACCGCTATGAATTTTGTTAGCATCTCCTCAAGGTTCGGCTTCTTTTTCTGTGGGTAGGGCTGTTGTTGGAAGTTTGGAGGGGGTTGTTGTCTTTGATTTCCTTGACCACCCCATGAGAAATTAGGGTGGTTCTTCCAACCTGGATTATAATTATTACTATAAGGGTTATTTTGAGATTTAAAATTGTTACCCATATAGTGAACTTGCTCGTTTTCAGCGCTCGGGTTGTAAGGTGGATATTTTGTATTGCTCATCCCTCTTCCATTCATATCATATTGTATAGCTGGATGTACCTGCGAAGAACCACATAAGCCATCAATTTTCTTAGTTAAAAGTTCTACCTGGTTTGATAGCATGGTTTGTAACATCATGAAATTAGGCCTAGTAGGATTGAGCCCAATGGGCCTTAGGCGTAGTAGCGTTTAAAATTTTTTGGAGAATAGGAGATCGGCTTAAGTGCAAGTTGGACCTTTTAGATAAGTGATTTTGGAAGGTTAGGGGCTTTATGAAGTCCGGGATCAAATATTAGCTTTGGGAAAATTTTGGTTTTAGGTGAAAAAACCTTGGAGGTTGGCGGGTAGGCCTTAAGAATAAAAAGTGGAGGAAAATGACACAAGTGGTGTGTGTGGTGTAGTGGCAAAGTGACACTGGAAGGAAGGAAGGAGGTCCAAGGTTCTAGTTGTAGCGTTTGCATTCCTTTTGATTATTTTTATTAAATGAATTTAGACCTTGGCCATAGGGTTATATTTAATTGCATGGTTTGAGGCACAAGGAGCTAGTTGGTAAAGTGGCTAGCGTGGATTATGTTATAAGGGAGCACAGGTTGAATCTCATGAGAAGCAAGGGAGTATTTATTTTATGAGTGGACGGTAAGAGTTTCATTGAATTTAAACTCTCTTGTGAAGGATCCCACATCGGAAAGATACAAGGAATGAAGGTGAAGAGCTAGCTATATAAAGAGCATGCCGGAGAAGGGTTAACATACCTTGGTGGGCATTGGGCACAGGAGTGGTCGCAGCGCGGTTTAGCACCAGAGTCCTATCAGGTGTGTAACTCTCTCTACTTTAGTTGTAGAGCGGCAAATGTCGAAGTGCTGGTCACGGCAATAGTAGCCACACGAGCGTACGAGCGCACATGTGGGGCTTCAACGCGATAGTTGAGGCCATCAGTAGTATTCTTGTGGGTTGGGGCTGCTTGGGCTACGATGGGCCAAAGTGGGCCCAATGGGCCCGTAGGCCCAATTGGAATAAATTGTATGATGATATAGTATATAGTGAACTAGACTAGGTGGAACTTATATACGTGGATAGATTTGTTTTAGGTGGGCCACACGAGCGTGTGAGCCCGAATGGGCCGAAATCGGGTTTTAGGCCCAACAGTCCGATAAAGACCAAAAATGGTAGTTGAGTCGCTCAAGGCGACACTGCACCTTTAGAAAGGCCATTCTAGGTACAAAATTACGAAAATACCCTTGGTGGGTAAATTACGAAAATACCCTTGGTGGGTAAATTACAAAAATACCCTTAGTGGGTAGATTACGAAAATACCCTTGGTGGGTAAATTACGAAAATACCCTTGGTGGGTAAATTATGAAAATACCCTTGGTGGGTAAATTACGAAAATACCCTTGGTGGGTAAATTACAAAAATACCCTTAGTGGGTAGATTACGAAAATACCCTTGGTGGGTAAATTACGAAAATACCCTTGGTAGGTAAATTACGAAAATACCCTTGGTGGGTAAATTACAAAAATACCCTTGGTAGGTAGATTACGAAAATACCCTTAGTGGGTAAGTTATGAAAATACCCTTGGTGGGTAAATTACAAAATACCCTTGGTGGGTAAATTCTGAAAATACCCTTGGTGGGTAAATTACAAAATACCCTTGGTTGGTAAATTACAAAATACCCTTGGTGGGTAAATTACGAAAATATCCTTGGTGGGTAAATTACGAAAATACCCTTGGTGGGTAAATTACGAAAATACCCTTAGTGGATAAATTACTGAAAATACCCTTGGTAGGTAAAATTACGGTTATACCTTAGAGGTTGATTAGCATGATCATGTTGTTTTATGTCTATCGATTATGATGGTAATTCATGTTATACTTATATTTGATATATGTCTAGCATACATGACATCTGCATACAATTATTATGTCATATTGCGGGTATGATGAGAGGAGGGAAGATTGATATCGTGACTTGGTCACCGGTGATTTGGTATCACATTCGTGTCTTGGACACGGAGGTTTGGCACCTCATAGCGACTCGTCCTCGTGGTTAATACCACCGTGGGTTGGCCCCACTTTTGAGATATGGGATCGTCGCCGGTGATTTGGTATCACACGTGGGTTGGCCCCACAACTTGATGATTCGTGACTTCGGTCACGGTGGTTTAGCACCACCGGTGGTTTGGCACCACCGGTGATTTGGTATCACATTCGTGTCTTGGACACGGAGGTTTGGCACCTCATAGCGACTCGTCCCTATGGTTAACACCACCGTGGGTTGGCCCCACTTTTGAGATATGGGATCGTCGCCGGTGATTTGGTATCACGTGGGTTGGCCCCAGATGGATTATTCGTGACTTTGGTCACCGGTGATTTGGTATCACATTTATATCGTGACTTGGTCACCGGTGGTTCGGCACCACCGGTGGTTTGGTACCACATGGGGTAGAAAAGGAGTTATGGATGGCTAGGTTGGGTGCATTATACATATATGTTGCTTTGTTATAATTTGTGTAAGTATGTGGTATTTACGGGAGAGGAATATGCACTGAGTCTTGGTGACTCACCTTCTCTTATCTTTTCAGTGATTCGTGAGTTTGCGGATGAGGAGTGGATGAACTCGAGGAGGCCATGCAATAAAATTTGGTTTTACATGAATTTTCAATTGGGTACTTTATTTTAATTTGGTTTTCATATTTTTATGGATTTGTAATAAGGCTTGTTTAATTATGTTTTGGATTATTTTATGTTTTGAATATGTTTAAAATATGGCTTTTAAATTACTTGGTTAATTTAATAATTGAGCCCAAAGTTTTCTAAACTAAAACTCATAATGGTTTTAAAAATCTTACCATCGGGTAACATGAATAGTTCAATAGTAAAATTACAAGTTAAATGTTTTCAACAGATTAAGTGATTTCCAAAATTCAAGTTTCTATACTCAATTGCAAACGGATTTTCCAAAATGATATTTCAATTTTCTTAAAAGATATAAATGTTTTCTATCCTATGATTTATCAACTAAGTTTTAAAGTTTTATGTAATTTCAAGTAAATTTCAATTTTAACTTATTTTCGACAAATAAAGAATTACAAAGAGTTTTTCACAAAAATTTAATTGTTAATTCGATTCTTTCAAAAATTATTTTCCTTAGTGACATACCAGATTCGGTCGTGGCGTATTGACCGGGTTTGGGGTGTTACATGGTTACTGCGTCGAGGTTGAAGACACTGGCGACTTTTGTTGGCCTTGTCCTTGTGACTTGCCATTGATAGTTATTCAGTGACATCTCTTCAATAAATTCGGAGGCCATCTCAGGTGTTTTGTTATTCAGGGTTTCACCGACGGCTAAATCAATCAACTGCCTGGTTGAGGGGTTCACGCCGTTGTAAAAAGTTTGGACCTGTAGCCACAAGGGTAATCCATGGTGTAGGCACCTTCTCAATAGATCTTTGTATCTCTCCCATGCTTGTATAGTGTTTCTAAATCCATCTGCACAAAAGAAGAGATATCATTACTTAACTTGGCGTTTTGGCCAGTGGAAAATATTTTAATAAAATTTTTTTGGTCATTTGTTCCCATGTAGTGATTGATCCTCGTGGAAGAGAATTCAACCACTGTTTAGCTTTATTCCTCAAAGAAAAAGGAAATAACTGAAGACGGATGGCATCATAAAAAATGCCATTAATTTTGAAAGTATCGCAAAATTCTAGGATATCCACCAAGTGATTATTTGGATCTTCATCCAGCAAACCATCAAACTTAACAAATTGCTATATCATCTGAATTGTGTTAGGTTTCAGTTCAAAATTATTTGTAGCAATAGCAGGTCTAACAACACTTGACTCAGTTCCTGTTAAATTAGGTTTAGCATAATCATACATAGTTCGAGGAGCATGATTTTCGGCCATCTCTTGAGGTAGCAGATTATTCTCAACCGTCTCTTCGGTAGTATTAATTTCTTTCTCTTGCTCTTCTTCTATGTAATTTAAGCTTCGCCTTATTTCTCTACGATTTCTGTGAACAGTACCTTCAATGTCACTGTCGCAAATTAAGGGTCCTACCGGGTTCCTTCTTGTCATAAACTAGAGGTACCTGCTAGGAACAGATAAAAAGAAGAAGAAAATTAGAAAAGTAAAAATAAAATTTAATTGTAAAAATAAAATATGGCTAAAGTAATAAAAATTGAGCATTCTTACTATTTTAGTTCCCCGGAACGACGACAAAATCTTGATGGTGGTGGAAAAAGTCTTAAAATTTTTATAATGAATGATCGAGCCTAGAAACTAACTATCACCACGATTGAGGCAAGCGCACCTATCGAACAGTAGTATAGTTTAGTGGCAAGACCGGATTGTCAAACCCAAGGGAACCAAAAGTACTAATACTAACTTTCTTCTTATTATTTAGCCTAAGAATTAAGAGAATTGTTGTTTAATCTAAAATTAACTAACTACTGAGCTAAAGATGCTAAGACACAGAGAAGGAATTGGGGAAATACTTGTGGGAAAAACCAATTGATTAAGACAATACCCGTGGAAGAATCCACCTAGACTTCACTTGTTATCTAACTCTGAACCAGATGATTTATTCACTTGACTTGATCCGTAGGATTCCCTAATTTATATTAATACCTCTCTCGAGTCTACTAATGTCTAACCCTAAGTTGATTAATTGAAATCTCTTTCTAATTAAAACCCATAAAATTTTATTTACTCGATTTATGGACTCTCATTCTATCTCTAGGGTTGCGATCAACTCTGCTTAACTATGCTAGATCTACTCTTAAATAGGGAATATTCCTCCTAGCCTAAGCACATCAATACTTGTATCAATATCCTGAAATATCAAAACAAGAATTAAGAACAAATCAAGTATTTATCATATAGTTCAGAAAATAATAACAAAATCCATCTTAGGTTTCATCCCCCTCAGGTATTTGAGGGGTTTAGTTCATACTCATAAAAGAATACATCTTAGTAGAAAATATAAAACAAAACATAAGAAAAACCCTAAAACCCCCTAAGGAGTTGAAAGAGAGATCCTCATCTTGAGTATGACTCCGGCTTCCTGAGATGAATCAACTGGATTTCTTCGAGTGAATCCCACAATTTGGCCTCTCTGGCTTAGCTCCTTGGCCTAGCTGAACGCCTCCTTGAAGGTTGGCCTCTAGGGTGTTTATATAGGCTTTTGGAATGTCTTTCTTTGCCTCTAAGCACCCTAATCCGAATAGAATTAAAACAGGTCACGGTAGGGACATGCCCGTGTGGCACGGTCGTGTGAATCGAGTCCAGGCCGTGGTCGGATCTGCTAGTGAGGCACGATCGTGTGTCTCGGGCCCAAGCCGTGTGCATTTTGTACTTTGGCCCATTTTCTCTATTTTTCGCCCGTTTCTCGTTCCTTTCATCCTCCGGTGCTCTCCTAAGTATAAAACATGAAATTAAAGGATTAGGAGCAATAAATTCCACAATTCAGGGAATAAATCATCCAAAAGTATGCTAAATGTAGGATTAAAATATGAACATATTACGGTTTATCAGTTAATTGTTTGCATTAGTATTATTTGTTAATATGACTTGTAATTATAAAGAATTTTTATTTGGTATTTATGTTTTGTAATATTTTACTCAAACAATTGTTTTATAAAACACATTTTGAATTGATATATTTTATTCAAATATTTTTAAATATAGCAATATATGATATTTGGGGACTTGAGAGAAATTATACCTAACTTACTGGGTTTTAATTTTTCTCGTAGAACTTAAGGTATCAAGTATCCTCTTTTAACCTATAAATTTTAAATTAAAACTTATTCTCAAAAATTCATAATGTTATATCTTAACTTATTAGATATAATATTTTGTATTTCGAGGTAAAGATTTTCTATAAATAAAAGCAATCTTTGTCTCGAAGTTTTGAAATGTTACATCATAACTTATTGGGTGCGGTATTTTATTTCTTCGAGCTAAGAGAGTTTTGGTTTTCTTTCAAAGACAAGGATCATATTTTAAATTTTTTTCAAATTTTCGGCATTCAGACATGAATTTATCAATTATGTACCAGTTTTTGAGCGTTACGAAGGTGCTAACCCTTCCTCGTACTAACCAACTCCCGAACCTATTTTCTCAAATTTTCGTAGACCAAAATTAATTTTTTAAATAATATATGTTTTATAAGGTGATCTAATCACACCTAAGAAAAAAAGATTGTTGGTGACTCCCGTTTTTGTTTTTGAAGTCGATCCCCATTTTTTTTTTAAAAAAACTTTAAAAATGGTTTCGACAGCTTGGCGACTCCGCTGGGGACATAATAAGAGAGTCAAGCCGTAAAATTGATTATTTCATGTCCTTTTGTCTAAATTTGAAAATCCAATTTAAAAAATTATGATCCTTTTTATTGCATGTTGTTCTTGTAAAGTATTTTTGCATTGCATTGCATGACCGTTGTGGTCATACCCTTTTAAGTGGAAGTGAGAAGCTACTCCTTCGTGAGGTTTTCACCTCTATGCAGGATAGTGAATCGCTTTTGAGATACATCCGTACCTATGTCTTCGTGAGATTTTCATCCCCGTGCAACCATAGGGAAATGTAATCCCCTAAACTAAACTCGATCTGTATGAGCCTATAATGGTTGAAGATTGAGGAATCTGCCGGTTCAGGTACCTATGCATTAGAACCAAACCACATGTAGAAAGCCCTAAGAGCTTACTCTAGGTAGAACTACGCCAAACCATAGCAATCACCCAGGTAGGTGCTTGATTATTTGTCGTTTTCCTTGAATTTTATTTTTGATATGATACTGACTTGTTGTGTCGAATTGATTATTTTTTGTCTTTTTATCGAAAATTAAATTTTGATTTTGATTCTTTCACCGCATGAGTTTGTACCGTGTCATATGTTTGTTGTGGTTTGAGTCTTGTGGGATATTCCCGCATCATATTGCACGACCGTTATGGTTATTCCTTTTAAGTGGGAGTGAGAAACTATGCCTTCGTGAGGTTTTCACCTCGGTATGGGCTAATGGACTGCTTCCAAGATACATCCGTACCTATGTTTTCGTGAGGTTTTCACCTCCTCATGGCCATAGGGAAATGTATTCCCCTGAACTGAACTCAATCCATATGAGCCTATAATGGGTGAGGATTGAGGAATCCGCTGGTTCAGGTACCCTCCCTTTAGAACTAAGCCACATATAGTGATCCTTAAGAGCCAACCCTAGATAGAGCTATATTAAACCCTAGCGGTCACCCAGATAGGTGTTCTATGTTGTTTATTTCACCTATGCTAACGTGTTTTGTTTTGTTTTAGTTGCATTGCATTGCATTGCATTTACATCATGGAAAAGGGGTGTCAATTCAAATTTGATTGCTAAATAGAAGAGTTTGTCATGAGAAAATGAATTTCTTGATAAAGTAGATTATAATACGGTCGTCTGAATATGATCCAAGTAAACACAACGAGAGAAGACTGATAGTTCGTGAAGGAATACAAGGCTTTACTGCCCAAGGATCCAAGCTGACAAAGACTATTCGAGAATCACCACGTCTTGGCTTTCTTGAAGAGGCTAACGAGCATTATAGAAATAAGTGAGCAGTGAGTCATGGCCCAGATCAAGTCAAAAGAGCTAGTAGAGACTTCGCGAGATTGGACCTTAATATCTGGATAAAAAGAAAGGGATCAATGTATTCGCTTGGAATATGAGGGAAAGGCTGTATAAATATTCGTTTTATATAAAAGAATTTATTTTCTAGAAAAGTTATTCTAATGGAATTGAATTCAGAATCAACGCCTCTCTTTCTTTTTGCATTCATGCATTTGCATTACATCATACAATCTGCATTTAGGTCCATAGAAAGATCCTAATTAGTTGAAATTATTTCAAAAAAAAAAGAGAGAAAGAGAAAGTTAATCTAGAAACTAAACATTATTACGGTACATGCACTAAAAAAAAGGAAAGAAAAAAAACATGGATCAAAGACTTGAACAGTTCCAAAGAGACATACAAGACCAGCTACAAGAGTAGTTGGCAAAGATCCAACAAGATATGAGGGAACAAATGATGGAAGCCCAAAGGAATATGGTGGCTCAAATGACTCAACTACTGAATGGGGCAATGGATAAGGGAAAAGGTCCCATGACTAATGCTAGAGAAGATAATGAGGATTACCCTCCGAGTTTTATCTCACCGCATGCACAAACACAACATGAAGCATATCCTCAAAGGCCATCTGTTACAATTAGGCCTCAACAAGGTCAAGCTGATATTGGGGTACCCATGAATTTCCAAGTTGGCTCAGGATCTAACCCAAGAGATAACCCTACTAATCCTGTTATCCCTAATTTAGATCTAACAGAGAGGGAACCGGGGAATGAAGTTTCCAAACCCTTGCATACTTGGGAGTGTTTTGAACAATGGGACTGTGGAAGAGATCCATGTATTTTTAGAGTTGATCTAGAGTAATATTCAAAACATGCTTGTTGCCTTAAGCCTAGAGGCAATAAGAACCCTTTCGTGAATAGGCTTATGTCCGAAATTTTTGTTTCAATAAAATGCATCTTTTTGAGCAAATATTCTTTTATTTTTTTCCATTTCATATTGTACAAACAATTGTTCTTAGTTTTTTCTTTTGTTTGTTCTTTGGACTTTCTTTCAAGTACTCTTTCATTCTTCATTCATGACCATACAAATAATCATTCTTTGAATCATTTATTCTTTGGAATCTTCCTTCGAACCTACAATAAGGTCTCCAGATATCAACGATGTGAGCAATGCTGCTACTGACTCAGAGTCTCCTTTCGAGTAAGATATGAGTCTAGAGGGATCTTAAGACTTTGAAGATGATAGAGATTGTAACCTATCTTCTAATTTGCTAAGAATGGTAGAACAAGACGAAAAACAGACCGTACTCTACAAAGGGTCAATGGGAATATTGTAGCCTAGCTCACCACAGAAATAAGGCAAGACATTATTGAGTTATTTTCAAGAATTCAAAGATGTTTTCGCAAGATCATATCAAGACACGACTGGGAAAATCTTAAAAGAGGTCCATAAGGATGTTAGAAGGACACATGCTAATGGTTCTACAATAGCCAAGCTAATCATAAGGTTCGGGTACTATTGGTCCACCATAAAAGGGAGATTACTTCAGTTATGTCGTAAATGCCAAATTGAAGAAGACAAGATTCATGTGCCTCATGTATTTCTTCAGATTTTTTATATGTAAGGAATGGATGTTATGGGGCCGATCTCATCAAAAGCTTCTAGTCGACATCGATTCATCGTCATGGTCGTCGTTTACTTCACTAAGAGGGTGGAGGTAGCTTTATATGCCAATATTACAAAGTCGATAGTTATCAAATTGTCAAAAAAAATAAAAAAAAAAAAAAAAAAGATCAGGCGCTGAAAAAGAATGCCAATGTCAAAATTTTATAGTCTGTTCAAAGATCAGACGCCATATCATAGAGCAAAAAAGGCAGCCAAAAAGAAAAAGAACAAAAAAACAAAACAAGAATTGTAGGAAAGATGACCGAGACTTGTAAAGATTGGCATAAAAAAGTTACCATTTATCTTCTATGATTATTGAACGTTGGCCAGGACTTTTGCTGGGGCAACATCTTACCTATTGGTTTATGGAATGGAAGCATTTTTGCCAATTGAACCTAATCGAAGAAAAGGTTAAAAGTTATCCATCACGGTCAGATGATGCAAGCTTACAACAAAGAGGTTTATCCTAGAGAATTCCACGAGGAGAACCTAATCCTTTTTTACCAAAAGATTTCAGAGAAAAGCAGATGCCAAACTGGAAAGGACCTTATATTGTAAAGAAGGCATGTTTTGGAGGAGCATTGATATTGACCGAGATGGATGCCAAAGACTTGCCCAATCCGGTGAATTCAGGTTCAGTCAAGAAGTATTTTACCTGAAAGGGCAAAGGCTATGGTGAAAACCCACAAAGGGTGCCTTGAGTTCAAATTAAAAAAAATAAAAATAAAAAAGAGAAGAGGCCAAGGCAAAAACCCGCAAAGGGCGCTTTAAGACCAAAGGGGTTTTGAGCAGAAAACCCGAAAAGGGCAGCTCAAATTTTGATCAAAGATTGGGCATGTGGTAGTCTTGCTATGCCTGAATTAACAATGAGGAAGTATGCTACATCTTGGGGCATTGAAAAAGTACTCCAGATCCTCTAAACACGTATTGAGCTCAAAATGGTCCTCAAATAGTTTGTACAAAGACGCTCAGGCTGCGATATCTGGGGCACCTAGCTTCTATCTTACCCATTTTAAATTTTCTATCTTTGATTACTTTATTATTTTCAAAAATACACCCCAATCAATTTTCTTTTATAGCCTTACTATCTTTGCTTACTTTATTCTTTTCAAGATACACCAATCAATTTTTTTATTGCCTTGGTTATCTTTGATTAACTTATTTGTTTCAAGCTGTGCTCCTGATTAATTTCTTTCACGTCCATTGTTATGATCTTTTTCAAGCATTTTATATTGAAATAACGATTAATGGACTAATAATACTTTCATAAAAGGAGTTTCACATATTACTTTGGAAGCTTCTAAATAATATGAGAATCTGAAACAGGACTATTGTTTAGAACTCACCAAGCCTAAGGGTTGGAAATATTGAAAGATGATTATCTCTTCAGATTTTTATTGGATAAAACATTTCGTCTGTGATACCATTTCGACCAATGACGAGCAATGTCAACCCAAGTGTAAAAGGGGATCATTTTCAGGAAAAAAAATGATACCCTGCATTCATACAAATTTTAGGCACATACATCGGGTCATTACACCCAAGGAATGGTGCAATAGATCAAACTGATTGAAGATGATACAAATTCCATACCTCTAAGTGGTAATAGGATGGATGGAAGAAACCAAATGTTATTCCCCTGAAGTTGCAATGGGAGATACAAACTTTATGTCCTAAGGTTCAAGTGGAGTGGACTCAAAATTACCATGGGGCAAATTATTTGAGCAGAATATGATTGATTCTTCAAGAGGAACGAAGATGAAACCTTGACGAATAAATGAGTGATGACACCTGAAATTGGAATCATTCTCATAACATTTTTGCATTCATATATCATAGCATGTCTAAATAGGAGCAGTTGACTCATTTTGATCAGGGCATCCTAATTATTAGGCATAAGCATATACCCATTCTACAGGTTATGTCCTCTATAGGACAATATAGTAGGGAAAATTGACACTTTCAGCCTATCTCCCTAAAGTTGCAGGAAGCAGATCGAAGACTTCAGACCTTGTCTCCCTGAGTTTGCATTGGAGTAGATTGAAGATAGCAGATCTGGCATTCTTGAGGTTGCAGGACGCAGATCAAAGACATCAGATCTTGTCTCCCTGAGTTTGCAGTGGAGCAGATTTGAGATAGCAGATCTGACATTCTTGAAGTTGCAGGAAACAAATTGATGACATCAGATCTTGTCTCCCTGAGTTTGCAGTGGAGCAGACTAAAATAGCAGATCTGGCCTTCCTGAGGTTGCAGTGAAGCAGATCGAAGACATCAGCCTGACCTCCCTCAAGTTGTAGTGGAGCATATTAAAATAGAATATCTGACCTTCCTGAGGTTGCAGTGAAGCAGATTGAAGACATCAGCCTTATTTCCCTGAGTTTGCAGTGGAGTGGGCTAAAAGATTGCGTATCTTGTCTTCCCGAAATTATAGCAAAGTAGATTGAAGACACTAGTCTTGCCTCTCTGAAGTGGTAGTGGAACAAAGCAAATCTTATGGCAAATCTTATCTTCCTGAGTAGGCAGTGAAGCAGATTGAAGATACTAGTCTATCTCCCTGAAAATATAGCCATTTGACAAAACTAGGCAAAATGGGACCTTTTATCGTCTTTGCTCTATTCTCGTTACACGATAATGAGCAAAGAGGGGCAGCTGTAGTAGCCAATTATTGCCCAGGCCCATATCATTAAAAAAAAAACCAACAAATAGTAAAAACAAAAAATCCAGTTTTTTATTACAGTCCATTTACAATTAATGGGCTTAGACCCAAACCCAAAACCATTACCCTATTAACCCTTTACTCGTGGCCCAATTACACCCAAAACAGATAACCCAACCTACACGGCCCAAAAGGGCCCAACACCAAATCAGAAACCAAGGGTTTCTAAAACTCTAGGTTTCCCTCGTGCCGTAAGCCCCAGCACCAGCCCCTTGGTCGCGCCGCAATCGGTGCACGGATAGTGCTCCGCTGCCGTTGTTCTCGCCATTCACCTGCGAAACAAGGAAAGAAAAGGGATAGTAGAAGTGAAACAGGGTCTTAGGTTTATTTCCCAATATGTTTTTGGGTTATAAAAACCCCATGTAATCTGTAAAAGGACAGACAATATACACGCATATACACAATATACCAGAGAACACAAAAATACAGAAATAAAAAAAAATCTTTGAAATACAGAAGGTGATTTTTTGACAATACTATTCTGTTTATTTTTTTTCTTTTCTTCATTTTATTTTCGATTATAAAAAAAATAAGGAGTTCACCTTTCAATCTACTTTTGAAAAAATGAAGTTTCGGGCCTCTGGCCACCGGATATAGTGGCGCGTGTAGTGGCACGTGCAGTGGTGCGCGGTGGAAGATCGGACCGAAGTCATAGCCGAAGGCCAAAGGACAGAGAGAATTTTTAAAACTCAGGTTTTTTTTAAGTGTTTTAAAATGATTTTTACAAACAGAATTTTAGCTTATATAAACCATCCATACGACGTCGTTTTGGGAGTCGCCTTTAATGACCAAAACGGCGTCATTTAAAGGCAAGACCCGCGCATCGACCCGAAACCCGAGAAGGATCCGCGTGTTTTCATAAAAGGGGGAATTTTCCTCTTTAGTCCCTCCGCAATTTTATTTTTGTGATTTCGTCCAATTTTAACATTGCTTTTATTTTTCAAATTAGCCTTGAAAGTTTAATTCTGTTTCAATTTGGTCCCTTGGGCTATTTGAAGGCTGATAACAGAATGAAGCCGTTTAGGAGATAGGGCATAATTGCCCAATAGGTCCCTATAGTTTGGCGCGCGCTCCAATATCACTCTTTTTAACAATTTTACCTTAGTTTTTATTTATTTATTTTAATTTGATCCATGTTTCTTCGATTTTTTTAAATTATTTTTATTTTCGCTTTTATTCTTTTTTAAAATTATTTTAGTATTATATATATTAAATTATTATTATGTATATTACGTTATTTTATTCAATGTTATTCATATATTATATATTATTTTAGAATTTGCACGTTATTATGCTATACTTTTTATTTTGTATATTATATATTATCATATTATTATATATAACATTTAAATCATTTTACCCTTAGTATTGTATAAAATTTTGTATATCATATAACATATATTGTTTATATTAAATATATAGTTTTTATGATTATTGAATCATAAATATATTATTTAAAGTTATATACTATTTACTTATAACCGTTTTTATTATGTATTATTATTTATATTTTATATATTAAATTATTAAATTATACATTTATTATAAGTTATCCTTGACATTTTCATGTTCTAAGTTTTTACATCATTGGTTTAAAACATTGTTTATATATATATATATATATATTAAATCGTTTTAGAAATTGTCATATATTCTTTATTTTTTGTTATAATATCCATTCGGTGTTTAAATATATTATCCATTTATTTACTTTTATATTTGATTTTATTTGTAGAGTTTAATGTTCATTTCTTAAATCTTTATCTTTCAGTTTTTTAATTGCTCTTGATTATTTTATATCCTATATTTATTTATTTATGCTCATTTATTTGTGTATTATTGTTTTAGCATAGTCCTTTCATTTCATGTATTATTTGCTATGTTACATTATTCTTTTATTAATTGTTTGCATTAGTATTATTTGTTAATATGACTTGTAATTATAAAGAATTGTTATTTGGTATTTATGTTTTGTAATATTTTACTCAAACCTTTTTTATAAAAACACATTTTGAATTGCTGTATTTTATTTAAATATTTTTTAAATACAACGATATATGATATTTGGGGACTTCAAGAGAAATTATACCCTAACTTACTGTGTTTTAATTTTTCTCGTAGAACTTAAGTTATCAAATATCCTCTTTTAACCTATAAATTTCAAATTAAAACTTATTCTCGAAAATTCATAATGTTATATCTTAACTTATTAGATATAATGTTTTGTATTTCGAGGTAAGGATTTTCTATAAATAAAAGCAATCTTAGTCTCGAAGTTTTGAAATGTTACATCTTAACTTATTGGGATTGGTATTTTATTTCTTTGAGCTAAGAGAGTTTTGGTTTTCTTTCAAATACAAGGATCATATTTTAAATTTTTTTCAAATTTTTGGCATTCAGACATGAATTTATCAATTAGGTACCAGTTTTTGGGCGTTACGAGGGTGCTAACCCTTCCTCGCATGTAACCGACTCTCGAACCTATTTTCTCAAATTTTCATAGACCAAAATTAATGTTTTAAATAAAACATGTTTTATAAGGTGATCTGATCACACCTAAGCAAAAAAGATCGGTGGCGACTCCCATTTTTGTTTTTTAAGTTGATCCCCATTTTTTTAAAAAAAAAACTTTAAAAATGGTTTCGACACACATCATGAAGTTCATAAAATTAACAAATGATCACCAAAATTTAGCCATATAAACTCACAGGTACAATTTTTGTATTATAACGATAATCATAATTTCATAATAAATATTCCAAAAAAAACATTATATCATTTCTAATTCAACATTTATCAATTATAATCGGGCATGTGATCAATTTATACACAAGTCGTTCATATATTCTTCTTCCTCCTCCTCTCCATCCACATCCTTAGTATAAATAACACACTTGTAAGTAACATTATCTATAATTTTTCACTATTTATTTATGTGAATATTCAAGCTATTCATTCGTTTCATAGTCACTAAATAATTTTTATCTTGAGCTAAAAAACTCCAAATTAAGATCCGCTAATTTTTCCTAAAACTAGACTCACATATCTTCTTACAATAAAATTTTTAGAATTTTTGGTTTAGCTAATAAGTACAGTTTATTCTTTAAAGTCACCTTTATTCTGCTGTCTGACAGTTCCGACCCTTCTTCGCTAAAAATTAATTATCTCCTCATAAGGGATTCAGATGATGTTCCCGTTTGTTTCTATTGAAAATAGACTCCTTCAGGATTTTTCAAAGTTAGACTACTGTTGCTGTCCAAAACTGTTTTAGTGCAAAGCGTTGATTTCCATTTTGCCCCAAATTTCACAGTTCATACAATTCAGTCCTTGTCCAATTAACCCCTCAATTGGGCTAATTTTTCTCAATTAATACTTTATTCTATCATTTTAAACTACTTCATAACCCTAAAAAATTAGAAATTTAGCATTAGACCTTAATTCCAAACTCTTTTACAATTAGGTCCTAAAACTAATTTTCATCAATTCTACTTGATAAAACCATCATATATCAAAATTAAAGCTTCAATTATATGTTTATTCATCATATTCTTCTAGCACTCATCCATAGAAACTTTAAAAATTAGTCATAGAATCAAAAACTAATGACATAGTAAGTTGGATCCAATTATAAAAGTCCAAAAACATAGAAATTTTAAGGAGAAAGCAAGAATTAAACTTACATGAAGCTAGAGTATGAAAACTAGTTTGAACCCTCTTCCAGGGCTATTTTTCAGCTGATGAAACTGAAGAGAAATGAAGAGAATTCTAGATATTCCAATTTGGCCCCATTTTATTTAACTAATTTTTGTAATTTTCTAATTTTGCCCTTATTTCACCCATTTCCTGATTTTTCTCAGCTATTGCTGCCCAAAATATCTCCTTTAGGCTTATTTTCACTTTAGGTCCTTCCTCATTTGACAATTGAGCTATTTAATCCTTTTAGCAACTTTTACACCTTTTTTAATTTAGTCCTTTTTATTTAATTAACCACCCGAACGTCAAAATTTTCTAACGAAATTTTAATACTAACTTATTGACACTCCGTAAATATTCATAAAAATATTTATGGCTCGGTTTATAACACCGAGATCTCGATACCTCTTTTTCTCAATTTCTTGACCAAATAAATCTTCATAAAACACAATTTACTATTTCAAAAATATTTTAAAAGCTACATTTGGCTCGTAAATATTAAATAATATAATCTACAAATTTATTTTTCAAATTTGGTGGTCTCGAATCACTATTTTGACATCGCTGAAATGTAGGCTGTTACAACCTTACTTAATCAGAATGTTTTTGTTGAAGTTGTTTTCTTATTAGAGCTTATTTCTTTTTCATGTCAATCCGTTGCCTTTTCTTGAATGTTGGTACTGGAAGCATATGTAGAATCAGTTTTCCTTTTGAAAGTGATTGTTCTCTCACTTGTTGAACTAGGTTACAAGATTTACAAAACTATCACTTTAACTTTTTTGTACTTAAACACCATTATAGCAAAAAAGCAAAATTAGAAACAATGTACAAACTCATATTCTACATTAGTTTTCCAATACTCAATTCTATGTGCAAACCAATTCCAACCTGCATTTTCCTTTTTTGGAGGTATTCGTTGGTTGAATTAAGTGTAGATAATTTGTCTTTCCTCTTTATGTTTCTTTGTCATACTTCTAGTTTTTGAATGTTGCATTTCATTCTAAGATGCCAAAAAAAAGTAGGTAACTGATTACAAAAAATCAAATATATTGCAAAATCTTAAATTATATAATTACCATAGCCATAAATTCACTCATGAAATCAATGGTAGGTGTTGATGATGATCTAAAGTGATAATTATTTCCAAAAAATGCATTCATAAATTAAACATTTTTATTTTAATAATAGCATTACAAAAAAACATTAGAAATAGTGAAATTAGATGAAATAAATTATAATTACCTATTCTTTAGTTGGCCTTCTTGTACTATTTGGACAACCTTTTATTATTGTGGCCAGCTTGACTACAACTTGATTTGTAATACGTTGGTACATTCCTTTCATTATCCATGTAACATCCCATAGCCGACCCAATCATCAAATCTAAGTTATAGGATGCCACATTCATTGTCGGAGCAATTATGATCAAGTATACACAAATTCGATCTTTATACATTTAAATATGAGTTGTAACAGCCCAAACCCGGCCCAAACGTTAGGACCGAATATGGGTCGTTACGGAAAATTTTTTTTTTTTTGAAACCCATTTGAAAATCCAATTTAAGCTTTGTTGAAAACAACTCGTTTTGGTTATCTTGTTGAAAACCTTCTTGGACTAAATTCGAAAATTTAATTAAGTCAAGTTATTATACAAACTTCAGATGTGCCCGATGGCACGATAAAACATTTTCGTGTTAATTTTAAAAACGCGTGATTCAAATTTATAGTAAAAATAAAATATCCAACATATAAGAAAATAACTAAAGTAGAGTAAAATGAGGCCTTATTACATCCAAAATAAAACAACCCAATAACCGAATTTAAAATAACTAAAATTAAAGTCCATTTAGTTTTAAATCCACCGCATGGCCTCCTCAAGTCCCTCCGGCTCCATATCCGCGATCTAAGCATCACCTGAAAAAAAATAATGGAGAAGGTGAGTCACCAAGACTCAGTATGTAACCCTTCCCCCGTTTTAAGATATTTTCATACACAACATATAACATTTAATATGCGTAATAATGTGTACCCAACCTAGCCAACCATACGCCCTTTGTCTCACCCTGTTGTGGTACCAAACCATTGGTGGTGCCAAACCACCGGTGACATATAGTCACAATGTGTTACCAAAACACCGGTGTCCGTGAGACACAAATCGGGTGATGGGGCCAACCCATCGTGTGATACCAAATCGCGGGACGATCCCATATCTCAAGTGGGGCCAACCCACGGTGGTGTTAACCACGTGGATAAGTCGCTATTGAGGTACCAAACCTCGGAGGTACCAAACCTCCGGTGACATATAGTCACGGTGTGTTACCAAAACATCGGTGCCCGTCGGCACGATTAATCCGCCTCCACTTATCAACCCACATCACAATCATAACAGAGATCATACATTTATCACATGTATTAAATAAATCATGCTTCCCAAAAGCATCATAATAATCTCATATAAATAGAGACTTACCGAGGTCCTTGCTTGTACCATTTAAGGTACCAAATCCAAATCTACATCAAGCGATTTACAAACAACAAATATTTATCACACATATTAATCGATATAAGTGTGTATGTACACACCGACACCACCGAGTGATCTAAATCCCGAATGAAGAAGTCGACCACCCTAGATCTCTTGGTACCTACATTCGACCAACCATGGATTAGCCCTATGGCCTATTCGCCAAAGTAAATAATTTAAAGGGTTCTCCTTTTGAACCCGAATCCTTACCCGAAAGTCTTGAGTATCACCCTTTGCTTCACCACCCTAAAATCGGCACTTAACTAAATTAGTAGCCTTGCTTAATCGATTAACAACTACTTGACTAAAGTAGATCTTACCACTACTTACCAACTAGATATCGAGAAAGGAGGGTCGATCATCTTGTGAATCCTGGAGTTCCTAGATGAAATCGGCCCAAAGAGTGGTTAGTTCTCGCTTGCAAAAGCGAAATTTCACTTTTCTCCAACCCACAAATCGACAGAGAAAGGAAAATAGGAAAAGAGTGTTCGCCATCACTTACCTTCGCAACAATCGAATATAGGAGAATCTCAAACCACTATACTATTCGCCAAGTAGAGTTTAAAGAAAAGAGAAGGAATTTCGCACTTTGATAGGTATTAGATTCGCTATGGTCGCCTAAATAAGGCTGGATTTTAGTGAGGAAAAGAAGAAAGGTAGAGGGAATTGTTGATTCGGCTAGTAGGAAATAAGAGAAAGAAGATTTAAGAATGGGAATTTCGGCAAGGAGAATGTTGTTTTTTTTTTTTTCCGTTTTTGAGAGTTTGAGAAGAAAAAGGGAAAATCAAGAATGGGAATTTGGCTATTTGAAATTTTGGAAGAAAGAAAACAAAAGATGGAGAATGTGCCTATAGGAAATTCGGCACTCCCCCCTCTTCCACAAGTCCTTGCCGTCCACTCCACCTCAACAAGGAGTCCAAGATTCATCCCACTTCCTTAATTCACTCTAGGCCACCCATTTAGTTTAATTCAAACTAATAGGATTTAATTTCTAATAATCTATATTAATCCACAATATTCATCTATTATCCTTAGAATAAATAAAATCCCTTATAATAGCTCATATTATCTTTTATAAAAAAAATAAGAGTTTAAAGAGAAGAAAAACTCTCCTCCCTATGCCGTCAAAATAAAGAACAAAAAGAGGGATTCCCGCGACTCGAACACAAGCTCTCCCTTGCTCCTTGGTGGCGTCACATGTAGCTCTTAAGTGGGCTTACTTTGCCACTTAGTCTAGGCTCAATTTATGTCCAATTTGTCCCCATTTATTCTTATAACACCCTCTTGCTAAGGCTCCCTACCTTAAAAGTTAAAAACTAAAATTTCCTACCAAATCGAGCCAACACAAAGCCTTAAATTGATCATTATTATTCCATAAATAATGACATAGCAGTTCATACATAAGAAAAATAATTAAATTCCAAATAACCCCATTTTGGGATGTTACAGTTCTACCCCCCTTAAAATAAATTTCGTCCCGAAATTACATAACTAAAACAGATGAGGGTATTGCCGCCAGATCACATCCTCGTGTTCCCACGTAGCTTCCTCAAAGACCATGGTTCCGCCATAGCACTTTCACTAAGGGCACCGACTTCCCACGTAGAGCCTTTATATCTCTATCCAAGATCCGAACCGGTTCCTCCTCAAAAGATAAGTCTGCGTTAACCTTGATTTCATCACGGGCACCACATGTGATGGATCGACCAATACTGATCTCAAAGATTGATACGTGAAAGACGTCATGAATCGACTTAACTCACTCGGCTCGATTCGGTGATAAGCTACCGGTCCTATCCGCTTCACATCAGATATGGCCCAATGAATCTTGGGCTCACTTCCCTTTCGTCCAAATCTTAACACCTTTTTCCAAGGCGACACCTTTAGAAAGACCTTGTCTCCACAAAGATACTCCATTTCCTTGCGTTTGAGATCGGCATAAGACTTCGCCTATCCGATGCTTCCTTGAGACGAGACCGAATCACTTTGACTTTGTCTTGGTCTCGCTACCATTTCTGGGCCCAATAGGTTGTCGTTCACCCAACTCCGTCCAACACGTCGAAGTTTGGCATTTTCGCCCATACAAGGCTTCAGATGGTGCCATCTCAATACTTGCTCGGTAGCTATTGTTGTAGGCGAACTCAGCTAGAGGTAAGAATTCCTCCCAACTACCTCTAATTCCAAGACACAACCCTCAAAGATATCTTCTAAGATCAGATGACCCTTTTCGATTGCCGTCTGTCTCGAGGATGGAAAGCATCTTTGAAATCCAACCGCGAACCCAACGCTTGATGTAACGCTTCCAAAACCTCAAGTGAACCTTGGGTCCCTATTTGAGATAACTGGGTATACCATGCAATCTGACTATCTCGGCCACATACAACTTTGCTAGCTTCTGGAGTGAGTAGTCCATTCTCACCGGTATGAAGTGAGCTGATTTAGTCAGACGGTCTACGATTACCCAAACTGCATCTTTCTTGCTGCGCGTAAGGGGTAGCCCGCTGACGAAATCCATAGTGATCCGCTCCCACTTCCATTGAGGGATCTTTACCGGTTGAAGTAGCCCCGATGGTAACTAGTGTTCAGCCTTAACCTGCTGACACGTCAAACACTTCCCTACGAATTCCGTTATCTCACGCTCAACCCGGCCACCGTAATCGCTCAGTAGATCTCCATACATCTTGCTTCCTCCCGGATGCATAGCGTATGGGCTGCTATGAGCATCCTGGAGAATTTTTCGCCTCAACTCCATATCTTTTGGCATACAAGGCCGTCCTTGAAAACATAGCACACCATCACCAGTCACACTATACCCCTCTAAACCACCATCCTGAACTTGTATTCTCTTCGTATTTAACCCTTCATCCACTAACTGCTTGTTCTTAATCTCCTCGATCCACGTTGGCTTAACTTGAAGTTCTGCCAAAAGGCTTCCGTCGTCATATAGGCTCAATCGAGCAAACATTTCTCTTAAACCGCCACAACCTTCCGGCCAACGCGGCGACCACCACGTTAGCCTTACCCGGATGATATTCGATGGAACAGTCGTAGTCCTTTAACAGCTCAATCCATCGGCGCTGTCTCAGATTCAGATCCTTCTGTGTCAGAAGATACCTCAAACTTTTGTGGTCCGTGTAAATTATCGACTTCTCCCCATAAAGATAATGTCTCCATATTTTCAGGGTGAAGACGACTGCGGCTAACTCCAGTCGTGAGTTGGATAGTTAACCTCATACTGGTCTCGGTGACGGGACGATAGGCTACTACCTTCCCATCCGCATCAATACACACCCCAAACCGGTGTGAGATGCATCATAATAGACTGTGAATAATTTCCCTACCTCGGGTTGTACTAAAACTGGAGCTTCCGTCAGAATCTTCCTCAGCTTATCAAAACTTTCTTGCTGCTTCTCCAACCATACAAATGGAACACCTTTCCTTAGCAACTTAGTCAATCTAGGCCGCGATCGAGAGAACCCTTCCACAAATCTCCGATAATACCTCGCTAAACCCGTAAAACTTCAGTATCTCGCCCATCGACTTAGGCGGTTTCCACTCCAATACCGCTTCAATCTTGCAGGATCCACTCTAATCCTTCCACGACACCACGTGACCTAAGAAAGCCACCTCCTCACCAAAATTCGCACTTCATGAATTTGGCATATAATTGCTTTTCCTTAACACTTGTAGAACTATCCGTAAATGCTTGTCGTGCTCCTCCTCCGTCTTAGAGTAGACCAAAATGTCGTCTATGAACACCACGATTTAATTGGTCTAGGTAATCGTTGAAATACCCTATTCATTAAGTCCATGAACGCCGCCGGCATTGGTCAATCCGAATGGCATCACTAGGAACTCGTAATGCCCATACCGAGTTCAAAAGCCGTCTTGTGAATATCGCCCCTTCACCTTAAGTTGATGGTAACCCGACCTAAGGTCTATCTTGAAAACACCGACGCCTTTTCAATGGTCAAACAAGTCATCGATCCGAGGCAATGGGTACTTGTTTTTGATCGTTAACTTGTTTAAGCGACGGAATCGATGCACATTCGCATAGAACCGTCCTTCTTCTTGACAAACAACACAGCGCCCCACGGAGATATACTAGGTCGAATAAACCCTTTATCCAGAGCTCACGAATTTGAGCCTTCACTCCACCAATTCCTTTGGTGCCATTCGATACGGTGCTATAGACACACAGTGCTTGATTCGTAGCAAGTCTATATCGAATTTGACTTCCCGATCCGGAGGCGGACCGGAAGTTCCTCGGGAACACATCAACAAATTCCCCAACCGCTCGAACCTTTCCAACCATCGACTCCTTAGCTTTCAAAGCACGATTTGAACCAAAATGCCCTACAACCCTTCTTGACCATCTTCTCAACCTTCAAGGCGGAAACCACGTTGGATAGGTAATTTCTTCTATCACCTATCATAACCACTTCATCATTCTCACTGTCTTAAGAACCATGCGCTTAGCGCGCATAATCCAAATTCGCCGATACTTAGCCACCAATCCATTCCAAGGATCAAATCGAACTCCCGAATGGTAGTTCCATCGGATCGACCCAATACGACCCCTTGGAGTTCTAGGGTACGTCTCTAAAAGTTTGTCTACCACTACTGAGTGACCTAAAGGACTCACTATACCATCTCCCTAGCAGTTAGTCTCGAGTCTAGGTTCAAAGTCTCTACCACACTACTTGCTACGTATGAATGTGTAGACCCACATCAATTAATGCATAATAAGGAAGACCAAAAATCGAAACGCATCGGTTATGACGTCCGGTCGTCACCCTCCTCATGGCGCCTTGTCAGATAGACTAAGCCAGTGCTTAGCCTCTGTCGCTGAACCTCCGCCTCGAGTTCCTCGACCTCGGTTAGGACCATTGCTTCCTCTGCCATTACCACGACCCCTCTGTGGTCCCACATTTCTATCTTGGGTGCGGTTCTGCCCCTCTGGCTGATTCCGAGCTCGCTTCCGGGGACAATCTCTGACCCGATGCTCTAAAGACCCACACTCAAAACATCCTCTATCGCCGGTCGAACAACCTCCCAATGGGACTTCCCAGCCGATTGACCGGGCCGGTCTCGATTAGTAGCTACGGGCCTTCTTTTCGATTTGGCCCACTCGCCTAGCCTTCTTCTCGATCATTACCATCGGATCCGGTGACCCAAATCCTCTCTTTGATTATTCCTACTATAATTACGCCTCACGGCCTCCTTGATCCCTCGGCTACTTTAGCCTTTTCCACAAGGGATGAAAACTCACGAACTTGTGCGGGGCAATCAAGAACCTCAAATCATCTCGAGTCCGTCCTCGAAGTGGACCTGGCTCGTGTTGAGTAGCCACGATGCCTCTAGCATACCTACTCGATCTTAAAACTCCGCCTCATACTCGGCCACGGACTTAGTTCCTTGTACTAGACCCGAAAAGCCTTCCTCTCTGGCGTCGGTGTAGCTGGTGCCCACATACTTCTTCTTAAAGCGGTTTAAAGTAGTCCCGTCGAAGATCATCACCGTGGCTCCATCCCGAACTCGTCACCACCACTGTACGCTTCATCCTTTAGAAGCGACACCTCCTTTCACTTTTCCTCCTCGGTCGGTCAAGATCATCCATTATCCTTTCAGTAGATTCCACCAATACTACTGCTACACTGGTGCCACTCGACGACACACCGGAACACCTCGGCTCAGTTGGACCGAATTCGCTCGGGAGCAGATTTTGAGCTCCTAAATTTCCACTAGCCCACCACCAATTCGAGGACTCGCAACACGCCTTGCGATCGCCTCCTCCCGTCCGATCTCGCTCCTCTCGCTCCAAAAGCTGGAGGTGGTGGTGGCGGTGGTACATCGTTTGAACCTTGTCCCGACTGACGGGTTCGAACAAATCATCCTACCCCTACGCGTCCACGGCGTCCGCCCTCTAGAACTCATTCTATCTCTGCGCTTTTAATCGATTAAGAGAAATTTTATGTATTAGCGTTTGTTCCACTTCATTACTCATGAAGAAATTTTATGAAGAAATTTTAATTAGAGATTCTTTCGTGCAAACAAGGTTTGATCTTCTATCTTAGTTCACACAAGGGAGTTCTTGCATCCATTCCTAATACTTTCCATACCTATTCGCTCTTTGGACATTTCTGCCCATTTCTAACCCAGGGGTATTTTCGTCATTTTCCTACAAGGGTATTTTCGTAATAAAAGAGATTCTAAAACTTTAGTAGAGTAGGTTGTTTTTGAAATTCCCAACACTGGAGGGTATTATTAAAAATTGATAAGATTTGAAGTTATGGCATTATTTCGAAACCAGGGGTATTTTGGTAATTTTGTCCTCCAGGGGTAATTTTGTAATTTTTGTAAATCAAGGGTGTTTTAACCATTGTAAAACCCTGAGGGTCCCTTTTGAGAATTTTTCTTTCTTAAAACGGTGATATTGCAAAAATTTTGTACTCAGGGGCGTTTTGGTAATTTTACACGTTGGGGGCGTTTTCGTAATTTTCCAAAACCAAAGTGTTTCATTGATGATTTCCAAAGCTGAGTTGAATATTTGAGGAGTAAAATTTTTGGACAAAATCATTGAGTTGATGTTTTATGAACCAAGGGTATTTTAGTAATTTTGCCCCTAAGGGCATTTTCGTAATTTTCCATAAATCAAACTTTTTCGGGGAAAACATTGTAAAAAAAGTTGTTCTTACTTTTGAAGGAGTGATTTGAAAAGTTTTAAGACCAAGTTTTGTTGTTTCCTTTTTTTGAAAATCAAGGCTAATTCCTTTCGGGTTTTAGTCATTATGCTTTAGCCTATGACCGAGCCTTCTTGATCGAGTGAACCCAAGCTACGCACTGCGTGTTTCATGTGGAGAGGAGGTGAGTCACGCGATCGCTTAAATACCAAGCTCCCACCGAACCTTTCTAGACATGCGCACAGAGGTTACCACACCATCGAGCCTCCGAGTTAAGGTGAACCCAAGCTACGCACTGTAGGATACTGCGAAGAGGTGGTGAGTCACTGACCGCTTAAATACCAGGCTCTTCCTTCCAATCCTAGACATGCGTGGGGTTACCACACCTAGCTCATTGACTAAGTCATAGGTTGGTTTCGTTCTTTAAGTCTTATGTTGGTTTGTGTGTTTGAGTAATCTAATCCTAGGTTCAATTCTATAAGTCTATCTCGTTCCATGCTTCCTACCCTTCTACGAATATAATTCACACAGAGGTTTAGATGTACTTACAGGCGGATCGGTCTGGGAGACTCGGCCATGCCGCTTTAAGACCCAAAATCAATTAATAAGGCCTACTAAAACATTTTGGGCCTTGGGCCCCACAATGAAGTTTTGAAACTGGCTCGATACCAATTTGTAACACCAAACCCGGCCCAAACGTTAGGACCGAATATGGGTCGTTACGGAAAAATTTTTTTTTTTGAAACCCATTTGAAAATCCAATTTAAGCTTTGTTGAAAACAACTCGTTTTGGTTATCTTGTTGAAAACCTTCTTGGACTAAATTTGAAAATTTAATTAAGTCAAGTTATTATACAAACTTCAGATGTGCCCGATGGCACGATAAAACATTTTTCGTGTTAATTTTTAAAAACGCGTGATTCAAATTTATAGTAAAAATAAAAATATCCAACATATAAGAAAATAACTAAAGTAGAGTAAAATGAGGCCTTATTACATCCAAAATAAAACAACCCAATAACCAATTTAAAATAACTAAAATTAAAGTCCATTTAGTTTTAAATCCACCGCATGGCCTCCTCAAGTCCCTCGGCTCCATATCCGCATGATCTAAGCATCACCGAAAAAATAATGGAGAAGGTGAGTCACCAAGACTCGAGATGTAACCCTTCCCCGTTTTAAGATATTTTCATACACAACATATAACATTTAATATGCAGAATAATGTGTACCCAACCTAGCCAACCATACGCCACTGTCTACCCCGTTGTGGTACCAAACCACTGGTGGTGCCAAACCACTGGTGACATATAGTCACAATGTGTTACCAAAACACTGGTGTCCGTAGACACAAATCGGGTGATGGGGCCAACCCATCGTGTGATACCAAATCACCGCGGGCGATCCCATATCTCAAGTGGGGCCAACCCACGGTGGTGTTAACCACAGGGATAAGTCGCTATTGAGGTACCAAACCTCTGGAGGTACCAAACCTCTGGTGACATATAGTCACGGTGTGTTACCAAAACACTGGTGCCCGTCGGCACGATTAATACTGCCCCCTCCACTCATCAACCCACATCACAATCATAACAGAGATCATACATTTATCACATGTATTAAATAAATCATGCTTCCCAAAAGCATCATAATAATCTCATATAAATAGAGACTTACCGAGGTCCTTGCTTGTACCATTTAAGGTACCAAATCCAAATCTACATCAAGCAGATTTACAAACAACAAATATTTATCACACATATTAACTGATATAAGTGTGTATGTACACACCTGACACCACTGAGTGATCTAAATCCCGAATGAAGAAGTCGACCACCCTAGATCTCTTGGTACCTACATTCGGCCAACCATGGGATTAGCCCTATGGCCTATTCGGCCAAAGTAAATAATTTAAAGGGTTCTCCTTTTGAACCCGAATCCTTACCCGAAAGTCTTGAGTATCACCCTTTTGCTTCACCACCCTAAAATCGGCACTTAACCAAATTAGTAGCCTTCGGCTTAATCGATTAACAACTACTTGACTAAAGTAGATCTTACCACTACTTACCAACTAGATATCAGAGAAAGGAGGGTCAGATCTACTGCTTGTGAATCCTGGAGTTCCTAGATGAAATCAGTTCCAAAGAGTGGTTAGTTCTCTGCTTGCAAAAGCCGAAATTTCAGCTTTTCTCCAACCCACAAATCGACAGAGAAAGGAAAATAGGAAAAGAGTGTTCGGCCATCACTTACCTTCGCAACAATCGAATATAGGAGAATCCCGAAACCACTATACTATTCGGCCAAGTAGAGTTTAAAGAAAAGAGAAGGAATTTCGCACTTTGATAGGTATTAGATTCGACTATGGTACGCCTAAATAAAATTTGGATTTTTAGTGAGGAAAAGAAGAAAGGTAGAGGGAATTGTTGATTCGGCTAGTAGGAAATAAGAGAAAGAAGATTTAAGAATGGGAATTTCGGCAAGGAGAATGTTGTTTTTTTTTTTTTTCCGTTTTGAGAGTTTGAGAAGAAAAAGGGAAAATCAAGAATGGAATTTGGCTATTTGAAATTTTGGAAGAAAGAAAACAAAAGATGGAGAATATGCCTATAGGAAATTCGGCACTCCCCTCTTCCACAAGTCCTTGTAGTCACTCCACCTCAACAAGGAGTCCAAGATTCATCCCACTTCCTTAATTCACTCTAGGCCACCCATTTAGTTTAATTCAAACTAATAGGATTTAATTTCTAATAATCTATATTAATCCACAATATTCATCTATTATCCTTAGAATAAATAAAATCCCTTATAATAGCTCATATTATCTTTTATAAAAAAATAAGAGTTTAAAGAGAAGAAAAACTCTCCTCCCTATGCCGTCAAAATAAAGAACAAAAAGAGGATTCCCGCGACTCGAACACAAGCTCTCCCTTGCTCCTTGGTGGCGTCACATGTAGCTCTTAAGTGGGCTTACTTTGCCACTTAGTCTAGGCTCAATTTATGTCCAATTTGTCCCCATTTATTCTTATAACACCCTCTTGCTAAGGCTCCCTACCTTAAAAGTTAAAAACTAAAATTTCCTACCAAATTGAGCCAACACAAAGCCTTAAATTGATCATTATTATTCCATAAATAATGACATAGCAGTTCATACATAAGAAAAATAATTAAATTCCAAATAACCCCATTTTGGGATGTTACATGAGTATTACTCGTGTTTAATACGATATATGATCATTTACGGGTCATAGGAGCTTATGAAAGATCAATACTATCCCAAGATTGAATAATGACTAAATTGAAAAGTTTTTAAAACTTGCCAGGTTGGTGTAGCAACCTTGGATATAGTGAGCAAGCTTCCCAACCTTAGGATCAAATTGTAAAGTTTTCAAAACATCAAACAGAGAACATTGTGATAAGGAGGGCTAGTGTCGCGACATTCAAGTTGTGAAGTCGCGACTTCCTCGACAGATCGCTAAGTATACATTTTCATACATTTCCAAGCTAGCATATGACAACAATGGTTGGCCTTAAAGCCCCAATTGACCATTTTACATATATGCATGCTCAATATGCAATTTTCAAACCATCAACACAATTTCCATCCATAACTATTAACAATTCCATCCATTCCCTACATTATTACTCAAAATTGACCATTTTCAACTTGAAACTAGATAATCCTAGGTACATGCCATTTTGACAAAATTAAAGAGCTATACAAACTTAGTTGAGCCGAAAGCTGTGATCTGGATGTTGACTTCACCTCCTAGGGCTTCAAGAATTACCAATGTAACATCCTAAACGTGGGCCTGCGCATTAAGGTGATAGTTTAATATGTTAAATTGAGATTCTAAGGATCGGGCTGGCTTTTTCATTAAATATGTGGATTCGGGTTTAAATTAGTGTTCTGGGTATTTTAAAGTGATATATTGGGCTTTAAAAATATGGGTTAGGTGGCTAATACATGGTGTTAGCTTATAATTTAAGTAGATAGTTAATTAAGTGACAAGCTGGGCTTGTGGCCCAAGGATTTGAGGAGCTTTAAATGGGCATAAGGTGGCATCATAAGGGGGAGGAGTTTGGGCCTAGTATGGCCACTTGGAGCCCAAATTTTAAGACAAAAATTCGGCACTTACAAGCCCTAGGAGTGGACGGCACACTAACTACAAAATAGGGATTTTAATTCTTTTATTTCTTGATAAATAGGAAGATAATGAAGAGAAAGATAAGGGCTATTTTTTTGAGGAGATAAGGATTGGGTTATCAGGTGAGATAAAGGCTATCAGGAGAAGGGAAGAGTTGGCCGAAATTCCAACTCTGTGTGTGGATGATATGCCAAAATTTCTCTATAAATAGGGAGTAGTATTCTTCAATTTTGATGATTCAAACCCTATTTTTCTCTCATTCTCTCGAAATTTCCAAGCCTTTCCTACGTTTCTCTTTTCTTTTTCTAAAAGCGAATTCCATTTGATTCATACTCTCATCTCACATAGCCGAACCTACAAGGAGGTTTACATTTCGAAGGTGCACCATAAGCCACATACTCCTTAGTAATTTGGCTGTCGATTTTCCTCTCTGCTTTTAGTAGCGAATCATCTCATTAAAAGCCTCCGTGTAGATTTGGTGGAAAAGTCAAGGTAGGAAGGTGACGTTGTCTTAGGGATTTTCGGGATTCGACAAATAAGGCTCTACGTTAGGGATAATAGATTTTCGCGGTAGCCAGGTGTGTAATACCTCTCCACCATCTAGATCTGCCTATTATTGTATGTTCATGTGGTTTTTTTTTATGTTTTGATAAATGCCGAAATCTCGGTTTATTGATGCAAGCCCAAGGAGGGAAAAAGCGGATCCCCAGGTTAGTAAATAATCTGTTTAAATGTTATAAGTAAAATGCTCGTATGTGAATGCATGGGTTGGGTTGATGAAAGGAGGAAGTTATATGTTACATGTGTAGCGGCTAATGCCGTGAACTATTATACGGGCTTCGACCATTAAATGTTATACGGGCTTCGGCCATTATATGTTATAAGGGCTTGGCCATCATATGTGAATGAGCAAAGATGACCGCCATCATGGTGTGTAGTGGTGTGGGTCGATTGTAGAAATCCCCAATGGTGTGAGCGGTTGGTGCGGGGGTGTGTAGCGGATGGAAACCTAGGCAAGCAGGTTGGGCCTTGCATATTAATTGCTATTAATTTTATTATGATTATTACATTGTTTATTTTGTTTAATGGGCTTAAGGCCCAAACTCTAGTGGTGCATGAGGGTTGCACTTGAGTCTCGCGACTCACCCTTTAATTAACATTTCGGTGATAACTAGTGATTGGATGGGCTAGAGAGGAGCGCAAGGTGGCCGTGCGAGAAGAATATGTAGATTTGGCAAAAGAGACTCAAGTTTTATTTTATATTTTAATTAATGGACTTCAAACCTCGTTGTAATAAGGCCATGGGCTATTATGTTTTATTATGGGCTTCTATTACTTTAAGTCGTTTGAGCTTTTTATTTTAATTAAAAGGCATGTATTTAAGTTTGGATTTTACTTTACTTAAGCATATTCTATATAAAACATATTTGAGCTTTTAGAAAATGCGCATGTTTCGATAAAATTTTCTTGGTGACATACCGATCCGGTTGTAGTGTTTGGTAGGGTGTGGGGTGTTACAAATTGGTATCGAGGCCTTATTCAAAACTTCGGCTCTAGGGGTTTTTCTACTCAAAACATTTTCTAAAGATGGGCTTTTGAAATATACATGTTTTAAATAATAACAGTCATTAGCTCAAGATGGCACTGCGTCTCGGCCCATGTCCGCGGTAAGTACTCGAACCATTGTGTGATATTTATATATGTGGGCTTAGTGGGCCTAGTGGGACGTAGACTAAGCTAGAATTAGAACTTGATGGACTCTAGGCTTAGCTTAAACCACTTCTTAAAATTCATAAAACTTAATTTCCTTGAACAAACTGTTAACGAGCCGCAAGGCTGGGTGTGTGTAAATCACACGCATGTCTAGGAAGGATCCGGAAGAGCACGGTATTTAAGCGATCCTAGTGACTCACCTCCTCTTTCTTTGGAATCCTACAGTGCGTGGTATTTGTTCACCTTAGTCGAGTTAGGGTGTGGCAATAGGCATACTCATGTCAGGAGTGGATCCGGAAGAGCCTGGTATTTAAGCAGTCCTAGCGACTCACCTCCTCTTCACTAGAATCCTACCTGGTGCGTAGTGACTATTCATCCTAGCTACGAGGGTTGGTTGATGGGCTAAACCTTATGATTAAAACCCGAAAGGGACCAACCACCCTATTTTGAAAAAAAAAATCCCAAGGTTTTGTAAAATTTTGAAAACATTTTTGATTTGTGAAAATTTCTGATAACAACATCAAAGTTTGTAAAATTACCAAATTACCCTTGATCTGTAAAATGACCAAATTATCTCTGGATTTTAAAATTATCGAAATACCCCCGAATTTCAAATTTACCGAAATACCCTCAGATTTTAAAATTATCGAAATAACCCTAAATTTCAAATTTATCAAAATACCCCCAGATTTCAAAATTATCGAAATACCCCAAAATTTCAAATTTACCGAAATACCCCCAGATTTCAAAATTACCGAAATACCCCCAGATTTTAAAATTACCGAAATACCCCCGAATTTCCAAATTACCGAAATACCCATAAAATAAAAAAATTACCAAGATACCCTTACGTCACAAAATCACCAAAGACCTTATTTTGGAAAATTATGAAAATACCCCTGTAGGATAAAATTACGAAAATACCCCTAGGTAGTGAAAACAACAACAACAGCAACAACGACAACACTTTTCTGTAATGAACGCGAGTTCATGAATGTTGATGATTGAACTTGAGACTGTATTGTGAATGCGAATTCGAAAGAACCACTTTTAAAACTATTATTCATAAGACTGTTAGTGGTTAACTAGTGGAAGAAAATTAATAATCCATAAAATTCTTAATTAGATAAACGTCAATTAGAGGAATGAGTTCAAGGGGTCGAGGACGTCCGCCGCGTGGACATGGTAGGGGTAGAATGACCGCATCAGAGCCAGTAGGGTCTGCCCACGGGTCGGGAAACGAGATGCCAAAATTATCGGTTGTAGAAGGAGAATTTCGGGATGAGGCGCCTATAGATAATGCTGTATCTCAGGCAATGTTGAGGGTTTTAGAGAGGGTTGCTGGAGTAGGCATGGGCACAGGAGCCCAAAAATCTATGCCAGAACGGCTTAAGGCCAATGGAGTAGAAGTGTTTAGGGGAGTTTCTGGGGTAGCTCCTAACACAGCTGAGTACTAGATGGAAGCGACTGAGTGCATAATGGATGACTTAGACTTCACAGTAGAGGAAAAGTTGAAAGGGGTCGTGTCTCTCCTCCGAGATAAGGCCTACCAGTGGTGGCTCACGATGAAATAAGGCACTGTCGCAGATCGAATTGACTGGGACTTCTTTAAGCAGTCATTTTAGCGGAAGTATGTTGGGGCCAGCTATATAGATGCCCAAAGGAAGGCATTCCTGAACCTGGTACAGGGAAGTAAGTCTATGGCCGAATATGAGGTCGAGTTCCTACGCTTGAGCCGTTACGTTCGAGGATTGGTAGCAATAGAGTATGAACATTGTGTTCGGTTTACGGATGGGCTGAGAAATGAGTTAAGGGTTCTGATAGCACCGCAACGGCAAAGGGTTTTTGCTATTTTGGTAGATAAGGTTAAAATAGCTGAAAAAGTGAAAGCAGGTTGAGAGGCAAGAAAGGGATAAGGATCGGGTAAGAATAAGAGGAGTTTTGGGTCAAGAGCATCGGGAATTTCGGAAGAGGCCTAGGGTGATGGGCGATTCGTGCTCGATGAGTCGAACGGACATGTTCTACATGTGGCAAGGCGCACCATGGAAATGCAGAGTGAAGACGGATGGGTGCTTTAAGTGTGGATCCACGAACACACGATTAAGGATGTCCCCGGATGGATCGCGGGCGACCGGTGGGCCGAGTGCGATCAAGTGAGAGAGGTGATCATCCGGACCAAGGGGTGGTGCGGTAGAGGAGGAAATGGGGCTGGTCGAGGTCGTGGAGCACTGGCGGAGGTGCAGTAATGTAAAGGCTAGGCAGCCGGGTCTAGTTTATGCAGTTCATCGACAGGAGGATGGTGACTCACCGGATGTCATAACCGGTACGTTTCTTATAGCTGACAGCCCTTTTCTTACTTTGATTGATACTGGGTCAACCCACTCCTATATTGCATGTTCGATATCTGAGACCTTAAGTATAGATCCTGAAACAACTACTAAGAAGATGATCGTGGTTAGTCCCTTAGGACAATCTAGGGTAGTGAACAAGCTGTTTAGGGATATACCTTTAGAGACTCAAGGGGTAGTGTTTCTGACAGACTTAATGGAATTGCCATTCGGAGAGTTCGATCTTATCCTAGGAATGGATTGGTTATCAAAGCATCATGCTAAATTGGATTGTGGGACTAAGCGCATGGTGTTAAGTACCCCGGAAGGCGGGGAGATGATTGTGTTAGGAGAAAGAAGGAATTATTTGTCCAACGTAGTGTCGGCCTTGAAAGCTGTAAAGATGATTCGGAAGGGATGCAACGCCTTTTTAGCTTTTATTAGTGCTTTGGATACTAAAGAGGTGACTGTCGATAAGGTTCGAACAGTCAAGGATTTCGTAGACGACTTTCCGGAGGAGTTGCCAGGATTACCCCCAGATTGCGAGGTGGAATTTGAAATAGAACTACTCCCGGGTACAGCTCCGGTATCAATTGCTCCTTATCGAATGGCGCCGAAGGAACTGGTGGAGCTCAAAGCTCAGATTCAGGAACTGTTGGACCGTGGGTTTATTCGATCGAGTGTGTCTCTATGGGGAGCACCGGTCCTATTCGTGAAGAAGAAGGACGGATCCATGCGTTTGTGCGTGGATTATCGTCAACTGAATAAGTTGACGATTAAAAATAAGTACCCATTACCAAGAATCGACGATTTGTTCGACCAGCTCAAAGGAGCTTCGATCTTTTCTAAGATTGATCTCAGGTCGGGATATCATCAGTTAAAGGTGAAGGAAGGAGACATTCATAAAACGGTATTTAGAACACGCTACGGTCATTACGAGTTCTTAGTAATGCCATTCAGTATGACGAACGTGCCAGCAGCATTTATGGATATGATGAATCGGGTGTTTCAGCCATACCTTGATCGGTTCATCGTAGTGTTTATCGATGATATATTGGTTTATTCCAAGTCTGAAGAGGAGCATGATGCACATCTTCGAGTGGTGTTGCAAATTCTGAGGGAAAAGTAGCTGTACGTAAAGTTCAGTAAGTGTGAGTTCTGGCTGAAGGAGGTGACTTTTCTAGGGCATATAGTTTCCGCAGAGGGGATTAGGGTAGACCCTCGGAAAGTTGAAGCTGTGTTAAATTGGAAACCGCTGAAAATTGAGGTGGAAATTTGAAGTTTCTTAGGATTAGCGGGATATTACCGAAGGTTCGTTGAGGGGTTCTCTTCAATAGCGGCACCATTAACTAAGTTGTTGAGGAAGGGAGTATCTTTTGTGTGGACTGACAAACAACAGGAGAGCTTTGAGAAGCTGAAGAGAATTTTGATGGAAGCGCGGTGTTAATTCAAATTGAGGTAGGAAAAGAATTTATCGCTCATTGTGATCGTCACACATGTGTTTAGGGTGTGTGTTGATGCAGGATGGAAAAGTTGTGGCATACGCGTCTCGACAGTTGAGACCGCATGAGTTGAACTACCCTACGCATGACTTGGAATTGTCTGCGGTAGTGTTTGCTCTGAAGATTTGGAGGCACTACCTGTACGGGGAAAAGTCAGTAATTTACACCGACCATAAAAGTCTGAAGTATCTCCTTACTCAGAAGGAGTTAAATTTATGACAACGTAGGTGGATCGAGCTCTTGAAGGACTATGATTGCTCGATTGAATACCATCCCGACAAGGCGAATGTGGTGGCAGATGCGTTGAGTAAAAAGGTGATAGCAGACCTAAGGGCGATGTTCGCTCATCTTAGTTTGTATGAGGATGGTAGCCTGGTAGCTGAACTACAAGTAAGACCTATGTGGACGAGTCTAATCAAGGAGAAGCAAATTTTGGATGATGTCTTGAGTATTCAAATCCGACAAGTGCAAGAGGGTGAAGTAGAGGATTATAGTCTGAACAATGATGGAGTTTTGTGTTTTCGTGGGAAGGTTTGTATGCCAAAAGATGAGGAGCTAAGGCAGATGATTCTTCGGGAATCGCATAGTAGCCCCTATGCTATGCATCCTGGAGGAGTTAAGATGTATCGAGATTTGCGAGAATAGTTCTGGTGGTCAGGTTTGAAGCAAGAAGTTACGGAATATGTGGGAAAGTGTTTGACCTGTCAGCAGGTGAAGGTGGAACATCAGCTGCCTTCGAGATTGTTGCAGCCGATAAAGATCCCGCAATGGAAATAGGAGTGAATCACAATGGATTTTGTTAGTGGGTTACCCCTTACACCCACCAAGAAAGATGCAATTTGGGTAATTGTGGATCGGCTGATGAAGTCTGCTCATTTCATACTGATTCGGGTCGACTACTCTTTGTAAAAGTTGGCTAAGTTGTACGTGGCTGAGGTTGTAAGATTACATGGTGTGCCGGTGTCGATCATATCGGATAGGGACCCTAGGTTCACTTCACGATTTTGGAGGGCTCTTCATCAAGCAATGGGAACAAGGTTAGACTTCAGTACCGCTTTTCATCCACAGTCTGATAGTCAGTCTGAGAGGGTAATTCAGATCTTGGAGGATATGCTAAGGGGTTGCATCATCGATTTTAGGGGTAGTTGGGAAGAGCATTTACCCTTGGCTGAATTCACATACAATAATAGCTATCAAGCTAGTATTCAAATGGCACCGTATGAAGCATTATATGGAAGGAGATGTCGTACCCCAACTTGTTGGACGGAGTTAGGTGAACGTCAGGTATTGGGTCTTGAACTAGTTTCGAAAACGGAGGAAAAAGTTAAGTTAATACAGGCTCGATTGAAGGAAGAATCTGATCGGCAAAAATCTTATACGGATCTTAAGCGGTAGGAGGTAGAATTCGCAGTAGGAGATCAAGTCTTCTTAAAGGTTTCTCCATGGAAAAAGGTAATGAGGTTTGGATGAAAGGGTAAGCTAAGTCCTCTGTTTATTGGGCCTTATCGGGTGTTAGAACGTGTGGGCCTAGTGGCTTATCGTTTGGAGTTGCCTTCAGAGTTGGAGCAGATACATGACGTGTTCCATGTCTCGATGCTGAGACGTTATCGATCTGATCCATCGCACATAGTGCCAGTTGAAGAAATTGAAGTAAGGCCAGATTTATCTTTTGAGAAGGAACCAGTACGAATTTTAGATTGAGACGTAAAAGTGTTGAGAAGGAAGTTCATTCCTTTGGTCAAAGTCTTGTGGAGAAACCACGACGCAGAAGAGGTGACGTGGGAACCGGAGGAGGTTATGCGACAGCAATATCCCCATCTTTTCTGATCAGGTAAATTTAGAGGCCGAAATTTATTTTAAAGGGGGTAGAACTGTAACATCCTAAACGTGGGCCTGCGCATTAAGGTGATAATTTAATATGTTAAATTGAGATTCTAAGGATCAGGCTGACTTTTTGATTAAATATGTGGATTAAGGTTTAAATTAGTGCTCTGGGTATTTTAAAGTGATATATTGGGCTTTCAAAATATGGGTTAGGTGGCTAATACATGGTGTTAGCTTATAATTTAAGTAGATAGTTAATTAAGTGACAAGCTGGGCTTGTGGCCCAAGAATTTGAGGAGCTTTAAGTGGGCATAAGGTGGCATCATAAGGGGGAGGAGTTTAGGCCTAGTATGGCCACTTAGATCCCAAATTTTAAGACAAAAATTCGGCACTTACAAGCCCTAGGAGTGGACGGCACACTAGCTACAAAATAGGTATTTTAATTCTTTTATTTCTTGATAAATAGGAAGATAATGAAAAGAAAGATGAGGGCTATTTTTTTTGAGGAGATAAGGATTGGGTTATCAGGTGAGATAAAGGCTGTCAGGAGAAGGGAAGAGTTGGCTGAAATTCCAACTCTGTGTGTGGATGATATGCCAAAATTTCTCTATAAATAGGGAGTAGTATTCTTCAATTTTGGTATTCTGAAACCCTATTTTTCTCTCATTCTCTGCCGAAATTTCCAAGCCTTTCCTACAGTTTCTCTTTTTCTTTTTCTAAAAGCTGAATTCCATTTGATTCATACTCTCATCTCACATAACCGAACCTACAAGGGAGGTTTCTGTTTCCCGAAGGTGCACCACAAGCCACATACTCCTTAGTAATTTGGCCTGTCGATTTTCCCTCTCTGCTTTTAGTAGCCGAATCTGTCTCATTAAAAGTCTCCTGTTCCGATTTGGTGGAAAAGCCGAAGGTAGGAAGGTGACATTGTCTTAGGGATTTTCGGGATTCGACAAATAAGGCTCTACGTTAGGGATAATAGATTTTCGCGGTAACCAGGTGTGTAATACCTCCCCACCATCTAGATCTACCTATTATTGTATGTTCATGTGTTTTTTATGTTTTGATAAATGCCGAAATCTCGATTTATTGATGCAAGCCCAAGGAGGGAAAAAGCGGATCCCCAGGTTAGTAAATAATCTGTTTAAATGTTATAAGTAAAATGCTTGTATGTGATTGCATGGGTTGGGTTAATGAAAGGAGGAAGTTATACGTTACATGTGTAGCGGCTAATGCCGTGGACTGTTATACGGGCTTCGGCCATTAAATGTTATATGGGCTTCGGCCATTATATGTTATAAGGGCTTCGGCCATCATATGTGAATGAGCAGCATGACTGCCATCATGGTGTGTAGTGGTGTGGGTCTATTGTAGAAATCCCCAATGGTGTGAACGGTTGGTACGGGGGTGTGTAGCGGATGGAAACCTAGGCAAACGGGTTGGGCCTTGCATATTAATTACTACTAATTTTTATTATGATTATTACACTGTTTATTTTGTTTAATGGGCTTAAGGCCCAAACTCTAGTGGTGCATGAGGGTTGCACACTGAGTCTCGTGACTCACCCTTTAATTAACATTTCAGGTGATACCTAGTGATTCGGACTGGGTTGGAGAGGAATACAAGGTGGCCATGCAGAAGAATATGTAGATTTGGCAAAAAGAGACTCAAGTTTTATTTTATATTTTTAATTAATGGACTTCAAACCTCGTTGTAATAGGGCCATGGGCTATTATGTTTTATTATGGACTTCTATTACTTTAAGTCGTTTAAGCTTTTTATTTTAATTAAAAAGGCATGTATTTAAGTTTGGATTTTACTTTACTTAAGCATATTCTATATAAAACATATTTGGGCTTTTCTGAAAATGCGACATGTTTCGATAATTTTTTTCTTGGTGATATACCACATTCGGTTGTAGTGTTTGGGCCAGGTGTGGGGTGTTACAACCAATACTTGCGCACGGTATAAATAAACCATAGGTTGAGCGATAAAGCTCAATGGTACTTTCATGATTAAAAATAATATAACATAAACATTAATAATTTGTCACAATAAACTTAATGACTATCTAAAACATGTTGTCTAATTCCAAAGAATTCTATTAACATATGAGCATATGAACATACATTTAGCAATTGGCAAAACCAATCCATTCAACATAGTAATAAAATTGACCACTTTAAGTTGCTTACCAAATACCTATCTCTAAGCCATACATGAACCACACATTTATGTCCTTGACATTACGCCATTTAATTCCATGTTCATTCAATATTAGTAAATCATTTAACTTATCATTCAAATCCCTTTATAGAGTCTATCGACTCATTCATATTCGTTTCGGCTTCCAGGGCTCATTTTCAATTTGATCACGTAATAGTTTACATGTCATCTCTATTATGAACCACATATACACACAATATGCCAATTTCATCATCATTTCATAACCTTTTTTCTACTCTTGTCATCCCAAGTTTCCCGAAAATGATGACTATTACAATATACACAATTTACCATCCCGGGTGGTCTGGCAACAATGTTCACACTATTTAATATTCTACCATCTCGGATGGCCTGAAAATGATGACTTTCGCTATTTTTACATTTTACCATCTAAAGTGGCTCGGCAACAATGATTTCCACAATTTTTCATATTCTACCATCCCAGATAACCCATCAACAATGGTTTTCTATATATAGTTATTCTACCATTCCGGATAGTCGGAGATGATGGTTTTCATCTTAAGGCATGCCAACTAACTCAATAGTACACGAGACCATTAGTAGGATAGCACTGAACCAATACACATTATAACCACATATCACAATTTATAACAGTCTCATATATGCTACATTCAATCCAATCCCATCCATATAACATAAACACATTCCATCTCATCATCAATCCATTTCATACGTCACATATTATTTAGCAATTCCTATCACATATCACATGTCAATTCACAATCTCGACATTCGATATCGTCGCACAATTCAATTCGAGTCAAGTAATAGTCTTACCTTAATAGTTAATATGTAACAAACATGTATGTGTATGCATATAAATTGATCGATCTCAAATCATAAAAATATAAACTAGGATTTCGTGTCACTCGTCGACAACTTTCTCTTTTCATTTCCCTCTCGACGGCTCAACGTCATCTTTAGCTACATATAGTCATACAATATATTAAAAAAAAATCAATTTCCATCCAATTTACAATTGAATACAAAGTCAAGCATATTTTGCATTTTTCTCAATTTAGCCCCTGAACTCGAGACAAGCATAACTTTCGATATAAAGATTTGGATTAAAATTCGATTTCACATTTACTCATTATGGACCTTATACTTTCTATTCCCAACAAAATTTCATAATAGATTTTTATTTTATTCAATTTGATCCCTAATGTAACAAAGATGACAATCAAGCTTATTAATCTTTACAATTTAGTCTTTTACATAATCTAAGCCTAATTTCTATCAATTTCAAGTCTAATTCTTCAAGTTCTCAACAATGGTAACTTATCACAATTTTACCAATTTAACAAATTACTACACGAGCTAGCTAAATCAAGCTCCCATGATTCAATTTCCATAAATTCAAAGAAAAATAGCTAGGAACTTACTTGAAATTAATGTTGAATATTCAAGGGTTTCAAAAAAAAAATTCTTTGGGCTTTTAATGGTGGACGATTGAAATGGAGAAGATGATCCTTCTCTCCACTTAATTTTGGCTTATATAGCATGGTTAATTTATATTAATATTAACTAACTTAATTAACTAAGTCTAATTAATACTAATCATACTTAAGTTAAACTAATAACATCCACCATTATCATCTACTAACTTCTATTTTAAATTGGTTTATTAACCATTTTAGTCCTTTGGATAATTGCTATTTAAGTCCTCAAGCCTTTTTCCTAATTAAAACTCTATAATGATTGAACTTTTACAATTCAATCCCTAAGCCTTAATTACTCACATTTTCGGCTAACTTACTTAACCAATTTTCAATATATCAATGTAACACCCAACCAATAGTTCGAAAGATCGACCCTTCTAGATTTCAACTAACAATGTATGCAAAATAATTTAATAACCATTCAACAGTTCCATAGTGTTTAGCCAAAGTTACAATATATACATATATAACAACTTTTGATAATACTAATCTTTAATAGAAATCTATCAATTTAGCCTCATGCATATAATTACAATTTGAACTAAGTTTAAAGACTACAAGTTGCCAGATATCTACACATGTTACAAAATGAAAAGGGACATTCTTACACTAGACTTTGAAAACATTGACTTAGTTCCCTTTTTCCTACAAACAACAGTTCAGAATACCTGAAACAAAGGAGATAAACATGGTAAGTTCATAAAGAACGTAGTGAGTTCTATAATAAAGTTACTTCCATTTTTATTTAAAATTTAAGAATTTGCCACTGATTTCGCTTAGAAAAAACTTGTGCATTTATATTTCACAACTTATGACTGGGCTTGAACAACACAAAGGCGCAGTACATAATGCATGAGAACTTCCTCCTGTGAAAAGTCATGAAGCATATAGTCTCTTCGACAGACTTGTTGCATATGAGTGGAGAGAAAGTTGTTTTGAATTAACTTGGCGGACAATCTTGTATACACTTTCGTGCGGATTTCTAAATGAGGATTCTTATATGCGAACTCGTGAAAGAGGATTCATAGATATGGCAGACTCATACATGCGGATTCATAAAAAAAGATTCATAGATACAGCGGTGGACTCATACATGTGGATTGCGCTGTAAAATTCGTATGGTGAAATCCCACATATAACTTTGACGTAAAACTTAAAGAACAAGTCCGACGGACTTTCATAAGTTTCATATGCCATGGTCATAGACTTGCTTATAAACATGAGGCTTTAAGCCTTAGACTCCATGGAGTTTCCTACTTGAAAGAGCCCACGTAGGGTTATCATAAACATGTGCATATATATCTCTATACAATCCAACCAAACCTTCACAAAATCAAATATCATGCACATACATTTTTCGTACAACCTGCCCGGACCTCTACAAAACCAATAACATGTAGCATAAGGTGCACAACATGACATTTCTTCAACTTTCATCCACCATATACCTCTACACTCTACATATCATTAGTTTTTATGTGTAACATCCTAAGTATTCGAGTATCATTATGTTGTTAAATGTTAGTTCGGGTTTACTTGGAGTTAGAATAATAATATTAGTTAAGTGTAATTTAGAGTAAAGAAATTAAGTGATCTTGAGACTTAAATTAATTAAGTACTAAAAGATGGCATAAGATGAGTTAATGGCATAGTGGTGATGGCGCCATAAGTTGGACATGAGGGAAGGAGTTGAATCACCTAGCATGCAATTAGGAATTTTATCTTTTGCTTTAGTCTATGCATGTGTCGGCAAGGAGATAAGGATAGGATGAGTTGTATTATTTTATTTTGGTAAGAAGATTAAGGTTTTGGAAAGCTAAAGATAAGGGCTTGAATTGGGGATTATGTTTCATCAACTTAAGGAAAAGGAGGGAAAAAGGCTTAAGTGTAGGAAGATGTTTTGAAACTTCCTAATGGCCATTTGACCATTGTATTTGACTGACATTGAGGCTAAGGGGGTGGCGGTTTTGGTTGAGAGGATGGTAAGCTTGGATGTTAGGAAAACCCTTTTCATTTTGGTCATTTTTGGCTTAGGCTTAGTGTATTTTTCTTTTCATCTATTTTTCTCTCTAGCCGAATTTTACCAAATACATTGAGGAAACTATAGCCATTTCTTTTACCATTCTTTCTTTTTGATCATTTGATCACTTCTTTGCCAACTATTCCTCCTAATGCCGAAACCATTATCATACAAAGAAGGCTAATCCTTTTTCTTTTTCCTTTACAAAATCGAATGCACCTTTCTTTTAAATTAAGTTCTCTTTTCTTCTCCTTTCTTTCTCTCTTTCTCTCTTGAAACCGAACCATACCATTCTATTTCCCTATTCTTCATTTTCTTCTTCATTACAATTTTCTTCAATTCTTTCATCCATGGTCGAATGTAATTTGCTCTTGTGACAAAATTTCTTCATTTTCTTTTACCACAACCGATTTCCTTTAATCATAACCGAATTCTTCGTACTCAATTATCTTTCCAATTGTGGATATTAGTGAGATTTTTGAGGGTAGAAACTCAAGGTGATCTTGAGTATTTTTTTTTTCAAACTTTGGAATCGATTTCAAGAATCAAGGTAAAGTGATTTTCTTTTAAGGATTCTTATTTATTTAGTATAGTTAGTTATTAATCGATTTCGTTTTAGGGACACAATCGCTCGATCGATTCTCGTGGAACAAAGACAAATCGTGGTAAGCCAAATCTAAAATCTTATAAACGTTAGTCATATTTCGATACTAATAAATCGGACTAATAATCTTATGTCTTTAGAGACATTCAAGATAGGCGTAAAAGGGCGATCCATAGCTTTGAAAGAGGGCGGTTCCTAAATCCCTAATTATAAACAAAGGTTTGTTTTGAATCCGGATTTTTCACCGGGTTGCGACCTTCAACCGAGGAGAATCAATTGTTCGAGGTTATTCGTACTCCCGAGCCTTTGTACGTTCGTGGATTCTCATCAGGCAACGAATCAATAAACGAGGAGAAACCAAAAGTAGAAGTGGTTCAAAATCAAAGGGGTAAGGATTTAGATCGTATACCAATAGTGTATTTTTGATAAATGATAGTGTTCTAATGGTTCGTATTACGTTTAGGTGTTGACGAGCGGGAAGGTTTAGTACTCACAATATCAAGGTGTGTAACTTCACACTTATCTCGGGTTAGATGTCATACCGTAGTATTGAGCAAAATCGTAAAAATGACAAAATCGGTACAATACGAAATAATTAGTATTTTGGTGAAATTTCATGAAAATGGTTAAAAATGTGAAAATTACGAAAATGCCCTCGATGAATAGATGGTAAAATGTATATTAAATGTCTTATGTGTAAATGGGCCAAAGATGTGTTAGATCGTAAAATAGGCCGATAAGTTTGCTAGTTAGTAAAATGGGCCGATAAGTATGCTAGTTAGTAAAATGGGCCAAAATCTTTGATAGATAGTAAAATGGGTCAAAATCCCTGATAAATAGTAAATGGGCCGAAATCTCTGCTAGATCGATAAATGGGCCGAAATCCCTGATAAATAGTAAATGGGCCAAAATCTCTGCTAGATCGTTAAATGGGTCGAAATCCCTGATAAATAGTAAATGGGCCGAAATCTTTGCTAGATCGATAAATGGGCCGAAATCTCTGCTAGATCGTTAAATGGGCCGAAAACCCTGACAAATTGTTAAATGAGCCGAACTCTTTGCTAGATCATTAATTGGGCCTAAGATGCTAAATTGCTAAATAGGCTAAATGTTATTTTGTAATTTTTGGGCCTTAATAAAAACTTGAAATATTGACTCATATGTAAATTGGGCCTTTTTGATAAAATCATCATATGTACATAGACTATTTTGCATACATGTTGCATGGGTTGGGATTAACGATGAAGAGAAGAAAGGCCTGTTGCCAAAATCTAGTTCGGTGGCTCTGCCACAAATATTTTAAATGGCTCATTGCCTCTAGTTCGGTGGCTCTGCCACAAATATTTTAATGGCTCAATGCCTCTAGTTCGGTGACTTTGTCACAATCTAGTTCGGTGGCTCTGCCACAAATATAAAATGGCTTTATGCCTACGATTGGTGTGTTTGATGGGTTGACTTGATCCCCATGGTGTGACAGCTTGGTAGTGCGGTGGTGTGTAGCGGATGGAAATTAGGTTTGGGTGGGAAATTTCATTATTTGCATGCATCTCATTATTTATATTGTTAAACCTGTTGATGGGCTTAAGCCCAAAATAATGACTTGATGATCTGGCCCAGTGGATAAAGTAAGTAAGTTATACACTGAGTTCTGAGTAACTCACTCCCTCAAATTTTTCATCTCAGGTAATGGAAATTGATGTGGACTTGGGCCGAGGATGACTTCGTGGAGGCCATACTGCAAACATGAGTTTAATAAACTTTGAACTATTAATAAGTACTTTCTTTAAATTGCTATTTTGGGTATGATGTAATAAGGCCTCTATTATTATTTTATGGATTTTTATGTGTGGTTGGTTAAAAATTTTGTTTTGGATATTTTAATATGGGTTTGTGATTATTATAAAATGTTTACTTAAAATAATTTGGGTTTTCAAACATACGAGAATTTTTAACTATTCTTATTTCTCAAATACATCAAACTTAGAATTATTTCTCTTGGTTTTTATTAAACTCTAATTTCAAAATGGTTTTGAAATACCGTTTCACCTAAATTACTAAGATAGTTCGATCTGTGAAACAAACCAAATCTAGTCTTAATGCATAGACCGGGTTTGGGGTGTTACATTATGATTGACATATAACAAGCATTTAACTAACATATTGTTAACAACGCAACATAGATCATACCAAACATATCACCTATTAGACCATTTCAATGATGGTCTCTCTAGTACTTACTTTACTAGAGATAGTTCATCAAAACAAAAAACTTATACATACAATCAGACATACATCTGTAGATTATTAATTTGTATGCTTTGACTGTACAACAAACATTCCATAATAATTCGACTTCTCATCATCACTAGAACATGAAGTCAAACATACACAACAATAAAATACTAATACATAAAATAAACAATGAGGGTTTGAGTTCAAAAACTCACCAACAAGATACCTAGGGTTGACACAACTTACACTTGCTTAGCTTTCCCTTTATTACTTGGGTCTCCTCCTTCTTGGTTAGTTAAGCATAACAACCATACAAAGATCAAAACGAAGACAATGTAAGAAAACCTTATTTCATATGCATGCATAGGAGCTTTAAATGATAACGACTTAAATCATCACAGTTCAAAATAAATAAATTATGTTGAAATCCTTAGATTTTTCCTTTCTTTTATTTTATCAAAAGGTATGAAAGAGAAAGAGTTAGAAAGATTACCAGATTGCTAAATTTTCAATTATTTAGGCTAACACCCTAGTTTCTTCCCTTTATGCAAACCGCTCCTAAATTTCTTTTCTTATAGCATAAACCAAAGAAGAAGATGGAAGAAAGAAAATGAATAACAGAATGAAAGAATGTTCTCGAGAGAATGATATCTATCCCTATATAACCTTTTGGCACTCGATCATCAAAACCAATTAATCAGCATCAAAATTAATGTTCCTCATCATAATGTCCTACTAAAGAAAATACCTTAATTCTAATGTAACGAGACTAATAGTTGAAATCTAACCAATTACCAAATTAGTTAGCAAGATTCACGTAATTACATTAAGACCCTCATAAACATAAAGTTTTATGATTAGATACCCAGAATTATTTTTGTACTTATCATTTAACATTTCCAGTTGTGACAATCAATATAGTAACTTTGTAAATATTCCTATTTAATATTTATGGAAACAATGTTCCAAAATTGTATTTTTCGACACCACTGGAAACCATGTCGTTACAATCCATCTTTTCAAATTTCATCTTAGTTGGTTCATCCTTGCCCTTTTTTCTTTTCTTTCTTGACCTGTCAGACATTACTTTAACTTAAGGTGGTTGAATTGAGTAATTAGCTTTAGGTCAGAAAATTTTTCCAAATAGGTTTTCCTTTATTGTCGTAAACAAGGTACTTGTGTTTTACATACCAAAAAAATATAATCTCAACTAGTTGTAGTTCAAGTCAACTATATGTTGGTCCTCTTTATGTACTACTTCAAATCTATCATTACCATTCCAAGGAAGTTTGCAATATGTTGATTCTTTCATGTTTTTCTCCAACCTTGCAATGCTTTTAGTGAGATTTCAATCCTCCATTTTTCTACCCAACTTACCTTAACATGCATTGTGGTTATCATTAGAACTTAGGTTTTCTAGCATGTTAGCGATGGAATTTCATCTTGCATGCAAAATCCAATCATTAAATGCTTTTGCCAAGTTATTGTTTACAACATCACACTTCAAGGAGCCATCAAAGTAGACTTTAGTCCAATATTGAGTAGGAGTCTCTAGTAGGCTATATCGATTGAAATGGCTCACATTACTTTTAACTTCTACAACTTGCTATCAAAAGCTTCATTTTAATCCTTTCATTTCTTCTGCCAATTTGAATAAATGTGTACTGCACACAATCTATTATCAACTTGTGGATAATAATTAATAAACAACTTCACAGAACCTTGTAACAATCATAAAAATAATAAAACAATTATTATAAGTAAACATTTATAATTTTGAACCAAACAAATGTGAATTGTAATAGAAAACATATCTTTTGTTGGTTTGACATTGTTGTTATACTCTCACTAATATAATACTCTATATTAACTAACAATTTCTTCAAAAGCCACCTTTATGGTGTTGCAAACTCCCTTTCAACCACTACCCATTTGGGAAAAAAAACACTATTCAAGCAAGTGAAAGCATCTAACTTTTGGCATCTTTTCCGATGACCACTAGTATCACCCCTTTTTTGGATTGCTTTAAAAAATCATCATTTTATTTCCAAAAAGTCTAAAACTCTCAAGCTTAACCATGGCACTCACCCTTTTCACGACGAACCCCTTCTCCCATCATATATTCTCGACGAAATAAAACAACATATCTTTTACTATATCTAGGCACCATTTATCCATTCAAGCTACTAGATCCTATTTCATTTCCACTACTAAAACTTGTTTACCTTCTACCATTGATTCTATCTCAACTGATAAACACCAAACACTTGCTACGTTGATAACTAATCTATCAACTCAAAACATCTGCCAATCTGAACCATCTCCACTACCATCCAACTCTCCAACTAACCAAATCGTGTCATCACTTTCTCTTAAAACCAAATTTTCAAGCCCAAAAAAGTTTTTGATTACTGACCTCACCTCTCTCCCACACCCGCCTCTTTAAACAAGTGACCAAATACTCATATTGGTAAGTAGACATCCAAGAGGAGTTTGATGCCTTAAAAAGAAATGAAGTTTGGACCCTTATTCCCTAATATCCAAATGCCAATGTAATTGAGTACAAGTGGATTATCATAATCAAGCAAAAGTCAAATGATTCAATAAAGCGTTATAGAGCTTGACTTGTTGCAAAAGGGTACAGTCAAAGTAAAGGTGTGGATTACCATTCTACTTTTAGTCATATAATTAAGTTGACAGCCATTTGCCTTGTACTATCACTTGTTGTTCAAAACTAATGGTCATTGCAATAGATTGATGTCAATTATGCCTTACTACAAGGATATCTTAATGAACAAGTTTATCTGAGGAGACCATCAGGTTTTGAAGACTCGAATCATCCTGTGTACGTTTGTCAATTAAGAAGATTGATATATTGATTCAAGCAAGCACCTTGACAATGCAACAAAGAACTCACCAAATTTCTACTGAAAATTGGCTTCAAACAATCGGCCTGTGATGCATCCTTATATATCCATGATGACTTTGGTATTTTAATTTATCTACTTGTCTTTGTAGATTTCATATTGTGACTAACAATAATTCAATAGTTGTTTAACATGTTATTACTTTTATTTCACAGAAATTTTCACTTAAAGAACTTGGTTCATTATTTTTTTTCTTGAGGATGACGTAAATACCAATTATATATGGTTTATTCTTGTCACAAATTAAATAAATTCAAGATATCCTAAATGACTTAGGATTGCAAGACAACAAAGGAATTCTTACTCTAATGAGCTCCTCTCACCATTACAAACTTTAAGATAAGTTTGACCCTATTTATGCCATTATATACCGACAAACTATTGGGAAACTCCAATATCTTTCCTTTACAATACATGATATTCTATTTGTTGTGAATAAACTTTCTCAGTTTATGTATGCTCTATCATACATACACTGGAAAGTAATGAAACACATTCTTTTGATACTTGAAACAAACCTTCAACTCTGTTCTTCGATTCATTCGTCATTCGGATCCAAAACTTTATATGTACTCAAATGTAGAATGAGTAGGTGATCAAACTGATTGTAGTTCGGTAACTGGTTTTATTCTTTATATTGGTTCAAATCTAGTAAGTTGGTCCTCAAAGAAACAACCTATCATTGTTTGATCCTCTAATGAAGCTGAATATTGAGCGATCATAGTTGCTACCTTTGAAACTCTTTGGGTTATAAGTTTGGTAAAAGAGTTCAAACTTCCATTATCTCATCATCTGGAAATCTTTTATGACAATCAAGGTGCAACATCTCATAGTCAGCATCCGATTTTGCATTGCAAAATGAAGCACCTTAAGGGAGATTCACATTTCGTCTGTGGTCATGTTCAAATAGAAAATTTAGATTTCACTCACATTTTCACTGCCAATCAAGTTGCTAATACACTTACCATAGCATTACCCAAAGCAACTTTCATGCTTAACCTCAACAAGTTAGATTGCTACTCTACGACCCCAAACTTGAAGGGGCATATCAAATGACCAATTCCTTAGACATTAGATTTCTTATTTAAATTTATTTGAATTGCACTCCTCTTTCTAGAAGTTTTGTTGATAGTTTGTTAACAATTTTTATGTATAAATAGATGCACATTCAAGGAATACCACACAGATCACTTTTATTTTTTGCATAAATTTGTTCACTTCTTTACTCTAAATTTTAATATTATGAACTACTACCCTAATTAGTACATACAACAAGTCATCGCACTGGATCTATTATTTTTTAATAAAAAACAATTATATTTGGAAAGAAAAATAAATTTAAACCTTTTAAAAATAAAGTAGTTTTAAGTAATTTTCTATTTTAGCTTATAATTATTTATTAAAATTTAAAAATCATAAATACTCCTTAATTGATTTGGTATTAAGGTAACATTTTATTTGAAGCTTCCTCTCATGTATTAGTTTGATATTAGTTAGCCCTCCGAAATCCTAGACTTTTTAATTTTATGATGTTAAGTTGCACCATTATGTATAATTATTATATTTTTAAAAGTGAAAGTTACCGAATAAATGATTATATATATATATATATATATATATGATAAAAAAGAGAAGCTTAGTAATTTGGTCAGCACATTGTCTTTGACTCTCGATTAGGTCTTTTTGATAAGTGTATGTGTCTTCATCTGTTTTAAAGTTTAAGTTTAATGCTATTCGAGTTGGGATGGTATTCAAGTAAAGCCATCCCAACAATGATGATTCGATCTTAATCCAAACCTTTTTGGACTACTTGTTGAATATAATACTCTTAAAAAATCAATTCAAATGGGTTTACTAATAAGTATTTTAAGGAAACTTGTTAAGGTTAGATAGATTAGTTATACTAATACTCTCATATTAAATGGAGTAGTTGATAATTGATTTGATAATTTCAAGTAAAACCCTATTTTGAAAGCTAAATTATGAATTCTAGGCAATATTGATTACCAAACCTCAAAAGATAGTAGGTTTGGTTGGATGTTGGTGTCTAGTTCATTCAAGTGAAAAAGCCTTAGAAGCTACAACCTACGAAAGATGATACCATAATGCATAAGGTTGGCATAAGAAAAATGTGTCCAGTTTCTACATTTAAAAAATAATATTTAATCATTAATCCCTCAGGTCTACTTAATTTGGTCAGGGGGATAGCAATGAACAAATTACTATGGTTGCAAGGAAGTGTTGGATTCTTTTGAAGCCAAACTACCTCTTCCGGTATAGCTGGTGTGTCTCAAACTCAATACAATTGATCCTAAAAGCTCATGATTTCTATTCTTTTAATGTTTCTCAATGATGAATGTGATCTAGGGTAACCCTTAATTCCAATATTTAAACAAATAGTTCCTATCGTTTTCCATATGTATTTTATATTCAGATGGCCCATCCATTCCATTATTTTACACTCACCATATTTTCTTTTTGGATCTCTGTAATGTGTTAGGGAGACGTTGCCTTACACTACTAATCATTATAATAAGTTATTTGATTTTCCAACTAAAATAATATTATTTTAATCTCTATTTAATCTTTCATTTCTTTTAGCTTTTAAATTTGTTTTGTTTATCAAATCACCCTAAAATAAACAGAAAAATAACATTTGTTAACTTTGTTCACGTTAGCAATTTTAAATTTTTAAATTTTCAAAAAATTATACAATTTTACTTATTAAAATTATAAGAAAAAGTATAAAATAAATTAGTTGCTAATAGGCATACACATTGGCTGTCACGTAAATGGCACGTCAACAACCTTAATAAACGTTAATTTTTTCATCCATTTTGAATTATTTGATAAACAATGTAAGTTTAAGTGTTAAGAAATACGAAAGTTTAAATGGAGAGCTAAAATAACCTTTTTTGCTAAAGTTAGAGGGTCAAATAAATCATTATGTCAAAAAAATTCCCTCATGGGTTACCTTTAGATCTGCTCATGGGCCAAACTACCCGCTCGAAAAATGATAGGGTTTGGACAAAAACATAATACCCTAAAATGGGATTGGATAAAATTTAAGGCCCATTTCCTATATGGGTTGGGTCTTGAGTAAGATTTTCTACCCGAGCCTGGCCCAACCCAAATATATTATGTTTTAAAATTAATTATACTAATTATATATGTTAAATAATAATTAAATACATTTATATTTATATTAAATCATTAACCCAATAACAATTAAGCTCATTACCAAAACCTAAAAAACTTACTCAACTAAATAACCCAACCCAAAATATAAAATTGTAAAATTATATTTAATACAATAAAATATTTATTATATTTATGGTAGTGTTTTTAATATAAATACTTTTTAATATATTTTTAATGTGTTAGAAAAATTTATCTTAGCGCTTTTAATGTATTTAGTGTATTATATTTTTTTAAATGATCTTTAAATAAAAACTAATCTAAAAAATCAAATATGAGTAGACCGGACCCAAATTTACCTGTCTTAAATCGGATCGAACGTAAACAAAAATTTAAACCCATTTCTCAAATCGGGTCGGACTCAAACTTAAAAAGTTAATCTAAATACCTTGCATGAATCAAGCTCGGCCCATAATCACCTCTAATTACCTTCATTATACATGCTAAGCTACCTTCTTTTAAATAAAAATTAATCTAAAAAATCAAATATAGGTAGACGGGTTGGGCCCGGATTTAACTTTTTAAATCGGGTTAAACGTAAACAAAAAATTAAACCCATTTTTCGGATCGAGTCGAACTCAAACTTAAAAAATTAATTTAAATACCTTGCATGGATCAAGCTCGGCCTATAATCACCTCTAGTTACCTTCATTATACATGCTAAGCTACATTCTTTTAATCGTATCATGTTTTTTTCTTTTCTTTTCAGTTTATTCTTTTATAGATTTTGGTTTACTTTAAATGTTGTATTTTAAAGAGATTGATTGGAATTGAGAAATAAGTCATAAGTTAATTTGAAATTCATATCTAATCTAAATATATATTATAGTTTAGAATGCATATTTAAAGGTGTAGATGTATGATAACTTACAAATCTATTTAATATTTATGTTAGGAAAAAATTAAAAATGAAACTAATTGTTTGTTTATACAGACAAAGTCAGGAAAAATCTATTTCAATATTAGATCTTAGACATATAATAGTTCCAAATCAAATCTCTTTAGAAAAAAAGATCTTTTGTCTCATGGTAGCATGCTCCAATCCCCTTACAAAACTTTTGTTATTAGGTTAGCTTTACACTTTACGTGTTTCTAGCGATTCACATGATATTATTAAATGATACAAGTCTTGGATAAGAATCTACAACGCATTAGAACGCTCTTGTTGACGATCCTTTACTCCAACTGTATCTAAAGTTTCTCAAACAATGTGATATCTCACACCGGATAAATCCTTAACCATTTTCCCTCTTACTAAGACTACAAAATGTTCTAGTGAATTATGGTCAATACCAAATACATAAGAAGTGATTTCAAACCCAGAAGTTAAAAAAGAAACTTACTTTATTGTTGTTTTAGTTTTTCATTTCTAAATGACATTGGCTTTATTTGGAGTGCATATTTTTGCACCAAATTTATGTTTTCTTATGTACTAATTAATAAAAGTTAGATCTCGTAATTCATAATTCATTATACATGTGTTTTTTTATTAATTGTAATTATAAATACAAGATAAATTATTATGTTGGTCAATATCCTAAAATGAATATTATGTGCTAATTATGTATATGTTATTCAATTGGAGGAAACTGAATTGATGGTCTTGATAGTTTATAGAATTTAATGATGTTAATTTTGTCAGGTCAAATGATAAAAAAAATTGATATCTCTTAAATAAAATCTTAAATTTGAGATTTATTAATGAAGAAAATAATATTAAGAAAATTTTTCTCCCATTTAAGAATTTCACCCTTAAATTTAGTCGGAATTTATACGACTATCCAAATCACCTCAAGCTCTTGCTACATATCATTGACCCCATTTCTCCACCAACCAAACTTGGCTTTCTTGAATGATAATAGAAGTACCAAAAATGGAATTCTTGCTTTGATCAAAGGGGTGGAAAATGGATTGTGATTAGCTTCCATTTTGTCTCCCATATTTTATTCAAATATACTATTTTGAATGAATGGAAAAAAAAAGTTAAAATTTTGAATTAGAAACATTAAATAAATTATATTTGTATCCCAACCACATTTGCAACTGTGAACAAGTTCATGTCAATTTTCCCTTTAGGTTTTTTTTTTTTTTTTTTCCTAATGACTGTTGATGTACCTATTTAACATACTATTATGATAAAGTACAACTTTAGACCTCAAAAATGATGCAATGAAATAGTTGACAAAACAGCTTAAAGTCTACATAATCATATAACGCCAAAGCAAGATCCCCATTTGTATTATTGATGAATTCCATAGTCCCTTCTTTGCTTTGTATTATTGGTTATTGATACACTAACGTCTAGATCTCAAATTGTTTTCTTTGAGCCAAGGATTCATGTAATATAATCTTTCTCATAATATTATGCTCATAAATTAGTATTATTTTTTTTCAATACCCATTGATTTCACAAGGTTTTATCACCTCCTCAAGATCTCCCTTTATAAAAATTCACTTGCAGTATGAGTATCATTTGGATCTACGGTTATGAGAAGAACTTTTGTATGTAAGAAACTTTTGTTCAAACATGAGTGATACACAACTTTTAACAGAAACAAAATTAAGAATTTTATATTAGAAAGATTAAAATTAAATTATAAGTTTTAGTGGTGAAATACATTGAAACGAGAGGACCATTTGAATGCATCTTCAAGTGAAAAAATCTTAAGGAACTGGCGGATTTCGAAAAAGAAGATAAATGTCAACTTGGGCAAGGGACATAATAAAATACCAAAATGGTTGATACAAATCAAATAATTGGAATTTTTCTTAACCTTTAGCTTTTTTCCTCAAATACTCGACCCACCACTGCCTCCATTAAAGGGTCCATTATATTTCTAATCAATCATTTCTTTCTGCCCTTTTTTCCCTTCTTCTCTTTGGAACAACATACGTGTGTCTTCTATTCAAGTCCTTTCCATTTACAAAAGCAAAAGATAAAATTAAATAAAGGGGAAATTTTATCTTAATGTTCCCATGAATTTTGACTAATCATTTCTTCTATTTTTGGGGGCTAAAGGGAAAAGGGTTGGAAGATCTATGGGATTGTTGTTGTGTTTGGCAAGTACTAAATACTTACTGGAAGGATATCTATATTCCCACTCTTTAATCTCTCTTTTCCATTGGGAACCTGTTATGTATACATTACAACTTTGCTTCATTCACAGGTTTCTATAGGATCATATTGCATATTGGTCCCTCTTATTTCATCAAATACGATGAATGCCCTGGATTAATTCTTCCACTTATTTTTCACCCTCTTGTTACAGATTTCTTGCTACCTATCGACTTTAAATCGACCAAGTCTGATGCTTCACTTTTTTTTTTCAAGGTTGTTGACAATGTATGTCTATTGATCTTTGTAGATAATTTCTCAAATTGACATATAGGGTCAACTGCACTATTTTTAGGCATAGGGGTCACATACACTGCTGGTGGTAGACTGTTTTTAAGTCAATGCAAGTACGTGAATGATTTGGTAGAAAGAAGTCACACGGACAAGGCTAATGGTATGCTTACACCCATGGTCACAGCACAAGTCACTTGCCAAAGGATGTTGATAATCCCATGATAATCCTTTTGAATATAGAAAGCATTGTTGGGACTTTGCAATATGTTGTGATTACAAAACATGAAATTGCACATGCCGTGAATCGAGTGTTTCATTTTGTGCAGTCACCCCTTGATACTCATTATGCTTCTATAACAGAATTCTGCGATACTTAAAAAGCTACAGGAGATTTTGGCTAGCAAACAGATCACTGTCCATTACTAGTTTTGTCGATGCCAATTGAGGACTTGATATTGATGGCCGCAGGTCTACGACAGGATGTTGTTTGTTGTTTGGTGGCAATCCTGTCTCCTAGTGCTTTGAGAAACAGTAGGTCGTACTGCAGATGCGGAATAAAGAAGTATTGCCAGTGCCACTGCTGATATTATGTGGTTGGAGTCCTTACTTGAGGAGTTGCACGTGCAGCTTGATGATAAGACCGTACTTTGGTGTGACAATTCAAGCGCAGTTTTACACTCCAAGTTCAAGCATGTGGAGCTTGATTTATATTTTGTTCTAGGGAGAGTTGCTGCTGGCAAGTTGATTGTTGAAGTCCCTGCATCAGACCAAGTTGCAGACATTCTCAGTAACCTTTGTCTGCATTGTTCATTTGCAAAATGAGGGGCAAATTGAAGGTGAAGGCAGTTTGAAGATGGGTGAATGTCTGTGATTCACTACTATTGTAATTAAGTCAAGATTTAATCAACAATTCTAATTCTAGTCTTAACTAGTTTGACGATTTAGTTAGTTTGTAATGGTTTTTCAGATTAATAGTACAACACAGTTACATTGTTCTCATCTCCTTTCCATCTCACTATTTGACTGGTCTTCTCAGATCTTCATAATCTTCAATATATAACAAATAAATTGCTGACAAACATATATAACAAAGCAATAAAAAATTCAAATCTAGCCAATTATGAGCTAAACTTTAGGGGACATCAGAGTTTGATAATGTTAAAAGGCAATTTATTACTTTATGATTGTACAAAGTCCATGAGCTAAACAGCTAAGAATTTTCACCTTCCAAAGATGAAAATTATTTCCAAAAGTTAGATCAGGAAAAGCTTAAAGACCTTCCATGATTTAAAAAAAAAAAAAAGAAAAAGGAGAAAGGTTATGTTGAGATTAACCTAAAAAAGAGAGGTTAAATGCACAGCAAGAAAATCTATACAGTTAAATTTACATTTAACCATTTGGGGGGAGAAAGTTAAAGCCTTTGTGTCTGCAACCTGAAACACCTAACTATCAATTGGCCCCTCTTATGACTGGTTTTTCACAACTTTGACGCTGCTGTAGAAGCGTTTAAGGTCTTTAATAGCCCTCTCTTCAATCTGGATTGAACGAATCGAAGATGGTGCTTCTATCTCCGGTTTGAACCAGCGGTTTACCCCGGGGGAGTCAGATGGTGAGCCTTGACTTGAAGCTACTGAAAAGCCGGACATTTTCATCTTTGGACTGTGAGAAAGACCGTGCAGTTGCTTTCCCTGATTTTTAGTTAGAAGCACCAAGATGAAAAAGGTGATTGAATAACAATGCATAATGTGAATTTGAAGAAGATACATTGCATGAAAATGCCATACAAGAAGAAAGAAAATGATGCATTTTCAGGATAAAAATTATAAAACGAGATAAAAAAAGGGTGCATGTACGACATTGAGGGAAAGAGACAGAGCTGTAATTTCACAAACCTGCTGCATCTGGATGTCTCTGAGAGATGGCCGAGAAAGATGAGGAGGGGTACCAGAAGAAGCCCAAGGAGGCGTGCTTCTTTCCACATCAGATGCCTGTGATGTTTGGACAGAGACCACGGGAATTGGCTTGGATGGCAAAAATGAACTCAGCAGGATTTTACTTTCACTTTTACCAGCAAAAAGATCTTCCACCTGATTTTTACTTCCAGTTTTCTGGTTCACCTGTATTTTGCTCTGCTCATCCTGAATTTCACGAAGTGAAGCAGATCCCTTTGAAACCTTAGCACCACCCCATGCAGGACCCTCACTACGGGGTGTTGGTGGCGGGGGAGTAACTTGTTTAGGGGAGTCATCAAGAGCACCGCTCAGAAACATAGAAAGCCCACCTTTCCTATTCTTCTTCTTGGTTGCTATCTGTGAAGTACCCTTATCTTTTGCAGGCACTGAACTGTCCTTTTTCTGAACAAAAAAAGTGGACTCTATGGAGGCTTCGTTTTGTGTAGCTCCTTCACACCCACGGTTCTCCTCCTGTCAAAAGGAACAAAGATTTCAACAAATTTGATGAATTGTTCGAGTAATTTTGACCCTTTTTCTTTCCATCACAGTAATTTATAGGAAATAAACATTACACCCTTCAAGATGCAAAAATCTTAGACCCCGAGTAACTTTATCAGTATAAGAAACACCGAAAAACAAACTCGAGGGAGATCAAATAGTTACACTTGGCTGATAGCCAAACTCTGTGTCTCAGACTGATTCAAACCATGGGACTGGATTAGAATACCGAATAAAGGATTTTAAAGAATCTTGCCAATCAGAATACTTAATTAAGTCATAGAAAATTGCATAAAATATTCATCAGAGGTATTTGAAATCCTTAAGGACCATATTGTAACTGTGCACACTGCAGTTCTGGAAGTTGGTTTCAATGAGCGTCAAGATCATTCTGGAAAAGAAAAAGAAAACAAAAAGAGCTTCATTTTTTATTCAAGCTTATACATACAAATCCTATTAAGTTATTGCAGCTTGAACCTCATTTCACTCTTCTGCACCTTGGACTTCCTAGTTCAAAAACTCTAGAAACTCAACAGAAAAAGGAGATGGCCATAGAAGAAATTACATAGAACAAGGAAGTAAACTACACAATACTGCAATGTGAAATGGAAGAATTTGCACCATAACCATAGCAACTCTTTTCTCAAGGACTTAAAACAGAATACTATTTCATTTAAAATCTCACAGATGACCCTATTGCAGTATTCAGAAGCCAAAAGGAATGCGTTTGAATCCATCCAAAACATTCCCATAAATGGTTAAACACAACCAGACTGTGAAAATCTTCAGTTCAGTCACCTCTTTACTATAAAACAAATGCATTCAGAAAGATCTTTACATGCAGCAAGTATAATAAGTTTAAGAAATCTAACCTTAGTCATTAAAACTTGGGGGCTTTCAACATCAAAGAAACCCTTCACCGAGTTTGGTTCTTTGTTAGTTGTACAAAAACCAGATACAGTCTCCACCTGTGATACCCTTTGTTTGTTCTTCCTCCGCTGCTTTCTTGAAACCTCAGCCTTCTTATTTCCTTTTCCATCAGAGAGAATTGAACATGATCCTTTCAAATGAGATCTTTCAACTGGTACACCAAGCTCAGCAAGAGAATTTTCAAGAGCTGGTCTTGTTTGCAGCTTTGCAATTTGCTGGTCATCAAGGATGCATCCACTCAACTGCTTCTCTTCAAGCACCTCGATCTGCTGCAACTTCTTCCATAAAGCTCGAACTTGTTTGGAAATACCAAGATTAGGATTATCTTTCGGTTGCAGAAAGGAGTCCAATCTGTCTCCATTTTCCAAAGGATTCTTATTCTTGTTGTTGTTACGGGTCCTTAGAACCTCACTTTCACTATCCTCATCTTCGCTATTGATGATAACTGGAAAGGTAGCTGTATGAGTGGGGAGCCGACGATAACTCCATGACTCCGATGATCTCAAGTCTAAAGACTTCTCAAGATTAGCTAAAACATCTGGTGATGCACTAGCGAAAGCTTGTGATGAAACTGTTAAGATATAGTCCAAGTTATGAATAATAATATCCTGCATTCCAGAAGTTAGGACAACTTTGTAGTCAGAGTAAGTTCATGCAGAACACTATGTCAAGAAACCTTAAAGAAACTACTCATGCAATTGAAAAAAGTTTATCTGTCAGGAGATCTTTTAGGTCAGAATTTGTTCGGAAGTATACAACTTACATAAACTATATGCATCCTGATGGTGTTCAACACCATCTGGAAACCTAAAAAACATGCAGAACAGATCACTGATGAGGGAGGCACAGCAAGAAGAAAAACAATGCATTATAGGTTGAATCTTTTAGATCTACTACTTTTTCTTTTTCAACCACTGGTTTGGCACATTAAGGTAAGCCTGAGTAGTCTATTATGGTTCAAATTTCCGTATACTATTAAAAAAAATTCCTCATGAACATATCACAAGTGAGGCACAAAATAAAGCCTACTGAAGATTATATAAGATTTTTCTACCCAGAATTGTTGAAGGCTTTCAAGAGAATACCTCACAATGCTTCTTCAAATCATCAGCTCCAAGGGAATCTGCAATCTCAAGTAGTTGAATTGCATTTCGTGGCTCCACTAGACACTCTGCTGCCACTTTCTCACAAAGACTCTTTAAGCTTGGAATGGGCTTTTGCTCAGAATCATTTTTATGTGCAGATGTTATGCTACTTGACTCTAAATCATCAAACATGCATTCCTCATCAAATTCTTCTACTTCATCATTGACTTTCAACTTTGGTGCCTTGTCACTTTTGGGCATGCTAGGAGGATAGACAGGGTGATAGAGAGAACCAATAGTCAAAAGATGAGTCTCACCAACTGAAACTGAAGTAGCCCTCTTAACGCCATGTAACCGAGTTGGAACAGGTAGTTTGTCTGTACTTTGCTTGCCATCCCACATGTAAACATCACCTGTAGCAGTGGCAACTGCAGCCCAATACTTGCCAGCAGAAATGCTTACCATTTTCTTTCCACACAACGAATATAACTGTACAAATTCATCCAGAGCAAGTGAATAACATGTTCCACTTGTGAGGAAGGAAAAAAACAACAAAGACAGTAGAATAGAACCTGTTGGCATCTAAGATCAGGATCTGAGGAAACCCAATAAAATAATGCTCCATCTTCAGTCATAGCAATGCTATGTACCATCCCAGCAGCTATTGCAACCACATGAAGTCGTTCCTTTCGATGGAATTTCAGGGGAGTGCTTCCACTCTTTTTTAAATTTCTAGTAATGACAACTCGTCTAGGTGTGACTAGTCGATGACCCCAAGTATATACCTGCCAAAAGTTTTACTGTGGTTAGTCCCATATGACAAAATTGTACATAATCTAATTCTATAACAACAGTGAAAAGAAAACTGAAACTAAGATGTTGGTACTCGTCCTAGTTAGAACTAGTCCACAAAATATTCATACAATTTGAAACCAAAAGTATACCGGTTTAAAGATTGATAAACTTAATTATCAACGATGCCAGTATGTTTACCTCTCCATCGGCTCCCAAAACAATTGTGTGATATTTTGCGGTCGCAACACCTACAAAGACCTTGCTTTTCAAGTACTCAACTATTCTTGGTGTGTAATTAGATGCTGAATTAGATGTGCCATAGCCAAGTTGACCCTCTCGGTTGCAACCCCATGTGAAAACTTCACCAGATGCAGAGACAACAGCAGTATGCTTATTTGCAGCAGCAACAGCAACTATTCTTGATCTAAGTGAACTTACTCTACGTGGTGTTGGTTGGGTATCCACAGACGTATAGCCCAGCTGACCCTCTGCACAATATAAGAAGGTTACATCAACATTTCTGGTCAACAAGATCTTGATATGTTTGCAACATAATGCGCGAAATTAGCTAGCTGATCATCAAGTAAATTTGAATCAACTAAGAGAATAAACAGAAAATTTAATAGAGGAAAAAACACAAACAGTCAGCAAATCATGCTAGCATAACCCATAAGTTTTTACCTCTATTGGATCCCCAAGTGAACACATCCCCACCCTCAGTAGCAATTACAGTGTGATGTTTAGCTGCAGCAATTGCTTTCACTCGATGTGCCCCCAAACCAGACGTCACTTGGCGGGGAGTGATAACTGCAGCTTGACCACTGAAAAGTATAGAAGGAAAAATAATATGCTCATGATAGTTGACTTGCATTGTCTTTGCGGTTGATGAATAACATGATCCTTCATACCCAACATAAAATAACAGATAAAACTACCCCCAAACTTATAAAATTTTCAGCAGGGTAGATCAAAACCTAAAAAACATGATGGAAACTTTAGACCAACAAAATTCAATACCCAGAGTTCCCACAGCTTAAATTAATTTGGAGTTCCTAATTGAAGCACCATTAAGCTACTAAAAGCTCTTATCGAAAGGCAAAAGAAACCTTTTACCTATGAATGTCAAAGTCAGGATGCCCAAGACGGCCCCCCCTTCCAAAACCCCAGGTGTAGACTTCTCCGCGGGCCGTAACAGCTATACTGTGGAACTTAGCAGCAGAAACCAACTTAATTTTTGAGCCATGAAATGAATCAAGTTTGCAAGGTAGCTTTTGTATGTGGGCATTTCCAGTTCCAAGTTGATAGTTCACACCACTTCCCCAGCTAAACACCTCAGTAGCTACTAAAAACACAAATAAAACTATGTTACATTTCAAACATAGATAGATTTGGTTTGCGTGTAACAATAAGAGGCTTTCCGACATGTCAAGACAGTAGCTGGTACCTGAATCCTGTGCACTTCCAAAAACCTGCAAGACAGGCCCTGCTAGGAGATCTACAGGTGTTCTACATTTTGAATCTTCCAATGTAATAGAAGCACCAGACTGAAGGAGAACACTTGCTACAGCAAGATGACCGAAATGCAGAGCCCTGTGAAGGCTACTCCATCCTGATTCTCCATCCTGAAAGATACTGAAGAGTCATGGAAAGAGGATCGAACCTAATTGCACCATCATAAAAGGACTTCATGATATTTGATACAAGACCATTCATATTCTAAAGCAGGAGATGGGCATCCACTATGAACCTGAAATTATTAGATAAACGAAAGTAAGAGAAGCATTACACACCCTAGCATCAGGATCAGCACCAGCCGCTAGAAGCCTTCGAATAACGGGAATGTTGTTTCTCCAAGTTGCAATGTGAAGAGGAGTCAGACCAAAACTGTTCCTCGAATTGATATTACCTCCAGCCTTCTTCAATAGAGCCAACACTGAGTCTACATCAGGCAAGGACCCTTCTCGCACAGCAAGCCACAAATTTTTATGTGAGGCACCAGGTGAGACTTTTCGCATGGATTTTTGGAGGCTCTGCTTATGTCCTTGAGGTGAACTAAACATCTCCACTAAACCTTAAATCCAGAGATCACTATAGATACACCTAAAAGTTAATGAAAATTAGCTGTTTAGAAGTCACAGCAGATAGCTTCTGTTTAACAATATCCCTCCAACAGATCACGTTGAAAGCCAAAGATTCTCCAAATGCCTATAAAGAAGTTAGCAAAACCAAGTTGTAATGATTTCCTAGCTACTTTATTCCATCTAGTACATAGTATAATCAAGAAATCAGTCGGGTCTAGATTCTACAATCTATTTCCATTTATGAGGAGAGTATGTCAATAACATATCATCCCACCATCATCTTCACTGTATTTACTAGGAAAGCATACCAGATTCAAACAACCATTCACCAACCCCTCATCAGCATTCATGAGAAATAAACATATCTCCCATAAAAATGTGAAGCAACAAGCTGCATTTCAAATTTTTAAGTGTCAGCATAAAATGCCTTGTAGAAAAAATGTAACAACAAAAGGAAAATGAATGAAGAACATAAAAACAAACTCAATCACTAGATAGGCAACCAAAATGCAAATTTTATGATGTAAATGTCAAATGAAATAATTCATAAGCAAAGAGCCGAAAGTTGTCTGAGATTTACTGCAATAGGAATTGAGAACGAGAAGACAATGGCTTTAGACAGATTCATTTCTAGGAAGTTATTGACTGATCTAAACAACACAAGCAAATTCTCTAGAACAAAACCAAAATGTAAACTTCAAAAATTGAAATAGGAGCAAAAGAGAATAACAGATCAATCATAGAAACTCAGTTTCCAGATCCAAAATTACATGAATTTAGCCAATACCCAACATTAGAAATCACACCAGCAAATCAAAACTAAAAACTCAATAGCGTACCAAATTCCGAGCTTCACTAATGAAAGTTATAAAAAGAAAAAAAAAACCAAAAACACCACACCAAAAAAATGGAAATACCCATCACAAAATTCTATATAAATTTAAAAAAAAAAAACAACACAGAATTGAAGAAAAGACTAGATTTTTCTATTGAAAATTGAAAAATTAAAGAAGACCAAATCCTTTAAGCTAACCTTAAAGAGAAATTTCCCCCAAGAGAAAATTGTTGCAAGTTAGAAGAAGAGAAGTTTAAATAAAAGATATAAAAGCAAAGATTTTTTATTTTTATTTTTTCCTCTGTTACATGGAGAAGCAAGGCAAAAGAATATACCCAAAGAACCAAAGGCATAAAAACATAACTCTCAAGAGAAAATAAAAAAATAAAAAATAAAAATAAAAAAGGTGGGAAAAAACAGTTGAAGACTGAGAAAAATGGGTGTTTTCGAAGCTGAAAGTTGATAGACAATTCTGTCCTTATGCTTTTAAATTTATGACAGTCGTGAGAATTGGGTCCACGTAACACTTTGTGCTCTCTATGATGGCCACGTGGCCTAAAGTTGTACTTTAGAATATCTAAACTAATTACGTATTAAAAAGTAAACAAAAACTAATTAAAACAAATCTGAAAATGTATTCTTCTTTTTCGGCTTTGAATTTATTTTCTTCAGCCTATCAATGTTAATCCTATTTTTCTTTATTTTTTTTTTAAAAAAAAGCTTAATCGGAATTTTTTCAAACTATTGTGAACCTCGGGCGAATAGGGTTACAGTTTTTTTTAAATTTTATTTAAGCTCGGATAAGGTTGAGTATTTTAGAAATTTCTTTTAATATTAAATTTTTTAAATAGTTATTCAAACTGAATTTATGTATATATAAAGGTTTTGTCTAATGTTGAAATTAGAAATATTTACTATTCATGGTTAACTTGAGTTTTAAATTTTATTTTAAAATATTCATCGTGAGTTAAAAGTTGGGAGGGCTTTGAGTAATTTTATTTTTAAGCATTATATAAAAATAAAAATTAAAAATAATAAAGAAATAAAAAAATTGCTTTAGATTGATTTAGATTTAAATTTCTAAATAGATTACTATTAGGTTTTAGGTTTGCCTTTTATTAAAAATATATAAAGATGTTATTTTCTTCATTCTTAATGATTTTTAATTGAATTGTAATAATATTTATATTATAAAATAACTGACTTATATAACATAAATAAAAAGATTATTATAATATATGTCTAGATCTATGAAAACCAAAGGTCGAGATCAAACGTAAATATTTTTTCTCTTAACCCTTTTTAATATAAAAGGTTGTGCAATTAACACCTTTAAAATTATATTGAACTTTTAAATTTGGATGAAAAATCTAACACGTGTAGTCTTTGAAATTCATGCAAAGAAATTTAACTAAATTAATAAGGTTACTTGATTTTGATTTAAGTTGGAGATTCAAATTTATTAACTATTTTCTAATGGGTTTGTTTGAGCCAAATCTTAGGAGCAGTGATTCGAGAAGTGATTATTGTATTTGATACTGCATAAATTACATAATTTATATTATTTGTTAGCATTTTTATTAAAATATTTTAATGATTTACTTGTATATTTTTTAGAATCTTAAACAATCAATCTCATGTTTATTATTGAAGAAGAGATTAAATGAAGTAAGATTATTTTTAAGGATTCTTATATGATCTACATATTTTGTATATTGCAATATGCAATCTGAGAAGATGCGAGTTAATTTTATGATCTTTCGCGTCTTTTATATTAAGAATAATTGATTTGATGATACTTGGATAAATCAAGACAGATTAAAGGTTTCTTTGTGAAGATAAATATGTATTAAAATATGCAAGACTCGTTTAACCTTGATATATTTTTTATTCTTGAGACAAGTTTTTTTATATTAAGAAGTTTGTTGCTTGATTTTACAAGAACTTAAAAGGTGAGTGATCTAGATCTTTAGGTAAAAAAAAAAAACTATATTTTTTCACTTGTTGTGTTGGAATTAAAGATAGTGAATCTTTTCACTGAGCTAGGCTCTATACATGTAGGCAAACCAAATCGAGTAAACAATCATTTGTGTTTTTGTTTTCTCTATTTTATTACAGTGTCATCTGAAGTGGCCACTGCTGCCATCACTTACGCACTCTATGTTTTCTTAAGTATTTATTAGCTACGCATTTCAACACTGGTATCAGAACCTCCACTTAACATAGCTAGTGGTGTTTCCTAGTGCTGTCACTTGCTTCATATGGAAGTTTCTTCATTATTTATGACCTTCTATGTTGGATAGAGCAAATTATGTTTATCAGAACGCAAGAATGAAAGCTTTCGTAAAGTTTGTGGATAATAGGGCCTGGAGATCAATTCTCAATGGTTAGGAGCCCCCTACTATTATGTTTCTGGTGTTAAATCTCCCAAATCTGAGACTACTTGGACCACCAAAGAAGAGAAGCTTGCTAATGTGAACTCAAAGGCCTTTAATGCAATATTTTGTGGTGTTGATGGTTAGGTGTTTCAAATGGATTTCTAACTGTTTCCCATAAAGTTTGGTTAATTCTTAAGATAGCCTATGAAGGAACCAACACAATGAAGATATTGAAATTGTAAACGCTTACCACCAAATTTGATTTTCTTATAATGCAAGAGAATGAGACATTGGTGAATTTTATTCCAAGCTATGTGATTTGTCAAATCAGGCTTTTTCTCTTGGTAATGAATATTCAAACTCGAAGTTGGTAAGAAAAGTCCTTCGATCTCTACATGAGATATTTACAATCAAGATGTCGACTATCGAGGAGGCTAAGGACATTGGCCGATTGCAGATTGATGAACTCATAGATTCGCTTCAAAACTTTGAAATGATCCTTGATGGGTCAAAGAAAATAAAGTCAAAGGTGATAAGAGCATTGCTCTGCAAGTGAATGATGTAGTGCAAACTGCAAATTCCACTGCGATTGAAAATCTTTAGGAACAAAATAGAGTTACTTACTCAAAACTTCAACAAGGCATTCAAGAAGCTATCCAAATAGAGCAAAGGATTTGAAAGAGTTCAAAGATTCAATAAGGAAAAAAGGAAAGGTGTGGTTATTGATTAAAACCCTAGAGCAAGGAAGAAAGGCATTCAACATTACAAGTATAAAGGGTATGGTTATGTACAAGCTATGTGTGCAAACTTGAAAAAGAAGTCTTTTAATGTAACTTGGAGTGATGAGAATGTTTCAAGTAACTTAGATTCAGATGAGACACACTTGAGAAATTATATGGCATTCACTACAAAAGTCAGTACCCCTATTTCAAATAACTCTAGCACAAGTGATGATTTAAAAAGAGAGTCTAGTATTGAGTTTTTGCAAACCTAGAATACTATGCTGGAAAAATGGAAGAAAGTATGTGACATGAATGCAAAGTTGGTAGATAAGAACTCCAAACTCAATGAAGAATTAGAAGTTGGATTAAACAAATAAGGTTGAAGGGTACAGTGATTATTGAAAATGTTGCTAGTTTAGAGACTACTTAGAAGGATCTTGCAGTTACACAGTCCATGCTAGAAAAGTTTAATTCTATAGTGGTAAACTTGAAGAAGTCCTTGCTATTGGAAAAAGAAATATGGAAAATATTGCATTGGATATGTCGAGAAGAAAGGAAAAACTATGATGAAAAGTTTAATAGTTTTTTGTCAAAACCATAAATAGTGTTGATCAAGGTGAATCTTTAAAGAATCATGTTCTAATTCATGATGAAAAGAAGATAATCTCTAATCATCAAGCTTTTTGTCTATACTATGGATTTTTTATTCATATGAGAGTTAAATGCTTCAAAATGTTGAGAAAGCAAAGGTGGAAGCAAGCAGTGACAAAGTCAATGCCCACTGGCACCATTCAAGGTCAAATGTAAGAATCTATATTGAGGAAAAATGAGAGACCATCTCATGGAATGGAGCAACATAAGAAGAGAAGGATTATCTACGATTATTGTAGTATGGTTGGTCATATCAAACCACATTGTTATAACATGTTGAAAGTTATGAGATGGGGAAATGATAGAAGACAAGTTGCAACTCAGCCAAGATACTGTTAGGAAAATTGGTTTAGAAAATAATGCTTTTAGGCACAATAGAAGTTTAATTTTTTTCTTAAAACTGAGTTGTGTGGTATTTATAATAATAAACCCTAAACCAAATTACCTATGTTTTATGAGAGGTGGTTTAAGTAGTTTCCCAAATTTCTACCAAGTCTCCGCTATCCTCAATCCCCAAATTGTTTTGAGTGTGGCTGAAACAAAATGAACTGAACACATAGAATGAAAACTTTTATTAACTTTCAGTAGGACAGTTAATTTCACATTTTGAGAACCATGAACTTTAAGCTTTTCAAAAAAATAGAATTTATTCTAGTAAATAAATTGCCACTATTTTCTAACAGAGTAACTATGTTTTATATTCGATGTAATTAAGTCATCCCATAGGTCATATTTATAGGAAAATAGTACAAGAGCTTTACTTGAACAAAGATAATTAAATAATAATAATTTAATAGAAAATACAATATTCCACTGTAATTGGAATAAAAGGGGCAGCGATAGCATACCCTTACTAGGATTAGGGTTCGTCGCCACTCTCATATGTGATGGGCTTTCAAACCCATCCAGTGTATTGGGTACAATTATGTGTTATCTAAACTTTTTATCTAACACTTATAATTTATCCAACTCAATTACTATTTTCTATTTACCAAAATATCATTGTTTTAATTAATTAAATTAATTTATCCGATTAAATAATTTTCTCAATTCAATACTAATTTTGTTAAATCATGGTAACTTTACAATATTAGAATCTATGAGGAAACATATTTAATTGTTGATTCAATAAAACTATGATAAATAATTAATTCTCACTTGAACTTCAATTATTTAATTATAATAAATTAAACAATAATACGAAGAAATTAATTTATTTTCTAAGTCATATTTTGTACTAAGCAAAAAAAAACGCATTTATTGCATATAGTGATACATACAATATATTTCTCTTACTTAATCGTTTTCATTCATTTCTATTCATTTGGTTCTACATGCAATTCATTTCTAGTTATCTCGAACTAGCAAAAGGATTGATTGGATATATGTAATTAGGACTCAAATAATTTGTAATTAAGTTTTGTATCTTCCCTTATTAATTACAACATTATTAATCAAGGAGTCATTCCATTAAAGTACCATGATTGAACTCTTCCTTATTATATACCACTATGAAAGCAACTTAATAAATGTATGTCCAATGACCTTATCATAAGAGTGTTACCCTCATAGGATATCTTTCAGATTAAATCCATTCACTCAATAGGGTTATATTTTATATCATGGTAACCATTACAACCATTACATCTTCCTTCATGAAAAAGTCATTTACTAATACAGTAATTAAATTATTTGTCTTACAAAAATGATCTTTGGTCATGTTATTTTTTTCAACAACTATGTAATACTAATGAGAGGATATCATTTAACATTATAGGGATATGATTCCACTACTATGGAATGACGCTACATCATGCAAAAGTCGTGTACTAAACGGACCAACTTTCAATCCCTTAACTATTTGAACTTAGGCTTTTAATACATTATAGTATATGAGTCACGCATACATAGTTCATCATCCAATCAAGATTAAGGTATGTCACATTATGAACGTCACAAGTGAATGAATCCATAAATGGATCTAGGATAAATTCAACTTGAATCCTATCAGATGTATTGTCAATCCAGACAATCACATTTCTTTCACTATCTTTTTGGGAGTCATCCACTTCGATACCCAAGACAAGGTATCTCCCCAATTGGACTTAATAAATGACACAATAGTCTTTCAATCGATTTGCTCAATTTCAATTAAACTACAGATTTTTTTTAGATTATGTACTCCTATAAGTTATCTTATCGCATTATGATTTAACCATATAACGCAACTTAATATTAGTTAAACATTAGATAATCAATGAGCTAATAATATTTGCTTACAGTTTTCTTTATGTGCAAAAACTGTTAAGGACAAATACAAATGATATTAATGAGTAATGAAATTTTATTTAAACCAATCTATTTAAAAAATTACAAATACAAAATGACAAATGAGCTACACTTAGGAAAATAGATCCCAACAAATACAACCAAAAATAGATATGGGTGAGAAAAGATCAATGGTTGACTGATGCACAAAAAATGGCAATTGATTCAACAAATTTTGAAAATCAACATGAAAATATTTCTGCTCCGTAAAGATATTATGATAAAAATCCTTATTGTTCCACGAGTTACATATTTGACATATAGAATTTTTGATGAGTTAGAATTCATTGCACCCCCTGTTGAAATATCTTATTGAGGGGAGTGTGTTGATACTACAACTAAGGGGGCGTGGGTTGATGGTAATACTAAGGGGGAGTTTTTCATTTCCATTCTTGTTGTTATTATTTGTTTTGTTTATTCATGATGTTGCCTACATGTTATTACTTTATGTTGATAAAACTTCATCTTATAGAGATGTTCCTTCAGTTGCCACTACCTAAAATTTCTTTGGATTTTTGTCCAAAAAAATGGAAGAATAAGCTAAGTTTGAGGGGGAGTTGGAACTTGATGTTGTTGATGTTAGTATTGCATTCCTTGATTGAAAACATTGGCTGAAGGATTGTTGGTTAAAAATGTAACATCCTGGAAAGGGCCTATGCATTTTTGGTTTAATTGTACGAAGTGACATGTTTTATGTACTAGGAATAAATTTCGAACATTTCTGGAAACCCGGAAATGAATGGAAATGAACATTCTTGGAAACCTGAAAATGTATAGAAATATTAAGTTTAAAAATGGAAAGTGAACATTTTTGGAAACTAGGAAATGTAAGGAAATGATTTGGAAATGATTCAAAAGAGGAAAGTGAACATTTATGGAAACTTGGAAATGTAAGGAAATGTCAAGTTTACAGAGCCGAACGAAAATTTTTGGAAACTTAGAAATGACTTAGAAATGTCGAGTTTTAAAGTTTAAAAGAGGAAATTAAGGCAAGGTGGCCTTAAAAGAAAAAAAAAGTTTGTGAAATTTGACACACAAACAGGTTTGGAAAAGTGGCCTGGAGATGCCACTTAGGGCCTCTGGAAATGGCGCCACATGCAAGGTGTTGGGCCTGGGTTCGAGTCACTTGGGAAGCAAATAGAAGGAGTTTTATTTTTGCTTCCGAAAGAGGAGTGGACGGCAAGGCTTCTAGAAAAGGAGTTTTATTCCCTTTAAATTTGACAATTAATGGGATAAATAAGGATTTAAATTGGATTATTTTTCTAAAGAGATAATAGATGGATAAATATGGATTTATCCCTTTTATTTTGATAGATAAGGAAGAGATAAAGAGGATTATTATTAGTATTATTTTATTAAGAGATAAGAGATAATAAAGGATATTTCTTTAATTATTTTAAATTAAAGAGATAAAGCTATCAAATAAAGAAGAGTGGTGGCCAAGTAAGGGACTCTAGCCTAGTAAATTTGGCTATAAAAGGAAATGAGAGGCCATTCATTCATTCACTTTTCCTTTGTCGAATTTCTTAAGCAAATTCTCTTCTCTCACCGAATTCTCTCGTCATTGATCTTCTTTCTCTTTTCAATTCTTCACAAAGTCGAAGCGAATCCCCTAGTCTTGCCGAATTTTCCTAAGTTTTATATCTTCCTCTTCTTTCTTTAAAAAAAAACCAAAAATCCTCTACTGTTCATCAAGAAGCCAAAATTTTAATCCACATCAAGGCCATAGCCGAATATTGTTAAAGGCTCAAGCAAGGATTGTCGATTCCTAAAGTAAGGAGATCTTTCGAGATTTACTAAGTGTCGACTACAAGGAAGGAGAAGTTCTTTTCCCGAAGGTACACCATAAGCCGCGTGTTCCCTAGTTATTCGGTGAATTTCGGGATTTAAGAATCTAAGGTAAGTCATATTTAACATACGGCTAAGGGTTATTTGTTGTGAATAAATGTTAGAAATTAATCTAACATGTAGTTATAGGGATTTCGACAGATGGATACAAGGATTTCGGGATTTGAGAATTTCAAGGTAAGTTTTAAGAATACTAATCCTACTAGGATTTGGATTTATGGCCGAATGGCTTTTTATTAAAGTAGTAAGTGATTAATCAAATGTAGGAATTTGAGATCTAAGGCAGTAGATCATATTTCGGGATTTTAAGGAATTCGTTAAGCAAATCAGGTGTGTACCCTACCCTAAGTTTTGATAGGTTCATGGCTATGTTTAAATTAAATGTATTATTAAGAATGTGTGTACCCCACACTATTTCATAATATGTGTTATGGCTATGTTTAATTAATATGTGTGATATTAAGAATATGAAAGTGGCTAAGGTACCATGTTATGGTACTAAGTACACAGGTACGTTTCCTACTCCTACTAGGAATATGAAAATGTTATTTGTAACATGAGAATATGTTAAGAATGTGAATTGTGGCATGTAATTGCATAATATGTTATGGGGCATATGGGTTTGTTTGAAAGGGGAAGTGAAAAGTGGTGACCTAAGACCACGAATGCGGTGACCTAAGATCGCAATTTGGAGTGTAGCGGAAGGAGGGTCGACTTAGTAGTCCCCACGGTGTGACTGGCAGGTACGGGGGTGTGTAGCGGATGGACAATTAGGTTTGGGGTGTTTCAGTTTGGTATCAGAGCCAAGTTTTAAAACTCTCGGCCTATGGGCTAAGGCCCAAAATGTTTTCAAATTGAGCCCAAATGAGTTTTATGGAAGTATTTCTGAAAATAGGCAGGTTTTATGGCATGGCACCTAAGTCTTATGGCATGGCACCTAAGTCCACATGATCCACCGTGTAAGTACCCCTATCTCTTGTGTGAATTATTGTATGAATTGTAGAAGGGTAGAAATGGAAGTAGATTAGTATGATACGTACTTGAACTCTAGGACTAGTGTACCCCAACAAGTTACATAAGATTTTAAATGCCTAATTAAACAAACCTGTGACTAAGTCACCGAAGTTAGGTGTGGCAACCATTGTGCGCATGTCTAGGATTGGTATTCGGTGGGAGCTTGGTATTTAAGCGATCCGTGACTCACCTCCTCTCAACTCGAATCCTACAGTGCGTAGCTTTGGTTCACCCTAACCAAGAGGACTCATCATAAAGCTAAACCCTAACTAAAACCCGAAGGGAACTAGCCGTATTTTCATAAAAACCTAGTTTTAAAACTCTTAAAATTACCCTTTGAATTGCAAACACGATTTTATAAAATTTTTGAAATATTCTTGATTTATGAAAATTACTAAAATGCCATTGGGATTCGAAAATTACCATACTACCCGATTTCAATAAAACTCTCTTATTTTGTAAAAGTATCCAAAACCCTATTTTGCAAAAATCCAAGTACTCGATTTGGAAAAAATTACTAAAGCGCCCTAACTTACAAAATTACCAAAATGACCCTGATTTCAAAATTTTTACAACGTTATCGTTTTGAAAAGTACAATTCCCAAAAAGAACTCTCAAAGTTTTTCAAAATTTGGGAAATACCCTGGAATTATTAAACTTTACAAGTTTACCCTAGTTTATTACCAAAATACCCCCAAGCTCTAAAATTACCGAAATACCCCCGGATTTCAAAATTTTCCAAAATATGCCAGGAATTTAAAAATTCCAAAATAATTTTTGACAAAATCACCAAGGAACTTTTTCTTTTGAAAAATTACGAAAATACCCCTGTAGGATAAATTACGAAAATACCCCGGGTAGTGAGAAAACAACAACAATGAAAACTACAACATTTCTTTGAATGAACGAAAGTTCATAATTGATTGATGGATGTATGAATGAAAAGACTGTGTGCATGTATTATTACGAAAGAACCACTCCTAAAATTCTTTTCATAAAACTTCTTCGCGGGTAATCAAGTGAAACAAGTACTAATGCATAAAACTTTTTAATCAGATTAAATCGCGACGTAAGAAATGAGTTCTAGGGGACATGAACTTAGAGATTGTGCCTAGAAAGTATGATGGTTCTATTAAGATCGAGTCGCAGACATAAGCATAGTCTTGGTGAGAAGGATTGTACTATTGTTAATAAGTAATTTCGAGGACGAAATTATTTTAAGGGTAGAATCGTAACATCCTGGAAAGGGCCTATGCATTTTGGTTTAATTATGCAAGTGACATGTTTTATGTACTAGGAACAAATTTGAACATTTCGAAACCCGGAAATGAATAGAAATGAACATTTTGGAAACACGAAAATGTATAGAAATGTTAAGTTTAAAATGGAAAGTGAACATTTTGGAAACTAGGAAATGTAAGGAAATGACTTGGAAATGATTCAAAGAGGAAAGTGAACATTTCGAAACTTGGAAATGTAAGGAAATGTCAAGTTTACAGAGCCGAACGAAAATTTTGGAAACTTGGAAATGACTTAGAAATGTCGAGTTTTAAAGTTTAAAGAGGAAATTAAGGCAAGGTGGCCTTAAAAAAAAAAAAAGTTTGTGAAATTTGACACACAACAGGTTTGGAAAAGTGGCTGGAGATGCCACTTAGGGCCTCTGAAATGGCGCCACATGCAAGGTGTTGGGCACAGGTTCGAGTCACTTGGGAAGCAAATAAAAGGAGTTTTATTTTTGCTTCCGAAGAAGGAGTGGACGGCAAGGCTTCTAGAAAAGGAGTTTTATTCCCTTTAAATTTCGACAATTAATGGGATAAATAAGGGATTTAAATTGGATTATTTTTTTGAAGAGATAATAGATGGATAAATATGGATTTATCCCTTTTATTTTGATAGATAAGGAAGAGATAAAGAGGATTATTATTAGTATTATTTTATTAAGAGATAAGAGATAATAAAGGATATTTCTTTAATTATTTTAAATTAAAGAGATAAAGCTATCAAATAAAGAAGAGTGGTGGCCAAGTAAGGGACTCTAGCCTAGTAAATTTGGCTATAAAAGGAAATGAGAGGCCATTCATTCATTCACTTTTCCTTTGTCAATTTCTTAAGCAAATTCTCTTCTCTGTCAATTCTCTCTGTCATTGTTCATCTTTCTCTTTTCAATTCTTCACAAAGCCGAAAGCAAAATCCCCCTAGTCTTGCTGAATTTTCCTAAGTTTTATATCTTCCTCTTCTTTCTTTAAAAAAAAAAACCAAAAATCCTCTCTTGTTCATCAAGAAGCAAATTTTAATCCACATCAAGGCCATAGCTGAATATTGTTAAAGGCTCAAGCAAGGATTGTCGATTCCTAAAGTAAGGAGATCTTTCGGGATTTACTAAGTGTCGACTACAAGGAAAGAAGTTCTTTTCCGAAGGTACACCATAAGTCGCGTGTTCCCTAGTTATTCGGTGAATTTCGGATTTAAGAATCTAAGGTAAGTCATATTTAATATACTACTAAGGGTTATTTGTTGTGAATAAATGTTAGAAATTGATCTAACATGTAGTTATAGGGATTTCGACGGATGGATACAAGGATTTTGGATTTGAGAATTTCAAGGTAAGTTTTAAGAATACTAATCCTACTAGGATTTGGATTTATGGCGAATGGCTTTTTATTAAAGTAGTAAGTGATTAATCAAATGCAGAATTTGAGATCTAAAGGCGATGATCGATTTGGGATTTCAAGGAATTCGTTAAGCAAATCAGGTGTGTACCCTACCCTAAGTTTTGATAGGTTCATGGCTATGTTTAAATTAAATGTATTATTAAGAATGTGTGTACCCCACACTATTTCATAATATGTGTTATGGCTATGTTTAATTAATATATGTGATATTAAGAATATGAAAGTGGCTAAGGTACCATGTTATGGTACTAAGTACTCAGGTACGTTTCCTACTCCTACTAGGAATATGAAAATGTTATTTGTAACATGAGAATATGTTAAGAATGTGAATTGTGGCATGTAATTGCATAATATGTTATGGGGCATATGGGTTTGTTTGAAAGGGGAAGTGAAAAGTGGTGACCTAAGACCACGAATGCGGTGACCTAAGACCGCAATTTGGAGTGTAGTGGAAGGAGGGCCGACTTAGTAGTCCCAGTGTGTGGTGGCAGAGACACGGGTGTGTAATGGATGGAGAATTAGGTTTGGGTTTGGGAATGCATCATTAATTGTATTCTATGATTTGAATGTGTATCATTTGTATGCTGATTCTATTATGACTTAGTGTTGTGTACACATTGAGTCATTGACTCACCTGTTGGGGAATATTTTTCGGTGATGAAAGAATGGACCTGGCAGGAGCTTAAAGGTGGCCATGCATAGCAAGAAATTTATGATTTGGACTTTCAATTTATTTTAAGTATTTTAAGTTTTACTTTGGGATCATTGATATAATAAGGCCATTGTGGTTTACTTTATTTTTCTTTTATTTATTATGTTTATGGATTTTATCAATTAAAGTTTAAGTAAATTCCTTTTAAAATTAACTCTAAATGTTTTGTCACCTTAAATAAATGGGTTTTAACATAAGATAAATTTGTTTTCAACTCAAGCCCAACCCAAACAATATTTTTTTTAAAAAATCACACAAGTTTTTCCTAAGTAACAAAAGAATTTTGAACCGGTTTACTTGAGGAACATACTAAATCTGGTCAAAGCTCGTGGGCCGGGTTTGGGGTGTTTCAAAAAATCCCAAATTAGGAGTTTTTTAGGCATGTTTTGGGAGCAATGACTCAAGAAGTGACCATTGCACTTGATACACCCCGAGTTTGGCGGATGTGATATTAAGACATGTAGCAATAAAATAGTTTGTTTGGCAAAGTGTAATGTGCCCATATGTTTCTTTTGGCACATAGGTGTGGGCGTATAGTAATCGCCATGTGAGTAAGTGAAGATTTTATTTTAGATTATTTTTTCTATTTAAAGATAAGATTCGGTTAAGCAAAAAGGTAATTATTATATGAGTTACCGCCAAACATTTATAGTACGCCTATTTTGTCTAAGTATTGTTCTTGTTAAGTTTGTACAGTGATCTAGTTAGAAGTCAAATGGGACTAGTTGGTCAAGTAATATTCATTCAAGATCCTTATTTATTTTTTCTTGAAATCAATAGGCCACTAAGAAGGATAAATTATGAATTAATGTGACACTTGTTAATTTCCTCCAAAAGGGAAGCTAGCTATATATATGTGTGTGTGTAGAAGGGTTCGTGAGGAAGTTCTCTTCCTCCTCCTTCCTTCAATATTGCTCTTTGTTTCTTTTTCTTTCTTTTAAACACCATCTTTCCTCATTAGACTAAAAGCTAAAATTTTTAGGAATAATGAGAGGATGTTCTATCTCCTAGTTAGTCTGACAACTTTGCATGTTAAGAGTAAGGGTACTATGATATATTTATGCAACAAGTTATGATCAAGAGGTCTTGCATGGGGTTTACTTGTAGATGAGATCTTAGCAATTTGTTTGTAAGTGGGTTTTAATGGTGAATCCATGTTCTTTTAAGCAGTTGATGTTGCGGGTTTGTGAAAGGTGTTCTGAATTTAGGATTTTGACCTTCAACAAGGTGAGTCTCTAATATCGACTCATACAAGTTCGTTTAGATAGATTGTTTGTGATTGATGTTCTTGAAAACAACGTATGAATACTTGAATGTTGTTGAAAATAATTATAAAATCTTAGTTTAGTATTCAGGTGAGTCTAATAGGTAATGAGTTGTATGTATGGGTGTACATGATTCTGTGAAGCAACTATGTATGTATGCCTTGCGTGCCTAAGATGTATACTGTGATATGCGATCGTGTCGATGAGTGTAAAACGTATACTGAGTACGATTTTGTTAAGGAAATGAGTTTAGCATATCTGAATGGGTACTTATGTTAGATTTGAGGTGTGAATAATAAGGTTGGGAAAAATAGGGTGTAGCTGAGTGTTGGAAGATCATATGATGTGAGTTTTGACACCACAGTGGTAATCGATGAAGTCCGGTGGAACAGTAAACATGAATTATGTTTTGTAAATGTTGAAGAAAGTCCATGGCCATGACATATTTCTGAAAAATGGATGGATGAGCTGCAATTATCGATTGGGGTTTTTTACGTGTCTCAGGGCGATTATGGGAAAACCTCATGCGATGTGAGTTTAGGCAAATCCATATTGCAAACATGACAATTCACGAGGTTCTTGGGTGGTATTCTATTTAACTTTTTTGGCATATTCTGGTTTGGCCTTCGTGGCACTCTATTAGTCTTTGTGGCATATTTCATATTATTCTTTATGTGGCCTTTGTGGCGTATCTCTGTTTGGCCCTTATGGTGGGTTCTGATAAACCTATGATAAGGTTATGATCTATCTGAAGTTATCTGGTGTAAAAAGTTCTGAGATGAAATTGAATAAGTTTTAAAGGAAGTTTCCTGAAAAGAAGTATAAATTAGTATGTTCAATGAGGGTATCTGCCATGGTTATCTGTCAAGTTTATTATACGAGCATATTAGGTAAGGGTTTATCAATTTGAGCTATTCGTGTTATTAAGGAGGAAATCTGAGTTATCTAGTATTTATTATATGTAAATAGTATCATGTTTTATTCTGATACTTAAGAGAATTTGATTTGTTCGTTAATTTGGAGGTCTTGTGCCCTGTAACAAAGACATGTGGAATTCTTCTGAATGATCTGAAGTGTTTCTCATCAATATGAGTATGTATTGGGTTGAGACAAAATATATTTCAATTTAATGTCCGATTTAGCAAGATCAATAAGTGGTATCCGCCAAGAATGATGTTTGCGATTAACTATACTAGAATAATTGTTTATAATTGTTTGGAGAGAAAATAAAAAAGTAGTATCGTATATTAAGATCTAGAGATAGCCAAGCAGTTAGATGAATGATAATACGTTAAGAGTTGTGAGTGATTTATAAGTATGTGATCATTAAATTAACAATGGGAAGGTATCCGTCAAAAACAAATATGAGGAAATCCAAATATTCAAAATGAGAAATTTAACATGATAACTTAAAAAGGTATGTTGTGTCCAATCTCACTAAGTTCCTCTGAACTTACGAAATATTATGTTTATATTTCAGGTGTTGCTGTTTAAGTATGTTCACCAAGAGGGACAAGTTAGATGTATGCCAGAGAAGCGGCGAACAGGGAAAACTATGCATACAGTGAACTTGTTTGGACAAGTGGCGTATTGTAGGATTACGCCATATGAGTCTGTTTTATTAAATTTATGTATTGTAATAAATTTTTATAGATATGATGTATGATGTTTAAATATATTTCCTTGTTTCTTTATTAATGAATTATGGTAAACGTTAAGAAAAATGTCTTGAGTCAAAAGTATAAGAAGATAGTTTAGTAATTTTGTTATATGAATTGTGTAAAAGCATCCAAAATCCGGACTCGAAGAATCGGGTCGATTTTAGGCATTACATGTTTGACCAAAATGTTTTGATTATTTGCTTGCATCTTTTTAAGGATCTTGTGCAGACAATCTTATGTTTATTATTGGAGAAGAGGTAAAATCAAGTAAGTTTATTTTTCAAGGATTCTTACATGGTTTACTTTCCTTATATACTTAGATATGAAATCCAAGAATACTAACTTTATGACATTTTGTATCCTTATATTAAGGATAATTGATTTGATGATATTTGAATAGATCAAGATGAATTAAAGGTTCCTTTGTGAAGATGGATTTGTGCTATAAATGTAGAAGGCTTATTCATCCTTGACAAATGTTTTATTATTGAGGCAAGTTTTTTTTAAGTGGCAATGGAAGTACCAACAGTAGTGGCCACTACCACTAGCACTGTAACGCCCTGAATAATTTAAGCCTGCTTTTAGTGAAATTTAACGCAACTGTGTATCTATTGCAGTGGTTAAGTATTTTGGGTGTGTGTGTGAGGTTTGGGTTCAAGTCTCACTTTTGGCAATTTTGTTATTTTTTATCCAAGTCTTATCACTGTTGGGTTGGGTTTATTTTCTTGTTAGTAAACTTATATCAGAATGAGCCTGCTAATTCAGGTGGTAAGGTGTTAGCTTGTTCTGAGGTCTCGTGTTTGATTCCTCGTGGGAGCGTAGATGATATTTTTGTTTCAATTGTCTGATAGAGGTTTGGTGGAGTTGGGAGTCTGAGGTAGTTGGATGTGAGTAGTGTGTCAGATTTGGTTGGATAAGGGTGTTAATGGTTAGTGGGATGTTGGGAAAATATTTGATATTATTTCTTTTTAATTTTTATTTCATTTTTTTCCCAAAATTCCCTTTCTGTTTCACATTCTGACTTTACTCTTCCTTCTTCTTTCTCTTTTTCTTTTTGCAACCTTTTTCTTTTCGTGTTATTCTTTCGTTATTTCTCTCAACGAATTGGTTGTCTTAATCATGGGAGATCGGTATTCCATCTACTCTTCGTATGTCATGGTAAGTTTGTAAGTTGTTTTTGGGTGGGTTTCTTATTAGGGGGTTTAATTTTTTGTAAAGGTTGCGTTGGAGAAGGTGGTGTAGCAGCGTATTTCGCTCCAACAGCCTGATTGTGCGTGCAGTTGTATTAGTTAGCAGTAAATGTGTGCGTATTGTTTGACTTAGTATTGATGGATTTGCAATTTGTTTGCTAAAAATGTGTTTGGTATTCTGCTTTTCGGTTCTGGTGGTCTCGGGAGTGGTTTCGCATCAAAATCATACCAGGTGTGTACCGCTAATGCAAGAAAATGAGGTTCGACGAATGCTAAAATTTGGGTCTGTCGACGCCACACGGGCGTGTGGTCGATTGTGTGGCTGGCTGTGTGCGAGACACAGTCATATGACTGACAAAGGTATGGCCGTGCGCATGACACGGCCGTGTGACGGTGTGAGTGTCGCTATGTGGACTACAAGGGTTAGGCCAGATTGGGCGTGTGGGCTCAAGATTCTAAAATTTTAACTAGGGTCGTTCGGTCGACTGCGGACCTATCGTAGGGCCAGTAAGAGCTAATCAAACCATAATTCATATGATCTGATATTCTGATAGTCTGATCTGAGTAGAACACTGATAGGTATGTCTGACTGTTCTGTTTGAGTATATATGTTATATGTATATGAGCATGTTAAGCATGTTAACCATGTTGATCCTGTTAATTATGTATTTTGTATCTGTGTTTAGGGTGGGATTTGCATATGTGGAGGAAGGGATCTGTACGACGACCTTTCGCCTATATTCTGGCAGCTTGGCTGCATATTATTCTATTATGTGTCGCATCGACACTATATGGCACGTTAGGATGGGTGGGTGTTTTTGACCCCACATAGTGTGATGGGATGGTTGGAGATGGTTGTAGAGGATGGGGGTAGGGTTCTGTATATCTGTTCTATTTATTTAATTCAGATATCTATATCTGTTATGGACTTAGGTCCGAATCTGTATCTGACTATATATGAAATTCTGTGTATGTTGCATGACTATTTCTGTTGGGTTACACACTGAGTTTATGAAACTCACATCTGTTTGTCTATTTTGTTCAGATAACCCACAGACTTAGGCAGGTCGGTGTGACGGAGGCTCAGTGGTGACCACTCGACAAAGAATTGTTTTTATTTTAGTAATAATTGTTTTATTTTAAAACCTGATTTTTCTTGAGAGTTTGTGAATTTTGGGACTCTCTGGATTGTATGGTTTTAGCTTTTGGATTTGGATTTTGTTTTGCTTTATTTTTCACAACGTTAGCAAAAACACTTTACGCAAACAAATGGTTTTTAACAAATGGGTTTTTGGAAACACGAACTTGGTTTTGGTTTTAAAAGAATTTCAAACTTCCGCTGCGAAATAAATGGTTAACTTTAAAGAACATCATATAACGGTATCAGTAATATATATGTATAAATGAATATGTTTTGTAATACTTGGACGTTTTATCAAATAATTAAACATGGTTTTATCAAAGTATCGTCAGTTTCAAAACCCTTCTTCTTAATACTCCCAGATTTGGCCATAACGTCTAGGCCATTTTTGGGGTGTTACAAGTACTGTGACAAGCAACATAACTTGTCATTTTTGAGTTGGCAATCTTTTAAGCAAAATCATTTGGGCAATGACTTGGATGATTTTGTGGACATATGTTGGCTCAAATTTGAAGATCCATCTTGTGCAACAACAAATCTTTGAAGATTGAACCAATCTGAATCAAGCAAATCAGATATCTTGCTTTATGGAATTTGGCTTAATTGATTTGAAGACTTATTTTGGAATTTATGAAGATATTTGTAAAGCCTTTTTATAAGACTATTTTAATAGGATATTGATTGTAATTGATCTTTATCTTAGCAAGTCATAAACTCTTATATATTAGAGGCTTGTGTAAGTTAGAAAGTAGTAGTTTTTTTATCACTTATCTGTTCATTAAGGAACTTGTATTTGAGAGGGTAAAAGAAGTTTGTTTCTTGATTTTAAAACATAAGTTCTCAAGGGTAGAACTTAGAGATGAGTGATCTAGGTCTTTAGGTACAAAACTGAGGTTGCTATATTGGGGTGCGATAGGATTTAAATCACTTTTTGTATTGGGATTAAAGATAATGGATTTTCTCACTAAGGTAGGCATCACAAACATAGGGAAATTGAACTACTTAAACAGTCATTTATAATTATGTTTTCTCTATTTTATCACGATGTCATCTGCAGTGACCATTATAGTCATCACTTATAGACTTTTTTTCTTAAGTAATTATCAACTGTTCATTTCAACATTTTACAAATACAATTATAGGTATAATACAAATCACACAAATAATATATATTCGATTAATTAAAACAAAAATCAACTCAATACAAAGCATAATAGATTGAATATAGGAATATATTCGAATAGGTCTTGTCGATTACAGCTTCCTAATAAGGAATATTCAGGTGTATTAAATAGAATCTGTAGATATTTTATTTATTGCTATCCCTAACTTTAAGGTGTGCTTTAAGGGACAAACATCCTATAATCGCTTTGCTTCCTAGTTTAGAGTTTCCTAAAGTTAGGCTCATTATGTATATAAATATTAGTGTAATTTCTTGTGAAATAAAATAATAGAAAAAGCCTATTCATGACATGGTATCAGATTAGACCGATTTAAGGAATTATTTGTTGGTAATCTTTTACTCCCACTCAACCTCAAGCCCGCTTCTTTTGTTCAAAAGAAAGATGTCCGAAATTATCCAAACCAATACCAATGGGTATAATTGAAGTCTCTATGAACAACTCCAACCAAACAAGTGAGTTGCGAACATTCAAGTAGCCTCTGAGTTAAATGGGAAGAATTACCGAAGTGGTCTTAGTTGGTTCGCATGTTGTTGAAGGGCGAGAGAAAGTGAGTCACTTATTCGGCAGAGGACCTCAAGAAGGAAATCCTCGGTTGTTGCTTGGGATGAACAAGACTCTATGGTCATGTCTTGGTTATGGAATTCTATGATGCCGTAAATCGGTGACATATGCATGTTTCTTAACTCATCCAAAGAAATATGGCAGGCTATGCAGCAGACTTATTCTAAAGTTCGAGATGCTACTCAAATCTATGAAATCAAGACTAAGATTTCATCCACCAAGCAAAGAAGTCGTTCCATCATGGAGTATTCTAATCTTTTGCAAAGCTTATGGTAAGAGATGGATCATTACCAGTGCTTTCAAATGAAGTGCAGTGTAGATGCAACACTCCTGAAATGGTTCGTTGAAAAGGACCGAATTTATGATTTTCTTGCTGGGCTAAATGTTGAATTTGATGCGAGAAGAGTCCAAATACTTGGAAAGGAGGACCTACCATCACTAAATGAGACACTCGCGATAGTTCGTTTGAAGAAGGAAGAAGAGGTGTTATGCTTGAGAATAATCAAGTGGATGGTTCGCCTTAGTGAAAAGGTTGTCAATGAGAGGAGATTTGCCATGGAACAAAGAATCGCAACGATATTAAGCAAAAAGAATCTACAAGGCCTATTAAAAGGGAGTCAGATGGTGCACCTCTTGTAAAAATCTCGTCACACAAAGGAAAAGCTACTGGAAGCTCTATGGAAGCCACAGATAATTAAAAGGAATTTTTCGAAACCAATGGACAACCAAAAGAAAAAGGGCGAGCAAATATAGCAAGACAGCTGGATGGAGAACAGAATCCTCAAGACTCACCTGGTGTTTTTAGTAAAGACAAAATTGAGAAGTTAAAGACGTTGTTGGGATCATTGGAAAAAGTCTTCGTCTACAGGTACTTGTAGTCTGGCGCTTTCAAGTATATCCTATTATCAAAATTCTAATGTCTCGGACACAGTCACCAACAGGTCTTAGGTCATTAACTCAGGAGCTACAGACCATATGACCCATTCCTCACACAAATTTGTTTCATATACACCTTGTCCTAGTAATAGAAAGATTACAGTAGCTGATGGTTCTGTGATAACAGTGGCTGGTCAAGGTGATATTGTTATAAACACGACCTTTAATCTTAAAAATGTCCTTCATGTTCCTAAACTATTTACCAATCTTCTCTCCATCAAAAAAATTATCAGGGACTCTAATTGTAGTGTGGTTTTTCATCCCAATCGATGTTTTTTTCAGGAACAGAATACGAAGAAGATGATTGGACATGCTAAGGAAGCAAATGGCCTATACTATCTTGAAGAATCTAGTGGCGAAATTAGTGCTCTGAATTCCTCACCATTATCTTTCCTATCCAAGTCTGTTCAAGCTAATAAAGACCAAATTTGGCTCCATCACCTCCGCCTTGGTCATCCTTCGTTTCAAGTCCTTAAATTTATGCTTCCTTCATTGTTCAAAGGAATAACTATTGAAAATTTCCATTGTGAAGTTTGTGAACTTGCCAAACATAAACGTACCTCCTTTCCAGTAAGTAATAAAAGAACATCCGCTCCTTTTACTCTTATTCATAGTGATATTTGGGGACCATCAAACATTTCAAACATCTCTGGGGCTTGATGGTTTGTATCATTTATTGATGATTGTACTCGTGTGTCTTGGATATTTCTTTTTAAACAAAAATCGATGTAAGGTCCTTTTACAACCTTTTACAACATGATCAAAACACAATTTGAAATGAAATAAAGCAGTTTAGGTCGACAATGCTAAAGACTATTTCAATCAGTTTCTCTCCCCATATTTTCAAGAAAAAGGCATTCTCCATGAGTCCTCTTATGTTAACACACCCCAACAAAATGGTGTTGCCGAAAGAAAGAATGGTCATATTTTAGCTATTACTAGAGCTCTATTGTTTAAAAAAAAAATGTCCCTAAACAATACTGGGGGGAGGCTGTTTTAACTGCTACTCATCTGATAAATAGGTTGCCTACAAAGGTCCTTGACTCTCAAATTCCTATGCACGTTCTATTGAAATGTTTTCCTAATTTCAATACCTCAAACCTTACTCCCAAAATATTTGGATGTGTTGCCTTTGTACATGTACATTCTCAAAATAGGGGAAAAATCGATCCACGAGGTGTCAAATGTGTTTTTCTCGGTTATTCTTCTACACAAAAAGGGTACAAATGCTATAATCCAGCCAAAAAAAAATTTTATGTTTCAGCGGATGTCACTTTTGCAGAAGAAGAAAAATTCTTTACTCGTCTTTATCTTCAGGGGGAGAACTTATTCACAGAAGATAAGGGTAGAGAATTTTTTCTTCTTGATTTTCGACTCTGTCCGACTTACCAACCAAATTTCGCCTGCCCAACTTAATTTTCCAGCTCCTATTCAATAGCCAAACACTCAGTCCTTACCTACCAACCAGCTTGCCCACCTTTAACCTATGCAACCTGAAATAGAGCCTACTACACCTAAGTCGTCCAAAGGGATTCAGGACACTACTCGACCTTTACTAGTTTACTAAAAGAAGAAGGCACCGATGCAAGTTCAATCATCTTCTTCGGATAGACAAACTACTACTTTACAACCCGAGGTAACTACCGAACCTACTTTGAATACTACTGAAAATTCAAATCAGAAAGACTATGATCTTCCTATTACTATTAGAAAAGGAACTAGGGCCTGTACAAAACATCCGTTGTACTCATTCATGTCTTACAAAAATTTGTCCCATAACCACAAAACCTTTCTTACTAGCCTAAATTCTATCTCCACTCCCAAAACTGTATCCGAGGCATTAAATGATGAGAATTGGAAAAATGCCATGAAGGTTGAAATGGAAGCACTTGAAAAAAATAAGACATGGGATTTGGTAAAATTACCGAAAGAAAAGAAAACAGTTGGATGTCGTTGGGTGTACACAGTGAAATACAATTCAGATGGCTCTTTAGAGAGGTCCAAAGCAAGATTAGTTGCTAAAGGGTACACTCAAAAGTATGGAATAGACTACCTTGAGACATTTGCCCCGGTTGCAAAGTGAACACTGTGAGAGTATTGTTGTCACTTGCTGCCAACAGAGGCTGGAAACTACAGTAGTTTGACATAAAAAATGCTTTCTTACATGGTGATCTTGAGGAGGAAGTCTATATGGATGTTCCACCGTGGTTCGGTTCAAATACTGAGATGTAGTTTACAAACTAAAAAGGCTCAGACGGACTAAAACAGTCCCAGAGCTTGGTTTGGAAGATTTACCAAAGTGATGCTCAAGTGGGGTATAAACAGAGTCAAGGAGATCACTCTCTTTGTAAAGCACTCATCTTCGTGGGAATGACCGCTTTGTTAGTCTATGTAGATGACATTATAGTGACGGTGATGATTTGGAAGGAATAGAAAATTTAAAGAACTGCCTAGTAAAAGAATTTGAGGTCAAAGAGCTTGGTAAATTAAAATATTTCCTTGGTATTGAAGTAGCACACTCTCGGGAAGGAATCTTCATATCTCAGCAAAAATACATAATTGATTTGTTGACAGAGACGGGCAAGTTGGGATGTAAACCAGCAGAGACACCCATAGAGGTGAACCACAAACTTGGAGATGCACTAGAAGATGTAGTAGTTGATAAGGGTTCATATCAAAGACTCGTAGGGAAGCTCATTTTATTGTCACATACTAGACCGGATATTGCCTATGGAGTTGGTGTTGTAAGTCAGTTCATGCACAATCCTAAAGAGTCATGTCTTCGAGCTGTATATGAGATTCTATAGTACTTAAAAGGCACTCCAAGCAAAGGAATCCTATTTAAGAAAGGGGAGAATTTAACCCTTAAAGCCTATACTGATGCAGATTATGCAGGATCTATGGTTGATAGAAGATCAACCTCAGGCTATTGCACTTTTTTAGGAGGCAACCTTGTAACTTGGAGGAGTAAAAAACAGAATGTTGTGGCTAGATCTAGTGCAGAAGCTGAGTTTAGAGCGATGGCTCTTGAAATTTGTGAATTATTATGGCTGAAAATTATTTTGGAGGATTTGAAGATCAAGTGGGAAGGTCCAATAAAGCTGTATTGTGATAATAAGTCTGCTATCAATATTGCACATAATCCAGTGCAACATGATCGTACGAAGCACATTGAGGTTGACAAACATTTCATCAAGGAGAAACTTGACAGTGGCCTAATTTGCACTCCATATGTGTCCACTGATGGTCAACTGGTAGATATCCTAACCAAAGGATTATCTGGGAAGACCTTTCAGAAACTAGTAAGCAAGCTGAGAATGGATGATATCCATTTTCCAGCTTGAGGGGGAGTGTCAGATTACAGTTTCCTAATAAGGAATATTCAGTGTATTAAATAGAATCCTGTAGATATTTTATTTATTGCTATCCCTAACTTTAAGGCTGTGCTTTAAGGGACAACATCCTTAGAATCAGTTTGCTTCCTAGTTTAGAGTTTCCTAAAGTTAGGCTCACTATGTATATAAATATTAGTGTAATTTCTTGTGAAATAAAATAATAGAGAAAGCCTATTCATGACAGGTACCATGCATGGTAAAACTTAAACCTTGAATAATATGGGGGTAATCAGCTCAATAAAGTACAATTCATTGGAAATTGAAATATATCCAAATAGGACCTATGAATTTGTTGATGTTGTCTTTTAAATATTCGTTCTATTGCAATTGGACGAAGTTATTACTAGTTATAAAAACAAAGATGGACACCAATGTTTGTTCATGCTAGTTGAAATCTTTCTATGTCTATTAGGCTTTCTTAGAGAGTAAATCACTTTAAAATCAATTAGTACAAGCTATAATTTAAGTTTAACCCACTTACCTAGTTGTAACCTCACTCTTATACTTCAATCTAGATCTCTCACTCACTAAGTCTTATCTCCTGAAAGATTAGTTGTAAACTAATTAACAATTCAGTTTACTTACAAATATGCACTAAAAGAATTGTTCCTAGATGAACAAATAAAGTGCTCTCTCTCTCTCTCTCTCTCTCTCTCTCTCTCTCTCTCTTATATAATAATTTAAACAATCCATCTATACATAAGTATAAATTGGCTTGTTAAAATACAATAAATGTGAGTATCTAATTCCATAAAAATAGATTCCAAACAAGTCTTTTGTAAAACCCCTCACCCGACCTGATCGTTGTTTGAGCTACGGAAAGCTATAGTATTTTTCATAGCAACTACCATCGAATTACATGCAATGTAAACATAAATCATGCAAATACCATCATTATAGACCATAAATTCATCATTCAATCATTCTCGGGTTTTATACGAGCCTACGTATGCTCTAGAATTAACCTGAAATTGCATAAGGACCAAATAGCAACATTTTTTAAATTTCAAAATGACATCACGACATGAAGAGTTCCTCATTGTGACGTGATTGTCTGTTTTGCCTCATTGTGACGACGAAGTTCCTCGTCACGCCGTGGTAAAAAACGCAGATCTCAGTTGCGACGACCATTGCTTGAAGTCGCGTCATCGCGACGTGGACTCTGTTTTTGGCACAAAATAGGCCTTTTGGTAATTGTTTTAAGCCAATTCAACCATATATACTTTTGGTGCAATTGTACACCGTTAAACCTACACAAAACCAATACAAACCATCTTTAAACATTTCATTTTAATCAAATGCACATCATTCAAACCAATATACCATCATTTGGCACTAAATATACTTGACCATCTATTCAAATTCAACCTATTTAATCATGTATTCAAACCATTCAATCTCACTTATAAACATGTCATATCAATGTTTATTTATGCTACCAAATTGGCACCCAAAATATCAACAAGTTACCAAACATACATTTGATCATCAACAATCCATGATTCAAACATTAACCAAGTTCAAAACAAACTATCCATCCAAAGTAAACTCATATAAAATATAGCACCTATGTACATACTACATAACTGAGCTTAAAATGTGCAAAAGTCTACCGAGTAGATAGTTGGATAATTATTTACAGAAAATGGAAAAACAACTAGGTAAGCATTTTGAATGCTTAGTAAGTTCATAGGTATTAAAACGAATAATTTACCTTGATTTTTAATCAAACATAATAATTTAATTAACTTGATACAATTTTCCTGACATAACATTTCACAACGATAAGGTAAGTCATCACATAACCGAGTCACATACAATTCAACATTTATTACGCTATTCAACTTAGTACAATTCACAATTCAATTCCGTTTGCTATATCAAAACATCACGTTTCCATTTTAGACATTATAATTGTAACATTTCAGTTTACAATAATCATTTAGACTGATGAACTCTAGTAAATAAACTCAGATACAGGATTAACTACACCACACCAGAGAGCACTGAAGTGCTAAACCTGTACAAGCACACAAATAACCATATTGACATGCCAATAATATATCCTAATCGTTTACTAGGTTCACACATGCATTAATAATGTATTCGTAACATTTAAACCACTGTAGAGTCATCATGTACATATCATCCCATCATAAAACATTTCATATCCACTTAGGCACATATAGCACATATTACCATTTCTTTACAATTTAATCCATGTCTTACATATTTGTACCAAATTGTAACCAATTCAAAATTATATTTGCACACAAACAAATTCATAATTCAAACATATATAAATTACTATTACATATAACTACACCATATGAACTTACTTGGCAGAAACTGCAATAACAAGATGTCGGAGTCTAATCTGTAATTTTTTCTTTTCCTTGATTATCTTCTGATTGGTTCAATTTTTGATCTATATGATAATTCATTTCAAACTATCAATTCCAAATAATTTATAACATTTTATTTTATGCATATGACATTTCAATTTTATTTTTGAATGTTCCCTAAAGTTTTACATTTTTTTAATTTCTAAAATCGAAATTGTTATAACTTTCAAATTTGAGTTTCGATTTTGAAACTAATCTCAAATCCATCCTTCTACAGCCTTCTATTATAAAAAAAGGTACAGAAATATGACATCAATTTCAAAATTTCTACACTTTAGCCCCTATGTTCAAAAACTAGCAATTAAACTTTACAAACTAGTCCTTTTTCATTTCTAAGCTCAAAATCTATCAATTTAGTACCAAAATATTCAAGAAATCAACAATGCAAATTTTTGAAAAACTTTAACAATCTTACAAATTGATACCTGGATTAGCTAAATCAAGCTTCTGAGACCTTAGAAACATAAAAAAAAAAAAATACAAGGAAAAGATGTAATTACATTTGCCAATCTTAAGCCGAAAGTCTTGAAAGTTCAAAACCCTTTCTTTCTTTTTGTTTTCGGTTGAAGAAAAAGATGACAAGTATGTTCTCTCTTTTTTTCTTTTAATTTGGCTTATATACTTTAATTAGTTTATTAATTAGTTATAATTAACTTAATTAACCTTTTAACTAAACTTAAGCTTGATTACCATTTTGATGGTTTACAACTCATTCCCACTACCATATATTCATTTTCTAATGGCTCAATTGTTCAATTGGTCCTTTAATTAATTAAAATTTTGTAGTGATTAACTTTTACTACTTTTACAATTTAATCATTGTACCTTAATTAACTATCCAGTTGACAAAATTAAAGAACCAAAATTTAATTAAACCTTATACTATTTAATATTAACGGACTCAGTTGTCAAAGTGGGGTTCCAAAACCATCATTTCAGACACCACTAGAAAATAGGTTGTTACATCTTGAATAAAGAGTATAACATCAAATATCTCATCATAAAACACCTTGAAGATCAAATCTCTTATTTATGGGAACTTTGATCACATTTAAAGTCTTGAATTCATCTTTGCTTGTGTAATATCCCAGATTAGGGGTTATGCATTTGGCGCATAATTCATGAATTAATAGGCTCAGTGTGTGGGTGAGTGTGTTTAAGGGGTTTGGAGAACCTTAGGAGATAGGGAAAATGCATCGAAAAAATATTGGAATTTTAAGTGAAAAGAGGAAAGTGAACATTTTTGAAAACTTGGAAATGCAAGGAAATGTTTTAGAAATGTTAAGTTTAAAAGAGGAAAGTGAACATTTTTGGAAACTTGGAAATGTAAGGAAATGTTTTAGAAATGTTAAGTTTAAAAGAGGAAAGTGAACATTTTTGGAAACTTGGAAATGTAAGGAAATGTTTTAGAAATGTTAAGTTTAAAAAAGGAAACTAAAACAAGGTGGTCTTAAGAAAATTAATAGAAGAAATTTGACACAAGAACGGGCTTGGAGAAGTGGCTAGGAGGCACAACTTAAAGCCCAGTAAGTGACGCCACAATCAAGGGGGAAGGAGCCTAGGTTCGAGTCACGTGGGAAGCAAATAAAAGAGTTTTATTTTGCTGCAAGGAGCAAGGGAGTTGGACGGCACCAAGGCACTTGGGGAAGAGTTTAATTCTCTTTAAAATTCGGCAAATAGATAGATAATGATGGACTATTATTATTATTATTTTTACTAAGAGATAAGAGATAAATATTGGATTAAGTTTTATTAAATTGAATAGGTGATAATTAAAGTGATAAAGTTATCAAAATAGGAGTGATGGCCAAGTAAAGGATTTTAAGTTAGTAATTTTGGCTACTAGAGGAAAAGAGAGCCATTCATCATATCTTCTTTCAACTCTTCTATCTGTAGAATTTCCTAGAGCATCTCTTCTTCTTCTTTTGTTAGCCAAAGTCGAAAACTAAAGTAAGCCTAGCCGAATTCTTCATAGCTTTTGTGATCTCCATTAAAACCGAATCCATAAACTCCTTAAGATACCATCATTAGTCGATTTCTTTATACCAATCAAAAGCCGAAATCAAGATCCTTCTAGCCTACATAGCTGAATATTGCTAAAGGTTCAAGCAAGGATTGCCGATCTCTAAAGTAAGGGTAAGATCTCATTCAGTTTCATCCTTTTTCTTTTAAGATTTGACGAAATCTAGGACTAACCCCATTAATATCTTGTTGTGAAACCTTGAAGAGATCTTTCAGGATTTACTAAGTGTCGACTACAAGGAAGGAGAAATTCTTTTCCCGAAGGTACACCATAGGCCGTGTGTTTCCTAGTTATTCGGTGAGTTTCGGGATTTAAAATCCACAAGGTAAGTATCTATAGCATTCGGCCAAGGCCATGTTGAGTAAATAGATGTGTTTCATTAATATTTAAAAGCCAAAACTAATCTATTCAAGTAATCTAGTGATTGCCGATTTCAAGAAAGAAGGATACAAAGTTTCCGGCATTTGATTAGACATCAATCGGCAGCAAGGTAAGGATTTTAGTGTACTAATCCTACTAGGATTTGGATTTATGGCCGAATGGCTCTTTACTAAGTATTAAGTGATTGATCAAATGTAGAGATTTAAGATCTAAGGCATTAGATCAAGCTTTTCGAGATTTGGAGTGAACTTGCTCAAGTGAATCAGGTGTGTACCCCACACTACATTTTAATAAGATTTATGGCAATAATTAATATGTGCATGTTTATAAGAATGTGAATATGGCTAAGATACCATGCTATGGTACAAAAGTACTCAGGTATGTTTCCTACTCCTACTAGGATTATGAATATATGTTATTTTTAACATGTGAAAAGTGATGAGAATGTGAATTAAAGCATGATATGCATGATATGTATGATATGGGGCATATGGGTTATATGAAAAGGGGAAGTGAATGTGGTGACCTAAGACCACGATAACTGAATGTGGTGACCTAAGACCACGATATCCGAATGTGGTGACCTAAGACCACGATATGAATGTGGTGACCTAAGACCACGAATTTTATAGCATGATGAGCATGTCATTGCAATGACGCCTTCGATGGTGTGTAGCGGATGGAGGGTTGACTTAGTAGTCCCCACGGTGTGCAGGATGGTATGGGTGATGTGTAGCGGATGGCATATAGGTTTGGGTTCGGGTTGCATCATTATTTTCTATCTGTTATATGAACATGTATGATAATGTATGCCTGAATTATTAAGTTTTAGTGTTGGTTACACATTGAGTCTGTTTGACTCACCCCTTGTGGGAACTTTTTTCAGGTGACGATCAGTAATGGACCGGGTCGGCAGGGGCTTAAAGGTGGCCATGCACAGCAAGGAATTTATTTAATTTGGAATTTTTATTTCATTAAGTACTTTGAATTTATATATTTTTTTGGGGAATTATTTGATGTAATAAGGCCATAGTAGAACTACTTTACTTTGCTTTTATTTATTAAGCTTACAAATTTTTATCTATTAAAAGATTAAGTAAATTTATTTTAAAACAAAGCCTAAACGTTTTGTCACCTAAAGTAAAGGATTTTAATAATGAAATAAACTTGTTTTCAACTTAAGCCCAACCCAAAACAATCTTTCTTTCAAAACACACAAGTTTTTCCTGAGAAACAAAAGAATTTGAAACGGTTTACACCGGGGAACATACCAGATCCGATCAAGGCTCGTGGGCCGGGTTTGGGGTGTTTCAACTTGGCTTGATTTTAGAACGAACAATCTTCAATAATGGGATGTTAAAAATCCTTATACATTACTAATTAAAGGCCCAAACAATATTGGTCAAAACATGCCAACAAATAAAGTAAGTTACAGTAGTATGCCAGATGTTCCTTAAGTTACTACAAGAGTTGCATTTGGCAGTTGCAATTGACACTAACAATCACCCAAGCCTCTTGAGAAGAGCAAAAAATGATATCATCTACATAGATCTGACCAACAATAACGATACCTTTCTCCTTTTTAATATATAGGATTTTGTCTACATTACCTCTTCGATAACCTTGTTCTAGTAGAAGCTTTGAAAGTCTCTCATACCATACCTTGAAACCTACTTTAAACCACGTGTCTTTAGTAAGTTTGAACACATAGTCTAGATAATTGGGATCATCAAATCCTTTAGGCTATTCAACATAAACTTCTACATTAATGAACCTAATTAAAAATGCATTCTTTACACCATTTGACACAATTTGATATCCAAATAACTACGAGAAAAAGTCTGATGGCCTCAAACCTAGACATTCAAGATTATAAAACATCAACTTTTACGAACAATAGAAGATGTTGTTGGGGATCGATTCGATTAAACAACAAACAAGTAAAAATAGCGAAAGAAATTGAGAAATTGAACACACAAATTTAACGTGGAAAAACTCCTCCAAAGAGGATAAAAAACCACGAGCAAAGATAATTTTACTATAATGGCAAAAGAATGAATAGTACAAAAGATGGAGATAAAACTAAACCCCGAAAAACTCAAAAACAAAGAACCCTCAAAACGTAAACACAAAATTCTCTAAATGTGTTATGAGTTCTAATCTCTAATGAGTGTATTTTCTAAGGTTGTAAAAGAGTCTATTTATAGGTTAAATTCATAGGTCAAATAATAATAAAATAATCTAGACTAATCAGAGTTTGATTGAAACAAATAAACAAAGTTTAACTGGAAGATTATTTTTCAAATTTGACTGAAATAAGAGTCATATTTAACAAATCTCCACGTTGACTCATATTTCTACAATGTCATCTTTGCCAAAGCCCGCTAAGGGCCTATTTTAAACTATACAAGGAATTAACTGAGTCGAATTTGTACTTAAAAACTGGAAGACTTCTAGCCTTCGACTTGTACACTACCAAATCAAAACTAACCCGGGTTTGATTTTCACGAACAAAGTGCCCTAACTTTTCAAAACCTACATCCAAAAAAGAACCTCTCTTCAACGAAACGGGCATACATTTTTCCCTCTTATGATCAAGTTGCCTCCGCTCCAAACGAGTTGAATTCGACTCCGTAATGGATGAAGGACGTCTGATTTCACCGGTCACTGTAGAACATTTCAGAATATAAAGACTGCCAGTTCTTTTACCTTTTAACAAAACGAGAGCTTCACAAGATACTTTAATGCAGCTCAACTCGATGTTGATTCTACATCCTTTCAAGTCTAAAATACTCAAGAAAATGAGATTCTTTCGTAAATCAGGTACATACCTAACATCTAAGAGTGTCCTAATCGTCCCATCGTGTATCCTAATTTTAACATTACCAATACCAATTACCTTACTGGATGAATTGTTTCCCATGCACACAACTCCACCTTCAACCGAACTGTATGTGGAGAACTATTCTCTATTGGGACACATGTGGAAAGAACATCCCGAATCTAGGATCTACTCGGATGTAAGCTTAGAGTTATCGTTTGTTGACACTAACAAGAAATCATCACCGCTTTTATCGACCAAATTAGCACCAGCTACATCTTTCTCGTTACTCTTAGTAGCTCTTTTATTTCGCAGTTTATAACAATCCGTTTTGACGTGACCTAACTTTTTACAATAGCGACACTTTTTGTCTCGCTTCTTTGATGCTACTAAACGAAAGCTTGCCTATCTACCTTACTATCTGAACCAAACTCATTGTCGAGTTTGTCTCTACTCAACAAATAACCCTTCACATATTCAAAAGAGAGTTTGTCTTTGCCATAAATCAGGGTCTCCCTAAAACACTTGTATAAAGGGGGTAAAGAGCACAATAATAGCATAGCTTGATTTTCATCGTCAATATGAACCTCAACATTCTTTAAATCATTTAAAAGAGTAAAAGATTGACTGATGTGATATCTAAGAAGCCCACCTTCGTTCATACGAAACGTAAATAAATGTTGTTTCAACACTAAATGGTTAGCTAGAGACTTGGTCGCATAGATAGTTTCTAACCTTTTCCACAAGGCTGATGAGGTCTTTTCCATCAATATATCCTGCAATGCCGTATTTACGAGGCACAAATGGATTGCAGATAAGGCCTTTTCATCAAGCTCTTCTCATTCTGTTTGATTTAGATTCTCAGGCTTTTTCCCAGTAACAACCTTTTTCAAGCCGATTTGAACTAGAATTGCTATCATCTGAACTTGCCATAGATTGAAATTTTTGGCACCATCGAACTTCTCAATTTCAAACCTTGTTGTTGCCATCTCTGAACAGGCTGATCTACGAAAATTGAACTAGCTCTGATACCACTTGTTAGGGATCGACCCGATTAAACAACGAACAAGTGAAAATAACGAAAGAAATTGAGAAATTAAACACACAAATTTAACGTGGAAAAACCCCTCCAAAGAGGATAAAAAACCACGGGCAAAGATAATTTTACTATAAAGGCAAAAGAACGAAAGGTACAAAAGATGGAGATAAAACTAAACCCGAAAAACCCGAAAACAAAGAATCCTTAAAACGTAAACACAAAATGCTCTAAATGTGTTATAAGTTCTAATATCTAATGGGTGTATTTTCTAAAGTTGTAAAAGAGTCTATTTATAGGCTAAATTTATAGGTCAAATAATAATAAAATAATCTAGACTAATCAAAGTTTAATTGAAACAAATAAGCAGAGTTTAACTGAAAGATTATTTCTCAAATTTAAGCTGAAATAAGAGTCATACTTAACAGATGTCATCATCAAGTTTAAGAAAATAATAATAACATATTTTAATTCTATTTAAAAATTAAAACTCTTTTAACTTATGATTTCTTTAAAGAATGTTATATCTATTATTACGTGAAGAAAAAAAATTGTAAGTTATAATTACTTTTCCTTTCATATTTATCTTTGTTAGCACATAGATTTTAAAATAATAAAATTGGATTTTTTTATAAGATGAAGATAATGTTTTAAAAACGATTATATATATTATTAATTTTTATTGAGTTAATATTATAAGATAATTTCACACTAATTTAATTAAGAAAATGATAAAACAAAAAATTACAAAACATAAATATTATATACTATTATCAAAATTCATGAATGAATTGGTGTGATAAATTAATCATTAAGAAAATGAAAAAATTTATAAAAGATAATTACTAAGATTATATGAGTAATATAATAATTATAAACAAACTAAATGTTCAGTAATTTTCTCATTTAATTTTTTATTAATAATTATTTACATTTCATTTTATCAATAATTATTAAATTGTTTCAAGAAAAAATTACTTAAATTATTTTTTATGTTAGCGATTTAACTTCTTTTTATTTTTATATATTTATATTAATTTTAAAAATATGAAAACACCATTTCTTATTTTATTCCTTTAAAGCAAGCATTTATATTTTTACCATATTTAAATATACTCTTATACTTTAATTTCAGTTAAAAATATTTCTCTCAATTTAAAATAAAAGCTCATTTGCATACATAAATTTATTCTTAAAAATAAAAATATTAAAATTATTTTAATATTTTAATTTTAAAAACTTAGTGAAACTTGCAAAAACAAGGGAGCAATACTACGAGCCCATTAGGAATGTAACTACAAAAAAAAAACACACACACACAAACAAGTTATTTGCACAATTTAGTTTCGTTACATTTGTGGAGTCTTGTCCAAAGAAATACTCCACTATCCTAAACATAGTACAAATAGTGATTAAAGTCCTATTGCACACCAGTATAGCAATCTCACATTTGCACTTTAGATTTAAATCTCTCTCCGCTAAGTTTGCAAGGCTAAGTTTTCAGGGGAAAACTTAGTTAGTAAACCGAGCAACTCACTTGTTTTCCTACAAAATGCACTCACAATAATGAATTTCAAATGAACAAATTAAGTTCTCGATTCTTTACACTTCTTACTTACACAAACCTATAATATATAAGGGTTTAATACTTGCTAAGATAAATATTAATTACAATAAAAATCTCACTAAAAAGCCTCATAAAAAGGTTTTACAAATATCCTCATAAAGTTTAGAATAAAACAAATATATTCAAGATAAGTCTTCAAATCAGTCATACTAATCTCCACTGTAATAACCAATTTTGCCCGAGCCCACATATAGTCCAAAATAAAAAATAAATAATGTTGTCCATAAATGGGCCTGAGGCCCGAATCCAATACCCTAAACTACCCATCAGGACCCAAACTAAACCTAGTGACCCAAAACAAAACAGACCTAACCCATTTCTACCTAAGACCCAAACACATACGGGGCCCAAAAGGCCCAATGCCTAAATTAATCCCAGGGGTTCTAGGGTTTCTGGGAACCCTCGCGCCGCAACGGCCAGAGACCCAATCGTCATGCCGCAAGCACCGTGGCCAGCCCTCGTCACGCCGCAATCCACGTGCCAAATAGAGGCTTCGACAACGAGATCTGATCATCCACCTACAAAAGGAAAGAAATCAGCAATAAAACATGGAAATATTTCTTTTCTTTCCTTTTTTATTTTGTTTATTTGAAGGCTATAAAAAGCCTTGTAAAAATCTGTAAAAATGGGGGAGAAAAAAGAAACACAAATATACAGAGAGAGCAGAGAGGAAAATATTCAAGGAATACAAATAGGGGGAATACGGAGAATATACTGTTACACACAAAAAACAGAGAGAAAATATACACAAATATACATAGAGATTCAGAGAATACACAATAAGCAGAGGTGTTGTTTTTATTTTCATTTTTCATTTCGAATATTTTTTTTACATATTTTATTTTGTTTTGTTTTTTTTTAAAACCATATAATATATATATAATACATTAAAATAAAAAAACAAAAAAAACTTACTATTTCGGCCACCAGACGGTGATCGGCGACGGCGGAGGGTGGCGGTGCCGACGTTGGAATGCTTGCCGGATTCTGGGCTTGAAGGGAGCTGCTTGAGAGAAAAAGGGAAAATCCCTTTTTTTTTTTTTTAAAACTACTGCAAGAATGAAAAAAATAATCAAAATGCCCCCTTTTATATAAAACAAAAACGACGCCGTTTGAGATGGTAAAGGATCCGCGTGTCCACCCAGTTTGTGGCCCGGATCTACGCTTTTCTACTTTAAATGGTTTTATTACGATTTTAGTCCCTCTGCATTTTCTGTTTTTTTAAATACAGCTTATTTTTGTTTTCAATTTCGCCCCATATTTTTACTTCTATTCCAATTTAATCCCAAGCAAAATGTTGCGTTTTATAGGGAAAGGATATTTACAGTTCCAGTCCCTTATTTCTTTTGCGCACTATAATTTGATCCTCCCACTTTTTTTTTTAATTTCCAATTTACCTCAAAATTTATTTTTAAGATTAACTTAGTCTTTTCTTTTATATTATTTTATCTTTGTTTTTTTTGTCATTATTTTATTATTGTTATTTATTTTAATATCATTGTATCTATTTATCGTTATTACTTTTAATATTACTCACATTATTCATTATTTTTTATTATTCCATTGTTATTATTAATATTTTTATATTACCTTTATTTTTACTATCACTATTATTTTTTATTATTATTATTATTATTATTATTATTATTATTATTATTATTATTTTATTATTAACACTATTTTTATTTTTAATATTACTTTTGTTATTATTTTCATTACTATTTATATTATTATTAATAATATTATTATTAATTTAGTATTATTATTCTATTATTATAATTACTTTGATATTACTATTACTATTATTTATAACTAACCCTATTATTATTAGTATTATTACTATAATTGTTATTATTATTTTATTATTAATATTATTTATGTTATTTTCATTATCATTATTTTTCATTTTACTATTATTTTTATATTAACCTATATTATTATTTTTACTAAATATTCTTATTGTACTATTATTATTTTTGTTTTAGTATAATTATTTTAGTTGTATTTTGCATTATATTAGATGTTGATGTATTATAATTGCTTTTAATATTTATGCATAAATGCGATATTGTCTCATAAATTATTGTTTAAAATATATTTTTTTACTATATTTATCTAAAGTTTTTTAAAATAAGGCAATATTTTGTATTTATAAATTCGGGAAATAGTGCCCAATTATGCTGGGTTGCGATTTTCCGTTTGGCTAAATAACTAAATACCCTTTTAATAAATTTCGTAAATTATGAGATGACTTTAATTATGAGGGTTTACAAAACATCATGTCCAATCGTGCTGGATGTGATGTTTATATTCTTTCGGATCGAAGAACTCTTAAATTTTAAATCAAAATTGCTCGAAGCTTTGTAAATCGTGAGATGATCTTAGTTACGAGTGTTTAAAAAATATCGTGTCCAATCGTGCTGGATGTGATGTTTATATTCATTCGGAACAAAGAACTTTCAAATTTTAAATCAAAATGGCTCGAAGCTTTGTAAATTGTGAGATGATCTTAGTTACGAGTGTTTAAAAAATATCGTGTCCAATCGTGCTGGATGCACTACAGGAAAACAGACTTTTTGCAGCGTTTTTTTTGCCTTTAAGCGCCGCTAAAACTATTTGCAGCGCTTGCAAAAAACGTCGCTATAAAAGGCGCCGCTAAAATTTGCGGCGTTTATTTTTAAAAACGCCGCTAAAGATCATGACTTTTAGCGGTGCTTTTATAGAAAACGCCGCTAAAAGTCCTGGTCTTTAGTGGCGCTTTTATAAAAAATGCCGCTAAAAATCTTGGTCTTTAGCGGCGCTTCTTAAAAACGCCGCTAAAGTTCACAACTTTTAGCGGCGTTTTTTAAAAAAGCGCCGCTAAAGATCACAACTTTTAGCGACGCTTTTTTAAAAAATGCCGCTAAAAAATATGACTTTTAGTGACGCTTGCTTAAAAACGCCGCTAAAACTCATATATTTAGCGGCGCTTTTACAAAAACGCCGCTAAAGGTCCTAAAAAAAAAAAATTAAAATACTATAAAAACGCCACAAATCCATTCCCAAAAATTAAAATGGCTATTAAATGTCAATTTCCAATATACATGTCAATGCGTAATACATACATAAACAAATATGCACTATTTGACCCTTCTCAGATAGAATAAAAAGTAGGAGATCTTCGGTCGCAGCAACAATAGCATGCATATCGAATGACTTCCATTGCAAGGATGCGAACCTTTTCTTTGGACTTAGGAGGCTCCTCGACGATTCGGATGCTGCTCGATATTGCGCTATCCGACACAAGATGAACCCTATCATTAAAGGCATGAAGCCAAATACACATGTTAAGGCGGTGCAAATGGATAATTGCTATAATTATGCAACACAACAAAGTAATATGTTCCAGAAATGCCACAATCTTTGATGCAAATATTTCCCCACAACTGTCAAGTTTCATCATTTTATTTAAGAAAAGAAATCGAGAACCATTTTATTTATTATAATAATAAAAACAACAGAGAAACTTGTAGAACTACAAAATCTACAATAGAGTGGCATTTTTAAATGCTTATTATACCTACTTGCCGGAAACAGATCCGAATAACAAGGTAAGGAGACTATAAGCAAAAACACGGAAGTCTTGAGATTGTCGTGTACCCTTCCCAAAAGATGTCCGCAATGCATCGACCACAGATTGTATATCAACTCCTTCAGAATAAATCCCAAAGAAAGAAAGTCATTTGCCAATCCTAGAGAGTCACGATTAACAAAGTGCACAAGTCGAGAGAAGCAAGAACTTATCAACACAAATACAAGCTCATGGAAATAACCATCAAATCTCAAAGATCAACATTCACAAAACACAAGATCAAGATGCGAAAATAACAAACATGTTAAAAGTAGCAAAGATGTAAAGGGGATTACAAAATAATAAAACATGCTAAAGAATAAAAGATGAAAAGGAAGATTATGACATGCATGGAATAGTAACCGGTAAAGACTACTAAGAGCCTCGTTAATAACTACCGCTTTACTCATTCCATTAATTTTTCAACATCGACATCAATAAAATATCGCTATAAACTTTCACATGCAAACACTAGTTGAGTCTTCTTTAATAAATAAATAAATAAAAATTATTTTCTGCTCAAGAGTTAAGGAAAAAGATAAAATTCCATTTTTGAAATATTATTTACCTTCATGCAAGCCTATGCCCTAGTTGCTGTAGGAGATCAGTCATGACTACAGTGATATTTAAAGTAGCAACCTGGTATAATTACCAATAGAACGGCTCTTACCACTTGAAAAAGTCCAACACAATAATGGCGAGGGATATCTCCCATCATCCCAAAGTCTAAATATGAATGCCTCTAGCAATCAAAAATAGTATCTTCAGAAAATTGTAGAGCCCGTCGCCTAGGATTAAAGCAATAGAAATGAAAACCTGCATGATATATGGAAACTAGTGTGAAATGAGTACAAATATTGGTGCCAAGATATAATTAAGGGAAAGCTCCATGGACCTTGTAACCATTCTTGATGCTGCTTTCTGGTAAAGTTGCAGGGCTGGTAAAGTTGCAGGGAACCACTCTCCCTTGAGCCCACCTATTAGTGGCCATATTACTCCCCAAGAAAGCACTGCCCCAAGAAGCAAAGACAAATTTACAAGATGTGAACATATCATTCTTGCTCCTATGTAAGTCATCTTTGAAATCAAAGTAAAACACGCAAATTTGAATTGTTCCAATCAATCATTATGGAAACATGATCACATCACATGGAGAAGATAATAAAGCTAGAGAACGCATGAATTTTTCCATGCTTTCAAACCAAATGTAGGAAACTGAGCAAATCCGCATTTATGATATAATATAATAAAACAATAATTTATTCTTATTATTATGATATATGAAATATAAATTTTAAATATTCTTTAAGTAATTAATATAAATTATTTTTAAATTTTAATTTAAATATATAAATCATATTTAAAATTATGGTTAATATAAATCGAGCAAATTTATAATTTCATACACAAATTTATTTTTGAAAAATCAAAAGCTTTTTGATTTTTGGTTTAAAAGTCGGTTTGTTTGATATATATATATATATATATATATATAACTTCAAAAAATTATCATTTTCATGAATTTATATATATATATATATATATATATATATTCAAACTTAATTTGTATGCATTCGAGGAATAATAATTAAAGAAAAAAAATAACATACAAGAAAAAGGGTCGAAGAAAACAAGAAAAGAGCAGGGGAAAAGAAAAGAATGAATTTAAAGGGAAGAAATTCCATTTAATTTTTAATTCACACCAAATAAAAATTATGGTTTTGAGTTTTGATGCTTTACTTTAGGTAGGCTATATATATATAATATATATTAGAGTGGTGAGGGTGGTGTTTGCTCTTACGTGACTCTCACAATCCTACAATAATTCCTTACGCCAAGAATCTGGCTTCGCAGCGCATACATCAACATACCACCTCCACCTCCAATGCCGACCTTCCTCCATATTTCTTATATAAATTTTAGGTGATTGGTCGGTTCATGCTAACCATGTTGCTTGCTTCACTCCAACATATGCCAACTATGCTTTTCTTCTTTCAAAACACCACCTCATTAATTAATAATGTTCCTTACCTGTTTCTGAAACAAATTTTAGAGTATCAAGAATTATGCAAGTATATATTTACCAGTTATGAAGTCTTAATTTCTAATGCAATAGTTGCAATTAATATAATCCAACTTAACACTAGGTTTAGTATTCAGAAATGAATGGATGCATAATGCATGATGGCTTTCTAGATGATAATAATAATTTTGTTTATTTATGTAGCTAAAGTCAACTGACCTATTTTAGACAAATGAGACATGCCAATTCATACTATATTATTGTATTATAAAATAAAACGCATGGTCTGCACTCCACTCCAAACCTATACTAATCGGATTTATAGAATGCAATGTACTTCTGCTACTGCATGTGAGAGATGGCAAAAGAATAATTTATATTAATTACTTAAAGATTATTTAAAATTTATATTTCATATATCATATTTATCTGCATTTATGTTGGCCTTCTTTTTGTAGGAAACATGAGAAAACAAACAAAAAAATAAAGCTATAAACCTAGAATTACTTATCATAATTTTTTTAGCATAATTCGAAATATATACCTATCACCCTCATTGAAATATGCATTTACAACAGTATTGAGATCACCAAGATGTTCTCGGTCCCAAGTGAAACAATTAATAGATAACAATGAGATGTTATATCTAACTCAATTTTATGATATGATGCAAAGAATCCAAAACTCTAAGAAAACGCAACCCAAATAGACATTAATATGATGGTAAGAAGCATTTTCCAAGCAATCTCGGACATTTGTCTCCAAAAGACCCTTAACAAACAACAGAATCAAAACCTAAGAATCTGCTAGCTAGAATTAAACCTCAAATCAACCATCCCTAGTCACTCAGGAGTTTCACTACAAAGCAAGTAACAATGATGCATATGAGCTTCACTTTTAAATCGCTTACTACTTTCAATGAGGCTTCTCGGTATTAGCTACCCATGTTTATGAAAGCATGGCTAAGGCATGGAGGTTCAAAAAACCATGTCCATTATCGCTGGCCAAACATCGCATACATTTTTCTGAAGCCATGAAAAGAATACAACTCTATATTCAAAACATTTACAACTTTTAGCTTTTCCCCTTTCCAGTGTCCAGTCAACCATCAAATTTCTTCGTTCTTGTTCATTTTTTAAAGCCAGCTAATTTGACTAATATAAGTTAAATCCAAGTAAAACAACTAATTGAAAAGAAAAATAATAAAATTTTCAAATAATTCATTCGAACCTTAAATTAACCCTTTGATTATAGTCATTGGCTAAAAAACTAAGTCCAATTACAACCAATAAAAATTTAGTTATCTTCAACAAGCGAATGAAACGATGATCAGAAAAATAAATCAACATTAAGCAGTATATTATAAACCCTAAAAAATTTAAAAAAGGAGAAAAAGAAATCAGCCGATCATTGATCAACCTACAATCAGAAGCCAATTTGATAATCCAGTTTAAAATTTTAACAAAATGAAATTAAGATTTAATTAAAGATTTTTCAAAAACTACCTCTAGCATGGAAATAGCAACAGCTTTTCAGGTGCCCAGTGATGCTGATGAAAGTGTCGATTGCTTCTTGATTAGGTCTCACCATTGCAAAATTAGGGTTTCCTTGGCTTTAGCCACTAAACTGGTATGTGACCATTATCATTCTCATTTAAAGTGGTTGGCTTCTGCACTTCAAACAAATAGCATTAGTGCTCAATATTTTCACCCTTGTTCAATATTTTCATAGTAAAAAATCTATCACAAAAAATGAAGATACATTAAGTTTAATAGCTTACTTGTCTAGCAATGACGCTACTCTGCTCACAAATAAAACCAACAGGCTAAAAAAATAAAGCTTACAGTTAGGTATTTCAGAAGGATTTAAGTTGCACAATTCTTTTCTTTTCTTTTTTTTTTTTCAATTTATTTCCATTTTGATACAAACTTAATTTCTTTAGGAAAAAAATGGAAGAAAAGAATCTTAGAATCATACTTACTGACTGTGGGTAGCAAATAAAGAATCTTAGAATCATACTTACTGACTGTGGGTAGCAAATATCCACTATTGCATATCGATTATCCTGTATTTTGACAAATATGATTAGAGAACAAATAAGAGAGTAAAAACCAAAAGTAATAACTAAAAAGAATATGAATATGAAAGAAAAAGGAATTTTTCAATTGAAATTCTAACCTGATATAGAAAACAACCAAAAAAAAAAAAAGAAGAGAAAGATCGAGGGGCTCACCGTTGATTCGGAGGCAGAGAGACTGTAACCTAAGCAAGCCTTAATCCACTCCTTTTTTTTCTAAGCGTAAGCCCTTGGATTAGTTTCCTCCCTTGGGATCCTTCTCTGGGGATTTATTACATCTATCTTGTAAGCTGGCTAGATTTAGTACAGCGGATGAGGAAAATCCTGCAAGCTTAGACAAGATAGAAAGTAAGGAAGACAGAAGGTGGGTAGCGAAGAACAAATCCAATAGCTAGGTCACGATTCAACTTCCTATTCAAGTGAATCTGCCTAGAGCGAGCCTTAAGATTTTTATTAAACCGATATACTGATTCGGTGTCGTTTATGCAAACTTATGAAATTTTGTGGCGTTTTTTTACTAAAACGCCACTAAAACTCTATTTTTTGTGGCATTTTTGCAAAAACGCCACTATTACATAATTTTTTTTTCATTTTTAACCTATATTTTTCTATGTTTATTTCTTTCAAAATTTTTGTCTTGAGATTATCATTTTTTAAATTTTAATTTTATTATATTTTGAGTATTGAACTTTTCAACTAAAATATTAAATATTAAATTTTAATTTTTTAATTTTTTATTAATAAATTTTAAAAATCTAATTACCATTATCAACTCTTTTAGGAATTTCTTTTTTCTTTCTTTTTACATCAACATTGTTATTTTAAGTATGGTCTGCATTAGTTGTTTAGATTTTTACATAAACCTTAGACCCTAAATATTATACCCTAAACCACAAACACCAAAAACCTAAACCTCAAACTCAAACTCAAAACCCCAAACCATAAATTTTAGACTATAAAACTCGAACCCTAAACTCTAAACTGCAAACCTTAAACCATAATCCGAGACCAACTTTTTGGGAATTCATGTGGCCAATGTTAGTGTAGTACAAAACATATATTTTAATAGCTACCACATTAACCATAAATCCCTCATAAGGGATTTCGGTTTCGGGATTTTGGGTCATATAGTTAACACCCTAAACCCTAAACCTTAAAATCTTAAACTTAAACCTTAAACCCTAAACTCAAAAACCTAACACATTAACCATTTCTCCCTAAACCCCTAACCCTAAACATTAACCCCTAACCACTAACGCTTAAATCTTAATACCAGTAAACACTAAGATATTAAACACCATACAATAAACCTAAACAACAAACTTTAAAACACGAAACCCATATAAGTGAATGTATCAAAATAAAATATAATTCAAATCAAGAATAAAAAAAAATATGAAAAACTTTTAGCGGCGCTTTTTCAAAAACGCCGCTAATTCTCAGGTCTTTAGCAGCGTTTTTTTAAAAGCGCCGCTAATGCTCAGGTCTTTAGTGGCGTTTTTGAAAAAGTGCCTCTAATGCTCTGGTCTTTAGCAGCGTTTTTGAAAAAGCGCCGCTAATGCTCTGGTCTTTAGCGGCATTTTTCTAAAAGCGCCGCTAATGCTCTGGTCTTTAGCGGCGTTTTTTATAAAGCGCCACTAATGCTCAGGTCTTTAGCGGCGTTTTTTTAAAAGCGCCGCTAATACTCAGATCTTTAGCGGCGTTTGGAACAAAAATGCCGCTATTTCTCATTTTTAGCGGCGTTTTTGAAATAAACGCCGCTATTGCTAAACTTTTTACGGCGTTTTCTTCCAAACGCCGCTAATGTATAATGTTTGCGGTGTTTTTCATTAAAACGCCGCTAAAAGTCTATTTTGGTGTAGTGATGTGATGTTTATATTCATTCAGAACGAAGAACTCTCAAATTTTCAATCAAATTGTTCAAAGTTTTTTTAGAAATCATATTTTTAAATTCCTTTTAAATTTCAAACATTTGAACATAACTTTATTGATTAGGTACCAATTTTTGGGCGTTTTGAGGGTGCTAACCCTTCCTCATATGTAACCGACTCGAACCCATTTTCTTATTTTTCGTGGAACAAAAATTAAATGTTTCAAAATAAACATTTTGTAAGGTGATCCAATCACACCACTACACCAAAACAGACTTTTAGCGGCGTTTTTAAGCGCCACTAATAGTATTTGCGGCGCTTTTAAAAGCGGCGTAAAAAACGCCGTTAAAGAAAACGCCGCAAAAGTTAGCGGCGTTTATTGTGAAAAAATGCCGCTAAAGGTGGGGACTTTTAGCGACGCTTTTATAAAAACGCCACTAAAGGTGGGGACTTTTAGCGGCGCTTTTATAAAAAACGCTGCTAAAGGTGTGGAATTTTAGCGGCGCTTTTCCAAAAAATGTTGTTAAAGGTGGGGACTTTTAGCGGTGCTTTTATAAAAAACACCGCTAAAGGTGTGGACTTTTAGTGGCGCTTTTCCAAAAAACGCTGCTAAAGGTGGGGACTTTTAGCGGTGCTTTTATAAAAAATGCCGCTAAATGTGTGGACTTTTAGCGGCGCTTTTCCAAAAAAGGTCGCTAAAGGTGGGGACTTTTAGTGGCGCTTTTCCAATAAACGCCGCGAAAGGTGGGGACTTTTAGTGCGCTTCTCCAAAAAAATGCCGCTAAATGTGGGGACTTTTAGCGCTTTTCCAAAAAATGTCGCTATTGGTAGTGACTTTTAGCGGCGCTTTTCCACAAAATACCGCTAAAGGTGGGGACTTTTAGCGGCGCTTTTCCAAGAAACGCCACTAAAGGTGGGGACTTTTAGCGGCGCTTCTCTAAAAAATGCAGCTAATTTGTACAGATTTGTAATGCTCTTTTTTTTTCCAATATCCTACCCTCCCTGCATTAAAACCAACCAAAAACAGCAGCAATTGCATATAATTTCAACCCAAGACAGCAAATAAAACATTTAAATCTCACCAAAAGCATTAAATCTAAACGATACTTCAAATTTAATAAAAGATATATGATATACATTAATAAATGAAGTACAATTCAAACAATTCTTACAATAATGTTAATTGTAACAATGTTAAAAATTATCTTACAATAAGAAAAGAAGTGTCTAAGATGGTGGCCTTTACGACTGCTGGAACAACTTTATCATAGTCTGAAGCTGTAGCTGGAGTTCTTCATACTTTTTATGTAACACCCTGAATTAGGGGTTGTTTGTATTTCAATTAATTTCCTATGTGTGCTTAAAGAAATAAATAATATGACTTTATTTGGCATGATTTAGGGTCTAGAAATAACCCCGAATTAGGTCAGATTTGGAATTAAAATCTCTTTTTAAAGTACTTAAAAGAAGGAGCTAGGTAAGAAAGGGGTTAAGGGAAATTTGGGTAATTATGACACAAAGAATAGGCTTGGCACAAGTGGCTTGGTGCGCCTAAGGGGTTTGCTAGGGAGGAGGTTCGAGCCTCGGCAGTAACAAGGGGGAAATGTTTTTTTCCTTGTGGGCTTTTTGGGCGTTAGGGCTAGGAAGGCTTTATAATTAAATGAAGGAGGTTTGTGACATGAAAGATAGGTTCGGTGGAGTGGCTTGGGGTGTGGCTTAAGGGCCTTGGTATAAGGTCTCGGGTTCGAGACACAAGGGACGCAAGAAGCATTTTATTTTGGGGCTTTTTGGCGTTAAGAAGACCAGGAAGAAGGCCTTATAATTAAATGGTGGGGTAAATTGACATGAAAGTCAATTGGGAGAGTTGGTCAGGGGCGCTTAAGGGGGCTACGACAGTGGGTCTTGGTTTCGAACCCCAATAGCAGCAAATTGGGTTTTTTTTAAAAAAAAAAACCAAAATACCCCTCCGTTGAAAAATGACCAAAATACCCCTAGCTTGAAAATTTCCAAAATACCCTTCATATGAAAAGTTTCCAAATAGAAATTTTCAAAATATCCTCCTTTTGTGAAATCACTTAGAACTAAATTTTTGGAAATCATTCTGGTGAAAATGCCCTGATTATGTGAGAAATTACGAAAATACCCTTAGGGGTAAAATTATGAAAACACCCTTGATTTATGATATTCCCAAAATACCCATAGTTACAGTCAAAATTTTCACTATAGATAAAGTGCTCAAAAACCTTAAATTACAAAAACGTCATAATTTTAGAAATTACAAAATTGCCCCTAACCTACAAAATTACCAGAATACCCCTAACTTTCAAAATTTTGCAACATCACTATTTTGGAAAATACAATTATCAAAAAGAGCCCTCAAAGCTTTACAACTTTTAAAATATCCTTGATTTGATAAATTTTACAAATTTACCCTGATTTGTGAAAAATTACCAAAATGCCCCTGAACTTCGAAATTACCCAAATACCCCCGAATTTCAAAAATTTTTCAAAATACACCAAAAATTTAAGAGTTTCAAAATGCTTTTTGACAAAATCATCCGAAAATTTTATTTTTGAAAAATTACGAAAATACCCCTGTAGGACAAATTACGAAAATACCCATGGGTAGTGGAAAAACAATCACAACGAAGCTACAACGTCTCTTTGGAATGAATGAATGAAAGACTGTGTGCTTGTTTGATTACGAAAGAACCACTTCTAAAACTCCTATCATAAAATTTCTTCGCGGATAACCAAGTGAAATACTAATGCATAAAATTCTTAAACAGATAAACACGATCGTTAGAATGAGTTCAAGAGGTCGTGGACATCCACTGCGTGGCCGTGGTAGAGGTAGGATGACCCTGTCGGAGCCCGCAAGGCCTGGTAATGGGTCCGAAAATGAGATGTCGGATCTGCCGACGGCGAAACTGAGTTCCAAGATCAGACGGGTGGTAATGATGTCGTGTCTCAAGCGGTATTATGGGTTTTGGAATGGGTTCTTGGCGTGCACGGTGTAGGAACCCAGAAATGTGGTTGAACGACTCAAGCTAACGGAGTCAAGTATTCAGAGGAGTATCCGGAGTAGCGCCCAGTGCGGCAGAGTATTGGTTGGAATCCACTAAAAGGATTATGGGTGACTTGGATTTCACCGCTGAGGAGAAGCTGAAGGGCATCATCTCTCTGCTTCGGGATGAGTCTTACCAGTGGTGGCTCACTGTGAGAGATGGAACGGTGGCAAAAAATCTTACTTGGAAATTCTTCAAGGATGCCTACCAGAAGAAATATATCGAAACTAGTTACGTGATCTTAATGAAAGCTTTCTGAACTGGTTCGTGGAAATAAGACGGTGGCTGAGTATGAGGCTGAGTTCCTCCGATTGAGTAGATATGCTCGTGGTATTATGGGTACCGAGCATGAACGCTGTGTCAGGTTTAAAGATGGCCTGAGAGATGAGCTGAGAATGATGATAGCTCCACAACAGGGAAGGGAGTTTGCTGTCTTAGTGGAAAAATCGAAGGTGGCTGAAGGGGTAAGGCAGTCGGTTAGACGGAACCAAGATCAAAATTGGAATAAGAGGAGCTCCAGACCTTCAAAGTTTTTGGGTAATCAGCAAAAAAGGACAAGGTTTGGTGGGTCTGATCAAGCTGCTAGGCCTGCTGCTGCTAATTCTCAATGGCCGCCACGGTGTGATCGGTGTGACAAGTCTCATAAGGGGGAGTGTTGGAATGGTAATCGTGGATGCTTTGAATGTGGGTCTATGGAGCATCGTGTTAGAGACTGTCCGAAGAAGGCAGCTAGACTGAGGACAGAGGGTCAGGATCATGCACCAAACAGAAGGGATAATCAACGACCTCGGAGGGTCGTGGTGTAGTAGTAGAGAGGGTAGTGGTCTTTGGCAGAGGTCGGGGCACCGAGGGGAAATACGGTGGTATCGAGGCTAGACAACCTGGTTTAGTCTATGCCGCGAGGCGTCAAGAGGAGGGCGACGCACCGGACGTCATAACTGGTATGTTCCTGATCTTTGGTGTGCCTTATAACACTCTGATTGACATTGGCTCAATCCACTCGTACATTGCTAGTAGCGTAGTGGAAACTTTGCATCTAGACTCTGAACTTGCTTCTAGGAAGATGACTGTATTAAGCCTCCTAGGTCACTCTATAGAAGTAAGTAAACTTTATAGGGACGTACCCCTAGAACTCCAAGGGGTCGTGTTCTTGGCTGACTTGATGGAACTACCGTTTCAGGAGTTTGACTTAATCCTCGGGATAGATTGGCTAGTTAAGTATCGAGCTAGCTGGATTGTGCTGACTAAGCGCATGGTGCTAAAGACGATGGAAGGAGAAGAGGTGGTGATGATAGGTAAAAGGAGGGATTACCTATCCAACTTGGTTTCTGCTTTGAAGGCAGAAAGAATGGTGAAGAAGGGTTGTAAAGCATATGTGGTTCACGTCTGTGCCTTGGAAGCTAAGGATGTTGCTGTGGGAGATGTTCGGATGGTAAGTGACTATGTGGATGTGGTTCCAGAGGAACTCTCGGGCCTACCTCCGGACCGTGAGGTTGAATTTGGGATAGATCTGTTACCCGAAATCACACCAGTATCAATAGCTCCGTATCGGATGGCGCCGAAAGAATTGGTAGAGTTGAATGCGCAGATTCAGGAGTTGTTGGATAGAGGATTTATCTGACCAAGTGTATCACCTTGGGGAGCTCTAGTGCTATTCGTCAAAAAGAAGGATGGGATGATGAGGATGTGTATCGACTATCGGCAGTTGAACAAGTTGACAATAAAGAACCAATATCCTTTGCCAAGAATTGACGATCTGTTCGATCAACTCAAGGGTGCATCGGTGTTTTCTAAGATTGACCTTAGGTCAGGGTACCATCAGCTTAAGGTGAAGGAGGCTAATGTCCACAAGACGGCATTCCGTACTCGGTATGGACACTACGAGTTTCTGGTAATGCCTTTTGGTTTGACAAATGCACCGACCGCGTTTATGGACATGATAAACCGGGTTTTCCAACCCTATCTGGATCGGTTCGTCGTGGTCTTCATAGACGACATATTGGTGTACTCGAAGTCTGAGGAGGAGCATGACGCACATCTTCATGTGGTTCTACAAGTTCTAAGGGAGAAACAGCTGTACGCTAAGTTCAGCAAATGCGAGTTCTGGCTTAAGAAGGTGACTTTTCTAGGACATGTTGTTTCAGCCAAGGGAATCAGGGTGGATCCCCGTAAGATTGAGGCGGTGTTGGAATGGAAACCACCCAAGTCTGTTACGGAAATTCAGAGTTTTCTAGGATTGGCCGGATATTATAGGAGATTTGTGGAAAACTTCTCCTTGATTGCAGCGCCATTGACTAAGCTACTGAGAAAAGGTGTTCCGTTTGTGTGGTCTGAGAAGCAGCAGGAGAGTTTCGACAAGCTGAAGAGGATTCTGACAGAAGCACCGATTTTAATTTAGCCTGAGGCCGGAAGGAGTTCACTGTGTACTGTGATGCATCGCATACCTGACTAGGGTGTGTGCTGATGCAAGAAGGAAAGGTGGTTGCTTATGCGTCACGGCAGATTGAGGCCTCACGAAGCCAATTATCCGACACATGATCTGGAATTGGCTGCTGTGGTGTTCGCCTTGAAAATCTGGAGGCACTACCTGTACGGGGAGAAGTCGGTAGTGTACACAGATCACAAGAGCTTGAAGTACCTCCTGACCCAGAAGGATTTGAATCTGAGGCAACGGAGGTGGATTGAGTTATTAAAGGACTATGATTGCTCAATCGAATACCATCCGGGGAAGGCTAACGTGGTAGCTGATGCGTTGAGTCGAAAGGTGGTAGCGGATTTGCGAGCTATGTTCGCTCATCTAAGTCTATATGACGACGGGAGCCTTTTGGCAGAATTGCAAGTGAAGCCGTCTTGGGTTAATGATGTCAAAGAGAGGCAGTTGACCGACGAAGCTTTGAATACTCGGAGGATGCAAGTACAGAATGGTGAGGCCGAAGGGTTCAGCTTGGGTAATAATGGGGTATTGTACTTTCAGGGGAGAATGTGCATGCATAAGGATGATGAATTGAGGCAGCGAATTCTTAAAGAAGCCCATAGCAGTGCGTACGCTATGCACCCGGGAAGCAGCAAGATGTATCGAGATTTGAGGGAGTAGTTTTGGTGGCCGGGTCTGAAGCGGGAAGTGACCGAGTTAGTGGGCAAGTGTTTGACATGCCAGCAAGTGAAGGCTGAGCATCAATTGCCATTAAATTTATTACAACCAAAGAAAGATCCCACAAGTGGAAGTGGGAGGAGATTACTATGGATTTCATGAGTGGGCTTCCCCTTACGCCCAGTAAGAAGGATGCAGTGTGGGTGGTAGTAGACCGGTTGACTAAGTCGGCTCATTTCATATCGGTAAGGGTTGACTACTCGCTTCAAAAGCTAGCTAAGTTGTATATAGCCGAGATAGTACGGTTATATGGAGTACCAATGTCCATTATCTTAGATCGGGATCCCCAGTTTACGTCGAGATTTTAGAAGGCCCTACATCAGGAGTTAGGCACCAAGTTGAATTTCAGCACAACTTTCCATCCACAGTCTGATGGACAATCTGAGAGGGTAATCCAAGTGTTGGAAGACATGTTGAGGGGCTGTGTTTTGGATTTCCGTGGTAGTTGGGAGGAGTACCTACCTTTGGCAGAGTTCGCTTATAACAATAGTTATCAAGCGAGCATCCAGATGGCACCATATGAGGCACTGTATGGTCGGAAGTGTCATACTCCTACATGTTGGACGGAACTAGGAGAACGTCGGATGTTGGGTCCAGAGTTAGTAGCAGAGACAGAGGATAAGATCAAAGTGATTCGGGATCGTCTTAAGGAGATGTCGGACAGGCAGAAATCCTACGCTGATCTTAAGCGCAGAGAGGTTGAGTATGCAGTGGGTGATAAGGTTTTCTTGAAGGTATCATCTTGGAAGAAGGTGCTAAGGTTTGGCCGGAAGGGCAAGCTAAGCCCTAGATTCATCGGACTGTACACGATGTTGAAACGTGTGGGACCGGTAGCTTACCAGCTTGAGTTACCGATGAAATTTAACCAGATTCATGATGTCTTTCATGTTTCAATGCTGAGGCGTTATTGATCAGATCCCTCACACGTTGTGCCAGTAGCAAAAATTGAGGTGAGCCCGGACTTGTCTTTCGAGGAGGAGCCAGTACAAATTTTGGATCGGGATGTCAAGGTTCTTCGCAGGAAGTCCGTGCCTTTGGTGAAGGTGTTATGGCGAAATCATGGTACGGAGAAGGCCACATGGGAACCTGAGGATGTGATGCGGCGAGAATACCCCACTCTTGATCCGAGGTAATTTGAGGCGAAATTCTTTTTAAGGGGGTAGAACTATAACACCCTGAATTAGGGGTTGTTTGTATTTCAATTAATTTCCCATGTGTGCTTAAAGAAATAAATAATATGACTTTATTTAGCATGATTTAGGGTCTAGAAATAACCCCGAATTAGGTCAGATTTGGAATTAAAAATCTCTTTTTTAAAGTACTTAAAAGAAAGGAGCTAGGTGAGAAAGGGGTTAAGGGGAAATTTGGGCGAATTATGACACAAAGAATAGGCTTGGCACAAGTGGCTTGGTGCGCCTAAGGGGTTTGCTAGGGAGGAGGTTCGAGCCTCGGCAGTAACAAGGGGGAAATGTTTTTTTCCTTGTGGGCTTTTTGGCTAGGAAGGCTTTATAATTAAATGAAGGAGGTTTGTGACATGAAAGATAGGTTCGGTGGAGTGGCTTGGGGTGTGGCTTAAGGGCCTTGGTATAAGGTCTCGGGTTCGAGACACAAGGGACGCAAGAAGCATTTTATTTTGGGGGTTTTTGGCGTTAAGAAGACCAGGAAGAAGGCCTTATAATTAAATGGTGGGGTAAATTGACATGAAAGTCAATTGGGAGAGTTGGTCAGGGGCGCTTAAGGGAGCTGCGGCAGTGGGTCTTGGTTTCGAACCCCAGCAGCAGCAAATTGGGTTTTTTTTTTTTTTAGGCTGGCGAGTGGAGAGGGGAGTGATGGCTGCAATTTGGACTCTTCAAGTGATAAGATTGAGCTTATTTTTTTGCTCATATTCGGCTGGAAGAGGGGGAGTTATTAGTGGTTTATTTGCTCTTGAATTGTTGAAGGAGATTAAGAGATTAATTGGGAGATAAATCATGCATTATCTTTGATAATTCAAAGCTGGAATTATCACCTAAAAGGGAGAGTGTCTGCCAAAATTTGGACTCCTTGGGGGCTGTCCATATTTGATTTTATTCTGAAAGAAGTGTCAAAATTCCAGCAAATTCTTTTCTTCTTTCTCTCTTCATTGTCTTCGAATCTCCTCAATCTCCCATCTATCTCTCTCTTCTTTACAAGTCAAATCTCTATTGATCCCCTACCTCTTTTCCTTCTCCTTTTCTTCCTCCATTAGCCGAACCTACCCCTCCTTCACTAAAATTCCAGCCCTTCCAATTGTGCTTAGGTAGAATCTCACATCCCCAATAAGGTCTGCCGATTTTCATAGTGTGGTAAGGATTCTCTTGTGTTAAATCTTTGTTCTTGTTATGGCTAGTAAATCAAGCATTTATTGATGGTGTGGTTAACTATTTCTCTTCTTAGGAATCGATTTCCCATAAGGTACTCCGGATTTTGATGTACTCAATCCAACCCTCTAGCAATCGGTTTTGGTAAGTGATGGTAGGGCTTATACATCATTCGCCAAGGGCCATCTATTAAAAAGTCTATTGTTAAATGTCAAACTAATGAGTGCCATGATTTAGGGACTAATTAAGGCTTCGGATTTGTTTGAAATCAAATCCGTTCAAGGTAAGAACTTTTGGTATTGAGTAGATATGGCGAATAGGCCTTTGGTATTAACTTGACAATTGGCGAATGTAGGGTCAAGTTCTAGCATCGTAGATCGGCTTTTGGGATCTAGGAATTTCGATAGTAACGGTGTGTAAAATCTCACTACACACTATATTAATTTCATGACTTAATTGTTTGCCTTTAATCTTTTGGTTGTGATTAGCTTGTGGCATAATCACGATATCCTGTAAGTCCCCTAACTTGTGATTTTGATATCGATTTGCATACCATCACAATATGATTAAATGCTATGACATGATATATGATAATTGATGTATAAGCATGTGATGGTGGGATTGATGAGAGGAGGGGGATGATTTTATGGACTGTCGTCAGTGGTTTTGACCACAAGATGGGTTGACCCCATCAGATTATTTGTGACCTATGGTCATCAGTGGTTTTGACCACATCGATTGATTATTTGCAACTAAGTCCCAGTGGTTTGGTACCACCAGTGGTTTTGACCACACTTGATTATTTGTGACGTATAGTCATCAGTGGTTTTGACTACACGATGGGTTGGCCCCATCATTTAAATTGTGACTCTAAGTCATCCGTGGTTTTGACCACACGGGGTAGTTAAGGAGTATAGATGGTTAGGTTGGGTTGCATATTTGCATGTTAATTAATATCTTGTGTATGAGTGCTTTTCCGGGTGGGGGATTTACACACTGAGTCTTGGTGACTCACCCCTTTCCCTTAACATTTTGCAGATGAGTAGATCGCGGAGATAGAGCCGGAGAGGACTCGAGGCGGCCATGCTTGTCGTTGGAGTTATTTTTACTTTGCTTTAGTTAAAATTATTAATTTCTAAGTTTTTATTTTGGGATTGTAATAAGGCCGCTATTTATTATGTGGATGTTATTTTTATTTTACTTATGTTATGTTACAAAATGGAATTTTATAAATATTAAATGAACCGGTTAAAAGTATTTTTTCAAACTTAATAAACTTCTACGGGTTTTTAAAAGATGTTACCATCGGGTAACAAACTATACCAAGTCAATTATAACTCTGATTTATTAAATGTTACATGATCAGATGTTTTCAAAGGATTTATCAACCCAACTATATTTATAAAAAGCCCAACTGAGTTTTCAAACACCCTTTTTACACCTTAGCCAAATTTTATCGAATTTTCACCAAACTTTCAAATTGACTCAAACTATTTTTACCCAGTAACATACCAGATCCGGTCAGGACTCGTGGGCCGGGTTCGGGGTGTTACATTTTAATCTACTCTGCCTCCCTCGCTGCTGCCTCCGCTCTAAGTTGAGCAATATGCTCTGCCTCCCTCGTTGCTGCCTCCGCTCTAAGCTGAGAAATTTGCTCAGCTGTGCTTGCTTCCATTTGAGATATCTAGTCTTTTAGTCTCGAACTTCAAGACAAGATTGACTCCGGAAGGCATGTATTCTTTGGAGCCAGATCAAAATATTGGCCTGGGTAACACGGATCCTTGACATCGAACCCGACCATACCTTTTAAGACCCAAAACATTAGTGATAATTCTGTTATAAATATACTCAAGATTAACAGAACTATCAATCGAAGCAGTCGTACCTTTCAGGACCCAAAACATCAGTAATAATTCTGTTATCAATCTCATCGACATTAACAGAACTATCAGACGAAGCAATCGCTTCATACTCCACCTTCTTCTCCTTTAGTTTATTCTAATAAATCAATTAAAGAGTTAGAAACGAAATATATAATAAAAAGGAATCCAACATAACTTAAAATTATAAATTTAAAACTACAAACGATGAATTAAACTATTGTAATTAAACATTATAAATATTTATAACAAATCAAATTTTATTAAGTAAATATACCAAAATTTATGTAGCTTCGGATGTCATCGGAGATCCATCCTTCTTCCTATGCGTAATGTCAAAAAGCTGAAGGCGTCCAACTTTTTGACCAGACGAAGCTTCCTACATTATAGCAGAAAAAATATAATTTAATAGTATAAAGTCATTAATATTTGAAAGAAATAATAAATTATAATACCTCGGCCTCAACTACACAAGTAAAACTTCTGGAACCTGCCGTGTGCGTGAATTTTTGTTTTTGTCTACTGCTTGTTCCAACTCGCTTATGGTCCTACATAATGGAATTTGAATTATGTATATAATAAATATTATAAACTGAAAAATTTATAAGACTTTAAAAGTACGTAATACCTCTCCTTTCTTTGAATTCCAGAATCTAACTTGATCTTCCCATTGGTACTTCAACATTCTCGGCGGAACATTTCTTAATTTTTCGTCGAGGCTTATTTCTTTCTTAAAATATTATTTTTTCAGCGTGATTTTATTGTCTCTCCATTTTTTTACCCAATGTCTTCTTAACATAGTCATCGGAGACCTTTAAAGCAAATTTCTCCTGAACAAAAATAGCTTAAAAAGTTAATATAAACGAAAGTTAAATTAAAGTATTATAAATTACATTCACGTTTTGTTACCTTAATATTATCCAGAGCCTGATTTTTGTTGGCAGCAGGCATGTGATGCCATTATTCGTAATTAGTGGGCAACATATTGGCAACTTAATATAAACAACTGTTTGCTGTTCACTATTTGCTTCTTCTGAATTTGGAGTATTGTGGACAATGCTTAAATCTCGTAATCGTCTTCTAGGCATTTTTCCTGCAATACACATGAAATAGTTCAAAATTTTAGTAACAAATAACAATAATAATATTACATTTAAAATAGTTAAATTATATAACATGCCCAACATATATATTATCATATTACATATAAATAATAAATCGTAAAATCTTACTAAATCATATTTCGTAAATATCTTCGTCCACATCCTGACGAACCCATTGAAATTGTTGACTAGTACTAGGGATATTTTCATTTAAGTTTTGTTCTGGAAAAAGGCAATGTTTCTGATCTTTCGACTATGTCATCTCTACTTCCACTGCCAATGTCGAACAAGTCTCTAGGGGTGTTTCGAAGTACAACATACCAACCCTCATCAGTTGGATCTTCCGAGTAAAAAACTTGTTTAACTTGAGAAGAAAACACATACGACTCGTCTATCAGTTGTTCTCTGGTGTGAATCAATCGAGAGAAATTCACCATTGTAAAGCCAAATTGATCGTTTTTAATTCCACGAGCCGTATTCACATCAGCCCAATCACCTCGAAATAAAACAACTTTGCATTTTCCGTAATAATCCAACTCAATGATGTTAGTAATAAGTCCGTAATACTCCAGATTCCCCTCGACAGGATCACTGTCCCTAACACTATCATAACTTGTAATTGAAGAATTAACAATGATTCCACAATTTTGGGTTCTCCTCAATCTCTCACGATACCTAGTATGAAATCGATATCCGTTGATGAGGAAGGCACTATATCTTTTCACTATTCTATTTGGACCTTGTGAAAGCCATTTAACTTCGTCATTAACTTCACTTCGACTCCAAACCTATTTAATCAAAAGTAAATCGAGTAAATATAAATGTTATGAGAACACATTATTACTTATCAATGAAAACTTAAATTGCATACCATTTGGCTTAACCATTCATGGAATGATTCTGTGAACAACTTATTAATTTCTCACCGATTTAATCTTCGGGATCGTGAACGAGCTCTCAATATTTGTTTGTACTCACTACGTTTAAAAAATGTTTACTTTGTTAGAAGACAAAAAAATTATAATTGATGAGTATTTATCAAATTCTACAACTTACTTCTGAAATGGTTCCATTGAATCGTGATGAAAAAGAACGTATCGATGTGCTTGGACCCACAATCTATCGTCTAATTCTGTAATTTTGACTTTTGCAATTGGTTCTCCAAAACTTTGAAATAAATAAGTTTCGGCCAAGTTATGATCTGTGAGCCTAGCATTTCTACTTGGTCTGTTCATTCTTGTTTCAACATCTTCCAAATACCTCGAATAGAAAGTCATACATTCCTCTGCCAAGTAGCCCTCGGTAATTGATCCTTCCGGATAACGCTTATTGCGGCAGTAAGACTTCAATTTGGATAGGAACCTAAACACGATATACAACATTATCAAAAGTTGCAACTAAAGGCATTAAGGTGAATGAAGGAATAATTTGAAAATAAAGTAAGACCTTTCAATGGGATACATCCATCGATAGAAAATGGGTCCACCAAGTATTGCTTCATGCGGGAGATGAATTAACAAGTGCACCATAATAGTGAAGAAGGAAGGCGGGAAGATCTTCTCCAGATTGCATAAAGTCAATGCGGCTCGATCTTGTAGTGTCTCAAGTTCTTGAACATTCAAAACTTTATCACAAATGCCTTTCATTATATTTGACAGTTCAATTACACAAGACGTTACCTTTTTTAACATACAACACCGCATAGCAACTAGCAGTAAGTCTTGCATCAAGATGTGATAGTCATGCGATTTTAAGCCATATAGTCTTCGATCCTTAAGACTCACACATCGAGATATATTTGATGCATATGCATCCGGGACCTTTATATCCTTCAACACCATACAGAACACTTCTTTCTCCGTCTTCGACATTGAAAAAATAGCAGACGGCAACCGATATTTCATATTTGGAAGTGCTTGGGGATGAAGCTCACGCCGAATTCCCATGTGGTCTAAATCAAGTCGACTCTGAAGATTGTCTTTCAATTTTCCATCGACATTCAAAATAGTCCCAATGATGTTCTCGCAGACATTTTTCTCAATATGCATGACATCAAGATTATGGCGTAAAATTTGATGCTTCCAGTAAGGCAACTCAAAAAAAATACTTCCTTTTTTCCACAAGTCCGCCTCATTAGGATTGTCCTCTTCATCAGATTCATCATCAGATTCATCCCTAGATCTTCTATTTCTTTACGGGTTGGCCGGTTGATTCATCTTTCCATAAATGAAATTCATATCTTTCAACATTAACAATATTTCGGATCCACCGGTCTACGAAGGAGCTTCTCTGAACTCTTCAATACCGTCAAACTGAGCACTCTGAAATCTAAATATATGATTTTTCGGTAACCACCGACGATGCCCCATGTAAGAGAACTTCTTCCCATTATATAACCATTGCGAACATATCTGTGCAGCACAACACGGACAAGCATAACGTCCCATGATACTCCAACCAGATAAATTAGCATAAGCCGGGAAGTTATTAATAATCCACATCAAAGCTGCACGTAAATTAAAGTTCTCTTTTCTCATTGCATCGTATGTCTGAACACCAGCCCATAGTTGTTTTAACTCTTCAACAAGTGGCTGCAAGTAGACGTCAATATCATTCCTAGGTCCTTTCTCTCCAGGTATATCATAGACAAGATAAAAGATTATTGCCTCATGCAAACCCATGGAGGCAAATTGTAGGGAACAAGCACCACAGGCCAAATACTGTACGTTGTGCTCATGAGTTTGTAAGGGTTAAATCCATCGGATGCTAGCCCAAGCCCCACACTCCGAGGATCGCTTGCAAAGCTTTGAAATTTGGAGTCAAGGGATTTCCAAGCTAAAGAATCTGCAGGATGCCTTAACAATCCATCATCGGTTCGTCCATCACGGTGCCACGTCATTGACTCGACTATCTTCGACGACATGTAAAACCGTTGAACACTATACAATAAACACAAACAACAAACTTTAAAACACTAAACCTATACACCAAAATAACAAACCTTAAACCATGAAATTAAAATACTAAACATTAAACCCTAAATCAATTTTAATAGCTTAATTTGTAACTTAAATGAAAACTTCTAAATTGTTTAGTTAGCGATTTGTAACTTTTCATAATTAAGTAACTAAAATGAAACTTTCTCATTGCTTATAAGTGAATTTATCAAAATAAAATATAATTCAAAGCAAGAATAAGGAAAATATGAAAACTTTTAGCGTTTTTCAAAAGTGCCGCTAATGATCGACTTTTTTAGCGGCATTTTCTCAAAAGCGCCGCTAATGCTCGAACCTTTAGCGGCATTTTTCAAAAGCTCGCTAATGCTCGAACCTTTAGCGGCATTTTTACCGCTAAAGCCTTTCAATGCATTTTTAAAAAGCGCTAATGCTCATATTTTAGCGGCGCTTTTGAAAAAGCGCTAATGTTTATTTATAGCGCCGTTTTAGAAAAAAACGCCGCTATTTATCATTTTTAGCGGCGTTTAGAATATAAACGCCGCTAGTGATCATTTTTTACGGTGTTTTCCTTGAAACGCCGCTAATGTGTAATATTTGCGGCATTTTTCTTTAAAACGCCACTAAAAATGCCGCTAAAAGTCTGTTTTGGTGTAGTGCACCTAAGTAAAAAAGGGATTGGTGGCGACTCCCATTTTGTTTTTAAAGTCGATCCCCATTTTTCTAAACCCGATTTTTTAAATGGTTTCGACATCCACAAAACAATAAACCCAATTTGCTTGATTTGGGTTGATTCAATCTTTAAAAATTTGTTGCTCCACAGATTTATTGCTCCACAAGATAAATCTTTCAATATAGGTAAGCTTACATACATAATATCATCAAAGTCATGGACTAACAATTTTCTTTCAAAAGGATTTGCCAATTCTAAATAAGGCAAGTTATGTGACTTACGCAGTGCTAACTACAATGGACACTGCTCATGGCATTGCTTACACAATTATCTCAATAATCTCTTCCAACAAGACTTCCATATATGGAGCTAAAATCCAACTTCAATAAATAAACCTCAATCTAACTCAATTTGTCCAAATATAATTAAATCAATAACTCTTATATAAGAATACAAAGGATTGAGATAAATCTTTTAAATTTAGTCATATCTTCTTTTATTGCATAACTTAATATATAAGACAAGTAAATCACATTAGAATCCTTTAAAAATAATAATGCTTAGATTCAACACTTTTTCCCATCATAATAACGAGATTGATCACACAAAATCCTCAAAAAATACAAGTAAATTGCTAATATACTTTGGTCAAACATGCCAACAAATAAGGTAAATTACCAAACTTGTAGTGCCAAGAATAATGAGGACTACTCAAGTCATTGCTATTGAAACTTGTTTCAACATAATCCGTATTTTATGAAGAGGTTATATAATAAATTACAATAAATATATTTAAATAATTTCTACCAAAATCAAGGTAACAAAGCACAAAAAATATAACTTAGAATAGTCTATTCAAGGACTATATAATATGATTTAAATTAGAATAATAACAAAATTTACTCAAAATGAGAATAAATTTAAGATTTCAAAATTCTCATAATCTAAATAATTCTCACTAAATCAAAATTCATAATGTTTTAATACTTATTTGAAAATAATTGGAAGGATTAAATTAGAAAGGATTATTTTATTTTTAAATAAAGAAAAAGGGTAGCGTAATCGAACTACTTAAAATTCTAGGCCTTTTATTAAACTAACCCAAAAAATTAATTAATTATCAAAATAACTCACATTTTAATTAAATACCAAAATGACCCAAAAGATCTAAGAATTTAGGTGGAGCCAAATTAAATGGCTCCACCAAGTTGCCACGTCAAAGATAGGGGATTAAAAATAATTTTTGGTGGAGCCATTTTGAATGGCTCCACCAGATAAAATATAAGGAAATACTGTAAAATCTAAAAAATTGGGGGCCTTTAAAATAATTTTTCAATTTTTGGTGGAGCCATTTGAAATGGCGCCACCACCTTTACACTTGTTTTTTTTTTTTTAATTTTGTCTTTTTTTACTTTTCATGTATTTAAAAATTAAAGGCCTAAAAGTAATTTTTCCTTTTTGGTGGTGTCATTTGAAATGGCACCACCACCTCTTACCCCTTTTTTTTTTACTTTTTATTATTTTATTATTTTATTTTATTTAGTTATTTTATATTATTAATTTTAAAATATTTGTAATGTGTATTTAAAATGTTTTATAATATATTTTAAAAATTTTAAATAGTATTTTAAATAAATTTTTAACTTTAGATATATTTTAGTAATTATTTTAAATATTATATTTTTTACTTTTTTCAAGTTTTTGAAAAGTTTGGGGGACTTAAAAGGAATTTTTCCTTTTTTTGGTGGTGCCATTTGAAATGGCGTCACCACCCTCTTACCCTTTTTTTTTTTTTTTTTTACTTTTTATTATTTTATTATTTTATTTTATTTATTTAATTTATATTATTAAATTTAAAAATTTGTAATGTGTATTTAAAACGTTTTATAATATATTTTTAAAAATTTTAAATATTATTTTCAATAAATTTTTTAACTTTAGATATATTTATGTAATTATTTTAAATATTATATTAATTTTACATAGAATTGTTTAAATTAAAATTTTAATTTTATTCTTATTTTATTTAAAGAATGAATTAAAAATAATATATATATATTATAACTAGTCACATCATGTCGGTGATGTGATTATTAATAAAAATAAGTAATTAAAATTTTGTATTATATATAGGGTGGGGCTTGGTCCCCATCGATTGAAATTGCTAATTGAAAGAAATTAAAGTTATGTATTTTATTGTTTTATTTGTATTTTTATAGTTAATGTTATATTAAAAATAATTGTTGTATTTATGTTTTTTTTGTTGTATAAATATTAAAATGTCTTCGGAGCAAACACGGATCACACATCATCGATGATCGATTTAAACAAGAAAATTATTTATAATTGAAATAAAAATCGTTTTAGTTACTTATTTTTCTTGCTAATCGCTACTCATTGAACGTATTTTGACCGCTTTAAAATATTTATCTCTATTTAGTTGTTATTATTCATTTTAACTATTTTCTTACATGATATTAATCTCTAATTAGTTGTTATTATTCATTTTAATTATTTTCTTGCATGATATTAATCTCTATTTAGGTGTTATTATTCATTTTAATTATTTTATTGCATGATATTAATCTCTATTTAGTTGTTATTATTCCTTTTAACTACTTTAAAATTTTAAAAGGAAAAAGGAGTGCTAACTTCACAACTCTGAAATAATTATAATATGTTTAATTATTTATAGTAAAATAATATTATAATTTAATAAAATTTATTTTAAAATTAAAATTTTAACATAATGAAATAAAAATTTTAAAATCACGATGTAGTAGGGTTATAATGTTAGTATATTCAATATCTAAAATTATTTATAATTCCTCTTAAATTTTAACCTTAAATAAGAAAAAAAAAAACCTCAAGACACTTAACTTTATAATAATCCAAATAACAATCTAAGTACAAAGAGCATAAATATCCGAAAAAAATGTTGTTAAATTCCACAACTTAAACCTTTAGAACTAAATAAATATCCTATTGAAAGTTAACTTAAGATTCGAAGTGGTGGTCATGATGTTGAGGGTCTTTCTTATGTTTCTATTATTAATATATTATTACTTATTTAATTTAAGTGAAATAAAAAAATATTTAGAATGGCTATGTTGGTATAGTATAAGTATGATGTTTTTGTTTTTTCAACCTTTCAATTTTACTCTTTAATATATTTTTTTATGTTTAAATTATATAGATAATTGATTTATCAAATTTTAAAAAAAATTACCATACAGGATGGTTATCGGGTTTTGAGGTCGCGGTTTCATTTTCCCAAGTATGATCCGGACGAGCGGATCATGCCATACTTACAGATGGCAGGATTTGGGGACGTCGCATTGATCCGGAGGTTTGACCCGAGGCAAACTTAATATCCGCTTTAGTTGAGCGGTGGTACGGAGACCCACACCTTCATTATGCCGTGTGGGGAGTGCACTATCACATTAGAAGACGTCGCTATGCAACTTGGGTTAAAAATTGACGGTGATGTGGTCTCGGGTCGAAGCAAAGTGTTAGAACCTTCAGTAGTATGCCACAGACTGCTTGGACGGTTCCCTACTGATGAGAAAGAAAATTTCACATGCTTGAGATTGTCATGGTTAAGAGCAAATTTTAAGCGGTTATCGAGCAACGCCATCGAAAGGGGAGGTGATGTATCTTTGCTCGAGTCTATATTATGCGGTGATTGGGGGTACTTATGCCGAACAACACGTCTAATAGAGTCCACTTAAAGTATTTGCCTCTATTGGAGGATTTTTCTCGTGCCGGTAGTTACAGCTGGGGATCAGCAGTGTTGGCCGCATTATACTATGAGCTTTGTCGAGCAACAAAACATGGGGTTAGTAATATGGCTGGTTGTCTGGGTCTACTGCAGTCTTGGGCTTTATACAGGATGCCGTTTCTAGCAGCTGTTAGGCACCAACCATATTCATGGCCACTTATGAATAGGTAAAAATAGAATTATACTTAACATTTAACGACTTATAAGTGTGGATAACATTTTCAAAGTTTAAGCGCCAACGTGTTTGTTGCGATTTCAGATGGGCGACGTCTCCGGGAATTGGTGCGAGCCAAACATTAATCATTTACCGTCAAATGATAGAGGCGTACGCTGGAGAGAAAGTAATATATATTAATATAGTTTAAGTAACCTTTATTTAACTTATCCAGTTATAGTATGTTATGTGAATTGACTCATTATGTTATATTGTGCAGTTCTTGTGGATGCCGTATTCTGCACTGAACGTTGCAACCCTTATTCCTCAGAGGGTTCACGCTGAAGCCCATGCGTGGTGCATTAACACGCCGGTGCTCAACTTCTCAACCGTTGAGTGGTACAACGGTGATCGAGTTATGCGACAATTTGGGTGTAGACAATTTGTGCCGGTCGAGCCAGAACAATTTGATGAGGTCCATGGTAAGACCATGAGGGGAAACATACAATGATTGGTGCGTGGAACATCAATCTTTGTAGCACTATAGAATACCCGATACGACGACTACCGAGATGCACTCGTGCATGTTTGACTTTAGTCCCTCGATCGAATACATGCAAAGGGTACATGACTCGATGGCGTGTTTATTTATATGGTGGATGCTTTATGATAGTACCAGTCATGGCTACAGACGTGGAAATCAACCTATGGGGAGCTAGAGGATCAACATATGGTGGAGCCCAACTCGGAGAACCAACCTTTGAACACATCGGACCAATGGGTTGACGCTTTTGTGATGAGTCGATAGTTCATATCACTCGAACATTGCCGATTCAAGTTCATATCACCTGCACATAAGTGGTTCAAGTTCATATCACCTGACATAGGCGGTTCGAGTTCATTTCACCCGGACATAGGCGATTCGAGTTTATTTCACCAAGACATAGACTGTTCGAGTTCATTTCACCCAGAGCAACCACCGATATCATTTGATATGTTTGGTAATAACATGAACTCCACTCCGCCTCAGGCCACGTTCGATCCAGCTATCGATATTCCTGATGTGTACCGTACACCCCAACGTCCACCTCATCAACGAAGGCCCGTGAATCGCTATACCCGAACGCATTTATACCACTCCCGGCTCTTTCCAATTTTAAGTTATGTTAATTTTTAAGTGTTATGTCATATTTCTTGTATTACTCAAGAGTTCAACAACTTATATATTAGTCTTGTTTTTATATAATTTATGATGTCTTTTCAAGTGTTTAAATTTGCAATCGTTAATTTTAAGTAAAACTTAACATTAAATAATACAAACTTTAATTCTAAGATATCATAAAATGCAAACATCGTAGAACATTTAATTTCTTTCGGATCGTCAAGATTGACCGGTGTAGACGTTTCTATGAGGACATTTGTTTTATTGGCCAACCGTTTCTACATATGGTGCAACGTTTTGGATCAACTTGTTCTCTTATATCCATGTCATTCAATCCTCGTTGTTGTCGGTCTACCTTTGATTCTCCTACGCAGTTGACCGATCCGCAACATCTCGAACACAGTGCGGTTGCACTTCCCATGTTGATACATCCCTTAATACGGAAACTTATTACCCCAAATACGCAATGTACGTTCAAGTGTGTACACATTGTCGATATATTGTTCAGTATTCAAACCGTAGGTAGCACACGCCGCAACCACGCGCATTACCGGATAACGTAGTGTTTGGAACATCCCGCACTCATATCGCCTGCTTAGGAGATCAACTCCGATGGTCAGTGGCAGAATTCCCGATCGACGACTAATATACTCGTCACTCGAAAAGTTTCCAAATTTCGAATATAGTTTTGCATTCATCGACCTAGCCCTTTCAAAGGTTCTCTTTCATGGCATTCCTAATTTTTTCAACGATACGTGTCCCGCCTCTAATCTGTTTTGCTTGTTTCAACCCCATTTTGGCATTAAGGTTGCTAGCCTATAAAATGTGGTGAAAAATGGTGAAATCGGCAAGTGACGCACGCCTCAAGACGGAGTTAATGGCCTCAACGAGGTTAGTTGTCATTTGACCATATCGATACCCCTCATCAAAACATTGGGCCCATTGCCACGGCTCCATGCTACCTAACCACTGTCTTAGAGAAGGATTGGACCCCTCCATATCAGTCTCTAACCTCACCAGCTTATGTCTGAAACGGTGTGCTTTCAAATCAGATCCTATGTATGTATTCCAATTTTAAGTTATTTTACTATTCAAATTAGGAAATGGACTCAAAAAATTAGAAATACTGAATTTAAATACGATATATTTACCCATGTTCACAATTCGCTTATGCCATCTTTGTTCTTATATCGATTGTGGAAGTTGACAATGATGTGATTAATACAATAGACGGACCTCCATGGAACCTCAGATTTTGAATCACGTAACAAGACCCTTTGATCCGCGGATATAATGCAAATGTTGTCTTGCCCGACAACATGTCTCCGTAAGTTCGAATGAAATACGCCCACGATTTGGAGTTCTCTCGACTTACGATGGCAAAAGCGATCGGTAGTACATTTCCATTACCGTCTTGTGCAACCGCAAACAAAAGTATTTGTATATTTTCCATAAAGCCATGTTCTATCAACTTGCACTAGTGGTTTGCGAGTGGGGAAAGCTCTAACACATGGATCAAAAGTCCGTAAATCGATTTAAAAACTCTTCTCCCCGGCCCAATTGTCCAAGACGGCCTCTATAAGGCAATGTTTGCAAGTCCACGATAGTTCTTGGGATGTATTCAACCATCGCTGAAATCCAACCCTGAAGTTCATTGTATGACTCATCCACCCCGTACAATTGTTGCATGGCCATTTGTTTCGCTAACCACGCTTTCCTATACGTAAACTCAGATCAAATCGAGCTTGTATGTCCGGAATCAATGTTGACACAGAATGATTGGACTATCTTTCACTAGTGGTATGATGCGCTTGCAAATACTTTTGACATCCAATTTCGGTGGTCTTGAGACATACGTGCGACGCTACATGTATGATGCCCTTCTAGTTTACGATTTGCCATTGTTGAGTCCTCCAGATAAATGCATTTCGAACTCGCCAACCACACCCATCACTGGCTCTCCAACATTCCCCAACATATAATGTCGTAGATTTGACAACCTTGTAATCAATCGACAACTTCAGAGTGTATTGTTTGATGGCAAACACACAGTCCGCCTTGTTCTCGAACAGTTGCCCAACGAATAACTCCTCGAACTGTGAATTTATCGCCAATCTATGAGCAGGTACTATATCGGCATACTCAGGAAACTCGGATGCATGTGCTGCATCTGGATCTACATTCAACATGTCCCCCCCAGGTTCATTTCGTAAGATAATGGCATGACTTAGGTTACTTAATGAAGGGCCGTGAACATCTTCAACCTCTTCCGGGCCTTCATCATCGATATCGTTCGGAACTTCATGAACATCGGGGTCACTAAAATTTTCAACGTCTTGATCAGAATCTTCACCATTATTGGTCATTTCTCTGACATTTGCCTCTGTGCTTATTATCACCTCCGGATGTATTTGTAGACGGGGACTGAGGGAAGGGTTGCTATATGAACTCCCACCATAATTAGGAATTTCGGGTATCTGTGAGGTTCCACCGCATTCTAATTGGTCTGTCCATCCAACATTAAGATCAAAGTCAAATCCGTGATGTTGACTTATTGGACTAACATTCTCGTGAGGCTCGAGTCCGCTAGCTCGCAAATAATTCAACCGGTTGGGGTTCTCACTCTCACCGACCACCATATTTCCATCATAGTGCACAAGTCATCATCATCTAACAGCTTGCATCGCACAAAATTTGAACGGATCTGTAGAGATTAGGAACTTGTAAAATAATTTGGACATTGGCCTTCCACAACGGATAGCTATTTTCGTGACCGATCTTCCTTTTCATTTCTACTAGCTTCACATTTTTTTGAATCGCAAACCTACTTTTGCCCACCTTGAAATACACACCAATATCACCTTCTACAATTTCACCATCAAAACAACATACACCAAAACCACCTCATTACTCATTTTAATAGATATTTTTAACTTCTTTACTTAGCACATCGTTACACCACTCTATATATAGAAGAGAACCAAGAGGTGGAGCCATAAAGAATGGCTCCACCAAAAACTGTGATTTTGAGATTATAAGGGCCCTATAGTAATTTTACCAAGTTAAATAAACAACTAAAATAATAAAATATATAAAACTTCAAATAAATTAAGAAAAATTAAAAATTTTAATTTAAAAATTCTATGTAAATTTAATATAAGATTAAACATACATTTTAATTATTATAAAACTAATAATTTCAAAAGCAATTTGAACAATAAATTTAAAATTTATAAAGAAATAATTTCAAATATATATATCTAAAGTTAAAAAATTATTTAAAATTTTAAATAATATATTATACAACATTTTAAATATACATTACAATTTTTTAAAATTAATAAAATAAAATAAAATAAATAACTAATATAAAACAATAAAGTAGTGTCAAGAGTAATACAGAGGGGTGGCGCCATTGCAAATGGCACCACCAAAAAAGGAAAAATTACTTTTAAGTCCCTCAAACTTTTCAAAACTTAAAAAGTAAAAATATAATATTTAAAATAATTACTAAAATATATCTAAAGTTAAAAATTTCTTTAAAATACTATTTAAAATTTTTAAAAATATATTATAAAATATTTTAAATACACATTACAAATATTTTAAAATTAATAATATAAAATAACTAAATAAAATAAAATAATAAAATAATGAAAAAGTAAAAAAAAAAAAAGAAAAAGGGGTAAGAGGGTGGTGGCGCCATTGCAAATGGCACCACCAAAAAAAGGAAAAATTGCTTTTAAGTGCCCAAACTTTTCAAAAACTTGAAAAAAGTAAAAAATATAATATTTAAAATAATTACTAAAATATATCTAAAGTTAAAAAATTTATTTAAAATACTATTTAAAATTTTTAAAATATATTATAAAATATTTTAAATACACATTACAAATATTTTAAAATTAATAATATAAAATAACTAAATAAAATAAAATAATAAATAATGAAAAGTAAAAAAAAAAAAAGGGTAGAGGGTGGTGGCGCCATTTCAAATGGCACCACAAGAAAAAAGGAAAAATTACTTTTAAGTCCCCTAAATTTTTCAAAAACTTAAAAAAAGTAAAAAATATAATATTTAAAATAATTACTAAAATATATCTAAAGTTAAAAATTTATTTAAAATACTATTTAAAATTTTTAAAATATATTATAAAACATTTTAAATACAAATTATAAATATTTTAAAATTAATAATATAAAATAACTAAATAAAATAAAATAATAAAATAATAAAAAGTAAAAAAAAAAAGAAAAAGGGTAGAGGGTGGTGGCGCCATTTCAAATGGCACCACCAAAAAAGAAAATTATTTTTAGGCCTTTAATTTTTAAATACATGAAAAAGTAAAAAAAAAGACAAAATTAAAAAAAAAAAAGTTAGAAGGTGGTGGCGCCATTTCAAATGGCTCCACCAAAATTGGAAAATTATTTTAAAGGCCTCAATTTTTAGATTTTACAAGTATTTCCTTGTATTTTATGTGTAGAGCCATTCAAAATGACTCCACCAAAAATTATTTTTAATCCCTATGTCGACGTAGCAACTTGGTGGAGCCATTTAATTTGGCTCCACCTAAATTCATCAGAACTTTTGGGGCATTTTAGTATTTAATTAAAAAGGTGAGTTATTTTAATAATTAATTAATTTTTTTGGGTTAATTTAATAAAAAGGCCAAAATTCTACGGAGAAAAAAATAAAAAATAAAAAAGCTTAAAATTATGTCCGGCGTCCAAAGAAAATTTGACAACAGATTAACCCAATGATATTTGAACACGTCAGATCTTCTGATGCGTTGTCAGCATGTAATTGGAGATTGAGTATAGAGTCGATCCATGGCAACATTACGCTTTTATTTAATTGCCAAACACGTGACTGAAAGGCTTAGAAAGTGTTTGATGTAACGACCACCCACCACCTCCTCTTTTTTTTTTTTTTTTTTTTTTTTTTTTTTTTCTCTAGTGCTGTTTTAAATCACAATTTAAATTCATAATAGAAAACAACTAATATAACCAACATTAAACCGTATTCCTTATTTTAAATGTTGATGTTTTGAATGCTCATTGATGTGATTTTTCATTAGAGAATGATGATTTATTTGAATTGGAATTATTATTACAATATATATATTAATAGTAAATTTTTTATTTTATATATAGTTTTTTTAACAAAACTTATAAGTTTTGATCATATTTACTTTTTAGGACACAATACTTAAAATTACTCATAACCTCTCTCCAACTCCTAAATAAAAAGAAAAAGTGTTTCAGTGTACTCGAATTTATATCTTCTTGCACTGACAACAATGCACACGCTAATAAATAGATGAGATAACTCACAAGGAAAAATATTTGATAGCATTATCAGTTGAATTTTTAGACTTTATAAACCGGGTTCGGGTTGATAGTGTCCTACAAGAATATAATATAATATTAAAAAATAAATATTTTTAAAAGACATAAATAAATTTTAAGGCTTCTTCTACCTAATAATAACCTATATCACATTCTTTTCTTTTTATTTTGAAATTAAAAAAACTTAATTTGCACTAGGTTTGCAATCATAATTAATTTTAAAACGGTTTTTAAGTGCGATTGCAAATTTTATTGTTTAAAAAATTATTGAATTCAAATACCATTTAAATTTAAAAATAATAATTATTAAAGTAATTTAATAAAAACAAAATATAATAGTTACAAAAATTAAAAATAATTTTTGAAATAATAGTTATATTATAAGTATTTTAAATCAATTATATTCAACTTTAAAATAATGTTAAAAATCATTTAAGTTTTATAAGTAAATTTAAATTTTTTATAGATATCATCTTTGAAAAATTCTTAAAAATTTATTTAGATTTTTATCAAATTATTTTGGTAGGTTATAAATATTGTTTTTAAACAGTGTTTAATTACCAAAAAATTAAAACATTTTAAAATATTATATGATTACCTGATTAAATATATTTTAAACATTATTTTAGAAAAAAATGATAAATATTGATGTTTTCTCTTAAAAATAGTGTTTCTAAAATTAAAATTATTCCATGACCAGCAGGTTATTTTTTGGAGAGAATTCATGGTGAAGGGATTAATCATTGTTATTGGGGTAGCGACAAAAAGAATTAAAATTTTTCAATTATGTTTATAATTAAAATTTTTAAATACCATTTAAACTTTTTGAAAAATGTAACCAATGTTTAAATCATGAAATAATTATTTACTAAAATAGTGTTTAAATAAAAATAAGTAAAACCATTTAAGATTATACATGTTATATGTATAATTTATAAAATATATCAAATTTAATACAAAATTATTTAAAATTATAAAAAAATTTAAATAACTTTCATAGACAAAACCTTTTAAAACAAATGGATAAAAATTTAATTTTTAATTTGAAAAATTATTTTATTAAATTACAATTTTGAAGTTTTTAATATATTGCATCGAATTTTAAAATTAAATGTTTAAAAATATTTTTAAAATATTATAAATTTTTTATTAATGTTATAACTTTTTAAGTAGATAGAATTTTTACAAAAATATTTGATATTATATGACATGGTAATTATTTTTATTTATTTTATAATTTTACATAAATATTATACTGTTAGTGGAATATACTTTATTTAACATTTTCATAGTAAATACATATTTTTATTAACATTTATCAAAGAATCTAAAATCAACATAACAATCATATATATTTGTTAAAGAATCATGCATTTAAAGTATTTACCAACAACTTAAATGATTTTAAGTAATTTATTTCATTATCTAATGGTATAATGTCATATTTAGTATATAAGCTTTATCAAATTTTCTAATGTAGTATATCTATTTTGAAAAAAGCCTATTTAGGTAGTTGTACACTTATGTTGTTTATCCACGTGGTACCTTTGATTAATGATGTTAATTTTTGACAAACCAAAACACGTGACCCTATTATAAGATTTCACATGTCACTTTTTGTTTCAAATAATAAAATGGATCATAAATTAAATAATCCAATTTTTTTAAATCTTCACCTAATCGTTTTTATTATTATAAAAAAATACTAAATTGAAATTAAAAAGGAAAAAACAACCTCATTATTTCTGGAACAATCTCATTATATGTTCTGATTATATTATTCTTTTTGACACAATGACTAAAACTACCGATAACCCCTCCCCAACCTATAAATAGGAGGATAATACGTTTCAGCGCACTCGAACTTACGCCTTTCTGTATTTGTAACAACACCCATGCAAATTAAGTTAATTATAAACATAATTGAAAAAATGGTATGAGATTTTTGAATCCTGGCTTTTATTTATCGAAAACAAATAATTACTATTAATTAAAAATTCTAGAGATTATATAGATGGATAACTTTTTTTATTTTCTTTCATATAGCATTACGATTCATAATTTTGTTTTTGTATTTTATAAATTGTAAAACATTTAATTGTTTCAATAAAGGTCTTGTTACTTTTTACAGTTTATTTATAAATTCATATTATGTTATTTTTCAGTTTGCATTTTAATATATATATATATCGACATTGTATTCAATTTACTGTATTTTCGTGTGAATTGTGTAAGGAAAAAAATACAAAATCACAAAATTATAATAAATTATATTTATTTACTTTGACATATTTTTTAATTTTTACTTTGACATATTTTTTAATTTCTCTATATACTTAAATTAGATGTTTTTAATAACTTATAAATTAATTTTTTATCATAAAAAGAATTTAAATGAATCTTTTAAAAATCTCTGGGGACTAGAAAAGAAATTTTGTAAATTATTATGAATATCTTATTAAGTGGATGTCCATCATGATCAAGATAAAATTTTGATATACTTTAAATTCTAATAGTTATTAGAATTAGATCTCTAAGATTTTGATGAAGTATTGTAAATCATCCCTTTGATTAATAAAGTGCATTCTCTGTTGCTTTCATATTTTTTTTGTTCTTTATTCTCCCCATCTCTCTTTATTTTATAACACGTTATCAGCACGATGATTCTAAATTTATTTTTTCAAAATCTTTCAAAGTAGTCCCACAGATCAAATTCTTTTTCACCTTAAGCTTTCACCCTTACAACTTCATCTTCTGGATGTTGAAAAATTCAATCTCAGAATAGATTATGGTTCTTATTCCCGATCTTTAATTTATTGTACAAGCATGGGTAAAGTATAGATTTGGTAAGAAACTTTTGCATTTCGACCATATGTTCTTTTTTAATTAAGGTATGACAACTATTAATTTTTATTTTACATAAATTTCACATTCTGAAGGTATTTGATTTTTGCCTTTCTAAGTTAATTTTTTATGTAAAAGAAATAATTATTAATTAGATATGTTTGCTATTAATATGATATGTTTTCTTTATTATTAATTTTGGTAAATCATACTTTTTGAATTTTTTTAAATTAAGTTATATTATGCATAATATTTAGATGTTTTGATTATTAAATTCTTGTTATTAAATATTCTTGAAATTTTAATTATGATGGAAAGTGATATTAATCTACCATTATTGATTAAAGGGAAATTTCATAGGATCTATTTACTCTTATTAACTTGCTAATTGTAACATCCTAAATATGGGCTTGTGCATTTATATGAGATGTTGGTTTAACATGTTAGTTCGAGAATTTAAGGCTCGGGCTGAGGTCTTGATTAAATATATGGATTAGAGTTTAAATTAGGGCCAGTTTGGATGGGCGGTGTGTTTACCTCTGGTGAGGTTAAAAACAGCGGTGGCGGTAAGATTAGTCAATGTAGCGGTGAGATTGGACACTGTAGCAGTGAGATTAGAAGCAGCGGTGGAGTGTGTGTTTGGATTCAAACGCAGCTGTAGCGGTGAGGTGAGAATATAAAATAACTATTAAGGACATCAGAATAGAATTGATATACAATAGAAGTTTTTAAATTATTTTACTTATATAAAATTATTAAAATATGTGAATTTATAAATTCATTTAATAATATATTAAAATGTATCTTTCAATAATTTATTATAAATATTTTAATGAATTATACAATCAATTTAAATTATTTATTAGATAAAATGATTATTATTTTTAATTTTTCATAGTTAAATATTCTTTTATAACAATGATAAATATTATTTTCGCTAATAGTAACATTATACTTGGATCAAATTTTGAAGTATCTAAATGAATGATTTTTAATGGAAAAAATAGTAACATAAGACATAACAAGTTTCATTATTACTAGAAATTAGGTTATGATACAAATTTGTTTTTACAAATATTGATTCATTAAACTATTTGCAATGGTTTCCCTTAACATTGCAATTTGAAGGTCACTTTCACTGTTAGAAGAACTCGATTCACCTCTATCAAAATGGCCTGAAGAGATTGGCATTGTAATAGCCCAAACCCGGCCCACACGTTGGGACCGAATATGGGTCGTTACGAAGAAGAACTTTTTGAAACCCATTTTTGAAATCAATTTAAGTTTTGTTGAAAACTGTTCGTTTTAAGTTGTCTTGCTAAAATTATACTTAGTCCAAACTCGAAAATTTAATTAAGTCAAGTTTTTATACAAATTTCAGATGTGCCCGATGGCACGATAAAACATTTTTCGTGTTAGTTTAGAAAAACGTGTGATTCAAATTTATAATTAAAACAAAATATCCAACATATAAGAAAATAACTAAAGTAAAGTATGATGAGGCCTTATTACATCCAAAATAAAATAACCCAATAACAAAATTTAAAAATAACTAAAATTAAAGTTCGTTTAATTTTAAATCCACCGCATGGCCTCCTCAAGTCCCTCCGGCTCCATGCCCGCGATCTAAGCATCACCTGAAAAAAAATAATGGAGAAGGTGAGTCACCAAGACTCAGTATGTAACCCTTCCCCTGTTTTAAAACATTTTTTTTCATACACGACACATAACAATTAATATGCAGAATGTTTAATTCCCGACCTAGCCATCCAAACGCCACTGTCTACCTCGTTGTGGTACCAAACCACTGGTGGTGCCAAACCACTGGTGACATATAGTCACAATGTGTTACCAAAACACTGGTGTCCGTAAGACACAGATCGTTTAATGGGGCCAACCCATCGTGTGATACCAAATCACGGGCGACGATCCCATATCTCAAGTGGGGCCAACCCACGGTGGTGTTAACCACGAGGATAAGTCGCTATTGAGGTACCAAACCTCGGAGGTACCAAACCTCTGGTGACATATAGTCACGGTGTGTTACCAAAACATTGGTGCCCGTCGACACGATTAATACCGCCTCCACTCATCAACCCATATCACAATCATAAGAGATCATACATTTATCACATGTATTAAATAAATCATGCTTCCCAAAAGCATCATAATAATCTCATATAAATAGAGACTTACCGAGGTCCTTGCTTGTACCTTTTAAGGTACTAAATCCATATCTACATCAAGCGATTTACAAGCAATATAATTTATCACACATATTAATCGCTATAAGTGTGTATGTACACACTGTCACCACCGAAAGTGATCTAAATCCCGAATGAAGGAGTCGACCACCTTAGATTTCTTTGTACCTACATTCGCCAACCATGGGTTAGCCCTATGGCCTATTCGCCAAATTAAACAATTTAAAGGGTTCTCCTTTGAACCCGAATCCTTACCCGAAAGTCTTGAGTATCAACCTTTTGCTTCACCACCCTAAAATCGGCACTTAACCAAATTAGTAGCCTTCGGCTTAATCGATTAACAACTACTTAACTAAAGTAGATCTTACCATTACTTACCAACCAAATATCGAGAAAGGAGGTTAGATCTACTGCTTGTGAATCCGGAGTTCCTAGATGAAATCGGCCCAAAGAGTGGTTAGTTCTTCGCTTGCAAATGTCGAAATTTTGGCTTTTCTCCAACCCACAAGTCGACAGAGAAAGGAAAATATGAAAAGAGTGTTCGCCATCACTTACCTTCGCAACAATCGAATATAGGAGAAATCCCAAACCACTATACTATTCGCCAAATAGAGTTTAAAGAAAGAGAAGGAATTTCGGCACTTTGATAGGTATTAGATTCGCTATGGTCGCCTAAATAAGGTGGACTTTTAGTGAGGAAAAAGAAGAAAGGTAAAGGGAATAGTTGATTCGGCTAGTAGGAAATAAAAGAAGTAGGGATTTGAGGATGGAAATTCGGCAATGAAAAAAGCAAAGAGGGTTTCGGCCAAAGTTTTGAGAGAATGGAATGATAAAAGAAAATTAGGAGAAAGTGTTTTGAATTTTCTAAACAAATTGAAAAAAGAAAATCAAGGTGATCACTTAGGTGCTTTTATAAGCATTCGCACACCCCCTAGTAGCCTTGTAGTCCAACTCTTCACCCAAGAGTCCAAAATCCATTAATCTTCCTTGAATCACTCCAAGCCACTTGTTTGATTAAATTCAAAATAGTTTGAATTAATCCCTATAACTAAAGAATAATCCTAATAATAGCTCCTTCATATCTCCTATTATCCTTAGCACAAAATAAATTGCTCATATTATCTATTAATAATAATAATTGAAGAGTTTAAAGGAGAAAGGACTCTCCTCAAGTGTCATCCAACATAAAGCCAAAAAGGGAAAATTGTGACTCAACCAAGGTTCTCCTTGTTCCTTGATGGCATCAAGTGTAGCTCCCAAGTGGCCCTCCCTTTGCCACTTATTCTAGGTTCTTTTTATGTCAAATATTTCTTTATTTATTCTTATAACCCCTAACCACTAAGGCTATCCACCTTTAAAGCAAATAATATATTTATTTCTACCATTCCGAGCCAACTCAAGGCCTTTAATTAAACTCTATTATTCCATAAATAATATCTCGTGATTCTTACATAAGAAAAATGATTAAATTCCAAATAACCCCTTTTTGGGATGTTACGGGCATGTCGGGTATATTCTCAAATTGTTGAAAATCCTCACCTTGACTTTGTCTTCAGTCTCTTCTACCAATTCTGGGCCCAACACTTGTCGTTCACCCAACTCCGTCCAACACGTCGGAGTTCGGCATTTTCGTCCATACAGTGCTTCGTATGGTGCCATCTGAATACTCGCTTGGTAGCTATTGTTGTAGGTGAACTCGGCTAGAGGTAAGAATTCCTCCCAACTACCTCGGAATTCCAAGACACAACCCTCAAAGATATCTTCTAAGATCAGATGACCCTTTCGATCGCCCGTCAAATCGAGGATAGAAAGTCGTCTTTGAATCCAACCGCTGCATCCAACGCTTGATGTAACGCTTTCCAAAACCTCGAAGTGAACCTTGGGTCCCTATCGAGATAAGCGACACGGTACACCATGCAATCGACTATCTCGCCACATACAACTTTGCTAGCTTCGGAGTGAGTAGTCCATTCTCACCGGTATGAAGTGAGTGATTTAGTCGACGGTCTCACGATTACCCAAAGCGCATCTTTCTTCTTTGGGCGTAAGGGTAGCCATGACGAAATCCATAGTGATCCGCTCCCACTTCCATTGAGGGATCTTTCTGGGTTGAAGTAGCCCGATGGTAAGCGGTGTTCACCTTAACTTGCGACACGTCAAACACTTCCTACAATTCGTTATCTCACGCTTCAACCCGGGCCACCAGAATTGTTTCCGTAGATCTCCATACATCTTGCTGCCTCCCGGATGCATAGCGTATGGGCTGCTATGCGCATCATGGAGAATTTTCCGCCTCAAGTCCATATCTTTTGGCATACAGGGCCGTCCTTGAAAACATAACACACCATCACCAGTCAAACTATACCCTTCTAAACCACCATCCTGAACTTGCATTCTCTTAGCTTTTAACCCTTCATCCATTAACTGTTTGTCCTTGATTTCCTCGATCCATGTTGGCTTAACTTGAAGTTCTGCCAAAAGGCTTCCATCGTCATATAGGCTCAACTGAGCAAACATTGCTCTTAAATCCGTCACAACCTTCCGGCTCAACGCGTCGGCCACCACGTTAGCCTTACCCGGATGATATTCAATGGAACAGTCGTAGTCCTTCAACAGTTCAATCCATCGTCGCTGTCTCAGATTCAGATCTTTCTGAGTCAGAAGATACCTCAAACTTTTGTGGTCCGTGTAAATTACCGACTTCTCCCCGTAAAGATAATGTCTCCATATTTTCAAGGCGAAGACAAGCTGCCGCTAACTCCGGTCATGAGTTGGGTAGTTAACCTCATGCGATCTCGGTGACGGACGATAGGCTACTACCTTTCCATCCTGCATCAACACACACCCCAAACCGGTGTGAGATGCATCACAATAGACTGTGAATAATTTCCCTGCCTCGGGTTGTACTAAAACCGGAGCTTCCGTCAGAATCTTCCTCAGCTTATCAAAACTTTCTTGCTGCTTCTCCAACCATACAAATGGAACACCTTTTCTTAGCAACTTAGTCAACGGCGCTGCGATCAGAGAGAACCCTTCCACAAACCTTCGATAATACCCCGCTAAACCCAGAAAACTTCGTATTTCTGCCACCGACTTAGGCGGTTTCCACTCCAACACCGCTTCAATCTTGCGGGGATCCACTCTAATCCCTTCCGCTGACACTACGTGACCTAAGAAAGCCACCTCCCTTAGCCAAAATTCGCACTTACTGAATTTGGCATACAATTGTTTTTCCCTCAACACTTGCAGAACTATCCGTAAATGCTTGTCATGCTCTTCCTCCGTCCTTGAGTAAACCAATATGTCGTCGATGAACACCACGACGAATTGGTCTAGGTACTGTTGAAATACTCTGTTCATTAAATCCATAAACGCCGCCGGTGCATTGGTCAACCCGAATGGCATCACTAGGAACTCGTAATGCCCATACCGAGTTCGAAATGCCGTCTTGTGGACATCGACCCCCTTCACCTTAAGTTGATGGTAACCCACCTAAGGTCTATCTTTGAAAACACCGATGCCCCCTTCAACTGGTCAAACAAGTCATCGATCCGGCGGTGGGTACTTGTTTTTGATCGTTAACTTGTTTAAGCGGCGATAGTCGATGCACATCCGCATAGAACCGTCTTTCTTCTTGACAAACAACACAGCGCCCCACGGAGATATACTAGGTCGAATAAACCCTTTATCCAAGAGCTCTCGAATTTGAGCCTTGACTCCACCAATTCCTTTGGTGCCATTCGGAAGGTGCTATAGACACAAGGTGCTGTTCGGGTAGCAAGTCTATACCGAATTCGACTTCCCGATCTGGAGGCAGACCCGGAAGTTCTTCTGGGAACACATCAGCAAATTCCCCAACCGTTCGGACCTTTCCAACTACTGACTCCTTAACTTCCAAAGCACAGATTTGAACCAAGAACGCCTTACAACCCTTCTTGACCATCTTCTCAACCTTCAAAGCAGACACCACATTGGACAGGTAATTCCTTCGATTACCAATCATAACCACCTCATTCCCTTCGGTCGTTTGGAGAACCATGCGCTTAGCGGCGCAATCCAACTTCGCCTGGTACCTAACCAGCCAATCCATTCCAAGGATCAAATCGAACTCCCCGAATGGTAGTTCCATCAGATCAGCCCCGAATACGACCCCTTGGAGTTCTAGGGGTACATCCCTAAAAAGTTTGTCTACCACTACAGAGTGACCTAACGGACTAACTACAGTCATCTCCCTAGAAGCAGTTTCAGAGTTTAGGTCCAAAGTCTCTACCACACTACTGGCTACGTACGAATGCGTAGAACCCACATCGATTAATGCATAATAAGGAAGACCAAAAATCAGAAACGTACCGGTTATGACATCCGGTGCGTCACCCTCCTCGCGACGCCTTGCCGCATAGACTAAGCCAGGCTGCCTAGCCTCTGTGTTGCCTGAACCTCTGCCCTGAGTTCCACGACCTCGATTAGGACCGTTGCTTCCTCTGCCATTACCACGACCCCTCTGTGGTCCCACATTTCTATCCTGTGTACGGTTCTGCCCCTCTGACTGATTTCGAGCTCACTTCCGGGGACAATCTCTGACCCGATGCTCTAAAGACCCACACTCAAAACATCCTCTATCGCCGGTCGAACAACTTCCCCAATGGGTCTTCCCACAGCGGTTACACTGAGCCGGTCTCTGATTAGTAGCTACGGGCCTTGCTGCCTGATTTGGCCCACTCTGCCTAGCCTTCTTCTGATCATTACCACTGGATCCAGCTGACCCAAATCCTCTCTTTTGATTATTCCTACTATAATTTTGTCTCACAGCCTCCTTGATCCCCTCGGCTACCTTAGCCTTTTCCACAAGAGATGAAAACTCACGGACTTGTCATGGGCAATCAAGAACCTCAAATCATCTCGAGTCCGTCCTCAAAGCGGACACTGGCCTTCGTGTTCAGTAGCCACGATGCCTCTTGCATACCTACTCAGTCTTAAAAACTCCGCCTCATACTCGGCCACGGACTTAGTTCCTTGTACTAGACCCAGAAAAGCCTTCCTCTGCGCGTCAGTGTAGCTGGTGCCCACATACTTCTTTCAGCGATTTTAAAGTAGTCCACGTGAGATCATCAGCTGTGGCTCCATCCCGAACTGTCAGCCACCACTGGTACGCTTCATCCTTTAGAAGCGACACCGCCCCTTTCAGCTTTTCCTCCTCGGTCAGGTCAAGATCATCCATTATCCTTTCTGTAGATTCCAGCCAATACTCTGCTACACTGGGTGCCACTCCTGACACACCCCGAAACACCTCAGCTCCGTTGGACCGAATTCACTCGGGAATAGATTTTCGAGCTCCTAAATTTCCACCAGCCCCAGCCACCAATTCGAGGACTCGCAACACCGCTTGCGACACTGCCTCTCCTCCCGTCTGATCCTGCTCCTCTGCTCCAAAAGCTGGAGGTGGTGGTGGCGGTGGTACATCATTTTCAGAACCTTGCCCCGACCTGACGGGTTCAGACACCGTCATCCTACCCCTACCGCGTCCACGGCGTCCACGTCCTCTAGAACTCATTCTATCTACTGCGCTTTTAATCTGATTAAGAGGAATTTTATGTATTAGCGTTTGTTCCACGTTACTCATGAAGAAATTTTATGAAAAGTTGAATAAGGGTTCTTTCGATCAAACAATGTTTTAAGTATTCTATCCTAGTTCACACAAAAGGCCACATTCATTCCCTAACACTTTCCATACCTATTCGCTCTTCGGACATTTCTGCCCATTTCTAACCCAGGGGTATTTTCGTCTTTTTCCTACAGGGGTGTTTTCGTAATAAAAGAGATTTTAAAACTTTAGTAAAGTAGGTTGTTTTTACAATTCCCAACACTGGAGGGTATTATTAAAAATTGATAAGGTTTGAAGTTATGGCATCATTTCGAAAACCAGGGGTGTTTTGGTAATTTTGTCCATCAGGGGTAATTTTGTAATTTTTTGTAAATCAAGGGTGTTTTAATAATTGTAAAACTCGAGGGTCCTTCGAGAATTTTCCTTTCTTAAAACGGTGATGTTGCAAAAATTTTGTACTGTGGTCGTTTTGGTAATTTTACACGTTGAGTATTTCGTAATTTTCCAAAACCAAAGTGTTTCATTCTTGATTTCCAAAGTGAGTTGAATATTTGAGAAGTAGTTAAAATTTTGGACAAAATCATTGATTTGATATTTTATGAACCGAGGGTTTTTAGTAATTTTACCCTAAGGGTATTTTCGTAATTTTCCACAAATCGAACTTTTCGGGAAAACATTGTAAAAGAGTTGTTCTTACGTTTGAAGGAGTGATTTTAAAAGTTTTAAAACCAAGTTTTGTTGTTTCCTTCCTTTTCAAAAATCAAGGCTAATTCCTTTCGGGTTTTAGTCATTATGTTTAGCCTATGATGAGCCCTCTTGGTCGTGGTGAACCAAGCTACGCACTGTGCGGGTTTCGTGTGGAGAGGAGGTGAGTCACACGGATCGCTTAAATACCAAGCTCCCATCGAACCTTTCTAGACATGCGCACAGAGGTTACCACACCACCGAGCCCCTCAGGTTAGGGTGAACCCAAGCTACGCACTGTAGGATTCTGAAGAGGTGGTGAGTCACTCGGACCGCTTAAATACAGTGCTCTTCTAGATCCAATCCTAGACATGCGTCGAGGATTACCACACCCTAGCTCATTGACTAAGTCATAGGTTGGTTTCGTTCTTTAGGTCTTATGCTCTGTTTGTGTGTTTGAGTAATCTAATCCTAGGGTTCAAGTTCCTATAAGTCTATCTACGTTCCATGCTTCCTACCCTTCTACAGAATATAATTTACAGAGGTTTAGATGTACTTACAGGCGAATCGGTCGGTTGGGAGACTCGGGCCATGCTTCTTTAAAACCCAAAATCAATTAATAAGGCCTACTAAAACATTTTTGGGCCTTGGGCCCCCACAGTCGAGTTTTGAACTGGGCTCTGATACCAATTTGTAACAGCCCAAACCCGGCCCACACGTTGGGACCGAATATGGGTCAATTCTGAAGAAGAACTTTTGAAACCCATTTTGAAATCAATTTAAGTTTTGTTGAAAACTGTTCGTTTTAAGTTGTCTTGCTAAAATTATACTTAGTCCAAACTCGAAAATTTAATTAAGTCAAGTTTTTATACAAATTTCAGATGTGCCCGATGGCACGATAAAACATTTTTCGTGTTAGTTTAGAAAAACGTGTGATTCAAATTTATAATTAAAACAAAATATCCAACATATAAGAAAATAACTAAAGTAAAGTATGATGAGGCCTTATTACATCCAAAATAAAACAACCCAATAACAAAATTTAAAAATAACTAAAATTAAAGTTCGTTTAATTTTAAATCCACCGCATGGCCTCCTCAAGTCCCTCCGGCTCCATGTCCGCGATCTAAGCATCACCTGAAAAAAATAATGGAGAAGGTGAGTCACCAAGACTCAGTATGTAACCCTTCCCCCGTTTTAAAACATTTTTTTTTCATACACGACACATAACAATTAATATGCAGAATGTTTAATTCCCGACCTAGCCATCCAAACGCCACTGTCTACCCCGTTGTGGTACCAAACCACTGGTGGTGCCAAACCACTGGTGACATATAGTCACAATGTGTTACCAAAACACTGGTGTCCGTAGACACAGATCGTTTGATGGGGCCAACCCATCGTGTGATACCAAATCACTGGCAGACGATCCCATATCTCAAGTGGGGCCAACCCACGGTGGTGTTAACCACAGGGATAAGTCGCTATTGAGGTACCAAACCTCTGGAGGTACCAAACCTCTGGTGACATATAGTCACGGTGTGTTACCAAAACACTGGTGCCCGTCGGCACGATTAATACTGCCCCCTCCACTCATCAACCCATATCACAATCATAACAGAGATCATACATTTATCACATGTATTAAATAAATCATGCTTCCCAAAAGCATCATAATAATCTCATATAAATAGAGACTTACCGAGGTCCTTGCTTGTACCTTTTAAGGTACTAAATCCATATCTACATCAAGCGATTTACAAGCAATATAATTTATCACACATATTAAGCGCTATAAGTGTGTATGTACACACTGTCACCACCGAGTGATCTAAATCCCGAATGAAGGAGTCGACCACCTTAGATTTCTTTGTACCTACATTGACCAACCATGGGGTTAGCCCTATGGCCTATTCGACCAAATTAAACAATTTAAAGGGTTCTCCTTTTGAACCCGAATCCTTACCGAAAGTCTTGAGTATCAACCTTTTGCTTCACCACCCTAAAATCGGTGATTAACCAAATTAGTAGCCTTGACTTAATCGATTAACAACTACTTAACTAAAGTAGATCTTACCATTACTTACCAACCAAATATCGAGAAAGGAGGGTTAGATCTACCGCTTGTGAATCCAAGTTCCTAGATGAAATCGGCCCAAAGAGTGGTTAGTTCTCTGCTTGCAAATGCCGAAATTTCGCTTTTCTCCAACCCACAAGTCGACAGAGAAAGGAAAATATGAAAAGAGTGTTCGCCATCACTTACCTTTGCAACAATCGAATATAGGAGAAATCCCGAAACCACTATACTATTCGGCCAAATAGAGTTTAAAGAAAAGAGAAGGAATTTCGGCACTTTGATAGGTATTAGATTCGGCTATGGCTGCCTAAATAAGGCTGGACTTTTAGTGAGGAAAAAGAAGAAAGGTAAAGGGAATAGTTGATTCGGCTAGTAGGAAATAAAAGAAGTAGGGATTTGAGGATGGAAATTCGGCAATGGAAAAAGCAAAGAGGGTTTCGGCCAAAGTTTTGAGAGAATGGAATGATAAAAGAAAATTAGGAGAAAGTGTTTTGAATTTTCGGCTAAACAAATTGAAAAAAAAGAAAATCAAGGTGATCACTTAGGTGCTTTTATAAGCATTCAAGACACCCCCAAGAGCCTTGCCGTCCAACTCTTCACCCAAGAGTCCAAAATCCATTAATCTTCCTTGAATCACTCCAAGCCACTTGTTTGATTAAATTCAAAATAGTTTGAATTAATCCTATAACTAAAGAATAATCCTAATAATAGCTCCTTCATATCTCCTATTATCCTTAGCACAAAATAAATTGCTCATATTATCTATTAATAATAATAATTGAAGAGTTTAAAGGGAGAAAGGACTCTCCCTCAAGTGCCGTCCAACATAAAGCCAAAAAGGGGAAAATTGTGACTCGAACCAAGGTTCTCCTTGTTCCTTGATGGCGTCAAGTGTAGCTCCCAAGTGGCCCTCCCTTTGCCACTTATTCTAGGTTCTTTTTATGTCAAATATTTCTTTATTTATTCTTATAACCCCTAACCACTAAGGCTATCCACCTTTAAAGCAAATAATATATTTATTTCTACCATTCCGAGCCAACTCAAGGCCTTTAATTAAACTCTATTATTCCATAAATAATATCTCAGCAGTTCTTACATAAGAAAAATGATTAAATTCCAAATAACCCCCTTTTTGGGATGTTACAGGCATGTCGGGTATATTCTCAAATTGTTGAAAATCCTCATCATTTGACCAAGCATGTCTCCGAATGTAATTATGCAAAACCATTGTTGCAATTACTATTAAAACTTGCTTGTCGAATGAATAGCTTGGAATATCTCTTAATATTGGCCATTTTTGTTTCCACACTCCAAATGTTCGTTCAATCACAGAGCGTAATGAAGAATGAACATGATTAAAGATTTCTTTTTTTCCAGATGCTCGATGATTACCTCGACGAAAGTCAGGTAAATGATATTGTTCCCCCCTATATGGACCTAGAAAACCTGTCATTTGTGGATATCCTGAATCCACAAGATAATATTTTCCTACAAAAAAATTAAAACATAATATCAGGTTTAAAAATAAATTAAAATTTTTAGTATTATTTTTATGTAAAGATTAATTAAAAATTAAAGTTCGACCTGGTGGAGGGTGTGGAAACTTTAACTCTGGTTTTCTAAGTGCTTGGAAAAAAATTCTACTGTCATGTGTTGTTCCTTCCCAACCAGGTTGGTTCACCTTTCCGTCCGATATAAGGTATTTGACAAGAAGGCGAAATGCATGCTTTTATGTGTGTTCCATCTATGGCCCCAATACAATCCTTTAAAATAAATACAAGTAATGAGATAAAAGTTAGAAATAGTTTATATTTTAAAAATATAAAGATTGTGTAAATTTTACTTTAAAGTGAGGCCAATATCTTGTATCATGTCGAATATGGTTCGGTACTTCCTCGAATTGACCTTCAGTGGGTTTAATCGTGTCTATTCCCATTCGAGCAAATATATGCAACATATCAGTAAAAATTCGACTAATAGTTTCTCCAGATCTTTGAAATCGCTCTGCTGCATTTGAATTTGATTCTCTATTTCCAAGAATATACAATGATAATGCTAACTTCTCCATCGCAGATACCTTCCCATGCTTTAAGCCATAATTTGTTTGCAAATCATGCAATAAGCTGTGAAATATATTTTTTGGCATCCTAAAACTATTCATGCAACGATCATCATGCCCATTTAATACTTCATCCACCCACATTTGACCTATAAAATTTGAATTCATACACGGTTGCATAGTGAAATAAGTTTCATGGTGTACCAATACACTGCTTAACATTTGTTCTTCCTCTTCATGATAATTGTTGTGCTCAACTTGTGTAACAATTGTGGCTATTCTTCGTTGAGCTTCTTCACTCAATTCATGGGTATCATAATTCATACAAAAACTATTATATATATTGTTAAATTCATCAATAACCTGAAAAATAATAAAATGAAAATAAATTAATAACTTGTGACATTCTATACAACACAACAAAATTGAATAAAAGCATAGCATAAAAATACCAAACATAAAAATAGCATACATTAATTTTAATATAAAAAGTAGATCATACATTAGTTTTGCATATAAAAAGTAGATCATACATTAGTTTTACATATAAAAGAGTAGAAAAGTTATATTACAATAATAAAGCTAAGGAGCTTATGGTGGAGGTTGTGGATGGTATGGTTGGAAGGGAAATGAAGATGTTGCCACCAAGGATGAAAATGATGCAATTGGATTTTGTTCAGCATACTCACGTCGAAGCCACCAAACCCTAACATCTGGATCTAAGTTCAAAAACACTTCTCGTTTCACCGGTATTTGGAACATTTTGATGGCAAAATAGTACAGTTCATCTTTTTTTGGAATTTCATCTTCCAAATCACGCAAAGCATCCATTGCACTTGAAATAGTATATTGAGAGTGAGGAAAAATAATTTTAGAAACTGACTTCCTTGGACTAGCCATACTCTCACACAATTTCTCAATATGAGTAGCTAATGAATTTTTTGATGATTTTCTACTTGAACTTGATTTTTTTCCTTTACCATGTACAACCCCAAGTGTTTCCTTTCTTGATTAGGAGTTTCATGAGAAGGGTTTGACGGTACCTCATTAGTAGGAATATTTTCATTCTCATTACTATTTTCATCTGAATCACCAAATCCCTCATTAGGTGTATCATCTTCCATAAGAACCCCACTTGGAAGAACACCAGACGAAGGTGCCCATGCATTCTCTCCAGTGGCTACAATGCCACCAAACATTTGCCACATTAAATCATTCAATCGTGGTTCAATTCCTTTCTTCTTAAATCCTTTAAAATCAGGATTTTCCTACATAACATGTTAAATGTTAAATGAGATTTTTATATTTGTAAATTATTAATTTCAATAAAATTTATACATTAGAATAATGATAAAATTAACACTAACCTGTATATTTTCAGCCTACCATTCTTCGGTAGCATCAACCGTCTCTTTTAGATGGACACCATCCAATACATAGATCCCTTAAGCAACTCCTCCATAACCTCCATTCCTTTTTTAATGTATCCCACTTATTTTTCAATTGAGGTTTTCCATAATTTTTTTGTGTTTTTGCTTGAAAAAGAGCAATGACATTTTCCCATCCTTTTGAGTTTAGATGAGTTGTCGGTCTATTACCAGCATTGACTTCATTCACGCAGAGTTCACAAAATATCAATGTCAGCTCATCATCCCAAAGAGCTTTTGTTGCTAAGGTACTTTCTCCTTCCACAAATTTTCGTGTCTTTACCATCTATTATATACAGTAATATTGAATAACTCAAACTTAAAAGCTGAAAAGTTTATACTATAAATTACTTAACAAGATATAAAATTTTCATGCTTGTCTTATTCTATATGGGGGAAAGGTATCGGGTCTGGTTACTATAAGTAAACCACCATTGATGAGCTAGAGGCAACCGACATTTAATTTAAGCATCTAACTTAAAAGCTTTTATATGTAAGAGGGTCAAACACTTTTAAAAAGCAATAAAACTCTCAAATCATTTCAACTAAACTAATATCATTTCAACAAATTTAAAATCCTATGCATTTTGTCAGAAATATAAGCAAAAAGACCAACCAAAACAATTTTTCTCTAAAAAGCAAACTTGGTATACAATAAGAAATTAGGAAGAATCATACCTTATGAACAAGGCCCCTCCAAACTGTTTGATTTTATCCTCCAGACAAATAGATTGACTATTGCAGGACCAACAACAATCTTGATGACTACTGCAGGACCAAACGACGGAATATATAAGAAAATAAAAAGAATTTGGTAAGTTCATTTTGCATGTTCTCTATAGAAGTCTATGACAAGAAATTAATAAAAAATTCCTTCAAAAATCAGATTATTGCAAATGAAAGTCATATGAAGTAATCAAATGCATAAAATTTATTCCACACTATATTTTTTCACCCTTCCGAGATTTACAGAACGTGGATAAATGTCAAGCCTAAAGATAGAGATAGAACAATTATATTTGGTAAAGGAAAGTACCAATGCCGAATACAAGCGATTACACATTGCCACAAGAAGTTAAAACAGGCGTTTGGTGAGATGCTGCAGAAGAATACATTATTAGGCGTCATAATTTTGCAAGGACAATAAGAAAATGTCAAAATTAACAACAAAATGTTATATAAAGCATGAAACATAAGCCTCTTTATAAGCTTAGAAGAAAGTGATTCCTAAAGAAACAAAACATGATCATTATTCAGGTTTACTAGTGGCATCATAAACCAAGAGTTATGGCCACTAGAAACTTAATTCAAGCCCCACATAATTTTTTTAAAAATTGAGGAGTTCAGACCACTGGGAATTTAAATCAGCCTACATATAAAGTAAAACTTCCGGATCTATTTTTCAATTTTTCTTTTAAATATATCCAAATCTAGTTCAAGTTCAAGGAAAGGGGTTAAAGTTCATTAATAAATTTAGTTCCTGAACATCCAGTTTTCCATTGAAATCCAAATCTGAAGACTAATCAGTAGGAACAAAATTTCACATAGTAAGCATGCAATTATGAGGAAATGTACAAAAGTCTTTCAATGCCATTATGGCTTCTGCTACAAATTCTAAAGTTTAAATCAAAAAAGACAAAGTGAAAAAAAAAAGCCTAAGATCTCAATTATGTCCTTAATGTGCAAACAAAAAATCAACACACCAGCTTAACCATATATTGATTGCAAGATATAATTAATAAATACAAGTGGGTCCAAACTCTAAATTACCCCATCACCATACACTTCAATATGAAGAAAACACTCATTGGAGCACACATGTTTTATATATATAAATAAAAGATAGCTTGCACATGCTGTAGTTTTTCATGGCTTTTGAATATATATAAGAATAATTTGTTTTTTAAAAAATCACCTTGCCAAGGATGCGTAAGAAACGCTTGCCTTCACTGGGCTTATTTGCTGCTACAAACCTGCCAAAACCACAACAATTTAATTCCACGGTAAACAGACAAGTACGAGGTTTCGAGCTGGATTCGTTTCCAATTTAAAGGGCTTAAAATCATGTTCAAACCCCCATAAGATTATTCAAAATCCCCTGTTAGAAGTTCATAATATGGGGTACTTTTCTTAATTTCTCTTTATATATTTGGAATACCATGCCCTTGTGCCCATGTCCAATGTGTACAATTATAGAACATAGGTGTTGAACACAAGTAGTAAAGAAAAATGAATAATCTAGATAATATAGGTTACTTCTTATAGTATAGATGGGGCAAAAACACAAAGCAACAGGAAATCGAAATGAACAAACTCACATCAATGACCAAAGAAAAGGCTACAAATAAAATAACTTGAGTTGCGGTGATTGGTGCAAACACACCATGGAAGTCATTGAGAATGTTTAACTGCAATGATACTTACGAGGATGAAGTGTTTAATGGCCTAAGAGGCAAAACAATGAACTTCAAAATAGAATGGAATGTTACCAAGAACAGAAAAAGAATAAAACAATGAGTTAAAATGGATATGAGTGCAACACTTCAAAGTGATTGACATAGAATTCTAGTCCAATGGAGGTTGATAATTCTTATCAACAAAGACCAAAAAAAAAAAATTAGAGCAAACATGAGGGTACTTGCTTATTAGCATTGGAATTTAAATAATAGCTTATTTATGAGAAGAGGAAATGAGCAAGAATTCTATCAAGAACTCAATGGCAAGCGCACCTATAAAGGAGTCAACAATGATGTTGCAAGGAAATGCATTTCCTTTAATTGAATAGAGAACTGAGGTTTGGCGTGATATGAAGGCTTATAGACATCAACGAGCGATGGGAAAGCAATACCAATTTAATGTTAAATCTTAAAATTCAACAACATAGACTAGCAGCTTCTCCAAGATCCAAAAGAATTCAATCTCCTTTACTTTGCGAGATGTGTTGGAACTTTAAACAAGAGTCAAAGAATACCAACCCCAAGAGATAAAAAGTGAGAAAATGAATTGAGGTTGAAAAAACAATTAATTTCAATAACAAACTCAAGTTCTAAGCTTTACATGGATTGGGAAAAAAGGACATCTGTTGTTTTAAATCCACATACAAACAGAACAAACAAAGAACAAAGATATATTATGAAACTTATTATCTCTCGTCCATGTAATCGGTCCTTTTACGCATAATGTTATTCCCATGATGTAATAATTTATCAAAGCACATAAATCATACAGCAAAAGTATTGATTTTAGAAAAGGTTGAACATTTACATATACCCAAGGACTCAAAATCCTTGTTCATTTTTTTCTAAAAATTATATCCAAAAGTTCTTGGAGAAACAAGAACTCACTTGTAACTCCACAAGTGATAGCAAGGTCTTTTCTTGCCCATGTCATCTCTTTGGCTCAAGGGAAGAAAAATAAATTTAAAAATAACAAAGAGAGAAAAAAGAAAGAAAGAAAATTTTTATTATTGTCAAAAACTTTGACCAATAATTGAAAACCTTTTTGAATATAAATTTGATTGGTTTCTTCAACCCTTATATGACAAATTCAACTGGTATTAAAGACTTTTGTGCAAAAACCCAGAAAACAAGTTTAGTTTGTAGAACAAAGAAAAAGCTTAAAAATGAAAAAAAATACCCAGAAAAGAGTTTTTTATATCTATTTTAACAGCCCATGGAACATGAATCAATAAAAGAAAAAAAAAAGCAAAAAAATCAAGAAGAAATGAAAATATATTGATATGCTACTTACTGATAGAACCATGTATATTATGGTGGATTCATCTCATAGAGCTGATTAAGAACAGTCCTCACTGCTTTGTATGTGAAATAGTTGAACAATTGCTGCAAATAGAAAAAAACAGTCATCTATAAAACTTTAACAAGGAAAGCATGGTGAAACAGAAAACCTCGTGCTCTATAACTCATTCTTCTTTAAAAAAATTCTCACAAAGCTAACTTGACTGATTTATGTCCTAAACCCATCATCATCAAGTTTAAATATAAGCTTACAATAGACAACTCAAAAAAAAAAAATGTAAATGATTTTCCCCAGAAAATGCTGCAAAGTTCAAGAAAAAAGGAGCAACTATCTTACTTCCTATGAAGGGTTTCATTTTACAGTTACAGACACAGCAAGAAGAATTTTAACATAGAAACCTTTATCTACAGACAGATCAATTGCTACAACCAAGAACAAAGCAAAAAAAAAAAAAAAAAACAAGAACAAAGCAAAAAAGGGAGAAAGCATTGTTTTTCCCCAAATCTGAAAACAAATATGGTTGGAAAAGAAATTAATCTAACTTTTAAGGATAAAATGGTAAAATAATAAATAAAAGTATGGGTATTTTTGGCACTTAAAAATACCAAGCCTTATGATTTTTCACTTCTTCTTTGAAGCGACCAAATTGAGTTTCAAACATCTCGGTGTGGTCAACATTTATTTTCACCTTTGCACTAGTACCCTAATCCAAACAAACATAACGGTGAGGTTGAGGCGGTTTTCTACCCCAACTGCACCTCACTGACTTCAAACGTTCTACCGAAGGGGGCCTTAATGTTCGAGAAGTTTAAGTGATATTTTTGGCTTTAAAACTTGGGTTAGAATAATTAAAAATGGTGTTAGTAGTAATTAAATTTAAATAGTTATGTTTGGTAGCAAGTTGGGCTTGTGGCCCAAAAATTTGGAGTGCTTTGAGTGGGCATTAGGGTGGCGCCACTTAGGGAGGTTATTGGGCCATGTGTGGTCACTTGAGGCCCAAGAATTGGGGGCAAAATTTCGGCATATCAAGGAGGGGGAGTGGACAGCACACTTGTTAGCATTTAGGAGCTTTATTTCTTCTTATGTAAGTGATAAAAGCTGATAATTAAGAGGATGATGAGTTGGATCTAGTTGAGACTATTTTAAATGAGTCAGCAGATCATGATAAGGGATAGGAATTTGAGCTATCAGGTGTTTGCAGAGTTGGCCGAAAATCCAACTCTGGGAAAGGGGGTGCATTGCCGAATTCTATTTAAGCCAATTGATCATCCATTCTTTTATTTTTTTTCTCTTCTTCCTCACCTAGCCGAAATTCCCTTCTCCTATTCTCTCAAATTCTTTTCTTTGCCGCAACTCTCCAACACAGTTTATTTTCCCCTCTTTTCTTCTCAAAACCGAATACCGTAGTCTTTATTTTCCTCTCCCATAGCCGAATCTACAAGTGAGATCTCTGTTTCTCGAAGGTGCACCGTAAGCCGAATACTCCTCTGTAATTCGGTGAGTTTTGGGATCTTGTTCTATTCGATTTCACTCTTTCTTTTCCTAAGATCTAACCCGAATCTTGTGTACTAATGCCTGTCGATTTTCCCTCTTTGTCCATATAAGTCGAATCCTCTTTAATGGAGTCTGCTTGTGCTGGAATCTAAAAGAAACAATAGGTAAGTGTTAATTTCGGGATTTCAATGTTCTTTCGGCTTTTCAAAGTCCTTAGCCGAATGGCTATAGAAACTAATCTCTTATTTCACACTTCTTTTTGGCATTCCGGGATTTGAACCAGGAGGCCAATCGCATAGATCTCTAAGTTATAGAATCATGTTACTTTCGGGATTTCAAGGTAAGAAGATTTGTTTATTTATATATAAACTCATGTAGAAAACTAATCATGGCCGAATATAGGAGAGGGCAAATTTTCACAGTTTTCTCGGCTTTTAAGCAAAGTTATAGATTGAGGATAATAGATCCCGATAGCAAGGACATCGATTAAGAATATTGGATTTCGCATTATCAGGTGTTTACTTCCCCACCGTCTAGATTTGATTAATTATATATATATGTTCATAAGTTTTATATGTTACATTAAAAGCCGAAATCTCGGAGTTAACGGACCCTCAGGTTAGTAAATAATCTGATTATATGTTATAAGTAAATTGTTGTAAATGTTTTGAAATTATTGTACATGTTTGCATGGGTTGGGTGATGAAAGGAGGAAGTATATGTATATGTATATGTGTAGCGGTTTTTACCGTGGTTTATTGTAGTAGCTAATGCCGTGATCTGTTATAAGGGCTTCGACCAATATATGTTGATGAGCAGCATAACTGCCATCTTGGAGTGTAGCGGTGTGGGTTGGTTGTAGAAATCCCCAATGGTGTGTTGGTTGGTACGGGGGCGTGTAGCGGATGAAAACCTAGGCAATTGGGTTGGGTTTTGCATATTATTTGTTTCCATGTAAATGAAATTATTATTATGTTTTATGAGGCCCAAATTTAGTGGTGCATGAGGGTTGCACTGCTGAGTCTCATGACTCACCCAGTTAAACTAACCTTTCGGTGACAATTAGTGCATCGGATAGGGCGAGTGGGCGCAAGGTGGCCATGCAAAAGCATATGTGGATCTCGGATATAAAGTTCCACTTAATAGTTTTTTTCAAAGTATTTTATGTTATGAATTGAACTATGTTGTAATAAGGCCCTGGGCCATTAGTTTACATTTTAGTTTTATTATGGGCCTTTATTAATTATCCTCGTTTTAAATTCTTTCAAAGACATGTAATTCAGTTTTGGGCATTTGATTATTAAGGCACATTTTATGTAATTCTTACTTGGGCTTTCTATCGCCACGATTGGTTTTACAAAAATTTTCTTAGTGACATACCAGATCCGGTTGTAGTGTTTGGGCCGGGTTTGGGGTGTTACAAATTGGTATCAAAGCCCGGTTCAAAACTCGACTTTGGGATTTTAGGCCTAAAAGATTTTCTAAAAATGGGTTTTTAAAACATGGATTTCTCTTAGCAAAGACTTATTAGTTCAGCATGGCACCTGCGTCTCCGGCCAAGTTCGCCAGGTAAGTACACTAAACCATTGTGTGATATAAATGTGGGCTTAACGGGTTTTATGGGACGTAGACTATTTAGGTTAGAACTTGATGGACTCTAGGCTTAGACAAACAAACTCTTAAAATTCCATAAGACTTAACTTCATTAAACAAAACCTATAAACAAGTCATAAGACTAAAGTGTGGTAACAAGCATATGCATGTCTAGGAGTAGATCCGAAAGAGCTTGGTATCTAAGCAGTCCGAGTGACTCACCTCCTCTTCGCTGGAATCTCACCTAGTGCATAGTGATTGTTCACTTTAGCCATGACAGGGTGTGGCAATAGGCATATGCATGTCTAGGAGTAGATTCAGGGAAAGCTTGGTATTTAAGCAGTCCTAGTGACTCACCTCCTTTCCACTAGAATCCTACCTGGTGCAGAGTGACTATTCATCCTAGTTCTGATGCGTGTTGTGAGGCCAAAACTTATAATTAAAACCCGAAAGGGACCAGCCACCTATTTTTCTCACAAAATTGTTAAAAATCCTTATTTTGAAAAAAATACCCATGATTTGTAGAAATACCCCGATTTACAAAGTTAACAGAATCTTTCCATAGAAAACAAAAACAACAACAACAACAACATCAAAATATCCCTAGTTTATGAGATTACCAAAATATCCCTATTTACGAAAATTACCAAAACACCCGTGATTTGCAAAATGATCAAATTACCCCTGATTGGCAAAATTACTAAAATAACCCTAAATTTTATAAATTACCGAAATAACCCCAGATTTGCAAAATTATCAAAATACCCCCGAGTTGGAAAAATTACCAAAATACCTTATTTCGCCAAATCACCCGAAACCTTATTTTGGAAAATTACAAAAATACCCCTATAGGTAAAATTACAAAAATACCCCTGAGTAGTGAAACGAAAAAAATACCCCTAGGTGGTGAATGTAAGTTTATAAGGCTGTTTTTATGATTGATGTGTGCTGAATGTTGACTGAAGGTGAACTCTAGGACTAGGAAGTATCGACTTGAGAACTAAACCCGTAGATAGAATTCGAATTCGAAAGAACTACTATCGAAATGATTTTACATAAGATTGTTCGCGGTTAATAAGTGGGAAGAATTAATTATTCATAAAATTCTTAATCAGATAAACATCGATCGAAAGAATGAGTACAAGGGGACGGAGACACTCTAGATGCGAATAATGGTGCGTACCCTACCATAATATACTAAGTGTTTATTTTGGCTTTAGAATTAGAGTGCGCAGCGAAAGTCTAGTGGTGAGACTTAGGTAGGCCAAAATTTATTTTAAGGGGGTAGAACTGTAACATCCTAAATATGGGCTTGTGCATTTATATGAGATGTTGGTTTAACATGTTAGTTCGAGAATTTAAGGCTCGGGCTGAGGCCTTGATTAAATATATGGATTAGAGTTTAAATTAATGTTCTGAGAAGTTTAAGTGATATTTTGGGCTTTAAAACTTGGGTTAGAATAATTAAAAATGGTGTTAGTAGTAATTAAATTTAAATAGTTATGTTTGGTAGTAAGTTGGGCTTGTGGCCCAAAAATTTGGAGTGCTTTGAGTGGGCACTAGGGTGGCGCCACTTAGGGAGGTTATTGGGCCATGTGAGGCCACTTGAGGCCCAAGAATTGGGGGCAAAATTTTGATATATCAAGGAGGAGGAGTGGACGACACACTTGTTAGCATTTAAGAGCTTTATTTCTTCTTATTTAAGTGATAAAAGCTGATAATTAAGTGGATGGGGAGTTGGATCTAGTTGAGACTCTTTTAAATGAGTCAGCAGATCATGATAAGGATAGGAATTTGAGCTATCAGGTGTTTGCAGAGTTGGCCGAAAATCCAACTCTGGGAAAGGGGGTGCATTGCCGAATTCTATTTAAGCCAATTGATCATCCATTCTTTTATTTTTTTTCTCTTCTTCCTCACCTAGCCGAAATTCCCTTCTCCTATTCTCTCAAATTCTTTTCTTTGCCGCAACTCTCCAACACAGTTTATTTTCCCCTCTTTTCTCTCAAAGTCGAATACCCTAGTCTTTATTTTCCTCTCCCATAGTTGAATCTACAAGTGAGATCTCTGTTTCCCAAAGGTTCACCGTAAGTCAAATACTCCTCTGTAATCCGGTGAGTTTTGGGATCTTGTTCTATTCGATTGCACTCTTTCTTTTCCTAAGATTTAACCCGAATCTTGTGTACTAATGCCTGTCGATTTTTCCTCTTTGTCCATATAAGCCGAATCCTCTTTAATAGAGTCTGCTTGTGCCGGAATCTAAAAGAAACAATAGGTAAGTGTTGATTTCGGGATTTTAATGTTCTTTCGGCTTTTCAAAGTCCTTAGCCGAATGGCTATTAGAAACTAATCTCTTATTTCACACTTCTTTTCGGTATTCCGGGATTTGAAGAAGGAAGCCAATCGTATAGATCTCTACGTTATAGAACCGTGTTACTTTTGGGATTTCAAGGTAAGAGGATTTGTTTATTTATATATAAACTCGGGTAGAAAACTAACCATGGCCGAATATAGGAGAGGGCAAATTTTCACAGTTTTCCCGGCTTTTAACCAAAGTTATAGATTGAGGATAATAGATCCGGATAGCAAGGATATCGATTAAGAATATTGGATTTTGCATTATTAGGTGTGTAATACTTCCCCACCGTCTAGATCTGATTAATTATATATATATATATATATATATATGTTTATAAGTTTTTTATGTTACATTAACAGCTGAAATCTCGGAGTTAACCAGCGGACCCTCAGGTTAGTAAATAATCTGATTATATGTTACAAGTAAATTGTTGTACATGTTTTTAAATTATTGTACATGTTTGCATGGGTTGGGTGATGAAAGGAGGAAGTATATGTATATGTATATGTGTAGCGATTTTTACCGTGATTTACTGTAGCAGCTAATGCCGTGATCTGTTATAAGGGCTTCTGCCAATATATGTTGATGAGCAGCATGATTGCCATCTTGGCGTGTAGCGGTGTGGGTTGATTGTAGAAATCCCCAATGGTGTATTGGTTGGTACGGGGGCGTGTAGTGGATGGAAACCTAGGCAATTGGGTTGGGTTTTGTATATTATTTGTTTTCATGTAAATGAAATTATTATTATGTTTTATGAGGCCCAAATTTAGTGGTGCATGAGTGTTGCACACTGAGTCTCGCGACTCACCTAATTAAACTAACCTTTCAGGTGACAATTAGTGCATCGGACTGGGCTGGAGTGGAGCGCAAGGTGGCCATGCAAAAGCATATGTGGATCCGGCTATAAAGTTCCACTTAATAGTTTTTTTTTCAAAGTATTTTATGTTATGAATTCGAACTACGTTGTAATAAGGCCCTGGGCCATTAGTTTACATTTTAGTTTTATTATGGGCCTTTATTAATTATTCTCGTTTTAATTTCTTTCAAAGACATGTAATTCAATTTTGGGCTTTTGGATTATTAAGGCACATTTTATGTAATTCTTATTTGGGCTTTCTGTTGTCACGATTGGTTTTACAAAAATTTTCTTAGTGACATACCAGATCCGGTTATAGTGTTTGGGCCGAGTTTGGGGTGTTACACTAATATTGAATGATTGTATGATATCTTTTAAATTGAATTTATAAATATCTTATTAGATCAACATAAGATTTTGTAATATATATAACGCCCCAAAATTTTAAGAATTTAATTGTGAGATTCTGCAGTAATTAATTTCTGTATATGTGTTTCTGTGTTCTGCGATTGAGTTTAAGGTCTGAAGTTCGAGTCGCATCATTAAAAGGTTTGTTGTTTTTAGAATCAACCCATAAGCATGCGTTACCCACTTAAGTTCGATTCAGTGTGAAAGTTTGACAAGAATGAGCTTGCTGGTTCACTGGTTAAACATCTGTCTGTATTCTGTCTAGTTCTGAGTTCTAATTCCATCGTATGCGTTAGGAATATATTTTTTTGTCAAGTGTCAGGAATCTGTTTGGAAGTTAGGAATTAATTAATGATAGTTTTATTTCTTTTATTTTTTCCTTTCTTTCTTTCTGTATTCTTTTTCTTTACCGTTTCGATTGTTTTCTACTTTTTCAGTTGATTATTGTGTTAATCAAAAGTGGTAAGAGAATACAGATTAACAGAAATTCTATTGTTAGTCACTGGTCTGGAGGCCGTCTGTAAGTAACTGTTAATGTAAGCATCTTTGCGATTTTTATTTTTCCTTCGCCTTGTAAATTATTTAGGACGGAATACTATTGTGAGTTCAAAAATCTCTGCTTAATGATTGTGTTTTACCTATTAGGCGAATCTATTAACACCAAAGAATAGCAACAAAACAATCTCTGTGATTGTTGCTGAAGTTTCAATAAGTTTGGAATGTTTGAAGGTTTTGTGTTGAAACTTTCGACGTAGGAATTAAGCGAGCAATTGGGAAGTTTTGTTGGTTAATTGGCTAAATTGTTTTACTGAATGCTTGTTTTCGGCTTCGAGGATATCTAGAATCATTGTCTCTTCGAAATCTTGTTAGGTGCATATCAAAAACCTTAGTTTTTGCAAGTTTTATTGCCAGAAATGGTGGCTATCGATGCCACATGGCCAAGCACACGGGCGTGTGACTAGGCCGTGTGAGTCACATGAGCATGTGGTAGGACGTGTGGTCGACCGTGTAACTCACTGTTTGTCGATTTAGGGCCACACAGTCAAGGCACACGGGCGTGTGTGGCCATGCTAGTGCAGGGTTCATACGGCCAGGGACACGGGCGTGTGCCCAGGCTGTGTAACTCACTGTTTGTGCTTAAAACCACACGGCCAAGGCATACGGGCGTGTGGCTGGGCTATCTGGCAGGATATTGGGTCTAAGAACTATATTTTGAGGCCGAGAATGTTTCTAAACCTTGATATTGGTTTCCTCAATGTATGAATAACTGAATTTGACCATATGAGAACTGTCTGGTACACTGTGACTAATCTATGGATGACATAATTGAATGTGCACTGTAAATTGAATTGTCTTGTTAGTTATATAATAAATTAGAATGACTAAACACATGTTACGGAAGATTTTATTCTGCACTAGTATGGGGTAGGATGTTGCGAAAGAGGTAGAAATTTATTCTGAAATCGTGCCTATGCCACAACGAGTATAACTCTGATTTTGGTGCTTGTCGCATATTTAAATAGCGGCTAAGCTGCGTATCTGTAAAAGTGTCAACGAACACTTTGAGGTGTGTAGGGTTGGATGGGCATTGAATGTCCTTAGTGGTGTGTTGGGAAGACTGAAGATGGTCTATTGCGGGCGGGGATGGGAATGTAGCATTTGAATCTGATTTGCATCATATTTGAATTGAAATTGCTCATATCTGCATATATAGCTCATTTGCTCTGACTCTGAACTGAAATTACTTCTGAAACGGACTGAATACCTGAATTTGGAATTTCACTATGAATAAATTCTAATAAGATAAATTTATTTTACGCACTAAGTTTACAACTCACTCTTTTATTGATTGGGTTTTAGGTGGTTTCCAATCTTGATCGGGTTGGTGTCGTGGAAACTCGGTCAACCTTCTATCTTTCTTTTAGGCATTATTATTAGGGATTGTTGTTCTATGATGTTATGGGATTTTTGAAGATTTTATGTTTAAATTTCATTGTCGGTCAGCACTCGGACTGTGTTTGGGCTCATAAAGTGTGAGAAAAGTAGCTTAGTGATAATTAGTATCTGACCTATTAGAGAAACACTAAAATTTTAGCAAACGACTGAGCCTCCGACGTTGACCCTGTAGGTAATTTTGTTCTGTTTTAAGGATCATAACCCTCGAATTGTTGTGGGCAAATTGCTTGATGTGAACTAGCGAAATCATCCTGCTAGATGTCTGAACTGATCTGTGTACTCTGATATTGTAGGTAGAATTGCCAGAATGAGTTCACGTGGTAGTTATGGATGTGGTATACGAGGGCGTTGAGGACACCGAGGAGGAGTTAGAGTCGAGTCATCCTTTATGGGTAGCATGCCACACTTGGAGACCAGCGAGACTGTTGGTACTCCCACTGCTAAGACAGAATCCTAGACTCTGATGGCTGGGGATGACGCACTGTCCCAGGCCATGATTCGAGCACTAGAAAGGGTCACTGGGGCCCATTCAAGATCGGGAGGCTGAGGTTCAGTTACTGAACGACTCGGTCAAATGGTGCTGAACTGTTCAGGGGCGTCATAGGATTTGCTCCTACTATTACTGAATATTGGCTCGAGACTACCGAGCATATCATGACAGATCTTGACTGTACACCTATTCAAAAATTGAAGGGTGCTGTGTCCCTACTCAGGGACGAAGCTTATCAGTGGTGGTTAACCGTTGAACAAGGTACTCAGCCTGAACAAGTGAATTGGGACTATTTCAAGAATGCCTTCCAGGGTAAATATGTGGAGTGAGTTATGTTAAGGCTCACCGACGCGAGTTTATGAGTCTAGTTCAAGGCAATAGGTCTGTGGCTGAGTATGAGGCTGAGTTTCTACGACTGAGTAGGTATGCATGGACTTTAATAGCATTTGATTACGAAAAGTGCATGAGGTTCGATGAAGGATTGAGATACGATCTGCGGGTTCTGATAGCTCCTCAGAGAAAGTAGGTTTTCGTGGTTCTAGTTGACAAGGCTAAGATAGTGGAAGAAGTGAAGCGCATTGATACGAGCGGCAGGATCATGAGAAGGATCAGAATAAGGTTAAGAGGAATTCGGGTCCCTCTGGTTTTGCTCAGTGCCCTAAGAAGAGGGTGAGGTTTTATAGGCCCACAAGGGCCAAGGCATCACTTGTAGTGACTGAGATTCAACAGTGTAGTGATTGTGAGAAGCGCCACCCGGGTGAGTGTTGGAGGAAGTTAGGAGCATGCCTTTGTTGTGGTTCGATAGAGTATCGAGTTATGGATTACCCCCGTCGACCTAATTTAGTGCTAGTTACGGCACAGACTCTGGCTGCTAATTTTGTTAGGCCTCCGAGAGAGGTTTATCAACCATTCAGAGGTCGTGGTACTAGTAAGGGTGGCAGTGGATCAGGGAGAGGAAAGAGAGCACTAGGTAGAGGTGGAGGTCAGGTTGAGGCTCGTCAGTCGGTATTGGTTTATGCGGCGAGACGCCACGTGGAGGGCGATGATGCTAATGTCATTGCAAGTACCTTTTTTATTTATTCTATTCCGTATTATGCTCTCATTGATATTGGCTCTACACACTTGTATATAGCTAGTGTTGTTTCTGCAAATCTGAGTTTGACTATTGAGAATACTGCTAGAGAGTTTTTCGTAATTAGTCCTTTAGGTCAGTCAATTTGGGTTGATAGAGTATACAGGCGAGTACCCCTAGAACTCCAGGGTTTGGTATTTCCAGCTCATCTGATGGAATTACCCTTTAATAAGTTTGATTTTATTCAGGGAATAGAATGGCTCGTTGAGTATCGGGTCAATCTAGACTGAGCAACCAAGAGGGTCATTCTAAGATCGACTGAGAATGACAAGGTGGTTATGATTGGTGAACACTGGGGTTATCTCTCTAATATAATCCCCGCTCTTGTAGCAGATAAGTTGGTCCAAAAAGGGTACGAGGCATACCTTGCTTACGTGTCCCATTCTACTTCGAAAAGCTTTTAGTGAGAGATATTCACACCGTGAGGGAATTCCCAGATGTCTTTCCTAAGAAATTGCCCGAAGTACCTCCAATCAAGGAGGTGGAGTTTGGAATTGACCTGCTACCAAGTATTGGTCTAGTGTCTATTACGCCTTATCGCATGGCACCAAGAGAACTGACTGAATTAAAGGCACAACTTTAGGAACTTCTTAACAGAGGATTTATTTGACCGAGTGTGTCTCCGTTGGGGGCACCGGTATTGTTTGTTTAGGAAAAGGACGGGTCGATGGGAATGTGTATTGATTATAGACAGTTGAACAAGTTAACAATAAAAAACAAGTACCCGTTACCAAGGATAGATTACTTGTTTGACCAGTTTCGAGGAGCGTCCGTCTTTTCCAAAATTGATTTACGCTCTGGTTACAATTAGCTCAAAGTCAAAGAGACTGATATGGAAAAATCGCCTTCAGGACTAGTTACGGACACTACGAGTTTTTAGTGATGCCTTTCGGTTTAACGAATGCCCTGAAAGCATTTATTGATTTAATGAATCGGGTGTTCCAAATGTACTTGGATTATTTTGTAGTGGTTTTCATTGATGATATCTTACTTTAAAACCGAGGCAGAGCATGATGATCATTTTCGTATTATACTTCAGGTACTCTGAGAAAAATAATTATATGCCAAGTTCAGTAAGTGTGAGTTTTGGTTATAGGAAGTTGCCTTTTTAGGTCATGTGGTGACGGCCGGGGGGATCCAAGTTGATCCCAAGAAAATTGAAATTGTTGTTGAATGGATGCAGCTAAAAAATATATTTGAGCTTCATAGCTTCCTGGGTTTATTCGTTTACTACCGGTGGTTCGTCAAAGGGTTTTCTCTAATTGTGCCACCTCTGACGAAGCTGTTGCGTAAGAATGCCCCGTTCGTGTGGTCTGAGGCACAATAGTCTAGTTTCGATAAGCTCAAGTCTGTTTTGACACAGACTCTTATTTTAGCCCAACCAAAATCGGGCCGGGAGTTTTTGGTTTACAGTAATGCTTCACATGCTGGTTTAGGATGTGTACTTATGCAAGACGGTAAGGTGGTCGCTTACGCGTTGCGGCAACTTAAGGCATACGAGGGTAACTACCCTATGCACGATCTTGAACTAGCTGCAATCGTGTTTGCTCTGAAAATCTAGAGACATTATCTATATGAGGAAAGGTGTATTATTTACACCGATCATGAGAGTCTCAATATTTATTAACCTCAAAAAGAGTTAAATCTTCGGTAGCGTCGGTGGGTGGAGTTACTTGAAGATTATGATTGCACGATAGAGTACCATGCAGGTAAGGCTAATATGGTAGCTGGCGCCCTTAGCTGTAGAGCAATGATTGATCTAATAGCAATATTCGCTCATCTAAGTTTGGTTGATGATGGAGGACTGTTGGCAGAATTACAAGTTAAACTGAGTTGGGTGGAACAAATTCGAGCTAAACAATTGGACGATGAGTCTTTAGTGCAACGGTTACAACGTGTTAGTCCAAATGAGAACTTTGATTTTAGCTTGAATAACGATGGCGTGTTATGCTTTAAAGGTTGGATTTGTGTACCTAATGATAAAGAGTTAAGGCATTCAATTCTATATGAGGTGTATAACAGTCCCTATGCTATGCACCCTGGTGGGAATAAAATGTACTAGAATCTCCGAAAACTCTACTAGTGGCTTAGACTGAATGGGAGGTAGTCGCTTTTGTGTCCCACTGTATGACGTGTCAAAAGGTCAAGGTAGAACACCAGTTGCCATCCGATTTGCTTCAACCAATTAAAATTCCTCAGTGGAAGTAGAGACGGATAACGATGGATTTTGTTTCGGGGCTACCTCTAACCCCCACTAAGAAAGATTCGTTCTGAGTCATCATTGATCAATTGACCAAATAGGCCCACTTCATTCCTATTCAAACAGATTACTCATTACAGAAGCTAGCTAAACTATATAAATTGTGAAATTGTGATAAGGTCTATGAGACCCACAAGATTTTGATCTCGATAATCTCATGAGGCTTTAGGAGACCCACAATTTATGTCTTGATTCTAGAAAATATGCTTCGGGGTTGTGTGATAGACTTCAAGGGTAGTTGGGAGGAGTATCTACCGTTGGCGGAATTTGCGTACAATAACAACTTTCAGTCTAGTATTCAGATGGCACCCTCTGAGGCCTTATATGGTCATAAGTGTCGTACTTCATTATGTTGGACTGAATTAAGTGAATGTCGGATACTGGGTCTAAACTGGTTTCTGAAATTAAGGACACTGTGAGAGTAATTAGGGATCGACTGAGAGTTGCGTTTGATCGAAAAAAGTTTTATGCTAATTTAAAAAGGAAAAATATTGAGTTTTCTGTTGGTGATCAAGTTTTCTTGAGGAAGTCACTATGGAAAAAGGTCCTCTGATTTTGACGTAAGGGCAAACTAAGCCCGAGATTCATTGGGCCTTACCATATCTTAAAGCGTGTCAGACCCGTTGCATACCAGTTAGAATTACCACCGGAATTGGATTGGATTCATAATGTATTTCATGTCTTAATGCTGAAACGATATCGGTCGGATCCGTCACATATTGTTACTGTCGACGAGATCAAGTTACGACCGGATTTAACCATTGAAGAGGAACCTATCCAGATCTTGGAGCGCGATTTTAAGAAGTTGAGAAAGAAAACAATTCCTTTAGTGAAAGTTTTATGGCGGAATCACGGTACCGAGGAAGCCACGTAGGAACCGAGGAATTAATTTGACGACTGTATCTGTATCTGTTTGACTCAGGTAAAATTTCGAGGCCAAAATTTCTTTTAGGGGGAGAGTTGTAACACCCTAAAATTTTAATAATTTAATTGTGAGATTCTACAGTAATTAATTTTTGTATCTGTGTTTCTGTGTTCTGCGATTGAGTTTAAGGTCTGAAGTTCGAGTCGTATCATTAAAATTTTTGTTGTTTTTGGACTTAACCCAAAAGCACGCGTTACCCACTTAAGTTCGATTCAGTGTGAAAGTTTGACACGAATAAGCTTGCTAGTTCACTGGTTAAACATCTATCTGTATTCTGTCTAGTTCTGAGTTTGAACCCCATCGTATACGTTAGGAATATATTTTTTTTCAAGTGTCAGGAATCTGTTTGGAAGTTAGGAATTAATTAACGATAGTTTTATTTCTTTTATTTCTTCTTTTATTTTTTCCTTTATTTCTTTCTTTATTCTTTTTCACTGCCATTTAGATCTTTTTCTTCTTTTTCGGTTGATTATTGTGTTAATCGAAAATGGTGAGAGAATATAGATTAAAAAAAATTCTATTTTTAGTCACTGTTCTAGAGGCCATAGGTAAGTAACTGTTAATGCGAACATCTTCGCGATTTTTATTTTTCCTTCACTTTGCAAATTGTTTAGGATGGAATACTATTGTGAGTTCAAGAATATCTGCTTCACGATTGTGTTTTACCTATCAGGCGAAGCTATTAACACCAAAGAATAGCAACAAGACAATCTCTGTGATTGTTATTAAAGTTTCGATAAGTTTGGAATGTTTGAAGGTTTTGTGTCAAAACTTTTGATGTTTGAATTAAGCGAGCAATTGTGAAGTTCTGTTTGTTAATTGGCTAAATTGTGTTACTAAATGCTTGTTTTAGGCTTCAAAGATCTCTATAATCATTTTCTCTTCGAAATCTTTTCAGTGCGTATCGGAAACCTTAGTTTTTGCAAGTTTCGTCATCGAAAATGGTGGCTATCGACGCCACACGGACAGGCACACGGACGTGTGACTAGGCCGTGTGAGCTACACGGGCATGTGGTAGGCCGTGTAATCGGACGTGTAACTCACTATTTGTCATTTTAGGGTTACATGGTTAGAGCACACATGTATGTGTCTAATCGTGTGTGGCTATGCTAGTGCAGGGTTCACACGGCCAGGGATACGGGCGTGTGCCCAGGCCGTCTAACTCATTGTTTGTGCATAAAAACCACACGGCCAAGGCACAGGGAGTGTGGCTAGGCCATGTGATAGGATATTGTGTCCGAAAACTATCTTTTGAGGCCAAGAATGTTACTAAACCTTGATATTGGTTTCCTCAACGTACAAATGACTGAATTTGACTATGTGAGAACTGTCTGGTATTCTGAGACTGATCTGTGGATAACATAATTGAATGTGCATTGTAAATTGAACTGTCTTATTAGTTATGTTATGAATTAGATTGACTGAACACATGTTATGGAAGGTTTTATTCTGCACTGGTATAGGGTGGGATGTTGGGAAAGGGGAAGAAATCTATTCTGAAATCGTGGCTACGCCACAATGAGTATAACTCTGATTCTGGTGCTTGTTGCATATTGAAATAGCAGCCAAGTTGCGTATCTGTAAAAGTGTCAAAAAACACTTTGAGGTGTGTACGGTTGGATGGGAATTGAATGTCCTTAATGATCCTTATAATAGAAAAAATTGATGCCTTAATAGGACAAAATGTTAGTGCAAAAGAAAGTAATCCATGCCTAAAGCGTGGAAGACCGATCGATTCTAAGGATAAAAATCCTTGTAAAAGAAAATGAGCAAACATTCAAGATGGTCATATAATGGAGGCGGGGGTGTAACACCCCTAATCTGTATCCATCGCCAAATTAGGATTAGAGGCATTACCGATCAAACACAGCTTAGATCATACATTTATTTCTTTTCATGCTTCATAAATAACCACATTAAAACAATTTTTCCTATTCAAATTTCAAAATTTAAGTACACCTATATTCATCTTATTTATAGTTTAAAAGTTAAATGAATCACATTTCATTACAAAACATACATCGAACATAACTTAAAACCAACCTTTCAGGAGCTGTTTACCTAACATAGAACTTAAATACAAGAGCATATTAAACCAAATATTTCACATCACATTGCTTATTGACCTTTAACAAATTTGGCGTAAATGACTTCACCAAATGTAAAAGTATAGATCTTAAACAACATATTGATATGCACATTTAACAAGATCAGAAATGAGCCCAATTAACTAACTCCTCATGCAATACATTCATTTGCCAAGTCAAACCCAATCAAATAGCCAATTCACAAACGATTATATCGCAGGCATATACATTTAATTCACTTAAGGTTAACCATTATAAACATGCATTGTATAACCTAATTCTTATCTCACGAAATGAACAAAACAAATACATACTCATAAGAAATACACGTTACTTAGCTAATATGTTACTTACCATGATTTAAACATGTATCTATCATTTACTTCATTGCTTAAGCCGAATGATATACTATACTTACCATTACCTATTTCCAAATTCAAATGGAATCATTACACTCCATCGAACTAATGTACATCCTAATAAATTTGCATGCACATAATCGAACCAAAATGATCATATAACTTATTCATTAGTATACATTCTCCAACTTTTCCTAATTAGCAAACCATTCGGCATATTATGAGCGCATATGGAACGGTGGAAATGTGCAAGTGTACACAATCGTAACAAGTAATAAAGTGACAAGTAAATGTCGAGTTATTGTACCCACAGGGACTGTAAAAGAATTATTTATGAAAATGATTTCAAACACTTTGGTGACGGAAAAATAGTTGATTTTGAGAAATATTTAAAAACGAAAAGAAAAACAAAGTAAAAATAAAATAAAACAAAGTTCTAGTGCACGATTTCAAAAACTGATTTTAATCAAGATGATATAATTGTGTTGGATTAATAACATTTCTTACCTTAGAATTATTAAGCTTGTGTTTATACTCATTAAAATATGGCAACTCGGTAATCTGCTAAGTTATGAACATACTTACAAATAAAAATCCGTTCATCTCTTGTACATATTCCTATGTCAATTCGACCGATAAAATAGATTTATAAAAGTAAACATGTTATTGCACATACATACTTATTAAATTAAACAATCTCTCGCATATTCCTATGTCAATTCAAACGATTAATTCAACCTAATAAGCATATAAAAGATCATGTGAAGTAACAAAGTATTTTTACCTTGAAACAATTTAATCACAAAAATCTTGCAAGTTATGCAAGGCATACATATCGTCAAATACAATGCTAATTTAATCTTCAGCTACCTTAGAAGAATTAAACATGCACAGATTAAGTATTGTGTCCATTAATTACAATTTCAATGCGTTTAAATAATTAACTCATAAGCTATCTAAACCATTATAATGCTAGATAACTTAACATGGTTTTACTTAATCAAACATTTCACCGAGGCCTTTAACAGCATAAACACAATTTTAATAATCTAAGAGGGTGAAATGAAATCAACCCAACACGAATTAAATTCAAGCTAAATTGATCAAATTAAACATTTCAAAAGCATGAATATTCATAAGCATGTTTGTCAAAACAACAACAAATAATTTAAAGTGATAGGAAACAAGAAACAAATCTGGTGGCTCTCCGTGGCTTGTCTGATTGATCCCTTCTTCGTTCTTTGTTGTCCTCTGCTATCAAGGGGGCTTATGAACACTTCAATTGCTGCTTCGAATGGCTGGAAAAAACCTCTTTTCCAAGAGGGGAAATCGGCACAAGAACACCCAAAAAGGGAAGTGGAAATGGAGAATTGAGAGAAAATGAGAGAGGAGAATGTGAAGGCTTGAGGTGTGTTTTGAATGAGCAGCTAGGGGCTGTATTTATAGGTGTTAGGGGCTGCTAAAAATATCAAAAAATTAGCAGCAAAGGTGTCCCACTTGGCCGGCCATCCCATGTGGCAAAGTTGATGGATTCAACTTTGCTAAAATTAGCATGGGCAAATCTTTAAAGCCATGAATTTTGGAGGGGTTTGAATGGGATTTTGAGAAGTCTTCAAGGGCTTCTTTGCAACTAAATTAATCAGCAATTAAGTTGATTTGGGCCTTCATTGTGGACGGTTTGGGCTTCCCAACTCTTTGCTTGGTTCGGTTCAACCGGTTTGGTTTAGCTGATGCGGTTCAACTTGGCCATTTTCATACTTAATTAAAATTAATTTATTTAACCCAAATTAAACTAGGAATAAATTAAAATTAATTAAATTATGATTAAATATTCATAATTGGACCGTCTTGGGCTGGAAGTACAGTCGCTTTGAATCTTCAAATCGCTTCTCGGTTTTATTCTTCGAGCAGTGTCTACCTAGCCGATTTTTGCCTTTTGTGCGAGTCTGTCGAAAATAGTCAAAATAAATCGATCATCATGTTTATATTTTTGGCATAATTTAATTATTTTATAATATTTAATTATTTTATAACAAGAATTTACTCGAAACCACATGAAATTGGGTCAAAAAGGGCATGAAAAAGCATATAAATTTCCGTGTTTTCACACCCCCAAACTTAATTCATTGCTTGTCCCGAGTAATGCAAAAATTTGAAAAGAATTTTCTCGGAAACACCTTTGAAAAATTTCATTCAGAACAATTTTTCTTCAAAATTATGAATTGAATATACTTAAGCTTAAAGATAAGAAATTTTGATATTTATGCAACTTAAGCATTCATATCGTTCAAATTACCTCCAACAATTACCATACTAGCGAAATTAGATTAAATGTTCCTTTAATAAAGACATGTTTTCACTACCAAATTGATTTTAATTCCTTTATTCAAAATTAAACTACAATCATTAAGCAACTTAATGTCTTCATATATTGAACCTAGCATTTTCTCTCCACTAATGTAGGTAACATTGGAATTTTGAATCAATAGGTCTTTAATAAGGTTGTAACGTATTTGGGCTTAAGGGTAGGTAAAAGATAGATAAATTTTGGCTTAAAACCCTAGACTCGACAATATCGAACCTTGAACTTTCATCCTTGATACCCACTTATGCTCTTTCGATCATTTATTTCATTTTGAGTACATGCTTTTTTTTTAAAAAAATTCAAACTCGAGCACTTGCTTCATGTACAACAATTTTTCGAGCAGTTGATACTTCTTTTCAACCCCCCAAACTTATTTTCAAACGATCTTTTGAAAAGTACTGAGTCTAGTATTTGGGACGATTTTAGAAGTAATTAAGAGAAAGTTGATGGCTAAATATTGCATAGGTCCGAATAAACTTAGGCCATATATTCTCAAAATTGGGTTTCAAAGGATAATTTTATCAGGGTTGGCTTGAAAGGCTCAAACAGTCCAAACAAAACTTTCCCTAAATCATTTTCAATATTCCATGCTTCCTAGGATTTTGCCTCAAGAAATTACTAAGTCAATTCTAAAGACTTAAGCTTTCATGCATGCCTAATTTTTTCGTAAGGAACTAAAAAAATTTTATGGTATGAATTTGCATGCTTTATTAAGAATCCATTCACATCTTTATTAAGCTAACATAATAAATTATTGAAATAAAGAACTTTATTAATACTAAAATTTAGCATAATTAACAAAATTTCAATTTATTGAACAAAAATATATCCTAAGAACATTTTATTACGAATGGAATCAATTCAAATTTTCGGTCCCCTACTTAAAGTGAACAATGTCCTCATTGTTTAAAGTGAATAAATACTATACACCGGTAGGATAATGAGAGAAGAAGAGGTGAGTCAAAGTATTTGCTTAAATACCGTGCTCTTTCTAAAATCCAATCCTAGACATGTATATATTTATTGTCACACTTTATCCTTTGAGACTTGTTCAATTTTTATTCATGCTTCTGTCTCTTATTTTATTATGCAAAATAAAAATTCCTAATTGACCTAATCCTAAGATACTTAAGAAAGAAATAAAAGTTGAAGTCCTCCTTTTTTATTTGTTTGTCGATCCTTCTGAATTTGACTCTTCTTTTGCTTTATTAGTATTGCCTCTGCATGAATCGCTTAGCTCCTTCTTCGATGATGGAACCCATGGCTCATATATGAAATCTGGAAACTCAGGCACAAAAATAAAAGGGTCATTATAAATTTTCTTGAGAGCACTCCTCATCGAATCATCTCTTATTTTTGTGTATCGCCAATATGCTTGTTGCTGCCATTGCATGTGTTGCATTAAATCCATAAGCTTTGACAACTCATCACGACGATCTGGGCAAGGCGGTGGAGCTCTAAATATTGAGGGCTCGATATCAGGTTCAGCTTCTGGTTCTGCCTCCGTAGGGATGTCATTTGATTACTCTGGTAGGATTTCTATGGGTTCATTTTCTTCTTCTTCTTCGGAATCCTCACTTTCTTCAATTCGTTGCTGGAGAATAGAATCTCTGGCTACTCGGTAGAGATCCCAATCGGTGATTGTGCCTTGACTATATTCTGTCTTCTTTACGTCCGCAAGGAGTTTTGCTTTTAAACATAAAATTGTGATCATAAAGGGGAAATAGGCAGGGCCAGAGCGTCTAACCGCATAATTTCGTATTTCTCTCAGGATGATTTTGCCCACATCAATGGTCTTTCCGGTTAAAATCGAGTATAGTAGGACCATTCGCTTTAAAGAAATTATTGTCCCATGTGAACTAGGCATCAAGCTGAAACGAATAAAATAGAACCATACCTTTGCAAGTGGTGTCAAATACTCTCTTCGACAAGTGTGGATTCCTTGTTTTGACACAGTCCACTTAGAACCTAGAACTGTGAGTTCTTCAAGGATCTCTTGCAGATTTTCAGGCTTAATATTGCTCAACAGAGAGGAATATTCATCGTTGTCGAAATCAGGTAATTCAAAGAACTCATTAATAGTACTAGAATTTATTGGTACCTTGATTCCTCGGACTGGAACTTCAGTCAATTCACTGGAAATTAAGTTTGCGTAGAATTCACGAACTAATTCTTCATCCACACTTGGTCTCTTTTCGCAAAACAATCCCCAATTGAGGGCTTCAGCAACTTGGCGAATACGTGCCATAAAATCTCTGTAGTTGCTTTCCTTCAATGTGAAGCCTTTTTCTGGATGCATCTGTTGATTCTTGAAGATACTTTCGTATCTTATTTTAGCTTCTTCACAATGAAATTTGCTTTGTGATTTGTCGATTTGAGTGGAGGCACGAATTCTTTTACGAGTCATGATGGCCCACTTACCTTGTAGATTTTAAAAGCTTTAAAAAAATTAAAAAAAATACTAATGAATCAAAGGAGGGAAATTAAAGGAGGGATGGCTTAGGTTGGGGAAGGGAGATGTGCGCATAGGAGCTCAAGGCAGCAAGCAGGAGGTGCGCGCAAGGAGCTGCAGCAGTCTTGAGGCCTTGCGCTAGGCGAAGCCCACAGTGGTTGGCGCTGGTGTGTTGGTCTTCTTTGAAGCAGCAGATGCCGCCTTGACAGGTAGGAGCTGGTATTTGGCGTGTCTTTGGAGCTGGAGCTGCTGCTGCTAGCCGAATGGAGGCTTAGTGACTAGGGGCTTGCGGCATTTGGTGTTTTGGTGGATGGGTGAATGGTGAGAACAATAGTGCAATTTATAGATGGAGGAGTATAAACTAGACTAGAACTCTTAGCACAATGAAGCATTAAAAATAAGAGTTTAATTCTAATTTAACTCATGATAAACAACAATTAATAATTAAATAAACATAACTAAATTATCAATTGTTATTTAATTATTAAGATAAATATGAAATAAAATTAAATCTAATCCTAAGCTAAGTTGATAAAAGTTAATATATAAATTATAATAAATATAATTATATATTAAAGTTTATCAATAATTTATAAATATGAAATTAAAAAAATGTTTATTTTAGATGCCTTTTAAAAATATTTACAAAAGAGGCATCTAGTTTTTATTATTTATGAAAATAGCAACCAAATTTTGAAAATAATTCAATTAAGTCCTTAGACTTAATGAAAATTTTAAATTGAGTTGCAATTTAAGACTTGGGTCAAAATTGACCTTTTTATTTGGAAAACTAAAAATTTATTTTGCTATTCAGGGGCTAATTCCTTGGAAAATTATGCAAAAATTAATTCCCAAGAAAGATTGGAGGGGTCACAAGCGGTCCCGCTTAAGTTTCAATCTCCTAGACAAAATTTATTTGAGCATAATAAACCGAAAATATTCCTAAATATTTTATTGAAAGCAATAAAAACTAAGGATTAGATAAAATGAGCGAAATTTTATCTCATTCGTGGTTTTCTCGAAATAATGTTTCAAATTTGGGCATTGACTTGAAAATTACCTTTCTTACCTTGGAGTTCAATAACCCCGTATGGATAGACATGATGGATCGTAAATGGACCGGACCAACGTGACTTTAACTTACCTGGGAAGAACTTCAGTCTGGAATTAAATAACAAGACTTGCTGACCTGCTTCAAACTCTCGAGCTCGGATATGCTTGTCATGCCATTTTTTGAGTCTTTCTTTGAGTAACTTGGCATTTTCGTATGAGAACATTCAAAATTCCTCTAACTCATTGAGTTGGAGCATTCATTTCTCTTTAGCAAGCTTGAGATCCAAATTGAGTTGTCGAAGAGCCTAGTAAGCTCTATGCTCTAACTCCAGAGGTAGATGGCATGCTTTCCCAAAGACCAACCGATAGGGTGACATTTCTAAGGGTGTCTTGTATGCCGTTCTGTAAGCCCATAAAGCATCATCTAGTCTCTTAGACCAATCTCGTCGGTTCGGGCAAACTACCTTCTCAAGAATGCCTTTGATCTCCTTATTTGCTAGCTCGACTTGTCCATTTGTCTGCGGATGGTAAGTCAGTAGCAACCTGTGTTTCACTCCATGTTTATCTAGCAACCATTTTTACCACTTGTTCACAAAGTGGGTCCCTTCATCGTGATAATGGCTCTTGGGGTTCGACCCTTGTGAATATGTGTTTCTGTAAGAACTTCATCACAACCTTGGCATCGTTCGTTGGATAAGCTTCAGCCTCGACCAATTTGGACACATAGTCTACTGCTACCAATATGTACTTGTGACTAAAAGACGAAGGAAAAGAACCAAGAAAATCAATACCCCACACATCGAACAATTCTACCTCAATGATATTTGTTCGAGGCATCTCATCTCTATTGGATCGTTTCCGACCCTCGACATCGATCACAATTCTTTACGTGGCGAATGCATCCTTGAATAGTGTTGGCCAAAAGAATCCGGCTTGCAATACTTTGGCTCTGTACGAGTACCTCCAAAGTGTCCTCCACTTGAATGAATGACGATGGTATAAAATTTTCGGTATTTCATCCTTTGTCACACATCTTCTAATCATCTGATCTGCACACTTTTTGAACAAATATGGCTCTTCCCAAAAATAATACTTCACATTATGAAGAAACTTTTTTCTTTGCTGATATGTTCTATCAATTGGCATCAAACCAAAAGCTAAATAGTTAGCAAAATCATCAAACCAATAAGTATTATGGACATGAGTTACCTTCAGTATTTGTTCATCGGAAATGTCTCGTGGATCAGTAAAAGTGAAGAATTTCCTCTTGCGACTCCAATCTAAATAGGTGATCTACTACCTGGTTCTCTACTCCCCTTCGATCTTGAATTTCTAGATCGAACTCTTGGAGTAGAAGCACCCACCGGATCAACCTCGGCTTAGCATCTTTCTTAGTTAATAAGTACTTAATCGCGGAGTGGTCCATATAGACAATCACTTTGGTACCTACAAGATAGGATCGAAACTTGTCAAAAGCAAAGACAATAGCAAGTAACTATTTTTTCGTTACCGTATAGTTCAGTTGGGCTCTGGTTAGAGTTCTGCTTGCGTAGTAGATAGGATGAAAAACTTTGTTAAAATCATTGGCCCATGATGACTCAATGGCGAAGTCACTTGCGTCACACATCAATATGAATGGCGAATCCCAGTCTGGTGTAACAATTATAGGTGCCGTGACTAATCGATTCTTCAAATCATTAAAGGCTTTTAAACAATCCTCGTCAAACTTGAATATCGAGTCCTTCTCCAATAAATTGCATAAGGGCTTAGCCACTTTGGAAAAGTCCTTGATAAACCTCCGATAGAACCCGGCGTGGCCTAAAAAGCTCCTAACACCTTTTACAGATGTTGGAGGTGGGAGTTTCTCAATCACATCTACTTTTGCCTTGTCCACCTCGATCCCATGTCTCGTTATCCGATGGCCTAGAACAATTCCCTCTCGTACCATGAAATGGCATTTTTCCCAATTGAGTACGAGATTCGTCTCTTCACATCATCTTAGTACCTTCTCTAGATTGGCTAAACAATCCTCGTAAGTATCTCCAAATACTGAAAAATCGTCAATGAAAACTTCCAAATATTTCTCAACCATGTCAGTAAAAATAAACATCATACATCTTTGAAATGTAGCAGGTGCATTACATAAACCAAATGGCATGCGTCTAAATGCAAATATACCGTACGGACAGGTGAATGTCATTTTGTGTTGATCTTTCGGTGCTACTGTAATCTAATTATACCCTGAGTATCCATCGAGAAAATAGTAGTAATCTCGTCCTGCGAGTCTATTCAGCATCTGGTCCAAGAACGGTAAAGGAAAGTGATCTTTCCTAGTCGCCTTGTTTAGCTTTTGGTAATCAATACAGATTCTCCATCTCGTAACTGTCCTCATTGGTATTAACTCGTTGTTCTCATTCTCCACGACCGTGATACCTCCTTTCTTCGGCACGCACTGGACTGGACTCACCCATGAACTATCCGAGATGGGGTAAATTATACCTGCATCCAACCATTTGATGGTTTCCTTCTTCACGACATCTTTCATGATTGGGTTCAGTCTCCGTTGTCTATCAATCGTTCCTCTCTTGCCATCTTCTACTATGATCTTGTGCATGCACACAGATGGGCTAATACCGCGAATGCCAGCTATAGTCCATCCGATAGCCTTCTTGAATTGTTTTAAGACTATGATGAGTTTCTCTTCTTGTTCAGTAGTCAATTCGGCTGAAACAATCATAGGCAGAGTAGAGGAGTTACCTAAATAAACATATTTTAAGTGTGAAGGTAATACCTCGAGTTCTAACTTAGTTGGCTTCTCGATTGATGCTTTTGGCTGCATGTAATATCTTTTCTCTAATTCCAAATATTCAAAGCGAGATTGCGGATTAAATCCCTTTTGATTAGCTTCGAGCGAAGCTAAGTATTCATCCTCCTCTTCCTCATTTGGGGGATCCGATGTCAAAATTCTTTCCAATGGATCATCAACACCATTAAGTTCCTTCGCTACTATTAATTCCTCTAAATTGGTCACTGCAGAACAATCATCCATAGTGTCAGGAAATCGCATTGACTTAAAAACATTAAATGTTACCTAATCATCCTGAACACGCATAGTTAGCTCGCCCTTCTGCACATCAATAAGAGTCCATCCAGTTGCTAGGAATGGTCTTCCTAGGATAATTGGCACTTCTTTGTCTGCTTCAAAATCTAGAATTACAAAGTTAGCAGGAAAGATAAACTTATCTACGCGTACCAATACGTCCTCGATTTTTCCTTCTGGATGTGCTAAGGATCGATCTGCTAGTTGAAGTGTAACCGTAGTTGGTCTAACTTCTCCTATCCCCAACTTCGTAAATATTGACATAGGCATCAAGTTAATACTTGCACCTAAGTCACATAATGCTTTGCCACAATATGTTGATCCAATATTGCATGGTATGGTGAAACATCCAGGATCCTTTAATTTTGGGGTAATTCATTACGAAGATATGCCTTTGCATTCCTTTGTCGAGCTACCGTCTCAAATTCTCCAAGCCCGTTTCTTAGACAAGATATCTTTCATAAACTTGGCGTAGTTCGGCATTTGCTCAAGTGCTTCGACCGGTGGGATGTTGATGTGAAGTTGCTTGAGTGCGTCTAGGAACTTCTTGAATTGAATCTCTTGTTTGACACGAAGTCTTTGAGGTAGGGTGGCGGTGGTTTCAAAAGCTGGGCGGTTTTGGTTGATTCGCCTTTAGCGTAATTTCGCATCTAATAGCGTTGTTGGGAGATCAAAATTAAGCGGTCCTACTGATTACTTTGATGGGTCTTGCGATTTTGGTTACGCAAAGCGGGGTGTCAACACTTGGTTGAACTTCTTATTGAGCATCATCTTGCTCCTTTTCAACTTCGACAGTGTTGGGCTCTACTATCTTTCCGCTCCTCAATTGTAATTTTTTGCAATGTTCCTTTCCCAGATTTTTTGGATTTTTCGTGTCACTAGGTAGAGCACCTTGTGGTCAGTTCCTAAGTTCAGTTGCAAGTTGGCCCACTTGATTCTCCAAATTCTTCAATGTAGCTGCTTGGCTCTAGATTAAAGCATCATTCTTTGCTAGATATGTCTTTAGCAAACTCTCCAGGCTATTGGATGCTTTAGCTTGAACTGGTTTCTAAACTTGTTACAGAAAATTAGGCAGCTGGGTCGGTCTGGGTTGGTTGTAACTAGTTCTAGCCCCTTGGTTACTCCAGGAAAAATTCGGGTAGTTTCTCCACGATGGGTTATAGAAGTTGGATTGCAGTCCTTGCCTTCCTTGGTTTTGGTTTTGATTGCCCATGTAATACACAAATTCTGGGTTCGAAGGACATTCTTCGAACAAATATCCCTCCCCACAATAAACACAGGCTATATTCTCAAATTAATTAGTCGGCTGTGTTGCAAAACTATTAGACCCATTAGCAGTAAGATTTTTAAGCATTGAGGATATCGATGATACCTGAGATGCGAGTGAAGTCAGGGCGTCTACTTCATGAATTCCAGCGACTCGTCTTCCTGATGCTGCTCGGTTAGTTGGCCACTGATAGTTATTGCTGGCAATCCTCTCAATAATTTCATAAGCCTCGTTATAAGACTTAGAAAGGAGAGCACCATTAGCAGAGGCGTCCACTAACATCCTTGTGTGAGCGTTGAGACCATTATAGAATGTCTCAAGTTGAATACAATGAGGAATTCAATGCTGAGGGCATTTTCGTAATAGCTATTTAAATCTTTCCCATGCCTCATACAAGGACTCGTCATCCATTTGGTGGAAAGCAGTGATCTCGTTCCTCAGTTTAGCATTCTTGCTTGGCGAAAAATACTTCATGAGGAATCTCTCGGCTAACTCTTGCCATGTAGCAATGGAGTTCGATGGTAATGAATTTAACCAGGCACGAGCTCTGTCCCTTAATGAATATGGGAACAACTTCAATCGTAAGGCATCTTCGGGTACTCGACTAACTTGAAAGAATCGCTCACTTCCATAATAGTCTTAAATAAAGATGAGGATCTTCAATAGGCATCCTGCTGAATTGGCCCACTGTTTGAAGCATCTGGAACATGACTGGCTTTAGCTCGAATTGTTGTGCCTCGATTTTGGGTCTCCTAATACCTGGATTAAGATCGTTAAACACTGGCACATCATATTGTCTTAAGGCTCTATCCCTATCATCAGCAATAAGGATAGGATTCTGAGCAGGGTTTGCTCTGTTTCCTTGGTTCATATTCTCGAAATTCATTCCTTCGATCCTTCTCTGGTTTGCTTGTCTTCTTCGTTGACGAAAGGTTCATTCTATTTCAGGGTCCATAGGGAGTAAATCAATAATTTGGTCAATACTCATAAACACCTGAAATAATCACAAAAAAACTGAGTAAGTAAAAATACGTAAAATAAATAAACCAAAATGTAAACAGATTCACAAATAATGACTTTGAAAAATAGTCCCCGACAACGGCGCCAAAAACTTGGAACGGTGGAAATGTGCAAGTGTACACAATTGTAACAAGTAATAAAGTGACAAGAAAATGTCTAGTTATCGTACCCACAGGGACTGTAAAAGAATTATTTATGAAAATGATTTCAAACACTTTGGTGACGGAAAAATAGTTGATTTTGAGAAATATTTAAAAACGAAAAGAAAAACAAAGTAAAAATAAAATAAAACAAAGTTCTAGTGCACGATTTCAAAAACTGATTTTAATCAAGATGATATAATTGTGTTGGATTAATAACATTTCTTACCTTAGAATTATCAAGCTTGTGTTTATACTCGTTAAAATATGGCAGCTCGGTAATCTGCTAAGTTATGAATATACTTACAAATAAAAATTCGTTCATCTCTTGTACATATTCCTATGTTAATTCGACCGATAAAACAGATTTATAAAAGTAAACATGTTATTGCACATACATACTTATTAAATTAAACAATCTCTCGCATATTCCTATGTCAATTCAAACGATTAATTCAACCTAATAAGCATATAAAAGATCATGTGAAGTAACAAAGTATTTTTACCTTGAAACAATTTAATCACAAAAATCCTGCAAGTTATGCAAGGCATACATATCGTCAAATACAATGCTAATTTAATCTTCAGCTACCTTAGAAGAATTAAACATGCACAGATTAAGTATTGTGTCCATTAATTACAATTTCAATGCGTTTAAATAATTAAATCATAAGCTATCTAAACCATTATAATGCCAGATAACTTAATATGATTTTACTTAATCAAACATTTCACCGAGGCCTTTAACAGCATAAACACAATTTTAATAATCTAAGAGGGCGAAACGAAACCAACCCAACACGAATTAAATTCAAGCTAAATTGATCAAATTAAACATTTCAAAAGCATGAATATTCATAAGCATGTTTGTCAAAACAACAACAAATAATTTAAAGTGATAGGAAACAAGAAACAAATCCGGTGGTTCTCCGTGGCTTGTCTGATTGATCCCTTCTTCGTTCTTCGTTGTCCTCGGCTATCAAGGGGGCTTATGAACACTTCAATTGCTGCTTCGAATGGCTGGAAAACACCTCTTTTTCAAGAGGGGAAATGGGCACAAGAACACCCAAAAAGGGAAGTGGAAAATGGAGAATTGAGAGAAAATGAGAGAGGAGAATGTGAAGGCTTGAGGTGTGTTTTGAATGAGCAGCTAGGGGCTGTATTTATAGGTGTTAGGGGCTGCTAAAAATAGCAAAAAATTAGCAGCAAAGGAGTCCCACTTGGCCGGCCATCCCATGTGGCAAAGTTGATGGGTTCAACTTTGCTAAAATTAGCATGGGCAAATCTTTAAAGCCATGAATTTTAGAGGGGTTTGAATGGGATTTTGAGAAGTCTTCAAGGGTTCTTTGCAACTCAATTAATCAGAAATTCAGCTGATTTCGGCCTTCATTGTGGACGGTTTGGGCTGCGCAACTCTTTGCTTGGTTCGGTTCAACCGGTTTGGTTCAGCTGATGCGGTTCAACTTGGCCTTTTTCATACTTAATTAAAATTAATTTATTTAACCCAAATTAAATTGGGAATAAATTAAAATTATTTAAATTATGATTAAATATTCATAATTGGACCGTCTTGGGCTGGAAATACGATGCCTTGAATCTTCAAATCGCTTCTCGGTTTTATACTTGACGATGTCTCCACGAGCCGATTTTTGCCTTTTGTGCGAAGTCATCGAAAATAGTCAAAATAAATCAAAATTTACTATAAAATTAATTAAAATTCATCATGTTTATATTTTTGGCATAATTTAATTATTTTATAATATTTAATTATTTTCTGACAAGAATTTACTCGAAATCACATGAAATTGGGTCAAAAAGGGCATGAAAAAGTATATAAATTTCCATGTTTCTAGCATACCATCCCTTTTCAATTAAATCGAAACATCCAAAACAACATTGAATCTATGATGTTCATTATTATCCCATTAACTAAGTGAATTTATACCATACTCAAAGACAAATCCATACCAATCATCAAGATCATAAAAAAAAAATGCTCTAGTCATAAGCTATCCACATCATTTCCAAATCAAGCCATATAAGAAATACATTATACTCACATGCTATGTAATATAGTTACCCAAAAGAGCTTATAACATGACCGAATATGTACACACCATACCAACATCATGATCAAGCCATTTTCACATGGCTTATATACATCAACAACAAGTCATTCGCACATAAAGCTAGCCTATACATGCCTTAAGTTCAAAAAATTAACTTTGTAGGTATCAAAAATAAGTCGATAGCGTGGATGACTTCAATGACGATCCTCTGAGCTCGTAGCTTGAACAAAATCTATAAAATATAGCGGAAACATAACACACAAAGTAAGCTAACTAGCTTAGTAAGTCTTAAGCAAATGTATTAAATCAATTGATCATTTAATCATTTTCAATATTATACATAATATCATAGAATCTAAAGCTTAATACTTATTTAATCTACTTAATCCGAATGCTAGTACCTCATTTGGCTCAATCATCATAATTATTTACCTTTAAACTTCACTTTATTACTCATCACATAGCTCAAATATGAATTAATAACTCTTCTCCAACTACTAATATTTTCGATACTCTTAGTTCAATAGGATCACATAAACATAAGCATAAGGCCGAATATACGGGATCAATTAGTATCATTCACGTTCGACAATTTACCACATATATACTTATGTAACATCCTGAAAAGGGCCTATGCATTTTCAGTTTAATTGTATGAAATGACAAGTTTAAGCACTAAGAATAAATTTTTGATATTTTTGGAAACACGGAAATGCATGAAAATGGAAACACGAACATTTTGGAAACACGAACATTTTGGAAACTTGAAGATGTAAGAAAATGGCAAGTTCTGAGCCGATCGAAAATTTTAGGAAACTTAGAAATGATGCCGAAATGCCAAATTTTAAAGTCCAAAATAGGAAATAAGGGCAAGAGGGTCATAAATGTAAAAGTTGGTGAAATTTGACACACAAACAGGCTTGAAAAAGTGGCCTGAAGGTGTCATTTAGGGCCTATGGAAATGGCGCCATGTGTAAGAGGAATGGGCCTGAGTTCGAGTCACTTGGGAAGCAAATAATGAAGGCTTTATTTTTGCTTCCAAGGCTAAGGGGTGGACAACACCTATTTCTAGAAAAGGGAGGAGTTTTATTTTGGTTAAAACTTGATAAATTAAGTGATAAATAAAGGATTTTCTTTTAATAAGATAAATGAGGAGATAAAGGATGGATTAAATACTTTTAATTTAATAGGTGATAATTAAAAGATAATATTATCACTTGTGGGGAGTAGTGGCCAAGTCAAGGACTCTTGGCATAGCAATTTCAGTTAAAGGAGGAGAATTTAGGCTATTCTCTCCTCTTTTCTAAGCCTTGCGAAATTTTCCTAGCTCTCTCCCCTCTCTCGCTGAATTTTCTTTAAGCAAAACCATCCTCTCTTCTTCTATTTTTCTTCCCTTCTCTTGTCAAAGTAGAATCTTTGTTGATTCTAAGCAAAGGAGCAATCAACTACAACATCAAAAGAGTAAGATCTGTGGTCAATCAATTTCTATTCCTTCTCTTTTACCAAAATCAAGATACTAATCTCTATTCTTGTTCATGGTGAATCTACAAGGATCTCTCAAGTTTTCACAAATACCAAATATAAGGATCAAGGATCTAAGGTAAGAACAATTAATTTTGTTCTTCTAATTCTTTTAATCAAGATTTAAGGAAATAACCTCTTTTATGTCTCTTGGCCGAATATCAAAGGAAGAGTTTCGGGATTTTAGATTCAAGGAATTTAAGGTGAGGCACATTTGGCCAAAGGCCAAATACTACTTATTAAAAGTAGATCAGATCTAACATATGAAGTTGTAGGGATTTGACGGGCATATTAAGGAATCCTCTTGATTTGGAAATTGTATGGTAAGTGACATTCGGCCAAGGTTTGTTCTTGATATTTGGAATTATTTTCCATTTATTCAAAAGTTAGAAACTGACATAAATACCTAATTTAGTGGCTAGCCGATTTAAGGAAGGAATACTATCAATTTCCGGCATTTGATTTACAATCTTTTAATTCGACAACAAGGTAAGTAATACAAATCCTACTTGGATTTGGTTTTTAAGCCAAATAAGTTTGTTAATATATTTTAATGGTTGGTCAATATAAGAGTAAAAATCTAGATCGGTAGATCGTTCTTGGATTTCAAGGAATCTATTAAGCAAATCAGGTGTGTACGCACACTAACTTTCGATATTTCATATGGCAATTATTTTTATTACATGATTATACGTAAGTATATGAATATGGCTAAGTACCCTAATGTGGTACAAGAGTACTCGATGCGCTTCCTACTTCGATAGGATTATGAAATATGTTATTTTATAACATGTGAATATATGTATATGAATATGAAATTAAGTATGTTATGCATGATATATATTTTTGGGGCATTCGGGATTTATGTGAAAGGGAAGAAGGTGTTGACTTGGTCTCACTAACGTTATATGGTGACTACGGTCACAACATTTTGAATATGGTAACTCGGTTACATTATCTCAATTTGGTAACATCGGTTACATTATTTGAATATGGTGTCTAATGACACAAATTATATGGGCGATGAGCACGCCATTGCAATGACGCGCTTCGATGGTGTGTAGCGGATGGAGGGTTGACTTAGTTGTCCCACGGTGTGACTGGCGAGTGCTGGTGGTGTGTAGCGGATGGACCATTAGGCTTGGGTTGGGTTGCATCATAATTTATTTTATATGAATATGAATTTGATATGAACATGTATGCTGATTTGTTGAATGTTAATCTTGTGTGCACATTGAGTCATTGACTCACCCGTTGTGGGAAATATTTTCGGTGATGAACAAAGTGTGAGGCAAGGACGGAGACCTTGAGGTGGCCATGTTCCATTTGAAGATTTTATTTAAATTTGGACTTTATTTACATTTAGTACCTTTAATTTTATATTTGGGTTTTCTTGATGTAATAAGGCCATAAGGCCCAATGGATTTTCCTTATTACGCTTTACTTTAAACTATTATGTTACCAACTACTTATGACTAAAGTTAAAGCGATATTTTTTTTATAAACCCTAAAAAAATTATTTTGTCACCTTAATTAAAATTGGATTTACAAGATTAACTAAATGGGTTTCCAATCTAAGCCCAATCCACAACTCAAAATAATAGTTTTCCAAAATTTTACAAATTTTCTCCAAGTAACGAAATTCTTTGAAACCGGTTTACTTTAGGAACATGCAGATCTGGTTCGGGCTCGTGGTAGGGTGTGGGGTGTTTGACTTGTATCGAGCCCGTTTTAAATTTCTCACTTTGTGGGCTAAGGCCCAAAACGTTTTCAAAGTGAGCCAAATGATTTTCTTTGAAAATAAGTAGGCTTACGGCATGGCCCTAAGTCTCGACCATTGATCCACCGGTAAGTACCCCTAACTATATGTGTGATTCTATGAACTGTATAAGGGTAGAAAAGGCATGGAACGTAGAATAGAATGATAGGAACTTGAACCCTAGGATTAGACTACTCAAACACAAAACCACATAAGACTTAAAGCACTAAACAAACCTATGGCTAAGTCACTGAGCTAAGGTGTGGTAACCCTTGTACGCATGTCTAGGATTGGATCCGGAAGAGCTTGGTATTTAAGCAGTCCTAGTGACTCACCTCCTCTTCGCAGGAATCCTACCTGGTGCGTAGCTTCGGTTCACCATAACTCAGAGGGCTCAGTGGTGTGGCAACCTCTCATGTGCATGTCTAGGAATGGTTTCGGTGGGAGCTTGGTATTTAAGCGATCAGCGTGACTCACCTCCTCTCCACATGAATCCTGCACAGTGCGTAGCTTTGGTTCACCCGACCAAGAGGGCTCGGTCATAGGCTAAACATAATGACTAAAACCCGAAAGGGAACTAGCCATGTTTTTTTAAAAAAGAGAGAACAAAACAACAAACCCTAGTTTTCAAACTTTTAAAACTTTCTTTTAAATCGAGAAAATTATTTTACAACATTTTCGAAAAACTCTGATTTGCAAAAATTACAAAATGCCCTTAGGGGTGAAATTACCAAAACGCCCTTGGTTTATAAAATGTTCAACTACTCAACAAATTTCTACCAAAATTTCATTATTTTATAAACATTCAAAACCCTAAAATATCAAAATACCTTGATTTTGGAAAATTACAAAATTGCCCCTAACTTACAAAATCACCAAAATGACCCTGATTTCTAAAATTTTTTGCAACATCCCCATTTTTGAAGGAACAATTTTCGAAAAGAACCCCCAAAGTTTTACAACTTTCGGAAAAAACCCCTAATTTATTAAATTTACAAATTTACTCCAATTTGTGAAAAATTACCAAAATACCCCCGGATTTCAAAATTTTTCCAAATTACCCCGAGACTTTGAAATTTTCAAAATACTTTTTGACAAAAACACCAAGGAACGTTTTTCTTCTGAAAAATTACGAAAATGCCCCTGTAGGACAAAATTACAAAAATATCCCTAGGTAGTGGAAAACAACAACAATAAAAAACTACAACGTTTCTCTGAATGAACGAAAGTTCATACTTGTTTGATGGATGGATGAATGAATGGAAAAGGCGTGTGTTTGTATGAATACGGAAGAACCACTCTTAAATCCTTTTCATAAAACTCCTTCGTGGGTAAAAAGTGGAACAATGACTAATCCATAAAATTTCTTAATCGATCTCGACGCTAGAAAATGAGCTCTAGAGGGCGTGGTCGTGCGTGGTCGAGGTAGAGGAAAGATGACCGTGTCGAACCCGTTAGGTCGGGTCAAGGGTCAAACAATAAAATGCCACCGCCACCACCACCCCCATTTGTTAATGTTGAGCAGCGAGGCTCGACGAGGAAGATCTTGTGTCGCAGTCAGTGTCTTTGCGAGTTTTGGAATTGGTGGCGGTCTTGGGAGGAATTCAGAAATCAAAAGTCTATACCGAACGGCTCCGAGCTAATGGGCGAAAATGTTCCGAGGAGTATCAAATGTGGCACCATCTGGTGAGTATTGGTTGAAAGCAACGGGCGTATCATGGATGAACTCGATCGACTCAGAGGAAAAGTTAAAAGGATGGTGGCGTTATTCTGCGATGAAGCGTATCGATGGTGGTTAAGCTGCTCGTGATGGTACCACGGTGAAAATTTGACACAGGAGTATGTGAAAGAAGCATTTCGGAAGAAGTATGTGGGAACCGGTATACAAATGAACAAAGAAGGCTTTTCTAGGTTTGGTACAAGGAGTAAGTCATTGCGAATATGAGGCGAATTCACGAGGTTGAGCCGCTATGCTCGAGGGTAGTGGCAACTGAGCATGAACGCGTGTCCGCTTTGAGGACGGATGAGAGACGATCTGAGGCATTGATAGCACCGCATCGAGGCGAAAATTCTCGACTTTGGTGGAAAAGGCCAAGGTGGCCGAGGGATTAAGGACGCTACTAAGCGGACCATGGATAAGAATAAGGCCAAAGAGGATTTGGGCCATCCGAAAGGGTCACAAGAGGCCTAGGGTTGTGAGCCACGAAATCAGCCAGTTGGTACGGATGGCAATATCGCCCTTGTGAGCATTGTGGAAAAAAGCACATGGGAGAGTGTTGGAGAAACACGGAGGATGTTTCAAGTGTGGGTCCAAGGACCATATGCTTAAAGATTGTCCCAAGCAACGGATGAGAGCCGACCGTGATTCAGAATGCTAGTCAGTGGTAGAGGTAGATGCAATGACCTCAGCGGGTCGTGGTTCGAGTAACCGAGGTAGTGAAATCTTGGCGAGGCCGTGGAACAGGTAGAGGTACTAATGTTAATCTTGATGCAAGGCAACCGGGTTTGGTTTATGCGGTTCACCGGAGGGAAGATGGTGACGCACCGGATGTAATAACTGGTATGTTCTTTATTTCTGACAAACCCTACTTTGCTTTGATTGATGTGGGCTCGACCCATTCCTATGTTGCAAGTAGTGTAGTGGAAACACTAGGCCTAGACTCTGAACTTTCTGATAGACAGATGACTGTAGTAAGCCCATTAGGCCAAACTGTTGTGGTAGACAAGATCTTTTGAAATGTGCCCTTAGAAATTCAAGGAGTGAACTTTCGAGCAGATTTAATGGAGTTACCCTTTGGAGAATTTGAACTTATACCCGGAATGGCTGGCTAGTAGAACACCGAGCCGTGTTGGATTGTGCGGCTAAATGTATGGAACTAAGAACCCGGAGGATGAAGTGGTAGTAATGATCGGAGAAAGGAGGAACTACTTGTCTAACGTAGTTTGATCTTGAAATTTGAGAGGATGGTTAAGAAAGGGTGTAAGGCATTCCTAGCCTTTGTAAGTGCGATAGGTGGGAAGGAGGAAGGTATTAATGGAGTTAGGACGGTAAGGGACTTCGTGGATGTGTTTCGGAGGAATTACGGAATACCCCAGACGGGGAGGTAGAATTTGGGATAGATTTGCTCAAGGAAGCAGACTCTGTGTCAATCGCTCCATCCGAATGGCGCCAAAGGAGTTAGTGGAGCTCAAGGCTCGGATCCAAGAACTGTTGGATCGTGGGTTCATCGACCAGTGTGTCTCCGTGGGGAGCACCGGTCCTATTGTGAAGAAGAAGGGCGAGAACCATGCGTATGTGCATAGATTACCGTCGGTTGAATAAGTGACCATTAAGAACAAGTATCCTTGCCAAGGATCGATGACTTGTTCGATCGGTGAAAGGGGCCATGATATTTTCAAAGATCGACTTAAGATCGGGATACCATCGATTGAAGGTGAAGGAGGTCGACATCCATAAGACCGCTTTTAGGACGAGATATGGTCACTTGAGTTTGTGGTGATGCCGTTTGGGTTGTGAGCGCTCCCATCGCGTTCATGGATATGATGAATCGGTTTTCCAACCCTACTTGGATAGGTTCGTCGTTGTGTTCATCGACGATATTTTGGTGTACTCGAAGTCGGAGGAGGAGCATGATGAGTATCTCCGAGTTGTATTGGAAGTGTTAAGGAGAAGAAGCTTTATGCCAAATTCAACAAGTGTGAATTTTGGCTTAAGGAGGTGGCATTCTTAGGACATGTGGTATCCATGAAGGAATAAGAGTAGATCCTAGGAAGATCGAAGCCGTGTTGGATTGGAAACCACCTAGGTCCGTGGTGAGATCCAAGTTTCTTAGGCTTGGCGGGCTATTCTGAAGGTTTGTGGAAGGATTCTCGTCAATAGCCACGCCTTTAAAAAGTTGCTAAGGAAGGAAGTACCTTGAATGGACGAATAAGCGGCGGAAAGCTTTGAAAAGCTTAAGAAGGTCTTGTGAAAGCCCGATGTTAATTCAAATAGGAGGCGGAAAAAGATTTTGTGGTGTACTGTGACGCTTCACATACGGGGTTAGGCTGTGTGTTAATGCAAGATGGCAAAGTAGTCGCTTATGCGTCACGGCAGCTAAGGCCGCATGAGGTTAACTACCCCACCCATGACTTGGAGCTAGCAGCAGTGGTTTTTGCCCTTAAGGTTTGGAGGCACTACCTTTATGGAGAAAGATCGGTTATCTACACAGACCACAAGAGCCTTAAGTATTTATTGACTCAGAAGGAGTTGAACTTGAGGCAAGGAAGGTGGGTGGAATTGCTAAAGGATTACGATTGTTCGATAGAATATCACCGGGCAAGGCAAATGTGGTAGCCGATGCCCTGAGTAGGAAGGTTGTGTCGGATCTACGGGCTTTGTTCGCTCACTTGAGTCTGTATGATGATGGAAGTCTGTTGGCAGAATTACAAGTCAAGCCCACATGGCTGAAGGAGGTGAAAGAGGGACAGTTGGCTGATAAGGACTTAAGTACTAAGTTACAGCAAGTATAGCACGGTGGATTAAAGGACTATGATGTCAGTGATGAAGGAGTATTGTGCTACAAGGGAAAAGTCTGTATGCCGAGGAGTAAGGAGTTGAGACAAAGGATTCTTCGGGAAGCGCATGGTAGCCCTTATGCTATGCATCCCGAGGCATCAAGTCGTATAGAGATCTAAGGAACAATTTTGGTGGTCCGATCCAAAGCGAGAGGTGGTGAATTTGTGGGGAGATGTTTGACGTGTCAGCAAGTTAAGGCTGAACACCAAGTCCCATCGGGTTTACTTCAACCAATTGAAGTTCCCCAATGGAAGTGGGAAAGAATTACCATGGACTTCGTTAGTGGGCTTCCCCTTACGCCTAGTAAGAAGGACTCGATATGGGTGATAGTGGACCGTTTGACCAAGTCCGCACACTTTATCCCAGTAAGAATGGATTATTCTCTTCAGAAGTTGGCCAAGTTATATGTGGCAGAAATTGTGAGGTTACATGGAGTACCAATGTCGATCATCTCTGATAGAGACCCAAGGTTTACGTCTCGATTTTGGAAGGCACTCCATCAAGCTTTAGGCACTAAGCTAGACTTCACTACGACTTTTCATCCACAATCGACAGGCGATCTGAGCAGGTTATACAAGTGTTGGAGGATATGTTGAGAGGCTGTGTAATGGATTTTCGAGGAAGTTGGGAAAATTACTTGCCTTTAGCTGAATTCGCCTACAACAACAGCTATCAAGCTAGCATCCAGATGGCACCATACGAAGCATTGTATGGAAGGAAGTGTAGGACACCTACTTGTTGGACCGAGTTAGGAGAACGTCGAGTTTTGGGTCCAAAATTAGTGGCAGAAACCGAAGAGAAGGTTGAGTTAATTAAGACGCGGTTGAAGGAAGCCTCGATAGGCGTAAGTCGTGAGACCTTAGTAAGGAAATAGATTTGAAGTGGGAGACCAAGTATTCCTGAAAGTTTTGCCTTGGAAGAAGGTAATGAGGTTCGGTCAAAAAGGGAAATTAAGCCCAAGGTTTATAGGGCCCTAACGAGTACTGAAGCGAGTTGGGCCAGTGGCATACCAATTAGAGTTGCCACCAAAATTGCAGCAGATACACGACGTATTTCATGTATCCATGCTACGTCGCTACCGATCATATCTGTCGCATGTGGTATCTATTGAAGAAGTGGAGCTAAGACCAGACTTATCCTACGAGGAAGAACCGATTCGGATCTTGGAACGTGATGTGAAAGTACTACAAAGGAAGACAGTGCCTCTAGTCAAAGTGTTATGGCGCAATCATGGATCGGAAGAAGCTTCGTAGGAGCGAGAAGAGACCATCGACAAAGAATACCCTCAACTATTTTAGTTAGGAAATTTCGGGACGAAATTTTGTTTAAAGGGTAGAAGCGTAACATCACGAAAAGGGCCTATGTATTTTCGGTTTAATTGTATGAAATGACAAGTTTAAGCACTAAGAATAAATTTTTGATATTTTGGAAACACGGAAATGCATGAAAATGGAAACACGAACATTTTGGAAACACGAACATTTTGGAACATTTTGGAAACTTGAAGATGTAAGAAAATGGCAAGTTCTGAGCCGATCGAAAATTTTAGGAAACTTAGAAATGATGCCGAAATGCCAAATTTTAAAGTCCAAAATAGGAAATAAGGGCAAGAGGGCCTTAAAAGTAAAAGTTGGTGAAATTTGACACACAAACAGGCTTGGAAAAGTGGCCTGAAGGTGTCACTTAGGGTCTATGGAAATGGCGCCATGTGTAAGAGGAATAGGCCTGAGTTCGAGTCACTTGGGAAGCAAATAATGAAGGCTTTATTTTTGCTTCCAAGGCTAAGGGGTGGACGGCACCTATTTCTAGAAAAGGGAGGAGTTTTATTTTGGTTAAAACTTGATAAATTAAGTGATAAATAAAGGATTTTCTTTTAATAAGATAAATGAGGAGATAAAGGATGGATTAAATACTTTTAATTTAATAGGGTGATAATTAAAAGATAATATTATCACTTGTGGGGGAGTAGTGGCCAAGTCAAGGACTCTTGGCATAGCAATTTCAGTTAAAGGAGGAGAATTTAGGCTATTCTCTCATCTTTTCTAAGCCTTGCCGAAATTTTCCTAGCTCTCTCCCCCTCTCTGCCGAATTTTCTTTAAGCAAAAACCATCCTCTCTTCTTTTATTTTTCTTCTTTGTTTCTACTGTCAAAGCCGAATCTTTGTTGATTCTAAGCAAAGGAGTAATCAACTGCAACATCAAAAAGAGTAAGATCTGTGGTCAATCAATTTCTATTCCTTCTGTTTTTACCAAAATCAAGATACTAATCCCTATTCTTGTTCATGGCTGAATCTACAAGGATCTCTCAAGTTTTCACAAATACCAAATATAAGGATCAATGATCCAAGGTAAGAACAATTAATTTTTGTTCTTCTAATTCTTTTAATCAAGATTTAAGGAAATAACCTCTTTTATGTCTCTTGGCCGAATATCAAAGGAAGAGTTTCGGGATTTCAGATTCAAGGAATTTAAGGTGAGGCACATTCGGCCAAAGGCCAAATACTACTTATTAAAAGTAGATCAGATCTAACATATGAAGTTGTAGGGATTTCGACAGGCATATTAAGGAATCCTCTTCAGATTTGGAAATTGTATGGTAAGTGGCATTCGGCCAAGGTTTGTTCTTGATATTTGGAATTATTTTCCATTTATTCAAAAGTTAGAAACTGACATAAATACCTGATTTAGTGGCTAGCCGATTTAAGGAAGGAATACTATCAATTTTCGGCATTTGATTTACAATCTTTTAATTCGACAACAAGGTAAGTAATACAAATCCTACTTGGATTTGGTTTTTAAGCCAAATAAGTTTGTTAATATATTTTAATGGTTGGCCGAATATAGGAGTAAAAATCTAGATCGGTAGATCGTTCTTCGGGATTTCAAGGAATCTATTAAGCAAATCAGGTGTGTACGCACACTAACTTTCGATATTTCATATGGCAATTATTTTTATTACATGATTATACGTAAGTATATGAATATGGCTAAGTACCCTAATGTGGTACAAGAGTACTCAGGTACGTTTCCTACTTCTGATAGGATTATGAAATATGTTATTTTATAACATGTGAATATATGTATATGAATATGAAATTAAGTATGTTATGCATGATATATATTTTGGGGCATTCGGGATTTATGTGAAAGGGAAGAAGGTGTTGACTTGGTCTCACTAGCGTTATATGGTGACTACGGTCACAACATTTTGAATATGGTAACTCGGTTACATTATCGAATTTGGTAACCGGTTACAATATTTGAATATGGTGTCTAATGACACAAATTATATGGGTGATGAGCACGTCATTGCGGCAAATGACGCCTTCGATGGTGTGTAGCGGATGAAGGGTTGACTTAGTCGTCCCACGGTGTGTTGGCGGTCACGGTGGTGTGTAGCGGATGGACCATTAGGCTTGGGTTGGGTTGCATCATAATTTATTTTATATGAATATGAATTTGATATGAACATGTATGCTGATTTGTTGAATGTTAGTCTTGTGTGCACATTGAGTCATTGACTCACCCGTTGTGGGAAATATTTTCGGTGATGAACGGTGATAGGCCAGGACGGTGACCTTAAGGTGGCCATGTTCCATTTGAAGATTTTATTTAAATTTGGACTTTATTTCTGTTTAGTACCTTTAATTTTATATTTGGGTTTTTCTTGATGTAATAAGGCCATAAGGCCCAGTGGATTTTCCTTATTCTGCTTTACTTTAAACTATTATGTTACCAACTACTTATGACTAAAGTTAAAGCGATATTTTTTTTATAAACCCTAAAAAAATTATTTTGTCACCTTAATTAAAATTGGATTTACAAGATTAACTAAATGGGTTTCCAATCTACGCCCAATCCACAACTCAAAATAATAGTTTTCCAAAATTTTACAAATTTTCTCCAAGTAACGAAATACTTTAAAACCGGTTTACTTTAGGAACATGCCAGATCCGGTTCAGGCTCGTGGGCCGGGTGTGGGGTGTTTCAACTTACCTTATTAATCATACATAGAAGATCAATTTAATAATTTGTAGGCACTTACCTGTATGGCCGAACATACATATATAACTTGTAATATCTACTTACTATCTTGATTATTACATAGCTAGAAAAGTTTATGTCTTGAAACTTGAAATTTCATCACCGGTTTAGAACCTGCTAGGCGTCAGCCTGAATCACACACCGGCACTAGGCCTGCTAGACCCGAGATCTGAAACTTAAACACCGGCATTTAGCCTGCTAGGCAATAAGCCCGATATAATTCACCGGCACAAGGCCTGCTAGGCAATAAGCCAGATATAGTTCACCTGCACAAGGCCTGCTAGGCTCGAAGCCCGAATAACGATATTACTATCATCTCATACACATTACATGCTGGCCAAAATCACATAAATCACACATAATTCGTATCACTTAAACAAATCAACTCAGTTAAAATTTAACAAATTTCATTATAAAATCACCGTCCACATTCGGCTTTGACTAAATTTATGATTATAATTTCATAATTCAGCATGTAATCCAGGTAATAAATGATATTAACGGTATTAAATTGCTTATAGACTTACCTCGAATATCGTCGGACAACTAGAACCAGCTATTCGATAACTTTCGCTTTTCCCCGATCCAAATCCGTTTTTCTTTGTTCTTGATCTAAACATATTCAATTTAAGCTCATTCAAACACATTTCATTTCAATTTAATCCAAAAACACTTAAATGGGCAAATTACTATTTTGCCCCTAATGTTTCACACTTTTACAATTTAGTCCTATTTGTACAAAACACAAAATACACCAAATTAGGCCACACACTTCAAGGGCCGAATGTTCCTAAGCTTCATACAAGACCATGCATTTCATTTGTTTCATGTTGTAGTCCCTCAAGAATTTATTCTTTCCAATTAAATCCCTAACACTCAATTTCATCAAAATTTCTAATTCCAAACATGATGATTTAAAACATACTCTTAATAATCTACCATCAACCATCACAAATCATGAATATACATCGATGGTTGAATCCTCAACACACCTCAAACTCAAAAATTTCAACATGGGTTGTATAACATTCAAAGCAACGAATTCAAAAATGTGAAAATTATCAAAAACTAAACAAAGTACATACCCCCAATTTGAGCTCTCCTAATGCTGAAACTCAAGCTTCAAAAATGAAGTTTCTCTCCTTCTCACATTCGGGCAAGAAGATGAACATATGCATGTTCTCTTTCTTTCCACTTTATTACATTATTTTATGACTTAAAATAAAAGAAATAATCATTTACTTATTACTTATATTAACATATTATAATAACATAAATTTTTTTCTAATTTTCCTACATGTTGCCGTCCACTTAAATAATAGTGGACTAACTGTCCTTTAAGGACTTCACTTTAATAAAGCCATCTCAATTTAGCCAATAATCCATTAAGAGGCCACTTCTACCGATTATGCAATTTAGTCCTTTAGTCAAGTTAAACACACAAACAGTAAATTTAATTCACAGAAATTTAACACATGCTAATTCACATATCAACGACACAAAAAATAATATTAAAATATTATTCGGACTCAGATTTGTTGTACCAAAACCACTGTTTTGATTAGGGTTAAATTTGGACTATTACAGGGGGTTCTTAAAGGGACCCATGACATAACTAATTATAAAAATCAAGAAGAGATTCATGTACCTAAAATTGAAAATAGAAATGATGAAAATAAAGAGATCTCGATTAGTTATGTCAATACGAGAAAAAGACAGAACTGAAAAAAAAATGTAGTTGTCGATAACAATTTTGCTTATAATATTGCTATTGAAATAATAAAAGAAAATGAGGATCTTGAGCCTAAATCTACTAAGGAATGTAAGAATAGAAAAGATTGGCCAAAATGGAAAGATGCTATTCAAGCAGAATTGAATTCACTTTCTAAACGTGAAGTTTTTGGACCTGTAGTCCAAACACCTAAATGTGTAAAAGCTGGTAGGATATAAATAGGTATTTGTGTGAAAAAGAAATGAAATTGATGAAGTTGTAAGATATAAAACTCGCTTTATAGCATAAGGATTTTCGCAAAGGTCCAGCATTGATTATGAAGAAACATATTCTCCTACAGTGGATGCAATCACGTTTAGATATCTTATTAGTCTGGCAGTACGTGAAAAACTTGGCATGCATCTAATGGATGTTGTTACATCATATTTATATGGTACACTTGTGATGTGATTCAGCCCAGGTGATTCGAGTCGATTCACGTGTTTGCCCGATCTTTGACGATGAGAATGTTCGGGGCATTGAAATCATAAGTTTGGTGATGATATGCGGAAGCTAACAAAGTGGTTTTGGGAATGAACGGAGGGTTTAGAAATATGTAGGTTTGGTTTAATGATAAAGAAATAAAGGATAGATAAGTTGGATAAGTGGTGGATATGGAAAACGGACTTAAGCGGTAAGATCGATTCGATATTATAGCGAGTATCGCCCCGGGACTTATATGGCTTAAGGTGAAGGATGGAAATAGTTGATGGACCTCGACCTGTTACTTAGTGAAGTAAGAACCGAAGGTATAAAAAGATGGACGAATGCAACACCAGGTTGGTGATAAGTTCAGAAGGAGTTCGGTTGAAGCCACTAGCACGCTAGATAAGTCAATTCAAGACTCACACGAAATATGAGAGGGAAAACCTCACAAGAACAAAAGTTCATAAAATTTTATCAAAGTTCCAAAAGTTTTAAAAGTTCCTTCAAAAGGCTGATTACACACATATTTATAAGGATAGAAAAGCTACCTAAAAGGTCACATCTTAATGTGCTAATTAAAACTGAAATTAAACTCAAGACTCTTGATATTCTTGTAACAATTTACTCCATGCTTGAATTCACTTTAATCCAGCTTGAATGATCATCCTTAAATGCTTAAAATGTCTCTTGATTTTTCCCTTGGCTAGCCGAAAAGACACCAGCAACTAAATGGTGTTTTGAATGCTTGTTTTCATCTTTAAATGAGAAAAAACCAGCTGGTAGGTGAAAGGGTGTTGTTGCTGAATTTAAGAGTTAAAATGCTCATTAAAACTCCTTAATTGATGTATTAAACATCTTTTATGCTCCTTAAAACTCCTTAATTGATGTATTAAACATCTCTTGTAACAACCACTTCATTTGTAACCGAAAATCACCTAAAAAGTTACTTTAATTAAGTTGTAATAGCCTTGAAATGTAACGGTTGTGAGCTGAAGAGACACTGCAATAAACACATTAAAATAAACTCATTAAACACAATTAAACACTAATTATGAAACACCCCAAACCCGGCCCACAAGCCCTGACCGGATCTGGCATGCTCCTTGAGTAAAACCATTCAAAACTTATTTGAACTTTGGAAAAATTTGTGTGTTTTTGAAGAACAGTTGATTTATGTTGAGTTCAAATTAAAAACGGTGTTGTTTAGGTGTCAAAACATTTAAATGTTTGCTTACATTTTTAAGAAAAGTTATTTAGTCCTGATTTAATAATAGTCTTATCATAATAACCTAAATTTAAACACATACTTAAAACAGTGAATCGTAATGGCCATAATTACATCAAAGCAAAACCCAAAAATAAATCCGAAATACTTAAATAAAGAAAACATCAAAAATAAAATAACTCTGAGCTGTGCATGGCCACCATTAAGCTCCTGCCGACTCGGTCCATTATTGAGTGTCACCTGAAAAGATATCCCACAATGGGGTGAGTCAACAGACTCAATGTATAACAATCAACACAAATTCTCAATCGATTTAGGCATGTCAAATCATACAAAACAAGTATAGGCAATGATGCAAACCCAACCCAAACCTAGAAACCATCCTCTACACATCACCGTACACCGCCATCACACAGTAGGGATTACTAAATCGACCCTCCATCCGCTACACACCATCAAAGCGCGCTACGGATGACTTGCACATCGCCCTTATAAATTGTGGCATAGCCACGAGATAATTGTGACAAAGTCACGGATATAATATTTTGTGACATAAGTCACCACATTGATTATGTGACATGAGTCACAGTTATTATGGTATAAACCACGGATCACTTCCCTTTTCATAATCACCCATATGCCCCATCGCCATACAAATCATGCGAATATCATGCCATATGCCTTATTCATATTTGTATCAAATTCTCATATATGTCACATTCATAGTTTATAAAACTATTAACTGATCTTTAAAGAATAACGTACCTAAATATGTCGTACCATTGAATGGTACCTTTAGCCATATCATTCACATTCTTATTAATACACATATCAAGTTAATCTAGTAAATCTTATTAAGAATTTGTGTAGGGCTACACACACAGTTACTATCGCTTTCCTTTGAATCCGAAAGTTTACCAAAACCGAGTGTACTCCTTCCTAACACCCAAATTAAAATCGGTCAATCATTACTAGACAGAATGGCCTAAGGCCGAATATGCATATCCATTTACCTTGTGGATCTAAATCCCGAAACGATCACTTGCTCCTTAAGTTGTCAAAATCCCTACTTATCAATGGTTAGAATCGGCTTAGTATGTAGAAACTATGAAGATGGCCCTTGGCCTAATATTACACTTTACTTACCTTGGATAACCAAATCACGAATGGTCTCCCCTAGAAGTCGGCTACAAGAGAAATCCCGAAAGATCCTTCATAGTTTCGGCCAAAGAACATTAATGGGATTAGTTTCTAGATTTTTTACTAAAAGAGAGAAAGGTTTTCGAATAATATTTGATCTTACCCTTAATATTGAAATCAACTGCACTACTTCCTGACACCACTGAGATATTCAGCTATGTAGACTAGATAGTGATCAATAGGTTTCGACTTTTGGGGGTTTAATGAACAATCGGCTTCTAAATCCCAAAGAGAATAGGTTTCAGCTTGATGAACACTAGGGAGATTCAGCTTCAACAAGAGAAAGAAAAGGAGAAGTATGAGACTTTAGGAAGAATCGACAAAGGATGGAATTTTTGAGAGAGGGATATTCGGCTTTAACAAATGGAAGAAAAGAAAGAATGGTATTATGGCCTTTATCAAAATATGGAGAGGGAGAGTGTGAGGCTTAGAAGTTTTGGCAATGATGATCAAAAGAGAAAGAAAGAAAAGAGTGAAGAGAAAGGCTAAATTTTGGCATAAAACCCCTTAACAAAATTCGGCTACTCCTCCCCTTCTAACTTGGCCGAAAATCACCTTAAGGGAGTCCCATATTCGGCCACCTCTCTTCCCTCTCTACCTTATCCCTTGATCCCCTCCTCCTTAGCCGAATCCTCAACACTCCAACCCCATCTATACCTCCTCCTTCTAGAGTCCACATGCCGTCCACTACTGCTCATCCTTGCAGCAAAATAAAACTTCCCCTTGCTTCCCTTGCTGCTCGAACCTAGGCCCTATTACACAGCTTGTGGCATCACTTTCTATGGCTTTAAGTGGCGCCTCCTTGCCACTTTAACAAGCCCATTTGTTTGTCAAATTTTCCTTACAATTGTTCTTAAGGCCTTATTTGCCTAGCTCCCCCTTTAAGGCTTAAAATACAATATTTCTAAAGCATTCATCTACACTCTAAAGTTCTCAAATTTCATATAACACATTCACCACACACATAAGCATTCTACTTCATACAATTAAGCAATAATGCACAAGCCTAATTCCCGGATATTACAGTTCTACCCCCTTAATATAATTTCGACCTCGAAATTACCTGGCTAGAATAGGTGGGGGTATTGCTGTCGCATTGCTTCTTCCGGCTCCCAAGAAGCTTCCTCCGATCCATGGTTACGCCATAACACTTTGACCAAAGGAACTGATTTTCTTCGCAATACTTTCACATCTGGCTCCAAGATCTGAATTGGCTCCTCCTCGTAGGACAAATCTGGCCTGAGCTCCACCTCTTCAACCGGAACTACATGAGATGGATCCGAGCGATAACGACGTAGCATAGAAACATGGAATACATCGTGCATCTGCTGCAATTCCAAAGGCAACTCCAACTGGTATACCACCGGTCCAACTCGCTTCAACACCCGATAAGGTCCTATAAACCTGGGGCTTAACTTTCCTTTGCGACCAAATCTCATCACCTTCTTCCAAGGCGACACTTTAAGAAACACATAATCTCCCACAGCAAACTCGATCTCCTACTGTTTAAGATCTGCGTATGACTTCTACCTATCAGATGCCTCCTTCAACTGTGTCCGAATTACCTTAACCTTTTCTTCCGATTCTGCCACAATTTTTGGACCCAAAATCTGACGTTCTCCTAATTTCGTCCAACATGTGAGAGTGCGACACTTCTGTCCATACAGTGCTTTGCGATGCCATCCGAATACTTGCCTGATAGCTGTTGTTATACGCGAATTCTGCTAGAGGAAAATATTCTTCCCAACTTCCTCTAAAGTCTATCACACAGCCCCTCAACATATCCTCTAACACTTGGATCACTCGCTCAGATTGACCGTCCGACTGCGAATGAAATGCCGTACTGAAGTCTAATCTGGTGCCCAAAGCTTGATGTAGCACCTTCCAAAACTGAGACGTAAACCTCAGATCCCTATCCGAGATAATCGATACCGGTACTCCGTGCAGCCTCACAATTTCCGTAACATACAACCTTGCCAATTTTTGTAGGGAATAGTCAACCCGCACGGGAATAAAATGCGCAAACTTTGTCAATCGGTCCACTATCACCCATACCGAGTCCTTCTTAGTAGGCGTAAGGGGAAGCCCACTAACGAAGTCCATGGTGATTCTCTCCCACTTCCACTGTGGAATCTTAATCGGCTGAAGTAATCCTGACGGAACTTAGTGTTCAGCCTTAACTTGCTGACACGTTAAGCACTTTCCTACAAATTCGGTAACTTCCCGCTTAAGACCAGGCCACCAAAACTATTCCCTTAGGTCTCTATACATCTTACTGCCTCCGGGATGCATAGCACAAGGACTACTATGCGATTCCTGAAGAATTCTCTGCCGTAACTCCTTATTCTTTGGCATACAGACCTTACCCTTGAAACACAATACTCCATCGCCATTAATACCATAGTCCTTCAACTCCCCACTCTGCACTTGCCATAGCTTAGCACTTAGATCATCATCCGCCAACTGACTCTCTTTCACCTCATTCAACCATGTCAGCTTAACTTGCAACTCTGATAACAAACTTCCATCGTCATACAAGCTAAGATGTGCAAACATTGCCCTCAGATCTGACACTACTTTTCGACTTAGGGCATCTGCCACCACATTCGCCTTGCCCGGGTGATACTCTATAGAACAATCATAATCCTTCAATAATTCCACCCACCTTCGCTGTCTCAGGTTCAGCTCTTTCTGAGTCAGCAAATACTTCAGACTCTTGTGGTCCGTGTAGATCACTGACTTTTCTCCATATAAGTAGTGCCTCCACACTTTAAGAACAAATACCACTGCTACCAATTCCAAATCGTGCGTCGGGTAGTTAACCTCATGTGGCCTTAATTGTCGAGACGCATAACCAACTACCTTCCCGTCTTGCATAAGGACACCTCCCAATCCTGTATGGGAAGCATCACAATATACCACAAAATCCTTCCCTACCTCAGACTGAATTAAAATCGGAGCTTCAGTCAAGACTCTCTTAAGCTTCTCAAAGCTCTCCTGTTGCTTATTAGTCTATATGAAAGGTACCTCCTTCCTTAGTAACTTTGTCAAAGGTGCTACGATCGACGAGAACCCTTCTACGAACCTTCTATAATAGCCTGCCAATCCTAAAAAGCTACGAACCTCCATCACAGACTTGGGTGGTTTCCAATCCAATACTGCCTCAATCTTCCGAGGATCCACCCTTATCCCTTCTGCAGACACCACATGCCCTAAAAACGTAACTTCCTTCAGCCAAAATTCACACTTCTTGAACTTGGCATATAGCTTTTCTCCTTAACACTTGCAACATGACTCGGAGGTGCTTATCATGTTCTTTCTCGGACTTGAATACACCAAAATATCGATACATGAACACAACAATGAACCGTCCAGATAGGGTTGGAAAACCCGGTTCATCATGTCCATGAACGCGGCTAGGGCATTTGTCAATTCGAACGGCATTACCAAGAACTCATAATGCCCGTACCTTGTCCGAAAAGCTGTCTTATGGATATCAGCCTCCTTCACCTTAAGCTGATGATATCCAGACCTTAGATCTATCTTCGAAAATACTGCGGCCCCCTTAAGTTGATCGAACAAGTCGTCTATTCTTGGCAAAGGGTACTTGTTCTTGATGGTCAGCTTATTCAACTGATGATAATCTATGCACATGCGCATAGTTCCGTCCTTCTTCTTCGCAAACAAGACCGGTGCTCCCCATGGAGACACACTGGGTCGAATAAACCCACGATCAAATAACTCTTGGATCTGAGCCTTAAGCTCAACCAACTCCTTTGGTGCCATTTCATGACGGGCAATTGACACGAGAGGCATGCCGTGACAAGTCAATTCGAACTCCACTTCCTTATCCGGGGGTATTCCAGGTAATCCTCCGAAAAACATCCTCAAATTCTCTTACTGTTCTAACTCCACTAACTCCCCTTCCTTTGCATCCAACGCACTAACAAAGATAAAAAATGCCTCGCACCCTTTCCGAACGATCTTATTAGCCTTTAAAGCAGAAACTACGTTAGACAAGTAGTTTCTTCTTTCCCCTATCATAACTACCGCCTTATCCTTCGGCGTCCTTAACTCCATTCGCTTAGCTGCGTAATCTAATACAACCCGATGTTCCACTAGCCAGTCCATACCAAGGATGAGATCAAATTCTCTGAAGGGTAATTCCGTCAAGTCGGCAAGAAATACCACTCCCTAGAGCTCTAGAGGTACACTCCGAAATATCTTATTCACCACTATAGTTTGACCTAATGGGCTCACTATAGTCATCTCCCTATTAGACAGTTCAGAGGCTATGCCTAGTGTTTCAACTACTCTACATACAACATAAGAGTGGGTAGAACCAACATCAATTAAAGTAAAGTAAGGCTCGTTAGCTATAAGGAACGTACCGGTTATGACATCCGGTGCGTCTCCATCCTCCCTCCGGTGAATCGCATACACCAGGCTCGGCTATTTTGCCTCTGTATTACCAACACCTCTGCCCGGTGTTCCCCATCCTCTACCAGAACCATTACCTCTGCCAGCCAAACCACGACCTCGCGGTGGCTGCTGTCCTCCTCTACCAGCCTGATTAGGACCCTGACTTGCTAGTCGGCCCCCTTCTGTTCTTATAGGACAGTTCTTAATCATGTGATCCTTGGACCCACACTTGAAACATCCTCCCGTCTTCTTCCAACAATCTCTTAGATGCATCTTCCCACACTGGTCACAAGTACAATACTGTCCTCCTGTAGCAGCTTGCTGACCTCGCGACCCATTAACTCTAGGCCTCTTTTGCACACTCCCGGATGACCCTAATGATCCAAACCATCTTTTTTGCCTGTTCCTATCAGTATTCTGTCTCACAGACTCCTTAACTCCTTCCGCAACCTTTGCCTTTTCTACCAACACAGTAAACTCCCGCTCCTGCTGTGGAGCTATCAACAACCTCAGGTCATCCCTTAGTCCGTCCTCAAATCGGACACACCGTTCATGCTCCGTAGCCACTATACCTCAAGCATAACGGCTCAACCTTAGGAATTCCGCCTCGTATTCTACTACGGACTTATTTCCCTGAACTAGCCTCAAAAATGCCTTCCTCTGCGCATCCACATAACTAATTCCAATGTACTTCTTCTGATATGCTGCCTTAAAATATTTCCAGGTAAGATCATCAGCGACAGCACCATCCCGAACCGTGAGCCACCATTGATATGACTCATCACGGAGTAGGGACACTACCCCTTTTAGTTTCTCATCGGCAGTCAGGTCCAAGTCGTCCATAATCTGCTCCGTTGCCTCTAACCAATACTCAGCCATATTGGGTGCCACACCAGATACTCCACGAAAAAACTCAGCTCCACTAGCTAGAAGTCACTCAGGTACCGACTTTCGAGCTTCCATGCCTGCACCTACTCTAGCCACCCTTTCTAGAACCCGCAGTATCGCCTGGGATATTGCATCATCCCCCGTCTGATCTTGATATTCCACATCAGCGGCTGGTGGTGGTGGCATTTCATTTTCGGACCCTTGTCCTGACCTAACGGGCTCCGACATGGTCATTCGGCCTCTACCACGGCCACGCACGTTACGACCACGTCCCCTAGAATTCATGCTTCGAATCGCGTTTATCTGATTAGAGAATTTTATAGATTAGTTTTTGTTCCACTGATTTATCGCGAACAGTCTTATGTTCAATAGTTCTAGGGAGTAGTTCTTTCGATTCCATACACATACAGTCTCAATTCATTCATTCAATCACATTCATGAACTTGTGTTCATTACAGAAAAATGTTGTAGTTGTCATTGTTTGTTGTTTTCCACTACCCATGGGCATTTTCGTAATTTCATCCTACAGGGGTATTTTGGTAAATAATTTTTTTCCAAATTAGGGTATTTGAAAATTTCACAAAATAGAGATTTTTGATATTTTTACAAAATTGAAATACTTGGTAAGAAAATTTCAAGGGTAAAATGGTAATTTTATAAACTGAGGGTATTTTTGTAGTTTTTCAAACCAGAGCATTTCGGTAATTTTTCGCAAAATATGGTTCCTGGTGACTTTTCAAAACAAGGGTATTTTTAGAAATTTTTAATTTGAGGGTACTTCGGTAACTTTCCACACTGAGGGTATTTTGGTCATTTGTACAGGTTAGGAGTAATTTGGTCAATTTGCAAATCAGGGTATTTTGGGTCATTTTTAAATCAAGGGTACTTTGAAATTTTAAAATCACGGTTTGTCTTTAGAATTCACAAAACAAGGTGATGGGTCCCTTTCGGGTTTTATTTATTGAGTTTAGCCTGTGACTGAGTCCTCTTGGTGGTGAACCGACACTACACACCAGGTAGGATTCGAGCGGTGAGGAGGTGAGTCACTAGGACTGCTTAAATACCAAGCTCCCCCTGAATCCAATCCTAGACATGCGTACAACGATTGCCATACCTTTAACTCGTGACTCGAGACCACGTGTTTGTTTGGTTAGACTTTAAGTTTTATGTGTTTTGGTGTTGGAGTAAACTAATCCTAGGGTTTAATTCCTAATCTACTAATCTACGTCCCTATAATTTTCCACATACAAATCACAAAAAGGGTTAGGAGTACTTACCTGGTGGACTTCGGGCCGGAGATTTAGGTGCCATGCCAGAAAACCTGCTCATTTCTTAGTAAAATTTAATTTCAAAAGAAAGAAAACATTTTGGGCCCAAAAAGCCCTCAAGATCGAGTTTTGAACCGAGCTCGATACCAAACTGAAACACCCCAAACTCGGCCCACAAGCCCTGACTAGATCTGGCATGCTCCTTGAGTAAAACCATTCAAAACTTATTTGAACTTTGGAAAAATTTGTGTGTTTTTGAAGAATAGTTGATTTGTGTTGAGTTCAAATTAAAAACGGTGTTGTTTAGGTGTCAAAACATTTAAATGTTTGTTTACATTTTTAAGAAAAGTTATTTAGTCCTGATTTAATAATAGTCTTATCATAATAACCCAAATTTAAACACATACTTAAAACAGTGAATCGTAATGGCCATAATTACATCAAAGCAAAACCCCAAAATAAATCCGAAATACTTAAATAAAGAAAACATCAAAAATAAAATAACTCTGAGCTGTGCATGGCCACCATTAAGCTCCTGCCGACCTGGTCCATTATTGAGTGTCACCTGAAAAGATATCCCACAACGGGGTGAGTCAACAGACTCAATGTGTAACAATCAACACAAATTCTCAATCGATGTAGGCATGTCAAATCATACAAAACAAGTATAGGCAATGATGCAAACCCAACCCAAACCTAGAAACCATCCTCTACACATCACCCGTACCTGCCATCATGCCGTGGGGATTACTAAATCGACCCTCCATCCGCTACACACCATAGAAGGTAGTCGCTGCAGATGACTTGCGCATCGCCCTTATAAATTGTGGCATAGCCACCAGATAATTGTGACAAAGTCACCAGATATAATATTTTGTGACATAAGTCACCACATTCAGATTATGTGACATGAGTCACCAAATTATTGTGGTATAAACCACCAGATCACTTCCCCTTTTCATAATCACCCATATGCCCCCATGCGTCATACAAATCATAGGAATATCATGCCATATGCCTTATTCATATTTGTATCAAATTCTCATATATGTCACATTCATAGTTTATAAAACTATTAACAGATCTTTAGAGAATAACGTACCTGAATATGTCGTACCATTGAATGGTACCTTTAGCCATATCATTCACATTCTTATTAATACACATATCAAGTTAATACCATAAATCTTATTAAGAATTTGTGTAGGGCTACACACACAGTTACTATCGCTTTCCTTTGAATCCCTAAAGTTTACCAAAAGCGATTGTACTCCTTCCTAACACCCAAATTAAAATCGGTCAATCATTACTAGGCGAGAATGGCCTAAGGTAGAATATGCATATCCACTTACCTTGTGGATCTAAATCCCGAAACGATCACTTGCTCCTTAAGTTGTCGAAATCCTTACTTATCAATGGTTAGAATCGGCTTAGTATGTAGAAACTATGAAGATGGCCCTTGGCCTAATATTACACTTTACTTACCTTGGATAACCAAAGCACGAATGGTCTCCCCTAGAAGTCAGCTACAAGAGAAATCCCGAAAGATCCTTCATAGTTTCGGCCAAAGAACATTAATGGGATTAGCTTCTAGATTTTCGGCTAAAAGAGAGAAAGGTTTGAAATTCGAATAATATTTGATCTTACCCTTAATATTGAAATCAACTGTACCCTTAATATTGAAATCAACTGCACTACTGCCTGACACCACTGAGATATTCGACTATTTAGACTAGATAGTGATCAACATGTTTCGACTTTTGGGGGTTTAATGAACAATCGGCTTCTAGATCCCAAAGAGAATAGGTTTCGGCTTGATGAACACTAGGGAGATTCGGCTTCAACAAGAGAAAGAAAAGGAGAAGTATGAGACTTTAGGAAGAATCGGCAAAGGATGGAATTTTTGAGAGAGGGATATTCGGCTTTAACAAATGGAAGAAAAGAAAGAATGGTATTGTGGCCTTTATCAAAATATGGAGAGGGAGAGTGTGAGGCTTAGAAGTTTCGGCAATGGTGATCAAAAGAGAAAGAAAGAAAAGAGTGAAGAGAAAGGCTAAATTTTGGCATAAAACCCCTTAACAAAATTTGGCTACTCTTCCCCTTCTAACTTGGCCGAAAATCACCTTAAGGGAGTCCCATATTCGGCCACCTCTTTTCCCTCTCTACCTTATCCCTTGATCCCCTCCTCCTTAGCCGAATCCTCAACACTCCAACCCCATCTATACCTTCTCCTTCTAGAGTCCACATGCCGTCCACTACTGCTCATCCTTGCAGCAAAATAAAACTTCCCCTTGCTTCCCTTGCTGCTCGAACCTAGGCCCTATTACACAGCTTGTGGCGTCACTTCCTAGGGCTTTAAGTGGCGCCTCCTTGCCACTTTAACAAGCCCATTTTTTTGTCAAATTTTCCTAAAATTGTTCTTAAGGCCTTATTTGCCTAGCTCCCCCTTTAAGGCTTAAAATACAATATTTCTAAGGCATTCATCTACACTCTAAAGTTCTCAAATTTCATTTAACTCATTCACCACACACATAAGCATGCTACTTCATACAATTAAGCAATAATGAACAAGCCCTAATTCCCGGATATTACAAATTAAACTCAAACACATTAAACACTTGACTTCAATAAATGAACTAAAAGTAAAGACATCAATTAATGTAGCAACTAGTTTAATTAAAGAAGCAGAATTAAATAAACTTAAACTCATGCTCCATTAAATTATCCTAGTAACTAAATTAATTAAATAAGCATCTTATTAAATGAAGTTCAATAAAAACACTTATTAATTAAACTAAGATGGGTTGAAAAAATGTCCAGCAACTCATTTATTAAACTAAGATGTTTAAATGCATGGTTTGAAATGCAAACTAGATGAATAAATGCAAGACTTAATTTAATGATGCAAACTTAAACTAACATGGGAGTTACATAATGCATGTCATTATTTATGATGCATACTTAACTAGCATGGAAGTTACATAATGCATAACTTTATTAAATGCAGAACACACAAAGTGCAAATCTAAAATTAAAAATATGCAAACTTATTAATTTAAATAAAACTATATTAAATTAAAAAGTCCTTATAACATTGGCCCAATATTCAATCAGGCCTATGAGATGTTTCATCTTGCACTTGGGCCCCTCAAGTTTAGGCCATTCTCGTTGTCAGTGGTTTGTGTTGAAACATGATACGACCAGGTTCATATCATACCCTCCCTCTTGAAGACGATTTGTCCTCAAATCGGAGCACTTGCTCGCGAAAAATTTTTCAACGTCACGAATACCTTTGTTCATGAATCTGACAAAATAATTTCCAAGAAAATGAAAACCACCAATGGTTTGTAGGGGAAGCAGGTTATTTGCATACCCTCCCTCTTTAGGAGGATACTACTTCGACTTGTCACCTACATGATAAAGAAAGAAATTAGTGACAAGATAATTTATATGCTCAAAAGAACTTGCTGATATTTTATTCACAAATTGAACATATGAATCGATACCAGGGTCAAAAACAGAAATTGATTTTACCTTGTTCCTCGATGGAAACAAATCAAAATCATGAAGTATTCGAAAATTACATCTTGGATGATAAAAACCCATGACTCAAATCCCGTGATCAATAACAAAAAACAATATTCACCGGATCAAAAACAAAATTTCCTCTTACCTTCTCATTCTGACTTGAAAGTTCCTTGACCGGAATTGTAGAAAGGACATGGAGCAATATTTAATCATTACCAAACAAAGCATGCTCGAACATTTTAAACCAAAATTTAAATAATTTCTAGAATCAAAAACTTGATTTTGACTTTGCAAATCAACAAAATTCACATGCTTCATTTTCGAACAAAATGATAAAACAATAAACAAGCAAAGTTTGTTCACACATTTGTTCACATAAAATTACATTGCTTAGACATCAACTTATGAAAACATACTCCAGGTTTGAAAACATAGTTTTGATCACTCGTTCCCCCATACAACAAGAATTTTGTTTTCAACAATGAATCGCACATGCCAAATAAAGAAGATTTAGGCATAAACAAACTCAAACAATCATATTTCGCAAATCTCATTCGAACATACTTGTTCAAACATGTGGATTCCACACAACTTAGAGGATCTTCATTAATGTCATCACAAACAAACAAGTCAAGCTTTGCATGTGAATAATCTTTATAACACACATCCCAAGTTTGTATATACTGAATCAAAGGGAATTTAGGCATACATATATTCAAACATTTATCATAAGTCTCATGTGCACAGCCTTGTTTAAGTAGGCGATTTTTCCATAACAGATTACAGAATGCTCATCAATACCAAAATCAGAGTAATCAAATTGTGTACTTGGACATCCACTATCGCACACAACCAAGTCTTGTAATAGCCGTTTGGATATTGACTCACCAACAAACACATCAACTTTAGGATTTCTAAAAGTAAAAAATCTTTTGCCACCCTTCAAAACTATCATATTATCGTCAATCAAAGAATGATAATTATCCTTACCTAACTTACCATTAGGCGAGTGTGAACTAATTTCACTTTCGATCTTACCTTTCTCGATCATTCAGAATCTTCTCTCATCCGAAAGGTATTGAAGCTGGAGCTTTTCGAATGGATCTTCAGAAACCTGGAAAGATGAAACAAGAGGACTCACAAGATGGTTAATAAAAACACTCCTCACTTTTTCTTACTCTTTTGCATCTTTTTTTCTCGTTTCTTTTTCTTCAAGAACACTTGTTTCTTGCTTAATATCTTTTTTCTCTTTAATTTCAATCTCTTTTTAAATTTTCTTTTTACTCTCAAACTCTTTTTACTTTCTTTCTCTCTCTTTTTCTTTCATTTCTTTTTTCTTGTCTCAATTTTTTTTTCTTTTTTCCTATTTTTCTATTTCTTTTTCAATTTCTTCACAACTTGAGGATGATACAAAGGAATCGAAAAGATGAGTGTTTTGCTCAAAGAAAGAGAAAGTATTCTTGTAAGTATCTCGATCAAGTCTTCGTGAACGTTTCTCCAAGAGGGACTTCTTTGAGACATACAAAGGAAAACTCGTACTTTCTGGTTCATCACCTCGAAAAAGTTCACACTCGAAACTTTCTTTTCTTTGTCTCAGAAGCCTTGTTGAATAGGAGTCTTGATACGACTCTCTTCTCGAACAGTATTGTCGTGATGATCTTAACTCCGTCTCTCGACTTGGTGGAGTTTGCTTCAATCGGGTTATTGCTCGAGGTTCTCGCTTGTCTTGAATAGGCTTAATCTTTCAGTCGAGCATATTCTCCATATATTTCAACAAGTATTGAAACTCAAATGCTGGAAACTCATCTCAAGACATGATGAATTAATGAAAAGAAAAAGTAAAATGTTAAGAACAGAAACAGAAAATAATTACCTCACCACAAACCTCGCAAATTCACTCTGAAAGAAAATAGTTGATTTTCACTCCGCTCGTGTTTACACTCGTTGAGGGCTTTTTCTATCACTCTAGTGTGCTCTCTCGCTCCTGCCTTTTACCACTTGACCTTTCTCTCGCAATTTCCTTTTTTGTCTCAAAAGACCTATTTGCTTGCTTCGGGGTCGATTTCAAAGAGTTTAACAAAGGATAAGCATTTGGTGTAAGGTAGGCTGAACAAAAGAAATTTTCGGGTATGAGTGTGGCCTTTGGGGTAGCAGAATTGGGGGTAGAAAAATCAATCTTGATGATCAGGAAACAGAATAGAAGAAAACAAAACAAGAACTTTCAACTTCGCACTTTTTATTTATACTGGATTTTTTTTTTCATTTTTTTTCAACAAGGTAAGGAGGGTAAGTGCTCTAAATCATTTCAGTCTCCTTCAACTTATTCAGAAGCTTGTGATTATGTGGATGATATCGTAAATTGCCATTCTTTGATTAATTTTGATGTTTTAAATGATGGTAAGATGAGTTGTTTCACTTGTTTGCCCGATCATCAATGAGGATAATGTTTGTTGCGTTGAAAATGTAAAATTTGGTTATGTAGAAGCTAACAAGATGGTTTTGGAATGGAGAGGGGTTTTAGTAAGGATGAAATAGGTTCGGTTTAACAAGACAAAAAGATAGGTAATTTGATGAAGTGATGGAAATGAAAAAGAGAACTTAATGGAAGAAAGATTCTAAACTATATCATAGTGTCACCCCATTTCTTATGTCGTTAAGGTGGGTGGATGGAGAAGTAGGATGAACGCCACACCAATGGAGTTGGTGATAAGTTCAAACAAGTCGGGAAGGCGCCACTAGCAATGCTAGATAAGTCAAACAAGACTTGTACGAAATAAGAGGGAGGTAAACTCACTCGAGAACAAAATGTTCATAAAATTTTATCAAAGTTCAAAATTCCTAAACGTCTCCTTCAAAATGGCTGGTTACACATATTTATAAGGATAGAAAAACTAGCTGAAAGGTCACATCTTAATGTGCTAATTAGAACTGAAATTAAACTCAAGAATCTTGATATTATTGTAACAATTTACTCCATGCTTGAATTCACTTTAATTCATCTTGAATAATCATCCTTGGATGTTTAAAATGTTTCTTGAGTTGTCCCTTGGCTAGCCGAAAAGACACCAGCAACTAAATGGTGTTCTGAATGCTTGTTTTCATCTTTAAATGAGCAAAAACTGCTGGTAGGTGAAAGAGGTTGCTGCCAAATTTAAGAGGAGTTAAAATGCTCCTTAAAACTCCTTAATTGAGGTATTAAACATCCCTTGTAACAGCCACTTCATTTGTAATCGAAAATCACCTAAAAAGTCACTTCAATTAAGTTATATGACCTTGAAATGTAGCAGTTTGTGAGTGAAGAGACACTGCAATAAACACATTAAAATGAACTTATTAAACACAATTAAACACTAATTAAACTCAAACACATTAAACACTTGACTTCAATAAATGAACTAAAAGTAAAGACATCAATTAATGTAGCAACTAGTTTAACTAAAGAAGCATAATTAAATAAACTTAAACTCATGCTCCATTAAATTATCCTACTAACTAGATTAATTAAATAAGAATCTTATTAAATGAAGTTCAATAAAAACACTTATTAATTAAACTAAGATGAGTTGAAAAAATGTCCAGCAACTCATTTATTAAACTAAGATGCTTAAATGCGTGGTTTAAAATGCAAACCAAATGAACAAAAGCAAGACTTAATTTAATGATGCATACTTAACTAGCATGGAAGTTACATAATGCATAACTTTATTAAATATAGAACACACAAAGTGCAAATCTAAAATTAAAAGTATGCAAACTTATTAATTTAAATAAAACTATATTAAATTAAAAAGTCCATAAAACATTGGCCCAATAATAAATCAGGCCTATGAGATGTTTCATCTTGCACTTCGGCCCCTCAAGTTTAGGCCATTCTTGTTGTCAGTGGTTTGTGTTGAAACATGATACGACCAGGTTCGTATCATAATCCGAAAGGTATTGAAGCTGGAGCTTGTCGATCGGATCTTCAGAAACCTAGAAAGATGAAACAAGAGGAGGACTCACGAGATGGTTAGTAAAAACACTCCTCATTGCCACACCAGGTTGGTGATAAGTTCGGAAGGAGATTGGCTGATGCCACTAGCACCCTAGATAAGTCAATTCAAGACTCACACGAAATATGAGAGGAAAACCTCACAAGAACAAAAGATCATAAAATTTTATCAAAGTTCAAAAGTTCCAAAAGTCCCTTCAAAATGGCTGGTTACACATATTTATAAGTATAGAAAAACTAGCTGAAAGGTCACATCTTAATGTGCTAATTAAAACTAAAATTAAACTCAAGACTCTTGATATTCTTGTAACAATTTACTCCATTCTTGAATTCACTTTAATTCAGCTTAAATGATCATCCTTGAATGCTTAAAATGTCTCTTGAGTTGTCCCTTGGCTAGCCGAAAAGACACCAGCAACTAAATGGTGTTTTGAATGCTTGTTTTCATCTTTAAATGAGCAAAAACTGCTGGTAGGTGAAAGAGGTTGCTGCCGAATTTAAGAGGAGTTAAAATGCTCCTTAAAACTCCTTAATTGAGGTATTAAACATCCCTTGTAACAACCACTTCATTTGTAACCGAAAATCACCTAAAAAGTCACTTCAATTAAGTTGTAACAACCTAGAAATGTAACGGTTGTGAGCTGAAGAGACACCTGCAATAAACACATTAAAATGAAATTATTAAACACAATTAAACACTAATTAAACTCAAATAAATTAAACACTTGACTTCAATAAATGAACAAAAAGTAAAGACATCAATTAATGCAGCAACTAGTTTAATTAAAGAAGCAGAATTAAATAAAATTAAACTCATGCTCCATTAAATTTTCCTAATAACTAGATAAATTAAATAAGCATCTTATTAAATGAAGTTCAATAAAAACACTTATTAATTAAACTAAGATGAGTTGAAAAAATTTCCAACAACTCATTTATTAAACTAAGATGCTTAAATGCATGGTTTGAAATGCAAACTAAATGAACAAATGCAAGACTTAATTTAATGATGCAAACTTAAACTAACATGGGAGTTACATAATGCATGTCATTATTTATGATGCACACTTAACTAGCATGGAAGTTACATAATGCATAACTTTATTAAATGTAGAACACACAAAGTGCAAATCTAAAATTAAAAATATGCAAACTTATTAATTTAAATAAAACTATATGAAATTAGAAAGTCCTTAAAACATTGGCCCAATAATCAATCAGGCCTATGAGATGTTTCATCTTGCACTTCAGCCCCTCAAGTTTAGGCCATTCTCATTGTCGGTGTTTTGTGTTGAAACATGATACGACCAGGTTCCTATCATACCCTCCCTCTTGAAAACGATTTGTCCTCAAATTGGACCACTTGCTCGCGAAAATTTTTTCAACGTCACGAATACCTTTGTTCATGAATCTGACAAAATAATTTCCAAGAAAATGAAAACCACTAACGGTTTGTAGGGAGAGTAGGTTATTTGCATACCCTCCCTCTTTAGTAGGATACCACTTCGAATTGTCACCTTTAGAAACAAGTGACCAAAAATCGTATTAGATAGTACCTCTCTTAGCCAATAAAAACCTTCTTTCCTCGGGAAGGTAATGTAGTTGAAACCCTTTAGCCAGATTAACGCAAAGGCAATTCTCGTTTTTAAAAGGGTCACCTTCACAAAGATAAGAGAAGTTAGTATCACCATGGATAATGGACTGAAAAGAACTTCTCGAATTGTTATTCACATATGATTTGATTCCTGGTTCAAAAACATAACTCGAACTTACCTTTTTGGGTAGGAATATGTATCTCATGTACATCCAAAAAATTGTTCAAGGAATGGTTTTATATCATGATCACAACCGCTAAGTTTCGTTCCTTGAGTCAATGACCAAACATCAATCAAAAATGGATTAGTCGTATGAAATTCAATATGCTGGTTTAGCCCACAAAACGAACCATAACAAATTCCAAGTTTAAAAATGAGAGTTTGATTATTTATGCCAAAATGTAGCAACGGTTTCGTTAAATCAAACACGCTAAACCAATAGGAGTTTTGCGTCCACAGTAACAAACATTCAAACCTCTTTACATGCTTCAAAACAGATTTGTAAAAACTCGAGGATTTCAAATGGGGCAATAAATAAGTCACATAATTACCACAATCAAACAAATTGAGATTTTTACATGATAATTCATTTTCATACCTAACCGAGTTTTGCATTTGCCGAATAAATGTTAGTCCACCTTCACACTTTGCAACACAATGATTTTTGTTAGAAAAACTTGTCTTACCATCATTTGAAACATCAAAATTAATCAAAGAATGGCAGTTGACGATATCATCCACATAATCACAAGCATCCGAATAAGTTGGAGGAGATTGAAATGCTTTAGAGCACCTACCTTCCTTACCTTGTTTGATCAATCGAAATCGCCTCTCATCGGAAGGTAATTAAGATGGAACTTGCTAATCAAATTTTCAGGAACCTGGAAAGAAACAACACGAGAAAAGGTCTCATTAGGGTTAGTAAACAAATTCCTCACTTTTTCTTGTTTGCTTGCCTCTTTTTTTCTCATTTCTTTTTCCCTTTCAATTTTCTCTTTTTCCTCACAATTTTTTTCAATTTCAATCTCGTCTTCTTTTTTCTCACTCTCATTTTATTTCTCGTTTTCTTTCTTTTTTTCAATATCTTTTTCTTGTTCTTCTTTTTCAATTTCTTTTTTCTTTTTCACTTTCTTTTTCTTTTTCTTTTTCTTCTTTTTCTATTTTATTACAACGTGAGGATGTTACAAAAGAATCAAAAAGGTAATTGCTTGGCTCAAAGAAAGAGAAAATATTCTCGTAGGTTTCTCGATCAATTTTTTGGGAACGATCCTTCGGTAGGGGCTTCTTTGTAGGCGTACGAATGATAACTCATACTTTCTCGAGAAGTCTCAAACTCAGATTCTTCTTTTTGTTATCTCGAATTTCTTGACAAGTAGGAATCCCGGTAAGAATTTCTTTGCAAATGGTCATCGAAGATGGATCTTCGAGATGGTTGTGACTCCGTTTCTCGACTTGTTGGAGTTTTCTTCCGTCGGGTTATTGCTCGAGGTGCTTGATTGTCTTGAATTGGCTTAATTTTACGGTCGAGCATGCTTTCCATTTCTTCCAAAAAATATTGAAAATTAAAAGCGAAAAACTCTTCTCGAGACATTATCATCTACTGAAAGAAGTAATGTTAAAAAGAACAAAAACAGAAAATTTAAATACCTCACCACAAACCTCACTAAAATCACTCGGAAAGAAAAATTCACTCCACTCGTGTTTACACTCAAAATCGACTTTTTCTACTCTTGAATGGACTCACCACTCTCTTGCCTTTTTCCACTCGACCTCTCTCTCGTAATCTCGTATGTCGTCTCAAAAGACCTATTTGCTTGCTTGGGCCGGCTTCAAAATGGTTAACAAGGGATAAAAAATGAGCGGGTGTAGGGTACGCTGAACAAAAAGAAATATTGGGTATGTGTGGCATTGGGGTGGAAAGGATGATACCAAATGATGGTAGTATGATGTTGATGATCGGGGTAGAAGGCTGAAGGTAGAATGATGGCTTTGAAATCGGGAAAAAAAAAAGAGCTGAAAGAAGATAAACTTGCAAAAACTTTCACATTTTTTTTTGTTTTTTTACTCTAATACTTTTTTTTTCTTTTTTTTAACTTCGATTTCTTTTTGAATTTTCGTATTTTTTTCAACTATAATATGCTGAAATACAAGGAAAATAAATTACAACTTGAATTTTTTTTTTTGAATTTTTTTACTCTTTTTTTCAATATGAACCTACTTCAGCATCTTCACGAATCTCGGCGCTCCTTGTTTTAGTAGCTCTGATATCAAATGATGTGATCTGATCCAGGTTAATCGAGTCGTTTCACTTGTTTGCCCGATTGTTAACGAGGAGAATGTTCGTTGCATTGAAAATAAAAAATTTGGTTATGCGGAAGCTAACAAGATGGTTTTGGAATGGCAAGGGTTTTAGTAAGGATGAAATAGGTTCGGTTTAACATGACAAAAAGATAGGTAATTTGATGAAGTCATGGAAATGAAAAAGAGAACTTAACGGAAGAAAGATTCAACACTATATCATAGTGTCACCCCGTTTCTTATGTCGTTAAGGTGGCTGGATGGAGAAGTAGGATGAACGCCACACCAATGGAGTTGGTGATAAGTTCAAACAAGTCGGGAAGACGCCACTAGCAACGCTAGATAAGTCAAGCAAGACTTGTAAGAAATAGGAGAAGGTAAACTCACTCGAGAACAAAATGTTCATAAAATTTTATCAAAGTTCAAAATTCCTAAAAGTCTCCTTCAAAATGGCTGGTTACACATATTTATAAGGATAGAAAAACTAGCTGAAAGGTCACATCTTAATGTGCTAATTAAAACTGAAATTAAACTCAAGACTATAGATATTCTTGTAAAAATTTACTCCATGCTTGAATTCAATTTAATTCTACTTGAATGATTATCCTTAAATGCTTAAAATGTCTCTTGAGTTGTCCCTTGGCTAGCCGAAAAGACACCAGCAACTAAATGGTGTTTTGCATGCTTGTTTTCATCTTTAAATGAGCAAAAATTGCTGGTAGGTGAAAGAGGTTGCCGCTGAATTTAAGAGGAGTTAAAATCCTCCTTACAACACCTTAATTGAGGTATTAAACATCCCTTGTAATAGCCACTTCATTTGTAACCGAAAATCACCTAAAAAGTCACTTCAATTAAGTTGTAATAGCCTTGAAATGTAACGGTTGTGAGCTGAAGAGACACCTGCAATAAACACATTAAAATGAACTTATTAAACACTAATTAAACTCAAACACATTAAACACTTGACTTTAGTAAATGAACTAAAAGTAAAGACATCAATTAATGCAGCAACTAGTTTAATTAAAGAAGCGAAATTAAATAAACTTAAACTCATGCTCCATTAAATTATCCTACTAACTAGATTAATTAAATAAGCATCTTATTAAATGAAGTTCAATAAAACACTTATTAATTAAAGTAAGATGAGTTGAAAAATGTCCAACAACTTATTTATTAAATTAAGATGCTTAAATGCATGGTTTGAAATGCAAACTAAATGAACAAATGGAAGACTTAATTTAATGATGTAAACTTAAACTAATATGGGAGTTACATAATGCATGTCATTATTTATGACACATACTTAACTAGCATGGAAGTTACATAATGCATAACTTTATTAAATGCAGAACACACAAAGTGCAAATCTAAAATTAAAAGTATGCAAACTTATTAATTTAAATAAAACTATATTAAATTAAAAAGTCCTTAAAACATTAGCCCAATATTCAATCAGGCCTATGAGATGTTTCATCTTGCACTTCGGCCCCTCAAGTTTAGGCCATTCTCGTTGTCGGTAGTTTGTGTTGAAACATGATAGACCAATTTCGTATCATAATCCGAAAGGTATTGAAGCTGGAGCTTGTCGATTGGATCTTCAGAAACCAAGAAAGATGAAACAAGAGAAGGAACCACGAAATGGTTAGTAAAAACACTCCTCATTGCCACACCAGGTTGGTGATAAGTTCGGAAAGAGTTCAGTTGACGCCACTAGCACACTAGATAAGTCAATTCGAGACTCACACAAAATATGAGAGGGAAAACCTCACAAGAACAAAAGTTCATAAAATTTTATCAAAGTTCAAAAGTTCTAAAAGTCCCTTCAAAATGACTGGTTACACATATTTATAAGGATAGAAAAGTTAGCTGAAAGGTCACTTCTTAATTTGCTAAGTAAAACTGAAATTAAACTCAAGCCTCTTGATATTCTTGTAACAATTTACTCCATGCTTGAATTCACTTTAATTCTACTTGAATGATCATCCTTGAATGCTTAAAATGTCTCTTGAGTTGTCCTTGGCTAGCCGAAAAGACACCAGCAACTAAATGGTGTTTTGAATGCTTGTTTTCATCTTTAAATGAGCAAAAACTGCTGGTAGGTGAGAGAGGTTGCTTCCGAATTTAAAAGGAGTTAAAATGCTCCTTAAAACTCCTTAATTGAGGTATTAAACATCCCTTGTAACAGCCACTTCATTTGTAACCGAAAATCACCTAAAAAGTCACTTCAATTAAGTTGTAACAGCCTAGAAATGTAACGGTTGTGAGCTGAAGAGACACCTGCAATAAACACATTAAAATGAACTTATTAAACACAATCAAACACTAATTAAACTCAAATACATTAAACACTTGACTTCAATAAATGAACTAAAAGTAAAGACATCAATTAATGCAGCAACTAGTTTAATTAAAGAAGCAAAATTAAATAAACTTAAACTCATGCTCCATTAAATTATCCTAGTAACTAGATTAATTAAATAAACATCTTATTAAATGAAGTTCAATAAAAACACTTATTAATTAAACTAAGTTGAGTTGAAAAAATGTCCAGCAACACATTTATTAAACTAAGATGCTTAAATGCATGGTTTGAAATGCAAACTAAATGAACAAATGCAAGACTTAATTTAATGATGCAAACTTAAACTAACATGGTAGTTACATAATGCATTTCATTATTTATGACGCATACTTAACTAGCATGGAAGTTACATAATGCATAACTTTATTAAATGAAGAACACACAAAGTGCAAATCTAAAATTAAAAATATGTAAACTTATTAATTTAAATAAAACTATATTAAATTAAAAAGTCCTTAAAACATTGGCCCAATAATAAATCAGGCCTATGAGATGTTTCATCTTTCACTTGGGCCCTTCAAGTTTAGGCCATTCTTGTTGTCGGTGGTTTGTGTTGAAACATGATACGACCAAGTTCGTATCAACTTGATAGTAAAATTTATATGGAAATCTCTGAAGGATTTAAAATCCCAAAAAGATATAGAGTTTCTTGAGAAAATTGTTCGATCAGATTAAAGAAAAGTTTATATGGAATAAAACAATCTAGACGTACGTGGTTCAATCGTCTTAATGAATACTTGTTAAAAGAATGTTACAAAAATGATCCAATTTGTCCATATATCTTTAAAAAAAGGTTTGGATCAGATTTTGTGATAAATGTAACACCCCCTTACTCGTATTCAACGCCAGAACAGGGTACGAGGCATTAGCAAACTTATACACCAACAATTAATCAATAGCAAGACTTAACTCGAAATTAAACCTTTTTGTAACATCTCTTAAACAAGCATACTAGGCTCAAATCACACATTAGAAACTGTCGGGATCAAATTGAACCCCTTTGAAACTCTCTAGAAAATCTTAAAAAAAATTTCACTAAGTAGTCCACATGCCCGTGTGGAGGAAGCGGCACGCCCGCGTGACATATCATGAAACACCCCACACTCGGCCCACGAGCCTGGACCGGATCTGGTATGTTCCTCGATGTAAACCGGTTCAAAATTCTTCAGTTACTTTGAAAGCGTGTGTTTTGAAGATAGTTTGTTTGTGGGTTGGGCTCGAGTTGAAAACAAGTTTATTTTATATTGAAAACCCATTTATTTCGGTGACAAAACATTTAAAGTTTATTTTAATTAAATTTACTTAATCTTTAAATAACATAAATCCGTAACATAATAATTAAAACAACAATAAAATCATCACTATGGCCTTATTACATAAAACAAAACCCAAAATAAAATTTGTAGAGTACTTAATTAAAATAAAATGTCCAAATTAAATAAAACTTTAAAGTGAGCATGGCCACCACAAGTTCTGTAGTCCAGTCCATCACTTGTTCATCACACGAAACATGTTCCCACAGCAGGGTGAGTCAACAGACTCAATGTGTAACCAACACTAAAATTTAATAGATTTAGGCATACCATACATATCATGTTCACATAATAATTCAAGATAATGATGCAACCCAACCCAAACCTAGATGCCATCCGCTACACATCCCCGTACCAACACGCACACAGTAGGGACTATTAAGTCAACCCTCCATCCGCTACACACCATCGAAGGCAGTCGCTGCAGTCGACATGCTCATCGCCCATATAAAATTCGTGGCATAGCCACCAGATTAAATAATTGTGTCATGAGACATCACGTTCAAATATTGTAACCCAAGTTACCACATTCAGATAATGTGACTGAAGTCACCACATTCAGATAGTGAGACCGTAGTCACCACTTTCAGTTCCCCTTTTTCATATAACCCGAATGCCCCATATTATTCATTTCATGCATATCATACTTAAATCCACATTTATGTCACTTTTCATATGTTAAATATAACATATTTCGTAATCCTAGTAGGAGTAGGAAAGTACCTGAGTACTTTGTACCGTAACACGGTACCTTAGCCATATTCACATTCTTATAAACATGCACATATTAAATATTGCCATAAACATATTAAGAATTAGTGTGGAATACACACCTGATTTGCTTAGTGATTCACTGAAATCTCGAAATCTGATCTACTGCCTTAGATCTCAAGTTCCTACATTTGATTAATCACTTACTATTTAGTAAAAGCCTATTTAGTCATAAGACTAAATCCCGAAGGATTATTGCAACCAAAACTTACCTTGTTGCCGATTGAATTAAAAATAAAATCCCGAAAACTTGTATTCTTCCCCTTTGAAATCGGCTAATCACTAGATCCCTTGAATCAGTTAGTTTTCGGTTAAAACAAATAGATCTAAGTACTTAAGATAGGGCCTTGGCCGAATATGTGAGTACACTTACCTTGAAATTCTCAAATCCCGAAAAGTATCCCTTGCCTCAGATGTCTGTCGAAATACCCATACACCTATGTTAGATTCGATTCCAACATTAAACCATCATAGATGGCCCTTGGCCGAATGTAAATCCTGACTTACCTTGGATCCTTGAATTCCGAAAGATCCCTCCTTGGAGTCGACAGTTGCAGAACCCCGAAACACTCCTTATAATTTCAGCCACAAAATAATAATGATATTAGTTCCTATGTTGCGGCTTAAAGAAGATAATAAATTAATGACCATAAAATTCATACCATTAATATTGAATTCGACAGCACCTAAGCTTGAAGCCACTTGAGATATTCGGCTATGGCCTTAAAAGGCTTACTTCCGGCTTTTGGAGGGATTAGAAGGAAAAGAGAAGGAAGAATAAAGATGGAGGATTCGGCTAGAACACAAGGTATTTTGGCTTTGGCTAACAAAAGAAGAATAAAAAAGGAAATTGAGAGAAAGGAGAATCTTAAGAAATTCGGCAAAGGAAGAGTGAATGAATGAATGGCCTCTTTTCCTCTAGTAGCAGAAATTACTAGTTAGAGTCCTTTACTTGGCCACCACTCTTCCTTATTTTGATAGCTTTATCCCTTGAATTATCACTTTATTCAAATTAAAAGAATTTAATCCAACAATTATCTCTTGAAAATAATGATAAATACATCTCTTATTTATCCCTTATTTATCCACTAATTATAAAAGAATAAAAGCTCCTAGAATTTAGCCATGTGTCATCCACCTCTCTACTCCTTGTAGCAAAATAAAACTTTTATTTTTAGCTTCCCAAGTGACTCGAACCAGGCCCAATTGCACTGCTTGTGGCGTCACTCCTTTGGGCTTTAAGTGGTATCTTGAGGCTACTTTTCCAAGCTGTTTGTGTGTCAAATTCCTCTTATTAATTTTCTTAAGGCCACCTTGCCTTAGTTTCCTCTTTTAAACTTAACATTTCCATACATTTCGGGTTTCCAAAATGTTCACTTTCCTCTTTTAACTTAAGTTTCCAAAATGTTCACTTTCCCTTTTAACTTAACATTTCCAAGTTTCCAAAAATGTTCATAATACATTCATAACACATAAGACATGTCATTTCGTACAATTAAACTGAAAATGCATAGGCCCTTTTTCAGGATGTTACAGTTCTACCCCCTTAAAATAATTTCATCCTCGAAATTTCCTAGCTAAAATAATTGAGGGTATTGCTGTCGCATTGCCTCTCTGTCTCCCACGAAGCTTCTTCCGATCCATGATTGCGCCACAACACTTTGACTAGAGGAATTGACTTCCTCCGTAATATTTTCACGTCTCATTCCAAGATCTGAATTGGCTCCTCCTCGTAGGATAAGTCTAGCCTTAGCTCCACTTCTTCAACTGGTACCACATGAGATGGATCCGATCGATAACGACGTAGCATGGACACATGGAATACGTCGTGCATCTGCTGCAACTCTGGTGGCAACTCTAGCTGGTATGCCACTGGTCCAACTCGCTTCAACACTCGATAGGGTCCTATAAATCTTGGGCTTAGCTTTCCTTTCTGACCGAATCTCATCACCTTTTTCCAAGGCGAAACCTTTAAGAATACTTTGCCTCCCACATTGAATTCAATTTCCTTCCGTTTAAGATCTGCGTATGACTTCTGTCTATCAGATGCTTCCTTTAACCATGCACGAATAATCTCAACTTTCTCTTCAGATTCTGCCACTAACTCGGGTCCCAAAACTCGACGTTCTCTCTATCCCATCCAACATGTAGGAGTCCGACACTTTCGACCATACAGCGCTTTGTATGGTGCCATTCGAATACTTTCCTGATAGCTGTTGTTGTAGGCAAACTCTGCTAAAGGCAAATATTCCTCCCAACTTCCTCTGAACTTCATCACACAGCCCCTCAACATATCCTCCAACACTTGGATTACCCATTCAGATTGCCCGTCCGACTGTGGATGAAAAGCCGTAGTGAAATCCAACTTAGTGCCTAAAGCTTGATGAAGTGCCTCCAAAACCGAAGCGTAAATCTTGGGTCTCTATCTAAAATGATAGACACCGCACTCCATGTAACCTCACAATTTACGCCACATATAATTTGGCCAATTTCAAGAGAATAATCAACCCTTAGGGATAAAGCGCGGACTTGGTCAAGCGGTCCACTATTACCCATACCGAGTCCTTCTTAGTAGGCGTGAGGGAAACCCGATGTGAAGTCCATGGTAATTCTTCCCACTTCCATCTGCGGAATCTCGATTGGCTAAAGCAATCCCGATGGAACTTGGTGTTCAGCCTTAACTTGCTGACATGTCAGACATTTTCCCACGAATTCAGTAACTTCCCGATTAAGATCAGGCCACCAAAATTGTTCTCTTAGATCTCTGTACAACTTAATACCTCCGGGATGCATAGCATAAGGGCTACTATGCGCTTCCCGAAGAATCCTCTGTCTTAACTCCTCGTCCCCCGGCATACAGACCTTTCCTTTGAAGCACAATACTCCCTCATCACTAACACTATAGTCCTTTAACTCTCCATTCTGTGCTTGCTGTAGCTTAGCACTTAGGTCCTCATCAGCCAACTGTCCCTCTTTCACCTCATTCAACCACGTCGGCTTGACTTGCAATTCTGCCAGCAGACTTCCATCATCATATAAACTCAAGTGTGTGAACATTGCCCTCAGATCCGACACAACCTTCCGGCTTAGGGCATCCGCCACTACATTCGCCTTGCCCGGGTGATATTCTATCGAACAGTCATAATCCTTCAATAACTCCACCCACCTTCGCTGCCTCAAGTTCAACTCCTTCTGAGTCAACAGATACTTAAGGCTCTTGTGGTCTGTGTAGATCACTAACCTTTCTCCATAGAGATAGTGCCTCCACACCTTAAGGGTGAAAACCACTTGCCAATTCCAAGTCATGGGTTGGGTAGTTAACCTTATGTGGCCTTAACTGCCGAGATGCATATGTGACTACCTTTTCATCTTGCATCAATAGCCAACCCAAACCTGTATGGGAAGCGTCACAATACACCGTGAATTCCTTTCCTACCTCTAGCTGAATCAATACTGGAGCTTCCGTTAAAACCTTCTTAAGCTTCTCAAAGCTCTCCTGCTACTTATCTGACCATACAAAGGGTACTTCCTTCCTCAATAACTTTGTCAAAGGCGCGGCTATAGACGAGAACCCTTCCACGAACCTTCTGTAATAGCCTACCAAACCTAAGAAACTTTGGATCTCAGCCACGGACCTAGGTGGGTTCCAATCCAACACCACTTCGATCTTCCTAGGATCCACTCTTATTCCCTCTGCGGATACCACATGCCCTAAGAACGCCACCTCCTTGAGCCAAAATTCACACTTGCTGAATTTGGCATAGAGTTTCTTCTCCCTTAACACTTGCAGCACAACTCGGAGATGCTCATCATGCTCCTCTTTAGTCTTGGAGTACACCAAAATATCGTCGATGAACACGACGACGAACCTATCCAAGTAAGGTTGAAAAACTCGGTTCATCATATCCATGAACGCGGCTGGAGCGTTCGTCAACCCAAACGGCATTACTACAAACTCAAAATGGCCGTATCTTGTCCTAAAAGTTGTCTTATGGATATCTACCTCCTTCACCTTCAACTGATGATATCCAGACCTCAAGTCTATCTTTGAGAATACTGCGGCCCCTTTCAGCTGATCAAACAAGTCATCAATCCTTGGCAAAGGATACTTGTTCTTAATGGTCAGCTTATTTAACTGACGGTAATCTATGCACATACGCATTGTTTCGTCTTTCTTCTTTACAAACAGGACCGGTGCTTCTCATGGAGACACACTGGGTCAAATGAACCCACGATCCAGTAATTTTTGGATTTGAGCCTTGAGCTCCACTAACTCCTTTGGCGCCATTCGGTATGGAGCGATTAACACAGGAGCTGTTCCCGGTAACAAATCTATTCCAAATTTCACCTTCCTATCTGGGGGTATTCTTGGTAATTCCTCCAGAAATACGTCTTTAAAGTCCTTTACTATTCTAACACCACTAACTCCCCCTTCTTTTGCGTCTACAGCACTGACGAAAGCTAGAAATGCCTTGTACCCTTTCCTAACCATTTTCTCAGCCTTCAACGCCGAAACTACGTTAGACATGTAGTTTCTTCTTTCTCCGATCACTAACACTACTTCATCCTCCGGGGTCTTTAGTTCCATTCGTTTAGCCGCACAATCCAACACGGTTCGGTGCTCTACTAGCCAGTCCATTCCAAGTATGAGTTCAAACTCCCCAAAGGGTAGTTCCATTAAGTCAGCCCAAAAGTTCACTCCCTGAATCTCTAGGGGTACATTCCGAAAGATCTTATCCACCACTACAGTTTGGCCTAATGGGCTTATTACAATCATCTGCCTATCCGAAAGTTCAAAGTCTAAGCCTAGTGTTTCCACTAAACTATATGCAACATAAGAATGGGTCGAGCCCACATCAATTAAGGCATAATAAGGCTTGCCATAAATAAGGAACGTACCGGTTATAACATCCGGTGCGTCACCATCCTCCTCCGGTGAACTATATAAACCAAACCTGGCTGCCTTGCCTCAGTGTTAGCAGTACCTCTGCCTTGTGTTCCACGTCCTCTGCCAGCACCATTACCTCTGTTATTCGAACCACAACCTCGTTGAGGCTGCTGTCCTCCTCTACCAGCCTGATTAACATTCTGAGCTGCTGATCGACTTTCATCTGGTTTCTTAGGACAATCTTTGAGCATATGGTCCTTGGACCCACACCTAAAACATCCTCCCGTCTGAGCCTGCTGCTCGACACCAATAGCTAAGGGTGGTGGTGGTGGTGGTAACTCATTGTCTGACCCTTGACCCGATCTAACGGGTTCTGACACAGCCATTCTTCCTCTACCACGTCCATGATGATCGCGTCCTCTAGAACTCATATCTAACGATGCGTTTTAATCTGATTTAAGAAAGTTTTATGAATTAGCCCTTATTCCACTGATTATCCACGACAAAATTTTATGAAAAGAATTTTAAGAGTGGTTCTTTCGTATTCATACATGCACACAGTCTTTACATTTATACATCCATCAAACAATTATGAACTTTCGTTCATTCAGAGAAATGTTGTAGTTTTCATTGTTGTTGTTTTTCCACTACCTAGGGGTATTTTCGTAATTTGCCCTACAGGGGTATTTTCGTAATTTGTCAAAATAAGGTTCCTTGGTGATCTTTGTCAATAAGGGTATTTTGGTAATTTTGAAATCCGGGGTATTTGAAAATTTTGAAATTACAGGGGTATTTTAGTAATAAACCAGGGTAAATTTATAAATCTTAATAAATCAATGATATTTCAAAATTTGCAAAACTTGAGGGTTCTTTTTGAGAATTTATTTTCCAAATTGGTGCTGTTGCAAAAATTTTGAAAATAAGGGGTCGTTCTGGTAATTTTGTAACTTAGGGGCAATTTCGTAATTTTCCAAAATCAAGGTATTTTGATATTTTGCAATTTAGGGTTTTTGAACATTTTATTAAGTAATGAAATTTTGATAAGAGTTGTGGGTATTTTGAAAATTTCATAAACCAATGGCATTTTTGTAATTTTACCACTAGGGGCATTTTAGTAATTTTCATAAATCAGAATTTTTTTCGAAAAATTGTGTGGAAAAAAATAGTTTTCACAAATTAAAGAAAATGATTTTAAGAGTTTTAAAATTAGGGTTCTTAAAAAACATGGCTAGTTCCTTTCGGGTTTTAGTTATTGGGTTTAGCTTTATGACCGAGTCTTCTTGGTCGGGGTGAACCAAAGCTACGCACTGGTAGGATTCGAGTGGAGAGGAGGTGAGTCACTAGGAATTGCTTAAATACCGAGCTCTTAGGATCCAATCCTAAACATGCGCATGAGGAGTTACCACACCCTAACTCGGTTGACTTAGCCATTGGTTTGTTTAGTTAGGCATTTAAGTCTTATGTAGTAGTTGGGGTAGACTAGTCCTAGGGTTCAAGTACCTATCATTCTATTCTACGTTCCATTCCTTTTCTACCCTTCTATAAATCACATAATCACACAGATGGTTGGGGTACTTACCGGTGGATCATGGTTGGAGACTTAGGTGCCATGCCATCAAACCGCCTATTTTCGAAATACTTCCATAAAACTCATTTGGGCTAGATTTGAAAACGTTTTGGGCCTTAGACCACAGCCGAAAGTTTAAAAGCGGGCTCGATACCAAATCGAAACACCACTTTTACCCACGAGCACAGGATGGATCTGTATGTTCCTCGATGTAAACGGTTCAAAATTCTTGATTACTTTGAAAACTATGTGTTTTGAAGATAGTTTATTTGTGGGTTGGGCTCGAGTTGAAAACAAGTTTATTTTATATTGAAAACCCATTTATTTGGTGACAAAACATTTAAAGTTTATTTTTAATTAAATTGACTTAATCTTTAAATAACATAAATTTGTAACATAGTAATTAAAACAACAATAAAATCATCACTATGGCCTTATTACATAAAACAAAACCCAAAATAAAATTTGTAGAGTACTTAAATAAAATAAAATGTCCAAATTAAATAAAACTTTAAGCTGAGCATGGCCACCACAAGTTCTACCGTCCCGTTCCATCACTATTCATCACCTGAAACATGTTCCCACAACGGGGTGAGTCAACAGACTCAATGTGTAACCAACACTAAAATTTAATAGATTTAGGCATACCATATATATCATGTTCACATAATAATTCAAGATAATGATGCAACCTAACCCAAACCTAGATGCCATCCGCTACACATCCCCGTACCAACCTGCACACCGTGGGGACTACTAAGTCAACCCTCCATCCGCTACACAACATCGAAGGGAGTTGCTGCAGTCGACGTGCTCATCGTCCATATAAAATTCATGACATAGCCACCAGATTAAATAATTGTGTCATGAGACACCACATTTAGATATTGCAACCGAAGTTACCACATTCAAATAATGTGACCGAAGTCACCACATTCAGATAGTGAGACCGTAGTTACCACTTTCAGTTCCCCTTTTTCATATAACCCGAATGCCCCATATTATTCATTTCATGCATATCATACTTAAATCCACATTTATGTCACTTTTCACATGTTAAAAATAACATATTTCATAATCCTAGTAGGAGTAGGAAACGTACCTGAGTACTTTGTACCGTAACACAGTACCTTAGCCATATTCACATTCTTATAAACATGCACATATTAAATATTGCCATAAACATATTAAGAATTAGTGTGGAATACACACCTGATTTGCTTAGTGATTCACTGAAATCTCAAAATCTGATCTACTGCCTTAGATCTCAAGTTCCTACATTTGATTAATCACTTACTATTTAGTAAAAGCCTATTTGGTCATAAGACTAAATCCCGAAGGATTATTGCAACCAAAACTTACCTTGTTGCCGATTGAATTAAAAATCAAATCCCGGAAACTTGTATTCTTCCCCTTTGAAATCGGCTAATCACTAGATCCCTTGAATCAGTTAGTTTTCAGTTAAAACAAATAGATCTAAGTACTTAAGATAGGGCCTTGGCCGAATATGTGAGTACACTTACCTTGAAATTCTCAAATCCCGAAAAGTATCCCTTGCCTCAGATGTCTGTCGAAATACCTATACACCTATGTTAGATTCGATTCCAACATTAAACCATCATAGATGGCCCTTGGCTGAATGTAAATCCTGACTTACCTTAGATCATTGAATTCCGAAAGATCCCTCCTTGGAGTCGACAATTGTAGAACCCCGAAACACTCCTTATAATTTCGGCCAAAAATAATAATGATATTAGCTCCTATGTTGCGGCTTAAAGAAGAGAATAAATTAATGACCATAAAATTCTTACCCTTAATATTGAATTCGACAGCACCAAAGCTTGAAGCCACTTGAGATATTCGACTATGGCCTTAAAAGGCTTACTTCCGGCTTTTGGAGGGATTAGAAGGAAAAGAGATGGAAGAATAAAGATGGAGGATTCGGCTAGAACACAAGGTATTTCGGCTTTGGCTAACAAAAAGAAGAATAAAACTATAGGAAATTGACAGAGAGGAGAATCGCTTAAGAAATTTGGCAAAGGAAGAGTGAATGAATGAATGGCTGTTTTCCTCTAGTAGCCGAAATTACTAGCTAGAGTCCTTTACTTGGCCACCACTCTTCCTTATTTTGATAGCTTTATCCTTGAATTATCACTTTATTCAAATTAAAAGAATTTAATCCAACAATTATCTCTTGAAAATAATGATAAATAAATCTCTTATTTATCCCTTATTTATCCACTAATTATAAAAGAATAAAAGCTCCTAGAATTTAGCCATGTGCCGTCCACCTCTCTACTCCTTGTAACAAAATAAAACTTTTATTTTTAGCTTCCCAAGTGACTCGAACCCAGGCCCAATTGCACCTGCTTGTGGCGTCACTCACTGGGCTTTAAGTGGTATCTTCAGGCCATTTTTCCAAGCCTATTTGTGTGTCAAATTCCTCCTATTAATTTTCTTAAGGCCACCTTGCCTTAGTTTCCTCTTTTTAAACTTAACATTTCCATACATTTCCAGGTTTCCAAAATGTTCACTTTCCTCTTTTAACTTAAGTTTCCAAAATGTTCACTTTCCTCTTTTAACTTAAGTTTCCAAAATGTTCACTTTCCTCTTTTAACTTAACATTTCCAAGTTTCCAAAAATGTTCATAATACATTCATAACACATAAGACATGCCATTTCGTACAATTAAACCGAAAATGCATGGACCCTTTTCAGGATGTTACATATCACACGCCCGTGCTCTACACCCATGTGGAATTAATTCTCAAATCGAACCTATAGGGGCTTTCACACGGCCAGACACATGCCCGTGTCCATAGCCCATGTCCCTCACACAGCCTCGACACGCCCGTGTCGTAGCCTGTGTGCCAAAACCTTGGCATTCTATTTCAGACATCATTACCCCATAAATGTCACACGGCTAAGGGACACCCCTGTGTCCTTCAGCCGTGTGGCGAATTAAATTCCTAATTTCAGGTGCAAACTTCACACTACCTGGGCACGCGCCCATGAGGCAGACCATAGGTCACTCATGGCCTAGACACACGCCCGTGTGTCTACCCATGTGGACAAATTCTAGGCTATTTTCCAAGCCATCTTGCTACCCTCACATCCACACATTCATGCAACATCACATATCATTCATTTATAACACTTAATTTCTCATTTGATCCAAGATAACCATACTAGCTTCGCATACACAAGAGAGCGTTATCACTAGCATAACTATAACCGGCATAAGCCATCATCCGTGGCTATACATAATCGATCCTTCAACCGTTTTAGGCCAACGCATTTGACTACATTAACTATGACTTAATTAATCAAAAGATAAGATTCCTATACTTGCCATATCCCAAAAAGACTTGAAACTTATACCCAAATGATTGTGCGATAGTGTGAAAGCATCTCCGGTGATCTCTAACCCGAGCTAGTTAAGTTAAACTATAAGAGATAGGAAAGGAAAATGAGTAAACAATAACGCTTAGTAAGTTCATATGAAAATAATAATCAACTATTGACATTCATTTATTTTACTCAACCACAAGGGTATTATAATGAGATTTACAATTAAGCTCATGGTTACCCACTCAATCATTCATAATGCTTACTCATTCCAAACCTTCACATATCATAAACACATATTATAAAACATTATTCACCTTTACTTGCACTTATACCCTGCATTTATCACCACAATGTCACATATAATTTCACTTAGTCAAGCTTCTCGATAACACCTCTTAATAATAATAAATACTCAGTGGTTTCGCACAAAGCCCACCATATAATAATTAATAAGGTGGTATCGTACACAGCCCACCATTAATACTAAACACGATGGTATCGCACACAGCCCATCGATAACAAATAATAGGTGGTATCGCACACAGCTCATAGCTAACAAATAATAAGGTGGTATCGCACATAGCCCACCATTGGTTTCACTTTCACGGATATTTATTCACATCCATTTTCCTATTTTGAATGTTCATCCGAGGATTTCCTCACTCTCTATCATTTTTAATAGATCTCTAGAATAGTTATACGCAATCATGCAATGCTTTAATGAGTAAAACATATGCAATAAAGAATGCATCATTTACACTAGGGGTGAGCATTCGATCGAATCGAATCGAATCGAAAAATTTCGAGTTAATCGAGTTTTCGAATCGTATTTTATCATCCTAACTTAATTTAAAATTTTTTCGAATCGAGTCGAGTGAGACGAAATTCGAATCGAATCGAATCGAATATATTTGTTCGAGTTAAATTTTAAAAAATGACTTTAGTGTTGTTTATTTTATGTAATTTTTAAAAATAATTTTCTTTAAATTTTTAAAACATGATCATACAATAAAAATTGAGGTAAATAAGTGAATAAATAAAATCTTAAAATTTAAAAAAATAAAAAATTGATTTGGGGTTTAATTTGGGAGAGAAAGATGAATTGGGTTGGGAACTTAGGATTTAGGAAAAAAATTTGAAATTTGAGTCTTTGATGGGCATGGGAGAAATGGGTAAAAGCCTAAAATTTAAAAAAATAAAAAATATAATTTATATTCGGTTTATTGAATTATTGAATTATTCAATTTGAAAATTCAACTCGATTCGAACTCGAAATTGAAACTCAAAATTGAGTTGATTCGATTAACTCGATTAACTTCGATTAACTCGATTGAATAATTCGAAATTCGAATTTTTTTTCGAATTTTTCGAATCGAATCGAGTTTTGTTCACCCCTAATTTACACATAAACTTACTATGGATCCATCATATATCGAAATCACTTCATATGATTTCTGGGTACATACCTGTACCACTCATGTCATATCCACATGCTTCCTTATTTTCAACATACCAGTTGTGAAACACCCCGAACCCGGCCCAAAAGCATGACCGAATTTGATATGTTCCTCGAGTAAAACTTTAACAAATTCTCGTTTAGTTTATTCAGAAAATATAATGGTTTCGAATAAAACAGATTAACTTAATGAGTGCGTTGAAATCGTTTTGTTAAATAAATTTGTATCTTCTTAAAACATTATTTTAAGAGAAAATTATAAGTTAAAAGAAAACCAATTTTAATGAAAAACTTTTTATTATTATAGAAAAAACATAGGTGTCAAAAACAGTTTAAGTTATTTCTCGAAAAATATTTAATTATTTAGTAAATATTTGTTAAGTAGTGATTAAAAATCTAAAACGTAAAGTTTAAACAGTTTATAGCGGCCTTATTACAAAAATAACATAACCCAAAATAAATTCTAAGTAATAAAATTAAACTTAATATGTTTAATTAAGAGAAACTCCGAAATACTTTGTTGAGCATTGGCCACCACGTAGTCCTCGCTGACCCGATCCATCACGCTAAGAGTCACCTGAAACATATCCCATAAAAGGGTGAGTCATAGACTCAATGTGTAACATAACACCAAAAGCCCATTTGATCATAGCTATTAAACCCATTTAAGTCATATTTAGCCATAAGCCCATTTAATAGCACATATTAGATAAAAATCGATTTAATCACATGTATATATATATATATGAAATGCAAACCCGAGCCCACCTAAATATCCATCCGCTACACACCACCCGTACCTACCAATCACACCGTGGGGATTACTAAATTGACCCTCCATCCGCTACACACCATCGAAGGCAGTTGCTGCAGTCAACATGCACATCGCCCTTATAATTTTGTGGCATGACCACCAGATAATTGTGATCGAAATCACCGGATTCAAAATATGTGACCGAAGTCACCAGATTCACATATGTGACCGAAGTCATCGGATTCAAAATATGTGACCGAAGTCACCAGATAATGTGGTAAAAACCACCAGAACACTTCCCCTTCGTCAATATTACCCATATGCCCATGCACATACATATTAATCGGTTTTCATGCCATTTACCCCAAAATCATAGTAGAGTCATACTTATTTCATATTTATGCATATAGCAATATTAACGAAATATTGGGGGTAAACATACCTGAATATTCTATACCACTGAATGGTACCCGCAACCATTATCAAACATATTTTCTTACAAATCACATTTATTATAGATCTATGAGAATTTAGTAAATGTTACACACCTTATAACAGTGAGAACGATACCTTCCCGCTCGTCGACACCTAATTATTTATCACACTTGATTAGAACACACTAATACTTATAATCTACACTATTGATGAAAGATCTAATTCCTTACCCTCGGAATCTCGGACAACTGTTATATGTGGTTTCTCTCCGACAGATGGATCAAAACCCGATGACAACCCACGAACGAAAAGTGGCTCGGGTGTATGTACGACTTCAAATAAACGATCTTCGTTAGCAGAGGGTCCACAACCCGTTGGAAAATCTCGGATCCCCGATACAGCCCTTCGTTTGAAGTTTGAGGGTATAACAGAACCACCCCTCCTCCAAACACTCCTTACCGCTCTTTTCGAACCTATTTTGTTAGCCCCAAAATCTTACGTTTACGGGAAATAACCGATCGATTGAGTCCCCTATAATGAAATCGATTAGTAATCTTATCTAAAAACGATATAACCAAATATGATAATCCTTACCTTGAATGATCCCGAATGATCTCTCCTTAATCGCTGGCTACAAAATGAGTCCTTAAAATCCCCTTCAATGATTCGGTCAAAGGAGAAAAATAAGAGAAATAGATTTTCTAAAATCGGCTATTCTAAAAGAAAATAAAGAGAACGATTGATAGAAAATCCTTACTCGTAATACGGAGATTGATTCACCCTTACTTGAACTATTAGAAGATTCGGCCTTATCAATTTAGAAGAAAAGAAATGGTGATTTCGGCTTTGACAAAGAGAAAAGAAAAATATAGTGTTTTTGGCTATGGTGGTTTTGGGTTTTTAACAAAAGAAAAGAAAGAATAAGATTAAAATGGAGGATGGTTCGGTTTTAACAAAAGAGAAGAAAAAGAATGGTGGTTTTGGTTATGGTAGAAGATGGTTTTGGTTGAGAGAAAGAAAAAGAAAAGAGAAAGGAAGAGAAAGAAAGAAAATGAGAATGTCCTTTGGTGCTAATATGATTCGGCACTAGAGAGGAAGAAAAGAAAGAGAATTGTCTTCTAAAATTCTTTGGTGTTTTTCGCAATGAGGAAAAGAGAGAAAAATGATCTTTGATATTTTGGTATTTTCGGTTACAAAGAGGAGAGAATGAAGATATGTTTTGGAGAAAGGAAATTAAAGGACTACTCAGAACCGAAATGGTAAAATTCAAATGACTAAAAGAGAAGAAAGAGGTTTATCTTTTGTATAATATGCATTTGGCTAAGAGACAAAGTTTGGAGAAAAGGAAAAGATGCACAAATTGGTTAAAGTTTTGGCTAACTTTCACCCCTAATGCTATTGTAAAATTCGGCCAACACCTTGCCAACATGATCCCCCTTTTTCCTCCTCATTTTTTCCCTATCATCCCCTTGATTCCTATCATAATTAAACCAATCCCTCTTAGCCCTTATGTCATCTAGGTTCATGGTCAAATGACCATGGAAAAGATTCCAAAACATCTTCCACTCTTCATGCCCTTTGTCTCCTTATCCTTCCATAACCTCATGATTCCATACCATAACTTCTAACTTGCCTTTTTCCTATGGTCTACTATCCAAAAATAAAAGAAAGTCCATCCTTATTAGATAAGGCTTGGCCGACACTTATAGGAAAGAAAGCAAAAATTAAAATCCTTCCATTTGCTAGCTAGGAGATTCGAACCTCTCCCCTCATGCATTTACCCATGTGCCAACACCACCTTGCCAAATAACTTGTTATGCTTAAAACCTCATGCCAAATTTTCTTAAAGCCTATCTTGCTTAGTTCCATCTTAAGTATTAAAAATTTAATATTTCTCTAAGGCATTCTCTTACATACTGAAGCTCCTAAAACTTCCAAAGCACACTCAACTACACATAGGCATGCAACAACATACAATTAAGTTAAAAAAATGCATAGCCCCCTAATTCTGGATGTTACAGTTCTACCCCCTTAAAATAATTTCGACCCCGAAATTACCTGGCTAGAACAAGTGAGGGTATTGATGTCGCATCGCTTCCTCTGGCTCCCACGAAGCTTCTTCCGATCCATGATTACGCCATAATACTTTGACGAGAGGAACTGATTTTCTCCGTAACACCTTTACATCCCGTTCCAGAATTTGAATTGGCTCATCTTCATAAGACAAATCTGGTCTTAATTCCACCTCCTCAACTGGCACTACATGAGATGGATCCGACCGGTAATGACGTAACATTGAAACATGGACCACATCATGCATTTGCTTCAACTCCGAAGGCAATTCTAACTGATATGCCACAGGTCTGACCCGCTTCAAAACCCGATAAGGTCCTATGAACCTGGGACTTAACTTTCCTTTGCGACCAAATCTCATCACCTTTTTCCAAGGTGAAACCTTTAGGAATACTTGATCCCCCATAGCAAACTCTATTTCCTTCTGCTTAAGATCTGCGTATGACTTTTGCCTGTTAGATGCTTCCTTTAACCGAGCCTGAATTACCTTAACCTTTTCTTCCGATTCAGCCACTATTTCTAGACCCAAAATATGGCGTTCCCCTAGTTCTGTCCAACACATAGGAGTGCGACACTTTCGTCCATATAGTGCTTCATACGGTGCCATCTGAATACTGGCTTGGTAACTGTTGTTGTACGGAAATTCTGCTAAAGGTAAGAACTCCTCCCAACTTCCTCTGAAATCTATCACACTTCCTCTTAACATATCCTCTAAAACTTGAATTACTCGTTCAGACTGGCCGTCAGACTGTGGATGAAATACCATACTGAAGTCCAATCTGGTGCCCAAAGCCTGATGCAATGCTTTCCAAAATCGAGACGTAAACCTCGGATCCCTATCCGAAATAATCGACACCGGTACTCCATGCAATCTCACAATCTCAGCCACATACAACTTTACCAATTTCTGCAAAGAGTAATCAACCCGAACAGGGATAAAATGCGCAGATTTCGTCAATCGATCCACTATCACCCATACCAAGTCTTTCTTAGTAGGCGTAGGAGGAAGCCCACTAATAAAGTCCATAGTGATTCTCTCCCACTTCCACTGCAAAATCTTTATCGGTGAAGCAATCCCGAAGGTACTTAATGTTCAGCCTTGACTTGCTGACATGTTAAGCACTTTCCCACGAATTCTGTAACTTCCCGCTTAAGACCAGGCCACCAAAATTGATTTCGTAAATCTCGGTATAGCTTACTTCCTCCAGGATGCATAGCATATGGGTTACCATGCGACTCTTGAAGAATCTTTTACCTCAACTCCTGATCCCTCGGCATATAGATTTTACCTTTGAAACATAATACCCCATCGTTGTTAATACCAAAATCTTATAATTCCCCATTCTGTACCTGCCGTAGCTTTGCACCCAGATCATCGTCTACCAACTGTCTCTCTTTCACTTGACTCAACCATGTCGGCCTTACTTGTAATTCTGCCAACAAACTTCCATCATCATAAAGACTAAGATGTGCAAACATCGCCCGTAGATCTGACACCACTTTTTGACTTAGAGCGTTTGCCACCACATTCGCCTTGCCCGGGTGGTACTCAATAGAATAGTCGTAGTCTTTCAACAACTCTATCCACCTTCGCTGTCTCAAATTTAGTTTCTTCTGAGTCAGTAGATATTTCAGACTCTTGTGGTCCGTGTATATCACTGACTTTTCCCCGTATAAATAATGTCTCCAAACTTTAAGAGCAAAGACTACTGCTGCCAACTCCAAATCATGCATCGGGTAATTAACCTCGTGTGGTCTCAACTGCCAAGACGCATACGTAACTACCTTCCCATCTTGCATCAGAACACATCCTAATCCTGTGTGAGAAGCATCACAGTACACCACAAAATCCTTCCCCGCCTCAGTGAATCAAAATCGACTTGGTGAAAACCCTCTTAAGCTTCTCAAAGCTCTCTTCTTTGCTTATACGCCCATCTGAAAGGTACCTCCTTTCGTAACAATTTCGTTAAAGGTGTAGCTATCGATGAAAATCCTTCGACGAATCTTCTGTAGTAGCCTACTAATCCCAAGAAACTGCGAACCTCAGATACGGACTTGGGTGGTTTCCAATCTAGTACTGCCTCAATCTTCCGAGGATCCACCCTTATTCCTTCTACCGACACCACATGGCCTAAGAACACAACTTCCTTCAGCCAAAATTCACACTTGCTGAATTTGGCATAAAGTTTCTTCTCCCTTAAAACTTGCAACACTATTCGGAGATGCTTATCATGTTCTATCTCGGACTTAGAATACCCCAGGATGTCGTCTATGAATACCACGACGAACTGATCCAAGTAGGGTTGGAAAACCCGATTCATCATATCCATGAACGCAGCTGGGGCGTTCGTCAATCCGAACGGCATTACCAAAAACTCATAATGCCCATATCTTGTTCGGAAAGCTGTCTTATGGATATCCGCTTCTTTCACCTTAAGCTGATGATACCCCGACCTTAGATCTATCTTTGAGAATACAACAGCTCCCTTAAGCTGATCGAACAAGTCGTCGATCATCGGCAAAAGATACTTATTCTTGATGGTCAGCTTATTCAACTGCCGGTAATCTATACACATCCTCATCATTCCATCCTTCTTCTTCCCGAATAGGATCGGTGCTCCCTATGGAGACACACTGGGTCGGATAAATCCACGATCAAGCAACTCTTGGATCTGAGCCTTAAGCTCAACCAACTCCTTCGGTGCCATTCTATACGGAGCAATAGAAACTGGCGCCGTTCCAGGCAATAAGTCAATCCCGAATTCTACCTCTCGATCCGGAGGCAATCCTGGAAGTTCTTCTGGAAAGACATCCACAAATTCACTCACAGTCCTGACCTCTTCAGCAGTTGCTTCTTTAGCCTCCAAGGTACTAACCAACATCAGAAAGGCTACACATCCCTTTCTAACCATCTTTTCTGCCTTAAGGGCGGATACTACATTTGATAAGTAATTTCGTCTCTCGCCCATCACCACAACTTCTTTGTCATCAATAGATTTTAAGGACATCCGCTTAGCAGCACAATCCACATTTGCACGATATTTTACTAGCCAGTCCATGCCTAAGATCAGGTCGAATTCCCCGAATGGCAATTCTATTAAATCAGCCGAAAACTGCGTCCCTTGAACTTCTAAAGGTACTTCCTTAAAGAGTTTATCTATTACTCTTCATGCATCCTAAAGGACTAAATACGATCATCTTCCTAATACGATCTCGAAGTCACATGCAAAGTTCCAGATACTTCACTAGCGATATATGAGTGAGTTGACCCTATATCTATCAAAGCAATAAAGGGCAACCCGAAAATCAAAACGTACCCGTGATAACATCTAGTGGGTCACTATCTTCTCTGCGACAAACTGCATATACCAGACCTGGCTGTCTTGCCTCAGAGCTACCACTGCCTCTGCCTGAAGTCCCGCGACCTCTACCAGAACCATTACTTCTTCCATTTGGACCACGACCCTTATCGGTCTTTGTCCACCTCATCGGACTGATTAACACCACGACTGCTAGGCAATTCTTATCTGAATTCATCGGGCAATCCTTAATCATATAATCTTTAGACCCGCACTTGAAACATCCCCCGGTCTTTTTCCAACATTCTCCCGGGTGCATCTTCCCACATTGAGCACAAGTACGATGTTGTCCTCCCGTAGTAATCTGCGACTTCGTGGCCCATCAACTCTTGGTTTCTTTTGAAAATTCTGGATGACCACAAGACCCAAAGCTCCTCTTATTCTTATTCGGCCTCTGTCCGGTTACTCTCTCGATCGCTTAACTTCTTGACTATCCTTGCCCTATCCACTAAGGCGCAAAGTCTCTTTCCGTCTTGAGCAATTAACACTCGCAGTTCATCTCTCAGTCCATCCTCGAATCTGACACACCGCTCATATTCAGTAGCTACTATCCCTCTGGCATATCGGCTAAGTCGCAAGAACTCTGCTTCATACTTAGCTATCGACTTATTTCCTTGCACTAAATTCAGAAACGCTTTTCTTTGAGAGTCGATGTAGCTAGATCCAATGTATTTCCCTTCAAATTTAACTTTAAAATACCCCCAATCCACTCGATCCAGAGGGGTACTCTCCTTGATAGTGAGCCACCACTGGTAGGCCTCATCACGGAGTAGTGAAACAGCACCTTTCAACTTTTCTTCAGCAGTGCAGTCTAAATCGTCCATGATCCTCTCGACTGCCTCCAACCAGTACTCCACTACATTCGGAACTACTCCAGATACTCCCCTAAAAATCTCAGCTCCATTTGATCTAAGTCTCTCAGCTACTGACTTTCGAGACCCATTTCCCGTACTAGCTTCTGCTACTCGTTCCAAAACTCGTAGCACAACTTGTGATACTGCGTCACCTCCTCCATTTTGCTCTTGAAATTCCACCCCAACAGCCGGTGGCGGAGCTTCATTCTCGAAACCTTGACCAGATCTAACTGGTTCTGACACAGCCATTCTTCCTCTACCGCATCCACGACGACCACGTCCCCTAGAACTCATGTCTACTACACGTCTTATCTGTTTTTACGAAAAAGTCTTATGCATTAAAGTCTTTTCACTTCTTATTAAAAGAAAGTTTTATGCAAAAGATATTTATTCAGTGGTTTTTCCGTAGTAGTACACATACACCTAAGGTCCATGACTCTAAAGTTTAGTTTCCTTAGGCTTATCAACATATCATACATTCACATCACTTTATCAATAAAGTACTTACCTGATGGACCTAGGCCGAGAACTCGGGTGCCAAGCTTCTATAAAACCATTTTAACTTAAGAGAACTTTTAAAAAGTCATTTGGGCCTGATTTTGAAAACATTATGGGCTTCAAAACCCAAGGCCGAGAGTTTAAAGCTGGGCTCTGATACCAAGTTAAAACACCCCAAACTCGACCCAAAAGCTTGACCGGATTTGATATGTTCCTCGAGTAAAACTTTAACTAATTCTCGTTTAGTTTATTCAGAAAATATAATGGTTTCGAATAAAACAGATTAACTTAATGAGTGCGTTGAAATCGTTTTGTTAAATAAATTTGTGTCTTCTTAAAACATTATTTTTAAGAGAAAATTATAAGTTAAAAGAAAACCAATTTTAATGAAAACCTTTTTATTATTATAAAAAAACACAGGTGTCAAAAACAGTTTAAGTTATTTCTCGAAAAACATTTAATTATTTATTAAATATTTGTTCGTAGCAGATTAAAAATCTAAAACGTAAAGTTTAAACAGTTTATAGCGGCCTTATTACAAAAATAACATAACCCAAAATAAATTCTAAGTAATAAAAATAAACTTAATATGTTTAATTAAGAGAAACTCCGAAATACTTTGTTGAGCATTGGCCACCACGTAGTCCTCGCTGACCCGATCCATCACGCTAAGAGTCACCTGAAACATATCCCATAAAAGGGTGAGTCATAGACTCAATGTGTAACATAACACCAAAAGCCCATTTGATCATAGCTATTAAACCCATTTAAGTCATATTTAGCCATAAGCCCATTTAATAGCACATATTAGATAAAAATCGATTTAATCACATGTATATATATATATGAAATGCAAACCCGAGCCCACCTAAATATCCATCCGCTACACACCACCCGTACCTACCAATCACACCGTGGGGATTACTAAATCGACCCTCCATCCGCTACACACCATCGAAGGCGATTCTTGCGATCAACATGCACATCGCCCTTATAATTTTGTGGCATGACCACCAGATAATTGTGACCGAAGTCACCGGATTCAAAATATGTGACCGAAGTCACCAGATTCACATATGGGACCGAAGTCATCGGATTCAAAATATGTGACCGAAGTCACCAGATAATGTGGTAAAAACCACCAGAACACTTCCCCTTCGTCAATATTACCCATATGCCCATGCACATACATATTAATCGGTTTTCATGCCATTTACCCCAAAATCATAGTAGAGTCATACTTATTTCATATTTATGCATATAGCAATATTAACGAAATATTGGGGGTAAACATACTGAATTTTCTATACCCTTGAATGGTACCGCAACCATTATCAAACATATTTTCTTACAAATCACATTTATTATAGATCTATGAGAATTTAGTAAATGTTACACACCTTATAACAAATGAGAACGATACCTTCCGCTCAAATCGACACCTAATTATTTATCACACTTGATTAGAACACACTAATACTTATAATCTACACTATTGATGAAAGATCTAATTCCTTACCTTGGAATCTCGGACAACTATTATATGTGGTTTCTCTCAAGCGGATGGATCAAAACCCGATGACAACCCACGAGCGAAAAGGGCTCGGTGTATGTATGACTTCAAATAAAAGATCTTCGTTAGCGGAGGTCCACAACTTCGGTGGAAAATCTCGGATCCCGTCTGACCCTTCGTTTGAAGTTTGAGGTATAATGAGCGACCCCTCCTCCAAACACTCCTTACCGCTCTTTTTGAACCTATTTTGTTAGCCCCAAAATCTTACGTTTACGGGAAATAACCGATCGATTGAGTCCTCCATAATGAAATCGATTAGTAATCTTATCTAAAAACGATATAACCAAATATGACAATCCTTACCTTGAATGATCCCGAATGATCTCTCCTTAATCGCTGGCTACAAAATGAGTCCTTAAAATCCCTTCAATGATTCGGTCAAAGGAGAAAAATAAGAGAAATAGATTTTCTAAAATCGGCTATTCTAAAAGAAAATAAAGAGAACGATTGATAAAAATCCTTACTCGTAATGTCTGAGATTGATTCACCCTTACTTGAACTATTAGAAGATTGGCCTTATCAATTTAGAAGAAGAGAAATGGTGATTTGGCTTTGACAAAGAGAAAAGAAAATATAGTGTTTTTGGCTATGGTGGTTTGGGTTTTAACAAAAGAAAAGAAAGAATAAGATGAAAATGGAGGATGGTTTGGTTTTAACAAAAAGAGAAGAAAAGAATGGTGGTTTTGGTTATGGTAGAAGATGGTTTTGGTTGAGAGAAAGAAAAAGAAAAGAGAAAGGAAGAGAAAGAAAGAAAATGAGAATGTCCTTTGGTGCTAATATGATTCGGCACTAGAGAGGAAGAAAAGAAAGAGAATTGTCTTCTAAAATTCTTCGGTGTTTTCGAAATGAGGGAAAAGAGAAGAAAAATGATCTTTGATATTTTGGTATTTTCGATTACAAAGAGGAGAGAAAGAAGATATGTTTTGGAGAAAGGAAATTAAAAGGACTACTCAAAATCAAAATGGTAAAATTCAAATGACTAAAAGAGAAGAAAGAGGTTTATCTTTTGTATAATATGCATTTGGCTAAGAGACAAAGTTTGGAGAAAAGGAAAAGATGCACAAATTGGTTAAAGTTTTGGCCAACTTTCACCCCTAATGCTATTGTAAAATTCGGCCAACACCTTGCCAACATGATCCCCCTTTTTCCTCCTCATTTTTTCCCTATCATCCCCTTGATTCCTATCCTAATTAAACCAATCCCCCTTAGCCCTTATGCCGTCTAGGTTCATGGTCAAATGACCATGGAAAAGCTTCCAAAACATCTTCCACTCTTCATGCCCTATGTCCCCTAATCCTTCCATAACCTCATGATTCTATACCATAACTTCTAACTTGCCTTTTTCCTATGGTCTACTATCCAAAAATAAAAGAAAGTCCATCCTTATTAGATAAGGCTTAGCCGACACTTGTAGGAAAGAAAGCAAAAATTAAAATCCTTCCATTTGCTAGCTAGGAGATGTCTTAGAAATGATAAGTTTTAAGGTAAGGTGGCCTTAAGAAAATTAATAGAAGAAATTTGACACAAAAATGGGCTTGGAAAAGTGACAAGGAGGCACCACTTAAAGCCCAAGAATGACGCCACCGACATGTGTGCAAGCTTAGGTTCGAGCAACAAGGAGAGCATTTCGAGAGTGTTTTGCATCCGAATTGGGCTTATGCCAAATTCGTTATTAAAGCTAAACTAATCATAGGGAGGCGCCACTTAGGTGGATAATTTGGGCCTCGATGGCCACAAGGAGTCCAATAGAATAAGTTTAAATTCGGCTCATCAAGGGAAGGGGTGGGCGGCATCTAGCTAAGACTTTAAGTAATTTTATTTAATTACTTAAAGAGGAAGCAATGGACGGCAATAAGGACTCTTAAGGGAAGAGTTTAATTCTCCTTAAAACTTCGGCTAAATAGGTGGATAAATGATGATTTATTTTAGATTATTTTCAAAGAGATAATTGAGGATTATTCTTTAATTTTTAATTAAAGAGATAAAGCTATCAAAATAGAAGAGTGATGGCCAAGTAAAGGATTCTAAGTTAGTAATTTCAGCTATAAAAGGAAAAGAGGGCCATTCATTCTTTCTTCTAACTCTCTCTCTGCGAATTCTTTCTAGTAAATATCTCCTTTCTTCATTGTTTTGCCAAGCCAAAATACACCTTGTGTAGTCGAAACTTCATTACCAAATTGCTCAAACTCTTTTCTCTTCTTCTTTCATAATCTTCCAAAAGCGAAAGTTTGCTAAAATCAAGGCCATAGTGAATAGTTTTGAGACTTCAAACAAGGGGTTGTCGACTTACGTATTAAGGGTAAGAACTAGTTATCATTCGATTTTCATCCTTTTCTTTTAAGATTTACGAAATCTAGGACTAACCCCATTAATATCTTGTTGCCAAAACTTTGAAGAGATCTTTTCGGGATTTGTTTAAGTCAACTACAAGAAGGAGAAGTTCTTTTCCCGAAGGTACACCATAGGTCGCGTGTTCCCTAGTTATTCGGTGAATTTCGGGATTTAAAATCCACAAGGTAAGACATGCGAATATTCAGCCAAGGCCTATTTTTGGTGTTTTAGATCTAGTTCATATTTATTCAAAAGCCGAAACTAATTTGTTAAAGTGATTTAAAGCTTTGTCGAATACAAGAAAGAGTATAGTGAAGATTTTGGGATTTGGCACCAAGGTAAGTTTTAGTGTACTAATCCTACTAGGATTTGGTTTTATAGCCGAATAGGCTTTATGCTAACATACTAAGGTTGGCCGAATGTAGGGACTTGAGATCTAAGGCTTTAGATTGGATTTTCGGGATTTCAATGAAATTGTTAAGCGAATCAGGTGTGTACCCCACACTAATCTTAATAGATTTATGGCTTAAACTTGATATATGTGTTAATATGAAAGTGTAAGAATGTGGCTAAAGTACCATGTTATGGTACAAAGTACTCAGGTACATTTTCCTACTCCTACTAGGATTACGAAATATGTTATACTTAATATGTGAAAAGTGACATGAATGTGAATTTAAGTATGATATGCATGATATGAATAATATGGGGCATTCGGGTTATTTGAGAAAGGGAAGTGAATGTGATGACTTGGTCTCACTATCTCGAATGTGGTGACTTGGTCACATTATCGAATGTGGTGACTTGGTCACATTATCGAATATGGTAACCCGGTTACATTATCTCGAATGTGGTGTCTCATGACACAATTATCGAGTGGCTATGCCACGAATTTTATATAGGCGATGAGCACGTCGACTCTGATGACGCCTTGAAGGTGTGTAGCAAATGGAGGGTTGACTTAGTAGTCCCCACGATTGTGCGAGGATGGTGCAGGTGGAGTGTAGCGGATGGCATATAGGTTTGGGTTGGGATTGCATCATTATTTTGAATCATTAAATGTGAAAATATGATACGTATGAATATGATTTGTTATGCTGAATTTGTTAAGACTTAGTGTTTGTGTACACATTGAGTCTATTGACTCACCCGTTGTGGGAACATGTTTGGTGATGAACAAGTGATGGATCGGACGGCAGAACTTGTGGTGGCCATGTTAAATTAAAAGTTTTATTCAATTTGGACTTTTATTTTATTTAAGTACTCTACAATTTTATTTTGGGTTTTATTTTATGTAATAAGGCCATAGTGATGATTTTATTGATGTTTTAATTACTATGTTACGTATTTATGTTATTTAAAGATTAAGTCAATTTAATTTAAAATAAACTTTAAATATTTTGTCACCTGAAATAAATGGGTTTTCAATATAAAAATAAACTTGTTTTCAACTCGAGCCCAACCCACAAACAAACTATCTTCAAAACACACAGTTTTCAAAGTGTTCGAAAGAATTTTGAACCGGGTTACATCGAGGAACATACCAAACCCAGTCCAGGCTCGTGGGTCGGGTTTGGGGTGTTTCAATTTGGTATCGAGCCCAGTTTTAAACTCTCGGCCTTGGGTTTAAGGCCCAAAACGTTTTCAAAGTTAAGCCCAAAAGGGATTTTATGAATTAAGCAGGTTTTTCTGGCATGGCCCACTAAGTCTCCGACCCGAAGTCCACCAGGTAAGTACTCCGATCTTTTGTGTGATTTATGATATGAATTGTAGAAGGGTAGAAATGGAACGTAGATTAGCATGATAAGTACTTGAACCCTAGGGCTAGTTACCCCAACAATTACATAAGACTTAAATGCCTAATTAAACAAACACGTGCTTAAGTCACGAGTTAGGGTGTGGCAACCATGGTGCGCATGTCTAAGATTGGTTTCGATGGGAGCTTGGTATTTAAGCGATCGCGTGACTCACCTCCTCTCCACTCGAATCCTACAGTGCGTAGCTTTGGTTCACCCTAACCAAGAGGACTCGGCCACAAGCTAAACCCAATAACTAAAACCCGAAAGGGACTAGCCACATTTTTATGGAAACCCTAGTTTTAAAAGTCGACAAACTACCCTTTTGAATTATGAAAATTATTTTAAAAAAACTTTCTAAGAATTTTCGATTTACAAGATTACCGAAATACCCTTAGGGGTGGAAATTACTAAAATGCCCTTGGTTCTAAAATTTCCATATTACCCTTGATTTCAATAAAATTTCCTCACTTTGTAAAAGTATTTAAAAACCCTATTTTGTGAAAGTCCAAAATACCCCGATTTGAAAATTTACGGAATTACCCCCGATTGACAAAATTACCAAAATGACCCTAATTTTCAAAATTTTTGCAACATCACCGATTTGGAAAACAAATTCTCAAAAAGAACACTCAAGTTTTGAAAATTTTGAAATACCCTTGATTTATTGAGATTTACAAATTTACCCTGGTTAATTATCGAAATACCCCTGTAATTTCAAAATTTCTGAAATACTCCCGGGATCTCAAAAATTACCAAAATACCATTATTGACCAAATCACCAAGGGACCTTATTTCAACAAATTACAAAAATACCCCTGTAGGGCAAATTACAAAAATACCCCTGGGTAGTGGAAAAATAACAACAATGAAAACTACAACATTTCTCTGAATGAACGAAAGTTCATAATTGATTGATGGATGTATGAATGTAAAGGCTGTGTGCATGTATGAATACGAAGAACCACTTCTAAAAAAATTCTTTCCATAAAACTTCTTGTGATTAATCGGTGAAACAAAATTTTTAATACATAAAACTTCTTAATCGATTAAATCGCGACGTTAGAAATGAGTTCGAGGGACGTGAACTTAGAGATTGTGCCCGGAAAGTATGATGGTTCTATTAAGATCGAGTCTGTGACATAAGCATAAGTGCGGTGAGAAGGATTGTACGATTGTTAGTAAGTAATTTCGAGGACGAAAATTATTTTTAAGGAGGGTAGAACTATAACATCCTAGATTAGTGGTTTTATGTTTGTGCATAATTCATGAGTAGTAGGTTTTGGCGGTGTTTGGAAGTGAATTAAGGGTTTTAAAATCTTAGGATGGAAGAAAGCTTTGGACAATTATTGGTTTTAAGTTAAAAACAAGAAGTGATGTGGAAAAGTGGAAAGGGACGCCACCTAAGGTGCAAGGGTTATGGCATCAAGTGAAGTACTTTGAGGGAAGAGGTTGAATCTTATTGTGTGCATTTTGCTTAATTTTATGAAATAGCATGTTTCTTGTGATATGTGGTGTGCAATTTTAGAACCTTGGAAATGTAAGAAATGTATGGAAATGTATGGAAATGTGGAAATGTATGGAAATGTAAGGAAATGTATGGAAATGGAAATGTATGGAAATGTAAGGAAATGTATGGAAATGTATGGAAATGTATGGAAATGTAAGGAAATGTATGGAAATGTAAGAAATGTAGGAAATGTAAGGAAATGTAGGAAATGTCCTGAAATGTAAGGAAATGCTTTAGAAATGATAAGTTTAAAGGAGGAAATGAACGTTTTGGAAACTTGGAAATGTAGGAAATGTCTTAGAAATGATAAGTTTTAAGGCAAGGTGGCCTTAAGAAAATTAATTGAAGAAATTTGACACAAAAGCAGGCTTGGAAAAGTGACAAGGAGGCACCACTTAAAGCCCAATAAATGACGCCACCAACATGTGTGCAAGCTTAGGTTCTAGCGACAAGGAGAGCATTTACGAGAGTGTTTTGCATCTGAATTGGGCTTATGCCCAATTTGTTATTAAAGCTAAACTAATCATAGGGAGGCGCCACTTAGGTGGATAATTTGGGCCTCGTGTGGCCACAAGGAGTCCAATAGAATAAGTTTAAATTTGGCTCATCAAGGGAAGGGTGAACGGCATCTAGCTAAGACTTTAAGTAATTTTATTTAATTACTTAAAAAGGAAGCAATGGACTGCAATAGGGACTCTTAAGGAAGAGTTTAATTCTCCTTAAAACTTCGGCTAAATAGGTGGATAAATGATGATTTATTTTAGATTATTTTCAAAGAGATAATTGAGGGATTATTCTTTAATTTTTAATTAAAGAGATAAAGCTATCAAAATAGAAGAGTGATAGCCAAGTAAGGGATTCTAAGTTAGTAATTTCAGCTATAAAAGGAAAAGAGGGCCATTCATTCTTTCTTCTAACTCTCTCTCTGCCGAATTCTCTCTAGCAAATATCTCCTTTCTTCATTGTTTTGCTGCCGAAAATACACCTTGTGTAGCGAAACTTCATTACCAAATTGCTCAAACTCTTTCTCTTCTTCTTTCATAATCTTCCAAAAGCCGAAAGTTTGCTAAAATCAAGGCCATAGCCGAATAGTTTTGAGACTTCAAACAAGGGGTTGTCGACTTCTGTATTAAGGGTAAGAACTAGTTATCATTCGATTTTCATCCTTTTTCTTTTAAGATTTGCCGAAATCTAGGACTAACCCCATTAATATCTTGTTGCCGAAACTTTGAAGAGATCTTTTCGAGATTTGTTTAAGTCAACTACAAGAAAGAGAAGTTCTTTTCCCGAAGGTACACCATAGGCCGCGTGTTCCTTAGTTATTCGGTGAATTTCTGGATTTAAAATCCACAAGGTAAGGCATGCGAATATTTGGCCAAGGCCTATTTTTGGTGTTTTAGATCTAGTTCATATTTATTCAAAAGCCGAAACTAATTTGTTAAAGTGATTTAAAGCTTTGTCGAATACAAGAAAGAGTATAGTGAAGATTTCGGGATTTGGCACCAAGGTAAGTTTTAGTGTACTAATCCTACTAGGATTTGGTTTTATAGCCGAATAGGCTTTATGCTAACATACTAAGGTTGGCCGAATGTAGGGACTTGAGATCTAAGGCTTTAGATTGGATTTTCGGGATTTCAGTGAAATTGTTAAGCGAATCAGGTGTGTACCCCGCACTAATCTTAATAGATTTATGGCTTAAACTTGATATATGTGTTAATATGAAAGTGTAAGAATGTGGCTAAAGTACCATGTTATGGTACAAAGTACTCAGGTACGTTTTCCTACTCCTACTAGGATTACGAAATATGTTATACTTAACATGTGAAAAGTGACATGAATGTGAATTTAAGTATGATATGCATGATATGAATAATATGGGGCATTCGGGTTATTTGAGAAAGGGAAATTAATGTGATGACTTGGTCTCACTATCCGAATGTGGTGACTTGATCACATTATCTCGAATGTGGTGACTTGGTCACATTATCCGAATGTGGTAACCGGTTACATTATCTGAATGTGGTGTCTCATGACACAATTATCTGGTGGCTATGCCACGAATTTTATATAGGCGATGAGCACGTCATCGCAATGACGCCTTGAAGGTGTGTAGCGGATGGAGGTTGACTTAGTAGTCCCGGTTGTGCGTGGATGGTACGGTGGAGTGTAGCGGATGGCATATAGGTTTGGGTTCGGGATTGCATCATTATTTTGAATCATTAAATGTGAAAATATGATATGTATGAATATGATTTGTTATGCCTTAGTGTTTGTGTACACATTGAGTCTGTTGACTCACCCCGTTGTGGAAACATGTTTGGTGATGAACAAAGTGATGGACCGGACGGCGAGAACTTGTGGTGGCCATGCTCGGTGAAAGTTTTATTCAATTTGGACTTTTATTTTATTTAAGTACTCTACAATTTTATTTTGGGTTTTATTTTATGTAATAAAGTCATCTTGATGATTTTATTGATGTTTTAATTACTATGTTACGTATTTATGTTATTTAAAGATTAAGTCAATTTAATTTAAAATAAACTTTAAATATTTTGTCACCTGAAATAAATGGGTTTTCAATATAAAAATAAACTTGTTTTCAACTCGAGCCCAACCCACAAACAAACTATCTTCAAAACACACAGTTTTCAAAGTGTTCGAAAGAATTTTGAACCGGGTTACATCGAGGAACATACCAGACCCAGTCCAGGCTCGTGGGCTGGGTTTTGGGTGTTTCATCCACTAACTTTTCAGAATCACAAATCGATTTAACCTCGTATATCTCTTTCTAATAACCTTTAAACTTTAGTACACAATGTTGAAGCACATCTATAAAATCTAAATCACTCTCTTTTTGAAACTCATATACTCAGTAATCTATCAAATAATATTTCTGCACATGCTAAAATGATCATACAGATCTTTATCAAACAATTTATCACAATCCAAATGACATCTTTTCTTTTTGAAGATTATAACAGTCCAAAATCAAAATCTGTAGTATTATCAACTCATTTTCTCCCTAGAATCTTCAATGACTGTAATAGTCTTGAATTTGAATATTCTTAAAAATTCAGCTTTTACCGGTCGACAAACCTATGAACATAACTCAAACATATCATGATGTATACTCAATTACCAAAACATTTACTCATATAATTGCACTTTTTTTATTCTTGAATGAGCAGACATGCTACTACTGAGCCTCGTACCAAAACTTCTGCATAAGTTCTGGATTTATCAATATGCAAATTCTATCTCGAGATAACAATAATAACAGAAATCATACCCGACCTTAATTTTAACATCAGAAGTAAACTCATTCTGGACTCATTTAGATTACCATTCACTATCACACTTCTGAACTTCTCTGTTCACAAGGAAAACTTGTTTTAGTGTTTAACATCGCTAAATTTAGGATATTATCAACTAAGGTCAATCAAGTAACCAACTCATATCAATTACACGAGGGTTTTCCATCTAGATATCTTTACTAACATCTTCTTCTCGAAAGGTAATTCAATAACTACACATACTCCTGCAATAGCTCAAACCATCGTCACTATCTTACATTCAAAATTTTCTACAACATTAGATACTTTAACTCATTAGGATTTAGAAAGCACATGACTTTTTCCATAGATCATACAATATCATCGAATTCACAAACAGACATAAAAGTGATTGTCTCTAAATTACCAATCGAACAATTCTTTTTTATGTAACTTTAACCATCTAAAGATAAAAACTACCTCTTTACATTATGGTATTAAGACATTCCAATTTGTTCAATAGCGCATCATTAAAAATCATAAATTCCTCTCTCTATTCAAACTGAACTCAGAACTAGAACTTTCGGTTAATAATACCTTCAATGGCCTTCAACTTCACTAACGTGCAACAGACCATTCAAACTTTCATAAATGTGATAACTTTTCAATCAGAATAACTTCAACTTGTAATCAACATCATTCAGTTAGAATATTTCAATAGGCATATCTCTGTATTGTGCTTTCTAGGATCTAATTTCCTCATTCAAACTATCCATCATCATACTCTTGAATATCAGAATTTATTCTCTTTGTTAAAGCATGCTTAAAATATATATATAACTCGAATCATATTTCAACAAATCAATTAATTAAATAAAAGCAACTGAGTTAACTTTAACTATTGGATAATAACATATCAATATACTCTTTTCTTCATATTGAGGATGCAGTTGAAACACACAATCTCTTTAAATTCTCTTGTTATTCTAACCAAAAACCTTTACTATCGCCTTAGCTCAGAGTAACAAGGATATCTCAATTGAATGCATTGAATTTAATTGACTTACCTAAAGGATCCATCGTACAACTTGGAACTTGCGATTTCACCACTTATACCCTTGTCATTATTAACTTCTTATATGAAAATTAGTGGTATCCAAATACTAGAATCATCACTTTTCTATGATCGAACTAAAAGCATAACCATAGTAAACGTAGCTATCACATGCTGAAGAACACACTTTAAGGATAAACCATGATCAGCAGAAACATAAGAATAGTTCCATATAATTTTTTTTTACCACCGACTTTACTCCAACATACCAGAGTAGAATTCCGAAGAGACAAGAAATGCTGATCACGAACCAACCAAATCGCCAGCAATTTCGTCTAAATTTACAGTTAGCTAACATTCTCACACGATCATAATTTCATAAAAATGAACAACCACGTAACCCCTGAAGGGGAATAAATATCTATATAGAATACTCAAAGAGATCATTACAATCTATTTGACCATGATTGTCATCCTTAAACACTTTTATAGTTAAAATATTGTTTTTCTGACTATTTTCGTCATCATATTCCTTTTATTATTCCATATTACTAATGAACATTGATTCGGGAAGATTTCGATAAATACATACTTTAGACTTCATACTCAATTGAGTTGAATTGCCAAGGCTAGTTCTTTCTTTATCCTTGACATTGCATAATTTGTGTAATCTTTAAAACATTATGATATTCTTCCCAAACTTTTTTCACTTTTCAACTACTTTCATCTCTGTATGCATTACTAATCGTTTCACTACCGAGCTCTTTAGTTTTACACTTATAGACTTATTCATCTCGACTCTTGTAAAAATCTCGTTATAAATCAACATTGGTAAGTGGGTGAGGTAATAAGCCTCTAACTTGACTCTCAAACTTACACATATATACCTTAGCATTCATCATTAATGAAATATCATCGTAATCATACAACTCACTCCAAGCGAATTTTTACACTTATTCAAATTACAAATGTTTTCTTTCACTTATAATTTCGAATAGTGATTTTACTTACTCAAGTTCCACATTAATATCTAATTAATACCCAACATCTAACTCCAATTTATCTTATTATCACTTGTCAATTTAGAGAACATTTTACGGGTTTGGGTATGTCGTTTACTTGATTGCCATAGTCTAACCATGGTCTTACTCGTATCACAATATCATAGCTCAGCTATAATCTTACATGTCGTCACGATGCCATAGTCCCACTATGGTCTTACATGAAATCTCATATCGATACAAATGTCATATCCCAGATATGGTCTTACATGAAAACACATGTCAATGTCGATGCCATATCCCAGATATGGTCTTACACGAGATCGTATGTCGATGCCATGTCTCGGACATGGTCTTACATGATTTCATACTAAAGCCAGGTCCCAGACGTGGTCTTCCACGGAATCACTATTTGCTACCGATGCCATATCCCAGATATGGTCTTACACGGGATCATGTATCGATGCCAATGCCATGTCCCAGACATGGTCTTATATGGGATCACATGTACTGCCATGGTCTTATTCGTCAATTGATTACTATACTATCGTACTTATCTCCTGCGTTCTACTTAATTTGACCTTCCAATTCAACTCACATGCTACTATAATATTCATGGCATCATAACAAAGTCATAAAACAAAACATTGTATATTCTCTGATTTAACAGTTAAACATGTGATTCAACTATGTGGGCATACTGATTGTACATTATTCAAACAAATATACATACACACATATCCCGTTCATTGGGTAAGTTTACTCATCATATTCACTTAATCAAATACATTGGGCACATGGTATCGTATGCATGTCGAACTAACATGGATGAGCTTATCACCATATAACTTTCATTTTGTTCCATGTTTTCACATTTCTCAACTTATGATTGTCTCATTTCATCCCTTACCACCCATATGTCATGAACTTCTATTCATACCTTTCTGAATTTTGTCACATCATAAGCACAATTCAATCATCTCATTTTCATTTTCAGCATTATCGAAAATAGCTCAGTTGGGAATCATCTCTGTCTTAACAAAACAATTTTGTTAGAGCCTGGAGATATCACACTATCATGAGTAGTAATATGGCATGTATAGCTAAACTCTCATATGCTAGGTTAGTTCAAGAATCGACTAAACCATAGCTCTGATACCACTAAATATAACACCCATTATCCATATTCAACGCCGAAACAGGGTATTAGGCATTACCAGACTTATACACTAACAATTAATCAATAGCAAGACTCAACTTTCCACTTGAAATTAAAACTTTTTGTAACATCTCTTAAAAAAGCCTACTAGGCTCAAATTACACATTAGAAACGGTTCAGGATCAACTCGAACCCCTTTGAAACTCTCTAGAAAATCTTAGAAAATTTTCACTAAACAGTCTACACGCCGATGTGGAGAAAGGGCATGCCCGTGTGACATATCACACGCTCGTGCTCCACACCCGTGTGGAATTAATTCTCAATTTGAACCTACAGGGTTTTCACATGGCCAAACACACACCCGTGTCCCTAGCCCGTGTCCTTCACACGGCCTCGACACGTCCGTGTCATAACCTGTGTGCCAAAACCTTGGCATTCTGTTTCTTACATCATCACCCCATAAATGTCACACTGCCAAGGCACACGTCCATGTCCTTCGGCCTTATGGCGAATTAAATTTCTAATTTCAGGTGCAGACTTCACACGACCTGGGAACACGCTTATGAGGTGGATCATGGGTCACACACAGCCTAGATGCACACCCATGTGTCTACCCGTGTGGACAAATTCTAGGCTATTTTCCAAGCCATCTTGCTACCCTCACATCCACACATTCATGCAACATCACATATCATTCATTTATAACACTTAATTTCACATTTGATCCATGATAACCATACTAGCTTCGCATACACAAGAGAGCGTTATCACTAGCATAACTATAATCGACATAACCCATCATCCGTTGCTATACACAATTGATCCATCAATCGTTTTAGGCCAACACATTTGGCTACAGTAACTATGACTTAATTAATCAAAAGATAAGATTCCTATACTTGCCATATCTCAAGAAGACTTGAAACTTATACCCAAATGATTGTGCGATAGTGTGAAAGCATCTCCGACGATCTCCAACCCGAGCTAGTTATGTTAACCTATAAGAGATAGGAAAGGAAAAGGAGTAAGCAATAACGCTTAGTAAGTTCATATGCAAATAATAATCAACTATTGACATTCATTTATTTTAATCAACCACAAGGGTATTATAATGAGATTTACAATTAAGCTCATGGTTACCCACTCAATCATTCATAATGCTTACTTATTCCAAACCTTCATATATCACAAACACATATCATAAAACATTATTCACCTTTACTTGCACTTATACACTGCATTTATCACCACAAAGTCACATGTAATGTCACTTAGTCAAGCTTCTCGATAACACCTCGGAATAATAATAAATACTCGTTGGTTTCGCACAAAGCCTACCATATAATAATTAATAAGGTAGTATCACACACAGCCCACCATTAATACTAAACACGATGGTATCGCACACAACCCATCGATAACAAATAATAAGGTGGTATCACACACAGCCCACCATTGATAATAAATACAATGATATCGCACACAGCCCATCGCTAACAAATAATAAGGTGGTATCGCACACATCCCACCATTTGTCTCACATTCACGGATATTTATTCACACCCATTTTCCTATTTTGAATGTTCATCCGAGGATTTCTTCACTCTCTATTATTTTTAATAGATCTCTACAATAGTTATATGCATTCACGCAATGCATTAATGAGTAAAACATATACAATAAAGAATGCATCATTTACACATAAACTTATTATGCATTCATCATATATCGAAATCACTTCATATGAGTTCTGGGTACATACCTGTACCACTCATGTCATATCCACATGCTTTCTTATTTTCAACATACCTATTGAATCGCTCAAAATGCTACAAGATACTCTTGAGTCTCATACATACGGTATCGCATCAACGCCATATCCCCGATATGGTCTTACATGAATTATCATATCGATGCCATGTCGCTAACATGGTCTTATACGAAATCTCACACTGATGCCATATTCCAAATATGGTCTTACACAGAACCTTAATAACCTTAGTGTCATAGTATTTGTATTCTATCCACTCTTAAAGTTCAATTGAAGATTTTCATTTCTTGACATATCGTCAAAATCGTATTTAATATATTTCATAGAGACAATATACAATTCATACAACATCGAAATATCAAATACTTCACTTAAGGTTGCATTATTTGCGTACGAACTTACCTTGATACCAAAATGGTAAAAAGGGACTTATTCGTCAATTTCTTTCTTTTCCCCCGCTCTAGGTCCGAACCTCGTTTTCTTTGATCTATAACAATAAATTCCACTCATTCAATTACCATACTAATCAATACATTCTAAAATTTCTACTTTGGCAAAATTACTATTTTGCCTTTAGACTTTGGCAAAATTACAATTTTGCCCCTAGAATCATATATCGATTTTCATCAAGTTTCCTTAATAATAAAGCCTAGCCAATTCATATTACCTCTTATAGCAACCCAAGATTTAAACTTTTACACACATTTACCACCTATTTCACAACCTTTACAAAAAGGTCCCTTTAGGTGTTTTCATGGAAACACCGTTCACAAATGTTGTGTATTTAACAACTAAGACTTATTTTCTTCCATAAAATTTCAGCAAACAACATAATTTCTCTCATGGAAAAACCCTAGACTATTAACTATTTTGCAAAATAGTCCCCTCATTAGCTAGCTTAAGCTTTAGGGGTTCCAAAAGTACAAAAATTTTCAAGAAATGCCACCAAAATCACTTACTTGTAAGGAGGAAAGCTTGGCTAAAATTTTTGAGTTCTCAACCCCCATTTGCTGCTAATTTTTGGTGGAGAAGATGGAAAAAAAGATGGCATTTTTTCTTTATTTTATTATAAAAATCAATTTTTTATGACCAAATTTCCACCTAACCAATTGACAAAGTCCTTTCCTTGTCCCCCTATGGCCGGACATCACTTCCCCATGGCATAATTTCACATTAAGGGCCTCCAATTTAATATTCGATTTCTATTTGGCAACTCTAGCAAATAAAATAGAACTTTCGCACTTTATGCGATTTAGTCTTTTTTTGCGATTAAGCGTGAAATCGCTAAAATTAAAGCACCAAAATTTTCATGCGCCTTTATAATCATGTTATAACTTGTAAAATAACATTAAAATAAATTTCTCTGACCCCGAATTACTAGTCCCGAGACCATTGTTCCGACTAGCCTCTAAATTAGGTTGTTACAATAATTGTTATTTGTGTTGATGATCTAAATATTATCAGAACTCCTGAAGAGATTCAAAATACAATAAATTGTTTAAAGAAAGAATTTGCAATCAAAGATCTTGGAAAAACAAAGTTTTATCTTGGATTACAAATCGAGCATTTAAAAGATGAAATTCATATTCATTAATGAACTTGTATGAAAAAGATATTAAAGAAATTTTACATGGATAAAACACAGTCATTAAGTACTCCAATGGTTGTACAATCGTTAGATGTGAATAAAGATCAATTTCATCCTTGTAAGAATGATGAAGAGTTTCTTGGTCTTGAAGTACCATATCTATGTGCCATATAGGCATTGCTGTATCTTGCAAACAACACAAGACCTGATGTAGCTTTCGCTGTAAACTTGTTAGCAAGATTTAGTTCTTTTCTAACATGTAAACATTGGAATGGAATTAAACATGTATTTAAATATTTTAGAGGGACCATTGATATGGGGTTATTTATTCAAATGATTCAAAATCTCTATTAGTTGGCTATGCTGATGCTGGATACTTATTAGATCTACATAAATGTCAATCTCAAACAGAATATTTATTTACATGTAGGGGTACTGCCATATCATGGCGTTCAACAAAGAAAACATTACTTACAATCATGCAAAAATAATTGCAATGCTGATGCTGGATATGGGGTTATTTTATTCAAATGATTCAAAATCTCTATTAGTTGACAATGCTGATGCTGGATACTTATTAGATCCACATAAAGGTCGATCTCAAACAGGATATTTATTTACATGTGGGGATATTGCCATATCATGGCGTTCAACAAAGCAAATATTACTTACCGCTTCTTCAATCATGCAAAAATAATTACAATGCATAAAGCAAGTCGAGAGTGTGTTTGGCTAAGGTTATTAACCCAACATATCCAGAAGATATGTAATTTGCCTTCACAGGAAAAGATGTCAACTATCTTATATGAAGATAATGCAGCATGTATAGCTCAATTGAAGGGTGGTTACATCAAAGGTGATAGAACAAAACATATTTCACCAAAATTATGATAGAACAAAACATATTTCACCAAAATTATTATTCACCCATGATCTTGAGAAAAAGGTGATATAAATGTTCAATAAATTCGTTCTAGTGATAATTTAACAGATTTTTTTACTAAAGCATTGCCAACTTCAACATTTGAAAGACTACCACACAAGATCGAAATGCGTCAACTCAAAGATGTAATGAAATGTTGCCATCAGAGAAGTCTAAAAACAAGTTGTACTCTTTTCCTTTAACCAATGTTTTGTCCCATTGAGTTTTCCTGGTAAAGGTTTTTAACGAGGCAACTTGTAATAGAAAATTGTGTACTCTTTTTCCTTCATTAGGTTTTTTTATCCCACATGATTTTTCCTAATAAGGTTTTAACGAGGCACATTATCTACCATGGACATCCAAGGGGGAGTGTTATGAATATCTTATTAAGTGGATGTCCATCATGATCAAGATAAAGTTTTGATGTACTTTAAATTCTAATAGTTATAATCTCTACTTCTTTTATACTAATTATGCCTATAAATAGAGACTTTGATGAAGTATTGTAAATAATCCCTTTGATTAATAAAGTACATTCTCTATTGCTTTCATATTTTCTTTATTCTTTATTCTCTTCATCTCTCTTTATTTTATAACATAAATGAATTTATAAAAGCATTTAAAATAAATGTAACTTTTAAGGATTTTTTATTTGTGTATAATAAATAAAATTACATAAACATAAAAACAAGTTAACTTGCATATGATTTAACAAAAATTAATTAAAAATATAATTCACATTCTATTTTGAAATGATATTAAATACAAATTTCCAGCATATCCCCATTTGTAGGGGTGAGCATTCGATTGAATCGAATCGAATCGAATGAAAAAATTTCAAGTTAATCGAGTTGACGAATCATATTTTATCATCCTAATTTGATTTAAAATTTTCTCAAATCGAGTCGAGTGAGATGGAATTCGAATCGAATCGAATCGAATCGAATATATTTGTTCGAGTTAAATTTTAAAAAATAATTTTGGGTCTTTGTAACCACTGTCACCCATCATAATAAAATTTGTCCACCTTAATCAAATTTTTTATTAACTTTCATCACCTCATAATTTATTTATTAATTTTTATATACTGGTTAGCTTATTTGCTTGCTTAGTTGTTTCAATTATCTTCAGATTCTTGTCACTATGTATTTTGGAATTAAAATATATATTCAATGTAAAAATGTGATTTTTTAATAAACGTTATTTTAAAGATAAAATGTAAAATTGATACCAATATAAAATTTTAATACAAATGTAACATCCTGAAATTAGGCCTAGTAGGATTGAGCCCAATGGGCCTTAGGCGAGCAAACGTTTAAAATTTGTTGGAGAATAGGAGATCGGCTTAAGTGCAAGTTGGACCTTTTAGATAAGTGATTTTGGAAGGTTAGGGGCTTCTATGAAGTCCGGGATCAAATATTAGCTTTGGGAAAATTTTGATTTTAGGTGAAAAAACCTTGGAGGTTGGCGGGTAGGCAATAAAATGTGGAGGAAAATGACACAAGTGGTGTGTGTGGTGTAGTGGCAAAGTGACGCCACAAGGAAGGAAGGAGGTCCAAGGTTCTAGTTGTAGCGTTTGCATTCCTTTTGATTATTTTTATTAAATGAATTTAGACCTTGGCCATAGGGTTATATTTAATTGCGCATGGTTTGAGGCACAAGGAGCTAGTTGGTAAAGTGGCTAGCGGGTGGATTATGTTATAAGGGAGCACAGGTTGAATCTCATGAGAAGCAAGGAGTATTTATTTTGCAGAGTGGACGGTAAGAGTTTCATTGAATTTAAACTCTCTTGTGAAAGGATCCCACATCGAAAGATACAAGGAATGAAGGTGAAGAGCTAGCTATATAAAGAGCATGCCAGAGAAGGGTTAACATACCTTGGTGGGCGTTGGGCACAGGAGTGGTCGCAGTGTGTTTAGCACCGAGTCCTATCGGTGTGTAACTCTCTACTCTAGTTGTGAGCGGCAAATGCTTAGAAGTGCTTCATCATGGCAATAGTAGTTACACGACGGCGTGCGGAAGACGTGTGGGGCTTCAACGCGATAGTTGAGGCCATCAAGAGTATTCTTGTGGGTTGAAATTTGCTTGGGCTCGATGGGTCGAAGTGGGCCTAATGGGCTCGTAGAGCCCAATTGGAATAAATTGTATGATGATATAGTATATAGTGACTAGACTAGGTGGAACTTATATCGTGGATGGATTTGTGTTAGGTGGGCCACACGGCGTGTGGGCAGAATGGGCCGAAATCGGGTTTTAGGCCCAACAAAGGTAAGAAAGACAAGAAAATGGTAGTTGAGTCGCTCAAGGCGACATCGCACCTTTAGAAAGGCCATTCGGTACAAAATTACGAAAATACCCTTGGTGGGTAAATTAAGAAAATACCCTTGGTGGGTAAATTACGAAAATACCCTTGGTGGGTAAATTACAAAATACCCTTGGTGGGTAGATTATGAAAATACCCTTAGTGGGTAAATTCTTAAAATACCCTTGGTGGGTAAATTACGAAAATACCCTTGGTGGGTAAATTACAAAAATACCCTTGGTAGGTAAATTACTGAAAATACCCTTGGTGGGTAGATTACTGAAAATACCCTTGGTGGGTAAGTTCTGAAAATACCCTTGGTGGGTAAATTACAAAATACCCTTGGTAGGTAAATTACAAAATACCCTTGGTTGGTAAATTACAAAATACCCTTGGTTGGTAAATTACTGAAAATACCCTTGGTGGGTAAATTACGAAAATACCCTTGGTGGATAAATTACTGAAAATACCCTTGGTAGGTAAAATTCTTGTTATACCCTTAGAGGTTGATTAGCATGATTATGTTGTTTTATGTCTATCGATTATGATGGTAATTCATGTTATACTTATATTTGATATATGTCTAGCATACATGACATAACGCATACACGAATTATTATGTCATATTGCACGGGTATGATGAGAGGAGGGAAGATTGATATCGTGACTTGGTCACCGGTGATTTGGTATCACATTCGTGTCTTGGACACCGAGGTTTGGCACCTCATAGCGACTCATCCCGTGGTTAATACCACCGTGGGTTGGCCCCACTTTTGAGATATGGGATCGTCGCCATGATTTGGTATCACACGTGGGTTGGCCCCACAACTTGATGATTCGTGACTTGGTCACGGTGGTTTAGCACCACCGGTGGTTTGGCACCACCGGTGATTTGGTATCACATTCGTGTCTTCGGACACCGGAGGTTTGGCACCTCATAGCGACTCGTCCTCGTGGTTAACACCACCGTGGGTTGGCCCCACTTTTGAGATATGGGATCGCCGCCATGATTTGGTATCACACGTGGGTTGGCCCCACAGATGGATTATTCGTGACTTTGGTCACCAAAGTGATTTGGTATCACATTTATATCGTGACTTGGTCACCGGTGGTTTGCCACCACCGGTGGTTTGGTACCACGGGGTAGAAAAGGAGTTATGGATGGCTAGGTTGGGTGCATTATACATATATGTTGCTTTGTTATAATTTGTGTAAGTATGTGGTATTTACCCGGAGAGGGAATATGCACTTGAGTCTTGGTGACTCACCTTCTCCTTATCTTTTCAGTGATTCGTGAGTTTGCGGATGAGGGCCGGATGAACTCGAGGAGGCCATGCAATAAAATTTGGTTTTACATGAATTTCCAATTGGGTACTTTATTTTAATTTGGTTTTCATATTTTTATGGATTTGTAATAAGGCCTGTTTAATTATGTTTTGGATTATTTTTATGTTTTGAATATGTTTAAAATATGGCTTTTAAATTACTTGGTTAATTTAATAATCGAGTCCAAAGATTTCTAAACTAAAACTCGTAATGGTTTTAAAAATATTACCAACGGGTAACATGAATAGTTCAATAGTAAAATTACAAGTTAAATGTTTTCAACAGATTAAGTGATTTCCAAAATTCAAGTTTCTATACTCAATTGCAAACGGATTTTCCAAAATGATATTTTGAATTTTCTTAAAAAGATATAAATGTTTTCTATCCTATGATTTATCAACTAAGTTTTAAAGTTTTATGTAATTTCGAAGTAAATTTCAATTTTAACTTATTTTCGACAAATAAAGAATTACAAAGAGTTTTTCACAAAAATTTAATTGTTAATTCGATTCTTTCAAAAATTATTTTCCTTAGTGACATACCAGATTCGGTCGTGGCGTATTGACCGGGTTTGGGGTGTTACAACAAATATTTTATGGCATAATTAATAATTCAATTTTAATATAAATATTCAATATGACTAAACAATTCAATAATATAAATGATATAAAATGTGAAATTTAATTTAATAATATAAATAGTAGATATAAATAAAATTATTACAATTTATGTTTAGTGATTTTTTTGGATAATTTTGATTTTTTTTATTTAGAGTAAAGGGTGAGAAGTAAAAGTTTAGGGGGAAAATAAAAAGTTTTGGGGAATAAAAGTTTGAGGGAAAGTAAATAGGGGGAGAAAAAATTTTGGAGAGAAAATACAAAAAAAAAAAAAATTGGGGGGGGGATGGGTTTGGGGTAGGGGTGAGCGTTCGATCGAATCAAATCGAATCGAATGAAAAAATTTCGAGTTAATTGAGTTGACGAATCATATTTTATCAGCCTAATTTGATTTGAAATTTTCTCGAATCGAGTCGAGTGAGATGGAATTCGAATCGAATCGAATCGATTATATTTGTTCGAGTTAAATTTTAAAAAATAATTTTGGGTCATTGTAACCACTGCCACCCATTGTAATAAAATTTGTCCACCTTAATCAAATTTTTTATTAACTTTCATCACCTCATAATTTATTTATTAATCTTTTATATACGGGTTAGCTTCTTTGCTTGCTTAGTTGTTTCAATTATCTTCTGATTCTTGTCACTATGTATTTTGGAATTAAAATATATATTAAATGTAAAATGTGATTTTTTAATAAAAGTTATTTTAAAGATAGAATGTGAAATTGATACCAATATAAAATTTTAATACAAATATTTTATGGCATAATTAATAATTCAATTTTAATATAAATATTCAATATGACTAAACAATTCAATAATTTAAATAATATAAAATTTGAAATTTAATTTAATAATATAAATAGTAGATATAAATAAAATTATTACTATTTATGTTTAATGATATTTTTGGATAATTTTGATTTTTTATTTGAGAGTAAAGGGTGAGAAGTAAAAGTTTAGGGGAGAAATAAAAAATTTTGGTGAATAAAAGTTTGAGGGAAAGTAAATATGGGGAGTAAAATTTTGGAGGGAAAATATAAAAAAATTGGGGGGATGGGTTTGGGGTAGATGGGAGGTGGGATGGGAAAAGAGTAAAAGTTTTAGGGAAAAAGTGGGAGGGAGTAAAAATTTGGGGGGAAAATAAAAAGTTTTGAGGGTTTTTGGGAGTAAAATTTTGAGAAAAAGTAAATGGGAGAGTAAAATTTTGGTGGGAAATGAATTTTGGGTAGATTGGAGGGTTGGGATGGGAGGGGAATAAAAGTTTTGGGGGGAAAGTGAGAAGGAATAAAAGTTTTGAGGGAAAAGTAAAAAGGTTTGGGAGTTTGGGGTAAAAATGTTAAATATTATATTTTAATATTCAAATTATTCGAATTATTCGAGTTATTCGAATTCGAAAACTCAACTCGATTCGAACTCGAAATTCGAAAAAAAAATTTGAGTTGACTCGAATAACTCGATTAACTCAAATAATTCGATTCGTTTAACTCGAAATTTGAATTTTTTTCGATTTTTTCGAGTCGAATCGAGTTTTGCTTACCCCTAGTTTGGGGCAGATGAGAGGTGGGATGGGAAGGGAGTAAAAGTTTTAGGGGAAAAGTGAGAGAGAGTAAAAATTTGGGGAGAAAATAAAAAATTTTGAGGGTTTTTAGGAGTAAAATTTTGACAAAAAGTAAATGGAAGAGTAAAATTTCGGTGGGAAATGAATTTTGGGTAAATTGGAGGGTTGGGATGGGAGGGAAATAAAAGTTTTAGGGGAAAAGTGGGAAGGAGTAAAAGTTTTGAGGGAAAATTAAAAAGGTTTGGGAGTTTGGGATAAAAATGTAAAATATTATATTTTGATATTCGAAATATTCGAATTATTCGAGTTATTCGAATTCGAAAACTCAACTCGATTAGAACTCGAAATTCGAAAAAAAATTTGAGTTGACTCAAATAACTCGATTAACTCAAATAATTCGATTAGTTTAACTCGAAATTCGAATTTTTTATCTCACATGGTTTTTCCTAATAAGGTTTTAACGAGGCACATTATCTACCATGGACATCCAAGGGGGAGTGTTATGAATATCTTATTAAGTGGATGTCCATCATGTTCAAGATAAAGTTTTGATGTACTTTAAATTCTAATAGTTATTAGAATTAAATCTCTACTTCTTTTATACTAATTATGCCTATAAATAGAGACTTTGGTGAAGTATTAATAAAGTACATTCTCTATTGCTTTCATATTTTCTTTATTCTTTATTCATCCATCTCTCTTTATTTTATAACATAAATGAATTTTTAAAAGCATTTAAAATAAATGTAACTTTTAAGGATTTTTTATTTGTGTATAATAAATAAATAAAATTACATAAACCTAAAATCAAGTTAACTTGCATATGATTTAACAAAAATTAATTAAAAATATAATTCACATTCTATTTTGAAATGATATTAAATACAAATTTCCAGCATATCCCCATTTGTAGGGGTGAGCATTTGATCGAATCGAATCGAATCGAATGAAAAAATTTTGAGTTAATCTAGTTGACGAATCATATTTTATCATCCTAATTTGATTTGAAATTTTCTCGAATCGAGTCGAGTGAGATGGAATTCGAATCGAATCGAATCGAATATATTTGTTCGAGTTAAATTTTAAAAAATAATTTTGGGTCTTTGTAACCACTGTCACCCATCGTAATAAAATTTGTCTACCTTAATCAAATTTTTTATTAACTTTCATCACCTCATAATTTATTTATTAATCTTTTATATACTGGTTAGCTTATTTGCTTGCTTAGTTGTTTCAATTATCTTGATTCTTGTCACTATGTATTTTGGAATTAAAATATATATTAAATGTAAAATGTGATATTTTAATAAAAGTTATTTTAAAGATAAAATGTAAAATTGATACCGATATAAAATTTTAATACTGAATATTTTATGGCATAATTAATAATTCAATTTTAATATAAATATTCAATGTGACTAAACAATTCAATAATATAAATAATATAAAATGTGAAATTTAATTTAATAATATAAATAGTAGATATAAATAAAATTATTACAATTTATGTTTAGTATTTTTTTTGGGATAATTTTGATTTTTTTATTTAGAGTAAAGGGTGAGAAGTAAAAGTTTAAGGGAAAAATAAAAAGTTTTGGGGAATAAAAGTTTGAGGGAAAGTAAATAGGGGGAGAAAAAATTTTGGAGAGAAAATAAAAAAAAAAAAAAAATTGGGGGGGATGGGTTTGGGGTAGATGGGAGGTGGGATGGGAAGAGAGTAAAAGTTTTAGGGGAAAAGTGAGAGGGAGTAAAAATTTGGGGAGAAAATAAAAACTTTTGAGGGTTTTTGGGAGTAAAATTTTGACAAAAAGTAAATGGAAGAGTAAAATTTCGGTGGAAAATAAATTTTGGGTAGATTGGAGGGTTGGGATGGGAGGGGAATAAAAGTTTTGGGGGAAAAGTGGGAAGGAGTAAAAGTTTTGAGGGAAAATTAAAAAGGTTTGGGAGTTTGGGATATAAATGTAAAATATTATATTTTGATATTCGAAATATTCGAATTATTCGAGTTATTCGAATTCGAAAACTCAACTCGATTTGAACTCGAAATTCGAAAAAAATTTGAGTTGACTCGAATAACTCGATTAACTCGAATAATTCGATTAATTTAACTTGAAATTCAAATTTTTATCCCACATGGTTTTTTCTAATAAGGTTTTAACGAGATACATTATCTACCATGGACATCCAAGGGAGAGTGTTATGAATATCTTATTAAGTGGATGTCCATCATGATCAAATAAAATTTTGATGTACTTTAAATTCTAATAGTTATTAGAATTAAATCTCTACTTCTTTTATACTAATTATGCCTATAAATAGAGACTTTGATGAAGTATTGTAAATAATGGGTAATTTACCAAAAAAAGCCCTAAAATTTTAAAAATTACGAAAATGGGCCAGTTTGTAGAAAATTTACGGAAAGGGCCATTTCCCCAAAAAGCGTCCACGTCGGTAGCGTTTTGGGGAATCGATTAAAAGCGCCCACTGGGGCGTTTTTGTCCACCTCACCAAAACGCGTCCCACGAGGTGCGCTTTTCTTTGAGGTGGACAAAACGAGTCCCAGGCTCGCTTTTAACCATAACGATCATATTTTTTTGACCGTTGGCTCCCCAACGGTCAGAAAAACCCCACCCTTTATTTTTTTCACATTTCAATCCTTTCTCAATATTCTCTCAATATTCTCTCAATTTTCTCTCAATTTTCTCTCAAGGTCCTTGAAATTTACCCTTAAATTTCAAAAATAGTCCATTACTATTTACGAAAAAGCCCTTTTTATTTTTTTAATATATCTTTTTTGCAAAATTTTAAAATTTATTAGCGGATTACAATGGCCGGGGAATTACGTCGCCTAGACGACAAGCACATTTCCGTCGAGCAAAGGAAAATGGTAAGTTTTAATTTTAATTTTCAATATAATTTAATTTTTTTTCAATTATGTAATTTTAATTAATTGTTAATTTTATAATTTTTAAATAGTCTCGTAGATCGGTGTTGGAATGTTATATTCGCAACATGCATGGTCCCCCATCGCCCTTGATCGAGAATTACCTGCGGGAAGCGGGTTTTTGGCACGTGGCCACGATGGGCCTGGGGTTCAAGTTGGAGCCGCCTTTGATCAGCGTGTTGATTGAGAGGTGGAGACCCGAGACCCACACTTTCCATCTGCCATGCGGAGAGTGTACCATCACTCTAGAAGATGTGCAATTGCAGTTGGGATTACCGGTGGACGGGTCGGTAGTCACTGGGTCCGTAACATCTACCGATTGGATGGCCGTATGCTACGAGCTTCTGGGTGCCATTCTAGATAGAATTCAAGGAGCTCGGATCGATATGGCCTAGTTACGAGATGCATTCTCGGAGCCGAACGAGGGTTCGATCGAAGTAGAAAGAATACGGTATGCTCGGGCATACATTCTTCAAATAATCGGAGGCTATCGATCTGGGACCTCTCTAGAAACCTCGTCCACACGAGATGGCTCTCAAACTTGTTGATTTCAGAGTAGTGGTGAATTGAGTTGGGGTCCGCCATCTTTGTCGAGGTTGTACCGGAGATGTCTTGGCGGCGGCCGAGTAAAGCAAAAATTGGAGGTTGGCTATCATTACTGCAGTCATGGGCATGGTTCCGATTTCCATTTTTATGCCCTCGACTCGACCACCCATATTCATTCCCACTGATAACGAGGTAAATTTAATATTATATTTTACAATTATTTCGTAGATTTATAGTATAATTGCATGCTACAAGTTTATTTAATTAGGTGGAACCATTCTCATGAGTCATGTTGGAATACCTAACTCGCTTGAGGATATCTGACTCCTATTGGACCAAAGGTCGAATCACAAGTAAGTTTCAAATTTTGTTATTATAATTTAGTATTTCAGTATGTAGTGTCTAATATTAGGTATATAACTAATATTTTGGTAATGTTAATATAATTTCAATGGACACCGTACGAGGATCATGAAATTCGGGTAGTAATTCCGGAGGAGTTCCTCCAAAATCTGAACGGTTGGCACGTAAAGGTCCCATTGATCACCTACACGACCATGGAGATGCACCAGGCAGATCGGGTTCTGCGGTAATTTAGATTTCGGCAACCGATCCCCGTGCCACCGGAGGTGCTCGATGATGAGCACACAGTGGACTTACGGCAGCCGCACACGAATTGGCCAAGATTTTGGTCGAGTCATATCGAGATGGGAGAACCGGTATGACTATATACCGACCGGAACCGATAGTCATTAGGAGTTAGCGTGCATGCGAGTACATGCCATGGTTTAGGATCCATGGCAAGTCGTATCTGTTGTCAAGAAAAGAGGAGATGGCAACCAGCGGCGAAGGAACGTCGGGCCCTTTAAATCCAAGGAGAAGGGTGATGAGGCGGGGCCATCATCGGTCTTAAACCACGATCCGGCCCATCGATTCGACCTACAACACCGATATCGCGGCATCTACCGTTCATGCCGGTCGTACCCTTCCCTTATATGTATCCTCCTAACCCATATATGTTTCAGTTTCCTAGTCCTAGCCAGGTTGGAGTGCATGGCGGGTTCGAGTCCGTTCGACTACTCACCGCGGCGATCGATGGTGAGGCCGACGTCGCGTGTGGGTTCAGAGGAGGCGCCGTCGGGAGCACTTCTTCGCCAGCTCCTTCTCCGATTCGGGATCGATCACCCCGCCGTGGTTTATGCAAACACCTCCGGGTCATTATTTTATCGAGTGGGTCACCATCGCAACATCGAACTAGACCCACTTGCCGGTGAACTCGATTCCCGCCCGAGGTTCCACCCATCACGGAAGCTGGAAGAAGGAGGAATCCGGTAGCAGAAGTCGGCCCCAGTGTGGCACTTGGTTCCCACCCCAAGCATCGAGACTAAACCCTAAACTCCCTAATTTGAGTAATTGTAAATTAATTTATAATTTGAGTTTAATTTTTTTGTAATTAAGGTTTAATTTTTGTAATTAAGTTGTAATATATTTAATAAAATTTGAGTTTGTTTTTTATTGTAATTTAATTTTTAATTTATTCAATTTTAATAACTTTGACAAAATAGAATTGGTTTAATTTTATTTTTTGTAATTAAGTTGTAATATATTTAATAAAATTTGAGTTTGCTTTTTTATTGTAATTTAATTTTTTAATTTATTTAATTTTAATAACTTTGACAAAATAGAATTGGTTTAATTTTTTTTGTAATTAAATTGTAATATATTTAATAAAATTTGAGTTTGCTTTTTTATTGTAATTTAATTTTTTAATTTATTTAATTTTAATAACTTTGACAAAATAGAATTGGTTTAATTTTTTTTTGTAATTAAGTTGTAATATATTTAATAAAATTTGAGTTTGCTTTTTTTATTGTAATTTAATTTTTTAATTTATTTAATTTTAATAACTTTGACAAAATAGAATTGGTTTAATTTTTTTTGTAATTAAGTTGTAATATATTTAATAAAATTTGAGTTTGTTTTTTATTGTAATTTAATTTTTTAATTTATTCAATTTTAATAACTTTGACAAAATAGAATTGGTTTAATTTTTTTTGTAATTAAGTTGTAATATATTTAATAAAATTTGAGTTTGCTTTTTTTTTATTGTAATTTAATTTTTTAATTTTAATAACTTTGACAAAATAGAATTGGTTTAATTTTTTTTGTAATTAAGTTGTAATATATTTAATAAATTTTGAGTTTGCTTTTTTATTGTAATTTAATTTTTTAATTTATTTAATTTTAATAACTTTGACAAAATAGAATTGGTTTAATTTTTTTGTAATTAAGTTGTAATATATTTAATAAAATTTGAGTTTGCTTTTTTATTGTAATTTAATTTTTTAATTTATTTAAATTTTAATACCTTTGACAAAATAGAATTGGTTTATTTTTTTTCGTAATTAAGTTGTAATATATTTAATAAAATTTGAGTTTGCTTTTTTATTGTAATTTATTTTTTAATTTATTTAAATTTTAATACCTTTGACAAAATAGAATTGGTTTAATTTTTTTCCTTGTAATTAAGTTTTAATATATTTAATTTTAACTTTTTTCTTTATAATTTAATTTTTTTAATTTATTTTAATTTTTTAATAAAATAAAAGTTATTGTACAAAAGTTCACCGTTTTCCTCCAAAAAATAGATATTACATAGCCAATATAAGACAAAAGACCTAAGAACACGGTCAACTATTCCGATTTGGACACGGCGAGATGTATGGCGGGTTCCTACACCACCCAGACAAGTAGACTTTGGTTGCTTGTTTCTTGGATATCCATATTGTTGCGTATTCTAGTCGAGCAAGGTCGACCTTTTGGTTTCGCCTCAATTGTCTATCCGCAATGACTTATAGGTGCAAGCGATACCGATGGCCACTTACGTTCATCTGGGACTGGTGGGAATACGTGTCTCCACACGTTGTACATGTTTTCTAATTTATACACTTCGTCGACATATCTTATTGGATCAAGACAGAGATTCTGACAAGCCGCAATTACATGGGCGCATGGGTAACGAAGTGCATCAAATATCCCACAATCCGCAGTCCCATTTGTCAAATGTACACGATAATGGCCGCCAACAATACCTTGGTTCGGTCTGTCAAACTCCGTGACACGAAACCATAGGTTGTCGCGGTCGTGACATACTGTGTGCATGGTGTTCACCCGTGCCTTCCCACGGTTTATTTCTTGCAAGACCTTCGGGCTCCATACATGGCCTCCTTGCATCTGCCCTCTATAACTCGATGCTCTCTTCGAAAATAGTGCCGCTAACTGAAAATATGTCTCTCGCACAACTGATGTAATCGGCAGATGACGGGTTCCTTTCAGAACAGAATTTATGCATTCGACCAGGTTTGTGGTCATATGCCCATATCGTAGGCCGTCGTCATATGCTTGTGTCACTGTTCGAAAGGAATATTGCACAGGTACCTTGCGCCTTCGGCGTTATCTGAGCGCAAACTGTCCAGCATCTCGTGAAAACGGTCTTTATTGATCTCATACCCTGCCAATATATGTTGATAGCGAATATTACATACCACTCTTCAATTGAGAATAAATTGAATATTACAAACGAAATTATATCAATAGACATTTCATACCCATATCGGTCACTTGCTGTTTCTATCTTTTAGATCGATGTTGCCCATAGTAGTTGGATGAAACATGCCTCAGGCAATATCGATGGTGTGTGCGATGCCACATGCTTCCCTGGCGTTCTATTGCCGTAAGTATTCCAGGGCCCCGATCCGATATAACGCATATGTCAGGTTGGGGGCAAACATGCCTCTTTAACCTAGATAGGAAGAAGTCTCAGTCATCAGCTGACTCCCCCGGTGTTATTGCAAATGCAATCAGAATGATTCTCCCACAGCTGTCTTGTGCCACAGCTAGCAATAGCCGATGCGTATATCTACCATACATAAAGGAACCGTCAATTTGTACCAATGGCTTGCAGTATTTAAAGGCATCTCGGCATTGCTTAAATGTCCAGAACAGACACTTGAACACTGCGTATCCACGGAGTAGACGATCGTTGTAGTACGCAGGTTCCGTTTAAAGGTCTGTCGTGCTGCCTGGGACATATCTCTCCAGCACCTGACACCACTGCCACACTTCATTATATGAAGTGTCCCACCCACCGTGTAACTTTTCTAATGCCTTCTGCTTGGCTATCCACGCCTTTCTGTAAGAGGGCGTGTACCCCAATTGGCTACTAATACTGCCAATTAAGGCCGGCACCGTAGTCTTGGGATCGGCCTTCACCGTCGGCATTATTAGTTCAGCCAACATGTCGAATCCATCTTCGGATGATCTTGTGTTACACACATCAATGAAGTACGTTAAACAATGCAACATTACATATTATTCTTGTTATTCAAATCCTTGAACATATAGTGGTCTTGTCTGCAAGACATGTATGTCGACCTTTTTACTTTTTATCTCCCACAACCTCGTCCTTTTCCTCAACGACGCCATGATTTTCCATGAACATGTGCCATCTTGCACTGCACACTTCACCTCGAACTTATCGAGCTTTGATTTAACCACATTGTAGTTAACCCCGTTCTTAATGATGAAGCTGTTTCAATGCAAAGAAGAAAAGTATTCTTGTTGGAAAAATGGTTACCCACTTCTAATTGGTCCGAATCCAACGAAGAATCTGTACGGTCACGCGTCCGGTGTGGTAGTTCAGGAAACTCCAATGCATCATCTTGAGATAGATCGACATTATGCATGTGGGCTGGAGGCGAGTACGCTCTGAATAGCGGATTTTCTTCTTCTTCGTCTGAATCGCCCTCAACGTCTTCAGGTACAATCGGAACGGGCTCGGTTCAGAAAATAATCCAACTTCTGCACCGTCGGGCCCTGCCTCCCGAGGTGGATCCACATCAGATTCATCGTCCGACCCTCCATAACCTACAACAAACGAGGGCCCCTCGCCGGTGGATGTCGTCGGGAGTACATCATCCCTTCTTAAACATCTTTCGTAAAGATTCCAATCGTATGTGGATTGCCAACCACTAGAAGTTGACGACATCCCCCAATACATATTTCTATCATCGGACGTCGAATGACGGTTATGCATGTCCCATCCACCAACCGAGTATCATGCAGGGGTTATATTTTCCATACTACTACCGCACACGGGCACTTCTGTGTTTTGCCTCCCACTTACAGCGTGTCGGCTTGGGGTCGTGTATTCCCCTCGAACGGCAGTAGATGTTGAGGTCGCAGAAAGATCACTTGGAGATGAAAATTCTACATATACCTCGATATAGGGTGATCCACTGGCAAGATGAGTCTCCACCATTGCCTCAGAGCTCCAAGCACCTTTGATGTCGAACGACTCATATCTCATCGGATCAACCGAGGCGCAAAATCTATACTTAATACATTGAACTTTCAGTGGCGTTGTTCCGAATATTTTACGCCTAATTCTTTTGCGAAGTTCTACTAAATCGATGTTCCGATTAAAACTCAGTCGCGTTGTATTTTCTGATAAGAAAACAACGCCATTTTGATGTCACGAACTTCACCGTCGTAGTAAATAACAAAGATTAATCGTTCACTCATTTTCAATTTTTTTCCTTTTGCCTCAATTTCCTTATGCAACCTCGTAATGAAATTTGGTGATTTATAGCCTAATTTTGCAGAGACTCAGTAGCAAAAGCGCATCCACGTGGGGCGCTTTTCAAGATGCATCTTGACGATGCACCTCTTTGAAGCGTTTTTGCCATGTTTGTTCGTAAACGTCTCCTCAAAATTATTTTACCGGAGACTCATTGTAGCAAAAGCGCGCGTCTACGGGAGCGCCAAGACGACGCATCCGATAGTGGCCTGCTAGAAGCGTTTTGGCCACTATTTGTTGTAAACGTCTCATCAAAATTATTTTGCCGAGATCATTGGGCCAAAAACTTCAAAAATAATTTCATAGGAATTTTTCCCAAAAGCGCCCACGCCGGTAGCGTTTTGGGGAAATCGACCTAAAGCGTGCCCACAGGGACGCGTTTTTGTCCACCTCAGCAAAAGTGCGCCTACGTGGACGCGTTTTTGCTGAGGTGGACAAAACGCGTCCCTGTGGGCGTCTTTAGGTCGATTTCCAAAAACGCTACCGACGTGGACGCTTTTAGGAAATGGCCCTTTCCTGTAAATTTTCTACAAACTGGCCCATTTCCGTAATTTTTGAAATTTTAGGGCTTTTTTTGGTAAATTACCCGTAAATAATCCCTTTGATTAATAAAGTACATTCTCTATTGCTTTCATATTTTCTTTATTCTTTATTCTCTCCATCTCTCTTTATTTTATAACATAAATGAATTTATAAAAGCATTTAAAATAAATGTAACTTTTAAGGATTTTTTATTTGTGTATAATAAATAAATAAAATTACATAAACCTAAAATCAAGTTAACTTGCATATGATTTAACAAAATTAATTAAAAATATAATTCACATTCTATTTTGAAATGATATTAAATACAAATTTCAAAGTATATCCCCATTTGTAGGGTGAGCATTCGATCGAATCGAATCGAATCGAATGAAAAAATTCGAGTTAATCGAGTTGACGAATCATATTTTATCATCCTAATTTGATTTGAAATTTTCTCGAATCGAGTCGAGTGAGATGGAATTCGAAACGAATCAAATTGAATATATTTGTTCGAGTTAAATTTTAAAAAATAATTTTGGGTCTTTGTAACCACTGTCACCCATCGTAATAAAATTTGTCCACCTTAATCAAATTTTTTATTAACTTTCATCACCTCATAATTTATTTATTAATCTTTTATATCTTGGTTAGCTTATTTGCTTGCTTAATTATTTCAATTATCTTGATTCTTGTCACTATGTATTTTAGAATTAAAATATATATTAAATGTAAAATGTGATTTTTAATAAAAGTTATTTTAAAGATAAAATGTAAAATTGATACCAATATAAAATTTTAATACGAATATTTTATGGCATAATTAATAATTCAATTTTAATATAAATATTCAATATGACTAAACAATTCAATAATATAAATAATATAAAATGTGAAATTTACTTTAATAATATAAATAGTAGATATAAATAAAATTATTACAATTTATGTTTAGTGATTTTTGGGGATAATTTTATTTTATTTTTATTTAGAGTAAAGGGTGAGAAGTAAAAGTTTAGGGGAAAAATAAAAAGTTTTGGGGAATAAAAGTTTGAGGGAAAGTAAATAGGGGGAGAAAAAATTTTGGAGAGAAAATACAAAAAAAAAAAAATGGAGGGGGGATGGGTTTGGGGTAGATGGGAGGTGGGATGAGGAGTAAAAGTTTTAGGGAAAAAGTGAGAGGGAGTAAAAATTTGGGGAGAAAATAAAAAATTTTGAGGGTTTATGGGAGTAAAATTTTGACAAAAAGTAAATGGGAGAGTAAAATTTCGGTGGGAAATAAATTTTGGGTAGATTGGAGGGTTGGGATGGGAGGGGAATAAAAGTTTTGAGGGAAAAGTGGGAAGGAGTAAAAGTTTTGAGGGAAAATTAAAAAGGTTTGGGAGTTTGGGATAAAAATATAAAATATTATATTTTGATATTCAAAATATTCGAATTATTCGAGTTATTCGAATTCGAAAACTCAACGCGATTCGAACTCGAAATTCGAAAAAAAAATTGAGTTGACTTGAATAACTCGATTAACTCGAATAATTCGATTAGTTTAACCCAAAATTTGAATTTTTTTCGATTTTTTCGAGTCGAATCGAGTTTTGCTCACCCCTACCCATTTGTCCATATTCTATTTTTAAAGTTATTGAGAATATTAATAATTTAAATTCCTTACTAATAATTTCACATATTGAGAATATTTTATTTAGAACAACAAATATATGGAAATAAATGAAAATATACGAAATTAAAGCAATAACGAAAAATCTCACATATACACCAAATTTTAAAATTAATAAATTTAAGACTTAATGGTGCAAAAAGCCCTTAAACTCATTCAAAAAAGTAATTAAGCCCTTTTTTTCACTCATTTGGGTACTTGAACTTTCAAAATGTATCAAAAAACCCTCAATTTTTTTTCTTAAAAAGCATTTAAGCCCCTACTTTTTTTTTGCACTCAATTGGGTACTTGAACTTTCAAAATGCATCAAAAAGACCCTCAAACTTTTTCAAAAAAAGCAAATAAGCCCTTGCTTTTATTAAAATTAGAAAAATTTTATAAAAATTAAAATCAATAAAAGCTATAAATATTATTTAAAAATTCAAATATTAAAATTGGAAAAATATAAAAATCGTAAAAAATTATAAAATATATAGAAATATAAAAAATTATAAAATTTATAAAGTCGTAAGAAAATGATACAAAATATAAAGAAATATAAATTTAAGTAAAAAATTATAAAACTTATCGTATCAAAAGAAGCATTTTATAATTTTTCTATAATTTTATTGATTTTTATTTTTATCATTTTATAATATGTCATGATATGTTGTGACATGTGATGACTTTCATTGAAAAAAAAAAACTAGGGCTCATTAATTTTTTTTATGATTTTTATAAAATTTTGTAATTTTTATTTTTTAGAATTTTATAAAAAATTCTATTTTTAATAAATTTTAATTTTTAATAATTTTTCTAAAATTTAGTATTTATAATTTTTCTATTTTTAATAAGAGAAGCGGCATAATTGCTTTTTCTTGAAGAAGTTTGAGGGCTTTTTAAGGGTAAATATCCCATATATACCAAAAAAACAAAATTACGTAAATGTGCCGTTTGAAGAATAATTACGGGAAAGTACTGTTTCCCCAAAACGCGCCCACGTCGGTAGCGTTTTTGGGGATCTAGACTAAAGCGCCCTTTAGGGCGCTTTTGTCCACCTCAAAAAAAGCGCACCACGTAAGCGCTTTTCTTTGAGGTGGACAAAAGCGTCTAAGGGGCGCTTTAGCCCTCCAACGATTAAATCCTAACGGCCAATTTTTTTTGACCGTTGGAGGCCTCAACGGTCAAAAAAAAGTATAAAACCCCCCAACCCTTTATTTTTTTCACACTTCAATCCTTTCTCAATATTCTCTCAATTTTCTCTTAATTTTCTCTTAAAGTCCTTGAAATTTATGCTCAAATTTCTAAATAGTCCTTTACCATTTACGAAAAAGCCCTTTATAATTTTTTAATATATTTTTTTGGAAAATTTTAAATTTTTTTATCGGATTACAATGGCCGGGGAATTAGGCCGCCTAAACAACAAGCACATCTCCGTCGAGCAAATGCAAATGGTAAGTTTTAATTTTAATTGTTCAATATTATTTAATTTTTTTTAATTATATAATTTTTTAAACAGTCTGTAGATCGGGTGTTGGAATGTTATATTCGCAACATGCATGGTCCCCCATCGCTGTTGATCGAGACTTACCTACGGGAAGCGGGTTTTTGACACGTGGCCACGATAGGCCGGGGGTTCAAGTTGGAGCCGCCTTTGATCAGTGCGTTGATAGAGAGGTGGAGACCCGAGACGCACACTTTCCATCTTCCATGTGGAGAGTGTACCATCACTCTAGAAGATGTACAGTTACAGTTGGGATTACCGGTGGATGGGTCGGTAGTCACCGGGTCCGCAACATCTACCGATTGGATGGCCGTATGCTACGAGCTTCTGGGTGCCATTCCGGATAGAATTCAAGGAGCTCGGATCGATATAGCCTAGATACGAGACGCATTCCCGGAGCCGAACGAGGGTTCGACTGAAGTAGAAAGAATACGGTATGCTCGGGCATACATTCTTCAAATAATTGGAGGCTATCTGATGCCGGACCTCTTTAGAAACCTCGTCCACCTGAGATGGCTCCTGAAACTTGTTGATTTCAGAGCAGTCGGTGAATTGAGTTGAGGGTCTGCTGTGCTATCGAGGTTGTACCGGGAGATGTGCGGGGCGACGCGACCGAGTAAAGCCAAAATCGGAGGTTGTCTATCACTACTGCAGTCATGGGCATGGTTTCGATTTCCATTTTTACGTCCTCGACTAGACCAGCTATATTCATTCCCACTGATAACGAGGTAAATTTAATATTATATTTTACTATTATTTCGTAGATTTATAGTATAAGTGCATGCTAAAAGTTTATTTAATTAGGTGGAACCATTCGGTGAGTCATGTTGGAATACCTAACTCGCTTGAGGATATACGGCTCCTATTGGACCAAGGGTCGGAATCACAAGTAAGTTTCGAATTTTGTTATTATAATTTAGTATTTCGTATGTAGTCTCTAATATTATGTATATAACTAATATTTTGGTAATTTTAATATAGTTTCAATGGACACCGTACGAGGATTCAGAAATTCAGGCGGTAATTCTGGAGGAGTTCTTCCAAAATCCGAACAGTTGGCACGTGAAGGTCCCATTGATCACCTACTCGACCGTGGAGATGCACCAGTCAGATCGGGCTCTGCGGCAATTTGGATTCTGGCAACCGATCCCCGTACCACCAGAGGTGCTCGATGATCAACACAAAGTGGACTTACGGCAGCCGCACACGGATTGGCCAAGATTTTGGTCAGGTCATATCGAGACGTGGGAGAACCGGTATGACTTTTTACCTATCCGGGAACCGATCATCGTTCCTGAGTTAGCGTGCGTGCCGGAGTACATGCCATGTTTTAGGATCCATGGCAAGCCGTATCTATTGTCGGAAGAAGAGAGGCGACGACAAATTCGCGAGAAAAGGGAACGTCGGGCCCCTTTAAATCCAAGGAGAAGGGGTGAAGAGATGGGGCCATCAATAGCGCCTACATAGTCACCGGGCCCAGCAACAGCGCCTACACAGTCACCGGGCCCATCAGTTCAGCCGACAACACCGACATCACAGCCTCCACCGTTTATACCAGGGGCGTACCCTACCCCTTATATGTATCCTCCTAACCTGTATATGTTTCATTTTCCTAGTCCCACGCCAGGTTGGAATGCATGGCCGGGTTCGAGTCCATTCCCGACTACTCCCGCTAACCAGCCGATCGTGAGGCCGACGTCGTATGTGGGATTAAAGGAGGGGCCATCGGGGAGCAGTTCTTTCTACCAGGCTCCTTCATCGTACGGGATGCAGTCACCCCCGCCGTGGTTTATGCAAACACCTCCGGGGTCATTATTTTATCAAGGTGAGTCATCATTGCAACACCAAGAACCAGACCCACTGCCGGAGGAACCCGATTCCCCGCCCGAGGTTCCATGACCCCACCGGAAGCTAGAAGAAGGAGGAATCGGTGTGAAACCGCCGAGCCCGCCCCAAGTGGCCTTTGGTTCCCACCGCATCGACCCTAAACCCTAATTTAGTTTTGTAATTTTTTATAATTTAGTTTTAATATATTTAATAAAATTTGAGTTTAATTTTTTATTTTCTGTAATTTAATTTTTTATTTTAATTTTAATATCTTTGATAAGATAGAAATGGTTTAATTTTTTTGTAATTTAATTTTTTATTTAATAAAATTGAGTTTAATTTTATTTCTTTTGTATTTTAATTTTTTTATTTTAATTTTAATTTCTTTGATAAGATAGAAATGGTTTAATTTTTTTTGTAATTTAATTTTTTATATTTAATAAAATTTGAGTTTAATTTTATTTCTTTTGTAATTTAATTTTTTTATTTTAATTTTAATATCTTTGATAAGATAGAAATGATTTAATTTTTTTGTAATTTAATTTTTTATATTTAATAAAATTTGAGTTTAATTTTATTTCTTTTGTAATTTAATTTTTTATTTTAATATTAATATCTTTGATAAGATAGAAATGGTTTAATTTCTTTTTTTTGTAATTTAATTTTTTATTTAATAAAATTGAGTTTAATTTTATTTCTTTTGTATTTTAATTTTTTTATTTTAATTTTAATATCTTTGATAAGATAGAAATGGTTTAATTTTTTTTTGTAATTTTATAATTTAATTTTAATAACTTGAATAAAATAAAAGCTCTTGTACAAAAGTTCACCGTTTTCCTCCAAAAAAATAGAAATTACATAGCCACCAAGAGACAAAAAAGCTAAGAACACGGTCAACTATTTCGATTTGGACACGAGCGAGATGTATGGCCCGGGTTCCTACACCATCCGCACAGCCGACTTTGGTTGCTCGTTTCTCGGATATTCATATTGTTGCGTATTCTAGTCGAGCAAGGTTGACCTTTTGGTTTACGCCTCAATTGTCTATCCGGCAACAGCTTATACGGTGCGAGCGATACCGACGGTCACTTACGTTCATCTAGGACTAGTAGGAATACGTGTCTCCACACGTTGTACATGTTTTCTAATTTGTACACTTCGTCGACATAGTTCATGGGATCAAGACGGAGATTCTGACAAGCCGCAAGTACATGAGCACATGGGTAACGAAGTGCATCAAATATCCCACAGTCGCAGGTCCTATTTGTCAAGTGTACACGATAATGCCCACCAACAATACCTTGGTTCAGTCTGTCAAACTCTGTGACACGAAATCATAGGCTGTCGCGGTCGTGACACACTATGTGCATGGTGTTCGCCCGTGTCTTTCCACGGTTTATTTCTTGCAAGACCTTCGGGCTCTATACATGGCCTCCTTGCATCTGCCCTCTATAACCCGCTGCTCTCTTCAGAAATAGTGCCGCTAAACAAAAATATGTCTTCTGCACAACCGATGTAATCGGCAGATGACAGGTTCCTTTTAGAACAGAATTTATGCATTCGGCCAGGTTTGTGGTCATATGCCCATATCGTAGGCCGCCGTCATATACTTGTGTCCACTGTTCGAAAGGAATATTGCACAGGTAGTTTGTGCCTTCGGCGTTATCTGAGCGCAAATTGGCCAGAATCTCCTGAAAACGGTCTTTATTGATCTCGTACCTTGCTAACATACGTTGATAGCAAATATTATATACCACTTTTCAATTAAGAATAAATTGAATATTACAAACGAAATTATATTAATAGATATTTCATACCCATATCGGTCACTTGTTGTTTCTGTCTTTTAGATTGATGTTGCCCATAGTAGTTGGATGAAACATGCCTCAAGCAATATCGATGGTGTGTACGATGCCACATGCTTCCTTAGCGTTCTATTGCCGCAAGTATTCTAGGGCCCCGATCCGATATAACGCATATGTCAGGTTGGGGACAGACATGCCTGCTGACTCCCCCGGTGTTATTGCGAACGCAATCGGAAGGCCTCCCACAGCCGTCTTGTGCCACAGGTAGCAATAACCGATGCGTATATCTACCATACATAAAGGTACCGTCAATTTGTACCAATGACTTGCAGTATGTAAAGGCATCTCGACATTGCTTAAATGTCCACAATAGACGCTTGAACACTGTGCATCTACGGAGCAGACGATCGTTGTAGTACGTCGATTCTGTTTCAAGGTCTGTCGTGCTTCCTGGGACATATCTCTCCAGCACTTGACATCACTGCCACACTTCATTATATGAAGTGCCCCACTGATCGTGCAACTTTTATAACGCCTTCTGCTTGGCTATCCAAGCCTTTCTGTAAGAGGGCGTGTACCCCAATTGGCTACGAATATTGCCAATTAAGGTCGGCACCGTAGTCTTGGGATCGGCCTTCACCGTCGGGATTATTAAGTCAGCCAACATGTCTGAATCCATCCTCGGATGATCTTGTGTTACACCTGTCATCGAAGTACGTTAAATAATGTAACATTACATAATATTAGTGTTATTTGAAATCATTGAACACATAGTGGTACTGTACCGGCAAGACATGTATGTGGACCTTTGTACTTTTTGACCTCCCACAACCCTGTCCTTTTCCTCAATGACGCCATGATTTTCTATGAACATGTGCCGTCTTGCACTGCACACTTTGCCTCGTACTTATCGAGCCTGGATTTAACCACATTGTAGTTAACCCCGTTCTTGATGCTGTATTGTTTCAATGCAGCAAGCACTACAGCAAAACAGACTTTTAGCGGCATTTTTAGTGGCGTTTTAAATAAAAATGCCACAATTATTATACAGAAGCGGCGTTTTAAGGAAACCGCCGCTAAAAAATGAGTAATAGCGGCGTTTATTTAACAAACACCGCTAAAAATGATATATAGCGGCGTTTATTATTAAAACGCCGCTATAAGTCAGACTATTAGCGGCGCTTGAGGAAGAACGCCGCTAAAAGTCAGACATTTAGTGGCGCTTCCTGAAAAACGCCGCTATAAGTCCGACCATTAGCGGCACTTCATGAAAAACGCCGCTATAAGTCTGACCTTTAGTGGCGCTTTTGTAACAACGCCACTATAAGTCCGACCTTTAGTGGCGATTCCTGAAAAACGCCGCTATAAGTCCGACCTTTAGCGGCGTTTCTTGAAAAACGCCGCTATAAGTCCGACCTTTAGCGGCACTTCCTGAAAAACGCCGCTATAAGTCCGACCTTTAGCGGCGATTCCTGAAAAACGCCGCTATAAGTCCGATCTTTGGCGGCGCTTTCTGAAAAATGCCGCTATAAGTCCGATCTTTAGCGGCGCTTCCTGAAAAACGCCGCTATAAGTCGGACCGTTGGCGGCGCTTTTGTAAAAACGCCGCTATAAGTCCTTTCTTTACCAATTTTTTGGATTTTTTAAATTGATATATTAAATAATTTATTATATAATCGTAAAAGATATATATTAATTTGAAAATATTAAATTAATTATCATCATAGTTTGGGATTCTGGTTTAGCATATATATATATAGTTTAGAGTGTAAGGTTTATTAGGGGGATGCATGTGTTAGGGTTTCATGAGTGTTAATAGTTGAACCTAAATTGATAAATAAGAAAAGCAACGAGATTAAACTCCTAAAAATAAAAGCATATTGACCAAATTCCAAATTTGTGAATATAAGGAGTACTTATACCAAATTATAATTATACTTTACATTATTTAAAAGATAATAGATAAGCTTTATATATATTTAAATGTTATTTAAATTTATTAAAATATTGAAAGAAATATTGTATAATATTCAAAACTTATCTAAATAATTTAAGGTTTAAGGCTTAATTAAGGTATTAATTAAGGTTTAAGTGTTAATGGTTAGGGGTTAAGGTTTAGGGTTAAGGATTTAGGAGGAAATGGTTAATGGGTTATGGTTTTGGGTTTTGGGTTTTGGGTTTAGGGTTTAGGGTTTATGGGTTTAGGGTTTATAGGTTTAGGGTCAGGGGTTTAGAAGGAATGGTGAATGTGTTGGGTTTTTGAGTTTAGGGTTTATGGTTTAAGTTTATAAGGGTTTAGGGTTTAGGGTTTAAGGTTTAGGGTTTAGGGTTTAGGGTTTAGGGTTTAGGGTATTAGCTATATGACCCAAAATCACGAAAGTGAAATCTCTCATAAGGGCCGGATTTAGGGTTTAAGAATGGTGAATGTGTTTGGGTTTATTGTATAGTGGTTAATATATATGTTAGTGTTTAGCGGTATTGGGTTGATGGGTTGGGGTTTTAGGTTTAAGGTTTATAGATTATAGTGTATGGGTTTAGGGGAAATGGTTGATGTGTTAGGTTTTTGATTTTAAGGTTTATGGTTTAAGTTTAGGAGTTTAGGATTTAGGGTTTAGGGTTTAGGGCCCAAAATCCCGAAACCGAAATCTCTCACGAGGGATTTATGGTTAATATTAAAATATATGTTTTGTACTACACTAACATTGGCCACTTGAATTCCGAATTTGTAAACTCTATTTTGATCCAAATTAAAAGACCCTACCATTTGTAAACTGTAAAAGAAAGTATAGAAATGATTTGAAAAACTTCAAATAAGCTTAAATTAATATGTTAAAATGAAGTGTTTAAATAAATATTTAAATTAAACGATGGTTGTATTTAAATGTAATATTTCTTACTCAAAATATAGGTTGAAATCAGATAGAGGATATTACATGTATATATAGTAAGATAAATATAGTTTTCTTAAAAGTTTAAAATTATAAAATCTTGAAAAATTTCAAAATTTTTTAAAAGTTTAATATTTAAAATTTAAAAAATAAAAAAATGATAATATAAGTAAAAATATGTGAAATTAAAAATAAGTGAAAATAAAAAATTTAAAATTGAGAATAGTGGCGTTTTCATAAACAAGCGCCATAAATATGTTTATGTATTTTTATTTAAAAGCAGCGTAGTTTTCAATATTTTAGTGGTGCTTATCTCAAAACGCCGCAATAAGTTGGGATATAGTGGCGCTCGCAAAACGCCGCAAGTATATGTATGTAATTTTAATTAAAACAGCGTAGTTTTCCATTTTTAGTGGCGTTTATTTTGAAAACGCGCAATAAGTTGGGATATAGCGCTTTTAAAAACGCCGCAAATATGTTGATGTATTTTAATTAAAACGAAGTAGTTTTCCATATTTTAGTGGCGTTTCATTTTCAAAAGCCGCAAAAAGTTGGGATAAAGCGGCGCTTTTGAAAACACCGCAAGTATATGTATGTAATTTTAATTAAAACGATGTAGTTTCCCATTTTTTAGTGGCGTTTATTTTGAAAACGCCGCAATAAGTTAGATATAGCGCGCTTTTGAAAACGCCGCAAGTATATGTATGTAATTTTAATTAAAACGATGTAGTTTCCCATTTTTTAGTGGCGTTTATTTTTAAAACGCCGCAATAAGTGAGGATATAGCGGCGCTTTTAAAAAACGCCGCAAATACGTTGATGTATTTTCAATTAAAACGAAGTAGTTTTCCAGATTTTAGTGGCGTTTCATTTTAAAACGCCGCAATAAGTTGGGAGATAGCGGCGCTTTTGAAAAACGCCGCAAACATGTTTTATTTATTTTTAATTAAAACGACGTAGTTTTCAATATTTTAGTGGCGTTTCATTTTCAAACGCCGCAATAAGTTGGGAGATAGCGGCGCTTTTGAAAAACGCCGCAAACATGTTTTATTTATTTTTAATTAAAACGACGTAGTTTTCAATATTTTAGTGGCGTTTAATTGTCAAACGCCGCAATAAGTTGGGATATAGCGGCGCTTTTGAAAAACGCCGCAAACATGTTTTATTTATTTTTAATTAAGACGACGTAGTTTTTAATATTGTAGTGGCGTTTATTTTGAAAACGCCGCAATATGTTGTCTCTAACGGCGCTATCGTATAAACGCCGTAAAGCTTGAATTGTTTTTAGTGTAAACGTCGCTGTTTTGCTCTCATCCATTTCCCCCAACCCTTAAACCCGATTGACTGAATTTCCCCCCATCATTTCTCTGCTGAAAATAATTTCCCCCTTCTGCTAAAATCCCTAAATTTCTAAAGGTTTTGTTTCTTTGATTTCTCTCTTCATTTCATACCTCTCTGCAGCCCGACACCATCCTACTTCATCCGATCAATAAGCTCTTCGTCCTCCACGGCTCCACCTCTCTTCGTCCGCCACCAACGCTCCTTCGCCTTCAAGCTTTAGCTCTCTTTCTCCCGACTGTCGAAGCATGCACATCTCAGATTCCCAAAAAGGTAACATGCAAGTGAACAACTGATGGGTGATTTTGCATTTCGATTAATTTGTTAATGGTTGAAAATTGAGAAAATTGAAGCTTCGTTGTAATGGATTTTATGTTTATAACTCTGTTTTTATTTTTGATTATTCTTGAATAATAGCGTGATATTTTGTGCGTTGTCACTTGGATCGCATTCTGTTTGCAGTGTACTTTTGTTCTGTTTCCATTGTCAGAAGGTAAATCGTTTCCCCCCTTTTTAGTCCCTCTGTAGCCATAATGTGTGACGATTCATTTCCCTCCTAAGCAGTGTATAGAAACTTGCAGCTATTTGTTCTCATTTATCTATTCTCATTTTCAGTTTTCACTGATTGTATCTGCTGCAAAGACTACAGTTTTCTTCTATTCGCTGATTGCTCTATCAGTGCATCAGTGTTTCCCTTTGGATTCTTATCTTGATTTGGGCTTTCCCTTTTTTTGGTAAGTTTTTTATTCATGTTTATTGGCTTTTTTTGTTTGTTTTGGGTTTGAAGTTAAATTTTATTTTGTAGTGAAGTTCATTTCTCTGCTGCCTGAATTTGCTTATTTGCATGTTTGTTAGAACGTAAAATGTTTGATCATTTGCCTCAGTGAAAATTTAACCTTGTTTAGCTATGTAATTTTATATTCAGCAATTAGATTCCAAAATCAAAGAAATCTATCAAACACAAAAGCATAATTAAAGGAAAAAAACAAGTAACAAATTGAAAAGAAAAATCTTATATAAACTAGGATATATATAGCCATATTTTCTTAGCAACCAAACAGACGATAAACCTTAACCAAATATATTTAAACAAAATCTGGTAGTTCTCAAGCATAAAGTAGTGAATATCAAGCTAAGTACTAAACTACTCAAGTAACTAACATTTTAGGGGACAAAAATTAATTCAGCAATTAGATTATAAAATCAAAGGAATCTATCAAGAAGTAATAAAATGAAAAAGAAAAACCTTATATAAACTCGAATACATGTTTAGGCATACTTTCTTAGCAACCAAATAGAAAGCTAAACCTTAACCAAACACATTAAATAAAAAAATATGCGAAAAGAAAAAGAAACTAAACCTTGAGTTTGTCATACCCGGCGAAGGAGAGAAGAAAGATCGGATTGAAGGAGAAGAAGGTGATCGAGGAAGCATGGTTTCGATGATTATTATCATCTTTGTTGATCAATTTCTTCTTGAATCTCGATTTGGAGAAAAAATTATTTGTGCTATTATTGTTTTATAAATCTCTCAATGGCTTCCTTGTCGATTTCTCCTTTGATTTCGATCTTTGCATTTTTTTCTCGGAAAATTTTTTTTCCTTTCTTTTTTTTCTCTAGATTTTGTGCCGTTTGGTTTTTGAATTTCAGTCGGGCTTTCCTCAAAGTGAGTTTGTCATCTTATTTTATTCTCATTTATTTATTTATTCATTCATTATATTTGGACCCAAATGTTGGGAGGTGATGGGCTTGGCTTGTTTTTTAAACACTCTCAATTTTACATTTTATTTTGATATAAATTTTGGCTTGTTGGATGTCTTCTGTTGATGTTTTCTAAATATATTATTATATTGATGATGTTGGTCGAGCGATGCAGGCTTTTTGGATCAATTAACCATATTGATCAATTTAAATGCTTAAGTTATCAATTTAAATGCTTAAGTTACTTAAATTGATCCCTTTTTTCTATGTATATATGTTTGCATGTAAGTTATTGTTTCTAATTGTTTATGCTTAAGTTATTCCTTTAATATCGTTTTTAATATATATTTGTATGAAGTAAATTGATCTCATGTTGTTTCTATATGATTCTTCGCTTCCTCTTGGTCCTCAGAAGCTGTTGGATTGGATTTGGTGGTAATAACTTAATGGTATGAAATCATTATTATTCTTATTTATATGTTGTTGCTTCTTTGGAGGTTGTTAAACAATTTTGTGAATATATATCCCTTTTCTGCTGCAAATTGATCAAATTAAATGTGTATTTTCATTAACTTCAAATTGAGGCATAATGCCATTACATATAATAGGGTGATAAAAATAAACAAATTTCACCTAAACATCTACCTATTACCACTACTTACATTGAAACTAAACTAAACTAAACTTGCACACTTGGTTAAGTTGATTTATCACTCAAATGTCAACAAAAATACATCAAGTACATTAACAACTTGGTTCTAATTTAACTAAGTTAAAGGTATGGAATGATATAAAGATTAACATAAACACAATATAAAATTTAATTGTTAAAAATGTTATAAATTTGTTATATATTAAATTTAATTCTTGTAATTTTGGTTGTTGTTAAATTTGAAAATGTAAAAATTAATTTTCCGATTAACTTTAATTTAACAAATAATAATAATAATAATAATAATAATAATAATAATAATATAGATCATAATAATAATAATAATAATAGTAATAATAATAATAATAATAATAATAATAATAATAATAATAAATAATAATAATAATATAATAATAATAATAATAATAATAATAAAGATAATATGTTAGATAATAATAAAGATAATAATAAAGATAATAATAATAATAATAATAAAGATAATAATAAAGATAATAATAATAATAATAATAATAATAATAAAGATAATAATAAAGATAATAATAAAGATAATAATAAAGATAAAGATAATAATAAAGATAATAATAATAATAATAATAATAATAATAATAATAATAATAATAATAATATGTTAGATAATAATAAAGATAATAATAAAGATAAAGATAAAGATAATAATAAAGATAAAGATAATAATAAAGATAATAATAATAATAATAATAATAATAATAATAATAATAATAATAATAATAAAGATAATAATAAAGATAATAATAAAGATAATAATAAAGATAAAGATAATAATAAAGATAAAGATAATAATAAAGATAATAATAATAATTATAATAATAAATAATAATAATAATTATAATAATAATAATAATAATAATAAAGATAATAATAAAGATAATAATAAAGATAATATGTTAGATAATAATTAAGATAAAGATAATAATAAATAATAATAATAATAATAAAGATAATAATAAAGATAATAATAAAGATAATAATAATAATAGATAAAGATAATAATAATGATAATAATAAAGATAATAATAAAGATAATAATAATAATAATAATAATAATAATAATAATAATAATAAAGATAATAATAAAGATAATAATAAAGATAAAGATAATAATAAAGATAATAATAATAATAATAATAATAATAATAATAATAATAATAATAATATAATAATAAAAATAAAGATAATAATAAAGATAATAATAAAGATAATAATAAAATAATAATAATAATAATAATAATAATAATAATAATAATAATGATATAAAATGGTAGTAATATTACATTATCGTTATAATATTAATATTGATCGGTATGTTAATATGTTTTATTATAAAAATAAATTTGTTTTAAAAGAAGTAATTTAAAACTTATAAATATTTTGTTATCAATATAATAATATAGATCATTATTTAAATGTGATTTAACATAGAAAATAAATTCTTTTTTAAAAAAGTAAGTTAAAAACTTGTTAAATTTAACATCTCAAAGAAATTTCAATTACAACAAAACATATAATAACACGTCAACTCATTCTCGATTTGAAATTTTAATTTAACTTACATAATCGTAATACATAACTAACATAAAATTATTTAACTTACATAATAAATAACTTACATAACTTACATAGCTTTCATCAAATTATCTAACTTACATAATACATAACTTACATAATACTTGTATAGATAAAATAAAAGATTCAAAGTATATAGGTTGGAAACACGGCGGTTGCCTTATATCTCTTGGAAGATATAACGGATCCTCCCTGTGTAACAATGCCACGTATGAAGAATCTTAAATAATGCATAACTTACATAATACTTTAAACCTAAACCCTAACCCCAACCCTAAACCTCAAACTTTAAACCCTAAACCCTAAACCATAAACCTTAAACCCTAAACTTTAAACTCTAAACCTTAAACCTTAAACTTTAAACCTTAACCCTTAACCCCTAACCTATAACCCTTAACCCTTAATTTTAAGTTAATATCAAAATCAATAACTTACATAATACTTGTATAATTTTAAGAAAAAGATTCAAAGTATATAATTTGAAAACTGATGGGTTGCCTTATATCTCATCATTAGATATAAAGGATCCTCCTAGGTGTAACAATGCCACATATGATGGATCTAAACGAAATACCAAATTCCATATCGAAATAATATAACATGTATTAAACCTCAAACCTTAAACCCTAAACCTTAAACTTTAAACCCTAAACCCTAACCCCTAACCCTTAACCCATAACCTATAACCCTTAACCTTTAATTTTAAGTTAATATCAAAATCAATAACTTACATAATACTTGTATAATTTTAAGAAAAGATTCAAAGTATATAGGCTAGAAACTGACGGGTTGCCTTATATCTCACTGTTAGATATAAAGGATCCTCCCTAGGTGTAACAATGCCACGTATGATGGATCTAAACGAAATACCAAATTCCATATCGAAATAATATAACATGTATTAAACCCTCAAACCCTAAACCCTAAACCTTAAACTTTAAACCCTAAACCCTAACCCCTAACCCTTAACCCCTAACCCTTAATTTTAAGTTAATATCAAACTCAATAACTTACATAATACTTGTATAATTTTAAGAAAAAGATTCAAAGTATATAAATTTGGAAACTGACGGGTTGCCTTATATCTCATTGTTAGATATAACGGATCCTCCCCAGGTGTAACAATGCCACGTATGATGGATCTTAAAGAATACATAAATTACCTAATTTTAAGATCAAATTCCATAGCATTATTTACATAAATTATTAATTAACAATTTAGCCGTATAATTTATTGTCAACTTTAGACTTCAACAACTACGAAATGGATAGGAGTTGGATGAAATTGTCAAGGGTAAGCAACGGCTATCGAAATGGAGTAGAAACTTTTCTGAATTTCGCATTTCAAAATGCAAGCCAAGAGAATATGATTCTTTGCCCGTGTAAGAAGTGTTGCAATATTAACTGGCATTGTCGTGAAGTGGTCTACGAACATCTAGTTGTTGATGGCTTTGTCCGGGGGTACAAAATATGGTTTTTCCATGGAGAGTGTACACCTAGTGTAGCATCTTCATCGATGAATCTGGGGTATCATCATCGCTTTCAATCGAGAATGTTAGAGACGATAACATGGAAAACATGTTGCGGGATGCTTTTAATATGCGTAGTGATGGTTTTGGGTCGTTTCCACCTGACTTGGGTGCAACCGATGATCATAATTTTGTTGGAAATACTTTCACCGAAGGAGGAAGAAGTGTACCAGATGAACAGCCAAATGAAGAAGCGGCAAGATTCTACACGTTACTTGGTGAAATGAATGAAGAACTGTATGAGGGATCAAAATTTTTGAAACTGTCATTCTGTATTCGTCTTTTTCACTTGAAATGTTTGGGGGGGTGGACCGAAAACTCGTTGACAATGCTGTTAGAGTTTCTGCAAGAAATGTTCCCGTTTGCAAAAATCCCTCAATCTTCCAAAGATATGAAGAAATTGATAAAGGATTTGGGCCTTGGCTACAACAAAATTCACAGTTGCCTAAATGACTGCATGTTGTATTGGGGCGACCGGATAAACCAACGATCTTTGTCATGTATGCGACCAATCCGTTGGATTAATAGATATATAGAGGAATGATAACGAGGTGAACATGATACACAGTCAAAGAAGCGACCGATTAAGATTTTGCGGTATTTTTCGCTAATACCAAGGCTTCAACGGCTTTTCATGTCGTCAAGACACAATTGAATCAATGACGTGGCATCGGATGGACGGCATCAGAGATGATGGGTTGTTAAGGACCACACCCGCCACGAGAATGATGGGTTGTTAAGGCATCTTAGAAAATTTGTAAATTTTAGAAAAACTATTGTTTTGAGTTGGGAGGTTGTAAACCCATTTATTTAATCTTGTAAATCAATTTGAGGTAATGTGTCCAAAATAGATCTTAGCAAAATATTAAAAGTAATGTAAAACAAAGAATAATCCATTGGGCCTTATGGCCTTATTACATCAAATAAACCCAAAATAAAATTAAAAAGGTATTAAAATCAAATAATGTCCAAATTTTGAATAAATTCTTCAAGTGATGCATGGCCTCCTCATGGTCTACTGGGCTCATCTTTGAAAAAATAATTCCCACAATGGGGTGAGTCCAGACTCAATGTGCACACAATACTATCAATCAATAATTCAGGCATTCACGTTTAATCATCAAGTCCATATAATAATAGAATTCATGATGCAACCCAACCCAAACCTATAAGCCATCCGCTACTCTCCACCGTACCAACACACTTGCACCGTGGGGACTACTAAGTCGACCCTCCATCCGCTACTCTCACGTTGTGTCATTAGACACTATTGTAACGAAGTTACCAAAATTTACGCAATGTGACCGTAGTCGACATATTTCGTTGGTGAGACCGAAGTCAACACCTAAATTTCGCAATGTGACCGTAGTCAACATAATTGGTGAGACCGAAGTCAACACCTATTCTCCCCTTTCACATAAATGAATGGCCCAAAAATTCTTATATTATGCATAACTTAATTTCATGTTCATATTCATATATTCGCATGTTATTAAAATAACATTTTATCACAATCCTATCGAAGTAGGAAACGTGCCTTGGTACTTTTTGTCACATGTGTGGTACTTAGCCACACATAATATTATTCATATCATACATTAAAATATTTAACCATAATATATCGAAGGGTAACACACCTTTTTCGCTAATAGTTTCCTTGATATCTTGAGAATCCGATCTAATTTTTAGATCTATTAATCCTATATTCGCCCATCCATTAACACACATTAATAAACCCTTTTTAGTCAAAACCAAATCCTAGTAGGATTTGTAAGGAAAAACTCACCTTTCTTGATTTGGTGATTACACAAATCCGGAAGTTTGGGTTTTCCTCTACTTGATATTCGGCCAACCCTTGTAGTTCAATATGGTTAGTTTTTCGCTTTTCAAAGATTAAGGAATGGATTTAGATACTCACACAACCCTTAGCGAATATTTTGAGGCTTACCTTAGAGATTCCAAATCCGAAAGTTCCTTTTGTCTTGAATATCTGTGAAATCCCTAAAGATCATAGGTTAGATTTGATCTAACTTTGAATAGTTGTAATTGGCCTTTGGCGAATATATCTTACCTTAATTCCTTGATTTTGAAATCCGAAACTCCCCTTTTGTATTCGACCATAAGACATGGAAAAGGTTATTTCCTTGTTCTTGATTAAAAGATTTAGAAGAACAAAATTAATTGTTCTTACCTTAGATCCTTGCTCTTTATAATTGATGATGGTAGAAACCTAAGTGGTCATGGTGGATTGACCATGAACAAGAATGGGGATTAGTATCTTGATTTTGGTAAAAAGAAAAGAATGGAAGTTGACTAATCACGGATCTTACCCTTTTGATGTTGTGGATGATTTCTCCTTTACTTAGAATCGTGAGGATTTGGCTTTGATAGTAGAAACAGAGGAGAAAAGAAAAGAAAAGAAGATGGTTTTGTTCAAAGAAAATTCGGCACAAGATGGGGAAGAGGGCTATGAAATTTCGGCACACACTAGGGAAGATGAGAGATTGGCCTTGATTTTCCTCTTTTAAGCGAACTTGATATGCCAAGAGTCCTTGACTTGGCCACCACTCCCCACAAGTGATAATATAATCATTTAATTATCACTTTAATTAAATTAGAGTATATTATCCATCCTTTATCTCCATAATTATTTTATTAAAAGAAATCCCTTTACTTAACTCTTAATTAAACAAGTTTTAATCGAGTAAAATTCTTCTTATTCAACATGCTTGTGCCGTCCCACCTCCTAACCTTGGAAGCAAAATAAGGCCTTCATTATTTGCTTCTGGATATCTCAAACTCAGGCCCAAAAGCCTCTTGTATTTGGGCCATTTCCTAAGGCCTTTGGTGGCATCTTGAGCCACATTTCCAAGTCCGTTGTTGGGTCAAATTTCACTGCTTTATATTTTAGGGTCACTTGGCCCTAAGTTCCCTTTGGGCTCTTAAATTGGCATTAGGGGTCAATTTTAAGTTTCCCAAAATTTTCAGCGCTGACTCTGTAACTTGCCATTTTCTTACATATCCAAGTTTCCTAAAATGTTAGAGTTACCTAAATGTTTAGGTTTCCAAAATGTTTAGGTTTCCTAAATGTTTAAGTTTCCAAAATGTTTAGGTTTCCAAAATGTTTAAGTTTCCTAAATGTTCATGTTTCCAAAATGTTCAGGTTTCCAAAATGTTCAGGTTTCCCAAAATGTCTAAGTTTCCAAAAATGTCCATTTCCATTTCCATTTTCATTTTCATTTCCATTTCCATGCATTTCTAGGTTTCCAAAAGTTTCACAAATTTATTCATAGTACTTGAAACTTGTCATTTCATACAATTAAGCTGGAAATGCATAGGCCTTTTCAGGATATTCTGATTCTTTAGCTTGGAAATATTTTGACTCAAAATTTCCAAGCTTTGCAAGCGATCCTCGGTGTGAGGCTTGGGCTAGCATCCGATGGATTTAACCCTTACAAACTCATGAGCACAACGTCTGATTACTTGGCACGTGGTGCTTGTTCCTACAATTTGCCTCCATGGGTTTGCATGAAACAATCTTCTTTTATCTTGTCTATGATTATACTTGGGCCGAAAGGGTAGGGAATGATATTGACGTATATTTGCGACCATTTGTTGAGGAGTTAAAACAACTATGGGCTGGTGTTCGGACATCTGATGCAATGAAAAAGAGAACTTTAATTTACGTGCGGCTTTAATGTGGACTATTAACGACTTCCCGGCTTATGCTAATTTATCTGGTTGGAGTACCAGGGGACGTTATACTTGTCCGTGTTGTGCTGCGCAAACATGCTCGCAATGGTTATATAATGGGAAGAAGTTCTCATTACATGGGGCATCGTCGGTGGTTCTAGAAAAATCATACATTTAGATTTCAGAGTGCTCAGTTTGATGGTACTCAAGAGTTCAGACCAGCTCCTCCGCAGACCGGTGGATCCAAAATATTCTTAATGTTAAAAGATATGAATTTCATTTATGGGAAGGTGAATCAACCGGCTAACCCGCAAAGAAATAGAAGATGTACGGATGAATCTGATGATGAATCTGATGAAGAGGATGATCCTCATGAGGCGGACTTGTGGAAAAAAAGAAGTATTTTTTTCGAGTTGCCTTATTGGAAGCATCAGATTTTACGCCATAATCTTGATGTCATGCACATAGAGAAAAATGTCTGCGAGAACATCATTGGGACTATTTTGAATGTCGATGAAAAATCGAAAGATAATCTTCAGAGTCGACTTGATTTAGTCCACATGGAATTGGCGTGAGCTTCATCCCGAGAACTTAGAATATAAAATATCGATTGTCACCGCTATTTTTTCAATGTCAAAGACGGAGAAAGAAGTGTTACATGCGGTGTTGAAGGATATAAAGGTCCGGATGCGTATGCATCAAATATATCGCGATGTGTGAGTCTTAAGGATCGAAGACTATATGGCTTAAAATCGCATGACTATCACATCTTGATGCAAGACTTCTTGCCATTGCTATGCGATGTTGTATGTCGAAAAGGTGGCGGCTCTTGTAATTGAATTGTCAAATATAATGAAAGGCATTTGTGGTAAAGTTTTGAATGTTCAAGAACTTGAGAGACTACAAGATCGAGCCGCATTGACTTTATGCAATCTGGAGAAGATCTTCCCGCCTTCCTTCTTCACTATTATGGTGCACTTGTTAATTCATCTCCCGCGTGAAGCACTTCTTGGTGGACCCGTTTTCTATCGATGGATGTATCCCATTGAAAGGTCTTAATTTATTTGCAAAATATTCCTTCATTCAGCTCAATGCCTTTAGTTGCAACTTTTGTTAATGTTGTATACCGTGTTTAGGTTCCTTTCCAAATTGAAGTCATCTGCCGCAATAAGCATTATCCGGAAGGATAAATTGCCAAGGGCTACTTGGCAGAGGAATGTATGACTTTCTGTTCGAGGTATTTGGAAGATGTTGAAACAAGAATGAACAGACCAAGTAGAAATGTTGGCCTCACAGATCATAATTTGGTCGACACTTATTTATTTCAAAGTTTCGGAGAACCGATCGGCAAAGTCGAAATTGTAGAATTAAACGATAGATCGTGGGTCTAAGCACATCGATACATTCTTTTTCATCACGATTCAATGGAACCATTTCGGACGTAAGTTCTAGAATTTGATAAATACTCATCAATTATAATTTGTTTGTCTTCTAACAAAGTAAAACCTTTTTTACCGTATAGTGAGTACAAACAAATATTAAGAGCTCGTTCACGATCCAGAAGATTAAATCGACAAGAAATTAATAAGTTGTTCACGAAACATTCCATGAATGGTTAAGCCAAATGGTATGCAATTTAGGTTTTCATTGACAAGTCATAATGTTTTCTCATAACATTCATAATTACTCGGTTTACTTTCCATCAATAGATTTGGGCCGGAATGAAGTAAATGACGACGTTAAATGGCTTTCACAAGGTCCAAACAGAATAGTTAAAAGATATAATGGCTTTCTCATCAACGGATCTGATTTCATACAAGGTATCGCGAGAGATTGAGGAGAACCCAAAATTGCGGAATTGTTGTTAATTCTTGATTACAAGTTATGCTAGTGCTAGGGACGATGAATCCGGTCGAGGGAATCTGAGTATTACGGACTTATTATCGACATCATTGAGTTGGATTATTACGGTAATTGCAAAGTTTTCTTATTTCGAGGTGATTGGGTGATGTGAATACTGCTCGCGAAATTAAAAACGATCAATATGGCTTTACAATGGTGAATTTCTCTCGATTGATTCACAGGAGAACAAGCGATGGACGAGTCAGTATGTGTTTTCTTCTCAAGTTAAACAAGTTTTTACTCAGAAGATCCAAGCGATGAGGGTTGGTACGTTGTACTTGAAACACCCTAGAGACTTGTTCGACATTGGCGGTGGAAGTAGAGATGACATAGTCGAAAGATCGAAACTTTGCCTTTTCGAACAAGACTTAACTAAAAATATCCTAGTACTAGTCAACAATTTCAATGGGTTCGTCGGGATGTGGGCGAAGATATTTCTGAAATATGATGTAGTAAGATTTAATGATTTATTATTTATATGTAATATTATAATTTTCATGTTGGTCATGTTATATAATTTAACTATTTTAAATGTCCTATTATTGTTGTTATTTGTTACTAAAATTTTGAACTATTTTATGTTTATTGCGGGAAAAATGCCTAGAAGGCAATTACGAGGTTTAAATATTAGAAATTATACTCCAAATTCAGAAGACGTAAATAGTGGACAGGATACAGTTGTTGGATCTTCTACTCTGCCGGACATAGATGACGAGCGTGGAGAATTCCAAAGTAATGTTAAGTTTATTTTACATGCATGTTGAATTTTATTATTGATTCATTTTTAATTTTAATATAATAATATATCATTTTTCAATGAGGGTGGTGGGACGCTTGAGAGCTTCGGGACGTCGTTGCTTCTGATTTATATGACTTACAACCTACCGTGTGTTGAAGTAAGGAGAAAGCGATAATGGCCAGCCTATCGGATCTGAAGCTCGGTTGTTGGCAGGCTATTTGGGCGTTATAGCATGAAATTCGAATATGTTGCCCATTAACTACGAATCATGGCATCACATGCCTGATGCCAACAAAAATCAGGCTCTCGAAAATATTAAGGTAATAAAAGGTGAATGTAATTTATAATACTTTCATTTAACCTTCATTTATATTAACTTTTTAAAAAAATTTGAGGTAGATTTGCTTTAGAGGTCTCCGATGACTATATTAAGAAGGCGTTGGGTAAAAATGGAGAGACAATAAAAGCACCCTAAAAAACAATATTTTAAGAAAGACATCACCTCGACGAAAAAGCTGCGAAATGTCCCTTGTGAATGTTGAGGTACCAATGGGAAGATCAAGTTAGATTCGGAATTCAAAGAAAGGAGAGGTATTACGTACTTTCAAAGTCTTAGAAATTTTTCGGTTTATCGTATTTATTATATAAATAATTCAAATCCCATTATGTAGGACCGTGAGCGAGTTGAAACAAGCAGCAGACAGAAACAACAATTCACACACACGGCAGGTTCCAAAAGTTTTGCTTGTGTGGCTGAGGCTGAGGTATTGTAATTTATTACTTCTTTCAAATATTAATGATTTATACTATTAACTTATATTTTTACGCTATAATGTAGGAAGTTTAAATCAGTCAAAAAGTTAGGCGGCTTCAACTTTTTGACATTACGTATAGAAAGAAGGATGGATCTCCGATGACATCCAAGGTGCGAAATTTTGGTATATTTATTTAATAAAAGTTGATTTTTATAAATATTTATAATGTTTAATTATAATGGTTTAATTCATCGTTTGTAGTTTTAAATTTCTAATTTTAAGTTATGTTCCATTCATTTTTATTATATATTTCGTTTCTAACTCTTTTATTGATTTATTAGGATAAACTAAAGGAGAAGAAGGCGGAGTATGAAGCGGTTGCTTCGTTCGCGATTCTGTTAATCTCGACGAGATTGATAATGTAATTATGGTGATGTTTTGGGTCTGAAAAGGTACGATCGCTTCAATTGATAGTTTTGTTAATCTTGAGTATATTTATAAAGAATTATCACTAATGTTTTGGGTCTTACAAGGTATGGTGGGTTCGATGTCAAGGATTAGGTGTTACTCAGACCCAATATTTTGATCCGGCTCCGCAATACATGCCTTCCGGAGTCAATCTCGTCTTGAAGTTCGAGAGGCGAAAGACCGGATATCTCGATGGAAGCGAGCACGGTGAGCAAATTTCTCGGCTTAGAGCGGAGGCAAGAATGGAGGAGGGAAACAAATTTCTAAGCTTAGGCGGAGGCAAAGGCGAGGAGGAGGAGCATGTTGCTCAACTTAGAGTGGAGGCAGCAGCACGGGAGGCAGAGCAGAACAGAAAGTATGAAGAACTCCAGCTACAGCTGCAGGCTATGATGAAGTTGTTCCAGCAGCAATCGCAGAGGCCGCCCTCTTAGACATTCTTTTCTTCTTGTAAGATTTTTTTTCAACATTTTTACAGTTAAACATTATTGTAAGAATTGTTTGAATTATGCTTCATTTTTTAATAAATATCATATATTTTTTATTAAATTTGAAGTATTTGTTTAGATTTATTGCATTTACTGAGATTTAAATGTTTTATTTACTGCATTGGGTTGGAATTATATGCAATTGTTGCTGTTTTTGGTTGGTTTTTACTGCAGGGAGGGTAGGATATTGGGAAAAAAGTGCACAGCAGATCTGTGCAAATTAGTGGCATTTTTCAAAAGCGCTAAAAGCCCTACACAGTGGCGTTTGTTGTATAAGCGCTAAAATATACTATGCGGCGTTTGTTGTATAAACGCATAAAAGCCCATATAATGTGGCGTTTGTTTTATAAGCATTTGAAAGCCCATACCTGTAGCGGCGTTTGTCTCAAAAGCACCGCTAAAAGCCCACACCTATAGTGGCGTTTGTCTTATAAGCATCGCTACAAGCCCACACCTATAGCGGCGTTTGTCTCATAAGCGCCGCTAAGAGCCCATACCTGTAGCGGCATTTGTCTCAAAAGCGCCGCTAAAAGCCCAAACCTATAGCGGCATTTGTCTGAAAGCGTCGCGAAAAGCCCATACCTTTAGCGGCGTTTGTTTTAGAAGCGCCGCTAAAAGGCCCTACCTATAGCGGCGTTTTATTTAAAAGCTACTATAGGCCCATATATATAGCGTTTGTTTAAAAGCGCGCTATAGGCCCTATCTATAGCGGCGTTTGTTTTAAAAGCGCCGCTAAAAGCCCATACCTATAGCGGCGTTTTTTCACAAAAAACACCATTAATTTTTGCGGTGATTTCCGTAGCGGCGTTTTTTGCGGCGCTTTGAAAGCGCCGCAAGTACTATTAGTGGCGCTTAAAAACGCCGCTAAAGGCCCAAAAAAACGCCGCTAAAAGTCTATTTTGGTGTAGTGAAGAAAAGTATTCTTGTTGGAAAACTGGTTACCAACTTCTAATTGGTCCGAATCCAACGAAGAATTTGTATGGTCACGCATCTGGTGTGGTAGTTCAGGAAACTCCAATGCATCATCTTGAGATAGATCGACATTATGCATGTGTGCTGGAGGTGAGTATGCACTGAATAGCGGATCTTCTTCTTCTTCGTCTAAACCTCCCTCAACGTCTTCAGGTACAATTGGAACGGGCTCGGTTGGAAAATAATCCAACACGCACCAGTCGGCCCCGGCTCCCGAGGTGGATCCACATCAGTTCATCGTCTGACCCTCCATAACCTTCAACAAACGAGGGCCCCTCGCCGGTGGATATCATCGGGAGTACATCATCCCTCCTTAAACATCTTTAGTAAAGATTCCAATCATATGTAGATTGCCAACCACTAGAAGTTGTTGACGTCCCCCAATACGTATTTCTATCATCGGACGTCGAAGGACGGATATGCATGTCCTATTCACCAACCAAGTGTCGTGCAGGGGTTATGTTTTCCATACTACCACCACACACGGGCACTTTTGTGTTTTGCCTCCCACTTACAGAGTGTCGGCTTGGGGTCGTGTATTCCCCTCGAATGGCAGTAGATGTTGAGGTGGCAGAAAGATCACTTGGAGATGAAAATTCTACATATAACTCGAGATAGGGTGATCCACTAGCAAGATGAGTCTCCACCATTGCCTCAAGGCTCCGAGGACCTTTGATGTCGAATGAGTCATATCTCACCGGATCAACCGAAGCGTAAAATCTATACTTAATAGACTGAGCTTTCATTGGCGTTGTTTGAATATTTTACGCCTAATTCTTTTTGAAGTTCTACCAAATCGACGTTTGATTAAAACTCGATCATGTTGTGTTCTCCGATAAGAAAATAACACCATTTTCGGTGTCACAAACTTCACCATCGTAGTAAATAACAGATGTATATCGTTCACTCATTTTCGCTTTTTTTTTCTTTTGCACGAATTTGCCTTCATGGCGAGAATGAAATTTGGTGATTATAGCCTAAGTTTCTTTGGAGACTCATGTAGCAAAAAGCGTCCACGTGAGAGCTCTTTTCGGTACTCTGATGACGATGCACCTATTGAAGCGTTTTTGGCCTTGTTTGTTGAAGCGTCTCCTCAAAATTATTTTCTTTGAGTCTCATCAGCAAAAGAGTGTCCACGTGGGAGCTCTTTTGGGACTCCGACAAGGCACCCTATTTGAAAGCGTTTTTGGCCTTGTTTGTTTAGAAGCGTCTCCTCAAAATTATTTTTCCGAAGACCATCAGAGCAAAAGAGCGCCCACGTGGGAGCTCTTTTCGGTACTCTGCCGTGATGCACCTGCTAGAAGCATTTTTGCCATTGTTTATTCGAAACGTCTCCTCAAAATTATTTTGTCGGAGACTCTTGTAGCAAAAAGCGCCCACGTGGGAGCTCTTTTCGGTACTCCGACAAAGGCGATGCACCTATTTGGAAGCGTTTTTGTGCTTGTTTGTTGAAACGTCTCCTCAAAATTATTTTGCGGAGACTACTAGCCCAAAAATTCAATTAATTTTTCATAGGGGTGGAGGCAAAACGCGCCCACGTCAACGCTTTTCTTGGTTATTGAGCTAAGGCGCGCCCTTAGACGCGTTTTGTCCACCTCAGCAAAAGTGCGCTTACATTAGGCGCGCTTACGTGGCGCTTTTGTTGAGGTGGACAAAAGCGCGTCTAAAAGCGCCTTCTTCTGCATCCCCAAAAACGCTACCGACGTGGACGTGTTTTGGGGAAACGGTACTTTCCCGTAAATATTCTTCAAACTCGCACACTTCCATAATTTTTGTTTATTTTTGGTATATATGGGATATTTACCCCTTTTTTAATGCATTTTGAAAGTTCAAGAGCTCAATTAAGTGAAAAAAAAAAAAAAAAAGAGGAGCTTAATTGCTTCTTTTTTTATTAAAAGTTTGAGAGTTTTTACACCCTTAAGCCTAATTTTAAAATAATATAATATATATGATATCTTATATAAATACATAAATTGTCACTTTTATGGGAAAATATATATACGATCCAAATGGATTATTATTATTTTATTATAAATGTTTATCATTTTGATGCGTGTACAACCTTAAGAAAATATATGCTTTTAATTATTTTAGTATTTTCATTTAAATTCTAAAATATTTCAAATAAAACAATATTTTTTTCCTTTTAAATTCTTAATTGATTTATCTTTTACACAAATATCAACAAAGTAAGCATTATTTTTTTGAAATAAAAATATTTGTAATTAGTTTAATAATTTGACTCACTCTAAAGAATTTATTTTAATAAATAAGTTTTTACTAACCAAATTATGTTAAATAAAATATTCATATCTTTATATGTATAAATTATAATTTAATTTGTAATGTGGTTTAAGCTAAATAAGATTTAATATTAAATTAATTTGGCCCCAAAACATATATATTTTTATTAAATATCATAAAGAAAATCAAGTCCAAATATCACAATGAGAAAACAATGAAGTTTTAGGATATAGTTAAAAATTCTTAATTTTGTCTCTTTTTTTTCTGATTTAATTATCATTTTAATATCAATTATCAAGATTTTAAAATTAAACATATGTATTATTATATAATTTTTAATCATATTATTTATAAAACATTAATTTTAAAAATTAAAAAGAATATATAAATAATCCGTACATCACGCGGGTATGCAAACTAGTATTTAAATATATTGAAGCATGCTTAAATATCAATTTAAAAGTTATCCATTATTATTACTAAACATCTTTCCATAAAAAAATCGCATTTCAATATTGATTATAGAGACATGATCACATGAGTAAGCTTAGGGTTTTATATGGATACTAAAATGATTAAATTTCTTTTTTTAAGGCATTTGTAATATTATTTTTATAATATAAAAATTTATATTAAAATATTCTAAAATCTTAATTTTTAGACACCAATAAACTATTGCTATATCATCGATTTTAAAAATATTAATATATTATTACACATTTATCCATGTTTAATATATTATATATAATTAAAAGAAAAACAAATAGATTTTTCTTTTATAATTGAAATAATTTTAATTTTTCTATTTAAATTATAATATTTTTTTATTTTATAAGGTTTATATATTTTTTTGTTTATAAGGCAGTTTTTTGAAGTGAATTTTTAATAAATATTAAAGTTTGGTAACACAGTTGTCTCACTTATGGTTTCTCATTTTTTCCTATAGTTTTTATTTCGATTTTTCTTTTTTTAATTATTAATTTAGTTTTTCCATTTTCAATTTTTCTTATGTTTTTTTTATTAGTTTGATAACACGTTGTTTGATGGATATAAGGAAAGTAGGAGATTGCTTCACACCAAGAATCTGCTCATAAATACGTCTGTCAAATTACTTGAAACTCATAATGGAATGTTGTAGTAATTGCAAATACCATTGATGGATTTTGAGTGTCATTGAAAATGCCCCGCATTTAACTTCATCCGAAACCCTAAATATATTCATGTGATTCATATAATGAGTTAAATGGCCTTGACGGTCTCCTCCACTATCATACATCATTTTAAGAAATTTAAACGTGGGGTGATGGGCATTGAAACTGTTATAAGTCGATTTTGTTTGGGTTCGTGAAAAAAAAAAACAAATAAATAAATAAAACTAAAAAAAATTAAATGTCCAATTACAGTCTATTACAAGCCCGAATTATACCTTGAGCCCAAACACTAAAACAAAGCCTAAACAGACTACCCAATGCCCCAAATTACAAACCCAAAACACTTCAACCCAACATTCAGACCCAAACACACGCGGCCCAAAAAGGCCTAATCCCCAAACAAAATCAGAGATTTAGGGTTTTTGGGAAACCCTCGCGTCGCAAGCCCTAGCACCAGCCCCTCGGTCACGCCACAATCAGCGCACGGACAGCACTCCAACGCCATGCTTTTTGCCGTTGACCTACAAAAAAAGAAAAGAACACAGCAGCAAATATAGCAAGAAACAAACGGGACAAAATTTTTGTATTTCCTCTTTTATTTTCGGGGCTATATAACCCTAATAGAATCTGTAAAACAGGGGAGGAGAAATACATACAAACACACGGATATACAAATATATACAAAGACTAATAAAAAACAGTAGAGGTGATTTTTTTATTTTATTTCGTTCATTTTTTTTTATTTTTCTTTTCGATCTATGTTTTTTTTATATATACAAAAATTATTTAAAAATATATAAAAAACGATTACATTTCGACTCGCGCTGAAAAGAGGAAATTTTGTACCTCCAGCCGCTGTATGTGGTGGCGCTTGATGGTGGCGTGGGGTGTCTGTGTGATGGCCTATCACCGGAGCCAGCACGGAGTTTGGTAAAATCATGACAAGAGAGCCTTCTGGAAGCCTCTGATTTGTTTTTTTAAGGGGTATTAAAATGATTTTTTGGCCAACTTTTTAGCTTATATAACAATATAGAAACGACACCGTTTTTGCTTAAGATAATAAGCACAAAACGGCGTCGTTCAGGGACAAGAATCTTGGCGTTGACCCGAAACTCGGGGAGGATCCGCGTGTTTTTATAAAAAGGGAAATTTTCCATTTTAGTCTTTCCGCAATTTTATTATTTTTAATTTCGTTTAATTTAAATTTTTTTATTTTTAATCCAGCCCTAAATGTTTGTTTATGTTTCAATTCGGTCCCACGGGCTAATTAAAGATTGATATTGAAACGACGCTGTTTAGGATGTAACACCCCAAACTCAGCCTAGAAGTTAGGCCCGAATCTGGCGTGTCACATTGAAGGAAGTTGAAAAGCTAAGCAATTGTTTAGAAAAGTTTTATCAGATTTTTGAACTCCGAGTTCGTTGTTTGATTAAGAAAAACATGATTTACTAAATGACCGTTTAAAAGTTGTTATTATTTTGAAAAACTGTTCTGTTATGAAAGTTAAACTTGCATCGTTGCATAAACATGATATTTTAGAAAACGATTGCTAATGTTTTAAAAAAAAACTCCGTATTTATAAGTTTAACAGTTATAAATGAAAACTTAGAAAAATAAACCAATGGCCTTATTACAAAATATTAACCCAAAATAAATATGAAATTACTAAAGTTCAAAGGATGTACAACCCAAGTCCTCCACGGTTCCCAATCCTCTATTCTTTGGGAATTACGAGACATTTAAAAAAACATGCATCACAACCCAATCCGGTAAGAACATGCATCCAACATTCGAAGCCCATTCGATGCGGTGGCAATTGGGCCTTAGCCTAAAATAGCCTCGGTGGAGCCTTAACCCATATCATATGTCACAGCAAATCATGTATGCAATGCGATGCAAACCCAGCCCAACCTAATTTTCCATCCGCTACACACCACCCATACCTGCCAATCACACCAATGGGGATTTCTACAATCAACCCTCACCGCTACACCCATCGATGGCAGTCATGTTGCAGTTAGCTGCTCATCGTCAGAATCGTGACATTGTCACCAGAACAGATCGTGGCAGAGCCACTACAACAGATCATGCCAAAGCCACTACAACACTTCCCCTTTATTATCACAATCCCAACCCCATGCAAGCATAAGATACTGATGTATGGTTTCAACAGGTTTCGGCATGCATGTATAGGATGCTCATCACATACAACATGTCATCTCATCAAAACCATCTATTAATATCACAGAAGTCACTAACTTGATGAATTGCCTTTACCCTCCACGGGGATTTCAATAGCCATACCGAGTTTTCGGCATTTAACAGAATATACATAAATATATATGTTATCAAGACACTATAAATGGTGTGAGAAGTTACACACAATCACGCTAATCAACCCCAAAGGGTATAACGATAATTTTACCTATCGAGTGTATTTCAGTAATTTACCTACCAAGGGTAATTCGGCAATTCTACTCATAACTAATCCATGTATGCAGTGCATCTCGAACATAATCAATCATACAATTAACACAGACAACATTAGTACTACCACGAAGGTACAACGGTCATTTTATTGTTTAAGGGTAAAACGGTAATTTCGTAAACTGGGGGTATTTCGGTAATTTTGTAAACCAAGGGTATTTTGGTAATTTTACAAACCAGGGTTATTTCGATAATTTCACAAATCGGGGGTATTTCGATAATTTCACAAACCAAGGGTATTTCAACAACTTTCTAAACTAGGGGTATTTCGATAATTTTGCAAACCAGGGGTATTTTGGTAATTTTACAAACCAGGGGTATTTCAAAAATTTCGTAAATTGAGGGTATTTCGATAATTTCACAAACTGGGGGTATTTCGGTAATTTCACAAATCGGGGGTATTTTGGTACTTTCATAAAGTAGGGGTATTTTGGTAATTTTGTAAATCGAGAGTATTTCAGTAATTCTACAAACCAGGGGTATTTTGGTAATTTCACAAATCGGGGGTATTTTGGTTATTTCGCAAATCAAGGGTATTTTGGTAATTTTGCAAACAGGAGGTATTTTGGTCCCTTTTGGGTTTTAGCTATGAACTTTGGCCCATCAACAAGTCCTCGCGGCTAAAGTGAACGGACACTATGCACCAGGTAGGATTCCAAAAAAGAGGAGGTGGGCCACTAGGGCCGCTTAAGTACCAAGCTCTCCCTAGATCCAATCCTAGACATGCGTATGCCCGTTGCCACACTCTAACCCAGCGACTTGTTCACAGACATGTTTAATTATTAGAAAGTCTTATGGAATTTAAGATTTGTTCAAACTAGGCCTAAGGCTCATAAACCTTAGCATACTTGTCTACGTCCCCATAAAGCTTATCAAACCCAAATTACATCATTACGGCCCATCAGGCCCAAGTCTCATCATATGGCCAAATAGGCCCAGAACAAATTCAGATCATGTATCATGCATGTCTAATTCAATTCGTATAACCAACCAAACCATTTCATCAAACTTAGCCTCAGGGCCCATCGGGCCCATTTAGCCACTTTCGGCTTTGCCAATTTCGTGTGTGTAGTGTTTGTACACACCTGGTAACCACGTGCGCTGCAAATCCCTTAGTCACGAACTTACAATCGACATCACCTAACAATTAATCATAACTTAATATACACTTATCAGAAATCGAAACCTCACCGAAACCTTACTGTGCACCTCCCGTTATAGTAGCCCTTCCTTCGCTACTATTGGCGATTATCCTCTAGGTCTGCACCCAAACGCCCACCAAGGTATATTAACTCTCCTCATGGAATGGCTCTATATATAGCTAACTTCTCACCTTCCTTCTTTGTATCTTACCGATGTAGGATCCTCCGTTAGGAGAGTTTAAATCCAACTCAAACTCTTCTCGTCCAATCCATAAAATAAATACTCCCTTGCTTGTCATGAAATTCAAACCCAAGCTCCCTTGTAGCATAATCTACGCTGCTAACCACTTGGCCACAAGCTCCTCTTGTGTCTAAAATCATGCGCAACTCAATATAACCCTATGGCAGAATTCTAGAGTCCATTTAAAAAGAAATCCAAAATGCAAGAGCCAAGACTTGAACCTTGGACCTCCTTCCTTCCTTGTGGCGTCACTTTGCCACTACACCACATACTCCACTTGTGTCATTTTCCCCACATTTTATTCTTAAAACCTACTACTAACTCCTAGGGTTTTATTCACCCAAAACCAAAATTTTTCCTAAGGCCTAACTTGAACCCGGGACTTCATAGAAGCCCCTAACCTTCCAAAATCACTCACCTACTAGATCCAACTTGCATTAAAGCCGTTCTCTTATTCCCAAAAATTTTAAATGCTCCTACGCCTAAAGCCCAATGGGCCCAATCCTACTAGGCCCAACTTTGGGATGTTACATAGGAGATGGGGTATAATTGCCCAATAAGCCCCTATAATTCTGCGCATGTTCTAATGTCGTCCTTTTTACAATTTTACTTTAAGTTTTCTAATATTTTTAATTTGATCCCTATTTCTTCGATTTCTTTTAATTATTTTTATTTTCACTTTTATTCTTTTTTTATTATTTCAGTATATATATATATATATTAAATTATTATTATTTATGGTGTATATTAGGTTATTTTATTAAATTTAATATTACATATGTAACATCCTAGATTAGGGGTTATGCGTTTGTGCATAATTCATGAGTAGTAGGTTTTGGCAGTGTTTGGAAGTGAATTAAGGGTTTTTAAAATCCTAGGATGGAAGAGAAAGCTTTGGACAATTATTGGTTTTTAAGTTAAAAATAAGAAGTGATGTGGAAAAGTGGCAAGGGACGCCACTTAAGGTGCAAGGGTTATGGCATCAAGTGAAGTACTTTGAGGGAAGAGGTTCGAATCCCATTGTGTGCATCTTTGCTTAATTTTATGAAATAGCATGTTTACTGTGATATGTGGTGTGCATTTTTAGAACCTTGGAAATATAAGGAAATGTAAGGAAATGAAAGGAAATGAAAGGAAATGTAAGGAAATGAAAGGAAATGTAAGGAAATGTAAGGAAACTTGGAAATGATTTAGAAATGTTAAGTTTTCATTTTGGAAAAATAGGAAAGTGAACATTTGGAAACCTAAGTTAAAAGAGGAAAGTGAACATTTTGGAAACCTAGGAAATGTCAAGTTTAAAGAGCCAAACGAAAATTTTAGAAACTTAGAAATGACTTAGAAATGTCGAGTTTTAAAGTTTAAAAGAGGAAATTAAGGTAAGGTGGCCTTAAGAGAAAAAGTATGTGAAATTTGACACACAAGCAGGCTTGGAAAAGTGGCTGAAGATGCCACTTAGGGCCTCTGAAATGGCGCCACATGCAAGTGTATTTGGGCTGAGGATCGAGCCACTTAGGAAGCAAATAAAAGAAGTTTTATTTTGCTACAAAGAAGAGAGGTGGACGGCATGTGGGCTCTTAAAAGAGGAGTTTTATTTCCTTTAGAATTTCACTAATTAGGAGATAATTGTTGGATTAATTCTTTTGATAAAGTGATAATTATCACATAGGAAGAGTGGTGGCCAAGTAGGGGACTCTAGCCTAGTAATTTCGGCTATAAAAGGGAAAGAAGGCCATTCATTCATTCATTCACTCTTCCTTTGCCGAATTTCTTAAGCAGATTCTCCTCTCTCTGCCGAAATTCCTACAGTTTTATTCTTCCTTCTCTTTTCTTTCTAATCCCTCCAAAAGCCAAAAGTTGTGAGAGCATCACCGAATCTCTGAAGGTTGAAGTGAAGGTGCAATCGATTCCTTCAAATAAGGGTAAGATCCAAGTTTAGTTTCCATTCTTTTATATTTTAGACTTATCGAAATTTAGGGACTAATTTTGATTATTAATCTTGGCCGAATCATGGAAGGAGAAGTTCTTTTCCCGAAGGTACACCATAGGCCACGTGTTCCCTAGTTATTCGGTGAATTTTGGGATTTAAGATCCTTAAGTGAGTAGCCGATTTCAAAGGGGGAAGAATACAAGTTTCCGGGATTTGATTTTTTATTCAATCGGCATTAAGGCATTAAAAATCTAAGGTAGTAGATTGGATTTCGAGATTTCAAGTGAAATTGTTAAGCGAATCAGGTGTGTACCCTACACTAAATCTTGATAGATTTACGACTTTAATTCATTATATGTGTTAATATGAAAGTGTAAGAATATGGCTAAGGTACCGTGTGTATTCTTACACTAATCTTAATAGATTTATGGCTTAAACTTGATATATGTGTTAATATGAAAGTGTAAGAATGTGGCTAAAGTACCATGTTATGGTACAAAGTACTGTGCACGTTTTCCTACTCCTACTAGGATTACGAAATATGTTATACTTAACATGTGAAAAGTGACACGAATGTGAATTTAAGTATGATATGCATGATATGAATAATATGGGGCATTCGGGTTATTTGAGAAAGGGAAGTGAATGTGATGACTTGGTCTCACTATCGAATGTGGTGACTTGGTCACATTATCCGAATGTGGTGACTTGGTCACATTATCGAATAAGGTAACCCGGTTACATTATCTCGAATGTGGTGTCTCATGACACAATTATCCGTGGCTATGCCACTAATTTTATATGGGCGATGAGCACGTCATTGCAATGACGCCTTCGATGGCATGTAACGGATGGAGGGTTGACTTAGTAGTCCCCACGGTGTGCAGGTTGGTACGGGGATGTGTAGCGGATGGCATCTAGGTTTGGGTTTGGGTTGCATCATCATCTTGTATCATTAAATGTGAAATTATGATATGTATGAATATGATTTGTTATGCTGAATTTGTTAAGACTTAGTGTTTGTGTACACATTGAGTCTGTTGACTCACCCGTTGTGGGAACATGTTTGGTGTGACGAGCGATGATGGACCGGGTTCTATAGAAGCTTAGGGATGGCCATGCACATCAAGAAATTCGACTTGGACTTTTATTTAATTTTAAGTAATTTATAGTTTATTTTGGTTTTAATTTTGGGAAATTATTTGATGTAATAAGGCCGTAGTAGCGTTTACTTTACTTTTATTTATTGAGCATACAATCTTTATATTTATTAAAAGATTAAGTAAAATTAATTTAATTCAAAACCCAACATTTTGTCACCTACATCAAAAGGATTTTTAATAACGAAATAAACCTGTTTTCAACTCAAGCCTAACCCAAAACAAACTTTCTTTAAAAACACACAAGTTTTTCCTAAGTAACAAAAGAATTTGAAACGGTTTACACCGGGGAACATACCAGATCTGGTCAAGGCTCGTGGGCCGGGTTTGGGGTGTTTCAACATATTATTTTAAAATATGTACATTAGTTATCATATTATATTTTTTTATATTATACATTATTATATTATATTTTATATGTAACTTTTAAATTACTTTATATTGTATATAATTTTGTATTCTTTATATTATTTATATTATCTTAAATATGTAGTTTTATGTATATATGTATTAGATTATTATATCATAAATATATTTTTTATATATATATATATATATATTATTAAATTCAATATTATTCATATGTTATATCTTATTTTAAAATTTACGCATTAGTTATTATACTACACTTTTTATTTTAATATTATATATATTATTATCCTATATTATATATAACTTTTAAATTATCTTATCCTTAACATAGTATAAATTTTTACATATTGTATATATTATTATATGTATTAGGTTATTGCATTATTAATATATTTTATTCAAAATTATATACTATTTATTTATAACTGTTTTATCATATATTATCATTTATATTTTTATATGTAATAAGTTATTAAATTATATATTTATTATAAGTATCCCTATATTTTTCATATATTCTAAGTTTTTATATCATTTATTTCAAACATTGTTTGTATATATATTCAATCGTTCTAGAAATCGCCATATTCTTTTTTTCATTTTTTTTATTTTGCATCCATTCATTTACTTCTATATTCGATCTTGGTTGTAGGGTTTAATATTTATTTCTTGAATCTTTATATTTTATTTAATTGTTGCTACTTATTTTATATCTTGTATATGTTTATTTATGTTCCTTTATTTGTTTATTATTGCCTTAGTGTAGTATTTTCATCGTATATCACTTGCTATGTTATGCTATTCTTTCGTTAATTGCCTACATTAGTATTATTTATTAATATGACTGTAATTATAGAAAATTGTTATTAGGTATTTATATTTTGTAATATCTTACTCAAACCAATTTTCTTATAAACACATTTTGAACTAATGCATTTTATTCAAATATTTTTAAAATACAACGATATATGATATTTAGAGACTTGAAAAATTATACCCTAACTTACTGGGTTTTAATTTTTCTGTGGAACTTAAGGTATCAAGTATTTAAAAAAAAAACCTATAAATTGCAAATTAAAACTTATTCTCGAAAATTCATAACGTTATATCTTAACTTATTAGGTATAATGTTTTGTATTTCGAGTAAGGATTTTCTATAAATAAAGGCAAACTTAGTTTTGAAGTCTTGAGAGGTTGCATCCTAACTTATTGGGTGTGGCATTTCATTTCTTTGAGAAAAGCAAGTCTTGGCTTTCTTTCGAATAAAAGGATCGTATCTTAAAATCTTTCCTATTTTCGATATTTGGACATTAAATAATCAATCTGGTACCAATTTTGGTAGTTACGAGGGTGCTAATCCTTCCTCGTACATAACCGACTCCCGAACTCGTTTTTTCTGATTTTCATAGGCCAAAATTAAATGTTTTGAAATAAAATGTTATATAAGGTTATTCAATCACACCAAAAAAAAAAAAAGGGCTGGTGGCGACTCCCGTTTTCATTTTTTTTAAGTCAATCCCCGTTTTTCATAAAAACTTAAAAATTGTTTTGATAGAAACCACCAAATAAAAATTTCTAAAATAAATTAACTCTAGATAGTAGTAAAGAGTAGTAGGGTCGAATCCACAGGGACTGGTTATTGTTTTCCAATTTCATTTTTTCTTGTGAACAAGAATTCTGTCCTGGCAATAGTCATGCCCATGACTCGAAACGAACTCGCTGAAAAATAACCAAACAAAATAAATTAGGAGAGTTGAAAATATTTAGAAATTAAATAAGTGAGATAGCAAAAATAAACAATTATATTAATTGAATATAAGATAAAATAAGGAAGTGATTTGAATTTTGTAAACAGAAATATAAAACCTTAGCCTTAGACTCGGTGAATTCCAGTTTCCGAATCGATCCTCAAAAATAGATTTCCTCTTCCAAACCATAAGTTAGTTATAGCGATCAAGAACGTCCTAACAGCCAAATCTTCCTTCTGTACTTGATTCTGATACGAACTGCAAATCAACCTTTATCAATTGTCTAATCGCGATACACACGTTCGTAATTCAAGACATTAGCAGCCTTGCATTCTGGAGAACCCAACTTGGATTGACGACCTCAATCGCATGAGACGTTTAACTCCGATTACTATCTCCCTTGACGAAAATCCCACTAGTATGACCTCGCCAGGACACGCCAATTTGTTTGTAGGAATCTGAATACAATACGGCCGACTCGTCTTCCCAACTGTATGCCAAAATGACTCCAACCTAATGTGCACTTTGTGTCAAAATCCAACTAATTTTAAGGGACAAATTTGTACTACCTTATATTTCAGAGAGATGGTGAATAATATTATGAAAGATTTTTAGCGCGGATTCGTTTCTCACGATTCTTAACTGGAAAGAATATCGGCCTAAAGCTAAGTTAGAAATTTTAATGAAGCATGAAATTAATCATCCTTGGTTGGTGTATGGACATGGTGGAAAATGGAAAGGAAAAAAGGGACTTGGGGAGCAATTAAGCCAAAATATTGAAATGAAAATAAAAGTTGGTAGAATGCCTAACTTCACGCTTGAAAAGAAAGAAAAGAAATGGATTTTTCTATTCAATTTCTAGGTATTCAAGGTGTATTTTTCAAAGGCTACTATACACCATATTTATACACAAATCATATACTAAAAATAGGCTAACCCAACTACCCACTAATTATATGGAATAAAATATCATATCTTATTTTCTAAATATGGTTTTTACAAAGTCAAAAATCTAATCAGCCCTTAAATATCTTCAATTTTTTTATTCGGCCCCTCTTCTATTGCTCATGCTCCAATTTAATCCTTTTCTTCTTATCTTTGAATTAAAACATCTGAATTTCGTTCCTGACAAAATTTAAACATAAAATCACCAATTTAGCAAGAATTATTTCAAGAATTAATTGATTTGAACATGTAAAATATGCAAAATAAACATGCTATCAAATCCCCCTACTTAGCCTGTGATTGTCTTCAAGCATATTGTATGTTCCTACATTAGAAACTATCTAATAATTTATCAAAAATCAAGTCTCTCTTCCGCAACCATGATCAATGCAAATAAAGTAGGTGAGAATGAATAAGTGTTCAAATACTTAGTTTAATCAACAAGTGTCCATAAAATTCAAGCATGTAAATTCAATCATTTCACTAAATTGAAATTGAACCAATATTTGCAAGGTATTTGTTCTCAATTAACTAGACAGTAAATTTGGGACACAGTCACACCTTTTTACGCGAAGTGAGATGACAACCTAAGCACCATACCCCGGTTACTCAATTTGACACGTCTCCAAACAAACCATTTTTCCCTACTCATGGAAGCTCGATTAGCAAAGTGTTTGCAAGTTTTCGGTTCGTCACTTGAACCTTTTTACGCGAAATTGGATGGCAACCCAAGCACCTCATCCTGGATAATAAATTCAGTCACAATCCTGAAATCTCCACTCATAACTTAAGTCATCAGCGAAGTAGATATTTTTTTATTAGCAAATACATTTAAAATTAAACAAGAATGATATACTTACCAAGCAAATTTATAAGCAATCAATTTTCATGAAACAATCTAATTACAATATTTCAACTTTAACACACACGTCGATTAAACTAGATAATTGACATTTTAATTTAAGAAACACCCAACTATCTAAATTGACTAAGCATTGGAATTAGAGACTCAATATCAAACAAACTAACGAATAATCTTAGCATAAGAATTAACACATGCGAAAGAGAAACAATCATACATACTTTCAAAATTTGATAGGCATCGAAACCACCAAATAAAAATTCCTACGATAAATTAACTCTTGATAATAGTAAAAAGTAGTAGGGTCAAATCCATAGGGATTGGTTATTATTATCTAATTTCATGTTTTCTTATGAACAGGATTTCTGTCGTGGCAATAGTCATGCCTGCGACTTAAAATGAGCTTGTTGAAAAATAAACAAAAAAAAATAAATTAGGGGAGTTGAAAATGTTTAGAAATTAAATAGGTGAGATAACAGAAATAAAAAATAATATTAAATGAAAATAATATAAAATAAAATAAAGAAGTGATTTGAATTTTGTAAACAGAAATATAAAGCCTTAGCCTTAGACTCGGTGAATTCCAATTTCCGAATCGATCCTCGAAAATAAATTTTCTCTTCCAAACCATAAGTTAGTTATAGCGATCAAGAACATCATAATCGCCTATTCTTCCTTCCATAGCTGATTCCGATACAACCTGCAAATCAACCATTACCGATTGTCTCATCGTGATACACGTGTTCGTAATTCAAGACCCTAGCAGCCTTGCATTCTGAAGAACCCAACTCGGATTAACGACCTCAACTGCGTAGGACCTTTAAATCCGATCACTATCTCCCTTGATGACAATCCCACTAGTATAACCTCGCCAGGACACATTAATTTGTTCACGAGAATCCGAATACAGCAGACTCGTCCTCCCAATTGTACGCCAAAATGACTCCAACCCAACATGCACTTTATGTTGAAATTGAACTAACTTTAAGGGGCGAATTTGTACTATCCCATATTCCAGAGATATGGTGAATATCGCTATGAAAGATTTTTAGTGCTGATTCATTTCTCATGATTCTTGACCGAAAAGAATACTAGCCTAAAGCTAAGTTAGAAATTTAGTGAAGCGTGAAATTAATCATGCTTGGTTGGTGTATGGAAATGGTTTAAATGGAAATGGTGGAAAATGGAAAAGAAAAAAGGGACTTGGGGAGCAATTAAGCCAAAATATTGAAATGAAAATAAAAGTTGGCAGAATGTATGTACTTCACGCGTGTAACACCCCAAACCCGGCCCAAACACTACAACCGAATCTGGTATGTCACTAAGGAGATTTTATAAAACTTGTGGCACTTTGGAAAAACAATTATTAGGTCTAAACATTTATGCCGAAAATTTAATAATTCGTCACATGCCTTAACTTAATTTAAACAAAAAAATTTAAATGTTTACTAACAATAAAACCCAACATAAAACCCAAAATGATAAAGTCTACTGGCCCCTGGCCTTATTACATTGAAATTTAAAACCCTTTAAATAAAAATATAAAATAATAAACTAAAGTCTTTTCTTTTCCGAATCCAAATGTTCTTTTGCATGGCCACCTTGCGCTCCTCTCTAGCCCGGTCCGAAGCACTAGGTGCTACCTGAAAAAATGTTAAATAATAGGTTGAGTCGTGAGACTCAGTGTGCAACCCTCATGCACCTTTAGATTTGGGCCTTAGCCCCACAGAACAGAATAACAGAACATATTATATATGAAAATATGCAAAGCCCAACCCAAATCCTAGGTTTCCATCCGCTACATGCCACCCTTACCTGCCAGTCACACCATTGGGGATTTCTACAATCAACCCACACCGCTACACGCCATTAATGGCAGTCATGCTGCTCATCGTCAGATCATGGCAATAGCCACTACAACAAATCATGGCAAAAGCCACTACAACAGATCATGGCAAAAGCCACTACAACAGATCATGGAAAAAGCCACTACACAGAACACTTTCTCTTTCATCAAACCCAACCCCGTGCAATCACAGAAATCAGCATACTTATAAAACATATCATCTTAACAAGAACATTTACTAAAGAATGACAGAGATCACTAACCTGGTGATTCGATTTTACCCTCATCGGGTTTCGAACGTTATGCCGGGATTTCGGCATTTAACAGAATGTAAGCAGATTTATTAACACATATTAACAGACAATCTAATGGTGTGAAAAGTTACACACCTGATAAATATGTAGGACTACCCTCTACGTCAATACCCTCGCTAATCAGATCTACTACTCTTTGTCTACAACTTTGCTCAAAAGCCGAAAGAACGCGAGGATAAGGCATCTCCTATATTTGGCCAAGGTTAGTGATTTACCCGATTTATACATTTAAATTAACAGATCTCATTACCTTAAAATCCCAGAAGTAATTCGATCCGAGTGCTACTGAACTCTGGCTTAGAAATCTAAGCGATTGGACCCTCTTCAAATCCCGGAATGCTGCAAATGAGAGAAAACACCCGATTAGTTAACCATAAAGCCATTCGGCTAAAATCTCTAAAGGCCGAAAAAAGATTGAAATCTCACGAATTGACACTTACCTATACAAATGGTTTTAGCTACCCATTGCAGGAAGATTCGGCAATCACAGCAGAAGATCGAAGCGTAGAAGATTAGAGATCTAAGAATTTTGACTTTTAAGAAAATCCCAGAAAAGATGAACTGATGCTCTTTCGATTTTTAGAAGGTCTGAGTAAAGTGTTTTGGCTTTGTCTTAGAAAGAAAGTAAAAAGAAACCAAGGAAAGGCTTAGAGATTTCGGCTACAAGAACAAACAAGAACGTAGTTTTGGCTTTTAGTGAATGGGAGAAGAATAATAATGGGGATCAAAAGATTCGGCTAGAAGGAGGTTTCAAAGAAAAAGAAAAGGGTAAGGGAGGTGGTGATTTTCGGCTTTTGGAAGAGAAAAGAAAAACAACTAAGATGGCCTTCAGATTTTCGGCACAAAGAAGGGAGAAAAGAGTAGGGTTCAAATGCTGGAATTGAAAGCTATCCCCCTTATTTATAGAAATTTCGGCACCCCCTATGGCAATTAGAAACTGATTTCTTTACTCCTCTAGGTGATGGAATTTCGGCCAACTCTGCTCTCAGTAGATAGCTCCTAACTTTTCTCCTTTATCTAAATCTCTTTACACCTTCAAAAGACTCCTAGATAACACCACATCTTTCTTCTATTATCACCACAATATTATCAATAAATCCCTCCTAAAAATAAGCCTTAATGCCGTCCATTCCTCATTGCTATTTTAAGTGCCGAAATTGGCCCAAAGACATGGGCTCCTTGCGACCAAACTTGGGCCTCTTTCAACTACTAGTGACGCCACCCTGTAGCTCCCTCGCAGCGTCACTTAATATTGGGCCACCAGCCCACTTTGGTGTTTTAAACACAGATGCTACCCTTTTAACCCTATAGTGCCCAAACAAAAACTTAATTAGGGCCTCAACCTAAACCTGAGCCCATTTTTGTGTCCTCTCTTTTCTTAATCTGCTTATGAGGCCTCATGCCTGAGACTAGGGCCCACTAAGTAAGAACATAAATTTTTCATATGGTCTTCCCTAACTCTAAGGCTTCAAATAATCCGGATAATACCTTAATATTATTATTCTAAGTGCTACACATACATATTAACTCCCATGCACAGAAATTAAAAGTTTCGAGATTTTTGGGGCGTTACAACCCAATAGGCCCAAATCTACTAGGCCCAAATTCGGGATGTTACAACGCGTGAAAAGAAAGAAAAGAAATGAATTGATTTTTTTCTTCTATTCAATTTCTAGGTATTCAAGGTGTGTCTTTCAAATACCACCATACACCCTATTTATATACAAACCATATACTAAAATTAGGCTAACCCACCTACCCACTAATTATATGAAAAAAAATCAAATTTTCTTTTCTAAATATGGCTTTTACAAAGTCAAAAATCTGATCAGCCTTTAAATGTCTCCGAATTTCTAATTCGGCCCTTCTTTATTACTCATGCTCTAATTTAATCATTTTTTTGCTTGTCTTTGAATTAAAGCATTCGAATTTCGTTCTTGAAAAAATTTAAACATAAAGTCACCAATTTAGCAAGAATTATTTCAAAAATTAATTGATTTGAACATGTAAAATATGCAAAATAAGCATGCTATCCTGGGGGAAACATGACACTGAAATATCTTTTTACCTAAGAGCTCATTTTTATATTTCTTCACTAATTTAGAGGATTCCATTTTTTGAAGATCTTATAAATGTTTTTCTAACTTCTCTACTTTTTATTCCAAGGTCTTTTGACTAGCACAACTATAACTATCATCATAATCCTCATCATAGCTATCATCTCTATCATCCATATCAACATCATCATCTACTAAATTCTTATTACCTTAGCCTACATGCTACCAATCTTAGCCTACATGCTACCAATCATGCTCGGAATGGATGGATTCTTCCCTTTTATGCCTGAGATTTTGCTTCTAATTCATTCTGTTTGTTCTAAGCTCCTCCATGAGCTTATCATTTCTTTCATTTCTCTCATCTACCTGCCTTTGCCTTTTCATTTGCTCCTAGATATTTTTTTTACTTGTCGTATCTTTTTTTTAAAAGAGGACATGCTCCTTCATAATCCTTATTCTCTCTTGCATGTCCAAATACTATTGATTATCGAACTGGTGATACGGAGACCCTTGATCTGTCGACGATGCTCTAACATGGTGCTGGTTTTGAGGGTTATAATACCGTGGGGGATATTGGTGAAACTGATGGTATGTATTTTGTTGGTAAGAGTTTTGTTGGTTTTGATTTTATTGGTCAGCTTGGTTTAATAGGGGATATTATTGACCAACATGCAATGGGTCCTGGCTCGGTTTCTGGTTTGCTCTATATTTACTCTAGTACTATAACAATAAGGTTTGTAAATTGATCATTTGTAGGGTCAACTCAGTACTAGGTGGATCATTGGTACCTAGATGTGTCATGCTCTGTCTATGCTTGTCGCATCAATTGTTAACCAGTGAGATGAACAAAGGGAAGAAGATGACGGTTTAGTGAAGAAGAAAGGAACTAAGGTTGGGAAAAAGACTCAATTTTCTCAGGAGAAATGGAAATTTGGTGATTTGTGCCAGTTTTATTTTCTTATACCACTAGAAAAAGACAAGTGAAGAAGAATCGTCCATAAATTTACAGTCAATAATTAATGGTTCCAATATTATTTATCTTGAATTTTTACTTTTGTAACTGAGAATCTACATTTTCTTTTACAATAGAAAAGAAAGGGAAAGTGGTAACATGTTTATTTTGCATATTTTACGTGTTCAAATCAATTAATTCTTGAATTAATTCATGCTAAATTGGTGATTTTATGTTTAAACTCTGTTAGGAACGAAATTCAGATGTTTTAATTCAAAAACAAGTAGAAAAGGACTAAATTGGGGCACAAGCTATAAAAGAGGGGCTGAATTAAAAATTTAGAGACATTTAAGGGCTAATCAGATTTTTGACTTTGTAAAAACCATATTATGAAAAAAAAAATCTGATATGAATGTGATATCATGTATTTGGTTGTTAGGTGAGTTAGGCTAATTTTGGTATATGATATGTATATAAAAAGGGTGTGTGGTGGCCTTTGAAAAACACATTTGAATACACTGGAAATACAGAGCAGTTTATTTCTTTCATGCGTCTAGAACTATTTTTCTTTCCTTTGAATAAACATTCTGCCATTTTTGTTTCATAGTATTTTCCTTTTACAAATTTTGTTTAATTACTTTTCAAGTCCCTTCCTTTTCCACCTTCTACCATATTTATTAAATCGATTTACATACACCAATAAAGCATGATTAATTCATGTTCACTAAACTTCTACTTAACTTTAGGCCGGTATTCTTTCTGGTCAAGAATCGTGAGAAATGAATCCGCACTAGAAATCTTTCATAATGTATTCACCATATCTCCAAAATATGCGATAGTACAAATTCGTCCCTTAAAGTAAATTCAGTTTCAATTCAAAAAGTGAAGGTCGGTTTAGAGTTGTTTGGTGTGCAGTTGGGAAGTCAAGTCAGCCATGCTGTATTTGGATTCTTACGAACAAATTGGCATATCTTGGCGGGGTTATACTAGTGGGATTTTTGTCAAGGGAGATAGTGATCAGATTTAAATGAACCACACGGTTGAGGTCATTGATCTGAGTTGGGTTCTCTAGAACGCAAGGCTGCCGAGGTCTTGAATTGCGAAAGCGTGTATCGCGGTTAGACAGTCGGTAAGGGTTGGTTTATAGGTCATACCGAAATCAACTAGGGAACGAAGAATTGGCGGTTGGGACGTTCTTAGCTGCAATAACCAGCTTATTGTTTGGAAGAGAAAACTCATTTTCAAGGATCGATTCAGAACCAAAATTAACCGAGTCTAAGGCTAAGACTTTATATTATTGCTTACAAAGTTCAACTCAATTTACTTATTTTATTTTCGATTAATATGACTTTTATTTGTTGCTATTACATTTTATTTACTTCTCAAACATTTTCATTCCCCCCTTATTTATTTTATTTTTTTTTTTTGCAAGCTTGTCACGAGTCGTGGGCACGACTATTGCCGTGACAGTAATTCTATTCATAAGAAAAAACAAAATTATATAACCAATCCCTATGGATTCGACCCTACAACTCTATACTACTATTTCGTATTATTTTGTCGTAGGAATTTTTATTTGGTGGTTTCGACGCCCATAAAAAAGTTTTTAGATATTGTGTGTCTTGAGATACTATAACCAATTGAAGGTATGAATCTGATCTAAAAATGAAAAATAAAAGGGAGATACTCTCTTTTTTTTGTTTGTAGCCTTTTGGTGACATGGCCGAGCGGTAAGGCAGGGGACTGCAAATCCCTTATTCCCCCATTCAATTCCGAGTGTCACCTGATCAACAAAAAACTCGAAATCGTAATGTCTCCTAACGTCTAGGATTCATGGAAAAACTAAACTAGTGGAAGGGAATTAGTAAATCTTGATATGGGAGCCCCCTTACTAATAATGGAGTGGCTACTAGAGGAGTCTTGAATTAGATTGGATGACGGGAGTGTCTAATTAACTAATGAATGGTTGTAGAAGGTTGGAAAATACTTTGTATACAAACAGAGTCTGTGAGCTATTTCCATAGGTCTTTTATAGTGGAGAAAAATTTGGCTACGTGTCCTAAGATTGTTGACGTGGAAGTCTATTTTGATACCCTTGGTAGTGACAGTGATGTCCTAGGATGGGACATGTTAGGGTTACTAATAATTAATTACTTTAAGTTTCCACGTGGTCCTCATATAACATTAGTGTTAATAGAGATGCATAATTTACTAGGTTGAGGTTCACAGGTGAAAAGGTGCATAGTTCGTCAGGTTGAGATTTGCGAACTAACCATTAACAAGCTATAAGGTCTGCTATATGGGGCATAATAATTTTATATTGCTTAATGTTTGTTATACATGTGTAAGGTTAACTATTTGTTTACTGTTTATTAAAAATATTTGTTAAACCATGTGTTACAATATGTGTTTAGTTTGGTCATCAATTTGTAAAAAAGAAAAGAAAAGAAAAAAAAATATTAAAAATTTAGAATTTATTGTTAAAAATATTTGTTAATACATGTGTTTAGTTTTGGACTTATTTATACTATTATTTAATCCTATTTTTGAGTAGGTATCATGAGTCAACTAGATATTAACTTAGAATGAGAAATTATAAAATACCCTTTCATATTTAAAATAAGTTATGTTATTGTGAGGATACTATTGTCTTTTATATTTTAACAAAACCAAGTAAAAATCTTACATGTGGTGAATTTGAACCCATGCTACCAAAGCATTTACAAAATTTACATTTACCACTCCAACAAAAACTTTTCTTTAATATATTTTACATTTTATTATTATTATGTAAACTATTTCATCGTTTGTATATATATACTATTATTCTTTCTTTGAGGGTAAATCCATAAATTTTTAGTAGGAAACAAAATTGAATTATAATTTTTACGAGGTCAAAAATAATTTATTCTCTTATTGAAGGGTTAGGGAGGAATTATGTATAGTTTTAAGCATTTGTATAAAAAATTTAAAAATATAAAAATTTTAAAATATAAAATGAAAACAATATTTTCGATAACTCAAATATTGGAGGAGCTTAATACCATTCAACTGTGTGGCACAATGTCATTGGCCTTTTTTTTTAACACCATTTAACTTTTGGATTAGAATATATAATGGAGACAAATTTTAGGTAAAAAAATTAGATACTAATATGAAAAAGCGAGTATAATCTAGAGGTCAAATTGAGACATATGCCTATAAAATTACTATTACTTTATTATAAAAAATTATCATTAACGTTATTAAAAGGAATAATCACAAACCTCAAATATATGTAAAATGGATACCATAAATACTAACAACTAACATTTAAATATATTCTTTTACTTATTTTCGCCTAAATAGTAGGCTTAGGTTTTCCTTTTTTAAAGATAAAAAGCTTAGTTTTATATTGAGTTTATATCGATTAATTTATGGCATTAAATTCAATGATAGTAGAAGATTTTACATAGTAATTTGGTGTGATAATTTTCTTTATATATTTACATGTGCTTATTCATATTTTTTTTCTCAAAATAATAGATCGATATTAATCTTTGTGGCCCACACAAATTAAAAAACAACCAACAAAACAAAGAACATAAAAGGTCAAGACCAAAGACGACAAAACAAGTAAAAGGCAAAAACAATAAATAAAGTAGCTGAGAGCAATAATTGAAAGCCTAAAAAACAACAAAACCACTAATAAAACTGCCTACGCCCACAGCACCATTCAAAATCCAATATCACGAAGTCGTTTCTTACGCATCGAAAAGCCAAGAAAACCGAGAAGAAAACCAAAAGCTTCAGGAAAAAGGTGGAAATTCAACGAACCTTCTCCACCATTGAAGCATCACCAGAAAATCTCCTAGGGCCGAGAATTCCACATCTCCCACTCCTTCAAAGTCGACGCTGAGCAGTCTAGAACCCGTCCTCCACCTTCTAAAATCATGTCTTCTCCTACCTTCCATCGCCAGTGTATGAGCCGTATTATTCGCTTTTCGGGAGACAAAACGGTAAGAGATTTCATCAAATTCATCTTCCATGGAGAGAATATACTATGTAATCGGTCGGATAAAGGACTTGTCTTTCTGTTTCTTCAGAATATTCTTAATAACGGTTAAGGAGTCACCTTCTACGATTATCCGTCGGAAGCCCAGTGCTTTCGCCAGAATAAGGGCCCTTTCGCATGCCCTCGCCTCTGCCACAAACGTATCAGCCACGGCTCTAAACAGATAAGTCTCTGCTCCTACTATTTCTCCTTTTGAATTCCTAGCTAAAACCGCCGTGATAGCAATTTTTGTATCAATTTGAAATGATGCATCAAAATTCAGTTTAATAAAATTTGCGTTAGGGGGTTTCCACTTCTGATTCCCTAAATTTGTTGAGGACAAAAAAGATATTGCTTTGTTAAGGTTCAGCTCCTGATTGTAACCTTTAAGAAACCCTAATAATTCCTGCTTAGAGAATTTGACTTCTTCATGAATTAATTTATTCCTTCGAGTCCACAACCCCCATAAGGAAAGGACCATCACCTGTCGTTGTTGTTCATTTGCAGCAGAAAATGTATTGATGAAGCAGATCTTACCACCTGTCGATGGGTCAAAAGGAGGGACCATGATATTCAGAGACTTCCAAACATCTTGTGTCAGTTGACAGAGCCACATAAGATGATTAGCATTCTCCGGGCCATTCTTACAAAGAGGGCAAACCACGTCCACACACAACTTCCTGCGCGGCAAGTTACAAAGATAGGGCAATAAATTATTAGTTAACCTCCAGACATAAATTTTAATTTTCGCAGGAATGTTTAAATTCCATAAGCAATTGTAAAATTTAGGATCAATCATATCATCAGAGGTAGCTATAGAAGAGGTCTAAATGTTACGTATATAGGACCACAGATCCACTTTTTACCGTGTATTACTCGATCCATCCCACTTCCACACCGTAAATCACCCGTGACCTCCCGCAATTGGAATAGCAAGAATACGATTGACCGTATCAACATCAAAATACTATTAGGATCTCATCATTCCGTAAAGATGCCACAATTGAAAAGTCGATTCTGATGAGTCAATTTGGAGAAATCTGTTGAACTAAAACTCTATTATTCGCTTGGCCAGGTAACCAGGGATCATTCCAAATATTGAAGTCAGAGCCACTTCCAATTCACCATAACAGCCCATTCTCAATCAACCTCCGTGCGCTGCAAATACTACGCCAGGTATAGGATGGGTAAGATCCAATATTAGCAGATAAAATATCAGAGTGAGGAAAGTAACGTGCTTTTAAGACTTTAGCTAAAAGACAATTAAATTTGAGTTAAAACACGCCAAATCGCTTTGCTAATAAGGATTTATTAAACAAAACCAAATCTTTAAACCCCATACCCCCTCGGTTTTTGGTTTGCTTAATGCTCCCATCCATTCCAATGAATCCCCTTGACGATTTGTTATTGGTCCACCAAAACTTATTCATAATCCCTCAAGCTTACGACAAAAGTTTTTGGCATAAGGAAACATTGCATAACATAAAGGGAGTGGCTCTGTAGGGTGATTTGATAAAGACTTCCTTCCCACCCGTAGATAAATAACGCAAGCTCCAGCCTTCAATTCTTTTCCTGAAACGATCCGAAAAATAGGCAAAGGCCCAGGATTTCTTTCGACCAACCATCATAGGTAGGCCTAGGTATTTCTGTAACATCCCAAAAATGGGGCTATTTGGAATTTAATTACTTTTCTTATGTATGAACTGCTGTGATATTATTTATGGAGTAATAGAGCTTAATTAAAGGCCTTGAGTTGGCTCGGAATGGTAGAAAAAATATATATTATTTGCTTTAAAGGTGGATAGCCTTAGTGGTTAGGGGTTATAAGAATAAATAAGGGAATATTTGACATAAAATGAGCCTAGAATAAGTGGCAAAGGGAGGGCCACTTGGGAGCTACACTTGACGCCATCAAGAACAAGGGAGAGCCTTGGTTCGAGTCACAATTCTCCCCTTTTATCTTTCTTTTGGACGGCATGGGAAGGGAGAGTCCTTTCTCTCTTTAAACTCTTTTTTTTATGAGATAATTAAGGATAATAGGAGCATTTTGTTATTATTAATTTCCAAGGATAATTAGGATGATATTAGTTTATTTAGATAAACAAAATAATAGGTGATAATAAGGAGATTGTTGGATTATTTTCTCAAGTGATTCGAATTAACTCAAATCAAGGAGTTGGTGGTAGTTTGAACTCCTTAGTGGAGTGGACAGCAAGGTCATTAGGGAAGGGGTAATGCCAATTTACTAAGTTGATTTTCGGCTATCTTCCATTTTATGATAACTTCTCTTTATTCTTTTTCAAACAAGAAAAAAATCCCATTGCTATTCACCTCTCCTACTCTTTGATCCCTAGCCGAAACACCTCTCTTCTTATTTTACTTTTATTTTTCCACCCTCTCAAGATCTTGGCCGAAATCCTCTTCATTTTTCCTTGACGAATTCCCATCCTCAAATCCCTTTTTCTTTTATTTCCTACTAGCCGAATCATCTACTCCCTTTTACCTCTCTTCTTCCTTTTTCTCACTAAAAGTCCAGCCTTGTTTAAAACCAATCATAGCCGAATCTAATCCCTATCAAAGTGCCGAAATTCCTTTTCTTCATATTAAACTCTACTTGGCCGAATATTGTGCAAGAGAAGTAGGCTTCCCTTTTTGACGATTCCAGAAGGTAAGGGTCTTAGGCCGAATGCTTATATTTTCTTTTCTCTCATTATGTCGACTTTGGTAAAGGTAGGTATGGGTTTCAAAAACTGTTAATTAAGGATACTAATCACAGATTTAAACCAATCCGCTGTAGGATCTTGGTTTGAAGATAAGCAAGTGAGTTCGCCAACGTTAGTCAATCAAATTTCGATTCGTGATTTGGGTCTTGAGGCTAGTCGTCGAGTGACTAGGTAAGGATTCGGTACAAAAGGTTACCCTTTAAAATACTTGGGTTGGCGAATAGGCCATATGCTAATCCATGGTTGGCCGAATGTAGGTGCGAGAGAGATCTAGGGTGGCCGACTCCTCCATTCGGGATTTAGATTAATCGTGGTGACGGTGTGTACATACACGTATAACTCATTAAATATGTTAATTATTGTGAATGCTAATTTGGTTATTGTAGCGTTGGATGTCATACCATATCGGTATAGTTGGCAATTCGGTAAGTACTGTTTGAATATGCTATTTGATGCTTTTGGTAAGCATAATGTATTGATGCATGAGATTTAAGCATGTGATGGCATGAAACATGTATGTACATTGGTGATGTGGGATTAGTGAGTGGAGGCGTATTATTGTGCCGCGGGCACCAGTGTTTTGGTAACACACCGTGACTACGGTCACCGGAGGTTTGGTACCTCAGGAGGTTTGGCACCTCATAGCGACTTGTCCACGTGGTTAACACCACCGTGGGTTGGCCCCACTTGAGATATGGGATAAATCGCGGTGATTTGGTATCACACGATGGGTTGGCCCCATCAAATGATCTGTGTCTATGGACACCGGTGTTTTGGTAACACATTGTGACTATATGTCACCGGTGGTTTGGCACCACCGGTGGTTTGGTACCACAACAGGGGTGAGCAGTGGCGTTTGGATGGCTAGGATGGGTACTTAATATTATGCATATTAATGGTTATGTGTTGTGTATGAAAATGTTTTAAAGCGGGAAGGGTTACATCTTGAGTCTTGGTGACTCACCTTCTCCATTATTTTTTCGGTGATGCATAGATCGCGGATATGGGTAGGAGGGACTCGAGGTGGCCATGCGGTGGACTTAAATTAAATGAACTTAAACTTAGTGGTTTTATTTTATTATTGGTTTGCTTTTATTTGGGTTGTAATAAGGCCTCCATAAACTTTATTTCTTTTGTTATTACTCATATGTGGGATACTTGTTTAAAGCTACATTATTAAAATTAAATTAAAACCACATGTTTTCTAAATCAACACGAAAATGTTTTATCGTGTCGTGGACACATTCAAATTTGGTATAATAACTTGACCTCAATTAAATTTTCGTAATTAATCTAAGTATGATTTCAATGAGACAACCAAAAGCGAAGTTTTCAAACAAAACTTGAATTAGATTTTAAAATGGGTTTCAAAAGTTTTTCTCCGTAACGACCGTAGTCGGTCCTAACGTTTGGTAGGGTTTGGGTCATTACAAATTGGTATCGAGCCAGTTCAAAACTTCTATTTGTGGGGCCCAAGGCCCAAAAATGTTTTAGTAGGCCTTATTAATTGATTTTGGGTTTTAAAGCAGCATGGCCCGAGTCTCCCAAGACCGATCCGCCCAGGTAAGTACATCTAAACCTCTTTGTGAATTATATTCTGTAGAAGGGTAGGAAGTAGATAGACTTATAGGAACTTGAACCCTAGGATTAGATTACTCAAACACACAAACAGAACATAAGACTTAAAGAACTAAACCAACCTATGACTTGGTCACTGAGCTAGGGTGTGGTAACCCCAGACGCATGTCTAGGATTGGATCCGGAAGAGCACGGTATTTAAGCGGTCGAGTGACTCACCACCTCTTCGCAGGTATCCTACAGTGCGTAGCCGGTTCACCCTAACCCGGAGGGCTCGGTGGTGTGGTAACCTCTGACGCATGTCTAGAAAGGTTCGGTGGGAGCTTGGTATTTAAGCGATCGTGTGACTCACCTCCTCTCCACACGAAACACCGCCTAGTGCGTAGCTTGGGTTCACCCACGACCAAGAAGGCTCGGTTATAGGCTAAACATAATGACTAAAACCCGAAAGGAATTAGCCTTGATTTTCGAAAAAGGAATGAAACAACAAAACTTGGTTTTAAAACTTTTAAAATCACTCCTTCAAACGTAAGAACAACTCTTTTTACAATGTTTTCCCCGAAAAGTTTGATTTGTGGAAAATTACGAAAATGCCCTTAGGGGTAAAATTACTAAAATACCCTTGGTTCATAAAACATCAACTCAATGATTTTGTCCAAAAATTTTAACTACTTCTCAAATATTCAACTCAGCTTTGGAAATCATCAATGAAACACTTTGGTTTTGGAAAAAAATTACGAAAACGCCCTCAACTTATAAAATTACCAAAACGACCCTGAGTACAAAATTTTTGCAACATCACCGTTTTAAGAAAGAAAAATTCTCAAAAGGGACCCTCAGAGTTTTACAATTATTAAAACACCCTTGATTTATAAAAATTACAAAATTACCCCTGATGGACAAAATTACCAAAATACCCCTGGTTTTTGAAATAATGCCATAACTTCAAACCTTATCAATTTTTAATAATACCCTCCAGTGTTGGGAATTGCAAAAACAACCTACTTTACTAAAGTTTTAAAATCTCTTTTATTACAAAAATACCCCTATAGGAAAAAGACGAAAATACCACAGGTTAGAATGGGCGAAATGTCCAAGAGCGAATAGGTATGGAGAGTATTAGGGAATGGATGCAAGAACTTTTTGTGTGAACTAAGATAGAAGATGAAACCTTGGTTGCGGAAGAATCTCTAATTAAAATTTCTTCATAAAATTTCTTCATGAGTAATAAAGTGGAACAAACGCTAATACATAAAATTTCTCTTAATCGATTAAAAGCGCGATAGATAGAATGAGTTCTAGAGGGCGTGGGCCGTGGGACTTGGTAGGGGTAGGATGACCGTGTCGGAACCCGTCAGTCGGGACAAGGTTCGAAAATGATGTACCACCGCCACCACCACCTCCAACTTTTGGAGCGGGAGGCGAGATCGAGCGGGAGGAGGCGATGTCATAGGCGTGTTGCGAGTCCTCGAATTGGTGGTCAGGTGGTGGAAATTTAGGAGCTCAAAATCTGTTCCCGAGCGAATTCGGTCCAACGGAGTGAGGTGTTCCGGTGTGTCGAGTGGCACCAGTGTAGTAGAATCTTGGCTAGAGTCAATGAAAGGATCATGGATGATCTTTGCTTTGTTGAGGAGAAAAAGCGAAAGGGCCTTATCGCTTTTAAAGGATGAAGCGTATCAGTGGTGGCTGACAGTTTGAGATGGCGCTACGGCAGATGATTTGACTTGGGATTATTTCAAAACCGCCTATCAGAAGAAGTATGTGGGCACCAGTTATCTGATGCTAGAGGAAAGCCTTTCGGGGTTAGTGTAAGGAACTAAGTCGAAGAGCGGAATATGAGGCGGAGTTTTAAGGTCGAGTAGGTATGCTAGAGGCATCGTGGCTCTCGAACACTGCGCCATGTCCGCTTTGAGGACGGACTCAGATGATTTGAGGTTCTTGATTGCCCATGAGAAGTTCGTGAGTTTTCATCTCTTGTGGAAAAGGCTAAGGTAGCGAGGGGATCAAGGAGGCGTGAGACAAAATTATAGTAGGAATAATCAAAGAGAGGATTTGGGTCGGTTTGGATCTAGTGGTAGTGTCGAGAAAAAGGCTAGGCCAAGTGGGCCAAATCGGTGACAAGGCCCATGATCGCTAATCGAGGCCGACTCGATTGTAACATTGTGGGAAGACCCATTGGGGAAGTTGTTCGACCAGCGATAGAGGATGTTTTGAGTGTGGGTCTTTAGAGCATCGGGTCAGAGATTGTCCCCGGAAGCGAGCTCAAAATCATCGAGAGGCGTAACTGTACTCGGGATAGAAATGTGGGACCACAAATGGGTCGTGGTAATGGTAGAGGAAGCAACAGTCCTAATCGAGGTCGAGGAATTGAGGCGAGGTTCAGGCAACACGGAGGCTAGGCAGCCTGGCTTAGTCTATGCGGCGAGGCGTCGCGAGGAGGGTGACGCACCGGATGTCATAACCAGACGCGTTTCGATTTTGGTCTTCCTTATTATGCATTAATCGATGTGGGGTCTACACATTCATACGTAGCAGTAGTGTGGTAGAGACTTTGGACCTAAACTCAAAGCGCTTCTAGGGAGATGGTATGTAGTTAGTCCGTTAGGTCACTCTGTAGTGGTAGACAAACTTTATAGAGGCGTACCCTAGAGCTCCAAGGGTAGTATTTGTGGTCGATCTAATGGAACTACTGGTTTGGGGAGTTTGATTTGATCCTTGGAATGGATTGGTGGTTAAGTATCGGAGAATTTGGATTGCGGCTAAATACATGGTTCTTAAGGCGGTTGAAAACGATGAAGTGGTTATGATAGGTGATAAAAGGAATTACCTATCCAACGTGGTGTCTGCCTTGAAGGTTGAGAAGATGGTCAAGAAGGGTTGTAAGGCGTTTTGGTTCAAATCGTGCTTTGGAAGTTAAGGAGTCGATGGTTGGAAAGGTCCGAACGGTTGGGGAATTTCTTGATGTGTTCCCGGAAGAACTTCCGGGTCCGCCTCCGGATCGGGAAGTCAAATTGATATAGACTTGCTGCCGGAGCAGCTTTGTGTCTATAGCACTTAGAATGGCACCAAAGGAATTGGTGGAGTGAAGGCTCAAATTCGAGAGCTCTGGATAAAGGGTTTATTCGACCTAGTATATCTCCGTGGGAGCGCTTTGTATTGTTTGTCAAGAAGAAGGGCGGTTCTATGCGAATGTGCATCGATTCCGTCGATTAAACAAGTTAACGATCAAAACAAGTACCCATTGCCTCGAATCGATGACTTGTTTGACCCGATTGAAGAGGCGTCGGTGTTTTGAAGATAGACCTTAGGTCGGGTTACCATCAACTTAAGGTGAAGGAGGCCGATGTTCACAAGACGGCATTCCGAACTCGGTATGGGCATTACGAGTTCCTAGTGATGCCATTCGGGTTGACCAATGCCCCGGCGGCGTTCATGGACTTAATGAATAGGGTATTCCAACAGTACCTAGACCAATTCGTTGTGGTGTTCATTGACGATATATTAGTTTACTCAAGGACGGAGGAGGAGCACGACAAGCATTTACGGATAGTTCTGCAAGTGTTGAGGGAAAAACAATTATATGCCAAATTGATGAAGTGCGAATTTTGGTGAGGAGGTGGCTTTCTTAGGTCACGTGGTGTCGTGGAAGGATTAGAGTGGATCCCCGCAAGATTGAAGCGGTGTTGGAGTGGAAACCGCCTAAGTCGGTTGTAGAAATACGAAGTTTTCTGGGTTTAGCGGGGTATTATCGAAGGTTTGTGGAAGGGTTCTCTCAGATCGCAGCGCCGTTGACTAAGTTGCTAAGAAAAGGTGTTCCATTTGTATGGCTAGAGAAGCAGCAAGAAAGTTTTGATAAGTTGAGGAAGATTCTGACGGAAGCTCCGATTTTAGTACAACCCGAGGCAGGGAAATTATTCACAGTCTATTGTGATGCATCTCACTTGGTTTGGGGTGTGTGTTGATGAGATGGGAAGGTAGTAGCCTATCGTCCGTCATTTGAGACCGCATGAGGTTAACTACCCAACTCATGACACAGAGTTAGCAGCGATCGTCTTCGCCTTGAAAATATGGAGACATTATCTTTATGGGGAGAAGTCGGTAATTTATTCGGATCACAAAAGTTTGAGGTATCTTCTGACTCAGAAGGATCTGAATCTGTGAGACACCGATGGATTGAACTGTTAAAGGACTACGACTGTTCCATCGAATATCATCCGGGTAAGGCTAACGTGGTGGCTGATGCATTGAGCCGGAAGGTTGTGGCGGACTTAAGAGCAATGTTTGCTCGTTGAGCCTATATGACGATGGAAGCCTTTTGGCGAGCTTCAAGTTAAGCCAACATGGATCGAGGAAATCAAGGACAAGCAGTTAGCGGATGAAGGGTTAAATGCTAAGAGAATGCAAGTTCGGGATGGTGGTTTAGAAGGGTATAGTGTGATTGGTGATGGTGTGTTATGTTTTCAAGGACGGCCTGTATGCCAAAGGATATGGAGTTGAGGCGGAAAATTCTCCGAATGCTCATAGCGACCCATACGCTATGCATCCGGAGGCGACAAGATGTATGGAGATCTACTAAACAGATTACGGTGGCGGGGTTGAAGCGTGAAGTGGCCGAGTTCGTAGGAAGGTGTCGACATGTCGGCGAGTTAAGGTGAACATCGATTGCCATCGTGGTTACTTCAACCATAAAGATCCTCAATGGAAGTGGGAGCGGATAACTATGGATTTCGTCGGTGGCTACCCTTTACGCCCAAAGAAGAAAGATGCGATTTGGGTAATCGTAGATCGTCGACTAAATCACTCACTTCATCTGGGTGAGAATAGATTACTCACTCGAAGCTAGCAAAGTTGTATGTGGCCAAGATAGTCGATTGCATGGTGTGCCCATATCGCTTATCTCGGATAGGGACCCAAGGTTCACTTGAGGTTTTGGAAGCGTTACATCAAGCATTGGGTGCGCGATTGGATTTCAAACCTGACTTTCCATCCTCGGTCAGACGGCAATCCGAAGGGTCATCTGATCTTAGAAGATATCTTTGAGGGTTGTGTCTTGGAATTAGAGGTAGTTGGGAGGAATTTTTACCTTTAGCCGAGTTCGCCTACAACAATAGTTACCAAGCGAGTATTCAGATGGCACCATACGAAGCACTGTATGGACGGAAATGCCAAACTCTGACGTGTTGGACGGAGTTGGGTGAACGGCAGGTGTTGGGTCCAGAATTGGTAACGAAAACGGAGGATAAAGTGAAGGTGATTCGAGCCCGTCTTAAGGAAGCATCAGATAGACAGAAGTCCTATGCTGATCTTAAGCGCAAGGAAATGGAGTATGCAGTAGGGGATAAGGTTTTCCTGAAGGTATCGCCTTGGAAGAAAGTACTAAGGTTTGGGCGAAAAGGAAGCTAAGCCCAAGGTTCATCGACCATATCGGTTGTAAAGCAAGTGGGTCCGGTAGCTTATCGACTAGAGTTGCTTGCAGAATCGAGTCGGATACATGGCGTCTTTCACGTATCAATCTTTGAGGCAGTATCGGTCAGATCCATCATACGTGGTGCCTGTGACTGAAATTGAGGTCAACTCGGACTTATCTTTTGAGGAAGAACCGGTTCAGATCTTGGATAGAGATATAAAGGTTCTATGTAGGAAGTCAGTGCCCTTAGTGAAAGTGCTGTGGCGGAACCATGGTGTGGAAGAATCTACGTGGGAACCTGAGGATATGATACGGCGGCAATACCCTCATCTGTTTTAGTTAAGTAATTTCGGGACGAAATTTATTTTAAGGGGGGTAGAACTGTAACATCCCAAAAATGGGGCTATCTGGAATTTAATTACTTTTCTTATGTATGAACTGCTGTGATATTATTTATGGAGTAATAGAGCTTAATTAAAGGCCTTGAGTTGGCTCGAAATGGTAGAAAAAAATATATATTATTTGCTTTAAAGGTGGATAGCCTTAGTGGTTAGGGGTTATAAGAATAAATAAGGGAATATTTGACATAAAATGAGCCTAGAATAAGTGGCAAAGGGAGGGCCACTTGGGAGCTACACTTGGCGCCATCAAGAACAAGGGAGAGCCTTGGTTCGAGTCACAATTCTCCCCTTTTATCTTTCTTTTGGACGGCATGGGAAGGGAGAGTCCTTTCTCTCTTTAAACTCTTTTTTTTTTATGAGATAATTAAGGATAATAGGAGCATTTTGTTATTATTAATTTCCAAGGATAATTAGGATGATATTAGTTTATTTAGATAAACAAAATAATAGGTGATAATAAGGAGATTGTTGGATTATTTTCTCAAGTGATTTGAATTAACTCAAATCAAGGAGTTGGTGGTAGTTTGAACTCCTTAGTGGAGTGGACGGCAAGGTCATTAGGGAAGGGGTAATGCCAATTTACTAAGTTGATTTTCAGCTATCTTCCATTTTATGATAACTTTTCTCTTTATTCTTTCTCAAACTAGAAAAAAATCCCATTGCTATTCACCTCTCCTACTCTTTGATCCCTAGCCGAAACACCTCTCTTCTTATTTTACTTTTATTTTTCCACCCTCTCAAGATCTTGGCCGAAATCCTCTTCATTTTTCCTTGACGAATTCCCATCCTCAAATCCCTTTTTCTTTTATTTCCTACTAGCCGAATCATCTACTCCCTTTTACCTCTCTTCTTCCTTTTTCTCACTAAAAGTCCAGCCTTGTTTAAAACCAATCATAGCCGAATCTAATCCCTATCAAAGTGCCGAAATTCCTTTTCTTCATATTAAACTCTACTTGGCCGAATATTGTGCAAGAGAAGTAGGCTTCCCTTTTTGACGATTCCAGAAGGTAAGGGTCTTAGGCCGAATGCTTATATTTTCTTTTCTCTCATTATGTCGACTTTGGTAAAGGTAGGTATGGGTTTCGGAAACTGTTAATTAAGGATACTAATCACAGATTTAAACCAATCCGCTGTAGGATCTTCGGGATTTGAAGATAAGCAAGTGAGTTCGCCAACGTTAGTCAATCAAATTTCGATTCGTGATTTGGGTGCTGAGGCTAGTCGTCAGAGTGACTAGGTAAGGATTCGGGTACAAAAGGTTACCCCTTTAAAATACTTGGGTTGGCCGAATAGGCCATATGCTAATCCCATGGTTGGCCGAATGTAGGTGCAGAGAGATCTAGGGTGGCCGACTCCTCCATTCGGGATTTAGATTAATCGTGGTGACAGGTGTGTACATACACACGTATAACTCATTAAATATGTTAATTATTGTGAATGCTAATTTGGTTATTGTAGCGTTGGATGTCATACCATATCGGTATAGTTGGCAATTCAGGTAAGTACCTGTTTGAATATGCTATTTGATGCTTTTGGTAAGCATAATGTATTGATGCATGAGATTTAAGCATGTGATGGCATGAAACATGTATGTACATTGACTGATGTGGGATTAGTGAGTGGAGAAGGCGATATTATTGTGCCGACGGGCACCGATGTTTTGGTAACACACCGTGACTACGGTCACCGAGGTTTGGTACCTCAGGAGGTTTGGCACCTCATAGCGACTTGTCCCGTGGTTAACACCACCGTGGGTTGGCCCCACTTGAGATATGGGATCTTCGCGGTGATTTGGTATCACACGATGGGTTGGCCCCATCAAATGATCTGTGTCTATGGACACCGGTGTTTTGGTAACACATTGTGACTATATGTCACGGTGGTTTGGCACCACCGGTGGTTTGGTACCACAACAGGGTAGAGCGATGGCGTTTGGATGGCTAGGATGGGTACTTAATATTATGCATATTAATGGTTATGTGTTGTGTATGAAAATGTTTTAAAGCGGGAAGGGTTACATCTTGAGTCTTGGTGACTCACCTTCTCCATTATTTTTTCGGTGATGCATAGATCGCGGATATGGGTAGGAGGGACTCGAGGTGGCCATGCGGTGGACTTAAATTAAATGAACTTAAACTTAGTGGTTTTATTTTATTATTGGTTTGCTTTTATTTGGGTTGTAATAAGGCCTCCATAAACTTTATTTCTTTTGTTATTACTCATATGTCGGATACTTGTTTAAAGCTACATTATTAAAATTAAATTAAAACCACATGTTTTCTAAATCAACACGAAAATGTTTTATCGTGTCAGCGGACACATTCAAATTTGGTATAATAACTTGACCTCAATTAAATTTTCATAATTAATCTAAGTATGATTTCAGCGAGACAACCAAAAACGAGAAGTTTTCAGCAAAACTTGAATTAGATTTTAAAATGGGTTTCAAAAAGTTTTTCTCCGTAACGACCCGTAGTCGGTCCTAACGTTTGGGCCGGGTTTGGGTTGTTACAATTTCTCAGGATTAGTAGCAACCCTGACTCCTAACAAATTGACAATATAATCTTTAGTATCCTATTTTACATTGGCTCCAAAGTAGATAATAGATTTATCAAAATTCACCCGTTGACCAGAAATCAACTCGTATTCCTTAATAACATCTCTAACCGCTTCAGCTCCCTCATTCGAAGCGTCACCAAACAAAAATCATCATCCGCAAAGAACAAATGATTGATAGAAAATCGTTTCCGCCAATAGGGCTCCTTTTATCGTCCTCTTCTCTTCGCATCCTCAATCAAAATAGAAAACCCTCAAAGACATAAAAGAAAAGAAAGGGACTAAGAGGATCCCTTGTCTTAAGCCCTTGACGAGAAAACCAATCGCTATTACATCCATTGATCTTTGATGAATAGGATACCGAACAAACGCATCACTTGATGAGAATAATCCACTCTTCATGAAATCCTAAATGTTTCATCATTCCTAAAAATCCCATTCAACCCGGTCATACGCTTTGCTCATATCAAGCTTGAGCGCAAAATTCCCGTTTTGACCTCTTTTTTCAATTTAAGAGAGTGAAGGACTTCATATGCAATTAGTACATTATCCGAAATGAGTCTGCCAGGGACAAAAGCTCCTTGCGCTTCATTAATACAAGAGCCCAACATATCACTCATCCGATTCACCAAAACCTTTGCAATTACCTTATAGAGAACATTACAAGGACTTATAGGTCGAAAGTGAGTCATATTCCTTGGTTTAGCAATTTTTGGGATCAAAACAATACGAGTCTTATTAATAGGGCCTATTTCACAATCACCATTAAGAGCAGATAAACAAAATGAAGAAATTTCAGGCCCAATAATATGCCAATACCTTTGAAAAAAGATAGCGGGAAAACCATCCACCCCAAGAGCATGTAGTGGTGCCAGCATCTTAACTGCCTGATCAATATCATCTACTGTGAATGTTTTAAGCAAATTTACATTCATACTATCAAGAACTCTTGGTTCCACAAGGCCAAATAAATTTTCATCGGACCCGATTCGAGGCCGTAAAAGTTTGCTAAAATAATCAGAGCTAAATTTAAAATATCTTCCGTCAAAGACATTTGTCTGCCGTTCTCATCCTCCAAAGCCAAAATGCGACCACGAGATTGTCGAGAGACTGCCACCTTGTGAAAATAACTTGTGTTGCGATCTCCATTCTTCAACCAATTAACACGAGCACGTTGTTCCCAAAAGAGTTCCTCTTTTTCTACTTCCCAATTAAGACCCATTTGGACATCTGTAATTTCGGCGAGAACCTCATCAGATGGGTCTTGGTTATAAAGGTGATTCAATCTATCTTCCAATATCACTCGTTGTTTTCTATCCATTTGATGCTTAACAATGCCCCATTGTTGCAAACGCCTCCCTAAATTCTCCAATTTTACATCAACACTTCCAGCGTCTTCACCCCACTAATCTTTAAGCAAATTCTCAAAAGAATTATCAAGACACCATTTAGCTTCAAATCGGAAAGGCCTCATCCGATTCACAGATTTATTATGCGGATTATTCATAGTATCAAGGAGGAGAGGACAGTGATCAGAAAAAGAGTGCCCCAAATGTTCCACTTTGTAATTTGGAAAAAGTTGTATCCAATCACAAGTGGCAATTCCACGGTCCAGTCTTTCCCGAATATTAGAGGATGCAAACTTACCTCTTTCCCACGTGAACCACCACCCAACATAGCCCAAATCATTGAGACTACAGTCTTCAATCGCCAATCTAAACTCCTTCATCTGCCGTTTCGCTCTCAGGCGTCCGCCTTTTTTTCAAAAGAATGTGCAATTTCGTTAAAATCTCCCACCATGATCCATGGAATTGTTTGGTTACTACTCAAAGATCGAAGTAGATTCCATGAATCAGTACGCTTTCGAGCATCTGGATTTCCGTAAAACCCTGTTAACCGCCAAACTATCCCACACTCATTGTCCTAAATTTCAGCATCAATGTGGAAAGCGGAGTAGCTTTTCAGAGTCACCAAAGAGTTTCCTTTCCACCCTAAAGATAGTCCCCCACTTGAGCCGATTGCGCCAACATCAATACCATTTGTGAAGCCACATTTCAATCTCACCTTCTCCATCCTCTTAACACATAATTTTGTTTCTAAAAGAAACAAAATTTGGGGATTTATGGCTCGTAATCTATTTTTGAGTTTATAAACAGATTCGTGGTCTCCCAACCCACTAACGCTCCAACTTATTATTTTCATAATGCTTTACCGCTTCTCATCACACGAGCTAGCCGTTAAATCATAAGAGCCACTATCCTTAGTAAAACCCACCATAGCATTTGGTTCCTCCCCTCTCCGTTGCCTCTTTTTTCCATCTGTCAAAGCAATTGGATCATGTTCATCCAAATTCTGATCCATGGGCCCAATATTTATATTATCTTTTTTTCGAGGAAACAGTACTCCGATTACGCCAAATAACATGCTCAGTAATAATGTGGCGGTCAAACTTCAAATTAGTAGAATCCGGAAGAATATTTTTATTCCTTAAATCCTCCCCAAAATCACGCCTAAATGCGCTCTGATTTAGAAAAGTTTCCTTCATTGGCACTTTCGAAAAATCAGAGCAGAACTGAGAACCGTCAGCCTCCCTTAGCCACCTACTTACCACCATATTCCGGCGTCTTGGCACCGCCCTTAGAGAAAGATCCCACCCAAAAACAATTTTTGAAGGCTCAATACTAAGACGATAAGGACAGTAGCTTTCACTATGCCCAAGTTTGCCGCAAATGAAAGCAGAATAAACTCACCAGACTTGAAACGAGCATAGACCGTGGTGTCTTTACCAATATTGATCTTCTTTTACGTTTTAGAGAGCCAAAACATCCAATTTAACCCAAATGCGCATGTAATTCTTAGGACCCAAACCAATCGGAGAATCATAATCAAGAAACACTCCCAAAAATCCCCAAATTGCTTTGCCATGGTTGCGAGAGAATGCACCGGGGTAAATCATGCACTTGAATCCAAAAGTCCGAAAAATTCAAATCTATAATCAAGGATTCTCCCATTTTGAATACTTTGCGAATCAACAAGTGATTATTGAAGAACCATGGAGTCCCATTAAGCACCCTTTGCACGCCGACGTCATGAAAAATTGAAATAAATATCGTTTGTCACCCAGATCAGTAATGCAAATCCCCCCAAGTGGATGCCAAAGATCAGCCATCGTGTTTCGAAGAGAAGGAAATTACTGTGTTGTCGTCAGCAAATACCACAAGATGAACTTGTATTTATCAGACTTCGCCACCGCTTCCTCTTAGAATGCCTCTTCTTCATCATCCAATAAACTCATAATACTTATTCATATTAAATAAATTGAATTGAATAAATTTTAAACAATATATGAGGACCACGCGTTGTATTAATGATAAAAAAAATACGCTTTTAAAGTAATCTCATAATACTTATTCCAACGCATTGTATTAATGATAAAAATACGCTTTTAAAGGAATCTCATAATACTTATTTGGAGACTCTTTTTTTTTTTTTGAGTCTCTTATTTATGAAAATTTGTTATCTTTATTATATTTTGAATATCAAATAAAGAATCTTTTTGCTTGGTTTAAACATATATAAGAGTTTGTTTAAGATAGAAAATCTAATTAATATATTATATATTATAGTAGTTATGTAATAAATATATTTATAAAAATAATATAGATTATGATACACTTACTATGTGGGTAAAAATATATGCAACAAATATGTTTATTAAAATTAATATAAAAATAAATGAAGCTTTGTTTGAAATGGTAACGTTAAAGTATTGAAGATTATAATAGTGCCTTAGGTTCAAACCTTATTATATGAAGTTTTCTAGATTTTAAATTAAATATAAAAAATAAAAACACTTTCTTATTAGTGTTTTTTATTTTTATAGAAAATTATATTTTTACTAAATTTTCAATTGAGTTCAATCTTCGGCTTTTGCAATTTTGGCATGAATGGGTATCTGTTATAGTGGTTATGTGTTTTGGGTGTGTGTGGGAGGTTCCAAGTTCAAGCTCCAACTTGGGTAAATTTTGGTATTTTTATGAATAAAGCCCAAACTCTGGTTAATAGGCTTATAAATTTAAGTGTGAAAGTAATTAATAGAATGGGCTTGTTAGTTTGGTGGTTAAGTGGTGTGTTGTTAAGGTAGAGGTCTTGTGTTCAAGTCCTTGCAGAAACTTTGACGCTTTTATTTTTGCGGTTGTTGGAGAAGAGTTTGAGTTGGTTTCAAAAACTAAGTAGTGGATTAGGGGTGAGAAAAATTAGGGATAGGTGATCAGTTTTGTTTTTCCCAAAAGTTCCCTTCTTCCTCTAACGTTTGACCTTTTTTTTTCTACTTTTTGTTTCCACTTTCAACTTTCTACTCATATACAAGCCGTGTGGTCGCCCATGTGGTAGGTCGTGTGCGAGACTATTAGTCACCACACGGCCATGTGATTGACAAGCCAGGCCGTGCGCGAGCGACACGACCATGTGATGGCTGGGCAAGGCCGTGTGCGACACACAGGCTCAGCCACTTGGGCCGTGTGGGCCACACAGGCGTGTGGGATTTTAGGCCAAGCCGTGTGATCCACACGGCCAAGGCCAATTTGGGCAGTGTGGGCCACATGGGCATGTGGGCCCACATTGGCTTGTGAGGCCATCTGTCTGAAAAACTCTGTAAGGTTGCACGGGTCACCCAAGTTGACTGTGGGCCTACTGTAGGGTCGATAAACAATGCTTAAACCCCTAAATAAATGATTGATCTGACTGTTTGATTTTTGTACTAAGCATATATGCTAATCTGAATGTATGAACTACTATCTACATATTAGCATGGCATTTTATGTATGTTGCATTGCATCGGGGTGGGATTGATGATATTCGGAGGAAGTATCTGAAAGGCTTTTAAGCTTGTTATTTGGCAACTCGCTCTAAATTTTTTATTATGTGCCGCTTTAGGTACAACCTGGTGTGTAGGGCTGGGTGGGTCGATTTTATCCCCACATGGTGTGTAGGGTTGGACGGAGTTGGTGTGTAGAGGCTGGTGGGTAGGATTACGCTATTCATTCGACCGCATATTATGTCTGAAATGGGCTAAGGCCCGAGAATATGTCTGATTCTATATCTGAGTGGGCTAAGGTCCACACCATTCTGTAATGGGCTCAGACCCGAATTATGAATTGATGTCATTATCGACATTTACGTGTGTATGTTTCGTGGGGATTACAAAGCGAGTTTCTTAAAACTCACCCTTTTTCATTTAATCTATTCGTAATCTTCAAAGAGTGGATGGATTGGTGTGACGAGAGGACTCGGCGGTGACCACAGTTACGGACCTTTTGGCTTTGATTTTATTTATGGTTTTGGTTATATTTGGGTAACTTTTATGTAACATGGCCTTTACGGATTTTTGGTTAAAATTCGGGATTACTATTTTATAAACTGCTAGTAGTAGGATAAGACACAGATTTTCAAAATAAATAAATGATTTATTAAAAATACACGAACTCGCAAATTATGTTAAAAGCTTCTGCAACATATAATGCTTTAGTATGGATAATAAATTATTAAATGACACGTTTTGACGAAAGCCCAAGATATTTAGAAATGATTTTAACGAAGCTAAGTTTTCCAAGCACTATCATGTGACGCCACCAGATTCGGCCATAACGTCTAGGTCGGGTTTGGGGTGTTACATATACTTTGAGAAAATATATTAGCAAAAAAAAAATGTATGGGATTTAATAAAAAGAAAAAGTTATAGCAAGAAGAAAATATTCCATGAAATAGCACTCCAAACCAAATGCCAAGATATACCACTCATAATCTAGACTATAATTTTGATATTATATGTTTTGAAAACCTATAAAAGGATAATTATCTAAAATATGCATGTAAGTAGGCAAAAGTTACACCCGCTATATTACGAGGTAAGTTCTATTTTGCTCCTTATACTCAAAAAATGGATAAATTAATTTTATATGTTAGAAAAAAAGTACAAATTAGCTATTTTGTTAAAAATTCTATTCATATGTGTTGCTAAGTGATGACTTTTTTTAAAAAAAAAATTCTTATATAAGTGACTTGGCAATAGTAGGATTAGGTAAAAGTACCATGGATGCCCCTGAATTAGGAGTCAGATTGCGTTTTGCCCCATCTACTCAAATAAATGGACAAATTAGTTCTTATACGTTAAATCAAAGAGCAAATTAATCTTTCTGTTAAAGATTCTATCAATTTCTACTATTAAGAAATGATGTGGATGACGAAGCAACCAGACATCGACACGTGATGCGCCATGTACACCTTGTGCTGACATGACAATATTTATTAAAAATCCATTAAAAATTATAATTATTTTAAAAATCGCATCTAGGATAAATCTAAACAAACTATTTTTGAATAATTATAAAATTTTAAAATATAGAAAATTATTAAAATTACAAGAAATTATAAATAATGATTAGTTTTTAAAAAATTATTAAAATTTATAAAACTACATATATAACATGTTTAAAGAATTCAAATATACATATAGGCATACATATATTTATATCTTTTAATCAAGTTGATATTTTAGTTAATCAAGTTGATAAGTCCTATTTTATTATTTCTTATAATTATTAATAGGTAAACTATTAAAATAGTTACTTTTGTTTACCTCAGGTTACATTTTAGTCACTTATGTTTGAAATGTTATGTTTTAGCCACTTTTGTTAACATATTGTAACATTTTAGTCACTAAGCTGTTAATTATCGTTAATGGTGTAACAGTAAGCTGACGTGGCATGCTAAATCATCATTTCAAACAAAAATTTTAGGTTAAATCATCATTATTTTTTATTATTCTTCCTTTGTTTTCCTCCCTTCTTCTCTCTCTCTTTTATCGTATTTTTTATATGTTTAACAAATGAAAAATATAGAAAACTATATTAAAAGAGATGGAGAAGAAGGGAGGAAAACAGAGGAAGAAGCACAAGAGAATGAAAAATAAAGAAAAAAAAAGAAAGTTAAAAGAACATAAAGGAAAAAAATAAAATTGCTCTAAATGAAAAAATATCGGGACCAATTGTATAATTTAACCTAAAATTTTTATTTGAAATAATGATTTAACGTGCCACATCAGTTTACTGTTACACCATTAATGACAATTAACGGCTCAATGACCAAAATGTTATAATATGTTAACGTAAGTGGCTAAAATGTAACATTTCAAACATAAAGTGACTAAATTGTAACTTGAGGTAAACAAAAGTGACTGCTTTGATAGTTTACCCTATTAAAGATTACAAGAAATAATAAAATAGTATTTATCAACTTGATTAACTAAAATATCTTTATTAAAAGATATAAATATACGTATGTATGTATATTTGAATTCTTTAAACATCTTATATTTATATAGTTTTATAATTGTTAATAATTTTTTAAAATGAATCATCATTCACAATTTCTTGTAATTTTAATAATTTTCTATTTTTTAAAATTTTATAATTATTCAAAAACCATTTGTTTAGGTTTATCCTAGATGCATTTTTTAAATAATTAATTTTAATGGATTTTTAAATTTTAAATATTGTCATGTCAGCATAAGTACACATGACACATCACGTGTCGATGCCTGGTTGCTTTGTCATCCACGTCATTACTTAATAGTAGAAATTAATAGAATCTTTAACAGAAAGAATTTTTTAACCTGAGGTAAACAAAAGTGATTATTTTAATAATTTACCATTCTTAATATTTTTATTAGTTTCTTATAATTGAAAATTTTGCACACATATATTATAGTAACCTTTCATAATACTTTTATTAATTTTTAAAATTTTAATAATTATTCATAATTTATTATAATTTTAAACAATTTTCTATAATTTTGTATATGTAACACCCCAAAAATTTGAATGTCTGATTACTAAATTTTGTTATAATTAAGTCTTTGTATCTATGATTAAATACTCTGTTTAGGTGGTTAAGATCGGGGGTTTGAGTCTTCCTTCTTGAATTTTAACTATTTATTTTGATTTAACCCTTATCCGTGAGCTTTTGACATAAGTTTGATTCTACGTTAACTTGTATCAAGAATGAGCCTGTTAGTTCAATGGTTAAGTTTCTGTATACTTTGTGGTCTTATGTTTGAGTCTTTGTGTAAGCGAGAAAGGAATGTATTGTTTTTACTAAATAAGAAAAATTAGTTATTTTAAATTATCAAATTGTTTTCCCTCTTCCTTCTTCATTTTACGTTTGTTTTTCTTCTTTTCCCTTCCTTCTTCTTTCTTTCAATACCGTTTCTTTTTTATTTTCTCTCTATGCTTTTCCTTTTTGCTTGTCTCTGTGACTTGCGATGAGTATAATTGAGAAGTTTACGTTTGTCGATGTTCAATTAAAAGATTATTAGTGTAAGTGTTGTCGTTGTTCCCTCTGTTTTTGCTAAATTTCGTCTACTCTCATTATGGTTGAATAATACTACCAGTTGTTCTGAGTTCTCCGTTAATCATTCAATTGGTTTGTTAATTTAGGCGAGAATCTCGAGGGGAGCATTCCTCCAACACTTTAGTTTTGATTAGTTGTTGTTGTTCGTCGGTAAGTGAACAATTTTTGTTTCGGAGTTTGTGTGTTGAAGTTTTTGACGTAATTCTGAATTGTTGGTTAAATTAGCATTTTAAATCAATTAATTTCTCTGAATGGGACAATTGGTTGTCATTTTTAGGTTTTGAGGTCATCTCTGTTGCTTCTACTTCAAAATTGTACCAGGTGTGTAACGAAAACCTAAATTTCTGTGAACGTCGAAAGTCGGAATCCATGAGTGTCGACTCCATGCGGTTGTGTGGCTCACACGACAGTGTGTCAGGCTATATAGTAGACCGTGTAACTCATTGTTTTGTAGTTTGAGTCACACAGGCTAGAGACATGGGTGTGTGTCCAGGCCGTGTAACTCAGTGTTTGTAAATTAGGGTCACACGAGCCAGAGACACGGGTGTGTGTAAAAGTCGTGTAACTTACTGTTTTGGAATTAGAGTCATACATGCCAGAGACTCGGGCGTGTGTCCAGGCCATGTAAGGGAATTTTTGGCATCTGAGTCACACAGTTGTGTGATAGGCCATATGTGGTAATGAACTCAGCCACACGAGAGTGTGCTAGGCTCTGTAAACCATACAGGCCAGCCATCTAGGCCGTGTAAATCCACACGGGCATGTGGGCCAACAACCGGACGTCGCTCTAGCCAAACATAGGCCTACTGTAGGGTTCGTGTGATCTAAATTAAGCTTAACAACTTGTCATATGAGGATCAAATGATGAATAAACTATTATCTGTGCTTGTATTCACTGTAATATCAGTTAATTCAGCATGATCTGTTTAATGCGCATATGATTTGAATTTGAATAACTATATGTGCATTTATAAAATCTGAAACTCTGTAACTGCATTGGGTTGGGATTTGTGAAAAAAGAGGAAGTGTGAACCATTAGTTATTTGTTGATTCTGGTTGTTAAGCTACATGCAAATCTGGTTCTGGCGATTTATTGCATACTGATTTGGCAGCTAGTCTGCAATCATTTTGAACATGTCATACCAACATTAAGTGGTGTGTAGGGCTGGATGGGTACTTGATACCTTATATGGTGTGTTAGGATGACCGAAGTGTGTAGCAAATGGGGGTAGGAATCTGCATCTATATCTGATTTGTTCTGCAACTATTTTGCATATCTTCTGTTTACGACTTTGTATTCGATTTGAGAGAATTGTCTGAGTAAAGAGAAATCAAATATCTAACTGATACATATATATATATATATATATATATTTTTTTGGTTGTGTACTTAAGTTACACATTGAGTTATAAACTCATCTATTTTGTATGTTCGGATTTCAGGTAATCTACAAACTTGATCGAGTCAGCATATCGGGAGCTCGGTCATTCTGCTCAATTATCTTATTATTTTATAAGTATTTTTATAGTTACTTCTTTCTAAGCTTGTTGATTTTTATGACTAGATTTTATGATTGTTTATAATCCTTTATATGACTTTGAATTGTTTGAACTTCATTACTAAAAGTTGGATTTTCTAAAAATGGTTTAATATAGCTCTCCAAACCTGGTTGTATCGTTTAGGCCAAGGTTTGGGTGTTCTAATATAATTATTTAATAAATAATATAATTATTTAATAAATTGCTTCAGAATAAGCCTTGACAAATAGTTGTGTAGCCTCATTTGAAACCGGACAATATTTTGTCCAAGTTCATTATGAACGTAGTTTTTTAATGGTTGTTTATTAATTTCAATATTTTTTAATAATTATCTAGAATTTTTTCTAGACTCAACTGGATGTGATTCATAGGATATTTATTAAAATTTTATTTACTTTTGGGGTTTTTTAATTTTTTAAATATTTATTGACTTAGCAAAATATCATGTCAACATGAGGTGCACATGGTTTGTTGTTTGGATACTCTATCAATGATGTCATCACTTAATAGTAGAAATTGAAGGAATCTTTAATAAAATGATCAATTTACCCTTTGATTTAACATATAGAGACTAATTTGCCCATTTGTTTGTGTAGAAGGTGCAAAATATAATCAAACTCCTAGTACAATGGCCTCCACGGTATTTTTACCTAATCCAACTTATTCTTTACTTCCCGCTCACTCATATAAAAAGAAAAAACTAAAAACCAAGTCATTAGTTAACAACACATATGGCAGGAACTTTTAACGAAAGGGTTAATTTACACCTTTTTGTTTTTAACTAACAGAGGTTAATTTATCTATTTTTTTAATAGAGAAAAAATACAATCCGCTCCTTAATACAATGGCCTCCATAGTAATTTTAGCAGCATAAAAATAATTGTGATACGATATTATTATTTCCAATATATTTTAAAATAATATTTGTGACCTTTATCTTTGTGGTTTTAATGAGTTAGATTAGAATAGGATATTTCATTTATTCTTTTGCCTAATGATGTATTCAAATAAGAACAAAAGTAAGGTGAAGTAACACCTAAGTCCTATATAAGATGCTAGATTATTTACACTATAGATTTTTTATTAACTAATCCAAATGATATTTTTATTCGGGTAAATTACCAAATAATGCCCTTTTTTTTTCAAAATTTACGGAAAAGACATATTTTTCCAATTATTTACCGGAATGGGCCATTTTCCCCGAAAGCACGTCTACATCAGCGTGATTTTAGGGGATGCAGCAGGAAAACACGTCCCTGAGGAAGTGTTTTCTGCCACATCAGCAAAAATCACGTCCTTGAGGGCGCGCTTTGCTGATGTGGCAAAAACGCTCCCTCAGGGACGCGTTTTGCCTGCTTCTTTTGTTAGGGTTTTCAACTATTTTTAGGGTTAAGGTTAGGGTTTTTAGGGTTTGAAGGCTAGGGTTTAGGGTTTTTTATGGTTTTTAGGGTCTTAAGGTTTAAAGTTTTTAAGGAAAAATTAATGAACTAGAGTTTAGGGTTAATTAATTAAAATAATTTTAGGTTTAGGGTTTTGGAAAAATATATCAGCAATATAAAAATTATTTTTTTTATAGTAGTATCTGGTAAAATAATTTTGAGAAGACGTTTCTGAACAAATAGTGACCAAAATGCTTCAAGCAGGATGCACTGTCAGCAAGAGGACTGAAAAAAGCTCCCACGTGGATGCTCTTTAGCTACAGTAGTTCCTATTTGTCCTTAGACTATAAATGAACCAAATTTCATTCTCAGGTTGCATAATAGAAAATATAATAGAAACTGAAGATGAGTGAACGTATTAGAGCTATTATTTACTATGATGGTAAGGTTCGTGACACCGAAAATGTTGTTGTTTTTTTATCGAAGAACACAGCGCGATTGGTTTTTAACCAGAACATAGCTTTGACAGAACTTCGCAAAAGAATTAGGCGTAAAATCTTTGAAACAATGCCAATGAAAGTTCAGTCTATTAAGTATAGATTTTGTGCTTCGGTTGATCCCGTAAGATATGACTCATTCGACATCAAAAGTCCTCGGAGCTTGGAGGCAATGCTGGAGACTCATCTTGCTAGTGGATCACCCTATCTTGAGGTATATGTACAATTTTCATCTCCAAGTGATATTCCTTCAACTTCAACATCTACTGCTGTTCGGGGAGAATACACGACCCCAAGCCGACACTCTGTTAGTGGGAGGCAGAATACGGAAGCCCCCGTGTTTGGTGGTAGTATGGAAAACACAACCCTTGCACGACACTCGGTTGGTGGATAAGACATACATATTGGTGGGTTGACATTCGATGCTAGAAATACCTATTGGGGAATGTCATCAACTTCTAGTGGTGGGCAATCCACATATGATTGGAGACGTTACGAAAGTTGTTGAAGAAGGAATAATGTACTCCCCACGACATCCACCGGCGAGGGGACCTCGTTCGTTATAGATGATAGTGGGTCGGATGATAAGTCCGATGTGGATCCACCTTGAGAGCCTGGCCCCGATGGTGCAGAAGTTGCATTATTTTCTGAACCAGAGCCAGTTTCAACCATACCTGAAGATGTTGAAGGGGGTTCAGATGAAGAAGAAGAAGATCCACAATTCAGGGCATACTCGCCTCCAGCCCACATGCATAATGTTGATCTATCTCAAGATGATGCGTTGAAGTTTCCTGAACTACCACACAGAAGGCGTGACCGTACAAGTTTGTCGTTAGATTCGGGTGAATTAGAAGTTGGTAAAGAGTTTTCTAACAAGGATAGTTTTCTTGGTGCATTGAATCAATATAGCATCAAGAACAGGGTTAACTACAACTTGGTTAAATCCAAACTCGATAAGTACGAGGCCAAGTGTGCAATGCAAGACAGTACATGTTCATGGAAAATCATGGCCTCGTTGAGGAAAAGGATTGGCTTGTGGGAGATTAAAAAGTACAAAGGGCCACATACATATCTTGCTGGTACAGTATCGCTAGGTGTTTAGGATTTTTGAATAATACTGATATTATGTAATGTTGCATTATTTAACGTACTTCGTTGATAGGTGTTTCACAAGATCATCCCAAGATGGATTCATATATGTTGGCTAACTTAATAATAGCGACGATGAAAATGGATCCCAAGACTTCAGTGACGGTATTAATTGCCAATATTCGTAGCTAATTGGGGTACACGCCCTCTTACCGCAAGACTTGGATAGCTAAGCAGAAGGCGTTGGAAAAGTTGCATGGTCGGTGGGACGCTTCATATAATGAAGTGTGGCAGTGGTGTCAAATGCTGGAGAGATATGTTTTAAGCAGCATAACAGACCTTGAAATGGTACCTGCGTACTACAACGATAGATTGCTCCGTGGATGCCAAGTGTTCAAGCGTCTGTTCTGGACATTTAAGCAATTCTGAGACGCATTTATATACTGCAAGTCATTAGTAAAAATTGACGGTAACTTTATGTATGGTATATATACGCATCGGCTATTGCTAGCTGTGGCACAGGATGCAGTGGGAGAATCCTTCCAACTGCGTTTGCGATAACACCGGGGGAGTCAACTGATGATTAGGATTTCTTTCTATCTAGGTTAAGGAGGCATGTCTGCCCCCAACCTGATATATGCGTTATATCGGATCGGGGCCCCAGAATACTAGTCGCAGTAGAGCGACAAGGGAGCCTATGGCATCACACACACCATCGATATTGCCTAAGGCATGTTGCGTCCAACTACCACAGGCAACATCGATCTACAAGTGAACGACGGCAAGTGACCAACATGGGTATGTAATATCTATTAATATAATTTTGTTTGTAATATTCAATTTATTCTTAATTGAAGAGTGGTATGTAATATTCGCTATCAACTTATATTGGCAGGGTACGAGATCAATAAAGACCGTTTTCACGAGATGTTGGCGATTTTGAGCTCAGTTAACAAAGAAGGCGCAAACTACCTATGCAACATACCTTTCGAACAGTGGACACAATTATACGACGACGGCCTACGATATGGTCATATGACCTCAAACTTGGCTGAATGCATAAATCTATTCTAAAAGGAACGTGTCATTTACCGATAACATCGGTTGTGCGAGAGACATATTTTGGTTTAGCGACACTATTTCCAAAACGAGCAGCAAGTTATACAGGCCAAATGCAGGGAGGTCATGCATGGTGCGCGAAGGTATTGCGAGAAATTAACAAGGCGGAGGCACGGGCCAACACCATGCACATAGTGTGTCACGATCGTAACAACCTATGGTTTCTTGTGACGGAGTTTGACAGACCGAACCAAGGTATTGTTGGCGGGCAATATCATGTACACTTGAGAAATAGGACCTGCGACTGTGGGATATTTGACGCACTTCGTTATCTATGCGCTCATGTAATTGCAGCTTGTTAGAATCTTCGTCTGAATCCCATGAGCTTTGTCGATGAAGTGTACATAATAGAATACATGTACAACGTGTGAAGACACGTATTCCCACCAGTCCTAGATGAATGTAAGTACTCGTCTATTTCGCTTGCTCTGTTTAAGCTGTTATCGGATAGAGAACTGCGTCGCAAACCAAATCGTCGACCTTGCTCGACTAGAATAAGCAACAATATGGATTTCCGAGAAACAGCCAACCAACGGAAGTTATGCGGATGGTGTAGGAACCTAGGCCATACATCTCGCTCATGTCTAAGTCGGAATAGTTGATAGTCTCCTTATCATTTTTGTCTCTTGGTGGCAATGAAAATTCTTTTAATTTCTTGATGAAAATGGTGAACTTTTGTAGAAGGACTAAGTTGCAAAACAAAAAAAAGTTATTCAGTTAATCTAAAATATCACCATCATCATTATTCTTCAAAATTATCTTTCTTGCTAAATAACTATTTTGCCCCTTACAATCCTTCAAAATTCCTACATTGAATCAACACCCATCTTGATAAAATAACAAATTAACCCCTCATACTTTTTTCACTTATTCAATGTAATCCTAATTCATCCATTTCTTCTTAGTTTCTAGATCCTTCCACCCTTAAAATATTTACACCATTAGCCCTTCAAGTTTTTTCATATATACATTTTAACCCCTTAAATTTTGAATATTTACTATTTAGCCGCAAAACTTTTCTCACATTTCTGATTTAATCCTTACTTGAACCAATACAATTAGGATTTTAAAAACAACTTTTATTTTATTAAAAATATAAAAGTAAATTAGAATTAAAAATTAAAATCAACTTTTATTTTATTAAATGTAACAATATAAAAAGTTTGCGTAAATTTATTAAAAACATAAAAATTTAAAACATATTGCCTTATTAAAAAATTGTTTTATTAAAATAAAAAATTAAATTACAATTAGGATATTAAAATAACTTTTATTTTATTAAAAATAAAAAAATTAAATTACAATTAGGATATTAAAAACAACTTTTATTTTAAAAAAGATATAAAAAATAAATTACAATTAGGATATTAAAACAACTTTTATTTTATAAAAAATATAAAAAATAAATTACAATAAAAATAACTTTTATTTTATAAAAATATAAAATTAAATTATAATAAAATAAAAATAACTTTTATTTTATTAAAATATAAAAGCTAAAATACAATAAAAAATTAAAAATAACTTTTATTTTATTAAAAAAAACTTTTATACAAATATTTTATTAAATGAAACAATATAAAAAAGTTTATACAAATATATTAAAAAAATTTAATGTTGGTGCCGATTGGAACAGTGCCACATGGGGGTGATCGACGGTTATGCATTGGATTCCTCCTTGTTCTAGCTTCCAATGGGTTGTGGTTGCTCGTGGGATTCTGTTCCTCCGTGAAGGGGTCAGTGGAGGTGTTGGGAAGATGACCCACCTTGATAAAATAATGACTACAGAGGTGTTTGCATCACCCATTGCGGATGTGTCTTAATCCCATAAGGCGAAGGAGATTAGTAAAAAGAAGAGCTCCCCGATGGCGTCTCGTGCGATCCCTCATGCGACGGCGACCTACAAATCGGCTGGTCAGTCGTAGTAGTCAGGAACGGACTCGAACCGGGCCATGCATTCCAACCTGCCATAGGATTGGGAAAAGGAAACATATAAGGTTTAGGATACATATAAGGGCTAGGATACACACCTGGCATAATCTGAAAAGGTTGTGATGTGGGTGTCGTCGGCCGAAATGTTGGGCCCGGTGATTGTGTGGGCGCTGTTGATGGGCCCGGTGATTGTGTCGGCATTGTTGATGATCCCGTCCCATCATCCATTCTCCTTGGATTTAAAGGGCCCCGTCGTTCCTTTTGTACACGAAGTTGTCATCGCCTCTCCTCTTCTGACAATAAATACGGCTTGCCATGGATCCTAAACCATGGCATGTATTTCGACATGCACGCTAACTCAGGAACGATGATCAGTTCCCAAGTAGGTATATAATCATACTGATTTTCCCATAATTCGATATATGCTGACCAAAATCTTGGTCAATCCGTATGCAACTGCCGTAAGTTGACTTTGTGCTCATCATCGAGCACCACAAGTGCCACAGGAATCAGTTATCGGGATCTAAATTTTGCAAAACCCGATCTGACTGGTGCATCTCCATGATGGCATAGTTGACCGACGGGACCTTCACATGCCAAATGTTCAAATTTTGAAAGAATTCATCCGGAATTACTGCCGGAATTGCCGGATCCTCATATGGTGTCCATTGAAACTATATTAACATGATAAAAATATTAGTTATATACTAAATACTAAATACGAAATAACTATTTTATTATAAAAATATATTTTATTTAATACTTACTTGTGCTTCTGACCGTTGGTTTAATAGAAGCAGTATATCTTCAAGCGAGGTAGGTATTCCAACATAATTCGCCGAATGGTTCCACCTAATTAAATAAATTTTTAGCATACAATTATATTTTAAATCAATGTAATAATTGTAAAATCTAATATTAAATTTACCTCGTTATGAGTGAAAATGTATATGGATGGTCCAATCGATGACGTAAAAATGGAAAACGAAACCGTGCCCATGATTGCAGTAGTGATAGGCAACCTCCGACTTTGGCTTTATTTGGTCGAATCGCCCCGCACATCTCCCGATATAATTTTGCTAGCACGGTAAACCCCCAACTCAATTCACCGGCTGCTCTACAATCAACGAGTTTCAGCAGCCATCTCAGATGTACAAGGTTTCGTGACAAGTCCGACATCAGATATCCTCCAATCATCTCAAGAATGTATGCCCGGGCATACCGTACTCTTTCTAATTTAGTCGAATCATTATCCAGCTTCGGGATTGTGTCTCGTAACCAACCCATCTTGATCCGACCTCTGTTAATGTTATCCGGAATAGCACCCAAAAGCTCGTAGCATACGGCTCCCCAATCATCAGAAGTTGCGGACCCGGTGACTACGTACCCATCCACTGGCAATCCCAATTGCAATGCACGTCTTCCAGAGTGATAGTACACTCTCCGCATGGAAGATGGAAAGTGTGCGTCTCGGGTCTCTACCTCTCTATCAACGCACTGATTAGCTTCGGGTCCAACTTGAACCCCCGGCCTATCATGGCCACTGCTAAAAACCCGTTTCCCACAGGTAATTCTCGATCAACGGTGATGGCGGACCAGGCATATTGCAAATATAGCATAGCAACACCCAATCTACATACTGTTTAAAAATTATAAAATAAAAATTAATTAAAATTGCATAAACCTAAAAAATATTAAATAGTATTGAAAAACTAAAATTATAACTTACCATTGTCATTTGATCGATGGAGATGTGTTTATTGTCGGACGAATTAATTCTCCAGCCATTGCTAATACGATTGAATATTTTTAAATTTTAAAAAAACTAATTTAAAAAACTTTTAAGCAGGGCTTTTTTGTAAAAATTAAAGGACTTTTGTGAAATTTGAGAGGAACTTTAGAGGAATTTGAGAGAAATTTGAGAGGAATTTGAGAGAAAATTGAGTAAGAACCTTTGTGTGAAAAAAATGAAAGGGGGATTTTATAGTTTTTTTTTTTTTTACCGTTGGAGGCCCAACGGTAAAAAAGAATATGGCCGTTGGGGAAGGGCAAAAATGCGCCCTTGAGGGAGCGTTTTTGCCACATCAGCAAAGCGTGCCCTCAAGGACGCGATTTTTGCTGATGTGGTAAAAAACGCTTCCTCAAGGATGCGTTTTCCTGCTACATCCCCTAAAATCGCGCTGACATAAACGCGCTTTCGGAAAAAATGGTCTATTCTGGTAAATAATTAAAAAATATGTCCTTTTCTATAAATTAAAAAAAGAAGAAGATATTTTTTGATAATTTACCATTTTTCTTGTTCTGGCGCTATGAATGCACAAAATAAAGGAAGTCCCAAAAAGCATAAATAAAAACGCCAATTTTCCTGAAATAAATCGCCAAAAATAATACAACTTGCGAAGCTCACATGCATGTAGCTGGACGTAATACCCAACATTTTTTTTTATTTCTTTTTATAAATATTTTTAATTTGGAATTTTATAAACTCAGTTCCCTGAATTAAATTTTATTATTTAATTGAAATTTCACTAATAAAAATGGTGACATGACAACACTTTATATATAAAAAAGATTAGAGTGAATGGAAACTTCATGGCAACGGATATGCGATATAGTAATTATATATTATTCTTTTCATTCTTAATGTTTTAATGTTGGGGATTTAACATGTTGCCATGTTCTTTTCGCTTGCAATTCTAGGTAAAGATGTCAATTTGTCAGCTTGGTGTCGTAAACTAGAAAATAAAATTCATCATCAAAATTAAAAACCAAGTCAGCCAACTATGTCATATTTTCTTTCTTTTTTATATAAAACACACAAAAAAAAAACATTTCAAAATCTACTTAATACAAATTATTAATTTGTTTTAAATTATAAAATACGATGATACAAATACACGAATTAAAAAACATTAATAATCAACATTAATGAACCACCCCCAAAAAAAAAAGTACCTAACCAGCCTAGATATTGACTTAATTTTCTGTTGTAAGAGTTAATGTGATTTGACTCTTGCATCCTACATAACATGAGCCCCAACTGTCAAAGTAAAAGAAATAAAAAAAATGGTTGGAAGTCAATTTTTGGTTGTTTAATTTGCCAGACAAAAACAAGTAAAGCTTGCTTAACTTTTAATACCAAAATGCAGTTTTCTACACCTTCTTTTGCAATTAAAAATTGGCAGATGCCATTTTCTTTGCATCTCTCCGGCTGTCCAATTGCTTTCAACGTTGTTTTCTTTTGTGTGTTTCTCTATATTGTCCTCTATGTAAAATAAAATATTTAAAAATATTTAGGTTTAAATTAAAAATATTTAATTTTGATTTCATCGTATTATTTAATCAAATTGTCCATTATTTATTTAATGTGCTTCTTTTTCAATTGTTTAGTTCAATATAATGTTATTATTCATGATTCACCATTTTACTTTATTGTGTGAAATTACTTAATAAACATCCAGCACTCAACCCTAAGAATGACTATTCGGCTCCAATAAAGAATAGCAAAAGAAAACCATCTTCCCAAAATATCCCTTTCACAATTTATTAAATTACACAAGTCATCATTTTCACACATCTAGCCATGACCACCAAAACAATGCAAAACTGAGGACAATACAACCAACAATTGTTAGTGTGGTTTGTGTGGGTAAATTTTTTAGATAGAAAGGATTAATAATCACAGTCAAAGATGGCGCCACCACTGCTAACTTGCAAATGTGCACTAAATTTTGAGTTCCCTCTTAAATCAGGGTGAATGCGTAGATGCTAGAAAGAGAAACATGCTTTGTTATACACCTCACCATAGTTCACCAGCACCTATCATATTCAACCAAAGACCTCAATGACCACACACTTCGCCAAACTCCATTACTAGGAAAAGAGTGAAGATCCCGCCTAATTATTCAACATTATGTAGAATAAATGACTTCGACAAGATAATATATGGCTTAAGGAGCATATATGAACACATGCGTTCATAAGAACTCATGACTCATCTTATGAATGCTCGAGAAAATGACACTTGTCCCTAGGGTACCTATATGGCTCTTAGTCATTAAAAGGCCCTTGACGTGACTAAGTGTAAATCTTAATTTCTCTTAATAACACCATTAATTTATGTTCTTTTTATCTTCTATTAATTACATCATATAAATTTTTATCAGTCTAAATGTAAGTTACTGAAGGTTAAATTTCTTAAAATTAGCTCATGTTGAGGGCATGCTTTGAAATATATCATTTCTCATTGGCGGGGTTCAATAATTAAAGTTAGAAGGTAGAATTTGGGGATACTTCTATCAAGGGTTCTTCCCCTGGCTTTCTACATTCAATGAAGAAATCCTCTAATATCCATCACCCATACCTCGTTAGTTGCCCAAATGCAATATGGTATGACTTTAATACCCTTGCAAAGAACAAAGGCAAGGATAAATGAAAACCTGCTTCGAACAGATGATGCCAGAACGAAATCTTCAGTATCACTTAAATGTCATGGTCCATCTAGAATAACGAACTCAAATTTTGAATTCTCTAACTCAAAGCCCATGTAGACAATTTTCAAATCTACTGTCAAATCGAAAATGCTAGTAGCTATAAGCCCTAGAAAAAAAAGACAAAAATTCGATCTACCCTATCCTCTACCTAAATCGCAGCCAAATCTACAATCATAATACAAAATATAATGTAAAATGTTTCTTATCAAATGAATAAACCCTTTTCCTAAATGCAAATTTCTCACCTAAAGCACAAAAGCCTCCAACCCAAAAAAACTATCATTGGAAATCACACAAAGAATGATGCAAAAGAAAGGTTTATGAAATGGCTTAACCAAAATGCCTCACACTCTCCTAACTTTCAAATTTATAACCTCTCTTCCCCCCAATCAATTAGAACCGACTAATATGACGAATAAAAACTAAACACATGTCAATCCGAATAACTAAAGTGATAGATTTTGGCCACTCAAACGATATATCCTCTTGGTCAAATTCACGTGTATCTTTTTAAATCTCTCCAAACCACAATCATATATACACCTCACACGCATAAAAAAAGAAGAAAAAGGTTTAGGGAAGCTCACTTTATAACCTCTCTTCAACTTAGGGTGGGGGCAATTGTTATACACCCCATCACAATTAACCAACTTCCATTATCTTCTATCAAAGACCTCGTTAAACGCACATCTTGTCAAGGTCCATTTCTAGAAAGAGAGTAAAGATCCTGCCTAATTATCCAACAGTACAAACTAGATGACTTAAACAAGATAACACGTGCCTTAAGGACCATGCTTAAAGAGTACGTACCAACATGTGTTTATAAGAACTCATTACTCATCCTGTGAATATCCAAGGAAAATATACTTCTCCACTAATACCTATATATCTCTCTTAGTCACCGGAAGGCTCTTGGTAAGACTAAATATAAATCATGACTCCTACTAGCACCATCAATTCTTATTCTTCTCATCTTCCTTAACCACATCAACAACACATCAACATGCTTAAATGTAAAATTGAGGCATAGAAAGCAATATTTTTGGATGTCTACGTTGGCTAGGTAAGAGAGAAAGGAAGGAAGGAGGAACCAAGAAATAGAGGGAAAAAAATTGAGATGATGCATGTTGTTTTTGTTGCATTTATAACGGAGAGATTGAAGATGACAATGGACTGGAACGGGTGGATATTGTTAAATCCACCACTGCTCCACAATTGGCACGCTCTACTTCACCACTCACCCTACTCTACTATGGATGCATAATCTTGAATGCTACTGTCACTTCCATGGATGTTGGATGTATCTATTCTGCCTCACCCCTGCTTAGCTTCGATTTTTTTTTTCTACTTATCTTTAATATTTTCAATCATTTTAAAGTCGGGTAATTATTTAAACATAATTCTTCAAAAAAAATTTAAACATAAAATACATGATTTGTTTATATTACATTTTTACCCTTTTAATTGTTCATATATACAAAGATAAAATGATAATTTCATATAGTAGAGCGGGGCGGGGCAAGTAATTATCATATCCGCTCCATACTCACTATCCAAAAGAAAATATCCACCTTGCACCACCTCACATCCATTTTTTTTTAAAAATCCACTCCATTAGAAGCTGGTCGATTCAAAATCTATTGGGTGGGTCGTATTTTGTCACCCCTAAGAAAGATAGAGATGGAAATTAATGAGTGAGAGAGAAGATGAGAAATGAACGAGGAAAGATTTAAAAATATATATATATTTATGCCGAAATTAAATTAAATATCATATAACCTTTTAATACTTTTAACATATAGTTTTAATAAGTTTGGAAACATTTTTGTTTAATTTATTACTTATATTTAATTATATTTAGCAATAAAAATAATAATAAATTAATACAATATATTATTGACCAAAAAATAATACAATATTTAAAGATAAATTTTTATCAAAATTATATCATTTAATTAAATGATATAACTATTTATAAAATTGTTTATATTTATATTTTTATTAATTATAATTAATTTAATTTTATATAAAGTTAGAAAATGCAAATAAAATACAATTAGTTTAGTTAAAGAATAATAATCTCATCCCCGTGAACCCGAGTTCACGTAACTGAATTAAGCCAATCTAATTGAATTTTTAATGCATTTTTAAAAAATAATAATAATAAAATGAAGACTAGTAATCTGATTGTTTTTATTTTTGGTCTGAAATTGAGATGGAGTTTTAGTCGAGCTTCAATTTCACATCAATCTAAAAAAACATAAGCCTGCAATTTGAGGTCTCGTCTTTTAAGGCAGAAAAGAGTGTGAGTGCAGAATGCCAGCATGAATTACAGCTTCTTTTTCCTTTTCCAGAGCTGAAAACCAAATCTAAAAGGCTTGAAAATTACAACACAATACCCTCTACTAATCAAAGAATAATATTGTAAACAAAACCTCAAATCAAATACACCACAATACCCAAAACTGAACACAACTTTGTGCACTCTACCACAAGAATCTCCACCCGATGAAACATTATAACAAGGCCATCCGATGCGATGCAATGCGACCTTAACACCATAAATTTCCAACTTACACTGCAATTCCATCCTGCACACCAGCAAAATTAAAGGCATGATTAGCATGGAACACGACCGTTGTTTCTTAGGTTCAGAGTGCTACTGGAATGACATACCTTGGCTGTCAAGTTTGACATGGCTAGGTTGAACTTTTCTTTGGTTTTTGTTCCGGCAACCTGCCCAGCCTTTGCAACTTTGCTGAACGCACCGTTTAACCAAGCTGTCCCGGCAGTTACGTACCTGCCCAGAATAAATCAAAGTACCTCGATGTTATGATAACACTGGGACAAAGCTGGTTAGAAGGATTGTAACCCCCTTTTTCCCTCATTATTGTCTTTGAACTCGCATGGTTTTGGGAAGGAGAAATATTAACCTGCTAGATTTGACGGCTGATCCCGTGTCATTTATTTTCCTCTCTGCTGCAAATATTGCAGCCATTGTTTTATCCGACACCTGCAACCTTTGATCCACTGATTTTACTTTCTCATTAACCACTGAGATTCCTACAGTCAGTTTCTCAGTCAGCCCGACTCTCCGGTCAAACGACATGACCTTGGCAGATGCACTGGCTCTCAATTGATGTTTCTCATCGAAAGCCTTAGCTTTGTTAACTGCATCTTGTCGTATGGCAGAACCTTTGGCCAACATGCTAGCAACAACATCTTGCGCCCTACTAACATACATTCTTCCACTGCCAGGTGGACTCGTTCTGCCCTGCTGAAATAGACCGACAACCCAAGTCATAAACTAAACTATTAATTTCAGATTCAAACGGCAAAATTCTAGTAAAAGAAACCACTTGCTCTGACTCAGTTAAACGTGGCAGAAAGGGTGGGCAAAGGCAGGAATTTAGTATATCTTCTGTTGACCTCCTTCCGTATCATTGTGGCAGTAAAGGGTTATCAAGTGCATGAAAGCTCCGGATTGCATTTTCTTTAATCTGGTAGTTTTTGTGAGAACTTGAAAGTTCAAAATCTACTTGATTCAGCTAAACAACTAGTCACAATATCATATTAAACCAGCTATATACATCAAAACAAATTGAACACGACACATCGACCTGTTTTTCCTGTCTCTTTCCCATACTTAGCAAGCCCATGCAACTATGAAACATTTCTATGCAATATAAATTTAAAATCGGTACCTCATCATTTGATGCACTATGCACAATGTTGTCCGCCGCCCTTGATTCCTAGACAAGTTGCAATAAAAAATATATGAATTTCACTAAATGCAATTAAAAATAGAAAGCAAAACCTCTCTGTCAACTTACATGAATCTCAAGTTTTGGTACATAATTTTCGACAGAAATTATCGTCACAATCTTGTCAACGATTGTTGCCCCCTGAAGCAACAAGATTTACAAATGTCACTTCCTACAGTCATTTGTGCAGAAAACACAAACCGGAAAATCTTAATAAGTGCACACCATACATCAAAGAGTCATACAGCTGATGGGATTAAAGAGTATGTTCAGAAATTTGGAAACAAAAAGGAAAGGATTTCAATTTGTTCTGACATGGCTAATGTATCCATTAAAAAAGAGGGAACCAATGGGAGACTTGTCTTTCTAGGGGCATCCGAATTTATTTATTTCTTATCAAAGAAGTTTAGCTCGAATCCAACCATGAAAATGCATCATTATTTCTTATAATATAGATCATCCTGTGAGGAAAAATTAACTTTAAGGATATTAAATCAGGCAACTTTTCCAACTTGACATTGCTTTATTGTTTAAGAATTACTTTAGAAGCTACTTATTGCAATTCAACCAGTTCTAATACTTTATTCACTTTAAGAAGGCAGAAGCAACCTACTTTTGGGATAACTTCAGAAATCTCGGTTCAAACAACGAAAGGAAAGGCATTGCTTGATAATGTAACCAAGATAGGAGTATCACAAAGGCAAGAAGAAAAGTAAATCCATTCATCAATAGCACTCTATTTAACAAAAAGAAAAGTTAAACCAGATTAAGCACGAACCGATAATAACAAGGCGATTTCAAGAGCTTTCGGATCCTTGAATGTAACATATGCAGTCTTTGATTGACCAGCTTCACTGCAATAACCATAAAACAACACAGCAACCTAAATTAACCAGAAAACCCCGACTTCTTGCCCATTTAGCCTTTAAGAACACCCAAAGAAGCCCCAAATTTTGCTTCAAATTTCTTTCCTTGAACTTAACCACAAACATGGAAAAAATTGCAACAAAAAATGGAAATTAAAAAAAATCCAAATCAGCCCTTACCTACCAGGTTTGTTGACAAAGAATAAACAATAAAAAAAAGTCAAAATTCAACACAAGTTTTTGTTTTTATTTTTTGAAGTTCAATTTTTTTTTAAAAACATAAACTTTGGCCCACAAAAGGGAGACTTAAGATCCAAAATTCCAACTTTCTTTCATTTTCTCACATTTTCTCAGCCCCCAAACACATTCATTACTCAACAACCCTTTCATAGAAGAAAAACCAGAAAAAAAAAAAGAGAAAAGAACGGAAAGAATGACATACCTTATGATTTCAATGTGCTCAATTTCACCAGAGAAAGAAAAGAACTCATGAATCTCCCTCTCAGTAGCTAGATCTGACAGGTTCTTTACTTGTACAGTTCTTGTCTGAAAAACCCAACATCAGAAACGCAACAAAGAAAACAATTTTAATTCAGAGTAACGAAAAAGAACCAGTTTTTAGATTCATTAAACACAGAAGACATGAAGAGAAGAAGAAATTTAGCTTACCTGCATTGTTAAAGAAAAGCTGATGCAGAGAATGAGTTGTTAAAATGGTAAGACAGAGAAGCAGACAACAATGAGAGAGAGAGACCAAAATATGCGAGCAAGAAAGAAAGTATATAACATGATTGAGTTCTTTTATTATGACTTTTCATAAATGCCCTTCGTTTTTCTTTGAATTTTCCAATATTTAATTTACCATATTACCTTTTTTATTATGATAAATTATATAGTTGAGCACCCAACTTTCATAAAATTTCATTTTGGTCACTAAAAAATTTTGCAAATTGGGCATTGTCGATACAAAATGTTTTCATTTTAGCCACCCGTAGCTAATTTGGTGTTAGTTAATTTTATTGTACACCCATTTAATCACCCATACTTTTGTAAATTTTTATTTTAGCCACTCATTTTTTCTTTTTTTAGAAAAGAAAAATTTTGAGTTCTTAATAAAATTGAGTTAATCAACCGCAAAGATGAAACTCCAAGTTTTTATCTTTGACTGATTTCCTTGTAAAAACTCATTTTTCAATTTTGAACTAAAATTAAAATGTTAAAATGTTTTTCCATCTAAAATCCTATGTTTTTTGTAAAACTCAAAAAAATTAAAATAAATTTAATTTAAAAATGAGTGATTAAAATGAAAACTTAGTAATGTTAGGTGACTAAAATGAGTGTATAGAAATATTACTTAATCCCAAATTAACGACAAGTGACTAAAATAAAATATTTTATAATGGCGATGCCCTATTTACAAATTTTTTGTAAATAAAATGGAAATTTATTACTAAACATTATATAAAATATTATTTTCCTTTAATATTTTTAAAAGTAGAAATAAATTTGTTTTGATAAATTTAATATGAATCCAATTGAATTTGAAAGATAACCTAAATTGATGTGTTAAATAAATTTAAAAACTTTAATGCTAAAATGAGTATTTAAAATGGAATTAAATATTTTCTTGGACTCATAAATACTTTCAATTATAAATATGTGTAACAAAAAGAAAATGGATGCTTTACCTCACATCACAATGAAGAGTGAAATTCACAAATACACAATTTAATAATGATAAATATTTATTTTTTAAAAACAAAAACAAAAACAAAAACAAAAATGAAAGTGACAGAACAACAACCTCATTATTTAAGGAGAAAAGGGTAAAAGAGTAAAATCAGAAAAAAGGTAAGATAGATAATTGCCAAAATCCCAAGTGATTCTCTTTGTTTGGTCAAAATATATGTGATAAATGCTGGACTTTGCAAGCGCCGAATATGACCTTACTTGGACTGCCTTCAATTTTTAATAATTATATTCTAACATTGCTATTTTTTGGATCATTATTTTATGTAACTTTATAAAGCAATGTAATTTGACAGTCAACCATTCCGTTTTATATTAAATAATAACGTGATATAATAATAAATTTAATTTTAAATTTTAAATATTAATCTCCTTCTCCCTCATCCCACCGGATCTCCTCTCACCACCATCTTCGTCCCCCCAACCTCTACCATTGTCCCAACCCCTCCCAAATATTATTTTTGAAAATAGTTATGTATTTATATTATTTTGAATATTTTAGAAGCAGGATCAAATTGAGATTATTTATAAATTTTAAGGTTTTTTAAAATTATGACTAAATTTATATAATATATTAATATGTAAAAGTTAAATACTAAATTTATTATTATACCGATTTTTTAACTGTGACGTCAATTTATCATTTGTGGTTTTAACATAAGTGAATTATATAACATGTATGCTTAAATTATAAATTTTTTATTTTGAATACCTAAAATGAAAGTTTTTATAATTTAGTGATAATATGTATAATTTACCCTTTTTATAATCATATCAACTTAAATCAATTAATTCAACGTTTTTTGTTGATGGGTTTATCTATGTATAAAGCAAAGGAATTTAAAAATTCCCATGTGCATTGTCCTTCAATTTTTCATGTAACATGCAACATGCCCAGTTTGGGGGGTTAACTTTTCATCCCAGAAATTTTTCAATCATTTTCTTACAAACTATATTTGGGGGTTAACTTGATAATTTAAAAAGTTGGATCATCAACGGTCATAATTCAGCAATCCCTTCAAACACACATATCTCATTAATTACTATTAAAATGGTTCAATTTATTTTCATTTATATTAGTTTATCTAGTTAAATAAATAAATATCAGCAAAATTTTAAGATTTGCTTCTACAACGAACCTAAGGCAAATAATGTTCAGCTCATTTATGTTTATAGATAAATTAGTTTAAAGCTTGTTTAATATATAATTTAAAACTTGTTTAAACCTCATTTATTGTTAAGTTGTTATTATTTGTGCGCTCATTTTATTTATTTGATTATTTTATATCTAAAAAGATAAGATATAAGTTTTTTATTATTTATTTATTATTCATGAATATTATTTGTGAATGTAGAAGCTCATTTTTACCCGGGTCCATTCAAAAAAAAAAAAAACAAAATAAATGTCTATTTTTAAATGTCCATTTTATAAAAAAAAACCCAATCTGTGGCCCATATTAAATACCCGAAACCAGACCCAAAATAAATTGCCTACCTAGACCTGTAGCCCAATTACAAGCAATTTAAACTAATACCCAACAGACCCTAGCCCAAATATCTATTTCACCTAGGGTTTTTGAAACCCTGGGCGCTGCCAGCTTCGCCCTTGCAGGAGCCCAATCGTCGCGCCACAGCACCCCAGCCTTCGCCGTAGCCTCGTCCGGTCTTCAATTGCGCCTTGATTCGTGCCTGAATCACTCCGCCACCAGGATCCTCGCCTGACCTGCAAAATAAGGAAAACGCAGCAAAAAGGAAAGAAACAAATATGGAAAAATATGTGTTTCCTTTTTATTTTTGTTTTTGGGTTATAAAACCCCATGTAAACCTGTAAAAAAAAAAAACACAGATATAGATACACAGAAATACACAAATATACATAGAGAGATGGCAGAAAATATACTGAAATATAAGAATACAGAAAGCTTTTAACAGCAAAGGTGATTTCTCATTTTCTTTTCTATTTTGTTTATTTTGTTTATTTTCTTTTTTTTCGATCTATATATTTTTTGTAAATATACTGTTATTCTAAAAAATATAAAAAGAAAAGAGATTTACCTTTCGTTGACGCTGAAAAGGCTGAGATTTTGGCCTCCAGCCACCGTCCATGGTGGCGCGTGAGGCGTGTGGGGTGTATGGACCTAGTGCCTGGTGACATAAATCGGAATAGGGGCGGAGAGGATTTGAAAGCGTTTTTGGAGTTTTTTTTAAAAAAAACTAAGTCTAAATGATTTTTTCCCCTTAAATATTGATTTATAAACGCCAAAGAAACGACGCTCGTTTTGGCATGGTCAGGTAAGGGCCAAAACGACGTCGTTTTAAATAAAGATCCGCGCGCCGACCCGATAGACTAGAAGATCCGTGTGTTTTTTTGGTAAATGGTCTATTTGCGAAACAGGTCCTTCCGTATTTTTTCAAATTCACAATTATGTCCAATAGCACTTTTTTGAATTTATAGTTTAGCCCTGAAATTTATATTTTATTTCAATTTGATCCTTGAGATTTTTTTTTATTTTTAAGATTAATTTAACATTATCTTGAATTATTTTATCATATTATTTTATTATTTATATATTAATTTGTTTATAGTATAAAATTTTATATATATATTTTATATGTATTAACCTTATATATATTTAATTATTACTACTTATTTTATATGGTTTAATGTTATTTATATGATATATTATTTTATAATTAGTATATTATTTATTACATTATTTTTAAATTTTTATATTATAAAGTATAATATATTACTTCTAAATTTTTATGAAATTTATTTATATTATTTAAATATATTTTATTTATATTATTTATCTTATGTATCTAATTTTATGATTAGTATATTATATATATATTCTTATATAAAATATTTTATACAATTTACTAATTATTTTTTATCATTTATATATATATTAATTTATTAAATTATATATTATAAGTATTTTTAATTTTGTTATTTTATATATATTAAATCATTTAAAAATCATTTTTTATTAAATGTTTAAATATATCACCTTTTTTTTTGTTTGATCTAGTTATCTCGTGAAAGTCTTATTAATTGCTATTTATTTTACATCGCATGTTTATTTATTTATGTTATTTTAATTGTTTATTATTGCTTAATGTGATGCTTTATTTATTCATGTTATATTATTCTTTTATTATTTATTGTTAATATAATTTGTAGAATTGCAATTGATATGTATGTCATAATGTCTTACTCAAATCATTTCTTATAAAAATACCTTTTGAATTAAAACATTTTATTTAATTTTTTTTAAAAAAATTATGGTGATATATGATATTTGGGGACTTCGAGAAGAATTGTGCCCTAACTTACTGGGTTTCGATTTTTCTCGTGGAACTTAAGGTATTAGATATCCCTTTTTCTTTCAAAACCGAAATTTACAAATTTCAAATCAAAAACTTATTCTTGGGAATTCAAAACATTGTATCCTAACTTACTGGGTATGATGTTTTGTGTCTCGAGGTAGGAATTTTCTAAAACAAGGACATGCCTAATTTCGAAGTCACGAGATACTATATCCTAACTTACTGGGCATAGTGTTTTATTTCTTTGAGATAGGTAAGTCTAGGTTTTTCTTCAAATAAAAGGATCATCTTATAAAAAAACTTTTTAGTTTCAACACAAGGACATAATTTTATCAATTAGGTACAATTTTTGGGCGCTATGAGGGTGCTAACCCTTCCTTATATATAACCGACTCTCGAACCCATTTGTCTCGTTTTTTCGTAGACCAAAATCAGTATTTTGAAATAAAATGTTTTTTAAGGTGATCCAATCACACCTAAGTAAAAAAGGATCGGTGGCGACTCCCATTTTTGTTTTTTAAAGTTGATCCCCGTTTTTAAAATAAACTTTTAAAAAGGTTTCGACAGCTTGGCGACTCCACTAGAGACGTTAAGAGAGTCAAGCTGTAAAATTGATAATTTCATGTCCTTTTGTCTGAATTTAAAATTCTTTTTTAAAAAAAAAACATGATCTTTTTTTTGCATGTGATTCTAATTTTAAATATATCTCTCCGCATTGCACTGCATGACCATCGAGGTCACACCTTTAAGTGGGAGCGAAAAGTTATGCCTTCGTGAGGTTTTCACTTCCGCATGGGCTAGTGGATTGCTTTCGGGATACATCTGTACCTATGTCTTCGTGAAGTTTTCACTTCCGCATGGCCATAGGGCAATGTATTCCCCTGAACCGAACTCGGTCTGTATGAGCCTATAATGGGTGAGGATCAAGGAATCTGCTGGTTCATGTACCTCAACTTTAGAACTAAACCGCATATAGTAAACCCTAAGAACTTACCTTAGGTAAAGCTATGCCAAATTTTAGTAGTTACCCAGATAGGTATGTGCTTATTTCACTTGCTTTATATTTTATTCTGTCGTACTAACTCGTTGTGTTTCATTTTTGTGCATATAATTTCATCTTTAGGAGGTATCGATTCATGGTCAGTTTTTAAGTTAGAAAGTCAGTTATGGAGAACGAATTCCTTGATAAAGTGGAGGACAATGCTGCCGTCCGTACATGGTCAAAGCAAACTCAATTGGAAAAAGGGAACAACTTAGTTGATAGGTATGTATCTGAACTATAGAACTTTACTCGTATTAGTATTACACAAAATGAGTTTCAAGAATTGAAAGAGAATAGGCTCAGTAGGATAATGAGGCTAAGCAGTTGTTTTATCACAATTATGGAGATTTGCCTTACTTACTCGACGTCAAAGTAGATAAGCATCTGTTCCGGGCTATGGTCCAGTTTTGGAACTCTGCCTATAGCTGTTTCACTTTCGGGAAAGTAGATTTGGTGCCCACAATGGAGGAATATACGACCTTAATTCGGTGTCCAAAATTTCAAGTCAATAAAGCTTATTCCAAGGACGTTAATGGCCCGAATTTTGTGAAGAAGTTAACGAATTTTAGGGGATGAGCGAACAGTGGGTTACAGCTAGAATTCAGAAGAAAGATGAAGGTGAATGTATTCCGTGGGTTAGCTTAAGGGACTTGATGTTAACCCATCTAGACGCAAAGAAGAAGGTTGACGTCTTTGCCTTGTGTATCTATGGTTTGGTAGTTTTCCCTAAAGCTCTCAGACATATAGATGAAGTAGTCATTGAGTTATTCGATCGACTTGATAAAGGGGTCACGCCTGTACCTGCGATCTTAGCCGAGACGTTCAGATCTTTGAATGCATGTCGGAGAGCAGGTGAAGGCAGATTCATTGGATGCGCACAACTGTTGTTGGCTTGGTTCCACTGTCATTTCTGGTAAGTCGAGAAAATTTCTTATCAAATTTTTTTGAAATTATTCTCCGTTAAAAGAAATAGTGGCAATACCGAGGAGAGAGGACTTGTCTGAGGAGAACTGGATAGCACTCTTTCAAAACCTTTGAGAGGAAGATGTCAAGTGGAAAGCCCCTTGGATGATTCCAGATGAAATTCTTTATCGATGTGGGAGTTTTGACTAGGTTCCTTTACTTGGAATTTAGGGAGCTATTGGGTATGCTCCTCTACTCGTACTAAGGCAATATGGATCGAGACTGTTTGTACCTGCAACATATGGGCTGACTCAGTGTGAGTTCTTGTACAGAGGGGACAATTATAAGAGGAGAGTAAGGACATTTCTGGTACTTGGAATCAGATTAGCAGAATGAAGAGATTATCTGCAGGACCGATGACAACTCCAGAATACAGCGGATGGAGGATTGGAAGGGTTAATGATAACATCCTCGAGCTAAATTCAGAGGGTGTCCGATTAAGAGAAGAATGCTTACAAGTAGTCCCATCAGAGTTAGAGATGGTAAAGCAAGATTTTGAGAGGATGAGTTCCGAGCTTGGAAAGAAGATAGAAAAGTTAAAAGAAGAAAAGATATGCTTGAGGCTAGATATGGATGTTTAGAAATCAAAAGCTGAGAAAGTAAGAAAGGAGAAAAGGAAGATTGAGGAAGGTCGAGATAACTTGAAGACTGAATATAAGAAGATACTTCTATCAATGAAAAATGCTGGATTGGGGAAGACTGTTGAACAGTGGCAACAAGAAGCCCAAGAAGAAAAGGCCAAAGCTGATTGTTGGAAGAGGAAATTTCAAGAAATGCAAGCACAAAATGAAACCCTAGAGAAGCATTTGTTAGAAAGTCGAAGTGAAAAAGAAGAATTAAAAGCTAGAGTGGCTGAAATTGGACGGTCTCTTCATCACCATCGAATCCGTAATTCTGTGATCGAGTTAAAGTCAATTTTGAACAAGATCGAGGAAATGAAGGGTAGAATCAAAGAGTTAGAAGTAGCATTGCACAGTTCTGAACTCCGAATTGAGCTTCTTGAAACTAGAGAAGGGCGTTGGCTAGAAAAACTTTACCATTCTCAAGATCAAGTTAGGAGTTGAGATTACCTCATGGGTGAAGCTATAGTTCAGATTCGAGAGGTAGCTGATCACCTACAGACTTTGGCAACACAGGCCGACGTATTGAGCATGAAGTATGAGCTACAGTCAGATCGTAGTCAAGAACTAGTTTCGTTATTTAAGAAAATTAAGACTTTAAGACTTAGGGCGAAAGCATATTTGTAATCTGTTTTATGTAAAGGATTTTGTTTTCTAATAAAGTTTTCTAAAATGAAGTTGAATCAGAATCGATGCCTCTTTGCATTCATGTATTTGCATTACATAAAATCATATGCATTCAAATTCATAGAGAGAGTCTAATTAGTTGAAATTATAACAGAGAGAGAGGGAGAGAAAGAAAAAAGGAAGGAAAATCTGGAAGCTGAATATCCTTACAGTACACGTGCCAAATCGAAGAAAATGGATCAAAGATTGAAATAATTTCAAAGAGACATGCAAGACCAGATGCAAGAGCAAATGGCAAAAACTCTAACAAGAGATGAAGGACCAGATGTTTGAGGCTCAAAGGAACATGATGGCTCAAATGGCCCAAATGATGAGTGGCATGATGGACAAAGGAAAGGGTCTCATGGCTATTACTGGAGAAGAGAGCGAAGGCAATCCCCCGAGTTTTACCCCACCATATGCGTCAACATAGCCCGAAGAGTATCCTTGGAGGCCATCTGTCACAATTAGGCCTCAACAGAGGTAAATTGATACCAGACTACCCATGAACTTCCAAATGGGCTCAGAATCCAACCTAGGAGATAACCCTGCTAACCCTATTATCCTTGATTTGGATATAGCAGAGAGGGAAGGGATAAGAACTGAAGCCTCAAAGCAGTTAGAGGATCACTGTAGATAGTTAGAGGAAAAGTTCAAGGCTCTAAAAAATGCCGATCATCATCATGGTATTGATGCGAAGGACTTGAGTTTGGTTCTAGATTTGGTACTTCCTCATAAATTCAATATGCCGGGATTTGAGAAGTACAATGGAACTAGTTGCTTTGAAGCTCATATCACTATGTTCTGTAGACGCATGACTGGTTATGTGAACAATGATCAACTTTTGATTCATTATTTTCAAGACAGTTTAGTGGGGGTGGCATCCAATTGGTACAATCAACTCAGCCGCACTAACATTAGCTCCTAGAGGGACTTAGCTCAAGCCTTCATGAAGTATTACAATCATGTCACAGACATGACGCCTGATAGAATCATGTTGCAAAACATGGAAAAGAAATCGAATGAAAGTTTCAGGCAGCACGCGCAAAGATGGAGGGAAATTGCTATGCAGGTTCAACCACCTCTCTTGGAAAAAAAAACCGCCACATTGTTCATCAACAATTTAAAGGCATCTTTTATCACCCATATGATAGGAAGCACCATCAAAAGCTTGGCAGATATAGTTATGGCAGGGGAGATGATAGAAAATGTCATAAGAGGTGGTAAGATTGAAGCAGAAAAAAGTACTAGGAGATCTGCTACTAGAAAAAAGGACAACGAGATGAACAACACGAGTACATACAACAAAGGGTACTCAAAGGCAGTCACTGTCAGTCAGCCGAAAGTGGTTACTGTTGGACAACAAGGGTCGACGAGACAAGAATCAGACCCTAGGAAAAATTTTGAAAAGCTCCAATATACGCCAATTTCAATGACGTATAAGGAGATATATCAGAGTTTATTTGAGGCACGCATAGTATCCCCATATTATCTAAAGTCGTTACAGCCCTCATATCCTAAATGGTATGACTCCAACACTCATTGTGATTACCACGCAGGAATATCAGGGCACTCAATAGAAAATTATACTGCCTTTAAAAAGATAGTTGAAAGGCTAATCAATATGGAAATTGTCAAATTTGATGATACGCCCAGTACGGAGAACTCATTACCCAGCCATGGAGATAAGGGGGTAAATACGGTCAGAGAGGATGTCGTGAGAAGGACCAAGGGGGATATCTCAGAGGTAAAAACCCCGTTTAGAGTAGTACGGAAAGAAATGGTAAGAAGAGGATTAATAAAATCAAGTCTCGAGGAAGGAGGTGAAGAATCAAGGAACTACTGTGAGTTCCACAAAGCTGAAGGGCATGAGATCCAGGAATATGCTGAGTTCAGACTAGTGGTACAAAGCCTCATGGACAATAAGGAGTTGAAATTTTACGAAGAAGGCTTGGAAGGAGAAAACGTACATGCAACCGAAGGAGAATTGACAAATCAGAAAGTCAATTATCGAAGGATCATCATTTGTCGACCGAGAAATACAGAAGGCGGAGCACAAATTGCGCCTAAAGTTGTAATCTAGAGACCTATGTCCTTTAATTACAAGGATGACAATATGGTACCATGGAATTACAATTGTAACGTGATGACACTAAGAGTAGAAAACTCATTTAGCACTTTCAAAGAGGTCCAAAATGAGGGATTCTACACACGAAATGGGAGGCGTTACAACTCGGTAAACGTCAGATCAGAACCAGCAAAATCAAAGAATGTGCTAGTTGAATCAGAGGAAGGACTTGATGCCCTTATCAATGTACCTGTAAGTGAGGAAGAGGCTAAAGAATTTTTAAAATTCTTAAAGCACAGCGAATACAGCATAGTCGAGCAGTTGCACAAACAACCGGCTCGTATATCGGTACTAGCCTTACTTTTAAGTTCAGAAGTTCATCGTGAGGCTTTGATGAAAGTACTGAACGAGACTTATGTTACTAAAGATATATCTGTCAATAAACTTGATCGATTAGTTAGTAACATAAGTGTTGATAACTTTATTTCCTTCAGTGACGATGAAATTCCACCTGGGGGTACGGGATCGACTAAGGCCCTACACATAACTACTCGTTGTAAGGGATATACTCTACCGGGTGTGCTAATCGACAATGGATCATCCTTGAATTTCTTACCGTTGTCAACGCTGAAGAGGTTGCTGATAGATTAGTTCTCACATGAAGACATGTTAGAGCATAATGAGAGCGTTCGATGGCACTGAGAGAAGAGTGATGAGAAGAATTGATATACCATTGCAGATTGGGCCAAACACGTATAAAGTGGATTTTCTGGTGATGGATATCAAGCCCTCGTACAATTTCTTACTGAGAAGGCCTTGGATTCATTCGGCAGGGGCAGTGCCTTCATCCCTTCATCAAAAACTAAAACTGGTGACAGATGTTGGCTGGTTACTATAAATACGGAGGAAGACATCATAGCAACTGTTACCAATGATGCGCCATATGTAGAGACAAATGAAGAGGTCATTGAGTGTTCTTTCCAGTCTTTAGAGTTCGTCAACGCAACATTCATTTTAGAAAGAAATAAAATTTCGGTGCCTAAGATATCTAAGACCACGAGGATGGACTTACAAATTATGGTAAGGAAATGAGCCTTACCAGAAAAAGGAGTGGGCAAACATCTCCAAGGGGAAGTTCAAGTGCCGATGCTGAAAGAAAAAATGGATCATTTTGGCTTGAGTTTTAAGCCAGATGTTAGACAGATAAGAAGAGAAACAGAGAAAAAGTAGGAGAGAAGAAGGGCACGTCTGAATGGAGAAGAAGTTCAGTGGGAATCAATGACATTCCCCCATATATCCCAGACCTTTATATCCGAAGGGATTATTCACCCTGGGAGAGGGTTATTGGAAAGTCCTCACATCAATGCCATACACGAGGAAGAAGTTGAGCAAACAAACCTGTTGGGTATTCGCCCTTATGAGCCTGGAAGCATTTTGAACAATTGGACTGCAGAGAAACTTCCTGTAGTTTTTAGAGATTATACAGAATAATATTTAAAACGCTCTTGTTGTTTTTAGCCTAGGAACAATAAGATTTATTTTGTGAAATAGGCTCATGTTCAGAAATTATTGTTTTAATAAAATACATTTTTGATAATTAACTTGAGTAAATATTCTCTCATTTCATTCTTTTGACTTTCTAATTTTATTCCAAATTTTTTTATTTCTCATTCATATCATGTGAATAGTTGTCCTCGAATTCAATTGTCTTTTGTACATTCTTTGATAACCATCACAGGTCCCTAGATATTAATGATGTAGGCAACGATAATACAGATCCAGAGGTCCACTTTAAGCAAGTATGTGTTTAGAGGAATCTCAAGATTTTGAAGGTGACCAAGATTGTGATTTATCTACAGATTTATTAAGAATGGTAAAGCAAGAGGAGAAACAAATCTTACCCCATGAAGAAGAGGTAGAAAACATAGCCTTGGAGGAAGGAAAGGTTGTGAAAATTGGGACGCGCATAGCTGAGGAGACAAAATAAGACTTTGTTGAGTTACTACGAGAATTCAAGGATGTCTTTGCATAGTCGTACCAAGATATGCCTGGTTTAAGTATTGATGTTGTAGTACATCGCCTTCCTATAAGAGAAGAGTGCAAGCCAGTTCAGCAAAAGCGACGAAGGATGAGACCTGATGTAGTGTTGAAAATAAAAGAAGAGGTCCAGAAATAGTTTGATGCTGGTTTTCTACAAGTGGTCAAGTACTCAGAGTGGGTTTCCAACATTGTTCCTGTCCCTAAGAAGGACAGAAAGGTCTGGATGTGTGTAGATTACAGGGATTTAAATAAAGCTAGCCCGAAAGATAATTTCCCTTTGTCGCATATTGACACATTAGTGGATAATACGGTGGGATTTTCATTGTTTTCCTTCATGGATGGCTTTTCAAGATATAATCTGATCAAGATGCACCCTGAGGATATGGAAAACTACTTTCATAACACTGTAGGGTACTTTTTGTTATAAAGTAATGCCATTCGGATTAAAAAATACCGGGCAACATATCAAAGGGCTATGGTAACACTATTCCATGACATGATGCAGAAGGAGATTGAAGTATATGCTGATGATATGATTGCCAAATCTCGAACAGAAAAGGAACACATTGAAGTTTTAAAAAATTTATTTTTGAGGTTGAGAAAATTTTAGTTGAAGCTCAACCCAGCAAAGTGTACTTTTGGACCTCGATCAGGGAAATTGCTGGTTTTGTGGTTGGCAAGAGAGGAATTGAAGTTGACTCAAGCAAGGTCAAAGCTATACAAGAATTGCCTCCACCGCACACTCAGAAAGAAGTCCGAGGTTTTCTTGGAAGGTTAAATTACATTGCTCGACTTATTTCACAATTAACTGAGAAATGTGATCCCATATTTCGTCTTCTCAAAAAACACAACCAAGGTGTATGGGACGATGAATGCCAGAGAGCTTTTGATAAAGTTAAACAATATCTGTCAAATGCACCAGTACTATCTCTGCCTAATCCAGATAGACCATTAATACTATATTTATCAGTGTTCAATGACTCCATGGGATGTGTGCTTAGACAACACGATGAGTCAGGAAGAAAAGAAAAGGCGATATACTATCTCAGTAAAAAGTTCACTGATTGTGAAATGAGATATTCGTCGATTGAGAAATTGTGTTGCGCCTTGATTTGGACAACTAGGAGGCTAAGGCAGTACATGCTATATCATACTACTTGATTAATTTAGAAGCTTGTTCCGTTAAAGTATATGATGGAATCCACTATTTTGAATGAGAGGATGACTAGGTGGCAGATTTTACTGTTTGAGTTCAATATAGTCTATGTGAACCAAAAGGCTATAAAAGGGAGCGCAGTAGTAGAATTTTTGGCTAGTAGAGCTTTAGAGGATTATGAACCTTTGAGCTTTAATTTCCCAAATGAGGAGCTGATGTATGTGGCAAATATTGAAGATTGTCCATGAAAGCTAAACTTCAATGGAGCGGCAAATGCTGTGGGAAATGGAATTGGGGCAATCTTGGTATCCCTCAGTGGCGATTATTATCCATTCACATACATGTTAGATTTTGATTGCACAAATAACATGGCAAAATATGAAGCTTACATTATGGGAATTCGAGCAGCCTTAGAGCGTAAAATCAGAGTGCTAGAAGTATATGGAGATTCTACCTTAGTAATTTATTAGCTTAAGGGAGAGTGGGAGACAAGAGATCCTAAACTAATTGATTACTGAAAAATAGTTCTGGGATTGATTGAAGAGTTTGATGACATTACTTCCAATTATCTCCCACGCGATGAAAACCAGATGGCAGATGCCTTAGCGACCCTGGCTTCTATGATCAAAGTAAACAGACCAGAGGATATGAGACCTATTCAAATGAGTATTTTTGAAGTTCAACTCATTATTATAATGTGGAAGAGGAGGAAAAAGATGATCACCCTTGGAATCAGGATATATTACGATATGAAAAAAATCGTGAATACCCGGAGCACGCCACTGAGAACGAGAAAAGGACTTTAAAAAGATTGACCTCCGATTACGTTTTAGACGGAGATATCTTGTAGAAAAAAGGAAAAGATAAAGTATTATTGAGATGCGTTGATGCTGTTGAAGCTACGCAAATCTTGAAAGAAGTTCATGAAGGCGTCTGTGGAACACACGCTAATGGATTCACAATGGCCAGACATATAATGAGATTTGGGTATGATTGGTCTACCATGGAAGGTGATTGTATCAACTATGCTAAGAGATGTCATAAATGTCAGATTTACGGAGATAAAATCCATGTACCTCCGTCACCTTTGCACGTTATGACTTTCCCATGGCCTTTTTCCATGTGGGGCATGGATGTTATTGGACCAATCTCACCGAAAGCTTCGAATGGGCATCGATTCATATTTGTGGTAATTGACTACTTCACGAAATGGGTAGAGGCTATTTTTTATGCTAGCGTCACTAGGTCAGTAGTCAATCGATTCTTGAAGAAGGAGATTATTTGTCGATATGGAATGCCCGAGAGGATCATATCAAACAACGCACTAAACTTGAACAACAGTACGATAGCAGAAGTTTGTAGTTAATTTGGGATCAAACACCATAACTTGTCTCCGTATCGTCTAAAAATGAACGAGCAGTGGAAGCAGCCAATAAAAACATCAAGAAGATAGTAGGAAAGATGACTGAGACTTACAAGGATTGGCATGAGAAACTACCGTTTGCACTCTATGCTTATCGGACGTCCGTCAGAACCTCTACTAGGGCAACGCCTTTCTCGTTGGTTTATGGGATGGAGGCAGTTCTACCTATTGAAGTGGAAATACCCTCTCTTCGAGTTTTTTCGAAATAAAGCTGGATGAGGCTGAATGGATCCAAGCTAGGTATGATTAGTTGAATTTGATTGAGGAAAAGAGGCTAAGGGCTATTCGTCACGGTCAAATGTACCAAAAACAAATGATACGAGCCTATGATAAGAAAGTTCACCCAAGAGAGTTTCATGAGGGAGACCTTGTATTGAAAAAGATCCTTCCCATACAAAAGGTTTTCAGAGGAAAATGGATGTCGAATTGGGAAGGACCATATGTGGTAAAGAAAGCTTTCTCTGGAGGGGCACTGATCTTGGTCGAAATAGATGAGAAAAATTTACCCAACCCTGTGAACTCTGACTCAGTCAAAAAGTATTTTGCTTGAAAAGGAGAAGAGGCTAAAGTGAAAACCCTCAAAGGGCGCTTTGAGTTTTTTTAAAAAAAATAGAGAGGCCAAGGTGAAAACCCGCAAAGGGCGCATTGAGACCAAAGGGGTTTTGAGTTGAAAACTCGAAAAGGGCGGCCCAAATTCTGAATGGACACGCAGTCATCTTGCTACACTTGAATCAACAATGAAATGAAGAATGTTGCATATCGGGGCATCAACAAAGTACTTTGGGTCTTCTAAACAAATGTTGAGCTCAAGAGCAGTCTTCATAAAATTTGTATATAGAAGCTCAATCGGAGATATCTAGGGCATCTAATTTTTGTCCTATTCATTTTACTATCTTGGGACTCTTTTTCTTCTCAAAGATATGTTCTCCATTAAGTTCCTTTGTATTTTTGATGATTTATTCAATTTTAACTCTTTTTGAGCAATTTATTTGTTTCCCATTATTCATAAATGTGTTGCATTGAAATAATGATTGACGAACTAATAATCTCATGAAAAGAAAGTTCTATATATTACTTTAGAAATTTCTAGATAAGACAAGGAACCGAAATAGGACAATTGTATAGAATTTCCATGTGCATAGAAATATTTGTGAAAGAGGAGTCTGGATAGAGACTATTTCTTTGAATTCTTTGTCCACTTGATAAATGGACAAAGTAAGTGAGTTAATGTGATAAAAGTAAGTGATGTAATCTGGTAATAACATTCGAGGAATGGTGTGACGAACTAAAAAACCCTAAATTGTGGAGGAATGGGTTGAAATAAACCCTATACCAGGAAAATTTTAGATGGGTCAGAGTGAAAAAGTTTTAATTGTGGTAACATGGTACCAGCCTTGTGTTCTCAAGATTCAAGCGGAGATTGGCTTAGAAATTACATTGGGGCAAGCTTGTTGAGCAGAACATGATTGATGAACAAGAATAAAGAATAAATGAGTGATAACACCTAGAGTATGAATCATACTCATAGCATTTTTGTATTATAGTAAATTTCATTAGGAGCATTTGGTTCATTCTGATCATTCCATCCTAATCCTAATCTTTTAAGAGGAATCATTTTCATAACATGTTACATGTATCTAGAAGTATTTGATTCATTCTGATCATAGCATCTTAGTCATGTGACATAAACATACGAAGCTGAGTCTATAAGACATGTCCTTTAGTGGACAGTGTAGCAATATCAATGGATTTGTAGATCTCATTTTCCTGAAATTACAGGAAGTAAATCGAAGACACCTTCAGTCTTATCTTCGTGTAGTTGCAGTGGACTAGACTAAAAACAGAAGATCTTATCTTCCTGAAGTTGCAGGAAGCAGATCAAAAGACATTTTCAGCCTTGTCTCCTTGAAGTTGCAGCAGAGTAGACTGAAGATAGAAGACCTTATCTTCCTGAAGTTGCAGGAAGCAGATCAAAAGCACTTTTAATCTTGTTTCCTTGAAGTTGCAGTGGAGTAGATTGAAGACAGAAGATCTCATATTCCTGAAGCTGCAGGAAGTAGATCGAAGAGACTTTCAGTTTCATCTCCCTGAAGTTGTAGTAGAGTAGACTAAAGATCTCATCTTCCTGAAGTTGCAGGAAGCAGATCAAAAACACTTTCAGCCTTATCTCCCTGAAGTTGCAGTGAAGTAGACTGAAGATAGCAGATTTGGCAACCTTGAAGTTGCAGGAAGCAAATAAAAAACATCAGATCTGATCTCCCTGAGTTTGTAGTGGAGCAGATCGAAAAATAGTAGATCTGGCATTCTTGAAGTTGCAGGAAACAGATCGAAGACAGTAGATGTTGTCTCCCTGAAGCAGTGGAGCAAATCGAAGACATCATATATCATCTTCTTGAAGTTACAGGAAGCAGATCGAAGATACTTTTAGTCTTATCTCCCTGAAGTTGCAGTGGAATAGACTAAAGACAGAAGATCTCATCCTCCTAAACCGGTAGGAAGTAGATCAAAAGACATTTTCAGTCTTATCTCCCTGAAGTTGCAGTAGAGTAGACTAAAGACAAAAGATCTCATCTTCCTGAAGTTGTAGGAAGCAGGTCAAAGATACTTTCAGATCTGATCCCCCTGAAGTTGCAGTGGAGCAGATTAAAAGATAGTGGATACTGCCTTCCTGAAGTTGCAGTAAAAGCATATTGAAGATACCAGCCATTTGACAAGACCGGGCAAAATGGGTGTAATAGCCCAATTTTCAGTAATATCAGAAATAGTAGTTCGAGACCACCAAATCTGACAAATAAACTCGAATATTATATTATTTAATATTTACGAGCCAATTGTAGGTTTTAAAAGATTTTTGAAATAGTAAATTGTGTTTTATAAAGATTTATTTGGTCAAAAACTCGAGAAAAAGAGGTATCGAGATCTCGGTGTTATAAACCGAGTCATAAATACTTTTATAAATATTTACGGAATATCAATAAGGTAGTATTAAAATTTCGTTAGAAAATTTTAACATTTGGGTGGTTAATTAAATAAAAAGGATTAAATTGAAAAAAGGTGTAAAAGTTGCTAGAAGGATTAAATAGCTTAATTGTCAAATGAGGAAGGAAATAAAGTGCAAATAAGCCCAAAGGAGATATTTTCGGTGGCAATAGCTGAGAAAAATCAGGAAATGGGTGAAATAATGGCAAAATTAGAAAATTGCCAAAATTAGCTAAATAAAAATGAGACCAAATTGGAATATCTAGAATCGTCTTCATTTCTCTTCATTTTCATCATATGAAAAACAGCCATGGAAGAGGGTTCAAGCTGGTTTTCATATCCTGGCTTCATGTAAGTTTAATTCTTGCTTTCTCCATGAAATTTCTATGTTTTTGAACTTTTACAATTGGGTCCAACTTACTATGTAATTAGTTTTTAATTCTATGGCTAATTTTTAAAGTTGCTATGGATGAGTGCTGGAATAATATGATGAATAAATATATAATTGAAGCTTTAATTTTGATATATGATGATTTTATCAAGTAAAATTGATGGAAATTGGTTTTAGGACCTAATTGCGAAAGAGTTGAAATTAAGACCTAGTGTTAAAATTTTGATTTTCAAAGGTTATGAAGTAGTTTAAAATGATAGAGAAAATTATTAAATGAGAAAATTATCTCAATTAAGGGGTTAATTGAGCAAGGACTGAATTGTATGAATTGTGGAATTTGGGACAAAATAGAAATCAATATGTTACACTAAAGCAGTTTTGGATAGTAGCAGTTGTCTAAATTTGAAAAATCACCAAAAATGGTAGAAATTTAATTAGAAGTTGAGTGAGATACAGAATTAAATTTTGTTGAGTCTATTTTCATATAAAAGAAACATAGCAAGCAAAGGAAGTCTACATATTGAAATATTTAAAATTTTGTAAAACTGGTTTAGAATAACTTCATGATCCCCTGTTCTTACTTTAGAAATTCACTAAAAATTGTACAAAAATAATTATGCATTATAATTTATATTTTTGTATTCCTTAGTGAGCCTATTTTCATTATAAATAATTAGAAACACTATATGAAAATTGTATTATGAGATAATTGATTTTTAGTGAAGAGAGGTCAGAGCCGCTGGACTGTATAATAGGGGAGAACTTAACTAATAAACTGCACTAATTGGCTACACTAAAAATTATGAAAAAATTATAGTAAGAAGATATGTGAGTCTAATTTCAAATAAAATTAATGGATCTTAATTTTGAGTTCTGTAGCTTAAGATAAAAATAATTTAGTGACTATGACCATGGACAAGAATATTCACATAAATAAATAGTGAAAATTATAGATAATGTTACTTACAAGTGTGTTGTTTATACTAAGGATGTGGATGGAGAGGAGGAGGAGGAAATATAATATATGAATGACTTGTGTATAAATTGATCACATGCTCGATTATAATTGATAAATGTTGAATTATTAATGATATAATGTTTTATTTGGAATGTTTATTATGAAATTATGATTATCGTTATAATACAAAAATTGAACTTGTGAGTTTATACGGCTAAATTTTAGTGATCATTTGTTAATTTTATGAAGTTGATAATGTGTTATTTTATATGTAATGATGATAAAATTGTGAATAATGCAAAAGCATGAAAATTGAATAAACGATCAAATTGAGCACTTTAGTTCAGCGATAAGACGAATTGACGGAAAAGACCATGGTTGAACCATGGCAACAAGTGATAAGTGATAGCTTCAGCTACACTTATCTGATCAAGGAAAAGTGAAAGTGAGAAGTGATAGCTTCGGCTACACTTATCTGATCAAGGACAAGTGAAAGTGAAAAATGGTAGCTCCGGCTACCTGATCAGTGATAAGTGGCAGCTATGGCTACTTGATCAGTGAAAAGTGGTAGCTCTGGCTACCTGATCAGTGAATAGTGCTAGCTTCGGTTACAAGTGACAAGTGATTTCTGTGTAAGACCATATCTGGGATATGGAATTGGTGTGATATGTGTTTAAGATGTAAGACCATAGCTGGGCTATGGCATTCTAGTGAAAGGTGATGAATTGGCGGATAAGTCCATGGTTTCACCATGGCATAATGATAGTGAAGATGTAAGATCATGGCTGAGCTATGGCATTCTAGTGAAATAACCACAGCTATGTTATGGCATTAGTGATTATCAGTGAAATTTAGTGCATACCGGTGCAGACCAATTCCGTAAGACGTTCACTAATTTGACAAAGTTTGGCAAGTGTTACATAGAATTTTGTGATATAAGGAAATACGAGTTGATGAGACATGAACATAGAACTTGGTTGATAAATGAGTTCATTTGTGATTTTGTATTTGTACACTGATAAACTATAAAAGTAATATATTTTAATCCCACATTTAGTATGCTTTTGGATGATTTAGCCCTCAATTTATGTAAAAAGGTGCTCTTAATCCTTTCTTTTTATGTCTTATACTTAGGAAAGCACACGTGAACGAAAATAAAGAGAAACGGGCTTAAAATGGACCAAATTGGGGCAACCCAAGAAATTGACACGGCCTGGACTTCAAGTCACATGGCCGTGCCTCACCAATCATTCAAAGACACGCCCCAAGCATGAATTGTAAGGTCGTGTCCCAATCGACAGACCCGAAGCACGGCCTGAATCCCAACTTACACTGCCGTGCCACGACCGTGCCTCAATCAACAAAATCAACACACGGCCTAAAGTCGACTTACACGAGCGTGTGACATGGCCATGCCCCTATTATGGGAATGAGCAATTTCACTCGAATTTAGATGCTTGAAGCCAAAGAAACATACTCCTAAGTCCATTTAAACACCTTAATAGTAATTCTACTTGAAGGAGGTACTTAGGAGCCAAGTAAAGCATCTAAGGACCCTATATAAACAACCCAAGGCAGCCATTCTGAGCGGAGTGTGGAGGTGGGCAGAGTTTTCTGCCAGAGCTTTTATTCAGGGAATTACTCGAAGATGGCCAGTTGATCCATCTTAAGAAGCCAGAGTTCTACTCAAGACAGAGGATCTCCTCTTCAATTCCTTCAGGGGGTTTTAGGGATTTTTGATGTTTTGTTTTATCTTTTCTCTTGAGATGTTTTCTTATTTTGTTATGAACTAAACTCTTCAGATACCTAAAGGGGATGAAACCTATGACGGATTTTGTTATTTGATTTCTAAATTATATGATAAGTACTTAGTTTGTTCTTAATTATGTTGCTTAATTTAATCTGATGTGCTTAGGAGGAGGAGGAATAGACCCTGTCTAAGAGTAGATCTAACATAATTAAGCGGAGTTGATCGAGCGCCTAGAGATAGGGTTACGAGATTTTGCCAGATTAGGGTGAAACCTAATATGGGAGTCCATTGATCGATTTACTGCTTCCTTAGGGGGTTATTATAAGAGAACGAGAGTTCCACTAATTAACCTAAGGTTAGACGTTATTCGCCTCGAGAGAGGGTTTAATATAGGTTAGGGAGTCTCACGAATCAAGCTATGTAAAGAAGTCATATGAATTGAAAGTTATATAACAAGAGAAGTCATAGGTGGATTCTTCTTGAGGGTATCGTCGAAATCAACTGAGTTTTTCCACAGTCTTTTCCCAAAGTTTCATTCTTTTGTCTTTGCATTTAGTTCAAGTATTTCATTAGTCCTGAGATTAATAAACCAATCACTCCATATTTTAGGCTAAATAATAGAAAGAAAGTGAGAAGTAGTACTTTTAGGTTCCCTTGTGTTCGATAAGATACTCTTGCCTAAACTATACTACTATTCGATAGGTGCACTTGCCTCTATCGTTGTCATAGTTAGTCTACAGGTTCGATCATTCTTTTTATAAATATTAAAACTCAACGCTTGACACGATCAAGTTTTGGCGAATTCTTTGGGGAACACTAAAATATTAAGAAAGCTTTATTTCTATTACTTTAGCCATAATTTTATTTTTTGCAATTTACTTTTATTTTGTTTAGGTTAAATTTTTATTTATACTAAATTTCTTTCTTCTCCTAGCAGTACCTCTAGTTTACTAGAAGGAACCCGAGAGGACCTTTAGCATCTGAAAGTAACATTGAAGCTACCGCTCACGTAAATCGCAGAGAAATTAGACGAGCTCTAGACTACCAAGAGAAGAACAACAAGATGATCCAATCCCACCGAATGGATGGACGAAAACAATCCACCGCCAAATGTGCAAGAACAGAATGCTCCGCGTACTATGTATGATTATGCTAAACCTAATTTGACAGGGGCAGAATCTAGTATTGTTAGGCCCACTATAGCTACTAATAATTTTGAATTAAAGCCTAATACAATACAAATGATTCAACAGTTTGTTCAATTTGATGGTTTGCAGGACGAAGATCCAAATACTCATATAGCTAATTTTTTAGAGTTCTGTGATACCTTCAAAATAAATGGCGTTTCTGATAATGCCATACGTCTTCGGTTATTTCCCTTTTCATTAAGGAATAAAGCCAAGCAGTGGTTGAACTCGTTACCACGAGGGTCAATCAAATGGGATCAAATGACTGATAAATTTCTTTTAAAATACTTTTCACCGGCTAAAACGACCAAATTTAGGAATGACATATCTTCTTTTGTGTAGAATGACGCAGAAACATTATATGATGCATGGGAAAGATATAAGGATCTCCTAAGAAGATGTCCACACCACGGATTACCTTTGTGGCTTCAAGTCCAAACTTTTTACAATGGTGTGAATTCTTCAACGAGGCAAATGATTGACTCATCAGCAGGTGGAACTTTGAATAACAAAACTCCTGAAGCGGCTTACGACTTTATTAAAGAGATGTCGTTGAATATCTATCAATGGCAGATTACAAGGGCCAAACTGAAAAAATCAGCTGAAGTTTTTAACATAGACGCAGTGACAATGCTGTCAACACAGGTGGAGATGATGAATAAAAAGCTTGATAATTTATGTTCTTCGCAAGTACACCCAGTAATACAATGCGAAGTGAGTGGGAACGTGGCAAATCCTAAGTACCCACCCTACCAACCAGGAGTAGAACATGAGCAGACAAACTATATAGGTAACAATTTCAGATCCAATAATAATCCTTATAGTAACACTTATAAGCAGGTTAGAGGAACCACCCAAATTTCTCATAGGGAGGACAAGGAAATCAAGGAAATCAGAGGCAGCAACCTCCTCCAAATTATCAAAATCAGACATATCCATAAGAGAAGTAATCAAACCTCGAAGAGATGCTGACAAAATTCATGGCAGCCATGGATTCTCGTTTCCAAAAGGCTGAAGCAGCACTTGATGAACAACAAAAATCGATCAAAGGGATTGAGAATAAAGTTGGAGAACTTACTAAGTCAGTAGGACATCTCACAAAGCTGATTTCTGAATGCCAACAAGGACGTCTACCAAGCAACACAGAAATAAATCTTAAAGAACAAATCCAAGCCATCACAGCTCAAGAGGGTATAAAAGAAACCAAGGAAGACAAAGGTAAAATAGAGGTAGTATACGAAAAGCCAAAACCAATAATCAAAGAATACAAACCTCGCATACCTTATCCCGAAGCATTAAAAGGAGATGATTCAGAGGAACAGTTCGGTAAGTTTCTTAAACTTTTAAAGAAATTACATATTAACTTACCCCTTCTTGAAGCTCTTTTCCAGATGCCAAACTCGAGGAAATTTTTAAGACAACTCTTGACAAACAAATGCAAAATAGATGAAGAGCACCACGTGGAACTAAACGCAGCATGCTCGACAATGTTATAAAATAGACTACCACAGAAACAAAAAGATCCAAGGAGTTTTACGATTCCATGCTTAGTTGGTAGTTTAACAATTGATAATGCGTTAGCTGATCTAGAAGCAAGTATAAATGTCATGCCTTATACATTGTTTAAACGACTAGGTCTAGGGAAGCCTAAACAAACTAGGATGAGGATACAACTAGCTGATAAAACTGTTAGAATTCCTAGGGGCATTATTGAAGATGTGCTTGTAAAAATTGATAAATTTGTTTTCCCAGTAGATTTTGTTGTTTTAGACATGGATGAGGATAATTCAATCCCCTTAATTCTAGGAAGACATTTTCTAGCAACTGCCAAGACTAAAATTGATGTTGCCACAGGCGAGCTCATACTTCGTGTAGGATATGATTCGATTAAGCTTCAAGCTCTCGACTCGGACAGAACAATAGATGATGAAGGTAAGAAAGTCACTTCAATAGATAATCAAATTATTTAACTTTCATCGCAGGAAACACCACATAAAGACAACCCTGAGCTGGCTCATAAGCCCCAAAACAACAAAGAAGAATCCTACAAGGGACAAGACCTTAGGCTTGAAAAGCAGAAGATACAAGTCAAAGAAAAGCTGGATCCACACGAAGTAAAACCAGAGGAACCATCAAAAAAGCTTGTAGGGACATCACATCACTTCAAAATAGGAAACCAGGTACTGTAAGACAAAGCAGATCCCTACATCACTTCAATAGACCTGAAACCAAAGGGAGAAATTCTGCTTAAGGTACACAATATTTTCCCACACGAAACAGTCAAGGTAAGCAACGCAACATTCGACACCTCCAAGGTAAACTCTTCTCAACTTGAACTTTGTCATAGAACTATAAGCATGAGGGAAGATGTTCAAACCTTTAAACCTCCCTAAAATTTTTTTTCTTTCGAAGAGTCTAGCTTAAGGCTATAAACGAGCGCTTTTTGGGAGGCAACCTGAACAATAATTTCTATTTGGTAGTTTAAGTTTTATTCTTATATCTATTTTCTCTTTTAATTTAATAAATTGAAAAATTGCAGATTCTCAGACCACACGGTCTAGCACACGACAATGGCCATGTCCGTGTGGGCACACCAAATCCTCGTACTAACATAGTAGGGGTCGTGTGAATCCTGACCCAACCAACTGCAGAAGTCACGGGCTCACTTACCCTACCACGACCGTGCGAAGCGACCGTGGGTCAACACTGCCATTATAAAAATGGGCGTGGCAGCAGAGACAAACAGACGTGGCACTCCAACACGCCTCCAAACACGACCGTGCGATATAGCCGTGCAAAGCAACAAGCCCTAGATACACGGGCATGGGACAGCGTCAGCAGCAAAAATCTATTTAAACCCCTCAGCCCTTCCCCTTCCCCCATCTTCTTTCTTCCTTCTTTTTCTTTCAATTTTTTCTGTCTTGCATTAGAAAAGGTGTTCAGACTCTTGAGCTACACAAAAATCATGCCGAAAAAGCGTAAGAGGCCAACCACAATCTCCTTAAAATAGACTCCAACACATAAGAACATGCCGGCAGCTTCAGCTATTCGACATGCCAAGGGTCTTCGACACCATTTCGGTCTTATTTTTCTTTTCTCTTCTCCTTTATTTTCCTTATCTATAATTCTCATCTGCTTAATTTAATTCCCTTCATCCTAGTTTCTTGGTTTTAGGTTCTAAAGGCTGCTTGAGAATCACGCACCACAGCCGTAGAGGTCACACCCACCTCGCAAACCATCCGCCAATAAGGACTCCTTAGTCCATTAGTCTTTTCTTTCAATTTCAGTTTTCTTCTCAGTCTCCTTCCCTTTATTCCCTTTATCTTTAATTATAATATTAGTATATTATTAATGTTTCTTTAGATTTCTTGGCTATATCTTCCCAGGCTACCCAATTTCTTCATCTAGCACAGAGATCGTTGGTAGCCACCCCACCGGGCCCATAGAAAACACCATCACCGCCACCAAAGACGCCAACTCCCGGAATCATCCAAAAATCAGAAAGTGTTACTTCTCCCCTTCTCTTTTTATTTTATAATTATTTATCTATCTTTGTACATTGAGGACAATGTACAACTTAAGTGTGGGGGGATAAAAGTGCCTAACTTTTTGCATAATTCTTAATTTAATGCCTAATTTTTCATTAATCCTGAATTTAGTCTTGTTTTTAAGTATTTTTCTCATATTACTAATTAGAATGAAATTTCTAATGATTTATGATTATTATTGATATGTTTTAGAGTAATTCATAGTTAATTGTGCATTGATGATTAAATTTGAAGAATACTAGAGAATCGAGCATGATAAGTATACTTTCTAAAAATAAAAAATTTATAGGTCGTTGAACTGAATTTGAGTACTACCTTGAAATTTGGAATTTATAAGGATTGATGTCAAAAACACCCATAATTTTTTATGAGATTTTGAGCTTTATAAAGCATATATTCTTTTTCATGCTCACTTTATTGATTATGAGTGTGTCAACTTTGAATTGTTATTCTAGAACTTGCTTCGTTTATACATGTCGAGACCACATTAATGATTTAATATACTGAGATGATAAAGGCACCTAGATTCTAACCCGTTCACTCCATAAAAAGCCTACCTTCACAAATTAACCCCTAGTGAACCCCGTTGAATCCTAACAACCTTTTTATTGACTCACCATCTAATATTAACCCAAAATCCCTTTGTATTTGTTATTAGAATTCTTTTGACTACCTTTTAATCGAGGTTTGATTTGATTAAATTACCATATTATATTAGTTCAGCAATTACATTTATGATGTAATATTTTAGTTTGTTCTTAAAAAAAAGTATATTCAATATTAGTAATATATAAAAGAGCTTAGAGTATTTAAACTCCTATTGTTGAAAGAAAAAGCTCGATTAAATTATTATCAAATTTTAAGTGATGAAAATACTCTTTATTATAGAGTAATTATCAATAGTCGGTATTATTAGTTTTCATTCGATGTAAATATTCATATTCAGTTCTTTGTTTTTAGATTAGGTAATTAGTCAATTCGATCTCGATTCTAACCCTCTAATTCAAATTTGTATCCACACCCTTAACCTTAACCCGTTACAACCTCGATAAAGACCTTTTGATCTGTATCATCTCATATCTGATGAGTGGAGATTTGATTTTCAGTAAGCCTATGGGATTAACTTTTCAGGTTCGACTTAGAGTGCTTATTCTTGAACCTTAAACACTTCGAGTGATTTGAGTTAATCATTTGTGAGGATGTCAATCCTTGTCAGTTTTGAATTAAAGGTAATTACTTAGATAATGGGAGACACCTATGTTTCGTACTACAAAGGTATGACTTATCATGATTGAATCTTTAGGACTCTTTGAGTTGAATTATCCAAATATAAATTATCTATGAATTATGATGAGACATTGTCAATAGAAATTATGAATCGTGGAAAGTTCGTTTTAATTGTAAGTTGAGAATTTTGCTTGAGGACAAGCAAAAGCTTAAGTGTGGGGGTATTTGATAAACTATGAAAGTAACATATTTTAATCCCACATTTAGTATGCTTTTGGATGATTTAGCCCTCAATTTATGTAAAAAGGTGCTCTTAATCCTTTCTTTTTATGTCTTATACTCAGGAAAGCACCCGAGAATGAAAAGAATGAGAAATGGGCTTAAAATGGACCAAATTGGGCCAACCCAAGAAATTGGCATGGCCTGGACTTCAAGTTACACGGCCGTGCCTCACCAATCATTTAAAGACATGCCCCAAGCTCGAATTGCAAGGCCGTGTCCCAATTGATGCACTCAAGCACGGCTGAATCCCAACTTACAGTGCGCGTGCCACGGCACTGTGCCTCAATCAATGAATCAACACACTACCTGAAGTCGACTTACAGGCGTGTGCCATGGCGATGCTCTCATTTTGAATGAGCAATTTCACTCGGATTTGGATGCTTGAAGCCAAAGAAACATACTCCTAAGTCCACTTAGTAATTCTACTTGAAGGAGGTACTTAGGAGCCAAGTAAAGCATCTAAGGAGCCTATATAAACAACCCAAGGCAGCCATTCTGAGCGAAGTGTGGAGATAGGTAGCGTTTTCTGTCAGAGCTTTTATTCAAAGACATACTCGAAGATAGCCAGTTGATCCATCTTAAGAAGCCAGAGTTCTACTCATGACAGAGGATCTCCTCTTCAATTCCTTCAGGGGGTTTTAGGGATTTCTGATGTTTTGTTTTATCTTTTCTCTTGAGATGTTTTCTTATTTTGTTATGAACTAAACCCTTGAGACACGAAGGGATGAAACCTATGACGGATTTTGTTATTTGATTTCTAAATTATATGATAAGTACTTAGTTTGTTCTTAATAATGTTGCTTAATTTAATTTGATGTGCTTAGGTGGAGGAGGAATAGACCCTGCCTAAGAGTAGATCTAACATAATTAAGCGGAGTTGATCGAGCGCCTAGAGATAGGGTTACGAGATTTTGTCGAATTAGGGTGAAACCTAATATGGGAGTCCATTGATCGATTTACTGCTTCCTTAGGGGGTTATTATAAGAGAATGAGAGTTCCACTAATTAACCTAAGGTTAGACGTTGTTCGCCTCGAGAGAGGGTTTAATATAGGTTAGGGAGTCTCACGAATCAAGCTAAGTGAAGAAGTCATATGAATTGGAAGTTAGATAACAAGAGAAGTCATAGGTGGATTCTTCCTGAGGGTATCATCGAAATCAACTGAGTTTTTCCACAGTCTTTTCCCAAAGTTTCATTCTTTTGTCTTTGCATTTAGTTTAAGTATTTCATTAGTCCTTAGATTAATAAACCAATCACTCCATATTTCAGGCTAAATAATAGAAAGAAAGTGAGTAGTAGTACTTTTAGGCTCCCTTGGGTTCGATAAGATACTCTTGCCTAAACTATATTACTGTTCGATAGGTGCACTTGCCTCTATCATTGTCATAGTTAGTCTACAGGTTCGATCATTCTTTTTATAAATATTAAAACTCGACTATTTGACACGATCACACACCCTTAAGTGTATTATCCGTATGAATTGGTATTCCAAATAAGTTAATGAGAAAAGTTATAATATGAAATAATCTAAAATTTGAAATGAAATATTATGAAACCGTACTTGAAATACATTGGTATATCTTGTATATGTTATTTGAGTTCATAATGTGGAAAGTAAATGCATGTGGAAATTTGAGATGATGATATCGGTACATGGAATCTATTGGTGGATACGTACATCCAAATTTAAATGATAGATTTTAGTGAACAATAAAATTGGACTTAATAAGTGATTTGTCAATTTAAATTGTGATTGACAGAAAGAGTTAGTAAGTTGTGTGTCTATGAATTGTTACACGTATTTGTCTGAAATACGAGGAAATGATGGTACTTGATACATGGAAATATGAGATTGTGATATATAAAAAAAATATGGAATATGTTTGATAAATGTGTTTATTCAGAATTATAGAACTGTACACGTCAAGTGTACTATTTGTGTAAAGATAATGATTTCAAATTATCTATAAGTGTTCTATACTATTTGGTAATGCCTCGTAACCCTGTTTCGACGACGGATACGGGTTAGGGTTGTTACAATAGGCCCTTTTATTGTCTTTGCTCTATTCTCATTATACAACAATGAGCAAAGAGGGGGCAGCTGTAGAAGCCCATTTTCGCTTGGGCCCATTCAGAAAAAGAAAAAAACAAAATAAATGTCCATTTTTAAATGTCCCTTTTACCAAAAAAACCCAATCTTTGGCCCACATTAAATACCCAAAACCAGACCCAAAATAAACTGCCTACCCAGACCCGTAGCCCAATTACAAGCAACCTAAACTAATACCCAGCAGACCCTAGCCCAAAAATCTATGCGGCCCAAAAGGCCCAAAATATTAAACAGAAACCAGAAAACCTAGGGTTTCTGAAACCCTAGGCGTCGCCAGCTTCGCCCCAGTAGGAGCCCAATCGTCTCGCCACAATAACAGGAACCCAATCTTCGCACCACAGCACCCCAACCTTCTCACCGCAGCCTCGTCCGGTCTTCGATTGCGCCTTGATTCATGCCTAAATCACTCCGCCACCAGGATCCTCGCTTGACCTGCAAAATAAGGAAAACGCAGCAAAAAGGAAAGAAACAAATATGGAAAAATATGTATTTCCTTTTTATTTTTGTTTTTCGGGTTATAAAACCCCATGTAAACCTATAAAAAAACACAGATACGGATACACAGAAATACACAAATATACACAGAGAGATAGGCTGAAAATATACTGAAATATAAGAATACAGAAAGCTTTTAACAACAAAGGTGATTTCTCATTTTCTTTTCTATTTTGTTTATTTTCTTTTTTTCGATCTATATATTTTTTTGTAAATATACTGTTATTCTAAAAAATATAAAAAGAAAAGAGATTTACCTTTCGTTGACGCTGAAAAGGCTGAGATTTTGGCCTCCGGCCACCGTCCATGGTGGCGCGTGAGGCGTGTGGGGTGTATGGACCTGGTGCCTGGTGACAGAAATCGGAATAGGGGCGGAGAGGATTTGAAAGCGTTTTTGGAGTTTTTTTAAAAAAACTAAGTCTAAATGAATTTTTTTCCCTTGAATACTGATTTATAAACACCAAAGAAACGACGCCGTTTTGGCGTGGTCAGGTAAGGGCCAAAACGACGTCGTTTTAAATAAAGATCCGAGCGCCGACCCGATAGACTAGAAGATCCGTGTGTTTTTTTTAGGTAAATGGTCTATTTGTGGAACAGGTCCTTCCATATTTTTTCAAATTCACAATTATGTCCAATAGCACTTTTTCGAATTTATAGTTTAGCCCTCAAATTTATACTTTATTTCAATTTGATCCTAGAGCTTTTTTTTTTAATTTTTTAAGATTAATTTAACATTACACTGAATTATTTTATCATATTATTTTTATTATTTATATATTAATTTGTTTATAGTATAAAATTTATATATATTTTATTTGTATTAACCTTATATATATTTAATTATTACTACTTATTTTATATAGTTTAATGTTATTTATATGATATATTATTTTATAATTTGCATATTATTTATTACATTATTTTAAATTTTTATATTATATAGTATAATATATTACTTCTAAATTTTTTATGAAATTTATTTATATTATTTAAATATATTTTATTTATATTATTTATCTTATGTATCTAATTTTATGATTAGTATATTATATATATATTCTTATATAAAAATATTTTATACAACTTACTAATTATTTTTTATCATTTATATATATTAATTTATTAAATTATATATTATAAGTATTTTTTAATTTTGTTATTTTATATATATATAATAAATCATTTTAAAAAAATCATTTTTATTAAATGTTTAAATATATCATTCTTTTTTTGTTTGATTTAGTTATCTCGTGAAAGTCTTATTAATTGCTATTTATTTTACATCACATGTTTATTTATTTATGTTATTTTAATTGTTTATTATTGCTTAATGTGATACTTTATTTATTCATGTTATATTATTCTTTTATTATTTATTGTTAATATAATTTGTAGAATTGCAATTGATATGTATGTCATAATGTCTTACTCAAATCATTTCTTATAAAAATACCTTTTGAATTAAAACATTTTATTCAATTTTTTTAAAAAAATATGGTGATATATGATATTTGGGGACTTCGAGAAGAATTGTGCTCTAACTTACTGGGTTTCGATTTTTCTTGTGGAACTTAAGGTATTAGATATCCCTTTTTCTTTCAAAATCGAAATTTACAAATTTCAAATCAAAAACTTATTCTTGGGAATTCAAAACATTGTATCCTAACTTACTGGGTATGATGTTTTGTGTCTCGAGATAGAAATTTTCTAAAACAAGGACATGCCTAATTTCGAAGTCACGAGATACTATATCCTAACTTACTGGGTATAGTGTTTTATTTCTTTGAGATAGGTAAGTCTAGGTTTTTCTTCAAATAAAAGGATCATCTTATAAAAAAAAAATTAGTTTCAACACAAGGACATGATTTTATCGATTAGGTACTAGTTTTTGGGCGTTATGAGGGTGCTAACTCTTCCTCATACGTAATTGACTCCCTAACCCATTTGTCTCGTTTTTTCGTAGACCAAAATCGGTATTTTGAAATAAAATATTTTTTAAGGTGATCCAATCACACCTAAGTAAAAAAGGATTGGTGGCGACTCTCATTTTCGTTTTTTAAAGTTGATCCCCGTTTTTAAAATCAACTTTTAAAAAGGTTTCGACAGTGAATATGTTCATTTAATATTCACGAGCATATTTATTTAAATTAAACAAATGAATATCAACAAATAAATTTAAATAAATGAATACATACATAGTTTGAAATAGTTAACAAGCATGAACCAAATACGAATAAATTTAAGAATAAACAAATAAGCATGCATAGAAGTTTATTTTATCAAACCCAGTTATAACTTTAATTTTCATACAATCCGACTTATTATACATTATAAAAAAAAAAAATCAGAATTCTCCCTATTATCGATCTTACCCCCTTCATTTCTAGTGGCACCTTAAAACATCACTTTGAAGCATCCAATCCAATCAAAATGGCTAATTTTGCATCCTCCATGAATCATACAAGATCATGGGCCTTTTGTTCCCTAAAACACCTATCTTTTACACTTCCAAATATGATTTTCATCCCAATATATATCAAATCTTTTCTTAATCCATTAATTCAACAATGAATCCCTACCATAAAATTTTGACCACAATAACAATTGTGTGACAGCCACCACACAACAATCAATGCTACTCATTAGTTCTTCCATACCATAAAAACCCCAATACACAAGCAAGTAATAATCTGCATGACTCTACTTCCTGTTATAAGTCTCTCATATCTATCAAACTCCATACTAAATCGTCCAGTTACATTACTACTCCACCAATATTCTGCTCATCTCAATATTCACCATTTTGCTTAGAAAAAAAGAGAGATTAAAATCTTATATATTGATAAACAGCCTTGATTGACTGTAAATACACCACCAAGCTTTATAGTTTATCATCAAATAGTGTAGGACCACCCATAAGTAGTAGTAGAAAGCAACATAAGTTTTGGGCCTATTATTTATTTCTTCAAACTAGATCAATCCTCCCAAGCCATAGAGACTTCCATTCGATGCTTTGTTGCTTTCTGATAGGTGTTCAAATGGTATATATATTTTAGTTAAATTACACTTGTTTTAAGTAAAATGGCTAGGTTTGATATGTTCGAATGTGTAGGTGAAGAGGACCAAGCCATGGAGTGGTGACGAAGTCAGTAAGTTAAGGAACGAGCCAAGGTTGAGTAAGTTGCGACCATTGCTACTGAGTTGAGACTGAAATTATGGATTGCAGGGAGAATAACGCAGCACAATGAGGAAGTCGCTTTGTGTGTCATTAATTCTAGAAGAAGTGAGTCGTTAATTAGTGCATTTCATATTGTGTTTGTGTGGTAAAAGTACCACAAAATTCCATATATTATACCTTAGATTGCATTGATAAAATGGGAAATCATCCATTGTATGTTAGATAGTGAGAAAAACAGTCCCTCCGTTCAAATTATGTGTTTATATATAAGATATAATAATAAATTTAGTCTCAATCTTTACACATTTATTCAATTTAACTTCGAAGTTTTATTGGAAGTAAATTACAAAATTTTGAAACTAGTAAGACTAAAGGGTCAAAAGCCCTAGTAACAAATTAAAAAAATCAATTAAGCCCTTTTAAAATTTAAAAATCACAAAATTTATAAAGAAATTATAATTTTTATTAAAAATAACAATATCAACTCAATAAAATAGTAGGGGTCAAATTTTTTAAAATTTTATAACCATTAGATTTTAATGGGTCCTTATTTTATTTTCTAATAAAAATTTTAATTTTAATTTTTTATAAATTTGTTTATAATTTTATGTTTTTAATAATTTTAAATTTTAAAAGGACTTTAATTGATTTTTAAATTTGTTATTAAGATCATTTTGACCTTTTAGCCTTACTAGTTTAAAAAGTTCTAATTTACTTCCAATAAAAGTATAAGGGTCAAATTGAATAAATGTGTAAAGGTTGAGGGTTAAATTTATTATTATATTTATATATAAATATTAAATTTTAATGAAGGGACTGTTTTACTCATTCACCTAATGTACAGTGATTAATTTATTCCTTTTTCAATAGAGGTATTAAATTACAATTTAAGATATCACTACAACAATTTAGACTTTTAGCGGCATTTTTTTTAGGCCTTTAGCAGCGTTTTTAAGCGCCACTAATAGTATTTGCGGCGCTTTTAAAAACGCCACAAAAAACGCCGCTAAAAGAGGCGCCGCAAAATTTAGCGGCGCTTATGAGAAAAAAATGCCACTAAAGGTCATGACTTTTAGCGGCGCTTTTTTAAAAACGCCGCTAAAAACTAGACTTTTAGCGACGCTTTTTCCACAAACGCCGCTAAAGTCAGGACCTTTAACGGCGCTTTTCCACCAAACGCCACTAAAGGTCCTAATATTTAGCGGCGCTTCTCTTAAAAACGTCGCTAAAGACCAGACTTTTAGCGGTGCTTTTATTAAAAACGCCGCTAAAGACTAGTCTTTTAGCGGCTCTTTTTCAACAAACGCCGCTAAAGACCAAACTTTTAGCGGCGCTTTTTTATAAATGCCGCTAATTTTCAATAAAAATAAAAAAATTAATTTTTTTATATAAAAAATTTAAAAAAATTAAAATTTTGGCATTACTATTGGATCTCCAATTTGTTTGATACCAAAACAACACATTATATGTCACATCAATCTACATTTTTTCCTTCAATAAATGACCAAAAAAGGGAAAAAAAGAAATACAGAAGGAAACAATATATTAACGGTGGAATCGAATGAATTAGTTATTTCCAGAAACATACGCAAAGAGAGTAAAGCGTAACTTCAAGTCATTGAGTACAATTACGCAAGCAAATGTAGACACTAGAATCACAAGAAAGAAGACATGGAATTAGATTCTATTTACATGATATTCCTTGCACTTTCACATAAACTTTTCCAAGTAAACTAGAAAAAGATAGCATTAATAAGCACGTTATGGGAATCCAAGATGTGTATAGGTGGTATTTGTTGTAAGTAACCTTGTCCGACTTGTAAATACATTCATACCACATATAACCAACTGAAGAATTTAAGAAATAAAAGAAAAAAGCCTCCATCAAAAACCAAATAAGCATAATGGCAATATAGAGATCTATTATTAGAAGAATAAAGAATATCTAAATCATTCTATCAAATAAATAAAATGAAAATTAAAGCAACTACCACGAGCATGATCGGTCATAATTATGCTTAGTGAATCAAAGGCAACCAACGCAATTAAAAGAAAGAAGAAATTACAACAAAGAAAATAAGATACCTCAAAGTTAGAGGAAACAAAGTATTTCTAGGAAGTTTAGAATCAGCAATATTGCTCAAGATCCGGCAAGATCTCCGTAGTAACATCATGGGGCATATACTTGAAAAATCACCAAATAGTCTAAACTATGGTAAATAAATTAATGAAGAGGTTCCCAATTTCCATGAAATAAAAAAGGCAGGATAAATCTACCTTTCATTCACTATGTTAAGTATTGGATAAAATGGACCGCAAGCATCGCCAAAAAACATAAATTGGAATCGAACCATCGAAAAACTAGCAAAGCACACTCAAAACAAAGAACTCGGTAAGAAATGCAAAAGCAAAGGCAAGAGGAATACCGAAAACAAACACAAAAAGAAACAAAGGAAAGGATAGATATTGATCAATTAAGGAGAAAATGTACCTCAAGATGGGAAGGAACACATGTAATCGATCCGTCATGTCTATATACAAAATGTACCTTAAGGAGAAAAAGTTACTAGCATTTACTTTCTAGGTGAAATTATAACTTAGCATATCCAAAACATTACAATGATAAGCAAAAGGCGATGAGTTGGCAAAATCTATATACATCTAGAATAACCTTGATGATATGTCAGTATAAAAAGTTGCCAATAGTTATGTTAACAATAAAGTGATGCTTTAGATATAATCAAATTAAACCAAAGGAAGTCATTAGAAGTCCCGACATAATCTACTATAGTTAGAAATTAATACTGAAAGAGCTACCTGAAGCAATATAATGTTGAAATCTCAAACTGCTGAACACTTTACCTCTTAATATTCTATTGCACACTTGAATCTAGCATTTTCAATACATTGAGAGGTTCATTCGGATATACAAATTTCATCATGTTTACATCGCCACCCATCCATAGGTCCATCTAAATATCCGAGATTAAGCATATGTTAGAGAAAACCACAATCAATGAGAAATAAATGACAAGCATAATAAAAGGAAAAAAAAAACAAAAATTACAGAAATTTTTCTATTTTTTGACATTACATGAATTAATAGTTTCGCTCAAATTGAGGCCATTTGTATGTTCAGATTCACAATAACAAAATATGTTACGTAATTCTTACTCAATAAGAATTAACAGTTGCACGTTAGCATAAAAAGGATACAATTATAGCTCAACCCTATGTTCTATGCTACTTAGAATTGGGATGAGTGTTACATACAGGTATATTCAAAATTTTCCATGTCTTTTCTTGTATTGGGAGTGCACATGAAGAGTCATATCTCCATACACATTCAAAAAAAATTATCAACATGGGTGTCATGGGTATTTCAAGAAAAATAAAGGGTCAGTGCAATATAGCCTATGTTACAAGACTTTTCACTTTCCCTAAAGTATTCAAGAACACTGGTGTTCGACAAATATTTGGACTTAAACATGGCAAATATATTAAAAAACTTCAAAAAAATTGAACAAGGTTAATGAAATTATAGTAAGCTAAGGTCTTGCAGTATATGAGCATTTTATTCAATTTAATGATAACCTGCAAGTGTGCAGAATGAAGATTAGCCCCACAAAAGCTACAACCTATCAACCAAGCATCAGCAACATTGGAATTCATGAAGATAAATCAACATTTCAAACCATAACAGTAAGTAGTAGCATTTTGTAAGAAATTTACTAACTGTAAAAAGCAGGTATATTTACCTTGAAGATTTGCACTTTGAAGATTAGCACCAACTAGTAAAACCCCACGAAGATTTGCACCAGTAAATTCACACCTTCCTTAGGCAAAAGTAAAACCATTGAGAACACAGTTCACAAGAAAACGCAGACCGTAAAACAAGCCAAGAAGCCATGTATCTTACTCACGCAAAGTTGCATTGTGAAAGATGGTTTGAAGCTTAAATCAGAAGAGGTTTGAAGCTCAAAATCCAATTACTGAAACTGGTTTTTTAGTATGAGATCAACTTCAAAATATGCACGTCATTTTGAATAAAAGTTTCAATAATCTATTTTTTTTTGTAGCCAAATGCATATTCTGATGGACGTGTCCAATATTTATACCAGGCATTTTTTCAGTGTAACGTGAAGATGTTAAATATATGAAGCTTATCACTTATAGAAGCACAATGAATATCTGCGTAATGTTCTTCACCAGTGAGTAACTCCCACATAACAATGCCAAAGGAGTACACATCAATCTGAAGTGCAGTAACTGATGAAACATGAATAAAATCAGAATCTGGACAAGTAAAAAGAATAATGTCTTGAGAAGTAAAGGAAACAAAGAAAACATGTTGTAAACTTATCTATGCACTGATACTATTACCTTTTCGAGTACTCATGTTTGATCCGAATCCAAGTAACATAGCTCCAAGCCCAGATAGAGTTATGTTCTCTTTATGCTTAATGTCTCGAAAAGTGAGCCTAATCAACAAGTTTAAGACTCGAATTCAAACTGTTTCCATATTTGCTGTTGACAATTCAACTTCTTTCGCAGGTAGTTTTCAGGAGAAATGTAACACCCTAGTTTAGGGGCTAGGCAATTTGGGTATAATTCAAGTGTTGGAGGGTTTTTGGGGTGTTTTGGATGTGTTTTAGAGTTTTAAGAATGCTCGGATGAAAGGGGAAGGCTTTGGAAAATTTTGGATTTTTAGGGCAAAAAGGGGAATAGGGCAGAAAGGCCTTAAAATAATTTTATGGAGTTTATGACGCAAGAAAGGAGTTGGCAAAGTGGCATGAAGGCGCCGCTTGGGGCTTGGGAAGGTGACGCCTAAGGGGTCAAGGTTCGATTGCTAAGGCAAACAATTTTGTTTTACTTTTGCGTCAGCTAAGGGACTTGGTTAGGTAGGCTTTAAAAATAATTGGCCAGGTTGGTGGACATAGAAGTCCAATCTGGCGAGTATTCTCATGCGCCACTTAGGCGCTGAAGGAGAGCAAGGACGCTGGTTCGAGCGACGGAAGCAGCTTTTGCGTGTTTTATTTTTCTTATGCGGCTAGGGGCTTGAGTATGAAGCCTTTAAAGATAAATGTGGAGGGCTTTATATCGAGAAATGCAATGTGGCCGAGTGGCCTGGGCGTTGGAGGAGAGGCGTGCAGCAGCATGGGTCCTGCGTTCGAACCTTGGAGGCTGCAGGTGGGGTTTTTCTTTTGCTGCTGCCATGAAGAGATGGCGTGAAGGTGGACTGCACATGGGAACTTCAGTGGATAAAGATTAAGCTGCTAATGTTTAGTCCTTTTTAAATTCGGCTGGTAGGTAAGTGATAAGGTTACTTTATTTTTAATTATTTTAGATAGTGGTAGGATAATTGTAGGACTATTTTATTTAGTTTAAAATTAGTAAATAGGAGTTGTTATTGGTTTATTTTCATTGTGATAAGGAGGAATTTTATTAGGGATTAAATGGTGGCAAATTGGACTCTTGGGGATGTGCCATTCTACCTTGAAGCTTATAAGGAGAAGTCAGAAAATTGGTTTTCTTTTTACCTTTTGTGTGCCAAATTTTAATAGGAGGGAGTTCATCTTTTATTGATCTCTCCATTGCCGAAATTTAAAGCCAAGAAAGTTCTCTTTTTCTCCTTTTTCTAGTAAAGCCGAATTATCAAGAACGGTGTCGTCGACTACTTTCTTGTAGTCTCTCTTAACAAACGTTGGGAGCCTTTCGGGAATTGAAGTCATCAAGGTAAGTGACTTGTGACATTCGGCCAAGGGCCATTATTTTTGGAATTATGTTTTAGCCGATTTTAACATACGGAATATAGGGTTTTCAACAGCTACATAGCGAAGCGGTGATTCGGGATTTTTGGTAAGTAAGGTAAGTGATTCATGGTATTCGGCCACAGGCCATATTTGGTAAAAAAAAAAAGTGATAACCGATTCTGACTGTGGCCATTTAGGGATTTCGACAAGGGTAATCAGAAGCTTCCGGGATTCGATTCGTTGGTAAGAATATTAGTAAGTGTAGTTAAATTTGGTATATTTAGATTATAATGTTATCGGTTAACCATTTGGTTCTGATTAAGATATCATTAATGGACATGGATGCCGGTCAAGAAGGTAAAGGGAAAGTCCCTATCCCGAAGTTTAAGAAAAGAGCTGTCTCGGTGGTTCGTGATTGGCCACCGGGGTGTGGGCGTGCAGCAGAAAACGATAGGCAGATAACGATAGTCTCGCTAAACGATAGCGTCGGGGTCGAGGGTTTAGAGCTTCAGGTTATAAGGTGTGTAGTTAGACCATTGTTTCCGGGATTTGTTGAGCTATATGTTTACTAATGAATGCAGTGCCATATGTGTAATGGATACCCTAAAAGGGGTATGATGACGACGTGTTAGTAACAAATTGGCTAATATGTGATAATTGATTTTAACTATGTGAGCATGCCTATATTTGTGAATATCATGTACATGCATCATTTCAAAGATCATATTATGTTACATGTGCATGGGTGGGTTTTTGAAAGAAGGTACGGTGTACTTGAGTACGTGATTGATGTCGACTTTGTGCTACATCGTGGATTGGCGCCGACCGAGGTCGCGTTATGGATCTTTGCGATTTAGTTCGCGTGGTTACCTTGATTGATATCGGCTTTATGCCATATCGTGGCTTGATGGATTCTTGTGTGCTCCATCGTGGTTTGATGTTAGCTATACGCTACATCGTGGATGGCATTGGTTGCCTTTTGGAGGAAAAGGAGAGGGTGACTCGATAGTCCCCGGTGTGTGGTAGGTCGGATAAGGGGTGTGTAGCGGTTGGACCTTAGGATTGGGTTGGGTTTCATAATTGCATGGTTTCGCTATTTAATTGATATGGAAATGGGCCAAGCCCAATATGAAATATGAATAGGTATGTTTTGAGAACATACGTGGAAATGGGCCAAGCCGAAGAATCGTGGATTAATGAGAAAAGGGCCTAGCCCAAGATGCTTGAATGTGGATTGAATGAGGCCAAGCCAGCATTGTGGTAATGTCTAAATGATTATATTTATATGTTGCATTTGATAATTAGGTTGATTTGTGGCTAGCATGTGGGTGGATATCAGTGGTTTTAATTACACACTGAGTCTATATGACTCACCCAATTATTTATCCAACATCGCAGGTAACAGATTGATCGGACCGGGTTAGAGTGGATACAGGGTGGCCCATGCAAAGGACGTTTTAAACATTTTTCTTTATGCATTTTAATTTGAAGTACTTGAATTCATTATTTTTGTAATAAGGGCCACTTTTATTTAAAGTGTTCTATTTATGATTATTGAAGTTTATACTATACTTAGAAATATTTTCTTCACATGATTTATAATATAATAAATTATCATAAAGTTTTAATTCACATATTTTATAACGAGCTTATATTACTAAATAATTTTTAATGGACACATTTTTCAAAAGTTAACAAAATTTTCAAGTTTATTCTAAAGTCAAAGATTTCCCAACCGTTTTTCCGCAGTGACATACCAGATCCGGTCAGGGCTTGTGGGCCGGGTTTGGGGATGTTACAGATTGGTATCAGAGCCCGATTCAAAACTCGACTTTGAGGGTTTTGGGCCCAAGAACATTTTCAAATGGGCTTTTCAAAAAAAAATTATGGGCCTTTAAGAAACTTTTCAGGTTATTCTGGCATGGCACTGCACCTCAACCCATGATCCACTGTAAGTACTTCAAACTTGTGAAGTAATTTGTTATATGAACTATTATGGGCTTTGTTGGGCTCGTAGATTAGTGAATTAGGATGGCTTGAACCCTAAGGCTAGTCTACTCAAACATGTGCATAAGACTTAAGGTTACTAAACAAAACCGTGAAGTAAGTCGCCGTGTTAAGGTGTGGCAACCTCAAAGCATGTCAGGAGTGGTATTCAGTGGGAGCTTGGTATTTAAGCAGTCTGCGTGACTCACCTCCTCTCCACTTGAATCCTACCTGGTGCGTAGCTACGGTTCACCTTAATCAAGAGGACTTGTTCACAGGCTGAACCAATTATTAAAACCCGAAAGGGATTAGCCTTGCTATTTTAAAACCCTTAGTTTTAAAATTTCCAAATTTACCCCTACGGTTTGTAAACCCTAAATTTGATTTTGAAAGACATTTTCTCGATTTAAAAAATTACTGAAATACCCCTACTTGTAAAATTACAAAAATGCCCCTATGTTGTAAAATTACCGTGTTACCCTCAACTTTTGTTAAAATGATTTTACTTTTCGAGATACCAAAATTTTAGTTTTCAAAGTATCAAGATACTCCAATTTGGAAAATTTACGAAAATGCCCCTGTGTTGAAAATTACTAAAATGCCCCTGACTTTCAAAATTTCTAAGTTAACCCCAACTTTAATAAAATTCTCTCACTTTGCAAAAGTATCCAAATTTTTGTATTTCAAAATAATATCCCGACTTTTGAAATTTACAAAATTACCACAGTTGACAAAATTACTAAAATACCCCGGTTTCCAAAATTCAACAGATTCTAATTTGACAAATTTTCGTAAATACCTCCGATGTGGAAATTTAAAATGTTCGGTTTGTTAAGTTTTAAAATTTCTCCGGTTTATTACGAAATACCCTCAGAGAAAATGATGTAAATACCCAGGGTAGAAAAGGTCCAGAAGGTCCGAAGTGAATGTGTGTGGTAGATACCATGAAGGTGCCTCTATTGAGGAAGGAATATGGCTTCATTGTGAAATGAAGGTGGCTCTATTGATGAGTGTGAAAGTGATTCTCTGAATTAGAATAGCGAATTTGAACTGAAACCTTGTGTGATCGAAAGAACTACTTCTAAAATCTTTCATTCATAAAATATGCTCGCGGTTAAATAGTGGAACAATTACTAATGCATAAAACTTCTTAATCAGATAAATCAAGACGATAGAGATGAGTTCTAGGGGACGCAGTAGAGGTAGAATGGCAGCATCGGAACCGATAGGGTCTGGCCATGGGTCAGAAAATGAAGTGCCGCCAGCAGTGGACGTGGAGGAGCAAGATCAGACCGGAGAAGATGACGCAGTATCGCGGGCCATGTTGAGAGTGCTAGAGCGAGTAGCGGGAGTTAGTAGAGGAAATGGAACTCGAAAGTCGGTATCGAAAAGGCTTAGATCGAAGCTGAGATGAGATCTTTAGAGGAGTGTCGGGAGTAGCTCTAACGTAGCGGAGTATTGGCTAGAAGCGCTTGAAAGAATCATGGACGATTTGACCGCACCAATGAAGAAAAGTGAAGGCGCTGCTTCGTTGCTTCGCGACGAAGCTTATCGTTGGTGGCTCAACGTCAAACAAGGTGTACCGCAGATCGATTGGATTGGGATTACTTTAAGGCTAAGTTTGAAGGGAAATACGTAGGAGCCAGTTATTTGGACTCGCAGAGGAAAGCGTTTCTAAACCTAGTGCAAGGAAGTAAGTCGATAGCTGAGTACGAAGTGAAATTTGTGCGGCTAAGTCAGTTTGCCAAAGGAATCGTGGCTACTGATTACGAAAGAAGTGTTCGATTTAAAGATGGGCTACGAGATGAGTTGCGGGAGTTGATCGCTCCGCACAGAGAAAGAGACTTTGCCATTTTAGTGGAGAAAGCTCGGATTGCTGAAAAGGTTAAGAAGACTATCAGGGAGAACCGAGAAAAGAATAGGAACGAGAATAAGAGAAGGGTTAGACCGTCAGCATCGTTTGGAGATGCTCAGAAAAGACCGAGAGTTGAGAATCTGATGACGTCCACATGCCGATTCTTTGAGAATCGGAATCGTTCTTGTGCTCGATGTGGGAGACCTCACACAGGAGAGTGTTGGGGAAATAGTAAAGAATGCTTTCGGTGTGGATCTAAGGCACATCTGGTTAAGAATTGTCCTCGAGCGACGAGGGGTCGTGGTTCAAGCCATGGAAGGAATGGTTCTAGTCAGAGTCAATCAAGGATGTGATAGCGGGTAAGCTCATTTGCTTTGGTATATACTTTGATTGCTTTGCTTGCTTGTGAATTAGTCTTTTCTGTGTTGCTAAGAGAGGTGTTTTGAATTTTTGAATGCGAACTTAGAAACTGTGTTGGGAAGGTATGATAGCCTTAGTAAGATCAGAGTGCGCAGCATAAGCGTAAGGTGGTAAGATAGGTTGTACGGACGTTCGTTAGTAAAGTAATTTCGAGGACGAAATTATTTTAAGGAGGGTAGAATTGTAACACCCTAGTTTAGGGGCTAGGCAATTTGGGTATAATTCAAGTGTTGGAGGGTTTTTGGGGTGTTTTGGATGTGTTTTAGAGTTTTAAGAATGCTCGGATGAAAGGGGAAGGCTTTGGAAAATTTTGGATTTTTAGCGCAAAAAGGGGAATAGGGCAGGAAGGCCTTAAAATAATTTTATGGAGTTTATGACGCAAGAAAGGAGTTGGCAAAGTGGCATGAAGGCGCCGCTTGGGGCTTGGGAAGGTGACGCCTAAGGGTCAAGGTTCGAGTGCTAAGGCAGCAATTTTGTTTTACTTTTGCGTCGCCTAAGGAATTTGGGTCGTAGGCTTTAAAATAATTGGCGAGTTGGTGGACATAGAAGTCCAATGGCGAAGTGGCTCTCATGCGCCACTTAGGCGTCAAGGAGAGAAAGGATTTGGTTCGAGCGACCAAGCGACTTTTGCGTGTTTTATTTTTCTTATGCGGCTAGGGCTTGAGTATAAAGCCTTTAAAGATAAATGTGGAGGGCTTTATATCGAGAATGCAATGTGGCCGAGTGGCTCAGGCGTTGGAGGAGAGGCGCAGCAAAGACATGGGTCCTGCGTTCGAACCTTGGAGGCTGCAGTGGGGTTTTTTTTCTTCACGCCATGAAGAGATGGCATGAAGGTGGACTGCATATGGGAACTTGGTGGATAAAGATTAAGCTGCTAATGTTTAGTCCTTTTTAAATTCGGCTGGTAGGTAAGTGATAAGGTTACTTTATTTTTAATTATTTTAGATAGTGGTAGGATAATTGTAGGACTATTTTATTTAGTTTAAAATTAGTAAATAGGAGTTGTTATTGGTTTATTTTCATTGTGATAAGGAGGAATTTTATTAGGGATTAAATGGTGGCAAATTGGACTCTTGGGGATGTGCCATTCGGCCTTGAAGCTTATAAGGAGAAGCTGCCAAAAATTGGTTTTCTTTTTACCTTTTGTGTGCCAAATTTTAATAGGAGGAGTTCATCTTTTATTGATCTCTCCATTGTCAAATTTAAAGCCAAGAAAGTTCTCTTTTCTCCTTTTTCTAGTAAAGTCAATTATCAAGAACGGTGTCGTCGACTACTTTCTTGTAGTCTCTCTTAACAAACGTTGGGAGCCTTTCGAATTGAAGTCATCAAGGTAAGTGACTTGTGACATTCTACCAAGGGCCATTATTTTTGAATTATGTTTTAGCCGATTTTAACATACTGAAATATAGGGTTTTCAATGACTACATAGCGAAGCGGTGATTCGAGATTTTTGGTAAGTAAGGTAAGTGATTCATGGTATTCGGCCACAGGCCATATTTGGTAAAAAAAAAAAGTGATAACCGATTCTGACTGTGGCCATTTAGGGATTTCGACAAGGGTAATCAGAAGCTTCCGGGATTCGATTCGTTGGTAAGAATATTAGTAAGTGTAGTTAAATTTGGTATATTTAGATTATAATGTTATCGGTTAACCATTTGGTTCTGATTAAGATATCATTAATGGACATGGATGCCGGTCAAGAAGGTAAAGGGAAAGTCCCTATCTCGAAGTTTAAGAAAAGAGCTGTCTCGGCGGTTCGTGATTGCCCACCGGGGTGTGGGCGTGCAGCAGAAAATGATAGGCAGATAACGGTAGTCTCGCTAAACAATAGCGTCGGGTCGAGGTTTAGAGCTTGAGTTATAAGGTGTGTAGTTAGACCATTGTTTCCGGGATTTGTTGTGCTATATGTTTACTAATGAATGCAGTGCCATATGTGTAATGGATACCCTAAAAGGGGTATGATGACGACCAGGTTAGTAGCAAATTGGCTAATATGTGATAATTGATTTTAACTATGTGAGCATGCCTATATTTGTGAATATCATGTACATGCATCATTTCAAACATCATATTATGTTACATGTGCATGGGTGGGTTTTTGAAAGAAAGTGCAGGTGTACTTGAGTGCGTGGTTGATGTCGACTTTGTGCTACATCGTGGATTGGCGCCGACCGAGGTCGCGTTGTGGATCTTTGCGATTTAGTTCGCGTGGTTACCTTGATTGATATCGGCTTTATGCCATATCGTGGCTTGATGGATTCTTGTGTGCTCCATCGTGGTTTGATGTTAGCTATCGTGGATGGCATTGGTTGCCTTTTGGAGGAAAAGGAGAGGGTGACTCGATAGTCCCCGGTGTGTGGTAGGTGGATAAGGGGTGTGTAGCGGTTGGACCTTAGGATTGGGTTGGGTTTCATAATTGCATGGTTTCATTCATTTAATTGATATGGAAATGGGCCAAGCCCAATATGAAATATGAATAGGTATGTTTTGAGAACATACGTGGAAATGGGCCAAGCCCGATGTCGATGGATTAATGAGAAAAGGGCCTAGCCCAATGCTTGAATGTGGATTGAATGAGGCCAAGCCAGCATTGTGGTAATGTCTAAATGATTATATTTATATGTTGCATTTGATAATTAGGTTGATTTGTGGCTAGCATGTGGGTGGATATCAGTGGTTTTAATTACACACTGAGTCTATATGACTCACCCAATTATTTATCCAACATCGCAGGTAACAGATTGATCGGACCGGGTTGGAGTGGATACAGGGTGGCCCATGCAAAGGACGTTTTAAACATTTTTCTTTATGCATTTTAATTTGAAGTACTTGAATTCATTATTTTTGTAATAAGGGCCACTTTTATTTAAAGTGTTCTATTTATGATTATTGAAGTTTATACTATACTTAGAAATATTTTCTTCACATGATTTATAATATAATAAATTATCATAAAGTTTTAATTCACATATTTTATAACGAGCTTATATTACTAAATAATTTTTAATGGACACATTTTTCAAAAGTTAACAAAATTTTCAAGTTTATTCTAAAGTCAAAGATTTCCCAACCGTTTTTCCGAAGTGACATACCAGATCCGGTCAAGGCTTGTGGGTCGGTTTGGGGATGTTACAAGAAATGCGGATGGGATCGCAGAGGTGGCGAGCAAAAAACTAGCAGATTCGCTCCATAGTTTAAAGCCTCCTTCAGAATCATCAAGTTTTCGAAAATACTTAGGAACAAATACAAACTGATCAAACCATAGTTTCTTTATAACATCAAAATAAAAGGCATGTAAGTTATAAGAACATCTTATGGTATCCAATGATGTAAAGCTATGTACACTCAAGTTTGATGCAAATTGGTTCTCATTAACGATTCCATTTTTTTATGAGCCCAAAATTTTAAGACAATTGGTTTATGCAATTTAGTAGTTTAAAGTTTGAATTTAATCATTTCAACTCCTGTTAAGCTAAAATTCAACTTATGAAAATATAAAAATAAAGAAAATCTAAGATTTTCCTATAATTTGAGCCAATCCAAATTGACCAACAATATTATTTAAAAATAAAAATATTTTTTTATTTAAATTGGGCATCTAGCCCATAAACTCAAGCTTGCTTGGGTAAGAGATACGACTAGACTCAAATAATGAACAAGTCTACTTCATAATTGAAATTATTGAAGAAAAACACATGAATATGTAATCAAATTCAAGCTCTTGGCATTTATGAGTAAGAGTACTGATACTTACTATGAGATCCAATATAATACCTCATTCCAGATATCCAAAATTTTAGGCAAAAAAATGCACCATGCCTACTCCAAAAACATACAACTTAAGTTCAAACCAATGCTACAAAATTGACATGCCGAAATGATATCTATAACAAGGGTCCAGCATTAATTGCGATTAATTTTTCAAGTATAACATGATGCAATATCAAATCCATTTATCCAAGATCATTCGTGTGAAGAGATAATAGAAGTTAAACATGTAGGAAGCTGACCTTGGGCTGGTAGTATACTGACTCCTCGGTGATTACACTTTAAACAAATGATTGAAAATAAATTTAACAAGGATCAGAACCTGCAATGCTAGTAGATTTTCTGAGAAACCTAATAGACTGAAAAAGAAAACCTTGAACTAACTTAAAGAGAGTTCAAATGAATATAAACCTAACTTCTACGTTTAAGAACCATACAAAAAAAGGTGCAACATGGCAAGGACTCAATCAGCATTTCTATACGAAGAAAAGGGTTAATCATATTTAATCGATTTATAGAAAATAATAGGTTTAACTTTCATGCAAGAAGAAGATATAGAGCAACAGTCTACTTCTCTCTGAGACATTTTATCAAATAAATCAAAGACATAAACCAACTGATGACACTTTTGCTAGGAAATGCTAAAAACATACAGTAACAAAGTGAAGTTGGAAGCCATAACTAAGCAAGGGTCATAGAAATTCGCACAATGAAATGATACCGGTGAAGTCGGCTCTGCACGATGTTCTTTAAAAGAAGCCGCACAGAGAAAGAGAACAAAGGAATTGGGGGCCCCTTTTTTTGAGGTTTTTACTGGAAAAATAAAGCAAAATAGGCTTCTTATTGAGAAATTTGGGATTAAGGAATTTTGAGTTCGGGGAGGGAAACTGATTGGGAAATGATAGGGGAAATTTGGGATTAAGGATTTTTGAGTTTGGGGAGGGAAACAGATTGGGAAACGATAGGGAAAATTTGGGAAATTTTGAGTTTGAGTTTAGGGAAAAAAATCGGGGTTATAGGATATTGGATTTAGTTTTTTAGCAGGGAATAAAACGGCACCGTTTTATGAATAAAATTTTGTAATTTTTTGTGGCGTTTTTTAAAAAAATGCCACTATAGCTCCATGTTTTGTGGCGTTTTTCACACTAAACTCCCACTTTGTGCGTTTTCATGCTCCATGTTTTATGTCGTTTTTTTGTAAAAAAACACCACTATAGCTCAATTTTTTGTGGTATGCAATTTTAATTTTTTTTCTATTTTTAACCTATATTTTTTTCAAAATTTTTGTGTTGAGATTACCATTTTTTTAATTTTTATTTTAATATTTTGAGTATTGAACTTTTTAAAAAATATTAAATATTAAAATTTTAAGTTTTAAGATTTTAATTTTTTAATTTTTATTATTAAATTTTAAAATTTAATTACCATTACCAACTCTTTTACTTAATTTCTTTTTCTTTCTTTTTACATCAACATTATTTTTTGAAGTATAGTCTGCATTAGTTGTTTAGATTTTTATATAAATGGCATTTAATTATATGTATACATCTACATCTCGTAATTATATATGAATTTTGGTTTAATGTGTAATTCTAGATGTGAAATTCTAATTGTGGTTTAAATGTATAGTTGAAACTTTAATTTTGATTTAATCATGCATACATATTATTTTAAATTATAAATACATCAATATATTTTATATTGAATAATTATAAATTTTATGTATGCAATATATAAATAAAAATGATGTTAATATATCAATAATTGTGTTAATATTTTACAAGATCTGGATCAAATTAAAGTTCATGTATACAATTGCACATTAAACCATTGTTCATGTATGCTTTTGGGATTTAACCTATTTTGATATATATATTTTTAAAATAATAATTTACATTTATCTTATTATGATTTATATTCTAAAAAATCCATGATTAATCCCTAAATCATAAACCCTAGACTACAAACACCAAAACATAAACCTCAAACTCAAAACCCCAAACCCTAAATCTTAGACTATAAAACTCGAACCCTAAACTCTAAACTACAAACCTTAAACCATAATCCGAGACCAACTTTTTGGGAATTCACGTGGCCAATGTTAGTGTAGTACAAAACATATATTTTAATAGCTAACACATTAACCATAAATCCCTCTTGAGGGATTTCAGTTTCGGGATTTTGGGTCATATAGCTAATGCTCGGACCTTTAGCAGCGTTTTTCTACAAGCACCGCTAATACTCGGACCTTTAGCGGCGTTTTTCTAAAAGCGCCACTAATGCTCGGACCTTTAGCGGCTTTTTTCTAAAAGCGCCGCTAATGCTCGGACCTTTAGCGGCATTTTTCTACAAGAGCCGCTAATGCTCGGACCTTTAGCGGCGTTTTTCTAAAAGCGCCGCTAATGCTCGGGATTTTAGCGGCGTTTTTATAAAAGCGCCACTAATGCTCGGACCTTTAGCGGCGTTTTTCTAAAAGCGCCGCCAATGCTCTGACCTTTAGCGGCATTTTAAAAAAAATGACACTATTTATCCTTTTTAGCGGCGTTTTAAAAAAAAATGCCGCTATTGCTCATTTTTTTGCGGCGTTTTATTCAAACGCCGCTGTTGTCTAATATTTGCGGCGTTTTTATTTAAAACGCCACTAAAAACGCTGCTAAAAGTCTATTTTGGTGTAGTGTATAGTAAAGGGGTTTGTGTGTTTTTGAATTTTAGTTAAGACTTGTTGTTTGTTGTTTAGCCCGAATCTGCTTTTGGATACTTTTGTGCAATTGTTGCATATTATTGTGCCAATTTTCAGTAGGTGATTTTATTTGAGTCTTGGGAATTGAGATTTTTAGTGCCATTAAACTTGAAAATTAGAAAAACTTTAAGGCACCTTAGAAAGTCCAATTTAGTGGTGGAAACTTCTAGTCTTGATTTAACCATGAGCCTCGCGATTATGCAATGCCAAATCTTAAAGGAGTACAATGTAGCATTAGGATATCTACACTACCCGCTAATAATTTCAAAATTAAGGCAACTATAATAGAAATGATACATATTTGGCTATTTAAGAATTTATTCAAGTCTTCTAATTATATGAAATTTAAAGGAAAAGTAGTAGAGGGATTAAAATGGAAAGATGGCTAATTTTTAATTGAAATTCGTTGAAGGATTAAAGTTGAGATTTTACCTTTGTGAAAGAATTTACACAAAGTAAGAATGAACGCACTATTTTCTATGAATAAACCTTGAGAAAAATTCTTGATTGATTAAGAACTTGAGAGGAGTATTTATACACATACAAGTAGATGGAAACTGCTATTAACCAACCAAGCTAATAAAACTGAATCTGTTACAGCAGCTTAACAGACTCTTATATTCACCCATCTACTATTATATTGTGATTTGGACTTTCTCTCGGAATCGACAAAAATTAGAAGTGGACAACGGTTTGGTGAGAATATCGACAATCTGATCACATGCCGGAACTTCACCAACAATCAACAACCCATCTGCAACCTTCTCACGAACAAAGAAAAGATCAAGTTCAACATGCTTGAATTTAGAGTGGAGAACAGGATTGGCCGCAACAACCACTGCACTGAAATTATCACACCAAATAATAGGTCGATCATTAGAAGAAAACTGAAGTTCCTATAGTAACAATTCAAGCCATGTGATGTAAATGGCTGCAATAGCTCCACCTCGATACTTTACTTCAATCGTCGATCTAGAAACAACCTATTGTTTCATGGAGCACCATGAGAAGGGATTCCCACCAAAGTACACACAATACCCAGTGGTGGACCGAGGATCGTCAAAATCCAAACCCCAATTCACATCAGTATACCCAACTAAAGGTAATCGCTCAGAAGGTCAAATCTGTAACCCATAGTCAATAATAGCACAAATGTAGCGTAAGATGCATTTGATGATAACAAAATGTACATCAGTTGGAGCTTGCATGAATTGACATATTCTATTTACAGTATAGACAAGATCAGTTCAAGTAAGAACCACATATTGTAACACTCCGGAAATACTCCGATATTCATGTGGATCACTAAGAGGTGTTCAAAACCAATGTCCTTGAGTGAAAACTCAGTGTGAAGTCGGTAAAAAAATGTATCAATCTTGAGGCTAGAGTCACTGGTAATAATGATATCATCTACATAAACTAAGACATATATATGGGACTCATTAGTAAAACGAATGAATAAAGATGCATCGGACTTGGAAAGCACAAAACCAATGGAAACAAGGAAAGCCTTCAACTTATCGAACCAGACCCTTGAAGCTTGCCTTTGTTCGTACAATGCATTCTTTAATCGACATATAATAGATTGCCCATTCTCATCTATTTGAACATAACCAAGAGGTTGTTGTATATACACCACTTCGGTCAATTCACCATTAAGGGAAGTATTATTAACATCAACTTGTCACAATAGCCATTGTTTAGAGACAACAATAGAGAGGATGGTACGAATTGTAGTGGGTTTGACCACTGGACTGACTGTTTCACGAAAATCACACTCAGGAACTTGAGAACACATTTTACCAACCAATCTACTGATGCAATCTGGCTCAGGTTAGTCGAGTCGTTTCACGTAGTTGCCTAATTATCGACGAGGAGAGTATTCGATGTGTTGAAAACGTAAGTTTGGTTAAGATATGCAGAAGCCAACAAAGGGGTTTGGAGATGAATGGTAGGTTTAGAAGGATATAGTAGGCTTGGTTTAAGAATAAAATAAAGGATAGATAGGTTGGATAAGGGATGGTGATGGAAATATAAACTTAAGCGTCAAGAACGATTCGATACTATAGCGAGTATTGCCCCGGGGCTTATATGGCTTAAGGTGATTAATGGAAATAGAAGATGGAGATGGGAAAGAGAACTTAACTCGAAGAACGATTCAACACTATAAAAGAGTGTCACCCCGATTCTTATGCGGTTAAGGTGGTTGGATGGAAAATAGTGTAACACCCCTAACCTGTAACCGTCACCGGAATAGGGTTAAAAGGTATTACCGATCATTTTGGAACATTTAAAATTCATTTCACAACACAAAGTCAAACATCAATCAAACATATCCAAATTTAAATAGATAATCCCTTAATGAGGTCTACGAGACCTTAAACACATGTTAGAAAGGGGTCGGGACTAATCCAAACTCATACAAAAATTTCTAAAATTCTAACATTTTTCTAAGTTACAGAGGTCACACGCCCGTGTGAGGCACATGGCGTCGGACATGTCCGTGCGTCCAAGCCATGGCAAAACAGGGCATACATGCTAACTTGTCCACATAGCCTGAGACACATCGTGTGCCTCACCTGTGGTCGACACTGACTTGTACCACACAGCCAGTCACACGCCCGTGTGTCCAGCCCGTGGTTGAGCCTGACTTGTTTCAATTCACCAGCCTGAATGACATGGTCGAGCCACACGCCCATGTGCTCAACCGTGTGGGCAATTATAGGCCATTTTCAAGGCCAAATTACCAACCACACTTTGGTGTCATCTATAGACATCAAACCATTTCCAGTTTATGCCTCAAATGCAACCAAAATATACCAATACAAACACCAAGCAATCATCAACTACATAATTTACTTCCATACTCAATTCCTACTCAAATAATTTCATCCAAATACCATTTTCACAACTCAAATCATTTAACCTATCATCATGTAATACATACTACAAGTTCACTCTTAAAATACCATTCTCATCAACCAATTCAAGCATGAAATATACCATTTCCAATCTCACTATTTCATACCACTTTCATCATTTCCTAGTTTCACATATGAACCATCAACATTCAACTTCCAAGCGATATCACATGGCAAGGTCCAAACATTACAAAACATACTATAACCACTAGCTTATACATGCCATATATCAAGTATATACATCTTTCAAAAGTACCAAAATAGATAGCCGATAGTATGAATGAGTCGCTGACGATCCCCGGATTCGAGCTAGCTTTAAACACTGTAAAATAGAGAAAAACTTCACACAGTAAGCTCTAAAGCTTAGTAAGTTCGTAATATAATACATTTAGTTCAATAATACTATTACAATATACAAAGACAATTCATCACATAGATCAATTCACAATCACATATACCATACCATTCATAAATCCATTTACGATTTCATCAACCACATAGGTTCCGAACATACCTTATCCAACACTTAGTTATCAATCTCACATGCTACTCAATGTTCAATACTTTATTTCGATCAACCTTTGTTATCTCTTCGTTTCAATCGCACACTTAGTGCCCAAATCATAGTCGAAGCTTAAGTAACATCGCACACTTAGTGCCTCTATATCAAACCAAACTTGATTCGGTATCGGACACACAGTGCCAATCAGTATAATCGATACTGTCTCTATTTCGCACACGTAGTGCCATTTATTATCTTATAAATTTTATATCGCACACTTAGTGCCTCATTATCTCAAATCCACACATATAGCATTTCTAAATCAATAATTACAAATTCATACATTTTATAACACATATATATGAATTAAAACATTCCGTATTGTATCCGAACTTACCTCGGACGTCGAAATACCAAAACTGGTCGATCAATCGAGTACTTTGTCTTTGCCTCGATCTCGATCTGAATCTCTCCTTTCTTGGTCTATACATATTCAAATTTAGATCATTTAATCACCAATTCATTCAATTTAGTCAAAACACACATATTTAGGGAATTTTATAAAATAGCCCTCACATTTTCACATTTCGACATTTTAGTCCATATTTCATAAAATCATCAAATACACATAATTTCATTTCACCCATGCCTAGCTGAATTCTCCCTATATCCATACAAGTCCATACATTTCATTTATTTCAAATTTTAGTCCTCCAATTTCTTATTTTCACAATTAGGCCCAAATTACTCAATTTCACCAAAAATTTAAAGACAAAATATGTTAATCTTCCACCTATCATTCACATTTCATCATTAACTATCACAAAGCTCAAGCATTCATCAATGGCATATCTCAAAATCTTCATCAAATTCAAAAATTAAAGCATGGTCTAGCTAGAACACTAAGCAACGATCACAAAAACGTAGCAATTATCAAAAGCTAAGCTCAAAACATACCTTGATTGAGCTAAGTAGTAGCCGAATATGAGAAAGCTTCCAAGCCCTATCTATTTTCCTATTTTCGGTTGAAAGAAACAAAGATGAACATGTTTTCATCTTTTTGTTTTATTTTAATACACATTAATTGGCTTTTTACCATTTTGCCCTTTATTATTTCATTTAAATTTCCACCAACTAAAGCCCATTTTTGTCTATCCAATTTATCAATGGAATAATAACATCATAAGGACTCATATTTTAATAAGCCATGTCAAATAGACACTTTAACAATCAGCACGCAGCTTTTACATTTTATGTGATTAAGTCCTTTTCGCAAATTAAACACACAATCGATAAAATTTTCACACTGAATTTTCACACATGCTCAATCACATATTATAAACACCAAAAATAATATTAAAATATTTTTTTGACCTCAGATTTGTGGTCTCAAAACCACTATTCTAACTAGGGTCTAAATCGAGCTGTTACAAATAGAATAGGTGAACGCCACACCAAAGGCTGGTGATAAGTTCAAACAAGTCGGAAAGACGCCACTAGCAAAGCCAGATAAGTCAACAAGACTTGTACAAAATATGAGAAAGGTAAACTCACTCAAGAACACAATGTTCATTTAACAAATTGGCAAAAAGTCAAAAGTCCTTTACAAAATGAAATAACAAACTATTTATAGCCTAGTTACTAGGATAGCCGAATGGACAAAACAAAGACTTAATAGCTAAGGAAAAATTCAGCTAGAAGGTGTTGGAACAATCTAGAAAATGTTCTTAATTGGCTTAGACTATATTCAGCTGATTGGTACTCCACTGGGCAGCTTCATGGCTAAGGAAATGAACTTGAAGGATGGTAAGTGTATGGGAGGCCAATGACCATGTCTAGGTTCGACCAAGGCTATGAATTAGCTCATTAAATTGGCAACCTTTAGTTGAATAGTTAGGAGCATTGAAGATGGTATTGAATAGCTATATGAAGTGTGAACAAGGAGCTTGAGAGGTCTTCATGGTGTGAAAGGCATAGTCAAATGGTCTTTATGTATGAATGGAATTTTAAGTAAATGTGAACAACTTGATGGCTGCCATTGGAAGACATTCGGCCAACTTGGAAATTAATTTGCTGCTGCCTCTTGGCCGAATAGGTGTTTGGGAGAGCCAACAATCAGCACAAATTTCGTTGAACATAGCCATGCATGCATCGTCTCATACATTGAACCCAAGCCATGCATGTTCCTTGATTAAATGCACTCTTCACATTCGGCTGAACCTACAAGAAGGAGTGAACCCAATTAATTAAAGCCAAAGTCGGCTGAACATGACTTAAATAGAATTTTGACACTTTAATTAACCATTAGACACACTAATTAACACATTAATTAATTTAAGACAAATTTAATACAAGACACACTAAATTCAGTTAGGGCTAAGACATAATAAAAACATGTAATAATCTAACATGCAATTATGAGCTGTAATAAACTAACTAAATTAAATTAAACACTTAATTTATTCCAGTAATTAAAATTAATGAGCTAAAAGAACTAAAAAGGAGCTCAATGAGTTGAATTAAACTCGTGTGAGCTGACTTGAGCTCAAGTGAGCTGAACCGAGCTGAAATCAGCTTGCACTAAGGTGCAAGGCTTCTCTAAAATGTTGACTCAAGCTTTTCCATCTTCATCAAGCTGAATTTCGGTCCAAAATTGAATCAATAAAGACGAAACAGCTTCTTGGAGTTGTTTAGCTCGGGCTCGAGTTATGGGGCCTTTAGGGAGTTCAAAAGGATCAGAAATTACATTCGCTGGACCCCCGGGTGTGCTCACATCATTCTCCCCTTCTTCAAAACGACTTGTCCTCAAGTCGAGCCGTTGGTTCACTCGAAAATATTTACACGGACTTCCTTGGATAAATGGAGCGAATGGCAAATGAGTCATCTAAAATTTATACCCATGAGTTAGCAAAAAGCATTTCAAACAAATTTGTAATCCAAGCGTAAGCATAACAAGACAAGTAAAATGCATGTGAGCGGACAGATGCAAAGCAACATGTTTGCAACCATGCAAACAAATTAATTTACTTGCCAATGCCTCGTCAAATGTTCGAGACAAAAATGGACATGTTTTAAAGCATTCAAACTACTCAAATTGTTTCCACAAGTCATGATGAGAATGCGAGTAATGAGTCAAAAGGTAGACATAATCATCACAAACAGGTAATTGAAAAGATTCACATGGCTCATGAATTCGCACAATCAAACCTTGTATTAGATGATTGACTTTAGACTCACCCACAAATGCATCATCATAATTATCAAAAATAAGAATCTTTTTGTCAACAACCAAAACAGATAGATAGTTTTCAAATGAAGAAAAACAGTTAACCACATCACGATCTAAGTATCTTTCGAAAACCAAATCACCAACAAAAAGTTTGTCACCATCTGAGGAGAGCAAATATGTTTCAAAAGTTTCAAGCGTCTTACCTTTATGAGCAGAAGAACAATGGTCAATTTTACCTTTTTCAATTAACACAAACATTCTCTCCTCGGAAACGTAATGTAGTCAAAACTCCTTGGTTGGCTTAACCTGAGAGGATGATGTAGCGCAAAGACAACTTGCTCTTGTGTGTTCACAAAAACGAAAGAAGTTAGTGTCACCATGGATAATGGACTCAAAGGAACTTCTTGAAATGTTATTCACATATGAATCGCTTCCAGGCTTAAAAACATAAGTTGATTTTACCTTCTCGGGAAGAAATAAGAATTTTACATACAACCACAAAAAATGTTCTAGGAATGAATTTAATTGATAATCAAAATGGTCAAATTTCATTTCCTTAGACAACGACCAAGTATCAAGCAAATAGAATTTATTCGCACGAAATTTAAGATGCTGGTTTTTCCCACAAAACGAACCAAAACAAATTCCGAGTTTAAACACGCGAGTTTGATTACTTATGCCGAAATGTAGCAAAGGTTTTATTAAATCAAGCACGTTAAACCAATAGGATTTGTGCATACACAGGAACAAACATTCAAACCTCTTTCCATTCATCAAATCAGATTTTCACAAATTCATGGATTTTTCACAAGGCGGTAATTAATGCACAAAATTATCACAATCGAAAAACTTATTCGCTTTTCGTGAAAACCCGTTATCACACAAGATTAAATTTTTGGTTTGTCGATCGGACCGAACAACATCAACAAAGTTTTCTTCATAAGGCAAATCAAGAGAAAAACTCCTTGTGCTTTCTTTTGGAGCGAGCTCATTAACTACAATCAAGGAATAATAATTAATCGGATGAAAATAAGGGGAGCTTTTAAAAACTGAGTCACTAAAAAATTCTTCAACAACTTTTAAACCTGATTGCCGTGACTCGGTTGTTAAAAATTCCTTACCTCACTTACCTTTCAAACTCGTATGGTGTGATTTCATCTTCAACCTTACCTATGGTGATCATACGAAAGCGTCTTTCATCAGGAAGGTATTGAAGTTGAATATTATTATTCGGTCTTTCGGAAACCTGAAAAGAAGAAATAGAACAAGAACAACTCTTATGTGGGTTAGTTGAAACAACACTCACTTGTTCTTGCTCATCCTTTTCTTTCATTTCTTTTTCTTTTTCAATTTTCTCTTTTTCCTCACACTTTTGTTCAATCTTAATCTTGTCTTTCTTTTTCTCACTATCATTTTCTTTCTCAAATTCTTTTTCGATTTCTTTCCCTTTTTCAATTTCTTTTTCTTTTTCCTCTTTTTCAATTTCTTTTTCTTTTCTCTCTTTTTCTATTTCTTTTTCAATTTTATTACAACATGATAACGATACAAAAGAATAAAAAAGATAAGTTTTTTGCTTAAAGAAAGAGAAAGTATTCTCATAGGTATCTTGATCAAGTCTTCATGAACGTTTCTCCGGTAGGGACTTCGTTGAAGCATATAAATAATAACTCATATTTTCTCGTTCGTCATCTCGAAAAGTCTCAATCTCGAAGTTTGCTTCTCTTTGTTTTGAAGGCCTTGATGAATAGGAGTGTTGATTCGAGTCTCTTCTCGAATAATGTCGTCGTGATGATCTTAACTCCGTTTTTTGACTTGGTGGAGTTTTCTTCTGTCGGGCTCTTTCCTTCACTCAGTCCAATGTTTTTGTAATAGACCTAGTTATCTTTCAAACATTCGGCCCATCTCTTTCATCAAGTATTGAAATTCATAGGCTGAAAATTCTTCTCGAGACATGATTATTTATTGAAAAGAAGAAATGTTAAAAAGAATAAAAAAATAGAAAATTAAATACCTCACCACAAACCTCACAAATCCACTCGGAAAAATAAGGATTTTGCACTCATGCTCGTGTTTCACTCTTTTTTTGGCTTTTTCTACTCTTTAATAGTCTCACCACTCTTGCCTTTTTCCACTTGACCTCATCTCACGATTTCGTATTTCATCTTAAAACACCTATTTGGTTGCTTCGGGTTCTGTTTCAAAATGGTTATAAGGGATAAACGTTTGGGTGTAGGGTAGGCTAAAACAAAAAGAAAAATTCGGGTATGTGTGTGGCGTTTGGGGTAGAAGAAATAATGGAAGAAGGGACGTTTTTGTTGATAGGGATCAGAAGAGATGAAAAACAAAGCAAAGACTTTCAAACTTCACACTTTTTTTTACTCGTATATTTTCTTCTTTTTTTTTAATTTCGTATTTTTTTCACTTCAAATACAATAGAATGAATACAGGAAAATAAAATACAACTTGATTTTTTTTAATTTCAAATTTTTTTCACTTCACGAACCTACTCCGAAATTGCTTCGTACGTCGACGCTCCTCGTTTCCAGGCTCTGATACCAAATGATGCGATCCGACTCGGGTTAGTCGAGTCGTTTCACGTAGTTGCCCGGTCGTCGACGAGGAGAGTATTTTTTGCATTGAAAATGTAAGTTTGGTTATGCGGAAGCCAACAAAGGGGTTTAGAGATGAATGGTAGGTTTAGAAGGATAAAGTAGGTTCGGTTTAAGAATAAAATAAAGGATAGATAGGTTGGATAAGGGATGGTGATGGACATAGGAAGTTAAGCATCAAGAACGATTCGATACTATAGCGAGTATCACCACGGAGCTTATATGGCTTAAGGTGATTGATGGAAATACAAGATGGAGATGGGAAAGCGAACTTAACTCGAAGAATGATTCAACATTATAAAAGAGTGTCACCCGATTCTTATGCGGTTAAGGTGGTTGGATGGAAAATAGAATAAGTGAACGCCACACCAAAGGCTAGTGATAAGTTCAAACAAGTCGGAAAGACGCCACTAGCAAAGCCAGATAAGTCAACAAGACTTGTACGAAATATGAGATGAGGTAAACTCACCCAAGAACACAATGTTCATTTAACAAATTGGCAAAAAGTCAAAAGTCCTTTACAAAATGAAATAACAAACTATTTAGAGCCTAGTTACTAGGATAGCCGAATGGACAAAACAAAGACTTAATAGCTAAGGAAAAATTCAGCTAGAAGGTGCTGGAACAATCTAGAAAACGTTCTTAATTGGCTTAGACTATATTCAGCTGATTGGAACTCCATTGGGCAGCTTCATGGCTAAGGAAATGAACTTGAAGGATGGTGAAGTATTGGAGGCCAATGGCCATTTCTAGGTTCGGCCAAGGCTATAAATTAGCTCATTAAATTGGCAACCTTTGGCTGAGTAGTTAGGAGCATTGAAGATGGTATTGAACAGCCACATGAAGTGTAAATAAGGAGCTTTAGAGGTCTTCATGGTGTGAAAGGCATAGCCGAATGGTTTTTATGTGTGAATGGAATTTTCATCAAATGTGAACAACTTGATGGCTGCCTTGGGAAGACATTCGGCCAACTTGGAAATTAATTTGCTGCTGCCTCTTGGCCAAATAGGTGCTTGGAAGAGCCAACAATCAGCACAAATTTCGTTGAACATAGCCATGCATGCATTGTCTCATGCATTGAACCCAAGCCATGCATGTTCCTTGATTAAATGCACTCCTCACATTCGGCTGAACCTATAAGGAGGGAACCCAATTAATTCAAGCCAAATTCTGCTTAACTTGACTTAAATAGAATTTTTGACACTTTAACCACTAGACACACAAACTAACACATTAATTAATTTAAGACAAATTTAATACAAGAGACACTAAATTCGGCTAGGGCTAAAACATAATAAAAACATGTAATAATCTAACATGCAATTATGAGCTGTAATAAACTAACTAAATTAAATCAAACACTTAATTTATTCCAACAATTAAAATTAATGAGCTAAAAGAACTAAAAACGAGCTCAATGAGCTGAATTGAGCTTGTGTGAGCTGACTTGAGCTCAAGTGAGCTGAACCGAGCTGAAATCAACTTTCACTAAGGTGCAAAGCTTCTCTAAAACGTTGGCCCAAGCTTTTCCATCTTTATCAAGCTGAATTTCGGTCCAAAATTAAATCAATAAAGACGAAACAGCTTCTTGAAATTGTTTAGCTCAGGCTCGAGTTATGGGGCTTTAGGGAGTTCAAGAGGATCGAAAATTGCATTCATTGGACCCCTGGGTGTGCTCACATCATCTACCTTTCTGGCGAGCCACTGTTCCTTCAGGATTTCATTTTATCTTAAAGAGCCATTTGCAACCAATTGCCTTTAGACCCAGTGGTAAGGGAACTAAAGTCCAAGTGTTGTTATGAAGCAAATCATCATACTTGTCCTCAGAAGCCTTCATCTACTCAACGCTCGCAAAGGCTTCGTCAATATGATGAGGTTCGTGATTGGAAAGTTTAACCGTTAGCACCTTTGGTTTAAAAATACAGACTTTCGAGTGATTGACCATCGAATAAGTATTGATGGATGGAAGTGAAGAGGATCAACAGGAATGGGAACTTCTAGTGGAGGAGAGAAAGGGCCGAAGCTACTGTGACCACAAGAACTAGCATTGTCAGTATCGCGAGTCAAGACCAGATCGGACATGATCAAAATAGGGTCGGAGGAGAAAACTAATGTGGGAATCAAAGAAGCAATATCTGAAGATGGTAGATTTGGGGATGAGGAGCGGTTGATAGGCAAAACAGTGGTAACCCATTCTGATGCTGGAGAGTCAGATGGTGTATTCAAAGAAGCAAACAAGAAGTGATCCTCATCGAACACCACATGTCAAGAAATAAACACTCGTCCATTCGAAGCAAGACACTAATAACCTTTATGATGAGAGTTGTAGCTAAAAAAATTATACGGTTGGGACCGAAACTCCAACTTATGCTGATTAAACGGCCAGAGATACGAATAGCAACAATACCCAAAAACACGAAGATGGTCATATTCCGAAAGAGTACCATAAAGTACTAAATAAGAATACTGATTTTGAAGAATTGGAGTGGGCAACCGATTTATCAAATGAACAGTACATCAAAAGACATATCCCCAATACTTCATTAGCAAATGGGTTTGAGTGAGTAATATGAGTCCAACTTCCACTATATGACGGTGCTTTCTTTCGACAATCCCATTTTGCTCGGATGTGTGTGGGCATGTAACACGATGGAGAATTCCATGTTGAGCCAACAAGGAAGTAAATGAGAGAAATTCCCTACCCTACTTTATATCTTTGCCAAACTGACCTTTAACCATTTTCTGAAAATGAACAAAATAATTAACAGCTTGAGACTTCTTTTAGATAAGAAATAGCCATGTATATCGATTATAAACATCAACAAATGAAACATAATACCAACTAGTCCTAAAATTAACAGAAGTAGGTCCCCATAGATCATAAAAAACTAAATCAAATGGATGATGATACACAGTGGTGGAAGCCAAAAGTGGTAACTTATGTGACTTTCCTTGTTGATAAGTAGAACATACATGTTGCAACTTATTAGTATCAACAAAACTTACAGGTTTTTAAAACGAGCTGACAATATTCGACGATGGGTGTCCAAGTCGACGATGCCACAACTTAAAAAAATTACATTTAGGAGGCAAAGAAGAGCTAGTGCCCAACTCTGTATTGTGAAAAGACAAGTCAGCGCCTCGAACGAATACCATATTGACGAAAAATGACACTAGAGAAAATCGATACAATCCCTCATGTGTGTGGCCTCGAAGCAAAATTTCCTGGGTCTATATATCCTTTACAAGACAATGAAATAGGTGAAACTCAAAAAACACATTATTATCCCGAGCAAAATGAGAAATTGAGAGTAATTTTTTTCAAATCTTAGGTACATGTAACACATTTGTTAAATACAATAATTTACGAGAAGTAGAAATCGTGCTATGACCCATACTCGCAATATGAGCACACGTGCCATCACCTATAAGTAGAGGAATTTTACTTGAATATTCAGTCGAATTATTCAAGGTAGAGGCCTTTTGACATACATGATTGGTGGCACCGAAGTCGGGGTACCAAATGGACAATTCAGGAAAGGCATGTGGCAAAGAAACAAATGGCCCAGCAAAAATTTCATTGTGCAATTCAGGCTTGGCAGAATGAATAGGAGCATTAGGCGACCCAAAAATAGCAAACCTAAAAGCAGGCCCAGTCGAAGTATATGTGGCAGACCAAAATATAGGCCTGACAGCAGACACAAAAGCACATGTGACATTATTAGTAGCAGGTCCAACCGAGTCAAAATGGACAGATCAAAACACGGGCCCAGCAGCAGATCCAACATCAGATGTATGCCCATAATGTAGTGGCCCATTCGAATAAGACAAGTGAAACACCTGATGAAAACAGATGGGCTGACTGAAGAGTAGGGCCCAACGGACATGCCATAGAAAGAAGACCCATAAGGCGAGGGAGCAAAATTTCCATGAGCAGAGAATGGATTAGGGTTCGGGGAAGCCACAAAACATTTTCAGAACGCCATAAGAGAGACAAAGGCAAATGATCAAAGAACGATGTCGGAAGATCAAAAGACAACACCGGAAGACCATCAACTGAGCGGTCGAATTTATAATAGCACTGTTGAGCAAGATGTCCAAGACGGCTATAGATCTGACACTAAGGGCAACCACGATTGCTCTGGTCACGACTGCATTAAGAACTGCGACCACCATGAGAGAACGAGCCTGTTGATCGAGACTCAGATACCGAAACCGTCGAAAGAGCCATAGTCAAATCCCTTAAGAGGGATCTCTAAAACAAACCTTTGCTGCCGACTTTTGCACTCTAACAATATATCCACAAGACGATTCATCGCTAGAGGTTCAGGTGAAAAAGACGCAAAAGTAAGGACCGAATCAAATTCTACTGAAAGACCAGCAAGGGCTATATCGACTTGCTCATTGGCGGAGACGAGATGGCCATAAGCATTAAGGAGATCACAGGTATTCTTGATCTTGGGTAAATATTCCTTTACTGTCATGTGCCCTTTCTTTAATGAATAAAGCTCATGTTTTAACCAAGAAATCTTGGCACTAGAAGTTGCGGCAAACAAGTGGCACGCCTTGCTCCAAACGTCATGGGCGGTGCTACCATCAACAAAATTCGGGTTAGAGATTAACTTCCCTTCTTGATCCTGCACGAACCAGGATGGGATCAAAATAGTACCGTTGGCATAATCGGTAAGAGCATATCCATCAATAATTAGCTTTAGTTGAAACTGCCATTGGACAAAATTATCTTCTTTAAGCTTTACCATGTCATGTTTAGGAAAGAATTGAACAACGCGGGAAGGCCTTTCTCCATTGAAAAAACATGGCGATGGAGAATTGTGGACAAGAACAAAGGTTCTTGGAGACATTGCATCATTGGCGGATACATCAGGCAAAGTTGCAGCCATTGAGTACAGCAGAAAACACCCCAGGAAAGGGCAACTGATACCATGAAAAAATTTACACATTGTTTTCTATGAATAAACCTTGAGAAGAATGCTTGATTGATTAAGAACTTGAGAGGAGTATTACACATACTACTAGATGGAAACTGTTACTAACCAACTTAGCTAATAGTGATTAATGAGGAGGTTTGAACAAATGCTGTTTGAATTAGATCAGTCGATCAAACCGGTTGGATTGGGAATTGAACGAGGGATCAGTTTGAATAGTGGCTTTGAATTAGTTAGATCGAGAATTGGTACGAACTGATTGAATAGGCTAAAAACTCGATCGAAGTGGTTAGATCGGTGAACTAGAGGTTTGATCTTGAAAAACATTGGTTGAACCAAAGTGTTGAGTGTAGTCGTAACACACATTGTATTTCTAAAAGAAAATATGGGTTTGAACTTCAGAAAGAATATTATTGAAAGAGATAATCACAAATCTCGAATATAAATCATAAAACAGATATGGAGAATAAAATGAAGAGCTTTTCACAAGCTTTATTGTTAAGATTATTTTTTAGAATTTAGAAATTATGAGAATAAATATATTCCATTTGATTCACAATTATTTGGTCACTCAAAAACAGAACAAAATAAAATAAGAAAAGGGTAAAATCCAAAAAGGTAATATAGACAATTGCCAAAATCCCAAGTGGTTCTTTGTATTTAAAATATATATGTGTGATAAATGCTGGACTCTGTGAGCGCTGAATCAGGGCTTTTTTTTTTTTTTTTTGTGCCAATAATAATAATAATAATAATTAAACAATACCAAGCCTAGGCTTCAAACATATTGGTATGCATTGAGGTCAAAGAAGTAATCCATGTGATAATATTTTGTAATTTTGTATGGGAGGGATACTAAAAAATGCATTGACAGCTAAATCTATTTTTTACTCTAATAGTGTTTGTTCACATTCCAATGGTGAAGTTTTTTTTTTGGATTTTTATTTATTTTTAAATTAGTTTAGTTGATATTCAAATGATGGATATTTTTCGGTTTTTTATCCGTTTATGTTTTAAGCATATTTAGAAATAATAAATAATTTTATGGGTTTGTTTTGATTTATTTAGTTTCTTGATATTCAAATGGTGGGTTTTAGTTGGTTATTTTATCTTTCTTGTGTTGACAGTATTTGAAAATGATAAATGGTTTTATTTATTGGTTTGCATTTGTATTGTCTTAAATTTTATGATGATAAATGGTTTTATTTATTGGTTTGTATTTGTATTGTCTTAAATTTATGTGATTTTTTGTTGTTTCTCATTGTTTAATAAATCTTCTTTTTTCTTATGAAAATGTAGTCTTGTTTTTGTAATTTTTAAGGATGGATTTGTTGTAGTCATCTCTAGTATGGTGGATGCTCAGTTCTTTTGATGATTTTGCCTGCTGTTTTGGATCTTTCAGAGTTTGTTTTCTTTTCATTATAGGCACTTATAATCACTCTAGATATATTATGTTTAATTGTGACAAAATTTGTTATCAACATGCTGTAATGTTCTTTTTTTTTTATTAAGGCTGAAGCTCATATTGACGAAACTTATCATTTACCATCAACATGTGTTGTTTTTTTATTTGCCACGGATAATAAAGTACCATTCATCAAATTCTTATTTTGTTTTACCCACAATTTTTTTACTATATGTTAAAATGTTTTAAATATATGTTTTGATTATTTTGGGCAATTTACCAATAAATACCTCTTTTTTTTCAAAAATTACGAAAATAAACCTATTTTGTTTTACCCACAATTTGTTTACTATATGTTAAAATCTTTTAAATATATGTTTTGATTATTTTGGGCAATTTACCAATAAATACCTCTTGTTTTCAAAAATTACGAAAATAAACCTATTTTTAATTATTTATTGGAATGTACCATTTTCTCGAAAGCGCGTCTACGTCGGTAGCGATGCCGAGGTTATGTCGCGGAAAAGCGTCGTGGGGAGCTTTTTGCCACATCATCAAAAAACGCTTCCTTGAGGGAGCGCTTTGCTGATGTGGCAAAAACGCTCCCCCAGGGACTCGTTTTAGCCCGTGTTTTTTTCTAAAAAAAATTATTCTCGAATTAAATTTTTAAAAAAGGTCATTTTTTAGATATTATAAAAATAGACATTTTTTTAAAAAAATTTACGAGAATAAACATTTATAAAAGTTCAAAGTGACAACAATATTTTTTTTAAGGTGTCACCAATTAATATAGAAATATAACTTACAAATCAAATATTTATATAGACCCAAAGTCTCATTTCTCTTATTTTTTTAAGCAATGTGAGATGTAAGATATATATATAGACTCATGAATAGGTTTGTAGCTTGTTCCTAAACAATGTGAGATTCCTTCTTCTTTTAACTAGCAACATGAGGTTAAATGCTACACTATATTTGATATTTTTTACAAAATAATTTTTATTTTTTTATATTTTGTTAACATTTTCTCATATTATAAAATTATCTTTTGAGATCTTTAATCTTGTTGTATTTTAGAATTGTTAACATATACAAAAGAACTATTAAAAAAGAGAACAAATTGCACATATGAAACTTGTACATGCAATAATCTTATATTTAATTTTAAATGTTTGAAGTTAATATCAATGCAATTCTAATTTTTAAAATAATTTTTCATTATTTAAATTTAGAAGTTATACTTTTAATTTTTTATTATTTATTTTATTTTATATTATGAATGTTTGATTAATAAATAAATGGTGAGTATTTGGTACTAAAATAGTATTTTTTTGTAATTTTAAAAATTGATATATCTTTTAAATATTTATTTATTTTTAATATTTTACTATACTAATTAATTTTTCTAATTCTAATTTTAATTTAATTTTCATCACCTAATGAATGTCGATAAATTTATTTGAGATACATTTTGACTAGATAGATAATCTATTTAAACATAATATATAATTATGTTAAATAAGTTTTTTATAGAAATATATAATATACATAAAATATAATAATTATTTTTCATATTTTATATCTAGATTAAATTACATTAGTAGTCACTTAACTATATTTTTAGCTATCGAATTATAAAAACTTACAAAATGATCACTCAACTATTAGTAATTTTTAAATATTTATTTTAATATTTTACCATACTCATTTTTATTTTTATTTTTTACTTATAGAGTTTAAAAGTTTTATTTATAATGTAACAAATGTTAACTTTTGTAAAAAAGTTAAACTCTAACTAAAAAATATCAAATATAGTGTAGCATTTAATCTCATGTTGTTAGTTAAAAGAGGAAGGAATCCCACATTGTTTAGGAACAAGTTGTAAAACTATTCATGAGTCTATATATGTATACATATCTCATATCCCTCATTGCTCAAGAAAATAAGGGAAATGAGACTTTGGGTCTATATAAAGATTTACTTTGTAAGTTATTTTTCTATATTAGTTGGTAACACCTTAAAAAAAATGGTGTTGTCACTTTGAGCTTTTATAAAAGTTTATTCTCGTAAATTTTTAAAAAATTTGGTCTATTTTTATAATATTTAAAAAATGACTTTTTTTGAAAATTTAATTCGAGAATAGTTTTTTTGGGAAAAAATACTGGCTAAAACGCGTCCCTGGGGAGCGTTTTTGCCACATCAGCAAAGCGCGCCCTCAAGGAAGCGTTTTCTGCTGATGTGGCAAAAAAGCTCTCCCAAGGACACGTTTTCTTGTCACATACATTGATATTGCGCTGACGTGGACGCGCTTTCAAAGAAAATGGCCCATTCCGATAAATAATTGAATAATAAGTATATTTCTGTAATTTTTGAAAAAAAGGGGCATTTATTGATAAATTGCCCGATTATTTTTTGTCCAAATAAAAGATTGTATCATAAGTAGCAGGTGTAATGCATTTCGCACGATTTTGGGATTGAACACAAGAATTATTTATAGAAATATGAAAATGAGTCAAATAAAAGGAAACAATCTAAAAAATTGTGAATGTAGAAATGTGGAAAAGAATCAAAACATAAAATTTAAAAAGTTAGAAGAACAAAATAAAATTTGATGAAATTAAATATATATAAGATATTGATGATTATTTGCAAAGATGCTTGAAATTAGGCAGATAACCAGTCTGGAAACTAGAAAAAGAATCATTTGAATTGAGAACCGAGAAAAATCGCAGTTGAACTACAAACCCAAACAATCAGTAAAAAATTGAGCTTCTTCAGGCTGGGCTAAGCAAGGAAAGAAGCCTCGACCCAATTTTCAAAAGTCCAATAATAAAATAAAAATAAAAATAATTAAAAAAGAAGAAGAAAGAAAACAACTAAATATCTAGCCCGTGGCCCACCCCCACCTAGGCACCCTCCCCCATCAAGCCTTTAGCCTTTAGATCTGCTTCTTCCACCGTCCCTCCACCTAAGCCGAAATTTCTTATATCTCTTTTTTAGCACAAAAATTGAGTTTTGGGTTATGGTCTATTTGTTAATTTACAATATTATTTTTATTTAAATGTGTTTATAAAATTTTTACAAACTTTCTACATTTCTCTTATTTTCTAACTTTCACTTTTTTTTCTTTTCGAATTTTTTTATACAATGAACTAATCAAACCAATAGACGAACTAGGAATATAACATCTTCAAAATTTCTTTGGTCATAATAATATTACTTTGGGCAAATACAAAGTCAAGTTTTTCCTAGTAAATAAAATATGAATTATTAGTATTAATAGAGAAAGTAATAGAAGATCGGAGAAAAGTTAAAAGACTAATACGTAAGGGTTAAACTGTTAAAGTATAAAAGAATTAAATTGAATTAGTGAAAAATGTATGAGGACATAGAGTGTAATTATCAACAAGTGATAAGACAATTATTGAAATTTTAAATAAATAAATAGTGAAATTGTTGTCATTATTTCAACCATTGAGTCTTATGAGAAATTGGTGAATTGATCCTAGCAATAGAATTTGATGGATCGATATTTTTATCATGTTATAATAATTTATTTTATATTATTATATAAAATAAATATTGACATGAATTATCGACATAAGATTTTCATGAGAAATAGATAATAAATCTTAAGACATAAATTATAAAATGATGGATAGATTTTATAGTTATTGTGTTGTAATATTTTATTTTATTTTACTATTTTATTATTTTATTTAGATATTTTAGATTAAAAAAAAGTGGAGAAACTTTTCCGCATTTCATCTTCGTCTTACACGTCATTAGACCCATGAATGTGATGGGTTCACACTACCTCAAGGCCCAACAACAATGTCAAAGATTAAGTAAATCAAATCAGAATTCGATCAAAGACAAAATTTGAGGACGAATTTTTTTGAGGAAAGGAAGAATAATACATGCACTTAGGGGTGTGCAAAATTCGGGTAAAATCGAAAAAATTTTGTTAACCGACCGAATTCGGTTAATCGGTCGGTTAACCGAATTTTTGGGTCATGGTCGATTAATTATTTTATGATTTTTTGGTTAACGGTTAATTCGGTTCGAAACCGGTCAGTTAACCAAATTTTTTTGGTTAACCAAAAAATTAATAAATAAAATTATAATATATAAATAGGCCCAATTCACCTAAACCCAATCCCTAAACCCAATTCAAACCCAAATATCCAACCCAACCCAATTGCCCAATCTAACCCAATCATAAAAATTACAAATAATTTAATAAATAAAAATAAAATTCTAAAATTCTAAAACTAAAATTATGTAATCATTTTAATTATGTAGTGATTTATTTCGGTTAATTCGGGTAATTCGGGTAATTCGGTTAATTCGGTTAATTTTTAACCAAAAATAAAAAATATATAATTTTTGGTTAATTCGGTTAACAGAAAAAATTTGGTTCGGTTAATTTTTTTGAAAAAAATTCAGTTCGGTTAACGGTTAAAAATTTTGAAAGGTCGGTTAATTCGGTTAATGTTATTTCGGGTCGGTTAACCGATTGAACACCCCTACATGCACTGTAACACTCCGAATTTTAGGGCTAAAAGTTTTGGGGTTTTACAGTTAGGGTCAGTTAAGAGGCTAAATGTTTTGGGGTTTTGCGGTTTGTGTTTAGTGGCGCATTTGAGTAGTAGATCAATGGGCCTAATAGTTTAGTGGTTTGGTTGTATGTAGAGAATCCCAAGGTTCTGGGTTCGATTCTTTAGACGTACATTTTGGGAGTCTTTTTATTTTTATTTTGTTTTTCTAGTTAATAATAATTATTTAGTGTTATTTATTAATTTATTAATTTTATTTTTTATTTCTTTTATTTCTTTTTCTTTTTTTTTCACGTTCTCTTCTTATTCTCTCTTTTGGTTTTGTGTTTCCTTTTTCGGAAACGGTGGTGTTGTGGTTTCGAAGGGCTTAGATTTTCTGGTCATCAAATCGGCATTAGGACGTCTTAGATCACGAAACAGGTGTGGGTTTCGAACTTCTTCTACTTTATTTACAAATTCTAACTCGACTTTGCGAAAAGTCAACTATGGATGTGATATCAATATCTTATGCCTGAAATGTGTATAATTTTGGTCTAACGAGGATCGGAAGGTGCTTTGTGGCTGAAAGCACGTTTTTCAGGGTTATTTTAGGGTGGTTTCGTGACCACCCAGCGTCCACACGGGCGTGTGGCGATTCACACGGCCGTGTGCTTTTGGGAATTAGGGTTTTTGGGCTAATTTTGGTGCCACACGGCCGTGTGGCCGATTAGGGAATTTAATCGTTTCTCATACGACTGTGTCTCTCAGGCACACAGGCGTGCGAGTTTGAGGATTAGGGTTTGAGTGATTTGGTGTCACATGGTCGTGTGACTAATTTGGGAATTAGGGATTCCACTCGGGCGTGTGTGTTATGGACACACGCCGTGTCTAGTGGGCACACGGGAGTGTGAGACCCTTACACGGCCGTGTCAGCCCTGTACTCAAATTTAGTGTAAATGGACAGAGAGTTACTCGGCTTGTCCCCACGACCATGTCCTTGGTCGACACGGGCGTGTGCTTCAGTCACACGGTCGTGTGCCTCTCTTCATACGGGCGTGTGCCTCTGTCACACTGCCGTGTGCCCCTCCTCACACGAGCTTTTGTTCTCCCACACGGCCTAGGCAATACCACACGGCCAGAGCACACGGGCGTGTGGTCTGAAGACGCTTACAATGGTTTTGTATGCATTTCTGATATGAACATGTGTTTGTGTGTGCTCCGACCCTTAACTAAGTTTAGTAAGGGTGTTCAAGACTCTATATCTATGAGGGTTGTGTGCGATGTATGATTTTGAATCTGGTCTGAGGAGTGTGCTACGTAATTGTTCTGATTGACTGTCTGTTAATGTGTTACTGTTCTGTTAGCTTGAATGCATTCATGCATTTGCATTAAATATTTTGGGTTGGGTTGTGAAGAGAAGGAAGACTGTATCTGTTCTGAACTGGCAGTTTAACTGCAAACTTATACTTACAATGATTTATCGCACTATACTCGACGCGCGTCGACTTCACGCACACTATTATCGATCTGGCGGTTTAAGCGCAACATGATCATCTAATGGATTACCGCATTACCAGGTCTTTGTCGTCGTCGCCTTTCTGCTGCGTACCATTATCTGATCTGGCCTTTACCGCGATCTACTGCATTGTACAGTACAGCACATACGCTAGCCCTGCTGCGTATTATTATCTGAGTGGCTTAGTCCACATATGTGGAGTTTGGATGGGCCTTCTGAGGTCTTAATGGGTGTGATTGGTTGGATGAGCTTTAACAACTCTTATGAGGTGTGATCGGGGGATGAAGATGTGTGTTGGCTGGATGGGTGGGTTATATTTATCTCACTGCATTTCATCTGCATCTGTTTGTGTGTTCTAACTGCAAGACTAGTTGTCTGTAATCTGTTTGTCTGATCAGCATTTGACCTGAGTATTTGAGTGAATTTGATGTGCTCTGATTGTTAAGTTCTATTGGGACATTAGTCCTAAGTGTGCGTTCTAACTCCTTGAGTAATTGAAAATCTATTGTGCTACTATTTTGAATTTTGTATCTTTGTTTGAGACTTGTTTCGGACTCACACTGAGCTCGAGTAGCTCACCCCTCTTAGTGTTTCTTTTTAGGTACCCTTTCTAAATTCTGATGCTGGACTTAGTATGCAGAGGTCTCAGACAGTCTCGGTGGAAAATAAATTATCAGTTTGGGTTTTCAGTTACTATTTTGTTAATCAGTTTTGAAATAAAATGTTTTATAAAAATTGTGGTAAAATTTCGTTTTAAGTTTTATGCGATTTTATTTCAGTTAAATAAGTATTAAACTTAACTGTAATTTTAATGTCTGAATTTTAAATGGTTAAGTGTTTCGATTTGATGTGATAACTTGCTTTGTAAAAATTTACCTATGATCACTTAGGTGATCAATGTGGCATCCGGGATTCGGTCTAAACTTCTAGGCTGGGTTTCATGTGTTACATGCACGAATAGGGTGAAATATATTAATTTCCAATCACCAAAGTTGCCAATTTTCAGGCTTGGGAAACCAGCAGACTTGCAACGACTTTTTGGATGGAATCTTGGCATTTCTAAGTTGAGATGTCTTCATGGCGTTTGAAAATATATCTCTTAGCTTTGAAATGCATTTTAAATCAGTCGATTTTGAGTTTGAGAACTCAAGTTATGACCGTTTTAGTGAAGACTGCGCGAGCAGAATTCCTGAACAGGATTATGACGAGAATTACGAGTTTCGGGCTTTTAATTCGAGTTTAAATCATATTGGATTTGGGTTTTAGACTTAATTTTTATTATATATGAGCCCAATATTTTATTTATCAGCTCTTATTATTTTATTATTAATTTATTCCAAATTTTTATAATTATTAAGTATTTTTAAGTTATTTAGGAGTTTTATGTTAACAAGAAAGTTTAGTTTAAAACTACTTCTTGTTTAGATTAAATTAGAGTTGTAGTTTTATTTAGATTTATTTAGCTAACCTATATAGGCTTTTGCATTGTACACAATTCATACAATTCATTATTATTTAACTTCTCTTTTGAGTTTTTAAACTCTTTGAGTTTTCTTTTTTTAAAGAATTTCTCTTGAGTTTCTTTTTAGAAGAATTTTAACAATCTTTTTAGATTGTGGGGATCATCTTCAAACTTTTTCTTGCCAAGTTTTCTTTCTTGGAGGAGAAATTAGAGCCGCTTGAAGGGGATTGTGAATTTTTCGTGTTTCCAAGGCTTCTTAAGATTTCTACACGCCACGTTCTATCTTTCCATTTATGTTCTCTATTTGCTTCCTTATTATTCTAATATTTGATTTATTATTTTATTTTATTTATTTATTTTAATTTTTTTATCTTACTTGGATTCGATTTCGTTTCAGGTTGTGTCAAAATCTAAGTTTCTTTCCGAACATCTAGAGCCCTAAGCCAAATCCGCAACTTTGACAAACTTTACGATCCGCTTCCGCATTCATCCACCTCATTCTTTATCACTCATCATGGGTCGGACCAAGTTAGTATAAAATTTTAGGTTCGTTTTTAGGTTCGAGTTTGGTCCGATCCGAAAAATGGGTCTACAATTTTGTCTAAGCCTGACCTAGATAAAGAAAATGATAAACTAGAGTTTGACCTGGCCTGTCTATATTAATTTTTTTATATTATTTTTATATAAAAACAAATTTAAAAAATATAATACATCAAATACACTAAAAAAATTAAAACAAATATTTCCCAACCAATTAAAAATACATTAAAAATAGTCTTTATAATTAAATAACACTAAGGGTCTGTTTGTTTACATGTAAAAGGTTTTACGGAAAATGTTTTCTGCATTTTCCTGTGTTTGTTTCATAGAAAATAGTTTGGTCAACGAAAAATGACTTACAGGACAAAGTAAAATAAACCCATTTTCCTGTAAAATGACTAACTATTTTGAAAAACGTAAGACATTTTCTAGAAAAAGCTCATCTATAGATAATTTTATTTTTATATAAAAATTAACTTAAATCAAGCTTAATATTATTATATTTGATAATAAATTTTATTTTTATTTTAAAATATTTAAAATATTATATTTTTAATATTATTAAACATACATATTTAATTATTTATATTTAGTCATATAATAAATTATTAATATAATAAATTTAATGTATTATTTTAATAAATTATTTAATATTTCAATTTTATTTTAATAATAAATTTTAAAAATAATAATTTTAAATAATATTATTCACATATTATTGAAAATATTCAATATTAATATTTTAATAATAAATATTTATTACAATTATAAATTATTAATAATAAATGTTTTGTGGTATAAAGGTTAAAATATGTCATAAGTCTATATACACTTCATGATTTGTAATTTAGTCTTTGTACTTTTATTTTCAAGAATTTAGTCCCTTTACTTTTCAAATTTGAAAATCAAGTCCAATTGTTGACATCGTTAATTTTTTTTGTCAATTTTGTTGATGTCACATTTTAAATAAAAATACTCACTTAGTAGTCATGTAATTAAAATTGACGTTGTAATGAATCAATTTAACATAATATTTTTAATATATGCAAAAACAATGTAAAATATAAAATTATAGATAAAAATAAATTCAATTAAACAATGAAAAATAAGAAAATCTCAAATGTATGTTTGTTTAATTGAAAACAACTTTTATGAACTATTTTTAAGAAATCTACCAAATAACAGAAAATATTTTACACAGATTCATCCAAACACCAGAAAATATTAGCTTTTCCAGAAAAGTAAATCATTTTCAAGAAATCATTTTCCGGAAGTCATTTTTAGTGAAACAAACGGAGCCTAAGATAGTTGCAACTTAGCAAGCAAATATCTTTAAAATAGTAACACAATTAATAATAAAACAAGAGTTATATAATATCCAAATAATAACAACAAAATAATAGCAATATAATAGTAAAATGACAACAAAACAACATAAAAAGGCAGCAAACAACAACAAAATAGTAGTGAAAAAAATTAGGCAAATTCGGGTCGAGCTTAGCTCGAGCCAAAAAAATTTTACCCAAGGCTCGGACCATTTAGAAAATGTGCATTATTTTTGTCCAAGCCCATTTTCTGGGCCTATATTTTTTCCCAAACCCTCTCACTTTTCGAGCAAGCCTTCGGGCCTGGACGGGTAGCCCGACCCATGAAATAGTCTACAAGCAACCATCATCCATTAAAAGGGAAAGTCTTTTTCTTTTACAATTTCATCCTTCATCACCATTAAAGTTCTTCCAAGGTAAAAATCACCAAATTTTCATAGAAAACCTTAGTTATATCAAGTTACTCACAACCTAACAAGCTTAGATTTTAAGTTACATTGAACGGGGGTGTTGAGAGTCGTTGGATGAAAAAAAGGTGAGAGGTATTTGGTATAGAGGTTGAAGGTTGAAGAAGAAAAACTCCTAAAACCAACGATAGGTATTTGTGAGCAAGGATGACTTTTCCTAGATCCTAAGTTTTGACATGTGACTTGCACTAATCTTGTCGTGGTTGGCTATTTAAGGTGCATAATAGCCTTTTAGATAAGTATGGTGGGATTTACATAGACCAGGTAAAATTTATTTGCTTTCAAATCTCTGTTGTGTTAGGACAATCTCGAAACACATGCTCTAGAGATTCTGCTCCATTAACACATTTAGGGCAATTAGCAAAACCAACTAGTCTTCTATAGTGTAGATTGCTTAAAGTAGGCAGAAAATTTAGAGAACTTCTACAATTTGTAATTTTAATTTTGGAGGGTCGGTCCAGTGACCGCAAATTTTTTTGTAAAGAGTGGTATAATTGGTTGGATTCTCAGTAGGCGTAAACTTTTGTAACCCTTGTAAAAGTAGTTTGTGTGTGTTGTGGACAAAGTACTCACTCGTTGCCTCTCCTCGCCATACAAAGTGATCTTTATGTGGGATACGCAAAAGGGGAATACGGATGAATCTCTCTGCATCAGTCTCATTAAAGGTACCTTTTTATTAGCTCTACTTTCCACCTCATTGTATTGGGGTTAATTAGCTCAACTACTGTGTTTATACCTGAATTGTTAACAACATGTTGTACTTTGAAATCCACATTTCCAAGCACCCATGTGTCATCCCAAATCAAGACTTTTGTACCATTACTAATCCACCAACATAGCCCTGCCTTAAGAAGGCCCTTTGCAGCCCACAAACAATTTCAGGTATAAGAAGGTAGATTTCCTAACATTGAATTTAAGAAATCAGCCACCCTATTATACTTGGCCTTTAACTTATGAGAGAGTAAAGAATTTGGGTAACAAATCAAATGCCATCCCTACTTTGCCAACAACGCCACATTGAATTTAGATAAACTCCTAAAACCCATACCCCTATCTTCTTTAAGAGTATACATATTACACCATTCACACCAGTGCATCCCATGCTTTCCTTGACTTTTTTGCAACAAAAAATTCCCAATAATGTTTTCCAACTCCAAACAAAAAATTTTCAGCATTAAAAAGCATAACATCGAGTACGTGGGAATTGCTTGTAAGATTGATTTGATAAATACTTCTTTACCCCCTTGTGAGAGATGTTTGATGCTCCAACTGCTAAGTTTGTTTTTCATCTGATCCTTCAATCCTTGAAAAGCTAATATTTTACCCCGACCCACCATATTCGGTAACCCCATGTACTTCTTCGGATCTTTTGAGCTTCTAACACTAAGAATCTAGGAGACAAGCAGTTTATTCTGATCAGTAACATTAGAACTGAAAAAGGCAGTTGATTTTTCAAAATTAACACTTTGACCCGAGCAAGCTTCATATTCACGAAGAATGTTTTTAATGATAGATGCCGCCCTTTTATTTGCCTCTCCAAAAGGAATACAATCATTCGCAAATATCAAATGTGAAACCTGAGGTCCTCTCCGATATACTTTTGCACTCTTGAGTAATCCATCTTCCCTTGCTAATCTGATAAGAGCTGAAAAGCCTTCATGACACAACAAAAATAAATATGGACTCAATGGGTCACCTTGCCGTAGTCCTCTAGTAGGTTTGAAACTCGTTTCTATTTCTCCATTAATGATGATAGAATATGACACTGAACTAATATAGTGCATTATGAGCTCAACCTAAGAACTTGCTAACCCCATTTTGAACATCATATTTTTTAAGAACGGTTATTCTACACGATCGTAAGCCTTACTCATGTCCAATTTTAGAGCTAGAAAACCCTTCCTCGTCCTTTTTTTTGTAAGCATGTAGCATCTCGTAAGCCAAAAGAACATTATCGATGATTAACCTGCTCAGCACAAAAGCACTTTGCGCTTCATCAATACAACATTCAAGTACTTTTTGAAGGCGATTAGCAACTATTTTTGCAATTATTTTGTAGATCGCCATGCAAAGGCTTATAAGACGGAAATTTGTGAGATTAGTAGGGTGGGCAACTTTTGAAATTAACATAATATTGATTCTATTAAGATCCTCTAGTGAATTTTAAGAATATCGACGCAGAACAAATAGGCTTTCTTACCAACAATATCTCAAAATTTTTGGAAAAAGAGAGTTGGTAAGCCATTTGCCCCTGAAGCCTTTGTTGGACCTATTCTATTCAGAGCTTCGATAATTTCCTCTTCCGTATAATCTGTAGTCAACTCATTATTCATGGTATTTGAAATACACCTTGCCACTCCCGATGACACGTGATCAAGATTGCCTATGCCTCTTCTTGTGAAAAGATTCATAAAATAGGCTTTAGCAACACTGATTTCTTGCATTTTGACTTTTGCATTATGATGTTTGAAATTAAGGGGGAAAAAAGGGAAAGAGTTTCCAGCCCATGCTGAATGTTTAGTTCGGAAAATATGGCCTAAATTGGCCCAAATTGCTTTTTATTCATTGATTTATTTTATAAAAAAATTGAATTTTTTTCCAAATTTTATTTTGATATTCATAAGAAAATGATATTGTACAATCTATCCGTAGGGGGGTTGAGATGTGACTATGTGAGATTAAAATATCGGTTCATATTTATATTTGGGAATTTCAAATACTAATAAAGGCTTATAATAAGAAAAATAATATTAACATGAATGTGGTTTAAACTTTATAAAAGAATTTCATTACGAGAGGTAATTTTCTTTTTATTTCTCGAAAATGAAAAACATTCAACAAAAATATGATTGGTTGAAAATGTAAAATATAAAATTTTGCAAAATAAAATATGTATAAATTAGAGAATAATATAACATCGCTTTCATTGTTTTAACTACAAATAATTTGCAAAATTGAAAAGGATGAAAGCAATGATTTTTAACTTTAAATTAATTGCGTTTAAAAAAACTTCAAATGAATTGCTCTGATTTAAATTTATATAAATTAAGATAGTCAAGACCATACTGGTACCGATACCAGTTCCAACATATTTTAGTATATCATTTTAGGTTTATCGATATTTTTAAATATTTCTATCACATATATATTTATAATCTAATTTTAATTTTTAATAAAATATATATTATTTTGATAAAAATAAATTATAAATTATATATACATGTAAATATATCTAAATTATATTCTTATAAATATATTTTACATATAAGTTTTAAAATTGTTAAACAGATTTAATAATTTAATTTAATAACTATTAATTTTAAATGTAATTATAAAAAGATTAAAATGATTAAGAATTTTTTTTAAAAAAAATTTGTACCAACCGATATGCTTCGATATTGGCCAAAACATACCAAAATTTTAACCGGAATGGAACATAAAAAACTTGAGATCGATTTAGGACCAAAATAGTAAGTTTGGACCAATATAGTCGGTATCAATATAGTATACAAACACAAAAACTAGAGGTGAGCGTTCGATCGAATCGAATTGAATTGAATGAAAAAAATTTGAATTAATCGAGTTGACTAATCATATTTTATCATCCTAATTTGATTTGAAATTTTCTCGAATCAAGTCGAGTGAGATGGAATTCGAATCGAATCGAATCGAATATATTTGTTCGAGTTAAATTTTAAAAAATAATTTTTGGTCCTTGCAACCATTGTCACCCATCGTAATAAAATTTGTCCACCTTAACCAAAATTTTTTATTAACTTTTATCACCAAATAATTTATTTATTAATCTTTTATATCTGGGTTAGCTTCTTTGCTTGTTTAGTTCTTTCAATTACCTTGATTCTTGTCACTATGTAATTTGGAATTAAAAAATATTAAATGTAAAAATATGATTTTTAATAAAAGTTATTTTAAAGATAAAATGTGAAATTGATACCAATATAAAATTTTAACACGAATATTTTATGGCATAATTAATAATTCAATTTTAATATAAATATTTAATATGACTAAACAATTCAATAATATAAATAATATAAAATGTGAAATTTAATTTAATAATATAAATAGTAGATAAAATAAAATTATTACTATTTATGTTTAGTTATTTTTTGGATAATTTTAATTTTTATTTGAGAGTAAAGGGTGAGAAGTAAAAGTTTAGGAAGAAAATAAAAGTTTTGGAGAATAAAAGTTTGAGGGAAAATAAATAGAGAGTGTAAAATTTAATTTGAAGGGAAAATATTAAAAAAAATTAGAGGAGGGATGGGTTTAAGGTAGATGGGAGGTGAGATGGAAAAGGAGTAAAAATTTTAAGGGAAAAGTAGGAGTGACTAAAAATTTTGGGGGAAAATAAAAAGTTTTGAGGGTTTTGGGAGTAAATTTTGAGAAAAAAATAAATGGAAGAGTAAAATTTTGGTAGGAAATGGATTTTGGATAGATTGGGGGATTGGGATGGGAGGAGAGTAAAAGTTTTGGGGAAAGTGGGAATGAGTAAAAGTTTTGAGGGAAAAGCAAAAAGTTTTGAGAGTTTGGGGTAAAAATATAAAATATTATAGTTTGATATTCGAATTATTAGAATCATTCGAGTTATTCGAATTCGAAAACTCAACTCGATTTGAACTTGAAATTCGAAAAAAAAATCGAATTGACTCGAATAACTCGATTCGTTTAACTCGAAATTCGAATTTTTTTCAATTTTTTCGAGTCGAATCGAATTTTGCTCACTCCTAACAAAAACTCATAAAATTGCAAAATATTAAGAAATAGTTGTTGTAGATTTTTGTGTTTTTGTTAAAATGTTTGAGGAATTTAATAAATTTGAAATTTAATATTGTATTCTTTTCATATCTAAAACCGAGGAAGAAAACTAAAGAAGCAGAAAAGGGATGAAGTATAAAGGGAGGACAACATATATAATTAGGAAAAGAGAAACAAGGAAGATGGTGTCAAGTAGGAAAGCAAAACCAAATGCTTAGAATTTGAAAAAGGAATGATTCTTTTAGGAAACCCAGAAAGGAATATAGCATGTTAATTAAGCAACTGTTTCTCATATAAGTAAGCATGTTAATCGACTTTATGCATATATGTATTCAACCTGTCTTCCTTTACTTCACAAACAAACAGTACTATTTCTTTCAAAACTTGCTTAATATTTTTGTGTCTTTTGCAATATGTCCCGTTCTTACCAAGATTTAGAGCCTGATTGCCAATACAAAGAAGGAGAAGCTCAGGACATTATCGAGTTTCATGTCAAACGTAATTTAATATATATATATATTGCATGCCTTTGTTTAACTCTCTTCGTTTGTTTTTCAATGTTACATTTCATCCTTTCTATTCTATTTTATCAGATTTTAGAAAGGACCAGCTGAAAGTTCACTTCGGCAGCAACAACGTCCTAACCGTTTCCGGCGAACGGCCCCTCGAAGGAAGTAAATGGACCCGATTCCGCAAGGAATTCACCATTCCCAAAGACTGCAAAGCGAACGAAATCCGTGCAAGGTTCAGTTCCGGTTTTCTTTATATAACAATACCAAAGAAAATCGCTTATTCGCAACAGGATTCACTTACACCAATGCAGCGTGGGGAGTCAGCATCGTCGTTGCCACCGGTTGAAGACAAAGGAAAATTAAAGCAAGAGAACAACATTAGCCAAAGTAGAGAGGCTGCCGGCGAGGGTACTACAGGTGCCCCTACCGAGAATGCTATATCGCCCCAAGCTCGCCCCAAATGGTTTATTTCAAAGCTTAAAATGGAGAGCAAAACAGCAATGAAGATCGGGGCAAGTTTGACAATGGCGGCACTGCTGTTTATTGTGTTGTTTTATGCATCCAAGCTTTATGATCCCATGATTATGAATGTTTAGCACTACCCAAATCCTTTGAATTGATTTTTCCATGTAATTGATGCAAAACAATCTGTGATTGCTCAATGGAACAAAGCTCAAATTAAATTAAATGGATTATCTTAACATGTTAATTCGCCTCACAATCATTTATTGTTTTGTATTGGTTTGCATTATGAAAAGTTGTCAATAATGGAAGGCAGTCGGGATTAAAGTCTTTTATTGTACACCTTAATCATCAAAACTTGAATTCTCGAAAATTTTAATGGAATCCTTTAATTGTAAGAGGGACGTACGATGGATCTTCCAAAAACTTAAAACATTACAACTTTGAAATGTTGAAAACTTGTCATTACTTTTTTTTTTTTCATTGAAAAGGAAACCATTTTGATTTCAACATATGAATTTAGGTTGACGTGAGTGTGTTTTTCTTAAATATTTTATGGTGGATTTGTTATGTTGTTTCTTTCTAAAATTAAAATTAAAATTTTTTTTATGGATGTAACCAATACTTATCTATACGTTAACCTGAGATTGTATTAAATATAATTATTATTTATTTATATTTAGATTGCTTTAGTGGTATGTGTCAACTGGATACTAATTTAATATAAAGTAGTTTTATTTTTGAGCGATGGACGGAGTGAATATGTATTAGTAAATTATTATTAATTTTAAAATAGATTAAAAAGTTGAAGCATATATTCTATGCTATTTATCATAAATTAAAAGCTACCTAATGGTCATAACTATGAAATGCATTTTGGGAAATGGAATCAAATAAAAATATTTTAATTTTTTTCATCTAATCAACTACAGTTTCCAAGTTATGTTCAGCAATTTTATATTTTGTTTATTTGTCTTGTGTTTCTATTTTATAATAAATCTTGATTCGGTTTTTATTTGATTTTATATAATATTTAATAACAATATAATTTAAAATTCATATAGCATAGTTATAAATATTATATATCATGCAAAATATAATTACATTAACTAAATTATACAATAAATTGAGCATTTATTAAATTAAGAATTAAAATAGCATCACAATCAAAAACTAAATTTAAAGCTTATAAAGTTATCTTTAATTTAAAATAAAATTAAAAATATATCATAGAAAATGACTTAAATATAATAATGTAAATAGAATAAGATATTAAAACAAAATTACATGAACGAAATAAGGAATTAAAGTATTAAACAGAAACATGTAAAAATATAATCAAACCTAAAATAAAATAAAAATAAAAATCTAGATATGGATATCTACTCTTATGGGAAGTTTCATCATTAGTCAAGCCTTTAATGACTTTTGATTAGAGGTGTTCATGGGTCGGGTTCAACTAAAAATTCAGGCCTATTTATTAGGCTCGGGCTCGGCCCGACCTGAAAGATAGACTTAAAATTTTACCCAAGCAAGACTCGGATAAAAACGCTAAAGCTTAGGCCCGACTCGGCCCGCCAATATTAATTTTTATATAATTTTTAAATATATATAATATATCAAAAATACTAAAAACATCAAAATAAATATTCCCCAACAAATTGAAAATAAATTTTAAAAAATATGTAGACTTAAATAACACTAAGATAAATGTAACTTAACAAGCAAATGCTTCTAAAATAATAACAAAATTAACAAATGACTTTAAAATAATAACAAAATTAATAATAAAATAAGTTTTATACAATATCTAAATAATAACAACAAAATAGTAGCAACATAATAGTAAAATGGTAGCAAAATAGGGAAAAAATAATAAAAAATAATATTAAAAAAAGAGTAATTTTTTTGTCATTTAGTGAATTCGGGTCGGGTCGGGTCGGAGTCATGACAAAAAATGCCTTACTCGAGGCCTAGCCCATTTTTTAAACGGACCTTATTTTTTTATCTAAGCCCATTTTCGCGCCTATATTTTTACTAAAACCTTCATACATTTTGAATGAGCCTTCAAGTCGAGCCAGATGACATGACCATATGATCAGGTCTACTTTTGACTCCTCTACTTTTTTGCATTTTCACTTTTCTCTTTATTTTATTTTTTCTAAAACTCTTCCTTTCCCCCAAAAAACCAATCTGCAACATCATCTTTGACCAATAATGTATTCGACCAACATGAAGTTGGCTTCTTTTTGTCGATTTCATAATGGTTCTTCCCAAAATCAAACCAAAATCTAATAAAACTTTTTAAAAAGTTAAAAATGACGGTATTCCATGCAAAGGGAAAAAATTGTAAAAGGAAATCTAATACGTTTTCTTTTTCTTGTTGCTCATGTGTATTTCCTACTCCAACTACACTTCACTTGTAGATAATAAAAAAAAAAAAAAAAAACAGTAGGAATTAGTGTGCTGCACATAATTATAGGCACAGGAAAGAGAGTTTCATAATTGGAAGATATCATAACGCTGAGAATTTTAGTAGCTTAAATCTTTATCCTATTATTTTAACAACAACTAATAGCTACAAGATGATATCTAACAAAAAATAAAAATAAAAAGTCAATTATGAGTCTTTTTAATTATAATTGATTATAAAATATAATTTAAATTTGGTATGTATTACCCAATTATGCTATTTACATTATTTATAAGATATTTTTTATAATTTCTAGGAACATATTTTACTGTTTAAATTACATTTTAAATAGTTTTAATATATATGATGTGATTCTGATTTATTTTTAAAAACAAATTTGGACATTTAATTATTTCCATACTTAGAAGGAACCAAAAAAGTAATTTGAATTTAAAAGTAGACGGGAATTAATTTTGTTTTTTTCTTGCATTGGGAAAATTTTTATTTAAAATGGAAAATAATTAATCAAATTGATTTAAAGGGTTTGATTATTTTTTACAGTGACGGCTATTTTGATTGAAAAGTATGATGATTTTATTGTAGGTGTAAAAATAAAAATTGAATATATGATGTTTTATAACACATGGCAATAATTAATTTAAACAAAATATAGTAGGGATTATTGTCATATAATCCTTTTATATAAAACCTTTTTCATATTAAAAATATCATTCTCGTATGATTATAATTACTGAATATTATATACAATCAGTCCTCTCTATAAAAATCACTCACTAAAATAGTATTTTACTATAACAATTAAATTTCTAGAAGAACTAGTTTTTTTTATGTTTTATTTTAACTCTCTATAATAACTTTTCACTTATAACAATAACATCCATAGTTATGATATAAGTTTTTATTAAATTAATTCTCTATAACAACATATGGTCTGAATTTTAAGTAAATTTATAATTATTTCATATAAGCAAGCTTATTAATTATCATTTATTAAATGAAAATTATTATAATGATTATTTCAATAAAATGATTAAATACGTGAAGAAATTTATTAATCATATTTTATTAAATGAAATTATCATTAATGAGTGGAACTAAAATACTAATTTAATAAGCTATTAATTTCCTAATTAAATATTCTACTATGGATTTGGAAAATTATAAACTTAAAAATTGGTTACTTGAATTTAGTAACCGACATGCTATTTCTTCTTTGCATGTGTTTCGCTAAATAATTTCTTAATTCATTTCGAAATAAACCTCTAATTCTTATGCTTAGTTTATTTAAATAATCGGGTGACTCATGAATAACTATTTCTTACTTGATCGATAAATATTTTGTAGAATTGAAAATGTTATGGCTTAGTCAATATTTCATATAAATTGTTGGCTCTTTTGAACTTGCCTAATGAAAGTACTCATTTTAATAAATAAATAAGTAATCTGTTAATGGCTTTGTTAAGAGCGAAACATCGGAAATGTGACCAAATTGAGTAACCGGGGTGAGGTGCTTGGGTTGTCATCTCATTTCGCGTCAAAAGATTTGGTGACGAACCAAAACTTATAACACTCCACTGATCAAGTTGCCTTGAGAAAAAAGAAATAAATCGATTAGGGACGAGTGAAATTGAGTAACCGAAATGAGGTCCTTAGATTGTTATCTCATTTAATGTCAAAAGATTTGACTATGCCTCAAATTCGTTCTCAAAAAGAAAAAAAAAGTAAAGTTGAGTATCCGTGGTGAGATGCTTGGGTTGTACCTCATTTCGCGTCAAAAGACTTAACTATGTCACAAACATATTTGAAAAAAAGAGATAAAAAGGAAAAATACTAAAAGTATATATTGAGTATTATTGTTTCGGAAATTTGATTGAGCATAAATTTAGTAAAGTAGTTGAATTTGATTGTTCAAGATTTTATAAAATGCTTATAGGTTGAGTTTAGCAATTGTCAAATTTTTTATTCACCTAATTGTTTGTATTATGCTTGACTGAGGAAGGGGGTTTGATTTCGAAAGGGATTATCAAATGATTTTTAGTAGACGTCATACTTGAGGAAAAACATCGACTAAGTAGGGGGAATTTGATAGCAAGATAAATTCGTATTTTTAATACATTTATTTTTGGCTAATTATCGAATAAGATGATTCTAAACTTGGGTTTTTCTTTTCATGAATGAAATTGGTGTACCAAAATTCAAATTCATACCAAAAAGAGGCTAAATTGGAACAAAAAGCAAAGAAGAGGGCTAGATTGAAATGTTGAAGATTTAAAGTTGGTTGGATAAAGATTGAAGGGTTGAAGATTAAAAAAAAAAAAAAGTGGCTGGATGAAGATCAAATTATTTTTGATATTGTTAAATTTTGTAATTAGTTTAAATTTGATTTTTAAATTTTGATTTATCTAGTGATAATGTTTAGGAAAAATCTAGCTAAGTTTTAACATTAGAAGTATGTATAAATACCTGGTGGCTACAACCACTGGGTCGACTTGGCTTTTGAATAAAAACAATTCCTTTATTTTTGTTCCCTTCATCTCTACGTCGGTGGTTCCTTTTGGCATATTGCCATTATTTATCCAATTCAACATTTTGGGCAATTTGCTTCCTAAGCCCCTTTCACCTATTCCATTAAAAATCATTTTCATACTACATCTAAGCATGATTAATTTTGTGTATAACTAATCCCCTTTGGCCTTAGCCCGATAAATGCTCCAACGAAACAATCGTGAGATATGAACCCATTGTAAAATCTCTTGTAACACCCCGAATTTTGGGCTTAAAGTTTTGAGGTTTGTAGGTAGGGTCAGCGAGAAGGCTCCGCTATTATGTTTAGTTGCGCATTTTAGTGTAAGAATGAGCCTGCTAGTTTGAGTGGTAAGAGTTAGTGTGTTGAAGGTTCCGGGTTCGAGTCCTTGTGTGCGCTTTTTGAGTGAATTTTCTTTTTAGTTTTATTTTGCTACTTATTTTATTCTATTAGTTTTGTTTATTATTATATTTTTATTATAATTATTTTAATTCTTCAAGGCACGTCCCTTTTTGTTTTTATTTTGTTTCTTTTCTTTTCCGTTTGGCTTTTCTTTTTGCTTCTTTTCTTGAACTTTCGAAAATGGTGGTGTGTGATTTCGGAAGAGTCGTTTCCTCGTCACCAAGTCAGTGCCAAAACGTCGTAGATCACAAAACAGGTGTGGGTTTCTAACCTTTTCTATTTTATTTGCGAATTCTAATTCGACTTTACTAAAATTTTACTATGGATGTGATATCATTATTTCATGCTTGGAATGTGTATGGTTTTGTATAATTTTGATCTAACGAGGATCGGGAAGTGCTTTGTGGCTGAAAGCACATTTTTCGGGGCTATTTTAGGGTGGTTTCGTAACCACACAGGCGTCCACATGGGCGTGTGACGACTCACACGGCTGTGTACATTTGGGAATTAAGGTTCAGGGCGAAATTTGGGTGCCACATGGCCTGGCCTCACGGTCGTGTGGCTGATTTGGGGGTTTTGTCAATTTTCACACGGCTGTGCCCTCGGGGTACATAGGCGTGTGTGATTGGGAATTAGGGATTTAGATTTTTGGTGCCACACGGATTGGCTACACGAACGTGTGACTGATTTGGGGATTTAGGGATCCCACACAGGCGTGTGTTGCAGGCACCTAACGTGTGAGACCTCACACTGCAGTCGTTCCGCCTGCACTCTAATTTAGAAAATTTGGATGATGAGTTACACGGCTGTTCAAGACGGCCGTGTTGTAACACCCTAACCCGTAAATCGCCGGATTAGGGTTACAAGGCATTACCAAACATAGCATGAGGTCATAACAATTATTTTACATTCATACACCCTATTTGAATGCAACATGATTAATACACTTCCATGGCATGTTTAAACAACATCGTACATATCTTAAAAACCATTATCCAAATTCATTTATAAGCATTACATAACTAATAATGAATGTTACCATTCAATTGGTCCTTAAATCACATTGACCGAATATACACATGTTCTTTATTAACCTACTAAACAATTTAGCAATTATCAAAAGCTAAACATATATATATATATATATATATTTATATATATATTTATTTATTAAGAGTTTTGCTTATTCAATTCATAATATATCAATATTATACATTCCAAATACTATACCTATAATTTCATCACTTAACCGAATATACCATCCAAGATTTAAAATAATTTCTAAGTTGATTTGTATCTTACATTATGCATTTCATTAATAAGTATTTATCAACCATAACACAAGCATATTCAAACACTACAACTATCATCTTACCAAAAGACTAATTACAATATATATATAAACCTAACATGACTTTATATCACTATCAAACTCATGGCTAAGTAGAACATACACACATTCTATAACTAGAGTTACTCAAACATTAGATCATTCGTGATAAATCCAAGCCATTTTCGCATGGCTTATTTATACAATTCAAATTATCATTCAAGCATTAAACTAGCCTATACATGCCTTAAGATTTTACGTCCAAACTTTAAAAGTACCAATATGAGTTGATAGTGTGGTTGACTTTGCTGACGATTTCTCGAGCCCGTATCAAGACCAAAATCTATAAAACAGAACATTGAACCACACAGAATAAGCTTACTAGCTTAGTAAGTCTCAAGCAAATAATAATATAACACTCAAACCCTTAAACATTTTATTCTTTAAACTTATGACATTGAATATAAATATTTCCATAAATAAATTTATGTAGGGCCGAATACTAACAGTTCATTAACCTAAGCATTTACACTTCATTACCATAATTCTGTAACTCATCGAACCGTAGTATAGACATATATTACATGAATCACATGCTCCAAGTCACATAGGGACAACATCCATATCAACTATATTATCACATTCAAAGTCTTTTCACTCTTAGCATTTCTACTTGTAACCGAACCTCCCAAAATAGTACATTTAAGCTCAAATTCTATCTTATACCATTTATACACATCGATCAATAAGCTCAATCACACATAGCACCATTCTTAACATAATATTTCAACTCAAGTAACATTAATCACAACTTACCTTATTTCTGATTAATTTAATGAGACTTAAGCATACCTGAGTTAAACATATAGTCTATCATTGCCGAACTCCAATACCTCATTTAACTTAACATTTATCACTATTTTGCCTTTAACAAATAAATTACCATTTCGGCATAAGGTTCAAATGGAAAATATCAACTTTCAACCATCTACTCATTACATATGCATATCATTCAATAAGGCCACATAAATGAACATATATACACTTGTCCATTCAACATTTCATATATCCAAGTATTCAATATCAATGTAATAACAATATGACCACATAACCAAAAGTCCGAATATATATATGTATATATATGGTCTTTAGTCACATTCTTGCCCAACGAAATTCACATATATGCTTATCTATTTGATCGAACATAGAAACTCAATTAAATAACTCATAGGCACTTACCTGTATGGCCGAATATAAATAACTTGTATTATCAACATACTTACTCAATAAACACATCATGATGTAGTCTCATAAACCACAAGTTGATATTTCATCACTGGTATAAAACCTACTAGGCACGAAGCCCGAATATATCACCGGCACTAAGCACTAAGCGCACTAAGCTAGGCACGAAGCTTGAATATATCATAGGCACTAAGCTCGCTAGGCATGAAGCTTGAATATATCACCGCACTAAGCTGCTAGCACTAAGCTGCTAGGCACGAAGCTTGAATATATCACCCAAGACTAAGCTCTGCTAGGCATTTAGCAGATAAATAACAAAGACGAGGCCTACTAGGCTTAAAGCCGAAATAACCACATAATTAATCCAATCTTTCAATACACATATTTAAATACTAATTTCACTAACACATTATATATATCTCATATTACTTTCACATATCATATCAAATACAATTATTCATATCACATTTACAAAATGTATATTCAATCAAATTCAACACTTTTACGTTCGGCTAACTCATAGTTTTATACTCAAGATTATCAAATATCATTATTTAATATATTCATAATTAACTCTTTAATAGATATTTGCTTAAGGACTTACCTCGATTGACCACGAATGACTTAAATCGGCTATTTCAAAACCTTCGTCTTTCCCCGATTCAAATCGATTTTCTTTGCTCTTGATAACATATTTAAAATAAGCTTATTCAAGTACATTTCATCTCAATTTGGTCCCAAAATACATAAATGGGAAAATTACCATTTTACCCCTATTATTTCACATTTTTACAATTTAGTCCTATTTGCTTAAAACACAAAATACACACAATTTGAATAAATACCGTAAGGGCCGAATATCTATAGCATTCATACAAATCCATACATTTCATTTATTTCACATTTAAGTCCCTCTAAAATTTAATTTTCACAATTTAGCCCTAATTATTTAAATTTATCAAAAATTCAAGAACAAAATGTGTTCATCTAGCACCTATCTTTCATTTAACATCAATAACCATCAAAAAGCTTAAAATATCATCAATGGCATATCGTACAAACATTATCAATTCACAAAATTAGTACATGGGTTTGATAGTTTTCGAAGCAACGATTACAAAAGCGTAAAATTATCAAAAAGAACTCAATTACTAACCTTAATTTAACATGCAAGTGTCGAATGTTTTGAGAGCTTAAACTTCCTTCTTTTCTCTTTTGTTTGGTTGAAGAAAGATGAACATGCATGTGTTCTCTTTCTTTTATGTTTTATTTATTTTATGATTATAATATTATTATAATATATTATAACATAACATATAATTTAAACATATAATTTCATTATGAAAATTACATGTTGCCGTCCACTATCCCATTAAAAATGGAAAATTTTAAACATAGGTCCTCCCTTATATAAAGACATATTAATTTAACCACTCAATCAAGCAATAAGGCTACTTTTACCACTTATGCGATTTAGTCCTTTTTGTTAAATTGAACATACAAACGATAGAATTTTTCTACGAAACTTTCACAGACATTAATTCACTTATAATAAACACGAAATATAGTATTTAAATATTTCTTGGACTCGAATTCGTGGTCCCGAAACCATCGTTTCGATTAGGGTCAAATTCGGTCTGTTACAACTCTCCCCCTTAGGGATTTTCGTCCCCGAAAATCTTTCCGCTAAACAATTTCAAATATTGTTATCTTATTGAATCTTCAGGCTGCCATTTCTTATTTCTCAACTCCTTTATTTCACGGCTAAGATATGGATCAGCTCTCTTCATATGTCATATTAGATCGGATCTCAAATTCTATATCTTTTCGTTTCAAGTCTATAAAGGACTTTTGACGATCAAATACTGCTTTCAACCAATCTCTGATCAATTTCACTTCCTGTTCTGTATCCTTTATCAAATCAACCCCGTGTAACTTATTCTCACTGAGTTCAGTCTAATACAGAGGTGTACAATTTTTACGTCCGTACAAATCTTCATACGGTGCCATTTTGATATTCATCTGAAAACCACAATTATACAAAATTTTTAATCAATGGTAGATACTGTTCCCATGAGCCTTAAAACTCTAATACGCAGCACCTTAGTATATCTTTAAGAATCTGAATAGTTTGTTCAGATTGATCATCTGTTTGCAAATGAAAGGCTGTACTAATCCAGATGAAACTTGATGTTCGGATTTCGTTTGTTGACAGACTAAACATTTTAAAACCAAATCAGAAATGTTTCGTTCCATACCAAACCACCCGTAGTGTTGCTACAAATTATGATACATTTTAGTACTTCCCAGATGAACAGTTAAACGACTATTATGTACTTCATTCACATCGATGGAATTTACTCTGAATTTCTCGAAATACAATCATGATCCTGGAATCTCAGACAATCATCAAAAATTTTGAAATTCAGACTCGGAATTCACTTCACTCTGAGCTTGATTCACTAACAATTTATTATCAAATTTCTGAGCTTTATATATATATGTTGTAAAAACATCGGTTCTGCTCTCAATTCCTTTATTACAAAACTATCATAAGACAAGTCCAACTCAGTATTCAAAGCCTGTAATGCAACGATGATTTTCTATTCAGACCATTAGTCACAACATTTGTTTTACCCGAATGATAATCTAACAATAGCTCATATTTTTTTTTCAATATCTCAAGCCATCTTCTCTGATTCAGGTTCAAATCTTTTTGAGTCACCAATTATTTTTAAACTTTATGATCTGAATAGACATGACATTTCTCCCCGAACAAGTAATAACGCCAAATCTTCATCGCGAATATAATAGCTGCTAATTCCAGATTATGAGTTGGATAATTTCTTTCATGAGACTTTAACTGTCTCGAAGCATAAGCTACTACCTTACCTTCTTGCATTAAAATGCAACCCAAACCATTCAAAAAGCATCACTATACACAATGAATTCTTTACCCGATTCAGGCTGAATTAACACTAGAGCTTCAGTCAAAAGAGCTTTCAACTCTTTCAACTCAGTAGGTTCCATTCGATACAGAGCTATCGAGATCGGAGTCGTCCCCGGTATTAGTTCAATGCCAAACTCAATTTCTCGTACTGGTGGTAAACTCGGTAATTCTTCAAGAAACACATTTAGGTATTCATCCACAACCGGTACGGATTCAATCTATTTTTTTTAAACACTTTATTATCCAGTACATAGGCCAAACAGGCTTTGCATCCTTTTTTTTTTACATACTTTTGGGCTAGCATCGATGATATTACTGTAGGTAACCCATTTAGATCATTAGATTCAACTCGAATGCTCTCACCATTTTGACATCTCAAATCAATAATCTTTCTTTTGCAATTCACCACTGCATCATGCAAAGTTAACCAGTCCATTCCCAAAATTATATCAAACTCATCGAAGGGCAACAGCATTAAATCGACTGGGAAGCAAAAATTTTGAATCATCAACGGGCAACCTTTACACTCTGTATTAACAAATACACATCTACCCAAAGGGTTAGACACATGAATCACAAACTCAGTAGACTCAACTGGCAGAGTCTTACCGAATACTAGAGTTTTACACACATATGGATGGGTTGAACCAGGATTAATCAATGCAATCACAGTAGTATCATAAATGGTGGAAGTACCGGTAATGACATCTGGAGAAGAAACATCCTCTCTGGTCCTTATAGCACAAGCTCTAGCTGGTGCTTGAGCCTCTTACCGAACTGCAGTATCTTTCGTTCCTCCCTGACTGCCACCTACATTCCCAGAATGTCTGGGTGGTCTACCTCGTGCTAACGCGTTGTTCGGTTTAGTGTTCTGAGCCGTATTTTGCTCGGCTAACATCGGGCACTCTCGAATGAAGTGATCTGTCAATCCACATTTAAAACAAGTCCGATCCCAGAATCTACAACTCCCAGAATGCCATTTTCCACAATGCTTGCACTCAATCCGATCCTGTTGAACATTGCCAACACTAGCCATCGAAGTGGCTCGAGAACTCACTGGAGGTCGATCTCATCTAGACAGGTCAGGAGTAGTCTTATGTCGGTTAAAGTCATCTCAGAGCTTCTTAGATGTTGAATGGAAAGTTTTACTCAATGATCTTTTACGAGTATCTCTAGCTTCTGTCTCAGCCTTTCTTTTTTCTTTTTCGAGCTCTTCAGCTTTGCAAGCTCGCTGGACCAGTACCACAAACTCTTTAATCTCAAGAATGCCCACAAATAACTTTATGTCTTCATTCAGACCGTCTTCAAATCTTCTGCACATAATAGCTTCAGAAGAAACACACTCTCTAGCATATCTGCTAAGTCTAACAAATTTCCACCCATATTCTGTCAAGGTCATTCGCCCCTGTTTCAATTCAAGAAATTCTTTACTTTTTTTTTGAATCTCTGGCTGATATATTTCTTTCGGAACCCAATCTGAAAGAAGTCTCAAGTCACTTTTTCTTTCGGAACTACTGATACTAGGGCTTTCCACCAATGGTAGGCGAGTTCAAGTAGAGATATAGCACACTTTAGGCATTCCTCTGAAATGCAGGATAACTCATCAAGTACCGAATGGTATTATCAAACCACATTTCGGCTCGCTTCAATTGTCATTATCATCATTAGCTTTAAATTCTTGACCTACATTTTCGACTTTATCAGCAGGAGGCCTACTAGATCTCATCGGATCTATCGTCGAGTCTTGAAGGTATCGAGTTAGATTATTCGGGGTGGAGGTTGTTGTACAACCAGATTATTACGAACAACTGGGTAGACCATTCATTTATCATTTGGTAGAAGGCTTGTTTAGCCTTCCTCGTAACTACCGGCGGTCGAGAGTCTATCGCAGCGATCCGCGTGCACGGTCAGCACTACTACTCTCTACATCATCCGTTACGGCTCTATCGGGATCAAGATCCATTCATAATATAAAACACATTTGAAATGTCAAGTCACCATACTATCAAATATATAATTAAGGCATGTATAGCTAGACTCACACGCTACGGTAGTCCTAGAATCGACTAAATCGTAGCTCGATACTAATAAATGTAACACCCTAACATGTAAACGTCATCGGATTAGGGTCACAAGGCATTACCAAACATAGCATAGGTCATAACAATTATTTTCTGTTCATACAGCCCTATTTGAATGCAACATGATTAATAAACTTCCATGGCATGTTTAAACAACATCGTACATATCTTAAAAACCATTATCCAAATTCATTTATAAGCATTACATAACTAATAATGAATGTTACCATTCAATTGGTCCTTAAATCACATTGACCGAATATACACATGTTCTTTATTAACCTACTAAACAATTTAGCAATTATCAAAAGCTAAACATATATATATATATATTTATATATATATTAATTTATTAAGAGTTTTGCTTATTCAATTCATAATATATCAATATTATACATTCCAAATACTATACCTATAATTTCATCACTTAACCGAATATACCATCCAAGATTTAAAATAATTTCTAAGTTGATTTGTATCTTACATTATGCATTTCATTAATAAGTATTTATCAACCATAACCCAAGCATATTCAAACACTACAACTATCATCTTACCAAAAGACTAATTACAATATATATATAAACCTAACATGACTTTATATCACTATCAAACTCATGGCTAAGTAGAACATACACACATTCTATAACTAGAGTTACTCAAACATTAGATCATTCGTAATAAATCCAAGCCATTTTCACATGGCTTATTTATACAATTCAAATTATCATTCAAACATTAAACTAGCCTATACATGCCTTAAGATTTTACGTCCAAACTTTAAAAGTACCAATATGAGTCGATAGTGTGGTTGACTTTGCTGACGATATATACACTTGTCATTAAACCATCTACTCATTACATATGCATATCATTCAATAAGGCCACATAAATGAACATATATACACTTGTCCATTCAACATTTCATATATCCAAGTATTCAATATCAATGTAATAACAATATGACCACATAACCAAAAGTCCGAATATATATATATATATATGGTCTTTAGTCACATTCTTGCCCAACGAAATTCACATATATGCTTATCTATTTGATCGAACATAGAAACTCAATTAAATAACTCATAGGCACTTACCTGTATGGCAGAATATAAATAACTTGTATTATCAACACACTTACTCAATAAACACATCATGATGTAGTCTCATAAACCACAAGTTGATATTTCATCACTGGTATAAAACCCTGCTAGGCACGAAGCCGAATATATCACCGGCACTAAGCCTGCTAGGCACGAAGCCTGAATATATCACCGGCACTAAGCCTGCTAGGCACGAAGCCTGAATATATCACCGGCACTAAGCCTGCTAGGCACGAAGCCTGAATATATCACCGGCACTAAGCCTGCTAGGCATTTAGCCCGATAAATAACACCGGCACGAGGCCTACTAGGCTTAAAGCCCGAAATAACCACATAATTAATCCAATCTTTCAATACACATATTTAAATACTAATTTCACTAACACATTATATATATCTCATATTACTTTCACATATCATATCAAATACAATTATTCATATCACATTTACAAAATGTATATTCAATCCAATTCAACACTTTTACGTTCGGCTAACTCATAGTTTTATACTCAAGATTATCAAATATCATTATTTAATATATTCATAATTAACTCTTTAATAGATATTTGCTTAAGGACTTACCTCGATTGACCACGAATGACTTAAATCGGCTATTTCAAAACCTTCGTCTTTCCCCGATTCAAATCTGATTTTCTTTACTCTTGATAAAATATTTAAAATAAGCTTATTCAAGTACATTTCATCTCAATTTGGTCCCAAAATACATAAATGGGAAAATTACCATTTTACCCTATTATTTCACATTTTACAATTTAGTCCTATTTGCTTAAAACACAAAATACACACAATTTGAATAAATACCTTAAGGGTAGAATATCTATAGCATTCATACAAATCCATACATTTCATTTATTTCACATTTAAGTCCTCTAAAATTTAATTTTCACAATTTAGCCCCAATTATTTAAATTTATCAAAATTCAAGAATAAAATGTGTTCATCTAGCACCTATCTTTCATTTAACATCAATAACCATCAAAAGCTTAAAATATCATCAATGGCATATCGTACAAACATTATCAATTCACAAAATTAGTACATGGGTTTGATAGTTTTCAAGCAACGATTACAAAAACGTAAAATTATCAAAACCGAACTCAATTACTAACCTTAATTTAACATGCAAGTTTCGAATGTTTTGAGAGCTTAAACTTCCTTCTTTTCTCTTTTGTTTCGGTTGAAGAAAGATGAACATGCATGTGTTCTCTTTCTTTTTATGTTTTATTTATTATATGATTATAATATTATTATAATATATTATAACATAACATATAATTTAAACATATAATTTCATTATGAAAATTACATGTTGCCGTCCACTATCCCATTAAAAATGGACAATTTTAAACATAGGTCCTCTCTTATATAAAGACATATTAATTTAACCACTCAATCAAGCAATAAGGCTACTTTTACCACTTATGCGATTTAGTCCTTTTTGTTAAATTGAACATACAAACGATAGAATTTTTCTACGAAACTTTCACAGACATTAATTCACTTATAATAAACACGAAATATAGTATTTAAATATTTCTTGGACTCGAATTCGTGGTCCCAAAACCACCGTTTCGATTAGGGTCAAATTCGGTCTGTTACACGTGTCCCTGCATCACACAACCATCTACCTATAGCATCCTGATTTTGGGCCTAGTCGGAATAGTGGTTGCGGGACCACAAATCTAACATCAAAAAATTTAATTTATTATTATTTTGATGTCTACAGTATGATACTAAAGTTGTGTGAAATTTTCATAAAGAAATTTCCTCGTTTGAGTTTTCAATTTGATAAAAAAGGACTAAATCGCGTAAGGTGCAAAACTTGAGGTCTAATTGATAAAGGCACTAAATAGCTATAAAATTAAAATTATGAGCACTTGCATGGTAATTATACCAATAGAAAAGTGAGGAGACAAAGGTGGACATGTAGTAGGTGGATTTGGTGAAGTTATTAAAAGGTTAAATTGGTAAATAAGTTAATAGGTATAATAAGACAAAATAGCAAAAGCTACCATCTTTATTTTTCTTCTTCTTCAACCGTAATAGAGGAAAAAAAAGAGAAATGGCAGCCATGGAATGGGTTTCAGTCGGCCAAGCTTTGGAGCTTGATAGGTTAGTAGTTTTTGCCCCGTTTTTAATGATTTCTATGTTTTCGGAGTCGTGGTAACTCAATTTAGCTATTCCGTACCTTCGTTTTCAAAACTGTTAAAGTTTGTGAATTTTTACATTGTTGATAAAGTGTGTATTTTGATAATTGATGATAGAAAATACATCCTTGTTAGATAAACAACATTTGTAAAGTGATTTTGATAGAAATATTGATTAGGGACTAAATTGAGAACTATGATAAATTGTGTGGTAAAAGTGTGAATATGTGAAAAATGTGGGCTTCTGTAGTACCATAAATATTTTACTAGGCATGGGTAGCAAAGAAATTGAATGAATTTCATTTTACGAGCCCAAGGGTAAAAGTGTAAATATGATAAAGTTTAGGGGTAAAAATGTAATTTTACCAAAAATGTGAAATTGGTCTAATTTGAATAGCATGGTGAATAAATAAAATTAAATGTGTTGTTATAGATCAAGAAAGATGAGATTCGAAATTAGATCGGGGGAAAAGTAAGATAATCGAGTAATTGGCTTATTTCGTCGTTCCATACCGAGGTAAGTTTGTATGTTAATAAGCATTAAATTAGTTATGTTTAAATGCTGAACCGATATCATGTCTTATTTCGTATGTTATTATTGGATCATGAATAATATAAAAATTACAAGATTGTATTGAAAGATCAAATTAAGAGAAATGCAGGGCAGAGTATGATTGAATTTCGACATGTGATGAATTGACGATAAAGACCATGGTTGGACCATGGCAATATGTGTGCTAGTGTAAGATCATGTCCGAGACATGGCATCAGAATTGATATGTGTGCTAGTGTAAGACTATGTCTGGGACATATCATCAGCCACGATATGAGAGCTAGTGTAAGACCATGTCTGGGACATGGCATCGACCATGATATGAGAGCAGTAAGACCATGTGTAGGACATAGCATTGGTATGATACATCACGTACAAGTTTTCCTGAGTATCCTTAGTATCCCAAGATATGATCATGTTGAAAGGGTACATGTATGTACGCAAAATTCATGAGTACTGAATTCGATGTATATAGGACATTTGATAAGAATGGAAATGAGTAATTCATACCTATGAAAATGATCTTGTGATGACCTTGTGATGATAGGTCTATACTTATGATGTATAAATAGGTGGTAAATTTGATTGATGATCATGTGTGAGGCTTTTAGGCCAAATTAAATCGAGACATGATAAGTTTAAGTTTCATTGTTGATGTATAGGTTAAAGGGGAAAATAAATGGCATGTAAATATTTGATAATGAATAGCTATTGGAATGGCTAGTTGAAGATATGATTTGGTGTTATGTATGATTAAATGGATGTTAATACAAAGCGAGTAAAATTAGCAATAAAACAATTTTGGACAGCAGCAGTTGTATAACATTGAAAAATCACCAAAAATCGTAGAAATCGAATTAGAGGTTGAATAAGATATGAAATTAAATTTATTGAGCCTAGTTTCACATAGATGAAACAGTGTAAGCAAAAGAATTTCATATTATGAGATGTTTGAACTTTTGTGGGGTAGTGTCAGGATGATTTTGGAATCCCCTATTTTTACTTTGGAAAATCATTAAAAATAGTATAAAAATAATTATGAGTTATAATTTATATTTTTGAAATTATTAATGAATCTATTTTTAAGAGAATCAAATAAGAACATCATCCAAGTCCCGAATGAGGAGATAATTAATTCTTAGTGAAGAAGGGTTGAAACTATCGGACAGCAGAACAGTGATAGCTTTAAAGAATAAAATTTACTTATTGGATAAACTAAAAATTCTAGAAAATTTATGGTAAGGAGATATGTGAGTTTAGTTTCACGAAAAATTAGTGGAACTAAATTTGGAGTTCCGTATCTCAAGACATAAATAATTTAATGACTATGACTAGCGTAGATAGCTTGATATGCTCAAAAGTGAATAGTGGAACTTAGTGCAATTATGATTGTATTATCTTGAGAACTTATTATGAGGACTGTTAAAGTACGTTAATAAATTGCTTATTATTTACATACCAAATTACTAAGCTATATAGCTTACTCTATCTATTTTCCATGTTTATAATGTCCTCAGGCTAGCTCGGGTTAGAGAATGTCGGAGATACAATCACACCATCAAGTGATCACTTTGGGTATTGTTGAGTTCAAGTAGTTGAGTTGTGGCATGTAGAGGAGATTTAATTATGTTGTTAAGTGTCATAGCTGAATTTGTTAAATGTGGGCCTATCTTATTTGATAGATCATTTTGTATAAGGCCATGGATGATGGCCAATATTTGTTATTGTTATATGCATATGATGATGTTTTTCATGAATGTGAAAATTTCCATGGTTGAGCATATGGTGTGTTAATGCATGATTGAGCAAGTTGTATGATTGAATTGATAACGAATGTGATAAGTGTTGTATGTGAACGAAGTGAAGTGTCCATGTTGTGTAAATGTCTTAGTTGTGGTGAATTGGTCATGTATTTATGTGTGGTGGGTGTTACTTAATGTTGTGTATGTTGGTGCAAGTAAGGGTGAGATGTGTCTCTAACTAACTACGATCACAATAATGGCAAGCGCACCTATCGTTTAATAGTATGGTTATGGTAAGACCGGGAATATCGTATCCACAAGGACCAAGAGTACTAGTAATTACTATCGTCTTATTATCTAGCCTGAGAATTAGAGTGATTTCTTTTAAACTAAAATTAATTAAAAGCACGACAGAGAATGAATTGGGAAAATACTTTTAGATAACTATATGAGAGAGGCAATACCCAAGGAAGAATCCACCTAGACTTCACTTGTTACTTTTGATTCATACGATTTATTCACTTGACTTAATTTGTAGAAATCCCTGATTTATGTTAATATCTCTTTCGAGACTAAAAACAACTAACTCTAGGTTGATTAATTGAAATCTCTTTCTAATTAAAACCCTTATTGTCGCATTAACTCGATCTATGGATTCCCTTATTAAATTTGACTCTAATCCGGCAGATTTACGTCATCCTATATCTAGGATTGCATTCAACTCTGCTTAATTGTGTTGATCTACTCTTAAACAGGGACTTTTGCTCCTCTGAATAAGCACATTCGACTTGAATAAATAACCTGAATTATTAAAACAAGAATAAGAACTCACAATTAAGAATAAGAACAAGTATTTATCTTATAAATCAGATAATAATAAGATCTGTCTTAGGTTTCATCCCCTTAGGTATTTAAGGAGTTTAGTTCATACTTATAGAGGAAAACATCTGGAAATAAAGAAAACTACAAAACATAAGAAAACCCAAAAACTTCAAGAGAAATTAATAGGAGATCTTCAGTCTTGATGGAGATCCTTCTTCCAAGCTACTTCCAATGGTTGTCTTTGAGTATTTTCTGCCTTCTACTCTGTGTGTCTCTTTAGGTCCTCCCCTAGGGTGTTTATATAGGCTTTGGAACACTTTTCTTGGCCTACAAGTGGTCTTTTTCGAATGGAATTAGACTTGGGATCGGCAGGGACACGCCCGCGTGACACGTCCGTGTGACACGCCCGTGTTCGATAGCTTAGGTCGTGCTTGAATCTGCTCGCCACACACGACCGTGTGGTTTGCCCGTGTGCTATAGTCCAGGCCATGTTTGATTCTACTCGTAACAACGGCCGTGTTTTATTCTACTCGTAACACACGGCCGTATGGTCTGCCCGTGGGCGAAAGTCCAGGCCGTATTGATTTCTAAGGTAGGCCCATTTTATCCATTTTTGGTCCGTTTATCATTCTTTTCAACTCTCTAAGCTCTCCTGAGTGTAAAACATGAAATTAAAGGATGAGGAGCATCGAATTCATAAATTCTAATGAAAATTCATCCAAAAATAAGCTAAGCATGTGGTCAAATATGTATAAATTATGGTTTATCAGGGTGGCAAAAGGCTTGGTAAATATCCTTATTTTTGTCCACACGGGTAGACACACGGGCGTGTTTCTGGGCCGTGTGTGACACACGGTCTGCCTCATGGGCATGTAGTCCGGCCGTGTGTCCCCTGTACCTTGATTGTGAAATTAAATTCACCACACAGCCTAGCACATGTGTAATAGCCTAGTTTAGACCCTAGTCAGAACAGTGGTTTTGAGACCACAAATTCGAGGTAAAAATGTTAATTTAATGTTGTTTTCTGTGTGAATAGTATGTGACATAGTTTGCGTGAAAATTCTGTGTGATAATTTGATCGTTTGTGTATTGAATTAAGAGAAAGGACTTAATCGAATAAAAGGTAAAAGCTATGTGCTGATTTATAAGTACTTAAGTGTTTTTGTCTTCATAATAGGATGGCCTTATGAGGCAATTAAGCCATTATTAAATATGGTGGATGGCTAAATGACAAATTAGCCTTGATATATATTCGTTTTATATGTTTAATGGAAGGGTAAAATGGTAAATGATGAATTAAGTTATTTTATAACATAATAAAACATTGAAATGGCCATTTTCTATCCATCTTTCCACTGAAAAATAGAGAAGAGAATAGCCATTGAAGATTTGAAAATTTTGGCACTTGTTAAGCTCAATTCAAGACTAATAGAGGAGAGGTTTGGATCGAGATCGAGGCAAAAATAAAGTGCTCGATTAATCAACCGTATCTATAGTTCTACGTTTGACGTAAGTTCGGATATAATACAAGTTGTTAATTTATATCTATGTGATGTGAATTGAATGATAGTTATTGAATTAGAAATGCTACATGTATGATGTTGAGAAATGAGGCACTAAGTGTGCATAATTGAAATTAAGACGGAGTTAAATAGCACTGTGTGTGCGAAGTAATGGAAGCTTTTCTGATTGGCACTATATGTGCGATTTCGAATTAAGTTCAGTTTTGTATCAAGGCACTAAATGTGCAATGTTAATTAAGCTTCGGCTATGATTTGGGCACTAAGTGTGTGATTTAGTTGAAAAGATATCGAGCAGTGATTGTGATATGTATCGAGCATCAGACTGCAAGAACGTTTGTTAACTAGGTGTTGGCAAAGGTATGTTTGAACCTATGTGGTTGATGATAGTTTTAAAGGTTAAGAGAATGGATACTTGAGCATATGGTTGAGATTGATAATGAGCCTAATTGAACAATTTATCTATGTGATGATTCAATTGTGTATGATGTGGTATTATTGAGTAATATGTATTAAATTACGAACTTACTAAGCTTTGAAAAGCTTACTGTGTGATTTGTTTTTTTGCTTTGCAGTGTCAGTAAAGCTAGCTCGGATTTGGGGATCGTCAGCATCTCAATCACACTATCGGCAATCTATTTTGGGGTATTTTGGAAAGATGTACATAGTTAAAATATGGCATGTATAGGCTAGTTAATTGAATCATGTTTAAGATTTGTAAGTAGCCATGAGATGTGGCTAGATATGTGCTAGTTTTTAGCATGAATGACTTTGGTATATATGATGCATCTTTTGGTATGGATTGTGAGTGGAGAAATTGACTTATGGATGGAAATTTTGGTGATGGTATGATGCTAGTATTAACAAGTGAAATTGGGAATGAATTATGCTTGTGATAAGATAAGTTTTGGTATTAAATTTGGTATGAATAGAATTGGTATTGAATGCATGGTTTGAATGATTATTTTGGTATGCTTTTTGGTAGTCATAATTGCATGAGTTATTTTGGTAAATGTTGCTTGTAGGTATGACCTATTTGGGTGGCATTTTTGGTCTTGCTAATGACCTAAAATGTCACACGGCCATGGCACATGGGCGTGCCTAGTTACCGTGGGGTAAAGTCAGTAGCTTGCTTAAGGGTACACGGCCATGGCACATGGGCGTGCCTAGTGACCATGGGGTAAAGCCAGTAGCTTGCTTAAGGGCACACAGCCATGGCACACGGGCGTGCCTAGAAGCCGTGTAAGAAAGTCAGTATATAGTAGTGCACAACCTTAGCACACGGGGGTGCTTGGTAACCGTGTTGCTTTGGCAGATTGACCACGGCCAGGGTACACGGGCGTGCTTGGTGGCCGTGGTGAGGAATTAGGTTCGACCACGGAGAGGACACACGGGTGTGTCTAGCAGCCGTGGAGGGCACATGATTGGCTCCCATGGGCGTGTGTCCCCTATATTTTGGATAAGTTTTTATGTTTCTGAGAACTTTGTCTGTATTTCGATTTAGTCCCGATCCTTCTCTAGCATGTGTTTAAGGTCTTATAGGCCTCAATAAGGGACTATATGTTTATGTTTTGATGTGATATACTAATGATTGACTTTGTTTCGTGAACGGGTTGTTAAATGATTTGATTGTTTGGTAATGCCTCTTAACCCTATTCCGGCAATAGTTTCGGGTTAGGGGTGTTACAACATGGGTGTGTGCCTTGGCCGTGTGACATTAAAGGGTTGATGATGTCAGAAATAGAATGTCAAGGTTTTTACACACGGGCTGAAACACGGATGTGTCACGGCCGTATGAGGGACACAGGCCATGGACACGGGCGTGTGCCAAGCCATGTAAAAATCCCTGTAGGTTCGAAAAGAGAAATAAATCCACACGGGCTAGGGACACGGGCGTGTCCCAATATGCTCAGGTCGTGTGAGCTACACGGTCCTTCAGCATGACCATGTTAAGAGGTCACACAGATGTGTCACTCTTCTACACGGGTGTGTGCCCCTGATTTCAATGATATTTTCTAAAGTTTTTCTTAAGTGCTCGGTTTAGTCCCAAACCATTTTCAAAGTGTGTTTTGGGCCTTGTAGGTCCATATTAGGGACTTTAAGGAAAAGTTTGAAAAGTTTTAAAATTGAACGAAGTTTTATGACTTGGAAATGTATGTTTGCATGTGTTTAAGATAGGTAATGCCTAGTACCCTATCTCGAGATCGGATACGGGTAAGGGGTGTTACATTTAGTGGTATCAGAGCTATGGTTTAGTCGATTTTAGGACTAACCTAGCATGTGTGAGAGAGTCTAGCTATACATGCCAAATTACTACCCGTGATAATGTGATATCTCCCGGCTCTAACGAAATTGTTTTGTTAAGACAGAGATGACTTCCAACCGAGTTGTTTTCAATAATGCTGAAAAATGATATTGAGGTGATTGAAATGTGTTTATGATGAGACGAAAATTAGAAAGGTATGAATAGAAGTTCATGATAAGTATGTGTTAATGTACGAAGTGAGATAACTATGAGTTGAGAAATGTGGAAACGTAAAATAAAATGAAAGTTTATTTGGTGATAAGCCCATCCGTGTTTGCTTGGCATGCATATGATGTTATGTGCTCAACATATTTGATTAAGTGAATATGGTAAGCAAATTTACTCAAATAGACGGAATGTGTGTTTATGTACACTTGCTTGAATAAGTGTAATCAGTATGTTCATATGGTAGAATCTTATGTTTAATTGTTAAATTAGAGATAATATGATGTTTTGTTTTATGTCTTTGTTATTGAACCATGAATATTATAATAGTATGAAAATTGAATTGGAAGATGAAATTGATTAGAATGTAGGAAATGAGTACGATCGTTCAATGAAGAATTGACGGATAAGACCATGGTTAGACCATGGCAAAGTATGGAATGTAAGATCATAGCTGGGCTATGGCATTTTGATTTCGTGTAAGACCATGTCTGGGGCATGGCATTGATGTGAGACTTTGTGTAAGACCATAGTTGGACTATGGCATCAAGTGAACAACGTACTCAAACCCGTAAGGCGTTCTCTAATTTGACAAATGTAGGTAAGTAAAATGGAAGCCAAGTGTTGGAATTTAATTAGATATTAATATTGAGCTTGAGTAATTAAATTCATTGTGTGAAATTGTGGATGATAGAAAACATTCGTATAATAAATAGATGTGTTAATTTGCTTGGAATGAACTATGTGATTATGATGGTATTACATTAGTGATGAATGCTAAGACATATGTATGTATTTATGAGAGTTAAGTTAGAGGCTTTACGACCTTACCCCCTTCCAGTGTTGCTTTATGATGAAATTTTACGAGAATCATGTTGAATAAGTTTATAAGTGTGAACTAAAGAGTTCAGTGGTGAAATAATTAGTAATGCAAATAGAGTTGAGTATAGTGTGACAAATGAACTCAGTTTTAAAAGAAATATCAAATTGTTTTAATGATTATACGGATTATGCAATGTCAAGGTTAAAGAAGAAGTTAAATTCGATTATACAAAATATTCAGGTATGATACCTAAAGAATGTATGTATTAATTGGAAGTTCTTCTGAATTGATTTCTGTTAGCAATGGAATAATGAGAAATCGGTGGTATTAGAGATAGACAGTGGAATAATGTTTGAATTGTAAAGATAGTTGATTACAGTGCAGAAAAAAAATGCTTTATTTCTGGATTTTCTCTGAGATATTATTTATCCATACAGTTAAGATGTCGGCTTTATTATGGCACTATGGATTTAATCCATGTGATGTTTGTGGCTTCAGGGTGGTTCAAAGCTTCGTTGATTAATAATTGAAAAGTCATAATTTGACAGTCAAGATTGATTCAGATGTCTAGTTTGATTAGATTATTTGCTTGAAAGATTATTCGAGTTATTTGCAATTGTGCTGAATAGTAAGCAACATTAATTATGTGATAAGTAATGTAATCTTTTGATGACCACAAAAATTTAAAACATTTGATGTTTCTAAGAGATCTAAATTTGGGACTGCTAAGATGGCTTAAACTGTCGAAAGCTTTTGAGTCAGTGATTGATTATTATCCATAGAAAATGATTACAGTCACAAATGTTCTGAATAGGAAACCTATGTGTGCTTTGCGACTGATGATTATTCGTTGTTTCGGGATAGGGTTCATGTACTAAGAAACCCTGAGATTATAAAACATTTATCTGTTCATTCGGGGAGTGCTAAGATGTACGATAATATGAGATGATTTTTCTAGCGAATGAGTATAAAACGTGATAATTCTAACTATGTGTCTAGATGTCTGAATTATCAACAAGTTAAAACTGATTATCAAGTACCTCCAGGACTGTTACAGTCTGTGTTACTATCTGAGTGGTGAGAAAATAAAATTTCAAAGGATTTTGTGTAAAAGGAAGATGATGTCTGAATTATTGTTGATCGTGTGGAGAAGTGTGCACATTTTATCTCGGTATATACAGATTACTCTTTTGATAGATTGAATTATACATGTCAGAGACTTTTAGATCAATCAGCATGCTAAACTCTAATATTTCATATAGTTAACCCGGAAGGAAATTTTAGATCCTCGAGGAAATGTTTCATTGTGGTGCTTTAGAATTTGAAAGCAAATGAGAAAAATAATTACCATTAATTGAGTTGTGTGTAATAATAATCTTTTAGTTGCGCATAAAGACGACCTTGTATGGAGTGTGTATGGTTGCAATTACCAAACTCGGTTGACACTTGATCGAGCTTTGTGAGAAAAAACCCACAGGATTGATTTCATCAGAGAATTTGAGCAGAAAGTAAAAGTAATTCATAACAATTAGAAGCAGTTTCAGATTGACAAAAAATACAGACTTGATACGTAAAATCGTTGAATTTAAGATAGTGAATTAAATGTTTGTGAAATTATAGCTGTGGAAATAGAAATTCTCAATTTAGATATAAAGAGAAGTTGGAATGTAGTTTGATTTGATGAAAAGTGAAGAACGGATCAGAATCTTAACTTGCGAGATCAAAGAATGGAGAATCTGAGGTTATGTGAGAAATTGATAAGACACTGAGAAAACAAATCTCAAATCTAGATTCTGGTAAGATTTTCGGGGACGAAAATCCCTAAGGGGGAGAATTGTAACATCTTGATTTTGGGCCTAGTCGAAACAGTGGCTGTGGGACCACAAATCTAACATTAAAAATTATTTTATTATTATTTTGATGTCTACAGTATGATACTAAAGTTGTGTGAAATTTTCATAAAGAAATTTCCTCGTTTGAGTGCTCAATTTGATAAAAAAGACTAAATCGCGTAAGGTGCAAAACTTGAGGTCAATTGATAAAGGCACTAAATAACTATAAAATTTAAAAGTATGAGCACTTGCATGGTAATTATACCAATAGAAAATTGAGGAGACAAATATGGACATGTAGTAGGTGGATTTGGTGAAGTTATTAAAGGGTTAAATTGGTAAATAAGTTAATAGGTATAACAAGACAAAATAGCAAAAGCTATCATCTTTATTTTTCTTCTTCAACCGTAATAGAGGAAAAAAAGAGAAATGGTAGCCATGGAATGGGTTTCATTTCACCAAGCTTTGGAGCTTGATAGGTGAGTGGTTTTTTCCCCGTTTTTAATGATTTCTATGTTTTCGGAGTCGTGGTAACTCGATTTAGCTATCCAGTACCTTCGCTTTCAAAACTGTTAAAGTTTGTGAATTTTTCCATTATTGATAAAGTGTGTATTTTGATAATTGATGATAGAAAATACATCCTTGTTGTTAGATAAACAACATTTGTAAAGTGATTTTTGATAGAAATGTCGATTAGGGACTAAATTGAGAACTGTGATAAATTGTGTGGTAAAGGTGTGAATATGTGAAAAATGTGGGCTGCCGTATGTATGATAAATATTTGACTAGGCATGGGTAGCAAAGAAATTGAATGAATTTCATTTTTGACTAGGCATGGGTAGCAAAGAAATTGAATGAATTTCATTTTACGAGCCCAAGGGTAAAATTGTAAATATGACAAAGTTTAGGGGTAAAAATGTAATTTTACCAAAAATGTGAAATTGGGCTAATTTGAATAGCATGATGAAGAAATAAAATTAAATGTATTGTTATAGATCAAGGAAGATGAGATTCGGAATTAGATCGGGGGAAAAGCAAGATAATCGAGTAATTGGCTTATTTCGTCGTTTCATACCGAGGTAAGTTCGTATGTTAATAAGAATTAAATTCGTTATGTTTAAATGCTTAACCGATATCATGTCTTATTTCGTATGTTATTATTGGATCATGAATAATATAAAAATTACAAGATTGTATTGAAAGATCAAATTAAGAGAAATGCAGGGCAGGGTATGATTGAATTTCGACATGTGATGAATTGATGGTAAAGACCATGGTTGGACCATGGCAATATGTGTGCCAGTGTAAGATCATGTCTGAGACATGGCATTGGAATTGATATGTGTGCTAGTGTAAGACTATGTCTGGGACATGGCATCGGCCACGATATGAGAGCCAGTGTAAGACCATGTTAGGGATATGGCATCGGCCATGATATGAGAGCCAGCGTAAGACCATGTCTAGGACATGGCATCGGCCATGATATGAGAGCCAGCGTAAGACCATGTTTGGGACATAGCATTGGTACGATACATCATGTACGAGTTTTCCCGAGTATCCTCAGTATCCCAAGAGGTTTAACGGGTAAATCCAAATATGATGTTAAAGAAATGACAAGGTATGATCATGTTGAAAGGGTACAGATATGTACGCAAAATTCATAAGTACTGAATTCAATGTATATGGGACATTTGATAAGAATGTAAATGAGTAAGTCATACCTATGAAAATGATCTTGTGATGACCTTGTGATGATAGGTCTGTATTTATGATGTATAAATAGGTGGTAAATTTGATTAATGATCATGTGTGAGGCTTTTAGGCCAAATTAAATCGAGACATGATAAGTTTAAGTTTCGTTGTTGATGTATAGGTTAAAGGGGAAAATGAATGGCATGTAAATATTCAATAATGACTAGCTATTGGAATGGCTAGTTAAGGATATGCTTTGGTGTTATGTATGATTAAATGGATGTTAATACAAAGCAATCATGAAAGAGTAAAATTAGCAATAAAATAGTTTTGGACAGCAACAGTTGGATAATATTGAAAAATCACCAAAAATTGTGGAAATCGAATTAGAGGTTGAGTAAGATATGAGATTAAACATTATTGGGCCTAGTTTCACATAGAAGAAACATTGTAAGCAAAAGAATTTCATATTATGAGATGTTTGAATTTTTGTGGGGTAGGTTCAGGATGATTTTGAAATCCCCTATTTAGGCTTTAGAAAATCATTAAAAATAGTATAAAAATAATTACAAGTTATAATTTATATGTTTGAAATTATTAATGAATCTAATTTCAAGAGAATCAAATGGGAACATCATCCAAGTTACGTATGAAGAGATAATTAATTCTTAGTGAAGAAGGGTCGAAACTATCGAACAGCAGAATAGGGACGGATTTAAAGAATAAAATGTTCTTTTTGGCTAAACCAAAAATTTTGTAAAATTTATGGTAAAGATATATGTGAGTCTAGTTTCAGTGAAAATTATCAAAATTAAATTTGGAGTTCCGTAGCTCAAGACATAAATAATTTAGTGACTATGACTCGTGTAGACAGCTTGATATGCTCAAAAGTGAATAGTGGAACTTTGTGCAATTATGATTGTATTATCTTGAGAACTTATTATGAGGATTTTAAAAGTAAGTTAATAAAAATATTATTATTTACATACCAACTTACTAAGCTATATAGCTTCCTCTATCTATTTTCCATGTTTATAATGTCCTCAGGCTAGCTTGGGTTGGAGAACGTCGGAGATACTATCACACTATCATGCTATCACTTCGAGTATTGTTGAGTTCAAGTAGTTGAGTTATGGCATCTACAGGAGATTTAATTATGTTGTTAAGTTTTAGAGCTGAATTTGCTAAATGTGGGCCTATGTTATTTGATAGATCATTTTGTATACGGCCATGGATGATGGCCAATATTTGTTATTGTTATATGCATATGATGATGTTTTTCATGAATGTGCAAATTTGCATAGTTGAGCATATGGTGTGTTAATGCATGATTGAGCAAGTTGTACGATTGAATTGATAAAGAATTTGATAGGTGTTGCATGTGAATGAGGTGAACTGGCCATGTTGTGTAAATGTCTTAGTTGTGGTGAATTGGTCATGTATTTATGTGTGGATGGGTGTTATTTGATGTTGTGTATGTTGGTGCAAGTAAGAGTGGCAAAAGGCTTGGTAAATAACCTTATTTCTATCCACACGGGTTGACACACAGGAGTGTGTCTGGGCCGTGTGTGGCACACACTGCCCCATAGGCAAGTAATCCAGCCGTGTGTCCCCTGCACCTTAATTGTGAATTTAAATTCACCACACGGCCTAGCACATGGGTGTGTGCCTTGGCCGTATGATCTTAAAGGGTTGATGACGTTAGAAACAAAATGTTAAGGTTTTTTGCACACGGCCTGAAACACTGTGTGTCACGGGCGTGTGTCAGGCCATGTGAAAATCCCTATAGGTTCGAAAAGAAAAATAAATCCACACAGGCTAGGGACACGGGCGTGTCCCAATATGCTCAGGCCGTGTGAGCTACACGGTCCTTTAGCATGGCAATGTTAAGAGGTCACACGGACGTGTCACTCTTCCACACGGGCGTGTGCCCCTGATTTCAATGATATTTTCTAAATTTTTTCTAAAGTGCTCAGTTTAGTCCTGAACTATTTTCAAAGTGTATTTTGGGCCTCGTAGGCCCATATTAGGGACTTTAAGGAAAAGTTTGAAAAGTTTTAAAATTGAACAAAATTTTTTGACTCGAAAATGTATGTTTGTATGGGTTTAAGATAGGTAACGCCTCGTACCCTGTCCCGACGTCAGATATGGGTAAGGGATGTTATAGTGCCTCCTTCCACACTGTTGTTTTGACCCACATGGCCTAGGTTTTCCCACACGGCCGAAGCGCATGGCCGTGTGGCTTTAAGTCACCTATTTTGATTCTGTGTATTTTTGATCCGAGCATTTGTCTATTTGTTTTGCCTTGGCTGATCTTTAGTAAGGGTGGCTAAGAATTCTGATATGGGCTTCGGCTTGAGTGTATCTGTGACTGTCATGTGAGATGTTTGAATCTGAATCTGTTCTGTTGGGTGTGTGTGCATGGCTGTTCTATCTAACTGTCTAATATTGTGTCTCTGTTCTATAAGATTGTATGCATACATACACTTGCATAAAATATTTTGGGATGGGTTTTGAAGAGAAGGGAGTCTAATTACGATCGATGCGCAGTTCAAATTGCAATTTACTGCATCTTGCGGATTACCGACTATCTTTATACAACACACGTTAGCTTTGCTGCGTATATCTATCTAATTTGGAAGTTAAATTGTAATTTACTGATATAGCGGTTTACTGCATCGCACTGTACCAAATGTGTGTTAGCTATGCTACGTACCATTATCTGATCTGGCAGTTTAACTGCAAATTACCAATATAGCGGGTTACCGTATCGCACTGTACCACATGTACATTAGCTATGCTACGCATACATATTTGATATGGCAGTTCAATTGCATTTTAATAAGCCATCGTTGCTGGGAAATCCGGGGTGGCGGGTCATTGTTGCCGGGCAACCTGGGATGACTTTATATGGTGTGTAGGGTTAGATGAGCATACTTGGTCTTATGTGGTGTGTTTCATTGGATGAGCTCAAACAGCTCTTACGAGGTGTGATCGGGGGACAGAGAGGTGTGTTTGGCTGGATGGGTGGGTTCTTTTAATATCAGACTGCATATATACGCATCTGTTTGAGTGTTCTGCGTGTGAGATTCTCTAACTGTTTCTGTTTGTCTGATTCACACTTGTGACAGTGTGCCTGTGAGTGTGACTCAGTGTGCTCGAATTGTTATTTGGTTTTAAGATGTTGGTCTTAGGTTACCTTCTGGATCTGTATGTTTTTGTAAGTACGTTTCTTTATTGAACTGCTATCCGTCATGTAATAGCCCGATTTAAGGGCTAGTCAAAACAGTGGTGTCGAAACCACTAGTCCCAGATCGAAAAAAATTATTTTAATGTTATTTTATAGGTTATAGCATGATTAAATAGGTGCATGAAAATTTTGGTGCTTCAATTTTAGCGATTTCATGTTTAATTGCGAAAAAGGACTAGATCGCATAAAATGAGAAAGTTCTATTTTACAAGCTAAAGGTTTCTAATAGCTATAGAATATTAATTGGAGGTCCTTAAAGTGAAATTGACCCCTCTAGTAATGGTTGGCCGGCCATAGGGGACAAAAAGTTGTCAAAATTGATCAAGTTGGTGGATTAGGTGGTAAATTATCTAGAAATAAAATAAAATAAAGAAAGAAAAGATATAATATTTTATTCTCTTCTTCTCCACCAAAAATTAGCAGCAAAATAGGGGTTGAGAACTCAAAAATTTTAGCCAATCTTTTCTTCTTGCAAGTAAGTGATTTTGGTGGCCTTTCTTGAAAATTTTTGTACTTTTGGAACCCCTAAAGCTTAAGCTAGCTAATGAGGGGACTATTTTGCAAAATGGTTAAGAGTTTAGGTTTTTTCCATGAGAATATTTATATTGTTTGCTGGAATTTTATGGAAGAAAATAAGTCTTGGTTGTTAAATACACAACTTTTGTGAAAGGAATTTCCATGAAAACACCTAAAAGGACATTTTTGTAAAGGTTGCAAAATAGGTGGTAAATGTGTGTAATAATTGAAATATTGAGATGCTATAAGAGAGATTATGAATCGGCTAGGCTTGATTAATAAGGAAACTTGATACGAGCTTAGGGGCAAAATCATAATTTTTGCAAAGTCTAAGGGTAAAATGGTAATTTTGTCAAAGTAGAAATTCTAAAATGTATTATTAGTGTAGTGATTGAATAAAAAAATTTAATTGTTATAGAGCAAAGAAAACGGGATTCGGACCTAGAGCGGGGGAAAAGAGAGAAATTGACAAATAGGTCCCTTTTTACCCTTTTGGTATCGAGGAATGTTCATGTGCAAATAATGCAACCTTATGTGAGGTATTTGATATTTTGACATTGTATGAATTGTATATTGTCTCTATGAAATATATTATTTACGATTTTTGACGAGATGTCAAGAAATGAAAATCTTCAATTGAACTTTAAGAATGGATAGAATGCAAATACCATGATACTAAGGTTATTAAGGTTTCGTGTAAGACCGTATTTGGAATATGGCCTCGGTATGAGATTTCATATAAGACCATGTCAGGGACATGGCGTCGATATGATATTTCAGGTAAGACCATATCGGGGATATGTCATTGATATGATACCATATGTATGAGACTCAAGAGTATCCTTTAACATTTTGAGTGTTTTAACAGGCATGTTGAAAATGAGAAAGTATGTGGTTATGTCATGAGAGGTACAAGTATGTACCCATAACTCAGATTAAGTGAATTCGGTATATGAAGAGCTCATGGTAAGCTTATGTGTAAACGATGCATTTTTATTGCACATGTTATACTTATCAATGCATTGCGTGAATGCGAATGATTATTGTAGAAATCTATTAAAAATGATAGAGAGCGAGGAAATTCCGAATGAACATTCAAAATAGGAAAATGGGTGCAGATAAATATCTGTGAGTGTGTGATAAATGGTGGGTTGTGTGCAATACCACCTTAATATTTTTTAACAATGGGTTATGTGTGATACCATCATATTTATTATCATTGGTGGGCTGTGTGCGATACCACCTTATTATTTGTTAACGATGGTCTATGTGCGATACTGTCGTATTTGTTATCATTGGTGGGCTGTGTGCGATACCACCTTGTTATTTATTCACGATGGGCTGTGTGCGATACCATTGTTTATATATTATCATTTGGTGGGCTATGTGCGATACCACCGTAGTTATCGTTGTTGGTGGGCTATGTGCGATACCACCAGGTATCTTGTATCATTCTGAAGGGTTCATCGAGAAACTTGTTAAATGAAATTATATGTGGCTTTGTGGTGATAAGTGCAGGGCATAAGTGCAAGTAAATGTGAGCAATGTTTTATGATATGTGTTTGTGATGTGGGAAGGTTTGGAATGAGTAAGCATAATGAATGATTGAGTGGTAATCATAAGCTTAAATGCAAATCACATTATAATACCTTTGCGGTTGAGTAAAATAAATGAATGTCAATAGTTGATTATTATTTGCATATGAACTTACTAAGCGTGATTGCTTACTCCTCTTCATTTCCTATCTCTTATAGGTTAACTTAACTAGCTCGAGTTGGAGATCGCCGGAGATGCTTTCAAACTATCAAATAGTCATTTTGGGTATAAGTTTTCAAGCTTAATTAAGATATGGCATGTATAGGGATCTTATCTTTTAATTAATTAAACCATTATTAGTGTTGCCAAATGTGTTGGCTTAAAATTGTTTATGGTTCAATTGTATATAGCCATGGAGGATGGCTTATGTTAGTTATATATTTATGCATGTGTTGGCTCTCTCTCATGAATGTGAAACTACTATGGATATCATGGATTAAATACGATAATTAAGTATTACAAATGATGATATGAGAATGATATGTGATATTGTATGAACGTGTGCAAGTAAGGGTGGCAAGATGTCTTAGAAATAGCCTTGAATTTGTCCACACGGGTAGACACACAGGCGTGTGTCTAGGCCACGTGTGACACATGGTCAGCCCTATGGGCGTGTTGATCTGCCGTGTGTCCCCCTGCATGCTAAGTTGTCAAGTCAGTATGCCTAGTAGTAAACACACAGGCTGAGACACGGCCGTGTGTCTCAACCGTGTGGGAGACACGGCCTAAGACACGGGCATGTGCCCAGGTCGTGTGAAGTCTGTACCTGAAATTAGGAATTTAATTCAAGACACGGTCTAAGGACATGGGCGTGTGCCTTGGCCATGTGACCATATTGAGATGATGACGTTATAAACAGAATGTCAAGGTTTTCACACATGGGTGAAGACACGGGCGTGTTGTGGCCGTGTGAGGGACACGAGCTATGGACACAGGCATGTGTTAGGTCGTGCGAAAACCCCTGTAGGTTCGAATTAAGAAATGTTGCACACGGGTATGGAACACGGGCATGTGATATGTCACACGGGCGTGTGGACTATTTAGTGAAAATTTTCTAAGTTTTCCTAGAGAGCTTTAAAAGAGTTCGATTTGATCCCAAACCATTCCTAAAGTGTAATTTAGGCCTCGTAGTCTTGTTTAAGAGGTGTCATGAAAAGTTTTAATTTGGGGTGAAAGTCATGTCTCGGTATAGCATAATTGGTTGCGTATAAGTCTAGTAGTGCCTTGTACCCTATTCCAGAGTTGAATACGGGTAAGGGGTGTTACATTTAGTGGTATCAGAGCTATGGTTTAGTTGATTTTTGGAATACTCTAGCATATGAGAGTTTAGCTATACATGCCATATTACTACTCATGATAGTGTGATATCTCCCAGCTTGAACGAAATTATTTTGTTAAGATAGAGATGATTCCCAACCGAACTATTTTCGATAATACTGAAAATGATAATGAAAGAATTGAAATGTGCTTATAATGTGTCAAAATTTAGAAAGGTATGCATAGAAGTTCATGACATGTGTATAATAAGGTACGAAATACGATAATCATAAGTTGAGAAATGTGAAAACATGGAACGAAATGAAAGTTATATGGTGATAAACTCATATATGTTGGTTTGACATGCATACGATGCTATGTACCCAACGTATTTGATTTAGTGAATATGATGAGTAAACTTGCCCAAATGAACAAAATACGTATGTATGTATATTTGTTTGAATAATGTACAATCAATATGTCCACATAGATAAATCTCATGTTTAATTGTTAAATTAGAGAATATGTAATGTGTTGTTTTAAGACTTTGTTATGATGCCACAAATATTATAATAGTATGGGAGTTGAATTGGAAGGTCAAATTAAGTAGAACGTAGGAAATGAGTATGATCGTTCAATGATGAATTGACAGATAAGACCATGGTTGGACGATGATAGTACATGTGATCCCATATAAGACCATGTCTGGGACATGGCATCGACATACGATCTCGTGTAAGATCATATCTGGGATATGGCGTCGACATCGATATGAGATCTCGTGTAAGACCATATCTCGGATATGGTATCGGCATCAACATGTGTTCCCATGTAAGACCATATCTGGGATATGGCATTGGCATCAATATGAAACTTTGTGTAAGACCATAGCGGGACTATGGCATCATGACGACATGTAAGATTATAGCTGGACTATGATATTGTGATATGAGTAAGACCATAGTTGGACTATGGTAATCAAGTAAACGACGTACGTAAACCCGTAAGACGTTCTCTAATTTGACAAGTGATAGTAAGAGAAATTGGAGTTAAATGTTGAGTACTTGAATAGATATTAATATTGAGCTTGAGTAAGTAAAATCACTATTTGAAATTATGGGTGATAGAAACTTTTGTAACATGAGTAAGTTTGAAAATTCGCTTGGAGTGAGTTGTGTAATTACAATGATATTTCATTAATGATGAATGCTAAGTGTAACACCCCTTACCCTTATTCAACTCTGGAACCGGGTATGAGGCATTACTGGACTTGACTTGCTTGAGCATTCAACTTTGGGCTATACAATTTTTTCCAATTTAAAACTTTTTCATTTACAATCATAACGTCCCTATCATGGGTCTACGAGACCCTTTACATATGTAATAGCCCGATTTAGGGGCTAGTCAGAATAGTGATCTCGAGATCACTAATTTGAGGTTAGAAAAATTATTTTCATGTTATTTTATGAGTCAGAGCATGATTATATTAATGCAGGAAAATTTTGGTGTTTTAATTTTAGGGATTTCTTGCTTAATCGCGAAAAACGACTAAATCGCATAAAGTGCAAAAGTTTCATCCTATAGGCTAAAGGTGCCAAATAGCCATGGAATGTTAATTGGAGGTCTTTAAAAGGAAATTATCCCTTTGATAGATAGTTGACCGGCCACAGGAGATGATAGGAGACAAAGATGGACAAAATTGGTCAAAGTTGGTAATAGTTGGTGACTAATTTGACTAGTATTAATAAAATAAAGAAAGAAAAGATATAATCTTTTCTCTCCATCTTTCTCCACCAAAAATAGCAAGCAAAATAGGGGTTTTGAAAGCTCAAATTTTCAGCAAGCTCTCCTCCATTCTAGTAAGTGATTTTGATGATTTTTCTTGAAGATAGTTGTACTTTAAGGACCCCTAGAGCTTAAGCTTTCAAATGAGGGGACTAATTTGCAATATGGTGAAAAGTCTAGAGTTTTTCCATGAGAGCTCTCATTGTTATTTGTTACATTTTTATGGAATAAAATGAGCCTTGGTTGTTAGATGAACAACTTTTGTGAAAGGTGTTGCCATAAAAACACCTAATTGGACCTTGTTGTAAAGGTTATAAAAATAATAGTAAATATGTGAAAAGTTGATTTTTAATGATAGCCATAAGAGTATTAAATGTTCACCTAGGCTTGTTGAAGGTAGAAATATGATTAGAATTGATTTTCGAGCCTAAGGGCAAAATGATCATTTTGCCAAGGTCTAGGGGCAAAATAGTAATTTTGCTAAAGCATGATTATTAAAATGCTTTTATTTATGTGATGATTAAAATGATCTAAAATTTTCTATTATAGAGCAAGAAGAACCAAGAATTCACCTCGATCGGGGAAAGAATAAAGTCTCGGATTAGATCAACGGTTTAGCTCATTTTGAAAACGAGGTAAGTTTATATGCGATAGATTCAACATTTATGTTACCATGTATGAGAATGCTTGGCATTATATTGATTCATGATGCTCTACTAAATTGAGTAGTTAATGTTGAATGAGATGTTGAAGTCCTAGTGGACCATATTGAATATGAAAATGCTATCATCGAGATATAAAATGGATAAGGTCCCGTATAAGACCATGTCCGGGACATGGCCTCGTAACTGAGTTGAGATCCCGCATAATGCCATATCCGGGATATAGCTTTGGTAATGAATATGAAAATCGTATAAGACCATATCTGGAATATGGCATCGATACTTGTTGTGAAATTCCATAGAAGCTCATATTCGGGATATGACATTGGGATTTAGAGGCGGCTCCATGTAAGACCACCTTAGGGATGTGGCATTGGCTTCATACCTACATTAATGAAGACGAATATGCATCTTTGATTATCCCTAAGATTAATGGGATAAGTAGATGAGTTTAGAAGTAGAAATGAGATTTGTACTAAAGTCATGTGAATGAGTGAATTCAGGTACTCGTGAATGAGTCACGAAGAAACGATTATGATATGTGGCATGGTATGTGCTAAATAAGGGAAAGTGTGAGTGAGTATGGCAAGAAGCCTATGACTTGTGTATGTTTAGTTAATGCTATGGATGGATTATATTATGATCTCATTGTTGCCATTTATTTCCATGCAAACTCACTAAGCTTTATGCTTACCCCTTTTCCTTGTCCTTTTTCCTTGTAGTATTGCCAAGATAACTCGAGGAACGTGGAACATTGGAGTTCATAAATCACACTATCGACATCACTTTGGTATAAAAATTTTAGACTTTCTTTGGATATGGCATGTATAGGACTTGAGTATTTTGTTAGGTTGTAATTGTTAGCCAAAGTGTTGGTTATGTCTGTTATTGAATTCATTTTGTAAATGGTCTTACTAGTTCGGCTGATACTTGGAAAATTTTTATGCTTAATGAAGATGAATTTCATGAAATGTATGCCCTTGTGGATGTCTTGATTTGTTTTGAATTTTAGAGATACCTTTGGTCATTTTAAATATTGGAATGTTTTGGTGTGAGTATAATTTCTTGATAGGGTGGCAAATGGCTTGGTAGATAGCCATCTAATTGTCCACACGGGTATGCACACGGGCGCGTGTCTAGGCCGTGTGAGACACACGGTCAGCCCTATGGGCGTGTTGATCGACCGTGTGTCACCTTGCATGCTAGGCTTACAAGTCAGTATGCTTAGTAGTAAACACACGAGCAGAGACACGGCCATGTGTCTCAGCCGTGTGGATGACACGGCCTAGGACATAGTCATGTGTCCTGGCCGTATAAAGTCTGCACATTAAATGTGGAATTTAATTTGACATATGGTCTAAGGACACGGGCATGTCACTTGGCCGTGTGGCCTTAGTGAAGTGATGACATCATAAACAGAATGCCAAGGTTTTGGCACATGGGCTAAGACACGGGTGTGTCGAGGCCGTGTGAGGGACACGGGCTAGGGGCACGGGCGTGTGTCTGACCTTGTGGAATAAGTCAGTGTTGACCACGGGTGGTGAACACGGGCATGTCTCAGGGGCACACGGGCTTGTGACCCCTATTTTGATGAAAAGTTTTCCAAGTTCATAAAAGTTCCCGGTTAAATCCTGAAAGCTCTCGGAGGTATGTTTAGGGCCTCGTAGGCTGAGAATGAGCAAGAGATGGGCTTAAATGAAATTTTATAGCTTAATGCAATATTTTTTACTGAGTTTAGTTAGGTAATGCCTCAAACTCGATTCTGGCTTCGAATACGGGTAAGGGGTGTTACAACATATACTCGGGATGCTTCGGGACCAAACCGAAACTTTTAAACAGTTAGAAAATTTTTGACACAAAACTGGGCCACAAGCCCGTGTGAAGAGTGGGACACGCCCATGTGATATATCACACACCCGTGTTCCAAGCTCGTGTGATATATCACACACTTGTGTTCCAAGCCTGTGTAGAATTATTTTCTTTTCGAACCTACAGTGGTTTTCACACGGCCAGACACACGCCCGTGTTCTTGGCCCATGTGCTCCACACGTCCTAGACACACCCGTGTCCTCGCCCGTGTTTAAAAACCTGGGTATTCTGTTTGTGACATCAGCAACCTCATATGGGGCACATGGCCTAGGCACACGTTCATGTGGCTAGCCCGTGGACGACACTGACTTGGAAGACTAACAAGCAGGGGACACACGACCAAGTCACACACCCATGGAACTGACTGTGTGTCATACAACACCTAGACACACGCCCGTGTGTCTATCCGTGTGGACCAATTCAAGGCTATTTTCCAAGCCATTTAGTAACCCTCACTTGCACACATTCACACATCATCACATAACATTCTCAAATAATCAATTATAACTCTTGAATCATCACATTTGAATCATGAAAATCAAACTATCTTCCCATATAAGAGGGAGAACTATTACTAGCAACACTACATTCGACATGAGCCATCATCCATGGCTATACACAACCCAACCATAAAATTTTTTAGGCCAACACATCTAGCTACTTTAACTATGACTTAATTCAACCAAAATAAGATCCTATACATGTCATATCTCAAGAAGACTTGAAACCTACCCGAGTGACTGCTCGATAGTGTGAAAGCATCTCCGACGGTTTCCAACCCGAGCTAGTTAAGTTAACCTATAAGAGATAGAAAAGGAAGAGGAGTAAGCAATAACACTTAGTAAGTTCATATGCAAATGATAAGCAACTATTGACATTTATTTATTATACTCAACCACAAGGTAATATAATGAGATTTTCACTTAAGCTTATGAATACCCATTCAATCATTCATAATGCTTACTCATTCTAAACTTTCACTTGTCTCAAACTCATGTCATAAAACATTGTTCATCTTTACTTGCATTTATACCCTGCATTTATCACCACAAAGCCACATACAAATTTCACTTAGTCAAGTTTCTCAATATCACCCCGGAATAATAATAACTACTCAGTGGTTTCGCACACAGCCCACCATTTAATAATTAATAAGGTGGTATCGCACATAGCCCACCATTAATACTAAGCATGATGGTATCGCACACAGCCCATTGATAACAAATAATAAGGTGGTAATGACACAGCCCACCATTAATACTATTGGCGATGGTATCGCACACAGCCCATCGCTAACAAATAATAAGGTGGTATCGCACATAGCCCACCATTATTACACATTCACGGATATTTATTCACATATATTTTCCTATTTCAAATGTTCATCCAGGAATATCCTCACACACCATCCTTCTTAAATAAATTTCTACAATAATAATTCGTATTCATGTAATGCATTAATAATATAACATATGCAATCAGGGTGCATCGTTTACACATAACTCACCATGGTTTCCTCATATACCGAGTTCACCTCAAATGAGTTCTGGGCACATACCTATACCTCTCATGGTATAACCACATACTTTCTCATTTTCAACATACATATTGAATTATTCAAATTGCTAAAGAATACTCTTAAGTCTCATACACATAGTATCACATCAACATTACACCCCCGATAGGGTCTTACACGAAATATCATATTGATGCCATGTCCTTTACATGGTCTTATACGAAATCTCACACCGATGCCATATTCCAAATATGGTCTTCCACGGGACCTTAATTATCAAAGTATCATGATATTTGCATTCCCCTATTCTTAGATTCAATTGAAGACTTTTATTTCTTAACATCTTGTCAGAACATATTTAATATATTCATAGAGTCAATATACAATTCGTACAACATCGAGATATTAAATACTTCACTTATAGTTGCATTATTAGCACACAAACTTACCTCGATATCAAAAAGGGTAGAAAGGGACCTATTTGTCCATATTTTTCTTTTCTCTCGCTCTATGTTCGAATCTCGTTTTCTTTGATCTAGAACAATAAAATTTACTCATTCAATCATTTTATAGTCATAATACATCATAATCTCTACTTAGGCAAAAATGACCATTTTTCCCTAAATTATTTTTCATCATATTTTCTAATTAAACAAGCATATCTGAACATTTATTTCTCTTACAACTACTCATAATTCCAACTATTTTATGCATTTATTACACAATTTCAGCTTTTACAACTTAGTCCCATTTAGGTGTTTTCATGGTAACACCTTTCTCAAAAGTTGTTCCTTGACTCACTAACATCCAATTTCTTCTATAAAAACTCAGAAAACAATATAAAATCTCTCATGTCAAGTCCCTATACTTTCAACCATATTGCAAATTAGTCCCCTCATTAGCTAGCTTAAGCTTTGGGGGTTCTAAAAGTACAAAAATTATCAACTAAAACCACCAAAATCACTAACTTGTGTGAGGATAATTTGCTTAAATTTCAAAGCTTTCAAAATCCCTTTTTTGCTTGCTATTTTTGGTGGAGGAAGATGAGTAAAAAGATGGATATAATCTTTTCTTTATTTTATTATAAAAAATAAAATTTTATCACCAATTTCACCTAACAATGTGAAAAAGTTAATTCTTTGTCCCCTATGGCTGGCCACTTCTTAAAATGAGGCCTAATTGCACATTAGGGACCTCCCATTAATATTCCTTAGCTATTTGGCACCTCTAGCAATTAAAATAGAACTTTTGCACTTTATGCGATTTAGTCCTTTTTTGCGATTAAGCATGAAATCGCTAAAATTAAAACACAAAAATTTCTATGATCCTTTATAATCATGCTATAACCCCGGATTAGTGGTCTCAAGACTACTATTTTGACTAGCCCCTAAATCAGGCTGTTACAATTCTCCCCCTTAGGAATTTTCGTCCCTGAAAATCTTACCAGAAGAAGTTGCTTTCAACATTTAAGGAACGTTTCCACCAACTTTTCAAAATCACAAATCGATTTACCCTCAAATCTCTCTTGCCAAAAATCTTTAAGCTGTAGTACACAAGGTTGAAGCACAACTTTAAAATTTAAATTACTCTTTCTCTGGGGCACATATACCCAATAATTTGACAAATGTGAACTTTGCACATGCTAAAATGATCATTTAGATCTTTATCGAATAATTCACTACAATCTGGATGACATCCCCCTCTTTGGGAAATCATGTCAATCCAAGTTTGAAATCTATAGTATTTATCACACTTTCTCCCTAGGATCTTCACCGATTGTAGTAGTCCTGACTTTGAACACTCTGAAAATTCATCTTTTACCGTGAACTACTTCTGAACATAAACTCAATCATATCGTGATGTGTACTCAATTGTTAAAACATTTATGCATATAACTGCACCTTTTCATATTCTTGAATTAGCATACATGCTACTACTGAGCCTCATACCAAAACTTCTACATAAGTTATGGATTCATCAACATGGAAATTCTATCTCAAGGTAATAATAATAACGAAAATCTTATCCAACCTGAATTTTAACATCTGAAACAAACTCATTCGGAGCTTATTTAAAATTCCGTTCACTATCTAATTTCTAAACTCCTTTGTTTAGGAAGGAAAACTCTCTTTAGCCATTAACATTGTTAAAACTAGGATATTATCAACTAAGGTCAATCGAGTAACTAACTCGCATTGATTAAACAAGGATTTTCCATCCAGATATATGTACTATGTCTACTATCTGAGGAGTATTTCAATAACTATACATACTCTTGTAATAGTTCCAGCCATTTTCACTGTCTCACATTCATATTTTTCTGCAACACTCGATACTTTAACTCATCAGGATTCAGAAAGCACATATCATTTTTCCATGGATCATTTTATATCATCAATTTCACCACAGACACAAAAGTGATCGTCTCTGGATCACCAATCTAACAATTCTTTTCGACATAACTCTAACCATCCAAAGAATACCTTTTAATTTATTCATTAGCGCATCACTAAATATCATAAATTCTTTTTTCTTGATTCAAACTGAACTCAGTACTAGAACTTTCAGCTAATATTACCTTCAATATCTTTCGACTTTACCATCCCGGTTAGAATATTTCAATAAGCATATCTATGTATTATGCTCCCTAGAATCTAATTTCCTCATTCAGACTATCCATCTCCCTAGTAGTGAATACACAAAATTTATTCTCCCTGTTGAAGCATGTGTAAGTATACACATAACTCGGATCATATCTCAACGAATCAATCTACTCTTTTCTCCATACTGAGAATACAGTTCAAACACCCAATCCTTTGAATTTCTCTTTTTATGCTAATCGAAAACCTTTACTATCACCTTAGTTCAAGGTAACAGGGATATCTCAATTAAATGCATTAACTTTATTCAGTTTACCCGAAAAGTCCATCGTACAATTTGAAACTTGTGATTTCACTTCTTATACTTTTGTTGATATTAACATCTTATACAATAATCAAAGATATCCATATACTAGGATTATCACCTTTCTATGATCAAATTAAAAATGTAATCATGGTAGATATAACTATCACAACCTGAAGAACACACTTTAAAGATAACCATGATTAGCAGAAACATAAAAATAGTCTCACATAAAAATTTTATTACCGACTTCATCCCTAAAGTACCAAAATAGAATTATGAAGAGATAAAGGAATGTCGATCGTAATCAACCAAATATACAATTATTTTGTCTAATTTTACAATCAGCTAACATTTTCACAATATCATAATTTCATAAAAAAATGAACAACCGCTTAATTCCCAAAAGGAAATTGATATCTATACAGAGTACTTAAAGAGATCATCATAATCTATTCAACCATGATTGTCATAGTCAAACATTTTTATAACTCGAACATTGTTTCTCTAACCATTTCCATCATCATAAACCCCTTGACTATTCCTTTCACTGATGAACATCAATTCGGGAAGATCTCGGTAAGTACACATCTTAGGGTTTCTACTCAATTGAGTCAAATAGACGAGGCTAACTTTTCTTTACTCTCAACATTGCATAATCAGTACTATCCTTAAAACATTCATATATTCTCCCTAAAACTGTTCTTACCTTCTAACCACCTTTATCTCTATATACATTGCTAATTGTTTCGCCACTGGACTCTTTTATTTTATACTCATGAACTTATTCAACTTGACTCTCATAAAAATCTCATTATAAATCAACAGTGGTAAGGGGGTGAGGTCGTAAAGCCTTTAACTTGAATCTCATGACTACACACATATGACTTAACATTCATCATTAATGAAATATCATCGTAATTGCACAGCTTGCTCCAAGCGAGTTTTCACACTTACTCATGTTACCATTGTTTCTATCATCTATAATTTTGAATAGTGATTTTACTAATGCAAGCTTTACATTAATATCTATTCAAGTACTCAACATTTAACTTCTATTTTTCTTACCATCACTTATCAAATTAGAGAACGTCTTACGGGTTTGAGTACGTCATTTACTTGATGGCCATAGTCCAACTATGGTCTTACTCGTATCACAATATCATAGCCCAGTTAAAATTTTACATGTTGTCACGATGTCATAGCCTCACTATGGTCTTACACAAAATCTCATATCGATACCAATGCCATATCATAGATATGGTCTTACATGGAAACACATGTCAATGCCGATGCCATATCCTAGATATGGTCTTGCACGGGATCTTATATTAATGTAGATGCCATATCCTAGATATGGTTTTACATGATTTCATACCTAAACCATGTCCCAAACGTGGTCTTACACGGAATCGCTATTTGATGTCGACGCCATATCCCAGATATAGTCTTACACGGAATCACATATCGTTTCCAATGCCATGTCCCAGACATGGTCTTATATGGGATCACATGTACTGCCATGGTCCAACCATGGTCTTATTCATCAATTTATTATTGAACAACCGTACTCATCTCCTACGTTCTACTTAATTTAACCTCCCAGTTTAACTTCCATACTATCATAATAGTTATGACTTCATAACAGAGTCATAAAACAAAACATTATACATCCTCTACTTTAACAGTCGCACATGAGATTCAACTATGTGAACATACTGATTATACATCATTCAAACAGTTGAACATACACATATATCTCGTTCACTAGGTAAGTTTACTCACTATGTTCACTTAACTAAATAGGATGAGTATACAACACTATATGGACATCGAACCAATATGGATAAGCTTATCACCTTATAACTTTCATTTCATTCTTCAACCTAGAATGATCTCATTTCATACTTTATCACACACATGCCATGAATTTCTATTCATACCTTTCTGAATTTCATCACATCATAAGCACATTTCAATTATCTCATTATCATTTTCACCATTATTTGAAAATAGCTCGATGGGGATCATCTTTGTCTTAACAAAACAATCTCATTAAAGTCAAGAGATATCACACTATCATGAGGAGTAATATGACATGTATAGCTAAACTCTCATACACTAGGTTAGTCTATGAATTGAATAAACCATAGCTCGAGACACTAAATGGAACACCCCTTACCCATATTCAACTCTAGAACTAGGTACGAGGCATTATCGGACTTGACTTGCTTGAGTATTCAACTTTGGGCTATAAAATTTGTTTCAATTTAAAACTTTTTCATTTACAATCGTAACGTCCGTATCATGGGTTTACGAGACCCTTTACATATACTCGGGATGCTTTGGGACCAAACCAAAACTTTTAAATAGTTAGAAAATTTTTGACACAAAATTGGGCCACACGTCCGTGTGAAGAGTGGGACACGCCCGTGTGATATATCACACACCCTTGTTCCAAGCCCATGTAGAATTATTTTCTTTTCGAACCTATAGGCGTTTTCACACGGCCGAACACACGCCCGTGTTCTTGGCCTGTGTGCTCCACACGGCCTAGACACGTCCGTGTCCTCGCTCATGTGTAAAAACCTAGGTATTCTGTTTGTGACGTCAGCAACCTCATATGGGGCACATGGCCTAGGCACATGCTCGTGTGGCTAGCCTATGGATGACACTGACTAGGAAGACTAACATGCAAGGGACACAAGGCCAAGTCACACACCCATGGGACTGACCGTGTGTCACACAGCGCCTAGACACACGCCCATGTGTCTACCCGTGTGGGCCAATTCAAGGTTATTTTCCAAGCCATTTAGCCACCCTCACTTGCACACATTCACACATAATCACATAACATTCTCAAATCATCAATTATAACTCTTGAATTATCACACTTGAATCATGAAAATCAAACTATCTTCTCATATACGAGGGAGAACTATTACTAGCACCACTACAGTCGACATGAGCCATCATCCATGGTTATACACAACCCAACCATAAACTCTTTTAAGCCAACACATTTGGCTAATTTAACAATGACTTAATTCAACCAAAATAAGATCTCTATACATGCCATATCTCAAGAAGACTTGAAACCTTATACCTGGGTGACTGCTCGATAGTGTGAAAGCATCTCCGGTGGTTTCCAACCCGAGCTAGTGAAGTTAACCTATAAGAGATAAGAAAGGAAGAGGAGTAACCAATAACGCTTAGTAAGTTCATATGCAAATGATAAGCAACTATTGTCATTTATTTATTATACTCAACCACAAGGTAATATAATAAAATTTTCACTTAAGCTTATGAATACCCATTCAATCATTCATAATGCTTACTCATTCTAAACTTTCACTTGTCTCAAACTCATGTCATAAAACATTGTTCATCTTTACTTGCATTTATGCCCTGCATTTATCACCACAAAGCCACATACAAATTTTACTTAGTCAAGTTTCTCGATATCACCCCGAAATAATAATAACTACTTGGTGGTTTCTCACACAGTCCACCATTCAATAATTAATAAGGTGGTATCGCACATAGCCCACCATTAATACTAAGCACGATGGTATCGCACACAGCCTATTGATAACAAATAATAAGGTGGTAACGCACATAGCCCACCATTAATACTATTGGTGATGGTATCGCACACAGTCCATCGCTAACAAATAATAAGGTGGTATCGCACATAGCCCACCATTATTACACATTCACAGATATTTATTCACATACATTTCCTATTTCGAATGTTCATCTGGGAATATCCTCACACACTATCCTTCTTAAATAAATTTCTATAATAATCATTCGTATTCACGTAATGAATTAATAATATAACATATGCAATCAGGGTGCATCGTTTACACATAACTCACCATGGTTTCCTCATATACCGAGTTCACCTCAAATGAGTTCTAGGCACATACCTATACCTCTCATGGTATAACCACATACTTTCTCATTTTCAACATACATATTGAATCATTCAAATTGCTAAAGAATACTCTTAAGTCTCGTACACATAGTATCACATCAACATTACACCCTCGATAGGGTCTTACACGAAATATCATATCGATGCCATGTCCCTGACATGGTTTTATATGAAATCTCTCACCGAGGCCATATTCCAAATATGGTCTTCCACGGGACCTTAATTATCATAGTATCATGATATTTGCATTCCCTCTATTCTTAGATTCAATTGAAGACTTTTATTTCTTGACATCTTGTCAAAACATATTTAATATATTCATAGAGTCAATATATAATTCGTACAACATCGAGATATTAAATACTTCACTTATAGTTGCATTATTAGCACACGAACTTACCTCAATACCGAAAAGGGTAGAAAGGGACCTATTTGTCCATATTTTTCTTTTCTCTTGATCTAGGTCTGAATCTCGTTTTCTTTGATCTAGAACAATAAAATTTACTCATTCAATCATTAATCATAATACATCATAATCTCTATTTAATAGGCCAATTTAGCCCGGGCCCATACAAAAAAAAAAAACCCAAAATAATAAATCAAAGTCCAAGTCCAGTCCAAATATATTATTTGGCCCGGTCGGAATAACCCATTACTTGAAAAGATTGAAGGTCCATCTACAAGCTTGACGTATATGGAAACATGATCATGAAGGATATGAAATTTAGATATGATATGCAAATCTTAGATATGATATGCAATCCTAGAAGATATGATATGCAATCTTAGAAGATATGATTTTGTAAACTTAGAGATTTAATTTGTAGATACCTTTTAATCTTAGCCGTTGATGTAATTGTTCTGTACCGTTTGATTTGGGGAGGCTCAACTATAAATAGAGGCCTCTCCCTTCATTGTAAGGGACTTGAGTTTAGAGCAATAATAATTCTTAAGAGCATTCACTCAAATTTCTCCCTCTCTTGCGTTCTTATTTTCTGTGGCTTGTTCTTATTTTGTTCTTCGTTCATCTTCGTTTCTTTTTAAATTACTTTCATTTGAGTTGGATTTTGGTGGAGGAATTTCATTGAATCTTCATATTGTGAGAGTTAGACTGACTTAAGAGTTTCTTTTAACCTTTTTTATTTATCCATTTAATTATTTAATCATTAATTATTCTTTTACTTTTATTTGTTTATTTATCCATGAACTTTCTTATTTACATATTATTCATTCACTTAACCATTCTTATCACTCTTTTATTTTCTTCCATTAATTATATACTTTATTTGTTTTAATATTATGTCACACATGTTGTTTATTTTTAAAAACTCGTGTTATAAATCATTCATTTTAAATTGTTTGATTATTTGCTTTAATTTTTTTCCATATATTATTAATTGCAATTTTTAAACTATCTATTTTATATACCATTTATTTTTAAGATGTTTTGTGTACAACTTGCTCTAAATTCCTTATTACATAATATTTATTTTCAAACTCATTTATATATTATTACTTTATATATTACCTATTTTCATTTTATATATATATATTATTTATTCCAAACTTATACATATATTACCTACTTTTTTATATATATAATTTATTTATTGATTTGTATATTGTTGATAACTTCTTTTCCCTTATTATTCATTTTCAAATTCATTATTTTTAAATTTTTTACATTTTATTTTGCCTTATTTTTTATTTTATACTATTTATTTTAAATTTATTGGTCTTTAATTATTGATGCTAGTATTTAAATAATTGTCATTATGTGTTTTATAAATTGTTTATTTGTATTTTCATATTCTTGTTTTTTATCAAAGTTTTTACGCATCGTTTTAATATTACAATTTTCCCCAATTTTAAAAAAGAAAACTTTTAAAAATAAGACAATATTCGGTACTTTGGAGCTTTGAGAAGATCGTGCCCTAACTTATCGGGTTTCGATTTTTTTATCCAAATAACCGAATATTCTTTTTAAACTTTAATGCATGAGACAAGCTTAGTTTCGAGGGTTAAAATGTCGTATCTGTAATATCCTGATTTTGTGGGTCTAAGCATTTGGTGTGTTGCATGGCTAAGTTAGTAGACTAAGGCTTCATAGGGGTGAATTGGGCTCAAGTTTGGACTTTAAAACACAGGTTAAGTGGTGATAAATAGTGTTAGTAGTAATTGTTGTTGGATTATTAAATTAGTAGCAAGTTGGGCTTGCGACACAAAAAATTAGTAATGCTAAATTGGGCATGAGGTGGCGTCACTTAGGAGGATGACTTGGGCCTAGTATGGCCGCATGAAGCCCAAAATAATGGGTTAAAAATTTGGCACTCCTAAGGTAAGGAGTTGGACGGCACCTAGCTACAATTAGGAGTGTTTATTTCTTTTATTTTATGATTCAAAAGATGATACTAGGAGGGAAGAGTTGGAGCTTGGTGGGTCTCTCATAAAGGGATGGATAATGGTTGAGCTATTAGGCAGGATAAAGCTTATCAGGAGATAGCAGAGTTGGCTGAAACTCCAACTCTTTGGGGGGTGAGTATGTAGCCAAAACTCTCAGCAAAATATCCATCTTTTCCTTTAGTTTTCTTTTTCCTTCTCATCGAAATCTTTTTCTTTGCTTTTCTCAAACTTTTTCTCTCTTAGCCGAAACTCCCTAATGCTTTTCCTCTTCTTGAAAACCCTCTAAAAGTCGCATACTCCTCGTGCCTATCATCATCCTTCATAACCGAATCTACAAGGGTGGTTTAGTTTTCCCGAAGGTGCACCATAGGCCGCATGTTCCTTAGTGATTCGGTAAGTTTCAGGATTTCTTTTCCTTTGCAATTTCTTCCTTTCTTTTCATCAAGATCTAACCCGAATCAATTGTATGCCTATCAATTTCTCCTTTTTATCCCTAGAAGCCGAATCCTATTTTACAATAGCCAGAAGTGTCGATTTTAGAAAAGCCGAAGGTGGGTGGTTGATGGTAGGTGGCTGAATGGCCCTTTTCTGTTCTTTTCTTTCTGGCTGAATGCCATATGGGCTAAGTTAATTGTGATTTTCGATTTGATTGAATAAATGGAGGATGACCGAATGTAGGTAAAATTGAAGTGACTTTGGCTTTTGGGAGAATATCAATAGAAGTAAGCTGAGGTTTTCGGGATTTAAATCTACAAGGTAAGTGGACATAATAATCGGCCAAGGCAATAGTTAATGTTTTAGATCTATTTCATGTTTATTCAAAAAGCTGAAACTAACCAAATCAAGTGACTTAGTGTTAGCCGATTGCAAGAAAGAAGTATCACAAAGTTTTCAGGATTTGAGAAGTACTCAAATCGGCAAGCAAGGATATAAGATCTAAAGCATTAGATCGGGTTTTCGGGATCTCGATTAAGCGCTAAGTAAATCAGGTGTGTACCCCACACTAAGCCTTGATTAATTTACGGTTATGTTTTAATTAATATGTTACAAGAATATGTTATGATGTGGCTAAGAGTACCATGCAATGGTACGAAGTACTCAGGTACGTTTTCCTACTCCTACTATGAGTATGATAAAAATGACAATAGTGATAAGAATGTGAAATTAAGCATGATATGGCATGATATGTTTGACATGGGGCATATGGGTGATATGTAAAGGGGAAGTGAATTGGTGGTTTTATACCCCAATATCTGAATGTGGTGACTTATGTCACAATATCCGAATGTGGTGACTTATGTCACAATATCTGAATGTGGTGACTTATGTCACGAATAATTATCTGGTGGCTATACCACGAATTTTATAAGAGGCGATGAGCACGTCATTGCAATGACGCCTTCGATGGTGTGTAGCGGATAGAGGTTGACTTAATAGTCCCCACGGTGTGATGGTTGGTACGGGTGATTGTAGCGGATGGTTATCTAGGCTTGGGATCGGGTTTGCATCACGATTTATTTATGTATATCATGTATGATTTGACATGCCTGAATTAATTGAGTTTTGTGCTGGTTGTACACATTGAGTCTGTTTGACTCACCTCTTGTGGGATTATTTTTCAGGTGACACTCAGTAATGGACCGGGTCGGCAGGAGCTCAAGTGGTGGCCATGCACAACTCCGAACTTATTATTTTATTATGGGCTTTTTCTTTCTTTTTAGTATTTTGGATTTAATTTGGGTTATATTTGATGTAATAAGGCCTTGGTTTGAACTGTTATGCATGCATATTTAATTATCTAAGTATGACTCGATTTTAATAATTCAAAGTTAAAGTCCATTTTTCTTAAGTATAAATATTAAACGTTTTAACACCTAATCAACACGGGTTTTAAAATTCGAGCCCAACCCAAATCAACTATTTTCAAAAACACGAAAAATTTTAGCAAAGTTTCAAATAAGATTCGAATGGTTTTTCCTAGAAGCATGCCAGATCCGGTCAGGGCTTGTGGGCCGGGTTTGGGGTGTTTTATTTTGGTATCAGAGCCCGGTTCAAAACTTAGCCTTGAGGGCTTTTAGGGCCCATAATGTTTCTTTCTTTTGAAATTGGGTTTTCTAAGAAATAAGCAGGTTTTTTGGCATGACACCTGAGTCTCCGGCCTGGAGTCCACCAGGTAAGTACCCCTATCCATTGTGTGAATTATTGTATGATTTGTAGAAGGGTAGAAGTGGAACGTAGATTTGTATGATAAGTACTTGAACTATAGGACTAGTCTACCCCAACAATTACATAAAACTTTAATGCCTAACTAAACCAACCTGTGACTAAGTCACCGAGCTAGGGTGTGGCAACCATTGTGCCCATGTCTAGGATTGGTTTCAGTGGGAGCTTGGTATTTAAGTAGTACCTGGTGCGTAGTAATGGTTCACCCTAACCAAGAGGACTCAGCCACAGGCTAAATCCAATAACTAAAACCCGAAAGGGACTAGCCATATTTTTATAAAAACCCTAGTCTTAAAATCACCAAATTATTCCTTTGATGCGTAGGAAAACTATTTTGAAAAATTTTCCAAAATATTCTCGATCTACTAAAATGACCTAAATACCCCTGGTTGAAAAAAAATACTAAAATGCCCTTGGTTCATAAAATTTCCATACTACCCACAGTTTTTATCAAGATTCTCTTACCTTACAATTATCCAAAAACTTTATTTCTACAAAATATTAAGATACCCTGATTTGGAAAAAAAAATTACGAAATTTACCCTGATTTGCAAAATGACCAATTTACCCCTAACCTGAATAAATGACCAAAATACCCCCAGTAAGGAAAATTATCGAAGTACCCTCAAATTAGAAACCTTTAAAAAATACCCTTGTTTTGAAAAGTCACCAAGAACCATATTTTGTGAAAAAGTACCGAAATGCCCCTGGTTTGAAAAATTACGAAAATACCCTCAGATTATAAAATTACCATTTCACCCTTGAAATTTTTCCAGCAAGGATTTTAATTTTTGTAAAATATCAACAAACTCTATTTTGCAACATTTTCAAATACCCTAATTTGATGAAAATTACCAAAATACCCCTGTAGGACAAAATTATGGAAATACCCTTGGGTAGTGGAAAACAACAAACAATGACAATTACAACATTTCTCTGTAATGGACGCAAGTCCATGTGTGTGACTAAATGAATGATGTGAGACTGTATGTGTATGAATCGAAAGAACTACTTCCTAGACCTATTAAACATAAAACTGTTCGTGATAAATCAGTGGAACCAAACTAATTCATAAAACTCTTCAATCAGATAAACGCAAAGCGGAAGTATGAATTCTAGGGGACGTGGTCGCAACGTGCGTGGTCGTGGAAGAGGCCGAATGATCGTGTCTGAACCCGTTAGATTGGGTCAAGGATCTGAGAATGAAATGCCACCACCACCACCAGCTGCTGATGTGGAATATCAAGATCAGACGGGGGATGACGCAGATGTCACGAAGCGATCTTTGCGGGTTTTGGAAAGGGTGGCTGGAGTGGGTGGAGGCATGGGAGCTCGAAAGTCGGTACTTGAGCGACTTCGAGCCAATGGAGCTGAGGTGTTCCATGGTATATCTGGTGTGGCACCCAGTACAGCTGAATATTTGTTGGAAGCAACCGAGCGGATTATGGATGAGCTCGATTTAAGCGGCGAGGAAAAGTGAAAGGGTTGGTGTCACTTCTCGCGATGAGTCATATCAATGGTGGCTCACGGTGCGGGATGGTGCTACAGCTGAGGAACTCACTTGGGAGTATGCTAAGGCGGCATACTAGAAGAAGTATGTTGGTACTCATTATATTGATCTTGAGAGAAAGGCATTTAAGAAATTTGGTTCAAGGAACAAGTCCGTGGTAGTCTGTTGAATTCCTAAAATTTGAGCCGTTATGCTCGAGGATAGTGTCTCACGAGCATGAGCGGTGTGTCCGGTTTGAGGATGGACTAAGGGATGATCTGAGGTTGCTGATAGCTCCACAATAGGAGCGGAGGTTTACTGTGTTGGTGGAGAAGGCTAAGGTAGCCAAGGGAATTAAGGATTCTATAAGGCAGAACACTGATTGAAATAGGCAGAAAAGAGGATTTGGATCATCAAGGCCATCCAGGAATGAACAAACGAGGCCTAGAGTTGATGGGCCGCGAGGTCGACAAAATTTGTTTCGGGAGGCGATGTCGTGCTTGTGATCGGTCTTGAGAAAAAGCACTTGGGTGAGTGTTGGAAAAAGGCGGAGGATGTTTTAAGTGTGGGTCCAAGGACCACATGATTAAGGATTGCCCGATGAGAGGCGAAGGGGATGACCGATGAAGTCAAGGTTCTAACCAGTGGAAGAAAAGGACAAATGACCACCGCAAGGTCGTGGGTCGGTGGCGGTAATGGTTACAGTAGAGGACGAGGAACACCAGGTCGAGGTATTGGTAACACAGAGGCCAGGCAGTCGGGTTTGGTTTATGCAGTTCACCAAAGGAAGACGGAGATGCACCAGACATCATAATCGGTACGTTCCTTATTTTTGGCAAACCTTATGTTGCTTTGATTGATGTAGGCTCGACCCGTTCTTATGTTGTGTAATATCCCGGGTTAAGGGCTATTTTATTTTGGCTTTGCCGCATGTGCTTGATGTGTTATGTTGTTATTTCGATGTTGTTGGGGCTTAGTTATAAGCTAGGTGTAAGTTCGAGTGGTAGGAGAAATTTTTGTTTTGGGCTTTATGTGATAGAAATTTGAAGGATTTGGGTCTTATGTATTTTATTTGGTGAATTGTTGCACAAGTGGAGAGCTAGCAAAGTGGCAAAGAATCGCCACTTAGAGCTTGTGTGTGGCGTCAAGTGCAAGGGAGGATGTCACAGGTTCAAGCTGTGAAAATCCCACATTTTTGTTCCATTTTGTGGCATGGAGGGAGGAGTTGTAGGCGGTTCAAACTACGCCTTGGACTAAGTCTTCCTATTTGAATGGTGGGTGGAGAGCAAATTGTGGAGGAGGACTTGGTCAAGGTGATTTGAATTGGTGGCTTGGGAGTGTTTGGGGGAGTTTGGCGGTTTGGAGAGATTTTGGGGAGAGAAATGAGTGGTAGGTTGGTGTTGTAGGGTGTGCGAATTTGCCTTTAGCAAGTGTGCATTTTCGGTCAAATTCTTTTTGGTAAGCTGATTTTTCTTTGAGTCAAAAGCTAGCAAAAACTTCTTCTCTTTTTCTCCTTTAATCGAAAGTCCAAGTATCGTTTTGCCAAATTGCTTTGCATCTTTTACGTTGTGTGTGTGTGGCCGAATATTGTTCCCTTTTCCACTTGTATCTTGTGTAAACTGAAACCTCAAGCACCTACACTTGCCAAAACTACAACACTTTCTTCTCCACATTATTTTTCTCTTTTCTCATTTGAAAACCTTGGTAGCCGAATGTTCATCCCTCTCTCCCTTTCTTTTCCAATTGTTGAAGCCGAAACTAGTTTCTTTTCTCTCCCTTCTTGACCGAAACACAACCTTCCAAAAACTTCATCCTCCATCCTCTTTTTCTTTAAATCGAAAGCACCATCTATTCATCCTTTTATCTTCTTCTTTTCTTCTCCAAACCCTTTAGCCGTTTGTTCCCAATCATTTTCTTTCATTGCTCTTAGGCCGAACCTCCTTTCCCATTTTGATTAAGGGTGCTAGCCAAATCTCTTCTTTCTTCCTATAGTTTCTTTATTGCCGTATATCAGAGGGGGAGTGTGACCTTGTTGGAGTCTTGTTCAATCGGTCTAGTAAGGGGTAAGTGGTTGGCCGAATGGCCATTTCTCCTCTTTCTTGTGCTTTGCAGATATTTAGTGTATTTTAGGACCGATTTAGGTATCTGTTAAAAGGAGTTAACGTTTGGTTTGGTAATTTGATGAGACTAATGGTTTGTGTTTTAGAGGGGAGGCCGATTATCAGAAGGAACCAGTGTTGGTTCGGGTTTGGTTGGAAACCGAACCATTTGCAAAGGTAAGGCTTAATGCAACCCCTTTGGTTTATCTATTTTGGCTGAATAGTTTAAGTGTTAATCCCTTGTTGGTCGATTGTAGGATCAGGGCTATTGAGGTGATCAAGGGACTTTGACCGGTTCTTAGGATTAAAACCTTCGCTATTTCGGTGTGTAAGCTAACACTGCTTGATTTCTTAGTAATAAGTTAATAACTGTGTTGTAACAAGTGAAACAGTGATGATTGTCTTGATACCCGATAGGGTATGATCCTGATTCGAGTAAGTCCGTAGCTTTGTGAGTTCTATTATTGATACATCTAATATTATGATCCATGGTATATGTGCTATAAGATGCAATATTGGACATGTTGGCATGAATTACATGTTTTGCATATTGTACATGAGTCGATTATGACATGTATGGGTAATATGAGAGGAGGGAGTATGATATCCGTGTCTTTGGGACCTTTGTGTCTTTGGGACACGGAGGTTTGGCACCTCGGTGGTTTGGTACCACAAATGATATTTTGTGACTTTGGGTCACGGAGGTTTGGCACCTCGGCGTCTCGTCCTAGTGGCTTAGCACCACGGTGGGTTGGCCCCACGATTGATTATCTGGGATTAGCGCTTGTGATTTGGTATCACACGATGGGTTGGCCCCATCATCGGTTTGTGACTACGGTCACGGTGATTTAGTATCTGCTTGTGTCTTTGGGACACGGAGGTTTGGCACCTCATTACGACTCGTCCTCGTGGTTTGACACCACAGTGGGTTGGCCCCACTTATGAGTTCTGAGTTGTCGCTAGTGATTTGGTATCACACGATGGGTTGGCCCCATCATTGGATTATTCATGACTTGGTCACGGTGGTTTGGCACTACATTATGGATATCGTGACTTTGGGTCACCGGTGGTTTAGCACCACCGGTGGTTTGGTACCACACGGGTAGAAAAGGTGTAATGGATGGTTAGGAATGGGTGCATTAATTGTATTGCTTTGCTATGATGTGTGTTAGCATGTTGTATTATCGGGAGGATTTACACTTGAGTCTTGCGACTCACTCTCTCCTTTGACATTTCGGTGACACTTAGCGCGGACATGGAGTAGGGATGGACTCGAGGTGCACATGCCATGCTTAAATAAGGATTTGCTCGGACTTTTATAGAATTTGGTACTTAAGCTTATTTATTTCTATTTGGTTTTATGTTGGTTTGTAAATGGCCTTTAAAATTATGTTTTGCTATATTTATGCTTAAAGTAGATTTTAATATGCCTTAACAAATTAATTGGGTTAAAATGTGCTAAAACTTGAAAAGACAACGCTTTCAAAACTAAAACGATATTTTAAAATATACCATCGGGTATCACACTAAGATTTGGAATAAAGAGAACTCAAATGTTTTTCTAACTTAAACTCGATTTTCTACTAAGTCAAAATGTTCTAGTAGCAATCAGAACGACTTGAATTTCTAAATGAAATAAACGTGTTTTTAACTTCATAACCAATTAAGTTTTCAAAATTTCGGAGTTTTCAAACAAACCTTCAATTTCCGAACAATCATGGCCGCGATTTCTGCAAGTATGAAATTTATCAAAGGGTTTATCAAACTTTTAAATGGAAACCTATCTTCACCAAAACATAATTTCTCCCTATAACATACCGGACTCGGTCATGGTGTATTGCTTGGGTTTGGGGTGTTACAATTGTGGTATCAGAGCCAAGTTCAAAGGCTTGGCTGTGGGCTTGAGGCCCAAAATGTTTTCAAAAGTTTGTTTTTGTTTTTAAAAGTATGGTGTGAAAGGTATGGCACCGAGTCTCCGGCACCAATCCGCCCAGGTAAGTACCCCTTACTATTGTTTGTCATAATGATATTGATGAGATGTGATTGGATGGCTAGTGATAGTAAAACTACTTTAGAAATTAAAACTGATAGGGCTCAGTGGACTTGCGAAAATAAAGCTCCTTTAATATTCATAAGACTTTGCTTTAAAACAGTGGAATAATTACTGATGCATAAAATTCTTTAAATCAGACGAGATTTAGTCATGAGTACCCGAGGTGGACGTGGTCGAGGTAGGATGACAGTTTTTGAACCCGTAGGATCTGGTCAAGGGTCAGAAAATGAGATCTGGGTTCGCCACCGGTAGAGGTGGTGAGTTTCGAGAACAGTTGGGGATGACGCAGATGTCACGAGCGATCTTGCGGGTTTTAGAAAGGGTAGCTGGAGTAGGCGGGGCGCAGGAGTTAGGAAATCGTGCTGGCGACTTGGGCAAATAAATTTGAATTCTTTCGGGTGTCTCGGTGTTGCTCCTAGCCTCGCTGAATATTACCGGAAGCGACAGAGTGAATCATGGACGATCTAGACCTGACTGCTGAAGAAAAGTTAAAGGGGATAGTATCACTTCTCCGAGATGAGTCATACTAGTGGTGGCTCACGGTTTGAGGCAATGACTGCGTGGAAGATCTAACTTTGGACTATTTCAGGGCTGCTTATCAGAAAAAGTACGTGGGAGCTAACTACATTAATGAGCAATGGAAAGCATAGCTAACTACATTAATGAGCAACGAAAGCATCTCTGAGGTTAGTTCGAGGAAGTAAATCGTGTCGAGTCTGAGGCGAGTTTCGAAATTTGAGTCGGTATGCGGTATGGTAGCTCTTGAACACGAGAGGTGTGTTCGTTTTGAGGATGGCTGCAAGGCAATTAAGATTGTTGATTGCGCCTCGGCAGGAGCGTGAATTCTTTGATACGGTTGAAAAGGCGAAGGTGGTAGAGGGTATTAAAGAGTGCGTGAGGCAAGGCATGGATAGGAACAAACACAAGAGGAGTTTTAGATCTTTTGGGTCGTCGGGTAATCCATGAGAAAAGGGCTAGACCGAGTGGGCGAATCGATCGGGTAGGTTTGTTCTTTGCTAAGCGGGGACCGCCCATGATGTAACCGTTGTGGGAAAGCTCATTGGGAGGATGTTGGATCGGTGGAAAAATTTGTTTTGAGTGTGGCTCATTTGGACCACCGTGTGAGGATTGTCCGTGCAAGTTGGCTAGGATTGATCCAAGAGTCGTGGCCGTACTCGATCAGAATAACGAACCACCACCGCAGAGAGGGCCGAGGTAATGGCGAGGAGGTAATGGTTACAGTCGGGTAGTGGAGCACCAGGCGAGAGGTGCGTGTAGTTCGAGGCCAGACAGCCGGGGCTAGTGTATGCGACGAGGCGTCGAGAGGAGGGCGACGCACCGGACGTCATCACCGATACATTTTTAATCTTTGGTTCTCCATTTACTGCTTTGATTGATGTGGGTTCAACACATTCATATGTTGCAAGTAGCATAGTGAAGACCATGGATTTAGACTCTGAGATATCTTCTAGGCAGATGACCGTAATAAGCCCTCTAGGTCACTCTGTAGTTGTAGATAAGCTGTATAGAGACGTACCTCTAGAACTCCAAAGGGTAGTGTTTGTGGTCGATCGATGGAACTACCTTTTGAGGAGTTCGATCGATTCTCGGGATGGGTGGTGGTTAAGTACCGGCGAAGTTGGATTGCTGTGACTAAGTGCATGGTTACAAAAACTAAGGGTGATGAGGTAGTTCTGATCGGTAATAGGAGAAATTATCTATCCAATGTGGTATCTACTCTGAAAGCCGAGAAGATGGTCAGAAAGGGCTGTGAAGCATATGTGGTTCATGTGTATGCCTTGGAGGCTAAAGAGTCTCTTTGTGGAGATGGTTGAGACGATTAGGAATTTGTTGATGTGTTTCTGAGGAGCTTAGGGTTTGCCACCGGATCGTGAGGTAGAGTTGAGATAGATCATTGCGAAGCTGCGCCGTATCTATAGCTCCGTCTGAGGATGGCGCCTAAAGAGTTAGTGGAGCTTAAGGCTCGAGATCCAGAATTGTTGGACCGAGGCTTTATCGGGCCAAGTGTTTTACCTTGGGAGCCTTAGGTACTCTTTGTTAAGAAGAAAGAGCGGTACTATACGGATGTGTGTAGACTACCGCTAACCTGAATAAGTGACGATCAAAATAAGTATCTCACGCCTCGGATAGATGACTTGTTTGATCATTTGAAGAGTCGTCGATTTTTCAAAGATTGATTTAAGGTGCAGGTATCACCGATTAAAGGTGAAGGAGGCGGATATCGCAAGGCGGCATTTAAATGACGCGGTATGGGCACTTTGAGTTCTTAGTTATGCCATTTGGGTTGACTAACGGCGACCTTCATGGATATGATGAATAGGTGTTCCAACGATATTTGGATCGATTAAGTAGTGGTTTTATCGGCGATATCTTGGTATATTCAAGGACTAAGGAGGAGCATGATCGCATTTCTTGGTGGTATTCTGATTTTGAGGAGAAAGCGACTTTATCGAAGTTTAGTAAATGTGAGTTACGGCTTAAGGAGGTGGCGTTCTTGGGTCATATAGTATCGGTGAGGGATTAGAGTGGATCCTCGGAAGATTGAGGCGATTTGGATTGGAAGCCACCTAGGTCGATGGCGAGGTTCGGAGTTTTACGGGTTTGGCGAGGATACTATCGAAGGTTTGTAGAGGGTTTTCGTTGATCGCAGACCGAGATGACCAAATTATTAAGAAAAGGGGTTCCGTTCATTTGGACTGAGAAGCAGCAGGAGAGCTTCGACAAGTTGAAGAAGATTTTGACTGAAGCTCCAGTTCTGATTCAACCTGAGGCTAGTAAGGAATTCACAGTGTACTGCGATGCATCACATATGGGTTTGGGTTGTGTGCTGATGCAAGAAGGGAAGGTTGTGGCTTACGCATCTCGGTAGCTGAGGCCACATGAGGTAAATTATCCAACGCACGATCTGGAGCTAGCGGCTGTAGTCTTTGCCTTGAAGATATGGAGGCATTACTTGTACGGAGAGAGATCGATAGTCTACACGGATCACAAGAGTCTGAAGTACCTTCTGACTCAAAAAGACTTGAATCGAGGCAGTAGCAGATGGATTGAGTTCTTTGAAAGACTACGATTGCTCAATTGAGTATCATCCGGGCAAGGCTAACGTTGTGGCGAGCGCGTTGAGCCATAGGGTTGTTTCAATTTAAGGCGTTGTTTGCCCACTTGAGTTTGTATGGCGATGGGAGTATACAGCGCGAGCTGCGAGTTAAGCCTACTTGGGTTGAGCGGATCGAGAAAAATAGTTGATGGATGAGGTTTTGAGTCGCGAGAGGACACAAGTGCGGAATGATGGTTTGGAGAGTTCTGATTTGTCTAATGATGGGGTCTTTGTGTTTTCGGGGAAGGCTTGTATCCGAGAGACACCGAGTTAAGGCAAAAGATTCTTGAGGATGCACATAGCGACCCTACGTTATGCATCTGGAGGTAGCAAAATGTATAGGGATCTCGGAGAATAGTTTTGGTGGTCGGGTGCGAAAAAGGAAGTGCGAGTTTGTGGGGAAGTGTCGACATGTCGGTGAGTCAAGGTGAGCATCGATTGCCGTCGAGGTTGCTTGACCGGTGAAGATTCCTCGATGGAAGTGGGAAAGGATAACTATGGATTTAAATCGGTGGATTACCGCTACACCGAGTAAGAAGGATTGATTTGGTAATTATGGATCGATCGACTAAATCACTCACTTTATTAGGTGAGGTGGATTACTCACTTGAGGTTGGCGAAGCTGTATGTGTCGAGATAGTGAGGCGCAGGGGTGCCGATGTCGATCATCTCGGATAGGGATCCCAATTCGTCAAGGTTACGAAGCGTTGCATCGAGCTCGGAGTGCAGCGGTTGGATTTCAAGACGGCATTTCATCCATGAGCGGACGAGCGATCGGAAAGGGTTATCTGATCTTGGAGGACATATTACGAGGTTGTGTATTGGACTTGAGGGTAGTTGGGAGGAGTATCTACCGTTAGTGAGTTCGCCTACAACAACAAGATTACCAAGCAAGCATCAAGATGGCACCATATGAGGCGTTATGCGGTAGGAAGTGTCGCTCACCTACTTGTTGGGCGAGTTAAGTGAGCGTCGATTGTTGGGGCGAGTTGGTTCTTTGAGACCGAAGACAAGGTTAAGTTGATTGAGCTCGATTGAAGGAAGCTTGGAATGGCGAAGTCTTATCGATCTTAAGCGAAGAGATATAGAGTTCTTTGTGGGGATCAAGTTTTTCGAAGGTCACCGTGGAAGAAAGTGTTAAGGTTGAAAGGAAAGGCAAGCTAAGTCCGAGGTTTATTGGGCGTATAAAATCTTGAGATGAGTGGGACGATTGCTTATCGACTTGAGTTGCCAGTGAGCTAAGTCATATTCACGGCGTATTTCACGTTTGATGCTTAGGCGATATCGCTCGATCCGTCTGCGTGGTGGCGATGGAAGAGATCGAGGTAAACCAGATTTGACCATGGAGGAAGAGCCTGTACAGATTTTAGATCGGGATGTGAAGGTTCTGCGTAGGAAGTCTGTGCCTTTGGTTAAGGTTCTTTGGCGGAATCATGGCGTGGAAGAAGCTACTTGGGAACCCGAGGATGTGATGAGACAGCAATACCCACAACTCTTCTGATCAGGTAATTTCGAGGCCAAAATTATTTTTAAGGGGGTAGAACTGTAATATCCTGGGTTAAGGGCTATTTTATTTTGGCTTTGCCGCATGTACTTGATGTGTTATGTTGTTATTTCGATGTTGTTGGGGCTTAGTTATAAGCTAGGTGTAAGTTCGAGTGGTAGGAGAAATTTTTGTTTTGGGCTTTATGTGATAGAAATTTGAAGGATTTGGGTCTTATGTATTTTATTTGGTGAATTGTTACACAAGTGGAGAGCTAGCAAAGTGGCAAAGCATGCGCCACTTAGAGCTTGTGTGTGGCGTCAAGTGCAAGGGAGGATGTCACAGGTTCAAGCTGCGAAAATCCCACATTTTGTTCCATTTTGTGGCATGGAGGGAGGAGTTGTAGGCGGTTCAAACTCGCCTTGGACTAAGTCTTCCTATTTGAATAGTGGGTGGAGAGCAAATTGTGGAGGAGGACTTGGTCAAGGTGATTTGAATTGGTGGCTTAGGAGTGTTTGGGGGAGTTTGGCGGTTTGGAGAGATTTTGGGGGAGAGAAATGAGTGGCCGGTTGGTGTTGTGGGGGTGTGCCGAATTTGCCTTTAGCAAGTGTGCATTTTCGGTCAAATTCTTTTTGGTAAGTCGATTTTTCTTTGAGTCAAAAGCTAGCAAAAACTTCTTCTCTTTTCTCCTTTAAGAAAGTCCAAGTATCGTTTTGCCAAATTGCTTTGCATCTTTTACTTAGTGTGTGTGTGGTAGAATATTGTTCCTTTTCCACTTGCATCTTGTGTAAGCCAAACCTCAAGCACCTACACTTGCGAAACTACAACACTTTCTTCTCCACATTTTTTTTCTTTTCTCATTTGAAAACCTTGGTAGCCAGAATGTTCATCCTCTCTTCCTTTCTTTTCCAATTGTTGAAGCGAAACTAGTTTCTTTTCTCTCTCTTCTTGGCTGAAACACAACCTTCCAAAACTTCATCCTCCATCCTCTTTTCTTTAAATCGAAAGCACCTCTATTCATCCTTTTATCTTCTTCTTTTCTTCTCCAAACCCTTTAGCCGTTTGTTCCCAATCATTTTCTTTCATTGCTCTTAGGCCGAACCTCCTTTCCCATTTTGATTAAGGGTGCTAGCCGAATCTCTTCTTTCTTCCTATAGTTTCTTTATTGCCGTATATCAGAGGGGGAGTGTGACCTTGTTGGAGTCTTGTTCAATCGGTCTAGTAAGGGGTAAGTGGTTGGCCGAATGGCCATTTCTCCTCTTTCTTGTGCTTTGTCTATTTTTAGTGTATTTTAGGACCGATTTCGGTATCTGTTAAAAGGAGTTAACGTTTGGTTTGGTAATCGTTTTTCGTATAGGGCCTTTGGAGTTTGAAATCAAGCAAGGAGAGCCTTCGTACTCTGTTAAGCAATCGGTAAGTGGTGGTAAGAGGTTGCTTTAATGGTTTCTTTAGAGTTGTTAAGCCAAAGATTGATGAGACTAATGGTTTGTGTTTTAGAGGGGAGGCCGATTATCAGAAGGAACCAGTGTTGGTTCGGGTTTGGTTGGAAACCGAGCCATTTGCAAAGGTAAGGCTTAACGCAACCCCTTTGGTTTATCTATTTTGGCGAATAGTTTAAGTGTTAATCCCTTGTTGGCCGATTGTAGGATCGAGTATGTTGAGGTGATCAAGGGACTTTGACCGGTTCTTAGGATTAAAACCTTCGCTATTTCGGTGTGTAAGCTAACACTGCGATTTCTTAGTAATAAGTTAATAACTTTGTGTTGTAACAAGTGAAACAGTGATGATTGTCTTGATACCGATAGGGTATGATCCTGATTCGAGTAAGTCCGTAGCTTTGTGAGTTCTATTGTTGATACATCTAATATTATGATCCATGGTATATGTGCTATAAGATGCAATATTGGACATGTTGGCATGAATTACATGTTTTGCATATTGTACATGAGTCAATATGACATGTATGGGTAATATGAGAGGAGGGGGAGTATGATATCCGTGTCTTTGGGACACTTGTGTCTTTGGGACACGGAGGTTTAGCACCTCCAAGTGGTTTGGTACCACAAATGATATTTTGTGACTTTGGGTCACAGAGGTTTGGCACCTCGGCGTCTCGTCAGTGGCTTAGCACCACGGTGGGTTGGCCCTACGATTGATTATCTGGGATTGGCGCTTGTGATTTGGTATCACACGATGGGTTGGCCCCATCATCGATTTGTGACTACGGTCACGGTGATTTAGTATCACTGCTGTGTCTTTGGGACACGGAGGTTTGGCACCTCATTGCGACTCGTCCACGTGGTTTGACACCACCGTGGGTTGGCCCCACTTATGAGTTCTGGGATTGTCGCTAGTGATTTGGTATCACACGATGGGTTGGCCCCATCATTGGATTATTCGTGACTTGGTCACCGGTGGTTTGGCACCACATTATGGATATCGTGACTTTGGGTCACCGGTGGTTTAGCACCACCGGTGGTTTGGTACCATCTGGGTAGAAAAGGTGTAATGGATGGTTAGGAGCAGGTGCATTAATTGTATTGCTTTGCTATGATGTGTGTTAGCATGTTGTATTATCGGGAGGGATTTACACTTGAGTCTTGCGACTCACTCTCTCCTTTGACATTTCAGGTGACACTTAGACGCGGACATGGAGCCGGGATGGACTCGAGGTGCACATGCCATGCTTAAATAAGGATTTGCTCAGACTTTTATAGAATTTGGTACTTAAGCTTATTTATTTCTATTTGGTTTTATGTTGGTTTGTAAATGGCCTTTAAAATTATGTTTTGCTATGTTTATGCTTAAAGTAGATTTTTAATATGCCTTAACAAATTAATTGGGTTAAAATGTGCTAAAACTTGAAAAGACAACGCTTTCAAAACTACGAAAATGATATTTTAAACTATACCATCGGGTATCACACTAAGATTTGGAATAAAGAGAACTCAAATGTTTTTCTAACTTAAACTCGATTTTCTACTAAGTCAAAATGTTCTAGTAGCAATCAGAACGACTTGAATTTCTAAATGAAATAAATGTGTTTTTAACTTCATAACCGATTAAGTTTTCAAAATTTCAGAGTTTTCAAACAAACCATCAGTTTCCGAACAATCATGGCCGCGATTTCTGCAAGTATGAAATTTATCAAAGGGTTTTATCAAACTTTTAAACGGAAACCTATCTTCACCAAAACACAGTTTCTCCCTGTAACATACCGGACTCGGTCGTGGTGTATTGCCCGGGTTTGGGGTGTTACATGTTGCATGTAGAGTAGTTGAAACTCTAGGAATAGCCTCTGAACTATATGATAGGGAGATGACTGTAGTAAGCCCATTAGGCCAAACTATAGTGGTGAATAGGATGTTTCGGAAAGTACCTTTGGAACTTTAAGGAGCTATATTTCTTACCGACTTAATGGAATTACCCTTCGGGGAATTTGATCTTATACTTGGCATGGATTGGCTAGTGGAGCATCGGGCTGTATTGGATTGTTCAGCCAAACGAATGGAGTTAAGGACCCCAGAGGATGAGGTGATGGTTATGATAGGAGAAAGAAGGAACTACTTATCTAACGTAGTTTCGGCATTAAAGGCGGATAAGATGGTTCGGAAGGGGTGTAAGGCATTTTTGCCTTCATTTGTGATTTGGATACAAACGAAGGGGGAGTTAGTGGAGTTAGAACTGTAAGGGAGTTTGTGGATGTCTTTTCGGAGGAATTACGAGGAATACCCCCGGACAGGGAGGTGGAGTTTAGAATCGATTTGCTCTCGGGTACAGCTCCTGTGTCAATTGCCCTATACAAAATGGCACCAAAGGAGTTGGTTGAGCTCAAGGCCCAGATCCAAGAATTGCTTGACTGTGGGTTCATCCGACCTAGTGTGTCTCCATAGGGAGCATCGGTCTTGTTTGTGAAAAATAAGGACGGAACTATGCGCATGTGCATAGATTATCATCAGTTGAACAAGCTGACCATCAAGAATAAGTACCATTTGCCAAGGATTGACGACTTGTTCGATCAGCTTAAGGGGGCCATGATTTTCTCAAAGGTAGATCTGAGGTCCGGATATCATCAGCTTAAGGTGAAGGAGGTAGATATCCATAAGACGGCTTTTCAGACAAGATATGGGCATTTTGAGTTCGTAGTAATGCCCTTTGGATTGATGAATGCCCCAGCTGCGTTTATGGACATGATGAACCGGGTTTTCCAACCCTATCTGGACCGATTTGTTGTTGTGTTCATAGATGATATTTTGGTGTATTCGAAGTCTGAGGAAGAACATGATGAGCACCTCCGAATTGTGTTACAAGTGTTAAGGAAAAGAAGCTCACGCCAAATTGACAAGTGTGAATTTTGGCTTAAGGAGGTTATGTTTTTAGGACATGTGGTATCTGCTTGAAGGAATAAGGGTGGATCCTCGGAAGATTGAGGCGATTTTGGATTGAAACCCCTAAGTGCATGGCGAAGTTCGAGTTTCTTAGGATTGGCGAGCTATTATAGAAGGTTTATAGAAGGGTTCTCGTCGATAGTGCGCCTTTGACAAAGTTGTTGAGAAAGGAAGTACCTTTCGTTTGGACGAGATACAATGAGGAGAGCTTTGAGAAGCTTAAGAGGTCTTATTGAAGCTCGATTTTGATTCAAGGAGGCGGGGAAGGATTTTGTGGTGTATTGTGACGCTTCCCATACAGGATTGGGATGCGTGTTAATGCAAGATGGGAAGGTAGTTGCTTATGCGTCTCGACAACTAAGGCCATATGAGGTTAACTACCTGACGCATGATTTGGAACTAGCGGCAGTGGTCTTTCCTCTTAAGGTGTGGAGGCATTATCTTTATGGAGAAAAGTTGGGGATCTACACAGACCACAAAAGCCTTAAGTATCTGCTGACTCAGAAAGAGTTGAATCTGAGACAGCGAAGGTGGGTGGAATTATTGAAGGATTATGATTGCTCGATAGAGTATCACCCGGGCAAAGCAAATGTAGTGGCGGATGCCTTAAGTCGGAAGGTAGTGTCGGATCTAAGGGCGATGTTTGCACATCTGAGCTTGTATGACGATGGAAGTCTGCTAGTAGAGCTGCAAGTTAAGCCAACGTGGTTGAATGAAGTGAAAGAGGGATAGTTGGTGGATAAGGATCTAAGTGTTAAGTTGTGACAAGCGCAGAATGGAGAGTTAGAGGGTTATGGTGTTAATGACGAAGGTGTATTGTGCTTCAAGGGTAAGGTCTGTATACCGAAGGACGAGGAGCTTAGGCAAAGAATTCTTGAGAATCGCATAGTAGCCCTTATGCTATGCATCCGGAGGTAGTAAGATGTCTGAGAGACTTAAGGGAGCAGTTTTGGTGGCACGGTCTTAAGCGGAAATTCTTGAATTTGTTGGCAAATGCTTGGCGTGTCGACAAGTTAAAGTGAGCATCAAGTTTCGTCGAGGTTGCTTGACCAATATAGATCCATGATGGAAGTGGAAGAGAATTACCATGGACTTCGTTAGTAGGCTTCCCCTTACGCCTACTAAGAAGGACTCGGTATGGGTGATAGTGGATCGGCTGACAAAATCCGTGCATTTCATTCCAGTTCGGGTTGACTACTCCCTCCAAAAGTTAGCAAGGTTGTATGTAGCAGAGATTGTAAAGTTGCACGGAGTACCGGTGTCGATTATATAGGATAGGGATCCAAGGTTCACGTCTCGGTTTTGGAAAGCACTACATCAGGCTTTAGGTACTAGATTGGATTTCAGTACGGCTTTCCATCCACAGTCAGACGGCCAGTCTGAACGAGTGATCCAAGTGCTAGAGGATATGCTGAGAGGCTGTGTGATAGACTTCAGAAGAAGTTGGGAAAACAATTTGCCTCTAGCAGAATTTGCATACAATAACAGCTATCAGGCAAGTATTCGGATGGCACCGTACGAGGCACTGTATGGTCAGAAGTGTCAGACTCTTACATGTTGGATGGAACTGGGAGAACGTCAAATTTTAGGTCCAAAAATTGTGGCAGAATCTGAGGAGAAGGTTAAGATAATCCAGGCACGGTTAAAGGAGACATCTGATAGGCAGAAGTAGTATGCAGATCATAAACGGAAGGATATAGAGTTTGCTGAAGGTGATAAAGTTTTCTTGAAAGTATTGCCGTGGAAAAAGGTTCTAAGGTTTGGTAGGAAGGGCAAGTTAAGCCCTAGATTCATTGGGCCCTATCAAATGTTGAAACGAGTAGGACCAGTGGCGTACCAGCTTGAATTGCCACCTAAGTTGAGTCAAATCCACGACGTGTTCCATGTTTCCATGCTGAGACGCTATCGCTCGGATGTGGTGCTAGTGGAGGAAATAGAGGTGAATTTAGACTTATCTTTTGAGGAGGAACCAGTGCAGATCCTAGATCGGGATACTAAGGTTTTGCGTAGGAAATCAGTCCCTTTGGTGAAGGTATTATGGCAAAACCATGGATCGGAAGAAGCGACATGGGAGCTGGAGGATACTATGCGGCAGCAATACCCTCAACTTTTCGGACCAGGTAAATTTCGAGGTCGAAATTTATTTTAAGCGGGGAGAACTGTAATATCCTGATTTTGTGGGTCTAAGCATTTGGTGTGTTGCATGGCTAAGTTAGTAGACTAAGGCTTCATAGGGGTGAATTAGGCTCAGGTTTGGACTTTAAAACCTGGGTTAAGTGGCTGATAAATAGTGTTAGTAGTAATTGATGTTGGATTATTAAATTAGTAGCAAGTTGGGCTTGCGACCCAAAAATTTAGTAATGCTAAGTTGGGCATGAGGGTGGCGTCACTTAGATGGATGACTTGGGCCTAGTATGGCCGCATGAAGCCCAAAATAATGGGTTAAAAATTCGGCACTCCTAAGGTAAGGAGTTGGACGGCACCTAGCTACAATTAGGAGTGTTTATTTCTTTTATTTTATGATTTAAAAGATGATAATAGGAGGGAAGAGTTGGAGCTTGGTGGGTCTCTCATAAAGGGATGGATAATGGTTGAGCTATTAGGCAGGATAAAACTTATCAGGAGCTAGCAGAGTTGGCCAAAACTCCAACTCTTTGGGGGGTGAGTATGTAGCCGAAACTCTTAGCAAAATATCCATCTTTTCCTTTAGTTTTCTTTTTCCTTTTCATCGAAATCTTTTTCTTTGCTTTTCTTAAACTTTTTCTCTCTTAGCCGAAACTCCCTAGTGCTTCTCCTCTCCTTGAAAACCCTCTGAAAGCTGCATACTCCTCGTGCCTACCATCATCCTTCATAACCGAATCTACAAGGGTGGTTTAGTTTTCCCAAAGGTGCACCATAGGCCGCATGTTCCTTAGTGATTCGGTAAGTTTTCGGATTTCTTTTCCTTTGCGATTTCTTCCTTTCTTTTCATCAAGATCTAACCCGAATCAATTGTTTATGCCTATCAATTTCTCTTCTTTATCCCTAAAAGTCAAATCCTGTTTTACAATAGCCAGAAGTGCCGATTTTGGAAAAGCCAAAGGTGAGTGGTTGATGGTAGGTGGCCGAATGGCCCCTTTCTATTCTTTTCTTTCTAGCCGAATGCCATATGGGCTAAGTTAATTGTGATTTTGGTTTGATTGAATAAATAGAGGATGGACGAATGTAGGTAAAATTGAGGTGACTTTGGCTTTTGGGAGAATATCAACAGAAGTAAGCTGAGGTTTCGGGATTTAAATCTACAAGGTAAGTGGACATAATAATCGGCCAAGGCAATAGTTAATGTTTTAGATCTATTTCATGTTTATTCAAAAAGCCAAAACTAACCAAATCAAGTGACTTAGTGTTAGCCGATTGCAAGAAAGAAGTATCACAAAGTTTTCGGGATTTGAGAAGTACTCAAATCGGCAAGCAAGGATCTAAGATCTAAAGCATTAGATCGAGTTTTCGGGATCTCGATTAAGCGCTAAGTAAATTAGGTGTGTACCCCACACTAAGCCTTGATTAATTTATGGTTATGTTTTAATTAATATGTTACAAGAATTTGTTATGATGTGGCTAAGAGTACCATGCAATGGTACGAAGTACTCAGGTACGTTTTCCTACTCCTCCTATGAGTATGATAAAAATGACAATAGTGATAAGAATGTGAAATTAAGCATGATATGGCATGATATGTTTGACATGGGGCATATGGGTGATATGTAAAGGGGAAGTGAATTGGTGGTTTTATACCCCAATATCTGAATGTGGTGACTTATGTCACAATATCCGAATGTGGTGACTTATGTCACAATATCTGAATGTGGTGACTTATGTCACGAATAATTATCTGGTGCCTATGCCACGGATTTTATAAGGGCGATGAGCACGTCGACTGTAGCGACTGCCTTTGATGGTGTGTAGCGGATGGAGGGTTGACTTAGTAGTCCCCACGGTGTGATGGTTGGTACGGGTGATTGTAGCGGATGGTTATCTAGGCTTGGGATCGGGTTTGCATCACGATTTATATATGTATATCATGTATGCTTTGACATGCCTGAATTAATTGAGTTTTGTGCTGGTTGTACACATTGAGTCTGTTTGACTCACCCCTTGTGGGATTATTTTTCAGGTGACACTCAGTAATGGACCGGGTCGGCAGGAGCTCAAGTGGTGGCCATGCACAACTCCGAACTTATTATTTTATTATGGGCTTTTTCTTTCTTTTTAGTATTTTTTATTTAATTTGGGTTATATTTATGTAATAAGGCCTTGGTTTGAACTATTATGCATGCATATTTAATTATCTAAGTATGACTCGATTTTAATAATTCAAAGTTAAAGTCCATTTTTCTTAAGTATAAATATTAAACATTTTAACACCTAATCAACACGGGTTTTAAAATTCGAGCCCAACCCAAATCAACTATTTTCAAAAACATGAAAAATTTTAGCAAAGTTTCAAATAAGATTCAAATGGTTTTTCCTAAAAGCATGCCAGATCCGGTCAGGGCTTGTGGGCGAGTTTGGGGTGTTTCAGTATCCTAACTTACTGGATGTGACATCTTATTACTTCGGGACAAGGAGGTCTTAACATCAAATTCGATTTATTCAGGTTTTTAAAGAGGATCGTATTTTATAATCTTTTTAAATTTTTACCATTTAGACGTTAATTAATCAATTAGGTACCAATTTTTGGGTGTTACGAGGGTGTTAATCCTTCCTCGTGTGTAACCGACTCCCGAGCCCTTTTTCTCAAATTTTGGTGACTCGATCACACCTCGAAAAAAAGATTGGTGGCGACTCCATTTTCATTTTAAAAGTCGACCTCATTTTTCAAAATAAAAATGATTTCGACAGCTTGGCGACTCCACTGGGGATATAAAGAGAGTCAAGCCGTAAATTGATTATTTTCTATCTTTTTATCTATGAAAATTTGGTTTTAATATACGGATCTTTCATAGCATCTCATCCATTTTCCATATTTTTGATTTATTTTTGAGTTTTATCCATATATATTGCATTGCATGACCGTTGTGGTCGTACCCTTTTAAGTGAGAGTGAAAAGCTACTCCTTCGTGAGGTTTTCACCTCCATGCAGGATAGTGAATCACTTTCGGGATACATCTGTACCTATGTTTTTGTGAGATTTCATCTTCGTGCAGCCATAGGGAAATGTATTCCCTTGAACTGAACTCGGTCCGTATGAGCCTATAATGGGTGAGGATAGAGAAATCTGCTGGTTCGGGTACCTCAACTTTAGAGCTAAATCACATGTAGACAACCTAAGGGCTTACCCTAGATAGAACTATGCCAAACCCTAGTGGTCACCCAGATAGGTGCCCTATTTTGTTATTTATTTCTCTTGTGCTAACGTGTTCTCTTTTGTTTTGATTGCATTGCGTTCACATCATAGAAAAGAGGTGTTGATTTAAATTCGATTGCTAAATAGAAGAGTTTGTCATGAGAAAATGAATTTCTTGATAAAGTGGATTATAATACGATCGTCCGAATATGGTCCAAGTAAACACAACGAGAGAAGAATGATAGCCCGTGAAGGAATACAAGACTTTATTGCTCAAGGATTCAATCTGACAAAAACTATTCGAGAATCACCACATCTCGACTTTCTTGAAGAGGCTAACGAGCATTGTGGAAATAAGTGAGCAGTGAGTCGCAGCCCAGATCAAGTAAAAAGAGCTAATAGAGACATTTATTAGAAAGTTCGCGAGATTGGACCTTAATATCCGGATAAGAAGAAAGGGATCAATGTATTCGCTTGGAATATGATGGGAAGGCCGTATAAATATCCGTTTTATGTAAATGAATTTATTTTCTAGAAAAGTTGTTCTAATGGAATTGAATTCAGAATCAATGCCTCTCTTTCTTTTTTCATTCATTTCATGCATTTGCATTACATCACATCATATGCATTAAAATCCATAGAAGGACCCTAATTAGTTGAAGTTATTTGAAAAAAAAAAAAAAGAGAAAGAGAGAAAGTTAATCTAGAAACTAAACATCATTACGGTACTCGTGATAAGACGAAAAATATGGATCAAAGACTCGAACAGTTCCAAAGAGACATGCAAGACCAGCTGTAAGAGCAGTTGGCAAAGATCCAACAAGATATGAGGGAACAAATGATAGAAGCCCAAAGGAGTATGGTGGCTCAAATGACTCAGCTACTGAATGGGGCAATGGACAAGGGAAAAGGCCCCATGACTAATGCTGGAGAAGATAATGAGGATTATCCTCCGGGTTTTACCCTACCGCATGCACAAATACAACCTGAAGCATATCCTCGAAGGCCATCTGTTACAATTATGCCTCAACAAGGTCAAGCTGATACTGGGGTGCCCATGAATTTCCAAGTTGGCTCAGGATCTAACCCAGGAGATAATCCCTGCTAATCCTATTATCCCTGATTTAGATATAATGGAGAGGGAATGGACAAGAATTGAATTACCAAGGTAGTTAGAGGACCGTTGTAAATGGTTAGAAGAAAAGTTCAAGGCCTTGGAAAACGTTGATAATCACCATGGAATTGATTCTAAATACTTAAGCTTGGTTCCAGATTTGGTGCTTCCTCACAAGTTCAAAATGCCAGAATTTGAGAAGTACAATGGGACTAGTTGTCCTTAAACCCATATTACCATGTTCTTTAGACGGATGACTGGTTATGTTAATAACAATCAACTGTTGATCCATTGTTTCTAAGATAGCTTGGTAGGGGCAGTGTCCAGGTGGTATAACCAATTGAGTCGTACTAGGATTAATTCCTGGAGAGACATAGCACAAGCATTTATGAAATAATACAACATGTGACAGACATGACGCCTGACAAAATCACCTTGTAAAACATGGAGAAGAAATCAAATGAAAGCTTCAGGCAATATGTAAAAAGATAGAGGGAAGTTGCCATGCAAGTTCAGCTACAGCTCCTAGAAAAGGAAACTACAATGCTTTTTATCATTTTTAAGGGCCACATCATTACTCACATGATAGGAAGTACCACAAAGAGCTTTGCGGATAAAGTAAAGGCAGGAGAAACGATTGAAAATGCCATAAGGGGTGGCAAGATAGAAACAGGGGAAAACACCAAAAGGTCAGCTCCAAGGAAAAAGGAGAACGAGGTGAATAATATGAGTACATATAACAAAGGGTACTCGAAGTCAATTATTGTCAGTCAACCAAAAGTAACCACTAGTTATCAAGGCTCTTCAAGGAAGGAATCCAATTCGAGGCCAAATACAGAAAAGCTCTAGTTCACACCCATCTCGATGACATATAATGAGTTGTATCAGAATCTTTTTGATGTGTATGTGGTGTCTCCGTCCTACTTGGAACCCGTGCAACCTCCGTTCCCAAAATGGTATAATGAGAATGCCCAATACGAGTACCACGCGGGAATAACGAGTCACTCAATTAAAAACTGTACTACGTTTAAAAAGTTGGTTGAAAGGTTTATTAAAATGGGAATTGTGAAGTTCGACGTTTCATCATAACCTGATCACTTTGACGAGGCAGTAATTGAGATAATTGAAGGAGGAGACAAGAAAGTTGTGACTCCTTGAAGAAGTCAAAAGCAAAGAGGGAACCGGGGAACGAAGTTTCCAAGCCCTTACATACTTGGGAGTGTTTTGAATAATGGGATTGTGGAAGAGATCCCTGATTTTTAGAGCTAAACTCGAGTAATATTCAAAACACGCTTATTGCCTTAAGCCTAGAGGCAATAAGAACCCTTTTGTGAAATAGGCTTGTGTTTGGAATTTTTATTTCAATAAAATGCATCTTTTTGAGTAAAGATTCTTTTATTTTTTCCATTTCATACTGTATAAACAATTGTTCTTAGTTTTTTTTTCTTTTGTTTGTTTTTTGGACTTTCTATCAAGTATTCTTTCATACTTCATTCATGACCATACAAATAATCATTCTTTGAATCATTTATTCTTTGGAATCTTCCTTCGAACCTATAATAGGTCTCCAGATATCAATGATGTGAGCAACGATGCTACTGACTCAGAGTCTCCTTTCGAGTAAGATATGTGTCTAGAGGGATCTCAGGACTTTGAAGATGACAGAGATTGTAACCTAGCTTCTGATTTGTTAAGAATGGTAGAATAAGATGAAAAATAGACCCTAATCTAAAAAGGGTCAGTGGATATTATGAGCTTAGAAAAGAGGTAAAGATTATAGCCTAGCTCACCACAGAAATAAGGCGAGACATCATTCCAAGATGTTTTTGCACGATCATATCAGGACATGCCTGGGCTACTGAGTCGCGGATACGTTGAAATCTTAAAAGAGGTCCATAAGGATGTCAGAAAGACACATGCTAATGGTTTTACAATAGCCAAGCTAATCATGAGGTTTGGGTACTACTAATCTACATAAAAGGGGATGGCATTAGTTATGCCATATTTAAGGAGACAAGATTCATATGCCTCATTAATTTCTTCACAGACTTTCTCTATGTGGGGCAGGCCAATCTCGGCAAAATTTTTAGTATAAATCGATTTATCTTGGTAGTCGTTGATTACTTCACTAAGAAGGAGAAAGTAGCTTCACATGTCAATTTTACAAGGTCGACAAAAAAAAAAAAAGATCAGGCGCTGACAAAGAATGCCCAAAAGGACAATGTCAAAAGTTTGTAGTCTATTCAAAGATTAAAAGCCATATCATAGAGCAACAAAGGCAGCCAAAAAGAAAAAAACAAAAAATAAAACAAGGATTGTAACATCCTAAAAAAAAAAATTAGAGTATTATCTTATTATTCGTGTTGGCTCGGGTATGAATTTTGTGTGTTTAGCATAGTCTTGTGAAGGCTTGATTTTATTTTATGAAGCTAGAATAATTCTTAGTATTGAAAATTTAGTGAAGTGGATTAGGTGAACCTGGCACTTAAGTTAATTTAAGTGTTAAATTCTAGCACATGAGGAGTTAGTGGCAAGGTGGTTATGATGCATGAAGGGTTGTTTGAGGGAAGAGGTTCGAGTAGCATGGGTTGCATTCGGAAGACTTTATTTTTATGTATCCTAACATTAAGTGTCGGCCAAGCTCTAAGTATGGTAGGTTGGACTTTCAATTTTTATGGCAAGTTGAATAGTAAATTAGGAAAGCTTGAATTTTGGGATAAGAATCTTAAGTTTTAAGGAAGGATGGAGGGACAAGGGCTTGAATGATGGAGAGTTGTTTTGGAAACTCTTCTATGGCCATTAGTCCATGAATTTGGACAGTATGGGTGTTTAGGGGGTTACCGATTGTTGATAGGAAGTTGGGGGATTAGTTGGCCAATTTTAGCATTTGGTGCATCTTTTGCATTTTCTTTTCCTCTCCAAAATTTTCCTCCTTAGCAGAATGTACCTTGGACATTAGGTGCAATTTTATTTTGTTTTAGCTCTCATTTTTGTTTGAACCAAATTCTAAGCTCTTTCTCTCATTTCTCTTTTGAAACCGAAACCACATTTAGCACTTTATGCTCTTCTCTTTTTGACAAACAAGGTGTTTGGTGAATCTCTTCTCACATCTCTCTTTTCTTTCTTCTTTTATTTGTTCAAAACAATATCTTTCTTTTCCTTTCTTTTTGGCCAAACCTTTTTCTTCCCCAATTCTCTTTTCTTTTCTTCCATTGTTTGCTAAAGCCGAATCCTCTCTCTCTCATTTTGATTATCTTTGCTACTCACATACTTCATTTCTTTTATCCACATATCATTTGCTTTCTTCTTTCAAAACCATAGCAAAACTCCCATTTCCTTCTTGAATTGTCTTGGCCATCAAGGGTAGGTCTTCATATTGGTTTTCTTCAATCGGTTTTGGAAGATAGGTAAGTGTCTTGGCAATTTCTTTTCTATTTTTTCTATTGATCCTCATGAGGGCAAAAGCCAAATTTTAGGTATGTGATAGTAAGATTCTAACCATAGGAACTTATTTCTTTTAGGCTCTTCGGATTTTGGAAGCAATCGATTTTGGTAAGTCAAGTGGTAAGGTTTATGTTGGTTCTTTATTCTTTAAATGGATGTAAAGCCGAAGGCTATGGTGAATAAAGCTTGTTGTTGGCCAAATGGTCTATGGTAATGATCTAAGTATTGACCGAATGTAGGGCAAAGAAATCTAGTGTGGTAGATCGGGTCTTCAGGATTTAGTGATTTCGCTATTATCAGGTGTGTACCTTACACACTTTATAACTCAGTAATATATATTTATAAATATACTAATCATGTTATTAAAGACGAAAACTGTGAGATTTTGATAAGATACCTTGATGGGTATGAACAAGGACTCGGGTAAGTCCGTTTCGATATGATGTTGTTATATGTTGATTAATATCATGATTTAAGATATATATATATATAATGGTTATATGATCATATCAAAGCATGATGCCATGATTTACTCTTGTAAAACATTGGTTTGGGTGATTTGAGAGTTCAAATCCGTGTCTTTGGGACACCAGAGGTTTGGCACCTCCAGTGGTTTGGTACCACAGTTATTTTGTGTCTTTGGGACACCAGAGGTTTGGCACCTCATAGCGACTCGTTCCAGTGGCTTAGTACCACCGTGGGCTGGCCCCATATTTGATGTATTGGGATTATCGCCAGTGATTTGGTATCACACGTGGGTTAGCCCCACAACTTGATTATTTGTGACTTTGGGTCACCAGTGATTTGGCATCACATTATTGGATATCGTGACTTTGGGTCACCAGTGGGTACCACACGGGGTAGAAAAGGAGTTATGGATGGCTAGGTTGGGTGCATTATATATATATATTGCTTGGTTACGAATTGTGTAAGAATGTTGCATTAATCGAGGGAAGGATTTATGCACTGAGTCTTGGTGACTCACCTTCTCCTTTATCTTTTCAGGTGATTCTTAGATCGTGGAGGAGGAGCCGGATGAACTCAAGGAGGCCATGCAATAAAATTCGATTTTACATGAACTTTATTTTGGGTACTTTATTTTATTTTAAATTTGGTTAACATCTTTATTTGGATTTGTAATAAGGCCTCTTTAATTATGTTTTTGGATTATTTATATGCTTTGGACTTGTTTTAAATATGACTTATAAATTACATGATTGATATAATAATTTGAGCATAAAGTTTTCTAAACTACAAACGCAATGGTTTGCAAAAGCGTTACCATCGGGTAATATAGATTATTTGATAATAATTAACAACTTAAGTGTTTTGATAACTCATACGTTTTCCAAAACTTAAGTTTGCAAATTTCAATTAGCGGTTTTCAACTAATCGCTTGAGTTTCTTTTATAAAATTTATAAAAGATTTTCTAATCTATGGATCTGTAACTAAGTTTTAAAGATTTATTTATGGAATTTCAAAGTAAATTATCGATTTTTTAACTAATCATGCACTTATTTTTCTAAAATTAATCGTTATCTCGATTTTTTTCAAAATGTTTTCCTCTGTGGCATGCCAGATTCGATCATGGCATATTGACCGAGTTTGGGGTGTTACAAGGATTGTAGGAAGGATGACCAAGACTTGTAAAGATTGGCATAAAGAAGTTACCATTTATCCTCTATGATTATCGAATGTTGGCCAGGACCTTTGCCAGGGCAACATCTTACCCATTGGTTTATGGAATGGAAGCGTCTTTGCCAATTGAACCTAATCGAAGAAAAGGTTAAAAGTTATCCATCACGGTCAGATGATGCAAGCTTACGACAAAGAGATTCATCCTAGAGAATTCCACGAGGGGAACCTAATGTTGAAAAAGATCTTTCTTATATAAAAGAATTTCAGAGAAAAGCATATGCCAAACTGGGAAGGACCTTATTTAGTAAAAAAAGGGCCTGTTCTAGAGGAGCATTGATATTGACTGAGACGGATGGCGAAGACTTGCCCAATTCGGCGAATTCAGGTTCAGTCAAGAATTATTTTACCTGAAAGGGGAAAGGCCAAGGTGAAAACCCGCAAAGGGCACCTTGAGATCAAATTAAAAAAAAAAAAAAAGGAGAGGCCGAGGCAAAAACCTGTAAAGGGCGCTTTGAGACCAAAGGGGTTTTGAGCCGAAAACCTAAAAAGGGCAACTCAAATTTTGATCAAAGATAGGGCATGTGGTAGTCTTTCTATGCTTGAATTAAAAATGAGGAAGTATGCTACGTCTTGGGGCATTGACAAAGTACTACGGATCCTCTAAACACGTATTGAGTTCAAAATAGTCCTCAAGAAGTTTGTACAGAGAAGCTCAGGCTGCAATATCTGGGGCACTTAGCTTCTATCTTACCCATTTTGAATTTTCTATCTTTGATTACTTTATTCTTTTCAAGATACACCCCAATCAATTTTCTTTTATTGCCTTGGTTATCTTTGATTAACTTATTTGTTTTGAGCTATGCTCCTGATTAATTTCTTTCTCATCCATTATTGTGATATTTTTCAAGAATTTTATATTGAAATAGCGATTAATGGACTAATAATACTTTCATAAAAGGAGTTTCGCATATTACTCTGGAAGCTTCTAAATAATATGAGAATTTGAAACAGGACTATTGTTTAGAACCCACCAAGCCTAAGGGTTGGAAATATTTAAATATGATTATCTCTTCGAATTTTTATTGGATAAGAAATTTCGTCGGTGATACCATCTCAACAAATAATGAGCAATGTCAACCCAAGTGTAAAAGGGGATCATTCTCGGGAAAAGAAAAAAGATACCCTGCATTCATGCAAATTTCAGGCACATGCATCTGGTCATTACACCCAGGGAATGGTGTAACAGATCAAATTGATTGAAGATGATACAAATTCTATACCTCGAAGTGGTAACAGGATGGATAGAAGAAACCAAGTGTTATTCCCTTAAAGTTGCAGTGGGAGGTACAAACTTTATGTCCCAAGGTTCAAGTGGAGTGGACTCAGAATTACCATGGGGCAAATTATTTGAGTAGAATATAATTGATACTTCGAGAGGAATAAGGATGAAGAACAAATGAGTGATGAAACCTTAAGTAGGAATCATGCTCATAACATTTCTGCATTCATATATCATAGCGCATCTAATTAGGAGCATTTGATTCATTTCGATCAAGGCATCTTAATCATTCGACATAAGCATATACCCATTCTACAGGTTATGTCCTCTATAGGACAATGTAGTAGGGTAGATTGAAGCTTTTCGCCTGCCTCCGTGAGTTTGCAGCAGAGCAGACTGAAGATAACAGATCTTATCTTCTTGAAGTTGTAGGAAGCAGATCGAAGATATTAGCCTGCCTCCCTAAAGTTGCAACGGAGTAGATTGAAGACAGCAGATCTTATCTTCCTGAAGTTTTAGGAAGCAGATCGAAGATATTAGCATGCCTCCGTGAAGTTGCAGCGGTATAGACTTAGGACAGCAGATCTTATCTTCCTGAAGTTGCAGGAAGCAGATCGAATATATTAGCTTGCCTCCCTGAGTTTGTAGTGGAGCAGACTGAAGACAATAGATCTTATCTTCCTGAAGTTGCAAGAAGCAGATCGAAGATATTAGCCTGCCTCCCTGAAGTTGCAGCGGAGCAGACTGAAGACAGCGAATCTTATCTTCTTGAAGTTGCAAGAAGCAGATCAAAGATATTAGCCTGCCTCCCTGAAGTTGCAGCAGAGCAAACTAAAGATAGCAGATCTTATCTTTATGAAGTTGTAGGAAGCAGATCAAAGATATTAACCTGTCTCTTTGAAGTTGCAATAGAGCAGACTGAAAACAGCAGATCTTATCTTCCTGAAGTTGCAAGAAACAGATCGAAGATATTAGCTTGCCTCCTTGAGTTTGTAGCGGAGTAGATTGAAGATAGCAGATCTTATCTTTCTGAAGTTGCAGGAAGCAGATCGAAGATATTAGCCTGCCTCCCTGAAGTTGCAGCAGAGCAGACTGAAGATAGCAGATCTTATCTTCCTGAAGTTGTAGGAAGCAAATCGAAGATATTAGCTTGCCTCCCTGAGTTTATCAGCGGAGCAGACTGAAAATAGTAGATCTTGTCTTCCTGAATATTGCAGTGAAGCAAGATCAAGGATACTAGTCTCACTGTCCTAAAGCTACAGTAGGATGGATTAAATCTACAAGAGCAGGTCTTATCTCTTTGAAGTTGCAGTAGAATAAGATTAAAGCTATAGATTCAATCTCCTTGAAGTTGCAGCTGGGTTAGAGACTACTTGAAGAAGATGAGGATCAAGAAGTTAAGGCTCGACAAGACCGGGCAAAATTGGTCCTTTTATAGTCTTTGCTCCATTCTCATTACACGACAATGAGCAAAGAGAGGCAAGCTGTAATAGGCCAATTTAGCCGGGGCCCATACAAAAAAAACCCAAAATAATAAAACAAAGTCCAAGTCCAGTCCAAAATATATCATTTGGCCCGGCCGGAATGACCCATTACTTGAAAAGATTGAAGGTCCATCTACAAACTTGACGTATATGAAAACATAATCTTCAAGGATATGCAATCTTAGATATGATATGCAATCTTAGAAGATATGATATGCAATCTTAGAAGATATGATTTTGTAATCTTAGAGATATAATTTGTAGATACCTTTTAATCTTACCCGTTAATGTAATTGATCTGTACCGTTGGATTTGGGGAGGCTCAACTATAAATAGAGGCCTCTCCCTTCATTGTAAGGGACTTGAGTTTGGAGCAATAATAATTCTTAAGAGCATTCACTCAAATTTCTCCCTCTCTTGCGTTCTTATTTTCTGTGGCTTGTTCTTATTTTGTTCTTCGTGCATCTTCATTTCTTTTTTAGTTGCTTTCATTTGAGTTGGATTTTGGTGGAGGAATTTCGTTGAATCTTCATATTGTGAGAGTGAGGCTGACTTAAGCATTTCTTTTAACCTTTTTTATTTATCCATTTAATTGTTTAATCATTAATTATTCTTTTACTTTTATTCGTTTATTTATCCATCAACTTTCTTATTTACATATTGTTCATTCATTTAACCATTCTTATCATTCTTTCATTTTCTACCATTAATTATATACTTTATTTGTTTTAATATTATGTCACACATGTTGTTTATTTTTAAAAACTCGTGTTATAAATAATCCATTTCAAATTGTTTGATTATTTGCTTTAATTTTTTCATATATTATTAATTGCAAATTTTTTATACTATCTATTTTATATACCATTTATTTTTAAGATGTTTTGTGTATAACTTGTTCTAAATTCCATATTGCACAATATTTATTTTTAAACTCATTTATATATTATTACTTTATATATTACCTATTTTCATTTTATATATATTATTTATTCCAAACTTATACATATATTACCTACTATATATATATATATATATATAATTTATTTATTGATTTGTATATTGTTGATTTTAAATTTATTTTTCCTTATTATTCATGTTCAAATTTATTATTTTTAATTTTTTTACATTTTATTTTGCCTTATTTTTTATTTTATACTCTTTTGGTCTTTAATTATTGATGCTAGTATTTAAATAATTGTCATTATGTGTTTTATAAACTGTTTATTTGTATTTTCATATTGCCGTTTTTTATCAAAGTTTTTACTCATCGTTTTAATATTGTGTCAATTTTTCCCAATTTTAAAAAGAAAACTTTTAAAAATAAGGCAATATTCGATACTTAGACTTTGAGAAAATCGTGCCTAACTTCTGGTTTCGATTTTTTACCCAAATAACCGAATATCCTTTTTAAACTTTAATGCATGAGACAAGCTTAGTTTCGAGGGTTAAAATGTCGTATCCTAACTTACTGGATGTGACATCTTATTACTTCGGGACAAGAAGGTCTTAACATCAAATTCGATTTATTTAGGTTTTTAAAGAGGATCGTATTTTAAAATCCTTTTAAATTTTTGAAATTAGGACGTTAATTAATCAATTAAGTACCAATTTTTGGGTGTTACGAGGGTGCTAATCCTTCCTCGTGCGTAAACGACTCCCGAGCCCATTTTCTTGAATTTTGTAGACCAAAAACATTATTTTAATAAATCAAAATGTTTTATTAAAATGATTAATCTCAAGGTGACCCGATCACACCTCAAAAAAAAATTGGTGTCGACTCCATTTTTGTTTTAACAGTCGACCCCATTTTTCAAAATAAAAATGGTTTCGACACTCTACTTAGGCAAAAATGACAATTTTGCCCTTGTGCTATGACAAAATTACGATTTTGCCCCTAGGCTCGTAAATCATTTTGCATCATATTTTCTCATTAAACAAGCCTAGATGAACATTTATTTCTCTTACAACAACTCATAATTCAAACTATTTTATGCATTTATTACACAATTTCAACTTTTACAACTTAGTCCCATTTAGGTGTTTTCTTAGTAACACCTTTCACAAAAGTTGTTCTTGACTCACTAACATCCATTTTATTCTATAAAAACTCAATAAACAACATAAACTCTCTCATGGCATGTCCCTAGACTTTCAATCATATTGCAAATTAGTCCCCTCATTAGCTAGCTTAAGCTTTGGGGGTTCTAAAAGTACAAAAATTATCAACTAAAACCACCAAAACCACTTACTTGTGTGAGGATAAGTTGCTGAAATTTCAAAGCTTTCAAAACCCCTATTTTTCTTGCTATTTTAAGTGGAGGAAGATGAGTAAAAAGATGGATATAATCTTTTCTTTATTGTATTATAAAAAATAAAATTTTATCACCAATTTCACCTAACAATATGACAAAGTTAATTGTTTGTCCCCTATAGCCGGCCACCTCTTAAAATAAGGCCTAATTTCACATTAGGGACCTCTCATTAATATTCCTTAGCTACTTTGCACCTCTAGCAATTAAAATAGAACTTTCACACTTTATGCAATTTAGTCCTTTTTCATGATTAAGCATGAAATTGCTAAAATTAAACACCAAAATTTCTATGCTCCTTTATAATCATGCTATAACCCATAAAATAAAATTAAAATAATTTTCTCTAACCTCAAATTAGTGGTCCCGAGACTACTGTTCCGACTAGCCCCTAAATTAAGCTGTTACAATAAGTCATATGTGTGTAGTCATGAGAGTCAAGTTAGAGGCTTTACGACCTCACCCCCTTTACCAGTGTTGATTTATAATGAGATTTTTATGAGGGACAAGATGAATAAGTTCATAAGTGTAAAACTAAAGAGTTCGGTGGTGAAGCAATTAGTAATGCATACAGAGATGATTATAGTTAGAAAATGAAAACAGTTTGGGAAGAATAATAGAATGTTTTAAAGATTACACAGATGATGCAATGTCATGAATAAAGAAAAAGCTAGTCTCGACTATTTGACTCAAATAAGTATGAAGTCTAAAGTATGTATTTACCGAAATCTTCCCGATTTGATGTTCATTAGTGAATGGAGTAAAATGGGGTTTATGATGATGGAATTAGTCAGAGAAATGATATTTGAGCTGTAAAAATGTTTGAGTATGAAAATCATGGTTGAATAGATTATAATGATCTCTTTGAATATTCGGTATAGATATTTATTGTAACACCCTACATTAGGGGTTGTTTGTAATTCAATTAATTCCCCATGTGTATGCTTGAAGAAATGAATTTTATGTTTGCTAGACATGTTTTAAGGGTCTAGTCATAACCCCCAATTAGGTCAGATTTGGAATTAAAAATTTCTTTTTGAGGGTTTAAAAGGAAGGAGCTTAGAGATAGGGGTTAAGGGGAATTTTGGGCAAAACATGACTCAAAGAATTAAGTGGCAAAGTGGCTTGCTTGCGCCACTTAAAAGCTTAGGGGTGACGAATGGGAGGTCTTGGGTTCGATTCTTGGAAAGGGGGAATGCGTTTTGTTTTAGGCTTTTTGGGACATTAAGGTAAAGAGGGCTTTAAAGAATTTTGAGGGTGAGTTTGGGCATGAAAGTCAGGTTGGTGAAGTGGCTTGGGGTGCCACTTAAGGATGTTGGCAAAAAGGTCTCGGGTTTGAGACATGAGGGACGCAAGGGAGGTGTTTTATTTTTGGGCTGTTGGCATTAAAAGAAAGAGGGCCAGGTAGAAGGCTTTAAAAATTAAATGGAGAAGGTTCATGACATGAAAGTCAAATGGGAAAGATGGCAAGGGGCGTTGGAAGAGAATTTGGGCGTGAGGTTCGAGTTCGAACCAAAGTAGTGACAATTTGGTTTTATTTTTTCAAAACCGGCGTGAATGGGAGAGTAGGTGATGGTCGCTTGTTAGACTCTTGAAGTGATGTGGATGAGCTCTATTTTTGCACATATTAAATTTGAAAGGGGATTATTAGTAGTTTATTTACTTTTAAATTGATGAGGAGTGGCTAGGAGATAAAGAAGTAAGATAAACCTTGTTTAATTTTGATAATTAAAGGTGGAGGTTTATCACAAAAGCAAGCAATGGCGAAATAGGGACTCTTTAGGGCCATCCTATTTCGGTTTTTGTTAAGCATTAGAGTGCCAAAATCATTCAACAAGTCCTCTTTGTTTTTCTTTCTTGTCTTTGGCGAAATTCCCCTAGACAATTGCCCAAAATTGTTCAAAAATTTCCAGCTTCTCTTTTGCTTATTCTTAGCCGAACCTACCCCTTTCTTCTTCTCAAATTATAGCTCTTCCATCTTGCCTTGGCCGAATCTCTTAAGGGCTGTAAAACCTCTCTTTTGTAGTTCTCCAAGTGGCGTTGGGGTAAGTAATTTCTTCCTTAAAGAAATCGGGTTGTTTCTTCTCTTTTGGGATGGCCGAATGAATCATAAAAATCACAAAGATGGTATTTCTTTGTTGTAGTTAACAGCAAGGTGCGTTGTTGGAGACTATCGGGTGTTGATTTTTCAAAGGTAAGCCACCTACACTATTCAGCCATAGGCCACTTCCCTTAGTTTCACTTATAGCCGATTCTAACAAGTGTTTGGTAGGGATCTCGACAAGCCAAGTGATAATTTTGGGATTTTGAATTATTTCGATAAGTGGGGTAAGTGAGTAGTTCCATTCGGCCAAGGGCCATTTGTTATAAAGTCTATGTTTTAATGCCGAAACTAATATGAGCCATGGATTTAGGGGCTAATTAAGGCTTCGGGATTTGTTTGGAAATCAAATCCGTTTAAGGTAAGTCTACAAAAGAGCCTTGGTATTAATTTGGTTTGGCCGAATAGGCCTAAGTCCCTAACCATGATTGTTGGCCGATTATAGGGTTAAGAATCTAGCGACGTAGATCGGATCTTCGGGATCTAGAAATTTCGGTAGTAACAGGTGTGTAAAAACTCACTACACACTTTATTAATTTATATGACTTTATTGTTTGCCTGTTAATCTTTTTGGTTGAGATTAGCTTGTGGCATAATCATGGTTGCCGGGTAAGTCCCCTAGCTTGTGATCTGTTATTTCGTTATGAAATATGATTGAGTATGCCATCATATGCTGCTAAATGCATGATTTATGATATTGTTATGTAAGCATGATGATGGTGGGATTGATGAGAGGAGGGGGATGATTCTATGGACTGTCGTCAGTGGTTTTGACCACAAGATGGGTTGGCCCCATCAGATTATTGTGACCTATGGTCATCAGTGGTTTTGACCACATTGATTGATAAATTGCGACTAAGTCCCAGTGGTTTGGTACCACCAGTGGTTTTGACCACACTTGATATATTGTGACCTATGGTCATCAGTGGTTTTGACCACACGATGGGTTGGCCCTATCATTTGATTTGTGACTCTAAGTCATCAGTGGTTTTGACCACCAGTGGTTGTGACCACACGGGGTAGTTAAGGAGTATGGATGGTTAGGTTGGGTTGCATGTACATGTTTATTAATAAAATGTGTATGAGTTGTATTTTTCAGGTGGGGGATTTACACACTAAGTCTTGGTGACTCACCCCCTTCCATTACCATTTTTGCAGATGAGTAGATCGCGGAGATGGAGCCGGAGAGGACTCGAGGCGGCCATACTTTTCGTTGGATTTGATTTTATTTTGCTATAGTTAAAATTATTTATTTTCTAAGTCTTTTTATTTTGGGTTGTAATAAGGCCGCTAATTATTGTTGGATGTTTATTTTATTGCTTTACTTTACTCATGTTATATTACAAATGGAATTTTATAAAAATTAATTGAACAGGTTAAAAGCAACTTTTCAAACTTAATAAATTTCTACGGGTTTTCAAAAGATGTTACCATCGGGTAACAAAAATTCACCACGTCAATCATGATTTTGAAAGTTCCTTAAATTTTAAATAATCAAACAATTTCAAAGGGTTGAACAACCCAACTATATTTATAAAAAGCCCAACTGAGTTTTCAAACACCGTTTTAATTCCTTAGCCAAATTTTATCAAATTTTCACCAGAAAATCAATGTCCTTCAAAATATTTTACTCCGTGACATACCAGATCCGGTCAGGACTCATGGGCCGGGTTTGGGGTGTTACATTTATTCACCTTCAGGAGTTATGTGGTTGTTCATTTTCTGATGAAATTATGATCGTGCGAGAATGTTAGCTGACTGTAAAATTACATGAAAGTGCTGTTGATTTGGTTGACTCATGATCGGCATTTCTTTATCTCTTCGGAATTCTACTCTAGTATGTTGGAGTGAAGTCGGTGATAAAAAAATATGTGAGGACTATTCTTATGTTTCTACTGATCATAGTTTATCTTTAAAGTGTGTTCTTCAGTTTGTGATAGCTATAGCTACTATGATTATGCTTTTAGTTCGATCATAGAAAAGTGATGATTCTAGTGTTTGGATACCTCTAATTTTTGTATAAGAAGTTAATATCGACAAAAGTATAAGTAGTGAAATCACAAGTTTCAAGTTGTGCGATGGATTTTTTCAAGTAAGCCAAATTAAAGTCAATGCATTCAATCGAGATATCCTCATTATTCTAAGCTACGGAAATAGTAAAAGTTTTGATTAGCATAACAAGAGAATTTCAAGAGATTGTGTGGTTGAATTGTATCCTTAGTATGAAGAAAAGAGTAGATTGAATTGCTGAGATATGATTCGAGTTATGTGTATATTTAAGCATGCTTCAACAAAGAGAATAAATTTTGTGTATTCATGAGTATGAAGACGGATTGTCTGAATGAAGAAATTAGATTCTAGAAAGCATAATACAGAGATATGCCTATTGAAATATTCTAACCGGATGATGTTAATTACAAGTTGAAATTATTTTGACAGAAAAGTTTTCACCTTTATGAAAGTTTGAATGGTTTGTTGCTGGTTAGCAAGGTTGAAAACTATTGAAGGTATTATTAATTGAAAGTTCTAGCTTTGAGTTAGCTTTAATTGAAAAAAGGAATTTATGATATTCAGTGATGCACTATTGCGCAAATTGGAATATGTCTTAATACTAGAGTGTAAAGAGGTAGTTTATATCTTTAGATGGTTAAGGTTACATCAAAAAAGATTGTTAGACTGGTAATTTAGAGACGATAATTTTTATGTCTGTGTTGTGAAGTCGATGATATAATATAATCTATGGAAAATGTTGTGTGCTTCCTGAATCCTGATGAGTTAAAGTATCTAATGTTGTAGAAAAATATGAATGTAAGACAGTGAAAGTGGCTTGAGTTATTACAAGAGTATGTGTAGTTATCGAATTACTTTTGAAAAGGGAACATAGTACAGATGTCTGGATGCAAAATCCTCGTTTAATCGATGCGAGTTGGTTACTCGATTGACCTTAGTTGATAATATCCTAATTTTAGCGATGTTAAATGCTAAAGCGGGTTTTTCCTTGCGACACGTAGAAGTTCAGAAGTGTGATAGCGAATGGTAATCTAAATGAGTTTAGAATGAGTTTACTTCTGATGTTAAAATTTAGGTCGGATAAGATTCCCGTTATTATTGTTATCTCAAGATAGAATTTGCATATTGATGAATCCAAAACTTATGTAGAAGTTTTCGTACGAGGCTCACTAGTAGCATGTCTGCTCATCCAAGAATAAGAAAATGTGCAGTTATATGAGTAAATGTTTTGGTAATTGAGTATACATCACGATATGTTTGAGTTTATGTTTAGAGGTTTGTCGACCGGTAAAAGCTGAATTTTAAGAGTATTTGAATTCAAGACTATTATAGTCGGTGAAGATTCTAGGGAGAAGGTGAGATGAAAATACTATAGATTTTCAATTTGGATTGTCATGATTCCCAAAAAGGAGGATGTCATTCGGATTGTAGTAAATTGTTGAGAAAGATCTGTATGATCATTTTAGCATGTCCAGAGTTCATATTTGACAGATTACTGAGTATATATGTCCTAGAGAGATAGAGTAATTTAGATTTTAAAGATGTGCTTCAATGTTGTGTACTAAATTTTAAAGGTCATTAGCAAAAGATATACGAGGTTAAATCGATTTGTGATTCTGAAAAGTTGAAAGCAACTTCTTCTGGTAAGATTTTCGAGGACGAAAATCCCAAAGGGGGAGAATTGTAACATCCCAATTTAGGGACTAGTCAGAATAGTGGTTTTAGAACCACTAGTTCGAGATTGGAAAAAATATTTTAAAGTTATTTTATGGGTTATAGCATGATTATATAGGTGCATGAAAATTTTGGTGCTTCAATTTTAGCGATTTCATGTTTAATTGCGAAAAAAAACTAAATCGCATAAAGTGCAGAAGTTCTATTTTACAAGCTAAATGTGTCTAATAGCTATAGAATATTAATTGGAGTTCCTTAAAGTGAAATTGACCCCTCTATTAATGGTTGGCCGGCCATAGGGGACAAAAAGATGTGAAAATTGATCAAGTTGGTGGATTAGGTGGGAAATTATCTAGAAATAAAATAAAATAAACAAAGAAAAGATATCATCTTCTTTTCTATTCTTCTCCACCGAAAATTAGCAACAAAATGGGGGTTGAGAACTCAAAAATTTCAGCCAATCTTTTCTTCTTGCAAGTAAGTGATTTTGGTGGCCTTTCTTGAAAATTTTTATACATTTGGAATCCCTAGAGCTTAAGCTAGCTAATGAGGGGACTATTTTGAAAAATGGTTAAGAGTCTAGGGTTTTCCATGAGAAAATTTATGTTGTTTGCTGAAATTTTATGGAAGAAAATAAGTCTTAGTTGTTAAATACACAACTTTTGTGAAAGGTGTTTCCATGAAAACACTTAAAATGACATTTTTGTAAAGGTTGCAAAATGGGTGGTAAATGTGTGAAATAATTGAAATATTGAGATGCTATAAGAGGGAATATGAATCATATAGGCTTAATAAATAAGGAAACTTGATAAAATCGATATACGAGCCTAGGGGTAAAATTGTAATTTTGCCAAAGTCTAAGGGCAAAATGGTAATTTTTCCAAAGTAGAAATTTTAAAATGTATTGATTAGTGTGGTGATTAAATGAGTAAATTTTATTGTTATAGAGCAAAGAAAACGGGATTCGGACCTAGAGCGGGGGAAAAGAGAGAAATTGACAAATAGGTCACTTTTTACCCTTTTGGTATCGAGGTAAGTTCGTGTGCAAATAATGCAACTTTATGTGAGGTATTTGATATTTTGACATTGTATGAATTGTATGTTGTCTCTATGAAATATATTATTTACGATTTTTGACGAGATGTCAAGGAATGAAAATCTTCAATTGAACTTTAAAAATGGATAGAATGCAAATACCATGATACTAAGGTTATTAAGGTTCCGTGTAAGACCATATTTGGAATATGACCTCGGTATAAGATTTCATGTAAGACCATACATGGCGTCGATATGATATTTTAGGTAAGACCATATCGGAGATATGGCATTGATACGATATCATATGTATAAGACTCGAGAGTATCCTTTAACAATTTGAGTGTTTCAACTGGTATGTTGAAAATGAGAAAGTGTGTGGTTATGTCATGAGAGGTACAGGTATGTACCCAAAACTCATATGAAGTGAATTTGGTATATGAAGAACCCATGGTAAGCTTATGTGTAAACGATGCATTTTTATTGCACATGTTATACTTATCAATGCATTGCGTGAATGCGAATGATTATTGTAGAAATCTATTAAAAATGATAGAGAGTGAGGAAATTCCCGGATGAACATTCGAAATAGGAAAATGGGTACGGATAAATATCCATGAGTGTGGGATAAATGGTGGGTTGTGTACGATACCACCTTAATATTTGTTAACGATGGGCTGTGTGCGATACCATCGTATTTATTATTATTGGTGGGCTGTGTGGGATATCACCTTATTATTTGTTAACGATGGGTTGTGTGCAATACCATCGTTTATATATTATCATTTGGTGGGCTATGTGTGATACCACCATAATTATCATTGTTGGTGGGTTGTGTGCGATACCACCCTATTTCTGATTAATGGTGGGCTATGTGCGAAACCACTGGGTATCTTGTATCATTCCGAAAGGTTTATCGAGAAACTTGTTAAATGAAATTATATGTGGCTTTGTGGTGATAAGTGCAGGGCATAAGTGCAAGTAAATGTGAGCAATGTTTAATGATATGTGTTTGTGATGTGGAAAGGTTTGGAATAAGTAAGCATTATGAATGATTGAGTGGTAATCATAAGCTTAAATGCAAATCACATTATAAAACCTTTGTAGTTAAGTAAAATAAATGAATGTCAATAGTTGATTATTATTTGCATATGAACTTACTAAGCTTGATTGCTTACTCCTCTTCCGTTCCTATCTCTTATAGGTTAACTTAACTAGCTCGGGTTGGAGATCGCCGAAGATGCTTTCAAACTATCAAACAGTCACTTTGGGTATAAGTTTTCAAGCTGAATTGAGATATGTCATGTATAGGGATCTTATCTTTTGATTAATTAAACCATTGTTAGTGTTGCCAAATGTGTTGGCCTAAAATGGTTTATGGTTCAATTGTATATAGCTATGGAGGATGGCTTATGTTGGTTATATATTTATGCATGTGTTGGCTCTCTCTCGTGAATGTGAAGCTAGTATGGTTATCATGGATTAAATACGATAATTAAGTATTACAAATGATTATATGAGAATGATATGTGATGTTGTATGAACATGTGTAGGTGAGGGTGGCAAGATGGCTTGGAAAATATCCTTGAATTTGTCCACATGGGTAGACACACGAGCGTGTGCGACACAAGGTCAGCCCTATGGGCGTGTTGATAGGTCGTATGTCCCCCTGCATGCTAAGTTGTCAATTCAGTATGCCTAGTAGTAAACACACAGGCTGAGACACGACTGTGTGTCTCAACTGTGTGGGAGACACAGCCTAAGACACGAGCATGTGCCCAGGCCATGCGAAGTCTGCACCTAAAATTAGGAATTTAATTTGACACAAGGTCTAAGGATACGGGCATGTGCCTTGGCCGTGTGACCATATTGAGATGATGACATCATAAACAGAATGTTAAGGTTTTCACACATGGGTGAAGACAGGGGCGTATCGTGGCCGTGTGAGGGACACGGGTTGTGGAAACTAGCATGTATCAGGTCATGTGAAAACCCTTGTAGGTTCAAATTAAGAAATGGTCCACACGGGTGTGGAACACGGGCATGTGATATGTCACACGGGCGTGTTCCTTCCTCCACACGGGCGTGTGGACTGTTTAGTGAAAATTTTCTAAGTTTTCTAGAGAGCTTTAAAGGAGTTCGATTTGATCCTGAACCATTCCTAAAGTGTGATTTAGGCCTCGTAGGTTTGTTTGAGAGGTGTTATGAAAAGTTTTAATTTGGGGTGGAAAGTCATGTCTCGGTATAGCATAATTGTTTGCGTATAAGTCTAGTAGTGCCTCGTACCTTGTTCCAGTGTTGAATACGGGTAAGGGGTGTTACACAAATCCTATTCTATGTTTTTGTAGTTAGATTGGTTTTGAACTCACACTGAGCTCGTGTAGCTCACCCCCCTCTGTTTCCCTTTCAAGTATATTTCAGAATTTTGTTGCTAGACTCGGTATGCGGAGATCTCGGACAGTCTTGGAAAATTTATAGTACAAGAGTATTTCCAGTTTCTATTTTGTTATTCAGTTTTTGAATTATATGGTTTTAAAAATTTTTGGAACAAGTTCCGTTTTACCTTTTATTCGTTCACTTATTTCTGGTTTTAAAATAAACTTATCTGTAATTTTTGCTGATTGAAATTAGGCGATTAAATATTCTGGTTCAACGTAATAATTTGTTTTGTAAAAATTTACCTACGATCACTTTGGTGATCAATGTGGAATTCAAAATTCGATCTAAACTTCTAGGCTAGATTTAGGGTGTTACATCTCTCAACGCAATTTTCACTATCTCTCCGGTATATGGGATAGTACAAATTCGTCCCATAAATTTGATTCAACTTCAAAAAGTGCATGTTGAGTTGGATTTGTTTGGCATACAGTTGGGAAGCCAAGCTAGCTGTGCCATATTCGAATTCCCACAAATAAATTGGCGTGTCCAAGTGGGAATCGGCCAGTTGGACTCCGTTAAAGGAGAAAGTGATTGGATCTATATGCCCACGCGGTTGAGGCCGTTGATTCGAGTTGGGCTTTTCAAATCGCAAGGCTGTCGAAATCTTGAATAGTTAACATGTGTATCGCGATTAGAAATTTAGCAATGGTCGGTTTATAGGTCGTATCGAGACTAGCTACACAAGGAAAATTTGGCGATCGAGACATTATTGGTCACTATAACCAGCTTATCACTTGGAAGGGGAAATCTATTTTTCCAGGATCGGATCAAGTTCAGAGTATACCGAGGTTAAGGCTAAGCTTTAATATATTTTATTTACTAATTTCTTTTATTTAGCTTAATTTATTTTGCAGTTACGATTCTTTTATTTTTACTTTATTTTATACATTTTTTATATCATTATCTTTATCAACTAAAACCCTCCCTTTTCATTTTTCAACATTGCTACGCACAGGTTGTAGGCAATACTGTAACCACAATAGTAAATCCGGTAATGAAGAAGGCAAAATTGGATAACCAGTCCCTGTGGATCCAACCCTACTGCTCTATACTACTATTTAGTGTTATCTTGTCGTAGGAATTTATATTTGGTGGTTTCGACGCTTATCAAAATTTAGGTCATGCTTGGCACAAATCCCACACAAACAAGCTGGGTTCAATCCCTGGCAACAACACCAAAATTTAATGGGCGTCGAAACCACCAAATTTAAATTCCTACATAAGATAATACTAAGTAGCAGTATCGAGTAGTAAGGTCGAATCCACAAGGACTGCTTATCCAAATTTTCCTTTTCTCGTGACCAAAATTACTGTCGCTGTTACAGTCGTGCCCACAATTTATGCATAGCAATGCTGAAAAATGAAAAGGGGATTTTAGTTGATAAAGATAAAGATATAAAAAAATTGTATAAAATAATGTAAAAATAAAAGAATCGCGATTACAAAATAAATTGGTAAATAAAATATATTAAAGCTTAGCCTTAGCCTCGATATACTTCGAACTTCAACCGAACCTTGAAAAATAGATTTTCCCTTGTAACAGCCCGATTTTGACCCTAATCAGAAATAGTGGTTTCGGGACCACAAATTTGAGTCGATAAAATATTTTTATATTATATTTGGTGTCTATGATTTATGAAGGTGCATGTGCAAAAAATTTCGTGAATTAATTTGACTGTTTGTGTGTTTAATTTAAATAAAAGGACTAAATCGCGTAAGTCGTAAAAGTAGCCATTTATTAAATATAGTGGCTAAATTGATTTGTCTTCTTTTGTATGAGGATTTAAGTTGTAAATTGACACTTTTGCATGTTAGTGGACGACAATATGTCTTTATAATATATATTATATGTTTGTTTTATATGTTAAAATTATAATAATGATAAAAGATATATTATAAGCATATTATAATAAAACAAAAAGAGAAAAGAATTGCATGTTCATCTTTCTTTACATTTGACTGAAACTAAAAAGAGAAAAGAAGAGAAAAGCTTCAAAGGGTTTCGGCATTTCTTAAGCTTGATTAATATCAAGAACAAAAAGAGTTGGGATTAGATCGGGAAAACGCGAAGTTGAACGAATAGCCAGGAAACCCTAATTCGTTGATTTTTGAGGTAAGTTTTTAAGCAATTGGATTGAATTATTCCATGTTAAAATGTTTATGATAATGTGTAGTAATAGCTTAAATTTAAAAATGCCGAATGTGGCATGTGAAAATATCATGAAATAGCTGAATGTGGTTAGTATATATATATGTTTATACATAAGCTTTGATTAATTGGGTTGATCTTATTTGTTGAGAACCTTTAATTATATGTGTACATATGAATGAACATGAAATCATATGTGTATTTTTGTAATGAGGAGAAAATGGGTTAATGGAACTATGTGTGCGATCTTATAAATCGAGCACTGTGTGTGCGAAATCGGTTGTCTGGCACTATGTGTGTGGATATGTGAGTAATGGCACTAAGTGTGTGATACATTACTAGTGAATGGCACTATGTGTATTCTTTCTCAAGTAATGACACTAAGTGTGCGATATGTTACATAATTTGCACTATGTGTGCGGGTTTACAGATCCTTCATAGATATAAACTAATGAAGGGAGATAAACGAGAGATGATACACGGGTAAGTGTTGTATGTTAGTTGAATAACAAAGTACTATGAGGTAAGTTGTTCTTGTTTATGAAAATTTAGAAGTGATATGTGATTGTTAAACTTTGAGCTTGTTCGAAATGGATAAATGGTCCAGGAGTGTTCGGTTTTGAGACTTATTAGATATGGTAATTGTTGAATGGTGACAAGTTTTGCACGTTTGTGCTTATGAATTCGTTAATGGTCAAGTTGATTGGTTAGATTGCATATTGATTAGTTGCATATTTTTACCATTTCTTAAAACTTACTAAGCTATGTTAGCTTACCGTATATGTGTTTGTTTGACTATTGTATAGATCTTGAAGTCTAAGCTCGAGCTCGGGGATCATCATCAAAGTCAATCGCACTATCTCCTAACTTTGGTATTCTATAAGTTGTATCTCTTTTGAAACTTATGGCATGTATAGACTATGTCTCTTGGGTTGTGTTCGTATATATGCCATGCGAAAATGGCTATACTTCTATGTTGAGTATGATTTGATCATGTTTAATTATGGAATTACTATTTGAGTATATTCGTGTATAAATATTATTATAAGCCTAACTTGGAAATTATTTTTATAACTTGTTATATGTGATATTTGAGTATTTGAAATTGGTTGAATAAGGTATATAGGGCATTAGGTTGATAGATATATTTTTTGCATAATTATTTGAATGTACCTACGTGACTTAACATGAATGAAATAGGTCATATTTTGTGTATGTGATTATTAAAGGTGATATATTAGTGAGCAAATTGAAGCATGCTCATTTGTAGATATTCGGCCATGACTTTGATTTAGTTTGGAGCTTAAAGTTTTCAATGAGTGCTATAGTATATTCTGCGATGAGAAGTAAATGGCTAGATTATTGATGTAATATCCAGCTAAGGTGTGCATATGATGGAATAAATAAAGTAGTATGAGTAAGTTTATATGAGGTATTTAATCTTTTATGTTTTAAGTTATGAATGAGCTCAGTTTTGAATAATTTGATCTTGTCATTTATAAGAAATGGATCGGTCATATAGATGGTAAAATTGGTAATTGGCAAAACTTTTGCATATAAGTATATATATATACATATGTCTTAAATGGCCTATCACATTGTGTGTAAACAAATGAATAAGTACCATACGCATATTCGACCCTTGCTTTTAAATTACCAAATGAATAGTGTTTTGTTAATTGAATGGAATTACTTATTTTTTTTAAATAATGCTAATGATATTATTTTGAGATGGCTTATTTATTTGTGATATTATTATTTAAGTAATAAGATTCATGTGAATGGGTGGACATTGTGGTTAGTTGAGTAATACCTTGTAACCTTAATTTGGCGATGATACAGATTAGGGGTGTTACATTTGATTGATATCGAGCCAGGTTTAGTTGGTTCTCAGACTAACGTAGCGTGTGTGAGCCTAGCTATACATGCCATAATCTATAATGTGATAGTGTGATGACTTCTGACAATGAAATGTGTTTACTTTTTTTGTATTGTAAATGGATCCAGATCCTGAGTGAGCTATAGCTGACGATGTCAAGAGTGAGGCTCCTGCTCCCGCATAAGGGACCGCACCGAATGAATCTTGACAAGCTGCGAGTAATCTTGATGAGGGGGCTAAACAAGCCTTCTATAGATGATGAATAATTGGTTCAACCAATATATCCGGGCCAATCCGGCTGTTCAACAACCCTTGAATCCAAATACTCCACCTGCAGTACCGGTGGTACCCTCCACTGTTAATCCTGAAAGGGTAAACAAGCCTCCTGTTGACAGAATTAGAAAATACGGGGCTCAAGAGTTTAGAGCCGAAGATGATGATGTTGCTAAACGAGCTGAATTTTGGCTCGATAATACCATTCGTGTTTTCGACAAACTATCTTGCACACCTGATGGATGCCTGAAGTGCGCTATATCTTTGTTACGGGATTCTACCTACTATTGGTGGAATACTCTCGTATCGGTTGTTCCTAATGAACGAGTTACTTGGGACTTCTTTCAGATGGAGTTTCGAAAGAAATACATCAGCCAGTGATTCATAGATTCGAAATGCAAGGAATTTCTCGAGCTTAAATAGGGTCATATGACAGTATCTAAGTATGAGCGCAAGTTTGTGAGACTTAGTCGCTATGCTCGTGAGTGTGTTTCATCCGAGACTACTATGTACCGAAGATTCGAAGAAGGGCTAAACAAAGAATAAAATTACTGGTTGGCATACTGGAAATAAATGAGTTCGTAGTACTTGTTGAGCGAGCTTGTAAAGCCGAAGAGCTGGGAAAAGAAAAACAGAAAGTTGAATTTGAAGCTAGAAACTTCCGTAAAAGATCAACGAGTAAATTTCCTCAAGCATCATCAAAGAAATTCAAAAATGATAGTAGCCGATCCAAGGCTAACATGGGGATTTCTATTCAAGAACGACCACCAGTGAGTTCAAGAGCCACCTCGATTGCTAGTGTCGGCAATACTCGACCGAATAAGCCTGAGTGTCAATAGTGTGGTAGACAGCATTTTGGTGAATGTTGGGGTAAATCTAACAACCGCTTGCTACAAGTGTGGTTCACAGGATCATTTTATTCGGGATTGCCTGGAGACTGCTGAAAAAGATAATGCTTAGAGTACGAGACCGAGCAGCACTGCAGCTAGAGTTAGATCATCTCGTAATGTAGGAGGTAGGAGCGGTACTCAGAGAGGGACTTCGAATGCGGCTATTCGATCAGAGGCACGTGTACTAGCTAGAGCTTATGCTATTTGTGCTAGAGAGGAGGCTTCATCTCCTGATGTCATCACTGGTATATTCACTCTTTTTGATACTAGTGTAATTACTCTGATTGATCCTAGTTCAACCCATTCTTATGTGTGTGAAACATTAGTATCCAGCAAGACTCTACCTGTTTAGTCTACTGAGTTTGTGATTCGGGTTTCGAACCCCCGGGTGTGTGTGTGTTAGTTGATAGAGTGTGCAAGAATTGCCCATTAATGATTCGAGACTCGTGTTTTTCAGCTGATTTGATGCTGTTACCATTTGATGAGTTCGATGTTATCTCGGTATGGATTGGCTAACAGTGCATGATGCAGTAGTGAATTACAGATAAAAGACTATTGATTTATGGTGTCAGAATAACGAGATAATTCGAATTGAATTTACGAATTTGAATGGACTACCAGCAGTGATATCTTCGATGTTGGCTCGACAGTATTTGAGAAAGGGTTGTGAAGCTTACTTTGCTTATGTGATTGATAGTAAAGTAAACAAAAAGAAGATTGAATCTGTACCAATTGTTTGTGAGTATTTGAATGTGTTCCCAGAGGAATTGCCGAGATTGCCACCTGTTCGAGAAGTAGAGTTTGGGATTGAGCTAGTGCCAGGGACGACTCTGATCTCGATAGCTCCGTATAGAATGGCACCGGCTGAATTAAAATAATTGAAAGCTCAGTTACAAGAATTGACAGAAAGACGGAGCTTTGAGAATGTGCATCGATTACCGATAACTCAGTAAAGTGACTATAAAGAATAAATATCCGTTGCCACGTATCAACGATTTATTTGATTAGCTTAAGGGAGCTTCGGTATTCTCAAAAATTGATCTGAGGTTAGGTTATTATCAGCTGCAAGTTAGAGACTCGACTGTACCAAAGACTACTTTTCGAACGAGATATGGCCATTGCGAGTTTTTAGTGATGCCGTTTGGACTCACTAATGCCCCTACTATTTTCATGGATCTGATGAATCGGGTATTCAGACCGTTTCTAGATCGATTTGTGGTTGTATTCATAGATGACATTTTGATCTATTCACGTGACAAAATTGAGCATACTGAACACTTGAGACTTGTGTTACAAGTTTTGCGTGATAAGTAGTTGTACGCGAAATTCAGCAAATGTGAGTTTTGGTTGAATGAAGTTAGTTTTTTAGGGCATGTTTTAGCATCGGGCATTTGGGTTGACACGAGTAAAGTTTCGTCTATACTTGATTGGAAACCTCCGCGGAATGTTTTTGAAGTTCGTAGTTTTCTGGGACTTGCTGGTTACTATAGACACTTCGTGAAAGGGTTTTCTATAATTGCAGCTCCGATGACAAAGTTATTGCAGAAAGACATTAAATTCGAGTGGTTAGAAAGGTGCCAGAAGAGTTTTGACCAGTTAAAAACTTTGTTAACAGAAGCTCCAGTGCTTGTTTAGCCAGAGTCGGGTAAGGAGTTCGTTGTCTTCAGCGATGCATCTTAAATGGTTTAGGTTGTGTTTTGATGCAGGAGGGTAAAGTTGTAGCTTACGCCTCAAGACAGTTAAAGTCGCACGGAAAGAACTATTCAACTCACGATCTTGAATTGGCTGCTATAGTTTTCGCTTTGAGAATATGCCGTCACTATCTATTCGGTGAAAAATGCCATGTCTTTTGGATCACAAGAGTCTAAAGTATTTAATGACTCAAAAGGATTTGAATTTGAGACAGTGACGATGGTTGGAACTGTTAAAATACTACAAGCTTGTGATTGATTATCACCCGGGGAAGGCTAATGTGGTTGCTGATGCACTTAGACGAAAGTCATTATTTGCTTTACGCGCAATGAATACAAATATAGCTATGACTGATGATGGTGCGATTATTACAGAGTTGAAAGTGAGACCGTTATTTGTTCAACAGATTTGTGAAGCTCAAAAGGTTGATAATTATTTATTAGCAAAAAGGAATCATTATGGCTCGAGTACTGATTCAGACTTTTAGTTAGATGCTGAGGGATACTTACAGTTTAGAAATCGGATATGTGTACCTAAGAACCTTGAGTTGATTCGAATGATTTGTGATGAAGCTCATAATAGTATATTGTCAATCCATCCGGGTAGTATGAAGATGTATAATGACCTGAGACAGCATTACTGGTGGCATGGTATGAAACGGGATATTTTAGACTATGTGTCGAAGTATTTAATATGTCAACAAGTAAAAGTGAAGCATCAAGTGCCATCGGGATTACTCCAATCGATTATGATACTTGAGTGAAAATGGGATCGAGTCACGATGGATTTCATATCTGGGTTACCGTTGACGCCGAGCAAGAAAGACTCAATCTGGGTTATTGTTGATAGATTGAAGAAATCAGCCCATTTTACTCTGGTACGTATGGATTTCTCACTTGATAACTTAGCTGAGTTGTACATATATCAGATTGTACGATTGCACGGAGTACCTATTTCTATTATTTCAGATAAAGATTCAAGGTTTACATCGCGGTTTTGGAAGAGACTGCAAGATGCTTTAGGTACCAAATTGCACTTCAGTACTGCTTTTCACCCTCAATCGGATGGTCAATCTGAACGTGTTATTCAAATACTCGAGGATATGTTAAGATGTTGCGTTCTTGAGTTTGAGGGTACGTGGGAACGATACTTGCCTTTGATTGAATTTGCGTACAATAACAATTTTCAATTGAGTATCAAAATGGCACCTTATGAAGCTTTTACGGTTATAAATGTCGTACACCTCTATATTGGACCGAGCTAAGTGAAAGCAAGATACACGAGGTTGATTTAATTAGAGAGACTGAGCAGAAAGTAAAAGTAATCCGAGAAAGTTTGAAAGCTGCGTTAGATCGTCAGAAGTCATATGCAGACTTGAAACGTAAAGATATAGAATTTCAAGTGGGTGACCGAGTATTTTTGAAAGTTTCTCGTGGAAAAAGATACTTAGATTTGGTCGTAAAGGAAAGCTGGGTTCGAGATTTATTGGACCGTACGAAGTTATTGAGCGTATCGGTCCGGTTGTATATAGACTTATGTTGCCATCTAAGTTGGACAAGATTCACAATGTTTTTCATGTATCGATGCTTCGACGATACAGATCCGATCCTTTTCATGTAATTAGCCCTGCAGAGGTTGAGATTCAGTCTGACATGACTTATGAGGAAGAACCGATTCGAATTTTAGCTCGTGAAGTGAAAGAGTTACAAAATGAGAAAATCTCTTCAGTTAAAGTAATGTGGCATAAGCACGGGCTTGAGGAAGCAACCTGGGAACTCGAGGAATTAATGAAAGAACGTTACCCACACTTATTCATTGGTAAGATTTTTGAGGACGAAAATCCCTTAAGGGGGAGAGTTGTAACATCCCGATTTTGACCCTAATCGAAAATAGTGGTTTCGGGACCACAAATTCGAGTCGATAAAATATTTTTATATTATATTTGGTGTCTATGATTTATGAGGGTGCATGTGCAAAAATTTTTGTGCATTAATTTGACTGTTTGTGTGTTTAATTTAAAGAAAAGGACTAAATCGCGTAAGTCGTAAAAGTAGCCATTTATTAAATATAGTGGCTAAATTGATTTGTCTTCTTTTGTATGAGGATTTAAGTTGTAAATTGACCCTTTTGCATGTTAGTGGACGGAAATATGTCTTTATAATATATTATATGTTTGTTTTATATGTTAAAATTATAATAATGATAAAAGATATATTATAAGCATACTATAATAAAACAAAAAGAGAAAAGAATTGTATGTTCATCTTTATTTACATTTGACCGAAACTAAAAAGAGAAAAGAAGAGAAAAAGCTTCAAAGGGTTTCGGCATTTCTTAAGCTTGATTAAGATCGTTGAACGAATAGCCAGGAAACCCTAATCCGTTGATTTTTGAGGTAAGTTTTTAAGCAATTAGATTGAATCAAATTTTATTCCATGTTAAAATGTATATGGTAATGTGTAGTAATAGCTTAAATTTAAAAATGCCGAATGTGGCATGTGAAAATATCATGAAATAGCCGAATGTGGTTAGTATATATATATATGTTTATACATAAGCTTTGATTAATTGGGTTGATCTTATTTGTTGAGAACCTTTAATTATATGTGTACATATGAATGAATATGAAATCATATGTGTATTTTTGTAATGAGGAAAAAATGGGCTAATGGCACTATGTGTGCGAGCTTATAAACCGAGCACTGTGTGTGCGAAATCGGTTGTCTGGCATTATGTGTGCAGATATGTGAGTAATGGCACTAAGTGTGCGATACATTACTAGTGAATGGCACTATGTGTGTTCATTCTCAAGTAACGGCACTAAGTGTGCGATACGTTACATAATTTGCACTATGTGTGCGAGTTTTCAGATTCTTCAGAGATATAAACTAATGAAGGGAGATAAACGAGAGATGATACACAGGTAAGTGTTGTATGTTAGCTAAATAACAAAGTACTATGAGGTAAGTTGTACTTGTTTATGAAAATTTAGAAGTGAGATGTGATTGTTAAACTTTGAGCTTGTTCGAAATGGATAAATGGTACAGGAGTATGCGATTTTGAGACTTATTAGATATGGTAATTGTTGAATGGTGACAAGTTTTGCATGTTTGTGCTTATGAATTCGTTAATGGTCAAGTTGGATTGGTTAGATTGCATATTTATTAGTTGCATATTTTTACTATTGCTTAAAACTTACTAATTATGTTAGCTTACCATATATGTGTTTATTTGACTATTGTATAGATCTTGAAGTCTAAGCTCGAGCTCGGGGATCATCGTCAAAGTTAATCGCACTATCTCCTAACTTTGGTATTCTATAAGTTGTATCTCTTTTGAAACTTATGGCATGTATAGACTATGTCTCTTAGGTTGTGTTCGAATGATATGTATATATATATGCCATGCGAAAATGGCTATACTTCTATGTTGAGTATGATTTGATCATGTTTAATTATAGAATTACTATTTGAGTATATTCGTGTATATATATTATTATAAGCCTAACTTGGAAGTTATTTTATAACATGTTATATGTGATATTTGAGTATTTGAAATTGGTTGAATAAGGTATATGGGGCATTGGGTTGATAGATATACTTTTTTTGCATAATTATTTGAATGTACCTACATGACTTAACTTGAATGAAATAGGTCATATTTTATGTATGTGATTATTAAATGTGATATATTAGTGAGCAAATTGAAGCATGCTCATTTGTAGTTATTCAGCCATGACTTTGATTTAGTTTGGAGCTTAAATTTTTCAATGAGTGCTATAGCATATTCGGCCTTGAGAAATAAATGGCTAGATTATTGATGTAATATCCATCTAAGGTGTGTATATGATGGAATAAATAAAGTAGTATGAGTAAGTTTATATGAGGTATTTAATCTTTTATGTTTTAAGTCATGAATGAGCTCAGTTTTGAATAATTTGATCTTGTAATTTATAAGAAATGGATCGGTAATATAGACGGTAAAAATGGTAATTGGCAAAACTTTTGCATATAAGTATATATATATATATATATATATACATACATACATACATATACATATGTCTTAAATGGCCTATCACATTGTGTGTAAACAAATGAATAAGTACCATACGCATATTCGACCCTTGCTTTTAAATTACCAAATGAATAGTATTTTGTTATTTGAATGGAATTACTTATTTTTTTTAAATAATGCTAATGATATTATTTTGAGATGACTTGTTTATTTGTGATATTATTATTTAAGTAATAAGATTCATGTGAATGGGTGGACATTGTGGTTAGTTGAGTAATTCCTCGTAACCCTAATCTGGCGACGGATATGGGTTAGGGGTTGCGATAAGCTGGTTATAGCGACCAAGAACATCTCGATCGCCAACTTTTCCTTGTGTAGTCAGTCCCAGTATGACCTACAAACCAACCATTGCCAAATTTCGACAGCCTTGTGATCTGAAAAGCCCAACTCAAATCAATGGCCTCAACCGCGTGGGTCATTTAGATCCAATCACTTTCTCCCTTTACGGAGTCTAATTGGCTGTTTCCCACTTGGACACACCAATTTTTTCACGGGAATTCGAATACAGCACGACCAATTGGACTTCCCAACTGTATGCCAAACAACTCAATCCAACGTGCACTTTTTGAATCGAAGTTGAATAAACTTTAATGGACAAATTTGTACTATCCCATATACTGGAGAGATAGTGAATATTGCGTAGAGAGGTTTTATAGCGAGTTCGTATCTCACGATTGTTTCGTTGGAACATTTACCGGGCCAAAGCCAAAGGGGATTAGTTAAACATGAAATTAATCATGCTTAAATGGTGTATGAAAATGATCTTTAATGGAATAGGTGAAAGGTGAAAGGTGAAAGGTGAAAGGGGCTTAGAAAGAAAATTGCCCAAAATGTTGAAATGGAAAAATAATGGCAGTATGCCAAAAAGAACCACTGACGCAGAGATGAAGGAAAAAAATAAAAGGAATTGTTTTTATTCAAAAGCCAAGTCTACTCAGTGGTTAAAGCCACGAGGTATTTATACATACTTCTAATGCTAAAACTTAGCTGGATTTTTCCTAAACATTATCACTAGATAAATCAAAATTTAAAAATCAAATTTAAACAAAAGATCAAATTTAAACTAATTATAGAAATTTAACAATATAAAAAATAATTTGATCTTTATCCAACCACTTTTTTTTTTTTAATCTTCAACCCTCCAGTCTTTATCCAACCGACTTTAAATCTTCAACCTTTTAATCTAGCCCACTTCTTTACTTTTTGTTCCAATTTAATTTCATTCCTGATAAGAAAAACCCAAGTTTAGTAGCATCTTATTTGATAATTAGCCAAAAATAAATGTATTAAAAATATGAGTTTATCTTACTATCAAATTCCCTCTACTTAGCCAATGCTTGTTCTCAAGCATGACGTCTACTAAAAATCTTTTGGTAATCCCTTTCGAAATCAAACCCCCTTCCTCAGTCAAGCATAATACAAATAGTTAGGTGAATAAAAAAATTTAACAATTTCTAAACTCAACCAATAAGCATTTTATAAAATCTCAAACAATATGTCAATTTTAACTACTTCACTAAATTTAGGCTCAATCAAACTTCCGAAACAATAATACTCAATATATACTTTTATTATTTTTCCTTTTTTTTCTCTTTTTTTTTTCAAATATATTTGTGACATAGTTAAGTCTTTTGATGCGAAATGAGATGACAAACCAAGCACCTCACCCCGGTTTCTCGATCAGAAGCCAAAGAATTTCTTGAGCTTAAACAGAGTCGTATGACAGTATCTGAGTATGAAAGAGAATTCGTCAGATTGAGCAAGTACGCCTGAGAATATATTCCAACCGAAGTTGCTATGTGTAAACGGTTTGAAGACAGATTGAACAAGGATATAAAACTTCTAGCTGGGATTCTTGAACTGAAAAGGGAAGGAGGAGGCTCGAACCTTGGCTTCTAAAGAAGATGCACTAATGCCTAACCATTCAGCTTATGTCTTATTTCTTACTTATTTTTATTTCTTAACCATACATGTTTATTTTGGGGTGTGACTTTACCCTAGTTTTTCGAAAATGGGACTCAAACTTAGGACCTCTAGGATAGGGGAATAGCACTTAACCATTAGGCTTGAAGCCTATTTCTTATCTAATAAACGCACAATGATAACTTTATACATCAGGACGTGACTACTCTCGATTTCACAAACTTTACCAAATGTGGGGTCCTATACCTGACCAGGATGGACCAACCCGAATCTAGAACGTTACATTAGTCACTTACGTGACCTCCGTACAACCACCAACCACACCACACAAATTTATATACATGCATATTCATCAATCATATAGTTCAAGGTAAACATACATCTCTAAAAAAAATGCTTCTGTAGTACTACTCTTGATCAGACCAACATCGGGGGTGAAATCGTCATTTAACATACAACATAAGTAACATTCATAATTCAACAATTAAATCATATGTACAATATAAAATTTTTTAATAAGGATAATAATTGAAAGAAAATCCTAGAACCGATAAGTAAAACTCATTTAATTTTTAAAGCAAAGTTTAAGGACTAAATCATAATTTTAGTAAAATATTTAGCAAATTTTTTTTTGTAAAATTGAGAGTAAAATTACGAATTTATCTATATAAGACTTAATCATGAAAATTTTCAAGTAATTTCATAGAATTTAAGGACTTCAAGTCATAGCATAAAAATCAGAACTCAATTGCAAAGATAACAAAATATGTCCATAACCTACATATGACACTTTGACACCTATCCACACATACTATTTTGTGTTTTCTTGCCAATTTTCCTATTCTAACATTTCGTATATCATACATGGATCATAAAAATCATGCTCAGTTATACTAAAACATACTTTAGCATACTTTAACACTCTAACTAGTTAGCTATACTAGCATGTAAACCTAAAGTCACAATTCATATTACTCAACATGTTAAATTTGCATCTTATACATTTCTAGGTGCATTATAGGTTCATACCTTACCATTTGGTCATTTTAAGTTTGTCTCAATGTTCAGCAAGCCATTCAAGCATCTATAACAATAATTTACTAAATACATGCATATGATCCATCATGCAAGTAAAACTTAACAATCATGCGTATTCAAGCTTAAATCTAATCAATCAATTAACCATAAACCCAATTCTTCTAATCCCATCTTTGAGATGTGACAGGGTTGATTGTACTTTTCATTTTAAGTTCTATAGCAAACAAAATTAAAATTAAATTCTATTTTAGAATATTTTCCTATAATCAATGTTTAGATCAAATATAGTAGGGATTAATATAAAATCCTTGAGGATTATTCAATGTAATGTTAGGCTTTAGAAAAATATTTTATTTTGAAATTTATGCTGTGTAAAATCAATAAATAAATTTAATACTTCATATATCGATTTATTTTATTTTTAAATTTTTAAAAATTAAAACATTCAGATCAAGTAATCTTACATATATATATATTTAAAGTATTACACGTATAAATTTTTTTTCAAATTTGTTGATACATTAAAAGTATTACTTATATTCAACTCAAATTTATTACAATAATATTTAATATATTTAAATTATTAGACTTGCAAATTTTAATAAATCTGAAATTTTTACTCCGTAGTAATTTTTATATTAAAGATAGTCTAATATTTTTATTAAACAAAACGAGTGCAATATTTTAAGTAAAATGTAATTGATAAAAATATATATTTTCTCAAAAAAAAGTAAGGAATCTTGAAACTTTGAAGCCAAATATTTTTATTTATGAATTTGAGTATTAAAGAATTTTTATTCTAAATTTGATAATATATATAATAAGGAATTTACCTTTAATTAATTTTATTAAAATATGATAAATAATTACACAATTAGTAGAATAATATAGTGACGAATGGCAGATTATAAACACGCCATATAGGAAATTTTTTTATTGAACTTTAAATTGATAAAGTATATATGTATATACATATGCCAAATTTATATAACAAAAACAATATATTAGTTGAGGTATATACAGATAATTTAATTTTCTTTTAAAATAGAATAAAATTCACTTTTTCTAACTACTTTAATTTAGATTTGTTAACGAAGCTTTAGTATTGATGACAAAGGTTAAGATGTTGCATATTTAAATATTCAGGTTTGAGTTCACAATATGTGTAATATACAATTACTAGGTATAGGTTTTATTTAGTTATATCCCCTTGTTTGTATTTTGTAGTGATTTGGATCTCTAATCCTACCATACCATACGCAATTATCATGCATAGGTTTTATCTAGTCATAAAACTACTCATCATTAGTCCCTCCTCTAACTATTTTTATCTTTTTAAAAATACAATGTATAGGTTTTATCTAGTCATAAAACTACTCATCAATTAGTCCCCAACTATTTTTATCTTTTTGAAAATACAAATTATACATATAAACCCATATCGGAAATGCCCCAAAATTTAGCAACTTTTTATATGCATGAAAGAAAACAAAATAATACAGATTCTAATTCGAAAACACAGGCAAAAGTTAAGGGGGAAGTAATTTTTTATGGCAGATGCAAATTAAGGAATGAACGAATCATTGACTTAATTAGCAATTGATTAACGAAACGATTAGCATTAGAATTAAAAGTGTTTATTGAAGCACATCTAGTTAGCTAAAACCAATAAATAATTCATAAAAGATGTCAAAGACAACCAAATTTTGGTATCTGAGCATCAGTTCAATTTGAATAGATTGCCTGGGTTGGTCTCAATTCTGAATACTGATGCACTCCAAATATTTGTACATAAAAACCCCAAGAAGCAACAGTAGAGCAACAGCCATTGCAGAGCTGGTTGTTCCCTTGACAAATTTGTGGCTTAAACGTAAAATTAGAGCTTTGTAATTAGGATCCTTCCCAATGGTGAGGAAGGTGATGGGTGGATATTTACAGGGTAGCCTTAGTTGAAGTTTCCCACCTTCGAACTGCGCTTCAATTCCTTTGATTTCATACTTGGAAACATCAATCTTTTTGTTAAATCGCTTTATTTGATTCTTACAGCTCATCGGATGTTCTCCACTTATATATAACATTCCATCCTTTCTCATTTCGCTCTTCACGTCTTCCTTCTTGAATCCTGCTAAATATTTGAATCCATTGTCCAAACATTAATATTTTATTTTCTCTGCAAATAACAAGAAGGAAAGGGTATTAATTTTTTGTACCCTGTAATTGGATTTCAAGAATATCAACTTCGTCGAGAATGGAAGCTCCGTTTTGCTTTTTCCACTCGCAATAGGGTTCGAAATCATCGTACAAAGGCTCAGACCTTCCTTCATTCTTCATTTTCCAAGGAATTTAAAACCCCTTTTTTTTGGATTGAAGAGAAAGAAGAAAATGAATTATTAAAAGACGATGAGTACATGAAAGTTGTCTTTTTGCCTTCTCCTTTTTATGGAACTCCTTGAGTTGAAGGAAAGAAATAAAGGTTCTTTAGTTTTAATCAAAGCAAAGCAAAGTAGCAATTTTCTCCTCAAAAGTATATTCTTTTCCATTCAAGCTTGCTTGAATTTGTATTAACATTCAAGTTCTACTCAATAGACCAGAACCGGTTGGTATGTCAATCCAGACATAGATAATGAACTAAATTTTGACTGAATCATTCAGAAACATCATTGAATCGGGAAACAAAACTCATTAGTCCAAATTGAATACAAAAAGAAGAAAAAAAAAAAAAAGCTAAAGCGGCTTAACATATCAAAACCCACCCTAAAATAAACAAATAAAATCTAAAGACACTAAAAAAGAACAGTTTAAGAGAAGAAAATGGTATTTTGAGAGAGACCGAGAGAGGAGTGAACTGAAATAGAAGATGAATGTAAGAGATAAGAACCGATAGACCTTGAACAGATAAATGTAAGTTGGCAAGACTTCTTCTTTTGATAAATCATTAAAAATTTTAACATTTAATTTTTAATTATATTAATTTTCTACTTAATATAAAATTTTCAATTAAATAAGTAAATAACTATTTATTACTTAATTTGGAAATTATTAAATTGGGTTTATTTTTCAAAATTTTATTTTTGAAATAAATTACTTTTCATTTTAATAAAATTTAAATTTTATCTTTTAACTTTTATCCAAAACTATTCACAATAAAATAATTAGTAATATATTAATAAAACTAAAATTGTGAAATAATGAATTTTAAAATTAAAATTTACTATTATCAAATAAAATAATTATCTTCAATACTTAAATTTTACTAATATATCAACCAGTTTATAATATAAATTCATTGTTTATAAAATTCAGTGGATAATTTTTTTCAATTACAGAAATGGGCCATTTTGATATTTACTGGAATGGCCTGTTTTTCCAAAAACGCGTTATGCCAAAGTCGTTTTTAGGGGAAAACCAGAAAAACGCGTCCAGCTTAGCGCTTTTTTCCCCTCTAACCTGTAAAAAGCGTCCACGTAAGCGAGCTTTTGCCCGTGCTTTCTCAGTGGTTTAATTGCTAATTAGGGCTTAGGGTTTATGAAATTAGGGTTGTGGGAATTTTAAACTAGGGTTTAAGATTTTTTAATTTGTAAGTGTTTAAGCTTATGGTTTTATTTATTTTTAAGTGTTTATTAATTATGGTTTGTAGTGTTTTATTTAATTTTTAGGGTTTAGGGGTTCTAAAGAAAAGTAATTTTGACGAAATAGGTTCTGAAAAATAATTTTGACGAGATGGGTTCTGAAAAAATAATTTTGAAGAAAAAATGCTCTAAGCAGGATGCACAGTCAGCAAAAGTACTGAAAACGCTTCTAGTTGGACGTCCTTTTCAGTACTGCTGCTTCTAAAAAAATAAATTTGAGGAGATGGTTATGAAAAAATATCCTGAGATTCTCGGGATAACTGAAAGGTTTTTGAAAAATGCTTCGAATAGTGGAGGTTGAGATTTGTAGAGGAAAAACACTCCAAGCAGAATGCACTATCAACAAAAGTATTGAAAACACTTCCAGCTGGATGCCCTTTTCAGTACTGCTGCAGATAGTGCATCTTGCTTGGAGCATTTTTCCTCTACAAATTTCAACCCTCACTATCCGTGACATTTTACAGAAGGAGTGAGATGTTATCCCTTTTCAGCCTCTGGTATAAGTTGGAGTAATAGAAATTGAAGAAGTTCAGAAGAATAGAAGTTCGTATGGAAGGTATAAGTTGATTTTTCGTGTTAATATTTATATAAAGATTATATTTTTTGCATAATGTTTTTGTTTCGAATTTATCTCAACAGATAATTTGGTTGAAAATGAATGGATGGATTAGTGTTATTATTTATTACGACGATGAGGTCCGTGACACCGAGAACGGCATGATTTTTTATCGAAGAACACAACTCGACTAGCCTTTAACCAGAATATAAAGTTGACAGAACTTTGTAAAACAATTAGGCGAAAAATCTTTAGATCTATGGAAATGAGAGTTTCGTCTATTAAGTATCGATTTTGTGCTCCGGTCGATCCCGTTAGATATGACTCATTTGATATCAAAGGTGTTTGGGTCTTAGAGGCGGTGGTGCAGATGCACCTAAACAGTGGATCACCGTTTGTTGAGTAATATGTGGAATTTTCAAGGCCAGGTGAAGGACTTGCGACGTCAACATCTCTTTCTGTTCTAAAGGCGAGAACAATTGAAAATGTCGATAGTCCAACCACTTTGTTAGAAAGATCCCATTATGATATCCCAGAATCATCAATGAGAAGACACTTATCCGTCTCAGCCTTAGATTTCAATCGTGGGAGGCATAACACCAAACCATTGTGTTTTGGTAGTAGGACAAAATAAACGACCCCTACTGACATTCGATTAGTGGATGAGACATGCACATCGGTTGGTCAATGTTCAACGCTTGGAATATTAATGGGGAATGACATCAACTTCTAGTGGTTGGTAATCGACATGTGATTTTGGACGTTTCAAAATGTACATGAGAAGGAATGATTTACTCCCTACGACATCCACCGGTGAGGGGACCTCCAAGATGGCAGATGTTGGTGGGTTGGAGAAAGAAGATGGCAATAAATCCCATGTGGATCCACCTCGGGAACTTGGTGTTGACGGTTCAGAAGTTGTATTATTTTCTAAACTAGAGTCTGTTCCAACTGAACTTGGAGACACTGAAGGTGGTGAAAATGAAGAAGAAGAAGATCAACGATTCATGGCGTACTCGCCTCCAGCTCACATGCATAACATCGATCTTTCAGTAGAGGATGTGTTGGAGGTTGCAGAACTACCACACAGGAGGTCTAGCCACAGAAGTGTATCGTTAGGTTCGGGTGATTTGGAAGTGGGCAGGGAGCTTTCTAGTAAAGATGGTTTTATCGTTGCATTGAAGCGACACATCATAAAAAATATGGTTAACTTCCATATGGTTAAATCCAAATCTGAGAAGTTCGAGGCCAAGTGTGTAATGCAAAATGGTAGATGCGCATGGAAAATCATGACTTCTGTTAAGAAGAAGATGGGGTTACGGATGATAAAAAAGTTCACCGGTTCGCAAACATGTGTTGCCTCTAGTACAGTATCACTAGATTTTTAGGGTTAATTCCAATTAATTTAATGTACTCGTGGGGTTGTAGGTGTTTTATGGGATCATCTAAAGTTGGATTCACATATGATCACGAGCCTAATACTACCAACGGTGAAAGCGGATCTGAGGACTACTATGTTAGTTTTAATTGCTAATATTCGTAGCCAATTTAACTACACGCCTTCTTATCGTAAAAGTGTAGATAGCTAAGTAGAAGGCCTTGGAGAAGATGCACAGTGGGTGAGACGCGTCATAGAACGTGGTATGGTAGTGGTGTCAGGTGCTGGAGAGGTATGTACTAGGTTACATATAAAATCTTGAAATGTGTCCCGTGTATACAATGATCGCTTGCTTCGTGGGTGTCGAGTGTCCAAGCATCTATTTTGGATCATCAAATAATGTCGAGATGCATTCCAGTATTGCAAGTTATTGGTACAAATAGGCGGTACCTTTATGTATGGTGGATATACCTAGCGACTATTGTTGGCTGTGGCACAGGATGAAAATCGGAGGATCCTTTTAATTGCATTTGCAATAACATCGGGGAGAAAGTAGAGGATTGAGATTTCTTTCTATCTAGGTTGAGGAGGCATTTTTGCCCCCAACTTGATATATACGTCATCTCGGATAGGGGAACTAGAATACTATCTGCAATTGAACATAAGACAGCCTCTAGGATCGCACACACCATTAGTATTGTCTAAGGCACGTTGCGTCCAACTACTACCAGTAATATCGGTCTACTGTTGAGTGCCGACAAGTGGCCAACATAGGTATTTAATCATCACCAATATTATTTGGTTTGTAATATTTCGTTTGTTTTTTTTATATTTTTTGTTATGTAATTATCGCTATCCACTTACAATGACAGGGTGCGAGATAATGAAGGACCATTTTCATGAGATGTTGGAAATATTACAGTCAACTAACTCAATAGGGGTAGCATACCTCACTAACATACCCTTCGATCAGTGAACACAATCAAACGATGACGAGCTACGATATGGTCACATACCTCAAACCTGGTGGAATGCATCAATTTCATTTGAAAATGAATGTGTCATTTTTCGATAACCTTGGTTGTGAAAGGACCATACTTTAGTTAGCCGAAACTATTCCCAAAGTAAGTAGCGAGTTATGCCGGGTAATTACAAGGAGGCCATGTATGGTGCCTGGCAGTACTGGAATAAATTAATAATGGTAAGACACAAGCAAGCTACATGATGGCAATTAGTCACTCGCATGATGACCTATGTCTTTGGGTGGCAGAGTTTGACAGATCGGACCAAGGTATTGCCGAGGAAGTGTATCGGGTACATTTGAGAAATAGGACTTGCGACTGTGAGATATTTGATGCATTTTGTTTTCCATGCGCTCATGCAATTACAGGATGTATAAATCTCCGTTTGGATCCAATGAGCTTTGTCAATGAAGTGGACAAAATAGAAAACTTGTACAACGTGTGGAAACACGTATTCTCATCAGTCCTAGATGAACGTAAGTGGCCGCCTATATCGCTTCCTCTGTTTAAGTTATCACCCGATAGAGAATTGCATTGCAAACTAAAAGGTCGACCATTCTTGACTCGATTACCCGACAACATGGATATTAGGGAAAACTCAAAAAACAGAGGTTATGCGGGTGGTGTAGGAATCTGGACCATACAATGACGTCATGTCCACATTGAAAGTAAACATTATAATATATGTCTTCATGGGAATTTTTAGCCATTGTTAATCAAAAGTAAATTTCATATTTCTTCATGGGAATTTTCAACAAAAAAAAATTGATATTTCTTTTCAAATAAAATCTTATTGCTATGCTATGTGAAAAGAATCAAAGTAATTTTCCATTTTGATTATGGTTTAATGGTATAAAAATTAGAGTGTAAAAAAAAGATTCAAAAGAACTTTTATTTTCTTAAATGATACAATATAAAATTCATTGGTGCATATGTCAGTTAGAATCTGTGCCACATCAAGGTGGTCGACAGTTACGCACTGGATTCCTTTTAGGTTTAGCCTTCGGGCGGGGTTGTGGTTGTTGGGGTTTGCCTTCAGTCGATGTAGATTATTCCATTCGCGGTTGCCATCGTGCATCCGTCGGTCTATAAATAGGTGGTTGGGAAAATGACCCACCTTGATAGAATAAAGATCTCAAAAGTGTTTGTGCCACCTACAATGAATAAACGTATCTATGTTGAGCCCTATAAGTCGATGGAATAACAAGTGGAATCTCTGTCGGTGCCTCATGCATAAATGGCCTATAGATCATTGTAGGTGTTGATGCCATCGAGAAATGAGATGGCCTGAGCGTGTATCGTATCGAGGATGGATGACTAACATTCCAACTTGAATAGAACTAGAAACAGAAAAATGTGGTGCTAAGGCTATCGGGGTAGGTTCTTGTGTGGGCACTGATGATGGGCCCACCTCGTCACCCTTTGGATTTAAACGGCCCCGTCGTGGCCTACTCGTATGAGGCTCGATGCCTCGCCTATTCTCTTTTTCGTAAAATATAATTTTCCATGGATCCTAAACCATGACATTTAGTCCGAATAGCATGCTAACTCCGGAACGATAATATTTTTGCGAGTAGGTAAAAAATCATTTGATTATTCCACATGTTCATATACTACTAGTGGAATAAAGACCAATTCGTATCCGGTGGTTGTAAGTCAATACAATGCAGATCATCAAGCTCCTGAGGTGCAACAGGAATTGATTGTCAAAATCTGAAATGCCGCAACACTCTATTCGCCTTGTGCATCTCGACAGTAGCATACACTACCAATAGGACCTTAAAGTGCCAAGCGTTGGGATTCACAAAAAATTCCTCAAGAATTATTGCTAGAATTATCAGGTCCTAGTATGGTGTCCATTCAAACTATATGAACATGATAAAACATTAGTTATATATATACTACTAAATACTAAATACATAATCAATTATGTTATTTGTATATAGTTCAGAATTAAATAAATACATACATTCATTTCTGATCTTTGATCTAATAGAAGCCATATATCTTCAAGCTTGGTAGGTAATCCCACATGACTTGGGGCAAGGTTCCACCTATTTAAATAACTTATTTAGCATAATAATTTTATGTTAAATCAATTTAATAATGGTAATATTGTAACACCCCTAACCCAAAACCATCGCCGGAATAGGGTTAAGAGGCATTACCGAACAATCAAATCATTTAACAACCCATTCACGACACAAAGTCAATCATCAGTATATCACATCAAAACATAAACTTATAGTCCCTTATTGAGGCCTATAAGACCTTAAACACATGCTAGAGAAGGATCGGGACTAAATCGAAACACATACAGAAGTTCTCAAAAACTTAAAAACTTATCCAAAAAACATGGGATACACGCCCGTGGGAGCAAACCGTGTGCCCTCTACGGCTGCTAGACACACCCGTGTGTCCTCCCCGTGGTCGAACCTGATTCCTCACCACGGCCACCAAGCACGCCCGTGTACCCTGGTCGTGGTCAATCCTGCCAAAGCAACACGGTTACCAAGAACCCCCGTGTGCTAAGGCCGTGCACTACTAGGCCATATACTGACTTTCTCAAATGGCTTCTAGGCACGCCCATGTGTCATGGCCATGTGCCCTTAATGCAAGTTACTGACTTTACCCCACGGTCACTAGGCACGCCCGTGTGCCATGGCCGTGTGACATTATAGGTCATTTGCAAGACCAAAATGCCACCCAAATGGGTCATACCTACAAGAAATATTTACCAAAACAACTCATGCACTTATGACTACCCAAAAGCATACCAAAATAATCGTTCAAACCATGCATTCAATACCAATTCTATTCATACCAAATTTAATACCAAAACTTATCTTATCACAAGCATAATTCATTCCCAATTTCACTTATTCCTACTAGCATCATACCATCACCAAAATTTCCATCCATAAGTCAATTTATCAACTCAAAATCCATACCAAAAGATGCATCATATAAAACAAAGTCATTCATGCCAAAAACTATCACATATCTAGCCACATCTCATGGCTACTTACAAATTTCAAACATGATTCAAATAACTAGCCTATACATGCCATAATTTAACTATGTACATCTTTCCAAAATACCCCAAAATAGATTGCCGATAGTGTGGTTGAGATGCTGACGATCCTCCGTTTCGAGCTAGCTTTACTGACACTGCAAAGCAGAAAGACAAATCACACAGTAAGTTTTCCAAAGCTTAGTAAGTTCGTAATTTAATACATATTGCTCAATAATACCACATCTTACACAATTAAATTATCACATAGATAGATTGCACAATTAGGCTCATCATCAATCTCAAACATATGCTTAAGTATCTATTCATATAACTATTAAGGCTATCATCAACCACCTAGGTTCAAACGTACCTTGATCAACACATAGTTACTCATCATTCATGCTACTCAATTGCTCAATATTGCCTCTCGTTCAACCTTCGCTATTCTTTTAATTTATTCGTACACTTAGTGCAAATTTCATAACTGAATCATAATCGTCATCGTACACTTAGTGCCTAATCTTTCAACCGGCTCATCTCGGTATCGCTTTTACAGTGTTGCAGTCAATAAGTCAAGCTTTCATATCATCGCTTTTACAAGTGCTATTCATTTCATTTCTATTTCAATTTCGCACACTTAGTGCCACCAATTAAATCTTGCACATAGCAATTCACCTCTATACACATATACATAATCATCTCATAATGTTAAAACATATCTTAATAACATGTATTATATCCGAACTTACCTCAGATGTCGAACAATTGAAACGGTCGATTAATCGAGCACTTTATCTTTGCCTCGATCTCGATCCGAACCTCTCCTATCTTAGTCTATACACATTCAAATTCAATCCATTCAATCATCAAATCATTCATTTTAGTCCAAACACATATATCTAGGGCATTTTACAAAATAGCCCTCACATTTTTACATTTCGACACTTTAGTCCCTATTTCACAAAATCATCAAATACACAAAATTTCAATACACATATGCTTAGCCGAATTCTTCCCATATTAATACAAACCCACACATTTCATTTATTTCACATTTAAGTCATTCAAAATGCTATTTTCACGATTTAGCCCTAATTAGCTAAATTCATCAAAAATTCAAGAACAACACATGTTCATTAAACACATATCTTTCATTTAACACCAACACTCATCACAAAGCTCACCCTTTCATCAATGGCACATTTCAAAAACACTATCAATACATAAAATTTGAGCATGGGTTTGTAAAGCACAAAGCAACGATCACGAAAACGTAGAAATTATAAAAACCCGAGCTAAAATCACATACCAATTTGTGCCTAAGATTGCCGAAACGTCAAAGCTTTCTAGCCCTTGTTTATTTTCTATTTTCGGTGAGTAAAAGATGAATACTCATCTCATTTCATGTTTTGTTTTACTAATCTTATAATATTAATTTAATTACAAAAATGACCTTTCATTAAACATATATAACATATATATAACAAGGCCATTCATGACTTTTACCATACCACTATCTAAATATTGGCATTATTAACTCATAAGGCTTCCACATAAATAAAACAACAACACATAAGTACTTAAAAAAATCAGCACATAGCTTTTACTCTTTACACAATTAAGTCCTTTCTCTTAATTCGGCACTCAATCGATGAAATTTTCACACAGACTATGTCACATGCCATTCACACAGAAAATAACTTTAAGTTAACATTCCGACCTCGAATTTGTGGTCTCGAAACCAATGTTCAGACTAGGGTCTAAACCAGGTTGTTACAACTTTCCCCCTTTAGGGATTTTCGTCCCCGAAAATCTTGCCAGTGAATAGTTATGGATGTTTCTCTCTCATAACATTCTCAGGCTCCCATGTAGCCTCTTCAATTCCGTGTTTGTGCCACAATACTATCATTAAAGAAATTTGCTTATTTCTCAACTCTTTGATCTCTCGAGCCAAAATTCGGGTCGATTCTTCACTATACGATAAGTCTGACTGAATCTCAACCTCAGTAGGAGCAATCAAATGAGAAGGGTCCAATCTGTACCGTCGAAGCGTTGACGCATGAAACACGTTGTGAATCTTTTATAACTCAGATGGCAATCTCAATCTACAAGCAACTGGCCTAACTCATTGAATGATCTCGCACGGTTGAATGAACCTCGGACTCAACTTTCCCTTTCTACCAAATCGAAGTATTTTCTTTCACGGAGACAATTTCAAAAACACTTTATCACCAATTTCGAATTCAATATCCTTTCGTTTCAAATCTGGATAGGATTTCTGATGATCTGAGGCGCTTTCAAACTATCATGAATTACTTTCACTTTCTACTTAGTCTCTTTTATAAGATCAACCCCGTAAATCTTATTCTCACTTAGCTCGGTCTAATACAATGGAGTTTGACACTTTCGACCATAGAGAGCCTCATATGGTGCCATTTTGATACTAGATTGAAAACTATTATTATATGCATTTTCAATCAACGATAAATGCTTTTCCCACGTACTTTCAAATTCAAATATACAACATCTCAGCATGTCTTCGAGAATCTAAATGATTCGCTCGGATTGACCATCCGTTTTCGGATGAAACGCAATACTGAAATGCAATTTCGTGCTTAAAGCATCTTGCAATTTCTTCCAAAATCGTGAGGTAAATCTCGGATCTCTGTCAGACACTATAGATAACGGTACCCCGTGTAATCTCACAATCTCATCGATATATAATTCAGCTAAATTATCCAAAGAATAGTCTGTTCTTATTGGAACAAAATGAGCTGATTTTGTCAATCTATCAACTATCACCCAGATAGCATCTTTCTTGCTCGGAGATAAAGGAAAACCCGACACAAAGTCCATTGTGATCTTCTCTCATTTCCTCTCAAGAATCATAATTGGCTGTAATAAACTGGACGAAACTTGATGTTCAGCCTTAACTTGCTGACAAACTAAACATTTTGACACAAAGTCAGAAATATCTCTTTTCATACCATGCCACCAATAGAACTATTTCAGGTTATTATACATTTTCGTACTCTCCATGTAACAGCCCAAACCCGGCCCAAACGTTAGGACCGAATATGGGTCGTTACGGAGAAAACTTTTTGAAACCCATTTTTTTTAAATCCAATTAAATTTTGTTGAAAACTCCTCGTTTTTGGTTATCTTGCTGAAATCTTACTTGGATTAAATTCGAAAATTTAATTGAAGTCAAGTTGTTATACCAATTTTGGATGTGTCACGACACGATAAAACATTTTCGTGTTGATTTAGGAAAACATGTGATTTTAATTTAATTTTTAATAGTGTAGTTTAAAAGCAAGTATCCTACATAAGCATAGTAACAAAAATAGAGTTTATGGAGGCCTTATTACAATCCAAATAAAAACAAACCAATAACAAAATAATATAACTAAATTAAAGTTCATTTATTTCAAGTCCACTGCATGGCCACCTCGAGTCCCTCCGGCTCCATATCCGCGATCTATGCATCACCTGGAAAAAATAATGGAGAAGGTGAGTCACCAAGACTCAAGATGTAACCCTTCCCGCTTTAAAACATTTTCATACACAACACATAACCATTAATATGCAGAATATTAAATACCCATCCTAGCCATCCAAACGCCGATGTCTACCCCGTTGTGGTACCAAACCACTGGTGGTGCCAAACCACTGGTGACATTTAGTCACAATGTGTTACCAAAACACTGGTGTCCGTAGACACGGATCAATTGATGGGGCCAACCCATCGTGTGATACCAAATCACTGGCAGACGATCCCATATCTTAAGTGGGGCCAACCCACGGTGGTGTTAACCACAGGGATAAGTCGCTATGAGGTGCCAAACCTCTGGAGGTACCAAACCTCTGGTGACCGTAGTCACGGTGTGTTACCAAAACACTGGTGCCCATCGGCACGAATAACACTGCCCCCTCCACTCATCAATCCCACATCAATCACACATGTATATGTTTCATGTCATCACATGCTTAAATCTCATGTATCAATGCATCATGCTTCCCAAAAGCATCAAATAACAAATTCATATTAACAGGTACTTACCTGAATCACCATCTATACCAATATGGTATATTATCCAATGCTACATAAAATCAAGTTAGCATTCACAATAATCAGCATATTAACAAGTTATATGTGTGCATGTACACACCTGTCACCACTGAGTGATCTAAATCTCGAATGAAGAAATCGGCCACCCTAGATCTATTGTCCCTAGATTCGGCCAAAACATGAGTCAGTACCATGGCCTATTCGGCCAACCCAACTTATACCATAGAATTATCATTTGAGATCCGAGATCTTACCTTGCTTTGATTTGGTTTCTAACAACCCGAATCCTTATATGGGTTCCTAGCAATCGGCCAACCTTAAATACCAAACAAGATTAGTTTCGGCTTTCCTCCAATTATCCACTGAAAGGTTTAGAAAGACTTGACTTACCGTTAACTTACCAAATCTAGTTGATGGAGACTTGAACCGATTTCTTCAAGATCCTAAAACACCTAAACATAATCGGTTTCATTAAAGAGAGTTAATACCTTTTTATCAAGTGCCGAAATCAGTCCTTACCTTCCCCCTAGAAGTCGACAAGTACTAGAGGCCAATAAAGAAAACACTTGATCTACTTACCTTAAAATCGATTGAAGAAATAGAGAGGAACACTATGGTTGAGATTCGGCCAAGACTTGAAATATGGAGAGGGGAAATTCAGCTATGGTTCAGGGAGTAGGTTCGATTATCAAAGGAAAAGGAGAAGAAAAGAGATCAAAAGTTGGGGGATTCGGCAATGGAAGAAGTAAAGAGGGTTTCGGCCAAGGTTTTGAGAGGATGGAAAAGGAAAAATATAAGAAGAGAGGTGTTGGAAATTCGGCTAAGCAAACTGGGAAAAAAAGAAAAACAAGGTGATCAAATGGGTGCTTTTATAAGCATTTGGCACCCCCTCTAGTAGCCTTGCTGTCCACCTCTTTCAACCAAGAGTTCAAAATCCATCCTACTTCCTTAAATTGCTTTAGACCACTTGTTTGATTAAATTCAAAATAATTTGAATTAATCCCCATAATCAATTAATAAATCAACTAATATCTCTTTTATCTACTATCTAAATAATAATATCCTTAATTTCCTCTTATTATCCAATATTATTAATAACATAAAAAAAAGAGTTTAAAGAGAGAAAGAACTCTCCCCTCCTATGCCGTCCAAAATAAGAACAAAAAGGGAGAATTGTGACTCGAACCAAGGCTCTCCCTTGTTCCTTGATGGCGTCACTTGTAGCACTTTAAGTGGCCTCCCTCTTGCCACTTTTCCAAGACTTATTTTATGTCAAAAGTTCCTCCATTTATTCTTATAACCCCTAACTACTAAGGCTATCCACCTTTAAAGTAAATAATATATTTTTTTCTACTATTCCGAGCCAACTCAAGGCCTTTAATTAAGCTCTATTATTCCATAAATAATATCACAGCAGTTCATACATAAGAAAAATAATTAAATTCCAGATAGCCCTATTTTTGGGATGTTACAGTTTGTTCTACCCCCTCTTAAAATAAATTTCGTCCCGAAATTACTTAACTAAAACAGATGAGGGTATTGTCGCCGTATCACATCCTCAGGTTCCCACGTAGCTTCTTCCACACCATGGTTCTGCCACAGCACTTTCACTAAGGGCACTGACTTCCTACGTAGAACCTTTATATCTCTATCCAAGATCTGAACCGGTTTTTCCTCAAAAGATAGATCCGAATTCACCTCAATCTACGCCATCGGCACAACGTGCGAAGGATCGACCGATACTGTCTCAAAGATCGATACATGAAATACGTCATGGATCTGATTCAGTTCTACCGGCAACTCTAGCTGATAAGCTACCGGTCCTACTCACTTTACCACCGTATATGGCCCGATGAACCTTGGGCTCAGCTTCCCCTTTCGTCCAAATCTTAACACCTTTTTCCAAGGCGACACCTTCAGAAAGACCTTGTCTCCCACAGCATACTCCATTTCCTTGCGTTTGAGATCGGCATAAGACTTCTGCCTATCTGATGCTTCCTTTAGATGAGACCGAATCACCTTGACTTTGTCTTGATCTCGCTACCAATTTCGACCGAACTCATCGTTCACCCAACTCATCCAACACGTCGGAGTTCGACATTTTCGTCCATCTGAAGGCTTCATATGGTGCCATCTGAATACTTGCTTGGTAACTGTTGTTGTAGGCAAACTCGGCTAAAGGTAAAAATTCCTCCCAACTACCTCGAAATTCCAAGACACAACCCTCAAAGATATCCTCTAATATCAGATAACCCTTTCGATTGCCCGTCATTTGTGGATGGAAAGTCAGATCGAAATCCAATCATGTTCCCAAAGCTTGATGCAACGCTTTCCCGAACCTTGACGTGAATCTGGGATCCCTATCCGAGATAATCGAACACCATGCAATCTTACTATCTCCGCCACATATAGTTTGGCTAGCTTCTGAAGAGAAAAATCCACCCTTACCGGTATGAAGTGCGCTGACTTAGTCAGACGGTCCACGATCACCCAAACAGCGTCCTTCTTGCTAGGCGTCAGGGGTAGCCCACTGACGAAATCCATAGTGATCCGCTCCCACTTCCATTGAGGGATCTTTACCGGTTGAAGTAGCCCCGATGGCAACTGGTGTTCAGCCTTAACCTGCTGACACGTCAAACACTTCCCTACAAATTTCGTTACCTCACGCTTCAACCCGGGCCACCAGAACTATTTTTGTAGATCTCCATACATCTTACTTCCTCCCGGATGCATAGCGTATGGGCTGCTATGTGCATCATGGAGAATTTTCTGCCTCAACTCCATATCCTTTGGCATACAAGCTCACCCTTGAAAGCATAGCACCCCATCACTAGACAGACTGTACCCTTCTAAACCACCATCCCGAACTTGCATTCTCTTAGCATTTAACCCTTCATCCATTAACTGTTTGTCCTTAATTTCCTCGATCCACGTTGGCTTAACTTGAAGTTCTGCCAAAAGACTCCCATCATCAAATAGACTCAACCGAGCAAACATCGCTCTTAAATTCGTCACAACCTTTCGACTCAACGCGTCAGCGACCACGTTAGCCTTACCCGGATGATACTCGATTGAACAGTCTTTTAATAGTTCAATCCATCGCCGTTGTCTCAGATTTAGATCCTTCTGAGTCAAAAGATACCTCAAGCTTTTGTGATCGGTGTAGACTATTGACTTTTCCCCGTACAGATAGTGTCTCCATATCTTTAGAGCGAAGACAACTGCTGCTAATTCCAGGTCGTGAGTTGGGTAGTTAACCTCATGCGGTCTTAATGGACGGGATGCATAAGCTACTACCTCCCTTCTTGCATCAACACACATCCTAAACCAAGATGGGATGCATCACAATAGATCGTGAATAACTTCCCGCCTCGGGTTGTACTAAAATCGAGCTTCGTCGAATCTTCCTCAGCTTATCAAAACTTTCTTGCCGCTTCTCTAACCATACAAATGGAACACCTTTCCTTAATAACTTAGTTAAGGGCGCTGCTATTAGAGAGAATCCTTCCACGAATCTCCGATAGTACCCTGCTAAACCCAAAAACTTCGTATCTCTGGCACTGACTTAGGCGGTTTCCACTCCAACACCGCTTCAATCTTGCGGGGATCCACTCTAATCCCTTCCGCTGACACCACGTGACCCAAGAAAGCCACCTCCCTTAGCCAAAATTCGCACTTACTGAATTTGGCATACAACTGTTTCTCCCTCAGTACTTGCAGAACTATTCGCAAATACTTGTCGTGCTCCTCCTCCGTCTTTGAGTAAACCAATATGTCATCTATGAATACTACGACAAATTGGTCCAAGTACTGTTGAAATACTCTATTCATTAAATCCATGAACGCCACCGGTGCATTGGTCAACCCGAATGGCATCACTAGGAACTCGTAATGCCCATACCGAGTTCGGAATGCCGTCTTGTGAACATCGGCCTCCTTCACCTTGAGTTGATGATAACCCGACCTAAGGTCTATCTTCGAAAACACCGACGCCCCCTTCAACTGGTCAAACAAGTCATCGATCCGAGGCAATGGGTACTTGTTTTTGATCGTTAACTTGTTTAACTGACGGTAGTCGATGCACATCCGCATAGAACCGTCCTTCTTCTTGACAAACAATACAAAGCGCCCCACGGAGATATACTAGGTCGAATAAATCCTTTATCCAAGAGCTCCTGAATTTGAGCCTTCAGCTCCACCAATTCCTTTGGTGCCATTCGGTAAGGTGCTATAGACACAGGTGTCGTTCCGGGTAGTAAGTTTATACTGAATTTGACTTCCGATCTGGAGGCAGACCCGGATGTTCTTCTGGGAACACATTAGTAAATTCCCCAACCGTTTGGACCTTTCCAACTACTGACTCCTTAGCTTCCAAAGCACAGATTTGAACCAAAAACGCCTTACAACCCTTCTTGACCATCTTCTCAACCTTCAAGGCAGACACCACGTTGGATAGGTAATTCCTTCTATCACCTATCATAACCACTTCATCATTTTCAGCTGTCTTAAGAACCATGCGCTTAGCCGCGCAATCCAAATTCGCCTGATACTTAACCAGCCAATCCATTCCAAGGATCAAATCGAACTCCCCAAACGGTAGTTCCATCAGATTAGCCACAAATACTACCCTTGGAGTTCTAGGGTACGTCTCTATAAAGTTTGTCTACCACTACAGAGTGACCTAACGGACTAACTGATCATCTCCTAGAAGCGGTTTGAGTTTAGGTCCAAAGTCTCTACCATACTACTCGCTACGTATGAATGTGTAGACCCTACATCGATTAATGTATAATAAGAAAGACCAAAAAATCAGAAACATACCGGTTATGACATCCGGTGCGTCACCCTCCTCATGACGCCTCGCCGCATAGACTAAGCCAGGCTGCCTAGCCTCTGTGTTGCCTGAACCTCTGCCCTGAATTCCACGACCTCGGTTAGGACCGTTGCTTCCTCTACCATTACCACGACCCCTCTGTGGTCCCACATTTCTATCCTGAGCATGGTTCTGTCCCTCTAGCTGGTTCTTAGCTAGTTTTCGAGGACAATCTCTGACTCGATGCTCCAAAGACCCACACTCAAAACATCCTCTATCGCCGGTCGAACAACTTCCCCAATGGGTCTTTCCACAGCGGTTACACTAAGTCGGCCTCTGATTAGCAGTCATGAGCCTTGCCGCCTGATTTGGCCCACTTGGCCTAGCCTTTTTCTGGACACTACCACTGGATCCAGCTGACCCAAATCCTCTCTTTTGATTATTCCTACTATAATTTTGTCTCACAGCCTCCTTGATCCCTTCGGCTACCTTAGCCTTTTCCACTAGAGATGAAAACTCACGAACTTGCTGTGGGGCAATCAGTAACCTCAAATCATCTCGGAGTCCGTCCTCAAAACGAACACAGCGCTCGTGTTCAAGAGCTACGATGCCTCTAGCATACCTACTGATCTTAAAACTCGCCTCATATTCCGCCATCGACTTAGTTCCTTGCACTAACCCTAAAAAGGCTTTCCTCCGAGCATCAGATAATGGTGCCCACATACTTCTTCCGATAGGTGGTTTTGAAATAATCCCAAGTCGATCATCTCGCCAGAAGCGCCATCTCGAATCGTCACCACCATCGACACGCTTCATCCTTTAGAAGTGATCGCCCTTTCGCTTTTTCTTCCTCGGTCAGTCAAGATCATCCATGATCCTTTCATTGACTCTAGCCAAGATTCTCACAGACCTGGGTGCCACTCGACACACCGGAACACCTCGGCTCAGTTGGACCGAATTCGCCGGGAATAGATTTTGAGCTCCTAAATTTCCACCACCTCACCACCAATTCGAGGACTGCAACACGACTTGCGACATCGCCTCCTCCGTCTCGATCTTGCTCCTCGGCTCCAAAAGTCGGAGGTGGTGGTGGCGATGGTACCTCATTTTCGAACCATGTCCCGACTGACGGGTTCAAATATAGTCATTCTTCCCCTACCACGTCCACGTCGGCCACGTCCTCTAGAACTCATTCTATCTAACGTGCTTTAATCTGATTAAGAAAAATTTTATGAATTAGTGATTTGTTCCGCTTGATTACCCACGAAAAATTTTATGAAAAATTGAATAAGGATTCTTTCGATCAAACAAGGTTTCAGTTTCCTAACCTAGTCCACACAAAGAAGTTCTTGCATCCATTCCTTAATACTTTCCATACCTATTCGCTTTTCGGACATTTCTGCCCATTTCTAACCCAGGGGTATTTTCGTCTTTTTCCTACAGGGGTATTTTTGTAATAAAATTTGAGAGATTTCAAATTTTAATAAAGCTAACACTTGAAATTTCCAAAATTGAAGAGCATTTTAAAATTTGTAAAATTTGAAGATATGGCATCATTTCTAAACTAGGGGTATTTTGGTAATTTTGTCAATCAGGGGTAATTTTGTAATTTTTGTATATCAAGGGTGTTTTAATAATTGTAAAACTCTGAGGGTCCCTTTTGAGAATTTTCCTTTCTTAAAACGATGATGTTGCAAAAATTTTGTACTCAAGGTCGTTTCGATAATTTTACAAGTTGAGGGTATTTCCGTAATTTTCCAAAACCAAATTATTTTATTGATGATTTTCAAAGCATGGTTGAATATTTGAGAAGTAGTTGAAATTTTTGGACAAAATCATTGAGTTAATATTTTATGAACCAAGGGCATTTTCGTAATTTTACCCCTAAGGGTATTTTCGTAATTTTTCGCAAATCAAACTTTTCGGGGAAAACATTGTAAAAAGAGTTGTTCTTATGTTTGGAAGAGTGATTTAAAGATTTTGTAGAAATTAGGGTTTTATTTTTTTTCAAAAACATGGTTAGTTCCCTTTCGGGTTTTAGTTGTTGTGTTTAGCCTATGACCGAGCCCTCTTGGTCAGGGTGAACCCAAGCTACGCACCAGGCAGGTTTCGTGTGGAGAGGAGGTGAGTCACGCGGACTGCTTAAATACCAAGCTCCCACCGAACCTTTCTAGACATGCGCACAGAGGTTACCACACCACTGAGCCCTCTGGGTTAGGGTGAACCCAAGCTACGCACTGTAGGATACTGCGAAGAGGTGGTGAGTCACTCTGATTGCTTAAATACCAGGCTCTTGGGATCCAATCCTAGACATGCGTACAGGGGTTACCACACCCTAGCTCAGTGACTTAGCCATAGGTTGGTTTAGTTCATTAAGTCTTATATACTGTTTGTGTGTTTGAGTAATCTAACCCTAGGGTCCAAGTCCTATAAGACTATTCTACGTTCCATGCTTCCTACCCTTCTACAGAATATAATTCACAAAGAGGTTTAGATGTACTTACCTAGGCGGATCGGGCGGAGACTCGGGCCATGCTGCTTTAAACCCAAAAACAATTAAAAGGCCTACCAAAACATTTTTGGGCCTTGGGCCCCACAAGAAGCTTTGAACTGGCTCGATACCAATTTGTATATACCAAACTCGACCCAAACGTTAGGATCGAATATGGGTCGTTACGGAGAAAACTTTTTGAAACCCATTTTTTTTTAAATCCAATTAAATTTTGTTGAAAACTCCTCGTTTTTGGTTATCTTGCTGAAATCTTACTTGGATTAAATTCGAAAATTTAATTGAAGTCAAGTTGTTATACCAATTTTGGATGTGTCCGCTGACACAATAAAACATTTTCGTGTTGATTTAGGAAAACATGTGATTTTAATTTAATTTTTAATAGTGTAGTTTAAAAGCAAGTATCCTACATAAGCATAGTAACAAAAATAGAGTTTATGGAGGCCTTATTACAATCCAAATAAAAACAAACCAATAACAAAATAATATAACTAAATTAAAGTTCATTTATTTCAAGTCCACTGCATGGCCACCTCGAGTCCCTCCGGCTCCATATCCGCGATCTATGCATCACCTGAAAAAAATAATGGAGAAGGTGAGTCACCAAGACTCAGTATGTAACCCTTCCCCGTTTTAAAACATTTTTCATACACAACACATAACCATTAATATGCAGAATATTAAATACCCATCCTAGCCATCCAAACGCCACTGTCTACCCCGTTGTGGTACCAAACCACTGGTGGTGCCAAACCACTAGTGACATTTAGTCACAATGTGTTACCAAAACACTAGTGTCCGTAGACACGGATCAATTGATGGGGCCAACCCATCGTGTGATACCAAATCACTGGCAGACGATCCCATATCTTAAGTGGGGCCAACCCACGATGGTGTTAACCACAGGGATAAGTCGCTATGAGGTGCCAAACCTCTGGAGGTACCAAACCTCTGGTGACCGTAGTCACGGTGTGTTACCAAAACACTGGTGCCCGTCGGTACGAATAACACTGCCCCCTCTACTCATCAATCCCACATCAATCACACATGTATATGTTTCATGTCATCACATGCTTAAATCTCATGTATCAATGCATCATGCTTCCCAAAAGCATCAAATAACAAATTCATATTAACAGGTACTTACCTGAATCACCATCTATGCCGATATGGTATATTATCCAATGCTACATAAAATCAAGTTAGCATTCACAATAATCAGCATATTAACAAGTTATATGTGTGTATGTACACACCTGTCACCACTGAGTGATCTAAATCCCGAATGAAGAAATCAGCCACCCTAGATCTATTGTCCCTAGATTCGGCCAAAACATGAGTCAGTACCATGGCCTATTCGGCCAACCCAACTTATACCATAGAATTATCATTTGAGATCCGAGATCTTACCTTGCTTTGATTTGGTTTCTAACAACCCGAATCCTTATATGGGTTCCTAGCAATCGCCAACCTTAAATACCAAACAAGATTAGTTTGGCTTTCCTCCAATTATCCACTGAAAGGTTTAGAAAGACTTGACTTACCGTTAACTTACCAAATCTAGTTGATGGAGACTTGAACCGATTTCTTCAAGATCCCGAAACACCTAAACATAATCGGTTTCATTAAAGAGAGTTAATACCTTTTATCAAGTGTCAAATCGGTCCTTACCTTTCCCTAGAAGTCGACAAGTACTAGAAGCCAATAAAGAAAACATTTGATCTACTTACCTTAAAACCGATTGAAGAAATAGAGACGAACACTATGGTTGAGATTCGCCAAGACTTGAAATATGGAGAGGGAAATTCAGCTATGGTTCAGGGAGTAGGTTCGATTATTAAAGGAAAAGGAGAAGAAAAGAGATCAAAAGTTGGGGATTCGACAATGGAAGAAGTAAAGAGGGTTTTGCCAAGGTTTTGAGAGGATGGAAAAGGAAAAATATAAGAAGAGAGGTGTTGGAAATTCGCTAACAAATCGGGAAAAAAGAAAAACAAGGTGATCAAATGGGTGCTTTTATAAGCATTCGCACCCCCTAGTAGCCTTGCCGTCCACCTCTTTCAACCAAGAGTTCAAAATCCATCCTACTTCCTTAAATTGCTCTAGACCACTTGTTTGATTAAATTCAAAATAATTTGAATTAATCCCCATAATCAATTAATAAATCAACTAATATCTCTTTTATCTACTATCTAAATAATAATATCCTTGATTTCCTCTTATTATCCAATATTATTAATAACATAAAAAAAAGAGTTTAAAGAGAGAAAGAACTCTCCCCTCTTATGCCATCCAAAATAAGAACAAAAAGGGAGAATTGTGACTCGAACCAAGGCTCTCCCTTGTTCCTTGATGCCGTCACTTGTAGCACTTTAAGTGGCCTCCCTCTTGCCACTTTTCCAAGACTTATTTTATGTCAAAAGTTCCTCCATTTATTCTTATAACCCCTAACTACTAAGGCTATCCACCTTTAAAGCAAATAATATATTTTTTTCTACTATTCCGAGCCAACTCAAGGCCTTTAATTAAGCTCTATTATTCCATAAATAATATCACAGCAGTTCATACATAAGAAAAATAATTAAATTCCAGATAGCCCCATTTTTGGGATGTTACACTCCAAATGTACAGTTAAATGATTATTATGAGCTTCATTCAAAATCATTTGAATCAACTCTGAATTTCTAGAACACAAATACGATCTCTGAATCTCAAATAATCATCACTATCAACTTGAAACTCAGATTCAGCATTTGAATCATATTGAACTCTTTTTGCTAACAACTCATTATCATTTTTTTGAGCATCACATATCTGTCATAAAAACAACGGTTTTACTTTCAATTCAGCTGCAACCACATCATCATCACACAGATCTATTCGATTGCTCATAGCTCGCAAAGCATATAACGATTTACGACTCAAGGTATCAGCTACAACATTAGCTTTACCCGGGTGGTAACCTATCACAAGTTTGTAGTCTTTCAACAATTCTAACCATCTCCTCTATCACAAATTCAAATCTTTCTAAGTCATCAAATACTTTAAACTCTTATGATCAGTATAAATATGACATTTTTTTACCAAATAAGTAGTGACACCACATCTTCAATGCAAACACAATCACAGCCAATTGAAGATCATGTGTTGGATAATTCTTTTCGTGCAGTTTTAACTATCTCGAAGCATAAGCAATGATTTTCCTTCTTACATCAGCACACAGCCCAAACCATTTAACGATGCATCACTGTAAACTATGAACTCTTTGCCTGACTCGGGTTGAATCAACACTGGTGCTTCTGTCAACAACACCTTCAACTATTCAAAACTCTGTTGGCACTTTTCTGACCACTCTAATCTAACATCTTTCTGTAACAACTTTGTCAATGGGGTCACAATTATCGAGAAGCCTTTCACAAATCATCTATAATATCCCACTAGTCTCAGAAAAGTATGAATTTCAGACACACTTCTCAGAGGCTTCCATTCCAAAATAGTAGAGATTTTACTCGGATCAACTCGTATCCCGGCAACTGATACAACATGTCCCAGAAAACCAACATCACGCAACCAAAATTCACATTTGCTAAACTTTGCATACAACTGTTTCTCACACAGAGTTTGTAGCACAATTCTCAAATGCTCGGCATGTTGCATCTCATTACATGAATAAATCAAAATATCATCCATGAACACTACAACAAAGCAATCCAAAAACAGTCTGAATATCCGATTCATTAGATCCATAAACACTACAGGAGCATTGGTTAGTCCAAAAGGCATCACTAAGAATTGAATGTCCATACCTCGAATTTACTTGGTTTCCAAAATGGTCACTTTCCTATTTTAGTTTAGTTTCCAAAACTTAACATTTCTAAAGCATTTCCTTACATTTCCATACATCTCCTTACATTTCCACACATTTCCATACATTTCCATACATTTCCTTACATTTCCATATATTTCCATACATTTCCATATATTTCCATACATTTCCATACATTTCCATACATTTCCATACATTTCCTTACATTTCCTTTCATTTCCTTACATTTCCTTTCATTTCCTTTCATTTCCTTTCATTTCCTTTCATTTCCTTACATTTCCTTACATTTCCTTTCTTTTCCTTACATTTCCTTTCTTTTCCTTACATTTCCTTACATTTCCTTTCATTTTCTTTCATCTTAGGGTTCTTGAAACTCTTCAGAACACATCCAACACACCCACTGATCCCACTATCTCATGAATTATGGCTAGGATGTTACGCTTCTACCCCTTAAAAATAATTTAGTCCTCGAAATTACTTACTATCGTTCATCCGGTATTGTCACAAGACTCGATCTTAAAGAACTTAGTCCTTGTTTTACTTGATTACCCTGAAGAAGTTTTATGGAAATAATTTTAGAAGTGGTTCTTTCAAATGTTTGTCAAAATAAGTTTCCTATTTTGGCTTGGAAAAAAATCTAGGGTTTCCATAAAATACTATTAGTCCCTTTCGGGTTTTAGTTATTGGGTTTTCCGAGTAAAGAGGAGGTGAGTCACTGGGATCGCTTAAATACCAAGCTCTTCTTGAATCCACTCCTGACATGCGCGCTGTGATTCGACAAACTTAATCATAAGTTTGTTTGATTAGGCATTTAAGTCTTATGTAATTGTTGGGGTAACTAGTCCTAGGGTTCAAGTACTTAATCTTAGTTTACCTCTGGCTTTGGCTTGGTTTCTTAGCATAAAACTTAATAGTAAAAATGTTCACTTCAATGACTCAATGTGCACACAAACTAACATTCAACAAATCGGGCATTCATGTTCAAATCCATATAAAAATGAAATTATGATGCAACCCAAACCCAATCCTAATGATCCATCAGCTACTCTCCACCGTGCACGCCATTCACTGGTAGGACTACTAAGTCAACCCTCCATCCGCTACTCTCCCGTTGTTGTTAGACACTATAATCAAATTTAAGCGTTGTGTCATTTGACACTATTAGTAAAGTTACCAAAATTTAGCATAACTTAATTTCATGTTCATATTCATATAGCATAACTTAATTTCGCATGTTATTAAATAACATTTTTTTCACAATCCTATTCGGAAGTAGGAAACGTACCTGGGTACTTTTGCCACATTTGTGGTACATAGCCACATTCACATTATTATTCATATCATATATTAAAATATTTAGCCATAAAATATCGAAGGATAGTAAGGGTACACACCTTATTCGCTTAAATAAAAGTTCCTTGAGATCTCGAAAATCCCGATCTAATCTTTAGATCTAATAATTCCTATATTCGGCCCACCAAATAAAACACATTAATAAACCCTTTTGTCTTAAAACAAAACCAAATCCTAGTAGGATTTGTAAAAAGACTCACCTTTGCCGATTTGGTGTTTATACAAATCCCGAAAGTTTGGTTTTTTCCTCTACCTGATATTCGGCCAACCTTGTATTTCAATATGGGTTAGTTTCAGGCTTTTTAATAATTAAAGAACTGATCTAGATAATCATACAAGCTTTGGTAGAATACTTTTAGGTACTTACCTTGTGGATCTTAAATCCAAATTCACTAGAATAACTAGGAACACGTGGCCTATGGTGTACCTTCGAAAAGAATTTCTTCTTCCATGATTCCAAGATTAATAATCAAATTAGTCTCTAAATTTCAATAAATCTAGAATATAAAAGAATGGAAAACTAAACTTGGATCTTACCTTATTTGAAGGAATCGATTGTACCTTCACTTCAACCTTCGAGATTCTGGCTTAGAGACTTGATGAACAATCGGCTATGATTCCCTTATGTATTTGGTTTCAAAGATGAAAGAAGAGAGGAATAATAGGCTTAGAAGGAAATCGCTAGGAGGCTAAAAGAAAAGAAGAAAAGAATGGATGCTCAAGAAGAATATTTGGGCGAGAGAAAAGAGAGGAGAATGAATAATGAATGGTCCTAGTCCCCCCTTTAAATAAATCAAAATATCATCCATGAACACTACAACAAAGCAATCCAAAAACAGTCTGAATATCCGATTCATTAGATCCATAAACACTACAGGAGCATTGGTTAGTCCAAAAGGCATCACTAAGAATTCGGAATGTCCATACCTCGTTCTACAAGTAGTTTTCGGCACATCGGATTCTTTAACTCTTAACTGATAGTAGTCTGATCTCAAATCTATCTTAGAAAACACTGTAGCTCCTCTTAGCTGATCAAACAAATCATCAATATGAGGCAACAGATAGTTGTTCTTTATTGTCACTTTGTTCAATTGTCGATAATCAATACACATTCTCATAGTTCCATCTTTGTTTCTCAAAAATAACACAGGAGCTCCCCAGGGTGAGAAACTCGGTCGTGTAAATCCTTTGTCAGTCAATTCCTGCAACTGAGACTTTAACTCTTTCAATTTCGTTGGTTCCATTCTGTATGAAGCTATCGAAATAGGAGAAGTTCTCGGCACTAACTCAATACCAAATTCAACTTCCCTAATTGGAGGTAATCCCGGTAACTCTTCAGGAAACACGTCTGAAAACTCACATACCACAGGCACAGATTCGACTTTCTTTTTCAACACTTTTGTATCAATTACATATGCCAAATAAGCTTCACAACCCTTTCTCACATAGTTCCTAGCTTTCATTGCAGATACAACAGCTGGTAATCCTTTCATATCACTGGACTCAACTCGAACTATCTCACCATTCTGACTCTTCAGTTCAATGGTCTTTCTCTTACAATTCACGATGGCATTATGCAAAGTAAGCCAATCCATACCCAAAATTATGTCAAATTTATCGAATGGTAGCAACATCAAATTAACCAGAAAATAAACATCTCGAAACATCAATGGGCAATTCTTGCATACCTTATCTACCAAGACACACTTGCCTAAAGGGTTCAATACTCTAATAAAAAATTTAGTAGATTCAACAGGTAGAGTTTTATTCAATACTAAATTCATACACACATAGGAATGAGTTGATCCTGTATCTATCAATGCAATGACATCAGTATCAAATAAAGTGAAAGTAGGGATGATGACGTCTGGAGATGATGCTTCCTCTTGTGCACGAATAGCATAAGCTCGGGCAGGTGCTCATGCTTCTGACCTCACAGCTGTATCGGTTGTCCCTCTCTGACTTTCACTCATATTTTTGGTGTTTCTGGGTGGTCTACCGCTAGCTGTCACATTACTCAGTCTTTCATTCTGAACATTTTCTTCATCAACCATCTTTGGGCAATCTCGAATAAAATGATCTCGAGATCCACACTTATAGCATGTTTTATTGTTATACTTGCCCCAACAGTCTCCTGCATGTCGTCTCCCACATTGCCTACACTCGAACTTGTTATCTTAACACTGTCAATACTCGATTCAATCGGAGCCTGAGTTTGTGGACCAGCATTTTGTCTCAAACAATCTCTACTTGAATGTCTGAACAAAGCAATTGAACGATTGTTTGCATCTCTAAATCTCTTTGTAGAAGGTTAAGAAAACTTACTCATCGATCTCTTTTTTCATCACGAGCTTCAGAATCAGCTTTCTTCTTTTCTTTACTGAGCTTCTAAGCTTTGCATGCTCTTTCAACTAATACAATAAATTCGTTTATCTCTAGTATCCCAACCAATAACTTAATGTCTTCATTCAATCTCTCTATGAAGCGTTTGCACATAGTAGCTTCGGTCGAAACACATTCTCTCGCGTATTAACTCAATCTTACGAATTTCAGCTCGTATTCAGCAATAGACAAATGGCACTATTTTAGTTCTAGAAACTCTTTATGTTTCTGATCAATGAAGCTTTGACTAATATACTTCTTTCTGATCTCGGCTTGAAAGAAATCCCAGGTGATTCTCTCTCTCAGAACTATAGATATCAGCTTCTTCCACCAATTATAAGTTGAATCCCTTAACAACGAAATAGCTCATTTAATACATTCTTCCGGAGTCAACAACATCTCACCAAATACTCGAAGGGTATTCTCGAGCCAAAACTCTACTCGCTCAGCATCGTCATCAGATGTGGCCCTAAACTCTTCTGCCCCATACTTCTGAATCTTGTCCACAGGAGGTTTATTCAATCTGATCGGATCTGTAACTTGTGGCACAACAGGTACTTGTGGGGGTAGAGGTTATGGAGCACCCGGATTCGTTCGAACAAACTCCGTAAACCACTCTCTCATCATTTGGAAGAAGGCTTGCTTAGCCTCTCCTCCTCACTACTTTCATTCGGCCTAGATGTGGTCGGTGCTGTCCCTTGAGTGAGAGCAGGCGCGTTACTTTCTACGCTGTCAGTAATTGCTAGATCGGGATCCATTACTATATGAAAACACATTTTCAACTGTCAGACACACTATCGCAATTTCATATATGGCATGTATAGCTAGACTCACACGCGCTTCGTTAGTTCAAGAATCGACTAAACCGTAGCTTTGATACCAATAAAATGTAACACCTCTAACCCAAAACCGACGCCAGAATAGAGTTAAGAGGCATTACCAAACAATCAAATCATTTAACAACTCATTCACGACATAAAGTTAATCATCAGTATATCATATCAAAAAATAAACTTATAGTCCCTTATTGAGGCTTATAAGACCTTAAACACATGCTAGAGAAGGATCGGGACTAAATCGAAACACATACAGAAGTTCTCAAAAACTTAAAAACTTATCCAAAATACAGGGGATACACGCCCGTGGGAGCCAACCGTGTGCCCTCCACGGTTGCTAGACACACCCATGTGTCCTCCCCGTGGTCGAACCTGATTCCTCACCACGGCCACCAAGCACGCCCGTGTACCCTGGCCGTGGTCATTCCTATCAAAGCAACACGGTTACCAAGCACTCCCGTGTGCTAAGGCCGTGCACTACTAAGCCATATACTGAATTTCTCATATGGCTTCTAGGCATGCCCGTGTGCCATGGCCATGTGCCCTTAATGCAAGCTACTAACTTTACCCCACGGTCACTAGGCACGCCCGTGTTCCATGGCCGTGTGACATTATAGGTCATTTGCAAGACCAAAATGCCACCCAAATGGGTCATACCTACAAGCAACATTTACCAAAACAACTCATGCACTTATGACTACCTAAAAGCATACCAAAAGAATCATTCAAACAATGCATTCAATACCAATTCTATTCATACCAAATTTAATACCAAAACTTATCTTATCACAAGTATAATTCATTCCCAATTTCACTTATTGCTACTAGCATCATACCATCACCAAAATTTCCATCCATAAGTCAATTTCTCAACTCAAAATCCATACCAAAAGATGCATCATATAAACCAAAGTCATTCATGCCAAAAACTATCACATATCTAGCCACATCTCCTGGCTACTTACAAATCTCAAACATGATTCAAATAACTAGCCAATACATGCCATATTTTAACTATGTATATCTTTCCAAAATACCCCAAAATAGATTACCGATAGTGTGATTGAGATGCTAACGATCCCCCGATCCGAGCTAGCTTTACTGACACTGCAAAGTAAAAAGACAAACCATACAGTAAGCTTTCCAAAGCTTAGTAAGTTCGTAATTTAATACATATTGCTCAATAATACCACATCTTACACAATTAAATCATCACATAGATAGATTGCACAATTAGGCTCATCATCAATCTCAAACATATGCTCAAGTATCTATTCATAAAACTATTAAGGCTATCATCAACCACCTAGGTTCAAACGTCCCTTGATCAATACATAGTTACTCACCAATCATGCTACTCAATTGCTCGATATTACCTCTCGTTCAACCTTCACAATTCTTTTATTTGTTCGCACACTTATTGCCAGTTTCATAACTGAATCATAATCGTCATCGCACACTTAGTGCCTAATCTTTCAACCGGCTCATCTCGGTATCGCACACACAATGCCAGGTCAATAAGCCGAAGCTTCCATATCATCGCACACATAGTGCTATTCATTTCTATTTCTATTTCAATTTCGCACACTTAGTGCCACCAATTAGATCTTGCACATAGCAATTCACTTTTATACACATGTACATAATCATCTCATAATGTTAAAACATATCTTAATAACATGTATTATATCCGAACTTACCTCAGACGTCGAACTATCGAAACGGTCTATTAATCGAGCACCTTATCTTTGCCTCAATCTCGATCCGAACCTCTTCTCTCTTAGTCTATACATATTCAAATTCAATCCATTCAATCATCAAATCATTCATTTTAGTCCAAACACATATATTTAGGGCATTTTACAAAATAGCCCTCACGTTTTCACATTTTGCCACTTTAGTCCCTATTTCACAAAATCATCAAATACACAAAATTTCAATACAAATATTCTTAGCTGAATTCTTCCCATATTAATACAAACCCACACATTTCGTTTATTTCACATTTAAGTCATTCAAATTGCTATTTTCACGATTTAGCCCTAATTAGCCAAATTCATCAAAAATTCAAGAACAACACATGTTCATTAAACACATATCTTTCATTTAACACCAACACTCATCACAAAGCTCACCCTTTCATCAATGGCACATTTCACAAACACTATCAATACATAAAATTTGAGCATGGGTTTTGTAAAGCACAAAGCAACGATCATAAAAACATAGAAATTATCAAAAATCGAGCTAAAATCACATACCAATTTGTGCATAAGATTGTCAAAACCTCAAAGCTTCCTAGCCCTTGTTTCTTTTCTATTTTCGGTGAGTAGAAAGATGAATACTCATCTCATTTCATGTTTTGTTTTACTAATCTTATAATATTAATTCAATTACAAAAATGACCTTTCATTAAACATATATAACATATATATAACAAGGTCATTCATGACTTTTACCATACCACTATCTAAATATTGGCATTATTGCCTCATAAGGCTTCCACATAAATAAAACAACAACACATAAGTACTTAAAAAAATTAGCACGTAGCTTTTACTCTTTACACAATTAAGTCTTTTCTCTTAATTCGGCACTCAATCGATGAAATTTTCACACAGACTATGTCACATACCATTCACTCAGAAAATAACATTAAGTTAACATCCCGACCTCAGATTTGTGGTCTCGAAACCACTGTTCTGACTAGGGTCTAAACCAGGCTGTTACAAATATATAGTAAATTTTACCTTGTTACAAGTGAGAATGTATACGAGTAGTTCACTCGAGGACGTAAAAATGGAAAGTGGTACTAAGCCTATAATTGTAGTAGTAAAAGGAAATAATCAATTTTGATTTTTTTTTCTAATTGTGTTGTCCTACATATCTCTCGGTACAATGTCGCCAACACGTCGAACCCCCAATTGAGTTCGCCAGTTCCTCTAAAATAGACGAGTTTTAGCAGCCACCTTAGATGTACGAGGTCTCGTGACTTATTCGGCATCAATATACCCCCGATAATATAAAGGATGTACACCTGATCGTATCGTTCTCTTTCCTCTTTAGTAGAATACTCCGCCAGCTTCGCAAAATTATTTCATAACTAGGCCATCTCAATCTGAGCTCCGTAAATCATCTCTAGAACCACACCCAAAAGATCATAACATATGGTTCCCTAATTAGCAAACTAAACAGACCCATTGACTATCGGCCCGTCCACGGTTAACCCCAACTGTAAATGCACATCCTTTAGAGTGATAGTACACTTACCGCATGAAAGATGAAATGTGTGTGTCTCGGGTCTCCACCTCTCCACCAACATGCTTATGAGTTTCGAGTCCAACTTACACCACCGGCCTACAAGGGCCACATGCAAAAAATTGGCTTCCCTCAGGAATGTTTCGATCAATGGTGATGGAGGACCGGGTAGATTACGAATATGGCATTGCAAAATTCGATCTTTTGGTTATTTACATAAGAATAATAAAAATATTAAGGTCAATTATAACTATGAAATAAAAAATAAAAATTATTAAAATTTATTCTTACCATTTGCAATTGGTTGATGAAGATGTGCTTATTATCAAGATGGATTAGAGACCAGACCATTGCTAAATATATAATTGAACACGAATAATTTTTTAATAAAAAACTATTTCTTGAAAATACTAATAAAAAATTAAAAAGTATAATTTAGCTAAAAATAGAATTTAGGAAAAAATTTAAGAGACTATTTGAGAGATTTAGGAGAGAATTGTGAGAAATATGTGGGGGTTATACTTTTTTTTACCTTTGGGGGGGCCAAGGCTATTTCAAATAGCCGTTGGAAGTGACCGTTGGAGCACGGGCAAAAACATCCTTACGTGGAAGCGCTTTACTAAAGCGCGTTGATGTGGGCACTTTTTACAGATCAGATGGAAAAAAAGAGCTAAGCTGGATGCATTTTTTTGGTTTTCCCTTGAAATCAACTCCAACTCAGCGCGTTTTAGAGAAAACAGGCCATTCCAATAAATACCAGGCAAATTAGCCAATTTTCGTAAATTTTTTTAAAAATAGGACTTTTCCAGTAAATTAGCCTATTTTTAGTGGCTGTCGATTTTTAACGAAGGCTCATGCTTTAATGTAAATTGTAATAAATGCTTACTAATAGTAAAACACTAAAATTTTCATTGCAGGTTTAAATATGTTAATTTTGAAATTTAAAATTTAATTTTATAATTTAATTTTGTAATATTGAGTGCTTATATTTTTTCAACCTTCAATATTTTACGATTTTTTATCAATTTGATTTTTACTAGTTTTAAATTTAAAAATTCAATTTCTTTTTCCATATGTTAAATAGAAATTAAAATTGAGAAAATAAAGATATATATTTAAAATAATTATGAAAAAAATAAAAACTCTTTAAAATTTAAAAATAAAAATAATTTTTAAAATTATAAACAAAAATTTCAAAATACAATGTTATCTAAACCAGACAGGGAACTGATCGGGGTATCAATCTGATGAGAGGATGAAAATTGGTTGGCCCATGAACTAGTTGAACTGAGCTAAAAAAATTTGATGAAATGATAGTTGAACCGATTTCAAACTCGTCTAACCAATTAGTTCTAAGAACGACCGGTTTGATCAGTTCAAAGCAAATAAATTATTTTAAAAAAAATCAAAATAAAAAAATTAAAAATTATAAAATCGATTCATTTATTCGTTCAACTTTTTTTTAGCCTGGTTAAACTAGTCCATACTGGTTCATCAATCAACTGGTTTTTAAAATTTTTAAACTTTTTTAGCCCTCAACTTTTATAGTTATTATTATTAATTGTCCATACCCTAATTTTTTGCGTAAGAACTAAAACAACCCTTCGAAAATAATTCAAAAATCAATTGTCTCCCAAATTGAAAAGTGTAATGATAAGTGCTAAAAGTAACAAGTTTTAATTTCATTCTTAATGTGTTTTTTGGTGACTATTTGATGTTAATTTTGAATTTTATGCTCCTAATCCTTTAAATTCATGTTTTAATATTTAATAGAGCACTTGGAAGCAAAAGGAGCAAAAAACGAGTGAAAGCTGGAGCGTTAGAGCAAGTTGTTAGATTTGTAAAATAAATCTAAAATAAAACTGAATAAACCAAGATCTATCATGTCAAATCATCAAGAATAAATAAAAAAAAACTAAATGTGGAAGTGTACCTGCATCCATGAATTCCTTATAGTTTTATCGAATTTTGGGGATTTGATCTTTCAAATTAGCACACAAGAAATTCAGAGAATATCTTCTCTCTCTTCTTTAATGATGGGATATTAGAAAAGATATCTTGTGTATAATTTGGGGACCATAACCCTAATATTTATAACATTGGCATATTAGTTCTAATCAAATTCTAATTAGCTCATCATTAATTAGTATTTGATTAGAACTCAATTACTAGAGTATCTACACATATTTAACCCATATTTTATTTAATAATTAAAGCTCAATAAAATTTTAACCAAATTAGATCACTTTTAATTTGGGCTAACCTATAATGATAGTAAATAATAACATGTAATTACCCTTATTATATATGTGATGCCCATATTTTCCAACAATCTCCCACTTGGACCACATATATATACTAATTACTCTATAATCACATGTCATTATATAACTTTATGAGCTCAAAATTTTACTATCATATCTAAAAGGTATTTCGAACAATCTCGTCCATTAATTATGTTAACATAGAACCAAGGCGACTTTCGTTACATATATCGTAACTAAATCCATCCATGATAACGTATATTAACACAACCAAATGACATAGATCAAGTATGGATGTGTAGCATGGAAATTACATGTAATTTGATGTAGACATGTCTATTTCCAACTGGTCCTCTTTAAATTTAAGTGAGGTCAGTTTCAAAATAATACACAGAGTGAATAAACTGAATACTTCATTTTTGGTAAAAAAAATAACCAAATACATAAATGTCTGAAAACAAATAAAATATAAAACTCCCACTAAATCATGATATCCTCAAACAATGTAATACCCATATGAGCAGTGTGCTCATGAAAGATCTTGGGTGGTAAACCTTTTGTGAGCGGATCCGCTATCATAGAGTTTGTCCCAATGTGCTCTGTGGATATTTGACCATTTTGCACTCTTTCTTTTACAACTAGGAACTTTATGTCAATATGCTTTGACTTAGATGAACTCCTGTTGTTATTGGAATACAACATTGCTGACTTATTGTCACAAAATAATTTGAGTGGTCTTTCTACATTCTCCAAAATGCGTAGCCCTGTGACAAAGTTCTGCAACCATATTCCATGGTTTGATGCCTCATAGCATGCTACAAACTCTGCTGCCATAGTGGACGAAGCTACAAGTTTTTGTTTGACACTTTTCCAAGATATAGCTCCTCCAGATAAATATAGCCTGATGTAGATTTCCTACCATCTTGGTACCCAGCGAAATCATAATCAGAATACCCTACGGCCTCCAAAAGATCTGATCTCTTATAAATAAGCATGTAATCTTTTGTTCTCTGAAGATATCTCATAACCCTTTTGGCTGCTATCCAATGGTCTATACCAATGTTGCTTAAATATCTGTCTAACATCCCAACAATGTACGCAATGTCTAGACGCGTACATACTTGAGCATACATTAAACTCCCAACAGCTGATGCATAGGGAATCTTTTGCATATCCTAAATTTCAAGGTTACTTTTAGGGTCTTGAGTAAGATTAAATGTGTCTCCTTTAGCGACAGAGGTGTCACCTGGTCTACAACTCTTCATGCCAAACCTTTTGAGTACTTTATCGATATAGCTCTTTTGTGATAATCCAAGAATGCATCGAGATCGATCTCAATGTATCTGAATTCCTAAAACAAAAGAGGCGTCCCCAAGATCTTTCATCTCAAAATGCTTAGATAAAAACCTCTTGGTTTCGTGCAATAAGCTTATATCATTAGCGACAAGCAAAATGTCATCAACATATAGAACCAAAAATATGTATTTACTCCCATTGAATTTGTGATACACACAATCATCAACAATATTCATCTTAAAGCCAAACGAAACAATTATTTGATGAAACTTGTGGTACCATTGACGAGAAGCTTGTTTGAGTCCATAGATGGATTTTGTCAATTTGCAAACCATATTCTTTGAGTCTTCTGACTCAAAATTTTATGGTTGCACCATATAAATTGTTTCTTCAATGTCACCATTAAGAAACGCAGTCTTAACATCCATCTAATGTAACTCAAGATCAAAATAAGTAACAAGCGCCATGATTATCCTGAAGGAGTCTTTCGATGAAACTAGAGTGAAAGTCTCTGTAAAATTAATACCTTCATTCTGAGTATATCTTTTAGCTACAAGACGCGCCTTATACCTCTCCACATTACCATTTGCATCCCTCTTGGTTTTAAATATCCATTTACAACCAATTGGTTTTGCACCTTCAGGTAATGGGACAAGTTCCCAAACTTTATTGTCTTGCATAGATTTATACTCATCTTTCATGGCATCAATCCACTTTTGAGAATTAGAACTTTTCATGGCTTGATGAAAGTTGATTGGATCATCTTCCATCATTCCATTATCATCCTCATGTTCTTGGAGAAATACAATATAATCATCTAGAATAGCATTTCTCCTTTCTCTTGTGGACCTCCTTAATGGCACTTGTTCTTGATGTTGTTGTGTTTGTTCTTCTGGAACAATTACCTCATTTTGAATTGAGAGTTGTTCAACATTGTCTTGTAAAGGTTCTGGATTCACTTCTTGATCAATGATAGGTATAAGAACCTGAACATCGTCACAAGTGATAGTAGGAATTGAGTTAGAATCCAATTCCTCCTTAAAAGCAATGTCTCTAACCTTATTTCTCCCCCCAAACTCAACATCCTCAAAAAATGTTGCAATTCCCATCTCAAAAATATTCCTTATTATGGGATCATAAAATTTATAACCCTTAAATCGCTCAGAATAACCAATAAAGTAACTGCTTACTGATTTGGAGTCCAATTTCTTTTCATGTGCCCTATATGGCTTTGCCTCAGCTGGACATCCCCAAATGTGAAAGTGCTTTAAACTAGGCTTTTGACATGTCCAAAGCTCATAAGGTGTTTTTGCAACTACTTCATTGGGTACTCTATTCATAGTGTAAGCTGCTGTCTTTAATGCTTCTCCCCAGAGGGACTCAAGTAAGGTAGAATGAGCAATCATACTCCTTACCATATCCTTAAGAGTTCTGTTTCGTCTTTCAGCTACACCATTCATACTAGGTGATCCTGGCATAATGTATTGTGGGACAATAACATATTCCTTTAGGAATTTCGTAAATGGTCCTAGACATTGTTCACTTGAGCCATCATATCTACCGTAGTACTCACCACCACAATCAAATCTGACTTTTTTAATCCTTTTGTTGAATTGATTCTCAACTTCATCTTTATAAGCTTTGAACATATCCAAAGACTGAGATTTCTCACGAATGAGATATGGGTACCCATAACGTGAGTAATCATCTATGAATGTTATGAAATATTGTTGACCATTCTAGGATGCCGTAGGGAATGACCCACAAATATCTATATGAATTAATTCTAAAACGTCTGAAGATCTATTGGCACCCAATCTCTTGGTTTTGGTCTATTTTCCCTTAATGCAATCGACATAGACATAGAAGTTTGTGAAGTCAAGGGACTCTAAAATACCATCAGACACAAGGCGTTCAACTCTACCTTTTGAGATATGACTTAAGCGCTTATGCCATAATAATGCAGAATTTTCCTTATTTACTTTGCGTTTAATACCATGTGATTCCACATGCAAGGTTTCATTATAGGATGCAACTATTTCTAGCAAATAAAGGTTGTCATAAGTCTTTAAATAACCAGTTCCAATAACATTTGAATTTAAAGACAAATTAAATTGTTTGTTTCGAATGAATAATAATATCCAAATTTGTCCAAGAAGAAACAGAAACTAAATTCTGTCTAAATGACGGAACAATAAAAGTGTCTTTTAAATCCAATTAAAAACCAGTTCCTAATAACAACATAAAATGCCCAATCGCTTCCACTTCTACCGATTTTCCATCGCCCACAAAGATGTGTCTTTCACAATCACTTGGCTTTCGGTAACTCAGGCAACCCTACATAGAAACTCATATGTGAGTAGTAGTAGCAGAATCTATCCACCAAGTGTTTTTAGGTACTGAAGTTAAATTAATCTCAGAACAGACCAAATTAAGAATTATACCTTCTTTGCATGCCAAGCATGATATTTAGTACAATCTTTCTTTACGTGTCCAGAATTGTTACAAAAGAAACAACTCTCTATAGCTTGTTGTTGTTTCTTTTGAGCTGGACCTTTAGCAGCTTCATTCTGATATTTTCTTTTCTTGCCCTTGTCTTTAGCGGCATTGGCCAAAGAAGCACTTTCAGACTTATCACGCTTCAACCTTTCTTCCTCTTGCACACAACGAGAAATGAGCTCATTTAGGGTCCATTTCTCATTTTGATAGTTATAACTAATTTTAAATTGATTAAACTATGTATGAACCGATACCAAAACCATAAGAACAAGCAATTCCTCAGAAAGTTCGATCTTAAGTGCCTTAAGTCTTGAAGTAGTAGGGAACATCTCCATAATGTACTCCCTTACATTTCCTTGACCCTTATACTTCATAGACATCAAAGAAGTCAGAAGTGATGTCATCTCAACCTTATCGTTTTTAGCAAAACGTTTCTCAATTTCATCAAGGAAACCCTTGGCCTGAGTAATCTCTTAGATTCTGCGCCCCTAAAGGCTTCTGGAATGTTGTGTTTCATGATCATTAGACTCATGCGATTTGAACGATCCCACCTCTCAAAATCCCTCTTAACATCAAGGGTGCTTTCTGTAGTAAGAGGTGCAGGTTGTTCTTCCCTTGGTGTAAGGTCTATATCCATACAGCCAAACACTATAAGTAAGTGCCTTTTCCATTCCTTAAAATTAGTCCCATTATATTAGCAGATATTGTGTCAGCAGAAGATGAATTAGCTAAATATAGAACAAATAAAAACAAGCTTAAATCAATAGTCATAAGTAAACAATAAATTCAAGATAATGGCTAATCCCATCTCAAGATACCAAACACAACATTAATATTAAGTCTTTGGACAATAATATTAATAGTAAGCGGTACTCTTGTTGTAGCAATCAAACATTGACAATAAATTATATCTAATAATGAGTTAATCTTTGGACTAACTTATTGCTCATATAAAATACCTTATAATTGCACACATTTATCACTACAGATGTCATTGAAATTCTGCCAAATATTAACTTACCTTTGGGTCAATCAATAAACGCATGAATTACAAAAACATATAATCATTTTAATATTTCAAATAAACTAATCTACACAAAAGAGGTCACTTTGGCGGCATTTTGTTTCAACTAATTTATTTAAAATATTAGACATCCTTAATTAAAAGTCAAAATCAATTTATTTGTTTCAAAATATTTACCTTAATTTCATCTTTCAATCAAATTAAAAGATAATTATATTTATATTTATATAATTTTCCAAAACTAACATGCATTAAACCAATCAAAGCTTGTATATATTATATATTTATACATACGAAACTACAACATGCATTAAACTAATCAAAGCAAGCATATATTATATATTTATATACAATAAAACATATATTTATATACAATAATATATATATATATATATATTAAAGAATTAAGCCATGCGTATATGTTAAAATTTTTTAAACATCAAAATAAATTCCTTATACCATTAAAAAATAATAATGCTTTTAAAGAAAAAACACAAAGTGAGCGAAACATGATTTTGCAAATACAAGAGCACAAATCATGAATAAAGAAAACAATTGAATCGCAAGAAAAATATTAAAACGCATAAAAACTTTTGTAATTGAATTCATCAATTCGAAAATCACTCAAATTAAAAAATTAAAACAAAAACCTAAAATTTTAAGATGAATTCAAGATAATCAAGATCTTAAAAAAATTACTTTAATATAAACATTTAAAGATCAATATATAAACCCATGAAATTTTATGAATCAATTATTCAAAAGAAGAACCTTAATCAATTCTCAATGATTCGATATGACGAGGCTCTGATACCACTTGTTAGATTTGTAAAATAAATCTAAAATAAAACTGAATAAACTAGGATCTATCATGTCAAATCATCAAGAATAAATAAAAAATAAAACTAAATGCAGAAGCATACCTGAATCCATGAATTCCTTGAAGTTTTATTGGATTTTGGGGATTTGATCTTCCAAATTAGCACATAAGAAATTCAGAGAATATCTTCTCTCTCTTCCCTAATGATGAGATATTAGAAAAAATATCTTGTGTATAATTTGGTGACCATAACCCTAATATTTACAACCTTGGCATATTAGTTCTAATCAAATTCTAATTAGCCCATCATTAATTAGTATTTGATTAGAACTCAATTACTAGAGTATCTACACATATTTGACCCATACTTTATTTAATAATTATAGCCCAATAAAATTCTAACCAAATTAAATCACTTTTAATTTTGGCTAACCTATCATGATAGTAAATAATAACATGTAATTACCCTTATTATATATGTGATGTCCATATTTTCTAACACAAGCTACAAGAGCCACATGAGCTGAACCATTCCACACGACCATGTGGGTCACACAGTCATGTGGTAGACCGTGTCGATTTCGCAGAATTGTGCATTGAAGAGCGGAAAATCAAAATTTTTAGGTTTTTAGGCATTCTAGGGTATATATGACAAAAATAAGAAGAGTGAGCCGTTAGAGAATATTCAAGAAAACAACTCGAAAAACACCATTGAAGCTAACTTTGAAACATATTTTCATCAAGATTGAAGATATTTCACATTTGATTTCTTAAGAAGTTATCATGAGTCTCTTTATTTCTTTCGGTTATACTATATCTTGTATGTTTTTATTTTCAAGCATGAACTAATTTTCTAAATACCTAGGGGAGATGAACCATATGATGAATTCTGTCTTTTGATTTTTATTTTACGCAACAAATACTTAGTTTCTTGTTGTAACAGCCCATTTTTAGTCAAATCAGAATAGTGGTTTCGGGACCACAAATATGAGGTCAAAATTTTTATTTTATTATTAAATTGAGGTCTAAAGCATGATAGTATGATTGTGTAGAAATTTCGTTAAGAAATTTTATCGTTTGTGTGCTTAATTTGATAAAAAAAGATTAAATTATGTGTAACACCCCAAACCCTACCTATGCGTTGAGACTAGATTTGGTTTGTTACATGATTGAACTATTCTTAAATCCTTAATGAGTTGAAAACTACAATATTGTTCGGAGTTTAAAATTTGTAGAGTATTAGATTTTGATAAATATTTAAAAACATTAGTTGAAAATCATTGTATTATCTAAAACCGTTAGGAAATTTGTTAAAGAGTTAGCAAGAAAAGAATTATTTATAAAAGAATTCCTTATACTTTGAAAACCCAAGTTCATTTTAGTAAAGCATCATAAATCACACCCATGATTTAAAAGCCCAAATAAAGTTTAAATTCCAACACACATAAAATCCATAAGTTATTTATAGAGGCCATTTATTACAACATCCCAAAATAGTAAAAATAATAATTAAAAGTTCGAATTTAAATAACCCTTATTTAGCAAGTTATGGCCTCCACGAAGTCATCCTCATTCAAGTCCACATCGGTTTCCATTACGAGATGGAAAGAAATTAAAGGGTGAGTTACTTAGAACTCAGTGTAACTCACTTACCACCATTATTGGGCCGATTGTCAAGATATTATGTTGGGCTTGAGCCCAATCCGAATTCAACAATATAACATGAATTTAAAATAATTAATAATGCATGAAAATGAAATTCCCAACCCAAACCTAATAACCATCCGCTAACACCCCGTACCAACCATCACACACTGTGGGGATCAAGTCAACCCACCCCACCATCACACCAATCGTAGGCATTAAGCCTTTTATAATTGTGGCATAGCCACCGAACTAGAGGCAATAAGTCGATATTGTGTGAAGCCACCGAACTAGAGGCAATAAGCGATATTGTGGCGAAACCACCGAACTAGAGGCAATAAGTCGATATTGTGGCGAAAGCCACCGAACTAGAGGCAATAAGCCGATATTGTGGCAACTGGCCATTCTTCTCTTCATAAATCCCACCCATGCAATTATACATGTACTTTAAAAATATAAAATTTATTATCAATACATAACATGGTGGGTTTTATCAATGACATTTCATTTGGCCCATAATTATAGCAATTTATCCATTTAGCAATTTAGTGGGCTTTGGCCCATTTACCAAACTAGAGCGTTTTGGCTAAATTTTAACGAACTAGAGTATTTATGGCCCAATTTATCGAACTAGAGTATTTACGGCCCATTTTCACGAACTAGAGTATTTACGGCCCATTTTCACGAACTAGAGTATTTACGGCCCATTTTCACGAACTAGAGTATTTACGGCCCATTTTCACGAACTAGAGTATTTACGGCCCATTTTCACGAAACATCAAATTTTCATAATATCAATTAATTTCTTGAGGCGTTTTGAAATTTTCACGATTTAGTCGCTTTTCGTATTTCGTCAAAATATCAATTTTGTGCTTTTACCGATCTAGTCGCTTTTACGATTTTTCTACCATACGAAATTTGACATACAACCCTAAAATAATGAGGGTGAAATTACACACCTCGATACCGTGAGTATTATCCTTCTCGCTCCTCGGCACCTAAAATATATTTCGATTCGTTAGACAACTAATTCGCATAAAAATAATCTTATTTGTTAATGGATCCAAAATCTTACCCTCTTGATTTTGAATCACTTGATTTTCGGTTTTCCTTCGTTTATCGATTCACTAGCCGAGAATCCACCAACGATAACTGACTCCGAGGTTCGTACTACTTCAAATAATGGACTTCTTTGGAAGATGGCCCACAACCCGTGGAAAATCGATTGCAGAAACCGCTCTTCGTTTGAATGGGGATTTGAGATCCACCCTCTTACGATAACTAAACACCGCCCTTTTCTTCCTATCTTGACGGTCTTCAAGATCCAAAAGAATTTAGTTAGTTCTAAAATAATATCAATAATACTAGAGATTTGAAAAGTAGGATTTCCTTACCAAAATGAAACGTTTCCAACGTTTCCACGATTCTCCGATCACTTGAATTCCAATCTCGTTATTGCACTAAATAATAACGAAATAAACGTTATTAGTATGAATGCTATATCAATCCAAAAGACTCTCAAAATCCTATGATATTCGGCCATAATGTCACTAATCAATAAATCAAAAATGGAGAAACCCTTACCTACTTCCCACAGACGAAAAGCAAGATTAAGAATGATGTTTAATTGATGGAAGATTCGCTATAAATGATTAAGAATGGAAAAATAATTTTTGGCTTATAGGCACAATAACATTCGCCAAGAGAGTGAAGATGGAGAGAATTTTCGATTGAAAAGAAATAGTATAAGAACGAAAGGATGATGGTGATGATGTTTTGATTTCAAGGAGATTAGAAGAAAAGAAAAGAAAAATAAGAACTTTAGGTGCTGGTATATTCGGCCATGGCAAAGAAAAAAGAAAAGAAATTGATTTTGGTATAGGTGATTTCGACAAGAAGAAAGAGGCACAAGAATTGGTTATCAAGATAAGAAAAGGAATGACCAAATGGTCACAAAACTTTGGCTTAACCAAGTGCAAAAATTCGCCAAATAGGGATATTGAAAGGAGAGGAATAAAATTTACGCACAAAGTGCAAAGGTTAACCAAAGAGAAAAGAATGAGATTTTTGCCAACTAACAAAATTTTGGCTCTCCTCCCCTACCAATATTGCCGTCCACCTATGGTCAATTGGCCATTATTTCTTTCAAATTTTCCCTAGATAAGTGCCTTATGTCCCCCTATCTTTCCTTAAACTTTTGATTCCATACCATATGTTAGTTGTTACCTTAATCTCTTGATACACTAACCAAAAATACATGGTCAACACCTTCCTTATATGTCCCTTGCCGACACTTCATAGCCATGAGCGAAAATTAAAACAAAAATTTTATCTAGGTGCTATACAAGGGATTGAACCTCTTCCCTCTTACTTGAACCCATGCGCCATTCTCCACCATGCCATATGCTCATTTTATGACACTTTAAGCACATAATTTAGCTTAAGTCTTAATCACCTTTGTTTCACTTCAATAAATTCCCAATAATAAATTTTATTCTTCTCCAATTTATGCTTTACCTCTCTAGGACTTTAATAAACACTAAAATAAAAGAAGAAAAAAAAAATTTTCCTTTAACATCTAAACACCAAAATCATGCCAATTTAAATACTCGATTTTTAGGGTGTTACAACTCTACCCTCCTTAAAGAAAATTTCGTCCTCGAAATTTACAGTTGAAAAAGGTGAGGGTATTGTTGCTTAATTGCATCCTCTGGCTCCCACGTAGCTTCTTCCACTCCGTGGTTACGCCATAGAACTTTAACTAACGGCACGGTTTTCTTCCTTAGTACCTTGACATCTCGGTCTAGGATTTCCCGGTTCTTCTTCAAAGGACAAATCAATTCACTCCAATTCTTCTACCGGTATAATGTGCAAAGGATCCGACCTATAACGCCTCAACATGGAAACATGAAAGACATTGTGAATTTGATTTAACTCCGAGGTAACTCAATCGATATGCCATGGACCAACACGCTCAAAGACACGATAAGGTCCAATATATCTAGGACTTAGCTTGCCCTTCCTTCCGAATCGAAGATCTTTTTCCAAGGAGATACCTTCAAGAAAACCCGATCTCCACACTATACCGATGTCCCTCCGCTTCAGATCTGCGTCGACTTACGTCTATCTCGAGGCTTCTTTCAACCGTGCTCAATAACTTTTACCTTATCCTCGGTCTCGAGATATCATCTCGGGACCTAACATCATCTTTCGCCCAACTCGGTCCAACAAATAGGAGAGCGACACTTACGACCATACAATGCCTCGTAAGGTGCCATCTGAATGCTAGGCCGATAGTATGTTGTTATCATAAATTACGCGATGGTAGATAATCCTCCCAACTACCCTCAAGTCGATTACACATCCTCTTAACATATCTTCCAATATCTGAATTACTCTTTCCGATGACCATCGATCGAGGATGAAAAGCCGTCTTGAAATTCAACTTTGTTCCCAAGGCTTCATGCGAGCTTTCGAGAATCGTGATGTAAACCTAGGGTCCCTATCCGATATAATAGATACAGGTACCCATGTAACCTCACAATTTCGGATACGTAAAGTTTCGCCAACTTCGCAAAGAATAATCCGCATTTAACCGGCAAGAAATGGCGGTCTTCGTCAACCGATCAACAATTACCCAAACGGAATTTTTCTTAGTAGGTGTTAACGGTAACCCACTAACAAAATCCATAGTTATCCTCTCCCATTTCCAAAGAGGAATCTTTATCGGTTGTAATAATCCGCACGGTAATTGGTGTTCGCCTTCACTTGCGACAAGTCAAACATTTTCCCACAAACTCGTAATCTCACGCTTCAACCCCGCCACCAATACTCATTCACGGAGATCTCGATACATCTTATTTCCTCCGGATGCATAGCATAAGGGCTACTATCGCCTCCCGTAGAATCGATTGCCTCAAATCTAGATCCTTAGGCATGCATACTCTCCTCGAAAGCACAACACACCTCGGTGTTTATTCCAAAATCTTCAATTTCACCATTTTCAACTTGTCAAGTAAGGGTCCCAACTTCTCATCGATGTCTGTTTTTCCTTGATTTGTTCCACCACGGAGGCTTCACCGTAGTTCGCTAACAAAGCGCCATCCTCGTCTGCACTCAAATGGGCAAATAGAGCTCTTAATTCGAGATACCGCCTTCCGACTTAACGCGTCGGCTACCACGTTAGCCTTTCGAGGATGGTATTCGATGGAGAAATCATAATCTTTTAACAATTCTACCCATCTTCTTTGTCTTAAATTCAACTCCTTCGGGTAAGGAGGTATTTAAGACTCTTGTGATCCGTGTAGATTATGGACTTCTCACCATAGAGATAGTGCCTCCAAATCTTTAGAGCAAAGACAACGGCGACTAACTCCAAATCATGAGTAGGGTAGTTTACTTGTGTGGCCTCAATTGACGAGAAGCATAAGCCACCACCTTTCCATTTTGCATCAACACACAACCTGGACCGTGTGAGACGATCACAATAAGCAGTGAATTCTTTTTAGGCCTCTGGTGAATCAAAGCCGAGCTTCACAGGGATCTTCTTCAATTTCTCGAAACTCTCTTGCTTTTCGGTCAGGATATACGGAACTCCTTTACGCAACAATTTAGTTAGGGTGCGACAATCAACGAAAACCCCTCTACAAAGCGTCTATAGTATCCACCAAGCCTAAGAAACTCCAATTTCAGCTATTGATGTTGGTGGTTTCCAATCCGAATAGCCTCAATTTTCCGAGGATCTACCCTTATTCCTTTGGTGATACTACATGACCAAGAAAAGTCACCTCCTTTAGCCAAAATTCGCATTTACCAAATTTGGCATACAATTGCTTATCACGAAGTAGTTGTAATACTATCCGCAAATGTTTGGTCATGTTCCTCCTCATTTCTCGAATAAACCAATATATCATCTATGAACACTACCACAAACCGGTCTAAATATGGTTGGAAGACTCGGTTCATCATGTCCATAAATGCATTTGGTGCATTGGTTAATCCAAACGGCATCACTACAAACTCATAGTGTCCGTAACGTGTCCGAAATCTTTGTCTTATAGATGTCCGCTTCTTTCACCTTAATTTGGTGATAACCCGACCTTAAATCAATTTTGAGAAAAGCTGAAGCTCCTTCAATTGATCGAGCAGTCGTCAATTCTCGGCAGAGGATACCGATTCTTGATCGTCAATTTATTCAACTCGCACAGTAGTCAATGCACATACGCATCGATCCATCCTTCTTCTTGACGAACAAAACCGGTGCTCCCACGGAGACACACTTGGTCGAATGAATCCCCGATCCAGCAATTCTTGAATTTGAGCTTTGAGCTCAGCCAACTCCTTCGGTGCCATTCTATAGGGAGCAATGGACACTGGAGCCGTCCCATGCAAAAGCTCAATGCCAAATTCTACTTCCCGATCCGAGGTATGCGGGAAGTTCTTCGGGAAATACATCGGGAAATTCCTTCACCGTCCTCACATCATTCACGGATAATTCCTTGGCATCCAAAGCACAGATAAAGGCTAGGAATGCTCCGCACCCTTTCCGCACCAACTTCTCCGCTTTTAATGCAGATACCACATTTGCCAGATAGTTCTTTCGTTCACCAATCATTATGATTTCCTTATCATCCGGTCCCATCGTCATTCGCTTTTCAAACGGTCCAATTCTACCGATGGTTAACCAACCATCCATGCCGAATGAGATCGAACTCGTAGAAAGGTAGTTCCATCAAATTTGCTAAGAATACTTCCTCTTGGATTTTTAAGTGCGTCTTTAAATATTTTATTAATGATTCGATCGTGTCTAAAGGATGACATTGTCATCTCATTTTCGATAATTTGATTCTAAATTGATTTCCGGATATGGCACTAGATACATATGAATGAGTAGAGCCAATATCTATTAAGGCAATAACAGTACATCAAAATGAAGAACGTGCAGTTATCACATCAGTGCATTGCCGTCCTCATGGCGTCTAACTCGCATAGACCGATCAGCCGTCTTGCATCGCATTTCCTCTATTACCATTGCCTCGACCGGTGCACCTTGACCACGACCAGCCCCATTACCACCACGACTGGTCCACGACCTCTCGGTGGTGCTGATTACCCCGGCCATTTGTGCATCATTATTACGGACTTCTTGAGTCGTATCCATTCGTCGAGGACAACTTTTGTCTTGATGTTCCATTGAACCGCATTTGTAGCATGCACCGTTTTCCTCCAAAGATTCCCAAAATGCCTTTTCCCACACTCGGTGCAATCTCGACTTCGATTATTTGCTACGGGGTTACGCCTTGAACCGATTCATCATTTCGGGTTTCTTCGGAATCTCTTGGAAGAACGATGTTGTGTCTCTCTCTTGTTTGGGATCTTTCTCGGTTCGCTGTTCGAGTTCTTAGCCTCTTGGCTATTTTGGCCTTCTCCACAAGAGTCGAAAAATTTCTAACTTGTCATGGAGCAATCGGAACCCTCACTCATCATTAAGTCCATCCTCAAACGTATACAACGTTCATGATCTGTTGCTACAATTGTCCGGGCATAACGGCTCGAGCGTAAAACTTCGACTTCATATCTTGCCACGGTCTTACTTCCTTGGACAAGATTAGAAATTCCTTCCTTCGGGCATCTACATAGCTCGTTCGACGTATTTTCCTTGGAAGGCGGCTTTAAAGAATTCCCGATTAATCGATGCGGCTTCAGTGCCCTCTCGAGCAGTGAGCCACCACCGTCGCCTCATCTCTCAATAAGGATACAGCCCTCCTTTTTTTTGCTCACGTGCATTCCATATCATCCATAATCCGTTCCACGACTTGAGCGATGATTCGCCACATTTGGAGCTACACGAGACTCCTCTGAAAACTTCGCATTATTCGCCTTAAGTCGCTCTGAAATTGACCCACGAGTTGTTGGCCCAATTCTAGTTCCAGTGACCCTTTCCAAGACTCGTAGCATTGCTTGAGTCAATGCATGATCTTCTTCCATGTGATCGCGTGATCGGTCTCACTTTCTATTGACGCAGGTCGTCCACTTACAGCATATGATTTGGTGCTTGGTAGTAGCACCTCGGCCTCTACCACGGCCACGTCTACGCGTCCACGACCACGTCCTCTTGTACTCATGATTGCTTGTTCGTTTATCGATTACAAGTTTTATGAATCGAATTTTGTTTGGTGTTTATTAACGATATTTTATGAGATTTGAGATATAAAGTTGTTTTTTATAGCGTGTCCTATAGTCTCAATCTCTACGCTTTTCACATCTAAAACTAGAAGTTCTAGAGTATTCCTATGATCATATCATAGTAATCATTTAAGCAAGATATACTTACTTGACTTGTTGCTTGGGATGCTTGTGGTGCCATCTTGATCTTTAAAATACCATTGAGCATTTTCATACAAAATTATTTTTGAACCCAAACCACAGTAGAAGTTTTTGAAGCGGCTCGATACCACTAAGTGTAACACCCCAAACCCTACCTATGCGTTGAGACTAGATTTGGTTTGTTACATGATTCGAACTATTCTTAAATCCTTAATGAGTTGAAAAACTACAATATTATTCTGAGTTTAAAATTTGTAGAGTATTAGATTTTGATAAATATTTAAAAACATTAGTTGAAAATCATTGTATTATCTAAAACCGTTAGGAAATTTGTTAAAGAGTTAGCAAGAAAAAGAATTATTTATAAAAGAATTCCTTATACTTTGAAAACCCAAGTTCATTTTAGTAAAGCATCATAAATCACAGCCCATGATTTAAAAGCCCAAATAAAGTTTAAATTCCAACACACATAAAATCCATAAGTTATTTATAGAGGCCATTTATTACAACATCCCAAAATAGTAAAAATAATAATTAAAAGTTCAGAATTTAAATAACCCTTATTTAGCGGTATGGCCTCCACGAAGTCATCCTCATTAAGTCCACATCGGTTTCCATTACCCGAGATGGAAAGAAATTAAAGGGTGAGTTACTTAGAACTCAAAGGTGTAACTCACTTACCACCATTATTGGGCAGATTGTCAAGATATTATGTTGGGCTTGAGCCCAATCCGAATTCAACAATATAACATGAATTTAAAATAATTAATAATGCATGAAAATGAAATTCCCAACCCAAACCTAATAACCATCCGCTAACACCCCGTACCAACCATCACACACTGTGGGGATCAAGTCAACCCACCCGCCATCACACCAATCGTAGGCATTAAGCCTTTTATAATTGTGGCATAGCCACTTAACTAGAGGCAATAAGCGATATTGTGGCGAAGCCACCGAACTAGAGGCAATAAGCCGATATTGTGGCGAGAGCCACCGAACTAGAGGCAATAAGTCGATATTGTGGCGAAACCACCGAACTAGAGGCAATAAGCGATATTGTGGCAACTGGCCATTCTTCTCTTCATAAATCCCACCCATGCAATTATACATGTACTTTAAAAATATAAAATTTATTATCAATACATAACATGGTGGGTTTTATCAATGACATTTCATTTGGCCCATAATTATAGCAATTTATCCATTTAGCAATTTAGTGGGCTTTGGCCCATTTACCAAACTAGAGCGTTTTGGCTAAATTTTAACGAACTAGAGTATTTATGGCCCAATTTATCGAACTAGAGTATTTACGGCCCATTTTCACGAACTAGAGTATTTACGGCCCATTTTCACGAACTAGAGTATTTACGGCCCATTTTCACGAACTAGAGTATTTACGGCCCATTTTCACGAACTAGAGTATTTACGGCCCATTTTCACGAAACATCAAATTTTCATAATATCAATTAATTTCTTGAGGCGTTTTGAAATTTTCACGATTTAGTCGCTTTTACGTATTTCGTCAAAATATCAATTTTGTGCTTTTACCGATCTAGTCGTTTTACGATTTTTCTACCATACCGAAATTTGACATACAACCCTAAAATAATGAGGGTGAAATTACACACCTCGATCGTGAGTATTATCCCTTCTCGCTCCTCGGCACCTAAAATATATTTCGATTAGTTAGACAACTAATTACAAAAATAATCTTATTTGTTAATGGATCCAAAATCTTACCCTCTTGATTTTGAATCACTTGATTTTCGGTTTTCCTTCGTTTATCGATTCACTAGCACGAGAATCCACCAACGATAACGGCTCGAGGTTCGTACTACTTCAAATAATGGACTTCTTTGGAAGATGGCCCACAACCCGTGGAAAATCCTGATTGCGAAACCGCTCTTCGTTTGAATGGGGATTTACAGATCCACCCTCTTACGATAACTAAACACCGCCTTTTCTTCCCTATCTTGGCGGTCTTCAAGATCCAAAAGAATTTAGTTAGTTCTAAAATAATATCAATAATACTAGAGATTTGAAAAGTAGGATTTCCTTACCAAAATGAAACGTTTCCAACGTTTCCACGATTCTCCGATCACTTGAATTCCAATCTCGTTATTGCACTAAATAATAACGAAATAAACGTTATTAGTATGAATGCTATATCAATCCAAAAGACTCTCAAAATCCTATGATATTCGCCATAATGTCACTAATCAATAAATCAAAAAATGGAGAGAAACCCTTACCTACTTCCACGGACGAAAAGCAAGATTAAGAATGATGTTTAATTGATGGAAGATTAGGCTATAAATGATTAAGAATGGAAAAATAATTTTTGGCTTATAGGCACAATAACATTCGGCCAAGAGAGTGAAGATGGAAGAATTTTCGATTGAAAAGAAATAGTATAAGAACGAAAGGATGATGGTGATGATGTTTTGATTTCAAGGAGATTAGAAGAAAAGAAAAGAAAAATAAGAACTTTAGGTGCTGGTATATTCTACCATGGCAAAGAAAAAAGAAAAGAAATTGATTTTGGTATAGGTGATTTGGCACAAGAAGAAAGAGGCACAAGAATTGGTTATCAAGATAAGAAAAAGGAATGACCAAATGGTCACAAAACTTTGGCTTAACCAAGTGCAAAAATTCGGCCAAATAGGGATATTGAAAGGAGAGGAATAAAATTTCTGCACAAAGTGCAAAGGTTAACCAAAGAGAAAAGAATGAGATTTTGCCAACTAACAAAATTTTGGCTCTCCTCCCCTACCAATATTGCCGTCCAGCCTATGGTCAATTGGCCATTATTTCTTTCCAAATTTTCCCTAGATAAGTGCCTTATGTCCCCCCTATCTTTCCTTAAACTTTTGATTCCATACCATATGTTAGTTGTTACCTTAATCTCTTGATACACTAACCAAAAATACATGGTCAACACCTTCCTTATATGTCCCCTTGCCGACACTTCATAGCCATGAGCGAAAATTAAAACAAAAATTTTATCTAGGTGCTATACAAGGATTGAACCTCTTCCCTCTTACTTGAACCCATGCGCCATTCTCCACCATGCCATATGCTCATTTTATGACACTTTAAGCACATAATTTAGCTTAAGTCTTAATCACCTTTGTTTCACTTCAATAAATTCCCAATAATAAATTTTATTCTTCTCCAATTTATGCTTTACCTCTCAGGACTTTAATAAACACTAAAATAAAAGAAGAAAAAAAAAATTTTCCTTTAACATCTAAACACCAAAATCATGCCAATTTAAATACTCAGATTTTTAGGGTGTTACATTGCGTAAAGTGCAAAAGTTGGGTTCTAATAGCTAAAGGTGTCTAATAGCTATAGGACTTTAAAGTGGAGGTCTTTATGTGGTAAATAGCCTATTAATGTGTTAGTAGATGATAATGGCTTGCCAATTTTTAAATTTGTGATAATTTTTAAGGTTAATTATGTAATTTAGTAATTAAATGATAAATTAAATAAAGTAAAATAAGCTTTCATCTTTAATGGTCTTCTTCAATCGATTTTCATAAGAGAAAATAGCCATTTTTTAAGCTAGGGTTCGACCATGCTTGTTTGGCTAGATTAGGTATGTATTTTGTTCCGTTTTTAATGATTTCTATGTTTTTGAGATCGTTGTAGCTTAATCTAGCTAGACCAGGGACTAATTTTTAAAACTGTTAAAGGTTTAGGGTTTTACCATTGATGAATATGTGTGTATTTTGATATTTAATGATAGAAAATGAATGGTTGTTGTTAGATAAACAACATTTGTTAAGTGATTTCGATTGAAATTACAAATTAGGGATTTATTTGTAAAATGTTTAAAATTCATGGTGAAATGTGTGAAATAATGAAAAATATGGGCTGCTATGACAATAAGTAAAATTCAGCTAGCATGGGTGTGGACTTAATTGCATGAATTTGTATTTTTATGAGCTAGGGACTAAATTGTAAAGAGATTGAAATATTATGGGCAAAAGTGTAATTTTGCCATAATAGGAAATTTGGATTAAATTGAATAGAATGATAATTAAATAAGTTAAATTTGATTATATATAGATCACGAAAAGTGAAGTTTGAAATTAGATCGGAGAAAAGCAAAATAGTGGATTGATAGCTCATTTCTCTCCGTATAAATCCGAGGTAAGTTCGTATGTTAATGAGCATTATTGAAATTGTGTTTTAAATTATTTATAATTGTATTGTTGATGAATATGACCTTATAGAAATGTTCGACAATGATTCGACAATGTGAAATCCCGGTTGAACCTTAGGAATAGATAGGACACAAATGACAAGTCATTAGGGGTTATTGTGTTTTGGGTGCTAGTCTGTACATTTTATTGGTGGTTGAGTTATCCGACATTTGTTGCGAATCCTCATCAGCTTGTGTGAGCAGCACCATGTAGTTACATCTTGACCATCAACTTGTGTGAGCAGACCCGATGATAGCTCAAGAGTGAGCATTATTATGAGATATGAGATTGAAATGGCTTTGGCCTTGTATTGGCACTTAGGGTGCGAGATTCCTGAGTATTCGATATTATTCCAAATGGTTCAATGGGTTTATTGATGAATTGGAAGAGTATGAAATTGATACGAGTTAGTATAGGTATGTACGCGAACTATACAATCATTGAATTGAGGAAATAGATGTAATTCATGCCTAACCTTTGGATTGAATATGTGTTAAGTTTTGGATTTAAATTGAATTGTATTATGTGATGTTTAAGTATTTGAATTGTAGTTGAATGGTAAGTTTTACTTATTAAGCATATGAGCTTACTAAGCTTTATACCTTACTCTCTTTACTTTTCTGTGTTTTATAGTGATTTTGAAGTTTGCTTGGTTTGGGAGTTATCGGAGATCTCATCACACTATCCAGCTGTCGTTTTGGTACTTTTGAACTTATGTATTTGGTTATATGGCATGTATAGGTGTTGTGGTTAATATGATCTATATGTTGGTAATGGATTTAGTCAATTGATTTGGCTTATAAATGATGAAAGGTTGGTTATGTGTATAGCCATGTAATTTGGCTTATTTTGGCATGCTTCGTGATGTGTGTGTGTGTGTATATATATATATATACGAGCAAATGGTCTTTTGTTGAGTGGTTTATAATTGTTATGTGAATGCATTGTTGAGAATTGGTATTGAAAGTAGAAAACGGTTGATATTGATATTGGATTTATATGCTAGTAATAGACAAATAATGCATGTTTGAAAGTGACCATTTAGGTGATTTTTAGATGTGAAATTGGTAGGTTTTGAATTGGAAAAAACATGATGTTATGAGAATTATGGTTGTTTGTATAGAAATGGCATGAATTAGGCTTGGTTGAAATTAGTTTGAATGCTTATGGATAGTATGTTATATGCCATTTGGTATGTGTAGGTGAATGCAAATTTGGGTGAGAAAGATGGCTTGGTAAATAGCCTATTAATGTCCACACGGGCAGAGACACAGGAGTGTGTCTCAGCCGTGTGTGACACACGGTCAGGTCACACAGTCATGTGTCCTCTGATGTTTAATTAGAAATCAAGTCAGTATGCTCCACACGGCCTGGCACACGGACGTATGAGACCATTTTGAAGGGTACCCGGGCTAGTCACAAGGGCGTGTGGTTGGCCGTGTGACCCAAGTCAGGGAGTTACACGACATCGGGCATGGGCTGGGACACGACCATGTGATCCCATTTCGAATGTCCACACGGCCTATGACACGAGCGTGTTTTTGGTCGTGTGAGACACACGGTCGGGCCACATGGGCGTGTGTCCCCTATATTTTGAAATTTTGTTTAAGTTTTCCAAATGTTTCTAGAGTTATCGGTTTAATCTCGAACCACTTCTAATGCATGATTTGGGCCTCAAGGGCTCATATCAGGGACAATAGGATTGAATGTGAATGATTTTTTATTTGGAAATGAAAAATGTATGTAAAATGTATGTTTGTTTAAGTAATAAGTCCGGTAATGCTTCGTAACCCTATTTCGACGACCAATACAGGTTAGGGGTGTTGCATTTTCTTGTTCTCAGTTATGTGTGTTTAATTCTTGGTTTGATATTTCTAGATTATTAATCCATGTTTGATGTGCTTAAATTGGTGGTTAAATAGACTATGTTTAAGAGTAGATTTTGCGTAATTGAGTGGAGTTGCATGCAATCTTAGAAATAGGACATCATAAATCTACCGGACTAGAGTCAAATCTAATAGGAGAATCCATAGTATGAGTTAATGAGATAATAGAGGTTTTAATTAAAAATAAATTTCAATTAATCAATCTACCGGATTAGAGTCAAATTTGATTTAGGGATTTCTACATATCAAGATACTAAGTAAAGAAATTGCATAATTTAGATTGATAGTGACAGATGAAATCTAGGGAATTCTTTCTTAGGTATTGTTTTGCTTCTTGGTTGTTAATCGATTACTTTAGTATTTTTTTCTTTGTTGTGTTCATTAGTTAATTAATTTAGTTTATTTTAGTTTTAATCAGTCACTCAAATTATTCGGTTAAATAATAGAAAGGCGGTAATTATTAGTATTTTTAGTCTTTGTAGGAATGATATCTATAAGAGGCTCATTTTTCCCGGGCTTGAAAACAAACAAGAAATAAAAAATAATAATAATAAACCAAAGTCCATATTTTTAACAGTCCATTTACAACCTTTGACCCAAACTAAATACCCAAAACCCAAATTACACCCTCAAACCTAAACAGACTACCCAAACACTAAAACAAAGCCCAAATTAAAGAACCAATTAACATTTCAACCCAACACTAGACCCAACATACGGAGCCTAAAAGGCCCAAACCTAATCAGAAACTAAGGGTTTCTGGAACCCTAGGAAGCCCTCGAGCCGCAAACGCCCCAGCAGCCCCTCGGTCACGCCGCCACCAATCGCGCCATAGTTAGCGCGCCTTATCGCCACCGCGCCCCTCATCTCTCGCTTGCAAAAAGGAAAGAAAGAACAGCAGAAAAAAGAGAAACAGAATCTTTGTATTTCTTTTTTCTCATTATTTTCGGGGCTATAAAACCCCAAAATCTTTAAAACAAAACGACACAAATACAGAGAAAAATACATACAAATATATAAAAAACATTGATTTATACACAATCAATCGAAAACAACAGAAGGTGATTTTTATATTTCGTTTACTATTTTTTTTATTTTCTATTCGATCTATGTTTTTTTTTATATACATAAACATTGTTTAAAAAATAATAAAAAAGGTACCTCTCGATTCGCCTTCAAAAAGCAAGGTTATTGGCCTCCGACTGCCATATACGGTGGTGCGTACGGAGGCGCATGCAGAGGCACGTGCGACGGCCTGTCATCAGAGCCTGGCTGGAGTCAAGCCTTAGGCCGAGGGGAGAGCATTTTAGAGCTCTGTTCTTTTTTTTTTATGAGTGTTTAAAATGATCTTTTATCTGATTTTCAGCTTATATAGCAACATAAGAACAACGCCGTTTTTGCTTAAGCCAATAAGCATTAAAATAACGTCATTTTAAGGGAGGATCCGCGCGTTGACCTGAAAACTCGAGGAGGATCCGCATGTTTTTATAAAAAGGGAAATTTACCATTTTAGTCTCTCCGCAATTTTATTAGTTTTAATTTCGTCCGATTTAACATTTTTTATTTTCTTTAATTAGCCCTGAAAGTCTATTTTTGTTTCAATTAAGTCCTAGGGCTACTTAAAGGCCAAAATCAGAACGACGTCAGTTTGGAAAGAAGGCATAATTGCCCAATAAGTCTCTGTGGTTTAACGCGCGTTTTGATTTAGTCATTTTATATCTATTTTTATTGCTATTTAACCCCTGTTTCTTTGATTATTTTTAAAACCTTTTTATTTTATTTTATTTTAAATCATTTTAACATTGTATTAAATTATTCTATTATATAAAAAATTTCTATATTACTTTTTACTATTTGTATATTAATTTATTAATAGTATAAAATTGTTTAGATATTATCTTTCTTAATATATATTATTTATATATTAAATTATTACTATTTATTATTTTATTTTATTTAATATTATTTATATATTACATATTATTTTATAATTTATATATTAGTTATTATATTATACATTCTTAAAATTTTGTACATTAAATAGTATTATATTATATCATATATTATTTATATATATTGTATAACATATTATTTATTCTTGAATATGTAGTTTCTTTTATATATGTATTAGGTTATTATATAATTTTTTATAAATCATTTATTTATTTCAAAATATATTTTATTCATATTCTCAAAAATATATGTGCTATTTTTATTATTTGCTATATCCTTTTATATTTTTTATTTGCAATATTCATTTATTATTTGATATATGTCATTGCATGAAAAGTTCATATTTATTTATTATTTTTCTTTTTATTATTTTGTTATTTATTGCTTTATATATTCCATTTTCCCATGCTCTTAGTTATTATTTTATAATTGCTTTAGTGAAGTTATTTTTATTAGTCGTTATTTTACATTGTTATTTCTTTATTTGTCTACAATAGTATTAATCGTAGTATAACATGTGATTATAATGAATTGATATTCGATATTTATATTTTGTAATGTATCAATGCAAAATCGATTCATACCATTTTATAAAAAAACATTTTGCAAAAATTATCATATTTTATTTAAAATTTTTAAAAATACGGTGATATTTAATAGTTGGGAACTTCGAGAAAAATTGTGCCATAACTCACTGAGTTTCAATTTTTATCGTTGAACATAAGATATTAAGTATCTCTTTTTCTTTAAAAGTTGAAACTTTAACTTATAAAATCATAACTTATTTTCGAGAATTCAAAACGTTGTATCCTAACTTACTGGATATGATGTTTTGTGTTTTGAGGTAAGAATTTTTCTACAAATAAATGCGAGCCTAACTTCGAAGTAATGAGATGTTACATCCTAACTTATTGGGTATAGCATTTTATTTCTTTGAGATAGATAAGTCTTGGTTTTCTTTCAAATAAAAGGATCATATTTTAAAGTTTTCAAATTTTCAACATTAGGACATGATTTTATCAATTAGGTACCAATTTTGGGCGTTATGAGGGTGCTAACCCTTCCTCATACGTAACCGACTCGAACCCGTTTTCTTGTACTTCGTGGACCAAAATCAATGTTTTAAAATAAAATGTTTTATAAGGTGATCCAATCACACCTAAGTCAAAAGAGATTGGTGGCGACTCCCCTTTTTTTTTTAAAGTCGATCCCCGTTTTTTTATCCACTTTAAAAATGGTTTCGACAGCTTGGCGACTCCACTGGGGATAATAAGAGAGTCAAGCCATAAAATCGATAATTTCATGTCCTTTTGTCCGAATTTAAAAATCTGATTTTAAAAAATCTATGATCCTTTTTATTGCATGAGGTTCTATTTTTATAAAATATTTGTGCATTGCATTGGATGACCGTTGTGGTCACATCCTTTAAGCGGGAGTGAGAAGCTACTCCTTCGTGAGGTTTTCACCACCGTGCAGGATAGTGAATCGCTTTCGGGATACATCCATACCTTTGTCTTCGTGAGATTTTCATCTCCGTGCAGCCATAGGGAAATGTATTTCCATGAACTGAACTCAGTCCATATGAGCCTATAATGGGTGAGGATCGAGGAATCTGCTGGTTCGGGTACCTCAACTTTAGAGCTATACCGCATGTAGAAAACCTAAGGACTTACCTTAGGTAGGACTATACCAAACCTTAGCAATCACCTAGATATACATTTGATTATTTGTTTTATGTTTTACTTTGTGTTACTAACTGATTGTGTTCTATTTTGCTGCATGTCATTTCATATTTTAAAGAGGTATCAATTCACGGTCAGCTTCTAAATTAGAAAGATGGTTATGAAGAACGAATTCCTTGATAAAGTGGAGGACAATGCAGCTGTCCGTAAGTGGTCAGAGCAAATGTAATTAGAGAAAGGAGATGGTCTAGATGAAGGGTACACGTCAGAATTATAGGACTACACTCGCACCAGTGTGATGCAAAACAATCTTCAAGAATTAAGAGAGATATGGGATCAATGGAGCGACGAGACCAAGCAGTTGTTTTACAGCAGCTATGGGGACTTGCCGTACTTGTTGGACATTTAGGTAGATGGACATCTATTTCGAACCATCACCCAATATTGGAATCCTGCGTATAGTTGCTTTACTTTCGGAAGGGTTGATTTGGTACCCACGGTGGAAGAGTATACATTTCTATTACATTGTCCCAAGATTCAAGTTGACAAAGCTTACTCAAGGGCTGCTAGTGTTCGACCTTTTTGAGAAAGTTGATAAGTATTATGGGGATGAGCGAACAGTGGGTCATAGCTAGAATCAAGCAAAAAGGTGAGTGCAAGTGCATCCCTTAGAAAGTTTTGAAAGATTGGATTTTAGTACATCCTGATATGAAAAAGAGGATAGATGTTTTTTCCTTAAGTATATACGGGTTAGTGATTTTCCCTAGGGCATTTGGATATGTGGATGAAGCAGTCACAGATATTTTTTATCGACTTGATAAATAAGTCACACCTGTTCCTGCAATCTTGGCTGAGACATTTCGATCACTGAATGCATGTAGGAGAGTTGGTGAAGGCAGATTTATAGGATGTGCGCAGTTGTTGTTGGCTTGGTTTTATTGTCATTTTTGGAAAGTGGATAAGGTTTCCTATCGGGTCTTCTCAAAAAATTATTCTCCATTAAAAGAGATAGTTGGTAATCCGAGGAGAGATGACATATCAGAGGAAAATTGGATAGCGCTTCTACGAAGTCTTCAAGACTAAGACGTTGAGTGGAGAGCTCTTTGGATGGTTCCTGATGAGGTGCTGTACCGGTGCAGAAATTTTGATTAGGTCCCTCTACCTGGAATTTGGGGAGCCATTGGATATGCACCCTTGATCGTACTGAGACAATACAGATCAAGGCAGTTTGTATCGGTTACACATGGATTAGCTCAAAGCGAGTTTTCGTACAAAGGAGATAGCTACAAGAAAAGGGTTAAGGAGATTTCTAATGCTTGGAATCAGACCCATCGCATGAAGAGAGTGGACGTAAGCCCAATGACGACCCCAGAGCATAGTGAAGTGAATGGTGGAGTAGAATAGTTAATGACAATATCCCTATGCCAAGTCTAGAAGGCGCTCGATCGATCGAAGAGTACTTGCGAGTAGTCCCATCAGAATTGGAGATTATAAAACAAGATTTCGAAAGAAAGAATTTAGAGCTTGGAATGAGAATAGAGAAGTTGGAAGAGGAAAAAAATGTACCTAAGGTACGCGGATGTTCAGAAATCAGAGGCCAAAAAACTAAGAAAAGGAAAGAAAAGGGTCGAGAAAGATCTGAATGACTTAAAGACAGAATATAAGAAGTTACGTCTATCGATAAAAAATGCTGGATTGAAGAAGACTTCGGAACAGTGGCAACAGAAGGTTCAGAAGGAAAAGGCCAAAGCTGACCATTGGGAGATGAAGTTTCTAGAGATGCAGATGCAAAACGAGGCCCTAAAAAAGAGGTTAGCAGAAAGCCAAAAGGAAAATAGTGGATTAAAAGCTAGAGTGGATGAATTGGGACGGTCTCTTCATCACCATCGAAGCCGTAATTCTACAAACGAGCTGAAGTCAAGTCTGAACAAGATCGAGGAAATGAAGGGCAAGATCGAAGAGTTAGAATCGGCATTGCATAACTGTGAACTTCAGATCGAGCTACTTGAAACAAGAGGACATTGGAAGGAAGAGCTCCACCATTCCCAAGATCAAGTTAGAAATTGGGATTATCTCGTGGGAGAGCAATAGTTCAGATTTGAGAGGTAGCTGATCACCTACAGACATTGGCAGCATAGGCTGATACATTGAGCATGAAGTATGAGCTACAGTCAGATCGTGGTCAAGAGCTAGTTTTATTATTTGGGAAAATTAAAACTTTGGGCCTTAGGGCGAAAGCATATTTGTAGTTCTTTTTATGTAAAAAATTTTGTTTTCTAATAAAGTTTTCTAAAATGAAGTTGAATATGAATCGTTGCCTTCTTTTTGCATTCATGCATTTGCATTACATCACATCATATGCATCTAAGTCCATAGAGAGAGCCTAATTGGTTAAAATTATCATAGAGAGAGAGAGAAGAGAGAAGGAAAAATCTGAAAGCTGAACACCATTACGGTACATGTGCCAAAACAAAGAAAATGGATCAAAAACTTGAACAATTCCAGAGGGACATGTAAGACCAGATGCAAGAGCAATTGGCAAAGCTCCAATAAGAAATGAGAGACCAAATGTTGGAAGCTCAAAGGAACATGATAGCCCAAATGGCCCAAATGCTAAATGGGATAATGGACAAAGGAAAAGGTCCCATGGCTATTTTGGAGAAGATATCAAATGCATTCCCCCAGGTTTTACCCCACCACATATACAAACACAGCCTAAAGAGTATCCCCAAAGGCCATCTATCACGATTAGGCCTCAACAGGGGCAAGCTGATAGTAGACCACCCATGAACTTCCAAGTTGGCTTAGGATCTAACCCATGAGATAACCCTGCTAACCCCGTTATCCTTGATTTGGATATAGCAGAGAGGGAAGGGACAAAAACTGAATCCTCGAGGCAATTAGAGGATCGTTGTAGATGGTTGGAGGAGAAGTTCAAGGCTTTGGAAAATGCCGATCATCACCATGGTATTGACGCAAAAGACTTGAGTTTAGTTCCAGATTTGGTGCTTCCTCATAAGTTCAAGATGCCAGAATTTGAGAAGTATAATGGGATTAACTACCCTGAAGGCCACATCACTATGTTCTGTGGACGGATGACTTCCTACGTGAACAATGATCAACTTTTGATTCATTGTTTCTAAGACAGTTTAGTGGGGGCAGCATCCAGGTGGTACAATCAACTCAGTCGCGTTAGGATTAGCTCTTGGAGAGACCTAGCCCAAGCCTTCATGAATCAATTCAATCATGTCACGGACATGACGCCTGACAAAATCACCTTACAAAACATGGAAAAGAAGTCAAATGAAAGCTTCAGGCAACATGGAAAAGATGGAAGGAAGTTATCATGCAAGTTCAACCACTACTCCTAGAGAAGGAAACCACCATGCTTTTTATCAACACCCTGAAAGCTCCATTCATCACCCACATGATAGGAAGTACAACTAAGAGCTTCGCAGATATAGTGATGGTAGGAGAATTGATTGAAAATGCCATAAGGGGTGGTAAGATTGAATAAGGGAAACCACTAAAAGGTCTGCTCCTAAGAAAAAGGACAATGAGGTGAATAATACGAGTACATACAACAAAGGGTACTCAAAGGCAATCACTTTTAGCCAGCCGAAAGTAGTTACTGAAGGGCAACAAGGGTCAGGAAGACAAGAATCGGGTACAAGGTAAAATTTTGAAAAACTCCAATTTACGCCAATCGCAATGACGTATAAGGAGCTATATCAGAGTTTATTTGACGCGCATGTGGTGTCCCTATTTTATCTGAAGCCGTTACAGCCCCCATATCCCAAATGGTATGATTCAAACGCTCAATGTGACTACCATGCGGAATATCGGGACATTCGATATAAAACTACACTACCTTCAAAAAGGTAGTTGAGAGGCTCATCAAGATGGGGATTGTGAAGTTTGATGATACACCCAGTACGGAGAACCCATTACCTAACCATGAAGATAATGGGGTAAATGCGATTGGTGAAAATATCATGAGAAGGATCAAGGAGGATATTACGGAGGTAAAAATCCTGTTGAAAATGGTCTTGAGGGAAATGGTAAGAAGAGGACTGATATAATTCCATTCTGAGAAAGGATGTGAAGAAATAAGGGACTACTGTGAGTTCCACAAAGTAGAAGGACATGAGATCCAGGAATGCGTTGAGTTCAGGGTTTTGGTGCAAAGCATTATGGACAATAAGTAATTGAAGTTTTATGAAGAAGGCTTAGAGGGAGGAAACATACATGCAACCGAAAGAGAATTGACGAAGAAAAAATTCAATTATCCGAGGATCATTATCTCCCGACTAAGAAATATAGAAGGTGGAACACAAATGGCGCCAAAAGTTATAATCCAGAAGCCTGTTTCCTTTCCTTACAAGGATAGCAAAATGGTACCTTGGAATTATGATTGTAATGTGACAATACCGGGAGTGGAAAGCTCAGTCGATACATCTGAGGAGGTTCAAAATGAAGGGTCCTACACATGTAGTGGAAGGCGTTACGATTTGAAAAATGTTAGAACAAAACCAGTGAAGTCAAAGACTATGGTAGTTCAACGAAAGAAAGGACCTGAGGCCCTTATCAACGAACCAGTGAAAGAAGAAGAGGCTAAAGAATTTCTAAAATTCTTGAAGCATAATGAATATAGACTGGTAGAACAACTGCGCAAACAACCTGCTCACATATCAGTGTTGGCATTGCTTTTAAGTTCAAAAGTGCATCGTGAGGCATTGATGAAAGTGCTAAACGAGACTTACGTTACTAAAGATATATCTGTCAATAAACTTGACCGTTTGGTTAGTAATATAAATGCAGATAACTTCATTTACTTCAGTGATGATGAAATTCCTCCTGGGGGTATGGGATCAACAAAGGCTTTACACATCACTACTCGTTGCAAGGGATATCTCTGCCAAGTGTATTAATAGATAATGGATCGGCTTTGAATGTATTACCATTGTCTACACTGAAAAGATTGCCTGTAGACAGTTCTCACATGAAGACATGCCAGAACATAGTGAGAGCATTTAATGGCACTGGTAGAAGAGTGATGGGAAGGATTGACATACCGCTGCTAATTAGGCCAAACACATACGAGGTGGACTTTCTGGTGATGGATATTAAGCCCTATTAATTTTGTTTGTTGGGAAGGCCCTGGATTCATTCGACAGGGGCAGTACCCTCATCCCTGCACCAAAAACTGAAATTGGTAACAACAGGTCAGTTGGTTACTATAAGATATCATAGTAACTGTTACCAATGAGGCGCCATATTTAGAGGCAAATGAAGAAGCAACTGAATGCTCTTTCTGATCTTTAGAGTTTGTGAAAGCGGCATTTATTTTAGAGGGGAATAAGGTTCCAATGCCTAAGATATCTAGAACTACGAGGATAGGCTTACAAATGATGGTATGGAAAGGAGCCCTACCAGGAAAAGGACTGGACAGACATCTCTAAAGGGAAGTTTAAGTTTCGATAATGAAAAAGAAGAGAGACTGCTTTGGCTTGGGTTTCAGGCCAGATGCTAAACAAAGGAAGAGGAAATAGAGAAAAAGCAAGAGAGGAGAAGGGCACGGTTGAATGGGGAAGACGTCAAGTAGGAATTGATGACATTCCCTTACATATCGCAGATCTTTGTATCAGGAGGGATAATTCACCCGGAGAGAGGATTGTTGAAAATGAAAATCCTCACATCAATTCCATACACGATGAAGAAACAGAACAAGAAAACTTGTTGGGCATTCGCCCGTATGAACCTAGAAGCATTTTGGACAATTAGACTACAGAGGAACTTCTTGTAGTTTTTAGAGATTATACAGAGTAATATTTAGAACGCACTTGTTGTTTTTAAGCTTAGGAACAATAAGATTTCTTTTGTGAAATAGACTCATGTTCAGATATTTTTGTTTCAATAAAATACATCTTTAATGACCAATTTCGAAAAATATTCTTTTATTTTTTATTCTGTTGATTTTCTAATTTCATTCCAAATTTTTTTATTCTCATTCATATCATGTGAATAGTTATCCTCGAATTCATTTGTTCTTTGTACATTCTTTGGTGCCCATCATAGATCCCTAGATATCAATGATATGAGCAATGATACTACAAACCCAGAGGTCCATTTTGAGCAAGACATGTGTTTAAAGGAATCTCAAGATTTTGAAGGTGACAGAGATTGTGACTTATCTCTAGATTTGTTAAGAATGGTAAAGCAAGAGGAGAAACTAATTTTACCCCATGAAGAGGAGATAAAGAACATAGTCTTGGAGGAAGGAAAGATTGTAAAAATTGGAACGCACATAACTGAAGAGACGAAACATGACCTTGTTGAGTTACTACGGGAATTCAAAGACGTCTTTGCATGGTCATACCAAGATATGTCCGGTCTAAGTACTGATATTGTAGTGCATCTCCTTCCCATAAGAGAATAGTGCAAGCCAGTTCAGCAAAAGCTACGAAGAATGAGGCCTGATGTGATGTTGAAAATAAAGATGGAAGTCAAGAAACAGTTTGATGCTAGTTTTCTACAAGTGGTCAAATACTCAGAGTGGGTTGCCAACTATAGGGACTTAAATAAAGCCAGCCCAAAGGACAATTTCCCTTTGTCGCATATTGACACATTGGTGGATAATACGGCGAGATACTCATTATTTTCTTTCATGGATGGTTTTTGGGATATAATCAGATCAAGATGCACCCTGAGGATATGGAGAAAACTACTTTCATAACATTGTGGGGTACCTTTTGTTATAAGGTAATGCCATTCGGACTAAAAAATGCAGAGGCAACATATCAAAGGGCCATGGTAACGTTATTCCATGACATGATGCACAAAGAGATTGAAGTATATGTTGATGTCATGATCGCTAAATCTTGAACAGAAAAAGGAACACTTTGAGGTTTTGAAGAAGTTGTTTTTGAGATTGAGAAAATTTCAATTGAAACTTAACCAGGCAAAGTGTACTTTCAGAGCTCGGTCAGGGAAATTACTGGGTTTTATGGTCAGCGAGAGAGGAATCGAAGTTGACTCAAACAAGGTCAAAGTAATACAAGAATTGCCTCCACCACGCACTCAAAAGGAGGTTTAAGGCTTTCTTGGAAGATTAAATTACATTGCTCGATTTATTTCACAATTAACTGAGAAATGTGATCCCATATTTCTTCTTCTCAAGAAACATAACCAAGGTGTATGGGATGAAAAATGCCAGAGAGCTTTTGACAAAGTCAAATAATATCTGTCAAATGCATCAGTACTATCTTCGCCTAATCCAGATAGACCATTGATACTGTATTTGTCAGTGTTCAATAATTTCATGGGATGTGTGCTTGGTCAACATGATGAGTCAGGAAGAAAAGAAAAGGCGATATACTATCTTAGTAAAAAGTTCACTAAATGTGAAATGAGATATTCGTCAATTGAAAAATTGTGTTGCGCCTTGATTTGGACAACTCAGAGATTAAGGCAGAACATGCTATATCACACAACCTGGTTAATTTCGAAGCTTGATCCGTTAAAGTATATGATAGAATCAATTACTTTGAATGGAAGGATGGCAAGGTGGCATATTTTGCTTTGAATTCGATATAGTCTATGTGAACCAAAAGGCTATCAAATGGAGCGCAATAGCAGAATTTTTGGCTAGCAGGGCCTTAGAGGATTATGAACCTTTGAGCTTTGACTTTCCTAATGAGGAGCTAATGTATGTGGCAACTACTGAAGAATGTCAATGGAAACTAAATTTTGATGGGGCGTTTAATGCTGTGGGAAATAGAATTGGGGCAATCTTGGTATCTCCTAGTGGTGATCATTATCCATTCACATGCAAATTGGATTTTTGTTGCACAAATAACATGGCAGAGTATGAAGCATGCATCATCGGAATTCGAGTAGCTATAAAGCGTAAAATCAGAGTGCTAGACAAATATGGAGATTTTTCCTTAGTAATCTACCAGCTTAAAGGAGAGTGGGAGACAAGAGATTCCAAACTAATTGATTACCAAAAAATAGTTTTGGGATTGATTGAGGAGTTTGATGACATTACTTTTAATTATCTCCCACGAGATGAAAACTAGATGGTAGATGCTTTGGCAACCCTGACTTCTATGATCAAAGCAAACAGACCAGAAGATATGAGACCTATTCAGATGAGTATCTTCGAAGTTCCAGCTCATTGTTATAACATGGAAGAGGAGGAAATAGATTACCACCCTTGGTATCATGACGTATTGCGATACGTAAAAAATCGTGAATACCAGGAGCATACTACAGATAATGATAAAAGGACATTAAGAAGATTGGCCTCTGACTATGCTTTAGATGGGGATATCTTATACAAAAAGAGAAAAGATCAAGTATTATTGAGATGCGTTGATGTTGTTGAAGCTAGGAAAATCTTAGAGGAAGTTCATGAGGGCGTTTGTGGAACACACACTAATGGATTCACAATGGCCAGGTAGATAATGAGATTTGGGTATTATTGGTCCACCATGGAAGGAGATTGTATCAACTATGCTAAGAGATGTCATAAATGCCAGATTTATGGAGACAAAATTCATGTGCCTCGGTCACCTTTGCATGTTATGACTTCCCCATGGCCTTTTTCCATGTGGGGCATGGATGTTATTGGACCAATCTCACTGAAATCTTCAAATGGACATCGATTCATCTTTGTGGTAATTGACTACTTCACGAAATGGGTAGAGGCTACTTCCTACGCTAGCGTTACTAAGTTAGCAGTTAGTCGGTTCTTGAAGAAAGAGATCATTTGTCGATATGGAATGCCCAAGAGGATCATATCAGACAACGCACTAAACGTGAACAACAGCACGATAGCAGAAGTTTATAGTCAATTCAACATCCAATATCACAACTTGTCACTGTATCGTCCAAAAATGAATAGTCCAGTGGAAGCGGCCAATAAAAATATCAAGAAAATAGTAGGGAAGATGACTGAGACTTATAAAGATTAGCACGAGAAATTACCTTTTGCACTCTATGCTTATTGGACGTCAGTCAGAACCTCTACTGGGGCAACTCCTTTTTCATTAGTCTATGGGATGGAGGCAGTTCTACCTATTGAACTGGAAATACCTTCTCTTCGAGTTTTGTTAGAAATAAAGTTGGACGAAGCTGAATGGATCCAGTCTCGCTATGATCAGTTGAACTTAATTGAAGAAAAGAGGCTAAGGGTTATTCATCACGGTCAGATGTACCAAAAATGAATGATGCGAGCCTACGATAAAAAAGTTTGCCCAAGAGAGTTTCATGAGGGGGACCTTGTACTAAAAAATATTCTTCCCATACAAAAAGATTTCAGAGAAAAATGGATGCCAAATTGGGAATGACCATATGTGGTGAAGAAAGCTTTCTCTGGAGGAGCACTGATCTTGACCGAAATGGATGGGAAAAGCTTACTCAATCCTGTGAACTCGAATTTAGTCAAAAAGTATTTTTCTTGAAGAGGAGAAGAGGCCAAAATGAAAACTCGCAAAGGGTGCTTTAAGGCTTCTAAAAAAAGGAGAGGCCAAGGTGAAAACCCGCAAAAGGCGCCTTGAGACCAAAGGGGTTTTGAGTTGAAAACCCGAAAAGGGCGGCTCAAATTTTGAATGGATGTGCAGTGATCTTGCTATACTTGAATCAACAAAAAAATGAAGTATGTTGCATATGGGGCTTCAACAAAGTACTTTGGGTCTTCTAAATACATGTTAAGCTCAAAGTAGTCTTCGTGGAGTCTGTATATAGAAGCTCAATCTGCGATATCTAGGACATCTGATCTTTGTCCTATTCGTTTTACTATCTTTGGATTTTTTTCTTCTCAAAGATATATTCCCAATTAATTTCCTTTGTATTTTTGATAATTCATTTAATTCTCTTTGAAATCAATTTATTTGTTACCCATTATTCATGTATGTTGCATTGAAATAATGATTGATGAACTAATAATTTCACAAAAGAAGTTCTACATATTACTTTAGAAATTTCTAGATAAAACAAGAAACCAATACAGGACAATTGTTCAGAATTTCCATGTACGTAGATATTTGAGAAAGAAAGTCTAGATGGAGACTATTTCTCTAAATTCTTTGTCAAATTGAGTGGTGGTAACGAAGATAAACAATGTCATTGGGTCATTTGGAGAATGATATAACAAACTAATTTTGTGGGAAAAGATTCAAAAACCTTAAATTGTGGTGGAATGAATTGAAGTTGAAACAAGTAATGTATCCTTAAATTGCAGTAAGGACAGACAAAAAAAGTTGCGATTCCTAGGGGATGATTTGAAGGTGATATATGCTCCGTGTCCTCAAGGTTCAAGAGGAATGGGCCCTAAAATTTCCATGGGGCAAATTATTTGTGTAACACCCTAAAAATCTGAGTATTGATATATTGCATGATTTGGTGTTTAGATTATGAAGGAAATTTTTTTATTATTATTAGTGCTTAGTATAGCCCTGAAGAAGAATTAGAATTTATTGGGTATAGAATAATTTTAGTTTTTAAAATTTATTGAAGTGGAGCAGGTGGCATTGACACATAAGTTAATTAAAGTGTCAAAGTGTAGCATAAGAAGAGTATATGGCAAAGTGGTGTTGGCGCATGAGTTAGTGCATAAGGGAGAAGGTTCGAATCCCTTGTTTAGCATCTAGATGAATTTTTTTTTAATTTTCTGCACATGTATAGCAAGTGTCGGCCAAGTGCATATATGGTAAGTGTTGACCATGATATTTTTGGTTAGTATATCAAAGGATTAAGGAAATTGTTAACTTAAAGAAGGAATCAAGAATTTAAGGAAAGGTATGAAGATATGGGGCACATATCAAGGAAAAGTTATGGAAACAATATCATGGCCATTTGACCATGCATAGGGACGGCAATTTGGACTATAGGGGGAGCCGAAATTTTGGTGATAGTTTGGCTAAGAATTGAAGTTTCTTTTTGGTCATTCCTCGCAACTTTGTGCAAAATTTTGCATTCCTCTTCTCAACTTTTTCCTTTGGCCAAAATTGAACCTTGGTAAAGCTCTAATCTTTTGACCATTTGGTCATTTTTGCTTATTGCTTTAGCATTTGTTTTGTGCCTTTTCTTTGAGTGCCGAAATCACCTATACCAAAAGCCATTCTTTTTCTTTTCTTTTTACCATTGCCGAATGTACCTAGCTCCTAAAACCATCTTTTTCTTCTCTTCTTTTTGAAAACCAAAATAACATCATCACCATCTTTTCTCTTATTTTTATTTCTTTTCAATCAAAATTTTCTCCATTTACACTCTCATGGCCGAATGCTAATGTGCCTATGGTCAATTCATTTTCTCTTTTCTTTGATTCTTCATAGCGAAATCTTCATCAATCACAAACACCATTCTCAATCCTTTCTTTTCAATCGTGGAAAATAGGTAAGGAATTTTTTTCGTTTTCGATTAGTTAATAGTGATATGGCCGAATATTGATGGTGTCATAAAGGACCATTTGGATCGAAATAAACGTTCGTTCTATTAACGTTTTATTCGTTATAATATAGTGCAATAATGGAAGATCGAAACTCAAGTGTTCGAGAGAATCGTAGAAACTTTGGAATCGATTGGTAAGGAAATCACATCCTTAAAACCTTTAGAATTATTTCGATATTATTTTAGATTGGATTAATGTTCTTTTGATCTTGAAGACTTTCAAAATAGGGAAGAAAAGGGGTGTTTAGTCATATTAATGGCGGATGTTTAATCCCCATCTAAACGAAGAGCGATTTGGGATTTTCCACGGGTTGCGGACCATCTTAGAAGGAAGTCAATTATTTGAAGTAGTACGAACTTAGAGCCTTTATCGTTGGTGGATTCTCAACGTATAACGAACCAATAAACGAGGAGAAATCGAAAATCGAAGTGATTCAAAATCAAGAGGGTAAGGTTTTGGATCTAATATCGATAATGTATTTTTTAGACAAAATAGTGTTCTAACGGATCGAAATATGTTTTAGGTGTCGAGGAGCGAGAAGGATTAGTACTCTCGGTATCGAGGTGTGTAACTTCACACTTTTTCTCGGGTTGGATATCAATTTCGGTATTGAAGTAAAATCGTAAAAACGACTAGATCGGTATGAAACGTAACAACTGATATTTCGATGAAAATACATGAAAACGACTAAAATCGTGAAAATTACGAAAATGCCCTCGAGAAATTACTTGTTAATATGTAAGTTGTATGTTTCGTAAAAATGGGCCGTAAAATATGCTAGATCGATAAATGGGCTGAAAACTCTGCTAGATTGATAATCTAGCCGAAATCTCTATTTGATTATAAATTGGGCCGAAATCCCTGCTAGATCGATAAATGGGCCGAAAACTCTGCTAGATTGATAATCGGGCCGAAATCTCAGTTTGATTATAAATTGGGCCGAAATCCCTGCTAGATCGATAAATGGGCCGTAAACTCTATTAAATTGTTAAACGGACTAAAATATTTGCTAGATCGATAAATGGGCCGAACTCTTGCTAGATCGTAAAATTGGGCCCTAGTTGATAAATAGTTAATTAGGCCAAAATGTTATTTATGGGCCTTAATAAAGATTTGGAAATATTAACTCTTGTTAATGGGCCTTTTAATAAAATTATTGTATGACCATAGTTTACTATTGCATACATATTGCATGGGTTGGGAAATGATGAAGAGAAGAAGGCTGTTGCCAAAATCTAGTTCGGTGGCTCGCCACAAAATTATGGCTTTTGCCTCTAGTTGGTGGCTCGCCACAAAAGTTATAAATGGCTATTTGCCTCTAGTTCGGTGGCTCTGCCACAAAATAATAATTGGCTCAATGCCTCTAGTTCGGTGACTTTGTCACAATCTAGTTCGGTGGCTCTGCCACAATTATAAAATGGCTTAAAGCCTACGACTGGTGTGATGGCGGGGTGGGTTGACTTGATCCCCACAGGTGTGATGGTTGGGACGGGGGTGTGTAGCGGATGGAATTAGGTTTGGGAGGGAAAAATTCATATTTTCACATGCATGTTATTAATTATGTTTTCATTTTGCTATTTATTATGTTATTAATCATGTTGTAAATTCTGCTTATGAGCTCAAGGCCCAAATCCATAATTTGAAAATCTGGCCCAGTGAACAAAGTAAGTGAGTTATACACTGAGTTCTAAGTAACTCACCCCCTTAAATTTTTCCATCTCAGGTAATGGAAATTGATGTGGACTTGGGCCGGGGATGACTTCGTGGAGGCCATACTGCAAAACATGGGTTTATTAAACTCTGAACTTTTTAAATAAGTATTCTACTATTTTGGGTTAATGTAATAAGGGCCTCTATAAATAATTTATGGATTTTTATGTGTGTTTGGTTTTAAACTATATTTTGGATTTTTAAATATGGGCTATGATTATATGATGCTTTTATTAAAATAAATTTGGGTTTTCAAATATATGAAATTCCTTTATAAATATTTTATTATTGTTAACTCTTAAACAAATTACCTAAGGGTTTTGATAATACAATGTTAATAATGTTTTTCAACTAATGTTTTCTAATATTCATCAAATTAAAATACTCTTCCGATTTTTATTAAACCCCGTAATTAAAAATAATATTGTAGTTTTCAACTTATTGAAGATTTTAAGATAGCTCGATTCATGTAACAAACCAAATCTAGTCTCAATGCATAGACCGGGTTTGGGGTGTTACATTTAATGGTATCAGAGCCGGTTTAAAAACTCGGCTATGGTTTGGGTTTGCAAATAAATTTTATATGAAATCGTTCAATTATATTTAAAGATCAGTATGGCACCACAAGCATCCGGCAACAAGTCAAGTAAGTATTTATTACTTAATAATTACTATGATGATCATAGGAATACTCTAGAAATTCTAGTTTTAGACGTGAAAAATTGTAGAGATTGAGACTATAGGATATGTTGCGAAAAACAACTTTACCTCTCAAATCTCATAAAACATTGTTAATAAACACCGAAACAAATTTTCTGATTCATAAAACTTGTAATCAGATAAAAACGAGTAAGCTATCATGAGTACTAGAAGACGTGGTCGTGGATGCGGTAGACGTGGCCGTGGTAGAGGCTGAGGTGCTACAACTAAAGCACCAAATCATATGCCGAAAATGGACGCACCTGCGTCAATTGAGAGTGAGACGGGATCACGCGATCACATGGAAGAAGATAATGCATTGACTCAAGCAATGTTGCGAGTCTTGGAAAGGGTCGCTGGAACTAGAATTGGGCCAACAACTCGTGGGTCAATTTCAGAGCGACTCAAGTCAAATAATGCAGAAGTTTTTAGAGGAGTCTCCGGTGTAGCTCCAAATGTGGCTGAATACTGGCTCGAAGCTGTGGAACGGATTATGGATGATATGGAATGCACTGTTGAGCAAAAACTGAGAGGAGCTGTATCCTTGTTAAGAGATGAGGCGTATCAGTGGTGGCTCACTGTTCGTGAAGGCACCGAAGCTGCACTGATTAATTGGGAATTCTTTAAAGCTGCCTTCCAAGGAAAATACGTTGGAACGAGTTATGTAGACCCTCGAAGGAAAAAATTTCTAAATCTTGTTCAAGGAAGTAAGACAGTGACAGCATATGAAGCTGAGTTTTTACGTCTGAGCCGCTATACCCAGACAATTGTAGCAACAGATCATGAACGATGTGTACGTTTCGAGGATGGGCTTAATGATGAGCTGAGGGTTCTGATTGCTCCACAGCAAGTTAGAAATTTTTCCACTCTTGTGGAGAAGGCCAAAATAGCCGAAGAGGCTAAGAATTCAGAATGGCAGAACCGAGAAAGATTCCAAAACAAGAGAGAGGCACAAAGATCGGTTCTTCAAAGAGATTCGAAGAGACCTCGAAATGATGAACCAGTTCAAGGTAGAACACGGTAGCAAATAATCGAAGTCGAGATTGTCTTTGAGTGTGGGAAAAGACATTTTGGAGAGTGTTGGAGGAAAAGCGGCGCATGTTACAAATGCGGTTCAATGGATCATCGATACAAAATTATCCTCGACGTATGGATACGACTCAAGAAGTTCGTAATAATGATGCACAGCCGGCCAGAGGTAATCAGCAGCCACCGAGAGGTCGTGGACCAAGTCACGATGGTAATGGGGTTGGTCGTGGTCAAGGTGCACCGGGTCGAGGCAATGGTCCTAGAGGAAATGCAGATGCAAGACAGCCTGGACTGGTCTATGCAGTTAGACGCCGCGAGGACGGCAATGCACCAGATGTGATAACTGGTACGTTCCTCATTTTTGATGTACCTGTTATTGCCTTAATAGATATTGGTTCTACCCACTCATATATTGCTAGCGCCATATCTCGAAACCCGAATTTAGAACCCGAAATTACCGATAGTGGGATGATGATGAATTAGTCCTTTAGGACGATGGTAATTGTAAATAAAATGTTTAAAGACGTGCCCTTGAAAATTCAAGAAGAGGTATTCTTAGCAAACTTGATGGAACTACCTTTCGGCGAGTTCGATCTCATTCTGGGCATGGATTGGTTGGTTAACCATCGGGCGCAATTGGATTGTGCTGAAAAACGAATGTCAGTAAGAACCTCGAATGAGAAGGAAGTCATAATGATTGGTGAGCGAAGGAATTACTTGGCAAATGTGGTATCTGCATTAAAGGCAGAGAAGTTGGTTCGGAAAGGATATGGACCATTCCTAGCCTTTATCTGTGCTTTGGATGCCAAAGAGTTATCTGTGGATGATGTGAGGACGGTGAAGGAATTTCTCGATGTATTTCCCGAAGAACTTCCTGGTATACCTCCAGATCGAGAAGTAGAATTTGGTATTGAGCTTTTGCCTGGGACAGCTCCAGTGTCCATTGCTCCTTATAGAATGGCACCGAAGGAGTTGGCTGAGCTTAAAGCTCAAATTCAAGAATTGCTGGATCGAGGATTTATTCGACCAAGTGTGTCTCCGTGGGGAGCACCAGTTTTGTTCGTCAAGAAGAAAGATGGATCGATGCGTATGTGCATTGACTATAGACAATTGAATAAATTGACGATCAAGAATTGATATCCTCTGTTGAGAATTGACGACCTGTTTGATCAATTAAAAGGAGCTTCAATTTTCTCCAAAATTGATTTAAGGTCGGGTTATCACCAGCTCAAGGTGAAAGAAGTGGACATTTATAAGACGGCATTTTGGACACGTTACGGACACTATGAGTTTGTAGTGATGCCGTTTGGATTAACTAATGCACCAGCCACATTTATGGACATGATGAATCGAGTCTTTCAACCATATTTAGACCGGTTTGTGGTAGTGTTCATAGATGACATATTGGTTTATTCGAGAAATGAGGAGGAGCATGACAAGCATTTGTGGATAGTATTACAGCTACTTCGTGATAAGCAACTGTATGCCAAATTTAGTAAATGCGAATTTTGGCTAAAGGAAGTGACTTTCCTTGGTCATGTGGTATCAGCCGAAGGAATAAGGGTGGATCCTTGGAAAATTGAGGCCATTCTGGATTGGAAACCACCAACATCGGTAGCTGAAATTTGGAGTTTCTTGGGTTTATTTGGATACTATAAACATTTTGTAGAGGGTTTTCGTTGATTGTCGCACCCTAACTAAACTGCTTTGGAAGGGAGTTCGTATTATTGGACCGAAAAGCAAGAAGAGAGTTTCGAGAAATTGAAGAAGATCCTGACGAAGCTCCAGCTTTGATTCAAAGGAGGTTAGAAAAGAATTCACTGCTTATTGTGATGCGCCTCACACGGGTGCAGGTTGTGTGTTGATGCAAAATGGAAAGGTGGTGGCCTATGCTTTCGTCAATTAAGACCACACGAAGTAAACTACCCTACTCATGATTTGGAGTTAGTCATTGTGGTCTTTGCTTTAAAGATTTGGAGGCACTATCTCTATGGTGAGAAGTCAATAATCTACATGGATCACAAGAGTCTTAAATACCTCCTTACCCAAAAGGAGTTAAATTTGAGACAAAGAAGATGGGTAGAATTATTAAAGGATTATGATTTCTCAATCGAATATCATCCCGAAAAGGCTAACGTGGTAGCCGACGCGTTAAGTCGCAAGACAAGATTCGATTTGAGAGCATTGTTTGCCCATTTGAGTCTCAGATGAGGATGGTAGTTTGTTAGCAGAACTTCAAGTGAAGCCTCTATGGCTGGAACAAATCAAGGAAAAACAGACATCAGATGAGAAGCTGGGACCTTTACTTTGGCAAGTTGAAAATGGTGAAATCAAGGATTTTGGAATAAACACGGAAGGTGTGTTGTGCTTTCGAGGAAGAGTTTGTATGCCTAAGGACTCAGATCTGAGGCAAATGATTCTACGGGAGGCGCATAGTAGCCCTTATGCTATGCATCCCGGAGGAAATAAGATGTATCGAGATCTCTGTGAACAGTATTTGTGGCCAGGGTTGAAACGTGAAATTTTAGAATTTGTGGGAAAATGTTTGACTTGTCAGCAAGTGAAGGTAGAACATCAATTACCGTCTAGATTGTTACAACCGATAAAGATTCCTCTTTGGAAATGGGAACGGATAACCATGGATTTTGTTAGTGGGTTACCTTTAACACCTACTAAGAAAAATTCTGTGTGGGTAATTGTTGATCGTTTGACGAAGATTGCTCATTTCTTGCCGGTTGTATGGATTATTCATTGCAGAAGTTGGCGAAATTGTACGTATCCGAAATTGTAAGGTTGCATGGGGTACCTGTATCTATTATATCGCATGTGGATCCCGATTTACGCCACGATTCGAAAGCTCGCATGAAGCCTTGGGGACAAAGTTGAATTTTAGACGGCTTTTCATCCTCGGTCGATGGTCGATCGGAGAGAGTAATTCGATATTAGAAGATATGTTAAGAGGATGTGTAATCGACTTGAGGGTAGTTGGGAGGATTATCTACCATCGCGTAATTCGCATATAACAACAAACTATCGCCTAGCATTCAGATGGCACCTTACGAGGCATTGTATGGTCGTAAGTGTCGTTTTCCTATTTGTTGGACTGAGTTGGGCGAGCGACAGGTGTTAGGTCCTGAGTTGATATCTGAAACAGAGGATAAGGTAAAAGTTATTCGAGCACGGTTGAAAGAAGCCTCAGATAGACAGAAGTCGTATGCAGACCTAAAGCGTAAGGACATCGAGTATGCTGTAGGGGATCAGGTTTTGTTGAAGGTCTCTCCTTGGAAAAAGATCTTCAGGTTTGGAAGGAAGGGCAAGCTAAGTCCTAGATACATTGGACCTTATCGTGTGCTGAAGCGTGTTGGTCCAGTGGCTTATCAGATTGAGTTACCTCCGGAATTGGATCAAATTCATAATGTTTTTCATGTTTCCATGTTGAGGCGTTATAGATCGGATCCTTCGCACATTATATTGTAGAAGAATTGGAGTTGAATTCAGATTTGTCATTTGAAGAAGAACCAGTGGAAATCTTAAACCGAGATGTCAAAGTGCTAAGAAAGAAAACCGTGCCGTTGGTCAAAGTTCTATGGCGTAATCACGGAGTGGAGGAAGCTACGTGGGAGCCTGAGGATGCAATTCGGCAACAATACCCTCACCTCTTTCAATCAGGTAAATTTCGAGGACGAAATTTTCTTTAAGGATGGTAGAGTTGTAACACCCTAAAAATCTGAGTATTGATATATTGCATGATTTGGTGTTTAGATTATGAAGGAAATTTTTTTATTATTATTAGTGCTTAGTATAGCCCTGAAGAAGAATTATAATTTATTGGGTATAGAATAATTTTAGTTTTTAAAATTTATTGAAGTGGAGCAGGTGGCATTGACACATAAGTTAATTAAAGTGTCAAAGTGTAGCATAAGAAGAGTATATGGCAAAGTGGTGTTGGCGCATGAGTTAGTGCATAAGGGAGAAGGTTCGAATCCCTTGTTTAGCATCTAGATGAATTTTTATTTTTAATTTTCTGCACATGTATAGCAAGTGTCGGCCAAGTGCATATATGGTAAGTGTTGACCATGATATTTTTGGTTAGTATATCAAAGGATTAAGGAAATTGTTAACTTAAGGAAGGGAATCAAGAATTTAAGGAAAGGTATGAAGATATGGGGCACATATCAAGGAAAAGTTATGGAAACAATATCATGGCCATTTGACCATGCATAGGGACGGCAATTTGGACTATAGGGGGAGCCGAAATTTTGGTGATAGTTTGGCTAAGAATTGAAGTTTCTTTTTGGTCATTCCTAGCAACTTTGTGCAAAATTTTGCATTCCTCTTCTCAACTTTTTCCTTTGGCCGAAATTGAACCTTGGTAAAGCTCTAATCTTTTGACCATTTGGTCATTTTTGCTTATTGCTTTAGCATTTGTTTTGTGCCTTTTCTTTGAGTGCCGAAATCACCTATACCAAAAGCCATTCTTTTTCTTTTCTTTTTACCATTGCTGAATGTACCTAGCTCCTAAAACCATCTTTTTCTTCTCTTCTTTTTGAAAACCAAAATAACATCATCACCATCTTTTCTCTTATTTTTATTTCTTTTCAATCGAAATTTTCTCCATTTACACTCTCATGGCCGAATGCTAATGTGCCTATAGCCGAATTCATTTTCTCTTTTCTTTGATTCTTCATAGTCGAAATCTTCATCAATCACAAACACCATTCTCAATCCTTTCTTTTCGACCGTGGAAAATAGGTAAGGAATTCTTTTTCGTTTTCGATTAGTTAATAGTGATATGGCCGAATATTGATGGTGTCATGAAGGACCATTTGGATCGAAATAAACGTTCATTCTATTAACGTTTTATTCGTTATAATATAGTGCAATAATGGAAGATCGGAACTCAAGTGTTCGAGAGAATCGTAGAAACTTTGGAATCGATTTATTGTGGTAAGGAAATCACATCCTTAAAACCTTTAGAATTATTTCGATATTATTTTAGATTGGATTAATGTTCTTTTGATCTTGAAGACTTTCAAAATAGGTAAGAAAAGGGCGGTGTTTAGTCATATTAAGAGGGGCGGATCCGTAAATCCCCCATTTAAACGAAGAGCGGTTTGGCGATGCAGGATTTTCCACGGGTTGCGGACCATCTTCCAAGGAAGTCAATTATTTGAAGTAGTACGAACTTCCGAGCCTTTATACGTTGGTGGATTCTCAACGATAACAAACCAATAAACGAGGAGAAATCAAAAATCGAAGTGATTCAAAATCAAGAGGGTAAGGTTTTGGATCTAATATCGATAATGTATTTTTTAGACAAAATAGTGTTCTAACGGATCGAAATATGTTTTAGGTGTCGAGGAGCGAGAAGGATTAGTACTCTCGGTATCGAGGTGTGTAACTTCACACTTTTTCTCGGGTTGGATATCAATTTCGGTATTGAAGTAAAATCGTAAAAAAATGACTAGATCGGTATGAAACGTAACAACTGATATTTCGACGAAAATACATGAAAACGACTAAAATCGTGAAAATTACGAAAATGCCCTCGAGAAATTACTTGTTAATATGTAAGTTGTATGTTTCAGTAAAATGGGCCGTAAAATATGCTAGATCGATAAATGGGTGAAAACTCTGCTAGATTGATAATCTGGCGAAATCTCTATTTGATTATAAATTGGGCCGAAATCCCTGCTAGATCGATAAATGGGCCGAAAACTCTGCTAGATTGATAATCGGGCCGAAATCTTAGTTTGATTATAAATTGGGCCGAAATCCCTGCTAGATCGATAAATGGGCCGTAAACTCTATTAAATTGTTAAACGGACTAAAATACTTGCTAGATCGATAAATGGGCGAACTCTTGCTAGATCGTAAAATTGGGCCCTAGTTGATAAATAGTTAATTAGGCCAAAATGTTATTTATGGGCCTTAATAAAGATTTGGAAATATTAACTCTTGTTAATGGGCCTTTTAATAAAATTATTGTATGACCATAGTTTACTATTGCATACATATTGCATGGGTTGGGAAATGATGAAGAGAAGAAGGCTGTTGCCAAAATCTAGTTCGGTGGCTCGCCACAAAATTATGGCTTTTGCCTCTAGTTTGGTGGCTCGCCACAAAAGTTATAAATGGCTATTTGCCTCTAGTTCGGTGGCTCGCCACAAAATAATAATTGGCTCAATGCCTTTGTTCGGTGACTTTGTCACAATCTAGTTCGATGGCTCGCCACAATTATAAAATGGCTTAAAGCCCACGATTGGTGTGATGGCGGGGTGGGTTGACTTGATCCCCAGGTGTGATGGTTGGGACGGGGTGTGTAGCGGATGGAATTAGGTTTGGGAGGAAAAATTCATATTTTCACATGCATGTTATTAATTATGTTTTCATTTTGCTATTTATTATGTTATTAATCATGTTGTAAATTCGCTTATGAGCTCAAGGCCCAAATCCATAATTTGAAAATCGCCCAAATGAACAAAGTAAGTGAGTTATACACTGAGTTCTAAGTAACTCACCCCTTAAATTTTTCCATCTCGTAATGGAAATTGATGTGGACTTGGGCGGGGATGACTTCGTGGAGGCCATCTTGCAAAACATGGGTTTATTAAACTCGAACTTTTTAAATAAGTATTCTACTATTTTGGGTTAATGTAATAAGGGCCTCTATAAATAATTTATGGATTTTATGTGTGTTTGGTTTTAAACTATATTTTGGATTTTAAATATGGGCTATGATTATATGATGCTTTTATTAAAATAAATTTGGGTTTTCAAATATATGAAATTCCTTTATAAATATTTTATTATTGTTAACTCTTAAACAAATTACCTAAGGGTTTTGATAATACAATGTTAATAATGTTTTTCAACTAATGTTTTCTAATATTCATCAAATTAAAATACTCTTCTGATTTTTATTAAACCCCGTAATTAAAAATAATATTGTAGTTTTCAACTTATTGAAGATTTTAAGATAGCTCGATTCATTTAACAAACCAAATCTAGTCTCAATGCATAGACCGGGTTTGGGGTGTTACAATTTGAGCAAGAAAATGATACTTCAAGGGGGAACAAAGATGAAACCTTGACGGATAAATGAGTGATAACACCTTGAGTAGGAATAATAATCATATCATTTTGCATTCACATATTAGCATGTCTGAATAGAAGCATTTGACTTATTTCGATCACGGCATCCTAATCATTTAGCATAAGCATATACCCATTCTACAAGTCATAGGACAATGTAGTAGGGTAAATGGTCACTATCAGATCTGGCATTCCTGAAGTTGCAGGAAGCAGATCGAAGAAAGCAGATCTGGCATTCCTGAAGTTGCAAGAAGCAGATCGAAGACATCAGATCTTGTCTTCCTGAAGTTGCAGGAAGCAGATCGAAGAAAGCAGATCTGGAATTCCTGAAGTTGCAAGAAGTAGATCGAAGACATCAGATCTTGTCTCCCTGAGTTTGTAGTGGAGCAAATCGAAAATAGCAGATCTGGTATTCCTGAAGTTACAAGAAGCAGATCGAAGACATCAGATCTTGTCTCCCTGAGTTTGCAGCGGAGCAGATCTGGCATTCCTAAAATTGCAGGAAGTAGATCGAAGACTTAGATCTTGTCTCCTTGAGTTTGCAGCAAAGCAGATTGAAAATAGTAGATCTAGCATTCCTGAAGTTGCAGGAAGTGGATCGAAGACATTGGTCTTCTCTCCTTGAGTTTGCAGTGGAGCAGATCGAAGACAACAAATCTTACCCTCCTGAAGTTACAGGAAGAAGATCAAAGACCTCAGCTTGACCTCCCTAAGTTGCAGTGGAGCAAACTGAAGAAAGCAGATCTGGCATTCCTGAAGTTGCAGTGAAGCAAATCAAAGATACTAGTATGACCTCCCTGAAGTTGTAGTGGAGCAGATTAAAAGATAGCAGATACTGCCTTCCTGAAGTTGTAATGAAACAGATTGAAGCCATCAGACTTACTGAAATCAAGATGAAATTCCAATACCGTTGAAGTTGCAGTGGAGTTGGAAGCCATTTGAAGAAGACGAAGACCAAGAAGTCAAGGCTCAGCAAAGACCGGGCAAAATTGAACCCTCTATTGTCTTTACTCTATTCTCGTTTCACGACAATGAGAAAAGAAGGGCAGCTGTAAGAGGCCCATTTTGCCCGGGCTTGAAAACAAACCAGAAATAATAAAAATAATAAAATAATAATAAACCAAAGTCCAGATTTTTAATAGTCCATTTACAATCTTTGACCCAAACTAAATACCCAAAACCCAAATTACACCTTCAAACCTAAACAGACTACCCAAACACTAAAACAAAGCCCAAATTATAGACCCAATTAATATTTCAACCTAACACCAGACCCAACATACGGAGCCCAAAAGGCCCAAACCTAATCATAAACTAAAGGTTTCTGGAACCCTAGGAAGCCCTCGCGCCGCAAGCGCCCCAATAGTCCCTCGGTCACGCCGCCACCAATCGCAGCTGCAGTTAGCGCGCCCTATCGCCGCCGCGCCCCTCGTCTCTCGCCTGTAAAAAGGAAAGAAAGAACAACAGAAAAAAGAGAAACAGAATCTTTGTATTTCCTTTTTTTCATTATTTTCAAGGCTATAAAATCCCAAAATTTGTAAAACAAAAAGACACGAATACAGAGAAAATTATATACAAATATATAAAAAAAATTGATTTGTACACAACCAATTGAAAACAACAGAAGGTGTTTTTATATTTCGTTTATTTTTTTTTTCTATTCGATCTATGTTTTTTTTTATATACATAAACACTGTTTTAAAAATAATAAAAAAGGTACCTCTTGATTCGCCTTTAAAAAGCAAGGTTGCTGGCCTCCGACCGCCATATACGGTGGTGCGTCTTGAGGAGGCGCAGGCGACGACTCATCATCGGAGTCAGGTTGAGTCAGCCTCAGTCAAGAGGGAGAGCATTTCAAAGCTCTGTTTTCTTTTTTATGAGTGTTTAAAATGATTTTTCTATCTGATTTTCAGCTTATATAGCAACATAAAAACGACGACGTCGTTTTAAGGGAGGATCCGTGCATTGATCCAAAAACCCGGAGTGGATCCGCATGTTTTTATAAAAAGGGAAATTTACCATTTTAGTCTCTCCGTAATTTTATTAGTTTTAATTTCGTCCAATTTTACATTTTTTATTTTCTTTAATTAGCCCTGAATGTCTATTTTTGTTTCAATTGAGTCCTCGGGCTGCTTAAAGGCCAAAATCAGAACGACATCGTTTTGGAAAGAAGGCATAATTGCCCAATAAGTCCCTGTGGTTTAACGCGCATTTTGATTTAGTCCTTTTATATATATTTTTATTGCTATTTAACCCCTGTTTCTTTGTTTATTTTTAAAACATTTTTATTTTATTTTATTTTAAATCATTTTAACATTGTATTAAATTATTCTATTATAAAAAATTCTATATTACTTTTTACTATTTGTATATTAATTTATTAATAGTATAAAATTTTTAGATATTATCTTTCTTAAAATGTATTATTTATATATATATATATATATATATATATTAAATTATTATTATTTATTATTTTATTTAATTTAATATTATTAATATATTACATATTATTTTATAATTTATATATTAGTTATTATATTATACATTCTTAAATTTTTGCACATTATATAGTATTATATTATATCATATATTATTTATTTATATTGTATAACATATTATTTATTCTTGAATATGTAGTTTCTTTTATATATGTATTAGGTTATTATAAATTATTTTATAAATCATTTATTTATTTCAAAACATATTTTATTTATATTCTCAAAAATATGTGCTATTTTTTATTGTTTTCTATATCCTTTTATATTTTTATTTGCAATCTTCATTTATTATTTGATATATGTCATTGCATGAAAAGTTCATATTTATTTATTATTTTCTTTTTATTATTTTGTTATTTATTGCTTTATATATTCTATTTGCCCATGCTCTTAGTTATTATTTTATGATTGCTTTAGTGAAGTTATTTTTATTAGTCATTATTTTATATTGTTATTTCTTTATTTGTCTATAAAAGTATTAATCGTAGTATAACTTGTGATTATAATGAATTGATATTCGATATTTATATTTCAGAATGTATCAATGCAAAATCGATTCATACCATTTTTATAAAAAATATTTTGCAAAATTATCATATTTTATTTAAAATTTAAAAAAATATGGTGATATTTAATATTTGGAAACTTTGAGAAAAATTGTGCCCTAACTCACTGAGTTTCAATTTTTATCGTTGAACTTAAGATATTAAGTATCTCTTTTCTTTAAAAGTTGAAACTTTAACTTATAAAATCAAAACTTATTTTCGGGAATTCAAAATGCTGTATCTTAACTTACTGGATATGATGTTTTGTGTTTCGAGGTAAGAATTTTTCTACAAATAAAGGCGAGCCTAACTTCGAAGTAATGAGATGTTACATCCTAACTTATTGGGTATAGCATTTTATTTCTTTGAGATAGATAAGTCTTGGTTTTCTTTCAAATAAAAGGATCATATTTTAAAGTTTTCAAATTTTCAACATTAGGACATGATTTTATCAATTAGGTACCAATTTTGGGCGTTATGAGGGTGCTAACCCTTCGTCATCATGTGAATCGACTCCGAACCCGTTTTCTTGTACTTCGTGGACCAAAATCAATGTTTTAAAATAAAATATTTTATAAGGTGATCCAATCACACCTAAGTCAAAAGAGATTGGTGGCGACTCCCGTTTTTATTTTTTAAAAGTTGATCCCCGTTTTTTTATCCACTTTAAAAATGGTTTCGGCAATATCTTTGCTAACTATAGTTATACTATGAATTGATAGGTGCACTTTTCATAACTATCTTTTTATTTAGTTTCGTGGCGCAACATGCAATCAATTGGACCCTTAATTCAAAAATAACAATCAATTGGGCTCTTCAAATTGTCACTTCTGTTAAGGCTCTTGACGGGCTGTTAAGTGCTAATGTGGCAGGTAATATGGCGTCTGGCATGAAAATTTTGATGGCGTAACATGAATAATCATCTGCTTCAAGAAGAAATCGAAGAATTTATTAGGAATCCTACAAGATCCATTCGTTCTTTTTTCTCTGATAGATGGTCAGAACTTCATCTGAGTTTGAACCCTACTGATAGGTCCACTAGATATCAGAAATTGTTGAAGAAAGAACAAGATGTTTCTTTTGTCCCTTCCAGGCGATCGGAAAATAAAGAAATAGTTAATATATTCAAGATAATTACATATTTACAAAATACCGTCTCAATTCATACTGACGTTGAGGGCTTAATTTTATTTTATTTTACGAGGGTGTAATTGATTTTTAATTATTTTAGAAGGGCTTATAAAATTCTCAAAAATTTAAAAATAATAACAAAATTATAAAAGGAGCATTAATTTTAATTTTTTATTGACATTTAATACATTTAATATTTTTAATAACTTATATAATTTTTATAATATTTTACTAATTTCTAATCATTTTAAAATTTTAATAAATATTACCACTGAATTTTGGTTTCCCACACACATTGTTCTACATCATATTATAAACCATCCTTATCAACCTCCATCGATTACTTTTCCTCAACTAAAATCGTTACTCATCACTTACCTTCAACCACCAAATACTAAATCAATTATCTCTTGGACCCTTTACATGACATCCTATCCAAATTTATTTACCAGCACACTTCATGTTCCCTATTACAATCTAATCCAAACGTTAAAAATAACAAAAATTTGTTATAATTTTCTTATATACATATAGATTTTACAACTTTTTATACTTTTAATAAGTTTTTATTAATTTTATAGATTTTCATCATTTTAATTATTTTTATATAATTTTCTATCATTTCTAATTTTTCTAATATTTATTTAATATTTTTTCTTAACAAATTAATAATATTTTATAATATTTAATAGTTTTATAATTTTTAAAATATTATTATATTTAATAAATTTTATGCATTTTCTATATTTTTCAAAATTTTATAATATTTTAATAAATTTTTGAGAATTTTATATAATTCTTGAAAATCAATTAAGCCCTCATAAAATAATTAAAAAAATTAATTAAGCCCTTGTAAAATAATAAAAAATCAATTCAACCCTCCATGTTAGTCACCATGCCATCAAAATTTTTATGTCACCTGCCACATCATCACTCTACAGCCTGTCACTACACCAATACAGACTTTTAACGGCGTTTTTTATGGCTTTTAGCGGCGTTTTTAAGCGCCACTAATATTATTTGCGGCGCTTTTGAAAGCGCCGCAAAAAATGCCGCTAAAACACGCGCCGCAAAAGATAGCGGCGTTTATTGTGAAAAAACGCCGCTAGAAGTCTTGACTTTTAGCGGCGCTTTTATAAGAAACGTCGCTAAAAGGCCACACCTTTAGTGGCGCTTTTATAAGAAACGCCGCTAAAAGACCTCGCTTTGCGCTTTTTTATAAAACGACGCTAAAGGTTTGTTTTTAGCGGCGTTTCTTATAAGCGCCGCTAAAGGTGTGAGTCTTTAGCGTTTCTTATAGAAGCGCCGCTAAAGGTGTGGTCTTTTAGCGGCGTTTCTTATAAAAGCGCCGCTAAAGGTGTGGTCTTTTAGCGGCGTTTCTTATAAAAGCGCCGCTAAAAGTGGGCTCTTTTAGTGACGTTTCTAACAAAAACGCTACTATTTTGCATGATTTAAAGACTATTTTTACGCAATATCCTACCCTCCCTGCATTAAAAACCAACCAAAAACAGCAGTAATTGTATATAATTCCAACCCAAGGCAGCAAATAAAACATTTAAATCTCACCAAAAGCATTAAATCTAAACGATACTTCAAATTTAATAAAAGATATATGATATTTATTAATAAATGAATCATAATTCAAACAATTTTACAATAATGTTAATCGTAATAATGTTAAAAAAATCTTACAACAATAAAACAAATGTCTAAGAGGCGGCCTCTGCGATCTTTGTTGGAACAATTGCATTATAGTCTGCATTGTAGATTGGAGTTCTTCATACTTTCTATTCTCTCGCCTCCGGTATTGCCGCCTCCGCTCTAAGTTGAGCGATATGCTCGCCTCCTCATTGTTGCCTCCGTTCTAAGTCGAGAAATTTGCTCACTGTGTGCTCGCTTCCATCAGAGATATCTGGTCTTCTAGTCTCTGAACTTTAGCACGAGATTGACTCCCGGAAGGCATGTATTGCCGGGAGCCGGATCCAAAATATTGAGTTGGGGTAACACCTGATCCTTGACATCGAACCCGACCATACCCAAAACATTAGTGATAATTTTGTTATAAATATACTCAAGATTAACAAAACTATCAATCGAAGCAGTCGTACCTTTCAGGACCCAAAACATCAGTAATAATTTTGTTATCAATCTCCTCGAGATTAGCGGAACTGTCAGACAAAGCAACCGCTTCATATTCCGCCTTCTTCTCCTTCAGTTTATCCTAATAAATCAATAAAAAAGTTAGAAACGAAATATATAAAAAAAAGGAATAGAACATAACTTAAAATTATAAATTTAAAACTACAAATGATGAATTAAACTATTGTAATTAAACATTATAAATATTTATAATAAATCAAATTTTATTAAGTAAATATACCAAAATTTCTGCAGTCTCGAATGTCATCAGAGATCCATCCTTCTTCCTATGCGTAATGTCAAAAAGCTGAAGGCGTCCAACTTTTTGACCTGACGAAACTTCCTACATTATAGTAGAAAAAATATAATTTAATAGTATAAAGTAATTAATATTTGAAAGAAGTAATAAATTATAATACCTCGGCCTCAGCTACACGAGCAAAACTTCTGGAACCTGCCGTGTGAGTGAATTGTTGTTTATGTCTGCTGTTTGTTCCAACTCGCTCACAGTCCTACATAATGGAATTTGAATTATGTATATAGTAAATACGATAAACCGAAAAATTTATAAGACTTTGAAAGTACGTAATACCTCTCCGTTCTTTGAATTCCAGAATCTAACTTGATCTTCCCATTGGTACCTCAACATTCCCGGCGGAACATTTTGCAATTTTTCGTCGAGGCTTATGTCTTTCTTAAAATATTGTTTTTTTAAGGTGCTTTTATTGTCTCTCCATTTTTTACCCAACATCTTCTTAACATAGTCATCGGAGACCTCTAAAGCAAATTTACCCTAAAAATTTTTTTTAAAAAAAAAGTTAATATAAATGAAGGTTAAATTAAAGTATTATAAATTACATTCACCTTTTATTACCTTAATATTATCGAGAGCCTAATTTTTGTTGGCATCAGGCACGTGATGCCATGATTCATAGTTAATGGGCAACATATTCGCATTTTGTGCTATAATGCCCAAATAGCCTGCCAACAATCAAGCTTCAAATCCGATAGGCTGGCCATGATTGTTTCTCCTTACTTCAACGCGCTCGGTAGGCTCTAAGTCGTATAAATCTGTAAGTAATGTACGCCCCGAGCTCTGCTTGTCCTACCACCCTCAATTGAAAAATGATATATTATTATATTAAAATTGAAAATGAATCAATAATAAAATTCAACATGCATGTAAAATAAACTTAACATTACTTTGGAATTGTCCATGCTCGTCATCTATGTCCGTGCAGACTAGAAGATCCAACAAGCGTATCTTGTCCCTATTTACTTCTTACGGATTTGGAGTATTAGGACAATATTTAAACCTCGTAATCGTCTTCTAGGCATTTTCCTACAATACACATAAAATAGTTCAAAATTTTAGTAACAAATAACAACAATAATAGGACATTTAAAAGCAGTTAAATTATATAACATGACCAACATGAAAATTATAATATAACATATAAATAATAAATCGTTAAATCTTACTACATCATATTTCGTAAATATCTTCATCCACATCTTGACGAACTCATTGAAATTGTTGACTAGTACTAGGGATATTTTCAGTTAAGTCTTGTTCTAGAAAAGGCAAAGTTTCTGATCTTTCGACTATGTCATCTCTACTTCCACTGCCAATGTCGAACAAGTCTCTAGGGGTGTTTTGAAGTACAACGTACCAACCCTCATCAGTTGGATCTTCGGAGTAAAAACTTGTTTAACTTGAGAAGAAAACACATACGGCTCGTCCATCGCTTGTTCTTGATGTGAATCAATCGAGAAAAATTCACCATTGTAAAGCCATATTGATCGTTTTTAATTCCGCGAGCCGTATTCACATCAGCCCAATCACCTCGAAATAAGACAACTTTGCATTTTCCATAATAATCCAACTCAATGATGTCAGTAATAAGTCCGTAATATTCCAAATTCCCCTCTACCGGATTACTGTCCCTAGCACTAGCATAACTTCTAATCGAAGAATTAACAACAATTCTGCAATTTTTGGGTTCTCCTCAATACCTTGTATGAAATCTGTATCCATTGATGAGGAAGCCACTATATCTTTTCACTATTCTGTTTGGACCTTGTGAAAGCCATTTAACGTCGTCATTTACTTCATTCTGACTCCAAACCTATTGAGTCGAAAGTAAATCGAGTAATTATGAATGTTATGAGAAAACATTATTACTTGTCAATGAAAATTTAAATTGCATACCATTTAACTTAACTATTCATGGAATGATTCTGCGAACAACTTATTAATTTCTCGTTGATTTAATCTTAGCGATCGTGAACGAGCTCTCAATATATGTTTGTACTCACTATGGTAAAAAAAGGTTTTACTTTGTTAGAAGACAAATAAATTATAATTGATGAGTATTTATCAAATTCTAGAACTTACTTCGAAATGGTTCCATTGAATCGTGATGAAAAAGAACGATTAGGGTTTCAATATTTACCTTATTTAATTTGCTGGGTCTGTCGGCAACTTGAATGCAAGAGAGGGATTAGATCGGCCACTGGAGGAAGCTGGGACAGAGAGGTCGTGGTGCGGATGCGTTAAGAGAGATGAGCCTGCAGGCAGAACGATGAAATGGTGAACAAGAGAGCAAAACGGATGGGAAAATTGTGAACAAGAGAGCAAAACAGATATCAATTGGGAAAAATTTAGGATTTAGGATGTCAAAACGGATGTCAACTGGTGAAAGTACTTAGGGATTTAGGATTAGGGAAAAGGGGGGAACTGAACCTGCAGGCAGAACGACGAAATGGGAAACAAGGTAAGGGTGATCGTGTGGGTAAAAAACAAGAGAGCAAAACGACACCGTTTTGCCCAAAGAAATTTAACATTTGTATTTTTAACCCAAAGCGTCGCTAAAAGGGAACCTATTTATGTTTTACCAAAATGCCGCTAAAATTCTAATAAAACGGTGCCATTTTGTTTAAAACATATCTTTTGCGGCGTTTTTTAAACAAAACGCCGCTAATGCCTTTAAAATTTAAAATTATTTAATATATAAAATAAAAACAATATAAATTTTTTTCATTTAAATAAAAACAATATTTAAAAGAATATATAAAATAAAAACAATATAAAATTATTTAATAATAGTATTTTAATTTTTTCATTTAAATAAATAATTTTTTTAAAATTTAATTAATATTTAAAAGAATTACATCAAATTTGAAATCTTGAAAATTATTTAAAATTTGAATTTATTTAATATAAATTAAAAACAAAGCATCATATACTCAAAAACTTTAAATTTATTTCAATAATAGTATTTCAAATTGTTAATATATTTTTCACACAAAAAACCCTAAACACCTAACCCCTATCCCATTAACCCCTAAACCCTAACCTCCGTCCTCTTAACACTTAAACTTCTAACATCTAACACCTAAATCAGAAACCCTAAACCCATATCATTTAAACCATAATCCTTAACCAATAACCCTAAACATTAAATCGTAGACTCTAAACCTTAAACCTTAAATCTTGAAATCTAAACCCTAAACCCATAACATTTTAAACTTATAAACCTTAAACCATAAACCCTCAACCCTCGGCCCTAAATCACTAAATTCTAAACCTTAAAACCCTAAACTTTAAACCTTAATCATAAACAGTAAACCCTAAACCTTAAAATCCTAAACTTTAAAATCATAACCCTTAAAACTCTAAACCCTAACCTCTATCCTCTTAACTCTTAAACACATAACACCTAAATCCATAGACCCTAAAAATGTATCCTTTAACCCTTAATCCCCAACGAATAACCCCTAAACCTTAAATCATCGACTATAAACCTTAAACCTTAAATCATGAACTTTAAACCCTAAACTCATAACCTTTTAAACTTATAAACCCTAAACATTAAACAATTGAACCACTAAATTATAAACACTAATGTTGAGTTTTTTTTTCCAATTTTTATATTGATACCAAAATGGTGTCGTTTATATTCTGGAATAAAATAGGTATTTACGGCGTTTTTAGGTAAAACGCCGCTATTTCTAAACATTTTGCGGCGTTTTTGTTAACGCCACTATTTTATTTTTATATTGATACCAAAAAGGCGCCGTTCTATTTAGAAATAAAATAGTTTTTTGCATTGCTATACATTTACTGGCGTTTTTGAACAAAACGCCACTAATGTTGAGTTTTTTTTCAATTTTTATATTAAACCGAAACGACGACGTTTTATTTTTAAATAAAATAGTTTTAATAGATTTTTGTGGCGTTTTAGTCCAAGCGCCGCTAAAAGTTAGATCTTTAGCGGCGTTTGTATAAAAGCGCCGCTAATTCTCGGACCTTTAGCGGCGTTTGTATAAAAGCGCCGCTAATGCTTTGACCTTTATAGCGCCGCTAATGCTCGGACCTTTAGCAACATTTTTAGAAAAGCGCCGCTAATGCTTTGACCTTTAGCGGCGTTTGTTTAAAAGCGCCACTAATGCTTTGACCTTTAGCGGCGTTTTTCTAATAGCGCCGCTAATTCTCGGACCTTTAGCGACGTTTTTATAAAAGCGCCGCTAATGCTTTGACCTTTAGTAGCGTTTATTTAAAAGCGCCGCTAATGCTCAACCTTTAGCGTCGTTTTATAAAAAAAGGCCGATATAGGTTATTTTTTTGGCGTTTTGGATATAAACGCCGCTATAGGTTATTTTTTTGCGGCGTTTTTCTTAAAACGCCGCTATTGCGTAATATTGGTGGCGTTTTTCTTTAAAACACCACTAAAAACGCCGCTAAAAGTCTGTTTTGGTGTAGTGTGTTAAGGGCCTTGAAAATAATTCAAAAATAAATTGAATCCTTAGTTGAAAAGTGCAATCAATTAGACCATAAATCCAAAATTAATAATTAATTGGGCTATCCAAAATGCCACTTTCGTTTAAGGCTCTGACGAGCAATTAACATTATGCTAAGTAGATTAAAATAAACCACGTGATTGATCCATGTTTTTTGTTTGTTTGATAAAAAAATAGGTGAAAAATGAAATAAAAGTTATTTTATTAATATTTCTAAAATTGAAAAAAAGGGTTAAAACTAATTAATTAAGTAGCAAACAAATAAATCAAAAGTCAAAAGTCATATTGATTCTTAAATACGAATTTAAGATTTTTTATATTTTAAAATTAATTTTATTTATTTTAAATAAATTTTATTTTTTAAATTTTATTTTATTTTTATTTAAAATATAAAAATAATTTTAAAATGTTTATGTACTTTTAAAGAGTAAAAATCAAATTAACAAAAAAAGCGTAAATGTTAAGGGCTAAATTTTTTTTTACTTTTGACACCATTAATTAATTTTAATGACAAAATTAAATAGAGAAATTAATCTTTTAAATAAAAATTATAGAGACTTGATGTCTCAAAATTGAAGTGAAAAGATTAAATTATTTTAAAATTTTAAATAGTATAAATACTTTTGAGATATTTAAACCGTAAATATTTGGTTAAAGCTGAGAAAAGAAATGAGAAAATTATTGAATAAATAAAATATAAATTGTGATAAACTGATATTATTATTTTAATGTCTAATAATAATAAAATATGAATTCATAATAAAATAGATATGAAATGAGCTCATCAATTTTAATGAAAAGTGATATAGTGAAATAATGGAGAAGAAGAAATTGTTGTAAAGTATATCGAAAATATGTTTAAACGTTCCTAAACTTTATAAATATGAAATATAAAAGATTGTAAATAAATGAATCATAAAATTTAATATATTAATATAATTTGATAAAAGATTTCACATAATTAGCAAGTACCAAATTAATGTAATTTGATAAAAGAGTTCACATAATTAGCAAGTACCAACATCACCCACTACAACAAAAAAGGCCTATAGCGATACTTTTTTTGACATAAGACGACGCAAAAAAGGTTGCCATAGGTTTCGCGACGCTTCGTCCGACGCTTCCAAAATGGTCGTATATAGTGGGGTTGGTATATGCATTGCGACGCTTTTGAAAAAGCGTCGCTATAAGTCAACATAAGCCGGCGCTTATGGAAGGGTTGTGAAAAGTTTAGTCAATGCCGACCTTTAAAAATGGTTGGGAAAGGCCTAGTCAAGTCCAACTTTTGAAAAAGGTTGTTACAAACATGTTCAAGGCAACCTTAAAAAGGTTGGTATAGTTTTTGTCTAAGGCAACTTTTAAAAATGGTTGGGATAGAGCCGTCTAAGGCAACATTAAAAAAGTTAAGATAGACCTTGTCTAAGACAACTTTTAAAAACGGTTGGGATAAAGCCGTCTAATGCAACCTTAAAAAGGTTAGGATAGACCTTGTCTAAGACAACCTATAAAAAAGGTAGGGATAGACCTATCTAAGGCAACCTTAAACAAGTTGGGATAGACTATATCTAAGGCAACCTTTAAAAAAGGTTAGAATAAACCGTCTAAAATAACCTTAAAAAGATTGGAATAGACAAGTATAATGTAATTTTTTATTTCAATATTAATATATTTTATAAATATTTACAGTGAATAATGAAAGGAATTGTGCTTTAAATACAACTAAAAATATAAATTTAAATTAAAATTAAAATAAATATTGAATATTCACTACAAAAATCGATCCAACAATTAAAATACACTAACATTTAGCTGAAATGTATACTACGAACATTCAACTCAATGTACAAAAGTAAACAAATAAAAAACTACCTAAGATGATGGACATTGATATTGATGTTGTACTACATAAAAGCTAATACATTTTGAAACTGCAACTTCAATTTCAAGAAACTCTGTTGATCTCTTATTTCTACGAAGGTAGCCCCAAGAAAAATGGCTACTTAAAAATTATATTTCCGAGTAATGTATCTTGAAAATATACTTGGTGAAGTCAAGACTCTTCAATTGCGGATGCTCCAACCGAGGAAACATGGAACCGATAATATCAAATTTGGACGTAATCTTCGTGAAAATGGGCACCAAGAAGCATAAAAGAGCATGAAACGTAACCATTTCTCTGTTTGGAAGTCAATGCTCGTCTGTGAAGTTTCCATCCACCTGTGAGCAAAATGAATATACATATATGTAAATATTATCACAATGTTTGTCTTTAAATACGAAAGTAAAGCAAACTACTTCCATTTACTGAGAGGATTTAGCTAACTACAAGGTCATAACACACGAGCATACAACAAAGCATTTCGAGTTAAGAAACATAATGCGATGGATGCATACATCGACATACAATTAATCACTTTGGTTGCAAAGGTTTAACTTAAGAAACTTGGAAGATACATGCTTGAACGGCACTCATTTTCATGAAGATATCGCAAACAAGTGCCCATGAAAGAAACATTATTTGCTTTATTTCCTACTATTATGTCCGAAAGCGAAATGATGGATATGCCATGATTTAACTTTCGAGCTATGAACATCATAGTATATATGTTCTAAAATGTAATTTGATGAAGAAAGAAGTCTAACTTAAACTCTTACGATTCTTAAACCCATTGAAATGGTACCTTAACCTAAGGTACAAAGATTACGATTTCTTATAGAAAATCAAAATGCATACTAAGTGACAACATTTTACGTTATTTATGAAGAAAATTCACATTCCTAGTAACCAGGCCATATAGATTCTTTTCTAACCATAACCTAATGAACCTAATGCCAGTGCCAAAGGGCTACTGATAGTCTGATATGCCATTTTAGCAAACAAGTTTAGAGCTTTAAGAAACGGATGCAATCATTAACAATGTGGCAAGGTCGAGCCGAAGTGAATAAAGCTTAAATCATAGCATATAACACTTAAGCTATACAGTCAGGCTTAAATCATAGTATTATTAATCACCGAATCATTCCTTGTTTCCAAATTGTAATGTTTGAGATAGTCCAAGATGCTTCCTTCTTTATATTCTTTTTATAATTATTGGTCAATAGGTTCATAAGGCATGCTAATGCACCATGATCAATAATACCTTTGAAATGGAAAGTCACGAGATCGTAACAAATTAAAATAAAATATAAACCGTAAGATGCGAAGGACTAAAAATGAGACAAATCCTAAACCATACCGAGTCTATATATCATCTCCAATCACAATATTTCCAACAAGTACCAAGAGCGAGGAATAAGCATGAAGGAGATGGATTGTTGCTAAAACACAAGTATAATCTCTCGAGTTAACGTAAAAGTCAAAACAACCAAAGATGTTATGAGCAGTTCTACTCATAGCAAGAGCTCGACAAGGCATGGGCAAACTTCGCTTGAATCACATCTTGAATTTTGTCATTTGTACCATCGACAGATAAGAGAGAGCCCAACAGGCATCGGTCAAAACTTCTTCATCATTTGAATGAACAAGACGTTCAAGCGCAGATTAGAGTGGTGTCATCTAGTGAGCAGATTGCAAGATTTGAAAGCTCCATTAAAAGAAAGGGAGGAGCATAAAAGAATAATGCAACGAACAAGATGAAAACTCGCTCAAATGGAGGCGTGGCTTGCCCTACGAAATTTGATAATGTCCAAGTTGCATTTCTCAAAGATTGATGACTTAGCATGTTCATTTAAGCGTGCTAATAGAGGCATCAAAGCTCCATGATCGAGAACAAGATCACGGCATCTAGGGAATCACCAGAATATTCCCCAATGCCCACATGACCTAAATTAACAAACAAATTACTCAATCCAAAATTCTATATTCTCCTTTCTAGTTAAAACAGCAATCATACCAGAAAAAGTTGTTAAGGGCACAAAGTGAAATCTAGGGGCTAGAACCCTTATATTGAATAAGGCAAGGCCAAAAAAAAAAGCACTCCACGAGTGAAGTGAAGTGAAATATGTATGTGTTTTTCAATGTAAATATATATATATATATATATATATAAGTTTCAGATGTATAGTAAACTCTAAAGGGTAGTCGGTTTACCTACAAAACATGTAACTTTTGTTTGCCATTATGAATGATTCCTTATAGTCCATATCATTGTTGGACTCAAAATTTTCAAAAGTAGAGAGTTGATACTATCCCCCTTCTTACCAGTAAAGAAACATCTACTGAAAAGAATCTTAAAATAAAATAAACTAAAGAACAGATTACTATCAGGCAAGCTTTTTAAGCCTATCACCTTACGAAAAAGGGCACCTAGGCTATCCAAACATGCGTTGTATCATACAAAAAGACGCGTTTTTGTTGTTTAATGCTCCTTTGACAACAGTAATCCCAGAATTAGAAGTATCACACTTAAAGGGTATAGTTTTTATAGGCATACCTGCTCGCGCACATCATCACTTGGTGAAGCAAGAAGCTTTACAAAAATAGGAACAGCACCAAGATCAATTACTACCTTTGTATTGCTCGAGGTTCCGTAGCAATATTCGTAAGCGCCAAGCGACCTCAAACTACTGATTCCAAAAAGAAAAATACTACCAAAATTAGGATATAAAATGAACTCCCGATTCTTGAAAAAGTGATTATTAACAGTCATACACGAAGATGTGGAAAATCTTCCCTACCAAGGAGCTCAACAAAACGGGAACGACCCGATCAGTATAACTTCCTCAATTGGAGGACTTCGCTCATAACACATGTATATTTAATTAAGAGAATTCAGATAAAAAATAAAAGAAAAACAAAGTGATAATGATCGGGCAGATTCCATTTTTTTCATAAAAACCAATCTAAAAAAAATCCCACCAAAATTTGAGGAAAAAAGAACGAACCTCGAGAGGGGGGATTGGAGATAACAAAGGAGAGCATTGAAATCGAAGGTTTTCAATGAACATAATAGCTTCATGGGAGCAAATCGGAGAACCCAAAATGCAGCGTATTGAACAGATAGCAGTTATATAGAACAACAAAAGAAGAAAAGAACAAGAACCCATCTTCGGATTTGATTTATAAAACAAAGGAAAAATTCAAAACAATAAGAACCAAAAGAAAATGGGCGAACTGACACCCAGAGAAAAAGAAAACAAAAAACGTTAATAAATTAATAAAACCAACAGTGGGAAATTAGGGGGAAATAAAAGTGGGAAATTGGGGGGAAAATAAAAGAAGAAGAGATTTTATGTAACACCCCAAACCCGACTTAAACGTTACGACCGGATCTGGCATTCGCATGAAAGGAATGTTTAAAAATTGTACGTTCGTTAAAAAGTTCGTATTCTTTTTGAAACTCCACGTTTCGTGGTTTGTATATAAAACTTGATTCATTTAATTCCCATTTTACAAAGTTGTTATTAGTTTGTAAAATTGTATTTGTTGTGAAAATTGAGTTGAAGTAATTTTGAATAAGAAACGGTTTATTAATATTTTAGGAAAATCGCATTAAACATTTAATAATAAGCAATAACCAATTTAAACGCTAAAACCAAATAAAATACCAAGGCCTTATTACATAACAAAACCCAAATAAAAATAAGTCCAAATAAAAGAAATGAATTTCTGAGTAAACATATGTATGGCCTCCACGAGTCCACCTCACTCCCAAATCCGCGATCTAATGATTACCGCAAAATTTAACTAAGGGTGAGTCATCGAGACTCGTGTGTAAATCCCCATCCAACGTGTGTTAAACCCTTACACAATTTCATATGAAAATATGCATGTCATGCAACCCAAAACCTAACCATCCAAACTCCCGATTCTACCCCGTGTGGTACCAAACCACTGGTGGTGCCAAACCACTGGTGACCCAAAGTCACTGATATCAATAATGATGTGGTGCCAAACCATTGGTGACCCAAAGTCACGAATAATCCATATGTGGGGCCAACCCACGTTGTGATACCAAATCACTGGCGACAATCCGTTTTATCAAATGTGGGGCCAACCCACTGTGGTGCTAAGCCACCTTGGACGAGTCGCTATGAGGTGCCAAACCTCTGGTGACCCAAAGTCACAAATAACATATGTGGTACCAAACCACTGGTGGTGCCAAACCACTGGTGACCCAAAGTCACGTAAATTAATCTTCCCCCTTCTCTCATCATACATGCAATATGACATAATAATTGTGTATGCAGTTATGTCATGTATGCTAGACATATATCAAATATAAGTATAACATGAATTATCATCATAATCAAATAGACATAAAACAACATAATCATGCTAATCAACCTCTAAGGGTATAACCGTAATTTTACCTACTAAGGGTATTTTCGTAATTTACCCACCAAGGGTATTTTCGTAATTTACCCACCAAGGGTATTTTTGTAATTTACCCACCAAGGGTATTTTCGTAATTTACCCACTAAGGGTATTTTTGTAATTTACCCACCAAGGGTATTTTTGTAATTTACCCACCAAGGGTATTTTCATAATTTACCTACTAAGGGTATTTTCGTAATTTACACGCCAAGGGTATTTTTGTAATTTACCTACCAAAGGTATTTTCGTAATTTCGTACCTAGAATGGCCTTTCTAAAGGCCCAGTGTCGCCTTGAGCGACTCAACTACCATTTTCGGTCTTTACCGGACTGTTCGGCCTAAAACTCGATTTTGGCCCATTCAGGCCCACACGCTCGTGTGGCCCACCTAACACAAATCTATCCATGTATATAAGTTCCACCTAGTCTAGTTCACTATATACTACATCATCATACAATTTATTCTATTGGGCCTATGGGCCCATTGGGCCTACTTCGGCCCATCGCGGCCCAAGCAGCCCCAACCCACAAGAATACTACTGATGGCCTCAACTATCGCGTCGAAGCCCTACACGTGCACTCGCATGCTCGTGTGGCTACTATTGTTGTGGATCGGCACTTGGCATTTGCCGCTCTACAACTAGAGTAGAGAGTTACACACCGATAGGACTCTGGTGCTAAACCGCGCTGCGACCACTCCTGTGCCCAACGCCCACCAAGGTATGTTAACCCTTCTCCTGGCATGCTCTTTATATAGCTAGCTCTTCACCTTCATTCCTTGTATCTTTCCGATGTGGGATCCTTCGTCGAGAGAGTTTAAATTCAACCTGAAACTCTTACCGTCCACTCATAAAATAAATACTCCTTGCTTCTCATGAGATTGAACCGGGCTCCTTATAACATAATCCACGTTGCTAGCCACTTTACCAACTAGCTCCTTGTGTCTTAAACCATGCGCAACTAAATATAACCCTATGGCCAAGGTCTAAATTCATTTAATAAAAATAATCTAAAAGGAATGCAAACGCTACAACTAGAACCTTGGACCTCCTTCCTTCCTTGTGGCGTCATTCCCTTGTCCTTAAGTGGCGTCACTTTGCCACTACACCACACACTCCACTTGTGTCATTTTCCTCCACATTTTATTCTTAAGGCCTACCCGCCAACCTCCAGGGTTTTTTTCACCTAAAACCAAAATTTCCCCAAAGCTAATATTTGATCCCGAGACTTCATAGAAGCCCTCTAACCTTCCAAAATCATTTATCTAAAAGGTCCAACTTGCACTTAAGCCGATCTCCTATTCTCTAAAAAATTTTAAACGCTACTACGCCTAAGGCCCATTGGGCTCAATCCTACTAGGCCTAATTTAAGGATGTTACATTTTAGGTGGGATTTATGGGGTGGGGGGAAAGGGAAAGAAAAAAAAGATTTCATTTGAAATTTTGGGATAAAAATAACTAATTACAAAACGACATTTTTTTGCAAAAAAAATAATTTTTATACTATTTAAATCAATTAAATAAATCTAAATTGTATTAGAATTAACATTTGTAATATAAAAATATTTTTTCAATTTCAATTCAATTAAAAAACAAAATTCTATTTACAAAACTATAAAAAATATTATTATTTTAAATCAAATCTTAACTCTATTTTAATTTAAATTTATTTAATAACACAATGAATAAATAGATCCATTTAATATTATAAAGACTAAAATATAAATTTGTTAGACTTCCACCTTATTTGATAAGGTAATTCTTTTTTTTTTTGAGTGAGTATAAGTATAAAATAAACATTAAAAACATGACTCAATCATGACTTTTATAGACCATAATAATATTGGACAAAACCGACATATTGAAAGATCTAAGCTAAATATAAATATTAATATTTATACAAAATGAGTGGCTTAATCGAGCACTCGTCACCGACATCAATTTTATCAAGAATGCTTAGTGATATGTATTTTAATTTGGACGTGATTGTGTGGTTGATTTTAGGGGTTTTTTTTTTAAATTTCTAAATCGAATAACTAAACAAACCAACACTAATGTTTTTTAAACCGAACCAGTTCAGCCATCAATTCACCAATCCGACCGGTTCGATTAAAAATTGTTAAAAATTAAAAAATAAAAACCCCAATTCAACTGTCAATTTAATCGGTCCATGCCAGTTACTGGTCTAACCAAATCAAAACCATTCTTCAGACTAGTAACCCCGGCTAGCTCCCAATCCGACCAGCCAACATTATCCGGTTCAAACATCATTGACCAACACTTAAATAGTAAATTGATTTCTAGAATGGTATCATTATCTAGCCTAACAATGAATGAGAAACCGAAAAACCTGGTCAAACCGAACTGATTAATTCTAATTAGATTAGTTCGATTTCTAATACGAGTACGAACATATGACATTCTAAGAACCCTACAAATAAGGGTGAAAAAGGCTTGATTAAAAATAGCACAGTTCCGATTGACATTGGTTAACTAATTTACAGACCAAACCGTTCTTTAGTAGCATTGGCCTCTCCTTCACTCACGTCTTCATTTGATCTACCATAAATCCTAAACCTTATCATTCTAAACCCCAAATTCTAAAACTCTCACTCTAAACCATAAACCATAACCCTTAAATATTGGAACCCTAAACTCAAAACCATATCTCATAGACTTCAAACCACTAAACCCTTAACTCTAAACCTTAAACCCTAAATTAATTAGATAAAATTTTAATATTATATATTCTTTCAATATTTTTTAATTTTAATTTTGTTTCCATAAATTAATTTTGTTTCAAATTATGTTATATCAATAATTGTGTTAATAATTTACAAGAACTGAATCAAATTAAAGTTCATATATTCAATTGCACATTAAACCATTGTTCATGAATGCTTTTGGGATTTATCCCATTTTGATATTTTATTATTTGAAAAATAATAATTTATATTTATCTTAATTATGATTAAAATTTTAAATATATATAACATAAATTTTGAAACATTTATATTAAATAAACTCTAAAATCTTAAACCCCAAACCCATAATCACAAAATCCTAAAATCATAAACCCCAAACCCATAAACACAAAACCCTAAAACCTTAAACAATAAACTATAATCCCTAAACACTAAACCCTAAATGCTAAACCTTAAACCCTAAACTAAATTGATTTTTTTGCGACATTTTATTAAAAACCTTATTCACACTCAAGCTATATTAAGTTATTTTTAATTTCAATATATATAATTATTCACAAACCGATGATGTAAAATTGTAAGAATATTCATATTTAAAATCCAATTTTTGGTGCTACACATTTAAAAAAGCCCACAAGATTTAGGAAAATATCGTCTTAGGACTAGACAAATCCAACTCTTATTTAAACGTTGCCTTAGGCATGCATATCTCAACCTTTATACAAAGAGTTGGCTAGAGCTTATATTGACATGTCTATCCCAACACTTAAGAAAGTGTCACCAAAAGCTGTTGTCTTAGGACTACACAAAAGCCAACTCTTATTCAAGCGTTGCCTTAGGCATACATATCCCAACCCTTATACAAAGAGTTGGCCAAAGCTCCCAACACTTAGGAAAGTGTCGCCACAAAAGTGTCATCTTAGGACTACACAAAAGCCAACTTTTATTCAAGCGTTGCCTTAGGCATACATATCCCAACTCTTATACAAAGAGTTGGCAAAAGTGTAGTCTATCCCAACACTTAGGAAAGTGTCGCCCAAAAGCGTAGTCTTAGGACTACACAAAGCCAACTCTTACTCAAGCGCCGCCTTAGGCATACATATCACAACGCTTGTACAAAGAGTTGACTAAAGCGTATGTTGGCAAGTCTATCCCAACACTTAGGAAAGTGTCGCCTAAAGCGTCAGTCTTAGGACTAGACAAAGCCAACTCTTATTTAAGCGTTGCCTTAGGCATGCATATCCCAACCCTTATAAAAGAGTTGGCTAAAGCGTATGTTGGCCAGTCTATCCCAACACTTACGAAAGTGTCGCCCCATAAGTGTCGCTATAGGCCTTTTTTGTTGTAGTGACCTATTCGTATTTATTATTGGGTCGAATAAAAAATATTATATAAAACCTGTTAAAAAAGGAGTTTTTTTTTTTCAAATAGTAAAAAATAAATAATTATCAAAATAGGATAAAAAATTAATTATTGAAATAATATTTGCTAAAGTAATCCGTTGGTGCCGCTTGACCAATCGGCGGCACCACCCCCGCTTTCCCGAACCATTGTGACATGGTTAATTTTTTTTAAATTTTTTATTATGTCATTGTGTTAGGCGGCACCCATAATTTTTTTAATATATTTTTAATTGATAAATTAATAATTTAATTCTTTTGATTAAATGGTTAAATGGTAGAGCTTTTATACTTGAGTCCAGAGTTTAATTCCTCTATATTATTTGAAGCTTTTTATATTTTTAATGCATTAACTCTTTGGATTAACTTATAAATAATTGTAATCTTATTTTGAAATTCCAAATTCAATTCCTCGTATAAACAAAAATCGCATCACACCAATTGCTGGAGTGATTGAGCTTAAGTTTATATTAGATTTCAAAGTTCCAAACAGTAGAATTTTCAGGCTGCAAATAATAAGAAACAAGAGAAAATTCTGGTCTGCCTCTTAATTATGAGAGAGATTGAGAACCAAAATTTCCAAAGAGAGTTCTCTTAGCAATGCCCGTCTTTTTTAGCAAACTTAATTATTACATAAGAATAAATTTAAAGTGAAATTATAATGAAGCTTTTAGTATGGAGATATCTGGCTATACATATCGAATAAATTTCTTGTTAATCATATTTATCTAGCCTTTCATATGGAGATTGTATATTAAGTTGATGAAACCAGTTTTTCATTGGCGTACGTGCTTTGAGTTTCCATATGATTTTCCTAGTTGTGGTCATTATATTGAAACATTTCCTTGAAGACTTAAATATTCAAAAACTGAATTTGTAACTAGAAGAGAAAACCGTGAATCTAAAATCAAATAACAAGGCACCCTTGATTTATTAATTTGTAATCAATGATGATCAATAACATTGGAACCTAGAAAAAATTACTACAAGTAAACATATATAGAACCAATAAAGAAACTTATTTTTCCGGTAATAAGAGCTAGAAAAGTTGTTGACAATCATAATCATTGGAGTACGCAGCCATGGAAGCATGATTGGACGATGGCAGATCAAATCCATGGATAAGGAGATGGAGCCGGTGGCCATGAAGGTGCAGTAGGTGTTGGCAGTGAAGGTGGAGAAGATATTGGAGATGGTGCCCAAGAGTCAGTAACTGTTGTTTCTGGCACTGAAAGTGTAGTTGGTGCCCAAGGCTCAGGAGTTGGCGCTGGTGTTGTAGGCAAAGACAGAACCGGTGGCCATGACGGTGCAATAGGTGTTGGCAGGGGAGGTGAAGAAGATATTGGAGATGATGCCCAAGGGTCAGTCACTATTGTGTCTGGCACTGACGGTGTAGGTGCTGGTGTTGAAGGTGAAGAGGGAGTGGGTGCAGGAGTTGGTGCCCATGGTTGACTACCTTGTAGTATTCGAGGGGTTGGTGCTGGTGCCCAACCATACTGGTATTGAACAGTGATGAAAAGCTTTTGGTCATAAGCAGAGCAATGGTTACTAACACCGCAGATGTACCACTTTCTACCGGGAGTGTTAAGGACTACAGTGTCATTTCCGGAGCTGAGAGCTTGGTTTACCGGTGGAATGTCACAATTCTTGAAAGCTGTACCGTTTACTTTGAACACATTGTGATATCCTTTAGGGTATTGGAACACTGCAAATTCATTTTTGAGTAAAAAAAATATATTAAGAATAGCTTTTTTTTTTGAGGTGTTGAGGGAAAAAGACTTTGAATTGTGTCTTTTTAAGAAGCCAACTCAGACATCAAACAAATGATATTGTTGTTGAGGTGTCCTCGAGGTTTTGTCTTTAAATTTAATTTTAATGGGGTTCAAACTTAAACCCTTAAATTATCTTAGTAGATAAAAATACTATTCTTTAGATATTTTTTGAAGTTGGATGATAAAACCCCAACACTAAAAAAATATAAACACCTTAGGAATAATACTAACTGTTTGAATATCTCAAAAGATAACATTTCAAAAACTTATGTGGACTGAATTCCCTCTCAAAGTAAATCAACTTCCAAATTAGACAATTGTAAACGCACAGTGCAAAGCTGAATACATTACACAAGAGTGTACTAGTAACAAACTCGTAGAGATTGTTAGAGAAGAATTAAGCATTGAAGATTAATAAAGAATATATTAAGAACTTTAAGAAGAAAATATGGTGAATATACCTAATTTATCACCCACGTAAAATACTTTATCATTTGCCCAAGCTTGATAATCGAAATTGATGGTCCATCCGCTATCATCCCCGACGATATAATCAGTTGCCATAGCCATTGCAGGAAGAAAAATGGCTACAACTGAGAGCATAAGAAGCTTGTTCGAAGCCATTTGAAGCTTATAAAATCTAAAATTTATCAAATCCTTTGATTGAAGGATCTAGTTTGGGTAATAAGCAGCATAATTACGGACATATTTATAGTTTGATATTGGAATACGTAGCTATAGAAAATTAAGAAGTTCCCGAAATTGTGAGGAACCGGCGAAGGTCAGCAGCAGATAAACATTGGGTTGTACGTAAATCTGCCGGATTATTTTCAATAATTGGAAGTTAGAATATCTTGCATTGAAAAATCCAAATTGCAATAAGATTGAGAAGATTAAAATAAAAAACATTAGAACTTTTAAACACACGTCACGACATGGAAACATGCCTGCAAAACTTAATTATAGTTTTTTTTTTTAATTTTATAATTTTTAAATATAATTTTTATTTTATTAATGTTTAGTTTGACCAATTGACCAGAACATGCTCTTTTCTTAAAAAAATTATAGAAATGGACCAGTTTTTGTCAAAAATGACGGAAATGGTCAATTTTTACAAAACGCATTGAGCTGGCATTGTTTTCAGGGGAAACACAAAAAAGGGTGTCTAGCTCAGAGCTTTTTTTGCTGATGTCAAGTAAAACACGTTGACGTGGAAGCGTTTTTGTAAATAGCATCGACATGGACGCACTTTTGCCTATGTTTTCCCATGCCATTTTGGGTTTTTTTTAAAAAAATTAATTATTTAGTGTTAGGGTTAGGGTTTAGGTTTTTTTATTTTTTAAGTGTCTAAGTTTAGAATTTTCATTATTTTTTTAGGGTTTAGGGGATCTGAGAAAAATAATTTGTACAGGATGGATTCTGAAAAAATAGTTTTGAGGGGATGGGTTCTGAAGAAATATTTTTCACTAGATGGGTTGAGTTTTGTAGAGAAAAAACGTTTTAAGTAGGATGCATAGTCAGCAAAAGTACTGAAACATTTCCAACTGGATGCCCTTTTCAATACTATTGCTTCTGAGAAAATAAATTTGATGAGATGGTTCTGAAAAATATCGCGGTATTCCTGAGATGAGGTTTGTGAAAAATTCCCCGAATAGTGGGGGTTGAAGTTTGTAGAGAAAAAAACGCTCCAAGTAGGATGCATTGTCAGCAAAAGTATTGAAAACTTTTCTAGTTGGACGCCCTTTTCAGTACTGCTTTTGATAGTGCGTCCTGCTTAGTGTGTTTTTCCTCTACAAATTTCAACCCCCACTATCCGGGGCATTTTACAGAAATGAGTGGGATGCAATCCCTTAGGCTATAAATGACCCATATTTCAGCCTTTTTGATGGTATAAGTTGGAGCAATAGAAATTAAAGAAGTTCATAAGAATAGAATTTGGGGTTGAAGGCATAAGTTGATTTTTAGTGTTAATATTTATATCAAACATTATATTTATTGCATAATGTTTTGATTTTTCGTGTTAATTTTTCGTGTTTTGAATTTCTCTTGAAAGATAAATTGGTTGAAAATGAGTGGAGAATTAATGCTATTATTTGTTACGACGGTGAGGTCTATGACACTGAGAACGGCATGACTTTTTTACCAGAGAACACAACGCGACTAACTTTTAACCACAACATAGAGTTGACAGAAATTCATAAAAGAATTAGGCAAAAAATTGTCAGATCTTTTACAATGAGAGTTTCGTCTATTAAGTATCGATTTTGTGTTTTAGTTGATCCCGTGAGATATGACTCATTTGATATCAAAGGTCCTCGGGGCTTAGAGGCGATGATGCAGACGTACCTTGAAAGTGGATCACCGTTTCTTGAGTTATATGTGGAATTTTCAAGACTGGATAAAGGACTTGTGACTTCAACATCTCTTCCTGTCCGAGAGGTGAGAACGATTGAAAATGTCGATAGTATAACCACTCTATTAGAAAGTTCCCATTATGATATCCTGGGATCATCAGTGGGAAGACACTCATCCATCTCAGCCTTATATTTCAATCGTGGGAGGCAGAACACCGAACCATTGGGTTTTGGTGGTCGAACGAAATACATGAACCTTACACGACACTCAGTTAGTGGATGGGACATGCACCTCGGTGGGTCAATTTTCGACACTGGAAATACTTACTGGGGAATGACGTCATCTTCCAGTGGCTAGCAATCAACATGTGATTTTGGACGTTTCGAAACGTACACGAGAAGGGATGATTTACTCCCTACGATGTCCACCAGCAAGGAGACCTCCAACATGGCATATGTTTGTGGGTCAGTGAATAAAGATGATAATGAATCCGATGTGGATCCACCCTGATATCCTGATGCCGATGGTTCAGAAGTTGGATTATTTTTTGAACCGGAGCCTATCCCAACTGAACCTGAAAACCGTGAAGGGGGTGATGAAGATGAAGAAGAAAAAGATCCATGATTCATGTCATACTCGTCACTAGCCCACATGCATAATGTCAATCTTCCGATAGAGGATGTGTTGGAGTTTGCAGACCTGCCATATAGGAGGCCTGGCCACAGAAGTGTATCGTTGTATTAAGGCGATTTGGAAGTAGGTAGGGAGTTTTCCAGTAAAGATGGTTTTCTCGTAGCATTAAAGTGATACAACATCAAGAACGGGATTAACTGTCACATTATTAAATCCAAATCTGATAAGTTTAAGGGGAAGTGTGTAGTGCGAGACAACAGTTGCTCATGGAAAACTATAGCTTTTGTTAATAAGAAGATGGGGTTATGGACGATTAAAAATTTCACCAATACATATACATGTGTTGCCTTTTGTACATTATCACTGGGTTTTGAGGGTTTTATTTAGGGTTTAAGGTTATTTCTAATTAATTTGATGTACTCGTAAAGTTGTAGATGTTTCAAGGGAACATCCGAATTTGGATTCAGATATGATTGCAGGCATAATACTACCAATGATGAAAACGGATCCGAGGACTACCATGTCTATTTTAATTGCCAATATTCGTAGCCAATTCAACTACACGCCTTCGTACCGCAAGGCGTGGATAGCTTAATGGAAGGCCTTAGAGAAGATGCACAGTGGGTAGGACCCGCCATAAAACGAGGTATGGTAGTGGTGTCAAGTGCTAGAGAGGTACGAACCTGGTTGCATAACAAATCTTAAAACTGGTCTTGCATACTACAACAATTGCTTGCTCTGTGGGTGTTGAGTGTTCAAGCGTCTATTTTGGACATTCAAGCAATGCCGGAATGCATTCCAATATTGCAAGTCGTTGATACAAATAGATGGTACCTTCATGTATGGTAGAGATACCCATCGACTGTTGTTGGCTATGGAGCAGAATGGTTATCAGAGGATCCTTCCAATTGCATTTGCAATAACACCAGGGAAGAAAACATACGACTAGGATTTCTTTTTGTTTAGGTTAAGGTGGCATGTCTGCCCCCAACCTAATATATTCGTCATCTTGGATCAGGTAGCTGGAATACTATCCGCAATTAAATGATAGGGAAGCCTCTAGTATCGCACACACCATCGATAGTACCTAAGGCACATTAGGTCCAACTATTACCAGCAATAACGGTCTACTATTAAGTGATGACAAGTGATGAAGATGGGTATCTGATTGCCACTAGTATTATTTTTTTTGTAATGTTCCGTTTGTATTTTTATTCACTATGCAATTATATTGACAGGGTATGAGATCATGAATGATTATTTTAATAAGATGTTGGCAATGTTGTGGTCAACTAACTCGGCAGGGGCAGCATATCTCGAAAACATACCATTCGAAAAATAGACACAAGCATACGACGATGGGCTATGATATGGCCACATGACATCGAACCTGGTGGAATGCATCAATTTCGTTTTAAAGGGAGTACGTTATTTGCTGATAATTACAGTTCTGAAAGAGCTATACTTCCATTTGGTGGAACTGTTCCTAAAGTGAGCAACGAGTTATGCCGGGCAATTGCAATGAGGCTATTTATAGTACCCAACGGTACTCGAGTGACGACCTATGGTTTCGGGTGATGGAGTTTGATAGGCTAAACCAAGGTATTGCCAAGGGTGTATCGGGTACACTTAAGAAATAGGACTTGCGACTGTGGGACATTTGATTTACTTCGTTATCCATGCGCTCATGCAATTGTAGGTTGTATGAATATCTGTTTGGTTCCCAAAAGCTTTGTCGATGAAGTGTACAAATTTAAAAACTCATACAATGTGTGGAGATACATATTCCCACCGGTCCCAGATGAAAGTAAGTGGCCGCCTGTATCGCTTGTTGATCCATTTAAGTTGTTACCCGATAGAGATTTGTGTTGCAAACCAAAAGGTCAACCGTGCTCAACCTGAATATGCAACAACATCGATATTCAGGAGTGCTCAAACCAATAGAGGTTATACGGATATTGTAGTAACCCTGGTAATACAATGCCGTCTTGTCTACATCAAAGTTAAACATTATAATATGTATTCATGGGAATTGTTAGCCATTGTTAATCCAAAATAAATTTAATATTTGTTCATTTGAATTTTCAACAAAAAACATTTGATATTTCTGTTCAAATCAAATCTTATTGCAATGCTATGTGAAAAACTTCAAGGTAAATTTGAATTTTGATTAGGGTTTAATGGATAGCTAAATCAGATAGTGTACAAAAAAAAAAGATTCAAAAGAACTTCTATTAATTTAAATGATACAACTTACAATTCATCAGTGCATATGCCAGTCAAAATCTGTACCACATCGGGGTGGTCGACGGTTACATGCTGGATTCCATCTAGGTTCAGCTTTCGGCTGAGTTTGTGGTTGCCGGGGTTCGCCTTCAATCGATGAAGATCCTTGAATTCGTGAAACCTCTGGACTATACCTAGGTGGCTGGAAAGATGATCCACCCTTATAGAAAAAAGATGCCGGAGGAGTTTGTGTTACCTACGACGAATGTGCGTAACTATGTTGAGTTCCATAATCCGATGGGATAACGAATGGACTCCTCGTTGATGCATCATGCATAGATGACCTATACATCATCGTATGCATCATCGTCATTGGGAAATGAGATGGCCTGCTAAATTTAAGACCCTAACCTGTATCCGTTGTCAAAATAGGGTTTCAAAGCATTGCCAAAGAACCGTAATCTAAATCATTTATTTCCAAACATTTCAAAAATCATAATATAATTCAACATTAACTTGTATATAGTCCCTAATTCAAGCCATTGAGGGCTTAAAAACACTTTAGAAAAGATTTGGGACTAAATAGGGAACATTTGAAAAATTTAGGAAAAAGTTAAAAAAATTCCAACTGTAGGGGTCACACAGTCGTGTGGCCAGGCCGTGTGACTTACACGGCCAAGTCACACGCCCATGTGTCTGGTCGTGTGGGTATTCGAAGAAGGGATACACGGCTGTGTCCCAGTCCGTGTCCGTGCCCATATAACTCACTGACTTGGGTTACACGGCCAAGCGCATGCCTATGTGCCAAGTCGCTTAACCCTCGAAAATGGCCTTGCACACCCATGTGCTAGCCGTGTGTCTCACACGGCCAAGTCACACGCCCGTGTGTCTGGCCGCGTGGACCTAAAATGTACCTTAAACAATAAGTTTACCATTTCCTACTTTCTTGGGCATTAAGTAACTCAAAAACCATTCATTTAACTTGTTTAAAACACCATCAAACACACTCAAAACATGCCAAAACAATCATCCCAGGTGCCTAACCAATGTACCTTCATTGGTACCATATTTATATCATTAAAACTTATCATCAATACATCATTCAAATCAAAGTTTTAAACATGCCAAAATCCATCAATTTGTCCTAACTCATAACTACCCAAAACATCACTTAAATTCACAAACACCTAACATATCTTATGTTCAAAACAACATGCCAAATTATGGCTTCAAACACAACATATGATTATATACATACCAAACAATATTATATTCAAACTCAAGTACATAACATATACCAAATTCATTAAAAACACAAACGCATCTTAAGTACATGCCATTACAAAAGATAAACATCACCACATTTGAGATCGGGATCATTGCTGGATGCTGAATCGACGATTAAAAGAGAAGTACCTAACCTGCGCATGGAAAACAAAACCGTACACTAAGTAAAACTCAATGATATTTCTATAACCCTAACAATTAAAGACATAATAATACATGAATGCTCAACTTAAATTTTTAATCACATTATTAACTAAGCATAACATTACAAGATATCATCATTTCAATTTCATACATATTAATGCATCATTCCAAATTGTATTCAGTTTTTCATATGATTTCATACTTGATTTGGCTTAGACAATTATCTCAATTCCCATCACTTGCTATATAAATAGCTTTCCATATATCAATCAACATTTTATTTATACAATGGCACAACTCATTCCACACTCAATTCATAAGTACATAACTCATATATTTTTTTGTTCACAACATATTTCACATTTCATTTTTCAATCTATTATCTCATTTCCATTTCACATACCATGCCATCTCAATATCAATATAGAACTTTATTATTTATTTACCCCTATTAACACGACTCAGACAGATACACGGATCTAACCAACACACCAGTTTGACACCCAATGCCTCATCAGATAAATCTGAAATAATAACTGTGCCCAGCGCTATATAAATTGATACCCAGTGTCTCATTGGTTAAACCAAAGCAAATTGGCACCCAGTGCCTCATCGACTCAAAGTCGAAGAAATCCCTAAACTCTTCCTATCCTATGGCATGCCATTTATATCCGACTCAACCCGATACAGCTAAGAGGGTTTCATTTCACTTTTGAAATGCAACTAATATTCAATTCTCATATTTATACATTATCACAATTACACATATATTCATTTCAAATATCCAATTACTAAATACATTCATAACATATGCCAAATCAATCCAATTCAATCAACTATACATTCAATTCAATTATAAAGCACATTAATTCTTACCTCCAATGCTTACCATATGTAATAATTTCAATGCAATAATTTATAAATTAGTTCAAATTATAGAAACACAAACCTTGGATTCCGAGCTATTCGACGTCGATTTTATCCTTTCTATTTTTAGTAGAGGATTCCAATACGACGTTAGCTACGGAATTAAAACAATTAAAATACATCAATACAACACAAATCAAATTCACATTGAATATTTCAATTTTTACTCAATATTTGCTTAGATTCCAATTTAGTCCTTAAATCGAAACTAATTTTTATTTTTCATAATCAACTCTATATTTTTATACTAATTTCACTTTAAGCTTAATTAGCAACCTATTTTCAATTAAATTCCTAAATTTTGAATTTTTACCAATTTAGTCCTTATTGCTCAAAATTTACAATTTGTTCTACAATTTAATCCTTTTCCATTTCTAGCCTAAAAATCTATCAATTTAATCCCTAATACTAAAACTATTTAATAATAACAATATTTAAAATCTTAATCAACGCTAAAATTTCAATTTGGGTCGAGTAGTACTAAACACTGGGATTCCAAAATATAAACATTACAAGAAAAGGGACAAAATTGACTAACCAATTGAAGTTTGAAACTTAAAAACCCTTAGGTCGTGCGTCTTTCCCTCTCTTCCTTCTCTTTTTCTTTTTCTTTCTTTTCTTTTTAATTTTGCATGTTCTCTTTCTTTCACTTCCTATTTTGTTTCATTATACTAACTATTATTATTAAATAATACATATATACATATTAGTTTTATTTTATTAATTATAATATATAATATATATATATATATTAAACTATTGTATATATAATGAAACATTAATGTCGTCTACCACATTAAAAATTTAGATAATTACTACTTTAATACCCTATTAATTTTTAATCTATAATTCAACTTTCACCTTATAAGCGATTTTGTCCTTATACTATAATAACTCTTAATTCAAGCAAATTCGCTTAACCGAAACCTAATTAACTACACAACTAGATTTGTAAATATTTATTAAAAATATTTATGAGTCTAATTTATGGGAACAGAGTCCCAAGAATGCACTTTCTGACACCCCTAACTATAAGGTCGTTACACTGGGCGTGTACCACATCGGTGATAGGTGATGTAACACCCCGAACCCGGCCCAAACATTTTGACCGAATTTGGTTTGCTACAGAGAAAACATTTTGAAAACCATTTTAAAACCGATTTAAAATTTTGTTGAAATGCCTTTCATTTTCAATTCTCTTTGTTCAAAACCATACTTAATTTGATTAAAAATATTTATTGAGTCGAATTGTTTACAGACTTCAAATGTACCCGATGGCACTTTAAAACATTTTGCGTTTAATTTGAGAAAACATGTGCATCCGTTTTAATATCATCAAATAGTTTAAACAAAACATTCAAAACATGCAGCAATAACAAAAATAATTCTAGGAGGCCTTATTAAATCTTAAATAAAACAAACCAACAGAAAAATAATTAAAATTCAAAGTTCTTTTATATCTAATGTCCATTGCATGGCCACCTCGAGTCCATCCGGTTCCTCATCCGCAATCTACGAGTCACCTGAAAAATTAAAGGAGAAGGTGAGTCACCAAGACTCAGTGCATAATCCCTCTCCCGAGTAAATGCCACATTCTTACACAAATTATAACAAGCAACATATATGTATTATGCACCTAACCTAGCCACCCATAACTCCTTTTCTACCCCGTGTGGTACCAAACCACTGGTGGTGCCAAACCACTGGTGACTTAAAGTCACATATGTGATACCAAATCACTGGAGATACCAAATCTCTGGTGTCCGAAGACACAAATCGAATGATGGGGCCAACCCATCGTGTGATACCAAATCACTGGCGTCAATCCCATATCTCAAAGTGGGGCCAACCCACGGTGGAATTAATCCACAGGGACGAGACGCTATGAGGTGCCAAACCTCTGGTGTCCGAAGACACGAATGTGATACCAAATCATTGGAGATACCAAATCTCTGGTGTCCGAAGACACAATCTTCCCCCTCCTCTCATGTTGCCCATACCAATGCAATATATATAAACAAATCATGTCAATATACCTTGATATGAATCATATAACAAAATCTCATAAATCGTAGATCATGATTTCAATCCTCATGTATTAACAACATATCGAAACGGACTTACCCGAATCCTCATTCATACCATCATGGTATCATCTCAAAAACTCATCATTTCGGCTTTAACAACATGAATAGTTATTTAACATACATATTTACAAATATGAATCAAGTTATAAGTGTGTAAGATACACACCTTTCACCAACGCAAGAACTATCTCCCAAAATCTGATCTATCGCACTAGATCACTTTGTCCTACAATCGGCCAATACTAAAATTATTAACAAAGGCCATTCGCCAAACCACAATACTTTAATCCCAAAACTTTAGTCTTTTCAAAAGAATGATGAATCAACTAAAGTCCTTACCCTTTGACTTACCAACCTTTGATTGCTAGAGAGATAGGGCTTAAATCAATTGCTTCCAACGTCCCAAAGAGTCTATCTTCCAAAACCGATTGTATAAAAATCAAAGAAAACTACCCTTGAATATTCGCCAAAACAATGCAAAAAGGAAGTGGAAAGTTTGACAATATGGTTATGAAAGAAGAAAGGTATGTGAGTAGAAAAGCGAATAGAAATGAGAGAGAGGATTCGGTTTAATCAACAATGGAAGAAAGAAAGAGAGTGTTTGGAGAAGAGAATGGTTCGACCAAAAGAAAGAGAAGGAAAATGTGGTTGAGAGAAAAAATCAAAAGAAGAAAAGAGAGAGATGGAAGAAAAAGATTCGGCCAACACCTATTTTACCAAAGAAGAAAATGCACAAAAGTTCCAATGTTGTTTCGGTTTCAAAAGGACAAATAAAAGAAGAAAAATGGTATTTGGTTCAACAAAATGAAGGCTAAAACACAAGTAAAATTTGCACAAAAGTGCACAATAACAATCGGCCAAAAGAAAGAGTTTTGGAGAGGAAAAGCAAAATGCAAAAGATGCACAAAAGAGAATTGGCCAAATATTCCCCTAAACCACCTAACAAAATTCGCCATCCCCTTTTCCACACATGCCGTCCACATTCAACCATTAAGGCCTAGGAAAACATTCTCCACCTTTTATGCCCTTGTCCCCTCATAATACCATAAACTCAAGATTCTTATCCCTATCTTCAAGCTTTCCTTAAGCAAAAATTCAACTTACCAAAAGATGAAGTCCAACCTATCATAAACATAGGTTGACCGGCCATTAATGTTAAAATACAAAAATAAAGTTTCAAAATGCTAAATATACTACTCGAACCCCTAACCTCAAGCCACCTTTCAAGCTCCTTAACCAACTTGCCACTTACTCCTCTTATGCTTTAAAATGAACACTTAATTAACTTAAGTGTCAAGCTCACTTAATCCTACTTCATTAAATAAATCATACTAAAACTATTCTAATTTCCTAAAGATCAAGGCCCAATCCTACTAGGCCCAATTTAGGGATGTTACGCTTCTACCCCTTAAAATAATTTCGTCCTCGAAATTACTTACTATCGTCAATCGTATCCTTAACTCATCACCCTACGCCATTCATTTGCACTCGATCTTAAAGATCTATCATACTTTCTAGAAACATTCCCTACGTCCATAATCCAAGTCCCATACACTTTACTAGCTACATAAGAGCGAACTAACGTAACCACAAACAAGACAAGCGAGGGTATTTGAAAATAAGAAACTTACCGTTGTTATATCCGCACATCTTCCTCCTCGATGGCCAACGTGCATAAACCAACCTTGGTTGCCTCGCCTCTGTACCTTGATTACCTCGGCCGGGCAGTTACCATTACCTCTAGTCGCACCTCGACCCTCGTGGTGGTCCTTCATTTCTAACTCGAGCACGGTTCGACCTCTGGGTGATTCTTAGCTAACCGAGGACAATCCCTTACACGGTGATCCAACGATCCATATTCAAAGCACCTCTACTTCTAGCCAAACATTCTCCGAGTGGGATTTCCGTATCTAGCACATCGAGGTGGCCCTTGAGTAGGCTTTGTGGCTCTTTTGATTCCCCAAATCTAGCCCTCTTCTCCACATTCTTGCCCGATCCGGTGATCCAAAGCCTCTCTTCTGTTTATTCTTTTCATGATTCTGTCTTACGGACTCCTTGATCCCTTCGGCTACCTTAGCCTTTTCCACTAGGACTGAAAACTCACGCTCTTGTTGTGGAGCAATCAGTAACCTTAGATCATCCCTCAGTCCGTCTTCAAAGCAGACACATTGATCATGCTCCGTTGACACAATTCCCTGAGCATATCGGCTCAATCTCAAGAATTTCGCTTCATATTCTGACATAGACTTATTTCCTTGTACCAACCCCAGAAAAGCTTTCCTCTGAGCATCAGTGTAGCTGGTGCCCACATATTTCTTCTGAAAAGCAGCTTTGAAGTAATCCCATGTAAGATCGTCTGCCGTAGCACTATCTCGAACCGTGAGCCACCATCGATATGACTCATCCTTGAGAAGCGACACCGCCCCTTTCAGTTTCTCCTCATTTGTCAAATCTATCTCATCCATGATTCTTTCGGTCGATTCTAGCCAATACTCAGCCGTATTGGGCGCTACACCAGATACACCTCGGAAAAATTCAGCTCCGTTAGCTCGAAGTCTCTCAGGTACCGATTTTGAGCTCCTCCACCTCCACCCATTCCATTTACCCTTTCCGAATCCATGAGATCGTTTGTGACCTGCGTCATCACCCGTCTGATCCTGCTCTTCGGCTCCAAAAGTTGGGGGTGGTAGTGGTATATCGTTCTTGACTTGACCGGACAGGTTCTGATACGGTCATCCTACCCCTTCCGCGTCCACGACGGCCACGTCCTCTAAAGCTCATTCTAACTATCGCGCTTTTAATCTGATTAGAAAAATTTTATGGATTAGTAATTTGTTTCACTTGGTTATTCGCGAAGAAGTTTTCTGGAAAGCTCAATAGGGAATCTTTCAATCAATCAAGGTTTTAAGTTCTCTATCCTAATTCACACAGAGAAGAACATCCATTCCCTAATACCTTCCATACTTATTCACTCTTCGGACATTTCTGTCCTGTTTCTATCCCAGAGGTATTTTATTCATTTTCCTACAAGGGTATTTTCATAATAAATCGGAGAAAATTTTTTTTAAAACTTTCGTAATTCAGAACATTTTGAAATTTCCAAAACTAGAGGGTTCTTTTCAGAAATTTCTCAAATTAAAGGTATGGCAAAATTTTGGAAACAAGGGGTATTTTGGTAATTTTGTCAATCAGGGGTAATTTTGTAAATTCCAAAAGTCAGTGTATATATTTTGAAATACAAGATTTTCAGCTACTTTTGTAAAGTAAGAAGATTTTATTAAAATCGAGGTAATTTGGTAATTCTAGAACCAAGGGCATTTTCGTAATTTTGCCACTAGGGGCATTTTGGTAATTTTGGTAAACCGGGAATATTTTGAAGATTTTTTTTTCCAAAATAAATTTTTCCTAATATTTAGAGAGTACTTAAAAAATTTTAAAACTCGAGTTATCATGAAAACATGGCTAATCCCTTTCGGGTTTTATTTATTGTTTACTTATGATCGAGTCCTCTTGGTTAGGGTGAACCGAAGCTACACACAGGTAGGATTCTGCGAAGAGGAGGTGAGTCATGAGGACCTGCTTAAATACCAAGCTCTTCCGGATCCAATCCTAGACATGCGCACTGAGGTTACCACACCTAACTCGGCGACTTGGTCACGGGTTGGTTTTAATTAGGCCATTAAAGTCTTATGAGTTTTGTTGGGGTGGACTAGTCCTAAGGTTCAACACTTAACATACTAACTACGTCCCTACCTACCCTTCTACAATAATAATCCATACAAAAGTTAGAGGTACTTACAGGCGGATTGGTGTCGGAGACTCGGTGCCATCTTGTTCAAAACCAAAATATTTCAAATAGGCCTACTAAAACATTTTTGGGCCTTGGGCCCCCCAGTAGAGTTTTGAACTGGCTCGATACCAATTTGTAACACTCCAAACCCGACCAAACATTTCAATGAATTTGGTTTGCTACAGAGAAAACATTTTGAAAACCATTTTAAAACCGATTTAAAATTTTGTTGAAATGCCTTTCATTTTCAATTCTCTTTGTTCAAAACCATACTTAATTTGATTAAAAATATTTATTGAGTCGAATTGTTTACAGACTTCAAATGTACCCGATGGCACTTTAAAACATTTTGCGTTTAATTTGAGAAAACATGTGCATCCGTTTTAATATCATCAAATAGTTTAAACAAAACATTCAAAACATGCAAGAATAACAAAAATAATTCTAGGAGGCCTTATTACATCTTAAATAAAACAAACCAACAGAAAAATAATTAAAATTCAAAGTTCTTTTATATCTAATGTCCACTGCATGGCCACCTCGAGTCTATCCGGTTCCTCATCCGCAATCTACGAGTCACCTGAAAAATTGAAGGAGAAGTTGAGTCACCAAGACTCAGTGCATAATCCCTCTCCCGAGTAAATGCCACATTCTTACACAAATTATAACAAGCAACATATATGTATTATGCACCCAACCTAGCCACCCATAACTCCTTTTCTACCCCGTGTGGTACCAAACCACTGGTGGTGCCAAACCACTGGTGACTTAAAGTCACATATGTGATACCAAATCACTGGAGATACCAAATCTCTGGTGTCCGAAGACACAAATTGAATGATGGGGCCAACCCATCGTGTGATACCAAATCATTGGCGTCAATCCCATATCTCAAAGTGGGGCCAACCCACAGTGGAATTAATCCACAAGGACGAGACGCTATGAGGTGCCAAACCTCTGGTGTCCGAAGACACGAATGTGATACGAACTCACTGGAGATACCAAATCTCTAGTGTCCGAAGACACAATCTTTCCCCTCCTCTCATGTTTCCCATACCAATGCAATATATATAAACAAATCATGTCAATATACCTTGATATGAATCATATAACAAAATCTCATAAATCGTAGATCATGATTTCAATCCTCATGTATTAACAACATATCGAAACGGACTTACCCGAATCCTCATTCATACCATCATGGTATCATCTCAAAAACTCATCATTTCGGCTTTAACAACATGAATAGTTATTTAACATACATATATATAAATATGAATCAAGTTATAAGTGTGTAAGATACACACCTTTCACCAACGCAAGAACTATCTCCCAAAATCCGATCTATCGCACTAGATCACTTTGTCCTACAATCGGCCAATACTAAAAATTATTAACAAAGGCCATTCGGCCAAACCACAATACTTTAATCCCAAAAACTTTAGTCTTTTCAAAAGAATGATGAATCAACTAAAGTCCTTACCCTTTGACTTACCAACCTTTGATTGCTAGAGAGAGATAGGGCTTAAATCAATTGCTTCCAACGTCCCAAAGAGTCTATCTTCCAAAACCGATTGTATAAAAATCAAAGAAAACTACCCTTGAATATTCGGCCAAAACAATGCAAAAAGGAAGTGGAAAGTTTCGGCAATATGGTTATGAAAGAAGAAAGGTATGTGAGTAGAAAAGCGAATAGAAATGAGAGAGAGAGGATTCGGTTTAATCAACAATGGAAGAAAGAAAAGAGAGTGTTTGGAGAAGAGAATGGCTCGGCCAAAAGAAAGAGAAGGAAAATGTGGTTGAGAGAAAAAAATCAAAAGAAGAAAAGAGAGAGAGATGGAAGAAAAAGATTCGGCCAACACCTATTTTACCAAAGAAGAAAATGCACAAAAGTTCCAATGTTGTTTCGGTTTCAAAAGGACAAATAAAAGAAGAAAAATGGTATTTGGTTCAACAAAATAAAGGCTAAAACACAAGTAAAATTTGCACAAAAGTGCACAATAACAATCGGCCAAAAGAAAGAGTTTTGGAGAGGAAAAGCAAAATGCAAAAGATGCACAAAGAGGAATTGGCCAAATATTCCCCTAAACCACCTAACAAAATTCGCCATCCCCCTTTTCCACACATGCTGTCCACATTCAACCATTAAGGCCTAGGAAAACATTCTCCACCTTTCATGCCCTTGTCCCCTCATAATACCATAAACTCAAGATCCTTATCCCTATCTTCAAGCTTTCCTTAAGTAAAAATTCAACTTACCAAAAGATGAAGTCCAACCTATATAAACATAGGTTGACCGGCCATTAATGTTAAAATACAAAAATAAAGTTTCAAAATGCTAAATATACTACTCGAACCTCTAACCTCAAGCCACCTTTCAAGCTCCTTAACCAACTTGCCACTTACTCCTCTTATGCTTTAAAATGAACACTTAATTAACTTAAGTGTCAAGCTCACTTAATCCTACTTCATTAAATAAACCATACTAAAAACTATTCTAATTTCCTAAAGCTCAAGGCCCAATCCTACTAGGCCCAATTTCGGGATGTTACAGGTGACCAACAGTCAAACTTGCCATAGGACTAGAAACAGAAAATTTTGGTGCAATGTTTTGTGCTTGTGTGAAAATAAATGAGTTAGGATACAGACCATAATAAGATGATACATGTAACTATTTGTAACGTGTTTACGTAAGTGTACGCAGTTGTTCAAGTAATAAGTAAGTAAAAATGAGTTATTGTCTCCACAAGGAGTGTATAAGCTTAAAGAATTAAATGCAAAATTATAATTATCAATTTGATTTAAAAAAATCAATAAATTTGGATTGTGATGATTAGATTAATTAAATAAAAAAGTGACCCCTAATGCAATTTCTAATCTAAATGCAATTTACCTAAGTGTATGAACGAAGGCTTTAGCAACAAAAATAGCCGGCTTTAAATGAGCTAGGAGAATTATATTAATTAATTCAATTTACTTTCGTCATGCTAACATGTTCAGAATTAATTCCATGGAAACTCGATCTCTTATGGGTTCGAAAACCAAATTAAGTCCTCTTGAATATTTTACTGAGTTAAATATGCATGTCACTGATCATATTAGACTAAGGGTTTCTTAGTATTTATGCAAGGTCACAGGGACATTTATGTTTGCAATAGTTTAATTACATAAACCTAAAAACCATGCAAGATAATAGAGCTAACTAAAGATATTATGAACCTTAACTTAGTCGGTTTTTATGACCAAAACTAAGTATTTCAATTTAGTTATGCGTCTATTAGCCGTCGTCTGGTCAGCATCCTCAGCTAATCTGAGTGCATCCAATCACGTATGAATGAAATGAATCATGATATTAATTGAAAACATAATTGATTGAGGCACAAAGCATTTTAACATGAATTAAATAAATCTCATTAACTTAATATAATTATCCTAGCAGATAGGAATTAAAACTGCATAGTTGATGTCAAAAACATAAAACTCAAAGGAAACACGCTAAAATAAGTAATCAAGAGGAAAGAGTATACTCAATTTAGCAGCCTTTCAGATCTAGTTTGACTGATGTGCTCAACTCTACTCAGTTCAGCAACCTTTCAGATATATTCATATTGAAGCGCTCTTCTGTTCTGATTGATGCTTCTTTTGCTAAGGGTTTAGAATGTAGCAGGGTAGAGAGTGCTTTTGACAAAGCGTTTAAGGCTAAATATGGGAGAAGGGATGGATGACTATGCAAGGGAAAAAATGGAAAAGGAATTAAGAGAAAACTAGAGTGAGTGAGAGGGAATGTTGAGTGATGAGGGATGATTTAGAAGTGAGGGATGGCAATGTATTTATACGTGAAGGTAAGGGTTTGAATTTACTAAAAAAAAGTTTAAATTCCCTTCCTTCCCTCTCTCATGTGGCTGACCATGCTTGAAGGAAATGGGATGACCAAGTCTTCTCAATTTGAATTTAAATTTTGAGCTAAAAATAACTACGTAGTAGACGGTTTCAACAGAGAAGTTGGTGGGCTAAATTCTAATTATTTTTCAACTTTAGGGACCTTGAATTAAATATCCTGAAACATATTTTTAGTAGCCTTCTTCAAGTGTCAAAATTGGGCTTTTTCTTCCCCTTATCGGACGGTTTTTCAGTCCAATAACTTAGCATACATGTCCATCTTTTATCACCTTTCTTTATTAGGTCAAGTAGTCAACCCTATGCCCAAAATTGCATGGTCTTCCCATCCACATTGATAGTTTGTGCATGACTATCTTTTATTTATTTAAATCATGTCTCCAATAGCCTACCTACATAGTGAAAAATACATACATTAATAAATTAACATGAATTCATATAAAATATGCAAGAAAATAATGTAATTAAGTATAATTTCAATACTTTCTAAATTCATGTACAAAATTACTAATTAAGTAAAATCCACTTATTTCAATCATAATTACTCAAGATAAACACATTTATTAAGTAAAAAAGTGGTAAAAATATATTGAAAAACCCTATATAATTTCGAGTTTACACACCCCCAAACTTTAATCATTGCTCGTCTAGAGAAATGTTCACGCACAACACAATTTTTGCTGAAGCGATTTTGCAAAATGATAAAGTAGCCTCAATTTTCACACTTAATCATGCATCAACAAAATCATGCTCAAAAATACTTTTTATTGATAAGTAGCTTGAATGCAAATATTGTAACAGCCCGACTGAGGACCTAGTCGGAATAGTGGTGCGAGGCCACAATTCCGAAGAAGATATGTGTTTAAATGATTTTATAAGGCTTATCATGTATTTGCATGGTTGTGTGAAAATTTCATGAAGGAATTTTATTAATTAGTGAACAAATTGTCCATTAGGACTAAATTGCAAAGATTAGAAAATATGAGATTCTAGAAGGTTTAAGTATGAAATAGAATTATAAAAATTATTAGAGGTCCTTATTTAGAAATTAGACCATTATATGTTGAGATGGACAAAAATGGACATAGGAAGGAACAATATCAAGAAATAATCATTAAGGGCATTTTTGTCATTTAGTAAATTAAAGAATTAAAAGGGAAAATAAGCCAAAATCATGTCCATCTTCTTTGGCTGAAAATCACAAGGGAACCATAGCTAGGGTTTCGTCATCTTCCAAGCTTGATAGTAAGTGCATCCTAGCCCCGTTTATAATGTTCTTCGTATTTTTGAGATCCTCGTATCTCAGTTTAGTTATTTCTAACCATATTTTGAGCTAGGATTTATGTTCAAAAATTTACCCATGTGTAACATACATGTATTTTGATATTTTATGGAAGAATATATAAGTTTGAGGTAGGATAAACATCTTTTTCTAAGTGATTTTCATGAAAAATCCATAAAAGGACCAAACTGTAAAAGTTATAAAAATGGTCATATATGGGTGAAATAGTAAAAATTGAAAGTTTCTATAGTTGAGAATATGATTCAGCTAGGCTTGAAATGCAAGAAATTTGAATGAAAATCATTTTACGAGCCTAGGGGCAAAAGTCTAATTTTGAGAAAGTTTAGGGGCAAAATTGTAAAGTTTTCCAAAGTATGAATTATGAGTCAATTTAGTCAATGTAAGTATTAAACAAGTTAAATTGTTATTCTAGATCATGAAACATGAAGCCCAGACTGAAACCGAGGTAAGAACAAAGTTGTGGACTAAATTACACATCTACATCTATTTTGGAGTACCGAGGTAAGTTTGTATGAATTTAAGTTTTCATGTGTATTATCATTAAAGTACTTACTATGTTATTAATGTATATTACTTTCATGAAGATGATTAATAATGCCTTAATAAGGAAGTCAAAGAGAACAAGTAAATAGAAGTCCCGACTGAAGTCTTGGAATAACGAGGATACGTATGTCATAACATGAGACAAGGAAAGCCCGTGTAAGACCCTGTCTAAGACATTACATCGACATCAAGTAATGTAGGTCCCGTGTAAGACCATGTCTGGGACAAGGCATCGACATCAAATGTAGATCTTGTGTAAGACAATGTTTGGGACATGGCATCAGCATCGAATAAGGAAGGTCTTGTGTAAGACCATGTCTGGGACATGGCCTCGACACCATTTAAGGAAGGTCTTATGTAAGAGCATGTCTGGAACATGGCATTGACACCGTTTAAGGAAGGCCTAGTGTAAGTCCATGTCTGGCACATGGCATCGACATCAAGCTAAGGAAGCCCGTGTAAGACCATGTCTGGGATATGGCATCGGCACTAAGAGGCAATCCCATGTAAGACCATATCTGGGATATGGAATTAGCATCGAGAGACATGTTTGATGAGACTAAGTATCCTCTAGTATTTTGAGAAATTTAACGGGCAAAAGAGTAAGCATGAAAAAGTGACTAAGAGCAAAGTAAGTAAAGTTGATGATGAGATATGTTATATAAGAATGATAGATAATTCCATTCAAGTTAAGGAAGGTAAAGATTCAAGTTATTGTTTATGGTAGTTTAAGCGCTAAACTATGCAATGAGTGATATAAGTACCATGAGTAAAAACAAGTTAAGGTAACCCTAATGTGATGGGTAAGTATGAGTAAGTAAACATAAGCACTTGAGATTTATGTATTCTTGTTTCATGATGAATGAGTTTAGTTTGAGCAATTATGTTAATATGTAAGATTTCATGAAAACTTACTAAGCTATATACTTACTTTCCTCTCTTTTCTTTCTTCCTTGTAGTATCGCCAAGCTTGCTCGGGGACCAAAGACATCGGAGCTCGGATCACACTATCAATCATTATTTTGGTATAGCCAAGTTGTTTTATTTTGAGTATGGCGTGTATAGGAGTTTGATCATTTTGACTTATGTCATATTGTGAGTTGTATACTTTGCTAATATTGTATGTTCCATATCCTATTGATTAAGAGTTTTATGAATTCTACACGTGAGGTTTCAAGGGTTATTGATCATGTGTCAAAGTCTTAAAAATTTATAATATGAATGATCTAGCCTAAAAACTAACTGTGACAATGACTTGAGGCAAGCGCACCTCTCGATGTCCTAGCTGAGTCGAGAGCTTGAAGACTAATTGATTCGTCACCTACACGAAGTGTAAGTTCACCTATACTAACATCAATTTTAGATCTGGTAGTTGCTAAAAAGGGTCTTCCTAAAATTAAGGGGATACTATTGTCCTTATCCATGTCTAAAACAACAAAGTCTACTGGAATATGAATTTGTCAATTTTCACTAGTACATCTTCAATTATACCCTAGGAATTCGAATAGTCTTATCAGCTAATTGAATACTCATCCTAGTTTGTTTGGGTTTCCCTAGACCTAGTTGTTTAAACATTTTATAAGGCATAACATTTATGCTTGCCCCTAAATCAGCTAACGCGTTATTAATAGTTAAACTACCAATTAAACATGGAATTGTAAAACTTCCTCGATCTTTTAATTTTCGTGGTAGTTTGTTTTGCAACATTGCTGAGCACACTGCGTTTAATTTCACATGCGAATTTTCGTTTAACTTCTATTTATTTGTCAAAAGCTCTTTTAGAAATTTCCTTAAATCTGGCATTTGCGAAAGAGCTTCAAGAAACGATAAGTTAATATGTAATTTCCTTAAAATTTTAAGAAACTTACCAAACTGTTCATCTGAATTGTCCTTCTTCATCGCATTGGGATATGGTATACGTGGTTGGTATTCTTTAATTACCGGTTTTGGCTTTTCTTGGCTTACCTCAACCTCAACTTCACTTACCACAGGTTCTTGCCTTGGCTCAGGTTTAAAATCTACTAACCCTTTACTATTCTGAGTGGTTATGGCTTGAAGTTGCTCTTTCGAGTTAGTCTTAGTGTTACTTGGCAAGCTACCTTGTGGTTGCTCGGAGATCAGCTTAGCGAGTTGCCCTAACTCTCATTCCTTTAATCGATGCTTGTTGATTTTTAAGTGTTGTTTTGGTGTTTTGGAAACGAATTTTTGACACCGCTATGAATTTTGTCAGCATCTCTTCAAGGTTCGGCTTCTTTTCTTATGGATAGGGCTGTTGTTGGAAGTTTGGAGGAAGCTGTTGTCTCTGATTTCCTTGACCGCCCCATGAGAAATTGGGGTGGTTCCCCCAACCTAGATTATAAGAATTACTATAAGGGTTATTTTGAGATCTGAAATTATTACCCATATAGTTTATCTATTCACTTGCCATGCCAAGATTGTAGGGTAGGTACTCAAGATTCACCACACCTCCTAGGTTTGAATCAAATTGCATTACTAGGTGTACCTGCGAGGAACCAAACAAACCATCAATCTTTTTATTTAACATCTCTACCTGATTTGATAGTATGGTGACTACGTCGAGGTTGAAAACTTCGGCTGTTTTTGTTGGCCTTGTCATTGTAACTTGCCAGTGATAGTTGTTCAGTGACATCTCCTCTATAAACTCATAGGCCTCCTCAGGAGTTTTGTTATTCAGGGTTCCGCCGGCTGCTGAATCAATCAGTTGTCTCGTTGAAGGGTTCACACTGTTGTAAAAGGTTTGGACCTGTAGTCACAAGGGTAATCCATGGTGTGGGCACCTTCTTAATAGATCTTTGTATCTATCCCATGCATCGTATAGTGTTTTTAAATCCATCTGCACAAAAGAAGAGATATCATTCCTTAATTTGGCCGTTTTGGCCGATGGAAAATATTTTAATAAAATTTTTTGGTCATTTGTTCCCATGTAGTGATTGATCCTCGTGGAAGAGAATTCAGCAATTGTTTAGCTTTATTCTTCAAAGAGAAGGGAAATAACCAAAGACGGATGGCATCATCAGAAACACCATTAATTTTGAAAGTATCGCAAAATTTTAGGAAATTTGCCAAGTGATTATTTGGATCTTCATCCTGCAAACCATCACACTGAACGAATTGTTGTATCATTTGTATAGTGTTAGGTTTTAATTCAAAATTATTAGCAGCCATATAGGTCTAACAATACTTGACTCAGTTCCTGTTAAATTAGGTTTAGCATAATCATACATAGTTCGAGGAGCATGATTTTCGGCCACCTCTGGAGGTAGCGAATTATTCTCAGCCATCTCTTTGGTAGTATCAATTTCGTTCTCTTGCTCTTCTTGTATGTAGTTTAAGCTTCGCCTTATTTCTCTACGATTTCTACGAACTATACCTTCGATATCATTGTCGTAAACTAAGGGTCCTGTCGGGTTCCTTCTAGTCATAAACTAGAGGTACCTGCTAGGAACAGATAAAAAGAAATAGAAAATTAGAAAAGTAAAAATAAAATTTGATTGCAAAAAATAATATAAAATAAAATATGGCTAAAGTAATAAAAATTGAGCTTTCTTAATATTTCAGTTCCCCGGCAACGGCGCCAAAAACTTGATCATGTGTCAGAGTCTTAAAAATTTATAATATGAATGATCTAGCCTAAAACTAACTGTGGCAACGACTTAAGGCAAGCGCAACTCTCAAACAGTAGTACAGTTTAGTGGCAAGACCGGATTATCACTAATACTAACTTTCTTTTTATTCTCTAGCCTAAGAATTAAGGGAATTGTTATCTAATCTAAAATTAACTAACTATTAAGCTAAAGATGCTAAGACAAAAAGAATGGATTGGGGAAATACTTGTGGGAAAAACCAATTGACTGAGACATTATCCGAGGAAGAATCCACTTAGACTTCACTTGTTATCTAACTCTGAACCAGACGATTTATTCACTTGACTTGATCCGTAGGATTCCCTAATTTATATTAATACCTCTTTCGAGGCTACTAACGTCTAACCCTAGGTTGATTAATTAAAATCTCTTTCTAATTAAAACCCCTAGAATTGCATTAACTCGATCTATGGACTCCCATATTAGGTTTGACCCTAATCCGGTAGATTTTCGACATCCTATCTCTAGGGTTGCAATCAACTCCGCTTAACTATGCTAGATCTACTCTTAGACAGGGTCTATTCCTCCTCTGCCTAAGAGCATAAATGCTCGAATCAATATCCTAAAATATCAAAATAAGAATTAAGAACACATAGTTAAGAACAAATCAAGTATTTATCATACAGCTCAGAAAACAATAACAAGATTCGTCTTAGGTTTCATCCCCCTCAGGTATTTGAGGGGTTTAGTTCATAATCATAAAAGAATACATCTCAGAAGAAAATATAAAACAAAACATAAAGAAAACCCTAAAACCCCCTAAAGGAATTGAAGAAGAGATCCTCAGTCTTGAGTATGATTCTGGCTTCATGAGATGAATCAACTGGCTTTCTTCGAGTGAATCCCATAATTCGGCCCCCCTGGCTTGGTTCTTTAGCCTAGCTGAACGCCCCCTTGAAAGTTAGCATCTAGGGTGTTTATATAGGATTTTGGAATGTCTTTCTTTGCCTCTAAGTACCCTAATCCAAATGAAACTCTTCTTTGCTACGACAGGGACACACCCGTGTAAATCGAAGCCAAGCCATGGTTGAACCTATTAAAGAGGCACGGCCGTGTGGTCTTGAGCCCAAGCCATGTCAATTTTATAATTTAGCCCATTTTCTATGTTTTTGGCCTGTTTCTCGTTCTTTTCATCCTTGATGCTCTCCTAAGTATAAAACATGAAAACAAAGGATTAAGAGCACCTATTCCCATAATTAAAGGGATAAATCATCCAAAAGTATGCTAAATATAGGATTAAAATATGTGTATATTATAGTTTATCAGTTATGCATAGTGTATAAAGACTATGTTATGTATTGCTTGAGTTGGTATAAGTGTGTTGATGTTTCAGGGTGGCAATTGGCTTGGAAAATAGCCTCAAATTGTCCAAACGGGTAAACACACGGCCGTGTGAGACACATGGCTAGCCCCATGGGTGTGTTAAGAGGTCGTGTGTCCCCTGCACCAATTTATGAGAATATGATTCGTCACACGGGCCAACACACGGGCATGTGCCATGGCCGTGTGTTATTAAGGGTATGATGATGTCATAAACAAAGAGCTCCACGGGCAGAGGACACGGGCGTGTCTAGGCCGTGTGAAGGACACAGGTTGTAGACACGAGCGTGTGCTCAACCGTGTGAAATAAGTCAGTGTCGACCACGAGTGGAGAACACGGGCATGTCTTAGGGGCACATGGCCATGTCCCTTGGATAACATGGGCATGTGGCCCCTGTTTAGGAAAAAAATTTCAAAAAGTGCAAAAGTTTTCGGGTGAACTCTGAAATCTTTCAGATGGGTGTTTAAGGCTACATGGGCCCATAATATACATGTTATGATTAAGAAGGAAAATTTTTAAGTCGGAGCAAAATTTTATAGCCCGATAATACATGTTCAAGCAAGGTTAAGCATGGTAATGCCTCGTATCTAGTCTCGAAGTCAGAGACGGGTAAGGGGTGTTACATTTAGTGGTATCAGAGTTACGATTTAGTCGATTCTAGGACTAACGTAGCGTAAGCATGAGTCTAGCTATACATGCCATACATAAGAATATTTATATAATGATAGTGTGATTTCTCCTAACAATTTAAATTGTGTTTTTATATAGTAAATGGATCCCAAAAGAGCCATGGCAGATGATGTAGAAAGTAATGCGCCGGCTCCCGCTGAAGAGACGGTGCCAAATGAGAATGAGAACAGACCCATGACTGTAAGTCAAAAAAGAGGAGAAGAGGCTAGTGAAGCCTTCCTCTATATGATGAATGCTTGGTATACGGAGTTCGTTCGTACGAACCCGAATGCACCACCCCCTCCACCCCTGCCTATTCCTCAACCTACCCTTGTAGCCCCTCAAGTGGCAGAAGCGATAAGAAGAGAAAAGCCTCTGGTAGACTGAATTCAAAAGCAAGGAGCTGAGGAATTTCGAGCTAGTAAAGATGATGACCCGAAAAGAGCCGAGTTCTAGCTTGAAAATACCATCAGGGTATTTGATGAACTATCGTGCACACCTGAAGTGTGCATGAAATGTGTAGTTTCTCTTTTGAGAGATTCTGCTTATCAGTGGTGGAACACCCTTGTGTCGGTAGTACCAAGGGAAAGGATCACATGAGAGTTTTTCCAGGAAGAAGTACATCAGTCAAAGATTTTTTTATCAGAAAAGAAAGGAATTCTTAAAATTAAAACAATGTAAGATGACAGTAACAGAGTATGAGCGTGAGTATGTAAGGCTTAGCAAATACCCTCGAGAGTGTGTATCCACTATGGCTATTACGTGCAAGAGATTTGAGGACGGACTAAATAAAGACATTAAGTTGTTTGTTGGTGTCCTCGAGTTGAAAGAATTTGTTGTGCTAGTGGACCGGGCTTGTAAAGCCGAAGAATTGGTTAAAGAGAAAAGAAAAGATGAGATGGAGTCTCGTGAATCAAGAAAGAGATAGTGGGGTAAGTCATTTCAGTCTTCGTCCAAGAAATCGAGAGATTTTTCTACCTGATCAGCTATTTCAGCTGGGTTTTTAGGTAGAGGCAAGAGTAAACAGTACTCGGGGAACAAGGCCTAAACCACCTCAGTCGCCAGTGTTGGGGATATTCGATCTAATAGACCGAAATGCTCATAGTGCCGCAGATGTCACCCCAGTGAGTGTCATGTACATGAGAGTGCTTATTTTACATGTGGTTCCCAAGATCACTTTATTAGAGTATGTCTCGAAATGGTTGAAAAAGAGAAGGTTCATAGTGCAAGATCAGGAAGCACTAATAGAGGAAAGTAACAAAGGAACCCGAGAAGTGGGGCGAGTAGTAGGGGTACACCTTGAGAGCAGACTACAAGACCCGAGGGTCGAGCACCTGCAAGGACTTACGCCATTCGCGCTCGTGAAGAGGCATCATCTCCCGATGTAATTACGGGTACATTTTCTCTTCATTACAGTAAAGTTGTTGCCTTAATTGATCCGGGGTCTACCCATTCATATATTTGCATGAAATTAGCATCTAGCATGAGCATGCCTGTTGAGTCTACATAATTTGAGATAAAAGTGTCTAATCTACTAGGAAAAAGTGTATTAGTAGATAAAGTATGTAAAGATTGCCCATTGATTATTAGAGGTCATTATTTCAAGGCAAACCTTATGCTATTGCCATTAATGAATTCGACATTATTCTTGGTATGGACTGGTTAACCACTCATAATGTGATAGTAAATTGTGGAAAGAAATATATTGAAATGAGATGTGAAAATGGGAACACTCTTCGTGTTGAATCAGATGAGCAAGACAGATTTTTGGTAGTGATCTCTCACATGTCGGCTCAGAGGTAGGTAAGAAAAGGGTATGAGGCATATCTTGCCTTTGTGATGAATGCCAAAGAAATTGAGTTAAAGATTGAATCAGTACCGATAGTATGTGAGTACCCAGATGTTTTTCCTGAGGAATTGCTAGGATTGCCTTCGATTAGAGGTTGAATTTGGTATCGAGTTAGCTTTCGGTACTGTACCAATATCGATAGCTCTTACAGGATGGCTCCAACTGAGTTGAAGGAATTGAAGGCACAGTTGTAAGAGCTGACGGACAAAGGTTTTGCTAGACCCAATTATTCTCCTTGGGGTGCTCCGGTATTATTTTTGAAAAAGAAAGATGGCTCCATGAGATTGTGCATAGATTACCGACAGCTTAATAAAGTAACAGTGAAGAACAAGTACATATTGCTAAGGATTGATGATTTGTTTGATCAATTGAAGGGAGCCACTGTGTTCTCCAAGGTAGACTTGAGGTCGGGATACTATCAGTTGAGAGTAAAAGACTCAGATGTGCCAAAGACTTCATTTCGGACGAGGTATGGGTACTATGAATTTTTAGTCATGCCTTTTGGTTTAACTAATGCCCCGGCGGTGTTTATGGATCTAATAAACCACATCTTTCAGCCATATCTAGATAAGTTTGTGGTTGTTTTTATTAGTGATATTTCCCGAGACGAGCATGAGCATACTGAGCACTTAAGACAGTTTTACAGATTCTACGAGATAATCAGTTGTACGCCAAGTTCAGTAAAAGTGAATTTTGGCTCAAGGAAGTTGGATTTCTGGGACACATTATTTTGGGAGATGGAGTCTGAGTTGACCCAAGTAAGATCTCAGCCATTGTTGATTGGAAACCCCCAAAAAAATCTCTATGAAGTTAGAAGTTTTTTGGGCTTAGCTGGCTACTATAGTTTGTTAGTCAAGGGGTTTTCTATGATAGTGACTCCAATGACGAAATTATTACAGAAAAATGTAAAGTTTGAATGGACGGAAAAGTGCCAACAAAGTTTTGAGAAATTAAAGGCAATGTTGACTGATGTTCCAGTTCTAGTACAACCTGAGTCGGGAAAAGAATTTGTGATCTACAGTGATGCATCCTTAAATGGATTGGGCTATGTACTTATGCAAGAAGGCAAGGTGATAGCGTATGCCTCCAAAAGCCACAGGAGAAGAATTACCCGACGCATAATTTAGAGTTGGCTACTATTGTTTTTGCATTGAAGATTTGGAGACACCATTTGTATGGTGAAAAATGTCAGATATTCAACGATCACAAAAGTTTAAAGTATTTGATGACTCAAAAGGAATTGAATTTAAGGCAACGGTGATGGTTAGAGTTGATAAAAGATTATGAGTTGGTCATTGATTACCATTCGGGGAAGGCGAACGTAGTCGCTGACACTTTAAGTAAAAAATCCTTATTTACTTTGAGAGCTATGAATACACAAATGGCTTTGTCTGATGACGGTTCTATTTTAGCTGAGTTTAGGGCTAGACCAATGTTTCTCCAAGAGATCTATAAGGCTCAGAAAGGTGACATTGAATTGCAAGCCAAAAGAGTACAATGCGAGTCAGGGGTTGAGTCTGATTTTCAGATCAATTCAAATAGATTTATAATGTTCAGGGACCGAGTATGTGTACTAAGGAACGATGAGCTCATTCGTAAATTTTTGCATGAGGCACATAGCAGATGCTTATCTGTACATCCAGGTAGCACCAAGATGTATAATGATTTGAAGAAATGGTACTGGTTGCCGAGTATAAGAAAGATATTTCTGAGTTTGTTTCAAGATGCTTGATTTGTCAGCAAGTAAAGGCCTAATACCAAGTACCTTCGGGTTTGCTTCAACATATTATGGTACCCGAGTGGAAGTGGGATCGAGTTACCATGGATTTTGTAACGGGTTTGTCGTAGACACCGAGTAAGAAATATGCTGTATAGGTTGTAGTCGATAGACTTACGAAGTCAGCCTATTTCATACCTGTACGAGTTGACTACTCCCTTGATAAGTTGGCAAACTTGTACATTTTAGAAATAGTAAGGCTTCATGGAGCGCCGTTATCAATTATATCGGATAGAGATCCGAGATTTATGTCCAGATTTTGGAAAAAGTTGCAGGCCCTGGGCACATAGTTGAATTTTAGTATGGTTTTTTGCCCCCAAACCGATGGACAGTCGAAGAAGGTAATACAAATACTTGAAGATATGGTATGGTGTTGTATTCTTGAGTTTCAGAGAAGCTGGGAGAAATACCTACCTTTGGTAGAATTTGCCTATAATAATAGTTTTCAGTCAAGTTTGAAAATGGTGCCTTATGAGGCTTTATATGGGCGTAAATGTTGAACGCCTTTATACTGGACTGAGCTTAAAGAAAACTAGATTCACGGGGTTGACTTGGTTAGAAAAACTGAAGAAAAAGTAAATGTGATTCGAGATTGCTTAAAAGCTGCTTTTGATAGACAAAAATCCTACTCGAATTTAAAAAGGAAAGAGATTGAGTATCAAGTCGGTGATAGAGTATTCTAAAAGTGTCACCACGGAGAAAAGTTCTTAGATTCGGCCGGAAAGGAAAATTTAGTCCGCGTTTCATCAGACCGTATGAGATCACCGAGAGCATAGGGCCGGTACCCTATCGATTGGCTTTTCCGTCTGAGTTAGAAAAGATTCATGATGTATTTCATGTGTCTATGTTACGACGCTACCGATCAGACCCTTCACATGTGATTACACCGACAGAGGTTGAGATACAACCCGACATGACTTATGGTGAGGAACCAGTTAAGATTCTAGCTTGGGAAGTAAAGCAATTAAGAAATAAAAGTATATCTCTTTTGAAAGCTTATGGCAGAGACATGAGGTAGAAGAGGATACATGGGAGCCCGAGAAGGCTACGAGGAGTCAGTACCCAAACCTTTTTGTCGGTAAGATTTTTGGGGATGAAAATCCTAAGGGGAGAGAATTGTAATAGCCCGACTTAGGGCCTAGTCAGAATAGTGGTGCAAGACCATAAATCCGAAGAAGAAATATGTATTTAAATTATTTTATAAGGCTTATGAGATATTTGCATGGTTGAGTGAAAATTTCATGAAGGAATTTAATTAATTAGTAAACAAATTGTCCATTAGGACTAAATTGCAAGGATTTGAAAGATTCTAGAAGGTTTAAGTATGAAATAGAATTATAAAAATTATTAGAGGTCCTTTTTTAGCAATTAGACCATTATATGTTAAGATGGACAAAAATGGACATAGGAAGGAAAAATCTCAAGAAATAATCATTAAGGGCATTTTTGTCATTTGGTAAATTAAAGAATTAAAAGGGAAAAATAAGCCAAAATCATGTCCATCTTCTTCCTTCTTGGCTGAAAATCACAAGGGAACCATAGCTAGGGTTTTTTCATCTTCCAGGCTTGATAGTAAGTGCATCCTAGCCCCATTTTTAATGTTCTTCGTATTTTTGAGATCCTTCTAGCTCGATTTAGCTATTTCTAGCCATATTTTGAGCTAGGGTTTATGTTAAAAAATTTACCCATGTGTGACATGCATGTATTTTGATATTTTATGGAAGAATATGTAAGTTTGAGGTAGGGTAAACATCTTTTTCTAAGTGATTTTCATTAAAAATCCATAAAAGGACCAAATTGTAAAAGTTATAAAAATGGTCATATATGGGTGAAATAGTAAAAATTGAAAGTTTCTATAATTGAGAATATGATTCGGCTAGGCTTGAAATGCAAGAAAGTTGAATGAAAATCATTTTACGAGCCTAGGGGCAAAAGTGTAATTTTGAGAACCAAAGTATAAATTATGAGTCAATTTAGTCAATGTAAGTTGTACAACCCCAATTTTGCCTGGGCCTACAAGCCCATTTTACATCAGTAAACCAACAAACCCCAAGCCCAACAAAGACCCTAAACTAATTAAATTCATACCCAAAATATAACCCAAATTTAAGCCCCAGACCCGGTTACAAAATCAAATAACCCAATGACCAAGCCCAATACCCAAAAAAACCCACTAATGACCCAACCCACTTACAATAACCTAAACCCTAGCCCATTTCAGAAAATTAAACAAAAAAAAAGACACACAAGTAGCAAACCCTAGGTGCGCCGCATCTAGGGCATCTGACTTCTGACCCCTAACATTCTAATGCCGCCTGCAGCCACCGGCCACCGCCTCGTCACATCTCCACCGCCCACTCCACTTGGACCTGCAAACAATAAAAGGAGAAATGACATAAAGCATTTGTAAATGGCTATATAAGCCGTGCTAAATCGATTGTAAAAAGGGGGCTTCTTCTGCTTTTTTTTCTTTTAATCATCAATGCAAAAACAGATGAACTTCAATTAGAGAATCAATCACAACCAAAAATAGAAAAAAATACTAATAAGAATAAGCAATCAGAATTTCAAAGGAGACAAAATCAGTGAACAAAAACACCAAAAAAATTGAATCGGAAGCCCAAGGTATTTTTTATTTTTTATTTTCTTCCTTATTTACGAATCAGAGAGAAAAAAAAAATCAGAGAATTTTTTTCTAGCAAGCAGCTCAAATGAATTTTTTTATGAGATTTAGGCCTTATATAGCCCCTTAAAACGACGTCATTTTGGGGTTGGCTTTTAACCCCCCAAAATGACGTCGTTTCACTTGGTCCGACCCGAACTCGACCCACTCCAGGTAGGATCCGTGTGTTTTTTAACCAGAGGGGGAAATTGCACAATCAGCCCTTCCGCATTTTTGGTTTTTTCAAATTAAGTTTTCAGTATTCGCACATTGGCCCTGAATTTTTGCACAATTTTCAATTTGGTTTTCCTCGCTGTTACGCGTTTTGGCCAAAAGGATTTATTGCGTGCATGGTCCCCCTATTTCCTCCGCGTGTGCAAATTGGTCATTTTCTTTTATTCTTGCTTCAAATTGACCCTGAAATTTCATTTTATTTACAAATTGACCCCCATAGCTTGTTTGATTTATAATTTAACCCCCCACAACACCCATTTTACCAAAATTGACCCCTTCCATTCTGTTTTAAGTTCAATTTGGCCCATTTTCTATATTATTTCATAATTTTTATTTGATCTTGCAATCATTTTTTTTTCTTTATTGTACTATTGTTTGTTTATTACATTATTACTAATATTATTACCATATTTTTATGTACATATATATTATTACCTATTATGTTATTGTTGGTATTACACTATTACTAATATTATATTATCATTATATATATATATATATTATTACTATGTTATTATTATTGTATTATCGTTATTGCTAGATTATTATTATTACTATTATATCTATGCACATATATATTATATTACTATATTATTACTATTATTATATTACTATTATTGCTATCAATAATATTCTATTTATTGCTTGTTATTTTCATTATCTATTTCATCATTGCATTATCATTATCGCTATTAATATTATACTATTTTCATATATATGTAAATATCTCACTTATTTTATGTATATTACCTTTTTTTTATATATATATATATATATATCCCATATTACTACTATCATTATATTATTTCTCAATATGCATATATTTTACCTATTTTGTATATATTCCCACCATTATTATTATTCATTATTTGTTATTGTCAATATCCTCATCATTCGTCTCACTAATCCTTCCCGACATTTCAATTTTTATAACGACCAATATTCCGTATTAGCGATTCGAGAGAATCAAGCCCTAACTTACTGGGTTCCGATTTTTCTCGTTTAAGCTAAACAACGAAATGTCCCTTTTAAAATTGCAATTCAAATTTTAAACAAAACACTTAATCTAAGAAATTCGAAATGTCGCGCCCTAACTTACTGGACTCGACGTCTAGATACTTCGAGATAAGTTTCTTTTTCTTCTAAAATAGAGGCAATATCCCTAATTCAAATTTTCGGGAAAACGAGCCCTAACTTATCGGGTTCTGGTTTCTCGCTCGACAAATGACGGGAGATCCTCTTCAAAAATAAAACCAAGTTTTAAAAGGCGAGCTTAGTTTCGGGAGTCTATAGTATTGCGCCCTAACTTACTGGACATGATGCTTTATCTCTTCGAAAATAAGAGAGTCTTAACGTCTCTTCCGATCCCTTCAAGTTTTAGAAATAAAAAGTATCTATTTTGAATCATTTCAAAGTTTTCAACATTAGGACATCGATCAATCAATTTGGTACCAATTTTGGGCGTATCGAGGGTGCTAACCCTTCCTCATGCGTAACCGACTCCCAAACTTGTTTTCTGGATTTCGTAGACCAAAATCGTTGCTTTGATAAATCAAACTACTTATTAAAAACAACTATTTTACGAGGTGACCCGATCACACCTCATCAGAAAAAGATTGGTGGCGACTCTCTTCTTTTTTGTTTTCAAAACCCAAGTCGACCGCGTTGTTTCCTGTTTTATCAAAAAATGGTTACGACAGCTTGGCGACTCCACTGGGGAACTTCGAGTCAGGCCATAGATTGATTGATTTTTGTCCTTTTGACTAAAATTGGAAAATGGTTTGAAAAATCATGCTTCTTTTAATGCACTTTCAATTTTGGGTCTCGTAAATACTTTGGCATTGCATTGCATGACCGTTGTGGTCACACCCTTTAAGTGGAAGCGAGAAGCTATGCCTTCGTGAGGTTTTCACCTCCGCATGGGCTAGTGAACTGCTTTTGGGATACATCCGTACCTATGTCTTCGTGAAGTTTTCACTTTCGCATGGCCATAGGGTAATGTATTCCCCTAAACTGAACTCGGTCTATATGAGCCTATAATGGGTGAGGATCGAGGAATCTGCTGGTTCAGGTACCTTTACTCTAGAATCGAACCCCCATATAGTAAGCCTTAAGAGCCCACCTTAGGTAGAACAATTCCAAACCCCTAGCGTTCACCCAGATAGGTACTCTATTTTATTTATTTCTCTTGTGCTAACGTGTTTCTTTTATTTTCATTGCATTACATCGCATCATCTTAGAAAGGAGGTGTTGATTCATATTCGATTGTTAAATAAAAGAGTTTGTCATAAGGAAATGTGTTACTTGATAAAGTGAATTATAATGCGGTCGTTCGAACATAGTCTAGGTAAACAACGAGAAAGGGCTGATAGCCCACAGAAGAATACAAGACTTTGCCCGTGGATTCAAGCCGACAAGGATTATTCGAGAGTCATCATAAAAAAATTATAAACTTCACAGAGGATAAGTGAGTGAAGAGGTACGGCCTGGACCAAGCAACAAGGAGCTAAAAAAGGCATCTATTGAGGAAGTCCACGGGGCACGACCATGACATCCGGATATGAAGTAAAGAATTGGTGTTTTCACCTGGACTATGAGGATAAAGCCGTATATGCAATCCATTTTATGTAAAGAGACGTATTTTCTAGAAAAGTTCTTCTAATGGAATTGAATTCATAATCAATGCCTCTCTTTCTTTTTGCATTCGTTCCATGCATTTGCATTGCATTTCATGCATTTGCATTACATCATATCACGTGCATTAAAATTCATAGAAGGACCCTAATTAGGTGAAATTATTTCAGTTAACCTAGAAGACATGGAACAAAAATTGGAGAGAATAGAGAAAATACAAATACAAATGCAAGAGCAATTGACCAAAATTCAACAAGAGATGCAAAAACAAATGTTTGAATTCTAAAGGAATATGATAGGCCAGTTAACCCAATTACTAGCCGGAAGACTTGAAAGGACTAGCCCATTGGTCAACAGTATCCCGACTCAACCAGACGCACAGTCACATGGGATACCTGTCATTATCGAGCCCCAATGTCAGACTGATACCTCGGCCTTATTGAATTTCCCGATGGGCTCATGCTTTAACCCTGAGGATGATCGTGCCAAACCGATTGTTCAGGCAGAGACAAAGGAAAGGAGAGAGCGGACTTTGAAGGCCCTGAAGAAGAAGGAAAAGGAAGTGGGTAGTACGAGTACATATGACAAGGTCCATTTGGAGCTGATTACAGCAGGCCAGCTAAGGATGGCGACTACCAGCCATCAAGGCCCCCTAGGCAGGATTCCAGCTCAAAGCCTAACATTGGAAGACCCCAGTTCACTTCTATTCCCATGACATATAGGGAGTTATACTAGAACTTATTTGATATGCATGTTGTAGCTCCTTATAACACGAAATTGATACAACCTCCATACCCAGAATGGTACGACCCAAATGCCCAATGTGAGTACCACGCGGGGATCACAGACCATTCAATAGAAAATTACCTTACTTTTAAGAAATTGGTGGAAAATTTCATCAGCATGGGTATTGTGAAGTTCGATGACGAAGTAGTGATAATTAAAAGCGGGGGCAGGAGAGTTGCATTCCCTTGAATAAGTCATCAGAAGCCTAGAAATCGGGAGATCAGAAAACCAATGGTATACTCGAAGAGAGAACCGAGGAATAAAAGTTTTTCGAGCATCTTCCTTTATGTACTTGGGAGTGTTTTGAACAATGAGACTGTGGAAGAAACATGTATTTTTAAAGCTAATCTAGAGTAATGTGCAAAACACACTTGTTGCTTTAGGCCTAGAAGCAATAAGAGTCCTTTTTGCGAAATAGGCTTGTGTCCAGAATTTTTATTTCAGTAAAATGCATCTTTCTAAGTAAATATTTTCATTCCTTACATTTCATACTGAACATTTTTTATTCATGACCATATCATACGAATAATCTCTTTAGAATCATTTATTCTTTGGATTTTCTGCCTTTTCACCCACAATGGGTTCCTAGATATCAATGACATGAGCAACGCTATTACTGACTCTCTTTTTAGTAAGATATGTGTCTAGAGGGATTAAGGACTTTGGAGATGACATAAATTACAACTTATTTCCCAATTTGTTAAGAATGGTAGATCCTACCTTACAAAGGAGATGAAGATGGAAGCTTAGCTCACTGCAGGAGTAAGGCAGGGCATATCATTGAGTTATCTCCAAGAATTCAAAGATGTTTTTGCACGGTCACGTTAAGACACGCCTGGGCTATTGAGGCATGAGTATGCCATCAAAGTGAAGGAAATCCTAGAAGAAGTCCATAAGGGTATTTGAAAATCACATGCTGATAATCCTACAGTAGTCAAGCTAATCGCCAGAAAAGGAAAGTTGCATCAGTTATGCCGTAAAAGCCAGATGGATGAATTCAGGACTTATGCGACTCCTCTATTTCTTCACAGATTCTCTATAAATGGGGCATGGATGTTATCAAGCCAGTCTCCTTAAAAGCTTTTAGCCAACATCGATTCATATTCATGGTTGTTGGTTACCTCACTGAGCGGGTGAAGGTCACTTCATATGCCAAAATTACAAAGTCGGCAGTCATCAAATTCAAATTCAAATCTAAAAAAAAAGGTGCCAATAAAGAATGTCAGAAATGAACATAATTGCACAATGTCAAAGATTTACAGTCTGTTCAAAGATCAGACACCATTCAATACAGAAAGGCAACAAAAAAATTCAAATTTTTTTTAAAAAATGACTGAAACTTGTAAAAGTTGGCATAGAGAAGTTACCATTTACCCTCTAGGTTTCTTGAACATTGGCCAGGACTTTTACCGGGGCATCTTTCCCATTGGTTTATGAAAGGGAAACAATTGCTGGAAGATAAGATTCATTTTCCCCAAGCTTGGATTGAAATAGATGAAGCAGAATGCCTCCAATAAGCTTGATTGAAAGTATTCATCACGGTCGAATTTACCAAAAATGGATGATACGGGCTTATGACAAAAAGGTTCGCTCAAGAGAATTTCAGGAAGAGGACCTAGCATTAAAAAAGATTCTTCTTATCCAAAAAAACTCCAAAGAAAAAAGTAAATGCCTTATACAGCAAAGAAGGCCTGTTCTAGGGAAAAATAGATGTTAACCAAGATGGATGGCAAGGACCTGCCCAATCCGGTGAGTTCAGATTCAATAAAAAAGTTTTCCAAAAAAAAAAAAAACACAAAAAACACAAAAAAACACGAAAAATGAAAAGAAAATAGAAAAAAGAAAAAAGAAGAGGCCAAGGTGAAAACCCGCAAAGGGCGCTTTGAGACCAAAGGGTATTTGAGTTGAAAACCTGAGAAGGGCAGCTCAAAATTTTGATCGAAAGTAGGGCACACAGTAGTCTTGCTACACTCGAAGAAGTATGTTACGTCTTGGGGCATCGACAAAGTACTCTGGATCCCCTAAACACATATTGAGCTTAAAATGGTCCTCAAGAAGTTGGAATAGAAGCTCAGGCTGCGATATCTAGGGCACCTAGTTTTCATTTTACCCATTTTTGTTATTTGTGTTTATTCATTTCAAAGTACACTACCAATAAATTTTCTTCTTCATTGCATTTGCTAGCTGTGTTCAACTTGTTTGTTTTGAGCTATACTCACAATAATTTCCATTTCGTCCATTGTTGTGATCTTTTTCAAGCATTTGACATTGAAATAATGATTAATGGACTAATAATACTTTCATAAAAGGAGTTTCGTATATTACTCTAGAAGCTTCTGAATAATACAAGGACCTGAAACAGGACGATTGTTTAGAATTCACCAAGCTTAAGGTTTGGAAATATTGGAGAAAGATGATTATCTCTTTGGACCTTTTATTGGTTGAACAAAAAGGCAAGGCATTTCATCGGTAATACCACCTTGACAAATAACGAGCAATGTCAATCCAACTGTACAAGGGGATCATTCTCGGGAAAAGAAAAACGATACTCTGCATTCATGCACATATCAGGCATGTACATCTAGTCATGACACCCAGAGAATGGAAGGTGTAGTAAACCAAATTGATTGAATAAGTTACGAATTCTATACCCCTGAGTCATAGTGGGATGGTTGAGATGATAGAAACTATACCTCAGAGTTGCAGTAGGATGGATGGGAGGAAACAAACGTTATTCTCCTGAAGTTGCAGTGAGAGGTACAAACTTTATGTCCCAGAAGGTACAGTGGAAAGGACTCTGAAATTACAGCGAGGAAAGCTTGTTGAGCATAATATGATCGTTTCTTTGGGTTTTCTATCAAAGATACTAGCTGAACGAGAAAACATGATAACGCATCATTGATAGAACGTTAATGAAATAAGAGCAATGATGACCTTAAGCATTTAAAAAAGGCTCATTTCATTTTGCATTCATACATCATCATTCAAAGCACGTTTAGTTAGGAGCATTCGACTCATTGCATCCTAATCATCATAAAAAGACCATTCTCATGACATTCTGTATTCATGCAAATATCGTCCAGTGCATCCTAATCATTATACATTTAACAAAGGATCATTCTCATGACATTCTGCATTCATGCAAATGTCATCCATTTTTATTTAGTTAGGAGCATTCGATTCATTCTGATCATTGCATCCTAATCATTGTAAAAAGACCATTCTCATGGCATTCTACATTCATGAAAGTGTCGTCTATAACACATGTAGTTAGGAGGCTTTGAGTCATTCTGATCATAGCATCCTCATTCTTTGCATAAGCATAAGCACATAAAATTAATTCTATAGGACAGGTTCCACAAAGAACGGTGTAGCGATATCGAAGTTCAGATTTTGTTCCCTCGAGATGGTAGTGGAGCAGACTAGAGATTGAAGTATTCCTAAAGATAGTAAGGAAGCAAATTGGAAAGTTCAGATTTTGTTCCCTAGAGATGATAGTGGAGCAGACTGAAGATTGAAGTCTTCCTGAAGATAGTAAGGAAACAAATTGGAAAGTTCAGATTTTGTTCCCTAGAGATGATAGTAGAGTAGACTGAAGATTGAAGTCTTCCTGAAGATAGTAAGGAAGCAAATTGGAAAGTTCAGATTTTGTTCCCTAGTGGAGTAGACTGAAGATTGAAGTCTTCTTAAAGATAGTAAGGAAGCAAATTGGAAAGTTCATATTTTTGTTCCCTAGAGATGATAGTAGAGTAGACTAAATATTGAAGTCTCCCTGAGATAGTAAGGAAGCAAATTAGAAAGTTCAGAATTCTTATTTCCTCGAAGTTCCCGTGGAGTAGGTTGAGATTACAAATCCCATCTCCCTGAGTTAACAACGAGGATAAATCCTTATTTCTTTGAAATTTCAGTAGAGAAGATGGAGATTACGAATTTCTTCTCCCTGAATTCTTATTTTCTTGAAGTTCCCATGGAGTAGGTTGAGATTACAAATCCCATCTCCCTGAGTTAACAATGAGGTTGAGATTACAAATTCCATCTTCCTGAGTTTACAGTGAGCAGATCGAAGATAGCAAGTCTGGCGTTCCTGATGTTGCAGGGAGCAGATTGAAAATAACAGATTTGGCAGTCCTGATGTTATAGGGAGCAGATTGAATATGGCAGATATTGTCTCCTTGAGTTTGCAGTGGAGCAGATTGAAGATAGCAAGTCTGGCGTTCCTGATGTTGCAGGGAGCAGATTGAAGATAGCAAGTCTGGCGTTCCTGATGTTGCAGGGAGCAGATTGAAGATAGCAAGTCTGGCGTTCCTGATGTTGCAGGGAGCAGATTGAAAATAACCAATTTGGCGTTCCAGATGTTGCAGGGAGCAAATTGAAAATAACAGATTTGGCGTTCCTGATGTTGCAGGAAGCAGATTGGCGATGGCAAATCTTGTCTCCTTGATGTTGCAGGGAACAGATTGAAAATAATAGATTTGGCGTTCCTGATGTTGCAGGGAGCAGATTGAAAATAACAGATTTGGCGTTCCTGATGTTGCAGGAAGCAAATTGAAGATGGAAGATCTTGTCTCCCCAAGTTTGAAGTAGAGTAGATCGAAGATGGCAAGTCTGGCGTTCCTGATGTTGCAGGGAGCAGATTGGAGATAGCAAGTCTGGCATTCCTGATGTTGAAGGGAGCAGATTGAAGATAGCAGGAGCAGATCGAAGTAGCAGATTAAAATGAAGGATCTTTTACCTCTGAAGTTGCAGCAGATCGAAGTGTACGGCGGCCGGCGACGACGGAGGCACAGTGGAGTCGCTGCGACAAACTACCGAAAACCCTCGCCAGACCTGGGCCCTGCAGAGAGAAAGAAAGAATCAGAGAATTTTTTTTAGCAAGCAGCTCAAATGAATTTTTTTCTGAGATTTAGGCCTTATATAGCCCCTTAAAACGACGTCGTTTTGAGGTTGACTTTTAACCCCCAAAATGACGTCGTTTCACCTGGTCCGACCCGAACTCGACCCGCTCTAGGTAGGATCCGCGTGTGTTTTAACCAGAAGGGGAAATTGCGCAATCAGCCCTTCCGCACTTTTGGTTTTTTCAAATTAAGTTTTCAGTATTCGCACATTGGCCCTGAATTTTTGCACGGTTTTCAATTTGGTTTCCCTCGCTGTTACGCGTTTTGGCCAAAAGGATTTATTGCGTGCATGGTCCCCCTATTTCCTCCGCGTGTGCAAATTGGTCCTTTTCTTTTATTCTTGCTTCAAATTGACCTTGAAACTTTGTTTTATTTACAAATTAACCCCTATAGCTTGTTTGATTTATAATTTAACCCCCCACAGCACCCATTTTACCAAAATTGACCTCTTCCATTCTGTTTTAAGTTCAATTTGGCCCATTTGCTATATTATTTCATAATTTTTATTTGATCTTACAATCATTTTTTTTCTTTATTGTACTATTGTTTGTTTATTACATTATTACTAATATTATTACCATATTTTTATGTACAAATATATTATTACCTATTATATTACTGTTGGTATTACACTATTACTAATATTATATTATCATTTTATATATATATATTATTACTATGTTATTATTATTGTATTACCGTTATTTCTAGATTATTATTATTACTATTATATCTATGCATATATATATTATATTACTATATTATTACTATTATTATATTACTATTATTGCTATCACTACAAAGAAAAGCAGACTTTTAGCGGCATTTTTTGGACATTTAGCGGCGTTTATAAGCATACAAAAAGTATTTTATGCTTTTCAAGCGCCACAAAAACGCCGCTAATACTATCATGGAAATTTTTGCGGCGTTTATGCTTAAAAACGCCGTTAAAGATCTCGATCAGTGGCGTTTGTTATAAAAGCCGCTAAAAGTCGGAGGCCATTAGCGGCTTACCGGAAAAATGCCGCCAAAAGTCGGGGCCTTTAGCGGCGTTAAAAAACGCTAAAGTCAAGGCCTTTAGCGGCGCTTTACCACTAAAAACGCCACTAAAGTCGGGGCTTTAGCGGCGCCTTCAAAAACGCCGCTAAAGTCGGGGCTTTTAGCGGCTTTACCCCAAACGCTAAAAGTCGGGGCTTTAGCGGCTTTACCCCAAAAACGCCATTAAAAGTCGGGGCTTTAGCGGCGCTTTCTAAAAATGCCATAAAAATTGAGATTTAGCGGTAGCTTTTCTACAAACGCCGCTAAAATTCTTGAGATTTAGCGCTTTTCTACAAACGCCGCTAATTTGTCTGATTTAAAAAATAAAATTTTTCAATATTATACCCTCCCGCACTAAAACCAACCAATAACGGTATATAATTTCAGCATAAAACAACAAATTTAGCATAAAAATCACACGAATTACATTAATTCTAAATGATAATTGAAATTTAATAAATTAAATGAATGATAACTGAAAATATTGTTTAAATGTAATAATGTCAAAACTTCTTACAACGAAAAATTAAATGTCTAAGATGGCGGTTTCTGCGACTGCTGAAACATCTGCATCATATGCTGAAGCTGGTGCTGGAGCTCTTCGTATTTTCTGTTTTGCTCTGCTAGCATCGATGCTGCCTCTGCCTCCCTCGCATTGCAGTGCCTCTCTCTTCTTCTTCTTGCCTCCCTTGCTTATGCTGCTTCGCTTCGCATCCGCTCTAAGTATTCTTTGGAGTTCTTCATATTTTCTTTGAACATCGGCAATTTGCTGCCTCTGCTCAACCGTGCTCTCTTGCATCTGAGCAATCTGGTTTTGTAGCCTTTGAACTTCAGCACGAGATTGCCCCCCGGAAGGCATGTACTGCTGGGAGGCGGATCCAAAATATTGGGTCGGGGTAACTCCAGATCCTTTAATTCGAACCCGACCATACCTTTCAAGACCAAAAACATCAGTGATAATTCTATTAATAATACACTAAAGATTAGCAGAACTATCAGTTGAAGCAGTCGTACCTTTCAGGACCCAAAACATCTGTAATAATTCTGTTATCAATCTCCTCAAGATTAACAGAACTATCGATCAAGCGGACCACTTCATACTCCGCCTTCTTCTCCTTTAGTTTATCCTAATAAATCAATGAAAGAGTTAGAAACGAAATATATAAATAAGAAATAATGCAACATAATTTAACATTATAAATTTAAAACTATAAACGATGAATTAAACTATTATAATTAAACGATAGAAATATTTATAAAAATAAAATTTTATTAAGTAAATATACCAAAATTTCGCACTTTGGATGTCATCGGAGATCCATCCTTCTTTCTATACGTAATGTCAAAAAGTCAACGCATCCAACTTTTGACCAAATAAGTTTCCTACATTTTACCATAAAAATATAATTTAATAGTATAAAGTAATTAATATTTGATAGAATTAATAAATTATATTACCTCAAGGCGTCACTACACAAGCAAAACTTCTAGAACCCGCTGTGTGCGTGAATTTTTGTTTACATCACGCTTATCCCAACTCGCTCACGGTCCTACATAATGCAATTTGAATTATATATATAGTAAATACTATAAACCAAATAATTTATACGATTTTAGATGTACGTAATACCTCTCCTTTTTTTGAATTCCAAAATCTAACTTGATCTTCCCATTGGTACCTCAACATTCCCGGTGGAACATTTCTTAATTTTTCGTCGAGGCTTATCTCTTTCTTGAAATATTGTTTTTTGAGGGTGCTTTTATTGTCTCTCCATTTTTTACCCAATGTCTTCTTAACATAGTCATCAGAGACCTCTAAATTAAATCTACCCTGAAGAAAAAAAAGTATAAAAAGTTAATATAAATGAAAATTAAATTAAAGTATTATAAATTACATTCACGTTTTATTACCTTAATATTTTCAAGGGCACGATTTTGTTGGCATCGGGCATGTGATGCCATGATTAAGTAGTTAATGGGCAACATATTGGAATTTCGTGCTAAAATGCCCAAATAGCCTCCTAACAGTCGAGCTTCAGATCCAACAGGCTGGCCATCATTGTTTCTCCTTACTTTAACACGATCGTTAGGCTCTAAGTCGTATAAATCTTGAAGTAATGTACGTCCCCGACCTTTATGCGTCCCACCACCTTCAAATTGAAAATAATATATTATTATATTAAAATTAAAAATGAATCAATAATAAAATTCAACATGCATGTAAAATAAACTTAACATTACTTTGAAATTCTCCAGGCTCGTCATCTATGTCCGGCAGAGTAGAAGATCCAACAATTGTTTGTTGTTCACTACTATTAGCTTCTTCTGGATTTGGAGTTTCGCGGACAATATTTAAATCTAGTAATCGTCTTCTAGACATTTTTCTGCAGTACACATGAAAATTATATAACATGACCAACATAAAAATTATATTATTACATATAAATAATAAATCGTTAAATCTTACTACATCATATTTCGTAAATATCTTCGCCCACATCCTGACGAACCCATTGAAATTGTTGACTAGTACTAGGGATATTTTCAGTTAAGTCTTGTTCTGGAAAAGGCAAAGTTTCTGATCTTTCGACTATGTCATCTCTACTACCACCGCTAACGTCGAAGAAGTCTCTAAGGGTGTTTCGAAGTACAACGTACCAACCCTTATCAGTTGGATCTTCCGAGTAAAAAACTTGTTTAACTTGAGAAGAAAACACATACGGCTCGTCCATCAGTTGTTCTCCGGTGTGAATTAATCGAGAGAAATTCACCATTGTAAAACCATATTGATCATTTTTAATTCAACGAGCCGTATTCACATCAGCCCAATCACCTCGAAATAGGACAACTTTGCATTTACCGTAATAATCCAACTCAATGATGTCAGTAATAAGTCCGAAATATTCCAAATTCCCCTCGACCGGATTACTGTCCCTAGCACTAGCATAACTTGTAATCGAAGAATTAACAACAATTCCGTAATTTTGAGTTCTCCTCAATCTCTCACGATACGTTGTATGAAATCAGATCCGTTGATGAGGAAGCCACTATATCTTTTAACTATTCTGTTTGGACCTTGTGAAAGCCATTTAACGTCGTCATTTACTTCATTCCGACTCAAACCTATTCACCGAAAGTAAATCGAGTAATTATGAATATTATGAGAAAATATTGTTACTTGTCAATGAAAATTTAAATTGCATACCATTTGGCTTAACCATTCATGGAATGATTCTGCGAACAACTTACTAATTTCTCATCGATTTAATCTTGAGATCGTGAGCGAGCTCTCAATATTTGTTTGTCTTGACTACGAAAAAAAAAGGTTTGACTTTGTTAGAAGACAAACAAATCATAATTGATGAGTATTTATCAAATTGTAGAACGTACTTAGAAATTGAGCCATTGAATCGTGATGAAAAGAACGTGTCGATGTGCTTGGACCCACGATCTATCATCTAATTACGTAATTTCGACTCTGTCGATCGGTTCTCGAAACTTTGAAATAAATAAGTTTCACCAAATTATGATCTGTGAGCCCAACATTTCTACTTGGTACATTCATTCTTGTTTCAACATCTTCCAAATACCTCGAGCAGAAAGTCATACATTCCTCGCCAAGTATCCTCGGCAATTGATCCTTTCGGATAACGCTTATTGCGGCGAGATGACTTCAATTTGGAAAGGAACCTAAACACGATATACAACATTATCAAAAGTTGGAAATAAAGGCATTTAGTGAATGAAGGAATATTTTGCAAATAAAGTAAGACCTTTCAATGGGATACATCCATCGATAGAAAAGCAGGTCCACCAAGAATTGCTTCACGCGGAGATGAATTAACAAGTGCACCATGATAGTGAAGAAGGAAGGCGGAATATCTTCTCCAGATTGCATAAAGTTAATGCGGCTCGATCTTGCGATCTCTCAAGTTCTTAAACATTCAAAACTTTACCACAAATGACTTTCATTATATTTGATAGTTCAATTACGAGAGCCGTCACCTTTTTCGACATACAACACCATAAAGCAAGCTGGCGATAAGTCTTGCATCAATATGTGATAGTCATGCGATTTTAAGCCATATAATCTTGATCCTTAAGACTCACACATCGCGATATATTTGATGCATACGCATCCGGACCTTTATATCCTTCAACACCGCATGAATACTTCTTTCTCCGTCTTGACATTGAAAAAAATTACAGTGACAATCGATATTTCATATTCGGAAGTGCTCGGGGATGAAGCTCACACCAATTCCCATGTGGACTAAATCAAGTCTACTCGAAGATTATCTTCGATTTTCCATCGACATTCAAAATAGTCCCAATGATGTTCTCGCAGACATTTTCTCTATATGCATGACATCAAGGTTATGGCGTAAAAGTCGATGCTCCCAATAAGGCAACTCGAAAAAATACTTCTTTTTTCCACAAGTCACCTCATTAGGATCATCCTCTTCATCGATTCATCATCGATTCATCCCTAGATCCTCTTTTTCTATGCGGGTTTGCGGTTGATTCATCTTCCCATAAATGAAATTCATATCTTTCAACATTAACAATATTTGGATCCACCGGTCTGCGAAGGAGCTGATCTAAACTCTTCAGTACCATCAAATTGAGCACTCTGAAATCTAAATGTATGATTTTCGGTAACCACCGACGATGCCCCATGTAAGAAAACTTCTTCCCATTATATAACCATTGCGAACATGTTTGCGCAGCACAACACGGACAAGCATAACGTCCCTTGGTACTCCAACCAGATAAATTAGCATAAGCCGAAAAGTCGTTAATAGTCCACATTAATGCCGCACGTAAATTAAAGTTCTCTTTTCTCATTGCATCGAATGTCTAAACACCAGCCCATAGTTGTTTTAACTCGTCAACAAGTGGCTGCAAATAGACGTCAATATCATTCCCCGGCCCTTTCTCTCCAGGTATAATCATAGATAAGATAAAAGAAGATTGTTTCATGCAAACCCATGGAGGCAAATTGTAGGGAACAAGCACCACAGGCCAAGTACTGTACGTTGTGCTCATAAGTTTGTAAGGGTTAAATCCATCGGATGCTAGCCCAAGCCTCACACTCCGAGGATCGCTTGCAAAGCTTGGAAATTTGGAGTCAAAACATTTCCAAGCTAAAGAATCTGCAGGATGCCTTAACAACCCATCATCGGTTCGTCCATCACGGTGCCACGTCATTGATTCAGCTGTCTTGGATGACATGAAAAGCCGTTGAAGCCTCGGTATTAGGGAAAATATCGTAAAATCTTAAGCTGGCCGCTTCTTTGTTGTGTACCATGTTCGACCTCGTTATCCGTCCTCTGTATTTCTATGAATCCAACGGGATTGCCCGCATACATGACAGGACTGTTGGTTTATGCGGTCGCCCCAATACAACATGCAGTCATTTGGGCAACTGTGAATTTTATTGTATCCAAGGCCCAAATCCTTTATCAATTTCTTCATGTCTTTGGAAGATCGAGGATTTTTGCAAGCGGAACATTTCTTGCGATAACTCTAACAAACATTGTGAAGGAGTTTCGGTCCACCCCCAAACATTTCAAGTGAAAAGACGAATCTGAGAATGACAGTTTGGAAAATTTTGATCCTTCATACAATTCTTCATTCATTTCACCAAGTAACGCGTAGAACCTCGCATGACTTCTTCATTTGGTCGTTCATCCCAGACACTTCTTTCCTCTTGGTGAAAGTATTTCCTCCAAAATTGTGATCATCGGTTGCACCCAAGTCGGTGGAAATGACGAAACCATCATCACGCATATTAAAAGCATCCCGCAACATGTTTTCCATGTTATCGTCACTAACATTCGGTTGAAAGCAGATGAGAATACCCCAAATTCATCGATGAAGATGCTCCCTAGATGTAGACTCGCCATGAAAAACCATATTTTGTACCCCGGACAAAACCATCAACAACTAGATGTTAGTAGACCACTTCACAATAATGCCGTTAATATTGCAACACTTCTTACACGGGCAAAGAATCATATTCTCTTGGCTTGCATTTTTAAATCGAAATTGGAAAAGTTTTTACTCCATTTCGATAGCCGTTGCTTACCCTTGACAATTTCATCCAACTCCTATCCATTTCGTAGTTGTTGAAGTCTAAAGTTGACAATAAATTATACGGCTAAATTGTTAATTAATAATATATATAAGTAATTTATGAAATTTGATATTAAAATTAGGTAAGTTATGTATTCTTTAAGATCCATAAATGCGTGGCATTGTTACACCTAGGGAGGATCCGTTATATCGACAGGTGAGATATAAGGCAACCCGTCAGTTTCAAACCTATATACTTTGAATCTTTTCTTAAGTTTTATGTAAGTTATGAAGTTTGATACTAAGGAAAAATTATGTAAGTTATTAAATTTAATCGTCAACTTATGTATTTTATGAAATTTGATATTAAAATTAGGTAAGTTATGTATTCATTAAGATCCATCGACGTGGCATTGTTACACCTAGGAGGATCCGTTATATCGACAGTGAGATATAAGGCAACCCGTCGAGTTTCCACCTATATACTTTGAATCTTTTCTTAAGTTTTATGTAAGTTATGAAGTTTGATACTAAGGAAAAATTATGTAAGTTATTAAATTTAATCGTCAACTTATGTATTTTATGAAATTTGATATTAAAATTAGGTAAGTTATGTATTCTTTAAGATCCATCGACGTGGCATTGTTACACCTAGGGAGGATCCGTTATATCGACAATGAGATATAAGGCAACCCGTCAGTTTCAAACCTATATACTTTGAATCTTTTTCTTAAGTTTTATGTAAGTTATGAAGTTTGATACTAAGGAAAAATTATGAAAGTTATTAAATTTAATCGTCAACTTATGTATTTTATGAAATTTGATATTAAAATTAGGTAAGTTATGTATTCTTTAAGATCCATCGACGTGGCATTGTTACACCTAGGGAGGATCCGTTATATCGACGGTGAGATATAAGGCAACCCGTCAGTTTCCGACCTATATACTTTGAATCTTTTCTTAAGTTTTATATAAGTTATGAAGTTTGATACTAAGGAAAAATTATGTAAGTTATTAAATTTAATCGTCAACTTATGTATTTTATGAAATTTGATATTAAAATTAGGTAAGTTATGTATTCATTAAGATCCATCGTACGTGGCATTGTTACACCTAGGGAGGATCCGTTATATCTGACAGTGAGATATAAGGCAACCCATCAGGTTTCCAGCCTATATACTTTGAATCTTTTTCAAAGTTATAAAGTTTGATATTAACTTAAAATTTTAGTGGTTAAAGGTTATAGGTTAGTGGTTAAGGGTTAAGGGTTAGGGGTTTAGGGGTTAAGGGTTTATGGGTTTAAAGTTAAGGGTTAGGGGTTTAAGGTTTAGGGGTTTAGGGTTTAGGGTTATGGGTTAAGGGTTTAAGGTTTAATGGTTTAAGGTTACAGGTTAGGGGTTAAAGGTTTGGGGGTTTTGGGTTTTGGGGTTAAGGGTTTAGGGTTTAAGGGTTTAATGTTTAAGGGTTATGGTTTTAGGGTTTAAAGGTTTAAAGGTTTAGAGTTTATGGGTTTAAGGTTTGAGGGTTTAGGGTTTAAGGTTAGGAATTTAGGGTTTAGGGTTAATGATTTAAGGTTTAGGGATTTAGGGTTTTAAGGTTTTAAAGTTTTTAAGTTTTAAGGTTTCAATGGTGTAAGGTTTAAGGGTTTAATAAATGTTATATTATTTCGATATTTAATTTGATGTTTCGTTAAGATCCATCGTACGTGGCATTATTACACCTAGGGAGGATCCGTTATATCTAACAGTGAGATATAAGGCAACCAGTCAGGTTTCCAGCCTATATACTTTGAATCTTTTTCAAAGTTATAAAGTTTGATATTAACTTAAAATTTTAGTGGTTAAAGGTTATAGGTTAGTGGTTAAGGGTTAGGGGTTAGGGGTTTAGGGGTTTAAGGTTTATGGGTTTAAAGTTAAGGGTTAAGGGTTTAAGGTTTAGGGGTTTAAGGTTTAGGGTTATGGGTTTAAGGTTTAGTGGTTTAAGGTTACATGTTAGGGGTTAAAGGTTTGGGGTTTTGGGTTTTGGGGTTAAAGGTTTAAGGTTTAGGGGTTTAAGGTTTAGGGGTTATGGTTTTAGGGTTTAAAGGTTTAAAGGTTTAGAGTTTATGGGTTTAAGGTTTAAGGGTTTAGGGTTTAAGGGTTAGGAATTTAGGGTTTAGGGTTAATGGTTTAAGGTTTAGGGTTTAGGGTTTAGGGTTTTAGGGTTTAAAGTTTAGGGTTTAGGGCATGGGGTTTAAGGTTTAGGGGTTTAGGGTTATGGGTTAAGGGTTTAAGGTTTAGTGGTTTAGGGTTATAAGTTAGGGTTTAGAGGTTTGGGGTTTTTGGGTTTAGGGGTTAAGGGTTTAGGGTTTAGGGGTTTAAGGTTTAGGGTTTAAGGTTTAGGAGTTATGGATTTAAGGTGTAAGGGTTTAAAGGTTTAGAGTTTATGGGTTTAGGGTTTGAGGATTTAGGGTTTGAGGGTTAGGAATTTAGGGTTTAGAGTTTAGGTCAGATTTAGGTAATCGGTTGCAATGTTTGATAATAGTTATATAATATATTACTATATTATTATTAAAGCTTAATTTTATATATTTTAATAATTATTATTTTTATATAATTTTATACATATATAATTATAGTATTCAAATTATTTGTATTAACTTGATGTTTTTAAAAATTATTTCACTTTATAATTTAATATAATAAAATTATTTCACTTCCAACAAAAACTTTCGGTAAAATACCTCTTAATTTGATGTTTTTAAAAATTATTTCACTTTATAATTTAAGATTGAATCAGTTCTTAAAATATTAAGTTAAGTAAAAAGCATATGTTTGACATATTCAAGTAGGATTAGTATTGAATTTCATAAACAACCTTAAAGGAATTAGATATTGAGAATCCAAACCATTTTAATTTCAACGAACATTGGCACATGTTATGAATTGATTAACTTTAGCAACTCTTGTAAAGCGAAAATTTAAACCAATCAAAATGCTTAAACAAAGATATACGTACCTCTAAGAAATGTTTAGAGAACACGAAATGTCGAAATGGTGTTTGCTAACTTCTTGAGATCAAATACCGATTCAAACGACCCCAAATATGCTAGAAAAATAAAATAGGAAGGATGATTTAGTAAACAATATAATCATTTCTTTATTGCAGATAAAATTCTAAACCATCAAGCATATTGAGTAAACTTCAAGGAAAATAAGTACACGAATATCATTTTATTCAAAATAAGTCTCAACTATATAATTCAAAAGGAATCATTTTATTCAAGTTCGAGGTTAAACAAAATATCGAGGATCTTGAATATATCGAGCCAATTTCAATTGTCCTAAAATAACATGATAGAAAATGCGGGACCATTAACATTAGTAATAATAGAAACCGAGATCCAAAGGCAATTTTTTTGTGCACTAAAAGCAGGTTAGATAATGGATTGTTACTACAAGTTGTCCGGTAAATGCATGGTGTTATAATGCCAAAAAGAAGAGCAAGTAGCAAGTAGCAAGTTGAGTATGTATCACTCAACTCAAGAATGTTGTTATAATGCCAAATAATGACCAAATCTGAGACACTGGAGTACGACTTGTAAGATTCAGTTGTATGTGGAAAATCAACATCTACGATCGAGATTCCCAAAACCATAGTAAAGAGAATTGTCAGAAAGCAATGTAGGTTATATCCTAGAAACTAAGAGGACCAATAAAAAGTGAAACTACTGGAGAAAATTGCAGTTTCAAGAAAACTTTTTTACTTTGACAAATCAATTAAATAAGAATGAGACAAGCATCATTGTCGACCATATAGCAACTCTTTTAAAGCTTGTTTTCCTTCTCTTTTGGGATCTAAGTTATAACAATACTCCATATACTCCAATACACTTTCTTTTTTCTCATACCATACGAAAAGATGAGGAAAGGATGTTTTATCAGTGTTTAATTTTGTTATATACTACTCCAAACTTGTTAATAATCCAATTGCTGAAAGACAATATTTTTGTTGTTTTTCATTTCTCTAGCTTGCATATGTCTACATCATTTAATCTTATATCAAAATTAAGTTCCAATTAGAAACAAAAATGAGTAATTAAACAATATTGTGTAAAACAATAATAATGAGGAAAACTCAAAGTGATAAACCAAGTAAACAAGATTCAGGGACCAAGCGTGAAAATTTTGCATGGAAAAGAAAATTGTTTTCCTAAAACCAATTCTAAAACAGTTCAAATCTAAAACAATTCAACATAATATAAAATCCTAAAACCAAAGCTGTTAATTGTTTTCCACAAAAGATGAAAATTTAACTTCTAATCATTCAAAAGCAGTGCATTTAGTTTTGTAAACAAAATCATAGAGTTAATGATGCTTCTCATGTAATCCTTCTCGATATTCTCGGACAAATAGAGCAAAACAAAGCAAACATCACATGAACATCGGAAAAATGAAAAAAAAAGCAAAATTTAGAAAATGAAATATTTGATATAGTACTTACATACGACTACACGATAAACCGATTGGCTGTCTTTAGGAACTAGGCGAGGCCCATTATTATCGAAAAGAGACTGCAGCTGGAACTAGGGAGCAAAGGAAGAAGAAGAATGAGGAAGCTGTAAGTATTTGGGGTTACGGTAAAAAAAAACAATTTGATAATAAAACAACTGGAAAACAAATTCCATACCTCTATTGAGAAATTCCTTGTCGGGTTTCACAAATCCGGCAACTAATGCCAGTGGATTGGGGCAGACGGAGAAGGGGCTGGACTGGAGAAGGGGAGAAAGGGAGAAAGAACTGGCTATTAGGGATTAGTTGTCAGATTTGGGGGAATCGATCAAAGACGGAAAGAAAAGATAGGCAGTGGCTAATTTGGTCTTTGGCGGTGGGTTGTTTGGAGAAGGGAGAAAGGGAGAAAGAACTCGCTGTTAGCTAGGGATTAGTTGTCAGATTTGGGGGAATCGATCAAAGAGGGAAAGAAAAGATAGGCAGTGACATTTAGGATATATAAATTTTGTGGCGTTTATTCAAGCGCCACTAACAAAAATGGCAGCGTTTTACAAACTCATGTTATAAAAGCGGCGGTGTTTTTGTGATATATTTGCGGCGTTTTAGGCACAAACGCCACTAAACGATATAAGATTATTGGCGGTGTTTTATAAACAAACGCCACTAAAACTACAATAAGTAAAACGACGGTGTTTTGTAACATATTTGCGGCGTTTTTAGATCCAAATGCCACTAAACCGATATAAAATTATATGCGGTGTTTTAAGAACAAACGCCACTAAAACTACAATAAGTAAAAGCAGCGGTGTTTTGTAACATATTTGCGGCATTTTTAGATCCAAACGCCACTAAACCGATATAAAATTATATGCGGCATTTTAAGAACAAGCGCCACTAAAACTACAATAAGTAAAATGAGCGGTGTTTTGTAACATTTTGCGGCGTTTTAGATCCAAACGCCACTAAACCGATACAAAATTATTTGCGGCATTTTGACAAAACGCCACTAAAAGCGGGACAAGATAAAACGCAGCGGTGTTTTGTATCATTTTTGCGGCGTTTTTTGGAACAAACGCCACTAAACCTAAAATTATTTGCGGCGTTTTTGACAAAACGCCACTAAAACTGCGATATGATAAATCGACAGTGTTTTGTAACATGTTTGTGTATATATACACAAATTATACACTATAAACCCTTATTCATACACCTTAAACCCTAAACCGCAACTCATACATATATTACAAGGTGCAAAAGTAATTAAAAAATAATCTTATTGCAAACCTTAAACCCTAAAAGAATTTGATTTTTACCTCTTTTATCAAATTACTGAACACTTAAATCTCTAAACACTAACACTCTAACTCTGTTGTTCGATATGGTTTAAGCACTAAACCCTAAACCCAATATATAAATCTAAAACTAAAAATTAAACTATAAACTGGCCTAAACCATAACCTAACCTGTACTCTTAAACACGAAACCATAAATCTTAATTCTTAAACCCCAAACCATAAACAACGAAGCTTATAATACACTAATTTAATCTAAACTCATAACCCCTATCCTCTATCCACCATAAACCCTAAACCCTGAACCATAAACCCTTAACCTTAAACCCCAAACCCTAAATCATAAACCTTTAACCCTAAACCCTAAACCCTAAACCCTAAACCCTAAACCCTAAACCTTAAACCCTAAAACCCTAAACCATAATCCCTAAACATTAAAATAGTAACTCGTAAACCTTACATCTTAAATTATATATGCTAAACCATAAACCCTAAACAATCATGAGAATTAATTCAACATTTTAAAATTAATATAAGAAATTATTTAATATTTTTTCATTTTATCAAATATTTTTCTTTTAAATAATTTAAACTAGAATCAAAATTATATAAGAAATTATTTAATATATAAATTTAAAACAATCAGTCATATGTATCCAAAAAACTTTAGACTTTTTGGCGTTTTTATAAGAGCGCTAAAGATCGAACTTTAGCGGCGTTTTATAAGAGCGCCGCTAAAATCGACTTTTAGCGGCATTTTATAAAAGCGCTAAAGATCGAACTTTAGCGGCGTTTTTATAAAAGCCGCTAAAGATCGAACTTTAGCGACTTTTACTAATAAATGCCGCTATATATCATTTTTAGCGGCGCTTTGTAAATAAACGCCGCTATTTCTCTTTTTTTTGCGGCATTTTTTTCCAAACGCCGCTAATGTGTAATATTTGTGGCGTTTTTGTTTAAAACGCCACTAAAAACGCCGCTAAAAGTCTGTTTTCTTTGTAGTGTATCAATAATATTCTAGTTATTGCTTGTTGTTTTCATTATCTATTTCATCATTGCATTATCATTATCGCTATAAATATTATACTATTTTCATATATATGTAAATATCTCACTTATTTTATGTATATTACCTTTTTATATATATATATATATATCCCATATTACTACTATCATTATATTATTTCTCAATATGCATATATTTTACCTATTTTATATATATATTCCTACCATTATTATTATTCATTATTTGTTATTGTCAATATCCTCATCATTCGCCTCACTAATCCTTCCCGACATCTCAATTTTTATAACGACCAATATTCCATATTAGCGATTCGAGAGAATCAAGCCCTAACTTACTGGGTTCGATTTTTCTCGTTTAAGCTAAACAACGGAATGTTTGTTTTAAAATCGCAATTCAAATTTAAAAAAAAAACACTTAATCTAAGAAATTCGAAATGTCGCGCCCTAACTTACTAGACTCGACGTCTAGATACTTCGAGATAAGTTTCTTTTTCTTCTAAAATAGAGGCAATATCCCTAATTCAGATTTTCAGAAAGCGAGCCTTAACTTATTGGGTTACGGTTTCTCGCTCGACAAATGACGGAGATCCTCTTCAAAAGTAAAACCAAGTTTTAAAAGCGAGCTTAGTTTTGGAGTCTAAAGTATTGCGCCTAACTTCATTGGACATGATGCTTTATCTCTTGAAAATAAGAGAGTCTTAACGTCCTTCCGATCCCTTCAAGTTTTAGAAAAAAAGTATCTATTTTGAATCATTTCAAAGTTTTCAACATTAGGATATCGATCAATCAATTTGGTACCAATTTTGGGCGATCGAGGTGCTAACCCTTCCTAAATGACGTAACCAACTCCGAACTTGTTTTACGGATTTCGTAGACCAAAATCGTTGTTTTGATAAATCAAACTGCATTTATTAAAACAACTATTTTACGAGGTGACCGATCACACCTCATCAAAAAAGATTGGTGGCGACTCGTTCTTTTTCATTTTCAAAACCCGAGTCAATCGCGTTGTTTCTTGTTTTATCAAAAAATGGTTATGCCATAAGTAATAAACAAGTTAAATTGTTTGATAAATCATAAAAGTAACACATTTTAATCCCTACTTAGCATGTTTTTGGATGATTATTTATATAATTTGGTGAATCCGATGCTCCTAATCCTTTGAATTTGTATTTCTATACTTAGGTGAGTATAGGGAAGGAAAAGGAGTGGAAAACGGGTCTAAACTGGACAAAGCGGGCCACCTTAAGGATCCACATGGCCAAAGCCCACACCACACGGGCTAAACACATACCCGTGTGAACCACACGGGCTTGACACACGCCCGTGTGCCAGCCCGTGTCGATCAAGAGCCATGCAAATTCCATATGGCCTGGGCCTCCTCACACGGGTTGATCACACGCCTGTGTCCTTATCGTACCCTGCTTTGTTTTCACATGAAAAAAGCCAATTTTTAGGGTTTCGAGCCTTCTAAAGTCTATAAATACACATTAGAGGAATACCTAAATAGAGGACGCAGAGTAGATTGAAGAAATTACTCGAAAGAAGCCGTCGAAATCATCTAGAAGGTGGATTCACTCCAAGATTAAAGATCTCTATCAAGTTCTGTAGAAGTTTTTCGATTCTTTATGTCTTTTTGTTTTCTTAATTTTATGATGTTTTACTTTTACGTTATGAACTAAACTCCCTAAATACCTAGGGAGGATGAAACCTAGATGAATCTTATTATTCAATAAATCTGAATTACGTGATAAATACTTGATCTTGTTCTTAATTATGTGTTCTTAATCCTTGTTTTGATGTTTTCAAGAATATTAACTCAAGTTTAATGTGCTTATTCAGTGGCGCAAAAGTCCTTATTTAAGATAAAATCCAACATAATTAAGCGGAGTTGATTGCAATCCTAGAAATAGGATGACATAAATCTGACAGATTGGAGTCAAATCTAATAAGAGAATCCATAGATCGAGTTAATGCGACGATAGGGGTTTTAATTGGAAAGAGATTTCAGTTAATCAACCTAGAGTCAATTGTTTTTAGTCTTGAAAGAGATATTAACATGATTTAGGGATTTCTACGGATCAAGTCAAGTGAATAAATCATTTAATTCAGAATCAAAATAACAAGTGAAGTATAGGTGGATTCTTCCTTGGGTATTGTCTTTATTCATTAGTTTATTTGATTATTTCTTTCACTCTCTGTCGCATTCATAGTAAAGTTAGTTAGTTAAATTTTAGATTAAAATCAAATCCCATTAATTATTAGGCTATGTAACATCCGGGAATTAGGGGCTTTGCATCTATTATGTTTTTGTGTGTTTGGTATGCTTTATTTGTTAATTTGTTGTGTTTGGGGGGCCCCGGAAGGCTCGAGGTTAAGCCGAAGCCTTGGTGAAATTTTTAATTTTGGGCACTTTATAGGAGAGCTAGTTGGGACAGGCTTTAAGGATGATTGCTTGTGTTTGTTGACACAAGAAAAGGAGTGGAAAAGTGGTAAGGAGACGCCACTTAGGATGCAGGTAAATGACGCCACAGAGGAGCAGTAAGGGAGCATGTTCGAGTCTCATGGTCTGCATTTTTGGTGTTTATTTTGGCGTCAGGATGAAAGGTGATGGATTCTGCTAGGGACCTTGAAGAGTGGGAGTGGAATAATTCAAACATTTTAAATAAGTGGTGGAGAGGCATTTGAGGAGTTGAATTATTCAAACAGATTTAATTGATGGGAAGAGAGTGAATGTAGGAGAAAAGTGTGGGATTTGAGGCTTGGTGAGAATGTTGGTCGGTGTGAAAGCTTGTTAGGGGGAGTTGGATCTAGGTTAGTGATAGCTAGGGGTGTGCTGAAACCTAGCCTAGTTACTTTTGACATTTTTGATTTTGAGAGTGAAGGTGTACCGTTTTTGGGTGCACTTTGGGTAGCTTAACTTTGAAGGTGTTGTATGTTCTTAACCCTTTTCATTTTCGGTAAGTAATCTTTTCTTAGCAAGCATCATTTGTTCTTTCTTTTGCTCTCGGATCAAATCATTTTCTTTGGTGTTTAGCGAATTCCTTCACACCATTTCGGTTATTGCTTTTACAACCCTCTTTTTCTTTTGCTTCATACTTACTTTACCCTTCACTTCCCCTTAGCCAAACCCTCCTATCACCTTCTTTTTTGTCAAGCTAAAATTCTCCCTCCCTTCTACCATTTTCTATTCTAGTCGAACATAAGAGTAGTGAGCGGTGCTTCCTTCATTTCTTTTGTTTCTATTTGTTTCTTATAGCCGAATCTTCATCTCACTCTTTGGTGAGTAATTAATCTTTCTCTTCTATTTCTTCTACTCAAAGCCGAATCTCTGACTGTTCATTTTTTTCGTTCGTTCTTATTTCAGTTGGTTGCCATCACTCATTCCCTTAACTTTCTCAAATCGATTTTTTCCTGTTTGGTGGTAAGCGTCTTCTTCTTTTTTGATTCTTTCTTATTCCCTTAATGGTTGTTAAATAGAAGGGGTTAACTTGGTACTTTGGGTGCTTTGGTCGAATTTAGGAGGGGCTTCATGTTCATATTCTTTTCTGTGTCTGGCCTATGGTTGGAAGATTCTTGGTAAGTATGGTTGGCCGAATAGTGGTAAGGGATTATTTATCAACTGGTTTGGCCGAAAGGCTACTTCTTCTAATCTATGTTTGGGGGACCGATTCTAAGGTGGAGATTGTGTAAGACTGAGCCGATTTCTTAATCCAAGCCTGAAGCTTTCAGTTTCCGTCGATCTAGGTAAGAAACCTCTTCGTTTGAGTATGTGTTCTTACTTTTATCAACTTCAATACCTTAACCCGGTCTTCTGACGAAGATCTCTTTCATGGAATCGAATACCAGCCAAGCAAAGGAGGGGGTTGGACTCGTAGTCCCTACCCTTAAGTTCAAAAAACGTGCGGTGTCCACCATTCGAGACTTTTCACTGGGTTATGGGCCGGCTTCGGAGCGGGATAAGAAGATCGCTGTGATCCCTACGAGTGAAGGTGTTAACGAGATTGATAGTGTAGTTCTTCGTGTTTACAGGTGTGTAATTCCCACACCTTCTTTGTACATTATTAATATATATATATATGTATGTTGTTTGGAAAGCCGAAAACGTAGTAACAGTCATTGTGTACCTATAAAGGGTAAAAATCGTTACACCAGGTGGGTTCATTCTCTGAATATACTTGATAAGTGTTGTCGTTACATGAATATGCATATACCTTGAATATCTTGAGTATGCCATTAAATGTTACATTTACATTACTATGATCGTATGTTGCATGGACATGGGGGATATGATTATGATGAAAGGGGCAGTGTATTTCGGTGGCTTTGCCACATGTTTTAGTGACATTGTCACATTATTTCGGTGGCTCTGCCACATATTTAAGTGACATTGTCAGAATATTTCGGTGGCTATGCCACATGTTTTGGCGATGAGCAGCTGACTACAGCATGACTGCCATCGATGGTGTGTAGCGGTGAGGGTCGATCGTAGAAATCCCCACTGGTATGATTGGCAGGAACGGGTGGTGTGTAGCGGATGGAAATTTAGGTTGGGTTGGGTTTTTGCATCATTTTGTATATGTTATCTACTATTTTGTACTGTAGGGCTAAGGCCCAATCCGATTTCGAATGGGCTTCACCCAATGTGATTATGAAAAAGGGGCTAAGGCCCAGATGGTTAATGAATGGGCTTGGGCCCAATACTGGTTTGGAAATTGCACACTGAGTCTTTTGACTCACCCTCTTTGCTTAACGTTTTGCAGGTAGTACATAGTGCTGTAGACTGGGCCAGAGAGGACTACGAGGTGGCCATGCACAGTTTTCTTTCTTTTTAAATAGAACCTTACTTATCTTTAAATTTTTGGGATTCTATGTTGTAATAAGGCCACTATTAATTTGGTTTAAAATTTTGATTTTAAGTTTTTGATGCTTTAAATATAAGATAATTGATGTGACGTTTTTACAAATGCAAATAAAGTTTTTCATACAATTTAATTAACGGGTTTACAAAAGGATTTTTCTTACGTCAACCCTCGAGCTTGATCAGATGTAATAACATGTGTTTTCAAATGTCACCTAAACACAAGAATTTGGCTAATTAAGTTTTTCCTTAAATGAATAATGAGTTCTCAATTGAACTACTAAACTTGGTGTTTTAAAAATAACTTAAAATTTTCTGAAGTTCGCGATATTCTTTAAAATTCCTTTCAAGTGACATGCCAGATCCGGTCGTGGTGTTTGGGTCGGGTTTGGGGTGTTACAGGCTAGATAATAAAAAGATAGTTATTACTAGTAATTTTAGTCTTTGAGGATACGATATTCCAGACTCACTACAACTATACTATTGTTCGATAGGTGTGCCTGCCTTTGTCCAAATATTAGTAAGTTTCGAGCCCATCATTATTATTATAGATCAAGAAACACGAAGCCCAGACCGAAGCTGAGGCAAGAACAAAGTTGTAGACTAAATTGCACATCTACATCTATTTTAGAGTACCGGGGTAAGTTTGTATGAATTTAAGGTTTCAAGTGTATTATCATTAAATTACTTACTATGTTATTAATGTACATTATTTTCATGAACATGATTAATAATGCCTTAATAAGGAAGTCAAAGAGAACAAGTAAATAGAAGTCCCGGTTGAAGTCTTAGAATAATGAGGATACCTATGTCATAACATGAGACAAGGAAAGCCCGTGTAAGACCCTGTCTGGGACATGGCATCGGCATCAAGGAATGTAGGTCCCGTGTAAGACCATGTCTGGGACATGGCATTGGCACCGAACGTAGATCCTATGTAAGACTATGTCTGGGACATGGCATCAGCATCGAATAAGAAAGATCTCGTGTAAGACCATGTCTGGGACATGGCCTCGACACCATTTAAGGACGGTCTCGTGTAAGACCATATCTAGGACATGGCATCGACACCATTTGAGGAAGGCCTCATGTAAGTCCATATCTAGCACATGGCATTAACATCAAGCTAAGGAAGCTCATGTAAGACCATGTCTGGGATATGCCATCGGCACTAAGAGGCGATCCCATATAAGACCATATCTAGGATATGGCATTGGCATCGAGAAACATGGTTGATGAGATTGAGTATCCTCTAGTATTTTGAGAAATTCAACGAGCAAAAGAGTAAGCATGAAAAAGTTACTAAGAGCAAAGTAAGTAAAGTTGATGATGAGATATGTTATATAAGAATGATAGATAATTCCATTCAAGTTAAGGAAGGTAGAGATTCAAGTTATTATTTATGGTAGTTTAAGCGCTAAACTATGTAATGAGTGATACAGGTACCATGAGTAAATACAAGTTAAGGTAACCCTAATGTGATGGGTAAGTATGAGTAAGTAAACATAAGCACTTGAGATTTATGTATTCTTGTTTCATGATGAATGAGTTTAATTTGAGTAATAATGTTGCTATGTAAGATTTAATGCTAACCTACTAAGCTATATACTTACTTTCTTCTCTTTTCTTTCCTCCTTGTAGTATCGCCAAGCTAGCTCGGGGACAAAAGACGTCGAAGCTCGGATCACACTATCAATCATTATTTTGGTATAGCCAAGTTGTTTTATTTTGAGTATGACATGTATAGGGGTTTGATCATTTTGAGTTATGTCATATTGTGAGTTGTATACTTGGCTAATATTGGTATGTTCCATATTCTATTGATGAAGAGTTTTATGAATTCTACACGTGATGTTTCGAGGGTTATGCATAGTATATAAAGACTATGTTATGTATTGCTTGAGTTGGTATAAGTGTGTTGATGTTTCAGGGTGACAATTGGCTTGGAAAATAGCCTCAAATTTTCTACATGGGTAGACACACGGCCGTGTGTCTAGGTCATGTGAGACATACGACCAGCCCCATGGGTGTCTTAAAAGGCCGTGTCTCCCCTACACCAATTTACGAGAATACGATTCATCACACGGCCCAACATACTTGTAACACCCTAAATTTTGGGCCTAGAAGAGATAGGGTGTGTGTGTCAAAAAAATTGGATTTTTGTTGTGCAAAAAAATTATTATTATTGCATGTTTAGTTTAATATTTAAGTGAATTAAGAATGGTTGGTAGTGGCATGGAGTTGTATTCTAAGGGAGTTTTCAGAAGAGAAAAGTTAGAAATGGATTGAGGAGCTTAACATGGAGAAAAATTAGGGGATGAGATATGTGGAAGAGGTTGAGCCGAATTGGGAATTTGGGGATAGGAAATTTGGCTGTAGGTTATAAATAGGTGTCGATTTTGGGGTTCTAGGCTAATGCCAAATTCTTTCTTTTTTTGTCAAAAACTACTTTTCTCTCAAAATACCTGAAAGTCGAAATCCGTTATTCTTCCTCTTCTATTTTGCACCGAGTTCTTCCCTTCCTTCTCATCAACTCTTTTCTTTCCTTTGCTTCTAGTCTATTTCTTTTGTGTTGAATATTCTTTGTCCCTAAAGTCCTGTATTCCTTTTTACTGAATCCCTTGTATGCCACCCCTTTGCTTTCGCAATTTGATCAAAGCAATCCTTTTTTGTTCAGTTACTTAATTGAATATTCATTCTCTACCTCTTTCAAATCTTTTATTCTCCTCACATTGGCTAAATCATCTGGGACTAGCTATTACATTCATTTGGCCAATTGATAAGGAATTTACAATGAGCAAAGGGGGATCTAGTAAAGTGTCAGTAAAGATGCCGACTAAGTGTGAGGAAGTGACCACTACTCTTAAGTTTAAGTGACGTAAGGTGTCGGCAGTTCGAGACTTTCTGCCTGGATGCAGAAGGGGACTACAACGAACCTCAAATTAAATAGGGAAATCGCAGTCGATCAAGGCAAGTATAGGTTGTCCTTCAGTGTGTGGTTGTAGTGGATTTATTTTAATTTATTAAGTAAGTGACTAATGGACTGTAATGTTTGAATATAGGTTCTAAAAATTATGAGTACTTAGTACTCTAGGTGGTAAGGTGTGTACTTGTACCCTATGATTCGATAGATTAATATAAAGCCGAATGTGTGTACATACACTACACACACAATAGATCGGCAAATCTTGAAATGCCAAAAAGCAGAAAGTTTGGCTAAGATAGTCTTGCGAGTGCACGAACACTCATAAAAGGGTATTCGATACGATACCAGAGACCTCATGAGTGATCTCATGGACTTGGGTCACGTTTTGGCCAACTGGCCATAATAGGCCAAATGGGCCCGACTGGCCCATGAGCCTAAATAAGTAAATGTTGATAATTTGGTAATATGTGATGAGCTAATTAAGTTTATTGAATGATTTGGAATGGATTCAAGCGTAATGGGCCATATGAGTGTGACTGAGCCTAATGGGCCGTAAAAATATGATTGGGTCTGATAGGCTATATGAGTGTGTGAAAGCCTATAAACTTGCTAGGGTTTTATAATAAACTTAATAAATCCTTAAACAGCATAAAACTTAATTAATTTATCAAATTCGTCTGTTGACAAGTCATAAGGTTAGAGTGTGGCAATGGACATATACATGTCTAGGATTGGATCTAGGGAGAGCTTGGTACTTAAGCGGTCTTAGTGACCTACCTCCTCTTCTCGGAACCCTACCTGGTGTATAGTGTCTGGTCACTTTAGCCAACGAGGACATGTTGACGGGCCAAAAGTTCATAATTTAAAGCCCATGCTATTAATAAACTACCAAAATACCCCTATAGGTTAAATGTAGGATTTATGTTACATGTATTGCATGCTGCATTCATATGATACTCTGTTTAGGTTGCATATGGGTGGGAATTATGGTACGAAGGAAGAATTTGAGGATCGCATGGTTGCTTGACGACTGTGGATCCACCGTTGGCTTTTTAAGCCCAATATATGATTAGCAGCTTTGCTACAACGTTAGGTAGTACCACAACCAGACTACCATTACTGTGAAGCGGATGGGTGGGTCGATTTAGAAATCCCCACAGGTGTAACACCCCAAACCCGGTCAATACATACAATCAAGAATCGGTATGTCCTTGAGGAAAATATTTTGAAAAAGAATCGAATAACAATTAAATCTTTGTGAAAAACTCTTTAAAATTCTATATTTGTAGAAATCGGATGTTTAATAAGTTAAAATTAAAAATTTACTTTGAAATTCCATAATAAAGCTTTTATTACTAAGTGGATAAATCATACGTTAGAAAACATTTGTTTCATTTTAAGAAAACTCAATTAATACTTTGAAAACCATTTGCATTTTGAATGTAGAAACTTAATATTTGGAAATCATTAAAATTTTAGAAAACACTTAATCTATATTTTACTATCAAACCATTTATATTACCCGATGGTAAGATTTTAAAACCATTGCGTTTTATTATTTTAGAAAAACTTTGAGCTCCATTATTAAATTAATCAAATAATTTATAAGCCATATTTAAAACATATCCAAAGCATATAAATAATCCAAAACATAATTAAAGAGGCCTTATTACAAACCCAAAATAAGACAAAAACCAAATTAAAATAAACTAAAGTACCCCAAATCGTAGTTCATGTAAAATCAAATTTTATCGCATGGCCTCCTCGAGTTCATCCGGCTCCTCATCCGCGATCTCACGAATCACCTGAAATGATAAGGGAGAAGGTGAGTCACCAAGACTCAGTGCATAAATCCTTCCCCCGATTAATGCAACATTCTTACACAATTTATAATCAAGCAACATATATATATTATGCACCCAACCTAACCATCCATAACTCTTTTTCTACCCGTGTGGTACCAAATCTTGGTGGTTCCAAACCTTTGGTGAGCCAAAGTCACGATATCCAAAATGTGATACCAAATCACTTTGGTGACTCAAAGTCACGAATAATCCATCTGTGGGGCCAACCCACGTGTGATACCAAATCACTGGCGGCGATCCCATATCTCAAAAGTGGGGCCAACCCACGGTGGTGCTGACCACGAGGGACGAGGCGCTATGAGGTGCCAAACCTCCGGTGTCCCAAAGATACAAATGTGCAAATCATGAGGTGCCAAACCTCGGTGTCCAAAGACACGGATATCAAATCCTTCCCTCCACTCATAATCCCAAACCAATATATATGTAAAGTATAAATCATGCCATCATACTTTGATATGACCATATTACACATAAAAATCGTAAATCATGATATCAATCCACATATATTAACATCATATTGAAACGGACTTACCCGAATCCTCATTCATACCATCATGGTATCATATCAAGATCTCATCGTTTTCCACTTTGATAATATGATTAGTAAATTATTATTATATAAATATATACATAACCGAATTATAAAGTGTGTAAGGTACACACCTTTCACCAATGCAAATATTAACTTCCAACGATCCGATCTACCGCACTAGATCACCTTGTCCTACATTCGGCCAAACCACAACACTTTAATCAAGACCATTCGGCCAACATCATATCTTAATCCCAATAGTCTTAGGCTTTTCGTCCTCAAAAAGCATAATGAATCATGAATCCTTACCACTTGACTTACCAACTTCGATTGCTAGAGAAGTAAGGCTTAGATCGATTGCTTCAAAATCCCAAAGAGCCTAAAAGAATGATCGATTCCTAATAATGGTTAGAACTTTGCAAACAAATGCCCAAGGATTCGCCTTTGTCCAAGAAAGCGATTTAGAAAAAGAAAGAAATAAAGAAGATACGGTCATGACTACTTACCTATCTTCCAAAATCAATTGAAGAAAACCAAAGAGAATCTACCCTTGATAATATTCGGCCAAATAACCCCAAAAGAGAGAAAGAAGATTAGGCTATGGTGGAGTAAAAAGAAAAGAAAATGAAAGTGAAAAATGAAATAGGATAAGGATGATTCGGAAATGGAAGAAAGAAGAAAATAGAAAAGAAAATAGAATGGAAATGGATGTTTCTAACTTTGAGCAAATGTAAAAGAAATGGAATTTGGGAAGGAGGAAGATTGACCAAGAGGAAGTGAAAAGGAAATGTGGTTTTGAGCAATTGCCAAAAGAAAGAAAAGAAAGAGATGAGAGAAAAAGGTTCTGCCAAGCACCTAGTTTTCCTAAAAGAAAAGTGCACAAAATGCAAAATATGGTTTCGGTTTGAAAGGAAAAATGAGAGAAAGAAAATAGTATTTGGTTCAAACACAAATGAGAGCTAAATCAAAAGCAAAATTGCACAAAATGCCTAAGGTACATTCGGCCAAAGAGGGAGTTTTTGAGAGGAAGAGAAAATGCCAAATGATGCACAAAATGCTTAAGTTGGCCAACTATTCCCCAAACTTCCTATCAACATTCGCCACCCCTAGCCACACATGCCGTCCACATTCATGCACTAATGGCCTTGGAATAGTTTCCAAAACAACTTCCTTAAGCCAAGCCTTATGTCCCCCCATCCTTCCATAAACCTTAAGATTCCTTTCCCAAAGTTCAAGCTTGCCTAAACTATCATTCAACTTGCCAAAATTTTAAAGTCCAACTTACCAAATGCATATCTTGGCCGACACTTATAGCAAAGGTGCATAAAATAAAGTCTTTCAAATGCTATCCATGCTACTCGAACCATTTCCCTCAAGCAACCATCCATGCACCTTAGCCACCTTGCCACTAACTCCTCATGTGCTAGAATTTAATACTTATATCATCTTAAGTGCCAAGTTCACCTTATCCACTTCACTAAATTTTAAATACTAACAATTATCATAGCTTCATTAATAAAAACAAGCCTACACCATACTACGCTAAACACACAAAATTCATACCCAAGCCAACACAAATAATAAAATAATATTCTAATTTTTAGGATGTTACAACAGGTGTACAAGATTGAAAGGGAAATGTTGTGTAGTGAATGGATTATTGGGGAGGGTTTGCACAGTATTGCATGTACGAAATCATTGTGATATTATTGTGATATTAATATGATATGGGCTTTGGCCCAAAGGCCACCACTACTAAGTTGGGCTCAAGCCCAAAATGACTGATGATTTCTTTATACTCGTTGAGGGCTGTGCACACTGAGTTTTTCGAAACTCACCCCCTCCTTTTTAAACTTTTCAAGTAACCCTCAATAGGCGGTTCGACGAATGGTAGGACTTAGAGGTAGCCAGCTAGCAAGATATTATGATTTGGATTTTCTTTAAAATACCTAGTATTCTAAAATTATTTTGGTTTGGATTGTAATAAGTCCTTTTCTTTGGTTATTATTATTTTTTGGGATTATTATATTATTGTGTTTTATATTTTGGAGGCAGAACACTGTCTATTTTCCTAACCTATAGCTGTTTTCAAGTATTACGTTTTTGCAACTTCATTTTTAAATACCAAGTTTTATAAATTGTTTGTTTTTAAATAAAACTTCCACAACTAAAAATTGTTTGTACTCAACATTTTACTTTATAAAGGGTTTTCAATGAAAAAAAGGTTTTCGCTAATACACTTCAATGTGACATGCCAGATTTAGACCTAACTTCTAGGCTGACTTTGGGGTGTTACATTTAGTGGTATCAGAGCCCAGTTTCAAAGCTCGGCCTGTGAAATGGGCCTTAATATTTGGTTTAAAAACTGTTTTCGAGTGAGTCAAAATGTTTTGGAAATTCTTACTGCGTGGCACACCGAGTCTCCGACGTCGAACCAAGTAAGTTCTCTTGATACTTAGTTATTTTTAACTGTTATACTGAAGATAGTGGGCTACTTTTAGAATATGCTTAGAGTAATACTAAAGCCCATAGAGAGCTGAGATTGTAGAGGATTTACGACTACGAAAATAATACTCCACTTAATACTTCATAAAACATCGGCTTAATTACTAAAATTGATTAAAACTTCATAAAATTTCTAATCCAGATAATACGTGAATCGAAGATGAGCACTAGAAGAGGTGCAAGGGGTCGCGACAGAAGCCATGGAAGTGTTAGGGCTTGTAAACAATTGAATTTAAATTTGGTACTTCTTCTGCGTGTGTTTGAAAATGTTTACAATAGGTGGATGTTTTGGGTATATGTTGAAATTATTGGGATCAGAGTGTGTAGCGGTAGCATAGTGGGATAGTTGATATACGACTACCCTGTTAGTTAGAAATTTTGAGGACGAAATTTTTTAGCAGGGGTGTATTGTAACACCCTAAATTTTGGGCCTAGAAGAGATGGGCTGCGTGTGTTGAAAAAATTGGATTTTTGTTGTGCAAAAAAATTTATTATTATTGCATGTTTAGTTGAATATTTAAGTGAATTAAGAATGGTTGGTAGTGGCATGGAGTTGGATTCTAAGGGGAGTGTTCAGAAGAGAAAAGTTAGGAAGGGATTGAGGAGCTTATCGTGGAGAAAAATTAGGAGATGAGATATGTGAAAGAGGTTAAGCCAAATTGGGAATTTGGGGATAGGAAATTTGGCTATAGGCTATAAATAGGTGTCAATTTTGGGGTTCTAGACTAATGCCAAATTCTTTCTCTTTTTTTTGCCAAAAACTACTTTTCTCTCCAAATACTTGAAAGCCGAAATTCGTTATTCTTCCTCTATTATTTTGTGCCGATTTCTTCCCTTTTTTTCTCATTAAACTCTTTTATTTCCTTTGCTTCTAGTCTCTTTCTTTTGTGCCAACTATTCTTGGTCCCAAAAGTCCAGTATTCCTTTTTGTCAAATTCTTTGTGTGCCACCTCTTTCCTTCCATAATTTGATCAAAGCAATCCTTTTTTGTTCAGTTACTTAACCGAATATTCATTCTCTCCCTCTTTCAAATCTTTTATTCTCTTCACGTTGGCTAAATTGTCTAGGACTAGCTATTGCATTCATTTGGCCAATTGATAAGGAATTTACGATGAGCAAAGGGGGATCTAGTAAAGTATCAGTAAAGATGCTGACTGAGTGTGAGCAAGTGACCACTACTCCCAAGTTTAAGCGACGTAAGGGGTCGGCGGTTCAAGACTTTCTGTCTGGATGCAGAAGGGGGACTACAACAGACCTCGGATTAAATAGGCAAATCGTCAGTCGATCAAGGCAAGTATAGGATGTCCTTCGGTGAGTGGTTGTAGTGGATTTATTTTAATTTATTAAGTGACTAATGGAGTGTAATGTTTGAATATAGGTTCTGACTGAAGATTATGAGTACTTAGTACTCTAGGTGGTAAGGTGTGTACTTGTACCTTATGATTCGATAGATTAATATAAAGCCAAAGGTGTGTACATACACTACACACACAATAGATCGACAAATCCCGAAATGCCGAAAAGCTGAAAGTTTGGCTACGGTAGTCTTGTGAGTGTGTGAACACTCATAAGAGGGTATTCGATACGATACCAGAGGCCCCATGAGCGATCTCATAGACTTAGGTCACGTTTTGGCCAACTGGCCAGAATGGGCCAAATGGGCTCGACGGGCCCATGAGCCTAAATAAGCAAATGTTGAGAACTTGGTAATATGTGATGAGCTAATTAGGTTTACTGAATGATTTGGAATGGATCCTGGCTTAATGGGCCATATAAGTGTAATTGAGCCTAATGGGCCGTAAAAATGTGATTGGGTCTGATGGGTTATATGAGTGTGTGGAAGCCTGTAGACTTGCTAGGGTTTTATAATGGACTTTTAGGCCTAGTTCTAATAAATCCTTAAACAGCACAAAACTTAATTAATTTATCAAATTTTTCTGTGGACAAGTCATAAGGTTAGAGTGTGGCAATAGGCATATGCATGTCTAGGATTGGATCTAGGTAGAGCTTGGTACTTAAGCGGTCTTAATGACCCATCTTCTCTTCTCCGAAATCCAAACTGGTGCATAGTGTCTATTTACTTTAGCCAACAAGGATATGTTGATGGTCCAAAAGTTCATAATTTAAAACCCATGCTATTAAGAAATCACCAAAATACCCCTATAGGTTAAATGTAGGATTTATGTTACATGTATGACATACTACATTCATATGATACTCTGTTTAGGTTGCATATGTAACACCCCAAACCCGGCCCACAAGCCCTGACCGGATCTGGTTATGTCACTGCGGAAAAACGGTTGAAAAACTTTTTGACTTAGAATAAAACATGAAAATATACCAACTTTTGAGTATAGTGTTTATTGGTAAAAGTATAAGTAAATCTTTGTTATTATGAAATATTATAAAATGCCCAAAATAAAACTTTAGCATATAAATAAACTGATTAAAATAAAATCAAACTTCACATAGTATTCAATTTAAACAAACCATAATAAAGATAATAATAAAATAATTCCAAAAATAAATAAAAAGGCCTTTATTACAATCTATATTTAAACCAAATACTTAATATAACTAAGCTTAAAATAGTCAAAATATCTTCTTCTGCATAGGCCACCTGGCTTCCTCTCCGGACCCGGTCCAACTCATGAATCACCTGAAATGTTAGGAAAATAATTGGGTGAGTCCACAGACTCAGTGCATAACCATAACACATATTTCCACACGTATGGGCTTGGCCCATATCCATACAATCCTCGAACCATTCATGCAATCGTGCATCACAGCCCAACCTAGGTCCATCCATACGCCAACCTTAGCAGACTCCCTGCTCAAGGCCGTGGCTAATCCACCGATCACAATCGAGTGATCCCACACATCTTACCTCGGCGGACCTGTCAGACAAGGCCGTAAGCGAGCCACCGATCAACCAAAGTGATCCCAACAACATACTCGCCCACGGTGATGCACATAGCCATCAACCGCCGAGATGGGCACTGAGCCACACCTCCCTTGAGGTAGCACATAACTCACCCTCAAGCTCTAATATAGCCCGAGCTAACATTAGACCACGTACATCAACATGTACACTCCTTCCTTCATCGATCCAATCCACCTCCCATGTATGTATGTAAAAATGTAACAGGTCAGATCATAACATAAGAGTAGGCATCACATGTTAATTACCACATCATATGTATATATCATAAATAACTTAATGTCCAAGACTTACTCACTTGATAAAAAATAAGCATTCACCACTTAAGCCATTATAATCGGCTACCACACATCATGCATATGTTTAAACATTAGCAAGCAAATAACCGAGAAATAGTGCGATGATTACGCACCTTATCACCTGAAGTTCTAGACCCTCGATCTCAATGCTATCGCTAAACGAAACTACGGCGATCTGCCTAAAGCCGCTTGCTCGATTTGGCCCACACCCGGTGGCCAATCTCAAACCGCCGAGACAGACTCTTTTCTTGAACTTCGGGATAGGGACTTTCCCTTTCCCTACTTGAGTGGTGTTGGCCTCCATCAAAGCGCTTAATCGAACAACGGTTAATCCCTCAAGTCATAAATCTAGACATCGAAACTTACTAATATTCTTACCAAACAAACTTGAATCCTAATTGCTCCTTCAAATCTGTCGAAATCCTACAACAAACCATATTAAAATTGGTCACCACCCACACAACATGGCCTTAGGCGAATATTACCTAACACTTACCTTAGATGATCACACCCAAGAGACTTCCTCAATGCTCCTCCCGCTAGCTATACACAAAAGAAATGTAAGATTATTGTCTACACACCTTTAGCCAGTCAATAACCCAATACCACCCTCCTTGTTTGACACCTAACAGGAAAAACAAACCAACTACTAAAGTGGAGAGTACCTACCACCAAACGCTCCAAAAGACTGAGGGAGAGATTACTTAACGGCCTCAAGAATCGGCTTTGACAAGATAACAAGAGAAGAGCAAAGTTTCGGCTTTGGTGAAAATAGGAAAGAAAAGAAATGTTGATGGCTTAAAGGGGTTTGACTATTGCTAGGAAAAGAAAAGAAAAGCAAAGTGATTAAAAAGAGAGATGGATTTGGCCAAGAGAACAAGTAGGGAAAGAAATGTGTTTTTGGTGTAGATAGTGTTTAAGAGAGTGAAGGCTTAGGAAGTAAAAGCTAAAATTGGCAAAAGGAAGCTCACCACCCCTTATATAGAATTTGGCCACTCCCCCCAAAGATTCATGGCCGAAAATGACCCCATGAAAACCCCCTCAAGCCATCCAACTCTTTTACCTCTCACCTACTCCCTTGATTTCCTCCTAAATTCACTCTACACCCACCTTTCAAACCACTTCAAACAAAAGCCAACCCATCTCTTCTCCTAGCCACACATTTAAACTAATTTGAACAAGTCAAAATCCTCCTTTTAAGGTGCCAAAACCGAAACCAACTCCTCCCCCCTCTCCTGACGCAAAAACAAAAGCAAAAAGCTGCCTTTGCAGCTCAAACACTGGCCCCCCTTGCACCATGAGGTGTCACTTCTCCATGTCTTATATGGCGCCTCCTTGCCACTCTTCCAAAGCAGTTCTTGCGTCAAAACCTCCCAAAAAATTCTCTTAAGGCCTCCAAAGCCAAGCTCCCCTTCTGTAACCCTAAAAACCAAAAATTCCCTAAGGTATTCCACCACTTTTTAGAGTTCTCAAGACCCCTAAAACTCACCCAACCACATACTGAAGTATGCCAACACCTGAGTTATGCACTAAATGCATAACCCTAAAACCCGAGTGTTACAATTCTACCTCCTTAAAAATAATTTAGTCCTCGAAATTACTTAGTACCTAACCATCGTACATCTTAATTCACCACACTACGCTCTAGTGCAAGACTCGATCTCAAGAAACTACCATAATCTCTAGGCACGATGATCTAAGTCCACACTCAAGGTTCTAGATACTTTGCTAGCAATAAAACAAACAACCACCATAGCGAACAAAACCACAAAGAATATTCGGACATAGGAAACTTACATTGGCATATCTCATTACGTCACTATCCTCCCTCCGACGAACCGCATATACCAAACACAGGCCGCCTTGCCTCGGTGCTACTATTCCGTGGCTCTCTCGCTCCCGACCTCGATCAAACCATTCCTCCATGGTTCGGACCACGACCTCTTGTCGCTTCTTGACCACCTCTACCGGGTGCACATAACTTACTGCCCGAGTCTTATTTGGGTCCTTGGGACAATCTTTAACCAGATGAGACTTGGACTTGCATCTGAAGCATTCTCGATCCCGATTCAAAGACTCGTCAATATGATATCTTCCACACCGAGCACATGGATGATCCGGATTCCCGAGAATCGGCTTAGAAATACGAGCAGAAGTCTCGACCTTCGGTCTTTTCTGAAATCTCTCAAATGATTCTAACGATCTCGAACTCCTCTTATCCCGGCTCCTTTCTCTATCTCTATTACGCCTCTCGGTCCTCTTGGCCTCCTCACTATCCGAGCTTTCTCCATTAAAATGGCAAAATCTCTTTCCGTTGTGGAGCAATCGAACCCATGACTCATCCATGACCCATCTTGAATCGACACATCTCTCATAATCCGTAGCCACGATACCTCGAGCATACCGACTCAAGCGCGAAACTCTTCAGTACTCTGCTATCGACTTGCTACCTTGCACCAAATTGAGGAACACCTTCCTCTGAGCATCCACATAGCTCGCTCCGACATACTTCCCTTCAAACTTGATCTTAAAGTAGCCCCAGTCCACTCGATCCGCAGGGGTACTTTCCTTAACAGTGAGCCACCACTGGTAGGCTTCATCCCGTAGCAACGAAATAGCACCCTTAAGCTTCTCCTCTGCAGTTAAATCCAAGTCGTCCATAATCCTTTCAATTGCCTCAAGCGAAGATACGCCACGTCGAGCTACCCCAGACACTCCTCTGAAAACTTCAGCTCCGCTCGACCTAAGTCTTTCAGCTACCGACTTCCAAGTCCCATTGCCCACATTGGCTCCTGCCACCCTCTCGAGCACCCGCAGCATAGCTTGGGATACTGCATCGTCTCCTCCTGTCTGATCTTGATATTCAACCTCAACAGCTGGTGGCGGCACATCGTTCTTTGACCCATGGCCAGACCCTACCGGTTCTGATACTGCCATCCTGCCTCTACCACGGCCACGCGGCGGACGTCCACGACCTCTTGAACTCATATCTGGCATCACGACTTAATCTATTTAGAAAGTTTTATGCATTAGAAATTTTTGTTCCACTGTTTATCCACGAGCAAATTTTATGAATAACAGTTTCCAGAAGTAGTTCTTTCGATCAATCAAAGTTTCATCTAAAGTTCTTTATTCTAATACAAACATTCACATTCTTCACTAAAGACACATACATTCATCCATGTCACTTTCTTGAGCCTTCCCAACTCAGGGGTAACTTCGTCTTTTTCCTATAGGGGTATATCGGTAATAACTCATAGTTTCCAACTTAAAGATATTTCAGAATTTACAAAATCTCGGGGGTCATCTTGAAAATTTTGTTTTTCATACAAAATGTGTTGCAAAAATTTCAGAAAGCAGGGTTATTTTAGTAATTTTGGAAATCATGGGCAGTTTCGTAAATTCTTAAAATCAGAATATCACAATGTTTCACAAAATAGGATTTTCTGATATTTGGTGAAATAGGAATATTTCAATAAAAGTCGAGAGAAATCTGAAAATTTATAAACCAAGGGCATTTTGGTAATTTTATCAACCAGGGGTGTTTTCGTAAATTTTCACAAACGAGGTATCTTAATATTTTGAAAACTTCGAGATTTTGGTATTTTGCAAAGTAAAATCATTTTATCAAAAGTTGAGGGTATCTGATAATTTTACAATCTGAGGGTATTTTGTAATTTTGCCACTAGGGGCATTTTGGTAATTTTGTAAATCGAGAAAACATCTTCCAAAATCAGATTTAGGGTTTACAAACCAAAGGGTAAATTTGAAAATTTCAAAACCAAGGATTTTGAAAGCAGAAGGCTAAATCCCTTTGGGTTTTAGTAATTGGTTTAGCCCATGAACAAGTCCTCTTGGTTAAGGTGAGCCGTAGCTATGCACTGTAGGATTCGAGTAAAGAGGAGGTGAGTCGCTAGGACTGCTTAAATACCAAGCTCTTCTTGAATACCAATCCTCGACATGCGTCTGATGGTTGCCACACCTTAACTTCGGTGACTTACTTCTGAGGTTTGTTTAATAGCCTTAAGTCTTATGCATATGTGTGAGTAAACTAATCCTAGGGTCCAATGGTCCTAACATTCTATTCTACGAGCCCAAATAATCCCATAACAATTCATATAAACAAATCACTTCAAAAGTTTGAAGTACTTACAGTGGACTTGGTAGGAGAATGCAGTGCCATGCCGAATAACTTTGAAATAAAAGCCCATATTCTGAAAAGCCCATTTTTGAAAACTACTTTCGGGCCCAAAACATCAAAGTCGAGTTTTGAATCGGGCTCTGATACCAATTTGTAACACCCCAAACCCGGCCCACAAGCCCTGACCTGATCTGGTTATGTCACTGCAGAAAAATGGTTGAAAAACTTTTTGACTTAGAATAAAACATGAAAATATACCAACTTTTGAGTATAGTGTTTATTGGTAAAAGTATAAGTAAATCTTTGTTATTATGAAATATTATAAAATGCCCAAAATAAAACTTTAGCATATAAATAAGCTGATTAAAATAAAATCAAACTTCACATAGTATTCAATTTAAACAAACCATAATAAAGATAATAATAAAATAATTCCAAAATAAATAAAAAGGCCTTTATTACAATCTATATTTAAACGAAATACTTAATATAACTAAGCTTAAAATAGTCAAAATATCTTTTTCTGCATGGGCCACCTGGCTTCCTCTCCGGACCCGGTCCAACTCATGAATCACCTGAAATGTTAGGAAAATAATTGGGTGAGTCCACAGACTCAGTGCATAACCATAACACATATTTCCACACGTATGGGCTTGGCCCATATCCATACAATCCTCAAACCATTCATGCAATCATGCATCACAGCCCAACCTAGGTCCATCCATACGCCAACCTTAGCAGACTCCCTGCTCAAGGCCGTGGCTAATCCACCGATCACAATCGAGTGATCCCACACATCTTACCTCGGCAGACCTGCTGCACAAGGCCGTGGCAGAGCCACCGATCAACCAAAGTGATCCCAACAACATACTCCGTCCACGGTGATGCACATAGCCATCAACCGCCGAGATGGGCACCGAGCCACACCTCCCTTGAGGTAGCACATAGCTCACCCTCAAGCGCTAATGTAGCCCGAGCTAACATTAGACCACGTACATCAACATGTACACTCCTTCCTTCATCGATCCAATCCACCTCCCATGTATGTATGTAAAAATGTAACAGGTCAGATCATAACATAAGAGTAGGCATCACATGTTAATTACCATATCATATGTATATATCATAAATAACTTAATGTCCAAGACATACTCACCTGATAAAAAATAAGCATTCACCACTTAAGCCATTATAATCGACTACCACACATCATGCATATGTTTCAACATCAGCAAGCAAATAACCGAGAAATAGTGCGATGATTACGCACCTTATCATCTGAAGTTCTAGACCCTCGATCTCAATGCTATCGCTAAACAAAACTACGATGATCGCCTAAAGCTGCTTTGCTCGATTTGGCCCACACCCCGGTGGCCAATCTCGAACCACTGAGACAGCTCTTTTCTTGAACTTCGGGATAGGGACTTTCCCTTGCCCTACTTGATTGGTGTTGGCCTCCATCAAAACGCTTAATCAGAACAACGGTTAATCCCTCAAGTCATAAATCTAGACATCGAAACTTACTAATATTCTTACCAAACAAACTTGAATCTCGATTGCTCCTTCAAATCTGTCGAAATCCTACAACAAACCACATTAAAATCGGTCACCACCCACACAACATGGCCTTAGGCCGAATATTACCTAACACTTACCTTAGATGATCACACCCAAGAGACTTCCTCAATGCTCCTCCCGCTAGCTATACACAAAAGAAACGTAAGATTATTGTCTACACACCTTTAGTAGTCCAATAACCCAATACCACCCTCCTTGTTTGACACCTAATAGGAAAAACAAACCAACTACTAAAGTGGAGAGTACCTACCACCAAACGCTCCAAAAGACTAAGGGAGAGAGTACTTAACGGCCTCAAGAATCGGCTTTGGCAAGATAACAAGAAAAGAGTAAAGTTTCGGCTTTGGTGAAAATAGGAAAGAAAAGAAATGTTGATGGCTTAAAGGGGTTCGGCTATTGCTAGGAAAAGAAAAGAAAAGCAAAGTGATTAAAAAGAGAGATGGATTTGGCCAAGAGAACAAGTAGGGAAAGAAATGTGTTTTGGTGTAGATAGTGTTTGAGAGAGTGAAGGCTTAGGAAGTAAAAGCTAAAATTGGCAAAGGAAGCTCACCACCCTTATATAGAATTGGCCACTCCCCCCAAAGCTTCATGGCCGAAAATGACCCCATGAAAACCCCCAAGCCATCCAACTCTTTTACCTCTCACCTACTCCTTGATTTCCTCCTAAATTCACTCTACACCCACCTTTCAAACCACTTCAAACAAAAGCCAACCCATCTCTTCTCCTAGCCACACATTTAAACTAATTTGAACAAGTCAAAATCCTCCTTTTAAGGTGCCAAAATCGAAACCAACTCCTCCCCCCTCTCCTGACGCAAAAACAAAAGCAAAAAGTTGCCTTTGCAGCTCAAACACTGGCCCCCCTTGCACCATGAGGTGTCACTTCTCCATGCCTTATGTGGCGCCTCCTTGCCACTCTTCCAAAGCAGTTCTTGTGTCAAAACCTCCCAAAAAATTCTCTTAAAGCCTCCAAAGCCAAGCTCCCCTTCTTTAACCCTGAAAACCAAAAATTCCCCAAGGCATTCCATCACCTTTTAGAGTTCTCAAGACCCCTAAAACTCACCCAACCACATACTGAAGTATGCCAACACCTGAGTTATGCACTAAATGCATAACCCCTAAAACCCGAGTGTTACAATTCTACCCTCCTTAAAAATAATTTCGTCCTCAAAATTACTTAGCTGCCTAACCGTCGTACATCTTAATTCACCACACTACGCTCTAGCTGCGCACTCTGATCTCAAGAAACTACCATAATCTCTAGGCACAGTATCTAAGTCCACACTCAAGGTTCTAGATACTTTGCTAGTAATAAAAACAAACAACCACCATAGCGAACAAAACCACAAAGAATATTCCAGACATAGGAAACTTACCCGCTGGCATATCTGTTACGTCACTATCCTCCTTCCGATGAACCGCATATACCAAACCTGGCTGCCTTGCCTCAGTGCTACTATTCCCGTGGCCTACTGCTCCCCGACCTCGACCGGAACCATTCCTCCATGGTTCAGACCATGACCTCTTATCGCCTACTGACCACCTCTGTCGGGCTACACATAACTTACCGCCCGAGTCCTATTTGGGTCCTAGGGATAATCTTTAACCAGATGAGACTTGGACTTGCATCTGAAGCATTCTCGATCTCGATTCCAGCACTCGTCAATATGATATCTTCCACACCGAGCACATGGACGATCCGGATTCCCAGCAACTGGCTTAGAAATACGAGCAGAAGTCTCGACCTTCGGTCTTTTTTGAAATCTCTCAAATGATTCTGACGATCTCGAACTCCTCTTATCTCGGCTCCTTTCTCTATCTCTATTCTGCCTCTAAGTCCTCTTGACCTCCTTAGCTATCCGAGCTTTCTCCACTAAAACGGTGAAATCTCTTTCCCGTTACGGAGCAATCAGAACCCGCAGCTCATCCCGTAGCCCATCTTCGAATCTGACACATCTCTCATAATTCGTAGCCACGATACCCCGAGCATACCGACTCAAGTGCAAAACTCTGCTTCGTACTCTGCTATCGACCTGCTACCATGCACCAAATTGAGGAACGCCTTCCTCTGAGCATCCACATAGCTCGCTCGACATACTTCCCTTCAAATTTGATCTTAAAGTAGCCCCAGATCCACTCGATCCAGAGAGGCACTTTCTTAACGATGAGCCACCTTTGGTAGGCTTCATCCGTAGCAACAAAAGCGGCACCCTTAAGCTTCTCCTCTGCAGTTAAATCCAAGTCATCCATAATCCTTTCAATTGCCTCAAGCCGATTACGCCACGTTCGAGCTACCCGGACACTCCTCTCGAAAACTTCACTCTGCTCGACCTAAGTCTTTCACTACTGACTTCAAGTCCCATTGCCCACATTGGCTCCTCGCCACCTCTCGAGCACCCGCACATAGCTTGATATCTTGCATCGTCTCCTCTGTCTCGATCACGATATTCAACCTCAGCGGTGGTGGCGGCACATCGTTCTCGACCCATGGCGGACCTATCGGTTTCGACATCGCCATCCCGCCTCTACCACACGCCACGGCGGATGTCCACGACCTCTTGAACTCATATCTGGCGTCACGACTTAATCATTTAGAAAGTTTTATGCATTAAAAATTTTTGTTCCATTGTTTATCCACGAGCAAATTTTATGAATAATAGTTTCCAGAAGTAGTTCTTTCGATCAATCAAAGTTTCATCTAAAGTTCTTTATTCTAATACAAACATTCACATTCTTCACTAAAGACACATACATTCATCCATGTCACTTTCTTGAGCCTTCCCAACCCAGGGGTAATTTTGTGTTTTTCCTATAGGGGTATATCGGTAATAACTCATAGTTTCCAACTTAAAGATATTTCAGAATTTACAAAATCTCGGGGGTCATCTTGAAAATTTTATTTTTCATACAAAATGTGTTGCAAAAATTTCGAGAAGCGAGGTTATTTTAGTAATTTTGGAAATCATGGGCAGTTTCGTAAATTCTTAAAATCAGAATATCACAATGTTTCACAAAATAGGATTTTCTGATATTTGGTGAAATAGGAATATTTTAATAAAAGTCGAGAGAAATCTGAAAATTTATAAACCAAGGGCATTTTGGTAATTTTATCAACTAGGGGTGTTTAAGTAAATTCTCACAAACTGGGTATCTTAATATTTTGAAAACTTCGATATTTTGGTATTTTGCAAAGTAAAATCATTTTATCAAAAGTTGAGGGTAATACGGTAATTTTACAATACAGGGGTATTTTTGTAATTTTGCCACTAGGGGCATTTTGGTAATTTTGTAAATCGAGAAAACATCTTCCAAAATCAGATTTAGGGTTTACAAACCAAAGGGTAAATTTGAAAATTTCAAAACCAAGGATTTTTGAAGCAGAAGGCTAAATCCTTTCGAGTTTTAGTAATTGGTTTAGCCATGAACAAGTCCTCTTGGTTAAGGTGAGCCAGTAGCTATGCACGGTAGGATTCGAGTAAAGAGGAGGTGAGTCACTAGGACCGCTTAAATACCAAGCTCTTCTTGAATACCAATCCTCGACATGCGTCTGATGGTTGCCACACCTTAACTCGGTGACTTACTTCACAGGTTTGTTTAATAGCCTTAAGTCTTATGCATATGTGTGAGTAAACTAATCCTAGGGTCCAATAGTCCTAACATTATATTCTACGAGCCCAAATAATCCCATAACAATTCATATAAACAAATCACTTCAAAAGTTTGAAGTACTTACAGTGGACTTGGTAGGAGAATGCAGTGCCATGCCGAATAACACAAATAAAAGCCCATATTCTGAAAAGCCCATTTTTGAAAACTACTTTCGGGCCCAAAACCTCAAAGCCAAGTTTTGAATCGGGCTCTGATACCAATTTGTAACACCCCAAACCCGCCCACAAGCCACGACTGATCTGGTTATGTCACTTTGAAAAAGCGGTTGAAAAACTTTTGACTTAGAATAAAACATGAAAATATACCAACTTTTGAGTATAGTGTTTATTAGTAAAAGTATAAGTAAATCTTTGTTATTATGAAATATTATAAAATGCCCAAAATAAAACTTTAGCATATAAATAAACTGATTAAAATAAAATCAAACTTCACATAGTATTCAATTTAAACAAACCATAATAAAGATAATAATAAAACAATTCCAAAAATAAATAAAAAGGTCTTTATTACAATCTATATTTAAACCAAATACTTAATATAACTAAGCTTAAAATAGTCAAAATATCTTCTTCTACATGGGCCACCTGGCTTCCTCTCCGGACCCGGTCCAACTCATGAATCACTTGAAATGTTAGGAAAATAATTGGGTGAGTCCACAGACTCAGTGCATAACAATAACACATATTTCCACACGTAAGGGCTTGGCCCATATCCATACAATCCTCGAACCATTCATGCAATCGTGCATCACAACCCAACCTAGGTCCATCCATACGCCAACCTTAGCAGACTCCCTGCTCAAGGCCGTGGCTAATCCACCGATCATAATTGAGTGATCCCACACATCTTACCTCGGCAAACCTGCTGCACAAGGCCGTGGTAGAGCCACCGATCAACCAAAATGATCCCAACAACATACTCTGCCCACGGTGATGCACATAGCCATCAACTGCCGAGATGGGCACCGAGCCACACCTCCCTTGAGGTAGCACATAGCTCACCCTCAAGCGCTAATGTAGCCCAAGCTAACATTAGACCACGTACATCAACATGTACACTCCTTCCTTCATCGATCCAATCCATCTCCCATGTATGTATGTAAAAATGTAACAGGTCAGATCATAACATAAGAGTAGGCATCACATGTTAATTACCATATCATATGTATATATCGTAAATAACTTAATGTCCAAGACTTACTCACCTGATAAAAAATAAGCATTCACCACTTAAGCATTATAATCGGCTACCACACATCATGCATATGTTTAAACATCAGCAAGCAAATAACTGAGAAATAGTGCGATGATTACGCACCTTATCACTTAAAGTTCTAGACCCTCGATCTCAATGCTATCGCTAAACGAAACTACTGCGATCTGCCTAAACTGCTACTCTGACGCTGGCCCACACCCTGGTGGCCAATCTCGAACCGTTGAGACAACTCTTTTCTTGAACTTCGGGATAGGGACTTTCCCTTGCCCTACTTGACTGGTGTTGGCCTCCATCAAAACACTTAATCAGAACAACGGTTAATCCCTCAAGTCATAAATCTAGACATTGAAACTTACTAATATTCTTACCAAACAAACTTGAATCCGATTGCTCCTTCAAATCTGTGAAATCCTACAACAAACCATATTAAAATCGGTCACCACCACACAACATGGCCTTAGGCGAATATTACCTAACACTTACCTTAGATGATCACACCAAGAGACTTCCTCAATGCTCCTCCCGCTAGCTATACACAAAAGAAGCGTAAGATTATTGTCTACACATCTTTAGCAGTCCAATAACCCAATACCACCCTCCTTGTTTGACACCTAACAGGAAAAACAAACCAACTACTAAAGTGGGAGTACCTACCACCAAACACTCCAAAAGACTAAGGGAGAGAGTACTTAATGGCCTCAAGAATCGGCCTTGGCAAGATAACAAGAAAAGAGCAAAGTTTCGGCTTTGGTGAAAATAAGAAAGAAAAGAAATATTGATGGCTTAAAGGGGTTCGGCTATTGCTATGAAAAGAAAAGAAAAGCAAAGTGATTAAAAAGAGAGATGGATTTGGCCAAGAGAACAAGTAGGGAAAGAAATGTGTTTTTGGTGTAGATAGTGTTTGAGAGAGTGAAGGCTTAGGAAGTAAACACTAAAATTGGCAAAAGGAAGCTCACCACCCCTTATATAGAATTTGACCACTCCCCCCAAAGCTTCATGGCGAAAATGACCCCATGAAAACCCCCCAAGCCATCCAACTCTTTTACCTCTCACCTACTCCCTTGATTTCCTCCTAAATTCACTCTACACCCACCTTTCAAACCACTTCAAACAAAAGCCAACCCATCTCTTCTCCTAGCCACACATTTAAACTAATTTGAACAAGTCAAAATCCTCCTTTTAAGGTGCCAAAATTGAAACCAACTCCTCCCCCCTCTCCTGACGCAAAAACAAAAGCAAAAAGCTGCCTTTGCAGCTCGAACACTGGCCCCCCTTGCACCATGAGGCTTCACTTCTCCATGCCTTATGTGGCACCTCCTTGCCACTCTTCCAAAGCAGTTCTTGCATCAAAACCTCCCAAAGAATTCTCTTAAGGCCTCCAAAGTCAAGCTCCCCTTCTTTAACCACGAAAACCAAAAATTCCTAAGGCATTCCACCACCTTTTAGAGTTCTCAAGACCCTAAAACTCACCCAACCACACCTTTGAAGTATGCCAACACAGAGTTATGCACTAAATGCATAACCCCTAAAACCAGTGTGTTCTGACATATGGGTGGGAATTATGGTCTGAGGTAGAATTTTGAGGATCGCATGGTTGCTTGACGACCAGTGGATCCACCGTTGGTTTTTAAGCCCAATATATGATTAGCGACTTTCTTTGCAATGTTAAATAATACCGTAATCGGGCTACCATTCTTGTGTAGTGAATGGGTGGGTTGATTTAGAAATCCCCACAGGTGTACAAGGTTGAAATAAAATTTGTGTAGCGGATGGATTATATAGGAGGTTTGCACAACATTGCATGTCTGAAATTATTGTGATATTATTGTGATATTAATGTGATATGGGCTTCAGCCCAAAGGCCACCGCTACTAAGTTGGGCTCAGGCCCAAAATGACTTATGATTGCTTTATACTCGTTGAGGGTTGTACACACTGAGTTTTTTGAAACTCACCCCCTCCTTTTTAAACTTTTCAGGTGACCCTCAGTAGGCGGTTGATGGATGGTGGGACTTAGAGGTGGCCAACTAGTATTCTGAAAGTATTTTGGTTTGGATTGTAATAAGGCCTTTTCTCTGGTTATTATTATTTTGTGGGATTATTATATTATTATGTTTTATATTTTGGAGGTAGAACAACATTTATTTTCCTAAGCTATGGTTGTTTTCAATTATTAGGTTCACTTAACTCCATCTTTAAATGCCAAGTTTTATAAATTAATTGTTTTAAATAAAACTTTCGCAACTAAAATGGGTTTGTACTCAACATTTTACTTTATGAAGGGTTTTCAATGAAAATAAGGTTTTCGCTAAAACACTTCAATGTGACATGTCGATTCGGGCCTAACTTCTAGAAATTTGAGTTTAGGGTGTTATATTTAGTGGTATCAAAGCCCGATTTTAAAGCTCGAGCTATGAAATGGGCCTTAGTATTTGGATTAAAAACTATTTTCGAGTGAGTCAAAATGTTTTGGAAATTCTTGCTGTGTGGTACACCGAGTCTCTGACATCGAACTAAGTAATTTCTCTTGATACTTAGTTATTTTTAAGCATTACCTTGTAGATAGTGGGCTACTTTTAGAATATGCCTAGAGTAAAACTAAAGCCCATAGAGAAATTTGAGGCTGTAGAGGATTTACGACTACAAAAACAATACTCCACTTTATACTTCATAAAACATCGGCTTAATTCTGAAATTGATTAAAACTTCATAAAATTTCTAATCTAGATAATCGCGAATCAATGATGGCGCTAGAAGAGGTGCAAGGGTGTGGCGAAGCCATGGAAGTGTTAGGGCTTGTAAACATTTGAATTTGAATTTGGTACTTCTTCCTTGACCGGTGTTGGCCTCCATCAAAACACTTAATCGTAACAACGGTTAATCCTCAAGTCATAAATCTAGACATTGAAACTTACTAATATTCTTACCAAACAAACTTGAATCCGATTGCTCCTTCAAATCAGTCGAAATCCTACAACAAACCATATTAAAATCGGTCACCACCACACAACATGGCCTTAGGCGAATATTACCTAACACTTACCTTAGATGATCACACCCAAGAGACTTCCTCAATGCTCCTCCCGCTAGCTATACACAAAAAAACGTAAGATTATTGTCTACACATCTTTAGTCAGTCAATAACCCAATACCACCCTCCTTGTTTCAGACCTAACGGGAAAAACAAACCAACTACTAAAGTGGAGAGTACCTACCACCAAACACTCCAAAAGACTAAGGGAGAGAGTACTTAATGGCCTCAAGAATCGGCCTTGGCAAGATAACAAGAGAAGAGCAAAGTTTCGGCTTTGGTGAAAATAAGAAAGAAAAGAAATGTTGATGGCTTAAAGGGTTCGCTATTGCTAGGAAAAGAAAAGAAAAGCAAAGTGATTAAAAAGAGAGATGGATTTGGCCAAGAGAACAAGTAGGGAAAGAAATGTGTTTTTGGTGTAGATAGTGTTTGAGAGAGTGAAGGCTTAGGAAGTAAACACTAAAATTGGCAAAAGGAAGCTCACCACCCCTTATATAGAATTTGACCACTCCCCCCAAAGCTTCATGGCCGAAAATGACCCCATGAAAACCCCCCAAGCCATCCAACTCTTTTACCTCTCACCTACTCCCTTGATTTCCTCCTAAATTCACTCTACACCCACCTTTCAAACCACTTCAAACAAAAGCCAACCCATCTCTTCTCCTAGCCACACATTTAAACTAATTTGAACAAGTCAAAATCCTCCTTTTAAGGTGCCAAAATTGAAACCAACTCCTCCCCCTCTCTTGGACTTAAAAACAAAGCAAAAGTCGCCTTTGCAAATCGAACACCGCCCCTTGCACCATGAGGCTTCACTTCTCCATGCCTTATGTGGCACCTCCTTGCCACTCTTCCAAAGGCTTTGCATCAAAACCTCCCAAAGAATTCTCTTAAGGCCTCCAAAGTCAAGCTCCCTTCTTTAACCCGAAAACCAAAATTCCCTAAGGCATTCCACCACCTTTTAGAGTTCTCAAGACCCTAAAACTCACCCAACCACACATCAAGTATGCCAACACCGAGTTATGCACTAAATGCATAACCCTAAAACCGTGTGTTCAAAGATATGGGTGGGAATTATGGTACGGAGGTAGAATTTTGAGGATCGCATGGTTGCTTGACGACCGTGGATCCACCGTTGGTTTTTTAAGCCCAATATATGATTAGCAGCTTTGCTGCAATGTTAGGTAGTACCGCAATCGGGCTACCATTGCTGTGTAGTGAATGGGTGGGTTGATTTAGAAATCCCCACAGGTGTACAAGGTTGAAAGTGAAATGTTGTGTAGCGGATGGATTATATAGGAGGGTTTGCACAACATTGCATGTACGAAATTATTGTGATATTATTGTGATATTAATGTGATATGGGCTTCAGCCCAAAGGCCACCGCTACTAAGTTGGGCTCAGGCCCAAAATGACTTATGATTGCTTTATACTCGTTGAGGGTTGTACACACTGAGTTTTTTGAAACTCACCCCCTCCTTTTTAAACTTTTAGGTGACCCTCAGTAGGCGGTTGATGGATGGTGGGACTTAGAGGTGGCCAACTAGTATTCTGAAAGTATTTTGGTTTGGATTGTAATAAGGCCTTTTCTCTGGTTATTATTATTTTGTGGGATTATTATATTATTATGTTTTATATTTTGGAGGTAGAACACTGTTTATTTTCCTAAGCTATGGTTGTTTTCAATTATTAGGTTCCCGCAACTCCATCTTTAAATACCAAGTTTTATAAATTAATTGTTTTTAAATAAAACTTTCGCAACTAAAAATGGGTTTGTACTCAACATTTTACTTTATGAAGGGTTTTCAATGAAAATAAGGTTTTCGCTAAAACACTTCAATGTGACATGTCAGATTCAGGCCTAACTTCTAGGCTGAGTTTAGGGTGTTATATTTAGTGGTATCAAAGCCCGATTTTAAAGCTCGAGCTATGAAATGGGCCTTAGTATTTGGATTAAAAACTATTTTCGAGTGAGTCAAAATGTTTTGGAAATTCTTGCTGTGTGGTACACCGAGTCTCTGACATCGAACTAAGTAATTTCTCTTGATACTTAGTTATTTTTAACTGTTACACTGTAGATAGTGGGCTACTTTTAGAATATGCCTAGAGTAAAACTAAAGCCCATAGAGAGCTGAGACTGTAGAGGATTTACGACTACAAAAACAATACTCCACTTTATACTTCATAAAACATCGGCTTAATTACTGAAATTGATTAAAACTTCATAAAATTTCTAATCTAGATAATACGCGAATCAATGATGAGCGCTAGAAGAGGTGCAAGGGGTCGCGGCAGAAGCCATGGAAGTGTTAGGGCTTGTAAACATTTGAATTTGAATTTGGTACTTCTTCTGCGTGTGTTTGAAAACGTTTGCAATAGGTGAATGTTTTGGGTATATGTTGAAATTATTGGGATCAAAGTGCGCAGCGGTGGCATAGTGGGATAGTTGATATACGAGTACCCTATTAGTTAGAAATTTTGAGGACGAAATTTTTTTAGGAGGGGTGAATTGTAACACCCTAAATTTTGGGCCTAGAAGAGATGGGTTGCGTGTGTCGAAAATATTGGATTTTTGTTGTGAAAAAAAAATATTATTGCATCTTTAGTTTAATATTTAAGTGAATTAAGAATGGTTGGTAGTGACGTGGAGCTGGATTCAAAGGAGAGTGTTCAGAAGAGAAAAGTTAGGAAGGTATTGAGGAGCTTATTGTTGAGAAAAATTAGAAGATGAGATATGTGGAAGAGGTTGAGCCGAATTGGGAATTTGGGGATAGGAAATTTGGCTGTAGGCTATAAATAGGTGTCGATTTTGGGGTTCTAGGCTAATGCCAAATTCTTTCTTTTTTTTGTCAAAAACTATTTATCTAGTTATATATGAGTGTGTGAAAGCCTGTAGACTTGCTGGGGTTTTATAATGGACTTTTAGGCCTAGTTCTAATAAATCCTTAAATAGCATAAAACTTAATTAATTTATCAAATTCGTCTGTGGACAAGTCATAAGGTTAGAGTGTGGCAATGGGAATATGCATGTCTAGGATTGGATCTAGGGAGAGCTTGGTACTTAAGCAGTCTTAATGACCCACCTCCTCTTCTCCATAATCCTACCTGGTGCATATTGTCTGTTCACTTTAGCCAACGAGGACATGTTGTGTAACATCCCAAAAATTAGGCATTGTAAATTTTTGCATAATTTCATGTTGTGCTTGCTTAGCTGGTTATTTGAGTGTATTTGGGGATTCTAGGGAGGCCTGTGTTCGAGTCTGAGCCTTGAAAAAATTTTAGTTTTTGGCCCTTTAGTGGAGAGGGTTGTGGGCATAGGGCTTAACTAAAATGGTGTGCGTTAAAATAACACAAGATGAGCTTGTAGCTCAGTGGCATTGGCGTTATTAGAAAGGCATAGAGAGTGGGGTTCGAATCCCACAAGTTGCAATTTGAGGCTTTTATTTTATGACTTGAGAGGGGAGGAAGCAGAGTTCAGATCAAACTCTTCAAGGGGAGTTGGAGACTTGGTCAACATGTTTGAATGGGAGGCTAGGAGTGATTCAAGAATAAGATAGTGGAGGAAACCAAGGGAAAGAGGAGAGTGGGAGAGTTGGCCGAATTTGAGAGTGTGGCTAATAAGGAATTCGGCTAGGGGTGGCATTTGGAAGCAATTCTGACAACTTGAGTGTGAGAAAAAAATCAAAATTCATTTGTGTTGTGTTGCTTTCTTTTTACTTTTTTCGGGTTTTCTTTCTTGAGTGACATTTCGGGTTCGTTTCTTTTACTTCTTTTCTTTTTCTTGACCTCTTTCGAATTCAGTTCTATTCCTCTACTCTTCTTCATTCCTTTGTTGTGGCCATTCGTTGGACTGTTAAGCCTCTCCTCTTCCAGTTCATTTTATTTGATTCATCATCATTTCACAGTTGCTGCATTTTGCTGCTGAACCTCTCTTCCCCATTCGGTTCTTCTTTGTCCGAGGGCCGAATCTACTTGCCCTTTTCCATCTCAAATCCCTTTTATTCTCTATTGTGAGGGCCAAAACTTTTTGTGGGACAACTGTCGAAGTTTGTTGTGCTTTGGGACTTGGTTTTTGTAGCCAAGGGATAGGGCTGATTACTTGGTGTATTGAAAAAGATCGCGTTTATGGCATCTTGGAAGCGGTTGAAACCACAACTCATAGTCAAGGTGTGTAATCTCACACCCTTGCTTGTTATGTATGTGATGTGCTGTGAAGCGGCTAAAAGCTGAAATATTGAAAAGCCTGATTATCAATAACTGAGATCACTCGAGTGTGTGAGCGCTCGTAGAGATAAACTGAGCCACTAGTGTTGTCGATAGACTATTGAGAGTGTCACGAACTCTCTCGTGGGACATAGGCTGTAATGGGCCTTGTTGAGCTGAAGTGGACAAAATGGGCCCGATGGGTTAACGGGCCCACAGGGGCAAAAATCGTGGTAAGTGCCGAATGATAGATGTGGCTGCGAAGTCTGCTGAATCGAGACCAAAAATAAGTTGAATGGGCCACACGGCGTGTGGGCCTGTTTGGGCCGAAATTGGACTTTAGGCCTAAATGTACCTTTTTGACTAGAAATCGAACCTGTGTTGCTCGAGGCTCGACCTCCAGAAAGGCCGTAGATGAGTAAATTATCAAAATACCCTTAGTAGGTAAATTATTGAAATACCCTTAGTGGGTATATTACCAAAATGCCCTCGATGGGTAAATTACCGAAATACCCTTAAGGGGTGAAATTACCGTTTAACCCTTAGTGGTAGTTTAAATGTTGTTTATGTGATTTTTATATATATCTATATATGATCGTAATACATTGCATACATAACATATTGCATTGGGTTGGGTTTGCTGATTGGAGAAATACCGTTCTAGTGGCATCGCCACATACCATTACAGTGGCATTGCCACATATCGTTATAGTGGCATCGCCATAGATTCTTATTTTAATGGCTTAGCCACATATACCATTATTAGCAGTTATGCTGCATTATTGGAGAGTTTGGCTGGATGGTTTGACGTGGTCCCCACATGGAGAGATTGGTTGGTACGGGTGGAGAGTTTGGTTGGTATGGGTGGGTACATGTTCATTGCATTGATATGTTTATAGGGCTTAGGCCCAGACCGTTACCGAATAGGGCTTAGGCCCAGACTTTGACCGTATCAGGGGATTGCACACTAAGTTCTCGTAACTCACCCTTTTCTTTTAACCATGCAGGTAATCCCCAACCTTAGAGGATTTGGAGTTGCGGAGGACTCGGAGGTGGCCACAGTCGGATATGGTTTAGAGACTAAACTTAGCAGTTTTAGTTTAATTTAATTATTTTTAACTATTGGGTTAATATTTTATGTAATAAGGCCATTGGGATTTTCTTTTTAACTTTTATTTGGAATTTCTTTTAATTACCAACTGTTAATCTATTAAACATGGGTTTTAAAACAATAACTACTATTTTCAAAATATCACGTTTCCGCAACTAATTAAGTCAGACTTCCGCAACAACAAGTTTTTGAAAATAGCGACAATATTCTTTGCAAGAAAATAACTTGAGCAAATCTAGGTTTTGTAAGCAACGAAATTCGGGATTTTCAAAGGTAGAAAGCTTTAAATTGAGGAAGGGTTTCTAATGAATGTATAGTTTACAAATAACATTTGATGTGACATGCTGGATCCGACTATAATGTCTGGGCCGGGTTTGAGGTGTTACATTTAGTGGTATCAGAGCCGATTACAAAACTCGGCTATGGAATGGGTTTTAAAATTTTTCTAATCTGCTTAAATTTAGTCTGTAAAGTGATAGTGTTACTGAAAGTGTGGCACACTGAGTCTCCGACACCAAATTCGTAAGTTTCCTGATACTATACTCTGTATATGCTTAAATGACTGTACTGAGAAACTATTATGGATTGTAGTAGCATACTGAATTCCTTAGTTATAGAAACTAAGACTATAGGAGACTGAAACTATAGTAAACTCGATCCACAAAAAAAACTCTAATTATTGTTCTTCATAAAATATTTGTTAATAATTATGAGAACTATAAGATAATTCATAAAACTTTTAAATCAGATAAGGGTGCTACGATGATATGAGCACAAGAGGTTGCGAAAGAGGTACACGTGGCCGTGGTAGAGGCCGGGGTGCTAGGGATAGGTCCTCAGCATCAGGGCATATGCCTGAAAAGAAAGTACTGACATCACCAGTAACTGAAATGTGGTCTCATGATCGACTCGGTGGGGATGATGCTCTGTCCCAAGCGATGTTACGAGTTCTTGAAAGGGTTGCTGGAGCGAGTACTGGGTTAGTGGGCCGAAGGTTAATCTCTAAATGACTCCGGTCAAATGGGGTAAAAAATTTTAGGGGTATTTCTGGTGTGGCTCCGAATGTAGCAGAATATTGGTTAGAGGCTGTTGAGCGAATAATGGATGATCTTGGCTGCATGGTGGAGCAAAAGCTGAAGGGAGAAATGCATTTACTGCGAGGTGAGGCATATCAATGGTGGTTTACCGTGAGAGAAGGCACGCAGGTCGATCGATTGACATGGGACTTCTTTAAGACGACCTTCCAAGGAAAATATGTTGGGGCAAGTTATGTGGATGCCCGGAGAAAGGAATTTCTGAATCTGGTTCAAGGGAATAAGTCTGTAGCAGAATATGAGGTAGAGTTTCTACGGTTGAGCTGGTATGCTCGGGGTATAGTCACGACCGATTATTAGCGCTGCGTGTATTTCGAGGATGGTCTTCGAGATGAGTTGCGGGTACTGATAGCCCAACAGAGGGAAAAGGACTTTGCTGTCCTAATTGAGAAGGAAAAGATTGCCAAGGATATGAAACACTCTGAGCGTCAGAACCATGAGAAGGAACGAGGCAGAAATAAGAGGGATTTTGGGCCCTCAAATTCTTTTGGTGGGTCTAGGAAGAGGCCTAGGTTTGATGGACCAGTCCGAGTTGGGGTTCCAGTTGATGCTAGTCGACCACAACTTTGCGTTGAGTGTGGGAGACCTCATTCAGGAGAGTGCTAGAAAAGAACTAGAGTGTTTCAAATGTGGGTCCAAGGATCGTCAGTTTAGAAATTGTCTTCGGGAGCCTGTTTAGAGGCAAGCAGTAGGTCAGGGCTATGTGTAGCCAATGAGAGGTGGTCAGCAGCCACTAAGAGGTCGTGGTCCACCCAGAGGGGGAAATGGGTTTGGACGAGGTCGTGGAGCATCGGACAAAGGTGCTGGTAACACAAAGGTGAGACAGCCAGTGTTGGTTTATGCTGCTCAGTGTCGAGAGGATGGTGACGCTCCTAATGCCATAACTGATACGTTCCTCATTCATAATGTACCATATACTGCTTTAATTGATATTGGGTCTATGCACTCGTATGTTTCATGTACTGTGTCGGGAACTTTAGGCATACAGTTTGAAATTATTGATAGGGATATGTCAGTGATTAGTCTACTAGGACAGTCGATTAGAGTGAATAAGCTGTTTAGAGATGTGCCTCTAGAGGTTCAAGGGTTGTCTTTCTGGCAGAATTGATGGAATTGCCGTTTGGCGAGTTCGATCTCATTTTGGGCATGTATTGGTTAGTGAAGCACCTTCCAAATTTGGATTGCACTGCTAAGTGTTTGGCATTGAAGGCTTCAGAGGCTGAGGAAGTGGTCGAGATAGGGGAGCGAAGGGATTACTTATCCTATGTAATCTCAGCATTAAGGGCTGAGAAACTGGTTCGCAAAGGTTACGAGGCGTTTTTAGTTTATGTCAGCACATCTGATGTTAAGGGTCTGTCTATTGGGGATGTCATGACAAAAAAAGAGTTTCTGGATGTATTTCCTGAAGAGCTTTTGGGGTTTCCACTAAACCGTGAAGTTGAATTCGGCATTGAGCTTCTACTGGGAACGACTCCAGTGCCCATCGCCCCTTATAGGATCTAGATCGAGGATTCATCTGACCGAGTGTGTTTTCGTAGGGAGCACCGGTATTATTTGTGAAGAAGAAGGATGGTTCAATGCGCATGTGTATTAATTATCGTCAATTGAATAAATTGATGATTAAGAACAGGTACCCGTTACCAAGGACAGACGATCTATTTGACCATGTAACACCCTAAACCCAGTCAACACACCACGATCGAATCTGGCATGTCACAGAGTGAAAACGTTTCTAAGGAAAACGAGTTGCCGGTTTATTTTCAGAAAAAAACTTTTTATATTTGTATTAAACCCGATGTATGTATAGTTGATATCGTTAAGTTGCTTCGAAATCCTGAAAGGCTTTTTAAAGCTTGTTTATCGTTCATTACTTAAAAAAAGGTTAAAGTCTATTGAAACCCAAGTGATTTCTTACTTAGGTAATTTAAAAACTTAGATTTTGAAATTTGAAAAAAAAACATTTAAGTTAATTTTGCTGTCCTCTTGTAAATATTGTTACCCGATGGTAAGATTTAGAAAACCCGTTGTGTAGTAAAATTTTCAAAAACTTTGGTTATCAGGTTATTTAAAACATGTTGAACAATTTACTTAGCAACATTTAGAAAATTTAAAGCAGGTATAATAAAACCCTAAATAAAAATACTAATGGCCATATTACAACCCAAATAAAATTAGAATTTAAAATGATGGTACCCAAATCGAAAATCCAAGTAAAACCGACAGTAAATGTCACATGGCCACCTCGAGTCCACCCGGCTCCTCATCCGCGATCTACGAGTCACCTGAAAAGATAAGGGAGAAGGTGAGTCACCAAGACTCAGTGCATAATCCCCCTCCCGATTATAGCAACATGCTTACACAGGTCATAACCAAGCAAACATATTATGCACCCAAACCTAACCATCCACAACTCTTTTTCTACCCCGTGTGGTACCAAACCACTGGTGGTGCCAAACCACTGGTGACCCAAAGTCACTGATATCAATAATAGTGTGGTGCCAAACCACTGGTGACCCAAAGTCGTGAATAATCCATATGTGGGGCCAACCCACGTTGTGATACCAAATCACTAACGACAATCCCATTTTATCAAATGTGGGGCCAACCCATTGTGGTGCGAAGCCACTGGGATGAGTCGCTATGAAGTGCCAAACCTCTAGCGACCCAAAGTCACGAATATTAACTGTGGTACCAAACCACTGGTGCCCAAAGTCATAGATATCAATCTTCCCCCTCCTCTCATGTCACCCACAATAATGCACATGCATATACATATCATGCCAACATGATTAATCATTAAACATATAATAGACCATAGGATATGCGATTTCATCAGAATCAAATATCTTAAACTTATCAAACAGACTTACCCGAATCCTTGCTCATACCCATAAGGGTACCAAATCGAAACCTACACAGTTTTGGCTTTTAACATAGTTTTAGGTTATTAACAAGTTTACATAGATTATGAAGTGTGTAAGATACACACCTGGTTACTAACGCGACTATCGAACCCCTAACATCAAGATCTAACGCACTAGATCCCCCCTTCCTACATTCGGCCAAGACAACTATTAATAAAAAGGCCGTTCGACTACACTTGTAAATCCCGAAAAGTTAACGCATCTAATAACCATCCTTACCTTAGCACTTTTTGATCCACAGTCACAACCCGAGATATACGAGATAGAGCCTTCCCCTACAATCAGCCAAGATCCTAAACCATAATACTCATAGCCTTCGACTTTTTTTTTAAATAATTAGAGGAAAGATTGAGTCGGCATGAAACCTTACCACTTACTAAGATCGATTGACAGAGAATCGATGATCACAATCCACTGCTTCAAAATCTCGAAGAACCTAAGAGAAACCGATTCCAGAGATGATTAAGAATCATGACAAATGTCAAAATTCGGCTTTTGTTCTATATATGTTGACAGAGAGAAAAGAAGAAGATAATAGAGTTTCAGCCAAGAACACTTACCCCTTCCAAAATCGATTAGAGAAGAAGACCAAAGGGATCTACCCTTGATTGATATTCGGCCAAAGTTTAGAAATAAGAAGAGGAGAGTAAAGGAAGATTTTTGCAATGGTGGTGGAACAACCAAAGAAGTTTCGGCTATGGCTTTTTGGAGAAGAGAAAAAGAGATTCGGCTTGCAAGAAATCAAGAAAAGGTTGATGAATCATTCAGCACAAGAAAAGGTGAAGAGAAAAAAAAGTTGTCGATTTGGGAAGAAGAGATGTCGATGGGGTTTTGAAACAAATATGAGAGAAAAGGAAAGAAAAGAATGGGGGAGAGGGAGATTCAGCTAAGGGGGTTTCGATTTCAAAAGAAGAAAAGAAAAAAAACAATGGTTTGGATGCTGGAGAGTGAAGTCAACTAGAGCCTAGGGGTTTCGGTTTTGCCTAACACAACAAGCTCCAAAGCTTTCTTAGCCGAAAGTGCCCACCTAGAATAGCTATGGAAAATTGGCACCTCTCCCAAGTCTCCCAACCGATTACTCCTCCTCCCAACAGTCCATACTTTGGCCAACACTTCAAGCCTCTCCTGACCACTCATTCAAATAAGTTTGAATGAGTCAATCTCCACAATTTTCTCCTCTCCATCCTTTTCAAATATGTGACTCTATCCACATCCTCCCAAGAGAGTCCTTCCTAAGTCCATCTCCTCCTTGCTTACAAGGCCAAAATAATTACACCGGGAGATTTCTATTTCGAACCAAGGCTCCCCTTCCGTGCATGTGGCGTCAATTCCCAAGGCCCTAGGTATCGCCTCCTTGCCACTTTACCAAGGTTTTTCTTGTGCTACAGTTTACCACAAAATATTCTTAACCCCTAGCTCCTTCAGCTCCCCTGAACAATGCTTGAAACTAAAATTTTCCCTATAGTTCGAGCCTACCTTGGGCTCATATCTAGACCCTAAAAACCTCAATTAATAACGCAACTCAAGCCATGCACATGCCATTAATGCAAACATAATAGCCCCTAACTAAGGATGTTACAGTTCTACCCCCTTAAAATAATTTCGACCTCGAAATTACCTGGTCAAAAGAGTTGAGGGTATTGCTGCCTCATCACATCCTCTGGTTCCCACGTAGCTTCTTCTATGCCATGGTTCCGCCATAACACCTTCACTAATGGAACTGACTTCCTACGCAAAATCTTTACATCCCGATCTAGAATCTGCACTGGTTCCTCTTCTATGGTCAAATCTGGCCCCAACATCTGACGCTCACCCAACTCTGTCCAGCACGTAGGTGTACGACACTTCCTACCATACAACGCCTCATACGGTGCCATCTTAATGCTTGCCTAGTAACTATTATTGTATGCAAATTCAGCTAACGGTAGAAATTCTTCCCAACTACCTCTAAAGTCCGAACCACGACCTCTCAAAGCATATCTTCCAAGATTTGTATAACCCTTTCTCGATCGCCCATCCGATTGCGGATGAAATGTCGTACTAAAATCCAACCGCGTACCCAACGCCTGATACAATGCTTTCCAGAACCTCGACGTGAATCTGGGATCCCTATCTGAGATGATTGATACTGGCACACCGTGCAACCTCACTATCTCTGCCACATATAGCTTAGCTAACTTCTGAAGCGAGTAATCAACCCTCACCGGTATGAAATGAGCTGATTTCGTCAACTGGTCCACAATCACCCAGACTGAGTCCTTCTTAATAGGCGTAAGGGGTAGCCCACTGAAAAAGTCCATAGTGATCCTTTCCCACTTCCACTGAGGAATCTTCACCGGCTGAAGTAAACTCGACTGCAATCGATGTTCGACTTTGACTCACCGACACATCAGACACTTACCCACAAACTTAGTCACTTCCCGCTTGCAGACGACCACCAAAATCGCTCTCAAGAATCCGGTACATCTTGCTACCTCCAAGATGCATAGCGTATGGGCTGCTATGTGCGTCCTGAAGAATCCTCTGCCTTAACTCGACGTCCTTTGGCATACAAGCTCTCCCTTGAAAACACAACACTCCCTCATTGGTCAAGCTGTAACCTTCCAAACCACCACTCTGCACTTGCAACCTTCAAGCATTCAAACCCTCATCCACTAACTGTTTCTCTTTAATCTGCTCTACCCAAGTCGGCTTAACTGTAATTCTGCCAAAAGACTCCTGTCGTCATACAAGCTAAGATGAGCAAACATCGCTCCTAGGTCTGACACTACCTTATGGCTCAACGCGTCTGCAACCACGTTAGCCTTGCCCGGATGATACTCAATTGAACAGACGTAGTCCTTTAATAGCTCAATCCATCTGCGCTATCTCAAATTTAGATTCTTCTGCGTCAAAAAATACTTCAGACTCTTGTGGTCCGTGTAGACCATCGATTGCTCTCCGTACAAATAGTGTCTCCATATCTTCAGGGCGAAAACCACTTCAGCCAACTCCAAGTCATGTGTCGGGTAGTTACCCTCATGCGGTCTCAGCTATCCAAATGCATATGCCACTACTTTCCCTTCCAACATCAGTATACATCCCAATCCAGTATGTGATACATCACAGTAGACTGTGAATACCTTTCCTACCTCAGGCTGAACCAAAACCGGAGCTTCCGTCAGAATCTTCCTCAACTTGTCAAAACTTTCCTGTTGTTTCTCAGACCACACAAACGGGACTCCTTTCCTCAATAACTTGGTCAATGGTGCCGTGATCAGAGAAAATCCTTCCACAAATCTTCGGTAATACCCTGCCAGACCCAGAAAACTCCAAATCTCCGCAACTGACCTAGGCGATTTTCAGTCCAACACCGCCTCAATCTTGCGAGGGTCTACTCCAATCCCTTCAGCTGACACTACGTGACCTAAGAAAGTCACCTCCCTAAGCCAGAACTCGCACTTACTAAACTTGGCAAATAATTGCTTTTCCCTCAGAATTTGCAAAACTACCCATAAGTACGTATCATGATCCTCCTCAGACCTTGAGTACACCAATATATCGTCTATAAATACCACGAAAAACTGGCCCAAGTACTACTGGAACACCCGATTCATCATGCCCATGAATGCTGCCGGCACGTTAGTCAATCTAAATGGCATTACCAGAAACTCGTAGTGCCCATATCGAGTGTGAAACGCCGTCTTGTGAATATCAGCCTCCTTCACCTTAAACTGATGATACCCCGACCTTAGATCGATCTTCGAGAAGACCGATGCCCCCTTAAGCTGATCAAACAAGTTGTCTATCCTCTGCAACAGATACTTGTTGATCAAACAAGTTGTCTATCCTCTGCAACAGATACTTGTTCTTGATCGTCAGCTTATTCAACTGGTGGTAGTCTATACACATCCGTATTGTACCATCCTTCTTCTTAACAAAGAGCACTGCCGCTCCCCAAGGTGAAACACTTGGCCGGATAAAACCCCAGTCTAACAACTCCTGAATTTGAGCCTTCAACTCCACCAATTCCTTTGGCGCCATTCTATACGGGCAATACCTTTGGTAGCGATTAAGATATGCAATGATCTATACCGAATTCAACTTCCCGATCGAGAGGCAAACTCAAAAGTTCTTCTGAAAATATGTCAGCAAATTCCTTCACTGTTCGGACATTCTCCACGGCTGACTCCTTGGCCTCCAAGACGCACACATGAACCATGAACGCTTCACAGCCCTTCCTGACCATCTTCTCAGCTTTCAAAGCAGATACCATGTTGGATAATAATCTCTTCTATTACCTATCATCACCACTTCTTCACCCTCACCTATTTTCAAAACCATGCGCTTAGTCGCAATCCAAACTTGCTTGGTACCTCACCACCAATATCCTAAGAATCGATCGAACTCCCAAGCAGCAGTTCCATCGGATCGACCACAAATACTACCCTTGGAGTTCTAGGGTACATCCCTATCTGACTTATTTACTTCATAGAGTGACCTAGAGGGCTAATTACTATCATTTCCCTAGAAGTAGTTTCAAAGTCTAGGTTCATGGTCTCTACTATGCTACTGGCAACATACGAGTACGTCGAACCCACATCTATCAAAGCAGTATATGGTAATCCAAAGATTAAGAACGTACCGGTTATGACGTCCGGTGCGTCGCCTTTCTCTCGATGCCTCGCTGCATATACCAATCCAGGTTGTCTTGTCTCAGTGTTGCCTGCACCTCTGCCCGGTGTTTCGCGGCCCCGACCAGAACCATTACCTCCTCTAACCATGACCCTTTTGCGGTTGTGGTCCTTATTCTAACCGAGCACGACCACGACCTCGATGAATCTCGCTAACTTTCGTGGACAGTCCCTCACACGATGATCCAATGACATACACTCAAAACATCCTTTTCCACCGGTCCAACATTCTCGCCAATGAGATTTTCCATACTGATTACACCGCGCTGGTCCTTGATTAGCAGCAATAGGCCTCGCAGACTGATTTAGCCCACCATGCCTAGCCTTTTTTTGAGAATTTCTGACTGATCCAGATGATCCAAAACCTCTCTTTTGTCTATTTCTATCTGCATTCTGTCTTACAGATTCCTTAACCCTTTGGCTACCTTAGCCTTCTCTACCAACACGGTAAACTCCCACTCCTGTTGTGGAGCAATCAGCAATCTCAGATCATCCCTCAGTCCGTCCTCGAACCTGACACATCGCTCATGCTCCATAGCCACGATACCTCGAGCATACCAGCTCAACCTTAAGAATTTTGCCTCGTACTCCGATACGGACTTACTCTTCTAAACCAGCCTCAGAAATGCCTTCCTCTGGCATCAATATAACTAGACCCAATATACTTCTTCTGATACACCGCCTTGAAATAATCCCAAGTGAGATCATCCGTTGTACCACTATCTCGAACCGTGAGCAACCACTGGTATGACTCATCCCGGAGAAGCGACACTACCCCTTTCAGTTTCTCCTCAGCCGTCAGATCCAAATCATCCATGATTCGCTCCGTCGCCTCCAACCAATACTCAGCTGTATTGGGTGCCACACCAGAAACACCTCGGAATACCTCAGCTCCATTGGCTTGGAGTAGCTCAAATATAGATTTCTGAGCTCCCGTACCTCCACCTACTCCAGCCACTCTCTCAAGAACTCACAAAGATCGCTTTGTGACATCAGTATCATCCCCGTCGATCTCGGTACTCAACACGGTGGTGGTGGTGGTGGTATCTCATTCTTGGACACTTGACCAGACCTAACTGGTTCCGATACAGTCATTCTACCTCTACCACACCCACGCACATTACGACCATATCCCCTAGAACTCATGTCTATAATCGCGATTTAATCTGCTTTAAGAAATTTTATGCATTAGCTTCTGTTCCACTGATTACCCATGAACAAGTTTTATGTAAAGAAGTTTAGTAGTAGTTCTTTCGATCATTACAAAGTTTTTGTTTCAAGTCTTTTACCCCAATTCAGGGGATCACATTCATTCATCACTAACATCCACCACACACACTCACCACTTGCAAGAGTATTCTCGTCGTTTTACTACCCAGGGGTATTTTTATAATTTGTCCTATAGGAGTATTTTGGTAATTTTCCAAATCAGGGGTATCTTGTAATTTTGCAAAATAGGGGTATTTTGGTCTTTTTGTAAAAGGGAGATACTTTGGTAAAAACTGAGGGTAGTATGGTAATCTCATAAATTGGGGGTATTTTAGTAATAAATCGAAAAAATCTTTACAAATCATAAGTGTTTCGAAAATTTTAGAAATCGGGGTATTTTGGTAATTTCTCATATCTAAGGTAGTTTTACAAATCAAGGGGGTAATTCGGTGATTTCAAAACTAGGGTTTTTATAAAACAGTGTAGCTAGTCCCTTTCGGTTTTAATTATTGAATTTGGCACGTGAATAAGTCCTCTTGGTTAGGGTGAATCATCACTACGCACTGTAGGATTCGACGAAGAGGAGGTGAGTCACTAGATTGCTTAAATACCAAGCTCCCTTGAATCCATTCTTAGACATGCACAACCTGCTGCCACACCCTTAACTTAGCGACGTACTCACGAGTGTTTGTTTAATTGATCTTTAAGTCTTATGTAATTTTGTGTTGGAGTAGGCTATTCCTAGGGTTCAATAACTCCTAATCTACTAATCTACGATCCCGAAATACCCATTTCTTCCACATACAAATCACACAATGGTTAGGGGTACTTACCTGGGCAGATTGGTGTCGGAGACTCGGTGCCATGCTGTTCAAACCATGTATATTTTCCACAAAACTTTTTAAAACCCTACTTTTAAACATTTTGGGCCTCCGGCCCACAGCCGAGCTTTTGAACTTTACTCTGATACCAAAAATGTAACACCCTAAACTCGGTCAACACACCACGACCGAATTTGGCATGTCACAGAGTGAAAATGTTTCTAAGGAAAACGAGTTGCCGGTTCATTTTTAGAAAAAAGCTTTTTGTTTTTGTATTAAACCTGATGTATGTATAGTTGATATCGTTAAGTTGCTTCAAAATCCTGAAAGGCTTTTTAAAGCTCGTTTATCGTTCATTACTTAAAAAAATGTTAAAGTCTATTGAAACCCGAGTGAGTTCTTACTTAGGTAATTTAAAAACTTAGATTTTGAAATTTGAAAAAAAAAATATTTAAGTTAACTTTGCTGTCCTCTTGTAAATATTGTTACCCGATGGTAAGATTTAGAAAACCCGTTGTGTAGTAAAATTTTTGAAAACTTTGGTTATTAGGTTATTTAAAACATGTTGAACAATTTATTTAGCAACATTTAGAAAATTTAAAGTAGGTATAATAAAACTCTAAATAAAAATACTTATTACAACCCAAATAAAATCAGAATTTAAAATGATGGTACCCAAATTAGAAATCCAAGTAAAACTGAAAGTAAATGTCGCATGGCCACCTCGGGTCAACCCGGCTCCTCATCCGCGATCTATGAGTCACCTGAAAAGATAAGGGAGAAGGTGAGTCACTAAGACTCAGTGCATAATCCCCCTCCCGATTATAGCAACATGCTTACACAAGTCATAACCAAGAAAACATATCATACACCCAAACCTAACCATCCACAACTCCTTTTTCTACCCCGTGTGGTACCAAACCACTGGTGGTGCCAAACCACTGGTAACCCAAAGTCACTTATATCAATAATAGTGTGGTGCCAAACCACTGGTGACCCAAATTCACGAATAATCCATATGTGGGGCCAACCCACGTTGTGATACCAAATCACTGGCGACAATCCGTTTTATCAAATGTGGGGCCAACCCACTGTGGTGCAAAGCCACTGAGACGAGTCGCTATGAGGTGCCAAACCTCTGGTGACCCAAAGTCACGAATATTAACTGTGGTACCAAACCACTGGTGACCCAAAGTCATAGATATCAATCTTCCCCCTCCTCTCATATCACCCACAATAATGCACATGCATATACATATCATGCCAACATGATTAATCATTAAACATATAATAAACCATAGCATATGCGATTTCATTAGAATCAAATATCTTAAACTTATCAAACAGACTTACCCGAATCCTTGCTCATACCCATAAGGGTACCAAATCGAAACCTACACAGTTTCAGTTTTTAACATAGTTTTAGGTTATTAACAAGTTTACATAGATTATGAAGTGTGTAAGATACACACCTGGTTACTAACGCGACTATCGAACCCCGAAGATCAAGATCTAACGCACTAGATCCCCCCTTCCTACATTTAGCCAAGACAACTGTTAACAAAAAGGCCATTCGGCTACACTTGTAAATCCCAAAATGTTAACGCATCTAATAACCACCTTACCTTAGCACTTTTTGATCCACAATCACAACCCGAGATATACGAGATAGAGCCTTCCCCTACAATCAGCCAAGATCCTAAACCATAATACTCATAGCCTTCGACTTTTTTTTTAAATAATTAGAGGAAAGATTGAGTCGGCATGAAACCTTACCACTTACTAAGACCGATTGACAGAGAATCGATGATCACAATCCACTGCTTCAAAATCTTGAAGAACCTAAGAGAAATCAATTTTAGAGATGATTAAGAATCATGACAAATACAAAATTTGACTTTTGTTCTATATATGTCGACAGAGAGAAAAGAAGAAGATAATAGAGTTTCAGCCAAGAACACTTACCCATTCCAAAATCGATTAGAGAAGAAGACCAAAGGGATCTACCCTTGATTGGTATTCGGCCAAAGTTTAGAAATAAGAAGAGGAGAGTAAAGGAAGATTTCGGCAATGGTGGTGGAACAACCAAAGAAGTTTCAGCTATGGCTTTTGGAAGAAGAGAAAAAGAGATTCGGCTTGCAAGAAATCAAGAAAAGGTTGATGAATCATTCGGAACAAGAGAAGGTGAAGAGAAAAGAAAGTTACCGATTTAGGAAGAAGAGATGTCGATGGGGTTTTGAAACAAATATGAGAGAAAAGAAAAGAAAAGAATGGGGGAGAGGGAGATTCAGCTAAGGGGGTTTCGATTTCAAAAGAAGAAAAGAAAAAAACAATGGTTTGGATGCTGGAGAGTGAAGTCAACTAGAGCCTAGGGGTTTCAGTTTTGCCTAACACAACAAGCTCCAAAGCTTGCTTAGCCGAAAGTGCCCACCTAGAATAGCTATGGAAAATCGGCACCTCTCCCAAGTCTCCCAACCGATTACTCCTCCTCCCAACAGTCCATACTTCGGCCAACACTTCAAGCCTCTCCTGACCACTCATTCAAATCAGTTTGAATGAGTCAATCTCCACAATTTTCTCCTATCCATCCTTTTCAAATCTGTTGACTCTATCCACATCCTCCCAAGAGAGTCCTTCCTAAGTCCATCTCCTCCTTGCTTCTAGCGTCAAAAATAATTACACCAGGAGAGATTTCTGCAGCTCGAACCAAGGCTCCCCTTCCCTGCATGTGGCATCACTTCCCAAGGCCCTAAGTGCCGCCTCCTTGCCACTTTACCAAGGTTTTTCTTGTGCTACAGTTTACCACAAAATATGCTTAACCCCTAGCTCCTTCAGCTCCCCTGAACTAATGCTTGAAAAATAAAATTTTCCCTATAGTTTGAGCCTACCTTGGGCTCATATTTAGACCCTAAAACACCTCAATTAATAACGCAACTCAAGCTATGCACATGCCATTAATGCAAACATAATAGCCCCTAACTAAGGATGTTACAGACCAGCTATGAGGAGCTTCGATTTTCTCCAAGATAGATCTAAGATCGGGGTACCATCAGTTAAGAGTTAAGGAGGCAGATATGTACAAGATAGCATTCAGGACTCGTTATGGACACTATGAATTTTTGGTCATGCCGTTTGGGTTAACAAATGCACCAACTACTTTCATGGATATGATGAACCTAGTCTTTCAACCCTATTTGGATCGATTCGTGGTGATGTTTATAGATGATATTCTGGTATATTCAAGAAATGAGGAGGAGCATGATTCACATCTCTAGGTTGTTCTACAGATATTGAGAGAAAAATAGCTTTATTCCAAATTCAGCAAGTGTGAGTTTTGGTTGCTAGAGGTGACATTTTTGGGCCATGTCATGTCTACTGAGGGGATTAGGGTTAATCCTCGAAAAATTGAGGCCGTATTGGATTGGAAGCCACCGAAGTTGGTATCTAAAATTTAAAGTTTTTTGGGTCTGGCCGGGTATTACAGACGGTTCGTTGAGGGGCTTTCATTGATTACTGCACCTTAACTAAGTTACTGCGTTAGGGGGTACCATTTGTTTGGACTGAGAAGCAACAGGAGAGTTTTGAGAAAGAAGAAGATTTTGACTGAAGCCCTGGTATTAATACAGCCAGAGGCTGGAAAGGAATTTATTGTCTACTGTGATGCGTCGCACACGGGTCTAGGTTGTGTGCTGATGCAAGAGGGTTAGGTGGTGGCTTATGCATCTCGTCAGCTTAGGCCACATGAGGTGAATTACCCCACTCATGACTTGGAATTAGCTTAGGTGGTGTTCGCACCAAATATTTAGAGACATTACTTGTACGAGAAAAAGTCGATCATCTATACCGACCATAAAATTCTCAAATACCTTCTTACTCAGAAGCAGTTGAACCTTAGGCAACGAAGATGGATAGAGTTGCTTAAGGATTATGATTGCTCGATTGTGTACTATTCGGGAAAAGCTAATGTGGTAGCGGATGCACTGAGTTGTAATGTGGTATCAGATTTAAGAGCGATGTTAGCTCGTCTCAGCCTATTTGAGGATGGTAGTTTGTTAGTTGAACTGCAAGTAAAACTAACTTGGATTAGTCAAATTAAGGAGAAGCAGTTACTGGATGAATTGTTGGTTCCTCGTTTTCAACTGGTGAAGAAGGGAGAAACTGTGAATTTTGGGCTGAATAGTGAAGGAGTGTTATGCTTCCATGGGAGAGTTTGTGTACCGAGGGATTCTGAGTTAAGGCAGCCTATTCTAGGAGAGGCATATAGTAGCCCATATGTTATACATCTCGGTGAAAATAAGTTATACCGAGATCTACGTGAACTGTACTGGTGGCCAGGACTTAAACGAGAGGTTATCGATTTTGTAAGTAAGTGTTTGACATGCCAGCAAGTGAAGGCTGAGCATCAATTGCCTTCTGGATTGCTACAACCTGTTAAAATTCCACTCTGGAAGTGGGAGAGAATAACCATGGATTTTGTTAGAGGGCTACCCTGATGCCTACTAAGAAAGATTCGGTTTGGGTCATTATTGATTGGCTGACTAAGTCTGCTCACTTCATTTCAGTTCGCACTGATTACTCGTTGTAGAAGTTGGCCAAGTTGTATGTGGTGGAGATTGTAAGGTTACATGGGGTACCAATGTCTAAGATTTCGGATAGAGACCCTAGATTCACATCTCGATTCTAGAGAGTGTTACAAGAAGCATTAGGTACGAGGTTGGATTTCAGCACGTCATTTCATACTCAGACTGATGGTTAGCTGGAGAGGGTAATTCAGATTCTAGAAGACATGTTAAGAAGTGTGTGATTGATTTCAAAGGCAGTTGGGAAGACTATTTTTGTTGGCGAATTAAACACATAACAATGACTACCAATCCAAAGATTCGGATGGCATCGCATGCGAGGCATTATATGAGGGTAGGTGTCGAACTCCTACTTGTTGGATAGAATTGGGTGAGCGGCGATTGTTGGGTCTAGAGTTAGTTTCTGAAACCAAGGAGAAAGTAAGATTGATCTGGGGACTATTACAAAAAGCATCTGATAGGCAGAAATCATACACTGATTTAAAGCATAAAGAGATTGAGTACGCAGTGGGAGATTATATCCTTTTAAAGGTCTCACCATGGAAGAAGATTCTAATATTTGGATGGAAGGGCAAGCTGAGTCCTAGATTTATCGGACCTTATCGGATAGTAAAACGTATGGGACCAATTACCTATCAGCTGGAACTACCTTCTGAGTTAAACTGTATACATAACGTATTATATGTTTCTATGCTGAGGCGATACCATTCTGATCCCTCTCATATAGTATTGGTGGAGGAGATCGAGGTAAGACATGATCTGACTTTTGAGGAAGAACCGATGCAGATATTGGATCGTGTTGTTAAGGTGTTGAGGATGAAATCTATTCTATTAGTCAAGGTGCTTTAGCGTAATCATGGTTCAGAGGAAGCCTCGTGAGAGCCTGAGGAGGCGATGCGATAGCAATTCCCTCATCTCTTCTAATCAGGTAAATTTTGAGGCTGAAATTTCTTTAAGGAGGGTAGAGTTGTAACGTCCCAAAAATTAAGGGCTGTAAATTTTGCATAATTTCATATTGTGCTTGCTCAACTGGTTATTTAAGTGTATTTGAGGACTCTAGGGAGGCCTGGGTTCGAGTCTGAGCCTTGGAAAAAATTTAGTTTTTGGCCCTTTAGTGGAGAGGGTTGTGGGCAATAAGGCTTAAGTAAAATGGTGTGCGTTAAGATGACACAATATGAGCTTGTAGCTCAGTGGCATTGGCGTCATTGGGAAGGCATGAAGAGTGGGGTTCGAATCCCACAAGTTGTAATTTGAGGCTTTTACTTGGTGACTTGAGATGGGAGGAAGTAGAGTTCGGATCAAACTCTTCAAGGGGAGTTGGAAACTTGGTCAACAAGTTTGAAAGGAAGCCAAGGAGTGATTCAAAAAGAAGATAGTGGAGGAAATCAAGGGAAAGAGGAGGGTGGGAAAGTTGGCCGAATTTGGGAGTGTGGCTAAGTGAGGAATTCAGCTAGGGGGTGGCATTTGGAAGCAATTCCAACAACTTGAGTGTAAGAAAAAAATTGAAATTCATTTGTGTTATGTTGCTTTCTTTTTTCTCTTTTCGGGTTTTCTTTCCTGAGTGACATTTCGGGTTTGTTTCTTTTGCTTTTTTTCTTTTTCTTGACCCCTACCGAATTCAGTTCTATTCCTATACTCTTCTTCATTCCTTTGTCATGGCCATTCGTTAGACTGTTAAGCCTCTACTCTTCCACTTCCTTTTATTTGTTTCATCATCATTTCACGGTTGCTGCTCTTTGCTCCGAACCTCCCTTCCCCATTCGGTTCTTCTCTGTCTGAGGACCGAACCTACTTGCCCTTTTCCATCTCGAATCTATTTTGTTCTCTGTTATGAGGGCCAAAACTTCTTGTGGGACAACTGTCGAATTTTGTGGTGCTTTGGGACTTGGTTTCCGTAGCTAAGGGATAGGGTCGATTACTTGGTGCACTAAAGGAGATCGCGTTCGTGGTGTCTTGGAAGTGGTTGAAACCACAACTCGTAATCAAGGTGTGTAATCTCACACCCATGCTTGTTATGTATGTGATGTTCTGTGAAGCGGCTAAAAGTCGAAATATTGAAAAGTCAGAGTATCGGCAACTGAAATCACTCGAGCATGCGAGCGCTTGTAGAGATAAATCGAGCCACTAGTGTTGGTGATAGACTGTTGGGAGTGTCACAAACTCTCTCGTGGGGCTTAGGTTGTAACGGGCCTTGTTGAGCCGTAGTGGGCTAAGTGGGCTCGATGGGTTAACGGGCCCACAAGGGAAAAAATCGCGGAAAGTGGCAGATGATAGATGCGGCTCAAGTCCGCAGAATCGAGACTGAAAATGAGTTGAATGGGCCATACGAGCGTGTGGGCCCGTTTGGGCCGAAATTGGACTTTAGGCCCAAATACACCATTTTGACCAGAAACGGAACCTGTAACAGCCCAAACCCGGCCCAATCGTTAGGACCGAATATGGGTCGTTACTAAGAAGAACTTTTGAAACCCATTTTCTAAATCCACTTAAGTTTTGTAAAGCTGCTCATTTTAAGTTTTCTTCTTTGAAATTATACTTAGTCCAATTTGAAAATTAAATTAAGTCAAGTTATTACACAAATTTTAGATGTGCTAGATGGCACGATAAAACATTTTCGTGTTGATTTAGAAAACGTGTAATTCAAATTTTAATTAAAATGAATTATCCCAACATATAGGAAAATAACTAAAGTAAAGTATGATGAGGCCTTATTACATCCAAAATAAAACAACCCACTAACAAAATTTAAAATATCAAAAATCAAAGTCTATTTAAATTTAAATCCACCGCATGGCCTCCTCAAGTCCCTCGGCTGCCCACGTCCGCGATCTAAGCATCACACGAAAAATTAATGGAGAAGGTGAGTCACCAAGACTCGAGATGTAACCCTTCCCGGTTTAAAACAATTTTCATACACAACATATAACATTTAATATGCAAAATAATGTGTACCCAACCTAGCCAACCATACGCCACTGTCTACCCTGTTGTGGTACCAAACCCTTGGTGGTGCCAAACCACCGGTGACATATAGTCACAATGTGTTACCAAAACACTGTGTCGTAGACACAAATCGGGTGATGGGGCCAACCCATCGTGTGATACCAAATCACCGCGCGACGATCCCATATCTCAAGTGGGGCCAACCCACGGTGGTGTTAACCACAGGGACAAGTCGCTATTGAGGTACCAAACCTCGGAGGTGCCAAACCTCTGGTGACATTTAGTCACGGTGTGTTACCAAAACAACGGTGCCCGTCGGCACAATATCAACGCCTCCACTCATCAATCCCACAAATGATAAACATACATATATTTCATGCCATCACATTCTTAAATTTCATGTGTCAACACATCATGCTTACCAAAAGCTTTAATAATAATAAATCACGTTAACAGGTACTTACCTGAATCACCACTTATACCGATTTGGTATTCATTCCAATGCTACATTCATAAAAATGAGCATTCACAAAGTTAAGCATATTTAATATATTATATAGTGTGTATGTACACACCTGTTACCACGATAGTCTTAAATCCCGAAGATAATCAATCGGCCACCCTCTAAGTCCTTGCCCCTATATTCGGCCAACTATCAAGGTTAGTAATATGGCCATTCGGCCAAACCAAATTATTTAAAGGGGTCATATTTTGTACTCGCATCCTTACCTAATCGCTTGAATCCTAGCTTGGCACCGAATCGCAAATCGTTCATAAACTACAGTTGGTCAATATTAGTAACCATGGCTTAGGCTTTTAAGTAATCATTAGAGGAGTAATCTTTTATAAGTAAACACTTACCACCACCTACCCAAAACCGAATGTCGAGAATGCCGGATCCGATCTCTGCTTTTGAGATCCCGAAGTGCCTATCATCGATTTCAACCTTTGGTTAGAACTCTTGCTACTAGTTGTCGAAACTTCTTCCATTCAATCCCATAAGTCGACAAGAAAAAGAAAATCTGAAGGAGGGTTCTGCCATCCCTTACCTTGATAATCGATTGAATAGATAGTCCGAAAGGTCTTGTGTTACCTTTGATATTCGCCAAAGTGCCTTCAAGTAAAAGAAAAGATTTTGACACTTTGCTAGGTACTAGATTGGCTATATTTGGCTTTAAACAAGGCTGATTTTTAATGAGAAAAGAAAGAAGAAAGGTAAATAGGGAAGTGGTGATTCGCTAGTAGGAAATAAAAGGAGAAGGGACTTAAAGAATGTGGTTTCGGCAAGGAGGAGTTGTGAGGGTTCGGCTATGGTTTTTGAGGGAATGGAATGATAAAAGAAAATGAGGAGAAAGTGCTTTGAATTTTCGGCTAAGCAAACTGAATCAAGGTGATCACTTAGGTGCTTTTATAAGCATTAAGCAACTCCCCCTTCCTTCATAAGTCCTAGCCGTCACTCCTCCTCAACAAGGAGTCCAAGATTCATCTTAACTCCTTGAATCACTCTAGGCCAACCATTTAGTTTAATCCTAACTATTTTGATTTAATTTCCAATAATAAGTATTAATCCTTAAACAATCCATGTGATATCCCCTATTATCCTCATAAAATAAAATAATAAAAAAAAACTCATATTATCCTTGATTATCTAAAGAAAATAAAAATTTAAAGAGAGATAGGACTCTCCCTCATGTGCCGTCCATCATATTGCCAAAAAGAGGGATTTTTGTGACTCGAACCTGTGCTCTCCTTGCTCCCTAGGTGGCGTCACATGTAGCTCTTAAGTGGGCTTGCTTTGCCACTTGGTCTAGGCTCATTTTATGTCCAAATTATCCCCATTTATTCTTATAACACCCTCTTGCTAAGGCTTCCTACCTTAAAAATTAAAACTAAAATTTCCTACCAAATCGAGCCAACACAAAGCCTTAAATTAAACTCTATTATTCCATGAATAATATCTCATGATTCTTACATGAGAAAATAATTAAATTCCAAATAACCCTGTTTTTGGGATGTTCTGATTCTACCCCCTTAAAATAATTTATTCCAAATTACATATCTAAAACAGAGATGAGGGTATTGCCGCCGTATCACATCCTCAGTTCCCACGTAGCTTCCTCAACACCATGATTCCGCCATAGAACTTTTACTAATGGCACCGACTTTCCACGTAGAACCTTTATATCTCTATCCAAGATCCGAGCAGTTCCTCCTCAAAAGATAAGTCGTGTTAACCTCGATTTACATCACGTGCACCACGTGTGATGGATCGACCGATACCGCCTCGGCATTGATACGTGAAAGGCGTCATGTATCGACTTAACTCTCGGCGGTTCAAGGCGATAAGCTACCTGGTCCTACTACGCTCAAGATCAGTATATGGGCTAATGAATCTTGGGCTCACTTCCTTTTCGCCCAAATCTTAGTACCTTCTTCCAAGGCGACACCTTCAAGAAGACCTTATCTCCCACAAGATACTCCATTTCCTTGCGTTTGAGATCGACATCGACTTACGCCTATCTCGATGCTTCCTTGAGACGAGACCGAATCACTTTGACTTTGTCTTGATCTGCTACCATTCTGGGCCCAACACTTGTCGTTCACCCAATTCCGTCCAACACGTGGAGTTCGGCATTTCCGTCCATCTGATTGCTTCAGAGGTGCCACAAACCCGCTTAATCTGCGGAGTTCGATGGGATCCGGTGCATTATTCTTTGGTATGATCGCCTTCACCTTAAGTTGATGGTAACTTGACCTAAGGTCTATCTTCGAAACACCGACGCTTCCTTCAATGGTCAAACAAGTCATCGATCCGAGGCAATGGGTACTTGTTTTGATCGTTAACTTGTTTAAGCGGCGAATGTCGATGCACATTCGCATAGAACCGTCCTTCTTCTTGACAAACAATCTGAGCGCTCCCACGGAGATATACTAGGTCGAATAAATCCCTTATCCAAGAGCTCCCGAATTTGAGCTTTCAGCTCCACCAATTCCTTTGGTGCCATTCGGTGAGTGCTATAGAACACGGTGCCGTTCCGGGTATCAAGTCTATCTCAATTCGACTTCCGATCTGGAGGTAGACCGGAAGTTCTTACGGGAACACATCAAGAAATTCCCCAACCGTTCGGACCTTTCCAACTCATGACTCCTTAGCTTCCAAAGCCTGATTTGAACCAAATACGCCTTACAACCCTTCTTGACCATCTTTTCCGCCTTCAAAGCAGACACCACATTGGATAGGTAATTCCTTCTATCACCTATCATAACCACTTCACCATTCTCGGTAGTCTTAAGAACCATGCGCTTAGCCGCGCAATCCAAATTACTTTGATACTTAGCCACCAATCCATTCCAGGATCAAATCGAACTCCCGAATGGTAGTTCCATCAGATCGACCGAATCGACCCCTTGGAGTTCTAGTGCGTCCTAAAAGTTTGTCTACTACTACAGAGTGACCTAAAGGACTCACTCGGTCATCTCCCTAGCAGCGCCTCTCGAGTCTAGGTTCAAAGTCTCTACCACACTACTTGCTATGTATGAATGTGTGGACCCCACATCAATTAATGCATAATAAGGAAGACCAAAAATCAGAAACGTACCGGTTATGACATCCGGTGCGTCCCCCTCCTCGCGACGCCTTGCCGCATAGACTAAGCCAGGCTGCCTAGCCTCTGTGTTGCCTGAACCTCTGCCCTGAGTCCCTCGACCTCGGTTAGGACCATTGCTTCCTCTGCCATTGCCACGACCCCTCTGCGGTCCCACATTTCGGTCCTGAGTACGGTTCTGCCCCTCTGGCTGATTTCGAGCTCGCTTCCGGGGACAATCTCTGACCCGATGTTCTAAAGATCCACACTCAAAACATCCTCTATCGCCGGTCGAACAACCTCCCCAATGGGACTTCCCGGCGATTGACCTTGGCCGGCCTCGATTATTAGCTACGGGCCTTCTTCACTGATTTGGCCCACTCGCTTAGCCTTCTTTCGATCATTACCATGGATCCGGTGACCCAAATCCTCTCTTCCGATTATTCCTACTATAATTACGCCTCACGACCTCCTTGATCCCCTCGGCTACTTTAGCCTTTTCAACCAAGGATGAAAACTCACGAACTTGTCATGGGCAATCGGTAACCTCAAGTCATTTGGTCCGTCCTCAAAGCGGACACAGCGCTCGTGTTTAGTGGCTACGATTCCTCTGGCATACCTACTCACCTTAAAAACTCCGCCTCATACTGGCCACGGACTTAGTTCCTTGTACTAAACTCGAAAAAGCCTTCCTCTCTGGCGTCGGTGTATTTGGTGCCCATACTTCTTCCTAAGCGGCTTTAAAGTAGTCCCACGTGAGATCATCGGCGGTGGCTCCATCCCGAATCTGTCACCACCACCGATGCGCTTCATCCTTTAGAAGCGACACCGCCCTTCGACTTTTCCTCCTCGGTCAGTCAAGATCATCCATTATCCTTTTCAGAGATTCCACCAATACTACACCTGCTGGGTGCCACTCGACACGCCCGGAACACCTCAGCTCCGTTGGACCAATTCGCTCGGGAAGCAGTTTGAGCCCCTAAATTTCCACCACCTCGACCACCAATTCGAGGACTCATAATACCGCTTGCGCACGCCTCTCCTCGTCGATCCTGCTCCTCTGCTCCAAAAGTTGGAGGTGGTGGTGGTGGGTACATCGTTCAGAACCTTGTCCCGACTGACGGGTTCGGACAAATCATCCTACCCCTACTGGCGTCCACGGCGTCCCGTCCTCTAGAACTCATTCTATCTCTGCGCTTTTAATCGATTAAGAGAAATTTTATGTATTAGCGTTTGTTCCACTTCATTACTCATGAAGAAATTTTATGAAGAAATTTTAATTAGGAATTCTTTCGTGCAAACAAGGTTTGATCTTCTATCCTAGTTCACACAAAGAAGTTCTTGCATCCATTCCTTAATACTTTCCATACCTATTCGCTCTTGGACATTTACGCCCATTTCTAACCTGAGGGTATTTTCGTCATTTTCCTCTGAGGTATTTTCGTAATGAAAGAGATTTTAAAACTTTAGTAGAGTAGATTGTTTTTTGAAATTCCCAACCTTTGGAGGTTTTTCGAAAAAGTTGTGAAATTTTAAAGATACGTCATCACTTGAAACCGGGGTATTTTGGTAATTTTGTCCATCGGGGTAATTTGGTAATTTTTGTAAAACAAGGTGTTTTAACCATTATAAAACTCGAGGGTCCTTTTGAGAATTTTCCTTTCTTAACACGGTGGTGTTGCAAAAATTTTGTACTCAGGGGCATTTTGGTAATTTTATGAGTTAAGGGCGTTTTCGTAATTTTTCCAAAACCAAATATTTTGCTGATGATTTTCAAGGCTAAGGTGTTGAATATTTATAGAATAGTTAAAATTTTTGGACAAAATCATTGATTTGATATTTTATGAGTCAAGGGTATTTTAGTAATTTTACCCCTAAGGGCATTTTCGTAATTTCCACAAATCAAACTTTTCGAGGAAAACATTGTAAAAAGAGTTGTTCCTACTTTTGAAGGAGTGATTTGAAAAGTTTTAAAACCAAGTTTTGTTGTTTCTTTTTTTTTCGAAAATCAAGGCTAATTCCCTTTCGGGTTTTAGTCATTATGTTTAGCCTATGACCGAGCCCTCTTGGTCGGGATGAACCCAAGCTACGCACCAGGCAGGTTTCGTGTGGAGAGGAGGTGAGTCACACGGACTGCTTAAATACCAAGCTCCCACCGAACCTTTCTAGACATGCTTACAGAGGTTACCACACCATCGAGCCCTACGAGTTAGGGTGAACCCAAGCTACGCACCGGGTAGGATACTGCGAAGAGGTGGTGAGTCACTCGGATTGCTTAAATACCGTGCTCTTAGGTTCCAATCCTAGACATGCGTCTGGGTTACCACACCCTAGCTCAAATGACTAAGTCATAGATTGGTTTAGTTCTTTAAATCTTATGTTTAGTTTGTGTGTTTGAGTAATCTAATCCTAGGGTTCAAGTTCCTATAAGTCTATCTACGTTCCATGCTTCCTACCCTCCTACAGAATATAATTCACAAAGGAGTTTAGAGGTACTTACCTGGGCGGATCGGTGCCGGAGACTCGGGCCATGCCGCTTAAAAACCCAAAAATAATTAATAAGGCCTATTAAAACATTTTTGGGCCTTGGGCCCCCACAGCCGAGTTTTGAACTGGGCTCTGATACCAATTTGTAACAGCCCAAACCCGGCCCAATCGTTAGGACCGAATATGGGTCGTTACTAAGAAGAACTTTTTGAAACCCATTTTCTAAATCCACTTAAGTTTTGTCGAAAATCGCTCATTTTAAGTTTTCTTCTTTGAAATTATACTTAGTCCAATTTGAAAATTAAATTAAGTCAAGTTATTACACAAATTTTAGATGTGCTGATGGCACGATAAAACATTTTTCGTGTTGATTTAGAAAAGCGTGTAATTCAAATTTTAATTAAAATGAATTATCCCAACATATAGGAAAATAACTAAAGTAAAGTATGATGAGGCCTTATTACATCCAAAATAAAACAACCCACTAACAAAATTTAAAATATCAAAATCAAAGTCTATTTAAATTTAAATCCACCGCATGGCCTCCTCAAGTCCCTCCGGCTCCACGTCATGATCTAAGCATCACTGAAAAATTAATGGAGAAGGTGAGTCACCAAGACTCAATATGTAACCCTTCCGGTTTAAAACAATTTTCATACACAACATATAACATTTAATATGCAAAATAATGTGTACCCAACCTAGCCAACCATACATACTGCTCTACCCGTTGTGGTACCAAACCACTGGTGGTGCCAAACCACTGGTGACATATAGTCACAATGTGTTACCAAAACTTTGGTGTCCGTAGACACAAATCGGGTGATGGGGCCAACCCATCGTGTGATACCAAATCACCGGGCGGGCGATCCCATATCTCAAGTGGGGCCAACCCACGGTGGTGTTAACCACAGGGACAAGTCGCTATTGAGGTACCAAACCTCTGGAGGTGCCAAACCTCTGGTGACATTTAGTCACGGTGTGTTACCAAAACACTGGTGCCCGTCGGCACAATATCACGCCTCCACTCATCAATCCCACAACAGATAAACATACATATATTTCATGCCATCACATTCTTAAATTTCATGTGTCAACACATCATGCTTACCAAAAGCTTTAATAATAATAAATCACGTTAACAGGTACTTACCTGAATCACCACTTATACCGATTTGGTATTCATTCCAATGCTACATTCATAAAAATGAGCATTCACAAAGTTAAGCATATTTAATATATTATATAGTGTGTATGTACACACCTGTTACCACGATAGTCTTAAATCCCGAAGATAATCAATCGGCCACCCTCTAAGTCCTTGCCCTATATTCTACCAACTATCAAGGTTAGTAATATGGCCATTCGGCCAAACCAAATTATTTAAAGGGTCATATTTTGTACTCGCATCCTTACCTAATCGCTTGAATCCTAGCTTTAGAATCGCAAATCTGGTTCATAAACTACGGTTGGTCAATATTAGTAACCATGGCTTAGGCTTTTGTAATCATTAGAGGAGTAATCTTTTATAAGTAAACACTTACCACCACCTACCCAAAACCGAATGTCAGAGAATGCCGGATCCGATCTCTCTGTTTTGAGATCCCGAAGTGCCTATCATCGATTTCAACACTGGTTAGAACTCTTGCTACTAGTTGCCGAAACTTCGGCTTCCATTCAATCCCATAAGTCGACAAGAAAAAGAAAATACAGAAGGAGGGTTCGGCCATCCCTTACCTTGATAATCGATTGAATAGATAGTCCCGAAAGGTCTTGTGTTACCTTTGATATTCGGCCAAAGTGCCTTCAAGTAAAAGAAAAGATTTTCGGCACTTTGCTAGGTACTAGATTCGGCTATATTTGGCTTTAAACAAGGCTGATTTTTAATGAGAAAAAGAAAGAAGAAAGGTAAATAGGGAAGTGGTGATTCGGCTAGTAGGAAATAAAAGGAGAAGGGACTTAAAGAATGTGGTTTGACAAGGAGGAGTTGTGAGGGTCTGGCTATGGTTTTGAGGGAATGGAATGATAAAAGAAAATGAGGAGAAAGTGCTTTGAATTTTTAAACTAAGCAAATGAATCAAGGTGATCACTTAGGTGCTTTTATAAGCATTAACAACTCCCCTTCCTTCATAAGTCCTAGCAGTCACTCCTCCTCAACAAGGAGTCCAAGATTCATCTTAACTCCTTGAATCACTCTAGGCCAACCATTTAGTTTAATCCTAACTATTTTGATTTAATTTCCAATAATAAGTATTAATCCTTAAACAATCCATGTGATATCCCTATTATCCTCATAAAATAAAATAATAAAAAAACTCATATTATCCTTGATTATCTAAAGAAAATAAAAATTTAAAGAGATAGGACTCTCCTCATGTGCAATCCATCATATTGCCAAAAGAGGATTTTGTGACTCGAACCTGTGCTCTCCTTGCTCCCTAGGTGGCGTCACATGTAGCTCTTAAGTGGGCTTGCTTTGCCACTTGGTCTAGGCTCATTTTATGTCCAAATTATCCCCATTTATTCTTATAACACCCTCTTGCTAAGGCTCCCTACCTTAAAAATTAAAACTAAAATTTCCTACCAAATCGAGCCAACACAAAGCCTTAAATTAAACTCTATTATTCCATGAATAATATCTCAACAGTTCTTACATGAGAAAAATAATTAAATTCCAAATAACCCCGTTTTTGGGATGTTACAGAACCTGTGTCGCTCGAGGCAAAAGTCGGCCTCCGAAAAAGCCATAGATGAGTAAATTATCGAAATACCCTTAGTGGGTAAATTATCGAAATACCCTAGGGGTGAAATTACCGTTTTTCCCCTAAACGACAAAATGACCGTTATACCCTTAGTGGTAGTTTAAATGTTGTTTATGTGATATATATATATATATATCTGTATATGATCGTAATACATTGTACACATAACATATTACATTGGGTTGGGTTTTCTGATTGGAGAAAGTACCGTTCTAGTGGCATCGCCACATACCGTTATAATGGATCGCCACATACCATTATAGTGGCATCGCCACAGATTCTGATTTTTGTGGCTCAGCTACATATACCTTTATTAGCAGCTATGCTGCATTATTGGAGAGCTTGGTTGGGTGGGTTGACATGGTCCCCACATGGAGAGATTGGTTGGTACGGGTGGAGATTTTGGTTGGTATGGGTGCGTACATGTTCATTGCATTGATATGTTTATAGGGATTAGGCCAAGATCGTTACCGAGTAGGGCTTAGGCATAGACTATGACCGTATCAGGGGATTGCACACTGAGTTCTCGTAACTCACCCCTTTCTTTTAACCGTGCAGGTAATCCCAAGCCTTAGAGGATTTGGAGCTATGGAGGACTCGGAGGTGGCCACACATCAGATATGGTTTAGAGACTAAACTTAGCGGTTTTAGTCTAATTTAGTTATTTTTAATTATTGGGTTAATATTTTATGTAATAAGGCCATTGGGAATTTCTTTTTAACTTTTATTTGGAATTTCTTTTAATTACCAACTGCTAATCTATTAAACACGGGTTTTAAAACAATAACTACTATTTTTAAAATATCACATTTTCGCAACTAATTAAGTCAGACTTCCGCAGCAACAAAGTTTTTGAAAATAGCAATAATATTATTTGTAAGAAAATAGCTTGAGCAAATCCTATTTTTGTAAGCAACGAAATTCGGGATTTTCAAAGGTAGAAAGATTTAAATTGAGGAAGGGTTTCTAATGAATGTATAGTTTTCAAACAACATTTGATGTGACATGCTGGATCCGGCTATAACGTCTAGGCCGAGTTTGGGGTGTTACATGTTGACGAGCCAAAAGTTCATAATTTAAAACCCATGCTATTAAGAAATTACCAAAATACCCCTATAGGTTAAATGTAGGATTTATGTTACATGTATGACGTGCTGCATTCATATGATACTCTGTTTAGGTTGCATATGGGTGGAAATTATGGTACGGAGGAAGAATTTGAGGATCGCATGGTTGCTTGATGACCTTGGATCCATCGTTGGCTTTTAAGCCCAATAAATGATTAGCAGCTTTGCTGCAACATTAGATAGTACCGCAACCGGGCTACCATTATTGTGTAGCGGATGGGTGGGTCGATTTAGAAATCTCCACAGGTGTACAAGGTTGGAAGGGAAATGTTATGTAGCAGATGGATTATTGGGGAGGGTTTGCACAGCATTGCATGTACAAAATTATTGTGATATTATTGTGATATTAATGTGATATGGGCTTCGGCCCAAAGGCCACCACTACTAAGTTGGGCTCAGGCCCAAAATGATTGATGGTTGCTTTATACTCGTTGAGGGTTGTACACACTAAGTTTTTCAAAACTCATCCCTTCCTTTTTAAACTTTTCATGTGACCCTCAGTAGGCAGTTCGACGGATGGTGGGACTTAGAGGTGGCCAGCTAGCAAGATATTATTATTTGGATTTTCTTTAAAATACCTAGTATTCTAAAATTATTTTGGTTTGGATTGTAATAAGGCCTTTTCTATGGTTATTATTATTTTGTGGGATTATTATATTATTATGTTTTATATTTTGGAGGCAGAACACAGTTTATTTTCCTAAGCTATGGCTGTTTTCAATTATTATGTTTCCGCAACTCCATTTTTAAATACCAATTTTTATAAATTGTTTGTTTTTAAATAAAACTTTCGCAACTAAAAAGGGGTTTGTACTCAACATTTTACTTTATGAAGGGTTTTCAATGAAAACAAGGTTTTCACGAAAACACTTCAATGTGACATGCTAGATTCGAGCCTAACTTCTAGGCTGAGTTTGGGGTGTTACAACACGGACATGTGCCATGGTCGTGTGTTATGAAGGGTATGATGACGTCATAAATAGAGAACTCTACGAGCAGAGGACACTGGCATGTCTAGGCCGTGTGAAGGACACGGGTTGTAGACATAGGCGTGTGCTCAGCCGTGTGAAATAAGTCACTATCGACCACGGGTGGAGAACATGGGCATGTCTTAGGGGCACACGGGTGTGTCCCTCAGATAACACGGGCGTGTGGCCCCTGTTTAGGCAAAAATTTTAAAAAAGTGCAAAAGTTTTCGAGTGAAATCCGAAATCTTCCGAATGGGTGTTTAAGGCTACGTTGGCCCATAATATACATGTTATGATTAACAAGGAAAAGTCTTAAGTCGGAGGAAAATTTTATAGCCCGATAATACAAGTTCAAGCAACGTTAAGCATGGTAGTGCCTTATATCCAGTCCTGAAGTCGGAGACGGGTAAGGGGTGTTACAAATATTATTTGTGACTTTATACCAAGTACATCATAATGTTAACATGAATCATAGTTTACATGCATTTTCAATGTTATACATAACATTCACCAATCAATATGCTTTCCTTATCAACTAAACATAGCAATCCCAAGGTTTAATTAGTGGTCTTCATAAGTTGAGCTTAGTAATTCCTCTCCACGAATGAAGTCAGTATAATCATCCAACCAATAGGTCTTTTATTGGGTTGTAATGGGGCTAGGCTAAAGGTAGGGATAAAGAGAAGTGAACTTTAAGGTTCAAACATCTTAACCCAAATTTGTCTTGGATCTTTCTGTGTCACAACCTTCATATGGGTATTTGGAACATCCCCAAACTTATTTCGAGCTCATAATTAACCTTTATTATATTTTCAGACTTTAACAAACTTTGCTCTTTATTTTTGAGATTCTGAGCAATTTCTCTTTGCTATTTTATTCTTCAAACTCACATTCATCTTTTTTTTTTACTAAAGTGAAGAGCATGTACATCTTTTCATATCTTTCCTCAAACTTTGATCACCAAGACAAATTCAGTTAAGATAGGTGCAAAAGAATAAGATAAAATAAAAAAGATGATAATGTGGCTTATAATGTAGGTAATTTGCAATAAACAGGCCATTAAGCTCAAAAATTAAGTTTCAAGGGTTAAATTCTTAAGGTTAGCTTGAAAGGCTCAAACGATCCAAAGAAAATGTGCCTATATCATATTAGATTCTTATACCTCCTAGGATTTTGCCTCAAGAAAGTTACTAAGTCAATTTTAAAGACTTAAAACTTCATACATGTCTATTTCTAAAGAAATTAAAATTTCATGGCAAATCCTACATAAGACTAAGATCCTACAAGCATTCCATCACTCAAGGTATCATACGAATAATTTAAATAAAATAAAAAATCATGCTTGCATTTGATCATACTTATGAACAAGAATTCTTTCTAAACATTCATTTATTTCAGCATACTTAAGTAAAAAGATTGAAACATACTTTAAAATTCATGTGAAATGCCTTACCTTCCTTTAAAAAGAAGTAATGTCCTCATTGCGAAAACAAAGTAATGAATGAAAATTGAACAACAGGTAGGGTTGCAAGAAAAGAAAGGTGAGTCATAAAGACTGCTTAAGTACCAAGTCTTTCTTACAATCCAATCTTAGACATGCTCATTCCCATTACCACGTCACTTTATTTTTTTTTCTATTGAAGAGGCATTGGGACTATTTTATTCATGCTTGCTATTTTATTATGTGAAAGCAAAATACTAACTAAGAAATAAAAATAAACACCTTAAAAGAAATAAAAACGAAGGAAACAAATTTCCCTCCTTTTTATTTATTTGACTTATCCTCATTGTCTTCCTCTTTTGAAGCTTTGTCCTAGCTTTCTTTATCATCTTCCCTCCATGAATCGAAGATATTATCTAGGAACTTAGGAATAAAATAGTTAGAGATGCTTTTAAAAGTATTTATTACAAAATCATTTGTAACACCCCAAACCCGATCTAGACGTTATGACTAGATCTAGCATTTCACATAGAAGGGTTGCTTAAAAACTCGCGCGTTCGTTAAAAGTTCATATTCTTTTTTTGAAACTTCGAGCTTTGTTGTTTGTGAAAATCAAGTTTGTTTTTATGGTTTTCCTATAAAAACGTTGTTATTGATATCATTATTATTATTATTATTATTATTATTATTATTATTGTTATTATTTCCGAAAACCTAGTTTATAACAGAAATCAGATTCAGTGCATTGCGAAAATGTGATAATTTGAAAACAATTATTTTCGTTTTAAGAAAATCCAGAGTTTAATCGTTATAGTTTGAACATAACTTGGATGAAAGCTTAAAAGAAAATTTAAATTCCAATGGCCTTATTACAACATATTAAACCCAAATTAAAAAAAAAATTTAAAATAAAGTAAAACGGAAATTTACTAAAGTTTGGGAGAAGTACTCTGATGTATGGCCACCATAGAGTCCTCTGCAGCTCCAAATCCTCAACGCTAGGGATCACCTGCAAGGTTAAAGCAGAGGGGTGAGTTACAAGAACTCAGTGTGTAATTCCCTAATCGGTCATTAACTTGGCCCGAGCCCATACAGAAGTAGACTAGGCTAAAGCCCATATAGAAACAGTCTGGGCCGAAGCCCTATTTGGTAACAACTGGGCCTTAGCCATATAAACATGATAATGCAAATAGAGTATGCAGCCCAACCTAACAATCCATCCACTACACACCCCCGTACCAGCCCAACACACTTATGGGTACTAAGTCAACCCACCTTGCCAAAACACACTAATATTGCAGGCAAGCTGCTAATTACAGAATTTGTGGCGGAGCCACCAGAATAACAAAAAATACATGGCATAGCCACTAGACAGAATGTGGCAGAGCCATCAGAATACACTTCCTCCGATCATCAATATCCCAAACCCATGCAAAATGTCATGTATGCAAAGCACATATCAAAATGATGTATGAAATAAATTACCATCATAACCAGTTAAAACAGAATACACACAATCATACTAATCAACCCTTAAGGGTACAATGGTAATCTACCCACCAAGGGTATTTCAGTAATTTACCCACCAAAGGTATTTTGGTAATTTACCCTCCAGAGGTATTTTAGTAATTTACCCTCTAGGGGTATTTCGGTAATTTACCCTCAAGGGGTATTTCGATAATTTACCCTCCAAGGGTATTTTGGTAATTTTACCCTTAAGGGGTATTTGAATAATTTTGCATTTAACGGCTTCTCCGAAGGCCTACTGTCACCTCGAGTGACACAGGACCCCTTTTGGGTCTCTATGGAACTATTGGGCCTAAAACACATTTCAGGCCCAAAAGGGCGCACACGCTCGTATAGCCCAAAACTCATGGTTTCAGTTTCAAATTTGCAGATTTTGCAATCGTACCTATCGTTTGATAATTTTCCAACAATTTCATCCCGGTGGGCCCATTTGGCCCGTTTCAGCTCGATCAGGTCCGTTACAGCCTCAGTTTTACGAGAGTGCTCGTGACACTCTCGAGGACTTACCGTCATTAGTTGCATTTTAATTTACCACAACGAGTGTTCGCACGCTTGAGTGGTCACAGAGGCCAATTTTCTAGCTTTTTGGCTTTCGGCCGAAACACAGAACATTGCAAGCATGCATTCGGAGGGGTCTGAGATTACAAACCTGTTCCAAGCATAGATTGAATTCCTGAAATTTCATACCTAAGAACCAACACATTCCAATCAGTTATTATCCACCCCGAAAAACATATTCAATTTGAATCTGAATGGTTACTAACACCACATACCACAAAATGATCTCCTTCAATAGTGTGACAATATTTGGCTTTTCTTCTCTCTTGGCTAGAGCAACCGACCTCCTACACTGTTTGATGTTCAAGGGGGTTAGCATCTATCACATTCGGCACTACGGAGAGATTTAACAAAGATAAGTGTTACCTACCCTTAGATTTGACAATAGTAGCCCCTTTGAACAAGAGAATTTTAACCACGCACGGACCATGGAGATGACGATTACGAGGAAGAAGAAGAAGAAGTTAGAAGTACACAAGAAATAAAAGAACTTGATTCGGCCTACCCTCAAAATGCTAGCTTAGTACCGTGAAGAGAGGAGTATCACAATACGAGGATTAGATGAGAAGAGATTCAGTAGTTGATTCCTGATAGAATCGGCCTAGGCACAAAGAGATGGGGTTAGGATTTTTGGTTTTAACAAAGTAACGAGAGAAAAGAAGAGGATGGTGGAAAAGAAACTAGCACCTTTGTTCAGAGAGAACCCGAATGGAAAGATGATTCGGCCACAATGACTAGCAACAATGAATAATAGATGGAACCATTTGGCACTTAACAACAACACACAAGGGTCATATTTGGATATGGAGAGGAGGAGTAGAAAAGAAGTATAAGAAGTAAAGAGAAGGCTTAGGAGAAATTTTAGCAAGAAGAAAAAGAAATGGAAAAGAGTTGAGAAAGAAAGAAAGACCACCAAAGAATTCGGCAGAGACTCACAAAAGAGGGAAAATGACCCAAAATGTCACAATAACTCAATTGGAAATTGTTCTCTTTTCCAAAACCACACAAGAACATTCGGCACACCCCTCAACCAAACCGAAAGCACCCTCCAAAATGACAAAACCTTCTTGACCGAAACTTTCCCATCCACTTCCCCATATTCGGCCACTACCACCTTTCACATATCCCACGATTCACTCCACGATTCACTCCTCAAATTCCTCTCCTCCTCTCATTCAAATGGTTTGACCAAGTCCTCTCTCTCTCCTACAGAGTTCTAGCTAAACTCTTCTTCTTCCACCTACTTAGCACAAATAAAAACTCCCCACATGCTGCCTGTGGGATTCGAACACCATCTCACTTTGCTTCCCTATTGATGCCATCACCACCCTGCCACACACTCTATTTGTGTCTCCTAAACACACAAAATTTTACTTATGTCCTACTATCGGTATCCCTCTCCACTAAAGAACCAAAAAGCAAAAAATTTTCCATGGATTGGGCTTCAACCCGAGCCTCGCTAAGACTCCCAAACACTCCCAAACAACAAGCTTAGCAAGCTCAACACATGCAAAAGTGCAAAAATGCCAGACCCTAAATTTTAAGATGTTACAGTTCTACCCCCTTAAAGAAATTTTAGCCTCAAAATTTACCTAATCAAAAGAGATGGGGTATTGATGATGCATTACCTCCTCGGCTCCCACGTGGCTTCCTCTGAACCGTGATTATGCCACAACACTTTGACCAACTGAATAGATTTCTTCCTTAACACTTTAACATCCCGATCCAAAATCTGCACTGGTTCCTCTTCAAATGACAGATCAGATCTAACCTTAATTTCTTCCACCGACACTATATGAGAAGGATCTGAGCAGTAGTGCCTCAACATTGAAACATGAAATACGTTATGTATCTAGTTTAACCCAGGGGGTAGCTCAAGTTGATATGCAACCGGTCACACACGTTTCAACACCTGATAAGGTCCAATAAACCTAGGGCTTAACTTGTCCTTCCGTTTAAATCTTAAGATCTTTTTTCACGGAGAAACCTTCAAGAAAACATAATCTCCCACTGAGTACTCGATTTCTTTACACTTAAGATCAGCATACGATTTCTGCCTATCGTAAGCTTCTTTTAATCGACCCTGAATTAACTTCACCTTCTCCTCAGTTTTCGAAATCAATTTTGGACCCAACAACCGTCGCTCACCCAATTCTGTCCAACAAGTAGGGGTACGACACCTAATACCATATAACGCCTCGTAGGGTGCCATCTGAATGCTGGATCGATAGCTGTTGTTATACGCAAATTTCGCTAATGGTAAATAATCTTCCTAAATTCCCCTGAAGTCAATCACACAGCCCCTTAACATGTCTTCTAGAATCTGGATTACCCTCTCTGATCGACCATCAGTCTATGGATGAAATGCTAATCTGAAATCTAGCCTTGTACCTAAAGCTTCCTATAACACTTTCGAGAACCGAGATGTAAATCTAGGGTCCCTGTCCGATATGATAGACACTGGTACCCCATATACCCTCACAATTTCTACCACATACAACTTGGCCAACTTTTGTAGTGAATACTCAGTGCAACCGGTATGAAGTGAGTGAAATTAGTCAATCGGTCAATGATTACCCACACTGAATCTTTCTTAGTAGGCGTCAGGGGTAGCCCACTAACAAAATCCATTGTTATCCTCTCCCACTTCTAGAGTGGAATCTTTACCGGTTGTAGCAATCCTGAAGGTAGCTGATGCTCCGTCTTCACTTACTGACATGTTAAACACTTGCTTACGAAGTCGGTACCTTTACGTTTTAATCCTGGCCACTAGTACTGTTCACGTAGTTCTTGGTACATCTTGTTTCCATCGGGATGCATAGCGTATGGGCTACTATGCACCTCCCGCAGAATCATCTGTCTTAACTCAGAGTTTTTCGACATACAAACTCTTCCACAGAAACATAACACCCCTTCACTATTCAGCCCAAAATCCACTGTCTCTCTACTTTTCACCTGCTGAAAATGAGAACCCAACGACTGCTTTTCCTTAATCTGACTAACCTACGTCGGTTTCACCTGAAGTTCTACTAATAAACTACCATCCTTATAAAGGCTGAGATGAGCAAACATTGCTCTCAAATCAAATACCACCTTACGACTTAACGCATCAGCCACTATGTTGGCTTTACCTGGGTGATACTCAATCGAGCAGTTGTAGTCCTTCAGCAACTCTATCCATCTCCGTTGCCTTAAATTTGACTCCTTTTTCGTAAGGAGATACTTCAAACTATTATGATTGGTGTAGATAATCGAATTTTCTCCATACAGGTAATGTCTCCATATCTTCAGGGCGAAAACACCACCGCAGCTAGTTCCAGGTCATGAGTGGGGTAGTTCACCTCATGTGGCCTTAGCTGACGAGATGCATACGCCACTACCTTTCCTTCTTGCATCAGCACACAACCCAAACCTGTGTGCGACGCATCATAATAAACAAAAAATTCTTTCTCTACCTCAGGCTGAATCAACACTGGTGCTTCCGTCAAAATCTTCTTCAGTTTCTCAAAACTCTCTTGCTGGCTATCACACCAAACAAACGATACTCCCTTATGTAATAACTTAGTTAGGGGTGCAGCAATCAAAGAATACCCCTCAACGAACTACCTGTAGTACCCAACCAAACCCAAAAAACTTCAGATCTCTGATACTGACTTCGGTGGCTTCCAATCCAATACAGCTTCAACTTTTTGATGATCAACCCTAATCCCCTCGGCAGACACAACATGCCTCAAAAATGTCACCTCATTCAGCCAAAACTTGCACTTACTAGATTTGGCATAAAGTTGCTTCTCTCTCAATATTTACAGAACAACCCGAAGATGTGAATCATGCTCCTCCTTAGTTCTTGAGTACACCAAGGTGTCATCTATGAACACCACCATGAACTAGTCTAGATAGGGTTGGAAGACCCGGTTCATCATATCCATAAAAGCAATGGGTGCATTCGTTAACCCAAATGGCATGAGCAGAAACTCGTAATGCCCATAACGAGTTTGGAATGCAGTCTTATGAATATCTGCCTCCTTGATCCTTACCTGATGGTACCCCGATCTTAAATCTATTTTCGAGAAAACTGAAGCTCCTCGCAGCTGATCGAACAGGTCGTCAATCCTAGGTAGCAGGTATTTGTTCTTAACAGTTAGCTTGTTCAATTTGCAATAGTCAATGCACATACGCATTGACCCATCCTTCTTCTTCAAAACAATACCGGCTCTCCCCACAGCAATACACTTGGTCTGATAAATGCCCGGTCCAACAACTCTTGGATCTGAGATTTTAGTTCTACTAGTTCCTTCAGTGCCATCCTATAAGGGGCAATGGACACTAGAGCTGTTCCCGATAGTAGCTCAATGCCAAACTCGACCTCGCAATTCAGAGGCATCTCGGAAGCTCTTCAGAAATACGTTTGAAAATTCAATTACTCTCCTGATCTTCTCAACAGACAAACTCTCAGCATCAGTCGTGTTGGCATAAGCTATGAACACCTCACAACCTTTACGCACCAACTTCTCAGCCTTTAACGTGGAGATCACATTGGACAGATAATTCCTTATTCACCTATCACAATCACTTCCTCATCCTCTAGAGTCTTTAATACCATACGCTTAGCAACGTAATCCAAGTTCGCACGATGTTTCACTAACCAATCCATGCCTAATATAAGGTCAAACTCACCAAACGGTAGTTCCATCAAATCTGCCGAGAATATAATCCCTTGCACTTCTAAAGGTACATTTCTAAATAGCTTGTTCACTATCACAGATTGTCCTAAGGGACTAACTACTGACATATCTCTATCAACAATCTCAAATTGTATGTCCAGAGTCCTAGACACAGTACAAGCAACATATGAATGTGTAGATCCAATATCAATTAAAGTTGTAAATGGCACCTCATATATAAGAAACGTACCAGTTATGACGCCCGATGCGTCGCCATCCTCTCGACGTCGAGCCGTATAAACTAATCTATCTTGCATCTGTATTACTAGTACCTCTACCCGGTGCTCCACGACCTCATCCAAACCTATTTCCCCCTCTGGGCGGACCACGACCTTTCGGTGGCTGCTGACCACCTCTCCCTGGCTGTACAAATCTCTGACCTACTATTTGTGCCCTAATAGGTTCCCGAGGACAGTCCTTTATCTGATGATCCTTGGATCCACATCTGAAACATCCACCAGATCTTCTCCAGCACTCCCCCGAATGTATTTTCCCACACTGCACACAAGGTTGCAATCGACCCACAGCTACTGGCACCCTAACTCTAGATGGCCCATCCAACCTAGGCCTCTTTTGAAATGTATCTGAAGAACTAGAAGGCCCAAAATCTCTTTTACCTGCCTTTTTCCTTATCACGGTTCTGATGCTTAGAGCGTTTTACCTACTCAGCAATCTTGTCCTTTTCCACCAACGCAGCAAAATCTCTCTCCCTCTGCGGGGCTATCAGTTCCTGCAACTCATCTCGTAGCCCATCTTCAAATTGCACACAGCGCTCATAATCGGTCGAGACTATTCCCCGAGCGTACCGGCTTAGACATAAAAACTCTGCCTCGTATTTTGCCACAGATTTATCCCCTTGAACCAGATTCAAGAATTCTTTCCTCTGGGTGTCCACATAGCTAGCCCCGACATATTTCCCCTGGAAAGCCACTTTAAAGAAATCCCAGGTTAAATGATCTGCTTGTGTGCCTTCCCTCACAGTGAGCCACCACTGATATGCCTTATCTCTCAGTAGAGACACTGCCCCTTTCAGTTTTTGTTTAGCTGTACAATCCAAATCATCCATAATTCGTTCCACAGCCTCAAGCCAATATTCTACCACATTCGGGGCTACACTAGAGATGTCCCTAAAAACTTCAGCCCTGTTTGACCAGAATCGCTCAAAAATAGACCCCCGAGCTGCCGACCCAGTACTTGCTCTAGCAACCCATTCTAAGACCCACAGCACTGCTTGAATAAGCGTCGTCCCCTACAGTTCAGTCATGAGACCCTGTTTCGGTCACTGGTGATGCAGGTGCTTTCATTGCAAGCATATGCCGTGATGTTGAGGATCCAGCCCTAACATCTCAGCCTCTACTACGGCCACGTGTACAACGTCCTCTTATACTCATACTGTTGAATCGTATTAATCTGATTAAGAATTTTATGAATCATTCTATAATTCCAATGTTTATTAACAAATATTTTATGGAAAACAGGTATAAGAGTTGTTTTCGTAGATCAAATTTCCTAATGTCTCAATCTCCATAGTCTTAGCTCCTATAGCTAGAAGTTTTAGTGTACTACCACTAACTCTAGTAGTTGTCTCTCTTACAGAAATTTCCTCATATAATCAAACATAAAATAAGAGGACTTACATATTTGGTTTCGGAGACTCAGGATGCCATACATCCAATAAAGATATATTTTTCTAACCCAAATTTCCAACAAATTTTGAAAAACATTTTTCAACCCATTCCACAGCCAAGTTTTGAAACCGGGCTCTGATACCATAAAATGTAATACCCTAAACTATGCATAGACGTTATGACCGGATCTAACATATCACATAGAAGGGTTGTTTAAAAACTCGAGCGTTCGTTAAAAGTTTGTTTTCTTTTTTTTGAAACTTCGAGCTTTGTTATTTGTCAAAATTAGGTTTGTTTTTATGGTTTTCTTGTAAAAGCATTGTTATTGATATTATTATTATTATTATTATTATTATTATTATTATTAATTATTATTTCCAAAAACCTAGTTTATAATAGAAATCAGATTCAGTGGATTACAAAATGTGATATTTTTAAAACAGTTATTGTCGTTTTAAGAAAATCCCGAGTTTAATCGTTTATAGTTTGAACATAACTTGGATGAAAGCTTAAAAGAAAATTTAAAGTCCAATGGTCTTATTACAACATATTAAACCCAAATTAAAATAAATCTCAAATTAAAGTAAAACAAAAATTTACTAAAATTTGGGAGAAGTACTCTGATGTATGGCCACCATAGAGTCCTCCGCAGCTCCAAATCCTCAACACTGGGGATCACCTGTAAGGTTAAAGTAGAGGGGTGAGTTACAAGAATTCAGTGTGTAATCCCCTAATCAGTCATTAATTGGGCCCGAGCCCATCTGATAGGCGGGTCAAAGCCTATACAAAAGCGATGCAGGTGAAGCCTATCTGAAGCGATGCAGGTAGAAGCCCTATTTGGTAACAAACTGGGCCTTAGCCCTATAAACATGATAATGCAAAAAGAGTATGCAACCCAACCTAACAATCTATCCGCTACACACCGCCGTACCAGCCCAACACACCTGTGGGGACCAAGTCAACCCACCCTGCCAAAACACACCAATATTGCAGACAGGCTGCAAATTGCAAAATTTGTGGCGGAGCCACCAGAATAACAAAATATACGTGGCATAGCCACCAGACAGAATGTGGCAGAGCCATCAGAATACACTTTCTCTGATCATCAATATCCCAAACCCATGCAAAATGTCATGTATGCAAATCACATATCAAAATGATGTATGAAATAAATTACCATCATAACCAGTTAAACAGAATACACACAATCATACTAATCAACCCCTAAGGGTACAACGGTAATTTACCCACCAAGGGTATTTCGATAATTTACCCTACAGGGGTATTTTGGTAATTTACCCTCTAGGGTATTTTGGTAATTTTACCCTCTAAGGGTATTTCGATAATTTACCCTCTAAGGGCATTTCGGTAATTTACCCTCCAGAGGTCTTTTGGTAATTTTACCTTCTAGGGGTATTTCGATAATTTTGCATTTAATGGCTTCTCCGAAGGCCTACTGTCGCCTCGAGTGACATAGGACCCTTTTTGGGTCTCTACGGAACTATTGGGCCTAAAACCCATTTCAGGCCCAAAAGGGCCCACACGCTCGAGTGGCCCAAAATGCATAGTTTCGGTTTCAGATTTGCAGATTTCACAATCGTACCTATCATTTGATAATTTTTCAACAATTTTGCCTCGGTGGGCCAGATAGCCCGTTGGGCCCATTTAGCCTGTTTCAGCTCGATCAGCCCGTTATAGCCTCAGTTTCGTAAGAGTACTCATGACACTCTCGATGACCTACCGTCATTATTCGTATTTTGATTTACCACTACGAGCGTTAGCACGCTTGAGTGGTCATAGATGCCAATTTTCTGGCTTTTCGGCTTTCGATCGAAACACAAAATATTGCAAGCATGCATTCGGAGGGGTGTGAGATTACACACCTGGTACAAGCGTAGATTGAATTCCCGAAATTTTGTACCTAAGAACCAACAGATTCCAATCAGTTATTATCCACCCTGAAAAACATATTCAAGTTGAATCCGAATGGTCACTAACACCACTTACCATAAAATGATCTCCTTCAATAGTGTGATAATATTCGGCTTTGCTTATCTCTTGGCTAGAGCAATCGACCTCCTATACTGTTTGATGTTCAAGGCGGGTAAGCATCTACCATATTCGGCACTAGGGAGGGATTTAACAAAGATAAGTGTTACCTACCTTTAGATTCGGCAACAGTAGCCCCTTTGAACAAGAGAAATTTAACCATGCACGGCCCTCAGAATGACGATTACTAGGAAGAAGAAGAAGAAGTTAGAAGTACACAAGAAATAAAAGAACTTGATTCAGCCTACCGCCAAAATGCTAGCTTAGTACCGTGAAGAGAGGAGTATCACAACACGAGGATTAAATGAGAAGAGATTCGGTAGTTGATTCCTGATAGAATCAGCCTAGGCACAAAGAGATGGGGTTAGGATTTTCGGTTTTAACAAAGCAACAAGAGAAAAGAAAAGGATGGTAGAAAAGAAACTAGCACCTTTGTTCAGAGAGAACCTGAATGGAAAGATGATTCGGCCATAATGACTAGCAACAATGAATAATAGATGGAACCACTCGATACTTAACAATAACACACAAGGGTCATTTTTAGTTATGGAGAGGAGGAGTAGAAAAGAAGTCTAAGAAGTAAAGAGAAGGCTTAGGAGAAATTTTGGCAAGAAGAAAAAGAAATGGAAAAGAGTTGAGAAAGAAAGAAAGACCACCAAAGAATTCGACAGAGACTCACCAAAGAGGGAAAATGACCCAAAATGTCACAATAACTCAATTCGCAATTGTTCTCTTTTCAAAACCACACAAGAAAATTCGGCACACCCCTCAACCAAACCGAAAGTACCCTCCAAAATGACAAAACCATCTTGATCGAAACTCCCCCATCCACTTCCCCATATTTAGCCACTACTACCTCTCACATATCCCATGATTCACTCCACGATTCACTCCTCAAATTCCTCTCCTCCTCTCATTCAAACGGTTTGACCAAGTCCTTTCTCTCTCTTGTAGAGTTCTAGCTGACCTCTACTTCTTCCACCTATTTAGGACAAAATAAAAACTCCCCGCATGCTACTTGTAAGATTTGAAAACCATCTCACTTTGCTTCCCTATTGACGCCATCACCACCCTGCCACACACTCCACTTGTGTCTCCTAAACACACAAAATTTTACTGAAGTCCTACTATCGGTAGCCCTCTCCACTAAAGAACTAAAAAGAAAAAATTTTCCCAGGGCTTGGGGTTGAACCCGAGCCTCCCTAGGACCCCCAACAACAACCTTAGCAAGCTCAACACATGCAAAAGTACAAAAATGCCAGACCCTAAATTTTAGGATGTTACATCATCTCTAACTTTTGCATATTTCTAATAAGCCTATTGTTGGTTATGCATAAATTTCATCATATCCATTATAGTTGACAATTTTGATTTTTTCATAGTGTTTGAAGAAGTTGGCATTGGATTAGTCAACTCCGGATCAATACTTGGTTCAATCGGCTATCTCCTTGTTTAGAAACTTCTACTTCTTTTATTGGTTTAGTCTCATTTGGTTCCTCCTTCGATTCTACATCTTACGTTTCACTAACTGAGTTAGCTTCAGTTTCAGACTTGTTTGATGACTCATTGGTTTCTGGTTCTAGCGGCTCACTTGGTTCAATTGGGTTTAGTTCATGTACATTCTCCACTAACCTTTCAAGATCATAAGCTATAATGAAACCTTGAACATACGGGCCCTTTAGGTTTGCTTTTGTCTTTACTTAGACCCTTAAGCAAAGTGAAGTGATCAATGATGGCAAGTAAGCACTTCCGGTCTTATTTCTAGCACAATCATCGATTTTCTTGAAAATGATATTCCCAACATTGATAGACTTTCTGTCATAATTGCATACAACAAAGGATTCACTTCATCAAGATGGTGGAATTGTGTGAGATAGGCATGAAACTATATTGAACAAAGTAAAACCATACCTTAGCCAATGACTTTAACTATTCCATTCGAAAAGAATGGCTACCATACTTCCTTATAATACATTGGGATCCCATATTTGTCATAATACTAAGCACTTATTGAAGAAAATCCCAATTTATATTTGTCATCATGGCAAAGTATTCATCTTCTTTAACATCAGGTAGGTTAAACAAATCATTAATGGATTTAGAAGTTAGAGGTATCTTCTTCTTGTGAACAAGAACTTCAATAGAATTTAGCTTAGTCAAATTGGCATAGAACTTTTGAACTAACTCCTTATCGGGTAATGATTGTGCATCATAAAAATAATTCCAATTGAGGGAATCAATCGTCTTTCGAATCGGTAAGGGTACAACTATCTTATCATTGATCTCCAAGTTGAAACCTTTTTTCGGCATCATAGGTTGATTCTTGAAGATTGAATCAAACCTTTATTTCACTTCTTCGTCTTGAATCACAATGGGATTTTTGACAATGGTCTTGGAAGATCTAGGCCTTTTGTAATATGTAGACATTTTTCCTAAAAATTAAGTAAAATTTTGGCAAAATGATAGAAAAGAAATCGGTAAAGTATGGGAGTAAGATGTTGCAACGACGGTCGATTTACGGTGGCATGAAGCTTGCTACTTCGATAGGATATAGTGGCTGTAACACCCCAAACCCGGCCTAGACATTACGACCAAATCTGACATGTCACATCGAGGTAATTTTCAAAATTTGGACTTGTTGATAACAAAATCCATATTTAAGTTAAAACCCATTTAGTTTTTATTGCTTGAGAAAATTCGGTTGATTAAGTTATTACAATATGAAAATAGCTTATCAAAACGATTACCATATTTGTCACCATTGATTTCTTAAACGTAATAAAACCACAGAAGCTTCTCTAATTAAAAACCTTGAAATTTAAAATGCGTGTTTTTATTGAAAACAGTTGTTATTTTGAAAACTCTTTTGTATCCATTTGGCAGTTTAAAACAAGAAATCAAAACCCAATTACAAATTAAATCCACCAATGGCCTTATTACATAATCAATAGCCTGATATGAATTTGACATAAATAAGCCTAAAGCGGAACATCAGCGATCGTGTGGCCACCTTCGAGTCCCTCGCGGCTCCAAATAGTCTAAGGTTGGGGATTACCTGTACAGTTAAAAGAAAGGGTGAGTTTACAAAACTCAGTGTGTAATCCCCTATCAATCGATCGATAACAATATATGCGAGAATGATGCGGGCTCGAGCCTATTCGAGAATATTGCAGTGTGGCCTTAGCCTATTACAGTAACAGTGTGGGCCTAAGCCCAATATAGTATCAGTACGGTAAAAATATTCAACCTACCCCAATCCAGCGAACACACCACCCGTACCAACCAAAACACCATGTAGGGATAAAATCGACCCACCCAGCCAGCACACCAATATCGCAGCATAGTTGCAAGTAATAAAAACGCAGTAGAGCTGCCAGTAACAGTGAATGTGGTAGAGCCACCAGTACAGTACTTCCTCCATATCAGAATCCCAACCCCATGTAGTATGTCATGTCATAAATAGTTCATGTATGCAAAGTGTCCTACTCAGTATAGTCTTATAAATAATCATACACTCATCAGTCAACCTACCTCTAGAGGTAAGATGGTTATTTCCATCTATTAGGGGTAAAATAGTAATTTTACCCTTTTAGGGGTATTTTGGTCACTTTACTTATTTTGGGGTCTTGGTGCAGATAACGACCTCCCTGAAGGTCTATAGTCGCCTCGAGCAAAACAAATAACCAGTAACAGCCCGATTTAGGGCCTAGTCAGGATAGTGGTGTGAGGCCATGAACTCGAGGTGAAATTATGAGTTTTCCAAGTTTATGCCATGTTTTCAAGTTAGTATGAAAGTTTTGTAAAGCAATTTTATTAAGTTAAGGTCAATTGGTCCAAAAAGGACTAAATTGCAAAAGTTGCAATTTATGAGTTTCTAGAAGCTTTTTGCATGAAATAGATTTAGAATAATAATTATGAGCCCTTAAATAGCAATTGGCCCAAAATTTAATTTTTGGACAAAATTGGCCTTAAGAGACTATTATGGAAATTTTTAAGAGGAATGACATTTTGGTCATTTGGCCTAATTAGTGATTAAAATAGGATAAAGATGAGAAAAATTCACTCATCTTCTTCCTTGTTGCTGCGTCGAAAAATTAGAGACACCATAGCTAGGGTTCTTCATTTCACATGCAAACTTCCTAAGCTATATGCTTACATTATGATTCTTTCTTTCTATGCAGTCCCACCAAGCTAACTCGTGGATCATTAAAGTCGGAGCTCCCAACACACTATCAACTCTTATTTTGGTATAGCCAAGTTACTTTACTAAGAATGGCATGTATAGGAAACATTCATTTTGTGGACATGTTTTAAGAAAGGCCTTTGTAAAGGTTATCAAGTTTATTATTCTTTTGTATATGGCTAAGTGATTGGCCAAATTTGACTAAGCATGTATGCTTATTGAGATCAATGAAGCATGTAGTATTATTCATAAAATTGGGTTGTTATTGCATCGTTGAATTGTGTATGGATATGATCTTCATTTCAGGGTGGCTAACGGCTTGGTAAATAGCCTGTAAGTGCCCACACGGTTGGACACACGGGCGTGTGTCAAGACTGTGTTAACCCTGCACCTTAGTGTTATTAATCATAATAGGCCACGGGCAAATCCCACGGTCATGTGTGTATGCCGTGTAAGACACACAGTTTGGACATGGGCGTGTGAAATTAGTCAGTAACCTCCCACTATTGGTAAACATGGGCATGTCTAAGTCATGTGGAAATAGTCAGTAGTTCTACACGGTTTGAGGGTATGGGCGTGCTTAAGGGTACAGGCATGTTCCAAGTTACACGGGCTTGTGAACCCTGCTTCAAAAATGAGTTATTTGATTTTAATTCCAAAAGTTTTCTGACATGAGTTAGAGGTCTCGTAGGCCCTTATTATATGTGTTAACTAAGAAAGTGAAGTTTTTAAGTTGGAACGAAATTTTATAGCCTGTAAGTACATGTTTTAGTGAGTTCAAGCATAGTAATATCTCGTATCCAGACCCAGTATCGGCCTTGGGTGCAGGGTGTTACATTTAGTGGTATCAGAGCTACGGTTTAGTCAGTTCTAGGACTAATGTAGCATGAGCATGAGTCTAGCTATACATGCCATACATAAGAATGTTTTTATAATAATAGTGTGACGACTCCTGACGACTTAAATTATGTTTATACATATAGTAAATGGATCTCAAAAGAGTTGAGGCGGATGATGCAGAAAGTAACGGACCAGCTCCCACAGAAGGGACGGTGCCGTATGAGAATGAGAATAGACCCACTACGGTGAGTCAAGAAGGAGAAAGAGAAGAGGCTAGAGAAGCCTTCTTCCATATGATGGATGCCTGGTACACGGAGTTCGTTCGAGCGACCCCAAATACACAACCCCCTCCACCCCCGCATGTTCCACAACCTACTCTAGTAGCCCCTCAAGTAGTAGAGGTGGTAAGAGGAGGTAAACCTCCAATTGATAGGATCAGGAAGCATGGGGCAGAAGAATTCTGAGCTAGAAAAGATGATGATCCGAAAGAAGCGAGTTACGGTTAGAAAATACCATCGAGTATTTAACGAACTATCCTGCACTCTTGATGAATGCATGAAGTGTGCAGTCTCTCTCTTAAGAGATTCTGCTTACCAATGGTGGAACACCCTTGTTTTGGTGGTACCAAGGGAAAAGATTTCATGGGAATTCTTCCAAGAAGAGTTTAAGAAAAAGTATATCAGCCAGAGGTTTGCGACTGGAAGAGGAAAGAATTTCTAGAGTGAAGCAAGGCAAGATGTCGATGGCGATTATGAGCGAGAGTTAAATGCGACTCGACAAGTATGCTTTCATGAATGTGTGTCCACCGAGGCCATTATGAGTAAAAGGTTTGAAGATGGTTTAAATGAGGAAATTAAGCTGGTTGTTTCTGTCCTCGAATTAAAAGAATTCGTTGTGCTAGTGGAAAGGGCTTACAAAGCCGAAGAACTAGTAAAAGAGAAGAAAAAATTTAAAATAAAGTCTCGCGATTCTAGAAAGAGACAGTGGAACAAGTCGTTCCAATCATCATTCAATAAGTCAAGAGATTTTCTAGCTCAATCAGCTACTTCCACTGGGTTTTCAAGGAAAGACAAGAGTAAGCAGTATTCGGGAAATAAAGCACAGACCACTTTTGTTGCAAGTGTTGGAAATTTTAGATCTGACAGACCTGAATGTCCACAATGTGGAAGATGCTATTTGGGAGAATGCTGAGCACATGAAAATGCATGTTTTAGATGTGGTTCCTAAGACCATTTCATAAAGGATTGTCCAGAGATGACTAAAGAAGAGAGAACTCAAAACTCGAGATCCGGAGTATAGTCAGAGGGAGATCGCAGAGGAACTCGAGAAGTGGGGCAAGTGGAATAGGTAACCCAAAAGAGCAAGCCGCGAGACCTGAGGGCAGAACGCTTGTAAGGACTTATGTCATTCTCACTCACGAAGAGGAATCTTCCCCTGATGTTATTACGGTACCTTTTCTCTTTACAATACCAAAGTTATTGCTATAATTGATCCCGGATCCACACATTCTTACATTTGCATGAAATTATTTCCCAGTTTGGGTGTGCCTATGATACCACAGAAGTTGTGATTAAGGTGTCTAATCCTTTAGGCAAGAGTATGTTAGTTGATAAAGTTTGTAAAGATTGTCCATTAATGATTAGAGTTCATTACTTTAAAGCAAATCTTATGTTGTTACCATTTGATAAATTCAACCTCATTCTTGGTATGGATTGGTTGACTACTCATAATGTAATTGTAAATTGTGGGAAGAAATACATTGAGATGAGATGTGAAAATGGGGATACTCTTCATGTAGAATCAGATGAGCAAGGTAGATTGTCGGTAATAATTTCTCATATGATGGCTCAGAGATATCTAAGAAAAGGGTATGAGGCATTTTTGGCCTTTGTATTGAATGATAAAGAGACAGAGTTAAAGATTGAATCAGTGTCGATAGTATGTGAGTATGTGGATGTTTTTCCTGAGGAATTACCAGGATTACCACCAGTTAGAGAAGTTGAGCTCAGCATTTAGCTAACTCCCGATACTGTACCAATATCCATTACTCATTATAGTATGGCTTCAACAGAGTTGAAAGAGTTGAAGTTACAGTTGCAAGAGTTGACAGACAAAGGCTTTGCAAGATCAAGTTGTTCACCATGGGGCGCTCCGGTTTTGTTTGTGAAAAAGAACAATGGCACCATGAGATTGTGCATTGATTATCATCAGCTTAATAAAGTGACAGTAAAGAACAAGTACTCATTACCTAGGATCGACGATTTGTTTGATCAATTGAAAAGAGCGACTGTGTTCTTCAAAATAGACTTGAGATCAGGGTACTACCAGTTAAGAGTGAAAGATTCAGATATATCCAAGACTGCCTTTCGAACAAGATATGGGCATTGTGAATTTTTAGTCATGCCCTTTGGGCTGACCAATGCTCCTGCGGTATTCATGGACTTAATGAACCACATTTTCAGACCATACCTTGACAAGTTTGTAGTCACTTTTATTGACGACATACTGATTTATTCCCGAGACGAGAATGAACATGCTAATCATCTACGGATAGTTTTACAAACTCTTTGAGAAATTCAGTAAAAGTGAATTTTGGCTCAAGGAAGTGGGATTTCTGGGACATATTGTCTCGAGAGATGGAGTCCGAGTAGATCCAAGTAAGATCTCAGCTATAATAGACTAGAAACCACCGAAGAACATCACTAAGATTAGAATTTTTTTTAGGCCTAGCCGGCTACTATAGATAATTTGTCAAGGGGCTTTCTATGATTGCAACCCCGATAACTAAATTGTTACAGAAGAACGTGAAGTTTGAGTGGTCAGAAAGATGCCAACAAAGTTTTGAGAAGTTGAAAGCAATGCTGACAGAAGCTTCAGTTTTAGTACAACCCGAATTAAGGAAAGAATTTGTAGTTTACAGCGATGCATCCTTAAATGGATTGGGCTGTGTACTCATGCAAGAAGGCAAAGTGATTACTTATGCCTCAAGACAGTTAAAACCTCATGAGAAGAATTATCCGACGCATAACCTAGAATTGGCCGCCATAGTCTTCGCATTGAAGATTTAGAGACACCATTTATACGGTGAACGATGTCAAATTTTCACCGATCACAAAAGTTTAAAGTACTTGATGACGCAGAAAGAGTTGAACTTAAGACAACGAAGATGGTTAGAGTTGATAAAGGACTATGAGTAGGAAGGCGAATGTAGTTGTCGATGCTTTGAGTAGGAAGTCTCTGTTTATTTTAAGAGCATTGAATTCAAGGATATCATTATCCGACAATGGCTCCATTTTAGCTGATCTAAGAGCTAGACCAATGTTCCTTCAAAAGATCTTGGAGGCTCAAAAAGAAGATAGTGAATTGGAAGTTAAGAGAGCTCAATGCGAGTCAGATGCTGAATCTGACTTTCAGATTAATTCTGATGGATACTTGATGTTCAGAGATAGAGTTTGTGTTCTGAGAAAAGAGGAGTTTATACAGAGAATTTTGTATGAAGCACATAACGGGTGTTTATCTGTACATCCGGGTAGCACCAAGATGTATAATGATCTAAAGCAACAGTATTGGTGGCCAAAAATGAAGAAAGGCATTTCAGAATTTGTCACCAAGTGCATGATTTGTCAGCAAGTAAAAGTTGAACACCAAGTACCTTCGGGTTTACTTCAACCTATCTTGATTCCCGAGTGGAAATAGGACCGTATCACCATGGATTTCGTAACGGGTTTACCATTGTCTCTGAGCAAGAAAGATGATGTTTGAGTAGTGGTTGATAGACTCACGAAGTCAGCCCACTTTATACCTATACGTGTGGATTACTCCCTAGACAAGTTGGGAAACTTATTTGTTTCAGAAATAGTAAGACTTCACGGAGTTCCGTTATCGATCATATTGGATAGAGATCCGAGATTCACATCCAGATTCTGGAAGAAGCTACAAGAAGCTTTGGGTACAAAATTGAGTTTTAGCACATCTTTTCAACCTCAAACTGATGGTCAGCCAGAAAGGTTAATTCAAGTACTCGAGGACATGCTCAGATGTTGAGGTAGCTGGGAAACATTTTTCCCATTGGTAGAATTCGCCTATAATAATAGCTTTGCTTAAAGATGGTGCCTTATGAGGCGCTATATGGGCGTAAGTGCAGAACTCCCTTGTTTTGGACTGAACTCAAGGAGAACCAAATTCACGGGGCTGATTTGGTTAAAGAAGCTGAAGAGAAAGTGAAAGTAATTCAAAAATGTTTAAAAGCTGCCTCAGACAGACAAAAATCCTATTCAAATTTAAAGAGAAAAGAGATCGAGTACCAAGTTGGGGATAAAGTCTTTTTGAAAGTATCACCATGGAGAAAAGTTCTCAGATTTGGTCGTAAAGGCAAGTTAAGCCCACGTTTCATTGGACCTTACGAGGTTATGGAGAGAATTGGGCTGGTAGCTTACCGTTTGGCTTTGCCATCAGAATTAAAGAAGACACATGATGTGTTTCACGTGTCAATGTTACGACGCTACAGATCAGACCCTTAGCATGTAATTACCCCTTCAGAAATAGAGATCCGTCCCGACATGACTTATGGTGAAGAACCAGTCAAGATTTTGGCTCGGGAAGTCAAGTAACTAAGAAATAAGAGTATTGCCTTAGTAAAAGTATTGTGGCAAAGGCACGAAATCGAAGAAGCTACATGGGAATCAAAAGAGAGTATGAGAAATCAAGTATCAAACCTTTTTCTTTGGTAAGATATTCGAGGCGAAAATCCCTAAGGGGGAGAATTGTAACAGCCCGATTTAGGGCCTAGTCGGGATAGTGGTGCGAGGCCATGAACCCGAGGTGAAATTATGAGTTTTCCAGGTTTATGCCATGTTTGCACGTTAGTATGAAAGTTCTGTAAAACAATTTTATTAAGTTAAGGTCAATTGGTCCAAAAAGGACTAAATTGCAAAAGTTTCAATATATGAGTTTCTAGAAGCTTTTTGCATGAAATAGCTTTAGAATAATAATTATGAGCCCTTAAATAGCAATTGGCCCAAAATTTAATTTTTGGACAAAATTGGCCTTAAGGGACTATTATGGAAATTTTTAAGAGGAAGGGCATTTTGGTCATTTGGCCTAATTAGTGATTTAAATAGGATAAAGATGAGAAAAATTCACTCATCTTCTTCCTTGTTGCCGCTGAAAAATTGGAGACACCATAGCTAGGGTTCTTCATTTTTTTTCAAGCTCATAGTAAGTTTATCTTAGCCCCGTTTTTAATATTCTTCGTATTTTTGAAGTTCTCGTATTATCAATTAGCTAATTTTAGCTATAAAATGAGCTAAGATGCATGTTCAAAAATCTACCCTTGAATGACATGCTTGTTAAATGATGTTTTATGGAAGTTTAAGAGAGTTTGATGTTAGATAAACATCTTTTCCTTAATAAATTTCATGAAAAATGTTAGTAAGGACCATTTTGTAACAGTTATAAAATTGGTCATACCTACTAGAAATAGTGAGAATTGATGATTTTTATAGAGGAGAAAATGATTCAATTGAGCATGAAGTTTAAGAAAGTTGCATGAAAATCATTTTACGAGAATTGAGGCAAAAGTGCAAATATTAGAAAGTATAGGGGCAAAATAGTAAATTTGCCAAAGTATGAGTTATGAGTCAATTTAGTCAATATGGTTTTTAAATGATCTGTTTATGATTATAGATCAAGAAAAACGAAGCCCGGATCGCAACTGAGGCAAAAACAAAGTCGAGGACTAAATTGCACATCTACATACATTTAGTATATTGAGGTAAGTTTGTATGATTTCTAAGTTTTATGATTTTTATCATTAATTTGCTTAGTATAATGTACAATAATTGTATGAAATGATCATGTTATGTTCAAGCAAGAAATCCTGATAATATGTACAAGCAAGTCCCGATTGAAGATGAATTTCCCTAGGATACTCGATCTACCACACAAGTTATCATGTAAGTCTAAGGCAAGCTTGGCATTGATCAAGATATCATGTAAGTCCAAGGCAAGCTTGGCATTGATCAAGATATCATGTAAGTCCAAGGCAAGCTTGGCATTGATCAAGATATCATGTAAGTCCAAGGCAAGCTTGGCATTGAGCAAGATATCATGTAAGTCCAAGGCAAGCTTGGCATTGATCAAGTTAGCAAGCAAGTTATTATGTATGTCCAAGGCAAGCTTGGCATTGAGTATGTTATCAAGAGCAAGACTTCATATAAGTCCATGTCAAGACATGGCCATGAAACCAAGATGAGATAACCCATGTAAGACCATGTCTAGGATATGGCTTTGGCATCATATTATGCGGGAAGAGATTTAGTATCCTCGGTTATTCATAGAAATTCATTGGGCAAATTAGTAAGCTAAAAGAAAGCTAAGAAAGTAAAGTTAGTATCAAGATAAAGTTAGATGAAGTTGAGTATTATTCATGTTGTGAATGAGAAAGTAGATATCATGATTATTGTTATTATAGTATACTGATCAATGTGATCAAGTGATATAGGTATCATGGTTACCTTACAAGGATGATATTAGTAAGTGTCATGAGACATGTAAGAATCTATATGAGTAAGTAAGCTCTTTAGCTAAAATTCATAATACCATTGTTTATGTGAAATGGTTTATATTAAGCAATGATAATGCTATGAGTTGTTACATGCAAACTTACTAAGCTATATGCTTACATTATGATTTTTTCTTTCTATGCAGTCCCACCAAGCTAACTCGTGGATCATTAAAGTCGGAGCTCGCAACACACTATCAACTCTTATTTTGGTATAGCCAAGTTACTTTACTAAGAATGGCATGTATAGAAAACATTCATTTTGTGGACATGTTTTAAGAAAGGCCTTTGTAAAGGTTATCAAGTTTATTATTCTTTTGTATATGGCTAAGTGATTGGCCAAATTTGACTAAGCATGTATGTTTATTGAGATCAATGAAGCATGTAGTATTATTCATAAAATTGGGTTGTTATTGCATCGTTGAATTGTGTATGGATATGATCTTCATTTCAGGGTGGCTAACGGCTTGGTAATAGCCTGTAAGTGCCCACACGGTTGGACACACGGCCGTGTGTCAAGACCGTGTTAACCCTGCATCTTAGTGTTATTAATCATAATAGGCCAGGGGCAAATCCCACGGCCGTGTGTGTATGTTGTGTAAGACACATGGTTTGGACATGGGCGTGTGCCCAAACCATGTTAATTTAGTTAGTATATCAAGGATTAGCACACGGTATAAGCCCACGGGTGTGTCATGGCCGTGTGAAATTAATCAGTAACCTCCCATGGTTGGTAACATGGGCGTGTCTAAGCCATGTGGAAATAGTCAGTAGTTCTACATGGTTTGAGGGCATGGGCGTGCTTAAGGGTACACGGGCGTGTGAACCCTGCTTCAAAAATGAGTTATTTGATTTTAATTCCGAAAGTTTTCTGACATGAGTTAAAGGTCTCGTAGGCCCTTGTTATATGTGTTAACTAAGAAAGTGAAGTTTTTAAGTTGAAACGAAATTTTATAGCCCGTAAGTACATGTTTCAGTGAGTTCAAGCATAGTAATGTCTCGTATCCAAACCCAGCATTGGTCTTAGGTGCGGGGTGTTACATAACCTAAATGGTCATAACAGTGTAAATGGGCCCAAGTGGGCCTACACGCTCATGTGGTCTATTTAGCCCAAATTCAGTCACGGTTATGCGAACTACATAGCCCAGTCCAGTATTTGCCACTTATCGTAGATTTTATCTATGTGGGGCCCACGAGACCATTGGGCCCACACGGCCCATTTTAGCCAAATGAGGCCCATATCGACCCAAGAGCACGAGAACGCTCGTGGTGGCCTCTACAGTTTATCGCCCACAATTTGTGGGCTTGGTTTACCACACGAGCGATCACACGCTCGTGAGGCCTCAAATGCTGAAGTTTCAGCTTTTCGGCTTTTGTCGATTCACAGAAGAGAGGGGTGTGACTACACACATGTTTGCGCAACGAACAAATTACCCCACGCGTGATCAACCTACATTCATCCCAAAACAATCAATTCATCCTTTCATGCTCATGAACACTAAAGCCCCCAAACCGATATCACCACTTACCTTGACCAAAAGTTATGCAATTATTACTCTTAGATCGCTGGTTGAAAAAAATTGTACCCTTCTTCTCGATTTACTATGCGTATAACGGATTTCATTAGCAATAATTGATTAATACAAGGCTTGAATTGATGCCTATAGTCCAAAGAATTAGAGTTAGAGTAGATTGAGTATTCGGCCAATACTACAAAACAAGCCTACTTACCCCACAGTATTCAGCCAAAGAAGTATTCGAAGAAGAAAGCAGAGATGTACAGAGAAGCAAGGCAGTCGACGCTCCACCGATTGTCAGAGACTATCATCCAAATGGTTTCAAAATAACAAGAAAAGATTTATGATATTCAATCAATATTGAAAAAGCAGAGAAACAAAAGAGAGGGGAAAAGAGAAAATGTAGTATTTGGCTTACTAAAGTGTTATGAATAGAAGAAGAAATCGCCGCCCACTACCAAAATCGATTAGCACAGCAGAGAAAGAAAAAGAGAGAGTTGGCCACTCAGTCAAAGAGGAAAAGAGAAATGTTGAGAAGAAAAACAAGAAAGGTTCAGCTATTTCTTTAAGAAAAGAGGAAGAGAGGCGAAAGCAGTAATGATCCAGAGATAGTATATTCGGCCAAAGTGATTTACGATGCCAAGACATAAAAAAAACCCCAATTCAACCAGGGAGAAACAAAAAAGAAGAAAAAATGCCAAAGAAAGAAAATCGAACAAGGACTATACTAAAAGAAGTCTCTGCCAAATTTCTGAGTAGCTAGACACCAAATTCGGCACTACTCTCCCCACAAGCAAACTCCTTGATTTCCTCCTAAAATCTCTCCCCAATCCTCTCCACGATTTGAACCACAATCCACTCCTCAAATCTCTCAAATCTCTCATCTATTAGAATTTTACTGCAACTCAACTACTAGCTAAACCATCAGCAAAATAAATACCCCCTCATGCTATTCCAACACTCGAACCTCAGACCCCTTGCCACACTTGTAACGCTACAACCACTGCACCAATAGGCTTTTTGTGACTTAAAACAAAAACAATAATTAATAAGACCTATGTGCTAGTGTCCAGATTCTTTTAAGGGCAAATTTTAAAAATTCTTCAAAAGCCAAGACTTGAACCCAGGCTTCTCAAACACTCCCATACACACCCAAATCACTTAGCCATTAAAGCAAACAAGCAATTTGTGTCAGATCAAGCAAAATTAAAGACCTTATATTTTTAGGGCGTTACAGTGGTGAAGGGGCTGCTCCGATAAAATTCATGCAATGAAAATGCTAAAGGCTTGCAACAAGGAAAAATTTTTTGGGGAGAAATTTTTGGATTTAGGCCAAAAGCTAAGAGGAAAAAGAATGAGTGGTTTAGGGTTTAGCTAATAGCCTGAAGGGTTGTGAAAATTATGAAGGTAGAGAGGGAGTTATATAGTGATGAATTAGGGCATTTTTGTAGCTAAAATTTAGCTAATTTAAGTGACTTGGACGACAAGGTAGTCTTGTAGCTAAAATTTACCTAATTTTGAGTTACTTGGGTGGCAAGTAAGATGGAGGGAAGATATGGTGGCAAAAATTAGGGTTTTAGGGGACCTTATGGATGGCAATATAGGTTAAATTTCTCCTCTTTATTGTTTCAGGCCTTGAGGCTAAACTTTATTAAAAATTGGACTACTTAAAAATAAACAAACTTATTAGTATTTAGGCCAAATTGACCCCCTTTATTAAAATAAATAAAATTAAATTTTAAATATTGAAATTAAAATTAAATCAAAATTAAAGACAAAAAAATATGAGAAATAAAAATAAAACTAAGAAAAGATTAAAATGAATTAGAAATTTTTTCTAAAAAGATTACATTAAATTAATTCCCAAGAAATGTTGGAAGGGTCACAACAGTCCCATTTAAGTTCCAATCTCCTTAGACATAATTAATTAAATGTACTAATTTAAGAAAATAATCTCTAAATTTTTATTGAAGAGCCGGTTTATGAAAGATTAAGGGTCTCTTAATTTGAATGAGGTTTTAATTCGTTCAACTTTACCATCCTAGTAGTGCTTGAGATGTTGACCATTAACTTTGAACGTACTTCCATGGTTGTCGTACAATTTTACTGCTCCATATGGATAAAATTTATAGATGGTATAAGGTCCTTTCCATCGGGATTTGAGTTTTCCAGGAAATAACCTTATCCTTGTGTAACACCCCTTACCCGTGTTCAACGCCGAAACAGGGTATGAGAAATTGCCGGACTTAACATACTTCATCATATAATATTGGGCCATAAATTTTCATTCAAACTTAAAACCTTTCATTCGTATTCACAATGTCCTTATTATGGTATACGAGACCCGAAACATACATATAGGACGGTTCGGGACTGAACCTGAAACTTACGAATGCTTAGAAAATTTCTGCTTAAAACAGGGCCACATGCCTATGTGGATAAGGACACGCCCGTGTGGGTAGACTGTGTGGTCACACACGCCCATGTCCCTAGCCCGTATGGATTTTATTTTTCATTTCAAGCCTACAGAGGATTTCACACGGTATGCCCGTGTCTATGGCCCGTGTCCCTCACACAGCCTGTAATACCCTTAACCCGTAACCGTTGCCTTTAAGAGGCATTACCGATCATTTCAGAACATTTAAATTCATTACACATCAAAACATAGCAATTCACATTTATATAGACCCTTAATTAGGTCTACGAGACCTTAATCATGCATTAAAAATGGGTCGGGACTAAACCGAACACATACGAAAATTTCTTAAAATTAAACATTTTTCAAAGTTACAGAAATCACATGCCCGTGTGGGTGGGCTGTGTGCCTCACATGGCCTCGAACACGCCCGTGTGTCCAAGTCGTGGCAAAATAGGGCATACATACTGACTTGTCCACACGGTCTGAGACACGCCTGTGTGCCTCACTCGTGGTCGACCTTAACTTGCACCACACAGCCAGTCACACGCCCGTGTGTCTAGCCTGTGTGCGAGCCTGTTTTGTTTCAATTTGCAAACTCAAATGACACGGTCGAGACAGACGCCCTTGTGCTCAACTGTATGGGCAATTATAGACCATTTGCAAGGTCAAACTGGCCATCCACACTTAGAATCACCTACAAGCATCAAACCATATGCATTTATACCTAAAATGGCAACCAAAACATACCAATATATGCACCAATTAATCACCATCCACACCATTTATTTCCATACTCAATTTCAACTAAAATAATTCCATCTAAAAATACCAATTTCACATCCCAAATCATACAAGTCAAGCATCATGCAATTTATATCACAATTTCACATTTAAACCACATTACTCATCAACCAATTTAAGCATGAAACATACATATTCATTTTCACTAACTCATACCATATTTATCATTCACATAACCCACACATATGAACCAAAATCATTTAGCTCCCAAGCCATATCACATGGCAAAGCTTATACGCTTCAAAACATGCCATATCTACTAGCCTATACATGTCATATTCAAATATATACATCTTTCCATAAATACCAAAATAGATAGTCAATAGTGTGTTTGATTCGCCGACAATCCCAGATCCGAGCTAGCTTTAAAAACACTGTAAAATAGAGAAACACTTCACACAGTAAGCTCTAAATCTTAGTAAGTTCGTCATATAATACATTTAACTCAATAATTCAATTACAATACATAAATTAAACCATCACTTAGATCAATTCACAAATATACACCATATTATCCATAGCTAGTATGCTCACTCAATTATCCATATATCCATTTATAAAATCATCATCCACATAGGTTCCGTACATACCTTTGCCAACACTTAGTTATGAACCTTCTTGCTACTCAATGCTCGACACCACATTTCAATCAATCTTCAGTAATCATTCGATTTACTCGCACAATTAGTGCCAATATCTTAGCCGAAGCTTAAATATCATTGCACACTTAGTGCCTTTACTTTAAACCAAATCTAACTCAATACCGCACACACAGTGCCAATCAATATAACCGATGCTTCCTTTACTTCGCACACACAGTGCTATTCACCTCTGTCTCAATTCTAATTACGCACACTTAGTGACACATTTCTCAATTCCATATATAGCATTTCTAATTCAATAATCACATATTCATTCATCTCCTAACACATAAATATGAATTTAATAATTTGTATTATACTCGAACTTACCTCAGACGTTGAAGTAACAAAACGAGTCGATTAATCGAGCACTATATCTTTGCCTCGATCTCGATCCAATTCCCTCTTTTCTTGATCTATACATATTCAAATTTAGCTCATTCAACCACCAATTCATTCAATTTAGTCCAAACACACATATTTAGGGGATTTTACAAAATAGCCCTTATATTTTCACATATCGACACTTTAGTCCCTATTTCACAAAATCATCAAATTCATATAATTTCACTTCACACATGCCTAGCTGAGTTTTCCTTTTACTCATACAAACTCACATATTTCATTTATTTCACATTTTAGTCCTTCAAGATATTATTTTCATAATTTAGTCCAAATTACTCAAATTTACCAAAAATCCAAAGATAAAACAAGTTAATCTTTCACACATCTTTCATATTTCACCAACTATCAACACAAAGCTCAAGCATTCATCAATGGCATTTCTCAAAATCTTCATCAAATTCTAAAATAAAAACATGGGCTTGATAGTACGCTAAGCAACGATTACAAAAACATAGAAATCACTAAAAAATGAGCTCAAAACATACCTCAATTGAGCTATGAGTGTGCCGAGTCTATTCCTTTCTTCAATATTCGGTGGTCAAATGCATAAGAAAGATGAACATTTTTTCTTATTTTAATTTATTTAACATCAATACCTTAATTACCACTTTAGCCTTTTTATTTCTGTTTAAAATCCACTATCCATTGGTTTTTATGTCCATCTAATAATTCAATGGTATAATATCAACTTAAGGACTTCTCATTTAATAAGCCATGCCAAATAGACTCTTTAATAATTAGCAAACAGCTTTTGCATTTTATGCGATTAAATCCTTTTTACAAATTAAGCACACAATCGATAAATTTTCACACATGCTCAATCACATACTGTAAACACCAAAAATAATATTAAAATATTTTTTTGACATTGGATTTGTGGTCATACACGCCCATTTCCAGAGTCCATGTGGATTTTTTTCATTTCGATCTACAGGGATTTTCACACGGCCTGGCACATGCCTGTGTCTACGGCTCGTGTCCCTCACACGGCCATGACACGCCCATGTCTTCACCTGTGTGTGAAAACCTTGACATTCTGTTTATGACATCAGCAGACACTTAAAGGCACACGGCCTAGTCACACGCCCGTGTGCTATTCTGTGTTACGAACTGAATTTTTCGCAAATTAGATATAGGGGACACACGGCCTATCAACACGCCCTCAGGGCTGATCGTGTGTCACACACGGCCTAGACACACCCGTGTGTCTACCTGTGTGGACAATTATAAGGCTGTTTACCAAGCCAATTGCCACCTTGAAAAACAGCCACACTTATACCATTTCAATGCAACTCACAACATGATAATAAGGCACCTCTAATATCCAAAATCAAAACATCCACACCTTAATTCCTCACTACATTCATCATGCATATACTTCTCACATTACTCATTTAATTTCATCAACTTGCACTTCATAAATTTCATCATCATTGACTATATATATATATATATAACTTAGCAAGAATTGACCAATCTCAATGGCCATTTACAAAATGAATGAGCAGCATTAATAGCCAACACATTGGCTAACCAATATGACATATAACAAAATGACCAAGTTCCTATACATGCCATACCCAAAATAATTGAACTTTACTATACCAAAAGAATAACTTGATAGTGTGAATCGAGCTCTGATGTTCTATGATCCTCGAGCTAGCTTGGCTTGGTGATGCTATAAGGAAAGGGAAAAGAGAATTGTAAGCATAAAGCTTAGTAAGTTTGCATGCAATAGATAACAACCTAAAATCTTATGATACATTCATACTTTTCTTTAAGAAATAACACAAGTTCTCAAGCATATTGATATAGCTTACTCATGCTTACTCTTACCAATCACATATCACATATCGAACTTAATTCTCATAAGTATCTCATATGTACCTGTATCACTTCATTACGTAACTTTAGCACGTTTAACATCTTGAACATAAACTTAGCTCTTTACCATCTTTAACATAAATTTAGCTCTTTACCCGTTGAACCACTTGGAATATTGAAGGATACCCGAAATTCGTCACACACATAGTAAGATGCCAATTCCATATCCCAGATATGGTCTTACATGGGATCACGTGTCGATGCCGATGCCATATCCCAGATATGGTCTTATACGGGATCTTATATAGATGTCAACGCCATATCCCAGATATGGTCTTATACGGGATCTCATATCGATGTCAATGCCATATCCCAGACACAGTATTACATGATTTTCTTGTTCGATGTCGATGCCATATCCCAGATATAGTCTTATACGGGATCTCAATTCGGTGCTGAGGCCATGTCCCAGACAAGGTCTTATACGGGACATTATAATCCCATATCTTAACAATGGTATCCTTTCTATTCCTAAGGTCAAGGATACCAGGAATTTGTCACACACGTAGTAAAATGCCAATGCTATATCCTAAATATGGTCTTATACGGGATCTCATATCAATGTCAACGCCATATCCCAGATATGATCTTATATGAGATCGTATACCAATGCCATGCCCTAGACATGGTCTTACACGATTTTCTTGTTCAATGCCGATGCCATATCCCAGATATGGCCTTATACGAGATCTCAATTCGGTGCCGAGGCTATGTTCCAGACAAGGTCTTATACGGGACCTTATAATCTCATATCTTGACAATGGTATCCTTTCTGTTCCTAAGGTTAATCGGGACGTTGACATCGTAAAACTTTTATCGAAACATCATTGATCATTTTCATAGAAATAATATACATCTTCATGAAATGTCAAACATATTTAAACATAATAACATGATGTTTAATTATTACACACAAACTTACCTCGTTATCAAAATGTGTATAATTATTCGATTTAGTTCACCACCTTATTCTTTCCTCGGTTTCTGTCCAGACTTCGTGTTTCTTAATCTATAATGAAAATTTCACTATTTTAATGATCTCATTGACTAAATCGAATCATGAATAATACTTTGGTAAATTATGATTTTACCCTTATACATTATCATATTTACAAAATGGTCCCTAGGCTCGTATAATGAAATACACCTATTTCCTTGGTTACCCAAGCCTAGCTGAACCTTTATTGAGCATATAACAGCTCACACTTTCCTTCAAAACTGATTTTTACTGCACATTTTATCATCTTTTATAATTAGGTCCTTTTTTATGAGTTTTCCATGAAAATCACTTAGAAAAAGATGTTTATCATACATCAAACTTTCATATTCCTCCACTAAACATCAAAATATATGTATGTCATACAGGGGTAAATTTTAGAACATAAACCCTAGCTCAAAATATAGCTAGAAATAATTAAATCGAGCTACGAGGATTTTAAAAATACGAAGAACATTAAAAACGGGGCTAGGATGCACTTACTTTGAGCTTAAAAATTAACCGAACCCTAGCTATGGCTTCTCCTCAAAATTTTGGCACTTAGGGAAGAAGATGGACACCATTTTTGACTTCTTTTTCCCTTTTTATTAGTTTATTAACATAATGATCAAAATGCCCTTAAGGCCCATTTCTTAAGATTTTTCCTTCCCATGCCCATTTTTTCCATCATAAGATATAATGGTCTAATTGCTAAATAATACCTCTAATAATTTTTTCTAATGCTATCTCATACTTAATCTTCTAGAATCTCATATTTTTCAATCTTTGTAATTTAGTCCTAATGAATAAATTAATCACTAATTTATAAAAATTTTCATAAAATTTTCACACAATTATGCAAACATGTCATAGAACTCATAAAAACCATAAAACGCATATTTCTACTTTAGATTTGTGGTCTCGCAATCACTATACCGATTAGGCCCTAAATTGGGCTGTTACAATTCTCCCCCTTAGGCATTTTTATCCCTGAAAATCTTACCGTAAAAAGGTTAGGATATTGGTTTCTCATAGCTTCCTCGGGCTCCCATGTAGCCTTTTCTACCCCATGTCTTTGTCATAGTACTTTCACAAGAGCTATACTTTTATTTCTTAACTGTTTGACTTATCGTGCCAAAATCTTAACCGACTCTTCAGCATAAGTCATGTCCTGTTAAATTTCTACCTCTGTTGGTACAATCACATACGAAGGGTCTGATCGGTAGTGGCGTAACGTAGACACGTGGAATACATCATGAATCTTTTCTAACTCAGATGGCAAAGCCAATCATTACACATCTTTGTACTGCCTGGATGAATAGATAAACACCCACTATGTGCTTCTTGTAAAATTTTCTAAATAAGCTCATCATCTCTAGGTACACAAACCCTATCTCGAAATATCAATCATCCATCAGGACTAATCCGAAAGTCTGACTCACTTTGAGCTCTTTTAACTTGCAAATCATTGTCGCCTTTCTAAGCTTCACAAATCTCTTGGAGAAATATCTGTCTAGCTTTCAATTTAGCTAGAATAGAACCATCATCCAACATAGCCATTCGTGTATTCATGGCCCTCAATACAAACAAGGATTTTCTACTCAAAGCATCGGCGACCAAGTTCACTTTTCCCTAATGGTAGTCAATCACTAAATCGTAATCCTTTATCAACTCTAACCATCTTCGTTGCCTCAGATTCAATTTTTTTGAGTAATCAAGTACTTTAGACTTTTATGATCAGTGAATATCTGACATTTTTCACCATACAAATGGTGTCTCCAGATCTTCAATGCAAACATAATGGCATCTAGTTCCTAATCATGTGTCGGATAATTCTTCTGGTGCGGCTTTAGTTGTCTAGAGACATAAGCTATCACTTTGCCCTCTTGTATAAGTACACAACCCAATCCATTTAAGGATACATAACTATAAATCACAAATTCTTTTCCCGATTCGGGTTGCACTAAAACTGGAGCCTCAGTCAACAATGTCTTCAATTTCTCAAAACTTTGTTGGCACTTTTCTGTCCACTCAAACTTCACATCTTTTTGCAATAGCCTCATCATCGAAGTAGCTATCATAGAAAATCCCTTGACAAATCGACTGTAATAGCCAGCTAGGCCCAGAAAACTTCTAAGCTCGAATACGTTTCTTGGCGGCTTCAATCCACAATTGCTGAAATCTTACTCGGGTCAACTCTAATTCCATCTCTTAAGACAATGTGCCCCAAAAATCTGAATTCTTAAACCAAAATTCACTTTTACTAAACTTGGCATATAACTGATTATCTCGTAAAATTTGTAAGACTGTCCTCAAATGCTCAATATGCTCGTTCCCATCACGAGAGTAAATCAGTATATCATCAAAGAAGACTACAACAAATTTATCCAAATATGGCTGAAAGATGCGATTAATTAAATCCATAAACACAGTAGGGGCATTTGTTAAACTAAAAGGCATGACTAAAAACTCGTAGTGACCATACCTTGTCCGAAATGTAGTTTTCGGTACATCAGAGTCTTTGACACTCAACTGATAATATCCAGACCTCAAGTCTATCTTGGAAACACATTGGCACCCTTTAATTGATCAAACAAATCATCAATCCTTGGCAATGGTTACTTTTTCTTTACGGTTACCTTATTAAGTTGCCGATAATCAATACATAACCTCATGAAACCATCTTTCTTTTTCACAAATAATACGGGAGCACCCCACAAAGAATAACTCAAACTTGCAAAACCTTTATCTGTCAACTCTTGTAACTTTGCCATCAATTCTTTCAACTCGGTTGGAGCCATCCTGTACGGAGCAATTGAAATAGGGGCAGTACCAGGGCCTAACTTAATGCCAAATTCAATTTCTCTAACCGAAGGTAACCTTGGAAATTTTTCTGGAAACACATCTAGATACTCACATACTATGGGCATTGATTCAATTCTTAACTCAGTCTCTTTGGCATTCATCACAAAAGCAAGATAAGCTTCATATTCCTTTCTTACATATTTTTGGGTAGTCATATGAGAAATCACTACAGGCAATCTGTCTTGTTCATCTAATTCAACACGAAGAATATCCCCATTTTTATATTTTAACTCAATAAACTTCCTTCCACAATTTATTATCACATCATGAGCAGTTAACCAATCTGTATCAAGAATTACATCGAATTCATCAAATGGAAATAGCATGAGGTTTTCCAGAAAATAATGACCTCTAATCATCAAAGGGTAATCTTTGCATACTTTATCAACTAACACACATTTGCCTAGGGGATTTGACACTTTTATCACAAATTCTGTAGACTCTACGGGCATGTTCATACTAGATACTAATTTTATGCAAACATATGAGTGGGTAGATCCCGGATCAACTAAAGCAACAACATGAGTATCATAGAGAGAAAATGTACCCGTGATTACATCAGGGGAGGACGCCTCTTCGCGAGCACAAATAGGGTAAGTCCTCGCCGATACTATACCTTCAAATCTTGCAGTCTACTCTCTAGGTGTATTCTTACTACCTGTTTCATTTCCTGGATTTCTCTATGACCTTTCTCTAGCAGTACTTCCCGATCTTGCACTTTGAGATTTCTCTTTTCCAACCATCTCAGGGTAATCTCTAATAAAATGTTCTAGGGATCCACACTTGAAACAAGCTCTCTCATTTGCTCGAAACCACTGGGATGGCGTCTGCCACACTATGGACATTTCGCTCTACTTGGTCGAGCGTTACCAACACTAGCAATCGAAGTGGTCTGAGCTTTAGACCCCGAGTACTGTTTACTCTTCCTTCTGTTTGAAAACCTAGCTGAAGTGGCTGATCGAGTAGTGAGATCTCTTGATTTCTTGGATGGGAATTGAAATAACTTGCTCAAATGTCTCTTCCTCGAATCACGAGACTCAATTTCAGCCTTTCTTTTCTCTTTGGCCAACTCCTCGGCCTTGTAAGCTCTATCTACTAACTCAATAAACTTCTCTAATTCTAGGACACCAACAAACAATCGAATATCCTCATTTAACCAGTCCTCAAACCTTTTACACATAATGGCTTTAGTGGGTACACACTCTTGAGCATATTTACTGAGCCTTACAAACTCACGCTTATATTCGGTTATTGTCATTCTACCTTACTTTAGCTCAAGGAATTCATTTCTTTTCTGGTCGATAAACCTTTGGCTAATATACTTCTTTCAGAACTCTTCTTGGAAAAATTACTAATTAACTTTCTCCCTTGTACAACTGACACAAGGGTGTTCCACCGTTGGTAAGCTGAACCTCTTAAGAGAGACAAAACACACTTCATACACTCTTCAGGTGTGCAAGATAGTTTATCAAATACCTTGATGGTATTTTCAAGCCAGAATTCTGCTCTTTCGGATCATCATCTATATTAGCTCAAAATTCCTCTGATCATTGCTTCTGGATTCTATCAACCGGACGTTTTTCTCTTATTACCACTTCTTCAACTTAGGGAGCTACAAGGGTAGTTGAGGAAAAGGTGGGGGAGGGTTGCGCGTTCGGGTTCGTTCAAACGAACTCCGTCTACCAAGCGTTTATAATGTGGAGAAAGGCTTCCCTAGCCTCTTCTCCTCCTCTTTGACTCACAGTCACGGGTCTATTCTCATTTTCAGTTGGCACCGTCCCTTGAGTGGGAGCCGGCACATTACTTTCTACATCATCCACCACTACTCTATCGGGATCCATTTACTATATAAAAACATAATTTAAGTGTCAAGAGTCGTCACACTATCCTTATATAAATACTCGTACCTATGGCATGTATAGCTAGACCCATGCTTACGCTATGTCAGTCCGAGAATCGACTAAACTACAGCTCTGATACCACTAAATGTAACACCCTTTACCCGTGTTCAATGTCGAAATAAGGTACGAGGCATTGGGACCTAACATACTTCATCATATAATATTGGGCCATAAATTTTCATTCAAACTTAAAACCTTTCATTAGTATTCACAACATTCCTATTATGGGTCTACGAGACTCGAAACATACATATAGGATGGTTTGGGACTGAACCGAAAACTTACGAACACTTAGAAAATTTCTGCTTAAAATAGGGTCACACACTCGTGTGGATAGGGACACGCCCGTGTGGGCAGACCGTGTGGTCACACACGCCCATGTCCCTAGTCCGTGTAGATTTTTTTTTCATTTCAATCCTATAGGGGTTTTCACATAGCCTGGCACCCGCCTGTGTCTATGGCCCGTGTCCCTCACACGGCCATGACACGCCCGTGTCTTCACCCGTGGGTGAAAACCTTGACATTCTATTTATGACGTCAACAGACACTTAAAGGCACATGGCCTAGCCACACGCCCATGTGCTGGCCTACGTGACAAATTGAATTTTTCACAATTTAGATACAAGGGACACACGACCTATCAACACACCCTCAGGGCTGACCGTGTGTCACACACGGCCTAGACACACGCCCGTGTATCTACTCGTATGGATAATTATAAGGATGTTTACCAAGACAATTGCCACCCTAAAAAACAACCACACTTATACCATTTCAACGCAACTCACAACATGATAATAAGGCACCTCTAATATCAAAAATCAAAACATCCACACCTTAATTCCTCACTACGTTCATCATGCATATACTTCTCACATTACTCATTTAATTTCATCAACTTGCACTTAATAAATTTCATCATCATTGAATATATATATATAACATAGCAAGAATTGGCTAATCTCAATGGCCATTTACAAAATGAATGAGTAGCATTAATAGCTAACACATTGGCTAACCAATATGACATATTACAAATTGACCAAGTTTCTATACATGCCATACCCAAAATAATTGAACTTTACTATACAAAAAGAATGACTTGATAGTGTGAATCGAGCTCCGACGTTCTACGATCCCCGAGCTAGCTTGGTGATGCTACAAGGAAAGGGAAAAGAGAATGGTAAGCATAAATGATACGATCCTGGTCGCATCATGGTTCGACTCTTTCCAACGCCATCAAGAGTGGCCTAAACTTGAGGGGCCCAAGTGCAAGATGAAACATCTCAGAGGCCTGATTGGTTATTAGACCAATGTTTTTAAGGACTTTTAATTTAATTAAGTTTTATTTAAATTAATAAGTTTGCATATTTTAATTTTAACTTGCACTTTGTGTGTTCTGCATTTAATAAAGTAATGCATTATGTAACTTTCATGTTAGTTTAGTATGCATCATAAATAATGACTTGCATTATGAAACTCCTATGATAATTTAAGTCTTGCATTAAATAATTCATCTATTTATTTAGTTTGCATTTTAAATATTTGCATTTAAGCATCTTAGTTCAATAAATGGTTCTTGGTCATTAATTCAACTCAACTTAGTTTAATTAATTGAGTTTCTTTTAATGAATTTAATTTTATTTTTGCTTCATAAATTAATCTAGTTACTAGGTTAATTTATTGATGCATGTGTTAAGTTCATTTAATAATGTTTTTCTTAATAAACTAGTTGTTGGAATAAATGATGTTTAAGTGTTAGTTCATTTATTTAAGTCTAGTTATTGGAATAAATGATGCTTAAGTGTTACTTCATTTATTTAAGTCTAGTTGCTAGAATAAATGAAGCTTAAGTGTTAGTTCATTTATTTAAGTCTAGTTGCTGGAATAAATGATGCTTAAGTGTTAGTTCATTTAATTAAGTTAGTTGTTAATTTATTTTAAGTTTAATAATTTCATTAATGTGTCGGTTATATGTGATAATTGTAGGTGAATTTTCATCTTACAACCATTATTTCTAAAGGCTGTTATGCATTCAATGAAGAGTTACCCACATTGAAGATGGAAGTTACATGGCTAGAATTCTAAAGGTTGAGACTCTTCATTTGGTTAGTGACTTTTTCGGTTGATCATGGAGAACTCAAAGGATTTTGACAAATAGTTTAATTCAAGAGTTACTCACATTGAAGATGGAAGTTACATGGCTAGAATTCCAAAGGATGAGACTCTTCATTTAGTTGGTGACTTTTCTGTTGATCATGGAGAACTCAAAGGATTTTTGACAAACGAATTAATTCAAGAGTTAATCACATTTAAGATGGGAGTTATATGGCTAGAATTTTAAAGGTTGAGACGCATCATTTGAAATCATTATTAATTATTAGCCTCATTAAAAGTGACCATTCAATTAGCCTCATTTGATACTATATATACATGTAACCAACATATTGTGGAATGAACTTTAGAACTTTTGAACCTAATTATATTTTATGAACTCTGTTCATCGAGTGAGATTTTTCTCCTTTCTATCTTTCGTACGAGTTTCCATTCTGACTTATCAAGCTTGCGCACTCTCATCCGTATTTTCCTATTATTTCTCGAAAGGCTTGTCTCCTCCTCGTAGACGATCGGGCAACTCAAATACATTTCGACTCACCCCGACGAGGATCGTATCATTTGGTATCAGAGCTAGAAAACGAGGAGCTACGACTAACATCGTAAATCCGAAGTAGGTTCGTAAATTCTAAAAAAAATTTAAAAAAATTCAAAAAAATTTCAAGTTGTAATCTCAAAATTTTATTTGTGTTATTTAAGTGCATTTTAGGTGAAAAGAAAAAAGAAAAAAATAGGAAAAAAAAGAGAGAAGAAAAAAAATGAGAAATTTTCTTTTGAAAGTTTGGCAAGTATTTGTTGTTTCTGTTCTCCTCCTCTGTATCAATCTCCTTCTTATTTTTACCCCTGGTCATCAAACCCTTTCACCATCATTTGGTACAATTCGTTCAACCCCAATGCCACACTTAACCGATTTTCTTTTTAGCCTACCCGATATCCAAACATTATCCCTTGTTAACCATTTTTGTAGCTGACCCTCAAGCCGCGTTAAGCCTACTCGAAACAAAGTACGAAATTGTGAGACAAGATTGAGTGGTAAAAGGCACGAGTGTATTCATCAAAGAAAAAGCCTTATACGAGTGAAACACGAGTTTGAGTGACCTTTTCTTTGTGAGAGAAATTGTAAGCCTTTATGGTGAGGTTTGTAGATTTTCCTCTTTTTCTGATTTAATTACTTATCTTTTTCATTACTAACATCATGAATCAAGAAGTGTTGTCAGAATCCGATTATCAATATTTGAAGAATGAGATGTGTAGAATCGTGAACTCCAAATTTGACAAGTTGCATAGGTAATTGGATCGAATCGAGGAACGAGACCAACAAGAACGACTTTCTTCAAGTGGAAAGATGAAGTCAAGGTCGTCACGAAGACACACATTCAAAGATCATTCGAGAAGAGACTGTGACCGAGATTTTTATTCCTCAAGAAGTTCGAGACGGTATGAATCAAACCACAAATTTGAAACTTTTCAAAGTTACCAACGACGAAGTGAACGTGGTTCATATGCATCCAAGTATTCCTCTACGAAAGATCATTCTCGAAGTGGCTCAAATCATTCGACGAGGAATTCAAGGAGAAACAAAGCGACTAACAAGTGTGAAGCCTTTTATGAAGATGAATACGCAAGCACAAGTTATTCGTCTTATGATTCCAAGATGTCACGCACGAAGCATCTTCCACAAAAAAAATTCATTGTGATATCTCTGAAAACATTGCCTCGATCTTAAAGTCAAATCATTCTATTTTTGATTCTTTTGAATCATCCTCTTGTTGTAATCAAAAAGAAAAAGAAAAATCAAATGAAAAATAAAAAAAGAAAGAACAAAAAGAAATTGAAAAAGAGTTCGAAAGAAAAGAAAATAAAAATGAGAGTGAACAAAAAGAAGTTGAAAAAGAAGAAAAAGAATTTGAAAGAGAAAAAGAGAATGAATAAAAGATTGAAAAGAAAATTGAGATTGAAAAAAAAAATTGAAAGTGAAAAAGAAGAGATGGAAAAAGATGAGCCAGAAAAAGAGAGTGATTTTTCAACTAACCCTCTTGAAATTTGCTCTTCTTCTATTTTTTCATTTCAGGTTCCTGATATACCGAAAGATGACTTCCAACTCCAGTACCTTCCCGGTGAATGACGTTTTCGTGTGATCAACAAAGGTAAAGTTGAAAGTGAGGTTGAATCACCCGAATCAGAAAGTAAGGAAGGTAAGTGCTTTGACGAAACTCATTCTCCACCAAATTTTTCCAATGATTGTGATCATGTGAACGACATCGTCATTTGCCATTGCTCCATTCCTTGTGATAATTTAAATGATGGTAAGACGAATATATTCCATTATAATCATGTTGATGCAAAGTGTGACGGTGGAGTAACGTATATTCGGAAAATACAAGACTCGATCAGGTATGACGATGAATTTTCCTTTAATCCCAATTTGTTTGATTGTTGTTATTATGAAATCCATTCATTGTCTAATACAAAAACTTTGAGTTTTTGTAAATCGGTTTTGAAACATATAAAGAGTTTTGATTGCTCGATCTTGAATGTGCATAAGTCTTATTGGTTTAACATGTTTGATTTTTCTAAACCCTTGTCACATCTTGAGTTTAATAATCAAAATTACGTCTTTAAATCGAGACTATGTTTTATATCATTTGGTATGCCTTGTTGGAAAATCAAGCAACGACAATTCTACTTGAAGAATTTCAATCATTTTGATACTAGATTTTTTATTAAGGTTACAAAATTTGCCCATTTTGTGTTCTTAAACAAATTCTATGGTTGCACTTGAAATTCACATTCCATTTAAAAAGTGCTGAATCAAACGCGAGGCTTCGACTATATTATCTTTCTAAAGAGAGAAGGTTTGTATTGCTTGACCACGGTAAGACTGATCTTTTTCTTTCTGATTATAAAGGTAAGTCTTCTGAACTTGTTGACACCTTTGTGATCTTTTTGAAAAGTGACGAGCTTTGCGTTGATGAAATAGTTTTTATAAAACATTTAGATCATGTTATGATTAATCATTCTATTTTACCTGATTGTTATCTATCTGTTTCGTTGAATGATGGCAGGACTCTTGAGTTTGATAATTTTGATAATTTTGAGATGTATTTGTTCTCTTCGGTTGTTGATAGAACGCATGATGCTAATTTTCATCATTTAGATCATGAAATGTTTGAACGTCCTATCCTATTTAATGATGGTCTACTTGTTGACAAAAGGAATCTTGTGTTTGATAATTTTTGTTCATGTGCGAGTGATTACATATGTCATTCAATGCAGGATTTGGATGTTCACTTTCGAGTGCCATATGCATTTTCTCAACTATCTACTTGTGATGAATATATCTGTCATTTGATGAGTTACTCGCATGTTGATTTTGACTTATGGAATCTATTCGAATTGTATGCATACCATGAAACATATCCAATTCAGAATCAAATATTTGATAAGGCTTTGTTCCTTTTGTATGATAATGCGAATATGCCCGTTTGCATTCAATGTATTCGTTTTTTTTGTTCATATTTCGATTGCAAGTTTGTTTGACACAACTCTTGCTAACTCTTGGTTATATTTTACAGGTGTCTCGATTACCATCGTTTGATCGATGAAAGCCAAACAAAAGAAATTCTATTCGAGAGAACCATCGGCTCGATTCGAGGACGAATCGCTTTCAAGAGGGGGGTATGATGCTATCCTTGTCTCATCATGGTTCGACTCTTTCCGACGCCATCAAGAGTGGCCTAAACTTGAGGGGCCCAAGTGCAAGATGAAACATCTCACAGGCCTGATTGGTTATTAGACCAATGTTTTTAAGGACTTTTAATTTAATTAAGTTTTATTTAAATTAATAAGTTTGCATATTTTAATTTTAACTTGCACTTTATGTGTTCTGCATTTAATAAAGTAATACATTATGTAACTTTCATGTTAGTTTAGTATGCATCATAATAATGACTTGCATTATGAAACTCCCATGATAGTTTAAGACTTGCATTAAATAATTCATCATTTATTTAGTTTGCATTTTAAATATTTGCATTTATGCATCTTAGTTCAATAAATGGTTGTTGGTCATTAATTCAACTCAACTTAGGTTAATTAATTGAGTTTCTTTTAATGAATTTAATTTTATTTTTGCTTCATTAACTAATCTAGTTACTAGGTTAATTTATTGATGCATGTGTTAAGTTCATTTAATAATGTTTTTCTTAATTAAACTAGTTGTTGGAATAAATGATGTTTAAGTGTTAGTTCATTTATTTAAGTCTAGTTGTTGGAATAAATGATGCTTAAGTGTTACTTCATTTATTTAAGTCTAGTTGCTAGAATAAATGAAGCTTAAGTGTTAGTTCATTTATTTAAGTCTAGTTGCTGGAATAAACGATGCTTAAGTGTTAGTTCATTTAATTAAGTTAGTTGTTAATTTATTTTAAGTTTAATAATTACATTAATGTGTCGGTTATATGTGATAATTGCTGGTGACTTTTCATCTTACAACCATTATTTCTAAAGGCTGTTATGCATTCATTGAAGAGTTACTCACATTGAAGATGGAAGTTACATGGCTAGAATTCTAAAGGTTGAGACTCTTCATTTGGTTAGTGACTTTTCGGTTGATCATGGAGAACTCAAAGGATTTTGACAAATAATTTAATTCAAGAGTTACTCACATTGAAGATGGAAGTTACATGGCTAGAATTCCAAAGGATGAGACTCTTCATTTGGTTGGTGACTTTTCTGTTGATCATGGAGAACTCAAAGGATTTTTGACAAACAAATTAATTCAAGAGCTAATCACATTGAATATGGGAGTTATATGGCTAGAATTCTAAAGGTTGAGACTTATCATTTGAAATCATTATTAGCCTCATTAAAAGTGACCATCCAACTAGCCTCATTTGATGCTATATATACATGTAACCAACATATTGTCGATAGAACTTTAGAACTTTTGAACCTTGATTATATTTTATGAACTCTGTTCATCGAGTGAGATTTTTCTCCTCTCTATCTTTTGTACGAGTTTCGATTCTGACTTATCAAGCTTGCTTATGGCGTCGATCGTTTCTCTTCCATTTAATTATACCAACAGTTCTTATCTTCCTAGATAACAGGTCGTGGTCCATTTTCAATTCCATCCTTTCCATCTTAAACGTTATAGAAACTGGGGTGACACATACTTGTGTTGAATCGTTTCTGGTTTAAGTTCTTTAATCCATTTCCACTCAAAACATCACCTATCTTTTATCCATTTTCTTTCATCATAAAACCGAACCTATCCTTCTCCATATCTGAATCATACCCACACTTAAACACCTCCATTTCTAATTTTAATCATCTTCTAAACAACTTCACTTAAGCTTCCGCACTCTCATCCGTATTTTCCTATTATTTCCCGAAAGGCTTGTCTCCTCCTCGTAGATGATCGGTCAACTCAAATACCTTTTGACTCACCCCGAGGCTGATCGTATCATTTGGTATCAGAGCTAAAAAATGAGGAGCTACGACGAACATTGTAAATCTGAAGTAGGTTCGTAAATTCCAAAAAAAATTTAAAAAAATTCAAAAAAATTCAAGTTGTAATCTCAAAATTTTATTTGTGTTATTTTAGTGCATTTTAGGTGAAAAAAAGAAAAAAATATACGAAAAAAAGAGAGAAGAAAAAAAAATGAGAAATTTTCTTTTGAAAGTTTGGCAAGTATTTGTTGTTTCTGTTCTCCTCCTCTGTATCTGATCTTCAAAATCAATCTCCTTCTTATTTTTACCCCCGGTCATCAAACCCTTTCACCATCATTTGGTACAATTCGTTCAACCCCAATGCCACATTTAACCGATTTCTTTTTAGCCTACCCGATATCCAAACATTATCCCTTGTTAACCATTTTTGTAGCTGACCCTCAAGCCGCATTAAGCCTACTCGAAACGAAGTACAAAATTGTGAGACGAGATTGAGTGGTAAAAGGCACGAGTGTATTCATCAAAGAAAAAGCCTTATACGAGTGAAACCCGAGTTTGAGTGACCTTTTCTTTGTGAGAGAAATTGTGAGCCTTTGTGGTGAGGTTTGTAGATTTTCCTCTTTTCCTGTAACATCCTAGATTAGGGGTTATGCGTTTGTGCATAATTCATGAGTAGTAGGTTTTGGCAGTGTTTGGAAGTGAATTAAGGGTTTTTAAAATCCTAGGATGGAAGAGAAAGCTTTGGACAATTATTGGTTTTTAAGTTAAAAACAAGAAGTGATGTGGAAAAGTGGTAAGGGACGCCACCCAAGTGCAAGGGTTATGGCATCAAGTGAAGTACTTTGAGGGAAGAGGTTCGAATCCCATTGTGTGCATTTTTGCTTAATTTTATGAAATAGCATGTTCACTGTGATATGTGGTGTGCATTTTTAGAACCTTGGAAATGTAAGGAAATGTATGGAAATATATGGAAATGTAAGGAAATGTAAGGAAATGTAAGGAAATGTATGGAAATGTAAGGAAATGTATGGAAATGTATGGAAATGTATGGAAATGTAAGGAAATGTATGGAAATATATGGAAATGTATGGAAATGTATGGAAATGTAAGGAAATGTATGGAAATGTAAGGAAATGTATGGAAATGTATGGAAATGTATGGAAATGTAAGGAAATGTATGGAAATATATGGAAATGTAAGGAAATCTATGGAAATGCTAAGTTAAAAAGAGGAAAGTGAACATTTATGGAAACTAGGAAAATGATTTAGAAATGATTCAAAAGAGGAAAGTGAACATTTATGGAAACTAGGAAAATGATTTAGAATTGATTTAAAAGAGGAAAGTGAACATTTATGGAAACTAGGAAAATGATTTAGAAATGATTCAAAAGAGGAAAGTGAACATTTCTGGAAACTAGAAAATGTAAGGAAATGTCAAGTTTAAAGAGCCAAACGAAAATTTTGGAAACTTAGAAATGACTTAGAAATGTCGAGTTTTAAAGTTTAAAGAGGAAATTAAGGTAAGGTGGCATTAAGAGAAAAGTATGTGAAATTTGACACACAAACAAGGCTTGGAAAAAGTGGCTGAAGATGCCACTTAGGGCCTCTGGAAATGGCACCACATGCAAGTGTATTTGGGCGAGGATCGAGTCACTTAGGAAACAAATAAAAGAAGTTTTATTTTTGCTTCTAGAAGCACAGAGGTGGATGACACAAAGCTTGCAAAGAGGAGTTTCATTCTCTTTTAAATTGACTAATTAGGGGATAAATAATGGATTTATTTTAGATTATTTTCTAGAGATAAATGAGGAATTATTCTTTAATTAGGAAAATAAGGAGAAGTGATGGCCAAGTAAGGGACTTTGAGTTTAATAATTTCGCTAAGTAAGGATAGTTCTTTGAATTATCTTTTATTTTAGGTGATAATTAAAGAGATAAAGCTATCAAAATAGAAGAGTGATGGCCAAGTAAGGGATTCTAAGTTAGTAATTTCGCTATAAAAGGAAAAGAGAGGCCATTCGCATTATTTTCGTTCTTTGAAAGCCTCTCTAATTCTCTTCACCAAATCTTCTTCTTCTTTTATTTTTGCCAAGTCAAATACCTTGTGTTCTAAATTAATCCTCCATCTTTATTCTTCCTTCTCTTTTCTTTCTAATCCTCCAAAAGCCAAAAGTTGTGAGATCATCATCTAGCCATAATCGAATCTCTCGAAGGTTGAAGTGAAGGTGCAATCGATTTCTTCAAGTAAAGATAAGATCTCATTCGATTTCATCCTTTTTCTTTTAAGATTTGCCGAAATCTAGGACTAACCCTATTAATATCTTGTTGCCGAAACTTTGAAGAGATCTTTTCGGGATTTGTTTAAGTCAACTATAAGAAGGAGAAGTTCTTTTCCCAAAGGTATACCATAGGCCGCGTGTTCCCTAGTTATTCGGTGAATTTCGGGATTTAAAATCCACAAGGTAAGACATGCAAATATTCGGCCAAGGCCTATTTTTGGTGTTTTAGATCTAGTTCATATTTATTCAAAAGCCGAAACTAATTTGTTAAAGTGATTTAAAGCTTTGCCGAATACAACAAAGAGTATAGTGAAGATTTTGGGATTTGGCACCAAGGTAAGTTTTAGTGTACTAATCCTACTAGGATTTGGATTTATGGCCGAATGGCTTACTAAGTATTAAATGATTGATTAAATGTAGAGATTTAAGATCTAAGGCATTAGATCAAGCTTTTCGGGATTTGGATTGGAAACCTTAAGCAAATTAGGTGTGTACCCACACTAAATCTCAATAGATTCTGGTTTTAATTCATTATATGTGTTAATATGAAAGTGTAAGAATATGGCTAAGGTAATCTTGTGTGTACCTACACTCTCTCTTAATAAGATTTATGGCAATGTTTAAATATAAGTATGTGTATAAGAATGTGAATATGGCTAAGGTACCATGTTATGGTACAAAGTACTGTGCACGTTTCCTACTCCTACTAGGATTATGAATATATGTTATTTTTAACATGTGAAAAGTGATAAGAATGTGAATTAAGGCATGATTTTGCATATTTTGTATGAAATATGGGGCATATGGGTTATATGAAAAGGGAAGTGAATGTGGTGACCTAAGACCACAAACACGGTGACCTAAGACCGTGATATCCGAATGTGGTGACCTAAGACCACATGAATCGAATGTGGTGACCTAAGACCACGAAATCTGAATGTGGTGACCTAAGACCATGAATGCGGTGACCTAAGACCGCGATATGGAGTGTAGCGGAAGGAGGGTTGACTTAGTAGTCCCCGGTGTGCAGAATAATGGCATGGTGGTGTGTAGCAGATGGCATATAGGTTTGGGTTGGGTTGCATCATATTGTTTAAATGCTTTATGAACATGAATGATATTGTATGCCTAAATCATTAAATTTTAGTGTTGGTTACACATTGAGTCATTGACTCACCCGTTGTGGGAACATTTTTCGTGTGACGACCAATGGATGGACCGGCCTACAGATGATTAGTGGAGGCCATGTGAAGTTGATTTCTTTTATTTGGACTATTTTATTTTAAGTATTTTGAATTTAAATTTGGGAATTATTTGATGTAATAAGGCCTTAGTAGAACTACTTTACTTTGCTTCTATTTTACAAACTTTTATTTATTAAAAGATTAAGTAAATTTATTTTAAAACAAAGCCCAAATGTTTTGTCACCTAAAGTAAAGGATTTTTAACAATGAATTAAACTTGTTTTCAGCTCAAGCCCAACCCAAAACGTTCTTTCTTCCAAATCACACAAGTTTTTCCTAAGTAACAAAAGAATTTGAAATAGTTTACACCAGGGAACATACCAGATCCAGTCAAGGCTCGTGGGCTGGGTTTAGGGTGTTTCATTTCCTGATTTAATTACTTATTTTTTTCATTACTAACATCATGAATCAAGAAGTGTTGTCAGAATCTGATTATCAATATTTGAAGAACGAGATGTGTAGAATCATGAACTCCAAATTTGACAAGTTGCATAGGCAATTGGATCGAATCGAGGAACGAGACCAACAAGAATGACTTTCTTCAAGTCGAAAGATGGAGTCAATGCCATCACGAAGACACACATTCAAAGATTATTCAAGAAGAGACTATGACCGAGATTTTTATTCCTCAAGAAGTTCGAGACGGTATGAACCAAACCACAAATTTGAAACTTTTCAAAGTTACCAACGAGGAAGTGAACGTGGTTCATGTGCATCCAAGTATTCCTCTACGAAAGATCATTCTTGAAGTGGCTCAAATCATTCGATGAGGAATTCAAGGTGAAACAAAGCGGCTAACGAGTGTGAAGCCTTTTACGAAGATGAATACGCAAGCAGAAGTTATTCGTCTTATGATTCTAAGATGTCACGCACGAAGCATCTTCCACAAAAAAATTTATCGCGATATCTATGGAAACATTGCCTCGATCTTAGAGTCAAATCCTTCTATTTTTGATTCTTTTGAATCATCCTCTTGTTGTAATCAAAATGAAAAATAAAAATCAAATGAAAAAGAAAAAGAGAAAGAACAAAAAGAAATTGAAAAAGAGTTCAAAAGAAAAGAAAATAAAAATGAGAGTGAAAAAAAAGAAGTTGAAAAAGAAGAAAAAGAATTTGCAAGAGAAAAAGAGAATAAAGAAAAGATTGAAAAGAAAATTGAGATTGAAAAAAACATTGAAAGTGAAAAAGAAGAGTTGGAAAAAGATGAGCCAGAAAAAGAGAGTGATTTTTCAACTATCCCTCTTGAAATTTGCTCTTCTTCTATTTTTTCATTTCAGGTTCCCGATATATCGAAAGATGACTTCCAACTCTAGTACCTTCCCGGTGAACGACATTTTCGTGTGATCAACACTGGTAAAGTTGAAAGTAAGGTTGAATCACCCGAATCAGAAAGTAAGGAAGGTAAGTGCTTTGACGAGACTCATTCTCCACCAAATTTTTCCAATGATTGTGATCATGTGAATGACATCGTCATTTGCCATTGCTCCATTCCTTGTGATAATTTAAATGATGGTAAGACGAATATATTCCATAATAATCATGTTGATGTAAAGTGTGACGATGGAGTAACGTATATTTGGAAAATACAAGACTCGATCAGGTATGATGATGAATTTTCTTTTAATCCCAATTTGTTTGATTGTGGTTATTACGAAATCCGTTCATTGTCTAATACGAAAACTTTGAGTTTTTATAAACCAGTTTTGAAACATATAAAGAGTTTTGATTGCTCGATCTTGAATGTGTGTAAGTCTTATTGGTTTAACATGTTTGATTTTTCTAAACCCTTGTCACATCTTGAGATTAATAATCAAAATCATGTCTTTAAACCGGGACTATGTTTTGTATCATTTGGTATGCCTTATTGAAAAATCAAGCAACGACAATTCTACTTGAAGAATTTCAATTATTTTGATACTCGATTTTTTATTAAGGTTATGTAATTTGCCCATTTTGTGTTCAATTTTTATTCTCTCCTTAAACAAATTCTATGGTTGCACTTGAAATTCACATTCCATTTAAAAAGTGCTGAATCAAACACGAGGCTTCGACTGTATTATCTTTCTAAAGAGAGAAGGTTTGTATTGCTTGACCACAGTAAGACTGATCGTTTTCTTTCTGATTATAAAGGTAAGTCTTCTGAACTTGTTGACACCTTTGTGATCTTTTTGAAAAGTGACGAGCTTTGCGTTGATGAACTAGTTTTTATAAAACATTTAGATCATGTTATGATTAATCATTCTATTTTTCCTGTTTGTGATCTATCTATTTTGTTGAATGATGGCAGGATTCTTGAGTTTGATAATTTTGATAATTTTGTGTGAAAGAATCCATATTGCATCACATGTGTGATCCATGTAAAAATTTTGAGATGTCTTTGTTCTCTTTGGTTGTTGATAGAACGGATGATGCTGATTTTCATCATTTAGATCATGAAATGTTTGAACGTCCTATCCTGTTTAATGATGGTCTACTTGTTGACAAAAGGAATCTTGTGTTTGATAATTTTTGTTCATGTGCGAGTGATTACATATGTCGTTCAATACAGGATTTGGATGTTCACTTTCGAGTGCCATATGCATTTTCTCAACTATCTACTTGTGATGAATATATCTATCATTTGATGAGTTACTCACATGTTGATTTTGACTTGTGGAATCCATTCGAATTGTATGCATACCTTGAAACTTATCCAATTCAGAGTCAAATATTTGATAAGGCTTTGTCCCTTTTGTATGATATTGCGAATATGCCCGTTTGCATTCGATGTATTCGTTTTGTTTTGTTCATATTTCGATTGCAAGTTTGTTTGACACAATTCTTGCTAACTCTTGGTTATATTTTACAGGTGTCTCGATTACCATCCTCCCCGTTTGATGGAGGAAAGCCAAACAAAAGAAATTCTATTCGAGAGAACCATTGGCTCGATTCGAGGACGAATCACTTTTAAGAGGGGGTATGATGCGATCCTGGTCGCATCATGGTTCGACTCTTTCGACGCCATCAAGAGTGGCCTAAACTTGAGGGGCCCAAGTGCAAGATGAAACATCACACAGGCCTGATTGGTTATTAAACCAATGTTTTTAAGGACTTTTAATTTAATTTTTATTTAAATTAATAAGTTTGCATGTTTTAATTTTAACTTGCACTTTGTGTGTTCTGCATTTAATAAAGTAATGCATTATGTAACTTTCATGTTAGTTTAGTATGCATCATAAATAATGACTTGCATTATGAAACTCCCATGATAGTTTAAGTCTTGCATTAAATAATTCATCTGTGTATTTAGTTTGCATTTTAAATATTTGCATTTAAGCATCTTAGTTCAATAAATGGTTCTTTGGTCATTAATTTAACTCAACTTAGTTTAATTAATTGAGTTTCTTTTAATGAATTTTATTTTATTTTTGCTTCATTAATTAATCTAGTTACTAGGTTAATTTATTGATGCATGTGTTAAGTTCATTTAATAATGTTTTTCTTAATTAAACTAGTTGTTGGAATAAATGATGTTTAAGTGTTAGTTCATTTATTTAAGTCTAGTTGTTGGAATAAATGAAGCTTAAGTGTTAGTTCATTTATTTAAGTCTAGTTGCTGGAATAAATGATGCTTAAGTGTTAGTTCATTTAATTAAGTTGGTTGTTAATTTATTTTAAGTTTAATAATTGCATTAATGTGTCGGTTATATGTGATAATTGCAGGTGACTTTTCATCTTACAACCATTATTTCTAAAGGCTGTTATGCATTCATTGAAGAGTTACTCGCATTGAAGATGGAAGTTACATGGCTAGAATTCTAAAGGTTGAGACTCTTCATTTGGTTAGTGACTTTTCGGTTGATCATAGAGAACTCAAAGGATTTTGACAAATAATTTAATTCAAGAGTAACTGACATTGAAGATGGAAGTTACATGGCTAGAATTTCAAAGGATGAGACTTTTCATTTGGTTGGTGACTTTTCTGTTGATCATGGAGAACTCAAAGGATTTTTGACAAACAAATTAATTCAAGATTAATCACATTGAAGATGGGAGTTATATGGCTAGAATTCTAAAGGTTGAGATCCATCATTTGAAATCATTATTAGCCTCATTAAAAGTGACCATTCAACTAGCCTCATTTGATACTATATATACATGTAACCAACATATTGTGGATAAAACTTTAGAACTTTTGAACCTTAATTATATTTTATGAACTCTGTTCATCGAGTGAGATTTTTCTCCTCTCTATCTTTCGTATGAGTTTCGATTCTGACTTATCAAGCTTGCTTGTGACGTCAATCGTTTCTCTTCCATTTAATTATACCAACGGTTCTTATCTTCCTAGATAATTGGTCGTGGTCCATCTTCGATTCCATCCTTTCCACCTTAAACGTTATAGAAACCAGGGTGACACATACTTGTGTTGAATCGTTTCTGGTTTAAGTTCTTTAATCCATTTCCACTCAAAACATCACCTATCTTTTATCCATTTTCTTTCATAATAAAACCGAACCTATCCTTCTCTATATCTGAATCATACCCACACTTAAACACCTCCATTTCTAATTTCAATCATCTTTTAAACAAATTCACTTAAGCTTCACACTCTCATCCATATTTTCCTATTATTTCCCGAAAAGCTTGTCTCCTCCTCGTAGGCGATTGGGCAACTCAAATACATTTTGACTCACCTCGAGGCGGATCGTATCAATAAAGCTTAGTAAGTTTGAATGCAATAGATAACAACCTAAAACCTTATGTTACATTCATACTTTACTTTAAGAAATAACACAAGTTCGCAAGCATATTGACAGAGTTTACTCGTGCTTACTCTTACTAATCACATATCACATATCGGACTTAATTCTCATGAATATCTCATATGTACCTGTATAACTTCATCACATAACTTTAGCACGTTTAACATCTTGAATATAAACTTAACTCTTTACCATCTTTAACATAAATTTAGGTCTTTAACAATTAGGTCCTTTTTATGAGTTTTCCATGAAAATCACTTAGAAAAAGATGTTTATTATATATCAAACTTTCATATTCCACCATTAAACATCAAAACACATGTATGTCATAAATGGGTAAATTTTTGAACATAAAACCTAGCTCAAAATATAGCTATAAATAACTAAATCGAGCTACGAGGATTTCAAAAATATGAAGAATACTAAAAACAGGGCTAGGATGCACTTAATTTGAGCTTGAAAATGAATCAAACCCTAGCTATGGCTTCTCCTCAAAATTTTGGCACTCAGGGAAGAAAATGGACACCATTTTTGCCTTCTTTTTCCTTTTTATTAGTTTATTAACATAATGACCAAAATGCCAAAATGCCTTTAAGGCCCCATTCTTAAGATTTTTCCTTCCCATGCCCATTTTTGTCCATCATAAGATATAATGGTCTAATTGCTAAATAAGAACCTCTAATAATTTTTTCTATTGCTATCTCATACTTGAATCTTCTAGAATCTCATATTTTTCAATCTTTGCAATTTAGTCCTAATGAATATATTGATCATTAATTTATAAAATTTCTTCATAAAATTTTCACACAATCATGCAAACATGTCATAGACCTCATAAAAACCATAAAATGCATATTTCTACTTCAGATTTGTGGTCTCGCAATCACTATTCTGACTAGGCCCTAAATCAGGCTATTACAATTCTCCCCCTTAGGCATTTTCATCCCCGAAAATCTTACCGTAAAAAGGTTGGGATATTGGTTTCTCATAGCCTTCTCGGGCTCCCATGTATCCTATTCTACCCCATGTCTTTCCTATAGTACTTTCACAAGATTTATACTTCTATTTCTTAACTGTTTGACTTCTCCTGCCAAAATCTTAACCGGCTCTTCACCATATGGCAAGTCCGGTTGAATTTCTACCTCTGTTTGTACAATCACACGCGAAGGGTCTATTCAGTAGCGATGTAACATAGACACGTGGAATTCATCATGAATCTTTTCTAACTCAGATGGCAAAGCTAAACGATAAGCTACCGGTCCTATCCTCTCGGTAATCTCATACAGTCCAATAAAGTGCAGACTCAATTTGCCTTTCCGGCCAAATATGAGAACTTTCTTCCATTGTAACACCTTCAAAAATACCTTATCACCAACTTCAAACTTTATCTCTTTCCGTTTCAGATCTGCATAGGACTTTTGTCTATCGAAAGTAGCTTTTAAACAATCATGGATCACCTTTACTTTCTTTTCAGTTTCTCTGACTAGATCGACCCCGTGAATCTGATTCTCTCTAAGTTCAGTCCAATACAAGGGTGTTCGACGCTTACGACCATATAATGCCTCATAAGGCGCCATTTTCAAATTCGATTGGTTACTATTGTTGTAAGCAAACTCTACCACCGGTAAGTACCTTTTCCAACTGACTTGAAACTCGAGAACACAACACCGCAACATATCTTCAAGAATCTGAATTACTCTTTCCGACTGCTCACCGGTTTGTCGATGGAAAGCTGTACTAAAACTCAACTTTGTGCCCAAGGCTTCTTGCAACTTTTTCCAAAATCGTGATGTATATCTCAGATCTCTATCCGAAATAATCGCGACGACACTCTGTGTAATCTCACAATTTTTGACACATACAAATCCGCCAACTAATCTAGCAAATAGTCAATGCATATCGATATAAAATGGGCTGACTTCGCAAGCCTATCAACCACAGCCCATACAACATCTTTCTTTTTCGGTGTCAAAGGCAAACCCATTACAAAGTCCATAGTAATACGGTCCCATTTCCACTCAGGAACCATAACAGGCCGAAGTAGACCCGAAGGTGCTTGGTGCTTAGCTTTTACTTGCTGACAAATCAAGCATCTCGATACGAACTCAAAAATATTTTCTTCATACTCGGCCACCAATATGATTTCTTCAAATCATTATACATTTTTGTACTGCCTAGATGAATAGATAAATAACCACTATGTACTTCTTACAAAATTTCTCGAATAAGCTCATCATTTCTGGGTACACAAACCCTATCTCAGAACATCAAACATCCATCAGGACTAATCCGAAAGTCTGACTTACATTGAACTCTTTTAACTTGCAAATCATTGTCGCCATTCTGAGCTTCACAAATCTCTTGGAGAAATATCGGTCTAGCTCTCAATTTAGCTAGAATAGAACCATCATCTAACATAGCCATTCGTGTATTCATGGCCCTCAATGCAAAAAAAAGATTTCCTACTTAAAGCATCGGTGACCACGTTCACTTTTCCGGGATAGTAGTCAATCACTAACTCGAAATCTTTTATCAACTCTAACCATCTTCGTTGCCTCAGATTCAATTCTTTTTGAGTCATCAAGTACTTTAGACTTTTATGATTAGTGAATATCTAACATTTTTCACCATACCAATGGTGTCTCCAGATCTTCAACGCAAACACAATGGCAGTTAATTCCTAATCATGTGTCAGATAATTCTTCTCGTGTGGCTTTAGTTGTCTAGAGGCATAAGCTATCACCTTGCAGTCTTGCATAAGTACACAACCCAATCCATTTAAGGATGCATCACTATAAACCACAAATTCTTTTTCTCAGTTCGAGTTACACTAAAACTGGAGCCTCAGTCAACAATTTCTTAAATTTTTCAAAACTTTGTTGGCAGTTTTCTATTCACTCAAACTTCACATCTTTTTTCAATAGCCTCGTCATCGGAGTAGCTATCATAAAAAATCCCTTGAAAAACCGTCTGTAATAGCCAGGTAGGCCCAAAAAACTTCTAACCTCGGATAAGTTCCTTGGCGCCTTCCAATCCACAATTACTGAAATCTTACTCGGGTCAACTCTAATTCCATCTCCCGAGACAATGTGCCCCAAAAATTTGACTTCTTTAAGCCAAAATTCACTTTTACTAAACTTGGCATATAACTGATTATCTAGTAAAATTTTTAAGACTGTCCTCAAATGCTCAGCATGCTCGTTCTCATCACGAGAGTAAATCAATATATCATCAATGAAGACTACAACAAATTTATCCAAATATGGCCGAAAGATGAGATTAATTAAATCCATAAACATAGCAGGGGCATTTGTTAAACCATAAGGTATGACTAAAAACTCGTAGTGACCATACTTTGTCCGAAATGCAATTTTCGATACATCGTAGTCTTTGACTCTCAACTGATAATATCCAGACCTCAAGTCTATCTTGGAAAACACAATGGCTCCCTTCAATTGATCAAACAAATCATCAATCCTTGGCAATGGGTACTTGTTCTTTACGGTTACCTTATTAAGTTGTCGATAATAGATACATAACCTCATGAGACCTTCTTTCTTTTTCACAAATAATATGGGAGCACCCCAAGGAGAATAACTTGGTCTTGTGAAACCTTTATCCATCAACTCTTGTAACTATACCTTCAATTCTTTCAACTCAGTTAAAGACATCCTGTACGGAGCAATTGAAATGGGGGCAGTACTAAGGGCTAACTCAATGCCAAATTTAATTTCTCTAACTGAAGGTAACCCTGGCAATTCTTCTGGAAATAAATTTGGATACTCACATACTATGGGCACTGATTCAATTCTTAACTCAGCATATTTGGCATTCATCACAAAAGCAAGATAAGCTTCATATCCCTTTCTTACATATTTTTGGGCAGACATGTGAGAAATCACTACATGCAGTCTGTCTTGTTCATCTGATTCAACACGAAGAATATCCCCATTTTGACATATTAACTCAATAAACTTCCTTCCACATTTTACTGTCACATCATGAGTAGTTAATCAATCCATACCAAGAATTTCATTGAATTCATCAAATGGAAATGGTATGAGATTTACCAAAAAATAATGACCTCTAATCATCAAAGGGCAATCTTTGCATACTTTATCAACTAACACACATTTGCCTAGGGGATTTGACACTTTTATCACAAATTCTATAGACTCTACGGGCATGTTCATACTAGATACTAATTTCATGCAAACATATGAATAGTTAGATCCTGGATCAATTAAAGCGACAACACGAGTATCATAGAGAGAAAATGTACCCGTGAGCACATCAATGGAGGACGCCTCTTCGTGAGCACAAATAGTGATAAACCGTAAAAGTAATATATTTTAGGCCCACATTTAGTATGCTTTTGGATGATTTAGCCCTTGATTTATGTAAAAAGGTGCTCTTAATCCTTTCCTTTCATGTTTTTACTCAGGAAAGCACCTGAGGACGGAAAGAACTAGAAACGGGCCAATTTGGGCCAAAAAGGAAATCGACACGGCTTGGACTTCAAGCCACACAGTCGTGTCTTGTCAAATCACTTCACACGGCCATGCCATGATTTACACGGTCGTGCCCCAATTTACAGAATCAAGACACGGCCTGAAGACGATTTACACGGACGTGTATCATGGTCGTGCCCCGCCAGGAGAGAGCAATTTCACTCGAATTTGAATATTTTGAGGCAAAGAAACACATTCCAAAGCTTATTCAAACACTGTGTAGAAGGTATACTTGAATTGGGACACTTAGAGGCCAAGTAAAGCATTCTAAAAGTCTATATAAACACTCTAAGTGTAACCTGAAAGGGGGCGGTTAGCTAGGCCAAGGAGCAGAGCCAGAAAGGCCAGATTTGTGGAAATTACTCGAAGATAGCCAGTGGATCCATCTCAAGGAGCCTACTTAAGACGGTGGATTTCTCCTTTAATTCCTCCAGAGGGTTTTAGGGATTTCTTATGTTTTGTTTTATCTTTTCTCTTGAGATATTTTCTTTATACATTATGAACTAAACCCTTCAGATACCTGAAGAGGATGAAACCTAAATGAATCTTGTTATTGAATTTTGAATTATGTGATAAATACTTAGTTTGTTCTTAATTATGCATGTTTAATCCAAATCTGATGTGCTTAGGTGGAGGAGGAATAGACCTTACTTAAGAGTAGATCTATCATAATTAAGTGGAGTTGATCGCACACCTAGAGATAGGGTGACGAGATTTTGCCGGATTAGGGTGAAACCTAATATGAAAGTCCATAGATCGATTTACTGCTATTCTAGGGGGTTATTATAAGAGACCGAGAGTTCCACTAATTAACCTAGGGTTAGACGTTATTCGCCTCGAGAGAGGGTTTAATATATGTTAGAGAGTCTTACAGATCAAACTAAATGAATAAATCATATGGTTCAGTGTTAAGTAACAAGTGAAGTCTAGGTGGATTCTTCCTGAGGGTATCATCGTGATCAATTGAGTTTTCTTCAAGTTATTCTCCAAGTCGTTCTTTTTGCCTTTGTGCCTTTAGCTTAGTAGTTGTTAATTTAGATTAAATCAGCCAATCACTCTATATTTTAGGCTAAATAACAAAAAGAAAGTGAGTATTAGTACTTTTAGTTCCTTTGGGTTCGACAATCCGGTCTTGCCTAAGTTATACTACTGTTCGATAGGTACACTTGCCTTTAATCGTTGTCAGAGTTAGTTTTCAGGTTCGATATTTCTCTTTATAAATTTTAAAACTCGACAAAATAACGATCAAGTTTTTGGCACCGTTGCCGGGGAACTAAAATATTAAGAAAGCTCTATTTTTATTACTTTAGCCATTATTTTTTTATTTTTATTTTGCAATTTATTTTATTTTATTATTTTTTGCTAATTTTATTTATTCCTTTCTCCTAGCAGGTACCTTTAGTTTATGACTAGAAAGAACCCAACAAGACCTCTAGTATACGATAGTGATATTGAAGCTACCGATCGTAGGAATCGCAGAGAAATTAGGCGAGCCCTAAGTTACACAGAAGAAGAGCGAGAAGGAATATCCAATCCTACTGAAGGGATGGACGAGAATAATCCACCACGAGATGTGGAAGAGAACAATGCTCCACTTACTATGTATGATTATGCTAAACCTCATTTAACGAGAGCGGAATCTAGTATTGTTAGGCCTGCTATAGCTGCTAATAATTTTGAATTAAAACCTAACATAATACAGATGATTCAACAATTTTTTCAATTTGATGGTTTGTAGGACGAAGACCTGAACGCTCATATAGCTAATTTTTTAGAGTTCTGTGATACTTTCAAAATAAATAGCGTTTTTGATGATTCCATTCATCTTCGGTTATTTCCCTTTTCATTAAGAAATAAAGCCAAACAGTGGTTGTACTCGTTACCGCGAGGATCAATAACTACATGGGACCAAATGACCGAAAAATTTTATTAAAATATTTCCACCGGCCAAAACGGCCAAATTACGGAATGATATCTCTTCTTTTGTACAGATGGGTTTAGAGACATTATACGACGCATGGGAGAGATACAAGGATCTCTTGAGAAGGTGTCCACACCATGGTCTACCCTTGTGGTTACAAGTCCAAACTTTCTATAATGGTGTAAACCCCTCAACAAGGCAACTAATCGATTCAGCCGCCGGTGGAACCCTAAACAACAGAACTCCTAAAGCAGCCTACGAGTTCATCGAAGAGATGTCACTGAATAACTATCAGTGGCAAGTTAGAAGGACAAAACCGACAAAATCAACCACAGTTTACAACCTCAATGTAGTGACCATGCTATCAATACAGGTAGAAATGATGAATAAAAAGCTTGATAGTTTCTGTTCTTCGAAGTCTAGTCATGTAGTGCAACGCAAGTGGAACTGTGGCGAATCCTGAGTACCCACCCTACCAACCGGACGCAGAAAGCGAATAGATGAATTATATAGGTAATAATTTTAGATCCAATAATAATCCTTATAGTAATACTTACAATCCAGGTTGGAGGAACCACCCAAATTTTTCATGGGGAGGCCAAGGAAATCAAAGATAACAACCTCCCCAAAATTTCCAAAATCAGCCATATCCGCAAGAGAAGAAGCCAAACCTCGAAGAGATGTTCACAAAATTCATGGAAAACATAGAAAATCATTTCCTAGAAACTGAGAAAACAATTAAAAGCAACAAGAACCTATTCGGGGAACTTACCAAGTCAGTCAAGGAAGTCACTAATGCAGTCGAACAACTCGCAAAGCTAATGTCAGAAAGACCGCAAAGACGTCTACCAAGTAACACCGAGATTAACCCAAAGGAGCAAATTTAAGCCATCTCAGCTCATGACAGTAATGGGTTAGATGAACCCAATCCAATAAAAGAAAACAAGGTAGACGAAGTTGAGGTAGAGGTAACATAGGAAAAGCCAAAATCGGTAATCAAAGAGTACCAACCTCGCATACCTTATCCCGAAGCGATGAAAAGAGATGATTCAGAGGAACAGTTAGATAAGTTTCTTAAACTCTTAAAGAAATTACATATTAACTTACCTCTTATTGAAGCTCTTTTTCAGATGCCAGACTCGAGGAAATTTTTAAGACAACTCTTGATGAAAAAACGCAAATTAGACGACGAACACCATGTGGAATTGACCGCAGCATGCTCAACAGTGTTACAGAATAGACTACCACGATAGCTAAAAGATCTAGAGAGTTTTACAATTCCATATTTAATTGGTAGTTTAACTATTGATAATGCATTAGCTGATTTAGGGGCAAGCATAAATGTCATGCATTATATATTATTTAAACGACTAGGTCTAGGGAAGCCGAAATAAACTAGGATGAGTATACAATTAGCTGATAAAACTGTTAGAATTCCTAGGGGCATTATCGAAGATGTTCTTGTCAAAATCGATAAATTTATTTTCCCAATAGATTTTGTTATCTTAGATATGGATGAAGATAATACAATCCCCTTAATTTTAGGAAGACCTTTTCTAGCAACTGCCAAGACTAAAATTGATGTTGCCACAGGAGAACTCATACTTTGTGTAGGTGACGAATCAATCAGTCTTCAAGCTCTTGACTTGGCCAGGACAACAATCGATGAAGGTAAGAAAGTCAATACAGATGATAATCAAATTGTTCAACCTTTATCGTAGGAAACACTGCAAAGACATAACCCTGAGCCGACTTATAGATCCTAAATCGACAAAGAAGAAACACACAAGGAACAAAACCTTAGGGTCGACAATTTAGAAGAGCACACTACACCAAAACAGACTTTTATCGGCGTTTTTAGTGGCGAAAAATGCCGCAAATATTATACATTAGCGGCGCTTGAAAGAAAACACCGCAAAAATTTGATCAATAGCGGCATTTATTTCAAAAATGCCACTAAAAAGGAGAAATAGCGGCGTTTTTTCCCAAACGCCGCTAAAAATCTAAGTATCAGCGGCGTTTTTGCAAAAACGCCGCTAATGATCTGAGCATTAGCGGCGCTTTTGCAAAAACGTCATTAAAGATCTGAGCATTAGCGGCGCTTTTATAAAAACGCCGCAAAAGATCTGAGCATTAGCGGCGCTTTTGCAAAAGCGCCGAAAGATCTCGAGCATTAAGCGGCACTTTTGCAAAAACGCCGCTAAAGATCTAAGCATTAGCGGCGCTTTTGTAAAAACTCAGTTAAAGATCCGAGGGTATATCGAATGAAGATGAATATCAAATTTGATTTAATCATTAAAAAATTATAAAATATATGCTATAAAAATGGTGAGATTGCATTTTTATTTACAAATTAATTTTATTTTGCAATTTGAAACTAACTTAATTATGAAAAGTTACAAATTGATAACTAAACTATTTAAAATTTTTGCTTTATCGAAACCCTAAACCCTAACTATTTATATTAATTAAAATAAAATTATTTTTATTTAAATATTTATATTCTTCAAGAAAAATAATGACACGTAGAAAAAATTGAGAGTAAAAACATAGAAAATATATGTTAAAAATTAAAAACTAAAATACTATTATTTAAAATAAATTTAAATTTAAGGTTAAAATGAGATGTAAGTTTAACTTTAAGGTTTGGTGTTAGGTTCCATAGTTATGACAATCGTTTAAGGTTTTAGGGTTTAATAATTTATGGTTTAAGGTTTATGATTTTAAGGTTTATGGGTTTGAGATTTAGGGTTTGTGTTTAGGACTTAAGATTTTAATGTTTAAGGCTTTGATAAAAATATTAAGGATTAATCTTGAATTTTTAGAATATAAATCAAAATAAGATAAATATAAATCATTATTTTAAAAATATATATATCAAAATAAGTTAAATCCCAAAAGCATACATGAACAATGGTTTAGTGTGTAATTGTATACATAAACTTTAATTTGATTCAGATCTTGTAAAATATTAACACAATTATTGATATAATTAACATCATTTTATTTATATATTGCATACATGAAAATTTGTATTTATTCAATATAAAAATATATTGATGTATTTATATTTTAAAATAATATGTATGATTAAATCAAAATTAAAGTTCCAACTATACATTTAAATCACAATTAGAATTTCACATTAAACTAAAATTTAAAAATTTAAAACTTAAAACTTAAAAATTTAATATTTAATATTTTAATAAAAATTCAATACTCAAAATATAATAAAATAAAAATTAAAAAATAGTAATATCAACACAAAAATTTTGAAAGAAAAAATATTAAAAAATATATAAATTAAAAATTAAAAAATTAAAAATATGTAATAACTATAACTATACCGGCGTTTTTATTAAAAAACGCCGCAAAATTTGATCACAAATAGGTGTCGTTCTTTTCTCTGCTAAAAACCAAAGTTTATTATCTATAACCTCCGTTTCTCAAGACTGCTTCCTTAGGGTTTGTGCCTTTCTCTTCTCTATTCCCCCCACTTTCCCCTTTTCCTTTTAATACCATCTCATGTCCCTCTCTTTTCTAATATCATCAAATCAGAGGCTAAATTTCAAATCCCACCCAGTCAACTACTTCTCTTAACTATAAGATGTTATGGCTCTCTTTTTTCAACACAACTTTTCCATAAGATCTCTCATCTTTTTAAGCTAATCATGTTAATATATATGTTTTTATGGCTTGTTTTGATAGGTTAAACATATCTTGTTTGTTGTGTAAAAGATGGAGTGCAATCGAAATCAAACGATCGAGGAAATCGACGAAAGCATCAACAACAACACCGCCGTCATCATCAATGAAGAACGCCATCAATCCAACAATACAACACCCACTTTCTCAGCTTCTGACGCCACCGTAATGGACCCCAACCAACCCATGAAAGAAGAGGATTTAACAGATACGGAGCCGAAAGAATTGGCTAACCCAACCCTGGTTCAAGTCGTGCCTGCTGCTCGAACTGAACGGTCTTTGGCCCCCAAACGCCCATCAAAAGACCGTCACACAAAAGTCGAAGGCCGTGGCCGTAGGATCCGCATGCCCGCCGCTTGTGCTGCCAGGATTTTTCAGCTCACTAGAGAACTGGGTCACAAGTCCGATGGCGAAATGATTGGGTGGTTATTAGAGCAAGAGAAATTACAGACGGTAGTGGGAAGTTTTTAGGATATAGTTATATGAGAGTGATATAAAACATGAGTTATAATTTGTATTTCTAGTTAAGGATAACAAATAGACAGTCCAAAGTGCGTATGTTAACTTAGGATTCTGCATTTCACTTGCTAGTTTTGCAACATTTTTTGAGCACTGAGATGATTAATCCAGCTTCTGTTAAACTTTAAATGTGCATATGCCTTGCATTCAAGTTATAATTGATTTCCGTGGCGTCCATGATTCACATGGTAATTTGCTGGGGTAAGTAGCGATTATTGAAATTTGGGAGATGGAAAGTGTTACTAATATGTTAAGGAGATAACCTGTTATTATATTGTTTCCCATGCAGAGCACAATACGGGATGCTATAGAAGATAATATCATGTGGCCTGTAAGAAAAATTATACCGATTTTGCCTGGTGATTATAGGTATGTCCTTTATTTTTCTTTTTTCTCAATAGATGATAATATAATGTAATATAGAAAAGAAGGAAGCTAAATTTTATTTGAAACTGTTGTTTGTAGAGAGGTCACTTGATAACATAAATGTATTTTCACTTGAATATAGATACTGTGTGTATCCCGCATAGAGGATGCAAGCACCTATGAATTGGTTGATTTATTTAGGCTGTGGTGTCATTCTCTCTGTGAGCACCTATGAATTGGTTGATTTATTTAGGCTATATGTCGTGAGGACATTGATTACCTTCCTTTAGTTGTATAACTTCTGATTTATTATTGGCTTGTATATGTGTTTTCAGCAACTTGGACATTTCCTAGAGTGGCTTTTTATTCTTTCAAATGGTGATGTATGCCGAGTAGTTTTAAAGGGTTGTATATGCAAGGGTAACTACAATAATATAAATATCCTGTCTTATAATTTATACAAATATGTGCTAATTCCTGGAATTCTGGTGCTTGGATTCAACTATATTAATAATGGCATTCGGCATAGTTTATGAATAAATTTAATGGAACCCCTATCAACATTAAAACCAAATTGGATTTGTTTAAATTACACCCAATTTGAATTGGATTTGTACTGCTCATGCCAAAATTGAAATCATGCCATAATCCACACTACATAAACAATTATACTTTAACATGGCTGGTGTTGTAAATAAATTATTTAATTCCTTCTCCGCTGAATTTATTTGTTTAGTGTGATGAATTTAATTACTATAAAATTGAATTTTAAACAGATTTTATTCTTTATTTTTATCTTAAATTATATATGTTTTCTTGTGTTACATCATTCAGTTCTCTTATTTTGTATTAAATAACTATTTAAATGTTAATGTTATCATTTTAATTACTATTCTTTTTTTTATATTAATAATGTTTGATTTTAATATGATGCAGAACAGAAAGTACGAGGAACTCCAGCTATGAGGTCTATCTCTCTCTCTCTCTCTCTCTCTCTTTTCCTTTTTGTTTATTTTTTGTTTGATTTTCATTAAAATGCCATAAAATGCTGTTGAATTAATGTCAATGCAATGCTGCTGCTTATAAGCTGAGCTTCGATTGACGCTTGTTTAATGTGAAAACTGTAGAAATATATAATTTGCAAACGATATTGAAAGGTGGAACTTCAAATGCAACAAGGATTAATACAATCTTTTATCATTCTGTGAGTTACATCCCTTTATTTCTCTATACAAAATTAAGATTTTTGGGGTTAATTCTTTTGTCCAGTTACCAGATGCTACCCACCTTGGTTTTTAATGAAAACTTCTTTATAATTTTTAAAACAGGAAGAAGTCAGAAGGAGCAAAAGAAAACATTTTAATAATCCCATGACAATATTACCCTTGCAATTTTACCAACAATTTCTATTTAATTACTAAGGCCTCTTAGTTATAGTTTGCTCACCTTACTTTCCCCTTCGCTCTCAAACACCATAATTTCCCCTGATATAACCATGTTCAGGATTGGATCGAGGTTTGTTTCTTCATGTTTTTTTTTTTTCATTCAGAGTATTTGGTAGTATTCTTCTTCTTCTTTTGTGAATTCAAAGTCATTTTTTCAGTTACAGGTTCATATAAAAATGCAGACCCTGTTTATACAGCTCCTTCATTGGTTGGACTCTTATGTTTTTCTTAATATATATATTATGCATATATGTGGAGGTAGAAGTGCAGCTTATGTATTTTAGTTCCAAAAAGTATCAATATAAATTTTTTAGCATTTAATTCTGGTTTTAAGGTTAATTCGATGAAAGTTAATTATTAGTATTACTAGTGTTGAATTTTCATGATTTTGTTAATAAAATAGATTTAGTTTTAATTGTGAATTTGTTTGATTTTGTGTTTAATTTGTTAAATAAGTCTGATGCTTGTGTTTTTTTGGGTTATAGAGTTGTTGATATTATTAGTTAAGGGTAAATATAATTTTTGGTAGTTGAATTTAGATTTAATGTTCAAATTGATAGATATGTTTATTCCTGCTCAGATTAGTACCCAAATTTGACTTTCGTCACACCTTTTAATTTGTTTTTGTAACTTCATTAAAATTGGATGAAGTGGACCAAACATCAAGTTACGTGTAACAGGTACATCAGCGAATGATGTGGCATGTGTGTCACGTGTCTAAACCTAATTGGTCCACGTCATCTAAATTTGACTGAGTTACAAAAATAGGTTGTCAAATGTGTGACGAAAGCCAAATTTAGATACCAATTTAAACAATAAAAAAGTGTATATTGTTAAGCTTTTATTTGTGTATATTGTTAATATCAAGATGCAAAAAAGGTGCTTTAAGTATGCTTTTTGAGTTTTTTACTTCTCTGTGAATTTTGGTTTGGTTTCTGTATAATACAATTTATTTACCAATTGAGGCCAGAATTTAACTCACATCAACTCAAATATTAAAGATACTGGCTTTTTCTTCTCCATTTCCCCGATATTTTGCGGTTTGCCTAGTATATTATCCTGATTTGGGATAATTGGGGTGTAGCATTGACCAACAAAGTAACATATAGGAGTATATATGTATGAACTAGCAAAACTGTCTCATCAACATGTCATAATAATTCTCAATTTCATAAACATGTTTTAGCAAATGCCTTTCATGTTAAATGCTCATATTTCATTGTTGCTCATTGTGACAGGATAGAAGTGCTTTGATTCAGGCCCTCTCTACAAATCCAGAGTATCCAAGAATAAGGTTTAGTTTTCTTCTGTGTTGATGGAAATTTTGATTTTGCCTAAATCTCAAAAGTTTTTAGTTATTGTTCTGTAAATTGGTTGTGCATGTTTGATATATAAGACACATTTGTTTCAGAAAATGGCCGACTCCAAACCAGCCAACACCTGGTTTCTTATGTAAAGTCGTAAACTTGTCAAGTTAGTGGTATCTTTGTAGTATAGGTTTTGTGGGAAATGAGCAATGTAAGTATTACTGATATAAAAGGGTTGGTGATTGTAGATGTTGGAGGGGCAAGAAATTCGTGTAAATAAGACATAAAATGGGGTGCTCCATCTCATCCTGTATCCATTTCACATTCATTGCAAAGTAGGTAGTTGTTTTGTTTTTGTTGAATGGACAATCATTCAACTTATAAGGTGGTTGTAATTATAGGAGGTTGAAGCTTAATTTGTTGAACAGGAAAAGGAGAAAGAGGATAAACACTTTTTCATTTGGGAAGCTGAGTCTGACGCATATTATACTAAATTTTATTTAATTGTTTGGTAAGCTTAATTTTCATTTATTAATTTTTTTAAATTTTTTATGACCTTTAGCGGCGTTTTGATAAAAAACGTCGCTAAAAGTATAATATTTTAAATTTTTTTATTTTTAAGACTTTTAGCGGCATTTTTGAAAAAAGCGTTGCTAAAAGTATGATATTGTAATTTTTTTATTTTTCATAACTTAGCAAAGTTTGTGAGAAAATGCCGCTAAAGGTCATGACCTTTAGCAGCATTCTAAAAGTCTATATAAACACTCTAAGTGTAACCTGAAAGGGGGAGATTAGCTAGGCTAAGGAGTCGAGCCAAAAATGTTAGATTTGTTGGAATTACTCAAAGATAGCCAGTAGATCCATCTCAAGGAGTCGGAATTCTACTTAAGACAACGGATTTCTCTTTTAATTCCTCTAGGGTGTTTTAGGGATTTCTTATGTTTTGTTTTATATTTTCTCTTGAGATGTTTTCTTTATTAATTATGAACTAAACTCTTCAAATACCTGAAGGGGATGAAATCTAGATGAATCTTGTTATTGAATTTTGAATTATATGATAAATACTTAGTTTGTTCTTAATTATGCATGTTTAATCCAAATATGACGTTCTTAGACGGAGGAGGAATAAACCCTATTTCAGAGTAGATCTAGTATAATTAAGCGGAGTTGATCACACGCCTAGAGAGAGGGTGACGAGATTTTGTTGGATTAGGGTGAAACCTAATATGGGAGTTCATAGATAGATTTACTGCTATTCTAGTTAGTTGTTATAAGAGAATGAGAGTTTCACTAATTAACATAGGGTTAGACGTTATTTGCGTCGAGAGAGGGTTTAATATACGTTAGGGTGTCTTACGGATCAAACTAAGTGAATAAATCATATGGTTCAGTGTTAAGTAACAAGTGAAGTATAGGTGGATTCTTCACGAGGGTATCATCGTGATCAATTGAGTTTTCTTCAAGTTATTCTTCAAGTCGTTCTTTTTGTCTTTGTGTCTTTAGCTTAGTAGTCATTAATTTAGATTAAATTAGTCAATCACTCCATATTTTAGGCTAAATAATAAAAAGAAAGCGAGTATTAGTACTTTTAGTTCTTTTGGGTTTGACAATTCGGTCTTGCCTAAGTTATACTATTGTTCGATAGGTACACTTGCCTTTAATCGTTGTCAGAGTTAGTTTTCAGGTTCGATCTTTCTCTTTATAAATTTTAAAACTCGACAAAACAACGATCAAGTAGCGCAAGTCCTTGTAGACACTCTACCTTCAGATCTTGCGGTCTACTCTCTAGGTGTATTTTTACTACCTGTTTCGTTTCTCGAATTTCTCTGTAACTTTCATCTAGTAGTACTTCTCGATTTTGCACTCTGAGATTTGTCTTTTACAACCATCTCGAGACAATCTCCAATAAAATGATTTGGGGATCCACACTTGAAACAAGCTCTTTCATTTTCTTGACACTCACCGAAATGGCGTTTGCCACACTGTGGACATTCCGGTCTACTTGGTCGAGTGTTACCAACAATAGCAAGTGGTCTGAGCTTTAGACCCTGAGTACTGTTTACTCTTACTTCTGTTTGAAAAACCAGCTGAAGAGGTTGATCGAGTTGTGAGATCTCTTGATTTCTTGGATGATGATTGAAATGACTTGCTCAAATGTCTCTTTCTCGAGTCACGAGACTTGATTTCAGCCTTTTCTTTCTCTTTGGCCAACTCCTTGGCCTTGCAAGTTCTATCTATTAACACAACAAACTCCTTTAATTCTAGGACACCAACAAATAATGGGATATCCTCATTTAATCGGTCCTCAAACCTTTTTCACATAATGCTTCAGTGGATACACACTCTCGAGCGCATTTACTGAGCCTTACAAACTCATGCTCATATTCGATTACTGTCATTCTACCTTGTTTTAGTTCAAAGAATTCCTTTCTTTTCTGGTTGATGAACCTTTTGCTAATATAATTCTTTTAGAACTCTTTTTGGAAAAATTCCCAATTAACTTTCTCCCTTGGTACAATCGACACAAGGGTGTTCCACCACTAGTAAGCTGAATCACTTAAGAGAGACACAACACACTTCATACACTTTTCGAGTGTGCAAGATAGTTCATCAAATACCTTGATGGTATTTTCAAGCCAAAATTTTGCTCTTTTCGGATCATCATATATATTAGCTCGAAATTCTTCTGCCCCTTGCTTCCGAATTCTATCAACCGAGGGCTATTCTCTTCTTACCACTTCTACAACTTGGGGAGCTACAGGGGTAGGCTGAGTAATAGGTAAGGGTGGAGGGGGTTGTGTGTTCAAGTTCGTTCAAACGAACTCCGTATACCAAGCATTCATCATGTGGAGAAAGGCTTCCCTAGCCTTTTCTCCTCCTATTTGACTCACAGTCGCGGGTCTATTCTCATTTTTTAGTTGGCACCGTCCCTTGAGCGAGAGCCGGCGCATTACTTTCTACATCATCCACCACTGCTCTGTCGGGATCCATTTACTATATAAAAACATAATTTAAGTTGTCAGGAGTTGTTACACTATTATTATATAAATACTCGTACTTGTGGCATGTATAGCTAGCCTCGTTCTTACGCTATGTTAGTTAAAAGACCGACTAAATCGTAGCTCTAATACCACTAAATGTAACACTCTTTACCCGTGCTCAATGTCGAAACAAGGTACGAGGCATTACCTGATTTAACATACTTCATCATATAATATTGGGCCATAAATTTTCATTCAAACTTAAAACCTTTTATTTGTATTCAAAACGTCCCTATTATGGGTCTACGAGACCCAAAAATACATATAGGATGGTTTGGGACTGAATCGAAAACTTACAAACGCTTAGAAAATTTTTGCTTAAAATAGGGTCACACGCCCGTGTGGATAGGGACACGCCTGTGTGGGCAGACCGTGTGGTCACACACGCCTATGTCCTTAGTCCATGTGGATTTTTTTTTCATTTTGATACTACAGGGATTTTCACACGGTCTGGCACACGTTCGTGTCTATGGCCCGTGTCCCTCACACGGCCATGACACGTCCGTGTCTTCACCCGTGTGTGAAAACCTTGACATTCTGTTTATGACATCAGCAGACACTTAAAGGCACACGGCCTAGTTACATGCCCGTGTGATGGCTTGTGTGATGAACCAAATTTTTCGCAAATAGATACAAGGGACACACGGCCTATCAACACACCCTTGGGGCTGACCATGTGTCACACATGGCCTAGACACACGCTCATGTGTCTACCTATATGGACAATTATAAGGCTGTTTACCAAGCCAATTGCCACCCTGAAAAACAACTACACTTATACCATTTCAATGCAACTAACAACATGATAATAAGGCACATCTAATATCCAAAATCAAAACATCCACACCTTGATTCCTCACTACATTCATCATGCATATATTTCTCACATTACTCGTTTAATTTCATCAACTTGCACTTCATAAATTTCATCATCATTGAATATATATATAACATAGCAAGAATTGGCCAATCTCAATGACCATTTACAAAATGAATAATCAATAAGTTGGAACAACTTCGTAAGTCTAGTTGTGATATAGAAATCGAAAGGATCCGATTGAGTAGCATTAATAGCCAACACATTGGCTAACCAATATGACATATAACAAAAAGACTAAGTTTCTATATGTGCCATACCCAAAATAATTGAACTTTACTATACCAAAAGAATGACTTGATAGTGTGAATCGAGCTCCGACGTTCTACGATCCCCGAGCTAGCTTGGCGATGCAACAAGGAAAGGGAAAAGAGAATGGTAAGGATAAAGCTTAGTAAGTTTGCATGCAATAGATAAGAACCTAAAATCTTATAATACATTCATACTTTACTTTAAGAAATAACACTAGTTTTCAAGCATGACATAGCTTACTCGTGCTTACTCTTACCAATCATATATCACATATCGAACTTAATTCTCATAAGTATCTCAAATGTATCTGTATCACTTCATCACTTAACTTTAGTGCGTTTAACATCTTGAACATAAACTTAGCTCTTTACCATCTTTAACATAAATTTAGCTCTTTACCTGTTAAACCACTTGGAATATCGAAGGATACCAAGAATTCGTCACACGCGTAGTAAGATGCCAATGCTATATCCCAGATATGGTCTTATCTGGGATCACATGTCGATGCTGATGCCATATCCCATATATGGTCTTATACGGGATCTCATATCGATGTCGACGCCATATTTCAGATATGGTCTTATACGAGATCGTATATCAATGTCATGCCCCAAAAACGGTCTTACACGATTTTCTTGTTCGATGCCGATGCGATATCCCAGATATGGTCTTATACGGGATCTTAATTCGGTGCCAAGGCTATGTCCCAGACAAGGTTTTATACGGGACCTTATAATATCATATCTTGATAATGATATCCTTTCTATTCCTAAGGTCAATCGGGACGTTCACATTATAAAACTTCATCATATTCTTATCGAAACATCATTGATCATTTTCATAGAAATAATATACATCTTCATGAAATGTCAAAAAAATTTTAAACATAATAACATGATGTTGAATTATTACACACAAACTTACCTCGTTATCAAAATGTGTATAATTATTCGATTTAGTCCACCACCTTGTTCTTTCCTCGGTTTCTGTCCGAAGTTCGTGTTTCTTGATCTATAATGACAATTTAACTCTTTTAATGATCTCATTGACTAAATCGAATCATGAATCATACTTTAATAAAATTATAATTTTGTCCTTATACATTCTCATATTTACAAAATGGTCCCTAGGCTCATATAATGAAATACACTCAATTCCTTGGTTACTCAAGCCTAGCCAAACCTTTATTGGGCTTATAACAGTTCACACTTTCCTTCAAAATTGATTTTTACTACACATTTTATCTTTTACAAATAGGTCCTTTTTATGAGCGTAACAGCCCAAACTCGGCCTAAACATTACGACCGGATCTGATGTGTCACATCGAAGTGTTGTTTTGAAAATCGATCTTATCGATGAGAATTCGAGACTAAAGTTTTAAATCCTTTTTAAAACTAATTGCTATTGAAAACATTGGGGTTGTAAAATTAGAACTTTTTAATCACTTATGGTCATATAATTTATTACAAGTTATTAATCTGGATTAAAAACCGCGAAGCTTTTCCAATTGTAAACTTTAAAATTTGAAAATACGTGATTTTTTTTGGAAACAGTTATTATTTTAAAATCCCGTGTCTTCTAATCTAGCAGGTGAACCTAAAAAGTTAAAACCAAATAAAAGTTAAAAACCTCAAATGCCCTTATTAGATAAATATCTCCCCAAAATAAATAATTTAAAAAACTAGGTATATATCAAAATACTCGCGAGCATGTGGCCACTCCGAGTCCTCGTAGCTCCAAATCCTCTAAGATTGGCGATTACCTGTACAGTTAAAAGAAAAGGGCGAGTTACAAGAACTTGTGTGTAATCCCCTATCATGCAGTAACAGTCTAGGCCTAAGCCCTATTCAGTAACCGTATAGTGTGGGCCTTAGCCCAATAGAGTAACAATGTGGGTATAATCCTAAATAATAACAGAACAGAACAATGATGCAACCCAGTCCAAACTAGCCAACACACAACCCGTACCAACCAACACACCATGTGGGGACTAAGTCGACCTATCCAGCCAACACACCAATATCGCAGCATAATTGCTAATAGTAACACAGCAAAGTTGCTAACAACATTAAACGTAGCCAAGCCACTAAAATCAGAATACGTGGCGAAGCCACTGGAACAGTAAAAACGAGGTAGAGCCACTAGTACAATACTTCTTCCAAATTAGAATCCCAACCCCAATGCAAAATGTCGTGTCATAAATATTACATGTATGCAGTATGCCATATTCCTAAATAGTCATATAGATAGCACACACTCATCAACTAAACTACCACTATAGGTATAATGGTCATTCCGTCGATTGGGTGGTAAAATGGTAATTTTACCCCTAAAGGTATTTCGATAATTCTACTCTACAAGGGTATTTCGATAATTTTACCTTTTGAGGGTATTCCGATAATTTTGCCCTTCAAGGGTATTTCGATAATTTTACCCTTTGAGGGTATTCCCGTAATTTTACCCTTCGAGGGTATTTCAGTAATTTTACCCTTCTAGAGTATTTCGGTAATTTTACCCTTTGAGGGTATTTTGGTAATTTTTGATCTTTCCAAAGGACTACCGTCGTCTCGAACGACTCGGATAACTTATATGGCTAGAATAGTGTAATTGGGCCTAAGACCCGTTACTTGGCCCAAGTGGACCCACATTATCGTATGGCTCGTTCAGCCCATATTTTGTCATGGCTGCGCGAACCTCACAGCCTAATCATTATTAGTCATTTACTATGGATTTCATCCCTGTGGGGCCCATTTCGGCCCTACGAGGCCCATTACAACCTAAGTCGACAAGAACGTTCGTGGCGGCCTCTAGGTCTAATGCCAACGTTTGTGGCTCGATTTGTCCTTACGAGCGTTTGCACGCTCGTGGGCCTTCAGATGCCAAAGTTTTAGCTTTTCGACTTTTGTCGATTCATAATTAAACAGGGGTGTGAATACACACTTTCATCCATCGTTTTGACAAAAACAACATTGGGTGTACGATTACACACCTTTTAGCGACTTCTCGCAAAAATCCAACAACCCCAACCTTGGTAAATAGGAGTATAGCCTTTAACCATAAAATCGCTTGGCTAGACTCCTACAATTGATGATTTACCCCACACTGCATGACCACAAATTCCGTTAAAGGGTTGAATAAGGATACATTCTACACCCATCACAAAAACTTGAGCAAAACAGGGAACACTTTCTGAATCCCTCAAAATGAAAGTTGCCTTAAAGGAGTGGCACACGCGGATGGATTGTTGCGTTCAATCTAAGAGTGAGTAAACAGAAAGAAGATTATTGATTAGCAATAACGATAAGCCTAAAAGAGAAACCAGTAAAGTAACAAGAGACAACCCACTTGTTTACCCTAATAATCAGCTTTGGTAACAAGGAGAAAGAGTAATATTAAACTTGCAACAAAATGAACGTTTGAGAAGGTCTAGGCAGTGATCAGCTTATCAGAGTTTTAGAAGGAGTGAGGAGAATGTAAGGTGTTCGGCTATTCACAAGAAGAGAGGAACAGAAGAGCTTACTTTGGTTTAGCGAAATAAAGGAATAAGTAGAATGCAATGGTAGAAAGAAGATGTGAGAAAGAAAAAAGGAAGGCTTCAATGGAGGATTCGACAATTGCCAATTGATATTTTGATTGGAAAAAATGAATGACAATTAAGAGAAGAAGAAGGTTGAGGAAAGAAAGACCCGAATGCTCAAAGATGTTGCGCGAGATGATACCAAGAGAAGAAAAACTCGAAATGAAAAAGAGAAAATAATTTTGAAATACTAAAGAGGAAATTCGATTTCTACACTCACCTCAAATGTTGAAATTGCACCAATGAACTTCCTTAGCTGAAATCCCCCTACTCAAGCTATCCCAATCAGCCAAGACTCCTTCTCATTCAAATTCCTAAAATCTCCACTGATTGCTCCTTGATTCACTCCTAACCTCCCATTCAAATCTGATTACCAAGTCTCCAACCTCCTCTATAGAGTTTGAATCAAACTCTACCTCTCACACCATAGAGTCATAAAAAAAAACCTCACTTGCATGCAATGGGATTCAAACCTCAAACCACTAGAACACTCCACACGCCACTTGCCACTCTACCAGTAGACTCTTTGTGTCACATGTCAAGCACACTTAATATATATGTCCTATAAGCTAACATCTAGGTTCTAAAGAAGTGAAAATCAAAATTTTTCCAAAGGCCATACTTGAACCTAGGCTTCCTAAAATCCCCAAAACATGCCCAAAACACTTAGCCATTGAAGCAAACAAGCAATTTGGTCAGAACATGAAAAATGAAAGACCCTATATTTTTGGGTGTTACAATTCTACCCCCTAAAAAGAAATTTCGGCCTCAAAATTTACCTGGTCAGAAAAGGTGAGGATATTGTTGTTTCATTGCCTCTTCAGGCTCCTATGTGGCTTCTTCTACACAGTGATTACGCCAAAGCCCCTTGACCAAAAGAATAGATTTCTTCCGTATTACTTTAACATCACGATCCAATATCTACACCGGTTCTTCCTCAAAAGTCAAATCAGGTCTAACCTCAATCTCCTTCCACCGACACTATATGTGAGGTATCAGAGCGATATCGCCTCAGCATAGAGACGTGAAACACATCACGTATCTAGTTTAACTCAGAGGCAGCTTAAGCTGATAGGCGATCGGTCCCACTCGCTTTAATATTCGGTAAGGTCCGATGAATCTAGGGCTCAGTTTGCCTTTCCGTCCAAATCTCATAATCTTCTTATATGGTGAGACCTTCAAAAGGCATAATCCCCCACAAAGTACTTTATCTCTTTACACTTTAAATCGGTATACAACTTCTGCCTATTTGATGCTTCATTTAACCGATCTCGAATCAACTTTACTTTTTCATCGGTTTCAAAAACTAACTCTGGTCCCAATACTCGCCGCTCACCAAGTTCTGTCTAACAGGTAGAGGTACGACACCTACGACCATATAACGCCTCGTACGGTGCCATCTGAATACTGAATTGGTAGCTGTTGTTATATGTGAACTCTACTAGCGACAAGTAGTCTTCCCAACTGCCTTTGAGCTCAATTCACAGCTTCTTAACATGTCCTCTAATACCTGTATCACCCTCTCCGACTGACCATTGGTTTGAGGATGAAATGCCATACTGAAGTCCAGTCTTGTACCTAAAGCCTCGTGTAACTTTTCCCAGAATCGAGAAGTGAATCAAGGGTCTCTGTCTGAAATGATAGACACTGGTACTCCATATAGTCTCATAATCTCAGCCACATATAACTTAGCCAACTTCTGCAGCGAATAATCTGTGCAGACCGTTATAAAGTGGGAAGATTTAGTCAGTCGGTCAACAATAACCCATACTGAGTCCTTCTTCGTCGGCGTTAAGGGTAGTCCGCTTACAAAATCCATGGTTACCCTCTCCCACTTCCAGAGTGGAATCTTTACTGGCTACAGTAATCCAAAAGGAAGTTGATGTTCAGCCTTAACTTGTTGGCATGTCAAACACTTACTCACGAAATCCGTAACCTCGCGCTTAAGTCCTGGCCACCAACACAGTTCACGCAGATTTCGATACAACTTGTTTCCACCAGGATGCATGGCATAAGGACTACTATATGCCTTCCGTAGGATAGACTGCCTCAGATTCGTATCTCTTGGTATACACTCTCCCACGAAAACATAATACTCCCTCAAAATTCGTAGTCTCCCCCTTCTCAACCAATCGAAAACAAGGAACCAACGATCCAACAACTGTTTCTCCTTAATTTGATCAGTCCAGGTTGGTCTTACTTGGAGTTTAGTCAACAAGCTACCATCTTCAAACATACTGAGGCGAGCGAACATTGCTCTCAAATCGGATACAACCTTGCTGCTCAGTGCATCAGTTACAACATCAGCTCTACCAGGGTGGTACTCAATCGAGCAATCATAATTCTTAAGCATCTCTATCCATCTTCATTGCCTGAGGATCAACTCCTTCTGAGTAAGGAGGTATTTGAGGCTCTTATGATCCGTGTAAATAATAGACTTCTCACCATATAAGTAATGCCTCCAAATCTTCAGTGCGAATACCACCGTAGCTAACTCCAAGTCATGAGTAGGGTAATTTGCCTTGTGAGGCTTAAGTTGACGAGATGCATATGCAACCACCTTACCTTCTTGCATTAACAGTACACAACCTAATCCAGTGTGTGACGTATTATTGTAGACAGTGAATTCCTTCCCAGACTCTGGCTGTATGAACATAGGGGCTTCAGTCAGAACTTTCTTCAGTTTCTCAAAAAACTATTGCTGCTTATCAGTCCAATTAAACGGTACCCTTTATGCAGTAACTTAGTCAAAGGTGCAGCAATCAGTGAAAACCCCTCAACAAACTGTCTGTAATACCCAGCCAGACATAGAAAGCTTCAAATCTCAGATATAATCTTTGGTGGTTTCTAATTCAATACGGCTTCAATTTTTTTAGGATCAACCCTAATCCCTTCGGCAGACACCACGTGAGCTAGAAACGTCACTTCTCGCAACCAGAAGTCACACTTGCGAAACTTTGCATACAGTCTCTTTTCCTTCAGAATTTGCAACACAATTCAAAAATATGCATCATGATCCTTCTCAGTTCTTGAGTATACCAGGATGTTGTCTATAAACACAACTACAAACCGATCCAAATAGGGCTGGAATACTCAGTTCATCATATTCATGAAAGTAGTTGGTGCATTCATCAACCCAAACGACATTACCAAAAACTCGTAATGACCATAACGAGTCTTGAACGCAGTCTTGTACACATCCGCTTCCTTAATCTTTAGCTGATGGTACCCCGATCGAAGATCTATCTTAGAGAAAATCGAAGCTCCTCGCAGCTGGTCAAATAGATCATCTATCCTCGGTAAAGGGTACTTGTTCTTAATCGTTAGTTTATTCAGTTGACGATAATTCATGCACATGCGCATGGATCCATCCTTCTTCTTCACGAATAATAATGGTGCTCCCCATGGAGACACTCGGTCGAATGAACCCTCGGTCCAGTAGCTCTTGAATTTGAGCCTTTAACTCCACCAGCTCCTTCAGTGCCATCCTATAAGGGGCGATGGACACTAGAGCTATTCCCGGTAGGAGCTCAATATCGAATTTGACCTCACGATTTGGGGGCAACCTAGGAAGCTCTTCAAGAAATACATCTAAAAACTCCTTAATAGTTCTGACATCTCCAACCGAAGGACCCTTAGAATCAGAGCTGCTGACATAAGCTAAAAATGTCTCACAACCTTTGTGAACTAGTTTCTCGGCCTTTAACGCTGAGATTACGTTAAACAAATAATCTCTTCGCTCCCCTAGCACAACCACCTCCTCATCCTCAAGAGACTTTAACATCATACGCTTAGCAGTGTAGTCCAAATTTGCACAGTGTTTGACTAGCAAATCCATGCCCAATATCAAATCGAATTCGCTAAACGGCAGTTCCATCAAATCATTCGGAAAGGCAACCCCTTGGACCTCTAGGGGCACGTCTCTAAACAACTTATTCACTCTAACAGACTGTCCCAGTGGACTTAACACAGTCATCTCACTATCAATAATTTCAAACTGAAAACCCAAAGTCCGAGACACAGTGCATGCAACATACGAGTGTGTAAACCCAATAACAATCAAAGTAGTGTATGGTACATCATAAATTAAGAACGTACCAGATATGATGTCTGGGGCGTCGCTATTCTCTCGACGACGAGTAGTATAGAACAAAGTTGGCTGTCTCCCCTCAATGTTACCAGCACCTCTGCCCGGTGCTCCATGTTCTCTTCCTAAACCTTTACCCCTCTGACCTGACCACGGCCTCTCGGTGGCTGTTGACCACCTCTCCCTCGCTGAACATGACCCTAACCTGCGGCTTGCATCTGAACAGGCCTCTTAGTACAATTCTTGACTTGATGACCCATGGACCCACATCTGAAACACGTTTCAGTTCGTTTTTAGCACTCACCCTAGTGAGCTCTCCCATAATCTGCGCTAGGCTGCGGTCTAACCATAGTAATAGGAATTGCTCGGACTGGCCTATCAAATCTAGTCCTCTTTTATAGGCCTTCTAGAATAACCCAAGGGCCCTGAATCCCTTTTAAATTTACTCTTGTCTTTCTCGTGATTCTGGCGATCAGAGCGCTTCACATCTTCATTTTTTCTTTCTCAACAAAGGCAGCAAAATCTCGCTTCCTCTGTGGAGCTATTAGCATACGTAAGTAATCCCGGAGGCCATCTTCGAACCGCACACAACGATCATACTCAGTTGTGACTATTCTGCAAGCATAACGACTTAACCGCAAGAATTTCGCATCATATACTGCCGCTGTCTTATTCCCCTGGGTCAGACTCAGAAAATCCTTTCTTCGGGTGTCCACATAACTTGCGCCCACATACTTCCCTTGAAAGGCCGTCTTGAAGAAATCCCACGCCAACTGGTCGGCCTGTGTACCCTCTCTTACAGTGAGCCACCACTGGCATGTAAGAGTATGCCCAAAGATCAATCATGAGATGGTTGTAAAAACATACTTCATTTACCATGTTTATTAATATAAAGCGTTGTCATTATTATTTCAGTTTTTCATTCTATGTGTACAAATAAACTGTTTTATAATGATGTCCTCAGAATAATATGATTATTCTTAAAAGATCCTTAGTCAAGTATTATTGTTGACTAGGACAACAATAATGCATTAAGACTAACATGTAGTTGATTGATGATAAAGAGTTGTCATTGATATGGAGTGTCAAAATCAATGCATGAATATGTGTGTTAGAGAAAATATATTGGGTGACCCACTATGAGTATGTTTCTTGGATTATTATGTAATTGTCACAACATTACTCATAGTGATTAATATGTATATGGTCCTCGACTTGAGATAATCATTATCCCAACATCGTGAGTCGATATTTTGATACAGTCAAATGTACACCGAATGGTTGTTCTATAAAGGCTGATGTTGGATATACCACAATCTATGTAGAGGGATATTGTTGATCAATATAGGATACGTCCTTCCCACATAATGGGAATAATATCTTAGGCCACTTGATTGAGTGAGACTAGAAATGCATGGCCATGCTCAAATAAGTTGACATGAGATGTCATATTAATTTGTATATCATAGTCTACTCAAGATATCAAGAAACATGGGATGGACTATACAAGTGTGACTATTCCATGACTTGTGTCCATTCCAAAGATAAAGGACTTAAGGATTAATTCATGAAAGGTTAATCACAAAAAAAAAGTTATGTCGAATCATGACTTCTTGTAACTTAGGTAGCAATGATGCATTGCTAGATGCCACTCTTTGGTTGTGACATTAGAATCGTTCTAGTATTACTGCTAACATTACAAGAACCAACAGGGTCACACCCTATGGTTGAAATGAACGGAATAAAAAATAGTTGGTGTTGTGTTTGATTGTCACATGAATTAAATTAATTAAAGAATTAATTTAATTGGGAAATCAAATATTGAATATATTATATGTATAAGGATGTTGTACACATAATGAGAATTAATACATGAATTTGGTTCATATATAAATTTAAATAAGTATAGTTTACCGAAATCCATGCTATCATTAATGTAATTATAACTTTTTGGGTATAATTAATGTAATTATAATTTTCGATTAAAACATTATTGTATTTATTTAATTTTATAATTCATTAAAGAGATACCGATTATAAAAGGTAATAAGTGATACAAAACTTATTAAGAAAAACCCTAAGAATTTGCTTGAAAAGTCTAGCGACCGTCAAGCAAATAAAACCTCTAAAATAGTTTTGGAGATTTCTGCCATTCATAGTCAAAACGGGTGGATTACGTACAGGCCGACATCGTAAAGGTTGCGGCTTGGTTTGACAGTAGATCAGAACTCTTGTTGCTGAGGCGGCGCTGTCTACTCAGATTGAAATTTTGGTAACTTCGAAACCTTTATTTCACCCCGATTTGTTCCTCACACATGGATTCATGATTTGAATTGTTGGGATTAATTTTATTTTTCTGTGCCATGAGGGTGCTGGCATTCCAACATGGTATGCCTCGTGTCGTAGTAAGGACACTACTCCCTTTAATTTATGTTCCACAGTACAATCGAGGTCATCGATTATTCGCTCGGTAGCCTCTAACCAATACTCTACTACATTCGGGGCTACACTAGAAACACTCTTAAATATTTTTGCTCCATTTGACCGAGTCAGTTATAAATTGACCATTGGCCCACTAATCCAGTACTCGCTCTAGTAACCCTTTCGAGAACCCGTAGCATTGCTTGGGATAGAGCATCATCCCCAACTGCTCGGTCATGAAACCCTGTCTCAGTTACTGGTGAGGCTGGTGCCTCCCTAGCAGGCATGTGACCCGATGCTGAAGACTCAGCCCTAGCATCTCGGCCTCGAGTACCCCTTCCGCTAGTACTTCTTGTGCTCATATCGATATAGCGTATTATCTGTTTTAAAATTCCTATGAATCAGTTCATAATTCTAGTAATTATTAACGGATGTTTTATGACAATTAGTATTTAAAGTTTTTGTTTTCGCAGATCGTGTTACCTCACAACGGTTTCCAATTTTCTACAGTCTCAGCTTACCCTAACAAAAGAGTTTGAGCATAGTACTACTATCTATTGTAGTTTCTCAGTATAACATTTAAATCTATAACAGTAAACAGTGTTAGAGAGCTTATAGATTTGGCGCCAGAGACTGGGTGTGCCACACTTTTAGTAACGACTTTACTTTTCGAAACCAAAGTTAGACAATTTTAGAAAAAAATTTCGAGAACCCATTCCACAGTCGAGTTTTGGAACCGGGCTCTGATACTACTAAAAGTAATACCCAAAACTCGGCCTAGACGTTAATACCGGATCTGACGTGTCACATCGAAGTGTTGTTTTGAAAACCAGTCTTGTCGATAAGAATTCGTGACTAAAGTTCTAATTTCTTTTTAAAACTAATTGCTATCGAACATGTTGGGGCTGTAAAATCAAAACTTGTTAATCACTTATTGGTTATATCATTTATTACAAGTTATTAACCTAGATTAAAAATTGCGGAAGCTTTTCCAATTGTAAACTTTAAAATTTGAAAATACATGATTTTTTTGGAAACAGTTATTATCTTGAAATCTCGTGTCTCCTAATATAGCAGGTGAACCTAAAAAGTTAAAACCAAATAAAAGTTAAAAACCTCAAATGGCCTTATTACATAAATATCCCCCCAAAATAAATAATTTAAAAAACTAGGTATAAATCAAAATACTCGCGAACATGTGGCCACCACCGAGTCCCCGCAGCTCCAAATCCTCTAAGACTAGGGATTACTTGTACAGTTAAAAGAAAAGGGTGAGTTACAAGAACTCAGTGTGTAATCCCCTATTATGTAGTAGCAGTCTGGGCCTGAGCCCTATTCGGTAACAGTACAGTGTGGGCCTTAGCCCAATACAGTAACAATGTGGGTATAAGCCTAAATAATAACAGAACAGAACAATGATGCAACCCATCCCAAACCAGCCAACACACCACCGTACCAACCAACACACCATGTAGGGACTAAGTTGACCCACCCAGCCAATACACCAATATCGCAGTATAGCTGCAAATAGTAACGCAGCAAAGCTGCTAACAACAGTAAACGTGGTCAAGCCACTAAAATCAGAATACGTGGCGAAGCCACTAGAATAGTAAAAACATGGCAGAGCCACTAGTACAGTACTTCCTCCAAATCAGAATCTCAACCCCAATGCAGAATGTCGTGTCATATATATTATGTGTATGTAGTATGTCATATTCATAAACAGTCATATAGATAGCACACACTCATCAACTAAACTACCACTAGGGGTATAATGGTCATTTCATCAGTTGAGGGGTAAAACGATAATTTTACCCCAGGGGTATTTCAGTAATTCTACTCTAAAAGGGTATTTCAGTAATTTTACCCTTCGAGGGTATTTCGATAATTTTTCCCTTCGAGGGTATTTCGATAATTTTACCCTTCGAGGGTATTTTGGTAATTTTTCCCTTCGAGGGTATTTCGATAATTTTACCCTTCGAGGGTATTTCGATAATTTTTGACCTTTCCAAAGTACTACCATCGTCTCGAATGACTCGGATAACTTATATGGCCAAACTAGTGTAATTGGGCCCAAGGCTCGTTACTTGGCCCAAGTGGGCCCACACGCTCGTGTGGCCCATTCAGCCCACATTTCGTCACGGCTATGTGAACCTCATAGCCCAATCCCTTATTAGTCATTTACCATGAATTTTGTCCTATTGGGCCCACATGGCCCATTTCAGCTCTACGATGCCCATTACGACCTAAGCCCATAAGAACGTTCGTGGCGGCCTCTACGGTCTAATGCCAACGTTTGTGGCTCGATTTGTCACTATGAGCATTCGTACGCTCGTGGGCCCTCAGATGCCAAAGTTTTGGCTTTTCGGATTTTGTCGATTCACAATTAAACAGGGGTGTGAATACACACCTTCATCCATCGTTTTGACAGAAACAACATTGGGTGTACGATTACACACCTTTTAGTGACCTCTCACGAAAATCCAACAGCCCCAACCTGGGTAAACAGGAGGATAGCCTTTAACCTTAAAATTGCTTGGCTAGACTCCCACAATTGATGATTTACCCATACTACATAACCACAAATTTGTGAGAGGGTTGAATAAGGATTCAATCTACACCCATCACAAAAACATGAGCAAAACAGGAAACACTTATCAAATCCCTCAGAACCAAAAGTTTCCTTAAAGGAGTGGCACACGCGGATGGAGTATTGCGTTCAATCTAAGAGTGAGTAAACCAAATGAAGATTATTGATTAGCAATAACAATAATCCTAAAAGAGAAACCAGCAAAGTAACAAGAGACAACCCACTTGCTTACCCCAATAATCAGCTTTGGTAACAAGGAGAAAGAGTAATATTAGACTTGCAACAAAATGAACGTTTGAGAAGGTCTGGACAGTGATCGTCTTATAGAGTTTTAGAAGGAGTGAGGAGAATGTAAGGTGTTTGGCTCTTCATAAGAACAGAGGAACAGAAGAACTTACTTTGATTTAGCGAAACAAAGGAAGAAGTAGAATGCCAATCGGCAGAAAGAAGATGTGCAAAAGAAAAAGAAAGGCTTCAATGGAGGATTCAGCAATTGCTAATTGGTATTTTGATTGGAAAAAATAAATGACAATTGAGAGAAAAAAAAGGTTGAAGAAAGAAAGACCCAAATGGTAAAAAATGTTGCGCGAGATGACACCAAGAGAGGAAAAACTCTAAACGAAAAAGAGAAAAAAAAATCCCGAAATACCAAAGAAGAAATTCGGCTTCTACACTCACCTCAAATGCCGAAATTGTGCCAATGAACTCCCTTAGCCGAAATCCCTCCTACTTATGCTTTCCCATTCGGCCAAGACTCTCTTTTCTTTCAAATTCCCTAAAAATCTCCACTGATTGCTCCTTGATCCACTCCCAACCTCCCATTCAAATCTGATGACCAAGTCTCCAACCTCCTCTGCAGAGTTTGAATCAAACTCTACCTCTCATGCCACAGAGTCATACAATAAAACCTCCCACTTGCATGCCATGGGATTCGAACCTCAGACTGCTAGAACACTCCACACGCCACTTGCCACCTCTACCAATAGACTCCTGTGTCACATGTTAAGCACACTTAATATAAATGTCCTATAAGCTAACATCCAGGTTCCAAAGGAGAAAAAATCAAAATTTTCCCAAAGGCCATACTTGAACCCAGGCTTCCTAAAATCCCCAAAACACACCCAAAACACTTAGCCATTGAAGAAAACAAGCAATTTGGTGAGAACATGAAAAATTAAAGACCCTATATTTTGGGGCGTTACAATGAGTTTTCCATCAAATCACTTAGAAAAAGATGTTTATCATACATCAAACTTTCATATTCCCCTATTAAACATCAAAATACATGTATGTCATACATGGGTAAATTCTTTAACATAAACCATAGCTCAAAATATAGCTAGAAATAGCTAAATCGAGCTATGATGATATAAAAAATAAGAAGAACATTAAAAACGGGGCTAGGATACACTTACTTTGGGCTTGAAAATGAACCAAACCCTAGTTATGGCTTCTCCTCAAAATTTCGGCACTTATAGAAGAAGATGGACACCATTTTTTACTTATTTTTCCCTTTTTATTAGTTTATTAACATAATGACCAAAATGCCCTTAAGGCCCATTTCTTAAGATTTTTCCTTCCCATGCCCATTTTTTTCCATCATAAGATATAATGGTCTAATAGCTAAATAAAGGCCTCTAATAATTTTTTTCTAATTCTATCTCATACTTGAATTAAACAACAACACTTTCTGACCTTCTTTGAACTCACGAGGTTGTATACGACTATCATGCCATCTCTTATATTTTTCCTTTCACGTCTTGGAATTCTCGTTTGAAAATAACCTCAACTCTTCCAACTCATCGAGTTGTAACACCCTTCTCTCACCAGCTTGCTTAAGATCAAAATTTAATTATTACAAAGCCTAATGAGCTTTATTCTCCAATTCGAGCGGCAAATGACATGCCTTTCCAAAAACTAACCGATAGGGAGTCATCCCTAATGGTGTCTTAAAAGTAGTTCGGTAGGCCCATAGTGCATCATCGAACCTTCAAGACCAATCTGTTTTGTTAGGGCGCACTATTCTTTCAAGCATACCTTTCGTTTCTGATTCACCCTTTCAACTTGCCCATTTGATTGTGGGTGATAGGCAATAGCAATCTTATGCTTCACATCGTACTTGTCAAGCAAACACATAAGCCACTTATTTACAAAGTGAGATCCTTCATCGCTAATTACAGGTCTAGGAGTCCTAAACCATGCAAACATGTGCTTATGTAGGAATTACATGACTACCTGAGCGTCATTAATTGGGCAGGTCTCGGCTTCAACCCACTTGGATACATAGCCCACAGCAACCAAGATATATTTGTTACCATGCAAAGAAGGAACGGGTCTAGAAAATCAATGCCCTATACATCGAAAAGTTCTATCTCCAAAATATTTGTCAAGGGCATCTCGTTACTCCTTGATATGTTTTAGGTTCTTTGGCATCTATCACAGTTCCTCACATATGCATAAGCATCCTTGAACAATGTAAGCCAAAAGAACCAAACTTGAAAAATATTTGCTATCGTTTGTGAACCATCAAAGTTTCCCCCACTTGGAGATGAATGACAGTGGTATCTGCACATTGTTTAAACAAAAATGGGTTCTCCCAAAAATAATATAGACTACAATGAAGGAATTATTTCCTTTGTTGGTACGTCATTTCTCGAGGAATTATTCCACATGCTAAGTAATTGGAAAAATCAGCAAACCAAGGTGTTCAATAGATTTTTCTTACCTCGAAGATATGCTCATTAGGAAAAGTATCATTAATTGAAATAAATGAAAAAGTTTCCTCATTTTGTTCCAACCTTGACAGATGATCATCTACTTGATTTTCAACATCCTTTTTGTCTTGGATCTCAAGTTTAAATTCTTGGAGCAAAAGTATCCATCAAATTAGCCTCGATTTAGCATCTTTCTTCGTGAGTAAGTACTTAATGGCAGCATGATCGATAAACCCTGTAACTTTGAAATAAACCGAAATAGTAACATATTTTAATCCCACATTTAGCATATTTTTGGATGATTTATCCCTTTAATTATGGAAATAGGTGCTCCTAATCCTTTGTTTTCATGTTTTATACTCAGTACAGCATTGGAGGATGAAAAGAACAAACAACGGGCCAAAAATGGAAAAAATAAGCCAAAGCATGAAATCCACATGGCCTGGGCCCAAGACCACACGGCCATGCTTCGTGAGAAAATTTGACCACGGCCTGGACCCTGAAATACATGGCCGTGCCTCGTCAACAGGATTGACCACGGCCTGGCCACGATTTACATGGACGTGTGCCATGGGCGTGTCTCTGTCGCAGGAAATAAGAATTCTATTTGGATTAGGGTACTTAGAGGCAAAGAAACATATTCCAAAAGCCTATGTAAAGATCCTAGAGGCCAACCTTTAAGGGGCCGTTCAGCTAGGCCAAAGAGTCGAGCCAGAGCAGTTAAATTCAGGGATTTACTCGAAGAAAGCCAGTTGATTCATCTCAAGAAGCCAGAGTCATACTCAAGGCGGAGGATCTCTCATTCAATTCCTTCAGGGGGTTTTAGAGATTTCTTATGTTTTTTTTATCTTTTCTTCTGAGATGTTTTCCTTTACAATTATGAACTAAACCCTCAAATACTTGAGGGGGATAAAACCTAAGACGAATCTTGTTATTATCTGAACTGAATGATAAATATTTAATTTGTTCTTAACTATGTGTTCTTAATTCTTGTTTTGATATTCCCAGGATATTGATTCAAGTGTGATGTGCTTAGGCAGAGGAGGAAGAGACCCTGTCTAAGAGGAGATCTAGCATAGTTAAGCAGAGTTGCTCGCGCGCCTAGAGATAGGGTGACGAAAATCTATCGAATTAGGGTCAAACCAAATATGGGAGTCCATAGATCGAATTAATGCAATTCTAGGGGTTTTAATTAGAAAGAGATTTCAATTAATCAACCTAGGGTTAGACGTTAGTAGCCTTGAAGAGAGGTATTAATATAACTTAGGGAATCCTACGAATCAAGTCAAGTGAATAAATCGTCCGGTTCAGAGTTAGATAACAAGTGAAGTCTAAGTGGATTCTTCCTCAGGTATTGTCCAAGTCAATCGGTTTTCTCTCAAGTCTTTCCCCAATTTCTTCTTTGTCTTGGCACCTTTAGCTTCGTTAAATAGTTAATTTTAGATTAGATAAAAATTCCCCTAATTCTTAGGCTAAATAATAGAAAGAGAGTTAATATTAGTACTTTTGGTTCCTTTGGGTTCGACAATTCGGTCTTGCCGCTAAATACAACTTGTGGCTAAATACAGAATAATCCTTATTACTGTTATGAAGCAATACATTTGATCAAATTAATTAACACATATACAAAATGACTTAGTCAAGCCCCTATACATGCACAACTTAAATAATTTATAAATAAAGATACTCATAGATAGATTGATAGTATGAAGTGATCTCCGATGACATTCAGCCCGAGCTTGTTTAATAGGACTCTGAAACATATGAAAGAAAATGGGGTAAGCTTATAAAGCTTAGTAAGTTCACGTGTAAAAATAATAAGCATTAGCAATGAATTAGCTTACTACTAAGCTGTCATAACTTGCATAAATAATGCTAAGTTCTTACTTTCTCAACTTACTCATTTGTAGCCTTACTAAAGCCTCAACGAGACAAATCCTCACAACAAATTCTCAAATTGATACAATCATTAAATCACATGCTTATACCTTATTACTCATGTTCACATTAATCTGTCTACTTGAATCACTGTCACTAAATTATTTATTTCTTGAACTACAGAGCTCCAAATTACAAATGCTAATTTTCCCTGAAACTAAACTCACATTTATTCATACCATAAAATTTCTAGAATATTTTGTCTTTCCAATTAGTACAGTTTATTCATTAATATTTCCCTTGTTTCATTGTTCGACTATTCTAGCCTCTCTTCACTACGAACCAATTTTATCCTCGTACAGAATTCAAATGACCTTCTTGTTTAGTTCATTTGAAACTAGACTCATTCAAAATTTCAAAAATATAAATTATATACAATTATTATTATTTTTTTAAAATTTTTAATTATTTTTTAAAGTCAAAATAGGGGATTCCAACATCATTTTGACCCTTTCTCACAAAAATTCAAATATCACAGAATATGAAATTTATTTGTTTGCATCGTTCATTTTATGTGAAAATAGACTCGTTCAGGTTTAATTTCGTATCTTACTCAACCTCTAATTTGATTTCCACCATTTTTGGTGATTTTTCAAAGTCACACAACTGCTGCAATCCAAAACTGTTTTTTTGCTAAATTTACTCTTTCATAATTTCACTTATTAGATCTCATCTTACCGAAGGTTCGATCAAATATCGAGTACATTGTTCATAAATTTTCACACTTATACCTACACTTATTCATCACATAATCATATTCAATTACACTTAGTGGTTACACAATCACATGTATTTTCACTTAGTAAATTTCCTGTTGAACTCATCGGTAACCTTACCAAAGGCTCAGAATACAAAAGGCACCTTACTTAATAGCTTGCTTACATACCTGCAACATCTCACTTAACACATGAGTACTCTTTCATAATATAGGCATATTGCCAATCATGTCATAAGGTGTCACAAGCATCACTGAAAACTCATCACTTACGTAATACTTGATAATCTCAATTACTTACAATCTCAATATTAAATAAGCCTTAAATGCATACCTGTACATTTTCTTCATGTTCTCACCTTATCATTTCTTTGACTTACTCTTTGGATTAATCAGGAACCTTTTCCTTTTTGAACTTACCATTTTCATGTCTTAACATGGTCTTACGTGGTATCCTTCACTTATGAACTCACCAATGCCATGCCTCGGCATGGTCTTACATGGGACCTTTGCCTTATAGTAACTCGTCAATGCCATGTCTTGACATGGTCTTACATGATTTCCTTGCCTTATAGAACTTATCAATGCCATGCCTTGGCATGGTCTTACATGATATCCTTATCTTACCAAATGCCATGTTCCAAACATGGTCTTACATGGTATCCTTGTCTTAGTGCCAATGCCACATCTTGATGTGGTCTTACATGGAGTCCTTAATCAATGCCGATGCCATGACTTGACATGCTCTTACACAGGATCCTTGCCTTACCAATGCCATGTCAAGTCATAGTTGAAACATACTTGCTCAAATTGTCAAGGTTAGTCGCATAACTCAATAATAACATTACTAATAATAATAATAATTGCATAATAATAAAATGCTACTCAACTTACATACTTACATTCTCAATCTCATCATATCATCAACTTAACTTATTTTCATCAAACTATGCTAGTCAATACTTTCTTGCTATCATACAAAGCCATAATACAAAATATGGTCTTACATATAAATTATACAAGTTCTCTTTCCAATATCGAATTATTATCGAACATTAATCATTATATCTGAAACTCAATACTAAAGTATTTATGGACAAAATATCAATTTATCATTCAAATATGCATAGTTAAATGCTTATTAAACATATGAACTTACCTCGATACCAAAACGGTCATTTTACTTTCTCGATTTTTGATTTTCCTCCCGTTCTAGGTCCAAATCTCATTTTTCGAGGTCGAAGACATCACATTTCACTTATTTAATTAATGCACTACTCAAAACAGTCCCTAACTCAAACTTTGGCAAAATTATAATTTTACCCTTAAACTTTTGCATAATTATGATTTTGCCCTCAAAAATTAAACTTCATCCCTTATTCTTATGTTTTATAACATGGTGATCATTTTTCCCTTCTATGGCTACATAAAATTTTTGCTCTAACATGCACTTATATACATTAGGTATTTTTGCCGATTATGTCGTTTTACTCGTTTTCACTTAAAATCGCTTAGTAAAAGTTGTTTAACATAATTCTAAGCTTCATATTCTGCCATAAAACATCAAAATAACACATATCACGTATGAGTATTTTCCAAATATGAACCCTAGGTTAGATTATTGCTAGAATAAGTTAAATCAAGTTACCGGGACTCTAAAAACGTAAAGAACATGAAAAACGGGGCTAGAGTGGACTTACCATGAAGCTTGGAAAGCTTGAAAACCCTATCCATGGCTTCCCACATGTTAAATTCAGCCTAAGCTTGAAGATGGACAAATTTGGCATTTAAATTTTGTTTTTAATTCATTTAATTTACTAAATTACCAAAATGCCCTTAAAAAATCTTTTGAAACATACCATCCATGTCCATTTTTGTCCGCCAACTTAACGAATGGTCTAATTATCATTTAAGGACCTCCAATTTAAAATTTCATAACAATTGGACACCTCTAACATGTATAACTCAACATTTGCACTTTTTACAATTTAGTCCCTTTGACTAAATTGAGTGCCCAAAAGTCAAAATTTTTGAATGAGATTTTCACGAAATCATTCCGTGAAATTGTAGACCATAAAAATATAAATAAAATAAATTTCTCAACATCGGATTTGTGGTCCCGAAACCACTGTTCCGACTAAGCCCAAAATCGGGTTGTTACAACTTTCCCCCCTTTAGGGATTTTTGTCCTCGAAAATCTCACCAGTTAATGGATTTAGGTCTAAATTCACAAGTTACTTTCAGCTTCTCATATAGTCTCGACATCGTCAACCTCTTACTTCTTAAATAAACAGATAATTATCATTGTGCTAGACATCATAACATTCTATCTTTAACTCGCTGATATATGTATCAAGATCATTTGAAAAATGAAAACCAATACACAGGTCTAAGTTGAACTTCCTATCATTCACACTTTGCCAACGTCAATTTCTTCTCAAATCTAGAGAAAGATTAAACTTATAATAGAATTTACTTCAACTATTACTCGTCGAAGCATTTAACTATACTGATACCACAATACTCATACAGCTTAAAAATCATAGTGCTATAACAAGACTAACTTCTCAATTACTTTAGTAGATAATGTCCCTGCTAAAAACAAAACATCTCGATTATCAAAGAAATTTAAACACAAATTTCCATAACAGCCAATACAAAAGCACAATCTTTATACCTTTGGTAACTGTATCAAAGTACTCTCGCCATCAAGTCAAAACTTATAATCATCATAAGCATTTTAATAATAAGAAGAAACCATTTTCATCAATAGAACATTTCCTACTAATATCTCATGGCTGATACTTTGAACAATAATTTATTAAGGAAATAGAAATAACAAAATCTCAGAACATGGAGCTACACAGAAAATACTCATAAGTACTGAAAATAATCTTAACAAAAGCCACACAATCTTCCTTTATTTTCATTGAGCACTAGCTAGTAAAACGGGACGCTAACATCATACGAACCTTACCGTCAACTTTCTGTCTGTGCATGATGTAGAAAACCAGAAAAGATAGAGCAATTTTGATCACAGCTCAAATAGACTACTATGCTTTCATCTACCTGTAAATTTAGCTGACATTCTCATACTATAGGAATTTCATTCGAAATCTTACAGATATATATACCTCTGAGAGTAAATGGAAACATAAATAGTCGGAAGAGATTGCTGTAATTTATCAACCATAAACACTACATTCAGTCATTAATATATCTCGATCATGATTGCTGTATCTAATTCTGTCATTACTAATCTGATATTATTCCAATTGCAAACAGAAATAAATTCAGAATAAATTCCAGCAATCACATACTTTAGGCTTCATACCTAGATGAGTTAATTAGCTGAGCCTGACCTTTCTTTAACTATAACATTTTGGACTCCGAATGGTCTTTATATTAATCTGGCATCTTTTCTGCAACTGTGTTCATTTACTAAACCATTCTCAACTCTCATCACGTTGTCAATTAATCTACACCTCAACTCTTTAGTCTTCCACTTGTAAACCCATTCTATTTGAATTTCATGAAATTTCTTTATAACATACCTCATTAGAAGGGGGTGAGGTTGTAACGCCTCTGACTTGCCTTTTATATACTCATGCATATAACTTAACACTCATTAATATATATTGTTTCAAGTAACTTAACATGCATACTCATTTTACACAAGCTTCCTATCATCTTATAAAAACAAGTGCATTTATACTTTCATTCATAATTCTCGAGCAAAATTACTCATAATATTCACTTAATTTCACAAGTTATACTCATAGCATCATACAAATGCCAATCAAACATGAACACTTCTCATAGTATAAACTTTCCTTTCATCTCATCTTTCATATTTCAAGAGAAATTCCTATCCACAATTTATTCATCATCACATAAACATTATAAATTATTATTCTTACTTTTTATGAGTCTCAACTCATCACAAACACACTGTTTGCACTATCAAATTTAGCTAGGTTGAAGTGCGCATCTGTCTGATAAAACAATTTACATCAGGGTCAGGAGTCGCACACTATCACAGTTCAATATGGCATGTATAGCTAGACTCTCACACTCACTATGGTAGTTTGAGAACCGACTAAACCATAGCTCTGATACCACTAAATGTAACACCCTTACCTGTATACTACGCCAGAACCAGGTACAAGGCATTACCAGACTTAACAATACATTCTACCAAATTCGAGCCACAAAATTTCACTTATAATTTAAAATTTAACAAACACATGCATACACAAGCATTATAAATCCATGACCAATATGAGCTACAACTAGTGGCTAAACACAGAATAATCCTTATTACCTTTATGAAGCAATACATTGGATCAAATTAAATAACGCATATACAAAATGACTTAGTCAAGCCCCTATACATGCCATAACCTAAATCATTTATAAATAAAGATACCCATAGATAGCTTGATAGTGTGAAGCAGTCTCCGACGACCTTCAGACCGAGCTTGTTTAATAGGACTTTGAAACATAGGAAAGAAAAGGGGGTAAGCTTATAAAGCTTAGTAAGTTCACATGTAAAAATAATAAGCATTAGCAATGAAATTAGCTTACTACTAAGCTGTCATAACTTGCATAAATAATGCTAAGTTCTTACTTTCTCAACTTACTCATTTGTAGCCTTACCAAAGCCTCAACGAGACAAATCCTCACAACAAGCTCTCAAATTGATACAATCATTAAATCACATGCTTATACCTTATTACTCATGTTCACATTAATCTATCTACTTGAATCGCTGTCACTAAATTATTTATTTCTTGAACTACAAAGCTCCAAATTAAAAACCACTAATTTTTCCGGAGACTAGACTCACATATTTTTATACCATAAAATTTATAGAATTTTTGGTCTTTCCAATTAGTACATTTTATTCATTAAATTTTCCCCTGTTTCATTGTTTGACTATTCTGACCCCTCTTCACTACGAATCAATTTTATCCTCATACAGAATTTAGATGACCTTCTTGTTTAGTTCACTTGAAACTAGACTCATTCAAGATTTCAGGAATATAAATTATATCCCATAATTATTTTTGTAAAAGTTCTAATGAATTTCTAAAGTCGGAATAGGGGCTTCCTACATCATTCTGACCCTGTCTCACAAAAATTCAAATATCACAGAATATGAAATTTATTTGTTTACAGCATTTCTTTTATGTGAAAATAGACTCATTCTGATTTAATTTAATATCTTATTCAACCTCTAATTCGATTTCCACTATTTTTGGTGATTTTTCAAAGTCACACAATTGCTGCTGTCCAAAACTATTTTATTGGTAAATTTACTCTTTCATAATTTCACTTAATAGATCTCATCTTACTGAAGGGTCGATCAAATATCGAGTACATTGTTCATAAATTTTGACACTTATACCTACACTTATTCATCACATAATCATATTCAATTACACTTAGTCGTTACACGATATAACACCCCAAACCCGGCCCAAACACCACGACCGGATCTGGTATGTCACTTGGGAAGAATTTATAAAGCTTTGCGAACTTCAGAAAATTTTTAATTAGCCCAATCTTTGTGTATAGGTGACGTTTGAAAACACATGTTTGTTACATCGGATTAAACTAGAAGTTTGTTGTAAAAACCTATTTATAAAATCGTTAATTAAGTTATGAGAAAAATTTTCATTTGCATTCAGTAAAAGCATCTTATCAATTATTTTGTATTTAAAATCTAAAGTTTAAATCGAAATTAAACAAAATTAATAGTGGCCTTATTACATAACAGAATCCCGAAAATTAAAGAAAAGTAAAGGTCTAATTAATAAAACTGTGCATGGCCACCTTGTAGTCTTCTCCGGTGCAAATCCACTGCACTAAGTATCACCTGCAAGAAGTTAAGCAAAAAGAGTGAGTCAAAAGACTCAGTGTGCAATCGCCAAGCACCATCACTAGGCCTAAGCCCATTCATTTACCATCTGGGCCTTAGCTCCTTTTGTATAATCACATTGGGTGAAGCCCACTCGAAATCGGATTAGACCTTAGCCCTACAGCATAGTATTGCAGATATCATATGCAAAATGATGCAGAACCCATCCCAGCATAAATTGCCATCCGCTACACACCACCCGTTCATGTCAATCACACCAGTGGGGATTTCTAGAATCGACCCTCACCACTACACACCATCGATGACAATCATGCTGCAGTCAACTGCTCATCGGCAAAATATGTGGCATACCCATCGGTATTATGTGACAACGTCACTGAAGTATGTGGTTGAGCCACCGAAACAATGTGACAACGTCACCGGAGTATGTGGTATAACCACTGAAAACACTTCCCCTTTCATCATTATCATATCCCCATGTCCATGCAACATACGATCATAGTGGTAGGAATGCAACATTATTAATGCAACATATAACATCATACTAAAAATATTCAAAATATATGCATATTCATGCCAACGTCAATACTTATCAAGCATAATCAGAGAATAACTCACTTGGTGTTATGATTTTTACCCTCTATGGGTAACACAATAGGTGTTACTACGTTTTCAACTTTCCAAACAACATATATATTAACACACAAAAGAAGGTGTGGGAATTACACACCTCTAAACGTAAAGAACTAAACTTTTAATCTCATTGACACCCTCACTCACAGGGATCACAGTGGTCTGCCTATCCCTATCCGAAGTCGGCCCACAACCCGGTGAAAAATCTCGAACGATTGACACTGCACGCCGTTTAAACTTAGGGGCAGGGACTGCGAGTCCAACCCACTCCCTTACTTGGCTGGCATTCGAATCCATGACAAGATCTTGATCAGGAAATCGGGTTAAGGTATTGAAGAAAATGTAAGAGAAAATAGATGCTCAAAATGAAGAAGTCTCTTACCTAGATCAACAGAATACTGAAAGCTAACAGACTTGGATTGAGAAATCGATTGAGTCCCTACATAATCACCATAACAGAATTGGTTCTCCAGATAGATTAAAAGAAGTGGCCTTTCAGCCAAACGAGTTGATAAAGAATTCCTTACCACCATTCGGCCAACAACTACTTACCAAAATCCCCTCTTGAAAGCTGGTCACACAGAAAAGAGATGATGAAAATACCCCTTCTACAATCGGCCCATGCCCAAAGAAGTGAGTCAAAGCTTCGGTTAAATCAAACCAAGAGAAGAAGGAAGATGAATGAGAAGAAAAAGAGGAGAAAGCTTCTTACCGAACCAAAAGATTGACGAGAAAGAGTCTACAATCTGCTACTAGTAAAATCGATAGGAAAGGTGCCCACACTTGTCGTAACACGAGGATTCAGTTTCTGCAAATATATGAAATAAGGCAAAGAAGAAAAGTGCTAGAAGAAAGGAAATAAGTTTCGGCTGAGACACTTACAATTTCAGCTATGAAGAACAAGAAACAAATGGCTAGGGAGATTTGGCTATGACCAAAAGAACAAGAAGGAGAAGAGAACAAGAGCGGTTTCAGTTATGTAGAAGGTGTAAGTCACAAATGGTGGAAAGAAAAATAAGGCACTAGGTTCGGTTGAAGAGAGAAAAGATGAGAGGGGAAGTAAACAAGAGAAGAAGAGAATACCAAGAAGGGTTGAGGTTTCGGTTTCACTACTCTCTCACAATGATCGAAATGACAAAAATTAATACTAAAAGCTCCTCAAGACTTTCGGCGCTTAACCACACAAATGCTACGGTTCACTTCAGCTTCCCACCTCCATACTACTGAAATTTACTAACCCATTCACCCCTAGCCAAAATTCAACTCCAGCAATTCCCCCAAATTCGGCCAACTCTACTACCAACATCACCCCCACGATTCCCTCCTACTTTCCCTCTCCATCACCCATTTGATTTTTTTTGACTCATTCAAACTCCCCAAAAGCCTCTCCATCACTTATTTAAATTATTTGACCAGGTCTTCCCTCTCTCCTTCAGAGTTTGATCACCATCCAGCCGCCTCCCTTACCTGAGCATAAAAAAAAAAAATACTCCTCTTACGCTGCTTGAGGGAATCGAACACTATCCCTCTCTGCTTCCCTTGTGATGCCACTTCCCTGCATGCTAAGTGGCGTCTTCTTGCCACTCTACCACTCCTTTCCTTGTGTCATCAAATACAAGCAATGGTCCCTAAAGCTTGTCCCAGCTAGCTCTCCCTTAAAGTGCCCAAAAATGAAATTTTCACCAAGGCTTCAGCTTAACCCTAACCTTCCCAGGGCCCCCAAACACACCAAAAAATAAGCAAAGCATACCAAACACACAAAACATGACAAATGCAAAGCCCCTAATTCCCGGATGTTACACACGATCAAATGTATTTTCACTTAGTAAATTTCCCGTTGAACTCATCGGTAACCTTACCAAAGGCTCAGAATGCAAAAGGCACCTCACTTAATAGCTTGCTTACATACCTGGAACATCTCACTTAACACATTAGTACTCTTTCATTATATAGGCATATTGCCAATCATGTCATAAAGTGTTACAAGCATAACTGAAAACTCATCACTTACTTAATACTTGATAATCTCAATTACTTACATTATCAATATTAAATAAGCCTTAAATGCATACCTGTACTCTTTCTTCATGTTCTCACCTTGTCATTTCTTTGACTTACTCTTTGGATTACTCGGGAACCTTTTCCTTTTTGAACTTACCATTGCCATGTCTTGACATGGTCTTACGTGGTATCCTTGCCTGATGAACTCACCAATGCCATGCATTGGCATGGTCTTACATGGGACCTTTGCCTTATAGTAACTCATAGATGCCATGTCTTGACATGGTCTTACATGATTTCCTTCCTTATAGAACTTATCAATGCCATGCCTTGGCATGGTCTTACATGATATCCTTATCTTACCAAATGTCATGTTCCAAACATGGTCTTACATGGTATCCTTGTCTTACCAAATGCCATGTTCCAAACATGGTCTTACATGGTATCCTTGTCTTAGTGCCAATGCCATATCTTGATGTGGTCTTACATGGAGTCCTTAATAAATGCCTATGCCATGTCTTGACATGCTCTTACACGGGATCCTTGCCTTACCAATGCCATGTCAAGTCATAGCTGAAACATACTTGCTCAAATTGTCAAGGTTAGTCGCATAACTCAATAATAACATTACTACTAACAATAATTGGATAATAATAAAATGCTACTCAACTTATATACTTACATTCTCAATCTCATCATATCATCAACATAACTTATTCTCATCAAACAATGCTAGTCAATACTATCTTGTTATCATACAAAGCCATAATACAAAATATGGTCTTACATATAAATTATACAAGTTCTCTTTCCAATATCGAATTATTATCGAACATTAATCATTATATCTCAAACTCAAGATTAAAGTATTTATGGCCAAAATATCAATTTATCATTCAAATATGCATAATTAAATGCTTATTAAACATATGAACTTACCTCGATACCAAAACGGTCATTTTACCAACTTTCTCGATTTTTGATTTTCCTCCCATTCTAGGTCCAAATCTTATTTTTCGAGGTCTAAGACATCACATTTCACTTATTTAATTAATGTACTACTCAAAAAAATCGCTAACTCAAACTTTAGAAAAATTACAATTTGCCCCTAAACTTTTGCATAATTATGATTTTGCCCCTAGGCTCAAAAATTAAAATTCATCCCTTATTCTTATGTTTTATAACATGGTGATCATTTTTCCCTTCTATGGAAACATCAAATTCTTGCTCTAACATGCACTTATGTACATTAGGTATTTTTGCCGATTATGTCGTTTTACTCGTTTTCACTTAAAATCGCTTAGTAAAAGTTGTTTAACATAATTATAAGCTTCATATTCTGCCATAAAACATCAAAATAAACACATTTCACCTATGGGTATTTTTCCAAATATGAACCCTAGGTTAAATTATTGCTAGAATAAGCTAAATCAAGTTTAGGGACTCAAAAATGTAAAGAACATGAAAACGAGGCTAGAATGGACTTACCATGAAGCTTGGAAAGCTTGAAAACCCTATCCATGGCTTCCCACATGTTAAATTCGGCCTAAGCTTGAAGATGGACAGATTTGGCATTTAAATTTTGTTTTTAATTCATTTAATTCACTAAATTACCAAAATGCCCCTTAAAAAATCTTTTGAAACATGCCCATCCATGTCCATTTTTGCCCACCAACTTAACGAATGGTCTAATTATGATTCAAGGACCTCCAATTTAAAATTTTATAACAATTGGACACCTCTAACATGTAGAACTCAACTTTTGCACTTTTTACAATTTAGTCCTTTTGACTAAATTGAGTGCCCAAACTTCAAATGAGATTTTCACGAAATTATTTCGTGAAATCATAGACCATAAAAATATAAATAAAATAAATTTCTCAACATCGAATTTGTGGTTCCGAAACCACCGTTCTGACTAAGCCCAAAATCGGGTTGTTACAAAAAATCATATTAATTATTCAACATCTCGATGTATTGTGAGGTGAATACTGACCAATTCATATCCAGTCGCTGTAAGTCAATATGATGTAGATCATCAAGCTCCTAACGTGAAACACCCCATACCCGGCCCACAAACCCCGACCAGGTCTGACATGTTCCTTAAGAAAACTTAGCTAAATCTCGTTTTGTCATTTTGGAAAATTAGGTGGTTTTGAAGAAAAATAGGTTTGTGTTATGATCAAGTTGGAAACTGTGTTGTTATTAAAGTTTGTATTTTATTAAAACGTTATCTTCATGTTTTAAAAATTACAAGTTAAAAGAAATGCCGAATTTTAGAACTTATCACTAAGTTGAAAATCGTAGGTGTTTAGGTGTCAAAACATTTGAAGTTGTTTTACGAAAAATTGTTTAACCATTTGTTTGATGTTGATCGTATCAGAAAAAAATTAAAATGCATAAATAAAACAGTTAAATAGTAATGGCCGTATTACAACAAAACAAAACCTGAAATAAATCCCGAAAACATAATAAGAAAATGTGATAAGTTTAATCATAAGAAAACCCGGAATGTTGAGCTGAGCATGGCCACCACAAAGTCCCCGCCGACCCTGTCCATTTCACTGAGTATTTAGCCCACGAAGGGTGAGTCAACAGACTCAGTGTGCAACAACCAACACAGATTCCCAATCAATTAAGGCATATTAAATCACATACAAATAAATATAAGCAATGATGCAATCCAAACCCACCTAGATATCCAACCTCTACACACCACCCGTACCTGCCAATCACACCATGGGGATTACTAGATCGACCCTCCATCTGCTACACACCCTCGAAGGCAGTCGCTGCAGTCAACTACATATCGCCCTTATAATCGTGGCATAGCCACCAAATAATGTGACAGAGTCACCGGATTCATAATATGTGACATAAGTCATCGGATAATGTGGTAAAAACCACCGGAGCACTTCCCCTTATCATTTCACCCATTATGCCCATGCAACATACATATTATTAAGATATCATGCAATGTACCTTACCCCAAAGTTATACATATTTCCATATCAATGCCTATAAGCATTATTAACTGAGAGTTAGGGGTAACGTACCTGAATGCACTGTACCATTGAATGGTACCTTTAGCCATGTTACTCGTATTTTTATTAACACACATTTAACAGTAACACTATTAATCTATCGGGAAATTAATGTAGGGCTACACACCTGATAACACTAAGAACAACACTTTCGATCCTAACACTCCTCCTTTATCTCTGTCGAACCCTTCCTATAACATCACAGTTAGAATCGGCTAACACTTAAAAGGTATAGCCTATGGCCGAATACACCAACCCCCTTACCTTGCTTGATTAAGTCTCAAAATCTATCGCCTACCCTTGAAGGTTGCTGAAATCCATACATGACTTATGTTAGATTCGGCTTTATTACATAAAACCTATAAAAGTGGCCCTTGGCCGAATGTTATATCCTGCTTACCTCAAATATCCAAATCCCAAAAAATCACCTTTCAATCGTCGGCTACAAGAATCCCTAAAGATCTCCTTCATGGTTTCCGCCAAAAGAGAATAAGAGGGATTAGATTTCTAGATTTCGGCTAACCAAAGAAAAAAGGAAAAGAAACTGAATGACAGTTAACCCTTACCACAATGTTGAGATCGATTGCACCCTTGCTTGGAAACACAGAGAAATTCGGCCACAGGGAAAAAGGGTATTCGGCTTTGAGAGTTAAAATGGAAAAAGGATCGATTTCGAATCAACAATGGAATGATGATAGGATTCGGCCTTTGATGCTATTGGACAAGTCAGGTTCAAAGAGTAAAGATGCAATGGGACTTTCAGCTTTTGAAGAATCGTGACAAGAAAAGAGAAAAAGAAAATAGAAGAAGAAAGTGACCTTAATGGTCTTCTTGAATTCGACTAATGCAAAAAGGTTTTGAAAGTTCTCTGACTACTACTTTCGGCACAACACTAGGGAAAGAAAAGAGAACCAAAATGCACCTAGAAACCCTTAAGCAATTTTGGCACTTAGCTCCCCTATGCATGACTGAATATGCCCCGTCCAAAGTCCCTTTGCCGGCCAACTCTTCCCCTCTTCTCAAATCCCTTCTTTTCCTCCTACTTTTCCTCTCCACCTCTCATTCAAAGAGTTTGAATGAGTCCACCTCTCATCCACTCTCTTAGCCGCACATTCAAATGGAGTTGACTTAGTCTTTCACTCATCCATTCAGAGTCCTTGTGACGTCCACCACTGCACCTCCTTACCGAAAAATAAAAGCTCCAAAACGCCACCTGCGTTACTCGAACCTAGGCCTCTTCACACTCCCTGAGGCGTCACTCTCCTGTGCTCTAAGTGGCGCCTCCCTTGCCACTTTATCAGCTCAGTTCTTGTGTCCTAGTCCACATACTAAACTTCTTAAGTCCTAGCTCCCTTAGCTCTCTTTTTAATGCTTAAAAAAAAAATCAAATATTTTCTAAAGCTTCTACCTACACCCCAAGGTTCCCGAATCCCCCAAAACACATACAAATCATACACAAGCATGCCACTACATGCATTTAAGTTAAAATGCATAACCCTTAAATCCCAGATATTACATAAGGTGCCACGGGAATCGATTGCTAGAATTCGAACTATCACAACACTCTATCCACCTCGTGCATCTTGAGAGAGCGTATACTACAAATGGGACCTTAACGTGCCAGGCGTTGGTGTTCAAAAAGAATTCCTCAGGAATTACTTCTTGAATTGTTGGGTCCTCGTATGGTGTTCATTCAAACTATATAAATTTGATAAAACATTAGTTATATATATACTACTAAATAGTAAATACGAAATCGACTACGTTATGTTGGAAGAATTACTTTTATGGTAACTTTGAGGCATATTCTCAATTGGTAAAGGTGGAGAGTTGAATCATAAATTTTTGGTTTCATATTCTATTCCATGAGACCTTTACAATGGTATATAATAAGCTCAAAATGGTTGAGTGATGAATGAGAATTGATGCTCAAAGTAAGCTACTTGGAAATATTGTTGAGGAAAAGTAAAAGCTTAGATCCCACATTGGTCAAATACCAAGTGTGAGATGTGTTTATATATGTGAACTCTCTTGAAGGGTAATTGAATGACTAAGCTTGTAACCCTGCCTCGAGCGCAGGGGGTGCAAGTCCAAACCTGACGGGGTTGGGGCATACTCGCACGACGTTGGCGACGTGAAATGTCTGGACCAATCGGGCCCAAATTGACCTGCGGACACAAATTTATTTTCCTCAGTAGACATAATTTGCTTATATAAGGATACATATATTATTGATTTGATTCCAATAAATTTGATTAAAATTTTTAATCAAATTGACTTAATGACAGATTTTGTGTATATTTTTTTTCCAAAATTCGAACATTCTCCATGCCTATAAAAAGCTACGATTTCTAGAGGGTTTTTTACAAGAGAATACTCTCTGATATTTTTCTCTCGCCGAAACTCTGTTGCTCTCAAAACTCTCCCTTTTTCCTCTTCATATTTTCAAACATTTCGGTGATAGAAAAAGACATTCTTCATTCGTTGATCGTTGTAGAGGTGCTACTACTGTGATCACTGCTGTTGTTGTGTCCTGATATACATTCGAACAACATTACTCCAAGTACCGTAGGACCGGCCGAATATGTTTTAAGGAAACTATGTTTCACAGGCCTCAACATTTCATAAAATCTCGATTCTTCTTTGTTTCGACTTTTTATTATGTATTTTTATTTGATTTTCATATTTAATAAATTAGTTATAAACCATTCTATTTATATTTTATTTCATATGTGTTTATTTATAATTAATTTATTTTGTTTCCTAACGTGTTTTGTCTAATGTGTTATTTGTATATAGTTCAAAATTAAATAAATAAATACATCCTCTTCCGATTGTTGGTCCAATAGAAGCCGTATATCTTCAAACTCGATAGGTAATCCCACGTGAATCGGGGCTTGGTTCCACCTATTTAAATAACTTATTAGCATAATAATTTTATTTTAAATCAATTTAATAATAGTAATCTATATTGAATTTTACCTTGTTATGAGTGAGAATGTATACGGGGCGTCCACTCGAGGACATAAAAATGGCAAGCAATATCAAGCCCATGATTGTAGTAGTAAAAGAAAACCACCAATTTTGATTTTTTTTTGTTTCGTCGCCTGACACATCTCTCAGTACAATGTCGCCAACACTGCGGCCCCCAATTAAGTGTGCTAGCTTGTCTAAAATCGACGAGTTTCAGTAGCCCCTAATTAGCGTATTGTGCTCTTCTTTCTTCAGCCGAATCCTCCGCCAGCTCTGCAAAATTATTTTGTAACCAGGCAATTTTGATCCGTCCTCCATAATCATCTCTGGTACCACACCCAAAAGTTTGTAACAAACGGTCCCCCAATTAGTAGACTTAATAGACTCGGTGACTATCGATCCGTCCATGGGAAACCCCAACTGTAACTGCACGTCCTCTAGAGTGATAGTACACTCACCACATAGAAGATGGAATGTGTGTGTCTCTGATGTCCACCTCTCCACCAACGCACTTATAAGTTTTGGGTCCAACTTAGACCTCCGTCCTAAGTAGGTCATGCGAAAAAAATAGCTTCCCTCAAGTATGTTTCGATCGATGGTGATGGAGGATCGGGTAGATTACGAATACGGCATTGCAAAATTTGATCTTCTACCTATTTACACAAAAAGTTATAAAAAAATATTAAGTTCAATTATAACTATAAAATTTAAAAATTTAAAAAAATTTAAAAAATTAGAATTTATTAAAATTTAATCTTACCATTTGTAATTGATTGATGGAGATGTGCTTGTCATCAAGACAAATTAGATACCTGGCCATTGCTAATGTAACGCCCCAAATTTATGCCTAGTAGAATTGGGCCTATTGGGCCTTAGGCATGGGTGCATATAAATTTTTTTAGAACAAGGGCACTAATGCAAGTTCGTCTATTAGGTGAGTGATTTTGGAAGGTTAGGGGGCTTCCATGAAGTCCCGGGATCAAACCTGGGCTTTAGGAAAAAATTTGGTTTTAGGTGAATAAAACCCTAGGAGTGAGTAAGTAGGCTTTAAGAATAAATTGGGGTAAAATAAGACACAAAAGGAGTTGTGGTCTAGTGGAAAATGATGCCACATGGGAGATAAGGGAGTGACGCCATAGAGGAAGCAAGCGGTCCATGGTTCAAGTCTTGGTGCTTGCAATTCATTTTGATCTTTTTTTAAATGAACTTAAACTTTGGCCCATAGGTTTATATTTAGTTGCGCATGTTGTAAGTCACAAAAGGAGCTTGTGTTGTGGTGGGATGTAGTGTCTAGAGCATAGGAGAGGGCAAGGGTTCGAATCCCATTGCAAGCAAAAAGGGATATTTACTTTGCTAAGTTGGGGCGACAGGTGGTTGTGATGGAATTAAACTCTACTGAAGGAGGGATCCCACATCAAAAAGCTAGCATGAGAGTAGGAGAGAAGCTGGCTTTAAATAGAGCGATCTATGAGGAGAGTAAGCATATATTGGTTGGCGTTTGGCATAGGAGTGTTCGGAGCACGGATTGACTCCAGATTCCTATCAGGTGTGTATTTCGCACTACTCTAGCTGTAGAGCGGCATTTGCCGAAATGTCGGTCACACGACGATGGTAGCCACACGAGCGTGCGAGCGCACGTGTGGGAACTTCGACGCGATAGTTGAGGCCATCATGAGTGTTTTTGTGGGTTTAGGCTGTTTGGGCCAAGTGGGCCTAATGGGCCCATGGGCCCATATAAATAAATTGTATGATTGTGTAGTAGATATTGGATTGGTCTATGTGCATCTCATATCTGTGGCTAGATTTGGGCTAAATGGGCCTCACGAGAGTGTGGGCCCACTTGGGCCGACAATGGGCCTTAGGCCCATTTGCATAATTATCTCTGTTTAGAATACTTGGTTTCCAAAATTACTGAAATACATCGAATTGAAAAATTATCGTTTTACCCCTAAATGGTAAAATGACCGTTATACCCTTAGTGGTAGTTTAAATGATGTGTATGTGATAATTATATAACTGTATATGACTGTGATACACTGCATACATGACATATTGCATCGGGTTGGGTTTTTATGATTTGGAGGAAGTACCGTTATAGTGGCATTGCCACGTATTCTGATTCTAGTGGCTCAGCCACGTATACCGTTATTAGCAGCTAAGTTGCATCATTGGAGAGTTTGGCTGGGTGGGTCGACATGGTCCCCATGTGGAGAGATTGGTTGGTACGGGTGGAGAGTTTGGTTGGATTGGGTTGGGTTACATGTCCATTGAATTAATATGATGTTGGAGCTTCGGCCTAGATTGTTATCGAATAGGGCTTAGGCCCAGATTGTTACCGAATAGGGCTTAGGCCAGACTGATACCATATGGGCTCGGGTCTAGATTATGACCGTAATAGGGGATTACACACTGAGTTCTCGTAACTCACCCTTTCTTTTAACTGTGTAGGTAATCCCTAGCTTTAGTGGATTTGGAGCTGTGAGGGACTTGGAGGTGGCCACACGTCTAAAATGTTTTTGGGTTCTATTTAGCGACTTCACTTTAATCTATTTTATTTTAGGTATTGGGTTAATTATTTTTGTAATAAGGCCATTGGGTTTTCTTTTTAAATTTTATTTGGTATTTCCTTTAATTACGAACTGCTCGTCTATTAAACACGGGTTTTTAAAATAATAACCACTGATTTCAAAAAAACACGTTCCCACCACTGTTCCAAACAAACTTCTACAATAAACAAAATTTTAAAAATGGTAATGTTTTGCAAAGGAATGACTTCGGGCAAATTTTGTTTTGTTAGTAAGCAACGAAATCCAAGGTTTTTTTAAATGGTAAAGAGATTTAAACAAGAAGGGTTTCAAAAAAACATGGTTTTCAAAAAAACACTTCAATGTGACACTCCAGATTCGGGTCTAACTCCTAGGCCGAGTTTGGGGTGTTACAGCTAAATTGAACACGAACAAATTTTTAATAAAAATACTATTTCTTGGAATTACTAATAAAAATAAGAAAAATATTAACTTAGATAAAATTAGAATTTAGGATAATAATTTGAGAGCTTTTTGAGAATTGTGAAAATTTTGAGAAATTAGGAGAGTATTTGTGAGAATTGTGTGTGAAAAATGTGTGTGGGGGGGGTTTACAGCTTTTTTTTGGATCGTTGGGGGGGGGTCCAACGACTAGTTCAAATATGTAACAGCCCTTTTTTAGTCAAATAAGAATAGTGATTTCGAGACCACAAATCATACGTCAAAATAATAATTTTATTATTATTTTAATGTCTACAGAATGATAGTATGATTGTGTGAAATATTCGTTAAGAAATTTTATTGTTTGAATGCTCAATTAGATAAAAAGGACTAAATCGTGTAAAATGTAGAACTTATGTTCTAATAGTTAAAGATATCTTGTAACACGCCAAACCCAGCCTAGACGTTATGGCCGGATCTAGCATGTCACACCAAAGATACTTGAAAAGCTAAGCGATCGTTAAAAATGTTGCATTTCTTTTTGAAACTCCAAGTTTCGTTGTTTGTTTGTAAAAACACGATTTGCTTAATGTCTGTTTTTGTAAAGTTGTTATTATTTTTTTAAAAAAACTATTTTTGTTGTGAAAATCAAACTTGAATAGTTGCGGAAACGTGATATTTTGAAAAACGGTTATTAACATTTTAGAAAACCCAGTATTTAAACGTTTAACGATTTAACAATAGCCGAAAAGAAAGTTCAGATAGGAAAATAAAATCCAATGGCCTTATTACAAAATATTAATCCCAAAATAAATAATCTTAAAATAAAGTAAAAACTGGATTTACTAAGTTTCGTGAGAAATAAGTCCGATGTATAGCCACCACCGAGTCTTTCGTAGCTCCAAATCCTCTAAAGTTGGGGATTACCTGCAAGGTTAAGGGAAAGGGGGGTGAGTTACGAGAACTCAGTGTGTAATCCCTTAAACAGTTACTATCTGGGCCTGAGCCCTTACATCATCAATCTGGGCCTAAGCCCTATAGTCATGATAATGCAAACAATCAAATGCAACCCAACCCAATCCAACCAATCACACCCCCGTACCAACCAATCGTCATCTGTGGGGATCAAGTCAACCCACCCCGCCAAACACACCAATATTGTAGACAAGATGCTAATCACGGTATTTGTGGCTGAGCCACCAGAATAATAGTATATATATGGCATAGCCACTATAACAGTATGTGGCAGAGCCACTACGCTACACTTCCTCCAATCGTCAAACCCAACCCATGCAACATGATATAAATGCAAGGTACCAAACGTATAAAAGTGTAAATAAAATCACATACACGATATTCAACCATAATCGAGGGTATAATGGTCATTTTCATCCCTATGGGATATTTCGATAATTTTACCCATCGAGGGTATTTCAGTAATTTTCCCATTAAGGGTATTTCGGTAATTTACCCTCTAGGGGTATTTCAGTAATTTAGTCATTTAACAACCTTTTCGGAGGCCTATTGTCGCCTCGGCGACACGAGACTCCTTTTGGGTCTCTACGGTGCCATTGGGCCAAAAATCCATTTTTGGCCCAAACAGGCCCACACGCTTATGTGGCCCATTTAGTACAATTTCGGTCTCATTCTTGTAGACTTTGCAGTCGCATAAGTCATTCAAAAATTTTCTATCAATTTGGCCCATGTGGGCCCGTTAGCCCATTGGGCCCATTTAGCCCGTTTTGGCTCGATCAGGCCCGTTACGGCCTCAGTTTTGCGAGAGTGCTCGCGACACTCTCAACGACTTATCGCCATCATTCGTGTCTCAATTTACCACTACAAGCGCTCGCACGCTCAAGTGGTCACGGTTGTCGATTTTTTGGCTTTTTGGCTTTCGGCCGATTCACAAAGCAACACATGCATTCATTAAGATTGGTGTGAGATTACACACCTGTAAGGATTACGGATCACGTTACTCTTCGAAGCACCTAAGAAAAATAATTGGCTATCAGTTAGTCTTCCCATTCGCAATTCCCAAACTTTGAATACTTAAAATTATTGGCTTAGCTTACCAACGAATAATAGACTCCCCTCTATGGAGAGTATTCGGTTGACCTCCTATTGATCAAAGATCCACGTCCCTAACAAAAAGATCGTGTTAAAAAGTTATTCAAGATAATAAAAGAAGCAGCCTTTCGGCCCTAATGAACTCAACAAGATAAGAGAAGCTTCCACCCCTAGTCGGCCATGCCCCCAACTTACCAATAGATGAAAAAGATCACAAAGTAGGTTGAACCAAGAAGATACGAGTTTGCACCTTAGAGGATTCGACCCTCACCACAACAAGAGGGATTTGAAATAGAAGCAAGAGAGCACATTCGTCCTAATCAAAAGGGTGAGAGTTTTGGCTTTGGTAAAGAGAAAAGAGAGAGAAGAATAAAAAGAAAAAAGAGGAAAAGAAACATTACCTTGTAACCACAGAAGAACCGAATAGACAAGGTAGATTCGGCAGGGCAAAAGGACACCAAGCTTCATGCTACTAAGTGTTCGATTATTAGCAAAAGAAAGGAGAAACAGATTCAAATTGGAGAAGAGAGAGGAGATTCAACTTATGGAGAGAAATAGTAGAAAAGAAACGGAGAAGAAGAGAGGGAGAAAAAGAATCTGGCAAGAAGGAAATTGTAAAAAGTTGACCCGAAATGCTTAAGGAAGAAATACCCAAAATGCAAAAATGCAAAGAAGAGACTAGAAAATTTTGGCACCCTTCCTACTTAAGACCGAATATGTTGCCCCAAGCCCCTCTCTAGCCGAAATCCCCCCTAACACACACTCCCACTCACGGCCAACACCTTCACACACCCAACTCCCTTGATTCTCTCCCCTTTTCCCTCCCCACTTTGCTTTCCACCACCCATTCAAACTGTTTGACTCATTCTCCAACCTCCATGGCTGAGTTTGATCCCAACTCTTCTTCTTCCTCTTCTAAGTACAAAATAATAGCCACCAAAATACAGCTCGTGAGATTCGAAGTCCACTCGCCCATGCTTCCCTTGTGACGCCACACCACCTTGCCACTAGCTCCATTGTGTTAGCAAAACACATACAAATTCCCTTAAGCCTTGCTTCAAACAGCCCTCTCCACTAAAGGGAAAAGCCAAAATTTTCCTAGGGCCTGAACTCGAACCCGACCCTCCCTAAGACCCCAAAACACACCTAAATAACAAGCTAAACAAGCTCAACACATGCAATAGTGCAAAAATGCCAGACCCCTAATTTTTTAGGATGTTACAATTCTACCCCTTTAAAGGAATTTTGGCCTCGAAATTTACCTGATCAAAAAGAGATGAAGGTATGGCTGTCGTATTGCCTCCTCAGGCTCCTACGTGGCTTTCTCTGAACCATGATTACGCCACAGCACTTTGACTAATGGGACAGATTTTCTCCTCAGCACTTTAACATCACGATCCAAAATCTGCACCGGTTCCTCTTCAAAAGTCAGATCAGGTCTTACCTCAATTTCTTCCACAGCACTATATGAGAAGGATTTAAACGGTAGCATCTCAACATCGAAACGTGGAACACATTATGTATCCAGTTTAACTCAGGGGGCAGCTCAAGATGATATGTGACTGGTCTAACACGTTTTGACACTCGGTAAGGTCCGATGAACCTAGGGCTTAACTTGCCCTTCTATCCAAATCTCAGGATCTTTTTCCACGATGAGACCTTCAAGAAAACATAATCTCCCACCAAGTACTCGATTTCTTTACGCTTAAGATCTGCATACGACTTTTATCTATCAGAATCTTCTTTCAACTGACCCCGAATCAATTTCACCTTCTCCTCAGTTTTCAAAATCAATTCTGGACCCACCAATCGTCACTTACCTAATTCTGTCCAACAAGTAGGGGTACGGCACCTACGACCATATAACACCTCGTAGGGTGCCATCTGAATGCTGGATTGGTAGTTGTTGTTATAAGCAAATTCTTCTAACGATAAATAATCTTCCCAACTTCCCCTGAAGTCAATCACACTGCTCCTTAACATGTCTTCCAAAATCTGGATTACCCTTTCCGACTGACCATCAGTCTATGGATGAAACGCTGTGCTGAAATCCAACCTTGTACCCAGAGCCTCATGTAATACTCTCCAGAATCGAGATGTGAATCTAGGATCCCTGTCTGAGATGATAGACACTGGTACCCCATGTAGCCTCACAATTTCTACCACGTATAACTTGGCCAACTTCTGTAATGAGTAATCAGTGCGAACCAGTATGAAGTGGGTGGACTTAGTCAACCAGTCAACAATTACCCACACTGAATCTTTCTTAGTAGGCGTTAGGGGTAGCCCACTAAAAAAATCTATTTTTAGCCTCTCCTAATCCATAGTGGAATCTTAACAGGTTGTAGTAGTCTCGACGGTAGTTGATGCTCAGCCTTTACTTGCTGACATGTCAAACACTTGCTTACGAAGTCGGTAACCTCACGTTTCAGTCCTGGCCACCAGTACAGTTCACATAGATCTTGGTACATCTTGTTTCCACTGGGATGCATAGTGTATGGGCTACTATGCGTCTCTCGTAGAATCATCTGTCTTACCTCAGAGTCCTTCGACACACAAACTCTTCCCCGAAAACATAACACTCGTTCACTGTTTAGCCTAAAATCCACCATTTCTCCACTTTTCACCTGCTGAAAATGAGAACCAAATGACTCATCCAATAACTGCTTCTCTTTAATTTGATTAACCCAAGCCGGTTTCACTTGAAGTTCTACTGACAAACTACCATCCTCGAACAGACTGAGACGAGCAAACATTGCTCTCAAATTAGATACCACCTTACGACTTAGTGCGTCTGCCACCAAGTTGGCCTTTCCCGAATGGTATGCAATTGAGCAATCGTAGTCCTTCAACAACTCTATCCATCTCTGTTGCCTGAGATTTAACTCTTTTTTGGTAAGGAGATACTTAAGACTCTTATGGCCAGTGTAGATAATCGACTTTTCCCCACACAAGTAGTGTCTCCAAATCTTTAGTGCGAACACTACTGCAGCTAGTTCCAAGTCATGAGTGTGATAGTTCACCTCGTGCAGCCTAAATTGCCGAGATGCATACGTCACCACCTTCCCTTTTGCATCAGCACACAACCCAACCCTGTGTGCGACGTATCACAGTAGACAACGAATTCTTTCCTAGCCTCAGGCTGCATTAATACCGGTGCTTCAGTCAAAATCTTCTTCAATTTCTCAAAACTCTCTTGCTACTTATCAGTCCAAACAAACGGTACCCCTTTACACAATAACTTAGTTAGAGGTGCAGTAAGTAAAGAAAACCCCTCAACGAACCGCCTGTAGTAACCAGCCAAACCCAAAAAACTTCAGATCTCTAATACTGACTTTGGTGGCTTCCAATCCAATACAGCTTCAACCTTTTGAGGATCAACCCTAATCCCATCGATAGACACAACATGACCCAAAAATGTCACTTCCTTCAGCCAAAACTAGCACTTACTGAATTTGGCATAAAGTTGCTTTTCCCTCAATATCTGCAGAACAACTCGAAGATGTGAATCATGCTCCTCCTCAGTTCTTGAATACACCAGAATATCATCTATGAACACCACCACGAACCGATCAAGATAGGGTTGGAAGACCCTGTTCATCATATCCATGAAAGCCACTGGTGTATTCATTAATCCGGACGGCATAACCAAAAACTCGTAATGCCCATAACGAGTTTGTAATGCAGTCTTATGTATATCTTCCTCCTGGACCCTTAGCTGATGATATCCCAATATGAAATCTATTTTTGATAAAATCGAAGCTCCTTATAGCTGATCGAACAGATCGTCTACCCTTGGTAGCGAGTTTTTGTTCTTAATCGTTAGCTTGTTCAACTGACGATAGTCAATGCACATACGCATTGACCCATCCTTCTTCTTCACGAACAACACTGGTGCTCCCCACAGAGATACACTTGGTCTGATAAATCCTCGATCCAATAGCTCTTGGATATGAGCCTTTAGTTATATCAGCTCATTCGGTGCCATCCTATAAGGGGCAATAGACACCAGAGCCGTTATTGGTAACAACTCAATGCCAAATTCAACCTCGCAATTTAGAGGCAACCCCGAAAGCTCTTCAGAAAATACTCTGGGAATTCCTTGATGGTTCTGGCACTCTTAATAGGCAAACTCTCAGCATCAGTTGCGCTGACATAAGCTATGAATGCCTCACAACCTTTACGCACTAACTTCTCAGCCCTTAACACTGAGATTACATTGGACAGATAATCCCTTCTCTCTCCTATCACAATCACTTCCTCATCCTCTGAAGTCTTTAATATCATACGCTTAGCAGCGCAATCCAAGTTCACATGGTGTTTCACTAACCAATCCATGCCCAGTATAAGATCAAACTCGTCGAACACCAGTTCCATCAAATATGCCTGGAAGACAACCCCTTGAACTTCTAGAGCCACATTCATAAACAGCTTATTAACTACCACAGATTGTCCTAAAGGACTAATTACTGACATTTCTCTATCAGTAATTTCAAACTATATACCTAGAGTTCCAGACATAGTACAAGCAACATACGAGTGTGTAGACCCAATATCAATTAAATCTGTAAATGGCGCATCATGTATAAGAAACGTACTAGTTATGACGTCCGGTACATCTCCAACCTCTCGACACCTAGCAGCATAAACCAGTCTCAACTGCCTCACCTCTGTGCTACTCGCACTACCAGCACCTCTGCCCGGTGCTCGACGACCACGTCCTAACACATTTCCCCCTCTAGGCAGACCACGACCTCTCGGTGGCTGCTGACCACCTCTCCCTGGCTGCATGAATCTCTAACCTACTACCTGCATCCGAACAAGCTCCCGAGGACATTCTTTGAACTGATGATCCTTAGACCCACATCTAAAACACCCGCCAGTTCTTCTCTGGCACTCTCTTGAATGTAATTTCCCACACTTCACAAAAGGTTGCAACTGACCAAAAGCAACTGGAACCCCAACTCGAACTGGCCCATCTAACCTAGGCCTCTTATGAAATCCCTCTGAAGAACCTGACGACCCAAAATCTCTCTTATTCCTGCCCCTTTCCTTATCATAATCTTGTCTCCCAGAACATTTCACTTCTTCGGCAATCTTTACCTTCTCAATCAAAGTGGCAAAATTTCTTTCTCTCTGCGTAGTATCAGTACCTGCAGCTCATCTCGAAGACCATCGTCAAATCGCAAATAGCGTTCATAATCGGTCGCGACTATCCCCCGAGCATATCGACTCAAGCACAGAAACTTTGCCTCATACTCTGCTACGAATTTGTTCCCCTGAACCAAATTTAAAAATTCCTTCCTCTGGGTGTCCACATAACCGACCCTACATACTTTCCCTAGAAAGCCGCTTTGAAGAAATCCCAAGTCACCTGGTCAGCTGGTGTTCCTTCCCTTACTGTAAGCCACCACTGGTACAACTCATCACGCAATAGGGACATTGCTCCCTTTAGTTTCTGTTCTACTGTGCAGTCTAGATCATCCATGATCCACTCCACAGCCTCTATCCAATATTTCACTACATTCGGGGCTACACCAGAGATGCCCCTAAAGACTTTGACCCTGTTTGACCAGAGTCGCTCGAAAATAGATCCTCGGGCTACCGACCCTGTACTCGCTCCAGCAACCCACTCTAGAACCCGTAACATTTCTTGGGACAAAGCATCATCCCCTCTAGTTCGGTCCTGAGACCCCGTTTTAGTCACTGGCGACACTGGAGCCTCGCCTTCAAGCATATGCCCCGATGCTGAGGATCCAACCTTAGCATCCTGGCCTCTACCACTGCCCCGTGTACCTTTTCCACGTCCTCTTGTACTCATCTTGCTGAATCGAATTAATCTGTTTAAGAGTTTTATGCATCATCTTATTGTTCAAGCAATTATTGACAGATGTTTTATGAAAGAACAATAAAATGAGTATTTTTCGCAACTCGATTTTCCTAAAGTTTTAGTCTCTATAACCTCAGTTTCCATAACCAAGAGTTTGATATACTACTACTACCCCTAGTAGTTTTCACTACCGTCACTATAGCATATAACCAAAAATCAAAGAACTTACAGATTTGGTGCCGGAGACTCAGTGTACCATACTTCCAGTAATGCTATATTTTTTTCTAAACCATATTTCAAACAGATTTGGAAAAGTTTCAAACCCAATCCACAGCTGAGTTTTGTAACCTGGCTCTAATACCACTAAAATGTAACACGCCAAACCCGACCTAGACGTTATGGATTGATCTAGCATGTCACACCAAAGATAGTTGGAAAACTAAGTGATCGTTAAAAATGTTGCATATCTTTTGAAACTCCAAGTTTTGTTGTTTGTTTGTAAAAACACAATTTGCTTAATGCCCGTTTTTGTAAGGTTGTTATTATTTTAAAAAACTATTTTTGTTGTGAAAATCAAACTTGAATAGTTACGAAAATGTGATATTTTGAAAAACGATTATTAACATTTCAGGAAAACCCAGTATTTAAATGTTTAACGATTTCACAATAGCCAAAAAGAAAGTTTAGATAGGAAAATAAAATCCAATGGCCTTATTACAAAATATTAATCCCAAAATAAATAATCTTAAAATAAATAAAAAACTGGATTTACTAATATTCGTGAGAAATAACTCCGATGTATGGCCACCACTGAGTCCTCCGTAGCTCTAAATCCTCTAACGCTGGGGATTACCTACAAGGTTAAGGGAAAAGGGGGTGAGTTACGAGAACTTAGTGTGTAATCCCCTAAACGGCCACTATCTGGGCCTGAGCCCTTACAGTATCAATCTGGGCCTAAGCCCTATAGTCATGATAATGCAAACAATCAAATACAGCCCAAGCGAATCCAACCAATCACACCCCCGTACCAACCAATCGTCACTTGTGGGGATCAAGTCAACCCACCCCACCAAACACACCAATATTGCAGACAGGCTGCTAATCATGGTATTTGTGGCTCAGCCACCAGAATAATAGTATATATGTGGCATAGCCACTATAACAGTATGTGGCAGAGCCACCAGATACACTTCCTCCGATCATCAAACCCAACCCATGCAACATGATATAAATGCAAGGTATCAAGCGTATAAAAGTGTAAATAAAATCACATACACAATATTCAACCATAATCGAGGGTACAACGGCCATTTTCACCCCTATGAGATATTTTGATAATTTTACCTATTGAGGGTATTTCGGTAATTTACCCTCTAAGTGTATTTCGGTAATTTACCCTCCAGGGGTATTTCAATAATTTAGTCATTTAACGGCCTTTCTGGAGGCCTACTGCCGCCTCGAGCGACACGGGACTCCTTTTGGATCTCTACAGTGCCATTGGGCCAAAAATCTATTTCAAGCCCAAATAGGCCCACATGCTCGTGTGGCCCATTTAGCACAATTCCTGTCTCATTTTTGCAGACTTCACATTCGCATAAGTCATTCAAAATTTTTTATCAATTTGGCCCCTATGGGCCTATTAGCCTATTGGGCCCATTTATCTCGTTTCGCTCGATCAGGCTCGTTATGGCCTCAGTTTTGCTAGAGTTCTTGCAACACTCTCAACAACCTACCGCCATCATTCATGTCTCAGTTTACCACTACGAGTGCTCGCACGCTCGAGTGTTCACGGTTGTCAATTTTTTAGCTTTTCGACTTTCGACCGATTCACAGAGCAACAATGCATTCATTAAGATTGGTGTGAGATTACACACCTGTACGGATTATGAATCACATTACTCTTCGAAGCACCTAAGAACAATAATTGTCTATCAGTTAGTCTTCCCATTCGTAAATCCCAAACTTTGAATACTTAAAATTATTGGCTTAGCTTACCAACGAATAACAGACTCCCCTCTATGGAGAGTATTCGGTCCACCTCCTATTGATCAAAGATCCACGTTCCTAATGAAAAGATCGTGTTAGAAAGTTTTTCAAGATATTCGGCCCTAATGAACTCAACAAGATAAGAGAAGCTTCCACCCCTAGTCGGCCATGCCCCCAACTTACCAACAGATGGGAAAGATCACGAAGTAGGTTGGACCAAAAAGATACGAGTTTACACCTTAGAGGATTCGGCCCTCACCACAACAAGAGGGATTTGAAATAGAAGCGAGTGAGCAGATTCGCCCTAGTCAAAAGGGTGAGAGTTTCGGCTTTGGTAAAGAGAAAAGAGAGAGAAGAATAAAAAGAAAAAAAGAGGAAAAGAAACATTACCATGTAACCACAGAAGAACCGAATAGATAAGGTAGATTTGGCAGACAAACTTCAAGAAAAGCCGAGATCAAGTTTAGATCGGGTAAAAGGGAAGATTGATGAATAGCCGATAGTTTTTATCCAAGCAATACTAGGGAAGTTCGTATAATTAGAATCAAACTTTAAATACTTGTATTTATTTGAAATACGAGTGCCTTATTGATATAGATTGATGATTACTGAACCCCGTTTGAACCGTATGAATTCGTAGGATACGAGTGACATGTCACTAGGGTTACCGTTTTGGTCGAGCTCCTACATTTGTTGCGGACTCACTAGAGCTCGTATGAGCTTACCGATATATCAACTCGTAAGAGCTTACTATTTTTAGCTCATTAGAGCTTACCGTTTCAGCTCAATAGAGCTTACTGTCCATCAGCTCAAGAGGAGCTTACTGATCATAGCTTGAAAGAGCAAAAATGATAAAGAATTGACGGATTACTGATGAATATAACTCGAGTATCCTTTGAAGTTCTAAAGGGTTCAACGGGCATAAATACTATTTATGTAGATGAGTACTGTTATTGAATGAATTATTGATTATATGATTGAGAGTGAAATGTTGAATATAATGTACATGATATATAATTTTGGTATGATTCAATGTATTGAGTATTGTGATTGAGATAATGGATAATTACATGTATTTATGTTACTAACTTGATGAATGCTTGTGTTAGGCATTTGGAAATTTAATTGAGTTTACATTACTTGTTGTCTTGATTATGTAAGAATGTTAAGTTTAATTGTTAAGTTTAATTCTAAATTATACAGGCTTACTAAGCTATAAAGCTTACTCTATTTCTTTTCCGTGTATTATAGAGGTTTGAAAGCTCGCTCGATTTGATAAAGTTGGAGTTACGCATCACACTATCCAGTTGCCGATTGGTACTTTTGTATTTGTGGATATATGTAAATATGGAATGTATAGGCTAGTTATAAGATGATAGTTATGGTTACTTGAACTAGTAATTTTGGTACATGTTATGGTATATGTTTAAGCCATGTGATTTGGCTTAATTTGGTATAATGTTTTGGTTATGTATGAGTTTATAAATATGGTATGTTTTGGCAAGTAGTAGATGGAATGGAAATATACAATTGATGACTTGATTTGAATTAGTCACATGAATGGAAAATGCATGATATTATTTAGGTATTTGAATGCTATGTTGAAATGGTATAAAATGTGTTTGAAATGTCATAGATTGGCTGCCAATTGAGTTGTGAAATGTTACAATTTATGCTTGTATATGCAAGTAAAAATAGGGTGGAAAATTGGCTATACAAATGGCCTATTCTTGTCCACACAGGCAGAGACATGGGCGTGTGTCTCAACCATGCCCGTGCCTCAACCGTGTGCGACACACGGCCATGTTGCACAGCTGTGTGTCCCCTGGTGTTGAAATTAAAATAAAGTCAGTATGCTCCACACGGCATCACACACGTGCCTGTGATTGATCGTGTGTCACAAGTTAGTATACCCCCTAAATGGCACACGACCTAGCACACGGCGTGTGACTTGGCCGTGTTGCATAAGTCAGTATACCCTACAGGTTTGGCACGACCTAGTACACAGCGTGGAACACAGGCGTGTATGGCCATTTCGAAGGACACACAGGCTAGACACATGGGCGTGTTGTAACACCACAAACCCGGCCCAGATGTTATGGCCGAATCTAGCGGCGTCACATTGAAGGGTGAATCGTAAAATCTAAAGTTGATGTAAAACCTTCAAGTCTTTTGAGGAGTTCTTAGTTTAAAACATTTGTCAGTGATAACTTAACGTTATGTTCAAATTCTTTTGGTATATTAGGGTTTGATTAAAAACTTTATGTAGGAATCTTTAAACTTGTTACTGAAACTTTCAAAATACAGCGGAAGCTTTTCTTTGAAAAGGTTTGTGTACTTACGATTGGTTTGTAAAAAGTTGTTTTTTTAAAAAAAATCGAGGCCTAAAACTATCAGTTATGCAATCAACATAATTAAATCCCAAAATTTAAAACACAACCATAGAAAGGCCTTATTACAACAAAACCCAAATTAAAACAAACATAATTAAAAATAAAGTAAATTAAAAACACGAAAATGTAACTATTCATAGTGTGGCCACCTCCGAGTCCCCCAGTATATTGAACCGTCTCACTAGGGATTACCTAGAAAATTAAAAAGAGGGGTGAGTTTGCGAAAACTCAGTGTGTACAACCCCAACAATCAAATAACATACATCATATCTATCTGGGCCTAAGCCCATTATAGTAACAGTGGCAATTGGGCCTTAGCCCCCATCAGCCTCGGTTGGGCCTGAGCCCATATCAAATGAAACATATCACATCTATCTAGGCTAAGCCCATATCAATATCAGAATCAGTATATGCAATGCATAAATACCCAAACCAACCCTACACTCCATCTTCTGTCCAGCCCTACACTCCATTGGGGATTAAATCGACCCACCCATCCTTACACTCCTTATGTAGCACCGGTTGCGACACTAAGTAATATTGCGGCAGAGCTGCCAATCATATAATCAGCTTAAAGCCATCGGTGGGTCCACAGTCATCTCGTGTGACCCGTGCGACCCTTACATATCAATCACTTCCTCTAACACAAGATCCCATCCCTATGTAACCAAATATCACATATGAATGCGAACATATCATCAAATGGCATACAAGATCAGTTATGTATCATATAGGGGTATTTTAGACATTTTGCCCTTCAGGGGATACGGTCATTTTTACATTGGGGTCCAAGTATGTGTATCAACTTATCCATAGGTCCACAGTTGATCCACACGACTTGTCCAACCTTTAGCAATCAAAAGGTATAGTTGGGCCCAAAGCCAAAAGTACGGCCCAAGTGTGGTCCACATGCTCGTGTGGCCCACTAAGCCCAAAACTGCCCTTAGCCATGTGAACGACATGGTCGAGCTCATTATTTCACATAAGTTCATGAAGTTGGCCCTTATGGGACCCGCGATCCCATTAGGCCCACACGACCTATTTTGGCCTATTTGACCCAAAAGCGGCCCAAGACCATGAAACCGCTCATGGTGGCCTCCATCATTGTATCGACTTTCCCACACGAGCATTTGTGTGCTCGTATGGTAACTATTGTCGTATTTTTAGCTTTTCGGCATTTGTCGATCTACAATTGGAGTGGTGTGTGTGCACACCTTGATTCAAGCGTTTGAATCCGTAGCATCGAACCTACAACATTTAAGACTAACAGTTAGCCATTCAATCAGTACAATTATCCTCCTTTTCCAAAAGCCAAAACCACACCATCACTTACTTTAATTGACCAAGCTTTATTAAATCCTCACTAATCATTAGCAACGATTAACTCCTTGTCGAGATCTGCTTTACCCAAAAAACCTTATTATCAAAGATTGCATAATATGTGGTTTACAACCACATTTTATAACCTTTAATACTATCAAAAGCATTCGGCCTCAACTAAAAAGTAAGGCAAGAACACTTACTATGATAAAAAACTAAGAGTAGGCTTTCAACTGCCTCTGAACACGTGCCTCCTTTTACTCCTTGAGAACACCTATGTACACCCAACATCACACTTTGAGAAAGAGTGAAGGTTCGGCCAAAAGAAAGAAAGCCGGAGTAGAAACATGGCGACCTTATTAACCAAGAACCACTTAAAAAGAATCAAGAATACTTACACACACTTCGGCTACAAGGAGTAGAAAATGAAAGTGCAACCTGAACAATCGAAACAAATCCCCAAGTTGAGCCCTTTTGTTTAAGGAATGAATGCTAGTAATTGGAAGAAGAGAGTGTGTGAGAGAATCGGCCTAGTCAAAGAAAATAGATGAGAAACACAGTAAAAAGGTTCAATTATGGCACAAACCGATTAAAGAAGAGGATAGTAGAGATGAAGAAAAAAATAATATTCGGCACAAGGAAGAAGCAAAGAGAGGTAGGTGTAATCGACTCTCAAATATGCAAAACTAGACACAGACCGAAAAGGGAAAACAAAAGACTCACAAAAACTGAAAAGTTAACCAAATTCCCCCTTACTAAAATTCTATGCATACCTAGTGTCCCATTTCGGCTCCAACTTCCCAACAACTCAATCCCATTGATTTTCTCCCCTTATCACTCCATCACCCACTCATTAAATCACTCTTTTGACCGATTCAAACTCTCTCTCCACCAGAGTTCCATTCCAACTCAACTACTAGCTCAACAAAGGAGTAAAATAAATGCTCCTTTGAGTACAGAGTGACTCAAACCTAGTCCCCCTTTAGACAAAGAACATGCCACCTTCCACTACACCCCAGGCGGCCCTTGTGTCATATTTTACCCATCAAAAATAAGAAGCATACAACCTAGAGTCAGGGTTCCCCTAGTGCTAAAAACAAAAATTTCCCATATGTCTAGGCTTGAACCCAAGAATTCATAGAAACCTCCAAACACTCCAAAATCACTAATCCAGTAGTGCTAAAATGAATTTCATGCCATAACACATAGAATTTAAAAGCTCAAATTTTTGGGGCGTTACAACTCTACCCCTAAAAGAAAATTTGACTTCAAAATTTACCTGGTTAGAAAAGGTGAGGGTAATGCTATCGCATCGCCTCCTCTAATTCCCACGTTGCTTCCTCTAAACCATGATTACGCTATAACACTTTCACCAGTGGGACTGACTTTTTACGCAGGACGTTAACATCACGATCCACATCTGCACTGGCTCCTCCTTGAAGGTCAGATCAGGTCTAATTTGGTCTCCTCAACTGGCACAATATGGGAAGGGTCAAAAAGGTACCGCCTTAGCATAGAAACATGGAACGCATCATTGATTTGGTTCAATTCTGGAGGCAATTCAAGCTGATAGACAACCAGCCCTATACGCTTCAGTATACGGTATGGCCCAATAAATCTAGGGCTTAACTTACCCTTACGACCAAACATTAGTACCTTCTTCCATGGGGAGACCTTAAGGAACATAAAGTCCCCCACAAAGTACTCAATCTCTCGGTGTTTAAGATCGGTATATGACTTCTGACTTGACTTGCTAGCATGTTAAACACTTACTCACGAACTCAGTAACCTCACGCTTAAGTCCCGGCCACCAGTAAAGTTCACGGAGATCTCGATATGCGCTTCCCACAATATAGATTGTCTTAAATCAGTATCCCTTGCTATACAAACTCTCCTAATGAAACACAGTACCCCTTCACTATTCAATCCAAAGTCTGAAGTTTCCCACTCTCAACTTATCGAAATCGAGGACCCAAAGTCTCATTTAACAACTGTTTATCTTTAATCTGCTCAATCCACAAGGCTTAACTTGAATCTCAGCTAGCAGACTACCATCGTCAAACAAACTCAAGCGGGTGAACATAGCTCTTAAATCAGACATAGCCTTACGGCTTAGTGTGTCGGCTACAACATTCGCTTTACCGGGGTGAAATTCAATCGAGCAATCATAATCTTTAAGCAACTTGATCCATCTACGCTGCCTAAGGTTCAACTTCTTCTGAGTAAGGAGGTATTTAAAACTTTTATGGTCTGTATAAATTATGCACTTTTCTCCATATAGGTAATGTCTCCAAATTTTTTAGTGCAAATACCGCAGCCAATTCCAAGTCATGGGTTGGGTAATTTTCCTCGTGAGTCTTAAGTTGGCGTGACGCATACGCAACTACTTTACCCTCCTGTATCAATACCCAAACCAATGTATGAAGCATCATTGTAGACCATAAACTCTTTTCTAGGCTTTAGTTGGATCAAGACAGGGGCCTCCGTCATAACCTTCTTAAGTTTCTCAAAGCATTCTTGCTACTTATCAGTCCACTTAAACGGTACCCCTTTACACAGTAACTTAGTCAAAAGAGCAATTATCAATGAAAAACCTTCAAAAAATCGTCTATAATACCCTACCAGATCCAAAAAACTTCGAATCTCGAACACTATCTTAGGTGGTTTCCAATCTAAAATAGCTTCAATTTTTCGAGGATCAACCCTAATCCCCTCAGTCGAAACCACATGACCCAGAAAAGTAACTTACCCTAATCAGAACTCGCACTTGCTAAATTTGGCATACAATTGCTTTTCCCTTAAAATCTGTAGAACAACACAGAGGTGTGCATCATGCTTATCTTCAGTTCTCGAATACACCAGGATATCATCTATAAATACTACCACGAACCGATCTAGATAGGTTTGGAACACTCGATTCATGAGGTCTATGAAAGCGGCTGGTGCATTCGTTAGCCCAAACGACATCACCAGAAAATCTTAGTGACCATAACAAGTTCTAAATGCTATCTTGTAGACATCCTCCTCCTTAACCCTTAGTTGATGGTACCCTAAATAGATATCAATTTTTGAGAAAACCACGACTCCTCGGAACTGATCAAAAATATCGTCTATCCTCAGCAGTGGGTACTTGTTCTTGATGGTCAACTTATTAAATTGTCGATAGTCAATACACATTCGCATAGACCCATCCTTCTTTTTCAAAAATAACACTGGTGCTCCCCACGGAGACACACTCAGTCGAATGAATCCTCAGTCCAGTAACTCTTAAATTTGGGCTTTAAGTTCCACCAGCTCCTTCGGTGCCATTCTGTAAAGGCGATGGACATCGGAGCTATACCAAGTAAAAGTTTGATTCTAAACGCAACTTCTTGATTGGGAGGTAACCCAGGTAGCTCATTGGGAAAGACATCCAAAATTCTTTAACTGTTCTCAAATCCTTGACAGTAGGATTTAGAATCTAAATTACTAATGTAGGCTAAATACGCCTCGCAGCCCTGGCGAACCAACTTCTCGGCCCTTAATACAGAAATTACATTCGATAAATAATCCCGACGTTCCCTGATCACCACTACCTCCTCATCCTCTACAGTTCTCAATACCATACATTTTGCAGCACAATCCAGAGTTGCGTGGTGTTTCACCAGCCAATCCATGCCCAAGATTAAATCATATTCGCCAAAAGGCAATTCCATCAAATTTTCCAAAAAGGTGACCCCTTGGACAACTAAATGCACATCCCTAAATAGCTTATTCACTTTCATTGACTTCCCTAGAGGGCTTAACACAGTGACTTCATTTACAACAATTTCAAACATAACACCCAAAGTCTCAGTCATAGTGCATGCAATGTACGAATGAGTAGATCGAATGTCAATCAGTGCTGTAAGGTACTTCATGAATAAAAAACGTACCGGTTATCACATCTGGGGAGTCTCCTTCCTCTCGACAACGAGCAGCATAGATCAGGGCTAGCTGCCTCACCTCGGAATGTCTTGTACCATTGCCCGATGCTCCACAGCCACGTCCCAAACCATTTCCACCTTTGGCCTGACCCCGGCCTCTAGGCGGTTGCACATTACCCCTACCAATATCTTGCATCTGATCTGGTCTTCTGGGACATTCCCTAATACGGTGCTCCATGGAACCACAACTCAGAAGGCTCCCATCCTCCTCCAGCACTCACCCACATTGCCTTTCCACAAACAACACAAGGTGGTAACCCAGTAGTAGCAATGGAGAGCCCAGGTCTGATTGGCCTATCCACTTTGGCCCTTTTCTTAGGCCGTTGCATGAAATCAGAAGGCTTTGAATCCCTTTTATTTTTTCCCCTTTCTCTTTCCCGATTTAGGCGCTTAGTACGCTTCACATCCTCAACGATTTTTGCTTTTTCCACCAATGCTGCAAAATCTCGCTCCCTTTGTGGAGCTATCAATACCCAAAGACTATCTCTGAGGCCGTCTTCAAACTGCTCGCTACATTCATAATCTATCGCCACCATCCTTTTAGCATATCGACTAAGTCTTAGGAACTCTGCCTCGTACTCTGCCACAGACATATTCCTCTGAGTTAAATTCAAGAATTCTCTCCTCCGGGCATCCACATAACTTGCGACCACATATTTCCCCTGGAACGTAGATTTGAAGAATTCCTAAGTTACCCGGTCAGGTTGAGTACCTTCTTTCACGGTAAGCCACCACTGGTAGGCTTCCTCTCGTAGCAACGACATCGTACCTTTTAGTTTTATTCGAAAATGCAGTCAAGATCATCCATTATTCTTTCTGTGGCCTCCAACCAATATCCGATCACATTAGGAGCTACTCTCGCAATGCCCTTGAAGATCTTAGCTCCATTCGATCAGAGTCACTCTAAAATCGACCCACGACTCCCAATACCAGTGTTGGGCCCAACGACCTTTCTAGAATCCTTAACATTGCCTGGGACAATGCGTCGTCCCCAACTACTCGATCGTGTGACCCATTCTTAGTCATAGGTGAGGTCGGCGTCGCATTGGTTTCTAAATTAGGCAAATGATCAGATGTTGAGGACTCGCCCAAGCACCTCTACAGCCTCTGTCGTGACCTTTTGTACCCCTTCCACGAGTACCACTAGTGCTGATTTTCACTTTGCGTATTATTTGAATTAAAAATTTTATGCAAATTGGTTACAATTTCAGTAATTAAAGCAGATGTTTTATGAGAGTAGTAGTTTAAGAGTTGTTTTCACAATCATAAGCTTACTATAGTTTTAGTTTCCTACTAATTTTAGTTTACTCTAACTAAAGAGTCTTAGTATAGCCTGTTTTCTAAAGTAATCCCAGTAGTATCCACAATATAACCATTTAAAACAGATTTCAGTATAGAAGACTTGGTTCAATGCCGGAGACTCGGTGTGCCACACAGTAAAATCCTTCAAAATGCTTTGTTTCATTTGTAAACAACTTTAAAATAAAAAACTAAAGCACATTTCATAGCTCAAGTTTTGAAACCTCACTCTGATACCACTAAATGTAACACCCCAAACTCGGCCCAGACTTTATGGCTGAATCTGGCGGCGTCACATTGAAGGGTGAATCGTAAAATCTAAAGTTGATGTAAAACCTTGAAGTCTTTTGAAGAGTTCTTAGTTTAAAACATTTGCCAGTGATAACTTAATGTTATGTTCAAATTCTTTTGGTATATTAGGGTTTGATTAAAAACTATATGTAGGAATCTTTAAACTTGTTACTTAAACTTCCAAAATACAGCGGAAGCTTTTCTTTGAAAAGGTTTGTGTACTTACGATTGGTTTGTAAAATGTTGTTTTTATTTTTAAAAAAGCCGAGGCCTAAAACTAGCAGTTATGCAATCAACACAATTAAATCCCAAAATTTAAAACACAACCAGAGAAAAGGCATTATTACAACAAAACCCAAATTAAGACAAACATAATTAAAAATAAAGTAAATTAAAAACACAGAAATGCGATTGTTCGTACTATGGCCACCTCTGAGTCCCCCAGTACGTTGAACCGTCTCACTAAGGATTACCTAAAAAATTAAAAAGAGGGGTGAGTTTGCGAAAACTCAGTGTGTACAGCCCCAACAATCAAATAACATACATCACATCTATCTAGGCCTAAGCCCATTATAGTAATAGTGGCAATTGGGCCTTAGCCCCCATCGGCCTCGGTTGGGCCTGAGCGCATATCAAATGACACATATCACATCTATCTGGGCCTAAGCCCATCTCAATTTTAGAATCAGTATATGCAATGCATAAATACCCAAACCAACCCTGCACTCCGTCTTCTGTCCAACCCAACACTCCTGTGGGGATTAAATCGACCCACCCATCCCTACACTCCCTATTTAGCACTGGTTTCGGCACGAACCAATATTGCAATAGAGCTGCCAATCACATAATCGGCTTAAAGCCATCGGTGGGTCCACAGCTGTCTCGCCTGACCCGTGCGACCCTCACATATCAATCACTTCCTCCAATACAAGGTCCCATCCCATGCAACAAAATATCATATATGAATGCAAACATATCATTAAATGGCATACAAGATCAGTCATGTATCATATAGAGGTATTTTAGACACTTTTCCCTTCAGGGGCATAAGAGTCATTTCTCACATTAGGGTCCAAGTATGTGTATCAACTCATCCATAGGTCCACAGTCGATCCGCACGACTTGTCCAACCTTTAGCAATCAAAAGGTATAGTTGGACCCATAGCCCAAAGTATGGCCCAAGTAGGGCCCACACGCTCGTGTGGCCCGCTAAGCCCAAAACTGCCTTTAGCCTTGTGAACGACATGGTTGAGCTCATTATTTCACATAAGTTCATGAAGTTGGCCCTTGTGGGGACCCGCGAGCCCATTGGGCCCATACGGCCTATTTCGTCCCATTTGACCCAAAAGCGGCCCAAGATCATGATACCGCTCATGATGGCCTCTATCATTGTATCGACTTTCCCACACGAGCGTTCGTGCACTCGTATGGTAACCGTTGTCATATTTTTGACTTTTTGACATTTTGGCCTTTCATCATTTCGACATTTGTCGATCTACAATTGGAGTGGTGTGTGTGCACACCTTGATTACGAAGTGCGTTTTGAATCCCTAGCACCGAACCTACAACATTCAAGACTAGCAGTTAGCCATTCAATCAGTACAATTATCCACCTTTTCCAAAAGTCGAAACCACACCATCACTTATTTTAATCGATCGAGCTTTATTAAATCCTCACTAATTGTTAGCAACGATTAACTTCTTCTTGAGATCTGCGTTACCCAAAACTTATTAACAAAGATTGCATAATATGTGGTTTACAACCACATTTGATAACCTTTAATACTATCAAAAGCATTTGGCCTCAACTAAAAAGTTAGGGAAGAATACTTACTATGATAAAAAACAGAGAGTAGGCTTTCAACTGCCTCTAAAGCCCTTTTTACTCCTTGAGAACACCTATGTACACCCAACATCGCACTTTGAGAAAGAGTGAAGGTTTGACCAAAAAAAAGAGAGCCGGAGTAGAAACATGGCGACCTTATTAACCAAGAACCACTTAAAAAGAGTCAAGAATACTTACACACACTTCGGCTACAAGGAGTAGAAAATGAAAGTGCAACCCGAACAATCGAAACAAATCCCCAAGTCAAACCCTTTTGTTTAAGGAATGAATGCTAGCAATTGGAAGAAGAGAGTGTGTGAGAGAATCAGCCTAGTAAAAGAAAATAGATGAGAAACACAGTAAAAAGGTTCGGTTATGGCACAAACCGATTGAAGAAGAAGATAGTAGAGGTGAAAAAAATAATATTCGACACAAGGAAGAAGCAAAGAGAGGGAGGTGTAATCGGCTCTCAAATATGCAAAGCTAGACATAGACCGAAAAGGGAAAACAAAAGACTCACGAAAATAAAAAAGTGAACCCAATTTCCCTCTTGTCGAAATTCTATGCATACCTAGTGTCCCATTTCGGCTCCAACTTCCCAACAACTCAATTCCCTTGATTTCTCCCCTTATCACTCTATCATCCACTCCTTAAATCACTCCCTTGATCGATTCAAACTCTCTCTCCACCAGAGTTCCATTCCAACTCAACTACTAACTAAGTAAAGGAGTAAAATAAATGCTCCTTTGAGCAGGAAGTGACTCGAACCTAGTCCTCCTTTAGACAGAGAACATGCCACCTTCCACTACACCCCAGGCACCCCTTATGTCATATTTTACCCATCAAAAATAAGAAGCATACAGCCTAGAGTCAGGGTTCCCCTAGTGCCAGAAACAAAAATTTCCCATATGTCTAGGCTTGAACCCAGGACTTCATAGAAACCTCCAAACACTCTAAAATCACTAACCCAGCAGTGCTAACATGCATTTCATGCCACAACACACAGAATTTAAAAGCTCAAATTTTTTGGGCGTTACACGTGTGGTCAGCCGTGTGACCCAAGTCAGCATGTATGCCCCATTTCCACACGGCCTGAGACATGAGCGTGTCTAGAGCCATGTGAGGCACACGGCCTGTTCACACGGGCATGTGACCCCTGTATAGATGAAAAATTTCTAAGTATTCCAAAAAAATTTATGATATCGGTTTAGTCCCAAACCACTTCTAAAGCATGTTTCAGGCCTCGTAGGCTCTTATAAGGGACAATATGATTTTTTTGAATGGTATTTGAGTATGAATGCATAGATGTATGAGCATTGTATGTTAAATGATGTGTAATGATCAGTAATACCTCATAACCCTACTCCGACTGTGGATACGGGTTAGGGGTGTTACAGCGACACCTCCAATAGTTTGGAAGAATGGTGACACCCTTCAGTGGTATCGCTATATCCTTTTTGGGTATCTGATATCCACCCTTCAAAGGAGATCCTAAGGCTGGACACTACCTGAGGAGTCATGATATCCACTTTTGGGTATCGTGACACCGCTTTCGTCATGGGGACAAACTTGGTGAAAAAGGGTAGTCTTTGTCCACCCAGTCCACCAATCACCTAAGGCCCATGTAGGGGCATTTTTGGTAACGAAAAAAAATTAGATGATAGCTTAAAACAACCAAAATTGGCTAAGGATGAGAGACACATTAGCTTAGTTTTAGGTTTAGTTTTCTCTAGGCTTTCTTTTAGCTTTTCTGTACTTTTTCTAGGGTTTTCATTTTCTCTTTTTCTTCCTTAGTTTAAAGGTTTTTTTTTTTTTTTTGCATATACTTGTTCTTGATGTTCTTAATGTTAGTTAAGTTAGTTATCATTGTAGCTTAAGTTTATTTACACTTTAAGCTTTAGTTTAATATATTTCAATTTCTTTTACTCTAAATCTGTTAAAGCTTCCTCTAATTTTTATTGCTTTAAATTTTCTTGTTAAATGCGTTTAGTTTCATGTTATTTCAATTCTCTTGCATAAAATTCCAACTTTCATATTTTTCTTAAGTCTTACTTTCATGGCTATTTTTTTTATTTCTACGTTAATATCTTTTATTTTCAACATGAGTAGCTAAACCTCAAAAAGGGGTTGGGTGGTGAAGATATGGGTAAGCTTATTTCTGGACCAATTAATAAATAGTAATAAATTGGACTAAATCAAATAGACCTAAAAACTTAGGAAGTGACACCCCTAAGAGAATATCGAGACAAGTGAGACTGGAAGGCAATCTTATTGCGCACCCGTTCATTAGTCCTGGATTAACAGGTGAGGTTAAAAGATAGATCAGAGCTAAGTTGTTTAAGTCAGAAAAATTGAAATCAAAAGATAAAATGGAGTGACTTAGTAATTTAAGCAATTTAAGTTCCTTTTTCGAGAATTGGTGAACAACTAAGTCATCCAACCACCGTTAATCATTTATTTGGTTAAATCCTCAATTTTATCTTCTTTTCAATTTAGTCCCTAGATTAGTGTATTTAATTTTCTTACAAAATTTCCTTGTTATGATTTGTCATACTATAAATCAAATTAGTAGCCGCTTAGGCTTTCTATTTTATGCTAGTTATCACTCAATTGCCATCTCCTTTGGGTTCGATCATTGGAACACTCTAATGTTCCATTGTAACACTATAAATATTACAACTGACTTGTACGCTTGTAGTAAAACTAAACTTCAAAAATTGTCTTATAAATTTTTTGTTTTATTCGTACATATGCGATGCCGGTCAAATTGTTGGCACTACTACCGGGGAAATGGTGTAAGATTGAGTAATTATTGGTGTACACTTTTAGGTAGAGCTAAGTAGCCAAAGTAGGATTTATAGATATAACCTTGCTTTTTATTTTTTTATTGTAATTTTTAGTTAATTTTCTTCACTCTTTCGTGCTTGTAGGAGGCGTTGTATGACTCGAACAGGTAATGGTGTCTTACCATTTGAGCAAGAACCAAAATGTATCATCACACACATGAGGAGGGCACAACATTCTAAGGACACTCCACCTCCACAAAGAGAGTAACCTATCGAGAATCTGCAAGGAGAGATTCAACAACCACCACACCTACCCTTGGAGCAACGAACTTTGCGTGAATACGCAATGCCCAACTTAGATGCAGTTTGAGGTAGCATTAAGATTAATGCTAACAACTTCGAAATCAAATTGACCATGATCCAATGATATAATTGAACCTTCAATTTCGAGGGTCAATGAATGATGATCCACATAAACACCTTAAATGGTTTCTAACCATTTGTGATACTTTCAAGTATAATTGGGTATCCGATAATGCTATCCAAATGATCCAAATGATACTTTCTCTCTTACTGATGATGTTTCTATGTAGTTAGATTCACAACCAATGGATTCCATCAACATTTGGGATGAGCTAGAGAGCAAATTTTTGGCAAAGTACTTTCCCTTAAGCAAGACCATGAAACTTCGAATGGAATTACCAATTTTTGACAATTGGAAAGACAATCATTATATGAGGCATGAGAGCACTTTAATTTAATGTTGCGCAAGTGTCCATATCATTATTTACAAGATTGGGTGCAACTTCATGTCTTCTATAATGGACTTGACGGAAACTTACGCTCTAGTCTTGATTGAACACTATTGGTAGCAAAGGACAAGTACCAACAAATCCTCGAAAGGCTTAATCAATTGAAAATGAGTTCGGCCAAGGCGCAAGTCCAAAACCAAACAAATCAAACCCATTTTAATGCGAAGTACGATGATGAGAGTAACTATATAGAGGTTACCTATGTAGGGAATAAAGGATATAACCTTTACTCTAACAACTATAACACGGGATGGCGTGACCATCCTAACCTTAAGTGGCGTGGTCAATTAGACTAAGTCTTGCAATTGTTACAAAAAAACTTAGCCTCTAGTATACCTAGTACCAAACCTAACCTAAAGAGGTAAAAGAAGGAACATGCCGAGGCAATCACCCTTAGATCTGAGGTTGTGGTTAAGGAAACTATCTAACCAAATTGTGGGAAAAAGAAAGTTAGTGAGAAGGACCAGAAGACTCGCGCTCCTAGTGTTGGAGATGAGGTGGTAGAGAATGAAGGACTTGAGAGTGAACCCAAAAAAATTAAAATTGAGGATAGATCTTTTCAACCACCACACTCGAACTTTAACACCCCTTACCCATGTCTAACGCCAGGACAAGATATGGGACATTATTGTACTTATTCTTACTTAAACATGTATTATCGGGCTATAAAATTTCGTTCCAACTTAAAACTTTTCATTTTTAACCATAATGTGAATATATTGGGCCTACGAGGCCTTAAACTTACTTCCAAAAGAATCTGGAGTTTAGCTGAAAACTTTTACTCCTTTTGAAATTTTTTGTCTAGACAAGAGCCACACGCCCGTGTTGTCCAAGGGACACGTCCGTGTGCCCCTGAGACATGCCGTGATCTTCACCCGTGGTCAACACTGACTTATTTCACACGACTGAGCACATGTACGTGTCTATAGCCTGTGTCCTTCACACGACCTAGACACGCCCGTGTCTCCTGCCCTTGGAGCTTGTTTATGGTGTCATCAATCCCTAATTAGCACACGGTCCAGGCACGCGCGTGTATTGGCTTGTGTGACAAATCGTATTCTCGTAAATTAGTGCAGGGGACACACGGCCTATTAACACACCAATGGGGCTGGCCGTGTGTCACACACGCCCGTGTGTCTACCCGTGTCGACAATTTGAGGCTATTTACCAAGTCAATTGCCACCCTGAAACATGATCATGTGTATAATAACACCAACAACACAATTACTCCATCAATTGCATAAACTTCACCATCATTATAGGTATGAAACTTAATAAATATTGACAAATTTATAATGGCCATAATCAAAAGAATGCATAACCTTAATAGCTAATTATTTTCTCTCAATATGACATAACTCAAAATTATCAAGCTCCTATACATGCCATTCTCAATCTAAATCAAATTTGTAATACCAAAATAGTGGTTGATAGTGTGATCCGAGCTCCGACGTTCTTTGATCCTCAAATTTAGCTTGGCGATACTATAAGGAAAAAGGAAAAAAAGAGAAGTAAGCATATAGCTTTTTAAGTTTGCATGAAATTTATATAACAACATAATTGTTCATAATAAACTCATCCATCATGAACAAGAACAACATAAATCTCAAGTGCTTGAACTTACTTACTCGTACTTACTCTTACTCATCACATTTTACATAATAATTTCATGCTTGTATTTTTAATCATAGTACCTCTATCACTTAGTCACATAGATTAGCACTTTCGTTAATGTAAGCATGAACTCATATCGTCATCTTTCTTGAATTAAATAAACTCTTTATCAACCTTGAATAACTTAGTTTATTACTATCTTTACTTCCTTAGCTTTCATATTACCTCTTTTGTACTTGGCTCTTTTTCCCGTTGAATTACTCAGAATACCAGAGGATACTCAATATCATCAAACATGTATCTCGATGCGAAAGCCATATCCTAGATATGGTCTTACATGGGATCGCTTCATGATGCCGATGCCATATCCCAGATATGGTCTTACGAAATTTTTAACTTGATGTCGATGCTATGTCCCAGACATGGTCTTACACGAGATCTTCCTTTTATGCTGAAGCCATATCCCAAACATGGTCTTACACGAGATCTTCCTTGTATGGTGTCGACGCCATGTCCTAGACATGGTATTTCACGAGACCTTCCTTAAATAGTGTCGATGCCATGTCCCAAACATGGTCTTACGCGAGACTTTCCATATTCGATGCTGATACCATATCCCAGACATGGTCTTATACAGGATCTATGTTCGATGCGAATGCCATGTCCCAGACATGGTCTTACACGTGCTTTCCTTATCTCATGTTATGATACTAGTATCCTCGTTATTCCGAATCTTCAACCGGAACTTTCACTTACATGTTCTCGATCTCTTTCTCATCAAGGTATCATAAATTAACTTCATGGAATTTATATACATTTCTCATAAAATAAAATAATTACAAGTATAATAACATTGTATAACTTTAATTTCATACAAACTTACCTCGGTACTCTAAAATATGTGTTGATGTGCAATTTAGTCCATCTCTTTATTCATGCCTCGGTTTCGGTCCAGGCTTCGTGTTTCTTGATCTATGATAACAATTTAACTTGTTTAATACTTACATTGACTAAATTGACTCATTTTTCATACTTTGGCAAAAATTACATTTTTTCCCCTAAACTTTATCACAAGTACACTTTTTCCCCTAGGCTCGTAAAATGATTTTCATTCAACTTTCTTGCATTTCAAGCCTAGACAAATCATATTCTCAACTATAACAACATTCAATTTCCACTATTTCACTCATGTATGACCATTTCTATGACTTTTACAATTTGGCCCTTTTATGCATTTTTCATGAAAATCACTTAGGAAAAGATGTTTGGCATACATCAAACTTCCATATTCTTCCATAAAACATCAAAATACATGCATGACATACATGGGTAAATTTTTTAACATAAACCTGAGCTAAAAATATAGCTAGAAATAGCTAAATCGAGCTATGAGGATCTCAAAAATACAAAGAACATTAAAAACGGGTCTAGGATACACCTACTATCAAGCTTGGAAGATGAAGAACCCCTAGCTTTGGTGCCCTTGAAATTTTTGGCTAGCATGGAGAAGATGAACACTAATTTCGTCTTCTTTTCCCTTTTAATTCTTTAATTTACCAAATGACAAAAATGCCCTGAATGAGTATTTCTTGAGATTTTTCCTTCTTATGTCCATTTTTGTCCATCTCAATATATAATGGTATAATTGATAAATCAGGACCTCTAATAATTTTTATAATTCTATTTCATGCTTAAACCTTCTAGAATCTCATATTTTCTAATCCTTGCAATTTAGTCCTAAAGGACAATTTATTCACTAATTAATAAAATTCCTTCATGAAATTTTCACACAATCATGCAAATACCTCATAAGCCTTATAAAATAATTTAAACACATATTTCTTCTTCAGATTTATGGTCTCGCACCACTGTTCTAACGAGGCCCTAAGTCGGGCTGTTACACGAACCCAAAGCCCATACCATTTACTTTGTGTCTAGAGGAGAATAAAAAGAAAGAGAGTGAGGCATTCTTAAAATTTCTAAATATGTTTAAAGCCTTGAATGTAAACCTCCCTTTGTTAGAACTCCTTAAGAAAATTCCCAAATATGCCAAGTTCCTTAGGGATGTTATGTCTCATAGGAAGAAAATAGGAAGAGGAGAGTAAATCACTCATAATGAGGAATGCAACGCGATAGTGTCTAAAAGAGCTCCTCCCAAACTAAAGGATCTTGGTATCTTTACCATCCTAATAGAGATAGGTGAAGTTCATTTTAGGAAAGCCCTATACAAACTAGGAGAAAACATTAACCTCATGCCATTGTCCATTTATAGGAGGTTAGATTTTGGAGAGCTTAAGGAAATGATAGTCACTTTGCAATTAGTCAGTTGATCTTTTGTACATCCCAAAAGAGTCTTTGAGGATATGTTAGTGTGGTTTAGACAATTTATTTTTCCTGTTGACTTTATCATTCTTGACTCCGAAAGGATCTTGAAATTCCTATACTCTTAGGGAGACCTGTCTTGGCTACGTCTAAAGCTAGGGGTGAGTTGACTATGGATATTGAGGGAGAGACCAAGGTTTTCAAATATGTTGATCTCGAGTATAAGTCTTAGGAGGTGTCGCCATCACAAGGGTATGGGTTTCAGGTACTTGAGACAAGATCTTATCATGCTAACTAATTTGCAGCTTTAATGGAATAGTGTATGCCATATCCCATAGTTCTAATTATTTTATTGCTAAATTGAAAATAAGGAACTGAGTGGTAAAGTGATTAAAGTGCTTAATTAATATCCTATAGCACTTAGGTTCAAGTCTCTCCATTAGCATTTTTTTAAATTAAATTTTTAGAATTATTCCCTTGTGTTTTATGTGCCTTGTTGTCCACCCCATACAATACTTAGGAGATTCTTTCCATCTTTTATGAGTCAAACATACCTTTTGAAGATGAAACATGATCCCCTCTTCACTCCCTTGTCTCCCTTTCTTGACTTTTCTCTTCACAAATGCCTTGTGTGAGGTTCAAAGAATCTAGTCATGGTTGACGAACTTTCTTCTCACAAATTTTGGCTTACATTTCCCCTCATTGTCACGCCAACCACCTCACCTCTCTATTTTCTCCCATTCTCATCTTTTTCTCCCCTTTTTAATAGCCATTATCCTCTTTTTCTTTAGCCTTTTCTCCCCCATCCACTGTAACCAACCTTGCTCCTCAACCATCGCATCACCGTTTCACCACCATAGCCTCCACCTCCTCATCCTTTTTTCTTCAAGCATCATCACCATGACAACCATCGCGCGCCATCACATTTTCTCTTTTCTTCTCTTTTCCACCCTTTATTAGTGACCGAACCCCTTTTCTATTTTTTCCTTACACCCTCTGTCGGACTACCGCCCTTCTTATCATCGCCATAGCTCCACTACCGGTGGTTGAAATTTCTCCCTTTTATTTTTCTTCTTAATCTTCCATCTTTCTCTATTAATGAAACTTAAACTATTTATTGCAATGTTTCTTTCTTTTTAGATTCATTAGTCTAGTGATCTTTTGATAGATCCTTAGACTCCTCTTTTCTTCATCAAGATGAATCATTGATCTCATTGTGTTGAGACCTAAGTTATACTGATCATGGGGTAAGTAAAGTGTGAGACTTAAGTTATATTATGTATGACACTCAAGATAAATTCTAACTTTTAATCATCATTTGATTTTATTAGATAAGTCTTTTGGGGCTAGATCTAATTGAGAGTGTTCATAAGGAGTGTTTCATATCGAATTTACCAATCAAGTGTGAGTTTTAACACGAAACAAATAAATCTATGTTTTATATTGTTAAAATCATGATTATTTAAATTATAATTAAATGAGGATGCTAGTTGTACCCATAAAGTGAGAGAAGTCATTGTTATGGATTTTTTTATCAAGTATCTTTCTTCAACCGTATATTTTTGAAAAGCATGTTGTGTGTTATTGATGTTTGTTAATAATATGAAAAATATGGACATCTCATTCTTATGTTATGTGATTATTTGGCATATGTGATATTTGTATGAAAATAAAATCTAAAAATTTGGTACCTTGAGTACGTATGTGATTTGCATGTTAAACACGCCAATAAGATTTTGAGTGCTTTTGTGTAATGCCCTAAAAATATAGGGTCCTTAATTTTGTATGTCCTGACACAAGTTGCTTGTTTGCTTTAATGGCTAAGTGATTTGGATGTGTTTGGGAGTGTTTAGGAAGTCCTGGGTTCAAACCTAGGCTTTAGAAAAATTTTTATTTTTATGTGAATAAGGCCCTTGGTTCTGGAGAGTACGCTTTAAGAATAATTGTGGCAGAGTTATGTCACAAGAAAGCTTATGGTTCAGTGGTAGGTGGCGAGTTTCTAATGCTAAGAGACTTGGGTTCAAGTCTTGGTTTGCTCAATAAGGGGATCAATTTTTTATACCTTGCACTATTGGAGTTTGTTTTGCAGTAAAATTCTAATTGATGAGATGTTGGAGTGATATGTGGAGGATTTCAAGGAGAGGATTGGGGGAGAGATTTTAGGAAGAAAAAGGGGAGTTTGAGTTGTTGAAGGTTGTTGTCGAATTTGCTAAGGGAAAAATAAAGTATTCGATTTTGGTCATTTCCTGAGTGTTGGTATTATTTTCATTTGTTTAGTGGCCGAATACTGTATTTTCGGGAACTCCCTTCTTTGCTTTTTGGTGCAATATGAGTTGCTCTTTTGGTCTATTGCGTGAAAGCTGAACCTTCTTTTACCATTCGGGTACTTTGGGCAATTTGGTCTCTTTTCTCTATTAGCCGATTACCCCTTTTGTTTTCTTCAATCACTTCACACTGTCAGTCGAATCTCTACTCACCTTTTTCTCTCTATTTCCTTTCCCTTCTCTTCCCATTCAGTTAGCTTTGGCCGAATGTTCTGCTCATATCTTTGGTTTCATTGATTAGTTCTTGTTGGCCGAACTCACATTACCATCCCCTCTCTTTCTATTTTTCAACTTCTTTATTGTGTTTAAATCGAGTTTCTTCTTCTGCTAACCCTTAGGGTGGTCGTATACTCTGTTTATTTTCTCTCTAAATCTCGATTGTTTCCATAGTCTACCAGTTGTATATTGAGTTGATATCTGCAAGCGATCCTGACAAATCGATAGGTATTCAAAAGTTCCCTCTCTTATTTTCTATTATTGTGATATGTGTGCGAATCCATGTCCTTCTATCTTTTCTATAAAGGCCGAATGTTTCTACTACTCATGGTCTTTGATTGGGATCCCTTCCTCTTGGTGTCATGATCTTTGGGTTTTAGGTATTCCCGAGGAGTGGAGAAGTGCAGAAGTTACTCAAGACGACAAACCCTATCTTCCATTATTCAATTAAGGTAAAGACAGTACCTTACATTTTGAATAGGTCAAATATCTATATATATTTCTATATGACTAATATTTAGGGATTTAAGCCACAGTTATGATCGGTCCCTTCTATTAAAATCTTTGGTTATCACAGTTATCGGCAAGAAAAGTGTGATCGATTTTAGCCCACAACCTAAAAGGAACAGGCCGTAGTTTGTTCAATCAAGGTAAGGTAGTAAGTGCCTTTTAGGGAACATATGTGATAAGAGGGTGTTTTACCCTAACATATTAAGGACTAACATTTGATCTCGATGATTGTAGGTTGGGTGCTCGTAGATCTTGAAATGACTCCGTAAAAAGGTGTGTAATCACACTATCTCCGCTATGAATCGGCGAAAGTTGAACAGTCAAAAATTTGGCATTTGAGGCCTCACGAGCGTGCGATCGCTCGTGTGGAGGAACTGAGCCCACAATCGAGGGCGGTAGACTGAAGTGGCCACTACGAGTGTTCTCATGCACTTGGGCAGTTACGGGCCTCGTTGAGCCGAAATGGGTCATGTGGGCTCAATGGGATCGTGGGCCGCACACGGATAAAATTTATGAAAAGCGATAGAAATTGGATTGGGCTATGTATATCACATAGCCGTGTTTGAATTTGGGCCAAATGGGCCACACAAGCATGTAGCCCATTTGGGCCAAATATTAGGCTTTGAGCCCAATTACACTGTTTCGGCGAAAATGGATTATCTGCATCACTCGAGGCAACTGTAGGCCTTCAAAAAGGTCGTTAACTGTATAGAGACCCTTAGGGAGTAAAATGGTTGAAATACCCCTAGTGAATAAAATGACCAAAATACCCCTAAAAGGAAAAGTTACCGTTTTACCCCTAATACATGAAAATGATTATTTTACCCCTTGAGATAGATTGACAGATGAAAATATGTACTGAATAGGACATGTTGCATACACAAAATATTTATGACATGGTATACTGCATGGGGTTTGGAATTACATTATGGAGGAAATCTTTATTCTTGGTCGCTCGCCACACATATCGTCTTGGTGGCCACCACAAATACTATTACTGGTGGATTTGCCACATATACTATACTGATAGCTCTGTTGCATTATTATTACTGGCAGCTATGCTGCAATGTTGGTGTGAGGGCTTGGTAGGTCGACTTTGTCCCTACATGGTGTGTTTTGTTTGTACGGGTGGTATGGTAGCTGGATTGGGATGGGTTTGCATACTTGCACCATACTGATACTATATCGGGCTTAGGCCCACACTGTGACTATTTGGGCTAAGGCCCACACTGTACTGTTATTGAAAACCTAGACTGTTACTGCATAATAGGGGATTACACATTAAGTTCTCGTAACTCACCATTTTCTTTTAACTGTGCAGGTAATCCCTAGTCTTAGATGATTTGGAGCTACGAGGGACTCAGAGGTGGCCACACTTTTGCTAATATTCCATTCTAGACCAGTTATTTAAATTTTATATTGGGCTAATGTTTTAGTAATAAGGCCTCTGGTGTTTTTAATTTCTTTTAATTGGGTTTTAATTTCTTATTTTGAAACTGCCAAACTAATACAAATAAATTTTCAAAAATAATAACTGTTTTAAAAGACCAACGCACATTTTCAAAACTTCAAAATGAAATTAATCAAAATAGCTTCCGCGGGTTTTTAACCAACTAAGAAACCAACAAAAACAAACATGACAATCATTTTAATAAGTGGTATTTCCAACTTAATGATTTACCAAATGTTTTTCCAAGCAATAAAAACTAAATGAGTTCTTCACTTAAAAAAAAAAGATTTTCTATCAACAAGCCTTGATTTTGAAAGACACTTCAATATGACACATCAGATTCGATCGTAATGTCTAAGCTGGGTTTGGGGTGTTACATTTAGTGGTATCAGAGAAGGTTGCAAAATTCGGCTGGGGAATGGGATTGAAAAGTTTTTTCTGAAAGTAGATTTTAAAGGTTTGAAATGTTTTCGAAGGATGTACAAGTGGGGTACACCGAGTCTCCAGTGCCAAATCGGTAAGTTCCCTAATTCTGATTACTATTATACTATAAAACTCTAGATAGAGGAAACTGAGACCGTAGGAGACTGTGAACTGTAGTGAGACCTTGATCTGCGAAAACAAACCCCTAATGACTATTTTTCATAATATATTTGTCAATAATTATTGAAATTTTAATCTGATACATAAGAATTTTTAATCAAATAAAGCAATATTGAAATGAGCAGAAGAGGTACTCACAGAAGGGATACATGGGGCCGCGGTAGAGGCCGAGAAAGTGCTCGGACTGAATCATTAGCATCGAGCCATATGCCTGCTAGGGAAGCACCAGACTCACTAGTAACTGAGATGAGGCTATATGATGCTCTATCCCAAGCAATGCTCTGTATTCTAGAGAGGGTTGCTGGAGCTAGTACTAGAACAGTGGGCCGAGGGTCAATTTCAGAGTGACTCCGGTCTAATGGGGCAAAAATTTTTAGGGGTATTCTAGAGTAGCCCCAAATGTGACGGAGTACTCGTTAGAGGCTACTGAACGAATACTGGACGACCTTGACTATACCACAGAGCAAAAATTAAAGGGGGCAGTGTCCTTACTACGAGATGAGGCCTACCAATGGTGGCTTACTGTGAGAGAAGGTACGTAGGCCAATTGAATATCATGGGATTTCTTTAAGGCAGCCTTCTAAGGGAAATATGTGGGCACAAGTTATGTGGACGCCCGGCGAAAGAAATTTCTGAGCCTGACCTAGGGGAGTAAGACAGTGGCAGAATATGAGGCAGGATTCTTGCAGTTAAGTCGGTATGCTCGAGGGATAGTAGCAATTGAGTATGAACACTGTGTGCATTTTGAGGATGGCCTTCAAGACGAGTTAAGGGTATTGATAGCTCCACAAAGGGAGCGAGATTTTGTTGCTCTTGTTGAAAAGGCAAAGATAGCTGAAGAGGTGAAGCGGTCGGAGCGCCAGAACTGTGAAAAAGATAAGGGCAAAAATAAGAGGGATTTTGAGCCCTCAAGTTCTTTTGGGAGGCCTATTAAGAGGGCAGGTTTGATGGGTCAGTTCGGACTAGAGTTCCTGTTGCTATTAATAGACCGCAACCTTGGACTGATTATGAGAGATCTCACCACGGTGATGTTGGAAGAGGATCGGAGCGTGCTTTAGATGTGGGTCCATAAATCATCGGGTTAAGGATTATCCTCAGAGGCTGGTTCAGATGCAAGCTATAGGATCGGGTCATGTTCAGCCAGTGAGAGGTGGTCAGCAGCCACCGAGATACCGTGGGCAGGCTAGAGGTGGAAACGACATGGGACGAGGTAATGGAGCCCCAGGTAGAGGTACCGGTAACACTGTGGTGGGGCAGCCAGCTCTGGTATATGCTGCTCATCGCCAAGAGGATGGCAACGCCCCTGACGTCATAACCGGTACATTCCTAATTTATAATGTACGCTACACTGATTTAATTAATATTGGGTCTACACATTCATACGTTCCATGCACTGTGTCGGGAACTTTGGGTATTCAGTTCAAAAATACTCTTAGTGAGATAACGATGATACGTCCACTGGGACAGCCGGTCACGATAAATAAGTTATTCAGATATGTGCCCCTTGAGGTCCAATGAGTAATTTTTCCAGCAAAATTGATGGAATGCTGTTTGGTGAATTCGACCTTATTTTGGGTATGGATTGGCTGGTGAAACACTGAAATAGTTTGGACTGTACTGCCAAGCGTATGGTGTTGAAGACTATTGAGGATGAGGAGGTGGCTGTGATTGGGGAGCGAAGGAATTATTTGGCTAACGTAATCTCATCATTAAGGGCCGAGAAACTGGTTCGCAAGGGTAGTGAGGTATTTTTAACCTATGTTAGTATTTTTTATTCTGAAGGTCCTTCTGTTGGGGATATTAGAACTGTTAAGGATTTTCTGGATGTATTTCCTAATGAGCTCCCTAGGTTGCCTCTGAATCACGGAGTTGAATTTGGTATTGAACTCTTACCTGGAACAGCTCCAGTGTCCACCGCCCCATATAGGATGGCAATGAAGGAGCTGGTGGAGTTAAAGGCTCAAATTCAAGAGCTGCTGGACTGGGGATTCATTCGGTCGAGTGTGTCTCCATGGGAAGCACCAGTGTTGTTCGTAAAGGAACAGGATGGATCCATGCGTATGTACATCGACTATCGGCAGTTAAACAAATTGACTATCAAGAACAAGTATCCCCTACCAAGAATTGATGATTTTTGATCAGCTATGAGGAACTTTGATTTTCTCCAAAATAGATCTTCGCTCTGGGTAACATCAGCTTAGAGTCAATGAGGCTGATGTGTATAAGACTGCATTTAGAACTCTTTATGGTCATTACGAGTTCCTAGTGATGTCGTTTGGGCTGCCGAATGCACCAGGTGCTTTCATATACTTGATGAACTGAGTATTCTAGCCCTACTTGGATCGGTTTGTGGTGGTATTTATAGAAGATATCTTGGTGTATTTGAGAACCGAGGATTAACATGACACACATCTCTGAATTGTTCTGCAGAGTTTAATGGAGAAGCAACTGTATGCTAAGTTTAGCAAGTATGAGTTTTGGCTGCGAGAAGTGACATTTCTTGGTCACGTGGTGTCTACCGAGGGGATCATCGTGGATCCTTAAAAATTGAAGCTGTACTGGACTGGAAACAACCTAAGACTGTATTTGAAATTCAAAGCTTTTTGTGTTTGCCAGGGTATTACAGACATTTTGTTGAGGGGTTTTCCTTAATTGTTGCACCTTTGACTAAGTTACTGCGTAAAGGGGTACCGTTCAATTGGACTGATAAGCAGCAATAAAGTTTTGAAAACTGAAGAAGGTTCTAACTGAAGCTCTTATTTTGATACAGCCAGAGTTTGGGAAGAAATTTACTATCTACAGTGATGCATCACACATTAGATTAGGTTGTGTGCTAATGCAGGAGGGTAAGGTGGTTGCTTATACATCTCGTCAGCTTAAGCCTCACGAGGCGTATTACCCAACTCATGACATGGAGTTAGCCACGGTGATATTCACACTAAAAATTTGGAGGCATTATTTATACGGCGAAAAATGTATTATCTACACTGATCACAAGAGTCTCAAGTACCTCCTCACCCAGAAGGAGCTGAATCTTAGGCAGCGAAGATGGATGGAGCTGCTTAAGGATTATAACTGCTCGATTGAGTATCACCCTGGTAAGGCTAACGTGGTAGCTGACGCACTAAGCCATAGGGCTATATCTGATTTAAGAGCAATGTTTGCTCGTAACAACTTGTATGATGATGGTAGCTTGTTAGCTGAGCTTCAAGTGAGACTGACATGGACTAAGCAAATTAAGGGGAAATAGTTGTTGGATGAGTCACTGATTTCTCGTTTCCGACAGGTTGAGAGGGGTGAAACTTAGATTTCAGGCTGAATAGTGAAGGAGTAATATGTTTTCGCGGGAGAGTGTGTGTACCGAAGGATTCTGATCTAAGGTAGTTTATACTACGAGAGGCGTATAGTAGTCTATATGGTATGCATCCCGGTGAAACAAGTTATACCAAGATCTTCGTAAGTTGTACTAGTGGCCAGGGTTGAAATGTGAAGTTACCAATTTTGTGAGTAAGTGACTGACATGTCAATAATTTAAGGCTAAGCATTAACTGTCTTCAGGGTTACTGCAGCCAGTTAAGTTCCACTTTGGAAGTGGGAGAGAGTAACCATGGATTTTGTGAATGGGCTACCCTTAACGCCTACAAAGAAGGATTCGATATGGGTCATTGTAGACCGAGTGACTAAATTTTCCCATTTTATACTAGTTCGTACGGATTACTCATTATAGAAGCTTGCAAAATTGTATGTGGCTAAGATTGTGAGACTACATGGGGTATCGATTTCCATCATATCTGACAGAGATCTTCAATTAACGTCTTGGTTCTGGAAGAAATTACACGAGGCATTGGGTACTAGGTTGGACTTTAGTACTGTGTTCCACCCTCAGACAAATGGTCAATCAGAGTGGGTGATTCAGTTACTGGAGGACATGTCAAGAAGTTGTGTTATTGATTTTCGAGGCAGCTAGAAAGACTATTTACCACTAGCAGAGTTTGCATATAATAATAGCTATCAATCCAATATTCAAATGGCACCGTACGAGGCATTGTATGGTCGTAGATGTCGAACTCCTACCTATTGGACTAAGCTAGGTGAGCTGTGAGTTTTGGGGCCACAGTTAGTTTCTGATACCAAAGAAAAGGTAAAACTAATTCGAGACCGGTTGAAGGAAGCGTCCATTAGGTAGAAGTCTTACGCAGATCTTAAACACTGAGAGATTGAGTATTTTGTGGGAGACTTCGTGTTTCTTAAGGTCTCTCCATGGAAAAAGATACTGAGGTTTGGGCGAAAGGGTAAGCTTAGCCCTAGGTTCATTGGGCCTTACCGTATACTAAAGCGTGTGGGACCAGTCACCTATTAACTTGAGTTACCTCCAGAATAAGTCCAGATTCATGATGTGTTTCATGTCTCCATGCTGAGATGTTATCGCTCTGATCCCACACGTATTGTACCAGTCGAGGAGATCAAAGTTAGGCCAATCTGACCTTCGAGGAAGAATCAGTACAGATATTAGACCGTGAGGTTAAGGTACTAAGGAAGAAATCGATTCCATTGGTTAAAGTGCTCTGGAAAAATCACAGTACTGAGAAAGCCCCATGGGAACCTGAGGAGGCGATGTGAAAACAATACCCTCAACTATTCTGACCAGGTAAATTTCTAGGCTGAAATTTCTTTTAGGGGGTAGAGTTGTAACTCCCCAAAAATATAAGGTCTTTAATATTTCATGTCCTGACACAAGTTGCTTGTTTGCTTTAATGGCTAAGTGATTTAGGTGTGTTTAGGAAGTCCTGGGTTCAAACCTAGGCTTTCGTAAAATTTTTATTTTTAAGTGAATAAGGCCCTTGGTTCTAGAGAGTAGGCTTTAAGAATAATTGTGGCGAAATTATGTCAAAAAGAAGCTTGTGGTCTAGATGTAGGTGGCGAGTTTCTAATGCTAGGGGACTTGAGTTCGAGTCCTGGTTTGCTCAATAAGGGGATCAATTTTTGATACCTTGCACAGTTGGAGTTTGTGTTTCAGTAAAATTCTAATTGATAAGATGTTGGAGTGATATGTGGAGGATTTCAAGGAGAGGATTGGGGGAGAGATTTTAGAAGGAAATAGCGGAGTTTGAGTTGTTGAAGGTTGTTGCCGAATTTGCTAAGGGAAAAATAGAGTATTTGGTTTTGGTCATTTCCTGAGTGTTAGTATTCTTTTCATTTGTTTAGTGGCCGAATACTTCATTTCTGTGAACTCTCTTCTTTGCTTTTTGGTGCAACGTGAGTTGCTCTTTTTGTCTATTGTGTGAAAGTCGAACCTTCTTTTACCATTCGGGTATTTTGGGCAATTTGGTTTCTTTTCTCTATTAGCTGAATACCCCTTTTGTTTTCTTCAATCACTTCACACTGTCAGCCGAATCTCTACTCGTCTTTTTCTCTCCATTTCTTTTCCTGTCTCTTCCCATTTAGTTAGCCTTGGCCGAATGTCCTGCTCACATTTTTGGTTTCATTAAATAGTTCTTGTTGGCTAAACTCACCGTACCATCCCCTCTCTTTCTATTTTTCAACTTCTTTATTGTGTTTAAATCGAGTTTCTTCTTCTGCTAACCCTTGGGGTGGTCGCATACTCTGCTTATTTTCTCTCTAAATTTCGATTGTTTCCATACTCTACCGGTGGTATATTGAGTTGATATCTGTAAGCGATTCTGACAAATCGATGGTATTCAAAAGTTCCCTCTCTTGTTCTCTATTATTGTGATATGTGTGCGAATTCATTTCCTTCATCTTTTCTCTAAAAGCTGAATGTTTCTTCTACTCATGGTCTTTGATTGGGATATTTTCCTCTTGATGTGGTGATCGTTGGGTTTTAGGTATTCCCGAGGAGTGGAGAAGTGCATAAGTTAGTCAAGATGTCAAACCCGGTCATCCATTATTTAATTAAGGTAAAGACAGTACTTTACCTTTTGAATAGGTCGAATAACTCTATATATTTCTGTAAGACTAATATTCAGGGATTTAAGCCACATTTATTATTGATCCCATATGTTAAAATCTTTGGTTATTGCAGTTATCGGCAAGAAAAGTGTGATCAGTTTTAGACGAGGAGCTAAAACGAACAGGCCGTAGTTCATTCAATCAAGGTAAGGTAGTAAGTGCCTTTTAGGGAACATATGTGGTAAGAGGGTGTTTTACCCTAACATATTAAGGACTAACATTGGATCTCGATGATTCTAGGTTTGGTGCTCGTAGATCTTGGAATGACTCCGTAAAAAGTATGAATCGACGAGAGCCGAAAAGTTGAAACTTTGGCATTTAAGGCCTCACAAGCATGCGACCGCTCGTGTGGAGGAATTGAGCCCACAACTGAGGGTGGTAGACTGAAGAGGCCACTACGAGTGTTCTCGTGTACATGGGCCGTTACGGGCCTCGTTGGGACTAAATGGGTCGTCTCAATGGGCTCGTGGGCCCCACACGGATAAAATTTATGAAAATAGGTAGAAACTATATAGATCACATTATCGTGTTTTAATTTTGGCCAAATCGACCACACGGCGTGTGGGCCCATTTGGGCCGAAGCTCGTGTGGCCCATTTGGGCCGAATATTGGGCTTTGAGCCCATTTACACATTTTGGACCAAATGGATTATCTGTATCGCTCGAGGCATCTGCAGGCCTTCGAAAAGGTCGTTAACTATACAGAAACCCTTAGGGAGTAAAATGACTAAAATACCGTTAGTGAATAAAATGACCAAAATACCCCTAAAGGGAAAGGTTACCTTTTTACCCCTAATACATAAAAATGACTATTTTACCCCTAGAGATAGATTGACAGATGAAAATATGTACTGTATGACTGTACTGAGTAGGACATGTTGCATACACAAAATATTGATGACATGGCATACTACATGGGGTTTGGGATTCTGTTATGAAGGAAGTACTGTTACTGGTCACTCTGCCACACATACTAATATTGGTGGCCCTGCCACAAATACTGTTACTGGTGGCTTTGCCACATATACTGTACTGGTAACTCTGCTGCGTTATTATTACTGGCAGTTATACTGCAATGTTGGTGTGATTAGGTGGGTCGACTTTGTCCCCACGTGGTGTGTTGGGTTAGTACGGGCGGTGTGCTGGCTGGATTGGGGTGGGTTTGCATACTTGCACCATACTGATATTGTATCGGGCTTAGGCCCACACTGTGACTGTATTGGGCTAAGGCCTACACTGTACTATTACTGAATAGGGCTCAGACCCAGACTGTTATTGCATGATAGGGGATTACGCAGTGAGTTCTTGTAACTTACCCATTTCTTTTAACGGTACAAGTAATCCCTAGCCTTAGATGATTTGGAGCTGCGAGGGACTCGGAGGTGGCTAAACGTTTGCTAATATTCCATTCTAGCCCAGTTATTTAAATTTTTATATTGGGTTAATGTTTTTGTAATAAGGCCTCTGGTGTTTTTAATTTCTTTTAATTGGGTTTTGATTTCTTATTTTGAAACTGCCAAACTGATACAAACAAGTTTTTAAAAACAATAACTGTTTTAAAAGACCAACGCATATTTTCAAAACTTCAAAAAAGTAGCTTCCACAAGTTTACCAACTAAGCAACCAACAAACATGAAAATCATTTTAATAAGTGGTTTTTCCAACTTAATAATTTACCAAATGTTTTTCCAAGCAATAAAAACTAAATGAGTTCTTCATTTAAAAAAATAGTTTCCTATCAACAAGCGTTGATTTCGAAAGACACTTCAATGTGACACGTTGAATTCGATTGTAATGCCTAGGTCGGGTTTGGGGTGTTACATTTTGTCATATCACATGCATGGGGTGGGATATGTGAAAGGTGAGAGTATATGGCAGTTTATCTATGTTAATGTGACACTGTTCACGATTATGGCTATATGGCAGTTTATCTACAACTCTCGTGGCTTGTCCACGAATTTGATGATATGACAGTTTATCTGTGTTTGTGACACAGTTCACAATTTGTTGTGCTGGTTGGTCGAGTTTTGGGGAAACTCGATTATGGCGTCTAGCAGATATGGGTAGGACCATTTCCAAAAATCTACATCGTTTGTATGAAATATGCATTGACATTAACATGCTTGATATATTTATGAAAATTGAGTTATATGATTTTGTTACTATTTATCATAAATGTTTATAAAGTATGTGATTGAGTTTGTGTTAATCTCACACTGGGCTTAAAAGCTCAAACCATTAGTGTTTCAACCTTTCAAGTTGTAACACCCCAAACCCGGCCCAAATGTTATGGCCGAATTTGGCAGCATCACATTGAAGGGTGAATCGTAAAATCCAAAGTTGATGTAAAACCTTGAAGTCATTTGAGGAGTTCTTAGTTTAAAGCATTTGCTAGTGATAACTTAATGTTATGTTCATATTCTTTTGGTATATAAGGGTTTGATTAAAAACTTGTAACACCCCAAACCCGGCCTAGACGTTACGATCGGATCTGACGTGTCACATCGAAGTGTCGTTTGAAAATCGAGCTTGCTGATAAAATTTGTTACTAAATTTTATATCCTTTTTGAAAATGTTGGGGTTGTAAAATCAAAACTTGTTATTCGCTTGTTGGTCATATCATTTATTAATCAGGACTGAATATCGAGGAAGCTTTCCCAACTGTAACCTTTAAAATTTGAAAATGCGTGATTTTTTTAGAAGCAATTATTATTTTGTAAACACGTGTTTCCTAATCTAGCAGGTTAACGTAAAAAGATTAAAACCAAATAAAAGTTAAAAACCTCAAATGGCCTTATTACATAAATATCTCCCAAAATAAATAACTTAAAGGAAACTATGTATAAATCAAAATACTTGCGAACGTGTGGCCATCTTCGAGTCCCTCGCAGCTCCAAATCCTCTACGGCTGGGGATTACCTGTACAGTTGAAAAAAAAGGGTGAGTTATAAGAACTCAGTGTGTAATCCCCTATCATACAGTAACAGTCTAGGCCCCAACCCTAATGCAGAATGTCGTGTCATAAATATTACATGTATGCAGTACGTCATACTCATGATCAGTCATATAAATATCATACAACATTGCTTAACCTACCACTAGGGGTAGAATGGTCATTTTGTCGATTAAGGGTAAAACGGTAATTTTCACCCTCAATGGTATTTTGCTAATTTACTCTATGAGGGTATTTTGGTAATTTTACCCTTCGAGGGTATTTCGATGATTTTACCCTTCGGGGGTATTTCGATGATTTTACCCTTCGAGGGTATTTCGATAATTTTACCTTTCGAGGGTATTTTGGTAATTTTACCCTTTAGGGGTATTTTGATAATTTTACCCTTTGGGGGTATTTTGGTAATTTTACCCTTCGGGGTATTTCGGTAATTTTACCCTCAGGGGTTTTCGGTACAGGTTACGACCTTTCTAATGGCCTACCGTCATCTCAAACGACTCGAATAACTTATAAGGCCAAAATAGTGAAATTGGGCCCAAAGCCTACTATTTGGCCCAAGTGGGTCCACACTCGCATGTGGCCCATTCAGCCCAATTTTAGTCACGACTATGCAAACTTTGTAGCCCAACCCATTGTTTGTCACTATCGTGAATTTTTACCCATGCAGGGCCCATGAGCCCATTGGGCCCACTTGGCCATTCTCGACCCAACGAGGCCCATTATGGCCTAAGCCCACGAGAACGCTCGTGGTGGCTCCTACAGTCTAGCACCCTTATTTGTGGGCTTGGTTAACCACACACACGCACGCCATATTTTCAGCTTTTTGGCATTCAGCCGACTCTACAATCTTAGCAATATAAACATTGCGTACTTTTGGCTTTTCAGCCTATTATCGAAAGCGGCATACAATTACACACCTGTTCGCGAGACTAGATAAGATCCATGCTCTCCAAATCCAACAATCCACCAACATATCATATTAGATTACACCAATCAAGTTAACGTATACACCTAATCCGCCACCATTATTACCTTAAACCACAATCACTCACCTTGCTAGGACTAATAGATACTGGCGCCTGACTGCCGATCAAGGCGATCTCCCCCTTCTAACATGATTTGGTATAATAAAAGTTGTTAGAAACAATCAAACATTCGGCCCCCAGCAAAAAAATAAAAAGGGAAAGCTAAAGCTTGTTAATAGAGTCAAAAGAAATCTTTGCTAATAACGGAATAATAAAGTGGTTGAAGCAGCCCCCTTACCAATATCGATAACCAACGAATACTGGCAGTAGTCAGTCAAGAAGGTTCAGCCTAACCACAGAGAATAAAGAGATTTGGGAAGAAAGGAGTATGAAGATTCGGCCTACTAGAGAAGGGGAAAACGAAGTTTGAAAAAAAAAAATAAGAGATGGAAGCCAAAAAGGGTAGGCTATGGAAGAAGTGATTAGAGAAGATATAAAGAAAGACTTCAAAGGGTTGATCAAAAATGGGAACTCGATATTTATGTTTCTGCAAAAAGTGGGTAGCAATTGAGAATAGAGATGAAGAGAACAAAGACCTGAATGGTCAAAAAAAATGTGCTAAGAAGCGAAAATAACACTCGAAAATTCCAGAGAAAATTCGAGACCTCTACACTCTCCCAAAGTCGAAAATGCACCAAATGCCCCACCCTTGGCCAAATTTCCCCTTACTCAAGCTCTCCCAATCGGCCAAGACTCCCCTTACATTCAAACTCCCTCAAACGCTCCACCAAATGCTCCTTGAATTGCTTCCAGCTTCCCATTCGAATTTGTTGACCAAGTCTCCAACCTCCTTTATAGAGTTTGATTCAAACTCTACCTCTCGCACCACCAAATCATAAAATAAAAGCTCCCTATTTGCATTCCACGGGATTCGAACCCCAACTCCCGTGCCATCTTAGTGACACCACAACCATAAAGCTACATTCTCTTTTTGTGACATAGAAACACACATAATTAAACATAAGTCCTAACTGCTAACAACCAATTTCACTTAAGAGCAAAAATTAAAAATTTTCCAAGGCTTAGACTTGAACCCAGGCTTTCTAAAAACCACCAATACACTTAATTACTTAGCCATTAAAGCACACATGGAATTTAAGCCAAATCAGCAAAATTACAACCCTACATTTTGGGGGCGTTACAAAACTTTACGTAGGAATATTTAAACTTGTTACTTAAACTTTCAAAATACAATGGAAGCTTTTCTTTGAAAAGGTTTATGTACTTACGATTGGTTTGTAAAACGTTGTTTTCTTTTTAAAACTCGAGACCTAAACTAGAAGTTATGCAATCAACACAATTAAATCCCAAAATTTAACACACAACCAGAGAAAGGCCTTATTACAAAAAAACCTATTTAAAAATAAAGTAAATTAAAAACACAAAAAATGGAATTGTTCGTAGTGTTGCCACCTTCAAGTCCCCCAGTACGTCAAACCGTCTCACTTGGGATTACTTGAAAAGTTAATAAAAAGGTGAGTTTGTGAAAACTCAGTGTGTACAACCCCCGACAATCAAATAACATATATCACATCTATTTGGGCCTAAGCCCATCTCGATATCAGAATTAGTATATGCAATGCATAAATACCCAAACCAAACCCTACAGCTCGTCTCCTGTCCAACCCTACACTCCTGTGGGGATTAAATCGACCCACCCATCCCTACACTCCTTATGTAGCAGCGGTTGCGGCACTAACCAATATTGCAGTAGAGCTGCCAATCATATAATTGACATAAAGCCATCGGTGGGTCCACAGTCGTCTCGCGCGACCCTTGCGACCCTCACATATCAATCGATGGGTCCAAGTATGTGTATCAACTCATCAATAGGTCCACAGTTTATCCGCACCGGAGACTCGGTGCCATGCTATTCAAGCCAAAAACAATTTTCCAAAACATTCTAATAAGGCCTACTAATAGGAACAAAACATTTTGGGCCTTGGGCCCCCCACAGTCGAGTTTTGAACTAGGCTCTGATACCAAAAATGTAACACCCCAAACCCGGCCCATGAGTGCTGACCGGATCTGGTATGTCACGGAGAAAAATAATTCGAAATAATTTTGAGAGTTTGGTGAAACCTTGATAAAATTTGGCTAAGGTATGAAAACGGTGTTTGAAAACTCAGTTGGGCTTTTTATAAATACAGTTGGGTTGAAAAATCCTTTGAAAATGTTTGATCATGTAAAATTTAAAATCGTTAAAGTTACAATTGGCTTGGTTTATTTTTGTTACCCGATGGTAACATCTTTTGAAAAACTCGTAGAAGTTACTTAGTTGAAAAATTGCTTTTAACAGGTTCAATTAATATTTATAAAATTCCATTTGTAATATAACAGAGTAAAATAAAGCGATAAAATAAACATCCAACAATAATTAGCGGCCTTATTACAACCTAAAATAAAAAGACTTAGAAAATAAATAATTTTAACTATAGCAAAATAAAATCAAATCCAACGATAAGTATGGCGCCTCGAGTCCTCTCGGCTCCATCTCGCGATCTACTCATCTACAAAATGGTAAGGGAAGGGGTGAGTCACCAAGACTCAGTGTGTAAATCCCCCACCCGGAAAATACAACTCATACACAATTTATTAATAAACATGCACATGCAACCCAACTAACCATCCATACTCCATTCCTACCCCGTGTGGTCAAAACCACTGGTGGTCAAAACCACTGGTGACTAGTGTCACAAAATAAATGATGGGGCCAACCCATCGTGTGGTCAAAACCACTGATGACCATAGGTCACAATATATCAAGTGTGGTCAAAACCACTGGTGGTACCAAACCACTGGGATTTAGTCGTAATTTATCAATCGATGTGGTCAAAACCACTGATGACCATAGGTCACAAATAATCTGATGGGGCCAACCCATCTTGTGGTCAAAACCACTGGCGACAGTCCATAAAATCATCCCCCTCCTCTCATCAAACCCACCATCATCATGCTTACATATCAATCATCATATATCATGTATTTAGGCATGGCATTTAACAGCATGTGATGGCATACAAAAATCATATATCAAAGATCACGTATAGGGGACTTACCCGGAATCCATGCATAAACCCACAAGCAAATCTACCACAATGATTTAAAAGCAACAATATAGTCATGTACACTAATAAAGTGTATAGTGAGTTTTTACACACCTGTTACTAACGCGTATCCTAGATCCCGAAGATTTAATCTACGATGCTAGATCTCTTGACCTAAAATTGACCAACAACATGGTTAGGGATTTAGGCCTATTCGCCAAACCAAAATCCAGAAGGACCACTTGTACCAAAAGTATGGCCTTTGGCGAATGTGTATACCCACTTACCAAACTCACCGAAACCCCGAATTTGTCACTTGAATCTTTGAGAACCCTACTAAAACGCACGTTAAAATTGGCTATAAGTAAATCTATGGGAAGTGGCCTATGGCCAAATAGTGTAGGTGCCTCACTTGAAAAATCAACATCCGATAGTCTCCAACAACGCACCTTGCTGATAACTACAACAGAGAAATACCATCTTGTGATCATTCATGTGATCTTTATGAATCATTCGGCCATCCCAAAAGAGAAGAAACAACCGATTACTTTAAGGAAGAGAACTACAAAAGAGAAGTTGACAGCCCCTAAGAGATTCGGCCAAGGCAAGATGGAAAGGCTGGAATTTTGAGAAGAAGAAAGGGGTAGGTTTGACTTAGAAGAAACAAGAGAAGCTGGAAGTTTTGAACAAATTTTGGCAATGTAACAATGAGAGAATTCGGCCAGCACTAATGAAGAGAGAAAAAAAGAAAAGAATTTGATGGATTTTCGGCACTCCTTGCTATATCAAACCCGAAGGTGGACAGCCCCCAAGGAGTCCTATAATCAGCCAATTCCTCCCCCTCTTTGTGATAATTCAGCTTTTAATTATCACTCAAGAAAATATAACATTTATCCCTTAATCCCCTCAAACAAATTGAATGAAAATAAGCTACTAACACCTACTCCTCCAGCCGAATATGTGCAAAAAAATAAGCTTTTATCCTTATCAATTTAAGAGTCCCAATTCATGCCATCACCTTCCTCCCTAACATGACTTACATGAAAAAGAAAAAAAATAAAACAATTACTGCTCCTTGGTTCGAACCGGGACCTAGGGAAGCAACTACTAAGTAACCCTCTCTTCTAACGCCTGTGCCATTTCTCCCATTTGACTTTCATGTCATGAACCCCCTCCATTTAGTTTTAAAGCCTTCCTACCTGGCCCCCTTTCCTTTAACGCCAAAAAGCCCAAAACTAAAATACTCTTGTGTCCATCATGACTCGAACCCGAGTCCTTATACCAAGGCCCTTAAGTGGCGCCCCAAGCCACTCCACCGAACTGATTTTCATGTCATATACCTCACCTTTTAATTTTGAAAGCTTCCCTACTTAAGCCCATCACCGCATATATATAAATAAAATGCCAAAAATACTACTCCAGCCATTTGAACCTATGACCTGCGCCCATCTTCACCTCCAACATCTTAAGTGGCGCATGAAAGCCACTTTGCCAATTAGTTCTTTATGTCATGCTTATCCCGAAATTTTACTTAAGCCCTATCTCACCTAGTTCCTTCCTTTTAAGCATTTAAAAATAAATTTTAGTCCTAAATCAGACCTAGCTCAGGGTTAGTTCTAGGCCCTAGAACATGCTTAATAATCATAGTATTCAATACTTCAAGCACACACATGGGAAAATACTTAAATTACAAACAACCCCTAGTTTAGGGTGTTACAGTTCTACCCCTTTAAAAAGAATTTTGGCCTCGAAATTACGGATCGGATCAAGAGTGGGGTATTCTTTGCAGATCACATCTTGGGTTCCCATGTGGCCTCTGCACCATGATTCTGCCAAAACACCTTCACCAAAGGCACTGACTTCCTACGTAGAACTTTGACATCTCGATCCAAGATTTGTACTGGCTCCTCCTCGAAAGATAAGTCTGGATTTACTTCAATTTCCTCAACCGGCACAACGTGTGAGGGATCTGATCGATAGCGCCTCAGCATTGAAACATGGAAAACATCATGGATCTGGCTCAATTCCACCGACAACTCGAGCTGGTAAGCTACCGGTCCCACGCGTTTCAACATCGTGTATGGTCCGATGAATCTAGGGCTTAGCTTGCCCTTCCGGCCAAACCTTAGCACCTTCTTCCAAGGTGATACCTTCAAGAAGACCTTATCACCCACTGCATATTCAACATCTCTGCGCTTAAGATCGGCGAGGATTTACACTGTCAAGCGCCTCCTTAAGATGAGCCCAATTACTTTAACCTTATCCTCATCTCGCAACTAACTCTGGACCCAACATCTGATGTTCTCCTAGTTCCGTCCAACATGTTGGAGTACGGCATTTTTGACCATACAGCGCCTCATACGGTGCCATCTGAATACTCACTTGATAACTATTGTTATAAGCGAACTCTGCCAAAGGTAGATACTCCTCCCAACTACCATGAAAGTCTAAAACACAGCCCCTCAACATGTCTTTCAACACTTGGATTACCCTCTCAGATTGTCCATCAGACTGTGGATGGAAAGCCGTGCTGAAATTCAACTTAGTGCCTAACTCCTGATGTAAGACCTTTCAAAATCTCGACGTGAATCGAGGATCCCGATCTGAGATAATGGACACAGGTACCCCATGCAACCGTACTATCTCTGCGATGTACAACTTGGCTAATCTTTGAAGAGAGTAGTCAACCCTTACCGGTATGAAGTGAGCCGACTTAGTCAACCGGTCTACTACCACCCAAACTGCATCTTTCTTACTGGGCGTAAGGGGAAGCCCACTTACGAAATCCATGGTAATCTCCTCCCATTTCCACTGTGGGATCTTTACTGGCTGTAACAGCCCCAATGGCAATTAATGCTCAGCCTTAACTTGCTGGCATGTCAGACACTTGCCTACCAACCCGGTCACTTCCCCTTCAGACCCAGCCACCAAAATTGCTCCCTTAAATCCCGATACATCTTACTGCTTCCCGGGTGCATAGCGTACGCACTATTATGAGCTTCTTTAAGGATTCGCTGCCTTAACTCATCATCCTTAGGCATGCATACTCTCCCCTGAAAGTACAACACTCCATCACTGCCCAGGCTGAAACCTTCGGCCTCACCATTCCGTACTTGCAACCTTCGAGTATTCAAAGCTTCATCAGTCATCTGCCTTTCCTTAACCTCATTAATCCAAGACGGCTTCACTTGCAACTCTGCTAGAAGGCTCTCGTCCTCATAGAGACTTAGATGAGCGAACATAGCTCGCAAATCCGCTACTACCTTTCGGCTCAATGCATCAGCTACCACATTAGCCTTCCCCGGATGGTATTCGATTGAGCAGTCATAGTCCTTCAACAACTCAATCCACCTCCTCTGCCTCAGATTTAAATCTTTCTGAGTCAGGAGGTACTTCAGACTCTTGTGATCTGTGTACACTATCGACTTCTCCCCGTACAGGTAGTGCCTCCAAATATTCAAGGCAAATACCACAATAGCCAACTCCAAGTCATGTGTCGGGTAGTTGGCTTCGTGAGGCCTCAACTTCGTGACGCATAAGCGACCAGCTTCCCTTCTTGCATCAATACACACCCTAAACTAGTATGTGATGCATCGCAATATACAGTGAACTCTTTCCCTGCCTCAGGCTGAATTAAGACCGGTGCTTCTGTCAGAATCCTCTTCAGCTTATCAAAACTCTCTTGCTGCTTCTCAGCCCACACAAATGAAACTCTTTTTCTCAATAGCTTAGTCAACGGTGCTGCGATTAAGGAGAAGTTTTCCACAAATCTTCGGTAATATCCTGCCAACCCCAGAAAACTCTAAATTTTCGTAATCGACTTTGGTGGCTTCCACTCCAATACTGCCTCAATCTTACGGGGATCCACCCTGATTCCCTCGAGTGAAACAACATGTCCTAGAAAAGTTACCTCTTTAAGCCAAAACTCACATTTACTGAATTTGGCGTATAACTGTTTCTTTTTAGAACTTGCAAAACCACACGAAGATGCACGTCATGCTCCTCTTCAGACTTTGAGTACACTAAAATGTCGTCTATGAAGACCATGACGAATCGATCCAGATAGGGTTGGAAAACTCGATTCATCATGTCCATAAACGCGGCCGGTGCATTCGTCAAACCAAAAGGCATTACCAAAAACTCGTAGTGTCCATACCGAGTACGGAATGCCGTCTTGTGGACATCAGCCTCCTTCACCTTAAGCTGATGGTACCCTGACCTAAGGTCAATCTTAGAAAACACCGATGCCCCTTTGAGTTGATCGAACAAATCGTCAATCCTAGGCAAAGGATCTGGGTTCTTTATTGTCAACTTGTTAAATTACCGATAGTCTATACACATCCTCATTGTCCCATCCTTCTTCTTGACAAACAACACTGGAGCTCCCCAAGGCGATACACTTGGTCGGATGAACCCTCTATCCAACAATTCCTGAATCTGCGCCTTCAACTCTACCAACTCTTTTGGCACTATCCGATACGGAGCTATAGATACTGGCGTGGTTTTGGGTAACAGATCTATCCCAAATTCAACCTCATGGTCCGGAGGTAGACCCAGAAGTTCCTCTAGAAACACATCCACATAGTCTCTTAGGGTCAGGACATCTCCCACAGCAACATCCTTAGCTTCCAAGGCACAGGCATGCACCACATAAGCTTCACAACCCTTCCTAACCATCCTTTCTACCTTTAATGGCGAAACCAAATTAGATAGGTAATCTCTCCTTTTACCTATCATCACCACCTCATCACCTTCCACGATCTTAATTACCATGCGCTTAGTTGTGCAATCCAGGCTAGCCTGATACTTTACTAGCCAATCCATCCCGAGGATTAGATCGAACTCCCGGAATGGTAGTTCCATCAAGTCAGCCAAGAACACAACCCTTGAAGTTCTAGGGGTATGTCCCTATAAAGTTTACTTACTTCTACAGAGTGACCTAAGGGGCTTAGTACAGTCATCTTCCTAGAAGTAAGCTCAGAGTCTAGGTGCAAAGTTTCCACTATGATACTAGCAATGTATGAGTGGGTTGAGCCTATATCAATCAAGGTACTATAAGGCACACCAAAAATCAAGAACATATCGGCTATGACGTCCGGTGCATCACCTTCTTCTTGACGCCTCGCGACATAGACCAAACCAGGTTGTCTAGCCTCAGTACCACCGGTATTTCCCCTCGGTGCCCCACGACCCCTGCCAACACCATTACCTCCTCTTCCTGCACCATGACCCCTTACTGGTTATTGATTATCCCTTCTATTCGGTGCACGATCCTGACCCTCTAATCTCAGTCTAGCTGCCTTTTTTGGACAGTCTCTAACTCGATGCTCCAAAGACCCACACTTGAAGCATCCCCGATTACCATTCCAACACTCCCTCATGTGAGACTTGCCACATCGAGCACACCGTGGCGGCCATTGAGGATTAGCAGCAGCACCAGGCCTAGCAGCTTGATCCGACCCACCAAACCTTGTCCTCTTTTGCTAATTACCAGAAAACTTTGAAGGTCCCGAGCTCCTCTTATTCCAATTCCAATCTTGATTCCGTCTAACTGACTGTCTTACCCCTTCAGCAACCTTCGATCTCTCCACTAAGACCGCGAACTCCCGTTCCTGTTATGGAGCTATCATCATCCTCAGCTCATCTCTCAGCCCGTCCTCGAATCTTACACAGCGCTCATGCTCGGTACCCATAATACCACGAGCATACCTACTCAACCGGAAGAATTTGGCCTCATACTCGGCCACCGTCTTATTGCCTTGAACCAGGTTCAAGAAAGCCTTCTGCTGTGCATCCACGTAGCTAGTTTTGATATACTTCTTTTGATAGGCATCTCTGAAGAATTCCCAGGTGAGATTTTCTGCCACCGTTCCATCCCTTACAGTGAGCCACCATTGATATGACTCATCCCGAAGCAGAGAGATAATACCATTCAATTTCTCCTCAGCTGTAAAATCTAGATCATCCATGATCCTTTCTGTTGCTTCCAACCAGTACTCCGCCGCACTGGGTGCCACTAGGAAAACTCCCCTAAATACTTTGCTCCGTTAGCCCAGAATCGTTCAACCACAAATTTACGAGCTCCTGCACCTGCGCCAGCCTCAGCAACTCGTTCCAATACCCGTAATACAACTTGAGATATGACGTCGTTACCACCCGTCTGGTCTTGGAACTCAGTTTTTACTGCCGACAGATCCGGCCTCTCATTTCCAGACCCATGTCTGGACCCTGCTGGCTCGAAAAAAGTCATCCTACCCCTTCCACGGCCACGGCGCAGACGTCCACGACCTCTTGTACTCATTTCTAACAATTGCGTTTATCTGTTTAAGAATTTCATGTATTAGTACTTGTTTCACTGGATTATCCGCGAAGGAATTTTATGATAAGAGTTTAGGAGTGGTTCTTTCGTAATCATACATGCACACAGTTTTCCATTCATTCATTCAAAGAGATGTTGTAGTTTCCATTGTGATTATTTTTCCACTACCCAGGGGTATTTTCGTAATTTGTCCTATAGAGGTATTTTTGTAATTTTTCAAAAAATAAAAATTCTTGGATGATTTTGTCAAGAAGTATTGTGGAGTTCTTAAATTCATGGGTTACTTTGAAAAATTTTGAAATCGGGTGTATTTTGGTGATTTTGAACCTCAGGGGTATTTCGGTAATTTTTCACAAATCGGGGTGAATTTGTAAAATTTTAAGAAATCAGGGATATTTTAGAAGTTGTAAAACTTTGAGGGCTCTTTTGAGAATTGCATTTTTCAAAATGGTGGTGTTGCAAAATTTTGAAAATCAGGGTCATTCTGGTAATTTTGTTGATTAGGGGCAATTTCGTAATTTTCCATAATCAGGGAATTTTCATAAAAAGATTTCCAAAATTTGGTTCTAATTGATTTTGCAAGAAGGATATTTTGAAAATTTCCTATTTGGAAATTTTTTTCATACGGAGGGTATTTTGGTAATTTACAAGCCACGGGTATTTTGGTCATTTTTCAAATTGAGGGTATTTTGGTCCTTTTTTTAAAAAAAACAAGGTTTTGGTTACTTCAAAAACAAAACCGCTAGTCCCTTTCGGGTTTTAGTTATTAAGTTTAGCCTATGAGTGCGTCATCTCACTAGGATGAACAGATTACTACGCACTGTGTAGGATTCAAGTGAGTAGGAGGTGAGTCACGAGGATCGCTTAAATACTAGGCCCCAAGAATCCAATCCTAGACATGCGATAACGATTGCCACATCCCTTGCTCAGTGACAACTCACAGGGTTGGTTTATGGAGTTATTAAATCTTATGCATTGTTTGTTGGGGTATGCTAGCCCTAGAGTTCAATAATTTCTATTTTAGTATTCTACGTCCCCACTTTACCCTTCTACCCCCATCAAAGATTCACACAAAAGTAGATAGAATTACTTACCTGGGCGGATTGGTGCCGGAGACTCGGTGCCATGCTGTTCAAGCCAAAAACAGTTTTCCAGAACATTCTAATAAGGCCTACTAATAGGAACAAAACATTTTGGGCCTTGGGCCCCCCACAGTCGAGTTTTGAACTGGGCTCTGATACCAAAAATGTAACACCCAAACTCGCCCATGAGTCTTGTTGGATCTGGTATGTCACGAGAAAATAATTAGAAATAATTTTGAGAGTCTGGTGAAACCTTGATAAAATTTGGCTAAGGTCCAAAACGGTGTTTGAAAACTCGGTTGGGCTTTTTATAAAATGGGTTGATAAACGTTTGACGTTTGATGTAAAATTTAAAATCGTTAAAGTTACAATTGGCTTGGTTTATTTTTGTTACCCGATGGTAACATCTTTTGAAAAACTCGTAGAAGTTACTTAGTTGAAAAAGTTGCTTTTAACCGGTTCAATTAATATTTATAAAATTCCATTTGTAATATAACAGGAGTAAAATAAAGCAGTAAAATAAACATCCAACAATAATTAGCGGCCTTATTACAACCCAAAATAAAAAGACTTAGAAAATAAATAATTTTAACTATAGCAAAATAAAATCAAATCCAACGATAAGCATGGGCCTCGAGTCCTCTCCTCCATCTCATGATCTACTCATCGCAAAATGGTAAGGGAAGGGTGAGTCACCAAGACTCGATGTGTAAATCCCCACCCGGAAAATACAACTCATACACAATTTATTAATAAACATGCACATGCAACCCAACTAACCATCCATACTCCATTTCTACCCGTGTGGTCAAAACCATCGGTGGTCAAAACCATCGGTGACTAGTGTCACAAAATAAATGATGGGCCAACCCATCATGTGGTCAAAACCACTCGATGACCATAGGTCACAATATATCAAGTGTGGTCAAAACCATTGGTGGTACCAAACCACTAGGACTTAGTCGTAATTTATCAATCGATGTGGTCAAAACCATCGATGACCATAGGTCACAAATAATCGATGGGGCCAACCCATCTTGTGGTCAAAACCATCGCGACGATCCATAAAATCATCCCCTCCTCTCATCAAACCCACCATCATCATGCTTACATATCAATCATCATATATCATGTATTTAGGCATGGCATTTAACAGCATGTGATGGCATACAAAAATCATATATCAAAGATCACATATAGGGGACTTACCCGGAATCCATGCATAAACCCACAAGCAAATCTACCACAATGATTTAAAAGCAACAATATAGTCATGTACACTAATAAAGTGTGTAGTGAGTTTTTACACACCTGTTACTAACGCGTATCCTAGATCCCGAAGATTCGATCTACGATGCTAGATCTCTTGACCTAAAATCAACCAACAACATGGTTAGGGATTTAGGCCTATTCGGCCAAACCAAAAATCCCAAAGGACCACTTGTACCAAAAATATGGCCTTTGGCCGAATGTGCTTACCCACTTACCAAACTCACCGAAACCCCGAATTTGTCACTTGAGTCTTCGAGAACCCTACTAAAATGCACGTTAAAATTGGATATAAGTAAATCTATGGGAAGTGGCCTATGGCCGAATAGTATAGGTGCCTCACCTTGAAAAATCAACATCCGATAGTCTGCAACAATGCACCTTGCTGATAACTACAACAGAGAAATACCATCTTGTGATCATTCTTGTGATCTTTATGAATCATTCGGCCATCCCAAAAGAGAAGAAACAACCGATTACTTTAAGGAAGAAAATACTTACCCCAACGCCACTTGGAGAACTACAAAAGAGAAGTTGACAGCCCCTAAGAGATTCGGCCAAGGCAAGATGGAAGGGCTGGAATTTTGAGAAGAAGAAAGGGGTAGGTTCGGCTTAGAAGAAACAAGAGAAGCTGGAAGTTTTGAGCAAATTTTTTCAATGTAACAATGGGAGAATTCTGCCAGCACTAATGAAGAGAGAAAAAAAGAAAAGAATTTGATGGATTTTCGGCACTCCTTGCTATATCAAACCCGAAAGTGGACAGCCCCCAAGGAGTCCTATAATCGGCCAATTCCTCCCCCTCTTTGTGATAATTCAGCTTTTAATTATCACTCAAGAAAATATAACATTTATCCCTTAATCCCCTCAAACAAATTGAATGAAAATAAGCTACTAACACCTACTCCTCCAGCCGAATATGTACAAAAAATAAGCTTTTATCCTTATCAATTTAAGAGTCCCAATTCATGCCATCACCTTCCCCCCTAACGCCAGCTTACATGAAAAAGGAAAAAAATAAAACAACTGCTGCTCACTTGGTTCGAACCCAGGACCTAGGGAAGCAACTGCCGCAACCCTCTCTTCTAACGCCCCAGGCCATTTCTGCCATTTGATTTTCATGTCATGAACCCCCTCCATTTAGTTTTAAAGCCTTCCTACCTGGCCTCCTTTCCTTTAACGCCAAAAAGCCCAAAAATAAAATACTCTTGCGTCCATCATGACTCGAACCCGAGTCCTTATACCAAGGCCCTTAAGTGGCGCCCCAAGCCACTCCACCGAACCGATTTTCATGTCATATACCTCGCCTTTTAATTTTTAAAGCTTCCCTATTTAAGCCCATCACCGCATATATATAAATAAAATGCCAAAAACGCTGCTCCAGCCATTCGAACCTATGACCTGCGCCCATCTTCACCTCCAACATCTTAAGTGGCGCATGGAAGCCACTTTGCTAATTAGTTCTTTATGTCATGCTTATCCCGAAATTTTACTTAAGCCCTATCTCACCTAGTTCCTTCCTTTTAAGCATTTAAAAAGAAATTTTAGTCCTAAATCAGACCTAGCTCGGGGTTAGTTCTAGGCCCTAGAACATGCTTAATAATCATAGTATTCAATACTTCAAGCACACACATGGAAAAATACTTAAATTACACCCCTAATTTAGGGTGTTACACGCATGACTTGTGCAACCTCTAGCAATCAAAAGGTATAGTTAGGACCAAAGCCCAAAGTATGGAACAAGTGGGGCCCACACACTCGTGTGGCCCGCTAAGCCCAAAACTGCCCTTAGCCACGTGAACAACAAGGTCGAGCTCATTATTTCACATAAGTTCATGAAGTTGGCCCTTGTGGGACCCACGAGCCCATTGGGCCTATACGACCCATTTTGTCCCATTTGACCCAAAAGCGACCCAAGACCATGAGACCGTTCATAATGGCCTCTGTCATTGTATCAACTTTCCCACACGTTAGCTGCGCTCGTATAGTATGGTAATCAATAGTATATTTTAGCTTTTCGACATTTCATGAAACACCCCAAACACTACGGCACAAGCCCCGATCGGATCTCGTATGTTCCTCGAGTAAAAAGTTCAAATAAATCTTGTTTTAATAAATAATATGTTGGTTACAGAGAAAATAAGTCTATTTAGAGATCGCGTTGTAAATTGTGTTTAATTAAGTTGATGTTTCATTAAAACGTTATCTTTATGAGAAAGATTATAAGTTAAAAGTTAACCAAATTTAAAACTTATTATTATTGTGAAAACCATAGGTATTTAGGTGTCAAAACAATTTAAGTTGTTTTTCGAAATCATTTAATTATTTAGTAAACATTTGATCGTAGTAGAATAAAAATCTAAAACGTAAAAATTTAAACAGTTTATAGCGGCCTTATTACAAAAACATAGCCCAAAAATAAATCTGAAAATGTTAAATGGAAAATGTAGTAAGTTTAATTAAAAGGAAACCGAAATACTGAGTTGAGCAATGGCCACCACATAGTCCTCGCTGACCCGATCTATCACATTAAGCGTCACCTAAAAATATATCCCATAAAGGGTGAGTCAACAGACTCAATGTGAAACATTACGCTAAAAGCCCAATCGATCATAGGAATAAAGCCCATTTAAATAGCATTTAGCCATAAGCCCATTATATAGCAAATCAGATAATAATCGATTAAATCACATGTACATATAAAATGAGATGCAATCCCGAGCCCACCTAAATATCCATCCGCTACACACCACCGTACCTACCAATCACACCGTGGGGATTACTAAATCGACCCTCCATCTGCTACACACCATCGAAGGTAGTCGCTGTAGTCAACTGCACATCGCCCTTATAAATTGTGGCATAGCCACCGGATAATTGTGACAGAGTCACCGGATTTATAATATGTGACCGAAGTCACCGGATTCATAATATTGTGACCGAAGTCATCGGATAATGTGGTAAAAACCACCGGAACACTTCCCCTTTATCAAAATCACCCATATGCCCATGCAATAAACATATTATTTCGATATTATGCCATATACCCCCAAAATCATAACGGAATCATACACATTACATATTCATGCTTATAGCATTATTAACAAAGTATAAGGGGGTAAACATACCTGAATATCGTGTACCACTGAATGGTACCCGCAATCATTATCATACATATTTTCTTAACACATGAAAATCATTAATATTATCAATCTATTAGAAATTTAGCGTAGTGTTACACACCTTATAATAGTGAGAACTATACTTTCCCGCTCGTTGATACCTAAATATTTATCACGCTTGATTAGAACACTAATACTTATAAAACTATATAATTGATAAGTATTTTAAATCCTTACCCTCGAAATCTCGAACAACAATTATATGCGATTGCTCTCCGATAGATGGTTCATAACCCGATGACAAACCACGAACAAATAATGGCTCGGGTGTACGCACGACTTCAAATAATCGATCTTCGTTGGCAGAGGGTCCACAACCCGGTGGAAAGTCTCGGATCCCCGATACAACCCTTCGTTTGAAATTTGAGGGTATAGCAGAACCACCCCTCTTCCAAACACTCCTTACCGCTCTTTTCGAACCTATTTTGTTTGCCCCAAAATCTCACATTCACGGAAAAATAATAATCGAACGATAGAGTCCCCTAAAACAAAATCGATTAGTAGTCTATCTAAAACGATATAACAAGTAATATAAAAATCCTTTACCTTGAATATTTAAATCCCGATGGATCTCTCCTTAATCGTTGGCTACAAAAAGAATTTTGAAATCCTCCTTTAAGGTTTCAACCAAAGAGAATAAAAGGATTAGAGTCCTAAAATCGGCTAATCCAAAAGAAGAAAAAAGAAGAAAAGCAATAGACAGTTAAACCTTACCACTAACGCTAAAATCGATTGCACCCTTACTTGATATTACAATGAGATTTGGCTATTTAGGAGAATGATTGACTTTGAAGAAGAAAGAGAAGAGAATGGGGTGTGATGAAATTCAGCTTGATGACAAGAAAAAGATTCGGCCTTTTCAAAAGAGAAAAGAGATGGGAGATTTTAGATGTTATGGCTATGGTGAAAATGGAAGGATGGTTTTGGCTATTACAAGAAAAAGAAAAAGAAAAGAAATAAAGATGAAACACAAAAGTGGAATCGGCAAGGATGAGAAGGAATAGAGAAGAAAAAAAATTAACAATTAACCCTTATGGTCAATGGATGATTCGGCCAAAGTGTACAAATGAGAAATAATGGTAAATTTTTAGTGTGGTTCAACTTATGAAAGAAAAGGGTGAGGTTTATGAGAGAATGGAAAAAGTTTTTGGCAAAAGAAAATGGCCAAAATGGCACTTTGATGGCATTAGGATTTCGGCACTACACTAGAGAAGGAACAAAAAGAAAACCCAAAAAAATAAACACCTAAACCTTTAAGAGAATTTCGACTACTCCCCTCTACCTACATGACCGAAATGGTCATCAAAGGATTCCTTGGCCGGCCAACTCACATCTCATCACATTTCCCACCTTTTCCTCCTCATTTCCTCCTAATCTTCCCCCTAATCACTTTCTCAATTAAGCCAACCCCCTTAGCCCCCTATGCCGTTTACATTCATGGTCAAAATGACCATGAAAAATTTCCAAAACATCACCCATTCATCAAGCCTTATGTCCCCTTATCCTTCCATAACACCTTGATTCCATTCCTTAACTTAGTACTTGCCTTATTCCTTAGTCCACAATCCAAAAATGAAAGAAAATCCATCCATACCAAAAATAGAGCTTGACCGACACAATAGGAAAGAGAACAAAAATAAAAATCCTTCCAATTGCTAACCAAGGGATTCGAACCTCTCCCCTCATGCATTCACCCATGCGCCAACACCACTTTGCCAATTGACTTGTTGTGATTAAAACCTCATACCAATTTTTCTTAAGACCAATCTTGCTTAGCTCCATCTTATGACTTAAAAATCTAATATTTTTCTAAGGCATTCTCCTACATACTGAAGTTCCTAAAACTCCCAAAGCACACTCAAACCACACATAGGCATGCTACCATATACAATTAAATTAAAATGCATAACCCTTATATTCCAGATATTATAGTTCTACCCCCCTTAAAAATAATTTTGACCTCGAAATTACCCGGCTAGAACAAGTGAGGGTATTGATGTCGCATTGCTTCCTCTGGCTCCCACGAAGCTTCTTCCGATCCATGATTACGCTATAACACTTTGACGAGAGGAACTGATTTCCTCAGTAACACCTTCACATCCTGTTCTAGAATCTGAATCGGCTCTTCCTTGTGTGACAAATCTGGTCTTAGTTCTACCTCCTCAACTGGCACTACATGAGATGGATCCAATCGGTAACGAGGTAACATCAAAACATGGAACACATCGTGCATTTGCTTCAACTCCGAAGGTAACTCTAACTGATATGCCACTAGTTCAACCCGCTTCAAAACCCGATAAGGTCCTATAAACCTAGGACTTAACTTTCCTTTGCGACCAAATCTCATTAACTTTCCTTTGCGACCAAATCTCATTACCTTCTTCCATGGTGACACTTTAAGAAATACTTGATCTCCCGCAACAAACTCTATTTCCTTCCGCTTAAGATCTGCGTATGACTTTTGCCTGTCAGATGCTTCCTTTAACCGAGTCCAGATTACCTTAACCTTTTCTTCGGATTCTGCCACAATCTTTAGACCCAAAACATGGCGTTCCCCCAATTCTGTCCAACACGTAGCAGTGCGACACTTCCATCCATATAGCGCTTCATACGGTGCCATCCGAATACTTGCTTGATAATTGTTGTTGTACGGAAACTCCGCTAAAGGTAAGAACTCTTCCCAGCTTCCTCTAAAATCTATCACACATCCCCTTAACATATCCTCTAAAACTTGGATTACTTGCTCGATCGCCATCCATTCGTGGATGAAATGCCGATCAAGTCCAATCTGGTGCCCAAAGCCTGATGTAATGCTTTCCAAAATTGAGACGTAAACCTCGGATCCCTATCCGAAATAATCGACACCGGCACTCCATGCAACCTTACAATCTCAGCCACATACAACTTCGCCAATTTCTGCAAAGAGTAATCAACCCGTACTGGAATGAAATGTGCAGATTTTGTCAATCGATCCACTATCACCCATACCAAGTCTTTCTTAGTGGGCGTAAGAGGAAGTCCACTAACAAAGTCCATGGTGATTCTCTCCCACTTCCACTGCGGAATCTTTATCGGCTGAAGCAATCCCGAAGGTACTTGATGTTCAGCCTTGACTTGCTGACATGTTAAGCACTTCCCTACGAATTCTATAACTTTTGCTTAAGACCAAGCCACCAAAATTGATCTCCTAAATCTCGATATAACTTACTTCCTCCAGGATGCATAGCATAAGGGCTACTATGCGACTCCTGAAGAATCCGTTGCCTCAACTCCTGATCCTTCGGCATACAGACCTTACCTTTGAAACACAATACTCCATCGCTGTTAACACCATAATCTTTCAGCTCCCATTCTACACCTGCCATAGCTTAGCACTTAGATCATCGTCTACCAACTGTCTTTCTTTCACTTGTCTCAACCACGTCAGCTTTACTTGTAATTCCACCAGCAAACTTCCGTCGTCATAAAGAATAAGATGTGCAAACATCGCTCTTAGATCTGACACCACTTTTCGACTTAAAGCGTCTGCCACCATATTCGCCTTGCCCGAATGGTACTCTATAGAACAGTCGTAGTCTTTCAACAACTCCACCCACCTTTGCTGTCTCAAGTTCAGCTCCTTTTGAGTCAGCAGATATTTCAAACTCTTGTGGTCCGTATATATCACTGACTTTTCCCCATATAAATAATGCCTCCATACCTTAAGAGCAAAGACTACCGCTGCCAATTCCAAGTCATGCGTCGGATAGTTAACCTCGTGTGGTCTCAATTGTCGAGATGCATAAGCAACCACCTTCCCGTCTTGCATCAGAACACATCCCAATCCAGTGTGAGATGCATCCATATACACCACAAAATCCTTCCCTGCCTCAGGCTGAATCAAAATCGGAGCTTCAGTCAAAACCCTCTTAAGCTTCTCAAAGATCTCTTGCTGCTTATCTGCCCATACGAAAGGTACCTCCTTTCTCAACAATTTCGTTAAAGATGAAGCTATCGATGAAAATCCTTCAATGAATCTTCTGTAGTAGCCTGCTAATCCTAAGAAACTGCGAACCTCAATTACGGACTTAGGTGGTTCCCAATCTAATACTGCCTCAATCTTCCGAGGATCCACCCTTATCCCTTCTGCAGACACCATATGGCCTAAAAACGCAACTTCCTTCAGCCAAAATTCACACTTGCTGAAATTGGCATAAAGCTTCTTCTCCCTTAACCCTTGCAACACTATCCGAAGATGCTCATCATGCTCTATCTCCGACTTAGAATACACTAGGATGTCGTCTATGAACACCACGACGAACTGATCCAAGTAAGGTTGAAAAACCTGATTCATCATATCCATGAATGCAGCTGGGGCGTTCGTCAATCCGAACGGCATTACCAAGAATTCATAATGCCCATATCTTGTTCGGAAAGCTGTCTTATGGATATCCGCTTCTTTCACCTTAAGCTGATGATACCCTGACCTTAGATCTATCTTCGAGAATACCGCAGCTCCTTTAAGCTGATAGAACAAGTCATCGATCCTCGGCAAAGGATACTTGTTCTTGATGGTCAGCTTATTCAACTGCCGGTAATCTATACACATTCGCATCATTCCGTCCTTCTTCTTCACAAATAGGATCGGTGCTCCCCATGGAGACACACTAGGTCGGATGAACCCACGATCAAGCAACTCTTGAATCTGAGCCTTAAGCTCAACCAACTCCTTTGGTGCCATTCTGTACGGAGCAATAGATACTGGCGCCGCACCAGGTAACAAGTCAATCTCAAATTCTACTTCTCGATCCGGAGGCATTCCTGGAAGTTCTTCCGGAAAGACATCTAGAAATTCACTCACAGTCCTGACCTCTTAACAGTTGCTTCCTTAACCTCCAAGGCACTAACCAACATCAGAAAAGCTACACATCTTTTTCTTACCAATTTTTCTGCCTTAAGAGCAGATACCACATTTGATAAATAGTTCCGTCTCTCGCCCATCACCACAACTTCTTTGTCATCAACAGTTCTTAATGACATCCGCTTAGCAGCACAATCCACATTCACACAATACTACACTAGCCAGTCCATGCCTAAGATCAGGTCAAATTCCCCGAATGGCAACTCCATTAAATCACCAAAATCGCATCCTTGAACTTCTAAAGGCACTTCCTTAAAGAGTTTATCTACTACTATAGTCATTCTAAAGGACTAAAATACGATCATCTTTCTAGGTACAGCCTCGTAAGTCACATGCAAGTGTTCCAGATACTTTACTAGCGATGTATGAATGAGTTGACCCTATATCTATCAAAGCAATAAAGGGCAACCCGTAAATTAGAAACGCATCCATGATAACATCAGTGCATCACTATCCTCTGCGGACAAAGCGCATATACTGCACCTATTTGTCTCGCCTCGGTGCTACCATCGCCTCGCTAGGGTCCCGCAACCTCTACCAGAACCATTACTTCTTCCATTCAGACCACGACCCCTCATCGACTATTGTCCACCTCTGCCAGCCTGATTTTAACCCTGACCTGCTAGACGGTTCCTATCTATATCCATCGGACAATCCTTAATCATATGGTCCTTAGACCCGTATTTAAAACATCCCCCTGTCTTTTTCCAACATTCCCCCGGGTGTATTTTTCCACACTGAGCACAATTACGATATTGTCCTCCCGTAGCAACCTGCTGACCTCGCGGCCCATCAACTCTAGGTCTCTTTTGAAAGTTCCCGGATGACCCTGAAGACCCATAGCTCCTCTTAATCTTATTCTGACCTCTGTCCCAGTTCTATCTCTCAGTCTGCTTAACTTCTTCAGCTATCCGTGCCCTATCCACTAAGACTGCAAAGTCTCTTTCTCGATGCGGAGTAATCAACACTCGTAGCTCATCTCTCAGTCCATCCTCGAATCTGACACTCCACTCATAATCAGTAGCTACTTTCCTTCTGGCATATTGACTAAGCCACAAAAACTCTACTTTATACTCAGCTACCGACTTATTTCCTTGTACTAAATTCAGAAACGCCTTTCTCTGAGAGTCGATGTAGGTAGCTCCAACGTATTTCCCTTCAAACTTAACCGTAAAATACCCTCAATCCACTCGATCTGCAGGGACACTCTCCTTGACAGTGAGCCACCACTGATAGGCCTCATCTCAAAGCAAATAAACAAAGACCTTTCAACTTTTCCTCGGAAGGCAAATCCAAATCATCCATGATCCTCTCGATCGCCTCTAACCAAGATTGCTACATTCGGAGCTACCCCAGATACTCCCCTAAAAATTTTAGCTCCAATTGATCTAAGTCTCTCAGCTACTGACTTTCGAGACCTATTTCCCATACTAGCTCCCACTACTCGCTCTAGAACTCGCAGCATAGCCTGCGATACTGCGTCATCTCCTCTAATTTGCTCTTGAAATTCTGCCCCTACAGCCGGTGGCGGTGCCTCATTTTTAGAACCTTGACCAGATCTAACTGGTTCCGACACAGCCATTCTGCCTCTACCACGCCCACGACAACCACGTCCCCTAGAACTCATGTCTACTTCGCGTCTTATCTATTTTTACGAAAAGTTTTATGCATTAGAGTCTTTTCACTTCTTGTTTAAAGAAAGTTTTATGCAACAGAGATTTATTCAGTGGTTTTTTCGTAGATGTACACATATACCTAGGGTCCATGTCTCTAAAGTACAGTTTCTTTAGGCTTATCAATTAAAGTATCATACATTCACATCAATTTATCAACAATAGTACTTACCTGGTGGACCTGCGCCGAGAACTTGAGTTCCATGCTTCTATAAAACCATTTTAACTAAAAAAAATTTTCAAAAAGTCATTTGGGCCTAATTTTGAAAATGTTGTGGGCTTCAAAACCCAAGGCTGAGAGTTTAAAACTGGGCTCTGATACCAAGTTGAAACACCCCAAACCCGGCCCACAAGCCCTGACCGGATCTGGTATGTTCCTCGAGTAAAAAGTTCAAATAAATCTTGTTTTTAATAAATAATATGTTGGTTCCGTAGAAAATAAGTCTATTTAGAGATCACATTGTAAATGGTGTTTAATTAAGTTGATGTTTCATTAAAACGTTATCATTATGAGAAAGATTATAAGTTAAAAGTTAACCAAATTTAAAACTTATTATTATTGTGAAAACCATAGGTATTTAGGTGTCAAAACAATTTAAGTTGTTTTTCAAAATCATTTAATTATTTAGTAAACATTTGATCGTAGAGTAATAAAAATCTAAAACGTAAAAATTTAAACAGTTTATAGCGGCCTTATTACAAAAACATAGCCCAAAAATAAATCCAAAAATGTTAAATGGAAAATATAGTAAGTTTAATTAAAAGGAAACGAAATACTGAGTTGAGCAATGGCCACCACATAGTCCTCGCTGACCCGATCTATCACATTAAGCGTCACCTGAAAATATATCCCATAAAGGGTGAGTCAACAGACTCAATGTGAAACATTACGCTAAAAGCCCAATCGATCATAGCAATAAAGCCCATTTAAATAGCATTTTGCCATAAACCCATTATATAGCAAATCAAACAATAATCGATTAAATCACAGTACATATAAAATGAGATGCAATCCCGAGCCCACCTAAATATCCATTCGCTACACACCACCCGTACCTACCAATCACACCGTGAGGATTACTAAATCGACCCTCCATCCGCTACACACCATCGAAGGCAGTCACTGCAGTCAACTGCACATCACCCTTATAAATTGTGGCATAGCCACCGGATAATTATGACAGAGTCACCGGATTTATAATATGTGATCGAAGTCATCGGATTCATAATATTGTGACTGAAGTCACCGGATAATGTGGTAAAACCACCTAACACTTCCCTTTATCAAAATCACCCATATGCCCATGCAATAAACATATTATTTCGATATTATGCCATATACCCCCAAAATCAAAATGGAATCATACACATTTCATATTCATGCTTATAGCATTATTAACAAAGTATTAGGGGGTAAACATACCTGAATATCATGTACCACTGAATGGTACCCGCAACCATTATCATACATATTTTCTTAACACATGCAAATCATTAATATTATCGATCTATTAGAATTTATTTACACTTATGAGAACTATACTTTGCCGCTCGTCGATACCTAAATATTTATCACGCTTGATTAGAACACTAATACTTATAAAACTATATAATTGATAAGTATTTTAAATCCTTACCCTCGTAATCTCGAACAACAATTATATGCGATTGCTCTCCGATAGATGGTTCATAACCCAATGACAAACCACGATCAAATAATGGCTCGGGTGTACGCACGACTTCAAATAATCGATCTTCATTGGCAGAGGGTCCATAACCCGGTGGAAAGTCTCGGATCCCCGATACAGCCCTTCGTTTGAAATTTGAGGGTATAGTAGAACCACCCCTCTTCCAAACACTCCTTACCGCTCTTTTCGAACCTATTTTGTTTGCACCAAAATCTCACATTCACGAAAAAATAATAATCGAACGATAGAGTCCCCTAAAACGAAATTGATTAGTAGTTTATCTAAAACGATATAACAAGTAATATAAAAATCCTTTACCTTGAATATTTAAATCCCGATGGATCTCTCCTTAATCGTTGGGTACAAAAAGAATTCTAAAATCCTCCTTTAAGGTTTTGGCCAAAGAGAGTAAAAGGATTATAGTCCTAAAATCGGCTAATCCAAAAGAAGAAAAGCAATAGACAGTTAAACCTTACCACTAACACTAAAATCGATTGCACCCTTACTTGATATTACAAAGAGATTCGGCTATATAGGAGAATGATTGACTTTGAAGAAGAAAGAGAAGAGAATGGGGTGTGATGAAATTCGGCTTGATGACAAGAAAAAGATTTGGCCTTTTCAAAAGAGAAAAGAGATGGGAGATTTTAGATGTTATGGCTATGGTGAAAATGGAAGGATGGTTTCGGCTATTACAAGAAAAAGAAAAAGAAAAGAAATAAAGATGAAGCACAAAAGTGGAATCGGCAAGGATGAGAAGGAATAGAAAAGAAAAGAAAATTAACAATTAACCCTTATGGTAAATGGATGATTCGGCCAAAGTGTACAAATGAGAAATAATGGTAAATTTTTAGTGTGGTTCAACTTATGAAAGAAAAGGGTGAGGTTTATGAGAGAATGGAAAAAGTTTTTGGCAAAAGAAAATGGCCAAAATGGCACTTTGATGGCATTAGGATTTGGCACTACACTAGAGAGGAACAAAAGAAAACCCAAAAAATAAACACCTAAACCTTTAAGAGAATTTCTGCTACTCCCTTTACCCACATGACCGAAATGGTCATCAAAGGATTCCTTGGCCTACCAACTCACATCTCATCACATTTCCCACCTTTTCCTCCTCATTTCCTCCTAATCTTCCCCCTAATCACTTTCACAATTAAGCCAACCCCCTTAGCCCCCTATGTTGTTTACATTCATGGTCAAAATGACCATGAAAATTTCAAAACATCACCCATTCATCAAGCCTTATGTCCCCTTATCCTTCCATAACACCTTGATTCCATTCCTTAACTTAGTACTTGCCTTATTCCTTAGTCCACAATCCAAAAATGAAAGAAAATCCATCCATACCAAAAATAGAGCTTGACCGACACAATAGGAAAGAGAACAAAATAAAAATCCTTCCAATTGCTAACCAAGGATTCAACCTCTCCCTCAAGCATTCACCCATGCGCCAACACCACTTTGCCAATTGACTTGTTGTGATTAAAACCTCATACCAATTTTTCTTAAGACCAATCTTGCTTAGCTCCATCTTAAGACTTAAAAATCTAATATTTTTCTAAGGCATTCTCCTACAAACTGAAGTTCCTAAAACTCCCAAAGCACACTCAAACCACAAATAGGCATGCTACCATATATAATTAAGTTAAAATGCATAACCCCTATATTCCGGATATTACATTTCAACATTTCGGGATTTTGGCATTTGCCGATCTACAATTAGAGTGGTGTGTGTACACACCTTAATTACGAAGCACATTTCAAATCCCTAGCACCAAACCTACAACATTCAAGACAAACAGTTACCCATTCAATCAGTACAATTATCCTCCTTTCCCAAAAGCCGAAACCACACCATCACTTACCTTAATCGATCGAGCTTTATTAAATCCTCACTAATCATTAGCAATGGTTAACTCCTTGTCGAGATCTGCATTACCCAAAAACCTTATTAACAAAGATTGCATAGTATGTGGTTTATAACCACATTTGATAACCTTTAATACCATCAAAAGCATTCGGCCTCAACTAAAAAGTAAGGCAAGAACACTTATTATGATCAAAAACTGAGAGTAGGCTTCCATCTACCTCTGAACACGTGCCCCCCTTTTACTTCTTGAGAACACCTATGTACACCCAACATCGCACCTTGAGAAAGAGTGAAGATTTGGCCAAAAGAAAGAAAGCCGGAGTAGAAATAGGCGACTTTATTAACCAAGAACCACTTAAAAAGAGTCAAGAATACTTACACACACTTCGGCTACGAGTAGAAAATGAAAGTGCAACCCGAACAATCGAAACAAATCCCCACGTCAAACCCTTTTGTTTAAGGAGTGAATGCAAGTAATTGGATGAAAAGAGTGAGTGAGAGAATCGGTCTAGTCAAAGAAAATAAATGAGAATCACAGTAAAAAGGTTCAGTTATGGCACAAACCGTTTGAAGAAGAGGATAGTAGAGATGAAGAAAAAAATAATATTCAGCACAAGGAAGAAGAAAAGAGAGGGAGGTGTAATCGACTTTCAAAAATGAAAAACTAGACACAAATTGAACAGGGAAAACAAAAGACTCACAAAAGCCGAAAAGTGAACCAAATTTCCTATTGCCGAAATTCTATGCATACCTAGTGTCCCATTTCGGTTCCAACTTCCCAACAACTCAATCCCCTTGATTTTCTCCCTTTACCACTCCATCATCCACTCCTTAAATCACTCCCTTGACCGATTCAAACTCTCTCTTCCCTAGAGTTCCATTCCAACTCAACTACTAGTTTAGCAAAGGAGTAAAATAAATGCCCCTTTGAGTAGGGAGTGACTCGAACCTAGTCCCCCTTTAGATAGAGAACACGCCACTTACCATTACACCCCAGGTGCCTATCGTGTCATATTTTACACATAAAAAATAAGATGCATACAACCTAGAGTCAGGGTTCCCCTAATGCTAAAAAAAAAAATTTCCCATATATCTAGGCTTGAAACCAGGACTTCATAGAAACCTCCAAACACTCCAAAATCACTAATCTAGCAGTGCTAACATGCATTTCATGACACAACACACTGAATTTAAAAGCTCAGATTTTTGGGGCGTTACACAAGTAACATAAAACATAAGACTTGGATTAGCACTCGGTGGAGCCTCTGAGAATATATTTTACAAAATGGATATTTATATGGATTTTGCATTTGTGGTTTGTGGACTTTTAGACTTTGGACTTTACCTCTAGCTTGGTTTGTGGTTTTATTTTTATGACTTTAAAACTATCATGCATGCATACAATATTATGGGATTTTAAGTATCTTTGATAATGTCATTTTTTTCTAAATTTATTATGTATTTCTTAAATTATAAATAAAATAATAATTCAGTAAATTTTCTAAATAATTTTATGAAAATCCATTGTAAGTTTCTTTATAAAAACCATTTTATAATTATAATATAAGATCTTTAGTATTTTAAACATTTTCAAACAACAATACAATTAAGTGACGCTTTTCTTTTAAAATAAATAAATGTTATTAAATATTTTTCAAAGAAATAAAATTAGTTAATCTTAGAAATCGTTTCAAACTCAAAACCTTTATTTTCAAGTAAGCAAATAATTTCGCAAATCATTAATGTAATTTTCGAGATTCATCCATAACATCTATGCTGGGTTTAGTATAGTTTTTCAGGTGTTCAGACGTCACGTAAAAGAGTCCAAAAGTGAACAAGGGTAAGGAAAACATTATGATTATCAGAAGGCCTCAATTGCACATTGAATAAGAGACATATTCCAGTTTTGGGGATACCAATAAAACATTGTTTTTGTAACACCTCAAACCCGACCTAAACGTTATGGCCGAATCTGGCGTGTCACATTGAAGTGTTTTTCGAAAACCATGTTCTCATTGAAAACCCTTCTTAATATTTAAAAACTAAGGTCTCCGTTTGTGTTCGTTCAATTTCAAAACGTGGTTCATTGAAAATTTAATCACTTTTAGAAAATGTTATTAACTTCGTTAAAAATCTCTTTTAGTTGCGGAAGCTAATTTAATGTAAAGAAGTTTAAAATGTATGTATTTAAAAACAGTAATTGGGTTGAAAACTCATCTACGTCTAACAAATATAAAACGTAACAAAATCCCAAATTCAAAATTAAATCCAGAGAGGCCTTATTATATAAATTAAAACCCAAAACGAAATTTAAAACATATATAAAGTCCAAAGCCTGTTAGCCCCAGTTGTGTGGTCACCTCCGAGTCCCTCGCAGCATTGATCCTCCTAACGCTGGGGATTACCTGCACAGTTAAAAATGGGTGAGTTTACGAAAACTCATTGCGTAATCCCCTTACTAGAGTACAGTCAGTATACAAAAACAGAAACAAAAACAGTCTGGACCAAAGGCCTTTAACAGTAACAATATAGTCCAATTCAGATCATACGTGGGCCAAAACCCACTACAATATCATTTGGGTCATAGCCTCTAACAGAATCAATTGGGCCCAACCCAAACCAATACAAAACAAGTGGCCCTAAGCCCAGTACAATGACAAATCTCACAAGCAGATATGCAACAGTATTAGGATGCATCCCACCCCGATCCAGCCAACACACCACCCGTACTAACCCTGCACTTCTGTGGGGATAAAATTGACCCACCCAGGCAACACACCAAGCTTAGCACGGATTGAGGCATTAAGTCAATAGAACGGCTGGGGGCCATTGACAGAATAGCTAAAAGCCATAAATATCGCAGCAACACTACCAGTTAACAGAACGGCTAGAAGCTATAAACAAAATAGTTATAAACCATAATCAGGATGGAACAAAGCTATCGATAACTGTAATAAGTTTGGCACATAGCCATCAGCGATGGTAATATAATTGGCACACATCCACGGGTAATTATGATCGACATAGAGTCATCAATATATATGTTAGGCACATAGCCAAGGGTAAATACGATTGGCAAACAGCCATAGTCAAGATAGCACAGAGCCATATTTAGGTTGGCACAGAGCCATAATCAGATTACGCGGCTTTAAGCCGTCCGTCGGTCCACAGTCATCTTATGTGACCCGTGTGACTTTAACAAATCAATACTAGATCCACAGTCGTCTCATGCGATCCGTACGACCCTATTAGAGCTTCCTCTATATCAATGTCCCAACCCCATGCAATATGTCGTGTATGTCATGCTCAATCATTACACATGTATGCAAAATGGCCATGCTCAATAACGGTCATTTAAACATATATTAGAAGCATATCAGTCACACGACCATAATCAAGTTAGTTAAAACACAATCATACGATCATAGTCAAATCAGTTAAATTCATAGCACAAGTCAGTCATTTACCCACAAGGGCAAAACAGTCATTTTACCCTATAATGGTATTTCAGTAATCCTACCTTTCAGGGGTATTTCAGTAATTCTACCAACAGGGGTATTTCGGTAATCCTACCCTACAGGGGTATTTTGGTAATTCTACTCTACAAGGTTATTTCTACAATCAACCCTCCATCCGCTACACACCATATCGATCACTATGTGACCTATGTGGCAAAGCCACCGATCGCTTATGCGAACTTCAGAAAATACATTATAGTATTTCGACAGCTATGCTGCCTGTCATTAAGACCGATCACTATGTGACCTATGTGGCAAAGCCACCGATCGCCTCGCGACCTGCTCCCCTTCCATAAATCAATCAATCAATCCCATCCCATGCATACACACATGCAAGAATCAAAACATCAAGCCATTTAAATAGATCTCAGACTTTCACATACATCGATACTCATAGAGAAGTTTCTATCATTACGTACTTGACATCCTTTGCCTACCCTTTTTTGGGTATTACGACTGTTCATACAGCCTCTCTTTTTGGCTTTTAGCCCATATCATACACATATATTACAACAATACTTATGTGTTAAGGATCTACACACCTGATTACAATTATGACAACACCCTCTATGTCGACACTGTCAAAAGTCGATACGGCTGCTATCTGCCTAAGATGCTATTCAGAAGTCGGTCCACAACCCATCGGCCAATCTCAAATAGCGGACACTGCTCGTTTCATAAACTTAGGGATTGGGTTTACGGACCCAACCCTCTCTTCTTCTTGATCCATATTTGATTCCATCCAAAAAGTCCTTGTCAGAACTACTATAGCGAAATAGGGTTAAACCATATCATATGAGTTAATATCTCAATGATGATAGTGAATCTTAATAGGAATATAAAGAAATCCCTTACCTTGAGATCCCGAAATAGATAGTATACTAAAGATTAATGGTTTCTGGCTTTTTGAGACCTGGATGATTTGAACTACTATGATTTCTCGGTGTGCCGCCCAAAAGAACATGCGATTAATGAAAGAGTCAAACTAAAGATAGCCTATTAATCTACTAGCTATTCGGCTATAGTCTCAAAACCGAAAGAGAAAAAAAATTTGGTTCTTACCTTTACAGAGAAATCGACACTTCAAGAAAATCCCGATTTATGGAGAAATCGGTACAAGAGGAAAAGAATGGAAAAAGAAAGTGAATTAAGAGGTTTCGACTTTTAGTAAAGAAAGTGACAGAAAGAAAAAGGAATAGACAAAGGTATTCAGTTATGGAGATGAGAAAAAAGTTGAGAGGTTTCGACTTTTGGAAAAGAAAAAAGAATAGAGAGTGTAGAGAAGGACTGAGAATTTCAGCACAAAGAATAGGGTTCAGATGCCGAATTTTGAAGAGATACACTCCTATTTATAGGGAATTTCGACACTTACCTATCAAATGCCAGAATTGTCCTATTCTAAAAACCGAGACTAATTGACAAACATGGGGAATTTCGGCACCCCTTATGCCACATCAAAACCGATTCTTCCTCCCCTCAGAGTTGGAATTTCAGCCAACTCTGCTTACAATAGATAACTCCCAACTTTTCTCCTTAATCTACTCATAACTAATATCAGCACAATTATCTATATTATTCAACAAATAAATCTCCCTATTTTCAAGCCTTGTTGCCGTCCAACCTTACCCACCTACATGCCGAAATTTAGTTAATTAAAATTAAAGGAATTGGGCTTCATGCCCCATGAGTCTGGGCCTCCTCAATTGACGTCACCTCCTTGCTCTCTAAGTGGTGCCATTTTGCCACTGGACCACAAGCCCACTTGTGTTTAAAACACAGATAACATCTTTTAAACCCTCTAGTGTCCAAACAGAAAAATTTAACCAAGGCCTTGACCCAATCTGAGCCCCCTTAAATACTCTAATTAACACATTGAACGTAATACACATCAAATGCAAAGGCCCATTAATTCAGGATGTTATAGTTCTACCCCTTAAAGAAATTTCATCCTCGAAATTACCTAATCCGAATAGATGCGGGTATTGCTGTCGCATCGCTTCCTCCGGTTCTCACTTAGCCTCCTCAAAGCCGTGATTTTGCCATAGAAACCTAACCAACGAAACCTTAGACCTCCTTCCTTCCTTTTTGGCGTCACACCCTTGCCTCTTATGTGGCGTTACTTTGCCACTACACCACACACTCCATTTGTGTCAAAAGATACTTCAAACTCTTATGATCCGTGTAAATGATAGATTTCTCCCCGTACAAATAGTGCCTCCAAATCTTCAAGGCAAACACCACCGCTGCCAACTCCAAATCATGGGTGGGATAGTTTGCTTCGTGCAGTCTTAACTTCTGTGATGCATACGCAACCACCTTTCCATCTTGCATCAACACGCATCCTAGTCCCGTGTGTGACACATCACAATAAATCACGAATTCCTTCCCAGCCTCCGGTTGAATCAACACCGGAGCCTCCGTCAATATCCTTTTCAACTTTTCAAAACTCTCCTGCTGCTTATCAGACCAAACGAACAGAACTCCTTTCTGTAGCAACTTAGTCAATGGTGCCGCAATCAGAGAAAATCCTTCCACAAATCTTCTGTAGTACCCGGCTAAACCAAGGAAACTCGAATCTCTGCCATTGACTTAGGCGGCTTCCAATCCAACACTGCTTCAATTTTTGAGGGTCAACCCTAATCCCCTCTACTGACACCACGTGACTTAGAAAAGTAACTTCCTTTAGCCAAAATTTGCACTTGCTGAATTTGGCATAAAGCTGCTTCTCCCTCAGAATCTGTAGAACCATTTGCAGATGTGAATCATTCTCCTCCTTTGATCTTGAATAGACCAAGATGTCATCAATAAAAACCACGACAAACCGATCCAGTTAGGGATGGAACACTCGGTTCATCATATCCATAAACGCTGCTGGTGTGTTAGTCAACCCAAATGGCATCACTATGAACTAGTAGTGACCATAGCGAGTCCTAAAAGCCGTCTTATGAATATATGCCTCCTTGACCTTAAGCTGATGTTACCCAAACCTCAGATCTATCTTTGAAAAGACTGAGGCCCCCTTCAACTGATTGAACAAGTCATCGATCCTTGGCAACGGGTATTCGTTCTTGATGGTTAACTTATTCAATCAACGATAGTCAATGCACATACGCATTGAACCATCCTTCTTCTTAACAAATAACACCGGCACTCCCCAAGGCGACACACTTGGTCGAATAAACCCTCTATCCAATAACTCTTGGATTTGCACTTTCAATTCTACCAACTCCTTCGGCGCCATTCATTATGGAGTAATAGAGACCGGCGTTGTTCTGGGAAGAAGATCAATTCCAAACTCCATTTCTTGATCCAGAGGTAATCCCAGAAGCTCTTCGGAGAAGACATCAAGAAATTCCTTCACCGTCCTAACGTCCTCAATAGTTAGGTCATTGGCTTCCAAAGCCCGTACAAACATTAGAACTGCCTTGCACCCTTTTCTCACCATTCTTTCCGCTCTTAGGGCAGTTACCACGTTTGACAGACAATTCCTCCTTTCTCCTATCGCCAACACTTCACCCCCATGGGGGTTGTTAACACCATACGCTTGGCTGCACAATCTAAATTGGCTTGATACTTCACTAGCCAGCCCATGCCTAAAATTAAGTCAAACTCCTCGAACGATAATCCATCAAATCCGTCAGGAAAACTATTCCCTGAACTTCTAAGGGTACCTCCCGATAAAGTTTATCTACTACCACAGATTGTCCTAATGGCTCTCAGTCGCTCTGGCACAGACTTCTAGGCTCCTGTGCCCATGCCTACTCTAGCAACTCTCTCCAAAACCCTTAACATAGCCTGAGATACAGCATCATCTCCGGCCGTCTGATCTTGAAACTCTGCCTCCACAGCTGGTGGCACTAAAACTTCATTCCCTAACTCGTGACCAGACCCCACGAGTTCTGACACAGCCATCCTACCTCTACCACGGCCATGTGCCGGATGTCCTCGACCCCTTGTATTCATTCTACCGCTTCGCGTTTATCTGATTAGAAATTTTATGAATTAATAATTCTTTCTTCCACTGATTAATAACTGACAGTCTTATGGGAAGTAGTTTTAACAGTGGTTCTTTCGAATTCGAATTCTATCTACAAGTTCAGTTCTCAAGTTTGTATTTTATAATTCTAGAGTTCACATTCAATCAACATCAAGTAGAGCACCATATACCCGCATCAAACACGCAAACAACATCCAGGAACTCACATTCATCACCTAGGAGTATTTTCGTCATTTCTCTACCTAGGGGTATTTTCATAATTTTAACCTACAGAGGTATTTTGGTAATTTTCCAAAATATGGTATATTGGTGATTTTACAAAATAGGGGTATTTTGATAATTTTGCAAACTAGGGGTATTTCGGTAAATTTTTCAAACAAGGGTATTTTGGTCATTTTTTAGAATCAAGGGTGTCTCAGTAAATTCCTCAACCTAGGGTATTTGGGATAATTTACAAAATCAGGGGTATATAAGTAATTTTATAAAAATAGGGTGATGGTCCCTTTTGGGTTTTAGTTATAAATTTTTGGCTCGTCAGCAAGCCCTATCGGTTAGAGTGAATAACCACTACGCACCAGGTAGGATTCCAGAGAAGAGGAGGTGAGTCACTAGGACCGCTTAAATACCAAGCTCTTCCTGGATCCAATCCTAGACATGTGTATGCCTGTTTCCACACCCTAACCCTATGACTTATTCACAGACCTGCTTAATTAAGAAAAATTAAGTCTTATGAGATTTGAAGAATTATTTAATCTAAGCCTAAGGTCCATTAACACTATCATACTAATCTACGTCCATAAGGCCCATCAAAACCCAACATACATATCATACCAAAGTTTAGAATACTCACCTGGGTGGATTGGGTGCCGGTAGACTCGAAGGCCATATCTTCCAAAACCTTTCTCAACTTACATTACTTTCATAAATTCCTACTGGACCCATTTCACAGCCCGAGTTTTGCACTGGGCTCTAATACCAAAAATGTAACACCCCTAAACCCTTCTTAAATCACCTAGAAATTAAACTAAACATGCAATCAGAATTTTTTTCTGAACGCAAAATCCAATCTCTCGACACACGAAACCCATTTATTCTAGGCCCAAATTCAGGTTGTTACACACTGCATAATTGGATGTACCTGCATAGAACCATACAAACCATCAATTTTTTTTTTTTGTTTAAAAACTCTACCTGCTTAGATAACATGGTGACCGCCACGTCAAGGTTGAAAACATCGGCTTCTTTAGTAGGCATTGTCCTCATGACTTGCCACTGATAATTATTCAATGACATCTCTTTGGTTTCTACGGGTGGTATGTTCTATTTCACTGTAAGAAAAATCAAGAGTCCCGTTGGGTTCCTTCTAGTCATAAACTAGAGGTACCTATCAGGAAAAGAGAAAAAGAAAGAAAATTAGAAAAGTAAAATTAAAATTTATTAGCAAAAATAAAATAAAAATATGGCTAAAGTAATAAAAATTGAGCGTTCTTAATATTTCAGGTTCCCCAAGAATGGCTCCAAAAACTTGATCATGTGTCAAAGTCTTAAAAATTTATAAAAGGAATGATCGAACTTGAAAACTATCTAAGAAAACGATGGAGGCAAGCGCACCCATCGAACAGTAGTATAGTTTAGTGGCAAGACCGGATTGTCAAACCCAAAGGAACCAAAAGTACTAATACTAACTTTCTTTCTATTATTTAGCCTAAGAATTAAGGGAATTTATTATCTAATCTAAAATTAACTAACAACCAAGCTAAAGATGCTAAGACAAAGAAGGAATTGGGGAAAGACTTGAAGGAAAACCAATTGATTTAGACAATACCCGAGGAAGAATCCACCTAGACTTCACTTGTTATCTAACTCTTAACCAGACAATTTATTCACTTGACTTGATCCGTAGGATTCCCTAAGTTATATTAATACCTCTTTCGAGGCTATTAACGTCTAATCCTAGGTTGATTAATTAAAATTTCTTTCTAATTAAAACCCCTAGAATTGTATTAACTCGATCTATGGACTCCCATATTAGGTTTGACCCTAATCCGGCAAATTTACGTCATCCTATTTCTAGGGTTTCGTTCAACTCCGCTTAATTGTGCTAGATCTACTCTTACGTAGGGGCTTTTGCTCCACCACCTAAGCACATCAATACTTGAATCAATATCCCAGAAACACCAAAACAAGAATTAAGAACACATAGTTAAGAACAAATCAAGTATTTATCATACAGCTCAGATAACAATAACAAGATCCATCTTAGGTTTCATCCCCCTAAGGTATTTGATAGGTTTAGTTCATAATCGTAAAAGAATATATCTCAGAAGAAAATATAAAACAAAACATAAGAAAAACCCTAAAACCCCCTGAAGGAATTGAAGGAGAAGTCCTCAGTCTTGAGTATGATTCCGACTTCTTGAGATGAATCAACTGGCTTTCTTCGAGTAAATCCCTGTATTCAGCTTCTCTGGCTCGGCTCTTTGGCCTAATTGAATGCCCTGCTAAACACTGCCTTTAAGGTTGGCCTCTAGGCAGTTTATGTAGGCTTTTGGAATGGCTTTCATTGCCTCTAAGTACCCTATTCCGAATGAAACTCTTCTTTACTGCAGCAGGGACACGCCATGGTACATGTCCATGTAAGTCGAGGCCAGGCCGTGGTCAAACCTGTGAAAGAGGCACGACCGTGTATTTCGGGGGACAGGCCGTGTGCAATTTGCACTTGGCCCATTTTCCCTGTTTTCGTCTCATTTCTCGTTCTTTTCATCCTTCGATGCTCTCCTGAGTATAAAACATGAAAACAAGGGATTAGGAGCATCTATTTCCATAATTGAAGGGATAAATCACCCAAAAACATACTAAATGTGGGATTAAAATATGTTAATATTATGGTTTATCATACTCACTCTCCATCTCCTTTGGGTTCGATCATTGGAATACTTTGGTGTTCCATTGTAACACTATAAATATTACAATTTAGATGTACGCTTGCAGTAAAATCGGGATTTAAAAATTGTCTTATAAATTCGTTGTTTTATGCGCACATGCATGATGCCAGTCAATAAGCATTGTATATTTATATTAAAATTTTATTAATAGGAAAAGTAATTAAAAATAATTTTCTATGTTAAATTATAAAGTGTAATAAATTTTAAAAACATTAATTTAATACAAAGTATTTTAAATACTACAATTATACATGTAAAATAAATATATAAAATTAATAATTATTAAAATCTATAAAATTAAAATTTAATGATAATATAATACTATATTATATAACTATTATCAAAATTGATTACCTAATCGACCTTAAATCGATATACTAAATTAGTATATTACTAATATATAAAATAATAATATAATGTAATATAATATACAATTATTACTTAAAATATTAATACATCTATGACTATTGTTATAATATAAACTATAATAAAGATATAGTATTACATGATATTATAATATTTAATCATCGATACATATATAAACTATTAATATATTATATGATATGATATAACATTATATAATATAGTAAGAGGGCTAACTTTCAAATGTACAAAAGTATAAGGGCTTAAAGCCAATTTCAACTACTATAATAATAAAGAATAAAATATAATAAGTAATATATAATGTATTACTATTATATATAACTCATAGGGTTAAAAATAAAATTGGTACCCGAATTTGTCCACTTCTCCCATATTGGTACTTATGGTTTTTTTTGTCCCAGATTGATACTTGAACTTTTTTTCAGTCGACTATATTGGTACCTGAGACTAAGCATGTTAAATTTTTGCTGACATGGTAGCACTGGTCAATTGCTCACCGCCACGTCGCGTCCTCTTATACCTCCTTCTTTATTTTTATTTTCCCTCTTCTTCCTTTTTCTTTTCTTATTTTTCTTTTTCTTTTTGTGGGCTGCTTCTACAATTCTTCATCCGTCAACCTCCCTAAAATTTCCCAATGTTCATACATCTTTCTTAGATACAACACTACACTTATCCTTTTTCTTCCTTTAGAAGTACAACTTCATACATCTTTTTTTTTTTGGTGAATTAACTTCATACATCTTTTAATCGAATACAACACATACACCCTTCACAACAATTAACGAAACAAAATTTATAATCAGCAATAAGAAAATCGAAGGAAGATAGGAAATCTTAAACTATTGATTTTGTTTGAGGTCCAATTTCGAAATCAAAGTACTCTTCAGTTGAGTTGCAATGAAATAGACATATAACACCCATAACCTGTCTCCGTCTTTGAATTTAGGATTATAGAGTATTAGAACATTAAACAAGTCAAATATCAACATAAACCATTCAAATATTACTTTAAATATCAAATATTCAAATTCATTCATCATTCATAGCATATCTGTAAATACGATATTTATATCGAGCTTAAGGAACCTAAAAATCAATTTGAAAATAATCAGGGACTAGTTTGAAATAAAACAGAAAATTGTAGAAAAATTTCAAAACAGGGGTCACACGACCATGTGACAAAGCCCAGGCCGTGTGGCCAAACTGTGTACAGTTCAAAAATAGGGTCACACGGCCATGTCCTAGACCATGTGTGATACGAAATAAGGTCATAGGATCGTGTCTTCAAGCAGTGTAAAATCTTGGTGCCATGTGGAAAATCCTACACCTAATAATCAATCAAACACACGATTGTGTTGGGTGGCCGTGTGACAGCCCGTGTCCCAGGCCATGTGCGCGTAAAGACTTCTAAAACAAGCCAAATATTTACTTGTCACTTGGGTACCAAGTCAAACCAAAACCAACCAATTTCATACCTTCAAAACACACTCAAACATGCTTCAAATGTACCAAATTATTCAACCTAAGTGCTTAACCAATATACCCTAATTGGCACCATATTTCAACAAATCAAAACAACCAAAATGAATATGATCAAACATATCATGTAACATCCCGAAATTGGGCCTAGTAGAATTGGGCCCATTAGGCCTTGGGCGTAGGAGTGTTTAAATTTTTTGAGAACAAGAGAATGTCATTATTTCATGTTGGACTTATTGGGAAGGTGAGTTTGGAAATTTACGGAGTTTTTATGAAGTTCGGGTTCAAGTTAGGCTATAGGAAAATTTTTGTGTTTATGCCCTTAAGGGGGAGAAGGTAAGTGGCATCAATGCTTATGGAAATAAGTGAGTAAATTGCTAGCATAAATGAGCATATGGTAAAGAGGATGTGGCGTCACATGAAGGGCTTTAGGGTAAGAGGCTCGAATCCCACTTGGTGCAAATTTTGATTATTTTTTTGTGCTATCCATCCATTGTGTTTGCCAAGGCTTCAATTATGGTAAGGAAAAATTTTTCTTTTAGGAAAGATGGCTAAGGAAATAAGGAAAGGATGAGTGGAAGGAAAGAAGGAAAAAGAAAAGGTAAGGGAGGGGAAACATGTTGGCCTATTATGTGGAGGATGTTTTGGAAAGAATATTTTGGGTCAACACTCATCTTTTTGGTAAAGATGATACAAGGTTTTGGTAGGGAGAAAGAGGGAAGCCGAATTTATATAGTCCTTTTTGCAATTTTAGTGGATGAGAGGCTTGTCTCCTTTTAGCATTTTTGAGTTTGCTCTTTGGCAATTTCTTCTCTCCCTTGTCGAAACTCTAAAGCCAATATTGTACACCATTTTCCCTTATTTGGCCGAAACACCTAGTCCATTTGTGCACCTTTCTCCTTTGTTTTATCGAAACTTTCAAGCCATTATTTGCTGCTACTTATCATTCTCTTAGCCTTGGTTTCAGAAGTTGATTGGTAAGTGGGTGATTAGGCCGAATATTAGTGGTAAGATGTTACGCTTTATTTCGATGTTTTGCGCTGCTCATGTGATTCTATTTTGTGGTAATGATATCAACTTCTTGCTCTTGTGGAAGGGCCGAATATTGGATGAAGGCTAACCCTTTGGTACATCACTTATTTATTTTTAGGAACTTGTTGCAATAGCCAAAGTGCAAGGCTGGATTTTAGAACCTAGTAGGGAAGGATCACGATTGTGGGGGCAATGAAGAGTGGTTCTTTAGGAAATCCAAATCAGGTGTGTAATCTCGTACCCTTCCGAATACATGTTTGAAATGGTGTGTAATCTCACACCTCTCTGAATATTTGCATGAATTTTTTTATTTGGTGGAATGTAACACCCCAAACCCGGCCTATGCGTTGAGACTAGATTTGGTTTGTTACATGATTCGAACTATTCTTAAATCCTTAATGAGTTGAAAAACTACAATATTGTTACTGAGTTTAAAATTTGTAGAGTATTAGATTTTGATAAATATTTAAAATCATTAGTTGAAAATCATTGTATTATCTAAAACCGTTAGGAAATTTGTTAAAGAGTTAGCAAGAAAAAGAATTATTTATAAAAGAATTCCTTATACTTTGAAAACCCAAGTTCATTTTAGTAAAGCATCATAAATCACACCCATGATTTAAAAGCCCAAATAAAGTTTAAATTCCAACACACATAAAATCCATAAGTTATTTATAGAGGCCATTTATTACAACATCCCAAAAAGTAAAAATAATAATTAAAAGTTCGAATTTAAATAACCCTTATTTAGCAAGATGGCCTCCACGAAGTCATCCTCATTTCAAGTCCACATCGGTTTCCATTACCCGAGATGGAAAGAAATTAAAGGGTGAGTTACTTAGAACTCAAGGTGTAACTCACTTACCACCATTATTGGGCCAGATTGTCAAGATATTATGTTGGGCTTGAGCCCAATCCAGAATTCAACAATATAACATGAATTTAAAATAATTAATAATGCATGAAAAATGAAATTCCCAACCCAAACCTAATAACCATCCGCTAACACCCCCGTACCAACCATCACACCTGTGGGGATCAAGTCAACCCACCCCGCCATCACACCAATCGTAGGCATTAAGCCTTTTATAATTGTGGCATAGCCACCGAACTAGAGGCAATAAGCCGATATTGTGGCAGAGCCACCGAACTAGAGGCAATAAGCCGATATTGTGGCAGAGCCACCGAACTAGAGGCAATAAGCCGATATTGTGGCAGAGCCACCGAACTAGAGGCAATAAGCCGATATTGTGGCAACTGGCCATTCTTCTCTTCATAAATCCCACCCATGCAATTATACATGTACTTTAAAATATAAAATTTATTATCAATACATAACATGGTGGGTTTTATCAATGACATTTCATTTGGCCCATAATTATAGCAATTTATCCATTTAGCAATTTAGTGGGCTTTGGCCCATTTACCTAACTAGAGTGTTTTGGCTAAATTTTAACGAACTAGAGTATTTTGGCCCATTTTCACTAACTAGAGTATTTACTGCCCATTTTCACTTAACTAGAGTATTTACGGCCCAATTTCACGAACTAGAGTATTTACGGCCCATTTTCACGAACTAGAGTATTTACTACCATTTTCACGAACTAGAGTATTTACGGCCCATTTTCACTAAACATCAAATTTTCATAATATCAATTAATTTCTTGGGGCGTTTTCGAAATTTTCACGATTTAGTCGCTTTTACGTATTTCGTCAAAATATCAATTTTGTGCTTTTACCGATCTAGTCGCTTTTACGATTTTTCTACCATACCGAAATTTGACATACAACCCTAAAATAATGAGGGTGAAATTACACACCTCGATACCGTGAGTATTATCCCTCTCGCTCCTCGGACCTAAAATATATTTCGATTCGTTAGACAACTAATTCGCAAAAATAATCTTATTTGTTAATGGATCCAAAATCTTACCCTCTTGATTTTGAATCACTTGATTTTCGGTTTTCCTTCGCTTATCGATTCACTAGTCACGAGAATCCACCAACGATAACGGCTCCGAGGTTCGTACTACTTCAAATAATGGACTTCTTTCGAAAGATGGCCCACAACCCGTGGAAAATCCTGATTGCGTAAACCGCTCTTCGCTTGAATGGGGATTTACAGATCCACCCTCTTACGATAACTAAACACCGCCTTTTCTTCCCTATCTTGACAGTCTTCAAGATCCAAAAGAATTTAGTTAGTTCTAAAATAATATCAATAATACTAGAGATTTAAAAGTAGGATTTCCTTACAAAATGAAACGCTTCCAACGCTTCCACGATTCTCCGATCACTTGAATTCCAATCTCGTTATTGCACTAAATAATAACGAAATAAACGTTATTAGTATGAATGCTATATCAATCCAAAAAGACTCTCAAAAATCCTATGATATTCGCCATAATATCACTAATCAATAAATCAAAAAAGGAGAGAAACCTTACCTACTTCCCACGGACGAAAAGCAAGATTAAGAATGATGTTTAATTGATGGAAGATTCGCTATAAATGATTAAGAATGGAAAATAATTTTGGCTTATAGGCACAATAACATTCGCCAAGAGAGTGAAGATGGAGAGAATTTTCGATTGAAAAGAAATAGTATAAGAACGAAAGGATGATGGTGATGATGTTTTGATTTCAAGGAGATTAGAAGAAAAGAAAAGAAAAATAAGAACTTTAGGTCTTTGGTATATTCTACCATGGCAAAGAAAAAAGAAAAGAAATTGATTTTGGTATAGGTGATTTCGCACAAGAAGAAAGAGGCACAAGAATTGGTTATCAAGATAAGAAAAGGAATGACCAAATGGTCACAAAACTTTGGCTTAACCAAGTGCAAAAATTCGCCAAATAGGGATATTGAAAGGAGAGGAATAAAATTTCTGCACAAAGTGCAAAGGTTAACCAAAGAGAAAAGAATGAGATTTTTGCCAACTAACAAAATTTTGGCTCTCCTCCCCTACCAATATTGCCGTCCAGCCTATGGTCAATTGGCCATTATTTCTTTCCAAATTTTCCCTAGATAAGTGCCTTATGTCCCCCTATCTTTCCTTAAACTTTTGATTCCATACCATATGTTAGTTGTTACCTTAATCTCTTGATACACTAACCAAAAATACATGGTCAACACCTTCCTTATATGTCCCCTTGCCGACACTTCATAGCCATGAGCAGAAAATTAAAACAAAAATTTTATCTAGGTGCTATACAAGGGATTCGAACCTCTTCCCTCTTACTTGAACCCATGCGCCATTCTCCACCATGCCATATGCTCATTTTATGACACTTTAAGCACATAATTTAGCTTAAGTCTTAATCACCTTTGTTTCACTTCAATAAATTCCCAATAATAAATTTTATTCTTCTCCAATTTATGCTTTACCTCTCTAGGACTTTAATAAACACTAAAATAAAAAAAAAAAAATTTTCCTTTAACATCTAAACACCAAAATCATGCCAATTTAAATACTCAGATTTTTAGGGTGTTACAACTCTACCCTCCTTAAAGAAAATTTCGTCCTCGAAATTTACCTGGTTGAAAAAGGTGAGGTATTGTTGTCAATTGCATCCTCTGGCTCCCACGTAGCTTCTTCCACTCCGTGGTTACGCCATAGAACTTTAACTAACGGCACGGTTTTCTTCCTTAGTACCTTGACATCTCGGTCTAGGATTTCCACTCGTTCTTCTTCAAAGGACAAATCTGAATTCACCCAATTCTTCTACGGTATAATGTGCAAAGGATCCGACCTATAACGCCTCAACATGGAAACATGAAAGACATTGTGAATTTGATTTAACTCCGGAGGTAACTCAATCGATATGCCATGGACCAACACGCTTCAAAGACACGATAAGGTCCAATATATCTAGGACTTAGCTTGCCTTCCTTCCGAATCAAGATCTTTTCCAAGGAGATACCTTCAAGAAAACCCGATCTCCCACACTATACTCGATGTCCTCCGCCAGGATCTGCGACGACTTACGCTCTATCCGAGGCTTCTTTCAACCGTGCTCGAATAACTTTTACCTTATCCTCGGTCTCGAGATATCATCTCAGACCTAACATCATCTTTCGCCCAACTCGGTCCAACAAATAGGAGAGCGACACTTACGACCATACAATGCCTCGTAAGGTGCCATCTGAATGCTAGGCGATAGGCGTTGTTATACGCAATTTCGCCGGTGGTAGATAATCCTCCCAACTACCCTCAAGTCGATTACACATCCTCTTAACATATCTTCCAATATCCGAATTACTCTTTCCGATCGACCATCGACCGAGGATGAAAAGCCGTCATGAAATTCAACTTTGTTCCCAAGGCTTCATGCGAGCTTTCGAATCGTGATGTAAACCTAGGGTCCCTATCCGATATAATAGATACAGTACCCCATGTAACCTCACAATTTCGGATACGTAAAGTTTCGCCAACTTCGCAAAGAATAATCCGTCATTTAACCGGCAAGAAATGAGCGGTCTTCGTCAACCGATCAACAATTACCCAAACGGAATTTTTCTTAGTAGGTGTTAACGGTAACCCACTAACAAAATCCATAGTTATCCTCTCCCATTTCCAAAGAGGAATCTTTATCGGTTGTAACAATCCAGACGGTAATTGGTGTTCTGCCTTCACTTGCTGACAAGTCAAACATTTTCCCACGAACTCTGTAATCTCACGCTCAACCCTCGCCACCAATATCGTTTCACGGAGATCTCGATACATCTTATTTCCTCCGGATGCATAGCATAAGGGCTACTATGCGCCTCAGTAGAATCAGCTTGCCTCAAATCTAGATCCTTAGGCATGCATACTCTCCTCGAAAGCACAACACACCCTCGGTGTTTATTCCAAAATCTTCAATTTCACCATTTTCAACTTGCCAAGTAAGGGTCCCAACTTCTCATCGATGTCTGCTTTTCCTTGATTTGTTCCAGCCCATGAGGCTTCACCGTATTTCGCTAACAAACCGCCATCCTCGTACATGCACTCAAATGGGCAAATAGAGCTCTTAATTGAGATACCGCCTTCAGACTTAACGCGTCGGCTACCACGTTAGCCTTTCGGGATGGTATTCGATGGAGAAATCATAATCTTTTAACAATTCTACCCATCTTCTTTGTCTTAAATTCAACTCCTTCGGGTAAGGAGGTATTTAAGACTCTTGTGATCCGTGTAGATTATGGACTTCTCACCATAGAGATAGTGCCTCCAAATCTTTAGAGCAAAGACAACGGCAGCACTAACTCCAAATCATGAGTAGGGTAGTTTACTTCGTGTGGCCTCAATTGACGAGAAGCATAAGCCACCACCTTTCCATTTTGCATCAACACACAACCTGCATCGTGTGAGACGATCACAATAAAGCAGTGAATTCTTTTCCGCCTCTATTTGAATCAAAACTGGAGCTTCTGTCAGGATCTTCTTCAATTTCTCGAAACTCTCTTGCTGCTTTTCAGTCCAGATATACGTAACTCCTTTACGCAACAATTTAGTTAGGGGTGCAGCAATCAACGAAAACCCCTCTACAAAGCGTCTATAGTATCCAGCCAAGCCTAAGAAACTCCGAATTTCAGCTATTGATGTTGGTGGTTTCCAATCCAGAATAGCCTCAATTTTTCGAGGATCTACCCTTATTCCTTGGTGATACTACATGACCAAGAAAAGTCACCTCCTTTAGCCAAAATTCGATTTACCAAATTTGGCATACAATTGCTTATCACGAAGTAGTTGTAATACTATCCGCAAATGTTGGTCATGTTCCTCCTCATTTCTCGAATAAACCAATATATCATCTATGAACACTACCACAAACCGGTCTAAATATGGTTGGAAGACTAGGTTCATCATGTCCATAAATGCATTTGGTGCATTGGTTAATCCAAACGCATCACTACAAACTCATAGTGTCCGTAACGATGTCCGAAATGTTGTCTTATAGATGTCCGCTTCTTTCACCTTAAGTCGGTGATAACCCGACCTTAAATCAATTTTGAGAAAATCAAGCTCCCTTCAATTGATCGAACAGTCGTCAATTCTCGGCAGAGGATACCGATTCTTGATCGTCAATTTATTCAATCGCTCGTAGTCAATGCACATACGCATCGATCCATCCTTCTTCTTGACGAACAAAACCGGTGCTCCCCACGGAGACACACTTGGTCGAATGAATCCCGATCCACAATTCTTGAATTTGAGCTTTGAGCTCACCAACTCCTTCGGTGCCATTCTATAGGGAGCAATGGACTTTGGAGCCGCCCTGCAAAAGCTCAATGCCAAATTCTACTTCCCGATCCGAGGTATGCGGGAAGTTCTTGAAATACATCGGAAATTCCTTCACCGTCCTCACATCATTCACGGATAATTCCTTGGCATCCAAAGCACGATAAAGGCTAGGAATGCTCCGCACCCTTTCCGCACCAACTTCTCCGCTTTTAATGCAGATACCACATTTGCCGGATAGTTCTTTCGCTCACCAATCATTATGATTTCCTTATCATCCCGGTCCTTCTGTCATTCGTTTTTCAAGACAAATCCAATTGCGCCGATGGTTAACCAACCATCCATGCCGAATGAGATCGAACTCGCCGAAAGGTAGTTCCATCAAATTTGCTAAGAATACTTCCTCTTGGATTTTAAGGGTACGTCTTTAAATATTTTATTACAGATTCTTGGTATCTAAAGGACCGACATGTCATCTCATTTTCGATAATTTGATTCTAAATTGATTTCAGATATGGCACTAGATACATATGAATGAGTAGAGCCAATATCTATTAAGGCAATAACAGTACATCAAAATGAAGAACGTGCAGCTTATCACATCAGTGCATTCTTCAGTCCTCATGGCCTCCGCATAGACCAGATCAGCCGTCTTGCATCCGCATTTCCTCTATTACCATTGCCTCGACCCGTGCACCTTGACCACGACCAGCCCCATTACCACCACGACCGGTCCACGACCTCTCGGTGGTCAGCCGATTACCCTGGCCGTGTGCATCATCATTACGGACTTCTTGAGTCGTATCCATTCGTCGAGGACAACTTTTGTCTCGATGTTCCATTGAACCGCATTTGTAGCATGCACCGCTTTCCTCCAAAGCATTCCCCAAAATGCCTTTTCCCACACTCGGTACAATCTCGACTTGATTATTTGCTACCGGGTTACGCCTTTGAACTGATTCATCATTTCGGGTTTCTTGGAATCTCTTGGAAGAACCAGATCGTTGTGTCTCTCTTGTTTGGGATCTTTCTCGGTTCGCTGTTCGAGTTCTTAGCCTCTTGGCTATTTTGGCCTTCTCCACAAGAGTCGAAAAATTTCTAACTTGTCATGGAGCAATCGGAACCTCACTCATCATTAAGTCCATCCTCAAAAGCGTACAACGTTCATGATCTGTTGCTACAATTGTCGGGCATAACGGCTCGGACGTAAAACTTCGACTTCATATCTTGCCACGGTCTTACTTCCTTGGACAAGATTCAGAAATTCCTTCCGGGCATCTACATAGCTCGTTAACGTATTTTCCTTGGAAGGCGACTTTAAAGAATTCCCGATTAATCGGTGCGGCTTGGTGCCCTCTCGAGCAGTGAGCCACCACCGACACGCCTCATCTCTCAATAAGGATACAGCCCTCTCGCTTTTTGCTCGGTAGTGCATTCCATATCATCCATAATCCGTTCCACGACTTGAGCCAGATTCGCCACATTTGGAGCTACACGAGACTCCTCTGAAAACTTCGCATTATTCGCCTTAAGTCGCTCTCGAAATTGACCCACGAGTTGTTGGCCCAATTCTAGTTCCAATGACCCTTTCCAAGACTCGTAGCATTGCTTGAGTCAATGCATGATCTTCTTCCATGTGATCGCGTGATCCGGTCTCACTTTCTATTGACTTGGTCGTCCACTTCGCATATGATTTGGTGCTTGGTAGTAGCACCTCGGCCTCTACCACGCCACGTCTACCGCGCCCACGACCACGTCCTCTTGTACTCATGATTGCTTGTTCGTTTATCGATTACAAGTTTTATGAATCGTAATTTTGTTTGGTGTTTATTAACGATATTTTATGAGATTTGAGATATAAAGTTGTTTTTATAACGTGTCCTATAGTCTCAATCTCTCGCTTTTCACATCTAAAACTAGAAGTTCTAGAGTATTCCTATGATCATATCATAGTAATCATTTAAGCAAGATATACTTACTTGACTTGTTGCGGATGCTTGTGGTGCCATCTTGATCTTTAAAATACCATTGAGCATTTTCATACAAAAATTATTTTTGAACCCAAACCACAGCCGAGTTTTTGAAACTGGCTCTGATACCACTAAATGTAACACCCCAAACCCGGCCTATGCGTTGAGACTAGATTTGGTTTGTTACATGATTGAACTATTCTTAAATCCTTAATGAGTTGAAAACTACAATATTGTTACGGAGTTTAAAATTTGTAGAGTATTAGATTTTGATAAATATTTAAAATCATTAGTTGAAAATCATTGTATTATCTAAAACCGTTAGGAAATTTGTTAAAGAGTTAGCAAGAAAAAGAATTATTTATAAAAGAATTCCTTATACTTTGAAAACCCAAGTTCATTTTAGTAAAGCATCATAAATCATGCCCATGATTTAAAAGCCCAAATAAAGTTTAAATTCCAAACACATAAAATCCATAAGTTATTTATAGAGGCCATTTATTACAACATCCCAAAAAGTAAAATAATAATTAAAAGTTCGAATTTAAATAACCCTTATTTAGCAAAGTATGGCCTCCACGAAGTCATCCTCATTCAAGTCCACATCGGTTTCCATTACGAGATGGAAAGAAATTAAAGGGTGAGTTACTTAGAACTCGATGTGTAACTCACTTACCACCATTATTGGGCCGATTGTCAAGATATTATGTTGGGCTTGAGCCCAATCCGAATTCAACAATATAACATGAATTTAAAATAATTAATAATGCATGAAAATGAAATTCCCAACCCAAACCTAATAACCATCCGCTAACACCCCGTACCAACCATCACACCTGGGGATCAAGTCAACCCACCCCGCCATCACACCAATCGTAGGCATTAAGCCTTTTATAATTGTGGCATAGCCCACCGAACTAGAGGCAATAAGCCGATATTGTGGCGAAGCCACCGAACTAGAGGCAATAAGTCGATATTGTGGCGAAACCACCGAACTAGAGGCAATAAGCCGATATTGTGGCGAAACCACCGAACTAGAGGCAATAAGTCGATATTGTGGCAATCGGCCATTCTTCTCTTCATAAATCCCACCCATGCAATTATACATGTACTTTAAAAATATAAAATTTATTATCAATACATAACATGGTGGGTTTTATCAATGACATTTCATTTGGCCCATAATTATAGCAATTTATCCATTTAGCAATTTAGTGGGCTTTGGCCCATTTAGAACTAGAGTGTTTTGGCTAAATTTTAACGAACTAGAGTATTTTGGCCCATTTTCACGAACTAGAGTATTTACGGCCCATTTTCACGAACTAGAGTATTTACTACCAATTTCACGAACTAGAGTATTTCTGGCCCATTTTCACGAACTAGAGTATTTACGGCCCATTTTCACGAACTAGAGTATTTACTACCATTTTCACGAAACATCAAATTTTCATAATATCAATTAATTTCTTGAGGCGTTTTGAAATTTTCACGATTTAGTCGCTTTTCGTATTTCGTCAAAATATCAATTTTGTGCTTTTACCGATCTAGTCGTTTTACGATTTTTCTACCATACTGAAATTTGACATACAACCCTAAAATAATGAGGGTGAAATTACACACCTCGATACCGTGAGTATTATCCTTCTCTCCTCGGCACCTAAAATATATTTCGATTCGTTAGACAACTAATTCGCAAAAATAATCTTATTTGTTAATGGATCCAAAATCTTACCCTCTTGATTTTGAATCACTTGATTTTCGGTTTTCCTTCGTTTATCGATTCACTAGCACGAGAATCCACCAACGATAACTTGACTCGAGGTTCGTACTACTTCAAATAATGGACTTCTTTCAAAGATGGCCCACAACCCGTGGAAAATCCTTGATGCGAAACCGCTCTTCGTTTGAATGGGGATTTACAGATCCACCCTCTTACGATAACTAAACACCGCCTTTTCTTCCCTATCTTGGCGGTCTTCAAGATCCAAAAGAATTTAGTTAGTTCTAAAATAATATCAATAATACTAGAGATTTAAAAGTAGGATTTCCTTACAAAATGAAACGTTTCCAACGCTTCCACGATTCTCCGATCACTTGAATTCCAATCTCCGTTATTGCACTAAATAATAACGAAATAAACGTTATTAGTATGAATGCTATATCAATCCAAAAGACTCTCAAAAATCCTATGATATTCGGCCATAATATCACTAATCAATAAATCAAAAAAGGAGAGAAACCCTTACCTACTTCCCACGGACGAAAAGCAAGATTAAGAATGATGTTTAATTGATGGAAGATTCGCTATAAATGATTAAGAATGGAAAAATAATTTTTGGCTTATAGGCACAATAACATTCGCCAAGAGAGTGAAGATGGAGAGAATTTTCGATTGAAAAGAAATAGTATAAGAACGAAAGGATGATGGTGATGATGTTTTGATTTCAAGGAGATTAGAAGAAAAGAAAAGAAAATAAGAACTTTAGGTGCTGGTATATTCGGCCATGGCAAAGAAAAAAGAAAAGAAATTGATTTTGGTATAGGTGATTTCGCACAAGAAGAAAGAGGCACAAGAATTGGTTATCAAGATAAGAAAAGGAATGACCAAATGGTCACAAAACTTTGGCTTAACCAAGTGCAAAAATTCGACCAAATAGGGATATTGAAAGGAGAGGAATAAAATTTCGCACAAAGTGCAAAGGTTAACCAAAGAGAAAAGAATGAGATTTTGCCAACTAACAAAATTTTGGCTCTCCTCCCCTACCAATATTGCCGTCCAGCCTATGGTCAATTGGCCATTATTTCTTTCCAAATTTTCCCTAGATAAGTGCCTTATGTCCCCCTATCTTTCCTTAAACTTTTGATTCCATACCATATGTTAGTTGTTACCTTAATCTCTTGATACACTAACCAAAAATACATGGTCAACACCTTCCTTATATGTCCCTTGCCGACACTTCATAGCCATGAGCGTAAAATTAAAACAAAAATTTTATCTAGGTGCTATACAAGGATTCAACCTCTTCCTCTTACTTGAACCCATGCGCCATTCTCCACCATGCCATATGCTCATTTTATGACACTTTAAGCACATAATTTAGCTTAAGTCTTAATCACCTTTGTTTCACTTCAATAAATTCCCAATAATAAATTTTATTCTTCTCCAATTTATGCTTTACCCTCTCTAGGACTTTAATAAACACTAAAATAAAAGAAAAAAAAAAAATTTTCCTTTAACATCTAAACACCAAAATCATGCCAATTTAAATACTCAGATTTTTAGGGTGTTACATGGAAAGACCGAAAAACCAAAAATCGGCATCTATGACCACTCGGGCATACGTATGTTCGTAGTGGAAACTATATTTTGCAATGAAACAATTTTTGGTTAGCAGCAGTGATGTGATTTTGAAAAATCACGAAAAATAGGAGAAAGGGAAGTAGAAAGTGAACAAGATATATAATGAAAGCTTATTGTGTCTATTTTTATATGAAAGAAATAGAGAAGGAAGAGGAATTTTATATTCTATGATATTTTAATTTTAGTGAGACAAGTTCTGAATGACTTCATAGTTCCCTATCCTGTCTTGGATTCAAAATTGTACAAAGTGAATTATGAGTTACAATTTATATGTATAGATTCCTTAGTGCGTCTATTTTCAATAGAAGTAAGTGGGAGCAACATATGAAAAGTGTACAAGGAGATATTTGAATTTAGGGTAAGAGAGGTCAGAACCGTTGGTCAGTGAAATAGGGGAAACTTTAATGAATAAACTGTACTAAATGGCTAAGAAAAAAATTCTAGAAAAATTGTAGTAAGAAGTTATATGAGTCATTTCAAGGAAAATTTACAGACCTAAATTTTGAGTTTCCTAACTCAAGTTATAGTCAATTTAGTCAATATTACGTGGAGGGAAAGTTTCAATTTTTATGCCCCAAATTAGTAGTTAAGTCCGGGGTTGCAAAATTACCAAAATAACTTTGGAGGGTAAATTATCGAAATACTCCTAGGTTGCGAGATTACTAAATTACCCTTAGTGGGTAAAATTACCGAATTACTGGATTACCAAAATGCCCCTATTGGTCGATTTACTGAAATGCCCTATGGGACGATTTATCGAAATGCCCCTATGGGCCGATTTTCTGAAATGCCCTATAGGCTGATTTCTTAAAATGCCTTAATGGGCCAAATTAATATATTGCTTTAATGGTCCGAATTATTATATTACTTTTAATGGACCGAATTATTATATTGCTTTAATGAGCCGATTCATTAATAGTATTCAATAGTTTAATGGTTGTTATTTATTTGTGGATATTTTATGTTATTATATATGTTGCATCTCTACATATTGCATGGGATGGGAAAATTAAATGAAGAGAAGTATAGACCGATGGCATTATCATAAATTCTGTTAATGGCTATGTGCCAATTTAAATATGGCTTTGTGCCATCGTGATTAAGGCTGTATGCCGATTACATTATCGTATATGATTCTGATGGCTCAGCCACAAATATTATAAATTGCAGCTTGACTGCAAATTGGAGAGACTGGCGGGGTGGGTTAACTTGATCCCCACAGGAGAGATTGGTTGGTACAGGTGGAGAGATTTGCTGGATGGGATGGGTTGCATTACATTATCTGCATTATCATGATTAGTGGGCTCAGGCCCAAGATTATGCTATATGGACTCAGGCCCAAGATGTTGCTATACGGGTTCAGGCCCAGTGGATAACGGTAAGAGGATTATACACTGAGTTCTAGTAACCCACCCCTCCTTCTTAATCCTTGTAGGTAATACTCAGTGATGTGAACTTGGGCCATGGATGACTTGGTGGAGGCCATACTTTAGAAATGGTGTTCTCGAACTTTAGTAAATTTCATTTTTCACTTTATATTATTATTTTTACTATTTTGGGTTTTGAAGTTGTAATAAGGCCTCTGGGATATGTTTTATTTTGCTTTACAATTAGACGTACTTAATATCTTTCTTGAATTGTTTTAAATGGGGATTTTCTAAAATCATTAATAACGGTTTTCCACAATTGATTAACAAATGGATTTTACAATATGTTCATAAATAATTTAACTCAGAGTTTCTTTCAAAATTATCAACGTTGTTTTAAAAGTCACGGATTTTTAAAATATCACGAATTTGAATATCAAATCTTCAATTAACTCTCGAGATTTATATTATTTTATCGAAGGTTTTTATTTAAACTTGATTTCTTAAATAACACGTGTTTAAGTACGAATCACAAATTCTTTATACGATTTCTCTATGTGACATGTCAGATCCGGTCGTAATGTATGGGCCGAGTTTAGGGTCTTACATTTTATGGTATCAGAGCCTGGTCGCAAAACTCAGCTATGGTTTGGGTTCAAAAACGATTTCCAAAGCTGTTGAAATTTGATTTATAAATGCATGTTCTAAAGGAAGTATGGCACCACGGGTATCTGGCACCAAGTCAAGTAAGTTTATGTTTTTATTTTATGATTGTTATGGTATGACTGTAGAAATACTCTAGAACTTTTAGCTTTAGAAGCTAAAACTATAGAGATTGAGACTATAGGACATGTTTTGCGAAAACGACTTTACTTCTTTTACTCCATAAAACATTGTTTAATAAACATTGAATAGTATACTGATTCATAAGACTTGTAATTGGATTAATCGAATTAGCAAACATGATCGCTAGAGGACGTGGGCGTGGTAGAGGCCGAGGTGCTAGGGCTAGATCTTCAGCATCGGGGCATGTTTTTGAAAGGGAGGTGCCGGCATTGCTAGTGACTGAGACGAGGTCTCTTGACCAAGCCGGAGCTGATGTGCTGACTCAGCTTGTTAAGGAGGTATTGGAGGAGGTTAATGGAATCGGTGAAGCACTTCAGGTTAGGTGCGTGGACTATAAGAAGAAAAGGGATCGTGGTTCTTCAAGGTCGCAATGCCGTTCTGTGAAGCTTGTTAAGGCATGTCCAAACTTTTGGCTTGCAATTATTGCAGAAGGCATCATCTGGGTGAGTGCGAGGAGGTCAAGAGCATGTTTGAGATGCGGGTCTAAGGAGCATAAGGCTCGGGATTGTTCCATCACCATTAAGACGGGTATGTTTTGGTTGAATGTAGAAAATTTTATGAACGAGTGATAAATACCTATTTGCTTCTGAGGATTAGATATTTGATGATGTGAAGAGTTTCCAAGATTAAGATAGAAAGCGAATTAGTGTTTTTAAGGTCAGAGTACGCAGCAAAAGCATAGTGGTGTGACTTGAGCGGTGTGTTTAGTAGTTGGTTGGAAATTTCGAGGATAAAATTTCTTTAAGGAGGGTAGAATTGTAACATCCCAAAATTGGGCCTTGTAGAATTGGGCCCATTGGGCCTTGGTCGTAGGAGTGTTTAAATTTTTGAGAATAAGAGAATGACATTATTTCATGTTGGACTTATTGGGAAGGTGATTTTGGAAATTTACGGAGTTTCAAAGAAGTTTCGGGTTCAAGTTAGGCTATAGGAAAATTTTTGTGTTTATGCCCTTAAGGGGGAGAAGGTAAGCGGCATCAATGCTTCTAGAAATAAGTGAGTAAATTGCTAGCATAAATGAGCATATGGTAAAGAGGATGTGGCGTCACATGAAGGGCTTTAGCGGAAGAGGTTCGAATCCCACTTGGTGCAAATTTTGATTATTTTTTTGTGCTATCCATCCACAGTGTCGGCCAAGACTTCAATTATAGTAAGGAAGACTTTTTCTTTTAGGAAAGATGGCTAAGGAAATAAGGAAAGGATGAGTGGAAGGAAAGAAGGAAAAAGAAAAGGTAAGGGAGGGGAAACATGTTGGCCTATTATGTGGAGGATGTTTTGGAAAGAATATTTTGGGTCAACACTCATCTTTTTGGTAAAGATGATACAAGGTTTTGGTAGGGAGAAAGAGGGAAGCTGAATTTCTATAGTCCTTTTGCAATTTTAGTGGATGAGAGGCTTGTCTCTTTTTAGAATTTTTGAGTTTGCTCTTTGGCAATTTCTTCTCCCTTGCTAAAACTCTAAAGCCAATATTGTACACCATTTTCCCTTGTTTGGCCGAAACACCTAGTCCATTTGTGCACCTTTCTCCTTTGTTTTGCCGAAACTTTCAAGCCATTCTTTGCTACTACTCATCATTCTCTTAGCCTTGGTTTCAGAAGTTGTAATATCCAAGGTTCGGGGGTTGTACATATTTTAATTTGTATCTATGTGTTATTATGCTCTGCATGATGTTTGGAAGTGGTTGGGGGTTTTCGGGAAACCTTGGACTTGGGTAGAAGTCATAGGAAAATTTTTGTTTTAAACTAAGCAAAGGGGAGCTAGGAGAGCTAGGCTTTAAAAGAAATTATGGGTGGAGCATGACATAAGAAAGGGAGCAGGGGAGTGGCAAGTAACGCCTAGGAGCAAGGGAAGAGGGTGGCGTCACATGGAGTGTCAAGGGGGAGGAGGTTCAAGCTGCGAAGATAGCATTTTAAGTGGCTTTTTGCGTCAAGGAGGAGGGGGAGTTGGACAACATATGGACTCTGGAAAGGATGAGGTATAGATCGGGTTGGAGAGCTTGAAGATGCGGCTAAGTGGGAGGGGAACAAGGGTTAAGGGAGAGAGAGCAACAAGTGGCCGAATATGGGACTCTAAGGGGGGTGCATAATCGATTTTGAAGTGTGGTAGAGGGTGTGTGCCGAATTTAGTTCTCTCCTTTTTCTCTAGTGCCGTTCATTTTTTTCTGTGCAAAAGTCACCTAGTTTCGGCTTTCATATTCTTTTGATCTAGTAACCGAAACTTCAAAGACCATTAAGCAGAAGCATCTCTCCCATTTTCCCCATTGCTGAAACTTTTTCAACCCTAACTCTTCTTTTCTTCTCTTCTTCTCTTCAAAGCCAAGAGTACTAGTGGCCGAGACCTACTCCAATCGTTTCCAAGTAGGGGTAAGGGTTTTCTTCTTCTTCTCTTTGTCCATTCGTATCATCATCTTTCCCAAAACCATTCTTTTTTCTGTCATTTTTCTAATGCCGAATCCATTGAGATGTAGTGACTGATTTGTTTGGCAACGTCTAAGGATAGGGCCGTCGACCATATTTTCCTAATCTCAATCGTGTTTGGTGGTAAGTATTATTCTCTTTCCCAATCAGGTCTTATATTTTCATTTGGTGTGCCAAAACCAAACGGTTGGCTGTGGTTTAGGGATGGCCGAATCTTCTTAGGGCCATGATCTTGTGTTTCTTTTGTATGTAGCCAGTGTAAGGGAGCGTTAAGGATTCTCTTGGGTTCGACTACTCAAGGTAAGGGAATAGTTTTCGGCCAAAGGCCACTTTCAAAAGCTTTATGTGTAGAAGCCGAATCTGACTTGGGATGTGTAGCGATTTCGGCACTCTCAAAAGTAAGTGAGAGCATTCGGGTTTTGGTTAGTAACAGCGTCAGTATTGAGAGCGAAATACTTCAGGTTACCAGGTGTGTGATTATTACGCAATTTCCCGAGTATGCATAAAATATTGTATGTGCTATAAGTGTGATGATTAGTGCAGTGGCAATAATGAGATGGATAGCCTTAGTGGGTATGTTGATAATCAGGTCAGTGTTAAATGCTGATAAAATTGTGGTTCTTGCTGTACATATGTGCTGTATGTTGGATTAACATGTTCATGCATAATTTCATTATATCACTATCGTATGTTGCATAATCATGGGGCAGGATTTGTATATATGAAAGAAGGACAGGGTGTACATTTATGTACGTGGTTTAGTGATGGCTATGAGCCTCACATGGATTGATGATCAGCTCAGTGCCTCATCATGGTTGGTATCGGCTTTGTGCCATATCGTGGTTGGTGATGGCTATATGCCTTATCATGGATTGACGCTAACTATGGTCACGTTGTGGATTATATTGTGATTTGATCACGTGGACCAGTGGCTCAACCATTTGGTGGATGGCATGACTTGCCGAATTGGTGTGTAGAGGTTGGAGGGTTGATTTAGTAATCCCCTGGTGTGTGGTGGTTGGATACAGGGGTGTGTAGAGGATGGAACCTAGGTTGGGTTGGGTGCACTTAGCATTATTTTCTGTTATGTGGATTGGTGTGGTTTTGGGCTAGGCCCACACATGGAAATCTGTGGACTAATTACACATTGAGTCTGTTGACTCACCCAAATTTTTACCAAACAATGCAGGTGATTGTGATGTTGGACCGGGCTTGGATGGGATTCGATATGGCCATGCAGACGCAGTTTACATACTCAGATACATTGTTTTTAATTTTAAAATTCAGTTTATTTGGGATGTTTTGATGTCATAAGGCCATTTAACTAGTTTGGGTTTTCATTGTGGTTTATGTTAGAACTAGACATGGTTTAGTAGTTGCAAACGAAGTTTCAAATTATGACGCTTTTATCACTTAAAAACTTATTTAAGGTTTTTCAAACTGAATGTACTTGCTCGAATTTTCTTAAGAATTCCAAAAGGACCCGTTTTCAATTAACCTAGAACTTCAAATTGTTTTTCCAGAGAAAGGTTTCATGTAAACTTAAAAGTTTTATCATCATTTAGCCGTTTTCAACCTAAGGTTTTCCGTAGCATTTTGAATTTGGCCGTAGTGTTTTGGGCCGGGTTTGGGGTGTTTCAAATTGGTATCAGAGCCCAATTTCTACACTCGGCCTATGGATTTTTGAAGCCCATAAACGTATTTATCTTGTGTTTTAGTGGGTTAAAGAAAAATTTTCAGGAAAAAGGGTTTTGTGGAGCATGACACTCTAATCGTCCGGCCCGAAGTCCACCAGGTAAGTACCCCTAACCCTTGTGTGATTTGTATGTAGGAGTTATAGGGATGTGGATTAGTAGATTGGGAGATATTGAACCCTAGGGTTAGCTTACTCCAACACCGAATTACATAAAATTTAAGGTCTAACCAAACAAACCTATGAGTGAGTCGTCGAGTTAAGTGTGTGGTAAATCACAGCGCATGTCTAGGATTGGATTAGGGGAGCTTGGTATTTAAGCGATCTAGTGACTCACCTCCTCTCCGCTCGAATCCTACCAGTGCGTGAGTGACATTCACCCTAACCAAGAGGACTCAATCACAAAGCTAAATTCCATAATTAAAACCCAAGGGGACCACCACCTTGTTTTGTACAACCCTAAAATTAAACCTTGGTTTCAAAATTACCAAAGTACCCTTGATTTGCAAATTGACCAAATTACCTCTAACCTGTACAAATTACCAAAATACCCTCAGTATGGAAAGTTGCCAAAGTACCCCTGAATTAAAAATTTCCAAAATACCCTTATTTCATAAAATCACCTGGAACTATATTTTGTAAAATTAAGAGATACCCACGGTTTGTAAAATTACAAAAATACCCTCAAATTATAAAATTACCATATTACCCTTGAATCTTCTTACCAAGTGTTTTTATTTTGTAAAAATATCAAAAATCTCTATTTGCAAAAATTTTCAAATACCCTGATTTGGAAAATTACCAAAATACCCCTATAGGACAAATTACGAAAATACCCTTGGGTAGTGGAGAACAACAACAATGAAACCCCAACACTTTTCTGTAATGAACGCAAGTTCATGAATGTTGATGATTGGATGAATGAACTTGAGACCGTGGGTGTGTATGAATTCGAAAGAACCACTTTTTAGAACTATTAAACATAAGACTGTTCGCGATAAATCAGTGGAACAAAAACTAACTCATAAAATTCTTAAGCAGATTAAATCACGAACGTAGACATGAGCTCTAGGGACATAGTCTTAATGTGCGAGGGCACACAGTAGAGGCGAGAATAGACGTGTCGGAACCGATTGGATGCAGTCGGGGTTCGAAAATGAAGCACCGCCACCGATCGTAGAGGCAAAATTTCAAGAGCGACAGGAGGAGATGACGTGAGATCGCAGCTATCTTTGAGAGTTTTAGAGCGAGTGGCTGGAGCAAGTATGGGGAATGGGGCTCAAAAGTCAGTACCCGAGAGACTTAGAGTGAATGCAGCTGAGGTCTTTAGAGGAGTATCGGGAGTAGCTCCGAATGTGGCGGAGTACTGGTTAGAGGCAGTCGAAAGGATCATGGACGATTTGGATTTCACTACTAAAGAAAAGCTAAAGGGTGTTGTTTCGTTGCTCCGGGACGAGGCTTACCAATGGTGGCTCACGATCAAGGAAGGTACCCCTGCAGACCGAGTGGATTGGGGTTATTTTAAGATCAAGTTTGAGGGGAAGTACGTAGGAGCTAGCTATGTGGACGTACAGAGGAAGGCGTTCCTCAATTTAGTGCAAGGTGGTAAATCGGTAGCTGAGTACGAGGCAGAGTTTCTGCGATTGAGTAGGTACGCTCGGGGCATCGTGGCTACTGATTATGAGAGGTGTGTCCGATTCGAGGATGGACTAAGAGATGAGCTGCGAGTGTTGATTGCTCCGCAGAGAGAAAGGGACTTTGCTGTCCTGGAAGAGAAAGCTCGGATAGCCGAGGAGGTCAAGAGGACTGAGAGACAGAACAGGGATAGAGATAGAAACCAAAATAAGAGGAGTTTTAGGCCGCCAGCATCATCGGGGGTTTTCCAGAAAAGACCAAGGGTTGAGAATTTTGTTCGTGCACTGGCACCAGTTGTCGAGAATCAGAGTCGTCCATGTGCTAAATGCGGGAGAGCTCATGCAGGAGAGTGCTGGGGGTCAGAATAAGGAATGTTTTCGGTGTGGGTCCAAGGCTCATTTGGTTAGGAATTGTCCTCAGGAGAAGGAAAGGGCTCTGACAAGAGGCTGTGGATATGTGCAAGGCAGAGGTGGTTAGCAAAGCGCAAGGGTCGTGGTTCGAACCATAGAGGGAATGGTTCCGGTCGAGGTCGTGGAGCACCGAGTGAGAGGTTTGGGGTTTCAAAGGGATGACCGAGATTGGTTTATGCAGCTAGGCGTCGCGAGGAGGGGGATGCGCCAGATGTAATCACGGGTACGTTCCTTATTGCTGGATTACCCTTTATTGCTTTAATAGACGTCGGGTCAACTCATTCATATATTGCTAGTGAAGTATCGGGAACTCTAAATGTAAACTTTGAGATTGTACCTAGGAAGATGACTATACTTAGTCCCTTAGGGCAATCCGTAATAGTAGACAAACTCTTTAAGGAAGTGCCTTTAAAGGTTCAGGGAGTGAAGTTTCTGGCTGATTTAATGGAACTACCATTTAGGGAGTTTGACCTAATATTAGGCATAGACTGGCTGGTGAGATATCATGCGAATCTGGACTGTGCTACTAAGCGCATGGCATTGAAAACTTTCGACGACAAAGAGGTTGTAGTGATAGGGGAACGAAGAGATTACTTATCGAATGTAGTGTCTACTCTTAAGGCAGAGAAGATGGTGAGGAAAGGATGTGTGGCTTTTCTGATGCTTGTTAGTGCCTTGGAGGCTAAGGGAGCAGCGATAGGTGAGGTCAGGACAGTGAAAGAGTTTGGGGACATTTTTTCGGAGGAACTGTCGGGGTTGCCTCCAGATCGCGAGGTGGAATTTGGGATTGATTTGTTGCCAGGCACAGCGCCAGTATCTATCGCTCCATACAGAATGGCACCAAAGGAGTTGGTTGAGCTTAAGGCTCAGATCCAGGAGTTGCTTGATCGTGGGTTTATCCGACCCAGTGTGTCTCCATGGGGAGCACCGGTCTTATTCATAAAGAAGAAGGATGGGTCTATCCTGAACAAGCTGACGATCAAAAACAAGTACCCGCTGCCAAAAGATAGGGAGTTAAGGCAGAATATTCTTCGAGTTTATATATAAGAAAGAAGGACAGGGTGTACATTTATGTACGTGGTTTAGTGATGGCTACGAGCCTCACATGGATTGATGACCGGCTCAGTGCCTCATCATGGTTGGTATCGGCTTTGTGCCATATAGTGGTTGGTGATGGCTACGTGCCTCATCGTGGATTGACGTTGACTACGGTCACATTGTGGATTATATTGTGATTTGATCACGTGGACCAGTGGCTCGACCATTTGGTGGATGGCATGACCTGTCGAATTGGTGTGTAGAGGTTGGAGGGTCGATTTAGTAATCCCCTGGTGTGTGGTGGTTGGGTTCGGGGGTGTGTAGAGGATGGACCCTAGGTTGGGTTGGGTGCACTTAGCATTATTTTCTGTTATGTAGATTGGTGTGGTTTTGGGCTAGGCCCACACGTGGAAATCTGTGGACTAATTACACACTGAGTCTGTTGACTCACCCAAATTTTTACCAAATAATGCAGGTGATTCGTGATGTTGGACTGGGCTTGGATGGGATTCGAGATAGCCATGCAGACGCAGTTTACATACTCAGAGACTTTTTTTTTAAAATTCAGTTTATTTGGGATGTTTTGATGTAATAAGGCTATTTAACTAGTTTGGGTTTTCATTGTGGTTTATGTTAGAACTAGACATGGTTTAGTAGTTGCAAACGAAGTTTCAAATTATGACGCTTTTATCACTTAAAAGCTTATTTAAGGTTTTTCAAACTGAATGTACTTGTTCAAATTTTCTTAAGAATTCCAAAAGGACCCGTTTTCAATTAACCTAGAACTTCAAATTGTTTTTCCAATGAAAGGTTTCATGTAAACTTAAAAGTTCTATCATCATTTACTCGTTTTTCAACCTAAGGTTTTCTCGTAGCATTTCGAATTCGGCCGTAGTGTTTCGAGCCGGGTTTGGGGTGTTTCAAATTGGTATCAGAGCCCAGTTTTTACACTCGGCCTATGGATTTTTGAAGCCCATAAACGTATTTATCTTGTGTTTTAGTGGGTCAAAGAAAATTTTCAAGAAAAAGGGTTTTGTGGAGCATGACACTCTAATTATTCGGCCCAAAGTCCATCAGGTAAGTACCCCTAACCCTTGTGTGATTTGTATGTAGGAGTTATAGGGATGTGGATTAGTAGATTAGGAGATATTGAACCAGAGGGTTAGCTTACTCCAACACCGAATTACATAAAATTTAAGGTCTAACCAAACAAACCTATGAGTGAGTCGTCGAGTTAAGGGTGTGGTAACCGTTGTGCGCATGTCTAGGATTGGATTCAGGGGGAGCTTGGTATTTAAGCAGTCCTAGTGACTCACCTCCTCTCCGCTAGAATCTACCTGGTGCGTAGTGACGGTTCACCCTAACCAAGAGGACTCAATCACAGGCTAAATTCCATAATTAAAACCCGAAGGGGACCAGTCACCTTGTTTTGTACAACCCTAAAATTAAACCTTGGTTTTGAAATTACCAAAGTACCCTTGATTTGCAAATTGACCAAATTACCCCTAACCTGTACAAATTACCAAAATACCCTCAGTATGGAATGTTGCCAAAGTACCCTCGAATTAAAAATTTCCAAAATACCCTTATTTCATAAATCACCTGGAACCATATTTTGTAAAATTACCGAGATACCCCTAGTTTGTAAAATTACAAAAATACCCTCAGATTATAAAATTACCATATTACCCTTGAATCTTCTTACCAAGTGTTTTTATTTTGCAAAAATATCAAAAATCTCTATTTGCGAAATTTTCAAATACCCTGATTTGGAAAATTACCAAAATACCCCTATGGACAAATTACGAAAATACCCTTGGGTAGTGGAGAACAACAATAATGAAACCCCAACACTTTTCTGTAATGAACGCAAGTTCATGAATGTTGATGATTGGATGAATGAACTTGAGACCATGGGTGTGTATGAATTCGAAAGAACCACTTTTTAGAACTATTAAACATAAGACTGTTCGCGATAAATCAGTGGAACAAAAACTAACTCATAAAATTCTTAAGCAGATTAAATCACGAACATAGACATGAGCTCTAGGGGACGTAGTCGTAATGTGCGAGGGCGCGGTAGAGGCAGAATGACTATGTCGGAACCAGTTGGGTCTGGTCAGGGTTCTGAAAATGAAGCACCGCCACCGGCTGTAGAGGCAAAATTTTAAGAGCAGACGGGAAAAGATGACGCAATATCGCAGGCTATGCTGCGAGTTTTAGAGCAAGTGGCTAGAGCAAGTATGGGGAATGGGGCTCGAAAGTCAGTACCTGAGAGACTTAGAGCGAATGGAGCTGAGGTCTTTAGAGGAGTATCGGGAGTAGCTCCGAATGTGGCGGAATACTGGTTAGAGGCAGTCGAAAGGATCATGGACGATTTGGATTTCACTACTAAGGAAAAGCTAAAGGGTGTTGTTTCATTGCTCCAGGACGAGGCTTACCAATGGTGGCTCACGATCAGGGAAGGTAACCCTGCACCCAAGTGGATGGGGTTATTTTAAGATCAAGTTTGAGGGAAGTACGTAGGAGCTAGCTATGTAGACGTCTAGAGGAAGGCGTTCCTCAATTTAGTGCAAGGTGGTAATTCGGTAGCTGAGTACGAGGCAGAGTTTCTGCGATTGAGCAGGTACGCTTGGGCATCGTGGCTACTGATTATGAGAGGTGTGTCCGATTCGAGGATGGACAAAGAGATGAGCTGCAAGTGTTGATTGCTCCGCAGAGAGAAAGGGACTTTGCTGTCCTGGTAGAGAAAGCTCGGATAGCCGAGGAGGTCAAGAGGACTGAGAGACAGATCAGGGATAGAGATAGAAACCAAAATAAGAGGAGTTTTGGGCCACCAGCATCATCGGGGTTTTTCCAGAAAAGACCAAGGGTTGAGAATTGCATCGCGTAATCGCACCCGCTTCGAGAATCAGAGTCGTCCATTGCTAAATGCGGGAGAGCTCATGTAGGAGAGTGCTGGGGACAGAATAAGGATTGTTTTCGGTATGGGTCCAAGGCTCATTTGGTTAGGAATTATCCTCGGGGAGATGGAAAGGGCTCAGACAAGAGGGCGTGGATATGTGCAATGCAAGGCGGTGGTCACAGCAACGAGGGTCGTGGTTTGAACCATGGAGGAATGGTTCGATTAAGGTCGTGGAGCACCAGCAGAGGTCTTTGGGTGTTCAGTCTTGGGACGGTCAGATTGGTTTATCTGACCAAAGCGTCGCGAGGAGGGGGATGCGCCAGATGTAATCATGGGTACGTTCCTTATTGCTGGATTACCCTTTATTACTTTAATAGACGTCGGGTCAACTCATTCTTATATTGCTAGTGAAGTATCGGGAACTCTGAATGTAAACTTTGAGATTGTACCTAGGAAGATGACTATACTTAGTCCCTTAGGGCAATCCGTAATAGTAGATAAACTCTTTAAGGAAGTGCCTTTAGAGGTTCAGGGAGTGAGGTTTTCGGCTGATTTAATGGAACTACCATTCGGGGAGTTTGACCTAATATTAGGCATAGACTGGCTGGTGAGATATCATGCGAATCTGGATTGTGCTACTAAGCACATGTCATTGAAAACTTTCGACGACAAAGAGGTTATAGAGATAGGGGAACGGAGAAATTACTTGTCGAATGTAGTGTCTACTCTTAAGGCAGAGAAGATGGTGAGGAAAGGATGTGTGGCTTTTCTGATGCTTGTTAGTGCCTTGGAGGCTAAGGGAGCAGCGATAGGTGAGGTCAGGACAGTGAAAGAGTTTGGGGATGTTTTTTTGGAGGAACTGTCGGGGTTGCCTCCAGATCGCGAGGTGGAATTTGGGATTGATTTGTTGCCGTGCACGCCGCAAGATTCTATCGCTCCGCATGTAATGGCACCAAAGGAGTTGGTTGAGCTTAAGGCTCAGATCCAGGAGTTGCTTAATCGTGGGTTTATCCGACCCTGTGTATCTCTGTGGGGAGCACCGGTCTTATTCATAAAGAAGAAGGATGGGTCTATGCAGATGTGCATAGACTACCGGCAGCTGAACAAGCTGACGATCAAAAACAAGTACCCGCTGCCGAAAGATGGGGAGTTAAGGCAGAAGATTCTTCGGGATTTATATATAAGAAAGAAGGACATGGTGTACATTTATGTACGTGGTTTAGTGATGGCTACGAGCCTCACATGGATTGATGACCGGCTCAGTGCCTCATCATGGTTGGTATCGGCTTTGTGCCATATAGTGGTTGGTGATGGCTATGTGCCTCATCGTGGATTGACGCTGACTACGGTCACATTGTGGATTATATTGTGATTTGATCACGTGGACTAGTGGCTCGACCATTTGGTGGATGGCATGACCTGTCAAATTGGTGTGTAGAGGTTGGAGGGTCAATTTAGTAATCCCCAGGTGTGTGGTGGTTGGGTTCGGGGGTGTGTAAAGGATGGACCCTAGGTTGGGTTGGGTGCACTTAGCATTATTTTCTGTTATGTAGATTGGTGTGGTTTTGGGCTAGGCCCACACTTGGAAATCTGTGGACTAATTACACACTGAGTCTGTTGACACACCCAAATTTTTACCAAACAATGCAGGTGATTCGTGATGTTGGACCGGGCTTGGATGGGATTCGAGATGGACATGTAGACGCAGTTTACATACTCAGAGACATTTTTTTTTAAATTTAGTTTATTTGGGATGTTTTGATGTAATAAGCCCATTTAACTAGTTTGGGTTTTCATTGTGGTTTATGTTAGAACTAGACATGGTTTAGTAGTTGCAAATGAAGTTTCAAATTATGACGCTTTTATCACTTAAAACTTATTTAAGGTTTTTCAAACTGAATGTACTTGCTCGAATTTTCTTAAGAATTCCAAAAGGACCTGTTTTCAATTAACCTAGAACTTCAAATTGTTTTTCCAATGAAAGGTTTCATGTAAACTTAAAAGTTTTATCATCATTTAGCCATTTTTCAACCTAAGGTTTTCTCGTAGCATTTCGAATTCGGCCGTAGTGTTTTGGGCCGGGTTTGGGGTGTTTCAAATTGGTATCAGAGCCCAGTTTCTACACTCGACCTATGGATTTTTGAAGCCCATAAACGTATTTATCTTGTGTTTTAGTGGGTCAAAGAAAAATTTTCAAGAAAAAGGGTTTTGTGGAGCATGACACTCTAATTGTCCGGCCCGAAGTCCACTAGGTAAGTACCTCTAACCCTTGTGTGATTTGTATGTAGGAGTTATAGGGATGTGGATTAGTAGATTAGGAGATATTGAACCCTAGGGTTAGCTTACTCCAACACCAAATTACATAAAATTTAAGGTCTAACCAAACAAACCTATGAGTGAGTCATCGAGTTAAGGGTATGGTAACCTTTGTGCGCATGTCTAGGATTGGATTCAGGGGGAGCTTGGTATTTAAGCAGTCCTAGTGACTCACCTCCTCTCCGCTCGAATCCTACCTGGTGCATAGTGACGGTTCACCCTAACCAAGAGGACTCAATCATAGGCTAAATTCCATAATAAAAACCTGAAGGGGACCAGTCACCTTATTTTGTACAACCCTAAAATTAAACCTTGGTTTCGAAATTACCAAAGTACCCTTGATTTGAAAATTGACCAAATTACCCCTAACCTGTTCAAATTACCAAAATACCCTCAGTATGAAAAGTTGCCAAAGTACCCCCGAATTAAAAATTTCCAAAATACCCTTATTTCATAAAATCACCTAGAACCATATTTTGTAAAATTACCGAGATACCCCTGGTTTGTAAAATTACAAAAATACCCTCAGATTATAAAATTACCATATTACCCTTGAATCTTCTTACCAAGTGTTTTTATTTTGTAAAAATATCAAAAATCTCTATTTGCGAAATTTTCAAATACCCTGATTTGGAAAATTACCAAAATACCCCTATAGGACAAATTACGAAAATACCCTTGGGTAGTGGAGAACAACAACAATGAAACCCCAACACTTTTCTGTAATGAACGCAAGTTCATGAATGTTGATGATTGGATGAATGAACTTGAGACCGTGGGTGTGTATGAATTCGAAAGAACCACTTTTTAGAACTATTAAACATAAGAGGCATTCGCGATAAATCGGTGGAACAAAAACTAACTCATAAAATTCTTAAGCGATTAAATCACGAACGAGACATGAGCTCTAGGGACGAGTCGTAATGTGCGGGCGCAGAGAGCGAGAATGAGTGTGTCGAACCGGTTGGGTGCAGTCGGGTTCGAAAATAAAGCACCGCCACCTACCGTAGAGGCAAAATTTCAAGAGCGAGCAGGAGGAGATGACGCAGTATCGCAGGCTATGCTACGAGTTTTAGAGCGAGTGGCTGGAGCAAGTATGGGGAATGGGGCTCGAAAGTTAGTACCTCAGAGACTTAGAACGAATGGAGCTGAGGTCTTTAGAGGAGTATCGGGAGTAGCTCTGAATGTGGCGGAGTACTGGTTAAAGGCAGTCGAAAGGATCATGGACGATTTGGATTTCACTACTGAGGAAAAGCTAAAGGGTGTTGTTTCATTGCTCCGGGACGAGGCTTACCAATGGTGGCTCACGATCGTGGAAGGTACCCTGCAGCACCGAAAGTGGATGGGGTTATTTTAAGATCAAGTTTGAGGGGAAGTACGTAGGAGCTAGCTATGTGGACGTACAGAGGAAGGCGTTCCTAGTTTAGTGCAAGGTGGTAAATTGGTAGCTGAGTACGAGGCAGAGTTTCTGCGATTGAGCAGGTACGCTCAGGGCATCGTGGCTACTGATTATGAGAGGTGTGTCTGATTCGAGGATGGACTAAGAGATGAGCTTCGAGTGTTGATTGCTCCGCAGAGAGAAAGGGACTTTACTATCCTAGTAGAGAAAGCTCGGATAGCCGAGGAGGTCAAGAGGACTGAGAGACAGAACAGGGATAGAGATAAAAACTGAAATAAGAGGAGTTTTGGGCGCCAAAGATCATCCTGGGGTTTCGAGAAAATACCAAGGGTTGAGAATTTGCTTAGGTACCTGGCGCCAGATTCGAGAATCAGAGTCATCCATGTGCTAAATGCAGGAGATCTCATGCAGGAGAGTGCTGGGGATAGAATAAGGAATGTTTTCGGTGTGGGTCCAAGGCTCCTTTGGTTAGGAATTATCCTCAGGAGATGGAAAGGGCTCTGACAAGAGGCGTGGATATGTGCTGTTAGGCGGAGGTGGTCAGTCGGTGACGAGGGGTCGTGGTTCAAACCATGGAGGGAATGGTTCCGGTCGAGGTCATTGAGCACCAGGCAGAGGTCTTTGGGGTTCAAAGGGATGCCGAGATTGGTTTATACAACCAGGCATCGCGAGGAGGTGGATGCGCCAGATGTAATCACGGGTAAGTTCCTTATTGCTGGATTACCCTTTATTGCTTTAATAGACGTTAGGTCAACTCATTCTTATATTGCTAGTGAAGTATCGGGAACTCTGAATGTAAATTTTGAGATTGTACCTAGGAAGATGACTATACTTAGTCCCTTAGGGCAATCCGTAATAGTAGACAAACTCTTTAAGGAAGTGCCTTTAGAGGTTCAGGGAGTGAAGTTTCGACTGATTTAATGGAACTACCATTCGGGGAGTTTGACCTAATATTAGGCATAGACTGGCTGGTAAGATATCATGCGAATCTGGACTGTGCTACTAAGCGATGTCGTTGAAAACTTTCGACGACAAAGAGGTTGTAGTGATAGGGGAATGGAGAAATTACTTGTCGAATGTAGTGTCTGCTCTTAAGGTAGAGAAGATGGTGAGGAAAGGATGTGTGGCTTTTCTGATGCTTGTTAGTGCCTTGGAGGCTAAGGGAGCAGCGATAGGTGAGGTCAGGACAGTGAAAGAGTTTGGGGACGTTTTTGGAGGAACTGTCGGGGTTGCCTCCAGATCGCGAGGTGGAATTTGGGATTGATTTGTTGCCATGCATAGCGCCAGTATCTATCGCTCCGTACAGAATGGCACCAAAGGAGTTGGTTGAGCTCAAGGCTCAGATCCAGGAGTTGCTTGATCGTGGGTTTATCCGACCCAGTGTGTCTCCATGGGGAGCACCAATCTTATTCATAAAGAAGAAGGATGGGTCTATGCAGATGTGCATAGACTACCGGCAGTTGAACAAGCTGATGATCAAATACAAGTACCCGCTGCCGAAAGATGGGGAGTTAAGGCAGAAGATTCTTCGGGATTTATATATAAGAAAGAAGGACAGGGTGTACATTTATGTACGTGGTTTACTGATGGTTACGAGCCTCACATGGATTGATGACTGGCTCAGTGCCTCATCATGGTTGGTATCGGCTTTGTGCCATATAGTGGTTGGTGATGGCTATGTACCTCATCGTGGATTGACACTGACTACGGTCACGTTGTGGATTATATTGTGATTTGATCACGTGGACCAGTGGCTCGACCATTTGGTGGATGGCATGACCTGTCGAATTGGTGTGTAGAGGTTGGAGGGTCGATTTAGTAATCCCCAGGTGTGTGGTGGTTGGGTTCGGGGGTGTGTAGAGGATGGACCCTAGGTTCGGTTAGGTGCACTTAGTATTATTTTCTGTTATGTGGATTGGTGTGGTTTTGGGCTAGGCCCACACGTGGAAATCTGTGGACTAATTACACACTGAGTCTGTTGACTCACCCAAATTTTTACCAAATAATGCAGGTGATTCGTGATGTTAGACCGGGCTTGGATGGGATTCGAGATGGCCATGCAGACGCAGTTTACATACTCAGAGACATTTTTTTTTAAATTCAGTTTATTTGGGATGTTTTGATGTAATAAGGCCATTTAACTAGTTTGGGTTTTCATTGTGGTTTATGTTAGAACTAGACATGGTTTAGTAGTTGCAAACAAAGTTTCAAATTATGACGCTTTTATCACTTAAAAACTTATTTAAGGTTTTTCAAATTGAATGTACTTACTCAGATTTTCTTAAGAATTCCAAAAGGACCCATTTTCAATTAACCTAGAACTTCAAATTGTTTTTCCAATGAAAGGTTTCATGTAAACTTAAAAGTTTTATCATCATTTAGCTATTTTTCAACCTAAGGTTTTCTCGTAGCATTCCGAATTCGGCCGTAGTGTTTTGGGCCAGGTTTGGGGTGTTTTAGAAGTTGATTGGTAAGTGGGTGATTAGGCCTAATATTGGTGGTAAGATGTTACTTTTTAATTTGATGTTTTGCACCGCTCATGTGATTCTTTTTTGTGGTGATGATATCAACTTCTTGCTCTTGTGGAAGGGCCGAATATTGGATGAAGGCTAATCCTTTGGTACATCTCTTATTTATTTTTAGGAACTCGTTGCAATAGCCAAAGTGCAAGGCTGGATTTTAGAACCTAGTAGGGAAGGATCACGATTGTGGGGGCAACAAAGGGTGGTTCTTTGGGAAAATCCAAATCAGGTGTGTAATCTCATACCTTTCCACATACATGTTTGAAATGGTGTGAAATCTCACACCTCTCTGAATATTTGCATGAAATTTTTTGTAATTCCATGGAATGATCGAAAAATCAGAAACCGGCATCTATGACCACTCGGGCGTGTGTATGTTCGTATTGGAAACCGTATTTTGCAATAAAATAGTTTTTGGTTAGAGTAGTGTTGTGATTTTGAAAATTAATGAAAAATAGGAGAAAGGGAATTAGAGAGTGAATAAGATATAGAATTGAAGCTTATTGTGTCTATTTTTATATGAAAGAAGCAGAGAAGGAAGAGGAATTTTATATTCTGTGATATTTTAATTTTAGTGAGACCGGTTCTGAATGAGTTTGTAGTTCCCTATTCTATTTTGGAAAAAATCATTCAAAATTTTACAAAGTGAATTATGAGTTATAATTTATATGTATAGATTCCTTAGTGAGTCTATTTTCAATAGAAATAAGTGGGAGCAACATATGAAAACTGTACAAGGAGATATTTGAATTTAGGGTAAGAGAGGTCAGAACCATTGGTCAGTGAAATAGGGGAAAATTTAATGAATAAACTGTACTAAATGGCTAAGCAACAAATTCTGGAAAAATTGTAGTAAGAAGTTATATGAGTTTAGTTTCAAGGAAAATTTATGGATCTAAATTTTGAGTTTCCTAACTCGAGTTATAGATGACGCAGATGGACAGTTTCAATTTTTATACCCCAGGTTAGTAGTTAAGTCCGGGGTTGCAAAATTACCAAAATAACCTTGGAGGAAATTACCGAAATACTCCTGGGTTGCGAGATTACCGAATTACCCTTAGTGGGTAAAATTACTAAATTATTGAAATGCCCCTATGGGCCAATTTACCGAAATGCCTCTATGGGCCGATTTACCGAAATGCCCTATGGGCCGATTTGTTAAAATGCCTTAATGGGCCGAATTATTATATTGCTTTAATGAGCCGATTCATTAAAAGTATTCAATAGTTTAATGGTTGTTATTTATATGTGGATATTTTATGTTGTTATATATGTTGCATCTCTACATATTGCATGGGATGGGAAAATTAAATGAAGAGAAGTATAGACCGGTGGCATTACCACAAATTCTGATAATGGCTATGTGCTAATTTAAAAATGGCTTTGTGCCATTGTGATTAAGGCTGTATGCCGATTACATTATCGTATATGATTCTGGTGGCTCAGCTACAAATATTATAAATGGCAGCTTGACTGCAAATTGGAGAAGGCGGGGTGGGTTGACTTTCTCCCCACAGGAGAGATTGGCTGGTACGGGTGGAGAGATTGGCTGGATGGGATGGGTTGCATTACATTATCTACATTATCATGATTAGTGGGCTTAGGCCCAAGATTATGCTATATGGGCTTAGGCCCAAGATGTTGCTATATGAGTTCAGGCCCAGTGGATAATAGTAAGGGGATTATACACTGAGTTCTAGTAACTCACCCTTCCTTCTTAATCCTTGTAGGTAATACTCAGTGATGTGGACTTGGGCCATGGATGACTCGGTGGAGGCCATACTTTAGAAATGGTGTTCTTGAACTTTAGTAAATTTCATTTTCTGCTTTATTTTATTACTTTTACTATTTTGGGTTTTGAAGTTGTAATAAGGCCTCTGGGATATGTTTTATTTTCCTTTACAATAAGACGTACTTAATATCTTTCTTGAATTGTTTTAAATGCGGATTTTCTAAAATCATTAATAACGGTTTTCCACAATTGATTAACAAATGGATTTTACAATATGTTTATAAATAATTTAACTTGGAGTTTCTTTCGAAATTATCAATGTTATTTTAAAAGTCACGACTTTTTAAAATATCACAAATTTGAATATCAAATCTTCAATTAACTCTCGAGATTTATAGTATTTTATCAAAGGTTTTTTATTTAAACTTGATTTCTTAAATAACACGTGTTTAAGTACGAATCACAAATTCTTTATACGATTTCTCCATGTGGCATGTCATATCTGGTCATAACGCATGGGCCGAGTTTGGGGTGTTACATATCAAAACTACTAAGGTAAAACATAGTTATAAACTTGACTTATATAAATTCAATGCTAACATAGTTTAGACATATCATGTATCAACAAATTTCGAGCAATCATCAAACCTAAAAACAAGCATGTAACTAACTCATTCATGACAACATTAAGCAACTAACCAAAACAAACCACATTCAAGCTATCATCAATTTGACCATTACTATCGCACATATACATAATTACATAACCATTTGGAACCAACATGATTCAAAATGACCAAAATAAGTATAGCACATCCTAGGTACATGCCAAAACTAAAAAGAACCAAACACCAACACTTGAGATCGGGATTTTCCCTGGATGTTGAGTCATTGATTAAACCGCTTGGTACTTAACCTGCGCACGAGGAAAACAAAACTATACACTGAGTATAACTCAATAGTATTTATATAATCTGAACACTAGAAGCAAAATAAAATACATTAAAATGCTCAAATTAAGACTAGATGATGCTAAGCTAATATCAATTCAAATGTACAAATCCAAATAAACCTTATTTACCATATATATTTTACTAATGACAATACATCACAAATTCAATTAATACATTTCCATTTTCCATTTTGGTTTCCTATACATATTTCATTTCATAACACTTGCTATTTCAATAGCATTTCCAATTCTACAACATTTTCCATTTCAAAATCGATAATTCAAATTTACCATTTATTTTCCCTATTTACATGACTCGGACTCGAACGAATACATAGATCCAACCAACACATTTGTTTGGCACCCAGTGCCTCATTTAATAAATCCAAACCAAGAAAATGTGCCCAGTGTTATAAATAAATTTTACACCCAGTGTCTCATTGGTTAAACTGAAGTAAATTGGCACCCAGTGCCTCGTCGACTCATAGTTGAAGTAACCCTGAACTCTTCCTATCCTATAGATTACCATCTATATTCAACTCAGTCCAAACAATTAATAGGGTTTTCATTTCATGTAAACAATGTTCAAATTCACATTTATTCACATCATTATACATTTATTCAACTTAATAACAACTATAATTATCTCAACACATATATCTAATTAATACATTTATAAAAATACATATATCTCAAATGTGCATAATCGAGTTCTCATAATCATCAATTGATTCAAATCAACCCAATTGAACAAGAATCTCACCTCAAATACTTACGATGAGCAAACAAATCAACATCTAGCGAAATGTAAATTAGTTCGGACTATAGAAACACAAACCGTAAACTTTGAGCTATTCATCGACGATTTTGTCTTTTCCATTATTTTTTGAAGAATTCGGGCCGATGTTAGCTACAGATTAAAATAAACAACACATTTCATCAGTGGACAATCTATTTCACATTCAATTGCTAATTTATGCAACTTTTACAATTTATTCAATTTAGTCCCTTAAACCGAGACTAACATCCTATTTTTCATTTCTACCTCAAAATTTTTAAATCTTTGCTATTTGGTCCCTATTACAAAAATTAATAAATTAAATTTACAATTTAGTCCTTTTTCACTTCTAACCTAAAAATCTATCTAATTAGTCCCTAAAACTTTAACTATTGAACAGTGGAAACATCTTCAATTTTGAAAAATATCAAAATATACTACATGAGTTAGGTAACTCGTGTTTTCGGGGTTCCAAAAACATAAACATTATGAGAAAAGGACTAAATTGAGCATACTAACTTTGGGCTTGAAATTTTGAAACCCAACTGTACGTTCCCCCCTTTCTTTCTATGCTTCGAAATGACAAGGAAATGAAGAGAATTTTTTTTTCTCTTTCCATGCACTAATGTTATTAGTTTTCTTATATTTTACTTTACTTTAAACATTATTATAACTAATTATTATAATATAATATATATGATATATATACAACAAAACCATAACCAGTCATCATTAAAAATATGACTAATGGTTTATTTATTTTATTAGTCCTAGATATTCAATTCTATTTAATTCCTTCATAAATATTACTTTATTCACTTACGTGATTTAGTCTATGTTCTCCAATTAAACACTATTCTATTAAAACTACCTATTCAAAATTCAATTCACTTCCAACATAATTTTGTAAATATTTAATAAAAATATTTACAAGTCTGGTTTACGGAAACGGGGTCCCGAAACCACACTTTCCTGACTACTAACTTTTTGGTCATTAGAAGACATGGCAGCAGCCGCTTAACAACTGATGGTACTCAACAATGAAGATAACAGTAGTAGCACCACCAACAACAATGGCCAGTGAAATCTAAGAACCAAATAAAAGCATCCCTTAAACCAACCCAAAGAAGTTTCAAATTCGAAGATCTAAGAAATGACGTCATTAGAAGATCCAAGAAACAAAAGCAAAATCAGAGTAAGAACAAGGAAGGGTATTCTTCTATGCCATGGAATTTGCTGACTTCGAGCTTGATGGAAGCTCAAGAATTCTGGGAAATGATGGAGTACGTTGACAAGGTTAATTTTGTGCTTGATAGGTTAAAGAAAGGCCAACCAGTGAGGATTAGAAGAGCAAGTCTCTTGTTTATACTTTCAATTTGTGCCATTTCCCAACAGAGGATGCTGTTGGGAACTCATGGGTATGTTGAAATTCTTGATGGGATTTTGGTTTTTAGGTTCTTTTGTTGAAATCCTAACATTTTTAATCAAAACAGTAACACCCCTCACTCGTATTCAATGTCGAAATAGGGTTACGGAGCATTATTGGACTACAACACATTTTTAAAAAATATTTTTCACATACATTTAATCAATACATGAAATTATGATTCAATCTCAATCAATTTGTCTCTAATACGAGCCTACGAGGCCCTAAACATGCATTAGGAGTGGTTTGGGACTGAACCGATAAAACGAGAAACTTTTTAACACTTAAAATTTTTTTCTCAAAATAGGGGACACATATCGTGTGGCCAGTCGTGTGTCTCACACGGCCACAAGACACGCCCGTGTCACAGGCAATGTGGACATTCGAAATGGGAGCACATGGCTGTGTCCCAGCCCGTGTCCTACCCTGTATCCGAATAAGTGAGCTTACTGACTTAGGTTACATGGCCAACCACACGCCCGTGTTTCTAGCCCATGTGCCCTTCAAAGTGGCTGCACACGCTCGTGTGGCAGGTCGTGTACTAGGCTTTGCCAAACCTCTAGGGCATACTAACTTATGTAACACGACCAAGTCACATGCCCGTGTGCTAGGTCGTGTGCAAATTAGGGGTATATTGACTTATGCCACACGGGCGTGTGAGACCGTGTGGAGCATACTGACATCATTTCAATTTCAACACCAAGGGACACACGGCCGTGTAACATGACCGTGTTCACACAAGGCTGAGACACACGTCTGTGTGGACAAAAATAGGATATTTACCAAGCCAATTTGCCACCCACAACTTCATGTACCTAAACAACTCAAATGGCACCAATTTATAGCATAATTGAACATCTATTTAGCCACATTCAAGACAATTTATACCATTTCCAATACGAATAACCAACTTGCTTATAACTTACGTTTTTCTCAATCAAAACATACCAAAACATATTTACCAATCAACTAGTTAAACCTTTACTAAACATACATCATATTTGTACCAATTCACAAGCATGATATCAATTCCAAAAACCTCATAATATAAGTCATTCACATATCCATCCATGGTCTCAAAATATCAACTATTTATGCACATATATAAACATAACCAAATCTACCAAATTAAGTCAACACTCATGGCCATATTTACAAACCAAAACATATACCATTACAAGTCATTACAATTAACCAAATCACTATCAATCCATAATCAAAATGACTCAAAATACCTATACATTCCATATACGTAAAATACCAAAGTTCAAAGGTACCAAGTGAAAGGTGGTAGTGTGAAACGATCTTCGACGATCCCCGAATCCAAGCTAGCTTCAATATCACTATAAAACACGGGAAATTATACAAAGTCAGCAATAAAGCTTAGTAAGCTTGTATGAAATAACTTAATGCAATCACATAAATATAAATCAATAATTTGAATACATCAACAAGTAGCTTACATTAACTAACAAACCTTTCAAATACTCATTCACAAACTATATACTTTCATCATCATTTCTTCGATTCAATGGTAGAATAGTTTATGTACGTACCTGTACCATTTCGTACAAATCTCATACACATCCTTAACTTTCATTCACCCATTGAACCATTTGGAATAGAATTCGGATACTCAAGAGGCTCACATGATAAGTACCTATACCATGTCCCGTAGCCAAATCAAGGTAACTTATCAGAACACTAATATCATGGCCCGAAGCCAAATCGATTTATCTCACACACAAAGTGCTATATCATGGCTCGAAGCGAACTCACTGTATCTCCTAATGACATGTCACTAGTATCCTAAACTATTCCTAAGGTTCAACCAGATTTCGAACTATAGAATTATCGTCGAATCATTTCCAAACTTGTTCGTAGTCACATAATCGCAATTTATGTTATATCAAAGCATATAGAATATATTTGAAATGAAATTATAAAATACAAACTTACCTCGGTTGCTAAAATGGCGAATCGAGTCAACTATTCCGTAACTTTGTTCTTTCCCCGATCTAAGTCTATATTTCTCCTTTCTTGATCTAAATATATTCAAATTTGACTTATTTAATCATCTATTTATTCAATTCAATCCAAAATATACATTTGACCTAATTTACAAATTAGTCCTAAACTTTTATATTTTTACAATTTAATCCTTCTTACACAAAATCACAAATTAATGAAATTCCAAATACACCCATGCTAGCAAAATTACTATTATGCCCCTAGCAGCCCATATTTTTCATTTATTGACACATTTAACCACACATTTTCACATTTTCACAAATAAATCCCTAGTTTGCATTTTTACTCAAAATCACTTTACAAAACTTGTTTAACTATTAACAAACATTCAAAATCTATCATTAATCATCAAAACTCACACATATTCATCAATGGCAACATTCAAAATCTTTAACAGTTTTGCAAATGAGTCCCTGGGCTAGCTAGTACTAGCTACAACTATCTCAAAAACATAAAAATCATTAAAAACAAGATAAAAATGGACTTACAATTGACAAAATAAGGTTGCTCGAACCTAGCTCAATAATCGCTTCTTTTTCATCTTTCAATTTTAGTTGTAGATGAAAGATGAACACCATTTTATGATTTTGTTTTTAGTTATTATAACTTAATAACTAAATACCAAAATTAACCTTGGTTATAAAACATAAAAATCACATAATATATGCCCATAATTGTCCACCCACCATTTTAATTGTGTAATTACAACATAAGGACCTCCACTTTAATGTTCCATAGCTAATAGATACATTTAAGTAATAGAACATGCATTTTACACTTTACGCGATTTAGTCATTTTTATCAAATTGACCAATCTAACGATAAAGTTTTCACACCAACATTCAATCATGCTATAAATATTAAAATAATAATAAAATAAATATTTTGACCTCAAATTTGTGGTCTCGAAAGCACTATTCTAATTTGACTAAAACCGGGCTACTAGAACTCTCCCCGCTTAGGGATTTTCGTCCTTAAAAATCTTACCAGTGAATAGGTTAGGGTACTGTTTTCTCATAGCTTCCTCGGGCTCTCACATAGCCTCTTTAACTCCGTGGCGTTGCCACAAAACTTTCACTAAATCTATGCGTTTATTTATCAACTCCTTGATCTCTCGATCCAAAATTCTGATCAATTCTTCATTGTACGTCATATCGGGCTGAATCTCAATCTTTGACGGAGAAATCACATGTGAGGGATCTGATCGATATGAAGAAACATCGACAAAAGAAAAACATAGTGGATTTTCTCTAACTCAATCAGTAAAGCTAGTCGTTAAGCCACTGGACCTATTCTTTTAATGATATTGTATAGCCCGATGAAACGCGGACTCAATTTGCCTTTGCGACCAAATCTAAGAATTTTCTTCCACGAAGATACTTTCAAAAACACTTTATCCCTAATCTGAAATTCAATGTCTTTTTGTTTCAAATCTGCATAAGATTTCTATCGATCTGAAGCTGTTTTCAAATAGTCGCAAATTACTTTCATTTTCTCTTCGGTTTCTCTGATCAAATCAACCCCATGAATCTATTTTTCACCAAGCTTGGTCCAATACAATGGAGTTTGGCATTTGCGACCATACAAAGCTTCATACGGTGCCATCCTAATACTCGATTGAAAGCTGTTGTTATACAAATTCAACCAACGGCAGATATTTCTCCCAGTTGCCTTCAAACTCTAAAACACAACATCTGAGCATATCTTCAAGAATCTATTTTACTCTTTCAGACTGACCATCAGTTTGCAGATGAAAAGCTGTACTGAAATTCAATTTTGTACCCAGGGTTTCTTACAATTTCTTCCAAAATGTAAATCTTGAATCTCTATCCGAAATAATTGAAACTGGCACCCCATGTAATCTAACAATTTTAGCAATGTACAATTCAACTAATCTATCAAGTGAATAGTCAGTACGTACCAGAATAAAATTTAATTTTTGGAAAAAATCCCTTGTTTTTAATGTGTGTGCCACCCAAGCCTTGTAACCCTAGGTATAAATGTTAATTTATCACAAGAATTCTCCTCCTCATTTCCTTAGCCATTCATCTCCTCCTCTCCCTCTCGTTGATTTTATTTTTTTCCTTTCCTCCATTAATGTCGTCGCCTACACCTCATATTTTACCATCTCTTTCTTCTTTTTGCATCAAGATTGTGCACCATCTCCTTTAATATGTTTCTTCCATTTATCATCATCTAAATCATCCCAAAATTTGAAATCTTGAACCCCAAGATTGATCTCGAACATTGCCAAGAAAGTTTCATTTATGTTTCTCTCAACTAGCTTGGGTAAGATCTCTTTTCTCTTCAATTTCAATTAAAAATAAAAATTTCCATATTTGGAATTTGGTGGATTTTAAATGCTTTCAAATGTATTTTTCCATATTTTAATGAGATCTCAAACCATGTTAAAATTCACCTCCAATTTTGGCCACCATGGGTGGTGGTGTGTGTGCCTGTGTCTAAGAAAGGGGGCTATTTTGTTTCTTAGGTCTTGCATATATTTCAAACATTAAATTGTGTTCTTGAATTCTCCTAATCTTCCTTTAGTCACATGTTAATTAGGGAGAGACATTCTTTGAAACACCCCAAACCCGGCCCACAAGCCCTGACCGGATCTGGCATGCTTCTAGGAAAAACCATTTGAATCTTTTTTGAAACTTTGATAAAATTTTTCGTGTTTTTGAAAACAGTTGATTTGGGTTGGGCTCGAATTTAAAACCCATGTTGATTAGGTGTCAAAACATTTAATATTTATACTTAAGAAAGATGGACTTTAATTTTGAATTAATAAAGATCGTGTCATAGATGGACTTTAATTTTGAATTAATAAAGATCGTGTCATACTTAAATAAGTAAATATGCATGCGTAAACAGTTCAAACCAAGGCCTTATTACATCAAATCAAAACCAAATTAAATTCAAAGTACTTAAAAAGAAAACCCAAAATAAAATAGACTTGAAGTGAGCATGGCCACCTTGAGCTCCCGAGGCCGGTCCATCACTTAGTGTCACGAAAAGTAATCCCACAAGGGTGAGTCAAGCAGACTCAATGTGTACAATCAACACTAAGTCTCAAGCAGATAGGGCATATCACATCATACATATTCACATAGCATTTATATAGAATGATGCAATTCCCGAACCCAAGCCTATATAACCATCCGCTACACATCACCCGTACCAACCATCACACCGTGGGGACTACTAAGTCAACCCTCCATCCGCTACACACCATCGAAGGCAGTCGTTGCAGTCGACGTGCTCATCACCCTTATAATTTCGTGGCATAGCCACCATATACATATTCGTGACATAAGTCACCACATTCATATATTGTGACATAAGTCACCACATTCGGATATTGTGACATAAGTCACCACATTCACATATTGGGGTATAAAACCACCAATTCACTTCCCCTTTACATATCACCCATATGCCCCATGTCATGCAAAACATGCAAAAAAAATTATGCCTTATGCTTTATTCACATTCTTATAGTTGCACTGATGTGCCATAATAGATCGTATTATATTCCTAGTAGGAGTAGGAAAAATGTACCTGAGTACTTTGTACCATCTCATGGAAACTTAGCCACATTCACATTATTATAACATATATATTAAATATTGCCTTACATCTATTAAGAGATAGTGTGGAGAACACACCTGATTTACTTAGCAAATTCACTACAAATCCCGAAAATCCAATCTACTACTTTAGATCTTTACTGCCTATATTCGGCCAACCCCAATCTTATTAGTAAAAATCCATTCGACTATAAAACCAAATCCTAATAGGATTATTGTAATCAAATTCTTACCTTGCCGATTTCACTACTAATCAAATCCAGAAACATTGAAATCCTTCTACCTTGTATTCGGCTAACATTAGATCACTTAAAGGGTTAGTTTCCAGCTTTTGAATAATTATGAAATAGATCTATGACACCAAACATGGCCTTGGCCGAATACATAGACCCACTTACCTTGCAAATCCCAAATCCCGAAAGCACCACTTTGTTATGGAGATGTCGAAATACCTATACATATGTTAGATCCTATTCTAACATTAAATCACAAGTAGATAGCCCTTGGTCGAATATACACATGTCTTACCTTGAATCTTTAAAATCTCGAAACATCCTTCCTTGAAGTCGACAACACCTAGATCCCGAAACTTCCTTATGGTCGACTAGAGACAGATCCTGAAAGAGTCCTTCATGGTTTCGGTCAAAGACATTAATAGAGTTAGATTCCTAGTTTAAGAAAAAGAATGGGAACCAAATGACAATTGGCCCTTACTCTTAATACAAAAGTCGTGACACCTTTGCTTGAAGCCCTCAAAGATTGGCTATGAAGACTAGCTAGTGCTCAAAAGATTTCGCTTTTGGGACTTAATGGAGTGTCGGCTTCACAAGGATGAAAAGAGGAGAGGTATGAGCTTTAGGAAGAATCAAGCAATGGTTATTTTAGGGAGGGTTTCGACTTTGATTGATTTTGCAAAGAAGAAGAGTATGTTGAAGGTTCGGCTTTTGGAGAATCAAAAAGGAAAAGAGAATAATTGGTAGAGAGAATTCGGCAGAGGAAAAGAAAGAATGAAGAATAGCCACCCTTTTCCCTTTCTGCTTGAAATTAGTCTACCTAGAGACCCTTATTGACCAACTCTCCTATTACGATAGCTTTATCTCTCAATTATCACCTTATTCAAATTAATAAAATTAATGCAACATTTATCCCTTATCTAGCCAAATTTTAAAAAGGATTAAACTCCTCCCTTGAGTTCCTTAGTGCCGTCCACCTCTCTGCTCCTTGTAAAAAAAAAAAAAAAAATTCTTTTATTTGCTTCCCATATGACTCGAACTTAGGTCCTTCCTCATAGCCTATGGCGTCATTTCCAGAGGCCCTAAGTGGCGGCTCTAAGCCACTTTTCCAAGCCCGTTTGTGTGTCATATTTCCCTTATTTATTTTCTTAAGGCCACCTTGCTTCAATTCCCTCTTTTAGACTTAAAACTCGATATTTTTCTAAGGCATTTTCCTTATATTTCAAGATTCTAAAATTCACAAAACACATTCATAACATATAAGACATGCTATTTCATATAATTAAGCGTAAATGCACAAGCCATAATCCAGGATATTACATTCTTGATCAATTCGCCAATTGGATCCTACAAATCGTGAAGCGTAAGTGCAAGTAAGGATAACTAGTTTGTTATTTCAACATAGTTTTTGGTTAAAGGTTATGAATTTATTAAATTAAGGAATTTAATATATTGAATTAGGTGCTGACCCACTCTCACCCCCTTCTCCTCATCCCTTGTTTTTCTCCAAACTTCCCTCCACTCCACTCATTCAAACATATTTGAATGATTCAAACTCCTATCTCCCTTCATATCCACACATTTGAATTCGTTGACTCATTCAACATGCCACCGAAGAAGTGTCCAAGACGATCTCTAGCACCTCCCCTCCTTGACGCAAAAATAACATCCAAAATACAGACCATGCTATTAGAACCTCCTCCCCCTGCAACTCCCTTTGACGCAAACTCCCCTACCCCTTGGTAGCCTCCCCTTGCCAGTCCACCACTCCTCTTGTTGTGTAAATAAACACCACATTAAATCCCTTAAGGCCTAGCTCCCCTAGCTCCTCCTTGAAGGCTTCAAACCAAAAATTTTCAATAAGGCTTCTACCTAACCCCAAGGTTTCCCGAAGCCCCCAAACACACTCAAACATCATACTAAGCATACTAACACATAGATATGAATTGAAATGCGTGACCCCTAACTCCCGGATGTTATAGTTCTACCCCCTTAAAGAAATTTTAGCCTCGAAATTACTTGGTCAAAATAGGTGAGGGTATTGCTATCTCATCGCCTCCTCCGGCTCCCACAATGCTTCTTCTGAACCATGGTTCCGCCATAACACCTTGACTAAAGGAATTGATTTCTTCCGTAACACATTCACATCTCGCTCCAAAATCTGAATTGGCTCCTCTTCATAGGACAAATCTGGCTTCAACTCAACTTCCTCCACTAGCACCACGTAAGACAGACCCAATCGGTAACGTCTTAGCATTGAGACGTGGAACACATCATGCATCTGCTTCAACTCTGAAGGCAACTCCAACTAGTACGCTATTGGCCCTACTCACTTCAAAACCCGATAAGGTCCTATAAACCTGGGACTCACCTTACCCTTACGTCCAAACCCCATTACCTTCTTTCACGGTGAAACCTTCAAAAATACCCGATCACCCACTGCAAACTCTATCTCTTTTTGCTTAAGATCTGCATACGATTTCTGTCTGTCAGATGCCTTTTCAATCGAGCTCGGATTACCCTAACCTTCTCCTCTGATTCTGCCACCATCACTGGACCTAACACATGACGTTCTCCTAACTCTGTCCAACAAGTAGGAGTGCGACACTTCCTCCCATACAATGCTTCGTACGGTGCCATCTGAATACTTGCTTGGTAATTGTTATTGTATGTGAACTCTATTAAGGGCAAGAATTCTTCCCAATTACCTCTGAAGTCGATAACACATCCCCTCAACATATCTTTCAACACCTAAATTACCCTTTCCGACTGGCCATCCGTCTGGGGATGAAATGCTGTGCTAAAATCCAACCTGGTACCCAAAGCCTGATGCAAAGCTCTTCAAAACCGTGACATAAATCTAGGGTCCCTTTCTGAAATAATTGACACTGGCACCCCATGCAGCCACACAATTTCTGCCACATACAACTTCACCAACCTCTGCAGAGAGTAGTCGACACGAACAGGTATCAAATGAGCAGATTTTGCTAATCGATCCACTATCATACATACTGAGTTTTTCTTAGTAGGCATAAGAGGAAGCCCACTAACGAAATCCATCGTGATTCTTTCCTACTTCCACTGCAGAATCTTTACTGGTTGCAGTAACCCCGAAGGCACTTAGTGTTTAGCTTTGACCTGCTGACACGTCAAACACTTCCCAACAAATTCTGTAACTTCTCGCTTCAATCCAGCCACCAAAACTGGTCCCGTAGGTCCCTATATAACTTACTCTCTTCAGGATGCATAGCATAAGGGCTACAATGCGATTCTCGAAGAATCTTCTACCTTAATTCCACATCTTTTGGCATGCAAACCCTACCTCGAAAACACAAAACTCCGTCGCTATTTACACTGTTGTCCTCTGATCCCCCATTCCGCACTTGTAGGAGTCTGGCACACAAAACATCATCCACCAATTGTTTCTCTTTTACCTGACTCAACCATGTCAGCTTTACTTGCAGCTCAACTAATAAACTCCCATCGACATATAGGCTAAGATGAGCGAACATCGCTCTCAAATTCGATACTACCTTTCGGCTTAGTGCATCTGCCACCACATTCGCTTTACCCGAGTGGTATTCAATCGAGCAGTCGTGATCCTTCAATAGCTCCACCCACCTTCCTGTCTTAAGTTCAGCTCTTTCTGAGTCAGTAGATACTTTAAACTCTTATGGTCCATGTAGATCACCGACTTCTCTCCAGACAAATAATGCCTCCACACTTTTAAAGTGAAAACCACTGCAGCCAATTCAGGTCATGCGTCGGATAGTTAACTTTATGAGGCCTTAACTACCAAGATGCATAGGCAACAACCTTTCCTTCCTGCATCAGTACACAGCCTAACCCCTTATGAGAAGCATCACAATACACCACAAAATCTTTCCCTACTTCAGGCTGAATTAGAACCGGAGCCTCTGTCAAAACCCTTTTTAGCTTCTCGAAACTCTCTTGCTGCTTGTCCGTCCACACAAAAGGTACCTCCTTCCTTAACAACTTAGTCAAAGGTGTTGCTATAGAGGAAAAACCTTCAACAAATCTTCTGTAATAACCGGCTAACCCCAAGAAACTACGAATCTCTGCCACCAACTTAGGTGGTTTCCAATCTAATACCACCGCAATCTTCCTAGGATCCACTCTTATCCCTTCTGCAGATACCACATGACCCAAAAAGTAACTTCTCTTAACCAAAATTCGCACTTGCTAAATTTGGCATACAACTTTTTTCCTTAAAATATGCAGCACCACCCGAAGATGCGTATCATGCTCCTCCTCTGGCTTGTAATATACCAGAATGTCGTCTATGAATACCATGACGAACTGGTCCAAATAGGGTTGAAAAACCCAGTTCATCATATCCATGAAAGCAGTTGGTGCGTTGGTTAACCTGAACGGCATTACCAAAAATTCATAGTGCCCGTATCGAGTCCAAAATGTCGTCTTATGGATATCTACTTCCTTTACCTTAAGCTGGTGATATCCCGACCTTAAATCTATCTTCGAAAAGACCGCAGCCCCTTTAAGCTGATCAAACAAGTCATCTATCCTCGGCAGCGGGTACTTGTTCTTGGTCGTCAGCTTATTCAACTGGCGATAATCTATGTACATCCGCATAGATCCGTCCTTCTTCTTTACGAACAACACCGGTGCTCCCCATGGAGACACACTGGGTCGAATGAAACCACGATCTAACAACTCCTGGATTTGGGCTTTAAGTTCAACCAACTCCTTCGGTGCCATCCTATAAGGAGCGATGGACACCAACGCTATACCTGGCAGAAGGTCGATTCCAAACTCCACCTCACGATCCGGAGGCAACCTTGGAAGTTATTCAGAAAAAACATCCATAAACTCCTTCAATGTTCTAACCTCCCCCACAGTTGCTTCCTTTTCATCCAAAGCACTTACAAACGTCAAGAAAGCCATACACCCCTTCTTCACCATTCTCTCTAACTTAAGAGCAGACACTATATTTGACAAGTAGTCTCTCCTCTCACCTATCACCAAAACCTCATTGTCCTTGGGAGTCTTCAATGACATACGCTTAGCAGCACAGTCTAAATTTGCACGATACCTTACTAACCAGTCCATGCCAAGGATCAAGTCAAATTCCCCAAATGGTAGCTCCATCAAGTCAGCCGAGAACACAGACCCCTGAACTTCTAAAGGCACATCTCTAAAGAGTTTGTCTACCACTACTGATTGCCCTAATGGACTAAGTACTGTCATCTTCCTATAGGCCATTTCAGGATGCACATTCAAGGTTCCAGACACCATACTAGCAATATAGGAGTGAGTCGATCCAACATCAATTAAAGCAGTAAAGGGTAACCCAAAAATGTGAAACGTACTCGTGATAACATCTGGTGCATCCCCCTCCTCACGACTTCTGGCCACGTAAACCAACCCAGGCTGTCTTGCATCTGAGCTCCCAGTACCTCTGCCCGGTGCTCCACTACCTCGGCCAGAACCATTCCCTCCTCGGTTCGAACCACGACCTCTTGACATCTGTTGACCACCCCTTCTTGGCTGCACATACCCCTGACCTACCGTCCGAGTCCTAGCTATGTCTTGAGGATAGTTCTTAATCAGATGGTCCCTTGACCCACACCTATAGCACTCTTTATTCCTTCCCCAGCACTCTCCTACATGAGACCTCCCACACTGAGCACACTTGTGGCCCGACTTCTAGTAGTGGCGTGAGAAGCGTGGCAGTCCCTCAACCCTAGGCTTTTTCTGGAAACCCCTCGATGATGCTGACGGTCTAAAACCCCTCTTATTCTTGCCTCTGTCCTTATCGCGGTTCTGTCTCTCAGTTCGCTTAACCTCCTCAGCTATCTTTGCTCTTTCCACTAAAGTAGCAAAGTCCTTCTCCCGTTGGGGAGCTATCAACACTCGCAGCTCATCCCGCAGCCCATCCTCGAATCTCACACAACGCTCATAGTCAGTTGCAACCATCTTTCTGGCATACCGGCTTAACCATAAAAATTTTGCTTCATACTCAGCTACTAACTTGCCTCCCTGCACTAAGTTCAAGAATGCCTTCCTCTGTGCATCCACATAACTAGCCCCGACGTATTTCCCCTCAAACATAATCTTAAAGAAACTCCAATCCAATCGGTCTACCGGAGTACCCTCTCTAACAGTGAGCCACCACTGGTAGGCCACATCCCGCAGTAAGGAAATAGCGCCTTCAATTTCTCTTTCGCTGTGTAATCCAAATCATCCATGATCCTCTTGACTGCCTCTAACCAATATTCTGCCACATTCAGAGCCACTCCGAAAATACCTCGAAACACTTTAGCTCTATTAGCTCGGAGTCGTTCAGGAATAGACTTTTGAGTTGCTGTCCCTGCGCTCGCCCCAGCCACTCGCTCTAGCATATGCAGTATCGCTTGAGACACTACATCATCTGCCACTGTCTGGCCCTGAAACTCTGCTTCTGCAGCTGGCGGTAGTGGTGCCTCATTTTCTGACCAATGATCAAACCCCGCTGGTTCCGATACTGTCATCCTACCTCTACCACGCCCACACGCATTACGACCACGTCCCCTAGAACTCATGTCTATCATCACATTTTAATCTGTTTTAAAGAAAGTTTATACATTAGCTTTCTTTCCACTTGTTGATTAAAGGGGTAGTTTTATGACATAGAATTTCAAGTTATTCTCTCATAAAGCGCATACATCCCTAAAGGTTTCAGTCTCTAAAGAGAATATCCTAAATTCTAATGTCCATATCCACAACAATGCACCACATAACCACTTTCATTCAATTCATTTAACAAGTCAAAAGACTTAACTGGTAGACCTGGGCCGGAAGACTCGAGTGCCATGCCTTCACAAATCTATTTCATGAAAAATTTCTTTTAACTACTTTTGAATATCTGTTTGAAAACATTGTGGGCCTCAAAACCCAAAGGCTGAGTTTTAAAACTTGGGCTCTAATACCAAATTGTAACACCCCAAACCCGGCGTAAATAAGTTTTAAGTTTTACAAAAAAATTTCACATTAAAATGGGGTTTTTCGATTAAAGTAGTAATTTTGCCGACGAATCAAATCTTCCAGGTTGTGTAAAGTTTAAATCGTTGTTTGTACAAGAATTTCGAGAAAAATAAATTATTTCTGAGTAACCCAAATTTTGAAAACTTTCAATTTATTTTCAGGTTGTAATTGGCTTAAAGTTGTTTGATTAACAAATCTGGCTTAACTCCATAAAATCCCAAAATAGTTAGAGTGGCCTTATTACATAATAAAATAACCCAAATAATATCCAAACAGTTGAAAATATAAACAAAATTTATGAAAACAACTTCTGCATGGCTACCTCGATTCCGCTTCAGCCCGGTCCAACGAGTTATGAATTACCTGCATTATTTAAAAAAAAATAGACTGAGTCACCAGACTCAATGTGCAATTAATTCACATGATTCCACCAATGGGCTACGACCCAAATCCACATCAACCACATACCACGCATGATGATGCAAAATGTTAACCCAACCTAACCTAGTATCCAACCGCTACACACCAACCCGTATATCCATCCACCACACACCTGGGAATCACTAAATCGACCCTCCATCCGCTACACACCTCTTTGGCAGTCTATGCCTACAGCACACTGCTCAAAGTCCACTTAGTGGTCTAGCCACTAATCCACGTGATTAAAATCACAAATATCCACAATGAGACTCAAGGTCATCATCAATCCACGTATATTAATATATACACACTTCCCCTTTATTCAAAATATCCCGGAACCCCATGCACATGTAGCATATTATGATAAAATGGCATTATAACATATGAACATATCAAATATGCACGTATGACATGCTTACACATATCCACCATCACTAACCACCACCTCAATATAGATAGTATACTAACCTGGATACCGGGTTGCCCAAAATGGGTAATAACACCACCACAACCACTATTTCGGCTACTACATAATACATATATATTTTAATTAAACCAAGTAAGTAAACAGTGTGTTAATTACACACCTGATAACACGCAATACCACGCCCTCTACGTCGTCACTATCGTTAATCGACACTATCGCTATTTTCCTATGATCCTGCTCCAAAGCTAGCCCACACCCCGGTGGCCAATCCGAACCGCTAAAACTGACCACTTCTTGAATTTAGGGGAAGGGACTATGTGTGCAACCCCTTTCTCTCCTTGGCTGATACTCGAATCCATCAAACAAGGTCTTTGAACAGAAGACCCGGGTTAAAACATTAAATAGGAAAGAATAACGAACCAAATAAATTCTAAGATCGAAAGAGCATCCTTACCAAAGTCGACCTAAATCTCGAAGGCTCTCACTTGAACTTAGAAGTTGTCAAAACCGCTGCATAAGCCTTGTTAGATTCGGCTCTAACACCTATGGACAACAGAAGTAGCCTTCAGCCTAATGTTATAATCTTCTTACCTCAATTGATCGAATCCCGAAAGATCCTTACTCCCTTAATGTTGGCTTATATGAAGAACCTAAAATCACTCCTTCATAGATTCGGCCACACCAAAGAAATAGGGTTAGCCTTTTGGTTTCGACAAACCAAAACAGAATAAGGGAAAAGATCTAAATAAAAGAGGGCTCTTTACCACAATTACTAGGAACCAATTGAGAGAGCTTTAACAATGACTGAATGATGGCGCTTCCTCTAGTAAATGACAACCGATAAGTGTTACCACCAAAGTGAGATATTCAGCTTTGAAGAATAACAAGAGAAGAAAAAGAAAGAATGGAGAAGGCTCAAAGAGATTCGGCTATGGTTTCACAATTGGGGAAAGTTCATTCGGTTACCATCAACAACGAAAGAAATGGGTTATTCGGCTTTTGAAGATAAGAGAATCGATGAAAAGAAGAAGAGAGGGTTGGGGTTTATAGGGTTTCGGCTATTGAGAAGAATGGAGGGTAAAATTCAGCTTCCTTGCAAAAGAAGTGAGGGTTGTCAAAATGAAAAAAATAGAGAGAAGAGAAAAGAAAATGCATACAATGCCTAAAATGATCACTTCTATATTCGGCTTTTGGTCACATGAAAAGAAAGTAAAAGAGAGTGTTTTACTAACACTTTCGGCAAAAAGAACTAAAGGAGGAAAATGCAAAAGATGGACAGCCACCCTACTAGCACAGATTCGGCACCTACTCCCCCCTTACATGATCGAAAATGCCACCCCCTAGAATCCCAAATCAGCCAACTCTCACGCCTTCTCCTCATCCCTTGTTTTTCTCCTAATTTCCCTCCACTCCACTCATTCAAACACATTTGAATGATTCAAACTCCTACCTCCCTTCATAGCCACACATTTGAATTCGTTGACTCATTCAACATGCCACCCAAGAAGTGTCCAAGTCGATCTCTAACACCTCCCCTCCTTGATGCAAAAACAACCTCCAAAATGCAGACCATGCTATTCGAACCTCCTCCGCCTGCAACTCCCTTTGACGCAAACTCCCCTGCCCCTTAGTAGCATCCCCTTGCCACTCCACCACTACTCTTGTTGTGCAAATAAACACCACATTAAATCCCTTAAGGCCTAGCTCCCCTAGCTCCTCCCTAAAGGCTTCAAACCAAAAATTTTCACTAAAGCTTCTACCTAACCCTAATGTTTCCCGAAGCCCCCAAACACACCCAAACAACATACTGAGCATACTAACACATAGATATGAATTGAAATGCATGACCCCTAACTCTCGGATGTTACAATCGAGCTGAGTGCCCTCTTTAACAGTGAGCCACCACTGATATGCCTCATCTCATAGCAGCGATATAGTACCCTTTAATTTCTGCTCAGAGATGCAATCTAGGTCATCCATAATCCTCTCTATGGCCTCAATCCAGTATTCAACCACATTAGGGGCAACTCCAGCAATACCCCTAAAGAGCTCAACTCCGTTAGATCGGAGTTGTTCCGTAACTGACCCTTGGCCTCCAGCTCTAGTATTTGGCCCAGCGACCCTCTCTAGAGTCCTTAACATGGCTTGGGATAGTACATCGTCCCCAGCCGCTTGATCATGAGACCCAGTCTCAGTCACTGGTGAAGCCGGCGTCTCACTTATATCCACATTAGGCAAGTTGCCTGAAGATGAAAATCCAGCTCGAGCACCTTTATAGCCTTTACCACAGCCTCTTGTACTCCATCTGTGAGTACCTCTTTTACTTATTGTCTATTCACATTAATCTGTATTTACAGTTGCATCAATTTATAGTTTCAGTGTTTATTAACAGATACTTCATGAAAAAAATATCAAAAGTGTAGCATTTGTTTTCGTACAATGCAATGCCTATCAGTGTCTATCAGTTTTACTACGGTATCAGTTATACACAAACTTGAGTGTTTTCAGTACAGTCTATCTATAGTAGTCTCAGTCACATAAAAGTTTTAGTGAACTTACGGGATCGGCACTGGAGACTCGGTGTACCATACATGCTGCAAAAATATTTTAATCATCTAAAAATTAGTGCTTTAAAATCCAAGTTTAAAAACCCAAATCCACATCCGATTTTTACAACCTGCCTCTAATACCACTAAATGTAACACCCCCAACTAGGCCTAGACGTTATGGCTGAATTTTGGCAATGTCACATGGTAGTTTTTTTCAAAATAAATGAGTTGTCGTAAAACCTCTTTTCTAATTAGCCTCAATACAAAATCTTATGTTAATTCTAGAATGCGTCGTTCATTTTCAAAATGTATTTTATTATCACAAACGTATTTTCTTTCAAAACGATATTAATTTTCAAACCGTCACTTATTATGGAAGCTTTTTAAAACAGTTGCATATTTGAGTGAATTTTGTTAAAACATTTGATTTTTTTTGAAAAATCGGTTATCTCTACTAGTAGCAGTTATAAATCAGAACAATAAAAATTCCAAATTAAAAATATAAATCCAAAGAGGCCATTATTATAGTAAATTACCCCAAAATAAAATCAAAACTATAATTAAGAACTAAAATAGAACGAAATGGGTTGTGTGGCCACCGCTGAGTCCTCCGCCGCACCAATCCACCTATCTTTGGGGATTATTTGTACAATTAAAATAGAAGGGTGAGTTTACGAAAACACAGTGTGTAATCCCATATAGAACAAACAAAAAGACAGAAGGCAATCACATTCTGGGCCTAAGCCCTTTTCAGAATCAGTGACAGTATCAGTTTTGGCTTTAGCCCATTTCAATACAGAGGCAGTCATGCATTTGGGCCTTGGCCTATTACAGTATCAATAATCAATACAGTATCAAAATATGCAGTATACAAGTCCTACCCAGCTAACCTCTACACTCCATCTTCGTCCAACCCTACACACCATGTGGAGATATAATCAACCCATCCATCCCTACACTCCAAAAAGTATTGAATGTGGCACTAAACAGTAGTTTGCAGCTGAGCTGCTAGTAAGTTAGGCTCAAAGCCATTTAGTACACTTCTTCCGGTCCATATAAACCCATCCCCATACAATGCATCATACAATCATGTCATGCCAAATCATGGTATCATATATGTATTCAGTACAGTTTTAACAGCATGCTCAAAATACAAGCATACATATATATATAAAGTACATGGATATAACAGTCATTTAGTCAATTAAGGATCTCGGTAATCTTATCGACCCTACAATAGGTCCACAGTCGACTCGGGCGACCTGTATAACATTAGCAGTCAAAATAGTGAAAATGGGCCCACAAGCCCATGTAATTTACCCATGTAGGCCCACACGCCCGTGTGGCCCACAAGGCCCAAAATGGCCTCAGCCATGTGAATCACATGGCCTAGCCTAGTAATTCCCACACACCAGTGTGGGGCTCACACGGCCCAATTTTACCCGACCTATGAATTGCTTACAGACTACCCCGTCGATCATACGCCCGTGTTCGATCACACGGCTTACGAAACGGGTGGCTGCACACCCATGTGGCATCAACTTTTACGCTTTTTAGCTTTTCACCAATTCTATTTCCAGAGTCGTGTTTGCACACGTGGGTCGTTCTCGATGCTTAAGCACTTCCTAACCTTCTGAAACTTACAAACAGCGTACCCAATCTCGAATTTAACAACTAAAACACAATTTAATCAACACCAAAATGAGCCAAATGGACTCACTTACCGTAATCATCCCCGACTACTCGCACTAATCAATTCGTTGGGAAGAAAAACCGCTTCACAATCATCCCCTATGCACAAAAAATGAATAAAAAAAATCTTTTGAAACCAAAACTAAAAGAATACAACACTACTTACCGTTATCGTACGGAAACAAAAGCCGAGGAGCAAGATAGATTGAAAACAAAAGATAAGGGGGAATGAAATTTCGGCAAGAAAAAGAGAGAACTGGAGAGGGAAAATGGAAACAATGGGGGATTTTGGCTAAAAACAAAAGAAAAAGAAAAGGTGGAGAGGGAAAAATTCAACAGGTAGAGAGAAAGCACTCGAAATCTTGGTAGCAACATAGGGAGATTGAAGTCAAGAGAAAATGAAAAGGGGGTGGGGCAGAAAGGGACAAAATTCGGCTATAGAGGTAAAAAAATAAAATAAAAAAACGAAAGATGGTAGAGGAGAGTCCTGCAGAGAATTTTGGAATCAAAGGGTAATCCCCAAACTCCTAGATTTACTCCACTAAGCCACATCCATTCCAACCACTCAGCATCCCAGTCCATCTAAAATGCCTCCACTCCTTAATTTTCTCCCCAAAACCCTTATTTCCCTCCCAAGCCATCCAACACACTCCTACCGCCCTCAAACTCTCAAAATTTCGATCAAACTAGAACACACACGGCACAAGTAGCAAAATAAAAAAATCTCTTGCACACACCAAGACTCGAACTCAAGACCACCAGCATATTAACTCTTCACTTATCCACCAAACCAACAGGCCCATTCTAACATATTTTACTAACATTTATTTATAAGCCTACTGACTAGAGATAGGGGTTTCTTCAATTAAAAACAAAAACTGCCCAAGCTAAGGCTTGAACCCAAGACTTCTCAAACACTCCCAGAACACATAACCAATGAAATAGATACAGATTTGTGTCACAAACATACGAAAATAAATATTAATGATTTTTGGGGCGTTACAATATTCAACCTCAAAGATTTAGTTTTTTAATGTAAAGTGATTATCTTTTGTTAATTGTTGCCACCTTTAATATTGTCAGCTTTGTAGAATGTTTCATATAAAAAATTCTCTTACAATTCACTGGATTGTGCTTTTAAAGCTTTATAACATTTTAATTATTACATTCCTAGTGTAATAAGTTGTTTCTGTTTAATGATGCCAAGGTACTAGGCTTTACTTTTAGTATCAATGTATCTTTTTAGGATGCATTTAGTATCGGGTTTTAGTTTGTTCCAAATGCATCTTCTTAAGGGTTTTATGTTTCTTTATTGTATGATATTGGTGGCTTTCATTTCCTATTAATGGAATCAATGAAGCAACAGTTTAGATTGAAAGAATCTGCATGTCTCATATTTGATATCCAAGGTTAACCAATTTGTCATCGGATGGATAGATTGTATTTATTAAATAAATTTTGGTTTCTCGTTTGAAATTTTATGAACTAAAATAGGGATATGCATCACCTAATCCAAATAGAAGGGAGGGAGTTTTAAGGAGGAAACACATTGAGTATCTTGATTGTGTTGCTCAATTTGTAGATCCATCGATAATTTTTTTTTTTTTGTGAAACAAGCACATTATGATTGATCTTAGCATCGGTAATAACAACAAGTTTAACTGGGCTCTCAAGGACAAATAGGAGTTCATAGACATCACTGAGACTGTATACCATAGGGCAAAGAAAGGTCATGGTCTGGTAATTACTCCGAAAGATTACTCGACAAAGTACCTCTATTGAGTATTCTTGCAACCTGTAGTTGATCAGAATATAGCCTATATGTAGATATGTGTGTCTTTTGCAATGCTTGGTTGCATGAATGTGGTGGATAATTTAATTTGAGATGAAACTTTGAAATATATATTTTATGTGCTCTTTTGATGCTTGTATATAGTATAGCACCTTAGCTTGGAGTGACTTTCCTTATAGTTGTTTGACAAGGAACAAGTGTTTTAATTTAACTATATAAAAATATAAATGATATGTTTATAAAGATGATAATCATTGATTCAACCATGGTTGTAGATGGATCTTCCAATTAACTCAATTGAAGATTATATAAACTTGATTTTATTATATAAAAGATAAAAAATTTATTAAAGGAAGAAAAGGAGTGAAAGGAAAAATAAATGGATAATGGAACATTTAGCACATTAAATATGCGTTTAAAAATAATAAAGTAGTTATATATTATTTTTATAATATTATATATATTTATTTTTATTAATTCATATTTTAATAATAATATTAAGAATGTTATTAAAATATATATTATTTTATTAAAATATATTTAATAATAATTATGTTAAAATATGATTAAATTATTTATTATTATTTTTATTAAATTATATTTAATAATAATCTTATAAAATTTAAAACAATAATCACCTATCTAAAAAAATTCTGCTAAGGGTAATTTGGTCATTTAAGCCTTTTTCCTTATGCTATTACAACATCTATTCCATTCAACCAAACATAAGAATACTATTGTAACTCTATTCTATTCTATTCAACCAAACAACTGAATTATTGATTACAACTCTATTCTATTACAGCTCTATTTCATTCCCCCCAACCAAATGTACCATAAGTGTTTTCATTCAACCTGTGACACCTCAAACCCGACTGGGATGGACCGGCCCGAGTTTGAAGCAATACATTAGCCATCGAAGTGACTCTCCAGCTAACTACCATTGGACGCACACTCCAACCTTATAACCCTCATTTATGACTAATTAACTATCATTTATTAATGCGGAAGCAATTTGTGAACCATTTTGAAACTTTTTTATGTATTTAAACCTAAGGGTATTTTGGTTATTATACAACCTAAGGTTAAAATATCCCAATTTTATTTCTAAATAATTATCAACCTTCTTTTAGTCGAATTTTACAAGCCCTAAAAATTCCAGCTTAATTCGATGTCTAATTCAAGTTTTCTTATTAGGGACTAAATTGTAACTTTTAATAAATTTTAGTACATTTTCCAAAGAAAAATTTAGAGTGTTTTTACCAAATATTAGCAACTATAAGTCTAATCCTAAAATATTATCAAGTTTCCCTATCATTAAAGGCTTCAATTAATCTAATTAAGTTTTAGGACTAAATTATAAATTAAGCAAATTAGAATACTAGATTACAAAAATAAAAAATTAAACCGCCAAAAGCCCACATGCTCGTGTGCAAAAAAATCCACCTATTTTGTCAAAAAAAATCATTTTAATTTCCCGATTTTACATATTTTACTTACCCATTAAACTTGAAATAGCTACAATTAATTACCATAAACATCCACACATCTCCAGTTAATTTATTTACAACAAATATACAACAATTGATCAAAATTTAACACCCAATTATACGCTTAGAAAACACCAATTAATTCACACAAGCTACATACCTTAGTTGCAAGCAATCCACTGCATGGTAAGCTTCAATTAACTCTTGTTAGTATAAAATACATGCTTCATACATCGTGTTATCAACCACCATACGAACACTTATCAACATACCATAAATAAAATATCAATTAAAAAAAATTCACGTATAAAAGCAAGTATAAAATCACCAAAATTAAAGTCCAAAATTTAATGTCCAATGACCATTACAAGTAAAATAACACTAGTCCCAAAAGCATCATAATGCCTCTATATAGTCTCTACAGGAAATTTATGGAGCCACTACTGATCGTTGTTTTGTCGAGTTTTAAAATTTATAATGAATGTGATCGAACCTGGAAACTAACTCTAACAATGATTAAAGGCAAGTATACCTATCGAACAGTAGTATAGCTTAGGCAAGACCGGATTGTCGAACCCAAAGGAACTAAAAGTACTAATACTAACTTTCTTTTTATTATTTAGCCTAAAAAAGTGAAGTTGCTTTAATCTAAATTAACTACTACTAAACTAAAGACCCAAAGAGAAAAAGGACGAATTGGGAAATAACTTGAAGAGAAACTCAGTTGATCACGACGATACCCTCAGGAAGAATCCACCTAGACTTCACTTGTTATTTAACACTGAACCATACGATTTATTCACTTACTTTGATCCGTAAGACTCCCTAACGTATAATAAACCCTCTCTCGAGGTGAATAACATCTAACCCTAATTTAATTAACAAAAATCTCTTTTTCGAATAATAACCCCTAGAATAGTAGTAAATTGATCTATGGACTCCCATATTAGGTTTCACCCTAATCCGGCAAAATCTTGTCACCCTATCTCTAGGTGTGCGATCAACTCCGCCTAATTATGCTAGATCTACTCTTAAGCAAGGTCTATTCCTCCTCCACCTAAGCACATCAAATTTGGATTAAGCACACATAATTAAGAACAAACTAAGTATTTATCATATAATTCAAAAAATAATAACAAGATTCATCTAGGTTTCATCCCCTTCAGGTATCAGAAGGGTTTAGTTCATAATGAATAAAGAAAACATCTCAAGAGAAAAGATAAAAAAAAAACATAAGAAATCCCTAAAACCCCCTGAAGGAATTGAAGAAGAAATCCACCGTTTTGAGTAGAATTTCGGCTCATTGAGATGGATCAACTGGCTATCTTCGAGTAATTCCCACAAATCTAACCTTCTGGCTCGGCTCCTTGGCCTAGCTCACCGCCCAACTGGCCGCCCTGGGTTCCGGCTTCTGCCAAACTTCAAACGTCCGCCTAAAGGTTAGCCTCTAGGGTCTTTATATAGGCTTTGAGATGCCTTACTTGGCCTATAAGTATCCTAATTCAAGTATAATTCCTACTTGAGTGTTTGAATAGGCTTTGGAATGTGTTTCTTTCTCCCTAAGTATCTTTTTTCAAGTGAAATTCCTCTTTTCCATGACAGGGCACGACCATGGCACACAACGTGTAAATCGACTTCAGGCTGTGTTTTGATTTTGTTGATTGAGGCACAGCCGTTTAAATCATGGTTAGGACGTGTTCTAGTTAATTGACGAGGCACGACCGTGTGGCTTGAAGTCCAGGCCGTGTCGATTTCCACTTTGGCCCAAATTGGCCCATTTTAGGCTTGTTTCTCGTTCTTTTTGTCCCTAGGTGCTTTCTTGAGTATAAAACATGAAAAGAAAGGATTAAGAGCACCTTTTTACATTAATCAAGGGTAAATCATCCAAATGCATGCTAAATACAGGGTTAAAACATGTTACTTTTACGGTTTATCAAATACCCCCACACTTAAGCTTTTGCTTGTCCTCAAGCAAAATTCTCAACTTACAATTAAAATAAACTTTCCATAATTCACAATTCCTATCAATAATGCCTCATCATAATTCATAGATAATTTATACATGGATAATTTAACTCAAAGAATCTTAAAGATTCAAACAATTCTAAGTCATACGTTTGTAGCATGAAAACATAGGTGTCCCCCATTATCTAAATGATTACCTTTAATTTAAAACCGATAAGGATTGGCATCCTCACTAAAGATTCACTCAAAGCACTCAAAGTGTTTAAGGTTCAAGAATAAGCATTCATAAGTCGAACCTGAAAAGTTAATCCTATAGGCTTGCCTAAAAGTTAAATCTCCACCACTGTAATATGAGATGATACACAAATTAAAAGGTATTTAATAGTGTAACACCCCAAACCTAGCCTAGAAGTTAGGCCTGAATCTAGTGTGTCACATTGGGGTGCTTTTCAAGAAACCATGGTTCCATTTGAAAACCTTTCTTGATATTAAAAACTAAAGTCCCAATTTGCGTTTGTTTATTATTAATCGACATTTATTAAAAAGTTATTACCTGGAAAGAACTTTGTTTGTTGCGAAAACTTAATTAAAATGACTGACTTATGAAAATGTGATGTTTACGACCTATTCACGAAAGCGTAGTATTTTAAAAGCAGATATTATTTTGGAAAACCGTGATACAAAGTTTAGTAGATTTAAAACATAATAAACTAAAAATCCAAAACTAAAACCAGAATTTAAGAGAGGCCTTATTACAAAATATTAACCCAAGTTCAAAATAAGTAAAATACTAGAGTCCAAAAGCGCTCGTAGTGTGGCTACCTCCGAGTCCTCCAAAGACGGCGAACCGCCATCGAGGATTACCCGAGAAAAAATACTAAAAAGAGGTGTGAGTTTACAAAACTCGGTGTGCATAACCCTCATCAATAAGAACATGAATCACAGCAGTTGGTAGAAGCCCATTTCAAGATCTGTGACAATTGGGCCTTAGCCCATAAAAGCCTCGCCATGCCTTAACCCATAAATGTCACAAATCATATTTATCCGGGCTGAGCCCATCTCAAATAAAACCACATATGCAATGCATTAATGCCCATACCAACCTCGCACTCCATCTCTGTCCAACCTCGCACTCTGTGGGATTTAATCGACCTACCCATCCCTACACTCCTTATGTAGCACCGATTGCGGCACTAACTTATCGGTGCAGCATAGCTGCTCGGTGGCTAAAAGCCTTCGGTGGATCCACAATCGTCAACCGACCATGCGATCCTATCTGCACTTCCCCTTTCGAATAATCCCATCCCCATGCAACATAATAACACATGAATGCAACATACAATAATAATCATACGATAACAATCATAAATCACATACAAGAATAATCATATAACATGTAGGGGCATTTTCATCATTTTTACCCTCCAGAGGCATATATGTCATTTTACCCATCGAGGGTATTTCCGTAATTTACCCATCGAGGGTATTTTCGTAATTTACCAACCAAGGGTATTTTCATAATTTACCTACCAAGGGTATTTTGTAATTTACCCACCAAGGGTATTTTCGTAATTTACCTACTAAGGGTATTTTCATAATGTTGCACCTGCAATGGCCTTTTTGAAAGGCTAAAGTTGCCCCGAGTGACTCAACTACCATTTTCGGTCTTTACCAGACTATTGGGCCTAAACTCGATTTCGGCCCATTCGGGCCAAGCCTTTGTGTGGCCCACCTAGCACAAATCTAGCCACGTATATAAAATCCACCTAGTCTAGTTCACTATATACTACACCATCATACATTTTATTCAATTGGGCCTACAGGCCCATTTTGACCCATCGTTGCCCAACAGCCTCAACCCACAAGAACACTACTGATGGCCTCAACTATCGCGTCGAAGCCCCCACACGTGCGCTCGCACGCCGTTGTGGCTACCATCACCGTGTGACCGACTTATCGGCATTTGCCGCTCTACAACTATAGTAGAGAGAGTACACACCTGATAGGAATTCTGAAGCTGCTAAACCGCGCTCCCAAAGCTCCTAAGCCCAACGCCCACCAAGGTATCTTTTCTCTCATCCTAGAATGCTCTTTATATAGCTAGCTTCTCACCTTCCTTCTTTGTATCTTTCCGATGTCGGATCCTTCCGCTAGTAGAGTTTAAATCCAACTCAAACTCTTGCCACCCTTCTTAGCAAAATAAATACTCCCTTGCTTCTTATGAGATTCGAAATCAGGCTCCCTTGTAACATAACCCACGCTGCTAGCCACTTTACCAACTAGCTTCTTGTTTCTAAAATCATGCGCAACTAAATATAAGTCCTATGGCCAAACTCAAAAATCCATTTAAAAAGAAAACTTAAATGCAAGCACCAAGGCTTGAACCTTGGACCTCCTTCCTTCCTCTATGGCGTTACCGCCCTTTCTCCTTAAGTGGCGTCACTTTGCCACTACACCACACACTCCACTTGTCATGTTTCCCCACATTTTATTCTTACAGCCTACCTACCATGTAATATCCTTGATTAGAGCTTATGCACTATTGCTAAATTATATAAAATAGCATGTCTTATATGTTATGAATGTGTTAAGTGGATTTTAGAATCTTGAAACATAAGGAAAATGCCTTAGAAAAAATATCGAGTTTTAAGTCTAAAAGAGGAAACTAAAGTAAGGTGGCCTTAAGATAAATAAATAAGGAAAAATGACATATAAGTGGGCTCAGGTTTGGACTTTAAAACCTGGGTTAAGTGGCTGATAAACAAGTGTTAGTAAGTAATTGATGTTGGATTATTAAATTAGTAGCAAGTTGGGCTTGCGACCCAAAAATTTAGTAATGCTAAATTGGGCATGAGGGTGGCATTACTTAGGGGGATAACTTGGGCCTAGTATGGCCACATGAAGCCCAAAATAATGGGTTAAAATTCGGCACTCCTAAGGTAAGGAAATGGATGGCATAGGGAGACTGAGGAAGGAGTTCATGTTGAGGTCAAATTCTTTTGGGAATTTCGACTAAGGTAGGAAAATAAAGATATGAGAGTGATGGCCAAGAAAAGGGACTCTCTTGGTAGTAATTTCGGCCAAGGAAGGAGATTAAGGCTTGTCTTCATTCTTTTCCTTCCCTTTTTAGTCTCTGCCGAATTCTCTCTGCAACTCTTTCTCTTTTCTTTTTAATTCTCTAAAAGCCGAATATAGGACCCTCTAGTCTTGCCTGATTTCTTCACCTTTCTCTTCTTCCTTTTCTTTTGCAAACTTTTCAAAAGCCGAAGGTAAGCCTTTTTCTAGCAATAGCCGATTGTTAATCAAAGCCCCCATAGCCAAATCTCTCTAAGCCTCAAAGCCGAATCTACAAAGGTGGTTTAGTTTCCTCAAGGCGCACCATAGGCCGCATGTTCCTTAGTGATTCGGTAAGTTTTGAGATTTCAAATTGCAAGGTAGGTCCTAATGTACAATCAGCCAAGGCCTATTTAGGAACTTAAATTTATTTCTTACTTCGGTCAAAAGCTGAAAACTAACTAGTTAAGGGTTTTAGTGGCTAGCCGATTGCAAGGAGGGCTAACACAAAGTTTTTGGGATTTGAGAATCGTAAGGTAAGTGTACTTACACATTTGGCCAAGGCCAATTTTGGTATTTAGATTTATTCCTTATTTGTTTAAAAAGCCAAAACTAATTAGTTCAATGGTTAAGGGTATAGCCGATTGCAATAAAGAAGCATCATAAAGTTTTGGGATTCGTTTAAGAATCAAATCGGCAGCAAGGTAAGATTTTTGTCGCAATGATCCTTTGGGATTTAATCACATAGCCGAATAGACTTTTGCTAAACATCAAGGTGATTGATCAAATGTAGGAATTGAGATCTAAATCAGTAGATCGGGTTTTCGTGATCTGGAGTGAATTTGCTAAGTATATCAAGTGTGTAGCCCACACTAAATCTTGATAGATTTACGGCTTTTATTTATTATATGTGCTAATATAAAAGTGTAAGATTATGGTTAAGGTACCATGTAATGGTACAAAGTACTCAGGTACGTTTTCCTACTCCTACTATGAGTATGATAAGTTTTGCTATGGCATATACATGAAATTATAATAATGTGAATAAGGAATATGATATGGTTAATGCATAATTGTATGACATGGGGCATATGGGTGATATGTAAAAGGGAAAGTGAATTGCTGGTTTTATACCCCAATATAAGAATGTGGTGACTTATGTCACAATATAAGAATGTGGTGACTTTTGTCACAATATAAGAATGTGGTGACTTATGTCACGAATATATATATGGTGGCTATGCCATGAATTTTATAAGGGCGATGAGCAAGTCGACTGCAGCCACTGCCTTCGATGGTGTGTAACAGATGGAGGGTTGATTTAGTCGTCCCGACGGTGTGATAGTTGGTACGGGTGACGTGTAGCGGATGGATAACTAGGCTTGGGTTGGGATTGCATCATTTTATTTAAATGCTTTATGATTATGTATGATTTGACATGCCTAAATCTGATTGAGACTTAGTGTTGATTGTACACATTGAGTCTGTTTGACTCACCCCTTGTGGGACTATTTTTCAGGTGATGATCAGTAGTGGACCGGGTCGAGAGAAGCTCAAGGGTGGCCATGCTCAATTCGACGATCGTTATATTTTGTTTTTATAGTTTTAAAATTTCCAAGTTTTGAATTATTCCGGGTTTTCATTTGATGTAATAAGGCTATCAGTAATAAATTGTTTATGCATGCTATTAAAGTTCTTAGTATGAAATAATTTTTGTCATACTAAAGTTATAAGTAAAATTTTTCTTAAGTATAAATATCAAATTGTTTTCAACACCTTATCGACACGGGTTCTTAATTCGAGCCCAACCCAAATCAAGTGTTTTCAAAAATACACAAGTTTTTAGCAAAGTTTCAAACAAGATTTGAATGGATTTTCTTTAGAAGCATGCCAGATCCGATCAGGGCTTGTGGGCGGTGTTTGGGGTGTCTCAGTTTGGTATCAGAGCCCGGTTCAAAACTCAGCCTTGAGGGCTTTTAGGGCCCAAAACATTTTCTTTTGGAAAATTGGGTTTTTTCTAAGAAATGAGCAGGTTTTCTGGCATGGCACCTGAGTCTCCGGGCCGAAGTCCACCAGGTAAGTACCCCTAACTTTTCTGTGAATTGTATGTGGGAATATATAGGGACATAGATTAGTGAACTAGGATTTATTGAACCCTAGGACTAGTCTACTCCAACGGAAGAATACATAAGACTTAAAACAACCGAACAAACCTGTGATTAAGTCGCCAAGTTAAGGTGTGGCAACTGTTGTGCGCATGTCTAGGAGTGGATTCAGTAAGAGTTTGGTATTTAAGCAGTCCTAGCGACTCACCTCCTCTTTACTCGAATCCTACCTGGTGCGTAGTAACCGTTCACCCTAACAAAGAGGACTTATTCACGGGCTAAACCCAGTAATTAAAACCCGAAAGGGACTAGCCTTACTGTTTATAAAAATCTTACATTTTTCAAAATTACTCCTTTTGATTTGTAAAACCATTTTAGACTTGGAAAATTTTCCTGAAAATTCTTTGATTTACAAAATTACCTAAATGCCCCTGGTTGAGAAATTATAAAAATACCCTTGGTTACTGAAATTACCATAATACCCTCGACTTTTGCAAAGATATTTTTGTTTTACAAAATACCAGAAATCCAAATTTTGCAAATTATTAAGATACCCTAATTTGGAAAAATTTATGAAAATACCCCTGACTTACAAAAATTATCGAAACGACCCCAATTTCTAAAATTTTTGCAATACCTTTGATTTGGAAAACAAATTTTTAACCTCGAGTTTTTGTAAATTTTGGAAATGCCTCTGATTTGTAAAGATTTTCAAATTGACCTCGATTTATTACCAAAATACGCCTGTAGGACAAATGACGAAATTACCCCTAGGATGGGAATGGAAAAAAATGTCCATGGAAGTGTGTTGAATGTTGATGAATGTGAATGTGACTCTCTGAACTAGAATAGTGAACTTGAGCTAAACTTTTGGTTGATCGAAAGAACTACTTCTATACACTTCTGTTCATAAAATTGTTAGTGGGATAATCAGTGAAACAAAATTTCTAACACATAAAACTTTTTAATCAGATTAAATCGTGACGTTAGAAATGAGTTCTAGAGGACGTGGTCGATGTGGACGTGGTAGAGGTAGAATGACCGTGTCAAAACCCGTTAGATCGGGTCAAGGGTCTGAGAATGAGATACCACCGCCACCCCCACCACCCGCTTTTAGTGTTGAGCAGCAAGATCAGATAGGGGATGATGCGGTATCGTAGACAGTGATGCGAGTTCTTGAGATAGTGGCTGGAGCAGGTGGAAATATGAGAGCTAGGAAGTTCGTACCCAAGCGACTCCGAGCCAACGGAGCTGAGGTGTTCCGTGGCGTATCTGGTGTGGCACCCAGTATGGCTGAGTATTGGTTGGAGGCGACCGAGTGAATTATGGATGAGCTCGATCTAACTGTCGAGGAGAAAGTGAAAGGAATGGTGGCGCTGCTTCGATGAGGCTTATCAGTGGTGGCTCACAGTTCGGGATGGTGCTACAGCGGAGGATCTCACTTGGGACTATGTTAAGGCGGCATACCAGAAGAAGTATGTTGGTACTCATTATATAGATGCGCAGAGGAAAGGCTTTTCTAGGACTAGTTCAAGGGAACAAGTCCGTAGCTGAGTATGAAGCTGAATTCTTAAGGCTGAGCCACTATGCTCCGTGCATAGTGTCTACTGAGCATGAGCGGTGTGTCCAATTTGAAGACGGACTAAGAGATGATCTGAGGTTAGTGATAGCCCCGCAACAGGAGCGAGAGTTTATTGTGTTGGTGGAAAAGGCCAGAGTGGTCGAGGGTATCAAGGAATCTGTAAGGCAGAACTCTTATCGAAATAGGCAGAAGAGAGGATTTGAATCGTCAAGGCCATCCAGGAATGAGCAAAAGAGGCCTAGAGTTGAAGGGCCGCAAGATCGAGAAATCGCTCTTTGGAAGGCAATATCCTACTTGTGATCAATGTGGGAAAAAGCACTTGGCGAATCTTTGAAAGAAGGCAGGGAATGTTTCAAGTGTGGGTCAAAGGACCATATGATTAAGGACCGTCGATGAGACCGGATGGGAATCGACCGGTAGCTCAAATGTTAATCAGTGGTAGGGGGACTGACCTCGGTGGGTCGTGATCCGAACCATAGAGGAAATGGTTCCGGCCATGGTCGTGGAGCACCAAGCGGAGGTGCTGAAGGTTCAGACGCGAGGCAACCAAGGTTGGTTTATGCAGTCGGCCATCGCGAGGAGAGTGATGTGCCAGATGTGACAACGGGTAAGTTCTTATTTTTGGAATATCCTTCATTGCCTTGTTTGTTATAGAGTTAGTTCGTTCTTGTAATGCTAGTGAAGTGTATGAAACCTTGGATGTGAATTTTAGTAGGAAATGTGTTAGTTTTAAGATCAGAGTGCACAGCAGTAGTGTAGTGTGGTGAGTTAGGATGTACGATTTTTTGTTAGTAAGTAATTTCGAGGACGAAATTATTTTAAGGGGGTAGAACTATAATATCCCGGATTAGGGCTTATGCACTATTGCTAAATTATATGAAATAGCATGTCTTATGTGTTATGAATGTGTTAAGTGAATTTTAGAATCTTGAAACATAAGAAAAATGCCTTAAAAAAATATCGAGTTTTAAGTCTAAAAGAGGAAACTGAAGTAAGGTGGCCTTAAGAAAATAAATAAGGGAAAAATGACATATAAGTGGGCTCAAGTTTGGACTTTAAAACCTTGGTTAAGTGGCTGATAAATAAGTGTTAGTAAGTAATTGATGTTGGATTATTAAATTAGTAGCAAGTTGGGCTTGCGACCCAAAAATTTAGTAATGCTAAATTGGGCATGAGGGTGGCGTTACTTAGGGGGATAACTTGGGTCTAGTATGGCCACATGAAGCCCAAAATAATGGGTTAAAATTCGGCACTCCTAAGGTAAGGAGATGGACGGCATAGGGAGACTGAGGAAGGAGTTCAAGTTGAGGTCAAATTCTTTTGGGAATTTCGGCTAAGGTAGGAAAATAAGGATATGAGAATGATGGCCAAGAAAAGGGACTCTCTTGGTAGTAATTTCGGCCAAGGAAGGAGATTAAGGCTTTTTCTTCATTCTTTTCCTTCCCTTTTTAGTCTCTGTCGAATTCTCTCTGCAACTCTATCTCTTTTCTTTTTAATTCTCTAAAAGCTGAATATAGGACCCTCTAGTCTTGCCGATTTCTTCACCTTTCTCTTCTTCCTTTTCTTTTGCAAACTTTTCAAAAGCCGAAGGTAAGCCTTTTTCTAGCAATAGCTGATTGTTAATCAAAACCCCCATAGCCAAATCTCTCTAAGCCTCAAAGCTGAATCTACAAAGGTGGTTTAGTTTCCCAAAGGTGCACCATAGGCCGTATGTTCCTTAGTGATTCGGTAAGTTTTGGGATTTCAAATCGCAAGGTAGGTCCTAATGTACAATCGGCCAAGGCCTATTTAGGAACTTAAATTTATTTCTTACTTCGGTCAAAAGCCGAAAACTAACTAGTTAAGGGTTTTAGTGGCTAGCCGATTGCAAGGAGGGCTAACACAAAGTTTTCGAGATTTGAGAATCGTAAGGTAAGTGTACTTACACATTCGGCCAAGGCCAATTTTGGTATTTAGATCTATTCCTTATTTGTTTAAAAAGTCAAAACTAATTAGTTCAATGGTTAAGGGTATAGTCGATTGCAATAAAGAAGCATCATAAAGTTTTGGGATTCGTTTAAAAATCAAATTGGCAGCAAGGTAAGATTTTTGTCGCAATGATCCTTCGGGATTTAATCACATAGCCGAATAGACTTTTGCTAAACATCAAGGTGATTGATCAAATGTAGGAATTGAGATCTAAATCAGTAGATCGGGTTTTCGGGATTTGGAGTGAATTTGCTAAGTATATCAGGTGTGTAGCCCACAATAAATCTTGATAGATTTACGGCTTTTATTTATTATATGTGCTAATATAAAAGTGTAAGATTATGGTTAAGATACCATGTAATGGTACAAAGTACTCAGGTATGTTTTCCTACTCCTACTATGAGTATGATAAGTTTTGCTATGGCATATACATGAAATTATAAGAATGTGAATAAGGAATATGATATGGTTAATGCATAATTGTATGACATGGGGCATATGGGTGATATGTAAAAGGGGAAGTGAATTGGTGGTTTTATACCCCAATATAAGAATGTGGTGACTTATGTCACAATATAAGAATGTGGTGACTTTTGTCACAATATAAGAATGTGGTGACTTATGTCACGAATATATATATGGTGGCTATGCCACGAATTTTATAAGGGCGATGAGCAAGTCGACTGCAGCGACTGCCTTCGATGGTGTGTAGCGGATGGAGGGTTGACTTAGTAGTCCCCACAGTGTGATGGTTGGTACGGGTGACGTGTAGCGGATGGATAACTAGGCTTGGGTCCGGGATTGCATCATTTTATTTAAATGCTTTATGATTATGTATGATTTGACATGCCTAAATTTGATTAAGACTTAGTGTTGATTGTACACATTGAGTCTATTCGACTCACCCCTTGTGGGATTATTTTTCAGGTGATGATCAGTAATGGACTGGGTCGAGAGAAGCTCAGGGGTGGCCATGCTCAATTCGACGATCGTTATATTTTGTTTTTATAGTTTTAAAATTTCTAAGTTTTGAATTATTCCGGGTTTTCATTTGATGTAATAAGGCTATCAGTACTAAATTGTTTATGCATGCTATTAAAGTTCTTAGTATGAAATAATTTTTGTCATATTAAAGTTATAAGTAAAATTTTTCTTAAGTATAAATATCAAATTGTTTTCAACACCTTATCCACACGGTTTCTTAATTCGAGCCCAACCCAAATCAAGTGTTTTCAAAAATACACAAGTTTTTAGCAAAGTTTCAAACAAGATTTGAATGGATTTTCTTTAGAAGCATGCCAGATCCGGTCAGGGCTTGTGGGCCGGGTTTGGGGTGTTTCATACCAACTCCCAGTGTTTTTTTCACCTAAAACTAAAATTTTTCCTAAGGCCTAACTTTAACCCAGGACTTCATAAAAGCCCCCTAACCTTCCAAAATCACTCACCTAATAGGTCCAACTTGACTTAGTACCATTCTCTTGTTCTCAAAAATTTTAAACGCTACTACCCCCAAGGCCCATTGGGCCCAATCCTACTAGGCCCAGTTCCAAGATGTTACAAATAGGGTTGTAATGGGGCTTGGGTTAAAAGGTGTGGATAAAGGCTGAATTAGAAGGTTAAAATTGAGATTGAATTGACAAGTTACCTAACTTTAGAAAAAAAATGAACTAATAACCTAAATAATTATATCACACAAAATTTAAAAAAATAATAATACGAGCTTCTTCTTCAAGATGTTGAATTTAATATGTAAGCTCTTAGAACATAGAGCTAATAATTAATATACTTCATTTTTTTAAAAACAAATCAATCAATACATAATATAAGAAAGAACTTTATCAACTAAAATAAAGTAATTAGGCAACTGATCAAATCAATTCTCGATAGAAGGGTAGTCAAAGGAATAGTGATAACAAATACAAAGGGTTTTGGGTTAATATTAGCGGGTAAATCAATGTTGTTAGGATCAAATGGGTTTACTGAGGGTTAATTTGTGAAGGTAGGCTTTTTAATTGAGTGAACGGGTTAAAACCTAAGTGCCTTTATCTTCTTAGTATATCAAATCAATAATGTGGTCTCGACATGTATAATCAAGGCAAGTTCTAGAATAACAATTCAGTGTTGACACACTCATAATTAATAAAGTGAGCACGAAAAAGAATATATGCTCTATAAGGCTCAAAATCTCACAAAAATTATGGGTATTTGACATCAATCCCTATAAATTTTAAATTTCAAGATGACATTCATATTCAGTTTAACAACCTAGGAAATTTTTTATTCTTGAAAAATAGACTTATCATGCTTGATTCTCTAGTATTCTTCCAGTATAAATCATCAATGCACAATTATCAATGACTTACTCAAAAAAAATCAATAAAAATCATAAATCATCAGAAATTTCATCCTAATTAGTAATATGAGGAAATTACTTAAGAACTAGATATAATTCAGGGATTTGAGAATAATGCAAAAAGTTAGGCACTTTTACCCCCCACACTTAAGATGTACATTGCCCTCAATGTACAAAGATAGATAAATATCAACATAGTAGAAAATCAAAAGATAGGGAGAAGTGAAACTTCCTGAATTTTGGATGAAGTTAGTGAAAAGAATCCGAATAGGATTGGAGGTGAACGTTGGGAAGCACCTCGAACCATTTGAGATTGAATCCTCGAAGTAGCCAGTCTGGTTTTATTGTATCCTAAGCTAAATCTAAATGGCATGAAGAATAATAACAAAATAATAAAGAAAATAAATGTAAATATAAAAGTAAATATAAAACTAAAAGTAAAAGTAAATAATGGAAAATGAAAGAAGAAAGATAATTGGAAAAGAAAAAGTAAGAAGGAGGTTTAAATAAAGATGCGGCCCATGTTTTGGGGAAAATTTTGTCATGCTGCCACAGGTCTACGGCCACGCCCTTTTACCTACTTTTGGTGCCCACACGGCCACGGCCACGGCCATGTGCAAGGCCGTGTGGTCTAAAAATCTGCACTTTTGGTTTATTTGAATGCTAAAAGGGAAAATAAAATAAATAAATAAATAAATAAATATGGGGTTAATGCTCGAGTTGCCTCCCGAGAAGCACTCGTTTAAAGTCTTGAGCTAGACTTACATGTTATTTGTATGGTCATGGTGGTTTGAGGAGCTGAAAATCCTTTCTTATGCAATCAACTCGATTTTTGATATAAAGTTTAAGTCGAGTAGTGTTTACCTTAAAGGTGTTGAATTTAGGAGATTACTTACCTCGACTGTGCTGTATAGCAAGACATTAAGTACCTCACAAGTGATTTCTTCGTTTGTCTTGAGGTTTGAATTTACGATTCGAGGGTCTTTCTTATTCAACAATACCTGATCCCCTATTTTGAAGTGATTTGTTGTTCCTATCAGCTCGTTTGGGGTTTCTTTCGGTTTTACTTCCTACGGTTTTGGTTTCTCTTTAAAGTCTATCTTCCACTCTTCTAGTTTGTCGACCTTAAGGCTTCGTTCCTCATGTAATTCTTCTTTATTGTCACGAGGTCTATGATTCGGCTCAGGTTTGTGGCTTCGTGGTGTTTCCTGTGGTGAAGGTTGAACAAATTTGTTATCAACTGAATTTACTTTCTCACCTTCATCAGTCAATGTTCTTACCGAGTCAAGAGCTTGTAGACTGATTGATTCGTCACCTATACGAAGAATGAGTTCTCCTGTACCAACATCAATTTCAGTCCTGGCAGGTGCTAGAAAGGGTCTTCCTAAAATTAAAGGAATCGAATTGTCCTTATCTATGTCTAAAATGACAAAGTCTACTGGGAATACGAATTTATCAATTTTGATTAGAAAATTTTATATTATACCCCTAGGAATTCTGATAGTTTTATCAGTTAATTGAATGCTCATCCTAGTTTGTCTGGGTTTCCCTAAACCTAGTTGTTTAAACATTTAATAAGGCATAACATTAATGCTTGCCCATAAATCAGCTAAAACATTATCAATAGATAAACTACCAATTAAACATGGAATTGTAAAACTCCCTGGATCTTTTAATTTTCGTGGCAGTTTATTTTGAAGAATTGCTGAGCACATTGCGTTTAGCTCCACATGCGATGCCTCGTCTAGCTTCCTTTTGTTTGTCAACAGCTCTTTTAAAAATTTTCTATAATCGGGTATCTATGAAATAGCTTCAAGAAATGGTAAGTTAATTGTAATTTCTTTAAAAGTTTAAGAAACTTACCAAACTGTTCCTCTGTGTTGTCCTTCTTCATTGCTTCGGGATATGGTATATGAGGTTGGTACTCTTTGATTACCGATTTTGGCTTTTCCTGTGTTACCTCAACTTTACCTTCTTTCACCTCGTCTTCTTGTAGTGAATTGAGTTCATCTAACCCTATACTATCATGAGCTGTAATGGCTTGGATTTGCTCCATTGGGTTAATCTCAGTGTTGCTTGGTAGACGCCCTTGTGGTCGTTCGGACATTAGCTTCGCGAGTTGTCCAACTGACTTAGTGATTTCCTCGACTTGGTCCTTGATCTCTTTGATCGATGCTTCTTGGTTATCAATTGTTGTATTGATTTTTTGGAGACCAGCATCTATGGCTGCCATAAATTTTGTCAGCATCTCTTCAAGGTTCGGCTTCTCTTCTTGTTGGTGAGGTGGTTGTTGAAAATCTGGAGGAAGTTTCGGACTTTGGCTATTTTGATCATTCCACGAGAAATTGGGATGGTACTTCTAACCTGCATTATAAGTATCATTATAAAAATTATTTTGTGGTCTAGAATAGTTACCTGTATAGTGAGCTTGCTTGTTTTCCATGCCATATCCGTAGGATGGGTACTTAGGATTTGCCATGCCTCCTAAATTTGAATCATATTTTATTTTTGGGTGTACCTACAAAGACTATGCAAACCGTAAATCTTTTTATTCATCATCTCTAACTGATTAGATAACCTAGTGACCACGTCGAGGTTGAAAACACTGGTTGCTTTAGTAGGAATTGTCCTCATGACTTGCCATTGATAATTATTCAGTACCATCTTTTCTATAGACTAAAACTATCTGCAAAAATTGAATAAAGAAAAATTAGCAAACTGAAAAATAAAAATAAAAATTAAATTGCAAAATAATAATAAAAAAAATAATAAATGGCTAAAGTAATAAAAATAGGGCTTTTTTAATATTTTAGTTCCCTAGCAACGGCGCCAAAAACATGATCTTTGTTTTGTCGAGTTTTAAACTTTATAATGAATGAGATCGAACCTAGAAACTAACTCTGACAACGATTAAAGGCAAGTGTAACTATTGAATAGTAGTATAGCTTAGGCAAGACCGGATTGTCGAATCCAAAGGAACTAAAAGTACAAATACTTTCTTTTTATTATTTAGCCTAAAATAAGTGAAGTTACTTTAATCTAAATTAACGACTACTAAACTGAAGACCCAAAGACAAAAAGAATGAATTGGGAAATAACTTGATGAGAAACTCAGTTGATCAAGGTGATACCCTCAGGAAGAATCCACCTAGACTTCACTTGTTATTTAACACTAAACCATATGATTTATTCACTTAGTTTGATCTGTAAGATTCCCTAACGTATATTAAACCCTCTCTCGAGGTGAATAACATCTAACCCTAGGTTAATTAATGAAAATCTCTTTCTCGAATAATAACCCCCTAGAATAGCAGTAAATAGATCTATGGATTCCCATATTAGGTTTTTCCCTAATCCGACAAAATATTGTCACCCTATCTCTAGATGTGCGATCAACTCCGCTTAATTATGCTAGATCTACTCTTAAGCAGGGTCTATTCCTCCTCCACTTAAGCACAACAAATTTGGATTAAGCACACATAATTAAGAACAAACTAGGTATTTATCATATAATTCAGAAAATAATAACAAGATTCATCTAGGTTTCATCCCCTTCAGGTATCTGAAGGGTTTAGTTCATAATGAATAAAGAAAACATCTCAAGAGAAAAGATAAAACAAAACATAAGAAATCCCTAAACCCCCTGAAGGAATTGAAGAAGAAATCTGCCGTCTTGAGTAGAATTCTGGCTCCTTGATATGGATCAACTGGCTATCTTCGAGTAATTCCCACAAATCTAACCTTTTAGCTCGGCTCCTTGGCTTAGCTCACCGCACCACGGGTTCCGGCTTCTGTCGAACTCCGAACGTCCCCCTAAAGGTTGGCCACTAAGGTCTTTATATAGACTTTGAGATGCCTTACTTGGCCTATAAGTATCCTAATTCAAGTATAATTTCTACTCGGGTGTTTGAATAGGCTTTGGAATGTGTTTCTTTCTCCCTAAGTATCCTTTTTCGAGTGAAATTCCTCTTTTCCACGACAAGGCCACGGCCATGGCACACGCCCGTGTAAATCGACTTCAAGTCGTGTTTCGGTTCTGTTGATTGAGGCACGATCGTGTAAATCGTGGGTAGGTCGTGTTCTAGTTAATTGACGAGGCACGATCGTGTGGCTTGAAGTCCAGGCCGCGTCGATTTCTACTTTGGCCCGAATTGGCCTATTTTAGGCCCGTTTCTCGTTCTTTTCATCCCTAGGTGCTTTCTTGAGTATAAAACATGAAAAGAAAGGATTAAGAGCACCTTTTTACATATATCAAAGGCTAAATCATCCAAAAGCATGCTAAATATGGGGTTAAAACATGTTACTTTTACGGTTTATCAACTACCGAGCCTTATTCTTGGATCACCCTTGCACTCGCATCTTGACTCCTTACGCCCAAAAATTCTCTGCACGAAATGTAAGGGTGTGAGCTTAAAAAGCTCAATCAATGACAGTAAAAACATCAAGTAATTTGCACCTAATCATGTATAAATCAAAGCAATTAAGCATTAAATTTTCAGTCACAACATGTTAAGATTTCACCATAACATCACATGCTATTTCAAGAATTAAGAATCAATTTTTCCATGGCATATAAAATAATATTTTAACACATAAACATTCAATTATATTTTCACAATCAATCAATTATATTGGCATAATACATCCATGACAATAAGTAAATGTGTGATCATACATTGGATAAACAGATCTCCGAACTCCCACAAATCAAATATAATCCTCTGAATTAAGCGGGTCGAAGCCACACGCTCCTTTATAGTGCCTTAAATAATCTGATGAGTGGAGACTCAAGCTTAACACTCCCTTATCTTCTTCAAACAAATCAGTCTACCAAGAGTCACATGCTCACAATATCACAAATAATGTTGAGTACTCACAAATCCTATGGCATGCCAACTATTTCCAATGGATCCACCATGCAATGTTGCCAATATAGTCATACATACAAGACATAAAATATGTTGTTTAATCACTTAATTTAGGATGTTAAAATGCAAGCAAAAGCATGTTGCTAAGCAATTTTAATATCAATAAAATTAAGCATAGCAAATATTTTTTTTCCCAATATTCATATACCAATTAGAACACATTTATCAAATGTTCAATAAATCAGCAATTCATGCTCCAAATATCAATTTATTCGATACAATTTAATCATGCTAAAAGCTTAATACAGAACTTATTAAACCAATTGCAATTTTGCATTTTTCTAAAATAAAACCTATTTTTGCAAATCCAACCATCCAATATGCAATTAATTCATTAATAACACCAATTAAACCTTTAATTTAACACATAATCAAGCCAAATTACCAAATTTTCCTTAATATCACTAACCTCCACACTTAGCTCTTTAAGCAAAAATGGGTTCAAACAAGCAAGTTTGAGCTTCAATTCTGATTTGCACATTCCTCTTATTGATGTGGAGCTTTAACAGAGACAAAGTATGCATTACAAACTAACAGTAGTAACAAGAAACACGAAAGTTGATAAAATATATGACTCTAAATCATTGCTCTAAACTACCTTACCGATATTGCACAACTAAGCTGAAATATCGAATTCCTCAACTAAACACCGTTTTTAACACCTCAAACCACTTTTAATCTTCTGTAACACCCCTTACCCGTATTCAACATCGAAACAGGGCTCGAGGCATTACTGAACTTATAACACAAGCATTCAGACAATTCTGAGTCATAAATTTGCGTCCAAATTAAAACCATTCATATCCAATCATAAAGTCCCTTATACGAGCCTATGAGGCCCAAAACATGCTTTGGAAGTGGCTTAGGACTAAACCGAGAACTTTAGGAAATTTTACAAAACTTAGAAAATTTTTCATGTTACAGGAGTCACACGCCCGTGTGGTTCAGGGGATACGCCCGTGTGACCCTGATACACGCCCGTGCTACAGGCTGTAACACCCCTAACCCGTAACTATTTCCGAAATAGGGTTAAAAGATATTAGCGAACAAACAGAAACCTTCACAGATATTTCTTATCATAATTCAACAAAACAACTCAAAGTGTACCTTAAATAGGTCTTCGAGACCTTAAACATGCTTTAGAATTAGGCTGGGACTAAATCGAACACATATGGAAGTTCTCATAAATTTAAAATTTTTTCAAAGTTGCAGAGGTCACACACCTGTGTGGGCAGGCCGTGTGCCTCCACGACCTTAGACATGCCCGTATGTCTAAGCCGTGTCAAAATAGGGCATACATACTAACTTGACCATACGGCCTAGAACATGCCCGTGTGCCTTACTCGTGGTCGACACTGACTTGCACCACATGGCCAGTCACATGCCCGTGTGTCCAGCCCGTGGTTGAGTCTGGCTTGTTTTGAAATATAACCACGAGGGACACGGTCAAGCCACATGCCCGTATGCTCAACCGTGTGCACAATTATAGGCCATTTGCAATGCCAAATTTCTACCCACACTTTGTATCATCCCTACAAGCACATACAAGCATCATCCAACACTATTGGCAACCAAAAACACACCAAATTGACCATCTATTTTACTCATTTAAGAAAATTTCATCTTAACATCTTGTACATCATTTAACCCAACTAAATCACAAGTAAATCCAAGCATATTTCATCCTCAAGTTACCATTTCAATATAACATCCATTCTATAACACCCCAAACCTGACCTAGTAGTTAGGCCCAAATTTGCCGTGTCACATTGAAGTGTTTTACGAAAACCACGTTTTCATTGAAAACCCTTCTTAATATTTAAAAACTTCTTGCCATTTAAAACTTGTGTAAAGCTTTAACTTGCGTTCATTTATTTTTCAAAACGAGGTTTACTGAAAAAAGGTTGTTCACTTTTAAAGCGTTATTGATTTCCTCCAAAATCTCCTTCAACTGCGAAGATTTAAAAACGTTGTGGAATCATGATAACCGAAAATAGTTGTTGTAACGTAGTGTTTTAAAAATAGTAATCATTTTTGAAAAATCGCGATTTACTTCTAACAGATATAAATTAAAGAAAACCAAACCTAAAATTTACAATCTAGAAACTTTAAGAGGCCTTATTACAAACAAAACCAGAATAAAGTACTTATGAATAACTTAATAGAAAAACAGGAGCAGTTTTGTGGCCATCTCCAAGTCCCTCGCAGCTCCAATCCGTCTAAGGTTGGGGATTTCCTGCACAGTTACAAAAAAGGGGTGAGTTTACGAAAACTCAGTGTGTAATCCCATAATATAAAAATAGTCAGTTAGATAAATAGAATTCAGAAGCATTCTGGGCTTGAGCCCAATCAATCATAGTACAATTTTAGTGGGCCTAAGCCCATTGCAATATCGTTTGGGTCTCGGCCCATAACAGGGTCGTTTGGGCCTAGCCCATATTAGTATCGGATCACATAAATAGAAATGCAATAGTGAAAGAATGAACCCCACCCCAATCCAGCCAGTACACCACCCGTACCAACCAACACACCATGTAGGGATAAAATCGGCCCACCCAGCCAACACACTAATGTTAGCACTGGTTGCGGCATTAACCGATATCGTAGCAAAGCTGCCAGAATATAAGCAGCTTAAAGCTGTAGGTAGGTCTACAGTAGTCTCGGGAGACCTATGCTACCCTAACAATCAAATTAGTGGGTCCACAGTCGTCTCGGGCGACCCGTGCGACCTTAACAGATCAATCACTTCCTCCAATTACAAAATCCCAATCCCATGTAGTATGTCATGTATGCAAAAAACATATATATAAATCACATAGCATACTCTAAAAAGAAAGACAAACCATAGCTCAGGCCAGTCAAAACATAGCATAAAATAATCATTTGCCCATAAGGGCAAAACAGTCATTTTACCCTATAAGGGTATTTCGGTATTCTACCCTACATGGGTATTTAAGTAATTTTTCAAACCGAGGGTGTTTCGATAATTTTGCAAATTGGGGGTATTTAGGTAATTTTGTAAACAACGGGTATTTCTCTAATTTTATAGACCGGGAGTATTTCTGTAATTTTACAAATCAGGGGTATTTGGTAATTTTACAAATCGAGGGTATTTCGATAATTTGGCAAACTAAGGGTATTTCGATAATTTTGCAAATCGAGGGTATTTCGATAATTTTACCCTATAGTGGTATATCGGTAATTCTACCTTACAGGGGTATTTCAATAATTTTACCATTTGAGGGTATTTCGATAATTTTACCCTTCGAGGGTATTTTCCTTATTTAACACATTAGGGGTATTTTCATCATTTAACGACCCTTCTTAAGGCCAACAGTCACCTCGAGCGACATAGGTATATCATTTGGTTGAAATAGTGTAGTTGGGCACAAGGCCCTTTACTCGACACAAGTGGGCCTACACGCTCGTGTGGCCCATTCAGCCCAATTTTAGTCACGGCTATGCAAACTTCGCAGTGCAATCCATTATTTGTCACTATCGTGAAATTTACCAAGGTGGGGCCCATGAGCCCATTATGCCCACATGGCCCATCTCGGCCCAACGAGGTTCATTTTGGCCTAAGCCCACGAGCACGTTCCTGGCGGCCTCTATGGCTATTGCCAACAATTGTGGCTCGATTTGCCCCTACAAGCATTCGCACGCTCATGGACCCTCAGATGCCGAAGTTTTGGCTTGTCGACTTTAGCCGATTCACAATTACGTAGGGGTGTGAATACACACCTTCATCCATCATTTTTACAGAAACAACATTGGGCGTATGATTACACACCTGTTCGAGAAAATAGGTAAGATCCTCGCTCTCCGAACCCTACAATCCACCAACATCATAATCAGATTTACACCAATAAGGTTAACGCATACTCATAATCCACCACCATTATTAACTTAAACCACAACCACTCACCTTGCTAGGACTAATAGATACTAATGCCTCCCTGCTGATCATGGGCGATCTCCCCCTCCTAACATGATGTGGTGTCATAAGAGTTGTTAGCAACAATCAAACATTTAGCCCCCAGTAGAAAAGTAAAAAGGGAAAGCTGAAGCTTGTTAATAGAGTCAAAAGAAATCTTTGCTAAGAACGGAATCATAGCATGGTTGTAGCAACCTCTTACCAATATCAATAATCAACGCATTCCGACAGTAGACAGCCAAGAATTTTCTACCCTAACCATAGAGAACAAAGAGATTTGAGAGGGAGGGGGTATGAAGATTCGGCCTAATAGGGAAGAGAAAAATGAAGTTTGAAAAAAGAAAAGATGGAAGCAAAAAGGGTCGGCTATGGAAGAAGTGATTAGAAAAGAGATGAGAGAAAGTCTTCAAAAGATTGATCAGAACTAGGCACTCGATAATTATGTTATGGTAAAAAGTGCACAGCAGTTGAGAATAGAGAAGAAAAGAAAAAGACCCGAATGGTCAAAAATATGCCAAGATACGAAAGCAACACCCGAAAATACCAGAGAAAATTTGGCACCTCTACACTCTCACAAAGCCGAAAATAAACCAAATGCCCCACCCTGGGCCGAATTTCCCCCTTACTCATGCTCTCCCAACCGGCCAAGACTCCCCTCACAATCCAACTCCCTCAAACTCTCCACCAAATCCTCCTTGAAATGCTCCCAGCCTCGATTCAAATTTGGTGACTAAGTTTCCAACCTCCTCTGCAGAGTTTCATTCAAACTCTACCTCTCGCTCCACCAAATCATAAAATAAAAGCCCCATATTTGCATGTCATGAGATTCAAACCCCAATTCCCTTTCCACCTTAGTGACGCCACAACCATCAAGCCACATGCTCTTTTTGTGACATAGAAACACACATATTTAAACATAAGTCATAACTACTAACAGGCAATTTCTCTTAAGGACAAAAATTAAAAATTTTCCAAGGCTCAGACTCAAACCCAGGCTTCCTAAAAACCCCTAAATACGCCCAAAACACTTAGAAATTGAAGCAAACAAGTAATTTAGTCAGAACATGAAAAATTAGAGACCCTATACTTTGGGGCGTTACAATTCTACTTAGTTAAAGAAATTTCATCCTCAAAATTTCCAACTATCTAATAATCGTACAACACAAGTTACACCACTATGCTCCTACTACGTACTCTAATTCTAATTGCAAATTAGGAAAATAGTACACTATGGGTAAAGTACATACCAGTATTCGTATCTAGAGCGTCTCCATCCTCTCGGCGACGTGCTACATAGACCAAAGCTGGTTGTCTCACCTCAGCCTAACCAGCACCTCCACCTGGAGCACCACATTACCTCTACCTATAGTTTGCATCCAATCTGGCCTTCGAGGACACTCCCTAATATGGTACTCCATCGATCCGCAACCCAAACAGGCTCCCACGCTTCACCAGCATTCGTCCACATGTCGTCTTCCACAACCAGTGCAAGGTGGCAACCCAAAAGTGCCATAAGGGGTCCCAACTCTGACTGGCCCATCTCCTCTGGCCTGTTTCTTAGGCCTCTGAATGGATCTGGAAGGCTCTATGTCTCTCTTGTTTCTACCTCTTTCTTTTTCCTGATTTTGGCGCTTAACACACTTCACCTCCTTAGCAACCTTTATTTTGTCCACCAGTGCAACGAAATTTTGATCCCTCTATGGAGCTATCAAAACCCGAAGGCTATCTCTGAGACCATCCTCAAAATTAACACAGCACTCATATTTCGTAGCTATTATCCCATGAGTGTACCGACTAAGTCGCAAAAATTTTGCCTCGTACTCAGCCACCGATTTATCCCTTTGAACCAAGCTCAAAAATTCCTTCCTCCGGGCATCCACATAACTTACACCCACAAACTTCATTTGAAATACAAATTTGAAGAACTTCTAAGTCAACTGGTCCAGCTGAGCTCATTTTTTCTCAGTAAGCCACCACTGGTAGGCTTCATCTCGCAGTAGTGATACTGCACCTTTCAACTTCTATTCAGGGGTGCAGTCGAGGTCATCTATTATTCTTTCGATGACCTCCATCCAATATTAAACCACATTAGGAGCCATTCCAGAAATGCCCTTGAAGATCTCTGCTCCATTCGACCGCAGTCGTTCTACAATCGACCCACGACCCATAGCACCATTACTGGGCCCAACGACCTTTTCCAGAATCCTCAGCATTGCTTGAGATAATATGTCATCCCCGCTGCTCACCCATATGACCCCGTATCAGCTACCAGTGATGTTGGTGCCTCCTTAGCCTTGACATTAGGCGTATGGCCCGGTGACAAACACTCAGCTCTAGCACTCCCATGGCCTCTGCCGCATCCTCTGGTATCCCTTCCACGAGTACCCCTAGTGCTCATTATCCCTTTGCAAATTATATGAATTAGAAATTTTATGAAAATTAGCTTATAGTTTTAGTAGTTAAGCAGATGTCTTATGAGAAACAAAAGTTTAGAGTTTGTTTTCACAATTGCAAGCTTAACTACAATCTTAGTTCCCTATGGATTTCCAGTTTACTCTAACTAGAGTAGTATAGTCTAATTTCTAGAGTAATCACGGTATTTCCTATTACATAACAGTAAAGAGCAGATAACAGAAAAACTTACGGCTTTAGTGTCGGAGACTCGGTGAACCACACTTTCAAGAACCATTCAGTAAAATAGTTCAAATACATCAAAAAAATTAAAATAGTTCTTTCAAAAATTCCATTTTAAAGCCCAATCCACGGCCGAGTTTTGCAACTTGACTCTGATACCACTAAATGTAACACCCCAAACCCAGCCTAGAAGTTAGGCCCAAATCTGGCGTGTCACATTGAAGTGTTTTCCGAAAACCATGTTTTCGTTAAAAACCCTTCTTAATATTTAAAAACTTTTTACCATTTAAAACTTGTGTAAAGCCTCAGCTTGCAATCGTTTATTTTCAAAACGGGGTTTATTAAAAAAGTTTGTTCACTTTTATAACATTATTGATTTCCTTCAAAATCTCCTTCAACTGCAGAAGCTTTAAAAACGTTGCGAAATCATGATAACCGAAAATAGTTGTTGTAATGTAGTATTTTGAAAACAGTAATCATTTTGGAAAAACTGCGATTTACTTCTAACAGATATAAATTAAAGTAAAACCAAATCTAAAATTTACAATTCATAAACTTTAAGAGGCCTTATTACAAACCAAACTAGAATAAAGTACTTATGAATAACTCAATAGAAAAATATGAGCAGTTGTGTGGCCATCTCCGAGTCCCTCGCAGCTCCTATCCGTCTAAGGTTGGGGATAGCCTGTACATTTACAAAAAATGGGGTGAGTTTACAAAAAATCAGTGTGTAATCCATTAATATAAAAATATTCAGTTAGATAAATAGAATTTAGAATCAGTCTGGGCCTGAGCCCTATTCAGTCACAATAAAGTTTCAGTAGGCCTAAGCCTATTGCAATATCGTTTGGGTCTCGGCCCATAACAGGGTCATTTGGGCCTAGCCCATATCAGTATCGGATCTCATAAATAGAAATGCAACAGTGAAAGAATGAACCCCACCCCAATCCAGCCAGCACACCACCCATACCAACCAACACACCATGTGGGGATAAAATCGACCCACCCAGCCAGCACACCAATGTTAGCACCGGTTGTGGCACTAACCGATATCATAGCAAAGCTACCAGGATATAAGTGGCTTAAAGCCGTCGGTAGGTCCACTGTCATCTCGGGTGACCCGTGCGACCCTAACAATCAAATCGGTGGGTCCATAGTCATCTCAAGCGACCCGTACAACCCTAACAATAAAATCAATGGGTCCACAGTCGTCTCGGGCAATCCGTGCGGCCCTAACAGATCAATCACTTCCTCCAATTACAAAATCCCAATCCCATGCAGTATGTCATGTGTGCAAAGCACATATATATAAATCACATGGCATACTCTAGAAAGACAGACAAATCATAGCTCAATTCAGTCAAAACATAGCAGAAAACAATCATTTACCCACGAGGGCAAAACAGTTATTTTACCCTAAAGGGGTATTTCAGTAATCCTATCCTTCAGTGGTATTTCTATAATTCTACACTATAGTGTATTTCGATAATTTTGCAAACCAAAGGTGTTTCGATAATTTTGCAAACTAGGGGTACTTCGGTAATTTTGCAAACTGGGGGTATTTCAATAATCTTACAGACTGGGGGTATTTCAGTAATTTTACAAAGTAAGGGTATTTAGGTAATTTTCCAAATTAGGGTTTTTTTATAATTTTGCAAATTAGGGGTATTTCAAAAATTTTACAAATCGAGGGTATTTCGATAATTTTGCAAACCGGGGGTATTTTGATAATTCTACCCTATAGGGGTATTTCAGTAATTCTACCCTTCGAGGGTATTTTGATAATTTTACCCTTCGACGGTGTTTCTGTAATTTAGCACATTAGGGGTATTTTTGTCATTTAGTGGCCCTTCTTAAGGCCTATAGTTGCCTCGAGCGACACAAGTAAATCATTTGGTTGAAATAGTGTAGTTGGGCCTAAGGCCTTTTACTCGACCCAAGTGGGCCCACACGCTCGTGTGGCCCATTCAGCCCAATTTTAGTCACGGCTATGCGACCTTCGCAACCCAATCCATTATTTGTCGCTATCTGAATTTTACCCAGGTGGGGCCCATGAGCCCATTGGGCCGACATGACCTAGCTCGACCCAATGAGGCCCATTTTGACCTAAGCCCACAAGCACAGCCTATCGCCAATGATTGTGGCTTGATTTGTCCCTAAAAACGTTCGCATGCTCTTGAGCCCTCAGGTGCCGAAGTTTTGGCTTCTCGACTTTAGCCGATTCACAATTGCGTAGGGGTGTGAATACACACCTTCATCCATCGTTTTTACAGAGAAAAACATTTCGTGTACGATTACACACCTATTCGCGAAACTAGGTAAGATCCCCGCTCTCCAAACCCTACAATCCACCAACATCATAATCAAATTTACACCAATATGGTTAAGGCATACTCTTAATCCACCACTGTTATTAACTTAAGCCACAACCACTCACCTTGCTAGGACTAACAGATACTAACGCCTCCCTGTTGATCAAGGGTGATCTCCCCCTCCTAACATGATTTGGTATCATAAAAGTTGTTAGAAACAATCAAACATTTGGCCCCTAGTAGAAAAATAAAAAGGGAAAGGCGTAGCTTGTTAATAGAGTCAAAAGAAATCTTTGCTAAGAACAGAATCATAGTGTGGTTGTAGCAACCTCTTACCAATATCAATAATCAACGTATTTAGGCAGTAGTCAGTCAAGAAGGTTTGGCCCTAACCACGGAGAACAAAGAGATTTGAGAGGGGGGTATGAAGATTCAGCCTAATAGGGAAGAGGAAAATGAAGTTTGAAAAAAGAAAAGATGGAAGCAAAAGAGGGTCGGCTATGTAAAAACTGATTAGAAAATAGATGAGAGAATGTTTTCAAAAGATTGATCAGAACTAGGAACTCGATAAATATGTTCCGCCAAAAAGTGGGCAGCAGTTGAGAATAGAGAAGAAAAGAAAAAGACCCGAATGGTCAAAAATGTGCCAAGATACGAAAGCAACACCCGAAAATACCAAAGAAAATTCGGCACCTCTAAATTCTTACAAAGCCGAAAATAACCAAATGCCCCACCCTGGGCTGAATTTCCCCTTACTCATGCTATCCCAACTAGCCAAGACTCCCCTCACAATCCAACTCCCTCAAACTCTCCACCAAATCCTCCTTGAAATGCTTCCAGCCTCCCATTCGAATTTGTTGACTAAGTCTCCAACCTCCTCTGTAGAGTTTGATTTAAACTCTACCTCTCGCACGACCAAATCATAAAATAAAAGCCCTATATTTGCATGTCATGGGATTCAAACCCCAATTCCCTTGCAACCTTAGTGATGTCACAACCATCAAGCCACATGCTCTTTTTGTGACATAGAAACACACATATTTAAACATAAGTCCTAACTACTAACAGCCAATTTCACTTAAGGGAAAAAATTAAAAATTTTCCAAGGCTCAGACTCGAACCCAGGCTTCTGAAAACCCCTAAATACACTCGAAACACTTAGCCATTGAAGCAAACAAGCAACTTGGTCAGAACATGAAAAATTAGAGACCCTATATTTTGGGGCATTACAATTCTACCCCCTTAAAGAAATTTCGTCCTCAAATCTTCTAACTATCTAATAGGTTACACCACTAAGCTTCTGCTGTGCACTCTAATTCTAATTGCAAATTAGGTAAATAGTACACTATGGGTAAAGAACGTACCAGTATTTGCATCTGGAGCGTCTCCATCCTCTCTCCGGCATGCTGCATAGACCAAAGCTGGCTGTCTCGCCTTAGCATAACTAGCACCTTTACCTGGAGCCCCACGACCCAAACCATTTCCACCCCTAGCCTGTCTCACGGCCTCTAGGCAATTGTTGTCCACCCCTAGGTGGCTGCACATTACCTCTACATATAGTTTGCATCCGATTCGGCCTTCGAGGACACTCTCTAATATGACGCTCCATCGATCCGCAACCCAAACAGGCTCTCATCCTTCTCCAGCATTTACCCACATGGCGTCTTCCACAACTAGCGCAAGGTGGCTGTAACACCTTTTACCCAAAATCGCCGTCAGAATCGAGTACGAGGTGTTACCGTATAAAACTACTTGAATACCACTTAGGCTCAATGCGACTACTCTCCTTGATGTCAATACAACAACTTCATTTCGACTTACAAGACCTCACTCACACATGTGAGGGCTCTTGAGACTATATCGGCAACTCTTTATGATCCGTAAAATTTCTTTCCCATTTAAACAGGGTGTACACGCCCGTGTTAGATGACACACACGCCCGTGTGTAGTCACACACGACCATGTGCTCACACCGTGCTCAAAAATCCCAACATTCTGCCAAAACTCCCAAGGTCAGGGCACACGGTTGTATGGAATGGGGGCACGCCCGTGTACCCTCACAACATGCCCGTGGCTTTGAACCGTGGGGAGTTACTGACTATATTCACACGGCCTTGACACGTACGTGGGCCTAGATCGTGTGTTAATCCTTGGTATACTGACTTGTTCACACGGTCTAGGGCATACGCCCATGTCCAAACTGAGTGTCCCACACGGCTCATACAAACAGCCGTGGAGTTTGACTGTGGCCTATCCTGACTTAAAACAATAAGGTGCAGGTTACGCACGGCCTAGACACACGCCCGTGTGTCTACCCGTGTAAGCACATGAAGGCTATTTTCCAAGCCAATCACCACTCTCAGTTGAATACATTCATTCATCATCACTTAAATTTTAGTAATATCATTATAATTCTTGGTTTAAAGACATTTAAACACAAGAGAAGTAAATTCTGCAATCCATACACTAAAGGAACTATTTCCCATATAATTACAACCAACTTAAGCCATTATCTATGGCTATACACAAACAACTATAAGTTCTTTTAGGCCAATACAATTTGGCTACATTCACAAGACTTAATCAACCTCAAGTACTAGCCCTATACATGCCATGACTCATAAGGACTTGATACCTCATACCAAGTGTTTGATCGATAGTGTGAAAACATCTCCGGCGATCTCCAACCCGAGCTAGCTAAATTAACCTATAAAAGATGAGAAAAGGAAAAAGGAGTAAGTAATAATGCTTAGTAAGTTCATCTGCATATAACTGATAAATACTGATATTCATTGAATATACACAACTATAAGGCATTTTAATGAGTTTTTCTCATTATCTCATGGTTGCTTACTTGACCATTCTTGAAGCTTACTCACTCTATCTCTTACCGCATCCTAACTGGGCCACAAGCCAATTGCTCATTTAATTAACATACAATCCTGCACTGATCACTACATGATCAAATTAAACAACACATCAAACATTTTTCACTAAGCCACTCATACTACAAATCTCTTGGTGGTTTCACACTTAGCCCACCAATTGAAAATATAGTTGATGGTATCGCACACAGCCCATCAATTACTAATTAATTAGGTGGTAACGCACATAGCCCACCGATAACAGTATAATTGATGGTATCGCACACAGCCCATCAATTACCAATTAATTAGGTGGTAACGCACATAGCCCACCGATAATAAAGATAATTGATGGTATCGCATACGTACCCATCGACACTAATTAATCGTGGTAACGCACATAGCCCACCATTAACATCAATAAGGTGATATCGCCCATAGCTCACCGTTATTTTACATTCATGGATAATAATCCACATATATTCTCTATTCTAATGTTCACTCGAGAACATCCTCACGCACCACTTTTTTTTACTTAACCTTCCACGATAATCATTTGCATTCCTACCATGTATAAATAACTCTATCTCATGCACTTAAAAACACATTGATCATACATAACCCGCTAGGGGTTCATCATGTACTGAATCCATCTCAATTCAGTTCTAACACGTACCTATACCTCTCCTGGTACAACACATTCGTTCTCAATTTTGAAAATACTTATTGAGTTACTAGAATTGTTAAGTAACTCTTTTAAGTCTCGTACATATAATGTGAAACTAACATCATGCCCTCGATATGAGCATACATGAATTAACCTATTGATGTTATGTCCCCGACATGGTCTTATACAAAATCTCTCGCTGAGGCCATATTTCAATATAGTCTTACACGAAACCCTAGCTATCATCATGTCATACTATTTGCATTTCTTACTATTCTTAGATTTCCAATTCTCTTAACAACTCATCAAAACTTATTTAATACAGTCATTTCATAATTATACATTCCCTACAACATTGGAATATTAAAATAACTCATACGTAATTACCATATTTGCACATGAACTTACCTCGATGACGAAAGGGCCGAAAGGGACCTTTTTGCCCACATTTCTCTTTTCACTTGTTCTAGGTCCGAAACTCATTTTCTTTGATCTAGAACAAAGGAATTTAGTGATTTAATCTCTTATAAATCATATTACACCAAAATATACGCTTTAGGAAAAATGACAATTTTGCCCCTACATTTTGGCAAAATTATGATTTTGCCCCTAGGCTCTTAAATAAATTTTTATCACATTTTTTTGCTAAACATGCCTATCTAAACATTTAATCCTCTTACAACTATCCTCAATTCCAACTATTTCATGCCTTAATGAATAAATTACAACTTTTACATTTTAGCCCAAATTAGGTGTTTTTATGACAACACCCTTCACAAAAGTTGTTTCTCATCATCTTATCATTCATTTTCTTCCATAAAAACTTAGCAACCAGTATAAACTCTCTAATTGCAAGTCCCTAGACTCTCAACCATATTACAAAATAGTCCCTTCATTAGCTAGCTTAAGCTTTGGAGACTCCAAAAGTGCAGTATTTATCAAGAAAAGTCATCAAAATCACTTATTTGAAAGTAAGAAAGTTTAATGAAATTTTGAGCTTCAAAACCCCCCCATTTTGCTGCTCATTTTAGGTGGAGAGAAGATGGAGAGAAAGGTGATATTTTCTTTTCTTTATTTTATTATAAAACATCCATCTTATCCCACCAACTTTGACCAAAATTAAAAACCCTTGTCCCTTATGTCACGTGGCCGGCCAACCCACTTAAAACAAGGCCAAATTGCACACTTGGGACCTCCAATTTATAAACCATAACTATTAGGAACCTTTATAAATTAAAAAAGAACTTTTGCACTTTATGCGATTTAGTCCTTTTTCACAATTTAGCTAGAAATTGCTAAAATTAAGGCACCAAAATTTCCATACATCCTTATAAACATGTTACAACACATAGAATAACATGAAAATATTTTTCTCTAACCTCTAATTAGTGATTTCGAGATCACTGTTCAACTAGCCCCTAAATCGGGCTATTACAGTGGCAACCCAAAAGTGCCAAAAGAGGGCCCAACTCTGACTGGCCCATCTCCTCTAGCCTATTTCTTAGGCCTCTGAAGGGACCTGGAAGGCTCTATGTCTCTTGTTTCTACCCCTTTCTTTTTCCCGATTTTAGGGCTCAACACGCTTCACCTCCTTAGCAACCTTTGTTTTGTCCACCAGTGCAGCGAAATTTTGCTCCCTCTGTGGAGCTATCAGAACTCGAAGGCTATCTCTGAGACCGTCCTTGAAATGAACACAGCTCTCATATTTTGTAGCCATTATCCCACGAGCGTATCGACTAAGTCGCAAAAATTTTGCCTTATATTCAGCCACCGATTTATCCCCTTGAACCAAGTTCAGAAATTCCTTCCTCCGAGCATCCAAATAACTTGTGCCCACATACTTCTTTTGAAATGCAAATTTGAAGAACTTCCAAGTCAACTGGTCCGGCCGAGCTCTTTTTTTCGCAGTAAGCCACCACTAGTAGGCTTCATCTCGCAACAGTGATACTGCACCTTTCAACTTCTATTCAGGGGCGCAGTCGAGGTCATCCATTATTCTTTCTGTGGCCTGCCTCCAATATTTGGCCACATTAGGAGCCATCCCAGAAATGCCCCTGAAGATCTCTACTCCATTTGACCGGACTCATTCCGTAATCGACCCACGGCCCAAAGCACCATTATTGGGTCCAACGACCCTTTCTAGAATCCTCATCATTGCTTGGGACAATACGTCATTCCGCGGCTCGCTCATACGACCCTATCTCAGCTACCGATGATACTGGTGCCTCCCTAGCCTTGACATTAGGCGCGTGGCCTGATGAAGAAGACTAGCTTTAGCATTCCCACGGCCTTTCGTATCCCTTCCACGAGCACCCCTAGTGCTCATTCTCACTTTGCGAATTATCTGAATTAGAAATTTTATGCAAATTAGCTTATAGTTTCAGTAGTTAAGCAGATGTCTTATGAGAAACAGAAGTTTAGAGTTTGTTTTCGCAATCGCAGGCTTAACTACAGTCTTAGTTCCCTACAGTTTTCCAATTTACTCTAACTAGAGTAGTATAGTCTAATTTCTAGAGTAATCACAATATTTCCTATTACATAACAGTAAAGAGCAGATAATAGAAAAAACTTACAGATTCGGCGCCGAAGACTCGGTGAACCACACTTTCAAGAACCATTCAGTAAAATAGTTTAAACACTCTAAAATAAAATTTTTTTGAAATAGTTCTTTCAAAAATTCCATTTTAAAGCCCAATCCACAACTGAGTTTTGCAACTTGCCTCTAATACCACTAAATGTAACACCCCAAACCCGGCCTAGAAGTTAGGCCCAAATTTGGCGTGTCACATTGAAGTATTTTTCGAAAACCATGTTTTCGTTGAAAACCCTTCTTAATATTTAAAAACTTCTTGCTATTTAAAACTTGTGTAAAGCCTCAGCTTACATTCGTTTATTTTCAAAACAGGGTTCATTGAAAAAGGTTGTTCACTTTTAAAATGTTATTGATTTCCTTCAAAATCTCCTTCAACTGTGGAAGTTTTAAAAACGTTGCGGAATCGTAATAACCGAAAATAGTTGTTGTAACGTAGTGTTTTGAAAATAGTAATCATTTTGGAAAAATCGCGATTTACTTCTAACATATATAAATTAAAGTAAAACAAAACTTAAAATTTACAATCAAGAAACTTTAATAGGCCTTATTACAAACCAAACCAGAATAAAGTACTTATGAATAACTTAATAGAAAAACAGGAGCAGTTGTGTGGCCATCTCCGAGTCCCTCGCAGCTCCGATCCGTTTAAGGCTGGGGATTGCCTGCACAGTTACAAAAAATGGGGTGAGTTTACGAAAACTCAATGTGAAATAATGAAAAGAAATGCAATAGTGAAATAATACACCCCACCCCAATCCAACTAGCATATCACCCATACCAACCAACACACCATATGGGGATAAAATCGATCCACCCAGCCAGCACACCAATGCTAGCACCGGTTGTGGCCCTAATCGATATAACAGTCAGAGCTGCCAGGATATATGCGGCTTAAAGCCATCAGTAGGTCCACAGTCATCTCGGGCGACCCGTGGGACCCTAACAATCAAATAGGTGGGTCCACAATCGTCTTCAGAAACCTGTGCAACCCTAAAAATCAAATCGGTCATCTCGGGCAACCTGTGTAACCTAAAATCAAATCGGTGGGTCCATCATCTCGGGCAACCCATGCGACCCTAAAAAATCAATCAGTTCCTCTAATTGCAAAATACCAATCCCATGCAGTATGTCATATATGCAAAACACATATATAAATCACATGGCATACTCTAGAAAGACAGACAAATCATAGCTCACGTCAGTCAAAACATAGCATAAAATAATCATTTACCCACGAGGGTAAAACAGTCATTTTACCCTATAAGGGTATTTCGGTAATCCTACCCTTCAAGGGTATTTTGATAATTCTACCCTACAGGGGTTTTTTGATAATTTTAAAACCAAGGGTATTTTTGTAATTTTGCAAACTGGGGTATTACGATAATTTTACAAAATGGGGTATTCGGTAATTTTTCAAATTGGGGGTATTTTGATAATTTTACAGGCTGGAGTATTTCGGTAATTTTACAAATTGGGGGTATTTCGATAATTTTACAAACTGAGGGTGTTTCAATAATTTTGTAAATTGGGGGTATTTCGATAATTTTACAAATCAAGGATATTTTGATAATTTTGTAAACTGGGGGTATTTCGATAATTCTACCCTATAAGGGTATTTTGGTAATTCTACACTACATGGGTATTTCGATAATTTTACCCTTTGAGGGTATTTTAGTAATTTTACCCTTCGAGGGTATTTTCATCATTTAACACATTAGGGGTATTTTCGTCATTTAACGGCCCTTCCTAAGTCCTACATTCGCCTCGAGCGACACAGGTGAATCATTTGGTTGAAATAGTGTAGTTTGGCCTAGGGCCCTTTACTCGGCCCAAGTGGGCCCATACGCTCGTGTGGCCCATTCAGCCCAATTTCAGTCACGGCTATGCGAACTTCGCAGCCCAATCCATTATTTTTCACTTTCGTAAATTTTATCCATGTGGGCCCATTGGGCCCACATGGCCCATTTTGACCCAATGAGGCCCATTCCGGCCTAAGCACACGAGTACGTTCGTGGTGGCCTCTACGATATATCGCAAATGATTGTGGCTCGATTTGTCCCTAAAAGCATTCGTACGCTCATGAGCCCTCAGATGCCAAAGTTTCAGCTTTTTGACTTTAGCTGATTCACATTTAAGCAGGGGTGTGAATACACACCTTTATCCATCGTTTTTACAGAAACATCATTGTGTGTACGATTACACACATGTTCGCAAAACTAGGTAAGATCCCCGCTCTCCAAACCCTACAATCCACCAACATCTTAATCAAATTTACACTAATAAGGTTAACGCATACTCTTAGTCCACCACCGTTTTTAACTTAAACCACAACCACTCACCTTGCTAGGACTAACAGATACTAATGCCTCCCTACTGATCAAGGGCGACCTACCCCTCCTAACATGATTTGGTATCATAAAATTTGTTAGAAATAATCAAACATTGGGCCCCTAGTAGAAAAATAAAAAGGGAAAGCTGAAGCTTGTTAATAGAGTCAAAAGAAATCTTTGCTAAGAACGGAATCATAGCGTGGTTGTAGCAACCTCTTACCAATATCGATAATCAACGTATTCCGGCAGTAGCCAGTTAAGAAGGTTCAACCCTAACCATAAAGAACAAAGAGATTTGAGAGGAAAGGGGGTATGAAGATTCAATCTAATAGGGAAGAGGAAAATGAAGTTTGAAAAAAGAAAAGATGGAAGCAAAAGAGGGTCGGCTATGTAAAAAGTGATTAGAAAATAGATGAGAGAAAGTCTTCAAAAGATTGATCAGAACTAGACACTCGATAATTATGTTCCGGCAAAAAGTGGGTAGCAGTTGAGAATAGAGAAGAAAAGAAAAAGACCAGAATGCTAAAAAATGTGCCAAGATAGGAAAGCAACACCCGAAAATACCAGAGAAAATTCGGCACCTGTACACTCTCACAAATCCAAAAATGCACCAAATGCCCCACCCTTGGCCGAATTTCCCCCTTACTCATGCTCTCCCAATCTGCCAAGACTCCCCTCACAATCCAACTCCCTCAAACTCTCCATCAAATCCTTCTTGAAATGCTCCCAGCCTCCCATTCGAATTTTTTGACTAACTCTCCAACCTCCTCTGCAGAGTTTGATTCAAACTCTACCTCCCGCACCACCAAATCATAAATTAAAAGCCCCCTATTTGCATGTCATGGGATTTGAACCCCAATTCCCTTGCCACCTTAGTGACGCCACAACCATCAAACCACATACTCTTTTTGTGGCATAGAAACACACATAGTTAAACATAAGTCCTAACTGCTAGCAGCCAATTTCACTTAAGGGCAAATATTAAAAATTTTCCAAGGCTCAGACTCAAACCCAGGCTTTCTAAAACCCCCCTAAATACGCCTAAAACACTTAACCATTGAAGCAAACCAGCAATTTGGTCAGAACATGAAAAACTAGAGACACTATAATTTTGGGCGTTACACATTCATCAAATATGTGCTTACCTTTCATTAATAAGTTTACCATAATTTGACCATTTCATTAGCCATCCAACTGTACCAAAACTAAGCATCCTAAGACTTGACTATTCATTCATATCACAACCATTTAACTAGCCTTAACACATAGCTATACACATAACAATCATTCTTTATCCATACCTAATTCTCTTGAATCAAATTATATCAAACTACCATAGCAAATCATACCAAGTATATCACACATATATATATATATATCATGACCAAAACTCAATAAACTTAAACCTCATATTTAGCCATTTTCGCATGGCTATTTATATATATAGATATATGTCCCAAAATTAAACATTCCATCTATGCTATACATGCCATATACCCAAATTCAACTTAGAAAAATATCGAAATAAACAGTCGATAGTGTGATAGACTTTACTGATGATCCCCGAGCTCGTAACGTGACTCCAAAATCTATAAAACAGAGGTAAACAAGAACAAACACAAAGTAAGCTATTTATGCTTAGTAAGTCTTAAGCAAAAGCATATATATAACAATAATTACATATAAACAATTTGTTAACAATGTCAATTTGCATAATATCAAAGACAAGATATCATTTGCTACTAGATCATATTCTATCTTCACATACATATATCATTTGACCGAATATAATCAATCATAAGCATATATAAATTTACACTTCTATTATTACAAACACATCAATAGAGCAAATCACTTATATGTTCAAATATGTTAACACATAAATTCAAATTCACATAACCTTATATCATTTCAAATAACCAAATTACCTTGTTCTCATATAAACAAATAACTAACACATACCTGAACCTGTAATTCAATTTCACATTCTGTAACACCCCAAACCCAACCTAGACGTTACGACCGGATCTGATGTGTCACATTAATGTGTCATTTGAAAATCGGCTAGTTCGATCATATCTCAATACTAAACATTAATTCTCTTTGAATGTTTAGGATAGGGAAATCACAACTCATCAATTCCTTATAGGTTGTAATATTTATTAAATCGAATTGAATATCGTGAAAGCTTGTTCAAGTTGTCATCTTTAAGGTTTGGAAATCGTAATTTACTTTGGAAAATGTCATCGTTTAAAAACCCACGTTTCCTAGTCTAGCAAATAGTAAGTTAAAGAAAATACCAATAAAGTAAAAAAATACTAAAAGGCCTTATTAAACAATCATTTGCCCATTATAATAAAATTAAAATGAAATAAACTAGGTTTACATTTAAAGCATATCGATCATGTGGCCACCTTCGAGTCCCTCGCAACTCCAAATCCTCTAAGATTGGGGATTACCTGCACAGTTAAAGGAAAGGGTGAGTTACGAGAACTCAGTGTGATCCCCTATCACAGTATTAGTCTGGGCCTAAGCCCTATTCAGTATCAGAGTGGGTTTAACTCGAAATCGTATTACATGCAAAATAGACATATGACCCAACCCAGTCCAGCCAACACACCTCCCGTACCAACCAACACACCTCGTGGGGACCAAGTCGACCCACCTAGCTAGCACACCAATAACGCAGTCTAACTGCTAATAACAAGGGTGAGTTACGAGAACTCAGTGTGTAATCCCTTATCAGAGTATCAGTCTGGGCCTAAGCCCTATTCAGTATCAGAATGGGTCAAAGCCCGAAATCGTATTAAGGCAAAACAAACATATGAACCAACCCAGTCCAGCCAACACTCCTCTCATACCAACCAACACACCTCGTGGGGACCAAGTCAACCCACCCAGCCAACACACCAATAACGCAGTCTAGCTGCTAATAACAATGCAGCAAAGCTGCTAATAACAGTATACATGGCTGAGCCATTAAAATCGGTATACGTGGCAAAGCCACTAATCAGTAAAACGTGGCAGAGCCACCAGTACAATGCTTCCTCCAAAATACAAAACCTAACCCAATGCAGTATGTCATGTCATAATAACCCATGTATGCAGTGTATCACAATCATAATCAATCATACAAATATTACACATACATCACTTATACTACCACTAAGGGTATAACGGTCATTTGGTCAGTTGGGGGTGAAACGGTAATTCACCTCTCGGGGGTATTCCGGTAATTTTACCCATCGAGGGCATTTCAGTAATTTCACCCATTGAGGGTATTTTAGTAATTTCACCCATCGAGGGTATTTCAGTAATTTCATCTATTGAGGGCATTTCAGTAATTTAGTCATATAACAACCTTTAGAGGCCTACAGTCGCCTCGAGCGACATAGATACCATTTTCGGTCCAACAGTGCAGTTGGGCCCAAAGCCTAATTTTTGGCCCAAGTGGGCCTACACGCTTGTGTGGCCCACTCAGCCCAATATCGATCGCGCCTATGCGAACTTCACAGCCCATTTCATTATCTTTTCACCGAGGACTTTTACCCATGTAGGGCCCATTGGGCCTCCATGGCCCATCGAGGCCTATTTCGACCTAATCCCACGAAAAAGCTCGTGGTGGCCTCTATGGTCTAACGCCAACTATTATGGGTCAATTTATCCCTACAAGCGTTCGTGCCCTCGAGGGCTCTCAGATGTCGGTAGTGCGGCTTTTCGACTTTTATCGATACACAGTAGCGTAAGAGTGTGCGACTTCGATATCCAGTGTTGGAACTACACGGTAATGGGTGTACGATTACACACCTTGATTATGAAACGTTCCACGAATCCCTAAGCACTGATCCTATGTTAAATAAGATTAACAGTTAATCAACCGATTAAAAGAGTTACACTCCTATTCCTCAACATAAACCAAAACCACACTTATACATACCTTAATTGACCGAGTTTGCAAAGTCTTCTCGCAATATTAGTGATGATCAAGACCCTTGAATGGATTCTACGTTACAATACCCCCTTATTAAAAGAGATTGCATAATAATGTGATTAAAATCTATCCTTGACAACCACAATACCCTCAGGAAAGATCAAACCACAAACCAAACACAAAGCGAGAATGCTTACTTGATCAAAGGCTAAGAGTAACGTACCAATTGCTTCAGGTCACTTACTCCTTTCACCCTTCGAGAGGACCTAAGTACCAATCAAACATCAGCCTAAAGAGAGAAGGGAAGATTCGGGAAAAGAAGAGAAAAGAATAGTATTACCAACAAAGATTAATTGAAAGAAAATCAATATAACTTACTCTTCAAATTTGGCAAGAACAGGTTTCTCTGAGTAAAAGAAATAGACACGTATGGCCCCAAAGATGGAATTATAGAAGAAGGGAAAGAAGAGATTGATTTCGGCTTACTCAACTTAAAGAACAAGAGAAGAAACGCTGAGAATAAAGAAGAATATAGGTCCGGCTATCTTGAAGAGAACAGAAAAGGAGAATGAGAGGAAAAGAGAAGTTTGAGTTCGATTAAGATGCTGCCGAAAAGAGAATGACCAAACTTGCACACAAGCCAAATCAGTAGAGAAGCAAATGAGAAGAAGAAAGAAGATTTCCACAGAGAATCTGACACCAAGAACTCACTCTAATTCACTCCTCAAAAACACGAAAAGGTCACTTTTGGCACTAACACTAGAGAGAAAAGAAGCACAAAATGTCAAAGGAACAAAACCCGAAATGCTCAAATATGATGCCTCAGCCGAATTTTGCATCCTCCAAACCCCCTAGCCAAAATTCTCTACTTACCTACACTCTCCAAATTCGGCCAACACTCCCACACACATCCACTTCCCTAATTTTCTCCACGAACATCTCCTAGAATTGCTCCTATCCTTCCATTTGAAATTTTGACCAAGTCCTCAACCTCCTTTGCAGAATTTGATCCAAACTCTACTTCTTCCATTCCCATGACATAAAATAAAAGCATTCTTTTACTTGCCATGGGATTCGAACCCCTCTCTCCTTGCCTTCCTAATGACACCACCACCATCAGGCCACAAGCTTCCTTGTGTCACAAAACACACATAATTATACATAAGTCCTACTGCTAACTGCCAGTTTACCTTTATGAGCAAAAACTAAAATTCTTCTACAGCTCAGACTCGAACCCAGGCCTTCTTAGAACCCCCATATACACTCAATTAACTAGCCAATCAAGCACAACATGGAATTTAAGAAAAATTACAAACCCCTAATTTTTGGGGCATTACACATTTGGTCTTTACTTCACATTGCCCGTTGAACTATTCAGAATTAAAAAAGGTACGTGGATAGTCAGAAGCTCGTAAAATGCCAACGTCCCAGACGTGGTCTTACATGTAATCACATATCGATGCCACTGTCCCTGACATGGTCTTAAACGAATCAAATACGATGCTAATGTCCCAGACATGGTCTTACACATAAACACAAGTTGATGCCAACATCCCAGACGTGGTCTTACACGAAAACACATGTCGAAATCCTATGTCATGACATATGTATCCTATCTATTCCTAGGGTTCGTACGGGACTTTCGGACATTGAATCTCGATCAAAATGAGCTCGAAACATAGTTCCCTATCTCAAATCACATTCGGCCAAACACATATATAATCAAACAATTCATTTCATCATATATATATATATATATATATTCTCAATTTTAACAACATTTAAATGCTTATAGACTTACCCCGGATGTCGTCGGATGGTTTAATCGACTATTCGTCTACTTTCAATTTCCCCCAATCTAATTTTATTTTCTTTCGTTCTTGATCTAAATAAATTCAAATTTAACTAATTTAACAACATATTCAATCAATTTAATCCAAAAATGCTTAAATGGGCAATTTACCATTTTTCCCTGACATTTCACACTTTTTGCAATTTAGACCTTATTGCATAAAACAAAAAAATACACAAAATTTACACATACCATAGTTAGGCCGAATATTCACAAGTATAATACAAGTCCATATGTTTTGTTTTTTTCACATTTTAGTCCTCAAAATATTATTTTTTTTACAATTTAACCCTAATTACTCAAATTCACCAAAAATTCCAATACAAAACATGTTAATTCAAAATATATATTTAATATTTCATCATGAAACAACAAAAATCACAAGCTATCATCAATGGCATAACACAAAGTTGTCATCAATTTCAAAAATTCAAGCATGGGTCTTGTAGTATTCGAAGCAACGATTACAAAAACATAAAAATTATCAAAAACCAAAACAAAAACTAACCTCAATCAAGACCTTCAATAGCCAAATTTTTCAAAGCTTTAAACCTAGTTTTCTTTTTCTGTTTTCGGTGATGAAAAGATGAAGAAAATGGCTTTATTTTCTTATGTTTTATGATATATTAACTTAATATACATATTACATTTTTAACCTTTATTATCAAATATATAAAACATATTTATTAAGGCCAGTTTAGTCCATTACCATCCACTACCATTATTATAGTGCTAATTGCATCATAAAACCTCCAAATTATAAAGACAACAACAATTAGGCACTTTCCTATTTAACCATCAAATTTTCATTTTACACGATTGAGCCCTTTACTCAAATTAAGCACACAAATAATAAAATTAATTCACGAAACTTTCACACATATAAATTCACACATAATTAACACAGAATATAGTTTTAAAGTATTTTCAAACTCGAATTTGTGCTCCCAAAACCACTATTCCAATTAGGGTCAAAATCGGGCTATTACACAGGCCGTGTTCAATTTAGGGTGCTCTCTGACTTGTGCCACATGCCCGTGTGCGAGGCTGTGTGGTCAATTTAATTTTCATAATTTTTGATAAAATAGGTGCAGACTTCACACGGCCGAGGCACATGCCAGTGTTCAAGGCCGTGTAGCACACACGACCAAGACTGTAACACCCCAAACCTGGTCAATACTTTACGACCAAGTCTGGTATGTTACGCGAAAGAAAATTTTAAAATTTTAACTAACATCGTGATTTGGGCAAACTTTTTGAATAGTGTTCTATCCTGAAAATAATTTAGAAAGTCGTTCAAGAGTTTCGAAAGTCATTTTTGAGGAATGTCATAAGCATGACAGTTGAAAACAATGTTGCAGTTTTAATAAAATCTCTGAATTAATTAGTTATTCCCAAGCCATGTTTTGTTGACACTTTGAAAACTATTTGTTTACGTTTTTAACTTTAGAAAAAACCCCATACTTGACAGTTTATAAAATATGTAATATCATTATTAAATCAAAACCCAAATTAAAGTTATAGCGGCCTTATTACAAAATAAAATCCCAAATTAAAATAAGTTTAAAATAAAAGAAATGAGTTTGCGAGAAAAACATTGCATGGCCACCTCAAGTCCGCCTCGGCTCCAAATCCGCGATCTAGTGCTTACCTGCTAAATTAAGCAGAGGGGTGAGTCATCGAGACTCAGTGTGTAATTCCCCTTATAACGCAATCAGCCTTAAGCCCACAGATGCACATTGGGACTCAGCCCACATAATATAGAAAATTAAAATGTTTGCAATGCAGCCCCAGCCCAACCTAGTTTTCCATCCTCTAGGTCACCTGAATCAACCGAGCACTCGTGGCATCAAGCCAATGTGGTCCCAGACCACTTGTGACAGAGTCACAGAATATATAAATGTGGGGCCAACCTACTTGGTCCCAGACCACTGAGACAAGTCACTGATAAACATATGTATACGTGGTTCCAAACCACTGTGGTCCCAGACCACTGTGACAATAGTCACTGAATCACACTTCCCCTTTCATTCATATCCCAAAACCCGATGCAGACATATTATCCATGTACATCAGTTAATCAAGTCATACATAATCATATTATATGCAAAGAAATTACAACGGTACTTACCTGGTGACCTCAACCTAACCCACAAGGGTATCTTGACCGATTGCACAGTCGTTTCGGCTTTTAGCCATCACAGTTATTTACACAAAACAATAAAGAGAAAGTGTGAGCATTACACATCTGATTACACATAAAACTAGACTCTCAACATCGTCACTCTCACTAGAAGAAACCACCACAATTTGCCTATCCCAGGCAGACATCGGCTCTCTACCACACCCCGGCGAAAAGTCTCGAACCGCCGACACCACACGTCTTTCAAATTTAGGAGCAGAGATTACGGGTCCACTCCCCTCCTTAGATTGACTGGCACTTGCATTCGTGAATAGACTTGATCAGAGGTCAGAGAGAAACGTTGATTGTCTAATAAGGAAATTTTGATTAAGGCAACCAAAAACGCAAAGGAAAATAATAGCCAAGGAATTTGAAAAGATGATCCCTTACCTTGGTTATTAAGAAGTCGCACTACATTAGGTTTAGCTATGATCTAAAAGAGAACCATATAGTTGGCTGAAGAGATTCAATTATCCACATCAATCCGAAGCGACCATGCCATGTTGAGAGAGGAACAAAAGAGGTTAGCCGCAAACTTCATTAAGAAACAATAATAGCCACTTCAGCTATGACCGTACATAGGACTGAAACATAAATAGAAAAATGACAGAATTTTCCATTACCTAACACAAATGAAATCCGATCGAAGAGGAAACTTCAGCAACCAACTAGCACTTTTGTTTCCTGAGGTTCGGCTAAATAAGCACAGGATGGAAGAAAGGGATTTAGTTGATACTAGGAGGGATTCAGCTTTATCACGGAATAGAAAGGAATGAAGAGAATGTCCATAAGAAAAATAAAAGAAAGAACCTTACCTTGAACAGAGAAAAATCGAAAAGAAACCAAGGAAATTTAGCTTTGGCAGCAATGATAGAAGATACCCCAAGTTCCGCTAAAGAAAAGATGAGATTAGGGGAGGTTTTGGCTTTTGAAAAGAAGGAAAGAAAAGGTGGAAGAGATGAATAGAGGGAAAAAAATATTTGGCTAAGAGATGAAAGAGGGTTCAGCTAAAGAAACAAAAGAAGTAGAAAGAAAAGAGAGAAGAAGAAGAGATGCCCGAATGGTCACACCACTTTTGGCTAGTGTCAAAGGTGCAAAAGAGATGAATAGAAAAACTGACAGTTTTGGCATAGAGAATTAGGGAAACCGAATGAGAGAAAAAAGAGAACTCAAGGAGACTTGCAAAAATCGGCACTCACCCCCCTTAATGACCGAATATGCTAAAATGAATTGAAACAATTACCTAAGTTCTATAGGATTTCAGCACAATCACCTATCCTAGCACTGAACTGAATTTCCCCTCTTCAAGCTCCCTACATTTGGCCAACACCTCCACCAACACCAAATCCCTTGTTTTGCTCCTATTTTCACTCCCGTACACCCATTCAAATTGGTTTGACCAATTCAAATTCCTTCAAGCATTCTTGTCCATTCATTTGAATCCATCGACCCATTCAACCATCATTCTTGAAGAGTCCCTGCTAAATCCATCTTCTCTCCATCCTAATGACAAAAACAAAGCTTTATGATGAGGCTTATGGGATTCAAACTCCTCCCCTTCAGCTCCCACAAGTAACGCCACCTCCACCTGGACACAAACTTCTTTGTGTCAACAACTGCACACAAATAGACTTAAAGTCTACTCCTACTAGCTCTCCCCCTAAAGTGCCCAAAAAGAAAAATTTTACCAAGGCTCTAGCTTGACCCCAAGCCTCACCAGGACCCCCAAGCACACCAAAAACATGCTAAACAAGCCAGAAACAAAGAATAGCATAAAATGCAAAACCCCCAATTCTATGATGTTACAGTTCTACCCCCTTAAAGAAATTTCAGCCTCGAAATTTACCTGATCAAAAGAGGTGAGGGTATTACTGTCGCATCACATCCTCTGGCTCCAACGTGGCTTCCTCTGAACTGTGACTCCGCCACAAAACTTTAACCAACGGAACTGTCTTCCTTCTCAATACTTTAACATCTCGATCTAGGATCTGAACTGGTTCTTCTTCAAAAGATAAATCAGGTCTTACTTCAATTTCTTCCACCAGCACTATGTGAGATGGATCCGAAAGATAGTGCCTTAACATTGAAACATGAAATACATCATTTATCTGCCTCAATTAGGGAGGTAATTCAAGCTGATATGCCACTGGTCCCATATCTTTCAACACTCGATAAGGCCCAATGAACCTGGGACTCTACTTGCACTTCCGTCCAAACCTTAAGACCTTCTTCTAAGGTGAGACTTTCAAAAAACCCGATCACTCATTGAAAATTCTATTTCCTTACGGTTCAAATCCGCATACGATTTCTGCCTATCGGAAGCTTCCTTCAACCGAGCCCGAATCAACTTAACCTTTTCCTCTATTTCAAAAACCAATTTTGGACCCAACAACTGTCGCTCACCCAACTCTATCCAGCAGGTAGGGGTATGACACTTACGACCATACAACGCCTAATAGGGTGCCATTTTAATGTTGGATTGATAACTATTATTGTATGCAAACTCTGCCAACGGTAGGAAATCCTCCCAACAACCCCTGAAATCAATAACACAGCCTCTCAACATGTCTTCTAGAATCTAAATTACCCTCTCTGACTGACCATCAGACTGTGGATGAAACGCCGTCCCGAAATCTAGTCTTGTACCCAACGCTTGAGGTAATGCCTTCTAGAATCGCGATGTAAACCTAGGGTCTCTGTGTGATATGATCGACACTGGTACCCCATGTAACCTGACAATCGCTGCTATGTACAACTTAGCTAACTTCTGCAACGAGTAGTCGACACGAACGGGTATAAAGTGAGCAGACTTCATCAATCGATCAATAATCAACCACACCAAATCTATCTTAGTAGGCATAAGGGGTAGCCCACTAACAAAGTCTATAGTTATCCTCTCCCACTTCCAAAGTGGAATCTTCGCTGGCTGTAGCAACCCTGAAGGCAACTGATGTTCCACCTTCACCTGCTGGCACGTCAAGCACTTACTTACATACTCGATAACTTATTGCTTCAGACCTGGCCATCAAAACTGTTCACTCAAATCTCGATACATTTTACTCTTGTCGGGATGCATTGCGTATGGACTACTGTGCTCTTCCTGCAGAATCCTCTGTCTCAACTCGGAATCCTTCAGCATATAAGCCTTTCCATGAAAGCACAATACCCCATCACTGTTCAAACTAAAATCTTCTGTCTCACCACCTTCCACTTGTTAAAATATAGAACTCAATGATTCATCTGACAACTTCTTTTCTTTGATCTGACTTATCCATGAAGGCTTCACTTGAAGTTCAGCTAACAAGCTTCCATCATCATACAAACTGAGATAAGCAAACATTACCCTCAAGTCAGATATCACCTTATGGCTCAACGCATCCTCTACTACGTTAGCTTTACCTAGGTGATACTCAATCGAGCAATCGTAGTCTTTCAACAATTCAATCCACCTCTGCTGCCTTAAATTCAACTCCTTCTGGGTAAGGAGATATTTCAGGCTCTTATGATCGTGTAGATAATCGATTTCTCTCCAAACAAGTAGTTTCTCCAAATCTTCAGAGCAAACACTTCCCCAGCCAACTCTAAATCATGAGTGGGATAGTTCACTTCATGTGGTCTCAATTGCCGAGATGCATATGCTACCACTTTCCCCTCTTACATCAACAAAATCCTAACCCTGTGTGTGACACATCGCAGTAAATGATGAACTCTTTTCCAGCCTCAGGCTAAATTATCACTGGTGCCTCGGTTAAAATCCTCTTCAACTTATCAAACCTTTCTTGCTGCTTATCAGCCCAAACAAATGGTACCCCTTTCCGTAACAACTTTGTTAAAGGTGCAGCTATCAACGAGAATCCCTCAATGAACCTTCTGTAGTACCCAGCTAATCCTAAAAAACTTTGAATTTCCACCACTGGCTTCGGTCGTTTCCAATCCATAATAGCTTCAATCTTTCGAGGATCAACCTTAATCCCCTCACCAGACACAACATGCCCCAGAAAAGTAACTTCCCTTAACCAAAATTCACACTTGCTGAATTTGGCATACAGTTGCTTTTCTCTCAAAATCTGCAGAACAATCTGAAGATGTGAATCATGCTCCTCTTCCGTCCTTGAGTATACCAAGATATCATCTATAAACACTACGAAAAATTGATCCAAGTAGGGTTGGAATACCTGGTTCATCATATCCATAAACGCAACCGTGCATTCATCAACCCAAACGACATCACTAAGAACTCGTAGTGACCATAACAAGTTCAAAAAATTATCTTATGAATATCTGCCTCCTTGACCTTAAGCTGATGATAACCTGACCTCAAGTCTATCTTTGAGAAAACTAAAGCGCCATGCATCTGATCGAACAGATCATCAATCCTTGGCAACGGGTACTTGTTCTTAATTGTCAATTTGTTCAGCTGCCTATAGTCAATGCACATCTGCATCGACCCATCCTTTTTCTTGACAAATAACACCGGAGCTCCCCACGGTGACACACTTGGTTGAAAAAAACCACGATCCAACAACTCTTGAATCTCGGCTTTAAGTTCCACCAGCTCTTTTGATGCCATTCTATACGGAGCAATAGACACCGAAGCTATTCCCGAAAGAAGATCAATACCAAACTCCACCTCGTGATTCGGAGGTAACCCCGGAAGCTCTTCTAGAAAAACATTTGAGAACTCTTTCACCATTCTAACATCTTTTATAGACAACTCATTAGCTTCCACAACACTGATGAAAGCTAAGAACGCTTCACACCCTTTTCACACCATCCTTTCGGCCTTTAGAGCAGACACTACATTAGACAAGTAATTCCTTCTCCTATCACAAGCACCTTTTTATCCTCAGGAGTCTTCAACACTATGCGCTTAGCAGCACAATCCAAATTTGCTCGGTACTTAACTAGCCAGTCCATGCCTAAAATCAAATCGAAGTCACCGACGACAGTTCCATCAAGTCGGTGGAAAAACTATCCCTTGAACTTCTAAAGGCACACTCCTAAAAAGTTTGTTTACCACTAAAGATTGTCCTAAAGGGCTAATCACAGCATCTCCCTAGAAGCAACCTCAGATCCTATGTTCAAAGTTCCAGACACAGTACTAACAACATACGAATGTGTAAACCTAATATCTATCAGTGTTGTAAAAGGCAAACCAAAAATAAGGAACATACCAGTTATGACGTCCGGTGCTCGGCGTCTAGCTGCATAAACCAACCTAGGCTGTCTCGCATCTGTATTCCCAGTACCTCTGCCCCGTGCTCACGCCCTTAACCAAAACTATTTCCTCCTTTGGCCGGACCACGACCTCTCAAGTACATCGACCACTTCTTTCTACCGAGCATAACCTCGACTAACCGGCCGCACTGCTTGGCTCTTGTGGATAGTCTCTGACCAGATGATCTATAGATCCACACCTATAACATCCTTTACTTCTTGTCCAACACTCCTTTGAATGAAAATTTCCACACCTAGCACATGGTTGAGATCGACCAACGATTGGGCAATAACAGCTCGAGGCGATCAGAACAGCTCTCGCGCCCATCAAACCTAGGCCTCTTTTAAAAACTCCCAACAGATCCTGACGACCCAAAATTCCTTTTATTCCTACCCCTGTCCCTATCCTGATTCTGCCTTTCAGACTGTTTCACCTCTTCGCTATCTTAGCCTTCTCAAATAGAATAGCAAATTCTCTCTTCCGCTGCGGAGCTATCAGTTTTTGCAACTCGTCCCTCAGACAATCCTCAAATCAGACACAACGCTCGTGATCTGTTGCAATGATACCCTGGGCATAACGGCCAAACGCAAAAATTTTGCCTCATACTCAGCCACTAACTTATCCCCCTGGACCAAGTTTAGAAATACCTTCCTCTGAGCATCCACATAGCTCGCCCCAATGTATTTTCCCTAGAACGCTGCCTTAAAGAAGTCCCAGGTAATGCGGTCAGCTATTGTACCATCCCTTACCGTGAGCCACCATTGGTATGCCTCATCTCGAAGGAGAGACACTACCCCTTTCAACTTCTCTTTCGTGGTACAATCAACATCGTCCATAATCCACTCGACCGCCTCCACCAAGACTACCACATTAGGAGCCACACCGAAATACCCTAAATATCTCAAATTTATTAGCTCAAAGTCGCCAAACCGATTTTTGAGCTCATCGATCCTCGTGCCTACTCCAAAGAACCCACCCGTAACATGCAACATAGCTTGAGACACATCATCGTTTCTACCAGTTTGGTCCTGAAATCCTACTTCTATAATTACTGACGACACTTCACCTTCCAGCCCATGCCCTAATTCCGAAGGTTCAGCCCTAACACCCTTCCTCTACCACGGCCGCGCATACCACGTCTATGTCCTCTAGCGCTCATGACTATAGATTCGACTTAATCTGATTAAAAATTTTATACGTTAGTATTTCTTCCACTATTTATTACCCGACAATCTTATGAAAATGGCATTAGAAGTAGGTTTTCGCAAGAAATATTTCCAAAGGTCTCTATCCTTAGAGTTATATTTCTCAAAACTATCTATCACAATATTTCATAAGAATTCAAGTAGCCATCTGAAAACTTACAGTGTGGATTGGTGCCGGAGACTCGAGTGCCATACTTCCAGAAAACATATATTTTTTAAACCATTTTCCACACCAACTTTTAAAAACATTGAACCCCAAACCCACAACTAAGTTTTGTAAACCTAGGCTCTGATACCATAATCATAACACCCCAAACCCAATCATTACGTTACGACCAAGTCTGGTATGTTACGGGAAAGAAAATTTGAAAATTTTAACTAACATCGTGATTTGGGCAAACTTTTTGAATAGTATTTCTATCCTGAAAATAAATTAGAATGTCATTCAAGAGTTTCTTACTAAATCCATATTAGATTGAACTAAAATCGTAAAAATTTATTTTTATCTTTCGAAAGCCATTTTTGAGGAATGTTATAAGCATGACAGTTGAAAACAATATTGCAGTTGTAATAAAATCTCTGAATTAATTAGTTATTCTTAAGACATATTTTGTTAACACTTTGAAAACTATTTGTTTACATTTTTAACTTTAGAAAAAACCCCATACTTGACAGTTTATAAAGTATGTAATATCATTATTAAATCAAAACCAAATTAAAGTTATAGTGGCCTTATTACAAAATAAAATCCCAAATTAAAATAAGTTTAAAATAAAAGAAACAAGTTTACGAGAAAAACATTTCATGGCCACCTCAAGTCTGCCTCGGCTCCAAATCTGCGATTTAGTGTTTACCTGCAAAATTAAGCAGAGGGGTGAGTCACCGACACTTAGTGTGTAGTTAAGCCCACAGATGCACATTGGGCCTCAACCCACATAATATAGCAAATTAAAATGTATGCAATGCAGTCCCAGCCCAACCTAGTTTTCCATGCTCTAGGTCACCTAAATCAACCAAGCACCCGTGGCATCAAGCCACTGTGGTCCCAAACACTTGTGACAGAGTCACAAAATATATAAACGTAATAACCCATCGTGGTCCTGCACCAATCGTGATGATCTCGATAAGTATACGTAATAACCCATCGTGGTCCTGCACCATCGAGACAAGTCATTGATAAACACATGTTTACGTGGTTCCAAACCACCGTGGTCCCAAACCATTGTGACAATAGTCACTGAATCACACTTCCCCTTTCATTCACATCCCAAAACTTGATGCAGACATATTATCCATGTACAGTAATTAATCATGTCATACATAATCATATTATAAGCAAAGCAATCACAACGGTAGTTACCTGGTGACCTCAACCTTACCCACAAGGGTATCTCGACAGATTGCACAGTCGCTTCGGCTTTCAACCATCATAGTTATTTACACAAAACAATAAAGAGAAAGTGTGAGCACTACACACCTGATTACGCGTAAAACTAGATTCTCTACTTCGTCACTCTCACTAGAAGAAACCACCATGATTTGCCTATCCTAGGCAGACATCGGCTCTATACCACACCCCGGTGAAAAGTCTCGAACCGCCGACACCGCATGTCTTTTAAATTTAGGAGCAGAGATTACGGGTTAACCCCCTCCTTAGATTGACTGCACTTGCATCCATGAATAGACTTGATCAGTGGTCAGAGAGAAACGTCGATTGTCTAATAAGGAAATTTTGATTAAGGCAACCAAAAATGCAAAGGAAAATAATAGCCAAGGAATTCAAAAAGATGATCCCTTACCTTGGTTATTAAGAAGTCGCACCACACTAGGCTTAGCTATGATCTAAAAGAGAACCCTATAGTCAGCTGAAGAGATTCGATTATCCACATCAATCCGGAGTGACCACGCCATGTTGAGAGAGGAACAAAAGAGGTTAGCCGCAAACTTCATTAAGAAACAACAATAGCCACTTCGGCTATGACCACACATAGGACCGAAACATAAATAGAAAAATGATAGAATTTTCCATTACCTTATAGAAATAAAATCCGATGAAGAGGAAACTTCAACAACCAACTAGCACTTTTGTTTCCTGAGGTTCGGCTAAATAAGCACAGGATGGAAGAAAAGGATTTAGTTGATGCTAGGAGGGATTCGACTTTATCTTGGAACAAAAAGGAATGAAGAGAATGTCCATAAGAAAAATAAAAGAAAGAACCTTACCTTGAACAGTGAAAAACCAAATAAAGACCAAGGAAATTCACTCTGGCAGCAATGATATAAGATACCCCAAGTTCTGTTAAAGAAAAGATGAGATTAGGGGAGGTTTCAGCTTTTGAAAAGAAGGAAAAAAAGGTGGAAAAGATGAATAGAGGGAAACCAAATATTCGGCTTGAAGGTGAAAGAGGGTTCGGCTAAAAAAAAAAAGGAAGTAGAAAGAAAAAAGAGAAGAAGAAGAGATGTCTGAATGGTCACACCCCTTTTGGCTAGTGTCAATTGAGCAAAAGAGATGAATAGAAAAACTAACACTTTCACACAGAGAATTAGGGAAACCGAATGAGAGAAAAAAGAGAACTCAAAGAGACTTGCAAAAATCGACACTCACCCCCCTTAATGACCGAATATGCTAAAATGAAATGAAACAATTGCCTAAGACCTATGGGATTTCGGCACACTCACCTATCTTAGCACTAAACTGAATTTCCCCCTTCAAGCTCCCTCCATTTGGCCAACACCTCCACCAACACCAAATCCCTTGTTTTGATCCTATTTTTACTCCCGTATACCCATTCAAATTGGTTTGACCAAGTCAAATTCCTTCAAGCATTCTTGTCCATCCATTTGAATCCATTGACCCGTTCAACCATCATCCTTGAAGAGTTCCTACGAATCCATCTTCTCTCTATCCTGGTGCCAAAAACAAAGCTTCATAATGAGGCATATAAGATTCGATCTCCTCCCCTTCAGCTCCCACAAGTAACGCCACCTCCACCTGGACACAAGCTTCTTTGTGTCAACAACTACACACAAATAGACTTAAGGCTTGCTCCTACTAGCTTCCCCCCTAAAGTGCCCAAAAAGAAAAATTTTACCAAGGCTCTAACTTGACCCCAAGCCTTACCAAGACCCCCAAGCACACCAAAAACATGTCAAATAAGCCATACACAATGAATAGCATAAAATGAAGAACCCCCAATTCTAGGATGTTACAAAAACACACGTCCGTGTCTCTATGTAACACCCTTAACCCGTATCTGTCACTGAATTAGGGTTAAAAGGCATTATCGGACAATCTAAAACTTTTACAGACATTTCATAACATAACATATCAAATCACATCAAAGTGCCCCTTAAATATGTCTACAAGACCTTAAACATGCTTTAAAATAGGGCCGGGACTAAACTAAACACATACAAAAATTCTCAAAAATTTAAATTTTTTTCTAAGTTATAGAGGTCACAAGCCCATGTGGGCAGGCTGTGACAAAATAGGGCATACTTACCGACTTGTCCACACGGCCATGGACACACCCGTGTGCCTCACTCATGCTAAATCCTCACTTACACCACACGGCCAGTCACATGCCCATGTGTCCAGCCCATGGTTATCCTGACTTGTTTTGAGTTACAACCACGAGGGACATGGTCGAGTCACATGCCCGTGTGCTCAACCGTGTGGGAAAATATAGGCCATTATCAAGGCCAATTTGCGACCCACACCTAAGTCATTCTCACCTGCACATACAAGCATAATTCTTAACACAATAGGCAACCAAAAACACACCAAATGATCATAATACCATCCCAATTCAATCTCATTTCTAACATACCATCTTATATACTAACTAACCTAACTAATTCACAATTAAACCAAGTATGATACATCCATATCTTACCATTCATATAACCATTTCATTTGCCAACAAGTCATACCAAAACATGCATCATATATCATATTTACTCATGCATATTATCAACATTTATCTAGCCACATCTCATGGCTATTTATACACATTCCAAACATATACCAAAATGACTAGCCTATACAAGCTATATTTAGCTATTTACAGATTCAAAAGTACCAAAGTTGAGATTGATAGTGTAGTGATGATCCTAGACGATCCCCGAGCCTCTCGTAGCTTTAACGATCTATAAAACAGAACAAACATACACAAAGTAAGCATACAAAAGCTTAGTAAGCCATATACAAATAAACATAATATAGATCATTCATAAGCATAGCTGTTTGAATTCATTAACATATCCTCAATTCAAGCACATATATAAACTCATTAGCTCACTTGATTTACCATTGCTTACCAATTCATCACATCTCAAATATCTCATTTGCTCATATCTCAAACATACATATATCTCAAATGTTCATTTGCATTATTGCACATACATACTCACCTTTAATGCTTATACAAATCATATATATCAATGTACCTGAAACGGATGTACAATTCACATATTCATTCATTTCTTGGACTTACCCGTTGAACCGTTCAGAACTAAATAAGATACTTAGAGTGCTCAGAATAGTCGTACAATGCCAACGTCCCAGACGTGGTGTAACATCCCAAATTTGGTCCTAGTAGGATTGGGCCCAATGGGCCTTGGGCATAGTAGCGGTTAAAATTTTTGAGAATAAGAGAACGGCTTTAATGCAAGTTGGATATAGTAGGTGAGTGATTTTGGAAGGTTAGGGGGCTTCTATGAAGTCCCGGGTTCAAGTTAGGCCTTAGGAAAAATTTTGGTTTTAGGTGAATAAAACCCTAGGAGTTAGTAGGTATGCTTTAAGAATAAAATGAGGAGAAAATGACACAAGTGGAGTGTGTGGTGTAGTGGCAAAGTGACACCATATAAGAGGTAGGGTGACGCCAAAAGGAAGGAAGGAGATCCAAGGTTCAAGGCGTGGCACTTGCATTTTTTTTGGTATTTTTTCAAAATGGATTTAGACCTTGGCCATAGATTTATATTTAGTTGCGCATGGTTTTAGTCACAAGAGGAGCTGGTGGCTTAGTGGCAAGTGTCGTGAATTGGCTGATAAGAGAGCCTAATTTCAAATCTCATGGAAAGTAAGGGAGTATTTATTTTGCAGATTGGACGACAAGAGTTTGAGTTGGATTTAAACTCTACTGATGGAGGGATCCCACATCGGAAAGATAGAAAGAAGAAAGGTGAGAAGCTAGCTATATATAGAGCTGTCTAGGAAGAGAATAAGCATACCTAGTTGGCGTTGGACATAGGAGTGCTCAGAGCACGGTTTAGGAGCTTCAGACTCCTATCAGGTGTGTATTCTCTCTACTCTAATTGTAGAGCAGCAAATGCCAAAATGTGGGTGACACAGTGATGGTAGCCACACGAGCGTGCAGGCGTACATGTGAAAGCTTCGACGCGATAGTCGAGGCCACCATGAGTATTATTGTGGGTGTGGGCTATTGGGCCACGATGGCCTGAATGAGGCCCAATGGGCCTGGGGGCCTATATGAGTAAATTGTATGATTGAGTAGTAGATAGTGAACTAGACTATGTGAATCTCATATATGTGGCTAGGTTTAGGCTGGATAGGCCACACGAGTATGTGGGCCCACTTGGGCGAGAATGAGCCTTAGGCCCATTCTCATCATTATCTCTGTTTAGAATACTTGAGTCGTTCGAGGTGACAGTGGACCTTCTGTTGGGTCGTTAATATCCTGATTTGTAAAATGACCAAAATACCCCTGGTTTACGAAATTATCAAAATATCCCTGGTTTACGAAATTGTCAAAATATCCCTAGTTTGCAAAATTATCGATATACCCCTAGTTTATGAAATTACTGAAATACTCCTATTTTACAAAATTATCGAAATACCCCTGGTTTGTAAAATTTTTGAAATACCCTTGGTTTACAAAATTATCGAAATACACCTAGCTTGTAAAATTACTGAAATACCCTTGGTTTACAAAATTACTGAAATACCCCTAGTTTGTAAAATTATCGAAATACCCTTGGTTTTCAAAATTATCAAAATACCCCTGATTTGTGAAATTACTATTTTACCATTAAATGAAAAAATGATCGTTGTACCCTCGTGGTAGTACTAGCGTTTTATGTGTTAATTGTATGATTGATTATGTTTGAGATACGCTGCATATAGGAATTAGTTAGGAGTAGAATTACCTAGCTACCCCTGAAGGGTAGGATTACCGGAATACCCTTACAGGGTAAAATGACTGATTTGCCCTTATAGGTAAGTGATTGGCTTATGCTATGATATGACCGGTTCGGCTATGGTTGTATGACTGATATGCTTTTATTACATGTTTAAATGATTGTTATTGAGCATGGCCATTCTGCATATACGTGTAATGATTGAGCATGACATACACGACATATTGCATGGGGTTGGGATATTGATGATCGGGGAAGTATATATTGGTGGCTCTACCACATTCTGTATAATGACTATATGCCAAACTAAATATGGCTCCGTGCCATCTTGATTATGGATTTGTGCCAATGGTATTTACCCAAGGCTTTGTGCCAATTATATTACCGTCGCTGATGGCTAGGTGCCAAGCATAATACAGTTATTGATGACTCTGTGTCAATCATATTTACCCAGGGCTGTGTGTCGATTACATTATTATTTCGGTGGCTCTGCCACATATATCGGTGGCTCTGCCACATTATTTCAATGCCTTGGTGCCACACATATCAGTGACTCTATCATATTATATCGGCTTTGAGTAGTGTGACTGTCAGCATGACTGCCATAGAGGAGTGTAGAGGATGGAGGGTTGATTGTAGAAATCCCCACAGGTGTGTTGAGGATGGATATATGGAGTGGAGTGTAGAGGATGGAATACTAGGTTAGGTTGGGTTGCATTGTATTCACTATTTATGCCATGTTGTTAGGGCTACGGCCCAGTTCGACTCGTATGGGCTTCGACCAATTTCATTACTGTAAGAGCTAAGGCTCAATGTGCTTCTGTGGGCTTAGGCCCAGTTATCATTCATATAAGGGATTACACACTGAGTTCTCGTAACTCACCCCTCTGCTTAATTTTACAGGTAAATCCTAGCTTTGCAGATTTGGAGCCGAGGTGAACTCTGTGGTGGCCATACATCGTAGCTTAATGAATTTCGTTTTGCGGTACTATAGATTTTATTTAAATTTGGGTTTTTGTTTTGTAATAAGGCCTTTGGTATTTTGTTTTGGTTTTAGCTTTTAATTTGGTTACTGCTTATTAATTTTGAATGCTCAATTTGGGATTTTCTAAAACATTAATAATGATTTTTCTATAATGTTAATACACGATTTACAAATTATAATGGATAAAACTCAGGATTTTCTTAACGTGGATAACTCTTTTCAAAATATCGCATGTCTACAATAATTTAAATGTCGTTTTTCTGAAACTTATTGAGTTGGATTAATTATAAACAAGATCATCGAAAATAGCAATGAAAATTTTTTTGCAAAGAGAACTATAAAACAAATTGGATTTTTCACAAGCAACAAAACTTGATATTTTTAACGAACACGTAGATTCTTTAACAACCTTTTCATGTGACATGCCAGATCCGGTCGTAACGTCTAGGTCGAGTTTTGGGTGTTACAATTATGGTATCAGAGCCTAGGTTCCAAAACACGACTGTGGAATAGGTTCAAAAATTTTTTCCAAAAATTGGTTTGAAACATGGTTTAAAAATATAGGTCTTTTTGGGAAGTATGGCACTCGAGTCTCCGAAACCAAATTCATAAGTCCTCTTACTTATTATTATATGATGAAATGATTGTATTTTGGTATTTATTCTATGTGTCTTCTGTTTGGATGTGATGTCTGAATATAGAAATTGTATGTATGTGTGATAAATATCGGTCTACCTCTGTTAGATATTTGGTTGTGTGAATGGGTACCAAGATTAAGTTAGAAAGTGTATTAGTGTTATTGGAATCAGAGTGCACAACGTGAGCATAGTGTTGTAGGTTAGGATGTACGACTGTTAGTTAGGTGAAAATTTCGAGGATGAAATTTCTTTAAGGGGGTAGATTTGTAACATCCTGAATTTGGGCCTAGTAGGATTGGGCCCAATGGGCCTTAGGCATAGTATCGGTTAAAATTTTTGAGAATAAGAGAACAACTTTAATGCAAGTTGGATCTAGTAGGTGAGTGATTTTGGAAGGTTAGGGGGCTTCTATGAAGTCTCGGGTTCAAGTTAGGCCTTAGGAAAAATTTTAGTTTTAGGTGAATAAAACCCCGGAGTTAGTAGGTAGGCTTTAAGAATAAAATGTGGAGAAAATGATACAAGTGGAGTGTGTGGTGTAGTGGCAAAGTGACGCCATATAAGAGGCAAGGGGGTGACGCCAAAAGGAAGGAAGGAGATCCAAGGTTCAAGGCATGGCACTTGTATTTCTTTTTTGGTATTGTTTTCAAAATGGATTTTGACCTTGGCCATAGATTTATATTTAGTTGCTCATGGTTTTAGTCACAAGAGAAGCTGGTGGCTTAGTGGCAAGTGGCGTGAATTGGCTGATAGGAGAGCCTGGGTTTGAATTTCATAGAAAGCAAGGGAGTATTTATTTTGCAGATTGGACGGCAAGAGTTTGAGTTGGATTTAAACTCTATTGACAGAGGGATCCCACATCAGAAAGATACAAAAAAAGAAGGTGAGAAGCTAGCTATATATAGAGCTGTCTAGGAGAAGAATAAGCATACCTGGTTGGCATTGGACGTAGGAGTGCTCGGAGTGCGGTTTACCAGCTTCAGACTCCTTTCAGGTGTGTATTCTCTCTACTCTAGTTGTAGAGCGGCAAATGCCGAAATGTCGATGACACGACGACGATAGCCACACGAGCGTACGAGCGCACGTGTGAAAGCTTCGACGCGATAGTCGAGGCCACCATGAGTATTCTTTTGGGTGTGGGCTATTGGGCCACGATGGCCCAAAAGGGACCTAATGGGCCCGGGGGCCAATATGAGTAAATTGTATGATTGAGTAGTAGATAGTGAACTAGACTATGTGAATCTCATTTAGGTGGCTAGGTTTGGGCTAATGGGCAACACGTGTGGGCCCATTTGGGCCGAGAATGGGCCTTAGGCCCATTCGCATCATTATCTCTGTTTAGAATACTTGAGTCATTCGAGGCGACAGTGGACCTTCTATTGGGTCGTTAATATCCTAATTTGTAAAATGAACAAAATACCTCAGGTTTACGAAATTATCGAAATATCCCTGGTTTAAAAAATTACTGAAATATCACTGGTTTGTAAAATTACTGATATACCCCTAGTTTATTAAATTACCGAAATACCCCTGGTTTACAAAATTATCGAAATACCTCTGGTTTGTAAAATTACAAAAATACCCCTAGTTTAAAAAATTACTAAAATACCCCTAATTTGCAAAATTATCGAAATATCCCTGGTTTATAAAATTACCAAAATACCCCTGGTTTGTAAAATTATCGAACTACCCCTGGTTTTCAAAACTACTGAAATACCCTCGATTTGCAAAATTACTATTTTACCCCTAAATGACAAAATGATCGTTGTACCCTAGTGGTAGTACTAGTGTTTTTTGTGTTAATTGTATGATTGATTATGGTTGAGATACACTGCATACAGGAATTAGTTAGGAGTAGAATTACCGAACTACCCCTGAAGGGTAGGATTACCGGAATACCCTTACAGGGTAAAATGACTAATTTGCCCTTGTATGTAAGTGATTGGCTTGTGCTATGATATGATCGGTTTGGCTATGGTTGTATGACTGATATGCTTTTATTACATGTTTAAATTATTGTTATTGAGCATGGCCATTCTGCATACACGTGTAATGATTGAGCATGACATACACGACATATTGCATGGCATTGGGATATTGATGATCGGGGAAGTATATATCGGGGGCTCTGCCACATTTTGTATAATGGCTATATGCCAAACTAAATATGGCTCCGTGCCATCTTGATTATGGCTTTGTGCCAATCGTATTTACCCAAGGCTGTGTGCCGATTATATTACCGTGAATCGATGGCTAGGTGCCAAGCATAATCTGCTTATTGATGACTCGTGTCAATCATATTTACCTGTACGTGTGCCGATAATATTATTATTTCGGTGGCTCTGCCACATATATCGGTGGCTCTGCCACATTGTTTCGATGGCTCTATGCCACACATATTGGTGACTCTATCACATTATATTGCTTTGAGTAGTGTGACTGTCAGCATGACTGCATAGATGAGTGTAGAGGATGGAGGGTTGATTGTAGAAATCCCTACAGGTGTGTTGAGGATGGACATATGGAGTGGAGTGTAGAGGATGGAATACTAGGTTGGGCTGGGTTGCATTGCATTCACTATTTATGCCATGTTGTTAGGGCTACGTCCCAGTTCGACTCATATGGGCTTCGGCCAATTTCATTACTGTGAGAGCTAAGGCTCAATGTGCTTCTGTGGGCTTAGGCCCGATTATCGCTCAGATAGGGATTACACACTGAGTTCTCGTAACTCACCCCTCTGCTTAATTTTGCAGGTAATTCCTAGCTTTGCGGATTTGGAGCCGGGGTGAACTCTATGGTGGCCATACATCGTTGTTTAATGAATTCCGTTTTGCGGTACTATAAATTTTATTTAAATTTGGGTTTTATTTTGTAATAATGCCTTTGGTATTTTGTTTTGGTTTTAGCTTTTAATTCGATTACTGCTTATTAATTTTGAATGCTCAATTTGGGATTTTCTAAAACATTAATAACGATTTTTCTATAATGTTAATACACGGTTTACAAACTATAATGGATAAAACTCTGGATTTTCTTAACGTTGATAACTCTTTACAAAATATCGCATGTCTACAATAATTTAAATTTTATTTTTCTGAAACTCATTGAGTTGGATTAATTATAAACAAGATCATCGGAAATAGCAACGAAAATGTTTTTGCAAAGAGAACTATAAAACAAATTGGATTTTTCACAAGCAACAAAACTTGATATTTTTAACGAACGTATACATTTTTTAACAACCTTTCCATGTGACATGCCAGATTCAGTCGTAACGTCTAGGCCGGGTTTGGGGTGTTACACGTGGTCTTACATGTAACCAGATATCGATGCCACTTTTCCAGATAGGGTTTTACACGAATCAATACGATGCCAATGTCCCAGACATGGTCTTACACGTAAATCTCATACCGATGCCAACGTCCCAGACGTGGTCTTACATGAAATCTTGAATCAATGCCAACTTCCCAGATGTGGTCTTATATGATATCGAATATCGGACACCTAGGTCATGACATGCGTAATTCCTATCTATTCTTAGGTTCATACGGGACTTCTCGGATATTGTCTATTTCTCGATACTTTCTCAGAATCCATATATTCATCATTTCATACACATTCATCACAATGTAATCTCATATGAATATACATAATTTAATACAAACACATTTATTTGTATACAGACTTACCTCGTATTCGGATATTCAATCGGATTTGGTTATTCGACTACTTTCGCTTTCCCGCGATCTAAGTCTGTTTTCTTCGATTTTTGATCTATACATATTCAAATTTAATCTATTAATTCATCAACTCATTCAATTCAATCCAAAAACACATATTTAGGGAAATTTGCAATTTAGCCTACACATTTTTACATTTGGACAATTTAGTCCCTATTTCACAAAATCACAAAATACACCAAATTTGCTTACATTCATTCTTGGCCGAATATATATTATGGTCATATCAATCCATACATTTCATTTATTTTACAATTTACTCCCTCAAAATTTCATTTTCTGAATTCAATCCAAAATACTCAACATCACCAAAAACTCAAAGACAAACTATGTTAATCAAACCATCAAACATCATAAAACACATGAGTTCATCAAAGGCTCATCTCAAAAACATCATCAATTCTAAAAATTAAGACATGGGTTTTGTAGTATACAAAGCAACGACTGCAAAAACGTAGAAATTATCGAAAACCGATTAAAAACATACCTTGAATTTGAATCAAAAGCTAGCTGAATACCTTAACTAAATTTTCTTTTCATCTTCTTCTGTGATATTTCAGCCAAAGGATGAATGAAAATGGCTTATTTTCATGCTTTTATTTTATCATAATTTCTTTAATAAATAATTTCCAATTTTAACCTTTAATACTAAATACATAAAACATATCATATAAAGTCATTTTTTACCATGTCCATCCACTTACTTGTAAAGTGGTTTAATTGCCTCATAAGGCCTCTTCTTTTAAAAGCTACATCAATTAAACCATTAATCAAATAGAATGCTACTTTTACGACTTATGCAATTTAACCCTTTTGTCAAATTAAGCACACAAACAAACAAATTTTTATACGAGACTTTTACACATGCTAATTCCCTCATCATAGGCACAGAAAATAATATTAAAATATTATTTGAACTCAGATTTGTGGTCCCGAAACCATTGTTCTGACTAGGGTCTAAACAGGACTGTGACAATTCTCCCACTTAGGGATTTTCGTCCCCGAAAATCTTACCGTTAAATTGATTCAGATATTGTTGTTTCATTGAATCTTCAGGTTCTCATGTAGCCACTTCCATTCCGTGTCGATTCCACAATACTTTAACTAACAGAATTTTTCTTTTTTCTAAACTCCTTCACTTCATGAGCTAATATACGGACCGATTCTTCCTCGTAAGTCATATCGGATCGAATTTCAATTTCAGACAGAGGAATCACATGTGATGGATCGGATCAGTATCTACGGAGCATTGACACATGAAATACATTATGTATTTTTTCTAGCTCAGAGGGTAACAACAAACTGTATGCAACTGGCCCAACACGTTCGATAATCTCATATGGCCCGATGAACCTCAGACTCAACTTGCCTTTACGTTCGAATCAGAGTACTATCTTCCACAGAGATACTTTCAAAAATACTTTATTCCCAATTTTGAATTCCATGTCTTTTCTTTTCAAGTCTGTATAGGACTTCCGACGATCAGACGTTGTTTTCAGACAATCACGGATCAATTTCACTTTCTGTTCTGTGTCTTTTATCAAATCAACCCCGTGTATCTTATTTTCACTGAGCTCAGTGCAATACAGAGGTGTTCGACATTTGCGTCCATACAAATCTTCATAAGGTGCCATTTTTAATACTCGACTAAAAACTATTATTATAGGTAAATTCAATCAATGGTAGGTACTATTCCTACGTTCCATCAAACTCAAGAATGTAGCATCTTAAAATATCCTCGAGAATCTAAATGATCCGCTCGGATTGACCATCCGTTTGCGGGTGAAAAGCTATACTAAAATGCAATTTCCTGCCTAAAGCTTAGTGCAGTTTCTTCCAAAACCGTGATGCAAACCTCAGATCTCTGTCAGACACAATAGTCAATGGCATTCGTGCAATCTCACAATATCAGAAATGTAAAGCTCGGCTAATCTATCAAGTGAGAAATTAGATCTCACTGGAATAAAATGGGTAGATTTTGTCAAATAATCAACTACGACCCAAATTGCATCTTTTTTTTTTCAGAGTCAAACGTAATCCAGAAACAAAATTGGGAATCAGAATCAGTTGTATCAAACTGGACAGAACTTGATGTTCAGGTTTAACTTACTGAAAAACTAAACATTTCGAAACAAAGTCAGAAATGTCTCGTTTCATACCAGACCACCAATAGTGTTGCTTTAGATCATGATACATTTTTGTACTTCCGGATGAACAGATAGACGACTATTATGAGCTTCACTCAAAATCAACTGAATCAACTCTGGGTTTCTTGGAACACATATTTGAACCTCAAGCAATCGTCAACATCAACTCAAAATTTAGAATCAGAGTTCGAATCACACTGAGCTCGTTTTGATAACAATTCATTATCAACTTTCTGACCATCATAAATTTGTTGTAAAAACAATGGTTTTGTTTTCAATTCAGCTAAAATTGAACCATCATCAGACAAGTCTAATTGAGCATTCATAGTACACAATGCAAACAATGACTTTCGACTTAGTGCACCAGCCACAACATTTGCTTTACCCGGATGATAATCTATCACAAGCTCGTAGTCTTTCAATAGTTCTAACCATCTTCTCTATCGCAGATTTAAATCTTTCTGAGTCATCAGATACGTCAAACTTTTATGATCTGAAAATATGTGACATTTCTCACCAAAAAGATAATGATGTCAAATCTTTAATACAAACACAATCGCAGCTAGCTCAAGATCATGTGTCGAATAATTCTTTTCATGAGGCTTTAGTTGTCTCGAGGCATAAGCTATAACTTTGCCTTCTTGCATCAGAACATAACCCAGACCACTCAATGAAGCATCACTATAAATCACGAACTCTTTGCCCAATTCGGTTGTATCAAAACTAAAGCTTCAGTCAAAAAGGCTTTCAACTGATCAAAACTTTTTTGACATTTATCGGACCATTCATACTTCACATCTTTCTGAAGCAATCTAGTTAACAAAGTAGCTATCATCGAAAAGCCTTTTACAAACCTTCGATAATAACCAGCAAGTCCCAGAAAACTACGGACTTCAGACACACTCTTTGGAGGCTTCCATTCCAGAATAGCAAAATCTTACTCAGATCAACCCGGATTCCAGAGGCCGATACAATATGTCCCAGAAAACTAACTTCTCGTAACCAGAATTCTCATGTGCTAAATTTCACATACAATTGCTTTTCTCTTAGAGTTTGCAACAGAAATCTCAGACGTTCAGCATGCTCAGTTTCATCTCGAGAATAAATTAAAATGGCATTAATGAAAACAACAACAAATCGATCTAAATACGGTCTAAAAATTCTGTTCATCAGATCCATAAAAATAGAAGGAGCATTCGTTAGTCCGAAAGGCATAACTAAAAATTCATAATGCCCGTACCTCGTTCTGAAAGCAGTTTTTAGAATATCTGAATCTTTTACTCTCAACTGTTAGTATTCTGATCTCAGATCTATCTTTGAGAATATAGTATCTCCTTTAAAAGGATCAAACAAATCATCGATTCTGGGTAATGGATATTTGTTCTTTATAGTCACTTTGTTCAACTGGCGATAATCAATGCAAATTCTCATCGTACCATCTTTCTTTTTCACAAACAGAACAGGAGCAGCCCAAGGTGAGAACCTCGGTCTTGCGAACCCTCTGTGAATTAACTCTTGCAATTGAGACTTCAACTCTTTCAATTCTGTTGGTGCCATTTTGTACGGAGCTATCAAAATAGGAGTTGTACTAGGCAACTGTAACATCCCGAAATTGGGCCTAGTAGGATTAGGCTCAATGGGCCTTAGGCGTAGTAGCGTTCAAAATTTTTGAGAATGGCATTAATGCAAGTTAGACTTATTAGGTAAGTGATTCTAGAAGGTTAGAGGGCTTCTATGAAGTCCCGGGATCGAACTTTAGCTTTGGAGAAATTTTGGTTTTAGGCGAAAAAAAAAACCCTAGAAGTTGGCAGGTAGGCCTTAAGAATAAAACGTGGAGGAAAATGACACAAGTGGAGTGTGTGGTGTAGTGGCAAAGTGACGCCACATAAGAGACAAGGGGGTGACGCCACAAGGAAGGAAGGAGGTCCAAGGTTCAAGTCTTGGCTTTTGCATTTTGGTTTTCTTTTTACATGGACCTTAGAATTTGGCTATAGATTTATATTTAGTTTCGCATGGTTAAGACACAAGAGGAGCTTGTGGCCAAGTGGTTAGCGGCGTGGATTATGTTGCAAGGGAGCCTGGGTTCGAATCTCATGACAAGCGATAGAGTATTTATTTTACGGATTGGACAGCAAGAGCTTCAGTTGAATTTAATCTCTACTGACGGAGGGATCCCACATCGAAAAGGTACAAAGAAGGAAGGTGAAGAGCTAGCTATATAAAGAGCATTTTAGGAGGAGAGTTAACATACCTTGGTGGGCGTTTAGGCGCAGGAGTGGTCGCAGCGCGGTTTAACACCAGACTCCTATCAGGTGTGTAACTCTCTTTTTACTCTAGCTGTAGAGCGGAATGCCAAAGTGCCGATCACGGCAATAGTAGCCACACGAGCGTGCGAGCGCACGTGTGGGGCTTCGACGCGATAGTTGAGGCCATCAGTAGTATTCTTGTGGGCTGGGGCTACTTGGGTCGCGATGGGCTGAAGTGGGCCTAATGGGCCCGTGGGCCCAATTGAATAAATTGCATGATGATATAGTATATAGTGAAGTAGATTAGGTAGAACTTATATACGTGGCTAGATGTTTGTTAGGTGGGCCACACGAGCATGCGGGCCCAAATGGGCCGGAATCTAGTTTTAAGCCCAATAGTCTGGTACGACCAGAAATGGTAGCTGAGTCGCTCTGGGCGACATTAGGCCTTCGAAAAGGCCATTGCAAGTGTGAAATTACCAAAATACCCCTAGTTTATGAAATTACCAAAATAGCCCCGGTTTACGAAACTACCAAAATACCCTTGGTTTATGAAATTACCAAAATAGCCCTGGTTTACGAAATTACCAAAATACCCTCGATTTATAAAATTACCATAATACCCTCGATTTGTAAAATTATTGAAATACCCCTGATTTGTTAAATTACTGAAATACCCTCGATTTATAAATTTATCGAAATACCCTTGGGTTACAAAAGTGCTGAAATACCCTCGAGTTGTAAAATTATTGACATACCCTTGGTTTGTAAAATTACCGAAATACCCCTAAGCGATAAAATAATCGTTGTACTCTCGTGGTAGTATTAGCGTTGTATGTGTTAATCGTATGATTGATTATGGTTAAGATGCGTTGCTTACATGGATTGGTAATGAGTAGAATTACTGAACTACCCCTGTAGGGTGGAATTACAAAAATGCCTTTGGTAGGTAAATTACGATTATACCCTTAGAGGTTGATTAGTTTGATTATGTCGTATTTGTTATTCTAATTATGATGGTAATTCATTTCATACGTTATCTTTGATATATAATTTGCATACATGTCATACTGCATACACGAATTATTATGACTGATGAACATGACATGAAAATGGGTATGATGAGAGGAGGGGAAAGGATGATTTAGACTGTCACCAGTGGTTTTGGCCACACAGTGGGTTGGCCCCGCTTTCCTTATTATTTGTGACTAGTCTTAGTGGTTTTGACCACCAGTGGTTTTGACCACACGGATATTATTTGTGACTACGGTCACCAGTAGTTTTGACCACACATGGATTATTGTGACTCGTCCCAGTGGTTTGGTACCACAGTGGGTTGGCCACACATGTTGATTACGGGATTATCATCAGTGGTTTTGACCACACGATAGGTTGGCCCCACCATATGATTTGTGACTACGGTCACCAGTGGTTTTGACCACACTTATATGATTTGTGACTACGGTCACCAGTGGTTTTGACCACCAGTGGTTTTGACCACACGGGGTAGACACAGGAGTTCAGTTGGTTAGGTTGGGTTTGCATGATTTGCATATTGACATATCAAATGTGTAAGTGCCTTGTTATCATCGGGATGAGGATTTACACACTGAGTCTTGGTAACTCACCCCTTTCCCTTACATTTGCAGATGAGGCATAGATCGCGCATGTGGAGCCAGGGTGGACTCGAGGTGGCCATGCACTATGTTTTTGGATTTTATTTCAATTACTATTTTGGGTTAATTTACTTTTAAATTTGGTTTTGTTATGTAATAAGGCATTGGGTATTTTATTTGGTTTCACTTTCAATTTGGTTATCGCTATTATTAAATGATCAATATGGGATTTTCCAAAATGATAATAAACCGTTTCTTATTCAAAATTACTTAAACTTGATTTCTCACAACAACTATAAAGAATACGAGCTTTTTAACGAATGCACAGTTTTTAGACATTCCTTTCATGTGACATGCCAGATCCGGTCATAACATTTAGGCCAGGTTTGGGGTGTTACAATTATGGTATCAGAGCCTAGGTTCAAAAACTCGGCTGTGGAATGGGTTCAAAAATGTTTTCAAATTTTGGTTGAAATATGGTTTAGAAAAATATATATATCACTTTCCAGGAAGTATGACACCCGAGTCTCCGGTACAAATCAAGTTTTGTGGTACTTCTCTTTATTATATGCTGTATTTCAGGTATCTATTCTATGTGTTTGGTTGGGATGTGATGGTCAGACATAGAGTTTGGTGCTATGAAATATTCATCTATTTTAATGGCTAGGTGTTTTTGAGTATGTGTAGGAGTTTCAAATTCCAGTTAAAAGTATATAAGTTTTATTAAGATCAGAGTGCGCAGCAAGAGCATAGTGTGGTAGGTTAGGATGTGTGACTGTTAGTTAGTTGGAAATTTTGAGGACGAAATTTCTTTAAGGAGGGTAGATTTGTAACATCCCAAAATTGGGCCTAGTAGGATTAGGCCCAATGGGCCTTGGCATAGTAGCATTCAAAATTTTTGAGAATGGCATTAATGCAAGTTAGACTTATTAGGTAAGTGATTCTAGAAGGTTAGAGGGCTTCTATGAAGTCTTGGGATCGAACTTTGGCTTTGGGGAAATTTTGGTTTTAGGTGAAAAAAAACCCTAGAAGTTGGCAGGTAGGCCTTAAGAATAAAATGTGGAGGAAAATGACATAAGTGGACTGCGTGGTGTAGTGGCAAAGTGACGCCACATAAGAGACAAGGGGGTGACGCCACAAGGAAGGAAGGAGGTCCAAGGTTCAAGTCTTGGCTTTTGCATTTTGGTTTTCTTTTTACTTGGACCTTAGAATTTGGCTATAGATTTATATTTAGTTTTGCATGGTTAAGACACAAGAGGAGCTTGTGGCCAAGTGGTTACCGGCGTGGATTATGTTGCAATGGAGCCTGGGTTCGAATCTCATGACAAGCGATAGAGTATTTATTTTACGGATTGGACGGCAAGAGCTTCAGTTGAATTTAATCTCTACTGACGAGGGATCCCACATCGAAAAGGTACAAAGAAGGAAGGTGAAGAGCTAGCTATATAAAGAGCATTTTAGGAGGAGAGTTAACATACCTTGGTGGGTGTTTAGGCGCAGGAGTGGTCGCAATAGCGGCTTAACACCGCACTCCTATCGTGTGTAACTCTCTTTTACTCTAGTCAGAGCGGCGAATGCCAAAGTGCCGATCACGGCAATAGTAGTTACACGAGCGCATGAAAGCACGTGTGGGGCTTCACGCGATAGTTGAGGCCATCAAGAGTATTCTTGTGGGTTGGGGCTACTTGGTCGCGATGGGCTGAAGTGGGCCCAATGGGCCCGTGGGCCCAATTGAATAAATTGCATGATGATATAGTATATAGTGAAGTAGATTAGGTAGAACTTATATACGTGGCTAGATATATGTTAGGTGGGCCACACGAGCGTTCGGGCCCAAATGGGCCGGAATCTAGTTTTAAGCCCAATAGTCTGGTACGACCAGAAATGGTAGCTGAGTCGCTCTGGGCGACATTAGGCCTTCGAAAAGGTCATTGCAAGTGTGAAATTACCAAAATACCCCTAGTTTATGAAATTACCAAAATAGCCCTAGTTTACAAAATTACCAAAATACCCCTGGTTTATGAAATTACGAAAATAACCATGGTTTACAAAATTACCAAAATACACTCGATTTATAAAATTATCAAAATACCCTCGATTTGTAAAATTACTGAAATACCCTCGATTTGTTAAATTACCAAAATACCCTCGATTTGTAAATTTATCGAAATACCCTCAGGTTACAAAAGTCTTTCAAATACCTCGAGTTGTAAAATTATCGAAATACTCTAGTTTGTAAAATTATCAAAATACCCTAGCGATAAAATAATCGTTGTACTCTCGTGGTAGTATTAGCGTTGTATGTGTTAATTGTATGATTGATTATGGTTGAGATCGTTGCTTACATGGATTGGTAACGAGTAGAATTCTTGAACTACACCGTAGGGGTATTACAAAACGCCTTTGGTAGGTAAAATTACGGTTATACCTTTAGAGGTTGATTAGTTTGATTATGTCATATTTTTATTCTTATTATATGGTAATTCATTTCACACGTTATCTTTGATATATAATTTCCATACATGTCATAATCGCATACACGTAATTATTATGGTGATGAACATGGCATGAAAATGGGTATGATGAGAGGAGGGAAGGATGATTTAGACTGTCACAGTGGTTTTGACCACACGATTGGGTTGGCCCCATTTTCCTTATTATTTGTGACTAGTCTTAGTGGTTTTGACCACCAAATGGTTTTGACCACACGGATATTATTTGTGACTACGGTCACCAAAGTGGTTTTGCCCACATGGATTATTGTGACTCGTCCCGGTGGTTTGGTGCCACGTGGGTTGGCCTCACATGTTGATTACGGGATTGTCATCGATGGTTTTGACCACACGGTGGGTTGGCCCCACCATATGATTTGTGACTACGGTCACCAAAGTGGTTTTGACCACACTTATATGATTTGTGACTACGGTCACGTGGTTTTGACCACGGTGGTTTTGACCACACGGGGTAGACACAGGAGTTCGGTTGGTTAGGTTGGGTTTGCATGATTTGCATATTGACATATCAAATGTGTAAGTGCCTTGTTATTATCGGGATGGGGATTTACACACTGAGTGTCGGTGACTCACCCCTTTCCCTTACATTTGTAGATGAGGCATAGATCGCGGATGTGGAGCCGGGGTGGACTCGAGGTGGCCATGCACTATGTTTTGAATTTTATTTCAATTACTATTTTGGGTTAATTTACTTTTAAATTTGGTTTTGTTATGTAATAAGGCATTGGGTATTTTATTTGGTTTCAACTTTCAATTTGGTTTCGCTATTATTAAATGATCAATATGGGATTTTCCTAAAATGATAATAAACTATTTCTTATTCAAAATTACTTAAACTCGATTTCACATAAAAACTATAAAGAATACGAGCTTTTTAACTAACATACGCTTTTAGACATTCCTTTCATGTGACATGCCGATCCTAAGTAACGCTTAGGCCGGGTTTGGGGTGTTACAAAGAATGATCTATACCAAATTCAACTGGCAGATCGGAGGCAATCCTAGTAATTCTTCAAGAAACACATCAGAAACTCATAGACAACCGGCATTGATTCAACTTTCTTTCGTACACTTTGAATCAATTACATAGGCAAAATAAGCTTCAGAACCCTTTTCATATAATTCTAAGCTTTCATCACTAATATCATAGCAGTAACCCACCAAATCATTAGACTCAATACTTAACTATTTCACCATTCGGGCATCTCAAATCAATAGTCTTTCTTTTGCGCTCACAATAGCATCATGCAATGTTAACCGATTCATACCCAAAATTATATCAAACTCATCAAACGGTAATAGCATAAGATCGGCAGGAAAATAGATATCTTGAAACATCAATGGACAGCTTCTTGCATACTTTGTCAACCGTAACACTTTTACCTAAAGGGTTCAAAACTTTTATAACAAATTCATAAACTCTACAAGCAAAGTCTTCATCAGATACTAACTTCATGCCTATATACGAATGAGTAGAACTGTGGCGTATCAATGCAATCACAAAAGTATCATAAAGAGTAAATGTACCGTTATAACATCTGGAGATGAAGCTTCCTCACGAGCTCGGATGGCATACGCTCTGGTAGGCGCTCTAGCTTTGGATCTTGCAACCGTGCCTCTCATAGATCTCTGACTACCACTGATATTTCTTGCATTTCGAGAAGGTATACCTCACTAAACCATTCTCAAATCTTATATTCTAAACAATTTCTTACTCAACTGACTCCGGGCAATCACGGATGAAATGATATAACGATCCACATTTGAAACAGGCTCGATCATTGAATCTACAACAACCCAGATTTCTTTTACCATAATGCTTACATTCGTGTCACTCGGATCGGACATTCCAACACTTGCCATTGAAGTCGTAGGAGCTTTAGTATTTGATCGTGATCTAGTTTCTATCTCTGATTTGAAAATCCTACATTAGTTTTGGGATGCCTATGCTCATCTCTGAATTTCTTTGAAGCAGACTGAAATGATTTGCTCAGAAATCTCTTTCTCACATATCTGGATTCCTACTCAACTTTTCTTTTATCTTTCCCGAGTGCTTCAGCTTTCCACGCTCGTTCAACAAGCACAACAAACTCTTTTATTTCCAGAATTTTGACTAACAAACGGATGTCTTCATTGAGACCATCTTCAAACCTCTTACACATTATTGCTTCTGATGATACACATTCTCGAGCATACTGACTTAGCCTTATGTACTCTCATTTGTATTCAGTGACAAACATGCGGCCCTGTTTCAATTCAAGGAATTCCTTCTATTTTTGGTCAATAAACCTCTGACTAATGTATTTCTTCTCGAACTCAATCTAAAAGAAATCCCATGTGACCCACTCTTTCGGAACAACAGAAATCAAAGTCTTCCACCACTGATAAGCATATCTCGTAACAAAGATACAACACATTTAATAATTTCTTCCGGAGTCAAAGACATCTCATTGAATACTTGGATAGTGTTTTCTAACCAACACTCGGCTTTTTCAGCATCATCGTCATTAGTAGCCCTAAACTCTTCAGCCCCATACTTATGGATTTTGTAGACCGGAGGCTTATTCAACATATTCAGATTCATAGTCGGAGGCATAGTAGATGTCTGAGGGAGATTAGGCGGGGGCGGAGGTTGTGAAATAGTTGGATTATTTCTCACAAATTGAGTGAACCACTCACTCATCATTTAGAAGAAAGTTTGTTTAGCTTCTCCCTCTTGGCTGCTCATAGCCAGTCTCGATTTAGATGGCGCTGTTCCTTGAACAAGAGCAGGGGCATTACTTTCTACATTGTCCGCTACGACTCTTTTGGGATCCATTACTATACGATAAACATGTTTTACACGTCAGGATTCATCACACTATCACAGTTTAGATATACGGCATGTATAGCTAGACTCTCAAATGCTACGTAAGTCCGAGAATTGGCTAAACCATAGCTTTGATACCAACCAAATGTAACACCCTTAACCCGTATTTGTTGCCTGATTAGGGTTAAAAGGCATTACTAGACAATCTAAAACTTTTACATACATTTCATAACATAATATGTCAAATCAAATCAAAGTGTCCCTTAAATAGGTACGAGACCTTAAACATGCTTTAGAATAGGGCTAGGACTAAACTGAACACATACAAAAATTCTCAAAAATTTAAATTATTTTCTAAGTGTCAGAGGTCACACGCTCGTGTGGGCAGGCCGTGTGCCTCCCACGCCTCAGACATGCCCGTGTGTCTAGGCCGTGCCAAAATAGGGCATACTTACTGACTTGTCCACACGGTCATGGACACCCCCGTATGCCTCACCCATGGTCGATCCTCACTTGCACCACACGGCCAGTCACACTCCCGTGTGTCGAGCCCATGGTCGATCCTAACTTGTTTTGAATTACAACCATGAGGGACTTGGTCAAGCCACACGCCCGTGTGCTCAACTGTGTAGGCAAATATAGGCCATTATCAAGGCCAAATTGCCACCCACACCTAAGCCATTCTCACCTGCACATACAAGCATAATTCTTAACACAATAGGCAACCAAAAACACACCAAATGATCATAATATCATCCCAATTCAATCTCATTTCTAACATACCATCTTGTATACAAACTAACCTAACCAATTCACAATTAAACCAAGTATGATACATCCATATCTTACCATTCATATAACCATTTCATTTGCCAACAAGCCATACCAAAAGATGCATCATATACCATATTTACTCATGCATATTATCAACATTTATCTAGCCACATCTCATGGCTATTTATACACATTTCAAACATATACCTAAACGACTAGCCTATACAAGCCATATTTAGCTATTTACACATTCAAAAGTACCAAAGTTGAGATTGATAGTGTGGTGATGATCCTCGACGGTCCTCGAGCCTCTCATAGCTTTAATGATTTATAAAATAGAACAAACACACACAAAGTAAGCTTTTCAAAAGATTAGTAAGCCATATACAATTAAACTTAACATAGATCATTCATAAGCATAGCTATTTGAATTCATTAACGATCCTAAATTCAAGCACATATATAAATTCATTAGCTCACTTGATTTACCATTGCTTACCAATTCATCACATCTCAAATATCTCATTTGATCATATCTCAAACATACATAATCTCAAATGTTCATTTGTATTATTGCACATACATACTCACCTTTCATTCTTATACAAAGCATATATATCAACGTACCTAAAACGAATGTACAATTCACATATTCATTCATTTCTCAAACTTGCCCGTTGAACCGCTCGAAACTAAATAGGATATTCAGAGTGCTCGGAATAGTCGTACAATGCCAACATCCTAGACGTGGTCTTACATGTAACCGATATCGATGCCACTTTCCTGCATGTGGTCTTACATGAATCAATAAGATGCCAATGTCCCGCATATGGTCTTACACGTAAATCTCATATCGATGCCAATGTCCCACGTTGTCTTACACAAAATCTCAAATTAATTCCAATGTCCCAAACGTGGTCTTATATGATATCGAATATCGGACACCTATGTCATGACATACGTAATTCCTATCTATTCCTAGGTTCATACGAGACTTCTCGAATATTGTCTATTTCTCGATACTTTCTCAGAATCCATATATTCATCATTTCATACACATTCATCACAATGTAATCTCATATGAATATACATAATTTAATACAAACACATTTATTTGTATATAGACTTACCTCGGATTCAGATATTCAATCGGATTCGGTTATTCGACTACTTTCGCTTTCCTACGATGTAAGTCCATTTTCTTTGGTTCTTGATCTATACAAATTCAAATTTAATCTATTTGTTCATCAACTCATTCAATTCAATCCAAAAACACATATTTAGGGCAATTTGTAATTTAGCCCTCACATTTTCACATTTGGACAATTTAGTCCCTATTTCACAAAATCTCAAAATACACCAAATTTGATTATACTCATGCTTGGCTAAATACATATTATGATCATATCAATCCATACATTTCATTTATTTCACAATTTAGTCCCTCAAAATTTCATTTTCTCAATTTAATCCAAAATACTCAAAATCACCAAAAACTTAAAGACAAACTATGTTAATCAAACATATATCTTTCATAATTCACCATCAAACATCATAAAACACATGAGTTCATCAAAGGCTCATCTCAAAAACATCATCAATTATCAAAATTAAGACATGGGTTTTGTAGTGAACGAAGCAACTTTTGTAAAAACATAGAAATTATCGAAAACCGATTAAAAACATACATTGAATTTGAATCAAAAGCTAGTCGAATACCCTAGCTAAATTTTCTTTTCTTCTTATTTGATGTTTCGGCCAAAGGATGAATGAAAATGGCTTATTTTCATGCTTTTATTTTATCATAATTTCTTTAATAAACAATTTCCAATTTTAACCTTTAATACTAAATACATATAACATATCATATAAGGTCATTTTTTACCATGTCCATCCACTTACTTGTAAAGTGGCTTAATTGCCTCATAAGGCCTCCTCTTTTTAAAGTCACATCAATTTAGCCATTAATCAAAAGAATGCTACTTTTGCAACTTATGCAATTTAATCCTTTTGTCAGATTAAGCACACAAACAGAAAAATTTTTATACCAAACTTTTACACATGCTAATTCCCTCATCATAGGCAAGGAAAATAATATTAAAATATTATTCTAACTCAAATTTGTGGTCTCAAAACCACTATTTTGACTAAGGTCTAAATCAGACTATTACACTCTGCCTGTGTGCTCAATTCTGGACATTTTGTTTTACAATAATTAAGGTACAGGGAACACACGACTGAAACACATGCCCGTAAATGATAATACATTTGGCCACATTGTAAATGACACATATAACAAAATGACCAAGTCCTTATACATGCCATACATTCAAAATGCCAAGATTATCAAATATCCAAAATAAGAGTTTGATAGTGTGATCCGAATCTCCGACGATCTCCAATTCTGAGTTAGCTTGGCGACACTATAGAAACATGGAAAATAAACAGAGTAAGCTATATATCTTAGTAAATTCGTATGCAAGAAATAAACAACCCCACCATACATTTAACATTCAAATAACATAACATAATTAAATGTGTACCTACCATAGTTTCATAATCACAATTTATCCCATCACAAAACTTACCTCATATTCATCATTTCACACATTTAATAAGCATAAGCTTTTCATACATACCTGAGCCATCACAAAATGAATGTACACATACTTTCATCTTTGACATACCCGTGAACCACTCGGGAAACTTTGCACACTAAGTGCCACATATGTAGCCAAAGCAAGTCTCATATCACATAATTGCTCACTCGAGCTATTGACGTGCTTACTCACATAAGCTATCAGTCAAGATGTAGCTACAGTCTGTTGCTCACACAAGTCATCAAGTATCCGCGACATATCTTGCAGATACTTAGCCACCCAGTAGGATGTACGAGACCAAAGACCGGATCACATAATCACATAACACATAATGACCCTAGTGACATGTCACTTGTATCCTAACCTATTCTTAAGGTTCAAATGGGATTTCTTGCCTATCGATTCATCTTGGACTCGTCAGAGGATTATACTCATTCAAAATCAAATATACAATTTATGCAATATTAAAGTATTTAGAGACAATTATTCTAAAGCTTATTTTTAACAAACGAACTTACCTCAGATAAAATGGCTAATAGTTCGATTTAGTCCACGACTTTGTTCTTTCCCCGATCTAGGTCAGAACCTCTTCTTTCTTGATCTATAATATCAAATTTAACTTATTCAATTATCACATTTTTCAATTTAATCCCAAAAAACCTTATGGTAAAATTACATTTTTGCCCTTAACTTTTAAACTTTTTATATTTTAGTCCTTAGGCTCGTAAAATGAAATATAGTCAATTTTTCAAAACCCAGGCCTAGCCGAATCTTTTTCATGCTCATAACAGCCCACATTTTTTATTTATTCACATCTTTACACTCATTTTACAACTTTTACAAATAAGTCATTTTTAGGTATTTTCATCAAAAATCACTAAGTAAAAGTTGTTTATCTAACATCAAACATACATAATCAACCATTAGACATCAAAATACACAAATATCTAATATGGGTAAAATTTTAGACTTTGATTTTCTTTCAAATTAGTCCTTGAAATAGCTAGATTAGGTTGCAAGGATATTAAAAACGTAAAAATAATTAAAAATAGGGTTAGGACTGACTTACAATCGAGCTTGAAAGTGACCAAAACCCTAGCTATGTATTCCTTCAAATTTTCAGCAAAAGAGGGACTAATTTGAGAAGATGGACACTTTTATTTTAGTTTAATTTGTCTTTATTTACTAGATTACCAAAATGCCCTTCACCTAAACTTTGAAATTTTTCACTAACCATGCCCATTTTTGTCCATACTAAAGCATAATGGTCTAATTACCATCTAAGGACCTCTAATTTAAAATTTCATAGCAATTAGACACCTCTAGGTTCTAGAACACATATTTCACACTTTTAGCAATTTAGTCCTTTTAACTAAATTGAATTCCCAAACGTCAAAATTTTCATGAAATCATTCCATAAAACTATAGACCATAAAAATATAATAAAAATAAATTTTACTGCATTGGATTTATGGTCCCAAAACCACTATTCTGACTAGGCCAAAAATTGGGTTTTTACAACTTTCCCCCATAGGGATTTTCGTCCCTAAAAATCTTACCAGAAAAGAGGTTTGGGTACTGTTTTTCTCATAGCTTCCTATGGTTCCCACATAGCCTCTTCGACGCCGTGTCATTGCCACAAAACTTTAACTAGGGCTATGCTTTTATTTCTCAACTGTTTGACTTCCCGAGCCAAAATCTTGATCGGTTCTCCACTATAAGTCATATCAGGTCGAATCTCAACCTCTATCGGTGAAATTATGTTTGAAGGATCTAATCAATAACGACACAACATAGACACATGAAACACATTGTGGATCCTTTCTAACTCTGTTGGTAAAACAAACTGATATGCTACCAGTCCTATTCTTTCAATAACTTCATACGGACCAATAAAGGGCGACTCAGTTTACCCTTGCGGCCGAATCTATGGATTTTCTTCCCCGGAGACACTTTCAGAAATACCTTATCACTGACTTGAAATGCAATCTCCTTTCATTTTAGATCCGCGTACGATTTTTGTCTATCCGAAGCTACTTTAAAACAATCACAAATTACTTTTACATTTTTGAAACACCCCAAACCCTACCAAAAAGCCCTAATCAATTTGATATGTTCCTCGAATAAAACTTTAGCAATTTCTCATTTTGTTTAAGAAAACTTGATGAATTTGTATAAAGCAGATTAGCTTAATATTTAGATTAAAATCAAATTTAAATAAATTTGTATCTTCTTAAAACATTATTTTTAAGAGAAATTTATAAGTTAAAAGAAAACCAAATTTTATGAAAATTTTAAACCAAATTTTATGAAAAATTTTTACTTATTATTGTAAAACATATATATATTAGTGTCAAAAACAGTTTAAATTATTTATCGAAAACCATTTAGTTATTTAATTAAATATTGTTCATGGCGTAATAAAAATTCAAACGTAAAAATTAAAACAGTTCATAGTGGCCTTATTACAAAAATAGCAAAACCCATAATAAATTCTAAGTAATAAAAATACGCTTAATAAGTTTAATTCGGAGAAACTCCGAAATACTTTGTTGAGCAATGGCCACCACGTAGTCCTCGCTGACCCGATCCATCACGCTAAGAGTCATCTGAAAAATTATGCCACAAAGGGGTGAGTCATAAACTCAATGTGTAACAAAAACACTAAAAGCCCAATTGATCATGACCTTTAAGCCCATTTAATAACACATATAGCCATAAGCCCAATTAAGTCATATTTAGCCATAAGCCCATTTTTATAGCAAATCAAATAAAAATCATTTAGAAATCACATGGATATATATAATGAAATGCAAACCCGGGCCCACCTAAATATCCATCCGCTACACACCACCCGCATTCAACCAATCACACCGTGGGATTACTAAATTGACCTCCATCCGCTACACACCATGGAAGGCGATTGTGCATCAACATGCACATCGCCTTATAATTTTGTGGCAAGGCCACCAGATAATTGTGACCAAGTCACGGATTCAAATATGTGACCAAAGTCACCAGATTCACATATGTAAATCAAGTCACCGGATTAAAATATGTGACCGAAGTCACCGGATTATGTGGTAAAAACCACCGGAACACTTCCCCTTATCAATAACACCCATATGCCCATGCACATACATATTATTTAGTTTTCATGCCATTTACCCCAAAATCATAGCAAAATCATACTTATTTCACATTTAGGCATATAGCAAAATTAGCGAAGTATTAGGGGTAAACATACCTGAATATCGCATACCACTAAATGGTACCCACAATCATTATCAAATATATTTTCATATAAATCTTATTTGTTTTAGATCTATGAGGAATTTAGTATAATGTTACACACCTTATGGCGGTGAGAATGATACCTTCCCACTCGTCAACACCTAGTTAATTATCACACTTGATTAGAACACACTAATACTTATAATATACACTATTGATGAGAGATCTAAATCCTTACCTCTAATCTCGGACAACCGTTATATGTGGTTTCTCTCGATAGATGGATCAAAACCCGATGACAACCCACTAACAAAAAGTGGCTCGTGTACGCATCGACTTCAAATAACCGATCTTCGTTAGCAGAGGGTCCACAACCGGTGGAAAATCTCGCATCCCGAGACATGCCCTTGGTTTGAAGTTTGAGGGTATTCTGAGCCTCCCTCTTCTAAACACTCCTTACCGCTCTTTTCAAACCTATCTTGTTCGTCCGAACTCTCCCTAAAATAAAGTCAATTAGTAATCTATCTAAAAGAAACGATATAACCGAAAATGATAATTATTACCTTGGTTGATTCTGAATGATCTCTCCTAAAAACGTTGGCTACCAAAAAGAATCCTTAAAATCCCCTTCAAAGATTCGGCCTAGGAGAAAATGTAAGAATTAGGTTTCTAATTCGGCTATTCTAAAAGAAAATAATGAGAACAATAGATAAAAATCCTTACTTGACTATTTGGAGATTCGGCCTTATTGATTTAGAAGAAAAAAATGATGATTTCGGCTTGGACAAAATGAGAAGAGAAAAGATAGTGTTTTTGGCTATGGTGGTTTCGGTTTTCAATAAAGGAGAAGAAAGAAAAAGATGAAAATGGAAGATGATTCGGTTTTAACAAAAGAGAAGAAAAAGAATGGTGGTTTTGGTTATGATAGATGATGGTTTCAGTTGAGAGAAAGAAGAAGAAAGAGAAAAAGAGAAAATAAAAGATTAAAAGAAGAAGAAGATGATGATGATGATGATTTTCAAAAGAAAAGAGATGAGTTTAGAAACTTATGTGCATTCGCCATGAAGGAAAAAGTGAAGAAAAGGTCTTTGAAACTTTGGTACTTTCGGTTACACAAAGAGAAGAGAAAGATGTTATGTTTTGGAGAATAGGAACTAAAAAGACTACTCAAAACCGAAATGGTAAAGTATCAAATGACTAAAAGAAAAGAAAAGGTTTCTCTTTTGTGTAATATGCAATCGGTTAAGAAACAAGGTTTGGAGAGAAAAGAAATGATGCACAAATTGGTTAAAGTTTTGGCCAACTTACACCCCTAAGGCTAATGCAAAAATTCGGCCAACCCTTGCCAACATGATCCCCTTTTTCCTCCTCATTTCTTCCCCATCAAATCCCTTGATTCTATCACAATTAAACCATCCCCCTTAGCCCCTTATGCCGTCTAGGTTCATGGTCAAATGACCATGAAAATGCTTCCAAAACATCCTCCCCTCTTCAAGCCCTTTGTCCCCCTATCTTACCATAACTTCATGATTCCATACCATAACTCCTAACTTGCCTTTTTCCTAAAGTCTACTAACCAAAATAAAAATATGTCCATCCATTCTAGATAAGCTTGACGGACACTATAGGAAAGAAATCAAAATTAAAATTCTTCCACTTGCTAGCTAGGGATTCAACCTCTCCCTCATGCATTCACCCATGCGCCATTACCACATTGCCAATTGACTTATTATGCTTAAAATCTCTTGCCAATATTTCTTAAAGCCTATCTTGCTTAGCTCCATCTTAAATATTAAAATTTAATATTTCTTTAAGCATTCACTTACAAATTGAAGTTCCTAAAACTTCCAAAACACACTCAATTATACTTAGGCATGCAACAACATTCAATTAAGTAAAAATGCATAACCCCTTTATTCAGGATGTTACAATTTTCTTCGATTTCTCTAATCAAATCAAACTTGTGAATCGTCTCATCGAGCTCATCCAAAGACAACAGATTCGACACTTGCAGCCATACAATGCCTCATACGGTGCCATATTTGTACTCGACTAAAAACTATTTTTATAAGAAAATTTGACTAAAGGTAGATATTTTTACCAACTACCTTCGAACTCTAAAACACGATAGAAAAGCATATCTTCAAGAACCTGTAACACCCTAAACCCAGCCTAAATGACACTACCAAATCTGGTATGTCACAGGGAAAAGTTGTTTAAATGAAATTTGGAATTTTAAAGAAACATCGCCATTGTGAAAACTTTTCATTTTGTGTTTCTGTCTTGAAAATAATATTTACCATAAGAGTATCCCACCCACTCCTATTTAAAAGAACTATTAGTTGAAATCGGGTTTCATGGTACGAAGACCAAAAACTAGTGGCATTCCGAATCGTGATGTTTTGAAATCAGTGTTTGTAGGTTTAAGAAAAATTTTCAAATTTAGCAATTTAATTGCTTGCCACCTTTATTAATACTTTAATAACTTATTGTTTATATTTCTATTTTAGAAAACTCCATATTCTAAGATCTCATAAAATATGTTATAACAGCATAAAATCCAAAACCAAAAGTAAAGATTAGGAGGCCTTATTACATAACAAAATCCCAATTAAAAACAAGTTTAAGTAAAGAAAATGAATTTACGAGAAAAATATTGCATGGCCACCTCAAGTCCCCTCGGTTCCAAATCCGCGATCTAAGGATTACCTGCAAAATTAAGCAGAGGGGTAAGTCACCGAGACTTAGTGTGTAAATCCCCTTATAACGTAATCTGGGCCTCAAGCCTACAAATGCCCATTGGGCCTTAGCCCACACAATATAACATATTAACATGTATGCAATGCAGCCCATCCCAACCTAGTTTTCCATCCTCTAGGTCTCCTAAATCAGCCAAACACCCGTGGCATCAAGCCACTATGGTCCCAGACCATTGTGGTCCCAGACCACTGTGGTCCTAGACCACTTGCGATAGAGTCACAAAATCTATAAACGTGGTGCCAACCCACTGTGGTCCCAGACCACTGTGACAATCTCTGATTAGTATATGTAGGGCTAACCCACTGTGGTCCCAGACCACTAAAACAAGTCAATGATAATCATATGTATACGTGGTTCCAAACCACCGTGGTCCCAGACCACTATGATAGAAGTCACTGAATCACACTTCCCTTGTCAATCATTTCCCAAGGCCCATGCAACATATTACCATACTGAGATGAATGCAGCATACTTTCAATGTACAACAGATAATTAATTCACACATACATATATTCGAAAGTAATCATCATAGCAGAACTTACTCGGCGTCTCCAACCTTACCCACAAGGGTATCTCGACTATGTATACAGTCGTTTTGGCTTTCAGCCATCACAGTTAATAACGCAGATTAATAAGTAAAGTGTGAACATTACACACCTGAGAACGCGTAAGACTAAACTCTATACGTCGACACTCTCACTAGTAGGGATAACTGCGATTTGTCTATCCCAAGCAGACGTCGGCTTTCTACCATAGCCCAGCAAAAATTCTCAAACCGCCGACACAGCACGTCTTTTAAATTTGGGAGTAGAGACCACAAGTCCGCTCCCCTCAGGCTCCTTAGACGCACCCTCCTTAGATCGGCTAGCACTCATATCCATGGTAAGAGTCTTGATCAGTACTTAAAGAAAAATGTGTGGTTAAGGCAACGAAAGGGACAAGGGAAATAGACAAACTAAAGTCAAGAAAATCTCCTTACCTCTAGAACCCGAATGGTATAGTAAGGTTCGGCAATCATTAGACCTTCAGGCTTCGGACCACAAACGTTCGGTTAAAGGAGTTTCTCAGAGTAACAGTTCCAAACGAGAGAAGAAGAAAATGAAAAGAGGGTTAGGCAAAATCTAAAGACCAAGAAAAATAGCCAGTCGGCTATGGCCACATAAAACTGAGAGAAAAGAAAAAAAAGGGACAAAAGGGTCTCTCCTTACCTTAACCAACAGAACCCGATTGAAGAGACTTCCTGCGGCCAAGGATTCCTAGCACCTTGCTTACGATGTTTGGCTAACAAAAGAACGTGTAAGAATCGATTAGTGTGATGTCAAAGGAGATTCGGCTATGGTGAGAATGTGTAGAAACAGAACACTCAAGAGAAGGAAGTATGTTTCAGCTAGAGAAAATAGAAGTAGAGGGGAAGAGAAGAAAAGAGGGTTTCAGCTATAAGAATAAAGCAAGAAGAAATAAGATAAAAAGAAAGCAAATGAGTAGGCTAAGGTTCAGCTATGGTGGAAAGAGTGTAGAACAAAAAGAAGAGATAAAATTTGAATGGGAAGTGAAGATAGTGAGGAAAGATTTGGCTAATAGCAAGCAAAATAGTTCGGTTGTGGAGGAGAAGATGTTCAATAAGAGATAGAAGAGAGGTTCAGCTATTGCTTGTTGAAATAGAAAAGGATATGCAAAAGAGAAAAGGGAAAAAGGGTGGTGGATTCAGCACAAATATATGGAAGAGGAGGAAATTGCTTTGTTAGCTAACAAGGTGTTTGCCAAAAATGAAGAAAAAGAACAATCATGTACCTCAAAATTTCGGTTTCTACTACATCCCAAAATGGCATAAATAACACTCTACTAACCTCTTATGACTGAATGTACCAAGATAAAAAGCCTAAGACTAATCAAAAATTTTGGCACACCCTTAAGCATCTAAACCGAAACGCCCCTCAACCAAGACCCCACATTCGGCCAACACCTTCACCCCACCAAACCCCTTGATTCTCTTCCTGATTTGCTTCTTGCTTCACTCTCCATCCACCATTCGAACTTGTTGACCCATTCAAACTCCACAAGCACCTCTCCTCCACTCATTCAAATGCATTTGACTTATTCAACACCCACCTTTGAAGATTCCAAGCCGAATGCCAACACTCCACCCTCTTGAGCACAAAAAAATAAAGCTCCCAGATGCTGCTGACGAGACTCAAACTCCTTCCCCATTTTGCTCCCTTGTGATGCCACTCCCTTGCTCCTTAAGTGGCGTCACTTGCCACTCTACTACACTCCATTTTGTGTCAACAAACACGTGAAAATATTCTTAAGGCCTGCCTCAACTAGCTCTCCTCCCTAAAGTGCCCAAAAAGTAAAATTTTACCAAGGCTCTGGCTTGACCCTGAGCCTCCCCAGGACCCCCAAACACACCAAAATAACATACTTAACGATCCAAACACAAGAAATAGTGCAAGATGCGAACCCCTAATTCTAGGATGTTATAGAACACGAATCATTATCTCAGATTGGCCATCGGTTTGCAGATGAAATGTGGTACTAAAGTTTAACTTTGTACCTAAATCTTCTTGCAACTTTTCCAAAATCGAGACGTAAATCTCGGATCTCTATCCCAAATAATAGAAATAGGCACTCTATGCAATCTAACAATTTTAGTAACATATAATTCAGCTAGCTTTTCAAGTGAATAGTCGGTATGTACTGGAATAATATGAGCTGATTTAATCAATCTATCAACCACAACCCATACAACATCTTTCTTTTTTGGAGTCAAAGGCAAACCCGTTACGAAATCCATCGTAATTCTGTCCTATTTCCACTCGGGTACCATCACTAGATGAAGTAAACCCGAAGGTACCTGGTGTTCAACTTTTACTTACTCACAAATGAAACATTTTGATATAAATTTAAAGTTATCTCGTTTCATACCTGACCACCAATACAGTTTCTTCAAATCATTATACATCTCCGTACTTCCCGGATGAATAGACAGACAACCATTATGTGCCTCATGAAGAATTTTTTGAATAATCTTATCATTTTTTGGTACACATACTCTATCTCGAAACATTAAGAAATCATCAAAACCGATCCAAAAGTCTAAATCACTACTCGATTCACACAGAGCTCTTTTGGCTTGCAATTCACTATCACTTTTTGAGCTTCACAAATTTGCTGAAAAACACCGGTCTAGCTCTCAACTCAGCTAGAATCGAACCATTATCAGATAAAGTCAACCTCGTACTCATAACTCTCGAGGAAAACAAGGACTTTATGCTCAAAGCATCTGCGACTACGTTCGCCTTTCTGGGATGGTAGTCAATCACTAGCTCATAATCTTTTAGTAGCTCAAGCCATCTCCGTTGTCGCAAATTCAAATCCTTCTGAGTCATCAAATACTTTAAACTTTTATGATCCAAAAAGACATGACATTTTTCACCATACAAATGATCTCTCCAAATCTCTAAAGCAAATATTATGGCAGCCAACTCTAGATCGTGCGTCGGATAATTCTTCTCATGTAGTTTCAACTGTCTCGAGGAATAGGCTATCACTTTGCCCTCTTACATCAATACACATCCTAATCCATTCAATGGCACATCGCTATAAATCACAAACTCTTTTCTCGGTTCAGTTGCACTAAAATCACAAGATCACCAATAATGCTTTCAACTTCTCAAAACTTTCTTGACATTTTTTGACCATTCAAACTTAACATCTTTTGCAAAGACTTAGTCATAGGAGTAGCAATCATCAAAAACCCTTAAAAATTATCTATAATAATAGCTAAGCCCAAGAAGCTTCTAACCTCGATACATTTCTCGACGATTTTCAATCAACAATTGCCAAAATCTTACTCAGATCAACCCAGATACAATCTTCTGAAACAATATGTCCCAAAACACCCCAAACCCGACCTAGTCATTACTAATCGAATCTGACATGTCACATCGAAATGCGTTTGAAAATTAGGCTTGTCGATAAAAGTTTGTTACTAAATTTTATATCCTTTTCAAAATGTTGGGGTTGTAAAATCAAAACTTGTTATTCACTTATTGGTCATATCATTTATTAATCAGATTAAATATCGCGAAGCTTTCCCAAATGTAACCTTTAAAATTTGAAAATGCTTGATTTTCTTTAGAAACAATTATTATTTTGAAAACCCGTGTTTCCTAATGTAGCAAAGTTAACGTAAAAGGTTAAACCAAATAAAAGTTAAAACCTCAAATGGCCTTATTACATAAATACCTCCCAAAATAAATAACTTAAAAGAACCTATGTATAAATAAAATAGTTGTGAATGTGTGGCCACCTCCGAGTCCCTCGCACTCCAAATCCTCTACGGTTGGGGATTACCTATGCAGTTGAAAGAAAAGGGTGAGTTACGAGAACTCAGTGTGTAATCCTCTATCATGTAGTAATAGTTTGGGCCCAAGCCCTATTTAGTAACAGATCAGTCTGGGCTTTATCCCTATAGAGTAATAGAGCGGGTCTAAGCCCAAAGTCATAACAGTGCAGAACAGAGATGCAACCCAACCCAGTCTAGCCAACACACCACCCGTACCAACCAACACACCATGTAGGGACCAAGTTGACCCATCTAGCCAACACATCAATATCGTAGCATATCTGCTAATAATAACGCAGCAAAGCTGCTAATAACAGAAAACGTGGCCAAGCCACTAAAATCAAAATACGTGGCGAAGCCACTCGAACGGTAAAAAACATGGCAGAGCCACTAGTACAGTTGATCGCTCAAATTAGAGCTTTAAAATTTATAAAGAATATGATCAAACCTATAAACTAACTCTAACAACGATTATAGGCAAGTGTACCTATCGAACAGTATTATAACTTAGGCAAGACAGGATTGTCGAACCCAAAGGAACTAAAAGTACTAATACTTACTTTCTTTTTATTATTTAGCCTAAAATATGGAGTGATTGTTGATTTAATCTAGTTTAACGACTACTAAGCTAAAGACGCAAAGACAAAAAGAACGAATTGGGAAATAACTTGAAGAAAACTTAATTGATTACGATGATACCTTCAGAAAGAATCCACCAAGACTTCACTTGTTATTTAACACTGAACCATACGATTTATTCACTTAGCTTGATCAGTAAGACTCCCTAACGTATATTAAACACTCTCTCGAGGCGAATAACATCTAACCCTAGGTTAATTAGTGGAACTCTCGTTCTCTTATAATAACCCCCTAGAATAGTAGTAAATCGATCTATGGACTCTCATAATAAGTTTCACCCTAATCTAGCAAAATCTCGTCACCCTATCTCTAGCGCATACGATCAACTCGCTTAATTATGCTAGATCTACTTTTAAGCGAGGTCTATTCCTCCTCCACCTAAGCACATCGATTTGGATTACGCATGCACAATTAAGAACAAACTAAGTATTTATTATATAATTGAAATCAATAACAAGATTCATCTAGGTTTCATCTCCTTGGTGTATCTCAAGGGTTTAGTTCATAAAAAGAAAGAAAACATCTCAAGAGAAAAGATAAAACAAAACATAAGGAATCCCTAAACCCCTAGAGGAATTGAAGGAGAAATCCGCCATCTTGAGTGGAATTCTTGCTTCTTGAGATGGATCCACTAGCTATCTTTGAGTGATTCCCCCAAGTCTGACCTTTTTGGCTCGGCTCCTTGGCCTAGCTCACCACCCCCTTTCAGGATACACTTAGGGTGTTTATATAGACTTTAGAATGCTTTATTGGCCCCTAAGTGCCCTCATTTAAGTCTGCTTCTTACTCGGTATTTGAATGAGGGTTGGAAAGTGTTTCTTTGGCTCGAAGTATCCAAATCTGAGTGGAATTGCTCTCTCCCACGGCAGGGGCATGGCCTTGTCTTAGTTAATTGTCGAGGCACGGCCGTGTGGCTTGAAGTCCACGCTATATCGATTTCATTTACGGCCCAAATTGGCTTATTTTAAGCCAGTTTCTTATTCTTTTTGTCCGTGGGTGCTTTCCTAAGTATAAACATGAAAAGAAAGGATTAAGAGCACCTTTTTAAATAAATCTCGGACTAAATCATCCAAAATTATGTTAAATATGGGGTTGAAATATGTTACTTTTATAGTTTATCAAATACCCCTACACTTAAGCTTTTGCTTGTCCTCAAGCAAAATTCTCAACATTACAATTAAAACGAACCTTCCATAATTCACAATTCCTATCAACAATGCCTCATCATAATTCATAGATAATTTATCCATGGATAATTTTAACTCAAAAACTTTTAAAGATTCAAACAATTCTAAGTCATAAATTTATACATAAAAACAAAGGCGTCTCCCCTTATCTAAATAATTACCTTTAATTTAAAATCGATAAGGATTGACATCCTCACTAAAGTTCACTTAAAGCACTCGAAGTGTTTAAGGTTCAAGAGAAAGCACTCATAAGTCGAACCTGAAAAGTTCATCCCATAGGCTTGCCTGAAAATCAAATCTCTACCACTGTAATATGATATGATACACAAATCAAAAGGTCTTTAATAGGGCTGTAATGGGGCTTAGGTTAAAGGTGTGGATAAAGGCTGAATTAGAAGGTTAAAAATCGAGATTGACCTGATAAATTACCTACTAAGAATAATGAACTAGACATTAAATGATTGCTTTGAAACTAGTAATACTACTACTGATAATACTTCTAATACGAGCTCTTCTTCAACAATTGGAATTTAAACGCATAAGCTCCTTTAATCTATTACTTGAATATACTTTTGGTTTTTTTTTTAAAGAACAAACTAAGTAAATACATAATAAAGAAAGAACTTTATCAACTGAAATAAACTAATTCAGTAACTGATCAATTCAATTCTCGATAGACAGGTAGTCAAAAAGAATGGTGATAACAAATACAAAGGGTTTTGGGTTAATATTAAGCGGGTAATTCAATAAAAAGGGTTGTTAAGATCAACGGGGTTCACTAGGGGTTAATTATGTAGGTAAGCTTTTTATTGGAGTGAATGAGTTAAAACCTAGGTGCCTTTATCATCTCAGTATATCAAATCATTAATGTGGTCTCGACATGTATAATCAAGGTAAATTCTACAATAACAATTCAATATTGACACGCTCATAATCAATAAAGTGAGCATGAAAAGAATATATGCTCTATAAGGCTCAAAATCTCACAAAAATTATGGGTTTTTGATATCAATCCCTATAAATTTCAAACCTCAAAGTAATATTCAAATTTAGGTAGACAACCTAGAAGAAAAATTTTAATTTCTAAAAAATAGACTTATTATGCTTGATTCTCTAGTATCATACAGTGTAAATCATCAATGCACAATTAACTATGACTTACTCAAAAACATATCAATAAGAGTCATAAATCATTAGAAATTTCACCCTAATTGATAATATGAGAAAATTACTTAGTGACAAGACTAAAATTCAGGATTTTAGAATAATGGAAAAAGTTAGGTACTTTTACCCCCCCACACACTTAAGATGTACATTGCCCTCAATGTAAAAAGATAGGTAAACAATTATGTAATAAAAAGAGAAGGGGAGAAGTAACACTTCCTGAATTGTTGATAATTTCAGGAGTTGGCAGAGTTCGTGGTAGAAATTAGGTGGAGGAGGCGGTGGTGGAGTTTTCTATGGGCCTGGTGGTGTGTCTACCGATGATCTTTGTGCTAGATAAAGAAATTGGGTAGCCTGCAAAGATATAGCCAAGAAATCTAAAGAAATATTAATGTTATACTAAGATTATAATTAAAGACAAAAAAAATAAAGAGAAAGAGACTAAGAAGAAAACTGAAATTGAAAGAAAAGACTAATGGACTAAGGAGTCCTTATTGTTGGATGGTTCGCGAGGTGGGTATGACCTCTAAGGCTATTGTGCATGATTGCCAAGTAGCCTTTAGAACCAAAAACCAAGAAACTAAGAGAAATTAAAATATATTAAGCAGAAGAGAATTATAGATAAGTACGATAAAGGGGAAAACAAACATAAGGAAAAATTTAAATGGTCTAAAAGACCCTTGGCTTGGTGTTTGGATGAAGCGGCCGGCATGAACTTATGTGTTGGGGTCTCATTTGAGGAGACAATGCTTGCCTTCTTACGCTTCTTCGACATGATTGTAGTGTAGCTCAAGAGTCTGGGCACCTTTTCTAAGGAAAGAAAGAAAAAGAAGGAAGAAAGAATGAGGGGAGAAGGAGAAGGGTGTGGGGTTTAAATCGATTTCAATTTCGCATGTTCCCACGCCCATGGACTGAGGGTGTGTTGAATTATACGGCCGCATCGCACACCCGCCGTGTCTAGGCGTGTTTGCTCACCCACGCCCATTTTCCAGATGCCACGCCCGTTCCTAATAAAGCAGTGTGTTGGCACGATAGGGAAGCATGGGCATGTTTATCCCGTGCCTGGTAAGTCAGTAGCTTTACACGGTGGTGGAGCATGGCCGTGCCAATCTATTGGTGCTCGTGGTGGAGTGGTTTGATCCGTGATGTCTAAAAGTGGTTAGGATTTGATTCACACGGCTTTTGCTATATCAGTACAGGGATTTTAGTGGTCCACACGGCCGCAGACACGATCGTGTGTAAGGTCGGGTATTTTAGAAATCTGCACTTTTTGGTTAAGCTACAAAGAGAAAGAGAAAGAGAAGAAAATAAAATGAAAAAAAATGTAAAAAGAAGTAAGGTTAGTGGTCGGGTTGCCTCCCGAGAAGCGCTTGTTTATAGTCTTAAGCTAGACTTTTCCTTGTACTGAATCAGGGAGGTTTAAAGGTTTGAATATCATCCCTCTTGCTTAAAGTTCTATTTTCTTGGCAAAGTTGAAGTTGAGAAGCATTTACCTCAAAAGTGTTGAATGTTAGGTTGCTTCCCTCGACTATTTCGGGTGGGAAGATATAATGTACCTTAAGAAGGGTTTCTCCCTTTTCCTCTAGGCCTGTTGTGATGATGTGCGGATCTGCTTTGTCTAATAGTACCTGGTCTCCTATTTTAAAGTGATTGGATGTTCCTACGAGCTCTTCTGGTGGTTCCTCTGGTTTTACTTCGTGCGGTTCCGGTTCTTCTTTGTCGATTTGGAATCTATGATTCGGCTTAAGGTTGTGTTTTTGCGGTGTTTCCTGCAATAAAGATTGAATAATTTGATTATCATCTGTATTGACTTTCTTACCTTCATTAATTTTTGTCCTGGCCGATTCAAGAGCTTGAAGATTGATTGATTCGTCACATACACAAAGTATGAGTTCTCCTGTGGCAACATCAATTTTAGTCTTGGCAATTGCTAGAAAAGGTCTTCCTAAAATTAAAGGGATCGTATTATCCTCATCCATATCTAAGACAACAAAAGTACAGGGAAAACAAATTTATCGATTTTGACAATAACATATTCGATAATGCCCCTAGGAATTCTAACAGTTTTATCAGCTAATTGTATACTCAACATAGTTTGTTTGGGCTTCCTTAGACCTAGTCATTTAAATAATGTGCAAGGCATGACATTTATGCTTGCCCCTAAATCAGCTAACACATTATCAATAGCTAAACTACCAATTAAACATGGAATTGGAAAACTCCCTGGATCTTTTAGTTTTCATGGTAGTCTATTCTGCAACAATGCTGAGCATGCTGCGTTCAATTCTCCATGATGCTCTTCGTCTAATTTGGGTTTGTTAGTCAAGAGTTATTTTAAAAATTTCCTCCAGTCTGGCATCTGAAAAAGAGCTTCGAGAAGAGGTAAGTTAATATGTATTTTCTTTAAGAGTTTAAGAAACTTACCAAACTGTTCCTCTAAATCGTCTCTTTTCATCGCTTCGAATAAGGTATGCAAGGTTGGTACTCTTTGATTATTGGTTTTGACTTTTCTTGTATTACCTTTATCTTACCTTTGTCTTCCTTGTTTTCTTGTATTGGATTGAGTTCATCTAACCCCTTACTGTCATGAGTTGAGATGGCTTGGATTTGCTCCTTCGGGTTAATCTCTTTGTTACTTGGCAGACATCCTTGCGGTCGTTCTGACATCACCTTTGCATGTTGTTCGATTGCATTAGTGGCTTCCTTGACTGACTTAGTAAGTTTCTCGATTCGGCTGTCATTGCTTTTAATTGTTTTCTCAGTTTCTTGGAAGCGATTTTCTGTGTTTGCCATGAATTTTGTCAGCATCTCTTCGAGGTTTGGCTTCTTCTCTTGCGGGTATGGCTGATTTTGGAAATTTGGAGGAGGTTGTTGTCTTTGATTTCCTTGAAATACTTGGCCTCCCCATGAAAAATTTGGGTGGTTCCTCCAACCTAGATTATAGTTGTTACTATAAGGATTATTATTTGATCTGAAATTATTACCTATATAGCTCATCTGTTCGTTCTCTGCGTCCGGTTGGTAGGGTGGGTACTCAGGATTCGCCACAGTTCCACTTGAGTTGCGCTGCATGACTGGATGTACCTGCAAAGAACACAAACTATCAAGCTTTTTATTCATCATCTCTACCTATTTTGATAGCATGGTCACTGCATCGAGGTTGTAAACTCTGGCTGATTTTGTCAGTTTTGTCCTTGTAACTTGCCACTGATAGTTATTCAGTGACATCTCTTCAATGAACTCGTAGGCTACTTCAGGAGTTCTGTTGTTCAGGGTTCCATCGGTGGCTGAATTGATTAGTTGCCTCGTTGAGGGATTTACACCATTATAGAAAGTTTGGACTTGTAACCACAAGGGTAGACCATGGTGTGGACACCTTCTCAAGAGATCCTTATATGTCTCCCATGCATCGTATAATGTCTCTAAATCCATTTGTACAAAAGAAGAGATATCATTCCGTAATTTAGCCGTTTTGGTCCGTGTAAAGTATTTTAATTAAAATTTTTCGATCATTTGATCCCATGTAGTAATTAACCCTCGTGGTAACGAGTACAACCACTGTTTGGCTTTATGAGTGTTCGGGTCTTCCTCCTGCAAACCGTCAAATTGAAAAAATTGTTGAATGATTTGTATTGTGTTAGGCTTTAATTCAAAATTATTAGCAGCTATAGCAGGCCTAACAATACTAGATTCAGCTCTTGTTCAATGAGGTTTAGCATAATCATACATAGTACGTGGAGCATTGATTTCTTCCACATCTCGTGGTGGGTTATTCTCGTCTATCCCTTCAGTAGGATTGGATTTGCCTTGTTGGTAATTTAGGGCTCACCTTATTTCTCTACGATTCCTTCGTGCCGTACCCTCAATATCACTATCGTATTCTAGAGGCCCTATTGGGTTCCTTCTAGTCATAAACTAGAGGTACCTACTAAGAAAAGAAAGAAAGTAAAATTTAGAAAAAATAATAAATAAATTACGCGAAATAAAACTAAAATTAAAGTGGAAAAAAATAGCTAAAGTAATAAAACTAGAGCTTTCTTAATATTTTAGTTCCCCGGCAACGGCGCCAAAAATATGATCCCTGAAATCAGCGCTTTAAAATTTATAAAGAATATGATCAAACCTGGAAACTAACTCTGACAACGATTATAGGCAAGTGTACCTATCGAACAGTAGTATAGCTTAGGCAAGACCGGATTGTCGAACCCAAAGGAACTAAAAGTACTAATACTTACTTTTTTTTTTATTATTTAGCCTAAAATACAGAGTGATTGGTTGATTTAATCTAGTTTAATGACTACTAAGCTAAAGATGCAAAGACAAAAAGAACGAATTGGGAAATAACTTGAAGAAAACTTAATTGATTACGACGATACCTTCAGGAAGAATCCACCTAAACTTCACTTGTTATTTAACACTGAACCATACGATTTATTCACTTGGCTTGATCCGTAAGACTCCCTAACGTATATTAAACCCTCTTTCAAGGTGAATAACGTCTAACCCTAGGTTAATTAGTGGAACTCTCGTTCTATTATAATACCCCCTAGAATAGCAGTAAATCAATCTATGGACTCCTATACTAGGTTTCACCATAATCCGAAAAAATCTCATCACCTTATCTCTAGGCGTGCAATCAACTCCGCTTCATTATTCTAGATCTACTCTTAAGCAGGGTATATTCCTCCTCCACCTAAGCACATCAAATTTGGATTAAGCATGCACAATTAAGAACAAACTACGTATTTATCATATAATTCAGAAATCAATAACAAGATTCATCTAGGTTTCATCTCCTTCAGGTATCTGAAGGGTTTAGTTCATAACAAAGAAAGAAAACATTTCAAGAGAAAAGATAAAACAAAAGATAAGAAATCCCTAAAACCCCCTAGAGGAATTGAAGGAGAAATCCGTCATCTTGAGTGGAATTTCATCTTCTTGAGATGGATCCACTGGCTATCTTCAAGTGATTCCCACAAGTCTGACCTTTTCGGCTCGGCTCCTTGGCCTAGCTCACTGCCCCCTTTCAGGATACATTTAGGGTGTTTATATAGACTTTAGAATGCTTTACTTGGCCCCTAGGTGTCCTCATTTAACTCTTCTTCTTACTCGGTATTTGAATAAGGTTTGGAAAGTGTTTCTTTGGCTCGAAGTATCCAAATCTGAGTGGAATTGCTCTCTCTCACGGCAGGGGCATGGTGTGAAATTACCAAAATACCCCTAGTTTATGAAATTACCAAAATAGACCTAGTTTACAAAATTACCAAAATACCCCTGGTTTATGAAATTACGAAAATAACCATGGTTTACAAAATTACCAAAATACCCTCGATTTATAAAATTATCAAAATACCCTCGATTTGTAAAATTACTGAAATACCCCGATTTGTTAAATTACCAAAATACCCTCGATTTGTAAATTTATCGAAATACCCCTGGGTTACAAAAGTGCTGAAATACCCTCGAGTTGTAAAATTATCGAAATACTCCTAGTTTGTAAAATTATCGAAATACCCCTAAGCGATAAAATAATCGTTGTACTCTCGTGGTAGTATTAGCGTTGTATGTGTTAATCGTATGATTGATTATGGTTGAGATGCGTTGCTTACATGGATTGGTAACGAGTAGAATTACCGAACTACACCTGTAGGGGGTATTACAAAAACGCCTTTGGTAGGTAAAATTACGGTTATACCTTTAGAGGTTGATTAGTTTGATTATGTCGTATTTTTTATTCTTATTATATGGTAATTCGTTTCATACGTTATCTTTGATATATAATTTCCATACATGTCATACTGCATACACGAATTATTATGACTGATGAACATGGCATGAAAATGGGTATGATGAGAGGAGGGGGAAGGATGATTTAGACTGTCACCAGTGGTTTTGACCACACAGTGGGTTGGCCCCACTTTCCTTATTATTTGTGACTAGTCTTAGTGGTTTTGACCACCAGTGGTTTTGACCACATGGATATTATTTGTGACTACGGTCACCAGTGGTTTTGCCCACACATGGATTATTGTGACCCGTCCCAGTGGTTTGGTGCCACAGTGGGTTGGCCTCACATGTTGATTACGGGATTGTCATCAGTGGTTTTGACCACACGGTGGGTTGGCCCCACCATATGATTTGTGACTACGGTCACCAGTGGTTTTGACCACACTTATATGATTTGTGACTACGGTCACCAGTGGTTTTGACCACAGTGGTTTTGACCACACAGGGGTAGACACAGGAGTTCGGTTGGTTAGGTTGGGTTTGCATGATTTGCATATTGACATATCAAATGTGTAAGTGCCTTGTTATTATCGGGATGGGGATTTACACACTGAGTGTCGGTGACTCACCCCTTTCCCTTACATTTGTAGATGAGGCATAGATCGCGGATGTGGAGCCGGGGTGGACTCGAGGTGGCCATGCACTATGTTTTCGGGTTTTATTTCAATTACTATTTTGGGTTAATTTACTTTTAAATTTGGTTTTGTTATGTAATAAGGCATTGGGTATTTTATTTGGTTTTAGCTTTCAATTTGGTTACTGCTTATTATTAAATGATCAATATGGGATTTTCCTAAAATGATAATAAACTATTTCTTATTCAAAATTACTTAAACTCGATTTCTCACAAAAACTATAAAGAATACGAGCTTTTTAACGAACGCACAGTTTTTAGACATTCCTTTCATGTGACATGCCAGTCCGGTCGTAACGTTTAGGCCGGGTTTGGGGTGTTACAGTAACAGATCTATACCAAATTCAACTTCGCGTATCGGAGGCAATCCTAGTAATTCTTCAAGAAACACATCAGGAAACTCATAGACAACTGGCATTGATTCAACTTTCTTTTCAGACACTTTCGAATCAATTACATAGGCAAAATAAGCTTCGTAACCCTTTTTCATATAATTCTAAGCTTTCATCACTAATATCATAGCAGGTAACCCAGTCAAATCATTAGACTCAATACGAACTATTTCACCATTCAGGCATCTCAAATCAATAGTCTTTCTTTTGCAGTTCACAATAGCATCATGCAATGTTAACCAGTTCATACCCAAAATTATATCAAACTCATCAAACGGTAATAGCATAAGATCAGCAGGAAAACAGATATCTTGAAACATCAATGGACAGTTCTTGCATACTTTGTCAACCAGAACACTTTTACCTAAAGGGTTCAAAACTTTTATAACAAATTCAGTAAACTCTACAAGCAAAGTCTTACTGTATACTAAGTTCATGCCTATATACGAATGAGTAGAACCAGGGCCTATCAATGCAATCACAAAAGTATCATAAAGAGTAAATGTACCCATTATAACATCTGGAGATGAAGCTTCCTCATGAGCTCGGATGGCATACGCTCTGGTAGGCGCTCTAGCTTTGGATCTTGCAACCGTGTCTCTCATAGATCTCTGACTACCACTGATATTTCTTGCATTTTGAGAAGGTATACCTCTCACTGAACCATTCTCAAATCTTATATTCTAAACAATTTCTTGCTCAACTGACTCCGGGCAATCACGGATGAAATGATATAACGATCCACATTTGAAACAGGCTCGATCATTGAATCTACAACAACCCAGATTTCTTTTACCATAATGCTTACATTCAGGTCACTCAGATCGGACATTCCAACACTTGCCATTGAAGTCGTAGGAGCTTTAGTATTTGACTGTGATCTAGCTCTATCTCTCGGATTTGAAAATCCTACATTAGTTTTGGGATGCCTATGCTCATCTCTGAATTTCTTTGAAGCAGACTGAAATGATTTGCTCAGAAATCTCTTTCTAACATATCTGGATTCCTACTCAACTTTTCTTTTATCTTTCCCGAGTGCCTCAGCTTTCCACGCTCGTTCAACAAGCACAACAAACTCTTTTATTTCCAGAATTTTGACTAACAAACGGATGTCTTCATTGAGACCATCTTCAAACCTCTTACACATTATTGCTTCTGATGATACACATTCTCGAGCATACTAACTTAGCCTTATGTACTCTCATTTGTATTCAGTGACAAACATGCGGCCCTGTTTCAATTCAAGGAATTCCTTCTATTTTTGGTCAATAAACCTCTGACTAATGTATTTCTTCCGGAACTCAATCTGAAAGAAATCCTATGTGACCCACTCTTTCGGAACAACAGAAATCAAAGTCTTCCACCACTGATAAGCCATATCTCGTAACAAAGATACAACACATTTAATAATTTCTTCCGGAGTCAAAGACATCTCATTGAATACTTGGATAGTGTTTTCTAACCAACACTCGGCTTTTTTAGCATCATCGTCATTAGTAGCCCTAAACTCTTCAGCCCCATACTTATGGATTTTGTAGACCGGAGGCTTATTCAACAGATTCAGATTCATAGTCGGAGGCATAGTAGATGTCTGAGGGAGATTAGGCGGGGGCGGAGGTTGTGAAATAGTTGGATTATTTCTCACAAATTGAGTGAACCACTCACTCATCATTTAGAAGAAAGTTTGTTTAGCTTCTCCCTCTTGGTTGCTCATAGCCAGTCTCGATTTAGATGGCGCTGTTCCTTGAGCAAGAGCAGGCGCATTGCTTTCTACATTGTCCGCTACGACTCTTTTGGGATCCATTACTATACGATAAACATGTTTTACACGTCAGGATTCATCACACTATCACAGTTTAGATATACGGCATGTATAGCTAGACTCTCAAATGCTACGTAAGTCCGAGAATTGGCTAAACCATAGCTTTGATACCAACCAAATGTAACACCCTTAACCCGTATTTGTTGCTCGATTAGGGTTAAAAGGCATTACTAGACAATCTAAAACTTTTACATACATTTCATAACATAATATGTCAAATCAAATCAAAGTGTCCCTTAAATAGGTACGAGACCTTAAACATGCTTTAGAATAGGGCTAGGACTAAACTGAACACATACAAAAATTCTCAAAATTTAAATTATTTTCTAAGTGTCGAGGTCACACTTTCGTGTGGGCGGTGTGTGCCTCCCACGCCTCGAGACATGCCCGTGTGTCAGGCCGTGCCAAAATAGGGCATACTTATCGACTTGTCCACACGGTCATGGACACCCCCGTATGCCTCACCCATGGTCGATCCTCACTTGCACCACACGGCCAGTCACACTCCCGTGTGTCGAGCCCATGGTCGATCCTAAATTGTTTTGAATTACAACCATTAGGGACTTGGTCAAGCCACACGCCCGTGTGCTCAACTGTGTAGGCAAATATAGGCCATTATCAAGGCCAAATTGCCACCCACACCTAAGCCATTCTCACCTGCACATACAAGCATAATTCTTAACACAATAGGCAACCAAAAACACACCAAATGATCATAATATCATCCCAATTCAATCTCATTTCTAACATACCATCTTGTATACAAACTAACCTAACCAATTCACAATTAAACCAAGTATGATACATCCATATCTTACCATTCATATAACCGTTTCATTTGCCAACAAGCCATACCAAAAGATGCATCATATACCATATTTACTCATGCATATTATCAACATTTATCTAGCCACATCTCATGGCTATTTATACACATTTCAAACATATACCTAAACGACTAGCCTATACAAGCCATATTTAGCTATTTACACATTCAAAAGTACCAAAGTTGAGATTGATAGTGTGGTGATGATCCTCGACGGTCCTCGAGCCTTTCATAGCTTTAATGATTTATAAAATAGAACAAACACACACAAAGTAAGCTTTTCAAAAGATTAGTAAGCCATATACAATTAAACTTAACATAGATCATTCATAAGCATAGCTATTTGAATTCATTAACGTATCCTAAATTCAAGCACATATATAAATTCATTAGCTCACTTGATTTACCATTGCTTACCAATTCATCACATCTCAAATATCTCATTTGATCATATCTCAAACATACATAATCTCAAATGTTCATTTGTATTATTGCACATACATACTCACCTTTCATGCTTATACAAAGCATATATATCAACGTACCTAAAACGAATGTACAATTCACATATTCATTCATTTCTCAAACTTGCCCGTTGAACCGTTCGAAACTAAATAGGATATTCAGAGTGCTCGGAATAGTTGTACAATGCCAACATCCTAGACGTGGTCTTACATGTAACCAGATATCGATGCCACTTTCCCAGACAGGGTCTTACATGAATCAATAAGATGCCAATGTCCCAGACATGGTCTTACACGTAAATCTCATATCGATGCCAATGTCCCAGACGTTGTCTTACACAAAATCTCAAATTAATTCCAATGTCCCAAACGTGGTCTTATATGATATCGAATATCGGACACCTATGTCATGACATACGTAATTCCTATCTATTCCTAGGTTCATACGAGACTTCTCGAATATTGTCTATTTCTCGATACTTTCTCGGAATCCATATATTCATCATTTCATACACATTCATCATAATGTAATCTCATATGAATATACATAATTTAATACAAACACATTTATTTGTATATAGACTTACCTCGGATTCAGATATTCAATCGGATTTGGTTATTCGACTATTTTCGCTTTCCTACGATGTAAGTCCATTTTCTTTGGTTCTTGATCTATACAAATTCAAATTTAATCTATTTGTTCATCAACTCATTCAATTCAATCCAAAAACACATATTTAGGGCAATTTGCAATTTAGCCCTCACATTTTCACATTTGGACAATTTAGTCCCTATTTCACAAAATCTCAAAATACACCAAATTTGATTATACTCATGCTTGGCTAAATACATATTATGATCATATCAATCCATACATTTCATTTATTTCACAATTTAGTCCTCAAAATTTCATTTTCTCAATTTAATCCAAAATACTCAAAATCACCAAAACTTAAAGACAAACTATGTTAATCAAACATATATCTTTCATAATTCACCATCAAACATCATAAAACACATGAGTTCATCAAAGGCTCATCTCAAAAACATCATCAATTATCAAAATTAAGACATGGGTTTTGTAGTGTACGAAGCAACTTTTGTAAAAACGTAGAAATTATCGAAAACCGATTAAAAACATACATTGAATTTGAATCAAAAGCTAGTCGAATACCCTAGCTAAATTTTCTTTTCTTCTTATTTGATGTTTCGGCCAAAGGATGAATGAAAATGGCTTATTTTCATGCTTTTATTTTATCATAATTTCTTTAATAAACAATTTCCAATTTTAACCTTTAATACTAAATACATATAACATATCATATAAGGTCATTTTTTACCATGTCCATCCACTTACTTGTAAAGTGGCTTAATTGCCTCATAAGGCCTCCTCTTTTTAAAGTCACATCAATTTAGCCATTAATCAAAAGAATGCTACTTTTGCAACTTATGCAATTTAATCCTTTTGTCAGATTAAGCACACAAACAGAAAAATTTTTATACCAAACTTTTACACATGCTAATTCCCTCATCATAGGCAAGGAAAATAATATTAAAATATTATTCTAACTCGAATTTTTGGTCTCAAAACCACTATTTTGACTAGGGTCTAAATCGGACTGTTACACTCTGCCTGTGTGCTCAATTCTAGACATTTTGTTTTACAATAATTAAGGTACAGGGAACACACGACTGAAACACATGCCCGTAAATGATAATACATTTGGCCATATTGTAAATGACACATATAACAAAATGACCAAGTCCTTATACATGCCATACATTCAAAATGCCAAGATTATCAAATATCCAAAATAAGAGTTTGATAGTGTGATCCGAATCTCCGACGATCTCCAATTCTGAGTTAGCTTGGCAACACTATAGAAACATGGAAAATAAACAGAGTAAGCTATATAGCTTAGTAAATTCGTATGCAAGAAATAAACAACCCCACCATACACTTAACATTCAAATAACATAACATAATTAAATGTGTACCTACCATAGTTTCATAATCACAATTTATCCCATCACAAAACTTACCTCATATTCATCATTTCACACATTTAATAAGCATAAGCTTTTCATACATACCTGAGCCATCACAAAATGAATGTACACATACTTTCATCTTTGACATACCCGTGAACCACTCGGGAAACTTTGCACACTAAGTGCCACATATGTAGCCAAAGCAAGTCTCATATCACATAATTGCTCACTCTCGAGCTATTGACGTGCTTACTCACATAAGCTATCAGTCAAGATGTAGCTACACGGTGCTGCTCACACAAGCTGTCAAGTATCCGCGACATATGCCGGTATACTTAGCCACCGGTAGGATGTACGAGACCAGCACCCGGATCACATAATCACATAACACATAATGACCCTAGTGACATGTCACTTGTATCCTAACCTATTCTTAAGGTTCAAATGGGATTTCTTGCCTATCGATTCATCTTCGGACTCGTTCGTAGGATTATACTCATTCAAAATCAAATATACAATTTATGCAATATTAAAGTATTTAGAGACAATTATTCTAAAGCTTATTTTTAACAAACGAACTTACCTCGGTATAAAATGGCTAATAGTTCGATTTAGTCCACGACTTTGTTCTTTCCCCGATCTAGGTCAGAACCTCTTCTTTCTTGATCTATAATATCAAATTTAACTTATTCAATTATCACATTTTTCAATTTAATCCCAAAAAAACCTTATGGAAAAATTACATTTTTGCCCCTAACTTTTAAACTTTTTACATTTTAGTCCTTAGGCTCGTAAAATGAAATATAGTCAATTTTTCAAAACCCAGGCCTAGCCGAATCTTTTTCATGCTCATAACAGCCCACATTTTTTATTTATTCACATCTTTACACTCATTTTACAACTTTTACAAATAAGTCATTTTTAGGTATTTTCATCAAAAATCACTAAGTAAAAGTTGTTTATCTAACATCAAACATACATAATCAACCATTAGACATCAAAATACACAAATATCTAATATGGGTAAAATTTTAAACTTTGATTTTCTTTCAAATTAGTCCTTGAAATAGCTAGATTAGGTTGCAAGGATATTAAAAACGTAAAAATAATTAAAAATAGGGTTAGGACTGACTTACAATCGAGCTTGAAAGTGACCAAAACCCTAGCTATGTATTCCTTCAAATTTTCAGCAAAAGAGGGACTAATTTGAGAAGATGGACACTTTTATTTTAGTTTAATTTGTCTTTATTTACTAGATTACCAAAATGCCCTTCACCTAAACTTTAAAATTTTCACTAACCATGCTCATTTTTGTCCATACTAAAGCATAATGGTCTAATTACCATCTAAGGACCTCTAATTTAAAATTTCATAGCAATTAGACACCTCTAGGTTCTAGAACACATATTTCACACTTTTAGCAATTTAGTCCTTTTAACTAAATTGAATTCCCAAACGTCAAAATTTTCACGAAATCATTCCATAAAACTATAGACCATAAAAATATAATAAAAATAAATTTTACTGCATCGGATTTATGGTCCCAAAACCACTATTCCGACTAGGCCAAAAATTGGGTTTTTACAACTTTCCCCCATAGGGATTTTCGTCCCTAAAAATCTTACCAGAAAAGAGGTTTGGGTACTGTTTTCTCATAGCTTCCTATGGTTCCCACATAGCCTCTTCGACCCCGTGTCATTGCCACAAAACTTTAACTAGGGCTATGCTTTTATTTCTCAACTGTTTGACTTCCCGAGCCAAAATCTTGATCGGTTCTCCACTATAAGTCATATCAGGTCGAATCTCAACCTCTGTCGGTGAAATTATGTTTGAAGGATCTAATCAATAACGACACAACATAGACACATGAAACACATTGTGGATCCTTTCTAACTCTGCTGGTAAAACAAACTGATATGCTACCAGCCCTATTCTTTCAATAACTTCATACGGACCAATAAAGGGCGACTCAGTTTACCCTTGCGGCCGAATCTATGGATTTTCTTCCCCGAAGACACTTTCAGAAATACCTTATCACTGACTTGAAATGCAATCTCCTTTCATTTTAGATCCGCATACGATTTTTGTCTATCCGAAGCTACTTTAAAACAATCACAAATTACTTTTACATTTTTGAAACACCCCAAACCCGGCCCAAAAAGCCTGACCGAATTTGATATGTTCCTCAAATAAAACTTTAGCAATTTCTCATTTTGTTTAAGAAAAACTTGATGAATTTGTATAAAACAGATTAGCTTAATATTTAGATTAAAATCAAATTTAAATAAATTTGTATCTTCTTAAAACATTATTTTTAAGAGAAATTTATAAGTTAAAAGAAAACCAAATTTTATGAAAAATTTTTACTTATTATTGTAAAACATATATATATTAGTGTCAAAAACAGTTTAAATTATTTATCGAAAACCATTTAGTTATTTAATTAAATATTGTTCATGGCAGAATAAAAATTCAAACGTAAAAATTAAAAACAGTTCATAGTGGCCTTATTACAAAAATAGCAAAACCCATAATAAATTCTAAGTAATAAAAATACGCTTAATAAGTTTAATTAGGAGAAACTCCGAAATACTTTGTTGAGCAATGGCCACCACGTAGTCCTCGCTGACCCGATCCATCACGCTAAGAGTCATCTGAAAAATTATCCCACAAAGGGGTGAGTCATAAACTCAATGTGTAACAAAAACACTAAAAGCCCAATTGATCATGACCTTTAAGCCCATTTAATAACACATATAGCCATAAGCCCAATTAAGTCATATTTAGCCATAAGCCCATTTTTATAGCAAATCAAATAAAAATCATTTAGAAATCACATGGATATATATAATGAAATGCAAACCTGGGCCCACCTAAATATCCATCTGCTATACACCACCCGTACCAACCAATCACACCGTGGGATTACTAAATCGACCATCCATCCGCTACACACCATCGAAGGCGATTGTTGCAGTCAACATGCACATCGCCCTTATAATTTTGTGGCAAGGCCACGGATAATTATGACCAAGTCACGGATTCAAATATGTGACCAAGTCACCAGATTCACATATGTAACCAAGTCACCGGATTAAAATATGTGACCGAAGTCACCGGATTATGTGGTAAAACCACCGGAACACTTCCCCTTATCAATAACACCCATATGCCCATGCACATACATATTATTTAGTTTTCATGCCATTTACCCCAAAATCATAGCAAAATCATACTTATTTCACATTTAGGCATATAGCAAAATTAGCGAAGTATTAGGGGTAAACATACCTGAATATCGCATACCACTAAATGGTACCCACAATCATTATCAAATATATTTTCATATAAATCTTATTTGTTTTAGATCTATGAGGAATTTAGTATAATGTTACACACCTTATGACAGTGAGAATGATACCTTCCCACTCGTCAACACCTAGTTAATTATCACACTTGATTAGAACACACTAATACTTATAATATACACTATTGATGAGAGATCTAAATCCTTACCCTCGGAATCTCGGACAACCATTATATGTGGTTTCTCTCTGATAGATGGATCAAAACCCGATGACAACCCACTAACGAAAAGTGGCTCGGGTGTACGCACGACTTCAAATAACCGATCTTCATTAGCAGAGGGTCCACAACCCGGTGGAAAATCTCGTATCCCGATACAGCCCTTCGTTTGAAGTTTGAGGGTATTACAGAGCCTCCCCTCTTCCAAACACTCCTTACCGCTCTTTTCGAACCTATCTTGTTCGTCCCGAACTCTCCCCTAAAATAAAGTCAATTAGTAATCTATCTAAAAGAAACGATATAACCGAAAATGATAATTATTACCTTGGTTGATTCTGAATGATCTCTCCTAAAAATGTTGGCTACCAAAAAGAATCCTTAAAATCCCCTTCAAAGATTCGGCCTAGGAGAAAATGTAAGAATTAGGTTTCTAATTCGGCTATTCTAAAAGAAAATAATGAGAACAATAGATAAAAATCCTTACTTGACTATTTGGAGATTCGGCCTTATTGATTTAGAAGAAAAAAATGATGATTTCGGCTTGGACAAAATGAGAAGAGAAAAGATAGTGTTTTTGGCTATGGTGGTTTCGGTTTTCAATAAAGGAGAAGAAAGAAAAAGATGAAAATGGAAGATGATTCGGTTTTAACAAAAGAGAAGAAAAAGAATGGTGGTTTTGGTTATGATAGATGATGGTTTCAGTTGAGAGAAAGAAGAAGAAAGAGAAAAAGAGAAAATAAAAGATTAAAAGAAGAAGAAGATGATGATGATGATGATTTTCAAAAGAAAAGAGATGAGTTTAGAAACTTATGTGCATTCGGCCATGAAGGAAAAAGTGAAGAAAAAGGTCTTTGAAACTTTGGTACTTTCGGTTACAAAGAGAAGAGAAAGATGTTATGTTTTGGAGAATAGGAACTAAAAAGACTACTCAAAACCGAAATGGTAAAGTATCAAATGACTAAAAGAAAAGAAAAGGTTTCTCTTTTGTGTAATATGCAATCGGCTAAGAAACAAGGTTTGGAGAGAAAAGAAATGATGTACAAATTGGTTAAAGTTTTGGCCAACTTACACCCCTAAGGCTAATGCAAAAATTCGGCCAACCCTTGCCAACATGATCCCCTTTTTCCTCCTCATTTCTTCCCCATCAAATCCCTTGATTCTATCACAATTAAACCATCCCCCTTAGCCCCTTATGCCGTCTAGGTTCATGGTCAAATGACCATGAAAATGCTTCCAAAACATCCTCCCCTCTTCAAGCCCTTTGTCCCCCTATCTTACCATAACTTCATGATTCCATACCATAACTCCTAACTTGCCTTTTTCCTAAAGTCTACTAACCAAAAATAAAAATATGTCCATCCATTCTAGATAAGCTTGACGGACACTATAGGAAAGAAATCAAAAATTAAAATTCTTCCACTTGCTAGCTAGGGGATTCGAACCTCTCCCCTCATGCATTCACCCATGCGCCATTACCACATTGCCAATTGACTTATTATGCTTAAAATCTCTTGCCAATATTTCTTAAAGCCTATCTTGCTTAGCTCCATCTTAAATATTAAAAATTTAATATTTCTTTAAGCATTCACTTACAAACTGAAGTTCCTAAAACTTCCAAAACACACTCAATTATACTTAGGCATGCAACAACATTCAATTAAGTAAAAATGCATAACCCCTTTATTTAGGATGTTACAATTTTCTTCGATTTCTCTAATCAAATCAAACTTGTGAATCTGTCTCACTGAGCTCAGTCCAGTACAACAGGATTCGACACTTGCAGCCATACAATGCCTCATACGGTGCCATATTTGTACTCGACTAAAAACTATTTTTATAAGAAAATTTGACTAAAGGTAGATATTTTTACCAACTACCTTCGAACTCTAAAACACGATAGAAAAGCATATCTTCAAGAACCTGTAACACCCTAAACCTAGCCTAAATGACACTACCAAATCTGGTATGTCACAGGGAAAAGTTGTTTAAATGAAATTTGGAATTTTAAAGAAACATCGCCATTGTGAAAACTTTTCATTTTGTGTTTCTGTCTTGAAAATAATATTTACCATAAGAGTATCCCACCCACTCCTATTTAAAAGAACAGTTAGTTGAAATCGGGTTTCATGGTACGAAGACCAAAAACTAGTGGCATTCCGAATCGTGATGTTTTGAAATCAGTGTTTGTAGGTTTAAGAAAAATTTTCAAATTTAGCAATTTAATTGCTTGCCACCTTTTATTAATACTTTAATAACTTATTGTTTATATTTCTATTTTAGAAAACTCCATATTCGGCATCTCATAAAATATGTTATAACAGCATAAAATCCAAAACCAAAAGTAAAGATTAGGAGGCCTTATTACATAACAAAATCCCAATTAAAAACAAGTTTAAGTAAAGAAAATGAATTTACGAGAAAAATATTGCATGGCCACCTCAAGTCCCTCGGTTCCAAAATGCGATCTAAGGATTACCCGCAAAATTAAGCGAGAGGGTAAGTCACCGAGACTTAGTGTGTAAATCCCTTATAACGTGTCTGGGCCTCAAGCCTACAAATGCCCATTGGGCCTTAGCCCACACAATATAACATATTAACATGTATGCAATGCAGCCCATCCCAACCTAGTTTTCCATCCTCTAGGTCTCCTAAATCAGCCAAACACCCGTGGCATCAAGCCACTATGGTCCCAGACCATTGTGGTCCCAGACCACTGTGGTCCTAGACCACTTACGACAGAGTCACAGAATCTATAAACGTGGGGCCAACCCACTGTGGTCCCAGACCACTGTGACAATCTCTGATTAGTATATGTAGGGCCAACCCACTGTGGTCCCAGACCACTAAAACAAGTCAATGATAATCATATGTATACGTGGTTCCAAACCACCGTGGTCCCAGACCACTATGATAGAAGTCTTTGAATCACACTTCCCTTGTCAATCATTTCCCAAGGCCCATGCAACATATTACCATACTGAGATGAATGCAGCATACTTTCAATGTACAACAGATAATTAATTCACACATACATATATTCGAAAGTAATCATCATAGCAGAACTTACTCAGCGTCTCCAACCTTACCCACAAGGGTATCTCGACTATGTATACAGTCGTTTTGGCTTTCAGCCATCACAGTTAATAACGCAGATTAATAAGTAAAGTGTGAACATTACACACCTGAGAACGCGTAAGACTAAACTCTGTACGTCGACACTCTCACTAGTAGGGATAACTGCGATTTGTCTATCCCAAGCAGACGTTGGCTTTCTACCATAGCCCAGCAAAAATTCTCAAACCGCCGACACAGCACGTCTTTTAAATTTGGGAGTAGAGACCACAAGTCCGCTCCCCTCAGGCTCCTTAGACGCACCCTCCTTAGATCGGCTAGCACTCATATCCATGGTAAGAGTCTTGATCAGTACTTAAAGAAAAATGTGTGGTTAAGGCAACGAAAGGGACAAGGGAAATAGACAAACTGAAGTCAAGAAAATCTCCTTACCTCTAGAACCCGAATGGTATGGTAAGGTTCGACAATCATTAGACCTTCAGGCTTCGGACCACAAATGTTCGGTTAAAGGAGTTTCTCAGAGTAACAGTTCCAAACGAGAGAAGAAGAAAATGAAAAGGGGGTTAAGCAAAATCTAAAGACCAAGAAAAATAGCCAGTCGGCTATGGCCACATAAAACTGAGAGAAAAGAAAAAAAAGGGACAAAAGGGTCTCTCCTTACCTTAACCAATGAACCCGATTGAAGAGACTTCCTGCGGCCAAGGATTCCTAGCACCTTGCTTACGATGTTTGGCTAACAAAAGAACGTGTAAGAATCGATTAGTGTGATGTCAAAGGAGATTCGGCTATGGTGAGAATGTGTAGAAATAGAACACTCAAGAGAAGGAAGTATGTTTCAGCTAGAGAAAATAGAAGTAGAGGGAAGAGAAGAAAAGAGGGTTTCAATTTATAAGAATAAAGCAAGAAGAAATAAGATAAAAAGAAAGCAAATGAGTAGGCTAAGGTTCAGCTATGGTGGAAAGAGTGTAGAACAAAAAGAAGAGATAAAATTTGAATGGGAAGTGAAGATAGTGAGGAAAGATTTGGCTAATAGCAAACAAAATAGTTCGGTTGTGGAGGAGAAGATGTTCAATAAGAGATAGAAGAGAGGTTCAGCTATTGCTTGTTGAAATAGAAAAGGATATGCAAAAGAGAAAAGGGAAAAGGGTGGTGGATTCAAAGACAAATATATGGAAGAGGAGGAAATTGCTTTGTTAGCTAAAGGTGTTTGCCAAAATGAAGAAAAGAACAATCATGTACCTCAAAATTTGGTTTCTACTACATCCCAAAATGGCATAAATAACACTCTACTAACCTCTTATGACTGAATGTACCAAGATAGAAAGCCTAAGACTAATCAAAAATTTTGGCACACCCTTAAGCATCTAAACCGAAACGCCCCTCAACCAAGACCCCACATTCGGCCAACACCTTCACCCCACCAAACCCCTTGATTCTCTTCCTGATTTGCTTCTTGCTTCACTCTCCATCCACCATTCGAACTTGTTGACCCATTCAAACTCCACAAGCACCTCTCCTCCACTCATTCAAATGCATTTGACTTATTCAACACCCACCTTTGAAGATTCCAAGCCGAATGCCAACACTCCACCCTCTTGAGCACAAAAAAATAAAGCTCCAAGATGCTGCTGACGAGACTCAAACTCCTTCCCCATTTTGCTCCCTTGTGATGCCACTCCCTTGCTCCTTAAGTGGCGTCACTTGCCACTCTACTACACTCCATTTTGTGTCAACAAACACGTGAAAATATTCTTAAGGCCTGCCTCAACTAGCTCTCCTCCCTAAAGTGCCCAAAAAGTAAAATTTTACCAAGGCTCTAGCTTGACCCTGAGCCTCCCCAGGACCCCCAAACACACCAAAATAACATACTTAACGATCCAAACACAAGAAATAGTGCAAGATGCAGAACCCCTAATTCTAGGATGTTATAGAACCTGAATCATTATCTCAGATTGGCCATCGGTTTGCAGATGAAATGTGGTACTAAAGTTTAACTTTGTACCCAAATCTTCTTGCAACTTTTCCAAAATCGAGACGTAAATCTCGGATCTCTATCCCAAATAATAGAAATAGGCACTCTATGCAATCTAACAATTTTAGTAACATATAATTCAGCTAGCTTTTCAAGTGAATAGTCGGTATGTACTGGAATAATATGAGCTGATTTAATCAATCTATCAACCACAACCCATACAACATCTTTCTTTTTTGGAGTCAAAGGCAAACCTGTTACGAAATCCATCGTAATTCTATCCTATTTCCACTTGGGTACCATCACTAGATGAAGTAAACCGAAGGTACACAGTGTTCAACTTTTACTTACTCACAAATGAAACATTTTGATATAAATTTAAAGTTATCTCGTTTCATACGACCACCAATCTGCTTTCTTCAAATCATTATACATCTCCGTACTTCCCGGATGAATAGACAGACAACCATTATGTGCCTCATGAAGAATTTTTTGAATAATCTTATCATTTTTTGGTACCCATACTCTATCTCGAAACATTAAGAAATCATCAAAACCGATCCAAAAGTCTAAATCACTACTCGATTCACATAGAGCTCTTTTGGTTTGTAATTCACTATCACTTTTCTGAGCTTCACAAATTTGCTGAAAAACACCGGTCTAGCTCTCAACTCAGCTAGAATCGAACCATTATCAGATAAAGTCAACCTCGTACTCATAACTCTCGAGGAAAACAAGGACTTTATGCTCAAAGCATCTACGACTACGTTCGCCTTTCTGGGATGGTAGTCAATCACTAGCTCATAATCTTTCAGTAGCTCAAGCCATCTCCGTTGTCGCAAATTCAAATCCTTCTGAGTCATCAAATACTTTAAACTTTTATGATCCAAAAAGACATGACATTTTTCACCATACAAATGATCTCTCCAAATCTCTAAAGCAAATATTATGGCAGCCAACTCTAGATCGTGCGTCGGATAATTCTTCTCATGTAGTTTCAACTGTCTCGAGGAATAGGCTATCACTTTGCCCTCTTACATCAATACACATCCTAATCCATTCAATGGCACATCGCTATAAATCACAAACTCTTTTCTCGGTTCAGGTTGCACTAAAATCGGCGCATCAGTCAATAATGCTTTCAACTTCTCAAAACTTTGCTGACATTTTTTTGACCATTCAAACTTAACATCTTTTTGCAGCAGCTTAGTCATAGGAGTAGCAATCATCAAAAAACCCTTAAAAAATTATCTATAATAGCCGGCTAAGCCCAAGAAGCTTCTAACCTCTGATACATTTCTCGACGATTTTCAATCAACAATTGCCAAAATCTTACTCAGATCAACCCAGATACAATCTTCTGAAACAATATGTCCCAAAAATCTGATTTTTAACACCCCAAACCCGACCTAGCCATTACGACCGAATCTGACATGTCACATCAAAATGCGTTTGAAAATTAGGCTTGTCGATAAAAGTTTGTTACTAAATTTTATATCCTTTTCGAAAATGTTGGGGTTGTAAAATCAAAACTTGTTATTCACTTATTGGTCATATCATTTATTAATCAGGATTAAATATCGCGGAAGCTTTCCCAAATGTAACCTTTAAAATTTGAAAATGCTTGATTTTCTTTAGAAACAATTATTATTTTGAAAACCCGTGTTTCCTAATGTAGCAGGTTAACGTAAAAAGGTTAAACCAAATAAAAGTTAAAAACCTCAAATGGCCTTATTACATAAATACCTCCCCAAAATAAATAACTTAAAAGAACCTATGTATAAATAAAAATAGTTGTGAATGTGTGGCCACCTCCGAGTCCCTCGCACTCCAAATCCTCTACGGTTGGGGATTACCTATGCAGTTGAAAGAAAAGGGTGAGTTACGAGAACTCAGTGTGTAATCCCCTATCATGCAGTAATAGTTTGGGCCCAAGCCCTATTTAGTAACAGATCAGTCTGGGCTTTATCCCTATAGAGTAATAGAGCGGGTCTAAGCCCAAAGTCATAACAGTGCAGATGCAACCCAACCCAGTCTAGCCAACACACCACCCGTACCAACCAACACACCATGTAGGGACCAAGTTGACCCATCTAGCCAACACATCAATATCGTAGCATATCTGCTAATAATAACGACAAAGGCGCTAATATGACGTGGCCAAGCCACTAAAATCAAAATAAATGGCGAAGCCACTCGAACGGTAAAAAACATGGCGAGCCACTAAATGCGATTGATCGCTCAAATTAGAGCTTTAAAATTTATAAAGAATATGATCAAACCTATAAACTAACTCTAACAACGATTATAGGCAAGTGTACCTATCGAACAGTATTATAACTTAGGCAAGACAGGATTGTCGAACCCAAAGGAACTAAAAGTACTAATACTTACTTTCTTTTTATTATTTAGCCTAAAATATGGAGTGATTGTTGATTTAATCTAGTTTAACGACTACTAAGCTAAAGACACAAAGACAAAAAGAACGAATTGGGAAATAACTTGAAGAAAACTTAATTGATTACGATGATACCTTCAGAAAGAATCCACCAAGACTTCACTTGTTATTTAACACTGAACCATACGATTTATTCACTTAGCTTGATCAGTAAGACTCCCTAACGTATATTAAACACTCTCTCGAGGCGAATAACATCTAACCCTAGGTTAATTAGTGGAACTCTCGTTCTCTTATAATAACCCCCTAGAATAGTAGTAAATCGATCTATGGACTCCCATAATAAGTTTCACCCTAATCTAGCAAAATCTCGTCACCCTATCTCTAGGCGTACGATCAACTCTGCTTAATTATGCTAGATCTACTTTTAAGCAGGGTCTATTCCTCCTCCACCTAAGCACATCAGATTTGGATTACGCATGCACAATTAAGAACAAACTAAGTATTTATTATATAATTCAGAAATCAATAACAAGATTCATCTAGGTTTCATCTCCTTCAGGTATCTGAAGGGTTTAGTTCATAACAAAGAAAGAAAACATCTCAAGAGAAAAGATAAAACAAAACATAAGGAATCCCTAAACCCCCTAGAGGAATTGAAGGAGAAATCCGCCATCTTGAGTGGAATTCTTGCTTCTTGAGATGGATCCACTAGCTATCTTTGAGTGATTCCCCCAAGTCTGACCTTTTTGCCTCGGCTCCTTGGCCTAGCTCACCACCCCCTTTCAGGATACACTTAGGGTGTTTATATAGACTTTAGAATGCTTTATTGGCCCCTAAGTGCCCTCATTTAAGTCTGCTTCTTACTCGGTATTTGAATGAGGGTTGGAAAGTGTTTCTTTGGCTCGAAGTATCCAAATCTGAGTGGAATTGCTCTCTCCCACGGCGAGGGCATGGCCTTGTCTTAGTCAATTGTTGAGGCACAGTAGTGTGGCTTGAAGTCCACGTTGTGTCGATTTCATTTACTACCAAATTGGCTTATTTTAAGCCAGTTTCTTATTCTTTTTGTCCGTGGGTGCTTTCCTAAGTATAAACATGAAAAGAAAGGATTAAGAGCACCTTTTTAAATAAATCTCGGGCTAAATCATCCAAAATTATGTTAAATATGGGGTTGAAATATGTTACTTTTATAGTTTATCAAATACCCCTACACTTAAGCTTTTGCTTGTCCTCAAGCAAAATTCTCAACTTTACAATTAAAACGAACTTTCCATAATTCACAATTCCTATCAACAATGCCTCATCATAATTCATAGATAATTTATCCATGGATAATTTTAACTCAAAAACTTCTAAAGATTCAAACAATTCTAAGTCATAAATTTATACATAAAAACAAAGGCGTCTCCCCTTATCTAAATAATTACCTTTAATTTAAAATCGATAAGGATTGACATCCTCACTAAAGTTCACTCAAAGCACTCGAAGTGTTTAAGGTTCAAGAGAAAGCACTCATAAGTCGAACCTGAAAAGTTCATCCCATAGGCTTGCCTGAAAATCAAATCTCTACCACTGTAATATGATATATACACAAATCAAAAGGTCTTTAATAGGGTTGTAATTGGGCTTAGGTTAAAGGTGTGGATAAAGGCTGAATTAGAAGGTTAAAAATTGAGATTGACCTGATAAATTACCTACTAAGAATAATGAACTAGACATTAAATGATTGCTTTGAAACTAGTAATACTACTACTGATAATACTTCTAATATGAGCTCTTCTTCAACAATTGGAATTTAAACGCATAAGCTCCTTTAATCTATTACTTGAATATACTTTTGGTTTTTTTAAAGAACAAACTAAGTAAATACATAATAAAGAAAGAACTTTATCAAGCTGAAATAAACTAATTGATGGCGATCAATTCAATTCTCGATAGACGGTAGTCAAAAGAATGGTGATAACAAATACAAAGGGTTTTGGGTTAATATTAAGCGGGTAATTCAATAAAAAGGGTTGTTAAGATCAACGGGGTTCACTAGGGGTTAATTATGTAGGTAAGCTTTTTATTGGAGTGAATGAGTTAAAACCTAGGTGCCTTTATCATCTCAGTATATCAAATCATTAATGTGGTCTCGACATGTATAATCAAGGTAAATTCTACAATAACAATTCAATATTGACACGCTCATAATCAATAAAGTGAGCATGAAAAGAATATATGCTCTATAAGGCTCAAAATCTCACAAAAATTATGGGTTTTTGATATCAATCCCTATAAATTTCAAACTTCAAAGTAATATTCAAATTTAGGTAGACAACCTAGAAGAAAAATTTTAATTTCTAAAAAATAGACTTATTATGCTTGATTCTCTAGTATCATACAGTGTAAATCATCAATGCACAATTAACTATGACTTACTCAAAACATATCAATAAGAGTCATAAATCATTAGAAATTTCACCCTAATTGATAATATGAGAAAATTACTTAGTGACAAGACTAAAATTTGGATTTTAGAATAATGGAAAAAGTTAGGTACTTTTACCCCCACACACTTAAGATGTACATTGCCCTCAATGTAAAAGATAGGTAAACAATTATGTAATAAAAGAGAAGGGGAGAAGTAACACTTCCTGAATTGTTGATAATTTCAAGAGTTGGCAGAGTTCGTGGTAGAAATTAGGTGGAGGAGGCGGTGGTGGAGTTTTCTATGGGCCTGGTGGTGTGTCTACCGATGATCTTTGTGCTAGATAAAGAAATTGGGTAGCCTGCAAAGATATAGCCAAGAAATCTAAAGAAATATTAATGTTATACTAAGATTATAATTAAAGACAAAAAAAAAAAATAAAGAGAAAGAGACTAAGAAGAAAGCTGAAATTGAAAGAAAAGACTAATGGACTAAGGAGTCCTTATTGTTGGATGGTTCGCGAGGTGGGTATGACCTCTAAGGCTATTGTGTGTGATTGCCAAGTAGCCTTTAGAACCAAAAACCAAGAAACTAAGAGAAATTAAAATATATTATGCAGAAGAGAATTATAGATAAGTACGATAAAGGGGAAAACAAACATAAGGAAAAATTTAAATGGTCTAAAAGACCCTTGGCTTGGTGTTTGGATGAAGCGGCCGGCATGAACTTATGTGTTGGGGTCTCATTTGAGGAGACAATGCTTGCCTTCTTACGCTTCTTCGACATGATTGTAGTGTAGCTCAAGAGTTTGGGCACCTTTTCTAAGGAAAGAAAGAAAAAGAAGGAAGAAAGAATGAGGGGAGAAGGAGAAGGGTTGTGGGGTTTAAATACGATTTCAATTCTGGCATGTTCCCACGCCCATGGACTGAGGGTGTGTTGAATTATACGGCCGCATCGCACAGCCGTGTGTCTAGGCGTGTTTGCTCACCCACGCCCATTTTCCAGATGCCACGCCCGTTCCTAATAAAGCAGTGTGTTGGCACGATAGGGAAGCATGGGCGTGTTTATCCCGTGCCTGGTAAGTCAGTAGCTTTACACGGTGGTGGAGCATGGCCGTGCCAATCTATTGGTGCTCGTGGTGGAGTGGTTTGATCCGTGATGTCTAAAAGTGGTTAGGATTTGATTCACACGGCTTCCGCTATATTAGTACAGGGATTTTAGTGGTCCACACGGCCGCAGACACGATCGTGTGTAAGGTCGGGTATTCTAGAAATCTACACTTTTTGGTTAAGCTACAAAGAGAAAGAGAAAGAGAAGAAAATAAAATGAAAAAAAATGTAAAAAGAAGTAAGGTTAGTGGTCGGGTTGCCTCCCGAGAAGCGCTTGTTTATAGTCTTAAGCTAGACTTTTCCTTGTACTGAATCAGGGAGGTTTAAAGGTTTGAATATCATCCCTCTTGCTTAAAGTTCTATTTTCTTAGCAAAGTTGAAGTTGAGAAGCATTTACCTCAAAAGTGTTGAATGTTAGGTTGCTTCCCTCGACTATTTCGGGTGGGAAGATATAGTGTACCATAAGAAGGGTTTCTCCCTTTTCCTCTAGGCCTGTTGTGATGATGTGCGGATCTGCTTTGTCTAATAGTACCTGGTCTCCTATTTTAAAGTGATTGGATGTTCCTACGAGCTCTTCTGGTGGTTCCTCTGGTTTTACTTCGTGCGGTTCCGGTTCTTCTTTGTCGATTTGGAATCTATGATTCGGCTTAAGGTTGTGTTTTTGCGGTGTTTCCTGCAATAAAGATTGAATAATTTGATTATCATCTGTATCGACTTTCTTACCTTCATTAATTTTTGTCCTGGCCGATTCAAGAGCTTGAAGATTGATTGATTCGTCACCTACACAAAGTATGAGTTCTCCTGTGGCAACATCAATTTTAGTCTTGGCAATTGCTAGAAAAGGTCTTCCTAAAATTAAAGGGATCGTATTATCCTCATCCATATCTAAGACAACAAAAGTACAGGGAAAACAAATTTATCGATTTTGACAATAACATATTCGATAATGCCCTTAGGAATTCTAACAGTTTTATCAGCTAATTGTATACTCAACATAGTTTGTTTGGGCTTCCTTAGACCTAGTCATTTAAATAATGTGCAAGGCATGACATTTATGCTTGCCCCTAAATCAGCTAACACATTATCAATAGCTAAACTACCAATTAAACATGGAATTGGAAAACTCCACGGATCTTTTAGTTTTCATGGTAGTCTATTACGCAACAATCTTTGAGCATCTTTGCGTTCAATTCTCCATGATGCTCTTCGTCTAATTTGGGTTTGTTAGTCAAGAGTTATTTTAAAATTTCCTCGGTCGGCATCTGAAAAGAGCTTGAGAAGAGGTAAGTTAATATGTATTTTCTTTAAGAGTTTAAGAAACTTACCAAAGCTGTTCCTCTAAATCGTCTCTTTTCATCGCTTGAATAAGGTATGCAAGGTTGGTACTCTTTGATTATTGGTTTTGACTTTTCTTGTATTACCTTTATCTTACCTTCATCTTCCTTGTTTTCTTGTATTGGATTGAGTTCATCTAACCCTTCTTGTCATGAGTTGAGATGGCTTGGATTTGCTCCTTGGGTTAATCTCTTTGTTACTTGGCGGACATCCTTGCGGTCGTTCGACATCACCTTTGCATGTTGTTCGATTGCATTAGTGGCTTCCTTGGTGACTTAGTAAGTTTCTCGATTCGGCTGTCATTGCTTTTAATTGTTTTCTCAATTTCGTGGAAGCGATTTTCTGTGTTTGCCATGAATTTTGTCAGCATCTCTTCGAGGTTTGGCTTCTTCTCTTGCGGGTATGGCTGATTTTGGAAATTTGGAGGAGGTTGTTGTCTTTGATTTCCTTGAAATACTTGGCCTCCCCATGAAAAATTTGGGTGGTTCCTCAACCTAGATTATAGTTGTTACTATAAGGATTATTATTTGATCTGAAATTATTACCTATATAGCTCATCTATTCGTTCTCTGCGTCCGGTTGGTAGGGTGGGTACTCAGGATTCGCCACAGTTCCACTTGAGTTGCGTTGCATGACTGGATGTACCTGCAAAAAACACAAACTATCAAGCTTTTTATTCATCATCTCTACTGTTTTGATAGCATGGTCCTTTGCATCGAGGTTGTAAACTCGGTGATTTTGTCGGTTTGTCCTTGTAACTTGCCAGCGATAGTTATTGGTGACATCTCTTCAATGAACTCGTAGGCTACTTGGGAGTTACATTGTTGAGGTTCCATCGGTGGCTGAATTGATTAGTTGCCTCGTTGAGGATTTACACCATTATAGAAAGTTTGGACTTGTAACCACAAGGGTAGACCATGGTGTGGACACCTTCTCAAGAGATCCTTATATGTCTCCCATGCATCGTATAATGTCTCTAAATCCATTTGTACAAAAGAAGAGATATCATTCCGTAATTTAGCCATTTTGGCCCGTGTAAAGTATTTTAATTAAAATTTTTCGATCATTTGATCCCATGTAGTAATTAACCCTCGTGGTAACGAGTACAACCACTGTTTGGCTTTATGAGTGTTCGGGTCTTCCTCCTGCAAACCGTCAAATTAAAAAAATTGTTGAATGATTTGTATTGTGCTAGGCTTTAATTCAAAATTATTAGCAGCTATAGCAGGCCAAACAATACTAGATTCAGCTCCTGTTCAATGAGGTTTAGCATAATCATACATAGTACGTAGAGCATTGATTTCTTCCACATCTCGTGGTGGGTTATTCTCGTCTATCCCTTCAGTAGGATTGGATTTGCCTTGTTGGTAATTTAGGGCTCACCTTATTTCTCTACGATTCCTTCGTGCCGTACCCTCAATATCACTATCGTATTCTAGAGGCCCTATTGGGTTCCTTCTAGTCATAAACTAGAGGTACCTACTAAGAAAAGAAAGAAAGTAAAATTTAGAAAAAAATAATAAATAAATTACGCGAAATAAAACTAAAATTAAAGTGGAAAAAATAGCTAAAGTAATAAAACTAGAGCTTTCTTAATATTTTAGTTCCCAACAGCGCGTAAAAATATGATCCACGAAATCGGTAGCTTTAAAATTTATAAAGAATATGATCAAACCTGGAAACTAACTCTGACAACGATTATAGGCAAGTGTACCTATCGAGCAGTAGTATAGCTTAGGCAAGACCGGATTGTCGAACCCAAAGGAACTAAAAGTACTAATACTTACTTTTTTTTTATTATTTAGCCTAAAATACAGAGTGATTGGTTGATTTAATCTAGTTTAATGACTACTAAGCTAAAGATGCAAAGACAAAAAGAACGAATTGGGAAATAACTTGAAGAAAACTTAATTGATTATGACGATACCTTCAGGAAGAATCCACCTAAACTTCACTTGTTATTTAACACTGAACCATACGATTTATTCACTTAGCTTGATCCGTAAGACTCCCTAACGTATATTAAACCCTCTTTCAAGGTGAATAACGTCTAACCCTAGGTTAATTAGTGAAACTCTCGTTCTATTATAATACCCCTTAGAATAGCAGTAAATCAATCTATGGACTCCTATACTAGGTTTCACCATAATCCGAAAAAATCTCATCACCTTATCTCTAGGCGTGCAATCAACTCCGCTTCATTATGCTAGATCTACTCTTAGCGTGGTATATTCCTCCTCCACCTAAGCACATCAAATTTGGATTAAGCATGCACAATTAAGAACAAACTACGTATTTATCATATAATTCAGAAATCAATAACAAGATTCATCTAGGTTTCATCTCCTTCAGGTATCTGAAGGGTTTAGTTCATAACAAAAAAAGAAAACATTTCAAGAGAAAAGATAAAACAAAACATAAGAAATCCCTAAAACCCCCTAGAGGAATTGAATGAGAAATCCGTCATCTTGAGTGGAATTTCATCTTCTTGAGATGGATCCACTGGCTATCTTCAAGTGATTCCCACAAGTCTGACCTTTTCGGCTCGGCTCCTTGGCCTACCCTTTCAGGATACATTTAGGGTGTTTATATAGACTTTAGAATGCTTTACTTGGCCCCTAGGTGTCCTCATTTAACTCTGCTTCTTACTCGGTATTTGAATAAGGTTTGAAAAGTGTTTCTTTGGCTCGAAGTATCCAAATTTGAGTGGAATTGCTCTCTCTCACGGCGGGGCATGGCCATGGTACACGCCCGTGTAAATCGTTTTTAGGCTGTGTCTCGATTCTGTCAATTGGGGCACAAGTGTAAATCTTGACATGGTCGTGTCTTAGTAATTATCGAGGCACGGTCGTGTGGCTTGAAGTCCAGGTCGTGTTGATTTCCTTTGCGGCCCAAATTGGCCCATTTTAAGCCTATTTCTTGTTCTTTTCGTCCGTGGGTGCTTTCCTAAGTGTAAACATGAAAAAAAAAGGATTAAAAGCACCTTTTTACATAAATCAGGGGCTAAATCATCAAAAATCATGTTAAATATGGGGTTAAAATATGTTACTTTTACGGTTTATCAAATACCCCCACACTTAAGCTTTTCCTTGTCCTCAAGCAAAATTCTCAGCTTTATAAATAAAACAAACTTTCCATAATTCACAATTCCTATCAACAATGCCTCATCATAATTCACAGATAATTTATACGTGGATAATTTTAACTCAAAAACTCCTAAGGATTTAAACAATTCTAAGTCATAAATTTGTAACATAAAAACATAGGCATCTCCCCTTATCTAAATAATTACCTTTAATTTAAAACCGACAAGGATTGAAATCTTCACTAATGATTCACTCGAAGCACTTGAAGTGTTTAAGGTTCAAGAGAAAGCACTCATAAGTTGAACCTGAAAAGTTAATCCCATAGGCTTGCCTGAAAATCATATCTCCACCACTGTAATATGATATGATACACAAATCAAAAGGTCTTTGATAGGGTTGTAACAAGGCTTAGGTTAAAGGTGTGGATAAAGGCTGAATTAGAAGGTTAAAAATCGAGATTGACCTGATAATTTACCTACTAAGAATAATGAACTAGAAACTAAATGATTGCTTTGAAACTAGTAATACTACTACTGATAATACTTCTAATACGAGCTCTTCTTCAACAATTGGAATTTAAACGCATAAGCTCCTTTAATCTACTACTTGAATATACTATTGTTTTTTTAAGAACAAACTAAGTAAATACATAATAAAGAAAGAACTTTATCAACTGAAATAAACTAATTTGGTAACTAATCAATTCAATTCTCGATAGAAGGGTAGTCAAAAAGAATGATGATAACAAATATAAAGGGTTTTGGGTTGATATTAAGCGGGTAATTCAATAAAAAAGGGTTGTTAAGATCAACGGGGTTCACTAGGGGTTAATTATGTAGGTAAGCTTTTTAGTGGTGTAAATGGGTTAAAACCTAGGTGCCTTTATCATCTCAGTATATCAAATCATTAATGTGGTCTCGACATGTATAATCAAGGGAAGTTCTAGAATAACAATTCAATGTTGACACACTCATAATCAATAAAGTGAGCATAAAAAAGAATATATGCTCTATAAGGCTCAAAATCTCACAAAAATTATGGGTTTTTGATATCAATCCCTGTAAATTTCAAACTTCAAAGTAATATTCAAATTCAGGTAGACAACCCAGAAAAAAAATTTTAATTTCTGAAAAATAGACTTGTCATGCTTGATTCTCTAGTATCTTAAAGTTTAAATCATCAATGCACAATTAACTATGACTTACTCAAAAAACATATCAATAAGAATCATAAATCATTAGAAATTTCACCCTAATTGATAATATGAGAAAATTACTTAGGAACAACACTAATATTCAGGATTTTAGAATAATAGAAAAAGTTAGGCACTTTTACCCCCCACACTTAAGATGTACATTGCCCTTAACGTACAAAGATAGGTAAACAATTATGTAATAAAAAGAGAAGGGGAGAAGTAACACTTCCTGAATTATGGATAATTCCGGGAGTTGGCAGAGTTCGTGGTAGAAAGTAGGTGGAGGAGGCGGTGGTGGCGTTTTCTATGGGCCTGGTAGGGTGTCTACCGATGATTTTTATGCTAGATAAAGAAATTTGGTAGCCTACAAAGATATAGCCAAAAAATCTAAAGAAATATTAATAATATACTAATATTATAATTAAAGACAAATTAAGTAAAGAGAAAGAGTTAAGAAGAAAACTGAAATTGAAAGAAAAGACTAATGGACTAAGGAGTCCTTATTGTTGGATGGTTCGCGAGGTGGGTGTGACCTCTAAGGCTATGCTACGTGATTCCCAAGTAGCCTTTAGAACCAAAAACCAAGAAACTAAGAGAAATTAAAAGATATTAAGCAGAAGAGAATTAAGATAAGTAGGATAAAGGGGAAAATAAACATAAGGAAAAATTTAAATGGTCTAAAAGACCCTTGGCTTTGTGTTTGGATGAAGCGGTCGGCATGAACTTATGTGTAGGAGTCTCCTTTGAGGAAGCAATGCTTGCCTTCTTACGCTTCTTCGACATGATTCTAGTGTGGCTCAAGAGTCTTGGCACCTTTTCCAAGGTAAGAAAGAAAAAGAAGGAAGAAAGAATGAGGGGAGAAGGAGAAGGGCTGTGGGGTTTAAATACGATTTCAATTCTAGCATGTTGCCACCCCCGTGGATTGAGGGTGTGTTGAATTACATGGCCACATCGCACGGCTGTGTGTCTAGGCATGTTTGCTCACCCACACCCATTTTCCAGATGCCACGCCCGTTCCTGAAAAAGGCAATGTGTTGGCACGGTTGGGAAGCATGGGCGTGTTTATCCCGTGTTTGGTAAGTCCATAGCTTCACACGGTGGTGGAGCATGGCCGTGCTAATCTATTGGTGTCATGGTGGAGTGGTTGGATCCGTGACGTTGAAAGTTGTTGGGATTTGATTCGTACGGCCTCCGCTATGTCAGTACAGGGATTCCAGTGGTCCACACGGCCACAGACACGGTCGTGTGTAAGGCCGTGTATCCTAGAAATCTACACTTTTTGTTTAAGCTACAAAGAGAAAGAGAAAGAGAAGAAAATAAAATGAAAACAAATGTAAAAAGAAGTAAGGTTAGTGGTCGGGTTGCTTCCCGAGAAGCACTTATTTATAGTCTTAAGCTAGACATTTCCTTTACTGAATTAGGGAGGTTTAAAGGTTTGAATATCTTTCCTCTTGCTTAAAGTTCTATTTTCTTGAAAAAGTCAAAGTTGAGAAGCGTTTACCTCAAAAGTGTCGAATGTTAGGCTGCTTCCCTCGACTATTTCGTGTGGGAAGATATGGTGTACCTTAAGAAGGGTTTCTCCCTTTTCCTTCAGGCTTGTTGTGATTATGTGCGGATCTGCTTTGTCAATAGTACTTGGTCTCCTATTTTAAAGTGATTGGATGTTCCTACGAGCTCTTCTGGTGGTTCCTCTGGTTTTACTTCGTGCGGTTTCGGTTCTTCTTTATCGATTTGGGATCTATGATTCGGCTCAAGGTTGTGTCTTTGCGATGTTTCCTGCAATAAAGGTTGAATAATTTGATTATCATCTGTATCAACTTTCTTACCTTCATCGATTGTTGTCTTGGCCGAGTCAAGAGCTTGAAGATTGATTGATTCATCACTTACACAAAGTATGAGTTCTCCTTTGGCAACATCAATTTTAGTCTTGGAAATTTCTAGAAAAGGTCTTCCTAAAATTAAGGGGATCGTATTATCCTCATCCATATCTAAGACAACAAAATCTACTGGGAAAACAAATTTATCAATTTTGACAAGAACATCTTCGATAATGCCAACAGTTTTATCAGCTAATTGTATACTCATCCTAGTTTGTTTGGGCTTCTCTAGACCTAGTCGTTTAAATAATGTGTAAGGCATGACATTTATGCTTGCCCCTAAATCAGCTAACACATTATCAATAGCTAAACTAACAATTAAACATGGAATTGTAAAACCCCCTAGATCTTTTAGTTTTCATGGTAGTCTATTCTGTAACATTGCTGAGCATGCTGCATTCAATTCTACACGGTGCTCTTCATCTAATTTGCGTTTGTTAGTCAAGAGTTGTTTTAAAAATTAACTCGAGTCTGGCATCTGAAAAAGAGCTTCGAGAAGAGGTAAGTTAATATGTATTTTCTTTAAGAGTTTAAGAAACTTACCAAAATGTTCATCTAAATCATCTCTTTTGATCGCTTCGGGATAAGGTATGTAAACTCTTTGATTATCGGTTTTGACTTTTCTTGTGTTACCTCTATCATACATTCGTCGTCCTTTTTTTCTTGTTTTGGATTGAGTTCATCTAACCCATTACTGTCATGAGTTGAGATGGCTTAGATTTGCTTCTTCAGGTTAATCTCTGTGTTACTTGGCAGACGTCCTTGCGGTCATTCTGACATCACCTTTGCATGTTGTTTGACTACATTAGTGGCTGCCTTGACTGACTTAGTAAGTTCCTCGATTTGGCTCTCATTGCTTTTAATTGTTTTCTCAGTTTCTTGGAAGCAATTTTCTGTGTTTGCCATGAATTTTGTCAGCATCTCTTTGAGGTTTGGCTTCTTCTCTTGCGGGTATGGCTGATTTTGGAAATTTGGAGGAGGTTGTTGTCTTTGATTTCCTTGAATTACTTGGCCTCCCCATTAAAAATTTGGGTGGTTCCTCCAACCTGGATTATAGTTGTTACTATAAGGATTATTATTGGATCTGAAATTATTACCTATATAGTTCATCTGTTCGTTCTCTACATCTGGTTGGTAGGGTGGGTACTCAGGATTCGCCATAGTTCCACTTGCGTAATCTTTGCATGGTGGATGTACCTATGAAGAACACAAACTATCAAGCTTTTTATTCATCATCTCTACCGTGTTGATAGCATGGTCCTTTGCATCGAGGTTGTAAACTCCGTGATTTTGTCGGTTTTGTCCTTGTAACTTGCCACTGATAGTTATTCAATGACATCTCTTCAATGAACTCGTAGGCTAGTTCAGGAGTTACATTGTTCGTGGTTCCACCGTAATTTGAATCGATTAGTTGCCTCGTTGATGGATTTACACCATTATAGAAAGTTTGGACTTGTAACCACAAGGGTAGACCATGGTGTGGACACCTTCTCAAGAGATCCTTATATCTCTCCCATGCGTCGTATAATGTCTCGAAATCCATCTACACAAAAGAAGAGATATCATTAGTAATTTGGCCGCTTTTGTCGGAGGAAATATTTTAATAAATTTTTTTTTGGTCATTTGATCCCATGTAGTAATTGACCCTCGTGGTAACGAGTACAACTACTATTTGGTTTTATTTCTTAACGAAAAGGGAAATAACTGAAGATGAATGGCATCATCAGAAATGCCATTTATTTTGAATGTATCACAGAAATCTAAAAAATTAGCAATATGAGTGTTCAGGTCTTCCTCCTACAAACCGTCAAATTGAAAAAATTGTTGAATCATTTGTATTGTGTTAGGCTTTAATTAAAAATTATTAGCAGCTATAGCAGGCCTAACAATACTAGATTCAGCTCCTGTTCAATGAGGTTTAGTATAATCATACATAGTACGCGGAGCATTGTTTTCTTCCACATCTCGTGGTGGGTTATTCTCATCAATGGCGCCAAAAATATGATCCCTGAAATCAGTGCTTTAAAATTTATAAAGAATATGATCAAACCTGGAAACTAACTCTGACAACGATTATAGGCAAGTGTACCTATCGAATAGTAGTATAGCTTAGGCAAGACCGGATTGTCGAACCCAAAGGAACTAAAAGTACTAATACTTACTTTCTTTTTATTATTTAGCCTAAAATACGGAGTGATTGGTTGATTTAATCTAGTTTAACGACTACTAAGCTAAAGACGCAAAGACAAAAAGAACGAATTGGGAAATAACTTGAAGAAAACTTAATTGATTACGACGATACCTTCAGGAAGAATCCACCTAAACTTCACTTGTTATTTAACACTGAACCATACGATTTATTCACTTAGCTTGATCCGTAAGACTCCGTAACGTATATTAAACCCTCTCTCGAGGCGAATAATGTCTAACCCTAGGTTAATTAGTGGAACTCTCGTTCTCTTATAATAACCCCTAGAATAGCAGTAAATCAATCAATGGACTCCTATATTAGGTTTCACCATAATCTGGCAAAATCTCGTCACCCTATCTCTAGGCGTGCAATCAACTCCGGTTAATTATGCTAGATCTACTATTAAACAAGGTCTATTCCTCCTCCACCTAAGCACATCAGATTTGGATTAAGCATGCACAATTAAGAACAAACTAAGTATTTATCATATAATTCAGGAATCAATAACAAGATTCATCTAGGTTTCATCTCTTTCAGGTATCTGCAGGGTTTAGTTCATAACAAAGAAAGGAAACATCTCAAGAGAAAAGATAAAACAAAACATAAGGAATCCCTAAAACCCCCCAAAGGAATTGAAGGAGAAATTCACCGTCTTAAGTGGAATTCTGGCTTCCTGAGATGGATCCACTAGCTATTTTCGAGTGATTCCCACAAGTCTGACCTTTTCGGCTCGGCTCCTTGGCCTAGCTCACCGGCCCCTTTTAGGATACACTTAGGGTGTTCATATAGATTTTATAATGCTTTACTTGGCCCCTAAGTGTCCTCATTTTATTCAACTTCTTACTCGGTATTTAAATAAGGTTTGGAAAGTGTTTCTTTGTGTAACACCCCAAACCCGGTCTAAACGTTATGACCAGATCTGGTATGTCACAGGAAAAAGGTTGTAAGAAGACTTTGAAATCTTGATGAAAACTCGTAAGTTTGAAGTTTTTTTTTCTTGTTTTAGGTGAAGTTTTGGAAATAAAGGTTTGTAACTTAAGAAAAAGTTTCGAGTTTAATTAATCGTTATTTTGTTATCTTTGTTAGCATTTGTAAAAACGGTTGTTTTATGTTACTTATGTTTTGAAAGCTCCATTTTAACAATCATGTTTTAAAACGTGTAATAACATCTTGTCATAACTAAATAAAAAAATGTAAAACCAAATAGTAATTTAAGATGCCTTATTACAACAACTAAATCCCTAAATTAAAACAGTCTTAAGAAGAAACGAAGTTTTACTGAAAATAACATGCTATGGCCTCCACGAGTCCCCTCGGCTCCCAAGTCCACGGCTTACTGATCACCTGCAAGGTTAAGCAAAATAGGGTGAGTCACCAAGACTCAGTGTGTAAATCCCCCCTTAAGTCAGATAAAATGGCCCCAAGCACACAATCACATACTAGGCCCTAGCCCATCTTAAAACAACATACACGTTTATGAATGCAATGCACCCAGCCCAACCTAGATTTTCCATCCTCTACACACCACCCATACCAGCCCATCACACCGTGGATTTCTACAATCAACCCTCCAACTGCTACACTCCTTATGTGGCACCTAGCCACTGGTGACAGAGTCACAAAATATCATATGTGAAGCCAACCCACTTGTGGTACCAAACCACTAGTGACAACCCCTAATAATCATGTATGTGGGGCCAACCCACTGTGGTACCAAACCATTAAGACAAGTCACGAAATCATATGTATGTGGTACCAAACCACTGGTGGTTCCGAACCACTGAGACTTAGTCATGGAATCAAGAATGTGGGGCCAACCCACTTATGGTACCAAACCACTAGTGACAGTCTTAAGCACTTCCCCTTCAATCAACATATCCAACCCATGCATAACGTATGCAAAACAAATGAAAATATCATGCTATGCAAATGAACATTATCGTTATGGCATATATTTATTAACTCATTCGTAGTAACAAGGTACTTACCTGGTATTTCAACCATACCCGCAAAGGCATAATGACTATCCATTAGTCACTTTAGCTTTTTAGCCCCAATTGATTAGTATCATATAATTATATTAAAGTGTGAATTTTTACAAACCTGGTTACGCACAGCACTATGCTATCTATGTTGACACTATCACTATCGGAGACTACTGCTAACTGCCTCTTATTTTGCTCAGAAGCCAGCCCACAACCTGGTGGCCAATCACGAATGGCATACATTGCGCACTTCTTGAACTTAGGGGGTCGGACTACGGGTCCAACCCCTCCTTTCGCTTGGCTGACATTTGAGTCCATGAAAAATACCTTGGTCACTAAGCCGGATTAAGGCATTGAAATTGAACCAAAACAGAATAGACACTCAAAGGCTAAGGGTCCTTACCTAGATCAACAAAACCCGAAGATTTAAAAAGGTTTGGGCTCTATAACGGTTGAATACCCAAGTCGGCTAGAACCAGATGTCCCTTAATGCACTTCAGTCGCAAACCAGAAGCCGGAAGAACGCGAAGATAAAACCCCCCAAAATCACTAGAGAAACCGTTTAGGGAGTGGAGGAAGATGAGTGATGTCAATCCACTAGAACAAAATTCGAATGAAGAGAATATGAATGTTAGAGAGATTCGGCTAACCAACAAATTAGAACTGCCTAAAAAATGATAAGTTTCGATTTTCTTTTTAAAGAAATCAAGAGACGACAATGAAGAATAGGTGACTAGGGAGATTCGGCTAAGCAAAAAGAACTTACCAAAGAACGAATGCTGAAGATGTTCTATTCTCGAAAGGAAAGGAATGGAGAAGAGAGGTGTTATCTACCAAGAGAGGTTCGGCCATGGTGTTAAAGAGAAAAAAATATGACAGAGATTCAGCAGGAAGGGTGACTTCAGAGGGTTTCGGCTTTTAAAGATAATTGTCAAGAAAAATGAAAAAAAAAAGTAGAGGGTGGATGGTAATGTGAGTTTTGGTTAAGTACTAAAAGAAAAAAGAAGAATAGAAGAGAATTAGGAGGTGATTCGATTTTGGTAACTGAGAGAAAAGAAAGTGAAAACAAAATGGTATAAGGGTGTTTCGGTTTTGAAAATAAGGAAATGAAGAAAAAGAATGTTGCTCTCTAGCTAGCCAAAATTCTCACCACTCCTTCAAATGCTACCATCTAAAATTCGGCTATCTCTCAACACCACTAAACCGTACACACACTCACACACCTCACTTCCCACATTCAGCCAAGCACTCTTTCTCCTTCCAATCCCATGATTCTCTCCACCGATCACTCTCCACTCTCCATTCAAACCTGTTGATCGATTCCTCCTCCTTGAATTCCTCTCCTCCCTTCATTCAAATGTGTTAACCCATTCAAAACTCACCCACTAGAGTTCAACCCGAATCCTCCTCACCCTCACCTTGGCGTCGAAAAGAAATCCCCAAAAGGGAAACCACGCAGCTCGAACCTGCTCCCTGTCAGCTCTCTTGAGGCGTCACCTTCTTGAGCCTTAAGTGGCGCCTCCATGCCTCATTACCACTCCCTTTCTTGTGTCAACAACATACAAGCAACAACCCTTAAGTCCTATCCCTTCCACCTCTCCTCTAAAGTGCCCAAAAAAAGAATTTTGGCCAGGACTTCGGCTTATCCCTAAGCCATTCCTAGACCCCAAAGCACCCTAAACTCGTATGTTAAACATAGCATACACACACAAACACATCGAATGCATAGCCCCTAATTTAGGATGTTACAGTTCTACCCCCTTAAAATAAATTTGGCCTCGAAATTACCTGGTCAAAAGAGTTGAGGGTATTACTGCCGCATCGCTTCCTCTGACTCGTACGTAGCTTCCTCAGAACCGTGGTTACGCCACAATACCTTAACTAACAGAACCGGCTTCTTACGTAATACTTTGACATCACGATCTAAAATTTGAACTGGTTCCTATTCAAAGGATAGACCAGGTCTTACTTCGATCTCCTCAATTGGCACCACGTGAGATGGATCCAAACGGTAACGTCTTAGCATCAAAACGTGAAACACATCATGAATTTAACTTAACTCTGTAGGTAACTTGATTTGATAGGCTACTGGTCCCACATGCTTCACTATACAATAAGGCCCGATAAACTTGGGGCTTAACTTACCCTTCCATCCAAACCTAAGCACTTTCTTCCACGGTGACACCTTTAGGAAAGCTCGATCTCCAACTACAAATTCTATGTCCTTACGCTTCAGATCCGTATAGGACTTCTGTCTGTCTGAAGCTTCCTTCAATCGAGTCCTAATTAGCTTAACCTTATCTTCCATTTCAGAAACCAATTCTGGACCCAACATCTGACGTTCACCTAACTCTGTCCAACAAGTAGGAGTACGACATTTCTGACCATATAATGCCTCATACGGTGCCATCTGGATACTCGATTGGTAGCTATTGTTGTACGTGAATTTCGCCAATGGTAAGAACTCTTCCCAACTACCTCTGAAGTCTATGGCACAGCCCCTCAACATATCTTCTAGGATTTGGATTACCCTCTCCGACTGTCCGTCATATTGTGGATGAAATGCTTTACTGAAATCTAACTTTGTACCCAACGCTTGGTGTAATGCCTTCCAAAATCTTGACATAAATCTAGGGTCTCTGTCCGAGATGATCGACACTGGTACCCCATGTAACCTTACAACCTCTGCTATATATAACTTAGCCAACTTCTGAAGAGAGTAGTCCACACGCACTGGTATGAAATGAGCAGACTTCGTCAAATGATCAACAATTACCCAAATCGAATCCTTCTTAGAAGGTGTAAGGGGAAGCCCACTAATGAAATCCATCGTGATCCTTTCACGCTTCCACTACGGAATCTTCACCAGCTGCAATAATCCCGAAGGCAACTGATGTTCTGCTTTCACCTGCTGACACGTCAAACACTTACTCATGAATTCAATTATTTCTTGCTTCAGACTCGGCCACAAAAATTATTCTTGCAAATCCTGGTACATCTTACTTCCTCCAGGATGCATAGCGTATGGGCTGCTATGCGCTTCCTACAAAATCCTACACCTCAACTCTGAATCCTTCGGGATGGAAATCCTTCCTCGAAAACACAGAACCCCCTCACTACTCAGATTATAATCCTCCACCTCACCATTCTGCACTTGAAGTACTCTAGCACTCAAGACATCATCCAACAACTGCTTCTCTTTGATCAAATTTATCCACATCGGTTTCACCTGAAGCTTAGCTAACAAACTCCCATCATTATACAGGCTAAGATGAGCAAACATCGCCCTCAGATCTGAGATCACTCTATGACTTAATGCATCTGCCACCACGTTAGCTTTACCCGGATGGTATTCGATCGAACAATCATAATCCTTTAACAGCTCGATCTATCGCCTCTGCCTTAAATTCAATTCCTTTTGGGTAAGGAGATACTTTAAGCTCTTGTGATCTGTATAAATGACGGATTTCTCCTCATACAGATAATGTCTCCAGATTTTCAAAGCGAAAACTACCGCCGCCAACTCTAAGTCATGCGTTGGATAATTCAACTCATTGGTCTTAACTGTCGAGGCGCATACGCAACAACCTTTCCGTCTTGCATCAACACACATCCTAAACCCGTGTGTGAAGCATAACAATAAACTACGAACTCCTTCTCAGCATCCGGCTGAATCAACACTGGAGCCTCCATCAGAATCCTCTTTAGTTTCTCAAAACTTTCCTGTTGCCTATCAGCCCAAACAAAAGTACCCCTTTCCGCAACAACTTGGTTAAAGGAGCCGCATTCAAGGAGAATCCCTCAGCAAATCTTCTATAATACCCAGCTAGACCAAGAAAACTCCTAATTTCTGCCACAGACTTAGGTGGCTTCCAATCCAGCACAGCTTCGATCTTCCAAGGGTCAACACTAATTCCCTCAGCAAACACAACATGACCCAAAAATGTAACTTCTTTTAGCCAGAACTCACACTTACTGAATTTGGCAAACAATTGCTTTTCCTTCAGAATCTATAAAACCACATGAAGATGCGAATCATGTTCCTCCTTTGACTTTGAATACACCAGAATATCATCTATAAATACTACGACGAATCGGTCCAGATAGGGTTGGAAAACCCGATTCATCATGCCCATAAACACTGCTGGTGCATTGGTCAAACCAAATGGCATCACCAGGAATTCGTAGTGGCTATAGCGAGTCCAAAATGCCGTCTTATAAATGTCCGCCTCCTTGACCTTAAGCTGATGATAACCTGACCATAAATCTATCTTCGAAAAGACTGAAGCCCCCTTTAGTTGATCGAACAAGTCATCAATTCTCGGCAGCGGGTACTTATTCTTGATGGTCAATTTGTTCAACTGACGGTTGTCAATGCACATATGCATTGTTCCATCCTTTTTCTTGATGAATAGCACCGGCGCTCCCCAAGGTGATACACTCGGTCAGATAAAACCTTGATCTAAAAGTTCTTGAATCTGAGCTTTCAATTCCACCAATTCCTTAGGCACCATCCCAAATGGAGCAATCGATACAGGCGCTGTCCCTGGATAAAGATCAATACCAAATTCCACCTCTCGATCCGGAGGCAATCCTGGAAGCTCTTCTAAAAACACCTAAGAAACTCCCTCACTGTCCTAACATCCCCCACAGCCAAATCCTTGACCTCTAAAGCACAAACCAGAGCTATGTACACCTCACAACCCTTCCTCACCATTCGTTTAGCCTTTAAAGTAGATATCACGTTAGATAGGTAGTTCCTCCTCTCATCCTCGAGAGTTCCTAATACCATGCGCTTGGTAGCACAATCCAAATTTACTCGATATTTTACTAACTAGTCCATGCCTAGGATCAAATCAAACTCCTCAAATGGCAGTTCCATTAGATCAACCAGAAAAACCACCCCTTGAACTTCTAAAGGTACATCCCTATAAAATCTGTTCACCACTACCGATTGTCCTAACGGGCTAATTACGGTCATCTCCATAGAAGCAATCTCAGAGTCTATTCTTAAAGTTCCAGATACCCCACTAGCAACACAAGAATGTGTTGATCCTATATCAATTAATGCAGTATAAGGCAACCCATAAATAAGGAAGTATCGATTATGACGTCCGGTGCATCTCCCTCTTCTCGACGTCTAGCGCATAAACTAGCCTAGGTCACCTTGCATCACTGCTCCCAGCACCTCTACCTGGTGCTCCACGTCCACGACCAAAACCATTACCCTTTTTGGCCAAACCACGACCTCTCTGTGGCTGCTGACCACCTCTACCTGTCTAAACATAACCTTGACTCCTTAATTCCACTCTGCCCCTCTCTTGTGGATAGTCCCTTATTCGATGCTCTATAGACCCACACTTGAAATAACCTCTACTACCAGCCAAACACTCACAAAAATGAAATTTATCACATCGAGCACACCTCAGAGGCTGACTATCAACAATAGGCCTCACAACCCGATTTGGCCCCTCAATCCTAAGCCTCTTCTGAAACTGTCCAACTGATCCTGACGAACCAAAATTCCTTTTATTTCTATTCCTCTCCTGATTCTACTTTTCGGACTGCTTTACCTCCTCGGCTATCTTAGCCTTTTCCACAAGAACAATAAATTCACTCAATCGTTGTGGAGCTATCAGCACTCGTAACTCATCTCTCAGCCCATCCTCAAACCGAACACAACGCTTATGTCTGTGGCCACAATACCCCAAGCATAATGGCTTAGCCGTAAAAATTCCACCTCATACTCGGACACCGATTTACTCCCCTGAACCAGATTTAGAAATGCCTTACGCTGCGCATCCACATAACTTGATCCGATGTTCTTCCCCTGGAATGATGTCTTAAAGAAATCTAAGGTGATATTATCAACCGTCGTACCATCCCTCACCGTGAGCCACCACTGATAGGCCTCATATCGAAGAAGAGACACGATTCCTTTCAACTTCTCCTCTACCGTGAAGTCAAGATCATCCATTATACGCTCAACTGCTTCTAACCAATACTTAGCTGCGTTGGGAGCTACGCCAGAAACGCCCCTAAACATTTTAGCTCCATTGGCCCGAAGTCATTCCGACACAGATTTTCGAGCCCCCGTACCCATGCCTGCCCCAGCAACTCTCTCCAGTACCTACAACATCACCTGAGATACCACATCATCCCTGCCTATTTGGTCCTGAAATTCTACTTCCACTACTGGCGGCACTGGTATCTCACTTCCTGACCCATGACCAGATCCTACTAGTTCCGATACAGCAATCCTGCCCCTACCATGACCACCTACATTACGTCCATGTCCCCGAGTGCTCATGACTAACGTTTGTGACTTAATCTGATTAAAAGTTTTATGAGTTAGTTATTTCTTTCACTATTTAACATGGAGCAGTTTTATGGAAAATAGTCTTAGAGAGTAGTTTCCGCAAAACACATCAAAGTTTCAGTCCCTATAGTCTGGGTCTCCTAGAGCTAACAACCATGTTCACTTACATTAACAATAATTTCATGCATACAGCATCAAAAAATTTTAGAACACTTACCTGGGCGGATTGGGTGCCAACAGACTAGGATGCCATGTTCCAATCAAAACATTCCTTCCCAAAAATCATTTAGACCAACTTAATAAAACATTTATTGAACCTATTTCCACAGCCAGAGTTTTACAACCTCGCTCTGATACCAAAATTGTAACACCCCAAACCCAGTCTAAACATTACGACCAGATCTGGTATGTCACAAGGAAAAGGTTGTAAGAAGACTTTGAAATCTTGATGAAAACTCATAATTTTGAAGTTTTTTTTTTCTTGTTTTAGGTGAAGTTTTGGAAATAGAGGTTTGTAACTTAAGAAAAAGTTTCGAGTTTAATTAATCATTATTTTTTTATCTTTGTTAGCATTTGTAAAAACGGTTGTTTTATATTACTTATGTTTTGAAAGCTCTATTTTAACAATCATGTTTTAAAATGCGTAATAACGTCATGTCATAACTAAATACAAAATGTAAAACCAAATAGTAATATAAGAGGCCTTATAACAACAACTAAAATCCCCAAATTAAAATAGTCTTAAGAAGAAACTGAGTTTTACTGAAAATAACATGCTATGGCCTCCACGAGTCCCCTCGACTCCCAAGTCCACGTCTTACTGATCACCTGCAAGGTTAAGCAAAAGGGGGTAAGTCACCAAGACTCAGTGTGTAAATCCCCCCTTAAGTCACATAAAATGGCCCCAAGCCCACAATCACATATTGGGCCCTAGCGCATCTTAAAACAACATACACGTTTATGAATGCAATGTATCCAGCCCAACCTAGATTTTCCATCCTCTACACACCACCCGTACCAGACCATCACACCGTGAGGATTTCTATAATCAACCCTCCATCCGCTAGACTCCTTATGTGGCACCTAGCCATTGGTGACAGAGTCACAAAATATCATATGTGGGGCCAACCCTCTTGTGGTACCAAACCACTAGTGATAATCCCTAATAATCATGTATGTGGGGCCAACCCACTGTGGTACCAAACCACTGGGACAAGTCATGAAATCATATGTTTGTGGTACCAAACCACTGGCGGTTCTAAACCACTGAGACTTAGTCACGGAATCAAGAATGTGGGGCCAACCCACTTGTGGTACCAAACCACTAGTGACAGTCTTAAGCACTTCCCCTTCAATCAACATATCTAACCCATGCATAACGTATGCAAACCAAATGAAAATATCATGCTATGTAAATGAACATTATCGTTATGGCATACATTTATTAACTCATTCATAACAACAAGGTACTTACCTGGTATTTCAACCATACCCACAAAGGCATAACAACTATCCATTAGTCACTTTGGCTTTTCAGCCCCAATTGATTAGTATCATATAATAATATTAAAGTGTGAAGTTTTACACACCTTGTTACGCACAGCACTATGCTATCTATGTCGACACTATCACTCTCGGAGACTACTACTAACTGCCTCTTATTCTACTCAGAAGTCAGCCCACAGCCTGGTGGCCAATCACGAATGGCAGACACTGCGCGCTTCTTGAACTTAGGGGCTGGGACTACGGGTCCAACCCCTCTTTTCACTTGGCTAACATTTGAGTCCATGAAAATGACCTTGGTCACTAAACCGAATTAAGGCATTGAAATTGAACCAAAAGTAATAGACACTCAAAGGCTAAGGGTCCTTACCTAGATCAACAAATCTCAAAGATTTAAAAAAGTTTGGATCCTATAATGGTCAAATACCCATGTCGGCTAGAACCAGATATCCCTTAACGCACTTCAATCGCAAACCAGAAGCCAAAAGAATGCGAACACATAAACCCCTTAAAATCACTAGAGAAACTGATTGGGGAGTGGAGGAAGATGAGTGACGTCAATCCATTGGAACAAAAGTCGAATGAAGAGCATATGAATGTTAGAGAGATTTGGCTAACCAACAAATAAGAACTGCCTAAACAAATGATAAGTTTTGACTTTCTTTTTAAAGAAATCTAGAGAAGAAAATGAAGAATAGGTGACTAGGGAGATTCGGCTAAGAAAAAAGAACTTACCAAAGAACGAACGCCGGAGATGTTTTGCTCTTGAAAAGAAAGGAATGGAGAAGAGAGGTGCTATCTACCAAGAAACGTTCGGCTATGGTGTTAAAGATAAAAAAGATTACAGAGTTTAGGTAGGAGGGGTAACTTTAGAGGGTTTCGGCTTTTGAAGATAATTGCCAAGAAAAATGAAACAAAAGTATAGGGTAGATGGTAATGTAAGTTTCAGCTAAGTACCAAAAGAACAAGAAGAATAGAAGAGAATTAGGAGGTGTTTTAGTTTTGGTAACTGAGAGAAAAGAAAGTGAAAACAAAACGGTATAAGGGTGTTTCGGTTTTGACAATAAGGAAATGAATAAAAAGAATGTTTTAGGTGCTCTCTAGCTAACCAAAATTCTCACCACTCCCTCAAATGCTACCATCTAAAATTCGGCTACCTCTCAACACCACTAAACCATACACACACTCACACACCTCACTTCCCACATTCGGCCAAACACTCTTCCTCTCTCCCAATCCCATGATTCTCTCCACTGATCACTCTCCACTCTCCATTCAAACCTGTTGACTGATTCCTGCTCCTTGAATTCCTCTCCTCCCTTCATTCAAATGTGTAGACCCATTCAAAACTGATCCATCAGAGTCCAACCCGAATCCTCCTCTCCCTCACCTTGGCGTCAAAAAGAAATCCCCAAAAGGGAAACCACGCAGCTCGAACCTGCTCCTTGTCAGATCTCCTGAGGCGTCACCTTTTTGAGCCTTAAGTGGCACCTCCATGCCTCATTACCACTCCTTTTCTTGTGTCAACAACATACAAGCAACAACCCTTAAGTCTTATCCCTTCCACCTCTCCTCTAAAGTGCCCAAAAAAAGAATTTTGGCTAGGACTTGGCTCATCCCTAAGCCATTCCTGGACCCCAAAGAACCCTAAACTAGCATGTTAAACATAGCAAACACACACAAACACATCAAATGCATAGCCCCTAATTTAGGATGTTACACTTTGGCTCAAAGTATCCAAATCGAGTGGAATTGCTCTCTCTTGCGGCAGAGGCACGACCATGGTACACGCCCATGTAAATCATTTTCAAGCCGTGTCTTAATTTTGTCAATTGGGGAACGACCATGTAAATCATGGCATGGTCGTGTCTTAGTTAATTGTCGAGGCACGGCCGTGTGCCTTGAAGTCCAGGCCGTGTTGATTTACTTTACGGCCCAAACTGGCCCGTTTTAAGCCTGTTTCTTGTTCTTTTCATTCGTGGGTGCTTTCCTGAGTATAAACATGAAAAGAAAGGATTAAGAGCACCTGTTTACATAAATCAAGGGCTAAATTATCCAAAAACATGTTAAATATAGGGTTAAAATATGATACTTTTACGGTTTATCAATAGCACTTCCTCCAAATCAGAAACCCAACCCCAATGCAGAATGTTGTGTCATAATATTACATGTATTCAGTACGTCATACTCATGATCATTCATATACATATCATACACTCATCACTTAACCTACCACTAGGGGTATAATGGTCATTTTGTCGGTTAGGCATAAAACAAAAATTTTCTTCCTTAGGGGTCTTTTGGTAATTCTACTCTATAAAGGTATTTTGGTAATTTTTCCCTTCGAGGGTAGTTCGATAATTTTACCCTTCAAGGGTATTTCGATAATTTTACCCTTTGAGGGTATTTCAGTAATTTTACCCCTTGAGGGTATTTTGATAATTTTACCCTTCGAGGGTAATTCGATAATTTTACCCTTCAGGGGCATTTTGATAATTTTAACCATCAAGCGTATTTCGGTACAGGTTACGACCTTTCCAATGGCCTTCATCGTCTCGAACGACTATAATAACTTATAGGGCCAAAATAGTGGAATTGGGACCAAAGCCCACGATTCGGCCCAAGTGGGCCCACACGCACGTGTGGCCTATTCAGCCCAATTTTAGTCACGGCTATACGAACTTCACAGCCCAACCCATTATTTGACACTATTGTGAATTTTTACCCATGCGAGCCCATGAGCCCATTGGGCCCACTTGGTCTATCTCGGCCCAACGAGGCCAGATACGGCCTAAGCCTACGAGAACGCTCAAGGTGGCTTCTACAGTCTAGCGCCCTTGTTCATGGGCTCAGTTAACCACATGCACGTTCGCACTCTCGTGTGGCATCACACACCATATTTTTGGCTTTTCTGCATTTAGCCGACTCTACAATCTTAGCGGTATAATCATTACGTACTTTCGGCTTTTCAGCCTATTATCGAAAGTGGCATACAATTACACACCTGTTCGTGAGACTAGATAAGATCGACGCTATCCAAATCCTACAATCCACCAACATATTGTATCAGATTACACCAATCAGGTTAACGTATACACTTAATCCACCACCGTTATTAACTTAAACCACAATCACTCACCTTACTATGACTAACAGATACTAGCACCTCCCTACTAATCAAGGGCGATGTCCCCCTCCTAACATGATTTGGTATAATAAAATTTATTAGAAACAATAAAACATTTAGCCCCCAGTAGAAAAATAAAAAGGGAAAGTCGAAGCTTGTTAATAGAGTCAAAAGAAATCTTTGCTAATAACGGGATAATAAAGTGGTTGAAGCAACCCCCTTACCAATATCGATAACCAATGAATACCGGAAATATTCAGTCAAGAATGTTCGGCCCTAACCACGGAGAACAAAGAGATTGAGAAGAAGGGTGTATGAAGATTTGGCCTACTAGAGAAGGGGAAAACAAAGTTTGAAAAAAAAAGAAGAAATGGAAGCAAAAGAGGGCTGGCTATGGAAGAAGTGATTAGAGAAGAGATGAGAGAAAGACTTCAAAGGATTGATCAAAATTGGGCACTCAAAATTTATGCTCCGGTAAAAAGTGAGCAGCAGTTGAGAAAAGAGATGAAGAGAACAAAGACCCGAATGGTCAAAAAAATGTGCCAAGAAGCGAAAATAACACCCGAAAATACCAGAGAAAATTTGGCACCTCTACACTCTCCCAAAGCAAAAAATGCACCAAATGCCCCACCCTTGGCCGAATTTCCCCTTACTCAAGCTCTCCCAACCTGCCAAGACTCCCCTCACATTCCAACTCCCTCAAACTCTCCACCAAATCCTCCTTGAATTGCTCATAGCTTCTCATTCAAATTTGTTGACCAAGTCTCCAACCACCAAATCATAAAATAAAAGCCCCCTATTTGCATGCCATGGGATTCAAAACCCAACTCCCCTTACCATCTTAGTGACACCGCCACCATCAAGCCACATGCCTTTTTTGTGACATAGAAACGCACATAATTAAACATAAGTCCTAACTGCTAATAGCCAATTTCACTTAAGAGCAAAAATTAAAAATTTTCCAAGGCTCAGACTCGAACCCAGGCTTCCTAAAACTCCCAAATACACTCAATTACTTAGCCATTGAAGCACGCATGGAATTTAAGCCAAATCAGCAAAATTACAACCCAATATTTTTGGGGCGTTACACAACTTCTCGGAGCCAAAACTCACTTTTGGTGAACTTTGCAAACAATTTCTTATCTCTCAAAGTCTGCAACACAATTCTTAAATGTTCGGCATGCTCAGTCTCATCTCGAGAATAAATCAGAATATTGTCAATAAACACAACCAAAATTTTGTCTAAATATGGTCGGAAGATTCAGTTCACCAAGTCCATAAAAATAGTAAGAGCATTAGTTAATCCAAAAGGCATAACCTGTACCTTATCCTGAAAGCAGTTTTTGGCACGTCTGACTCTTTATCTCTCAACTGATAGTAGCCAGATCTCAAATCAATCTTCGATAATATTGTTGCTCCTTTCAACTGATCAAACAAGTCATCGATCCTCGGCAAAGGATACTTGTTCTTTATAGTCACCTTGCTGAGCTATCGATAATCGATGAAAGTCTCATGGATCCATCTTTCTTCTTGACGAATAACACCGGTGCACCCCATAGTGAAAAAATCGGTCTCGCAAAACCTTATCTGTCAATTCTTGTAACTTAGACTTTAATTCCTTTAACTCTGTTGGAGCCATTCTATATGGAGCTATCGATATCGGTATAGTCCCCGGTACCAAATCAATAGCACGCTCCACCTCTCTGACCGGTGGTAATCCTGGCAACTCTTCAAGGAACACATCCGGATATTCACAAATTAACGGTATTGATTCAATCTTTATTTTAGTTACTTCCGTATTCAGTACATACGTAAGGAATACTTCACAACCCTTCCTTACATACCTTTGAGCCGATATCGACAAAATCACAATAGTCAATTCACTCGACTCATCTGGTTCAACCCGAAGAATTTTATTGTTTTGACATTTCAATTCAATAACTTTTCATCTACAATTCACTACTGCATCATGTAGAGTAAACCAATTCATTCCAAGTATAACATCAAACTCATTAAATGGAAAAAGCATTAAGTCAGCCGAAAAATAGTGACTCTAAATCATTAAAGGACAACCCTTGCAAACTTTATCGACTAGAACATATTTACCTTAGGGGTTCGACACCTTAATCACAAACTCAGTAGACTCAACAGGTAAATTCTTACTAGATACCAAATTCATGCAAATATAAGAATGAGTCGATCCATGATCAATTAATGCAACTACATTACTATCATAAAGAGAAAATGTACCAGTGATCACATCAGGGGAGGACACATCCTCGCGAGCACGAAAGTCATAAGCTCTATCATGTGCTCTAGCTTCCGATCTCACAGTTAAATCCTTGGATACACCTCTGCCACTGGTCCCATTTCCCGTATTTCTCACTGGTCTCCCTCTAGTAGCAGTGTTACTCAATGTTGCATTCTGGAAATTATCCTTTTCAACCATTTCAGGGCAATCCCAAATGAAGTGATCTTGGGAACCACATTTAAAACAAGTCTGATTTCTCATCCTACATTCACCAGGGTGTCGCCTACCACAGTGTTGGCATCCAGGCTTATTAGACTTGGCATTACCAACGCTCGCTATAGACGTAGTCTGGGCCTTAGTACTCGAATATTGTTTCCCACGATCTCTGTTAGGATACCCAGCTGAAGCATTCGAGCGAGTATGCATATCCCTCGATTTCTTTCATGAAGACTGAAATGACTTATTCATCGGCCTCTTTCTCGAGTCTCTAGCCTCAAACTCAGCTTTTCTCTTTTTTTTTTCTCAACTCCTCGGTCTTGCAGGCTCGTTCAACTAGCACCACAAATTCTTTCAGCTCTAAAATCCCAACTAGCAGTCTGATGTCCTCATTAAGCCCATCCTCAAATCTCTTACACATTATAGCCTCTGTTGAAACACATTCTCGAGCATACTTACTAAGTCTAACAAACTCTCGCTCGTATTCAGTCACAGTCATTCGGCCTTGTTTCAGCTCTAAGAACTCTTTACGTTTCTGATCAATAAACTGTTCGCTGATATATTTCTTTTTCAACTCCTCTTGTAAGAAATCCCAAGTAACTGTTTCCCTTGGTACTATCGATACTAAAGTATTCCACCAATGATATGTTGAATCTTAGAGTGCTATAGCACATTTCAAGCACTCCTCCGGTGTGCAAGAAAGCATATTTTGCTTTCTCAGGGTCATCATCGACATTTGCACTAAATTCTTCAGCCCCTTGTTTTCAAATCTTATCAATTGGGGGCTTATTCAGTCTTACCAATTCCACACCTTGGGGAGCTACGTGACCCGATTGAGGGTTAGGTGGGGTGAAGGATGTTGAGTAGCCAGATTTGTCCAAACAAATTCAGCAAGCAACTCATTCAATCTTTGGAAGAAGCCTAGCATCTCCTCCTTGACCAATTGTCACTGGCCTACTTTCAGATGGCGCGGTCCCTTGAGCGGGAGCTGACAAATTACTTTCAACATCACCAGCCACTTCTCGGTTGGGATCCATTTATTATATGAAAACACAATTTAAATTATCAGGAGTCGTCACACTATCAAAATTCATATATGGCATGTATATCTAGACTCTTACACATGCCACGTTAGTCCAAAAATCGACTAAACCGTAGCTTTGATACCACTAAATGTAACACCCCTTACCTGTATTCAATGTCAGAACAGGGCTCGAGGCATTACTGGACTTATAACACAAGCATTCACACCATTCCGAGTCATAAATTTGCGTCCAAATTAAAACCATACATATTCAATCATAAAGTCCCTTATATGAGCCTACGAGGCCCAAAACATGCTTTGGAAGTGGTTTGGGACTAAATCGAAAACTTTAGGAAATTTTACAAAACTTAGAAAATTTTTCATGTTACAGGGTCACACGCCCGTGTTACCTTGAGACACGCCTGTGCTACAGGCCGTGTTCAATTTAGGGTGCTTTCTGACTTGTGCCACAAGGCCGTGCCACACGCCCGTGTGCTAGGTCGTGTGGTCAATTTAATTTTCATAATTTTTCATAAAATAGGTGCAAACTTCAAACGGCTGGGGAACATGCCCGTGTAGCACACACGGCCGAGACACATGCCTGTGTCTCTGCCTGTGTGCTCAATTTCGAACATTCTATTTTGCAACAATTAAGGTTCAGGGGACACATGGCTGAAACACATGCTCGTGGGGTAGACCGTGTGTTACACATAGCCTAGACACACGCTCGTGTGTCTACCCGTGTGGACAAAAATAAGGCTATTTACCAAGCCATTTGCCTCCCTCATTTACACCTACACTTACACCAATTCAATGGCACAATTCATGGCATACTTAGGCAACCAAAACATCCACCACCAAGGTATTAACATCACATCCACATGCTAACCTTTAACATGCATAAACATCATGATCTATCATACAAGTCATACAAGTTTCCACATTCATGAATGATATCAACATATAAATATACTTCTACCAACATAAGCCATCATTCATGGCCATATACAAAATGAAATCATCAACCATTATAAGCCAATACATTTGACCACATTGTAAATGACACATATAACAAAATGACCAAGACCTTATACATGCCATATATTAAAAATGCCAAGACTATCAAATACCCAAAATAAGAGTTTGATAGTGTGATCCAAATCTCTGACAATCTCCGATTCTGAGTTAGCTTGGCAACACTATAAAAAAATGGAAAATAAACGGAGTAAGCTATATAGCTTAGTAAGCTCGTATGTAAGAAATAAGTAACCCTACCATGCACATAACATTCAAATAACATAACATAATTAAATGTGAACCTACCATAGTTTCATAATCACAATTTATCCCATCACAGAACTTACCTCATATTCATCATTTCACACATTTAATAAGCATAAGCTTTACATACATCCCTGAGCCATCTCAAAATGAATGTACACATACTGTAACACCCCAAACCCGGCCCACGAGCCACGGTCGAATTTAGAATGCCACTGTGGAAAACGTTCGAAAATTTTTGACTTAAAAGTAAAACTTAAAAATTTGTGGTTGTTTGTAAAACCTCGTGTATTTTAAAATTCCAAATAAAACTAAGTTATTACAATTTCTCCGATTAAAAACTTTAACGTATATTTTAAAGTGTAAGTTGCTAAATCATAATCTCATTTCCACATAGTAGTTTAATCATCAATCCATAATAAAAATAATAACAAATACTATAAGGCCCTTATTATAATAAATGGATACTGAAAATACTGAAATATAAATTTTATTAAATAAGGAAAACAACTTTTTTTGCATGGGCCACCTCGCATCCACTCCAACCCGGTCCGAGCTTTATGCATCACCTGTAAGGTTTGATAAAAAAAAAATTGGGTGAGTGAAACAGACTCAGTGTATAGTTATTTCACATGTCTCCACATATGGGCTTGGCCCATATCCACACAGTCCACATACATACATATGCATCATGAAGCCCAACCCAACCTAGTGTCCGTCCATTACACCTACCTTGGCGGACACTGCTTGCCCAAGGTAGTATACGCCACCGATCACCTAAGTGACCCCACATGTCAATATCTATGAGGTGACTCGAGATCATCCTCAATCCACGGTGATGCACACAGCTATCATCCGCCAGGAGGTGGCACATAGCCAACACCCCACCTTGATGAAGCACATAGCTAACATCAAGCGCCAATGTAGCACAAGGCTAACATCGACGACGTACATAATGTACACCTCGTCCTTCAATATTCATGTCCCAAATTCCCATGCATATATATCATGACAATAATATCATTTAGATGAGTATTCAACACATGCTTACCACGATTGCACATATTCATTAGTGATAATTTAATATCATAAAGTACTGACCTGATTATTCGATCACCCACCATGGGTATCCACCATCTTAGCCTTTATTTCGGCTACCATTCACATCATATCACACATATATAACAACATACACACATAAACAATCAAGAGAACAGTGCAATAACTACACACCTTTTTGATACAGTCTACTCAATCACGAAACTCTCTTATTCCTGTCGATTTGCTCCTAAGAACCAAAGTCAGAAATCGGTCATCACTTAAATTCATAAAATAGCCTATGGTCGAATACTACAAACCACATACTTTGCTTAACTAAATCCCGAATCACCACATAACACTTACCTTGATGAATCAAATCCTTACAATCCTCCTTAAGGCTCCTTACCGTTGGCTACACAAAAGAAACACAATATCATGACTCTTCATACATTCGATCATCCCTTAGAAACCAAGGCCAACCATTGGTTTCGGTATACTAAATGAAGAAGAAGAGAATTCGATTGCTAAGAAAATACTTACCATACTCGAAACCGATTGGAAGATTGATGAAAAGGAAAAAGGCTCTAAAAGATTCGGCAAGAACTCCCAAATGGAGATGGGATAATCGGCTATCACAAAATAGGTATAGAACCGAGGTTGAGAAGAAGAAAAGAAGTGTAGATGAAAGTTAGGAGAATTCAGCAATGAAGAACAAAGGTGGAGAGGTTTCAGCTTTCTACTTCGGGTTATTAAACTTGCGACCAAGAGAAGAGAATAGAGTCCCCCTTGAGATTCGGCTATAGCTTCACAAGTAAATACAATTTTCGGCTATGGTTCTAAATGGCAAGGGATATTCGGCTATGCAAGAAAGGGTGTAGAATTGGGGTTGAAAGAAAGAAAAGAATAGGTAGAGAGAGTGAGAGGAAATTCGGCACAAAGAGAAAATAAGAGGAAGAATTTTAGGCAAAAGAAAATAAAATGAAGAAAAGAATAGCTAAAAGATGGTCACCCCTATTTATACTACACAATTTCGGCACACCTATATCCTAGACCCTTCAAAACCGAAAATTCACAAGCTAAAGAGTCCCACATTCGGCCATTGCTCATCCCCCTCTCAAATCCCATTTCCTTCTCCTATCATATCCCTTAATTCTTTCCTATCATATCCCTTAATCCTTTCCTATCATATCCTTTAATTCTTTCCTATCATATCCCTTAATTCTTTCCTATCATATCCTTCAATTCTTTCCTATCATATCCCTTATTCTCTCATCATTTATCTCTTATCCTATCATTTAAAATAAATAAAATAAAGTCACAATTTTCTCATATCTTTAACAAAAATTTAAAATAAACCAAGCTTATCCTTATCTTTCCAAAGCCCCAAAGCCGTCCAACACTTCCCCTCCTCTTGATGCCAAAAACAAATGCCCACAATGCAATTTCTGCAGCTCGAACCTCCTCCCTCCTGAACTCCCTTTGACGCAAGCTTTCTTGCACCCTAGGTGGCATCCCACGCCACTTTACCACTCGGCTATTTATGTCATATACCCCCCCACAAATTTCCTTAAAGCCTCCTTAACTCAGCTCCCCCTTAACTAACACTTAAAAACAAAATTTCCCTAAAGCACTCTCTTATACCCTAGGGTTTTAGGAACCCCTAAAACTCATCCAACCATACACTGAGGCATGCTATCACTTGAATTATGCATTAAACGCATAACCCCTAAATCTAGGATATTACACATACTTTCATCTTTGACATACCCGTGAACCACTCGAAATAACAATGTCGGATACTCGGGAAAATTTGCACACTAAGTGCCACATATGTAGCCAAAGCTACCTAAGTCTCATATCACATAATTGCTCACTCTCAAGCTATCGACGGGCCTGCTCACACAAGCTGTTAGTCAAGACGTAGCTACATGGTGCTGCTCACACAAGCTATCAAGTATCCACAACATATGCCAGTATACTTAGCCACCGGTAGGACGTACGAGGCCAGCACCCGAATCACATAATCACATAGCACATAATGACCCTAGTGACATGTCACTTGTATCCTAACCTATTCCTAAGGTTCAAACGGGATTTCTTGCCTGTCGATTCGTTTTCGGACTCGTTCGTAGGATTATACTCATTCACAAAATCAAACATACAATTCATGCAATATTAAAGCATTTAGATACAATTATTCTAAAGCTTATTTTTAACATATGAGCTTACCTCGGTACAAAAGGGCTAATAGTTCGATTTAGTCTAGAACTTTGTTATTTCCCCGGTCTAGGTTAGAACCTTGTCTTTCTTGATCTATTATATCAAACTTAACTTAATCAATTATCACATTATTCAATTTAATCCCAAAAACACCTATGGAAAAATTATATTTTTGCCCCTAACTTTTCAACTTTTTACATTTTAGTCCCTAGGCTCATAAAATGAAATATAGTCAATTTATTCAAAACCCAAGCCTAGCCAAATCTTTTTCATGCTCATAGCAGCCCACATTATTCATTTATTCACATCTTTACACTCATTTTTAAACTTTTACAAATAGGTCCTTTTTAGGTATTTTCATAAAAAATCACTTAGTAAAAGTTTTTTATCTAATATCAAACATACATAATCTACCATTAGACATCAAAATACACAAATATCTAATATGGGTAAAATTTTAGACTTTTATTTTCTTTCAAATTAGTCCTTGAAATAGCTAGATTAGGTTGTAAAGGTCTTAAAAACATAAAAATCATTAAAAACGGGGCTAGAATGGACTTACAATCGAGCTTGAAAGTGGCCAAAACCCTAGCTATGTCTCCCTTCAAATTTTCAACACAAGGAGGACTAATTTGAGAAGATGGACACTTTTGTTTTAGTTTATTTGTCTTTATTTACTAGATTACCAAAATGCCCTTCACCTAAACTTTGAAATTTTTCACTAACCATGCCTATTTTTGTCCATACTAAAGCATAATGGTCTACTTACCATCTAAGGACCTCTAATTTAAAATTTCATAGCAATTAGAAAGGTCTAGGTTCTAGAACACACATTTTGAAATTTAGTCCTTTTAACTAAATTGAGTGCCCAAACGTCAAAATTTTCGAACGAAATTTTCAAAAAATCATTCCATAAAACTGTAGACCATAAAAATAAAATAAAAATAAATTTTACTACAACGAATTTGTTGTCCCGAAACCACTATTCCTACTAGGCCCAAAATCGGGTTATTATTTAATCCGTTTCATAATTTTCTGAAAAAATCATCCATATTCTTGATCAAATTTGAATTTCTCAAAATTGATCTATAAAACGTGTTTGATATTTGGGTTTAAAATTAAAAACCTCTTATTAGACCTATTTTGAGCTTAGACATCCATTAATATTTGGATTCCAACTCAAAATTAAAGATACACCAATGTTGATCCTTAAGTTCAAGAAAGATGAAATTAAAGTTGAAAATCCATTACAATCACTTTAATTAACAAATAATGATTGAAATCAACTTAAAAACAAGTTTAGAGATGAGGATTACCTTTAATTGAACTCAAATCATTAATTTGGAAGTTTGAATCAAAATGCTTGAAGAAACTCAAATGACTATTTGCCCAACTTTGAAAATTATTTCAAAAGATTTTAAAGAGAATTTTGGGAGAAAAGATTTAGATCTATTCTCTGATATTTGGTTTATGAAAACAATAAAAAAACGACAGAAAAAGCTCTGAATTCAGGTGAAAAAGGAGTGACAAGTGAGGTAGTTGTAGAGTTTTTAAAACTGAAAATCCCCACCTGATTTTCAAATTTTGGGGAATTTGCCATCAGGCCATTCCCCTTTTTCCCTTATTTTACAATTTGCTCATTTCCCTCCAAAATTCTAAAAATATGGTTTATTTTCTATAAAACCTCTTATACGTTTCCCTTGTTTTTCAAATTAGTCTCATTTAATTAATATTTTAAATCACTCAATGAAACCCCATTTTAAATTATTTTTAAATTCCAATTTAGCCAAAAATATTTATTTTACCCAAAATTTATTTATAACCATAAAATTAAATTTTCTAAAAATATTTTTATTTTCTAGAACATTATTTACCAATTTTTTTAGATTAAATTAAGCTAACTAATTAAGAATATAAATTGCGAATTAACCCGATTAATTCCCAATTTTCACTCGAAACCTGAAAAACCTACCCGAAACTACTATACCTATTTTTAGGGCCTTACACAACCTTTCACAAGTATAATGCCATTATATAACATGCCAATCTCAACCAATTTAGGCATATAATCATCTAAACCAACCATGCAATATTATAGAATTCAATCATTCATCATTTAGGCTTTTTTAAATCCACATCCAAGACACTTCATTTTCCAACTCAAACATGTTTCATTATGCAATTTGGGAACTAAGCAATTCAATAAACTTGACATGAATTAACCAAAGCACACACTAAGTTATGTATCATGCTTAACATTCAACTTACCATTTCTAAATCATTCATTAATCTAGCTATTTCAACTAGCTCACTTAAAACCTTTAACATGCTAAAACATACAAGTTTCTATTTCAACTAGCTATTTGGATAGTTGTCAACCTTATCTCAAAATTATTGGTGCTAATCACCAGCCTTTCTATGCTTCCTCGCACCGCGTCTAGTGTAGGTAGGGCATACTCGCATAACGTCCATTGAGCCATTGGGACTTCTTCCCAATTATTTTCTTTTTGTTCTCGTGGCTCCCCAAATAATAGATTTTCCCGAGCTAAATTAATTGCTGTGGGTGGATTCATCACTTGATAACTGTGCCTAAGTATTTGCTCTGGATTTGGGTAAGGTTCTATTGGAGTGCTAGAGCTTTGGGTCATAAACGATCTAAAAAGAAAATAAAAATAAAAATAGAAAAATAAAAATTAAAGTCATATCTATAGGTCCTAACGCTCTCAATTATCTTATTAATTGTAAAAAAATATTTTCACGATTTATTGTTGAAACCTTATTGACCATAGCGCCAAAAACTTGACCACATATATAATTGAGTTATTGTTTATAGTAAAATATAACACAAAAATATAAGAGATTAGAATGATGGTGTCCGCAAGTGCACGAGTCAATTTGTAATATAGTTTTTACAATGAAATACTTGAAAGTATTCCGAGGATCGTACCCAAGGGAGGATGGAATAAATTATGAAAATGTTTATACAATAATAAGTATAAGTAGTAGTAATTAATTTCTACATTACGATAAACCGTAAAATAGAACAATGAGATAAAAAATAAATAAATAAGAAAAGTAAACAAACAATAAAAATCAATAAACCAATCAGGAAAATTAACTTGCTTCAGGGTTTGTAACTAACTTAAGATTAGGGTTTTAGGGTGGATTAGCTATTGATTAATCAATTATTACCTCATGGCCTCTAATTAACTAATTGATTGGTTGATACTTTCTTATCTCCCGACCTTACATTCTAAATCAGGATAAATCATGATTTACTCGGTTCAACTTATCTCCCGACCTCGTCTAGCCTATAATAACTTCCTAGGGTTGTCAATCCTAGTGATTTAAGAACATGTAATCTATACCAACTAACCCCTCTCTAGAAACCCTAAATCCTCCGTTAATCATATCCCCATCCACTTGTTAATCTAACCTAAGGGATTTAGCCATTCATGTTATTCATAATCTCAATCTTGATTGAATAAACCATGTGAAGAACATGATCGATTTGAAAGAGAAAAGAGAATTGAATAATCGTGAATTGAATATCGAATAGGGAACGGGGTAGCAAATCAATTGATTGGAATAAAGAATTAAATCTAACGTAAGAACAAGTAAAATGAAATACTTCGATAATATAAATAAACTCTTGTGTAACACCCCTCACTCTTATTCAACTACGGAATAGGGTTACAGAGCATTACCGATCTTATCACACATTTAAACATACATTTCTTATACAATTAGTCAATTCAAAAACAATTCATTCACAACCAATCATATTGTCCCTAATACGAGCCTACAAGGCCCAAAACATGCATTCGGGGTGGTCCGAGACTAAATTGATAACTTTAGAATCTTTTAAAACTCTTGGAAAATTTTCCCAAAAATAGGGGACGCATGCTCATGTGGCCCGAGGCACACCGCCAAAGACACGCCTATGTCACAAGCTGTGTGGACATTAGAAATGGAAGCACATACCTGTGTCCGACCTCGTGACTCTCTGACTTGGGCCACACAGCCAACACACACGCCCATGTGGCTGGCCCGTGTGCCCTAAAAATGGCCATACACGCCTGTGTACCAGGCCGTGTGCTAGGCCGTGCCAAACCTGTAGGATATACTGACTTATGCCACACGGCCAAGTTACACGCCCGTGTGTGAGGCCGTATGGAGCATACTAACTTGATTTCTATTTCCACGCGAAGGGACACACGTCCATGTAATCGATCATGTGTCATACATGGCTGAGGCACACGTCCGTGTCTCTACCCAGGTGGACAAAAGTAGGCTATTTACCAAGCCATTTTGCCACCCAAAACTTCAAATACCTACACCAACCCAATCAACATAATACATGGTACATATAGGTATTCAACTACTCTCAACCAAGCATAAATAAGCATCCAATACAACCACAACCAAGATTAAATCATGCCATTTCAATTCTAACAACTAACATGCTTATAATATCATGTTCTACTCATTCAAATCATACAAAATTTTCACATTCACAAAGCATTTATAAACCACATCACCAAGAAGAATTAGCACATATATATACATCATCATATTTTTCAAAAATTGAACCAAAATAAGCCACCTCTCATGGTTATAGACCAAGCAAAATATTTATCATATACAACCCAAACCAAAAGGCTAATTTCATTACCAAACTATACATCAAAATGACCAACTCCTATACATGCCATATGACCAAAACTTAGTTCCAAAAGTACCAAAGTGATAATTGGATTGTGTGATGAACTCTCCAATGATCCCCAAATCTGAGCTAGCTTTGATATCACTATAAAACATGAAAAAATAAAGAATGTAAGCTATAAAGCTTAGTAAGCTCATATGAAAATAATAACCAAGTCTCACAATCCATTTACCATTTAAATTAAATGACATAATATGCAACAGTGCATTAATCTCAAACTAACATGAACTTAACTACATACTTGATCATAAACTCACAAATCCTTTTGGCTTATTGCTCGTATAGTTTTCAAACATACTTGTACCGATATGTATCTATTTCTCACCATTTCCCATCTTCAATATACCCGTTAAACCATTTGGAATAAAAGTCAGATACTCGAAAGTCTCGCACCCTAGGTACCAATATCATGGCCCGACGCCAAATTGATGGAGCTCGCACCTGAAGTACCAATATCATGGCCCGAAGCCAAATCAATGTAACTCGCACCTGAAGTGCTAATATCATGGACTGAAGCCAAATCAATGTAACTCGCACCCGCAGTGCCAATATCATGGCGTAAAGCCAAATCAATGTAACTCGCATCTGAAGTGCTAATATCATGGCCCGAAGCCAAATCAATGAAGCTCCTAATGATATGTCCTTCGTATCCTAATTTATTCTTAAGGTTCAACTGGGATTTCTAATGCCGAATCTTCCTTGAAATTGTCCGCAAGTTCGTAATTCCCAATTCATGCAATATCAAAACATTTAAAACACAAATATAGCAATGATTTTTACATACGTACATACCTCAAATCTTAAAACGGTGAAATATGTCGATTAGTCGAGTACTTTGTTTTCCCCCAATCTTGATGCGAATTTAGCTTTTATTGATATATATAATATCAAATTCAGCTTATTTAATTATCCTCTATTCAATTTAATCCATAATTCACATTAAGGCACTTTTACACTTTTGCCCTTTATATTTCATAACTTTTACAATTTAGTCCTTATTTAATAAAAACACAAATTCATGCAATTTAACCACAACCCATGCTAGCCGAATTACAATTAGGTCCCTAATAGCCCATATTTTTCATTTATTTCACATTTTAACCACAAAGTTTCCACATTTCATAATTTAATCCCTAATTTGCATTTTCACTAAAAATCACTTAACAAAACTTGTATAACTATCATCAAACATTCATAATCTATCATTAAACATCAAAATACTCATGTATTCATCAATGGAAACTTCATAAATCTTTAATAGTTTGCAAAATAGTCCCTGGGCTAGCTAGACCTAGTTGCAACGATCTCAAAAACATAGAAATCATTAAAAACGGGACGAAAATAAACTTACATGCATAAGGAGAAGTTAACAAATTTTCAAAGCCCTAAAAATGGTGTTTTTTTCTTGTATTTTCGGCAATAGGAAGAAGATGAACAAAAAATTTGGTTTTGTTTTAGTTATTTTAACTTTAATTACCATTTACTAAAATAACCTTTACAAAATTTAATAATCAAACAAATACCAAACCACTATCTCCAAAATGGGCTAATAACCACATAAGGACCTTTACTTTAAGATTCCATAGCTATTAGATACCTTTAGCTAATAGAACACTACTTTCGTACTTTACGTGATTTAGTCCTTTTTATCAAATTGACCAATTAAACGATAAAATTTCTTAGCGAAATTTTCACACAATCATATTATCATGCCGTAGACACTAAAATGATAATAAAATAAATATTTTGACCTCAGATTTGTGGTCTGGAAACCACTATTCTAATTTGACTAAAAACGAGCTATTACAACTCTCCCCCTTAGAGATTTTCGTCCCCGAAAATCTTACCAGTGAATAGGTTAGGGTACTATTTTCTCATAGCTTCTCGGGCTCCCATGTATATTCTTCAACACCGTGCCATTGCCAAAGTAATTTCACTAAGGCTATGCTTTTATTTCTCAACTTTTTAATCTCTTGAGCTAAAATTCTAATCGGTTCTTCGTTGTATGTCATGTCAGGTTGAATTTCAATCTCTGCCGGAGGAAGCACATGTGATAGGTCCGATCTAAATCGTCGTAACATTGACACATGAAACACATTGTGAATCTTTTCTAGTTCTGACGGTAACTCAAGCCGATATGCCACTAGCTCTATTCTTTCAATGATTTCATACGGCCCTATGAAAGGCGGACTTAGTTTACCTTTACGACCAAATTGAAGGATTTTCTTCCACGAAGATACTTTCAGAAATACTTTGTCACCAATCTAAAATTCAATGTCTCTTCGCTTTAAATCTGCATACGATTTCTGTCGGTCTAAGGTTGCTTTCAGACTATCGTGAATTACTTTCACTTTATCTTCAGTCTCTCAGATCAAATCAACCCCGTGAATCTTTTTCTCACTCAGCTCGGTCCAATACAACGAAATTTGGCATTTACGACCATACAAAGCTTCGTACAGTGCCATCTTTAGGCTCCATTCAAAGCTGTTATTATAAGCGAATTCAACCAATGACAAATATTTCTCCCAGTTGCCTTCGAACTCTAAAGCACAACATTGAAGCATATCTTCGAGAATCTGCATTACTCTCTCAGATTGACCATCAGTTTGCAGATGAAATGCAGTGCTAAAGTTCAAATTTGTACCTAGAGCTTCTTGTAATTTCTTCCAAATCGCGACGTGAACCTCGGATCTCTATCCAATATAATTTAAACTGGCACCCCGTGCAATCTAACGATCTTAGAAATGTACAATTCAGCCAACTTATCAAGTGAATAATCAGACATTCCAAAATGAAATTTTTTAATTTTGTTAGTCGATCAACGACAACCCAAATAGCATCTTTCTTCCTTGGAGACAGTGGTAATCCCGATACAAAATCCATCGTAACTCTATCCTACTTCCACTCTGGTATCATTACAGCCTGTAGCAATCCCAAAGGCATCTGATGCTCAGCTTTTAGTTATTGACAAACCAAGCATTTATATACGAACTCTAAAATATCTCGTTTCATACCCGACCGCCAATTCAACTATTTCAAGTCATTGTACATTTTGGTACTCCCTGGGTGAACAGATAAACAACCACTGTGTGCTTCATTCAGAATTTTTTGAATGAGCTCTGGATCCTTTGGTACACAAATTCTGCCTCAAAACATTAAACAATAATCAGATCCGATCTGAAAGTCTGAATTTCTAGTTGACTCAAATTGCATTCTTTTGGCTTATAACTCAGTATCATACTTTTGAGCTTCACAAATTTGCTGAAGAAAAATCAGTTTAGCTTTTAACTCTACTAGAATCAAACCATCATTAGATAAGGTTAACTGAATATTCATCGCCCGTAAGCAAATAATGATTTTATACTCAGATCTGCGATTACATTTGCTTTCCCCAAATGATAATCAATCACTAACTCGTAACCTTTTAGCAACTCGAGCCACATTCGTTGTCGCAAATTTAAATCTTTCTGAATCATTATACTTTAAACTTTCGTGATCGGCAAAGATATGGCACTTCTCACCGTACAAATGGTGTTGCCAAATTTTCAATGTGGAAACAATAGCAGCCAAGTCTAAATCATACGTCGGATAATTCTTTTCATGCGACTCCAATTGTCTGAAGGCATAAGCTATAACTTTTCCTTCTTGCATCAAAACGCAACCCAAACCATTTAATGATGCATCACTAAAAATCACGAATTCTTCACCCTACTCAGGTTGACCCAAAATTGGTGCTTCGGTTAACAATGCTTTCCACTGATCAAAACTCTATTGACATTTCTCGGACCACTCAAATTTCACATCTTTTTGTAGCAATCTGGTCATAGGTGTAGCAATCATTAAGAACCCTTTAACAAAACGTCAATAGTAGCTAGCTAGTCACAAATCTTCTGACTTCAGATACATTTCTCGGTGATTTCCAGTCAACAACTACTGAAACTTTGCTTGGACCAACTCGTATACCTTCCGCTACAACAATGTGTTCCAGAAATCCAACCTTTTGGAGCCAAAACTCGCATTTACTAAATTTAGTGTACAGTTGCTTATCTCTCAAGTTTTGTAACACAATTCTCAAATGCTCAGCATGTTCAGACTCATCTTGAGAATAGATCATAATATTGTCAATGAAAACAACAGCGAATCTGTCTAAATTCGATCTAAAAATTTGGTTTATCGGATCTATAAAAACTGCAGGAAAATTAGTCAATCTGAAAGGCATAACAAGAAATTCATAATGTCCGTATCTCGTTCTGAACATAGTTTTCAGCACATTAGAATCTTTAACTCGCAACTGATAATAAGCAGACCGTAAATCAATCTTCGAAAACCCTGTTGCTCCTTTCAACTGATCAAATAAATCATCTATTCTTGGTAACAGATACTTATTCTTTATCGTAACCTTATTAAGCTAGAGATAATCAATACACATTCTCATTGATCCATCTTTCTTATTTATGAACAATACTAGCGCACCCTAGGGTGAAATACTTGGTCGTACAAAACCTCTATCTGTTAACTCTTGCACTAAGATTTCAACTCTTTCAATTCTATTGGAGCCATTCTGTATGGAGCTATCGATATTGGTGAAGTTCTCGGTACTAACTTAATAACAAATTTAACCTCCCTTATCGGTGGTAACCCAGTAATTCTTCTGGAAATACATCCGGATACTCACAGAAAACTGGCACTGATTCAATTTCCATTTTAAACACTTATGTATCTAAAACACAAGCAAGATAAGCTTCGCAACCTTTTCTTACACATCTCTGAGATGACATAGACGAAATCACAACAGACAATTCACTCGATTCATCTAATTCAGTTCGAATGATTTTACTATTCTGACATTTCAATTCAATAGTTTTTCATCTACAATTCACAACAGCCTCATGCAACGTCAACCAATCCATACCCAGAATTACATCGAATTCATCAAACGATAGTAACATCAAATCTGCAAGAAAATAGTAACCCCGAGTCATTAAAGGATAGTTCTTGCAAACTTTATCAAATAGAACATACTTGCCTAAGAGGTTCAATACTTTAATCACAAGCTAAGTGGACACAACAGGCAGATTCTTACCAGACACTAAATTCATACAGATATATGAATGAGTCGATCCGGATCAATCAAGGCAATCACATTAGTGTCATAAAGAGAGAATGTACCAGTAATAACATCAGGTGATGGCGCCTCTTAGCAAGCATGAATAGCGTAAGCTCTAGAAGGTGCTCTGGCTTCAGATCTCATAGCAGAGTCTTTCGTCGTACCTCTACTACTGGTCACATTTCCCACATTTCTCGGTGGCCTTCTTCTAGTGTCTGTGCTACTCAGTCTTACATTTTGGAATTTATCTTTCTCAGCTAACTCAAGACAATCTCGAATAAAATGATCTGGCGAACCACATCTGAAACAAGCTTTATTACTTTTATTCCAGAATTCTCTAAAATGTATTCTCCACACTATTAACACTTGGGTTTATTGTTTCCCACACAGTCAACACTCGATACTGAAATTGTTTGAGCTTTAGGACTTGAGTATTATTTTCTACTATCTCTGTTAGAATACTCGATTGAAGCATTTGGACGAGTGTACGAATCTCTAGATTTCTTTGATGAAGATTGATATGGCTTATTCATCAATCTTTTTCTCAAGTCTCTAGACTCTGAATCTATTTTTCTCTTTTCCTTGCTAAGCTCCTCGACTTTGCAAGCTCTATTAACCAAGATAACAAATTCTTTCAATTCTAGAATTTTGACTAGAAGTTTAATATCCTCAACGAACCTTTTGCACATGATTTCTTCAGTAGAAACATACTCCCAAGCATACTTACTTAATCTTACAAATTCTCTTTCATACTCGGTCACAGTCATACAACCCTGTTTCAATTCTAGAAACTCTTTGTGCTTTTGATTGAGAAATCATTGACTTATATATTTCTTCCAAAACTCAGTCTGGAAGAATTCCCAAGTAATCCTTTCTCTTGGTACCATAGACACCAAAGTATTCCACCACTGATTTGCAGTGTCCCTCAATAACAAAATGGCATATTTTAAACACTCATTTGGTGTGCAAGAAAGTTCATCAAATACTTAAATAGTGTTTTCAAGCCAAAACTCAGCTCTCTCGAGATCATCATCAAAAATAGCTCTGAACTCTTCGGCCCCATATTTTTGAATCTTATCAATTAGAGGCTTATTTAGTCTTAGAAGTTTCACACCTTGAGCAGCTACGGGAGCCAATTGGGGATTAGGTGGGGGTGGGGGTGGGGGTGGGGGTTGTTGAGTAGCTGGATTTGTTCTAAGATACTATGTGAACCACTCGTTCATCATTTGGAAAATGACTTCTTTAGCCTCTCCTCCGTGGCTACTCGATACGTGTCTAGATTCAGATTGCACTGCCCCTTGAGCGGGAGCTAGCGCATTACTCTCAACATCATCAGCTACAGCTCGATTGGGAATCATTTGCTATACGAAAACATATTATAAATTTTCAAAAGTCATCACACTATCAAAGTTTATATATGGCATGTATAGCTAGACTCTCACACATGCTATGTTAGTCCTAGAATCGACTAAACTGTAGCCTTGATACCAATAAATGTAGCACTCCTCACCCGTATTCAACTCCAGAATAGGGTTACAAAGCATTACTGATCTTATCACACATTTAAACATACATTTCTCATACAATTAGTCAATTCAAATACAATTCATTCACAACTAATCATATTGTCCCTAATACGAGCCTACGAGGCCCAAAACATGCATTTGGGATGGTTCGGGACTAAATTGATAACTTTAGAATCTTTTATAACTCTTGGAAAATTTTCCCAAAAATAGGGGATGCATGCCCTGTGGCCTGGCCATGTGTCTCCCACGGCCAATGTAACATCCTTAAACTAGGGTCTCTGCATTTTGCATGTGGTTGCATGTGTTGGTTGATATGTTGTGGGGTCTAGGCATGGCCTTAGGTTAGTCCCGGGTCATAGCTTTTTTTTAGAACTTAAGAAGAAGGAGCTAGGGGAATTAGGGGTTAAGAGGAGTTATTGGGAGCTTTAGACACAAGAAGTGCCTTGCTAAAGTGGCAAGGAGGCGCCACTTAAATCACAAGGGAGGTGACGCCACAGGGAGCAGGGAGAACCTTGGTTCGAGCTGCAGAAATCTCTTTTCTGCTTACTTATTTTGACGCCACAAGCTAGAAGGAGGAGTGCTCAGGTTGGACTCTAAGGGATAAGGATAGAGGGAGTCAAATGGATGTAGATGAGGGAAATTGAGGAGTTTGAATTTTATCAGGCTCACTTAGAAGTGTTGGCCGAAAATTGGACTGTGAGGGGAGGAGTGAAATCGATTTTGGGGTCTTTTGGGAGGGTGGCCGAATATGCCTAGGTGAAAAGCTAAAATCAGCTAGCTTTTCCTTTCTTCTTTGGTTTAAGTGACAAATCGAAACCTACTTTAGGTGACCCTTTTATTTGATTTTTGCTATTTGTTGGTCGAACCACCCTAGTTGTTTCAACTAAAAGCCAAAAGCAACTCTTTTTGTCCATCTTTTCTTCTCTTTCAAAACACTTTGTGCCAAATTCTTCCTTCTCCATTCTCTTTCTTTTCTTCATCTTGGCTATTCTCAAAAGCCAAAAACACCATACCTATCTCCCTTTCCATTTTTGTTTCATCTTTTTCTTGAAAACCTCAATAGTCGAATCCTCTCAGGACTTAATCGGATCTTCTTTTCTTCTCCTATTCGAAACTATCACCCTCTCCCTCTCTTGCGATTTCTCCTCTTCTCTTCCTTGTGGATCATAGCCAAAACTCTGGTAAGTGAACTTCCTATTCGTTTTTCTTGATCAAGGTGGGTAATGCCGAAACCCACTTCTCTTTTATCTTCTTTAGATCTAAGTATTAAAACTCTGTTCTTGATCTTTGAAGGGAGCCGAAACCTCTAACACCATTAAGGGGTGCTGATCTTTAGTGTTTAGAAGCCGATTCAGTCCTCAAGGTAAGAAGATGATAATCCTTTTTGGTTTGGGATTTATGTTTTGGCCGAATGGCCTCTAGATCTCTAATGATGTGTTAAGCCGATTGTAGGAGGAAGGTGTGTAGCCGAATCTCTAGGACTTGGTGGCCGATCTAGGTAAGGCTTAAACATTTCAAGATCTATTTTCTAATCGTTCAAAAGCCGAAGGCTAACTTTTTGTGTGTTTTATGTTTTGGCCGATTGCAAGGGGGACTTAGTGTGTGGTTTCGGGATTTGGTTGGAAACCAAATCGGCACTAAGGTGCAGTAAGGGCATACATTTTGGGATTTTGCATATAATCAAGTGTGTAACGCTTACACACTCTATTAGTATAATATGCCAAACATAATATTGTTTCAGCAATGAAATCGGTGATTATGCCTTGTGGGTATGTGCTTGGATTTCAGGTAAGTCCCCTGTTATGTGAGTTTTTAGAATACATCATCATGAACCATTGATGCTATGTTATATGTTAATTGCATGATCATTAGATACTATGGCATGCATGTTATGAACATGATGATGGGTTTGATGAGAGGAGGGGGATGATTTATTTCAGACTGTCACCAGTGGTTTGACCACACAATGGGTTGGCCCCGTCTTGATATTATATTTTGTGACTAAGTCCCAGTGGTTTTGACCACCAGTGGTTTTGACCACATATCGATTTGTGACTTGTCCCAGTGGTTTGGTACCACAGTGGGTTGGCCCCATGAGATTATTTACGGGATTGTCATCAGTGGTTTTGACCACACGATGGGTTGGCCCCATCACTTGATTTGTGACTCCGATCATCAGTGGTTTTGACCACACCGATATATTGTGACTACGGTCACCAGTGGTTTTGACCACCAGTGGTTTTGACCACATGGGGTAGTTAAAGGTGTTGGGATGGCTAGGTTATGGGTTGCATGTTTTGCATGGTTTGCATATTTCTACTGATAGTTTGTGTAAGTGAATCCATTATCGGGTTGGGGATTTACACACTGAGTCTTGGTGACTCACCCCTTCCCTTATATTTTGTAGATGAGTAGATTGCGGAGATAGAGCCGAAAGGACTCGAGGCGGCCATGCATGTTCGTGGGACTTTGAATTCTTTTAGTTACTATTTAAATTTTAAATTTTGGTTTTGGGTTATGTAATAAGGCCACTAAGATTTGTTTTGGTTATTTTCATTATTGCTATTACTTTAACTATGTGGGATAAATGATTTTATTAATTAACTAGCAGAACGCAATGTTTTTAAAACTATAACTCATTCGTTTCTCTTTAAAGCGTTGCCATCGGGTAACATCACTTAAAATATGATAACAAAGATAACTTGAATGTTTTCTAAAAACTTGCAACAATAATTAGACTTTAAACACGGATTTCCAAAAGGGTTTTCTAAAGAAAATTATCCGACAAACTTTCGTTTCCAAAAGGTTATCATTCCGTGACATGCTAGATCCGGTTGTGGTGTGCTGACCGGGTTTGGGGTGTTACAGCCAAAGACACGCCCGTGTCACAAGCCGTGTGGACATTCAAAATGGGAAGAACATGGTCATGTCCCAGATCGTGTTCGACCTCTTATAACTCTTTGACTTGGGTCACACGGCCAACAGACATGCCCGTGTGCCCTAAAAATGGCCATACATACCCGTGTACCAGGCTGTGTGCTAGGTCAAGCCAAACCTGTAGGGTATACTGACTTATGCCACAAGGCCAAATCATATGCCTGTGTGTGAGGCCGTGTGGAGCACACTGACTTGATTTCTATATCCACACCAGGGACACACGGTTGTGTAATCTGACAGCAGCAGTACACACTACAGTGAGACACTGCTGAGTGTCTCTACCGTGTGGACAAAATAGACTATTTACCAAGCCATTTTGCCACCCAAAACTTCAAATACCTACACCAACCCAATCAACATAATACATGGTACATATAGGTATTCAACTACTCTCAACCAAGTATAAATAAGCATCCAATACCGCCACAACCAAGACTAAAACATGCCATTTCAATTCCAACAACTAACATGCTTGTAATATCATGTTTTGCTCATTCAAATCATATAAATTTTTCACATTCACAAAGCATTTATAAACCACATCACCAATGATCATTAGCACATATATATACATCATCATATTTGTCAAAATGGAACCAAAATAAGCCACCTCTCATGGTTATAGGCCAAGCAAAATATTTATAATATACAACCCAAACCAAAAGGCTAATTTCATTACCAAAGTATACATCAAAATGACTAACTCCTATACATGCCATATGACCAAAACTTAGTTCCAAAAGTACCAAAGTGATAATTGGATAGTGTGATGAAGTCTCCATGATCCCCGAATCTGAGCTTGCTTTGATATCACTATAAAAACTGAAAAAATAAACAATGTAAGCTATAAAGCTTAGTAAGCTCGTATGAAAATAATAAGCAAGTCTCACCATCCATTTACCATTCAAATTAAATGACATAATATGCAACAACGCATTAATCTCAAACTAACATGAACTTAACTACATACTTGATCATAAACTCACAAATCTTTTTGGCTCATTACTCGTATAGTTTTGAACATACCTGCACCGATACGTATCTATTTCTTACCATTTTCCATCTTCAATATACCCATTGAACATTTGGAATAAAAGTCGGATACTCTAAAGTCTCGTATCCTAGATGCCAATATCATGGCTCGAAGCCAAATCGATAGAGCTCGCACCTAAAGTGCCAATATCATGATCCAAAGTCAAATTAATGTAACTCGCACCTGAAGTGCTAATATCATGGCCCAAAGCCAAATCAATGTAACTCGCACCCGAAGTGACACTATCATGGCCCAAAGCCAAATCAATGTAATTCACACTCGAAGTGCTAATATCATGGCCCGAAGCCAAATCAATGAAGCTCCTAATGACATGTTCTTCGTATCCTAATTTATTCCTAAGGTTCAACTGGGTTTCTAATGTTGAATCTTCATCGAAAGTGTCCACATGTTCGTAATTCGCAATTCATGCAATATCAAAACATTTAAAACACAAATATGGCAATGCTTTTTACATACGAACTTACCTCGAACACTAAAACGACAAAATAGGTCGATTAGTCGAGTACTTTGTTTTTTCCTCGATCTTGATCTGAATTTTAGTTTTCTTGATATATATAATATCAAATTCAGCTTATTTAATTATCTCTCTATTCCATTTAATCCAAAATTCACGTTAAGGCACTTTTACACTTTTTCCCCTTATATTTCACAACTTTTACAATTTAGTGTTTATTTCATAAAAACACAAATTCATGCAATTTAACCACAACCCATGCTAGCCGAATTACAATTAGGTCCCTAGCAGCCCATATTTTTTATTTATTTCACATTTTAACCACAAAGTATCCACATTTCATAATTTAATCCCTAATTTGCATTTTCACTAAAAATCACTTAATAAAACTTGTATAACTATCATCAAACATTCATAATCTATCATTAAACATCAAAATACTCATGTGTTCATCAATGGCAACTTCCTAAATCTTTAATAGTTTTGCAAAATAGTCTCGGGGCTAGCTAGACCTAGTTGCAACGATATTAAAAACATAGAAATCATTAAAAACAGGATGAAAATGAACTTATAAGCACAAGGAGAAGTGATCAAATTCTCAAAGCCCTAAAAATGGTGTTTTTTTTCTTGTATTTTTTGACAATAGGAAGAAGATGAACAAAAAATTTGGTCTTGTTTTAGTTATTTTAACTTTAATTACCATTTTACTAAAATAACCTTTATAAAATTAATAATCACACAAATACCAATCCACTATCATCCACTATCTCCAAAATGGGCTAACAACCACATAAGAACTTTTACTTTAAGATTCCATAGCTATTAGATACCTTTAGCTACTAGAACACTACTTTTGTACTTTACGCGATTTAGTCCTATTTTATCAAATTGACCATTTAAACGATAAAATTTCTTAGAAAAATTTTCACACAATCATATTATCATGATGTAGACATTAAAATGATAATAAAATAAATATTTTGACTGAATATTTGTGGTCTTGAAACCGCTATTTCGATTTGATTAAAACTGGGCTGTTACATCTTGGATCAAAACTGATTGAAGATGAAAAACAAAAGAATTATGAAAAGCCAAAATAAAATAATCTAATCCTACTCCTAAACTACTACGATTTTTGAAGGCTTCTACGACTACTTAGTTACATCAAACCCTTAATGTCTTTTTTATGGAACTGTTGGCAGCCCAAATTAGGTCTTTGGCATGTCCTAGGTTTTAGTATAAACTTGATTGCACGGATGAAAATAGCCTCAATATTCTTGGGCAGCATGTCGACTTGTGTCACACCACACCATGTCTATGGCACGACACAACACACAATTTATACCTTGTGTCGTTTGTTTTGTGCTTTGACATCCCGGGAAGCTTGTACACCACTCATCCTTACTTCTTAAGGCCTGTGTCAGCCTATTAGGTAACAACACTTATAAAATGTGTTAAAAAATTCTTATTTTATTATATTTAATCCTAAATCCTAAATACTGAAAATATAATATAAAATCTTAAATTTAGATAAAAAGAAATGGCCAATGGTTATTGATGTGGTTACAATTATCGAAAAAGAGCCAAAATCATCTCTATGTCACGATGAGCACCAACATAAAGTTGTGACGATGCAACGTAAATCTTTTTCTACAAATTTTGATTCAACCAAACATTGGCACATGTGACTCAATCATATAAGCGAGAAAGGTATGACAACATTATGCAAACAAGTTCTTCTAGAAGACACTGGAATTAGTAAGTTCGGTTTCTGTTAACACTGCACCTACAAGAAGTAGACACGAGTAAGTTTCAATTCAGTAGTGCACAGAACAAAAATGACTTTTGACTACGTCCATTTATGGGATCCAACTCCTATCATCTCAAAAGGAGATAATAAATATTTCCTAAATTTTATTGATGACTATGCTAGGAAAGTTTGGATTTATTTTCTGAAAAATAAAAAATAAAGTCTTCAAAATCTTTAAGCTATGGAAAACACTATTATAAAAATAGACCGAGAAGTCCATGAAGCAGTTGCGAAAAAACAATGGACTTGAGTTCTGTTCATCTGATTTTAGTGACTATTACAAACGGGAAGGGATAGATAGACATTGTACTGTTGTAAGTACTCCGTAACAGAATGGATTTGCAAAAAGAATGAATAGAACCTTGTTGGAAAAGGCTCGATACATTCTTTCAAATGTAGGACTAGGGAAGGAGTTTTGGGTTGAAGCCGTAAATTTGGCAAGCTATTTAGTAAATTGATCTCCACATCGAGCATTGAATAGTAAAGTTCCAAAGAAGATATGGTCAGGTAACCCTCCTAATTATTCTAATCTTAGAATTTTTTGTTGCTTGCTTATGCTAAAGTTAGCAAGGGAAAGGTTAATCCAATGGCTGTAAAGTGTATTTATCTGGGGTTACTTTGCCAGTACAAAAGTGAAACACCCCAAACCCGGCCCACAAGCCTTGACCGGATCTGGTATGTTCCTCGGTGTAAACCGTTTCAAATTCTTTTGTTACTTAGGAAAAACTTGTGTGCTTTGAAAGAAAGATTATTTTGGGTTGGGCTTGAGTTGAGAACAAGTTTAATTCATTGTTAAAAATCCTTTACTTTAGGTGATAAAACGTTTGGGCTTTGTTTTTAAAAAAAATTGTTTTACTTAATCTTTTAATAAATAAAGGTTTGTAAGCTTAACAAATAAAAACAGAATAAAATAGTTCTACTAAGGCCTTATTACATCAAATAATTCCCAAAATTTAAATTCAAAATACTTAAAGTAAAATAGTCCAAATAAAAGAAATCTAAACTTCACATGGCCTCCACTAAGCATCTGTCGGCCCGGTCCATCACTGATTGTCACCTAAAAAATAATCCCACAATGGGGTGAGTCAACAGACACAATGTGTAACCAACACTAAAATTTAATATTCCAGGCATACAATATCATTCATGTTCATAAAGCATTTAAACAATATGATGCAACCCGAACCCAAACCTATATGCCATCCGCTACACACCACCGTACCATCCACGCACATCGTGGGACTACTAAGTCAACCCTCCATCCGCTACACACCATCGAAGGCAGTCACTGCAGTCGACGTGCTCATCGCCCTTATAAAATTTCGTGGTCTTAGGTCACCACATTTAGAATTCGTGGTCTTAGGTCACCACATTCGATTTTACGTGGTCTTAGGTCACCACATTCAGTTTTCGTGGTCTTAGGTCACCACATTAACTTCCCCTTTTCATATAACCCATATGCCCCCATATTTCATACACAATATGCAAAATCATGCCTTAATTCACATTCTTATCACTTTTCACATGTTAAAAACAACATATATTCATATTCCTAGTAGGAGTAGGAAACGTACCTTAGTACTTTGTACCATAGTATAGTACCTTAGCCATATTCACATTCTTATAAACATGCACATTTAATTTAAAACATAGCCATGAACATATTAAACTTAGAGTAGGGTACACACCTAATTTGCTTAACGATTTCACTTGAAATCCAGAATTCCGATCTTAGATCTTTAACTCCCTACATTCAGCCCATATCAAATATTTAATGAAAAACACATTCGCCATAAAACCAAATCCTAGTAGGATTTGTGTACTAAAACTTACCTTAATATCGATTTGCTTATTACTCAAATCCGAAAACTTTGTTATTCTTCTCCTTGTATTCGGCCAAACACTTTGGATCTCTACATAGGTTAGTTTCGCTTTTTAACAATTATGAAATAGATCTAGATATCCAAAATAGGCCTTGGCCGAACATACCTATGTGCTTACCTTCCAAATCTTAAATCCCGAATTGGATCCTTGCTTCCTTAATGCTGTTGAAATTCCTATAACCATATGTTATATTTAATCTAACATTAAAACATAAAACATGGCCTTTGGCCGAATGTACATATGTCTTACCTTAGATCCTTAAAATCCCGAAAGATACCTTCTTGTAGTTGATAATTCTTAAATCCTAAATTTCCATAATTCGGCCAAAATCAATAATAGAGATTAGTCCCTAAATTTTTGATAGGTCTAAAGTATAAAAGAATTGAAACCAATTTTGGATCTTACCCTTTTAAGAAATCGGCAGCACCCTTGTTAAAAGCCCCTTAAAGAATCGGCGTTGATGACTAGATGATAAGGTTCCGGCTTTTGGGATTTAATGGAGAAGTCGGCTAGGGGTTCTCTTGGGTTATTCAGTTTCCACAAAAATAAAGAAAAGAAAACTTGAGAATTTTGGCAATGGTGGACTATAGATTGACAACAAATGAAAGAGAAGAGAAGAGAGAGAGCACTAAGAAATTCGAGAGAGAAGAAGAGGAAGAAAAATTGATGAGTAACCCTATTCTTTCCCTCTTATAGCCGAAATTACTACTTAGAATCCCTTACTTGGCCACCACTCTTCTATTTTGATTACTTTATCCTTTGAATTATCACTTTATTAAAAGAATTAATCCAACAGTTATCTCCTAAAAATAATGATAAATAAATCTATTATTTATCTCCTATTTAGACGAAATTTAAAGAGAATAAAACTCTTCCCTTGGGTTCCTTAGTGCCGTCCACTTCCCTGCTCTTTGCAGCAAAAAATAAAACTCCTTTATTTGCTTCTTATGTGACTCGAACCTAAGCCCAATACCCTTGTATGTGGCGTCACCTACTGGCCTCAAGTGATATCTTGAGCCACTTTTCCAAGCTTTGTTTGTGTGTCAAATTCCTCCTATTGATTTTCTTAAGGCCACCTTGCCTTAGTTTCCTCTTTTACTTAACATTTCTAAATCATTTCCTTACATTTCGGGTTTCCAAAATGTTCACTTTCCTATTTTAACTTGACATTTCCAAGTTTCCAAAATGTTCACTTTCCTATTTTAACTTGACATTTCCAAGTTTCCAAAATGTTCACTTTCCTTTTTTAAACTTAACATTTCCAAGTTTCCAAAAATGTTCACCATACATTCATAATACATAAGACATGCCATTTCGTTTAATTAAATCAAAAATGCATAGGCCCATTTTCAGGATGTTACAAAAAGGTTTCAAACTGTGGTGTCCAGAAACCAACAAAACTTTTGTTATTACAGATGCACGTTTAATGAATCTACCATGTTTCGATTAGAAAATGGATCACTTATTTTTAAAGACACAACATGTTAGAGTGTCTCAAGCAAGGTGGAGTCAAAAGTAGAAATAAGAGGCGACATCACGACGAACAGGGCCATCGTCCTAACGAGGAAGTGACACAAATCCCGATTTTTGCAAAACTAAAGCTATTTTGGATCTGTTTGGGGCTTTATCCAACCTCCAAGTACCATCACAATCTTAGTTAACTATTTATAAGTTGGTTTGTGATACGAAAATATGAGAAATCTGACCACCACAAAAGCACTGTGAATGAAACCTAGTGGCATATGCTCTAAGCCTACTTATAAGTCAACTCTCCATCCGCTACACACCATCGAAAGCAGTCGCTGCAGTCGACGTGCTCATCGCCCTTATAAAAATTCGTGGTCTTAGGTCACCACATTTAGAATTCGTGGTCTTAGGTCACCACATTCAGTTTTACGTGGTCTTAGGTCAACACATTCAGTTTTACGTGGTCTTAGGTCACCACATTCAGTTTTCGTGGTCTTAGGTCACCACATTAACTTCCCTTTTTCATATAACCCATATGCCCCCATATTTCATACACAATATACAAAATCATGCCTTAATTCACATTCTTATCACTTTTCACATGTTAAAAATAACATATATTCATATTCCTAGTAGGAGTAGGAAACGTACCTTAGTACTTTGTACCATAGTATGGTACCTTAGCCATATTCACATTCTTATAAACATGCACATTTAATTTAAAACATAGCAATGAACATATTAAACTTAGAGTAGGGTACACACCTAATTTGCTTAATGATTTCACTTGAAATCTCAAATTCTGATCTTAGATCTTTAACTCCGTACATTCAGCCCATATCAAATATTTAATGAAAAACTCATTCGGCCATAAAACCAAATCCTAGTAGGATTTGTGTACTAAAACTTACCTTAATATCGATTTGCTTATTACTCAAATCCGAAAACTTTATTATTCTTCTCCTTGTATTCGGCCAAACACTGGATCTCTACATAGGTTAGTTTTGGCTTTTTAACAATTATGAAATAGATCTAGATATCCAAAATAGGCCTTGGCCGAACATACCTATGTGCTTACCTTCCAAATCTTAAATCCCGAATTGGATCCTTGCTTCCTTAATGCTGTTGAAATTCCTATAACCATATGTTAGATTTAATCTAACATTAAAACATAAAACATGGCCTTTGGCCTAATGTACATATGTCTTAACTTAGATCCTTGAAATCCCGAAAGATGCCTTCTTGTAGTTGACAATTCTTAAATCCCGAATTTCCATAATTCGGCCAAAATCAATAATAGAGATTAGTCCCTAAATTTTTGATATGTCTAAAATATAAAAGAATTGAAACCAATTTTGGATCTTACCCTTTTAAGAAATCGGTAGCACCCTTGTTAAAAGCCCCTTCAAGAATCGGCCTTGATGACTAGATGATAAGGTTTCGGCTTTTTTGGATTTTATGGAGAAGTCGGCTAGGGGTTCTCTTCGGTTATTCAGTTTCCACAAAAATAAAGAAAAGAAAACTTGAGAATTTTGGCAATGGTGGACTGTAGATTCGGCTTAACAAATGAAAGAGAAGAGAAGAGAGGAGAGCACTAAGAAATTTGGCAGAGAGAAGAAGAGGAAGAAAAATTGATGAGTTGCCCTATTCTTTCCCTCTTATAGCCAAAATTACTACTCAGAATCCCTTACTTGGCCACCACTCTTCTATTTTGATTACTTTATCCTTTGAATTATCACTTTATTAAAAGAATTAATCCAACAATTATCTCCTAAAAATAATGATAAATAAACCTATTATTTATCTCCTATTTAGATGAAATTTAAAGAGAATAAAACTCTTCCCTTGGGTTCCTTAGTGCCGTCCACTTCCCTGCTATTTGTAGCAAAAAATAAAAGTCCTTTATTTGCTTCCTATGTGACTCGAACATAAGCCCAATACCCTTGTATGTGGCGTCACCTACCTGGGCCTCAAGTGATATCTTCAGGCCACTTTTCCAAGCCTGTTTGTGTGTCAAATTCCTCCTATTGATTTTCTTAAGGCCACATTGTCGTAGTTTCCTCTTTTTACTTAACATTTCTAAATCGTTTCCTTACATTTCCAGGTTTGCAAAAATGTTCACTTTCCTATTTTAACTTGACATTTCCAAGTTTCCAAAATGTTCACTTTCCTATTTTAACTTGACATTTCCAAGTTTCCAAAATGTTCACTTTCCTATTTTAACTTGACATTTCCAAGTTTCCAAAATGTTCACTTTCCTCTTTTAAACTTAACATTTCCAAGTTTCCAAAAATGTTCACCATACATTCATAATACATAAGACATGCCATTTCGTATAATTAAATCAAAAATGCATAGGCCCATTTTTAGGATGTTACAGTTCTACCCCCTTAAAAATAATTTCCTCCTCGAAATTACTTACTATCGAATACTCGAACATCTTAACTCACCGCGCTATGCTTATGCTGCGCACTTTGATCTTAATAGAGCCATCATACTTCCTAGGCACAATTTTTTTTTAAGTTCACGTTCCCGAGAACTCATTTCTAATGTCGCGATTTTATCTGATTAAAGAGTTTTATGCATTAGTACTTTGTTCCACTGTTTAACCGCGAACAGTTTTATGAAAAGGAGTTTAATAGTGGTTCTCTCGATCAAACAAAGTCTCAGTTCAAGTTCACCATTCTAATTCAGAGATTCACATTCACATTCACATTCATCCATCTCGATAGAGACACATTTATTCACAACATTCACTTCACTACTTTGGGCATTCCTGATCATTCCCCATCCAAGGGTAATTTCGTCATTTTTCCTATAAGGGTATTTTGGTAAAATAATCGGGGTCAATTCAAAAATATTTTACAAATCAAAGGCATTTCAGAATTTACAAAACCTCGTGGGTTATCTTGAAAATTTGTTTTCCAAATCAGAGGTGTTACAAAAATTTCAGAAATCGGGGTTATTTTGGTAATTTTGGAAGTCAGGGGCATTTTTGTAAATTTTCCCAAATCAGGGTATCTCGGTATTTTGTAAAATAGGGTTTCTGATATTTTGTAAAGTAAAAATATTTTTACATAAGTCGAGGGTATTTTTGAAAATCTTAGAAACTAAGGGTATTTTGGTAATTTTCAAATTAGAGTATTTGAAAATGTCGTAAAATAGAGGTTGTTGATATTTTACAAAATTATAATACTTGTTGGAAAAATTTCAAGGGTAAAATGTAATTTATACACTAGGGGTATTTTTGTAATTTTACAAGCCAGGGTCATTTCGGTAATTTTTCACAAAATATGGTTCCTGGTGACTTTCAAAACAAGGGCATTGTTAAAAATTTCTAATTTGAGGGTACTTCGATAATTTTCCTTACTGGGGTATTTTGGTCATTTGCACAGGTTAGGGGTAATTCGATAATTTTGCAAATCAGGGGTAATTTCGTAAAATTTCTAAATTAGGGTGTCTTTGATATTTTATAAAGTTTTTGGATATTTTTGCAAGATCGGAGGTTGTTTTTTGAAATCGAGGGTAGTATGGTAATTTTGGAGAATCAAGGGCTTTTTAGTAACTTTACCACTACGGGTATTTAGGTAATTTTGTAAATCAAAATTCTTAGAAAGTTTTTCTAAAATAGTAATTTTGATAATTTCAAAAGGGTAGTTGGTTGACTTTTAAAACTAGGGTTTCCATAAAAAATATGGCTAGTCCCTTTCGGGTTTTAGTTATTGGGTTTAGCCTGTGACTAAGTCCTCTTGGTTAGGGTGAACGGTTACTACGCACCAGGTAGGATTCGAGTAAAGAGAAGGTGAGTCGCTAGGACTGCTTAAATACCAAGCTCTTACTAAATCCACTCCTAGACATGCGCACAACAGTTACCACACCCTAGCTCGGCGACTTAATCACAGGTTTGTCTAATGGTCCTCAAGTCTTATGTACTTGTGTTTTTGAGTAGACTAGTCCTAGGGTTCAACAGATCCTAGTTCACTAATCTACATTGCCATAAAAGCCCATACATTTCACATATTAAATCACTTCAGAAGTCAGAAGTACTTACCTGGTGGACTGCGGGTCGGAGACTTAGGTGCCATGCCAGAAAACCTGAAAATTTTTCAGAAAATTCCTTTTGGGCTTACTTTGGAAAACGTTTTGGGCCTTAAACCCAATGCCGAGAGTTTAAAACTAGGCTTTGATACCAAATTGAAACACCCCAAACCCGGCCCACGAGCCTTGACCGGATCTGGTATGTTCCCCGATGTAAACCGTTTCAAATTCTTTTGTTACTTAGGAAAAACTTGTGTGCTTTGAAAGAAAGATTGTTTTGGGTTGGGCTTGAGTTGAGAACAAGTTTAATTCATTGTTAAAAATCCTTTACTTTAGGTGATAAAACGTTTGGGCTTTGTTTTTAAAAAATTATTTTACTTAATCTTTTAATAAATAAAGGTTTGTAAGCTTAACAAATAAAAAATGAATAAAATAGTTCTACTAAGGCCTTATTACATCAAATAATTCCCAAAATTTAAATTCAAAATACTTAAAGTAAAATAGTCCAAATAAAAGAAATCGAACTTCACATGGCCTCCACTAAGCATCTCTAGGCCGGTCCATCATTGATTGTCACTGAAAAATAATCCCACAACGGGTGAGTCAACAGACTCAATGTGTAACCAACACTAAAATTTAATATTCGGGCATACAATATCATTCATGTTCATAAAGCATTTAAACAATATGATGCAACTCGAACCCAAACCTATATGCCATCCGCTACACACCACCCATACCATCCACGCTGCAGTGGGGACTACTAAGTCAACCCTCCATCCGCTACACACCATCAAAGGCGTCATTTGTAGTCGGCGTACTCATCGCCTCTTATAAAAATTCGTGGTCTTAGGTCACCACATTTAGAATTCGTGGTCTTAGGTCACCATATTCGGTTTTACATGGTCTTAGGTCACCACATTCGGGCCGTGGTCTTAGGTCACCACATTAACTTCCCTTTTCATATAACCCATATGCCCCATATTTCATACACAATATGCAAAATCATGTCTTAATTCACATTCTTATCACTTTTCACATGTTAAAATAACATATATTCATATTCCTATTAGGAGTAGGAAACGTACCTTAGTACTTTGTACCATAGTATGGTACCTTAGCCATATTCACATTCTTATAAACATGCACATTTAATTTAAAACATAACCATGAACATATTAAACTTAGAGTAGGATACACACCTAATTCGCTTAACGATTTCACTTGAAATCCCGAATTCCGATCTTAGATCTTTAACTCCCTACATTCAGCCCATATCAAATATTTAATGAAAAACTCATTCGGCCATAAAACCAAATCCTAGTAGGATTTGTGCACTAAAACTTACCTTAATATTGATTTGCTTATTACTCAAATCCCGAAAACTTTGTTATTCTTCTCCTTGTATTCGGTGAAACACTGGATCTCTACATAGGTTAACTTTGGCTTTTTAACAATTATGAAATAGATCTAGATATCCAAAATAGGCCTTGGTCAAACATACCTATGTGCTTACCTTCCAAATCTTAAATCCCGAATTGGATCCTTGCTTCCTTAATGCTGTTGAAATTCCTATAACCATATGTTAGATTTAATCTAACATTAAAACATAAAACATGGCCTTTGGCCGAATGTACATATGTCTTACCTTAGATCCTTGAAATCCCGAAAGATACCTTCTTGTAGTTGACAATTCTTAAATCCCGAATTTCCATAATTCGGCCAAAATCAATAATAGAGATTAGTCCCTAAATTTTCGATAGGTCTAAAATATAAAAGAATTGAAACCAATTTTGGATCTTACCCTTTTAAGAAATCGGTAGCACCCTTATTAAAAGCCCCTTAAAGAATCGGCCTTGATGACTAGATGATAAGGTTCCGGCTTTTGGGATTTAATAGAGAAGTCGGCTAGGGGTTCTCTTGGGTTATTCGATTTCCACAAAAATAAAGAAAAGAAAACTTGAAAATTTTGGCAATGGTGGACTGTAGATTCGGCTTAACAAATGAAAGAGAAGAGAAGAAAGGAGAGCACTAAGAAATTTGGCAGAGAGAAGAAGAGGAAGAAAAATTGATGAGTAGCCCTATTCTTTCCCTCTTATAGCCGAAATTACTACTCAGAATCCCTTACTTGGCCACCACTCTTCTATTTTGATTACTTTATCCTTTGAATTATCACTTTATTAAAAGAATTAATCCAACAATTATCTCCTAAAAATAATGATAAATAAATCTATTATTTATCTCCCATTTAGACGAAATTTAAAGAGAATAAAACTCTTCCCTTGGGTTCCTTAGTGCCATCCACTTCCTGCTCTTTGTAGCAAAAATAAAACTCCTTTATTTGCTTCCTATGTGACTTGAACCTAAGCCCAATACCCTTGTATGTGGCGTCACCTACCGGGCCTCAAGTGATATCTTGAGCCACTTTTCCAAGCTTTGTTTGTGTGTCAAATTCCTCCTATTGATTTTCTAAAGGCCACCTTGCCTTAGTTTCCTCTTTTTACTTAACATTTCTAAATCATTTCCTTACATTTCCAGGTTTCCAAAAATGTTCACTTTCCTATTTTAACTTGACATTTCCAAGTTTTCAAAATGTTCACTTTCCTATTTTAACTTGACATTTCCAAGTTTCCAAAATGTTCACTTTCCTATTTTAACTTGACATTTCCAAGTTTCCAAAATGTTCACTTTCCTCTTTTAAACTTAACATTTCCAAGTTTCCAAAAATGTTCACCATACATTCATAATACATAAGACATGCCATTTTGTATAATTAAATCAAAAATGCATAGGCCCATTTTCAGGATGTTACAAAAAGGTTTCAAACTGTGGTGTCCAGAAACCAACAAAACTTTTGTTATTACATATGCACATTTAATGAATCTACCATGTTTCGATTAGAAAATGGATCACTTATTTTTAAAGACACAACAAGTTAGAGTGTCTCAATCAAGGTGGAGTCAAAAGCAGAAATAAGGGGTGACATCACGACGAACAAGGCCTCGTCCTGACGAGGAAGTGACACAAATCCCGATTATTGCAAAACTAAAGCTATTTCGGATCTGTTTGGGGCTTTATCCAACCTCCAAGTACCATCACAATCTTAGTTAACTACTTATAAGTTGGTTTGTGATACGAAAATATGAGAAATCCGACCACCACAAAAACACTGTGAATGAAACCTAGTGGCATATGCTCTAAGCCTTGTAAAGAGCATTGATTCGATCGAGCCTTCATGCTATTTCGAGGTAGTTGAGGCATCCAATTGTAGAAAATGACTCATTTCTAAGGAAGAATAGATGAAATCACTTCAAAAGAACGAGACTAGGTGGCTAGTAAAACCACGTATTGATAAGAAAATAGTTGGCTGCAAATAGGTGTTTAAGAAGAAAAAAAGGTTTCAGGTCTAAACGAAACTAGGTACAAAGCAAGACTGGTTGTAAAGGGCTACAATCAAGTGTAGGGAGTTGATTTTCATGATGTTTTCTCTCCCATTGTAAAACATGCGTCTATTTAGGCACTTTTGGCTCTTATTGCATTAAACAATCTTGAGTTAGAGCAATTATATGTAAAGATTACTTTCCTTTATGGTGACCTTGAAGAGGACATATACATGCAGCAACCGAAAAACTTCAAAACTGAATGTGAGGACGATTGTGTTTGTCTTCTTAGAAAATCATTATATAGTCTGAAGTAGTCTTATTGGCAGTGGTACAAAAAATTCGACTCTTTCATGTTAAGTATTGATTTTTCACGAAGCAAGTATGACATTTATGTATATTTACAATGTCTGATGATGGTTCATTTATATATTTTTTGTTTTATGTTGACAATATGTTGATTGCATCTAAGGATCCATCCGAAATTAAAAGACTTAAAACCATGCTTAACTTTATGTTTGAGATGAAGGATTTAGGTGCAACAAAGAAAATTTTGGGATGGAAATATCAAGGGATATAAGTTCCTAGAAATCGTTATTATTGTAACAAAGGTACATTAAGAAGATCCTTGAACAATTTGAGATGCAAGACTCAAAATCGGTAAGGACTCCATTAGTTGCACATTTTAAATTATCAATTTCAGTCTCCCTAAAACAAAGAAGAAGAGAGGTACATGTTAAAAGTACCTTACTCGAGTGCAATCAAAAGTTTGATGTATGCAATGGTATGTATTCGTCCTGATATTTCACATGTTGTTAGTGTTGCTAGTAGATACATGGCAAAACCGGGTAAGTTACATTGGCATGCAGTTAAGTGGATATTTAGATATTTACGAGGTACTTCTAACATATGCTTAAAGTTTGGTAGAATCCAAAAGGGTTTGTTGGATATGTTGATTCAGATTATGCAAGAAACTTAGATAAAAGGAGGTGTCTCACAAGTTACCTTTTTGGTTTTAGGAATTGTGCCATTAGTTTTAAAGCTACACTTCAAGCTACAGTGACTTTGCTGACTACTGAAGCGGAATAGAAGACAATTACTAAAGTAGTAAAAGAAGCAATTTGGTTAAGGGGTCTATTTAAAGAATTGGTTAATGATAAAGGGCAACTGTCGTTTATTGTAATAGTCAAAGTGCCATACATCTTAGATGCATCATGAAAGAACAAACCACATAGACATTTGTTATCACTTTGTTCAAGAGGTGACCATTCAATGGGATGTTCAGATTCATAAAATTGGTACAAAACACAATTAGACAGAATGTTAACAAAAATTCCTCTAATTTCAAAGTTTGAGCATTGCTTGGACTTGGTGAGTATCAGACAAAGAATCAATTAGGCCCGTAATAGGGCTTGGCAAGGGAGTGAAGTCAAATAAGAGTCAAGGTGGGGATTTGTGGAGTTATGCATCGCATTTTCAGACCAAATAATGTGTGACCTAGCAACGAGGAAGTGTTATTCGTCCTGATGAACAGTCAACGTCACGACGAGAAGAGAGCTTTTGTCCCGACGGCGTGACGTCCCTCTCATCTCGACAACTTTATTTTTAGTTTTTCACTTTTATTCTGATTAACCTAGGAATATTCTAGTCATAATATGATATGAATTTCAGCCTGTAAATAGGCCTTAGTTACTCCAAGTTTCATACAATAGAAATATTGAGATTGAGAGAATTCTAGTCTTTGTTTTGAAGGGTTTTTATTTCGGGGCTTTTGAATTTTCTTTTAATTCTCTCCATATGTTGTACTCTCTTTTTATTATAGTGAAATCTCCTTTTGCATGTGAATTTTTACCCTTTTTTTTGAGGATTTTTTTCACATAAAATCTGTGTGTTTGATTTTGTCGATTTTACATTATTTATTTGTTCGTTGCTTACACTATTTTATCCCTTACAAATAAAATGAAGCTTTTGGTATGCTGATATTTATTTTGTTATATATTTCAATTAATTAGAGATCTTTTGTTTTCTTATTAATCATTTTTCGCTAGCTTTTGATAGGGAGATTGTACATCAAATTGATCAAATTAACTTTGGGTGACATATTTGAGTTTGAGTTGTCTTATGATTTTCTTAGTTGTGGTGATTATATTGGAGCATTTCCATAAAGAAATAAATATTCAAAACTTTACTTCAAAAAAGAAATACTCAAGACTGAATTTGTAACTAGAAGACAAAACCCTGAACGAAAAATCAAATAAGTAACAAGGTACTTCTTGATTTATTAATTTCTAAACATACATAGAACCAGTAAAGAGAGTTATTTTTCCGGTATTAAGAGCTAGTAATGTTGTTCACAATCAAAATCATTGGAGTATAGCATCTATGGATGAAAACATAATTGGACGATGGCAGATCAAATCCATGGATAAGGAGATGGAGCCGGTGGCCATGAAGGTGCAGTAGGTGTTGGCAGTGAAGGTGGAGAAGATATTGGAGATGGTGCCCAGGGTGCAGGAGCTGGTGCCCAAGGGTCAGTAACTGTTGTTTCTGGCACTGAAAGTGTAGTTGGTGCCCAAGGCTCAGGAGTTGGTGCTGTTGTTGTAGGCAAAGATGGAGCAGGTGGCCATGAAGGTGCAGTAGGTGTTGGCAGTGAAGGTGAAGAAGATATTGGAGTTGGTGCCAAAGGTGCAGGAGCTGGAGCCCAACCATATTGATATAGAACAGTAATGGAAAGCTTTTGGCCATAAGCAGAGCAATGGTTATCAACACCGCAGATGTACCACTTTTGGCCGGGGGTCTTAAGGACTACTGTGTCATTACCAGAGGTAAGAGCTTCACTTGGCGGTGGAATGTCACAATCCTTGAAGGCTGTACCGTTTACTTTAAAGACGTTGTGATATCCTTTTGGGTATTGGAACACTGCAAAATTAATTGTGGTTTAAACAATATTGTATTATAGTTTATATTTAAGCTTTTTAATGAAATTTTAAAAAATTAGAATTTATATATTAAACAAATTTTCACCAAAAATTAATTAAATTAACTATATTAGTAGAAACTAATCTAATTATGTATTAATATGCATAAAAATTTAATTATATTCAATTTGTTAATTTCTTTCACCTTTGTATAGAAATCCAAGTACGTATTTATATGTATACAAGATGGCATGCATATTGTTAAGTGTTCTCGGGTCTAAGTTAAGATTCGAAAAGAATAATTTTTAAAGGTTAAGATGACATGAATGTTAATATAACTATTCAAAATAATTATTAATTATTAATTATTAATTTTTATATTAATATTAATAGTAATTTTAAAAGATACTTTTTGAATACAATAATATTCATTCGGATTTTGCATGATTAAAATAATAAATATTTCTGTAATATTATAATTGAGTTGGTGATCCAATTAAGAATGATATCAACTCAATAAAAATTTAAATGTAAGTATTACACTAGATTACATGAGATCCAAGTTATTGATGGAAGAAAATAATTATATAAAATCAATAATGAAAATTATTATAAATAGATGAGAAACGAGAAATATGGTGAATATACCTAATTTATCACCCACGTAAAATACTTTATCCTTTGCCCAAGTTTGATAATCGAAATTGATAGTCCATCCGCTATCATCCCCGACGATATAATCAGTTGCCATAGCCATTGCAGGAAGAAAAATGGCTACAACTGAGAGCCTAAGAAGCTTGTTCGAAGCCATTTGAAGCTTATAAAATGTAATTTATCAAATCCTTTGATTGAAAGATCTAGTTTGGGTAATAAGCTGCAAAATTACGGACATTTTATAGTTTGGTATTGGAATACGTAGCTATAGAAAATTAAGTTTCCGAAATTGTGAGGAACCGGCGAAGGTCAGCAGCATATAAACATTGGGTTGTACGTAAAACTGCCGGATTATATTCAATAACTGGAAGTTAGAATATCTTGCATTGAAAAATCCAAATTCAATAACCGGATTATATTTAGAAATTTTTTAAATGTGGGCTTTACTTTTTGTAGAGACTTTCGATGTTGATTATAGTTTTATTAAGGCAGCGTTTTGGAAGAAAATATTTGTCACATGTAAAAGGGAAATTCGTTCATCCGACTTCTTTGTTTTCTCTAAATCTGATAAGATATTTTCTTTGAGGTATTAGTTTATTTTGAATTTTTTTTTGATAAGATATTTTCTTTAAGGTATTAGTTTATTTTGAATTTTTTTTGGTACTGAGTTTTTTTTTTATTCTATATATGGTGAGTCATTTGTATTTAGTCTTGTCCAATTGGTTCGTTGGACACGAACAAAGATTTTTGTATCTCGTATCGATTAAATTTGAATTCAATTTAAATAATAAAAATATTAATTAAAATATAATTTTAATATTTATCATTTTTAATAGTGAAATGATTTTTTAGATGTTTTGAAATTAGGTCTTGGCCTAACCCAACATAGCCCATGGACTCCTCTAATACAAACACTATTATACAAAATTTAATATATTAACAAATTTGATAATATTAGATACAATACAAATAAAAAATTAAAATATTATACAACATTAAATTAATACATGCAATGGCAAAATGTGACATTAAATTATGGAGGGCTTAATTAGTTTTTTGTTAAAGTTTTGAAGGTCTAATTAATAATTTTTTAAAAAATTAGGAATTATTTAAAATTTTAAAAATTCTAAGAAGATTAATGAGATTATCAGGCATCAGAGTCAAGGAGGAACATGTATTTTTAAACTTTGAAAATATTCAATTTGTTTTCAGTATTTTCGAGTTCTGGTTTAATTGTATTTATTAATGTATTACTATTTTTTATGAGTATTGATACATAGTCCAATTAGCCATGAGTTAGGCGTATTAAAGACAGAGTATTCCTGTAGACAACTAAAGTAATCTAGAAATCCTCATAGTAGAACTCCCTTGTAGGAAATAAGAAAACAAAGAATGTTCTCTTTTCTTAAAAGAGCCAATTCTTTTGCAAGTTTTGCTTTCAATCAATCCCAAGAGCCTAACATTGTTAATGAACAAGAAGAACATTATGAAAATATCTCCCAAAAATTTGAAAATTAGACTTTCCCAAGAGAATTTAAATATCTTTTGTAGTTACGTTATAAAAATAAAAGAAAGAAGTTTACCTATTCAAAAAGAATATCAAACAATCTAATTATTAGATAAGGTCGTCATTAATAAACTCAAAGAATAAAATATAAATATTTCCATTTTGGATTAACCAAGTTGGTGTCAAACCTCTTAGTGTTGAAGCCACAAAAGATACCTCAATTTTAATTGTTTTAAGAGACTAGAGACACATTATGTTTAATGACTCCTTACTAGGAACTATAGAAATAAGCATATTTACTGGCCCAATACATTTTAATTATTATCCAAATTTTATGGTTTGTTTTACCGATAAAAATATTTTACAATTTTTGACCTTTCAAATTCATACTTATAATTACAAAATGCTTATTGGATCTGAAGTACTAATTTTAGTCTATTAGCTCCACTTCAAGCTACATATTTTGTGGTCAATACTAAAACTTTACTTCAAAGCCCAAAAGGAGAAATCCTTTTAATAGAAATAGATACCTCAAATCTCATATCGCTATCCCAAAAACAATACAATGCCATGAAATTAACCTACCTAATAGGTGGAAGCTTGAAGGTGTTATAGACCTTGTTGCACCAACTCAAATTAGAAATACTTCATTAAGTGAAAATTTCCAACACTAAGAAGGCATGGCTGAATTAATATTCAACAGACCACTTAGAATGCATCCAAGACATTCCTTTGAAATAGGAAGTACAATCACAACTTTTAAGAGGTTAAATTTAGAAGAAGAATCAAATACCGAAACACAAATACATCTTTTAGAACAGCTAAAGTCTCTATCTCTTCTATCTTGACAATATTTTGGACCAATTTACAAGGAATAGATAATTCCTCAAACAAGCTCAACCGATCTATGCCAGACAGGAAGAGAGCCCCCAAAATTCGGCTAATATGTCACAAACATACTCATCAATGACTAATAATGTAAGACAAGGAGAAAATTCAGAAATTTTTGTCCTAGAAAAATCTTTTGAGATCAATAAAAAAATGATGTAGGAAATACTTCTATTCCAACAAAAATAAACAAAAAAGAGTAAATTACTTTAAAATTTATAATAATAAAAAGAGAACATTTTTCAAGAATATTATAAATTCATGAATACCCATAGAATCCATATAATATTATTTGAATGGTTTGACTAATATTATTTAGAATCTATTAATGCAATAAAAAATAATACTAGATGACAAGCTAATAAAAGAGAAGTTGAATCTCAACTCCCCTTTTAATGGAAGTTCAATATCTTCAAAAGATACTGGTATAAAAACAAGTCTTTTAAGAATGAGAGCTCCTGAAGCAGGAGAACAACAAATTTCATCAAAAGATATTAAAATGATAGTAGAACAAAACAACTATACAAATATCAGTCTTCATACAATAGGAAAACAATTATATTATATTGAAATTTTGGTAGAAAACCACCCAGTCAAGAAAGAATCAGTAAAAGAAATAATTGAAAAAAGTTCTAAAGAACCAATATTTACACATTATAAAATCTCAAAACCTTTTCAAAAACCCAAAATGATTTCTTAATGAAAATCCAAAATAGACTTGAAGCAGATGCCCCAATACAAGTTCAACACTCAGTAAATACGTTACACCAATCCTCCCAATCTGACTCTAAACAATCAAACAAACAACAAATTAACAAAATGGCTTGGAAAGAAACAAAAAAAATTATATTATCCAAATATCACTGCACTTGATCTTAATATTAAAGAAAAACTTGTTTTCCAAAATAAATACAATGCTAACACAATTTATGAATGGAATATAAATGGAATGTCTTAATATAATATTCTCAGTTTATTATAACAAATGGCAATGGTTTCAAATATTTATAAAACTCAAAACCAAATTAGTGATCATGCTATAAATAATCTTTTAGTTGCTTGATTTACTGATCAATTAAAGGATGGTGGAACCATGCACTCAATAAAACCTAAGAAGAAGAAATTTTAAAAGCAATAAAAAAGATGATCAAGGAAGAATTATTTTAATTGGGAAGGAAGAGAAATCCAAGATGCAGTAGCAACTTTAATTTTCTTAATCTCTAAACACTTTATAGGAGATCCTTCTCATCTTAAATATAGAAATTCAGAACTAATTATCAAATTTAAAATGCAAAAAATTACCTGATTTTAAATGGTATAAAGATGTCTTTATGACCAAGTTATGCAAAGACTTGATAACCAACAACCATTTTAGAAAGAAAAGTTTCTAGCAGGACTTCCTATTTTATTAGGAGAAAAGTTAGAAATCAAATTAGAGAAAATTAAAAGGTATTATTCCATATAAAAGCTTAAATATGGTGAACTAATTAGTTTCACCTAAAAAGAAAGATTAAAAATTTGACAGGATTTAAAATTACAAAACAACCTAAAAAAGAAAGATATCAATGTAGAAAGGAATTAGAATCATTCTACTACCAATTTGATATTAGAAATGAACCTTGTTCTTCAAAATAGCATGTTGCTATATAAAAAAAGAATAGGAGAAAGAATATTTCATAATATTATAAAAAGTCAAAGTATAGAAAATATAGAAAACAAAAGAAACAACAAACATTAGAAAATAAAATAGATAAAACAATAAAATATTTCATATGCAAAAACCATGACACATCTCAAAATATTGTCGATTAAAAGAAAGATTAATAATTAAATTTAGATGAAGAAATAGAACAAAAATAATGAATTTCTTTTAGAAACAACTTCTCTCGATAATGATATATCTCTTGAATCAAATGGATTACAAATAGACGAATTACATACAACATCCCAATCCTCTGATGAAAATGAACCTTCAATTAATATGTTAACCAAAAACCAAGAGTTTATGATTGAAGTTATCGATAAAATTCACTACCTAGAACTTAAAAGAGAATATCTTTTAAAATTAAAATCCTCAAGAAAAGATAAACTAGAAAAATAAAAAGAAATTATCCCTAGTAAATCACAAATGTACAATATACAGTATATAAAACCCAGACAAATTATAAATTCTGAATTACAAAGAGAAGTAAAACAAATTAAATTGGAGCTTTCCGAGCTTAAAAATGAACAACAAGAAATGAAAAAAAAACAAATGAAAACTTTAAAATATGAAATCCTAGAGGATAATTCTTCAAAAAATAAGCCCAAGCTTGAAGAAAATACTCAAGAATATATTGTGGTTCTTCAAAATATCAAACATGTTTTTTTAGTGGTAAAAGATATTATACAAGATGTCATATTAGGAACGCCATTCATATCCTTACTCAAGCCTTATAAAGTAACAAATAATTCAATCCCTACCAAAGTTTTAAATACTAAGATAGAATTTCCTTTCGTAGAAAAACCGAAAATAAGGAATCTCAACCTATTAAAATCTATATCCATCCATAATGGACAAATTAGTAATTTAATTAATCATAAAATGAAGCAATTTTCTTTTTAAAAGAAGAAATATGTTTTAAAATTGACTAAACAATTAGAAAAATAGAAGTTCAAAATAGGATAAAACAAATTAAAGAAGAAATAGAATCAACAATTTGTTCGACACTCCTAATGCTTTTTGGAATAGAAAAAACATGAAGTAATATTACCATATGAAAATAACTTTGATGAAAGACAAATACCAACAAAAGCAATACCAATACAAATTAAGAAAGAAATGGATGAATTTTGTAAAAACGAAATACAATATCTTCTTAATAAAAAATTAGTTAGGAAAAGTAGTTCTCCTTAAAGTTGTTTAGCATTTTATGTGATGAAAAATGCAGAACTCGAAAGAGGAATGCCAATATTAGTCATTAATTGCAAACCTCTCGATTAAGCATTGAAATGGATTAGATACTCAATTCCAAATAAAATATATTTGTTACAAAAACTTTGCAATACAAATATTTTCCCAATTTGACATGAAATCAAGATTTTGGCAAATCCAAATAAAAGAAGAAGAAAGATGCAAAATGAAATTTATTCTACCATTTGGGTTATATGAATGGGATGTAATGCCTTTTGGAATAAAAAATGTTCCATTCGAATTTCAAAGAATAATGAATGATATTTTTTTACTAATATTCCCAATTTACAGTAGTATACATTGATGATGTATTATTGTTTTCTGAAAATGAAGAAAGATATTTCAAACATTTATCTATATTTGTAAAAGTCACAAAAAATAATGGTTTAGTAGTTTCTATGTAACTCCCCAAAAATTTAAGTTTTTGGTTTGCTAAATTTTATTAAGTGGATTGATTTGGTTCAATGGCTAAGTGTTAATTATGTGTCCATGAGGTTTTGTGTTCGAATCCACTTCCTTAGAATTTTGTTATTTTTGTCTCACCCTTGATTCTTGAGCATTTGGCTTATATTTTATTTCTATGTAGTTGTTGTCAAGAATAAGCCTATTGATTCAGACGTAAAGCTTTAGCTTACCCTTGGTCTTGTGCTTGAATCCTTATGAGAGCAAAATTGGAAATATTTTTGTAACTTTATGCTTGTGCAGTCCATGTGAAGAGTTGAGGTTGAGTTAGGATTTCAAATTTAGTAAGTAGTTAGTAGTGGGGATAATTGGTTATTATTATTTTTGAATTATCTTTAATGGAATCCTAAAAAAATCTCCCCACTTTTCCCCAATTGTTTTCATGTTTCTTTTCTTGCTCACGTTCAATCTCTTTGTCCTCTTTTGGGTTTTCTTTCTTTTTTTCTTTTCCTTTTGTTCTTTTTGTCTTGTTACCTCGTTATTGACTTTGGGTTTACCCTATTATTTGATTATCGTATTATTCCATTCAAACACTGTCGAATCTTTTTTGTACTTTGGGTAAGTGTGTTGTTCGTTTAGTTTGATGAGATTATTGTTAGGTATACATTATTTGAGTATTTTGTGATCTTTGGTAATTTTGGTTGTTGAGTTTTCCATCAAGGGAGGAGATTTTTTAATTGATTTATTGGTTTTAATGATATCGATGTGCTTCTAGGAGAAAATCAAGTGGCACCCATCGATGTAGGTATCGTTTAATTGTTGTTTTGTTTAAGAGTAAGTGTTCTTGACATTGTAGGCTGTTACGTTTCTTAATTTGGGGTTAATTGATGAAGATTATATTGTATTTTTCATTTGAGTGTGGTAAAAATTATGTTATTAGTTTGTGGGAGTTGTTGATTTTAGGTTTTGTTGTTCTTGTTCTTGGGTCTACATCGAAACTTAATCAGGTGTGTGTTTCTAAATCGAAACTACCATGAAACATCTGGAAAATCTAAATAATATCAAGCAATTTTTGAATCTATAGTTTGTCACACGAACATGTTGTTGGCCGTGTTGGTGCACACGGGTGTGTGTGATTACACGGGCAAATCAGGTAGGCCATGTGAGTCACATGGCTGTGTGGGCTCAATTTTTGAAAATTTCCACCTAGGGCTATTTAAATATGTAATTCGTACTTAGACCCTCCGAGGGGTCCATCCTACTTAAGTAAGAATCGAAATGTGGTATATGTTAATATGTTCAGTATGTGAGTTATACATGTATGATACATGTTTTGATAATTTCAAAAGCATGACTATTTCTAAAAGGCATGCATGACATCTATATTCCGTATTTATGTTAGTATGATTGTATGCATTAGTTTGGGATATGATATGATGGAGGAAGTGTTGCCAGTTTAATTTATCTACCTTGACTGGTGGCTCAGCCATGAGTATCTGTTATTGGTGGTTTACTCTATACTGTTATCTGGCAGTTTGACTGCACTGTTTCTGAAAAGTGACATATGCTCACTTATTGGTGTGTAAGGTTGGATGGCTACTTGATACCCTAACAGATGTGTTGGAATGGACGAAGTTGGTGTGTAGTGGACTGGGGTAGGATTTGAATATGCATTTGATTACGTATTCGTTTATTAAAATGGTTTTGTTTTTGAACTATTAATAAAAAACATCTTAAATCTATATCTGCACATTATCTGTTTATTCTCTGTAATATTTATATCTAATTTATTGTTGATACTATTAGTGTAACACCCCAATCCCAGCCTAAAAGTTATGACCGGATCTAGTGTGCCACATCAGGGGTTGTTTGAAAACCTTGTGATCATTGGAAAACTTATTTTCAAATCAAAACTTAAACGTCCAAAATCCCGTTTTTCGTTGCTTGTTAACAAAAGAAGTTTACTCGTATCAAAACTTTTTCAAAAATATGTGTATTATCTTGCTTCCTAAAAAAAATCGTGTCTATTTAGAAATTTGTTTTAAACAATTATGGAAACGTGATATTTTAAAAACGGTTGTTATTGTTTTAAAAAACCCGTGTTAAATAAACTTGCTATAATTAAAGAAATCCCAAATAAAATTTAAAACAAATCCAATGGCCTTATTACGGAAAATACTAACCCCAACATTCAAGTAAAGTAAAGTAAAGTTTAATAACTAAATTAACCCCAGAACATACAGGACGTGTGGCCACCTCGAGTCCCTCGCAGCTACAAATCTTCTAAGGCTGGGGATTACCTGCACATTTAAAGGAAAAGGGTGAGTTACGATAAATTAGTGTGTAATCCCTTGTTACAGTCACAGTCTGAGCCCAAGCCCATGCAGTGTCAGTTTGGGCCTAAGCCCCAAAGTCATGGCAATGCAAACAAAAATGCAGCCCAACCCAATCAAACCATCACACCACCCGTACGAACCCTACACACCATGTGGGGACCAAGTCAACCCACCAAGCCCTACACACCAATAGCGCAGTCGAGCTACTAATATCAACGCAGCAAAGCTGCCAGTAATAGTATATGTGGCTGAGCGACTAAAATCAATTTATCATGGCAAAGCCACTGAATCAGTATAACATGGCATAGTCACCAGTATAGTACTTCCTCCAAAAGCATAACCCAACCCAATGCAACATGTAGTGACATATCAAATGAAGTATGAAATAAATTACCATCGTAAACAATTAAACAGATTATACATACAACACTAGATATACCACTAGGGGTATAATGGTCATTTGGTTAGTTGGGGATAAAACGATAATTTTCCCTCTCAAGGATATTCCGGTAATTTTACCTAATGAGGGCATTTTAGTAATTTCACCCTTTAAGGGTATTTTAGTAACTTTACCCGCGGGTATTTCAGTAATTTACCCACTAAGGGTATTTCAGTAATTTACCCCTACAATGGCCTTTTGAAGGCCCAATGTCGCCTCGAGCGTGTAACACCCCCAACCCGTATTTGTCGCCAAAACAGGGTTACAAGACATTACCAAAGAATACAAAACACTTACAGATAATTTGAAATCATTATCTTTACACAAATAGTACACTAGAGGTGTACAGTTCTATAATTATGAATAAACATATTTATCAAACATATTCCATGTTTTTATATATCCCAATCTCATATTATCATGTATTAAGTGCCACCATTTCCTCGCATTTCAGACAAATACATGTAACAATTTATAGCCACACAACTCACTAACTCTTCCTGCCAATCACAGTTTAAATTGACAAATCACTTATTTAGTCCAATTTCAATATTCACTAAAATCTATCATAAAAATTTGGATGTACATATCCATCAATAGATTCCATGTAGCGATATCATCATCTCAAATTTCCACATGCATTTCCTTTTCACATTATGAACTCAAATAACATATACAAGATATACCAATGTATTTCAAGTACGGTTTCATAATATTTCATTTCAAATTTCAGATTATTTCATATTAGAACTTTTCTCATTAACTCATTTGGAATACCAATTCATACGGATAATACACTCAAGGGTGTACAAATATATAATCACAAATGAACTCATTCATCAACCAAGTTCTATATTCATGTCTCATCAACTCGTATTTCCTTATATCACATAATTCCATGTAACACTTACCAAACTTTGTCAGATTAGTGAACGTCTTATAGAATTAGTCTACTCACACAACTGTCGATCATGACAAGCAACACGGTGTTGCTCAGTGCCACAGTTCACAACTCAGTATGGTTAATACCATACCTATGTTTCTCACTTTGCCATGGATTGCCCATGGTCTTATCCGTCAATTCATCACTTTTCACTAGAATGCCATAACCCAGCTATGGTCTTACATCTTAAACACGTATCACATCAATGCCATATCCCAGATATAGTTTTACACGGAAATCACTTATCACTTGTAGCCGAAGCTACCACTATTCACTAATCAGGTATCCAGAGCTACCAATTTTCACTGATAAGGTAGATAGAGCTATCACTATTCACTGATCAGGTAGTTGGAGTTACCACTTTTCACTAATCAGGTAGCAAAAGCTACTACTTTTCACTGATCAGGTAGCCGGAGCTACCACTTTTCACTTTCACTTTCACTTGTCCTTGATCAGATAAGTGTAGCCAAAGCTATCACTTATCACTTGTCCATGATCCGATAAGTGTAGCCGAAGCTATCACTTATCACTTGTTGCCATGGTTTAACCATTGTATTTTCCGTCAATTCATGTTGTCACTGAACTGAAATGCTCAATTTGATCATTTATTTAATTTTCATGCTTTTACATTATTCACGATTTTATCATCAATACATATGAAATAACACATCATGAAATTTATAAAATTAACAAATGATCACTAAAATTTAGCCATATAAACTCACAAATTCAATTTTTCTATTATAACGATAATCATAATTTCATAATAAATATTCCAAATAAAATATTATATCATTTGTAATTCAACATTTATCAATTATAATCGAGCACGTAATCAATTTACACACAAGTCATTTATATATTATTTTTCCTCCTCCACCTCTCCATCCACATCCTTAGTATAAACAGCATACTTGTAAGTAACATTATCTATAATTTTCACTATTTACTTGTGTGAATATTCAAGCTGTCCATCCATGTCATAGTCACTAAATTATTTTTATATTGAGATACAAAACTCCAAATTAAGATCCGTTAATTTTCTTTGAAACTAGACTCACAAATCTTCTTACTATAAATTTTCCAAAATTTTTGGTGTGTCCAATTAGTACAGTTTATTAGTTAACTTCTCCCCTGTTACATAGTCTGATGGCTCTGACCATTATTCACTAAAAGTCAAGTGCGATTTTCATATAATGTTTCCAATTACCTATAATAAAAATATACTCACTAAGGAATATAAACATATAAATTATAACCCATAATTATTTTTGTACAATTTTTAGTGATTTTCTAAAGTAAAGAACAGGGGATCACGAAGTTATTCTAAACCAGTTTTACAAAAATTTAAATATCTCAAAATGTAGACTTTCTTTGCTTGCTATGTTTCTTTTATATGAAAATAGACTCAACAAGATTTAATTCTATATCTCACTCAACTTCTAATTCAATTTATACCATTTTTGGTGCTTTTTCAAAGTTAGACAACTGCTGCTGTCCAAAACTGCTTTAGTATAACATGTTGATTTCTATGTTGTCCCAAATTCCACATTTCATACAATTCAATCCTTGCTCAATTAACCCCTCAATTGAGCTAATTTTCTCATTTAATACTTTTCTGTATCATTTTAAACTACTTCATAACCTTTGAAAACCAGAACTTTAACACTAGCCTTAATTTCAACTCTTTCACAATTAGGTCCTAAAACCAATTTCCATCAATTTTACTTGATAAAATCATCATATAACAAAATTAAAGCTTCAATTCAATATTTATTCATCATATTCTTCCAGCACTAATCCACATCAACTTTAAAAATTAGCCATAGAATCATAAACTAATGAATTAATAAGTTGGACCCAATGTAAAAAGTCCAAAAACATAGAAATTTCAAGGAGAAAACAAGAATTAAACTTACATGAAGCTTGAGTATGAAAACCAGCTTGAACTCTCTCCCATGGCTATTTTTCAGTTGATGAAAATGAAGAGAATTCTAGATATTCCAATTTGATCCCCTTTTTATTTAGCTAATTTTGGCAATTTTTCCAAGTTTTGCCCCTTTTCTTCTTTCTCTTCTCTTTTTCTTTCTTTCCTTCCCCTGCTCTCTGTTTTGTTTGGGTTTCTGTTTCTATTTCTCTTCTTATCCCTTTTTTTTTTCATTTGTTTAATAATAATGTATTATAATAATATAATTATCTAATAATATATTTTAACACATAAAAAAAATCATAGTTTTTTATGCTTATGCCGCCTCAAGTTTGGCAATTGGCATAATTGCTTCTTTAATCCTTCCTCATTTGAAAATTAAACTATTAAATCCTTCTAGCAACTTTTACATATTTTTCAATTTAGTCCTTTTTATTTAATTAACCACCCAAACGTCAAAATTTTCTAACGAAATTTTAATACTACCTTATTGACATTCTATAAATATTCATAAAAATATTTATGACTCAGTTTATTACACCGAGATCTTGATACCTCTTTTTCTCAATTTCTTCACCAAATAAATCTTTATAAAACACAATTTACTATTTTAAAAATATTTTAAAAGCTACATTTGACTCGTAAATATTAAATAATATAGTCTACGAGTCCATTTGTCAGATTTGGTGGTCTCGAACCATTATTTTTGACATCACTGAAATTTGGGTTATTACAACTCTCCCCCTCTTTAAAAATTTTCGTCCTCGAAAATTCCTTCAGTGAAGAGATTCAAATATTTTCACTACTAATACCTTTTTCGATGTCAATTCCTTACACGAAAACTAGAGAAATCCAGATGCCAGAATCACCACATTTCTATGATCAAACCAAAAGTATAATCATAATAGACATAGTTATCACAAGCTAAAGAACACACTTTAAAGATAAGTCATGATTAATAATTTACGAAGTATGAATGCTAGGAAAACCAAGATAAGGAAATCCAAGATACAATACCATACTGGAAATTCAAGAACATAACTCATAAAAATAATAATAATGATATTGATGATTCCTCGGAGAAAGCCAGAAGAAAAACACTGCTTGCCGACTCTGGACTTCCATCATAACAAAGATAATATATTTTCAAATATTTATATATAAGACAGAACAATATCCAGTAAAAACGGAAGAATAGTCCAACATAAATTTTTACCATCGACTTTATTCCAACATAATAAAATAGAATTCCTAGGAGATAAAGAAATACCGATCATAAATCGACCCGACTGTAACACCCCAAACCCGGCCCATGAGCCTCGACCGGATCTGGTATGTCACAGAGTAAAACGTTTCGAAAGATTTTGATTAACTGGTGAAAATCTGAAAATACTGTTAAGGATATAAAACGGTGTTCGATAAAACTCAGGTGGGATTGATTTTACAAACATGGTTGTGTTGAAGACCTTTGAAAACATTTGATCATTTAAATTTTTAGAAACCTTCAGAGTTATTGTGTACTTGGTGAATTTTGCTACCCGATGGTAACATCCTTGAAAACTCGTAAAAATTTCCATTTTGAAAACGTCACTTTTAACCGATTTATTTAAGCAATTTGTTAATTCATGAGTAATATAGTAGAAATGAAGCAAAACAACTACTTAAACATCCAAAATAATAACTAGCGGCCTTATTACAACCCAAATCAAAAATTTAGTAAATAGTAAATTTAAACTGTACTAAATAGAATTTAAATCTAAGGAATCAAGCATGGCCGCCTTGAGTCCTCTCCGGCTCCATCTTCGCGATCTACTCATCTGCAAAATGATATGGGAAGGGGTGAGTCACCAAGACTCAGTGTATAAATCCCCAACCCGGAAGTGCAACTCATACACAAAATATTAGTAAAACATGCAAACATGCAACCCAAACTAACCATCCATATTCCTTTAACTACCCCATGTGGTCAAAACCATTGGTGACCGGAGTCACAAATCAAGTGATGGGGCCAACCCATCGTGTGGTCAAAACCACTGATGACCATAGGTCACAATTATCAATATGTGGTCAAAACCACTAGTGGTACCAAACCACTGGGACTTAGTCACAATTTATATCAACGGTGTGGTCAAAACCACTAGTGACCGAAGTCACAATTTGTAACATCCCAAAAATGGGGTTATTTGGAATTTAATTATTCTTCTTATGTATGAACTGCTGTGTCATTATTTATGGAATAATAATGATCATTTTAAGGCTTTGTGTTGACTCGATTTGGTAGGAAATTTTAGTTTTTAACTGTTAAGGTAGGGAGCCTTAGCAAGAGGGTGTTATAAGAATAAATGGGGATAATTTGGACATAAAATGAGCCTAGACTAAGTGGCAAGGTAAGCCCACTTAAGAGCTACATGTGACGCCACCAAGGAGCAAGGAGAGCTTGTGTTCGAGTAGCGAAATCTCTTTTGCACTTTATTTGAATGCAAGAGAGAGAAAGAATTACTCAATTTTAATTCTTGGAATAATAACGATAATATGAGTGTTTAAATTGTTACTATTAATTCTAGGGATAAATGATGAGGATAGCATTAGTATTTTTCTACTTTGATAATTCTAAGGATAATAGATGAATATTGTGGATTAATAAAGATTATTAGAATTAAATTCAAATTAATTGGAATTAATTTGAATGAGTGGCTTGGAGTGATTCAAGGAAGTTGATCAAAAGTTGAACTCCTTGTTGAAGAGGAGTGGCGGCATGGAGTCTTGGTGAAGGGTGGGCGAATTCTTCATGCCATTTTACTTGGCAATTCGGCTACCCTTTTCTTTTAGCACCTCTTTTCTTTTCTTTTTCCAAACCGATTTCCTCCCTCACATTCTTCCTTTAATTTCTTTCTTCATAAAAGTCCTTTGGTAAACTCTCCACTTCTCTTTTTCTAAAATTCTCCCTTCTACTTTTACTTACATTAGCGAATCTCCTTTTACTTTTCTTCTTTTTCCTCACTAAAAATCCAGCCTTATTTAGGCGACCATAGCGAATCTAATACTTTCTTGAAGTACCAAACCTCACATTCCTCCTTGGTTGCACTTTGGCCGAATAGTGCAATGGCATTGATACTCCGGACTCCTTTGTAATTCAATCGATTATCAAGGTAAGGGATGCGAACCCTCCTTCAGTATTTTCTTTTGTCGACTTATGGGATTGAATGGAAGCGAAGTTTGACAACTAGTAGCAAGAGTTCTAACCCGGTGTTGAAATCGATGATAGGCACTTGGGATCTCAAAAGAGAGATCGGATTTGGCATTCTCGACATTCGGTTTTGGGTAGGTGGTGGTAAGTGTTTACTTATAAAGATTACTCCTCTAATGATTAAGAAAAGCGAAAGCCATGGTTGCTAATATTGACCAACTGTAGTTTATGAACCGATTTGCGATTTGGTGTCAAGCTAGGATTCAAGCGATTAGGTAAGGATGCGGGTACAAAATATGACCCCTTTAAATAATTTGGTTTGGCCGAATGGCCATATTACTAACCTTGATAGTTGGCCGAATATAGGGGCAAGGACTTAGAGTGTGGCCGATTGATTATCTTCGGGATTTAAGACTATCGTGGTAACAGGTGTGTACATACACACTATATAATATATTAACTATGCTTAACTTTGTGAATGCTCATTTTTATTAATGTAGCATTGGAATTAATACCAAATCGGTATAAGTGGTGATTCAGGTAAGTACCTGTTAATGTGATTTATTATTATTAATGCTTTTGGTAAGCATGATGTATTGACACATGAAATTTAAGAATGTGATGGCATGAAATATATGTATGTTTATCTGTTGTGGGATTGATGAGTGGAGGGGGCAGTGATATTGTGCCGACGGGCACCAGTGTTTTGGTAACACACCGTGACTATATGTCACCAGAGGTTTGGTACCTCCAGAGGTTTGGTACCTCAATAGCGACTTATCCCTGTGGTTAACACCACCGTGGGTTGGCCCCACTTGAGATATGGGATCGCTTGCGGTGATTTGGTATCACACGATGGGTTGGCCCCATCACCCGATTTGTGTCTCACGGACACCGGTGTTTTGGTAACACATTGTGACTATATGTCACCAGTGGTTTGGCACCACCAAGTGGTTTGGTACCACAACGGGTAGAGCAGTGGCGTATGGTTGGCTAGGTTGGGTACATTATTTTGCATATTAAATGTTATATGTTGTGTATGAAAAATATTTTAAAAGCTGGGAAGGGTTACATCTCGAGTCTTGGTGACTCACCTTCTCCATTAATTTTTCGGTGATGCTTAGATCGCGGACATGGAGCCGAGGGACTTGAGGAGGCCATGCGGTGGATTTAAGTTTAAATAGACTTTAATTTTATTATTTTAAATTTGGTTATTGGGTTGTTTTATTTTGGATGTAATAAGGCCTCATTTTACTCTACTTTAGTTTTTTTATTATGTTGGATATTTTATTTTTACTATAAATTTAAATCACGCGTTTTATAAAATTAACACGAAAAATGTTTTATCGTGCTATGAGCACATCTGAAGTTTGTATAATAACTTGACTTAATTAAACTTACAATTTAGCCCAAAAGGTTTTCAACAAGATAACCAAAACGAATTGTTTTCAACAAACTTAAATTGGATCCTCAAACGGGTTTCAAAAAGTTTTCCCGTAACGACCCATATTCGGTCCTAACGTTTGGGCCGGGTTTGGGCTGTTACACAATTAAACTGATGGGGCCAACCCATCTTGTGGTCAAAACCACTGGTGACAGTCCATCGAGAATAATCCCCCTCCTCTCATCAATCCCATTACCAACATGCTCATATCATGCTTAACATATTATCGTAAATCATGCATATAAGTCATGGCATAGCATATTACCCATCATGTCATCCATAACAGATTTTAAATCACAAGTGACTTACCCGGAATCCATGCTCATGTCCACAAGCAAATCACTACCACAATGATTAAATCGTAACATAATAGCAATGCTAACTAATAAAGTGTGTAAGAGTTTTACACACCTGTTTACTCGTGAGACTAGCAAATCCCGAACTATACTAGCGAAACCCCGAGAAGTTGTTTCCCCCTACAATCGGCCAACACACATACTTTTAGATCTAATAGCCATTCGACTATACTAATAATCCCGAAGGATTAATTGTACCTGAAATATGGCCTTAGGCTGAAACTTACTATCACTTACCAAAGCGAGTTTAAATCCCGGAAGCCTTTGTTTGCCTTGGCCGATTAGCCCCTAGATCCATGGCACACAATCGGTTAACTCTTAGATACCATATATAGCCCATGATCGAATATCAACAACCTCTTACCTTACCTATCGAAATCCCAAAATTGTCACTTGTCTTGTCGAGATCCCTACCAAAACTTTTGTTAGATTCGGTTTGCACATATATGCTTAATCAAGGCCTTTGGCCGAATATTACTTACCACCTTATCTTGGGGAATCAAATCCTGAAAGCTTCCTTCAATCGGCTAAAGTCGTCCCTTATGGACAGGTTCGACCTTCAATCACCAAGGTTCAGCTCACCCTGTTGATGCTTAAGTTTTCGGCTATCATTAAAAAGCATGAGTGAGGTTCTCTTTTAAATATAGATCTATACCAAAAAAGAAAAAAATAGAGGAGGAATGGCTTACCAAAGATTCAGCTATGCTTCCAACAAGGAAGAACTTGCTTTCGATACTTCAATGAAGGCTAAATTGCGTGAGAGAGAGGAGAGACTGGGGCTAAGGGTATTCGGCCAAACCTCTTTAATGAACAGTGGGAAAAACAACGAGCTTTCGGCTTTTGGGAACAAATAGAGAGGATGGAAGAATATGGAGTAGTATGGACTTTCGGCAAATATTGGGAAAAGGAAGAGAAGAAACAAGGATGATGGTTGCTTTGTGAGGTTTCAGTTTGAGCAATAAGGAAAAATAGAATAAAAGGGGTGTTTTAGCCGAAAACACTCCTAGGTTCCCTTCAATTCCGAAACTCAAGCCCCTAGAGTCCTTCATTCGACCATCATATCTCTTCTCAAAATTCTAAAAATAAATCTTACCCTTATCTTCCCTTCTTAGTGAAATTATCAAAAGAAAGGCTTATCCCATCCTTTCCAAAGTCCCAATTGTCATTCAACTCTTCCCTCTTCATGGCGCCAACTTGCAAAAATAAAAGAAAATCCTTATGCTATCATCGTGACCCGAACTTGAGTCCTCCTCCCCCTTGCTTGGGCGGCATTCACCAAGGCCCTAAGTGGCGGCCCCAAGCCACTTTACCAATTCGACTTTCATGTCCGTAACCCTTACCATTTATTCTTAAGGCCTCCCTAGCCCAACTCCCTCTTCATAACGCAAAAAAAAAAAAAAAATAAAAATAAAACTCCCAAGTGCAAATTTGGCAGCTCGAACCTCCCTCCTTTGCAGCATCTTTCCTAGATCCTTAGGTAGCGTCCCAAGCCACCTTATCACATGATTTCTTGTGTCATGCTTCACACCAAATAACTTTTAAAGCCTCATTCACTTAGCTTCCTCTTCTCAAGTGCTAAAAAAAACTTCTAGCCCTTAGTCGGGCCTAGCCTGAGGTTATCATTAGACCTTAGAACATGTCAAGTAATCATAGTATTCATTTCTTTTCAAGCAAGCACAAGAAAATAATTAAATTGCAAACAACACCTAAATCAGGATGTTACACCGACCAACATGGCTTTCGTCTAACATCATAGTTAGCTAGCATTCTCATAACATAAGAACTCCATCAAAAAATGAACAATCACACACATATCTCTGAGGATAAAAGAATATATAGAATACCCGAAAAGATCATCATATTCATTTCAACTGTAACTGTCACACACAGGCATCTTTACTACTAAAATATAATTTCTTTGACTAATTTTGTCATCATGTACCCCGCATCATTCCATTTACTAACAAAAGCCAATTCGGGAAGAATCTTAGCAAACACATACTTTAGATTTCATACTCAATTGAGGCGAATAGTCGAGACTAACTTTTTCTTTATTCGTGACATTGCATAATCTGTATAATCATTAATATAATATGATATTTCTTCTAAAACTGAGTTCATTTGTCACATTATACTCAACTCTTTTTGCATTACTAATTATTTCACCACGGAACTCTTTAGTTTCCCACTTATGAACTTATTCAACATAATTCTCATAAACTTTCATCATAAAGCAACACTGGTAAGGGGTTGAGGTCATAAAGCCTCTAACTTGACTCTCATAAATACACACATATGCTCAGCATTCATCATCAACGTAATATCATCATAATCACATAATTCGCTCTAAGAAAATTTTCATACTTAGTCATGTTACACGAACTTTTCGATTATCTTATTTAAACAAGTGTACTTAAACATGCATTCCATAAATTTTGAGTAAATTTACTCATAACACTCACTTAATCAAGCATGTTAGGCACATAATATCATATGAATACCAACATACATGGATGAGCTTATCACAACATAGACTTCTGTTTCATTTCACCTTTCCACATTTCCCAACTTATAGTTATCTCATTAAGCACATTAACAAATGCATATCATGAACTTTTATTCATACCTTTCCACATTTCAACACATCGTAAGCACATTTCAATAATCTCAATATCATTTTTAGCATTATCGGCAATAGCTCGGTTAGAAGTTATCTCAGTCTTACATGAAGCTTGAACTTACATAAAAATTTCAAGGAGAAAACAAGAATTAAACTTACATGAAGCTTGAGTATGAAAACCAGCTTGAACTCTCTCCCATGGCTGTTTTTCAGCTGATGAAAATGAAGAGAATTCTAGATATTCCAATTTGATCCCTTTTTTATTTAGCTAATTTTGGCTATTTTTCCAATTTTTGCCCCTTTTCTTCTTTCTCTCCTCTTTTTCTTTCTTTCCATCCCCTGCTCTCTGTATCATTTGGGTTTATGTTTCTATTTCTCTTCTTATCCCTTTTTTTTTCATTTGTTTAATAATAATAATATATTATAATAATATAATTATCTAATAATATATTTTAACACATAAAAAAATCTTAGATTTTGATGCTTATGCTGCCTCAAGTTTGGCAATTGGCGAAATTGCTTCTTTAATCCTTCCTCATTTGAAAATTAAACTATTTAATCCTTCTAGCAACTTTTACACATTTTAAAATTTAGTCCTTTTTATTTAATTAACCACCCAAACGTCAAAATTTTCTAACGAAATTTTAATACTACCTTATTGACATTCCATAAATATTCATAAAAATATTTATGACTTGGTTTATAACACCGAGATCTCGATACCTCTTGTTCTCGATTTCTTGACCAAATAAATCTTTGTAAAACACAATTTACTATTTTAAAAATATTTTAAAAGCTACATTTGACTCGTAAATATTAAATAATATAGTCTATGAGTCCATTTGTCAGATTTGGTGGTCTCGAACCTTTATTTTTGACATCACTGAAATTTGGGCTATTACAGAACGACTCGATTTCCATTTTTGGTCAATACAGTGCTATTGGGCCTAAAACCCGATTTTGGCCCATTCGGGCCCACACGCAAATGTGGCCCATTTTGTTCTTTTTTAATCTCGATTCTGTAGACTTCGTAGTCGCATCGATCAACGTACACCTTTCATCATTTTCGCTCATATGGGCCCATTATTTCGTTAGGCCTGTTTAGCCCGCTTCGGCTCAACAAGGCCCATTATGGCCTCAGTTTCATGAGAGCATTGTGACACACTCCACGGTCCATCGCCCTCATTAGTGGCCCGATTTATCACTACGAGTGCTCGCATGCTCGAGTGATCTCAATTGCCAGTATTCTGACTTTTCAGTATTTTGGCTTCTAGCCGACTCGCAGATTATAACAATAATAGTTTAAGCCGGGGAGTAAGATTACACACTTGCTCTGGATTGCCGAAAGAACCACTCCTCGATGCCCCCTAAAATAACAATGACTATGAGTTAACCCAAATGCTCTCGAAAATCCATAGTACTGAAATATACTACTCACCCAACCTCACTTACCACAAGACGAGACCTCCTTCAACCGAGTGACAGTAATTAGCCTCGCTCCTTGGCTAAAGTAAACGGATTCCTAAAATGATTGATGCACAAAGGGGGGTTAGCATCCACCAATATTTGGCAATAGGGTGAAATCCAACAAATGATTAGTACTACTTACCCTTAGATTCGACAAAGATAGATTCTTTGAGCAAAAAGAGTTGAACACACACGGCCTTCAGAGATGATAATCAACTAGAAAGAAAAGGAGATGTTAGTTTCGGCTTAACCAATTTGAGAATAAGATATAAGGTTCTAGGGAAGGATAGATTCAACTAAGAAAGAAGAGATTAAAAGTGCAAAAAGAACAAAAGAAAAGGATTCGTCCTACCTCCTAATCGGCTAGCTTGTATCGTGAAAGGAGGAGCATGAAGAACACAAAAACTAGTTGAAGAAAGATTCAGTTAGAGAGAAACAAGGGATGGGTGAAGCGTGAAGAGAAAGGGGAAGAAGAATGGTGATTCGGCCAACACCGAAGTTTTGGGTAGCAAAAGAAAGAAGAAAAACCCAATAATGCACAAAAGGTAAGTAATGAGAAGGAAAAGTGAACAAATGTTGCCAAGAAGAAACCCAAAATGCTTCCAAAATACTCTTAGTCGAAAATGCCTAAATGAAACACATTTGGAAACAAAAGCAAAAAGTTACAATAGTCCCAAAAAGTTTTGGTTTCTACCCCAAAACCAAAGCTACCGAAAGACTAATCAAGACCTCTCTCCAGCTGAAACTCCCTCTATCACACACTCCCACTCACGGCCAACACCTCCACACACCTCACTTCCTTGATTCTCTCCACTTTTTCCTCCTCAATTTGCTCCCCTTCATCCGTTTGAATAGTTTGACTCAGTCTCCAACTCCCCTTGAAGAGTTTGATCCAAACTCTGCCTCTAGCTCTCCCAAGTCACAAAATAAAATCACTCATTTGTAAACTATGGGATTTGAATCCCTTCCCTCTATGCTCTCCACTTGACGCCACTCCACTCCACTATGTGCTCCACTTGTGTTAGCAAAACGCACTCAATTATACTTAAGTCCAACCTCAACCAGCCCTCTCCCCTAAAGGGCCAAAAACCAAACTTTTTCCAGGGCTCAGACTCAAACCCAGGCCTCTCTAGAACCCTTAAATACACTCAAATAACCCACTGAGCAAGCACAACATGCAATTATGGAAAAAAATTCAAAACCCCTAACTTTTGGGATGTTACAATTCTACCCCCGTAATGAAATTTCAGCCTTGAAATTTATGTGATCAAAAGAGATGAGGGAATTGCTGACGCATCGCCACCTCAGGCTCCCACGTGGCTTCTTTCGCACCGTGATTACGCCACAACACCTTGACTAACGGAACTGATTTCCTTCTCAGCACTTTAACATCATGATCTAAAATCTGCACCGGTTCTTCTTCAAATGTTAGATCGGATCTAACCTCGATCTCCTCCACCGATACTATATGAAAAGGATCAGAACGGTAGCGCCTCAGCATAGACACATGAAATACATTATGTATCTGATTTAACTCAAGAGGTAGTTCAAGCTGATAGGCGATCGGTCCCACACGCTTCATAATTCGGTAAGGCCCGATAAATCTAGGGCTTAGCTTGCCCTTCCGTCCAAATCTTAAAATCTTTTTCCAAGGTGAGACCTTCAAAAAGACATAATCCCCCACAGAGTACTCTATCTCCTTACGCTTTAAGTTCGTATACGACTTCTGTCTATCAGATGCTTTCTTTAATCGACCCCGAATCAATTTCACTTCCTCTTCAGTTTCTAAAATTAGCTCTGGACCCAACCGTCACCGCTCACCAAATTCTATCCAACAAGTAGGGGTACGACACCTACGACCATATAATGCCTCGTATGGTGCCATCTGGATACTAGATTGGTAACTGTTGTTGTAAGCAAATTCTGCCAATGGCAAGTAGTCTTCCCAATTGCCCTTGAAGTTAATCACACAGCTTCTCAACATATCCTCTAAAATCAGATACCCTTTCCGACCGCCATCGGTCTCATGGATGAAACGTTTGTCTTTGAAATCTAACCTTGTACCCAGAGCTTCGTGTAACACTTTCCAGAACTGAGGTGTGAATCTAGGGTCCATGTCCGAGATGATAGACACTGGTACCCCATGCAACCTTATAATCTCCACCACATACAACTTGGTTAACTTCTGCAACAAATAATTCACGCGAATCGGTATGAAGTGAGCGGATTTAGTTAGTCGATCAACAATTACCCACACCGAATCTTTCTTAGTAGGAGTCAGGGATAGCCCACTAACAAAATCCATGGTTACCCTCTCCCACTTCCAAAGTGGAATCTTAACAGGTTGCAGAAGTCCTGAAGGTAGTTGATGCTCAGCCTTTACTTGATGGCATGTCAAACACTTACTTACAAAGTCAGTCACCTCACGCTTAAGTCCTGGTCACCAATACAGCTCACGTAGATCTCGGTATAGTTTGTTTCCACCAAGATGCATAGCGTATGGGCCACTATGCGCCTCCTACAAAATTGACTACCTTAACTAGAGTCCTTCGGTATACAAACTCTTCCACGGAAACATAATACTCCTTCACTATTCAACCCAAAATCCTATGTCTCTCCCTTCTTCACCTATTGGAGCCGAGAAACCAACAACTCGTCCAACATCTGTTTCTCTTTAATCTGACCAATCCAAGTCGGTTTCACCTATACTTCTGCTAACAAACTACCATCCTCAAATAGGCTAAGACGAGCAAACATTACTCTTAGATCAGATACCACCTTACAACTCAGTGCGTCTGCTACCACGTTGGCTTTCCCCGGATGATACTCAATCGAACAACCATAATCCTTAAGCAACTCTATCCATCTTTATTGCCTAAGATTTAACTCCTTTTGAGTAAGGAGATATTTGAAACTTTTATGGTCGGTATAAACGATCGAATTCTCCCCGTACAAGTAGTGTCTCCAAATTTTTAGTGCGAAAACCACTGCAGCCAATTCCAGGTCATGAGTAGGATAATTCACCTCGTGTGGCCTAAGCTGACGAGACATATAGTCCACCACCTTACCCTCTTGCATCAGGACACAACCTAGTCTCGTGTGCGACGCATCACAGTAGACAATGAATTCCTTTCTAGCCTCTGGCTGAATTAATACTGGAGCTTCAATCAGATCTTTTTCAGTTTCTCAAAACTCTCCTACTGGTTATCAGCCCAAACAAACGGTACCCTCTTACGTAGTAACTTGGTTAGGGGTGTAGCAATTAGTGAAAATCCTTCGAAAAATCTTCTATAATACCCAGCTAGACCCAAAAAACTTCGAATCTCAGATATCGACTTTGGTGGCTTCCAATCCAACACAGCCTCAACGTTTCGAGGATCAACCCTAATCCCCTTGGCAAACACGATGTAACACCCCTAACCCATATCCATCGTCGGATTAAGGTTACGAGACATTACCTAACATAACACGATTCAACAAGATCATATAAATCATTTTATCATATATAGATCACTTAAACAACAAAAATCCATTCGTGCTTTATTTTTAATAATACTTAAACAACCCATGCATTCAAGTTCAAACATATACTTATCATTTATTTAATCAGATTTTAAAACCAACTAACATGCATCAAAACTAAACTACTTATACTTAATAGTCATAAAGTTCAAAACATACAAACATTACATGCATGATATTCGAATATTTAGTTGATAAGCAAGCATATTTCACTTCCTAAACCAAACACATATATTAAAACATTCATTTATAAAACATTAGTAAACATTACCAAATGTCCGACATAATCTTGTACTTTACTAATTTATAAGCATTTCACTATAATTCCATTAATCATTTTCGGACATAAATGATAATTGATAGCATATCTAATTTACAAGTCAAATAATATTTCTAAACATTATACCAAAATTACTTATAAACAACCAATTCACTTATCACATATTCGGCTATTAAGTTAACCAGGAGGAATCATATCAGCACGCAGTAAAACCTCAACTAAGTATACCATTTCATATCAAATTAACCTTAATAATTATACACATTATACCTGCCCAAGTATCTGACAAAACCTTCATGAAACATATCATCCTTTTATCAATACAATCCGAATCAGTATAACCAGTTAACCATTAAGGATGTTTTCATCACATAGTTTATAAAGCCATGCCACATTCAAAATATCATTCATCAAATACCTCAACATTTAAATCGAATCATAAGAACATCCATTACACATAATATACTATATGGTATTCTCCTAAAATGAGCTAATTACTTGACGGATTATGCATCATAAATAATATCATGATCAAGCCATATAACCAAACACAAACATATATACACCATGAAATATACTTCCATAATAAGTTAATACCATGGCAAAATTCACATAAGTCCTAAACATCAAGATTTAGCCATTTTTAGCATGGCATAATATATACATAACCCGAAACAATCTTTTCAAAATATTATCCAGCCTATACATGCCATAATTTCAAAATTCAACTTATAAAATACCGAAGTTTGTTGATAGTGTGATAGACTTTGACGATGATCCCCGAGCTCATAACTCGACTCCAAAATCTAGTAAACAATAAAAACAAACACATACAGTAAGCTATCATAGCTTAGTAAGTTATAAGCAATTTCGTAACAATAATGCATTATAACATTATGTCATAAATTTAATAAAAATTTAATAGACAAAAATCCATCAACTACTCATTTACTTGTGCAACCACAAAATATTTCTTATCTCTTAAATTCAAGCCGAACTTAATATGAAAATTTCATTCCCATGCATTATCCATATATTCTAGTTCCAAACTATTCAAACCTATATCTTATACCAAATTTCCACATATCCAAATCACATTTTGTAATTCATATAACAATCAATACGATTTTGTAAACATTTGCACATATCAACTTATGTCATCCAAACTATACATTTAAAAGAAACATCCCATCCAATCCACAAATAATCACTTTTGATTTCAAATACCACATCTCGTAGTTTCAATACTTACCAAATTTGACCTTTGAATTGAAAATTAACTCGTACCCTTATTACTTATTAATCGATTTCGCACACATAGTGCTCTATAATTAGCTTCGCACACTTAGTTCTCATTGACCGATTTCGCACACATAGTGCTTGGTATTTTAAATTCGCACATTTAGTGTCGTTCTCAATCTTGTTACACATTTATATATATACACACACATAAGAATTAAACCTCAACTGTAAATATACGAATTAGCCTATTTCAATCTAAATAATCAACATCCCATTCGGGTACACCAATAGCTCATATACATACCTCACATTCGGCTATACTATATATATATATATATATATATCACATTCAACCATATTAATAATATATATACATACTTCCCTTAAATTCAATTCAACTCAATTGCTTGAAAACTTACCTCGAGTATCGATGGACTATGTTTCCCGACTATTTAATTAACTTCACTTTTCCCCGATCCACCTGATCTTTTTTGTTCTTAATCTAATAAATTTCAAATTTATCTAAATCAAATATAATTCCATTGAATTTAGTCCGAAAACACATAAATGGAAAATTACCATTTTCCCCTAATACTTTACACTTTTTACAATTTAGTCCTTTTTACACAAAACACAAATTACACAAAATTTGGCTACACTTCTTTAGGGCAGAATATTCATAGTCTTATTACAAGCTCACACATTTAATTTATTTCACATTTTGACCCCTCAATTTACAAATTTCACAATTTAATCCTATTTAGGCATTTTTACCAAAAATGCCTTAATTAAACTTAAAAATCTACCATCCTATATTTATTTTCCATCACTAAACATCAAATTCATCAAACTATCAAAAATGGCAATTCATGAATGCATCATAAAATTTGAAAATTCAAGCTTGGGCTAGCTAGTATTCAAAGCAACGATCTCAAAAACGTAATAATTATCAAAAACTGAACTCAAGTCACTTACCTATTTGAGCTTGCAAGGGCCGAATGTTTCAAGCTTCAAAACTCTCTTTTTTTTTTTCTTAGTTTCGGTCACTCAAGTAAAAGATGAACACTTTCATCTTTTTTTATCAAATATAATATGTAAACATGTAACACCCCAAACCCGGTCTATGCGTTGAGACTAGATTTGATTTGTTACATGATTCGAACTATTCTTAAATCCTTAATGAGTTGAAAAACTACAATATTGTTTACGGAGTTTAAAATTTGTAGAGTATTAGATTTTGATAAATATTTAAAACATTAGTTGAAAATCATTGTATTATCTAAAACCGTTAGGAAATTTGTTAAAGAGTTAGCAAGAAAAGAATTATTTATAAAAGAATTCCTTATACTTTGAAAACCCAAGTTCATTTTAGTAAAGCATCATAAATCACGACCCATGATTTAAAAGCCCAAATAAAGTTTAAATTCAACACACATAAAATCCATAAGTTATTTATAGAGGCCATTTATTACAACATCCCAAAATAGTAAAAATAATAATTAAAAGTTCGAATTTAAATAACCCTTATTTAGCAAGATGGCCTCCACGAAGTCATCCTCATTCAAGTCCACATCGGTTCCATTACGAGATGGAAAGAAATTAAAGGGTGAGTTACTTAGAACTCAAGTGTGTAACTCACTTACCACCATTATTGGGCCAGATTGTCAAGATATTATGTTGGGCTTGAGCCCAATCCAGAATTCAACAATATAACATGAATTTAAAATAATTAATAATGCATGAAAAATGAAATTCCCAACCCAAACCTAATAACCATCCGCTAACACCCGTGCCAACCATCACACTGTGGGGATCAAGTCAACCCACCCCGCCATCACACCAATCGTAGGCATTAAGCCTTTTATAATTGTGGCATAGCCACCTAACTAGAGGCAATAAGTCGATATTGTGGCGAAGCCCACGAACTAGAGGCAATAAGCCGATATTGTGGCAAAGCCACCGAACTAGAGGCAATAAGCCGATATTGTGGCAGAGCCACCGAACTAGAGGCAATAAGCCGATATTGTGGCAGAGCCACCGAACTAGAGGCAATAAGCCGATATTGTGGCAACTGGCCATTCTTCTCTTCATAAATCCCACCCATGCAATTATACATGTACTTTAAAAATATAAAATTTATTATCAATACATAACATGGTGGGTTTTATCAATGACATTTCATTTGGCCCATAATTATAGCAATTTATCCATTTAGCAATTTAGTGGGCTTTGGCCCATTTACCAAACTAGAGCGTTTTGGCTAAATTTTAACGAACTAGAGTATTTATGGCCCAATTTATCGAACTAGAGTATTTACGGCCCATTTTCACGAACTAGAGTATTTACGGCCCATTTTCACGAACTAGAGTATTTACGGCCCATTTTCACGAACTAGAGTATTTACGGCCCATTTTCACGAAACATCAAATTTTCATAATATCAATTAATTTCTTGAGGCGTTTTGAAATTTTCACGATTTAGTCGCTTTACGTATTTCGTCAAAATATCAATTTTGTGCTTTTTCCGATCTAGTCGTTTTACGATTTTTCTACCATACCGAAATTTGACATACAACCCTAAAATAATGAGGGTGAAATTACACACCTCGATACCGTGAGTATTATCCCTTCTCGCTCCTCGGCACCTAAAATATATTTCGATTCGTTAGACAACTAATTCGCAAAAATAATCTTATTTGTTAATGGATCCAAAATCTTACCTCTTGATTTTGAATCACTTGATTTTCGGTTTTCCTTCGTTTATCGATTCACTAGCCGCCGAGAATCCACCAACGTATAACGGCTCCGAGGTTCGTACTACTTCAAATAATGGACTTCTTTCGGAAGATGGCCCACAACCCGGTGGAAAATCCCGGACTGCAGAAACCGCTCTTCGTTTGAATGGGGATTTACAGATCCACCCTCTTACGATAACTAAACACCGCCTTTTCTTCCCTATCTTGATGTCTTCAAGATCCAAAAGAATTTAGTTAGTTCTAAAATAATATCAATAATACTAGAGATTTAAAAGTAGGATTTCTTACCAAAATGAAACGCTTCCTACGCTTCCACGATTCTCCGATCACTTGAATTCCAATCTCCGTTATTGCACTAAATAATAACGAAATAAACGTTATTAGTATGAATGCTATATCAATCCAAAAGACTCTCAAAATCCTATGATATTCGGCCATAATATCACTAATCAATAAATCAAAAAATGGAGAGAAACCCTTACCTACTTCCCACGGACGAAAAGCAAGATTAAGAATGATGTTTAATTGATGGAAGATTCGCTATAAATGATTAAGAATGGAAAAATAATTTTTGGCTTATAGGCACAATAACATTCGCCAAGAGAGTGAAGATGGAGAGAATTTTCGATTGAAAAGAAATAGTATAAGAACGAAAGGATGATGGTGATGATGTTTTGATTTCAAGGAGATTAGAAGAAAAAGAAAAGAAAATAAGAACTTTAGGTGCTGGTATATTCGCCATGGCAAAGAAAAAGAAAAGAAATTGATTTTGGTATAGGTGATTTCGCACAAGAAGAAAGAGGCACAAGAATTGGTTATCAAGATAAGAAAAGGAATGACCAAATGGTCACAAAACTTTGGCTTAACCAAGTGCAAAAATTCGCCAAATAGGGATATTGAAAGGAGAGGAATAAAATTTCTGCACAAAGTGCAAAGGTTAACCAAAGAGAAAAGAATGAGATTTTTGCCAACTAACAAAATTTTGGCTCTCCTCCCCTACCAATATTGCCGCCCAGCCTATGGTCAATTGGCCATTATTTCTTTCCAAATTTTCCCTAGATAAGTGCCTTATGTCCCCCTATCTTTCCTTAAACTTTTGATTCCATACCATATGTTAGTTGTTACCTTAATCTCTTGATACACTAACCAAAAATACATGGTCAACACCTTCCTTATATGTCCCTTGCCGACACTTCATAGCCATGAGCAGAAAATTAAAACAAAAATTTTATCTAGGTGCTATACAAGGATTGAACCTCTTCCCTCTTACTTGAACCCATGCGCCATTCTCCACCATGCCATATGCTCATTTTATGACACTTTAAGCACATAATTTAGCTTAAGTCTTAATCACCTTTGTTTCACTTCAATAAATTCCCAATAATAAATTTTATTCTTCTCCAATTTATGCTTTACCCTCTCTAGGACTTTAATAAACACTAAAATAAAAGAAAAAAAATTTTCCTTTAACATCTAAACACCAAAATCATGCCAATTTAAATACTCGATTTTTAGGGTGTTACAACTCTACCCTCCTTAAAGAAAATTTCGTCCTCGAAATTTACTCGTTGAAAAAGGTGAGGGTATTGTTGTCAATTGCATCCTCTGGCTCCCACGTAGCTTCTTCCACTCGTGGTTACGCCATAGAACTTTAACTAACGGCACGGTTTTCTTCCTTAGTACCTTGACATCTCGGTCTAGGATTTCCAACGGTTCTTCTTCAAAGGACAAATCGAATTCACTCCAATTCTTCTACCGGTATAATGTGCAAAGGATCCGACCTATAACGCCTCAACATGGAAACATGAAAGACATTGTGAATTTGATTTAACTCGGAGGTAACTCAATCGATATGCCATGGACCAACACTTCAAAGACACGATAAGGTCCAATATATCTAGGACTTAGCTTGCCCTTCCTTCCGAATCAAGATCTTTTTCCAAGGAGATACCTTCAAGAAAACCCGATCTCCCACACTATACTCGATGTCCCTCCGCTTCAGATCTGCGTCGACTTACATCTATCTCGAGGCTTCTTTCAACCGTGCTCGAATAACTTTTACCTTATCCTCGGTCTCGGATATCATCTCGGGACCTAACATCATCTTTTCGCCCAACTCGGTCCAACAAATAGGAGAGCGACACTTACGACCATACAATGCCTCGTAAGGTGCCATCCGAATGCTAGGCGATAGGCTGTTGTTATACATAAATTACGCGGTGGTAGATAATCCTCCCAACTACCCTCAAGTCGATTACACATCCTCTTAACATATCTTCCAATATCTGAATTACTCTTTCCGATCGACCATCGACCGAGGATGAAAAGTCTTGAAATTCAACTTTGTTCCCAAGGCTTCATGCGAGCTTTCGAATCGTGATGTAAACCTAGGGTCCCTATCCGATATAATAGATACTGGTACCCATGTAACCTCACAATTTCGGATACGTAAAGTTTCGCCAACTTCGCAAAGAATAATCCGTTTAACCGGCAAGAAATGGGGTCTTCGTCAACCGATCAACAATTACCCAAACGGAATTTTTCTTAGTAGGTGTTAAGCGGTAACCCACTAACAAAATCCATAGTTATCCTCTCCCATTTCCAAAGAGGAATCTTTATCGGTTGTAACAATCCAGACGGTAATTGGTGTTCTGCCTTCACTTGCTGACAAGTCAAACATTTTCCCACAAACTCTGTAATCTCACGCTTCAACACTGGCCACCAATATTGTTCACGGAGATCTCGATACATCTTATTTCCTCCGGATGCATAGCATAAGGGCTACTATCGCCTCCGTAGAATCGATTGCCTCAAATCTAGATCCTTAGGCATGCATACTTCCCTCGAAAGCACAACACACCCTCAGTGTTTATTCCAAAATCTTCAATTTCACCATTTTCAACTTGCCGAAGTAAGGGTCCCAACTTCTCATCTGATGTCTGTTTTTCCTTGATTTGTTCCAGCCACAGAGGCTTCACCTGTAGTTCTGCTAACAAACTGCCATCCTCGTCATGCACTCAAATGGGCAAATAGAGCTCTTAATTGAGATACGCCTTCCGACTTAACGCGTCAGCTACCACGTTAGCCTTTCCAGGATGGTATTCGATGGAGAAATCATAATCTTTTAACAATTCTACCCATCTTCTTTGTCTTAAATTCAACTCCTTCTGGGTAAGGAGGTATTTAAGACTCTTGTGATCCGTGTAGATTATGGACTTCTCACCATAGAGATAGTGCCTCCAAATCTTTAGAGCAAAGACAACGGCATTAACTCCAAATCATGAGTAGGGTAGTTTACTTCGTGTGGCCTCAATTGACGAGAAGCATAAGCCACCACCTTTCCATTTTGCATCAACACACAACCTGACCCGTGTGAGGCGCATCACAATAAGCAAGTGAATTCTTTTTAGGCCTCCTATTTGAATCAAAAGCTGGAGCTTCATGGGATCTTCTTCAATTTCTCGAAACTCTCTTGCTGCTTTTCAGTCCAGATATACGGAACTCCTTTACGCAACAATTTAGTTAGGGGTGCAGCAATCAACGAAAACCCCTCTACAAAGCGTCTATAGTATCCAGCCAAGCCTAAGAAACTCCGAATTTCAGCTATTGATGTTGGTGGTTTCCAATCCAGAATAGCCTCAATTTTCCGAGGATCTACCCTTATTCCTTCAGCTGATACTACATGACCAAGAAAAGTCACCTCCTTTAGCCAAAATTCGCATTTACCAAATTTGGCATACAATTGCTTATCACGAAGTAGTTGTAATACTATCCGCAAATGCTGGTCATGTTCCTCCTCATTTCTCGAATAAACCAATATATCATCTATGAACACTACCACAAACCGGTCTAAATATGGTTGGAAGACTCGGTTCATCATGTCCATAAATGCAGCTGGTGCATTGGTTAATCCAAACGGCATCACTACAAACTCATAGTGTCCGTAACGTGTCCGAAATGCTGTCTTATAGATGTCCGCTTCTTTCACCTTAAGCTGGTGATAACCCGACCTTAAATCAATTTTGGAGAAAACTGAAGCTCCCTTCAATTGATCGAACAGGTCGTCAATTTCGGCAGAGGATACCGATTCTTGATCGTCAATTTATTCAAGCGCACAGTAGTCAATGCACATACGCATCGATCCATCCTTCTTCTTGATTGAACAAAACGGTGCTCCCACGGAGACACACTTGGTCGAATGAATCCCGATCCAACAATTCTTGAATTTGAGCTTTGAGCTCGGTAACTCCTTGATTGCCATTCTATAGGGAGCAATGGACACTGGAGCCGCCCTGCAAAAGCTCAATGCCAAATTCTACTTCCGATCTGGAGGTATGCCGGGAAGTTCTTCGAAATACATCGGAAATTCCTTCACCGTCCTCACATCATTCACGGATAATTCCTTGGCATCCAAAGCACGATAAAGGCTAGGAATGCTCCGTACCTTTCCGCACCAACTTCTCCGCTTTTAATGCAGATACCACATTTGCCGATAGTTCTTTCGTTCACCAATCATTATGATTTCCTTATCATCCCGGTCCTTCGTCATTCGCTTTTCAAAGATACGGTCCAATTGCGCCGATGGTTAACCAACGATCCATGCCTGAATGAGATCGAACTCGCCAAAGGTAGTTCCATCAAATTTGCTAAGAATACTTCCTCTTGGATTTTTAAGGTACGTCTTTAAATATTTTATTAACGATTCTCGATCGTTCTAAAGGACTGATTCATCATCTCATTTTCGATAATTTGATTCTAAATTGATTTCGGATATGGCACTAGATACATATGAATGAGTAGAGCCAATATCTATTAAGGCAATAACGGTACATCAAAAATGAAGAACGTGCAGTTATCACATCAGTGCATTGCCGTCTCTCATGCCTAACTCGCATAGACCGGACCAGTGTCTTGCATCCGCATTTCCTCTATTACCATTGCCTCGACCGGTGCACCTTGACCACGACCAGCCCCATTACCACCACGACTGGTCCACGACCTCTCGGTGGTCTGCTGATTACCCTGGCCGGTGTGCATCATTATTACGGACTTCTTGAGTCGTATCCATTCGTCGAGGACAACTTTTGTCTTGATGTTCCATTGAACCGCATTTGTAGCATGCACCGTTTTCCAAAGCATTCCCCAAAATGCCTTTTCCCACACTCAATTACAATCTCGACTTGATTATTTGCTACCGGGGTTACGCCTTGAACCGATTCATCATTTCGGGTTTCTTCGAATCTCTTGGAAGAACCGATGTTGTGTCTCTCTTGTTTGGGATCTTTCTCGGTTACGCTGTTCGAGTTCTTAGCCTCTTGGCTATTTTGGCCTTCTCCACAAGAGTCGAAAATTTCTAACTTGTCATGAGCAATCGGAACCCTCACTCATCATTAAGTCCATCCTCGAAACGCATACAACGTTCATGATCTGTTGCTACAATTGTCGGGCATAACGGCTCGACGTAAAAACTCGACTTCATATCTTGCCACGGTCTTACTTCCTTGGACAAGATTGAAATTCCTTCCTTCGGCATCTACATAGCTCGTTCGACGTATTTTCCTTGGAAGGCGGCTTTAAAGAATTCCCAGTTAATCGGATGCGGCTTGCCCTCTCGAGCAATGAGCCACCACTGATACGCCTCATCTCTCAATAAGGATACAGCCCCTCTCAGTTTTTGCTCAGCCGTGCATTCCATATCATCCATAATCCGTTCCACAGCTTCGAGCCAGTATTCGGCCACATTTGGAGCTACACCAGAGACTCCTCTGAAAACTTCTGCATTATTCGCCTTAAGTCGCTCTGAAATTGACCCACGAGTTGTTGGCCCAATTCTAGTTCCAGCGACCCTTTCCAAGACTCGTAGCATTGCTTGAGTCAATGCATGATCTTCTTCCATGTGATCGCGTGATCCGGTCTCACTTTCTATTGACGCAGTCGTCCCTTACAGCATATGATTTGGTGCTTCAGCCGTAGCACCTCGGCCTCTACCACGGCCACGTCTACCGCGTCCACGACCACGTCCTCTTGTACTCATGATTGCTTGTTCGTTTATCTGATTACAAGTTTTATGAATCAGAATTTTGTTTGGTGTTTATTAACGATATTTTATGAGATTTGAGATATAAAGTTGTTTTTCTAACGTGTCCTATAGTCTCAATCTCTACGTTTTTCACATCTAAAACTAGAAGTTCTAGAGTATTCCTATGATCATATCATAGTAATCATTTAAGCGAGATATACTTACTTGACTTGTTGCGGATGCTTGTGGTGCCATAACGATCTTTAAAATACCATTGAGCATTTTCATACAAAAATTATTTTGAACCCAAACCACGGTAGAGTTTTTGAAGCGGCTCGATACCACTAAATGTAACACCCCAAACCCGGTCTATGCGTTGAGACTAGATTTGATTTGTTACATGATTGAACTATTCTTAAATCCTTAATGAGTTGAAAACTACAATATTGTTTACGGAGTTTAAAATTTGTAGAGTATTAGATTTTGATAAATATTTAAAAACATTAGTTGAAAATCATTGTATTATCTAAAACCGTTAGGAAATTTGTTAAAGAGTTAGCAAGAAAAGAATTATTTATAAAAGAATTCCTTATACTTTGAAAACCCAAGTTCATTTTAGTAAAGCATCATAAATCACACCCATGATTTAAAAGCCCAAATAAAGTTTAAATTCCAACACACATAAAATCCATAAGTTATTTATAGAGGCCATTTATTACAACATCCCAAAATAGTAAAAATAATAATTAAAAGTTCGAATTTAAATAACCCTTATTTAGCGGTATGGCCTCCACGAAGTCATCCTCATTCAAGTCCACATCGGTTTCCATTACGAGATGGAAAGAAATTAAAGGGTGAGTTACTTAGAACTCGATGTGTAACTCACTTACCACCATTATTGGGCGATTGTCAAGATATTATGTTGGGCTTGAGCCCAATCCGAATTCAACAATATAACATGAATTTAAAATAATTAATAATGCATGAAAATGAAATTCCCAACCCAAACCTAATAACCATCCGCTAACACCCCGTACCAACCATCACACTGTGGGGATCAAGTCAACCCACCCGCCATCACACCAATCGTAGGCATTAAGCCTTTTATAATTGTGGCATAGCCACCGAACTAGAGGCAATAAGCGATATTGTGGCAGAGCCACCGAACTAGAGGCAATAAGTCGATATTGTGGCAGAGCCACCGAACTAGAGGCAATAAGTCGATATTGTGGCGAGCCACCGAACTAGAGGCAATAAGTCGATATTGTGGCGAAACCATAGAACTAGAGGCAATAAGCGATATTGTGGCAATGGCCATTCTTCTCTTCATAAATCCCACCCATGCAATTATACATGTACTTTAAAAATATAAAATTTATTATCAATACATAACATGGTGGGTTTTATCAATGACATTTCATTTGGCCCATAATTATAGCAATTTATCCATTTAGCAATTTAGTGGGCTTTGGCCCATTTACCAAACTAGAGCGTTTTGGCTAAATTTTAACGAACTAGAGTATTTATGGCCCAATTTATCGAACTAGAGTATTTCTGACCCATTTTCACGAACTAGAGTATTTACGGCCCATTTTCACGAACTAGAGTATTTACGGCCCATTTTCACGAACTAGAGTATTTACGGCCCATTTTCACGAAACATCAAATTTTCATAATATCAATTAATTTCTTGAGGCGTTTTGAAATTTTCACGATTTAGTCGCTTTTACGTATTTCGTCAAAATATCAATTTTGTGCTTTTTCCGATCTAGTCGTTTTACGATTTTTCTACCATACCGAAATTTGACATACAACCCTAAAATAATGAGGGTGAAATTACACACCTCGATACCGTGAGTATTATCCTTCTCGCTCCTCGGCACCTAAAATATATTTCGATTCGTTAGACAACTAATTCGCAAAAATAATCTTATTTGTTAATGGATCCAAAATCTTACCCTCTTGATTTTGAATCACTTGATTTTCGGTTTTCCTTCGTTTATCGATTCACTAGTCACGAGAATCCACCAACGTATAACGCTCCGAGGTTCGTACTACTTCAAATAATGGACTTCTTTCGAAGATGGCCCACAACCCGTGGAAAATCCGATTGCGAAACCGCTCTTCGTTTGAATGGGGATTTGAGATCCACCCTCTTACGATAACTAAACACCGCCCTTTTCTTCCCTATCTTGACGGTCTTCAAGATCCAAAAGAATTTAGTTAGTTCTAAAATAATATCAATAATACTAGAGATTTAAAAGTAGGATTTCCTTACCAAAATGAAACGTTTCCTACGTTTCCACGATTCTCCCGATCACTTGAATTCCAATCTCCGTTATTGCACTAAATAATAACGAAATAAACGTTATTAGTATGAATGCTATATCAATCCAAAAAGACTCTCAAAAATCCTATGATATTCGCCATAATATCACTAATCAATAAATCAAAAAATGGAGAGAAACCCTTACCTACTTCCCACGGACGAAAAGCAAGATTAAGAATGATGTTTAATTGATGGAAGATTCGGCTATAAATGATTAAGAATGGAAAAATAATTTTTGGCTTATAGGCACAATAACATTCGCCAAGAGAGTGAAGATGGAGAGAATTTTCGATTGAAAAGAAATAGTATAAGAACGAAAGGATGATGGTGATGATGTTTTGATTTCAAGGAGATTAGAAGAAAAAGAAAAGAAAAATAAGAACTTTAGGTGCTGGTATATTCGGCCATGGCAAAGAAAAAAGAAAAGAAATTGATTTTGGTATAGGTGATTTCGGCACAAGAAGAAAGAGGCACAAGAATTGGTTATCAAGATAAGAAAAGGAATGACCAAATGGTCACAAAACTTTGGCTTAACCAAGTGCAAAAATTCGCCAAATAGGGATATTGAAAGGAGAGGAATAAAATTTCTGCACAAAGTGCAAAGGTTAACCAAAGAGAAAAGAATGAGATTTTTGCCAACTAACAAAATTTTGGCTCTCCTCCCCCTACCAATATTGCCGTCCAGCCTATGGTCAATTGGCCATTATTTCTTTCCAAATTTTCCCTAGATAAGTGCCTTATGTCCCCTATCTTTCCTTAAACTTTTGATTCCATACCATATGTTAGTTGTTACCTTAATCTCTTGATACACTAACCAAAATACATGGTCAACACCTTCCTTATATGTCCCTTGCCGACACTTCATAGCCATGAGCAGAAAATTAAAACAAAAATTTTATCTAGGTGCTATACAAGGATTCGAACCTCTTCCTCTTACTTGAACCCATGCGCCATTCTCCACCATGCCATATGCTCATTTTATGACACTTTAAGCACATAATTTAGCTTAAGTCTTAATCACCTTTGTTTCACTTCAATAAATTCCCAATAATAAATTTTATTCTTCTCCAATTTATGCTTTACCCTCTCTAGGACTTTAATAAACACTAAAATAAAAGAAAAAAAATTTTCCTTTAACATCTAAACACCAAAATCATGCCAATTTAAATACTCAGATTTTTAGGGTGTTACAAAACATATATAAAATTATAACATAATATCATAAAATGTAATAAAAAATTCAAGTTACTATTACATGAATACCAACCGGCCACTAAGTTCATTTTATGGTCAAATTGCTACTTAAATCCTCCAATTCATAAAGACAGCAACAATTTGGGACTATCTCATTTAACTATCAAATTTTTATTTTACGCGATTAAGCCATTTTTCAAAATTAAGCACCAGAAAGATCAAATTTAAATACGAAAATTTCACACACACCAATTCACACATAATGAACATAGAAAATAATATTAAAATATTTTTTTGACTCGAATTCGTGGTCGAACCCTTTATTAAAGCGAGGTCAAGATCAGTCATATTACACGACATGCCCAAGAAATGTCACCTCCTTCAGCCAGAACACGCACTTGCTGAATTTGGCACAAAGTTACTTTTCCCTCAATATTTGCAACACACCTCGGAGATGTGAATCATGTTCTTCCTCAGTTAGTGAATACACCAGGATATCATCTATAAACAACACCACGAACCGGTCTAAGTAGGGTTGGAAGACCCAGTTCATCATATCCATGAAAGCAGCTGGTGCATTCGCTAATCCGAACGGCATAACCAAAAACTCGTAATGTCCATAACGAGTTCGGAATGCAGTCTTGTATTTATCTGCCTCCTTGACCCTTAGCTGATGATGCCCCGATCTAAGATCTATCTTGGAGAAAATCGCGGCTCCTCGCAACTGATCAAACAGATCGTCTATCCTTGGTAGCGGATATTTGTCAGATTGTCCAACTAACAGTAATCAATACACATGCGCATTGACCCATCTTTCTTCTTTACGAACAACACTGGTGCTCCCCAAGGAGACACACTCGGCTGAATAAATCCCCGATCCAGTAGCTCTTGGATTTGAGCCTTTAATTCCAACAGCTCTGTAACATCCTAAATAATTGAGTACCATGATGTTGCTAAATGTTAGTTCGGGTTTACTTGGAGTTAGAATAAAATATTAGTTAAGTGTATTTTAAAGTAAAGAAATTAGGTGACATTGAGACTTAAATTAATTAATTACTAAAAGATGGCATAAGATGAGTTAATAGCATAGTGGTGATGGCGCCATGACTTAGACATGAGGGAAGAGGTTGAATCTCCTAGCTTGTAACTTGAAAATTTTTATTTTTTTGCTTCCATCTATCAAGTGTCGGCCAAGAAGCAAACATGGAAAGTTTGACTTCTTTATTTTTGGTATGATGGCTAAAGGATTAAGGAAATATTTAAGTTGAGGAAAGAAATCAATAGGATAAGGTAAGTAAGGGGAACAAATGGCTTAAAATGGGGAGTGTGCTATGGAAAGAAAGGGTGGCAAAAGGTTGGCCTTTGATAGCCAAGTATTTGGACGATTTTTGGGCAAGGGGGTCGAATTTTTGAAGGCATTTAGATGAATTAGGGCTAGTTGGGCATATTCTCTTCTTTTGGTCATTTGTTAATTTTCTTTTCCTCTCAAAACTTGTTTCTCTCAAATTTCCTCCCTTAGCCGAATGCCTATTGAACAAAGGTAAACAATTTTTGTTTTGTTCTCTTTTCTTTTGGTCATTCGGTTTTGACCATTTAGGTCTTAATTCACCTATTCTCTAAAAACTTTTCCCTTGTGCCGACACCATCATCACACAAAGGAGGTTAATCTTTTCTTTCTTCTTCACAAAACCGATTACACAATCCTTCCAAAACTCAATTCTTTTTCTTCTCTTTTCTTTCTCCTTTCTTTTCTTTCCTTCTCCTTTCCCACTTGGAACCGAATCATACTATCTCCATTGTTCCATTCTTTTACTTTTCTCTCAATTAAAATCTCCACAATAATCTCTCTCATGGCCGAATGTTAGCTTGTATTTGTGCCAAAATTTCTTTCATTTTCTTGATCAAAATTGAATTCTTCTCACACAATTTCTTCCAATCGTGAGCATTAGTGAGATTTTGGAGGGTAGAAACTCAAGGTGATCTTTAGAATTTTGGAACTTTGGAATCGATTTCAAGAATCAAGGTAAGGAGTTTTTCTTTTAAGGATTTAAAATTTATTATATTAGTATAGTTAATATTAATCGATTTTGTTTTAGGGACGCAATCGCTCGATCGTTTCTCGAGGAACGAAAATAAATCGTGGTAAGCCAAATCTCAAACCTTACAAATCGTTAGCCGTATTTCAATATTTATAGTCGGACTAATGATCGTACATCTTTAGAGACTTTCAAGTTAGGGCAGAAAAGGGGTCCATAGCCTTCGAAAGAGGGACGGTTTCGCAAATCCCCCTATTTATAAACGAAGGGCTATTTCGGGAATCCAGGATTTTCCACCGGGTTGCAGACCATCAACCGAGGAGAATCAATTATTTGAAGTAGTTCGTACTCCCAAGCCCTTGTACGTTCGTGGATTCTCAGCGGGCAACGAATCAATAAACGAGGAGAAACCAAAAATAGAAGTGGTTCAAAATCAAAGGGGTAAGGATTTAGATCGAATACCAATAGTGTATTTTTGATAAACGATAGTATTCTAATGGCTCGTATTACGTTTAGGTGTTGACAAGTGGGAAGGTTTAGTACTCACGATATCAAGGTGCGTAACTTCACACTTTTCTCGGGTTGGATGTCATTTGTGGTATTGAGTAAAATCGTAAAAATAACAAAATCGGTATAATACGAAATAATTGGTATTTTGGTGAAATTTCATGAAAATTGTTAAAAATGTGAAAATTATGAAAACGCCCTCGATGTGTAGGTAGTAAAATGAATACTAAATATCTCATGTGTAAATGGGCCAAAGATGTGTTAGATCGTAAAATGGGCCGATAAGTTTGCTAATTAGTAAATGGGCCGAAAAATATGCTAGTTAGTAAAATGGGCCGAAATCTTGGATAGATAGTTAAATGGGTCGAAATCCCTGATAAATAATAAATGGGCTGAAATCTCTGCTAGATCGATAAATAGGCCGATATCTCTGTTAGATCGAAAATGGGCCGAAATCTTTGTTAGATCCTAAATGGGCCGTAATCTCTGTTAAATTGTTAAATGGGCCAAAAATCTATGCCAGATCGCTAAATGGGCCAGAAATTTTGCTAGATCGCTAAATGGGCCAAAGATGCTAAATAGTTATATGGAATAAATGATATATTGCATTATGGGCCTTAATAAAAACCTGAAATATTGACTTATATATATTGGGCATTTTTGATAAAATCATCATATGTACATAAGCTATTTTGCACACATGTTGCATGGGTTGGGATTAACGATGAAGAGAAGAAAGGCCTGCTGCCAAAATCTAGTTCGGTGGCTTTGCCACAAAATAATTAAACGGTTGATTGCCTCTAGTTCGGTGGCTATGCCACAAATATTTTAATGGCTCAATGCCTCTAGTTCAGTGACTTTGTCACAATCTAGTTCGGTGGTTCTGCCACAAATATAAAATGGCTTAATGCCTACGATTGGTGTGATGGCGGGGTGGGTTGACTTGATCCCCACAGGTGTGATGGTTGGTACGGTGGTGTGTAGCGGATGAAAATTAGGTTTGGGTGGGAAATTTCATTTTGCATGCATTCCATTATTTATATTGTTAATCTTGATAATGGGCTCAAGCCCAAAATCATGACTTGATGATTCGCCCAAATGGATTAAGTAAGTAAGTTATACATCGAGTTCGAGTAACTCACACCCTCAAATTTTTTCTCTCAGGTAATGGAAATTGATGTGGACTTGGGCCGAGGATGACTTCGTGGAGGCCATACTGCAAACATGGGTTAAATATATTTTGAACTTTTAAATAAGTACTTTCTTTAAATTGCTATTTTGGGTATGATGTAATAAGGCCTCTATTATTATTTTTATGGATTTTTATGTGTGGTTGGTTTAAAACTATGTTTTGGATATTTTAATATGGGCTTATGATTATTATATAATGTTTACTTAAAATAAATTGGGTTTTTAAACATATGAGAAAATTTTAACTATTCTTATTTCTTAAATACATCAAACTTAAAATTATTTCCCTTGGTTTTTATTAAACTCTAAATTCAAAAGGGTTTTGAAATACTGATTCATCTGAAATTATTAAGATAGTTTGATCTGTGTAACAAACCAAATCCAGTCTTAATGCATAGACCGGGTTTGGGGTGTTACATTTAATGGTATCAGAGCCAATTTTAAAAACTCGGCTGTGGTTGGGTTCAATAAATAATTTTTGTATAAAATTATTTCAATTATGTTCTAAAGATCAGTATGGCACCACAAGCATCCGGCAACAAGTCAAGTAAGTATTTATTACTTAATGATTATTATGATGATCATAGGAACACTCTAGAACTTCTAGTTTTAGATGTTAAAAAAATCGTAGAGATTGAGACTATAGGATGTGTTGCGAAAAACAACTTTATCTCTCAAATCTCATAAAGCACCGTTAATAAACACTGAAACAATTTTCTGATTCATAAAACTTATAATCAGATTAAATGGAATTAGTCATCATGACCACTAGAGGACGTGGTCGTGGACGCGGTAGACGTGGCCGTGGTAGAGGATGAGGTACTGCAACTGAAGTACCAAATTATATACCAAAAATGGATGCACCTGCGTCATTTGAGTGTGAGACGGGATCACGCGATCATATGGAAGAAGATAATGCTTTGACACAAGCGATGCTGCAAGTCCTAGAAAGGGTCGCTGGAACTAGAATTGGGCCAACAACTCGTGGGTCAATTTCGGAACGACTCAAGTCAAATAATGCAGAAGTTTTAGAGGAGTTTCGTGTAGCTCTAAATGTGGTGAATATTGGCTCAAGTCGTGGAGCGGATTATGGATGATATGGAATGCAATCGTCGAAAGCGTAAACCGAAAGGAGCTGTGTCCTTGCTAAGAGACGAGGCGATCAATGGTGGCTTATCGTTCGAGAAGGCAATCAAGTCGAACCGATTACTTGGGAATTCTTTAAAGCCTTCCAAGGGAAATATGTTGGAACGAGTTATGTAGACGCTCAAAGAAGGAATTTCTGAATCTTTTCTAAGGGAGTAAGACAAAGGCGGCAGATGAAGTCGAAGTTTTACGCTTGAGTCGCTATGCTCGAAAAATAGTGTCAACAGATCATGAACGCTGTGTGCGATTCGAGGATGGGCTAAATGATGAGTTGAGGGTTCGATTGCCCCACAACAAGTTAGAACTTTTTTCACGCTTCTGGAGAAGGCCAAGATAGTCGAAGAGGCTAAGAACTCAAAACATTAGAATCGGGAAAGATTTAGAAATGAGAGAGAGACGCAACAGTCGGGTTCTTCAAAGAGATTTCAGAAAAGGCCTCAGAATGATGAATCAGCCCAAGGTAGAGCACCTATAACTAATAATCGAGGTCGAGATTGTGCTGAATGTGGAAAAAGGCATTCTGGAGAGTGCTGGAGGAAAACGGGCGCTTATTACAAATGCGGTTCAATGGATCACCAGTATAGAAACTGCCCTCGACGTATGGATACGACTCGAAGTTCATAATATCGATGCACACCGCCGAGGTACTCAAGACCACCGAGAGGTCGTGGACCGGTCGTGGTGGTAATGGAAATGGACGTGGTCAAGGTGCACCGGTCGAGGTAATGGTCCTAGAGGAAACACGGATCCAAGACGGCCAGATTGGTCTATGCGCTAGACGCCGCGAGGATGGCAATGCACCGATGTAATAATCGGTACGTTCTTCATCTTCGATGTACCTACATCGCTTTAATAGATATTGGTTCTACCCACTCGTATGTTGCTAGTGCCATATCTAGAAACTCGAATCTAGAATCTAAAATTACCGATAGTGAGATGACAATGAATTAGTCCTTTAGGACAATCAAGAATTGTAAATAAACTATTTAGAGACGCACCTTAGAAATTCAAGAGGAGGTATTCTTGGCGAATTTGATGGAATTGCCTTTCGGCGAGTTCGATCTCATTCTGGGCATGGATTGGTTGGTTAAACATCGGGCGCATTTGGATTGTGCTAAAAAATGAATGTCAATACGAACCTCAGATGATAAGGAAGTCATAATGATTGGTGAACGAAAGAACTACTTGGCGAACGTGGTATCGGCATTGAAGGCAAAAAAGTTGGTGCGAAAAGGGTATGGAGCATTCCTAGCCTTTATTTGTGCTTTGGATGCCAAGGAGTTATCTGTGGATGATATGAGAACGGTGAAGGAATTTTCAGATGTATTTCCCGAAGAACTTCCCGGTATACCTCCAGATCAGGAAGTAGAATTTGGTATCGAGCTTTTGCCCGAAACGGCTCCAGTGTCCATTGCTCCTTATAGAATGGCACCGAAGGAGTTGGCAGAGCTTAAAGCTCAAATTCAAGAATTACTGGATAGGGGATTTATTCGACCGAGTGTGTCTCCGTGGGGAGCACCATTTTTGTTCGTGAAGAAGAAGGATGGATCGATGCGTATGTGCATTGATTACAGACAATTGAATAAATTGATGATCAAGAATAGGTATCCTCTACCGAGAATTGATGACCTGTTTGATCAATTAAAGGGAGCTTCAGTTTTCTCCAAAATTGATTTGAGATCGGGTTATCACCAGCTTAAGGTGAAAGAAGCAGATGTTTTTAAGACGACATTTCAAACTCGTTATGGACATTATGAGTTTGTAGTGATACCGTTTGGATTAACCAATGCACCAATCGCATTTATGGACATGATGAACCGAGTCTTTCAACCATATTTAGACCGATTTGTGGTGGTGTTCATAGATGACATTTTGGTTTATTCAAGAAACGATGAGGATCATGACACGCATTTGCGTATTGTATTATAGCTACTTCGAGATAAACAACTTTATGCCAAATTCAGTAAATGCGAATTTTGGCTAAAGGAAGTGACTTTCTTGGGTCATGTGGTATCAGCTAAAGGAATAAGGGTGGATCCTCAGAATATTGAGGCTGTACTAGATTGGAAACCACCAAAGTCGGTAGCTGAAATTTGGAGTTTCTTAGGATTGGCTGCTTATTATAGACGCTTTGTTGAGGGGTTTTCGTTGATTGCTGCACCCCTAACTAAACTATTACGGAAGGAGTTCCGATATTTGGACCGAAAAACAACAAGAAAGTTTCAAAAATTGAAGAAGATTCGATGAAGCATTAGTTTTGATTCAATTGAGGTCGGAAAAGAATTTACTATTTATTGTGATGCGTCTCACACGGGTCTGGCTTATGTGCTGATGCAAAATGGAAAAGTGGTGGCCTATGCTTCTCGTCAATTGAGACCGCACGAAGTAAACTACCCTACTCATGATTTGGAGTTAGCTGCAGTGGTCTTTGCTTTAAAGATTTGGAGGCACTATCTCTACGGTGAGAAATCTATCATCTACACGGATCACAAGAGTCTTAAGTACCTCCTTACCCAAAAGGAGTTGAATTTGAGACAAAGAAGATGGGTGGAATTATTAAAGGACTATGATTTCTCAATCGAATATCATCCTGGAAAGGCTAACGTGGTAGCTGACGCGTTAAGTCGTAAGGCGGTATCTGATTTAAGAGTAATGATTGCTCATTTAAGTTTGTATGAGGATGGTAGTTTGTTAGCAGAACTTCAGGTGAAGCCTCTGTGGCTGGAACAAATCAAGGAAAAGCAGACATCAGATAAAAAGTTGGGACTTTTATTTCAGCAGGTTGAAAAGAGTGAAATAGAGGATTTTGGTATAAATATGAATGGAGTGATGTGCTTTCGTGGAAAGGTTTGTATGCCTAAAGACTCAGAATTGAGACAAATGATTCTACGGGAGGCACATAGTAGCCCTTATGCTATGCACCCCGGAGGAAATAAGATGTATCGAGATCTCCGTGAAATGATTGGTGGCTGTGGTTGAAGCGTGAGATTTCGAGTTTGTAGGAAAATGTTTGACTTGTCGCAAGTGAAGGCGAGCATCAATTACCGTCGGATTGTTACAACCGTAAAGATTCCTCTTTGGAAATGGGAGCGGATAACTATGGATTTTGTTAGTGGGTTACCTTTAACACCTACTAAGAAAAATTTCGTATGGGTAATAGTTGATCGTTTGACGAAGACCGCTCATTTTCTTCTAGTTCAGACGGATTATTCATTGTAGAAATTGGCTGTTGTATGTATCCGAAATGGTGAGGTTGCATGGGGTACCAAAGATTCATTATATCGATGGGATCCTAGATTTACATCACGATTTTGGAAAGCTCGCATGAAGCCTTGGGGACAAAGTTGAATTTCAAGACGGCTTTTCATCCTCATCGATGGTCATCGAAAGAGTAATTCAGATATTGGAAGACATGTTAAGGGATGTGTGATCGACTTGTGGGTAGTTGGGAGGATTTTCTACCATTGGCGTAATTCGCAGATAACAATAGCTATCGGCCTAGCATTCAGATGGCACCCTATGAGGCATTGTATGGTCGTAGGTGTCGACTCCTACTTGTTGGACTAAATTGAGTGAACGACAGATGTTGGGTCCTGAGATGATATCTGAAACAGAGGAAAAGGTAAAAGTTATTCGAGCACGGTTAAAGGAAGCCTTAGATAGACAGAAGTCATATGCAGACCTGAAGCATAAGGATATCGAGTTTGCTGTGGGAGACCAGGTCTTTCTGAAGGTCTCACCTTGGAAGAAAATTTTTAGATTCGGAAAGAAGGGCAAGTTGAGCCCTAGGTACATCGGGCCATATCGTGTGATGGAGCGTGTTGGTCCAGTGGCTTATCAAATTGAATTACCTCCGTAGTTGGGTCAAATTCATAATGTTTTCCATGTTTCCATGCTAAGACGCTATAAATCTAATCCATCTCATATAGTACCGGTAGAGGAAGTGGAATTAAATTCAGACTTGTCTTTCGAAGAAGAACCAGTGGAAATTTTAGACCGGGATGTTAAGGTGCTAAGAAAGAAGACTGTGCCGTTGGTCAAAGTTTTATGGCGTAATCACGGAGCGGAGGAAGCTACGTGGGAGCCTGAGGAAGCTATTCGGCAGCAATATCCTCACCTCTTTTAATCAGGTAAATTTTGAGGACGAAATTTTCTTTAAGAGGGGTAGAATTGTAACATCCTAAATAATTGAGTACCATGATGTTGCTAAATGTTAGTTCGGGTTTACTTGGAGTTAGAATAAAATATTAGTTAAGTGTATTTTAAAGTAAAGAAATTAGGTGACATTGAGACTTAAATTAATTAATTACTAAAAGATGGCATAAGATGAGTTAATAGCATAGTGGTGATGGCGCCATGACTTAGACATGAGGGAAGAGGTTCGAATCTCCTAGCTTGCAACTTGAAAATTTTTATTTTTTTGCTTCCATCTATCAAGTGTCGGCCAAGAAGCAAACATGGAAAGTTTGACTTCTTTATTTTTAGTATGATGGCTAAAGGATTAAGGAAATATTTAAATTGAGGAAAGAAATCAATAGGATAAGGTAAGTAAGGGGAACAAATGGCTTAAAATGGGGAGTGTGCTATGGAAAGAAAGGGTGGCAAAAGGTTGGCCTTTGATAGCCAAGTATTTGGACGGTTTTTGGGCAAGGGCTGGCCGAATTTTTGAAGGCATTTAGATGAATTAGGGGCTAGTTGGGCATATTCTCTTCTTTTGGTCATTTGTTAATTTTTCTTTTCCTCTCAAAACTTGTTTCTCTCAAATTTCCTCCCTTAGCGAATGCCTATTGAACAAAGGTAAACAATTTTTTGTTTTGTTCTCTTTTCTTTTGGTCATTCGGGTTTTGACCATTTAGGTCTTAATTCACCTATTCTCTAAAAACTTTTCCCCTTGTGCCGACACCATCATCACACAAAGGAGGTAAATCTTTTTCTTTCTTCTTCACAAAACCGATTACACAATCCTTCCAAAAACTCAATTCTTTTTCTTCTCTTTTCTTTCTCCTTTCTTTTTCTTTCCTTCTCCCTTTCCCACTTGGAACCGAATCATACTATCTCCATTGTTCCATTCTTTTACTTTTCTCTCAATTAAAAATCTCCACAATAATCTCTCTCATGGCCGAATGTTAGCTTGTATTTGTGCCAAAATTTCTTTCATTTTCTTGATCAAAACCGAATTCTTCTCACACAATTTCTTCCAATCGTGAGCATTAGTGGGATTTTGGAGGGTAGAAACTCAAGGTGATCTTTAGAATTTTGGAACTTTGGAATCGATTTCAAGAATCAAGGTAAGGAGTTTTTCTTTTAAGGATTTAAAATTTATTATATTAGTATAGTTAATATTAATCGATTTCATTTTAGGGACGCAATCGCTCGATCGTTTCTCGAGGAACGAAAATAAATCATGGTAAGCCAAATCTCAAACCTTACAAATCGTTAGCCATATTTCAATATTTATAGTCAGACTAATGATCGTACATCTTTAGAGACTTTCAAGTTAGGGCAGAAAAGGGCAGTCCATAGCCTTCGAAAGAGGGGCGGTTCCGCAAATCCCCCTATTTATAAACGAAGGGCTATTTCGGGAATCTGAGATTTTCCATCGGGTTGCGGACCATCAACCGAGGAGAATCAATTATTTGAAGTAGTTCGTACTCTCGAGCCCTTGTACGTTCGTGGATTCTCAGCGGGCAACGAATCAATAAACGAGGAGAAACCAAAAATAGAAGTGGTTCAAAATCAAAGGGGTAAGGATTTAGATCGAATACCAATAGTGTATTTTTGATAAATGATAGTATTCTAATGGTTCATATTACGTTTAGGTGTTGACGAGCGGGAAGGTTTAGTACTCACGATATCAAGGTGTGTAACTTCACACTTTTCTCGGGTTGGATGTCATTCGTGGTATTGAGTAAAATCGTAAAAATGACAAAATCGATATAAACGAAATAATTGGTATTTTGGTGAAATTTCATGAAAATTGTTAAAAATGTGAAAATTATGAAAACGCCCTCGATGTGTAGGTAGTAAAATGAATACTAAATATCTCATGTGTAAATGGGCCAAAGATGTGTTAGATCGTAAAATGGACCGATAAGTTTGCTAGTTAGTAAATGGGTGAAAAATATGCTAGTTAGTAAAATGGGCCAAAATCTTGGATAGATAGTTAAATGGGCCGAAATCCCTGATAAATAATAAATGGGCCGAAATCTCTGCTAGATCGATAAATGGGCCGATATCTCTGTTAGATCGAAAATGGGCCGAAATCTCTATTAGATCGTAAATGGGCCGTAATCTCTGTTAAATTGTTAAATGGGCCAAAAATCCCGACGGATCGCTAAATGCTAGATCGCTAAATGTGCCGTAAATTTTGCTAGATCGCTAAATGGGCCAAAGATGCTAAATAGTTATATGGAATAAATGATATATTGTATTATGGGCCTTAATAAAAACCTGAAATATTGACTTATATATATTGGGCCTTTTTGATAAAATCATCATATGCACATAATCTATTTTGCATACATGTTGCGTAGGCTGGGATTAACGATGAAGAGAAGAAAGGCCTGTTGCCAAAATCTAGTTCGGTGGCTTTGCCACAAAATAATTAAACGGCTGATTGCCTCTAGTTTGGTGGCTATGCCACAAATATTTTAATGGCTCAATGCCTCTAGTTCGGTGACTTTGTCACAATCTAGGTCGATGGCTCGCCACAAATATAAAATGGCTTAATGCCACGATTGGTGTGATGGCGGGTGGGTTGACTTGATCCCCACAGGTGTGATGGTTGGTACGGGTGGTGTGTAGCGGATGGAAATTAGGTTTGGGTGGAAAATTTCATTTTTGCATGCATTCCATTATTTATACTGTTAATCTTGATAATGGGCTCAAGCCCAAAATCATGACTTGATGATCTGGCCCAGTGGATTAAGTAAGTAAGTTATACATTGAGTTCTGAGCAACTCACACCCTCAAAATTTTCCTCTCAAGTAATGGAAATTGAAGTGGACTTGGGCCGAGGATGACTTCGTGGAGGCCATACTGCAAACATGGGTTAAATAAATTTTGAACTTTTAAATAAGTACTTTCTTTAAATTGCTATTTTGGGTATGATGTAATAAGGCCTCTATTATTATTTTTATGGATTTTTATGTGTGGTTGGTTTAAAACTATGTTTTGGATATTTTAATATGGGCTTATGATTATTATATAATGTTTACTTAAAATAAATTGGGTTTTTAAACATATGAGAAAATTTTAACTATTCTTATTTCTCAAATACATCAAACTTAAAATTATTTCCCTTGGTTTTATTAAACTCTAAATTCAAAAGGGTTTTGAAATCTTGATTAAATCGAAATTATTAAGATAGTTCGAGCTGTGTAACAAACCAAATCCAGTCTTAATGCATAGACTGGGTTTGGGGTGTTACAAGCTCCTTCAGTGCCATCCTATAAAGGGCGATGGACATTGGAGCCGTTCCTGGTAAGAGCTTAATGCCGAATTCGACCTCACGATTTGGTGGCAACCCCAAAAGCTCTTCAGGGAATACATTCGGGAATTCCTTTACGGTACCGACATCCCCAATAGACAAACCCTTAACATTTGTCGCACTGACAAAAGATAGAAACGCCTCGTAACCTTTGCGAACCAGCTTCTTGGCCCTTAACACTGAGATTAAATTGGATAGATAATCCCTTCGCTATACTGTCACAACCACCTCCTCATTCTTCGAAGATTTCAATACCATGCATTTAGCAGCACAGTCCAAATTCCCATGATGTTTCACTAACCAATCCATGCCCAGAATGAGACCAAACTCGCCAAATGCCAATTCCATCATGTCCGCCGGAAAGACAACCCCTTAAACCTCTAGAGGCACACCTTTAAATAGCTTATTCACTACAATAGACTGCCTAAAGGACTGATCATCAGTAAGTTCAAACTGCATGCCCAATGTTCCCGACACAGTACATGCTACATACGAGTGCGTAGACCCAATATCAATCAAAGCTATAAATAGTACGTCATGAATGAGAAACGTACTAGTTATAACGTCAGGTGCGTCGCCATCCTCACAGCGCCTAGTAGCATAAACCAACCTTGGCTGTCTCGCCTCTATGTTACCAACACCACTGCCTTGTGCTCCGCGACCCTGTCGAAACCCATTTTTCCCTCGGGCTGGACCACGGCCCCTCGGTGGCTGCTGATTGCCTCTCCCTGGCTAAACATATCACGACAATATCTTGCATCCGCTTGACCTCAAGACAGATCTCTAACCCTGTGCTCCCTAGACCCACATCTGAAGCACGCCTCTGATCTCTTCCAACATTCACCCTGATGGGATAACCCGCACACAGCGCAAGGCTGCGATTTGCCAGCAACAAATAAAACTCCAGTTTGGACTAGCCCATCAAATCTAGGTCTTTTAATAAACCCACCAGAAGAATTTGAGGGCCCAAATCTCCTCTTATTTTTGGCCCTTTCTTTTTCACGATTATGACGCTCTGAGCGTTTCACATCCTCGACAATTTTAGCCTTCTCAACCAGGGCAGCGAAGTCTCTTTCCTTCTGTGGGGCTATTAGTACCAGCAACTCATCCAAAGTCCATCCTCAAACCGCACATAGTGCTCATAATCGATCGCGACTATACCCCAAACATACCGGCTCAATCGCAGAAACTCCACCTCATACTCTCCATGGACTTGTTCCCTTGAACCAGATTCAGAAATTCCTTTCTCTGGGCATCCACATAACTTGCCCCAACATATTTCCCTTGGAAGGCTGACTTAAAGAAATACCAGGTTAATCGGTCGGCCTGTGTGCCTTCCCTCACAGTAAGTGACCATTGATATGCCTCATCCCTCAGTAACTACACTGCTCATTTCAGTTTCTGTTCTACCGTGCAATCAACGTCATCCATGATTCTCTCTACCACCTCTAATCAATATTCTGCCACGTTCAGGGCTACACTAGAAATTCCCCTAAAGATTTTTGCCCCATTAGACCGGAGTCACTCAGAAATTGACCCTCTAGCCCCTGACCTAGTACTCGCTCTAGCAACCCTTTCTAGAACTCGTAACATTGGTTGGGACAGAGCATCATCTCCACCTGCTCAGTCATGAGACCTTGTTTCAGTCACTGGTGATGCTGGAGCTTCTTTTTCAGGCATATGACCAGATGTTGAGGATACAGCCCTAGCACCACGACCTCTACCACCTCGACCGCGACCTTTTGCGCTCATATTGATGTAGCCTATTTTCTGTTTAAAAAGTTTTATGAATCAACTTATAATTCATATAATTATTAATAGATATATTAAGAAAAAGCAGTAGTTAGGGTTGTTCTTGCAGATCGTATTTACTACAGTTTTAGTCTCCTGTAGTCTCGAATTTTACAATTAAGAAGTTTCAGTATACTACTAATATTTCAAGTATTCCTATACTACAGTCATATCAACCTATAACAAAGTATAGAGTAAGGGGACTTATGGATTTGGTGCCGGAGACTTAGTGTGCCATACGTTCAGTGATATCACTACTTTTCTAAACCAGAATTTAAATATATTCAAAAATTTCAAAACCCATTCCATAGCCGAGTTTTACAATGTGGCTCTGATACCACTAAATGTAACACCCCAAACCCAGCCTAGACGTTACGATCGGATCTAATGTACCACATCAGGGGTTGCTTGAAAACCATGTGATCGTTGGAAAACTTATTTTCAAATCAAACTTTAAATGTCCAAAATCCTGTTTTTTATTGCTTGTTAACAAAAGAAGTTTACTCGTATTAGAACTCTTTCAGAAATATGTGAATTATCTTGCTTTTTTAAAAAATCGTGTTTGTTTAGAAATTTGTTTGAAACAGATATGGAAACGTGATATTTTAAAAACGGTTGTTATTGTTTTAAAAACCCATGTTAAATAAACTTGCAATAATTTAAGAAATCCCAAATAAAAGTTAAAGTAAATCCAATGACCTTATTACAGAAAATACTAACCCTAGCATTAATGTAAAGTAAACTAAAGATTAATAACTAAATTAACCCAAGAACATACGAGACGTGTGGCCACCCTAAGTCCCTCGCAGCTCCAAATCCTCTAAGGCTGGGGATTACCTCCACAGTTAAAGGAAAAGGGGTGAGTTGCGAGAACTCGGTGTGTAATCCCCTGTTACAATCACAGTCTGGGCCCAAGCCCATGTAGTATCAGTTTGGGCCTAAGCCCCAAAGTCACGGTAATGTAAACAAAAATGCAACCCAACCCAATCCAACCATCACACGACCCGTACTAACGCTACACACTATGTGGGGACCAAGTTAACCCACCCAGACCTACACATCAATAGCGCAGTTGAGCTACTAATATCAACACAGCAAAGCTGCCAGTAACAGCATACGTGGCTGAGCCACTAAAATCAGTTTATCGTGGCAGAGCCACTGAATCAGTATAACGTGGCATAGCCACCAGTACAGTACTTCCTCCAAAAGCATAACCCAAACCAATTCAACATGTAGTGACATATCAAATGAAGTATGAAATAAATTACCATCGTAAACAATTAAATAGATTACACATACAACACTAGATCTACCACTAGGGGTATAAAGGTCATTTGGTCGGTTGAGGGTAAAACGGTAATTTCCCCTTCAAGGATATTCTAGTAATTTTACCCAATGAGGGTATTTCAGTAACTTTACTCGCTGAAGGTATTTTAGTAATTTACCCACTAATGGTATTTCAGTAATTTACCCAATAAGGGTATTTCAGTAATTTACCCCTACAACGGCTTTTTGAAGGCCCAATGTCACCTCGAGTGACTCGGTCTCCATTTCTGGTCAATACAGTGCTATTGGGCCTAAAACTCGATTTCAGTCCATTCGGGCCCACACACTCGTGTGGTCCATTCTGTTCATTTTTAATCTCAGTTCTGCGGAGCTATGTCGCATCGATCAACGTACACCTTTCATCATTTTCACTCATATGGGCTCACTCATATGGGCTCATAAACCCGTTGGGCCCATTTAGCACGCTTTAGCTCAACAAGGCCCATTATGACCTCAATTTCACGAGAGCGTTGTGACACTCTCCATGGTCCATCGCCCTCACTAGTGGCCCGATTTATCACTACGAGCGCTCGCACGCTCGAGTGATCTCAATTTTCGATATTCTAGCTTTTCAGTATTTTAGCTTCTAGTCGATTCGCAGATTATGGTAGTAATAGATTAAACCGAGGTGTAAGATTACACACCTGCTCTGGATTGCCAAAAGAACCACTCCTTGATGCCCCCTAAAGTAACAATGACTATGAGTTAACCCAAATGCTCTCGAAAATCCATAGTACTGAAATGTACTACTCACCCAACCTCACTTACCACAAGACGTGACCTCCTACAACTAAGTGACAGAATTTGGCCTCGCTCCCTGGCTAAAGCAAACGGATTCTTAAAATGATTGATGCACAAAGGGGGTTAGCATCCACAAATATTTGGCAATAGGGAGAAATCCAGCAAATGATTAGTACTACTTACCTTCAGATTCGACAAAGATAGATTCTTTGAGTAAAAGGAGTTGAACACGAATGACCCTCAGAGATGATAATCAACTAGAAAGAAAAGGGAGATGTTAGTTTCAGCTTAACAAATTTGAAAACAAGAGATAAGGTGCTAGGGGAGGATAGATTCGGCTAAGAAAGAAGAGATTAGAAATGCACAAAGAACAAAAGAAAAGATTGGCCTACCCCCTAATCGGCTAGCTTGTATCGTGAAGAGAAGAGCATCAAGAACACAAGAACTAGTTGAAGAAAGATTCGGCTAGAGAGAAACAAGGGATGGATGAAGCATGAAGAGAAAGTGGAAGAATAATGGTGATTCGGCCAACACCAAATTTTCATGTAGCAAAAGAAAGAAGAAAAACCCAATAATGCATGAAAGGTAAGTAATGAGAAGGAAAAGTGAACAAATCTCGCCAAGAAGAAACCCGAAATGCTTCCAAAATACTCTCAACCGAAAATGCCTTAATGAAACACATTTGGAAACAAAAGTAAAAAGTGACAATAGTCCCAAGAAGTTTTGGTTTCTGCCCTAAAACCAAAGTTGCCGAAAGACTAATCAAGACCCCTCTCCAGCCGAAACTCCTCCTATCACACACTCCAACTCTCGGCCAACACCTCCACACACCTCACTTCCTTGATTCTCTCCACTTTTTCCTCCTCAATTTCTTCCCCTTCATCCGTTTGAATAGTTTGACCCAATTCCAACTCCACGTGAAGAGTTTGATCCAAACTCTGCCTCTAGCTCTCCTAAGTCACAAAATAAAATCCCTTATTTGTAAACCATGGGATTCGAACCCCTTCCCTCTATGCTCTCCACTTGACGCCACACCACTCCATCATGTGCTCCACTTGTGTTAGCAAAACGCACTCAATTATACTTAAGTCCAACCTCAACCAGCCCTCTCCCCTAAAGGGCCAAAAACCAAAATTTTTCCAAGGCTCAGACTCAAACCCAGGCCTCCCTAGAACCCCTGAATACACTTAAATAACCCGCTGAGCAAGCACAACACGCAATTATGGAAAAATTTCACAACCCCTAACTTTTGGGCTGTTACAATTAGTAACCTGAGCTTGTGAGCTTACATTTTGTATGTTTCCTTTCAAGTAATCAACAACCTTAGGGCGAGTCGACGTGGCAGGAGCTTGACTTACTAATCGTAATTTTCCTAATACTATTAAGTTTATAATTTATTTTCATGTGGACTATTTTTTTTTAGACTTTCTGGGACTATTATTGGTTTTGGTGTATTCATTAGTTTGGAACGATTTAGTTATATTTTGAATGCTTTGTTTCGAACTGCAAGGTTGTAACACCCCATACCCATGACCGACGTTGGGATAGGAGACGAGGCATTACTGTACTTAACATTACTTGGACATGCATTATCAGGATATAAAATTTCGTTCCATCTTAAAACTTTTCCTTCTTAATCATAACATAAATAACTTGGGCCTATGAGGCCTTAAACTTACTTCTGGAAGATTTCGGGTTTAATCAGAAACTTTTACTCTTTCTAAAAGTTTTTGCCTAGACAGGGCCCACACTCGTGTTGTCCAAGGGACATGCCCGTGTGCCCCTAAGACATGCTTGTGTTCTTCTCTCGTGGTCGACACTGACTTATTTCACATGGCTGAGCACACGCCCGTGTCTATAACCCGTGTCCTTCACGCGACTTGGACACGCCCTTGTCTCTTGCCCTTGGAGATATCTATTTATGACGTCATCAATACGTAATTAGCACACGGCCAAGACACACGCCTATGTACTGGCCCGTGTGATGACTCGTATTCTCAAAAATTAGTGCAGGGGACACACGACCTATTAACACACCCATGAGGCTAGTCGTGTGTCACACACGCTCGTGTGTCTACCCGTGTGGACACTTAGAGGCTATTTTACAAACCAATTGCAACCCTGAAACATCAACACACTTATACCAACTCCAACCATACATAATGTAGCATACTATGAATAATTCCTAAAACATCACTTATAGAATTCATAAAATTTATCATCATCAATATACGAAACTTAACAAACTGATCGTGTCAAACAATGGAGTTTTAATATTTATAAAAAGAATGATCAAAACTATAGACTAACTATGACAACGATAGAGGCAAGTGCACCTATCGAACAGTAGTATAGTTTAGGCAAGAATATCTTATCGAACCGAAGGGAACCTAAAAGTACTACTACTCACTTTCTTTCTATTATTTAGCCTGAAATATGGAGTAATTGGTTTATGAAACTAATGAAAAAATTAAACTAAATGTAAAGACAAAAGAATGAATTGGAGAAAGACTTTAGGAAAACTCAGTTGATGAAGACGATACCCTCAGGAAGAATCCACCTATGACTTCACTTATTATTTGTTCCCCAAACCATATGATTTCTTTACTTAGCTTGATCCATGAGACTCCCTAACCTATATTAAACCCTCTCTCGAGGCGAATAACGTCTAACCTTAGGTTAATTAGTGGAACTCTTGTTCTCTTATAATAACCCCCTAAGGAAGCAGTAAATCGATCAATGGATTCCTATATTAGGTTTCACCCTAATTCGGCAAAATCTCGTAACCGTATCTCTAGGCGCCCGATCAACTCCACTCAATTATGCTAGATCTACTCTTACGCAGGGTCTATTCCTCCTCCACCTAAGTACATCGGATTAAATTAAGCAACATAATTAAGAACAAACTAAGTGCTTATCATATAATTTAGAAATCAAATAACAAAATCCATCATAGGTTTCATCCCCTTCAGGTATCTGAAGGGTTTAGTTCATAACTAAATAAGAAAACATCTCAAGAGAAAAGATAAAACAAAACATAAGAAATCCCTAAAACCCCCTGAAGGAATTGAAGGAGAGATCCTCTGTCTTGAATAGAGATCTGACTTCTTGAGATTGATCAACTGGCTATCTTCAAGTGATTCCCTAAAAGATGAAAGCTTGACAAAGCCTCTTCCAAAATTTATGCATTTAGTTGCTACCTTGGGTGTTTATAACTTGGTATTTTAGTTGCTATCCCTTTTTGGGTGTTTATATAGGCTTTGGTATGCTTTACTTGGCTCCTAAGTATCCTAATTCAAGTAGAATTCCTCCTAGGATGTTTAAGTAGACTTAAAAATGTGTTTTTTTTTTTCCTCCAAGCATCCAAATCTGAGTGAAACTGCTCTTTCCCGCGGCAGGGGCATGGCCATGGTACACGCCCGTGTAAATCATCTTCAGGCCGTGCCTCGATTCTGTCGATTGGGGAACGGCCGTGTAAGTAGTGGCATAGCCGTATGAAGTAATTTTTCGAGGCACGACTGTGTGGCTTGAAGTCCAGGTCGTGTCGATTTCCTCTTTGGCGAAAATTGGCCTATTTTAAGCCTATTTCTCATTCTTTTTATCCTTAGGTGCTTTCTTGAGAATAAGACACGAAAAGAAAGGATTAAGAGCACCTTTTTACATAAATAAGAGATAAATCATCCAAAAGCATACTAAATGGGATTAAAATATGTTACTTTTATGATTTATCACAAACATTGGCCAATTTCTTTGACCACATACAAAAAGAATGCATAATCCTAATAGCCAAGCCTTTGGCTCTCACATATGACATAATACAAGATGACCAAATCCTACACATGCCATACCCAAAATAATTCAACATTAGTATACCAAAAGGATGTTTAATAGTGTGATCCGAGCTTTGACGTTCTACGATCCCCGAGCTAGCTTGGCGATACTACAAGGAAGAAGAAAAAGAGAGAAATAAGCATATAGCTTAGTAAGTATACATGAAATCTTATGTAGTAACATAATTGCTCAAATTAAACTCATTCATCATGAAACAAGAATACATAAATCTCAAGTGCTTAAGCTTACTTACTCATACTTACTCTTACTCGTACTTACCCATCACATTAGGGTTACCTTAACTTGTATTTACCCATGGTACCTTATCACTCATTACATAGTTTAGCACTTAAACTACCATAAACAATAACTTGGATATCTACCTCTCTTAACTTGAATAGAATTCTCTATCATTCTTATATAACATATCTCATCATCAACTTTACTTACTTTGCTCTTAGTCACTTTTTCATGCTTACTCTATTGCCCGTTGAATTTCTTGGAATACTAGAGGATATTCAATCTCATCAAACATGTGTCTCGATGCCAATGTCATATCCCAAATATGGTCTTACATGGAATCACCTCTTAGTGCTGATGCCATATCCCAGATATGGTCTTACACGGGCTTTCTTAGCTGATGTTGATGCCATGTGCCAGACATGGTCTTACACTAGACCTTCCTTAAATGGTGTCGATGCCATGTGCAAGACATGGACTTATACAAGACCTTCCTTAAATGGTGTCGATGCTATGTGCCCAACATGGACTTACATGAGACCTTCCTTAAATGGTGTCGATGCCATGTGCCAGACATGGACTTACACGAGACCTTCATTAAATGGTGTTGATTCCATGTGGTAGCATGGACTTACAAGAGACCTTCCTTAAATGTTGTCGATGCCATGTCCCGAACATGGTCTTACACGAGACCTACATTCCTTGATGCCAATGCCATGTCCCAGACATGGCCTTACACGGGCTTTCCTTATATCATGTGGTGACAAAGGTATCCTCGTTATTCAGAAACTTCGAACGGGACTTTCACTTACTTGGTCTCATTGATTTCCATATTAAACATTAATAATCAACTTCATTGAAATAATGTACTTCATGCAACATAGAAAATAATTTAATCATTATAACATACGTAGCAATGAATTCATACAAACTTACCTCGATACTCCAAAATATGTATAGATATGCAATTTAGTCCCTAAATTTGTTTTTGCCTTGATTTCGATCCGGGCTTCGTGTTTCTTGATCTATAATAACAATTTAGCTTGTTTAATACTTACATTGACTAAATTGACTAATAATTCATACTTTGGAAAAATTTACAATTTTGCCCCTAAACTTTCTCAAAATTACACTTTTGCCCTTAGGCTCGTAAAATGATTTTCATTCAACTTTCTTCCATTTCAAGCCTAGCCGAATCATATTCTGAACTATAGCAACTTCTAGTTTTTACTATTTCACCCACATATTACCATTTTTATAACTTTTACAATGTGGTCATCTTATGGATTTTTCATGAAAATCAGTTAAAAAAAGATGTTTATCCTACCTCAAACTTACATATTCTTCCATAAAACGTCAAAATACATGCAAGTTATACATGGGTATATTTTTGAACATGAACCCTAGCTTAAAATATAGCCAGAAATAGCTAAACCGAGTTACGAGGATCTCAAAAATACAAAGAACATTGAAAACGGGGCTAGTATGCACTTACTATCAAGCTTGGAAGTTAAAGAAACCCTAGCTATGTATTCCATGTGATTTTTAGCCAAGAGAAAGAAGATGAACACTAATTTTGACTTCTTTTCCCTTTTAATTCTTTAATTTACCAAATGACAAAAATGCCCTTAATGATCCTTTCTTGAGATTTTTCCTTCCCATGTCTATTTTTTTCCATCTTAACATATAATGGTCTAATTGCTAAATAAGGACTTCTAATAATTTTTTTGATGCTATTTCACACTTAAACCTTCTAAAATCTCATATTTTTAATATTTGCAATTTAGTCCTAATGGACAATTTAATTACTAATTAATAATCTTTCTTCATGAGATTTTTACACAATGATGAAATCATCTCATAAGCCTCATAGAAATCATAAAACTCATGTTTCTAATTCAGATTTGTGGTCTCATACCACTATTTCGAATAGGCCCTAAGTCGGGCTATTATAATTCTCCCCCTTAAGGATTTTTGTCCTCGAAAATCTTACCAGTGAAAAGGTTTGGGTATTGGTTCCTCATATCCTCCTCGGGCTCCCAAGTAGCTTATTCTACCTCATGTCTTTGCCATAATACTTTCACAAGAGCTATACTCTTATTCCTTAATTGTTTGACTTCCCATGCTAAAATCTTTACTGATTCTTCGCCATATGTCATGTCAGGTTAAATTTCAACCTCTGTCAATGTAATCACATGCGAAGGGTGCAATCAGTAACATCATCACATAATCTTTTCTAACTAAGGTGGCAAAGCTAATCGGTAAGCAACCCGCCCAATTCTCTCAGTGATCTCATATGGCCCGATAAAATGCGTGCTTAATTTTCCTTTTCGGCCAAATTTAAGCACTTTCTTCCACAGTGACACTTTCAAGAATACTCTACCACCGACTTAATACTTCATCTCTTCCTTCTTCAAATCCAAGTAGGATTTTTTTCTCTATCAGAAGCAGCTTTAAACAATCTCGAATCACCTGTACTTTCTCTTCGATTTCTCTAACCAAAATAACCCTATGGACATGGTTTTCCTTAAGTTCTGTCCAATATAAAGTCGTTCGGCACTTACGCCCATACAAAGCCTCATAAGGTGGCATTTTCAAGCTTGACTGAAAACTATTGTTGTAGGCAAATTCTACCAATGGTAGGTACTTTTCCCAACTGCCTTGAAACTCAAGAACACAACACCGGAGCATATCCTCGAGTACTTGTATCAACCTCTACGTATGTTCGCCAATTTGGGGCTGAAAGGTCGTACTAAAATTCAACCTTGTGCCCAAGGCCTCTTGCAACTTTTTCCAAAATCTAGACGTAAATCTTGGATCTCTATCTGATATAATCGATAAGGGCGCTCCGTGTAGCCTTACAATCTCTGAGATATACAAGTTTGCCAACTTGTCAAGTGAGTAGTCGACACGCACAGGTATAAAATGAACTGACTTCGTGAGTCTATCGACTAAAACCCATACAACATCTTTCTTGCTCGGTGTCAACGATAAACCTGTTATAAAATCCATGGTAACACGGTCCACTTTCACTAGGGTACCATAATAGGTTGTAACAAACTCGAGGGTACTTGGTGTTTGGCCTTTACTTGTTGACAAGTCAAGCATCTTGAAACAAACTCAGAAATATATTTCTTCATACTAGGCCACCAATACCATTTCTTCAAATCATTATACATCTTGGTGCAACCCGGATGTACAGATAGGCATCCACTATGTGCCTCATGCAACACTTTACAAATGAGCTCATCATTCCTCGGTACACATACTCTGTCTCTGAATATCAAACCTCCGACTGAATTGATCCAAAAATCGAACTCAGCACCTAACTCGCTCTGAGCTCTTTTGGCTTATAATTCACTATCATCTTTGATCAAATTAACTTCTTACTACTTTTACTTACTTAGCTCTTTCGTTAACTCTTTATCATTTGGCTCTTTTCTGTCCATTCAAACTTTACATTTTTACGTAACAATTTAGTCATTGGAGGTTGCTATCATGGAAAAACCCTTAACGAATCTCCTATAATAGCCAGCTAGGCCAGAAAACTTCTAACCTCAAATACATTTTTCAACGGTTCCAAATCAACAGTCGATAAAATCTTACTTAGGTCGACTCGAAATCCATCTCTCGAGACATTATGCCCCAAAAATCCAACTTCCTTAACCCTAAACTCACTTTTGCTGTACTTGGCATACAACTGATTATCTCGTAAAAATCTGTAAAACGATCCTCAAGTGTTTGGCATGCTCATGCTTATCACAGGAATATATTAATATGTCATCAATGAAGACGACCACAGCTTATCCATGTATGGCCGAAATATGCGGTTCATTAAGTCCATAAACATCGTAGGGGCGTTTGTTATTCCAAAAGGCATGACTAAAAATTCATAGTACCCATACCTCATTCGAAAAGCAGTCTTAGACACATCTGAGTCTTTTACTCTCAATTGATATTATTCCAACCTCAAGTCTATCTTGGAGAACATAGTGGCTCCCTTCAATTGATCATGCAAATCATTGATCTTTAACAATGGTTACTTGTTCTTCACTGTTACATTATTAAGCTGTCAGTAATCTATGCACAATCTCAAAGAACCATCTTTCTTCTTCACAAATAGCACTGGAGCATCCCATGGAGAATGACTCGGTCTAGAAAAACTTTTTTCCGTCAACTCTTGCAACTATGCCTTCAATTCTTTCAACTCCGTTGGAGCCATTCTATAAGGAGCAATCAATATCGGTACAGTACTGGGAGCTAACTCAATGTCGAATTCGACCTGTCGAACCAGAGGAAACCCTGGCAACTCCTCAAAAAAATGTTTGGCTACTCACATACTATCGGTACTGATTCAATCTTTAACTTGATTTCTTTGGCATTCATCCCAAAGGCAAGATACGCCTCATACCCTTTTCTTATATGCCTCTGAGCAGACATGTGAGAGATCACTATCAGCGATCTGTCTTGTTCATTTGATTCAACACGAAGAGTGTCCCCATTTTCACATCTCAACTCAATATATTTCTTTCCACAATTTACTGTCACATCATGAGTGGTTAACCAATCCATACCGAGAATAATTTTAAATTCATCAAATGGCAATAGCATGAGGTTTGCCTTAAAATAATGACCTCTAATCATCAATGGGCAATCTTTGCATACTTTATGTACTAATACACTTTTTCCTAGTGGATTAGACACTTTTATCACAAATTCTATAGACTCAACAGGCATGCTCATGAGATGCTAATTTCATGAAAATCTATGAATGGGTAGACTCGAATCTATTAAAGTAATAACTTTAGCATCATGGGGAGAAAATGTACTCGTAATCACATCGAGAGATGATGCCTCTTTGTGAGCGCGAATGGCATAGGCCCCCGCAGCGCTCTTCCTTCAGATCTCGCAGCCTGCTCTTTCGGCATATTCTTACTACTTGTTCCACTTCTCGAGTTTCTCTATGGTCTTCCTCTAGCAGTGCCTCCCGGTTTGGCATCTTGAGGCATCTCTTTCTCATCCACCTCTGGGCAATTTCTAATAAGATGATCTAGAGACCTACACCTGAAATAGGCCTTTTTATTTACTCGTCATTCACCGGCATGATGCTTGCCACACTGTCGACACTCCGGTCTATTCGGCTTGGCATTGCCAACACTAGCAACTGATGTGGTCTAAGCTTTAGACTCTGAGTAATGGTTGTTCTTACTTTTGTTTGAAAACCCTGTTGAAGTAGCTGTTCAGGTAGAAAAATCTCTCGACTTCTTGGACAAGGACTGAAATGACTTACTTTATTTTCTCTTTCTTGAGTCACGAACTCCATCTCAGCCTTTCTTTTCTCTTTCACTAACTTCTCAGCCTTACAAGCCTAGAATTCGTCTACTTCTTGCTTCCCGATTCTATCAAATGGATGTTTTTCTCTTCTATTCTTACCACTGAAGGAGCTACAGGGGTAGGGTGAGGAATAGACGGGGGTAGAGGGGGTTGTGCATTTGGATTCGTACAAGCGAACTCCGTATATCATGCATTCATCATATGGAGAAAGGCTTCCCTAGCCTCTTCTCCTCCTCTCTGACTCACGGTTGAAGGTCTACCCTCATTTTCATTTGGTACCGTCCCTTTAGCGGGAGCCGGTAAATTACTTTCTAAATCATCCGCCATAGCTCTATCGGGATCCATTTACTATATAAAAATACAATTTAAGTTATTAAGAGTCATCACACTATCATTACACAAGTACTCTTACGTATGGCATGTATAGCTAGACTCATATTCATGCTACATTAGTTCAAGAATCGACTAAATTGTAGCTCTGATACCACTAAAAATAATAACACCCCATACCTATGACAGACGCCAGGACAGGATACGAGGCATTACTGTACTTAACCTTACTTGGACATGCATTATCGGGCTATAAAATTTTGTTCCATCTTAAAACTTTTCCTTCTTAATCATAACATAAATATCTTGGGCCTACGAGGCCTTAAACATACTTCTGAAAGATTTCAGAGTTTAATCGGAAACTTTTACTCTTTTTGAAAAGTTTTGCTTAGACAGGGCCCACACGCCCGTGTTGTTCAAGGGACATGCCTGTGTGCCCCTGAGACATGCCCATGTTCTTCACCCGTGTGGACACTTAGAGGCAATTTTTTGAGCCAATTGCCACCCTGAAACATCAACACACTTATACCAACTCCAACCATACATAATGTAGCATTTATGTACTATGAATAATTCCTAAAACATCACTTATAGAATTCATAAAAACTTATCATCATCAATATGAGAAACTTAACAAACATTGGCCAATTTCTTTGACCACATACAAAAAGAATGCATAATCCTAACAGCCAAGTCTTTGGCTCTCACATATGACATAATAAAAAATGACCAAATCCTATACATGCCATACCCAAAATAATTCAACTTTACTATACCAAAAGGATGTTTGATAGTGTGATCCGAGCTCTGACATTCTACGATCCCCGAGCTAGCTTGGCGATACTATAAGGAAGAAAAAAAAGAGAAATAAGCATATAGCTTAGTAAGTATACATGAAATCTTATGTAGTAACATAATTGCTCAAATTAAACTCATTCATCATGAAACAAGAATACATAAATCTCAACTGCTTAAGCTTACTTACTAATACTTACTCTTACTCATACTTACCGATCACATTAGGGTTACCTTAACTTGTATTTACCCATGGTACCTTATCACTCATTACATAGTTTAGCGCTAAAACTACCATAAATAATAGCTTGAATCTCTACCTTCCTTAACTTGAATGGAATTCTCTATCATTTTTATAGAACATATCTCATCATCAACTTTACTTACTTTGCTCTTAGTCACTTTTTCATGCTTACTCTATTGCTCATTGAATTTCTCGGAATACTAGAGGATACTCAATCTCATCAAACATGTGTCTCGATGCCAATGCCATATCCCAAATATGGTCTTACATGGAATCGCCTCTTAGTGCCGATGCCATATCCTAAATATGGTCTTACAAGGGCTTCCTTAGCTTGAAGTCGATGCCATGTGCCAGACATGGTCTTACACGAGATCTTTCTTAAATGGTGTTGATGCCATGTGCCTGACATGGACTTACCCAATATCTTCCTTAAATGGTGTCGATGCCATGTGCCTGACATGGACTTACACGAGACATTCCTTAAATGGTGTCGATCCATGTGCCAGACATGGACTTACACGAGACCTTCCTTAAATGGTGTTGATGCAATGTGTCTGACATGGACTTACACGAGACCTTCCTTAAATGGTGTTGATGCCATGTGCCAGATATAGACTTGCACGAGACCTTCCTTAAATGGTGTCGATGCCATATCTCAGACATGGTCTTACACGAGACCTACAATCCTTGATGCCAATGCTATGTCTCAGACATGGCCTTACACGGGCTTTCCTTATCTCATGTGGTGACAAAGGTATCCTCGTTATTTTGAAACTTGAAACGAGACTTTCACTTACTTGGTTTTATTGATTTCCTTATTCAACATTAATAATCAACTTCATTGAAATAATGTACTTCATGCAACATAGCAAATAATTTAATCGTAATAACATATGTAGCAATAAATTCATACAAACTTACCTCGGTACTCCAAAATATGTGTAGATGTGCAACTTAGTCCCTAACTTTGTTTTTGCCTCGGTTTCAGTCCGGGCTTCGTGTTTCTTGATCTATAATAAAAATTTAACTTATTTAATACTTACATTGACTAAATTGACTCATAATTCATACTTTGGAAAAATTTACAATTTTACCCCTAAACTTTCTCAAAATTACACTTTTGCCTCTAGGCTCATAAAATGATTTTCATTCAACTTTCTTCCATTTCAAGCCTAGCCGAATCATATTCTCAACTATAGCAACTTCCAATTTTTACTATTTCACCCATATTTGACCATTTTTATAACTTTTACAATTTGGTCCTTTTGTGGATTTTTCATGAAAATCACTTAGAAAAAGATGTTTATCCTACCTCAAACTTACATATTCTTTCATAAAACATCAAAATACATGCATGTCATACATGGGTAAATTTTTGAACATAAACCCTAGCTCAAAATATAGCTAGAAATAGCTAAACCGAGCTACGAGGATCTCAAAAATACGAAGAACATTAAAAACGGGGCTGCGATGCACTTACTATCAAGCTTGGTAGTTGGAGAAACCCTAGCTATGTCTTCCTTGTGATTTTTGGCCAAGGGGAAGAATATGAACACTAATTTTGACTTCTTTTCCTTTTTAATTCTGTAATTTACCAAATGACAAAAATACCCTTAATAATCATCTCTTGGGATTTTTCCTTCCCATTTCTATTTTTGTCCATCCTAACATATAATGGCCTAATTGCTAAATAAGGACTTGTAATAATTTTTATGATGCTATTTCATACTTAAACCTTCTAAAATCTCATATTTTCTAATCTTTGCAATTTAGTCCTAGTGGACAATTTAATCACTATTTAATAATATTTCTTCATGAGATTTTTACACAATCATGAAATCACCTCATAAGCCTCATAGAAATCATAAAATTCATGTTTCCACTTTGGATTTATGGTCTCGCAGCACTATTCTGAGTAGGCCCTAAGCCGGGCTGTTATAATTCTCTCCCCTTAAGGATTTTCGTCCCCAAAAATCTTGCTAGTGAAAAAATTTGGGTATTGGTTCCTCATATCCTCCTCGGGCTCCCACGTAACCTTTTCTACCCTATGTCTTTGCCATAATACTTTCACAAGAGCTATTCTTTTATTCCTTAATTGTTTGACTTCCCGTGCTAAAATCTTTACCGGTTCTTCGCCATATGTCATGTCGAGTTGAATTTCAACCTTTGTCTATGTAATCACATGCGAAAGGTCCAATCGGTAACATCGTAACATAATCTTTTCTAACTCAGGTGGTAAAGCTAATTGGTAAGCTACCGGCACTATCCTCTCAGTGATATCATATGGTCCGATAAAACGCGGGCTCAATTTACCTTTTTGGCCAAATCTAAGCACTTTCTTCCACGACAATACTTTCAAGAATACTCTATCACCGACTTAATTCTCGATCTCTTCCCTCTTCAAATCTGAGTAGGATTTTTTTATTTATCAGAAGTAACTTTAAACAATCTCGAATCACATTTACTTTCTTTTCAGTTTCTCTAACGAAATCAACCCCATGGATCTGGTTTTCATAAAGTTCTGTCCAATATAAACGCCCATACAAAGCCTCATAAGGCGCCATTTTCAAGCTTGACTGAAAATTGTTATTGTAGGCAAATTCTACCAATGGTAGGTTCTTTTCCCAACTGCCTTGAAACTCAAGAACACAACACCAGAGCATATCCTCGAGTACTTGTATCAACCTCTACGTCTGTTCGCCAATTTGGGGTTGAAAGGCCATACTAAAATTCAACCTTGTGCCCATGGCCTCTTGTAACTTTTTCCAAAATCTGGACGTAAATCTCGGATCTCTATCCGATATAATCAATAAGGGAACTCCGTGTAGCCTCACAATCTTTGAGATATACAAGTTTGCCAACTTGTCAAGTGAGTAGTCGACACGCACAGGTATAAAATGAGATGACTTCGTGAGTCTATCGACTACGACCCATACAACATCTTTCTTGCTCGCTGTCAACGGTAGACATGTTTCAAAATCCATGGTAACACGGTCTCACTTCCACTCTGGTACCATAATAGGTTGTAGCAAACCCGAGGGTACTTGGTGTTTGACCTTTACTTTCTGACAAATCAAGTATCTTGAAACAAACTCAGAAATATCTTTCTTCATACTAGGCAACCAATACCATTTCTTCAAATCATTGTACATCTTGGTGCTACCCGGATGTACAGATAGGCATCCACTATCTGCCTCATGTAACACTTTATGAATTTGCTCATCGTTCCTCGGTATACAAACTCTGTCTCTGAACATCAAACCTCCGTCTGAATTGATCCGAAAATTAGACTCCGCACCTGACTCGCACTGAACTCTTTTTGCTTATAATTCACTATCATATTTGATGAACTTAACTTGTTGCTACTTTTACTTACTTAGCTCTTTCGTTAAATATTTATCATTTGGCTCTTTTCTATAACAATTTCGTCATTGGTGGTTGCTATCATGGACAAACCCTTAACGAATCTCCTATAATAGCCAGCTAGGCCCATAAAACTTCTAACCTCAGATACATTTTTTAGCGGTTTCCAATCAATAATCACTGAAATCTTACTTAGGTCCACTCGGACTCCCTCTCCCGAGATAATATGCCCCAAAAATCAAAATTCCTTAAGCCTAAAATCACTTCTGCTGTACTTGGCATACAACTGATTATCTCGCAAAATCTATAAAATGGTTCTCAAGTGTTTGGCATGCTCATGATCATCATGGGAATATATTAATATGTCATCAGTGAAGACGACCACAACTTATCCATGTATGGCCAAAATATGCAGTTCATTAAGTCCATAAACACCGTAGGGGTTTTTGTTATTCCAAAAGGCATGACTAAAAATTTATAGTGCCCATACCTCATTCGAAAAGTAGTCTTAGACACATCTGAGTCTTTCACTCTCAACTGGTAGTATTCTGAACTCAAGTCTATCTTGGAGAATATAGTGGCTCCCTTCAATTAATCAAACAAACCATCGATCTTTAGTAATGGGTACTTGTTCTCCACTGCTACTTTATTAAGCTGTCGGTAATCTATGAACAATCTCATAGAACCATCTTTCTTCTTCACAAATAGCACTGGATCATCCCATGGAGAATGACTCGGTCTAACAAAACTTTTATCCGTCAACTCGTGCAACTGTGCCTTCAATTCCTTCAACTCTATTGGAGCCATTCTATAAGGAGTAATCAATATCGGTACAGTATCGGGAGCTAACTCAATGCTGAATTCAACCTCTTGAACTGAAGGTAACCTTGGCAACTCCTCGGGAAAAATGTCTGGGTACTCACATACTATCGGTACTAATTGAATCTTTAACTCAATTTTTTTTGCATTCATCACAAAGGCAAGATATGCCTAATACCGTTTTCTTACATACCTCTGAGCCGACATGTGAGAGATCACTATTGGCGATTTGTTTTGTTCATCTGATTCAACACGAAGAGTGTCCCTATTTTCACATCTCAACTCAATATATTTCTTTCCACAATTTAGTGTCATATCATGAGTGGTGAACCAATCCATACTGAGAATAATGTCGAATTTATCAAATGGCAATATCATGAGGTTTGCCTTAAAATAATGACCTCTAATCATCAATGGGCAATCTTTGCATACTTATCTACTAATGCACTTTTGCCTAGTGGATTAGACACTTTTATCACAAATTCTTTAGACTCAACAGGCATGCTCATGCTAGATACTAATTTCTTGCAAATATATGAATGGGTAGACCCCAGATCTATTAAAGCAATAATTTTAGAATCATGGGGAGAAAATGTACCCGTAGTCACATCAGGAGATGATGTCTCTTCGCGAGCACGAATGGCATAGGTCCCTGCAGGCGCTCTACCCTCAGATCTCGTAGCCTACTCTTTGGGCATATTCTTACTACTTGTTCCACTTCTCGGGTTTCTCTATGGTCTTCCTCTAGTAGTGCCTCCCGGTTTGGCATATTGAGGCTTCTCTTTCTCATCCACCTCGGGCAATTCCTAGTAAAATGATTGATTGTGGTGGAAAAAGTCTTAAGATTTATATAATGAATGACCAAGCCTAGAAACTAACTATCACCACGATTGAGGCAAGCGTACCTATCGAATAGTAGTATAGATTAATGGCAAGACTGAATTGTCGAACCCAAGGGAACCAAAAGTACTAATACTAACTTTCTTCTTATTATTTAGCCTAAGAATTAAGAGAATTGTTGTTTAATATAAAATTAACTAACTACTAAGCTAAAGATGGTAAGACACAGAGAATGAATTGGGGAAATACTTGTGGGAAAAACTAATTGATTAAGACAATAATTGAGGAAGAATCCACCTAGACTTCACTTATTATCTAACTCTAAACCAGACGATTTATTTACTTTACTTGATCCGTAGGATTCCCTAATTTATATTAATACCTCTCTCGAGGCTATTAACATCTAACCCTAGGTTGATTAATTGAAATATCTTTCTAATTAAAACCCCTAGAATTGCATTAACTCGATCTATTGACTCCCATATTAGGTTTGACCCTAATCCGATAGATTTTCGTCATCTTATCTCTAGGGTTGCGATCAACTCCGCTTAACTATGCTAGATCTACTCTTAAACAGGGAATATTCCTCCTCTGTTTAAGCATATCAATACTTGAATCAATATCCTAAAATATGAAAGTAAGAATTAAGAACACATAGTTAAGAACAAATCAAGTATTTATCATATAGTTTAGAAAACAATAACAAGATCCATATTAGGTTTCATGCCCCTCAGGTATTTGAGGGGTTTAGTTAATAATCATAAAAGAATACATCTTAGAAGAAAAATAACAAAACATAAAGAAAACCCTAAAACCCCCTAAAGGAATTGAAGGAGAGATCCTCAGTCTTGAGTGTGATTCTGACTTTTGGGATGGATCAATTGGCTTTCTTCGAGTGAATCCCACAATTCGGCCTCTTCGGCTTGGCTCCTTGGCCTAGCTAAATGCCCCCTTTGAAGGTTGGCCTCTAGGGTGTTTATATAGGCTTTTGGAATGTCTTTCTTTGCCTCTAAGTACCCTAATCCGAATGAAACTCTTCTTTGCTACGGCAGGGACACGCCCGTGTGGTTCGGCCGTCTAAATCGAATCCAGCCTATGGTCGGATCTACTAAAGAGACACGACCGTGTGTCTCAAGCCCAGGCTGTGTGTCTCAGGCCCAGGCCGTGTTGATTTCGTACTTTGGCCCATTTTCTCTATTTTTGGCTCGTTTCTCGTTCTTTTCATCCTCCGGTGCTCTTCAAGTATAAAACATGAAATTAAAGGACTAGGAGCATCAAATTCCATAATTCAAGGAATAAATCATCCAAAAGTATGCTAAATGTGGGATTAAAATATAAACATATTACGGTTTATCAAATACCCCCACACTTAAGCATGTTTGTTCTCAAGCAAAAATCTCAACTCACAATTAGAATTAACTTCCCTCGATTCATAATTCTCATCAACAATGTCTTATCATAATTCATAGATAATTTACACATGGATAATTTAACTCAAAGAGTCCTAAAGATTCAAACAATCAAAGTCATAAGTTTGTAGCACGAAAACATAGGTGTTTCCCCTTATCTGAATAATTACCTTTGATTCAAAACTGACAAGGATTGACATCGTCACTAAAGATTCACTCAAATCACTCAAGGTGTTTAAGGTTCAAAAGAAAGCACTCATTAGTCAAACATGAAAACTTATTACCATAGACTTGCATGAAAATCAAATCTCCACCACTATAAAATGAGATGAAACACAAATCAAAAGGTCTTTAAAGGGTTGTAATGGGCCTTGGGTTAAAGGTGTGGATATAGGCTAAATTAGAATGTTAAAATCGAGATTGAATTGATAAATTACCTAACTAGAAATAATGAACTGATAATGAATAATTACATCAATAACACGAGCTTCTTCTAAAGATGTGAATTTAACTGTTTAAGCTCATAGAAAATAGAACTAATGATGAATAAATTTTCTAACATTTTTTTAAGAACAAATCAGGTTAAGTACATAATATAAGATGAATTCAACTACTGAAATAAAATAATTAGGCAACTGATCAAATCACGTCTCGATAGAAGGGTAGTCAAGAGAAATGGTGATAACAAATACAAGATGGGTTTTAGGTTAATATTAATGGGTGAGTCAAGAAACGGTTTGTTAGGCTCAACATGGTTCACTTGGGGTTAATTATGAAGGTAGGATTTTAGTGGAGTGAGTGGGTTAAATTCTAAGTGCCTTTATCATCTCTATAAATCAAATAAATGATGTGGTCTTAACATGTATAATCGAAGAAAGTTTTAGAATAACAAATCAATATTGACACACTCATAATCAATAAAGTGAGCACAAAAAAATATATGCTCTAAAAGGCTCAAAATCTCACAAAAATTATGGTTTTTTATGACAACCTTGCAAGTTTCAAACTTCAAGGTAATATTCAAATTTAGGTCAACAACCTAGCAAATTTTTAATTCTAAAAAATAGACTTCTCATGCTTGATTCTCTAGTATCTTAGAGTTTAAATCATCAATGCACAATTAACTATGACTTAATTCAAAACATATTAATAAAAATTATAAATCAATAGAAGTTTCATTCTAATTAGTGATATGAGAAAATTAATTAAGACAATATATCATTCAGGGATTTGAGAATAATACAAAAAGTTAAGAACTTTTCAAAATAAAATTCACCCCCCGCACTTAAGATGTACATTGCCCTCAATGTACAAAGATATATAATAAACATATAGCAAGAAAATAAAAAGATAGGGAGAGAATTGAAACTTTTTGAATTTTTGGATGGAGTCAAAGAAAAGAAACAGGGGAAATTCGGGCCGAGTTGGATGAGGAAGCGGCGATGCTGGAAGTTACTAGGGCCGTGGTGGTGTGATTCCCAAGCAGCCTGAAAAATCTAAATAAACAAAATCAAAAAATAATAATATAGATTTAGCACAAGAGAGTTAAAGAGAAGAAAAATAAAAGAGAAGAGAAAAGAAAAAGAAAGATTAAATGGACTAAAAGGTCCTTTTCTTATCGATTTAATGAAGCGGTCGACATGAACTTATGTAGATCGATCTCGCATAGGGAGACTGTGCTAGGGTCCTTCCGCTTCTTTAACATGGATATGGTGTAGATCAAAAAGGTTGGACAATGAAGAAGGAAGAAAATTAAAAGGGAGGAGAGTGTAAAAAGGTATGGAAGAAGGGAATGGGGAGTAGGTGAGAAGGGGAGAGGGGTGTTTCAAATAAAAATTTTAGATCTGGTGCATTCCCACGCCCTTGTGTCATGGGTGTGTCGAGTCACACGACCGTATCGCACGGCTGTGTGGTGGTTCATTTGTTTCTCCCACGCCTGTGTACAGGTCGCCACGCCCGTGTTGATAAAACAGTGTCGGCCACGGCTGTGTCGCATGGCCGTGGTGTTCAGTAGGAGCCCGTGGCTTGAAGATATATATATTTTTTCGTCCTATTTCATACTATCTCTGCCATACCAGTACAAAAATTTGTAATGTCCACACGGCCACGGCCACTGCCACGGTCATGTGGTACGGACATCTGCACTTTGGTTAGTTCATAGTTAGGTACTAAAAAGGAAAACAAAACTAGAAGTAAAAATAAAAATGTAAAAATTAATAGGGTTAGCGCTCGGGTTGCCTCTCGAGAAGCACTCGTTTATAGTCTTAAGCTAGACTTACCTCTCATTCACACATTCATGGTGGTTTGAGGAGTTGAAAATCCTTTCTCATGTTATCAGTTTGATTATCAGTATATAGTTCGAGTCGAGTAGTGTTTACCTTAAAAGTATCGAATATGGGGTTACTTACCTCGACTGTTCCGTATGGGAAGACATGAAGTACCTTAAAAGAGATCTCTTCGTTTGTCTTGAGGTCTAAAGTGGTGATTCGAGGGTCTGTTTTATCTAACAATACCCGATCTCCTATTTTGAAGTGATTTGATGTTCATATAACCTCATCTAGGGGTTCCTTTGGTTTCACTTCGTGTGGTTTTGATTTCTCCTTAAAATGTGCTTTCCACTCGTCTAGTTCATCGACCTGAAGCCTTCGTTCCTTCTGAATTACTTCTTTATCGGTACGAGGTCTAAGATCTGGCTCAGTTATGTGATTTTGTGGTGCTAAATGTAAAGAAAGTTGAACCAAATGATTATCAATAGAATTTACATTCTCACATTTATCCCTCGATGTTTTGGCTAAGTCGAGAGCTTGAAGACTGATTGATTCGTCACCTACACGAAGTGTAAGTCACCTGTACCAACATTAATATTAACTCTAGAAGTTGCTAAAAAGGGTCTTCCTAAAATTAAGGGGATACTATTGTCCTCATCCATGTCTAAAACGAAAAAGTCTACTGGGAATATGAATTTATCAATTTTCACGAGTACATCTTCAATTATACCCCTAGGAATTCTAATAGTTTTATCAACTAATTGAATACTCATCCTAGTTTGTTTGGGTTTCCTTAGACCTAGTTGTTTAAACATTTTATAAGGCATAACATTTATGCTTGCCCCTAAATCAGCTAAAGCATTATCAACTGATAAACTACCAATTAAGCATGGAATTGTAAAACTCCTGGATCTTTTAATTTTTGTGGTGGTCTGTTTTACAACATTTTGAGCACACTACATTTAGTTCCACATGCACTTCCTCATCTAACTTCCACTTGTTTGTTAGAAGCTCTTTTAAAAATTTCCTTGAATCTGGCATCTAAGAAAGAGCTTCAAGAAATGGTAAGTTAATATGTAATTTCTTTAAAAGTTTAAGAAACTTATCGAACTGTTTATCTGTATTGCCTGTCTTCATTGCATTGGGGTGTGGTATTCGAGGTTGGTACTCTTTAATTACCAGTTTTGGTTTTTCTTTGCTTTCCTCAACTTTACCTTCACTTGCCACAGGTTCTTACCTTGGCTTAGATTCAGATTCCACTAACCCTTCATTGTCATGAGCTGTTATGGCTTGAAGTTGCTCCTTTGGGTTAGTCTTAGTGTTACTTGGCAAGCTACCTTGTGGTCGTTCAGAGATCAACTTAGTGAGTTGCCCTAACTATTCCCGATCCCTTGAATCGATGCTTGTTGATTTTTAAGTGTTGTTTCAGTGTTTTGGAAACGTGTTTCTGGCGCCACTATGAATTTGGTCAGCATCTCCTCAAGGTTTGGCTTCTTTACCTTTAGGTAGGGCTATTGTTGGAAGTTTGGAAGGGGTTGTTGTCTCTGATTTCCTTGACCACCCTATGAGAAATTGGGGTGGTTCTTCCAACCTGGATTATAAGTAAAACTATAAGGGTTTTTTTTTTTAGATTTAAAATTGTTACCCATATAGTGAACTTGCTCCTTTTCAGTGCTCGGGTTGTAAGGTGGATATTCTGTATTGCTCATCCCTCCTCCATTCATATCGTACTGTATAGCTAGATGTACCTGCGAAGAACCATATAAGCCATTAATTTTTTTAGTTAAAAGTTCTACTTGGTTTGATAGCATGGTTCTTGCATCGAGGTTGAAAACACTGGCAGCTTTTGTTGGCCTTGTCCTCGTGACTTGCCATTGATAGTTATTCAGCGATATCTTTTCAATGAATTTGTAGGCTACCTTAGGTGTTTTGTTATTTAGGGTTCCGCCGGTGGCTGAATCAATCAACTGCTTGGTCGAGGGGTTCACACCATTGTAAAAAGTTTGGACCTGTAGCCACAAGGGTAATCGATGGTGTGGGCCCCTTCTCAATAGATCTTTCGATCTCTCCCATGCATTGTATAGTTTTTCTAGATCCATCTGCACAAAAAAAGAGATATCATTCCTTAATTTGGCCGTTTTGGCCAGTGAAAAATATTTTAATAAAAATTTTACTGTCATTTGTTCCCATGTAGTGATTGATCCTCGTGGAAGAGAATTCAACCACTGTTTAGATTTATTCCTCAAAGAAAAGGTAAATAACCGAAGACAGATAGCATCATCAGAAATGCCATTTATTTTGAAAGTATCACAAAATTCTAGGAAATTCTCCAAGTGATTATTTGGATCTTCATCCTACAAACCATCAAATTGATCAAACTACTGTATCATCTAAATTGTGTTAGGTTTTAGTTCAAAATTATTTGTAGCAATAGCAGGTCTAACAATACTTGACTCAGTTCCTGTTACATTAGGTTTAGCATAATCATACATAGTTCAAGGAGCACGATTTTTGGCCACCTCTTGAGGTAGTGGATTATTCTCAGCCATCTCTTCGGTAGTATTAGTTTCGTCTTCTTGCTCTTCTTCTATGTAATTTCAGCTTCGCCTTATTTCTCTACAATTTCTATGAATAGTACCTTCAATATAACTGTCGTAAATTAAGGGTCCTGTTGGGTTTCTTCTAGTCATAAACTAGAGGTGCCTGCTAGGAACAGGGAAAAAGGAAAAGAAAATTCGAAAAGTAAAAATAAAATTTAATTGCAAAAATAAAATATGGCTAAAGTAATAAAAATTGAGCATTCTTAATATTTCAGTTCCTCGACAACAGCGTCAAAGAACTTGATGGTGGTGGAAAAAGTCTTAAAATTTATATAATGAATGATCGAGCCTAAAAACTAACTATCACCACAATTGAGACAAGCACATCTATTGAACAGTAGTATAGTTTAGTGGCAAGACCGGATTGTCGAACCCAAGGGAACTAAAAGTACTAATACTAACTTTCTTCTTATTATTTAGCCTAAGAATTAAGAGAATTGTTGTTTAATCTAAAATTAACTGACTACTAAGCTAAAAATGCTAAGACATAGAGAATGAATGGGGAAATAGTTGTGGGAAAAACCAATTGATTAAGACAATACCTGAGGAAGAATCCACCTAGACTTCATTTATTATCTCACTCTGAACTAGATGATTTATTCACTTGACTTGATCTGTAAGATTCCCTAATTTATATTAATACCTCTATCGAGGCTACTAATGTCTAACCCTAGGTTGATTAACTGAAATATCTTTCTAATTAAAACCCCTAGAATTGTATTAACTCGATCTATGGACTTCCATATTAGGTTTGACCCTAATCCGGCAGATTTTCGTCATCCTATCTCTAGGGTTGAGATCAACTCTGCTTAACTATTCTAGATCTACTCTTAAATAGGGAATATTCCTCCTCTGCCTAAGCATATCAATATTTGAATCAATATCTTGAAATATCAAAGAAAGAATTAAAAACACATAGTTAAGAACAAATCAAGAATCTATCAAATAGTTCAGAAAACAATAACAAGACCTGTCTTAGGTTTCACCCCTTCTGATGCTCTCCTAAGTATAAAACATGAAATTAAAGGATTAGGAGCACCAAATTTCACAATTCAGGGAATAAATCACCCAAAAGTATGATAAATATGGGATTAAAATATGAACATATTATGGTTTATCAATGATCTAGAGACCCACACCTGAAACAAGCCTTTTTATTTGCTCGACATTCGCCGGCATGATGATTGCCACACTGTGGGCACTCCAGTCTACTCGGCTAGGTGTTGCCAACACTAGCAACTGATGTGGTCTGAGCTTTAGACCCTGAGCAATGCTTGTTCTTACTTTTATTTGAAAACCTGGCTGATGTAGCTGATCGGGTAGAAAAATCTCTTGACTTCTTAGACAAGGACTAAAATGACTTACTTAATTGTCTCTTTCTTGAGTCACGAGACTCCATCTTAGCCTTTCTTTTCTCTTTCACTAACTCTTCGGTCTTACAAGCCCAGAATTCCTTAACTCTTTGCTTCTAGATTCTATCAACCGGAGGTTTTTCTCTTCTCTTCTCACCACTTATACCACTGAATGAGCTACAGGGGTAGGCTGAGGAATATGTAACATCCTAAATTAATGGGCTAATGCATTTAATGTGTGGTTATGTGTAATGTGTTAATTAGAGTGTTAGGGGTCCAGATTGGGCTCAGGATTGGGCCGAGGCCTTGGTTAAATTTTCTGTTTGGACACTATAGGGTTTAAAAGATGGTATATGTGGTTTAAAATATAAAATGGGCTTGTGGCCCAGTAGCAAGGGGCGCTATAAAGGAGCTATAAGGTGGCGTCATTAGCAGGTGAAGAGGCCCAAGTTTTGGCTGCTTAGAGCCCAGGTATTTGGGCCATTTTTGGCATTTAAAGGAGGAGCAAGTGGGACGTAATAAGGCTTAAAATTAAGAGGGATTAAATAACTTGGATAATGTGGATAATGTGCTGATAAAGGAAGGAAGAGGTGGTGTTATTTAGGCCTCTTTTGGAGGTGTGAATGGATAAAGATAAGGGAGAAAGAATAGAGGTTATCTACTGAACAGCAAGTGGTGGCTGAATTTCCATCTCTTAGAGGGGGAAGAAATCAGTTTCAATATGCCAGAGGAGTGCCAAAATTTCCCTCATTAATTGATTAGTTTTTAGTTCGAAGAAGGGGCATTTTCGGCTTTTGAGAGGTAGGTGTCGAAATTCTCTTTAATTAGGGGGGATATCTCTTCAATTTTGGCATTTGAACCCCATTCTCTTAATCTTTTCTCTCATTCTCTAACCTTAGTCAATCTCTGCAATCTTTTCTTTTGATTTCTTCAGAAGCCGAAACCTCTTATTTCACTCTCTTCTTCATTCTTTTTCCTATTGTGTTGATTTATCAATTAAGCCAAAATCTTCTAGGAGTTGCCGAATTCTCTGTAAAGGTAGGTGTCAATTTCTTCTGATCTATTTTTTTCCTCTTTCAGTTTTTAGAAGACAAAGCCGAAAGGCTAATGGATTGTTGGTTTCTTGTGTTTACGTGTTGGGCGACATTCGAGAAGTGAAGTAGATCGTGTAGATATAAAAGCCAAAATCGTTAGTCTCTGAACCTCATATCTCTCTTTTCGGGATTTCAAGGTAAGGGGTTCTCTTTAGATTTTCGTTCGATTTGCTATCGTAATTGTGAACTTAACCATATGTTATGATGGTAGCAACTGATAAGGTCTTTTGATGGAATCAAATATCGATCAGGCAAAGGAGGGGATTGGATCTGTTAAACCAATCCCTAAGTTTAAGAAGCGAGTGGTGTCAGTAGTTCGGGATTGGCCACCGGGTTCTGGACTGGCATCAGAACAAAACCTTAAAAAGTTAGCAGTTGTATCGACTTCTGATAGTGGCGACATAGAAAGTATTATTCTATCGGTAATCAGGTGTGTAGATCTCTATTACACTAGTTAATCTGTATTATATGTATGTTATGGGCTAAAAGCCGAAAGGAGAGGTTGATTGAACAGTCGTAATACCCAAAAAGTGTAGGCAAGGGATGCCAGGTACGTAATCATAGAAACTTCTCTATGTGTATCGAAGTATGTGAAAGTATATGATCTGTTTAGATAGTATAATGTTCTAATTCTTGCATGTATGTATGCATGGGATGGGATTGATATGATGAAGGGGAGCAGGTCGCATAGCGATCGGTGGCTTTGCCACATAGGTCACATAGTGATCGATCTTTATGACAGGCAGCACAGCTATCGATATATTATTATGGTCGCATAGCGATCAGTGGCTTTGCCACATAGGTCACATAGTGATCGGTCTTTATGATGAAGACAAATTGTCGATATGGTGTGTAGCGAGTGGAGGGTTGATTGTAGAAATCCCCACAGTGTGATGATTGGTACGGGGGTGTGTAGAGGATGGACTCTTAGGTTTGGGATGGGCCATGTTGCATGTAAATATATTTTGTTGCCATTGTGTATGGGCCAAGGCCCATAATGTGTTTGTGGGCCCAAAGCTTTTATGTGTTTCGGGATTTGCACACTGAGTCTTGGTGACTCACCCTTTTATATTTTTTCCAACTTTCCAGATGAACAGTAGATAGTGGACATGGGAGTAGAGGCGGACTCGAGGGGCCATCAAGTCTTTTATCTTTATAGACTATTTTCAATTTTTTCTTTAAGTTTAAATTTTGGGATTATTTTTGTAATAAGGCCTCCATAACTTAGGTTCTCCATTTATATATTTTTTATATTACATCTTACAAACTTATGTTTTCAAAGTCTTAATTATAAAGTGAAATGAAAATGGGTTTTTCAAGCATGTTCAACGCAAATGTTAAAGTTTCTTTCAAGAATTACACAATTAATGATTAATCGGTTATAATAAATTGAGATTTTCAAAACCCTTCAAGACAAGTTTTTAACATTCAACCCGTAGCATACCAGATCTGGTCATGACGTATGGGCCAGGTTTGGGGTGTTATATTTTTGGTATCAGAGCCCAGTTCAAAACTCGGGCTGTGAAATGGGTCCAGTAGTGATTTGTAAAAGTGATGTAAGTTGAGAAAAATTTGGTTGAGACATGGCCTTCGAGTCTACCGACACCCGATCCACGCAGGTAAGTATTCTAAACACATAATGTGATATGCATGTTGGGCTTGATGGACTCTATAGGGACGTAGGCTAGTATGCTAGAGATTATGGACTTTAGGTTTAGTATAAACAATTCTTCAAATTCCATAAGACTTAATTTTTAATTAAACATGTCTGTGAACAAGTCACAGGGTTAGGGTGTGGTAACAGGCATACGCATGTCTAGGATTGGATCTAGGGAGAGCTTGGTATTTAAGCGGCCCTAGTGGCTCACCTCCTCTTCACTGGAATCCTACCTGGTGCGTAGTGACTGTTCACCTTAGCCACGAGGACTTGTTGATGGGCCAAAATTCATAACTAAAGCCCGAAAGGGACCAACCACCCTATTTTGCAAAATTTCTAAAATACTCCTAGTTATGTAAAATTTCTGAAATAACCTTGATTTATGAAAATTTCTTGAAATACCCTTGGTTTCCAAAAATTTTGAAATACCCCCGAGTTGTAAAATTACCAAAATACCCCTATTTTGTAAAATCACTAAGATACCCTATTTTGGAAAATTATGAAAATACCCTTATAGGCAAAATTACAAAAATACCCCTGGGCAGTGAAAAGACAAAAATACCCCTATGTGACGAATGTGAGTTCATGAATGCTATTGGTATGTTGATGCGTGATGGTTGAATGTATGTGGATTCTAGAGCTAGGAAATACAAACTTGAGAACTAAACCTTGTACATAGAGTTCAAATTCGAAAGAACTACTGTTAAAACTACTTTCCATAAGATTGTTCGTTATTAATCAGTGGAAGAAATTAATAATTCATAAAATTCCTAATTAGATAAATGCGAATCGGTAGAATGAGCACTAGAGGACGTGGTGTGCATGGTCGAGGTAGAGGCAGGATTGCTGTGTTAGAACCCGTAGGGTCTGGTCACGAGTCGGAAATGAGGTACCAGCGCCAGCAGTTGTGAAGGCAAAATATCAGGATCAGACGGCCGGAGATGATGCGGTATCTCAGGCAATGTTAAGGGGTTGTGTCATTGATTTTAGGGGTAGTTGGGAGGAGTTTTTATCATTGGTAGAGTTTGCGTACAACAACAGTTACTAGTCTAGTATTCAGATGGCGCCCTACGAAGCATTGTACAGGCAGAGGTGTCACACTCCTACCTGTTGGACGGAGTTGAGGGACCGTCAGATTTTGGGGTCAGAATTGGGTACTGAGACAAAGAAGAAGGTTGAGTTAATTCGGGCTCGACTAAAGGAAGCCTCGGACAGACAAAAGTCCGATACTAATTTGAAGCGTAAGGACATAGAGTTTGCAGTGGGTGACAAGGTGTTCTTGAAGGTGTCACCATTGAAGAAAGTGCTGAGGTTTGGACGGAAGGGTAAATTAAGTCCCAGATTTATCGGACCTTATCGGGTGTTGAAACAAGTGGGGCCGATAGCCTATCAGCTAGAGCTACCTTCAGAGTTAAGCCAGATCCACAATGTGTTTCATGTCTCTATGCTGAGATGATATCATTCAGATCCGTCTCATGTAGTGCCTGTGAAGGAAATCGAGGTAAGACCCTACCTATCCTTTGAAGAGGAACCAGTGGAAATCTTGGATCGTGATCTCAAAGTGTTGCGAAGGAAGACGGTTCCATTGGTTAAGGTTCTATGGCAGAATCACAGTTCTGAGGAGGCTACTTGGGAACCAGAGGGGATGATGCGGCAGTAGTACTCGCATCTATTTTGATCAGGTAATTTCGAGGCTAAAATTTCTTTAAGGGGGTAGAACTGTAACATCCTGAATTAATGGACCAATGCATTTAATGTGTGGTTATGTGTAATGTGTTAATTAGAGTGTTAGGGGTCCAGATTGAAATCAGGATTGGGCCGGGCCTTGCTTAAATTTTCTATTTGGACACTATAGGGTTTAAAAGATGGTATCTGTGGTTTAAAATACAAAATGGGCTTGTGGCCCAGTAGCAAGGGGTGCTGCAAAAGAGCTATAAGGTGGCGTCATTAGCGGGTGAAGAGGCCCAAGTTTTGGCCGCTTGGAGCCCTGGTATTTAAGCCATTTTTGGAACTTAAAGGGGGAGCAAGTGGGACAGTAATAAGGCTTAAAATTAGTAGGGATTAAATGACTTGGATAATGTGGATAATGTGTTGATAAAGGAAGGAATAGGTTGTGTTATTTAGGCCTCTTTTGGAGGTGTGAATGGATAAAGATAAGGGAGAAAGAATAGGGGTTATCTGTTGAACAACAAGTGGTGGCTGAATTTCCATCTTTTGAAGGGCGGAAGAAATCAGTTTCAATATACCAGAGGAGTGCCAAAATTTCCCTTATTAATTGATTAGTTTTTAGTTCGAAGAAGGGGCATTTTCGGCTTTTGAGAGGTAGGTGCCGAAATTCTCTTTAATTAGGGGGATATCTCTTCAATTCTGGCATTTGAACCCCATTCTCTTAATCTTTTTTCTCATTCTCTAACCCTAGTCAATCTTTGCAATCTTTTCTTTTGATTTCTTCAGAAGCTGAAACCTCTTATTTCACTCTCTTCTTCATTCTTTTTCCTCTTGTGTCGATTTCTCCATTAAGCTGAAATCTTCTAGGAGTTGCCGAATTCTCTGTAAAGGTAGGTGACGATTTCTTCTGATATGCTTTTTTTTCCTCTTTCGATTTTTAGAAGACAAAGCCGAAAGGCTAATGGGTTGTTGGTTTCTTGTGTTTATGTGTTGGGTGACATTCGAGAAGTGAAGTAGATCGAGTAGATGTAAAAGCGAAACCGTTAGTCTCTGAACCTCATATCTCTCTTTTTTGGGATTTCAAGGTAAGAGGTTCTCTTTAGATTTTCGTTAGATTCGCTATCGTAACTATAATCTTAACCATATGTTATGATGGTAGCAACTGATAAGGTCTTTTGATGGAATCAAATATCGATCAAGCGAAGGAGGGGATTGGATCTGTTAAATCAATCCCTAAGTTTAAGAAGCGAGTGGTGTCAGCAGTTTGGGATTGGCCGTTGGGTTGTGGACCGGCTTCAGAACAAAACCTTAGAAAGTTAGCGTCGTATCGACTTCTGATAGTGGCGACATAGAAAGTATTGTTCTATCAGTAATCAGGTGAGTAGATCTCTATCACACTAGTTAATATTATATGTATGTTATGGGGTAAAAGTCGGAAAGAAAGGATGATTGAACATTCGTAATACCTAAAAAGGGTAGGCAAGGGATGCCAGGTACGTAATTATAAAAACTTCTCTATGTGTATCGAAGTATGTGAAAGTCTATGATTTGTTTAGATAGTATAATGTTCTGATTCTTGCGTGTATGTATGCATGGGATGGGATTGATATGATGAAAGGGAGCAGGTCGCATAGCGATCGGTGGCTTTACCACATAGGTCACATAGTGATCGGTCTTTATGACAGGAAGCACAGCTATCGATATATTATTAAGGTCACATAGGGATCGGTGGCTTTGCCATATAGGTCACAGAGTGATCGATCTTTATGATGGGCAGCACAACTGTCGATAAGGTGTGTAGCAGATGGAGGGTTGATTGTAGAAAACCCCACGGTGTGATGGTTGGTACGGGAGGTTTGGTATGGGCCATGTTGCATGTAAATATATTTTGTATGGCATGTATGGCATGTATAGCTAGACTCATATTCACGCTACTTTAGTCTGAAAATTGACTAAACCGTAGCTCTGATACCACAAAATATAACACCCCATACCCATGATCGATGCTAGGACAGGATACGAGGCATTATTGTACTTAAACTTACTTGGACATGCATTATCGGGCTATAAAATTTCATTCCATCTTAAAAATTTTCCTTATTAATCATAACATAAATATCTTGGGCCTATGAGGCCTTAAACTTACTTTGGAAGATTTTGGAGTTTAATCGAAAACTTTTACTCTTTTTGAAAATTTTTGCCTAGGCAGGGCCCATACGCCCGTGTTGTCCAAGGGACATGCCCGTGTGCCCCTGAGACATGCTCGTGTTCTTCAGTCGTGATCGACACTAACTTATTTCACACGATTGAGCACACGCTTGTGTCTATAACCTGTGTCCTTCATATGGCCTGAACAAGCCCGTGTCTCCTGCCCGTGGAGCTATCTGTTTATGGCATCATCAATCCCTAATTAGCGCGGCCAAGATACACGCCTGTGTGCTGGCCCGTTGATCATGTCTGTCGAGTCTTAAAAATTTATCAAAAGAATGATCGAACCTGGAAACTAACTAAGACAATGATCGAGGCAAGTGCACCTATTGAACAATAGTATAGCTAGCGGTAAGACCGGATTGTCGAACCCAAAGGAATCAAAAGTACTAATATTAACTCTCTTTCTATTATTTAGCCTACGAATTAAGTGGATTTTTATCTAATCTAAAATTAACTATTTGACTAAGCTAAAGATGTGAAGAAAAAGAAAAGCAATTAAGGAAGGACTTGAGAGAAAACCGATTGATTTAGAAAATACTTGAGGAAGAATCCACCTAGACTTCACTTGTTATCTAACTTTGAACTAGACGATTTATTCACTTGACTTGATCCGTAGGATTCCCTCATTTATATTAATACCTCTCTTCAAGGCTACTAACGTCTAACCCTAGGTTGATTAATTGAAATATCTTTCTAATTAAAACCCCTAGAATTGCATTAACTCAATTTATGGACTCCTATATCAAGTTTGACCCTAATCCGACAGATTTTTGTCACCCTATCTCTAAGCGCGCGAGCAACTCTGCTTAACTATGCTAGATCTACTCTTAAACAGGGTCTCTTCCTCCCCTGCCTAAGCACATCACACTTGAATCAATATCTTGAAAATAGCAAGAAAAGAATTAAGAACACATAGTTAACAACAAATCAAGTATTTATCATACAGCTCAGATAACAATAACAAGATCCGTCTTAGGTTTCATCCCGTCAAGTATCTGAGGGTTCAGTTCATAATTGTAAAAGAAAACATCTCAGAAGAAAAGATAAAACAAAACATAAGAAAACCCTAAAACCCCCTGAAGGAATTGAAGGAGAGATCCTCAGTCTTGAGTATGATTCTAGCTTCTTGAGATGAATTAATTGGCTTTCTTCAAGTAAATCCCTGAATTTAACTGCTCTGGCTCAGCTCTTTTGCCTAGCTGAATGAGTTCCTTAAGGTTGGCCTCTAGGGTCTTAAAATATGTTCATATTATGGTTTATACAATACCCCCACACTTAAGCTTTTGCTTGTCCTAAAGTAAAATTATCAACTCACAATTAAAACGAACTTCCTCAATTCATAATGTTCATCAATAATGTTTCATCATAATTCATAGATAATTTATACATGAATAATTTAACTAAAAGAGTCCTAAAGATTCAAACAATCAAAGTCAAGAGTTTTTAGCATGAAAACATAGGTGTTTTCCCTTTATCTGAATAATTACCTTTAATTCAAAATTGACAATAGATGGCATCATCACTAAAGATTCACTCAAATCACTCAAAGTGTTTAAGGTTAAAAAATAAAGTGCTTAAAAGTCGAACATGAAAAGTTAATCCCATAGGCTTGCCTGAAAATCAAATCTCCACCACTGTAAATTGAGATGATACACAAGTCAAAAGGTCTTTTTAAAAAGTGTTGTAACGGGGCTCGGTTAAAGGTGTGGATAAAGGCTGAATTAGAAGGGTTAGAATCGAGATTGGATTGACAATCACCTAACTAAAAAAATGACTAATAACCAGAATAATTACATCAACTGAAAACTTGTAATACTAATAATACGAGCTTCTTCTTCAAGATGTTGAAATTAAACGTATAAGCTTGCTGTAATCTCATAACTAATAATAAATATACTTTGATTTTTTTAAGAACAAATCAATATGAAATAAAAATTTAACAACTGAAATAATCTAATTAGGCAACTAATCAAAAAAATTCTTGATAGAAGGGTAGTAAAAAGGAATACGAGATGGGTTTCGGGTTAATATTAGTGGGTTGAGTCAATAAAAAGGGTTGTTAGGATCAAAGGGGTCACTAGGGGTCAATTATCAAGGTAGGCTTTTAGTGGAATAAGTGGGTTAAATCCTAGGTGCCTTAATCATTTCTGTATATCAAATCAATAGTGTGGTCTTGATATGTATAATCGAAGCAAGTTCTAGAATAACAAATCAATGTTGACACAGTCATAATCAATAATGTGAGCATGAAAAGAATGTATGCTCTAAAAGGCTCAAAATCTCACAAAAATTATGGGTATTTTGATGTCAACCTCGTAAATTTCAAACTTCAAGGTAACAATTTAGATTCAGGTAGACAACCTAACATAATTTTAATTTTTTTTTTGAAAATAGACTCATCATGCTTGTTTATCTAGTATCTTAAAGTTTAAATCATCATTTCACAATTATCAATGAATTAATCTAAAACCTATCAATAAAAAACATGAATCAATAAGAATTTCATTCTAATTAGTGATATAAGGAAATTATTTTAAAATACAATATTATTCAGGGATTTCAGAATAATGCAAAAAAGTTAGACACTTTTTCTAATAAACTTTCACCCCCCACACTTAAGATGTACATTGCCCTCAATGTACAATGATAGATAATAATCATAGAATAAGAAAATCAAAAGAGAGGGAGAGAGGTGAAACTTCTTGAATTTTAGATGAGATCCTCGAGATTGGAAGTGCGAAAACTTGATTTGGAGGTGAAAGATAAGTTGGAGGGAGCGCCTCTAATTCCTATGCTAGATAAAGAAATTTGGAACCTCGTGAAGAATTAGCCAGGAAATAGTAATAATAATTCTAAATATATTAATTATTATTTAAAGAAAAGAAAAATAAAAGAGAAGGGTGTAAAAAGTAAAATATGACTAAAAGAACCGATTAATGGACCGAAAGGTCCTTATTTTCAGATAGTTCGCGAGGTGGGTGTGGTTTCTAAGGCCCTGGTATTGTGATTCCCTAGTAGCCTTTAGAACCTAAAACTAAAAAAATAAAACAAAATAAAATAAATTTAATATATGAAAAATAAAGAAAAGGAAAATAAAGGAGAAGAGAAAAGTAATATAAAAGTTAAATGGTCTCAAAGACCCTTAGCTTGTTGAGTTAATGAAGTGACCGGCATGAGCTTATGTTGATTGGTCTCGCACAGGGAGATATGACTCGGATCTTTCCATTTCTTCAATATTGTTGAAGCGTAGATTGAGACTTTTATGGAGTGAAGAAGGAAGAGAGTGAAGATAGAGGGAAGTGGAGAGTGGATAGGGAATGGGTGAAAAGGGGATAGGGGTGTTCTAAATTGAAATTTTCAGATCTGGTACATTCCCACGCCCGTGTATCGTGGGCGTGTTATGTCACATGGCCATGTCACACGGCCGTGTGATGGTTCAATTGCTTCTCCCATGCCTGGTATTTAAGTTGCCACACCCGTGTTAGTTCAACAGTGTCGGCCACAGCTATGTCGCACGGCCGTGGTGTTACGTGATTCAAAGATATTTTTCTCGTCCTTTCTCGTAATATCTCTGCCATGTCAGTATGGAAATTCGTAGCATCCACACGGCCATGGCCACGGCTGTGTATAAGGCCGTGTGATGTGAAAATCTGCACTTCATTAACTTGGTTATTCTGTAGTTAGGTGCTAAAAGAAAAATAAATGAAAATAAAGAGGGTTAGTGCTCGGGTTGCCTCCCTAGAAGTGCTCATTTAAAGTCTTAAGCTAGACTCACATCTCATTCGTATCTTCACGGTGGTTTGAGGAGTGAAAAAACCTTTTTCATGCTATCATATAATTTGAGTCGAGTGGAGTTTACTTTAAAAGTACCGAAAGTAGAATTACTTACCTCGACTATTCCGTAAGGGAAAACATTAAGTACCGTGAAAGGGACCTCTTCGTTTATCTTCAGGTTTGATGTGGCAATTCGTGGGTCTGTTCTATCTAATAGTACCTGATCTCCTATATTGAAGTGATTTGATGTTCCTTTTAGTTCTTCTGGGGGTTCCTTCGGTTTCACTTTGTGTGGGGTTGATTCCTCTTTGAAATGTGTCTCCCACTCATCTAGCTCATCGGTCTAAAGCCGTCGTTCCTCATGAGATATTTCCTTATGGGTACGAGCTATAGGATCTGGCTCTATAGTGTAATTTCGTGGTGCTTCCTGAAAAGGAAGTTTAACTAAATACTTATCAAGGGAAGTTACGTCTTTACCTTTCTCACTCGATGTCCTCACTGAGTCGAGAGCTTGAAGACTGATTGATTCGTCACCTACACTAAGTATGAGTTCACCTGTGCTAACATCAATTTTAGATCTGCCAATTGCTAGAAAAGGTCTTCCTAAAATTAATGGGATACTATTGTCTTCATCCATATATAAAACAACGAAGTCTACGGGGAATATGAATTTGTGAACTTTAACTAGTACATCTTCAATTATACCCTTAGCGATGCGAATAGCCTTATCAGCTAGTTGAATACTCATCCTAGTTTGCTTGGGTTTCCCTATACCTATCTGTTTAAACATTTTAGATGGCATAACATTGATGCTGGCCCCTAAATCAACTAAAGCATTATCAATAGATAAACTACCGATTAAACATGGAATTGTAAAACTCCTTGGATCTTTTAATTTCTGTGGTAGTATGTTCTGTAACATTACTGAGCATACTGCGTTTAGTTCCTCATGTGATTCCTCATCTAACTTTTTCTTGTTTATTAAGAGCTCTTTTAAAAATTTCCTTGAATCTGGCATCTGCATAAGAGCTTCAAGAAATGGTAAGTTAATATGTAATTTCATTAAGAGTTTAAGGAACTTACCGAATTGTTCTTATATGTTGTCCTCCTTCATCGCATTGGGGTAAGGTATACAAGGTTTGTCTTCTTTAATTATAGGTTTTGGCTTTTCTTGGCTTACCTCAACCTTACCTTCACTTACCACAGGTTCTTGCCTTGGCTCAAGTTCAGATTCGACTAACCCTTCACTGTTATGAGCTGTTATGGCTTGAATTTGCTCCTTGGGATTAGTCTCAGTGTTACTTGGCAAGCTACCTAGTGGTCATTCAGAGATCAGCTTTGCGGGTTGCCCTAACTGGTTCTTAATTCCTTTAATCTATAATATTCAAGATTTAGGGGTTATGCATTTTTATTTAAATGTATGTGGTAGCATGCTTGAGTGTGTTTTGAATGTGTTTTGGGGCTTCAGGAACCTTGGGTTGTAGGTAGAAGCCTTAGAAAAATAATTGATTTTAAGCCTAAAAAGGGGAACTAAGGGAGCAAGGCCTTAAGGAGTTTATTGTGTGGCTTAGGACACAAGAATTAAGTTGGTAAGGTGGCAAAGAGGCGCCACTTAGGGCCTTGTAAGGTGACGCCACAGGGAGTGTTAAGGGCCTAGGTTTGAGCAGCAAGGGAAGCATTTTGGAGCTTTTATTTTTCAGCAAGGAGATGCAGTGATGGACGACATAAGGGCACTTCATGGATGAAGTGTAGATTGGGTCAAAAGCTTAAAGATTCGGCTAAGTAGGAGTGAAAAGGGGGATTGAGTGGAGAGAAGAAGAGTTGGCCGGCAGTAGGACTTTGGGGAGGCGTTTATTCGGTCATGTGTGGGGGAGTAGTGCTGAAATTTCTAAATTTCTTTTTACTCATCACCCTCCTTTCTCTTTTATTCTAATAAGGCTGAAACTCCTCTATCATCCTTTTCCACCATTGCCGAAATTCTTAAGGTCCTAAACATCTCTTTTTCTTTCTTCTCCATTCCATATTTTACTTTCCATAACCGATTTCATCTTACTCCTTGTTGAACCGATTCTTTTTTTTATTATTTTCTTAAAGCCAATCAACCTTCTGCTATGGCCAAATCTCTCTGTGTTCCAAGCAAAGGTGCTCAAACGATTTCAGTACGGGTTAACAATTAGTTGAGTTCTTTTCTTTTTCCTTTGTTCAGCTGAAAGTCAAAGACTCTAATTCCTATTTTTCTTTTGGCTGAACCATGAAGGAGATCTTTTGGGATTCTTATAGCTGACAGTTGGAAGGTGATCTTTTCAGGATTTAAGATCCAAGGTAAGCAAGGCATACCATTCGACCAAGGGCCACTTTTATTTGTTCTAAGGATATGCTGATTCTAACTATGGTGTCTTAGGGGGGTTTTTGACAGATCTTTGGGATTTGGCTAAGCAATCTAGGTAAGGGTTTTAGTGTTTTGAATTTGTTTCTTATTCATTCAAAAACTGAAAGCTAATCGTTTGAGTGTACTAGTGTTTGGCCGATTGCAAGGAGGGAATATCAAGTATTTTTGGGATTTGGTTGGTAACCAAATCGGCAATAAGGTAAAGTATTATCTTCATGCGATGTATCCTTCGGGATTTCTAGTTGAGCCGAATAGGCTTTTGGTTACTAACAAGTGCGGGCCGATTGTAGGAAGGGGGAAAGCAAACGTTTTGGGATTTCGCTTAGATCAGGTGTGTAACCCACCCTAAATTCCCGATTAATAACAATATTGTTATGTACATGATAATAAGGCAATGAATGAATATGGCTAAAGGTACCATTCAATGGTACAGTGTGTTCAGGTACGTTACCCCTTAATACTCGTTAATAATGTTTGTTAACATTGATATGAAAATATGTGGAATTCCATTTGATTTTGGGGTAAGGTAAAATTCCATGATAATTGTATGTCTTGTATGTTGCATGGGCATATGGGTGAATATGTTAAAGGGGAAGTGTTCTGGTGGTTCCTACCACATTATCTGGTGACTTCTGTAACACCCCAAACCCGGCCCATGAGTCCTGACCGGATCTGGTATGTCATGGAGTAAAATAATTTGAAGTAATTTTGAGTGTCCGGTGAAAACTTGATAAAATATGGCTATGGTATTAATTCAGGGTTTGATAAAACTCAGTTGGAATTATTTTTAGAAACATGGTTGTGTTGAAAAACCCTTTCGAAACATTTGTTCATGTAAAATTTTAAAGTCGACAGGGTTATTGGTGACTTGGTGTATTGTGTTACCCGATGGTAACATCTTTGAAAAACTCGTAAAAGTTACTTAATTTTGAAAATGTTGCTTTTAACCGATTTATTTAACATTTGTAAGTTCATTAGTAATATAGCATAAGTAAAACAAAAATAACTATGTAAACATCCAAATAAAAAAAATTAGCGCCCTTATTACAACCCAAATTAAAAACTTAGAAAAATAAATAATATTAACTATAACAAATTAAATTCAAATCCAAGGAACAAGCATGGCGCCTCGAGTCCTCTCGGCTCCATCTCATGATCTACTCATCGCAAAATAGTATGGGAAGGGTGAGTCACCAAGACTCGGTGTGTAAATCCCCCACCCGAAAATACAACTCATACACAAATTATTAATAACATGCAAACATGCAACCCCACTAACCATCCGTACTCCTTTAACTACCCCGTGTGGTCAAAACCACTGGTGACTAGCGTCACAAATCAAGTGATGGGCCCAACCCATCGTGTGGTCAAAACCACTGATGACCATAGGTCACAATTTATCAAGTGTGGTCAAAACCACTGGTGGTACCAAACCACTGGGACTTAGTCACAAATTATCAACAGTGTGGTCAAAACCACTGGTGACCGAAGTCACAATTAATCTGATGGGGCCAACCCATCTTGTGGTCAAAACCACTGGTGATCGTCCATAGAAATTATCCCCCTCCTCTCATCAGTCCCACCATCATCATGCTTACATAAAAATTATCATATATCATGCATTTATGTATAGCATAGTATTTAACAGCATGTGATGGCATACTCAAACATACATTATAGATCACAAAATAGGGGACTTACCCGGAAGCCAAGCTTATGCCCACAAGCAAAACTACCACAATGATTAAAAAGCAACGATATAGCCATGTTAACTAATAAAGTGTGTAGTGAGTTTTACACACCTGTTACTAACGAAATTCCTAGATCCCGAAGATCCGATCTACGATGCTAGATCCTTTGACCCTATATTCGACCAACAACAAGGTTAGTGACATAGGCCTATTCGGCTAAACCAAATTAATACCAAAGGCTCTTTTGCGGCACTTACCTTAAATGGATTTGGTTCCCAAACAAATCCCGAAATCGTCACTTGATTAAGACTCTGCCGAAATTCCACAATAAAAATCGGTCACCACATGAAGTACATATCATGGCCTTTGGCCGAATGTCATAACCTACATACCATGCTCACCTTAAATCCCGAAAGACCTCTCAATTCTCCTTAACGCTGGCTTCTAAAAAGGGTTACCAATCCAAGACCCTGAATAGGTTCGGTCATACACAAAAATACAGGGTTAAACCTCATGGTTTCGGCTAGCCAAAACAAGAATAAAAGAATTAAACTCAGAGAGAGTCCTTACCACACTATTAAAATCGGCAGCACCTTGGTTAGGGAGGATTCGGCTTAAGCCCTTTATGGAAGAGATATTCGGCTGGCAGAAAAAGGAAGGTGAAATTTTAGTAGAAGGGGGGTAGGTTCTACCAAAAGAAGAAAAGAAACAAGGAATTTTGAAGAATTTTGGCTATTGTATCTAAGAAAAATTCGCCAAGAACTATTGAAGAGAAAGAAAGAAACTTTGATGAATTTTTGGCACCTCTCTAATGATAAAACCGATTGTAGATGGCCTTAATGAGTCCTTCATTCGGCCAACTCTCACCCTTTGTGATAATTTTTATCACTTAAATAAAATATAAAAAGAAGATATTTATCCCTATCCCTGCAAAGTCCCAATTGCCGTCCAACACCTCCCTCTCCATGGCGCCATTTTGCAAAAAAATAAAGAAAACCCCTATGTTATTGCCGTGACTCGAACTTGAGTCCATTTGCCAACACCCTTAAGTGGCGCCCCAAACCACTCCACCAAATGACTTCCATGTCCAAACCTTACCCACAAAATCTGTTAAGGCCTTCCAACTTAGCCCTTTTCTTTAACGCCCCAAAAAGCCCAAAAATAAAATGCATCCCCCCTTGTAACTCCCAAGACTCGAACCTCCTCTCTTGAAGCTCCCTTTGACGCCACCTTCATAGCACTTAAGTGGCGCATGAAAGCCACTTTGCCAAGCTATTCCTTGTGTCATGTTTCTCCCGAAATTTCTCTTAACCCCTATCTCATAGCTCCCTCCTTTTAAACACTTAAAAAGAATTTTTTTTTAGTCCTAAGTCAGACCTAGCTCGGGGTTATGACTAGACCCTAGAACATGCTTAGCAATCATAGTATTCATTTCTTCAAGCACACACATGGGAAAATAATTAAATTACAAACAACCCCTAATTTAGGATGTTACAGTTCTACCCCCCTTAAAAAGAATTTTGGCCTCGAAATTACCTGGATCAGAAGAGTTGGGGGTATTGCTGCCGCATCACATCCTCAGGTTCCCATGTGGCCTCCTCCGTACCATGGTTTCGCCATAGCACTTTTACCAAAGGCACTGACTTCCTTCGCAGAACTTTGACATCTCGATCCAAAATTTGCACTGGCTCCTCCTCGAAAGACAAGTCTGAGTTCACTTCAATTTCCTCAACCGGCGCAACGTGTGAGGGATCCGATCGATAGTGCCTCAAAGATTGAAACATGGAAGACATCATGGATCCGGCTCAATTTGCGGCAACTCAAGTCGGTAAGCTACTCGGTCCCACGCGTTTCAACAACGTATGCGGTTCGATGAATCTAGGGCTTAGCTTGCCCTTTGGCCAAACCTCAAGACCTTCTTCCAAGGGATACCTTCAAGAAGACCTTATCACCTACTGCATATTCAACCTCTCTGCGCTTAAGATCAGCGTAGGATTTTTGCCTGTCCGACGCCTCCTTAAGACGAGCCCGAATTACTCTAACCTTATCTTCTGTCTCTGCCACTAACTCAGGACCCAACATCTAGTGTTCTCCTAGTTCCGTCCAACATGTAGGAGTACGGCATTTCTGACCATACAGTGCCTCATACGGTGCCATCCGAATACTCACTTGATAACTATTGTTATAAGTGAACTCTGCCAAAGGTAGGTACTCCTCCCAACTACCACGGAAATCCAAAACACAGCCCCTCAACATGTCTTCCAACACTTGGATGACCCTCTCAGATTGTCCATCAGACTGCAGATGAAAAGCCGTGCTGAAATTCAACTTCGTGCCTAACTCCATATGTAAAGCCTTCCAGAATCTTGATGTAAATCGAGGGTCGCGATCTGAGATAATGGACACAGGTACTCCATGTAACCGTACTATTTCTGCGATATACAACTTAGCTAATCGTTGAAGCGAGTAGTCAACCCTTACCGGTATGAAATGAGCCGACTTAGTCAACCGGTCCACTATCACCCAAACTGCATCTTTCTTACTGGGCGTAAGGGGAAGCTCACTTACGAAATCCATAGTAATCTCCTCCCATTTCCACTGTGGAATCTTTATTGGTATATAATTTTGATGGCAATTGATGCTCAGCCTTAACTTGCTGGCATGTTAGACACTTGCCCACTAACTCGGTTACTTCCCGCTTAAGACCCGGCCACCAAAACTGCTCCTTTAAATCCCGATACATCTTGCTACTTCCCTGGTGCATAGCGTACGGACTGCTATGAGCTTCCCTAAGGATTCGCTGCCTCAACTCATCATCCTTAGGCATGCATACTCTCCCCTGAAAGTACAACACTCCATCACTGCCCAAGCTGAAACCTTCGGCCTCTCCTTTCTGTACTTGTAACCTCTGAGTATTCAAAGCTTCATCGGTCATCTGTCTTTCTTTGACCTCATTAATCCAAGACGGCTTCACTTGCAATTCTGCCAAAAGGCTCCGATCCTCATAGAGACTTAGATGAGCAAACATTGCTCGCAAATCCGCTACCACCTTTTGGCTCAATGCATCAGCTACCACAATAGCCTTCCCCGGATGGTATTCGATCGAGCGATCGAGTCCTTCAACAACTCAATCCACCTCCACGCCTCGATTTAAATCTTTACGAGTCGAGGTACTTCAACCTTTGTGATCTGTGTACACTCACTGACTTCTCCCGTCTGGTGGTGCCTCCAAATCTTCAAAGCGAACACCACACAGCCCAATTCGGATCATGTGTTGGATAGTTAACCCGTGAGGCCTCAACTACCGTGACGCATAAGTGACCACCTTCCCTTCCTGCATCAACACACACCCTAAACCAGTATGCGACGCATCACAATACACAGTGAACCCCTTCCTGCCTCAGGCTGAATTAAGACTGGTGTTTCTGTTAAGATCCTCTTCAGCTTATCGAAACTCTCTTGCTTCTTCTCATACACAAACGGAACTCCTTTCCTCAGTAGCTTAGTCAACGGTGCTACGATTAAGGAGAAATTTTCCATGAATCTCCTATAATATCCTGCCAACCCTAGAAAACTCTAAATTTCCATAATAGACTTAGGTGGTTTCCACTCTAATACCGCCTCAATCTTACGGGGATCCACCCTGATGCCCTCAGCTGAAACTACATGCCCTAGAAAAGCTACCTCCTTGAGCCAGAACTCACACTTGCTGAATTTGGCGTACAACTATTTCTCCCTTAGAACTTGCAGAACCACATGAAGATGTGCGTCATGCTCCTCTACTGACTTTGAGTACACCAAAATGTCGTCTATGAAGACCATGATGAATCGATCCAGATAGGGTTGGAAAACCCGGTTCATCATGTCCATAAACGCGATCGGTTCATTCGTCAAACCAAAAGGCATTACCAGAAACTCGTAGTGCCTATACCGAGTACAGAATGCCATCTTATGGACATCAGCCTCCTTCACCTTAAGCTGATGGTACCCTGACCTAAGGTCAATCTTAGAGAACACCGATGCTCCTTTGAGTTGATCGAACAGATCGTCAATCCTGGGTAAAGGATACCAGTTCTTTATTGTCAAATTGTTCAGCTGTCGATAGTCTATACACATCCTCATTGTCCCATCCTTCTTCTTGACAAAAAGCACTGGAGCTCCCCAAGGTGATACACTTGGTCGGATGAACCCTCTATCCAATAATTCCAGAATCTGTTCCTTCAACTCTACCAATTCTTTTGGCGCCATCTGATACGGAGCTATAGATACTGGTGCGGTTCTGGGTAGCAAGTTGATACCAAATTTAACCTCACGGTCTGGAGGTAGACTCGGAAGTTCCTCTGGAAACACATCAACATAGTCCCTTACGGTCCAGACATCTCTCACAGTAACATCCTTAGCTTTCAAAGCATAGGCATGCACCACATAAGCTTCACAACCCTTCCTAACCATCTTTCCCGCCTTCAACGCAGAAACTAGATTAGATAGGTAATCCCTCCTTTTACCTATCATCACCACCTCATCACCTTCCATGGTCTTTTTTACCATGCGCTTAGCTGCGCAATCCAGGCTAGCCTGATACTTTACTAGCCAATCTATCCCGAGGATTAGGTCGAACTTCCGAAATGGTAGTTCCATCAAGTCAGCCAAGAACACGACCCCTTGGAGTTCTAGGGGTACATTCCTATAGAGTTTACTTACTTCTACAAAGTGACCTAGGGGGCTTAATACAGTCATCTTCCTATAAGTAAGCTCAGAGTCTAGATGCAGAGTTTCCACTACGCTACTAGCAATGTATGAGTGGGTAGAGCCAATGTCAATCAAGGTACTATAGGGTACACCAAAGATCAAGAACATACCGGTTATGACGTCCGGTGCGTCGCCTTCCTCTTGACGCCTCGCGACATAGACCAAACCAGGTTGCCTAGCCTCAGTACCACCGGTACCTTCCCTCGGTGCCCCACGACCTCTGCCAGCACCATTACCTCCTCTTCCTGCACCATGACCTCTCGGAGGCTGTTGGTTATCCCTTCTATTCGGTGCACGATCCTGACCCTCTGATCTCAATCTAGCTGCCTTTTTGGACAGTCCCTAACTCGATGTTCCATGGACCCACACTCGAAACATCCGCGGTTACCATTCCAACATTCCCCCGTGTGAGACTTTCCACACCGGGCACACCGTGGCGGCCATTGAGAATTGGCAGCAGTAGTAGGCCTAGCAGCTTGATCTGACCCACCAAACCTCATCCTCTTTTGCTGATTACTAGAGAACTTTGATGATCCAAAGCTCCTCTTATTCCAATTCCTATCCTGATTACGCCTAACTGATTGCCTTACCCCTTCAGCCACCTTAGACTTCTCCACTAGGACAGGAACTCCCGTTCCTACTGTGGAGCTATCATCATCCTCAGCTCATCTCTCAGCCCATCCTCGAATGTAACACAGCGTTCATGCTCGGTACCCACAATACCACGAGCATACCTACTCAACCGGAGGAATTCAGCCTCATACTCCGCCACTGTCTTATTGCCTTGAACCAGGTTCAAGAAAGCCTTCCACTGTGCATCCACGTAACTAGCTCTTATGTACTTCTTTTGGTAGGCGGCCTTAAAGAATTCCCACGTGAGATCCTCCGCCATCGCTCCATCTCTTACGGTGAGCCACCACTGATATGACTCATCCCGAAGCAGAGATATTATGCCCTTCAACTTCTCCTCAGTTGTGAAATCCAGGTCACCCATGATCCTCTCAGTAGATTCTAACCAATATTCTGCCGCACTAGGTGCCACTCTAGAAATTCCTCTGAACACCTCGGCTCAGAGTTGGCAGTCGCTCAACCATAGATTTTGGGCTCGCACTTTTGCGCTTTGCCTCAAAGAACTCGTTCCAACACTCAGAGTAATTGCTTGAGATACAACATCATTACCCGTGATCCGATCTTGAAACTCGATTTCGCCACCGGCAGATCCGACATCTCATTTCCAGACCCATGACCAGACCCTGCTGGCTCCGACAAGGTCATCCTACCTCTACCATGTACCACGGGGTGGACGTCCACGACCTCTTGTACTCATTACTCTCGTTTACGTTTTTTTGTTTAAGAATTTTATGCATTAGTACCTTTGTTTCACTTGATTATCCGCGAAGAAATTTTATGATAGGAGTTTTAGGAGTGGTTCTTTCGTACTCATACATGCACACAGTCTTTCTATTCATTCATTCCAAGAGACGTTGTAGTTTCATTGTGATTGTTTTTCCCCTACCCAGGGGTATTTTCATAATGTCTTACAGGGGTATTTTTGTAATTTTCCAAAAATAAAAGTTCTCGGATGATTTTGTCAAAAAGTATTTTGGAACTCTTAAATTCCTGGGGTATTTTGAAAAATTCTAAAATTTGAGGGTATTTCGTTAATTTTGGACCTCAGGGGTATTTCTATAATTTTTTACAAATCAGGGTGAATTAATAAATCGGGGATATTTCAAAAAGTTGTAAGACTTTGAGGGTTCCTTTTTGAGAATTGCATTTTCCAAGTTGATAGTGTTGCAATTTTTTTTTGAAAATTAGGGTCATTCTGGTAATTTGTAGGTTAGGGGCAATTTTGTAATTTTACCACTAGGGGTATTTTAGTAATTTTTCATAATCAGGGCATTTTCATAAAAAAATTCCCAAAATTTGGTTCTAATTGATTTCACAAAAGAAAGATATTTTGAAAATTTTCTATTTGGAAATTTTTCATACGGAGGGTATTTTGGTACTTTACAAACCAGGGGTATTTTGGTCATTTTTCTAACTGAGGGGTATTTTGGTCATCATTTTTTTCTTTTTAAAAACAAGGTTTTAATTATTTCAAAAACAAAATGGCTAGTCCCTTTCGGGTTTTAGTTATTAAGTTCAGCCTGTGAGTGTGTCATCTCAGCTAGGATGAACCGTCACTACGCACTAGGTAGGATTCAAGTGAGTAGGAGGTGAGTCACTAGGACTGCTTAAATACCAAGCTCCCACCGAATCCAATCCTAGACATGCGTATAACGATTGCAACATCCCTTGCTCAGTGACAACTCACAGGGTTGTTTAGGGAATTATTAAATCTTATGCATTGTTCGTTGGGGTATGCTAACCCTAGGGTTCAACAATTTCTATTCTAATATTCTACGTTCAGCATTTACCCTTCTACCCCTATCTAATATTCACAAAAATAGATAGAATTACTTACTTGGGGAGATAGGTGCTGGAGACTCGATGCCATGCTGTTCAAGCCGAAAGTAGTTTCCCAAAACATTCCAATAAGGCCTACTAACATAAACAAAACATTTTGGGCCTTGGGCCCCCACAGTCGAGTTTTGAACTGGGCTCTAATACCAAAAATGTAACACCCCAAACCCGACCCATGAGTCCTGACCGGATCTGGTATGTCACGGAGTAAAATAATTTGAAGTAATTTTGAGTGTCCGGTGAAAACTTGACAAAATATGGCTATGGTATTAATTCAGGGTTTGATAAAACTCAATTGGAATTATTTTTAGAAACATGGTTGTGTTGAAAAACCCTTTGGAAACATTTGTTCATGTAAAATTTTAAAGTCGACAGGGTTATTGGTGACTTGGTGTATTTTGTTACCTGATGGTAACATCTTTGAAAAACTCATAAAAGTTACTTAATTTTGAAAATGTTGCTTTTAACCGATTTATTTAACATTTGTAAGTTCATTAGTAATATAGCATAAATAAAACAAAAATAACTATGTAAACATCCAAATAAAAAAAATTAGCGGCCTTATTACAACCCAAATTAAAAACTTAGAAAAATAAATAATATTAACTATAACAAATTAAATTCAAATCCAAGGAACAAGCATGGCCGCCTCGAGTCCTCTCCGGCTCCATCTCTGCGATCTACTCATCTGTAAAATAGTATGGGAAGGGGTGAGTCACCAAGACTCAGTGTGTAAATCCCCCACCCGGAAATACAACTCATACACAAATTATTAATAACATGCAAACATGCAACCCCACTAACCATCTGTACTCCTTTAACTACCCCTTGTGGTCAAAACCACTGGTGGTCAAAACCACTGGTGACTAGCGTCACAAATCAAGTGATGGGGCCAACCCATCGTGTGATCAAAACCACTGATGACCATAGGTCACAATTTATCAAGTGTGGTCAAAACCACTGGTGGTACCAAGCCACTGGGACTTAGTCACAATTTATCAACGGTGTGGTCAAAACCACTGGTGACCGAAGTCACAATTAATCTGATGTGGCCAACCCATCTTGTGGTCAAAACCACTGGTGACAGTCCATAGAAATTATCCCCCTCCTCTCATCAATCCCACCATCATCATGCTTACATAACAATTATCATATATCATGCATTTATGTATAGCATAGCATTTAACAGCATGTGATGGCATACTCAAACATACCTTATAGATCACAAAATAGGGGACTTACCCGGAAGCCAAGCCTATGCCCACAAGAAAAACTACCACAATGATTAAAAAGCAACAATATAGCCATGTTAACTAATAAAGTGTGTAGTGAGTTTTACACACATATTACTAACGAAATTCCTAGATCCCGAAGATTCGATCTACGATGCTAGATCCTTTGACCCTATATTCGGCCAACAACAAGGTTAGTGACATAGGCCTATTCGGCTAAACCAAATTAATACCAAAGGCTCTTTTGCGGCACTTACCTTAAACGGATTTGGTTCCCAAACAAATCTCGAAATCGTCACTTGATTAAGACTCTGCCGAAATTCCACAATAAAAATGGTCACCACATGAAGTACATATAATGACCTTTGGAATAATGTCATGACCTACATACCATGCTCACCTTAAATCCCGAAAGATGTAACACCCCTAACCAGTATCCGTCGCCGGATTAGGGTTACTGGGCATTACTATTTAAATCACAACTTTTGATCAATCACTTAAGTCATATACAGCATAATCAGTTTTTAACTATGTAATAGTCATGACATTTAAATAAACCTCTATCATACCAAAATCAAATAGAACCAACACTCAATCAATCCAATGCAAACCTAAAATTTGTTAACATGCGCATAATTGAGCCACATAAATTTAAACAACTTATTCATTACTTTTGCATGCACTAATCGTACTTAATTTGCATACAATTCAAACATATACAATCTCTTTTGTCTAGATAAGCAGAATAAGATCAACTTCTAAAATCTTAATTTAGTAAATGTAATACATGGCATAATAGACTCAAAAATTAAGCTATCTTTCATCACATACATACACATATTACCGCTTTGAATTTATACAATATTAAAGTATATGGCCGAATGCCATCAAAACCATATTTCCCTCATTTGGCTATCTCATTACTGATTCACATAGGACACACTAAATACTCATATACCTATAACTTCCATACCCGGATTTGCCATTCAAGTACATGTTCATTAATATTCTCTATTACCGAATACAAAGTTTACAAGGCTAACTCATGCTTCCAAATTACACATCCAAAATAATATGCACTGAGTCCTAATCCAACTCACTAAACTACCACCCCTATTCACATATAAAAAGGTCTATCAAAATCTCATATAGGTGATCACATATCAAACATATCATGTCTAAACATCATTCGATCTAACATTCAATAAACTAAACAAAAGTTCGAACCTAATATCCAACTATCCAAGAATAATATATGTATGTATTCACTCACATAAATTGAATCGAAATAGCCTAATACAATCATACATTATTGAACTTAATTCTTATCTAGTAAGTGACCAAATCAAATACACACACATGTCATAACATTATTTAACACATATATCTCACATACTATAACTTAAATATGCATCCATCATTTACTTTATTGACTAAACCGAATATTACACCAAGCTTACCATTATTCATTGCCGAATCATAAATCCAAACATTATAAATGTATATACCATATATTAAGCTCATCAACATGAACTAATTTATAAGTCATTCATGTCATAACCTAACATGCATAAATAATAGTACCACTCTCACACATGATTAAACCATAATCAAGCATAAATAATAGTTCATGGCATGAGCAAACTATATCATCAAAACACGAAACAAGTTATTCAAAATAGATAGCCATTTTCGCATGGCTAGCATATTTACACTATTACAAAACATTAGTTATACGGTTTAGTCTAGCCTATAAATGCCCTTTTAAATACCAAACTAAGTTTTCAATACCAAAAGAAAGTCGATAGTGTGGTTGACTTCACAGATGATCCTTCGAGCCCGTAGTTTGAATCAAAATCTATGAAACAGAGATAGACAAAGACACACACACAGTAAGCTTACTAGCTTAGTAAGTCTCAAGCAAATATAAATGTAATGAGCATACATTTAAACATATTAAAATCCAAGCTTATAGTATGAAACATAATTATTTCATTATGTAAAATATAGATAGCTGAATAATAGTAATGCTCTTTACTTAAATATCGTTGCTATGACATCGTGAACCTGTACATTATCAATTCATATGAGCCAATCTAGGCATCGATCTTCTATTTCCACTTATACACAAGAACAAACACTTTTGTCACACTCATCACTGATCTTTAACTATACAATAAGAATTTTAGTTCACTTCATTCCTTACTAAAATGGTAGGTTAATTCTTACCTGAACTTTTACCACATAACACTATATAAACATCTCACCTTGTTTGATTTTCAGAATCTCCACTTATAGCATATCACCGGCATAAAGCCTGCTTGGCATTTAAAGCTCGAAATAAATCACAAGCACTAAGCTCCGCTAGGCACTAAGCAGAATATATCACGCAAGACGAAGCTCGCTAGGCACTAAGCCCGAATATATATCATCGGCACATGGCCTGCCAGGCACTAAGCCCGAATATATCATCGGCACAAGGCACGTAGGCACTAAGCCGAATACATTCACAAACCAATCACATACTTCACATTTTTCCTAAATAATATATCAAAGATACACATTAATCTCGTATTGTCAATTTAGGCATTCAAGCCAATTTCACAATGTACATTCGGCTATTACAATAATATACCTTCAAATTTATCGAACAATATCATTTAACAGTTTTGTAAATAATTCCATGACTCATTTTAGCTTAAGGACTTACCTCGGTTGTCGATAGACCGTGCAAATCAGCTATTCGAGAACCTTCGTCTTTCCCTGATCTAAATTCGTTTTTCTTTGCTCTTGATCTAAAACACATTCAAATTTAGCTCATTCAAGTACATTTCATCTCTATTTAGTCCCTAAGCACATAAATAGGAAAATTACCATTTTACCCCTACTATTTTAATACTTTGCAATTTAGTCCTATTTGCATAAAACTCAAAATACATCAAATTTCCCCATACTCCTTAAGGGCCGAATATGTATAAGGACTATACAAGTCTATTTCTTTCATTTATTTTGCAATTAAGCCCCTCTAAAATTTTATTTTTAAAAATTGGCCCTAAAAACACAAATTCACCAAAACTTCCAACACATAATATACTAATTTTAACCTATCTTTCATCTAACATCATCAAACATCAAAACCTCAAGAATTCATCAATGGCCAATTCATATATACACACTAATCATAGAAATTCTAGCATGGGTGGGTAATATACTAAGCAACGATCTCAAAATGTAAAAATTAACAAAATCGAGCTAGATTTCTTACCTAATTAAGCTTGAATAAGGTAGAATGTTTCAAGGCTTTTCTCCCTTTTTCTTTTGTGTTTTTCGCCAAAAGATGAACAATGCATGGCTTTTTATTTTTGTTTTATTAACATATATTAATTAGTTTATTTTAACATATAATGTAATAATATATATTATAAAATTCAAACACTATTACATACATCAAGGTGGCGGCCATTAACCTAAAAATGGGCTATTTTCCCTTTTAATACCTCACATTAAAAAGCCATGCTCAATTCAACACATTACACTTTAGTTGGCCACTTTTACTTTTTACGCGATTAAGTCCTTTTATCAAATTCAATACTTAAACGATAAAATTTTTCTCTGAAACTTTCACACACATAAATGCATACATAATAAACACTAAATATAATATTTAAATATTTTTGGGGCTCGGATTCGTGGTCCCGAAACCACCGATTCGATTAGGGTCGATTCTATCTGTTACAACTCTCCTCCTCAAGGATTTTCGTCTGAAAATCTTACCGTTAAACAATGTCGGATATTGTTGCCTCATTGAATCTTCAGCTCCCGTTGCCTCTTCAACTCGTTCGATTCCATAACACTTTCACTAAGGAGATCTTTTGTTTCTTAACCCTTTCATTTCCGAGCTAAAATACGGATCGACTTTTCCTTATCGTCATATCGATTGTATCTCAATCTCGATTGAACAATCACATGTAGCGGATCGATCATGTATCACGAGCATAGAAACATGAAATACATCGTGTATCTTTTCTAATTTGAGGGTAGCTTCAATCTATAAACAACAGCCCAACACGTTCAATGATTTCATACGGTCCAATGAACCTCGGGCTCAACTTGCCTTTCCTACCAAAACGGAGTACTTTCTTCCACGGAGAAACCTTTAAAAATACTCGATCTCCAATCAAATTCAATATCTTTACGTTTCAAATCAGCATAAGACTTTTGATAATCCGAAGCATCTTTCAAATTGTCTCTAATAATAGCTACTTTCAGTTCAGTTTCTTTAATCAAATCAATCCCGTGTATCTTATTCTCGCTGAGCTCAGTCCAGTATAATGGTGTTCGACACTTTCGCCCGTACAAGGCTTCATAAGGTTCCATTTTGATACTAGATTGAAAACTATTATTATAAGCAAATTCAATTAAAGGTAGGTATCGTTCCCACGTACCTTCAAACTTGAGAACGCAACATCTCAACATGTCCTCAAGTATCTGAATAGTTCACTCGGATTGACCGTCTGACTGTGGATGGAAAGCTGTACTAAAATGAAGTTTAGTACCTAAAGCATCTTGCAACTTCTTCCAAAACCACGATGTGAATCTCGGGTCTCTGTCTGAAACAATGGAACTCGGTACACCATGCAATCTCACAATCTGTGATACGTACAATTCAGCAAGTTTATCAAGTGAATAGTGCATGCGTATTGGCACAAAATGAGCTGATTTAGTCACCAATCAACTATAACCAGACTGACATCTTTCCTACTCGGAGTCATAGGAGACCGGATACAAAATCCATTGTAATTCTATCCCATTTCCATTCGGTATCATGATTAGGTGAAGTAGTCCAGATGGCGCTTGATGCTCACTTTTACTTACGTGATTAAGCACTTAGAAACAAATTCAGATATATCTCGTTTCATGCTAGGCCACCAATAGAAGCATTTCAAATCGTTATACATCTTCGTTACTGCGGATGTATCGATAGTAAACCACTATGAGCCTCACTCAAAATCATCTCATATCAAATCGAGTTCTTTGGAACACACATTCGGCTTTTAAAATTCAAACAATCATTTGCATCAATCTGAAAATGGATTCGTACCCTTTTCACCTTTGAATTCGACTAGCAATCAAATCTTCATAAACTTTCTGTGCATCACAAATTTGCTGAATAAACATCGGTCTTGCTCGTAACTCGGCTATGATCGAACCATCACTAGACATAGCCATCTGTGCATTCATTGCATGAAGAGCAAATAATGATTTTCGACTTAACGCATCCGCAACAACATTAGCTTTTCCCGGGTGATAGTCAATCACCAATTCATAGTCTTTCAACAACTGATAGTAACCCGATCTCAAATCTATCTTCGAAAATACTGAAGCCCCTTTCAACTGATCAAACAAATCATCAATCCGAGGTAACGGGTACTTATTCTTTATAGTTACTTTATTGGGTTGTCGATAATCAATACACATTCGCATCGTTCCATCTTTCTTTCTCACAAAAAGAACGGTGCACCCAAGGAGAGAAACTTGGTCGCACAAAGCCCTATCTGTTAACTCTTGCAACTGTGCTTTCAACTCTTTTAGCTCGATTGGTGCCATCCGATATGGAGCTATTGAGATCGAGTCATTCCGGAGCTAATTCAATGCCAAACTCAATCTCTCTTTGAGGGTAAACCCGCGATTCTTTAGGAAACACATCTGGTATTCACATACAATCAGTGCGGATTCAATCATTTCTCGGACAATTTATTATCCAATTGCATAAGCCAAATAAGCTTCGCACCTTTTCTCACATACTTAGGGCTAACATTGAGGATATAGCTGAGGAAACCCACCTAAATCATTGGATTCAATTCTAACGATCTCACCGCTCGATGTCTCAAATTAATAAGCTTTCTTTTACAATTCACCTTGCATCATGCGAAGTTAACGGTCCATTCCCAAAATTATATCAAACTCATCGAAAAGGCAACAAACATTAAATCATTTGGGAAGCAAAAATCTCGAATCATCAATGGGCAACCTTTACACACTTTATTAACAAACACACATCTACCCAAAGGGTTGGATACGCGAATCACAAACTCAAGAGACTCAACTGGAAGAGTCTTACTGAGAATACCAGTGTCACATACATATGAATGGGTCGAACCGGGATCAATTAATGCAATCACAGAGTATCATAAAGGGTGAAAGTACAGGTAATGACATCCGGAGAAGCGGCATCCTCTAGCTCGAGTAACATAAGCTCTAGTTGGAGCTCTAGCCTTAGATCGATCTGTTGTGTTCTTTGTCCCTCTCTGACTACCACCTACATTGCCGAATGCTCGGGTGGTGCGCCCGTCTTGATGCACTACTCGGTCTAGAGTTACGTTACGTATTCGGCTCATTAACATCGGGCACTCTCGAATAAAATGGTGCGAGGATCCACATTTAAAGCAAGACCGGTCACGAACTCTACAACTCCCGAATGCCATTTTCCACAATGTTTGCATTCAACTCGATTCAGTGGGATGTTACCAACACTGGCCATCAAGGTAGCTCGGGAGCCCATTGGAGGTCGATCACGTCTAAACGAATCTGAAGTAGCTTTGTGTCGATTGAAGTCATCTCTAAACTTCTTAGATGTGGAATGGAAATTCTTACCCGACGATCTTTTACGGGTGTCTCTAGCTTCATCTCGGCCTTTCTTTTCTCCTTTCCAAGCTCTTGACTTTGCAAGCTCACTCGACGAAAGTGTCACAAACTCTTTGATTTCAAGAATTCCAACAAGCAACTTTAATTCTTCATTCAAACCATCTTCAAACCTTTTGCACATAATGGCTTGGTTGATACACACTCCCGAGCATATCGGCTCAATCGACAAATTTTCGCTCATATTCATCCACGGTCATTTGCCCTATTTTAGTTCAAGAAATTCTTTACGTTTACGGTCGATGAACCTCTGGTGATATATTTCTTCTGAATTCATTCGGAAGAAATCCCACATCACTTTTTCTTTTGGAACCACCGATACTAGTGTATTCCACCGGTGATAGGCGGTGTCCGAAGCAAAGATATAGCACATTTCAAACATTAAATGCGGAGTGCGTGGATAGCTCATCAAGTACCGAATAGTGTTATCAAGCCACATTTTAGCTCGCTCTGCATCATCATCATCATTAGCCTTGAATTCTTCGCCCCAAATTTCCTAATTTTATCAGCAGAGGCCTACTAGATCTCATTGGATCTATCATGAAGTCTTTGAAGGTCAGGAGTTGGATTATTCGGGGTGGAGGTTGTTGTCAGTTGGATTATTCGAATAAATTGGGTAAACCATTCATTCATCATTTGGTAGAAGGCTTGTTTAGCCTCTCCTCGTGGTTACCCATAAGCGATTGAGAGTCTAATGGCACCGATCCATGTGCAAGACCAGTAGCGACACTCTCCACATCATCATTTCTGACTCTATCGGGATTAGAATCCATTTACTATATAAAATACAATTGAAATTGTCAAGTCACCACACTATCATATATATAATTTAAAGGCATGTATAGCTAGACTCTTACATACTACGGTAGTCCTAGAATCGACTAAACCGTAGCTCTGATACCAATAAAATGTAACACCCCTAACCAGATCCATCATGGGATTAGGGTTCTGGGCATTACTATTTAAATCATAACTTTTGATCAATCACTTAAGTCATATCTGACATAATCGGTTTTAACTATGCAATAGTCATGACATTTAAATAAACCTCTCTCATACCAAAATCAAATAGAACCAACACTCAATCAATCCAATGCAAACCTAAAATTTGTTAACATGCGCATAATTGAGCCACATAAATTTAAACAACTTATTCATTACTTTTGTATGCACTAATCGTATTTAATTTGCATACAATTCAAACATATACAATCTCTTTTGTCTAGATAAGCAGAATAAGATCAACTTCTAAAATCTTAATTTAGTAAATGTAATACATGGCATAATAGACTCAAAAATTAAGCTATCTTTCATCACATACATACACATATTACCACTTTGAATTTATACAATATTAAAGTATATGGCCGGATGCCATCAAAACCATATTTCCTCATTTGGCTATCTCATTCTTGATTCACATAGGACACACTAAATACTCATATACCTATAACTTCCATACCCGGATTTGCCATTCAAGTACATGTTCATTAATATTCTCTATTACCGAATACAAAGTTTACAAGGCTAACTCATGCTTCCAAATTACACATCCAAAATAATATGCACTGAGTCCTAATCCAACTCACTAAACTACCACCCCTATTCACATATAAAATGGTCTATCAAAATCTCATATAGGTGATCACATATCAAACATATCATGTCTAAACATCATTCGATCTAACATTCAATAAACTAAACAAAAGTTCGAACGTAATATCCAACTATCCAAGAATAATATATGTATGTATTCACTTGCATAAATTGAATCGAAATAGCCTAATACAATCATACATTATTGAACTTAATTCTTATCTAGTAAGTGACCAAATCAAATACACACACATGTCATAACATTATTTACCACATATATCTCACATACTATAACTCAAATATGCATCCATCATTTACTTTATTGACTAAACCGAATATTACACCAAGCTTACCATTATTCATTGCCGAATCATAAATCCAAACATTATAAATGTATATACCATATATTAAGCTCATCAACATGAACTAATTTATAAGTCATTCATGTCATAACCTAACATGCATAAATAATAGTACCACTCTCACACATGATTAAACCATAATCAAGCATAAATAATAGTTCCTGGCATGAGCAAACTATATCATCAAAACACGAAATAAGTTATTCAAAATGGATAGCCATTTTAGCATGGCTAGCATATTTACACTATTACAAAACATTAGTTATACGGTTTAGTCTAGCCTATACATGCCCTTTTAAATACCAAACTAAGTTTTCAATACCAAAAGAAAGTCGATAGTGTGGTTGACTTCACGAGATGATCCTTGAGCCCGTAGTTTGAATCAAAATCTATAAAAGCAGAGATAGACAAAGACACACACACAAGTAAGCTTACTAGCTTAGTAAGTCTCAAGCAAATATAAATGTAATGAGCATACATTTAAACATATTAAAATCCAAGCTTATAGTATGAAACATAATTATTTCATTATGTAAAATATAGATAGTGAATAATAGTAATGCTCTTTACTTAAATATCGTTGCTATGACATCGTGAACACATACATTATCAATTCATATGAGCCAATCTAGGCATCGATCTTTTATTTCCACTTATACACAAGAACAAACACTTTTGTCACACTCATCAACGATCTTTAACTATACAATAAAATTTTAGTTCACTTCATTCCTTACTAAAATGGTAGGTTAATTCTTACCGAACTTTTACCACATAACACTATATAAACATCTCACCTTGTTTGATTTTCAGAATCTCCACTTATAGCATATCACCGGCATAAAGCCTACTAGGCATTTAAAGCCCAAAATAAATCACAAGACTAAGCACTGCTAGGCACTAAGCTTTGAATATATCACCAAGCATGAAGCACGCTAGGCACTAAGCGAATATATATCACCAGCACAAGGCCTGCTAGGCACCAAGCCCGAATATATCACTGGCACAAGGCCTGCTAGGCACTAAGACTGAATACATTCACAAACCAATCACATACTTCACATTTTTCCTAAATAATATATCAAAGATACACATTAATCTCGTATTGTCAATTTAGGCATTCAAGCCAATTTCACAATGTACATTCGGCTATTACAATAATATACCTTCAAATTTATCGAACAATATCATTTAACAGTTTCGTAAATAATTCCATGACTCATTTTAGCTTAAGGACTTACCTCGGTTGTCGATAGACCGTGCAAATCGGCTATTCGAGAACCTTCGTCTTTCCCCGATCTAAATTCGTTTTTCTTTGCTCTTGATCTAAAACACATTCAAATTTAGCTCATTCAAGTACATTTCATCTCGATTTAGTCCCTAAGCACATAAATAGGAAAATTACCATTTTACCCCTACTATTTCAATACTTTGCAATTTAGTCCTATTTGCATAAAACTCAAAATACATCAAATTTCCCCATACTCCTTAAGGGTCGAATATGTATAAGGACTATACAAGTCTATTTCTTTCATTTATTTTGCAATTAAGCCCTCTAAAATTTTATTTTAAAAATTGGCCCTAAAACACAAATTCACCAAAACTTCCAACACATAATATACTAATTTTAACCTATCTTTCATCTAACATCATCAAACATCAAAACCTCAAGAATTCATCAATGGTCGATTCATATATACACACTAATCTTAGAAATTCTAGCATGGGTGGGTAATATACTAAGCAACGATCTCAAAATGTAAAAATTAACAAAAATCGAGCTAGATTTCTTACCTAATTAAGCTTGAATAAGGCCGAATGTTTCAAGGCTTTTCTCCCCTTTTCTTTTGTGTTTTTCGCCAAAAGATGAACAATGCATGGCTTTTTATTTTTTGTTTTATTAACATATATTAATTAGTTTATTTTAACATATAATGTAATAATATATATTATAAAAATTCAAACACTATTACATGCATCAAGGTGGTAGGCCATTAACCTAAAAATGGGCTATTTTCCTTTTAATACCTCACATTAAAAGCCATGCTCAATTTAACACATTACACTTTAGTTGGCCACTTTTACTTTTTACGATTAAGTCCTTTTTATCAAATTCAATACTTAAGCGATAAAATTTTTCTCTGAAACTTTCACACACATAAATGCATACATAATAAACACTAAATATAATATTTAAATATTTCTCGGGCTCGAATTAGTGGTCCCAAAACCTTTGTTTTGATTAGGGTCGATTCGATCATTACAAATGACCTCTCAATTCTCCTTATTGGCTTCTAAAAAGGGTTACCAATCCAAGACCACGAATAGGTTCGGTCATACACAAAAATACTGAGGTTAAACCTCATGGTTTGGTGGCCAAAACAAGAATAAAAGAATTAAACTCAGAGATAGTCCTTACCACACTATTGAAATCGGCAGCACCTTGGTTAGGGAGGATTCGGCTTAAGCCCTTTGTGGAAGAGATATTCGGCTGGTAGAAAAAGGAAGGTGAAATTTTAGTAGAAGGGGGTAGGTTCGACCAAAAAGAAGAAAAAGAAACAAGGAATTTTTGAAGAATTTTGGCTATTCTATCTAAGAAAAATCCGACCAGCAACTATTGAAGAGAAAGAAAGGAACTTTGATGAATTTTTGGCACCTCTCTAATGATAAAACCGATTGTAGATGGCCTTAATGAGTCCTTCATTCGGCCAACTCTCACCCTTTGTCATAATTTTTATCACTTCTTTAAATAAAATATAAAAAGAGGATGTTTATCACTATCCCTCCAAAGTCCCAATTGCCGTCCAACACCTCCCTCTCCATGGCGCCATTTTGCAAAAAAATAAAGAAAACCCCTATGCTATTGCCGTGACTCGAACTTGAGTCCATTTGCCAACACCCTTAAGTGGCACCCCAAACCACTCCACCAAACGACTTTCATGTCCAAACCTTACCCACAAAATCTGTTAAGGCCTTCCAACTTAGCCCCTTTCTTTAACGCCCTAAAAAGCCCAAAAACAAAACGCATCCCCCCTTGTAACTCCCAAGACTCGAACCTCCTCTCTTGAAGCTCCCTTTGGCGCCACCTTCATAGCACTCAAGTGGCGCATGAAAGCCACTTTGCCAAGCTATTCCTTGTGTCATGTTTATCCCGAAATTTCTCTTAACCCTATCTTCTAGCCCCCTCCTTTTAAACACTTAAAAAGAATTTTTTTTTTAGTCCTAAGTCAGACCTAGCTCGGGGTTATGACTAGACCCTAGAACATGATTAGCAATCATAGTATTCATTTCTTCAAGCACACATATGGGAAAATAATTAAATTACAAACAACCCCTAATTTAGGATGTTACAACTTATGTCACATATTATGAATCTGGTGACTTTGTCACACTATTTGGTGGCAATGCCACAATCATAAGGGCGATGTGCAGTTGACTGCAGTGACTGCCTCTGATGGTGTGTAGCGAATGGAAGGTCGATTTAGTAATCCCCAGGGTGTGATCGGTAGGTACGGGTGATTTGTAGAGGTTGGATCTAGGTGGTTTCAGTTGCATCATGGTTTACAATTGTTTTATGTGATTTAATATGCCTTGATTATTTTGGGAGTCTGTGATGGTTGTTACACACTGAGTCTGTGGACTCACCCTTCGTGGGCTAACATTTTGCAGATGGCACTCAGTAAATAGACCGGGTCGACAGGAACTTAGAGGTGGCCATGCACTTGCTAGTTTTTCAGTTTTTCTTATCATGTTTATTTTGATTTATTTTGGGTTATGTTTTGATGTAATAAGGCCATTATCACTTAACTATTTATTTATGCGTTCTAAGTTTTCTATTATGATGTGAACAATATCGAACAAAATGGTTAAGCACTTTTCGTAAAACAACATCACTTGTTTTGACTCTCAAATATCTATGGTTTCCAAGTTAATAACAATGAGCTCTAAAATTCGGTATATTTTAAACTTGTAATTTCTAAAAATATGAACATAACGTTTTAATACAAAAATAAATTACAACTCAATTTTCAACTTGAGAAAAATCCAAATCTACTTTCTTCAAACCACCAAGTTTTTCAAGAAGACATAACTAGGTTTAACTATGTTTTACTCAAAGAGCATGCCAGATATGGTCAGGGCTTGTGGGCCGGGTTTGGGGTGTTTTAGTTTGGTATCAGAGCCCAGTTCAAAACTCGACCTTGAGGCTTTTTGGGGCCCAAAACATTTTTCTTATTATGAACTTTAGTTTACTAAAGGATGAGCAGGGTTTCTAGCATGGCACCTGAGTCTCCGGCCCGAAGTCCACCAGGTAAGTACCCCTAACTACTGTGTGACTTGTATGTGGGTATTGCGGGGACGTAGATTAGTGGATTAGGAGCTATTGAACCCTAGGATTAACTTACTCCAACACAGAATTTCATAAAATTTAAAGTCTAATCAAACAAACTTGTGAGTGAGTCGCTGAGTTAAGGGTGTGGCAACCGTTGTACGCATGTCTAGGATTAGATTTAGGGGGAGCTTGGTATTTAAGCAGTCCTAGTGACTCACCTCCTATCTACTCGAATCCTACCTGGTGCATAGTGATGGTTCACCCTAACCAAGAGGACTTACCCACAGGCTAAATTCAGTAATTAAAACCCGAAAGGGACTAGCTACACAGTTTTACAAAAACCTTAGTTTTAAAATCACCGAATTACCCCTTTGATTCATAAAAACTATTTTAGATTTTTTTAAAAAAAATTCCAAAATACCCCTAGTTTGTAAAATTACTAAAATACCCCCAGTTTATAAAATTACCATACTACCCTCAAATTTTATTAAAATATTCCTATTTTTGTAAAAATACCAAAAACCCCTATTTTGTAAAATTTTAAGATACCCTGATTTGGAAAATTATCGAAATACCCCCGAATTTCTAAAATTATCGAAATAGCCCCATATTTCTAAAATTACCAAAGTACCCCTGGGATTACAGAATTACTAGAACAACCCTATCTCACAAAATCACCAAGGACCCTATTTTGAAAAATTATGAAAATACCCCTGGGTAGTGGAAAACAACAACAAAGACAACCACAACACTTTTCTGTAATGAACGCGAGTTCATGAATGTTGATGATTGAATGAATGAACTTGAGACTGTAGTGTGTGTATGAACTCAAAAGAACTACTTTTTAGAACTATTAATCATAAGACTGTTCGCGATAAATCAGTGGAAAGAAATAATGATTCATAAAATTCTTAGTCAGATAAACGCAACTCAGAAGAATGAGTTCTAGGGGACGTGGTCGTAATGTGCGAGGGCGTGGTAGAGGTAGAATGATCGTATCGGAACCCGTTAGGTCTGGTCAACGGTCCGAGAATGAGATGCCACAACCACTAGCTGCTGGTGTTGAATATCAGGATCAGACGGGGGATGATGCAGTATCGCAGGCGATGCTGTGAATTCTTGAAAGGGTGGCTGGAGCAGGTGGAGGCATGAGAGCTCAAAAATCTATCCCCAAGCAACTCCAAGCCAATAGAGCTGAGGTGTTCCGAGGTGTATTTGGTGTGGCGCCCAATACGGCTGAGTATTGGTTGGAGGCGACGAAGCGGATTATGGATAACTTGGACCTGACTGTTGAGGAGAAACTGAAAGGGGTAGTTTCGCTTCTCCGCAATGAGTCATACTAGTGGTGGCTCACGGTTCGAGATGGTGCTGCAGTTGACGATCTCACTTGGGAGTATTTTAAGGCGGCGTATCAAAAGAAGTATATTGGAACTAGCTATATTAATGCGCAGAGGAAGGCGTTTTTGAGGCTGGTTCAAGGGAATAAGACCATAGTGGAGTACGAGGCAAAATTCTTAAGGTTGAGCCGGTATGCTCAAGGTATTGTGGCTACGGAGCATGAACGGTGTGTCTGGTTTGAGGATGGACTGAGGGATGACATGAGACTGTTGATAGCTCCGCAGCAGGAGTGGGAGTTTACCGTGTTGGTAGAAAAGGCTAAGGTAGTCGAAGGGGTTAAGGAATCTGTGAGGCAAAATACGGACAAGAATAGACAAAAGAGAGGTTTTGGATGATCAGGGTCATCCGGGAATGTTCAAAAGAGACCTAGAGTTGATGGGTCACGAGGTCAGCAGGTTTTTACGAGAGGACAGTACCGTACTTGTGCTCAGTATGGAAAGATGCACCTAGGAGAGTGTTGGAAGAAGACAGGAGGATGTTTTAAGTGTGGGTCCAAGGATCACATGATTAGAGACTGCCCTATGAAAATAGACGGGACCGAACCAATAAGTTAGGGTCTTAATCAGGCTAGAAGAGGTGGACAGCAGCCGTCGCGGGGTCGTGGTCCAGTTGGCAGGGGTAATGGTTTTGGAAGAGGTTGGGGAACACTGGGCAGAGGTGTTGGTAACACAGAGGCGAGACAGTCGGGTCTGGTGTATGCGGTTCATCGGAGGAGGATGGTGACGCATCGGACGACATAACCGGTACGTTCCTTATAGCTGAAAAGCCTTACTTTTAATTGATGTTGGCTCGACCCACTCATATGTTGCATGTAGAGTAGCTGAAACATTAGGTGTAGCATCTGAACTGTCTATTAGGGAGATGACTATAGTAAGCCCGTTAGGTCAAACGGTAGTGGTGAATAGGGTATTTCGGAGTGTACCTCTAGAGATTTAGGGAGTGGTATTTCCTACCAACTTAATGGAACTACCCTTCGGAGAATTTGATCTTATTCTAGGCATGGATTGGCTAGTGGAACATCGTGCTAAATTGGATTGCGCAGCTAAGCGAATAGAGTTGAGGACTCCGGAGAATGAGGAGATAGTTATGATGATGGAAGTTTGTTAGCAGAGTTGCAAGTGAAGCCAATGTGGTTAAGTCAAGTAAAGGAGAAACAATTGGTAGATGGTGAATTCAGTACTATGCTGCTACAAGTACAAAACGAGGAGTTGGAGGACTATGTTGTAAACGGTGATGGAGTGCTGTGTTTTTGGGGCAAGGTCTGTATGCCAAAGGATGAGGAATTAAGGCAAAAAATTCTTCAAGAATCGCATAGTAGCCCTTATACTATGCATCCTGGAGGAAGTAAGTTATATAGGGATCTACGGGATCAGTTTTGGTGGCCTGGTCTTAAGCGAGAAGTTACAGAAATTATAGGGAAGTGCTTAACGTGTCAGCAGGTCAAAGTTGAACACCAAGTACCGTCAAGGTTGCTACACTGATAAAGATTCTGCAATGAAAGTGGGGAGAATTACCATGGACTTCGTTAGTGTGCTTCCCCTTACGCCTACTAAGAAGGACTCGGTATGGGTGATAGTAGATCAATTGACGAAGTCGACACATTTCATACCAGTGCGGGTTGACTATTCCTTGCAGAGATTGGCAAAGTTGTATGTAGCAAAAATGTGAGGTTGCACGAAGTGCCGGTGTTGATTATCTCGGACAGGGATTCGAGGTTTACATCTCGATTTTGGAAAGCACTACATCAAGCTTTGGGCACCAGGTTGGACTTCAGTACGGCATTTCATCCGTAGTCAGACAGCCAATCTGAATGGGTAATTCAAGTACTAGAGGATATGTTGAGGGGTTGCGTGATAGACTTCAGAGGAAGCTGGGAGGAGTTTTTGCCTTTAGTGGAATTCGCGTATAATAATAGCTATCAAGCAAGTATTCAGATGGCACCGTACGAAGTGTTGTATGGAAGGAGGTGTCGTACTCCTACGTGTTTGACGGAATTGGGAGAACATCAGGTTTTGGGTCTAAAAATTATGGCAGAATTCGAAGAGAAGGTTAAGGTAATTCCGACACAGTTGAAGGAGGCATCTGACAGGCAAAAGTCATATGCAGATCTTAAGCGGAAGGAGATAGAGTTTGCTGTGGGGGATCAGGTGTTTCTTAAAGTTTCGCCATGGAAGAAGGTGATGAGATTTGGCCGCAAGGGAAAGTTAAGTCCAAGGTTTATAGGACCTTATCAGATTTTGAAGCGGGTTGGACCAGTAGCATATCAGTTAGAGTTACCTTCGGAGTTGAAGCAGATGCACGATGTGTTCCACATTTTGATGCTACGTCGTTACCGATCGGATCCATCTCATGTAATACCGGTTGAGGAGGTGGAGCTGAGACCAGATCTGTCTTATGAGGAAGACCCGATTCAAATTCTGGAACGGGATGTAAAGGTGCCATGGAGGAAATCAGTTCCTCTAGTCAAAGTGTTATGGCGTAACCATGGATCAGAGGAAGCTTCGTGGGAGCCAGAGGAAGCAATGCGACAGCAATACCCTCACTTATTTTAGCCAGGTAATTTCAAGGTCAAAATTATTTTAAGGGGGTAGAACTGTACTATTTGGGATTTAGGGGTTATGCATTTTTATTTAAATGTATGTGGTAGCATGCTTGAGTGTGTTTTGAATGTGTTTTGGGGCTTCAGGAACCTTGGGTTGTAGGTAGAAGCCTTAGAAAAATAATTGATTTTAAGCCTAAAAATGGGAACTAAGGGAGCTAGGCCTTAAGGAGTTTATTGTGTGGCTTAGGACACAAGAATTAAGTTGGTAAGGTGGCAAAGAGGCGCCACTTAGGGCCTTGTAAGGTGACGCCATAGGGAGTGTAAAGGGGCCTAGGTTCGAGCAGCAAGGGAAGCATTTTGGAGCTTTTATTTTTAGCAAGGAGATGCAGTGATGGACGGCACAAGGACACTTCATGGATGAAGTGTAGATTGGGTCAAAAGCTTAAAGATTCGGCTAAGTAGGAGTGAAAAGGGGGATTGAGTGGAGAGAAGAAGAGTTGGCCGGCAGTAGGACTTTGGAGAGGGGTTTATTCGGTCATGTGTGGGGGAGTAGTGCCAAAATTTCTAAATTTCTTTTTACTCATCTCCCTCCTTTCTCTTTTATTCTGCTAAGGCCGAAACTCCTCTATCATCCTTTTCTACCATTGCCAAAATTCTTAAGGTCCCAAACATCTCTTTTTCTTTCTTCTCCATTCCATATTTTACTTTCCATATTCGATTTCATCTTACTCCTTGTTGAACCGATTCTTTTTTTTATTATTTTCTCAAAGCCAATCAACCTTCTATTGTGGCCGAATCTCTATGTGTTCTAAGCAAAGGTGTTCAAATGATTTCGGTAAGGGTTAACAATTAGTTGAGTTCTTTTCTTTTTTCTTTGTTTAGCCAAAAGTCAAAGACTCTAATGTTGGAACGCGGCACCCCAAGGCGCAATAAATAAAATAAATCCGTGATCCAAACCAAATCGAGGGTGAAATAAAGGTTTCAAATTACCAAAGTTTCAATCGAGTAGATAGCGACGTCGGCGACAAGATATCTTATCCTTTGTCGAACCAAGCCACAACCTTTACGATGTCGGCCTCACGTAATCCACCGGTTTGACTATGAGCGGCAGATATCTCCAAAAACTATTTTAGAGAGGTGTTTTTGCTTGACTTTGCTAGACTTTTTTTTTAAGCAAAATTCTTAGGGTTTTCTTCACATATTACCCTTTTATAATCGAGATTAAATAAATATAATAATGTTTTAACAAGAAAATTATAATTACATTAATTATACCCAAAAGTTATAATTACATTAATTATAACATGGATTTCGTAAACTATATTTATTTAAATTTATATAGGAACCAAATTCATATATTAATTCTCATTATGTGTACAACATCCTTGTACATATAATATATTCAATATTTGATTGCGAATTAAATTAATTCTTTAATTAATTTAATTCATGTGACAATCAAACACAATACCAACTATGTTTCATTTCATTTCAACCATAGGGTGTGTTCTTGTAACGTTAGTAGTAATACCGATTCTAATGTCACAAACAATGAGTGGCATCTAGCAATGCATCATTGCTACCTAAGATACAAGAAGTCATGATTCGACATAACTTTTGTGATTAACTTTTCATGCATTAATCCTTAAGTCCTTTATCCGAATAGATACAAGTCATGGAATAGTCACACTTGTATAGTCCATCCCATGTTTCTTGATATCTTGAGTAGACTATGATATACAAATTAGTATGACATCTCATGTCAACTTATTTGAGCATGGCCATGCATTTCTAGTCTCACTCAATCAAGTGGCCTAAGATATTACTCCCATTATGTGGGAGGGACTTATCCTATATTGATCAATAATATCCTCTACATTGATTGTGATATATCCAACATCGGCCTTTATAGAACAACCAGATTCACTGATTATGCGTTTGGGTGTATCAAAATATACGACTCACGATGTTGGGATAATGATTATCTCAAGTCTAAGGATCATATACATATTAATCACTATGAGTAATGTTGTGACAATTACATAATAATCCAAGAAACATACTCATAGCGGGTCATCCAATATGTTGTTCTCTAACACACATATTCATGCATTGATTTTGACACTCCATATCAATGATAACTCTTTATCATCAATCAACTACATGTTAGTCTTAATGCATTATTGTTGTCCTAGTCAACAATAATACTTGACTAAGGATATTTTAAGAATAATCATATTAGACATTATTATAAAACAGTTTATTTGTACACACGTGAAAAACTGAAATAATAATGACAACGCTTTATATTAATAAACATGGTAAATCAAGTATGTTATTACAACCATCTCATGATTGATCTTTGGGCATACTCTTACAATCTCCCACTAGCACTAAGACCAATCAATCATATATCTAATACCAAGAGACTTAGTGACGGAGGCTTGGTCAAGGATCAGCAATGTTATCATCTGAGGTACTCTACATATCTCAACATCTCCTCGATCGATAATCTCTCGAATAAGATGATAGCGCCTAAGTATATGTTTGGATCATTGGTGAGATCTGGGTTCTTTAGCTTGTGCAATAGCTCCATTGTTATCACATCGGAGTTCTATAGCATCTGATATGCTAGGCACAACCCCTAGTCCAGTAATGAACTTCTTGATCCAAACCGCTTCTTTTGCTGCCTCACTGGCTGCAATATACTAAACCTCTGTTGTAGAATCGACTCTTGTACTTTGCTTTGAACTCTTCCACTCACGGCACCACCATTAAGGCAAAACACAAATCCACGATTGCGATCGAGAATCGTCCTTGTCGGTTTGGAAGTCGCATCGGTGTAACCTTTACACTTAACTCTTCCTCACCTCCATATATTAGGAACGTATCCTTAGTTCTTCTCAAGTACTTAAGGATATTCTTGATCGTGGTCCAAATGACCTTCACCGGGATCTACTTGGTACCTGTTCGTCATACTTAAGGCATACGAGACATCTGGACGGGTACATAACATGGCATACATGATAGATCCAATAGCAGAAGCATATGGAATTTTACTCATGCGTTCTCTCTCTTGTGGAGTTGAAGGACACATTTCCTTCAGAGTGAAATACCATGTCTCATAGGTAGAAATCCTCTTTAGATTCTTCCATACCAAACCTTTTCAAGACTTTATCTATGTATGTACTTTGGCTTAGACCTAGTAGTCGTCTTGATCTATCTCTATAGATCTTGACTCCTAAGATGTAAGTAGCTTCCTAAGTCCTTCATAGAAAAACAACTTCCTAACCAAGTCTTAATAGACCGCAAGGTAGGTATGTCATTTCCCATGATAAGTATGTCATCCACATATAGTACCAAGAATGTGATAGTGCTCCCACTAACTTTCTTGTAAACACATAGTTCATCTTCATTTTGATAAAACCAAACTCTTTAATTGCATCGTTAAAACGAAGATTCCAACTTCGAAGCTTGCTTTAATCCATAAATGGATCTTTGTAGCTTACAAATCTTTCCAACATCCTTTGGATTGACAAAACCTTGAGTTGTGTCATGTACACATCCTCTTCAAGTTTCCGATTAAGGAAAGTTGTTTTGACGTCCATCCGCCAGATTTCATAATCATGAAATGCATTTATGGCGAGCAAGATCTGATGGATTTAAACATAGCTACGGGAGAAAGGTTTCATCATAGTCAACACCATGAATTTGGCGAAAACCTTTAGCGACTAATCGCCTTGTATGTTTATGCGTTACCATCCATGTCGGTTTTCTTTTGAAAACCCACTTGCACCCTATAGGTTTAACCCCTTGGTGGGTCAATCAAAGTCCATACTTGATTTTCATACATGGAATCCATCTCGGATCTCATGGCCTCAAGCCATTTCTCGTAGTCCGGGCTCGTCACCGCTTCTTGATAAGTCCTAGGCTCATCTTGATCTATAAGAAGAACGTCACCATGTGTTGTAATGAGAAATCCATATCTCTCTCGGTGCATGGCGTTCTCTTAAAGATCTTCGGTGGTTGTGTTTCTCTGGTAGCTACTTGTTCCTCAATTTCTTGTGGAATTTCTTGTTGTTCTATCCTTTGGTTCGATGGTATCTTGTGATTCTCGAATTTCTTCAAGTTCAATCTTTCTCCCACTTCCTTTTCTAGAAATAAATTCTCTCTAGGAAGACACCATCAGAGCAACAAACATTTTGTTCTCGGTGGGATTAAAGAAATAATAACCTTTGGTTTCTTTCGGATACCCACAAAATACACTTTTCGATTTGGGTTCAAGCTTAGTAGGCGTCGGCGTTTAACATAAGCTTCACAACCCCAAATTTTCATAAAAGACATCTTGGGACGCTTTCGGTCCACATCTCATATGGCGTCTTTTGAACCGATTTAGATGGAACACGATTTAGTGTGGCGGTACATCTCAATTGCATGTCCCCAAAAGAAGTCGGTAGATCAAGATGACTCATCATGGATCGAACCATGTCTAATAAAGTTCGATTTCTTCTCTCGTAAACTCCATTCCATTGAGGAGTAGCGGGGAGGAGTAAGTTGTGAGACAATCCCACATTCCTTCAATAGATCATCAAACTCTAGGCTCAAATACTCTCCACCTCGATCAGATCGAAGTGACTTGATAGTTTTGCCTAGTTGATTTTGTACTTCATTTTTGAATTCCTTGAACTTTTCAAGAGACTCGGACTTATGGCGCATGAGATAAACATACCCATATCTCTGAAATCATCGTGAAAGTAATGAAGTATTGAAATCCACCTACGGCTCAGTGTATTTATTGGTCCACATACATCAGAATGTATTAGGCCCAATAAATCACTAGCTCGTTCACTTTTACCAGTGAAAGGAGATTTAGTCATTTTTCCCAATAAGCAAGATTCACATACTTCAAATTGTTCAAAAACAAATGAATCTAAGAAACCATCTTTATGGAGTATGGATATCGTCTATCACTTATGTGGCCCAAACGACAATGCCAAAGATAAGTTTGATTTGAGTCATTTATTTTAGATCTTTTAGTATTTATGTTGTAAATAGGGTTCATTTGATCTAAAATATAGAGGCCATTAATCAATTGTGTCTTGAGCCATAGAAAACATTATTGAGATAAAAGGAACAACAATTATTCTTAATAATTATCTCAAAACCAATTTTGTCTAAACAAGAAACTGAAATAATATTTTTAGTCAAAGGGCACAAAATAACACTTTTATAGGCAAAGATAAAGTATATGTTCCCACACTAATGCAAAGAACCTTTGCTCCATTTCCAACATCGGTCCACATCTCCTCTAGCCAACGTCCTACTCCTTTGTAGTCCCCTGCATGTAAGTACAAATATGAGAACCACAACCGTTATCTAATACCCAAGAAGTAGTAGTTGATAAATTAATATCAATAACATAAATACTGAAGCGACATTCCGCTTGTTTTGGCTTTCTTGACTTCCTCAAGATAGATAGGCGATTCGCTTCAATGTCCACACACCACAATGAAAGCAGTTTCCTTCCTTAGACACCCCACCTTTAGGTTTCATTGCAGCCTTTCCTTTGCGAGCTTGGGCTTACCTTTACCCTTGGGCTTTGTCCGAACTTTGGCCTTTCCCTTGCCCTTGTTGTTACGGACCATCAAGATGGGCTTGGGTCCAACCTTTTCATGTTACCTTTGATTCAGAATATCTTGATAGCTCGTGGCGAGTCTTGTCAATTTCATTCATATTGAAATTAAGGACAAACCGTTTGTAGCTATCCGCAACGATTGAGAATAACATCGGTGGCCAACTCTTGGCCCAATGGAAAACCAAGCTTAGACAGACTTTCAATATAGCCAATCATCTTAAGGACATGAGGTCCCTTGGGCTTCCTTCACCAACTTACATTGGAATAGGGCTTTAGAGATATCGAACCTCTCTTGCCGTGCTTGCCCTTGATAAAGTTCTTTCGGTGCTCGATCATATCATGAGCAACCATGTCCTCATGTTGCTTCAAGCTCGAGATTCATAGTGGCAAGCATAAGGCATCCAACATCTACCATGTCATCGAGCTTCTTGTAAGCATCTTTATCGCCTCGAGGCATTAATAGGTGGTTCATTAGGAAGTGGTTGTTCAATGACATACAATTTCCGTTCTTGTTTGAGGACAATCCTCAAGTTACGGAACCGATCAAGAAAATTCAAACCATTCAATTTGTCCTTCTCAAGGACCGATCGCAATGATAGTGTGCTAGTATTTGCAGCCATAATATATCTACAACAATTAAATATGCGTGTGAGTAAATTTACCAAGTTTATATAAATCATTAAAAGACTTTATTAAATGATGATCCCACTATTTTATTTCAAAATTAATAACCCCATATATTAATTTGGAAAAACTTTCTCCAAAGTATTTCTAGTGGGTTAAGGACCCATATTTCACCTCCTCTTAAGTCACTTTGGCTTTACTCTCAAGACTATGGTTATTTAGGTAAGCAACATTTGCTAATTACATCATATGTAACTCCTAATATTTGATGAACAACTCTTGTTCTAATCATCTTATGAGTGCCAAAATTTCTAAATTTCTTTTACTCATCTCCTCCTTTCTCATTTTATTCTGCCGCTAAGGTGAAACTCCTCTATCATCCTTTTCTACCATTGCCAAAATTCTTAAGGTCCCAAACATCTCTTTTTCTTTCTTCTCCATTCCATATTTTACTTTCCATATTCGATTTCATCTTACTCCTTGTTGAACCGATTCTTTTTTTTATTATTTTCTCAAAGCCAATCAACCTTCTATTGTGGCCGAATCTCTCTGTGTTCTAAGCAAAGGTGTTCAAATGATTTCGGTAAGGGTTAACAATTAGTTGAGTTCTTTTCTTTTTTCTTTGTTTAGCCAAAAGTCAAAGACTCTAATTCCTATTTTTCTTTTGGCCGAACCATGAATGAGATCTTTCGGGATTCTTATAGCCGACAGTTGGAAGGTGATCTTTTCGGGATTTAAGATCCAAGGTAAGTAAGGCATACCATTCGGCCAAGGGCCACTTTTATTTGTTCTAAGGATATGCCAATTCTAACTATGGTGTCTTAGGGGGGTTTTCGACAGATCTTTGGGATTTGGCTAAGTGATCTAGGTAAGGGTTTTAGTGTTTTAGATCTATTTCTTATTCATTCAAAAACCGAAAGCTAACCATTTGGGTGTACTAGTGTTTGGCCGATTGCAAGGAGGGAATATCAAGTAGTTTTGGGATTTGGTTGGTAACCAAATCGGCAATAAGGTAAAGTATTATCTTCATGCGATGTATCCTTCAGGATTTCTAGTTGAGCCGAATAGGCTTTTGGTTACTAACAAGTGCGGGCCGATTGTAGGAAGGGAGAAAGCAAACGTTTGAGATTTCACTTAGATCAGGTGTGTAACCCACCCTAAATTCTCGATTAATAATAATATTGTTATGTACATGATAATAAGGCAATGAATGAATGTGGCTAAAGGTACTATTCAATGGTACAGTGTGTTCAGGTACGTTACCCCTTAATACTCGTTAATAATGTTTGTTAACATTGATATGAAAATATGTGGAATTTCATTATGATTTTAGGGTAAGGTAAAATTGCATGATAATTGTATGTCTTGTATGTTGCATCGGCATATGGTGAATATGTTAAAGGGGAAGTGTTCTGGTGGTTTCTACCACATTATTTGGTGACTTATGTCACATATTATGAATCTGGTGACTTTGTCACACTATCTAGTGGCAATGCCACAATCATAAGGGCGATGTGCAGTTGACTGCAGTGACTACCTTCGATGGTGTGTAGCGGATGGAGGGTCGATTTAGTAATCCCCACGGTGTGATCGGTAGGTACGGGTGATGTGTAGAGGTTGGATCCAGGTGGTTTGGGTTGCATCATGGTTTACAATTGTTTTATGTGATTTAATATGCCTTGATTGTTTTGGGAGTCTGTAATGGTTGTTACACACTGAGTCTGTGGACTCACCCTTCGTGGGCTAACATTTTGTAGATGGCACTCAATAAATGGATTGGGTCAGCAGGAACTTAGAGGTGGCCATGCACTTGTCAGTTTTTCGGTTTTTCTTATCATGTTTATTTTGATTTATTTTGGGTTATGTTTTGATGTAATAAGGCCATTATCACTTAACTGTTTATTTATGTGTTCTAAGTTTTCTATTATGATGCGAACAATATCGAACAAAATGGTTAAACACTTTTTGTAAAACAACATCACTTGCTTTGACTCTCAAATATCTATGGTTTCCAAGTTAATAACAATGAGCTCTAAAATTTGGTATTTCTTAAACTTGTAATTTTTAAAAATATGAAGATAACGTTTTAATACAAAAATAAATTACAACTCGGTGTTCAACTTGAGAAAAATCCAAATCTACTTTCTTCAAACCACCAAGTTTTTCAAGAAGACATAACTAGGTTTAACTATGTTTTACAAGGAGCATGCCAGATCCGGTCAGGGCTTGTGGGCCGAGTTTGGGGTGTTTCATAATCGATGCTTGTTGATTTTTAAGTGTTGTCTCGGTGTTTTGAAATTGAGTTTTAGACACCGTTATAAATTTTGTCAGCATCTCTTCAAGGTTCAACTTCTTTTCCTGTGGGTAGGGCTGTTGTTGGAAGTTTGGAGGGAGAGGTTGTTGTCTCTGATTTCCTTGGCCACCCCACAAGAAATTGGGGTGGTTCCTCCATCCTGGATTATAAGTATTACTATAGGTGTTATTTTGAGGTCTAAAATTGTTACTCGTATAGTTTAATTGTCCCTTTCCATGCCGGATTGTATGGTGGGTACTCAGGATTCGCCACACCTCCTAGATTTGAGTCACATTGAATAACTAGATGTACCTGCAAAGAACCACACAAACCATCAATATTTTTATTCATCATCTCTACCTGGCTTGATAGCATGATGACTACGTCGAGATTGAAAACTCCGGCTGCTTTGGTTGGCTTTGTTCTTGTAACTTGTCACTGATAGTTATTCAGTGACATCTCCTCTATGAATTCATAAACTGCTTTGGGAGTTTTGTTATTAAGGGTTCCGCCAGTTGCTGGGTCAATTAACTATCGAGTTGAGGGGTTCGCACCATTGTAAAAAGTTTGGACCTGTAACCACAAGGGTAAATCATGTTGTGGACACTTTTTCAATAGATCCTTGTATCTCTCCCATGCATCGTATAATGTTTCTAAATCCATCTGCACAAAAGAAGAGATATCATTCTTTAATTTGGTCATTTTGTCCGGTGGAAAATATTTCAGTAAAAAATTTTCGGTCATTTGGTCCCATGTAGTGATTGATCCTCGTAGAAGAGAATGTAACTACTATTTGGCTTTATTTCTCAAAGAAAAGGGAAATAACCGAAGATGAATGGCATCATTAGAAACACCATTTATTTTGAAGGTATCACAAAATTCTAGAAAATTAGCTAAATGAGTATTTGGGTCTTCATCCTACAAACCATCAAATTGAACAAACTGTTGAATCATTTGTATAGTGTTAGGTTTTAATTCAAAATTATTAGCGGCTATAGTAGGCCTAACAATACTCGATTCAGATCCTATTAAATTAGGTTTAGCATAATCATACATAGTTCGAGGAGCATGATGGTCGGCCATATCTTGATGTGGCAGATTATTCTCGGCCATTACTTCAGTATTATCAGCTTTGTCCTCTTGCTCTTCTTGTATGTAATTTAAGCTTTGCCTTGCTTCTCTACGATTTCTGCATACGGTTCTTTCAATATCATTGTTGTAAAGTAGTGGTCCTGTCGGGTTCCTTCTAGTCATAAACTAGAGGTACCTGCTAGGAAAAGAGAAAAAGAAAAAGAAAATTCAAAAAAGTAAAAAAAATTAATTGCAAAAATAAAAAAATAAAAAAATGGCTAAAGTAATAAAAATTGAGCGTTCTTAACATTTCAGTTCCCCGGGAATGGCGCCAAAAACTTGATCGTGTCTGTCGAGTCTTAAAAATTTATAAAAAGAATGATCGAACCTGGAAACTAACTAAGACAGCGATGGAGACAAGTGCACCTATCGAACAGTAGTATAGCTAGAGGCAATACCGGATTGTCGAACCCAAAGGAACCAAAAGTACTAATATTAACTCTCTTTCTATTATTTATCCTATAAATTAAGTGGATTTTTATCTAATCTAAAATTAACTATTTAACTAAGCTAAAGATGAGAAGAAAAAGAGAAGAAATTGAGGAAGGACTTGAGAGAAAACCGATTGATTTAGACAATACCTAAGGAAGAATCCACCTAGGCTTCACTTGTTATCTAACTCTGAACCGGACGATTTATTAACTTGACTTGATCCATAGGATTCCCTAATTTATATTAATACCTCTCTTCAAGGCTACTAACGTCTAACCCTAGGTTGATTAATTAAAATTTCTTTCTAATTAAAACCCCTTGAATTGTATTAACTCGATCTATGGACTCTCATATTAGGTTTGACCCTAATTCAACATATTTTTGTCACCCTATCTCTAGGCGTGCGAGCAACTCCACTTAACTATGCTAGATCTACTCTTAGACAGGGTCTCTTCCTCCTCTGCCTAAGCACATCACACTTGAATCAATATCCCATAAATATCAAAACAAGAATTAAGAACACATAGTTAAGAACAAATCAAGTATTTATCATACAGCTCAGATAACAATAACAAGATCTGTCTTAGGTTTCATCCCCTTCAAGTATCTGAGGGTTTAGTTCATAATTGTAAAAGAAAACATCTCAGAAGAAAAGATAAAACAAAACATAAGAAAACCCTAAAACCCCCTGAAGGAATTGAAGGAGAGATCCTCAGTTTTGAGTATGATTCTGGCTTCTTGAGATGAATCAACTGGCTTTCTTCAAGTAAATCCCTGAATATAACTGCTCTAGCTCAGCTCTTTGGCCTAGCTAAACGCGCCCCTTAAGGTTGGCCTCTAGGGTCTTTATATAGGCTTTTGGAATATGTTTCTTTGCCTCTAAATACCCTAATCTGAATAGAATTCTTCTTATTTGTGGCAAAGACACGCCCATGGCACACGCCCGTGTAAATTGTGGCCAGGCCGTGGCTAATCTTGTTGATGAGGCATGACCATGTTTTTTAAGGTCCAGGCCGTGGTCGACTCTTTTTGCGGGGCAGGACAGTGTGGTCTGTGGCACAGGCCATGTGGATTTCATTCTTTGGCCCATTTTCTCCATTTTCGACCCATTATTCGTTCTTTTCATCCTCCGATGCTCTGCTGAGTATAAAACATGAAAACAAAAGATTAGGAGCACCTATTTCCATAGTTAATGGGATAAATCATCCAAAAACATGCTAAATGTGGGATTAAAATATGTTCATAATATGGTTTATCACCCATGTAACGAATCGTATTCTCGCAAATTAGTGTAGGGGACACAGGACCTATTAACACACCCATGGGGCTGGCCATGTGTCTACTCGTGTGGACATTTAGAGGCTATTTTCCAAGCCAATTTCCACCCTGAAACATCAACACACTTATACCAACTCCAACCATACATAATGTATTATTCATGTAATATGAATAATTCCTAAAACATCATTTATAGAATTCATAAAAACTTATCATCATTAATATAAGGAACTTAACAAACATTAGCCAATTTCTTTGACCACATACAAAAAGAATGCATAATCCTAATAGCCAAGCTTTTGGCTCTCACATATGACATAATACAAAATGACCAAATCCTATACATGCCATACCCAAAATAATTAAACTTTACTATACCAAAAGGATGTTTGATAGTGTGATCCAAGCTCTGACATTCTACGATCCCCGAGCTAGCTTGGCGATACTACAAGGAAGAAGAAAAATAGAGAAATAAGCATATAGCTTAGTAAGTATGCATGAAATATTATGTAGTAACATAATTGCTCAAATTAAACTCATTCATCATGAAACAAGAATACATAAATCTCAAGTGCTTAAGCTTACTTATGCATACTTACTCTTACTCGTACTTACCCATCACATTAAGGTTACCTTAACTTGTATTTACCCATGGTACCTGTATCACTCATTACATAGTTTAGCGCTAAAACTACCATAAACAATAACTTGAGTCTCTTTCTTCCTTAAATTGAATGGAATTCTCTATTATTCTTATATAACATATCTCATCATCAACTTTACTTACTTTGCTCTTAGTCACTTTTCCATGCTTACTCTTTTTCCCGTTAAATTTCTTGGAATATCAGAATATACTCAATCTCATCAAAATGTGTCTCGATGCCAATGCCATATCCAAAATATGGTCTTACATGGAATTGACTCTTAATGTTGATGCCATATCACAGATATGGTCTTACATGGGCTTCCTTAGCTTGATATCGATTCCATGTGCCAAACATGGTCTTACACGAGACCTTATTTAAATGGTGTCGATGCCATGTGCCAGACATGGACTTACACGAGACCTTCCTTAAATGGTGTCGATGCCATATGCCAGACATGGACTTACACGAGACCTTACTTAAATGGTTTCGATGCCATGTGCCATACATGGACTTACACGAGACCTTCCTTAAATGGTGTCGATGCATGTGCCAAACATGGACTTACATGAGACTTTCCTTAAATGGTGTCGATGCCATGTGCCAGACATGGACTTACACGAGACCTTCCTTAAATGGTGTCGATGCCATATCCCGGACATGGTCTTACACGAGACCTACATTCTTTGATGCTGATGCCATTTCCCAGACATGGCCTTACACGGGCTTTCCTTATCTCATGTGGTGACAAAGGTATCCTCGTTATTCCGAAACTTCAAACGGGACTTTCACTTACTTGGTCTTATTGATTTCCTTATTAAACATTAATAATCAACTTCATTGAAATAATGTACTTCATGCAACATAGCAAATAATTTAATCATAATAACATATGTAGCAATGAATTCATACAAACTTACCTCGGTACTCCAAAATATGTGTAGATGTGCAATTTATTCCCCAACTTTGTATGCCTTGATTTCGGTTTGGGCTTCGTGTTTCTTGATCTGTTATAACAATTTAACTTGTTTAATACTTACATTGACTAAATTGACTCATAATTCATACTTTGAAAAAATATACAATTTTGCCCCTAAACTTTCTTAAAATTACACTTTGCCCCTAGGATCGTAAAATGATTTTCATTCAACTTTCTTGCATTTCAAGCCTAGCCGAATCATATTCTCAACTATAGCAACTTCCGATTTTTACTATTGCACCCATATATGACCATTTTTATAACTTTTACAATTTGGTTCTTCCAACTATAGCCTACCTAAAACTTACATATTCTTCCATAAAACATCAAAATACATGCATGTCATACATGGTTAAATTTTTGAACATAAACCCTAGCTCAAAATATAGCTAGAAATAGCTAAACCGAGCTACGAGGATTTTAAAAATACGAAGAACATTAAAAACGGGGCTACAATACACTTGCTATCAAGCTTGGAAGTTGGAGAAACCCTAGCTATGTCTTCCTTGTGATTTTCGGCCAAGGGGAAGAAGATGAACACTAATTTTGACTTCTTTTCCCTTTTAATTCTTTAATTTGCCAAATGACTAAAATGCCCTTAATGATCCTTTCTTGAGATTTTTCCTTCCCATGTCTATTTTTTCCATCTTAATATATAATGGTCTAATTGCTAAATAAGGACTTCTAATAATTTTTATGATGCTATTTCATACTTAAACCTTCAAAAATCTCATATTTTCTAATCTTTGCAATTTAGTCCTAATGGACAATTTAATCACTAATTAATAATATTTATTCATGAGATTTTTACACAATCATGAAATCACCTCATAAGCCTCATAGAAATCATAAAACTCATGTTTCTACTTTGGATTTGTGGTCTCAGACCACTATTCTGACTAGGCCCTAAGTCGAGCTGTTACAAAGGTATTGGGTTTTCAAGAACGAAACACAGTTTTCAAAAAACTATTAGATCAAGGTTTCTCGTAAGAAAATTTAGAAAAAGAACCTATGGTTTTCTAAATAAATATCCAAAATTTAAGGACGAGTTCTTCTTAAAGTTTTGAAAGGGATAAGGTTGGTTTTTGAATTGTTTGAAACTTAGATTTTTATTTTAAAATTGAACTTATGTAACTTCTCCACATTCGGCCATAACGTCTAGGTCGGATATAAGATGTTACATTTTATGGTATTAAAGCCAGGTTCAAAACTCGGGCTATGATTTTTGAATTAAAGTTTTTTAAGAAAAGTATTTTAAATTGAATTTTAAAGTGATTTCTTTTGAAAAACGAGTTTGTGGAATTACACTAGAGTTTAGAAAAACACTTTAGTGTTTGAAATTACTCTCATTTTGCTAAAGGACTGTGATAATTTTGTAAAAACCTCTTTATAAATTTTGGACAAAGGATATCTGATAACAAACTTAAAATTGATGCATAAAATTCTGAAATTGTAGATAATTTATAATGAGTTTGTGAGGAACACGTGGGCGAAGTACTCGTGGATGCGGTGGACACCAAAGGGGCTCTAGTTGAGTCATCATTGATGGTCAGTATGCCCAATCTTAACATGAGTGAAATTATGGGTATGCCTACTCTAAGATATATTATTAGGCTCAGACGGCTAGGTACGGCACATTGTCCCAAGCCTTGTTGAGAGTATTGGAGAGGGTCGATAATTGAACGAATCCACTGAAATAGGAGCAAATTATTTAGGGGTGTCACTAGGGTTACCCCGATTGTGGCTGAATACTAGTTGGAGGCCACTGAGAGAATTATGATTGATTTGAACTGTACCTCGAAGCAAAAATTAAAGGTTGCAGTATTATTGCTTCGTGATTAAGCATACCAATGGTGTCAAACTATTGAGCAAGGTAACCAACCGAAATGGGTGACTTAGACATTCTTTCATAGCGCTTTCTAGAATAAGTATATGGGGGCGAGGAATATTGAGTTTTGGAGGCTTGAGTTTAATGGGCTGGCTCAGGAGGATAGATCTATGCCGAGTATGAGGTCAAATTCCTAAGATAAAGCAAGTTTGCTTGAGCATGATCAGGAATGATTATGAGAAGAGTGTCCATTTTGAGATTGGACTGAGATATGACATTGAGGTTTTGGTAGATCCGCAACGGGAGTAAGTCTTCAAAACTCTAGTGGAGAAGGCAAAAATTATGAAGGAGATTAAGTGTGAGGAGCACAAAAAGAGAGGTAGGAGATGGTCCAGAATAAGTCTTAGATGGATTCAGGCCCTTTTTGTTCTACTCAACGACTTAAGAAATGAGCCAAATTTGATGGGCCTTCATAGATTGAGGCACCGATTATTTCTGCTCGGGTTCAGTTATGTAGGGACTAGGGTAGGCACCATCCAAGCAAGTGCTGGAGGTGGTTGGGAGCTTGTTTATGATGTGGGTCTATGGAGTACTGCATTAAGGACTGCCCACTTTGGCTCGATCAAGTGCAAGATCAAGCTCCGATTTTGGTTCAACCTCACAGGGTAGTTCAACACCCACCTAGAGGCCATGGTTAGGTAAATGGTGGTAATGGTATGGGTAGTGGGTAGAGGAGCTAATCAAACCGAGGTGAGACAACCTATATTAGTGTATTCGACAAAGCGCCGTGAGGACAGAGACACCGCTGATGTGATAGTTGATACATTTTTTGTAGCACCCCTAACCCATATCCGTCACCAAAATAGGGTTACAAAGCATTATCGTAAAAATGTAACTCGAACCATTCATTCTCAACGTTTCATAATCATTACAAAATCTAATCAAACACATACATAACGTCCCTAATTCGAGCCATCGAGGCCTTGTGACTAAATGATTCGAGACTAAATAAAAATCATTTAGAACTTTATGGAAAAAGATAGAAAATTGTACACTGCAGGGATCACACGGCCGTGTGACTCACACAACTGAGACACACGCCCATGTCTCAGGCCGTGTGGACATTCAAAGTAGGGACACAAGGTTGTATAGACATTCAAATTAAGGACACACGACTGTGTCCCAGCCCATATCTGTGCCCGTGTAACTCACTGACTTGGGTCACACAACCAAGCCATACACCCATGTACTAGGTCATGTAACTCTCGAAATTCAACCTTTAAAAACCTACAAGGAACACACGGCCGTGTGTCACACACAGCTAAGACATGCACCCCTATCTTAGGTCGTGTAGACAAGAAATTTGCCAAAATCAAGCCATTTCCTTCACCAACCTCAAGCATGCACCTAAACACAATTTGCACATGTGGCCAAGGCATCAAAACATATCTAAACATGCATAAAATGACAAATTCAAGTGATCAAATTCCATTCAACCAATATGCCATATCGGCACCTGAAATGCAAACATACAAATTTACTTAAACATATACATGTACTTGACACATTTCATTCATCAACATATAATTTATTTCCATCTTAAAACTTATCACAAATCGACCTATATCACTTCAGTATAAACTAACCATTTTTTCCATACCATCCACACATTATGTAACATCCTAAAATTAGGGGTTTGACATTTTGCACTATTCTATGTGTTTGGCTTGCTAAGCTTGTCAATTGTGTGTGTTTGGGGGTCCTGGGAAGGCTCGGGGTCGAGCCTAGGCCTGGGTAAAATTTTACTTTTTGGGTACTTAAGGAGGAGAGCTAGTGGAAACAAGCCTTAAGAATAATTGTTGTGTCTGGATGTCACAAGTAGCAAGGTGGCCAAGTGGTTGGCGTCTCAGGGGAGCATAGAAGGGGGGAGAATGTTTGAATCCCATCTACTGCAACAAGGAGCTTTATTTTTGTGTCCAAGGTGGGAAGGTGGTGGAGTAGGTGTGGGACTCTACCAAGGAGAAGTTGAATTGGTCAAACGTGTAACACCTCAAACCCGGTATATACACCACGACCGAATCTGGCATGTTACGGGGAAAATCATGTTTGAGAGGATAGGTTCTCGTTTAAAAGTTTGATAAAAACTCTTTGCTATATTTTGTACTTGTAGAAAACTTGGGCATGATTGCTTTAAAAATCGATGGTGTATTTGAAAACCCGATAATTTTGAAAACTTAATCAGATATGTAAGTAAAACAAGTTTATCTCATTTAGAAATTCAAGTAATCCTTGTTGTTGCTTGAAAACAGTTTTGGCTTAATAAAAAATTGAATTCAAGTCTGGAAGACAATTGAGTTTCATTTATTTTGAATTACAGTGTGATACCCGATGGTAACGTTTAAAACATATCGCTTTGTAGTTTGGAAAACCTTATCTTTCCAAGTTTTACTCAATATTAACCCAATTATTTGTTAAGGCATATTTGAAATCAAATTTAAGCATATGAACAACCAAAGTAAAATTTAAAAAGGCCTTTTACAACCCAACAAAACCAAATGGAAATAAATAAAGTAAAGTACCAAGTTTTTTTTAAACCAGTGCAAATCCCATTTTATTCATGGCATGGGCACCTCGAGTCCACCCCGGTTCCATGTCCGCGATCTAAGTGCCACCTGAAAAGATAAGGGAGAAGGTGAGTCGCAAGACTCAGTGCATAAATACCCCTCCCGGTATATGCAACATACTAACACACATCATAACAAAGCAACACAATTAATGCACCCGATCCTAACCATCCGTAACACCTTTTCTACCCCGTGTGGTACCAAACCACTGGTGGTGCCAAACCACTGGTGACCCAAAGTCACGATATCCATCAATGTGGTGCCAAACCACTGGTGTCCCAAAGTCACAAACAATCCATCTGTGGGGCCAACCCACGTGTGATACCAAATCACTGGCGACGATCCCGTATCTCAAAAGTGGGGCCAACCCACGGTGGTGTTAAACCACAGGGACGAGTCGCTATGAGGTGCCAAACCTCTGGTGTCCCAAAGACACAAGTGTGATACCAAATCACTAGTGACCGCAGTCAAGAATCAAATGATGGGGCCAACCCATCGTGTGATACCAAATCACTGGCGTCAATCCCGTAAAATCAACTGTGAGGCCAACCCACTGTGGTGCTAAGCCACTGGGACGAGACGTGGAGGTGCCAAGCCTCTGGTGATCCAAAGTCACAATAATCAATCTGTGGTACCAAACCACTGGAGGTGCCAAACCTCTGGTGTCCCAAAGACACGGATATCATATTCCCCCTCCTCTCATATCACCCATACATGTCATACTGATGCAAATCATGCAAGTCATGCGAATCATGCTAAACAGGTTTCATAGTGTATCCCATAACACATGCATCATAAGTCATGATATCACATATCACTAACAAAGCTCGTAATGAAACGGACTTACTCGAATCCGCACATACCCCATTGGGTACCATATCAATCATCTTCTTGTTTTGGTCTTACAAAGGCAATCAGGTTTATTAAACATATTACTAAGTAAAAAGTGTGTTAGTTTACACATCTGTTAAAACACAAGCTTTAATCCAACGAACCGTTCTAAGACTCTCGATTACCTTGCTCCTATAATTGGCCAAACAGAAGATTAGCCACCTATACCATTCGGCCAAAATAGATAACTCAAGAGGGCTAACACTTAAACCCTTACCTTGCAAATGGTTTGGTTTCCTACCAAACCCCGAACCAAACAATGGTTCCTTTGACAATCGGCCACACCCTAATAAGAAAACAGATTAATCCTTTGAAACTTTGACTTAACGAAACTAGAAGGATAGACTAATAACATCAACTCTTACCACCACTTACCAAATGATCAACCAAAGATGACTGCTTCACTTGGTTGCCACCAAAATCCAAAGGCTCTATAAAGAAATCGGTTACCAAAATAAAAGGTTAACCCCTTTACAACAAACCAAAATCGGCACTTAACCAACCCAAAAACGATAAAGCACAAGAGAGGGGAGAAATGGCCATTCGGCCAAGCACTTACCTTCTTCTAAACCGATTGAAACAAGAGCCCAACAAGGTCAACACTCCTCTAATATTTAGCAATGAAGAAACTATTAGGAGAGAGGAAAGATTCGGCCAACACTTTAAACAAGAAAGAAAAGAGGATTCGCCAAGGAGTTTAACACACTTATGTTCGGTTTTGAGTGAAAAAGAGAAAGAAAGAAGGTGTGAAATAGGAAAGAAAGAAGGTGTGAAATGGGAATAGAGTTTCGGCAAGAGGGTATTGAGAGAAGAAAAAGAGAGTATGAGAGGAAGAGAGAAGCTAGTTTCGGCTCAACACAAATGAACAACAAGTAAAAGAAGTGGGAGGGTTCGGCCAAAGTGAATAAAATAGATGAAAGTTTGAAGGCTCAAGAGCATTCGGCTAACAAAGAAAACCCAAAGAAAACAAGCAACTTTCGGCAAGCTATAGGGGTTTGGTCTTTCGGTTTCAAAAAGTAAAGAAAATGAGAGAAAGCTCTCTTGAACATTCGGTGACAAAAGGAAGAACTTGGCTTACACAACCTGACCGAAAATGTACCAAAATGCAAAGTGCATTTCGGCACACTCCTCCACTTACCAACCAAAACCGTCCACTCCCCCCAAGATCTCTCCAACATGCGGCCACTACTCCTCAAACACTCACAACCACCCATTCAAATCACTTTGAATAAGTCTCCCTCCTAAATTCACTCTCCACCCACCATTCAAACATTTGACTTGGTCCATCCTCAACCACCTTGGCATCAAAATGGAAGCAAAAAGTGAGCATCCTGCAGCTTGAACACAGGACCTCCCCCCTACAAGTGGCGTCACACACACACAAGCTCTAAGTGGCGCCTAGCTTGCCACTCCACCAGCTCCTTTGTTCTGCTAACATTTACCAAATAAAACCTTTAAACCCCAGCTTCCTCAGTTCCTCTCACCTAAGCCTAAAAACTGAAATTTTTCCTACCACTCTGGCTTACACTAGGCTTACACCCAAGCCCTCAAAACATGAAAAACAACGACATAGCAAACCAAGCACATGCAAATAATACAACAAAAAAAATAGCCCCTATCCCGGGATATTACAAAACGGGTTTAAATGGATGGTGTAAAAGAGATAGAGGAGTAAGACTTGGTCAACCATTTCAAATGGTGGATGGAAAGTGAGTGGGAGAGGAAATCAAGGAGGAAATCGTGGGATTTGGTGGTGTGTTAGTGGTTGGCCGAAAATGGGAAGTGCATGGGAGAGAGATGTGTAATTCAGCTAGGAGGGCGTTGGGTGGCAAAATCGGCTTTGGTTAGGAAAATTAGAGAAAAGTCGAAACCTCTTAAGGTGTGTGTGCTGAAATTCTCTGAGAGTGTTAAGCATTTTTTGGGCATTTCTTTGGTTTTGTTACTTAAACATTTGGAGCCTTTTCTATTCATTTCTTTTCTTGCTAGTGTCGAATCCTTCAACCCTTTTTCTTCATATTTTCTCCTCATAGTGTGTAGAAGCCGAACCCTTAGAGGTTGACCACTCGTGCTTTTCTTTTCATCTTTTCTCTCCAACATTTGTCTCCTCTTCTCTTTTTTTAGCATAGCCAAAACTTTCCTTCTCCTTCACTATTTTCTATTTCTTTTTCCTTAAGCTGAATACTCCCCTTTCGTTCTAACCAAGTTGGGTTGTCTTCATATTTTCCTATAGCCGAATGCTAATAGCTACAAGTGGGGCGTCCTAGTGATCGTCGAATCCATCTTAGTTGTTCGAATCATCTATAATCACAAGCTACTAGTAATTATTTCACTCTTTTCTTTTCTTTTCAGTCTTATGCTGCTCATAACCAAAGTGGCTATTTCTCTTAATTCTAGATCTCGACTAATCCCCTCTCTTCTTCTTTCAACATGCCATAGCTGGATTTGTCTTTGTTCAGTTCTCTATTAATCGAGGTAGGGAATTTTCTCGTTGATTTTGTACGTTTATTCTCTTTTCATTCTCTTTGCTTTAATCGAACCTGTATCTCTGCCTAGGCCGATTGTGTTTAGGATCAATCAACTCTCTTCTCTGTTCGTTAAATATTAAAATTTTGTGAAGTCATGGTAAGAGTCGAAACCCCTTGTTAGACAACTGCCACTTCTCTTTGTGGTATGTTACTAATCGAGTTTTCTTCATGGAGGCAAGTGATAACCGGTCTAAGGGGGTGTCGATTAGAGAGCCTAAGGGGAGTGGACTCGTAGCCCTTCCAAGTTCAAACGGTGAAGGGTGTCAGCCGTTTGGGATTTCTCGTCGAGTTGTGGAAGGGAGTCGACATCGGTTTTGGATAGGCAGATCGTGGTGGTTCGCGCTAGTGAGGGTAAGTTTTAGTAAATCATTTGGGTAAATGTGGATTAGAGATCTCTCTTTTGTTAATTAATTGTGTGATGTGTTGACATAGGTGACAGCGAGCAGGAGTGTTTAGTTCTTCACATAATCAGGTGTGTAATCTCACACGTTTATTCACCTTTTCAATGTATAATTCTGTGTATTGGCTAAAAACCGAAATACCCTTAGTGGGTAAGATCACGAGGTATACTTAACGGGCAAGTTTAGAAACAACCAGGTGAGTAAATTTACAATTATACCCTTTGGGTAGATTTGGCATGACTATGTAATCTATTTATCTATGACATTGATACGTTCATACATGCATTAAATATTATGCCATAGCATATTGCATGGGATTGGGATAATTTTGATGATTGGGGAAGGGTATTTCGGTGGCTCTGCCACATATTTTGGTGACTCTATCACATTTTGTCTAGTGGCTATGCCACGTATATTTCGATAATTTAGTGGCTTTGCCACAATTTTCGGTGACGAGCAACGTGAATGCCATCGAGGTGTGTAGCGGATAGAGGGTTGATTGTAGAAATCCCCACAGGTGTGTTAGCCTGGATATGGGTGGTGTGTAGCAGATGGAACATTAGGCTAGACTAGGTTGCATTTCATGTATTATCTATTTTATCTTGCTAATAGGGCTAAGGCCCAATTTGTTTCTGTATAGGCTTCGAGCCATTTTACTTCTGTATGGGCTAAGGCTCAATTTGCTTCTGTGGGCTTGGGTCCAATTTTTCCGAATGGGGAATTATACACTGAGTTCTCGTAACTCGCCCCTCTACTTTAATTTTGCAAGTAATCCCCAGCATTGAGGATTTGGAGTTGAGGTAGACTCTGTGGTGGACATACATCGTTTCTTTAGTAATTCTCGTTTTCCTTTACCTTAAATTTTATTTTAAATTGGGTTTATGTTTTGTAATAAGGCCTTTGGTATTTTATTTGGTTTTAACTTTTAATTTGTTTTTGCTTATTATTAAATGTCCGATATGAGATTTTCCTAAAACCTTAATACCTGTTGGTTTTACCAAAATGTTAACGAACGATTTTTCCAAACTTTAATTGAATGAACACCAGGTTCTCTTGATCGTCGGAAACAGTTTTCAAAACATCACATGTTCGAAATTCACTGAAGATGATTTTTGTTAATAACAAGATTTTACCAATAATTCAAACTCGATTCTCCTAGTAAAAGCAGTTTTCAAATTAATTACAACTTTTCTAAAGTGGACATTGAGTTAAACATGTTTTTATAAACAAACACCTAAGCTCGATGTTTTAAAAAAGAATACGAACAATTTTCAAACATACAACTTCCTTAACAACCCTTCCATGTGACATGCCAGATCTGATCATATCGTCTAGGCCGGGTTTGGGGTGTTACACATTATAAAAACCAAACTATCATAATATAACAATCATCTAAATGGCACTAAACAACCAACTTATACATACCAAAATCAATATCTAAACATGTAAACAAACATCAAACACAAGTCCATTTATACATGTCATTATAACCTTTGCTAAAACATTAAGAACTACCAATATTATTGTTGGATAGTGTGGTAGATCTCTGACGAACTTCCAAATTGATCGAGCTTTCAATAAGCTGAAAAGTAAAGGAAAATTAGCAATGTAAGCAATGAATGCTTAATGAGCTCGTATAAATTGTAAACATAACATTCCATTTCAATAATGAACTTTATAAGGTGAACATAAACCTATACCAATTACACAAGCTTGACACAAGCCTATATATATCATCATCAATACACAAGTTAGTGCATATACTCATAATTCACTCGAAATATCATAAGGTAAGTCATATACATGAAAAAAGTCACTTGTAATTATCAATTTCATGAACATAAACATACTTTCATTGAACGTTACCTTTTTATTCCTTTTCATAGATTCATGACATATGTCCTTTGAATACTTACCGGTCCCTTCCTTTTCATACCCGTTGAATCAAATGAAATAACATCGAATAATGAAAATAATGTTTTCAGTACACCTTAATTGATATAATACATTGGCACGAAACCTGCTAGGCATAAGGTTTGATATAATACACTGGCATGAATCCTTCTAGGCACAAAACCCAAATATCACTGACACAAAGCCTTCTAAGAATGAGCTCAAATATCATCGGCACAAAGCCTGCTAGGCACAGTGCCCGAATATTACCGATACAAAGCCTGCAAGGCATGGAGCCCGAATATCACCGGCATAAAGCCTGTTAGGCACGAAGCCCGAATATCACCACGTTTCTATTTCTTAAAACATAGCTAAATGACACTCAAGTTTTAACCAATAATGAAATCGTATGAAATATTCAACACAATTAATAATAATCATATAACGAACTTACTTGGCTAAATTGTAGAAATATCAAAGTACATGAGTTTTTTGGTATTTTTCCATTCAATCTTGATCTAAATTAATAATTTCATTCAAGTTATTAATTTATATAGTAAAACAAGTTACTTTAAGCAATTTAGTCATTTTTGACATTTTTACAAAATTACCCTAATATTTTTATTTTATTCAATTTAGTCCCTGAGTTTGAAACATGAAAATTAACCATTTTTAATGCAAACCCATGACAAATGAATATTAATGGCATCCAATACAGCCCATTTTTCAACAATTTCACATCAAATCCTTGTATTTTTACTATTTCAACAATTTAATCCCTAATCGATAAATTCATCAAAAATCACTTAATAAAATACTTTTAAATAAAAAATAATATCTCCAATTCATCATTTAACATCTAAAACCACAATGTTCATAAATAAATACATTCAAAATATTTAACAGTTTCAAAATCGAAGGTACGAGCTAGCAGGACCTAGTTGCAACGATTTCAAAAACATAAAAAAATATAAGAAATAGATGAGAATTAAGCTCACATGAAAAATATGAAAGAACCGAAGCTTGAAGCTCTCCCAAATGGTGAATTCGGCCAAGGTTGAAGAAATGAATAAGAATTGAATTTCTTTTTGAATTAGTTTTACCTAATTTTAAACTATTTACAATTTTGCCATTAAATTACTTAATATTTTTATCTTTTTCTTTACTAATGCCGCCCCACCACACTAATTAAGGCCTAATTATCACATAGGTCCTTTATAAATTAATAATTAAGCCATTTGGTCACTAAATGCTTTAATTAACAAATTTTGCACCTTTTACAATTTAGTCCTTTTTATTTAATTAATTATTTAAACGTTAAAATTTATTAACGAAACTTTAATACCACCTTAATGACACTTAGGAAATATTTCTCGGTTTATAGAAATGAGGTCTTGATACCTTATTTTTTAAAACCACTTGACCTTAGGGTCATACCACTCGAACTTAATAAATCGCTTAAATAACATAAATTTTCAAATAAAAAACCTTTTTAAAATCACATTTGACTCATAAATATTAAATAATAATATTTACGAACTTACTCGTCAGATTTGGTGGCCCTGAAACCATTGTTTCTGACACCACAAAAAATCGAGCTGTTACATTTTTCATTCATTATGTACCTTATTTTGCATTAATAGACATTGGTTGGACCCGCTCATACGTAGCTAGTATTATTTCTATTAATCTGGGAATTCATGTTGAGACTACTTTTGGTGAGATTTTTGTGATTAGTCTATTTGGTCAATATGTGTGAATTAATAAAGTTTATATGAGGTATCAGCTAAAGATACAAGAAGTTATGTTTCCAGTTAATATGATGGAATAAATGTTCGGGGAGTGTTATCTGATACTTGGTATGCACTGGCTTGTGGAACATTGGGTCAGTTTGGATTATGCTTCTAAGAGAGTAACTCTGAGATCCAAGGATGATGGGAAGATTGTTATGGTTGGTGAGCATCGAGATTACCTCTCCAATGTAACCTCTACTCTAGTGGCTGAAAAGTTAGTCCAAAAAAGGTGTAAGGTGTTTCTGGCATATGTACATGAATCGAGTTTTGTGGAATCTTTTGTTGAGGATATCCGAACAACTATAGAATTTTTAGATGTCTTTCTTGAAGAATTACCAGGGTTAACAGCGGATAGGGAGGTTGAATCTGGTATTGATTCTTTGCCTGGAGCAGCTCTAGTGTCTATTTCCCCTACCATATGGCACTAAAGAAGCTTATGGGATTAAAAGTGTAGCTTCATGAACTTCTCAATTAAGGGATCATCTTGCCTAGTGTGTCTTCGTGAGAAGCACCATTTCATTTCATGAAAAAGAAAAATGGTATTATGAGGATGTATGTGGATTACCACCAGTTGAATAAATTGACTATAAAGAATAAGTACCCACTTCTTAGGATTGACGATTTGTTTGATCAGTTTTGTAGGGCATCGGTATTTTTAAAGATTAATCTTCATTCTGGGTATCATCAGTTAAAGGTGAAAGAGGTTGATGTGCATAAAACTACTTTTAGGACTCGTTATGGGTATTACAAGTTCATAGTCCTGGCATTTGGTTTGATGAGTGCTCCAATTGCATTTATGGATATCATGAATCGAGTTTTTTAGCCGTATTTGGATCAGCTCATCGTGGTTTTCATCGATGATATACCGGTATACTTGTAACACGTAGGTTTGTGCAAGTGTACACAGTCGTTATCAAGTAATAAGTAAGTATCGAGTTATCATCTCCACAAGGATTGTATTTGTGCTAAGTCACTTAATTTGTAAAATTATATTAACAATTTGGTAAATAAAAACACAATATGATTGAGAAGTGATGATTAAAATTAAGTATATAAACTAAATGCAATGATCCCTAATGCAAATTATCCTAAATATGCAAACTATATGAATGAAATAGATTTTAGCAAAAGTAAACACATTTTGCAACAATTATAACATAAATAAACTAGGACAATTACTTTAATTAAACTCAATTTATTATCAACATGCTTAAGAACATTCGAAAAATATTCCATCACAACTCGATCTTTCATGAGTTTGAAAACCACATTAGGTTATTTCAGAATCCTTTACTTAGTAAATACGCATTTTACTGATCCTTATTTACTAAGGGTTTCTTAGCATTTGTTTGAGGTAATAGGGACGTGTTAGGTTTGAAATAGTTTAATCACACAAATCTAAAAACTATGCAGATAATAGAGCTTGGTTAGAGTTGTTATGCAACCTGCAATTTAATTGGGTTAGGATCTAAATTGAGCATGCACATTTCAATTATGTGTCCACTAGTTGTCGTCTAGTTAGGATTGCTTAGCTAATTGAGGTTTATTTTAATCACGTATGAATGAAATAAAGACTTGATTTTAATTTAAAACATGGCCGATTGAGGCACAAACATTATAAGCATCAATCAAATAAATATTAATTAATCAAAGCAATCATCCTAGCTTAAATAAAATTCAGCTAACATTGTTGTAAACAAGAACAAAGAACACATAGCAAACATTTTAGATTAAATTAAAGAAAAGTAAGATTAAACCCAAATCAAAGTGGCTGTCACCCAAGACTTTGACTAACTAGGCTCTTTCGCTCTTTGCTTTGCTCCTTTACTGATGGCTCTCCAAGGTGGCCGACCAAAGGCTCTTTAAGAGGCTTAATTGCTAAAATCTCTATGAAGAGATGATGCTAGGCGTGGGGAATAGAAAATTCTTAGGAGAATTGAGGGAAAAGAGAGAATGATGAAGGATGAGGGATGATTGATGATTGATGAAGGAATGAGGGGGTCTTATTTATAGGTGAAGAGAGAGGGTAGTTTGCTAAAAATAGTAGGGTTTAATCTCTTCAAGTTTCTTCAATGAGTGGCCGGCCATGCTTAGTGGCTTTTGACTTGGATTTTGCTTGATTTTTAAGCAATTTAAAAGCCACGACAACTCAATACTGAGGCTCGGTCAAATGTAAATCTTAGGGCAAATCTCCAATTTCTACAACATCGCAAGAACCTTGTGTAATTGAACCAAAAGTGGTTTATGTGGACAACTGTAACATCCTGATAATTAGGGGTTATGCATCTTTACTTAATTGAATGATGTTGCATGCTTAAATATGTTTGAGTGTTGAACTTCATTAATTAAGTGAATGCTTAGTGAAACTTTTAATTTCTAATAATTAAGATGGAGCTAAGCATGTTAGGCTTTAAGAAATAATGACAAGAGGTTTTAAGCATAAGATGAGTAATTGGCAAGGTGGTTAGGATGCATGGATGAGTGCTTGAGGGAGAGGTTGAATCCCTAGCTAACAAATGGGAGGATTTTATTTTGTTTCCTTCCCTACAGTGTCGGCCAAGACTCTTCTAGAATGGATGAGCATCTTTTTAATTTTGGCTATTTGACCACATGGATAAGGTAAGCTTAAACTTATGGTATGGAATCATGAAAGTATGATAAGATGAGGGGGACAAAAGGCTTGAAGTAAGGGCTTTGTCTTGGGAACTTTTTCATGGTCATTTGACCATGAATCTAGTCGATTTTAGGGGCTAAAGGGGATGGTTAATGGTGATAGCAAATTAAGGGTTGATGGGGAAGAAACAAGGAGGAACAAGGGGGATAATGTTGGCATAGGTTGGCCGAATTTTTGCTTTGCCATTAGGGGGGAAAGTTGGCCAAAAAGTCTTGCATTTTTGTGCATCTTCTCTCATTTCTCCAAAAGTTTTCTCCTAGCCGAATTTGTTATTGAGTTTAGGTAAAAATTTCTCTTTGTTTTGGCTTCATTTTGACCATTTTGGTTAAAATACTTTTTATCTCAAATTGTGGTCTTCTTTAGTCATAAGCATCAAAAGATTGGAAAATATTTTTTTCTTCTTTTCTTTTTCCCTCATTGCCAAAACTACCAAAGTGCAAAGAACTATTTTCTTCTTCAATTTCTTCCTCTTGGCCGAATGTGCATAGGTCCCTAAACCTATCTCATTTCTTTTGGAATCACCTTCATCATCATCTTTTCCTCTTCTTCTTCTATTTCTCTCTTCTTTCAATTTCATTTTCTTACTTCTTCACTCTCAACCGAAACTATTTTCTACCAACATCAAAATCAACATACTTTCTTTCTATTTTGTCAAACAAATCACCTTTCTTTTTCATCTAAATCTTTCTTTTCTTTTATTGAAAATCGAAACCATTTTTGCCATAAATCACTATCTTTTTCTCTTTTTTTTTTTTTTTGTGCAAGCCGAATCATCATTTTATTCTTTTCTTTTTGTTCAAGGCCGAATATTCAAAGTGATCAAGTAAGGTTTTGTTAATTGTTTTCTTTATTCTTTTTACTATAGTTGATTTAAAAAACATAAATCCTCTTATTTTTCTCTCTTAGGCCGAATCCTTGGAAAGGATTTTTAAGGATCTTTGTTGAAGCCAACTTTTAAGAAGTGGTCTTTCGAAATCATCCAAAGTAAGGATTATTAATTTTGATCGTATCAATCCTTTTAGAATGGATCACTAATCAACTTTATTTTTAGGGGTGATTTAAGACTAACAAGATAGGTAAGAAAAGAGCAGTATGGAAGAGAGGAGGCACTGTTTTACCATCGAACTTCAAACGAAGGGCTGTATCGATGATAAGAGATTTTCCACCGGGTTGTGGACCCTCTGGTAACGAAGATCGATTATTTGAAGTAGTACGTACAACTGAACCACTTTACGTTAGTGGGATATCAGCGGGTTTTGATCCATCTAGCGGAGAAAAACCACAAATAACGGTTGTTCAAGAATCCGAGGGTAAGGATTTAGATCTTTCATCAATAAATATAGTTTTATTAGTAATAGTGTATACTAACCAAGTGTGACAATTAACTAGGTGTTGACGAGCGAGAGAGTATCGTTCTCACGGTCATAAGATGTGTAACCTTACAATAAAAACTCGTAGATCTATTTTTATATGTGATTTTATAACAATATGTTTGATAATGATTGTGGATAACATTCAGTGGTATACGATATTCAGGTATGTTTACCCCAAATATTCTATTAATTTTGCTATATGCATAATTGTGAGATAAGTATAATTTTGGGGTAAATGACATGAAAAATGAATAATATGTATGTGCATGGGCATATGGGTGAATTTGATAAAGGGGAAGTATTTTGGTGGTTTTACCACAATATCCGGTGACTTCGGTCACATATTTGAAATCCGGTGACTTCGGTCACATATGTGAATCTGGTGACTTCGGTCACATATTTGAAATCCGATGACTTCGGTCACAATTTTGTCGGGTGGCCTTGCCACAAAATTATAAGGGCGATGTGCATGTTGACTACAGCAACTGCCTTCGATGGTGTGTAGAGGATGGAGGGTCGATTTAGTAATCCCCACGGTGTGTTGGTTGGTACAGGTGGTGTGTAGCGGATGGATATTAGGTGGGCCGGGTTTGCATTTCATTACATGTACATATCCATGTGATTTAAATGATTATTATTTAATCTTCTATGAAAATGGGCTTTTGGGCTAAATATGAACTAAATGGGCCTATGGCCATATGTGTAATTAATGGGCTTTAAAGTTATGATCAAATGGGCTTTTTAAAGTATGTGTTACACATTGAGTTTATAACTCACCCCTTTTGTGGGATAACTTTTCATATGATTCGTAGTGCGATGGATCGGGTCAGCAAGTACTCCGTGGTGGCCAATGCTCATATCAAGTATTTTGAAGATTTTCCAATCTAAACTTATTAAATTTTATTACTTAGACTTTATTATGGGTTTGCTATTTTTGTAATAAGGCCACTATAAACTGTTTTTAATTTTTGTGTTTGGACTTTTATTTTGCCATGAACAAATATCTATTAAATAACTAAATGGTTTTTTGATAAATAATTTAAAAATGCTTTTGTCACTAATATATATATATGTTTTAAAGTAATTTCCTTAAATTTGGTTTTCTTTTAATTTATTAATTCCTTCTAAAAATAATATTTTAAAAGACATAAATTTACTTTACAATTTGATTTCAACCTAAAATATTAAGTCAATCTATTCTCTACAAAATCATCAAGTTTTTCTTAAATAAAACGAGAATTTGCTAAAGTTAGATTCGAGGAACATATCAAATCCGGTTAGGCTTTTTGGGCCGGGTTTGGGGTGTTTCAACTTGGTATCAGAGCCCAGTTTTAAACTCTCGGCCTTGGGTTTTGAAGCCCACAACGTTTTCAAAATATGGCCCAAATGACTTTCTGAAAGTTTTCTTAAGTTAAAATGGTTTTATAAGAGCATGGCACCCGAGTTCTCAGCCCAGATCCATCAGGTATGTATCTTTATAGATTAAGTGATATGAAAGTCTGATAAGCCTAAGGAAATTATACTTTAGAGACATGGACCCTAGGTGTTTGTGTACTACTACGGAAAAATCACTGAACATCTGCTTCATAAAACTTTCTTTTAATAAGAAGTGAAAAGACTCTAATACATAAGACTTTTTCGTAAAAACAGATAAGACGCGTAGTAGACATGAGTTCTAGGGGACGTGGTCGTCGTGGACGTGGAAGAGGAAGAATGGCTGTGTCAGAACCAGTTAGATCTGGTCAAGGTTCTGAGAATGAAGCTCCGCCACTGGCTATTGGGGTGGATTTTCAAGAGCAAAATAGAGGAGGTGACGCAGTATCACAAGCTGTGCTGCGAGTTTTGGAACGAGTAGCAGAAGCTAATCTTCGAAATGGGTCTCGAAAGTCGAGGTGAGAGACTAAGATCAAATAGAGCTGAGGTTTTTAGGGGAGTATCTGGAGTAGCTCCAAATGTAGCTGAATACTGGTTGGAGGCAGTCGAAAGGATTATGGACGATTTGGACTGCACTGCTGAAGAAAAATTGAAATGTGGTATTTCACTACTCCGTGATGAGGCCTACCAGTGGTGGCTCACTATCAAGGAAAGTACCCTTGTGGATCGATTGGATTGGGGGTATTTTAAAATTAAATTCGAAGGAAAATACATTGGAGCTAGCTACATCGACTCCCAGAGGAAGACATTTCTGAATCTAGTGCAAGGAAATAAGTCGATAGCTGAATATGAAGCAGAATTTTTGTGACTTAGTCGATATGCCAGAGGGATAGTAGCTACTGAATATGAACGGTGTGTCAGATTTGAAGATGGACTTAGAGATGAACTGCGAGTGATGATTGCTCCGTATCGGGAAAGAGACTTTGCAATCTTGGTGGAAAGGGCAAGAATAGCTGAAGAAGTTAAGCGGACTGAAAGACAGAACCGAGACAGAGGCCAGAATAAGAATAAGAGAAGCTTTGGGTCTTCAGGGTCATCCGGGAATTTTCAGAAGAAAATAAGAAATGAAGGACCGCGAGGTCAGCAGACTACTACGGGTGGACAACATCGTGCTTGTGCCCAATGTGGAAAGATGCACTCGGGAGAATGTTGGAAAAAGACCGGGGGATGTTTCAAGTGCGGATCTAAAGACCATATGATCAAGGATTGTCCAAAAAATTCAGAGAAAAATCGCTTGACAAGTCGTGGTGTTAATTAAGTCGCAGAGGTGGACAATGACCGATAAGGGCCGTGGTCCAAATGGAAGGGTAATGGTTACGGTAGAGGTCGCGAACTTGAGCAGAGGCGTGGTAGCTCGAGGCGAGACGGCCAGTGTCCGTATATCTGATTCGTCACAAAGAAGACGATGGCCTTTTGATGTTATCACTGCATGCGTTTCGATTTCAGGTTGCCTTTATTGCTTTGATAGATATAAGGTCAACTCACTCTTATATCGCTAGTGAAGTATCTGGGACTTTGCATGTGACTTCTGAGACTATACCTAGGAGATGATCTGTACTTAGTCCTTTAGGATGCAGTGAATTATAGACAAACTTTTAAGGAAGTGCCTTTAGAAGTTCAAGGAACGCAATTTTCGATCGATTTAATGGAGTTGCCATTGGAGAATTCGACCGATCTTAGGCATGGGCGGCTTGTGAAGTATCGTGCAAATGTGGATTGTCTTTGCAAAGTAAATGTCCTTAAGAACTCTTGATGACAAAGAAGTTGTAGTGATGGGTGAAAGACGGAACTACTTATCTAATGTAGTATCCGCTCTTAAGGCAGAAAAGATGGTTAGAAAGGGATGTGTGGCTTTTCTGATGTTGGTTAGTGCCTTGGAGGCTAAAGAGGCAATCATTGAAGAAGTCGGGGATGTGAATGAATTTGTAGATGTTTTTAGGAAGAACTTCCGGATTACCTCGGATCGTGAGGTAGAATTCGGATTAATTTATTGCACAGGACGGCGCCGGTTTCTATTACTCCATATAGAATGGCACCGAAGGAGTTAGTTGAGCTTAAGGCTCAGATTCAGGAGTTTCTTGATCGTGGATTTATCCGACCTAGTGTGTCTCCATGGGGAGCACCTGTCCTATTTGTGAAGAAGAAGGACGGATCAATGAGGATGTGTATAGACTACCGGCAGTTGAATAAGCTGACCATCAAGAACAAGTATCCTTTGCCAAGGATTGACGACTTGTTCGATCAGCTTAAGGGGGCTGCGGTATTCTCAAAGATTGATCTAAGGTCAGGGTATCATCAGCTTAAAGTGAAAGAAGTGGATATCCATAAGACAGCTTTCCAAACTAGATATGGGCATTATGAATTTCTGGTAATGCCATTCGGATTGACGAACGCCCCAGCTGCGTTTATGGATATGATGAACCGGATCATCCAACCCTACTTGGATCAGTTCATCGTGGTGTTCATAGATGACATCCTGGTGTATTCTAAGTCCAAAATGGAACATGATGAGCATCTCCAGATTGTGTTGCGAGTTTTAAGGGAGAAGAAACTTTATGCCAAATTCAGCAAGTGTGAATTTTGGCTGAAAGAGGTTGCATTTTTAGGTCATGTGGTGTCTGCAGAAGGGATAAGGGTAGATCCTCGGAAGATTGAGGCTGTGCTAGATTAGAAACCACCTAAGTTCGTAACTGAGGTTCGCAGTTTCTTGGGGTTAGCAGGCTATTACAGAAGATTCGTCGAATGATTCTCATCGATAGCTGTACCTTTAACGAAATTGCTGAGAAAGGAAGTACCTTTTGTGTGGGCTGATAAGCAACAAGAGAGTTTTGAGAAGCTCAAGAAGGTTTTGACTGAAGCTCCGATTTTGATTCAGCCTGAGGCAGGAAAGGATTTTGTCGTGTATTGTGACGCTTCTCACACGGGATTAGGATGTGTTCTGATGCAAGACGGGAAGGTAGTTGTATATGCATCTTGGCAGTTAAGACCTCACGAGGTTAATTACCCGACGCATGACTTAGAGTTGGCAGCAGTAGTCTTTGCTCTTAAAGTTTGGAGACATTATCTCTACGAGGAAAAGTCAGTGATATACACGGAACACAAGAGTCTGAAATATCTACTGACTCAGAAAGAACTGAATTTGAGGCAGCGAAGGTGGATAGAGTTGTTGAAAGACTACGACTGTTCTATTGAGTACCACCCGGGCAAGGCGAATGTGGTGGCAGACGCTTTAAGTCGAAAAGTGGTGTTAGATTTAAGGGAAATGTTTGCACATCTTAGTCTTTATGATGACAGAAGCTTGTTGGCAGAACTTCAAATTAGGCCGACATGGTTGAGTCAAGTGAAAGAGAGGCAATTGATAGACGATGATCAGAGTGCAAAACCTCGGCAGGTACAGAGTGGAGAATTGAAAGATTATGGTATTAACAGTGATGGGGTATTGTGTTTCAAAGGTAAAGTCTGTATGCCGAGGGATCAGGAATTGAGGCAAAAGATTCTTCAGGAGTCGCATAGTAGCCCTTATGCTATGCATCCTGGAGGAAGTAAGTTATACCGAGACTTGCGAGATCAATTTTGGTGGCCTGGACTTAAGCGGGAAGTTACAGAGTTTGTAGGAAAGTGCTTAACGTGTCAGCAAGTCAAGGCTGAACATCAAGTACCTTCGGGATTGCTTCAGCCGATAAAAATTCCACAGTAGAAGTGGGAGAGAATCACCATGGACTTTGTTAGTGGGCTTCCTCTTACGCCTACTAAGAAAGACTCTGTATGGGTGATAGTGGACCGATTGACGAAATCTGCACATTTTATCCCAGTTCGGGTTGATTACTCTTTGCAGAAATTGGTGAAGTTATATGTGGCTGAGATTGTGAGATTGCATGGAGTGCCGTTGTCGATTATTTCGGATAGGGATCCGAGGTTTACGTGTCGATTTTGGAAAGCATTGCATCAGGCTTTGGGCACCAGATTGGACTTCAGTACGGCATTTCATCCTCAGTCGGACGGTCAGTCTGAAAGAGTAATCCAAATCTTAGAAGATATGTTAAGGGGATGTGTAATAGATTTCAAGGGAAGTTGGGAAGAGTTCTTATCATTAGCAGAATTTGCGTACAACAACAGTTACCAAGCCAGTATTTGGATGGCACCATATGAAGCACTACATGGATAGAAGTGTCACACTCCTACGTGTTGGACAGAATTAGGGGAACGTCAGATTTTGGGTCCAGAAATAGTGGCTGAATCCGAAGAAAAGGTTAAGGTAATCCAGGCTCAGTTAAAGGAAGCATCTGGCAGGCAAAAGTCATACGCAGATCTAAAGCGAAAAGAAATAGAGTTTGCTGTGGGGGACCAAGTTTTCCTAAAAGTTTCACCTTGGAAAAAGGTAATGAGATTTGGTCACAAAGGGAAGCTAAGTCCCAGGTTCATTGGACCTTATCGGGTTTTGAAGCGGGTCGGATCTGTGGCATATCAGTTAGAATTACCTTCGGAGTTGAAGCAAATGCACGATGTGTTCCATGTTTCAATGTTACGCCATTACCGGTCGGATCCATCTCATGTAGTGCCAGTTGAGGATGTGGAATTAAGACCAGATTTGTCTTATGAAGAGGAGCCAATTCAAATTCTGAAGCGTGATGTAAAGGTTTTACGGAGAAAGTCAGTTCCTCTAGTCAAAGTGTTATGGCGTAATCATGGATCAGAAGAAGCTTCATGGGAACCGGAGGAAGCGATGCGACAACAATACCCTCACTTGTTCCAGCCAGGTAATTTCGAGGACGAAATTATTTTAAGGGGGTAGAAATGTAACATCCTGATAATTAGGGGTTATGCATCTTTACTTAATTGAATGATGTTGCATGCTTAAATATGTTTGAGTGTATTTTGGAAGTTATTTTGAACTTCATTAATTAAGTGAATGCTTAGTGAAACTTTTAATTTCTAATAATTAAGATGGAGCTAAGCATGTTAGGCTTTAAGAAATAATGACAAGAGGTTTTAAGCATAAGATGAGTAATTGGCAAGGTGGTTAGGATGCATGGATGAGTGCTTGAAGGAGAGGTTGAATCCCTAGCTAACAAATGAGAGGATTTTATTTTGTTTCCTTCCTATAGTGTCGGCCAAGACTCTTCTAGAATGGATGAGCATCTTTTTAATTTTGGCTATTTGACCACATGGATAAGGTAAGCTTAAACTTATGGTATGGAATCATGAAAGGATGATAAGATGAGGGGACAAAAGGCTTGAAGTAAGGGCTTTGTCTTGAAACATTTTCATGGTCATTTGACCATGAATCTAGTCGATTTAGGGGCTAAAGGGATGGTTAATGGTGATAGCAAATTAAGGGTTGATGGGGAAGAAACAAGGAGGAAAAAGGGGGATAATGTTGGCATAGGTTGACCGAATTTTTGCTTTGCCATTAGGGGGGAAAGTTGGCCAAAAAGTCTTTCATTTTTGTGCATCTTCTCTCATTTCTCCAAAAGTTTTCTCCTAGCCGAATTTGTTATTGAGTTTAGGTAAAAATTTCTCTTTGTTTTGGCTTCATTTTGACCATTTTGGTTAAAATACTTTTTCTCTCAAATTGTGGTCTTCTTTAGTCATAAGCATCAAAAGATTGGAAAATATTTTTTTCTTCTTTTCTTTTTCCCTCATTGCCGAAACTACCAAAGTGCAAAGAACTATTTTCTTCTTCAATTTCTTCCTCTTGGCCGAATGTGCATAGGTCCCTAAACCTATCTCATTTCTTTTGGAATCACCTTCATCATCATCTTTTCTTCTTCTTCTATTTCTCTCTTCTTTCAATTTCATTTTCTTTCTTCTTCACTCTCAACCGAAACTATTTTCTACCAACATCAAAATCAACATACTTTCCTTCTCTTTTGTCAAACAAATCACCTTTCTTTTTCATCTAAATCTTTTTTTTCTTTTATTGAAAACCGAAACCATTTTAGCCATAAATCACTATCTTTTTCTTTTTTTTTTTTTTTTTGTGCAAGCCGAATCATCATTTTATTCTTTTCTTTTTGTTCAAGGCCGAATATTCAAAGTGATCAAGTAAGGTTTTGTCAATTGTTTTCTTTATTCTTTTTACTATAGTTGATTTAGAAAACATAAATCCTCTTATTTTTCTCTCTTAGGCGAATCCTTGGAAAGGATTTTTAAGGATCTTTGTTGAAGCCAACTTTTAAGAAGTGGTCTTTCGAAATCATCCATGGTAAGGATTATTAATTTCGATCGTATCAATCCTTTTAGAATGGATCACTAATCAACTTTATTTTTAGGGGTGATTTAAGACTAACAAGATAGGTAAGAAAAGAGCAGTATGGAGTGTTTGGAAGAGAGGAGGCACTGTTTTACCATCGAACTTCAAACGAAGGGCTGTATCGGCGATAAGAGATTTTCCACGGGGTTGTGGACCCTCTGCTAACGAAGATCGGATATTTGAAGTAGTACGTACAATCGAACCACTTTACGTTGGTGGGATATCAGCGGGTTTTGATCCATCTAGCGGAGAAAAACCACAAATAACGGTTGTTCGAGAATCCAAGGGTAAGGATTTAGATCTTTCGTCAATAAATATAGTTTTATTAGTAATAGTATGTACTAACCAAGTGTGACAATTAACTTGGTGTTGACGAGCGAGAGAGTATCGTTCTCACGGTCATAAGGTGTGTAACCTTACAATAAAAACTCATAGATCTATTTTTATATGTGATTTTATAACAATATGTTTGATAATGATTATGGATACCATTCAGTGGTATACGATATTCAGGTATGTTTACCCCAAATATTCTGTTAATTTTGCTATATGCATAATTGTGAGATAAGTATGATTTTGGGGTAAATGACATGAAAAATGAATAATATGTATGTGCATGGGCATATGGGTGAATTTGATAAAGGGAAGTATTTTGGTGGTTTTACCACAATATCCGTGACTTCGGTCACATATTTGAAATCCGGTGACTTGGTCACATATGTGAATCTTGTGACTTGGTCACATATTTGAAATCCGTGACTTGGTCACAATTTTGTCTGGTGGCCTTGCCACAAAATTATAAGGCGATGTGCATGTTGACTGCAAAGAATCGCCTTCGATGGTGTGTAGCGGATGGAGGGTCGATTTAGTAATCCCCATGGTGTGTTGGTTGGTAATGGGTGGTGTGTGGCGGTGGATATTAGGTGGGCGGGTTTGCATTTCATTACATGTACATATCCATGTGATTTAAATGATTATTATTTAATCTGCTATGAAAATGGGCTTTTGGGCTAAATATGAACTAAATGGGCCTATGGCCATATGTGTAATGGGCTTTAAAGTTATGATCAAATGGGCTTTTTAAAGTATGTGTTACACATTGAGTTTATAACTCACCCCTTTTGTGGGATAACTTTTCGGATGATTCAGTAGTGCGATGGATCGAATTGACAAGTACTCCGTGGTGGCCAATGCTCATATCAAGTATTTTGAAGATTTTCCAATTTAAACTTATAAAATTTTATTACTTAGACTTTATTATGGGTTTGCTATTTTTGTAATAAGGCCACTATAAACCTGCTTTTTAATTTTTGTGTTTGGACTTTTATTTTGCCATGAACAAATATCTATTAAATAACTAAATGGTTTTCGATAAATAATTTAAAAATGTTTTTGTCACTAATATATATATGTTTTAAAGTAATTTCCTTAAATTTCGCTTTTCTTTTAATTTATTAATTCCTTCTAAAAATAATGTTTTAAAAGACATAAATTTACTTTACAATTTGATTTCAACCTAAAATATTAAGTCAATCTGCTTTTCTACAAAATCATCAAATTTTTCTTAAATAAAACGAGAATTTGCTAAAGTTAGATTCGAGGAACATATCAAATTCGGTTAGGCTTTTTGGGCCGGGTTTGGGGTGTTTCAACAGCAATGTGTAGCTAATTTTGGGTTGGCTTGGTCTTCAATTTGGATAGTTTTTGTAATCCAACAAATCTATCAGACCTGTCCAAAATAAATCAAAAAGTTGAAGGACAAAAGAATAAAATTTATCCAATTTAAATAATTGATTACAACCCAAATTAATAATGAAATATTTTAAAATGAATTATTAAATATAATTTTATGTTTTATTATTTAATTTAATCATGCATGGCCCATTTTATCTCTTAAAAATAAAATATGTTCAAAAAATCTAAAATAAGCCATTTTATGCATAAAAACTATATAATAAAGCATAAAATCACATTTTAATAATTTCTATGTCCTAATTTCATATTTTCACATATTTCAATAATTTATTAAACAATTACTTAGTTTTAACAACGAATTTAAGTAAAAGGTGATAAACTACATAGGAAAAATCCTATATATTTTTTAGTTTACACATCCCCAAACTTAAATCATTGCTCATCTCGAGCAATGTTTATGCACAACAAAAGGTCTTGCTAAGGCAAAATTGTAACAGCTCGATTTTTGGTCTAGCAGGAATAGTGGTTTTGGGACCACAAATCCGACTTAGTAAAATTATTTTTATTATATTTTTATGGTCTACAGTTTTATAAAATGATTTCGTGAAAATCTCATTCGAAAAAATTGACGTTTGGGCACTCAATTTAGTTAAAGGGACTAAATTGCAATAAGTGCAAAACTTGAGTTCTATATGTTAGAAGTGTCCAATTGCTATGAGATTTTAAATTGGAAGTCCTTAGTGGTAATTAGCCCATTATGCTTTAGTATGGACAAAAAATGGACATGGAGGAAGAGAATTTTTATGTTTTAAGTTAGGGGTATTTTAGTCATTTGGTAAATAAAGCCAAAATAAGTAAAATAAAAGTGTCCATCTTCTCCAAATTTCATCCCCATGGCTGAATATTGCTAGATGAACCATAGCTAGGGTTTGTCAAGTTTCCAAGCTCGATTGTAAGTCCGTTCTAGCCCCGTTTTTAATGATTTTTATGTTTTTAAGATCCTTGTAACCTAATCTAGCTATTTCAAGGACTCATTTGAAAAAAAATCAAAGCCTAAAATTTTAACCACGTATATTTGTGTATTTTGATGTTTAATGGTAGATTATGCAAGTTTGATGTTGGATAAACAACTTTTACTAAGTGATTTTTGATGAAAATGCTTAAAAGAGACCTATTTGTAAAACTTATAAAATGAGTAGTAAGAGTGTGATTTAATGAAGAATGTGGGCTTTTATGAGCATAAAAATAGTTTGGCTAGGCTTGTGTTTTAAAGAAATTAAACATATTTCATTTTACGAGCCTAGGGACTAAAATGTAAAAAGTTGAAAAGTTAGGGAAAAAATTTAATTTTTCCATAATGTGATTTTCAGGCTGAATTGAATAATGTGAGTATTAAATGAGCTTCATTTGCTATTATAGATCAATAAAAATGAAGTTCAGACCTAGATAGGGAAAAATAAAGTGTTTGACAATTAGGTCCATTTTTAATATTTTTCTACCTAGGTAAGTTCGTATGTAAATAATGCAATGCCATATTCGTATTTTAAATTTTTAATATTGCAGAAATGCATGATTGATTCTGTGAATATATTTGACGAAGTTCCGACAAGAGAGAAATCTCGATTGAACCTTAGGAATAAATTTGGATACAAGTGACATGTCACTAAGAACCCATGTGCTTATGTGATTTATGTGTCCTGGGTGCTGGTCATGTACGCCCTATCGACGGTTGGGTATATCGGCATATGTTGCGGATACCTGATAGCTTGTGTGCACAACACCGCGTAGCTATGTCTGGACTGATAGCTTGTGTGAGCAGGCCCAAGGATAGCTCGAGAGCGAGCTTATATGTGTTATGAGATTTGTGGTAGCATTGGCTACATATGTGGCACTTATGTGCAAAGTTTTCCGTGTATTCGATAGAATTTCAAATGGTTCAATAGGCATGTCAAAGACAAGAAAGTATGTGATTATGTTACGAGTTGGTACAGGTATGTACGAAAAACACAAAAAGAAATGAATTTGGTATATGATGAACTATTGGTAAGAATGTGATTGAGTATGTTATGTTCATGAGGTTTTAATGACATTTAGGTTAATGAATGTATGTTACTTATATGGCAATTGTATGGTTAATGCTGTTATTATTTGCATATGAACTTACTAAGCTATATAGCTTACTCCCTTTTCTTTCCCTTGTAGTGTCACCAAGCTAGCTCAGGATTGGAGATCTTTGGAGATCTATTCACACTATCAATTATTATTTTGGTACCAATGAATTCAATATTTTGAGATATGGCATGTATAGGGGACTTGGTCATTTTGTTATGTGTCATAATTGATTTGGACAAATGTGTTGGCTTATATTGGTTGAAAGCTCATTTTGTATAAGGCCATTGGAAATTGGCTATTATTGGTTAAATATATTCATATGATAATGCCTTTCATGGTTGTGGGAATCTACTTGATTTGAGTTGATAAGTAAGTGATGTTTGTGTATGATAGAAGGTAGCATATAAATGATGTATTGTTATCTTGGTTGTGGCTAATTTGGTTGTATGTATATGTTTGGTTTGGTGCTATGTCATGTTGTGTAGGTGTGTAAATTAAATAGTGGCAAAAAGGCTTGGTAAATAGGCTTATTTTTGTCCACACCGATAGACACACGGCTTGCCCCATGGGCATGTGTTCCGACCGTGTGTCCCGTGCACCTTAATTTTGAGAAACAGAATGTCCAGAATATAACACATGGGCAGAGACACGAGCGTGTGTCTTGGTCGTGTGTGCTACACGGCCTTGGACACGAGCGTGTGTCTCGGCCGTGTGAAGTCTACACCTATTTTATGAAAAATTATGAAAATTAAATCGATCACACAGCCTAGCGCACGGGCGTGTGGCACGGACGTGTGGCACAAGTCAGAGAGCACTCTATTTTGAACACGACCTATAGCATAGGCATGTGAGACCTGTAACATGAAAATTTTTCTAAGTTTTGTAAAATTCTCAAAAGCTCTCGGTTTAGTCCCGAACCATTTCCAAAGCATGTATTGAGTCTCGTAAGCTCGTTTTAGGGATGATATGAATGCATATGAAAAGTTTTAAATATGAATGGAAATTTATGACTCAAAAATGTATGCTTGCTTGTGTTTATGTCCAGTAATGCCTCGTACCTTGTTCTGGCATTGAATATGGGTTAGGGGTGTTACATTTAGTGGTATTAGAGTTGCAATTTTGTCGATTCTTGGACTAACGTAGCGTGTGTGGAAGTCGAGCTATACATGCCATAAATAAATTGTGATAGTGTGATGACTCCTGACAATTTTTAAATGTGTTTTCATATAGCAAATGGATCCCAATCGAGCTGAAGCTGATGACTTAGAAAGTAATGGGCCGGCTCCCACTCAAGGGGCAGCGTCGTCTGAAAGTAGACCTCTCACGGTTAGTTAGGGAAAAGGAGAAGGGGCTAAAGAAGCTTTCCTCCACATGATGAATGAGTGCTATACGGAGTTTGTTTGAACAAATCTGAATGCTCAACCCCTTCCACCCCCACCTATTCCTCATCCGGTTCCTGTAGCTCCACAATGTATGGAATTTGTAAGAGTGAAAAAGCCCCCAGTTGATAGGATTCGAAAGCATGGGGCTGAAGATTTTAGAGAAAATGTTGACGATGATCTCGAGAGGGCAGAATTTTGGCTTGAGGATTCTATCAGGGTATTCGATGAACTGTCTTGTATACAGGATGAATGTCTGAAATATGCTGTATCACTTATAAGAGATTCATCATATCAGTGGTGGAAAACCCTTGTGTTAGTAGTACCGGGAGAGAGGGTTAATTGGGAATTCTTCTGAGATGAATTTAGGAAGAAGGATATCAGCCAACGGTTCATTGATCACAAACGTAAAGAATTTTTAGAGCTGAAACATGGCGAATGCCTGTAACCGAGTTTGAGCGAGAGTTTTTAGGCTCAGTAAGTATGCTCAGGAGTGTGTTTCCTCCGAGGCTATCATGTGCAAAAGGTCCGAAGATGGGTTGAATATGGACATCTGATTGTTAGTTGGAGTTCTTGAGCTGAAAGAATTTGTGGTGATATTCGACCGAGCTTGTAAAGTTGAAGAATTAAGCAAGGAAAAGAGAAAGGCTGAGTCTGAGGCTAGAGATGCAAGGAAAAGGCCAATGAGTAAGTCATTTCAATCTCAGTCTAAGAAATCGAGAGATTTGTATGCTCGATTGAGTGCTTTAGCTGGGTATCCCAACAGAGATCGTGGAAAGCAATACTTTGATTCTAAAGCCCAAACTACATCAGTAGTGAGTATTGGTAACGCTAAGTCTAGTAGGCCTGAATGCCTACGCTGTGGAAGATGACACCCCGGTGAATGTAGAATGTACGACTGGGCTTGTTTTAAGTGTGGCTTTCATGACCACTTTGTTAAAGATTGCCCAAAGATGGTTGAAAATGATCAGTTTCAGACTGCAAGATCGGGCAACACTACCTCTAAAGGGAGACCACCAAGGAACACGTGAAATGGAGTTAGTAGTAAAGGTGTGACAAAAGATACAGCTGTAAGATCTATAGCCAGGGCACCTGCTAGAGCCTATGCTATCTGTGCTCGCGAAGAAGCGCCATCTCCCGATGTTATCACTAGTACTTTTTCTCTCTATAATACTAATGTAGTTGCATTGATTGATCTCGGATCGACTCATTCTTATGTTTGCATGAAATTGGTAGCTAGTAAGAACTTGCCTGTTGAGTTTATTGAATTTGTGATTAAAGTGTCAAACCCCTTAGGCAAATATGTGCTAGTTGATAAAGTTTGCAAGAATTGTCCATTGATGATTCGAGGTCATTGTTTTTCGGCTGACCTAATGTTGTTGCCATTTGATAAATTTGATGTCATTTTGTGTATGAATTGGTTGATACTGCATGATGTTGTAGTTAATTGTAGACTAAAAATTATTGAATTGAAATGTGAGAATGGTGAAATTCTTTGAATTGATTCAGATGAGTCGAGTGAGTTACTTGTTGTGATTTCTTTAATGACTTCCCAAAGATATGTGAGAAAGGGTTGTAAAGCTTATCTATCTTATGTGTTGAATACAAAAGTGTCTAAATTGAAAATTGAATCAATGCTAGTAGTTAGTGAATATCCAGATGTTTTTCCTGAAAAGTTGCCTAGGTTGCCACTGATTGGAAAAGTTGAGTTTGGTATTGATTTAGTATTAGGGACTTCACCGATATCGATAGCCCTATATAGAATGTATCCAACTGAGTTAAAAGAATTGAAAGCTCAGTTACAAGAATTAATAGATAAGGGATTTGCAAGACCAAGTTTTTCACCATAGGGTGCACCGGTGTTATTTGTCAAGAAGAAAGATGGATCCATGAGACTTTGTATCAATTACCGATAGCTCAACAAGGTGACTGTAAAGAACAAGTATCATTTGCTAAGAATTGATGACTTGTTTGATTAGTTAAAAGGGGCAACAATATTTTCGAAGATTGATTTGAGGTTAGGCTACTACCAGTTGAGAGTTAAAGAGTCAGACATGCCAAAAACTGCTTTCAGAACAAGGTATGGGCACTATGAATTTCTTGTCATGCCTTTCAGACTAACTAATGCTCCTACTATTTTTATGGACTTGATGAATTGAATTCTATGTCCGTATTTGGATAAGTTTGTGGTTGTGTTCATCGATGACATCCTGATTTATTCTAGATACGAGTTTGAGCATGAGCATTTAAGAACTGTATTGCAAACTTTGAGAGATAAGAAATTATTTGCTTAATTTAGTAAAAGTGAGTTTTGGCTCCTAAAAGTCAGATTCTTGGGACGTATTTTCTCTAGAGACGGTATTCGGGTTGATCCGGATAAGATATCGTCAATTATTGATTGGAAACCGTCGAAGAATGTATCAGAGGTTAGAAGCTTTCTGGGCTTAGCTATGATTTTCGATGATTGCTGCTCCTATGGATAAGCTACTGGAAAAAGACGTTAAGTTTGAATGGTTCGAAAAATGTCAGCAAAGTTTTGAGAAGTTGAAAGCATTGTTGACCGAGGTGCCAGTTTTAGTGCAACCTGAACCGAGAAAGAAGTTTGTGATTTATAGCGATGCATCACTAAATGGATTAGGATGTGTGTTGATGCAAGAGGGCAAAGTGATAGCTTATGCCTCAAGACATTTGAAATCGCATGCGAAGAATTATCCGACGCACGATTTGGAATTGGCCGCCATTATTTTTGCTTTGAAAATTTGGCGTCATCATTTGTACGGTGAGAAGTGCCACATCTATACTGATCATAAAAGGTTAAAGTATTTGATGACTAAAAAAGATTTGAATTTGCAGCAACAGAGATAGCTCGAGCTACTAAAAGATTATGAGCTAGTGATTGACTACCATCCCGGAAAGGCGAATATAGTCACAGATGCTTTGAGCAGAAAGTCCTTATTTTCTTTGAGAGATATGAGTAAGAGATTGAATTTGTCTAATGATGGTTCAATTTTGGCTTAGTTGAGAGCTAGACCGGTGTTTCTTCAGTAAATTTATGAAGCTCAGAAAAGTGATAGTGAGTTACAAGCAAAAAGAGCTTTGTGCGAGTCGAGTAGTGATTCAGACTTTCAGATTAGTTCTGATGATTGCTTAATGTTCCGAGATAGAATATGTGTATCGAAAAATGATGAGATTATTTAAAAGATTCTTTATGAACCACATAATGGTTGTTTATCTGTTTATTCGGGAAGTACCAAGATGTATAATGATTTGAAGAAACTATATTGGTGGTCAGGTATGAAACGAGATATCTCTGAATTTGTATCAAAATGTTTGATTTGTCAGCAAGTGAAAGCTGAACACCAAGTATCTTCAGATTTACTTCAGCCAGTGATGGTACCCGAGTGAAAATGGGATAGAATTACGATGGACTTCGTGACGGGTTTACCTTTGACTCCGAAAAAGAAAGATGTCATTTGGGTCATTGTTGATATATTGACGAAATTGGTTTATTTTATTCCGATACGTACGGATTATTCACTTGATAAATTAGCTAAATTGTATATTGCTGAGATTTTGAGATTACACGGAGTACCTATTTCTATTATTTCGGATAGAGATCTGTGGTTTACTTCGCGTTTTTGGAAAAAGTTGCAAGAAGCTTTCGGTACAAAGTTAAATTTTAGCACAACATTTCATCCGCAATCCGACGGTCAATTTGATTAGGATGATTCAAGTACTCGAACATATGCTTTGCTATTGTGTATTAGAGTTCGAAGGTAGTTGGGAAAAATATCTACCTTCAGTCGAATTTGCTTTTAACAATAGTTTTCAGTCGAGTATAAAGATGGCACCGTATGAGGCATTGTACAGCCGCAAGTGTTTGGACCGAGCTTAGTGAGAAACAGATACATGGGGTCGAATTGGTTTGAGAGACCGAAGAGAAAGTGAAAGTAATTCGTGACTGTTTGAAGGTAGCTTTAGATCGATAGAAGTCGTATACAGATTTTAAGAGAAAAGAGATTGAGTTTCAAGTTGGTTATAAAGTATTTCTAAAAGTATCCCCGTGGAAGAAAATTTTGAGATTTGGTCACAAAGGTAAGTTGAGTCCGCGTTTCATTGGGTCGTATGAGGTTATTGAGAGAATAGGGCCAGTGGCATATCGAGTAGCTTTTCTGACAGAGTTGAAATGATTCACAATGTAATTCATGTGTCGGTGTTGTGACGTTATCGATTAGACCCTTCACATGTGATTTCTTCGATAGAGGTTGAGATTTGACCCGATATGACTTATGGTGAAGAACCGATCAAGAATTTGGCTCGGTAAGTTAAACAGTTGAGAAATAAAAACATAGCCCTCGTTAAAGTTTTGTGGCAACGACACAGAGTCGAAGAGGCTATGTGGGAACCTGAGGAAGCTATGCGAAAACAATACCCAAACCTATTTTCTGGTAATATTTTCGAGGACGAAAATCCCTAAGGGAGGAAGAGTTGTAACAGCCTGATTCTGGGTCTAGTTGGAACAGTGGTTTCGGGACCACAAATCTGACGTAGTAAAATTATTTTTATTATATTTCTATGGTCTACAGTTTTATGAAATTATTTCATGAAAATCTCGTTCGAAATTTTTGATGTTTGGGCACTCAATTTAGTTAAAGGGACTAAATTACAATAAGTGCAAAACTTGAGTTCTATATGTTAGAAGTGTCCAATTGCTATGAGATTTTAAATTTGAGGTCCTTAGTGGTAATTAGCCTATTATGCTTTGGTATGGACAAAAATGGACATGGAGTAAGAGAATTTTTATGTTTTAAGTTAGGGGCATTTTAGTCATTTGGTAAGTAAAGCCAAAATAAGTAAAATAAAGTCCATCTTCTCAAAATTTCATCCCCATGATCGAATATTGCAAGAGAAACAATAGCTAGGGTTTGTCAAGTTTCCAAGCTCAATTGTAAGTTCGTTCTAGCCCCGTTTTTAATGATTTTTATATTTTTGAGATCCTTGTAACCTAATCTAGCTATTTCAAGGACTAATTTGATAGAAAATCAAAGTATAAGAATTTTCACATGTTGGATATTTGTGTATTTTGATGTTTAATGGTAGATTATGCAAGTTTGTTGTTGGATAAACAACATTTACTAAGTATTTTTGATGAAAATGCTTAAAAGGGACCTATTTGTAAAAGTTATAAAATGAGTAGTAAGAGTGTGATTTAATGAATAGTGTGGGCTGGTATGAGCATAAAAATAGTTCGGCTAGGCTTATGTATTAAAGAATTGAACATATTTCATTTTACGAGCCTAGGGACTAAAATGTAAAAAGTTGAAAAGTTGGGGGCAAAAAATAATTTTGTGATAATGTGATTTTTGGGCTGTTTTGAATAATGTGAGTATTAAATGAGCTGAATTTGCTATTGTAGCTCAAGAAAAATGAAGTGCGAGGTCTATTTTCACCATTTTCACCATTTTTGTACCGAGGTAAATTCGTATGTAAATAATTCAATGTTATATTTGTATTTTAATGTTTTGATGTTGGATGAAATGCATGATTGATTCTGTGAGTATATTCGACGAAGTTTTGGCAAGAGAGGAACCTCAGGAATAGATTAGGATACAAGGGACATGTCACTAGGAACCCATGTGATTATGTGATTTATGTGTCCCGGGTGCTGGTCCTGTACGTCCTACTGGTGGCTAAGTATACAGGCATATGTTGCGGATATGTGACAGCTTGTTTGAGTAGCATCGCATAGCTACGTCTTGACTGACAGCTTGTGTGAGCATGCCCAAGGATAGCTCGAGAGCGAGCTTATATGTGTTATGAGATTTTTGGTAGCATTGGCTACATATGTGGCACTTATGTGCAAAGTTTTCTGTGTATCTGATAGTATTTGAAGTGGTTCAATGAGTATGTCAAAGATGAGAAAGTATGTGGTTATGTTACGAGTTGGTACAGGTATGTACGAAAAACTCAAAGGAAATGAATTCGGTATATGATGAACTATTGGTAAAAATGTGATTGAGTATGTTATGTTAATGAGGTTTTAATGACATTTAGGTTGATGTACGTATGTTACTTATATGGCAATTGTATGGTTAATGCTGTTTATTATTTGCATATAAACTTACTAAGCTATATAGCTTACTCCTTTTTCTTTCCCTTGTCTTATAGTGTCACCAGGCTAGCTCGGGATTAGAGATCGTCAGAGATCCATTCACACTATCAAATATTATTTTGGTACCAATGAATTCAATTTAGTTATGGCATGTATAGGGGACTTGTGTGTCATAATTGATTTGGCCAAATGTGTTGGCTTATATTGGTTGAAAGCTCATTTTGTATAAGGTCATTGGAAATTGGCTATTATTGATTAAATATATCCATATGATAATCCCTTTCATGGATGTGGGAATCTACTTGATTTGATTTGATAAGTAAGTGATGCTTGTGTATGATAGAAGGTAGCATGTAAATGATGTTTTGTTGTCTTGGTTATGGTTGATTTGGTTGTATGTATATGTTTGGTTTGGTGATATGTCATATTGTGTAGGTGTGTACATTAAAGAGTGGAAAAAAGGCTTGGTAAATTGCCTTATTTTTGTCCACATGGGTAGACACACGGGCATGTGTCTAGGCCGTGCATGGGCATGTGTCCCGACCGTGTGTCCCTTGCACCTTAATTTTGAGAAAGAGAATGTCCAGAATATAGCACATGGGCTGAGGCACGGGCGTGTGTCTCGGTCGTGTGAAGTCTGCACCTATGTTATGAAAAATTATGAAAATGAAATTGACCACACGGCCTAGCACTCGGGCGTGTGGCATGGCCGTGTGACACAAGTCAGAGAGCACCCTATTTTGAACACGACCTGTAGCACAGGCGTGTCTAAGGGTCACACGGGCTTGTCCCTTGGACCACACGAGCGTGTGAGCCCTCTAATATGAAAAATTTTCTAAGTTTTGTAAAATTTTCAAAAGTTCTCAGTTTAGTTCCAAACCACTTCCAAAGCATGTATTGAGTCTCATAGGCTTGTTTTAGGGACGGTATGAATGCGTATGAAATGTTTTAAATTTGAATGGAAATTTATGACTCGAAAATGTATGTTTGCTTGTGTTTGTGTCTGATAATGCCTCGTACCTTGTTTTAGCGTTGAATATGGGTAAGGGGTGTTACAAAAATTACTAACTGTGTAAGCAACATGGATCTTTGTCCCATAATCATGCATTAATAACTTCATGTTCGTCGATATTCTTTATTAACAAGTAATTCATATGCAAACATTTCTTACAATTATACTAAGCTTCAAAATATGCCAACATGAATCATAGTTTGTATGCATGTCACAACCACAGATAGCATTCTTCATTTAACATAATTTCTTATCAATCAAGCAAACAATCATAAGGCTTATTTATGATCTTCATATATTGAACTTAGTACTTCCTCTCCACTAATGTAGGTGACATAATCATCAAATTAATAGGTCTTTTATAAGGTTGTAATGTGGCTTGGTTAAAGGTAGGGATTTTAAGAGCTGAGACATTTCGGTTTCAAAATCATAACCTTTAACTTTGTCTTGGATTTCTCAAAATACAACCTTTTTCTTTAAGTGAACTTTTGGAACACCCCCAAACTTATTTTGAACTCAAGCTCATACATTTTTCTTTTTCGAGACAGAGCAAACTTTTCTTCGCTTTTTCTTCGTCTCTTTTTTTAAGCATGAGCACATACATCTTTTTGAAAATTTCCTCAAATGTTGATTACCAAGACAACTTTACTTAAGATGGGTGCACAAAATTAGGATAAGTTAAAAAGATGGTAATGCGGCTTATAATGTAGGTTCATTACAATAAACAAGCCTTTAAGCTCAAAATTACAGTTTCAACGGTCTAATATCATAGGGTTGGCTTGAAAAGGCTCAAACAGTCCAAAGAAATAGTGCCTATATCATTTTAGATTTTTATGTCTCCTAGGATTTCACCTCAAGAAAGTTACTAAGTCAATTCTAAAGATATAAACCTTCATGCATGTCTAATTTCAAGAGAAACTAAGTTTTCATGGCAAACATTACTAAGGCTAAGATCATACAAGCATTCCATTCTTCATGATAACATACTTTCACTCAGATAAAATCATCATTCATACTTGCATACAAACTATCTCATTAACAAAAAATGTCTCTTAAACATTCATTTATTAAAACATACTTATGAAAGAAATGATTGAAACATACTTGAAAAATTTCAAAATCTGAGCAATTTATTTGCCTTACCCCCTTTAAAAAGAAGCAATGTGCTCATTGCAAGAACAAAGTAATGAATGAAAACTGAACACTAGGTAGGGTTGTAAAGAAAGAGAGGTGAGTCATTAAGACAGCTTAAATACCAATTCTTTCCTAATAACCCAATACTAGACATGTTCATTCCCATTACAACATTCTTAGTCTTTTTCTTTCTAAAGAAGTGCTAAGTTTATTCATGCTTGTTATGCTTTATTCTTGTAGAAATTAAGTCCTAATTACGAAAGAAATAAATTCCCAAAGACCTAAAAATAATTAAGTAAATCAAGACAAGAATCCTCCTTTTATTTTTCTGACTTATTCCCCTTCTTTTTTTTAGCTTCATCTCAGCTTGCATAGTCAGTATCTTCTATCCATGTCTCAAATATAGCATTTGGGAACTCAGGAACAAAAGTATTAGAGATATTCTTAAAAGTATTTTGAATTGAGTCATCCCTAATTTTTGCATATTTCCAGTAAGTTTGTTGTTGATTGTGCATGAACTTGCACATATCCATCAGAATTGACAACTCCGATTTCTTTGAAGCACTTGCAGAAGTCATCATTGGAGTTGTAGATTTAGGTGCAACACTTGGCTTGATTGTTTCATTTTTCAGCTCAACCTCTGGTTTAGGGGTTACAGATCCTTCAACTGGTTTTAGAATTGTTCAGTTCCTTATCAGATTCTTCTTCTTCAGTGTTTGTAACTGAATTAGCTTTAGTTTAAGTTTTCTTTGTTGACTCCTCGGTATCTGGCTCAACTGGCTCTTTTTGCTCGCATTGAATCAGCTCATGCACCTTCCCTACTAATCTTTCAAGAACATGATTTGTAATGCATCCTTGAACATATTGCCCTTTTAGATTTAATTGTGTTTTAACATAGGCCCTTAAGCAAAGTGAAGTGATAAATGATGGGAAATAAGCACTTCATGTCTTCTTTTTAGCACAATCATGAATCTCCTTGAGAATAATTTCCCAACATTAATGGACTTTTCTGTCAAAATTACATATAACAAAAGCATCCGTTCCATCGAGATGGTGGAACTATGTGAGATAAGCATAAAACTGTAGCAAATAAAATCAAACCATACCTTTGCTACTGGTTTTAGGTATTCCGTTTGGCAAGAATGGCTCCCATACTTTCTTATAATCCATTGGGATCCCGGATTTGTCACAACATCAAGCACTTGTTGAAGAAAATCCCAATTGATATTGTTCATTATAGGTAGTACTCATCTTCTTCAACATTAGGTAATACTTTCTTTTCAAACGATGACCATCTTGCATAGTCAAACTAGCATAAAATTCTTTAACTAGTTCATCATCGGGAAGTGAACGACCATCACAAAATCATTCCACTTGAGAGCATTTATTTTCTTTCTAATCGTTATAGGAACAATCATCAAATCATTACTCTTCAAGTTAAAACCTTTTTCTGGCATCATAGGTTGATGCTTGAATATTGAATCAAATCTTTCTTTCACTTCTACATTGATCAAAATCGGGTTTTCAGGAGTAGTCTTTGAAGATCTAGTTCTTTTGCGAGACATGGTATCTTTTCTTAAGAATTTGGCAAAGTTTACGCATAAGTGGAAAGAGAAATTTAAGGACTTCACGATGAAAACACGACAAGGATGGTGCAAAGAAGAACGATAGCATGCGACGATGTGATGGTGTGCGGTGGTGACAACGGTGATCTGCAGTAGCAACAACGATGCCTCAGCATTCTTCTTGCGGCGACAGTAGATGGTTTCAACAAAAAGCGAAGAGAACTAGGGTTTCTTTTGGGATTTGAGGTTGACGGCACAAAAGGGATATTTAGGGAGTTTTTTAGGGTTTAAGCAAATTGCTTTGAGGGATCTGACAATTAATAGAATGGAGAGGGGTTTATATAGGGAAAAATTAATATAACATGTAGCGAAAATTTAGCTACTTTAGGTGATGGGCTCGAAACTAACTAATAATTCGACACAGGCAAGCACACCTATCGAACAGTAGTATAGCTATGGTGAGTCCGGAATATCGAATCCACGAGGACTAAAAGTACTAGTAATAACTATCTTTCTATTATTTAGCCTAATAATTAAGGGGATTTATTTTAATCTAAAATTGAACTGACTAAATTACTATGAATGCGACCGAGAGTGAAGAAAATAATTGAATAAACTAATGAATAAAAACAATACCCAAGGAAGAGTCCACCTAGACTTCACTTATTATTCTGACTCTGAATTAACCGATTTATTCACTTGTCTTGATCTGTAGAAATCCATAAATTATGTTAATATCTCTTTCGAGACTAAAAACAACTGACTTTAGGGTGATTAATTGAAATCTCTTTCTAATTAAAACCTTTATCGTCACATTAACTCGATCTATGAATTCCCTTATTAGATTTGACTCTAATCCAGCAAATTTATGTCATCCTATTTCTAGGGTTGCAATCTACTCTGCTTAATTACGCGAGATCTACTTTTAAACAGGGACTTTTGTTCCACTGAATAAGCACATCAATCTTGACTTAATATCACGAAAATATTAAAGCAAGGGTTAAGAACACATAATTGAACAAGAACAAGTATTTATCGTAAATCGATAATTAAATAATAAGATTCATCATAGGTTTCATCCTCTTTAGGTATTTAGGAGTTTAGTTCATAACGTAGAAGGAAAACATCTTAGAATTAAGAAAACAAAAAGACATAAAGAACCTAAAAACTTCTAAAGAACTTGATGGAAATCTTCAATCTTGGAGTGAATCCGCTTCCGAGATGATTCCAATGGCTTTCTTCGAGTAATTTCTTCGATCTACTCTGCGTGCTCTATTAGGTGTTCCTCTGGCGTGTATTTATAGATTTTAGAAGGCTCAGAAACCCTAAAAATTAGCTTTTTCCGCGTGAAAACAAAGCAAGGTACGTGTAACATCCCAAACCCGGCCTAAAAGTTAGACCCGAATCTGGCATGTCACAATGAAGGAAGTTGAAAAGCTAAGCAATTGTTTAGAAAAGTTTTATCAGATTTTTGAACTCCGAGTTCGTTGTTTGATTGAGAAAAACGTGATTTACTAAATGACCGTTTAAAAGTTGTTACTATTTTGAAAAACTATTTTGTTATGAAAGTTGAACTTGAATCATTGCGTAAACATGATATTTTAGAAAATGATTGCTAATGTTTTAAGAAAACCCCATATTTATAAGTTTAACAATTATAAATGAAAACTTAGAAAAAAATAAACCAATGGCCTTATTACAAAATATTAACCCAAAATAGATAATCTTAAAATAAGGTAAATATCAAAATTACTAAAGTTCACGAGTAGTATCTCCGATGTATAGCCACCCCCGAGTCCTCCACGGCTCCCAATCCTCTACCATTGGGAATTACCTAAAACATTTAATAAAAAGAGAGGGTGAGTTTACGAAACTCAGTGTGCACAACCCTCATCGGTAAGAACATGAATCACAATAATCCAGATCGAAGCCCATTACAGTAACCGTAGTAATTGGGCCTTAGCCCAAAATAGCCTCGGTTGAGCCTTAACCCATATCATATGTCACAGCAGATAATGTATGCAATGCGATGCAAACCCAGCCCAACCTAATTTTCCATCCTAAACACGCCAAACCGTACCAGCCAATCACAACGTGGGGATTTCTACAATCAACCCTCTATCCGCTACACTCCATTTCGATAGTCATGCTGCCAGTCATAATGCCGATCACTAGGTGACCAAATAATACATCGTGGCACAACCACCGATCACTATGTGACCAAATAAAATATATATATATCGTGGCAAATCCACCGATCACAATGTGACCAAGAGTAATGTATAAACATATATATATCGTGGCAAAGCCACCGATCACAATGTGACCAAATAATCATGCACTTCCCCTTCATATCAAACCTATACCCCATGGACTACATACTTATCCTAACAAATGCAACATGCTATCCATAACGCAACAGATTACCACATACATTCGTCCATGCAAAGAAAAATGATACGGTCACATACCTGGCATTCCTAGCCTTACCCCTAAGGGTAGCACGACTATCTACATAGCTCTTTTCCAGCTTTTCAGCCCATACAAATGTTAGTACAAATAAAGTATAGTGCGTGAAGGTTTACACACAATCACGCTAATCAACCCGTAAGGGTATAACAGTAATTTTACCTACCGAGGGTATTTCAGTAGTTTACCTACCAAGGGAAATTCAATAATTCTTCTCATAACTAATCCATGTATGCAATGCATCTTGAACATAATCAATCATACAATTAACACACACAACATTAGTACTACCACGAGGGTACAACGGTCATTTGTCGTTTAGGGGTAAAATGGCAATTACACACTGTAATATCCCGAATTATGGCTTATGCATAATTGCTTAATTGAGTGTGAAAGCATGTCTTTGTATGTATGAATGTGTATTTATGAATGTTGTGAACTTTAGAATAATAGGAAATGCCTTAGAAAATTTTTAGATTTTAAGTCTAAAATAGGAAGCTAAGCAAGGTGGTCTTAAGAAAATTTAAAGGTGAAGCATGACACACAATTGGGCTTGGAAAAAATGGCTACAAGGTGCCACTTAGTGGCCTAGCACGTGACGCCACATACAGGTGCAGTTGGGCCAAGGTTCGAGCAATGTGGGAAGCATTGGAGACTTTTATTTTTGCTCCAAAAAAAGGAACTGGGCTAAGGAGGATTTAAGGGAAATTCATGAGGGATTTATGACACAAGGGTTGGATTGGTAAAGTGGCTACAAGGCGCCACTTAGGGCTTTAGTGTGTAACGGCATAAGCTTGGGGAAGGATTTGTGTTCGAGTCGCGTGGGAAGCAAAATTTTAAGGTTGTTATTTTTGTTTTTGGCATCAAGAGTAGGGAGAGAAGTTGGACAGCATGTGGACTTCTAAAAGGATGATATAAGGCTTGTTTTTATTTTTAAAATTTAGCTAGAGGAGTTAGATAGTGGTGGTTTTATTTTATTTATTTTAAATGATAAGATAAGGGATAAATGCAGAGATTAATAAGGGATTTGATCAGGAGTTAAGGTGGTGGCCGAATAGGGGGCTCTGTGGGTTGGTATTTTCAGTCTTGAAAGGGGACTTAAGTGCCGAATTTTGTTGTTTCTCCCCTAAGTATCTCTTGCCGAATTTTGTAGTCAAGAAAATCCTCCCCTTTTTCTCATTTAAGGCTGAAACTCCATTAGCATCCTCCATTGCCGAAATTCTTCTACTCTTCTCCTAATCTTCTTTTGTTTCTTTCTTCCAACACCAAATTCCCTTGTAGCCGAATATTTCTTGTGATTTAAAACCCTTAGCCGAATCTTATAGCTTTCTTCTTCTCTTTTCTTCTCCTGAGATCATAAAGTACTGAACCACCATTGTTGATTTCAAAGCCGAATCTCTAAGGAAGGGACTGTCGACTTTTCTCTTGTAGCCTCTTCGAGTGACATAGTGGTAAGTGATCTCGTCTTTAAAGCAATCGGTTTTATTCTTTCTTCATGGGTGTGCCGAAATCAATGGTTGGTCTTGATTTTTAGAGCATGGCCGAATGTGTATGGTGCCATTAAGTGTGTTCTTTTGTGTGTAGCCAGAGGAAGGAAGCATTGAGGGAGTCTCTTGGATTCGATTACCAAAGGTAAGTGTAGGTACTATTCAGCCAAGAGCCATGGTTATGGATTTATGTATTAAAGCCGAATCTAACATATATGTATAGGGAATTCGACATCTCCATAGTCAAGTGGTGTTTTCGGGATTTTGGATTCACAAAGGTAAGTGAATCTAGCATTCGGCCAAGGCCTTATTGTGGTATTTAGATCTGTTTCTTCTTCGCTTTTAAGTCGAAAACTAACAAGTCAATGGATCTAGTGATTAGCCGATTAAAGGAAGGAGCATACCAAAGTTTCGGGATTTGGTTGATAACCCAATCGGCAACAGGTAAGTTTTGGTTTCGAAAGTCCTTCAGGATTTAATAATCTAGCCGAATAGATTTTGCTAATATGTCTACTAATGGCCGATAATAGGAACTAAAGGATCTAAGGCTTAGATCGGGCTTTTTGAGATTTAAGTAAACCGCTAAGTGTATCAGGTGTGTACCCCACACTATTTCTTAATAAGTTTTATGGCAATGTTTAATATATATAAATATGTGTTATTAAGAATGTAAAAAGTATGGCTAAGGTACCATACAATGGTACAAAGTGCTAAGGTACGTTTTCCTCCTCCTACTATGAGTATGATACAATTGTTATACCATGAATGTGAGTACGATAAGAATGTGAATTAAGGCATAATATTGCATAATGTGTATGATAGATGGGGGCATATGGGATATTATGAAAAGGGGAAGTGAATGGGGTGACTCATGTCACAGTATAAGAATGTGGTGACTTCGGTCACATTATCTGAATGTGGTTACTTTGGTCACAATTATTTAATCTAGTGGCCATGCCACGAATTTTATAAGGGCGATGAGCACGTCGACTGCAGCGACTGCCTTCGATGGTGTGTAGTGGATAGAGGGTTGACTTAGTATTCCCCACGGTGTGCAGGTTGGTACGGGTGATGTGTGGCAGTTGGTAACTAGGTTTGGGCTTGGGAATGCATCATTAATTGTATATTTTGATATGAACATGTATGACTTGATATGCCTGAATCTATTTGGACCTAGTGTTTGTGTACACATTGAGTCTGTTTAACTCACCCCATTGTGGGATCATTTTTCAGGTGACGCACAGTAATGGACCGGGCCGGCAGGAGCTTAGTGGTGGCCATGCTCAGCAAGGAATTCTACGGTTTTAACATTTATTTTTATTTAAGTACTTCCAATTTATTTTGGGTATATTTTGTTGTAATAAGGCTATAGTATGAACTAATTATGCATGCATTTAAGTTTACGATATTATGTTTCGAATGTTTCAAAAATAAAGTCAAGTAATATTTTTTTTTAAAATAAACTCGTAAATATTATGACATCTAAATACAAATGTTTTCAAGGGCAAAAATCTTTAAAATTAAATTGGCATATTTTTTACTTAAAGTTTTGGGACTTTATAAAGAAATTTTTATAAAAACTTAAATTTCACAAAGACAAACTGGTTTCCAACTTGAGCCCAACCCAAATCAAGTTTTCTCCCAAAATCACTTAAAGATTTTCTAAGAACCCACGGATTTGAATCATTTTTACTCGAGGAACATACCAGATTTGGTCGAGGCTCATGGGCTGGGTTTGGGGTGTTTCAGCTTGGTATCAGAGCTGAGATTTAAACTCTCGGCCTTGGGTTTAAGGCCCAAAACGTTTTCAAAGTGAAGCCCAAAAGGAATTTTGTGAATTAAGTAGGTTTTTCTAGCATGGCACACCAAGTCTTCGACCCGAAGTCCACCAGGTAAGTACCCCGATCTTTTGTGTGATTTATATTATGATTTGTAGAAGGGTAGAAATGGAACGTAGAATAGAGATTAAGTATTTGAACCCTAGGACTAGTGTACCCCAACAAATACATAAAACTTAAATGCCTAACTAAACAAACCTATGGTTAAGTCGCCGAGTTAGGGTGTGGCAACCATGGTGCGCATGCCTAGGATTGGTTTTAGTGGGAGCTTGGTATTTAAGCGGTCCGTGTGACTCACCTCCTCTCCACTCGAATCCTACCTGGTGCGTAGCCTCGGTTCACCCTAACCAAGAGGACTTATTCACGGGCTAAACCCCTAACTAAAACCCGAAAGGGACTAGCCGTATTTTTTTATGGAAACCCTAGTTTTTAAAATTACTAAATTGCCCTTTTGATTTGTAAAAGCTATTCTATAAAATTTTTCAGAAATATTTTTTTAATTTACAAAATTACTAAAATACCCCTAGTGGTAAAATTACAAAAATGCCCTTGGTTTATGAAATTTTTGAAATACCCACAGTTCTTATCAAAATTTCATTACTTTGTTCAAAAACCCTAAATTTGCAAAATATCAAATACCTTGATTTTGGAAAAAAAAGTTACGAAATTGCCCCTAACCTGCAAATTACTGAAATACCCCCGAGTTGCAAAATTACCAGAATGACCCCCGATCTTCAAAAATTTCTGCAACAACACTGATTTGGAAAACAAATTCTCAAAAAAAAACAACCCCAAGTTTTGTAAATTCCAAAATACCCTTAATTTATTAAGATTTACAAATTTACCCGGGTTAATTACTAAAATACCCTCAGATTTCAAAATTTCCCAAGTACCCCCGGGAATGCAAAATCACTAGAATACCCTTATTGACAAAATCACCAAGGAACCTTATTTTGACAAATTATGAAAATACCCCTGTAGGACAAATTATGAAAATACCCCTGGGATAGGAACGGACAGAAATGTCTGAAGAGTGAATGTGTATGGGAGATACTATGGAATGGATGTGCTTTTCTGTGAATTAGGATAGAAAACTTGAAATTTTGAATGACCGAAAGAACTGCTACTAAACTGTTCTCATTAAACTTCCTCGCGAATAATCAGTGAAACAATGGCTAATGCATAAAATTTCTTAATCAGATTAAAGCGCGGTAGTAGAAATGAGCTCCAGGGGACGTGGTCACAATGTACGAGGATGCGGTCGTGGTAGAATGACCGTGTCAGAACTTGTTAGATCGGGTCAACGATCAGAGAATGAGGTACCACCGCCACCACCACCAACTATTGGTGTTGAGCAACAAGATCAGACGGAGAAGATCTTTGTATCGCAGTCGTACTACGAGTTCTTGAAATGGTGGTCAGTCTTTGGAGGAATATGGAACGTAAATCATGCGAGTGACTCTGAGCCAATGGAGATGAAGTGTTTCATGGAGTATCTGGTGTGGCACCTAGTACAGCTGAATATTGGTTGGAAGCAATCGAGCGCATTATGGATGAGCTCGATCTGACTCCTGAGGAGAAGTTGAAAGGAATGGTGGCACTACTATGTGATAAAGCGTATCAATGGTGGTTAACAGTTCGGGATGGTGCCACAGCTGAGGATCTAACCTGGGAACATGTTAAGACAGCGTATCAGAAGAAGTATGTGGGAACCAGATATATTGATGAGTAGAGGAAGGCATTTCTGGGGCTGGTTCAAGGGAACAAGTCCGTAGCTGAATTTCTGAGGTTGAGCTGGTATGCTCGAGGAGTAGTGGCTACGGAGCATGAGCGGTGTGTCCAATTTGAGGATGGACTAAGGGATGACCTGAGGTTGTTAGTCGCTCCACATCAAGAGCAGGAGTTTTTCACTTTAGTAGAAAAAGCTAAGATAGCGGAAGGAATTAAGCACTCTGAGAGGCAGAACACGGACTGAAATAAGCAGAAGAGAGGATTTGGGTCATCTGGATCATCTGGGAATGCTCAGAAAAGGCCTAGAGTTGATGGGCCGCGAGGTCAGCAAACTGGTACTAGAGGGCAATATCGTGCTTGCGAGCAGTGTGGGAAGAAACACTTAGGTGAATGCTGGAAGAAGACAGGTGGATGTTTCAAATGTGGGACAAAGGACCACATGATTAAGGCCTTAATGAGACCGGATGGGAATCGACCAAGAGCTCGAGAATGCTAATCGGTGGTAGAGGTGAGCGGCTGACCTCGGCAATAGTGGTCGAATAACAGAGGAAATGGTCTTTGGTAGGGGCGTGGAACACCGGCCAAGGTGCTGCTAATACTGAGGCAAGGCAGTCGGGTTTGGTTTATGCGATTCACCGTAGGGAGGATGGAGACAAGCCAGACGTCATAACTGGTACGTTTCTTGTATTTAGAAAGCCTTATTATGCTTTGATTGATGTGGGCTCGACCCATTCTTATGTGGCATGTAGAGTAGTTGAAACTCTAGACATAGCCCCTGAACTTTCTAATAGGGAGATGATTGTAGTAAGCCCATTAGGTCAAACTGTAGTGGTAAATAATGTCTTTTGAAGTGTACCTTTAGAAATTCAAGGCGTAGTATTTTCTGCCGACCTGATGGAACTTCCCTTTGGAGAGTTTGATCTCATTCTTGGAATGGACTGGCTAGTGGACCATCGGGCTGTGTTGGATTGTACAGCTAAGCAAATGGAGTTAAGGATCCCGGAGGATGAGGTTGTCATTATGATAGGAGAAAGAAGAAACTACTTGTCTAATGTAGTTTCGGCGCTAAAGGCTGAAAAGATGGTTCAAAGGGTGCAAGGCATTTTAGCCTTAAATAAGTGCGTTAGATGGAAAGGAAGAAGGTGTTAGTGGAGTTAGAATGGCAAGGGATTTGAGATGTGTTTCGAATGAATTACTGTGAATACCCCGATCGGGGAGGTGGAGTTTGGAATTGACTTCATCAGGGAACACTCACGTGTCAATTGCCCTTATAGAATGGCACCAAAAGAGTTGGTGGAACTCAAGGCTCAAATCCAAGAATTTTGGATCGTGGGTTTATCCGACCCAGTGTGTCTCCATAGGAACCGGTCTGTTTGTGAAGAAGAAGGACAGAACTATGTGTATGTGCATAGACTATCGTCAGTTGAATAAACTGACCATCAAGAACAAGTATCCTTTGCCAAGGATTGATGACTTGTTCGATCAGCTTAAGGGGGCGGCATTGTTCTTAAAGATCGACTTAAGGTCAGGATATCATCAGTTGAAGGTGAAGGAGGAGGATATCCATAAGACAGCCTTTAGGATAAGATACGGCCACTATGAGTTTGTGGTAATGCCGTTCAGGTTGACAAACGCCCCAGTCGCGTTCATGGATATGATGAACCAGGTTTTTCAACCTTACTTGGATAGGTTTGTCGTGGTGTTCATCGATGACATCCTCGTATACTCCGAGACTGAGGAGGAGCATGATGAGCATCTCCGGATTGTGCTGCAAGTGTAACAACCCAAACCCGGCCCAAACACTATGGTCGAATCTGGATCGTTACGAGGAAAAACCTTTTGAAACCATTTCTAAACCCATTAAGCTTTGTTGAAAAACTTTTGGATTGGATTATCTTGATAAAATCATACTTAGTGTTTATTTTAAAAAAAAATATTTAAGTCAAGTTATGAAACAAATTTCAAGCGTTCGATGGCATTTTAAAATATTTTCGTGTTTAATTGGAAAATGTGTAATCTAAATTCAACAATAATAATATCCGAGTTTAAAATAATATCCAACATAAGAAAATAAAAAAATAAAGTATCCAGAGGCCTTATTACATCCAAATAAAATAAACCCAAAGTAAAATTATTAAACTGAAATTAAAGTCATTTAAATTTAATTCCACCGCATGGCCACCTCGAGTCAACTTGGCTCCACATCCGCGATCTAAGTGTCACCGAAAATATAAAGGAGAGGGTGAGTCACCAAGACTCAAAGATGTAACCCTTCCCCATTTTAAAGCATTTTCATACACATCAAATAACAATTAATATGCGTAATAATGTGTACCCAACCTAACCAACCATACGCCATTGTCTACCCGTTGTGGTACCAAACCCTTTGGTGACATATAGTCACAATGTGTTTCTAAAACACTTGGTGTCCGTGAGACACAAATCGGGTGATGGGGCCAACCCATCGTGTGATACCAAATCACCGCGACGATCCCATATCTCAAGTGGGGCCAACCCACGGTGGTGTTAACCATGTGGATAAGTCGCTATTGAGGTACCAAACCCTGAGGTACCAAACCTTTGGTGACCGTAGTCACGCAGTGTTACCAAAACACTTTGGTGCCCGTCGGCACATTATCACCGCCTCCACTCATCAACCCATATCACAACCATAACAGGTTTATACATTTATCATATGTATTAAAATAAAACATGCTTCCCAAAAGCATCACAATAATCTCATATAAACAGAGACTTACCGAGGTTCTCGCTTGTACCATTTAAGGTACCAAATCCATATCTACATCAAGCGATTTACAAACAACAAATATTTATCACACATATTAATCGCTATAAGTGTGTATGTACACACCGATATCGATGGTAGTCCTAAATCCCAAAGAAAGCGTTGGTCACCACAGATCCACTTGTCCTATATTCGCCAAATCCATGGATTAGTCTTATGGCCTATTCGACCTAATTAACTTATTTGGGAGGGGTTCCTTGTGAACCCGAGATCTTACCTTAACACTCTTTGCTATTATCACTGTATTTGATACTCGAATCGCTTCGTCACCATCATTGATTAGCAAGTAAACCAATAACCTTCGCTTTTAATCGAATTGCTAGAATAAGGAGATTGATCTTACCACCACTTACCAAAATTGAACACTAGAGATTAAATTTGTGAGTCATTGCTTTACTTCCTCGAATACCTATAAGAAATCGGTTACTAACCGTTTAGAAGCCATTAGAAATCGGCACCTCTCCTGTAAAAGAAATCGATGAAAAAGAAAGAAAAGGGAAGATGGACATTCGCCAAGATCACTTACCACCTTATGAACCGATTGAAGGAGAGTCTAGAGGAGATTATTCACCTTGCTATTCTACCAAGTCTTGGAATATGAAGAGGGAAATTCGGCTATCGAAGGAAAAGGAAAGGAAGACAAATGAAGAAATTGGTACTTCCAATGGTATATTCGACGAGAGAGTTAATAGGGAAGGAAAGAAGTTTGACTAAAGAGCTTGAGAGAATGGTGAAAACGCAAGAGCAAAAAGAGGCTAGGGAATTGAGACTTAGCAAAAATTTGAAGAAAAGAAAAACAAGGAGATCAACTCATGTATTTATAGCCACCAAGCACCCTTGCAGTCCACCCTTTCTAATTAATTCAAATAAATTTTGAATTAATCCCAATAATCCTTTGATAATCCAACTAATATCCAATAATTCTTTTAATCTAATAATCCCTCAATTATCCTACATTTATCACATTATCAAAATGATAGTAATATCCTTAATTTATCTTCTTAATATTAAGGAATTAAAACCAATTAAAATGCTCACAATATCTTATTATCCAAGTAAAAATCTAATTAATAATCCCTTTATAAATAATAATAATATCCTCATTATTATCTCTATTATATAAATAGATAATAAGAAGAATTAAGGAGAGAAAATCTCTCCCTTGTGCCTTCCAAATAAAGAACAAAAAGAGGGATTTCGCGACTCGAACACAAGCTCTCCCTTGCTCCTTGGTGGCGTCACATGTAGCTATTAAGTGGGCTTACTTTGCCACTTAGTCTAGGCTCATTTTATGTCCAAATTATCCCCATTTATTCTTATAACACCCTCCCGCTAAGGCTCCTAACTTAAAAGTTAAAAACTAAAATTTCCTACCAAATCGAGCCAACACAAAGCCTTAAATTGATCATTATTATTCCATAAATAATGACACGAGTTCATACATAAGAAAAATAATTTATTTCCAAATAGCCCGTTTTTGGGATGTTACGATTCTACCCCTTAAAATAAATTTAGTCCAAATTCCTTGATCAAAACAGTGGGGTATTGTCACGCATCACATCCTCTGCTCCCACGTGGCCTCTTCCATCTTGTGGTTCCGCCATAGTACTTTCACTAAAGTCTTGACTTCCTACGTAAAACCTTCACATCTCGATCCAAGATCTGAACTGGTTCTTCTTCGAAAGATAAGTCCGCATCCACCTCGATCTCTGCCACTGGCACAACGTGCGATGGGTCTGACCGATACCGTCTCAGCATTGATACGTGAAAGACGTTATGTATCTGACTCAGTTCTGTCGGCAACTCTAGCTGATAAGCTACCGGTCCCACTCGCTTTACAACTGTATATGGGCCAATGAACCTTGGGCTCAGCTTCCCTTTTCGCCCAAATCTCAACACCTTTTTCCAAGGCGACACCTTAAGAAAAACCTTGTCACCTACCTCATACTCCATCTCCTTGCGCTTCAAGTCAGCATAAGACTTCTGTGTATCCGATGCTTCCTTAAGGCGATCCGAATCGCCCTAACTTTGTCCTCGGTTTACGCAACCAAATCGGACCCAAGACTTGTCTTTCACCTAACTCAGTCAACATGTAGGAGTATGGCATTTCCGATCCATACAATGCTTCAGATGGTGCCATCTGGATACTCGCTGATAGCTATTGTTGTAGGCAAATTCCGCTAATGGTAGAAATTCTTCCCAACTACCTCGAATTCCAAGACACAACCCTCAAAGATATCCTCTAAAATCAGATTACTCTCCGATTGTCCATCGATTTGTGGATGGAAGGTCGATCGAAATCCAACCGTGTACCCAAAGCTTGATGCAACGCTTTTAAAACCTCGACGTGAACCTCGGATCCCTATCCGAGATAATCGACATTGGCACACCATGCAATCGACTATCTCACCACATATAACCTTGCTAGCTTCGGAGTGAATAATCCATTCTTACAGTGAAGTGGGGTGACTTGGTTAACCGGTCCACAATCACCCAAGCTGCGTCCTTCTTCTTTGGGCGTAAGGGTAGCCCACGACGAAATCCATAGTGATCTGTTCCTACTTCCATTGAGGATTTTACCGGTTGAAGTAGCCCGATGGCAACCGATGTTCAGCCTTAACCTCATCGACACGCCAAACACTTCCTACAAATTCGTTACTTCACGTTTCAACCCGCCACCGTAATCTGTTCAGTAGATCTCCATACATCTTGCTTCCTCCGGATGCATAGCGTATGGCTGCTATGTGCATCATGGAGAATTTTTGCCTCAACTCCATATCCTTTGGCATACAAGCTCGCCCTTGAAAACATAACACTCCATCACTAGACATATCAGTATCCTTCCAAACCACCATCCCGGACTTGCATCCTCTTAGCGCTCAACCCTTCATCCACTAGTCGCTTTTCCTTAATCTAAATCAATCCATGTCGGCTTAACTTGAAGTTCGCTAGAGACTCCCATCGTCATATAGACTCAACCGAGCAAACATCGCTCTTAAGTCCGTCACAACCTTCCGGCTCAATGCGTCAACTACTACGTTAGCCTTGCCTGGATGGTATTCGATTGAACAATCGTAATCCTTTAACAGTTCAATCCACCAGCGTTGTCTCGTGTTGAGATCATACGAGTCAAAAGATACCTCAAACTCTTATGATCCGTGTAGACTATCGACTTCTCCCCATAAAGGTAGTGTCTCCATATCTTCAGTGCGAAAACGACTGCGGCTAACTCCAAGCCATGAGTTAGGTAGTTCAATTCGTGTGGTCTTAACTGACGGGACGCAAAGGCTACAACCTTTCCTTCTTACATTAACACACATCCCAGACCAGTATGGGATGCATCGCAATAGACAGTAAATAACCTTCCCGCTTCAGGCTGTACCAAAACCGAAGCTTCCGTCAAAATTTTCCTTAGCTTATCAAAGCTTTCTTGCTGCTTCTCCGTCCATACAAATGGAACACCTTTTCTTAGCAGCTTCGTTAATGGTGCTGCGATTAAAGAAAATCCTTCTACGAATCTCCGATAGTACCCCGCTAAACCCAAAAAACTTCGTATTTCAGCCACTGTTCTTGGTGGTTTCCAATCCAATATCGCTTAATCTTGCGAGGATCTACTCTAATTCCTTCGTTGATACCACATGACCTAAGAAAGCCACCTCCTTGACCAAAATTGCATTTCATCAATTTGGCATATAACCGCTTCTCCTCAATACTTGCGTAACTATCCGTAAATGCTTGTCATGTTCCTCCTCCGTCTTAGAATAGACCAATATGTCGCCTATGAATACCACGATGAATCGATCTAAACATCGCTGAAATACTCTATTCATTAAATCCATGAACGCCATGGTGCATTGGTCAACCTAAATGGCATTACGAGGAACTCAGAAGTGCCCATACCGAGTTCGGAATGCCGTCTTGTGAACATCCACTTCCTTCACCCTTAATTGATGATAACCCGACCTAAGGTCAATCTTTGAAAATACCGACGCACCCCTTAATTGGTCAAATAAGTCGTCAATCCGAGGCAACGGGTACTTGTTCTTGATTGTTAACTTGTTCAGCTGACGGTAGTCGATGCACATCCGCATCGAACCGTCCTTCTTCTTGACAAATAACACGGGTGCTCCCCATAGAGATATGCTTGGTCGAATAAATCCTCTGTCCAAGAGCTCCTGAATTTGAGCCTTTAGCTCCACCAATTCCTTCGGTGCCATTCGGTATGGTGCTATAGACACAGGTGCCATTCCGGGTAGCAAGTCTATACCGAATTCGACTTCCCGATCTGGAGGCGCACCGGAAGCTCTTACGGGAACACATCAAGAAATTCCCCAACCGTTCGGACCCTTCCAACTACTGACTCCTTAGCTTCCAAAGCATAGATTCGAACCAAATACGCCTTACAACCCTTCTTGACCATCTTTTCCACCTCGGTCAGGTCAAGATCATCCATTATCCTTTTTGTAGATTCCAGCCAATACTCACGTGACTGGGCGCCACTCCTGACACGTCCCGAAATACCTCAGCTCCATTAGCCCGGATTCGCTCGGGAATAGATTTCTGAGCTCCTAGATTTCTACCGGCCCCAGCCACAATCTCCAGAACTCACAATACCGCTTGCGACACTACCTCACCACCGGCCCGATCCTCGCCTCGGCTCTAAAAGTAGGAGGTGGTGGTGGCGGTGGTACTTCATTTTCGAACCTGTCCCGACCTAATGAGTTCGACACGGTCATCCTACCCCTACGCAGGTCCACTGGCGTCCTCGCCCTCTAGAACTCATTCTATCTACTTGCGCTTTTAATCGATTAAGAAAATTTTTATCGTTAGCATTTGTTCCACTTATTACTCGCAAGAAATTTTATGGATAAGGTTTAATCGGAGATTCTTTCGAGCAAACAAGTTTTCGATCTTCTATCCTAGTTCATACAAAGGAGTTCATGCATCCATTCCTTAATGCTTTCCATACCTATTCACCCTGGACATTACGCCCATTTCTACCCTGTGGGTATTTCCGTCATTTTCCTCTGTGGTATTTTTGTAATAAAAGAAATTTTAAAACTTTAGTAAAGTGGGTCGTTTGAAATTCCCAAACTGGAGGGTTTTTCCGAAAAAGTTGTAAAATTTTAAAGATACAACATCACTTTGAAACCGTGGTATTTTGGTAATTTGTCATTTGGGGCAATTTCGTAATTTTAATAAGTCAGGGTATTTTTAACGCTTGTAAAACTCGAGGATTCCTTTTCAAGTTTTTCTTTCCGAAGCGTTCTTCGCTTGCAAAAAGTTCCAAAAGTCAAGGTCATTTTGGTAATTTTGCAGTTTAAGGACGTTTTCGTAATTTCCAAAACCAAAATATTTTGTTGATGATTTTCAAAACTAGGTGGTTGAATATTTGTGAAATAATTGAAATTTTGAGCAAAACCATTGAACTGATGTTTTATGAACCGAGGGTATTTTAGTAATTTTACCCCTAAGGGCATTTTTGTAATTTTCCACAAATCAAGTTTTTCGAGGAAAACGTTGTAAAAATGAAGTTCTCGATTTGAAAGAGTTATTGCAGAAATTTTGAAAACATTAGGGTTCCTGTTGTTTCGTTCCTTTCAAAACATGGCTAATTCCCTTTCGGGTTTTAGTCATTAGGTTTAGCCTATGACCGAGCCTTCTTGGTCGTGGTGAGCCAAAGCTACGCACTGTGCGAGATTCGAGTGAAGAGGAGGTGAGTCACACGGACCGCTTAAATACCAAGCTCCCATCGAACCTTTCTAGACATGCGCATGAGAGGTTGCCATACCCTTGAGCCCTCGAGTTAGGGGTGAACCGGCTACGCACTGGTAGGATACCAAGAGGAGGTGAGTCACAAGGACCGCTTAAATACCAAGCTCTTGGGATCCAATCCTAGACATGCGTCTGAGGATTACCACACCTAGCTCAATGGCTTAGCCATAGGTTGGTTTAGTTCTTAAGTCTTATGTTCCGTTTGTGTTTGAGTAATCTAACCTTAGGGTCCAAGTCCTATAAGTCTATCTACGTTCCATGCTTCCTACCCTTCTACGAGTAATATAATTCACCAAGAGGTTTAAAAGTACTTACAGGCGGATCGGTCTTGGGAGACTCAGCCATGTTGCTTAACCCAAAAACAATTCAAAAGGCCTACCAAAACATTTTGGGCCTTGGGTCCCCACAATGAAGCTTTGAACTGGCTCGATATTAATTTTGTAACAACCCAAACCCGGCCCAAACACTATGGTCGAATCTGGATCGTTATGAGGAAAAACCTTTTCGAAACCATTTCTAAACCCATTAAGCTTTGTTGAAAAACTTTTCGGATTGGATTATCTTGATAAAATCATACTTAGTGTTTATTTAAAAAAAATATTTAAGTCAAGTTATGAAACAAATTTCAACTGTGCCCGATGGCATTTTAAAATATTTTCGTGTTTAATTGGAAAATGTGTAATCTAAATTCAACAATAATAATATCCAAGTTAAAAATAATATCCAACATAAGAAAATAAAAAAATAAAGTATCAGGAGGCCTTATTACATCCAAATAAAATAAACCCAAAGTAAAATTATTAAACTGAAATTAAAGTCATTTAAATTTAATTCCACTGCATGGCCACCTCGAGTCAACCCGGCCCACATCCGCGATCTAAGTGTCACCGAAAATATAAAGGAGAGGGTGAGTCACCAAGACTCAAAGATGTAACCCTTCCCCATTTTAAAGCATTTTCACACACATCAAATAACAATTAATATGCGTAATAATGTACCCAACCTAACCAACCATACGCCATTGTCTACCCGCTGTGGTACCAAACCACCGGTGGTGCCAAACCACCGTGACATATAGTCACAATGTGTTACCAAAACACTGGTGTCCAGACACAAATCGGGTGATGGGGCCAACCCATCGTGTGATACCAAATCACCGCGACGATCCCATATCTCAAGTGGGGCCAACCTACGGTGGTGTTAACCACGAGGATAAGTCGCTATTGAGGTACCAAACCTCGGAGGTACCAAACCTCTAGTGATCGAAGTCACAGTGTGTTACCAAAACACTGGTGCCCGTCGGCACATTATCACCGCCTCCACTCATCAACCCATATCACAACCATAACAGGTTTATACATTTATCATATGTATTAAAATAAAACATGCTTCCCAAAAGCATCACAATAATCTCATATAAACAGAGACTTACCGAGGTTCTCGCTTGTACCATTTAAGGTACCAAATCCATATCTACATCAAGCGATTTACAAACAACAAATATTTATCACACATATTAATCGCTATAAGTGTGTATGTACACACCGATATCGATGGTAGTCCTAAACTCGAAAGAAAGCGTTGGTCACCAGATCCACTTGTCCTATATTCGCCAAATCCATGGATTAGTCTTATGGCCTATTCGACCTAATTAACTTATTTGGGAGGGTTCTTGTGAACCCGATATCTTACCTTAACACTCTTTGCTATTATCTACCGTATTTGATACTGAATCGCTCGTCACCATCATTGATTAGCAAGTAAACCAATAACCTTCGCTTTTAATCGAATTGCTAGAAAAGGAGATTGATCTTACCACCACTTACCAAAATTGAACACTAGAGATCAGTCGTGAGTCAATCGTTTACTTCCTCGAATACCTATAAGAAATCGGTTACTAACCGCTTAGAAGCCATTGTTGAAATCGGCACTTCTCCCTATAAAAGAAATCGATGAAAAAAGAAAGAAAAGGAAGATGGACATTCGCCAAGATCACTTACCACCTTATGAACCGATTGAAGGAGAGTCTAGAGGAGATTATTCTTGCTTGCTATTCGCCAAGTCTTGGAATATGAAGAGGGAAATTTGGCTATCGAAGGAAAAGGAAAGGAAGACAAATGAAGAAATTGGTACTTCCAATGGTATATTCGGCGAGAGAGAGTTAATAGGAAGGAAAGAAGTTTCGCTAAAGAGCTTGAGAGAATGGTGAAAACGCAAGAGCAAAAAGAGGGCTAGGGAATTCAAGACTTAGCAAAAATTTGAAGAAAAGAAAACAAGGAGATCAACTCATGTATTTATAGCCACCAAGCACCCTTGCCGTCCACCCCTTTCTAATTAATTCAAATAAATTTTGAATTAATCCCAATAATCCTTTGATAATCCAACTAATATCCAATAATTCTTTTAATCTAATAATCCCCTCAATTATCCTACATTTATCACATTATCAAAATGATAGTAATATCCTTAATTTATCTTCTTAATATTAAGGAATTAAAAACCAATTAAAATGCTCACAATATCTTATTATCCAAGTAAAAATCTAATTAATAATCCCTTTATAAATAATAATAATATCCTCATTATTATCTCTATTATCTAAATAGATAATAAGAAGAATTAAGGAGAGAAAATCTCTCCCTTGTGCCGCCCAAATAAAGAACAAAAAGAGGATTTCAACTCGAACACAAGCTCTCCCTTGCTCCTTGGTGGCGCCACATGTAGCTCTTAAGTGGGCTTACTTTGCCACTTAGTTTAGGCTCATTTTATGTCCAAATTTCCCTATTTATTCTTATAACACCCTCCGCTAAGGCTCCCTACCTTAAAAGTTAAAACTAAAATTTCCTACCAAATCGAGCCAACACAAAGCCTTAAATTGATCATTATTATTCCATAAATAATGACACAGCAGTTCATACATAAGAAAAATAATTTATTTCCAAATAGCCCCGTTTTTGGGATGTTATAGCAAGTGTTAAGGGAAAAGAAGCTCTATGCCAAATTCAGCAAGTGTGAATTTTGGCTTAAGGAGGTTGCATTCTTAGGGCATGTGGTGTCCTTTGAAGGAATAAGGTGGATCCTAGAAAGATTGAAGCAGTGTTGGATTAGAAACCCCCTAAGTCGGTGGCGGAGATTCGTAGTTTCTTGGGATTGGCAGGCTACTACAGAAGGTTTGTAAAAGGGTTCTCATCAATAGTCGCGCCTTTGACAAAGTTGTTGAGGAAGGAAGTACCGTTTGTATAGACGGATAAGCAATATGAGAGCTTTGAAAAGCTTAAGAGGGTATTGACTGAAGCTCCAGTGTTAATTCAGCCTGAGGCAGGAAAGGATTGTACGGTGTATTGTGACGCTTCCCATACAGGTTTGGGTTGTGTATTGATGCAAGACGAGAAGGTAGTCGCATATGCGTCCCAATAGTTGAGGCCACATGAGGTGAACTACCCGATGCATGACTTGGAATTAGCAGCAGTGGTCTTCGCTCTTAAGGTATGGATACACTACCTTTATGGCGAAAAGTCGACAATCTACACAAACCACAAGAGTCTCAAGTATCTGTTGACTCAGAAGGAGTTGAATCTGAGGTACCAAAGGTGGGTGGAATTACTGAAGGATTACAACTGTTCTACAGAGTATCACCCAGGCAAAGAAAATGTAGTGGCGGATGCCCTAAGTCGAAAGGTTGTGTCAGATCTGAGGGCGATGTTCGCACACTTGAGTTTGTATGACGATGGAAGCCTGTTAGTAGAGTTGCAAGTCAAGCCGACATGGCTGAATGAAGTGAAAGAGGGACAGTTGGCTGATGAGGACCTAAGTGCTAAGCTACAACAAGTACAGAATAGAGAGTTGGAAGATTATGGCATTAATGGCGAAGGAGTGTTGTGTTTCAAGAGTAAGGTCTGTATGCCTAAGGATAAGGAACTTAGGAGAAGGATTCTTCAGGAATCACATAGTAGCCCTTATGCTATGCATCCTGGAGGCACTAAGTTGTATAGAGACTTAAGAGAATAGTTTTGGTGGCTTGGCTTGAAGAAAGAAGTTACTGAATTCGTGGGGAAGTGTTTAACGTGTCAGCAAGTTAAAGCTGAACACCAGGTTCCGTCAGGGTTGCTTCAACCAATAAAGATTCCACAATGGAAGTGGGAAAGAATTACCATGGACCTCGTTAGTGGGCTTTCCTTACGCCTACTAAGAAGGCCTCGGTATGGGTAATAGTGGACCGTTTGACCAAGTCCGCGCATTTTAATCCGGTGAGAGTCGATTATTCTTTGCAGAAGTTGGCAAAGTTGTATGTGGCGGAAGTCGTAAGGTTGCATAGAGTGTCGGTGTTGATTATCTCAGATAGGGACCCAAGGTTTACCTCTCAATTTTGGAAAGCGTTACATCAGGCTTTAGGCACTAAGTTGGATTTTACTACGGCTTTTCATCCACAGTCGGATGGGTAGTCTGAACGGGTAATCCAATTGTTAGAGGATATGTTGAGGGGCTGTGTGATGGATTTCAAAGGAAGTTGGGAAGAGTATTTGCCTCTAGCGGAATTTACATACAACAACAACTATCAGGCCAGTATTAAAATGGCACCGTACGAAGTACTGTATGGTCGGAAGTGTCAGATTCCTACATGTTGGATAGAATTGGGAGAATGTCAAGTTTTGGGTCCAGAGTTTGTGGCAGAATTCAAAGAAAAGGTTGAGATAATTCGGGCACGGTTAAAGGAAGCATCTGATAGACAGAAGTCATATGCGAATCTCAAAAGGAAAGAAATAGAATTTGATGTGGGAGACCAAGTATTTCTTAAAGTTTCGCCTTGGAAAAAGGTAATGAGATTTGGTCGGAAAGGAAAGTTAAGTCCAAGGTTTATAGGACCTTATAAGGTTTTGAAGTGAATTGGACTAGTGGCATATCAGTTGGAGTTGCCTCCTGAATTGAAGCAGATGCACGATGTATTTCATGTTTCCATGCTACGTCGATACCGATCGGACCCATCTCATGTAGTTCTAGTGGAAGAGGTGGAGCTAAAGCCAGACCTATCCTACAAGGAAGAGCCGATTCAGATTCTAGAACGAGATGTGAAAGTGCTTCGAAGGAAATCGGTCCCTTTGGTCAAGGTATTGTGGAAAAATTATGGCTTATGCATAATTGCTTAATTGAGTGTGAAAGCATGCCTTTGTATGTATAAATGTGTATTTATGAATGTTGTGAAATTTAGAATAATAGGAAATGCCTTAGAAAATTTTAGATTTTAAGTCTAAAATAGGAAGCTAAGTAAGGTGGTCTTAGAAAAATTTAAAGGTGAAGCATGACACACAATTGGGCTTGGAAAAAATGGCTACAAGGTGCCACTTAGGGGCCTAGCACGTGACGCCACATACAGGTGCAGTTGGGCCAGGGTTCGAGCAACGTGGGAAGCATTGGAGACTGTTATTTTTGCGCCAAAAAGGGGAACTGGGCTAAGGAGGCTTTAAGGGAAATTCATGAAGGATTTATGACACAAGGGTTGGCTTGGTAAAGTGGCTACAAGGCGCCACTTAGGGCTTTAGTGTGTGACGGCATAAGCTAGGGGAAGGACTTGTGTTCGAGTCGCGTGGGAAGCAAAATTTTAAGGTTGTTATTTTTGCTTTTGGCGCCAAGAGTAGGGAGAGGAGTTGACTGGCATGTGGACTTCTAAAAGGATGAGATAAGGCTTGTTTTTATTTTTAAAATTTAGCTAGAGGAGTTAGATAGTGGTGGTTTTATTTTATTTATTTTAAATGATAAGATAATGGATAAATGAGGAGATTAATAAGGGATTTGATCAGGAGTTAAGGTGGTGGCCGAATAGGGGGCTCTTTGGGTTGGTATTTTCGGTCTTGAAAGGGGGCTTAAGTGCCAAATTTTGTTGTTTCTCCCCTAAGTCTCTCTTGCCAAATTTTGTAGTCAAGAAAATCCTCCCCTTTTTCTCATTTAAGGCCGAAACTCCATTAGCATCCTCCATTGCCGAAATTCTTCTACTCTTCTCCTAATCTTCTTTTATTTCTTTCTTCCAACACCAAATTCCCTTGTAGCCGAATATTTCTTGTGATTTAAAAGCCTTAGCCGAATCTTATAGCTTTCTTCTTCTCCTTTCTTCTCTTGAGATCATAAAGTGCTGAACCACCATTGTTGATTTCAAAGCTGAATCTCTAAGGGAGGGGCTGTCGACTTTTCTCTAGTAGCTCTTCAAGTGACATAGTGGTAAGTGATCTCCTCTTTAAAGCAATTGGTTTTATTCTTTCTTCATGGGTGTGCCGAAATCAATGGTTGGTCTTGATTTTTAGAGCATGGCCGAATGTGTATGGTGCCATTAAGTGTGTTCTTTGTGTGTAGTTGAGGAAGGAAGCATTGAGGGAGTCTCTTGGATTCGATTACCAAAGGTAAGTTTAGGTACTATTCGGCCAAGGGCCATGGTTATGGATTTATGTATTAAAGCCGAATCTAACATATATGTATAGGGAATTTGACATCTCCATAGTCAAGTGGTGTTTTCGGGATTTTGGATTCACAAAGGTAAGTGAATCTAACATTCAGCCAAGGCCTTATTATGGTATTTAGATCTGTTTCTTCTTCGTTTTTAAGTCGAAAACTAACAAGTCAATGGATCTAGTGATTAGCCGATTAAAGGAAGGAGCATAGCAAAGTTTCGGGATTTGGTTGATAACCCAATTGGCAACAAGGTAAGTTTTGGTTTTGAAAGTCCTTCGGGATTTAATAATCTAGCCGAATAGATTTTGTTAATATGTCTACTAATGGCCGATAATAGGAACTAAAGGATCTAAGGCTTAGATTGGGCTTTTCGGGATTTAACTAAATCGCTAAGTGTATCAGGTGTGTACCCCACACTATTTCTTAATAAGTTTTATGGCAATGTTTAATATATATAAATATGTGTTATTAAGAATGTAAAAAGTATGGCTAAGGTACCATACAATGGTACAAAGTGCTAAGGTACATTTTCCTACTCCTACTATGAGTATGATACGGTTGTTATGCCATGAATGTGAGTATGTTAAGAATGTGAATCAAGGCATAATATAGCATAATGTGTATGATAGATGGGGGCATATGGGATATTATAAAAAGGGGAAGTGAATGTGGTGACTCATGTCACGATATGAGAATGTGGTGACTTCGGTCACATTATCTGAATGTGGTGACTTCAGTCACCATTATTTAATCTGGTGGCTATGCCACGAATTTTATAAGGGCGATGAGCACGTTGACTGCAGTGACTTCCTTCGATGGTGTGTAGCGGATGGAGGGTTGACTTAGTAGTCCCCACGGTGTGCAAGTTGGTACGGGTGATGTGTAGCGGTTGGTAACTAGGTTTGGGCTTGGGAATGCATCATTAATTGTATATTTTGAGATGAACATGTATGACTTGATATGCCTGAATCTATTTGGACCTAGTGTTTGTGTACACATTGAGTCTGTTTGACTCACCCCGTTGTGGGATCATTTTTCAGGTGACGCACAGTAATGGACCGGGCCGGCAGGAGCTTAGTGATGGCCATGCTCAGCAAGGAATTCTACGATTTTAACATTTATTTTTATTTAAGTACTTTTAATTTATTTTGGGTATATTTTGTTGTAATAAGGCTATAGTATGAACTAATTATGCATGCATTTAAATTTACGATATTATGTTTCGAATGTTTCAAAATTAAAGTTAAGTAATATCTTTTTTTAAAATAAACTCGTAAATATTATGACATCTAAATACAAATGTTTTCAAGGGCAAAAATCTTTAAAATTAAATTGGCATATTTTTTACTTAAAGTTTTGGGACTTTATAAAGAAATTTTTATAAAAACTTAAATTTCACAAAGACAAACTGGTTTCCAACTTGAGCCCAACCCAAATCGAGTTTTCTCCCAAAATCACTTAAAGATTTTCTAAGAACCCACGGATTTGAACCGTTTTTACTCAAGGAACATACCAGATCTAGTCGAGGCTCGTGGGCCGGGTTTGGGGTGTTTCACACACTAAAGGTATTTCGATAATTTTGTAATCTGGGGTATTTCAGTAATTTTGTAATTTGGGGGTATTTCGGTAATTTTACAAACTAAGGGTATTTTGGTAATTTTACAAACCAGGGTATTTCGGTAATTTTACAAACTAAGGGTATTCGGTAATTTTACAAACCAGAGGTATTTTGAATCGGGGGTATTTCGGTCCCTTTCGAGATTTAGCTATGAGCTTTGGCCCATCAACAAGTCCTTGCGGCTAAAGTGAATAGACACTACGCACCAGGTAGGATTCCAGCGAATAGGAGGTGGGCCACTAGGGCCGCTTAAGTACCAAGCTCTCCCTATATCCAATCCTAGACATGCGTATGCCCGTTGCCACACCCTAACCCTGCGACTTGTTCATAGACATGTTTAATTAGATTAAGTCTTATGAAATTTAAGAGTTGTTTAAACTAGTCCTAAGTCCACAAACCCTAGCATATTTGTCTACGTCCCCTTAAAGCCCATCAAAACCAAATTACAACCTTACGGCCCATTAGGCCCAAATTTCCTCGTATCGCCTATTAGGCCCAAGGCATATCCAGATCATGTATTAAGCATGGCTAACTTAATTCATACAATCAACCAAAGTAATTTATCAAACTTAGCCTCAAGGCCCACCGGGACCATTTAGCCACTTTTGGCTTTTCGGCTTTTCGGCATTGTCGATTTCGTGTGTGTAGTGTTTGTACACACCTGGTAACCACGCGCACTGCAAACCCCTTAGTCACTAACTTACAATCGGCATTACTAGCAATTAACAAAAGCTTTAACACGTACTTATCAGAAACCAAAACCTCACCGTACCCTTACCATGTACCTCACGTTCTAGTAGCCCTTCATTCACAACTATTGGCGATTATCCTCTAGATCTACACCCAAACGCCCACCAAGGTATATTAACTCTCCTCATAGAATGCTCTATATATAGCTAGCTTCTCACCTTCCTTCTTTGTATCTTTCCGGTGTGGGATCCCTTCGTCAGTAGAGTTTAAATCCAACTCAAACTCTTCCCATCCAATCTGCAAAATAAATACTCCCTTGCTTGTCATGAGATTCGAACTCAGGCTCCCCTGTAACTTAATCCATGCCACTAGCCACTTGGCCACAAGCTCCTCTTGTGTCTAAAACCATGTGCAACTAAATATAAACCTATGGCCAAATTCTAAAGTCCATGTAAAAAGAAAACCAAAATGCAAGAGCCAAGACTTGAACCTTGGACCTCCTTCCTTCCTTTTGGCATCATCCCCTTGACTTTTATGTGGTGTCACTTTGGCACTACACCACAAGCTCTTCCTGTGTCATTTTCCCCCACATTTTATTCTTAAAGCCTACTACTAACTCCTAGGGTTGTATTTGCCTAAAACCAAAACTTTTCCTAAGGCCTAATTTGAACTCGAGACTTCATAGAAGCCCCCTAACCTTCCAAAATCACTCACCTACTAGATCCAACTTGCATTAAATCCATTTTTTTATTCCCAAAAATTTTAAACACTCCTATGCCTAAGGCCTAATGGGCCCAATCCTACTAAGCCCAACTTTGGGATATTACAGTGCGACAGGGACATGGGCGTGTGCTCAGCCCGTGTGAGGGTTTCCAGGCCATGTGAAAATTCACATGGCTCACGATTGACACGGGCTGGCACACGGGCATGTGTCCAGCCCATGTGGTTCTGGCATGGTTGTGTGGATCCTTAAGATGGCTCATTTTGTCCAGTTTTGGCCTATTTTCCACTCCTTTCGCTTCCCTATGCTCACCTAAGTATAGAAATATGTATTTAAAGGATTAGAAGCATCGAATTCACATAATTGTATAAATAAAAATAAAAAACACACTAAGAATGGGATTAAATTGTGTTACTTTTATGGTTTATGAAATATCCCCACACTTAAGCGTTTGCTTGGCCTCAAGCAAAATCCTCAACTCACAATTAAAATTAAACTTCCTTAATTCACAATTCTTATAAATAATGTCTTAGCATAATTCACAAATAATTCATACATTGATAATTTAACTAAAAGATTCCTAAAGATTCAAACAATCCAAGTCACAAATTTTTATAGCACGAAAACATAGTTACCTTTGATTCAAAATCGACAAGAATTGACATCCTCACTAAAGATTCACTCAAATCGCTCAAAGTGTTTATGGTTCAAATTAAGCACTCAAAAGTCAAACATGAAAAGTTATTACCATAGGCTTGCATGAAAATCAAATCTCCACCACTATAAAATGAGATGATACACAAATCAAAAGGTCTTTAAAAGGGTTGTAATGGGGCTTGGGTTAAAGGTATGGATAAAGGCTGAATTAGAGGGTTAGAATCGATATTGAATTGACAATTTACCTAACTAGAAAAATAAACTAATAGTGAATAATTACATTAATTGAAAACCTATCAATAACAACACGAGCTTCTTCTAAAAATATGGAACTAACTGTTTAAGCTCAAATAACATAGAAGTAATAAATAAACTTTTTTTTTCATTTTCATGCAGAACAATAAGAAAGAATTTAACAAATAAAATAAAAATATAGTTATGCAACTGGTCAAATCAAACCTCGTCCAAAAGGGGGGTTAATACAATAGGAAAAATTCTTAATGAATAAAAAAGAATGAGTTTTGGGTTAATATTAAGGGTAGATAAAGAAATGATTTAATAGGATCAAAGGGGTTCACTAAGGGTTAATTATGAAGGTAGGCTTTTAATGGAATAAGTGGGTTAAAACCTAGGTGCCTTTATCATCTCAGTATATCAAATCAAACGTGTGGTCTTGACATGCATAATCGAGGCAAATTCTAGAATAACAAATCAATATTGACACACTCATAACCAATAAAGTGAGCAAGAAAAGTGTGTGCTCTAAAGGATCAAAATCTCACAAAAATTATGGTTTTTGATGTCAACCTTGCAAAATTCAAACTTCAAAGTAATATTTAAATTTAGGGAAACAACCTAGCAATTTTAATTCTGAAAATAAACTTATCATGTGTGATTCTCTAATGTCTTATAGTTTAAACAATCAATGCACAATTACCTATGACTTAATCCAAAACATATCAATAAAAAATCATAAGTCAATAGCAATTTTATTCTAATAGTAATATGAGAAAGTTACTCAAGAACAAGACATAATTCAGGGATTTTCTAATAATGATATAATTAACCTCCCCACACTTAAGATGTACATTGTCCTCAATGTACCAAAATAGATAATGACAATATAATAAGAATATCGTAAGAGAGGGAGAGAAGTGAAACTTCTTGAATTTTGGATGAAATTTGTGGAATAGTGAATGTAGAATTATAGATATAACAAAGTGAAGTGCATGATTCTAAGCAACTATTAAGAAAATAAACGCAACTGTGGAAGAAGATTAAGGGATTACTCGATTAGGAACAATCATAAAAACTAAAATATAGTTTAAAATATAAAAGGAAAGTCTTTGAAAATATGATAAAAACATAAAGGAAAATATACTAAAAATAAAAAGAAAATGAAAAATAAAGATAAAGACCAAAATTTTAAAAAAATAGACTCAAAGCTCCTCATCGTCAGATGCGTCGCGTGGTGGTGGTGCCGAAGGTGAAATATGGAAATGGTGGCAGATCTGCTGAATGTGGCCTCGAGACTGTCGAACTACTGGTAGCACTATTACTCGAAGTGAGTGAGACGCTCGGATATGTCACTCAAAGTAGCTGCAGAAGAAGGAGGTCGGTGACTCGGAGGTGGAGGGTAAGGTGGATCCTCGTGAGGGAGAGGGACATCCTCAGTGATGTCCTCGAGATCTTTTTGATCATCAGGTGAGACAATCAGTACTAGGGAGGATGGAATCCACGACGTCACTCGATCATCCTCATATGTAGCATGCTCAAGATGTCCTGAAGGGACATCTGGCCAACAAGCGTGAGTGTGGAGGACTGCTCTAGTGTATCAAGGAGGCCGAAGTGTCGAGCGAGGCGAGTCACATAAGGGCCTAAGCAAATGGGGCCCTTCCTATGGCGGTCAGTCTGATGGCGGAAAGATAAAGCAATGAAATATGCCAAGTCGATAACATAGCCGTGGGCCATGCTCCATAAGTAGTAGGCATCGTGTGTGCTCACGATGGTGGTGCTCTCTGTCCATCTTGTTAAAGTATGAGCTAAAAGGGCATGAATATATCGTAGGGCTGGAGAGAGAGAAGTCACCGTCGAGTGACTAGCATCATAGGTCGTCATGATATCATCCCAACAATGTGAAGGCAAATAATGAATGTGGCGATGTAGCTGAAGAAAGTCCTCGGCGCTCATGAACTCCTCTGTGTATAGTCCTTAAGCAGCACTGAATTCTGGGATGCTCATGTGGCGCACCAAACTGCCAAGGCAAAATATGATGGTGCCGGGCTCGTCATGGACTGACATAACGCTCTGAAGGTGGAACATCGAGCAGAACTCCAAAGTAATCTCCATATAAGTGGGCTTGACGATACTGAAGAAACAGTCCCATGGGGTTGTAATGATGCAAGCTCGAACCTCCTCAACGAGGTGGACCTGCTCAAACTCGACCCAGTCAATGCATAGGCCCAAACCTAGAGGTCATACCCAAAGGAGCAGAAATAGGTCCTCCAGTGGGTCAACGGTAAATCTGAGGTAAGGGTGGTGAACTTCAATGGAGGCGCTCGAGGAGGTCGCCCCAAGACCCTTCCGCTTTTTCGAAGCGGGATGCGACTTTAGTTTTACCTCGAGTATTTGTCATGGTGTACCTAAAATATTAAAACAATGTATCAATAAGATAACACCAAATAAAATCCAAGTAGTTCTAAGAAAATTTACTCCTAAACTAGTGTAGTCGAATATCAAATTATCACGAATCACAGTGGTGAAAACACTAGTAGAATAAAATCAGAGAACAAAGTCAAAACTATAAGTTAAATTCTGAAAGTAAGAATAAACAAATAAGTATTACTAGGACTAAATCAACAAATAATAGTACATGAAACCAAGAGCAAAGTAGTCAATATAAGAACTGTATCAAATTATCATAATATCAAGAATAAATATGACTAACCTAAAAGAATGGGACTAAGGACATAATATATAATAAAACAAAAAAATAAAGAAAATAAAAGAACTAATAATAATGAATAAATAAAAACATAAAGAAATAAAGAAATAACTAAATAATAAAAATAATAAATTAAAAAATCAACTAGAAAACAAGATAATGGGTAAAAAGGGAAGAAGAAGGACCGACGGTGGGCAAGGGCGGTGGTCGGAGTGAGGTACAGTTGGCGGTTGATGGGCGTACAACGGTTGAACAGTAGAAAGTGAGGAGCTAGGGGGTTGGGTTTGTGGTGTGTGCACAGGGGGGTGGCCGGAGTAAGGTGAGAGGAAGAAAGAAAGAAGGGGAGGGAAAAAAAGAAGAGAGAAAAGGTGGGGGACTTTGGGTTGGAGAAGAAGAAAGGGGAAAGAAGAAAGGAGGGAAAATAAGGGTGCAATCAACGATGCGGCGACCGGAGAAGGGAGGTGGGGAGCGGCAGCTAGGGTTTGGGAGGAGGTTTGGAGGAAGAAGGAAGAAAAGGACAAAAAGAAAAAGGGGGTTAAATAGATGACACAGTCGTGTAACAGCCTGTGTTGGGCGACACGACCGTGTCACACACCCATGTAGCCTGTCCCCAGCCCGTGTTTGTCGCGAAATTAAAAAGCCTAGTATTTAGACGGTCGCGTCGCATGGCTGTGTACGAAGTCCTTCACTTCTCCCACACTGCGTGGAATTCCACACGCCCGTGTGACCTCACACATGGCAGTGTGTTGCCCGTGGAGCCACCTGACTTGTTTAAATTTTGAAAAATTAGGCTCCAATTTTCACATGGCCTAGGACATGCCCGTATGTCCAGGCCGTGTGGTACACACGGCCATGTCGCACGCCCGTGTGGAATATATTTAGGCCACATCTCTGTCGATATTTGGAGATTTTAATCTCTAGTATCCACAAGGCCAAAGACATGTCCGTATGGGTGAGACGGCCATGTCGCCAGGCCGTGTACCTTAAACTATGTCTCAAGATCCACACGGCCAGGAAGACGCCTGTGTGGGTCAAAAACCTACATTAAAACAAGAATGGAAGTAAAAATAAACTAATTAGTAGGGTTAGTGCTCGGGTTGCCTCTCGAGAAGCGCTTATTTAAAGTCTAAGCTCGACTTACCTCATTTTCGCTCGGTTACTGTGGTTGGCAGAATCGAAACTCCTATTTCTCACTATAAATTCTATTATCAACATACGGTTTGAGTCGAGTAGTATTTACCTTAAAAGTGCCAAAATTAAAATGAGTTACCTCGACTGTTCCGTATGGGAAGACATTGATTACTGTAGAAGGAGTCGCTCCATTTGTATTTAGCTCTACAGTGATTATTCGAGGGTCAATTTTATCCACTAGTACCTAGTCTCCATCCTTGAAGTGGTTCGTTCCACCTTTAAGCTTGTCATAGAGTTGCTTCGGTTTTGCTTCATGTATTCTTAGGTTCTCCTTGCCAAGTGTCCTCCATTCGTCTAGTTCATCGATATGAAGCCTTCGCTCCTCATGAGTTGTTGTGTATTTGTCACATAGGATAGAATGTGGCTCCATCACTTTATTCCTAGGGATTTCCTACAAAGAAGTTTGAGCTACAATGTTACTCATATCAACAGAACTCGTAATATCATCCCGATCAGTAGATATTCTAAGAGAATCACTAGTTTAGGGTTTTATCGTGTCATCACCTACACTCAGTAACAATTCACCTGTGCCAACATCAATTATAGTTCTAGCAGTTGCTAGGTTGTCCTAAGATTAAAGGTGTGTCATTGTCCTCATCCATGTCTAAAAAAACAAAGTCAACTAGGAATATAAATTTATCAATTTTTACAAGCACATCCTTAACAATTCCCCTAAGAAATATAATAGTTTTATCTTCTAGTTGAATGCTCATCCTAGTTTGTTTAGGTTTCCCAAGACCTAGTTGCTTAAACATTTTATAGGGCATGACGTTAATACTTGCCCCTAAATCAACCAAAGCATTATTAACATCTAAACTACAAATTAAACAAGGAATAGTAAAACTCCCTAGATCCTTTAATTTGTTGGGTAGTTTATTCTGTAAAATGGCTGAGCAGACTACGTTTAGCTCCACGTGCAACGCATCATCTAACTTCTATTTGTTTGCTAGAAACTCCTTTAAAAATTTAACTGAGTTGGGCATCTGTGAAAGAGCTTTAATAAATGGTAAGTTAATATGTAACTTTTTTAAGAGTTTAAGAAATTTTCCAAATTGCTCATTAGTATGGTCTTTCTTCATCGCGTTAGGATATGGCACACGAGGTTTATGCTCTTTACATATCGGTTTCTGTGCACTATGGCTTACCCCAATCTTACCTTCACTTACCATAGGTTCTTGCCTCGGTTCAGATTCAGATTCCACTAACCCCTCTTCGTCATGCACGGTGATGGCATTGAGTTGTTCTCTTGGGTTAGGTTCAGTATTACTCGACAAGCTACCTTGTGGTCGTTTTGATATCAGTTTAGCAAGTTGACCTATTTGGGTCTCGAGTCTTTAAATCTACGCTTGCTAATTTTTAAGTGTTGTTTTGGTGTTTTGAAAACGGGTTTCTGACACCGAGATGAATTTTGTTAGCATCTCCTCAAGGTTCGGCTTCTTCTCTTGTTTGTAGGGTTATTGTTGAAAGCCTGGAGGGGGTTGTTGTCTCTGATGTTGTAATAGCCTGGTTTATACCCTAGTCAAAATAGTGGTTTTGACACCACAAATCCGAGTATAGAATAATATTTTGATATTATTTTTGATGTTAATTATATGTGATATAGCCTGTGTGAAAATTTTGTATGGTAATTTCATCGACTGAGTGTTGAATTCTAAGAAAGGACTTAATTGCATAAAGTGTAAAATGTTGTGTGCTAATTGTTGAATGCTTAATTGTTGATGTCTTTATAATGTGAGGTCCTTAAAAGGGCAATTTTCCTATTACTATTGATAGTGGATGGTTATGGTCAATAATGACCTTGAAAAATATGTTTTATAATTTTATTATATAAGGTTAAAGTTGTAAATTGATAAATAATATGTTTAATAATCAAACAAAAGCATGGAAATAGTTTAGTTACAATCCTTAGTGCTAAAAATTAGCAAAGAAAAAGAAGAAGGAAGAACATCTAGGTTTCGGCTAAGAACAAGCTTGGTTAAGGTATGTTTTGACTTTGGTTTTTGATGATTTTTATGTTTTAGGATTGTTGCTTAGTATACTATCAAGCCCATGTTGTAATTTGAAGAATTGATGATCTTTATAAGATGTGCCATTGATCAAATGGTGAGCTTTGTGATGAGTATTGGTGTTAAAAGAAAGATGTGTTAGATGAACATGTGTTGTTCTTGAATTTTTGGTGAATTTTGTTAATTTGGGCTAAATTGTGAAAAATTAAGGGACTAAAATGTGAAATAAATGAAATGTGTGGGTTTGTATAAACACAATGGAAATTCAGTTAGGCTTGTGTGAAAAGAAATTATGTGAATTTGATAATTTTGTGAAATATGGACTAAAGTGTCGAAATGTGAAAATGTGAGGGCTATTTTGTAAAATGACCTAAATAAATGTGTGTGGATTAAATTGAATGAATTGGTGATTGAATGGATTAAATTTGAATGTGTATAGACCAAGAAAGGAGAGGTTCGGATCGAGATCGAGGCAAAGATAAAGTGCTCAATTAATCGACCGTTTCGATAGTTCGACGTCCGAGGTAAGTTCGAACATAATACGTGTATTTAGCTATGTTTAGTGTTGTGAAATAATTGATATGATAATATTGAAATGTGAATGCTATGTGAGGGCTTGAGTTATGTGGCACTAAGTGTGCGTATTCTAAAATGTGACTGAGATGATTAGCACTATGTGTGCGAAATAATATAAGCTTCGGCTCTGTGGTTGGCACTATGTGTGCGATACAGATTTAAAATCGGATTGATATAGATGCACTATGTGTACGATGCTAATAAAGCTTTGGCTAACTATTTAAACACTAAGTGTGCGATTGAATCGACAAGTGATGAAAGTTGATTAAAATAAAATAGTGAGTATTGAGTAGAAAATATAATCGACAACTAAGTGTTGGCTAAGGTACGTTCAGAACCTATGTGGTTGATGAACCTTTGAATGAGTAATGGAAGGCTAATTGAACATATTAGTTTTGGATGATATGAAATATGATATTGTGAATTAATCTATGAGATGATTTGTTTTAGTTAATGTATTTTGTTACGAACTTACTAAGCTTTGGAAAGCTTACTATGTGATTTGTTTCTATGCTTTGCAGTGTCAGTAAAGCTAGCTCGGATTCGGGGATTGGCAGCATGTCTATCACACTATCGGCAATCTATTTTGGTACTTTTGGAAAGATGTATATAGATGAAATATGGCATGTATAAGCTAGAAGTTATGGTATGTTTTGGGAAATGTTTATATCCTTGCCATGTGAATTGGCTTGGAAGTTGAATGATGTTGAAACTATGAATGAGTTATGAGTTTGGTATATTTCATGATTATGTAGTTTATGAAAGATGTGGTTGAAAATGAATTTTAATATGGATTACATGATGCTTGAATTACATATATTTTGAGATGTATAAATATCACTTTGAATGGTCTTAATTGTAATGATAATGAGCATGGAAGTAGATGGTATAGTTGGTAGTTGAATAATGCATGGAATGATAAGTTTGATTGCATATAGAAGCATGTATTGGTATTATACTGAAGCTTGTTGGTAAACTCTTGTGTGGATAGCAAACTGGCCTTGCAAATGGCCTGTTTTGTCTACACGTTTGTGGCACACGGGCGTGCCTAGTAACCATGGGATAAAGTTAGTAGCTAGTCCAAGTATGCACGGCCAAGGTACACGGACGTGCCTAGTAGCCGTGTGGATAAGTCAGTATATTGGCTAAGAGTACAGGGCCTTAACTCACGGGCGTGCCTGATGGCCGTGTGAGGAAGTCATATTACATGCTCTGCTTAGGCACGGCTAGGACACATGGGGGTGTCTGGTGATCGTGTGAGGCACATGGCCTGATTACAGGGCATGTGACCTTCACAGTTTTGAAGAATAATTGAAATTTTGAAAATTATCGTAGGTGTTCAGTTTAGTCCTGACCCCTTTCTAGCATGTGTTTAAGGTCTCGTGGACCTAAATGAGGGACTGTATGTTCGTGCTTGAGTAGGTATGATTGATGATAGACTTTATGTCATAGAATGGATGTGAATTATTATGGTTGTTCGGTAACGTCTTTTAACCCTATTCAAGCGACGGTCTCAAGTTAGGGGTGTTACAAATTTCCTTGACCACCCCATGAGAAATTGGGATGGTTTCTCCATCCTACATTGTAAGTGTTACTATAGGGATTATTCTGAGGTCTAGAATTGTTACCCATATAGTGAACTTGTTCATTCTTAGTGCTCGGGTTGTAGAATGGATATTCCGTGGTATGCATCCCTCCTCCATTTGTGTTGCATTCCATCACCAGATTTACTTGCGTAAACACACATAAACCATCAATATTTTTATTTAAGAGCTCTACCTGGTTTTATAGCATGGTGACCGCGTTGAGGTTGAAAACACTAGTGGCTTTCGTTAGTTCTTTTCTCATGACTTGCCACTGGTATTTATTCAATGACATCTCCTCTATAAACTCATAAGCTGCTTTAGGGGTTTTGTTGTTTAGAGTACCGCTGGCGGCTACATCAATCAGTTGCCTAGTTGAGGGGTTCAAACCGTTGAAGAAGATTTGAACATGTAGCCATAAAGGTAACCCATGGTGAGGGGACCTTCTCAATAAGTCCTTACACCTTTCCATGCATTGTAAAGAGTTTCTAAATCCATCAGCACAAAAGAAGAGATATCATTCCTCAACTTTTTCGTTTTAGCCGGCGAAAAATATTTTAATAAAAACTTTTCAATCATTTGTTCCCAAGTAGTGATGTAACCTCGTGGTAACGAGTTCAACCACTTTTTAGTTTTATTCCTCAATGAAAAAGGAAATAACCATAAACGAATGGCATCATCAGAAATGCCATTAATTTTAAAAGTATCATAGAATTCTAAAAAATTGGCTAAATGAGTATTTGAATCCTCATCCTGTAAACCATTGAATTGAACACATTGTTGGATCATTTGTATAGTGTTAGGCTTCGGCTCGAAGTTATTTGCAGCAACAACAGGTCTCACAATACTCAATTCAGCCCCAGTCAAATTAGGCTTAGCATAGTCGTACATGGTACGAGGAGCAGGATTTGCTGCGACCACAGGAGGGAGTGGGTTATTATCAGCCATATCCTCGGTAATGTTGCTATCCTCCTCTTGCTTTTCCTCTATATATTGTAAACTTCGCCTTATTTCCCTACGATTTCTGCGAGCGGAACTTTCTATTTCACTGTAAAAAAGAAATGGTCCTGACGGGTTTCTTCTAGTCATAAACTAAAAATACCTGCCAGAAGCAAATAAAAGAAAAGTTAGTAAAATAAATTCTAAATAAACATGGCTAAAGTAATAAAAATTAAGCGTTCCTAATATTCTAGTCCCCAGAAACGGAGCCAAAAACTTGGTGGGCTCGAAACTAACTAATAATTCGACAAAGGCAAGCGCACCTATCAAACAGTAGTGTAGCCATGGTGAGTCCGGAATATCATATCCTCAAGGACTAAAAGTACTAGTAATAACTATCTTTCTATTATTTAGCCTAATAACTAAGGGGATTTATTTTTATCTAAAATTTAATTGACTAAATTACTATGATCACGATAGAGGGTGAAGAAAATAATTGAATAAACCAATGAATAAAAACAATACCCAAGGAAGAATCCACCTAGATTTCACTTATTATTCTGACTCTGAATTAACCGATTTATTGTAACACCCCTAGCCCAAAACTGTCGCTGGAATAGGGTTAAGAGGCATTACTGAACAATCGAAACATTTCACTTTCATTTTACGACACAAAGTCAATCATCAATCAAACATATTCAAATACTAGCATATAGTCCCTTATTGAGATCTACGAAACCTCAAACACGTGTTAGAAAGAGGTTGGGACTAAATTGAACACTTAGAAAATTTTTCAAAAATTTAAACATTCTTCAATACTGCAAAGGTCACACGCCCGTGCAGCCATGCCATATGCCTCACACGACTACCAGACACGCCCATGTGTCCAAACCGTGCCAAAACAGAGCATATATACTGACTTGTTCCCACGGCCACTAGACACGCTCGTGTGCCATGGCTGTGTGAAATTAAGCTAGCTACTGACTTGGTCACACGGCCACCACGCACACCCATGTGCCACGGCTATGTAACTTGCCCAGGCACACTTCGAAGTAACCCTTGAGCCACACGGTAGGGAGACATGCCCGTGTCTCTTCGCAGTGTATACAAAATAGGCCCTTTCCAAGACCAATTTGCCACCCACACAAGGGTCATCTTTACAAGCACAAATCTCATGTATTTAAACATCAATTGTCAACCAAAACATACAATCATATACACCAAATAATCATCAACAATATCATCAATTTCCTTATTCAAAATCAACACAAATAAGCCCATCCAAATACTAATTCCACAACCTAAAATATACAAGTTGAGCCTCATGTAATTCTTACCACAATTCACTTCTAAACCATCATTCTCATCAACCAAATTATCATGAAATATACCATATTCATAGCTCATTCATAAATTCAACATCATTCAACTTCCAAGCCAAATCACATGGCAAGGTTTAATCCTTTCAAAACATGCCATAACTTCTAGCCTATGCATGCCATATTTAATCTATATATGTATTTCCAAAAGTACCAAATTAGATTACCGATAGTGTGATAGTGATGCTGAGGATCCCCGGATCCGAGCTAGCTTTACTGACACTATAAAACAGAGATAGAAATCACATAGTAAGCTTTCAAAAGCTTAGTAAGTTCGTAATATAATACATATTACTCAATAATACCACATTAATACATAATTAAACCATCACATAGATAAATGCACAAATAGGCTCATCATCAATCTCAACCATAAGCTCAAGTATCTATTCAGTCAAATTTTAAGGCTAGCATCAACCTTATAGGTTCAAACATACCTTAATCAACACATAGTTACTCACCATTTATGCTACTCAATTGCTCGATATTACCTCTCATTCAACCTTTGCTATTCCTTTGATATATTCGCACACTTAGTGCCAATTTTATAACCGAAACATAATTGTCACCGCACACTTAGTGCCAATATGTTAAACCAAACTTATATCGGTATCATACACACAATGCCAATTCGATAAGCTGAATCTTCTATCTTTCCACACACACAATGCTAATCATTAAAGCCGTAACTTCTATCACACACACAGTGCTAATCAACTCTGTATCAACTCAATTTCACACACTTAGTGCTTCAATACTCGAACTCGTACATAATGCATTCTATTCCATTAATATATATTCATTCATCTCTCACCACATAGATACTATTTTAATAGCAAGCATTATATCCGTACTTACCTCGGACATCGAAATACCGAAACGGTTGATTAATCGAGCACTTTGTCTTTGCCTCAATCTCGATCCAAACTTCTCCCTTCTTGGTCTATACACAATCAAATTCAACTCATTCAATAACCAATTCATTCAATTTAGTTCTCACACACATATTTAGGGCATTTTACAAAATATCCATCACATTTTCACATTTCGACACTTTAGTCCCTATTTCATAAAATTATCAAATACACACAATTTCATATCACATATGCTTAGCCGAATTCTTCCATGCTAATACAAACCTACATATTTCATTTATTCCACAATTTAGTCCTTCAAAATATTATTATCACAATTTAGCCCTAATTAGCTAAATTTACCAAGGATTCAAGAATAAAACATGTTCATTAAACACATATCTTTCATTTAACACCAATACTCATCACAAAACTCACTGTTTCATCAATGACACATCTCTTAAACATCACCAATTCTTCAAATTACAACATGGGCTTGATAGTATACTAAGCAACAATCTTAAAAACATAAAATCATCAAAAACCAAAGTCAAAACATACTTTAAATCAAGCCAATTGCTAGCCGAAAATCAAAAAGCCTCAAACCCTCATCTTCTTTTCTTATTTCTGGTCGATAGAAACAAAGATGAGCATTATTTAGCTTTTGTTTTATTTTAATGTCAACTTATTTCATGTTTACCAATTTACCCTTAATGAATCAACCATTTATCTAACAAATATTAGGCCATTTATGTCCATCTATCATCCACTAACCTTAATAGTGGGCTAATTTCCTAATAAGGCCTCCACGTTATAAAAAGAACAACAATTAAGCACTTAACAATTAGAACAAAGCTTTTTACACTTTATGCGATTAGATCCTTTCTCACAATTTGACACACAGTTGATAAAATTTTCACACGAAACTTTCACATAGGCTAAATCGCATACTGTAAACTCAGAAAATAATATTAAAATATTTTTTTGACCTCTGATTTGTGGTCTCGAAACCACTGTTCCAACAGGGTCAAGATCGGGCTGTTACAACTCTCCGCCCCTTAGGGATTTTCGTCCCCAAAAATTTTACCAGTGAATAGGTGCCGATATTGTTCTATCATAATGTTCCCAGGCTCCCACGTAGCCTTTTCAACTCCGTGTTTATGCCACAACACTTTCACTAAAGAAATTCTTTTATTTCTCAACTCTTTGATCTCTCGTGCCAAAATTCAAATCGGTTATTCACTATATGACAAATTTGACTGAATTTCAACCTCAGTAGGAGCAATCACATGAGACGGATCAGATCTATATCGTCTAAGCATCGACACATGAAACACATTATGAATCTTTCTAACTAAGTGGCAACATCAATCTATAAGCATCCAGCCCAACTCGTTCAATGATCTCATAAAGTCCGACGAATCTAGGACTTAGCTTGCCTTTCCGGCCAAATCAAATTTTTTTTCCACGGAGACACTTTCAGAAACACCTTGTCACCAATCTCAAATTCGATATCCTTCCGTGTCAAATCTGCATAAGACTTTTGACGATCTGGGGCCGCTTTCAAACTATCACGAATTACTTTCACTTTCTACTCAGTCTCTTTTAATAGATCAACCCCGTGAATCTTATTCTCACTCAGCTTGAAACACCCCAAACCCGGCCCATGAGCCGTGATCGGATCTGGTATGTTCCTCGGTGTAAACCGTTTCAAATTCTATTGTTACTTAGGAAAAACTTGTGTGATTTGGAAGAAAGATCGTTTTGGGTTGGGCTTGAGTTGAAAACAAGTTTAATTCATTGTTAAAAATCCTTTACTTTAGGTGAAAAAATGTTTGGGCTTTGTTTTAAAAAAAAATAGATTTACTTGATCTTTTAATAAATAAAAGTTTGTAAAATAAAAACAGAATAAAATAATTCTACTAAGGCCTTATTACGTCAAATAATTCCCAAAATAAAATTTGTAGAGTACTTAAATAAAATAAAATGTCCAAATTAAATAAAACTTTAAGCGGAGCATGGCCACCACAAAGCATCTACCGGCCCGGTCCATCACTGGTCGTCACCTAAAAAGTAATCCCACAATGGGGTGAGTCAACAGACTCAATGTGTAACCAACACTAAAATTTAATATTTCAGGCATACAAGTATCACACATGTTCATAAAGCATTTAAACAATAAGATGCAACCCGAACCCAAACCTATATGCCATCCGCTACACAACACCCGTACCAACCTACACACCGTGGGGACTACTAAGTCAACCCTCCATCCGCTACACACCATCGAAGGCAGTCGCTACAGTCGACGTGCTCATCGCCCTTATAAAATTCGTGGTCTTAGGTCACCACATTCAGATATCGTGGTCTTAGGTCACCACATTCAAATATCGTGGTCTTAGGTCATCACATTCAGATATCGTGGTCTTAGGTCACCACATTCAGATTTCGTGGTCTTAGGTCACCACATTCACTTCCCCTTTTCATATAACCCATATGCCCCCATATATCATACACATTATGCAAAATCATGCCTTAATTCACATTCTTATCACTTTTCACATGTTAAAAATAACATATATTCATAATCCTAGTAGGAGTAGGAAATGTACCTTAGTACTTTGTACCATTGTATGGTACCTTAGCCATGCTTTTCACATTCTTAATAACATATTTAATTTAAAACATAGCCATGAACGTATTAAAACTTAGGGTAGGGTACACACCTGATTCGCTTAACAATTTCACTGAAATCTCGAAAATCCAATCTAAAGCCTTAGATCTCAAGTCCCTACATTCAGCCAACCTTAGTATGTTAGCATAAAGCCTATTCGGCTATAAAACCAAATCCTAGTAGGATTAGTACACTAAAACTTACCTTGGTGCCAAATCCCGAAATCTTAACTATACTCTTTCTAGTATTCGGCAAAGCTTTAAATCACTTTAACAAATTAGTTTCGGCTTTTGAATAAATATGAACTAGATCTAAAACACCAAAAATAGGCCTTGGCGAATATTCGCATGTCTTACCTTGTGGATTTTAAATCTCAAAATTCACCGAATAACTAGGAACACGCTGCCTATGGTGTACCTTCGGAAAAGAACTTCTCCTTCTTGTAGTTGACTTAAACAAATCCAAAAAGATCTCTTCAAAGTTTTGGCAACAAGATATTAATGGGGTTAGTCCTAGATTTCAAAAATCTTAAAAGAAAAGGATGAAAATCGAATGATAACTAGTTCTTACCCTTAATACGTAAGTCGACAACCCCTTGTTTGAAGTCTCAAAACTATTCGGCTATGGCCTTGATTTTAGCAAACTTTCGACTTTTGGAAGATTATGAAAGAAGAAGAGAAAGAGTTTGAGCAATTTGGTAATGAAGTTTCGACTACACAAGGTGTATTTTCGACAGCAAAACAATGAAGAAAGGAGATATTTGCTAGAGGGAATTCAAGAGAGAGAGTTAGAAGAAAGAATGAATGGACCTCTTTTCCTTTTATAGCCGAAATTACTAACTTAGAATCCCTTACTTGGCCATCACTCTTCTATTTTGATAGCTTTATCTCTTTAATTAAAATTAAAGAATAATCCTCAATTATCTCTTTGAAAATAATCTAAAATAAATCATCATTTATCCACCTATTTAACCGAAGTTTTAAGAAGAATTAAACTCTTCCTTAAGAGTCCCTATTGCAATCCATTGCTTCCTCTTTAAGTAATTAAATAAAATTACTTAAAGTCTTAGCTAGATGCCGTCCACCCCCTTCCCTTGATGAGCCGAATTTAAACTTATTATATTGGACTCCTTGTGGCCATACGAGGCCCAAATTATCCACCTAAGTGGCGCCTCCCTATGATTAGTTTAGCTTTAATAACGAATTGGGTCACAAGCCCAATTCAGACTCAAAAACACTCTCAGAAATGCTCTCCTTGTTGCTCGAACCTAAGCTTGCACTCATGCTGGTGGCATCATTTACTGGGCTTTAAGTGGTGCCTTCTTGTCACTTTTCCAAGCCCGTTTTTGTGTCAAATTTCTTCTATTAATTTTCTTAAGGCCACCTTGCCTTAAAACTTATCATTTCTAAGACATTTCCTTACATTTCCAAGTTTCCAAAACGCTCGTTTCTCCTTTAAACTTATCATTTCTAAAGCATTTCCTTACGTTTCGTGACATTTCCTACATTTCCTTACATTTCCCTACATTTCCTTACATTTCCTTACATTTCCATACATTTCCATACTTTTCCTTATATTTCCATACATTTCCATACATTTCCATACATTTCCTTACATTTCCATACATTTCCATACATTTCCATACATTTCCATACATTTCCTTACATTTCCATACATTTCCTTACTTTTCTATACATTTCCATACATTTCCTTGCATTTCCAAGGTTCTAAAAATGCACACCACATATCACAGTAAACATGCTATTTCATAAAATTAAGCAAAAAATGCACACAATGGGATTCGAACCTCTTCCCTCAAAGTACTTCACTTGATGCCATAACCCTTGCACCTTGGGTGGCATCCCTTACCACTTTTCCACATCACTTTGTTTTTAACTTAAAACCAATAATTGTCCAAAGCTTTCTTCCATCCTAGGATTTTAAAACCCTTAATTCACTTCCAAACACTCCCAAAACCTACTACTCATGAATTATGCACAAATGCATAACCCTAATCTAGGATGTTACACATTTCACCAATACAATGGAGTTCGACATTTTGATCAGAGAGTCGTGACATCGTGCCATTTTAATGCTCGATTGAAAACTGTTATTATAAGAAAATTCTATCAACGGCAAATGCTTTTCCCACGTACTTTCAAACTCAAGTATACATCATCTCAACATATCTTCAAGAACCTGGATAATCCGCTCGGGCTTACCATCCTTCTGCGGATGAAATGCAGTACTAAAATGCAACTTTGTGCCTAAAGCCTCTTGTAATTTCTTCCAAAATTGCGAGGTAAATCTCGTATCTCTGTCAAATATAATAGATAATGGCATCCCGTGCAATTTCAAAATTAGCCAATCTATCTAGTGAATAATCTGTTCTCACAGGAATGAAATGAGCTGATTTCGTCAATCTGTCAACTATCACCCAGATTGCATCTTTCTTTCCCAGAGAAAAAGGTAATCCCAACACAAAGTGAAACACCCCAAACCCGACCCACGAGCTTTGACCAGATTTGGTATGTTCCTCAAGTAAACCGGTTCAAAATTCTTTTGTTACTTAGGAAAAACTTGTGTGATTTTTTAAAAAAATATTGTTTGGGTTGGGCTTGAGTTGAAAACAAATTAATCTTATGTTAAAACCCATTTATTTAAGGTGACAAAACATTTAGAGTTAATTTTAAAAGGAATTTACTTAAACTTTAATTGATAAAAATCCATAAACATAATAAATAAAAGAAAAATAAAGTAAACCACAATGGCCTTATTATATCAATGATCCCAAAGTAAAACTTAAAATACTTAAAATAAATTGAAAGTCCAAATCATAAATTTCTTGCTATGCATGGCCACCTTTAAGCTCCTGCCGACCCGGTCCATTACTGCTCATCAACTGAAACATGTTCCCACAACGGGGTGAGTCGATAGACTCAATGTGTAACCAACACCAAAACATAATAGAAATAGGCACACCATACATAACATATTCATATAAAAATTCAAGATAATGATGCAAACCCGAACCCAAACCTATATGCCATCCGCTACACTCCACCCGTACCAACCTGCACACCGTGGGGACTATTAAGTCAACCCTCCATCCGCTACACACCATTGAAGGCAGTCACTGCAGTCGACATGCTCATCGCCCACTTAAGATATTATGGCATAGCCACCTGATATTTGTGTCATGAGACACCACATTTAGATAATGTAACCGGGTTACCACATTCACTTAGTGAGACCAAGTCATCACATATTCTTAGTGAGACCGAAGTCGTCACATATTCTTAGTGAGACCGAAGTCGTCACATATTCTTAGTGAGACCGAAGTCATCACGTTTCACTTAGTGAAACCGAAGTCATCACATTCACATCCCCTTCTTCAAATAACCCGAATGCCCTAAATTATACATATCATGCATATCATATTTAATTTCACTTTCACATCACTTTTCACATGTTAAATATAACATATTTCGAAATCCTAGTAGGAGTAGGAAAAAGTACCTGAGTACTTTGTACCATAATATGGTACTTTAGCCACATTCTTACACTTTCATATTAACATATATATCATATTTAAGCCATAAATCTATTAAGATTAGTGTGGGGTACACACGGTACCTTAGCCATATTCTTACACTTTCATATTAACACATATAATGAATTAAAACCGTAAATCTATTGAGATTTAGTGTGGGGTACACACGGTACCTTAACCATATTCTTACATTTTCATATTAACACATATAATGAATTAAAACCGTAAATCTATTGAGTTTTAGTGTGGGGTACTCACATTCTTAATAATACATTTAATTTAAACATAGCCATGAACCTATCAAAACTTAGGGTAGGGTACACACCTGATTTGCTTAACGAATTCCTTGAAATCCCGAAATCTGATCTACTGCCTTAGATCTCAAATTCCTACATTTGATTAATCACTTACTACTTTAATAAAAGCCATTCGCCATAAATCCAAATCCTAGTAGGATTAGTATTCTTAAAACTTACCTTGAAATTCTCAAATCTCAAATCCTTGTATCCATCGTCGAAATCCCTATAACTACATGTTAGATCAATTTCTAACATTTATTCACAACAAATAACCCTTAGTCGTATGTTAAATATGACTTACCTTAGATTCTTAAATCCCAAAATTCACCGAATAACTAGGGAACACGCGCTTATGGTGTACCTTCGAAAAGAACTTCTCCTTCCTTGTAGTCGACACTTAGTAAATCCCAAAGATCTCCTTACTTTAGGAATCGACAATCCTTGCTTGAGCCTTTAACAATATTCAGCTATGGCCTTGATGTGGATTAAAATTTCGCTTCTTGATGAACAAGAGAGGATTTTTGGTTTTTTTAAAGAAAGAAGAGGAAGATATAAAACTTAGGAAAATTTGGCAAGACTAGGGGATTTCGCTTTCGACTTTGTGAAGAATTGAAAGAGAAAGAAGAACAATGACAGAGAGAATTGACAGAGAGAAGAGAATTCGCTTAAGAAATTCGCAAAGGAAAAGTGAATGAATGAATGGCCTCTCTTTTCCTTTTATAGCCAAATTTACTAGGCTAGAGTCCCTTACTTGGCCACCACTCTTCTTTATTTGATAGCTTTATCTCTTTAATTTAAAATAATTAAAGAAATATCCTTTATTATCTCTTATCTCTTAATAAAAATAATACTAATAATAATCCTCTTTATCTCTTCCTTATCTATCAAAATAAAGGGATAAATCCATATTTATCCATCTATTCAAAAAATAATCCAATTTAAATCCCTTATTTATCTCATTAATTGTCAAATTTAAAGGAATAAAACTCCCTTTTCTAGAAGCCTTGCCGTCCACTCTCCGCTTCGGAAGCAAAAAATAAAACTCCTTTATTTGCTTCCCAAGTGACTCGAACTCAGCCCAACACCCTTGCATGTGGACCATTTCCTGAGGCCCTAAGTGACATCTTCAGGCCACTTTTTCAAGTCCGTTTTTGGGTCAAATTTCATGTGCTTTTTAGTTTAGGGTCACCTGGCCCTAAGTTCCCTTTGAACTTTAAAATTTGACATTTCGGGATCATTTTAAGTTTCCAAAAATTTTCGCTGCTCAGTAAACTTGACATTTCCTAGGTTTCCAAAATGTTTACTTTCCTTTTAGCTTAGTTTCCAAAATGTTTACTTTCCTCTTTTAGCTTAGTTTCCAAAATGTTTACTTTCCTCTTTTAGCTTAGTTTCCAAAATGTTCACTTTCCTAATTTACTTAGGTTTCCAAAATGTTCACTTTCCTAATTTGCTTAGGTTTCCAAAATGGTCATTTTCCTATTTTCAACGTAATATTTCCATACATTCTCGTGTTTCCAAAATTATTCCAAATTTATTCCAAAACACATAAAACATGTCTTTTCGCATAATTAGGCCAAAATGCATAGGCCCTTTTTAGGATGTTACGTTCTACCCTCCTAAAAATAATTTCGTCCTCGAAATTACTTACTAATGATCATACAATCCTTCTCACCGCAGACTATGCTTACGTCGCAAGACTCGATATTAATAGAACCATCATACTTTCCGGTACAATCTCTAAGTTCACGCCCTTAGAACTCATTTCTAACGTCGTGATTTAATCGATTAAGAAGTTTTATGTATTAAAAAATTTTGTTTCACCGATTAACCGCGAAGAAGTTTTATGGAAAGAATTTTTAGAAGTGGTTCTTTCAGTATTCATACACACACACATCTTTACATTCATACATCCATCAATCAATTATGAACTTTCGTTCATTCGGAGAAATGTTGTAGTTTTCATTGTTGTTGTTTTTCCACTACCTCGGGTATTTTCTTAGTTTGTCCTATGATTTTGGGTATTTTTTTCGCAATTTATCGAAACAAGGTTCCTTGGTGATGTTGTCAATAAGGGTATTTTAGTAATTTTACCACTAAGGGTATTTAGGTAATTTTGTAAATCAGAAATATTTCAAGAAAATTTATAAAAATAATCTTTTCAAGTCAAGAGGATAATTTGGAAATTTTAAAACTAGGGTTTCCAAAAATATACGGCTAGTCCCTTTCGGGTTTTAGTTGGGGTTTAGCAGTGTATAAGTCTTCTTGGTTAGGGTGAACCGAGGCTACGCACTGTAGGATTCGAGGAGAGGAGGTGAGTCACTAGGACCGCTTAAATACCAAGCTCCCATCGAAACCAATCCTAGACATGCGCACCATGGTTGCCACACCCTAACTTTCGGTTGACTTAGCCATAGGTTTGTGTAGTTAGGCATTTAAGTCTTATGTAGTAGTTGGGGTAGACTAGTCCTAGGGTTCAAGTACCTATCATTCTATTCTACGCTCCATTCCTTTTCTACCCTTCTATAAATCACATAATATAAATCACATAATCACACGATGGTTAAGGGTACTTACACGGTGGATCATGGTCTGAGACTTAGGTGCCATGCCATCAAGCCTACCTATTTTGAGAAATACTTCCATAAAACTCATTTGGCCTCGATTTGAAAATGTCTTGGGCCTTAAACCCAAGGCCGAGATTTTGAAATTGGGCTCTGATAACAAACTGAAACACCCCAAACCCAGCCCACGAGCTTTGACCAGATTTGGTATGTTCCTCAAGTAAACCGGTTCAAAATTCTTTTGTTACTTAGGAAAAACTTGTGTGATTTTTAAAAAAAATATTGTTTGGGTTGGGCTTGAGTTGAAAAAAAATTTATCTTATGTTAAAACCCATTTATTTAAGGTGACAAAACATTTAGAGTTAATTTTAAAAGGAATTTACTTAAACTTTAATTGATAAAAATCCATAAACATAATAGATAAAAGAAAAATAAAGTAAACCACAATGGCCTTATTATATCAATGATCCCAAAGTAAAACTTAAAATACTTAAAATAAATTGAATATCCAAATCATAAATTTCTTGCTATGCATGGCCACCTTTAAGCTCCTGCCGACCCGGTCCATTACTGCTCATCACCTGAAACATGTTCCCACAACGGGGTGAGTCGATAGACTCAATGTGTAACCAACACCAAAACATAATAGAAATAGGCACACCATACATAACATATTCATATAAAATTCAAGATAATGATGCAAACCCGAACCCAAACCTATATGCCATCCGCTACACTCCACCGTACCAACCTCGCACACCGTGGGGACTATTAAGTCAACCTCCATCCGCTATACACCATTGAAGGCGCCAACTGCAATGACATGCTCATCGCCCACTTAAGATATTGTGGCATAGCCACTGATATTTGTGTCATGAGACACCACATTTAGATAATGTAACCGGTTACCACATTCACTTAGTGAGACCTAAGTCATCACATATTCTTAGTGAGACCGAAGTCGTCACATATTCTTAGTGAGACCAAGTCATCACGTTTCACTTAGTGAGACCAAGTCATCACATTCACTTCCCCTTCTTCAAATAACCCGAATGCCCCAAATTATACATATCATGCATATCATATTTAATTTCACTTTCACATCACTTTTCACATGTTAAATATAACATATTTCAAATCCTAGTAGGAGTAGGAAAACGACTGCACAGTACTTTATACAATAATATGGTACTTTAGCCACATTCTTACACTTTCATATTAACATATATATCATATTTAAGCCATAAATCTATTAAGATTAGTGTGGGGTACACACGGTACCTTAGCCATATTCTTACACTTTCATATTAACACATATAATGAATTAAAACCATAAATCTATTGAGATTTAGTGGGGTACACACTGTACCTTAGCCATATTCTTACACTTTCACATTAACACATATAATGAATTAAAACCAGAATCTATTGAGATTTAGTGTGGGTACACACATTCTTAATAATACATTTAATTTAAACATAGCCATGAACCTATCAAAACTTAGGGTAGGTACACACCTAATTTGCTTAACGAATTCCTTGAAATCCCAAATCGATCATCGCCTTAGATCTCAAATTCCTACATTTGATTAATCACTTACTACTTTAATAAAAGCCATTCGGCCATAAATCCAAATCCTAGTAGGATTAGTATTCTTAAACTTACCTTGAAATTCTCAAATCCAAATCCTTGTATCCATCTATCGAAATCCCTATAACTACATGTTAGATCAATTTCTAACATTTATTCACAACAAATAACCCTTAGCCAGTATGTTAAATATGACTTACCTTAGATTCTTAAACCCAAATTCACCGAATAACTAGGGAACACGCGCTTATGGTGTACCTTCGGAAAAGAACTTCTCCTTCCTTGTAGTCAACACTTAGTAAATCCCAAAGATCTCCTTACTTTAGAATCGACAATCCTTGCTTGAGCCTTTAACAATATTCGCTATGGCCTTGATGTGGATTAAAATTTGACTTCTTGATGAACAAGAGAGGATTTTGATTTTTTTAAAGAAAGAAGAGGAAGATATAAAACTTAGGAAAATTCGGCAAGACTAGGGGGATTCTGCTTTCGGCTTTGTGAAGAATTGAAAAGAGAAAGAAGAACAATGACAGAGAGAATTCGACAGAGAGAAGAGAATTTGCTTAAGAAATTCGGCAAAGGAAAAGTGAATGAATGAATGGCCTCTTTTCCTTTCATAGCCAAATTTACTAGGCTAGAGTCCCTTACTTAGCCACCACTCTTCTTTATTTGATAGCTTTATCTCTTTAATTTAAAATAATTAAAGAAATATCCTTTATTATCTCTTATCTCTTAATAAAAATAATACTAATAATAATCCTCTTTTATCTCTTCCTTATCTATCAAAATAAAATGGATAAATCCATATTTATCCATCTATTATCTCTTCAAAAAAATAATCCAATTTAAATCCCTTTATTTATCCCATTAATTGTCAAATTTAAAGGAATAAAACTCCTTTTTTCTAGAAGCCTTACCATCCACTCCTCTGCTTCTAGAAGCAAAAAATAAAACTCCTTTTATTTGCTTCCCAAGTGACTCGAAATCAGGGCCAACACCCCTTGCATGTGGACCATTTCCTGAGGCCCTAAGTGGCATCTTCAGGCCACTTTTTCAAGTCCGTTTTTGGGTCAAATTTCACGTGCTTTTTATTTTAGGGTCACTTGGCCCTAAGTTCCCTTTGAACTTTAAAATTCGACATTTGGGGTCATTTTAAGTTTCCAAAATTTTCATGCTGCTCTGTAAACTTGACATTTCCTAGGTTTCCAAAATGTTTACTTTCCTCTTTAGCTTAGTTTCCAAAATGTTTACTTTCCTCTTTTAGCTTAGTTTCCAAAATGTTTACTTTCCTCTTTTAGCTTAGTTTCCAAAATAGTCACTTTCCTAATTTACTTAGGTTTCCAAAATGTTCACTTTCCTAATTTGCTTAGGTTTCCAAAAATGGTCATTTTCCTATTTTCAACGTAATATTTCCATACATTCTTAGGTTTCCAAAATTATTCCAAATTTATTCCAAAACACATAAAACATGTCTTTTCATACAATTAGGCCAAAATGCATAGGCCCTTTTTAGGATGTTACACAAAGTCTATCGTGATTCTCTCCCATTTCCACTCAGGAATCATAATCGGTTGTAACAAACCGGATGGAACCTGATGTTCAGCTTTAACTTGCTGACAAAGTAAACATTTCGACACATAGTTAGAGATATCTCTTTTCATACCATGCCACCAATAAAACTGTCCCAGATTGTTATACTTTTTTGTACATTTATTGTACTCCCTAGATGCACAGTCAAATGACTATTATGAGCTTCGTTCAAAATTAACTGAATCAATTTTGAATTCTTCGGAACACAAATCCGATCTCTAAATCTCAAACAATCATCACTATAAATTTGAAATCCTGAATCAACATTCAATTCACACTGATCTCATTTGGCTATCATTTCAACATCACATTTTGAGCATCGCAAATCTGATGTATGAACATGGGTCTCACTTTTAACTCAGCCAAACCAAATCATCACACAGATCTATCTGAGCATTAATTGCTCGTAAAACGTATATAGACTTCCGACTCAAATCATAAGCAACAACATTAGCTTTACTCGGATGATAATCAATCACAAGTTCATAATATTTCAGCAATTCTAACCATCTTCTCTGTCAGAAATTCAATTCTTTCTGAGTCATCAAGTACTTCAAGCTCTTATGATCAGTATAAATGTGACATTTCTCACCAAATAGATTGTGACGCCAAATCTTCAATGCAAACACAATCGCTGCTAATTCAAGGTCGTGCGTTTGATAGTTCTTTTCATGTGGCTTTAACTGCCTCAAAGCATTAGCAATAACTTTGCCTTCTTGCATCAGTACACAGTCGAAACCATTTAACGATGCATCACTGTAAACTATGAATTCTTTACCCGATTCAGGTTGAACTAACGCAGGTGCCTCTGTCAATAGGGATTTCAACTGTTTAAAACTCTACTGGCACTTTTTTGACCACTCAAATTTAACATCTTTCTAAAGCAACTTTGTCAACGGAGTCGCAATCATCGAGATACCTTTCACAAATCGTCTATAGTATCCTGCTAGTCTCAAAAAATACGGACTTCAGACACATTTCTCAGAGGTTTCCATTCTAAAATAGTTGAGATCTTACTCTGGTCAACTCGTATTCCCATAGCTGATACAATATGTCCCAGAAAACCAACTTCACGCAACCAAGACTCACATTTGCTAAACTTAGCATACAATTGCTTCTCACGTAGAGTCCGTAACACAATTCTCAAATGCTCGGCATGTTGCGTCTCATCACATGAATAAATCAGAATGTCATCGATGAACACCACAACAAAATGATCCAAATACAGTCTGAATATTAGATTCATCAAATCTATAAACACTGCAGGAGCATTTATTAGTCCAAAAGGCATCACTAATAATTCATAATGTCCGTACCTCATTTTGAAAGTAGTTTTCGGTACATCGGATTATTTAACTCTCAACTGATAGTAGCCCGATCTCAAATCTATCTTAGAAAGCTTTGTAGCTCCTTTCAGCTGATCAAATAAATCATCAATACGGGGTAGTGAATATTTATTCTTTATCGTCACTTTGTTCAACGGTCGGTAGTCAATACATATGCTTATAGTGCCGTCTTTCTTTTTCACAAATAACACAGGAGCACCCCAAGGCGAGAAACTCGGTCGTGCAACTCCTCTATCAGTCAACTCTTGCAACTGAGACTTTAACTCTTTCAATTCTGTCGGTGCCATTCTATATGGAGCTATTGAAATAGGAGTAGTCCCCTGCACTAATTCAATACCAAATTCAACTTCTCGAATCGGAGGTAATCTCGGTAGTTCTTCAGGAGACACATCTAGAAACTCACTAACCACAGGCACAGATTCAACTCTCTTTTCTGACACTTTTGTATCAATCAAATCACATATGCCAGATAAGCTTAGCAACCCTTTCTCATATAGTTCAAAGCTTTCATCGCAGATACAACAGCTGGTAACCCTTTCATATCACTGGATTCAATTCGAACTATCTCACCATATTGACTTCTCAATTCAATACTCTTTCTTTTACAATTCACAATGACATTATGCAAAGTGAGCCAATCCATACCGAGGATTATATCAAATTCATCGAATGGTAGCAACATCAAATTAGCTGAAAAGCATATGTCCCGAAACACCAATGGGCAATTCTTGTACACTTTATCCACCAAGACACACTTGCCTAAGGGGTTTGATACTCTAATCACAAATTCAGTAGACTCAACAGGTAGAGTCTTACTTGATACTAGATTCACACACATATAAGAATGAGTAGATCTTGGATCTATCAATGCAATCACATCAGTATCAAATAGAGTAAAAGTACCAGTGATGATGTCTGAAGATGACGCTTCTCTCGTGCACATATAGCATAAGCTCGATTAGGTACTCTCGCCTCCGTTCTCATGACTGTATTAGTAGTCCCTCTTTGACTTCCACTTACATTCCTGATGTTTCTGGGTGGTCTACCACTAGCCGTCTTGTTACTCGGTCTCACATTCTGAACATTTTCTTCCTCAGTCATCTTTGGGCAATCTCGAATAAAGTGATCTCGTGATCCACATTTATAACAAACTCTATTTTTATACTTGCCCCAGCATTCTCCCACATGTCGTCTTCCACACTGTCTACACTCAGGTCTGTTGCTTTTGGCACTTCCAACACTAGATTTAATTGGAATTTGATCTCATGAACTGATGCTTTGTCTCACACGATCTCTACTCAGATGTCCAAATGAAGCATTTGTTCGATTGCTTGCATCTCTAAATCTCCTCGTCAAATGTTGAGACATGTTACTCATCAATCATTTTCTTTCATCTCGAGTTTTAGAATCAGCTTTCATCTTTTCTTTACTGAGATCCTCGGCTTTGCAGGCTCTCTCGACTAATACAACAAATTCATTTATGTCAGGTATCCCAATTAACAATTTAATATATTCATTCAACCCTTCTATAAAGCGTTTACACATAGTAGCTTCGGTCGAAACACATTCCCATGCATACTGGCTCAATCTCACAAACTCCCTCTTGTACTCAGTAACTATCAAACGGCGTGTTTCAAATCAAGGAACCCTTTACATTTCTGATCAATGAATCGTTGACTGATATACTTCTTTTAGAATTTAGCTTGAAAGAAATCCCAAGTGATTCTCTCTTTCGGAACCACAGAAATTAATGTTTTCCACTAGTTATAGGTCGTATCCCTCAACAAAGAGACTGCACACTTGATACATTCATCAGGGGTCAACGACATCTCATCGAATACCCGAATTGTATTCTCAAGCCAAAACTTGGCTCGCTCAACATCGTCATCAGCTATGGCCCTAAACTCTTCGGCCTCGTACTTACGAATCTTATCCACAGAAGGTTTATTCAATCGGATCGGATCTATCACTTGTGGCACAATAGGTACTTGTGGGGGGGAGGTTGTGGAGTAGCTGGATTCATTAGAACGAACTCCGAAAACCACTCACTTATCATTCGGAATAAGGCATGTTTAGCCTCTCCTCCCTCACTACTATCATTCGGCCTAGATGTGGCTGACGCTGTCCCTTGAGTGGGAGCAAGCGCGTTACTCTCAACATCATCAGCAACTACTCGATCGGGATCCATTACTATATGAAAACACATTTTCAACTATCATGATTCATCACACTATCGTAATTTATATATATGACATGTATAGCAAGACTCACAAGCACTATGTTAGTCCAAGGATCGACTAAATCTGGCTCTGATACCAATAAAATGTAACACCCCTAACCCAAAACGTCGCGAGAATAGGGTTAAGAGGCATTACCGAACAACCAAAACATTTCACTTTCATTTTATGACACAAAGTCAATCATCAATCAAACATATTAAAATACTAGCATATAGTCCCTTATTGAGGCCTACGAGACCTCAAACACGTTTTAGAAAGAGGTTGGGACTAAACCAAACACTTATAATTTTTTTTTAAAAATTTAAACACTCTTCAATACTGTAAAGGTCACACGCCCATGTAGTCAGGCCATGTGCCTCACACGACTATCAGACACGCCCATATGCCCGGCCGTGCCAAAATAGAGCATATATACTGACTTGTTTCCACGATAACTAGAGATGCCTGTGTGCCATGGCCGTGTGAAATTAAGCTAGCTATTGACTTGGTCACACGGCCACTACGCACACCCATGTGCCACGGTCGTGTAACCTGCCCAGGCACACTTTGAAGTGACCCTTGAGCCACACGGCAGGGACACACGCCCGTGTCTCTTGGCAATGTATGCAAAATAGGCCATTTGCAAGACCAATTTGCCACCCATACAAGGGTCATCTTTACAAGCACAAATCTCATGTATTTAAACATCAATTGTCAACCAAAACATACAATCATATACACCACATAATCATCAACAACATCATCTGTTTCTTTATTTCAAAATCAACACAAATAAGTCCATCCAAATACCAATTCCACAACCTAAAATACACAAGTTGAGCCTCATGTAATTGTTACCACAATTCACTTCTAAACCATCATTCTAATGAACCAAATTATCATGAAATATACCATATTCATAGCTCATTCATAAATTCAACATCATTCAACTTCCAAGCCAAATCACATGGTAAGGTTTAATCCTTTCAAAAAATGCCATAACTTTTAGCCTATACATGCCATATTTCATCTATATACATATTTCCAAAAGTACCAAATTAGATTACCGATAGTGTGATAGTGATGTTGACGATCCCTGGATTTGAGCTAGCTTTACTGGCACTGTAAAACAGAGAAACAAATCACACAGTAAGCTTTCAAAATCTTAGTAAGTTAAAATATAATACATATAACTCAATAATACTGTAACACCCCAAACCCGGTCTATGCGTTGAGACTAGATTTGGTTTGTTACATGATTCGAACTATTCTTAAATCCTTAATGAGTTGAAAAACTACAATATTGTTTACTGAGTTTAAAATTTGTAGAGTATTAGATTTTGATAAATATTTAAAAACATTAGTTGAAAATCATTGTATTATCTAAAACCGTTAGGAAATTTGTTAAAGAGTTAGCAAGAAAAGAATTATTTATAAAAGAATTCCTTATACTTTGAAAACCAAGTTCATTTTAGTAAAGCATCATAAATCACAGACCCATGATTTAAAAGCCCAAATAAAGTTTAAATTCCACACACATAAAATCCATAAGTTATTTATAGAGGCCATTTATTACAACATCCCAAAATAGTAAAATAATAATTAAAAGTTGAATTTAAATAACCCTTATTTAGCGGTATGGCCTCCACGAAGTCATCCTCATTAAGTCCACATCGGTTTCCATTACGAGATGGAAAGAAATTAAAGGGTGAGTTACTTAGAACTCGATGTGTAACTCACTTACCACCATTATTGGGCGGATTGTCAAGATATTATGTTGGGCTTGAGCCCAATCCAAATTCAACAATATAACATGAATTTAAAATAATTAATAATGCATGAAAATGAAATTCCAACCCAAACCTAATAACCATCCGCTAACACCCCGTACCAACCATCACACTGTGGGGATCAAGTCAACCCACCCGCCATCACACCAATCGTGAGGCATTAAGCCTTTTATAATTGTGGCATAGCCACCGAACTAGAGGCAATAAGCGATATTGTGGCGAAACCACCGAACTAGAGGCAATAAGTCGATATTGTGCGAAACCACCGAACTAGAGCAATAAGCCGATATTGTGGCGAAACCACCGAACTAGAGGCAATAAGCGATATTGTAAGCAATCCAGCCATTCTTCTCTTCATAAATCCCACCCATGCAATTATACATGTACTTTAAAATATAAAATTTATTATCAATACATAACATGGTGGGTTTTATCAATGACATTTCATTTGGCCCATAATTATAGCAATTTATCCATTTAGCAATTTAGTGGGCTTTGGCCCATTTACCAAACTAGAGCGTTTTGGCTAAATTTTAACGAACTAGAGTATTTATGGCCCAATTTATCGAACTAGAGTATTTACGGCCCATTTTCACGAACTAGAGTATTTACGGCCCATTTTCACGAACTAGAGTATTCTGGCCCATTTTCACGAACTAGAGTATTTACGGCCCATTTTCACGAACTAGAGTATTTACGGCCCATTTTCACGAAACATCAAATTTTCATAATATCAATTAATTTCTTGAGGCGTTTTGAAATTTTCACGATTTAGTCGCTTTTACGTATTTCGTCAAAATATCAATTTTTGTGCTTTTACCGATCTAGTCGTTTTACGATTTTTCTACCATACCGAAATTTGACATACAACCCTAAAATAATGAGGTGAAATTACACACCTCGATACCGTGAGTATTATCCTTCGCTCCTCGGCACCTAAAATATATTTGATTAGTTAGACAACTAATTCGCAAAAATAATCTTATTTGTTAATGGATCCAAAATCTTACCCTCTTGATTTTGAATCACTTGATTTTCGGTTTTCCTTCGTTTATCGATTCACTAGCACGAGAATCCACCAGCGATATACTTGACTCGAGGTTCGTACTACTTCAAATAATGGACTTCTTTGGAAGATGGCCCACAACCGAGTGGAAAATCCGGATTGCGAAACCGCTCTTCGTTTGAATGGGGGATTTCTGAGATCCACCCTCTTACGATAACTAAACACCGCCCTTTTCTTCCCTATCTTGGCGGTCTTCAAGATCCAAAAGAATTTAGTTAGTTCTAAAATAATATCAATAATACTAGAGATTTAAAAGTAGGATTTCCTTACCAAAATGAAACGTTTCCAACGTTTCCACGATTCTCCGATCACTTGAATTCCAATCTCCGTTATTGCACTAAATAATAACGAAATAAGCGTTATTAGTATGAATGCTATATCAATCCAAAAGACTCTCAAAATCCTATGATATTCGGCCATAATATCACTAATCAATAAATCAAAAATGGAAGAAACCCTTACCTACTTCCTACGGACGAAAAGCAAGATTAAGAATGATGTTTAATTGATGGAAGATTCGGCTATAAATGATTAAGAATGGAAAAATAATTTTTGGCTTATAGGCACAATAACATTGACCAAGAGAGTGAAGATGGAGAGAATTTTCGATTGAAAAAGAAATAGTATAAGAACGAAAGGATGATGGTGATGATGTTTTGATTTCAAGGAGATTAGAAGAAAAGAAAAGAAAAATAAGAACTTTAGGTCTTTGGTATATTCTACCATGGCAAAGAAAAAGAAAAGAAATTGATTTTGGTATAGGTGATTTTGGCACAAGAAGAAAGAGGCACAAGAATTGGTTATCAAGATAAGAAAAGGAATGACCAAATGGTCACAAAACTTTGGCAACCAAGTGCAAAAATTCGGCCAAATAGGGATATTGAAAGGAGAGGAATAAAATTTACGCACAAAGTGCAAAGGTTAACAAAGAGAAAAGAATGAGATTTTTGCCAACTAACAAAATTTTGGCTCTCCTCCCCTACCAATATTGCCGTCCGACCTATGGTCAATTGGCCATTATTTCTTTCAAATTTTCCCTAGATAAGTGCCTTATGTCCCCCTATCTTTCCTTAAACTTTTGATTCCATACCATATGTTAGTTGTTACCTTAATCTCTTGATACACTAACCAAAAATACATGGTCAACACCTTCCTTATATGTCCCTTGCCGACACTTCATAGCCATGAGCGAGAAAATTAAAACAAAATTTTATCTAGGTGCTATACAAGGGATTGAACCTCTTCCTCTTACTTGAACCCATGCGCCATTCTCCACCATGCCATATGCTCATTTTATGACACTTTAAGCACATAATTTAGCTTAAGTCTTAATCACCTTTGTTTCACTTCAATAAATTCCCAATAATAAATTTTATTCTTCTCCAATTTATGCTTTACCCTCTCTAGGACTTTAATAAACACTAAAATAAAAGAAAAAAAAAAAATTTTCCTTTAACATCTAAACACCAAAATCATGCCAATTTAAATACTCAGATTTTTAGGGTGTTACAACTCTACCCTCCTTAAAGAAAATTTCGTCCTCGAAATTTACAGTTGAAAAAGGTGAGGGTATTGTTGCGAATTGCATCCTCTGGCTCCCACGTAGCTTCTTCCACTCGTGGTTCGCCATAGAACTTTAACTAACGACACGGTTTTCTTCCTTAGTACCTTGACATCTCGGTCTAGGATTTCCAGTGGTTCTTCTTCAAAGGACAAATCGAATTCACTCAATTCTTCTCTGGTATAATGTGCAAAGGATCAGACCTATAACGCCTCAACATGGAAACATGAAAGACATTGTGAATTTGATTTAACTCGGGAGGTAACTCAATCGATATGCCTTTGGACCAACACGCTTCAAAGACACGATAAGGTCCAATATATCTAGGACTTAGCTTGCCCTTCCTTAGAATCGAAGATCTTTTCCAAGGAGATACCTTCAAGAAAACCCGATCTCCCCACTATACTCGATGTCCCTCCGCCGGATCTGCGTCGACTTACATCTCTCGAGGCTTCTTTCAACCGTGCTCGAATAACTTTTACCTTATCCTCGGTCTCGGATATCATCTCAGGACCTAACATCATCTTTCGCCTAACTCGGTCCAACAAATAGGAGAGCGACACTTACGACCATACAATGCCTCGTAAGGTGCCATCGAATGCTAGGCGATAAGTGTTGTTATACATAAATTACGCGATGGTAGATAATCCTCCCAACTACCCTGAAGTCGATTACATCCTCTTAACATATCTTCCAATATCTGAATTACTCTTTCCGTGACCATCGTTTGAGGATGAAAAGCCGTCTTGAAATTCAACTTTGTTCCCAAGGCTTCATGCGAGCTTTCGAATCGTGATGTAAACCTAGGGTCCCTATCCGATATAATAGATACAGGTACCCATGTAACCTCACAATTTCGGATACGTAAAGTTTCGCCAACCGCAAAGAATAATCCGTCTGTTGGCAAGAAATGAGCGGTCTTCATCAACCGATCAACAATTACCCAAAGTAATTTTTCTTAGTAGGTGTTAACGGTAACCCACTAACAAAATCCATAGTTATCCTCTCCCATTTCCAAAGAGGAATCTTTATCGGTTGTAACAATCCAGGGACGGTAATTGGTGTTACGCCTTCACTTGCGACAAGTCAAACATTTTCCCACAAACTCGTAATCTCACGCTTCAACCACAGCCACCAATGTCATTCACGGAGATCTCGATACATCTTATTTCCTCCGGGATGCATAGCATAAGGGCTACTATCGCCTCCCGTAGAATCGATTGCCTCAAATCTAGATCCTTAGGCATGCATACTCTCCTCGAAAGCACAACACACCTCGGTGTTTATTCCAAAATCTTCAATTTCACCATTTTCAACTTGCAAGTAAGGGTCCCAACTTCTCATCGATGTCTGTTTTTCCTTGATTTGTTCCGACCACGGAGGCTTCACGTAGATTCGCTAACAAGCGCCATCCTCGTCTGAGACTCAAATGGGCAAATAGAGCTCTTAATTGAGATACCGCCTTGAGACTTAACGCGTCGGCTACCACGTTAGCCTTTCGGGATGGTATTCGATGGAGAAATCATAATCTTTTAACAATTCTACCCATCTTCTTTGTCTTAAATTCAACTCCTTACGGGTAAGGAGGTATTTAAGACTCTTGTGATCCGTGTAGATTATGGACTTCTCACCATAGAGATAGTGCCTCCAAATCTTTAGAGCAAAGACAACGGCAAATTAACTCCAAATCATGAGTAGGGTAGTTTACTTAGTGTGGCCTCAATTGACGAGAAGCATAAGCCACCACCTTTCCATTTTGCATCAACACACAACCTGGACTGTGTGAGGCGCATCACAATAAGCAGTGAATTCTTTTAGGCCTCAAATTGAATCAAAGCGGAGCTTCGTCGGGATCTTCTTCAATTTCTCGAAACTCTCTTGCTGCTTTTAGGTCGGATATCTGGAACTCCTTTACGCAACAATTTAGTTAGGGGTGCAAACAATCAACTAAAACCCTCTACAAAGCGTCTATAGTATCCGATAAGCCTAAGAAACTCCAATTTCACTATTGATGTTGGTGGTTTCCAATCCGAATAGCCTCAATTTTCCGAGGATCTACCCTTATTCCTTGGTGATACTACATGACCAAGAAAAGTCACCTCCTTTAGCCAAAATTCGCATTTACCAAATTTGGCATACAATTGCTTATCACGTAAGTAGTTGTAATACTATCCGCAAATCTTGGTCATGTTCCTCCTCATTTCTCGAATAAACCAATATATCATCTATGAACACTACCACAAACCGGTCTAAATATGGTTGGAAGACTCGGTTCATCATGTCCATAAATGCAATTGGTGCATTGGTTAATCAAACGGCATCACTACAAACTCATAGTGTAAAATAACGTGTCCGAAATCTTTGTCTTATAGATGTCCGCTTCTTTCACCTTAAGTTGGTGATAACCCGACCTTAAATCAATTTTGGAAAAGCTGAAGCTCCTTCAATTGATCGAGCAGTCGTCAATTCTCGCGAGAGGATACCGATTCTTGATCGTCAATTTATTCAAGCGCTCGTAGTCAATGCACATACGCATCGATCCATCCTTCTTCTTGACGAACAAAACTGGTGCTCCCCACGGAGACACACTTGGTCGAATGAATCCCCGATCCAGCAATTCTTGAATTTGAGCTTTGAGCTCAGCCAACTCCTTCTTGCCATTCTATAGGGAGCAATGGACCTTTGGGCCGTCGAGCAAAAGCTCAATGCCAAATTCTACTTCCCGATCTCGAGGTATGCCAGGAAGTTCTTCGGGAAATACATCGGGAAATTCCTTCACCGTCCTCACATCATTCACGGATAATTCCTTGGCATCCAAAGCACAGATAAAGGCTAGGAATGCTCCGTACTTTCCGCGCACCAACTTCTCCGCTTTTAATGCGAGATACCACATTTGCGAGATAGTTCTTTCGTTCACCAATCATTATGATTTCCTTATCATCCGGTCCTTCTTGTCATTCGTTTTTCAAAGACAAATTCAATTAGCCCAATGGTTAACCAACAGTCCATGCCCGAATGAGATCGAACTCATGAAAGGTAGTTCCATCAAATTTGCTAAGAATACTTCCTCTTGGATTTTTAAGGTGCGTCTTTAAATATTTTATTAACGATTCTCGATCGTCTAAAGGACTGATTCATCGTCATCTCATTTTCGATAATTTGATTCTAAATTGATTTCCAGATATGGCACTAGATACATATGAATGAGTAGAGCCAATATCTATTAAGGCAATAACAGTACATCAAAAATGAAGAACGTGCAGTTATCACATCAGTGCATCATTGTCCCTCGGCGTCTAAGCAGCATAGACCGGACCGGTCATCTTGCATCGCATTTCTCTATTACCATTGCCTCGACCGGTGCACCTTGACCACGACCAGCCCATTACCACCACGACACGGTCCACGACCTCTCGGTGGGTGCCGATTACCACGCCTACAGTGCATCATTATTACGGACTTCTTGAGTCGTATCCATTCGTCGAGGACAACTTTTGTCTCGATGTTCCATTGAACCGCATTTGTAGCATGCACCCGTTTTCCTCTCGGCATTCCCCAAAATGCCTTTTCCCACACTCGATGCAATCTCGACTTCGATTATTTGCTACTAGGGGTTACGCCTTGAACTGATTCATCATTTGGGGTTTCTTCGGAATCTCTTGGAAGAACCAGATGTTGTGTCTCTCTCTTGTTTGGGATCTTTCTCGATTCTGCTGATTCGAGTTCTTAGCCTCTTGGCTATTTTGGCCTTCTCCACAAGAGTCGAAAATTTCTAACTTGTTCATGAGCAATCGAACCCTCGACTCATCATTAAGTCCATCCTCAAACGCATACAACGTTCATGATCTGTTGCTACAATTGTCCGGGCATAACGGCTCGACGTAAAAACTCGACTTCATATCGCCACGGTCTTACTTCCTTGGACAAGATTGAAATTCCTTCCTTCGGCATCTACATAGCTCGTTCGACGTATTTTCCTTGGAAGGCGGCTTTAAAGAATTCGATTAATCGGTGCGGCTTGATTGCCCTCTCGAGCAGTGAGCCACCACCGTCGCCTCATCTCTCAATAAGGATACAGCCCTCTCGGTTTTTGCTCAGTGCATTCCATATCATCCATAATCCGTTCCACGACTTCGAGCGAGATTCGCCACATTTGGAGCTACACGGAGACTCCTCCGAAAACTTCGCATTATTCGCCTTAAGTCGCTCTGAAATTGACCCACGAGTTGTTGGCCCAATTCTAGTTCCAATGACCCTTTCCAAGACTCGTAGCATTGCTTGAGTCAATGCATGATCTTCTTCCATGTGATCGCGTGATCCGGTCTCACTTTCTATTGACGAGTCGTCCACTTACGGCATATGATTTGGTGCTTGGTAGTAGCACCTCGGCCTCTACCACAGCCACGTCTACGCGCCCACGACCACGTCCTCTTGTACTCATGATTGCTTGTTCGTTTATCGATTACAAGTTTTATGAATCGTAATTTTGTTTGGTGTTTATTAACGATATTTTATGAGATTTGAGATATAAAGTTGTTTTTATAGCGTGTCCTATAGTCTCAATCTCTACGCTTTTCACATCTAAAACTAGAAGTTCTAGAGTATTCCTATGATCATATCATAGTAATCATTTAAGCGATATATACTTACTTGACTTGTTGCTTGGGATGCTTGTGGTGCCATCTTGATCTTTAAAATACCATTGAGCATTTTCATACAAAATTATTTTGAACCCAAACCACGGTAGAGTTTTTGAAGCGGCTCGATACCACTAAATGTAACACCCCAAACCGGTCTATGCGTTGAGACTAGATTTGGTTTGTTACATGATTCGAACTATTCTTAAATCCTTAATGAGTTGAAAAACTACAATATTGTTTACTGAGTTTAAAATTTGTAGAGTATTAGATTTTGATAAATATTTAAAACATTAGTTGAAAATCATTGTATTATCTAAAACCGTTAGGAAATTTGTTAAAGAGTTAGCAAGAAAAAGAATTATTTATAAAAGAATTCCTTATACTTTGAAAACCCAAGTTCATTTTAGTAAAGCATCATAAATCATGACCCATGATTTAAAAGCCCAAATAAAGTTTAAATTCCAACACACATAAAATCCATAAGTTATTTATAGAGGCCATTTATTACAACATCCCAAAATAGTAAAAATAATAATTAAAAGTTCGAATTTAAATAACCCTTATTTAGCAAAGATGGCCTCCACGAAGTCATCCTCACCAAGTCCACATCGGTTTCCATTACGAGATGGAAAGAAATTAAAGGGTGAGTTACTTAGAACTCGATGTGTAACTCACTTACCACCATTATTGGGCAGATTGTCAAGATATTATGTTGGGCTTGAGCCCAATCCGAATTCAACAATATAACATGAATTTAAAATAATTAATAATGCATGAAAATGAAATTCCAACCCAAACCTAATAACCATCCGCTAACACCCGTACCAACCATCACACCTGTGGGGATCAAGTCAACCCACCCCGCCATCACACCAATCGTAGGCATTAAGCCTTTTATAATTGTGGCATAGCCATAGAACTAGAGGCAATAAGCGATATTGTGGCGAAGCCACCGAACTAGAGGCAATAAGCGATATTGTGGCGAAACCACCGAACTAGAGGCAATAAGCGGATATTGTGGCGAAAGCCAAGAACTAGAGGCAATAAGTCGATATTGTAACAATCGGCCATTCTTCTCTTCATAAATCCCACCCATGCAATTATACATGTACTTTAAAAATATAAAATTTATTATCAATACATAACATGGTGGGTTTTATCAATGACATTTCATTTGGCCCATAATTATAGCAATTTATCCATTTAGCAATTTAGTGGGCTTTGGCCCATTTACCAAACTAGAGCGTTTTGGCTAAATTTTAACGAACTAGAGTATTTATGGCCCAATTTATCGAACTAGAGTATTTACGGCCCATTTTCACGAACTAGAGTATTTACGGCCCATTTTCACTAACTAGAGTATTTACTACCCATTTTCACTAACTAGAGTATTTACGGCCCATTTTCACGAACTAGAGTATTTACGGCCCATTTTCACGAAACATCAAATTTTCATAATATCAATTAATTTCTTGAGGCGTTTTGAAATTTTCACGATTTAGTCGCTTTTACGTATTTCGTCAAAATATCAATTTTGTGCTTTTACCGATCTAGTCGTTTTACGATTTTTCTACCATACCGAAATTTGACATACAACCCTAAAATAATGAGGTGAAATTACACACCTCGATACCGTGAGTATTATCCTTCGCTCCTCGGCACCTAAAATATATTTCGATTAGTTAGACAACTAATTCATAAAAATAATCTTATTTGTTAATGGATCCAAAATCTTACCCTCTTGATTTTGAATCACTTGATTTTCGGTTTTCCTTCGTTTATCGATTCACTAGCCGAGAATCCACCAACGTATAACGGCTCGAGGTTCGTACTACTTCAAATAATGGACTTCTTTGAAGATGGCCCACAACCGATGGAAAATCCTTGATTGCGAAACGCTCTTCGTTTGAATGGGGATTTACAGATCCACCCTCTTACGATAACTAAACACCGCCCTTTTCTTCCCTATCTTGACGGTCTTCAAGATCCAAAAGAATTTAGTTAGTTCTAAAATAATATCAATAATACTAGAGATTTAAAAGTAGGATTTCCTTACCAAAATGAAACGTTTCCAACGTTTCCACGATTCTCCGATCACTTGAATTCCAATCTCGTTATTGCACTAAATAATAACGAAATAAACGTTATTAGTATGAATGCTATATCAATCCAAAAGACTCTCAAAATCCTATGATATTCGCCATAATATCACTAATCAATAAATCAAAAAATGGAGAAACCCTTACCTACTTCCCACGACGAAAAGCAAGATTAAGAATGATGTTTAATTGATGGAAGATTCGGCTATAAATGATTAAGAATGGAAAAATAATTTTGGCTTATAGGCACAATAACATTCGCCAAGAGAGTGAAGATGGAGAGAATTTTCGATTGAAAAGAAATAGTATAAGAACGAAAGGATGATGGTGATGATGTTTTGATTTCAAGGAGATTAGAAGAAAAGAAAAGAAAAATAAGAACTTTAGGTGCTGGTATATTCGGCCATGGCAAAGAAAAAAAAAGAAATTGATTTTGGTATAGGTGATTTCGCACAAGAAGAAAGAGGCACAAGAATTGGTTATCAAGATAAGAAAAGGAATGACCAAATGGTCACAAAACTTTGGCTTAACCAAGTGCAAAAATTGACCAAATAGGGATATTGAAAGGAGAGGAATAAAATTTCTGCACAAAGTGCAAAGGTTAACCAAAGAGAAAAGAATGAGATTTTGCCAACTAACAAAATTTTGGCTCTCCTCCCCTACCAATATTGCCGTCCAGCCTATGGTCAATTGGCCATTATTTCTTTCAAATTTTCCCTAGATAAGTGCCTTATGTCCCCCTATCTTTCCTTAAACTTTTGATTCCATACCATATGTTAGTTGTTACCTTAATCTCTTGATACACTAACCAAAAATACATGGTCAACACCTTCCTTATATGTCCCTTGCCGACACTTCATAGCCATGAGCGTAAAATTAAAACAAAAATTTTATCTAGGTGCTATACAAGGATTGAACCTCTTCCCTCTTACTTGAACCCATCGCCATTCTCCACCATGCCATATGCTCATTTTATGACACTTTAAGCACATAATTTAGCTTAAGTCTTAAATAATACCACATCAATACATAATAAAACCATCACATAGATAAATGCACAAATAGGTTCATTATCAATCTCAACTATAAGCTCAAGTATCTATTCATTCAACTTTTAAGGCTACCATCAACCATATGGTTTTAAACATACCTTGATCAACACATAATTACTCACCATTTATGCTACTCAATTGCTCGATATTACCTCTCATTCAACCTTTGCTATTCCTTTGATATATTCGCACACTTAGTGCCAATTTTATAACTGAAACATAATCATCACCGCACACTTAGTGCCAATATGTTAAACTAAACTTATATCGGTATCGCACACACAGTGCCAATTCGTTAAGCCAAAGCTTCTATCTTTCCACACACACAGTGCTAATCATTAAAGTCATAGCTTCTATCGTTTCACACATACAGTGCTAATCAACTCTATATCAACTGAATTTCACACACTTAGTGCTTCAATACTCGAACTCGTACATAATGCATTCTATTCCATTAATATACATTCATTCATCTCTCATCACATAGGTACTAGTTTAATAGCAAGCATTATATCTATACTTACCTCAGACGTCGAAATACTGAAACGGTAGATTAATCGAGCACATTGTCTTTACCTCGATCTCGATCTGAACTTCTCCTTTATTGGTCTATACACATTCAAATTCAACTCATTCAATCACTAATTCATTCAATTTAGTTATCACACACATATTAGGGAATTTTACAAAATAACCCTCACATTTTCACATTTCGACACTTTAGTCCCTATTTCATAAAATTATCAAATACACACAATTTCATATTACATATGCATAGCCGAATTCTTCCTATGCCAATACAAGCCCACACATTTCATTTATTCTACAATTTAGTCCTTTAAAATATTATTATCACAATTTAGCCCTAATTAGCTAAATTCACCAAGGATTCTAGAACAAAACATGTTCATTAAACACATATATTTCATTTAACACCAATACTCATCACAAAAACTCACCATTTCATCAATGGCACTTATCTTAAACATCATCAATTCCTAAAATTACAACATGGGCTTGATAGTAGACTAAGCAACAATCTTAAAAATATAAAAATCATCAAAAATCAAAGTCAAAACATACCTTAAATCAAGCCAATTGCTAGCCAAAAATCACAAAGCCTCAAAGCCTCATCTTCTTTTCTTATCTTTGATTGATACAAAAACAAAGATGAGCATTATTTAGCTTTTGTTTTATTTTAATGTCAACTTAATTCATGTTTATCAATTTACCCTTAATGAATCAACCATTTATCTAACAAATATTAGGCCATTTATATCCATGTATCATCCACTAACTTTAATAATAGGCTAACTGCCTCATAAGGCCTTCACATTATAAAAATAGCAAAAATTAAGCACTTAACAATCAACACACAATTTTTTACACTTTATGCGATTAGATCCTTTCTCACAATTTGACACACAGTTGATAAAATTATCACACAAAACTTTCACACAAGCTAAACCACATACTCTAAACTCATAAAATAATATTAAAATATTTTTCTGACCTCAAATTCATGGTCTTGAAACCACTATTTTGACTAGGGTTTAGGCCGGGCTGTTACATTTATTCACTTGTCTTGATCCGTAGAAATCCCTAAATTATGTTAATATCTCTTTTGAGACTAATAACAACTGACTCTAGGTTGATTAATTGAAATCTCTTTCTAATTAAAACCCTTATCATCGCATTAACTCGATCTATGGATTCCCTTATTAGATTTGACTCTAATCTAGCAGATTCATGTCATCTTATTTCTAAGGTTGTAATCAACTCTGCTTAATTACGCGAGATCTACTCTTAAACAGGAACTTTTTCTCCACTGAATAAGCACATCAATCTTGACTTAATATCCTGAAAATATTAAAGAAAGGGTTAAGAACACATAATTAAGAACAAGAATAAGTATTTATTGTGTAATTCATATAATTAAATAATAAGATTCATCATAGGTTTCATCCTCCCTAGGTATTTAGGAGTTTAGTTCATAACGTAGAAGGAAAACATCTTAGAATTAAGAAAACAACAAGACATAAAGAACCCAAAAAATTCTAAAGAACTTGATGGAGATTTTCAATCTTGGAGTGAACCCACTTTCGAGATGATTTCGACAGCTTCCTTCGAGTAATTTCTTCGATCTACTCTGCGTGCTCCGTTAGGTCTTCCTCTGGCGTGTATTTATAGATTTTAAAAGGCTCAAAACCCTAAAAATTGGCTTTTTCTACGTGAAAACAAAGCAAGTTGCGACAGGGAAAGGCGTGTGCTTAGCTCGTGTGAGGGTATCAAGACCGTGTGCAAATTTGCATGGCTTACGATTGACACGGGTCACACTCGGGTGTGTTCCCTACCCATGTGGTTCTAGCTTGGCCATGTGGATCCTTAAGATGTTCAATTTTGTTCGATTTTGGCCCATTTTCCACTTCTTTCGCTTTTCTATGCTCACCTAAGTATAAAATTATGAATTTAAAGGATTAGGAGCATCGAATTCACATAATTGTATAAATAAACATCCAAAAACACACTAACCATGGGATTAAAATGTGTTACTTTTATGGTTTATCATTAGGGTTACTTGGGCGGCAAGTAATGGGAGTGGCGGCAAAATGGATTTTAACGCCCCAGAATTTGGGCCTAGAAGTATTGGGCCTTGAGCAAGGGAACGGTTAGGAAACTGTGCATAAAAGTTTATGTGAGATAGGAAATGACATAATTAAATGTCTACTCAAGTCGTTAAGGGCCCTAAGAGGAGTTGGAAAAGTCTTGGGTTCAAACCTAGGCTTTAGCAAAAATTTTGGTTAAGTGGATAAAACCCTGGATGCTTGGATGTAGGCCTTTTAAATTATTGTGTTAAAAAAATGACACAAGGAAGCATGTGGTCTAGTGGTTGTGGTGTCATAAAGGTTGCAAGGGAGCTTGGGTTCAAGTCTTGGCTCTTGCAATTGATTTTGGTTTTTCTTTTAAAGGAATCTGGACTTTGGCCTTTAGACATCTTAATTAATTGAAGATAAAATGTGACACAAAAAGAGCTTGTGGCCTAGTGGCAAGTGGCGTGTTGGGTATCTATGAGGTTTGAGGTTCAAATCCCGGGATAAGCATTAGAGAGTTTATTTTGCTGCATGAGCTGGAAAGGTGGAAGAGTTGGACTGAAACACTGCTGATGAGGTGTTTGAATTGGTCATAGAGAGATTGTAGGAGCAATTCGTGGAGAGGATTGAGGGAGAGTGTTGTGGAGAGAATCAAGGAAATTCAAAGTTGGTGTGTTGTAGCTGAACAAGGAGTCTTGAGGATGCAAATTTGGCTAGGAGGGGGTTTTTGAGTGTTTTCTCTGCTTTTGTTCGGTTTTGGGCACTTTTTGGGCATGCCAAATTTCCTGATTGAGGAGTTTTCTTATTTTTATCAGCTTTGTCACCGATTTAAGAATCATAATTCCTGTTTTCTTCCTTTTCTCTCTAAGTGATAAAATTGCAATACCACTCATACTTTTTGTTTGGTTCCTGCTGCTATTCTCTGGAAATTGACCATTTCTTTTCTTCCTCTTTTGCACCAATATCTGCTTCTTCTCTATTCTTTTTACAAGTTTAAGCCAACTCCTTTCTTACCTATTCAATCTTTCGGTCGAACTTATCACCCTAGTCTTGGGATGCTTTCTTTTCTTCGGTTTGTGATCAAAAGCTCTCCCCTCTCTGTTTTGATTCTTTAATGGCTCTATTAATCGTAAGCCTCTTGGTTCCTTTCAATTCTCTCTTTCACTGTTTAAGCCAAATGGTGCGATCCCTTATTATCGATTCTTCTCTTTTCTCCTATGTGCATGTTCTTTCGGGTTTTAAAACTTTCGATGGGTGAAGAGGGTGCTAGTAATAAAGCGATGGAAAAGGTACTACTTGAGTTTGAGCACATAGCCTCTCCTCTCAAGTTTAAGCGGCATAAGGTGTCGACTTTTGGGATTTTTTGCCATGATGCAGAACGGTGGCTGCATCAAGCTCTAGAACAAGTAGACAAATCACAATCAACCGATCTAGTTAAGGTTTTGGTGCTCGTGGATTTTTAGTACTCTACGTAATCAAGTGTGTATTTGTATACCCTAAATCATTACTACTGTAAAGATGAAAGAGTGTGTGTAACTATTTTCGTAAATGATCATCGACTTAAAAGTCGAAAGGGTGTGTACACACCCTGATCTGACTGTAGCACGACAAAAGCTGAAAAGCCAAAAATTTGATGATTGAAGCCACATGGGCGTGCGAACGCTCGTGTGGTAAACTGAGCCCACAACCATGGGCAGTAGACTGAAGAGGCCACCACGAGTGTCCTTGTGCTCTTTGGCTATTATGGGCCTCGTTTGGCTGAAATGGGTTGTGTGGGCCCAATAGGCTCGTGGGCCCTACACAGATAAAATATATGAAAAGTGGCAGAAATTGAACTGGGCTATAATGTTCACATAGCCGTGACTAAATTGGGCTAAATGGGCCACACGAGCATGTGGGCCCACTTGGGCCGAGTCATGGGCCTTGGGCCCATTTACACTGTTATGACCATTTAGGTTACCGGAGTTGCTCGAGGTGGCTGCGGACCTTCCGAGAGGTCGATATTTGCACTGAAATACCCATAGGGTAAATGACTGAAATACCCTCATAGGGTAAAATGACCGAATACCCCCATAAAAAAATGATCGAAATACCCCCATAGGGTAAGATGACCGAAATACCCCCATAGGGTAAAACGACCATAATACCTCTATAGGGTAAAATGAATGTAATGCCCCTTTAGGGTAAAATAATTGTAATGCCCCTGTAGGGTAGAATGATCGTAATGCCCCTATAAGGTAGAATGACCGTAATGCCCCTGTTAAGGTAAAATAATCGTAAAGCCCTTGTAGGGTAAATGACTATTTTCCACTGGAGGGTAAATGATTGACTTGTGCTATGATTTAACTGATTTGACTATGATTGTATGGCTATGGTTTGATTGTCTTACCTAAGAATGATATAACTAATTCTGAGCATGGCATATTGCATACACGACATATTGTATGGGGTTGGGATATTGTTCGGAGGAAGTGTATGGCCATTGCCATTCTGTACAAGGCTTTTAGCCTTTCTGCGATATTTATGGCTTTTAGCTGTTCTGTCTACGGTGTTGAGCCATCCTGTTGAGTTTGTGTCACAACCGGTGCTACATAAAAGTGTAGGGATGGGCGAGTCGATTTAATCCCCATAGGAGTGCAAGGTTGGACAAGAGACAGAGTGCAGTGTTGGTATGGAAATTTATGCATTGCATATACTGATTCTGATATTGAGATGGGCTTAGGCCTAGATGGATGTGATATGTGACATTTGATATGGGCTCAAGCCTAACCGAGGCCAATGGGGGCTAAGGCCCAGTTGCCACCGTTATTAGAATGGGCTAAGCCCAATTGGTTCTGTTATGGGCTATGACCCAAATGATATTGTTTCGGGCTTTGGTCCACATATACTCTAAACTGAACTGTACTGTTATTGTTACTGGGCTCAGGCCCAGACTGATTCTATTTCTGTTCTCTGATTGTTTCTTTAATAAGGGGATTACACACTAAGTTTTTCATAAACTCACCCCATTTGTAACCTTTTAGGTAATCCCCAGCGTTAGACGGTTCGGTGCTGCGAGGGAATCAGAGATGGCCACACTACTGCTCCTGTTTTCATTACTTGGCTTTTAGTTACTAATATTTTTTGTTTGGGTTTTTATATTTGTACTCTCCAAATTTATAACTTTCGATTTGAGATTTTAATCATTATGATTTATACTTGTTGGAAGTAGAACGTGAATTTTCGAAAACGATAATTATTTTTAAAACACTATGTTTTCGCAACTCAATTTTTAAATACCATGTTTACGTAAATCATTGCTTTAATTTAAGCTTCTGCAACAATATGGTTTTGAAGGTAATAATTTCTTTTAAACCTAGATTGAAAATATCAAGAATGGTTTTCAATGAAAACATGATTTTCAAAAAAATACTTCAATATGACACGCCAGATTTGGCCATAATGTCTGGGCCGAGTTTGGGGTGTTACATCGTTTTTTTCCCTTCTTTTTTTACTGTCTTGGGCCTCAAGCTCAGGCTGTATTTATAAACTTACTCATGAAAAAAAAACTAATTAGTACTTGGGCCAAATTTGACCCCCTTTATTAACATAAAAATTTTAAATTTTAACAAAGCAAATGAAACTTAAAAATTTTAAATCTTAATTAGAAAATTTATTCTTAACAAATTACATTAAATTAATTCCTAGGAAAGGTTGGAGGGGTCACAGTGGTCCCGCTTAAGTTCCAATCTCCTTAAATAGAACTAATTAAATGTAATATGTTAAGAAAATAAGTTCTAATTCTTTATTTATTTACAAAACAAGTTCATGAAAAATCAAGGGTCTGTTAATTTGAACGAGGATTCAATTTGCTCAACTTCACCATCATAGTAGTGTTTGAGACTTTGACTATTAACTTTAAATGTACATCTATAATTGTCATATAATTCAATAGCTCCATAAGGATAAACTCAGTAGATGGTATAGGGTCCTTTCCATTGGGGTTTAAGCTTCTCAGGAAATAACTTCAACCTTGAATTAAACAACAAAACCTTCTAACCTTCTTTAAACTCGAGAGGTTGTATATGACTATCATGCCATCTCTTTATATTTCTTTACACATTTTGGCATTCTCATAGGAAAACAACCTCAGCACTTCTAACTCATCAAGTTGTAACATCTTCTCTCACCTGCTTGCTTAAGATCAAAGTTCAACTACTTCAAAGCCCATTGAGCTCTATTCTCCCACTCTAATGACAAATGATATGCCTTTCCAAAGACTAACCGATAAGGAGTCATCCCTAACAGTGTCTTAAATGCTGTTCGATAGGCCCATAATGCATCATCGAGCATTTGAGACCAATCTTTTCTGCTAGGGCGTACTACCCTTTCAAGGATACCTTTGATTTCACGGTTCACTCTTTCAACTTGCCTATTAGACTGGGGGTGATAGGCAGTAGTAATCTTGTGCTTCACATCATATATTTCAAGGAACCATTTAAGCCATTTATTTACAAAGTGAGAATCTTCATCACCAATAATAGCTATTGGTGTCCCAAAACATGTAAACACATGTTTATGTAGGAATCACATGACTACCTTAGCATCATTTGTAGGGTATGCTTCAGCTTCAACACACATGGACATATAGTCCACAACAACTAAGATGTATTTGTTCCCAAACGAAGAAGGAAGTAGGCCTAAGAAGTCAATGCCCCATACATCGAACAATTCAATCTCCAAAATATTTGTCAAGGGAATTTCATTCCTCCTTGATATATTTTCGGTCCATTGGCATTTATCACAATTCTACACATAAGCATAAGCATCTTTAAATAGCTTAGTGATCGTGTCAAATAGTTGAGTTTTAATATTTATAAAGAATGATCGAACCTGTAGACTAACTATGACAACGATTGAGGCAAGTGCACCTATCGAACAATAGTATAGTTTAGGCAAGATTATTTTATCGAACCCAAAGGAACCTAAAAGTACTACTACTCACTTTCTTTCTATTATTTAGCCTAAAATATTGAGTGATTGGTTTATTAATCTAAAAAAAATTAATGAAAGAAAACTAAACTACATGCAAAGACAAAATAATGAAACTTTGGGAAAAGACTGTGGAAACACTCAGTTGATTTTAGACGATACCCTCAGAAAGAATCCACCTATGACTTCTCTTGTTATCTAACTTTTAATTTATATGACTTCTTTACTTAGCTTGATCTGTGAGACTCCCTAACTTATATTAAACATTCCTTTGAGGCGAATAACGTCTAACCTTAGGTTAATTAGTGGAACTCTTGTTCTCTTATAATAACCCCCTAAGGAAGCAGTAAATCGATCAATGGACTCCCATATTAGGTTTCACCCTAATCCGGCAAAATCTCGTCACCCTATCTCTAGGCGTGCGATCAACTCCGCTTAATTATGCTAGATCTACTCTTACGTAGGGTCTATTCCTCCTCCACATAAGCACATCAAATTAAATTAAGCAGCATAATTAAGAACAAACTAAGTACTTATCATATAATTTAGAAATCAAATAACAAAATCCATCATAGGTTTCATCCCCTTTAGGTATCTGATGGGTTTAATTCATAAGAAAATAAGAAAACATCTCAAGAGAAAAGATAAAACAAAATATAAGAAATCCCTAAATCCCCCTGAAGGAATTAAAGAGGAGATCTTCTATCTTGAGTAGAACTCCGGCTACTTAAGATGAATCAACTGGCTATCTTTGAGTAATTCCCTGAATAAAAGCTCTGGCAGAAAACTTTGCCCCAAACTTCAACCCCTATTTTGGCTTCTGCCGAACTCCCTTTTTAGTTCCTACCTTGGGTGTTTATATAGGCTTTAAGATGCTTTACATGGCTCCTAAGTATCCTAATTCAAGTAAAATTCCTCTTGGGATGTTTAAGTAGACTTAGGAATGTGTTTCTTTGCCTCCAAGCATCCAAATCTGAGTGAAATTGCTCTTTCCTGGGCAAGGGCACGGCCATGGTACACGCCCGTGTAAATCGTCTTCAGGACGTGTCTCGATTTTGTCATTTTAGACACGGTCGTGTAAATAGCTGGACACGCCCGTATGTGGTAATTTTATGATACACGGTCGTGTAAATCATTGGTTAGACCATGTGGAATGTTTCCATCTATGCACGACCGTGTGGTTTGAAGTCCAGGCCGTGCTGATTTCCTCTTTGGCCTAAATTGGCCCGTTTTAAGCTCGTTTCTTGTTCTTTTCAACCTCGAGTGCTTTCATGAGTATAAGACATAAAAAGAAAGGATTAAGAGCACCTTTTTACATAAATCAGGGATAAATCATCTAAAAGCATACTAAATATGGGGTTAAAATATGTTACTTTTATGGTTTATCAAATATCCCCACACTTAAGGTTTTGCTTGTCCTCAAGCAAAATTCTCAACTTACAATTAAAATGAACTTTCCATAATTCATAATTCCTATCGACAATGTCTCATCATAATTCATAGATAATTTATACATGGATAATTCAACTCAAAGTGTCCTAAAGATTCAATCACGATAAGTCATACCTTTATAGTACGAAAACAAAGGTGTCTCCCCTTATCTGAATAATTACCTTTAAAACAAAACCGACAAGGATTGACATCCACACTAAAGGTTCACTCAAATCACTCAAAGTGTTTAAGGTTCGAGAATAGGCACTCATAAGTCGAACCTAAAAAGTTAATCCCATAAGCTTGCCTGAAAATCAAATTTCCACCACTGTATATGAGATGATACACGGATCAAAAAGGTCTTTATCAGGGTTGTAATGGGGCTAAGGTTAAGGGTGTGGATACAGGCTGAATTAGAGGGTTAGAATCGAGACTGACTCGACAAATTAACTAACTAGAAACAATGAACTAAATATGAATATTTACATCGAATGAAAACTAATAATACCACTATTGATAATTACTCTATAATAAAGAGTATTTTCATCACTTAAAATTTGATAATACTTTAATACGAGCTTTTTCTTCAACAATTGGAATTTGAATGCTCTAGGCTTTTTTATATACAACTAATATTGAATATACTTGGGTTTTTTAAGAACAAACTAAAATATTGGTTTTTAAGAACAAACTAAAATATTACATCATAAATGATAAAAGTAACTCATGAACTAATATAATTCGATAACTTAATCAAATCAAACCTCGATTAAAGGGTAGTCAAAAGAAAAGGTGATAACAAATACAAAGGGGTTTTGGGTTAATATTAGTGGGTGAGTCAATAAAAAGGTTGTTAGGATTCAACGGGGTTCTCTAGGGGTTAAATTGTGAAGGTAGGCTTTTTATGGAGTAAGTGGGTTAAATCCTAGGTGCCTTTATCATCTCTGTATATCAAATCAAAAGTGTGATCTCGACATGTATAAATGAGGCAAGTTCTAGAATAACAGTTCAAAGTTGACACACTCATAACCAATAAAGTGAGCATGAAAAAATATATGCTCTATAAAGCTCAAAATCTCACACAGATTATGGGTGTTTTTGACATCAATCCTTATAAATTCCAAATTTCAAGGTAATACTCAAATTCAGTTCAACGACCCATCAATTTTAATTTTTAGAAAGTAGACTTATCATGCTCGATTCTCTAGTATCCATCAAATTTAATCATCAATGCACAATTAACTATGACTTACTCTAAAATATATCAATACAAATCATAAATCAACAGAAATTTCATCCTAATTAGTAATATGAGAAAAATACTTGAAAACAAGACTAAATTTAGGATTTGAGAATAATGCAAAAAGTCAGGAACTTTTGCCCCCCCCACACTTAAGATGTACATTGCCCTCAATGTACAAAGATAGATAAACAATTATAAAATCAAAAGAGAAGGGGAGAAGTAACACTTCCTAAATTTTTGGATGAAGTCTATGAAAATAAACCGGATAAGATTGGAGGTGAACGTGGGGAAGCGTCTCGACCATTTGAAATTGAATCCTCGAAGTAGCCGGCTTGGTTTCATTGTATCCTAAGCTAATTCTAAATGCCATTGATAAAAAGGAGAAAATAATAAAGAAAGTAAAAATAAAAATAAAAATAAAATAAAAATATGAATAAAAGTAAATAATTAAATAGAGATAAGCTCCATCCTCATGTGCCTAGTCGTGGTGTCCACACGGCCATTTCCACAGCCGTGTGCAAGGCCGTGTGGGTATGGAAACCTATGCCTAAATACGAAAAGAAATAAAACCAAACTAATTAGTATGGTTAGTACTCGGGTTGCCTCCTGGGAAGCGCTTGTTTAAAGTCTTGAGCTAGACTTACCTATTGTACTCACAATCATGGTGGTTTGAGGAGGTGGAAATCCTTTCTCATGTGATCAACTCGATTATGGATATAAAGTTTAAGTCGAGTAATATTTACATCAAAAATGTTGAATTTAAGATTGCTTACCTCGATTGTGCCATATAGGAAGACATTAAGTACCTCAAAAGTGATTTCTTTATTTGCCTTGAGTTTTGAATTGGTGATTTAAGGGGCTTTATTATTCAATAATACCTAATCCTCTATTTTTGATGTGATTTGTTGTTCCTATCAGCTCGTTTGGGGTTTCCTTCGGTTTCACTTCTTGTGGTTCTGGTTCTTCTTTAAATTGTGTTTTCCACTCTTCTAGTTTGTCGACCCTAAGGCTTCGTTCTTCATATAATTCTTCTTTATTGGCACGAGGTCTAAGATCTAGCTCAGCTAGGTGACTTCGTGATGTTTCCTGTAAAGAAGGTTGAACCAAATGGTTATCAATGGAATTAACATTCGTACCTTTATTACTCGATGTCCTAGCTGAGTCAAGAGCTTGAAGAGTGACTATCTCGTTGCCTACAAGAAGTATGAGTTCTCTTGCATAGATATCAATTTTAGCTCTGACAGTTGCTAAAAAGGGTCTTCCTAAAATTAAGGGGATCGTGTTGTCCTCATCCATGTCTAAAACGATAAAGTCTACTGGAATATGAATTTATCAATTTTAATTAGAACATTTTCTATTATACCCCTAGGAATTCTTATAGTTTTATCAGTTAATTTAATACTCATCCTAGTTTGTCTGGGTTTCCCTAGACCTAGTTGTTTAAATATTTTGTAAGGCATAACAATGATGCTTGCCCCTAAATCCGCTAATGCATTATCAATAGATAAACTACCAATTAAACATGGAATCGTAAAACTGCCTGGATCTTTTAATTTCTGTTGCAGTTCATTTTGTAGAATTACTGAGCATATTGCGTTTAGCTCCACGTGGTGCTCTTCATCTAATTTGCGTTTGTTGGTCAAGAGCTGTCTTAAAAATTTCCTCGAGTCTGGTATCTAAAAAAGAGCTTCAAGAAGAGGTAAGTTAATATGTAATTTCTTTAAGAGTTTAAGAAACTTACCAAACTGTTCCTCTGAATCATCTCTTTTCATTGCTTCGGGATAAGGTATGCGCGATTTGTACTCCTTGATTACCGGTTTCAGCTTTTCTTGTGTTACCTCTACCTTACCTTTGTCTACCTTGGCTTTTTGTATTCTAACCCCTTACTGGCATGGGCTGAGATGGGTTGAATTTGCTCCTTCGGTAAAATTTCGGTGTTACTTGGTAGACGTCCTTGCGGTTGTTCTGACATTAGCTTTGCGAGTTGTTCGACTGCATTAGTGGCTTCCTTGACTGACTTAGTAAGTTCCCCGAATCGGTTCTCGTTGCTTTTAAGTGTTTTTTCAGTTTCTTAGAAACGATTTTCTGTGTTTGCCATGAATTTTGCCAGCATCTCTTCAAGATTCGGCTCCTCTTCTTGTTGGTGAGGTGGTTGTTAAAAATATGGAGGAAGTTCTGATCTTTGGCTATTTTGATCATACCATGAGAAATTGGGATCGTACTTCCAACTTGCATTATAAGTGTCACTATAAAAATTATTTTGATATCTAGAATAGTTACCTGTATAGTGAGCTTTCTCGGTTTCCATGCCATATCCGTAGGGTAGGTACTTAGGATTCGCCATGCCTCCTAGATTCAAATCATAATGTATTTTTGGATGTACAGGCGAAGGACTATACCAATGATCAATCTTTTTATTCATCATCTCTAACTGATTAGATAACCTAGTGACCACGTCAAAGTTGACGACACTGGCTGTTTTAGTAGGAATTGTCCTCACGACTTGTCACTGATAATTATTTAGTGCCATCTTCTCCATAGACTAAAAATTTATGCAATAAGAAAAATAGAGGAAAAAGTTAACAAAGTAAAATAATAATAATAATAATAAATTGCAATAAAAAATTGGCTAAAGTAATAAAAAGTAAGCTTTCTTAATATTTCAGTTCCCCGGCAACGGCGCCAAAAACTTGATCGTGTCAAACAGTCAAGTTTTAATATTTATAAAGAATGATCAAACCTGTAGACCAACTATGACAACGATTGAGGCAAGTGCACCTATCGACCAATAGTATAGTTTAGGCAAGATTATTTTATCGAACCCAAAGGAACCTAAAAGTACTACTACTCACTTTCTTTCTATTATTTAGCCTAAAATATGGAGTGATTGGTTTATTAATCTAAGAAAAAACTAATGAACAAAAAAACTAAACTAGATGCAATGACAAAAGAATGAAACTTTGGGAAAAGACTGTGGAAAAACTCAGTTGATTTTAGACGATACCCTCAGGAAAAATCCACCTATGACTTCTCTTGTTATCTAACTTTTAATTCATATGACTTCTTTACTTAGCTTGATTCGTGAGACTCCCTAACCTATATTAAACCCTCTCTCGAGGTGAATAACGCCTAACCTTAGGTTAATTAGTGGAACTCTCGCTCTCTTATAATAACCCCTAAGGAAGCAAAGAATCGATCAATGGACTCCATATTAGGTTTCACCCTAATCCGGCAAAATCTCGTCACCCTATCTCTAGGCGTGTGATCAACTCTGCTTAATTATGCTAGATCTACTCTTAGGCAAGGTCTATTCCTCCTCCACCTAAGCACATCAGATTAAATTAAGTAAATAATTGAGGACAAACTAAGTACTTATCAAATAATTTAGAAATAAAATAACAAAATCCATCATAGGTTTCATCCCTTCTGTACCAAGGGTTTAGTTCATAACAAAATAAGAAAACATCTCAAGAGAAAAGATAAAACAAAACATAAGAAATCCCTAAAACCCCTCAAGGAATTGAAGAGGAGATCCTCTGTCTTGAGTAGAACTCCGCTTCTTGAGATGGATCAACGGCTATCTTCAAGTAATTCCACGAATAAAGCTCGCGTAAAACTCGCCCAAAACTTCGACCCCTGCTTCGGCTTCTGTCGATCTCCCTTTTTAGTTGCTACCTTGGGTGTTTATATAGGCTTTGAGAAGCTTTACTTGGCTCCTAAGTATCCTAGTTCAAGTAGAATTCCTCCTAGGATGTTTAAGTAGACTTAGGAATGTGTTTCTTTGCCTCCAAGCATCCAAATCTGAGTGAGATTGCTCTTTCCCGTGGCAGGGGCACGGCCATGGTACACGTCCGTGTAAATTATCTTTAGGTCGTGTCTCGATTCTGTCATTTTAGACACGACCATGTAAATAGCTGGACACACCCGTGTGTGGTAATTTGATGATACATGGCCGTGTAAATCGTTGGTTAGACCGTGTGGAATGTTTCCATCTATGCACGGCTGCGTGGTTTGAAGTCCAGCCCATGCCAATTTCCTCTTTGGCCCGAATTGGACTGTTTTAAGCCCGTTTCTCGTTCTTTTCGTCCTCAAGTGCTTTCCTGAGTATAAGACATGAAAAGAAAGGATTAAGAGCACCTTTTTACATAAATTAGGGATAAATCATCCAAAAGCATACTAAATATGGGGTTAAAATACCCCCACACTTAAGCTTTTGCTTGTCCTCAAGCAAAATTCTCAACTTACAATTAAAATGAACTTTCCATAATTCATAATTCCTATCGACAATGTCTCATCATAATTCATAGATAATTTATACATGGATAATTCAACTCAAACTGTCCTAAAGATTCAATCATGATAAGTCATACCTTTGTAGTACGAAAACATTTGTGTCTCCCCTTATCTGAATAATTACTTTTAATTCAAAATCGACAAGGATTGACATCCTCACTAAAGGTTCACTCAAATCACTCATAGTGTGTAAGGTTCAAGAATAAGCACTCATAAGTCGAACCTGAAAAGTTATTCCTATAGGCTTGCCTGAAAATCAAATTTCCACCACTGTATATGAGATGATACACAGATCAAAAGGTCTTTATCAAGGTTGTAACAGGGCTAAGGTTTAGGGTGTGGATACAGGCTAAATTAGAGGGTTAGAATCGAGATTGACTTGACAAATTACCTAACTAGAAACAATGAACTAAATATGAATATTTACATCGAATGAAAACTAATAATACCGCTATTGATAATTACTCTATAATAAATAATATTTTCATCACTTAAAATTTGATAATACTTTAATATGAGCTTTTTCTTCAACAATTGGAATTTGAATGCTCTAAGCTTTTTATATACAACTAATATTGAATATACTTGGGTTTTTTTAGAACAAACAAAAATATTACATCATAAATGATAAATGTAACTACTAAACTAATGTAATTCGATAACCTAATCAAATTAAACCTCGATTAAAGGGTAGTCAAAAGAAAGGGTGATAACAAATACGAAAGGGTTTTGGGTTAATATTAGTGGGTGAGTCAATGAAAAGGTTATTAGGATTCAACGGGGTTCACTAGGGGTTTATTTGTGAAGGTAGGCTTTTTATGGAGTAAGTGGGTTAAATCCTAGGTGCCTTTTTCATCTCTATATATCAAATCAAAAGTGTGCTCTCGACATATATAAATGAGGCAAGTTCTAGAATAACAGTTCAAAGTTGACACACTCATAACCAATAAAGTGAGCATGAAAAAATATATACTCTATAAGGCTCAAAATCTCACACAAATTATGGGTGTTTTTGACATCAATCCTTATAAATTCCAAATTTCAAGGTAATACTCAAATTCAGTTCAACGACCAATCAATTTTAATTGTTAGAAAGTAGGCTTATCATGCTCAATTCTCTAGTATCCTTCAAATTTAATCATCAATGCACAATTAACTATGACTTACTCTAAAACATATCAATACAAATCATAAATCAATAGAAATTTCATCCTAATTAGCAATATGAGAAAAATACTTGAAAATAAGACTAAATTCAGGATTTGAGAATAATGCAAAAAGTCAGGAACTTTTGCCCCCCGCACACTTAAGATGTACATTGCCCTCAATGTACAAAGATAGATAAACAATTATAAAATCAAAAGAGAAGGGGAGAAGTAACACTTCCTGAATTTTTGGATGAAGTCTATGAAAAGAAATCGGATAAGATTGGAGGTGAACGTGGGGAAGCGTCTCGACTGTTTGAAATTGAATCCTCGAAGTAGCCTACTTGGTTTCATTGTATCCTAAGCTAAATCGAAATGCCATTGAGAAAAAGGAGAAAATAATAAAGGATGTAAAAATAAAAATAAAAGTAAAAATAAAAATATGAATAAAAGTAAATAATTAAATAGAGATAAGGTCCACACTCATGTGCCTAGTCGTGGTGTCCACACAGCCATTGCCACGGCCATGTGCAAGGCCGTGTGGGTATGGAAACCTATGCCTAAATACGAAAAGAAATAAAACCAAACTAATTAGTATGGTTACTACTCGGGTTGCCTCCCGAGAAGCGCTCGTTTAAAGTCTTGAGTTACCTGTTGTACGCACAATCATGGTGGTTTGAGGTGGTGGAAATCCTTTCCCATGCGATCAACTCGATTATGGATATAAAGTTTAAGTCGAGTAATATTTACCTCAAAAATGTTGAATTTAGGATTGCTTACCTTGATTGTGTCGTATGGAAAGACATTAAGTACCTCAAAAGTGATTTCTTCATTTGCCTTGAATTCTGAATTGGAAATTCAAGGGTCTTCCTTATTAAACAATACCTGATCCTCTATTTTTGATGTGATTTGTTGTTCCTATCAAGTCGTCTGGGGTTTCCTTCAATTTTACTTTGTGTGGTTCTAGTTCTTCTTTAAATTGTGTTTTCCACTCTTCTAGTTTGTCGATCCTAAGGCTTCATTCTTCATATAATTCTTCTTTATTGGCACGAGGTCTACGATCTAGTTCAGCTATGTGACTTTGTGATGTTTCCAGTAAAGAAGGTTGAACCAAATGATTATCAATGGAATTAACTTTCGTACCTTTATTACTCGATGTTCTAGCTGAGTCAAGAGCTTGAAGAGTGACTATCTCGTTGCCCACACGAAGTATGAGTTCTCCTACATAGATATCAATTTTAGCTCTGGCAGTTGCTAAAAAAGGGTCTTCCTAAAATTAGGGGATCGTGTTGTCCTCATCCATGTCTAAAATGACAAAGTCTACTGGGAATACGAATTTATCAATTTTAATTAGAACATTTTCTATTATACCCCTAGGAATTCTTATAGTTTTATCAGTTAATTGAATACTCATCCGAGTTTGTTTAGGTTTCCTAGACCTAGTTGTTTAAACATTTTGTAAGGCATAACAATGATGCTTGCCCTAAATCCGCTTAATGCATTATCAATAGATAAACTACCAATTAAACATGGAATCGTAAAACTCCCGGATCTTTTAATTTTGTGGCGCTCATTTTGTAGAATTCTTGAGCACATTGCATTTAGCTCCACGTGGTGCTCTTCGTCTAATTTATGTTTTTGGTCAAGAGTCGTCTTAAAATTTCCTCGAGTCCGTATCCGAAAAAGAGCTTCAAGAAGAGGTAATTTAATATGTAATTTCTTTAAGAGTTTAAGAAACTTACCGAACTGTTCCTCTGAATCGTCTCTTTTCATTGCTTCCAGATAAGGTATGCGCGATTCGTACTCCTTGATTACCGATTTCGATTTTTCTTGTGTTACCTCTACCTTACCTTCGTCTACCTTGGCTTTTTGTATTGGATTAGGTTCATCTAACCCTCATCGGCATGGTAATGAGATAGCTTGAATTTGCTCCTTCGGTTTAATCTCGGTGTTACTTGGTAAAAGTCCTTGCAGTTGTTCTGACATTAGCTTTGCGAGTTGTTCGACTGCATTAGTGGCTTCCTTGACTGACTTAATAAGTTCCCCGAATCGGTTCTCGTTGCTTTTAAGTGTTTTCTCAGTTTCTTGGAAACGATTTTCTGTGTTTGCCATGAATTTTTTCAGCATCTCTTCAAGATTCGGCTCCTCTTCTTGAAACACCCCAAACCCGGCCCAAAAAGCCTGACCGGATTTGTTATGTTCCTCGAATCTAACTTTAGCAAATTCTCATTTTATTTAAGAAAAACTTGATGATTTTTGTAGAAAATGATTAAATTAATATTTTAGGTTGAAATCAAATTGTAAAGTAAATTTATGTCTTTTAAAACATTATTTTAGAAGGAGTTAATAAATTAAAAAAACCAAATTTATGGAAATTACTTTAAAACATATATATATTAGTGACAAAACATTTTTAAATTATTTATCAAAAACCATTTAGTTATTTAATAGATATTTGTTCATGGCAAAATAAAAGTCCAAACACAAAAATTAAAAAGCAGCTTTATAGTGGCCTTATTACAAAAATAGCAAACCCATAATAAAGTCTAAGTAATAAAATTTAATAAGTTTAAATTGGAAAATCTTCAAAATACTTGATAAGAGCATTGGCCACCACGGAGTCCTTGCTTACCCGATCCATCGCGCTACGAATCATCTGAAAAGTTATCCCACAAAAGGGGTGAGTTATAAACTCAATGTGTAACACATACATTAAAAAGCCCATTTTATCATATGCCTTAAAGCCCAATAATTACACATATGGCTATAGGCCCATTTAGCTCATATTTAGCCCAAAAGCCCATTTAGCTCATATTTAGCCCAAAAGCCCATTTTCATAGCAGATCAAATAATAATCATTAAAAATCACATGATTAGATACACATAATGAAATGCAAACCCGGCCCACCTAAATATCCATCCGCTACACACCACCCATACCAACCAACACACCATGGGGATTACTAAATCGACCCTCCATCCGCTACTCACCATCAAGGCGCTTTGCATCAACATGCACATCGCCTTATAATTTTGTGGCAAGGCCACTCAGACAAAATTGTGACCAAGTCACCGGATTTCAAATATATGACCAAGTCACCAGATTCACATATGTGACCAAGTCACCGGATTTCAAATATGTGACCAAGTCACTGGATATTGTGGTAAAACCACCGAATACTTCCCTTTATCAAATATACCCATATGCCCATGCACATACATATAATTTAGTTTTCATGCCATTTACCCCAAAATCATAATATAATCATACTTATTTCACATTTTATGCAGATAGCAAAATTAACTAAATATTGGGGTAAACATACTCAATATCGCATACCACCGAATGGTATCCAAAATCATTATTAAACACATTGTCATAAAATCACATATAAAAATAGATCTATGAGTTTTTAATGTAGGTTACACACCTTATGACCGTGAGAACGATACTCTCTCTTCGTCAACACCTAGTTAATTATCACACTTGGTTAGAAAATACTATTACTAATAAAACTATATTTAATGACGAGAGATCTAAATCCTTACCCTCGGATTCTCGAACAATCATATTTGTGGTTTTCTCCGCTAGATGGATCAAAACCCGAGATATCCCACCAACGTAAAGTGGTTCGGTTATGCGCATTTACTTCAAATAATCGATCTTCGTTAGTAGAGGGTCCACAATCCGGTGGAAAATCTCATCACCGATATGTTTTCTTCGCTTGAAGTTCAATGGTAAACAAAGGCCTCCTCTCTTCCAAACACTCCGATCGCTTCTTTTCTTACCTATCTTGTTAGTCTCAAATCACCCCTAAAAATAAGATTGATTAGTAGTCTATCTAAAGAAATTGATATAACCAAAAGGGATAATCTTACCTTGGATGATTTCGAAAGGTCACTTCTTAAAAGTTGGCTTCAACAAAGATCCTTAAAAATCCTTTCCAAGGATTCGGCCTAGGAGAGAAAATAAAAGGATTTATGTTTCTAAGTTGGCTATAGTTAAAAAAATAATAAAGAAAACAATTGACAAAACCTTACTTGATCACTTTGAATATTCGGCCTTGAACAAAAGAAGAGAAAAAAAATGATGATTCGGCTTGCACAAAAAGAAAAGAGAAAAAGATAGTGATTTATGGCTAAAATGGTTTCGGTTTTCAATAGAAGAAAAGAAGAAAAGGAAATCGAAATAGAAGATGATTCGGTTGACAAAAGAGATGAAAATAAATGTTGATTTTTGGTGTTGGTAGAAAATAGTTTCGGTTGAGAGAAGGAAGAAAGAAAATGAAAATAAAATGAAAGAAGAGAGAAAGAGAAGAAGGAGAAAGATGATGATGAAGGTGATTTCAAAAGAAAAGAGATAGGTTTAAGGACCTATGCACATTCGGCCAAGAGGAAGAAATTGAAGAAGAAAATAGTTCTTTGCACTTTGGTAGTTTCGGCAATGAAGGAAAAAGAAAAGAAGAAAATGTTTTCCAATCTTTTGATGCTTATGACTAAAGAAGACCACAATTTGAGAGAAAAGGAATTTTAACCAAAATGGTCAAAATGAGAACCAAAACAAAGTAAAACTTTACCTAATGACAATAGAAAAATTCGGCTAGGAGGAGAACTCTTGGAGAATTGAGAAAAGATGCACAAAATGCAAGACTTTTGGCCAACTTTCCCCTAATGGCAAAGCAAAATTCGCCAACCTATGCCAACATTATCCCCTTTTCCTCCTTGTTTCTTCCCCATCAACCCTTAATTTTCTATCACCATTAACCATCCCTTTAGCCCCTAAATCGACTAGATTCATGGTCAAATGACCATGAAAAGTTTCCAAGACAAAGCCCTTACTTCAAGCCTTTTGTCCCCTCATCTTATCATCCTTTCATGATTCCATACCATAAGTTTAAGCTTACCTTATCCATGTGGTCAAATAGCCAAAATTAAAAAGATGCTCATCCATTCTAGAAGAGTCTTGGCCGACACTATAAGGAAGGAAACAAAAATAAAATCCTCCCATTTGCTAGCTAAGGGATTCGAACCTCTCCCCTCAAGCACTCATCCATGCATCCTATCCACCTTGCCAATTACTCATCTTATGCTTAAAACCTCTTGTCATTATTTCTTAAAGCCTAACATGCTTAGCTCCATCTTAATTATTAAAAATTTAATAAATCACTAAGCATTCACTTAATTAATGAAGTTCAAAAATAACTTCCAAAATACACTCAATCATAATTAAGCATGCAACATCATTCAATTAAGTAAAGATGCATAACCCCTAATTATCGGATGTTACGCTTCTACCCTTAAAAATAATTTCATCCTCGAAATTACCCGTTGGAACAAGTGAGGGTATTGCTATCGCATCGCTTCCTCCGGCTCCCATGAAGCTTCTTCCGATCCATGATTACGCCATAATACTTTGACGAAAGGAACCGACTTTCTCCGTAAAACCTTTACATCTCGCCTCGAATTTGAATTGGCTCCTCTTCATAGGACAAATCGGTCTTAATTCCACCTCCTCAATTGGCACTACATGAGATGGATCCGACCAGAACGGCGTAACATTGAAACATGGAACACATCGCATTTGCTTCAACTCAAGGTAATTCTAAGCGATATGCCACAGATCGACCCGCTTAAAACCCGATAAGGTCCAATGAACCTAGGACTTAGCTTCCTTTGCGACCAAATCTCATTACCTTTTTCCAATGTGAAACTTTTAGGAAAACTTGGTCCCCCACAGCAAACTCTATTTCTTTCCGCTTTAGATCTGCGTACGACTTTTGCCTGTCAGATGCTTCCTTTAACCGAGCCCGGATTACCTTAACCTTTTCTTTGGATTCAGACACTATTTTTGGACCCAAAATCTGATGTTCCCCTAATTCTGTCCAACACGTAGGAGTGCGACACTTTCGTCTATATAGTGCTTCATATGGTGCCATCCGAATACTGGCTTGGTAACTGTTGTTGTACGCAAATTCCACTAACGGTAAGAATTCCTCCCAACTTCCCTTGAAATCTATCACACAACCCCTTAACATATCTTCTAAATTTTGGATTACTCTTTCAGATCGACCGTCCGACCGAGGATGAAATGCCGATCAAGTCCAATCTGTGCCCAAAGCTCGATGCAATGCTTTCCAAAATCGCGACGTAAACCTCGGTCTCTATCTGTAATAATTGACACCCAGACTCCATGCAATCTCACAATCTCACCACATATAACTTCGCCAATTTCGCAAAGAGTAATCAACCCAATCGGGATAAAATGTAGATTTCATTAATCGATCCACTATCACCCATACAGAGTCTTTCTTAGTAGGCGAAGAGGAAGCCCACTAACAAAGTCCATGGTGATTCTCTCCCACTTCCTTTGTGGAATCTTTATCTATGAAGCAACTCAAGGTACTTGATGTTCAGCCTTGATTTGTCGACACGCTAAGCACTTTCCTACAAACTCCGTAACTCCCGCTTAAGACCAGCCACCAAAACCGATCTCGCAAGTCTCAGATAACTTACTTCCTCCAGGATGCATAGCATAGGGGCTACTATGCGACTCCTGAAGAATCTTTTGCCTTAACTCCTGATCCCTCGGCATACAGACTTTACCTTTGAAACATAAGACCCCATCGCTGTTAATACCATAATCTTCCAATTCTCCACTCTGCACCTGTCGAAAGTTTACCCTCAGATCTTCGTCTACTAACTGCCTCTCTTTCACTTGACTCAACCATGTCGGCCTAACTTGTAATTCTACCAACAAGCTTCCGTCATCGTAAAGACAAAGATGTACAAACATCGCCCTTAAATCTGACACCACTTTCTGACTTAGAGCGTCTGCCACCACATTCGCCTTGCCCGGATGGTACTCGATAGAACAGTCGTAGTCTTTCAACAACTCTATCCACCTTCGCTGTCTCAAATTCAGTTCTTTCTGAGTCAGTAGATATTTCAGACTCTTGTGGTCTGTGTATATCATTGACTTTTCCCCATATAAATAATGTCTCCAAACTTTAAGAGCAAAGACTACAGCTGCCAACTCTAAATCATGCGTCGGGTAATTAACCTCGTGTGGTCTCAACTGCCGAGACGATACGCAACTACCTTCCCGCCTTGCATCGTAAAACATCCTAATCCCGTGTGAGAAGCGCCATAATACACAACAAAATCCTTCCCCGCCTCAGTGAATCAAAATCGAGCTTCATCAAAACCTTCGAGCTTCTCAAAACTCTCTTGTTGCTTATCGCCCCACACGAAAGGTACTTCCTTTCTCAAAGAATTTTGTTAAAGGTGTAGCTATCGATGAGAATCCTTTGACGAATCTTCGTAGTATCCGCTAACCCCAAGAAATCGCAAACTTCGCCACGGGCTTAGGTGGTTTCAATCTAGCACAAACCTCAATCTTCCGAGGATCCACCTTATCCCTTCCGCAGACACCACATGGCCTAAAAACGCAACCTCTTTCAAATTAAAATTCACACTTGTGAATTTGGCATACGACTTCTTCTCCTTAAAACTCGCAACATAATTCAATATGCTCATCATGTTCCATCTCGGACTTAGAATACACCAGATGTTGTCAATGAATACCACGACGAATTGATCCAAGTAGGCTGGAAAATTCGGTTCATCATATCCATGAACGTGGTGGGCATTCGTCAATCCGAATGGCATTACCGTAAATTCATAATGCCCATATCTAGTTCAAAAGCCATCTTATGGATATCCGCTTTTCACTTTAAGCTGATGACACCCCAACCTTAAATCAATTATGAGAATACGCAGCTCCTTGTCGATCGAACAAGTCGTCGATCCTTGGCAAAGGATACTTGTTCTTGATGGTCACTTATTCAACCGCCGTAATCTATACACATCCTCATCGATCCGTCCTTCTTCTTCACAATAGAACCGGTGCTCCCCATGGAGACACACTAGGTCGGATAAATCCACGATCAAGCAACTCCTAACCGAGCCTTAAGCTCAACTAACTCCTTCAATGCCATTCTATATGGAGCAATAGAAACTGGCGCTGCCTCGTGCAATAAATCTATCCCGAATTCTACTTCACGATCCGGAGGTAATCCCGAAGTTCTTCCGAAAAACATCTACAAATTCATTCACGCCCTAACTCCTTCAACAGCTTGCTTCTTTAGCCTCCAAGGCACTCACCAACATCGGAAGGCTACATCCCTTTCTAACCATCTTTTCGCCTTAAGAGCGGATACTACATTAGATAAGTAGTTCCGCTCTCGCCCATCACTACAACTTCTTTGTCATCAACAGTTCTTAGGACATTCGCTTAGCAAAGACAATCCACATTTGCACGATACTTCACAAGCCGCCTATGCCTAAGATCGTCGAATTCTCGAATGGAAACTCCATTAAATCACCAAATCGTATCCCTTGAACTTCTAAAGGTACTTCCTTAAAAGTTTATCTATAACTACTATCTGTCCTAAAGGACTAAGTACAGTCATCTTCCTAGGTACAGTCTCAGAAGTCACATGCAAAGTTCCAGATACTTCACTAGTGATGTAAGAGTGAGTTGACCCTATGTCTATCAAAGCAATAAAAGGCAACCCAGAAATCAGAAATGTACCCGTAATAACATCAAAAGGCCACTATCCTCTCTCATGATTTAATCGCATATACCAGACTGGTTGTCTCGCCTCAGAGTTACCATCGCCTCATCAAGTTCCACGACCTCTACCAGAGCCATTACCCTTCCATTTGGACCACGGCCCTTATCGATCATTGTTCACCTCTCGCCACTGATTAACCCCCGACTTGTCAAGGTTCTTCTCTGAATTCTTTGGGCAATCCTTGATCATATGGTCTTTAGATCCACACTTGAAACATCCCCCGGTCTTTTTCCAACACTCTCCCGGGTGCATTTTTCCACATTGGGCACAAGCACGATGTTGTCCACCCATAGCAGTCTGCTGACCTCACGGTCCTTCATTTCTTGGTTTCTTTTGGAAATTCCCGGATGACCCTGAAGACCCAAAGCTTTTCTTATTTCTATTCTGACCTCTATCCCGATTTTGTCTTTCAGTCTGCTTAACCTCTTCAGCTATTCTTGCTCTTTCTACTAAGATTGCAAAATCTCTTTCCCGGTGCGGAGCAATCATCACTCGCAGTTCATCTCTAAGTCTATCTTCAAATCTGACACACCGTTCATATTCAGTAGCTACTATCCCTCTGGCATATCGGCTAAGTCGTAAAAACTCTGCTTCATATTCAACTATCGACTTGTTGCCTTGCACTAGATTCAGGAATGTCTTCCTTTGAGAGTCGATGTAGCTAGCTCCAACATATTTTCCTTCGAATTTAATTTTAAAATACCCCCAATCCACTCGATCCGCAGGGGCACTTTTCTTGATAGTGAGCCACCACTGGTAGGCTTCATCACGAAGTAGTGAAATAGCACCTTTCAATTTCTCTTCAAGAAGGTATCCAAATCGTCCATAATCCTCTCGACTGCCTCCAACCAATATTCCGCTACATTTGGAGCTACTCCAGATACTCCCCTGAAAACCTCAGCTCCATTCGATCTTAGTCTCTCAGCTACTAACTTTCGAGACCCATTTCAAAGATTAGCTTCGCCTCGTTCTAAAACTCGCAAGACAAACTTGTGATATCTGCGTCACCTCCTTCAATTTGTTTTGAAAATCCACCCCAACAAGGTGGTGGAGCTTCATTTCGTAACCTTGACCAGATCTAATCGGTTCCGACATAGCCATTCTTCCTCGCCCACGTGTCCACGACGACCACGCCCCTTAGAACTCATGTCTACTACACGCCTTATCTGCTTTTACAAAAAGTCTTATGTATTAGAGTCTTTTCACTTCTTATTAAAAGAAAGTTTTATGAAAATGATATTCAAGTGGTTTTTCCGTAGTAGCACACATACACCTAGGGTCCATGTCTCTAAAGTTATAGTTTCCTTAAGCTTATCGACTTTCATATCACTTTATCAATAAAGATACATACCGATGGATCCGGCCGAGAACTCGGTGCCATGCTCTTATAAAACCATTCTAACTTAAGAAAACTTTCAAAAAGTCATTTGGGCCAATTTTTTGAAAACGCTGTGGGCTTCAAAACCCAAGGCCGAGAGTTTAAAACTGGCTCGATACCAAGTTGAAACACCCCAAACCCTACCAAAAAGCTCGACCGGATTTGTTATATTCCTCGAATCTAACTTTAGCAAATTCTCATTTTATTTAAGAAAAACTTGATGATTTTTGTAGAAAATGATTAAATTAATATTTTAGGTTGAAATCAAATTGTAAAGTAAATTTATGTCTTTTAAAACATTATTTTAGAAGGAGTTAATAAATTAAAAAACCAAATTTATGGAAATTACTTTAAAACATATATATATTAGTGACAAAAATATTTTTAAATTATTTATCGAAAAACCATTTAGTTATTTAATAGATATTTGTTCATGGCAAAATAAAAGTCCAAACACAAAAATTAAAAACAGCTTTATAGTGGCCTTATTACAAAAATAGCAAACCCATAATAAAGTCTAAGTAATAAAATTTAACAAGTTTAAATTGGAAAATCTTCAAAATACTTGATAAGAGCATTGGCCACCACTTGAGTCCTTGTCGATTCGATCCATCACGCTACTTAATCATCTGAAAAGTTATCCCACAAAAGGGGTGAGTTATAAACTCAATGTGTAACACATACATTAAAAAGCCCATTTTATCATATGCCTTAAAGCCCAATAATTACACATATGGCCATAGGCCCATTTAGCTCATATTTAGCCCAAAAGCCCATTTAGCTCATATTTAGCCCAAAAGCCCATTTTCATAGCAGATCAAATAATAATCATTAAAAATCACATGATTAGATACACATAATGAAATGCAAACCCGGCCCACCTAAATATCCATCCGCTACACACCACCCGTACCAACCAACACACCATGGGGATTACTAAATTGACCCTCCATCCGCTACACACCATCAAGGCGCTTCTTGCAGTCAACATGCACATCGCCTTATAATTTTGTGGCAAGGCCACCAGACAAAATTGTGATCAAGTCACCGGATTTCAAATATATGATCAAGTCACCAGATTCACATATGTGACCAAGTCACCGGATTTCAAATATGTGACCGAAGTCACCGGATATTATGGTAAAACCACCAGAATACTTCCCCTTTATCAAATATACCCATATGCCCATGCACATACATATCATTTAGTTTTCATGCCATTTACCCCAAAATCATAATATAATTATACTTATTTCACATTTTATGCATATAGCAAAATTAACGAAATATTGGGGTAAACATACCTGAATATCGTATACCACTGAATGGTATCCAAAAATCATTATTAAACACATTGTCATAAAATCACATATAAAAATAGATTTATGAGTTTTTAATGTAGGGTTACACACCTTATGACCGTGAGAACGATACTCTCTTGCTCGTCAACACCTAGTTAATTATCACACTTGGTTAGAAAATACTATTACTAATAAAACTATATTTATTGACGAGAGATCTAAATCCTTACCCTCGTATTCTCGAACAACCGTTATTTGTGGTTTTTCTCCGCTAGATGGATCAAAACCCGCAGATATCCCACCAACGTAAAGTGGTTCGGTTGTACGTACTACTTCAAATAATCGATCTTCGTTAGCAGAGGGTCCACAACCCGGTGGAAAATCTCTTACCGCTAATACAAATTTCTTCGTTTGAAGTTCGATGGTAAAACAAAGGCCTCCTCTCTTCCAAACACTCCGTACTGCTCTTTTCTTACCTATCTTGTTAGTCTCAAATCACCCCTAAAAATAAGATTGATTAGTAGTCTATCTAAAGAAATTGATATAACCAAAAGGGATAATCTTACCTCAGATGATTTCGAAAGGTCACTTCTTAAAAGTTGGCTTCAACAAAGTTCCTTAAAAATCCTTTCCAAGGATTCGGCCTAGGAGAGAAAATAAAAGGATTTATGTTTCTAAGTTGGCTATAGTAAAAAAAAATAAAGAAAACAATTGACAAAACCTTACTTGATCACTTTGAATATTCGACCTTGAACAAAAGAAGAGAAAAAAAATGATGATTCAGCTTGCACAAAAAGAAAAGAGAAAAAGATAGTGATTTATGGCTAAAATGGTTTCGATTTTCAATAGAAGAAAAGAAGAAAAGGAAATCGAAAAAGAAGATGATTCGGTTGACAAAAGAGATGAAAATAAATGTTGATTTTTGGTGTTGGTATAAAATAGTTTCGGTTGAGAGAAGGAAGAAAGAAAATGAAAATAAAATGAAAGAAGAGAGAAAGAGAAGAAGGAGAAAGATGATGATGAAGGTGATTTCAAAAGAAAAGAGATAGGTTTAAGGACCTATGCACATTCGGCCAAGAGGAAGAAATTGAAGAAGAAAATAGTTCTTTGCACTTTGGTAGTTTTGGCAATGAAGGAAAAAGAAAAGAAGAAAATGTTTTCCAGTCTTTTGATGCTTATGACTAAAGAAGACCACAATTTGAGAGAAAAGGAATTTTAACCAAAATGGTCAAAATGAGAACCAAAACAAAGTAAAACTTTACCTAATGACAATAGCAAAATTCGCTAGGAGGAGAACTCTTGGAGAATTGAGAAAAGATGCACAAAATGCAAGACTTTTGGCCAACTTTCCCCTAATGGCAAAGCAAAAATTCGCCAACCTATGCCAACATTATCCCCTTTTCCTCCTTGTTTCTTCCCCATCAACCCTTAATTTGCTATCACCATTAACCATCCCTTTAGCCCCTAAAATCGATTAGATTCATGGTCAAATGACCATGAAAAGTTTCAAGACAAAGCCCTTACTTCAAGCCTTTTGTCCCCTCATCTTATCATCCTTTCATGATTCCATACCATAAGTTTAAGCTTACCTTATCCATGTGGTCAAATAGCCAAAATTAAAAAGATGCTCATCCATTCTAGAAGAGTCTTGGCCGACACTATAAGGAAGGAAACAAAATAAAATCCTCCCATTTGCTAGCTAGGGATTCAACCTCTCCCTCAAGCACTCATCCATGCATCCTAACCACCTTGCCAATTACTCATCTTATGCTTAAAACCTCTTGTCATTATTTCTTAAAGCCTAACATGCTTAGCTCCATCTTAATTTTTAAAAATTTAATAAATCACTAAGCATTCACTTAATTAATGAAGTTCAAAAATAACTTCCAAAATACACTCAATCATAATTAAGCATGCAACATCATTCACTTAAGTAAAGATGCATAACCCCTAATTATCGGGATGTTACACTTCTTGTTGGTGAGGTGGTTGTTGAAAATATGGAGGAAGTTCCGATCTTTGGCTATTTTGATCATCCCATGAGAAATTGGGATGGTACTTCCAACGTACATTATAAGTGTCACTATAAAAATTATTTTGATATCTAGAATTGTTACCTATATAGTGAGCTTTCTCGATTTCCATGCCATATCCGTACGGTGGGTACTCAAGATTCGCCACGCCTCCTAGATTCAAATCATAATGTATTTCTGGATGTACATGCAAAGGACTATACCAATCATCAATCTTTTTATTCATCATCTCTAATTGATTAGATAACCAAGTGACCACATCGAGGTTGACGACACTGGCTGTTTTAATAGGAATTGTCCTCATGACTTGCCACTGATAATTATTCAGTGTCATCTTCTCCATAGACTAAAAATTAATGCCAAAAGAAAAATAGAGGAAAAAGTTAACGAAGTAAAATAATAATAATAAATAACAATAAATTGTAATAAAAAATTGGCTAAAGTAATAAAAAGTAAGCTTTCTTAATAATTTAGTTCCCCGGTAACGGCGCCAAAAACTTGATCGTGTCAAACAGTCGAGTTTTAATATTTATAAAGAATGATCGAGCCTGTAGACTAACTACAACAACAATTGAGGCAAGTGCACCTATCGAACAATAGTACAGTTTAGGCAAGATTATTTTATCGAACCCAAAGGAACCTAAAAGTACTACTACTCACTTTCTTTCTATTATTTAGCATAAAATATGGAGTGATTGGTTTATTAATCTAAAAAAAAACTAATGAAAAAAAAACTAAACTAGATGCAAAGACAAAAGAATGAAACTTTGGGAAAAGACTGTGGAAAAACTCAGTTGATTTTAGACGATACCCTCAGGAAGAATCCACCTATGACTTCTTTTGTTATCTAACTTTTAATTCATATAACTTCTTTACTTAGCTTGATCCGTGAGACTCCGTAACCTATATTAAACCCTCTCTCGAGTTGAATAATGTCTAACCTTAGGTTAATTAGTGGAACTCTCGTTCTCTTATAATAACCCCCTAAGGAAGCAGTAAATCGATCAATGGACTCTCATATTAGGTTTCACCCTAATCTGACAAAATCTTGTCACCCTATCTCTAGGCGTGCGATCAACTCCGCTTAATTATGCTAGATCTACTCTTAGGCAGGGTCTATTCCTCCTCCACCTAAGCACATCAGATTAAATTAAGTAACATAATTAAGAACAATCCAAGTAGAAATAAAATAACAAAATCCATCATAGGTTTCATCCCCTTCAAGTACCTGAAGGGTTTAGTTCATAACAAAATAAGAAAACATCTCAAGAGAAAAGATAAAACAAAACATAAGAAATCCCTAAAACCCCTTGAAGGAATTTAAGAGGAGATTCTCTGTCTTGAGTAGAACTCTAGCTTCTTGAGATGGATCAACTGGCTATCTTCAAGTAATTCCCTGAATAAAAGCTCTGGCAGAAAACTCTGCCCAAAACTTTGACCCCTGCTTCGGCTTCTGCTGATCTCCCTTTTTAGTTGGTACCTTGGATGTTTATATAGGATTTGAGAAGCTTTACTTGGCTACTAAGTATCCTAATTCAAGTAGAATTCCTCCTAGGATGTTTAAGTAGACTTAAGAATGTGTTTCTTTGCCACCAAGCATCCAAATTTGAGTGAAATTGCTCTTTCCTGCGGTAGGGGCACGGCCATGGTACACACCTGTGTAAATTGTCTTTAGGCCGTGCCTCGATTCTGCTAGTTTAGACACGGCCGTGTAAATAGCTGGACATACCCGTGTGTGGTAATTTGATGATACACGAGCCGTGTAAATCATTGGTTAGACCGTGTGGAATGTTTCCATCTATGCACGACCGTGTGGTTTGAAGTCCAGCTCGTGTCGATTTCCACTTTGGCCGAAATTAGACCGTTTTAAGGCTATTTCTCGTTCTTTTCATCCTCGAGTGCTTTCTTGAGTATAATACATGAAAAGAAAGGATTAAGAGCACCTTTTTACATAAATCAGGGATAAATCCTCCAAAAGCATACTAAATATGGGGTTAAAATATGTTACTTTTACGGTTTATCACTTGGGCCAAAAGAAACCTACTTGCAAAATCTTTGCTGTAGTACGTGAACCACCAAAGTGTCCCCCACTTGGAGATGAATGGCAATGATACAAGATCTCAGCATTCTCACTTTCAACTACACACTTTTAGATTATATTATTTGCACATTATTTAAACAAAAATGGATCCTCCCAAAAATAATATCGACTATCATGAAGGAATTTTTTCCTTGATTAGTATGTCATTTCTCGAGGAATTATTCCACATGCAAGATAATTGGAAAAATCAACAAACCAAGGTGTTTCATAAATTCTACTTACCTCAAATAAGTGTTCATCTGGGAAATTCTCATTGATAAGCACACATGATCGAGTTACCTTATCTTGCTCCAACCTCGATAGATGATCAGCTATTTGATTTTTGACACCTTTTCTATCTTGGATCTCAAGGTCAAATTCTTGGAGTAAAAGTATCTAGTGAATTTTCCTCAGTTTCGAATCTTCCTTCATGAGTAAATATTTAATGGTTGCATGGTCAGTAAATACTATAACTTTGGTACCTATTAGATATGAGCGAAATTTTTCAAAAGCAAAAACTATAACAAAGAGTTCCTTTTCGGTTACTGTATAATTGAGTTGGGCTCCCGTCAAAGTTCTACTTGCACAGTAAATAGGATGAAACACTTCATTTCTTCTTTGACCCAACATAGCTCCAACCGCATAATCACTTGCATCGCACATCAACTCAAAATGTGAGCTTCAATCAGGTGTAACAATTATTGGGGCTGAGATTAACCATTTTTTAGATCTTCAAAAGCTTCCAAACATGCTTTGTTGAAATCAAACACTGTATCTTTCTCTAACAACAAGTACAACGGTTTAGAAATTTTCGAGAGATCTTTGATAAACCTTTGGTAAAAACTGGCATAGCCTAAGAAACTACTGACTCCTTTTACATTAATTGGGGCCAATAATCTTTCAATTATGTCCACCTTTGCTTTATCAACTTCAATTCCTCTCATTGAGAGTTTATGCCCTAAGACAATCTCTTCCTTAACCATAAAATGACATTTTTCCCAATTAAGGACAAGATTTGTCTCTTTGCATCTCTTCAGTACCTTAGCCAAATTACTTAAACAAATATCATAAGGGTAACCAAAAATAGAAAAATCATCCATGAAAACCTTAACAAAATTTTCAACCATATCAGTGAATATTGCCATCATGCATCGTTGAAATGTTGTAGGTGTATTGCATAAACCAAAAGGCATTCACCTAAAAGCAAACGTACCATATGGACAAGTAAAGGTTGTTTTATGTTGATCCTCTGGGGCTACAACTATTTGGTTATATCTAACATCTGACCCATAAAAGGCAACGTAAAATGGTCCTTTCGAGTGGCTTTATTCAATTTTCTATAATCAATACAAATTCTCCAACCAGTAATAGTTCTCGTTAGAATCAACTCGTTACGCTCATTTTCAACAATCGTGCTTCCACCTTTCTTCGGCACACACTGCACCGGACTTACCCACGAACTATCTGAAATAGGATAGATGATTCCTGCATCTAACCATCTGATCACTTTTTTTCTTACAACTTCTTTAATAATAGGATTGAGCCTCCTTTGCCCATCAATTCGAGCTCTATCACCTTCTTCTAAAATAATTTTATGCATGCAAAAAGAAGGACTTATACCTCGAATATCAGCTGATCGTGTGTGTCGAGTCTTAAAAATTTATAAAAAGAATGATCGAACATGGAAACTAACTAAGACAACGATAGAGGCAAGTGCACCTATCGAACAGTAGTATAGCTAGTAGCAAGACCAGATTGTCGAACCCAAAAGAACCAAAAGTACTAATATTAACTCTCTTTCTATTATTTAGCCTAAGAATTAAGTGGATTTTTATCTAATCTAAAATTAACTATTTAACTAAGCTAAAGGTGCTGAGAGAAAGAAGAAATTGGGGAAGGACTTGAGAGAAAACTAATTGATTAGACAATACTTGAGGAAGAATCCACCTAGACTTCACTTGTTATCTAACTCTGAACTGGATAATTTATTCATTTGACTTGATCCGTAGGATTCCCTAATTTATATTAATCCCTCTCTTCAAGGCTACTAATGTCTAACCCTAGGTTGATTAATTGAAATCTCTTTATAATTAAAACCCCTATAATTGCATTAACTCGATCTATGGACTCTCATATTACATTTGAACCTAATCTGGCAAATTTTTGTCACCCTATCTCTAGGCGTGCAAGCAACTCCGCTTAACTATGCTAGATCTACTCTTAGACAGGGTCTCTTCCTCCTCTCCCTAAGCACATCACACTTAAATCAATATCCCAAAAATATCAAAACAAGAATTAAGACACATAATTAAGAACAAATAAAATATTTATCCTTCAGTTCAGATAACAATAACAAGATTCATCTTAAGTTTCATCCCCCTTAAGTATTTGAGGATTTAGTTCATAATTGTAAAAGAAAACATCTCAGAAGAAAAGATAAAACAAAACATAAGAAATCCCAAAAACCCTCTGAAGGAATTAAAGGAGAGATCCTCTGTCTTAAGTATGATACTGGCTTCTTGAGACAAATCAACTGGCTTTTTTCGAGTAAATCCCTAAATTTAACTGCTCTGGCTCGGCTCTTTGGCCTAGTTGAACACCCCCTTAAAGGTTGGCCTCTAGGGTCTTTATATAGGCTTTTGGAATATGTTTCTTTGCCTCTTAGTACCCTAATTCGAATAGAATTCTTATTTCCTGTGACAGAGACATGTCCATGGCACACGCCCATGTAAATCATGGTCAGGCCGTGGTCGAACCTGTTGATGAGGCACAACCGTGTTTTTCGGGGTCCAGGCTGTGGTCGACTTTTCTCATGAGGCACGACCGTGTGGTCTTGGGCCCAGGCTGTGTGGATTTCATACTTTGGCCCATTTTCTCTGTTTTCGGCCAGTTATTCATTCTTTTCCATCCTTCGGTGTTGTACTGAGTATAAAACATGAAAACAAAGGATTAGGAGAACCTATTTCCATAATTAAAGGAAAAAAAATCATCCAAAAACATGTTAAATATGGGATTAAAATATGTTACTATTTTAGTTTATCAAATACCTCCACACTTAAGCTTTTGCTTGTCCTCAAGCAAAATTCTCAAGTTAAAAATAAAATGAACTTCCTCAATTCAAAATATTCATCAACAATGCCCCATCATAATTCATAGATAATTTATATATGGATAATTCAACTCAAAGAGTCCTAAAGATTCAAATAATCAAAGCCATGGGTTTTTAGCATGAAAGCATAGGTGTTTCCCCTTACCTAAATAATAACCTTTAATTCAAAATCGACAAAAGTTGACATCCTTACTTAAAGATTCACTCAAATCACTCAAGGTGTTTGAGGTTAAAAAATTAAGCACTCAAAAGTCGAACATGAAAAGTTATAATCATAGGCTTACTTGAAAATCAAATCTCCACCACTATAAAATGAGATGATACCAAATAAAAAGGTCTTTAAAAGGGTTGTAACGGGGCTTGGTTAAAGGTGTGGATAAAGGCTGAATTCAAAGGGTTAGGATCGAGATTGAATTGTCAAATTACCTAACTAGAAAAATGACTAATAACTTGAATAATTACATCAATTGAAAACTTGTAGTACTAATAATACGAGCTTCTTTTTCATGATGTTGAAATTAAACGTATAGGCTTGCTTAAATATCATAACTAATAATGAATATACTTTGGTAATAATGAATATACTTAGATTTTTTGATTTTTTTAGAACAAATCAATATACAATATAACTTTTAACAACTGAAATAATCTAATTAGGCAACTAATCAAAACAAATCTCGATAGACAGGTAATCAAAATAAATGGTGATAATAAATACGAGATGGGTTTCAGTTTAATATTAGTGGGTTGAGTCAATAAAAAGGGTTGTTAGGATCAAAAGGGGTTCACTAGGGGTCAATTATGAGGGTAGGCTTTTAGTGGAATAAGTGGGTTAAATCCTAGGTGCCTTAATCATCTCTGTATATTAACTCAATAGTGTGGTCTTAACATGTATAATCGAAGCAAGTTTTAGAATAACAAATTAATGTTGACACACTCATAATCAATAAAGTGAGCACGAAAAGAATGTATAATCTAAAAGCTCAAAATATCACAAAAATTATGGGTATTTTGATGTCAACCTCTTAAATTTCAAACTTCAAGGTAACAATTTAGATTCAGGTAGACAACCTAAGGAAATTTTAATTTTTAAAGATAGACTCATCAAACTTGATTATCAAGTATCTTAAAGTTTAAATCCTCATTGCACAATTATCAATGACTTAATCTAAAACATATCAATAAAAATCATGAATCAACAAGAATTTCATTCCAATTAGTGATATGAGAAAATTACTTTAAGACAGAATATCATTTAGGGATTTTAGAATAATGCAAAAAGTTAGGCAGTTTTTCTACTAAACTTTCACCTCCCACACTTAAGATGTACATTGCCCTCAATGTACGAAGATAGATAACAATCATATAATAAGAAAATAAAAAGAGAGGGAAAGAGGTGAAACTTCTTGAATTTTTTGATGGATTCCTTGAGTTGGAAGTGTGGAAACTTGATTCGGAGTAAATGTGGTGGTGAAAATGATGTTTTCCTTTCTTGGAGTGGCATATTGAGCCTTTAAACTATGAATTCATTAGTTAAATTTTTAGGAGGTACTAATTAATTGGTGATGTTAGGGATATTCGATGTTTAGATAGCAGTTATAAAAGAAATAAAATTGTAATAATAAGAGTGTGAAACGAAAATAAAAAAAAAAACTTAAGTAAATAATTGAAAAAAATGAAAAATAAATAAAAAACACAAATAATGTAAAAACAAAATAATAAGGGCCTTAAAAGTCCTCATCGTTGGCTGGATCAGTAGGTGGAGGTGGTGGTGATATGTAGAGGTGATGACAGATCTGATGAAAGGTTGCTTCAATGCCATCGAATCTTCGAGCAGTGTCATTGAATTGTTGGGTGCAATATTTCTCGAACTCAGTAAGCTGTCCAGAAATGTCCGCAAGTGATGGAGTTGCATGAGGAGTGCGATGGCTCAGTGGTGGCTCTTCACGTGGGTGTGGGACATCATTAGTAATGTCCTCGGGATCCTCCTCCTCAGTAGTAGTAGCTAGTCGATATTGGGGAGGATCGATCCCCCATCGTCGTTGGATCATCCTCATATCTAGCATTGTTTGGATGCCCTGTGGGGACATCTATCCTATCAGTGTCAATGAGGAGACCTGAGCAGCAGTGGTGAGGAGCCCGAAGTGCCGAGCCAATCGTGTGATGTACGAGCCCATAGATATAACTCCCCTTCTATGTTGCTCTGTTTGGTGTTGGATGGCACGGGCTATAAAATATGCTAGGTCGAAAACTTGGCCTTTAACCATACACTATAGGAAGTAAGCGTCGTGAGTGTTGATGATGCCGGTGCTCTCGCACCGTCCTGTCAATGTGTGGGCTAGTATGGCATGTAAATACCGCAGAGATGGGGCAAGAGCTATTGTTTTCAAGGGGCTAGAGTCGTATGAGTTTGAACTGGGGGCTATGTTGTACCAACATCTCATTGGAGTGTTGTGAAGGTGGCGATGGAGATCTGAGAGGTCATGTTCCTCCATAAATTCCTCGTTATAGAGGCCCAAAGTGGCTCCGAATTGTGGTACATTCATTTCTCTCACGATTCCTCCTAGACAGAATTGGACTGTGCCGGGGTCATCGTAGTTTGTCATTACTGTCTAGAGGTGGAACGTGGAGCATAGTTCTAGAGTGAGTTACAAATAGATGGGCTCGATGATTGTGAAGAATTAGTCCCATGGATCCGTGGTTAAGAGGGCTCGTATATTTTCTGCCAATTGGACCTCCTCTAGAATAGCCCAATTAATGCACCTCCCCGTGCGGAGGGGTCGTGTGCGGAGTAGCCTATAGAGGTCATCTTAGGGTCCTTGCAGGAATTGCAAGAACGGATTTCATAGTTTGGCGAATGCACTAGCCGAAGATGAGCCGGGTCTCTTTCGTTTTTTAAAACTAGGGACCACAGTTTTCTTTCCCCAGGATAATGACATTGTATTCCTGAAAATATCAAATAATTGAAGATTCAAGTAATGTTTCCTACCAAGATATATCAAGTCTTCGATCCATATCTGAAATACAAAAAAAACTAAATTCATAATAGAAGATAGTTCAACTATATTTTAGCATGAGCTAGAACTTGACAACGAATGGTTCAATCTAATTCTAAACATTTAAAAAAAAATAAATGACTAAATTAATTTAATAGTGATAAATTAGTAAGAATAAACTAGTATTAACTAAAAAATAGATTTTAACTAAATAAAATTCTAATTATAAAGCAATTAAATAGAGGAAAAATGTAACAATAAGTGATGACGAGTAATGTTTTTGGAGAGTAGTGGTGTGGCTGGGCGTGGTATGGACGTGTGCTACAAATAATCGGGAAAACACGGCGGTGGAACAGCATTGGGCGGGCATGTACTCTCTTGGCACGGGCATGGATTGGTTTTTGATGTGTATTTGAAAGAGGGAGGGAGATATAGGCTGAGGGAAGTCAAGGGTTTTGGTTCTTTGTGTAAGAGTATGCCCAAAGATCAATCATGAGATGGTTGTAATAACATACTTGATTTACCATGTTTATTAATATAAAGCGTTGTCATTATTATTTGGTTTTTCCTTACGTGTGTACAAATAAACTGTTTTATAATAATGTCCCGAGAATAATATGATTATTCTTAAAATATCCTTAGTCAAGTATTATTGTTGACTAGGACAACAATAATGCATTAAGACTAACATGTAGTTGATTGATGATAAAGAGTTATCATTGATATGGAGTGTCAAAATCAATGCATGAATATGTGTGTTAGAGAACAACATATTGGGTGACCGCTATGAGTATGTTTCTTGGATTATTATGTAATTGTCACAACATTACTCATAGTGATTAATATGTATATGATCCTTAGACTTGAGATAATCATTATCCCAACATCGTGAGTCGATATTTTGATACGACCAAACGTATAATCGTGAATCGGGTTGTTCTATAAAGGCGATGTTGGATATATCACAATCAATGTAGAGGATATTATTGATCAATATAGGATAAGTCCTCCCACATAATGGGAGTAATATCTTAGGCCACTTGATTGAGTGAGACTAGAAATGCATGGCCATGCTCAAATAAGTTGACATGAGATGTCATACTAATTTGTATATCATAGTCTACTCAAGATATCAAGAAACATGGGATGGACTATACAAGTGTGACTATTCCATGACTTGTATCTATTCCGAGATAAAGGACTTAAGGATTAATGCATGAAAAGTTAATCACAAAAGTTATGTGAATCATGACTTCTTGTATCTTAGGTAGCAATGATGCATTGCTAGATGCCACTCATTGTTTGTGACATTAGAATCGTTCTAGTATTACTACTAACGTTACAAGAACCTCTGAGGTCACACCTATGGTTGAAATGAACGGAATGAAACATAGTTGGTATTGTGTTTGATTGTCACATGAATTAAATTAATTAAAGAATTAATTTAATTCGCAATCAAATATTGAATATATTATATGTACAAGGATGTTGTACACATAATGAGAATTAATATATGAATTTGGTTCCTATATAAATTTAAATAAATATAGTTTACGAAATCCATGTTATAATTAATGTAATTATAACTTTTGGGTATAATTAATGTAATTATAATTTTTGGTTAAAACATTATTATATTTATTTAATACGATTATAAAAGGGTAATATGTGAAGAAAAACCCAAGAATTTTGCTTAAAAAAAAGGTCTAGCAATAGTCAAGCAAAACACCTCTCTAAAATAGTTTTGGAGATATCTGCGTTCATAGTCAAACCGTGGATTACGTGAGGCCGACATCGTAAAGGTTGTGGCTTGGTTCGACAATGGATAAGATATCTTGTCGCCGAGGCGTCGCTATCTACTCGATTGAAACTTTGGTAATTTGAAACCTTTATTTCACCCGATTCGTTCTCACACATGGATTCATGGTTTGGATCACGGATTTATTTTATTTCATTGCGCCTTGGGGGTGCTGCGTGCCCAACACTTTGATGGTGGCCAGAGTGGGGTAGAGAATTTTGGGGGAAACGGCTAAGGTTGGGAGTTGGGGGAAGGATTTTGGGGAGACAATGTTATTTAAATAGGGAGGGGGGCACGGGCGAGTACCACGCCTGTGTTTCTTTTATTTAGCTCGTGTTTTTCGTGATTTTGAATTTTGGCGCGGTTTGAGATGTTGCCCATGCCTGTGTTCCTTTAGCGTGCCTATAACTCAGTGTCATCCACGGTCTCGAGGCACAGGCGTTTTGATTGCCCGTGTCGTTTACTTAGGCTCAACAAAGGGTTGGAGGAGCGGGCGTGTCTCAAGCCTGTGTCCTTTAGTCAGTTTCATCCACGGCCAAGTCACACGGCCGTGCCATTTAGTCGAAGCCTGTGGCTTGGAAAAATTATTGTCCTATTTCTATACCCCCTTTTCCACGCCCATGTGGCTAGTCATGGTATTCACATGGCATCGGCCACGCCCATGTACAAGCCGTGTGGTAGAGAAACCTATAGTTTAGGTGTTAAATATATATATTAGTAAAGTTAGTTCTCGAGTTGCCTCCTAAGAAGCGCTCATTTAGAGTCTTAAGTTAGACATACCCTGTTTTCATATCTAAATGGAGTTTCACGGAGCCGAAGCTCCTCTCGTATATCCCAAAAATTGTTTCCAGTATAAAGTTTCAGTCGTTGACCATTTACCTTGAACGTACCACGAGTTGGATTGGTTACCTCGATTGTACCACAGGGAAAGATAGTTTTTATCACAAGTGGACCTGACCATCTCGATTTAAGCTTTCCAGGGAACAGTTTTAATCTTGAGTTGTACAATAGGACCAAGTCACCTACTTCGAATTGCTTTGATTACTTTAAATGAGCATCATGACGTCGCTTTGTTGCCTCTTTATATATTCATGAGTTCTCGTAGGCATTAGCTTGCCATTCGTCTAACTTGTTCAACTACATCATCCTCTTCTTACCCGCAGGTTTAAGATCATAATTTAGGAATTTTATGGCCCAAAAAGCTTTGTGCTCTAACTCAAATGTTAGATTACAGCTTTCCCATAGACGAGTTTGTATGGGGATGTTCCTATGGGGGGTTTAAATTTCGTCCTATATGCCCACATAGCATCGTCTACTTCAACTGCCTAATCTTTCCTGTTTGCTTCAACTATTTTCTCTAGGATTTGCTTAAGTTCTCGATTTGCTACTTCCACTTGCCCACTGGTTTGAGGATGCTATGGGGTAGCTGTCCTATGGTGTACTCCATATTTCTTTAGAACTTTATCAAATTGAGTATTACAAAAGTGAGTGCCCCTATCACTACTAATTGCTCTAGGTGTTCCAAATCGAGAGAAGAGTTTCTTTAGAAATTTTACTACCACTCTAGCATCGTTAGTGGGTAAGGCTTGGGCTTCCACCCATTTTGACACATAATCTACTGCTACTAAAATGTATTTATTTACGAATGAACTAGGGAATGGACCCATAAAATTAATACCCCATACGTCGACTATTTCACATGATAGTATATATGTTTGAGGCATTTCATTACGTTTAGAGATATTACCTGTTCTTTGATATTTATCGAATGAAGCAACATACATGTTGGCGTCTTTAAATAAGGTTGGCCAAAAAACCTGATTCAAGTGTTTTGCGTGCTATCTTAATCCCACTGTAATGTCCCCCTAAAGGTCCTAAATGGCAATGCTGTAGGATTTTGCTCATTTCTTCTTTTGAAACTCACCTTCAAATCACCTGATCTTCACATATGTGGAAAAGTAAAGGATCTTCCCAAAAATAGTTTTCACATTAGTAAAGAATTACTTTTTTTGATGATGTGTTAACTTTTTTGGTAAGACGTTAGCAGCTAAGTAATTTGCAATGTCTGCAAACCAAGGTACCTTAGAGTTGGTTATCGAAAAGAGTTGCTCCTCAGGAAACGAGTCGTTTATCTCACCTTCGTTGAGTTCTTTGATATGCGGGTTTTCAAGTCTAGAAAGATGGTCTGCTGCAAGATTTTCAACTCTTTTCTTATCTTGAATTTCCAAGTCAAATTACTCCAAGAGTAGAATCCATCTTATAAGTTGAGGTTTTGCATCGGGTTTAGTTAAAAGATAACGAAGAGCTAAATGGTCACTGTAAACGGAAACTTTAGATAAGATCAAATACTATCTAAATTTATCAAATGCGAAGACTACAGCTAGTAATTCTTTCTCTGTGGTTCTGTAATTTTCTTGTGCTGCCGTTAATGTATTGCTAGCGTAGTAAATTGGATGGAAGTGCTTGTTTCTTTGCTGTCCCAAAACTACACCTACTGCAAAATCACTCGCATCACACATTAGTTCAAAGGGTAAGTTCCAATCAGGAGCAATTATAATTGGGGCATTTATTAATTTATCTTTAAGGGTATTAAATACGTCTAAACATTCCTGATCAAAATCGAAGGTACATCTTTTTCTAGTAGTTTCGTTAAAGGTTTAGCTATTTTAGATAAATATTTAATAAATCTCCTATAAAATCCAGCATGTCCTAAAAATCTTCTAATAGCTTTAACTGAGCTAGGAGGAGGTAATTTTTCTATGGTTTCAACCTTTTCTTTATCTACCTCAATCCCTTCTCGAACTATAAACGAGGTTCGTCTCCTCACATCTTATTAGTAGTCATTTTAAATTATTAAGGCAAAGATGGGAAGACTTACTAAATACTGAAAAGTTGTCTATAAAGGCCTCCATAATTTCTACCACAAGTTCATCAAATATGGCTAGCATGTAACGCTGAAAAGTAGCAGGAGCATTACATATTCCAAAGGGCATTCTACGATAAGTGAACGTACTGTATGGGCATGTAAATGTAGTTTTCTCTTGATCTTCAGGGCCTATCGGGATTTGGAAATAGCAAGAAAGCTTGTCCAGGAAACAGTAGTATATATGCCCGGATAGTCTTTCTAGCATCTGGTCAATAGAGGGCAAAGGAAAGTGATCTTTTCTGGTTGCGTCGTTCAACTTTCTATAGTCAATACAAACCCTCCACCCTGTGACTGTTCTTGTAGGAATCAATTCATTCTTCCTGTTTGCTACAACCGTCATGCCTCCTTTCTTTGGAATGACCTGCACAGGACTTACCCAAGCACTGTCGGAAATAGGATAAATTATTCTAGCATCTAGAAGTTCAATTACCTCAGCTTTAACGACTTCTTTCACGTTGGGATTTAATCGTCTCTGAGGTTGCACGCATGGTTTGTATTCCTCTTCCATTAGAATTTTGTGGGTACAAAATGATGGGTTTATACCCTTAATGTCATAAATTTTCCAAGCTATGCCCCTTTTATGTTCCCTTAGTACTTGTGGTAACTCATCCTTTTCTTTAGGTTTCAGTTCTAAAGAGATGATCACTGGTGGTGTAGAATTATCCCCAAGAAATGCATATTCTAAGTGTTTTGGTAACTGGTTCAATTCTAATTTGGGTGGTTCATCAATAGAGGGTTTTTGTTTTAGTTTGTCATTAATTTCAATGCCCTCTTTTTTTGGTTTGTCTAGGGGGAAATGTTTTAGAATCTGATTCGTCGGTATCATCATCTACCCTCTCACCTTGAGCAATACATAGTTCCAATGTGTCATTATGTATGATTTCTGCAAAGAATCTTGAATAGAATGATCAATGGCATCAATAAAATAACAAGAATCATCTTGTTATCTAGAATATCGCATAGCATCGTAAATTTGAAAAATAATTTCTTCGTTGCCTACCTTCAGCGCAAGTTTACCATCACCTATATCAATAACAGCCCTAGTAGTAGCTAAAAAGGGGCACCTAAAATTAAAGGCACCTCAACATTCTCATCCATGTCAAGCACAACAAAATCATCAGGGAATATAAATTTATCAACTTTTACTAGAATATCTTCGATAATTCCCCTAGAATATTTAATAGATCTGTCAGCTAATTGAATACTCATCCTAGTAGGTTTAGGTTCCCTGAGACCAAGTTGCTTGAACATTATATAGGGCATTAAATTGATACTGGCACCTAGATCACCTAGTGCTTTCTTTATGTTTAAACTACCAATTAAACAGGAATAGTGAAACTTCCTGAATCTTTCAATTTGGTTGGTAGCTTGTTTTGGAGAATAGCTGAACATTCTTCATTAAGCTCTACTGTTGAAATTTCTTCCAGCTACCTTTTTTTTGTTAGAAGCTCTTTTAAAAATTTTGCGTATGTCGGCATTTGTGAAATATCTTCAACAAAAGGTAAGTTGATATGTAATTTTTTAAAAAGTTTAAGAAATTTACCATATTGTGCGTCTAGGTGATCTTTCTTTAACTTTACCTGATATGGTATTGATGGGTTACATTCTTCGCGTATTGGTGTTGCGTTCTCAACTTCCTTATCCTTTGCCTTGTCAGTTTCACATGGTATCTTTTTCTTTGTTTCAACCAATTCTTTTTCACTCCTTAGTGTAACTGCCCTCACATGCTCTTTTTGTTTAGTTAAACTTTCTGGTGGCCTAACAGAAACTAACTTAGTTAGTTGTCTGATTTGATCATTCAGCCCTTGGATTAATGCTTGTTGATTAGTCAATATCGTTTCAGTATTTTTCAAGCGAGTTTCAGATGTTCCATAAATTTTGCTAGTGTCTCTTCAAGGTTTTCTCTCCTTTCCTGTGGGTAAGGTTGTTGTCCTTGATTGTGGTGGTATCCTCAGTTTGGATTATAAGCTCTACTATAAGGGTTATTTTGAGGTCTGAAATTGTCACCCATATAATATACTTGCTCGATTTCAATACTCGAATTGTAAGGTGGATATTCTGTATTGTTCATCCATTCTCTGTTTTATTGCACTGAGAACTAAATGTACCTATAAAGAATCAAATAAACCATCAATCTTTTTATTAATCATCTCTACCTAATTTGATAGCATGTTAACTGCGTCGAGAGTGAAAACTTCGGCTACTTTAGTTGGCTTTGTCCTCGTAACTTGCCACTGATAGTTATTCAGTGACATCTTCTCTATAAATTCATAAGCCGCTTTAGGAGTTTTGTTATTTAGGGTTCCACCGACTGCTGAGTCAATTAACTGCTGAGTTGAGGGGTTCACACCGTTGTAAAAAGTTTGGACCTGCAACCACAAAGGTAAACCATGGTGTGGGCACCTTCTCAACAAATCTTTGTATCTCTCCCATACGTCTATAATGTTTGTAAATTCATCTGTACAAAAGAAGAGATATCATTCCTTAATTTGGCTGTTTTGGCCGGAGAAAAATATTTTAGTAGAAATTTTTCGGTCATTTGGTCCCATGTAGTGATTGATCCTCGTAGAAGATAATGTAACCACTGTTTGGTTTTATTTCTCAAAGAAAAGGGACATAACTGAAGACAATGGCATCATTAGAAACTCCATTTATTTTGAAGGTATCACAAAATTCTAAAAATTAGCTAAATGAGTATTTGGGTCTTCGTCCTGCAAACCATCAAATTAATCAAACTGTTGAATCATTTGTATAGTGTTAGGTTCTAATTCAAAGTTATTAGCTGCTATAGCAGGCCTAACAATACTCAATTCAACTCCTGTTAAATTAGGTTTAGCATAATTATATATAGTTCGGGAGCATGATGATCGGCCACATCTTGATGTGGCATCCTTTCAGTGGTATTGGTTTCATCTTCTTACTCTTCTTGTATGTAATCTAAACCTCACCTTACTTCTCTACGATTTCTGCGTGCGGTTCCTTCAATATCACTGTCATGAAGTAGTGGTCCTGTCGGGTTCCTTCTAGTCATAAACTAGAGGTACCTGCTAGGAAAAGAGAAAAAGAAAGAGAAAATTTAGAAATATAAAATAAAATTTAATTGCAAAATAATATGGCTAAAGTAATAAAAATTGAGCGTTATTAATATTTCAATTTCCCAGCAACGGCACCAAAAACTTGATCATCTCTGTCGAGTCTTAAAAATTTATAAAAAGAATGATCGAACATGGAAACTAACTAAGACAATGATGGAGGCAATTGCACTGAACAGTAGTATAGTTAGCGGCAAGATCGGATTGTCGAACCCAAAGGAACCAAAAGTACTAATATTAACTCTCTTTCTATTATTTAGCCTACGAATTAAGTGTATTTTTATTTAATCTAAAATTAACTAATTAACTAAGCTAAAGATGCGAAGATAAAGAAGAAATTGGGGAAAAGACTTGAGAGAAAATCGATTAATTTGGACAATACTTGAGGAAGAATTCACTTAGACTTCACTTGTTATCTAACTCTGAATCGGACGATTTATTCATTTGACTTGATCCGTAGGATTCCCTAATTTATATTAATCCTTCTCTTCAAGGTTACTAACATCTAACCCTAGGTTGATTAATTGAAATTTCTTTCTAATTAAAAGCCCTAGAATTACATTAACTCGATCTATGGACTCCCATATTAGGTTTGACCCTAATTTGGTAGATTTTTGTCACCCTATCTCTAGGTGCGTGAGCAACTCCCCTTAACTATGCTAGATCTACCTTAGACGGGGTCTCTTCCGCCTCTGCCTAAGCACATCATACTTGAATCAATATCCCAAAAATATCAAAACAAGAATGAAGACACATAATTAAGAACAAATCAAATATTTATCATTCATTTTAGATAACAATAACAAGATTCTTCTTAGGTTTCACCCCTCAAGTATTTGAGGGTTTAGTTTATAATTGTAAAAGAAAGCATCTTAGAAGAAAAGATATAACAAAACATAAGAAATCCCTAAAACCCCCTGAAAGAATTGAAGGAGAGATCCTCTGTCTTAAGTATGATTCTGGCCTCTTACGACGAATCAACTGGCTTTATTTGAGTATATCCCTGAATTTAACTGCTCTGGCTCGGCTCTAGGGTATTTATATACGCTTTGGAATATGTTTCTTTACCTCTAAGTACCTTAATCGGAATAGAATTCTTATTTCTTGCGACAGAGACACACCTATGGCACACGCCCGTGTAAATTGTGGCCAGGACGTGGCCAAACCTGTTGATGAGGTACGATCGCATTTTTTGGGGTCTAGGCCGTGGTTGACTTTCTCACGAGGCACGGCTGTGTGGATTTCATACTTTGGCCCATTTTCTTCATTTTCAGCTCAGTATTCATTCTTTTCATCCTCCGATGCTCTACTAAGTATAAAACATGTAAACAAAGGATTAGGAGCACCTATTTCCATAATTAAAGGGAAAAATCATCCAAAAACATGCTAAATGTGGGATTAAAATATGTTACTATTTCGGTTTATAATCAGCTATGGTCCAATCAATTGCTTTCTTAAATTTCTTTTGAACAACAATTAGTTGCTCCTCTTTATCTTTTGTCAGTTCTGCTGAAATAATGACAAGCAAAGTGGAACAGTCACCTAAATACATGTATTTCAAATGAGAAGGAAGTAAATTTATTTCGAGTTTAGGTGGTTCTTCAATTGACAACTTGGGTTGCACAAATTCTATGACTTCAAACTCCGACGGTGTAACACCCCAAACCCGACCTATGAGTTAGGCTCGAATCTGGCGTGTCATATGAAAGTGTTTTTCAAAACCATATTTCTTGTTGTGAAAACTTGATTGAGAGTTAAAGCCTCTTTGTTAAAAACTCAAAACACTTACGCAATTGTTATCCACTTGAAAACGTAATTACTTTTAAAACCTTATCTGTTGCGAAAGCATATTTGAAATAAACAATTTATGAAAATGTGATGTTTAAAAATTGAGTCGCAGAAGCATTTTGAAAACATTGCTCAAACGTAGTGTTTTGAAGACAATTATCATTTTGGAAATCATATTCCACTTTTAGCAGTTAGAAACCATCATAAATAAATATCAGAAATAATAAGTTAAAAATAGAGAGGCCTTATAACAATCCAAATAAAAATATTTGAAAGTAAATAATCAAAACAGCAAGCATAAGTAGTATGTGGTCTTCTCCGAGTCCCTCGTAGCTCCGAATCCTCTAAGGTTGGGGATTACCTGCACAGTTAAAAATAGGGTGAGTTTATGAAAACTTAGTGTGTAATCCCCTTACTATAGTAACAGTCAGTATATAGAAATAGAAACTGAAACAGCTTGGGTCAAAGCCCTTTAAGAGTAACAGTACAGTCAGTTCAAAGCATATGTGAGTCAAAGCCCACCACAATATCATTTGGGTCATAGCCAATAACAGAATCAATTGGGCCTAGCCCAAACCAATATCAGAACAAGTGGCCTAAGCCCAGTACAGTGACAGATCTCATAAACAGATATGCAATAGTATAAGGATGCATCCCAACCCAGTCCAGCCAACACACCTTCCATACCAACCAACACACCACGTGGGGACCAAGTTGACCCACCCAGCCAGCATACCAATAACGTAGCCTACCTGCTAATAAAAATGCAACAAAGCTACTAATATATATACGCTCTAAGCCTTCAGTAGCGATATTATAATTGGCACAAAGCCATCAATAACTATATTATGCTTGACACATAACCATCAGCAACGGTAATATATTTGGCACACAGCCTTGGGTAAATATGATCGACACAGAGTCATCGATATATATGTTAGACACTTAGCCACGGGTAAATACAATTGGAACAAAGCCACAATCAAGATGGCACAGAGCCATAACCAGCTTACGTGGTGATGCCACTATAACAGTAAAACGTGGTAGAGCCACTCGTACATAGTACTAACGCAACATAGCTGCTAATAACAGTGAACGTGGCCAGGCCACTAAAATATTATATGTGGCGATGCCACTAGAGAAGTAAAAATGTCAAAGCCACTGACTTCCTCTGTATCAATGTCCCAACCCCATGCAATATGTCGTGTATGCCAAGCTCAATCATCACACGTGTAACATCCTGATTAGGTGGGTCTGTGCACTTTGTGTGTTAGTGTTAGCTTAAAATTTAGAAGTGTGAATTGGGCTCAGGTTTTGGGCTGAGACCTGGGTTATTTCTCTAATAAAGAGCTATAGGACATAATTAAGGTGGTTATCTGTGTTTAATTTGCAAGGTGGGCTTGTGGCCCAAAAATCTGGTGGTGCTGTAGGGAAGCAAGTGGGCGGCATTATTAAGGGAAGCATTGGGCTTAAGTTGGCCGCTTGGAGCCCATGCTTTTGGTCTAGAATTTGGCATTCCTAGGGAGAAAGGGTGGATGGCACTTTAGCTACCAAAATAAGGGATTTAATTCTTTTATTCTTTGATTAAATGCTGTTAATAGGAAGGGAAGAGTTGGTGCCAAGAAGGCCTCTCTTGAAGGGAGGATATGGATTAAAGATATCAAGTGGGATAAAAGTTATCTGGTGACGACAGAGTTGGCCGAAAATCCAACTCTGAGAGGGGGTTTGATTATGCCGAAAGTGGTAGGCAAGAGATCACTTTTCATCTTTTTTTTTCTTCCTCATCTTCTCTCTTAGCCAAAATTCTTTATTTCTCTCTTGTGGGTTTTCTTTCTTTGATGCAAACCCCTAACTCTCCTCTTCTCTTTGATATTTTCCTAAAAGCGGAACCCTCTTTGCCATACTTTCCTCTCCTATAGATGAAACTTTCAAGATCAGTCTCTTTTTTGGAAGTTACACCATAGCTGAATCATCTCTTCAAGATTGGTAAGTTTCCCGTGGTTTTTTTCTTGCTATATTTAGTTTTTAACTCAAATCACTTCTCTAAGATCCGGTCGGTTTTCACTCTTTACTCATAGGAGCCGAATCTCTCTAGCTATGATCACTCGTACCGAACTGTGAGGAAACTGAAGCTGTGTATTGGTAATAGGTTTGCGAAATGGCCACTTCCTTACCCTTTCTCTTTTCATTCGGATCTCATCAAGTATAGGTGTAGTAATTGTGTTGTTTAATGGACGACGCCTGGCCGAATGTAGGTAGGGGTGCGACACTTTCTTGAGGATTTTTGAGATTTGATAATCTAGGTAAGGGTTCATTTTAAGTGCTACGTTTATCTCTTAGGTTGGATCTTATCATTTAAATTTGATTTAGTGATCAAGGTGTGTTCATGGGCTCGAATGCCAACCAAATAACATGAAGGGTTGGATCAGTTAACCCAGCCCCTAAATACAAGAAGCGAGCAGTATCAGGAGTGCGGGATTGGCCACCGGGTTGTGGGTCAACATCGGAGGAAGATCGTAGGCCGATAGTGGTAGTCTCGAGTGACGGTAGTGTCAAAGCAGTGAGTGTGATAGTATGAGAATCAGGTGTGTAACTCTTACACACTTTATATGTGTTATGTTAAATGTTGTATTGGTTGAAAGCCAGATTAACAGTGGCGAACATTACGTTGCCCTTATAACCAAGGACTTCGGGTAAGTCCATTATGGTGAATATCATGCTTGATCTATGTGAAACCTGTGTGTGTGCCATGTTGTATCTTCCTTTGCATAAAGCATGATTATGTCATATTGAGAAACACATGCATAGCATATGGGTATGATGAGAGGAGGGGGAAGGCATTAAATATCAGACTGTCACTAGTGGTTAGGTACCAGACGTGGGTTGGCCCCACATATCATGATTTTATGACTAAGTCTCAGTGGTTTGGAACCACCAGTGGTTAGGTACCACATGTGCTTATTTTGTGACTTGTCCCAGTGGTTAGGTACCACAGTGGATTGGCCCCACATATCGATTAAAGGGATCGTCACCAGTGGTTAGGTACCACAAGTGGGTTAGCCCCACACAAGAATATTTGTAACTTCGGTTACCAGTGGTTAGGTACCACCAGTGGCTAGGTCCCACAAGAGGTAGATTTGGGAGATTCAGATGGATAATTGGACAACGGGTTGCATGATTTGCATAATATTATATGAATCTGTGTAAGAGCATAACATCTTTTGGGATGGGGATTTACACACTGAGTCTAGGTGACTCACCCCTTCCGTTACATTTTGCAGATGATGCTTAGATCGTGGATCTGAAGCCGGTGTGAGCTCGTGGTGGCCATGCCCGACTATTTAGTTTGAATTCAATTTTTATTTACTTTAAGTTTTGGATTTCGGTTCTTGTAATAAGGCCACTTACACTTTATTTTAGGATTTTTTTTCTTTACTTTCCGTAAACTATCATTAAACAAGAAAGGCATGCATAATGATTCGTGACATGAACGCTTTTATAAACTTAAGATAATTTTCTAAATTTTTGAAACGATATATATATTGGATGGTTGACAAACAACAAGGTAACTCTAACACGCTAAAATTTAGTTTCAAAATGTTTTAACAATCCACCCAATTCAAACACGTTTTAATTATCCACGCAAAAGTTTTACTTTGCAACCAAGTCAACAAAGTGGTTTTCCTGCAGTGACACGCCGATTTGGTCATAGCATTTAGACCGGGTTTGGGGTGTTACATTTTTGGTATCAGAGCCAGGTTTAAAAGCTCGGCTGTGGGTATAAGGCCCAAAATGTTTTAAAAAATGGTTTGAAAAATGATTTGACAGAAATGCATACCTCAGAAAGCATGGCACCTGAGTCTCCGGCATTGATCCACCCAGGTAAGTATCCTAACCTTTGCTGTGATAGATATATATGTGTGATAGGTTTAATGGGACTAGAGGGACGTAGTTAGTGATACTAGGGCTTGTGGACTTTAGGCTTAGCTCAACAAACTTTTAAATGTCATAAAACTTAACTTCCTTAAATAGTCATGTCTGTGAGCAAGTCAGAAGGACTAGGGTGTGGTAATAGGCATACGCATGTCTAGGAGTGGATTTAGGAAGAGCTTGGTATTTAAGCGATCCTAGTGACTCACCTCCTCTTCTCAGGATTCTACAGTGCGTAGAGGACTGCTCACCTTAGCCTCAAGATCGGTTAATGTGCCAAAATTTTAACTAAAACCCGCAAGGGACCAGTACCTATCTTTGCAAAGTTACTTATACGACCCTGAGTTTTGTAAAATTTTCCATAATACCCTAGGTTGAGGTAAATAACCAAAATACCCTTGTTTCTGTGAAAGAACTAAAATAACCCTGTTTGGAAAATTACCACAACGCTTTTTTCTGAGAAACTACCAAATTACCCTTGATTTATGAAAGTTACCAAAACTTGAAAAATTACCAAAATACCCTCATATTGTAAAATTACCAAAATACCCCCAAATTGTAAAATTACTGAAATACCCCTATTTTGGAAAATCACCAAGATACCTTATTTTAGAAAATTATGAAAATACCCCTGTAGGTTAAAATTATAAAAATACCCCTGGGTAGTGAAATGACAGAAAATACCCTAAGCATTGAACGTGGGTTCGTGGATGTACCTATGCGTGAAACCTGTATATGGTGCCCTGTTGGATGTTATTTGGATGTGAATTTCTTTTGGAATTAGAAATATAGACTTAAGAACTGAACTATGTAGACATGGTTCAGACTAAAAAAAACCACTGTTAAAACTTCCTTCCATAAGACTGTTCGTTGTTAATCATTGAAAGAAAAAGTTATTAACCCATAAAATTCTTTAAATCAGATTAAATCGTGAATGGTAGAATGAGCACTCGAGGTCGTGGGCATATTACGCGCGGACGTGGTAGGGGTAGGACAATTGTGTCTGAACCAGTAGGGTCCAGTTATGGGTCAAAAAATGAGGTCCACCGCCACCCGCTGTAGGCGCCAAATATCAGGAGCAGGCAGGTGGTCATGATGCAGTATCGCAAGCTATGCTATGAGTCCTAAAGAGAGTTGCTGGACCAGGTGTAGGGATGGGGACTCAAAAATTTGTGTCCAAATGACTCCGAGCGAATGGCATCGAGGTGTTTACAAGAGTTTCGGGTGTGGCTCCCAACACCGCAAAGTATTGGTTTGAGGTGACAGAGCGCATAAGGGATAGTGTCTCTTCTTCGGGATGAGTCTTATCAGTGGTGGCTTACGGTCAGGGGAAGTACGATGGTCGATGACATCACTTGGGATTTCTTGAAGGCGGCTTACCAGAGGAAGTACGTTGGGTTTAGTTATATCGATGCATAACGAAAGACGTTTCTTAATTTGGTGCAGGGGAGTAAGTCAGTATCTGGATACGAAGTAGAATTCTTGTGGTTGAGCAGGTATGCTCAGGGTATTGTGGGTACGAAGCATGAGAGCTGCAGGTGTTGATTGCCCCACAGCGGGAAAGGGAATTCACCGTTCTTGTAGAGAAGGCCAAGATTGCTGAAGAGGTGAAGGAAACTGAGAAGCTGAACCAAAATAAGAATAGAGATAAAAGAAGTTATGGGCCTTCAGGATCTGCTGGGAGTTCTAAAAAAAGAGCTAGATTTGGTGGACGGGATCATGCTGCAAGGCCAACTGCTACTGCTCAATGGCCACCGTAGTGTGCCTGATATGGGAATTCCCATTCGGGGGAGTGTTGGACAGGCAATAGAGGATGTTTCGAATATGGGTCAATGGATCACTAGTTAAGGGATTGTCCGCGGAGGCTGGCTAGGACGCAGGCTAAGAACCAAGGGCGTAATCAGGTTAGTACAGATGGTAAGCGACCGTAGAGGGGTCGAGGTGCAGTCATGGGTGGTAATGGAAACAGACGGGGCCGTGGGGCACCAGGCAGGGGTGCCAAAAATATGGATGGAAGACAGCCTGGATTGGTCTATGCAACGAAGCGTCGTGAGGAGGGCGACGCATCGGACGTCATAGCCAATACGTTTTTAATTTGTTGGTTGCCTTATACTGCTTTGATTGATGCTGGTTCGACGCACTCCTATGTTGCTAGTAGTATAGTGGAAACTTTGAACTTAGCCTATGAACCTTCTGCTAGGGAAATGACGGTAATTGGCCCTCTAGGACACTCTGTGGTAGTAGACAAACTATATAGGGATGTACCCTTAGAACTTCAAGGGGCAGTGTTTCAAGCTGATTTGATGGAATTGCCCTTCGGGGAATTCAATCCAATCTTGGGGATGGATTGGTTGGTAAAGTATCAGGAGAGTCTAGACTGTACAGCTAAGCGCATGGTGCTGAGAACAGCCGAGGGTGATGAGGTGGTGATGATAGGTGAGAGAAGGAACTACCTATCTAGTGTGGTATCCACTTTGAAGGCTGAGAAGATGGTGAGGAAAGGATGTAAGGCGTTTGTGGTCTATGTTTGTGCCTTAGAAGTTAAGGAATCAGCTTTGGAGAATGTCTGAACGGTGAAAGAATTTATCGATGTATTTCCAAAAGAGCTTCCGAGTTTGCCTTCAGATCGCGAAGTGGAGTTTGGTATAGACCTTCTACCAGAAACAGCGCCAGTGTCTATTGCCCCGTATAGGATGGCGCCAAAGGAGTTAGTGGAGTTGAAAGCGCAGATTCAGGAGTTGTTGGATTGGGGTTTTATTCAGCCAAGTGTATCACCTTGGGGAGTGCCTATGCTTTTTGTTAAGAAGAAGGATGGGTCAATGCGAATGTGTATTGATTACCGTCAGCTGAATAAGTTGACAATTAAGAACAAGTATCCGTTATCGATGATAAACGACTTGTTCGATCAACTTAAGGGAGCCTCAGCCTTTTCTAAGATAGATTTGAGGTTGGGATATCACCAGCTTAAGGTCAGGGAGGCTGATATCCATAAATCAGCTTTTCATACTCGTTACGATCACTATGAATTTCTGGTGATGCCGTTTGGGTTGACTAACACCCCAGCAATGTTTATGGATATGATGAATCGGGTGTTTCAACCACATCTTGATCGGTTCGTTGTAGTGTTTATTGACGATATACTATTTTACTCCGGGACTAAGGAGGAGCATGATGCGTATCTTCGTGTGGTATTGAAAATTTTGAGGGAGAAGCAGTTGTTTGCTAAGTTTAGTAAGTGTGAGTTCTGGTTGAAGGAAGTTACCGTTTTGGGACACATGGTGTCAGCTGAGGGGATTAGGGTGGATCCTCGAAAGATTGAGGCTGTATTAGAATGGAAACCACCAAGGTTGGTGGCAGAGATTCAGAGTTTTCTAGGTTTAGTAGGATATTACCGAAGGTTTCTAGAGGGATTTTCTTTGATTGCAGCACCGTTAACCAAGTTGCTAAGGAAAGGGGTCCCGTTCGTGTGGTCAAACAAGCAACAAGAGAGTTTTGAGAAGCTGAAGAGGATTTTGACGAAAACTCCGGTACTGATTCAACCTGAAGCAGGGAAGAAGTTTACGATTTATTGTGATGCGTCGCACACAGGGTTAGGATGTGTGCTGATACAAGAAGGGAAGGTAGTAGTGTACGCTTCCCGGCAATTGAGACCTCACGAGGTGAATTACCCAACACATGATCTGGAGTTGGCTGCGGTGGTTTTTGCCCTAAAAATTTGGAGACATTACTTGTATGGAGAGAGGTCTATTGTGTACACAGACCATAAGATTTTAAAGTACCTCCTCACTCAGAAGGAATTAAATTTAAGGCAGAGGAGGTGGATCGAGCTGTTGAAGGATTATGATTGCGCGATTGAGTACCATCTAGGAAAGGCTAATGTGGTAGCTGATGCCTTGAGTCGTAAGGTTGTGGTAGATCTAAGAGCCTTGTTTGCCCACCTTAGTCTGTATGATGATAGAAGTTTGTTAGCGGAGCTGCAAGTGAAGCCAACATGGGTAAATCGGGTTAAGGAAAAACAACTGTTGGATGAAGTCTTAAGTGCTCGGTGTTTGCAAGTACAAAATGGTGAATTGGAGGGGTATAGCTTGAGCGATGACGGAGTGTTATGTTTTCAGGGGAAAGTTTGCATGCCTAACGGCGTGGAGTTAAGGCAGAAGATTCTTCAAGAGGCTTATAGCAGTCCATTCACTATGCATTCTAGAGGTAGTAAGATGTATCGATATTTGCGAGAGTAGTTCTGGTAGCCAGGCCTTAAGCAAGAAGTAACTGAATTTATAGGTAGGTGTTTGACGTGCCAGCGGGTCAAAGCTGAACATTAGTTACCCTCAGGGTTGTTGCAACCAATAAAGATTCCGCAATGGAAATGGGAAAGGATCACGATGGATTTTTTTAGTGGGCTACCCCTCACGCCTACTAAGAAGGACTTGGTTTGGGTGATCGTTGACCGTTTAACAAAGTCGGCACATTTTATACCGATTCGGGTTGATTACTCTCTCCAGAGGTTAGCTAAGTTATATGTGGCAGAAATTGTGAGATTACATGGGGTGCCGGTGTCGATTATATCGGGCATGGACCCTAGGTTCAAGTCGAGGTTTTGGAAGGCGTTGCACCAGGCCTTGGGAACAAAGTTGGATTTCAGTACAGCATTTCATCCCCAGTCAGATGGGCAGTCGGAGAAGGTAATTCAGATCTTGGAAGATATGCTAAGAGGCTATGTCTTGGATTTTAGAGGTAGTTGGGAAGAATTTCTGCCGCTGGCAGAGTTCGCATACAACAATAGTTACCAGGAAAGTATTCAGATGGCACTATATGAAGCATTATATGGTCGGAAGTGCCGTACCCCACGTGTTGGATGGAGTTGGGAGAACGGCAGTTGTTGGGTCTAGAGTTGGTGGCTAAAATAGAAGAGAAGGCTAGGCTGATTCGAGATCATCTGAAGGAAGCTTCGGATAGGCAAAAGTCCTAGGCCAATCTTAAATGGAAGGATATAGAATTTGCAGAGGGTGACATGGTTTTCCTGAAGGTATCGCCATGGAATAAAGTGCCGAGATTTGGCCGGAAGGGCAAGCTGAGCCCTAGGTTTATTAGGCCTTATCGGGTGTTAAAGTGAGTGGGACCAGTAGCTTATCAGCTCGAACTACCATCAGAATTGAGTCAAATCCATAGTGTGTTTCCTATTTCCATGCTTAGACGCTATAGCTCAGATCCGTCTCATGTTGTGCCAGTAGAGGAAATTGAGGTGAACCCAGACTTGTCTTTTGAGGAGGAACCAGTGCAGATCCTGGATCAGGATGTCAAAGTATTGCGTAGGAAATCAGTCCCTTTGGTGAAGGTAGTATGGCGGAACCACGGTTCGAAAGAAGCGACATAGGAGCCGGAGGATGTTATACGACAGCAGTACCCTTAGCTCTTTTGATCAGGTAAATTTCGAGGCCAAAATTTATTTTAAGGGGGAAGAACTGTAACATCCTAATTAGGTGGGTCTGTGCATTTTGTGTGTTAGTGCTAGCTTGAAATTTTGAGGTGTGGATTGGGCTCAGGTTTTGGGCTGAGACTTGGGTTATTTCTCCAATAAAGAGCTATAGGACATAATTAAGGTGGTTATCTGTGTTTAATTTGCAGGGTGGGCTTGTGGCCCAAAAATCTAGTGGTGCTGTAGGGGAGCAAGTGGGCGGCATCATTAAGGGAAGCATTGGGCTTAAGTTGGCCGCTTGGAGCCCATGCTTTTGGGCTAGAATTTGGCATTCCTAGGGGGGAAGGGTGGACGGCACTTTAGCTACCAAAATAAGGGATTTAATTCTTTTATTCTTTGATTAAATGTTGTTAATAGGAAGGGAAGAGTTGGTTCCAAGAAGGCCTCTCTTGAAGGGAGGATATGGATTAAAGATATCAAGTGGGATAAAATTTATCAGGTGATGGCAGAGTTGGCCAAAATCCAACTCGGGAGGGGTTTGATTACTGTAGAAAGTGGTAGGCAAGAGATCACTTTTCATCTTTTTCTTTTCTTCCTCATCTTCTCTCTTAGCCGAAATTCTTTGTTTCTCTCTTGTGGGTTTTCTTTCTTTGCCACAAACCCCTAGCTCTCCTCTTCTCTTTGATATTTTCCTAAAAGCCGAACCCTCTTTGCCATACGTTCCTCTCCCATAGCCAAAACTCTCAAGATCAGTCTTTTTTCCCAAAGTTACACCATAGCCGAATCATCTCTTCAAGATTGGTAAGTTTCCTGTGGTTTTTTTCCTTACTATATTTAGTTTTTAACTCAAATCACTTCTCTAAGATTCGGTCGATTTTCACTCTTTACTCATAAGAGCTGAACCTCTCTGGCTGTGATCACTCGTGTCGAACTGTGAGGAAACCAAGGTGTGTATTGGTAATAGGCTCGGCGGAATGGCCACTTCCTTACCCTTTCTCTTTTTATTCGGATCTCATCAAGTGTAGGTGCAGTAATCGTGTTGGTTTAATGGTGGACGCTTGGCCAAATGTAGGTAGGGGTGCGACGCTTTCTTGAGGATTTTCGGGATTTGATAATCTAGGTAAGGGTTCATTTTAAGTGCTACATTTATCTCTTATATTGGATCTTATCATTTAAATTCGATTTAGTTATCAAGGTGTTTTCATGGACTCGAATGCCAACCAAACAACAGGAAGGGTTGGATCGGTTAATCGAGCCCCTAAGTACAAGAAGCGAGCAATATTAAGAGTGTGGGATTGGCCATCGGGTTGTGGGTCGACATCGAAAGAAGATCGTAGACCGATAGTGGTAGTCTCGAGTGACGGTAGTGCCAAAGCAGTGAGTGCGATAGTACGAGAATCAGGTGTGTAACACTTACATACTTTATATGCGTTATGTTAAATGTTGTATTGGTTGAAAGCCGGATTAACAGTGGGAAACATTACGTTGCCCTTATAAGCAAGGACTCTGAGTAAGTCCATTATGGTGAATATCGTGCTTGATCTATGTGAAACCTCTGTGTGTGCCATGTTGTATCTTCCTTTGTATAAAGCATGATTATGTCGTATTAAGAAACACATGCATTGCATATGGGTATGATGAGAGGAGGGGGAAGGCATGAAATGTCAGACTGTCACCAGTGGTTAGTACCACACGTGGGTTGCCCCACATATCATGATTTTGTGACTAAGTCTCAGTGGTTTGGAACCACTAGTGGTTAGGTACCACATGTGCTTATTTTGTGACTTGTCCCAGTGGTTAGGTACCACAGTGGGTTGGCCCCACATATCGATTAAAGGGATTGTCACCAGTGGTTAGGTACCACAAGTGGGTTGGCCCCACACATGAATATTTTTAACTTCGGTTACCAGTGGTTAGGTCCACCAGTGGCTAGGTGCCACAAGGGGTAGATTTGGGAGATTTGGATGGATAATTAGGCAACGGGTTGTATGATTTGCATAATATTATATGAATCTGTGTAAGAGCATAACATCTTTTGGGATGGGGATTTACACACTGAGTCTAAGTGACTCACCCCTTCTGTTACATATTGCAGATGATGCTTAGATCGTGGATCTAGAGTCGGGGTGAACTCGTGGTGGCCATGCCTGACTATTTAGTTTGAATTCGATTTTTATTTACTTTAAGTTTTGGATTTCGATTCTTGTAATAAGGCCACTTACACTTTATTTTGGGATTTTGTTTTTTTTTCTTTACTTTCCTTAAACTATCATTAAACGAGAAAGGCATGCCTAATGATTCGTGACATGAACGCTTTTATAAACTTAAGATAATTTTCTAAATTTTTGAAAAGATATATATATATATATATCGAATGGTTGACAAACAACAAGGTAACTCTAACACGCTAAAATTTAGTTTCAAAATGTTTTAACAATCCACCCAATTCAAACACGATTTAATTATCCACGCAAAAGTTTTACTTTGCAACCAAGTCGACAAAGTTGTTTTCCTACAGTGACATGCTAGATTCGGTCATAGCGTTTAGACCGAGTTTGGGGTGTTACAACACGTGTATGCAAAATAGCCATGCTCGGTAACAGTCACTTACACACATGTTAAAAACATATCAGTCACATGACCACAGTCAAATCAGTTGAAACATAGTCATACATTCACAATTAGATCAGTCATAGTCTTAATCAATCATTTACCTGCAAGGGCAAAATAGTCATCTTACCCTATAAGTGTATTTCAGTAATCCTACCCTACAGGGGTAATTCGATAATTTCCAAACTGAGGGTATTTTGGTAATTTTGTAAACTAGGGGTACTTTGATAATTTTGTAAATTGAGGGTATTTCGATAATTTTACAAATCGGGGTATTTTAGTAATTTTATAAATCGGGGCTATTTTGGTAATTTTACAAACTGACGGTATTTCGATAATTTAGTAAACTAGGGGTATTTCGATAATTTTGCAAACCAAGGGTATTTTGATAATTTCATAAACTGGGGGTAGTTTGGTAATTTCGCAAATCGAGGGTATTTCAGTAATTTTGAAAATTAGGGGTACTTTGGTAATTTTGTAAATCGAGGGTATTTTGGTAATTTTACAAATTAGGGGTATTTCGGTAATTTTGCAATCTAAGGGTATTTTGGTAATTTCACAAATTAGGGGTGTTTTGATAAGTTCACAAATCAGGGGTATTTTGGTAATTTTATAATTCGAGGGTATTTCGGTAATTTCACAAGTCAGGGGTATTTTGGTATTTTACAATTCGAGGATATTTTGGTAATTTTACAAATCGGGGGTACTTCGGTATTCTAAACAGAGATAATGATGCAAATGGGCCTAAGGCCCATTCTCGACCCAAGTAGGCCTACAAGCTCGTGTGGCCCATTTAGCCCAAATCTAGACACAGATATGAGATTCACATAGACCAGTCCAATATCTACTACACAATCATACAACTTATCTGATTGGGCCCATGGGCCTATTGGCCCTACATGGGCCCTTTCAGCCCATCGTGGCCCAAACAACCTAAACCCACAAGAACACTACTGATGGCCTCAACTATCGCGTCGAAGCTCCCACGCGTGCGCTCGCACGCTCGTGTGGTTACCATCGTCGTGTGACCGGCATTTCAACATTTGTCGCTTTACATGTAATGCCCTAAAAATACCGAAACCCTAATTTCTGTGCATGGAAGTTAATTTGTATGTGTAGCACTTAGAATATTAATATTAAGGTATTATAATATTAAGGTATTATCAGGATTATTTGAAGCCTTAGAGATAGGGGAGACCATAGGAAAAAATTTATTTTTCTTGCTTAGTGGACCCTAGTCTCAGGCATGAGGCCTCTTAAGTGGATTAAGGGAAAATAGGACACAAATGGGCTTGTGGTTCAACGGAAAGTGGCGTCACTTGAGAGCTATGAGGTGGCGTGTGTGAAAGCTGAAGAGGTCCAAGGTTCGAGCAGGAGGAGTGCATTTTGGAGTGTTTTATTTTGCATAGGTGGACGGCAAGAGTTGTATTGGTTTTGTACTCTTACCGTGGAGAGTTTGAAGCAAGTAGGACTAAGGGATGTGGAGGAGATTTCGAATAAGATTAAGGTATTATTGGAGAGAAAGATTAGGAGATGGGGAGTAAGGAGGTGATGGTGCCGAATGGGACTCTAAGGGAGGGGAGTGTTCGGCTTGTGGCTTTAAAAGGAGAGGGGGACGAATGCTTGAAAGGTTCTTTAAGCATTCTCTAGTTTTTATTCTCCCCCTCAAACGGTTTCTCCCTTTTTCCTGAATTTTCGCTAAACCGAATTCCCTTCATTATCAAAATTACTGTTATCCTTCTTTACCGAATTTCTACTTTTGCCGAGCCTTTGTTCATGTTCCTCCCCCTCAATCAAATGTTACCTACTCTTAGTCGCGGTTGGAAGCTGAATCTTGTTCAGTAGATATCTAAGCCGCAGGATCAAAGGAGGATTTTGGTGAGTGCTTAGTTAAACTTTTTAGTAAGTTTTGTTATAAGTCGAAGGGCTATCTAACCTCTCCTTGTCGTTAACTTTGTATTAACAAAGGTAAGATTCAAAAATCACAAGCGTGGTAGGTAAGGATCTTTAGCAAGGCGGTAAGTGTTCTCGACTCAGTTTTGGTTTAGTAAATGACCAAATGTAATATGGCTTATAGGGGTGATTAATGTGGAATATGAGTCACTTGTTTTCGATGATACACGTTTGGGTGCAGATCTAGAGGATAATCGTAAATAGTGACGAAGGAAGGGTTACTAGAACGTGTGGCACACGGTAAGTGTACAGTGAGGTTTCAGTTTTTGTTAAGTATGTGTTAAGCCTTGGTTAATTGCTAGTGTTGTCGATTGTAGGTTCGTGATTAAGGGGTGCATCACTCGTGGTTACCAGGTGTGTACAAATACTACACACACGATATCGACAACGCTGAAAAGTCAAAAAGCCGAATGTGGCTAAATGGGCCTGCTGAACTTATGGGCCCAAAATGGCAATGGTTGATATGTGAGCATGAATAATGATTTGGCATGAATGTTTGTATGGTTGGATCGTAATGGAGCCCAATGGGCTATATGAGCACGAGATTGGCGTGATGGGCTTTATGAGCATGTAATGGGCTTAACGGGCTATATGACATGAGATAGGCTTAATTGACCTTATGAGATTCTAGAAATATATGTTTGGGTTAATGGACTCTAGGCCTAGTTGACAAACTCATGAATAACATAAAACTCTTCTAATAATTAAACATGTTTATGGACAAGTCGGTGGGTTAGGGTGTGGTAATGGACATATGCATGTCTAGGATTGGATCTAGGGAGAGCTTGGTATTTAAGCAGCCCTAACAGCCCACCTCTTCTTCTCTGGAATCCTACCTAGTGCATAGTGTCTGTTCACTTTAACCGCAAGGACTTGTTAATGTTCACTTTAACCGCAAGGACTTGTTAATGGGCCAAAGTTCATAACTAAAACTCGAGAGGGACCCACTACCCCTAGATTTATAAAATTACTAAACTACCTTTAATTTGTAAATACCCAAATACCCTTAATTTGAAATTGCCCTAATACCCTTAGTTTGGAAAATTACCATAATACCCTCGATTTACGAAATTACCAGAATACCTTTAATCTACAGAATTACCAAAGCATCTTTGATTTACAAAATTTCCAAAGTGTCTCTATTTTGCAAAATTACCTAAATACCCCTATAGGGTAGAATAACGAAAATACCCATGGATAGTGAAATGACTAAAATACCGCTATGTGATGGATATAAGTTTTATGGACATTACCCATGTGTTTGTTGCATTTACACGATATTCTGTTTTGGATGCATATGGGTGGGAATTATGGTACGGAGGAAGAATTTGAGGATCGCATAGTCGCTTGATGACCGTGGATCCACCGGTGGCTTTAAGTCCACTATATGATTAGCAGCTATGTGCAACGTTGAGTAATGCCACTGTGAGTGCTACCTTTGGTGTGTAGAGGATGGATGGGTCGATTTAGAAATCCCCACAGGTGTGTATTGGTTGGAAGGAAAATGGTGTGTATAGCAGATGGATCTTTGGGAGGGTTTCTGCATTACCTTGTTTGCTTATGATACAATATGATATGATATGATATGGTATGATATGATGTCATTATGGGCTAAGGCCAAGACCACCGATTTTGATAGGGCTTAGGCCCAATGTGAATATTTCTATGTTGATTTGATTGCTAAGGGTTGTACACACTGAGTTTCAAAACTCACACCCTTTATTTAATGTTTCAGGTGATCCTTAGTAGACGGCTCGATGTGGGAGAGGACTCAGAGATGGCCACATTATGAGATGTTTAAACTTTTATTTATTTATTTCAAAAGAAACATGGTTTTAATTACTTTATTTTTAGTTGAATGTAATAAGGCCTTGTACTCTAATTTGACTTTAAATTTTGGGTTTGTTGTTTCAACTGTTTATTTAATCATTAAACCTAAGTTAAATTTTGTATGTTTAAACTTGGTCTGAAATGCTAAAATAATAATAAAATGGGCTTTTATCTTTACTTAACAAGACACATAGATTTTGGGCTTTTGGGCCTTAAGTTGCTAATTTGTAAAATCGTTTTGAAGTAAGCCTTTAATGTGACATTCCAGATTCAGGCCTAACTTCTAGGCCGGATTTGGGGTGTTACATTACAGCTAGAGTAGTGCAAAATACACACCTGATAGGAATCTAGAGTTAATCCGCACTCCGAACACTCCTATGCCCAAACGCCAACCAAGGTATGCTTGCTCTCCTCATAGATCGCTCTATTTAAAGCCAGCTTCTCGCCTACTTTCACGCTAGCTTCTCGATGTGGGATCCTCCATCAGTCTTCCATAACCGTCCCAAATTAGCAAAATAGTCACCTTTCACATGCAACAAGTTTCGAACTCAGGCTCCCCTATAACTTAATCCACGCCGCTAGCCACCTTACCAACTAGCTCCTTGGGTAACAAAACAAGCACAACTAAATATAAGCCTATGGGCCAAAGCCAAAGTTCATTTAAAAGGAAATCAAAGTAAATTGCAAATGCCAAGACTTGAACCCAGGCTCCCTTGCAACCTTAATGACGCCTTGCCACTAGACCACTCACTTCCTTGTGTCATTTTTCCCCCCCACATTATATTCGTAAGGCCTTCATACTTACTCCCAGGGTTTTATTCACCTAAAACCATAATTTTTCCTAAAGCCTAGGTTTGAACCCGGGACTTCATGGAAGCCCCCTAACCTTCCAAAAGCACTCACCTAATGGGTCCAACTTGCATTCGTGTCATTCTCTTATTCTAAAAAATTTTAACGCTCACATGGACAAGGCCCAATAGGCCCAATTCTACTAGGCCCAAAATTTTAGGGCAGTACAAACGGTTCAAACCGTGTGGGTTGATTAAAATTTCTCGGATTGGCTTCCATCAAAGCCATGTTTTCTTCACCTTCTTCATCCTCTAAAGGGTCAAGATCTAAGGCTTTCTCCAATGGATCTTCATCAAAATTGCTTTCCATAGAAACCAAGGTTTCTATCTCTTCCATAACTGAACACCCTTCTGTCGGATCAAGAAATTTCATCGCTTTATGAATGTTAAAGGTTACCTGATCGTCTTAAACTCGCATGATGAGTTCACCTTTTTGTACATCAATTAACATTCTTCCCGTGGCTAAGAAAGGTCTGCCAAGGATGATCAGCACTTTCTTATCTACTTCAAAATCGAAGATAATGAAACCAGCAAGAAAAATAAATTTATTGACTCCTACCAAAATATCCTCGGTCTTTCCTTCAGGATATGCTAAAGATTGATCCGCTAGCTGAAGCATCACAGTTGTAGGTCTTACTTCACCTATCCCCAGCATCTTGAAAATAGACTTAGGCATCAAGTTGATACTCACTCCTAAATCACACAAAGCTTTACCATAGTAAGATTCACCAATGTTACAGCGTATAGTAAAGCTTCCTGGATCTTTCAATTTTGGTGGCAGTTTGTTCTGTAGGAATGCATTGCACTCTTTTGTCAAGGCAATAGTCTCATACTCACTAATTTGTTTCTTCTTGGACAGTATATCCTTCATAAACTTCACATAATTTGGCATTTTTTTCTAAATCCTCCACTAATGAAATATTAGTGTGTAACTGCTTCAGAACATCCAAAAACTTCTTGAAATGCACCTTTTGTTTCTGCTTGTGTTGTTGCAATCTTTGTGGATATGGAGGTGATGGAACTTTCAGTTGAATCGGATAACTCTTTTGAGTAGGTAAATATGCATCCAAAGAAGATGTTAAAGTATCTGAATTCACTAAGTTAGGATTTACCGTTGTCAGTCTTTGCAGATTTCGACTCTTTTGGTGTAGGAATTTCAACAGCTAGTTAATTCTTCTCAACAGGCTTATCTTCGACATCAATCAATTGGGGTTCCAAAATTTTAACACTTCGCAATGCCACTACCTTGATATATTCTTTACCTAAATTTCTTGGATTCTCAGTACTGCTCGGCAAGGTTCCTTACGTATATTACGAAGCACTATTGCTAACTGACCCATTTGGTTTTCCAAATTATTCAATATTGTTGCTTGGCTTTGGATCAAAAAGTCATTCTTTTCCATGTATGCTTTCAACAAGTTCTCCAAACTGTTTGATGCCTCAACTTGAGGTGGTTTTGGAGCTTGCTGATTAAACCCTTAAGATTGGTTGGGTCTATTTCGCAATAAGTTGTTGTTCAGTCCATCTCCTTGGTTACTCCAAGAAAATATAGGATGATTACGCAATGAAGGATTGTAGAAGTTGGACTTGGGCCCTTGTCCACTCCTATTTTGATGTTGGTTTCCTACATAGTACACTGACTCGGGAATTGATGGAAAATTCTCAAAAGAATGACCTTCCCCACAGTACACACTGGAAACTAATTCAAACAGACTTGGTGGCTGAGCAGTAAAATTATTAGCACTATTAGCGGTAAATTATTTTAACATAGAGGAAATAGAAGATACCTGAGTTGATAACGAAGTGAGGGTGCCAACTTCATGAACTCCGGCTACACATCTTCCTGAAGCTGTTCAATTTGTTGGCTATTGATAGTTATTACTTGCGATCCTCTCTATGATCTAATAAGCCTCATTATAAGACTTAGACAAAATTGCACCATTCGCAGAAGCATCTACCATCAATCTTGTATGTGCATTGAGACCATTATAGAATGTCTCCAACTGGATACAATAAGGAATCCCATGATGAGGACACTTACGAAGTAACTCATTGAATCGATCCCAAGCCTCATACAAAGACTCTTCATCTAATTGTTGGAAAGTTGTGATCTCATTCCTCAACTTAGCATTTTTTCTAGGCAGTAAATACTTAACCAAAGACCTCTATGCTAATTCTTTCCATGTAGATATGGAACTTGGTGGCAATGAATTGATCCATGCTCATGCTCGATCTCGCAATGAGTACGGAAACAACTTCAGCCTCAGTATGTCTTCAGTCACACTGGTTATCTTGAATGAATCACTCATCTCCATAAACAATCGAAGGTGGAGATGTAGATCTTCCATGGGCATACAACTGAATTGGCCCACCGTTTGGAGCATTTGAAACATCACTGGTTTCAATTCAAATTGGGTTGCCTCAATATTTGGCTATCTAATTCCTGGATTTAACTCACTGAAAAGTAGCACAGCATATTGTCTAATGCATCGATCCCTATCATCTGCAATGAGGATGGGATTTCGTACACGACCAGCTTCATTACCTTGGTCTTGATTCTGATTTCCAAGGTCCATCTCAACTTGTCTTTGAGCTGCTCATTCATGTCTTATTTGTTTGAAAGTTTACTCAATTTTAGGGTCTACAGGGAGTAAATCAATAATCCGATCTATGCTCATAATCACCTGAAAAGAAAATCACAAATTTAAAAAGAATAAGTTAGTAATGTTAGAAATAAACCGAATTGAAAATAAATAATTTCACGAAAGAAATGACTATGGCAACAGTTAATAGTCCTCGGCAATGGTGCCAAAAACTTGAAATGCATAGGTTTGTGCAAGTGGACACAGTCGTTATCAAGTAATAAGTAAGTATCGAGTTATCGTCTCCACAAGGATCGTATTTTTGCTAAGTCAATTTGTAAAATTATATTAATAATTTTGTAAATAAAAACACAATATGATTGAGAAGTGATGATTAAAATTAAATATATTAAACTAAATGCAATGATTCCTAATGCAAATTATCCTAAATATGCAAACTATATGAATGAAATAAATTTTAGCAAAATTAAACACAATTTGCAACAATTATAACATAAATAAACTAGGACAAATACTTTAATTAAACTCAATTTATTATCAACATGCTTAATAACATTCGAAAAATATTCCATGGCAACTCGATCTTTCATGAGTTTGGAAACCAAATTAGGTCCTTTCGGAATCTTTTACTTAGTAAATACACATTTTACTTATCCTTATTTACTAAGGGTTTCTTAGCATTCGTGTGAGGTAACAGGGACGTGTTAGGTTTGAAACAGTTTAATCACACAAATCTAAACCCTATGCAGATAACAGAGCTTGGTTAGAGTTGTTATGCATCCTGCAATTTAATCGGGTTAGGATCTAAATTGAGCATGCACATTTCAATTATGTGCCCACTAGTCGTCGTCTGGTTAGGATAGCTCAGCTAATTTAGGTGCATTTCAATCACGTATGAACGAAATACAGACTTGATTTTAATTGAAAACATGATCGATTGAGGCACAAACATTATAAGCATGAATTAAATAAATATTATTTAATCAAAGCAATCATCCTTGCTTAAATAAAATTAAGATAACATTGTTGTAAACAAGAACAAAGAACACATAGCAAACATTTTCAGATTAAATTAAAGAAAGGAATAAACCCAAATCAAAGTGGTTGTCACCCAAGACTCTGACTGACTAGGCTCCTTCACTCTTTTGCTTTGCTCCTTTGCTGATGGCTCTCCAAGGTGGCCGACCAAGGGCTCTTTAAGAGGCTTAATTGCTAAAATCTCTATGAAGAGATGATGCTAGGTGTGGGGAATGGAAAATGCTTAGGAGAATTGAGAGAAAAGAGAGAATCATGAAGGATGAGGGATGATTGATGATTGATGAAGGAATGAGGGGGTCTTATTTAAAGGTGAAGAAAGGGGGTTAGATTGCTAAAAATAATGGGGTTTAATCTCTTCAAGTTCTTCAATGAGTGGCTGGCAATGCTTAGTGGCTTTTAACTTGGATTTTGCTTGATTTTTAAGCAATTTAAAAGCCATGACAACTCAGGACTAAGGCTTGGTCAAATGTAAATCTTCGGGAAAATCTCTAATTTCTTCAACATTGTAAGGACTTTGTGTAATTAAACCAAAAGTGGTTTATGTGGACAACCATGTGTAGCTGAACTTGGGTTGGCTTGGTCTTCAATTTGGATAGCTTTTTAATCCGACAAAGCTATCAAACCTGTGCAAAATAAATCAATAAGTTGAATGACCAAGGAATAAAATTTATTCAATTTAAATAATTAATTACAACCCAAATTATTAATGAAATATTTTAAAATAATTTATTAAATATAATTTTATATTTTATTATTTAACTTAATCATGAATGGCCCATTTTATGTCTTAAAAATATAATATGTTCAAATAAATCTAAAATACGCTATTTTATTCATAAAAACTATATAATAAAGCATAAAATCATATTTTAATAATTTCTATGTTCTAATTTCACATGTTTACATATTTCATTAATTTATTAAACAATTACTTAGTTTTAACAACGAATTTAAGAAAAAAAAAAGGTGACAAATTACATAGGGAAAATCCTATATATTTTTCAGTTTACAATACTCTAAGACTTAGAATGATTATGATGAACATTTTAGGGTGGTTCTACAAATAGTCCATGAGAGAAAGCTTTACGCTAAGTTGAGAAAGTGTGAGTTCTAGTTGAGAGAGGTCACCTTGCTGGGACATGTTGTTTATGCTGAGGGTATCTGTGTAAACTCTAAAAGGATTAAGGTTGTTCTTGAGTGGTGAAACAAGCTAGGAATGTGTCAAAAATTAAGAGTTTTCTAGGTTTAGCGGGATATTATCGGAGGTTTGATGAGGGGTTTTCGCTAAGCATAATATCTCCTTACTCAGAAGGAGTTAAATATTAGGAAACGTAGGTGGATGCATAGGCTACAACTACACCATTGAGTATCATCCTGGAAAGGCCAATGTTGTGGCCAGTGCTCTTAGTCATAGATCTATGTCTGATTTGAGGGCATATTTGCTCACCTAAGTCTATTTGATGACGATAGTTTGTTAGCCAAGTTGCAAGTTAAGTCGACTTGGATTGACTAGATTCGAGGTAAGTTGTAACAGCCCACACCGACCCAATCGTTAGGACCGAATATGGGTCGTTACTAAGAAGAAGTTTTTGAAACCCATTTTCTAAATCCACTTAAGTTTTGTTGAAAGCGCTCATTTTAAGTTATCTTTTTGAAATTATACTTAGTCCAATTTGAACATTTAATTAAGTCAAGTTGTTACACAAATTTTCATGTGCTAGAAGGCACGATAAAACATTTTCGTGTTAATTTTATAAAACGCGTTATTCAAATTTCATAGTACAAATAAAAATATCCAACATATAAAAAACCAAAGTAAAGTAATATGAGGCCTTATTACAACCGAAATAAACAACCCAATAACCAAATTTAAAATAACTTAAATTAAAGTCTATTTAGTTTTAAATCCACCGCATGGCCTCCTCAAGTCCCTCCGGCTCCATGACCGCGATCTAAGCATCACCTGAAAAAAAAATAATGGAGAAGGTGAGTCACCAAGACTCAGTATGTAACCCTTCCCCCCGTTTTAAAACATTTTCATACACAAAATATAACATTTAATATGCAAAATAATGTGTACCCATCCTAGCCAACCATACGCCTTTGTCTACCCGTTGTGGTACCAAACCTTTGGTGGTGCCAAACCATCGGTGACATATAGTCACAATGTGTTACCAAAACACTGGTGTCCGTAGACACAAATCGGGTGATGGGGCCAACCCATCGTGTGATACCAAATCACTGGCAGACGATCCCGTATCTCAAGTGGGGCCAACCCACGGTGGTGTCAACCACAGGGACAAGTCGCTATTGAGGTACCAAACCTCTGGAGGTACCAAACCTCTGGTGACATATAGTCACGGTGTGTTACCAAAACACTGGTGCCCGTCGGCACAATAATACTGCCCCCTCCACTCATCAATCCCACAACAGATAAACATACATATATTTCATGCCATCACATTCGTAAATTTCATGTGTCAACACATCATGCTTACCAAAAGCATTAATAATAATAGATCACGTTAACAGGTACTTACCTGAATCACCACTTATACCGATTTGGTATTCATTCCAATGCTACATTCATAGAAAGGAGCATTCACAAAGTTAAGCATATTTAATATATTATATAGTGTGTATGTACACACTGTCACCTTGGATAGTCTAAATCCCGAAAAGAAGAGCCGATCACCCTAGATCTATCGCTCTATATTCGGCCAAGACATGTGTTAGTACATTCGCCAAATCAATCAATTTTAGGGTTCACCTTTTGAACCCGAAACCTTACTATACGCTTTTGGATAATCAATCACAATACTCGATTCGAATCACGCTTCATCAATTATCATAGGTTAGTAAACAAGCCATTAGCCTTGACTTTTAAATATTTACAAACTAGATCCCATGAAAACCAATTCTTACCAACACTTACCACTTGATTGGTCACAAATGACGGCTTGCTTTGTCGATTTCCAAAATCCCGAAACACCTAGATAGATTAAATTTTAAAGCAGATACTTAGCACTTTGTAAATAAAAAGCCGATATTGGCCCTTAAATCTTGAAGAAAATCGACAATGATAGCCAAAAGGAGCATAGGCATTGACCAACTCCACTTACCATACAATTGATTGAACCCTTAGCGAAATCCCGATGTGCTCAAGCCACTATACCATTGACCAAGTAAACCATAAAGAAAAGGGTTTGACACTTTGATATAAGTTAGTTTGGCTGGGGGGTTTAAATCAAGGCTGGATTTTGGTGAAAGAAGAAAGATAGGTAGAGAATGGATGATTGGCTAGTAGGAAAATAAAGAAGAAGGAATTGAGGAGGAATTGACAATGGGAGATGCTAGGAGGGTTTGGCCTAGGTTTTGGAGAGGATGTAAAAGAAAGAAAAAAATAAAAGATGAGAGGGTTAAAGATTACTAGCAAACTTGGAAAAAAGGAAAGCAAGTGATCACTTAAGTGCTTATATAAGCATTCTACCACTCCCCCTCTTTCAAAGTCCTAGCCAGTCCACTCCTCCTCAACAAGGAGTCCAAGTTTCATCTTAACTCCTTGAATCACTCTAGGCCAACCATTTAGTTTAATCCTAACTATTTTGATTTAATTTCCAATAATAAGTATTAATCCTTAAACAATTCATGTGATATCCCTATTATCCTCATAAAATAAAATAATAAAAGAAACTCATATTATCCTTGATTATCTAAAGAAAATAAAAATTTAAAGAGAGATAGGACTCTCCTTATGTGTCAGTCCATCATATTGCCAAAAAGAGGGATTTTTGTGACTCGAACCAAGGCTCTCCTTGCTCCCTTGGTGGCGTCACATGTAGCTCTTAAGTGGGCTTGCTTTGCCACTTGGTCTAAGCTCATTTTATGTCCAAATTATCCCCATTTATTCTTATAACACCCTCTTGCCAAGGCTCCCTACCTTAAAAATTTAAAAACTAAAATTTCCTACCAAATCGAGCCAACACAAAGACTTAAATTGATCATTATTATTCCATAAATAATGACATAGCAGTTCTTACATAAGAAAAATAATTAAATTCCAAATAACCCCATTTTCGGGATGTTACATAAGTAGTTAGTGGATGATTCTTTGGTTCTTTGGTTTCAGTAGGTTGAGACGGGTAAAACTTCAGGTTTGTGTGCCTAATGATGTTGAGTTGAGGCAATATATTTTGTAGGAAGTGCATAGTATTCCTTATGCTATGCATCTCGATGGGAATAAGATTTACTATGATCTCTAGGAGTTATATTCATGGCCCAATTTGAAGGGATAGGTAATTGGTTTTGTTTCTCGTTGTTTGACGTGGTAGCAAGTTAAGGCTAAGCACCAACTGCCTTTGGGTTTGCTTCAATCAATTAAGATTCCTCTTTGGAAATTAGAGTGTGTGACTATGGACTTTGCTAATGGGTTGCCTTTAACACTCACTAAGAAGAATTTTGTTTGGGTCATCGTGGATTGGTTTACTAAATCTACCCATTTTCTTTCGATTAGGATAGATTATTCTCTGCAACAATTGGCTAAGCTGTATGTTTATGAGATTGTTAGACTACATGGGGTTTCAGTTTCAATTATCTCTGATAGGGACCCTATTTTACTTTTCAATTTTGGAGAAAATTACACGAGGCGTTGGGTACTCACTTGGACTTTAGTATTGTGTTCCATCCTCAGACTGATAGACAATCTGATAGGGTGATTCAGATATTGGAAGATATGTTACAGAGTTGTGTTATCGATTTCTGTGGTAGTTGGGAGAAGTTTTTGCCACTGGTTGAGTTCACCTATAACAACAACTTCTAGTCTAGTATTCAGATGGCACCTTATGAGGCTCTTTATGGTTGTAAGTATCATATCTCTATGTGTTGGACTAAGTTGGGTGAGAGGCAGATTATGGGTCTTGATTTGGTTTCCAAGACTAAGGGCAAGGTTAGACTGATATGGGATTGTCCTAGGGCAACTTTTGATAGACAGAAGTCTTATGTGGATCTGAAGTGAAGAGCATTTGATTTTGCTGTGGCAGATTGAGTTTTCCTTAAAGTATCTCTGTGGAAAAAGGTCTTTCAGTTTGGACTAAAGGGAAAGTTAAGCCCTAGGTTCATTGGGCCTTAATGAATTCTAAAATGTGTTGGTTCGATCACTAATTAGTTAGATTTGCCTCTTATGTCTTCCACATCACTATGTTGAGGCGGCATTGGTCAGACCCATCTCATACTGTATCTGTTGAGGAGATTGAGGTAATACTAGATTTGACTTCTGAGGATGAGCTGGTTCAGATTTTGGATCGAGAGGTTCAAGTATTGAGAAGAAAGGCCATTTCGTTGGGTAATGTTTTATGGTGAAATCATGGTACGGAAGAGGCCACTTGGGAGCCTAAGGACGCGAAATGACAACAATACCCACATCTGTCTGAATTAGGTAAATTTTGAGGCCAAAAATTCTTTTAGGATGGTAAAATTATAACGCCCCAAAAATTTAAGTTTTTGATTTGTTAAAATTTGTCAAGTTGATTGATTTGGTTCAATGGCTAAAAGTTAATTATGTGTATTTCAGGTTCTGTGTTTAAATCCACTTCCTCTGAATTTTGTTATTTTATTCTCATCCTTGATCCTTGAGTGTCTAGCTTATATTTAACTTTTGTGCAATTGTTGTCAAGAATTAGCCTATTGGTTCAGTGGTAAGGCTTCAGCTTACCTTTGGTCTTCTATTTGAATCCCAGTGAGAGAAAAATTGAAAATATTTTTCTAACTTTATGCTTGTCTGTCCATGTAAGGAGTTGGGCTTGAGTTAGGAGTTCAAATTTGATAAGTAATTAGTAGTGGGGATAAGTGGTTATTATTATTGAATTATCTTCAAGGAAATCCTAAAAACTCTCCCTATTTTCCCCAATCAGTTTTCACGTTTCTTTTCCCGTTCACGTTCAGTCTCTTTGTCCTCTTTGGGGTTTTTTTCTTTTCTTCTTTTATTTTCTTTTCCTCTTGTTCTTTTCGTATTTTTACCTCTTTATTGACTTTCATTTTACCCTACTATTTTCTTATCATACTATTATATTCAAACGCTATCGAATCTCTTTTATGCTTCGAGTAATTGTGTTGCTCGTTTAGTTTGATGATATTATTTTCGGGTATACGTTATTTGATTATTTTGCAATCTTTGGTAATTTTGGTTGTTGAGTTTTCTATTGAGGGATGAGATTTTTGAATTGATTTCTTGGTTTTAATTATATCGGTGTGCTTCTAGGAGAAAATCAAGGGGCGCTTGGTGGTCCTCCAACGATTTAGGCTCTATTAGGTTGTTGTTTTGCTCAAGAGTAAGTGTTCTCGATGATGTAGGGCTATCAGATTTCTGAATTTAGGGTTAATTGATGAAGATTGTACTGAATTGTTTATTCGAGTGTTGTAAAAATTATGTTATTAATTCATGAGAGTTGTTGATTTTAGGTTTTGTTGTTCTTGTTCTTGGGTCTACATCAAAATTTAATCAGGTTTGTGTTTGAAACTCGAAAGCACCATGAAAATTCGAGAAAATCTAGAAAATATCAAGCAATTTTTGAATCTGCAGTTTTCACATGGTCGTAAGGCTGGTCGTGTAGGTGCAAACGAGAGTGTGCGGTTACACGAGCTAATCTGGTAGGCCATGTAGGCCACATGGCAGTGTGGGCCCAAATTTTGAAATCTATAATTCGTAATTAGACCCTCCAAGGGGTCTATACTGCTTAAGTAAGTTTCGAAATGTGGTATATGTTAATATGTGAATTATGTGAATTATACATGTATGGTATTTGTTTTGATAATTTTGAAAGCATGACTATATGTAAAAGGCATGCATGACATCTATATTCTATATATATGTTAGTATGATTGTATGCATTGGGTTGGGATATGATATGATGGTGGAAATGTTGGCAATTTAATTTATATGCCTTGACTAGTGGCTCAGCCATGAGTATCTGTTTCTAGCGGTTTACTGGATACTGTTATTTTGCAGCTTGACTGCACTGTTTCTAAAAAGTGACACACTCTCACTTATAGGTGTGTGGGGTTGGATGGGTAATTAATACCCTAACATGTGTGTTGGGATGGACAGAGTTGGTGTGTAGCAGATGGGGGTAGGATCTGAATAGACATTTGATTATGTATCTATTTTTGAAAATGATTCTGTTTCTGAACTGTTAATGAAAAACATTTGAAATTTGTATCTGCACATGATCTGTTTATTCTTTATAACATTTATATATTTATTTATTGTTGAGACTATTATCACTTTGATCTTGTGAGCTCACATTTTGAATGTTACCTTTCAGGAAATCAACAACCTTAGGGCGAGTCGGCATGGCAATATCTCAGTTTACTAATTGTAATTTTCCTAATACTATTAAGTTTATAATTTACATTCATGTGGATTGTTTTATATGGAATTTCTGGGAATATTATTAGTTTTGGTGTTATTCTTTACTTTGAAACTATTTTGTTATATTTAGAATGTTTTGTTTCAAATGGCAAGGTATTGAATTTTCAAGAACGAAACATGGTTTTCAAAACAAAGCTAGATTAAGGTTTCGACAACAAGAAAATTTAGAGAAAGAGCCTGTGGTTTTCTAAATAAATATTCAAAATTTAAGGATGAGTTCCTTTTAAAGCTTTGAAAGGGATAAGGCTAGATTTTGAATTGTTTGAAACTTAGATTTTGGATTTTAAAAACGAACTTATGTAACTTGTCAGGATTTGGCTACAATAGCTAGGATAGGGATGGGGTGGTAAATTCTAAATCCAAGATAAGTTTGTTCTAAACCAAAGTAAAGTTTCTAGGTCATTACATTGCCCAAGTAACCATTACCCCAATAGAAAGGTCCATAGAATTTGGCAGGAAATTCCCAAACCAAATCATTGATAAAGTCCAATTGTAAGGTTCTTAGGAAACCTCAATTATGTCATAGAATTTTATACAGATCTTAGCAAATTATGTAAGCCTTTATATGTTAAGCTAAAAAAGAATCCAAAACCTTGGACAAATGACCACACCAATATTATTACCCTGATTAAAAAACAAATTACTGAACTTCCTTATTTACATTTATCTAATCCAAATGCCCCCAATATAGTAGAAATAGATGCTTCTGAAATAGGGTATGGTAGGATCCTAAAATAAGTTAAGGAAAAGAGCAAATAGTCTAGTTTTCCACTGTACACTGGAATCCAGCTCAACAAAATTAAAGTACTATCAAAAAAGAAATTTTATCAACTATTTTATGTATTACAAAATTTCAAAGTGATTTATTAAAAAAAATTTCCTTTTACGAATTGATTGCAAATCAATAAAAGAAGTTTTATAAAAAGATGTCCAAATTATTGTCTCAAAAAGATTTTTGTAAGGTGGAAACCAATTTTGAGCATATTTGATTTTTGCATTGAATACATCAAAGGAGAAACTAATTCTTTGCTTCATTTTCTCCCTAGAGAGTTTCTTAAAAAATGCCACCCAAACTCAGAGACAAAAGAAAAGGAAAAATAGAAGAATCATCCACAAAAACCAAAATTTCTTTAAAACCAATTAAGTAATAGTATGAAATTTTCCTTGAAGAAGAAAATAAGAGATCATCATCCTCATCAAAATCCTACAAAAATGCATCCCTTCAAGATGCATAAGATCCAAATGAAATTGGTTCACAAATCAAAAAATGGATTGAGACTATTTCTCAATCCCTAGAAGTAGCATTAGCCTTTTCCCAATTAAAAGAGGAAATTCCTCTCAAACAAATTGCTAATGAAACAACAAAGATTTCCAAAAAAAATAAAATAAAGAGATTGTTGTACACAAAAAAAATCTTGCAAAAATATTTTAAAGGAAACATCTCTCCAAGATGTTTTCCCAAAAGATGTAGTGTCTTCACAGGCTGCTACCAAAAAATCCTCACAGTATTTTCGAAATAAGTGTTTTGAAAAAAATTATTATGGAGGAAAATTTTTCAAAAAATCCTCCATACATTCTTGTAAAAGAACTTTTCAATGGATGACATTTTGAGCCATTTAGATTCTCATAAACATTAGAAATATTATGAAACATACTAATTCAAACTGGATCAGTATTATTCAAACACTATATAGACCCAAAAGATAAAAAATTTATCATTCATTCAACATCCCAAATAGTTAAAATTCTTTCACCAATAGATTGGGGTGAAAACCCAAATTCTCTAAATAAATTTGCAGCCAAATTTACCACCAAAATAGACCACCACCCATATTTCACATATTGGGATTACCAAATGGCCTGGTATAATGCCTTCCTAATGAACAATCAAAATATTAGGCATTCTTGGCTCATATATTTCAAATATGGTGCCGAATTGAAATTCCCAAATTGGTTTCAAGAATGGTGGAACTGGTATGGACCATTATCTTTCAATATCCAACTAGAAAAAATTCAAAATTTATGGCCCAAGTTCTTTGACAAATTCCAGCCCGAACCGGACCAGAAACACATATATAGAACCATCCATTTTTTTTTCTCAAAATTATGCATTTCTTGGGTTTTTTCATGTAATTACTCTTATAAACAGGATCCAAGTGTTGGGATTCCGTTATTAGTTAGAAATTTTAAGTATTAAATTAAATTAAATATTAAAACTATTACAATAATATTATTCTTGGAATAGTTAATCTAAAATCAAATTATTTGGTAGAATACTGGTAGGAGTGTGATTTTCCACTGCTCAATGGCTGAAGAACCGTCATCGATGAACATCTTTTTGCCACCTAAATGTCAACATTGCGTCCATCGACATCGCCGTGCCCGATGGTGCCACTGCATGTGCAATACCCTCACAACACCCTAACAGTTCGGTTGTTGCTAGTTCGATCTGGGTCTAATGATGACCCGACCAGTTCAGTCCAACCATTAATTTGATCATCGGCCTAATTTCACATATCGGGCCCAGTTTGACCAATTTTTGGGTCTCAATCTTGGTTTTGGGTTCTAAGGTTCAATTTTTGATCTCAGGTCCAATTTTCAAGTTCGATTACCCATTGGGCCAATTATCTAACTTGAAAATTAATTTTCAAATATATTATATTTATTTTAATTAATTGATTAATTTAATTTTACTTGATCAAAAATAATTTTCCAAAAACTCACCGAGATTCTCAAAAATTAATTCTTTAAGAACCTTTAATCAAATTTTCTAGTTGAACAATTCTCACTGCTGCCTAATTGATGTGGTCTCAAACTATCTACGATCACAATAAAGGCAAGCACACCTATCGTTCAATAGTATAGTTATGGTAAGACCGGTAATATCGTATCCACAAGGACCAAGAGTACTAGTAATTACTATCTTTCTATTATCTAGGCTAAGAATTGGAGTGATTTCTTTTTAAACTAAAACTTAATTAAAAACGACAACGAAAGAATTAGGAAAATACTTTTAGACAACTTTATGAGATAGGCAATACCTAAGGAAGAATCCACCTAGACTTCACTTATTACTTTTGATCATATGATTTATTCACTTGACTTGATCCGTAAAAATCCTTGATTTATATTAATATCTCTTTCAAGACTAAAAACAACTAACTCTAGGTTGATTAATTGAAATTTCTTTCTAATTAAAACCCCTATTGTCGCATTAACTCTTTCTATGGATTCCCTTATTAGATTTGACTCTAATTCGACAGATTTTTATCACCCTATTTATAGGGTTGCAATTAACTCTGCTTAACTGTGTTGATCTACTCTTAAACAGGGACTTTTGCTTCACTGAATAAGCACATTTGACTTGAATCAATAACCTGAATTATCAAAACAAGAATAAGAACAAGTATTTATCTTATAAATCAAATAATAATAAGATTCGTCATAGGTTTCATTCCCTTAGGTATCTAAGGGATCTAGTTCATACTAATGGGGGGAAACATATTAAAATAAGGAAAACAGCAAAACATAAGAAAACTGAAAAACTTCTAAAGAACTTGGTGGGAGATCTTCAGTCTTGATGGAGATCCTTCTCCTAAGCTGCTTCTGACGGCTGTCTTCGAGTATTTTCTGCCTTCTATTCAGTGTCCCCTTTTAGTTTTCCCGTAGGGTGTTTATATAGGCTTTGGAACTCATCTCTTGGTCCACAAGTGGTTTATTCTGAGTAGAATTATACTTTGATACGATAGAGACACGCCCGTGCTCAACTACTTAGACCGTGCTCAATTCTGCTCGCCACACACGGTCATGTGGTCTTACCGTGTACGTTGATCCAGGCCGTGTTTGATCTTTCTCGCATCACATGGCCGTTTTTGGTAGCCTAAGCCATGTTGATTCCTAAAATAGGCCCATTTTGTCCCGTTTTGGCCTATTTCTCATTCTTTTCGACTCCCTAAGCTCTTGTGAGTGTAAAACATGAAATTAAGGGATTAGGAGCATCGAATTCATCAAATCTAATAAAAATTCATCCAAAATAAGCCAAGCATGGGGTTAAAATATGTATAAATTGATGTTTATCAAATATCCCCACACTTAAGCCTTTGCTTGTCCTCAAGCAAAATCCTCAACTCACAATTAAAATTAACTTCATCAAATCATAATTATCATCAATAATGTCCAATCATGATTCATAGATAATTTATACATGCATAATTTAACTAAAAGAGTCTTAAAGATTCAAACAATCTAAGTCATAATTTTTGTAGCATGAAAACATAAGTGTTTCCCCTTACCTAAATAATTACCTCTGATTCAAAACCAACAAGGATTGACATCCATGCTAAGGATTCACCCAAATCACTCAAAGTGTTTAAGGTTCAAGATAAGGCACTCAAAAGTCAAACATGAAGAGTTATTACCATAGCCTTGCATGAAAATCAAATCTCCACCACTATAAAATGAGATGATACACAAATCAAAAGGTCTTTTAAAAGGGTTGTAATGGGGCTTGGGTTAAAGGTGTGGATACAGGTTGAATTAGAGAGTTAAAAATTGAGATTGAATTGTCAAATTACCTAACTAGAACAATAGAATAATACTAAATCATTACATTATTTGAAAACTTATCATAATAACACGAGCTTCTTCTAAAGATGTGAATTTAACTATTTTAAGATCAAATAACATAGAACTAATAATGAATTTATTTCCAACTTCTTCTTCTTTTTTTTTTTAAAGAATAAGAACAAGTACATGATATAAGATGAATTTAACCTCTGAAATAAAGAAAATAGATAGGCAACTGATCAAATCAAATCTCAACAAAAGGGGAGTCAATAAAGTAGGGGAAGTAAAAATTTGGTTTTGGGTTAATGCTAATGGGTGATTCAAGAAACGATTTATTAGGCTCAAAAAGGGTTCACTAGGGGTTAATTATGAAGGTGGGCTTTTAGGTGGAATAAGTAGGTTAAATCCTAGGTTCCTTTATCATCTCAGTATATCACATCAAAAGTGTGGTCTCGACATGTATAATCGAAGCAAGTTCTAGAATAACAAATCAATGTTGACACACTCATAATCAATAAAGTGAGCAAGAAAAGTATATGCTCTAAAGGCACAAAATCTCACAAAAATTGTGGTTTTTGATGTCCACCTTATAAATTTCAAACTTCAAAGTAATATTTAATTTTAGGGAACAACCTAACCAAATTTTTAATCATGAAAATAGACTTATCATGCTTGATTCTCAAATATCTAAAAGTTTAAACCATCAATGCACAATTACCTATGACTTACTTCAAAACATATCAACAAAAATCATAAATCAATAGAAGTTTCATTCTAATACTAAATATGAGAAAATTACTTAAGAACAAGGCATAATTAAGTATTGTTGACACCCCCCACACTTAAGATGTACATTGTCCTCGATGTACAAATATAGATAATGAAAGTACAATAAGAAAATCATAAGATAGGGGATAAGAGAAACTTACTGAATTTTTGGATGGAGTCAAAGAAAAGAAATGGTGTAAAGTTGGGTAGAGGAGGTGGATACTCCGGTGGTGGTGTGGTCGTTCCTTAATAGCCCCTTGAACCTAAATTAAAGAAATCAAAATATACTAATATAAATTAAGGACGGGAAAGATAAAGGGAAGGACTTTAAAAATGAAAATAAAAGAAAAAGAAAAAATAAATGGACTCAAAGGTCCTTGTCTTGTCAAGGGAATGAAGTGGCCGGCATGAACTTATGTAGAGTGGTCGCGCACAGAGAAACCGTGCAAGGATCCTTTTACTTTTTTGACATAGGGATGGTGGTCTCAGTTTTGCCTCTAATGTCCGTCATTGTGTGCGGATGGTGGTTGGTGTCATGACGATGTAGAGGAAGAATATAGGAAAAGAGGAAAAAACGAAACAAAGGGCAAAGGATAATGGGAAAGGAAAATGGATAAATGGGGCATTTGGCTGAAGTAGAAGTGAGAAAGTGGAGTAAGTGAATAGAGGAGCCGGTGGCCGGTGGTGGGAAGGAAGGAAGCTGTGTTGATTAGGGTTCGGGGGGAGAGGGGTTTTGAGAAGAAGATGAATAGTGGGGTGGTTTAAATAGAAATCAGGGCACTTGATTGCTGCCCACGCCCTTGTGCCATGGGTTGTTAGGTCACACGGTGGTATCGCATGGCCGTGTGGTGTTTCATTCATTTCTCCCACGCCTGTGTAGAGGTTTCCACGCCCATGTTGCGTGATCAGTGTCGGCCATGGCCTAAAAGCACGATCGTGTCCTTTTATCGCAACACATTTTTTGGGAAAAATTTTCGTCCTTGGTTCACACGATCTCTGCCACGTCGATGTGCCTATTTGTGGTGTCCACACGACCACGGCCACGCCTGTGTGCAAGGGCGTGTGGTAGGGAAACCTGCGCTTTATTAATTTTGTTAGTTTTTAGTTTGGTGCTAAAAATTTAAAAATAATGACATTAGTGAAGTTAGTCTCGGATTGCCTTCCGAGAAGTGCTCGTTTAAAGTCTTAAGCTAGACTGACCTTTCATTTGCATAATCATGGTGGTTTGAGGAGTTGAGACTTCTCATTCTTACTATCAATTGTATTAAAATAAGGTTTTAGACAAGTATGATTTACCTTGAAGGTGCCAAATTGAGAGTGAGTTACCTCTATTGTACCGTATGGGAAAGTATTAAGTACCATGAAAGGAGTTATTCCATCAGGTTCAGAAGCGGCAACATGAGGATCCTTATTATCCACTAGAACTCGATCTCCAACCTTGAAGTCATTTGCTTTATCTTCAAGTCCGTTGTGGAGTTGCCATGGTTCTGCTTCGTGTGTTTTTGGTTTCTCCTTGACATGTGTCTTCCACTCTTCTAGGTCATCGATCTAAAGCCTTCGCTCCTCATGAGTTATTTCTTTGTTGGAACGAGGTCTAGGATATGGCTCAGTTGTGTAATTTCATGGTGTTTCCTGAAAAGAAGGTTGAGCCAAATGGTCATTAATAGATTTTATGTTTTCACCTTTATTACTCAGTGTCTTAGCCGAGTTAAGAGCCTGGAGAGTGATCGTTTCGTCACCTACACGAAGTATGAGTTCACCCGTACCAACATCAATTCTAGTTTTAGCAGTTGCTAAAAAAGGGTCTTCCTAAAATTAAAGGAACATTATTATCCTCATCAATGTCTAAAACAACTGATAAACCGTAATATGTACATATTTTAATCCCACATTTAGCATACTTTTGGATGATTTATTCCCTAAATTGTGGAATTTGGTGCTCCTAATCCTTTAATTTCATGTTTTATACTTAGGAGAGCACCAGAGGATGAAAAGAATGAGAAACGGGCTTAAAATAGAGAAAATGGGCCAAAGTAAAAATTGCACACGGCCTGGGCCCAAAACACACAGTCATGCCTCCTTAGCAGATCCGACCATGGCTGGCCCTGAATCACAAGGTCGTGCCACACGGGCGTGTCCCTACTGCAGCAAAGAAGAGTTTCATTTGGATTAAGGTACTTAGAGGCAAAGAAAGATATTCTAAAAGCCTATAGAAACACCCTAGAGGCCAAACTAACAGCGGGCGGTTCAGCTAGGCCAAGGAGACAAGCCAGAGGGCTAGAATTGTGGGATTCACCCGAAGAAAGCCAGTTGATTCATCTTAAAAAGCCGGGATCATACTCAAGGCTGAGGATCTCTCCTTCAATTTCGTCAGGGGTTTTAGGGTTTTCTTTATGTTTTGTTTTATATTTTCTTCTGAGATGTTTTATTTTATGATTATGAACTAAACCCCTCAAATACCTGAGGGGGATGAAACCTAAGATGAATCTTGTTATTGTTTTCTAAACTATATGATAAATTTTTGATTTGTTCTTAATTATGTGTTCTTAATTCTTGTTTTGATATTTTAGGATATTGATTCAAGTATTGATGTGCTTAAGCAGAGGAGGAATATTCCCTGTTTAAGAGTAGATCTAGCATACTTAAACGGAGTTGATCGCAACCCTATAGATATGATGAAGACATGCTGCCGGATTAGGGTCAAATCTAATATGGTTGTCTATAGATCTAGTTAATGCAATTCTAGGAATTTTAATTAGAAAGAGATTTCAATTAATCAAACTAGGGTTAGACGTTAGTAGCCTCAAGAGAGGTATTAATATAAATTAGGGAATCCTACAGATCAAGTCAAGTGAATAAATCTTCTGGTTCAGAGTTAAATCACAAGTGAAATCTTGGTGGATTCTTCCTCGGGTATTGTCTCAATCAATTGGTTTTTCCCATAAGTGTTTCCCCTATTCATTCTCTTTGTCTTAGCATCTTTAGCTTAGTAGTTAGTTAATTTTAGGTTAAACAACAATTCCTTTAATTCTTAGGTTAAATAATTAAAAGAAAGTTAGTATTAGTACTTTTGGTTCCTTTGCGTTCGACAATTCGGTCTTGCCACTAAACTATACTACTGTTCGATAGGTGCGCTTGCCTCAAGTCATTGTCACAGTTAGTTTTTAGGCTACATCATTCATTATATAAATTTTTAAGACTCTGACACATGATCAAGTTTTTGGCGCTGTTGCCGAGGACCTGAAATATTAAGAACACTCAATTTTTATTACTTTAGCCATATTTTATTTTTGCAATTAAATTTTATTTTTACTTTTCTAATTTTCATTTTCTTTTTATATGTTTCTAATAGGTACCTCTAGTTTATGACTAGAAGGAACCCGACAGGACCCTTGATTTACGATAGTGATATCGAAGGTACAGTTTGCAGAGATCGTAGAGAAATAAGGCGAAGCTTAAACTACATACAAGAAGAGCAAGAAGACAAAACCAATACTTCTGAAAAGATGGCTGAGAATAATTTGCTACCTCAGGAGGTGGCCGAAAATCATGCTTCTCAAACTATGTATGATTATGCTAAACCTAATTTAACAGGGACTAAATCGAGTATTGTTAGGCCTGCTATAGCTGCTAATAATTTTCAACTGAAACCTAACACTATACAAATGATTCAACAATTTATTCAATTTTATGGTTTGTAGGACGAAGACCCCAATACTAATTTAGCAAATTTTACAGAATTCTATGATACCTTCAAAATAAATGGCATTTTTGATGATGTCAATCGTCTTCGGTTATTTCCCTTTTCATTAAGGAATAAAGCCAAACAGTGGTTGAATTCTCTTCTACGAGGATCAATCACTACATGGCATCAAATGACCAAATTTTTTGTTAAAATATTTTGTGCCGGGCAAAATGGCCAAATTAAGGAATGATATCTCTTCTTTTATGCAGATGGATTTAGAAACACTATACGATGCATGAGAGACATACAAAGATCTATTTAGAAGGTGTCCACACCATGGATTACCCTTGTGGCTACAGGTCCAAACTTTTTACAACGGTGTGAACCCTTCAATGAGACAATTGATTGATTCAACTGTCGGTGGAACCCTAAATAACAAAACTCCTGAGGCAGCCTATGAGTTTATAGAGGAGATATCACTGAACAACTATCAGTGGCAAGTTACAAGAACAAGGACAACAAAAACAACCGGAGTTTTCAACCTCGACGCAGTCTCCATGCTATCAAATCAGGTAGAGATGTTAAATAAAAAAATTGATGGTTTGTGTGGTTCTTCGTAGGTACATCCAGTAATGCATTATGACCCAAACCTAGGAGGTGTGGCGAATCCTGAGTACCTACCCTACGGACATGGCACTGAAAACGAGCAAGTCCACTATATGGGTAACAATTTTAAATTTCAAAATAACCCTTATAGTAATACTTATAATCCAGGTTGGAGGAACGACCCGAATTTCTCATGGGGTGGTCAAGGAAATTGAGACAACAACCCTCTCTAAACTTCCAACAACAACCCTACCCATAGGAAAAGAAGCCGAACCTTGAGGAGATGTTGACAAAATTTATCGCGGTGTCAGAAACTCATTTCCAAAACACCGAGACAACACTAAAAAATCATCAAGCATCGATTCAAGGGATCGAGAACTAGTCAGGGCAACTCGCTAAGCTGATCTCTAAATGACCACAAGGTATCTTGCCAAGTAACACTGAGACTAACCCAAAGGAGCACCTTCAAGCCATAACAGCTCAAAATAGTAAAGGGTTAGTGGAATCTGAATCTGAGCCAAGGCAAGAACTTGTGGTAAGTGAAGGTGAGGTTGAGGTAAGCCAGGAAAAACCAAAACCGTAATTAAAGAATACCAACCTCGAATACCATACCATAATGCGATGAATAAAGGCAACATAGACGAACAGTTCAGTAAGTTTTTTAAAATTTTAAAGAAACTACATATTAACTTACAGTTTCTTGAAGCTCCCTCACAGGTGCCAGATTCAAGGAAATTTTTAAAAGAGCTTTTAACAAATAAGAGGAAGTTAGACGAGGAATTACATGTGGAACTAAATGAAGTGTGCTCAGTAATGTTGCAAAATAAACTACCACAAAAATTAAAAGATCCAGGGAGTTTTACAATTCCATCCTTAATTGGTAGTTTATCTGTTGATAATGCTTTAGATGATTTAGGGGCAAACATCAATGTTATGCCTTATAAAATATTCAATCAGCTAGGTTTAGGGAAATCTAAACAAACTAGGATGAGCATTCAATTAGCTGATAAAACCATTAGGATTCCTACGGGTATAATTGAGGGTGTACTAGTTAAAATTGACAGATTCATATTCCCAGTACACTTTGTTGTTTTAGACATGGATGAAGACAATAGTATCCCCTTAATTTTAGGAAGACCCTTTTTAGCAACTTCTAGAACTAAAATTGATGTTGGTAAAGGAGAACTCATACTCCGTGTAGGTATTGAATCAATCAGTCTTTAAGCTCTCGACTCAGCTAGGACATCAAGTAATCAAGGTGAGAAAATTAATTCTATTAATAACTAGTCAGTTAAACCTTCTTTTCAGGAAGCACCGCAGAACCACACATCTGAGCCAGATCCTAGACCTCATACCAACAAGGAAATAACTCATGAGGAATGGAGGCTTCAGATCGATGAGCTAGATGAGTGGAAGTCACGTGTTAAGGAAAAATCGAAGGAACCCCCAGACGAGCTTATAAGAACATCAAATCACTTCAAAATAGGAGATCATGTACTGTTAGAGAAAACAGACTCTCAAACTTCCACTTTAGACCTCAATACAAACGAAGAGATCCCTTTTAAGGTATTTAATGTCTTCCCATATGGAACAGTCAAGTTGAGTAATTCTACATTTGACACTTTTAAGGTAAATGCCACTCGACTCAAACTATATAATGATAGCATGAGAAAGGATTTCCACCTCCACAAACCACCATGATTATGCGAATGAGAGGTAAAGTCGAGCTTAAGACTTTAAACGAGCGCTTCTCGGGAGGCAACCCGAGCACTAACCCTACAAATTAGTTTTGTTTATTTCTTTTCATGTTTAGGCACAAGTTTTGCATACCCAACGGCCTTACACACGGCCATGGCCGTGGCCGTATGGGCATCACAGGTAGGAACACGGGCGTGGGCTGCATCTCTATTTAAAACCCCCTTCTTCTTTTGCTTTTTCCATTATCTTTGTTTTTTCATTTCCCATTATTTATTTTTTTCTTATTTTTATTTTTATTATCTTCTTCTTATTAGTCATGCCATTTAGATTTAGCTTAGGATACAATAAAGTCAGATCGGCTACTTTGAGGATTCAATTTCAAATGGCTTGAGGTGCTCCCCCACATTCACCTCTACTCAATCCTATCCGGTTTCTTTTCATTAACTCCATTCAAAATTCAAGAAGTTTCACTTCTCTCCCCCTTTTTTGATTTCCTTACTATATGATTATTATCTATCTTTGTACATTGAGGGCAATGTACAACTTAAGTGTGGAGGGTGAAATTTATTTAGAAAAGTTCCTAACTTTTTCCATTATTATCAAATCCCTGAATGATATCTTGTCTTACGTAATTTTCTCATATCACTAATTACAATGAAATTTCTGTTGATTTATGATTTTTATTGATATGTTTTAGATTAAGTCATAGTTAATTGTGCATTGATAATTTAAACTTTAATATACTAGAGAATCAAGCATGATAAGTCTATTTTTCAGAATTAAAAATTTGCTAGGTTGTTGACCTAAATTTGAATATTACCTTGAAGTTTGAAATTTGCAAGGTTGTCATCAAAAACCATAATTTTTGTGAGATTTTGTGCCTTTTAGAGCATACATTCTTTTCATGCTCACTTTATTGATTATGAGTGTGTCAATATTGATTTGTTATTCTAGAACTTGCTTCAATTATACATGTCAAGACCATATTATTGATTTGATATACAGAAATGATAAAGGCACTTAGGATTTAACCCACTTACTCTACTAAAATCCTACCTTCACAATTAACCCTGTAACACCCCAAACCCGGCCTAGAAGTTAGGCCCGAATCTGGCGTGCCACATGGAAGTGTTTTTCAAAACCATCTTTGCAATTGTTAACAACTTGTTTGAGAATCACGACCTCTTTGTTAAAACCCAATACAACTAAAGCAATTACATCACGTGAAAGCATAATTATCTTTAATAAACCTTTTAGGTTTGAAAGCATATTTGAAATAAACGATTTGCAAAAACTAGAGTTGTAACAACATTTTTGAAAACATTTCGGAAACATAAATAAAATACGAATAATTTGATAAATCACAAATCAAGGAATTAAACTTTAAATCCGTGACTTTTGAAAATGTCGTTAATAAATTGAAAGAAAATTTGAGTTAAATCATATTTGTAAAAGTTTATCTTGAAATCCATTTATTAATCAATTTCGAAAAAACTTTTATTTTCGTTCTTAGAAAAATCCTCGTTTAAAACAATTTAAGCAAAATAATAAGTAAACCAACCATAAATCAAATAATAAAATAGTTCAGAGGCCTTATTACAACTTAAACCAAAATAATAAAATAACGGGAATAGAAATTTAAAATTCAAAACACTATTTCTGAAGAATGGCCTCCACCGAGTCATCCATGGCCCAAGTCCACCTCATGGAGCATTACCTACAGGGTTAAGAGAAAGGGGGGTGAGTTACAAGAACTCAGTGTATAATCCCCTTACCATCATCCACTGGGTCGGAACACACATAGTAATATTTTGGGCCTAAGCCCAATTACAATTATAACATGTATATAATATGCATGTGATATGCAATTCCCAAACCAAGCCTAATTTCCATCCGCTACACACCCCCGTACCAACCATCACACCTGTGGGGATCAAGTCAACCCACCCCGCCAACACACCAGTCGTAGGCATTAAGCCATTTTATATTTGTGGCAAAGCCACCGAACTAGAGGCAATAAGCCATTTGATTATTTGTGGCAGAGCCACCGAACTAGAGGCAATAAGCCATATTTGTGGCAGAGCCACCGAACTAGAGGCAATAAGCCATTTGATTATTTGTGGCAGAGCCACCGAACTAGAGGCAATAAGCCATATTTGTGGCAGAGCCATCGAACTAGAGGCAATAAGCCATTTGATTATTTGTGGCAGAGCCAACGAACTAGATTTTGGCAACAGGCCTTTCTTCTCTTCATCATTTTCCCAACCCATGCAAACATGTATGCATAACAATTTATATCCATATGATAATTTTAGCAAAAGGCCCAATTTACAAGAGAATCAATATTTCAAGTTTTAATTAAGGCCCATAACACAAAATAACATTTAGCCCATTTAGCACTTTAGCAACTTAGGCCCAATTAACGATCTAGCATATTTTCTACCGCTTAACGATCTAGCGTAGATTTCGCCCATTTATTTATCTAGCAGAGATTTCGGCCCATTTAACTATTTTTCAGTGTTTTCGGCCCATTTAAAAATTTATCAGGGTTTTTGGCCCATTTAACAATCTAGCAAAATTTTGGCCCATTAATCGATCTAGAAAATTTGGCCCATTATTCACATGAGGCCCATATAGCAACATATTTCAATTTGACCCATAAAGGGTATTTTCGTAATTTAGTCCATAGGACATTTTCATAATTCGCCCATTAGGGCATTTTAAGTAACTTGACCCATAAGGGCATTTTCATAATTCGTAATCGTACCTACAAAGGGTAATTCAGAATTTACCCTCTAAGGGTATAATGGTAATTTCGCAACCTAAGCTTAATTACTAATTTGGGGCATAAAAACGAAACTGTCCAACTGCATCACACTGACTAAATTGGCCATAAGTCGAGTTAGAAAACTCCAAATCTAAATCCGTAAATTTTCCTTGAAACTATACTCGTATATCTTTCTAATATAAGTTTTTCAGAATTTTTACCTTAACCATTTAGTACAGTTTATTCCTTAAAATTTCCCTTGTTTCACTGTCCAATGATTCTGACCTCTCTTACCTTAATCTCAAATATCTTACTGTACGATTTTCATCTACTGCTCCCACTTATTTTTTTTGAAAATAGATTCACTAAGGAATCCATACATATCAATTATAACTCTTAATTCACTTTGTACAATTTTATATGATTTTTCCAAAACAGAACAGAATACCCCGAAGTCATTCAAAACCAGTCTCACTAAAATTAACATATCTCAGAATCTAATATTCCTTTTCCTTCTCGTTTCTTCCATATTAAAACTAACACAGTAAGCTTTAATCTGATATATTATTCACTTTGTAATTCCTTTTATCCAATTTTTCATGATTTTTCAAATACAAGATACTGTTTCTGACCGAAACTATTTTATTACAAAATATGATTACCACTACGAATATCGCACTCTCGAGTGATCACGAATGCGGTTATCGGTTTTATTCGGTATTTCTACTGAATCACAGAATATTTCATGTAAACTTTCAAAGAGATGTGAGACTTACTCACCATTTCAAACATATATTCGGAAGGGTACGGATTACACACCTTATTCGAATCCGTAACACGAAATTCTCCATGACACCTAAAGATACAATCGATCAACAATTAATCCCAAAACTGAATTTACCACTTCAACCAATTATTTTGATTGATTAACAATCTATCACTTACCAACAATCCGAGTCTCTTATTACGAGGGATAGGTGTTCGATTGGCCCTCCGATAAAGTACTTCGAGTCCTTAATAGTGATTAACACAAAAACAATATTAGCCACACCTTATTCGGCTTGAGGAGGAATCACCACAATACACCCCCTTCACCTATATACGGCTTGGAAGAAAAAGAAAATGAAATGAAAAGAGGAAAATATGATTACTTACCGATTTGATTAAGAAGAGATTGGATGGAAGAAGAGTGCCTTGTAATTTCGGAAATCAAAAGGGGAATAAATAATAGATGAAAATCTTGATCAAACAAAAGAGCAAGAAAATGCACAATTGTGCTAGGGGAATTCGGCCAAAGTAAAAAGAAGGAAGAAACTATGGTCACCAAGGCTTGTAATTTCGGCACAAAGCAAAGGAAAAGAAAAGAATTTGAGAGGAAAAACAATGCACTATTGTGCTACTATGATTTGGCAAGGAGGGTTGCAAAATTGAGAGAAATGGCACAAAGTTGTCAAAAGGATTTTTGGCCAAAACAAAGCTAAGACTTTACCAAATGCCAAATAAAATTTCAGCCACCTAATTACTCCAAAAAAACCATCCACATGCATCCCCCCTTAGGATAAGATTTGGCCACTCATACTTTCCAAAACACCTCCCCCGATATTAGCCTCTTGTCCCCCTTTCTTTCCTATTCCTCTTGATTCCTTTCCCAAACTTTAACCTTGCCATATTCTTTTAGCCACCTTACCAAAATAATAAAGTCCACACTTACCAAAAATACTTCTTGGCCGACACATAAGGAAGGAAAGCAAAATAATAGTCAAATTTGCAAACAATGGGATTTGAACCTCTTCCTCAAGGTACATCACTTAATGCCATAACCTCTTTACCATAAGCTCCTTTATGCTAACAAATTACTCATCTAATTCCATAAGCCTTGAAGCCACTTACTATCTCTCCTTAATAGGCTAAATCACAAAATTTTACTAAGGCCCAACTCAAACCGAATTTCATAGAAGCCTCGTAACCTTCCAAATTCACTTAACTAATAAGTCCAATTTGCAATATTGTCATTCTCTTGTTCTCAAAATTTTAAACATTCTACGCCATTGGGCCCAATCCTACTAGGCCCAATTTTAGGATGTTACAATTCTACCTTCCTTAAAGAAATTTCGTCCTCGAAATTTCCAATCAACTACTAAGCGACGCTCAGATCACATCACTAAGCTTTCACAAGACTCGCTCTTAAAAAAACCACAATGTACTTTTAACTTAATCTTAAATCCTTTTACACAACCAAACATCTAACCACAGAGCAAACCGTTATATACCACTTATACCAAAAATTTTCTTACATTCTATCATCACTTCCAACCATAAGCGACTTGATGGTGATGTAACAATCCTGAGCCTTATGCTCCTTAGACTCGCATCTCCAGCATGCTCCTAACCTCCTCTAGCATTCTCCCGGATGACGCCTTCTGCAATAATCGCAAATCGGAAAGTTTGGACGTGCCTTGACACGCTTCACAGAACGAGACTGTGACCCTAAAGAACCACGATCTATTTTCTTCTTATAATCCATGCACTCAACTCAAAGTGCCTCACTGATTCCTTTAACCTCCTCCAATACTTTCTTAACTATCTGAGTCAGCTCATCAACCTTAAATCGGGCACGAGATCCCGTCTCACCATCTGGCGATGCCAATGTCTCCCTTCGGGCACATGCCTTGGTGCCAAAGATCTAGCCCTAGCACCTCGGCCTCTACCACGCCCACGCTCTCAGCGTCCGCATCTTCTAGTGCTCATGTTCACTAAGTCGATATAATCGATTAAGAGTTTTATGAATCATTATGCTATTTCAGGTGTTTATTAAACAATATTTTATGGAGTATAAGAGTAGAAGTTGTTTTCAAAACGCATCCTAAAGTCTCAATCTCTATAGTTTCAATATATAAAACTAAAAGTTCTAGAGTGTTCCTATAGTCATGTCACAATAATCATAAAACGAAAACAAATACTTACTTGACTTGGTGTCGGATACCCGTGGTGCCATACTTCCTTTCAAACGTGTACTATAATTTAAAATTCAAAACAATTTCGGAAACGTTTATGAACCCAAACCACAGCCGAGTTTTCAAATTGGGCTCTGATACCATAAAATGTAACACCCCAAACCGGCCTAGAAGTTAGGCCCGAATCTAGCGTGCCACATGGAATTCAAAACCATCTTTGCAATTATTAACAACTTGTTTGAGAATCACAGCCTCTTTGTTAAAACCCAATACAACTAAAGCAATTCTGTCTACGTGAAAGCATAATTATCTTTAATAAACCTCTTCGGTTGCGAAAGCATATTTGAAATAAACGATTTGCAAAAACTAGAGTTGTAACAATATTTTTGAAAACATTTCAGAAACGTAAATAAAATACGAATAATTTGATAAATCACAAATCAAGGAATTGAACTTTAAATCCATGACTTTTGAAAATATCGTTAATAAATTGAAAGAAAATTTGAGTTAAATCATATTTGTAAAAGTTTATCTTGAAATCCATTTATTAATCAATTTCGGAAAAACTTTTATTTTCGTTCTTAGAAAATCCTCGTTTAAAACAATTTAAGCAAAATAATAAGTAAACCAACCATAAATCAAATAATAAAATAGTTCGAGGCCTTATTACAACTTAAACCAAAATAATAAAATAACGGAATAGAAATTTAAAATTCAAAACACTATTTCAAGAATGGCCTCCACCAAGTCATCCATGGCCCAAGTCCACCTCACGGAGCATTACCTCATGTGGTTAAGAGAAAGGGGTGAGTTACAAGAACTCGATGTATAATCCCCTTACCATCATCCACTGGGTCGGAACACACATAGCAATATTTTGGGCCTAAGCTCAATTACAATTATAACATGTATATAATATGCATGTGATATGCAATTCCCAAACCAAGCCTAATTTCCATCCGCTACACACCCCCGTACCAACCATCACACCTGTGGGGATCAAGTCAACCCACCCCGCCAACACACCAGTCGTAGGCATTAAGCCATTTTATATTTGTGGCAAAGACACCGAACTAGTGGCAATATGCCATTTGATTATTTGTGGCAGAGCCACCGAACTAGAGGCAATAAGCCATATTTGTGGCAGAGCCACCGAACTAGAGGCAATAAGCCATTTGATTATTTGTGGCAGAGCCACCGAACTAGAGGCAATAAGCCATATTTGTGGCAGAGCCACCGAACTAGAGGCAATAAGCCATTTAATTATTTGTGGCGAGCCACCGAACTAGATTTTGGCAACAGCCTTTCTTCTCTTCATCATTTTCCCAACCCATGCAAACATGTATGCATAACAATTTATATCCATATGATAATTTTAGCAAAAGGCCCAATTTACAAGAGAATCAATATTTCAAGTTTTTAATTAAGGCCCATAACACAAAATAACATTTAGCCCATTTAGAACTTTAGCAACTTAGGCCCAATTAATGATCTAGCATATTTTCGGCCCGTTTAACGATCTAGCAGAGATTTCGGCCCATTTATTTATCTAGCAGAGATTTCGGCCCATTTAACTATTTTTCAGGGTTTTCGGCCCATTTAACAATTTATCAGGGTTTTCGGCCCATTTAACAATCTAGCAAAATTTTGGCCCATTAATCGATCTAGAAAATTTGCCCCATTATTCACATGAGGCCCATATAGCAACATATTTCAATTTGACCCATAAAGGGTATTTTCGTAATTTAGTCCATAGGGACATTTTCATAATTCGGCCCATTAGGGGCATTTTCGTAACTTGACCCGTAAGGGCATTTTCATAATTCGGTAATCGTACCTACAAAGGGTAATTCAGTGGGTAATTCAGTAATTTACCCTCTAAGGGTATAATGGTAATTTCGCAACCTAAGCTTAATCACTAATTTGGGGCATAAAAACGAAACTGTCCAACTGCATCACACTGACTAAATTGGCCATAACTCGAGTTAGAAAACTCGAAATCTAAATCCGGAAATTTTCCTTGAAACTAGACTCGTATATCTTTCTACTATAAATTTTCCAGAATTTTTACCTTAACCATTTAGTACAGTTTATTCCTTAAAATTTCCCTTGTTTCACTGTCCAATGATTCTGACCTCTCTTACCTTAATCTCAAATATCTTACTGTACGATTTTCATCTACTGCTCCCACTTATTTCTTTTGAAAATAGATTCACTAAGGAATCCATACATATCAATTATAACTCTTAATTCACTTTGTACAATTTTATATGATTTTTCCAAAACAGAGCAGAATACCCCGAAGTCATTCAAAACCAGTCTCACTAAAATTAACATATCTCAGAATCTAATATTCCTTTTCCTTCTCCGTTTCTTCCATATTAAAATTAACACAGTAAGCTTTAATCTGATATCTTATTCACTTTGTAATTCCTTTTATCCAATTTTTCATGATTTTTCAAATACAAGATACTGTTTCTGACCGAAACTGTTTTATTACAAAATACGATTACCACTACGAATATACGCACTCTCGAGTGATCACGAATGCCGGTTATCGGTTTTATTCGGTATTTCTACCGAATCATAGAATATTTCACGTAAACTTTCAAATAGATGTGAGACTTACTCACCATTTCAAACATATATTTGGAAGGGTACGGGATTACACACCTTATTCGGAATCCGTAACACGAAATTCTCCGTGGCACCTAAAGATACAATCGATCAACAATTAATCCTAAAACTGAATTTACCACTTCAACCAATTATTTTGATTGATTAACAATCTATCACTTACCAACAATCCGAGTCTCTTATTACGAGGGATAGGTGTTCGATTGGCCCTCCGATAAAGTAATTCGAGTCCTTAAAAGTGATTAACACAAAAACAATGTTAGCCACACCTTATTCGGCTTGAGGAGGAATCACCACAATACACCCCCTTCACCTATATACGGCTTGGAAGAAAAGAAAATGAAATGAAAAGAGGAAAATACGATTACTTACCGATTTGATTAAGAAGAGATTGGATGGAAGAAGAGTGCCTTGTAATTTTGAAATCAAAAGGGAATAAATAATAGATGAAAATCTTGATCAAACAAAAGAGCAAGAAAATGCACAATTGTGCTAGGGAATTCGCCAAAGTAAAAAGAAGGAAGAAACTATGGTCACCAAGGCTTGTAATTTCGCACAAAGCAAAGGAAAAGAAAAGAATTTGAGAGGAAAAACAATGCACTATTGTGCTACTATGATTTGGCAAGGAGGGTTGCAAAATTGAGAGAAATGGCACAAAGTTGTCAAAAGGATTTTGGCCAAAACAAAGCTAAGACTTTACCTAATGCCAAATAAAATTTCAGCCACCTAATTACTCCAAAAACCATCCACATGCATCCCCCTTAGGATAAGATTTGGCCACTCATACTTTCCAAAACACCTCCCCGATATTAGCCTCTTGTCCCTTTTCTTTCCTATTCCTCTTGATTCCTTTCCCAAACTTTAACCTTGCCATATTCTTTTAGCCACCTTACCAAAATAATAAAGTCCACACTTACCAAAAATACTTCTTGGCCGACACATAAGGAAGGAAAGCAAAAATAATAGTCAAATTTGCAAACAATAGGATTTGAACCTCTTCCCTCAAGGTACATCACTTAATGCCATAACATCTTTACCATAAGCTCCTTTATGCTAACAAATTACTCATCTAATTCCATAAGCCTTGAAGCCACTTACTATCTCTCCTTAATAGGCTAAATCACAAAATTTTACTAAGGCCCAACTCGAAACCGGAATTTCATAGAAGCCTCGTAACCTTCCAAATTCACTTAACTAATAAGTCCAATTTGCAATATTGTCATTCTCTTGTTCTCAAAATTTTAAACATTCCTATGCCATTGGGCCCAATCCTACTAGGCCCAATTTTAGGATGTTACAAACCCCTAGTGAACCCCTTTGATCCTAACAACCCTTTTATTGATTCACCCACTAATATTAACCTAAAACCCATCTTGTATTTGTTATCACCATTTCTCTTAACTACCCTTCTATCGAGACTTGATTTGATCAGTTGCCTAATTATTTTATTTCAATAGTTGAATTCATCTTATATTATGTACTTACTTGATTTGTTCTTAAAAAAAATTGAAGTATATTCATTATTAGTCCTATAATTAAGTGAGCTTATACGTTTAAATTCCACATCTTGAAGAAAAAGCTCGTATTATTAATATTACAAGTTTTCAATTAATATAATTATTTAGGATTAGTTTATTTTTCTAGTTAGGTGAATTATCAAGTCAATCTCGATTTTAACCATCTAATTCAGCCTTTATGTACACCTTTAACCTAAGCCCCGTTACAACCCTTTAAAGGCCTTTTGATTTGTGTATCATGTCATTTTATAGTGATGGAGATTTGATTTTTAGGCAAGACTAATGGATTAACTTTTCATATTTGACTGTTGAGTGCTTTATTTTGAACCTTAAACACCTTCAGTGATTTGAGTGAATCTTTACTGAGGATGTCAACTCTTTTCATGTAACATCCTAAAAATGTGAGTATCGATAGGTTGCATGTTTTTGGTGTTTAGCTTGTGAATGATTTTATTTGTGTGTTTAATATAGTCTTGAGAAGGCTCGGGTTTATTCGGAGTTAGAATAAATTTTAGTAAAGAGTATTTTACTGTATAGGAATCAGGTGACTTTGAAGTTTAAGTTAATTAAAGTGATAAAGGATAGCATGAGTTGAGCTATTGGTGAAGGGGATATGCGCTACATGTATGGTCTTGAGGGGAGAGGTTCGAATCTCCTAGCATGCAAATTGTGCGCATTTATTTTTGCTCTTTCCTAGCAAGTGTCGGCCAAGCTTCATTCATGGATGAGATGGACTAAATTTTTTTTATGGAAAGATGGCTAAAGGTTATGGTAAACATGAATTAAGGGGTTGGATTTGCTTGATTTTAGGGATTGTTTTTTTTTAAGCATTTGGAAAGTGGAGGAATACAAGGCATGATACAAGAATGATGATTTGCAAACTTTTACATGGCCATTTTGACCATGTATGTAACACTCCAAACCAGGTCTATGCGTCAAGACGAGATTTGGTTTGTCACACAAATCGAACATTCTTTTAATCTATCTAATGGTTTAGGTGAATCGGTATTACAAAACTTTTTGAAAATAAAGTTTAATAAAAACTAAAAGAATAATTTTAATTCGATGAATTTGAGAAACATTAGTTGAAATCTTATCATTTAGTATTTAATTATCAAAAAGTTAAAGTAGTTTTTTTTTAAAGAGTTAAGAAGGATTTGAAAATAAGGATAGATAAAGAATCTCATATGTTTGAAAACCCAAAGTATTTTAAGGAAACATTTTAGGATTAATATAAACCCATATTAAATATCAAAGCAAAATTTAAATCCATCCACACATAAAATCCATAACATATTAATAGAGGCCTTATTACATCATATCCAAAATAGTAATTTAAAGAAAGTACTTAATAAAAGTTCAAGGTTTATAAACCCATGTTTGCAGTATGGCCTCCACGAAGTCAACCTCGGCCCAAGTCCACGTCAATTTCCATTACCTGAGATGGAAAATTGAAGGGAGTGAGTTACTCAGAACTCAGTGTATAACTCACTTACTATATCCATTGGGCCAGATCATCAAGTCATTATTTTGGGCTTGAGCCCAATAGCAGATTTAGCAATATAATAAATGAGATGCATGCAAAATGAAATTTCCTACCCAAACCTAATTTCCATCCACTACACACCACCCGTACCAACCATCACACCTGTGGGGATCAAGTCTACCCACCCCGCCAACACACCAATCATAGGCATAAAGCCATTTTTAATAATGTTGTGGTGAACCACCAAACTAGATTGTGATAAAGTCACTGAACTAGAGGCATTAAGCCATTAAAATATTTGTGGCAGAGCCACCAAACTAGAGGCAATAAGCCATTTAAAATATGTGTGGCAGAGCCACCGAACTAGAGGCAATAAGCCATTTAAAATATGTGTGGCAGAGCCACGGAACTAGATTTTGGCAACAGGCCTTTCTTCTCTTCATCATTTTCCCAACCCATGCAAACATGTATGCATAACAATCTATATCCATATGATAATTTTAGTAAAAAGCCCAATTTACAAGTGAAACAATATTTCAAGTTTTTATTAAAGCCCATAACACAAAATAACATATAGCCCATTTAGCAATCTAGCAACTTAGGCTCATTTAACGATCTAGCATATTTTTCGGCCCATTTAACGATCTAGTATATTTTTTGGCCCATTTAATGATCTAGCATATTTTCGGCCCATTTAATGATCTAGCATATTTTCGGCCCATTTAACACATGAGACATAAAATTTACAATTTACCAACTAACTCATTGAGGGTGTTTTCGTAAATTTCACAACTTTAACCGTTTTCATGTATTTTCACAAAAATACTAATTATTACGTATTTTTTTTGATTTTGTCATCTTTACGATTTTTCTCAATACTTACTGTTTAACATCTAATCCGAGGTAAGTGTGAAGTTACACACCTTGTTATTGTGAGTACTAGACTTTCCCACTCGTCAGTACCTAAACGTAACACGATAATTAGAATACGATCATATTTTAAAACTACACTATTGATAAATAATCTAAATCTTTACCCTCAGGATTTCGAACCACTTCTATTTTTGGTTTCTCCTAGATTGTTGGTTCGTTGCCCGATGAGAATCCACGAATGAATAAAGGTTCGGGAGTACGAATGACTTCAAACAACTGGTTCTCCTCGGATGAGAGTCCACAACCCGGTGGAAAATCCCAAATTCACAAATTTCTTCGTTTATACTTAGGGGGAATAGCGGAACCACCCCTCTTTTGAAAACTATGCACTACCCTTTTCTGCCCTATCTTGAATGTCTCTAATGACATAAGATCATTAGTCCGACTAATAATTATCGAAATATGGCTAACGATTTAAAAATATTTGAGATTGGCTTACCATAATTATCCTCGTTCCACGAAGAAACGATCGAGTGATTACGTCCCTATAACGAAATCGATTAAATAACTAACTATACCAAAATGACGAATAATATGAGAATCCTTGAATAAACTCCTTACCTGAACTCTTAAAATCGATTCCAACGATCCACAATACTCTAGAACACTTTGAGTTTCTGCCCTCCAAAAATCTCACTATTGTCCACGGTTGAAAAGAATTGAGTAAGAAGAATACTTATGACTAAAGGAGAATTCGGTTATGACCAATGTAACACCCTGAATTAGGGGTTATTTGTAATTTAAATATTTCCCCATGTGTGTGCTTGAAGAATTAAATTCTAGGATTATTTGGCATGTTTTAGGGTCTAAAAAAATAACCCCGAACTAGATCGAAATTAGAATTAAAAATTTTCTTTTTAAGGATGTAAAAGAAGGGAGCTATGACATAGGGGTTAAGTAAAAATTAGGGAGAAGCATGACATGAAAAATGGCTTGGAAAAGTGGCTTCCATGCACTACTTAGGTGCTACAAAGGGTGTGTCTAAGGGTTTGCAAAGGGGGTCTTGGGTTCGATTCATGGGAGATACAAGGGGGAATGTTTTTTTTATTTTGGGCTTTTGGGACGTTAAAAGAAAGGGCAGGTTGGGAGGCCTTAAAAGATTTTTGGTGTTGGATTTGGACATGGAAGTTGGGCTAGCTAAGTGGCTACCGTGCGCCACTTAGGAGTGGAGGTGAAGATGGGCGCAGGTTCGAGCTGCTGGAAAAGCGTTTTGCATTTTAATTTTTGGGGTAATCGGCCTAGGGAGGTCTTATAAATAAATGAGGAGGCTTTATGACATGAAAGTCGGATTGGGTGGAGTGGCTTGGGGCACCACTTAAAGGGCTTTGGTTTAAGGTTTCGAGTTCGAGACATACAGGACACAAGGAGCATTTTATTTTGGGCTTTTTGTGTTAAAGGAAAGAGGGCTAAGAAGAAGGCTTATAATTAAATGGTGAGGTTATTTGACATGAAAGTCAAATGGGAAAGATGGCAAGGGGCGTTGTAGGGGGCTACTTTAGTGAGGGCGTGGGTTCGATCCAAAGAAACTGCATTGGCATTTTTATTTTTTTTGGAAGGCCGGCGTGTATGGGAGAGGGGAGTGATGGCATGGTTGTGGACTCTTGAATTGATAAAGATAAGGCTTATTTTTTTTGTACTTATTCGGCTGGAAGGGAGTAGTATTAGTAGTTTATTTCTTTTAAATTGTTTGATGAGGGGATTAGGAGATTAAAAGTAAGATAAAGCTAGATTTATTTGTGATAATTCAAGGCTGGAAATTATCACAAAATGAAAGGTGTTGGCCGAATATGGGACTCCTTGGGAGGCCATCCATATTCGGTTTTAGGCAGCAAAAAAGTGCCAAAAGTTCAACCAAAATTTTTTCTTTCTTCTCCAAGTCATTGCCATCAATTCTCCCTTGATTATTAGCCAAAATTTTTCAAAAATTTTCCAGCTTCTCTTGCTTCTTTTAGCCGAATCTACCCCCTCTTTTGAGAGAAAATTTCCAGCCCTTCCATCTTTCCTTGGCCGAATCTCCCTTGAGGAAAAGGGTGTTGTTTTCGATTCCTTTCTCTTCTAAAAGGTAGCCGAACCCCCCTCACAATAATAAGAGGTGCTGACTTGTGGTGCTAAGGGCCAACATAATCATTAAGGTAAGGGATAATCACCTCTTTTAGGTACAAGGTTATGGCCGAATGGCCTATGATTCTTACTAATATGATCAAATCAATTGTAGGGAGGCCATAGTCGATTTAAGGGAGCTTTCGGGATTTGTTCTCCTAAGGTAAAGAGGTAAGTGACATTCGGCCATAGGCCTTGATTATGAGTGTTTGTGCAAGTCAATCTTTAACATGTGTTTTGGTAGGGATCTTGAAGACTTAAGTGATATTTCGGGATTTCGGTAAGCGGGGTAAGTGAATAAGTCACAGTCGGCCAAGGACCATATTTGGATTAAAGGTGCGATTAAGTCCTTTGCGATTACTAATTTGGCCGAATAGGCCTATGGTACTAATTTTGGTGGTTGGCCGAATTTAGGTCAAGGGATAAAGCACTAAAGATTGAAACTTTGGGATCTAGGAATTCGGTAGAAACAGGTGTGTAAGAACTCACTACACACTTTATTAATTTACATGATTATTGTTGTTGTTATTCACCTTTTTGGTAGTGTTTTGCTTATGGCTAAGCATAGAATCCGGGTAAGTCCCCTAATTTGTGATTTTTGATATATGATTTGCATGCCATCACATGATGTTAAATGCTATGACATGATACATGATAATTGATATATAAGCATGTGATGGTGGGATTGATGAGAGGAGGGGGATGATTTTATGGACTGTCGTCAGTGGTTTTGACCACAAGATGGGTTGGCCCCATCAGATTATTTGTGACCTATGGTCATCAGTGGTTTTGACCACACCGATTGATATTTTACGACTAAGTCCCGGTGGTTTGGTACCACCAAATGGTTTTGACCACATTATGATATTTTGTGACCTATGGTCATCAGTGGTTTTGACCACACGATGGGTTGGCCCCATCATTTAATTTGTGACACTAGTCACCAGTGGTTTTGACCACCAGTGGTTTTGACCACACGTGGTAGTTAAGGAGTATGGATGGTTAGGTTGGGTTGCATGTGCATGTTTATTAATAAATTGTGTATGAGATGTATTTTTTGGGTGGGGAATTTACACACTGAGTCTTGGTGACTCACCCCTTCCCTTAACATTTTGCAGATGAGTAGATTGCGGAGATGGAGCCAGAGAGGACTCGAGGCGGCCATGCTTATCGTTGGTTTTGATTTAATTAGCTATTGTTAAATTTATTTATTTTTTTCTAAGTCTTATTTTTGGGATTGTAATAAGGCCGCTCTTTATTATTATTTGGATGTTTTAAATAGTTGTTTAATTACTCATACTATATATTACAAAAAGAATTTATAAATGTTAAGTGAACCGGTTAAAAATAACTTTTCCAACTAAGTAACTACTACGAGTTTTTAAAGATGTTACCATCGGGTAACAAACTACACCAAGTTAATTATAACCCTGATTTACCAAATGTTACATGGTCAAATGTCTTCAAAAGGGTTTATCAACCCAACTGTATTTATAAAAATCCCAACTAAGTTTTCAAACACCATTTTCATACCTTAGCCAGAATTTTATCAAGTTCTCACCAAATCTTCAATATGATTCAAATTATTTACTCCGTGACATACCAGATCCGGTCAGGACTCATGGGCCGAGTTTGGGGTGTTACATTTTTGGTATCGAGCCCTGGCTCAAAACTCTATGTGGGGCCCAAGGCCCAAAATGTTTTGTTTTTGTTAGTAGGCCTTATTATGATGTTTTGAGAAACTGCTTTGGCTTGAACAAAGATGGCATGTAGTCTCGTGCACCTATCCGCCTGTAAGTAATTCTATCCATTTTTGTGAATATTTGATGAGGGGTAGAAGTGTAAATAAGGGAACGTAGAATACTAGAGTAGAAACTGTTGAACCCTAGGGCTAGCATACCTCAACTATGCATAAGATTTAATAATTACCTAAACCAACCCTGTGAGTTGTCACTGAGCGAGGAATGTGGCAATCGTTATATGCATGTCTAGGATTGGATTCGGTGGGGCCTGGTATTTAAGCAGTCCTCGTGACTCACCTCCTACTCACTTGAATCCTACTTGGTGCGTAGTAACGATTCATCTTAGCTAAGACGACACACTCACAGGCTAAACTCAATAACTAAAACCCGAAAGGGACTAGCCGTTTTGTTTTTGAAGAAATTAAAATCTTGTTTTTTAAAAAAAATGACCAAAATACCCCTCAGTTTGAAAAATGACCAAAATACCATTGGCTTGTAAACTATCAAAATACCCTCCATATGAAAAAATTTCAAAAAGAAATTTCCAAAAGATCCTCCTTTGTGAAATCACTTAGAACCCAATTTTGGAAATCATTTTGTGAAAATACCACGATTATGTGAAATTACTAAAATACCCTTAGGGATAAAATTACTAAAACGCTCTTGATTTATGATATTTCCAAAATACCCACGGTTTAAATAAAAAATTTCATCACATAAAAAGTACCCAAAAACCTTAAATTTTAAAACGTCATGATTTTAGAAAATTACAAAATTGCCCCTAACCTACAAAATTACCGAATATTCTCGATTTTCAAAATTTTGCAAACATCATTATCTTAGGAAATGTAATTCTCAAAAAGGAACCATCAAAGTTTTACAACTTTTGAAATATCCCTGAATTCTTAAAAATTTTACAAATTCACCCCGCTTTGTGAAAAATTACCGAAATACCCCTGAGGTCCAAAATTACCGAAATACCCCGGATTTCAAAATTTTTCCAAATATCCCAAGAATTTAAGAGTTTCAAAATGTTTTTGACAAAATCATCCGAAAATTTTTATTGTTGAAAAAAAATTATTACAAAAATACCCCTGTAGGACAAATTACGAAAATACCCCCGGGTAGTGGAAAAACGATCACCATGAAAACTACAACGTCTCTTTGGATGAATGAATGGAAAATTGTGTGCATGTATGATTACGAAAGAACCACTCCTAAACTCTTATCATAAAATTTCTTCGCGGATAATCTAGTGAAACAAGTACTAATACATAAAATATTTAAACAGATAAGCGCAATCGTTAGAATGAGTTCAAGAGGTCGTGGACGTCTGCCCCGTGGCCGTGGTAGGGGTAGGATGACCCTGTCTCGAACCAGCAAGGTCTGGTCACGGTCTGGAAATGAGATGCTTGGATCGCCGACGCAAAAAAAGCGAGTTCCAGGATCGACGGTGGTAATGATGTCGTGTCTCAAGTCAGACATGTGTTTTGGAACAAAGTTGTCGAGGCAAAGGCGGTGCGTAAGCCCGTGAATCTGTGGTGGAACGACTCTGCTAACAGAGTTGAGGTGTTTAGAGGAGTTTTGAGTGGCACCCAAAGGTGCGGCGGAGTACTGGTTGGAAGCAACAGAAAGAATCATGGATGACTTAGATTTTACGGCTGAGGAGAAGTTGAAGGGCATAATATCTTTGCTTCGAGATGAGCCATATCAGTGGTGGCTCACTGTAAGGGATGGAACGGTGGCAGAAAATCTTACTTGGGAATTCTTCAGGGATGCCTACCAGAAGAAGTATATCGGAACCAGCTATGTGGATGCACAGCGGAAGGCTTTCTTGAACCTGGTTCAAGGCAATAAGTCAGTGGCAGAGTATGAGGCCGAGTTCCTCCGATTGAGTAGATATGTTCGTGGTATTGTGGGTACCGAGCATGAGCACTATGTCAGATTTGAAGATGGCCTGAGAGATGAGCTGAGAATGATGATAGCTCCACAACAGAATGGGAGTTTCTTTGCCTTAGTGGAGAAATCAAGGTTGTCAAGGGTAAGACAATCGGTTAGATTTAAATCAAGATGGAAATGGGAATAAAAGGAGCTCAGAACCTTCAAGGTTCTCGGGCAATGACCAGAAGAGGACGAGGTTTGGTGGGTCAGATCAAGCTGCTAGGCCGGCTGCTACTGCTGCTAATCTTCAATGGCCGCCACGGTGTGCTCGGTGTGGCAAGTCTCACACTGGGAATGTTGAATGGTAATCGGGATGCTTCAAGTGTGGGTCCTTAGAGCATCGAGTTAGAGACTATCCAAAAAGGAAGCTAGACTAAGATCAAGGTCGATCGTTACCTGAACAGAGGGATAACCAATGACCACAGAGGGGTCGAGATGCGCTTAGGGGTAATAAAATAGTAACAAAGCGTGGGTGAGGTGTCAAGGTGCAGAGGCGAGGCAACCAAGGTTGGTTTATGCGGTTGGTCGTCACGAGGAGGAAGACGTGCAGATGTGACAACTGTATGTTCCTTATTTCCGAATACCCTTAATTGCTTGATTATTGTAGAGTTTTCTTGTTTTACTAGGAAGTGCTCAAACCTTGGTTGTGAACTTAGAGATTGTGCCTAGGAAGTAAGATAGTTTTATTAAGATCGAGAGTGCAAAGATAAGCGTAGTACTGGTGAGTTAAGATGTATGACTATTCGTTAGTAAGTAATTTTGAGGATGAAATTATTTTAAGGGGTAGAATCGTAACACCCTGAATTAGGGGTTATTTGTAATTTAAATATTTTCCCATGTGTGTGCTTGAAGAATTAAATTCTAGGATTATTTGGCATGTTTTAGGGTCTAAAAAAATAACCCCGAACTAGGTCAGAATTAGAATTAAAAATCTTCTTTTTAAGGATGTAAAAGAAGGGAGCTAGGACATAGGGGTTAAGTAAAAATTAGGGAGAAGCATGACATGAAAAATGGCTTGGAAAAGTGGCTTCCATGCGCCACTTAGGTGCTACAAAGGGTGCGTCTAAGGGCTTGCAAAGGGGGTCTTGGGTTCGATTCATAGGAGATACAAGGGGGGAATGTTTTTTTATTTTGGGCTTTTGGGACGTTAAAAGAAAGGGCAGGTTGAGAGGCCTTAAAAGATTTTTGGTGTTGGATTTGGACATGGAAGTTGGGCTAGCTAAGTGGCTACCGTATCGCCACTTAGGAGTAGAGGTGAAGATGGCAAGAGTTCGAGTCTTTGGAGCGCTTTGCATTTCAATTTTGGGGTAATCGGCCTAGGAGGTCTTATAAATAAATGAGGAGGCTTTATCATATGAAAGTCGGATTGGGTGGAGTGGCTTGGGGCGCCACTTAAAGGGATTTGGTTTAAGGTCTTGGGTTCGAGACATACAGAACGCAAGGAGCATTTTATTTTGGGCTTTTTGTGTTAAAGGAAAGAGGGCCAAGAAGAAGGCTTATAATTAAATGGTGAGGTTATTTGACATGAAAGTCAAATGGGAAAGATGGCAAGGGGCGTTATAGGGGGCTGCTTTAGTGAGGGCGTGGGTTCGATCCAAAGAAACTGCATTGGCATTTTTATTTTTTTTGGAAGGCCGGTGTGTATGGGAGAGGGGAGTGATGGCATGGTTGTGGACTCTTGAATTGATAAAGATAAGGCTTATTTTTTTTGCATTTATTCGGCTGGAAGGGAGTAGTATTAGTAGTTTATTTCTTTTAAATTGTTTGATCAGGGGATTAGGAGATTAAAAGTAAGATAAAGCTAGATTTATTTGTGATAATTCAAGGCTGGAAATTATCACAAAATGGAAGGTGTTGGCCGAATATGGGACTCCTTGGGAGGCCATCCATATTCGGTTTTAGGCAGCAAAGAAGTGCCAAAAGTTCAACAAAAATTCTTTTCTTTCTTCTCCAAGCTGCTACTGCCGAATTCTCCCTTGATTATTAGCCAAAATTTTTCAAAAATTTTCCAGCTTCTCTTGCTTCTTTTAGCCGAATCTACCCCCTCTTTTGAGAGAAAATTTCCAGCCCTTCCATCTTGCCTTGGCCGAATCTCCCTTGAGGAAAAGGGTGCTGTTTTCGATTCCTTTCTCTTCTAAAAGGTAGCCGAATCCCCTCACAATAATAAGAGGTGCTGACTTGTGGTGCTAAGGGCCGACATAATCATTAAGGTAAGGGATAATCACCTCTTTTAGGTACAAGGTTATGGCCGAATGGCCTATGATTCTTACTAATATGATCAAATCAATTGTAGGGAGGCCATAGTCGATTTAAGGGAGCTTTCGGGATTTATTCTCCTAAGGTAAAGAGGTAAGTGACATTCGGCCATAGGCCTTGATTATAAGTGTTTGTGCAAGTCGATTTTTAACATGTGTTTTGGTAGGGATCTTGAAGACTCAAGTGATATTTTGGGATTTCGGTAAGTGGGGTAAGTGAATAGGTCACAGTCGGCCAAGGGCCATATTTGGATTAAAGGTGCGATTAAGTCCTTTAGGATTACTAATTTGGCCGAATAGGCCTATGGTACTAATTTTGGTGGTTGGCCGAATTTAGGTCAAGGGATAAAGCACTAAAGATTGAAACTTCGGGATCTAGGAATTCGATAGAAACAGGTGTGTAAGAACTCACTACACATTTTATTAATTTACATGATTATTGTTGTTGTTATTCACCTTTTTGGTAGTGTTTTGCTTATGGCTAAGCATGGAATCCGGGTAAGTCCCCTAATTTGAGATTTTTGATATAAGATTTGCATGCCATCACATGATGTTAAATGCTATGACATGATACATGATAATTGATATATAAGCATGTGATGGTGGGATTGATGAGAGGAGGGGGATGATTTTATTGACTGTCGTCAGTGGTTTTGACCACAAGATGGGTTGGCCCCATCAGATTATTTGTGACCTATGGCCATCAGTGGTTTTGACCACACCGATTGATATTTTGCGACTAAGTCCCAGTGGTTTGGTACCACCAGTGGTTTTGACCACATTATGATATTTTGTGACCTATGGTCATCAGTGGTTTTGACCACACGATGGGTTGGCCCCATCATTTAATTTGTGACACTAGTCACCAGTGGTTTTGACCACCAGTGGTTTTGACCACACGGGATAGTTAAGGAGTATGGATGGTTAGGTTGGGTTGCATGTGCATGCTTATTAATAAATTGTGTATGAGATGTATTTTCCGGGTGGGGGATTTACACACTGAGTCTTGGTGACTCACCCATTCCCTTAACATTTTGCAGATGAGTAGATTATGGAGATGGAGCCGGAGAGGACGCGAGGCGGCCATGCTTATCGTTGGTTTTGATTTCATTAGCTATTGTTAAATTTATTTATTTATTTTCTAAGTCTTATATTTTGGGATTGTAATAAGGCCGCTCTTTATTATTATTTGGATGTTTTAAATAGTTGTTTAATTACTCATACTATATATTACAAAAAGAATTTATAAATGTTAAGTGAACCGGTTAAAAATAACTTTTCCAACTAAGTAACTACTACGAGTTTTTAAAGATGTTACCATCGGGTAACAAACTACACCAAATCAATTATAACCCTGATTTACCAAATGTTACCTGGTCAAATGTCTTCAAAAGGGTTTATCAACCCAACTGTATTTATAAAAAGCCCAACTAAGTTTTCAAACACCATTTTCATACCTTAGCCAGAATTTTATCAAGTTCTCACCAAATCTTCAATATGATTCAAATTATTTACTCCATGACATACCAGATCCGGTCAGGACTCATGGGCCGGGTTTGGGGTGTTACAATCAAACAAAGAAAATGAAAAAGATTTGGCACAAGAGTAAACTAACATTCGGCCATGAGAAAAAGTATTGAAAAGACTTTAGTTTAGAAGAAAGTAAAAGAATGGAAGATGGAAATGATATGATTCGATTTTCAAGAGAGAAAGAGAGAAATAAAAGAGAAGAAAAGAGAAAGAAAAGAGAAGAAAAAGAGAATTGAGTTTAGGAGAATTTTGCATTCGGCATTGTGAAGGAAAAAGAGAAAAAGAATGGCCTTCTTTCCTTTTGTGTGATGTTAGTTTCGGCACTAGGAAGAATGATGGCAAAGAAATGACCAAATGGTCAAAGAGAAAGGATGGTAAAAAGATGTTATAGTTTCCTCAAGGTTTAAGGTATAATCGGCTAGGAGAGAGCAAATTTTTGAAGAGAGTTTGATAGGCAAGCATCAAATGACCAAAAGGAAAGTGTTCATCCTACATCCAAGCCTACCAAACCAATCAACAAAACCGGCCACCCCCCTAACCCTTATGCCGTCCACATACATGGTCAAAAGGCCATTAGAAAGTTTCCAAAACATCAACCTCTTCTTAAGCCTTATCATCCTCCTTTTTCCTTAAGTTAGAGAAACATTATCCCCCAATTCAAGCCATTCTATCCCCTAACTCAAGCTTTCCATAACCCTTAGTCTTCTTACCAAAAAATAATTAATCCAACTCATTCTAATCTTATCCATAGCCGACACATGTTAGGATAAAGCAAAAATAAAAACTCCCAAATTGCAAAATAGGAGATTCGAACCTCTCCCCTCAAGTCCAACTTATGGCACCATCACCACTTTGCTAATTACTCATCTTATGCCATCTTTTAGTACTTAATTAACTTATGTTTCAAGGTCACCTAATTTCTTTACATTAAAGTACACTTTACTAATATTTATTCTAATTCCAAGTAAACCCGAGCTAACACTTAGCAACATAATGATACTCGAATATTTAGGATGTTACAATTCTACCCCCTTAAAGAAAATTTCATCCTCGAAATTTACCTGATTAAAAGAGGTGAGGATATTGTTGCCGAATTGCATCCTCAGGCTCCCACGTAGCTTCCTCCGCTCCGTGATTATGCCATAAAACTTTGACCAACGGCATGGTCTTCTTTCTTAGCACTTTTACATCTCGGTCTAAAATTTCCACTCATTTTTCCTCAAAAGACAAGTCTGATTTCAATTCCACCTCTTCTACCGATACTATATGAGATGGATCCGATCTATAGCGTCTCAGCATGGAAACATGGAAAACATTATGAATTTGACTCAACTCTGGAGGTAGTTCAATCTGATAAGCCACTGGACCAACACACTTCATCACACGATATGGCCCAATGAACCTAGGGCTCAACTTGCTCTTCTATCCAAATCTAAAAATTTTCTTCCAAGGTGAGACCTTCAGAAAGACCTGCTCTCCCTTAGCAAACTCGATATCCTTACGCTTCAGGTCTGCGTACGACTTCTATCTATCCGAAGCTTCCTTTAGCCGTGCTCGAATAACTTTTACTTTTTCTTTGGTTTCAGATAACAATTCAGGACCCAACATCTGCCGCTCGCCAAACTCAGTCCAACAAGTAGGAGTACGAAACCTATGGCCATACAATGCCTCGTAGGGTGTAATCTGAATGCTAGACCGATAGCTATTGTTATACGCGAATTCTGCCAATGGTAGAAAATTCTCCCAACTACCTCTGAAGTCGATCACACATCCCCTTAACATGTCTTCCAATATCTAAATTACTCTTTCTGACTGACCATCAGACTGAGGATGAAAAGCCGTACTAAAGTTTAACTTCGTTCCCAAAGCTTCATGCAGAGTTTTCGAAAATCATGATGTAAATCTAGGATCCCTATCTGATATAATAGACACTGGTACTCCATGCAACCTTATGATTTCAGATACATACAGCTTAGCCAATTTCTATAATGAATAATCCGTACGAACTGGAAGAAAATGAGCAGTCTTCGTCAAACGATCAACTACTACCCATACGGAATTTTTCTTAGTAGGTGTTAAAGGTAACCCACTAACAAAATCCATTGTTATTCGCTCCCATTTCCAAAGAGGAATCTTTACCGGTTCTAACAAACCTGATGGCAATTGATGATCCGCCTTCACTTGTTGACAAGTCAAACATTTTCCTACAAACTCAAAAATCTCACGCTTCAACCCTGGCCACCAATACTGTTCACGGAGATCTCGATACATCTTATTTCCTCCGGGGTGCATAGCATAAGGGCTACCATGCGCCTCTCACAAAATCATTTGGCTCAAATCTGAGTCTTTAGGCATACAAACCCTTCCATGAAAACACAACACTCCATTCGTGTTTATAGCAAAATCCTCTATTTCACCCCTTCCAACCTGTTAAAGTAAGGGTCCCAACTTTTTATCTGATATCTGCTTCTCCTGAATTTGTTCTAACCACAGAGGCTTCACCTGAAGTTCTGCTAACAGACTACCATCCTCATACAAACTCAAATGAGCAGACATTGCTCTCAATTCAGATACCGCCTTGCGACTTAACGTGTCAGCTACCACATTAGCCTTTCCAGGATGATACTCGATTGAGAAATCATAGTCCTTTAATAATTCCACCCATCTTCTTTGTCTCAAATTTAATTTCTTCTGAGTAAGAAGATACTTAAGACTCTTGTGATCTGTGTAGATGATAGACTTCTCACCGTAAAGATAGTGCCTCCAAATCTTTAAAGAAAATACCACTGCAGCTAACTCCAAATCATGAGTAGGGTAATTTACTTCGTGCGGTCTCAACTAACGAGAAGCATAAGCCACCACCTTTCCATTTTGCACCAGCACACAACCCAAACCCGTGTGAGACGCATCACAATAAACGATAAATTCTTTTTCAAAGATCAGTGAATCAAACCGGTGCCCCGCCGAATCTTCTTCAATTTCTCAAACTCTCTTGTTATTTTTAGTCCAAATATACGGTACTTCTTCCGCAAGCAGCTTTAGTTAGGTGCGAAGAATCAACGAAAACCCTCAACGAAGCATCTATAATAACCAGCCAAACCTAAGAAACTCTGAATTTTAGCTACCGACTTTGGTGGTTTCCAATCCAATATAGCCTCAATCTTCCGAGGATCCACTCTTATTCCTTTAGCTGATACCACATGACCTAAGAAAGTCACTTCCTTTAGCCAGAATTCACATTTACTGAATTTGGCATAAAGTTGCTTATCACGAAGTAACTGAAATACTATACGCAAATGCGTGTCATGCTCCTCATCATTTCTTGAATAAACCAAAATGTCATCTATGAACACTACCATAAACCGGTCTAAATATGGTTGAAAGACTCGGTTCATCATATCCATAAATGCGACTGGTGCATTGGTTAACCCAAACAGCATCACCAAAAACTCATAATGTCCATAACGAGTTCGGAATGCCGTCTTATAAATATCTGCTTCTTTCACCTTAAGTTGGTGATAACCCGATCTCAAATCAATTTTGGAGAAAACTAAAGCTCCTTTCAATTGATCAAATAGGTCATCAATTCTCGGCAAAGGATACCTATTCTTGATCGTCAATTTATTCAATTGCCTGTAATCAATGCACATACGCATCGTTCCATCCTTCTTCTTAACGAACAAAACTGGTACTCCCCATAAAGACACACTCGGTCGAATAAATCCCGATCCAACAATTCTTGAATTTGAGCGTTAAGCTCTGCCAACTCCTTCGGTGCCATTCTATAAGGAGCAATGGACACTGGAGCCGTTCCGGGCAAAAGCTCAATACCAAATTCTACTTCCCAATCTGGAGGTATACCAGGAAGTTCTTCGGGAAATACATCTGAAAATTCCTTCACCATTCTCACATCATCCACAGATAACTCATTGGCATCCAAAGCACAAATAAAAGCTAGGAATGCTCCATACCCCTTCCGCACCAACTTTTCTGCGTTCAACGCAGATACCACATTTGCCAAATAATTCCTTCGTTCACCTATCATTATTTCAGCACAATCCAAATGCGCCCGGTGTTTAACCAACCAATCCATGCCCAAAATGAGATCAAACTCGCCGAAAGGCAATTCCATCAAATTCGCCAAAAATATTTCTTCTTGAATTTCTAAGGGCATGTCTCTAAACAGTTTATTTACAATTACCGACTATCCTAAAGGACTAATTACTGTCATCTCACTATTGGTAATTTTAGATTCTAGATTCAAGTTTCCAGATATGGCGCTAGCAACATACGAGTGGGTAGAACCAATATCTATTAAAACAGTAACAGGTACATCAAAGATGAAGAACGTACCAGTTATTACATCAAGTGCATTGCCATCCTCACGGCATCTAACTGCATAGACCAGTCCTGGCTGTCTTGCATCCGTGTTACCTCTAGGACCATTACCTCGACCCGATGCACCTTGACCACGTCCAGCCCCAATACCACCACGACCTGGTCCACGACCTCTCGGTGGCTACTGAGTACCTCTGGCTGGCTGTGCATCAGTACTACGAACTTCCTGAGTCGTATCCATATGTCGAGGGCAATTTCTATATTAGTGATCCATTGAACCATATTTATAACAAGCACCCGTTTTCCTCCAGCACTCTCCGAAATGCCTTTTCCCATATTCAATACAATCTCGACTATGATTATTAGCTACAGGTGCTCTACCTTGAGCTGGTTCATCATTTCGAGGCCTCTTCAGAAACCTTTTTAAAGAACCCGACTACTTTATATCCCTCTTGCCTCTAAATCTTTCCCGATTCTGACGTTCTGAGTTCTTAGCCTCTTCGGCATCTTGGCTTTCTCTACAAGCGTGGCAAAAATTCTAACTTATTGTGGGGCTATCAGAACCCGTAACTCATCATTCAACCCATCCTCAAAACGTACACAACGTTCATGATCCGTTGACACTATTGTCCGAGCATAGCGACTCAAGCGTAAAAACTCAGCCTCATACGCTACGACTGTCTTATTCCCTTAAATTAGATTCAAAAATTCCTTCCTTCGGGTGTTCACATAACTTGTTCCTACATATTTCCCTTGGAAGGCAGCTTTGAAGAATTCCCAAGTAATCAATGTAGCCTCAGTGCCCTCTCGAATAGTAAGCCACCATTGATACGCCTCGTCTCTTAGCAAGGATACGGCTCCTTTCGCCGCTTTCGAAGGTGCATTCCATATCATCTATAATCCGCTCCACAGCTTCGAGCCAATATTCTGCCACATTCGAAGCTACACCGAAAACTCCTCTAAAAACTTCTGCACCATTAGACTTGAGTCGTTCCGATATCGACCCACGAGCTGATGGCCTAACTCTAGTTCCAATGACCCTTTCCAAGACTCACAGCATTGCTTGCATCAAAGCATTATCTTCTTCCATATGATCATGTGTTCCCGTCTCACTTTCAAGTGAAGCAGGTGCATCCATTTTTAGCATATGATTTGGTGCTTCAGACATAGCACCTCGTCCTCTACCACGGCCACGTCTATCGCATCCACGACCACGTCCTCTAGAGCTCATAATGTCTAATTCGATTTAATCTGATTACAAGTTTTATGAATCAGAATACTATTTTAGTGTTTATTAACGATGTTTTATGAGATTTGAGAGATAAAGTTGTTTTTCGCAAACACATCCTATAGTCTCAATCTCTACGATTTTCAACATCTAAAACTAGAAGTTCTAGAGTGTTCCTATGATCATATCATCATAATAATCATTCAGTAACAAATACTTACTTGACTTGGTGCCGGATGCTTGTGGTGCCATACTAATCTTTAAAACATAATTAAAATAATTTCAAACAGAAGTTATTTGTTGAACCCAACCACAGCCAAGTTTTGAAACTGGCTCTGATACCATTAAATTAACACAAACCAGGTCTATGCGTCAAGACGAGATTTGATTTGTCACACAAATCGAACATTCTTTTAATCTATCTAATGGTTTAGGTGAATCGGTATTACAAAACTTTTGAAAATAAAGTTTAATAAAAGCTAAAGAATAATTTAAATTGATGAATTTGAGAAACATTAGTTGAAATCTTATCATTTAGTATTTAATTATCAAAAAGTTAAAGTAGTTTTTTTAAAGAGTTAAGAAGGATTTGAAAATAAGGATAGATAAAGAATCTCATATGTTTGAAAACCCAAAGTATTTTAAGGAAACATTTTAGGATTAATATAAACCCATATTAAATATCAAAGCAAAATTTAAATCCATCCACACATAAAATCTATAACATATTAATAGAGGCCTTATTACATCATATCTAAAATAGTAATTTAAAGAAAGTACTTAATAAAAGTTCAAGGTTTATAAACCCATGTTTGCAGTATGGCCTCCAAGAAGTCAACCTCGACCCAAGTCCACGTCAATTTCCATTACCTGAGATGGAAAATTGAAGGGAGTGAGTTACTCAGAACTCAGTGTATAACTCACTTACTATATCCATTGGGCCGATCATCAAGTCATTATTTTGGGCTTGAGCCCAATAATGATTTAGCAATATAATAAATGAGATGCATGCAAAATGAAATTTCCCACCCAAACCTAATTTCTATCCGCTACACACCACCCGTACCAACCATCACACCTATGGGGATCCCCGCCAACACACCAATCATAGGCATAATGCCATTTTTAATAATGTTGTGGTGAACCACCGAACTAGATTGTGACAAAGTCACCGAACTAGAGGCAATAAGCCATTAAAATATTTGTGGCAGAGCTACCGAACTAGAGGCAATAAGCCATTTAAAATATGTGTGGCAGAGCCACCGAACTAGAGGCAATAAGCCATTTAAAATATGTGTGGCGAGCCATCGAACTAGATTTTAGCAACTAGATTTTAGCCTTTTTTCTCTTCATCATTTTCCCAACCCATGCAAACATGTATGCATAATAATCTATATCCATATGATAATTTTAGTAAAAGCCCAATTTACAAGTGAAACAATATTTCAAGTTTTTATTAAAGCCCATAACACAAAATAACATATAGCCCATTTTGCAATCTAGCAACTTAGGCCCATTTAACGATCTAGCATATTTTTCGGCCCATTTAACAATCTAGTATATTTTTTGGCCCATTTAACGATCTAGCATATTTTGGCCCATTTAACGATCTAGCATATTTTTGGCCCATTTAACACATGAGACATAAAATTTACAATTTACCAACTAACTCATTGAGGGCATTTTCATAAATTTCACAACTTTAACCGTTTTCATGTATTTTCACAAAAATACTAATTATTCCATATTTTTCTAATTTTGTCATCTTTACGATTTTTCTCAATACTTACAGTTTAACATCTAACCCGAGATAAGTGTGAAGTTACACACCTTGCTATTGTGAGTACTAGACTTTCCCGCTAGTCAGTACCTAAACGTAACACGATAATTAGAATACTATCATATTTTAAAACTACACTATTGATAAATAATCTCAATCTTTACCCTAAGGATTTTGAACTACTTCTATTTTTGGTTTCTCCTCGATTGTTGGTTCGTTGCCCGATGAGAATCCACGCACGAATAAAGGTTCGAGAGTACGAATGACTTCAAACAACTAGTTCTCCTTGGATGAGGGTCCGCAACCTGGTGGAAAATCTCAGATTCTCAAAACAACCATTCGTTTATACTTAGGGGGAATAGCGGAACCACCCCTCTTTCGAAAATGATGCACTGCCCTTTTCTGCCCTATCTTGAATGTCTCTAATGACATAAGATCATTAGTCCGACTAATAATTATCGAAATATGGCTAACGATTTTAAAAGATTTGAGATTGGCTTACCACAATTATCCTCGTTCCATAAAGAAACGATTGAGCAGTTACGTCCCTATAACGAAATCGATTAAATAACTAACTATACCAAAATGACGAATAATATGAGAATCCTTCAATAAACTCCTTACCTTAACTCTTAAAACCGATTCCAATGATCCACAATACTCAAGAACACTTTAAGTTTCTGCTCTTCCAAAATCTCACTATTGTCCACGGTTGAAAAGAATTGAGTAAGAAGAATACTTATGACTAAAGGAGTATTCGGTTATGACCAAACAAAGAAAATGAAAAGATTCTAAGACAAGAGCAAACTAACATTCGCCATGAGAAAAGTATTGAAAAGACTTTAGTTTAGAAGAAAGTAAAAGAATGGAAGATGGAAATGACATGATTCGATTTTCAAGAGAGAAAGAGAGAAAGAAAAGAGAAGAAAAATGGAATTGAGTTTAGGAGAATTTTGCATTCGGCATTGTGAAGGAAAAAGAGAAAAAGAATGGCCTTCTTCCTTTTTGTGTGATGATAGTTTCGGCACTAGGAAGAATGATTGGCAAAGAAATGACGAAATGGTCATAGATAAAGGATGGTAAAAAGATGCTATAGTTTCCTCAAGGTTTAAGGTATAATCGGCTAGAGAGAGCAAATTTTTGGAAGAGAGTTTGATAAGCAAGCATCAAATGACCAAAAGAAAGTGTTCATCCTACACCCAAGCCTACCAAACCAATCAACAAAACCGCCACCCCTAACCCTTATGCCGTCCACATACATGGTCAAAAGGCCATTAGAAAGTTTCCAAAACATCAACCTCTTCTTAGGCCTTATCATCCTCCTTTTTCCTTAAGTTAGAGAAACATTATCCCCCAATTCAAACCATTCTATCCCCTAACTCAAGCTTTCCATAACCCTTAGTCTTCTTACCAAAAAAATAATTAATCCAACTCATCCTAATCTTATCCATAGCTGACACATGTTAGGATAAAGCAAAAATAAAAACTCTCAAATTGCATACTAGGAGATTCGAACCTCTCCCCTCAAGTCCAACTTATGGCGCCATCACCACTTTGCCAATTACTCATCTTATGCTATCTTTTATTACTTAATTAACTTATGTTTCAAGTTCACCTAATTTCTTTACATTAAAGTACACTTTACTAATATTTATTCTAATTCCAAGTAAACCTGAGCTAACACTTAGCAACATAATGATACTCGAATATTTAGGCTATTACAATGTATTTGGATGACATTGTGGACTAAAGGGGTTAGCCGAATGTGGTTGTAGCTTGGCTAGGATTAGGAGTTAGTTTTTGGTCATTCTTAGCATATTTGTGCAAAATTTTCAATTCTCTTCAAAACTTTTCTCCTAGCCAAAATTGGGCATTTGGTAAGCTTAGTTCTTTTGACCATTTCTTTTTCATGTTACCATTTGGGCACATTTTTCCTAGCATCGCAATACACTCTTCTCCTTATACCGAAATAACAAAGCTAAAGACCATTCTTCTTTTTGTTCCCCTTCCCCATTGCCGAATGCATTTTGTTCCTAAACTCATCACTTTTCTCTTTCTCTTTTCTTCTCTTTCAAAATTGAATCATAAACACCTACTCCCCATTCTCTTTTTCTCTCCATTTTATTTATCATCCAAGCACTTTCTCCATCCTTTTCTCCCCATGGTCGAATGCAACTAATACCATTTTCTTCAATTTTCCTTCAAAGCTGAATCTTCTCTTCATCTATATTGTTTTGTTGATTATTCCTTCAATCTTTGTTTAAGCAATCGTGTTATAAAGAAGGCAAAACTTGGAGTATTCGTTATCATCGTGATTCGTTAGAAATCGAGTCGAAGTGTTAAGGGACGTTATCGCTCGATTTTCATCTTGTGGGACAAGGATATTTTGTGACAATCAAGATAGGGACAAAAAAGGTTGTGAATAGTGTTCAAAAGAGGGGTGGTTCCGCTATTCCCCTGAAATTTAAGTGAAGGGCTGTTTCGAGAATTCGAGATTTTCCACCGGGTTGTGGACCCTCATTCGAGGAGAACCTATTATTTGAAGTCATTCGTACTCTTGAGCCTTTGTTTGTTCGTGGATATTCAATGGGTTACGAACCAACAATCGGGGAGAAACCGCATATAGAAGTTGTTCAAAATTCCAAGGGTAAAGTCTAGATCGTTATTTATAAGAATAGATTTATAAATAGTATTAGTGTTCCAAATTATCGTGATGCGTGTTTAGGTATCGACGAGCGGAAAGTCTAGTTCTCATCGTAACTAGGTGTGTAACTTCACGCTTATCTCTAAGTTAGATACTATACCGTAAGTATTGGGATAAAATTGTAAGGATGGCAAAATCAGAGAAATACGAAATAATTAACACTTTTGTGTAAATGCATGAAAACAATTAAAGTCATGGAAATTACGAAAATACCCTCAATGGGTTAATTGATAAATAGTAAAATTTTATGCCTCACGTGATATATGGGCCAACAACTGCTAGATCAATATATGGGCCAAAAACTGCTAGATCGATATATAGGCCAAAAATTGCTAGATCGTTAAATGGCCTAAAATGTTATTTTGCCTTATGGGCCAAAATGAAACTTTGAGATATGGACCCACTTGTATTATGGGCCTTTTGTTAAATTTATATGTGAATGTATTGTTATGTTTTATATATAAACATGATTGCATGGGTTGGAAAAAAATTGACGAAGAGAAGAAAGGCTGCTGCCAAAATCTAGTTCGGTGGCTTTGCCACAATCTAGTTTGGTGGTGCACCACAATATTATTTAAAATGGCTTTATGCTGCGATTGGTGTGTTATGGGTGGGTTGACTTGATCCCCATAGGTGTGTTGGTTGGTACGGTGGTGTGTAGCGGATGGAAAATTTAGGTTTGGTTGGGAATTTCATTCTACATGCATTATTATTATATTGTTAAACCAGTAAATGGGCTCAAGCCCAATATATTGTCTTGATGATTTGGCCCAAGAGATATGGTAAGTGGGTTATACATCGAGTTCGAGTAACTCACTTGCTTTATTATCCTTCTCGTAATGGCAATTGATGGAGGCTTGGGTGGGATGACTTCGTGGAGGCCATACTTTGAACAAGGGTTTTATAAACTGTGAACTTCAATTAAGTATATTTATTTAATTACTATTTCAGGTATGATGTAATAAGGCCTCTATTATTATTATTTTTATGTGTGGATGGATTTAATTATGCTTTAGACACTTAATTTGGACTAATACTATTTTAATAATATTTCCTTAAATATTTTTTAAACATATGAGATTCTTTAAATATTCTTTTTTTAGATTCTTTTGAGCTCTTTAAAAATTACTTTAAAGTCTTTAACAATTAAGTATTAAATAATAAGATTTCAAACTAGTACTACTTTATTCATTGATTTTAAATCAATTTTTTTGTTTTTAGTAAACTTCATTTTCAAAAGGTTTTGTAGAACTGTTTTACCTAAATCATTAGATAATTAAATGGATGTTCGTTCTGTGTGACAAATCAAATCTTGTCTTAACGCATAGACCTAGTTTGGGATGTTACATTTAATGGTATCAGAGCTAGTTTCAAAACTCGGCTGCGGTAGGGTTCAATAAATAACTTTCGTTTGAAATTATTTTAATTATGTTTTAAAGGTTGTATGGCACCACAAGCATCCGACACCAAGTCAAGTAAGTATTCATTACTGAATGATTATTATGATGATATGATCATAGGAACACTCTAGAACTTCTAGTTTTAAGTGTTGAAAATTTTAGAGATCGAGACTATAGGATGTGTTTGCGAAAAAGAACTTTATCTCATAAATCTCATAAAATATCATTAATAAACACTGAAATAGTTTTCTAATTCATAAAATTTGTAATCAGATTAAAATGAGTTAGTTAGTATGAGCACCAGAGGACACGAACATGGTAGACGTGGTTGTGGTAGAGGCCGAGGTGCTAAGGCTATGTCTGAGGAATTGGGACATATCCCGAAAATGGATGCACCGGCATCACCTGCGTCGAAAAATGAATCACAAGATCATAGAAGAGAAGATAATGCTTTGACACGAGCAATGTTGCGAGTCCTTGAAAGGGTCGCTGGAACTAGAGCTGGGCCAGCAGCTCGTGGGTCGATATTGGAGTGACTAAAATCAAATGATGCTGAAGTTTTTAGAGGTGTTTCAGGTGTAGCTCTGAATGTTGCTAAATATTGGCTTGAGGCTATAGAGTGAATTATGGATGATCTAGAGTGCACTGTAGAGCAGAAACTAAGAGGAGCGATGTTCTTGTTAAGGGACGAGGCATATCAATGGTGGCTTATTGTTCGAGAAGGCACTGAAGCTGCATTAGTTACTTGGAAATTCTTCAAAGCTGCCTTTCAAGGGAAATATATAGGGACAAGTTATGTGGATGCTCGGAGGAAGGAATTCTTGAATCTGGTTCAAGGAAATAAGACGGTGGCAGCTTATGAAGCAGAATTTTTACGTTTGAGTTGTTATGCTCGAACTATAGTACCAACGAATCATGAGCGCTGTGTATGCTTCGAGGATGAGCTGAATGATGAGTTGCGGGTACTGATAGCCCCACAACAAGTAAGAATTTTTTCCACGCTTGTGGAGAAAGTTAAGATAGTCGAAGAGGCTAAGTGCTCAGAACGTCAGAATCGGGAAAATGTTAGAGGCAAGAGAGATTTACAGTATGTGGATTCTTCAAAAAGGTTTCAGAAGAGGCCTCGAAATGATGAGCCAGCTCAAGGTAGAGCACCTGTGGCTACTAATCAGAGTTGAGACTGTGCCGAATGTGAAAAACGACACCCCGGAGAGTGCTGGAGGAAATTTGGTGCTTGTTATAACTATGGTTCCAAGGATCATCAATATAAGAATTACCCTCGATGGATGGATACGACTCAGGAAGCTCGTAACCCTGATGCTCAATCGGCTAGAGGTACTTAGTAGCCACCGAGAGGCCGTGGACCAGGTCATGGTGGTAATGGGGTTAGACGCGGACAAGGTGCATCGGGTCGAGGCAATGGTTCCAGAGGTAATACAGAGGTAAGACAGCCAGGGTTGGTCTATGCGGTTAGACACCACGAGGATGGCAATACAACTGATGTGATAACGTGTACGTTCTTCATCTTTGATGTGCCTGCTACTACTTTGATAGATATCGGCTCTACCCACTCGTATGTTGCTAGTGCCATATCTGAAAACCTGAATATAGAATCTGATATTACCGATAGTGAGATGACAATAATTAGTCCTTTAGGATGTCGGTAATTGTGAATAAACTATTTAGAGACGTGCCCTTAGAAATCCAAAGAGAAATATTTTTGGCGAATTTGATGGAATTGCCTTTCGATGAATTCGATCTCATTCTGGGCATGGATTGGTTGGTGAAGCACCGGGCGCATTTGGATTGTGCTGAAAAGTAGATGTCAATAAGGACTTCGAATGATAAGGAAGTAGTAATGATAGGCGAATGTAGTATCTATGTTAAAGGCAGAAAAGTTGGTGCAGAAAGGGTATGGAGCATTCCTAGCTTTTATTAGTGCTTTGGATGCCAAGGAGTTATTAGTGGAAGATGTGAGAATGGTGAAGGAATTTTTAGCTGTCTTTCCCGAAGAACGTTCTGGTATACCTCCAGATTGGGAAGCAGAATTTGGTATTGAGCTTTTGCCCGAAACGGCTCCAGTGTTTATTGCACCTTATAGGATGGCACCGAAGGAGTTGGCAGAGCTTAAAGCTCAATTTCAAGAATTTTTGGATCGAATATTTATTCGACCTAGTGCGTCTCAGTGGGGAGCACTGGTTTTGTTCGTTAAGAAGAAGGATGGGTCGATGCGTATGTGTATTGATGACAGGCAGTTGAATAAATTGACGATCAAGAATAGGTATCCCTTACCGAGAATTGATGACCTGTTTGATCAATTGAAAGGAGCATCAGTTTTCTCCAAAATTGATTCGAGATCGGGTTATCATGAACTCAAAGTGAAAGAGGCAGATATTCATAAGACGACATTCCGAACTCATTATGGACATTATGAGTTCTTGGTGATGCCGTTTGGGTTGACCAATGCACTAGCTGCATTTATGGACATAATGAACCGGGTCTTTCAACCTTATTTAGACCGGTTTGTGGTAGTGTTCATAGATGACATTTTGGTATATTCGAGAAATGAAGAGGGGTATGACTCACATTTGCGTATAGTATTGCAATTACTTCGTGATAAGCAACTTTATGCCAAATTCAGTAAATGTGAATTTTGGTTAAGGGAAGTGACTTTCTTGGGTCATGTGGTGTGAGCTGAAGGAATAAGGGTGGATCCTCAGAAGATTGAGACTGTATTGGATTGGAAACCACCGAAGTCAGTAGTTGAGATTCGGAGTTCTTAGATTTGGCTGGATATTATAGACACTTTGTTGAGGGGTTTTCGTTGATTGCTACACCCCTAACTAAGCTATTGTGAAAGGGAGTACCGTATGTATGGACTGATAAACAACAAGAAAGTTTTGAGAAATTGAAGAAGATTTTGATGGAAGCACCAGTACTGATTCAACCTGAGGCTAGAAAAGAATTTATAGTCTATTGTGATGCGTCACACACGGGTTTTGGATGTGTGCTGATGCAAAATGAAAAAGTGGCGGCCTATGCTTCTCGTCAGTTGAGACCGCACGAAGTAAACTACCCTACTCATGACTTAGAGTTGGCTGCGGTAGTGTTTGCTTTAAAGATTTAGAGGCACTATCTCTACGATGAGAAGTCTATCATCTATATGGATCATAAAAGTCTTAAGTATCTTCTTACCAAGAAGGAGTTAAACTTGAGACAAAGAAGGTGGGTGGAGTTGTTAAATGATTATGATTTCTCAATCGAGTATCATCCTGGAAAGGCTAACGTGGTAGCGGACGTGTTAAGTCGTAAGGTGGTATCTAATTTAAGAGCAATGTTTGCTCATCTAATTTTGTATGAGGATGGTAGTCTGTTAGTGGAACTTCAGGTGAAGCCTCTGTGGTTAGATCAGATTAGGGAAAAGCAGATATCAGATGAAAAGTTGGGATCCTTAATTCAGTAAGTTGAAAGTGGTGAAATAAGGGATTTTGGTATGAATAATAATGGAGTGCTGTGTATTCGTGGAAGAATTTGTATGCCTAAGGACTCAGATTTGAGACAAATGATTCTGCGGGAGGCGCATAGTAGCCCTTACGCTATGTACCCCAGAGGAAATAAGATGTATCGAGATCTCCATGAACGGTATTAGTGGCCAGGGTTGAAGCGTGAGATTTTTGAGTTTGTAGGTAAATGTTTGACTTGTCAACAAGTGAAGGCGGAGCATCAACTACCGTCAGGCTTATTACAACCGGTGAAGATTCCCCTATGGAAATGGGAGCGGATATCAATGGATTTTGTTAGTGGGTTACCTTTAACACCTACTAAGAAAAATTTTGTTTGGGTAGTAGTTGATTGTTTATTAAGATCGCCCATTTCTTCGATTCGCATGATTACTCATTGCAGGTTGGCTAAGTTGTATGTATTTGAGATCGTGAGGTTGCATGGGGTACCAAAGGTTCATCATATTGGACAGGATCCCGTGTTTACATCACGATTTTGGAAAGCTTTACATGAGGCTTTGGGAACAAAGTTAAACTTTAGTACGACTTTTCATCCTCAGTCAGATGGTCAGTCAGAAAGAGTAATTTAGATTTTGGAAGTCATGTTACGTGGTTGTATAATTGACTTCAGAGGTAGTTGGGAGGATTTCCTACCGTTGGCAGAGTTCGTGTATAATAACAGTTACCAATCCAATATCCAAATGGTGCCTTATGAAGCTTTATACGGTCATATGTATCGTACCCCTACTTGTTGGACTGAATTGGGGGAACGACAATTGTTAGGTCCTGAGTTGATATCTGAGACGGAAGAAAAGGTAGAGGTGATTCGAGCGCGGTTAAAGGAAGCTTTGGATCAACAAAAATCGTATGCAGATCTGAAGCGTAAGGATATTGAGTTTGTGGTGGGAGATCAGGTCTTTCTAAAAGTCTCACCTTGGAAGAAGATTTTCAAATTTGGAAGGAAGGGCAAGTTGAGCCCTAGGTTCATTGGACCATATTGTGTGATGAAGCGCATTGGTCCAGTGGCCTATCAGCTTGAATTACCTCCGGAGTTGAGTCATATTCATAATGTTTTCCATGTTTCTATGCTGAGGTGCTATAGATCGGATCCATCTCACATAGTACCGGTAGAAGAAGTGGAGTTGAGATCAGACTTATCTTTTGAGGAGGAACCAGTGGAAATCTTAGACTGAGATGTTAAGGTGCTAAGAAAAAAGACCGTGCCATTGGTCAAGGTTTTATAGCGTAATCACGGAATGGAGGAAGCTACGTGGGAGCCTGAGGATACAATTCGACAACAATATCCTCACCTCTTGTAATCAGGTAAAATTTCGAGGACGAAATTTTCTTTAAGGGGGTAGAATTGTAACATCCTAAAAATGTGAATATCGATATGTTGCATGTTTTTGGTGTTTAGCTTGTGAATGATTTTATTTGTGTGTTTAATATAGTCTTGAGAAGGCTCAGTTTATTCAGAGTTAGAATAAATTTTAGTAAGGAGTACTTTACTATAGAGGAATCAGGTAACTTTGAAGTTTAAGTTAATTAAAGTGATAAAGGATAGCATGAGTTGAGCTATTGGTGAAGGGGATATGCGCTACATGTATGGTCTTGAGGGGAGAGGTTTGAATCTCCTAGCATGCAAATTGTGAGCATTTATTTTTGCTCTTTCTTAGCAAGTGCCAGCCAAGCTTCATTCATGGATAAGATGGACTAAATTTTTTTATGGAAAGATGGCTAAAGGTTATGGTAAACATGAATTAAGGGGTTGAATTTGCTTGATTTTAAGGATTGTTTTTTTAAGCATTTGGAAAGTGGAGGAATACAAGGCATGATACAAGAATGATGATTTGGAAACTTTTGCATGGCCATTTTTACCATGTATTTGGATGACATTGTGGACTAAAGGGGTTGGTCGAATGTGGTTGTAGCTTGGCTAGGATTCGGAGTTAGTTTTTGGTCATTCTTAGCATATTTGTGCAAGATTTTCAATTCTCTTCAAAACTTTTCTCCTAGCTGAAATTGAGCATTTGGTAAGCTTAGTTCTTTTGACCAATTCTTTTTCATGTTACCATTTGGACACATTTTTGACTAGCATCTCAATACACTATTCTCCTTATGCCGAAATACCAAAGCTAAATACCATTCTTCTTTTTCCTTCCCCTCCCCCATTGTCGAATGCATTTTATTCCTAAACTCATCACTTTTCTCTTAAACTCATCACTTTTCTCTTTCTCTTTTCTTCTCTTTGAAAACCGAATCATAAACACCTACTCTCCATTCTCTTTTCCTCTCCATTTTATTTATCATCCAAACACTTTCTCCATCCTTTTCTCCCCATGGCCGAATGGCACTAATACCATTTTCTTCAATTATCCTTCAAAGCTGAATCTTCTCTTCATCTATATTGTTTTGTTGATTATTCCTTCAACCTTTGTTTCAGCAATCGTGTTATAAAGAAGGCTGAACTTGGAGTATTCGTTATCATCGTGATTCGTTAGAAATCGTGTCGAAGTGTTAAGGGGACGTTATCACTCGATTTTCATCTTGTGGGACAAGGATATTTTGTGACAATCAAGATAGGGACGAAAAAGGTTGTGAATAGTGTTCGTAAGAGGGGTGGTTCCACTATTCCCTTGAAATTTAAGCGAAGGGCTATTTCGGGAATCTGAGATTTTCCACCGGGTTGTGGACCCTCATCCGAAGAGAATCTATTATTTGAAGTCGTTCGTACTCTTGAGCCTTTATTTTTCGTAGATACTCAACAGGTAACGAACCAACAATCGGGGAGAAACCACATATAGAAGTTGTTCGAAATTCCAAGGGTAAAGTCTAGATCGTTATTTATAAGAATAGATTTATAAATAGTATTAGTGTTCTAAATTATCGTGATGCGTGTTTAGGTATCGACGAGCGGGAAAGTCTAGTTCTCACTGTAACTAGGCGTGTAACTTCACACTTATCTCTCGAGTTAGATACTATACCGTAAGTATTGGGATAAAATCGTAAAGATGGCAAAATCAGAGAAATACGAAATAATTAATACTTTTGTGCAAATGCATGAAAACGGTTAAAGTCGTGGAAATTACGAAAACACCCTCAATGGGTTAATTGATAAATAGTAAAATTTTATGCCTCATGTGATAAATGGGCCAACAGCTGCTAGATCGATATATGGGCCAAAAACTGCTAGATCATTAAATGGGCTAAAATGTTATTTTGCCTTCTGGGCCAAAATGAAAATTTGAGATATGGACCCACTTGTATTATGGGCCTTTTGTTAAATTTATCATGTGAATGCATTGTTATGTTTTATATATAAACATGACTGCATGGGTTGGAAAAAAATTGATAAAGAGAAGAAAGGCCTGTTGCCAAAAATCTAGTTCGGGTGGCTTTGCCACAATCTAGTTCGGTGGTGCATCACAATATTATTTAAAATGGCTTTATGCCTGCGATTGGTGTGTTGGCGGGGTGGGTTGACTTGATCCCCACAAGTGTGTTGGTTGGTACGGGTGGTGTGTAGCGGATGAAAAATTTAGGTTTGGTTGGGAATTTCATTCTACATGCATTATTATTATATTGTTAAATTCGTAAATGGGCTCAAGCCCAATATAATGTCTTGATGATTTGGCCCAGTGGATATGGAAAGTGGGTTATACATTGAGTTCTGAGTAACTCACTCTGCTTTATTATCCTTCTCAAGTAATGGCAATTGATGGAGGCCTGGGTCGGGGATGACTTTGTGGAGGCCATACTTCGAACAAGGCTTTTATAAACTATGAACTTCAATTAAGTGTATTTATTTAATTACTATTTTGGGTATGATGTAATAAGGCCTCTATTGTTATTATTTTTATGTGTGGATGGATTTAATTATACCTTAGACATTTAATTTGGACTAATACTATTTTAATAATATTTCCTTAAATATTTTTTTAAACATATGAGATTCTTTAAATATTCTTATTTTGATTCTTTTGAACTCTTTAAAATTACTTTAAAGTCTTTAACAATTAAATATTAAATAATAAGATTTCAAACTAGTACTACTTTATTCATCGATTTTAAATCAAATTCTTGGTTTTACTAAACTTCATTTTCAAAAGGTTTTGTAGAACTGTTTTACCTAAATCATTAGATAATTAAATGGATGTTCGTTCTGTGTGACAAATCAAATCTCGTCTTAACGCATAGACCTGGTTTGGGGTGTTACATTTCGATTTTGAAATTAAAGGTAATTATACGGATAAGGGGAAACACCTATGTTTTCATGCTATAAACTTATGACTTTGATTGTTTGAATCTTTAGGACATTTTGAGTTAAATTATCCATGTGTAAATTATCTATGAATTATGATGAGGCATTGTTGATGAAAATTATGAATCGAGGGAAGTTAATTTTAATTGTGAGTTGAAAATTTTGCTCGAGGACAAGCAAAAGCTTAAGTGTGGGGGTATTTGATAAACCGTAATATGTACATATTTTAATGCCACATTTAGCATACTTTTGGATTATTTATTCCCTAAATTGTGGAATTTGGTGCTCTTAATCCTTTAATTTCATGTTTTACACTTTGGAGAGCTTCGAGGGATGAAAAGAATGAGAAATCGATGAAAATGGAAAAAATGGGCCAAAGTACAAATTGAACATGGCCTGGGCCCGAAACACACGACCGTGCCTCCTTAGTAGATCCGACCACGGCCTGGCCCCAAATCATACGGCCGTGGTACACAGGCGTGTCCCTGCTGCAGCAAATAAGAGTTTCATTCGGATTAGGGTACGTAGAGGCAAAGAAAGACATTCCAAAAGGCTATATAAACATCCTAGAGGCCAACCTAACAGAGGGCGGTTCAGCTAGGCCAAAGAGCCAAGCCAGAGGGCTAGAATTATGGGATTCACTCGAAGAAAGCCAGTTGATTCATCTCAAGAAGCCGGGATCATACTCAAGACTGAGAATCTCTCATTCAATTTTGGTAAGGGGGTTTTAGGGTTTTCTTTATGTTTTGTTTTATATTTTCTTCTAAGATTTTTTATTTTATGAATATGAACTAAACCCCTCAAATACCTGAGGGGGATGAAACCTAAGATGAATCTTGTTGTTGTTTTCTGAACTATATTATAAATACTTGATTTTTTCTTAATTATGTGTTCTTAATTCTTGTTTTGATATTTCAGGATATTGATTTAGGTATTGATGTGCTTAGGAAGAGGAGGAATATTCCCTGCTTAATAGTAGAGCTAGCATAGTTAAGCGTAGTTGATCCCAACCCTAGAGATAGGATGACAAAAATCTGCCGGATTAGGGTCAAATCTAATATGGGAGTCCATAGATCAAGTTAATGCAATTCTAGGGGTTTTAATTAGAAAGAGATTTCAATTAATTAACCTAGGGTTAGACGTTATTAGCCTTGAGAGAGGTATTAATATAAATTAGAGAATCCTACGGATCAAGTCAAGTGAATAAATCGTCTAGTTCAAAGTTAAATAACAAGTGAAGTCTAGGTGGATTCTTCCTCGGGTATTGTCTCAATCAATTGGTGTAACACCCCAAACCCGGCCTAGACGTTATGATCGGATCTAGCATGTCACATAAAAGGGTTTTTTAAAAATTGCGCATTCGTTAAAAAGTTCGTATTCTTTTTGAAACTTCGAGCTTTGTTGTTTGTGAAATTCAAATTTTTTTTATGGTTTTCTTGTAAAAACCTTACTATTTTTATTTCCAAAAACTTTGTTTATAGCAAAATCAGATTTAGTGAATTGCGAAAATGTGATATTTTGAAAACAGTTATTGTAGTTTTAAGAAAATCCAGGGTTTAATTGTTCATAGTATAAATATAACTAAAATGGAAGGGTAAAAGGAAAATTAAATTCCAATGGCCTTATTACATAATATTAAACCCAAATTAAAATAAATCTCAAAATAAGGCAAAACGAAAATTTACTAAAGTTTGGAGAAGTTCTCCGATGTATGGCCACCACAGAGTCCTCCACAGCTTTAAATCCTCAATGCTGGGGATCACCTAAAAGGTTAAAGTAGAAGGGTGAGTTACGAGAACTCAGTGTGTAATCTCCGGATTAGTCATTAATTGGGTCGAGCCCACATGAAAGTAGACTGGGCCGAAGCCCATGCAGAAGTAGACTGAGCCAAAGCCCTATTCAGTAATAATCTAGGCCTTAGCCCTATAAACATGGTCATGCAAACAAAGTATGCAACCCAACCTAACAATCCATCCGCTACACACCCAAGTACTAGCCCAACACACCTGTAGGGACCAAGTCAACCCACCCAGCCCAACACACCAATAAGGTAGACAAGCTGCCAGAATATAAGCGGCTTTAAGTCGTCGGTAGGTCCACAGTCGTCTCAAGCAACCCGTGCGACCCTAATAATCAAATCGGTGGGTCCACTATCGTCTCGATGCGACCCTTAACAGATCAATTATTTCCTACAATTACAAAATCCCAACCCAAATGCAAAGTGTCGTGACATAATAATTCAATGTATGCAAGAATGTAAAATCATAACAGCTAAACACACTACACACAATCATACCAATCAGCCCATAAGGGTATAACAGTAATTTTTACCCTCCGAGGGTATTTTTGTAATTTACCCACTAGGGGTATTTTGGTAATTTACCCTCTAGGGGTATTTCAATAATTCACCCTCGAGGGGTATTTTGGTAATTTTGCATTTAATGGCCTTTTCGAAGGCCTGCTGTCGCCTCAAGCGACACAGAATCCTTTTTGGGTCTCTACAGAACTATTGGCCTGAAATCCATTTCAGGCCCAAATGGGCCCACACACTCGTGTGGCCCATCTCGCATGATTTCGGTTTCAGATTTGTAGATTTTGCAATCGAACCTATCATTTGATAGTTTTCCAACAATTTTGCCCTAGTGGGCCGGATAGCCATTTGGGCCCATTTGGCCCATTTCAGCTCGATCAGACCCGATACTGCCTCAGTTTTGCGAGAGTACTCGTGACACTCTCAATGACTTATTGTCATTATTTGCATTTTTTACCACTATGAGCGTTTGCACGGTCAAGTGGTCACAAATGTCAATTTTTTGGCTTTTCGGCTTTCGGTCGAATCACAGAACATTGGAAGCCTGCATTTGGAAGGGTGTGAGATTACACACCTAATTTGGAATATGGATCATGTTACTCCCTGAAGCACCAATAAGAATCAGCCTCCTTTGTAAAGAGGGTATTCGGTCCTCTTTCTACTGCTCCAAGATCAATGCCCCTATCGAAAAGATCGCGTTAGAAAACTATACAAGGTAATAAGAGGAGCGGCCTTTTGGCCCTAATGAACCCAACGAGATAAAAGGAACTTCCACCCCTAATCGGTCATGCTCCAACTTACCAACACTTGGAAAAAATCACGAAGCAGTTTGCACCAAGAAGCACATAAGAGGATTTGACCCTTACCACAACAAAAAGGATTTGATATGGCAGAGGGTGGGTGGATTTGGCCTAAACCATAAAGATTTAAGATTGAGTGCTTCAGTTTTGAGGAGAAGTAAAATAGATGAAAGAGAATAAAGAGGAAAGAAACATTACCTTTTGATCAGAGAGAAACCGAATAGAAAAAAGAGATTTGGCACCCAAAAAGAACAACACCAAGCTTCAACTCCAAGTAATCGGCTTAAGGAATCAAAGTAGAGGTAGGATGGCTATTGAATTATGAAGAGATAAGAAGTGGATGAAAAGAGAGAATAGGTGAGTAGTAGAGGATTCGACTACTAGCAAAAGAAAAGAGAAACTGATTCAAATGGGAGAAAAGAGGGGATTTAGCTTATGGAGAGAAAGGGTAGAAATGAAAATGGGGAAGAAGAGATGGAGAGAAAGATTTTGACAACCAAGAAAAGGCCACAAGGTGACCCGAAATGCACAAAAATAAAACACTCGAATTGCACAAATGCAAAGTAAAAATGCTCAGAAATTTTTGGCACTCCTTTCCTACTCAAGGCCGAATATGCAACTAAATGACCCCTCTCTCTTATTTTTCTTCTTTTAACTGAAATTCCCCCAAGCACTTCCCCATATTCAGCCACCACTACCTCTCACCCTCAATCCCTTGATTCACTCATTATTTTGCTCCCCAACATTCTCTCCATCACCCATTCAAATCATTTGACCAAGTCCTCTCTCTCTCTCTCCTGCAGAGTTCTAGTCCAACTCCACATCTTCTCATCCCATAGCATAAAATAAAGCTACCAAATGCTGCCTGTGGGATTCGAACTCTCCCCCTTCATGCTTCCCTTGTGACACCACCCCACTATGCCATATGCTCAACTTGTGCTTACAAGATACACCCAATTAAACTTAAGTCCTGTTTCCACTAGCTCACCCCACTATAGCACCAAAAAAATAAAAATTTTCCCTATGGCCTAACTTGACCCCAGGTCTTCATAGAAACCCCGTAACCTTCCAAAATCACTTACCTAGTAGGTCCAACCTGAAACAATGCCATTCCCATATTCTCAAAAAACTTTACAATGCCCCTACACTCAAGGCCCAATAGGCCCAATTCTCCTAGGCCCAATTTCGGTCATTACAAATGGTTTTTCGACAAGTATTTCCCCAATTCATTCTCTTTTTCTTAGCATCTTTAGCTTGGTAGTTAGTTAATTTTAGGTTAAACGACAATTCCTTTAATTCTTAGGTTAAATAATAAAAAGAACGTTAGTATTAGTACTTTTGGCTCCTTTGGGTTTGACAATCCGGTCTTGCTACTAAACTATACTACTGTTCGATAGGTGCGCTTGCCTCATGTCATTGTCAGAGTTAGTTTTTAGGCTAGATCATTCATTATATAAAATTTTAAGACTCTGACACACGATCAACAATAAAGTCTAATGAGAATATGAATTTATCATTTTTTACTAGTACATCTTTGATTATACCCCTAGGAACTCTAATAGTTTTATCAGCCAATTAAATGCTCATCCTAGTTTGTTTGAGTTTCCCGAGACCTAGATGTTTAAACATTTTATAAGGCATAACATTGATGCTTTCCCTTAAATTTGCTAAAGCATTATTAATAGATAAAGTACCAATTAAGCAAGGAAACGTAAAACTCCCTGGATCTTTTAACTTTTACGGTAGTCTATTTTGTAAGATTGCTAAGCACACTTCATTTAACTCCACATGCGATGCCTTGTCTAACTTTTGTTTGTTTGTCAAAAGCTCTTTTAAATTTTTTTTGAATTGGGCATCTGCGAAAGAGCTTCAATAAATAGTAAGTTAATATGTAATTTTTTTAAGAGTTTAAGAAATTTACCAAATTGTTCATCTGTGCAGTCTTTCTTTGTCGCATTGGGATATGGCACACGAGGTTGGTATTCTGTACTTAGCAGTTTTGGTTTATCATGGCTTATCTCAACCTTACCTTCCTCTACCATAATCTCTTGCCTCAATTTTGGTTCATCTAACCCTTTACTAACGTGAGTAGTAATGGCATGAAGTTGCTCCTTTGGGTTAGTTTCAGTGTTGCTTGGCAAGCTACCTTGTGGTAGTTCAGATATGAGCTTAGCAAGTTGTCCTAATTGGTTCTCGAGCCCTTGAATCGATGCTTGCTGATTTTTGAGTGTTATTTTGGTGTTTTGGAAATGGGTTTTTGACACCGTAATAAATTTTGTTAGCATCTCCTCAAGGTTCAGCTTTTTCTCTTGCGGGTAGGGTTGCTGTTGAAAGCCTAGAGGAGGCTATTGTCTCTAATTTCCTTGGCCACTCCATGAAAAATTTGGGTGGTTCCTCCAACCTGGATTGTAAGTGTTACTATAAGGGTTATTTTGAGACCTAAAATTGTTACTTATATAGTTCATCTGTAACACCCAAACCCGGCCTAGAAGTTAGGCCCGAATCTGGCGTGTCGCATTGAGGTGCTTTTCGAGAAACCATGGTTCCATTTGAAAACCTTTCTTGATATTAAAAACTAAAGTCCCAGTTTGCATTTGTTTATTATTAATCGACATTTATTAAAAAGTTATTACCTAAAAAAAACTTTGTTTGTTGCAGAAACTTAATTAAAATGACTGACTTATGAAAACGTGATGTTTACGACCTATTCGTGAAAGCGTAGTATTTTGAAAGTAGATATTGTTTTGGAAAACCGTGATACAAAGTTTAGCATATTTAAGACATAATAGACTAAAAATCCAAAACTAAAACCAGAATTTAAGAGAGGCCTTATTACAAAATATTAACCCAAGTTAAAAATAAGTAAAATACTAGAGTCCAAAGCGCTCGTAGTGTGGCTACCTCCGAGTCCCCAAAGACGTCGAACCGCTTCGAGGATTACCCGAGAAAAATATTAAAAGAGGGTGTGAGTTTACAAAAACTCGGTGCATAAACCTCATCAATAAGAACATGAATCACAACAGTTTAGGTGAAGCCTATTTCAAGAATCGGTGGCAATTGGGCCTTAGCCCATAAAAGCCTCGATTGGACCTTAACCCATAAATGTCACAAATCATATTTATCTAGGCTTGAGCCCATCTCAAATAAAACCACATATGCAATGCATTAATGCGTATACCAACCTCACACTCGCCTCCGTCCAACCTCGCACTCGTGGGATTTAATCGACCCACCCATCCCTATACTCCTTATGTAGCATCGATTGCGGCACTAACTTATCGGGCAAAGATAGGTGCTCTCAGAGCTAAAGCCTTCAAGGATCCACGGTAGTCAAGCAACCATGCGATCCTATCTGCACTTCCCCTTTCGAATAATCCCATCCCCATGCAACATAATAACACATGAACGCAACATACAATACTAATCATACGATAACAATCATAAATCACATACAAGACTAATCATATAACATGTAGGGGCGTTTTTGTCATTTTTTACATTCTAGGGGTATATCGATCATTTTACCCATCGAGGGTATTTCTATAATTTACCTACCAAGGGTATTTTGTAATTTACCTACCAAGGGTATTTTCATAATTTACCTACCAAGGGTATTTTTATAATTTACCTATCAAGGGTATTTTCGTAATTCTACCCTAAAGGGGTATTTTGGTAATTTTGCAAATCAGGGGTATTTTAGTAATTTCACAAATCAGGGGTATTTTGGTAATTTCATAAATTGGGGGTATTTTGATAATTTTGCAAAACGAGGGTACTTCAGTAATTTCTCAAATCGGGGATATTTTGGTAATTTCTAAATCGAGGGTATTTTGGTACTTTACCAATATAAGGGTATTTTAGTACTTTACCAATATAAGGGTATTTTAGTAATTTAATAAATATAAGGGTATTTGGTCCCTCTCAGATTTTAGTTATGAACTTTGGCCCATCAACAAGTCCTCGCAGCTAAAGTGAACAGACACTACACACCAGGTAGGATTCTAGAAAAGAGGAGGTGGGCCATTAGGGCCGCTTAAGTACCAAGCTCTCATTAGATCCAATCATAGACATGCGTATGCCCGTTGCCACACCCTAACCCAAATGACTTGTTCACGTGCATGTTTAATTAGAAAATTAAGTCTTATGGAATTTAAGAGTTGTTCAAACTAGACCTAAGGTCCATAAACCCTAACATACATGTCTACGTCCCTATAAGCCCATCAAGCCCAAATCACTCCCTTATGGCCCATTAGGCCCAAATCTCATCATATGGCCTATTAGGCCCAAAACAAATCCAATTCATGTATCATGTATGACTAATTCAATTCGTATAACCAACCAAACCATTTCATCAAACTTATCCTCAGGGCCTACCGGGCCTATTTAGCCACTTTCAGCTTTGTCGATTTCGTGTGTGTAGTGTTTGTACACACCTGGTAACCATGCCCGCTACAAACCCCTTAGTCACGAACCGTGTGCCTTACATTCTAGTAGCCCTTCCTTCACCCAAACGCCCACCAAGGTATATTAACTCTCTTCATAGAATGCTCTATATATAGCTAGCTTCTCACCTTCCTTCTTTGTATCTTTCAGATGTGGGATCCCTCCGTCGGTAGAGTTTAAATCCAACTCAAACTCTTCCTGTCCAATCTAAAAAATAAATACTCCCTTGCTTGTCATGAGATTCGACCTGTGCTCCCTTGCACCCTTAATGATGCCTTGCCACTAGACCACTCACTTTCTTGTGTCTAAAATCATGCAACTAAATATAACCCTATGGCAAAATTCTATAGTCCTTTTAAAAGAAATCCAAAATGCAAAAGCCAAGACTTGAACCTTGGACCTCCTTCATTCCTTGTATGCCACCCCTTGTCCCATATGTGGCGTCACTTTGCCACTACACCACGCACTCCACTTGTGTCATTTTTCTCCACATTTTATTCTTAAAGCCTACTACTAACTCTCAGGGTTTTATTCACCTAAAACCAAAATTTTCCTAAAGCCAAAATTTGAAACTGGGACTTCATAGAAACCCTCTAACCTTCCAAACTCACCTAATAGGTCCAACTAGCACTAAAGCCGTTCTTTTGTTCTCAAAAATTTTAAACACTACTACCCCCAAGGCCATTGGGCCCAATCCTACTAGGCCCCGTTCCAGGATGTTACATCATCTGTTCGTTTTCTATGATAGGGTTGTAGGGTGGGTATTTTATATTTTTCATCCCTCCTCCATTTGTATTGCACTACATTATTGGATGTATCTGCGAAGAACCACACAAGCCATCAATCTTTTTATTTATCAGTTCTACCTAGTTTGATAGCATGATCACTGCGTCGAGGTTGAAAACACTGGCAGATTTTGTTGGCTTTCTCCTCATAACTTGCCACTGATAGTTATTTAGTGCCAACTCATCTATGAACTCAAAAGTTGCTTTAGGGGTCTTGTTATTTAGGGTTCCATCGGCGATTGAACCAATCAACTACCTAGTTGAGGGGTTCACACCATTGTAAAAGGTTTGAACCTGTAGCCACAAAGGTAACCCATGGTGAGGGCACATTCTTAGTAAATACTTGTATCTCTCCCATGCATCGTAAAGTGTTTCTAAATCCATCTAAACAAAAGAAGGGATATCATCCTCAACTAAGCCATTTTAGCCGGCGAAAATTATTTAAGTAAAAAACTTTCGATCATTTGTTCCATGTAGTGATTGATCCTCTTGGTAACAAGTTTAACCACAATTTGGATTTATTCCTCAACGAGAAGGGAAACAACAGTAGGCGAATGGCATCATAAAAAATGCAATTTACTTTGAAAGTGTTGAGAATTCCAGAAAATTTTCCAAGTGATTGTTTGGATCCTCATCCTGCAAACTATCAAACTGAACAAATTGCTAAATCATCTGAATAGTGTTAGGTTTCAATTCAAAATTATTTGCAGCAACAGCAGGTCTAAGAATACTTGATTCAGTTCCTGTTAAATTAAGTTTAGCATAATCATACATAGTACGAGGAGCAAGATTTTGATTCACTGGGTTTGCGCAACCATAGGGGGTAGCAGATTATTATCAGCCATCTCTTCGGTAGTATTGGTTTCGTCTTCTTGCTCTTCTTCTATGTATTGTAGACTTCGCCATATTTCTCTTTGTTTTCTATGAGTGGTACCTTCTATATCACTATCGTAAAGTAATTGTAACACCCCTTAACCCGTCTTCGTTGCCATACTAGGGTTATGAGGCATTACCGAACAAAACATAACTCAGAACTAACATTTCATAAACAAGATATCAAACATATTACTTTTATACATGCGCATTTTAAAACCAATACATACATGGGACATATTAAAACATTACCAATTGATCAAGCATATTTATATACATTACTAACACGAGCACTTACAAAAAAAAATTTACCTTTAATCAATTCTAAACTTCAATGACATATCTTAGCATTTAATCCACTAGCTCATTAACCCAACCAAACTACATAAACATGCGCATATCACTAAGATCTCATATTGCATTTATGAACATAAAGAACAGTTCATAGTGCACCAAATTCATTTGCTTTATAGTCAATCCAACTTACATATACCAAACTTACCATATATTATGCCATTTTAATACATTACAAGATTAAACACATAAGCTATTATCATTTTAAGCATCTTGAACTTACGTAACAATTACTAATACACTTATTTTGAATGACCAAATAGCATAGTTAAAAATACACACATTTAGCCAATCAATTAACTACTTAATTGGTTATATAAGAAACCTTGATTACATTATATTTATGTAATTATGCCATCCACCATATCACATCCCATTTTAAATCACACATAAACCATACTTAAAATGAAATTCCCAAATAAATCATTTACAAAGCTGAAAAACCTTGACATTTTCTCTACTTTATATCGACCTAAATCAACCGTTTCAAGAATACAACCATGAAGCATATTATACAACATTTCAAACCATGACCTAATACATATGAAGATTAATCTAAATGCCAAAACACATGACTAATTTAATTCAAACATTAACATTGTAAACAAGCAATTATATAGAATGCATAATACATAAACTTGACTAAAAGAAACAGACCATAGTCGAATTATTGAAACCAAATACACCAATCACATAGTCAAGAACAAATAAAACTGAACTTAAACAAAATGATCAAGCCATTTTCGCATGGCCATTATATATATATATAAACAAAACATCATTCAAACATTTAGCTAGCCTATAGATGCCTTTGACTCAAAAACTAGCTTGAAAGTACCAAAAAGGGACGATAGTGTGGTTGACTTCACCAATGATCCTCTGAGCCCGTAGTTTGACCAAAATCTATAAAACAAAATATTAAACATAAACGGAGTAAGCTTATTAGCTTAGTAAGTCTTAAGCAAATTCAATACAACATTCAAACATTAAAACCTCTTAATCATTAGATTCATGACATTAAATATAAACTTTTGATTATATAAATAAATCATGATCGAATGCTTTTAATACCATTAACCTAAGCATTAACATTTTGTTTCCATAAACATATACATCATCAAGACACATAAATATCATATGCATTCGTATATCCCAAGTCAAATAAACATATTATATATATCAATCACATATTCCTACTTGTACACATATGCAAATACATTCAAACTCTTTTACCATTAACATTTCCACTGGTAACCTGATAAACCATAAAAGTAACATATTTTAATCCCACATTTAGTATGCTTTTGGATGAATTATCCTTGATTTATGTAAAAAGATGCTCCTAATCCTTTCTTTTTCATGTCTTATACTCAGGAAAGCACCTAAGGATAAAAAGAACGTAAAAAGGGCTTAAAACGGACTAAATTGGGCTAACCCATGGATTCGACATGGCCTGGCCCAAAGCCCACACGACCGTGCCTCACCGATTTCCTAGAGCACAGCCTCAACTCCGTCACGCACGGCTGTGCATCACCCATTTACCACACATGGACGTGCCTGGTGATCTACATGGCCGTGCCCCAATCGACAGACCCGAAGCACGGCCTAAACCCCGACTTGTACAGCTGTGCCCCAATCAAAAGAATAGAGACACAACTTGAAGATGATTTACACGGGCGTGTACCATGGCCGTGCCCCTACCGCGGGAGTGAGCAATTTCACTCGAAATTGGATGCTTGAAGCCAAAGAAACATACCCCTAAGCCTACTTAAACACCCTAATAGTAATTCTACTTGAAAGAGGTACTTAGGAGCCAAGTAAAACATCTCAAAAGCCTATATAAACAACCTAAGGCAAACATTGAAAAGGACAGTTTTTGGCAGAGGCTTTTGCCGAAGCTTTCATCTTTTAGGGAATCACTTGAAGATAGCCAGTTGATCAATCTCAAGAAGCCGGAGCTCCATTCAAGACGGATGATCTCTCCTTCAGTTCCATCATGGGGTTTTAGGAATTTCTTATGTTTTGTTTTATCTTTTCTCTTGAGATGTTTTCTTATTTAGTTATGAACTAAACCCTTCAGATACCTGAAGGGGATGAAACCTATGATGGATTTTGTTATTTGATTTCTAAATTATATGATAAGTACTTAGTTTGTTCTTAATTATGTTTCTTAATTTAATTTTATGTGCTTAGGTTGAGGAGGAATAGACCCTGCCTAAGAGAAGATCTAGCATAATTGAGCGGAGTTGATCGGGCGCCTAAAGATAGGGTTATGAGATTTTTCTAGATAAGGGTGAAACCTAATGTGGGAATCCATTGATCGATTTACTGCTTCCTTAGGGGGTTATTATAAGAGAACGAGAGTTCCACTAATTAACCTAAGGTTAGATGTTATTCGCCTCAAGAGAGGGTTTAATATAGGTTAGGGAGTCTCACAGATCAAGCTAAGTAAAGAAATCATATGGTTTGGGGAATAATTAATAAGTAAAGTCATAGGTGGATTCTTCCTGAGGGTATCGTCTTCATCAACTGAGTTTTCCTAAAGTCTTTCTCTAATTCATTATTTTGTCTTTGCATTTAGTTTAAGTATTTCATTAGTTTTTAGATTAATAAACCAATCACTCCATATTTCAGGCTAAATAATAGAAAGAAAGTGAGTAGTAGTACTTTTAGGTTCTATTGGGTTCGATAAGATATTCTTGCCTAAACTATACTACTGTTCGATAGGTGCACTTGCCTCTATCATTGTCATAGTTAGTCTACATGTTCGATCATTCTTTATAAATATTAAAACTCGACTGTTTGACACGATTAAGTTTTTGGTGCCGTTGCCGAGGAACTCTAAAATATTAAGAAAGCTCTATTTCTATTACTTTAACCATTATTTATTTTATTGAATTTTTATTTTTACTAATTCTCTTTCCTTCTTTCTTGGCTTGCGAGGTACCTCTAGTTTATGACTAGAAGAAACCCGAGAGGATCATTAGAATACGAAAGTGACATTGAGGCTACCACTCGCAGAAATGGCAGAGAAATTAGACGAGCTCTAGACTACCAAAGAGAAGAACAACAAGAAAGAACCAATCCTACTGAAGGAATGGATGAACACAATCCACCGCCAAATGTGCAAGAACAGAATACTCCACGTACAATGTATGATTATACTAAACCTAATTTGGCAGGAGCAGAATCTAGTATTGTTAGGCCTGCTAAAGCTGCTAATAATTTTGAATTAAAGCCTAACACAATACGAATAATTCAACAATTTGTTTAATTTGATGGTTTCCAGGATGAAGATCCAAACACTCATATATCTAATTTTTTAGAATTCTGTGATACCTTCAAAATAAATGGTGTTTCTGATGATGTCATACGTCTTCGGTTATTTCCTTTTTCATTAAGGAATAAAGCAAAGCGGTGGTTGAACTCATTACCACGAGGGTCAATCACCACATGGGATCAAATGACCAAAATTTTCTTTTAAAACATTTTTCACCAGCCAAAACGGCCAAATTTAGGAATGACATATCTTCTTTTGTGTAGAATGACGCAGAGACATTATATGATGCATGGGGGAGATACAAGGAGCTCCTAAGAAGATGTCCACACCATGGGTTACCTTTGTGGCTTCAAGTCCAAACTTTTTACAATGGTGTGAATTCTTCAACACGGCAAATGATTGATTTATCAGCCGGTGGAACTTTAAACAACAAAACTCCTGAAGCGGCTTACGACTTTATTGAGGAGACGTCGTTGAACAGCTATCAATGGTAAATTACAAGAGCTAAACCAACAAAATTAGCTAGAGTTTTCAACATAGACGCAGTGACAATGCTGTCAACGTAGGTGGAGTTAATGAATAAAAAACTTGATAATTTGTGTTCTTCGTGTAAGAGTATGCCCAAAGATCAATCATGAGATGGTTGTAATAACATACTTGATTTACCATGTTATTAATATAAAGCGTTGTCATTATTATTTTAGTTTTTCCTTCGTTTGTACAAATAAACTTTTTATAATAATGTCCTAAGAATAATATGATTATTCTTAAAATATCCTTAGTCAAGTATTATTGTTGACTAGGACAACAATAATCAAAGAAGACTAACATGTAGTTGATTGATGATAAAGAGTTGTCATTGATATGGAGTGTCAAAATCAATGCATGAATATGTGTGTTAGAGAACAACATATTGGACTGACCTGCTATGAGCATGTTTCTTGGATTATTATGTAATTGTCACAACATTACTCATAGTGATTAATATGTATATGATCCTTAGACTTGAGATAATCATTTTCCCAACATCGTGAGTCGTATATTTTGATACAGTTAAACGTATACCTTAACTGGTTGTTCTATAAAGGCTGATGTTGGATATACCACAATCTATGTAGAGGGATATTGTTGATCAATATAGGATAAGTCCTTCCCACATAATGGGAGTAATATCTTAGGCCACTTGATTGAGTGAGACTAGAAATGCATGGCCATGCTCAAATAAGTTGACATGAGATGTCATACTAATTTGTATATCATAGTCTACTCAAGATATCAAGAAACATGGAATGGACTATACAAGTGTGACTATTCCATGACTTGTATCCATTCCAGAGATAAAAGACTTAAGGATTAATGCATGAAATGTTAATCACAAAAAGTTATGTCGAATCATGACTTCTTGTAACTTAGGTAGCAATGATGCATTGCTAGATGCTACTCATTGTTTGTAACATTAGAATCGTTCTAGTATTACTGCTAACGTTACAAGAACCTACAGGGTCACACCCTATGGTTGAAATGAATGGAATGAAACATAGTTGGTATTATGTTTGATCGTCACATGATTTAAATTAATTAAAGAATTAGTTTAATTGGGCAATCAAATATTGAATATATTATATGTACAAGGATGTTGTACACGTAATGAGAATTAATATATGAATTTGGTTCAGTATATAAATTTAACTAAATATAGTTTATCGAAATCCATGTTATAATTAATGTAATTATAACTTTTGGGTATAATTAATGTAATTATAATTTTCAGTTAAAACATTATTATATTTATTTAATTTTATAATTCATAAAAGAAATACCGATTATAAAAGGTAATAAGTGAAGAAAAACCCAAAGAATTTGCTTGGAAAAGTCTAGCACCGTCAAGCAAATAAAACATCTGAAAATAGTTTTTGGATATTTCTGCCGTTCATAGTCAAACCGGGTGGATTACGTAGAAGCCGACATCGTAAAGGTTGCGGCTTGGTTCGACAGTAGATCAGAACTCTTGTTGCCGAGGCGTCGCTGTCAACTCAGATTGAAATTTTGGTAACTTGAAAACCTTTATTTCACCCCGATTCATTCCTCACACATGGATTCATGGTTTGGATCACTGGGATTAATTTTAGTTTGCTGCACCATGGGGGTGCTGGCGTTCCAACAGTTCGCAGGTACATCCAGTAATGCAGTACGAAGCGAGTGGAAATGTGGCGAATTCTGAGTACCCACCCTACCAACCGAGAGTAGACAACGAGCAGACAAACTATATAGGTAACAATTTCAGATCTACTAATAATCCTTATAGTAAAACTTATAATGCAGGTTGGAGGAACCACCCAAATTTTTCGTGGGGAGGACAAGGAAATCAAGGAAATCAAAGGCAACAACCTCCTCCAAATTACGAAAATCATCCCTATCCACAGGAAAAGTAATCAAACCTTGAAGAGATGTTGACAAAATTCATGGCAGCTACAGATTCTCGTCTCCAAAAGACTGAAGCAACACTTGATGAACAACAAAAATTGATCGAGGGGATCGAGAATCAAGTTGGAGAACATACTAGGGTAGTGGGACATCTTAAAAAGCTGATTTTTGAATGTCAACAAGGGCGTCTACCAAGCAACACAGAAATAAACCCAAAAGAATAGATCCAAGCCATCACATCTCAAGAGGGTACAAAGGTAGACAAGCCCACATCATCACAAGAGACCAAGGAAGAAAAAGATAAAATAGAGGTAGCACAAGAAACACCGGTAATCAAAGAGTACCAACCTCGCATACCTTATCCCGAAGCATTAAAAAAGATGATTCTAAGGAACAATTCGATAAGTTTCTAAAACTTTTAAAGAAATTACATATTAACTTACCTCTTCTTGAAGCTCTTTTTCAGATGCCCAACTCAAGGAGATTTTTAAGACAGCTCTTGACGAACAAACGCAAAATAGATGGAGAGCACCATGTGGAACTCAACGCAACATGCTCAGCAATGCTACAGAATAGACTACCACAAAACTAAAAGATCCGTGGAGTTTTACGATTCCATGTTTAATTGGTAGTTTCACTATTGATAATCGTTAGGTGATTTAGGGCAAGTATAAATGTCATGCCTTATGCCTTTGTTTAAACGACTAGGTCTAGGGAAGCCCAAACAAACTAGGATGAGTATTCAACTAGCTGATAAAACTATTAAAATTCTAGGGGCATTATTGAAGACGTTTTAGTAAAAGTCGATAAATTTGTTTTCCCAGTAGATTTTGTTGTTTTAGACATGGATGAGGAAAATTCAATCCCTTTAATTTTAGGAAGACCTTTTCTTGCAATTGCCAAGACTAAAATTGATGTTGCCGCAAGAGAACTCATACTTCATGTAGGAGAAGATTCGGCAATCTTCAAGCTCTCGACTCAGCCAAAACAACAGAAGATGAAGGTAAGAAAGTCATTTCAATAGATAACCAAATTGTTCAACCTTCACCGCAGGAAACATCACAATGCATCAAAGCTGGGCCAACTCATAGTCCCCAAGTCTTCACAGAAGAATCACACCAGAAACAAAACCGTAAGATCGACAATTTAGAAGAGCAGAAAACACACACCAAAGAAAAGCCGGATCCACACAAAGTAAAACCAGAGGAACCACCAGAAGAGCTCAAAGGGAAATCAAATCACTTTAAAATAAGAGACCAGTGCTATTAGACAAAGTCGATCCTCACATCACTTCAACAGACCTAAAGAAAAAGGAAGAAATACTCTTTCAGGTACACGCTATTTTCTCACACAAAATAGTCGAGTTAAGCAATCTAATATTCGGCAATTTCAAGGTAAACGCTTCTCGACCTAAACTTTGTCACGAAAATAAAACTGTCAGCAAGAGGGAAAATATTCAAACCTTTAAACGTCCCTAAAATTTTCAAAGTCAAAGACAGTCTAGCTTAAGACAATAAACGAGCGCTTCTCGGGAGGCAACCTGAGCACTAACACTATTTATTTTCAAATTTATTTTCTTTCCTTCTCTCTTCTCTCAACATTTAAACTAACACAAAAATGTAGATTTCCAGGCCACACGACCTTACAAACAGCTGTGCCCATGGCTGTGTGGACCACTAGAACCACCACACTGACAGAGCAGAGCTGTACAAATCATCCACCCATCCCCCGACATCACGGAGCCAAGCACCCGCACCACGGGCACCGACAAAATACCACGGCTGTGCTAAGAAACTGACTCATTGAGCACAAGCAGACCAAGCCTGTGCATTCCATCCGTGCTCACATACTGGCCTTTTAGGAACGGGCATGCCAATCGACAAACGGGCCTGGAAGAACAACACACTCCACAACACGGCCGTGCAATGCGGCCGTGTGAATTGACACACCTTCGATACACGGGCGTTGGAGCGTGCCAGATTTGAAATCTTATTTAATCCCCACAGCCCTTCCCCTTTTTCTCATCTTCTTTCCTCATTCTCTTTCTTTCAAATTTTTCTCTCTTTCATAAAAAAGGTCCAAGACTCTTGAGCAACAAAAAAATCATGCCGAAGAAACATAAGAAGGTAAGTATCGTCTCCTCAGAAGAGACCTCAACATGAGTTCATGCCAGTAGCTTTAGCTACTTGACACACCAAGGGTCTCCAAAACCTTTTCGGTTCAATTTTTCTTTTCTCTTCTCCTTTATTTTCCTTATCTATACTTCTCATATGCTTAATTTAATTTATTTCATATTAGTTTATTGGTTTTAGGTTCTAAAGGCTGCAAGGGAATCACACCACTTCCACCATACCAACACTCCGCAGCCTTAGAAATTATACCCACCTCACGAGCCATCTGCTAATAAGGACTCCTTAGTCCATTAGTCTTTTTTTTAAATTTTAGTTTTCCTCTTAGTCTCCTTCTCTTTATTTTCTTAATCTTTAATTATATTATTAGAATATTATTATTATTTCTCTAGATCTCTAGGCTATATATTCGTAGGCTACCCAATTTCTTCATCTAGCAAATTACTTTTCGATAGCCACACCACTAAGCCCATAGAAAACACCATCAGCGCCACCAAATATGCCAGGAATCATCCAAAATTCAGGAAGTGTCACTCTACCCCTCTCTTTTGATTTTCTTATTATAAAATATTATCTATCTTTGTACATTGAGGGCAATGTACATCTTAAGTGTGGGGGGATAAAAGTGCCTAACTTTTTGCATAATTCTCAAATTAATGCCTAATTTTTCATTATTCTCAAAATCTTGAATTTTAAATTTGTTCAAAAGTATTTTTTCTCATATTACTAATTAGGATGAAATTTCTAATGATTTATGATTATTATTGATATGTTTTAGAGTAAGTCATAGTTAATTGTGCATTGATGATTAAATTTGAAGGATACTAGAGAATCGAGCATGATAAGTTTACTTTCTAAAAATTAAAATTGATAGGTTGTTGAACCGAATTTGAGTATCACCTTGAAGTTCAAAATTTATAAGGATTGATGTCAAAACACCCATAATTTTTGTGAGATTTTGAGCCTTATAGAGCATAGATCCTTTTTTCATGCTCACTTTATCAATTATGAGGGTGTCAACTTTGAATTGTTTTCTAGAACTTGCCTCGTTTATACATGTCGAGACCACATTAATGAATTGATATACTGAGATGATAAAGGCACCTAGGTTTTAACCCGTTCACTCCACTAAAAATCCTACCCATACAAATTAACCCCTAGTGAACCCCGTTGAATCCTAACAACCTTTTTATTGACTCACCCACTAATATTAACCCAAAATCCCTTTGATTTGTTATCACCATTCTTTTAACTACCCTTTAATTGAGGTTTGATTTGATTAAATTACCAAATTATATTTGTTCAATAGTTACATTTATTATTTATGATGTAATATTTTAGTTTGTTCTTAAAAAAATCCAAGTTTATTCAATATTAGTAGTATATAAAAGAGCTTAGAGCATTTAAACTCCAATTGTTGAAGAAAAAGCTCGTATTAAAGTATTATCAAATTCCAAGTGATGAAAATACTCCTTATTATATAGTAATTATCAATAGTGGTATTATTAGTTTTAATTCGATGTAAATATTTATATTCGGTTCATTGTTTTTTGATTAGGTAATTAGTCAATTCAATCTCGATTCTAACCCTCTAATTCAGCCTTTATCCACACCTTTTAACCCTAGCCCCGTTACAACCCTGATTGAAGACATTTTGATTTGTGTATCATCTCATATATAGTGGTGGAGATTTGATTTTCAGGCAAGCCTATGGGATTAACATTTCAGGTTTGACTTAGAGTGCTTATTCTTGAACCTTAAACACTTTGAGTGATTTGAGTGAACCTTCAGTGAGAATGTCAATCCTTGTCAGTTTTAAATTAAAGGTAAATATTCAGATAAAAGGAGACACCTATGTTTTAGTGTTATAAAGGTATGACTTATCGTAATTGAATCTTTAGGACTCTTTGAGTTAAATTATCCATGTATAAATTATCTATGAATTATGATGAGACACTGCCGATGGGAATTATGAATTATGGAAAGTTCGTTTTAATTATAAGTTGAGAATTTTGCTTGAGGACAAGCAAAAGCTTAAGTGTGGGGGTATTTGATAAACCATAAAAGTAACATATTTTAATCCCACATTTAGTATGCTTTTGGATGAATTATCCTTGATTTATGTAAAAAGGTGCTCTTAATCCTTTCTTTTCATGTCTTATACTCAGGAAAGCATCTAAGGATAAAAAGAACATAAAACGGGCATAAAACGGACTAAATTGGGCCAACCCAAGAATTTGACACGGCCTGGCCCAAAGCCCACACGACTATGCCTCGCCGAATTCCTAGAGCATGGCCTCAACTCCGTCACACACAGTCGTGCATCACCCATTTACCATACATGGGCATGCATCGTGATCTACATGGCTGTGCCCCAATCGACAGACTTGAAGCACCGCCTGAACCCCGACTTGCACAACCGTGCCCCAATCAACAGAATAGAGTCACGGCTTGAAGACGATTTACATGGGCATGTACCATGGCCGTGCCCCTGCTGTGAGAATGAGGAATTTCACTCGAAATTGGATGCTTGAAGCCAAAGAAACATACTCCTAAGTCTACTTAAACACCCTAATAGTAATTCTACTTGAAAGAAGTACTTAGGAGCCAAGTAAAGCATCTCAAAAGCCTATATAAACAACCCAAGGCAAACATTGAAAAGGACAGTTTTTGGTAGAGGCTTTTGTCGAAGCTTTCATCTTTTAGGGAATCACTTGAAGATAGCCAGTTGATCCATCTCAAGAAGCCAGAGCTCCATTCAAGACGGAGGATCTCTCCTTCAATTCCTTCAGGGGGTTTAGGGACTTCTTATGTTTTGTTTTATCTTTTCTCTTGAGATGTTTTCTTATTTAGTTATGAATTAAACCCTTCAGATACCTGAAGAGGATGAAACCTATGATTGATTTTGTTATTTAATTTCTAAATTATATGATAAATACTTAGTTTGTTCTTAATTATGTTGCTTAGTTTAATCTAATGTGTTTAGGTGGAGGAGGAATAGACACTGCCTAAGAGAAGATCTAGCATAATTGAGCGGAGTTGATAGGGTGCCTAGAGATAGGGTTACAAGATTTTGCTAGATTACGGTGAAACCTAATATGGGAATCCATTGATTGATTTACTGCTTCTTTAGGGGGTTATTGTAAGAGAACGAGAGTTCCACTAATTAACCTAAGGTTAGACATTATTCGCCTTGAGAGAGGGTTTAATATAGGTTAGGGAGTCTCACGGATCAAGCTAAGCAAAGAAATCATATGGTTTGGGGAATAATCAATAAGTGAAGTCATAGGAGGATTCTTCCTGAGGGTATCGTCTTCATCAACTGAGTTTTCCTAAAGTCTTTCTCCAATCCATTCTTTTGTCTTTGCATTTTAGTTTAAGTATTTCATTAGTTTTTAGATTAATAAACCAATCACTCCATATTTCAGGCTAAATAATAGAACGAAATTGAGTAGTAGTACTTTTAGGTTCCTTTGGGTTCGATAAGATATTCTTGCCTAAACTATACTACTGTTTTGATAGGTGCACTTACCTCTATCGTTGTCATAGTTAGTCTACAGGTTCGATCATTCTTTATAAATATTAAATTTCGACTGTTTGACACGATCATAACCGATTCTTCAAAGAAATATATATATAACTCAATTTCATATATATATATATATAATGTTAACACTCATCATGTATAAGCTTAAAAGCACATAATAAAATTCTTATTGAATCATAAACTTTATCACATCATACTCAACTCAAATGATAGTATACCCACTTACTACATTCCTTACTAATATAGTAGGCTTACACTTACTCGAGCTTTTAGCACAGTGCATTAAATGTGTCTCACCTTGTTTAATTCAGAATTCACTGTTTATAGCATATCACCCAGGCATTAAGCACGCTAGGCATCAAAGCTCGAAATACACCAAGCATTAAACACCGCTAGACCAGAGGTCCGAGATTTAAACACCGGCATTTAGCCTGTTAGCCAATAAGCCCGATAAGATTCACCGGCACAAGGCCTGCTAGGCTCAAAGCCCGAATATCACATAAGTAACCATTCCTTATACATTTGTTATTTCCAAAATCACATATAACACATGTATTCCATAATATCACAAATCAAGTTTGGACAAACTTAACCACATTACATCAAATAAAATCAATCCAATATTATACCAATCACATTCAGCAATTCCATATATATATTCTCAAAATTTACAATTTTAATATTTATTATATTACATGAATAATGTCCGGCATACAATTGCTTGAAGACTTACCTCGACTATCGACGGACAACGAAGACCGGCTATTTGATTGCCTTTGCCTTTCCCCGATCCAAATCCGTTTTTCTTTGTTCTTGATCTAAACACATTAAAATTTAGCTCATTCAAGTAATTTTCATTTCAATTTAGTCCCAAAACACATAAATAGGCAAATTAATTTTTCCCCTAATATTTCACATTTTTACAAATTAGTCCTATTTGCATAGAACACAAAATACACAAAATTTCATTATATCACCTAAGGGCCGGATATTCATAGGGACTATACAAGTCCATTTATTTCATTTATTTTGCATTTTAGCCCCTCAAAAATTTATTTTTGCAATTTAGCCCAAAATACTCAAATTTACCAAAATTTCCAATACAAAACATTTTAATCTATAACAAAACTTTAACATATATTCATTAAACATCACAAAGCATAAGTTTCTATCATGGTCGAACATCTCATATACACTAATCTCAAAAATTCTAGCATGGGTCGGTTACTATTCGAAGCAACGATCACAAAAACGTAAAAATTATCAAAAACTGACTAAAATACACACCCGATTTAAGCTTGAGTTATGGTCGAATGAACAAGCTCACACTCCTTTTTCTTTCTTTCTTATATCAGTGATGAAAAGATGAAGAACAAAGTTTTATTTCATGTTTTATTTTAACTATAATTAACATATTAACCAATGTACAAAAATACCCTTATAAAATAATATAATTAACATATACCTATAAGGTTATTTTAGACATATGCCGTCCACTAACTCTTAGAATGGGCTAATTGCCCTTTTAATAGCCCATATGAAAAAGCCATTATCAATTTAGTACATTCCACTATAGTTTACAACTTTTACATTTTACGCGATTAAGTCCTTTTTCTAAATTAAACACACAAACGATTAAATTTTTCTACGAAACTTTCACACACATTAATTCACATATAATAAGCACAAAATATATTATTTAAATATTTCTCAAACTCGGATTCGTGGTCCGAAACCACCGTTCTGATTAGGCCAAATTCAGACTATTAAAACTCTCCCCTTAGGGATTTTCGTCCCCGAAAATCTTGCCGTTAAATAAAGTCGGATATTGTTGCCTCATTGAATCCTCAGGCTCCCACGTAGCCTCTTCTACTCTGTGTCGATTCCATAGTACTTTTACTAACAAAATTTTCTTGTTTTTCAACTCTTTCAATTCACGGGCTAATATACAGATCGGTTCTTCCTCGTACGTCATATCGGGTCAGATTTCAATTTCAAACGGAGAAATCACATGTGATAGATCTGATCTATATCTACAGAGCATCGAAACATGAAATATGTTATGTATCTTTTCTAGTTCAGAAGGCAACTTCAATCTATAAGCAATAGGCCGATAGGTTTGATGATCTCATACGGTCCGATGAATCTCGGACTTAATTTTCCTTTTTGACCAAATTAGAGTACTTTCTTCCACGGAGAAACTTTCAAAAATACCCAATCTCTGACCTTAAACTCAATGTCCTTACGTTTCAAATCAACGTAGGACTTTTGACGATCCATGGCAGCTTCCAAACTATCTCTGATTATAGCCACTTTCTGTTCAGCCTCTTTAATCAAATCGACCCCGCGTATCTTATTTTCACTGAGCTCGTTCCAATACAACAGTGTACGACACTTGCAGCCATATAGAGATTCATAAGGTGCCATTTTGATACTAGATTGAAAACTGTTATTATAAGCAAATTCAATCAAAGGTAAGTATCTTTCCCACGTACCTTCAAACTCAAGAGTACAACATCTCAACATGTCCTCAAGTATCTGAATGGTTCATTTAGACTGACCATCTGTCTGCGGATGGAAGGCTGTGCTAAAGTGGAGTTTAGTACCTAAAGCATCTTGCAACTTCTTCCAAAACCGCGATGTAAATCTCGGGTCTCTGTCCGAAACAATGGAACTTGGCACACTATGTAATCTCACAATTTGAGATACATATAACTCAGCAAGTTTATCAAGCAAATAGTCCATACGAACTGGCACAAAGTGAGCTGATTTGGTCAGTCTATCCACTATAACCCAGACTGCATCTTTTTGGTCGGTGTCGTAGGCAAACCGGATACAAAATCCATAGTAATTCTATCCCATTTCCATTCAGGTATCATAATCGGCTGAAGTAACCCAGAAGGCACCTGATGTTTGGCTTTTACTTGCTGACATATTAAACACTTCGAGACAAATTCATATATATCCCGTTTCATACCAGGCCACCAATAGAACTGTTTCAAATCATTATACATCTTCATGCTACCAAGATGTACTAACAATCGACTATTATGTCCTCGTTCAATAACATCTGAATAAAATCTGCATTCCTCGGAACACATATTCGACCTTTGAATTTCAAACAGTCATTTCCATCGATTCAAAACTCTGAGTTTGCGTCACTTTCACACTGAACTCGTCTTGCCCTCGTATCTTTGTCACCTTTTTGAGCATCACAAATTTTTTGAATAAACAACGGTCTTGCCTTTAACTCGGCTATGATCGAACCATCGCCAGACATAACCATATGTGCGTTCAACGCATGAAGAGCAAATAATGATTTTTAACTTAGGGCATCTGCAACAACATTAGCTTTCCTCGGATGGGATGGTATGTTGACCATGTATTTTTGGTTAGTGTATCAAGAGATTAAGGTAACAACTAACATATGGTATGGAATCAAAAGTTTAAGGAAAGATAGGGGGACATAAGGCACTTATCTAGGGAAAATTTGGAAAGAAATAATGGCCAATTGACCATAGGCTGGACGGCAATATTGGTAGGGGAGGAGAGCCAAAATTTTGTTAGTTGGCAAAAATCTCATTCTTTTCTCTTTGGTTAACCTTTGCACTTTGTGCGTAAATTTTATTCTCTCCTTTCAATATCCCTATTTGGCGAATTTTTGCACTTGGTTAAGCCAAAGTTTTGTGACCATTTGGTCATCCCTTTTCTTATCTTGATAACCAATTCTTGTGCCTCTTTCTTCTTGTGTGAAATCACCTATACCAAAATCAATTTCTTTTCTTTTTTCTTTGCCATGGCCGAATATACCAGCACCTAAAGTTCTTATTTTTCTTTCTTTTCTTCTAATCTCCTTGAAATCAAAACATCATCACCATCATCCTTTCGTTCTTATACTATTTCTTTTCAATCGAAAATTCTCTCCATCTTCACTCTCTTGGCGAATGTTATTGTGCCTATAAGCCAAAAATTATTTTTCCATTCTTAATCATTTATAAATTAATCTTCCATCAATTAAACATCATTCTTAATCTTGCTTTTAAAGTGGGAAGTAGGTAAGGGTTTCTCTCCATTTTTTTGATTTATTGATTAGTGATATTATGGTAGAATATCATAGGATTTTGAGAGTCTTTTGGATTGATATAGCATTCATACTAATAACGTTTATTTCGTTATTATTTAGTGCAATAACGAGATTGGAATTCAAGTGATCGGAGAATCGTGGAAACGAGGGAAGCGTTTCATTTGGTAAGGAAATCCTACTTTTTAAATCTCTAGTATTATTGATATTATTTTAGAACTAACTAAATTCTTTTGGATCTTGAAGACCATCAAGATAGGGAAGAAAAGGGCGGTGTTTAGTTATCGTAAGAGGGTGGATCTGTAAATCCCCATTCAAAGCGAAGAGCGGTTTCTGCGGTCGGGATTTTCCACGGGTTGTGGGCCATCTTCCAAAGAAGTCCATTATTTGAAGTAGTACGAACCTCGGAGCCGTTATCGTTGGTGGATTCTCGTGCTAGTGAATCGATAAGCGAAGGAAAACCGAAAATCAAGTGATTCAAAATCAAGAGGGTAAGATTTTGGATCCATTAACAAATAAGATTATTTTTGCGAATTAGTTGTCTAACGAATGAAATATATTTTAGGTCCGAGGAGCGAGAAGGGATAATACTCACGGTATCGAGGTGTGTAATTTCACCCTCATTATTTTAGGGTTGTATGTCAAATTTCGTATGGTAGAAAATCGTAAAACGACTAGATCGGTAAAAGCACAAAATTGATATTTTGACGAAATACGTAAAAGCGACTAAATCGTGAAAATTTCAAAACGCCTCAAGAAATTAATTGATATTATGAAAATTTGATGTTTAAGTGAAAATGGGCCGTAAATACTCTAGTTCGTGAAAATGGGCCGTAAATACTCTAGTTCGTGAAAATGGGCCGTAAATACTCTAGTTCGATAAATTGGGCCATAAATACTCTAGTTCGTTAAAATTTAGCCAAAACGCTCTAGTTTGGTAAATGGGCCAAAGCCCACTAAATTGCTAAATGGATAAATTGCTATAATTATGGGCCAAATGAAATGTCATTGATAAAACCCACCATGTTATGTATTGATAATAAATTTTATATTTTTAAAGTACATGTATAATTGCATGGGTGGGATTTATGAAGAGAAGAATGGCGATTGCCACAATATCGACTTATTGCCTCTAGTTCGTGGCTCTGCCACAATATCGACTTATTGCCTCTAGTTCGGTGGTTTCGCCACAATATCGACTTATTGCCTCTAGTTGGTGGCTATGCCACAATTATAAAAGGCTTAATGCCTACGATTGGTGTGATGGCGGGTGGGTTGACTTGATCCCCAGGTGTGATGGTTGGTACAGGGGTGTTAGCGGATGGTTATTAGGTTTGGGTTGGGAATTTCATTTTCATGCATTATTAATTATTTTAAATTCATGTTATATTGTTGAATTACGGATTGGGCTCAAGCCCAACATAATATCTTGACAATCGGCCCAATAATGGTGGTAAGTGAGTTACACTTCGAGTTCTAAGTAACTCACCCTTTAATTTCTTTCCATCTCGGGTAATGGAAACCGATGTGGACTTAATGAGGATGACTTCGTGGAGGCCATCTTTGCTAAATAAGGGTTATTTAAATTACGAACTTTTAATTATTATTTTTACTATTTTGGGATGTTGTAATAAATGGCCTCTATAAATAACTTATGGATTTTATGTGTGTTGGAATTTAAACTTTATTTGGGCTTTTAAAACATGGGTGTGATTTATGATGCTTTACTAAAATGAACTTGGGTTTTCAAAGTATAAGGAATTCTTTTATAAATAATTCTTTTTCTTGCTAACTCTTTAACAAATTTCCTAACGGTTTTAGATAATACAATGATTTTCAACTAATGATTTTAAATATTTATCAAAATCTAATACTCTACAAATTTTAAACTCCGTAAACAATATTGTAGTTTTTCAACTCATTAAGGATTTAAGAATAGTTGAATCATGTAACAAACCAAATCTAGTCTCAACGCATAAATAGGGTTTGGGGTGTTACATTTAGTGGTATCAGAGCCAGTTTCAAAAACTCGGCTGTGGTTTGGGTTCAAAAATAATTTTTGTATGAAAATGCTCAATGGTATTTTAAAGATCAGTATGGCACCACAAGCATCCGGCAACAAGTCAAGTAAGTATATACTGCTTAAATGATTACTATGATATGATCATAGGAATACTCTAGAACTTCTAGTTTTAGATGTGAAAAGCGTAGAGATTGAGACTATAGGACACGTTAGAAAAACAACTTTATATCTCAAATCTCATAAAATATCGTTAATAAACACGAAACAAAATTTGATTCATAAAACTTGTAATCGATAAACGAACAAGCAATCATGAGTACAAGAGGGCGTGGTCGTGGACGCGTAGACGTGGGCGTGGTAGAGAGCCGAGGTGCTACTTGAAGCACCAAATCATATGCGAAGTGGGCCGACCAAGCGTCAATAGAAAGTGAGACCGGATCACGCGATCACATGGAAGAAGATCATGCATTGACTCAAGCAATGCTACGAGTCTTGGAAAGGGTCATTGGAACTAGAATTGGGCCAACAACTCGTGGGTCAATTTCAGAGCGACTTAAGGCGAATAATGAAGTTTTCAGAGAGTCTCGGTGTAGCTCCAAATGTGGCGAATCTTGGCTCAAGTCGTGGAACGGATTATGGATGATATGGAATGCACTGGTGAGCAAAAAGCGAGAGAGGTGTATCCTTATTGAGAGATGAGGCGATCGGTGGTGGCTCATCGCTCGAGAGGGCACTGAAGCCGCATGCGATTAATCGGGAATTCTTTAAAGGCGCCTTCCAAGGAAAATACGTCGAACGAGCTATGTAGATGCCGAAGGAAGGAATTTCGAATCTTGTCCAAGGAAGTAAGACCGTGGCAACATATGAAGTCGAGTTTTTACGCCCGAGCCGTTATGCCGGACAATTGTAGCAGATCATGAACGTTGTGTATGCGTTCGAGGATGGACTTAATGATGAGTGAGGGTTACGATTGCTCATGACAAGTTAGAAATTTTCGACTCTTGTGGAGAAGGCCAAAATAGCCAAGAGGCTAAGAACTCGAACAGTAACCGAGAAAGATCCGAAACAAGAGAGAGACACGATCTGGTTCTTCCAAGAGATTCGGAAGAAACCCGAAATGATGAATCGATTCAAAGGCGTAACCCCGTAGCAAATAATCAAGTCGAGATTGTCTTGAGTGTGGGAAAAGGCATTTTGGGGAATCTTTGGAGGAAAAGCAGGTGCATGCTACAAATGCGGTTCAATGGAACATCGATTACAAAAGTTGTCCTCGACGAATGGATACGACTCAAGAAGTCCGTAATAATGATGCACACCGGCCAGGGTAATCAGCACCACCGAGAGGTCGTGGACCAGTCGTGGTGGTAATGGGGCTGGTCGTGGTCAAGGTGCACCGGTCGAGGCAATGGTAATAGAGGAAATGCGATGCAAGACAGCCGTCCGGTCTATGCGATTAGACGCCATGAGGACGGCAATGCACGATGTGATAAGCGCACGTTCTTCATTTTTGATGTACTGTTATTGCCTTAATAGATATTGGCTCTACTCATTCATATGTATCTAGTGCCATATCTCGAAATCAATTTAGAATCAAAATATCGAAAATGAGATGGCGATGTCAGTCCTTTAGGACGATCAAGAATCATTAATAAAATATTTAAAGACGTACCTTAAAAATCCAAGAGGAAGTATTCTTAGCAAATTTGATGGAACTACCTTTGTGAGTTCGATCTCATTCGGGCATGGATGGTTGGTTAACCATCGGCATGAATTGGTATCTTTGAAAAACGAATGACAAGAAGGGACCGGATGATAAGGAAATCATAATGATTGGTGAACGAAAGAACTATCGGCAAATGTGGTATCGCATTAAAAGCGGAGAAGTTGGTGCGGAAAGGTACGGAGCATTCCTAGCCTTTATCGTGCTTTGGATGCCAAGGAATTATCCGTGAATGATGTGAGGACGGTGAAGGAATTTCCGATGTATTTCGAAGAACTTCCCGCATACCTCCAGATCGGAAGTAGAATTTGGCATTGAGCTTTTGCTCGACGGCCCGGTGTCCATTGCTCCCTATAGAATGGCACCGAAGGAGTTGGTGAGCTCAAAGCTCAAATTCAAGAATTCTCGGATCGGGATTCATTCGACCAAGTGTGTCTCCGTGGGAGCACCGGTTTTGTTCGTCAAGAAGAAGGATGGATCGATGCGTATGTGCATTGACTACTGAGCGATTGAATAAATTGACGATCAAGAATCGGTATCCTCTGCTGAGAATTGACGACTGTTCGATCAATTGAAGGAGCTTGAGCTTTTCTCCAAAATTGATTTAAGGTCGGGTTATCACCAGCTTAAGGTGAAAGAAGCGGACATCTATAAGACAAAGATTTGGACACGTTACGGACACTATGAGTTTGTAGTGATGCCGTTTGGATTAACCAATGCACCAATGCATTTATGGACATGATGAACCGAGTCTTCCAACCATATTTAGACCGGTTTGTGGTAGTGTTCATAGATGATATATTGGTTTATTCGAGAAATGAGGAGGAACATGACCAAAGATTTGCGGATAGTATTACAACTACTTCGTGATAAGCAATTGTATGCCAAATTTGGTAAATGCGAATTTTGGCTAAAGGAGGTGACTTTTCTTGGTCATGTAGTATCAATTTGAAGGAATAAGGGTAGATCCTCGGAAAATTGAGGCTATTCGGATTGGAAACCACCAACATCAATAGCTGAAATTGGAGTTTCTTAGGCTTGGTGGATACTATAGACGCTTTGTAGAGGGTTTTCGTTGATTGCCGCACCCCTAACTAAATTGTTGCGTAAAGGAGTTCCGTATATCCTGGGTGAAAAGCGCAAGAGAGTTTCGAAAATTGAAGAAGATCCTGACGAAGCTCCAGTTTTGATTCAATGAGGCCTAAAAGAATTCACTGCTTATTGTGATGCGTCTCACACGGTGCAGGTTGTGTGTTGATGCAAAATGGAAAGGTGGTGGCTTATGCTTCTCGTCAATTGAGGCCACACAAGTAAACTACCCTACTCATGATTTGGAGTTAATGCCGTTGTCTTTGCTCTAAAGATTTGGAGGCACTATCTCTATGGTGAGAAGTCCATAATCTACACGGATCACAAGAGTCTTAAATACCTCCTTACCCGAAGGAGTTGAATTTAAGACAAAGAAGATGGGTAGAATTGTTAAAAGATTATGATTTCTCCATCGAATACCATCCCGGAAAGGCTAACGTGGTAGCCGACGCGTTAAGTCGGAAGGCGGTATCGAATTAAGAGCTCTATTTGCCCATTTGAGTCTCAGACGAGGATGGCGTTTGTTAGCGAACTACGGTGAAGCCTCGTGGTGGAACAAATCAAGGAAAAACAGACATCAGATGAGAAGTTGGGACCCTTACTTCGGCAAGTTGAAAATGGTGAAATTGAAGATTTTGGAATAAACACTGAGGGTGTGTTGTGCTTTCGAGGGAGAGTATGCATGCCTAAGGATCTAGATTTGAGGCAACTGATTCTACGGGAGGCGCATAGTAGCCCTTATGCTATGCATCCCGGAGGAAATAAGATGTATCGAGATCTCCGTGAACAGTATTGGTGGCTGGGTTGAGCGTGAGATTACGAGTTTGTGGGAAAATGTTTGACTTGTCAGCAAGTGAGGCCAAACACCAATTACCGTTCTGGATTGTTACAACCGATAAAGATTCCTCTTTGGAAATGGGAGAGGATAACTATGGATTTTGTTAGTGGGTTACCGTTAACACCTACTAAGAAAAATTCCGTTTGGGTAATTGTTGATCGGTTGACGAAGACTGCTCATTTCTTGCCAGTTCGTACGGATTATTCTTTGCAGAAGTTGGCGAAACTTTACGTATCCGAAATTGTGAGGTTACATGGGGTACCTGTATCTATTATATCGGATAGGGACCCTAGGTTTACATCACGATTCTGGAAAGCTCTGCATGAAGCCTTGGGAACAAAGTTGAATTTCGATCGACTTTTCATCCTCATCGATGGTCATCGGAAAGAGTAATTCGATATTGGAAGATATGTTAAGAGGATGTGTAATCGACTTGGGGTAGTTGGGAGGATTATCTACCTTTGGCGAAATTTATGATAACAATGCCTATCGATCTAGCATTCAGATGGCACCTTACGAGGCATTGTATGGTCGTAAGTGTCGCTCTCCTATTGTTGGGTGAGAAAGGCGAAAAGATGATGTTAGGTCCTGAGATGATATCCGAGACCGAGGATAAGGTAAAAGTTATTCGAGCACGGTTGAAAGAAGCCTCAGATAGATGTAAGTCGACGCAGATCTGAAGCGGAGGGACATCGAGTATAGTGTGGGAGATCGGGTTTTCTTGAAGGTATCTCCTTGGAAAAGATCTTGATTCGGAAGGAAGGGCAAGCTAAGTCCTAGATATATTGGACCTTATCGTGTCTTTGAAGCGTGTTGGTCCGATGGCATATCGATTGAGTTACCTCCGGAGTTAAATCAAATTCACAATGTCTTTCATGTTTCCATGTTGAGGCGTTATAGGTGGGATCCTTTGCACATTATCTGGGTAGAAGAATTGGAGTGAATTGATTTGTCCTTTGAAGAAGAACGGTGGAAATCCTAGACCGAGATGTCAAGGTACTAAGGAAGAAAACCGTGCCGTTAGTTAAAGTTCTATGGCGAACCACGAGTGGAAGAAGCTACGTGGGAGCCAGAGGATGCAATTCGGCAACAATACCTCACCTTTTTCAACTGTAAATTTCGAGGACGAAATTTTCTTTAAGGAGGGTAGAGTTGTAACACCCTAAAAATCGAGTATTTAAATTGGCATGATTTTGGTGTTTAGATGTTAAAGGAAATTTTTTTTTTTTTCTTTTATTTTAGTGTTTATTAAAGTCCTAGAGAGGGTAAAGCATAAATTGGAGAAGAATAAAATTTATTATTGGGAATTTATTGAAGTGAAACAAAGGTGATTAAGACTTAAGCTAAATTATGTGCTTAAAGTGTCATAAAATGAGCATATGGCATGGTGGAGAATGGCGCATGGGTTCAAGTAAGAGGGAAGAGGTTCGAATCCTTGTATAGCACCTAGATAAAATTTTGTTTTAATTTTCTGCTCATGGCTATGAAGTGCTCGGCAGGGACATATAAGGAAGGTGTTGACCATGTATTTTTGGTTAGTGTATCAAGAGATTAAGGTAACAACTAACATATGGTATGGAATCAAAAGTTTAAGGAAAGATAGGGGGACATAAGGCACTTATCTAGGGAAAATTTGGAAAGAAATAATGGCCAATTGACCATAGGCTGGACGGCAATATTGGTAGGGGAGGAGAGCCAAAATTTTGTTAGTTGGCAAAATCTCATTCTTTTCTCTTTGGTTAACCTTTGCACTTTGTGCGAAATTTTATTCCTCTCCTTTCAATATCCCTATTTGGCGAATTTTGCACTTGGTTAAGCCAAAGTTTTGTGACCATTTGGTCATCCCTTTTCTTATCTTGATAACCAATTCTTGTGCCTCTTTCTTCTTGTGCAGAAATCACCTATACCAAAATCAATTTCTTTTCTTTTTTCTTTGCCATGGCCGAATATACCAGCACCTAAAGTTCTTATTTTCTTTTCTTTTCTTCTAATCTCCTTGAAATCAAAACATCATCACCATCATCCTTTCGTTCTTATACTATTTCTTTTCAATCGAAAATTCTCTCCATCTTCACTCTCTTGGCCGAATGTTATTGTGCCTATAAGCCAAAAATTATTTTTCCATTCTTAATCATTTATAGCGAATCTTCCATCAATTAAACATCATTCTTAATCTTGCTTTTCATCCGTGGGAAGTAGGTAAGGTTTCTCTCCATTTTTTTGATTTATTGATTAGTGATATTATGGCCGAATATCATAGGATTTTGAGAGTCTTTTGGATTGATATAGCATTCATACTAATAACGTTTATTTCGTTATTATTTAGTGCAATAACGGAGATTGGAATTCAAGTGATCGGAGAATCGTGGAAACGTGAGGAAGCGTTTCATTTTGGTAAGGAAATCCTACTTTTAAATCTCTAGTATTATTGATATTATTTTAGAACTAACTAAATTCTTTTGGATCTTGAAGACTGTCAAGATAGGGAAGAAAAGGGCGGTGTTTAGTTATCGTAAGAGGGTGGATCATAAATCCCCATTCAAACGAAGAGCGGTTTCGCGGTCCGGATTTTCCAGGGTTGTGGGCCATCTTCAGAAGAAGTCCATTATTTGAAGTAGTACGAACCTCTGAGCCGTTATCGTTGGTGGATTCTCGTGACTAGTGAATCGATAAACGAAGGAAAACCGAAAATCAAGTGATTCAAAATCAAGAGGTAAGATTTTGGATCCATTAACAAATAAGATTATTTTTGCGAATTAGTTGTCTAACGAATCGAAATATATTTTAGGTGCCGAGGAGCGAGAAGGATAATACTCACGGTATCGAGGTGTGTAATTTCACCTCATTATTTTAGGGTTGTATGTCAAATTTGGTATGGTAGAAAAATCGTAAAAGCGACTAGATCGGTAAAAGCACAAAAATTGATATTTTGACGAAATACGAAAAGCGACTAAATCGTGAAAATTTCGAAAACGCCCCCAAGAAATTAATTGATATTATGAAAATTTGATGTTTCGTGAAAATGGGCCGTAAATACTCTAGTTCGTGAAAATGGGCCGTAAATACTCTAGTTCGTGAAAATGGGCCGTAAATACTCTAGTTCGATAAATTGGGCCATAAATACTCTAGTTCGTTAAAGTCAATCATTAAATCATAATCTTTCAACATTAAGGATTTAAGAATAACCATCTGCGTTGTCTCAAGTTTAAATCTTTTTGAGTCATCAAATACTTTAGGCTTTTGTGATCTGAATAAACATGACATTTCTCATCGAATAGGTAATGACGCCAAATCTTTAACATGAATACAATAGCTGCTAACTCCAAGTCATGTGTCAGATAATTTCTTTCATGAGGCTTCAACTGTCTCAAAGCATAGGCTACTACTTTACCTTCTTGCATTAGGACGCAACCCAAACCATTCAAAGAAGAATCACTGTACACAACGAATTTTTTACCCGATTCAGGCTGAATTAATACTGGAGCTTCGGTCAAAAGGGCTTTCAACTGATCAAAACTTTTCTGACATTTTTTTGTCCACTCAAACTTGACATCTTACTGTAGTAGCTTTGTCAAAGGTGTGGCTATCATAGAAAACCCTTTCACGAATCGTCTGCAGTATCCAGCAAGTCCTAAAGCTTTGAATTTTAGAAACATTATTTGGTGGCTTCCAATCAAGTATAGCCGATATTTTGTTCGGATCAACCCGAATGCCTGACGCTGAAACAACATGACCCAGAAAGCTGACTTCATTCATCCAGAACTCACACTTACTAAACTTTGCATACAAATGTTGATCTCGCAAAGTTTGTAGCACTAATCTCAAATGCTCGGCATGTTCAGTTTCATCCCTGGAGTAGATCAGGATATCATCTATAAACACTACCACAATCGATCCAAATACTATTTGAAAATATGATTCATCAAATCCATAAAAATAGCAGGTGCATTAGTAAGTCCAAAAGGCATAACCAAGAACTCAAAATGTCCGTACCTCGTTCGAAATGCAGTCTTTGGCACATCAGAATCTCTAACTCGCAACTGATAATAACCCGATCTCAAATCTATCTTCGAAAACATTGAAGCCCCTTTCAATTGGTCAAACAAGTCATCAACCCGAGGCAACAGGTATTTATTCTTTATTGTCACCTTATTTAGCTATCGATAATCAATGCACATTCGCATAGTCCCATCGTTCTTTTTCACAAATAAAACTGGTGCACCCCAAGGAGAGAAACTCGGTCGTGCAAAGCCCATATCTGTCAACTGTTGCAACTGTGCTTTCAACTCTTTCAACTCAGTAGGTGCCATTCGATACAGAGCTATTGAAATCGAAGTTGTCCCCGGTACTAACTCAATGCTAAACTCAATCTCTCAAATTGGTGGTAAACCCGATAATTCTTCAGGAAACACATCTGGGTATTCACACACAACTGGTACGAATTCAATCTGCTTTTCAAACACTTTATTATCCAACACATAGGCCAAGTAAGCTTCACATCCTTTTCTCACGTACTTACGAGCTAACATCGTGGATATTTTTGTCGGTAATCCATTCAGGTCATTAGATTCAACCCGAATAATCTCACCACTTTGACATCTCATATCAATAGCCTTTCTTTCGCAATTCACCACAGCATCATGCAAAGTTAACCAGTCCATTTCGAAAATTATATCGAACTCGTTGAAAGGCAACAACATTAAATCAGCTGGAAAGTAGGAATCTTGAATCATCAACGGGCAACCTTTACACACTTTATCAATGAGTACACATCGACCCAAGGGGTTGGACACACGAATCACAAACTTAGTAGACTCAACAGGCAGAGTCTTACTGGATACTAAAGTTTTACACACATATGAATGGGTCGAACCAGGATCAATCAATGCAATCACAGTAGTATCATAAAGAGTAAAAGTACCGATGATAACATCTGGGGAAGAAACATCTTCTCTGGCATGTATAGCATATGCTCTAGCTGGTGCACGAGCCTCCGATCGGACTACAGTGTCTTTAGTTTCTTTTTGACTACCACTTACATTTCCCGAATGCCTAGGTGGTCTGCCTCGCACTGACACATTACTCGATCTGACATTCTGAGCCGTATTTTGCTCGGCTAACAATGGGCACTCTCTAATAAAATGATCTGACGATCCGCATTTAAAGCAGAATCGATCACGAAATCTACAACTCCCAGAATGCCGTTTACCATAATGCTTGCATTCAACCCGATTCTGCTGAACATTACCAACACTGGCCATCGAAATAACTCGAGAACCCGTAAGAGGCCGATCTCGTCTAGACAGGTCTGAAATAGCTTTGTGTCAGCCGAAGTCATCTTTGAACTTCTTAGATACAGAATGGAAAGTCTTACTTGATGATCTTTTATGAGTGTCTCTAGCTTCCACTTCAGCCTTTCTTTTCTCTTTTCCAAGCTCTTCAGCTTTGCAAGCTCATTCGACAAGTACCACGAACTCTTTGATTTCAAGTATGCCAACTAACAACTTTATATCTTTATTTAAACCGTCTTCGAATCTTTTACACATAATGGCTTCAGTTGATACACACTCTCAGGCATATCGGCTCAATCTGACAACCTTCTGCTCATACTATGTCCAAATTCTTTTCGTTTCTAATCGATGAATCTCTGACTGATATATTTCTTACAGAACTCAATCTGGAAGAAATCCCAAGTCACTTTTTCTTTCGAAACCACCGATACTAGTGTGTTCCACCAGTGATATGTAGTGTCTCGTAGTAAAGATATAGCACACTTCAAGCATTGATCTGGAGTACATGACAGCTCATCAAGCACCCGAATATTGTTATCAAGCCATATCTCATCTCGTTCAGCGTCATCATCGTCATTGGCTTTAAATTCTTCGGCCCCATATTTCCTGATTTTATCAATGGAAGGCCTACTAGATCTTATCAGATCTATCATCGGAGGTATTGAAGGTATCAGAGTTGGATTATTCGGGGGTAGAGGTTGTTGTACAGCCGAGTTAGTCTGAATAAATTGGGTAAACCATTCATTCATCATTTGGTAGACGGCTTGTTTAGCCTCCCCCTCATGGCTAACTGAGATAGTCGAGAGTCTACTGGCGCTGACCCACATGCGAGATCAGGCATTACACTCTCTACATCATCTGCTACAGCTCTGTTAGGATCCATTTACTATATAAAACACAATTTGAAATGTCAGAAGTCACCACATGATCGTATATATATAATAAAGGCATGTATAACTAGACTCTCACGCGCTATGGTAGTCCTAGAATCGACTAAATCGTAAGCTCTGATACCAATCAAATGTAACACCCCTTAACCCATCTTCGTCGCTAGACTAGGGTTATGAGGCATTACTGAACAAAACACAACTCAAAACTAACATTTCATAAACTGGATATCAAACATATTACTTTTATACATGCGCATTTTAAAACCAATACATACATGGGACATATTAAAACATTACCAATTGATCAAGCATATTTATATACATTACTAACACGAGAACTTACAAAAAAAAAATATATACCTTTAATCAATTCTAAACTTCAAAGACATATCTTAGCATTTAATCCACTAGCTCATTAACCCAACCAAACTACATAAACATGTGCATATCACTATGATCTCATATTGCATTTATGAACATAAAGAACAGTTCATAGTGTATCAAATTCATTTGCTTTACAGTAAATCCAACTTACATATACCAAACTTACCATGTACTATTCTATTTTAATACAATACAAGATTAAACACAAAAGCTATAATCATTTTAAGCATCTTGAAGTGAAGTAACAATTACTAATACACTTATTTCGAATGACCAAATAGCATAGTGAAAAGTACACACATTTAGCCAATTAATTAACTACTTATTCGGTTATATAAGAAACCTTGATTACATTATATTTATGTAATTATGTCATCCACCATATCACATCCCATTTTAAATCACACATAAATTAAAATGAAATTCCCAAATAAATAATTTACAAAGCTGAATAACCTTAACTTTTTCTCTACTTTATATCGACCTAAACCAACCGTTTCAAGAATACAACCATGAAGCATATTATACAACATTTCGAACCATGACCTAATACATATAAAGATTAATCTAAATGCCAAAACACATGACTAATTTAATTCAAACATTAACATTATAAACAAGCAATTATATAGAATGTATAATACATAAACTTGACTAAAAGAAACAGACCATAGCCGAATTATTGAAACCAAATACACCAATCACATAGTCAAGAACAAATAAAACCGAACTTAAACAAAATGATCAAGCCATTTTCACATGGCCATTATATATATTTAAACAAAACATCATTCAAACATTTAGCTAGCCTATACATGCTTTTGATTCAAAAACTAGCTTGAAATTACCAAAAAGGGACGATAGTGTGGTTGACTTCACCAATGATCCTCTGAGCCTGTAGCTTGACCAAAATCTATAAAATAGAATATTAAACATAAATGGAGTAAGCTTATTAGCTTAGTAAGTCTTAAGCAAATTCAATACAACATTAAAACATTAAAACCTCTTAATCATTAGATTCATGACATTAAATATAAACTTTTCATTATATAAATAAATCATCTTTGAATGCTTTTAATACCATTAACCTAAGCATTAACATTTTATTTCCATAAACATATATATCATCAAGTCACATAAATATCATATGCATTTGTATATCCCAAGTCAAATAAACATATTATAGATATCAATCACATATTCCTACTTGTACACATATGCAAATACATTCAAACTCTTTTATCATTAACATTTCCTTTGGTAACCTATTCTTCAAAGAAATATATATATATATAACTCAATTTCATATATATATAATGTTAACACTCATCATGGATAAGCTTAATAGCATATAATAAAATTCTTATTGAATCATCAACTTTATCACATCATACTCAACTCAAATGATAGTATACCCACTTACTACATTCTTTACTAATATAGTAGGCTTACACTTACCTGAGCTTTTAGCACATTGCATTAAATGTGTCTCACCTTGTTTATTTTGCAAATTCACTGTTTATAGCATATCACCGGCATTAAGCCTGCTAGGCATCAAAGCCCGAAATATACACCGGCATTAAGCCTGCTAGACCAGATGTCTGAGATTTAAATACCGGTATTTGGCCTGCTAGGCAATAAGCCCGATAAGATTCACTGGCACAAGGCCTGCTAGGCTCAAAGCCCAAATACCACATAAGTAACCATTCCTTGTACATTTGTCATTTCCAAAATCACATATAACATATGTATTCCATAATATCACAAATCAAGTTTGCACAAACTTAACCACATTACATCAAATAAAATCAATCCAATATTATACCAATCACATTCGGTAATTCCATATATATATTCTCAAAATTTCCAATTTCAATATTTATTATATTACATGATTAATGTCCGGCATACAATTGCTTAAAGACTTACCTCGACTATCGATAGACAACGAAGACCGGCTATTCGATTGCCTTTGCCTTTCCTCGATCCAAATCCGTTTTTCTTTGTTCTTGATCTAAACACATTAAAATTTAGCTCACTCAAGTACATTTCATTTCAATTTAGTCCCAAAACACATAAATAGGCAAATTACTCTTTTGCCCCAAATATTTCATATTTTTACAAATTAGTCCTATTTGCACAGAACACAAAATACACAAAATTTCATTATAACACCTAAGGGCTGAATATTCATAGGGACTATACAAGTCCATTTTTTCCATTTATTTTACATTTTAACACCTCAAAAATTTATTTTTGCAATTTTAGCCCAAAATACTCAAATTTACCAAAATTTCCAATACAAAACATTTTAATCTATAACAAAACTTTTACATATATTCATTAAACATCACAAAGCATAAGTTTCTATCATGGCCGAACATCTCATATACACTAATTTCAAAAATTCTAGCATGGGTCGATTACTATTCGAAGCAATGATCACAAAAACATAAAAGTTATCAAAAACTGACTAAAATACATACCCGAGTTAAGCTTGAGTTATGGCCAAATGAACAAGCTCACACTCCTTTTTCTTTCTTTCTTATTTTGGTGATGAAAATATGAAGAACAAAGTTTTATTCCATGTTTTATTTTAACTATAATTAACATATTAACCAATGTACTAAAATACCCTTATATAATAATATAATTAACATATACCTATAAGGTTATTTTAGACATATGCCACCGACTAACTCTTCTAATGGGCTAATTGCCCTTTTAATACCCTATATGAAAAAGCCATTATCAATTTAGCACATTCCACTATAGTTTACAACTTTTATATTTTATGCGATTAAGTCCTTTTTCTAAATTAAACACACAAACGATTAAATTTTTCTACGAAACTTTCACACACATTAATTCATATAATAAGCACAAAATATATTATTCAAATATTTCTCAAGCTTGGATTCATGGTCCCAAAACTACTGTTCCGATTAGGGCCAAATTTGGACTGTTACAGTAATGGTCCTGACTGGTTTCTTCTTGTCATAAACTAAAGTTACCTGCCAAGAGCAAATAAAAGGAAAAATTAGTAAAGAAAATAAAAAAATAAAAAAAATTCAATTAAAGTAAAAATGGCTAAAGTAATAGAAATTTAGTGTTCCTAATATTTTATTCCCCGACAACGGCACCAAAAACTTGATGTGGTCTCAAACTAACTATGATCACAATAAAGGCAAGCGCACCTATCGTTCAATAGTATAGTTAAGGTAAGACCGATAATATCGTATCCATAAGGACCAAGAGTACTAGTAATTACTGTCTTTCTTTTATCTAGCCTAAGAATTGGAGCGATTTCTTTTTAAACTAAAACTTAATTAAAAACGATAATGAAAAATTAGGAAAATACTTTTAGACAACTTTATGAGATAGGTAATACCTAAGGAAGAATCCTCACTTATTACTTTTGATTCATATGATTTATTCACTTGACTTAATCCGTAGAAATCCTTGATTTATGTTAATATCTCTTTCAAGACTAAAAATAACTAACTCTAGGCTTATTAATTAAAATTTCTATTTAATTAAAACCCCTACCCCTATTGTGTATTAACTCGATCTATGGATTCCTTTATTAGATTTGACTCTAATCCAACAAATTTTTGTGGCCCTATTTCTAAGGTTGCAATCAACTCCGCTTAATTGTGTTGATCTACTCTTAAACAGGGACTTTTGCTCCACTGAGTAAGCACATTCAACTAGAATCAATAACCTGAATTATGAAAACAAGAATAAAAACTCATAATTAAGAATAAGAATAAGTATTTCTCTTATAACTCAAATAATAATAAGATTCGTCATAGGTTTCATCCCTTTAGGTATCTAAGGGATGAACTAATGGGGGAAACATCTTAAAATAAAGAAAACAACAAAACATAAGAAAACCCAAAAACTTACAAAGAACTTGATGGGAGATCTTCAGTCTTGATGGAGATCCTTCTCTTAAGCTGCTTCCAATGGCTGTCTTCGAGTATTTTCTGCCTTCTATTCGGCGTCCCCTTTTAGGTTGCCCCTAGGGTGTTTATATAGGCTTTGGAACTTGTAACATCTCAATTTAGGGCCTATTCAAAATAGTGGTGTTACACCATAAATTTGATGTATATGGATGATTTTTTAAGGTTTATGCCATGTTTACATGTTAGTGTGAAAGTTTTATCAAGCAATTTTATTAAATTGCGGTTGAATTTTCCAAAAGGACTAAATTGCAAAAGTTGTAAAATGTGAGATTATAGAAGCTATTTGAGTGAGATAGTTTTGAATTATCAATTAGAGGAATTTTCCCAAATTTTAATTTTTGGGAAAAATTGGGCTTGAATGGGTTAAAATTTGAAAGTTTGACAAAAAAGGGCATTTTGGTCATTTGTCAATTAAATGATTAAAATGGGAAAAGATTATAGAATTTCATCCATCTTCTCCAAGCTACCGAGAATTGGGAGAAGCCATTGTTAGGGCTCTTCAACTTTTCAAGCTAGCTAGCAAGTGTATTCTAGCTCCGTTTTTGATAAACTTCGTATTTTTGAAGTCTTAGTAGCATAAGTTATTTTTAGCTATATGTTGAGCTAAGATGGATGTTCAAAAATATACCCATGTATGACATCCATGTATTTTGATGTTTTATGGAAGAATATGAAAGCTTGATGTAGTAGAAACATTTTTTGCTAAATGAATTCCATAAAAAATGCATGTAGGGACTAGTTTGTGAAAGTCTTGAGATTGGTCATACATGTGTGATTTAGTGAGAATTAATGATTGCTTTAGTTGAGTAAATAGTTCAGCTATGCATGAAAGGCTAGAAAGTTGAATGAAAATCACTTTACGAGCTTTGGGCCAAAAGTGTAAATATGAGAAAGTTTTAAGGCAAAATGGTAATTTTACTAAAGTATGAGATAAGGGCCAATTTAGTCAATATGTGTATTGAATAAGTTGATTCATTCATTATAGATCTAGAAAGACGAAGCCCGAATCGAAACTGAGGCACGAGCTGTAACATCCTAGATTAGGGGTTATGCGTTCGTGCATAATTCATGAGATAGTGGGATCAGTGGGTGTGTTGGATGTGTTCTGAAGAGTTTCAAGAACCCTAAAATGAAAGAAAATGAAAGGAAATGTAAGGAAATGTAAGGAAATGTAGGGAAATGTAAGGAAAAGTAAGGAAAGTGTAAGGAAATGAAAGGAAATGAAAGGAAATGAAAGGAAATGTAAGGAAATGCATGGAAATGGAAATGGAAATGGAAATGAAAATGGAAATGGAAATGGACATTTTTGGAAACCTAAAGAAATTAGGTAAGTGAACATATTGGAAACCAAACCAAAATAGGAAACTAAACATTTTGGAAACCAAACCAAAATAGGAAACTAAACATTTTGGAAACCAAGCCAAAATAGGAAACTAAACATTTTGGAAACTTGGAAAATCTGAGCAGTGAAAATTTTAGGAAACTTAAAATGACCCGGAATGTCGAATTTAAAAGCCCAAAGGGAGCTTAGGGCCAAGTGACCCTAAAAATATAAAGAGCATGAACTTTGACCCAATAACGGACTTGGAAATGTGGCCTGAAGATGCCACCTAAGGCCTTAGGAAATGGCCCACATGCAAAAGGTTTTGGGCTTGAGTTCGAGTCACATAAGAAGCAAATAAAATAAGTTTTATTTTGCTTCTAGAAGCCCAAGAGGTGGACGGCACAAGCTTGTAAAAGAGGAGTTTCATTCTCTTTAAAACTCGGCTAATTAGAAGATCATAAGGACTCTTAAGGGAAGAGTTTTATTCTCTTTAAAATTCGGCTAAATAGGTGGATAAATGAAGAATTATTCTTTAATTAGGAAAATAAGGAAGAGTGGTGGCCAAGTAAAGGATTCTTGGCCTAGTAAATTCGGCTATAAAAGGAGGGGACTAGGGCCATTCATTATTCATTCTCCCTCTCTTTTCCTCTGCCAAATATTCTTCTTAAGCATCCATTCTTTTTCTTCTTTTCTTTTAACCTCCTAGTCGATTCCTTCTAAGCCTATTATTCCTCTCTTCTTCAATTCTTTGAAACCAAATACATAAGGAATCATAGCCGATTGTTCATCCATCTCTAAGCCGAATCTACGAAGGTTGAAGTGAAGGTGCAATCGATTCTTTCAAATAAGGGTAAGATCCAAGTTTAGTTTCCCATTCTTTTATATTCTAGACTTATTGAAATTTAGAGACTAATTTCGATTATTAATCTTGGCGAATCATGAAAGAAGAAATTCTTTTCCGAAGGTACACCATAGGCCACGTGTTCCTAGTTATTCGGTGAATTTCGGATTTAAAGTCCATAAGGTAAGCATCTAAAATATTGGCCAATGTTTGTGAGATTATCTAGATCAATTCTTTAATTATTGAAAAGCGAAAACTAACCCAAATTGAGATTCAAGGTTGGTAGAATATCAAGTGAAGGAAAACCAAGTTTTCGGATTTGAATAAACACCAAATCGGCATCAAAGGTAAGTCTTTTACAAATCCTACTAGGATTTGGATATCATAGCCAAATAAATTTATGCTAAGTAATAAATAATGAATCAAATGTAGGGACTAAGGATCTAAAACTTTAGATCTAGCTTTTGAATCTCAAGGAATCGTTAAACAAATTAGGTGTGTACCCTACACTAAATCTTGATAGATTCTGACTTTAATTCAATATATGTGTTAATATGAAAGTGTAAGAATATGGCTAAGGTACGTGTGTATTCCACACTATTCTTAATAGTTTTATGGTTTAAATATGCTATATATGCTAATGTGAAAGTGAAAGAAAGTGGCTAAGGTGCCATATTATGGTACAAAGTGCTAAAACGCGTTTTCCTACTTCTACTAGGATTTGAAATAAATGTTATACAAGTGAAAAGTAATGTGAAAGTGAAATAAAAATATGTTATGCATGTTAATTGTAAATTGGGGCATTGGGATTTATGTGAAAGGGAAGAAGGTGTTGACTACGGTCTCACCAACGTTATAAGTGAAAGTGATGACTTGGTCTCACTAAGTGAATGTGATGACTTGGTCTCACTAAGTGAATGTGATGACTTCGGTCTCACTAAGTGGTAACCGGTTACATTACGATGGTGGCTATGCCACAATATTATCGATGGGCGATGAGCACGTCATTGCAATGACGCCTTCGATGGAGTGTAGCGGAAGGAGGTTGACTTAGTAGTCCCCACGGTGTACTGAGTTGAATGCGGTGGAGTGTAGCGGATGGCATATAGGTTTGGGTTCGGGTTTGCATCATGATATTGAATTTTATATGCATATGATTTTTATGGTGTGCCTAATTCTATTATGTTTAGTGTTGGTTACACACTGAGTCATCGACTCACCCGTTGTGGGAATATGTTTGGTGATGAGCGGTAATGGACCGGACTACGAGAACTTGTGGTGGCCATGATCGACTTGAAGTTCATTTAATTTGAATATTTATTTTATTTTAAAGTACTGTACAATTTATTATTTTGGGTTTCATTTTATGTAATAAGGCCACCGTGACGAAATTTTATTTCGACTATAATTACTATGTTATGAGTTTAGGGCTTTATAAAGAGTAAGCCCACTTAATATGAAATGAGTTTAAATATTTTGTCACTTGAAATAAATGGGTTTTTGTTATAAAAATAAATTTGTTTTCAACTCAAGCCCAACCCACAACGAGCTGTCTTCCAAAACTCATAGTTTTCAAAATATTCGAATGAATTTGGACCGAGTTACTTCGAGGAACATACCAGATCCAGTCCATTCTCGTGGGCCGGGTTTGGGGTGTTTCACGAGCAAGGTGGTGGACTAAATTTCACATCTCTATACTTTTGAGTGCCGAGGTAAGTTTATACGTAAATAATGCATTCATACTTAGAATTTGTTGATGCTAGTTAGTGTATAGCATGACTAAGAATGATTAAGAATCGATGCGGTTCAAATGGAATATATGTAGTAGATATTGTGAATGGATGAATGAATTGTAAAATAGACAAGTGAATGTGTAGTGATAATACTTGATGGTGGGCTAAGTGTGATACCACCCTAATACTTAACGACACTGAACTGGGCTATGTCCGATGCTAACATTAAGTATATTATCTAGTGGCTAAGTGTGGAACCAGAATGATTACTTTGCTGGTAGGCTAAGTGTAATACTACCCTATAATTTGATTTTGGTGGGCTAAGTGCGAAACCACCGAGAATTTAGCGGTGTGGCTTAGCTGTGTGGATGTATTATTGAGTAAATTAGCTGTGTTGATGTATTATTAAGAAATAATGATGTGATGTATTATGAGTAAATGTGATATTGAATGTAGGGGTGCATGTCAATAATTATGAGTATGCTACTCATGATGTGTTGGAAATGTGGTAAGGGATAGAAAGAATAAGCATAGTTGTGATGTGAATTTATTTTATAGTACAATGTTAAATGTTGTTTAGCTTATACTAGACTGCTTAAATTGTTATGGGTAAACTTATTAAGCTCAAAGCTTACTCCCTTTCTTTTCCATTGTCTTATAGGGAAAAAGGGTTGATTCAAAATACGTGGATTAAACGGAAGATCGTCCACACTATCAACACACTATGGTACATTAGACTCAATGTTTTGTATATGGCATGTGTAGGGGCTAGACAAGTTAGTGAATTTTGTTGTAATGGCTCAAATGTGTTGGCTTTTAGATGGATAATCTATTTAGTATAATGCCATGGTTATTGGCTAACTTATGATATGAAAAGATGTAGATAACCATGTGAGATTATGTTTTAATATGAATTGTTTATGGATGAGTTGAATGAGTATATGTTGTATGAACTTGAGGGGTGAGAAGAGCTTAGCACATAGCTTTGTTCTTGTTCATGTGGATAGACATACGGGCATGTGTCTAGGCCATGTGTGACACACGGCCAGACCACGGGCGTATGCCTTGGCCGTGTCTCTTTAACAGTTTCAAGTAGTATAGGCCACGGACTAGCCATATGGGCGTGTGTCTAAACTATAGGCCGTGTAAGGTAGTCAGTGTTCACCACGGGTGGTGAGCACGGGCGTGTGCCCTAGCCGTGGGGCATTGGTAGTATGCTTGAGTTTTCATACATGGGTTGAGGGCATGGGCGTGGGTGACCTCCATGGGCGTGTCTCACCTTACATAGGCATGTAGTCCCTATTTAGGTGAAGAAATTTTAAAATGTAGAAGTTTTGATAAGGCCTCGAAAGCCTTCGTGAGTTTGCGTGAGGCCTCGTAAGTAGAGATTGAGGTTGTTAAGGTGACTTAAGAGAGTAGTCACGATGAGCCTAAGTGGCAACCATGTGGTTTTAATATAGTAACGCCGCGAGCTCGATTCTGGCAGGAATTACAGGTAAGGGGTGTTACATTTAGTGGGATCAGAGCTATGGTTTAGTCGATTCTAGGACTACCGTAGCAGGTGTAAGAGTCTCGCTATACATGCCGTAAGTGTATAATGATAGTGTGGTGGCTTCTGATGATTTTAAACTTATTTTTATATAGAGTATAGATCCCGATCAATCGACTACTAATAACGCAGCTAGTAATGAACCGACTCTCGCGCAAGGATAGCGCCTGAGTAGAGTGAACCCGAGAATGAGGGTCAAAGAGATGAGGCTCGAGAAGCCTTTCTCTAGATGATGATTTATTGGTACTCGGAGTATGTTCGGGCAAACCCTAATGCTCAAGCTCCTCCACCTCTTTCTATACCTCAGCCAGTTTCAATGGCTCCTCAAGGTATAGAAGTAGTGAGAGTAACGAAGCCCCCGGTGGATAAGATTAGAAAACACGGGGCTGAGTAGTGTAGAGCTAAGCTAGATGATGACCCTAAGAGGGCAGACTTCTAGCTAGAGAACTCAATGAAGGTGTTCGATGAACTTTCAAGTACACTTGAAGAGAGCTTGAAGTGTGTCGTATCTTTGCTGAGGGACTCGGTATACCATTGGTGGAAAATGTTAACGTCAGTGGTCCCGAGAGAGTGGATGACGTGGGACTTCTTTCTGGAAAAGTTTGAAAAAAGTATATAAGCCAATGATTCACTAATTAGAAAAGGAAGGAATTATTCCTTGAGTTGAAAAAAGGAAGAATGTCAGTAGCAGAATATGAGCACGAATTTGTTAGGCTTAGCAAATACGCTCAAGAATGTGTGTCGACGGAGACCGTTTTATGTAAAAGGTTCGAAGATGGACTGAATAAGGATATCAAACTCCTGGTTGGTATTATGGAATTGGAAGAGTTCGTAATGTTAGTTGATAGGTCAAGTAAGGCCGAAGAATTATGTAAGGAAAAGAGGAGAGCGGTGAATGAGGCTCGAGATGCGAGAAAAAGGCCTATGGGCAAATCACACCAACCTCATTCAAAAAGAACCAAGGAGGTGAGTCCTTGGACCACTACATCAATGGGATATTCACCTCGAAATCAAGGCAACACTCATTCGGGTTCAAGAGTCCAAGCCACCTCGATGGAAAGTGTTGGCAGTCCAAATAACAAACCGGATTGTCTAAGTTGTGGTAGATATCACACTAGAGAGTATTGAATTAACAGTCAAAACTGTTATAAGTGTGGTTCCCCCAACCATTTTATCAGAAGTTGCCCCGAGAGGGATAACAAAGAAGAGAAGCAAGAGATAAAATCTAGCAATGTACCTAAGAGGGGTAGGCCACCAAAGAACCCGTGAGGGGGAACTAGTGGTAGAGGTTCGTCACGAGATTCTGCTGTGAGACCGCAGGGTCAGGCACCTGGAACGACGTATGCCATTCACGGTCGCGAAGAGGCATCCTCCCCAGATGTGATAATGGGTACTATTTCTTTCTATGACACCTTTGTTATTGCTTTAATTGACCTAGGGTCTACTCATTCCTATATTTGCATAAGACTGGCATCTAGTTTGAGTATGATCGTTGAGTCTACGAACATTGTGGTTACGGTGTCAAACCCGTTAGGTAAGCATATGTTAGTGGACAAGGTGTGTAAGAATTGTCCTTTGATGATTGAGAGTCATTTTTTTGGCAAACCTGATGTTGTTGCCCTTTGATGAGTTTTATTTAATCCATGGCATGGATTGGTTAACTACACATAGTGGCTTGGTAAACTGTGCTAGTAAGTTTATCGAGCTAAAATGTAAGGGTGGAGATGTTATTCGGGTTGAATCAGGTGAATAAGATAGTCTACCAGTGATGATTTCTTCCTGAGTGGCCGAAAAATGCTTGAGAAAGGGATATGAGTCCTATCTCGCATTTGTATTGAATACTCAAGAGTCTGAGGTGAAGATTGAATCAGTGTCGGTGGTATGTGAGTATCTGGATATATTTCCGGAAGAGTTACCCGAATTACCTCTAGTGAGAGAGATCAAGTTTGGGATTGAGTTAATTCTGGGAACGACTCCTATTTTAATTACTCCGTATAGGATGGCACCTATAGAGTTGAAAGAACTGAAGGTTCAGTTGCAAGAGTTGATGGATAAAGGTTTGTGAGACCGTCCTACTCACCGTGGGGTGCTCCGGTATTATTTGTGAAAAAGAAAGATAGGTCGATGAGATTGTGCATAGATTACAGACGACTCAACAAGGTGATGGTGAAGAATAAGTATCCTTTACCAAGGATTGATGATCTTTTTTGATCAACTAAAGGGAGCTTCAGTGTTCTCCAAGATAGACCTAAGGTCTGGTTATTATCAGCTGAGAGTGAGAGAGCAAGATGTGTTGAAAATTGCATTTCAAACAAGGTATGGCTATTACGAGTTTTTGGTCATGCCGTTTGGTTTAACAAATGCACCTGTAATTTTTATGGATCTGATGAACCGTGTCTTCAGACCGTATGGACAAGTTTGTGGTTGTCTTCATTGATGACATATTGATCTATTCTCTGAATGAGAATGATCATGAAGAACATTTGAAAATTGTCTTGTAAAATTTGAGAGATAATCAGTTGTATGCTATGTTTAGCAAGAGCAAGTTTTGGCTCCGAGAGGTCAGATTCCTAGGACACATTGTGTCAGGTGATGGTATTCGAGTTGATCCGAGCAAGATTGCGGCTATTGTGGATTGGAAATCGCTGAGAAACATGTCGAAAGTTAGAAGCTTTTTAGGACTAGCAGGGTACTACCGACATTTTGTAAAGGGATTTTTTGTGATTGCTACCCCAATGACGAAACTGTTACTTAAGGATGTAAAGTTTGATTGGTCTGAGATTTGTCAACAGAGTTTCAAGAGGTTGAAAACATTGTTGACTGAGACACCGGATTTGGTTAAACCAAAATTAGGAAAAGAGTTCGTGGTTTATAGTGATGTGTCGTTTAATGGTCTTGGTTGCGCATTGATGCAAGAGGGTAAGGTAGTCGCTTACGCCTCGAGATAATTAAAATCGCACGAGAATAATTATCTGACTCACGATTTGGAGTTGGCTGTGATTGTTTTAGCGTTAAAAATTTGGAGACATTACTTGTATAGGGAAAAGTGCAGAATCTTTATAGATCACAAGAGTTTAAAGTATTTGATGGATCAAAAGGATCTGAATTTATGACAGAGACGGTGGCTTGAATTGTTGAAAAACTATGAGTTAGTTATTGATTACCACCCGGGAAAAGGGAATGTGGTTGCGGATGCCCTGAGTAGGAAATCCTTGTGTGCTCCAAGAGTTATGAACACAATTTTAGCATTATCTGATGATGGGACTATTTTGGCCGAGTTGAGTGCTAGACCGCTATTCGTCCAATAGATCAGTGAGGCTCAGAGAAATGACAGTGAGATACAAGTTAAGAGAGTTAATTGTGGATCGAGAAGTGTTCTGATTTTTGAGTGGGTCAGGATAATTGTTTGATGTACCATGACAAAATTTGTGTACCAAGAGATGAAGAGTTAACCCAAAAAGTTCTGCATGATGCGCATAGTGGTTATTTATCAGTATACTCGGGTAGTACAAAAATGTACAACAATTTGAAAAAGTTTTATTAGTGGTCGGGTATAAAAAGAGACATTTCAGAGTTTGTGGCAAAATGTATGACTTGTCAACAGGTGAAAGCTGAGCATCAAGTGCCTTCATGATTGCTTCAGCCAGTGATGGTTCGTGAATGGAAATGGGATCAAATTACCATGGATTTTGTGATGGGGTTGTCGAAGACTCCAAAAAGGAAAGATGCTGTGTGGTTGTTGTGGATAGGTTGACGAAGTCGACTCACTTTATTCCAGTACGTGTTGATTATTCACTGGATAAGTTAGCTGAGTTGTACGTGACAGAAATAGTGAGGTTACATGGTGTGCCCGTGTCTATAGTATTGGATAGAGATCCGAGGTTTACTTCGAGGCTCTGGAAGAAGTTACAAGAAGCCATGGGTACGAGGCTAAATTTTCATACTGCGTTCCATCCGCAAACTGATGGTCAGTCTAAAAGAGTAATTTAAGTTCCTGAAGACATGCTTCGATGTTGTGTGTTAGAATTCAAAGGTAGTTGGGAAAGATATCTAACTTTTGGTTGAATTTGCTTACAATAATAATTACCAGTCGAGTATACGGATGGCTCCATACGAGGCCTTGTATGGTCGTAAGTGTCAGACTCCTTTGTATTGGACTGAGCTTGGTGAGAAGCGAATCCATGGGGTTGATCTAGTGAAAGAAACTAAAGAGAAAGTGAAAGTGATTCGTGATGGTCTGAAAGCTGCTTCGGATCGACAGAAGTCATATATGGATTTGAAAAGAAAAGAAATTGAGTTTGATGTGGGTGACAAAGTGTTTTTGAAAGTATCCCCATGCAAGAAGATCATGAGATTTGGACGAAAAGAGAAATTGAGCCCGAGATTCATAGGGCCGTATGAAATTATTGATAGAATTAGACCAATAGCTTGCCATTTGGCCTTAGGTGTAATTAGAAAAGATTTATAATGTGTTCCATGTATCGATGTTGCGACGATATCGCTCCGATACTTCCATGTGATTCCTTCAACGAAAATTAAAATAAAATCGGATATGTCTTAAGAAGAGGAGCTAATTAAGATCTTGGCTCGAGAAGTGAAACAGTTGAGGAATAAGAACAAAGCCCTAGTGAAAGTATTGTGGTAAAAACACGGTGTGGAAGAGGCTACATGGGAGGCGGAAGAAGCTATGAGAGAGCAACATCGAAACCTCTTTACTGGTAAAATTTTCGGCTGTGAAAATCTCTAAAGAGGGGAAGTTATAACATCCTGATTTAGGGCCTAGTCAGAATAGTGGTGCAAGGCCACAAATTCGAGGTATATGTATCAGTTTTTAAGGTGTATGCCATGTTAGTGTGAAAGTTTCATGAAGCAATTTTCTTAAATTGCAGTTGAATTTTCCAAGAGGACTAAATTGCAAAAGTTGCAAAATGTGAGATTCTAGAAACTATTTGTGTGATATTGTTTTGAATTATCAATTAGAGGTCCTTAAATAGTAATTTTCCCAAATTCTAATTTTTGGACAAAATTGGGCACGAATGGGTTAAAATTTGAAAGTTTGACAAAAAGGCATTTTGGTCATTTGTCAATTAAATAATTAAAATGGGAAAAGATGATAGAATTTCTTCCATCACCTTCTCCAAGCTGCCAAAAATTGGGAGAAGCCATTGTTAGGGCTTTTCAACTTTTCAAGCTAGCTAGTAAGTGTATTCTAGCTCTGTTTTTGATATTCTTCGTATTTTTGAAGTCCGAGTAGCATGAGTAAGCTATTTTTAGCTATATATTGAGTTAATATGGATGTTCAAAAATTTACCCATGTATGACATGCATGTATTTTTATGTTTTATGGAAGAATATGAAAGCTTGATGTAGTAGAAACATCTTTTGCTAAGTGAATTCCATAAATAATGCATGTAGGGACTAGTTTGTGAAAGTCTTGAGATTGGTCATGCATGTGTGATTTAGGGAGAATTGATGATTGCTTTAGTTGAGTAAATAGTTCGGCTATGCATGAAATGCTAGAAAGTTGAATGAAAATCACTTTATGAGCCTTGGGCCAAAAGTGTAAATATGAAAAAGTTTTAGGGCAAAATGGTAATTTTCCTAAAGTATGAGATAAGGGCCAATTTAGTCAATGTGTGTATTTAATAAGTTGATTCATTCATTATAGATCCAGAAAGACAAAGCTCAGATCAAAATCAAGGCAAGAGCAAGGTGGTGGACTAAATTTCACATCTCTATACTTTTTAGTGCCGAGATAAGTTTATATGTAAATAATGCATTCATACTTAGAATTTGTTGATGCTAGTTAGTGTATAGCATGACTGAGAATGATTGAGAACCGATGTGGTTCAAGTGGAATAAATGTAGTAGATATTGTGAATGGATGAATGAATTGTAAAATAGATAAGTGAATGTGTAGTGATAATAATTGATGGTGGGCTAAGTGCGATACCACCCTAATACTTAACGAAAATGAGCTGGGCTATGTGACATGCTAACGTTAAGTATATTATCTAGTGGCTAAGTGTGAAACCACTATGATTACTTTGGTGGTAGGATAAGTGCGATACTACCCTATAATTTGATTGTGGTAGGCTAAGTGTGAAACCACCAATTTAGCAGTGTGGTTTAGCTGTGTGGATGTATTATTGAGTAAATTAGCTGTGTGGATGTATTATTGAGAAATAACGATATGATGTATTACGAGTATATGTGATATTGAATGCAGGGGTGCATGTCAATAATTATGATTATGCGACTCATGATGTGTTGGAAATGTGGTAAGAGATAGAAAGAATAAACATAGTTGTGATGTGAATTTATTTGATAGTACAATGCTAAATGTTGTTTAGCTTATACTAGAATGCTTAAATTGTTATGTGTAACCTTATTAAGCTCAAAGCTTACTCCCTTTCTTTTCCCTTGTCTTATAGAGAAAAAGGGTTGATTCGAAATACGTGGATCAAACGTAATATAGTCCACACTATCAACACACTCTGGTACATTAGACTCAATGTTTTGTATATGGCATGTATAGGGGCTAGACAAGTTAGTGAATTTTGTTGTAATGGCTCAGATGTGTTGGCCTTTATATGGATAATCTATTTTGTATAATGCCATGGTTATTGGCTAACTTATTATATGAAAAGATGTAGATAACCATGTGAGATTATGTTTTAATATGAATTGTTTATGGATGAGTTGAATGAGTATATGTTGTATGAACTTGAGGGGTGAGAAGAGCTTAGCACATAGCTTTGTTCTTGTTCATATGGATAGACACACGGGCATGTGTCTAGGCGTGTGCCTTGGCCATGTCTCTTTAACAGTTTCAAGTAGTATAGGCCATAGGCTAGCCACACGGCTGTGTGTCTAGACTTTACTCCGTGTAAGGTAGTCAGTGTTCACCACGGGTGGTGAGCACGGGCGTGTGCCCTAGTCATGGGGCATTGGAAGTATGCTTGGGTTTTTATGCACGGGTTGAGGGCATGGGCGTGGGTGACCTCCATGGGCCTGTCTCACCTTAAACGGGCATGTAGTCCCTATTTATGTGTAGAAATTTTAAAATCGTAGAAGTTTCAGATAAGGCCCTGAGAGCCCTCGTGAGTTTGAGTCAGGCCTCGTAAGTAGAGAATGAGGTTGTTGAGGTGACTTGTAACACCCCAAACCCAACCTAAATGTTACGACCGAATCCGATATGTTATAGGGTGAATTAAAACGAGTTTTGTTGAATTTTGAGGAGAAACTTGGAGGTTTGAAAAACTTTTCGATTAAAGCGTAGTCTTGAAGATAACAATACGTAGATTAAGAAAAATTCCCGAGTTATACCAATCGAACTTTTAATCATGCTTGTGGATACATAAAAAAAAAAGGTTTGATTATTTTAGGTTGCCTATTTGTTTTGGAAAGACCCCATTTTTCACTTTAATGATTAAGTGTCGAAGTTGGAGTAATCAATAGCTAATTTAAACCCAAGTTTAACTTAGAAAGGCCTTATTACATAACAAAAATCCCAATTAAAAATAAAGTATAATAAAAAATGAGTACTATGGCCCCTACGAGTCCGCCTCGGCTCCCACATCCACGGTCTACTGATTACCTAAAAAGTTAAAGAAAGGGGTGAGTCACCGAGACTCAGTATGTAAATTCTCCCACATTATACAATCGGCTTGTGGCCCACAATCACACATTGGGCCTTAGCCCATATATATATATATATATATAAACATACAAACACATGAATGCAATAAGCCCAACCCAAACCTAGCTTTTCCATCCTCTACACACCAACCCGTACCAGCCTATCACATCGTGGGAATTTCTACAATCAACCCTCCATCCGCTAAACTCTATTTCGACAGTCATGCTGCCAGTTATAAACCGATCACTAGGTGACCAAATAATACATCGTGGCTTAACCACCAATCACAATGTGACCAAATAAAAAATATATATATCGTGGCTTTACCATCGATCACTATGTGACCCATTTAATGCATGTACATATATATATATATCGTGGCATAGCCACCGATCACTACGTGACCAAATAATGATGCTCTTGCCCTTCATATCATACCCATACCCCATGTACTACATACATATCCTAACGAATGCAACATGCTATCCATAACACAGTAGATCACCATACATATATTCGTCCATGCAAAGAAAACGATATGGTCACGTACCTGACATTCCTAGCCTTACCCCTAAGGGCACCACGACTGTCTACACAGCCTTTTCCAGCTTTTCAGCCCACACAACCGTTAGTACAGATAAAATAAAGTGTGTGGAGGTGTACACACCTGATAACACGCAATACCACGCTATTTATGTTGACACTATTGCTAACAGGAACCACTGCTATTTGTCTACTATTCTTCTCAGAAGCCGGCCCACAACCCGATGGCCAATCCCGAGTAGTAGACACCACACGTTTCTTGAACTTTGGGTTTGGGTTTACGAGTTCAACCCCCTCCTTTGCCTGATCGATATTGGATTCCGTCAAAGATCTTGTCAGATGCTACTATAATGAAATATAGTGGTCAAACCACAAAGGTAGGGTTAAGGTACCAATTATGATAATGATCTAAATACAATCCAAAGAGAGCACCCTTACCTTGTAATCCCAAAAGAAGAGATATGGTTCAGAGATTAACGATTTTTGGCTTAGGAGCCTAGATGATCTGATCTCCTTCAATTCCCAGAATAGCACCCTAAAAAGAACACAAGAAATAGTTAGAAACATCAATCTAACGATGACCTTACCAAGCCAATTGGCCACTCGATTTTGACCTCTAAAAATCGAAAGAGAACATAGAGGATTAACAAGAGTCGACACTTACCTCAACACGGAGATTCGGCTACCACACAAGAAAAGATTTGACAATGACAGGGAAGAAGATTGAAAAGCGAAAGAAATAAGACCATAGATGAGACCTAGGGTTTTGGTTTTAGAAGAGATCAGAAGAAAAGATAAACAAGAGAAAGACTACGAAGATTCGGCTTGTGGAAGAAAACAGAGAAGAGAACTATGGGCAAGGGACATTTGGCTATGGCATAGAAGTGGAGATGAGAATGGGGTTAGGGGTTTCAGCTTCTGAGAAGGAAACAATTTGGAGAAGAAATAGAACAAGATAGAAAGAAATGTTAGGAAAGGTAAAGAAGAAGAGTTTTCGGCAAGACCTAAGTGGTTTTGGGTTTTGGCAGAAAAAGAAGAGGAGAAAGAAAACCTCAAATGCCAAAAATAAGAAGATAACTCTTACCTTACTAAACACAATTTCAACACCTACTAACCCAAAAGCCAAAAATGCACTATTTTTGAGAACAAAAACTTATGCTCTAAAGTAAAAATTCGGCACACCCTGGCCACACCAAAATTGATTTATCCCCCTTGCTCCCAGTGTCCAACATTCGGCCACCACCTACACTCATATCCTATCCCACATTTTCCTCTTATCCTCATCTTCCTAACTTTTGACTTAATCCACACTCACCCTTGCAGAGTCCCAGTGAAACCATCTCTTAGGCTCCTTAGGCGCATAAAATTAAAAAAACACTCCCATTTGCTGTCATTGCAACTCGAACCTGTTTCCTCACATCTTCCTTGTGGCGTCACCTACCTATACCCTTAGTGGCGCCTCCTTGCCACTTTACCAATTAGATTATTGTGTCAACTACCCCACTTAAGTACCCTTAAGGCCTACTTCAGCTAGCTCTCCCTTGCAGTGCCTAAAATAAAATTTCTACCAAGGCTCAGGCTTAACCTCAAGCCTTCCCGAAACCTCTGAACACACCAAATTAACACACATAGCACAGCATACACACATAACACATTACAAATGCAGAGCCCCTATTTAGGATGTTACATGACTTAAGAAAGTAGTCATGATGAGCCTAAGTGGCGACCATGTAGTTTTAATATAGTAACACTTCGGGCCCGATTGTGGCAGGAATTACAGTTAAGGGGTGTTACAGAACTCCTCTCTTGGCCTACAAGTGGTCTATTCTGAGTAGAATTATACTTTGATACCGCAGAGACATGCCCGTGTGACACGCCCATGTGACACGCCCATGCTCGACTCCTTAGACCATGCTAAATTTTGCTCACCACACATAGTTGTTTGGTCTTCCCGTGTACGTTGATACAGGCTATGTTTGATCCTGCTCGCATCACACAGCCGTGTTTGGTAGCCCAGGCCGTGTTGATTTCTAACGTAGGCCTATTTTGGCCCGTTTCTCATTCTTTTCGACTCCCTAAGCTCTTTTGAGTGTAAAACATGAAATTAAGGGATTAGGAGCATCAAATTCATCAAGTCTAATAAAAATTCATCCAAAATAAGCCAAGCATGGGGTTAAAATATGTATAGATTGAGGTTTACCACTAATTTAATCCACATCAAATAAATTGACTCAATTAAATTATTTTCAAAGTTGTAGAATTTTCTTCTAATTCAAATGCAGTCTAATTGAGCTTTTGTTGAGCTAGTAGAGGGAACAATCAAACATATACAACTAGGCTCCTGTAATTGCAATTATGCCTAGAAAAATCATTCCAGTAATTCACAATTTACTTAATCATGTAGCCATTCCACAAGAAGTACCATGACTGAAAACTCATTATTGTATACTATTTATGAAAGCAATTCATCCAATTGCTTTGTCTAATGACCTCGTCATGTGTGTGTTGCCCTCATATGATATCCTTATTTCCTTTGAGTTAAATCCACTCACTCAATACAACCCTATTTTATCTCATTGTCACCATTGTATCTCCTTCATGATTAATATGATCACTGTCAACAAATGACTATGATAAATTACTTGCTCGGGAATAAGCAAAACGAGGCCACATTTTATATTTATCAATCCATACAATACCAATGAGAGGATATCGTTAACTATTTAATCGATCTACGAATTCCATTGTTGCAATTGAAATCATGCCATACACAAGTCACGTACCAAACATACTGGCTATAGGATTGATTATCTTTAGAGCATAACCCTCTACTTATATCAACGCACATGAGTTACATACGCATGGTTAGTGCTAACTCAAGATTTAGGTAAATCACAATATGAACGTCTCAAGTGAATTAATTTAGAAACGGACTCAAAATTAATTCATCTTGGGTCCAGTCCAATGTATCATTCCTCCAATGAATACATTTATGTCTCTACTCGTAAAGTCAACTGCTCTGGTAGCCAAGACGTCATCTCCCCAATTGGAATTGTAGACAACATAATAATCCTTGTAAGTATTTGAATCAAATGCTCACTTTGATTCTTTTACAGGATTACAGACCCTTTTAGATTATCTGCTAAAGTAAGTTGTCTTTCTTGCAATGCAAACGTTCTTACAGTGCTACTTATCATCAGTTTGAACATAGAAAATCAATGAGCTAATATTTTCTTGTCACAATTTCGTTATGCATGCAAAACATGAAAAGATAGAAATACAAAAGGCATAATAGTGAAATGTGAAATTAACTTTATTTATTTATTCGTCATTCAAATACATAGAAAAAATTACATGTTTACTAAAATATGAACACATTTCCCAACAATCTCCCACTTTCCCTAGTGAAGTAAATGTGTCATGTTTCACATTCTCATATCCTCAACATGTTTGTTAAAACTCCTAATTACAAGAGCTTTAGTAAATGGATCTGCAAGGTTATCTTTAGAAGCTACTTTCACCACATATATAATTCCTTCGACTATTGCCTCTCGTAACAAGTGATACTTCTAATCTATGTGTTTCATCCTTTCCTGACTTCTCATTTCTTTGGTATTAGCTACTACAAAACTATTATCAAAATACAATATTGTATCTTTTTCCATACCAGGAATGACTTCAAGATCAGTTAAGAATTTTTGAAGCCAAATCACTTCTTTAGTTGCCTCAAAAGTAGTCAAATACCCGGCTTTCATTGTAGAGTCAACAGTGCAACTTTGTTTTACACTTCATAATACTATAGCTCTACTGTTTAGGACGAATACACTTTCTACATGTTGATTTCCTTGAACCATTATATGTTTGGAAGTTTGAGTCTATGTAACCAATAGGAGTAAGGTTCTCCCTAAAATACACGTATATAATCCCTGGTTCTTTTAAGATACCTTAATATATGCTTTACAACTTACCAATGTCTAAGACCAGGATTCTCTTAATATGGACTAATCATTCTCACTTTGGAACAGTTATTTGGATGTGTGCAAAGCATCACATACATAAGGCTTCCAGCTACCAAAGCATATGGAACCTTATTCATATTCTCTCTTTCTTTCATCGTCTTAGGACATTGATCAAAAGAAATATGAAAACTCGATGCAGTCAGTTAAGTGTCTGGCTTCACATCGATCATTGCAAATCGTTCCAGTACCTTATCGATGTAAAAAGCTTGTGAAAGAGCTAATGTTTTATTCTTTCGATCCCTAAGGATTCACATTCCAAGAGTATAATTAACTTCACCAAAGTCTCAAATGTTAAGCTATTAAAATAACCATAGTTTAACCAAAGAAAATTCTACTTATAAGACCTTCACTCGACTTATTCATCAAATTTGGGTATGGGTACCACTTTAGAACCTAATTATCAATCATACTAAAATATCACTAAGTTAAAAAAAAATTGTATTACCTATTCATAAATTAAACTTACATCAGAGACATAAAATTTCCAAATATAGTTTGTTGTCCAAACTACGATCTTTAAGGAATTTGAACAAATACAGGCTAATCACCCCTTGGATGTAAGAACCCATTTTTTAGTGAAATCGGAACAGTGGTTTTGGGACCACAAATTTGATTCGAAAATAAAATTTATTTTTATTTCGTTACATGGCCCGTAGTATGATAAAGGTGTCATGTGAAAATTTCCATAAGAAAATTTAACTCATTATGTGCTTAATTACGAGAAGTACTAAATCACATAAAATGCAAAAGTTGAATTCTAGTAGCTATAAGGATTAAATAGCTATGGAATTCAAAACTAGAGGTCCTTATATGGTAATTAGACCATTAAAGAAAAGTATGTGGATATTTTGGTGACTCATCCATGGAAATATAGAAAAAGGGCAAGGACTAAATTGGAAATTGAAAAATAATTAATTAATTAAAAAGATTATAAAAGATATCATCTTATTCTCATGTCATCTTCAACCTAAAATACATGGAAACCCTAGGAGAGAGAGAGAAAACTTTCATGGTTTAATTGGGTAAGTTTTCTTGTCCCGTTTTTAGTAATTTTGATATTTTTGAAACCGAGATAGCTTAATCTATCTATTGGGGGATCTATTTGAAAAGTTATCAAAGTATGGAAAATGGGTTAATGATGAATATGCTGAAAATTAGAAATTTATGGTAGAAAATGAAAGATTGTTGATAGATAAACAACATTTACAAAGTGATTTTTGATGAAAACATGGTTTACGGACTAAAATGTAAAGTTGTGAAATTTGATGAAAAATTTTGAATTTAAAGGAAATATGTGCTGTAAATTTATATTAAAATTTGGTTAGGCTTGGAATAGGGAGTAAATTGCATAAATTTCATTTTCCGAGCCTAGGGATGAAATTGGAATTTATGGAAAAGTTAGGGAAAAATGGTAATTTTGCTTAGGACGTAAATTGAGTCCAAATGAATATGATGTGTGAAATTGATGATTAAATTTATTTATATAGATCTAGACAACACAAATTTGAGGTTAGATCGAGGAAAAAAATAGGTTTCGGATTAGTAGATTTTATATGAGAACAAGTGTCGAGGTAAGTTCGTGTAACTTAATTGAACATGTAATTATGTTAAATTAAATGTTGTGTTGTATGAAATGTGATTATTATTTATGTGAATTGCTTGGATGTTATGATATAAGAATGAATACATGCTTGAATTGGTTGAAAAAGGGTTAAGTCCCATTTGAATATTGAATTCCAATGAATATATGTGCTTCCCGTTTGAATATTTTGGGTATACATAGTATAATCATTTTGGTATAATGGCATGTATAGGACAACTTGGCCATTAGTGGCTTGATAATGATGATTGTAATCTAGCCATTGGAATGGCAAGTAATGGTTGTTTTGATATACTTATAATGTTATATTATGGTAGATACATATATGTTAAGTAGTTGATCAAATTATGTCTAACATATGGATTGAACCAATGTAAGTTGTTAAACCTGTATGCATGTAATGGTATACCATATTGAATGATGGAATTTTCTTAATTTGAATGCTTGAAATAGATGGTATTTGGATTTAAGTTTTAAGTGCAGGTCAATGGTGTGATTTTGTGTGGGAAATGAAACTAGAAATGGCTTCATTTTTTCCACACAGGAGTGTGTCTAGATCCGTGTGTGACACACGGCCTGGTATATGGGCATGTGGTTAGGTCATGTGTCCCCTGCACCTAAATTTTGAGAAACATAATGCTCAGAATTAAGCACACGGGAAAAGACACAGGCATGTGTGCCATGGCCTGAAACACGGGCGTGTGTCTTGGTCATGTAAAACTTACACTTAATTTCAAAAGAATTTAATTAACCACATGGCCTAGCACACGGGCGTGTGGCATGGCCGTGTTCATAAGTCAGAAAGTTACACGGCTATAACACAAGCATGTCTTAAGGTCACACGGGTGTGTCCCTCGGACCACACGGGCGTGTGAGCCTTGCAACTTGGAAAATTTTTGTAATTTCGTGAAAAATTTTTAAAGTTTCCGATTAAGTCCCAGCTTGATTCTAGTGCTTGTATTGGGCCGCGAGGGTCCACTTAAGGGATAATACCAATTATATCAGTTAATGAATAGTAATTTACATGAATTATTTGTAAATATTCTAAAAGTTTTGGTAATGCTCCATAAGCCTGTTCTTGCAATAGATACTAGTTAGGGTGTCACATTCAGTGATATCAGAGCTACGATTTAGTCAATTCTCAAATTGAATGTAGCAAACACGAGTTTAGCTATAATTCCATTATATAAATTGTTGTAGTGTGATGACTTTTGATCATTTTAATTGTGTTTTTCATATAGTAATGTCATCCAACCGAGCTAGAGCTGAATTCGAGGAAGCTGAGAGCAATGCTTCAGCTTCAGTTCAAAGAGTTTCTTCTGTATCTAGTAGTGATAGGCCTGTATCTGAGGGACAAAGTGGGGCAAAAAAAACCTTCTTTCAAATGATGAATGGATGGTTTACACAATATTTGAGAACAAACCCTGCTGTACAACAACCTAACCCACCGGTTCTTGAGGTACCACAGGGTGCTGAACCCACTGGAACTGGTAAGCCTCTGGTAGATAAATTTATAAATATGGGGCAAAAGAATTTCGAGCTACCGCAGATGATGATTCAGAAGGGGCTGAATTTTGGTTGGAAAATACCATCCAGGTTTTTGATGAATTAACTTGTACACCTGCCGAATGTCTAAAATGTGCAGTATCCCTGCTGAAAGACACAGCTTATCATTGGTGGAATACCATAACTTCAATGGTAATGAGAGAGAATGTTACATGGGAATTCTTCTAGGTTGAATTTAGAAAGAAATATGTTAGTCAGAGATTCATGGATAAGAAAAAGAAAGAATTTTTAGAACTCAAGTAGGGAAATATGACTGTCTCTGAGTATGAATGAGAATTTTTTCGGTTGAGAAAATATGCCAGAGAATGGGTCCAGTCTGAGGCCAAGATGTGTAAACGCTTTGAAGAGGGTTTAAATGAAGATATCAAATTGTTTATTGGAATTCTCAAAATAAGAGAATTTGTGGTACTAGTTGAACGAGCACACAAAGCTGAAGAATTGATTAAATAGAAGAAACAGGCTGAAAGAGAAGCTCGGGTTTCTAGAAAAAGAACTATGAGTAAGTCAAAATCATTTGTTTTTAAAAAATTAAAGAATTATTATGATCGTGGTACCACCTCTACAAGATATTCTGGAAGAGAGCGGGGCTCTCAACGTTCTAACTCGAGGTCTTCATCTCCATCTGTGACTAGTGGGGTAGTGTTGGTAATCCCAAACCAAAATGTAAACATTGTAACAAATTTCATTATGGGGAATGTCAGTCTAGAAGTGAAGCTTGTTATGGATGCGGGTCACTTGATCATTTTCTCAGATATTGACTAGAAAGAGTTGAAAAAGAAATAGAACCCTCTCTAAAACTTAGTAATCCTATATAGAGGGGCAGAGCACCCTGTCACCCCGGTAATGTTAGTAATAGTCGAGGTACTACTAGGGATACAGCTGTTAGATCTGAGGCATGAGCACCTGCAAGAACATATGCTATTCGTGCTAGAGAAGATGCCTCTACACCTGACGTCATTAATGGTGCATTTTCTCTACTTGATATTGATATTACTGCATTGATTGATCTTGGTTCCACAAATTCATACATATGCAGAAACTTAGTGTATGTTAAAATTTACCTGTCGAATTCATTGAATTTGTCGTTAAAGTTTCAAACCCCCTGGGCCAATGTGTAATGGTGGATAAAGTCTGTAAAAACTATCTATTGATGGTAAAAAGTTATTGTTTTTCGACTGACTTGATGTTATTACCATCGATGAATTTGATGTGATTTTGGTAATGGGTTGGTTAACCCAATATCATGCAATGGTGAATTGTAAATAGAAATATATTGTATTGAAATGTCAGAATGGTGAATTACTTCATGTTGAATCCAATAAAATGGATGGATTACCTAATGTGATTTCAGCAATATCAGCATAGAAATATGTTAGAAAGGGTTATGATGCTTATCTTGCATATGTGTTGTATACTAAAGTATCTGAGTCAAAGATTCAGTCAGTACCGGTTGTATGTGAATTTCTTGATGTATTCCTAGAAGAATTACCTAGTTTGCCACCAGATAGAGAAGTGGAATCCTCTATAGATCTTGTTTCGGGTATAACACCTATATCCATAGCACCTTACAGAATGGCTCCTACTGAATTAAAACAATTGAAAGCACAGTTGCAAGAATTGATTAACAAAGGTTTTGCTCGACCTAGTTTCTCACCTTGGGTGCACCGGTTCTATTTGTAAAGAAGAAAGATGGATCGTTGAGGCTGTGCATTGATTACAGACATCTCAACAAAGTTACAATAAAGAACAAGTATCCACTGCCTCGTATTGATGACTTGTTTGACTAGTTAAAATATGCCACTGTATTTTCAAAGATTGATCTCCGTTCTGGTTACTACCAACTATGGGTAAAAGATTCAGATGTACCCAATACAACTTTTAGAACCAAGTATGGACACTATGAGTTTCTTATAATGCCATTCAGTTTGACAAATGAACTTGCAGTGTTTATGGACCTGATGAATAGAATTTTTAGCCCATTTTTAGACAAGTTTGTGGTGGTAATTATAGATGATATTTTGGTTTACTTTCGGGATGAAAATGAACATGCTGAGCATTTGAAAATAGTGTTGCAAACTCTAAGAGAGAAACAATTGTATGCCAAATTCAATAAATGTGAATTTTGGCTATGGGAAGTTAGTTTTCTTGTGCACATAGTATCTGCTAAAGGTGTCAGGGTAGACCCGAATAAAATTTCAGCCATTGTTAATTGGAAGCCATCGAAGAATGTGTCTGAAGTCTAAACTTTTCTAGGACTAGCTAGTTATTATCGGAGGTTTGTGAAATGTTTTTCAATGATAGCTTCTCCGACGACTCGTTTACTACAGAAAGATGTAAAGTTTTAGTGGACTGATAAATGCCAGCAGAGTTTTGACAAATTAAAGGCTTTATTGATAGAAGCATCATTGTTAGTTCAGCCTAAATCGGGTAAGGAATTTCCAATTTAAAGTGATGCTTTGTTAAATGGTTTAGGCTATGTTTTGATGCGATAAGGTAAAGTAGTAGCCTATGCTTCAAGACAGCTAAACCACATGAAAGAAACTACCCGACACATGACCTTGAATTGGTAGCCATAGTGTTTGCATTGAAAATCTAGTGGCATTACTTGTTTGGTGAAAAATTTCACATATTCACTGATCATAAAAAGTTTGAAATATTTGATGTCATAGAAAGATTTGAATTTGAGGCAGCGCAGGTGGCTTGAATTACTGAAAGATTATGATCTTGTTATTGTCTATCATCCGGGAAAAGTCAATGTAGTGGCAGATGCTCTGAGCAGAAAATCCCTGTATACTTTGTGAGTAACGAATACCCGATGGTCATTATTTGATGATGATTCAATCATAGCTGAGTTAAAAGCTAGACCAATATTTTTTGCAGCATATTTTTGAAGCTTGGAAAAATGATAGTAAGTTGCAAGCAAAACGGATACAAAGTGAATCAACTCTTGACTCAAAATTTTAGATCGGATGATGGTTTTTGTTATTCAGAAGAAGAATATGTGTACCAAAAAGTTTAGAACTAGTACAGAAGATTCTGAATGAAGCTCATAATGGTAATATGTCTATTCATCATGGTAGTAATAAAATGTACAACAATCTAAAAAAGATGTACTGGTGGCCGGGAATGAAACGATATATTTCTGAGTTTGTATCCAAATGTTTGATATGTCAGCAAGTAAAAGCTAAAAATTAGTTGCCTTTTAGACTATTACAGCCAGTCACATATCGAAATGGAGATGGGAAAGAATTACTATGGACTTTGTATTGGGATTACTGTTGTCTCTAAAGAAGAAAGATGCCATTTGGGTGATTGTTGATCGGTTGACAAAGTCTGCACACTTTATTCTAGTACGTATAATCTTTTCCTTGGATAGATTAGATGAATTATATGTTTCTAAGATTGTCAGTTTGCATGGAGTGCCTGTCTCTATTATTTTAATAGAGACCCTCGGTTTACATCTCGATTCTGAAGCAAATTGCAAGAAGCTCTGGGTACTCAGTTACACTTTAGCACTGCATTTTATCCCCAGACAGATGGTCAGCCTGAACGGGTAATACAGATTTTGGAAGATATGCTTCGGTGTTGTATACTTGAGTTTGAAGGTAACTGGGAAAAGTATTTACCTTTGGTTGAATTTGCTTATAGTAACACTTATCAGTCTAGTATCAAAATGGCACCGTATGAAGCTTTGTATGGTCGCAAATGTAGAACTCCATTTGTATTAGACAGAACTCAATGAGAAAAAGTTACACAGAGTCAATTTAGTCTATGAAACCAAGGAAAAGGTGAAAGTAATTCGAGACTGTTTGAAAGCAGCCTCTGATCGTCAAAAGTCCTATGTTGATCTTAAATAAAAAGAAATAGAATTTCAAGTCGGTGACAAGGTATTCTTAAAAGTATCACCTTGGAAAGAAGTTCTCTGATTTGGCCATAATGGAAAACTGAGTCTAGGGTTCATTGGGCCATATGAGATTATAGAAAGGATTGGATTGGTTGTGTAACAGCCTGATTTTGGGTCTAGTTGAAATAGTGGTTTCGGGACCACACATCTGACGTAGTGAAATTTGTTCTTATTATATTTTTATGGTCTACAGTTTTATGGAATTTTTTTCGTGAAAATTTTGTTCAAAAATTTTGACGATTGGGCACTCAATTTAGTCAAAAAGACTAAATTGTAAAACATGCAAAAGTTAAGTTCTACATGCTAGAGTGTCTAATTGCTATGAAAATTAAAATTGAAGGTTCATAGGTTGTAATTAGACCATTGGTTAAGTTAAGGGATAGAAATAGAAATGAAGTAAGAGAATTGTTACGTTTTAAGTTAGGGGAATTTTGGTCATTTGGTTAATAAATGAATTAAAAAGCCAAATTAAAAGCCAATTTTTGTCCATCTTCTACCCCATGTATGAAACTTACATGAAGAAGACATAGCTAGGGTTTTCCAAGCTTCCAAGCTCGATTGTAAGTCCGTTATAGCTCCATTTTTAATGATTTTTACGTTTTTGAAATCCTCGTAACAAGATCTACCTATTTCTTCCACTAATTTGAGAAAAGATCAAGTTCTACGATTTGACCATGTTGGATATTTGTGTATTTTAATGTTTAAGGGTAGATTATACAAATTTGATGTTGAATAAACGACTTTTGCCTAGTGATTTTTGGTAAAAGAGTCAAAAAGGATTTGTTTGTAAAATTTGTAAAATAAGCAGTAAAAGTGTGAATAAATGAAAAATGTGGGCTGTTATGAGCATGAAATAGGTTTAGCTAAGCTTGGACTTTGAAGAAATTGACTGAAATTCATTTTACGAGCCTAAGGACTAAATTGTAAAAATGTTAAACTTTACACGGAATAATGTAATTTTTGCAATAATGTGATTTTGTGCTAATTTGTATTGTATAATGATTGAATAAGTTAAATGTGATATTATAGATAAAGAAAAATGAGGTTTGGACTTAGAACAGGGGGAAAATGAGTATTTGACGATTTAGTCCTTTTCTCCAATTTTTATGACGAGGTAAGTTTGTGTGTAAATAATGCAACGTTATAATTATATTTATAATGCTTTGTTATTGCATGAATTGTACGATTGACTCTATGGATGAAATTGATGAAGTTTCGACAAGTGAGTAAATCCCGATTGAACCTTAGGAATAGTTAGGATACAAATGTCATGCCATTAGGGTTTACGTGTCAGACTATATATGGGATATGGAATCAATATGAGATTTTGCGTAAGACAAATCTGGGATATGGCATCGATGTGAGATTTTGTGTAAGATCATAGATGGGCTATTAGCATCGATACGAGATTACATGTAAGGCCATATCTAGGATATGGCATTGGTACGGTACTGTGTGTACGAGATCCCCGAGTATCCTTTAGTATTCCAAATGGTTCAACAGGAAATTCAATGGGTATGTCAAAGATGAGAAAGTATGTGATTATGTTACGAGTTGGAATAGGTATGTATGAAAAACATAAAGAAAATGAACTCAGTATATGATGAACAATTGGTAAGATTGTGATTGAGCAAGTTGTGCTTATGAAGCTTAAATGACAATTATGTTGATATGTGTGATATTATTCATACGATGAGCTATTGGTATATGACAATTATGTTGACATGTGTTATAAGATTCATGTGATGAGCCATTAGTATATGACAATTATGTCGACATGTGTTATGTTGATATTAAATGACATTAATGTTCATATGACATTTATGAAGTTTAATGACATCTGTATTGATGTATGTTATGTTATTCATATGATGAGCTATAGGCAAGAATGTGATTGAGTAAATTTGATCATGTCTGTCGAGTCTTAAAAATTATAAAAAGAACGATTGAACCTGGAAACTAACTAAGACAACGATTGAGGCAAGTGCACCTATCGAACAGTTGTATAGCTAGCAGCAATACCGGATTGTCGAACCCAAAGGAACCAAAAGTACTAATATTAACTCTCTTTCTATTATTTAGCCTAAAAATTAAGTGGATTTTTATCTAATCTAAAATTAACTATTTAACTAAGCTAAAGGTGCTAAGAAAAAGAAGAAATTGGGGAAGGACTTGAGACAAAACTGATTGATTAGACAATACCTGAGGAAGAATCCACCTGGACTTCACTTGTTATCTAACTATGAACCGGACAATTTATTCTTGACTTGATCCATAGGATTCCATAATTTATATTAATAGCTCTTTTCATGGCTACTAACATCTAACCCTAGGTTGATTAATCGAAATCTCTTTCTAATTAAAACCCCTAGAACTGCATTAACTCAATCTATGGACTCCCATATTAGGTTTGACCCTAATCCGGTAGATTTTCGTCACCCTATCTATAGGCGCGCGAGCAACTCCGCTTAACTACGCTAGATCTACTCTTAGACGGGGCATCTTCCTCCTCTGCTTAAGCACATCACACTTGAATCAATATCTCGAAAATACCAAAACAAGAATTAAGAACACATAGTTAAGTACAAATCAAGTATTTATCATACAACTCAGTTAACAATAACAAGATCTGTCTTAGGTTTCAGCCCCCTCAAGTATCTGAGGGTTTAGTTCATAATTGTAAAAGAAAACATCTCAGAAGAAAAAACAAAACAAAACATAAGAAATCCCTAAAACCCTCGAACAAACTGAAGGAGAGTTCCTCCGTCTTGAGTATGATTCTGGCTTCTTGAGATGAATCAACTGGCTTTCTTCGAGTAAATCCCTAAATTTAACTACTCTGGCTCAGCTCTTTGGCCTAGCTGAGTGCCCCCTAAAGGATGTCCTCTAGGGCCTTTCTATAGGCTTTTGGAATATGTTTCTTTACTTGTAATTACCATAATCCGAATAGAATTCTTCTTTCCTGCGGCAGAGACACGCCCATGGCATACGCCAGTGTAAATCGTGGCCAGGTCGTGTTCAAACCTATTGATGAGGCACGACCATGTATTTCAGGGTTCAGGCGATGGTCGACTCTTCTTATGGGGCACAGTCTTGTAGTCTTGGGCCCAGGCCATGTGGATTTCATGCTTTGGCCCATTTTCTCCATTTTGGCCCTTTCTCATTCTTTTCATCCTCCGGTGCTGTACTAAGTATAAAACATGAAAACAAAGGATTAGGAGCACCTATTTTCATAATTAAAGGTAAAAATCATGCAAAAACATGCTAAATGTGGGATTAAAATATGTTGCTATTATGGTTTATTAAATACCCCCACACTTAAGCTTTTGCTTGTCCTCAAGCAAATTTCTCAACTCACAATTAAAACGTACTTCCTCAATTCATAATATTCATCAATAATGTCTCATCATAATTCATAGAGAATTTATACATGGATAATTCAACTTAAAGAGTCCTAAAGATTCAAACAATCAAAGTCATGAGTTTTTAGCATGAAAACTGATCGCTTGAAATCGAGCTTTAAAATTTATAAATAGAATGGTCAAACTTGGAAACTAACTCTGACAATGACTTAAAGGCAAGTGTACCTATCGAACAGTAGTATAGCTTAGGTAAGACCGGATTATCGAACCCAAAGGAACTAAAATTACTAATACTCACTTTCTTTTTATTGTTTAGCCTAAAATATGGAGTAATTGGTTGATTTAATTTAGTTTAATGACTACTAAGCTAAAGACACAAAAACAAAAAGAATGAATTGGGAAATAACTTGAAGAAACTCAATTGATTATGACAATACCCTCGGAAGAATCCACCTAGACTTCACTTGTTACTTATTACTGAATCATATGATTTCTTTACTTAGCTTGATCCGTAGGACTCTCTAACCTATATTAAACCCTCTCTCGAGGCGAATAATGTCTAACCTAAGGTTAATTAGGGGAACTCTCATTCACTTATAATAACCCCCTAGAATAGCAGTAAATCCATCAATGGATTCCCATATTAGGTTTCACCCTAATCTGGCAAAATCTTTTAACCCTATCTCTAGGTGTTCAATCAACTCTGCTTAATTATGCTAGATCAACTCTTAAGCAGGGTCTATTCCTCCTCCACCTAAGCACATCAGATTTGGATTAAGCAACATAATTAAGAACAAACTAGCTATTTATCATATAATTCAGAAAATAATAACAAAATTCATCTAGGATTCATCCCCTTTAGGTATCTAAAGGGTTTAGTTCATAATGAATAAGAAAATCTCAAGAGAAAAGATAAAACAAACCATAAGAAATCCCTAAAACCCCTAGAGGAATTGAAGGAGAAATCTGCCATCTTGAGTAGAATTCCAGCTCTTCGAGATGGATCTTCTGGCTATCTTCGAGTGATTCCCACAAAAATGATCCTTCTGGCTCAATTCCTTGGCATAGCTCACCGCCCCCTTTCAGGATACACTTAGGGTGTTTATATTGGCTCTTGGAATGCTTTACTTGGCCTCTAAGTGTCCAAACTTAAGTCTGCTTCTTACTCGATATTTGAATAAGCTTTGGAAAGTGTTTCTTTGGCTCTAAGTGTCCAAATCAGAGTGAAATTGCTCTCTCCCGTAACAGGGGCACAGCCATGGCACATGCCCATGTAAATCGTGGTTGGGCCATGTCTCGATTCTATCAATTGGGGCACGACCGTGTAAAGCATGGCATGGTTGTGTCTTAGTTAATTGTCGAAGCACGGCCGTATGGGTTGAAGTCCAGGCCGTGTCCATTTTCTTCTTTGGCCCAAATTGGCCCGTTTTAAGCTCGTTTCTTGTTCTTTTCATCATTGGTTGCTTTCCTGAGTAGAAATATGAAAAGAAAGGATTAAAAGCACCTTTTTATATAAATCAGGGCTAAATCATCCTAAAAGCATACTAAATACGGGGTTCAAATATGTTACTTTTACGGTTTATCAAATACCCCCACACTTAAGCTTTTTCTTGTCCTCAAGCAAAATTCTCAACTTACAATTAAAATGAACTTTTCGTAATTCATAATTCCTATCAACAATGCTTCATCATAATTCACAGACAATTTATACATGGATAATTTAACTCAAAGAGTCTTAAAGATTCAAACAATATAAGTCATGAATTTTGTAGTAAGAAAACATAGGTGTCTCCCCTTATCTAAACGATTACTTTTTAATTTGAAACTAACAAGGATTGACATCCTCACTAAGGATTCACTCAAAGCACTCAAAGTGTTTAAGTTTCAAGAAAAAGCACTCATGAATCGAACCAGAAAAGTTAATCCCATAGGCTTGCCTGAAAATCAAATCTCCACCATTGTAATATGAGATGATACACAAATCAAAAGGTCTTTGACAGGGTTGTAACGGGGCTTGGGTTAAAGGTGTGGATAAAGGCTGAATTAGAAGGTTTTAAAATCGAGATTGACTTGACTAATTACCTAACTAGCAATAACGAACCTGAAAATAAATGATTACATCAAATGAAACTTATAATAATACTTTTTAAATACGAGCTTTTTAAACAATTTGGAATTTAAATACATAATCTCCTTTAATCATATACCAATACTTGAATTTACTTTGGGTTTTTTTTTTTTTTAAGAACAAACTAAGTTTAGAATTAAATAAAGAACTTTATCAAATAAACTAATTCAGTAACTTGATCAATTCAATTCTCGATAGAAGGGTGGTCAAAAGAATGGTGATAACAAATACAAAGGGTTTTAGGTTAATAATAAGCGGGTAATTCAATAAAAGGGTTGTTGGGATCAAATGGGTTAACTAAGGGTTAATTATGTAGGTAAGCTTTTTAGTGGAGTGAATGGGTTAAAACCTATGTGCCTTTATCATCTCAGTATATCAAATCATTGATGTGGTCTCAACATGTATAATCAAGGCAAGTTCTAGAATAATAAATCAGTGTTGACACACTCATAATTAATAAAGTGAGCATGAAAAAGAATATATGCTCTATAAGGCTCAAATCTCACAAAAATTATGGGCATTTGGCATCAATCCTGTAGATTTCAAACTTCAAGGTAATATTCAAATTTAGTTCAACACCCTAAATATTTTTTTTTTTGAAAAATAGACTTATCATGCTTGATTCTCTAGTATTCTTCACGTATAAATCATCAATGCATAATTATCAATGACTTATTCAAGAGCTTATTAATAAAAATCATAAATCATCAGAAATTTCACCCTAATTAGTAATATGAGAAAATTTCTTAGGGACAAGACTAAAATTCAGGATTTGAGAATAATGCAAAAAGTTAGGTACTTTTACCCCCCACACACTTAAGTTGTACATTGTCCTCAATGTACAAATATAGATAAATAATTATGTGATAAAATAATCAAAAGAGAAGGGGAGAAGTAACACTTCCTAAATTTTGGATGATTTTGGCATCTTTGGTAGTAGAAAGTAGGTGGAGGAGGTGGTGGTGGCGTTTCTATAGGCCTGGTGGGGTGTCTACCGATGATTTTTGTGCTAGATAAAGAAATTGGGTAGCCTGCAAAGGTATAGCCAAGAAATTTAAAGAAGCATTAATAATATACTAATATTATAATTTAAGACAAAGGAAATAAAGAGAAGGAGACTAAGAAGAAAACTAAATTTGAAAGAAAAGACTAATGGACTAAGGAGTCCTTATTGTTGGATGGTTCGCGAGGTGGGTGTGACCTCTAAGGTCGTGGTGCATGATTCCCAAGCACCTTTAGAACCTAAAACCAAGAAACTAAAAGAATTTAAAATATATTAAGGTAAGAGAATTATAGATAAGTAGGATAAAGGGAAAATAAACATAAAGAAGAATTTAAATGGTCTAAAAGACCCTTGGCTTGGTTTTTGAATGAAGCGGCCAACATGAACTTATATGTTGGGGTCTCCTTTAAGGAGACAATGCTTGCCTTCTTACGCTTCTTCGGCATGATTCTAGTGTAGCTCAAGATTCTGGACACTTTTTCTAAGGAAAGAAAGAAATAGAAAAATGAAAAATGAGGGGAGAAGGATGAGGGCTGTGGGGTTTAAATAGGGTCTCAAATCTGGCATGTTCCCACGCCGTGGACCGAGTGTGTGTTGAGCGACACAGCCACATCGCACGGCTGTGTGTCTAGGTGTGTTTGTATACCCATGCCCGTTTCTTTGACACACGCCCGTGCCTAAAAAGGCAGTGTGTTGGCACGGTTGGACAGCATGGGCGTGTTTGTCCTGTGTCTGATAAGTCAGTGGTTTCACACGGTTATTGAGCATGGCCATGCCAATTTACTGGTGCTCGTGGGGGAGTGGTTGGATCCGTGATGTCATGGGGTGGTTGGGGCTAATTCACACGGCCTCTGTTATGTCAGTACGGTGGTTCTAGTGGTCCACACAGTCACAGACGCGGCCGTGTATAAGGCCGTGTGGCCTTGAAGTTTTGTACTTCCGGTTAGTTTAAGAAGAAATAAAGAAGGAAGGGAAAGAAACTGAAAATAAATTTGTAACATCCCAAAAATGGGGCTATTTGGAATTTAATTATTTTTCTTATGTATGAACTACTGTGATATTATTTATGGAATAATAGAGCTTAATTAAAGGCCTTGGTGGCTCGGAATAGTAGAAAAAATATATTATTTTCTTTAAAGGTGGATAGCCTTAGTAGTTAGGGGTTATAAGAATAAATGGAGAAACATTTGACATAAAATGAGCCTAGAATAAGTGGCAAAGGGAGGGCCACTTGGGAGCTACAATTAGCGCCACTAAGGAACAAGGAGAGCCATGGTTGAGTCATGTAATTCCTTTTGCTTTCTTGTTTTGGACTGGCATAGGAAGGAGAGTTTCTTCTCTTTCTAAACTCTTTTATTATGAGATAATTAAGGATAATATGAGCATTTTGTTTAATATTAATTCCAAGGATAATAAGAGAATTGTTTGATTAAAAGGATTAATGGCTATTAAGAGATATTAGTTGATTTATTGGGATTAATTCAAATTATTTTGAATTTAATCAAACAAGTGGTCTAGAGCAATTTAAGGAAGTAGGATGGATTTTGAACTCTTGGTTGAAAGAGTTGGACGGCAAGGCTACTAGGGGTCTTAGAATGCTTATAAAAGCACCCATTTGATCACTTTGTTTTTCTTTTTTTTCCGGTTTGCTAGCCAATTTCCAACACCTTTCTTCTTATATTTTCCTTTTCCATCCTCTCCAAAACCTTGGCGAAATCCCCATCCTCAATTTCCTTTTATTTCCTATTTGTCAAATTCTAACACTCCTTCTCCCATTATTTTTCTTTCCTAGCGAATCTTCCTACTACTCCCTTGGAGTCTTGGCGAATAGTATAGTGGCTTGGATTTCTCCTTTATTCAATTGGTTGAGAAGGTAAGTGATGGCCAATCCCCCTCTTTCCATATTTTCAATCTTTGACGACTTGTAGGTTGGAGAAAAGCCAAAATTCCGGCATTTGCAAGCAGAAAACTAACCACTCTTTGAAACTGATTCCATCTAGGAACTCCGGGATTCACAAGCAGTAGATCTGACCCTCCTTTCTCGGTTATTTAGTTGGTAAGTAATGGTAAGATCTACTTTAGTTAGTTAATTGTTAATCGATTTAGCCGAAGGCTACTAACTTATTGAGTGCCGATTTTAGGGTGGTAAAACAAAAGGCTGATACTCAAGACTTTCGGGTAAGGATTCGGGTTCAAAAGGAGAACCCTTAAAATTGTTTGATTTGGCCGAATGTACTAACTCATGTCTTGGCGAATATAGAGGCGATAAATCTAGGGTGGTCGACTCTTCTTTTCGGATTTAGGCTATCCGGTGGTGACGGTGTGTACATACACATATAACTTGTTAAATATGTTGATTGTTGTGAATGCGATCTTGATTTTTATGTAGCATTGGATGATATACCACATCGGTATAGATGGTGATTCGTAAGTCCACATTAGCGTGACTCTGTTATTTGATGCTTTTGGTAAGCATAATGTATTGATGCATGAGATTTAAGCATGTGATGGCATGAAACAAATATGTATATATGGTGATGTGGGATTAATGAGTGGAGAGGATATTATTATTGTGCCGACGGGCACAAAGTGTTTTGGTAACACACCGTGACTACGGTCACAGAGGTTTGGTACCTCAGGAGGTTTGGCACCTCATAGCGACTTGTCCTTGTGGTTAACACCACCGTGGGTTGGCCCCACTTGAGATATGGGATCGTCGCGGTGATTTGGTATCACACGATGGGTTGGCCCCATCAAATGATCTGTGTCTATGGACACCGGTGTTTTAGTAACACATTGTGACTATATGTCACCAGTGGTTTGGCACCACCGGTGGTTTGGTACCACAAGCAGGGGTGAGCAGTGGAGTTTGGATGGATAGGATGGGAATTTAATATTCGCATATTAATGGTTATGTGTTGTGTATGAAAATGTTTAAAAGCGGGAAGGGTTACATCTTGAGTCTTGGTGACTCACCTTCTCCATTATTTTTTTCGGTGATGCATAGATCGCGGATATGGGTAGGAGGGACTCGAGGTGGCCATGCGGTGGATTTAAATTAAATGAACTTAAACTTAGTTGTTTTATTTTATTATTGGTTTGTTTTATTTGGGTTGTAATAAGGCCTCCATAAACTTTATTTTTTTTGTTTATTACTCATATGTCTGGATACTTGTTTAAAGCTACATCATTAAAATTAAATTAAGATCACATGTTTTTCCTAAATCAACACAAAATGTTTTATCGTGTCGTGGGCACATTCAAAATTGGTATAATAACTCGACTTCAATTAAATTTCCAAATTTAATCTAAGTTTGATTTCAAACAAGATAACTAAAAGCGAGCGATTTTCAACAAAGTTTAAATTGGATTTTAACATGGGTTTCAAAAGTTTTTCTTAAATAACGACCCATATTCGGTCCTAACGTTTGAAATTTGGGTTTAATACATTACAAATTGATATCGAGCTGTGTTCAAAGCTTCGGTTGTGGGGCCCAAGGCCCAAAAATGTTTTAGTAGGCCTTATTAATTGTTTTTGGGTTTCAAAGCGGCATGGCCGAGTCTCAAGACCGATCCGCCTGTAGGTACATCTAAACTTCTTTGTGAATTATATTACGTAGAAGGGTAGGAAGCATGGAGCGTAGATAGACTTATAGGAATTTGAACCCTAGGATTAGATTACTCAAACACACAAACTGAACATAAGACTTAAAAGCGAAACCAACCTATGACTTAGTCATTGAGCTAGGGTGTGGTAACCCCACACGCATGTCTAGGATTGGATCCAGGAAGAGCACAGTATTTAAGCGGTCCGAGTGACTCACCACCTCTTCGCAGGTATCCTACACAGTGCGTAGCTTCGGTTCACCCTAACCCGGAGGGCTCGGTGGTGTGGTAACCTCTGACGCATGTCTAGAAAGGTTGGTGGGAGCTTGGTATTTAAGCAATCAGTGTGACTCACCTCCTCTCCACACGAAACACACTGGTGCGTAGCTTGGGTTCACCACGACCAAGAAGGCTCGATCATAGGCTAAACATAATGACTAAAACCCGAAAGGAATTAGCCTTGATTTTCGAAAAAGGAATGAAACAACAAAAGTTGGTTTTAAAACTTTTAAAATCACTCCTTCAAACGTAAGAACAACTCTTTTTACAATGTTTTCCCCTAAAAGTTCGATTTGTGGAAAATTACGAAAATGCCCTTAGGAGGTAAAATTACTAAAATACCATTGGTTCATAAAACAACAACTCAATGATTTTGTCCAAAAATTTTAACTACTTCTCAAATATTCAACTCAGCTTTGGAAATCATCAATAAAATAATTTGGTTTTGGAAAATTACGAAAAACACCCTCAAACCGCAAAATTACCAAAATGACCTTGACTTTTGAACTTTTGAAAAGCAAGAACGTTTTAAGAAAGGAAAATTTGCAAAGGACCCTCGAGTTTTACAATGGTTAAAAACATTTTCAACGTGCAAAATTTACAAAATTACCACGATGGACAAAATTACCGAATACCCACGGTTTAGAAATAATGCCACAACTTCAAACTTTATTAATTTTCAATAATACCTCCGGTGTTGGGAATTGCAAAACAACCTACTTTACTAAAGTTTTAAAAAATTTCTTTTATTACGAAAATACCCCAGTAGGAAAAAGACAAAAATACCCCGGGTTAGAAATGGTAGAAATGTCCAGAAGCGAATAGGTATGGAAAGTATTAAGGAATGGATGCAAGGACTTCTTTGTGTGAACTAAGATAGAAGATGAAACCTTGTTTGCGGAAGAATCTCTAATTAAAATTCCTTCATAAAATTTCTTCATGAGTAATGAAGTGGAACAAACGCTAATACATAAAATTTCTCTTAATCGATTAAAAGCGCAGAGATAGAATGAGTTCTAGAGGACGGGACGCCGTGGACCCAGTAGGGTAGGATGACGGTGTCTGAACCCGTCAGGTCGGGACAAGGTTCTGAAAATGATGTACCACCGCCACCACCACCTCCAGCTTTTGGAGTTGAGGAGCAGGATCAGACTGGGGGTGAGGCTGTATCGCAAGCTGTGTTGCGAGTTCTCGAGTTGGTGGCTGGAGCTAGTGGAAATCTGGGAGCTCAGAAATCTGTTCCCGAGCGAATTCGGTCCAACGGGGCGGAAGTGTTCCGGGGTGTGTCAGGAGTGGCACCTAGTGCGGCAGAATACTGGCTAGAGTCAACTGAAAGGATCATGGATGATCTTGACCTGACTGAGGGAGAAAAGCTGAAAGGGGTCGTATCGCTTCTAAAGGATGAAGCGTGTCGATGGTGGTGACGATTCGAGATGGCACTACTGACGGATGATTTGACTTGGGATTATTTCAAAACCGCCTATCGGAAGAAGTATGTGGGCACCATTATCTGATGCTCGGAGGAAAGCCTTTACGGGGTTAGTGCAAGGAACTAAGTCGAGAGCGGAATATGAGGCGGAGTTTTAAGACCGAGTAGGTATGCTAGAGGCATCGTGGCTCTCGAACACGAATGTGTCGCTTTGAGGACGGACTCGAGATGATTTGAGATTCTTGATTGCCCATGACAAGTTCGTGAGTTTTCATCTCTTGTGGAAAAGGCTAAGGTAGCCGAGGGGATCAAGGAGGCTGTGAGACAAAATTATAGTAGGAATAATCAAAAGAGAGGATTTGGGTCAGCTGGATCCAGTGGTAGTGTCCAGAAAAAGGCTAGGCCAAGTGGGCCAAATCAAGCGGCAAGGCCCAAGACTGCTAATCAGAGGCCGACTCAGTGTAACCGCTGTGGGAAGACCCATTGGGAAAGTTGTTCGACCAGCGATAGAGGATGTTTTGAGTGTGGGTCTTTAGAGCATCGGGTCAGAGATTGTCCTCGAAAGCGAGCTCGAAATCAGTCAGAGGGGCAGAACCGTACTCAGGATAGAAATATGGGACCGCAGAGGGGTCGTGGTAATGGCAAAGGAAGCAACGGTCCTAACCGAGGTCGTGGAATTGAGGCGGAGGTTCAGGCAACACGAGGCTAAGCGACTGGCTTAGTCTATCTGGTGGCGTCATGAGGAGGGTGACGACCGGATGTCATAACCAGAGACGTTTCGATTTTGGTCTTCCTTATTATGCATTAATCGATGTGGGGTCTACACATTCATACGTGGCGAGTAGTGTGGTAGAGACTTTGGACCTAAACTCAAAGCGCTTAGGGAGATGACTATAGTTAGTCCGTTAGGTCACTCTGTAGTGGTAGACAAACTTTATAGAGACGTACCCTAGAACTCCAAGGGTAGTATTTGTGGTCGATCTAATGGAACTACCATTTGGGGAGTTCGATTTGATCCTTGGAATGGATTGGTGGTTAAGTATCGGCGAATTTGGATTGTGACTAAGCGCATGGTTCTTAAGACTACGGTGAGAACGATGAAGTGGTTATGATAGGTGATAGAAGGAATTACCTATCCAACGTGGTGTCTGCCTTGAAGGTTGAGAAGATGGTCAAGAAGGGTTGTAAGGCATTTTGGTTCAAATCTATGCTTTGAAAGCTAAAGAGTCGATGGTTGGAGGGGTCCAAACGGTTGGGAAATTTGCTGATGTGTTCCCAGAGGAACTTCCGGTTGCGCCACCGGATCGGAAGTCAAATTTGGTATAGACTTACTACCGAGCGGCAGACTTTGTGTCTATAGCACCTCACCGAATGGCGCCAAAGGAATTGGTGGAGTCAAGGCTCAAATTCAGAGCTCTTGGATAAAGGGTTTATTCGACCTAGTATATCTCCATGGGAAGCGCTTTGTATTGTTTGTCAAGAAGAAGGACGGTTCTATGCGAATGTGCATCAATTACCGTCGTTAAACAAGTTAACGATCAAAAAAGTACCCCTTGCCTCGGATCGATGACTTGTTTGACCGATTGAAGAAGCGTCGGTGTTTTGAAGATAGACCTTAGGTCGGGTTACCATCAACTTAAGGTGAAGAGGCCGATGTTCACAAGGCGGCTTTTGAACTCGGTATGGGCATTACGAGTTTCTAGTGATGCCATTCGGATTGACCAATGCACCGGCGGCGTTCATGGATTTAATGAATAGAGTATTTCAATAGTACTTGGACCAATTTGTCGTAGTAGTCATAGACGACATATTGGTTTACTCAAAGATGGAGGAGGAGAACGACAAACATTTACGGATAGTTACGCAAGTGTTGAGGAAAAACAATTATATGCCAAATTGAAGAAGTGCGAATTTTGGTGAGGGAGGTGGCTTTCTTAGGTCACGTGGTATCGTGAAGGATTAGAGTGGATCCCGCAAGATTGAAGCGGTGTTGGAGTGGAAACCGCCTAAGTCGATTGGCGAGATATCTGAAGTTTTACGGGTCTAGCAGGTATTATCGGAGGTTTGTGGAAGGGTTCTCTCGATCGCAAGACCGTTGACTAAGTTGCTAAGGAAAGGTGTTCCATTTGTATGGTTAGAGAAGCGCAAGAAAGTTTTGATAAGTCGAGGAAGATTACGACGGAAGCTCGGATTTTAGTACAACCCGAGGCGTAGAAATTATTCACGATCTATTGTGATGCATCTCACTTGGTTTGGGGTGTGTGTTGATGCGAGGATGGGAAGGTAGTAGCCTATCGTCCGTCATTTGAGACCGCATGAGGTTAACTACACAACTCATGACTTGGAGTTAGCAGCAGTCGTCTTCGCCTTGAAAATATGGAGACATTATCTTTATGGGGAGAAGTCGGTAATTTACACGGATCACAAAAGTTTGAGGTATCTTCTGACATAGAAGGATCTGAATCTGAGACAGCATGTCGATGGATTGAGCTGTTAAAGGACTACGATTGTTCCATCGAATATCATCCGGGTAAGGCTAACGTGGTGGTGATCGTTGGCCGGAAGGTTGTGGTGGACTTAAGAGCAATGTTTGCCAGTTGAGCCTATATGACGATGGAAGCCTTTTGGCGAGCTTCAAGTTAAGCCAGCGTGGATCGAGGAGATTAAGGATAAACAATTGGTGGATGAAGGGTTAAATGCTAAGAAAATACAAGTTCAGGATGGTGGTTTAGAGGGGTATAGTGTGACTAGTGATGGTGTGTTATGTTTTCAAGGACGGCCCTGTATGCCAAAGGATATGGAGTTGAGGCGGAAAATTCTCCGGGATGCTCATAGACCCATACGCTATGCATCCGGAGGAAGCAAGATGTATGGAGATCTACGGAAATAGTTACGTGGCGGGTTGAAGCGTGAGATAACGAAATTTGTAGGGAAGTGTTTGACGTGTCAGCAGGTTAAGGCTGAACATCAGTTGCCATCAGGGTTACTTCAACCAGTAAAGATCCCTCAATGGAAGTGGAGCGGATAACTATGGATTTCGTCGATCGTCTACCCTTACACCCAAAGAAGAAAGATGCGATTTGGGTAATCGTGACCGTCGACTAAATCACTCACTTCATACCGGTGAGAATGGACTACTCACTCCAGAAGCTAGCAAAGTTGTATGTGGCCTAGATAGTCGATTGCATGGTGTACCGTGTCGCTTATCTCAGATAGGGACCCAAGGTTCACTTCTAGGTTTTGGAAGCGTTACATCAAGCGTTGGAGTGCGCGGTTGGGTTTCAAAGACTTTCCATCCTCGACGGACGGGCGATCGAAAGGGTCATCTGATCTTAGAGGATATCTTTGAGGGTTGCGCTTTGGAATTCGAGGTAGTTGGGAGGAATTTTACCTTTGGCCGAGTTCGCCTACAACAATAGTTATCAGCGAGTATTGAGATGGCACCATACGAAAATCAGTATGGAAGGAAATCCGAACTCCAAGCGTGTTGGACGGAGTTGGGTGAGCAACAGTGTTGGGTCGAGAATTGGTAGCGAGGCGAAGACAAAGTCAAGGTGATTCGGTCTCATCTCAAGGAAGCATCGAGATAGGCGAAGTCTTATGTCGATCTCAAACGCAAGGAAATGGAGTATCTTTGTAGGAGACAAGGTCTTTCTAAAGGTGTCGCCTTGGAAAAAGGTGTTAAGATTTGGACGAAAGGGAAGCCGAGCCCAAGATTCATTGGCCCATATCTGATGATTAAGCGAATAGGATGGTAGCTTATCATTTCGAACTACCGAATCGAGTTAAGTCAAATTCATAATGTCTTCCATGTATCGATCTTTGGCGGTATCGGTCGGATCCATCACATGTGGTGCCCGTGATGTAAATCGAGGTTAACGCAGACTTATCTTTTGAGGAGGAAGGTTCGAGATCTTGGATAGGGATGTGAAGGTTCTGCGTGGGAAGTCGTGCCCTTAGTGAAAGTGCTATGGCGGAACCATGGTCTTTGAGGAAGCTACGTGGGAACACGAGGATGTGATCTGGCGGCAATACCCTCATCTGTTTTAGTTAAGTAATTTCGGGACGAAATTTATTTTAAGGGGGGTAGAACTGTAACATCCCAAAAATAAGGCTATTTGGAATTTAATTATTTTTCTTATGTATGAACTGCTGTGATATTATTTATGGAATAATAGAGCTTAATTAAAGGCCTTGAGCTGGCTCGGAATAGTAGAAAAAAATATATTATTTGCTTTAAAGGTGGATAGCCTTAGTAGTTAGGGGTTATAAGAATAAATGGAGAAACATTTGACATAAAATGAGCCTAGAATAAGTGGCAAAGGGAGGGCCACTTGGGAGCTACAATTGATGCCACTAAGGAACAAGGGAGAGCCATGGTTCGAGTCATGTAATTCCCTTTTGCTTTCATGTTTTGGACGGCATAGGAAGGAGAGTTTCTTCTCTTTCTAAACTCTTTTTATTATGAGATAATTAAGGATAATATGAGCATTTTGTTTAATATTAATTCCAAGGATAATAAGAGAATTGTTTGATTAAAAGGATTAATGGCTATTAAGAGATATTAGTTGATTTATTGGGATTAATTCAAATTATTTTGAATTTAATCAAACAAGTGGTCTAGAGCAATTTAAGGAAGTAGGATGGATTTTGAACTCTTGGTTGAAAGAGTTGGACGGCAAGGCTACTAGGGGGGTGCCGAATGCTTATAAAAGCACCCATTTGATCACTTTGTTTTTTTTTTTTTTGTTTGCTAGCCAATTTCCAACACCTTTCTTCTTATATTTTCCTTTTCCATCCTCTCCAAAACCTTGGTGAAATCCCCATCCTCAATTTCCTTTTATTTCCTATTTGTCGAAATTCTAACACTCCTTCTCCCATTATTTTTCTTTCCTAGCGAATCTTCCTACTACTCCTTAGGAGTCTTGGCGAATAGTATAGTTGCTTTGGATTTCTCCTTTATTCAATTGGTTGAGAAGGTAAGTGATGGCGATCCCCTCTTTCCATATTTTCAATCTTTGACGACTTGTAGGTTGGAGAAAAGCGAAATTAAGCATTTGCAAGCGTAAAACTAACCACTCTTTGAAACCGATTCCATCTAGGAACTCCGAGATTCACAAGCAGTAGATCGACCCTCCTTTCTCGGTTATTTAGTTGGTAAGTAATGGTAAGATCTACTTTAGTTAGTTAATTGTTAATCGATTTAGCCGAAGGCTACTAACTTATTGAGTGCCGATTTTAGGGTGGTGAAACAAAAGGCTGATACTCAAGACTTTCGGGTAAGGATTCGGGTTCAAAAGGAGAACCCTTAAAATTGTTTGATTTGGCCGAATGTACTAACTCATGTCTTGGCCGAATATAGTGGCAGTAAATCTAGGGTGGTCGACTCTTCTTTTCGAGATTTAGGCTATCCAGTGGTGACAGGTGTGTACATATACACATTTAACTTGTTAAATATGTTGATTGTTGTGAATGCGATCTTGATTTTTATGTAGCATTGGATGATATACCACATCGGTATAGATGGTGATTCAGGTAAGTCCCTGTTAACGTGACTCTGTTATTTGATGCTTTTGGTAAGCATAATGTATTGATGCATGAGATTTAAGCATGTGATGGCATGAAACAAATATGTATATATGGTGATGTGGGATTAATGAGTGGAGGGCGATTATTGTGCCGACGGGCACCGAGTGTTTTGGTAACACACCGTGACTACGGTCACGGAGGTTTGGTACCTCGAGAGGTTTGGCACCTCATAGCGACTTGTCCTTGTAGTTAACACCACCATGGATTGGCCCCACTTGAGATATGGGATCGTCGCGGTGATTTGGTATCACACGATGGGTTGGCCCCATCAAATGATCTGTGTCTATGGACACCGGTGTTTTGGTAACACATTGTGACTATATGTCACGGTGGTTTGGCACCACCGGTGGTTTGGTACCACAACGGGGTAGACAGTGGAGTTTGGATGGATAGGATGGGAATTTAATATTCTACATATTAATGGTTATGTGTTGTGTATGAAAATGTTTAAAAACGGGGAAGGGTTACATACTGAGTCTTGGTGACTCACCTTCTCCATTATTTTTTCAGGTGATGCATAGATCGCGGATATGGAGCCGGAGGGACTCGAGGTGGCCATGCGGTGGATTTAAATTAAATGAACTTAAACTTAGTTGTTTTATTTTATTATTGGTTTGTTTTTATTTGGGTTGTAATAAGGCCTCCATAAACTTTATTTTTTTTTTGTTATTACTCATATGTCGGATACTTGTTTAAAGCTACATCATTAAAATTAAATTAAGATCACATGTTTTTCCTAAATCAACACAAAAATGTTTTATCGTGTCAGCGGGCACATTCAAAATTGGTATAATAACTCGACTTCAATTAAATTTCCAAATTTAATCTAAGTTTGATTTCAGCAAGATAACTAAAAACAAGCAGTTTTCAACAAAGTTTAAATTGGATTTTAACATAGGTTTCAAAAAGTTTTTCTTCGTAACGACCCATATTTGGTCCTAACGTTTGGGCCGGGTTTGGGCTGTTACAAAATTTGAAAGTGAATAGTGTTAGTACTTGGGTTACCTCCCGAGAAGCGCTCGTTTATAGTCTTAAGCTGGACTTTCCTCAAATTAGAAAAATTAGGGAGATTTAAAGGTTTGTGATAAATCGTAAAAGTAACATATTTTAATCCCACATTTAGTATGCTTTTGGATGAATTTATCCTTAATTTATGTAAAAAGGTGCTCTTAATCCTTTCTTTTCATGTCTTATACTCAGGAAAGCACCCAAGGATAAAAGGACGAAAGCGGGTGTAAAATGGACCAAAGTGGGCCAATCCAAGAAGTTGGCACGGCCTGGACTCATGCCATACGGCCGTGCCCGAATATTTAGATTGCACACGGTCACACCCTGATTTACACGATCATGCCTCGTCGACAAAAACCCAACACGGCCTGACCCCAATGTACACGGCCGTGCCCTAATTGGCAGACCCAAAGCACGGCCTCTACCCAGATATTGCACGGGCGTGTCATAGCCATGCCTAAAGCGACAGAATGGAGACATGGGCTGGACCACAATTTACACGGGCGTGTCAAGGCCGTGTCCCTACCGCAGGAAAGAGCAATTTCACTCAAAATTGGATGCTTGGATCCCGAGAAATGCAATCCTAAGTCCACCCAAACACTTAGGACGAATTTCACTTGAATTACGAGTACTTAGGAGCTAAGTAAAGCATCCCAAACATCTATATAAACAATCCAAGGCAGCAATTCAAAGTCATCAGGTTTTAGTAGAGTTTTCTGCCAGAGCTTTACTTGTTTAGGGAATTACTCGAAGATAGCCAATTGATCTATCTTGAAGAGTCAGAATTCTACTCAAGACGGAGGATCTCTCCTTCAATTCCTTCAGGGGGTTTTAGGGATTTCTTATGTTTTGTTTTATCTTTTCTCTTGAGATGTTTTCTTATTTTATTATGAACTAGATCCTTAAGATACCTGAAGGGGATGAAACCTATAATGGATTTTGTTATTTGATCTATTGGTTTATATGATAAATACTTAGTTTGTTCTTAATTATGTTGCTCAATTTAATCTGATGTGCTTAGGTGGAGGAGGAATAGACCCTGCCTAATAGTAGATCTAGTATAATTAAGCAAAGTTGATCGGGCGCCTAGAGATAGGGTTACGAGATTTTGCCAGATTAGGGTGAAACCTAATATGGGAGTCCATTGATCGATTTACTGCTTCCTTAGGGGGTTATTATAAGAGAACGAGAGTTCCACTAATTAACCTAAGGTTAGACATTATTCGCTTCGAAAGAAGGTTTAATATAGGTTAGGGAGTCTCACGGATCAAGCTAAGTAAAAGAAATCATATGAATTGAAAGTTAGATAATAAGTGAAGTCATAGGTGGATTCTTCCCGAGGGTATCATTTTTATCAACTGAGTTTTCCAAAGTCTTTTCCCATTTTATTCTTTTGTCTTTGCATTTAGTTTAAGTATTTCATTAGTCTTAGATAAGTTAATTAATCACTCTATATTTAAGGCTAAATAATAGGAAGAAAGTGAGCAGTACTACTTTTAGGTTCCTTGGGTTAGATAAGATATTCTTGACAAAGCTATACTACTGTTCGACAGGTGCACTTGCCTCTATCGTTGTCATAGTTAGTCTATAGGTTTGATTATCCTTTATAAATTTTAAAACTAGACTATTTTGCAGCGATCAAGTTTTTGGCGCCATTGCCGGGGAATTCTAAAATATTATGAAAGCTCTATTTTTATTACTTTAGCCAATATTTCTAATTTTTATTTTTATTAAATTTCTAATTTTACTAATCCTCTTTCTTTATTAAACTTGCAAGGTACCTCTAGTTTATGACTAGAAGAAACCCTAGAGGACCATTAGAATACGACAGTGATATTGAAGCTTCCGCTCACAGAAATTGCATAGAAACTAGACAAGTTCTAGACTACCAAAGAGAAGAACAACAAAATAGATCCAATCCTACTGAAGGGATGGTCAAAAATAATCCGCCTGATGCGCAAGATCAGAATGCTCCACGTACTATGTATGATTATGCTAAACCTAATTTGACAGGAGCAAAATCTAGTATTGTTGGGCCTGCTATAGATGCTAATAATTTTGAATTAAAACCTAACACAATACAAATGATTCAATAGTTTGTTCAATTTGATGGATTGCAGGACGAAGATCCAAATACTCATATAGCTAATTTCTTAGAGTTCTGTGATACTTTCAAAATAAATGGCATTTCTGATGATGGCATACGCCTTCGGTTATTTCCTTTTTCATTAAGGAATAAAGCAAAGCAGTGGTTGAACTCATTACCACGAGGGTCAATCACCACATGGGACCAAATGACTGAAAAATTTCTTTTAAAGTATTTTCCACCAGCCAAAACGACCAAATTTAGGAATGACATATCTTCTTTTGTGCAGAATGATGCAGAAACATTACATGTTGCATGGGAAAGATACAAGGATCTCCTAAGAAGATGCCCACACCACGGATTACCTTTGTGGCTTCAAGTCCAAACTTTCTACAATGATGTGAATTCTTCAACAAGGAAAATGATTGATTCATCAGCCGATGGAACTCTGAACAACAAAACTCTTAAAGTGGCCTACGATTTTATTGAGGAGATGTCATTGAACACTTATCAATGGTAAATCACAAGGGCAAAGCCGACAAAATCAGCCGAAGTTTTCAACATAAACGTAGTGACAATGCTGTCAACACAGGTGAAGTTAATGAAAAAAAGCTTGATAATTTATGTTCTTCGCAGGTACATCCAGTAATGCAATGCGAAGCAAGTGAGAATGTGGCAAATGCTGTGTACGCACCCTACCAACCAGGAGCAGAAAACGAGCAGACAAACTATATAGGTAACAATTTCAGATCCAATAATAATCCTTATAGTAATACTTATAACCCAGGTTGAAGGAACCACCCAAATTTTTCGTGGGGAGGACAAGGAAAACAAGGAATTCAAAGACAGCAACCTCTACCAAATTATCAAAATCAGCCCTACCCACAGGAAAAAAAATCAAGCCCTGAAGAGATGCTGACAAAATTCATGGCAGCCACAGAATCTTGTCTTCAAAAGACTGATACAAACCTTAATGAACAACAGAAGTTGATGAAAGGACTCGAGAATCAAGTTGCGGAACTTACTAGGTCAGTGGGACACCTTACAAAGATAATTTCTGAATGCCAACAAGGAAGTCTATGAAGAAACACAGAAATAAACCCAAAAGAGCAGATCCAAGCCATTACAACTCAAGAGGGTACAGAAGTAGATAGACCCACATCAGCGCAAGAAAAGAAGGATAAGACCGAGGTAGCTCAAGAAAAGACAAAATCGATAATCAAATAATACCAACCTCGCATACCTTATCCTGAAGCATTGAAAAAGAAGATTCAGAGGAACAATTTGGTAAGTTTCTAAAACTCTTGAAGAAATTACATATTAACTTACCTCTTCTTGAAGCTCTTTTTCAGATGCCCGATGCAAGGAAATTCTTAAGCAAGCTCTTGACGAACAAATGCAAAATAGATAAAGAGCACCATGTGAAATTAAATGCAACATGCTCAGCAATGCTATAGAATAGGCTACCACGAAAAGTAAAAGATCCAGGGAGTTTTACGATTCCATGCTTAATTGGTAATTTGACTATTGATAATGCGTTAGCTGATTTAGGGGCAAGTATAAATGTTATGCCTTATTCCTTTGTTTAAACGACAGTCTAGGGAAGCCCAAACAAACTAGGATGAGTATTCAACTAGTCGATAAAGCTGTTAGAATCCTAGGGGCATTATTGAAGATGTTTTAGTCAATATCGATAAATTTGTTTTCCCAGTAGATTTTGTTGTTTTAGACATGGATGAGGAAAATTTAATCCCTTTAATTTTAGGAAGACCTTTTCTTGCAACTGCCAAGACTAAAATTGATGTTGCCACAGGAGAACTCATACTTCGTGTAGGAGATGAATCAGTCAATCTTCAAGCTCTCGACTCAGCTAGAACCACAGAAGATGAAGGTAAGAAAGTCGTTTCAATAGATAATCAAATTATTCAACCTCCATCGCAGGAAACATCACAAAGCATCAAAACTGAGCCAACACAGAAGCATACGATCAACAATTTAGAAGAGCAGAAGATATACACCAAAGAAAAGCCGAATCCACATGAAGTAAAACCTAAGGAACACTAGAAGAGCTCATAGGAACATCCAATCACTTTAAAATAGGAGACTAGGTGATGTTAAACAAAGCCGATCTTCACATCACTTCAACAGACTTGAGGGCAAAAGGAAAAATTCTTCTCAAGGTACACGAAATCTTCCCCACAAAACAGTGGAGGTAAGTAACCCAAAATTTGATAAATTCAAGGTAAATGCTTCTCGACTCCAAATTTGTCTTGAAAATAAAATTGCAAGCATGAGGGAAGATATTCAAACCTTTAAACCTCCCTAAAATTTTCAAACATAAGGACAGTCTAGCTTAAGACTATAAGCAAGCGCTTCTCGGGAGACAACCCGAACATTAACACTATTTATTTTCAAATTTGTTTTCAGTTTCTTTTCTTTCTATCTTTCTTTCCTAAGTATTTAGTTGGAAACTAACACAAAAGTGCAGATTTCCAGACCACATGGCCTTACACACGGCCGTGTTCGTGGCTGTGTGGACCACCGAAACCACCACACTAATAGGAGCAGGGCCGTGCAAGTCAGTCCAACCACTCCCTGACGTCACGAGCCCAACAAGCCTAAAGCACGGGTATCGACAAGAACAACACAGGTGTGCCTATGAACCGTGTGAAGCTATTGACTTTCTTGAAATGGGCATGGTTGACTAAGAAATGGGCGTGTAAGAAGCAACACGCCATTAGCCACGACCGTGCTAGGCAGCCGTGTGAATGGACACACCCTCCGCACACGGGCATGGGAACAAGCCAGATTTGAAATTTTATTTAAATCCCCACAGCCTTTCTTTCTCTCCCACATTCCTTCTTCCTTCTCTTCTTTCAAATTTTTCTTCCTATTCATAGAAAAGATCCAAGACACTTGAGCAACACAAAGATCATGTCAAAGAAACGTAAGCATCATCTTCTAAGAGGAGACCTCAACATGAGTTCATGCCGGTAGCTTCACTTAATTGACACGCCAAGGGTCTCAGAAACCTTTTTGGTTCTATTTTTCTTTTCTCGTCTCCTTTATTTTCCTTATCTATACTTCTTTTTTGCATAATTTAATTTATTTCATAATAGTTTCATGGTTTTAGGATCTAAAGGCTGCTAGGGAATCACACACCACAGCCTTCGAGGTCACACCCACTTCGCAAACCATCCAACAATAAGGATTCCTTAGTCCATTAGTCTTCTCTTTCAATTTCAGTTTTCTTCTTAGTCTCCTTCTTTTTATTTCCTTAATCTTTAAATCTATTATTAGTATATTATTATTATTTCTCTAGATCTATTGGCTATATCTTCACAGACTATCCAATTTCTTCATCTAGCAAATTGCTTCTCGATAGCCACTCCACCGGGCCCATAGAAAACACCATCACCGCCACCAAAGACGCCCGGGATCATCCAAATTTCAGGGGGTATTACTTTCCCCACTAATCTTTTTGATTTGGCACATAAATTTCATTATCTATCTTTGTACATTGAGGACAATGTACATCTTAAGTGTAGGGGTAATAGTGCCTAACTTTTTGCATAATTCTCAAAACCCTGAAATTAGTCTTGATCTTAAGTATTTTTCTCATATTATTAATTAGGATGAAATTTCTATGATTTATGATTTTATTGATATGTCTTAGAATAAATCATAGTTAATTGTGCATTGATGATTAAATTTGAAGAATACTAGAGAATCAAGCATGATAAGTCTATTTTTCAAAAATAAAAATTGATAGGTTGTTGAACTAAATATGAGTATTACTTTGAAATTTGAAATCTATAGGGATTAATGTAAAAAACACCCATAATTTCTATGAGATATTGAGCCTTATAGAGCATATATTATTTTTCATGCTCACTTTTATTGATATTGAGTGTGTCAACTTTGAACTGTTATTCTAGAACTTGCCTCGTTTATGCATGTCGAGATCACAATAATGATTTGATATACTGAGATGATAAAGGCACCTAGGTTTTAACCCGTTCACTCCACTAAAAAGCCTACCTACATAAATAACTCATAGTGAACCCCGTTGAATCCTAACAACCTTTTTATTAACTCACCCACTAATATTATCCCAAAATCCCTTTGTATTTGTTATCAACATTCTTTTGACTACCCCTCTATCGAGAATTGACTTGATCAATTGTCAAATTAGGTTATTTCAATTGTCAAAGTTCCTTCTATTAAGTTTTTCTTAGTTTGTTCTTAAAAAAAAATATCCAAGTTTATTCAATAAAAGAACTTCGAGCAATTAAACTCCAATTGTTGAAGAAAAAGCTCGTATTAAAGTATTATCAAATTTTAAAGTGAAGAAAATACTCTTTATTATAGAGTAATTATCAATAGTGGTATTATTACTTATCATTCGATGTAAATATTCATATTTAGTTCATTATTTTTAGATTAGGTAATTAGTCAATTCAATCTCGATTTTAACCCTCTAATTCAGCCTTTATCCACACCTTTTAACCCAAGCCCCGTTACAACCCTAATAAAGACCTTTTGATCTGTTTATTATCTCATATACAGTGGTGGAGATTTGATTTTCAGGCAAGCTTATGGGATTAACTTTTTAGGTTCGACTTTTGAGCACTTTTTCTTGATCCTTAAACACATTGAGTGCTTTGAGTGAATCTTTAGTGAGGATGTCAATCCTTGTCGATTTTGATTAAAGGTAATTATTTAAATAAGGGGAGACACCTATGTTTTCATGCTACAAAATCATGACTTATCTCGTTTGAATCTTTAGGGCACTTCGAGCTAAATGATCCATGTATAAATTATCTATGATTATGATGAGGCATTGTCAATAGGAATTATAAATTTTGGAAAGTTCATTTTACTTGTAAGTTGAGACTTTTGCTTGAGGACAAGAAAAAGCTTAAGTGTAGGGGTATTTGATAAACCACAAAAGTAACATATTTTAATCCCACATTTAGTATGCTTTTGGATGAATTTATCCTTAATTTATGTAAAAAGGTGCTCTTAATCCTTTCTTTTCATGTCTTATACTTAGGAAAGTACCCAAGGATAAAAAGGACGCAAAATGGGTTTAAAACGGACCAAAGTGGGCCAACCCAAGAAGTTGACACGGCCTAGACTTCATACCACACGGTCGTGCCCCAATATTTAGATTGCACACGGTCAAACCCTGATTTACACAATCGTGCCTCGTCAACAAAAAGCCCAACATGGCCTGACCCCGATGTACACGGCCGTGCCCCAATTGGTAGACCCGAAGCACGGCCTCTACCCAGATATTGCATGGGCGTGTCATAACCATGCCTAAATAGATAGGATAGAGACACGGGCTAGACCACGATTTACATGGGCATGTCAAGGCCGTGCCCCTATAGTGGGAAAGAGCAATTTCACTCGGAATTGGATGCTTGGAGCCCAAGAAACACAATCCTAAGTCCACTCAAACACTTAGGACGAATTTCACTTGAATTACGAGCACTTAGGAGCCAAGTAAAGCATCCCAAACGTCTATATAAACAATCCAAGGCAGCAATTTAAAGTCGTCAGGTTTTAGCAGAGTTTTCTGCCCGAGCTTTACTCATTTAGGGAGTTACTCGAAGATAGCCAATTGATCCATCTCGAAGAGTCAGAATTCTACTCAAGATGGAGGATCTCTCCTTCAATTCCTTTAGGGGGTTTTAGGGATTTCTTATGTTTTGTTTTATCTTTTCTCTGAGATGTTTTCTTATTTTATTATGAACTAGATCCTTTAGATACCTGAAGGGGATGAAACCTATGATGGATTTTGTTATTTGATCTATTGGTTTATATGATAAATACTTAGTTTGTTCTTAATTATGTTGCTCAATTTAATCTGATGTGCTTAGGTGGAGGAGGAATAGACCCTGCCTAAGAGTAGATCTAGCATAATTAAGCAAAGTTGATCGGGCACCCAGAGATAGGGTTACGAGATTTTGACGGATTATGGTGAAACCTAATATGGGATTCCATTGATCGATTTCTTGCTTCCTTAGGGGTTATTATAAGAGAACGAGAGTTCCACTAATTAACCTAAGGTTAGACGTTATTCACTTTGAGAGAAGGTTTAATATAGGTTAGGAAGTCTAGGATCAAGCTAAGTAAAAGAAATTATATGAATTGAAAGTTAGATAATAAGTGAAGTCATAGGTGGATTCTTCCCGAGGGTATCATTTTTATCAACTGAGTTTTCCAAAGTTTTTTCCCAGTTTATTCTTTTGTCTTTGCATTTAGTTTAAGTATTTCATTATTCTTAGATAAGTTAATTAATCACTCCATATTTAAGGCTAAATAATAGAAAGAAAGTGAGTAGTAGTACTTTTAGGTTCCTTGGGTTCGATAAGATATTCTTGCCAAAGCTATACTACTGTTCGACAGGTGCACTTGCCTCTATCGTTGTCATAGTTAGTCTACAAGTTTGATTATCCTTTATAAATTTTAAAACTAGACTATGTTTGCTGCGATCAGTTTGAATATCTTCCCTCTTGATTAATATTTTATTTTCTTGATGAGATTCAAGTCGAGAAACGTTTACCTTAAAAGTGTTGAATGTTGGATTGCTTACCTCGACTGTTCCATGGGGGAAGATATCGTGTACCTTAAGAAGTATTTCTCCCTTTGTCTTCAGGTCTGTTGTGGTGATGTGCGAATCTACTTTGTCTAATAGTACATGGTCTCCTATTTTGTAGTGGTTTGATGTTCCTACGAGCTCTTCTGGTGGTTCCTTTGGTTTTACATTGTGCGGTTCTTCTTTAACGTGTGTCCTTTGCTCTCCAAACTTGTCAATCCTAAGGTCCTGTTCCTTGTAGGATTCTTCTTTGTTGTTTTGGGACTTATGAGTCTGCTTAGGGTTGTCGTTTTGTGACGTTTCTTACGATAAAAGTTGAACAATTTGATTATCATCTGTATTTACTTTCTCACTTTCATCAATTATTATTCTGGCCGAGTCAAGAGCTTGAAGACTAATTGATTCATCTCCTACACAAAGTATGAGTTCTCCTGTGGCAACATCAATTTTAGTCTTGGTAGTTGCTAGAAAAGGTCTTCCTAAAATTAAGGGGATGGTATTATCCTCATCCATATCTAAAACAACAAAATCTACTAGGAAAACAAATTTATCTATGTTGACAAGAACATCTTCAATAATGCCCCTAGGAATTCTAATAGTTTTATCAGCTAATTGTATACTCATCCTAGTTTGTTTGGGCTTCCATGACCTAGTCGTTTAAGTAATGAATAAGGAATGACATTTATGCTTGCTTCTAAATTAGCTAACGCATTATTAATAGTTATACTACCAATTAAACATGGAATTGTAAAACTCCCTAGATCTTTTAGCTTTTGTGGTAGTCTATTTTCTAACATTGCTGAGCATGCTCCATTTAATTCCACATGGTGCTCTTCATCTAATTTGTGTTTGTTAGTCATGATCTGTCTTAAGACTTTCCTCGCATCTGGCATCTGAAAAAGAGCTTCAAGAAGAGGTAAGTTAATATGTATTTTCTTTAAGAGTTTAAGAAACTTACCAAACTGTTCCTCTGCATCGTCTCTTTTCATCACTTCGGGATAAGGTATGCGAGGTTGGTACTCCTTGAATATCAGTTTTGGCTTTTCTTGTGTTACCTCTATCTTATCGTCGTCTACCTTGTTTTCTTGTATTGATTTTGGTTCATCTAACTCCTTACAGTCTTGAGCTGAGATGGCTTGAATTTGCTCCTTTGGGTTAATCTCGGTGTTACTTGGTAGATGTCCTAGCGGTCAATCTGACATAAGCTTCGCAAATTGTTCAACTGCATTGGTGACTTCCTTGACTTACTTAGAAATTTCCCTAATTCGGCTCTCATTGCTTTTGATTGTTCTTTCAGTTTCTTGGATACGTTTCTCTGTGTCCGCCAAAAATTTTGCTAGCATCTCCTCGAGTGTTGGTTTCTTCTCTTGTGGATAAAGCTAATTTTGGAAGTTTTGAGGAGGTTGTTATCTTTAATTTCCTTGATTTCCTTGACCTCCCCATGAAAAATTTGGGTGGGTCCTCCAACCTGGATTATAAGTATTACTATAAGGATTATTATTGGATCTAAAATTATTACCTATATAGTTCATCTGTTCATTCTCCGTGTCTAGTTGGTAGGGTGGGTACTCATGATTCGCCACGGTTCCACTTGCGTTGCATTGCATGACTGGGAGTACCTACGAAGAACATAAACTGTCAAGCTTTTTATTCATCATCTCTACCTGATTTGATAGCATGGTTACTGCATCAATTCTGTAGACTCCGGCTAATTTTGTTGGTTTTGTGCTTGTAACATGCCACTGATAATTATTCAACAACATCTCTTCAATGAATTCGTAGGCTACTTCACGAGTTTTATTATTCAATGTTCCACCGGCGGATGAATCAATTAGTTGTCTCGTTGAGGGATTTACACCATTGTAGAAGGTTTGGACTTGAAGCCATAATGGTAATCCGTGGCGTGGACATTTCCTCAAGAGATCTTTGTATCTCTCCCATGCATCGTATAATGTCTCTAAATCCATCTGCATAAAAGAAAAATATCATTTCGTAATTTAGCCATTTTTGCCGGTGGAAAATATTTTAATAAAAAATTTTTGGTCATTTGTTCTCATGTAGTGATTGACCCTCATGGTAACGAGTTCAACCACTGCGTGGCTTTATTCCTTAATGAAAAGGGAAATAATCGAAGACGAATGGCATCATCAGAAGCTCCATTTATTTTGAAAGTATCACAGAACTCTAAAAAATTTACTATATGAGTGTTCGGGTCTTCATCCTGTAAACCATCAAATTGAACAAATTTTTGAATCATTTGTATTGTATTAGGGTTTAATTCAAAATTTTTAGCGCTATAACAAGCCTAACAGTACTAGATTCTGCCCCTGTCAAATTGGGTTTAGCATAATCATACATAGTGCGCGGAGCATCCGCCACATCTCGTGGCAGATTATTCTCGTCCATCCCTTCAGTAGGATTGGATCTGTCTTCTCACTCTTCTTCTGTGTAACTTAGAACTCGCCTAATCTCTCTACAATTTATCCGAGCGATAGCTTCAATTTCACTATCGTATACTAGAGGTCCTATCGGGTTCCGTCGATTCATAAACTAGAGGTACCTACTAGGAAAAAGAAAGAAAAAATAAAAATTTAAAAAAAGTTTACAAAATAAAATAATGGCTAAAGTAATAAAAATAGAGTTTTCTTAATATTTTAGTTCCTCGGCAACGGTGCCAAAACTTGATCGCTGAAATCAGAGTTTTAAAATTTATAAATAGAATGATCAAACCTTGAAACTAACTTTGACAACGACTTAAAGGCAAGTGTACCTATCGAACAGTAGTATAGCTTAGGCAAGATCGGATTATCGAACCCAAAGGAACTAAAAGTACTAATACTCACTTTCTTTTTATTATTTAGCCTAAAATATGGAGTGATTGGTTGATTTAATTTAGTTTAATGACTACTAGGCTAAAGATGCAAAGACAAAAAGAATGAATTGGGAAATAACTTGAAAAAACTTAATTGATTATGACGATACCCTCAAGAAGAATCCACTTAGACTTCACTTGTTACTTATTCCTGAATCATATGATTTCTTTACTTAGCTTGATCTGTAAGACTCCCTAACCTATATTAAACCCTCTCTCAAGGTGAATAATGTCTAACCCTAGGTTAATTAGTGGAACTCTCGTTGCTTGTAATAACCCCCTGGAATAGTAGTAAATCGATCAATGGATTCCCATATTAGGTTTCACCCTAATTTGGCAAAATCTCATAACCCTATCTCTAGGCGTTCGATCAACTCCGCTTAATTATGCTAGATCTACTCTTAAGCAGGGTCTATTCCTCCTCCACCTAAGCACATCAGATTTGGATTAAGTAATATAATTAAGAACAAACTAAGTATTTATCACATAATTCAGAAAATAATAGCAAAATTCATCTAGGTTTCATCCCCTTTAGGTATTTGAAAGGTTTAGTTCATAATGAATAAAAACATCTCAAGAGAAAAGATAAAACAAAACATAAGAAATCCCTAAAACCCCTAGAGGAATTAAAGGAGAAATTCACCATCTTGAGTAGAATTCCGGCTCTTCGAGATGGATCTTCTGGCTATCTTCGAGTGTTTCCCACAAATATGATCCTTCTGGCTCGGCTCCTTGGCCTAGCTCACCGCCCCCTTTTAGGATACACTTAGGGTGTTTATAAGCTCTTGGAATGCTTTACTTGGCCTCTAAGTGTCCTAATTTAAGTCTGATTCTTACTTAGTATTTAAATAAGCTTTGAAAAGTGTTTCTTTAGCTCTAAGTATCCAAATCTGAGTGAAATTGCTCTCTCCCGTAATAGGGGCACGGCCATGGCACACGCCAGTGTAAATCGTGGTTGGGCCGTGTCTCGATTCTGTCGATTGGGCCACAGCCATGTAAATTGTGGCATGGCCGTGTCTTAGTTAATTGTCGAAGCACGGCCGTGTGGCTTGAAGTCCATTCCGTGTCTATTTTCTTTTTTGGCCCAAATTGGCCTATTTTAAGCCCGTTTCTTGTTCTTTTCGTCCTAGGGTGCTTTTCTGAGTAGAAATATGAAAAGAAAGGATTATAAGCACCTTTTTACATAAATCAGGGCTAAATCATCCTAAAAGCATACTAAATATGGGGTTAAAATATGTTACTTCTACGATTTATCAAAAACATAGGTGTTTTCCCCTTATCTGAATAATTACCTTTAATTTAAAATCGACAAAAGTTGACATCCTCACTAAAGATTCACTCAAATCACTCAAGGTGTTTAAGGTTCAAAAATTAAGCACTCAAAAGTCGAACATGAAAAGTTAATCCCATAGGCTTGCTTGAAAATCAAATCTCCACCACTGTAAAATGAGATGATACACAAATCAAAAGGTCTTTAAAAAGGGTTGTAACGGGGCTCGGTTAAAGGTGTGGATAAAGGCTGAATTAGAAGGTTTAGAATCGAGATTAAACTAACAATCACCTAACTAGAAAAATGACTAATAACCTGAATAATTACATCAATTGAAAACTTGTAATACTACTAATATGAGCTTCTTCTTCAAGATGTTGAAATTAAATGTATAGGCTTGCTTAATCACATAACTAATAATAAATATACTTTGATTTTTGAATTTTTTTTAAATAACAAATCAAGTGAAATAAAATTTTAAGAACTGGAATAATCTAATTAGGCAATTGATCAAAACAAGTCGCGATAGAAGGGTAGTAAAAATGAATGGTGATAACAAATACGAGATGGGTTTTGGGTTAATATTAGTGGGTTGAGTCAATAAAAGGGTTGTTTGGTTCAAAGGGGTTCCCTAGGGGTCAATTATGAAGGTAGGCTTTTAGTGGAGTAAGTGGGTTAAATCCTAGGTGCCTTAATCATCTTTGTATATCAAATCAATTGTGTGGTCTCAACTTGTATAATCGAAGCAAGTTCTAGAATAACAAATCAACGTTGACACACTCATACTCAATAAAGTGAGCACAAAAAGAATGTATGCTCTAAAAGGCTCAAAATCTCACAAAAATTATGGGAATTTTGATGTCAACCTCGTAAATTTCAAACTTCAAGGTAACAATTTAGATTTAGGTAGACAACCTAACAGAATTTTAATTTTTAAAAATAGGCTCATCATGGTTTATTCTCTAGTATCTTAAAGTTTAAATCATCAATGTACAATTATCAATGCCTTAATCTAAAACACATTAATAAAAATCATGAATCAACAAGAATTTCATTCTAATTAGTGATATGAGAAAATTACTTTAAGACAGAATATCATTCAGGGATTTGAGAATAATGTAAAAAGTTAGGCACTTTTTCTAATAAACTTTTACCCCTCACACTTAAGATATATCAGTACCCTTAATGTACAAAGATAGATAAAAACCAAAAAATAAGAAAATCAAAAGAGAGGGAGAGAGGTGAAACTTCTTGAATTTTGGATGAGATCCTCGAGTTTGGAAGTGTGGAAACTTGATTTGGAGGTTAAAGATAAGTTAAAAGGAGCACCTCTAGTTCCTGTGCTAGATGAAGAAATTGGGTAACTCGTGAAGAATCAGCCAGGATATAGTAATAATAATTTAAATTATACTAATTATATGATTAAAGTAAATAAAGATAACAAGAAAAAAAATATGAATTAAAATAAAACTAAAAGAGAAAATGAATGGACTAGAAAGTCCTTATTGGTAGATGGTTCGCGAGGTGGGTGTGGTGTCTAAGGCCGTGGTGTTGTGATTCCCTAGCAGCCTTTAGAGCCTAAAACCAAAAAACTAAAATGAAATAAACTAGATTAAGCATATGAAAAATAAAGAAAAGGAAAATAAAGGAGAAGAGAAATGTAAAATAAAAGTTAAATGGTCTCAAAGACCCTTGGCTTGTCGCATTAATGAAGTGGCCGACATGAGCTTATGTTGATTGGTCTCGTACAGGGAGACAAGACTCGGATCTTTCCATTTCTTCGACATTGTTGAAGCGTGGATCGTGATTTTTATAGAATGAAGAAGGGGGAGAGTGAAGACGGAGGGGGGTGGAGAGTGGATAGGAATAGGTGAGAAGGGAAGATGGGTGTTTTAAATAGAAATTTTAGCTCTTTTACGTCCCCACGCCCGTGTATCGTGGGCATGTTTTGTCACATGACCATATCGCACGGTTGTGTGATGGTTCAATTGCTTCTTCCACGCCTGGTATTTAAGTTGCCATGCCCGTGTTGGTTCATCAGTGTCGGCCACGGCTATGTCGCACGACTGTGGTGTTAGGTGAGTCCCTGATTCAAAGATATTTTTCTCGTCCTATTTTACTATCTCTGCCATGTTAGTAGAGAAATCCTTAGCATCCACATGGCCACGGCCATGGTCGTGTGTAAGGTCATGTAATGTGAAGATCTGTGCTTCATTAACTTGGTTAGTCTTTAGTTAGGTGCTAAAAGAAAAAGAAATAAAAATAAATAGGTTTAGTGCTTGGGTTGCCTCCTGTGAAGTGCTCGTTTAAAGTCTTAAGCTAGACTTATGTCTCATTCGTACTTTCACGGTGGTTTAAGGAGTGAAAAATCCTTTTTCAATTCTATCATCATAATTTGGTTATTCTCAGTACCATAAAGGGGATCTCTTTAGTTATTCTCAGGTTTGATGTGGCGATTCACGGGTCTATTCTATCTAATAGTACCTGATCTCCTATTTTGAAGTGATTTGATGTTCCTTTAAGTTCTTCTGAGGGTTCCTTCGGTTTCACTTCATGTGGGTTTGATTCCTCCTTGATATGTGTTTCCCACTCATCTAGCTCATCGGTCTGAAGCCATCATTCCTCATGAGATATTTCCTTGTTGGTACGAGCCATAGGATCTGGCTCTATAGTGTAATTCCACGGTGTTTCCTAAAAAGAGAGTTTAACTGAATGCTTATCAAGAGAATTTACGTCCTTACCTTTCTCACTTGATATTCTCGCTGAGTCAAGAGCTTGAAGACTGATTGATTCATCACCTACACGAAGTATGAGTTCACCTGTGCTAACATCAATTTTAGATCTGGCAGTTGCTAGAAAAGGTTTTCCTAAAATTAAGGTGATACTATTGTCTTCATCTATACCTAAAACAACGAAGTTTACGGGGAATATGCATTTTTCAACTTTAACTAGTACATCTTCAATTATACCCTTAGGGATGCCAATAGTCTTATCAACTAATTGAATACTCATCCTAGTTTGCTTGGTTTCCCTAGACCTAGCTGTTTAAACATTTTAGATGGCATAACATTGATGTTGGCCCCTAAATCAGTGAAAGCATTATTAATAGATAAACTACCGATTAAACATGAAATTGTAAAACTCCTTGGATCTTTTAATTTCTGTGGTAGTCTACTCTGTAACATTGCTGAGCATACTGCGTTTAGTTCCACATGTAATTCATCGCCTAATTTTAGCTTGTTTGTTAAGAGCTCTTTTAAAAATTTCCTTGAATCTGGCATCTGCAAAAGAGCTTCAAGAAGTGGTAAGTTCATATGTAATTTCTTTAAGAGTTTAAGGAACTTACCGAATTGTTCTTTGTGTTGTCTTCCTTCATCGCATTGGGGTAAGGTATACGAGGTTAGTACTCTTTAATTATCGATTTTGGCTTTTCTTGGCTTACTTCAACCTTACCTTCACATACCACATATTTTTGCATTGGCTCAGGTTCAGATTCTACTGATCCTTCACTCTCATAAGCTGTTGTGGCTTGAATTTACTCCTTGGGATTAGTCTCAGTGTTACTTGGCAAGCTACCTAGTGGTCATTCGGAGATCAGCTTTGCGAGTTAACCTAACTAGTTCTTGATTCCTTTAATCGATGCTTGTTGATTTTTAAGTGTCGTCTTGGTGTTTTGAAATCGAGTTTCAGACACCGTTATGAATTTTTTAAGCATCTCTTCAAGGTTCAGCTTCTTTTCCTGTGGGTAGGGCTATTGTTGAAAGTTTGGAGGGGGTGGTTGTTGTCTCTGATTTCCTTGGCCACCCCACGAGAAATTGGGGTGGTTCCTCTAACCCGGATTATTAGTATTACTATAGGGGTTATTTTGAGGTCTAAAATTGTTACCCGTAAAGTTTTATTATTCGCTTTTCATGCCCAGATTGTAGGGTGGGTACTCAGGATTCACCACACCTCCTAGATTTGAGTCACATTGCATAACTGGATGTACCTACAAAGAACCACACAACCTATCAATCTTTTTATTCATCTGGCTTGATAGCATGGTGACTACGTCGAGATTGAAAACTCCAGATGCTTTGGTTGGCTTTGTCCTTGTAACTTGCCATTGATAGTTATCCAATGACATCTCCTCTATGAATTCATAAGCTACTTCAGGAGTTTTGTAATTAAGGGTTCTACCGGCTGCTGAGTCAATTAACTACCGAGTTGAGGGGTTCACACTGTTGTAAAATTATTTAGACCTATAACCACATGGGTAAACCATGGTGTGGACACATTCTCAACAGATCCTTGTATCTCTCCCATGCATCGTATAATGTTTCTAAATCAATCTACACAAAAAGAGAGATATCATTCCTTAATTTGGCCGTTTTGGCTGGTGGAAAATATTTTAATAAAAAATTTTCGATCATTTTGGTCCCATGTAGTGATTGATCCTCATAGAAGAGAATGTAACCACTGTTTGGCTTTATTCCTCAAAGAAAAGGGAAATAACAGAAGACGAATGGCATCATCAAAACGCCATTTATTTTGAAGTTGGCATAGAATTCTAGAAAATTAGCTAAATGAGTATTTGGGTCTTCGTCCTGCAAACCATCAAATTGAACAAGCTGTTGAATCATTTGTATAGTGTTAGGTTTTAATTCAAAATTATTAGCGGCTATAACAGGCCTAACAATACTCGATTCAGCTCCTATTAAATTAGCTTTAGCATAATTATACATAGTTCGAGGAGCATGATGATCGGCTATATCTTGATGTGGCAAATTATTCTCAGCCATCCTTTCAGTGGTATTGGTTTCATCCTTTTGTTCTTCTTGTATGTAATCTAAGCCTCGCCTTACTTCTCTACGATTTCTGCGTATGGTTCCTTCAATATCACTATCGTAAAGTAGTGGTCATATCAGGTTCCTTCTAGTCATCAACTAGAGGTACCTGCTGTGAAAAGAGAAACAGAAAAGAAAAATTTAGAAAAGTAAAAATAAAATTTAATTGTAGCAAAAATAAAAATATAAAATATAATATGGCTAAAGTAATAAAAATTGAGTGTTCTTAGTATTTTAGTTCCCCAGCAACGGCACCAAAAACTTGATTATGTCTGTCGAGTCTTAAAAATTTATAAAAAGAATGATCGAAACTGGAAACTAACTAAGACAACGATGGAGGCAAGTGCACCTATCGAACAGTAGTATAGCTAGCGACAAGACCGGATTATCGCACCCAAAGGAACCAAAAGTACTAATATTAACTCTCTTTCTATTATTTAGCCTAAGAATTAAGTTGATTTTTATCTACTCTAAAATTAACTATTTAACTAAGCTAAAGGTGCTAAGACAAAGAAGAAATTGGGGAAGGACTTCAGAGAAAACCAATTGATTAGACAATACCTGAGGAAGAATCCACCTAGACTTCACTTGTTATCTAACTCTAAACCGGACGATTTATTCACTTGACTTGATCCGTAAGATTCCATAATTTATATTAATACCTCTCTTCAAGGCTACTAACGTCTAACCCAAGGTTGAGTAATCGAAATCTCTTTGTAATTAAAACCCTTAGAATTGCATTAACCTGATCTATGGACTCCCATATTAGGTTTGACCCTAATCTGGCAGATTTTTGTCACCTTATCTCTAGGCGCGCGAGCAACTCCGCTTAACTATGCTAAATCTACTCTTAGATAGGGCCTCTTCCTCCTCTGCCTAAGCACATCACACTTGAATCAATATCCTATAAATACCAAAACAAGAATTAAGAATACATAGTTAAGAACAAATCAAGTATTTATCATACAACTCAGATAACAATAACAAGATCCATCTTAGATTTCCTCCCCCTAAGTATCTGAGGGTTTAATTCATAATTGTAAAAGAAAACATCTCAGAAGAAAAACATAAGAAATCTCTAAAAACCCCTAAAGGAATTGAAGGGAAGTTCCTCCATCTTGAGTATGATTCTGGCTTCTTGAGATGAATCAACTGGTTTCCTTCGAGTAAATCCCTGATTTTAACTGCTCTGGCTCGGCTCTTTGGCCTAGCTGAATGCCCCCTAAAGGTTGGCCTCTAGGGTCTTTATATAGGCTTTTGGAATATGTTTCTTCACCTCTAAATACCCTAATCCGAATAAAATTCTTCTTTCCTGCGGCAGAGACACGCCTATGGCACATGCCCGTGTAAATCGTGGCCAGGCCGTGTTCAAACCTGTTGATGAGGCACGACCATGTATTTCGGGGTCTAGGCCGTGCTCGACTCTTCTTACAGGGCACGACCGTGTGGATTTCATGCTTTGGCCTATTTTCTCCATTTTTGGCCCGTTTCTCGTTCTTTTCATCCTCCGGTGCTCTACTGGGTATAAAACATGAAAACAAAGGATTAGGAGCACTTATTTCCATAATTAAAGGAAAAATCATCCAAAAACATGCTAAATGTGGATTAAAATATGTTGCTATTATGGTTTATCAAAATTATACTCATGAAGTTTAATAATATTCATGTGGAAATATGTTATGTTACTTATATGATGAGCTGTTGGTAAGATTGGGATTGAGTAAGTGGTGTTTATGAAGTTTTAATGTCATTTATGTTAATATTTGTTAAGTTATTTGTATGTCAAGTGTATGAATAATGTTTGGTATTATTTTCATAAGAACTTACTAAGGTCTATAGCTTACCCCCTTCCTTTTCCATGTCTTTTAGGGTTATTAAGCTAGCTAGGGTTAGAGTTCGTCGCAGATCCTATCACACTATCAAGCTGTCATTTTGGATATAAATGAATTCAAGTATTTTAAGTCTATGGCATGTATAGGGACTTATTCATTTTGTTAAATGTGTCATTGTGATTGTAGCCAATGTGTTGGCTTGTAATTGTTAAATGCTTGCTTGATATTTGGCCATGTAGATTGGCTTATTTGGGCTATCATGGTTGTAAGGCTAAGTATGAATATATACGTGCTAATTTCTTTGGTGATATGGTCATGATATGCTTGGTGAATGATAGAAATGTTAATTATGACATGAATGTGAGATGTTTGGAAATGTGGCCTATTGATGAAATGATAAAGTGGTGTACAATTAGGTATCTTGAAAGTAGTCAATTATGACTTAGTAAATTTTGTGAGTATGATAGATGTTGATATTGTATTGGCATGTGTTAGTCATAATTGTGGATGTTTGTTTGCCTAAGTATGATATGTTTTGTGCCTTTGAATTGGCGTAAGTGTATGTGTGAACAAGGGTGGCAAATGGCTTGGTTAATAGCCTTTATTTGGTCCACACGGGTAGACACACAGGTGTGTATGTCCCGGTCGTGTGTCCCCTACACCCTATATAATTGTAAAACAGAATGTCCAATATCCAACACACTGGCAAAGACACGGGCGTGTGTTTCAACTGTGTGGAGGACACAGCCCTGGACACGGGCGTGTGCCCTGGCCCTGTGAAGTCTGCACCTATTTTATGAAAAACTTTAAAAATTTAATCGACCACACGGCCTAAATACACGGGCATGTGCCCTAGCCATGTTACATTAATTTGTTCATGACGTCATAAATAGAAAGTTACACGGGCTAGGAACACGGGTGTGTCCCTCACTATACGGGTGTGTGCCTTGGTCCACACGGGCGTGTGGCCTTGTTTCCATGAAAAATTTTCTATGTTCTCTAAAAGTTTTCAAAGTTCTCAATTTATTCCCGAACCATTTTTGATGCATGTTTTTAGCCTCGTAGGCTCATTTTAGGGACAATATGAATGTGTATGAAAGGTTTTAATTTGGACACAAAATTTATGACTCAAAAATGTATGTTTACTTGTGTTTACATCCGACAATGCCCCGTACCCTATTCCGGCGTCGAATATAGGTAAGGGGTGTTACATTTAGTGGTATCAAAGCTGTGGTTTAGTTGATTCTCAGACTAACCTAGCATGTGTGAGAGTCTAGCTATACATGCCATATTACTACCTGTGATAGTGTGATATCTCCCAACTCTGACGAAATTGTTTTGGGGAGGCAGAGATGCTTTCCAATCGAGCTATTTTTGAAAAAGTTGAAAGCGATACTAAAATATTTGAAAATGTGTTTGTGATGAGTCAGAACTTGTAAAGGTATGAATAAGAGTTCATGATGTATATGTGATGATGTATAGAATGAAATAACCATAATTTGAGATATATGGATAAAATGTCATTGTTCTGGTTAAACATTGTATTTCGATGGATTATAGAGATTTTATGAAACGGATAGAATGTTTTAATTGTTGCAAAAAGGATTTAGCCCTGAACAAAAATCCTAAATTAAGCCTTCTCGAGCATATGTTACGGAATAGATTTAGCTCGGACGAGTAATCCAGAGTAAGCCTTTAGAGCATACGTTATCGAAAGGATTTAGCCTGAATTGGCAATCCTGTTATGTCATATGTGGCTCGAGAGTGTGCTCCATGAATATGTGTCAAAGGGCACTTTTAAATATGAATTGATGGGTTGTTGACATGTATACCTTGAGTATACTACTTGAGTATCCATCGAAATTACAATAGTTCAATGGGAATTATTCTTGAAATATAGAAGGTGAAATGAAATGGAAGTTTATAATGTGATAAGCTCATCCATGTTTTTTGGCATTCATATGATGTTATGTGCCTAATTTGTTGATTAATTGTATATGATAAGTAAACTTACTCAAATTTATAAAATGTATGTATAAGTACACTTTTTTGAATAAGATAATTGAAAAATGCATGTAACATAAATATGTATGTTAATTAACTTAAAGTGAATTACATGATTGTAAAGATATTATGTTGATGATGAATGCTAAGTGATATGTGTTTATTTATGAGAGTCGAGCTAGAGGCTTTACGACCTCACCCCCTTACCAATGTGGTATTTTATAAAGAAATTTCAAGAGATTTAAGTTGAATGAGCTCACAAGTGAGAAATTAAAGAGTTCAGTAGCGAAATAACTAATAATGTGGTTAGAGTTAAAAATAGTTTGGCAAGTTGAGTACAGTTTTGGAAAAGATGCCTAGTTATTCTAAAGATCATCCATGTTTCGCAATGTCACGGTTAAAGAAAAAGTTAGTATCAGCTAATCGACTCATTTAGGTATGGTGTCTGAAGTATGTATTTGCTAGAATTTCTTTCGGATTGATTTCTGTTATTGAATGGAATAATATAGTATTAATGATGACAAAATTAGTCTGAGAAATGATACGTGAGTTGTAATGATGTCTATGTGTAACTGTTATAGTAGAATAGATTATGATGATCTCTCCTAAATATTCTATATGTTCATTTGTCCTTTGGGGTTTATGTAATTGTTCATTCACTGATGAATTTTTTATCGTATGAGAATGCTATCTAACTCTAATGTTAGACAAAAGCACTATTGGTATGGTATGTTTATGATCAGCATATCTTATCTCTATATGGGATTCTATTCTATTTTGCTTGGAATAAAAGTTGTTGGTGAAAATTTATGTGAGGAAATTCTTCTTTCTCTACTGGATGTTATGTTGTTTTGTATATATATATTTGGAAAATATATTATCTCCGTTTCAATTGATTCTAGAGTATATATGCATTGTTTTCCTTTTGGTTTTCTCTGAGAAACCATCAAGATCTTTATTATTTTCTTATGAGTTATATTCTTAGACTTCCAGTATGATATCGCATCTTGGATTTCTTTGTCCCAGTTTCCTTATCATCCTTATTTCATAAATTATCAATCATGGCTCATCTTTAAAATGCGTTATGTGGCTTGTGATAACTATGTCTAATATGAGTGTATTCCTTGTTTGATTATGGGAACGTAGTGATTCTAGTATCAGGATTTCTCTAATTTTCGTGAAAGGAATTGACATCGGCAAAGGTGTAGATAGTGGAAGCTTAAGCTCAAATTGTACTATGGTTTTCTCTTCTCAGGTAATTTTAATTAAGGTCAATGAGTTCAATCAGGATATTTTGTTTCCCTGAGCTAATACAGTTGAAAAGATCTTTAAACTAGCATGTGAGGAAAATTTGGAAAGAGTGTATGTTTGAGTGTTTTAACAGCATGAAAGAGGAAGTATTTTGATATGATATTATTTGATAGTTGAGATCGACTCAGTTGTTTTACCTGAGCGAGCTAGCCAGTTGAAAGGTAAATTGAGTCATACGCATTTAAATTGTCCTCAGGTATGGAAATGAATTTTGTGCATTCATGAGTAATTAGACATAAAGTCTGAAGGAAGAATTTATATTTTAGACAGTATGATACAGAAATATACCTAATAGATTTGTTCTAATTGGACAATGTTATTATGAGTTAAAGTTGTTCTAATTGATAAAGTTAACACATTTGTGAAAGTTGAATGGTTTGTTGAGTATTAGCAAAATAGAAAACAGTTGAAGGTATTGTTAACCAATGCACTGGCTCTAGGTTCTGTTTGAATTGCATAAAGAATTCATAATTTTTCAGTGATGCACTATAGAATGGATTGGAATGTGTTTTAATAGAAGAATGTAAAGTGATAGTTTGTGCTTTCAGACGGTTAAAGTCTCATTAAAAGAATTGTTCGACGAGTGACTTAGGGTCGGCCGCTAGTATGTTTGTGTTGAGAAATGGACGACATCATTTGTTCGACGAAAAACGTCATATGCTTCTTGATCCCAAGAGTATACAGTATCTAATGTTACAGAAAAATCTATAATTAAGACAATGTTGATGGCTTGAACTATTGAAAGATTGTGAATAATTAGCGATTAACCTTTGAGGAAGTAGATATAATTGCGGATGCCTGAATGGAAAGCCTTTGTTCATTTTGTTGAGTATTGGATACATTATTAATCTTATTTGATGAAGCTTTAAATCCAGCTAAATTAGAAGCTAAAGCAATGTTTTCCTTGTAAGATTGAGAATCTCAGGAATGTGATAGTGAGTGGTAAACTAAACGAGTACAGTGTGAGATGACTTTTGACTCTTATTTCTGTTATTATTATTACTATGAGGTAGAATTCGCGCAATGAATTATCTAGAGCTTGTACAGAAAATGTTGTATGAAACTAAGAAGTAGCTCATTTGTTCATTCAGGGAGCAATAAATATACAATTATTTGAAGAAGATGTTCTGATGATCGGGAATATAATCTGAGTATGCAGCTGCATCTTGGCAATGTAATTCATCTTTAGATTGATGGTAAGCCTGAGAGAGTAATTCAGAGCTTTGACGATATGCTCTGACACTATGTTCCAGAGTTCAAAAGTGATTGGAAAGAGATATATGAGGTGGAATTAATTTGTGATTCTAAGGAAAAGGGTGAAAGTGATTGATGAAAGTTGAAAGCAGCTTCAGAATGACATAAGTAGTATATAGATTTGATGGTTTAAGATATTGGGTTCCAGATCACTAACAGAGTGCTTCTGGAAGTATTTCCCTCGAAGAGGACTCCTCAATGAGGTAGAGGATACTACGAGAACTTTACCCTAATCTCTTTTCTGATAAGATTTTCGGGGATGAAAATCCCTAAAGGGGATAGTTGTAATAGCCCGATTTTAGGTCTAGCCAAACAATAGTTTTGGGACCACACATCTGATGCAGTAAATTTTATTCTTATTATATTTTTATGGTCTACAATTTTATGGAATTGTTTCGTGAAAATTGTGTTCAAAAATTTTGACAATTGGGCACTCAATTTAGTCAAAAGGACTAAATTGTAAAAAATACAAAAGTTAAGTTCTACATGGTAGAGGTGTCTAATTGTTATGAAATTTAAAATTAAAGGTCTTTAGATGGTAATTAGACCATTGGTTATGTTAGTGGTAAAAAAATAGACATGAAGTAAGAGAATTGTTATGTTTTAAGTTAGGGGCATTTTGGTTATTTGGTTAATAAATGAAATAAAAAGCCAAATTAAAAGCCAATTTTTGTCCATCTTCTACCCCATGGCCGAAACTTGCATGGAGAAGACATAGCTAGGGTTTACCAAGCTTCCAAGCTCTATTGTAAGTCCGTTCTAGCCCCGTTTTTAATGATTTTTACGTTTTTGAAATCCTCGTAACAAGATCTACCAATTTCTACCACTAATTTGAGAAAAGATCAAGGTTTAGGGTTTGACCCATGTTGGATATTTGTGTATTTTAATGTGTAATTGTAGATTATGCAAATTTGATGTTGAATAAATGACTTTTGCTAAGTGATTATCGGTAAAAAAGTAAAAAAGGACTTGTTTGTTAAAGTAGTAAAAGTGTGAATAAGTGAAAAATGTGGGCTATTATGAGCATGAAATAGGTTCAGCTAAGCTTGGGCTTTGATGAAATTGAATGAAATTCATTTTACGAGCCTAGGGACTAAATTGTAAAAATGTCAAACTTTAGGGGTAAAATGTAATTTTGGCGATAATGTGATTTTATGCTAATTTGAATTGTATAATGATTGAATAAGTTAAATATGATATTATAGATCAAGAAAAATGAGGTTTAGACCTAGAACGGGGGAAAAGAGTATTTGACGATTTAGTCCTTTTTGCCAATTTTTATGTCGAGGTAAGTTTGTATGTAAATAATGCAACGTTATAATTGTATTTATAATTCTTTGTTATTGCATGAAGTGTTTGATTGACTCTACGGATGAAATTGACGAAGTTTCAGCAAGTGAGTAAATCCCAGTTGAACCTTAGGAATAATTAGGATACAAATGTCATGACATTAGGGTCATTAAGAATACATGTAAGACCATATCTAGGATATGGCATCGATATGAGACTTTGCGTAAGACCATATCTGAGATATGGCATTTGTGCGATACTATATGTATGAGATCCCCGGTATCCTTTAATATTCCAAATGGTTCAACGGAAAGTTCAATGGGTATGTCAAAGACAAGAAAGTATGTGATTATGTTACGAGATGGTACAGGTACGTACGAAAAAATTGAAGAAAATGAACTCAGTATATGATGAACAATTGGTAAGATTGTGATTAAGCAAGTTGTGTTTATGAAGCTTAAATGATAACTATGTTGATATGTGTGATGTTATTCATACGATGAGCTATTGGTATATGACAATTATGTCGACATGTATTATGAGATTCATGTGATGAGCCATTAGTACATGACAATTATGTCGACATGTGTTATGTTGATATTAATTGACATTCATGTTCGTATGAAATTTATGAAGTTTAATGATATTTATATTGATGTATGTTATGTTATCCATATGATGAGCTATAGCAAGAATGTGATTGAGTAAATTATACTCATGAAGTTTAATGATATTCATGTGGAAATATGTTATGTTACTTATATGATGAGATGTTGGTAAGATTGGGATTGAGTAAGTGGTGTTTATGAAGTTTTAATGACATTTATGTTAATATTTGTTAAGTTATTTATATGTCAAGTGTATGAATAATGTTTTGTATTATTTGCATATGAACTTACTAAGGTATATAGCTTACCCCCTTCCTTTCCCATGTCTTTTAAGGTTATTAAGCTATCTCGGGTTGGAGTTCGCCGAAGATCCTATCACACTATCAAGCTGTCATTTTGGGTATAAATGAATTCAAGTATTTTAAGTCTATGGCATGTATAGGGACTTAGTCATTTTGTTAAATGTGTCATTGTGATTGTAGCCAATGTGTTGGCTTGTGGTTGTCAAAGGCTTGTTTGATATTAGGCCATGTAGATTGGCTTATTTGGGCTATCATGGTTGTAAACCTAAGTATGGATATATATGTGCTAATGTCTTTGGTGATATGGTGTAACACCCCAAACCCAACCCATACGTCATGACCAGATCTGGTATGCTACGGGTTGAAACTTGAAAACTTTTCCTTGAAGGGTTTAAATCTCAGTTTATAATAGCCGGTCAATCAAATAATTGTGAAATTTTTGCAACAACTTTAAGCGTTCCCATTGTTTGTGTCTGAAAAGCCCATTTACCATTTCATTTTATAATTAAGACTTTAAGGGGAAAAAACATAAGTTTATAAAAACTTAACATAAACAAAATAAATTGAAAACCTAAGTAATGGAGGCCTTATTACAAAAATATTCCCGAAAATTAAAATTCAAATGAAAATCCAAAAACAGTCTATGTAGATAATAATCTTGATGGCCCCTCGAGTCTGCCTCGGCTCCCATGTCCACGATCTACTGCTCATCTGAAAAGTTAGGGAAAATAAAAGGGTGAGTCACCAAGACTCAGTATGCAAATCCCAAAAACACATAAAAGCCTTAGGCCCACAAACACATTATGGGCCTTGGCCCACACACAATGGCAACAGAATATTTCATGCAACATGGCCCATTCCAAACCTAAGTGCCCATCCTCTACACACCCCGTACCAGCCTTCACACCGTGGGGATTTCTACAATCAACCCTCCATCCGCTACACACCATATCGATCACTATGTGACCTTTGTGGCAAAGCCATCGATCGCTATGCAACCTCAGTAATACATTATAGTATTCAACAGCTATGTTGCCTATCATATAGACTGATCACTATGTGACTTATATGGCAAAGCCACCGATCGCCTCGCGGCTTGCTCCCCTTCGGTAAATCAATCAGTCCCATCCCATGCATACATACATATAATAATCGAAACACTAAATTATCTAAACAGATCACAGACTTTCTCATACTTCGATACACATTGAGGAGTTTCTATGATTACGTACCTGGCATCCCTTGCCTACCCTTTTTGGGCATACGACAATTCATACATCCTCTCTTTCTGGCTTTTAGCCCCCAACATACATATAATACAAATTAATGAGTGTGATAGAGATCTACACACCTGGTTACCGTTAAGATGACACTCTCTATGTCGACACTATCAGAAGCTAATACGGCTGCTATCTGTCTAAGATGTTGTTCAGAAGTCGGTCCACAACCCGGTGGCCAATCTCAAACAACAGGCACCACTAGTTTCTTAAACTTAGGGATTGGGTTTACGGACCCGATCCTCTCCTTTGCCTGATCCATATTTGATTCCATCAAAAGTTCTTGTCAGAACTATAACGAAATACGGTTGTTAAACCATATCATATGATTAAGATCTTAAGTACGATAATGAATCTAAAGGAAATCTAATGAAAACCCTTACCTTGAAATCTCGAAATAGACAGGATACTTAGAGACTAACGGATTTTGGCTTTCGAAATGTAGATAATTCAATCTACTCCAATTTCCCGAGGTGTCACCCCATGATGTGAACACAAGAACAATAGCCTTTCAGCTTTGGCCTCCAAAAACCAAAAGTAAATAAAAGAACAGAAGAGATCGGCACCTACCTTAATAGAGAATTCAACAACTCCCAAAGAATTTTTGGCTTTTGAGAAGATCAGAAAGAGAGAAGATGATAGGAAAAAATCTATGGATTCGACTTTTAGTGGAGAAATCGACAAAAGAGAATAGGAGGTATTCAGCTATGGAGATGAGAAGAAAGTTTAGAGTTTCGACTTTTGAATGAAAGTGAAGATGAGAGATTAGGCTTAGAGATTTTAGCTTCATTGAGAAATCGGCACAAGAGGAAAAGAATGGAAAAAGAAAGTGAAGTGAGAGGTTTCAGCTTTTGAAGAAATCAAAAGAAAAGAAATTACAGAGAATGACTGAGAGTTTTGACACAGAGAATGAGGAAAAGAATAGGGTTCTAATGCTGAAATTAAAGATATACCACCCCTATTTATAGAGAATTTTGGCACTTACTTATCAAAACCCGAAAGTGCCCTTCCTAATAACTAACAATTAATCAAATAATAGAGGAAATTTCAGCATCCCTTTGCCATAAAGAAACCGATTTCTTTCCCCCTCTAGGAGATGGAATTTCGGCCAACATTGCTCTCAGCAGATAGCTCCTATCTTTTCTCCTTTATCTTAATCTATTCATACCTTTAGAAGAGGCCTAAATAACACCACCTCTTCCTACAATTATCAGCATAATATCCATATTATCCTAATCATTAAATCCCTCCTAAAATTAAGCCTCATTGTCATCCCTCTCTTTGCTCATTTTAAGTGCCGAAAATGGCCCAAAGACATGGGCTCCTTGCGGCCAATACTTGGGCCTCACCTCCTGCTATTGGTGCCAACCTATAACTCCTCTGCAACACCACATACTACTGGGCCACAAGCCCATTTTGCAACCTAAAGCACCGATACCATCTTTTAAACCCCATGGTACCCAAACAGGAATTTTAAGCAAGGCTTCGGCCCAATCCTGGGCCCAATTTAAACCCTTAACACTCAAATTAACACATTAAACATATCCACCCACTAAACGCATAGGACCATTAATTCAGGATGTTACAGTTCTACCCCCTTAAAGAAATTTTGGCCTCGAAATTACCCGTCGGTCAGATGGGGTATCTTCGCAGATTGCTCCCTCTGGTTCCCACGTAGCCTCCTCAGAGTAGTGATTCTGCCACAGAACCTTAACCAATGGAACTGTTTTCCTTCGCAGCATTTTGACATCACGATCCAAGATCTCCACTGGTTCTTCTTCAAAGGATAGGTCAGGTCTTACTTCGATTTCTTCCACAGGCACTACATGAGACAGATCCGAACGATAACATCTTAACATAGAGACATGAAATACATCGTGGATCTGATTCAACTCAGTAGGTAGCTCAGGCTGATAGGCTATCGGTCCCACTCGTTTCAACACCGATAAGGTCTGATGAATCTGGGACTTAATTTACGTTTCTGTCCAAATTTTAACACTTTCTTCCATGGCGACACCTTCAAGAACATATTGTCACCCACTGCAAACTCTATGTCCTTACGCTTCAAATCAGCATAGGACTTTTGTCTGTCCGAGGCTTTCTTTAGTCAAGCCTGAATTATCTCAACCTTCTCCTCCGTCTCGGTGACCAAGTCCGGACCCAAAATCTGACGTTCCCCAAGTTTCGTCCAACTAGTAGGAGTACGACACTTTCGCCCATACAATGCTTCATAGGGCGCCATCTGATACTAGCCTGGTAGCTATTGTTGTATGCAAACTCTACCAACGGTAAAGACTCCTCTTAACTACCCCTGAAATCAATGACACATCCCCTTAACATGTCCTCAAAGATCTAAATCACCCGCTCAGACTGTCCATCGATCTGAGAATGGAACACTGTACTAAAAACCAACTTCGTACCCAGTGCTTGATGCAATGCCTTCCAAAATCGCCATGTGAACCTAGGGTACCTGTCCGATATAATAGATACTGGTACTCCATGTAACCTTACTACCTTCGCTATGTATAGCTTAGCCAATTTCTGTAAAGAGTAATCGACTCGTACCGATATGAAATGAGCAGACTTCGTCAAGCGATCTACAGTCACCCAGACCGGATCTTTCTTAGTAGGCGTGAGAGGTAGCCCACTAACAAAGTCCATTGTGATCCTTTCCCACTTCTACTGTGGAATCTTCATCGGTCGCAACAACCCCGATGCAGAATCGATGTTACGCCTTGACTGCTGGCAGGTCAAACATCTACTCACAAACTCAGTTACCTCACGCTTCAAGCTCAGCCACCAGAACTGGTCCCGCAAATCCGATACATCTTGCTCCCTCTGGGATGTATAGCGTATGGACTACCATGCGCTTCTTGCAGAATCCTATGCCTCAATTCAGGATCCTTCGACATGCACACTCTCTCTTGGAAACATAATAGCCCTTCCTCATTCATACTAAATTTCGTTGATTCATCACTTGCTCCTACTGGAAACTTCTCCTTTAGCAACTCATCAGTCTGCTGTTTCTCCTTGACTGACCCAAGAGGGTTTCACTTGAAATTCAGCCAATAAACTCCAATCATCATATAAGCTAAGATGAGCAAACATTGCTCTCAAGTAAGTGATCACCTTACGACTTAAAGCATCTGCCACCACATTAGTCTTACCCGGATGATACTCGATCGAGCAGTCATAATCCTTTGACAACTCGATCCACCTCCTCTACCTTAGATTCAACTCCTTCTGAGTCAAAAGGTACTTTAAACTCTTATGATCCGTGTAAATGATGATTTCTCCCCGTACAAATAATGCCTCCAAATTTTTAAGGCAAACACTACCGCCGCCAATTCCAAATCATGGGTGGGATAATTCGACTCGTGCGGTCTTAACTGCCGAGATGCATATGCAACAACCTTTCCATCTTGCATCAACACACATCCTAATCCCATGTGTGAAGCATCACAGTAAATTACGAACTCCTTCCTAGCCTCCGACTGAATCAACACCGGAGCCTCCATCAAAATCCTCTTTAACTTCTCAAAACTCTCTTACTACTTATCAGACCAAATGAACGAAACTCTTTTCCGTAGCAACTTAGTGAACGGTGCTGCAATCAGAGAAAATCCTTCAACAAATCTTCTATAGTACCCGGCCAAACCAAGAAAGCTCTGAATTTCTGCCACAGATCTAGATGGCTTCCAATCCAACACCGCTTTTATTTTCTGAGGGTCCATCCTAATCCCCTCTGCTGACACAATGTGACCTGGAAAAGTAACTTCCTTAAGCCAGAATTCACACTTGCTGAATTTGGCATAAAGCTGCTTCTCCCTTAGAATCTGTAAAACCACTCGCAGATGTGAATCATGCTCCTCTTTGATCTTGAGTAAACCAAGATGTCATCAATAAATACCATGACAAATCGATCCAAATAGGGTTAGAACACTCGGTTCATCATATCCATAAATGCTACTGGTGCATTAGTCAACCCAAATGGCATCACCATGAACTCGTAATGTCCATAGCAAGTTCTAAAAGCCGTCTTATGAATATCACCTCCTTGACCTTAAGCTGATGGTATCCTGACCTCAGATCTATCTTTGAGAACACTGACGCCCCTTTCAACTGATCGAACAAGTCATCAATCCTTGGCAACGGATACTTGTTCTAGATAGTCAACTTGTTCAGCTGACGGTAATAAATGCACATACGCATTGAACCATTCTTCTTCTTAACAAAGAACACCGGTGCTCCCCAAAGAGACATACTTGGTTGAATAAACCCTCTATCCAATAACTCCTGGATTTGTGCTTTCAATTCCACCAACTCCTTTGGCACCATTCTATAAGAAGTAATAGATACCGACGCTGTTCCCAGAAGAAGATTGATTCCAAACTCCTGTAATATCCGAGGTTCGGGGGTTGTGCATATTTTAATTTGTATATGTGTGTTACTATGCTCTATATGATGGTTGGAAGTGTTTGGGGGTTTTCCGGAAACCTTGGGCCTGGATAAAGTCATAGGAAAATTTTTGTCTTAACCTGAGTTAAGGGAAAACAGGGGAGCTAAGCCTTAAAGACATTAGTGTAGGACTTATGACATAAGAAGTGAGGTGGTGGAGTGGCATGGGACGCTACTTAAGGTGCAGGGGAGGTGGCATCACATGGAGTGTCAAGGGGAGGAGGTTCGAGCTGCGAGGATAGCATTTTGAGATGCTTTTTGCATCAAGGAGGAGGGAGGGTTGGACGACATTTGGACTTTAGAAAGGATGAGGTATAGATTGGGTTGGAGAGCTTAAAGATTCAGCTAAGTAAGAGGGGAACAAAGGATAAGGGACAGAGAGAAGCAGTGGCCGAATTTGGGACTCTAAGGGGGTGAGAGTTGGCCGGTAGTAGGGCTCTTGGTGATGGAATTTTCGGTCAAGATAGGGGGAGAGGCTGAATTTGTTAGTATAGTGTTAGGCACCCTTATGCGATTTTTCTCTTCCAAAGAACACGTTTGCCTCTTATTCCTTTTTGTGACATATTTACTTTTTCTCTAAACCGAATCTATTTCTCCTTCCTAACCTCCTTTCTTTTCTCTTCTTTTTCTTTTCTCTCCATAATTCTCAATAGCTGAACTTCTGTTGAACCTCTCCACCACTTCTTTTCTTCTCTTGTTCTCTTCAAAGCCGAGAGTACCAGTGGCCAAGACCTGCTCCAATCATTTCCAAGTAGTGGTAAGGGTTTTTTTTTTCTCTTTATCCATTCGTATCATCATCTTTCCCGAAACCATTCTTTTTATGTCATTTTCTAAATCCGAATCCATTGAGATGTAGTGACTGATTTGTTTGGCAACCTCTAAGGATAGGGCCGTCGACCATATTTTCCTAATCTCAATCGTGTTTGGTGGTAAGTAGTACTCTCTTTAACAATCGATTTCATATCTTTCTATTGGTGTGCCAAAACCAAATGGTTGACTTTGGTTTTAGGGTTGGCCAAATCTTCTTAGGGCCATGATCTTGTGTTTCTTTTGTATGTAGCCAGCGTAAGGGAGCATTAAGGATTCTCTTGGGTTCGACTACTCAAGGTAAGGGAATAGTGTTCGACCAAAGGCCACTTTCAAAAGCTTTATGTGTAGAAGTCGAATCTAACTTGGGATGTGTAGGGATTTCGGCACTCTCAAAAGCAAGTAAGAGCATTCGGGTTTTGGTTAGTGGCAGCGTCAGTTTTGAGAGCGAAATACTTCAGGTTGCCAGGTGTGTGATTATTATGCAATTTCCCGAGTATGCATAAAATATTGTATGTGTTATAAGTGTGATGATTAGTGTAGTGGCAATAATGAGATGGATACCCTTAGTAGGTATGTCGATAATCAGTTAGTGTTAAATGTCAATAAAATTGTGGTTCTTGCTGTACATATGTGCTGTATGTTGGATTAACGTGTTCATGCATTATTTCATTATATCATTATCGTATGTTGCATAATCATGGGGCGGGATTTGTATATATGAAAGAAGGACTGGGTGTACATTTATGTACGTGGTTTAGTGATGGCTACGAGCCTCACATGGATTGATGATCGGCTCAGTGCCTCATCATGGTTGGTATCGACTTTGTGCCATATCGTGGTTGGTGATGGCTATGTGCCTCATCGTGGATTGACGTTGACTACGGTCACGTTGTGGATTATATTGTGATTTGATCACATAGACCAGTGGCTCGACCACTTGGTGGATGGCATGACTTGTCGAATTGGTGTGTAGAGGTTCAAGGGTCGATTTTGTAATCCCCTGGTGTGTGGTGGTTGGATACAGGAGTGTGTAGAGGATGGACCCTAGGTTGGGTTGGGTGCACTTTGCATTATTTTTGTTAGGTGGATTGGTGCGGTTTTGGGCTAGGCCCACACTTGGAAATCTGTGGACTAATTACACACTGAGTCTGTTGACTCACCCAATTTTTACCAAACAATGTAGGTGATTCGTGATGTTGGACCGAGCTTGGATGGGATTCGAGATGGCCATGCAGATGCAGTTTCCATATTCAGAGACATTGTTTTTAATTTTAGTTTATTTGGGTTGTTTGATGTAATAAGGCCATTTAACTATTTTGGGCTTTCATTGTGGTTTATGTTAGACTAGACATGGATTAGTAGTTGCAAACAAAGTTTCAAATTGTAACGCTTTTATCACTTAAAAACTTATTTAAGGTTTTTCAAACTGAAATTCTAGTACTTACTCAGATTTTCTTAAGAATTCCAAAAGGACCCGTCTTCAATTAACTTCGAACATCAAACTGTTTTTCAACTTAAAGTTGTCCAGTAGCATTTCGAATTCGGCCGTAGTGTTTTGGGCTGGGTTTGGGGTGTTACAAATTGATATCAGAGCCCAGTTTTTACACTCGGCCTATGGATTTTTGAAGCCCATAAACGTATTTATCTTGTGTTTTAGTGGGTCAAAGAAAAATATTTAGGAAAAAGGGTTTGTAAAGCATGGCGCTTGAATCGTCCGGCCCGAAGTCCACCAGGTAAGTACTCCTAATTATTGTATGATTGTATGTAGGTATTACGGGATCATAGATTAGTAGACTAGGAACTATTGAACCCTAGGATTAGCTGACTCCAACACCGAATTACATAAAATTTAATGATCCACTAAACAAACCTATGAGTACGTCACTGAGCTAAGGGTGTGGCAACCGTTGTGCGCATGTTTAGGAATGGATTTAAGGGGAGCTTGGTATTTAAGCAGTCCTAGTGACTCACCTCCTCTCCGCTCGAATCCTACCTGGTGCATAGTGACGGTTCACCCTAATCAAGAGGACTTATTCACAGACTAAATTTATAACTAAAACTCGAAAAGGGACCAGCCATCTTGTTTTGGTAACACTTTAAACCTTGGTTTTGAAATTACGACAGTATCTTTGATTTAGGAAATGACCAAAATACCCTTGATTTGAAAATGACCAAATTAATCCTAATTTGTGAAAATTACCAAAATACCCCACAATTTTTGGAACTTCTAAAATACCTACGATTTGTAAAGGTTTCTAAATTAACCCTGTTTTATTACTAAAATCCCCGATAGGTTAAATTACAGAAATACCCCTAGGTAGTGAAATGACTGGACTACCCCTACACATGGAATGTATGTAGCGGGGGTTATTGATGAGTAAATATGATCCACTGAATTAGGGTATGAAATTGAAATGAAAACTTTGTGATGATCGAAAGAACCACTACCAAATTACTTTACATAAAACTTGTTCGTGGGTAATCAGTGGAACAAAAAAAAAACTAATGCATAAAACCTTTTAAAGCAGATTGAATCACGAACGTAGACATGAGTTCTAGGGGACGTGGTCGTAATGTGCGAGGGTGTGGTAGAGGCAGAATGACTGTGTCAGAACCAGTTGGGTCTGGTCAGGGTTTCAAAAATGAAACACCGCCACCGACTGTAGAGGTGGAATTTCAAGAACAGACAGGAGGAGATGACGTATTATCGCAGGCTATGCTGCGAGTTTTAGAGCGAGTGGCTGGAGCAAGTATGGGGAATGGGGCTCGAAAGTCAGTGCCTAAGAGACTTAGAGCGAATAGAGCTGAGGTTTTTAGAGGAGTATCAGGAGTAGCTCCGAACGTGGCGGAGTACTGGTTGGAGGCAGTCGAAAGGATCATGGACGATTTGGATTTCACTACTGAGGAGAAGCTAAAAGGTGTTGTTTCGTTGCTCTGGGACGAATCTTACCAATAGTGGCTCACAGTCCGAGAAGGTACCCCTGCGGACCGAGTGGACTAGGGTTATTTTCAGATCAAGTTTGAGGGAAGGTACGTTGGAGCTAGTTATGTGGATGCACATAGGAAGGCGTTTCTCAATTTAGTGCAAGGTAGCAAGTCGGTAGCTGAGTACGAGGCAGAATTTCTGCGACTGAGCCGGTATGCTTGGGGCATCTTGGCTACTGATTATGAGAGGTGTGTCCGATTCGAATATGGACTGAGAGATGAGCTGCGAGTACTGATTACTTCGCAGAGAGAGAGGGACTTTACTGTCCTGGTAGAGAAAGCTCGATAGCCGAGGAGGTCAAGAGGACTGAGAGACGGAACATGGATAGAGATAGAAACAGAAATAAGAGGAGTTTTTGGCCGCCAACATCATCTGGGGGTTTCCAAAAAAGACCAAGGGTTGAGAATCTTATTCGTGCACCGGCACTAGTTACCAGGAATTAGAGTAGTCCATGTGCTAAATGCGGGAGAGCTCATGCAGGAGAGTGCTGGGGATAGAATAAGGAATGTTTTCGGTGTGGGTCCAAGGCTCATTTGGTTAGGAATTGTCCTCAGGAGATGGAAAGGGCTCGGACAGTAGGCTAGGGATATGTGCAGCCGGAGAGGTGGTCGCATGACGAGGGGTCGTGGTTCGAACCATGGAGGGAATGGTTTTGGCCGAGGCCGTGAAGCACTAGGTAGAGTGCCGAGGGTTCAGTCTTGTGACGCCTGTGATTGGTTTATGTAGCCAACCGTCATGAGGAGGGGATCGCCGGATGTAATCACTTGCATGCGTTCCTTATTCTTTGAATTACCCTTTATTGCTTTAATAGACATCGGGTCAACTCATTCTTTTATTGCTAGTGAAGTATCAGGAACTTTGAATGTAAACTTTGAGATTGTACCTAGGAAGATGACTGTACTTAGTCCCTTAGGGAAATCTGTAATAGTAGACAAACTCTTTAAGGAAGTGCCTTTAGAGGTTCAAGGAGTGAAGTTTTCGGCTGACTTAATGGAACTACCATTCGGGGAGTTTGACCTAATATTAGGCATGGATTGGCTGGTGAGGTATCATGTGAATCTGGACTGTGCTGCTAAGCGCATGTCGTTGAAAACTTCCAACGACAAAGAGATTGTAGTGATAGGGGAACGGAGAAATTACTTGTCGAATATAGTGTCCGCCCTTAAGGCAGAGAAGATGGTGAGGAAAGGATGTGTGGCTTTTTTGATTGTTGTTAGTGCCTTGGAGGCTAAGGGAACAGTGGTAGGTGAGGTCCAGACAGTGAAAGAGTTTGGGGATGTTTTTTCGGATGAACTGCCGGGGTTGCGTCCAGATCACGAGGTAGAATTTGGGATTGATTTGTTGCCAGGTACAACGCCAGTATCTATCGCTCCGTATAGAATGGCACCAAAGGAGTTGGTTGAGCTCAAGGCTCAGATCCAGGAGTTGCTAGATCATGGGTTTATCCGACCCAGTGTGTCTCTATAGGGAGCACCGGTCTTATTTGTAAAGAAGAAGGACGGGTCTATGCTGATGTACATAGACTACCGGCAGCTGAACAAGCTGACGATCAAAAACAAGTACCTACTGCCGAGGATAGATGACTTATTTGTCAGCATAAGGGGGCTGCGATATTTTCAAAAATAGATCTAAGGTCGGGATACCACCAACTCAAGGTAAACGAAGCGGATATCCATAAAATAGCTTTTCAGACTCGATACGAGTATTATGAATTCCTAGTGATGCCGTTCGGGTTGACGAACGCCCCAGCTACATTCATGGATATGATGAATCAGGTTTTCCAACCCTACTTGGATCGGTTCATCGTTGTGTTCATAGACGACATCCTGGTGTATTCCAAGTCTGAGGAGGAACATGATGGGCATCTCGGGTGATGTTGCAAGTGTTAAGGGAAAACAAGCTGTATGCCAAATTTAGCAAGTGTGAATTCTGGCTGAGGGAGGTTGCTTTTCTGGGTCATGTGGTGTCTGCGGAAGGGATAAGGGTAGATCCCAGGAAGATTGAGGTGGTGTTAGATTGGAAACCACCTAGGTTGGTGGCTGAGGTTCGCAGTTTCTTGGGATTAGCAGGCTACTACAAGAGATTTGTAGAAGGTTTTCGTCTATAGCAGCACCTTTGACAAAATTGTTGAGAAAGGAGGTACCTTTCATGTGGTCAGACAAGCAGCAGGGAATTTTTGAGAGGTTGAAGAAGGTTTTGACTGAAGCTCCAGTTTTAATTCAGCCTGAGGCTAGGAAAGAACTTTGTAGTGTATTGTGATGCTTCTCACACGGGATTGGGATGCATTCTGATGCAAGAAGGGAAGGTTGTTGCCTATGCATCTCGACAGTTAACCCGACGTATGACCTGGAGTTGGCTGCTGTGGTTTTTGTGCTAAAGGTGTGGAGGCACTACTTATATGGAGAGAAGTCAGTGATCTACACGGACCACAAGAGTCTTAAGTATCTGTTGACCCAGAAGGAGCTGAATCTGAGACAGTAAAGGTGGGTGGAGTTGTTGAAAGATTATGATTGTTCTATAGTGTATCACCCGAGCAAGGCGAATATGGTGGCAGATGCCCTAAGTCAGAAAGTAGTGTCAGATTTGACGGTGATGTTTGCACATCTTAGCCTGTATGACGACGGAAGTTTGCTAGCAGAGTTACAAGTGAAGCCGACATGGTTGAGTCAGGTGAAAGAAAGACAGTTGGTAGACGATGATCTAAGTGCTAAGCTACGACAAGTGTAGGATGGGGAATTGGAAAGTTATGGTGTGAACGGTGACGGAGTGTTGTGTTTCAATTGCAAGGTCTGTATGCCAAAAGAATAAAGAGCTTAGGCAGAGGATTCTTCAGGAATCGCATGGTAGCCCTTATGCTATGCATCCTGGAGGAAGCAAGTTGTACAGAGATCTATGGGATCAATTTTGGTGGCCTGGTCTTAAGCGGGAAGTTACAGAGTTTGTAGGGAAGTGCTTAACGTGTCAGCAGGTCAAGGCTGAACACCAGGTACCTTCGGGGTTACTTCAGTCGATTAAAATTCCGCAGTGGAAGTGAGAGAGAATCACCATGGATTTCATTAGTGGGCTTCCCCTTACGCCTACTAAGAAAGACTCAGTATGGGTGGTAGTCGATCAGTTGACAAAGTCTGCACATTTTATCCCAGTGCGGGTTGATTATTCTTTGCAGAAGTTGGCGAAACTATATGTGGTAGAGATTGTGAGACTGCATGGAGTACCGGTGTCGATTATCTCGGATAGGGACCCGAGGTTTACGTCTCGGTTTTGGAAGGCACTACATCAGGCATTAGGCACTAGGTTGGACTTTAGTACGGCATTTCATCCACAGTCAGATGGCCAGTCTGAGCGAGTAATCCAAGTATTAGAAGATATGTTGAGGGGATGTGTGATAGATTTCAGAGGAAACTGGAAGGAGTTTTTGCCTTTAGCAGAATTTGCATATAATAACAGCTATCAAGCGAGTATTCGGATGGCACTGTATAAAGCTTTGTATGGACAGAAGTGTCAGACACCTACTTGTTGGACCGAACTAGGGGAGCATCGTGTTTTGGGTCCAGAGATGGTGGCAGAGTCAGAAGGAAAGGTTAAGGTAATTCGGGCACGATTGAAGGAGGCATCTGACAGGAAAAAGTCATATGCAAATCTTAAGCGGAAAGAGATAGAGTTTACAGTAGGTGACTACGTGTTTTTAAAGGTTTCACCGTCGAAGAAATTAATGAGATTTGGTCGCAAGGGAAAGCTGACTCCCAGGTTTATAGGGCCTTATCGGGTTCTGAAGTGGGTTGGACCAGTGGCATATCAATTGGAGTTGTCTTCGGAGTTAAAGCAATTGCACGATGTATTCCATGTCTCGATGCTATGTCGTTACCGATCGGATCCATCTCACGTGATTCCAGTTGAAGACGTGGAGTTGAGACCAGACTTGTCCGATGAGGAAGAACCAATTCAGATTTTGGAGCGGGATGTGAAAGTCTTGCGTAGGAAATCGGTTCCTCTAGTTAAGGTGTTATGGCATAACCATGGATCGGAGGAAGCTTCATGGGAACCAGAAGAAGCAATGCGGCAGCAATACCCTCACCTATTTTGATCAGCTAATTTTGAGGCCGAAATTATTTTTTTAGGGGGTAGAACTGTAATATCTGAGGTTCGGGGGTTGTGCATATTTTAATTTGTATCTGTGTGTTAATATGCTACGTATGATGGTTGGAAGTGTTTGGGGGTTTTCGAGAAACCTTGTGCTTGGATAAAGGTCATAGGAAAATTTTTGTCTTAACCTGAGTTAGGGGGAAACAGGGGAGCTAAGCCTTAAAGACATTAGTGTAGGACTTATGACACAAGGAGTGAGGTGGTGGAGTGGCATTGGACGCTACTTAAGGTGCAGGGGAGGTGGCGTCACATGGAGTGTCAAGTGGGAGGAGGTTTAAGCTGCGAGGATAGCATTTTGAGCTACTTTTTGTGTCAAGGAGGAGGGAGAGTTGGACGGCATTTGGACTCTGGAAAGGATGAGGTATAGATTGGGTTGGAGAGCTTGAAGATTCGGCTAAGTAGGAGGGGAACAATGGATAAGGGAGAGAGAGAAGCAGTGGCCGAATGTGGGACTCTAAGGGGGTGAGAGTTGGCCGGCAATGGGGCTCTTGGTGATGGCATTTTCGGTCAAGATAGGGGGAGAGGCCGAATTTGTTAGTATAGTGTTAAGCACCCTTATGCGATTTTTCTCTTCTAAAGAACACATTTTCCTCTTATTCCTTTTTGTGACATCTTTACTTCTTCTCTAAACCGAATCTATTTCTCCTTCCCAACCTCTTTTCTTTTCTCTTCTTTTTCTTTTCTCTCCATAATTCTCAATAGCCGAACCTCTGTTGAACCTCCCCACCACTTCCTTTCCTCTCTTGTTCTCTTCAAAGTCGAGAGTACCAGTGGTCGAGACCTGCTCCAATCGTTTCCAAGTAGTGGTAAGGGTTTTCTTCTTTTTCTCTTTGTCCATTCGTATCATCAACTTTGCCGAAACCATTCTTTTTTTGTCATTTTTCTAAAGCCGAATCCATTGAGATGTAGTGACTGATTTGCTTGGCAACCTCTAAGGATAGGGCCGTCGACCATATTTTCCTAATCTCAATCGTGTTTGGTGGTAAGTAGTATTCTCTTTAACAATCGGTTTCATATCTTTCTATTGGTGTGCCAAAATCAAATGCTTGACTTTGGTTTTAGGATTGACCGAATCTTCTTAGGGCCATGATCTTGTGTTTCTTTTGTATGTAGCCAGCGTAAGGGAGCGTTAAAGATTCTCTTGGGTTCGACTACTCAAGGTAAGGGAATAGTGTTTGGCCAAAGGCCACTTTCAAAAGCTTTATGTGTAGAAGCTGAATCTGACTTGGGATGTGTAGGGATTTCGACACTCTCAAAAGCAAGTGAGAGCATTCGGGTTTTGGTTAGTGACAATACGCTTTGAGAGCGAAATACTCAAAGTTACTGTGTGTGATTATTACGCAATTTCTAGTATGCATAAAATATTGTATGTGTTATAAGTGTGATGATTAGTGCAGTGGCAATAATGAGATGGATACCCTTAGTGGGTATGTCGATATTCAGGTCAGTGTTAAATGCCGATAAAATTGTGGTTCTTGCTGTACATATGTGTTGTATGTTGGATTAACGTGTTCATGCATTATTTCATTATATCACTATCGTATGTTGCATAATCATGGGGCGAGATTTATATATTTGAAAGAAGGACAGGGTGTACATTTATGTACGTGGTTTAGTGATGGCTACGAGCCTCACATGGATTGATGATCGGCTTAGTGCCTCATCATGGTTGGTATCGGCTTTGTGCCATATCGTGGTTGGTGATGGCTATGTCCCTCATCGTGGATTGACGTTGACTACAGTCACGTTGTGGATTATATTGTGATTTGATCACGTGGACCAAAGAGCTCGACCACTTGGTGGATGGCATGACTTGTCGAATTGGTGTCTGAGAGGTTGGAGGGTCGATTTAGTAATCCACGGTGTGTGGTGGTTGGATACGGGGTGTGTAGAGAATGGACCCTAGGTTGGGTTGGGTGCACTTTGCATTATTTTCTGTTATATGGATTGGTGTGGTTTTGGGCTAGGCCCACACGTGGAAATCTGTGGACTAATTACACACTGAGTCTGTTGACTCACCCAATTTTTACCAAACAATGCAGGTGATTCCTGATGTTGGATCGGGGTTGGATGGGATTCGAGATGGCCATGCAAATGCAGTTTCCATATTCAGAGACATTGTTTTTAATTTCAGTTTATTTGGGTTGTTTGATGTAATAAGGCCATTTAACTATTTTGGGTTTTCATTGTGGTTTATGTTAGACTAGACATGGATTAGTAGTTGCAAACAAAGTTTCAAATTGTAACGCTTTTATCACTTAAAAACTTATTTAAGGTTTTCCAAACTGAAATTCTAGTACTTACTCGGATTTTCTTAAGAATTCCAGAAGGACCGGTCTTCAATTAACTTCGAACTTCAAACTGTTTTTCAACTTAAAGTTTTCCAGTAGCATTCGAATTTAGCCGTAGTGTTTTGGGCCGGGTTTGGGGTGTTACAACTCCACTTCTCGATCCAAAGGTAATCCCGAAAGCTCTTCTAGGAAAACATCAGGAAATTCCTTCACCGTCCTAATGTCCCAAATAGTGAGGTCCTTGGCTTCTAAAGCCCGTACAAACATTAAAACTGCCTCGCAACCTTTTCTCGCCATCCTTTTCGCTCTTAGGGCAGTCACCACATTCGACAGATAATTCCCCCTTTCTCCTATCACCAAAACTTCACCTCCCTCGGGGGTTCTTAACACCATTCGCTTGGCTGCACAATCTAAGTTAGCTTGGTACTTCATTAGCAAGTCCATGCCTAATATTAAGTCGAACTCCCCGAACGGTAATTCCATCAAATCCGCCAGGAAAACTATTCCCTGAACTTCTAAAGGTACCTCCCAAATAAGTTTATCTATTGCCACAGATTGTCCTAATGGGCTAATTACTGTCATCGCCCTAGGGGTAATTTTGGAATCCAAACTTAAAGTTCCAGACACACTACTAGCAACATATGAGTGTGTCGATCCAATATTAATTAATGTAGTATAAGGTAATACAAAAATTAAAAAAGTACCAGTTATAACATTCAGTGCATCAGCCTCTTCTCGACATCTGGCAGCATAGACTAACCCTGGCTGCCTCGCCTCAGTGTTTCCTGCCCCTCGGCCCTGACCGAAACCGTTACCACCTCTGGCTGGACTACGACCCCTCTGGGACTGCTGACCTACTCTACCCGGCTGAGCATTTCCCTACACTGTGGGTCCTACCTCATCCCGTGGCTGAGGATAGTCTCTTAGCTGATGATCCGTAGATCCACACCTAAAGCACTTCCCACTGCCTGCCCAACACTCACCTACATGGAACTTACCATATCGAGCACATTTTCGTGTTTGGCTAGTAGCAACAGGTCTCCCAGTCTGTCTCGATCCATCCGATCTAGGCCTTTTCTGAGTACGCACGGTCGTCCCTGATGATCCAAAATTTCTCTTACTTCCACCCCTATCTATATCCCAGTTCAGCTTTTCAGTCCGTTTCCTCCTTAGCTATCTTAGCTTTCTCCACAAGCACAGCAAATTCCCTCTCTCATTGTGGAGCTATAAACACACGTAGATCATCTTTTAGGCCATCCTCAAAACGAGCACATCGCTCATGCTCTATGGTAACTATCCTTCGAGAATAACGACTAAGGTGTAAGAATTCCACTTCATACGCCGCCACCGACCTACTTCCCTGAACCAGATTCAGAAACGCTCTACGTTGTGCATCCACATAGCTCGTTCCAATGTACTTAATCTGGAACGCCGTTCTGAAGTAATCCCAGGTGATACGATCAGCTATGGTACCATCCTTAACCGTAAGCCACCATTGATACGCTTCGTCCCGGAGGAGGGACACCACTCCCTTTAGCTTCTCCTCTTCCATGAAGTCAAGATCATCCATTATACGCTCCATTGCTTCCAACCAATACTCCGCTGTGCTAGGAGCTACACTAAAAAATTCCCTTAAACACCTCTGCCCCATTGGCTCTAAGTCACTCCGGCATAGACTTTGGGGCTCCTGTGCCCATGCTTGCCCCAGCAACCCTCTCTAACACCCTCAACATTGCCTGAGATACCGCATCATCTCCGGCCGTCTGATCCTAGAATTTTGCCTCCACAGCTGGTGGCATTGGTACCTCATTCCCTGACTCGTGACCAGATCCTACGGGTTACGACAAACAATCCTACCTCTACCTCGACCACGCACACTACGCCCCTCGTGCTCATTCTATCGCTCGATTTATCTAATTAGAAATTTTATGGATTAATACTTTCTTCCACCGATTAATAACAGATACCTTATGGAAAGTAATTTTAACGAGAGTTCTTTCAATTCAATTCTATCTACAAAATTCAGTTTTCAAGTCCAGATTTCTAGTTTTAGAATACACATACATACAACATCCATCACACATCAACATACAAGCAGCATCTATGAACTCACATTTATCACCTAGGGGTATTTTCATCATTTCACTACCCAGGGGTATTTTTGTAATTTTATCCTACAGCAATTTTTCGTAATTTTCCAAAATAGGGTATCTTGGCGATTTTACAAAATAGGGGTATTTTGGTAATTTTTCAATCCGAATGTATTTTGGTAATTTTTTATCAACCGGGGGTATTTCGGTAATTTTGTCAACCGGGGGTATTTCGGTGATTTTACAAATCCAAGGTATTTTGGGAAGTTTTCACAAATCAATGGGATTTCAGAAATTTTACAAAACTGAGGACATAAGTAATTTTTACAAAAATAGGGTGGCTGGTCCCTTTCGGGTTTTAGTTATAAGTTTTGCCCGGTCAACAAGCCCTCTCTGTTAGAGTGAACAAACACTACGCACCAGGTAGGGTTCCAGAAAAGAGGAGGTGAGCCGCTAGGGCCGCTTAAATACCAAGCTCTTCCTAGATCCAATCCTAGACATGCGTATGCCTATTACCACACCCTAACCCTGCGACTTGTCCACAGACACGTTTAATTAGAAATTAAGTTTTATGGAATTTGGAGAACTGTTTATACTAAACCTAAAGTCCATCAATTCTAACATACTAGCCTACATCCCTTTTAAAGCACAACAATACACACCACATCAAGAGCTAGAATACTTACCTGCGTGGATCGGTCTTTGGTAGACTCAAGGCCATATCTCAACCGCATTTTTCTCAAACTTACATCATTTTACAAACCACCATCGACCCATTTCACGGTCGAGTTTTGAGCTGGCTCGATACCAAAAATGTAACACCCGAAACCCGGCCCATACGTCATGACCGGATCTAGTATGCTATGGGTTGAAACTTGAAAACTTTGTCTTGAAGGGTTTTGAAAATCTTAGTTTATAATAGCCGGTCAATCAAATAATTGTGAAATTTTTGCAACAACTTTAAGCGTTCGCATTGTTTGTGTCTGAAAAGCCCATTTATCATCTCATTTTATAATTAAGACTTTAAGGGAAAAAAACATAAGTTTATAAAAACTTACCATAAAAAAATAAATTGAAAACCTAAGTAATGGAGGCCTTATTACAAAAATATTTTCGAAAATTAAAATTCAAATGAAAATTCGAAAACAGTCTATGTAGATAATAATCTTGATGGCCCCTCAAGTCCGCCTCGGCTCCCATGTCCACGATCTACTGCTCATCTAAAAAGTTGGGGAAAATAAAAGGGTGAGTCACCAAGACTCAGTGTATAAATCCCAAAAACACATAAAAGCCTTGGGTCCACAAACACATTATGGGCCTTAGCCCACACACAAAGGCAACAGAATATTTCATGCAACATGGCCCATCCCAAACCTAAGTGTCCATCTTCTACACACCCCCGTAGCAACCTTCACACCATGTGGATTTCTACAATCAACCCTCCATCCGCTACACACCATATCGATCACTATGTGACCTTTGTGGCAAAGCCACCGATCGCTATACAACCTCAGTAATACATTATAGTATTCGACAGCTATGCCACCTAGCATATAGACCGATCACTATGTGACCTATGTGGCAAAGCTACTGATCGCCTCGCGACCTGCTCCCCTTTCGTAAATCAATCAATCCCATCCCATGCATACATACATACAATAATCGAAACATTAAATTATCTAAACAGATCACAGACTTTCTCATACTTCGATACACATAGAGGAGTTTCTATGATTATGTACCTGGCAACCCTTGCCTACCCTTCCTGGGCATACGATTGTTCATACAGCCTCTCTTTCTGGCTTTTAGCCCATAACATACATATAATACAAATTAATGAGTGTGATAGAGATCTACACACCTGGTTACCGTTAAGACGACACTCTTTATGTCGACACTATCAAAAGCCTATACGACTGCTATCTGCCTAAGATGCTATTCAGAAGTCGGTCCACAAGTCGATGGCCAATCTCTAACAGCAGACACTTATCGTTTCTTAAACTTAGGGATTGGGTTTACGGACCCGATCCTTTCCTTTGCCTGATCCATATTTGATTCCATCCAAAGTCCTTGTTAGAACTACGATAACAAAATAGGGTTGTTAAACCTTATCATATGATTAAGATCTTAAGTATGATAACGAATCTAACAAAAATTTAATGAAAACCCCTTACCTTGAAATCTCGAAATAGATAGGATACTTAGAGACTAACAGATTTTGGCTCTCGGAATGTAGATAATTTGATCTACTCTGATTTCCCGAGGTGTTGCCCCATGATGTGAACACAAGAACAATCCAAACATTATTCAAAAGATAACCTTACCACTCCTATAAGCCTTTCAACTTTGGCTTCCAAAAATTGAAAGTAAAGAAAAGAACAGAAGAGATTGGCACCTGCCTTAATAGAGAATTCGGTAATTCCCAAAGAATTTTTAGCTTTTGAGAATATCAAAAAGAGAGAAGATGATAGGAAGAAATCTATGCGAATTCGGCTTTTAGTGGAGAAATTGACAAAAGAGAATAGAAGGTATTCGGCTATGGAGATGAGAAGAAAGTTTAGAGTTGCGACTTTTGAATGAAAGTGAAGATGAGAGAATAGGCTTAGAGATTTCGGCTTTATGGAGAAATCGGCACAAGTGGAAAAGAATGGAAAAAGAAAGTGAAGTGAGAGGTTTCAGCTTTTGAAGAAATCAAAAGAAAAAAATTACAGAGAATGACTGAGAGTTTCAGCATAGAGAATGAGGAAAAGAATAGGGTTCAAATGCCGGAATTGAAGAGATACCACCCCTATTTATAGAGAATTTCGGCACTTACTTATCAAAACTCGAAAGTGCCCTTCCTGATAATTAACAATTAATCAAATAATAGGGGAAATTTTGGCACCCCTTTGCCATAAAGAAACTGATTTCTTTCCCCCTCTAGGAGATAGAATTTCAGCCATCACTGCTCTCAGCAGATAGTTCCTATATTTTCTCCTTTATCTTAATCTATTCATACCTTTAGAAGAGGCCTAAATAACACCACCTCTCCCTACTATTATCAGCACAATATCCATATTAACCCAATCATTAAATCCCTCCTAAAATTAAGCCTCATTGTCGTCCCCCCTCCTTGCTCCTTTTAAGTGCCGAAAATACCCCACAGACATGGGCTCCTTGTGGCCAATACTTGGGCCTCACCTCCTGCTATTGGTGCCAACCTATAACTCCTCTGCAACACCATATACTACTGGGCCACAAGCCCATTTTTTAACCTAAAGCACCGATACCATCTTTTAAACCCCATGGTACCCAAACAGGAATTTTAACCAAGGCTTCGGCCCAATCCTAAGCCCAATTTAAATCCCTAACACTCAAATTAGCACATTAAACATATCCACCCACTAAACGCATAGGCCCATTAATTCAGGATGTTACATATGGCCATGATATGCTTGGTAAATGATAGAAATGTTAATTATGACATGAATGTGAGATGTTTTGAAATATGGTATATTGATGGAATGATAAAGTGGTGTACAATTAGGTATCTTGAAAGTAGTCATGTGACTTAGTAAATGTTGTGAGTATGATAGATGTTGATATTGTATTGGCATGTGTTGGTCATAATTGTGGATGTTTGGTTGCCTAAGTATGATATGTTTTGTGCCTTTGAATTGGTGTAAGTGTATGTGTGAACAAGGGTGGCAAATGGCTTGGTAAATAGCCTTTATTTGGTCCACATGGGTCAACACACAGGCATGTGTCTAGGCTACGTGTGACACATGGTCTGCCCCACGAGCATGTGTTTCGGCCGTGTATCCTCTGCACCCTAAATAATTGCAAAATAGAATGTTCAGTATCCAGCACACGGGCAGAGACACGGACGTGTGTCTCAGCCATGTGGATGACACATGTAACACCCACACCCGGACAAGACACTCCAATATAAAACCCAAATAAAGTAAATAAGCTAAAGTACCTAAATTCAATAGTCCTTTATTAAAGCATGGCATGTGCACCCCGAGTCCATCCCGGCTCCATGTCCGCTCTGAGTCACTGAAATGTCAAAGGAGAGGGTGAGTCGAGTGACTCAATGTGTAAATCCCGCTCAAGAACAACATGCTAACACACATCATACAAAGCAACATAATTAATGCAACCCGATCCTAACCATCCATATCGCTTTTCTACCCCGTGTGGTACCAAACCACCGGTGGTGCCAAACCACCGGTGACATATAGTCACAATGTGTTACTAAAACACCGTGTCCCAAAGACACAATATCCGTCAATGTGGTACCAAACCTTTGGTGTCCCAAAGACACAATTGTGCTACTAAAGCACCGGTGACCGAAGTCACAATCCGATGATGGGGCCAACCCATCGTGTGATACCAAATCACTAGCGACGATCCCATATCTCATGGGGCCAACCCACGGTGGTTAAACCACAAGGACAAGTCGCAATGAGGTGCTAAACCTCCGTGACCCAAAGTCACAAAGTGTGCTACCAAAGCACCGTGCTCGTCAAGACAAAATATCACCGCTCCCTCCACTCAGATCACCCATCAACATACCATACTCATGTAACCATGCATATCATATAATCATGCATATCATGCTATTATGTCTAACCTCATATCCCATGTCACATATAGCCACGACCATGGTATCACATAGATCATCCAGTAAACTCATAATAATATAATCGACTTACCCGAGTCCGTAATCATACCCATTAGGGTATCATATCAATCATCACTGTTTCATTAATAATCACACAAAAGTTATTAATCATATTACTAATGTAAGTGTGTTAGTTTACACACCAATTAAGGGAGATTCTAATACTAAGAACCGATCTAAGACCCTCGACCACCTTGGCAACTTTGACCTAAAATCGACTCAACCAACCAGGTTAGCACACATATCAATCGCCATAACCAAAGAAATCAAAGGGTATATCGCCACCCTCATTTTATCCTGGATTTGGTTTCCTACCAATCGAACTCCAACAAATGGTTCTTTCGAAACCACCTTCAACAATGGTGTCTCTTACACAATCGGCACACCACGATAAACGAAAGCAGCTAATCCCTTAACAACTAGTCTTAAAGAAACTAAATGAAATCGAATAAAGCACTCGTTTACCACTACTCCCTACCGCTACTGTAGAAAGAAAACTCCTCTAGCACGCTCCTTAGATCCGGATGTCCTATAATAAGAATTGGTTTATAAAAGATTAGCACCTTCCAACAATCACAATCGGCCATCAACATAATAAGAATCGGTAAGGTGAGAGAAAGAAGAGAAATGGCCATTCGGCCAACACTTACCCCCTTTAGTAGACCGATTGATCACCAACACTCCAACACAACCAAAAATCGGCCTACCAACTACCAAGAGAGGAGAAAGATTCGCCACCGCTTGGAGAAAGAGAAAGAATAACAAGAGTAAGTGCTCTCGGTTTTGAATGAAAAGGAACAAGAAAAGGGAAGTATTTGGAGGATGAAGTTTCGGCCTATACCAAATGAACAAAAGAAAAAGGGAAGTAGGGAGAAAGAGCTTATGACTACAATGACCGAAATCCAAGGCTTGCTTGTGGTAACTTCTTGTTTAGATGAAGAAGATGGAGGATACAGGTTTTGGTGAAATGTGTTACGGTCCAAAAAGAGAGGAGGCTAGTTTCGGTTTAGAAGCATTAAGAGAAGAAAGGGAATGGGAGAGGCATTCGGCTTCTACAAAAACAAAAGAAACAAGGTGGAAGCAACAAGCAAATTCAAACACCAAGCTTTGGGTTTTTGCCCAAGAAAAGAAAATATGAGAAGGAAAGGAGAGTCAAAGGAGCTAGTTTCGGTGAGTTGAAAAGAACAAAATGCTGGTTTTTGGTTTCGAAAATGAGAATAGAATGGGAGAGTTTTCTTTGATATTCGACTTACCAACAAAACGACCAAAAAGAGACTTGAGCAATCGGTTGGAAGAGAGAAAATGAGAAGAAGCTTTTGACCAAAAAGGAAAATCGGCTTAACCAAGGAGAGTTTGTGACCGAAACCCACATGCCCAAGGCACATTCGGCACACTCCAATTACCAACCGGCCACACCTTTCTCTCCCCCCAAACTCTCACCAAATTCGGCCAAATCTCCCCCATTTACTCCCACACCACCAATTCAAATCCCATGACCAAGTCTCCCTCCTACTTTCACTCTCCACCCCTCTTTTGAATGTGAAGACCAAGTCCAAGCTAGAGTTCAAGTTGCCTTCAACCTCTTCCTCCATGCCGGCCCAAAATGAGAGCCAAAAGGGTGGGATTCTCATGACTTGAACACAAGACCTCCCTTGTAGATGACGCCCACACACACTCTCCATGTGGCGCATGCTTGCCACTTTACTAGCTCCTCATTTGTGTTATAATTTCACTTAATTTAATTAAAACCCCATCTCCTTCACTCCTATCCCTAAAGCCCAAAAATAAAACTTATCCACCTACTCAGCACACTCCTAGCCTACGCCTAAGCCCCAAAACACCCAAACAACATCATAGCAAGCAATAAACATGCAACAATTGCGAAATAAATTAACCCTTAACTTGGGATATTACAACACGACTCGACATGGGCATGTGCCCTGGCTGTGTGAAGTCTGCACCTATTTTATGAAAATTTATAAAAATTTAATCTACCACACGGCCTAAACACACGGGCGTGTGCCCTGGCCGTGTGACCTTAATTTGTTCATGACATCATAAATAGAGAGTTATAAGGGCGTGTGGCCCTGTTTCCATGAAAAATTTTCTATGTTCTCCAAAAGTTTTCAAAGTTCTAGGTTTAGTCCCGAACCATTTTTATGCATATTTTGGGCCTCGTAGGCTTGTTTTAGGGACGATATGAAAGTGTATGAAAGGTTTTAATTTGGACACAAAATTTATGACTCAAAAATGTATGTTTACTTGTGTTTACGTTCTGTATTGCCTCGTACCCTATTCTGGTATCAAATACAGATAAGGTGTGTTATAAGTTGCATATCAGTTAGCTTTACCACTTGAACTTTATCGGATTCAAAATGTTTTCCATGTGTCTATGTTACGACAGTGTTGATCAAATCATTCACAAGTTATTTCTCCGATAGAGGTCCAAATTCAACCTGATATGACTTATAGTGAAGAACCAATCAAAATCTTAGCTCGGGAAACAAATAAGTTAAGAAATAAAAAGGTAGCATTAGTAAAAGTTCTTTAGCAACGACACAGTATCGACGAGGCTACCTAGGAACAGGAGGATACTATAAGGAAGCAATATCTGAATCTCTTTACTAGAAAGATTTTCAAGGAAGAAAATCCTTAAGGGGGAGAGTTGTAATAACCTATTTTTCAGTGAAATAGGAACAGTGCTTTCGAGACCACAAATCCAATCCAAAAATAAAATTTATTTTTATTTTATTACATTGTCCGTACTATGATAAAAATGTCATTTGAAAATTTCGATAAGAAAATTTTACTGATTATGTGCTTAATTACGAGAAGGACTAAATTGCATAAAATGTAAAAGTTGAATTCTAGTAGCTATAAGGATTAAATAGCTATGGAATTCAAAACTAGAGGTCCTTATATGGTAATTAGACCATTAAAGAAAAGTATGTGGATATTTTTGTGACTAATCCATGGAAATATAAAAAAAGGGCAAGGACTAAATTTGAAATTAAAAAATAATTAATTAATTAAAAAGATGATAAAAGATATCATCTTATTCTCATTTCATCTTCAACCTAAAATACATGAAAACCCTAGGAGAGAGAGAAGAAACTTTCATGGCTTAATTGGGTAAGTTTCCTTGTCCTGTTTTTAGTAATTTTGATATTTTTGAAACCGAGATAGCTTAATCTAGCTATTTGGGGGATCAATTTGAAAAGTTATCAATGTATGGAAAATTGGTCAAGGATGAATATGCTAAAATTAGAAATTTCTGGTAGAAAATGAAAGATTGTTGATAGATAAACAACATTTACAAAGTGATTTTTGTTGAAAACATGATTTAGGGACTAAAATATGAAGTTGTGAAATTTGATGAAAAATTCTAAAATTTATAGAAAATATGTGCTGTAAATTCTATATTGAAAATTCGGTTAGGCTTGGAATAGGGAGTAAATTGCATAAATTTTATTTTTCGAGCCTAGGGATGAAACTGGAACTTATGGAAAAGTTAAGGGCAAAATGGTAATTTTGCCTAGAACGTAAATTGAGTCCAAATGAATATGAAATGTGTGAAATTGATGATTAAAGTTATTTATATAGATCCAGACAACACAAATACGAGGTTAGATCGAGGAAAAGAAGAGGTTTTAGATTAGTAGACTTTATACGCGAACAAGTGTCGAGGTAAGTTCGTGTAACTTAATCGAAAATGTAATTATGTTAAATTAAATGTTGTGTTGTATGAAATGTGGTTATTATTTATGTAAATTACTTGGATGTCATGATAAAAGAATGAATACATGCTTGAATTGGTTGAAAAAGGGGTTAAATCTCGTTTGAATATTGGATTCCGATGAATATATGTGCTTTCCCGTTTGAATATTTTGGGTATACATAGTAAAATCATTTTGGTATAATGGCATGTATAGGAAAACTTGGCCATTAGTGGCTTGATAATGATGTTTGTAATCTAACCATTGGAATGGCTAGTAATGGTTGTTTTGATATACTTATAATGTTACATCATGGTCGCTACATATATGTTAAGTAGTTGATCAAATTATGTCTAACATATGGATTGAACCAAGGTAAGTTGGTAAACCTGTATGCATGTAATGGTATACCATATTGAATGATGGAATTTTCTTAATTTGAATGCTTGAAATGGTTGGTATTTGTATGTAAGTTTTAAGTACAAGTCAATGGTGTGATTTTAGGTGAGAAATGAAGCTAGAAATGGCTTTATTTTGTCCACACGAATAGGCACACAGACGTGGGTCTAGACCGTGTGTGACACACGGCCTGGTATATGGGCGTGTGGTTAGGTCGTGTGTCCCCTGTACCTAAATTTTGAGAAATAGAATGCTCAGAATTGAGCACACGGGCATGTGTCTCAGCCGTGTATGCCACATGGCCTGGAACACGGGCATGTGAATTGGCCATGTGAAACCTGCACTTAATTTCAAAAGAATTTAATTAACCACATAGCCTAGCACATGGGTGTGTGGCATGGCCGTGTGCACAAGTTAGAGAGTTACACGGGGTCGAACATGGCCTATAGCACGGCCGTGTCCTAGGGTCACATGGCCGTGTCCCTCGGACCATATGGGCATGTGAGCCTGCAACTTGGAAATTTATTGTAATTTCATGAAATTATTTTAGTGTTTCTGATTAAGTCCCAACTCGATTCTAGTGCTTGTGTTGGGCCTCGAAGGTCCACTTAAGGGATGATATCAATAATAACGGTTAATGAATAGTAATTTACATGAATTATTTGTAAATGTTTTGAAAGTTTTGGTAATGTTTCATAACCCTACTCCAGCTATGGATACGGGTTAGGGGTGTTACATTGGAGAAGTCCCCAAGGTACCCCCTTTATAACACCCTTTACCTAGTTCGATCCTTGAACCTATGTAATGGAATGCTACAAACAAATACAAATCATTTAAATGCACTTTATTATTCAAAATCTCAATTAAATATCAATACATCACATATAATTAAGTATAACAATGATTACAACCAAATTTGGGTTTATATTGAGCTTGCAAAAGCTTAAAACCAACCTTGTATTAAATAGAGATCAATTTGAAACAAAGATAAAAAGATACGAAAATTCCACAAATAGGGGTCACATGGCCGTGTCCCCTGAGCATATGGAAGGCTAAAGCCATGTGGGATGGGACACACAATCGTGTGGGCAAGCCATATAACAACCTGATGCCGTGTGGGGATGGAGTCACATGGCCATGTGAACAACTGTGTAACTTATTGATGTCGTGTGCATCAAAAGTGCAAATATTTAAAATATGTCACACGGTCGTGTTGCTGGACCGTATAACAGACTGTGTCTGTGTACAGTAAATATCATCCCAAACCTACAAACCACACGATTGTGCCATGTGCCTGTGTATGGCACATGACCATGTGTCGGTGTGTGTACTTGAAGAAACCTTTCAATACAAGTTTTATATCCCTAGTTCTTTTATGCCAAAAGCCAACATTGCCTCATAGTTCAACCAATTGAAAAACATCAGTTATAGCAATCATCTTAAGTGCCTAACCAACATGCTGCAATTGACACCTCAATCAACATTTCAAAATCAACCAAAATATCACATTCAAACCATACCAATGTGACTTCAAAGGTACCTCAACATGTTAAATTTAGCATGCATCATTTAACCCTTTAAGACATATTGAATAACCCAACTTCAACTGCAATGCCCCAAAAGTCCTATTTTTGCCTCTGTTAAAATATGACACAAATATATGTCTGCTTCAGTGGTTAAGTGTTCTTGGTGTGTGTGAAAGGTCCTAAGTTCAAGCCTTGCATTTGGCAAATCTTGGTATTTTTTTGAATTTTGACTTGTTTTGTGGGCTTAAGTTTATTTGTTACTATTTGATATCAGAATGGGCCTGCTGGTCTAGTGGTTAAGTGGAGTGTTAGTTGCTGAAGGTCCTGTGTTCGAGTCCCTGCATAAGTAAAGAATTATTTTTGCTACTGGCGTCGGGTAAGAGTTTGAAGTAACCGAGATTCTGAATAGTTGTGTGTAGTGGGGATATTGGGAGAATTTTGAGGGATATGGGAGTTATCGGTTATTAGGTGGGGGAGATTCTTTTTCCAAAATTTCTCTTCCTAGTCCTAATAAAAATAACCGACGTTAGACTTACTTCTCTACCGATTTATTTCTTCAATTTTCTCTTTGTTTACGTTTCTTTTGTTGACTATCACATTTGCCTTCGTTAGTTCAATTGTCGTCATACGTTTCGGTAAGTGAATTCTTGATACTTTGTAAGTTGTGATGCTAAAATTCTTTACTGGGTTATATTAACGTTATTGAGAGCATCATATCACGAGGATTAAGGCTTTCCTGGTGCTGTTTCGTAGTCAATTAAATTGTGGTGTTTTATAAGTGTTGAACACCTTAAAAGTGTTGCTGTCAGTTTCTCAATTTCTATTCAATTGTGAATTATGATTGATTTTGGGGTTTTTTATAATGGTTTTTAGGTTCTGGTGATCATAAAAGAGTTTGGTATAAAAAATGAACCAGGTGTGTACCCAAAAACGCAGAAAATAAGGTATCGGTGAAAGCTAAAAACCCTACTGTTTGCGCCACACAGGCATGTGGTCGCCCGTGTAGTAGGCCATGTGCTATAACATAGGCGTATGATCAATGAAGCCATGCCGTGAGCGCAAGACACAGTCGTGTGATGGCCAGGTAGGTCGTATACGATGCATGGGCCAGACTAATTTGGGCCGTATGGGCCACACAAGTAGTCCTTACGGGCATGTGGGAATTTGGGCCTGGCCAGGTGATCCACACAGGCCAAGGCCAATCTGGTGTGTAGACCACACAGGCGTGTGGGCCTACATGGGCAGGCCACATGAGCGTGTGAGCCCATTTAACTAAAATGTGTTCTAAGGTTGCACGGGTTGCCCAAGTCGACTGTGAACCTACTGTAGGGTCGGTACGCACTACTTAGACCCTTAAATGCATGAATTGTATGTATTGAGCATGATGATTATATGAATGAATACTGACTTGTATATTTAACTGATAATCATGTATTAGAATGTCATATACTGTATGTTACATTGAACAGGGTTGGGATGTTGATATTTGGAGGAAGTGTACTGAAAGGCTCTTAAGCCTATTATCTGGTAGGTCAGCTATAATTTACTGATTATGTGCTGCATTCGGTACCACTTAGAGTGTATGGATGGGTGGGTGTTTTAAACCCCACATAGAGTGTAGGGATGGACGGAGATGGTATGTAGAGGTTGGTTGGGTAGGATTCTGTTACTGATACATGTATATCTCATACTATCATTGTGACGGGCTTAGACCCTAATACATATCTGTTATTGAAACTAAAATGGAATAAGGCCGAATTGCTACTGAAACTAAAATGGGCTTAGGCCCAGACTGTATTGACTCTTTGTTGTGATTGACTGTATGCATGTGATTTGTGGGGATTATGTATTGAGTTTACGTAAACTCACTTCTTTCTATTTTAACTGTACAGGTAATCCCCAGACTTAGAATGGATCGGTGTGGCGGAAGACTCTACTTAGAATGGATCGGTGTGGCGGAAGACTCTACGGCGACCACGTGTCTACTAAACGGGTTCTATTACATTTACGATTTTTATTACTTATTTTGGGGTATTTGATGTAATCTGGGATTTTGGACTGTTTACTGTTATTTTGGAAGTTTTACTGCTTTCATGGATTTTTATTTGCGAAACTCAACTAAAACTTAGTTTCACTAAAAACTACGTTTTCCTAATGGCGAACATTTTCTTTAAATATCAAGTTTTTAAAAGCTTCTACCATAGAATATGTTTTAAACAAATCAAATTAACGAGAAAATAGTTTTGAGATTGACGAAAGATAAATAACAGGCTAATGAACGAAAACTGTTTTAACTTGATAAATTCGATTTCAAATTCCATTCCATGTAACATCAGGATTCAGCTGTAACGTCTAGGCTGGGTTTGGGGTTTTACATTTAGTGGTATTAGAGCCAAGTTACAAAACTCGATTGTAGATTTTGGGTTTTAAAACTTGGTTTTTAAAGAACTGATTTTTAAATGATTTGAAACGATATGATTGAGAATGTGGTACATCGAGTCTCCGACACTGATTATATAAGTATTCTGATAAACTGTTATAAATAGCCTATTCTGAAAACACTTTAGTAGTGTATAATGAAATTGTAGTGAAATTGAAACTGATTAAGACTTTACTTGCGAAAAACAACCTCTAGATTTATGATACTGCTTTGCATAAAACATCTGTTAATAAATACTGGAACTGTAACTTATTCATAAAATTCGTAATACAGACAAATTCAAATAGACATGAGTGCTCGAGGTATCCGTGGACATGGTACTAGAGGCCGAGGTAGAGGTCATAGAGCGATTTGAGCTGAGTCCTCTTATCTGGGCGGCATGCTGAACCTAGATATGAGTGAGACGTCGATGTCACCTGTTACTTAGACTAGGTCTCAAGATTGCATGCTGGGGATGACGCATTATCCCAGGCTATATTAAAGATACTAGAGAGGGTCGTTGGGCCCAACATTGGATCTGGGGGCCGAGGGCCGGTTACTGAACGACTCCGATCCAATAGAGCTGAGTTATTAAGAGGTGTCATAAGAGTCACCCCTAATGTGGCTGAATACTGGTTAGAGATGGTAGTGAAGGCGAAGATCACCGAGGATGTTAAGCACGCTGAGCGCCAGAATAGAGACCGTGAGAGGGGTAAGAACTAGAGGGATTCGAAGCCCTCGAGTTCGATACAGAGGCCTAAGAAAAAGGCCAGGACTAATGGGCCAATTAGAGATGGGCCCCGTCGCTCCTACTAGTTTGTAACTGTGTGGAGATTGTGGTAGACACCATCATGGTGAGTGTTGGAGGAGGACTAGGGCATGTTTGAGGTGTGGTTCATTGGAGCACCGTATTTAGGAATGTCCGTTGAGGGCCAACTAGATGAAAGCTCTGGGTTCTAGTACTGCACAGCCACAGAGGGTAGTTCAGCAACCACTGAGGGGTCGTGGTCAAACTAGGGGTGGTAACGGTATAGGCCGTGGACAGAGAGCACCAAGTAGAGGTGATGGACAGACTGAGTTAGGCAAGCGGATCTTGTTTATGCTGCTTGTCGCCACGAGGACAGAGATGCTCCTGACGTCATCACTAGTATGTTCCATATTTTTGATGTACCATATCTTGCTCTGATAGACATAGGATCTACTTATTCCTACATATCCTATTCTGTTTCTAAAAATTTAGGGTTATTGATTGAGAGTACTACGAGTGAGATCACTGTACTAAGTCCGTTGGGGCAATCTATTCGGGTTAGCAAACTGTATAGAGATGTTCCAACAGAAGTTCAAGGATCGATATTTTTGGCTAACCTGATGGAGCTTCCATTTAGGGAGTTTGGTCTGATTCTGGGTATGGACTGGTTGGCTAAGCACCGTGTCATTCTGGACTATGCAACGAAGAGGGCCGTCTTGAGAGCTGAGGATGATAATGAGGTAGTCATGATTGGAGAGCGTTGGGATTGTTTGGCTAATGTGACCTCTGCACTGGTGGATGAAAAACTGGTTCGTAAGGGATGTGAGGCGTTCTTGGCCTATGTTAGTGTTTTCGTTTATGGGGACTCTACTGTAAAGGACATTAGAATGGAAAGGGAATTTTTAGACGTCTTTCCTGAAGAGCTACCGAGTTAACCTCTGAATTGGAAAGTGGAATTTGGGATTGAGCTTCTTTTTGGTACAGCTCCGGTGTCTATCACCCCCTATCGAGTGTCACCTAAAGAGCTTGTGGAGCTTAAGGCTCAACTTCAGGAGTTATTGGATCATGGTTTCATCCGTCTGAGTGTGTCTCCACAGGGAGCACCCGTCCTATATGTAAAGAAGAAGGATGGGACCATGAGGATATGTATTGATTATCAGCATCTAAACAAGCTGACTATTAAGAATAAGTATCCACTTCCGAGGATCAACGACTTATTTGATCAATTTTGAGGGGCTTCGGTAGTTTTTAGATAGATATTCGTTCTGGGTAGCATCAGTTCAGAATTAAAGATGTGGATACCCATAAGTCTACTTTTAGGACTCGTTATAGGCATTACGAGTTCCTAGTTATGCCTTTCGGGTTGACGAATACACCAGCCACATTTATGGATCTAATGAACCGTGTGCTTCAACCCTATTTGGATCAACTCATCGTAGTATTCATCGATGAAATTTTGATATACTCTAAGATTGAAGATGAGCATGATGATCATCTTAGATTTGTACTTCAGATTCTACTGAGAAGCAACTTTACGCTAAATTTAGTAAGTGTGAGTTCTTGCTGTGTGAAGTCACTTTTCTGGGGCACGTAGTGTCTACTGAGGGGATTTGAGTTGATCTTAGTAAGAATGAGGCTGTACTAGATTGGAAATAGCCTAAGAATGTGTCAGAGATTCGCAGTTTTCTGGGTCTGGCGGGTTATTATCGGCAGTTTGTGGAAGATTTCTCACTGATTGTAGCACCCTTAGCTAAGCTTCTACGTAAGGGTGTCCCTTTCGTCTGGGCTGATGCACAGTAAGAGAGCTTTGAGAAGCTCAATTTTGTTCTAACCCAGGCTCCTGTTCTGATATAGCTTGAATCCGATAAGGAGTTTGTAGTGTACAGCGATGCGTCACATGTGGGCTTGGGTTGTGTTCTGATGCAGGATGTAAAGGTTGTGGCATATGCGTCTCGTTAGCTTAAGATTTATGAGGCAAACTATCTGACCAATGATTTAGAATTGGCCGCTGTAGTCTTTGCTTTTGAAAATTTGGAGGCACTATCTGTACTGTGAGAGGTGTATTATCTACATTGATCACAAAAGCCTCAAGTACCTATTGACTAAGAAGGAGTTGAATCTTAGGCAGCATAAATGGATTGAGCTGCTTAAGGATTATGACTATACTATTGAGTACATCCCTGGCAAGGCCAATGTGGTGGCTGATGCATTGAGCCGTAGGGTGACGACTGATCTAAGGGCAATGTTTGCTCGCCTTAGTTTGTTTGATGATGGGAGGCTGTTGCTGAGTTGCAATTTAAGATGACTTGGATTGAATAGATTCAGGATAAGCAGTTAAGGGATGAGTCTCTGAGCTTGAGGTTTTGACAGATTAAGAGTGGTACTACTACTGATTTTGGGTTAAATAGTAATGGTGTGTTGTGTTTTCGAAGACGGATTTGGGTACCGATTGATGTGGATCTGAGACAGTCGGTTTTGAGGAAAGTGTATAGTAGCCCTTATGCTATGCATCTCGGTGGGAATAAGATGTATCGAGATCTTCAAGAACTGTACTAGTGGTCGGGTTTGAAGTGTGATGTCACAGATTTTATGGCGCTATGTCTGACATGCCAGTAGGTTAAGGCTAAGTATCAGTTACCTTCGGGTTTGCTGCAACCGATTAAGATTCTATTATGGAAATGGGTACAAGTGACTAAAGACTTCGTTAGTGGGTTGCTATAACTCCCCAAAAATATAGTGTCTTTAATTTTGCATGTTCTAACACAAAAAGCTTGTTTGCTTTAATGGCTAAGTGATTGGGTGTGTATGGCGGTGTGTGAGAGGCCTGGGTTCAAGTCTTGGCTTTTGCAGAATTTTTAAGTTTTGCTCTTAAAAGGATTTGGATGCTAGCACCTAGGTCTTATTAATTATTATGTTTACCTTCAGTCACAAAAAGCCTATTGGTGCAGTGGTAATGGCGTTGCAAGTGTGGCAAGGGGGTCTGAGGTTCAAGTGTTGGCGCAATATAGGGGGCATTTATTTTGCAGCTAGGACGGCTAGAGTTTGTGCTACAGTGGAACTCTGATGGATGAAAGGTGTTTGAATTGGTCATGGAGAGATTTTAGGAGAAAATCATGGAGAGGATTATGAAGGGATTGGTGGAGTGCATCAAGGAAGTTGGAGTGTGTGGGAGTGTTTGTCCCGAATGGGTATAGGGAAGCCTAGGAATTTTGGTGAGGAGTTTTTTCCTCCTTTTTGGTCAATTTTTTCACAAGTTTTTAGACTTTTCTCCCTTTTCTTATCACACACAGAGTTCTCGTAACTCACCCTTTTCTTTTAACTGTACAGGTAATCCCCAGCCTTAGATGATTTGGAGATGTGAGGGACTTGCAAGTGGCCACATGTTCGCGAGTATTTTTTAATTTAGACCTAGCTATTTAAATATTTTCTATTGGGTTGATATTTTTGTAGTAAGGCCTCTGGTGATTTTTAATTTCTTTAAGTGGGTTTTTAATTCCTTATTTTGAACTGCCAAACGGATACAAATATGTTTTCACAACTAATAACTATTGTACAAGGCAAACACGTATTTTCAACTTCAAGACAACCGTAAATAGAGTGGCTTCCGTGAATTTAAACTAACAGTAACAAACATGGTAACTGTTTTACTAGGTGGTGTTTTTTATAACTTACCAATTGCTTCCTAAAAAATAAGAATTAAATGAATTTTTACTCAAACGATTTCTCCCATAGACTTTGATTTCGAAAAACACTTCGATGTGACACGTCAGATTCAACCATAACGTCTGGGTCGGGTTTGGGGTTTACATTTAATGGTATCAAAGCTCGATTGCAAAACTCGGCTACAAAATGGGTTTGAAATTTTTTTCTAAAAGTAGATTTTAAAGATTTGAAATGTTTTCAAAAGATGTACAAGTGTGCCACACCGAGTTCCTGCGCCAAATCTGTAAGTTCTCTAATTCTAATTACGGATATACTGTGAAACTCTAAATAGGAGAAATTGAAACCGTAGGAGACTGAAAACTGTAGTGAGACCTCAATTTGCGAAAAAAACCTCTAAAGACTATTTTTCATAATACATTTGTTAATAATTACTTAGATTATAAACTAATACATAAGACTTTTTAATCAGATAAAGTGCATATCAAAATGAGCACAAGAGGTACTCGCGGAAGGGGTACACGGGGCCGCGGTAGAGGCCGAGGAAGTGCTCAGGCCGGATCGTTGGCATCGGGCCATATGCCTGCTAGGGAGGCACCAGCCTCACCAGTACTGAAGACGGGGTCTTATGATCGAGCAGTTAGGGATGATGCTCTATTTCAAGCGATGCTCTGCATTCTATAGAGGGTTGTTGGAGCTAATACTGGAATAGTGGGCCGAGGGTCAATTTCAGAACAACTCTGGTCTAATGGAGCAGAATTTTTCAGAGGTATTTCTGGAGTAGCCCCAAATATGGTGGAGTACTGGATAGAGGCTACCGAACGGATAATGGACTACCTTAACTATACTATGGAACAAAAAATAAAAGGGGCAGTGTCCTTATTGCGGGATGAGGCTTACCAATGGTGTCTCACTGTGAGAGAGGGTACGCAGGCCAATCGTTTGACGTGGGATTTCTTTAAGGCAGCATTTCAAGGAAAGTACGTGGGCACAAGTTATGTGGACGCCCGACGAAAGGAATTTCTGGGCCTGACCCAGGGGAGTAGACAGTGGTAGAATATGAAGCAGAATTTTTGCGGTTAAGTCGGTATGCTCGAAGGATAGTAGCAACTGAGTATGAACGCTGTGTGCGTTTTGAAGATGGTCTACGGAATGAGCTAATGGTATTGATAGCTCCACAGAGGGAGCGAGATTTTATTGCTTTTTTAGAAAAGGCAAAAATTGCTGAAGAGGTGAAGCGCTCGGAATGCCAGAACCGTGAAAAAGACAAGGGAAAAATAAGAAGGATTTTGGGCCTTCAAGTTCTTCTAGGAGGCCTTTTAAGAAGGCCAAGTTTGATGGGCCAATTTGGCTAGGCTGCAACCTTATGCTGATTGTGGGAGATCTCACTAGGGTGAGTGCTGGAAGAGTAGCAGGGCATGCTTTAGATGTGGGTCCATGGATCATCGGGTTAAGGATTGTCCTCAGAGGCCTGTGCAGATGTAAGCAGTAGGACTAGGTCATGTTCAGCCAGTGAGAGGTGGTCAACAACCACCGAGAGGTCGTAGGGAGGCCAGAGGTGGAAATGGTATAGGGCGAGGTCGTGGAACCCCAGGAAGAGGTGCTGGTAACACCGAGGTGAGGCAGCTAATGTTGGTCTATGCTGCTCATCACTAAGAGGATGGTGATGCCCCTAACGTCATAACTGGTACGTTCTTAATTTATAATGTACCCAACACTGCTTTAATTAATTTTGCATCTACATATTCATACGTTGCATGCACTGTGTCGGGAACTTTAGGTATTCAGTTCAAAAATAATGTTTGTCAGATGACTGTGATAAGTCCACTGCGACAGTTGGTTAGAGTAAATAAGTTATTCTGAGATGTACGCCTTGAGGTCCAAGGAGTAATTTTTCTAGTAGAATTGATGGAACTGCCGTTTGGTGAATTCGACCTTATTTTGGGTATGAATTGGTTGGTGAAACACCGAGCTAGTTTGAACTGTGTTGCTAAGCGTATGGAGTTGAAGACTATTGAGGATGAGGAGGTGGCTGTGATTGGGGAGCGACGAAATTATTTGTCTAACGTGATCTCAGCATTAAGGGCCGAGAAACTGGTTTCCAAAGGTAGTGAGGCGTTTTTAGCCTATGTTAGTATTTCTGATTTTGAAGGTCCTTCTATCGGAGATATTAGAAATGTTAAGGATTTTTCAGATGTAATTACTGATGAGCTCCCTAGATTGCCTCTAAACCACGAAGTCGAATTTGGTATTGAGCTCTTACCTGGAATAGCTCCAGTGTCCATCGCCTCATATAGGATGGCACCGAAGGAGCTGATAGAGTTAAAGCCATAAATTCAAGAGCTGTTGGACCGATGATTCATTCGACCGAGGGTATCTCCATGGGTAGCACCAGTGTAGTTCGTGAAGAAGAAGGATGGGTCCATGCGCATGTGCATCGATTATCGGCAACTTAATAAACTGACTATCAAGAATAAGTATCCCTTACTGAGAACCGACGATCTTTTTGATCAGCTACGAGGAGCTTTAATTTTCTCCAAAATAGATCTTCGTTTTTGGTACCATCAATTGAAGGTAAAAGAGGTTGATGTGTATAAGACTATTTAGGACTCGTTATGGTCATTACAAGTTCTTAGTGATGCCATTCGGACTGACGAATGCACCAGCTGCTTCCTGGATTCTGAGTTAAGGCAGTCTATACAGTGAGAGGCACATAGTAGTCCATATGCTATGCTTCCTGGTGGAAACAAGTTATACCAAGATCTTCGTGAGTTGTACTGGTGGCCAGGGTTGAAACGTAAAGTTACTGATCTTGTGAGTAAGTGCTTAACATGCCAGCAAGTCAAAGCTGAGCACCAATTGCCTCCAAGGTTACTGCAGCCAGTTAAAATTCCCTTAACGCCTACTAAAAATGATTTGATATGGGTTATTGTAGACCGATTGACTAAATCTTCCCATTTTATCCCAGTTCATACGGATTACTCGTTGCAAAAGCTGGCAAAGTTATATGTGGCTGAGATTGTGAGACTGCATGGGGTACTGATTTCCATCATATTTGATAGAGACCCTCAATTCACGTCTCGATTCTGGAAGAAATTGTATGAGGCTTTGGGTACTACATTGGACTTCAGTACTGCATTCCATCCTCAGTCAGATGGTCAGTAAGAGAGAGTGATACAGATAATGGAGGACATGCTAAGAAGCTGTGTTATTGATTTTGGAGGCAGCTAGGAAGACTATTTTCCACTCGTAGAGTTCGCATATAATAATAGCTACTAGTCTAGTATTCAAATGGCACCATACGAGGCGTTGTATGGTCGTAGGTGTTGTACTCCTACCTGTTGGACTGAGTTGGGCGAGTGGCGAGTTTTAGGGCCAGAGTTATTTTTTGATACTGAAGAAAAGGTAAAACTGATTCGAGACCGATTGAAGAAAGTGTCTGATAGGCAGAAGTCTTACGCAGATCTTAAATGTCGAGAGATTGAGTATTCTGTGGGAGACTTGGTATTTATTCAGGTCTCTCCATGGAAAAAGATACTATGGTTTGGGCAAAAGAAGAAGCTTAGCCCTAGGTTCATTGGGCCTTACCGTATACTGAAACGTGTGCTACCAGTCGCCTATCAACTTGAGTTGCCTCTAGAATTAGATCAGATTCACGATGTGTTCCATGTCTCCATGCTAAGGCATTACCGTCTAATCCAACAGATATAGTACCAGTCGAGGAGATCTAAGTTAGGCTAGATATGACCTTCGAGGAAGAACCAGTACAGATATTGGACAGCGATGTTAAGGTGCTGAGGAATAATTCGATTCCATTGGTTAAAGTGCTCTAGCGAAATCATGGTATCGAGGAAGCCATGTGGTAGCATGAGGAGACAATGCGATAACAATACCCTTGATTGTTGTTTTGTCGAGTTTTAAAATTTATATAAAGAGAATGATCGAACCCGGAAACTAACTCTGACAAAGACTTAAGGCAAGTGCACCTATTGAATAATAGTATATCTTAGACAAGACCAGATTGTCGAAACCAAAGGAACTAAAAGTTCTAATACTAACCTTCTTTCTATTATTTAGCCAAATATTAAGTTATTGGTTGTTTAATCTAAAACTAACTACTAAGCTAAAGATACAAAGACAAAAAGAATGAATTGGGGAAATATTGTTGGGAAAATTCAGTTGATTAAAATGATACCCTTGTGAAGAATCCACCTAGACTTCACTTGTTATCCAACACTAAACCAGACGATTTATTCATTTGCCTTGATCCCTAGGATTCTCAATTTTATATTAAATCCTCTCTCGAGACGAATAATGTCTAACCCTAGGTTGATTAATTGAAATCTCTTTCTAATTAAAACCCAGAGAATCGCATTAACTCGATGTATGGACTCCCATATTAGGTTTCACCCTAATCCGGCAAAATCTCGACACCCTATCTCTAGTCGCGTGATCAACACAACTTAATTATGCTAGATCTACTTTTAAGTAGGGACTTTTGCTCCACCACTTAAGCACAATCAACTTGAATCAATATCCCGAAAATATTAACATAAGAATTAAGCTCACATAATTAAAAAAAATCAAGTATTTATCATATAGTTCAGAAAACAATAACAAGATCCGTCTTAGTTTTCATCCCCTTTAGGTATCTGAAGGGTTTAGTTCATAACAATAAAAAGAAACATCTCAAAAGAAAAGATAAAACAAAACATAAGAAATCCTTAAAACTCCCTAAAGGAATTGAAGGAGAAATCCGCCGTCTTGAGTATAATTCTGGCTTCTTGAGATGGATCAACTGGCTATCTTCAAGTGATTCCTACAAATCTGGCCTTTCTGGCTTGGCTCATTGGCCTAGCTCCGCTAGCTCTGGCAGAAGGTTTCTACTGAACTCTCCGCTTAAGTTGCTCCCTAGGGTGTTTATATAGACTTTGAGATGCTTTACTTGGCCCCTAATTCAAGTAGAATTCCTACTAGGGTGTTTGAATAGGTTTTGGAATGTGTTTCTTTGCCTCTAAGTACCATATTCCGAATGAAATTGCTCTTTCTGCGACAGGGACATGCCCTAGGGCACATGCCCATGTGTTTATGGCCAGGCCGTGTGTGAGCCTGTTGATGAGGTACGACCGTGTGAATCATGGTCAGGCCGTGTTCAGACTTCTCTTAAGAGGCACAGCTGTGTGGGCTTAAGTCCAGGCCGTGCCAATTTCGTGATATGGCCCATTTTGTCTGTTTTATGCCTGTTTCTCGTTCTTTTCACCCTCCGATGCTTTCCTGAGTATAAAACATGAAAAGAAAGGATTAAGAGCACCTTTTTACATAAATCAAGGGTTGAATCATCCAAAAGTATGCTAAATGTGGGATTAAAATATGTTACTTTTACGGTTTATCAAATACCCCTACACTTAAGCTTTTGGTTGTCCTCAAGCAAAATTCTCAACTTACAATTAAAACGAACTTTCCAAAATTCATAATTCTCATTAACAATGCCTCATCATAGTTCATAGATAATTTATACATGGATAATTTAACTCAAAGACTCCTAAGGATTCAAACAATTATAAGTCATATATTTGTGGCATGAAAACATAGGTGTCTCCCTCTATCTAAATAATTACCTTTAATTCAAAGTCGACAAGGATTGACATCCTCACAAAAGATTCACTCAAAGCACTCAAAGTGTTTAAGGGTTAGGAAAAAGCACTCATAAGTCGAACTTGAAAAGTTAATCCCATAGGCTTGCCTAAAAATCAAATCTCCACCACTGTAATATGAAATGATATACAAATCAAAAGGTCTTTAATAGGGTCGTAACGGGGCTTAGGTTAAATGTGTGGATAAAGGCTGAATTGGAAGGTTAAAATCGAGATTGAATTGACAAATTACCTAACTTTGGAAAAATAATTGAACTAATAATTTGAATAATTATATCACATAAAAATTTAAAATACTAATAGTACGAGCTTTTTCTTCAAGATGTTGAATTTAAATGTACAAGCTCTTAGAACATAGAACTAATAATGAATATACTTCATTTTTTTTAATTAACACTAGCACAGATTACATAAGAAAGAACTTTATAACTAAAATAATATAATTGAGCAACTTATCAAATCAAGTCTCGATAGAAGGGTAGTCAAAAGAAATGGTGATAAGAAATACGAGCGGGGTTTTGGGGTAATTTTATTGGGTGAATCAATAAAAAGGGTTGTTATGATCAAATGGTTCACTAAGGGTTAACTGTGAAGGTAGGCTTTTTAGTGGAGTGAGTGGGTTAAAACCTAGGTGCCTTTATCATCTCAGTATATCAAATAAAAATGTGGTCTTGACATGTATAATCGAGGCAAGTTCTAGAATAACAATTCAGTGTTGACACACTCATAATCAATAAAGTGAGCATGAAAAAGAATGTATTCTCGGTAAGGCTCAAAATCTCACAAAAATTATGGGTTTTTGATATCAATCCCTGTACATTTCAAACTTCAAGGTAATATTCAAATTCAGTTCAACAACCTAGAAAAATTTTGATTCTTGAAAAATAGATTTATCATGCTTGATTCTCTAGTATCTTAAAGTATAAATCATCAATGCACAATTAATTATGACTTACTCAAAAACATATCAATATGAATCATATATCATCAGAAATTTCATCCTAATTAGTAATATGAGGAAATTACTTAAGAATTAGATATAATTCAGGGATTTGAGAATAATGCAAAAAGTTAGGCACTTTTACCCCCCACACTTAAGATGTACATTGCCCCCAATGTACAAAGATAGATAATAATTATGTGATACTAAAATCAAGGGAGTACATTGCCACCAATGTACAAAGATAGATAAATAATTATGTGATACTAAAATCAAAGGAGAACGGGAGAAGTGACACTTCTTGAATTTTTTCTGGGATTACTATTCCCAGCCCAATTTGGAGGAGGAGGCAGTGGTGTTGTGGTGGATGCCAGTAGTCACTGTGCTAGATGAAGAATTTGGGAAACTCGTGATGGATTAGCTAAGAATTATTAAGATACATTTAAAATAAACTAATTATGTATTTAAGGAAAGAAAACTAAAGGGAAAGAAAACAAAAAGTAAGATAAAATTAACATAAAAGATGAATGGACTGAGGAGTCCTTATTGTTGGATGGTTCACGAGGTGGGTGTAATTCCTAAGGCTATGTTGAGCCTGTGGTTGTGGTTCGGTGTGATTCCCTAATATCCTGAAGAACCTAAAACTAAGAAACTAAAGTACAATAAACTAAATTAAGCAGAAGAAAAGTAAAGATAAGGAAATTGATGCAAAAGAGAAAAGAAAAATAGAATCGAAAAGGTCTCGAAGACCCTTAGCGTGTTGGAAGGTTGAAGCGGCCGGCATGAACTTTTGTAGATCGGTCTCCCACAGAGAGATTGTGTTTGAATCCTTCCGCTTCTTTGACATCGTTATGGTAGATTAAGGGCTTTGTTAGGAGAAGGATGGTGGGGATGAATGGTAATGAGAAGGGGGTGAAAAGCGGGAGGGGTGGGGGGTTTAAATAGAGTTTTCAATTTTGACACCTCCCTACACCCGTGTATTATGGGCGTGTCGATTCAAACGACTGCCTCGGACAACCGTGTTATGAGGCGTGTTGTTTCCCCACGCCCATTTTTAGATTGCCACGCCTGTTTCTGAGAAGTTAGTGTCGACCACAGTCACGTCGCACGATCATGGTGTTCTATCGGTGCCCGTGGGGTAGTGGTTGTGTCTGTGACATCAAAAATTAGTTGGGTTTGATTTGTACCGTCTCTGCCATGTTAGTATGGAGATTCTATACTTCCACACGGCCACGGCCACAGCTGTGTGCAAGGCTGTGTGGGCTAGAAATCTGCACTTTTGGTTAGTTTAAAACTAAGTGTTTAAGATGAAGAGGGGAAAAGAAAATAAATGCAAAAATAAATAGGGTTAGTGCTCGGGTTGCCTTCCGAGAAGCACTAGTTTAAAGTCTTAATCTAGACTTTTCTCGTATTCGTAAAAATAAGGGTGATTTTAAAGTTTGAATATCTTCCCTCATGCTGTCAGTTTTATTTTCATGAGAAAGTTTAAGTCGAGAAGAGTTTACCTTAAAACTGTCGAATGTTGGATTACTTACCTCAATTATTATGTAGGGAAGATTTTGCATACCTCAAGAGGAATTTCTTCGTTTGTATTCAGGTCTGATGTGACGATGTGAGGATCTGCTTTATTTAACACTACCTGATCTCCTATTTTGAAGTGGTTTGATGTTCCTACGAGCTCTTCTGGATGCTCCTTTGGTTTTACTTCGTGTTTTTCGGTTCCTCTTTAAAGTGTGTCTTCCACTCTTCTAGTTTGTCGACCCTAAGGCTTTTCTCCTCATATTCTTTTTCTTTTTGGGCACGAGGTCCATGGTCCGGCTCAAGTTTGTAACTTTGTGGTGTTTCCTGTGGTGAAAGTTGAACAAGTTAGTTATCAACTAAATTTACTTTCTCACCTTCATCACTTGATGTCCTGGCCGAGTCAAGAGCTTGTAGACTGATTGATACGTCACCTACACGAAGAATGAGTTCTCCTGTACACATATCAATCTTAGTCCTAGAAGTTGCTAATAAAGGTCTTGCTAAAATTAAAGGAATCAAATTGTCCTCATCCATGTCTAAGACAACAAAGTTAACTGGGAAAATGAATTTATCAATTTTTACAAGAACAACTTCGATAATCCCCTTAGGAATTCTAACAGTTTTATCAGCTAATTGAATACTTATCCTAGTTTGTTTGGGCTTCCCTACACCTAGTTATTTAAATATTTTTTAAGGCATGACATTTATACTTGCCCTTAAATCAGTTAAATCATTGTCAACAGTTAAACTATCAATTAAACATAGAATTGTAAAACTTCCCGGATCTTTTAACTTCCGTGGTAGTCTATTTTGTAGAATTGCTAAGCACATTGCGTTTAATTCCACATGTGGCTCCTCATCTAACTTACACTTCTTCGTCAAGAGTTGTTTTAAAAATTTCCTCGAATCTGGCATCTGTGAAAGAGCTTCAAGAAGCGGTAAGTTAATATGTAATTTCTTTAAAAGTTTAAGAAACTTACCAAACTGTTCCTCTGTATCGTCTCTCTTCAATGCTTCGGGATAAGGTATGCGAGGTTGGTACTCTTTGATTACCGATTTTGGCTTTTCTTGGGTTACCTCAATTTTACCTTCTTCTACCTCACTTTCTTGTATTGAATTCGGTTCATCTAACCCTACATTTTCTTGAGCTATTATGGCTTGGATTTGCTTCTTTGGATTAATCTCAGTGTTGCTTGGTAGACGCCCTTGCTGCCATTCCGACATTAACTTCACAAGTTGTCCAACTGACTTTGTAACTTCCTCGACTAATTTAGTAAGTTCCCCAACTTGGTTCTTGATCCCTTCCATCGATGTTTGTTGGTTTATAAGTGTTGCCTCAGTGTCTTGGAGATAGATTTCTGTGGCTACCATGAATTTTGTCAACATCTCTTCGAGGTTCGATTTCTTTTCTTATGGATATGGCTGATTTTTGAACTTTTGAGGAGGTTGTTGTCTTTGATTTCCTTGATTTCCTTGACCTCCCCATGAAAAATTTGGGTAGTTCCTCCAACCTGGATTATAAATATTGCTATAAGGGTTATTATTAGATCTAAAATTATTACCAATATAATTCATTTGTTCGCTTTCTGTGCCCAGTTGGTAGGGTGGGTACTCAGGATTCGCCACAGTTCCACTTGCGTCGCACTGCATTACTGGATGTACCTACGAAGAACACAAACTATCAAGCTTTTTATTCATCATCTCTACATGTTTTAATAGCATGGTTACTGTGTCGAGGCTGAAAACTCTGGCTGATTTTGTTGGTTTTGTCCTTGTAACCTGCCACTGATAGTTATTCAGCGACATCTCTTCAATAAACTCGTAGGCTGCTTTAGGAGTTCTATTGTTCAGGGTTCCATCGAAGGCTGAATCAATTAGTTACCTTGTTGAGGGGTTTACACTGTTATAGAAAGTTTGGACTTGGAGCCACAAGGGTAAACCATGGTGCGGACACCTTCTCAAGAGATCCTTGTATCTCTCCCATGCGTCGTATAATGTCTCTAAATCCATCTGCACAAAAGAAGAGATATCATTTTGTAATTTGGCCGTTTTGGCCGGTGGGAAATATTTTAATAAAAAATTTTTGGTCATTTGGTCCCATGTAGTGATTGACCCTCGTGGTAACGAGTTCAACCACTGCTTGGCTTTATTCCTTAATGAAAAGGGAAATAACCGAAGATGTATGGAATCATCAGAAACGCCATTTATTTTGAAGGTATCACAAAACTCTAAAAAATTAGCTATATGGGTATTCAGGTCTTCATCTTAGAAACCATGAAATTGACCAAACTGTTGAATCATTTGTATAGTCTTATGCTTTAATTCAAAATTATTCACAGCTATAACAAGCCTAACAATAATCGGTTCTACTCCTGTTAAATGAGGTTTAGCATAATCATACATAGTACGCAGAGCATTATTTTCTGCCACATCCTGTGGTGGTGGGTTATTCTCGTCCATCCCTTCAATAGGATTGGATCTACCTTCTCGTTCTTCTTCTATGTAATTTAGGGCTCTCCTAATTTCTCTACTATTCCTACGAGCGGTAGCTTCAATATCAATGTCGTATACTAGTGGTCCTTTCGGGCTCCTTCTAGCCATAAACTAGAGGTACCTGTGTTGGAAAAAAAAGAAAGAAAATTAGCATGGTTAGAACTAAAATAAAAATAAAAATAAAAATAATGGCTAAAGTAATAAAAATAGGGCTTTCTTAATATTTTAGCTCCCCGACAACGGCGCCAAAAACTTGATCGTTGTTTTGTCGAGTTTTAAAATTTATAAAAAGAGAATGATCGAACCAAGAAACTGACTCTGACAATTACTTAAGGAAGATGCACCTATCGAACAGTAGTGTAGCTTAGGCAAGACCGGATTGTCGAACCCAAAGGAACTAAAAGTACTAATACTAACCTTCTTTCTATTATTTAGCCTAAATATTAAGTGATTGGTTGTTTAATCTAAAACTCACTACTAAGCTAAAGACGCAAAGACAAAAAGAATGAATTGGGGAAATATTGTTGGGAAAACTCAGTTCATTAAGACGATATCCTTAGGAGACTTCACTTGTTATCTAACACTAAACCAGATGTATTCAGTTGACTTGATCCGTAGGATTCCCTATTTTATATTAAACCCTCTCTTGAGGAGAATAACGTCTAACCCTAGGTTGATTAATTGAAATCTCTTTCTAATTAAAACCTCTAGAATCGCATTAACTCGATTTACGGACTCCTATATTAGGTTTCACCCTAATTCGGCAAAATATCGTCACCCTATCTCTAGGCGCGATCAACTCCGCTTAATTATGCTAGATCTACTCTTAAGCAGAAACTTTTGCTCCACCACCTAAGCACATTCAACTTGAATCAATATCCTGAAAATACTAACACAAGAATTAAGCTCACATAATTAAGAAAAATCAAGTATTTATCATATAGTTCAGAAAACAATAACAAGATTCATCTTAGGTTTCATCCCCTTTAGGTATCTAAAGGGTTCAGTTCATAACAATAAAAGAAAACTTCTCAGAAGAAAAGATAAAACAAAACATAAGAAATCCCTAAAACTCCCTAAAGGAATTGAAGGAGAAATCTGCCATCTTGAGTATAATTCCGGCTTCTTGAGAAGGATCAACTGGCTATCTTCGAGTGATTCCCATAAATCTAGCCTTTCTGGCTTGGCTCCTTGGCCTAGCTCCGCTAGCTCTGGCAGAAGGTTTCTGCCAAACTCCTCGCTTAAGTTGCCCCCTGGGGTGTCTATATAGACTTTGAGATGCTTTACTTGGCCCCTAATTCAAGTAGAATTCCTACTAGGATGTTTGAATAGGCTTTGGAATGTGTTTCTTTGCCTCTAAGTACCCTATTCCAAATGAAATTGCTCTTTCTATGGCAGGGACATGCCCTAGGGCACACGCCCGTGTGTTTCGTGGCCAGGCCGTGTGCGAGCCTGTTGATGATGTACGGTCGTGTGAGTCGTGGTCAGGCCATCTTCAGACTTCTCTTAAGAGGCACGACCGTGTGGGCTTAAGTCCAGGCCATGTCGATTTTGTGATATGGCCCATTTGGTCCGTTTTAGGCCCGTTTCTCATTCTTTTCATCCTTCGATGCTTTCCTGAGTATAAAACATGAAAAGGAAGGATTAAGAGCACCTTTTTACATAAATAAAGGGATAAATCATCCAAAATTATGCTAAATATGGGATTAAAATATCTTACTTTTATGGTTTATCAACCCTCACCTATTTTGACCATGTAAATTTTGAGGCTGAAATTTTTTTTTTGGGGTAGAATTGTAACGCCCTACAAATATAAGGTCTTTAATTTTGCATGTTCTGACACAAAAAGCTTGTTTTCTTTAATGGTTAAATGATTTAGATGTGTATGGGGGTGTGTGAGAGGCCTGGGTTCAAGTCTTGGCTTTTGCAGAATTTTTAAATTTTTCTCTTAAAAGGATCTGGACGCTAGCACCTACGTCTTATTAATTATTGTGCTTACCTTAAGTCACAAAAAGCCTATTGGTGATGTGGTAGTGGCATTGCAAGTGTGGCAAGGGACTTTAAGGTTCGAGTGCTGGTGCAACATAGGGGGCATTTATTTTGTAGCTAGGACGGCTAGAGTTTGTGTTGCAATGGAAGTCTAATGGATGAGAGGTGTTTGAATTAGTCATGGAGAGATTTTAGGAGCAAATTATGGAGAGGATTATGAAGAGATTTGTGGAGTGAAGCAAGGAAGTTGGAGTGTGTGGGAGTGTTTGTCCCGAATGGGTATAAGGAAGCCTAGGAATTTCAGCTGAGGACTTTTTTCCTCATTTGTGGTCAGTTTTGTCACCGATTTTTGGACTTTTCTCCATTTTCTCTCTAGTACCGAATTTGCAACTTACCACTCGTGCATTTTTTGTTGTTCAGTTTATGCTGTTCTTTATTTTACAATTGACCATTCCTTTCTTTCTCTTGTATCAACCTCTGTCGAAAGTCTCATTCTTCTCTATTCTTTTCAAGTTTCGGCCAACTCCCTTCTTGCCTATTGATTTCTTTTGGCCGAACCTATCACCCTAGCCTTGTGACTATTCTCTTTTTCGGCTTGTGACCGAAAGTTCTCCCCTCCCTTTTTGATTCAGATTTTTCTCTTCTCTAGGTGGTTCCTACTCTAGCCAAAACTCAACACTGTTCCCTCTCTATTTTGATTCTGCAACGGCTCTGACAATCGGTAAGTGATCAAAGGCTATTCTTTGCTTTTATTTTGAAACTGAATGCACTTGTGTTCTTCTTTTCTTTCCAAAACTGAATAACCCCATTAACCAATTTTTATTTCATTCTTCATGTACTGCACTCATTGCGATTCTAGGGTCTTCCTTAAGGAGTGGTAAAGTGTGAACAGGTTGAAGGAGTCACACTTTCCTTCTCAAATGTCTGGTAAGGTAATAAGTTTACCTCTTATTTTTGGGGATGACCGAATATGCCCTACCACTCTCTAATCGATTCTTGACTATACTTTAGGAAAGCAGTGAAGGCGTGTGATCTTTTCTGAACAATGAGCATTGAGGGATTAAGGTCACCCTCATTCAAACAAGGTAAGAATGGTATTTTAGGGTAAGTGTTATTAAGAGGGTGTTACCCTAGCAATAAAGGACTAACATCAAATCTCGATGATTCTAGGTTGGGTGATCATAAATCTTGGAATGACTCTGTAAAAAGGTGTGTAATCACACTATCTCCGTTCTGAATCGGCAAAAGCCTAAAAGCCAAAAATTCGGCATTTGAGGCCTCACGAGCGTGCGATCGCTCTTGTGGAAAAATTTAGCCCACAAATGAGTGACGTAGACTGAAGAGGCCACTGCGAGTGTTCTCGTGCACTAGGCCGTTATGGGCCTCGTTGGACCACAATAGGCCCAATGGGCCCGTAAGCCCCACACGGATAAAATTAACGAAAAGTGGTAGAAACTGGATTGGACTATGTAGAGCATATAGCCGTGATTGAATTTGGACCAAATGGGCTACACTAGAGTGTGGGCCTATTTGGTCCGAATATTGGGCTTTGAGCCCATTTACACTACTTTGACCAAATGGATTATTTGTGTTGCTCGAGGGGACTGTAGGCTTTCGAAAAGGTTGATAACTATATTGAGACCCAAGGTGGGTAAAATGACCAAAATACCCCTAAAAGGCAAAATTACCGTTTTACCCTAATGCATGAAAATGACTATTTTCCCCTAGAGGCTGTTGATAGATGAAAGTATGTACTGTATGACTGTACTGTGTAAGACATATTGCATACATGAAATATTGATGACATGGCATATTGCAGGGGTTGGGATTCTGTATGGAGGAAGTATTGTTACTAGTGGCTCTTCCACACATATTGATACTGGTGGCTCTGCCACAATTACTGTTACTAGTGGCTTTGCCACATATACTATTACTGGAAGCTCTGCTGCATTATTATTACTGGTAACTATGCTGCAATATTGGTGTGAGAGCTGGGTGGGTCAACTTTGTCCCCACGTGGTGTGTTGGGTTGGCATGTGTGGTATCTTTGGTGAATTAGGGATTTGCATACTTGCACCATATCGACATCAGACGGGCTTTGGCCCACACTGTTTCTATATTGGGCTAAGGCCCACAATGCACTGTTACTGAACAGGGCTCAGGCCCAGAATGTTACTGCATGTATTACTGATTGAATGATAGGGGATTACACACTGAGTTCTTGTAACTCACCGTTTTCTTTTAACTATACAAGTAATCCCCAGCCTTAGATGGTTTGGAGCTGCAAGGGACTTGGAGGTGGCCACATGTTCACGAGTTTTTTAATTTAGACCTAGCTATTTAAATATTTTCTATTGGGTTGATAATTTTGTAATAAGGCCTCTGGCGATTTTTAATTTCTTTAAGTGGGTATTTAATTCCTTATTTTGAATTGCCAAACGGAAACAAATAAGTTTTCACAACTAATAACTGTTTTACAAGGCAAACACATATTTTCAACTTCAAGACAATCGTAAATAGAGTAGCTTCTGCGAATTTAAACCAACAGTAACAAACATGGTAACCGTTTTACTAAGTGGTGTTTTTTTATAACTTACCAATTGTTTCCTGAGAAATAAGAACTAAATGGATTTTTACTTAAACGATTTCTCCCATCAGACTTAGATTTTGAAAAACACTTCGATGTGACACGCCAAAATCGATCGTAATTTTTGGTCCGAGTTTAGGGTGTTACAGTTGCCCTTGACACCCACTAAGTAGGATTCTGTCTAGGTCATCGTGGATAGACTGACCAAGTCTGCACACTTCGTTCTGGTTAGGACCAACTATTCTCTTCAGAAGTTGCTGAAGCTCTACATTTCTGAGATAGTGAGACTGTATGGGGTACTGGTCTCAATTATTTCTGATAGGGAGCCTCATTTCTCATTTCGATTCTAGAAAAAGTTACATGAGGCTCTGGGTTTGAGATTGGACTTTAGTACTGTGTTCCATCCTCAGACCGATGGTCAATCTGAGAGGGTGATTCAGATACTGGAGGATATTTTGAGGAGTTGTGTTATTGATTTTCGGGGTAGTTGGGAGGATTATTTGCTTTAGCCAAGTTTGCCTACAATAATAGCTTCTAGTCGAGTATTCAGATGGCACCTTACAAGGCTCTGTATGGTCATAAGTGTCACACTCCTTTGTGTCAGACTGAGTTGGGCGAACGTCGAGTTTTGGGACCTGAGTTGGTTTCCAAGACTGAGGATAAGGTTCGATTGATTAGGGATCGTATAAAGGAGATTTTGGATAGATAGAAGTCCTATGCTGATTTGAAGAGACGAGAGATTGAATATTCTATAGGGGACTTCGTGTTTCTTAAGGTCTCGCCATAGAAGAAGGTTCTAAGGTTCAGTCGCAAGGACAAGTTGAGCCCTAGGTTTATTGGGCCTTACCAAATTTTGAAGCGAGTGGGATCGGTCACTTATCAGTTAGAGCTACCTCTAGAGTTGGACTACATCCACGATGCTTTTTATGTCTCGATCTTGAGGTATTACCACTCTGATCCTACTCATATTGTTCCTATTGAGGAGATTGAGGTTAGGCTAGATTTGACCTTCGAGGAGGAGTAGGTTCAGATCCTGGATCGTGACGTTAAGGTTCTTCGAAGAAAGTCTATCCCATTAGTGAAAGTGATGTACCATAATCATAGCACTGAGGAGGCCACCTAAGAGCCTGAGGATGCGATGCGTAAGCAATATCCTCATCTATTCTGATCGGGTAAATTTTGAGGCTAAAATTTTCTTTTAGGGGTAGAGTTGTAACGCCCCAAAAGTCCTACTTTTGTTTCTATTAAAATATGACACAAATATCTATCTGCATCAGTGGTTAAATGTTTTGGGTGTGTGTGAGAGGTCCCAAGTTCAAGCCTTGCATTTGGCAAATTTTGGTATTTTTTTGAATTTAGCCTTATACTTGTTTTGTGGGCTTAAGTTTATTTGTTACTATTTGATATCAGAATGGGCTGCTAGTCTGGTGGTTAAGTGGAGTGTTAGTTGCTGAAGGTCCTGTGTTCGAGTCCCTGCATAAGTAAGGGAATTATTATCGCTATTGACGTCGGGTAAGAGTTTGAAGTAACCAGGATTCTGAGTAGTTTTGTGTAGTGGGGATATTGGGAGAAATTTGAGGGATATGGGAGTTATCGGTTATCAGGTGGGGGAGATTCTTTTTCCAAAAATTTTATTCCTACTCCTAAAGAAAATAACTGACGTTAGCCCTACTTCTCTGCCGATTTCATTCTTCCATTTACTCTTTCTTTACATTTTTTTTGTTGACTATCACCTTCACCTTCGTTAGTTCGATTGTCGTCATACGTTTCAGTAAGTGAATTCTTGATACTTTGTAAGTTGTGATGCTAAAGTTCTTGACTAGGGTTATATTGACATTATTGACAGCATTATATCACGAGGATTAAGGCTCTCTTGGTGCTATTTTGTAGTCAATTAACTTGTAGTGTTGGGGTAAATGTTGAACACCTTAAAAGCCTTACTGTCGATTTCCCGATTTCTATTGAATCATGAATTAGGATTGATTTTGGGGTTTCTTGTGATGGTTTTTAGGTTTTGGTGATCTTATAAGAGTTCGGTATTGATAACGAACCAGGTGTGTTCCCAAAATTGCAAAAAATGGGGTATCAGCAAAAAGCTAAAAACCTCACTGTCGATGCCACACGGGCATGTGGTCACCCGTATGGTAGGCCATGTGCTATAACACGGGGATGTTATCGACGAGGCGAGGCCGTGCATGCAAGACACAGTTGTGTGATGGTCAGGTAGGCCGTGTACGACACACGGGCTAGACTAATTTAGGGCGTGTGGGAATTTGGGCCAGGCCTTGTGATGCACACAAGCCAAGGCCAATCTGAGCGTGGGGGCCACACGGGCGTGTGGGCCCACACGGACAGGCCACATAGGCGTGTGAGCCCATTTAACTGAAATGTGTTCTAAGGTTGCACGGGTCGCCCAAGTTAACTGTGAACCTACTATAGGGTCGGTAAGTACTATTTAGACCCTTAAATGTATGAACTATATGTACTGAGCATAATGATTATATGAATGAATACTGAACTGTATGTTTAACTGATAATCTTGTATTAGCATGTCATATACTGTATGTTTCATTCCACTGGGTTGGGATGTTGATATTTGGAGGAAGTGTACTAAAAGGCTCTTAAGCCTATTATTTGCTAGCTCAGCTACAATTTACTGATTATGTGCTGCATTCGGTACCACTTGGAGTGTAGAGATGGGTGGGTGTTTTAAAGCCCACATGGAGTGCAGGGATGGATGAAGATGGTGTGTAGAGGCTAGTTGGGTAGTATTCTATTATTGATAAATGTATATCCGACATCACATCGTGATTTGAGCTTAGGCCCTAATGCATATCTCATTATCGAAATGAAATGGGCTAAGGCCAATTACTCTCGGCCGAAATGGGCTTGGCCTGCATTGTATTTGACTGCTTGTTGTGACTGACTGTTTACATGTGATTTGTGGGGATTACACACTGATTTTACGTAAACTCACCCCTTCCTGCTTTAACTGTATAGGTAATCCCCAGACTTAAAATGGATTGGTGGGTTGAGGACTCTATAGTGACAACTTGTCTGCTAAACGGGTTCTATTACATTTATGGTTTTTATTACTTATTTTAGGGAATTTGATGCAATCTAGGACTTTGTACTGTTTACTGTTATTTTGGAAGTTTAACTGCTTTCATGGATTTTTAACTACGAAACTCAACTAAAACTCAATTTCACTAGAAACTACGTTTTCCTAAACGCGAACGATTTTCATAAAATATCAAGGTTTTAAAAGCTTCCACTACAGAATATGTTTTAAACGAATCAAATTAACGAGAAAATAGTTTTGAGATTGATGAAACATAAATAATAGTTAATGAACAGAAATTGTTTTAACTTGATAAATTCAATTTCAAATTCCATTCCATGTGACATCGCCAGATTCGTCTGTAACGTCTAGGCCAGGTTTAGGGTGTTACATCAACCACAAAAACATGCACCAAAACTTACCATTCATCACAAGTTCAACACAAGCATACCATCAATAACTTTTATAGCCATGTATAAACCAAACACATCACTTAGCATATTATTTTCTCAACAATTAGGCCATTAAGCATACATGCCAAACTACCTCAACAATATAATATTTACATGACCATTTCCAACACATACATTTACATTTATATACTTGATCCCCAAAATGCTATCAAGGAACCAAAATAAAATATTGTATAACCAAATGACACCTTAGGTACATGCCATGACCAAAATTAAAACATCACCAACACGTGAGTCTGAGATTCCCACTGGATACTGAGTTGATGATCGAATAGAAAAGTACCTAGCCTGTGCACAAAAAATAATCTTGTATGCTGAGTACAACTTAGTGGTATTTCTATAATCGAACATTAGAACATAATATAAATCATATAATACAATGAACCAATGTAAACATGAAATTATAAGGGATTTTTCTATAGATTTTTACCACCTTTTGACTTGATAATTATATTAATCTTAAGTAATTGTTAATAAATTCAGTGGATTTTTCTTAAACGTTAATATGAGACATGAATGTACGAAGTATGCAAAATTATGCTTTATTACATGATTTTTGTGCATAAATCATATTATTTTCATGTTAATTATTAATATGTGGTTTTTTATTATGCAGTGGGTCCATGGAAGGTGACATTACCATAATGATGCATGGACAAGGACACATCCACCTTACTTGGATAGTAATACCATGCAAAATTGGGTCATAAGGATGCTAATTTACCAAGTTAAAGTGTGTTACAAAATGGACATTTCTGGTTAATTTTTGGATCATGAAACCGTCCAACAAGGGGGGATAAGCCCATTTTCGGCACAAGCATATGGCTACCAAAAACTCTAGTTTGAGTTATTTCATTGGAGGTCCATTGTAACATCCTAAAATTTGAGTTTTTATATGTTGCGTTATTTTGGTGCTCAGCTAGTTAAATTACCCAATATGTGTGTTTAAATAGGCCTGAGAAGGCTCGGGATTTATTTGGATTTGGTATAATTTTTGGTATTTAGTACCTTAATGAAATGGAACAAGTGACCTTAAAGCTTAAGGTAATTAAGTGGTAAAAAGTTAGCATAAATGAGCAAAGGATAAAGAGGAGATGGCGTCATATGTGTACCTTGGGGGAAGAGGTTCGAATCCCTTGGTGTACATGTGAGAATTTTATTTTTTTTGCTTTCCTTCCTCATAGTGTCGGCCAAGCATTGAACTTATGGTAAGTTGGACTTTTATTTTTTTTTTTATGGCAAGGTGGCTAATAGAAAAGGCAAGCTTAAACATAGGGAAAGGAATCAAATGGAAAAGGCATGTAAGGGGAACATAAGGCTTATAACAAGGGAGATGTTTTGGAAAGCTGGGTGGCTAAACTTTGACCATTTGGCCATGCACTTGGACGGTTTTAGGGGCTAGGGGGGATGGCCGAATTTTTGGTTAGCATTTGGTAAGATAGGTGCTAGTTTTGGTCATTTTTCATTTTGGCATTTTGGTGTATCAGTAGTTTTCCTCTCCAAAATCTTTCTGTCCAAATTATTCTCCCTAGTCGAATGTGTCTTGAGCAATAGGTAAAATTTGTGTTTTGTTTTGGCCATTTCATTTTGACCATTTCGGTATTATCTTTCATTCTCCCCAAAATCTTTTCCTCTTTGTGCCGAAACCATACAATCTTGAAGGGCATTTTTTCTTTTCATTTCTTTTCTTCTCTTGCCAAATGCACACTAGCCTCAAGACTTTTTCTTTATTCATCTTCCATTCTTGAAAGAAAACTCGAAACATAAACATCTTATTTTCTTCTTCTTTTCTTATTGCAAAAACTCTCAAACATCACTCCCTCTTTAATATTTCACCATGGCCGAATGTTATTGATCATCATCCTCTCGAATATTTTCACTATAGCTGAATCTTCCATCTTCCATTTAACCCTCTTTTTCATTCAAGTGGTCATCTTTGAACAATCAGTAAGAACACTCTTTTCAATTCTTTTATTTTTCCTCTATTGCCAAAATTCATACGTTAACTTGGGAGGGTCTTTTTGACCGAAATCATCATCTTTTCTCTTTCAAACAAAACCTTTCTTCTTGTAGAGGTATAGTGGAGTGTCAATTATTTCGACATTACTTAATCGACTCTAGCCATAGGAAGATTGTGTGAAAAAGGAAAATTCATCGTTCAAGGTAAGGATTTTTTTGAAGGGTTCTATATTACTTTTTATTTGTTAAAGATAGTGTTGATTAACTGATTTTATCATATGGACTCTATCACTCGATTTTCATCTTGTGAACGTAAGGATTTTGTGGTAAGCCAACTTCGCTCATAAGATCAATCGGTTATAATAACAAAATATTAGTTTGGACTAATATTTATTTGTTTAATGGAGGCAAACAAGATCGAATCAAAAGGAGTAGTGATTGGTGATCGAAAAAGGAGCAGATTTGCGATCCCTTCTAGATTCAAATGAAGGGCTATTTCGGCGATCCGGGATTTTCCATCGGGTTGTGGACCCTCATCCGGTGAAAATCAACTATTCGAGGTTGTTCGCAGTTCTGAGCCATTAGCTATTCAAGATTTTCCACCGGGTTGTGAACCGTCAAGCGGGAGAATCGACAAATAGTAGTCATTCACAATTCCGAGGGTAAAAATCCTAGACTATTTATCTTAGAGTAGATTTAATATAAGTGTTAATGATCTAATCGAGCGTTAAAATATTTTTAGGTGTTGACGATCAGGAAAGTGTAGTGCTTACCATAATCAGGTGTGTAATCTCACATCGTATCTTGGGCTGGATGACTATATCATATTAATCGCTTAATTAAATCACAAGTTAGTGAAACTGGGTAAAATGGCATATTTATCACTTTATTGGTAAAGACTATGAAATCGCTATTAAGACTGTGAAAATTTCAAAATTTGCCCTCAATGGGCCAAATGTGATATTTGAAATATGGGCCAAATGTTATATTTGAAATATGGGCCAAATGTTATATTTGAAATATGGGCCAAATGTGATATTTGATATATGGGCCAAGTGTGACATGAGCTATATGGGCCAAAATGTGATATGGGCCAGATTGTGAAAATTTTTATAATGGGTCGTATGTTTGTAATAATTATATGAATGGATTGTTGTAATTGAATATGCACATTATATACATGATTTGCATGGGTTGAGATAATTGACGAAGAGAAGTTCTGGTAGCTTTGCTACAAAATTCTGGTGGCTCTACCACAAATATGAAAAATGGGTATACCATGTAAACTCTGTAAATCTGGTGGCTTGTCCATAAATTGATATACGGCTAAATGCCTATTTTGGTGTGTTGGCGGGGTGGGTGACTAAAGCTCCCCACAGGTGTGCTGGTTGGTACGGGTGGTGTGTAGCGGATGGAAATTAGGTTTGGTTTGGGAATTGCATATCACATGCATATTATATATGATATTATTGTTATAATTGTAAATGGGCTTTTGCCCAATAAATACTTAATTTGACTTATGGCCCAGTGACAACGGTAAGTGGGTTACACACTGAGTTCTAAGTAACTCACCCCGTTTTCCTTACTCTTCTCAGGTAATGATCAGTGACGGAGGCTTGGGCCGTGGACGACTCAGTGAAGGTCATACTACGAATAATGGGTTATTTAAATTTTGGATTTCTTTTAAGTACTTTTTATCATTTTGCTATTTAAGATTAAGTTGCAATAAGGCCTCTGGATAAATTTTTAATGATGTTTTACTTTTGGATGGATTTTATAAATTGCTTGAATACTTTAAGTGGGATTTATCTAAAATTGAAATAAATGTTTTTCTCAAAAGAAAGGGTTACATTCTTAAATATTTTTACTAGGAAAATTTTTGTTAACAATGTTATAATAATTTTTCCAAAAATTATTTTAAACTCTTGTAAATCTTCTTAAAATATTAATTTAAATATTCCAAGCTTCATTTTATAAATATTTACGTCTCAAATTATTAGATTTAGCAATCAACCTTAGTTTTCAAAAAAAAAAAAAAAACTCCACGTCATAACGTTTTTTTTTAAATCTGATTTCTTTAAATCTTTAAAAGACTAAATGTATGTTCATTTCATGTGACATGTCAAATTTGGTCTTAATGCATAGACTGGGTTTGGGGTGTTACATCCCTACAGTTGAAATTTAATCAAAAATCACAACACAAACTATGCCTTTGAAATTGTCCACTCTATGCTAATCATAGTATGATTTTATGTTTGAAATAATCAACCAAACTACCTCTCTTTCCACAATTTGTGGCCTACCATGCCATAGAGAAGATGGAGGGATTTTAAAATATATTTTTAGCAAACTTAACCCTCACCTTAACCTATAAATACCACACTATTCATCCCTCATTCTTCATCCATTCATTCATAACACATCTCTCATTCTATATTCTTTTCTCTCATTCCATTTCACATTCTTTTTTCCCTACGCCTAGCCACTCCATTTTACCTTCCATTCTTTGGCCAACAAAAGCCTTAACAGGACCATATCTTGGTCGGCCACCTTACGGAACCCTTAGCAAAGGAGCAACGAGCGAATCAGAGAAACACCTTAGTCCAAAAGATCCGAAAGGCTGTTGAATTGAATTAGAGTCTACTATTTCCTCCTTTTTGTTTAATTTAAACATGTTTGCTAAGTGTTTATTGATCTTGTAATCAACAATGATAGCTTAATTTTGTTTAGCTAGGTTGTTTATGTTAATTTAATAATATTTGTTTGATTCATGTTTAAAGTGTTTGTGCCTCAATCAATCATGTTTTCAATTAAAATCAAGATGTATTTCACTTATACGTGATTGAATGCATTCAGATTAGCTAAGTGATCCTAACTAGACAATGGCTTGTGGACACATGATTGAAAAGTGCAATTCTCAATTTAGATCATTAAACTTGACTAAATTAGATGTTCATAATATCTTTTGTTAGCTCTATTATCTTGCATAGTTTTTAGGTTTATGTGATTAAATTGTTTCAAACTTAAATGTCCTTGTTACCTCGCATATATACTAAGAAACCCTTAGTTTAATATGATTAGTAAAATGCATGTTTCACTAAGTAAAAGATTTGAAAGAACTTAGTTTGGTTTCTAAACTCATAAAAGATCGAGTTGTCATGGAATGTTTTTCGAAAATCGTTAAGCATGATGAAAATGAATTAAGTTGATTAATGTAATTATCCTAGCCTATACATGTTATTAATTGTTTAAGTTGTGTTTCTATTGCTAAAATCATTTCATCCATTTATATAATTTTGCATAATTAGTTTAAAATTGCATTAGGGATCAATTTTGCATCTAGTTAAATTAATCTAGTTAAATCATCATCACTCAAATTATTGTGTTTTTATACCAAATTGTGAATTTATAATTTTGAAAATAATCGATTAACACACACAGTCCCTGCAGAGATGTTAACTCAATTGACTTATTACTTGAATGACTGTTTACACTTGCACAAAAATCTCGTTACAAGTTTTTGGTGTCGTTGCCGAGGATTGTTGCCTTAATCATTCTTTGTGAAATTACTTTTTCAATTTGAATTTTATTTAATTTCTAACTTTACTAATTTATTCTTTATTTTTTTTTGTGATTTATTTTTTCAGGTGTTTATGAGTGTAGATCGAATCATCGATTTATTACCAGTACACCCTAAAATCGAGCGAATATTTAGACAAAGAAGGTGCAAGAGATTTGCTCAAATACAAGACAAGATGGACCTTGTAAATCAAAATGATAGACAAGGTAATAGAGTCAATCATGTGCACAACTCAATCCTTATTGCTAGTGATAGGGATCATGCCATAAGACAACACGCTGTGCCACTCTTCAATGAATTAAATTCGGGATCAAAAGGTCATATACCAAGGCACCCCAATTTGGATTGAAACCAGTGATGTTTCAAACGCTCCAAAAGGTGGGCCAATTCAGTGGTATGCCCACAGAAGATCCAAATCCTCAACATCGATTATTTTTGGAGATGAGTGATTCGTTTAAGATAGCTGGAGTGACTAAAGATGCATTAAGGTTTAAGTTGTTTCCGTACTCGTTGTGAGATAGAACACGACCATGGTTGAATTCATTGCCACAAAGTTTAATAACTACATGGAAAGAATTAGCATAAAGGTTTTTGGTAAAGTATTTTCCACCGAGCAATAACACAAAGTTGCTAAATGAGATAATCACTTTCCAGCAATTGAATGATGAGTGTTTGTACGATGTGTGGGAAAGATTCAAAGAATTGCTTCATAAGTGTCCACATCACAGGATTCCTCATTGTATTCAACTGGAGACATTTTTTAACGGTCTCAATGCACATACAAGATTTATGGTAGATGCTTCTGGGAATGGTGTGATTTTGTCTAAGTCTTATAATGAGGCTTAAGAGATCATCGAAAGGATCGCTAGTAATAACTACCAATGGCCAAATAATTGAGTAGTTTTCGAAAGATGAGTAGCTAAAGTGCATGAAGTGAACACATTGACTTCACTCTCTACTCAAGTATCATCTATTTCGTTACGGTTAAAACAATTTACCACTAATGGTTTGAATAATTTTGTAGCTCAATCACCAAGTCAGTATGATGTTGTTTCTTGTGTGTATTATGGGGATGGTCATTCTTTCAAAAAATTTCCCTTCAAACCCCGAGTCTGTTTGTTATGTAAGGAATCGGTATAAAAAAGAAGAAGACAAGGATCCCAGTTCCACTTCTACAATCTATCATGGTAGAATCATCCGAACTTTTCCTAGAGTAGCCAAGGAAATGGACCGAATAATCATATGAAGCATAGACCCGATCAATCCCAATGGTGTAGTCAATAAGCTCCAAAACCACCTCAAGCTGAGCAATCAAATAGTTTGGAGGACTTGTTGAAGGCGTACATGTAGAAAAATGATACTTTGATCCAAAGTTAAGCAGCAACACTGAAACATTTAGAGAACCAGATGGGTCAGTTGGCTACTAAGCTTTGTAGTAGACTGCAAGGAGCCTTGCCAAGCGATATAAAAAATCCAAGGAGTTTGGGTAAGACACATTGGTAGCATCATTACGAAGTGGTAATATTTTGGAACCCAAAGAGGTCGTGATAAAATATGAGCCTACTAAAAAGGAGGAAAGTCAACTAATAATTGAAGTTCCTACACCAAAAAAATTAGATGCTGAAAAATTTGATGAGGTAAACCCTAAACTAGTGAATTATGAAAAGCCAACATCTTCTTTTCCATATTTACCTCCTTAGAAAAATTGTCCATTTTAACCTAAAGCTATATATCCTCAAAGACTTCAGTAGCATAAGCATAAGCAAGAGGTGCAATTTAAGAAGTTCTTGGATGTTCTAAAGCAACTTCACATCAACATACCACTAGTGGAGGCTTTAAAGCAAATGCCTAATTACGTGAATTTTATGAAGGATATTCTATCCAAGAATAAAAGGCTTAGTGAGTATGAGATTGTTTCTTTGACAAAGAAGTGCAGTGCATTCTTACATAACAAGCTACCTCCAAAATTGAAAGACCTTAGATGCTTTACAATACCCTGTAACATCAAAGAATATTACTGTGGCAAAGATTTGTGTGACCTTGGAGCAAGCGTCAACTTTATGTCCAAATCTATTTTCAAACTATTGGGAATAGGTGAAGTAAGGCCCACTATTGTGACACTTCAACTAGCAGATCGTTCATTAGCATATCCCAAGGGAAAGATAGAGGATGTTTTAAAGAGTTAATAAGTTTATTTTTCCTGCTGGGTTTATTGTGTTAAACTTTGAAGTAGATAAGGAAGTTCTGATCATCCTAGGGAGTCCATTCCTAGCCACAGGAAAAACGTTAATAGATGTGCGAAAAGGAGAACTCACAATAAGAGTTCAAGATGACCAAGTAACATTTCACTATCTAAAGGCCATGAAATTTCTTAATCCGATGGAGGAATGTTCAGTAATGGAGGAATTAGAAACCTTAGTTTCTATGGAATGTCGGAGCAATCTTGAAGAAGATCTGTTGGAGAACACTTTAGGGTCTAAAACATTGGAAGATGAAAAAGTTAATGAAAACATGGCTTTGATTGAAGCCAATCCGAGGAGTTATGCTCAACCACTATGGTTCGAGCCACTAGTGTTGAAAGTTTAAGAATTTACACAACCCAAGTTGTCAATTGAGGGACCGCCTAAGCTTGAACTAAAGATACTTTCGTCCCATTTAAAACACATTTATTTAGGTAACTATTCTACTTTCCCTATGATTGTTTCGGTAGAACTTACAGAACATCAAGAGGAGAAACTAATTGCTATTCTAATGAAATTTACGAAGGCAATTGGTTGGACCATAGCTGGAATTCGAGGTATAAGCCCTTCCTTCTATATGCATAAGATTATTTTAGAGAAAGGTGAGGGAGGTAATATAGATGGGAAAAGGAGACTTAATCCTATCATGAAAGAAGTATTACAGTAGGAAGTGATTAAATGGTTAGATGTGAGAATTATCATTCCCATCTTAGATCATTCTTGAGTAAGTTCTGTACAATATGCACCAAAGAAAAGTGGGATCACAACTATCGAGAATGAACGTAACGAGTTAATTTCGACTAAAACTGCCACGAGTTGGAAAATTTGTATTGACTATAAAATTTTGAACAAAACCACACGTAAGGATCATTTTATGTTGCCTTTTTATGGATCAAATCTTAGATCGAATAGTAGGTAACAAATTTTACTGCCTTTTAGATGGATATTCGAGATACAACCAAATAGTTGTAGCCTTGAAAGACCAACATAAAACTAATTTTACTTGCCCATATGATGCATTTGCTTTTAAGAGAATGCCTTTTGGCTTCTGTAATGCACCTGTCACATTTCAGTGATGTATGATGGCAATTTTCACTGATATGGTTGAAATATTTGTTGAGGTTTTCATGGATAATTTTTCTATCTTTGGTAACACTTATGATGTTTGTTTGAATAATTTGGCTATGGTACTAAAAAGATTCGAGAAGAGGAATCTTGTTCTTAACTGGGAGAAATGGCATTTTATGGTTAAAGAGGGAATTGTCTTAGGAAATAAAATTTTCATAAACAGAATTGAAGTGGATAAAGAAATTGTGCATGTAATTGAAAGATAACCACCTTTAGTTAGTGTGAGAGGAGTTAGAAGTTTCTTAGGCCATGCTAATTTTTATCATAGGTTTATCAAAGATTTTTCAAAAAAATTTAAACCTTTGTGTATGCTTTTAGAAAACAACTATTGTTTTTTGTTTTCACAAAGTGTGTTTAGAAGCTTTTGATGAATTAAAAATCTAGTTAACCTCAGCCCCAATAATTGTTATACCTTATTGGAACTCACCTTTTGAGTTGATTTGTGATGTAAGCGATTTCGCTATTGGAGTTGTGATGTATCAAACAAGAAACAAAGTGTTTCATCCTATCTACTATGCAAGCAAAACTTTGATAGGAGCCCAGCTCAATTATACAGTAACTAAAAAAGAACTCTTTGTTGTAGGTTATGTTTTTAACAAGTTCCATTCATATCTTATAGGTACCAAAATTACAGTGTTTACTAATCATGCGACAATTAAGTATTTAGTCACAAAGAAAGATGCCAAATCGAGGCTAATTCATTGGATGTAACAACCGGGATTTAGGGGTCTTGCATTTTAAGTCATATTTATGTGCTAGTATGCTCTGTATGTTGTTTGAGTGTGTTTGGGGGCATCGAGAAACCTTGGGGGTTAGGTAGAAGCCTTAGTAAAATTTTGGGTTCCAAGCTTTTAAGGAAGAGCTAGTGGCGTTAGGCCTTAAGAGGTTTTTGGGGGTTTTATGGCACAAAGAAAGGAGGTGGTAGAGTGGCAAGGGAGGCTACCTAGGGTGCTTGGAGTTTGCGTCACAAGTGGTCCAAGGGGGGAGAGGTTCGAATCACGCCAGCTGCAAGGGAGCTTTGTTTTTTTATTTGGTGTTTGCGTCTAAAGGGGAGGTGTTGGGAACGGCATGGGCACTTGGAAGGTGGAAGTGGACTTGGTAAAGTTTTTTTGAATAGGTGGTGGAGAGTCAATTGAGGGGTTTGAATGAGTCAAACTCATTTGAATGAGTGTGGTAGAGGGAATTTAGGAGAAAAACGTGGAGGGTGTTGGCTAGTTGAATGATAGCCGAATTCTTGAAGGGTTGAGAGGGGGAGCATCCGATTTTGAGCCTAAGAAGGGGGTGCCAAATTTTGGTAGCCATTTGGGAGCATTCACCTTATTTTCTTTGCATTTCACCAAAGCTGAATTCTCTACCACTTTTTCTTCTTTTCTTTCTTCGGACAACCCTCTTTTCTCCTATTTTTCTCCCAAGGTCGAATCTTTCTCTTCATTTATCACCATTGCAGAAACACCATAAACCATAACCCTTTTCCTTATTTTCATCAAGTACTTCATTTTCAAAAGTCGAACAACTCATCTCTCCTTTCTTTGTTGTAGCCGAATAATCTTCTCCCATCTACTGAGCTATAGCCAAACCTTCTAGTCATCCGCACCTCAAGGATGCCGTCTCTCTTAGTTGCTAAGTTCCAATCGGTTAGTGGTGGTAAGGGGCTCTCTTCTTCTTTAATCTTTCTTTTTATTTCTTTGGTTGTCGAAACCAAAAGTTAACCCTGTTTCTTGTTTGGCCAAATCTATGGAGGGCTAGGTTTTGGGACTTTTGCTTTTAGCCAATGTTAAGGGTGCTAGGGTTTTCTCGGGATTTGTTTAAAGGTATGGAGAGTGTGGTATTCGGCCAAAGGCCATCTATGTTAGGCAGTAATCATTAGGCAGAAGGCCATTACATGTGTTCATTTGGTGTTAGAACTGAATCTAATATGGCTTATGTAGGGATTTGGGCAGACTTGTAGGTTTAAGCGATAGCTCCGGGAATTGGTCGATTTCGGTAAGGAAGATTCCACTCTAGTATTCGTTAAACCTTGCTAATCATTTTGATTTAACGTGTGTTAACCTGAGTATTCTGATTAAGTTGTTATTCGATGGAACCCAATACCAGCCAAGTGGAGAAAGGGGTCGGACATATAGTCCCTACCCCTAAGTTCAAGAAATGGTCAGTTTCAGTGGTTCGGGATTGGCCTCCAGGCTGTGGGGGAACATCCGACATTGAGAAGCAGATCACTGTGATCTCTTCGAGCGAAGATGTTAGGGAGGTCGATAGTTTAGTCCTTCAGGTTCTCAGGTGTTTAATTAACACAATATTTACGTATTTACTTTAATTATAATATGAATTATGTGTAATAGCCAAAATAGTGGCTGTGGTGACGCTACTACCCATAATGGGGTAATCCAGTACCAGGTTAGTAACTTTCTGATACCTAAATTTTTGATGGATATATGTATATAAATGTGGAATTGTGGTAAGCATGTTATGTATGCATGATTGAAAGGTTCATAATGTTTATATTGTCATTTCACCATAATATGTACTGTATGTGCATGGGATCGGGATATGTTTAAAGAAGGAAAGGGTGTACATTTATGACGTGGTTGATGTTAGCCTTGAGCTACATCGTGGTTTGATGTTGGCTTCATGCCTCATCATGGATTGGTGATGACCTTGAGTCACACTGTGGATAATTGTGATTTAATCACGTGGATCAGTGGCTGGACCACTAAATGAACTTTGAGCAGCATGACTGCCAAAGAGGTGTGTAGCGGATGGAGGGTCGATTTAATAATCCCCTAGTGTATGGTGGCAGGATACGGGGGTGTGTAGCGGTTGGATACTAGGTTGGGGTGGGTTAACATGTTGCATCTTTATGTGTGGTATGTGGATTAGTGTGGTTGTGGGCCAGGCCTATTTGTGGAAACATGTGGAATAATTACACACTGAGTCGGTTTGACTCACTCTATTTTCCTAAAACAATGCAGGTGATACATGATTCTTGGACCGGGCTGGAGGGGACTCGAGGTGGTCATGCAGAAGCTGCTTTTATTTCTTTAAGTTTATGTTTTAAATTTTCAAGTACTTTTTGGAATAGATTTTATTGTAATAAGGCCACTTCAATTGTTTTGGGATTTTATTTATGATTTTAAGTTAGAGTTACTATTAAAATATTAACTAAAAATATCTATAAAACTTTTATGACTCAAACATCGAAATAAAGCTTTCATGTCTGGATTTCTCATAAACAACTCGTTTCCAACGGAACTTTTGTTTCCAAATACCGACTTAAATGTATTTAAGACATTTGTTTTAAAACCCCTAAGTTGTTTTTACTTCCAAATTAAATTCTTCCTTTTTAGCAACTACTCCAGCGACATTCCGGATTGGGCCGTGGTGTTTTGGGCTAGGTTTGGGGTGTTACATTGGATACTTTTACTCCAAGAATTTGACCTTGAGATCTAAGATAGAAAGGGTGTCTGTCGAGGCTGGAACAAAATGAGGTAACTTTTTCACTTGTTCCAATTAATGAGAATTTTCCTAATGAGCATATACTTGAGGTAAGTTGAATTTAAGAAACACATTGGTTTGCTAATTTTTCCAATTATTTAGCATGTGGAATAATTCCTCAAGAAATAACATACTAACAAAGGAAGAAATTCCTTCATGATGGTCGGTATTATTTTGGGAGGATCGATTTTTGTTTAAATAATGTGCAGATAAAATAATCAAGAAGTGCATAGCTGGAAGTGAAATTGACAAGATTTTGTACCACTTCCACTCATCTCCAAGTGAGGGAAACTTTGGTGGTTCTCGTACTGTAGCGTAGATTTTACAAGTAGGATTCTTTTGGCATACAATGTTTAAGGATACGTATGCATATGTGAAAAACTATGATTGTAACACCCCTAACATGTATTCGGCACTGAAATATGGTTAATGAGCTTTAACATTAAAACATACATTTCATACAACATTGAAAAAATAATCTAAATACATTCAATCACATACATAATGTCCTTATTTGAGCCCTCGAGGCCCTACAAATACCTTAGAAACAATTTGGGACCAAATTAGAAACAATTAGAAAGTTCAAGAAAAAGTTAGAAAAATTAGACTACTGTGGTCACACAGTAGTGTGGCTAAATTTGTATGTGTAACATCCTGAAATTAGGCCTAGTAGGATTGAGCCCAATGGGCCTGAGGTGTAGTAGCGTTTAAAATTTTTTAGAGAATAGGAGATCGACTTAAGTGCAAGTTGAACCTTTTAGATAAGTGATTTTGGAAGGTTAGGGGGCTTCTATGAAATCCTGGGATCAAATATTAGCTTTGGGGAAATTTTGGTTTTAGGTGAAAAAAAAAACCCTGGAGGTTGGCGGGTAGGCCTTAAGAATAAAATATGGAGAAAAGTGACACAAGTGGAGTGTGTGGTGTAGTGGCAAAGTGACACCACTTAAGGGCAAGGGAATGACGCCACAAGAAGGAAGGAGGTCCAAGGTTCTAGTTGTAGCGTTTGCATTCCTTTTAGATTATTTTTATTAACTGAATTTAGACCTTGGCCATAGGGTTATATTTAGTTGCGCACGGTTTAAGACACAAGGAGCTATTTGGTAAAGTGGCTAGCGGCGTGGATTATGCTACAGGGAGAGTCTGGTTGAATCTCATGAGAAGCAAGGAGTATTTATTTTGCAGATTGACGGTAAGAGTTTCATTGAATTTAAACTCTCTTGACGGAGGGATCCCACATCGGAAAGATACAAAGAAGGAAGGTGAAGAGCTAGCTATATAAAGAGCATTCCGGGAGGAGAGTTAGGAGACCTTGGTGGGCGTTTGAGCGCAGGAGTGGTCGCAGACGCAGTTTAACACCGAGTCCTATCGGTGTGTAACTCTCTACTCTAGTTGTAGGCGGCAAATGCCAAAGTGTCGGTCACGGCAATAGTAGCCACACGAGCGTGCGGCGCGCGTGTGGGGCTTCACGCGATAGTTGAGGCCATCGATAGTATTCTTGTGGGTTGGAAATTGCTTGGCGCGATGGGTCGAAGTGGGCCCAATGGGCCCGTGGGCCCAATTGGAATAAATTGTATGATGATATAGTATATAGTGAACTATACTAGGTGGAACTTATATACGTGGATAGATTTGTGTTAGGTGGGCCACACGGCGTGTGGGCAGAATGGGCGAAATCGGGTTTTAGGCCCAACACCAAAGAAAGACCAAAATGGTAGTTGAGTCGCTCAAGTCGACCTTTGCACCTTTAGAAAGGCCATTCGGTACAAAATTACGAAAATACCCTTGGTGGGTAAATTACAAAATACCTAGGTAGGTAAATTACAAAAATACCCTTTGGTTTAAATGGTTTTGGCCGAATGGTTTAAGTGTTAATCCCTTGTTGGCCGATTGTAGGATCAGGGTTGTCGAGGTGATCAAGGGGCGTAGACCGATTCTTAGGATTAAAACCTTCGCTATTTCAGGTGTGTAAGCTAACACACTGATTTCTTAGTAATAAGTTAATAACCTGTGTTGTAACAAGTGAAACAGTGATGATTGTCTTGATACCCGATAGGGTATGATCACGGATTCGGGTAAGTCCGTAGCATTGCGAGTTCTATTGTTGATACATCTAATATTATGATCCATGATATATGTGCTATAAGATGCAATATTGGGCATGTTGGCATGAATTACATGATTTGCATAATGTACATGAGTCAGTATGACATGTATGGGTAATATGAGAGGAGGGGGAGTATGATATCCGTGTCTTTGGGACACTGTGTCTTTGGGACACCAGAGGTTTGGCACCTCCAGTGGTTTGGTACCACGGTGATATTCGTGACTTTGGGTCACGGAGGTTTGGCACCTCGGCGTCTCGCCCCGGTGGCTTAGTACCACGATGGGTTGGCCCCACGATTGATTATACGGATTGGCGCCGGTGATTTGGTATCACACGATGGGTTGGCCCATCATCGAATTTATGACTACGGTCACCAGTGATTTGGTATCACATTGTGTCTTTGGGACACCAGAGGTTTGGCACCTCATTGCGACTCGTCCCTGTGGTTTGACACCACCGTGGGTTGGCCCCACTTATGAGATATGGGATTGTCGCTAGTGATTTGGTATCACACGATGGGTTGGCCCCATCATTGGATTATTTGTGACTTCGGGTCACCAGTGGTTTGGTACCACAGTATGGATATCGTGACTTTGGGTCACCAGTGGTTTGGCACCACCAGTGGTTTGGTACCACACGGGGTAGAAAAGGTGATATGGTTGGCTAGGATCGGGTGCATTACTTGCATTATTTTGTTATGATATGTGTGTTGGCATGTTATACCGGGAGAGGGATTTATACACTGAGTCTCGCGACTCACTCTCTCCTTGACTTTTTAGGTGACACTTAGCGCGGACATGGAGCCGGGATGGACTCGAGGTGCTCATGCCATGCTTAATAAAGGATTTGCTCAGACTTTATAAAATTTGGTACATTAGTTATTTATTTCTATGTGGTTTTATTTGGGTTTTGTTATGTAATAAGGCCTTGGTATTTTATTTGGTTTTAGCTTTTAAATTGGTTATTGCTTATTATTAAATGTTTAATACGGATTTTCCTAAAATGTTAATAAAATGTTTCTTACTCAAAATTACTTCAACTTAATTTTCACAACAAATACAATTTTTACAAACTAATAACAACTTTGTAACATGGGCATTAAATGAATCAGGTTTTATATACAAACCACGAAACGTGGAGTTTCAAAAAAAAATACGAACTTTTTAACGAACGTACAATTTGTAAACATTCCTTTCATGTGACATGCCATATCCGGCCGTAACGTTTAGGCCGGGTTTGGGGTGTTACAATTGTGGTATCAGAGCCAGGTTTCAAAAACTTTGCTGTAGGTTATGGGGTTAAAAAAAGTTTGTTTGAAAATACATGTTGTTTGGAAGTATGGCACCTTGAGTCTCCGGCATCCAAATCCGTAAGTTCCCTTATTTTATGTTTGTTAAGACAATGTTATGGCTGTATTTTTGGTATTTATTTTGTGTGTGCTGGTTTGGATATAGAAATTGTATGTATAAATATCGATTTACTTTTTTGTTTAGATATCTAGTTGTGAGAAAGAAGTTTCGAGATTTGGTTTATTAGTGTTATTAGATCAGAGTATGCAGCGTGAGCGTAGTGTGGTAGGTTAGGACGTGTGACTATTAGTTAGTTGGAAATTTCGAGGACGAAATTTCTTTAAGGAGGGTAGATTTGTAACATCCTGAAATTAGGCCTAGTAGGATTGAGCCCAATGGGCCTTAGGCGTAGTAGCGTTTAAAATTTTTTAGAGAATAGGAGATCGACTTAAGTGCAAGTTGAACCTTTTAGATAAGTGATTTTGGAAGGTTAGGGGGCTTCTATGAAATCCCGGGGTCAAATATTAGCTTTGGGGAAATTTTGGTTTTAGGTGAAAAAAAAAAACCCTGGAGGTTGGCGGGTAAGCCTTAAGAATAAAATATGGAGAAAAGTGACACAAGTGGAGTGTGTGGTGTAGTGGCAAAGTGACACCACTTAAGGGCAAGGGAATGACGCCACAAGAAGGAAGGAGGTCCAAGGTTCTAGTTGTAGCGTTTGCATTCCTTTTAGATTATTTTTATTAACTGAATTTAGACCTTGGCCATAGGGTTATATTTAGTTGCATGGTTTAAGACACAAGGAGCTATTTGGTAAAGTGGCTAGCGGCGTGGATTATGCTACTGAGAGAGTCAGGTTCGAATCTCATGAGAAGCAAGGAGTATTTATTTTGCAGATTGACTGTAAGAGTTTCATTGAATTTAAACTCTCTTGTGGAGGGATCCCACATCGGAAAGATACAAAGAAGGAAGGTGAAGAGCTAGCTATATAAAGAGCATTCCGGGAGGAGAGTTAGGAGACCTTGGTGGGCGTTTGGGCACGAGGAGTGGTCGCAAGACGGTTTAACACGAGTCCTATCGGTGTGTAACTCTCTACTCTAGTTGTAGGCGGCAAATGCCAAAGTGTCAGTCCACGGCAATAGTAACCACGGCGTGCGGCCGCGTGTGGGGCTTCACGCGATAGTTGAGGCCATCAGAGTATTCTTGTGGGTTGAAAGTGCTTGGGCGCGATGGGCAAGTGGGCCCAATGGGCCCGTGGGCCCAATTGGAATAAATTGTATGATGATATAGTATATAGTGAACTAGACTAGGTGGAACTTATATACGTGGATAGATTTGTGTTAGGTGGGCCACAGGCGTGTGGGCGCGAATGGCCGAAATCGGGTTTTAGGCCCAACATCGATAAAGACCAAAAATGGTAGATGAGTCGCTCAAGTCGACACTGCACCTTTAGAAAGGCCATTCCAGGTACAAAATTACGAAAATACCCTTGGTGGGTAAATTACAAAAATACCCTAGGTAGGTAAATTACAAAAATACCCTTTGGTTTAAATGGTTTTGGCCGAATGGTTTAAGTGTTAATCCCTTGTTGGCCGATTGTAGGATCAGGGTTGTCGAGGTGATCAAGGGACGTAGACCGATTCTTAGGATTAAAACCTTCGCTATTTCAGGTGTGTAAGCTAACACACTGATTTCTTAGTAATAAGTTAATAACCTGTGTTGTAACAAGTGAAACAGTGATGATTGTCTTGATACCCGATAGGGTATGATCACGGATTCGGGTAAGTCCGTAGCATTGCGAGTTCTATTGTTGATACATCTAATATTATGATCCATGATATATGTGCTATAAGATGCAATATTGGGCATGTTGGCATGAATTACATGATTTGCATAATGTACATGAGTCAGTATGACATGTATGGGTAATATGAGAGGAGGGGGAGTATGATATCCGTGTCTTTGGGACTTTGTGTCTTTGGGACACCGAGGTTTGGCACCTCCGGTGGTTTGGTACCACGGTGATATTCGTGACTTTGGGTCACGGAGGTTTGGCACCTCGGCGTCGTCGTCCGTGGCTTAGTACCACGATGGGTTGGCCCCTGATTGATTATCTGGGATTGACGCCGGTGATTTGGTATCACACGATGGGTTGGCCCGTCATCGAATTTGTGACTACGGTCACCAGTGATTTGGTATCACATTGTGTCTTTGGGACACCGAGGTTTGGCACCTCATTGCGACTCGTCCACGTGGTTTGACACCACCGTGGGTTGGCCCCACTTATGAGATACGGGATTGTCGCTAGTGATTTGGTATCACACGATGGGTTGGCCCCATCATTGGATTATTGTGACTTGGTCACCGGTGGTTTGGTACCACAGTATGGATATCGTGACTTTGGGTCACGGTGGTTTAGCACCACCGGTGGTTTGGTACCACACGGGTAGAAAAGGTGATATGGTTGGCTAGGATCGGGTGCATTACTTGCATTATTTTGTTATGATATGTGTGTTGGCATGTTATACCGGGAGAGGGATTTATACACTGAGTCTCGCGACTCACTCTCTCCTTTGACTTTTTCAGGTGACACTTAGACGCGGTCATGGAGCCAGGATGGACTCGAGGTGCTCATGCCATGCTTAATAAAGGATTTGCTCAGACTTTATAAAATTTGGTACATTAGTTATTTATTTCTATGTGGTTTTATTTGGGTTTTTGTTATGTAATAAGGCCTTGGTATTTTATTTGGTTTTAGCTTTTAAATTGGTTATTGCTTATTATTAAATGTTTAATGCGGGATTTTCCTAAAATGTTAATAAAATGTTTCTTACTCAAAATTACTTCAACTTAATTTTCACAACAAATACAATTTTTACAAACTAATAACAACTTTGTAACATGGGCATTAAATGAATCAGGTTTTATATACAAACCACGAAACGTGGAGTTTCAAAAAAAAAATACGAACTTTTTAACGAACGTACAATTTGTAAACATTCCTTTCATGTGACATGCCATATCCGGTCGTAACGTTTAGGCCGGGTTTGGGGTGTTACAGTATGTGTCACATAGTTGAGACACATGGTCATGTTTCAGGCCATGTAACAACCGAAATAGGGACACACGACCATGTTCCATCCCATGTCCTTACCCGTGTAACACTGAGTTGGGTTACACGACCAAATATCTTTGTGTGCGGTAGTGTAACTCTCGAAATAGCCACACACACCCATGTTCTAGGCCATGTAATAGCCTGACTTGCATGCATTAAAACCTATAGAGGACACACGGTAGGTCGCAGCTGTGGTGTGTAACACACTAATTTGAGTCACATGCCCGTGTCTCAGGCTGTGTGGACATGAATTTAGCCAAAATCAAGTCATTTCCATCACCAATTTAAGCAACCATCTAAAGGACTTTAAAACACTTAATCAAAGCATAAAAACATGAACAAAACCAACATTAAATGACCAATTCAATAGTCTAAAATTATTCAACCAATATGCCATACAAGGCACCTCAAATGCAAACATACAAACTTACCAAATCATGCATATTTTTTGTCACATTTCCACTATCAAACATAACTCACTTTTACTAAGTCATACCTCAAATAAGACCATTAACAAATTAGCATAACTTACCATTTGAGCCATACCATTCATGCATCACAAGAACCAAAATGACACAATTCAACCAATATCAAATGGTACTAAAACAACTTATACATGCCAAAATCATCAACAAGATACCAAAACAAATTCATCTATACATGCCATTATACCTTGGTCAAAACATTAAAAACTACCGAAATTTATGCTGGATAGTGTGATAGATCTTCGACGAGCTTCCAAACCAATTGAGCTTTCGATTATCTATTAAACATAGGAAAGAAAACTACGTAAGCACATAATGCTTAGTAAGTTCGTAAAAAATGAAACATAACTTACCATTTCATCTAAATAACATAAGTATGAGCATAACGTAATCCAACCATAAGCTTGGCACAAGCCTAAGCACCATCACCAGCACAAGTTAGACCATTCAAACATAATTCACTTGAATTAAACATAAGGTAAGTCATTTGTATATGAACATACTTCATTTGAATTCATCATTTCCTTTCCATGAATACATAACGTAGTTCATTTGAACACTTACTATTCCTTTCCTTTTCATGCCCGTTGAGCCATTTAGAATAACTTCTAATACTTGGGAAAGCTCACATGAAGTGTGCTTAAACATATAATCATAACCTTTCTTTTCCATCGTTGCTCACATGAGTTTTGAAATGGGCTTGCTCACACGAGTTGTGGGTCGAAATGTAAGCTATAGGATGCTTCTTATATGAGTTATGGAGTACCTGCAACAAATGCAGGACCTCAGCCATTGGTAGGACATTGAAGACCAGCACCCAAAACATGAAACCTACAATAGCCCAATTTTGACCCTAATCGGATAGTGGTTTCGAGACCACAAATTCGAGTACAAAAAAATTTTAATATTACTTTATATGTTAATTATGTGTGAATTTACTTGTGTTAAATTTTCGTGTTTTAATTTCGTTGTTTGGGTGTTCGATCAAGTAAAAGGACTTAATCGCGTAAAATGTGAAAGTGGCTAATTAATGTGTAAATGCTAAATTGCTAATGTCTTTATAATATAAAGTCTTTACTAGGAAATTATACCACTATTAAGGTTAGTGGATGGCAATGGACAAGAATAAACATATTATATATATGTTTTATATATTAATTAAAAGGTTAATTTAGTAATTAAGTTAATAATATCATTATAATAAAACAAAACAAATTAAAAAGACATTCTCATATTTCTCAATTAGCCCAATGTGAAAGAAAAGAAAAAAAAATAGAACAAGCTAGGGTATTCAGCCATTGTCAAGTTTGATTAAGGTATGAAACTAGTTTGGTTTTTGTAATCGTTGCTTGGAATACTACAAGGACCACAAAGTTCAATAACTACATGGAAAGAATTAGCATAAAGGTTTTTGGTAAAGTATTTTCCACCGAGCAATAATACAAAGTTGCTAAATGAGATAATCACTTTCCAGCAATTGGATGATAAGTGTTTGGACGAGGTGTTGGAAAGATTCAAAGAATTGCTTCATAAGTGTCCACATCACAGGATTCCTCATTGTATCCAACTAGAGACATTTTTTAACGGTCTCAATGCACATACAAGATTTATGGTAGATGCTTTTGGGAATGGTGTGATTTTGTCTAAGTCTTACAACGAGGCTTAAGAGATCATCGAAAGGATCGCTAGCAATAATTACCAATGGCCAAAAAATTGAGTAGTTTTCGAAAGAAGAGTAGCTAAAGTGCATGAAATGAACGCATTGACTTCACTCTCTACTCAAGTATCATCTATTTCCTTAATGTTAAAACAATTTACCACTAATGGTTTGAATAATTTTGTAGCTCAATCACCAAGTCAGTATGATGTTTTTTCTTGTGTGTATTGTGGGGATAGTTATTCTTTCAAAAATTTCCCTTCAAACCCCGAGTCTATTTGTTATGCAAGGGATCGGTATAAAAAAGAAGTAGACAAGGATCCCAGTTCCACTTCTACAATCTATCATGGTAGAATCATCCAAACTTTTCTTAGAGTAGCCAAGGAAATGGACCGAATAATCATATGAAGCATAGACCTGATCAATCCCAATGGTGTAGTCAATAAGCTCCAAAACCACCTCAAGCTGAGCAATCAAATAGTTTGGAGGACTTGTTGAAGGCGTACATGTAGAAAAATGATGCTTTGATCCAAAGTTAAGCAGCAACACTGAAAAATTTAGAGAACCAGATGGGTCAGTTGGCTACTAAGCTTTGTAGTAGACTGCAAGGAGCCTTGCCAAATGATATAAAAAATCCAAGGAGTTTGGGTAAGACACATTGCAAGGTAGCAGCATTACGAAGTGGTAAGATTTTGGAACCCAAAGAGGTCGTGATAAAATATGAGCCTACTAAAAAGGAGGAAAGTCAACCAATAATTGAAGTTCCTACACCAAAAAAATTAGATGCTGAAAAATTTGATGAGGTGAACCCTAAACTAGTGAATTATGAAAAGCTAACACCTTCTTTTGCATATTTACCTCCTTAGAAAAATTGTCCATTTCAACCTAAAGCTATATATCCTCAAAGACTTCAGTAGCATAAGCATAAGCAAGAGGTGCAATTCAAGAAGTTCTTGGATGTTCTAAAGCAACTTCACATCAACATACCACTAGTGGAGGCTTTAAAGGAAATGCCTAATTACATGAATTTTATAAAGGATATTCTATCCAAGAATAAAAGGCTTAGTGAGTATGAGATTGTTTCTTTGACAAAGAAGTGCAGTGCATTCTTACATAACAAGCTACCTCAAAATTGAAAGACCTTAGAAGCTTTACAATACCCTGTAACATCGAAGAATATTACTGTGGTAAAGATTTGTGTGACCTTGGAGCATGCGTCAACTTTATGCCCAAATCTATTTTCAAATTATTAGGAATAGGTGAAGTAAGACCCACTATTGTGACACTTCAACTAGCAGATCGTTCATTAGCATATCCCAAGAGAAAGATAGAGGATGTTTTAAAGAGTTAATAAGTTTATTTTTCCTGCTGGCTTTATTGTGTTAGACTTTGAAGTAGATAAGGAAGTTCCGATCATCCTAGGGAGACCTTTCCTAGCCACAAGAAAAATGTTAATAGATGTATGAAAAGGAGAACTCACAATAAGAGTTCAAGATAAACAAGTAACATTTAACTATCTAAAGGCCATGAAATTTCTTGATCCGATGGGGGAATGTTCAGTAATGGAGGAATTAGAAACCTTAGTTTCTATGGAATGGGGGAGCAATCTTGAAGAAGATCTGTTGGAGAACACTTTAGGGTCTAAAACATTGGAAGATGAAAAAGTTAATGAAAACATGGCTTTGATTGAAGCCAATCTGAGGAGTTATGCTCAACCACGGTGGTTCGAACCACTAGTGTTGTAAGATCAAGAATTTACATAACCCAAGTTGTCAATCGAGGGACCTCCTAAGCTTGAACTAAAGATACTTCAATTCCATTTAAAACACATTTATTTAGGTAACTATTCTACTTTCCCTATGATTGTTTCAGTAGAACTTACAGAACATCAAGAGGATCAACTAATTGCTATTCTAATGAAATTGACAAAGGCAATTGGTTGGACCATAGCTGGAATTCGAGGTATAAGCCATTCCTTCTATATGCATAAGATTATTTTAGAGAAAGGTGATGGAGGTAGAATCGATGGGAAAAGGACACTTAATCCTATCATGAAAGAAGTATTACAGTAGGAAGTGATTAAATGGTTAGATGTGAGAATTATCATTCCCATCTTAGATCATTCTTGAGTAAATTCTATATAATATGCACCAAAGAAAGGTGAAATCACAACTATCGAGAATGAACGTAACGAGTTAATTTCGACTAAAACTGCCACGAGTTGGAAAATCTATATTGACTACAAAATTTTGAGCAAAACCACACATAAAGATCATTTTATGTTTCCTTTTCATGGATCAAATCTTAGATCGAATAGCAGGTAACAAATTTTACTGCCTTTTAAATGGATATTCGGGATACAACCAAATAGTTGTAGCCTTGAAAGACCAACATAAAACTAAATTTACTTGCCCATATGATGCATTTGCTTTTAAGAGAATGCCTTTTGGCTTATGTAATGCACCCGTCACATTTCAGTGATGTATGATGGCAATTTCACTAATATGGTTGAAATATTTGTTGAGGTTTTCGTGGATAATTTTTCTATCTTTGGTAACACTTATGATGTTTGTTTGACTAATTTGGCTAAGGTACTAAAAAGATTCGAGAAGAGGAATCTTGTCCTTAACTAGGAGAAATGGCATTTTATGGTTAAAGAGGGAATTGTCTTAGGACATAAAATTTCCATAAACAGAATTGAAGTGGATAAAGAAATTGTGCATGTAATTGAAAGATAACCACCTTTAGTTAGTGTGAAAGGAGTTAGAAGTTTATTAGGCCATGCTGATTTTTATCATAGGTTTATCAAAGATTTTTCAAAAAAATTTAAACCTTTGTGTATGCTTTTAGAAAACAACTATTGTTTTTTGTTTTAACAAAGCATGTTTAGAAGCTTTTGAGGAATTAAAAATCTAGTTAACCTCAGCCCCAATAATTGTTATACCTTATTGGAACTCACCTTTTGAGTTGATGTGTGATGTAAGCAATTTCGCTGTTGGAGTTGTGATGTATCAAACAAGAAACAAAGTGTTTCATCCCATCTACTATGCAAGCAAAACTTTGATAGGAGCCCAGCTCAATTATACAGTAACTAAAAAAGAACTCTTTGTTGTAGGTTTTGTTTTTAACAAGTTCCATTCATATCTTATAGGTTCCAAAGTTACAGTGTTTACTAATCATGCGACCATTAAGTATTTACTCACAAAGAAAGATGCCAAATCGAGGCTAATTCATTGGATGTAACATCCGAGATTTAAGGGTCTTGCATTTTAAGTCATATTTATGTGCTAGTATGCTCTGTATGTTGTTTGAGTGCGTTTGGGGGCTTCGGTAAACCTTGGGGGTTAGGTAGAAGCCTTAGTAAAATTTTGGGTTCCAAGCTTTTAAGGGAGAGCTAGTGGCGTTAGGCCTTAAGAGGTTTATGGGGGGTTTATGGCACAAAGAAAGGAGGTGGTGGAGTGGCAAGGGACACTACCTAGGGTGCTTGGAGTTTCCATCACAAGGGGTCCAAGGGGGGAAAGGTTCGAATCACGCCAGCTGCAAGGGAGTTTTGTTTTTTTATTTGGTGTTTGCGTCTAAAGAGGAGGTGTTGGGGACGGCATGGGCACTTGGAAGGTGGAAGTGGACTTGGTCAAGTTTTTTCGAATAGGTGGTGGAGAGTCAATTGAGGGGTTTGAATGAGTCAAACTCATTTGAATGAGTGTGGTAGAGGGAATTTAGGAGAAAAACGTGGAGGGTGTTGGCTAGTTGAATGATAGCCGAATTCTTGAAGGGTTGAGAGGGGGAGCATTCAGTTTTGAGCCTAAGAAGGGGGTGCCGAATTTTGGTAGCCATTTGGGAGAATTCACCTTATTTTCTTTGCATTTCACCAAAGTTGAATTCTCTACCACTTTTTCTTATTTTCTTTCTTCCGACAACCCTCTTTTCTCCTCCTTTTCTCCCAAGGCCGAATCTTTCTATTCATTTATCACCATTACCGAAACACCATAAACCATAACCCTTTTCCTTATTCTCATCAAGTACTTTATTTTCAAAAGCTGAACAACTCATCTCTCCTTTCTTTTTTGTAGCCGAATAATCTTCTCCCATCTGTTGAGCTATAGCCGAACCTTCTAGTCACCTCAGGAGTACCGTCTCTCTTAGTTGCTAAGTTCCAATCGGTTAGTGGTGGTAAGGGGCTCTCTTCTTCTTTAATCTTTCTTTTTATTTCTTTGGTTGCCGAAACCAAAAGTTAACCCTGTTTCTTGTTTGGCCGAATCTATGGAGGGCTAGATTTTGGGACTTCTACTTTTAGCCAACGTTAAGGGTACTAGGGATCTCTTGGGATTTGGAGGGTGTGGTATTTGGCCAAAGGCCATCTGTGTTAGGCAGTAATCGTTAGGCCGAAGGCCATTTCATGTGTTCATTTGGTGTTAGAGGCGAATCTAACATGGCTTATGTAGGGATTTCGGCAGACTTGTAGGTTCAAGCGTATAGCTCTGTGAATTGGTCGATTTCCGTAAGGAAGATTCCACTCTAGTATTCGTTAAGCCTTGCTAATCATTTTGATTTAACGTGTGTTAACCAGAGTATTCTGATTAAGTTATTATTCGATGGAACCCAATACTAGCCAAGTGGAGAAAGGGGTCAGACATATAGTCCCTACCCCTAAGTTCAAGAAACGGTTAGTTTCAGTGGTTCGGGATTGGCCTCTGGGTTGTGGGCAAACATCCGACACAGAGAAGCAGATCACTGAGATCTCTTCGAGCGAGGACGTTTGGGAGGTCGATAGTTTAGTGCTTCAGGTTCTCAGGTGTGTAATTAACACGCTGTTTATGTATTTACTTTAATTATAATATGAATTATGTGTGATAGCCAAAATAGTGGCTGTGGTGACGCTACTACCCATAATGGGGTAATCCGGTACCAGGTTAGTAACTTTTTTATATCAAAATTTTGGATGGATATATGTATATAAATGTGGAATTATGGTAAGCATGTTATGTATGCATGATTGACATGTTCATAATGTTTATATTGTCATTTCATCATAATATGTACTGTATGTCCATAGGATCGGGATATGTTTAAAGAAGGAAAGGGCGTACATTTATGTAAGTGGTTGATGTTAGCTTGAGCTACATCGTGGTTTGATGTTGGCTTCATGCCTCATCGTGGATTGGTGATGACCTTGAGTCACATTGTGGATAATTGTGATTTAATCACGTGGATCAGTGGCTAGACCACTAAATGAACTTTGAGCAGCATGACTGCTAAAGAGGTGTGTAGCGGATGGAGGGTCGATTTAGTAATCCCCTTGTGTGTGGTGGCAGGATACGGAGGTGTGTAGCGGTTGGATACTAGGTTGGGGTGGGTTAACATGTTGCATCTTTACGTGTGGTATGTGGATTAGTGTGGTTGTGGGCCAAGCCCATTTGAGGAAACATGTGGAATAATTGCACACTGAGTCAGTTTGACTCACTTTATTTTCCTAAAACAATGCAGGTGATACATGATTCTTGGACCGGGCTAGAGGGGACTCGAGGTGGCCATGCAGAAGCTACTTTTATTTCTTTAAGTTTATATTTTAGATTTTCAAGTACTTTTTGGAATAGATTTTATTGTAATAAGGCCACTTCAATTGTTTTGGGATTTTATTTATGGTTTTGAGTTGGAGTTACTATTAAAATATTAACTAAAAATAACTATAAAGCTTTTATGACTCAAACATCGAAATAAAGTTTTCAAGTCTGAATTTCTCATAAACAACTCATTTCCCATGGAACTTCTGTTTCCAAATACCGACTTAAACGTATTTAAGACCTTTGTTTTAAAACCCCAAAGTTGTTTTTACTTCCAAATTAAATTCTTCTTTTTTAGCAACTACTCTAGTGACATTCCGGATTCGGTCGTGGTGTTTTGGGCTGGGTTTGGGGTGTTACATTGGATACTTTTACTCCAAGAATTTTACCTTGAGATCCAAGATAGAAAGGGTGTCTGTCGAGGCTGGAACAAAATGAGGTAACTTCTTCACTTGTTCCAATTAATGAGAATTTTCTTGATGAGCATATACTTGAGGTAAGTTGAATTCAAGAAACACATTGGTTTGCTGATTTTTCCAATTATTTAGCATGTGGAATAATTCCTCAAGAAATAACATACTAACAAAGGACGAAATTCCTTCATGATGGTCGGTATTATTTTTGGGAGGATCGATTTTTGTTTAAATAATGTGCAGATAACATAACCAAGAAGTGCATAGCTGGAAGTGAAATTGACGAGATTTTGTACCACTTCCATTCATCTCCAAGTGGGGGAAACTTTGGTGGTTCTCGCACTGTAGCGTAGATTTTACAAGCAGGATTCTTTTGGCCTACAATGTTTAAGGATACGTATGCATATGTGAAAAACTATGATTGTAACACCCCTAACATGTATTCGGCGCCGAAATATGGTTAAGGAGCTTTAACATTAAAATATACATTTCATACAACATTGAAAAAATAATCTAAATACATTCAATCACATACATAACGTCCTTACTTGAGCCCTCGAGGCCCTACAAATACCTTAGAAACAATTTGGGACCAAATTAGAAACAATTAAAAAGTTCAAGAAAAAGTTAGAAAAATTAGACTACAGGGTCACATGGCCGTGTGGCTAGGCTGTATGTGTCACATAGTTGAGACACATGGTCATGTTTGAGGCCATGTAACAACCGAAATAGGGACACACGACCATGTCCCATCCCATGTCCTTACCCGTGTAACACTCTAAGTTGGGTTACACGACCAAGCCATACACCTGTGTGCCAGGCCGTGTAACTCTCGAAATAGCCACACACACCAATGTTCTAGGTTGTGTAATAGCCTGACTTGCATGCGTTAAAACCTATAGAGGACACACGGCTGTGTCGCCTGGTCGTGTGTAACACACGGCTGAGTCACATGCCCGTGTCTCTGGCCGTGTGGTCATGAATTTGGCCAAAATCAAGTCATTTCCATCACCAATTTAAGTAACCATCTAAAGGACTTTAAAACACTTAATCAAAGCATAAAACTTGAACAAAACCAACATTAAATGACCAATTCAATAGTCTAAAATTATTCAACCAATATGCCATACAAGGCACCTCAAATACAAACATACAAACTTACCAAATCATGCATATTTTTTTGTCACATTTCCACTATCAAACATAACTCACTTTTACTAAGTCATACATTAAATAAGACCATTAACAAATTAGCATAACATACCATTTAAGCCATACCATTTATGCATCACAAGCACCAAAATGACACAATTCAACCAATATCAAATGGTACTAAAACAACTTATACATGCCAAAATCATCAACAAGATACCAAAACAAATTCACCTATACATGCCATTATAACCTTGGACAAAACATTAAAAACTACCGAAATTTATGCTGGATAGTGTGATAGATCTTTGACGAGCTTCCAAACCAATTGAGCTTTCGATTATCTATTAAACATAGGAAAGAAAACTATGTAAGCACATGATGCTTTGTAAGTTCGTAAAAAATGAAACATAACTTACCATTTCATCTAAATAAACATAAGTATGAGCATAACGTAATCCAACCATAAGCTTGGCACAAGCCTAAGCACCATCACCAGCACAAGTTAGCCCATTCAAACATAATTCACTTGAATTAAACATAAGGTAAGTAATTTGTATATGAACATACTTCATTTGATTCATCATTTCCTTTCCATGAATACATAACATAGTTCATTTGAACACTTACCATTCCTTTCCTTTTCATGCCCGTTGAACCATTTAGAATAACTTCTAATACTTGGGAAAGCTCACACGAAGTGTGCTTAAACATATAATCTTAACCTTTCTTTTCCATCATTTCTCACATGAGTTCTGAAATGGGCTTGCTCACACGAGTTGTGGGTCAAAATTCAAGCTACACGATGCTTCTTATATGAGTTATGGAGTACCTGCAACAAATGCAGGACCTCAGCCATTGGTAGGACATCGAAGACCAGCACCCAAAACATGAAACCTGTAACAGCCTGATTTTGACCCTAATCAGATAGTGGTTTCGGGACCACAAATTCGAGTCCAAAAAAAACATTTTAATATTATTTTATGTGTTAATTATGTGTGAATTTACTTGTGTTAAATTTTCGTTGAAACACCCCAAACCCACCCACGAGCCTTGACCGGATCTGGTATGTTCCCCGGTGTAAACCGTTTCAAATTCTTTTGTTACTTGGGAAAACTTGTGTGTTTTGAAAGAAAGACCATTTTGGGTTGGGCTTGAGTTAAAAACAAGTTTATTTCATTATTAAAATCCTTTACTTTAGGTGACAAAACGTTTGGGCTTCGTTTTTTAAAAAAATGATTACTTAATCTTTTAATAAATAAAGGTTTGTAAGCTTAACAAATAAAAACAGAATGAAATAATTCTACTAAGGCCTTATTACATCAAATAATTCCCAAAATTTAAATTCAAAATACTTAAATTAAAATAGTCCAAATAAAAGAAATCTAAACTTCACATGGCCTCCACTAATCATCTGCTGGCCCGGTCCATCATCGGTCGTCACCTGAAAAGTAATCCCACAATGGGGTGAGTCAACAGACTCAATGTGTAACCAACACTAAAATTTAATATTTCAGGCATACAATATCATTCATGTTCATAAAGCATTTAAACAATATGATGCAACCTGAACCCAAACCTATATGCCATCCGCTACACACCGTACCATCATCCTCGCACAGTGGGGACTACTAAGTCAACCCTCCTTCCGCTACTCTCCATATCGCGGTCTTAGGTCACCGCATTCGTGGTCTTAGGTCACCACATTCAGATTTCTGTGGTCTTAGGTCACCACATTCAGATTACTGTGGTCTTAGGTCACCATATTCAGATATCATGGTCTTAGGTCACCGTGTTTGTGGTTTTAGGTCACCACATTCACTTCCCCTTTTCATATAACCCATATGCCCCCATATTTCATACACGATATGCAAAATCATGCCTTAATTCACATTCTTATCACTTTTCACATGTTAAAAATAACATATATTCATAATCCTAGTAGGAGTAGGAAACGATTCGAGTACTTTGTACCATAACATGGTACCTTAGCCATATTCACATTCTTATACACATACTTATATTTAAACATTGCCATAAATCTTATTAAGAGATAGCGTGGGTACACACCGATTCGCAAGGTTTCCAATCAAAATCTCAAAAGCTTGATCTAATGCCTTAGATCTTAAATCTCTACATTTAATCAATCATTTAATACTTAGTAAGCCATTCTACCATAAATCCAAATCCTAGTAGGATTAGTACATTAAAACTTACCTTGGTGCCAAATCCAAAATCTTCACTATACTCTTTCTTGTATTTGGCAAAGCTTTAAATCACTTTAACAAATTAGTTTCGGCTTTTGAATAAATATGAACTAGATCTAAAACACCAAAAATAGGCCTTGGCTGAATATTCGCATGTCTTACCTTGTGGATTTTAAATCCCAAAATTCACCGAATAACTAAGGAACACGCGACCTATGGTGTACCTTCGGGAAAAGAACTTCTCCTTCCTTGTAGTTGACACTTAGTAAATCCCGAAGAGCCTTCTTTCCAAGTTTTGGCTAACACAATAATGGGGTTAGATTTCCTAGTTTCGGCTTTAATCTTAGAAGAAAAAGAATGGAAATCGATAACTCTTGACCTTACCCTTAATCTTTGTAATCGACAACCCCTTTTCTTGAGTCCTCGAGATTGACTTAAGACCTAGAGAGTGGTTACACAAGTTTGACTTTTGGAAAATTAAGAGGAGAAGAATGAAGAAGAAAAGAATAGTTGCTTAAGAGAATTGACAGAGGTTATCAAGGAAGAGAAAATAATCTTGAATGGCCTCTCTTTTCCTTTTATAGCCGAATTTACTACTCGTAATCCCTTACTTGGCCATCACTCTTCTATTTTGATAATCGTATCCTTTGAATTATCACTTTATTAAAAGAATTAATCCAACAATTATCTCCTAAAAATAATGATAATTAAATCTATTATTTATCTCCTATTTAGTGAAATTCTAAAGGAAATAAAACTCCTCTTTTAAGAGCCCTCATGCAATCCACCTCTCGCTCTTTGTAGCAAAATAAAACTTCTTTTATTTGCTTCCTAAGTGACTCGATCCACGCCCAAATACACTTGCATGTGGCGCCATTTCTAGAGGCCCTAAGTGGCATCTTCGTGCCACTTTTCCAAGCCTGTTTGTGTGTCAAATTTCACATACTTTTTCTCTTAAGGCCACCTTGCCTTAATTTCCTCTTTAAACTTTAAAACTCGACATTTCTAAGTCATTTCTAAGTTTCCAAAAATTTTGTTTGGCTCTTTAAACTTGACATTTCCTTACATTTCCTAGTTTCCAGAAATGTTCACTTTCCTCTTTTGAATCATTTCTAAATCATTTTCCTAGTTTCCATAAATGTTCACTTTCCTCTTTTGAATCATTTCTAAATCATTTTCCTAGTTTCCATAAATGTTCACTTTCCTCTTTTTAACTTAGCATTTCCAAAATGTTCACTTTCCTCTTTGAACTTAACATTTCCAAGTTTCCAAAATGTTCACTTTCCTCTTTTTGAAACTTAACATTTCTAAATCATTTCTTACATTTCCAGGACATTTCCCTACATTTCCTTACATTTCCCTACATTTCCTTACATTTCCATACATTTCCTTACATTTCCATACATTTCCATACATTTCCTTATATTTCCATACATTTCCATACATTTCCTTACATTTCCATACATTTCCTTACATTTCCATACGTTTCCATACATTTCCTTACATTTCCAAGGTTCTAAAAATGCACAGCACATATCACAGTAAACATGCTATTTCATAAAATTAAGCAAAAATGCACACAATGGGATTCGAACCTCTTCCCTCAAAGTACTTCACTTGATGCCATAACCCTTGCACCTTAGGTGGCGTCCCTTGCCACTTTTCCACATCACTTCTTGTTTTTAACTTAAAAACCAATAATTGTCCAAAGCTTTCTCTTCCATCCTAGGATTTTAAAAACCCTTAATTCACTTCCAAACACTGCCAAAACCTACTACTCATGAATTATGCACAAACGCATAACCCCTAATCTAAGATGTTACATTCGTGTTTTAATTTCGTTGTTTGAGTGTTCGATTAAATAAAAGGACTTAATCGCGTAAAATGTAAAAGTGGCTAATTAATGTGTAAATGCTAAATTGCTAATGTCTTTATAATATAAAGTCTTTACTAGGAAATTATACCACTATTAAGGTTAGTGAATGGCAATGGACAAGAATAAACATATTATATATATGTTTTATATGTTAATTAAAAGGTTAATTTAGTAATTAAGTTAATAATATCATTATAATAAAACAAAACAAATTAAAAAGCCATTCTCATATTTCTCAATTAGCCAAATGTGAAAGAAAAGTAAAAAAAATAGAACAAGCTAGGGCATTCAACCATTGTCAAGTTTGATTAAGGTATGAAACTAGTTTGGTTTTTGTTAATTTCTAAGTTTTTGTAATCGTTGCTTGGAATACTACAAGACCCATGCTTGAATTTTTGAAATTTATGATGATTTTGTGTTATGCCATTGAAGATAGCTTGTGATTTTTGATGTTTGATGATGAAAAATTAAAGATATGTTTTGGATTAACATGTTTTGTATTGGAAATTTTGATGAATTTGAGTAATTAGGGATAAATTGTAAAAATAATATTTTGAGGGACTAAAATGTGAAATAAATGAAATATATGGACTAGTATGAAGCTTATGAATATTCAGCCCTAGCATGGTATGTGCAAATTTTGTCTATTTTGTGTTTTGTGCAATAAAGACTAAATTGCTAAAAGTGTGAAATGTTAGGGGCAAAATAGTAATTTCCCATTTATGCATTTTTGGATTAAATTGAATAAATATATGATTAAATTAGTTAAATTTGAATTTATTTAGATCAAGAACAAAAGAAAACAGAATTAGATCAGGAGAAATCAAAAGTAGACGAATAGTCAATTAAACCGTCCGACAACATCCGAGGTAAGTCTAGACCACGTCTGGGACGTTTGCATTGTATGAGCCTTCTGACTATCCACGTATCCTTTTTAACTTTGAATGGTTCAATGGGAAATGTGAAGTAAAGACTGAATGTGAAATTGAATTACAGGTTCAGGTATGTGTTAGTTATTTGTTTATATGGAAAAGAGGTAAGTTAGTTATTTGAAATAATAAAAGGTTATGTGAATATGAATTATGTGTTAACTTATTTGATTATATATGATTTGGCTTATTGATGTATTTGTAATAATGAAAGTGAAATTATGTATTTGTATATGATAGATAATGTTCGGTCATATGATATATGTATGTGAGTTTCAAATGTGATTTAGTGGTAAATGACAACTTATAGATGATATTATACATATTTAGTTTTGCTATCAAAATGTTAATATGTAATTGTTGTTATGTATGATTTTGTTAAGGACTTACTCAGCTCAAGTAGCTTACTGTGTGTCTGTTTTTGTTTGCCTCTGTTTTATAGATTTTGGAGTTATGTTACAAGCTCGGGGATCATTAGCAAAGCTTATCAGACTATCGACTATTTCTTTCGGTATTTTACTAAGTTGATTTTGGGCATATGGCATGTATAGCATAGATGAAATTTTTTTATATTGGGACATGTATATATATATAGCCATGTGAAAATGGATTTATCAATATGTTTATATTTGTTTTATGTGTATTTTGTTATGTGCTTGATATGTTTGGTTTGAGTAATTTGGTCCTGGCATAATATATTCATAACATGGTTACTATGTTTATATTTGTGTGTGTGTGTGATTTCTGTTAAGCTAAGTCTATGTGTAACTTGTTTAAATTGTTTTGTGAATGATAGATGAATTTAGTCATGTGATTTGGTAGATAGGTAAATCAAAAGTGCTAGATTAATTATGATAAGTGTTTTATAATTGGTATGTTTGTGATGAATTAAACTTAGAAATGATTGTGAATAGATTGAGCTATTTGTTAATAAGATGGTGTGATTGATATACCATTGAATGCTTTATTTAGTTGGTTATTTTGGTATGAATTGGGTTGGAATGATGTTGGAATGTACTTGTAGGGATGACCGAAAGTGTGGGTGGCATTTTGGCCTCGCAAATGGCCTATATTTGCCCACACGGTTGAGCACATGGGCATGTGGCTCGATCGTGTCCCTCGTGGTTGTATTTCAAAACAAGTTAGACTCGACCACGGGCTGGACACACAGGCGTGTGACTGGTCGTGTGCTGCAAGTTAGTGTCGACCACGAGTGAGGCACACGGGCGTGTCGATGGCCATGTGGACAAGTTAGTATGTATGCCCTGTTTTAAAATGGCTTAGACACACGGGCGTGTCTGAGGCCATGGGAGGCACACGGCCTACCCACACGGAGTGTGACCTCTATAACTTTGAAAAAAAATTAAAATTTTGTGATCTTCCGTATGTGTTCAGTTTAGTCCATACCTATTCCTAAACATGTTTGAGGTCCTTTTTTCTTTGAGCAAAAAGACCACAAAGGGTCTAAATAAATTTCATTACATAACATCAAACATTATAGCTTTATGGATTTCCATAGGGTAATCCATATCAAAAAACAAAGTTTTTTTCTTGTTACAAGACTTAGTGCTAATTAAATCGGCCACATTGTTACAAGCCCTTTTAGTCCAAATAAGATTGGTAGAATTAAAACAATTAACAGCAACAAGGCATTTCTTGACGCGCGTGCCAATTATAGTCACATCTATTTGACTATTATTCCAAATGTTGACCAAAGCCATACTGTCCATTTCAAACAACACGTCTCCTTTAAGCTTCAGCTGAGTTGCCACCTAGATGCTTCTTTCAAATGCCAAACACTCGGCTTCAAGCGCAAAAATTTTGGTCTCCTTAAAACTACCCCCGCCACCTAAAACAAAACCATCTTCATCCCTCACAATCACCCCGTACCCCATGCATTTAATCCCAACAGCAGCGTCGAAGTTTACTTTAATCACTCCCTTCGAGGGTTTAGTCCACTTTTGATCATTGAAGTTACAAGATAACAGAGGCTCCTTCAACAGGTTACAGATCCAGAAATCATCATTTAAAACTTTTGCTCTCTCCTAAATGATTGTTGCTGTTTCTTCTTTACCCCTAAACATGAGGTTGTTACTGTTGTTCCAGCAGTTCCAAAGAATAACCATAAGGTTGGCCATAGCATCTTTGTCAAGAACCCGCATCAAGTCCTCCAACCAGTCAATGCAATGATCATAGTCTTTAGACAACATGCTCTCGGACCACCCTCCTTTCGAGAGAGCTTCGCGCGAAGTAGGGCAATCTTTCAAAGCATGCAGCAGAGTTTCTTCAACAGCTCCACACCTTTTACACCCTTTGTCTGTACCATTTCTAATAGAAGCAATATTCATATTCGTCGGGAGAATATCATGCCCCACCCTCCAAGCAAACACCCGAATTTTAGGCAGAGTTTTTATTTTCCAAATCGCTTTCCAGTAAAACCTGTGAGGGCCGAACCTCATATTTTTCAACAATAACCACGAATAAGCAGATTTGGTAGTATAACACCCATGAGGGTTATGAAACCAAACTAATCTATCTTCCTGACCCTCATCACCAATAGGCAGGTTACACCCATTTGCACTCCATAGGTCCTTCACACTAGTGTCATCAAGGCTGAGGCATCCCACTCTAATGGCTTCACCATTGAGACCCTCCATACTCCATATATAAGCTCAAATATTAATCAAGTTGCCATTTCCAACTTGCCAACCAAAACCCTCTTTAAGAGCATCAGCAACCGTCACAATGCTAGACCATGTAAAAGAAGCCTTGTCCACCCTTTTGGCATTGAAGATGTTACCATCAGGGAAATACTTAGATGAAAAAACTTTGAAGCATAACGACTCTTTATTATTAATAAGCCTCCACACTTGACGACCCAACAAAGCTATATTGAATAGTCGAATGTCTCTAACACCCAACCCGCCCATACCCTTAGGATTGCATAGAGTCTTCCAATGAAGCATAGACCAGAATCTACCTCTGTCTTTTTCGGCCACCAAGTTTTACTAAGTTTTGCCTGGATGTCCTTTTGGAGCTAAAAAAGTTCACAGTGCATAGGTAGGAATTGATTGAAGAACAACTTTGAGAAAGACCTCTTTGCCACCAAAAGAAAGCAATCTCTTTGTCCAGCTAGTGATCTTGCACGAAATTTTGTTATTAATATCCATGAAAGCCGTAATTTTTTTCTTACCAATCGGTATGGGGAGGCCAAGATAGTTATTCAAACTCTCTACCACCATCATGCCAAGTAGGTTACCAAAACTACTTCTTTGGGCTCTAGGAGTGTTGGGACTAAACAGAATCATAGACTTCTCAAAGTTTATCTCTTGTCCTGACATATTAGAAAACATATTAAGAATCTTGACAAGTAATTCAACATCACTCTTTTTATTTCTAATGAATAAAAGCGCATCATCGGCAAAGAAAAGATGATTGATCCTAGGACTATTTTGACTAGCACGAATGCCTCTCAAGGCATTATTATCCTGGGCTTGAATGAGCATTCTCAGAACACTTCCATATAGAATAAAAACAAATAAGGAGAAAGGGGATCCCCTTGGTGGAGACCCCTTTCGGGAATAATAATATCGAAAAGAAAATTATTGCATTTAATCCTATATTTAACCGAGTGAACGCGAGCCATAATTTTTCCAACCCACATCGCATCGAAACCCATCTTCATCATAATGGTCTCAATGAAATCCCACTCCACGCGATCGTATGCTTTGCTCATATCGAGCTTAATGACGAAGCCTTTATTCGGACCATTTTTGGAACTTTAAAGATAATGTAAGAGTTCATGAGCAATCAGAACGTTATCGTGAATCATCCTCCCAAGAACGAAAGCACTTTGATTTTGGCTTATGCACTTCGACAAGACAACTTTTAACCGGTTAGCAAGAACCATCGCAATGATCTTATAGATGAACCTGCATAAAATAATAGGACGGAAGTTAGACATCTCCCGTTAAGAACATCCAAATAGAAGTTAATGGTGTCATGGCCCACAGTCTCCCAGTTTGCTTAAAGAAATTACCCTAAAGGCCATCAATGCAAGCTGTATTTGTGTATATTTGTGTGTATTTAATGACACAAGTGGAGTGTGTGGTGTAGTGGCAAGTGACGCCTAGGAAGTAAGGGGGATGATGCCTCAAGGGGAGCTGGGAGGAGAAGGGAGCGGGTTCGAGTCTCACAGCTTGCATTTGGAGTTTTTTTTGGCTTCAAGATGGAGAGGTGGTAGATTTGGCCAAGACTCTTCAGGTTAGTTTTGGAATGGGTCAACACATTTGAAATGAAAGGAGGAGAGGTATTGGAGGAAGAAGAATCAGTCAACACTTTTGAATGGGGAGTGAAGAGTGAAAGGTAGAGAAATTTGTGGGATGTGGAGAGAAGGAGAGAGGTTGGCCGAATTTGGGAAGGTGTAGGGGGTAGGTGTGGACGATTGAACTTGATAGGTAGGGGCCGAATCTCCATTGGTAGCTCTTAGGCATTGTGTAATGCATATTCGGTCATCTAGAGTGTAGTGCCAAAATTGTTCCCAAATAGGTGGTTGGGTTGGTTCTTTTTCATTTTATTCCTATATCATTCTCTTCACTTGTGAGCATTGTCGAATTGCTGAGGGGTTCTCTGTTTTTCTACATTTTCCCTTTCAGTTTATATGTTAGCTGAAACTCCTTGAAGCCCCGTTGTCGAATCTTTTCTTCTTCTTTGTTCTTCTTTAACACCTTATTCATGCTTAGTTTAACCCTAATCTCCTCTCTTACCAAACCGAAAACCCTCTTTCATTTCTACTATTTTCTTTTCCTAGCCGACTCATCTCAAACTCATCTGCTTCATAGCCGGACCTTGTTGTCTATTTTTTCTTTTCCTTTCTCTAATCATTCTCTTTTGCAAAGCCGAAATTCTCTACTCCCTAACTCTTCTTTTTTCTTTGCTAGATAGCCACCACATATCCTATTAGCCTTCTCAATCGGCATCTCCTTGTTGTTTTTGGTAAGCAATTCTTCTTCATCTTTTTCTGTTCATTCTATTTCCTTTCTCTTATGGTTTATTGGATCGAAAGTGTTGACTCGTTTCCTTTGGGGTACTGGCCGATTGTAGGGGGCTCATTCTCATTTGGTTTATCTAGGGACTCATTTGGTTTCACAAGCCAACCTTCTGGTGTTCGGTTTCGTTGGTCAAAGGTAAGGCATTCTCTTTTAGTTATCTTCATTTTCTTTGCTCTCATTCGTTAAACCAATCACTTCTTCTTCCATAACGCGTTCTCTCATTCTTCATGGTTAGAAGCCGTATATCAGGAAGAGAAGTGCTAGGACACTCAGGTGGCCGAAAGTTCTTTTCCAAGCAGTCTTGCTTATTCGCGTTAGTACAAAGTGTCGGTCAATCTAAGGAAGGGAGTGAACCCCTAGTTACAGCTCCTAAGTTTAAAAAGCGTGCTGTGTCGACGGTTCGAGATTTTTTGTCGGGCTATGTAAGAGAGCCCACGTCTGCCTGGGATAGGCAAATAGCTGTTGTCCCTGCTAATGAAAGCGTTGACGTAGAAAGCTTAGTATTACATGTTATCAGGTGTGTATTACTCAGAATTTTCTTGTAGTTGTGTTATTAACCGTATTGGCTAAAAGTCGAAATGATTAAATTGAGAGTCGAGATACCCTTGTGGGTAAGGTTGGAGACACCGGGTAAGTTCTTCGATGATGATATTTTGACTTATGCATGTATGTCATAATTAACTGTTTCATATTGAGGGTATGTTGCATTCATAATTAGCATGATGAAATAAGCATGGGCTCGGGATTGAAGGAATGGGGAAGTGATAATCAAGTGACTATTTTCACGAGTGGTCTAAGTACCACTGTGGTTAAAACCACGTATTCGTATAACAGTGACTTGTCTCGGTGGTATAAAACCACAGTGGGTTGGCCCTATGAATATATAAACTTATCAGAGATCGTCATGGTAGTCTAAGACCACAGTGGGTTGGCCCCACGATTATATATATTTTAGTGACTTTGTCACGAGTGGTCTGGGACCACGGTGGTCAAGAACCACAGTGGCATAGTGCCACGGGCGTTTGATGGAGACCTAGACTGGGTTGGGTTGCATTGCATACATGTGACATATGTCATACTAAATAGGCTAAGGCCCAGTTTGAGTTATATGGAGATTTCAACACTGGGTCTTGAAGACTCACCCCTTCTGCTAAATTTGCAGGTAATTAGTAGATCGCGGGTTTTAGAGTCGGGGCGGACTCGCGGTGGCCATGCGTTGTGATTTTGTTAGTAAATTTGTACTAAACTTTGAACTTATTTTTATTTCGGGATTTTAATTTGTAATAAGGCCGCTTTAACTTTATTTTGGGGTTCTGATTAAATGTTGATTTTATATGTGTCATGAACTGTTTAAAAATGGGGTTTTCTTAAAAACGTAAGTAAAGGTTTTCCAAATATCAACGTATGGATCACAAGCATGAAATAATTTAACTTGGGGTTTTCTTAATACTACAAATACTACTTTAAAAAGATCACGAACCTCAACAATGATCTCAATTGTCACCTTATAAAATATCCCAAGTATGGCTTTTCCTATAAACCCGTTTTTAACTCCAAGTTGTTTTGATATAAAGTTGGTAAAATACTCTCCACAAAATTTTAAATAGCCCTTAAACATGGATTCACTAAACGAAAGGTTTTTCTTAAGCCACAAAGTTCCTTTAAAAATGTTTTTCAAAAACTACCCCTCACGTAGCAATCCAAATTTGGTCGTAACATTTTGACCGGCTTTAGAGTGTTACAATTTTGGTATCAGAGCCTGGGTTGCAAAATTCGGCTGTGGAATGGATTCGAAAATATTTTCTAAATTTGTTTGAAATTTGATTTAGAAAAACATATCATTTTTGGGGAAGTATGACACTTGAGTCTCCGTCACCAAATCCACACGGTAAGTCTTCTGACTTTTGGTTATTTTACATGAAGTAGTTGTAATGTGCTATGATTGTTTATACTAAGAAGTGCAAATCTTGAGACTGAAACCTTAGTTATGCATGAATTGGCGAGAATTACTCATAATGCTATTCTCATAAGATGCTCGGTAATAAACAGTGGAAGAAAATACTAATTCATAAAAGTTTTAATCAGATTAAGTCAAATCGATAATCATGAGTGCTAGAGGATGTGGACGAGGTGTGCATGGCTGTGGTAGAGGCCAGGGAGTTGGGGCTGAGCCTTCGGAATCTAGGTTTAGGCCGAAAGGTATGATGCCAGCATCACCCATTACGAATGTAAAATTTCAGGATCAAATAGGTGGAGACAATGCTGTGTCTCGGCTATGATGTATGTGTTGGAGAGAGTAGCTGGAGTGAACACGGGATCAGTGGCTTGAATGTATGTGTCGAAACGACTTCGAGCTAATGGGGCTAAGATGTTTAGGGGCATTTTGGGTGTGGCTCCTAACGTAGCCAAGTACTAGCTAGAAGCGGTTGAGTACACCATGGATGACCTTGAGCTCACGGTTAGAGATGGTACCGCAGTAGATCGCATCACCTGCAACTTTTTCAAGTCTACGTTCTAGGAGAAATACATTGGGTCAAGCTATGTGGATGCTTAGCGAAGGGCATTCCTTAACTTAGTTTAGGGGAGTAAGTTAGTGGCTGAGTATGAGACAGAATTCCTATGTCTTAGTCGGTATGCCCAGGGTATTGTGTCAATAGATCATGAGCGTTGTGTCTAATTTAAGGATAGATTGAGGGACGAGTTACGAGTATTGATAGCTCCGCAACGGGAAAGAGAGTTCACTGTTTTGGTGGAAAAGGCTAAGATAGCATAAGAGGCAAAGCGATCTGAAAGGCAGAACCAGGATAGGGACAAGGTAGGAATAAACGAAGTTTTAGACCATCAAGATCTACTGGGAATTTTTAGAAGAGGCCTAGGTTGTATGGGCCAGATCAAGCTGCGAGGCCCGTTGTTGCTGGTAGGTCACAGCAATATGCTATGTGTGGGAAGTTTCACTTGGGGGAGTGCTGGGCGAGAAGTAATGGATGTTACATGTGTGGATCAGTGGATCATCGGGTAAGGGACTGTCCACAAGAGCCAAATCGAACGCGGCCAGTAGGTTAGAATTATGTTCAGCCTAGTAGAGGTGGTCAGTAGCCACAGAGAGATCGTGGTCTGGCCAGAGGAGAAAATGGTTTTGGTCGTGGGCATGGAGCACCGGGCAGGGGTGCTGGGAACACAGATGCAAGACAACTTGGGTTAGTTTATGCAGCTAGACGCCAAGAGGAGGGCAATGTACCGGACGTCATAACCGGTATGTTCCTTATTTTTGGTTTGCCTTTTACTACACTGATTGATATAAGGTCAACACATTCCTATGTTGCTAGTACTTTGTCTAGAACTCTAAACATAGACTCTGAGATTTCTTCTAGGGAGATAACTGTGCTTAGCCCTCTAGGACAATCTGTAGTGGTGAACAAACTCTTTAGGAATGTGCCTCTAGAAGTACAAGGGATGGTTTTTCTAGTTGATTTGATGGAACTGTCATTCAGCGAGTTCGATTTGATCTTAGGTATGGACTGGTTAGTGAGATATCGAGTAAACTTGGATTGTGCTGCTAAACGTATGGCGTTAAGGACTCCTGAGGATAATCAAGTCTTAGTGATAGGCAAAAGAAGGAACTACTTGTCCAATATAGTGTCTGCTTTAAAGGCTGAAAGAATGGTGAAAAAAGGATGTGAGGCTTTCTTAACTTTTTTCAGTGCTCTGGTAGCCAAGGAGTTGAGTGTAAAGGATGTCAGAACAGTGAAGGAATTCTCTGATGTTTTTCGGAAGAGCTTTCAGGGTTACCACTGGATCGTGAAGTGGAGTTTGGTATTGATCTTCTTCCAGGAACAGCGCCAGTGTCTATTGCCCGTTTAGGATGGCGCCAAAGAAGCTAGTAGAACTTAAAGCTCAGATCCAGGAGTTGTTGGATCGTGGATTTATTTGACCAAGTGTATCTCCGTGGGGAGCGTTAGTGTTAATCGTGAAGAGAAAGGATGGGTCGATGCTGATGTGCATTGACTATAGGAAACTAAACAAGTTGACAATTAAGAACAGGTACTCGTTGCCTAGGATAGATGATCTGTTCGATCAGTTACGAGGTGCTTCGGTCTTTTTCAAAGATAGACTTGAGGTCAGGATATCACCAGCTTAAGGTCAAGGAGGTAGATATTCATAAGATAGCTTTTCGAACTCGTTATGGTAATTACGAGTTCTTGGTGATGCCGTTTGGGTTGACAAATGCACCAACTGCGTTTATGGACATGATGAACTGGGTATTCCAACTCTATCTGGACTGGTTTTTTGTGGTGTTCATAGACGATATTTTGGTCTATTCAAGTTCGGAAGAGGAACATGATTTGTATCTTCGTGTAGTTCTGCAGATTCTGAGAGAAAAATAGTTGTACGCCAAATTTAGTAAGTGTGAATTTTGGTTAAGAGAAGTTACCTTTCTGGGGCATGTTGTGTTTGCTGAGGGAATTAGGGTTGTCTCCGAAAAGTGGAAGCCGTGTTGGACTGCAAACTGCCTAAATCTGTGGCAAAAATTTAGAGCTTTCTTGGTTTGGCTGGGTATTACAGAAGGTTTGTTGAGGGATTCTTGTTAATAGCTACACCGTTAACCAAGTTGTTACGGAAAGGCGTACAGCTTGTCTAGTCAGATAACCAACAGGAAAGTTTTGAGAAGTTGAAGAGAATCTTGACTGAGGCTCAAGTGTTGATTTAGCCTGAGGCTGGGAAGGAGTTTGTCGTCTACTATGATGCGTCACACACAGGGTTAGGATGTGTGTTGATGCAAGAGGGGAAGTTGGTAGCATATACGTCTTGGCAACTGAGACCGCTTGAAGTGAATTATCCCACGCATGATCTGGAGTTAGCTGTGGTAGTATTTGCTCTGAAGATCTAGAGACACTACCTGTATGGGGAGAAGTCCATTATCTACACAGACCACAAGAGTATGAAATATCTCCCTTACCTAGAAGGAGTTATATTTAGGGCAGTGAAGGTGGATTGAATTGTTGAAGGACTATGGTTGTTCGATTGAGTACCACCCAAGTAAAGCTAACGTTGTGGCAGATACATTGAGCCGTAAGGTAATATTGGACTTTAGGACAATGTTCGCCTATCTCAGCTTGTATGATGATGGAAGTGTGCTAGCTGAACTGCAAGTGAAGCCTTCTTGGGTCAGTCAGATTAAAGAAAAGCAAATATCCGATGAATTGCTAAGTCCTAAATTTTAGCTAGTGGCAGGTGGCAAGATAGCAGATTTTAGTGTGAACTGTGATGGGATATTGTGCTTTCGGGGAAAGGCTTGTATGCCGAAGGATTCCAAATTAAGGCAGAAGATTCTACAGAAAGTGCATAGTAGCCCATACACTTTGCATCCTGGTGAGAGCAAGATGTATCCGGATCTGTGAGAATAGTTTTGGTGGCCGGGTCTGAAGCAAGAAGTGACTGAGTTTGTGAGTAAGTGCTTAACGTGCCAGTAGGTGAAAGCAGAACACCAATTGCCTTCAGGGTTGCTACAGCCAGTGAAGATTCCACTTTGGAAATGGGAGAGGATAACGATAGATTTTGTTAGTGGGCTACCCCTTACGCCGATGAAGAAAGATTTAGTATGGATAACTATCGATCAGTTGACGAAGTTCGCTCACTTCATACCGGTTCGGGTTGATTATTCATTACAGAAGTTAGCCAAGCTATATGTAGCGGAGATTGTGAGGTTGAATGGGGTACCTGTGTCTATCATATCGGACAGAGACCCCAGGTTTACATCGCAGTTCTGGAAGGCATTGCATGAAGTGTTGGGCACAAGATTGGATTTCAGCACAGCGTTTCACCCACAGACTGATGTCCAGTCAGAGAAGGTAATTTAGATCCTAAAGACATGTTCAGAGGCTGTGTTATCAATTTCAAGGGTAGTTGGGAGGAGTTTTTTTCGTTGGCAGTATTCGTATACAACAACAGCTATCAATCTAGTATTCAGATGGCACCCTACGAAGCGTTGTATGGTCAGAAGTGTCGCACTCCTACCTGCTGGACTGAGTTGGGTGAGCGACAATTGTTGGGTCTAAAATTGGTTTTAGAAACAGAGGAAAAGGTTAAGTTAATTCGGACTCGGTTGAAAGAAGCTTTTGATAGGCAGAAATCTTATGCGGATCTAAAGTGTAAGGATATAGAATTTGTAGTGGGTGATCAGGTTTTCTTAAAGGTTTCATCGTGGTAGAAAGTTTTAAGGTTTGGACTCCAGGTTCATCGAGCCTTATCGGGTGTTGAAGCGTGTGGGACCAGTAGCTTACCAGCTCAAATTACCTCTAAAATTGGGGCAGATACATGATGTATTCCATGTCTCGATGTTAAGGCACAACCATTCGGATCCATCTCACATAGTGCCGGTGGAAGAAATCAAAGTAAGACTTGATTTATTTTTAAAGAGGAGCCAATTCAAATCTTAGCCCAAGATGTTAAAGTGTTGCGGAGAAAGATGGTTCTGTTGGTTAAAGTATTATGGCGGAACCACGGTTCAGAGGAAGCCACGTGAGAGCCAGAGGATGTGATGCAACAGCAATACCCTCACCTCTTTTGACCACATAAATTTTGAAGCTGAAATTTCTTTTAAGGGGGTAGAACTGTAACATCCTAGAATTAGGGGCTCTAAATTTAATGTTTGCTGTGTGTTTGTCATGCTCTGTTTGTTATTTTCATGTGTTTTGGAGTTCTGGAAAGGTTCAGGGTTAAGCATGAGCCTTGGTGGAATTTTTTGTTTTAGGACACTTAAGGGGGAAGCTTGTAGAGGTATATTTGTGTGTATTTAATGACACAAGTGGAGTGTGTGGTGTAGTGGAAAAGTGACGCCTAGGAAGCAAGGGGGAATGATGCCTCAAGGGAGCGAGTTCGAGTCTCACAGCTTGCATTTTGGAGTTTCTTTTTGGCATCAAGATGGAGAGGTGGTAGATTCGGCCAAGACTCTTCAGGTTAGTTGTAGAATGGGTCAACACATTTGAAATGAAAGGAGGAGAGGTGTTGGAGGAGGAAGAATCGGTCAACACTTTTGAATGGAGAGTGGAGAGTGAAAGGTGGAGGAATTTTTGGGATGTGGAGAGAGGGAGAGAGGTTGGCCAAATTTGGAAAGGTGTAGAGGGTGGGTGTGGACGGTTTAACTTGGTAGGTGGGGGCCGAATCTCCATTGGTAGCTCTTAGGTATTGTGTTACGCATATTCGGTCATCTAGAGTGTAGTGTCGAAATTGTTCCCAAATAGGTACTTGTGTTGGTTTTTTTTCATTTTCTTCCAAAATCATTCTCTTCACTTGTGAGCATTACCGAATTGTTGAGGGGTTCTTTTTTTTTCTACTTCTTCCCTCTCACTTCATATGTTAGCCCAAATTCCTTGAAGCTTCCTTGCCGAATCTTTTTTTTTTTCTTTTTCTTTACTCCTATTCATCAAACCAATCACTCCTTCTTCCATAACACGTTCTCTCATTCTTCATGGTTAGAAGTAGTATATCAGGAAGGGAAGTGCTAGGAATTCTCAGGTGGCCGAAAGTTCTTTTCCAAGCAGTCTTGCTTATTCGCATTAGTACAAAGTGTCGGTCAATCTAAGGAAGGGAGCGAACCCCTAGTTGCGGCTCGCTAAGTTTAAGAAGCGTACTATGTTGGCAGTTCAACATTTTTCGTCGGCCTGTGGAAGAGAGCCGACGTCTGCCTGGGATAGGCAAATAGCTATTGTCCCTGCTAGTGAAAGCATCGACGTAGAAAGCTTAGTATTACGCATTATCATGTATGTATCACTCAGACTTTTCTTGTAGTTGTGTTATTAACCGTATTGGCTGAAAGCCGGAATGACTAAATTGAGAGTCGAGATACCCTTGTGGGTAAGGTTGGGGACACCTGGTAAGTTTTGCGATGATGATATTTTGATTTATTCATGTATGTCATAATTAACTATTTCACATTGAGAGTATGTTGCATTCATAATTAGCATGATGAAATGAGCATGGGCTCGGGATTGAAGGAATGTGGAATTGATAATCAGGTGACTATTGTCACGAGTGGTCTAAGTACCACGATGGTTAAAACCACATATACGCACAACAGTGACTTGTCTCGGTGGTCTAAGACCACAGTGGGTTGGCCCCACAATTCTATATATTTTAGTGACATTGTCACAAGTGGTCTTGGACCACGGTTGTTAAGAACCACAGTGGCATAATGCCACGAGCGTTTGGATGGAGACCTAGACTGGGTTGGGTTTCATTGCATACATGTGACATATGTCATACGGGGATTTGCACACTGGGTCTTGAAGACTCACCCCCTTTTGATAAATTTTGCAGGTAATCAGTAGATCACGGGTTTTAGAGCTGGGGCGGACCTGAGGTGGCCATGCGTTGCGATTTCTTTAGTAAATTCGTACTAAATTTTTAGCTTATTTTTATTTCAGGATTTTAATTTGTAATAAGGCCGCTTTAACTTTATTTCGGGGTTTTGATTAAATGTTGATTTTTTATGTGTCATGAACTATTTAAAAATGGGGGTAAGTAAAGGTTTTCCAAAATATCAACGTATGAATCACAAGCATGAAATAATTTAACTTGGGGTTTTCTTAATACTACAAATACTACTTTAAAAAGATCACGAACCTCAACACCGATCTCAATTGTCACCTTATAAAATATTCCAAGTCTGGCTTTTACAATAAACTCGTTTTTAACTCCAAGTTGTTTTGATATAAAGTTGGTAAAATACTCTCCACAAAATTTTAAATATCCCTTAAACATGGATTCACTAAACCAAAGGTTTTTCTTCAGTCGCAAAGTTCCTTTAAAAATATTTTTCAAAAATACCCCTCACGTAACAATCCAGATTTGGTTGTAATGTTTTGACCGGGTTTGGGGTGTTACATCTTGCTAATAGCCTGTTGCAAACTCTTTCCACTCGTGTAAAGTTCTCTCTTGTTGGCCGAAACCTATTCTTCTTCCCATATCTCTTTACACTTCATTCAGATTCTTTTCTTTACCTCTAAACTTGATAACTATTCTACCTCCTTTTGCTTTCTCCTTTAGCCGTTAATATTATTTTCTTCTTAAAAACCTTGGTTTTTGTAATAGTCTGATTTATACCTTAGTCGGAACAGTGGTTTTGAAACCACAAATTCGAGTTTGAATAATATTTTAATATTATTTTATGTGTCGTTGATGTGTGATTAAGCATGTGTTAAATTTTTGTAAGTTAATTTGTCTGTCTATATGCTTAATTTGACAAAAAGGATTAAATCGCATAAAGTGTAAAAGTGGCCTTCTATTTGATTAAGTGCCTATTTGATGTGGCTTTTAAATGAGGAGGCCTTATGAGGAAATTGAGCCAATATTTACTTAGTGGATGTTTAAAAGACATAAGTGACCATATGAATATATGATATTAAATGTTTATTAAAAGGGTTAATATGGTAAATATATGTTAATATGTTTGTAATAAATAAACAAAAGAAAAGATGAATGTTATCATCCTACTTGGGTGTCGAAATTGAAGAAAGAAAAAAGAAAAAAATTTGCTAGGGCATCCGGCCATATATAAGCAAAATTAAGGTATGTTTTGACTTTGAATTTTCATGATTTTTATGTTTTTGAGATTGTTCCTCAGTCTACTATCAAGCCCATGTTGTAATTTGAAGAATTAATGGTGTTTATGAAATGTACCATTGATGAAATGGTGAGCTTTGTGATGAGTTTAGGTGTTAAATGAAAGATATGTGTTAAGTGAACATGTTTTGTTCTTGAATTTTTGATGAATTTAGCTAATTAGGGCTAAATTATGGAAATAGCTTTTTGAGGGACTAAATTGTAAATTTTATGAAATATTTGGACCTATATAGTCCTTAGGGAGGTTTGACTATGCATATGTGTGAACAAATTTTGTGAATTTGATGTTTTGTGAAAAATGGATTAAATTGATAAAATGTGCAAATGTGAGGGCTAAATTACAAATAGCCCTAAATATGTGTATTTGGATTGAATTGAATGAACTAGTGAATAAAAGAGTTAATTTTGAATATGTTTAGATCAAGAACTGAAGAAAACGGACGTAGATCACGAGAAAGCGAAAGTAACCGAGTAGCCGTTTTCATTCCGATAAACCAAATACTAGGTAAGTCATATTGCTAATAAATATAATTGTATTGAATTGAGTTTATTTACATGATTATCAATGATAATGACTGGATTTGTGATACTATGTATATGAATTCTGAGATAAGGTCGACATAGTGATAAGTCGGAGAAGTTTTGTATGAACTTGGGAATACAAAGGTATCTGTTCTGTTTTATCATGTAAGACCACGTCTAGGACGTTGGCATTGATTTGATAATCATGTAAGACCTCGTCTAGGACGTAGGCATCATTATCTGATTATTTATAAAACCTCGTCTAGGACGTAGGCATCACTATCTGATTATATATAAGACATCATCTAGGACGTAGGCATCATTATCTGATTATATATAAAACCTCATCTCGGACGTAGGCATCCTTATCTGATTATATATATAAGACCTCATCTGAGACATAGGCATCATTATCTGATTATATATATAAGACCTCGTCTGGGACATAGGCATTGTTATCTGATTATATGTAAGACCACGTCTAGGACGTTGGCAACGATATGAGCTTTTCGTGTAAGACCATGTCTAGGACATCGGCATCATATTGATTCTTGTAACAATATGTCCGAGACTGAGGTATCGATATCTGAGTACACGAAAGGTCTCGTTTGAGACGTTGGTTTTGTATGACTATTCCGAGTTCTCTGAGCATCCTATTAGATTCCTATTGGACCAACGGGCAAGTCTGTGATGCGAATTGTAAATCCAAGTGAAGAATAAATATGTGTATGTAAAACCATTTCAGGTACGTTGATTATACACTAATTGTGTATGTAAGGTAAGCATCTAAGATATTTTACTATGACGCTATGGATACAGAATTGATGATATGATATGTAAAGTTTTGATTATATGAATAACGTAATTATATGATTCTTGAATTTGCAAAGATAGCAAATGTGGTTAATAGTGTATGAAACAAAGCATATATGTGATATTATTAGTAATGTATTTATTTGCATAAGTGCCTTCTATGTCAAGTTTATTTGTATATGACTTACTAAGCTTTTGGAAAGCTTACTCTGTATGTGTTTTCTCTATTTTATAGGTCGTCAAAAGCTACTGAGGGCTCGGGATCATCAAGGATCGCCATCACACTACTAAACTAATTTTTTGTACCCTTTGAAAAATGTAAATAGCTAAATATGGCATGTATAGGCTAGTATGTTGGTATAAGTTGTCATGTGATCTTAGCCATGTGATTTGCCTATTTATGAGTTAAGACTTTGCTTAAATGAAGGTGATATATGATGCATATCTTGGTATGGTGAAAGTATGTGAAATGGCCAAGTTTTGAGTGAGCAAATGAATGATCTTATTGGTATGTTTTGATGGCATTATGTGCATGAGATGTTTGGTTGATTGGCTTGTAGGTTTGACCCTAAGTGGGTGGCATGTTGGCCTTGCAAAAATGGCCTATAATGTCACATGGTTGGGGCACACGGGCGTGCCTCAGACCGTGGGTAAATTGGCAGAATGTGGCATAAACTGCACATGGCCTTGGCACGGGCGTGCCTACAGGTCGTGCGAAAAATGGTAGTATATGACCCTATAGGACATGGCCTTAGCACACGGGCATGCTTGTTAGCTGTGTTGATTTTGGCAGTATGTAACCACGGGGAGGTCGTACGAGTGTGTCATGTAGCCGTGGCAGAGGCACGGCCTACCATTACAGGCGCGTCTCCCTTGTATTCTAGAAAAGTTTCAATTTTTCATGAAACTTTATATATGTTTCGGTTTAGTCCTGACTCGATTTATAAGCATGCTTAGGGTCTTGATGGCTAGTTTAAGGGACACTATGATTGTATATGAATGTGTTTGTTGACGATTGACTTTGTGTCGTGAATGTGATGTGAAATGATCCTATTGTTCGGTAATGCCTCTTAACCCTACTCTGGCGACGGTCTCGGGTTAGGGATGTTACCATTTTATTAGTATCAGAGCTATAGTTTAGTCGATTCTCGGTAGTGTGTCAGAGTCTAGCTATACATGCCATATATTTGAACCGTGATAGTGTGATGAATCCTGACATATAAAATGTGATTTTCGTGTAGTAATGGATCCCAAAAGAGCCGTAGCTAACGACATAGAAAGTAATGCACCTGCTCCCGCACAAGGGACAGTGCCTTCTAGTTCGAGACCAGCTACGAGAGGTCAGGAGGGAGAAGCTAAGCAAGTTTTCTTCCAGATGATGAGTGAATGGTTCACTCAATTTATAAGGAATAACCCGACTATTTCGTAAACCCCACCCCCGATTAATCCCCCTCAGACATCCGATATACCTCCGACTACAAATCTAAATTCGTGGAATAAGCCTTCGGTTGACAAGATTCATAAGTATGGGGCTGAAGAGTTTCAGGCTACTAATGATGATGATGCTGAGAAAGCCAAATTTTGGTTAGAAAACACTCTTCGAGTATTTGATGAGATGTCACTGACTCCTGAAGAATGTATAAAGTGTGTTGTTTCTTTGTTACGAGATGCAGCCTATCGGTGGTGGAAAACTTTGATTTTGGTTGTTCCTGAAGAACGGATCACATGGGATTTCTTTCAGTCTGAGTTCAAAAAAAAATACATTATTCAGAGATTTATTGATCAGAAATGAAAGGAATTTTTGGAATTGAAACAAGGTCACATGTCTGTCATTGAATACAAACAAGAGTTTGTAAGATTAAGTTAGTATTCTCGGGAATACGTTTCAGCTGAAGTAATAATGTGTAAAATATTCGAAGATGGCCTAAATGAATATATCCAATTGCTAGTTGGTACTCTAGAGATACAATAGTTCGTAGTGCTAGTTGCCTGAGCATGCAAAGCTGAGTCGGAAGCTAGAGATACGAAAAAGAGATTTATGAGAAAATCATTTCAGTCTACCTCAAAGAAATTTTGAGATGAACATAGCCGTTCAAAAGCTAATGTGAGGTATTCGAGTAGAGATCGAACTAGATCACAGTTAAGCTCTAAAACTCTAGCAACTTCAACGGCTAGTATTGGAAATGTCAAATTCAAACGACATGAATGTAAACATTGTGGCAAAAGGCATTCGGGAATTTGCAGATTAAATGATCGAGCTTGTTTCAGATGTGGATCATTAGATCATTTCATCCGAGATTGCTCAGAGTTTGTTGAACAAGAGATTATTTAGAACCCGAGATCTGAGAATGTTTCATCAAAAAGGAGATCTCCTCAAATTGTAAGAAACGTTAGTGGTAGTTAGAGAACTACTAAAGATATTGTTGTGAGATCCGAAGCTAGAGCGCCTGCCAGAGCACATTTTATCTGAGCTCAGAAGGAATCTTCATCTCCAAATGTTATAACGGGTACTTTTACACTTTATGATACTTCTTTGATCGCTTTGATAGACCCTGGTTCTACTTATTTCTATATATGCATGAACTTAGTATTTAGTAAGACTTTGCCTGTAAAGTCTACTGAGTTTGTTATAGAAGTATCGAACCCCATAGGTAAAAAAAATATTCTGGTTGACAAAGTAGGAGAGAACTGCCCATTAATGTTTCGAGATATTTGTTTCCCTGCTGATCTGATATTATTACAGTTTGATGAGTTTGATATAATTCTAGGAATGAACTGGTTGGCATTGCATGATGCTGTAGTGAATTGTAAAAGAAAGACAATTGATTTGAGTCGTCAGAATGGTGAAATAGTTTGTATTGAGTTGAAGGATTTGAATGGATTGCCCACTGTGATATCTGTGTTGAAAGTTTAGAATTAAATTAAAAAGGGTTACGAGGCATATTTTACTTATGTGATTGATTTGAAAGTATATGAAAAGAAAGTTGAATCGGTGCCAGTAGTCTGTGAGTTCTTTGATGTTTTCCCTGAAGAATTGCTGGGATTGTCTTCGAATTGGAAAGTTGAATTTGGTATAGATTTGTTGCTTGGTATGACCCCTATTTCGATAGATCTGTATAGATTTACACTAATGGGATTGGAAGAGTTAAAGTCACCATTGCAAGAATTAACCAACAGGGGGTTCACAAGGCCGAGTTTTCACCCTAGGGTGTTAAATTTTTTTTATGATAATTCAGTGTTAGTTGAATTGAAAGCAAAACTATTGTTTTTACAGCAGATATGTGATGCTCAGAAAGTTGATATTGAAATGTTAGCGAAACGAGTTCAATGTGATTCAAATTCTAAATTAAGCTTTGAGTTGTTGATGATTGCTTGAGATTTCGATATCGTATCTATGTTCTGAGAAACCTTGAGTTAATCTAGTTGATTATGAATGAAGTATATAATAGTCGTTTATTTGTTCAATTGTGTAGTACAAAGATGTATCATGATCTGAAACAACACTACTGGTGGTCTGGTATGAAACAGGATATTTCTGACTTTGTTTTGAAATGTTTAGTTTGTCAACAAGTGAAAGCTGAACATCAAGTTCCGTTTGGTTTGTTATAGCCAATTCTGATTCCCGAATGGAAATGGGATAGAGTGACTATGAATTTTGTTTCTGGTTTGCCTCGGATTTCGAGAAAGAAAGATGCGATTTAGGTCGTGGTTGACCAATTGACAAAATCTACCTATTTTATTTTGGTAAGATCTGATTATTCACTTGACAGATTAGACGAGCTTTATATTTTTGAAATTGTAATACTATACGGAGTGCCACTATCCATTATGTCAGATAGAAATTCAAGAGTCACATCGCGATTTTAGAAGAAAACTGTAAGAAGCTTTGGGCACAAAATTGTGTTTCAGTATAGCTTTTAATTCACAAACAGATGGTTAGTCTGAGTGGATCATTAAGACTCTAGAAGATATGTTAAGATGTTGCATTCTTAAATTTAATGGTATTTGGGAACAGTACCTGCCTTTGATAGAATTTTCATACAACAATAGTTTCAGCCAAGCATCAAAATGGCACCATATGAAACTTTGCACAGACATAAATGTCGTACACCTCTATATTGGACTGAACTCAGTGAGAATAAGTTACACTGCATTGATTTGATAAAGGATATAGAACAGAAAGTGAAATTGACCCGAGATTGTTTGAAAGCAGCATCCGATCGTCAGAAGTCTTATGCATATTTGAAATGAAAAGATATAGAACTTGAGATCGAAAATAAAGTATTTCTGAAAGTGTCTCCGTGGAAGAAAGTACTCCAATTCAAAAGAAAAGGAAAGTTAAGTCCAAGATTCATTGAACCGTATGAGATTATTGAACGTATAGGGCCTGTTGTTTATAGATTAAAGTTTTCTTTTGAGTTAGAAAAGATTCACAACGTATTTCATGTCTCGATGCTTCATAGATATCGATTCGATCCGTTGCATGTGATTGTTCCATCTGAAATTGAAATCTGATCAGATATGACATATGAAAAGGAACCGATACGTATCTTAGCTCGTAAAGTGAAAGAATTGAGAAACAAGAAAATTCCATTAGTAAAAGTATTATGGAATCAATACGGAATCGAATAGGCTACGTGGGAGCCTGATGATTCAATGAGACAGTAATATCCAAATCTATTTAATGGTAAGATTTTCGGGGACGAAAATCCCTAAGGGGGAGAATTGTAACAGTCTGGTTTATACCTTAGTCGAAACAGTGGTTTCGGAACCACAAATCTGAGTTTGAATAATATTTTAATATTATTTTCTGTGCCGTTGATGTGTGATTAAGCATGTGTTAAATTTTTGTAGTTAATTTGTCCGTAATTTGACAAAAAGGATTAAATCGCATAAAGTGTAAAAGTGGCCTTCGATTTGATTAAGTGCCTATTTATGTGGCTTTTAAATGTGGAGGCCTTATGAGGCAATTGAGCCAGTATTTACTTAGTGGATGTTTAAAAGACATAAGTGACCTTATGTATATATGATATTAAATGTTTATTAAAAGGGTAAATATGGTAAATATATGTTAATATGTTTGTAATAAAATAAACAAAAGAAAAGATGAATGTTATCATCCTACTTGGGTGCTGAAATTGAAGAAAGAAAAAAGAAGAAAATTTGCTAGGGCATTCGGCCATATATAAGCAAAATTAAGGTATGTTTTGACTTTGAATTTTGATGATTTTTATGTTTTTGAGATTGTTGCTCAGTCTACTATCAAGCCCATGTTGTAGTTTGAAGAATTAATGATGTTTATGAAATGTACCATTGATGAAATGGTGAGCTTTGTGATGAGTTTAGGTGTTAAATGAAAGATATGTGTTAAGTGAACATGTTTTGTTCTTTAATTTTTGATGAATTTAGCTAATTAGGGCTAAATTGTGAAAATAGCTTTTTGAGGGACTAAATTGTGAATTTGATGAAATATTTGGACCTATATAGTCCTTAAGGAGTTTCGGCTATGCATATGTGTGAACAAATTTTGTGAATTTGATGTTTTGTGAAAAATGGATTAAATTGATAAAATGTGCAAATGTGAGGGCTAAATTGCAAATAGCCCTAAATATGTGTCTTTGGATTGAATTGAATTGAATGAACTAGTGAATAAAAGAGTTAATTCTGAAAATGTTTAGATCAAGAACCAAAGAAAACAGACGTAGATCGTGGGAAAGCGAAAGTAACCAAGTAGCCGTTTTCATTCGATAAACCGAATACGAGGTAAGTCATATTGCTAATAAATATAATTGTATTGAATTAAATTTATTTACATGATTATCAATGATAATGAGTGCATTTGTGATACTATGTATATGAATCCTGAGATAAGGTCGACATAGTGATAAGTCAGAGAAGTTTTGTATGAACTTGGGAATACAAAGGTATCTATTATGTTTTATCATGTAAGACCACGTCTAGGACGTTGACATTGATTTGATAATTGTGTAAGACCCGTATGGGATGTAGGCATCATTATCTGATTATATATAAGATCTCATCTGAGACGTAAGCATCATTATCTGATTATATATAAGACGTCGTCTGGGACGTAGGCATCATTATCTGATTATATAGAAGACCTCGCTTGGGACGTAGGCATCATTATCTGATTATATATATATAAGACCTCGTCTGAGACATAGGCATCGTTATCTGATTATATATATAAGACCTCGTATGGGACATAGGCATCGTTATCTGATTATATGTAAGACTACGTCTGGGACATTGGCAACGATATGAACTTTTGTGTAAGACCATGTCTAGGACATCAGCATCATATTGATTCGTGTAACAATCTGTCTGAGACTGAGGTATCGATATCCAAGTACATGAAAGGTCTCATTTGAGACGTTGGTTTTGTATGACTATTCCGAGTTCTCTGAGCATCCTATTAGACTCCTGTTGGATCAACGGGCAAGTCTATGATGCGAATTGCAAATCCAAGTGAAGAATAAATATGTGTATGGAAAACCATTTCAGGTACGTTGATTATACACTAATTGTGTATGTAAAGTAAGCATCTAAGATATTTTACTATGACGCTATGGATACGAAATTGATGATATGATATGTAAAGTTTTGATTATATGAATAACGTAATTATATGATTCTTGAATTTGCAAAGATAGCAAATGTGGTTAATAGTGTATGAAACAAAGCATATATGCGATATTATTACTAATGTATTTATTTGCATAAGTGCCTTCTATGTCAAGTTTATTTGTATATGACTTACTAAGCTTTTGGAAAGCTTACTCTGTATGCATTTTCTCTGTTTTATAGGTCGTCAAAAGCTACTGAGGGCTCGGGATCATCAAGGATCATCATCACACTACTAAACTGATTTTTTGGTACCCTTTGAAAAATGTAAATAGCTAAATATGCCATGTATAGGCTAGTATGTTGGTATAAGTTGTTATGTGATCTTAGCCATGTGATTTGCCTATTTATGAGTTAAGACTTTGCTTAAATGAAGGTGATATATGATGCATATCTTGGTATGGTGAAAGTATATGAAATGACCAAGTTTTGGGTGAGCAAATGAATGATCTTATTGGTATGTTTTGATGGCATTATGTGCATCAGATGTTTGGTTGATTGGCTTGTAGGTTTGACCCTAAGTGGGTGGCATGTTGCCCTTGCAAAAATGGCCTATAATGTCACACGGTTGGGGCACACGGGTGTGCCTCAGACCATGGGTAAATTGGCAGAATGTGGCATAAACTGCACACGGCCTTGGGCAGGCGTGTTGCTGTGTCGTCTGAGAAATGGTAGATATATGACCCTATAGGACACGGCCTTAGTACACGGGCGTGCTTGTTAGTCGTGTTGATTTTGGCAGTATGTAACCACAGGGAGGTCGCACAGGTGTATCATGTAGCCGTAGGAGAGGCACGGCCTACCTCCACGGGCGTGTCTCCCCTGTATTCTAGAAAAGTTTCAATTTTTCATGAAACTTTATATATGTTTCAGTTTAGTCCCGACTCGGTTTATAAGCATGCTTAGGGTTTTGATGACTAGTTTAAGGGACACTATAATTGTATATGAATGTGTTTGTTGACGATTAACTTTGTGTTGTAAATGTAATGTGAAATGATCCTATTGTTCGGTAATACCTCTTAACCCTATTCCAGCGACGGTCTCGGGTTAGGGGTGTTACAATTTTCTTGCTGGCTAAATCTTCTCCTGCTCATCTTTCTCCACATTGTGTCCATTTCTTCTCTTTTCTTTAAGTCAAATAGCCACACCTTCTCTTTTTTGACTCCTTTTTAACTGAAACACCAGATCGTCTGGAGCTTTGGTTCCCTTTTTGTTGGTTGAATTTGGTAAGCCTGACCTTCTAGATCTATTGACCCCAAATCTTTGATTCCTTGGTGGTTGGGGCCAGATTGTTGCAAACAACTGGTGTAGGCCGTCGTCTATGATTTTGGTAAGGGTGGAATAGTTCAAGTACCTTCTTAATTCGTGGCTAGTGGTGTTATTGTGACCCATTTTGTTGAATTAGCAGCGGTCTCCCTCCTTTCTTGTGGGGGGAAAATATTGGTTGGATACTAACCTCCTTTGTGTATCAATTATTTTATGAACCCATTTGCAATAGACAAGGAGCAAGGCCGAATACTGTTACTCTATAGTGGGGGGTCACGTCTTATGGTAAGTGAATTGGGTTTAGTAGTATATTTCGGTACTATGGATTTTGGAGAACGTTGGGATTAAGTCATAGTCATTGTTATTTTAGGGGCTTCGAGGAGTGGTTCTTTCGGCAATCCAAAACAGGTGTGTAATCTCACACTACTGTTAATATATTGTTCTATGATCTGTGAATCGGCTAAAAGCTGACATACCAAATAGCCGAAGTATCAGCAATTGAGATCTCTCGAGTATGCGAGTGCTTGTAGGGATAAACCAACCCACTAGTGATGGAGGTAAATCATTGAGTGTATCAAGAGCGCTCTCGTAAAACTGAGGCCGTAATGGGCCTCGTCGAGTTGAAGCGGCTAAGTGGGCCCAATGGGCTAACAGGCCAACATAAGCGTAATCGTTGGTAAGTGCCGAAAGATTGATGCGACTGCGAAGTCCGCAGAACCATGACCGAAAAATGAGCCGGATGGGCCACACGAGCGTGTAGGCCCGTTTGGGCCGAAACTAGATTTTTGGCCCAATTACACCATAGTGACCAAAAAGGGGAACCTATGTCACTCGGGGCAACAGTAGGCCAAAAAGGCCGATAGACATTAAAATTACTGAAATACCCTCGGTGGGTAAAATTACTGAAATACCCTTAAAGGGTGAAATTACTGAAATACCCTCGATGGGTAAAATTACTGAAATACTCTTAAAGGGTGAAATTACTAAAATGCCCTCGTTGGGTGAAATTATTGGAGTACCCCCCCGATGGGTAAATTACCAATTTACTCCCACTGATCAAAGGACCATTATACCCCTAGGGGTAGATTTAGTGTGTTTGTGTGTAATATGTTTAATTGCTATGATGGTCATTTATTGCATACACTGAGTTAATATGTCACGCCATGTTGCATTGGGTTGGGTTATGATTTTGGATGAAGTACTGTACTGGTGGCTATGCCACATTATACTGATTCAGTGGCTCTGCCACGATATACTAATTTTGGTGGCTCAACCACGTATACTGTTACTGGTAGCTTTGCTGCATTGATATTAGCAGCTCGACTACACTATTGGTGTGTAGGGCTGGGTGGGTTGACTTGGTCCCCACATGGTGTGTAAGGTTGGTAAGGGTGGTGTGATGGTTGGATTGGGTTGGGCTGTATTTTTGTTTGTATTACCATGATTTTGGGGCTTAGGCCTGAACCAATGCTACATGGGCTTGGGCTCAGATGGTGACTGTAATTGGGGATTACACACTGAATTCTTGTAACTCACCCTTTTTCCTTTAACTGTGCAGGTAATCCCCAGCCTTAGAGGATTTGGAGCTGCGAGGGACTCGAGGTGGCCACACATCTTGTATGTTTCTGGGGTTAATTTAGTCACTTTATTTTGGCTTACTTTATCTTAATTTTTGGGCTATTAATTTTTGTAATAAGGCCATTGGATTTGTTTGAACTTTAGTTTGGTAATTCTTTACAAACTGCTAGATTACTTAACGCGAGTTTTAAAGCCATAACTACTCTTTTTAAAATAACATGGTTCTACAACTATTTAAATTGAACTTTCGTAACGAACAAGGTTTTAAAAGAAATTGGCATATGTATAAAAATATTTTTGAAAATGATTGGTTTTGACCAAAACTTGTTTTGGCTATAAGCAACGAGAGATGGGATTTCTGAACAATAGAAGGTTTTGATTTGTAAGTGAGTTTCAAACGAACACAAAGTTTTCAAACAACACCTAATGTGGCACGCTAGATCTAGTCATAACGTCTAGGCCGGGTTTGGGGTGTTACAGAGTTCGTCATATTTTCTTGTTGCCTCTTCTTCTCTCGATGATGCCTGCACTTTAAGTTAAGCAATTTGCTCAACTGTGCTCGCTTGCATTTGAGCCATCTGGTCTCTTAACCTCTGAACTTTGAGCCATATTTACCGAAGGCATGTATTGCTATGAGTTGGATCCAAAATATTGGGTTAGGTTAATAAAAGATCCTTGAAATCGAACCCGACCATACCATTCAAGATCCAAAACTTCAGTAATAATTCGGTTATTAATGTCGTCCTGATTAACAAAACTATCATTTGAAGCGATCACTTCATACTCCACCCTTTTATCCTTTAGTTTCTCCTAATAAATCAATCAAGGAGTTAGAAACAAAATATATAGTCAAACAAATGCAACATAAAATGTCATTATTTGTATTACAAACGACGAATTAAACCATTATAATTAAACATGATAATTATTTAAAAAAATTCAAATTTTATTCAGTAAATATACCATAATTTCTGCAGCTTCAATAGTCATAGGAAATCCATCTTTCTTTCTATGTGTAATGTCAAAAAGCTAAAGGTGTCCAACTTTTTAAGCAGATGACAGTTCCTACAATATGGTAGGAAAATATTATTTAGTAGAAAGTAATTAATATTTGATAGAATTTATAAATTGAAAATACCTCGTCATCAGTTACACAAGCAAAACTTTTCGACCCAGCTGTGTGCGTGAATTTTTGCTTTTGCCTACTTGTAGTTCCAACACGATCCTACATTATGAAATTATTACTATGTATATAGTAAATACTGTAAACCGAAATAACTATAAGAGCTTGGAAGTACGTAATATCTCTCATTTCTTTGAATTCAAAAATCTAACTTCATTTTCCCATTGGTACCTCAGCATTCCCGGCAGAACATTTTGCAATTTCTCTTTGAGGCTTATATTTTTCTTAAAATATTCCTTCTTTAAAGTACTTTATGGTCTCTCCTTTTCTTTCCTAATGCTTTCTTCACATAATTATCCGAGACCTCTAAAGCAAATCTCTCCTACAAAGAACACAAGTTTAGAAAGTAAATATAAATGAAACTTAACCCAAAGTATTATAAATCACATTCAAGTTCTTACCTTAGTATTATCGCGAGCTTGATTTTTGTTACTATCAGGCATATGATGCCATGACTCGTAGTTGATTAGCAACAGATTGGCATGTCATGCGATAATGCCCAAGTATCCTACTAAAAGTCGAGTTTTGATCCAATAGGCTGAACATGACTTTTGTACATACTTTGACACGCTCCACAGATTTGGATCATATAAATCCTTTAATAGCGTACATTCTCGAGTTTTGCACCTTCCACCACTTTCATCTAAAAAAATGGTATATGATAATATAAGAATTTGAAACAAAATTAATAATAAAAGTCAACATGCATGCAAATTAAAGTTAACATTACTTTGAATTTCTAGAGGTTCGTCAACTGTATCCGAAACATTTGAAGATCTAATAGCAATCTGTTGATCACTATTTGTTTCTTCCAAATTTGGAGGATTTTCAATAATACTTAGATCTCGCAATCTTCTTCTAGGTATATTATCTGCAATACACATAAAATAGTTGAAATATTAGTAACTACTTACAACAATAATAGTACATGTAAAATAGTTGAAATATTTAACAAGACCAATATTTAGATTATAGTATTACATATAATTAAAAAACTATAAAATCTCACTACATCATGATTCGTAAATATCTTAATCCACGTCCTGGCAAACCCATTGAAATTGTGTACTAGTACTAGGGATAGTTCCATTTAAGTTTTGTTCTGGAAAAGGTAAAGTTTCTAATCTTTCATTGATGTCATCTCTACTTCCATTGCCCATGTCAAACAACTCTCTAGGGGTGCTACAGAGTACTATGTACCAACCCTCATCAGTTGGATCTTTCGAGTAAAAAACTTGTTCGACTTGAGAAGAAAATACATATGGCTCGTCAATCAATTGTTATCTAGTGTGAATTAATCGAGATAAGTTCACCATTCTAAAACTAAATTGATATTTTTTAATTCTACGAGTAGTATTTACATCAGCTCAATCACATCGAAATAAGACAACCTTCTGTTTGCCATAGTAATCCAACTCAATAACGTCCGTAAGAAATCTGTAATACTCCACATTTCCCTCAACAGGACTATTGTCCCTAGTACTAGCATAACTTGTAATTGAATAATGAATAACTATTACACAATTATGAGTCCTCCTCAATCTTTCGCGAGATTTTTTGTATGAAACTTGAATCCATTAATGAGGAAGGGATTATATCTTTTTACTACTCTATTTGGACCCTGGGAAAGCCATTTAAATTCCTCATTGACGTTCTTTCCACTCCAAACCTATTGAATTGAAAGTAAATTGAGTATGTAACACCCCAAACCCGGCCCAAATGTTACGACCGGATCTAGTATGTTATAGGGTAAATTGAAAACGATCTTTCAGTGACTTTGGGAAAATCCATAAAAAACTTTTCTTCAAAAAGAAACTTTTCGATTAAAGCGATGCCTTTGTGTATAAATAATCAGATTCAAGTGACTTTCAGGGAAAAGGGCACTTTGATAAGAGTTATCATTGATAAGAAAACCCAAAGTTTTATCAAAAATATCTTGTAACCCATTCGTTAATAGTTTTGAAAAATAGTTGTTTAATGTTTTAGGAAAAATCCAGTTTTGAGCATTTATTCATAATCAGTAATCAAAGTAAATACTAAAACCCAATTAAAAATTATCAAATGCCTTATTACAATGAAAATCCCCAAATAAAAACTAACTTTAAGCAGTAGAAAGTTCATAAAAAAATATAACATCTTTTATGGCCTCCACGAGTCCACCTCGGCTCCCATATCCACGATCTACTGATTACCTGAAAAGTTAGGGAAAGGGTGAGTCACAGAGACTCAGTGTGCAAAAACATCAAACACATGAACCGCCCATGGTCCACAATCTTGTATTTAGCTCATATACAATGTCATACAATCATAAGAAATGCATTATGCCCGACCCAACCTAGTATTTCCATCCTCTACACACCAACCTGTACCAACCATCACACTGTGGGGATTTTTACAATCAACCCTCCATCCACTACACACCATCTTGACAGTCACGCTGTCAGAAAATATGGCAGTGCCACCGATCATTATGTGACCTTAAATCAACTATGGCATAGCCACCGATCACGATGTGACCTCATAAATAGATGTGGCAGTGCCACCAATCACTATGTGACCTTAATCAACAATGTGGCAGAGCCACTGATCACCATGTGACCACAAAAGCAATGTGGCAGAGCCACCGATCACTATGTGACCTTATAACTTCCCCTTTATCATCATTCCCATATCCCATGCACAACATTTATATCATGACAGATGTATCATGCTAGTAACAAGGCAATGGAGACAGATGTATCATGCTAGTAACAAGGCAATGGATTATCACACACAACCAACTCATATTCGATAATTACAGATACGTACCTAGCACTTCCTGCCTTACCCCCAAAGGGTATGTCGACTGTATTTACAGCCTTTTCGACCTTTCAGCCAATACAATTAATAATATAATTAAGTAAAGTGTGTTAGGCTTTACACACCTGGTAACACGCAAAACGACACTCTCTACGTCGACACTATCGTTAGCAGGAATAACTGCTATTTGCCTACGGCTCTGGTCCAAATCCGATCCCAACCCGGTGGCCAATCTCGGACTGCTGACACCGCTCGCTTCTTAAACTTAGGGGCTGGGTTCACAGGTCCAACCCTCTCCTTTTCCTGATCGATATTGGATTCCGTCAAAGATCTTGTCAAACACTACTATAATGAAATATGGTTGTTTAAACCACAATATAGGGTTAAGGTAACGAATATGATAACTAACCTAAATAAAATCTAAAGAGAACACCCTTACCTTCAAAACCTGAAAAGGAGATGGGGTTCAGAGATTAACGATTTCTGGCTTAGGGACTTAGATGATCTGATTTCCTTCAATTCCCAGAATAGCGCCCCAAAGAGAACACAAGAGACAGTGAGAATCATAAATCCAACGATGGCCTTACCAAGCCAATTATCCATTCGGCTTTGGCTTCCAAAAAACCGAAAGAGAAAAATAGAGAATTAACAGGAGTCGACACTTACCTCAACACAGGAGATTCGACTATCACTTAAGAGAAGGTTCAGCAATGATAGGGAAGAAGATTGAAAGGGCCAAAAGAAATAAAATAAAACTACAAATGGGACTTAGGGGTTTTTGGTTTTAGAAGAGATCAAAAGAAAAGATGAACAAGAGAAGGCTATAAAGATTCGGCTTGTAGAAGAAAACAGAGAAGAGAACTATGGGCAAGGGACATTCGGCTATAGCATAGAAATGGAGATGAGAATGTGGGTTAGGGGTTTCGGCTTTTGAGAAAGAAACAATTGAGAGGAGAGGAATAAAAACAAGATAGGAAGAAGTGATAGGAATGGTAAAGAAGAAGAAGAATTTTTAGCAGGACCTAAGTGAATTCGGTTTTGCAAAAAATGAAGAGGAGAAAGAAAACCTCAAATGCCAAAAATAAGAAGAGAACTCTCACTTGACAAGACACGATTTCGACACCTACTATCCCCAAAAGCCGAAAATGCATTATTTTGAGAACAAAAAGCCTATGCTCCAAAGTAGAAATCCGGCATACCCTAGCCACCCCAAAACTAATTTCCCCCTCTACTATGAGTTTGAAATTCGACCAACAGTAGGCTCACAATGCCCATCCCTTATTTTCCTCCACTAATTCCTCATGATCACCCATTTGAAATATTTTGAACACTTCAAACTCCCCTTTTTCCTCTCTGCCACTCATTCAAACTATTTGACTCAGTCCACCCCCTATCCTGAAGTGTCCCAATCAAGCTCTGCCTGTGCTCTCCTTGACACCAAAAAGAACTCCCAATATAAGCTCCTTGTGACTTGAACCTGCTCCCTCTACTACTCCCTGTGGCGTCACTTACCAGCATCTTAAGTGGTGCCTCCTTGCCACTCTGCCACCCCTTTTCTTGTGCCAACCAAACACCAACACAATCCCTTAAGTCCTATTCCAGCTAGCTCCTCCACTAAAGTGCCTAAAAAGGAAATTTTAGCCAGGGCTCCAGCTTTTCACCGGGGTTTCCTAGACTCCCATTCACCCTAAACAAGCACATTACACAAAGCATACACACAAAAACACATCAAAAGAATAGCCCCTAGATCAGGATATTATAGTTCTACCCCCTTAAGAAAATTTTGACCTCGAAATTACCTGGTAAAAAGATATGAGGGTATTGTTGTTGCATCGCTTCTTCTGGTTCCTACGTAGCTTCCTCAGAACCATGATTACGCCACAAGATCTTAACCAACGGAACTGTCTTTCTGCGTAACACTTTGACATCACGATCCAAAATCTGAACGGTTCCTCTTCAAAGGATAGCTCAGGCCTTACTTAGATTTCCTCTACTGACACCATGTGAGACGGATCTGAACGATAGCGTCTTAGCATTGAAACATGGAACACATCATGAATCTAACTTAACTCTGCATGTAACTCGAGTTGATAAGCTACTGGTCCCACATGCTTCAATACACGATAAGGCTCAATGAACCTGGGGCTTAGCTTACCCTTCTGTCCAAACCTTAGTACCTTTTTCCACGGTGAAACCTTTAAGAATACCTGATCACCTATCTCAAATTCTATATCTTTGCACTTAAGATCAGTATAGGATTTCTACCGGTTCGACGCTTTCTTTAACCGAATTTGAATTAACTTAACCTTATCTTCTGCTTCCGAAACCAAGTCCGCAACCAACAATTGATGCTCGCCCAACTCTGTCCAACACGTAGGAGTACAACACTTCCGACCATATAACGCCTCGTAAGGTGCCATCTGTATACTCGCTTGGTAGCTGTTGTTGTATGCAAATTCCGTTAACGGTAGAAATTCTTCCCAACTACCTCTAAAGTCTAAAACACAGCCCCTCAACATGTTTTTTAAGATCTGAATTACGCTCTTTGAATGTCCATCAAACTATGGATGAAATGCTGTACTGAAATCTAAGTTTTTCCCCAAAGCTTGATGCAATGCCTTCTAAAACCTTGACGTGAATCTCGGGTCTCTATAAGAGATGATAGACACCGCACTCCATGCAACCTTATGATCTCTGCTACATACAACTTAGCGAATTTCTGAAGGAAGAAATTGACGCAAACCGGCATGAAATGAGCAGACTTCGTCATTCGGTCCACAATTACCCATACCGAATCCTTTTTAGTAGGCGTAAGGGGTAACCCACTAACAAAATCCATCGTGATCTTCTCCCACTTCCACTGCGGAATCTTTAACGGCTGTAACAAACCTGAAGGTAACTGATGTTTTGCTTTTACCCGCTGATATGTCAAACACTTACTTACAAATTCGATTAATTCACGCTTCAAACCCGACCACCAAAACTGCTCTCGCAATTCTCTATACATCTTACTTCCGCCAGGATGCATAGCATATGGGCTACTATGCGCTTCTCCAAGTATCAACTGTGTTAATTCCACATCCTTCGGCATGCAAACCTTCTTATGAAAACATAGGACCCCATCACTGTTCAAATCAAAATCCTCTACCCTATCATTTTGTACTTGAAGTAGTCGAGCACTTAAGACATCATCCAACAATTACTCTTCCTTAATCTGATTTATCCATGTTGGTTTCACCTGTAGCTCAGCTAACAAACTCCCATCATCATACAAGCTAAGATGGGCAAACATCGCCCTCAGATCCGAGATTACTTTCTGACTTAGTGCATCTGCCACCACGTTAGCTTTACTCGGATGGTAATTAATCGAGCAATCGTAATCTTTTAACAACTCGATCCACCTCCTCTGTTTTAAATTCAACACCTTCTGGGTAAGAAGATATTTTAAGCTCTTATGATCTGTATAAATGACAAACTTCTCCCCATACAAATAATGCCTCCAAATTTTCAAGGCAAACACCATAGCTGCCAACTCCAAATCATGCATGGGGTAATTTAGCTCATACGGTCTTAGCTACCGAGACGCATACGCCACAACTCTTCCATCTTGCATTAACACGCATCCTAATCCCGTGTGTGAAGCATCACAATAAACCACGAACTCTTTTCCAGCCTCCGGCTGAATCAACACTGAAGCTTCCATCAAAACCCTCTTCAGCCTCTCAAAACTTTCCTGTTGCTGTCAGTCCACACAAAAGGATCCCCTTTCCTCAGCAACTTGGTTAGAGGTGCTACAATTAACGAGAACCCTTCAACAAACCTTCGGTAATATCCAGCAAGACCCAAAAAACTTCTAATCTCTACCACAGACTTGGGTGGCATCCAATTCAAGACAACTTTAATTTTCCGAGGATCAACTGTAATCCCCTCTGCCGACACAACATGGCCCAGAAAAGTAACTTCGCTTAGCCAAAATTTGTACTTATTGAATTTGGCGAACAATTGCTTCTCCCTCGAGATTCGTAACACCACCCGAAGATGAGAATCTTGCCCCTCCTCTGACCTTGAATAAACCAAAATATTGTCTATAAACACTATAACAAATCAGTCCAAATAGGGTTGAAAAACCCGATTCATCATTTCCATAAACACTGCTGGTGCATTGGTTAACCCAAACGGCATCACCAAAAATTCGTAGTGTCCATAGCGTGTACAAAACGCCATCTTATGGATATTCGTTTCCTTAACCTTGAGCTGATGATACCCTGACCTCAAATCTATCTTTGAAAAGACTGAAGCCCCCTTCAATTGGTCGAATAAGTCGTCAATCTATGGTAACAGGTATTTGTTCTTGATTGTCAATTTGTTCAGCTGGCGACAATCAATGTACATACGCATTGACCTATCCTTCTTCTTAACAAATAACACCGGCGTTCCCCATTGTGATACACTGGTTGGATAAAACCTCGATCTAAAAGTTCCTAAACCTGAGCTTACAGTTCTACTAGCTCCTTTAGCGCCATTCTATAAGGATCGATAGATGCAGGCGCTGACCCCAGAAGAAGATCAATTCTGAATTTCAACTCGCGATCCGAGGGTAATCCTAGAAGCTCCTCTAGAAAAACATCGAGAAACTCCTTCACTATCCTTACGTCCCCCACAGACAATTTCTTACCCTCCAAAGCGCAAACCAAGGCTATGAATGCCTCGTATCCTTTCCTCACCATTCTTTCAGCCTTTAGAGCAGACACCGCGTTAGACAAATAATTCCTCCTTTCTCCTATTACCACCACCTCCTCATCTTCAGGAGTCCTGATCACCATGCGCTTAGCAGCACAATCCAAATTTGCTCGATACCTTACTAACCAATCTATTCCTAAGATCAAATCAAACTCCTCGAATGGTAGTTCCATCAGATCAGCCAGAAAAACCACCCATTGCACTTCTAAAGGTACATCCCTATAAAGTCTGTTTACCACAATTGATTTTCCTAACGGACTAATTACTGTCATCTCCCTAGAAGCAATCTCAGAGTCTATACTTAAATTTCCAGATACCACACTATGTCAATCAATGCAGAAAAAGGCAATCCAAATATTAAGAACGTACCGGTTATGACGTTCGATGCGTCCCCCTCCTCTCTACGTCTAGCTGCATAAACCAACCCCGACTATCTTGCGTCGGTGTTTCCTGTACCTTTTCCTGGCATTCCATGTCCCTGACCAAAACCATTATCCCCTCTGGCCGGACCACGACCTCTCTGCGGTTGCTGGCTTCCTCTACCCTGCTGAGTATACCTTGATTCCCTGGCCTTGCATTGTCTCGCTCCTGTGGACAGTCCAGAATCTGGTGATCAGCCGATCCACACCTGTAACACCTTCTGTTACTTGCCCAACATTCTCTAAAATGGAATTTACCACACCGAGCACACCTCTAAGGCTGCCTATCAGCAACGGGTCTCACTACCTGATTCGGCCCATCCATCCTAGGTCTTTTCTGAAAACACTCAGCCGACCTGACGATCTAAAATTTCTTTTTTTACCACTTTTATCTCTATCCCGATTCTGCTTTTCTAACTGCTTCACCTCCTCAGCTATCTTAGCCTTTTTCTACTAAAACTGTGAATTTCCTTTCACGCTGTAGCGCTATCAATACCAGCATATCATCCCTCAAACCATCTTCAAATTGGACACAATGCTCATGGTCTGTAGCCACTATTCCCCGAGCATAGCGACTAAGGCGTGGGAACTCTACCTCGTATTCAGCCACCGATTTACTTTCTTGAACCAGATTCAGAAATGCCCTGCGCTGTGCATCCATGTAGCTCGATCTGATGTACTTACTCTAAAATGTCATTTTGAAGAAATCCCAGGTGATATGGTCAGCCACTTCACCATCCCTAACCGTAAGCCACCACTGATACGCTTCGTCCCGTAGAAGAGACACAACCCCTTTTAACTTTTCCTGAAACACCCCAAACCCGTCCCACGAGAATGGACTAGATCTGGTATGTTCCTCGAAGTAACCCGGTTCAAAATCATTCAAATATTTAGAAAACTGTGAGTTTTGGAAGGTATCTTGTTGTGGGATGGGGCTTGAGTTGAAAACAGATTTATTTTTATAACAAAAACCCATTTGCTTCAAGTGATAAAAAAATACTTAAACTTATTTCATACTAAGTGGGCTTGCTCTTTATTAAGCCCTAAACTCATAACATAGTGATTATCGTAGAAATAAAAATTAAATCACGGTGGCCTTATTACATAAAATGAAACCCAAAATAATAAATTATACAGACTTTAAAATAAAATAAATATTCAAATTAAAGCTGAACTTCAAGTCGATCATGGCCACCACAAGTTCTGTAGTCCGGTCCATTCTTGCTCATCACAGAAACATATTCCCAGCAGGGGTGAGTCGATAGACTCGGTGTGTAACCAACACTAAACATAGTAGAAATAGTCACACCATAAAAATCATATGCATATAACAATTTCGAGGTAATGATGCAAACCCGAACCCAAACCTATAAGCCATCCGCTACACTCCACCATTACCAACTTTGTATGCAAGTGGGGACTACTAAGTCAACCCTCCTTCCGCTACACTCCATCGAAGGCGTCGGCTGCAATCGGCGTGCTCATCGCCCACTGATAATATTGTGGCATAGCCACCACTGTAATGTAACCAAAGTTACCACTTAGTGAGACCGAAGTCATCACAATCACTTAGTGAGACCGAAGTCATCACTTTCACTTATAACGTTGGTGAGACCATAGTCAACACCTTCTTCCCTTTCACATAAATCCGAATGCCCCAAATTACAAATATCATGCATAACATATTTTTATTTCACTTTCACATCACTTTTCACTTGTATAACATTTATTTGAAATCCTAGTAGAAGTAGGAAAAGCGTGCCTTAGCACTTTGTACCATAATATGGCACTTTAGCCACTTTCTTTCACTTTCACATTAGCATATATAGCATATTTAAACCATAAAACTATTAAGAATAGTGTGGAATACACACGATTTGTTTAGCGATTCCTTGAGATTTGAAAGCAAGATCTAGCGTTTAGATCCTAATTCCTACATTTGGTTGATCAAATATTACTTAGCGTAAATTCTATTTTGGGCTATAGTATCCAAATCCTAGTAGGATTTGTAAAGAGGCTTACCTTTGATGCCGATTTGATGTTTATTCAAATCCGAAATCTTTGTTTTCCTTCCTTTGATATTGACCAACCTTGAAACCTCAACATAAATTAGTTTTGATTTTTAATAATTACGAGATCTAATCTTAGTAATCACATAACTTTGGCGAATACCTTTAGGGACTTACCTTATGGATTTTTAAAATCCGAAACTTCACCTCCTTTTTCCTTGAAATCGGCAACTTCCTAGATCTACGAATAGATTAGTTTTTGATCAATTTGATCTAATTGACTGAGATTTGGCCTTGGCCGAATGTATAGATTCACTTACCTCAAATCCCGAAGTTGATCTTTATTTCAAATTCCTGCCGAAATCACTTGTTAGATTTGATCTATTACTTAATCAAGGAGGGGATCTTTTTGCCGATTGTATAATGGGGTACTTACCTTGTTTTCGAATCCCGAAAGATCCCTTATGCTATTCGGCTATGGCACTATTGTGGATCTCAAAGCTTTGGCTTTTGTGATTGAATAGTAGAAGAAAAGAAAAGAAAGAAAAAGATGAAGAGAGTTTTGACAAGGAATTTTGGTTGAAGAGAAGAGAAAAGATTGTTGCTACTTTCACTTGGAGATTTCGGCAAGATGTGGAAGAAAAGAGAATGGCTCTTTTCTTTTCTTTCTTTGGCCGAATCTATTAGCCTTAGAGTCCCTAATTCAGCCAATTCTTCACTTGTGATAAGGTTTAGTTTTATCAATATGAAACTCCATCAAATCTCCTAATTAGCCAAGAGTTTTTATTGAATGGAAACTCCTCCCCCTTGTGCCGTCCAACCCTCCACTCATGGAGACAAAATTTTATTTCTTTTATTTGTTTCCTAGATGACTCAAACTCAGGCCCAAAAACCTCTTGCATTTGGGCCATTTCCTAGGGCCTTAGGTGGCATCTTCAGGCCACATTTCCAGGTTCGTTATTGGGTCAAAGTTTATGTTCTTTATATTTTTAGGGTCACTTGGCCCTAAGCTCCCCTTTGGGCTCTTCAATTCGGCATTCCGGGGTCATTTTTAAGTTTCCTAAAATTTTCGCGCGGCTCTGTATTTTCCAAGTTTCCAAAATGTTTAGTTTCCTATTTTGGCTTGGTTTCCAAAATGTTTAGTTTCCTATTTTGGTTTGGTTTCCAAAATGTTTAGTTTCCTATTTTGGTTTGGTTTTCCAAAATGTTCACCTTCCTAATCCCATTAGGTTTCCAAAAATGTCTAAGTTTCCAAAAATGTCCCTTTCCATTTCCATTTCCATTTCCATTTCCATTTTCATTTCCATTTTCATTTCCATTTTCATTTCCATTTTTATTTCCATTTTCATGCATTTCTAGGTTTCCAAAAGTATCAAAATTTATTCATAGTACTTGAAACTTGTCATTTCATACAATTAAGCTGGAAATGCATAGGCCTATTCGAGGATGTTCTGAGTTCTACCCCTTAAACAAAATTTCGTCCTCGAAATTTTCTAACTAAACAATTGAGGGTATTGCTGTCTCATGGTCTCCTCGACTCCCACGAAGCTTCTTAGATCCATGATTGCGCCATAATACTTTAACTAAAGGCGGACTTCCTTCGTAGTACTTTCACGTCACGTTCGAATCTGAATCGGCTCTTCCTCGTAGGTTAAGTCGGCCTTAGTTCCACTTCTTCTCTGGTACTATGTGAGAGGATCCGATCGGTATGACGTAGCATGGACACATGGAATCGTCATGCATTTGTTGCAATTCTGGTGGCAACTCTAGCTGGTATGCCACTGGTCCCACTCGCTTTAGTACCGATAGGGCCGATGAATCTTGGGCTTAATTTCCCTTTCAGACCAAACCTCATCACTTTCTTCCATGGTGAGACTTTTAGAAACACTTGGTCTCCTACTTCAAATTCTATTTCCTTCCGTTTGAGGTCGGCATAAGACTTACGTCTATCTCGAGGCTTCTTTAATCGTGTTGAATTATTTCAACCTTCTCCTCTGTTTACGCCACTATCTACGGTCCCAAAACTCGGCGTTCTCTAACTCGGTCCAACAAGTAGAGTCGACACCTTCGTCCGTACAATGCTTCATATGGTGCCATTGAATGCTAGCACGATAAGCTGTTGTTGTGGCGAACTCTGCTAAAGGCAAGTAGTCCTCCCAACTTCCTCGAAAATCCATTACACATCCTCTCAACATATCCTTCAACACTTGTATTACTCGTTCGGACTGCCCGTCCGATTGTGGATAAAAGGCCGTAGTGAAATCCAACTTGGTGCCTAAAGCTTGATGAAGTGCCTTCCAAAATCGAGACGTAAACCTCGGATCTCTATCAGAGATGATCGACATTGGTACTCCATGTAACCTCACAATTTACGCCACATATAACTTGGCTAGCTTTTGAAGAGGATAGTCTATTCTCCTTTGGGATAAAATGTGCGGACTTAGTCAAGCGGTCTACTATAACCCATACCGAGTCCTTCTTAGTAGGCGTGAGGGAAGCCCACTAACGAAGTCCATGGTAATTCTTTCCCACTTCCTTTGTGGAATCGGATTGGTGAAGCAATCTGATGGAACTTGGTGTTCGACCTTAACTTGCGACACGTTCGACATCTTCCACAAATTCTGTAACTTCTCTTTTAAGATCTGGCCACCAAAATTGTTCTCTTAAGTCTCTGTAGCTTAATGCCTCCGGGATGCATAGCATAAGGGCTACTATGCGCTTCTCGAAGGATCTTCTGTCTTAACTCCTTGTCTCTTGGCATACATACTTTCCCTCTGTAGCATAATACTCCTTCATCGTTAATCTCATAGTCCTCCAACTCTCCGTTCTGTGCTTTTTGTAGCTTAACATTCAAATCTTCATCAACCAACTGTCCCTCTTTACTTCCTTCAACCATGTTGGCTTGACTTGTAACTCACCAACAAACTTCCATCCTCATATAAGCTTAAATGGCGAACATTGCTCTTAAGTCATCACCACCTTCCTACTTAAAGCATCGGCTACTACATTCGCCTTGCGGATGATATTCTATCGAGCAGTCATAGTCTTTTAGTAGTTCCACCCACCTTCACGCCTCAAGTTTAACTCCTTTTGAGTCAGCAGATACTTGAGACTCTTGTGGTGCATGTAGATCACCGATCTTTCTCCATCTGAGATAATGCCTCCACACCTTGAGGCGAAAACCACTTGCTGCCAATTCCAAGTCATGGGTTGGGTAGTTCACTTCATGCGGCCTTAAGCGTCGGGACGCATAGCGACTTCTGCCATCTTGCATAAGAACACATCCTAACCCCGTATGTGACGCATCACGGTATACCACAAAATCCTTTTACGCCTCGGGTTGAATCAACATCAGACTTACATTAATACCTTTTAAGTTTTCAAAACTCTCTTGTTGCTTATCTGTCCACACAAAGGGTACTTCCTTCCTCAACAATTTTGTTAATGGCGCGGCTATCGGCGAGAATCCTTCCACGAACCTTCGGTAATAGCCGCCAACCCTAAGAAACTACGAATCTACGCCACCGACTTAGGTGGTTTCCAATCAACACCGCTTTGATTTTCTTAGGATCCACTCTTATTCCTCGGCGGACACCACGTGTCCTAAGAAAGCAACTTCTCTAAGCCAAAATTCACACTTCTGAATTTGGCATAAAGCTTCTTCTCCTTAATACTTGTAACACAATTCGGAGATGCTCGTCATGCTCCTCTTGAGACTTGGGTATACCAAGATATCATCGATGAATACCACAACAAACTGTCTAAGTAAGGTTGGAACACTCGATTCATCATATCCATGAGCAGCGGTGGGCGTTTGTCAACCCAAGCGGCATTACCACAAACTCAAAGTGACCATATCTTGTCCTAAAAGCGGTCTTATGGATATCGGCCTCCTTCACCTTCAAGCGATGGTATCCGGTAGTAAATCGATCTTGAAAACACTGCGGCTCCTTCCGGTGATCGAACAAGTCATCGATCCTTGGCAAGGGATACTTGTTCTTGATGGTCGACTTATTCAATTGACGATAGTCTATGCACATCGCATAGTTCCGTCCTTCTTCTTCACAAACAAGACCGGTGCTCCCCACGGAGACACCTTTGGGCGAATAAACCCTCGATCCAATAATTCTGGATTTGAGCCTTAAGCTCCACTAACTCCTTTGGCGCCATTCGGTATGGAGCAATCGACACTGAGTACATTCACGGTAGTAAGTCTATTCCAAATTCAACTTCTCTATAAGGGGTATTCTGGTAATTCCTCTGAAACACATCCTCAAAGTCCCTTCTTTATTACGACTACTTTGACACCCTCCTCATTTCCATCCAACGCACTTACAAAGGCTAAGAACGCCTCGTGCCCTTCGCACCATCCTTTCCGCCTTAAGCAAAACTACATTAGTCAAATAGTTCCTTCTTTCTCCTATCATAATGACCACCTCATCCTCGGGGTTCTTAGTTCCATTCGTTTAGCCGCACAATCCAACACGGCTCGATGTTCTACTAACCAATCCATACCAAGTATAAGGTCAAATTCCCGAAGAATAATTCCATTAAGTCGACCAAAGCTCACCCCGAATTTCTAGGGTATATTCGAAAGATCTTATTTACCACTATAGTTTGACCTAATGGGCTTACTACCGTCATCTCTTTATCGAAAGTTGAGTCTAGGCCTAGTGTCTCAACTACACTACGAGCAACATAAGAATGGGTCGAGCCCACATCAATTAAAGCATAATAGGGTTTACTATGAATGAGGAGCGTCTGGGTTATGACGTCCGTGGCGTCTTCATCCTCCCTACGACGAACCGCATAAACCAAACCGTTTGTCTTGCCTCGGTATTGGTGGCATCTACGCCACGTCCTCTGCCGACATTATTAACTCATTATTGAACCTCGACCTCGTTGAGGCTCTTGTCCTCCTACCACTGATTAACATTACGTGTTCTTTGGTCATGCATCATCGATATCTTTGGGCGGTCCTTGAGCATATGGTCCTTAGACCCACATTTAAGACATGCTCCTATCTTTTCCAACACTCACACGAGTGCTTCCTTCCACAATAATCACAAGAACGTCACGCCTCGGTATCAACTTGCGACCCTTTGACCCTCGATTACGGGCCTTTTACGCACATTTCCGACGATCCATAACCTCTCTTGGGTCTATTCACCGCCGAATTTCGCCTAGTCGAGTCCTTGATTCCTTCACTACTTTAGCCTTTTCAACCAACGTGGAGAACTCCCTCTCGATGTGGAGCTATCAACAACCTTAGGTCATCCTTAATCCGTCCTCAAAGCGGACACGGCGTTCATGTTCGATCGCGACTACTCCTCGAGCATATCGACTTAACCTCGAAATTCACCTCATATCATGTGATTTGTTCCCCGAACTAGTCCTAGAAAAGCTTTTCGCTACTCATCAATATATCGAGTGCCGACATACTTCTTCCGATATGCCTCTTTAGCATATTCCCCGTCGAGATCCTCTGCCGTGGCACCATCCTGAACAGTTAGCCACCATTGGTATGCTTCATCACGTATGAGGCTACCATTCCTTTCAACTTCTCCTCGGGGTCGGTCGAGTTCATCCATAATCGCTCGATTGCTTCCATCCAATACTCGGCGATCTTGGGTGCCACCGGACACTCCACGAAACACCTCGGCCCGTTGGCTCGGAGTCGCTCGGTGCAGACTTTCGAGCTCTGAATTTCCACCGCGCCACCACCATTTCAATACTGCAACATGGCTGCGACACGACCTCATCCCGTGCGAGCTGCTGCTCGGCGTTAACGGTGGGGGTGGTGGTGGCGGTGGTAACTCATTGTCGAACCTTGACACGATCTAACGGGTTACGACACGATTATTCTTCCTCTACGCGACCTTGGCGACCACGTCCTCTAGAACTCATTTCCTAGTGTCGAGATCGATTAAGAAATTTTATGGATTAGTCTTTGTTCCACTTATTTATCGGCGAAGAAGTTTTATGGAAAGGTATTTAAGAGTGGTTCTTTCGTATTCATACAAACACACGGTCTTTTTATTCATTCATTCATCCATCAAACAAGTATGAACTTACGTTCATTCGGAGAAAGCGTTGTAGTTTTGTTGTTTTGTTGTTTTCCTCTACGGGGTATTTTCGTAGTTTTGTCCTCTGAGGCATTTTGAAAATTTTTTTCGGAAGAAAAACATTCCTTGGTGTTTTTATCAAAATTATTTTTTGAAAATTTTGAAGTCTAGGGTAATTTGGGAAAAAGTTTTAAATCTGGGGTTATTTCGGTAGTTTTTAACCTCAGGGGCATTTTGGTAAATTTTTATAAATCAGGGTAAATTTGTAAAATTTAATAAATCAGTGGTATTTCAAAAGTGGGAAAACTCTGAGGGTTCTTTTCGAAATTGTTCCTTCAAAATGGAAAGGTTGCAAAAATTTTGAAAATCAGGGTCATTTTGGTAATTTTGTAAGTTAGGGGCAATTTTGTAATTTTCCAAAATCAAGATATTTTTGATAGTTTGCACGTTTAGGGTTTTTGAATATTTATAAAATAATGAAATTTTGGTAAAACTGTTGAATAGTTGAATTATTTTATAAACTAAGGGCATTTTGGTAATTTTACCACTAGGGGCATTTTTGTAAATTTGTATGGATCAAAAAATTTTTTTGCAAATCATTGTGTACTGAAATAGTCTTCGTGAATTAAGGATGAGAGAAAGGAAGTGATTTAAGAATTTTAATATTAAGTGTTAAAAAATGGCTAATTCCTTTCGGGTTTTAATTCTTGAGTTTAGCCTCTGTTGAGCCTTCTTGGTCGGGGTGAACCAAAGCTACGCACCTGGCATGATTCGAGTGGAGAGGAGGTGAGTCACGCGGATTGCTTAAATACCAAGCTCCCACTGAAACCATTCCTAGACATGCGTCTGGGGTTGCCACAACCATTAAGTCCTCTAGGTTAGGGTGAGCCAGAAGCTACGCACTGGTAGGATTCAAGAAGAGGAGGTGAGTCACTAGGATTGCTTAAATACCAAGCTCTTGGGATCCACTCCTAGACATGCGTACCATGGTTGCCACACCCTAACTTAATTGACTTAGTCATAGGTTGGTTTAGTGCCTTAAATCTTATGTATTTGTGTTTGAGTAGTCTAATCCTAGGGTTCAAGTTCCTATCATTCTATTCTACGTTCCATGCCTTTTCTACCCTTATATAAATCACGAATCACATATAGAGTTAGGGTACTTACACGGTGGATTGTGGTCGGAGATTTAGGGGCCATGTCTTTGTACTGTCTATTTGAAAAAATACTTTCATAAAACTCATTTGGCCTTATTTTAAAAAGCGTTTTGGGCCTTAGGCCCACAGTAGAGAGTTTGAGCTGGCTCGATACCAAATTGAAACACCCCAAACCCATTACGAGAATGGACTAGATCGGTATGTTCCTCGAAGTAACCGGTTCAAAATCATTGAATATTTTGAAAGCTGTGAGTTTTGGAAGGTATCTTGTTGTGGGATGGGGCTTGAGTTGAAAAGCAGTTTATTTTATAACAAAACCCATTTGCTTCAAGTGATAAAAAATACTTAAACTTATTTCATACTAAGTGGGCTTGCTCTTTATTAAGCCCTAAACTCATAACATAGTGATTATCGTAGAAATAAAAATTAAATCACGGTGGCCTTATTACATAAAATGAAACCCAAAATAATAAATTATACGATACTTTAAAATAAAATAAATATTCAAATTAAAGCTGAACTTCAAGTCGATCATGGCCACCACAAGTTCTGTAGTCGGTCCATTCTTGCTCATCACGAAATATATTCCCACAGCGGGTGAGTCGATAGACTCGGTGTGTAACCAACACTAAACATAGTAGAAATAGTCACACCATAAAAATCATATGCATATAACAATTTCGAGGTAATGATGCAAACCCGAACCCAAACCTATAAGCCATCCGCTACACTCCACCCGTACCAACCTGTAAACCGTGGGGACTACTAAGTCAACCCTCCTTCCGCTACACTCCATCGAAGGCGATCGGCTGCGGTCGGCGTGCTCATCGCCCATTGATAATATTGTGGCATAGCCACCTGTAATTAACGAAGTAATGTAACCGAAGTTACCACTTAGTGAGACCGAAGTCATCACAATCACTTAGTGAGACCGAAGTCATCACTTTCACTTATAATGTTGGTGAGACCGTAGTCAACACCTTCTTCCCCTTTCACATAAATCCCGAATGCCCCAAATTACAAATATCATGCATAACATATTTTTATTTCACTTTCACATCACTTTTCACTTGTATAACATTTATTTGAAATCCTAGTAGAAGTAAGAAAGCGTGCCTTAGCACTTTGTACCATAATATGGCACTTTAGCCACTTTCTTTCACTTTCACATTAGCATATATAGCATATTTAAACCATAAAACTATTAAGAATAGTGTGGAATACACACTGATTTGTTTAGCGATTCCTTGAGATTTGAAAGCAAGATCTAGCGTTTAGATCCTAATTCCTACATTTGGTTGATCAAATATTACTTAGCATAAATTCTATTTTGGGCTATAGTATCCAAATCCTAGTAGGATTTGTAAAGAGGCTTACCTTTGATGCCGATTTGATGTTTATTCAAATCCGAAATCTTTGTTTTCCTTCCATTGATATTCGACCAACCTTGAAACCTCAACATAAATTAGTTTTCGGTTTTAATAATTAGATCTAATCTTAGTAATCACATAACTTTGGCGAATACCTTTAGGGACTTACCTTATGGATTTTTAAAATCCGAAACTTCACCTCCTTTTTCCTTGAAATCGGCAACTTCCTAGATCTCTGAATAGATTAGTTTTTGATCAATTTGATCTAATTGGTGAGATTTGGCCTTGGCGAATGTATAGATTCACTTACCTCAAATCCGAAGTTGATCTTTATTTCAAATTCTGCAAGAAATCACTTGTTAGATTTGATCTATTACTTAATCAAGGAGGGATCTTTTGCCGATTGTATAATGGGGTACTTACCTTGTTTTGAATCCGAAAGATCCCTTATGCTATTTGGCTATGGCACTATTGTGGATCTCAAAGCTTTGGCTTTTGTGATTGAATAGTAGAAGAAAAGAAAAGAAAGAAAAAGATGAAGAGAGTTTTGACAAGGGAATTTCGGTTGAAGAGAGAGAAAAGATTGTTGCTACTTTCACTTGGAGATTTGACAAGATGTGGAAGAAAAGAGAATGGCTCTTTTCTTTTCTTTCTTTGGCGAATCTATTAGCCTTAGAGTCCCTAATTCACCAATTCTTCACTTGTGATAAGGTTTAGTTTTATCAATATAAAACTCCATCAAATCTCCTAATTAGCCAAGAGTTTTTATTGAATGGAAACTCCTCCCCTTGTGCCGTCCAACCCTCCACTCATGGAGACAAAATTTTATTTCTTTTATTTGTTTCCTAGATGGCTCAAACTCGGGCCCAAAACCTCTTGCATTTGGGCCATTTCCTAGGGCCTTAGGTGGCATCTTGAGCCACATTTCGGAGTTCGTTATTGGGTCAAAGTTTATGTTCTTTATATTTTAGGGTCACTTGGCCCTAAGCTCCCCTTTGGGCTCTTCAATTGGCATTAGGGGTCATTTTAAGTTTCCTAAAATTTTCGCGCTGCTCTGTATTTTCCAAGTTTCCAAAATGTTTAGTTTCCTATTTTGGCTTGGTTTCCAAAATGTTTAGTTTCCTATTTTGGTTTGGTTTCCAAAATGTTTAGTTTCCTATTTTGGTTTGGTTTTCCAAAATGTTCACCTTCCTAATCCCATTAGGTTTCCAAAAATGTCTAAGTTTCCAAAAATGTCCCTTTCCATTTCCATTTCCATTTCCATTTCCATTTTCATTTCCATTTTCATTTCCATTTTCATTTCCATTTTTATTTCCATTTTCATGCATTTCTAGGTTTCCAAAAGTATCAAAAATTTATTCATAGTACTTGAAACTTGTCATTTCATACAATTAAACTGGAAATGCATAGGCCCTATTCAGGATGTTACATTTCCTCTTCTGTGAAATTGAGATCATCCATTATATGCTCATCCGCCTCCAACCAATACTCACCTGCACTAGGGGCTACCCCAAAAATACCCCTAAACATTTTCGCTCCATTAGCCTGAAGTCGTTCCGACACAGAATTTTGGGCCCCTATACCTAGGCCTGCCCCGTCAACTCTCTCAAATACCCGTAACATCGCCTGAGACACCGCGTCATCGCCATTCGTTTGATCCTGAAACTTTGTCTCTATAACTGGCGGTACTGGCATCTCATTTCCCGACTCATGACCAGATCCTACTGGTTCCGACACAACAATTTTGCCTCAACCACGGCTACACACACCACGTCCATGACCCTTAAAGCTCATAACTAATGTTTGCGACTTAATCTAGTTAAAAGTTTTATGAGTTAGTATTTCTTTCACTGTTTAACATCGAGTAGTTTTATGGATAATAGTCTCAAGGAATAGTTTTCGCAAGATGCATCAAATAGTTTCAATCTCTAAAGTTTGGGTATCTTAAAGCTTAACAAACATACTCATTCATGCCATCAATCATTTCAATCATACATCACCAAATAGTTAGAATCACTTACCTGGGTGGATCGGGCGCCGACGGACTCGGATGCCATATTTTGCTCAAAATAGTTTTCTCCAATTCCCATTGATTTTATAAAGTACTGTCGAACCCATTTCACAGTCGAGTGTTTGCAACCTAGGCTCTGATACCAAAATTGTAACACCCCAAACTCAGCCCAAACGTTACGATCGGATATAGTATGTTACAGAGTAAATTGAAAATCATTTTTTAGTGACTTTGGGAAAATCCATAAAAAATTTTCTTCAAAGAGAAACTTTCCGATTAAAGCGATGCATTTGTGTATAAACAATCAGATTCAAGTGACTTTCAGGGAAAAGGGTACTTTGACAAGAGTTATCGTTGATAAGAAAACCCAGAGTTTTATCAAAAATATCTTGTAACCCATTCGTTAATAGTTTTGAAAAATAGTTGTTTAATGTTTTAGGAAAAATCCATTTTTGAGCATTTATGCATAATCAATAATCAAAGTAAATACTAAAACCCAATTAAAAATTTCCAAAGGCCTTATTACAACGAAAATCCCCAAATAAAAACTAACTTTTAGCAGTAGAAAGTTCATAAAAAAATATATAACATCTTTTGTGGCCTCCACGATTCCACCTCGGCTCCCATATCCACGATCTACTGATTACCTGAAAAGTTAAGGAAAGGGTGAGTCACAGAGACTTAGTGTGCAAAACCATCGAACACATAAATCGGCCCACAGGCCCACAATCTTGTATTTAGCTCATACACAATGTCATACAATCACAAGAAATGCATTATGCCCAGCCCAACCTAGTATTTCCATCCCCTACACACAAACCCGTACCAACCATCACACCGTGGGGATTTCTACAATTAACGCTCCATCTGCTACACACCATCTTGACAGTCATGCTGTCAGAAAATGTGGCAGTGCCACCGATCACTATATGACCTTAAAACAACTGTGGCATAGCCACCGATCACGATGTGGCCTCATAAACAGATGTGGCAGCACCACCGATCACTATGTGACCTTAATCAACAATATGGCAGAGCCACCTATCACCATGTGACCTTAAGAGCAATGTGGCAGAGCCACCGATCACTATGTGACCTTATCACTTCCCCTTTATCATCATTCCCATATCCCATACACAACATTTATATCATGACAGATGTATCATGCTAGTAACAAGGCAATGGATTATCACACACAACCAACTCATATTAGATAATTACAGATACGTATCTGGCACTTCCTGCCTTACCCCAAAAGGGTATGCCGACTGTATTTATAGCCTTTCCAGCCTTTCAGCCCATACAATTAAAAATATAATTAAGTAAAGTGTGTTAGGGTTTGCACACCTAGTAACACGCAAAATGACACTCTCTACGTCGACACTATCATTAGCAGGAATAACTACTATCCGCCACGACTGCATTCAAGTCGGTCCACAACCCAAATGGCCACTCTCGACTCATCACACCGCTTGCTTCTTAAACTTAGGGGCTGGGTTCACAGGTCCAACCCCCTCCTTTGCTGATCGATATTGGATTCCATCAAAGATCTTGTCAAACGCTATTATAATGAAAACCACAATATAGGGTTAAGGTAATGAATACAATAACGAACCTAAATAAAATAGAAAGAGAACACCCTTACCTTGAAAACCCAAAAAGAGAGTGGGGTTTAGAGATTAACGGTTTCCAGCTTAGGGACTTAGATGATCTAATTCCTTTAATAGCCGGAATAGTGCCCCAAAGAGAACACAAGAGATAGTGAGAATCATAAATCCAACGATGGCCTTACTAAGCCAATTAGCCATTCGGCTTTGGCCTCCAAAAAATTAAAAGAGAAAAATAGAGAATTAACAAAAGTCGACACTTACCTTAACACAAGAGATTCGGCTATCACTTAAAAGAAGATTCGGCAATGATAGGGAAGAAGATTGAAAGGGCCAAAAGAAATAAAATAAAACTACAAATAGGACTTAGGAGCTTTCGGTTTAAAAGAGATCAAAAGAAAAGATGAACAAGAGAAGGTTATAAAGATTCAACTTGTAGAAAAAAACAGAGAAGAGAACTATGGGCAAGGTACATTCGATTATAACATAGAAATGGAGATGAGAATGGGGGTTAGGGGATTCGACATTTTAGAAAGAAACATTTGGGAGGAGAGGAATAAAAACAAGATAGGAAGAAGTGATAAGAATGGTAAAGAAGAAGAAGAATTTTTGGCAGGACCTAAGTGAATTCAGTTTTGGCAAAAATGAAGAGGAGAAAGAAAACCTCAAGTACCGAAAATAAGAAGAGAACTCTCACTTGACTAGACATGATTTCGACACCTACTATCCCCAAAAGCCGAAAATGCATTATTTTGAGAACAGAAAGCCTATGCTCCAATGTAGAAATTGGCACACCCTAGCCACCCCAAAAATCGATTTTCCCCTCTACTATGAGTTTGAAATTCGGCCAACACTAGGCTTACAATGCCCATCCCTTATTTTCCTCCTCAAATTCCTCCTAATCACTCATTTGAAATATTTTGAACACTTCAAATCCCCTTTTTCCTCTCTGCCACTCATTCAAACTATTTGACTCAATCCACCCCCTATACTGAAGTGTCCCAGTCAAGCTCTGCCTCTGCTCTCCTTGACGCCAAAAAGAACTCCCAAAATGAGCTCCTTATGACTTCAACTTGCTCCCTCTACTACTCCTTGTGGCGTCAGTTACCAGCATCTTAAGTGGCGCCTCCTTGCCACTTTGCCACCCCTTTTCTTGTGCCAACCAAACACCAACACAATTCCTTAAGTCCTATTCCAGCTAGCTCCTCCACTAAAGTGCCTAAAAAGGAAATTTTAGCTAGGGCTCTGGCTTTTCACTGGGCCTTTCCTAGACTCCCATACACCCTAAACAAGCACATTGCACAAAGCATACACACTAAAACACATCAAAAGCATAGCCCCTGGATCATGATATTACAGTTTAATTTTAATGTTATACAAAAACATTATTATTTGTCATTGAAAGCTTCAGTTGCATACTGTCTGCCCTAACCATTCATGAAAAGATTATATGAATAACTTATGAATCTCTCAATGTTGTAATCTTTAGGAGTGTGAACAAGATCTCAAGACTTGGTTGTACTCACTATGTTAAAAAGTGGATTAATTGGTTAGAAGATAAACAAATGAAAAAGATGGATATTTATCAAATTCTAAAGCTTACTTGCATAATGGTTCAATTGAATCGTGGTGAAAAAGAACATATCGAGGTGCTTGTACCCAAGACCTATCATCTAAGTGTGAAATTTCTACTTTATCGATTGTTTGTCCATAACTTCAAAATAGATAAGTTTCAGCTAAGTTATGGTTAGTGAGCCCAACATTTCTACTTGGTCTATTCAGTCTTGTTTCAACATCTTCTAAATATCTAGAGCAGAAAGTCATACACTCCTCTGCTAAGTAACCTTCAGCAATTGATCCTTCTGAATAATACTTATTACGATAATAAGATTTCAATTTGCATAGGAACCTAAACACGATATACAACATTATCAAAGTTGTAATTAAAGGTATATTCATTAATGAATGAAAACTTTGGAAATAAATTAGCACCTCTCTATATGATACATCAACTGATAGAAAATCGGTCCACCAAGTTTTGCTTCATGAGGGAGATAGATTACCAAATGCACCATAATAGTGAAGAACGAAGTTGGAAAGATCTTCTCCAAGTTGCATAAAGTTAAGGCAGGTTGATATTGTACTTTATCAAGTTCTTCAACAATCAAAACTTTGCCACAAATAGCTTTTATTATAGTGGATAGTTCAATTATACAAGACGTCACCTTTGTTGACATAGAACACCGTAAAGCAACTGGCAGTAAATCTTGCATCAAGATATGATAATCATGTGATTTTAGGGAATATAGTCTTCGATCTTTAAGACTCACACATCGAGATATATTTTATGCATACACATCTCGGACCTTTATATCCTTCAACACCATGCAGAACACTTCTTTTTCTTTCTTCATCATTGCAAAAATAGAAGGCGGCAATCGAGATTTTCCATTTGGAAGTAATTGGGGATAAAGATCACGTTGAATTCCCATGTCAACTAGATCAAGTCAACTTTTATTATTGTCTTTCGATTTTCTATTGACATTGAGAATTGCCTGGTAATGTTCTCGCAAGCATTCTTTTCAATATGCATGACATCAAGATTGTGTCAAAAAATGTGATGCTCCCAATAAGGCAACAAAAAAAATACTTTTTTTTCCATAAGTTCGGCTCATTAGGATCATCCTTTTCATCAAATTCATCATCACTCTGCTGGTCAACATTGCCAACATACGCCTCCCTCGGTCTTCTCTTTGTTTTTGTGTTGAGTGGTTGATTCATCTTCCCATAATTGAAATTTATATCTTTTAACAAGAACAAGATTTTAGATCCAATGGTCTGCTTAGGAGCTTCTCTGAACTCTTCAGTACCATCAAATAGAGTCCTCTGAAATCTAAATCTATGATTTCCACCTAACCATTGAAGATGCCCCATATAAAAATCTTCTTCCCATTATATAACCACTTCAAACATGTTTGCGTAGCACAACAAGGACAAGCAAAACGTCCTTTGGTACTCCAACCAAATAAATTCGCATAAGCCGAGAAATAATTAATAGTCCACAACAAAGCTGCACGTAAATAAAAGTTCTAATTTCTCAAGACATCATATGTTTCAACACCCGCTCATAATTGTTTCAACTTTTCAATAAGTGGTTGCATATAAATGCTAATATCATGCTCGGGACCTTTCTCTCTAGGGATAATGTAACAACCCGATTTTAGCTAAATCAGAACAGTGGTTTCAAAACCACAAATCTAATTTTAGAATATTATTTTAATATTATTTTTGATATTTACAGCATGTTATTTGATATGTGTGAAATTTTTGTGAGCTTTATCGAATGGTTGGTTAATTTGATAAAAAGGACAAAATCGCGTAAAATGTAAAAGTTGCATTCTACTTGTTAAAGGCGTTTAATTACTATGATTAATTAAATTAAAAGTCCTTATGATGATATTAGACCATTGGTAGTGTTAATGGACATTAATGGACATGCATTATAAATTTCTATGTTTATTCAATAAGGTTAAATAGGTAAATCATTAATAAATTAAGTTAAAGTATGAAAAACAAAATTTTACCTTCATTATCATCTTTTGGCCGAATGTTGAAGAAGAAGAAAGATTCTTGTTGTGTTTCAGGGTTCGACATCTTCATAGCTTAATTGGTAAGCATTTTGAGCTCAATTTTTGATGGATTCTATGTTTTTGTAATCGTTGCAGCTCAATCTTGGTAGCTCGTTCCTTTAATTTTGAAACTGTTAAAGATTTTGAGAGTTTCCATTGTTGAATCTGAAACACCCCAAACCCGGCCCACAAGCCCCGACCAGATCTGACATGTTCCTTAAGAAAAACCTAGCTTTATCTCGTTTCATCTTCTTATAAAAATATGATGATTTTAATAAAAATAAGTTTTTATTTTCATCAAGTTGAAAACCAAGATACCGTTCAAGTTTGTATTTCAGTAAAATGCTCCCTTTATATTTCAAAAATTAAAAGATTTGCCAGATTCCATAACTCGTTAGGTTGTAAACGTAAGTTGAGTAGGTGATAAAACATCGTATGGAAATAAAATTTAACACGCAAGATTAAGTAGTTAAGTAATGGCCTTATTACATCTTAAAAACAAAAATAAATCCCGAAAGAAAACATACTAAAGAAAATCGAAAAGAGTTCCATTATTCGAAAACCCAAAATTTTGCTGAGCATGGCCACCACATAGTCCCTGCTGACTCGGTCCATTTCTCTGTGTATCACCTGCAAAATGTTAGCCCACGAAGGGTAAGTCAACAGACTCAATGTGTAACAGCCAACCACCAAGACCCAATCGATTATAGCCTTACTTACAATGTTTTGGGCAAAGCCCATCGGAAATCATATTTGGCCATAGGCCCATGTCATAGCATATTAAATCACATGTATATAAAACAATGATGCAACCCGAACCCACCTAGATATCCAACCTTTACACACCACCCGTACCTACCAATCACACCGTGGGGATTACTAAATCGACCCTCCATCCACTACACACCCCTCAAGGCGCCATCGCGATCAAGCGCTCATCGCCCTTAATACGTGGCATAGCCATCGGATAATGTGACAACGTCACCGAATCATAATATTGTGACATGAGTCACCGAATAATGTGGTAAAACCACTAGAACACTTCCCCTTTTCATTATAACCCTCGTGCCCATGCAACATACATAGTATTACAGGTATCATGCTATATGCTTATCCCAAGCCCATACCGGAAACACACATGCTTTTATAGTAATGATTGTAACCACTGTAAACAAGGGTTAGATATAACGTACCTGAACGAACTGTACCAACCAATGGTACCCTTAGCCATGATTAATCATAATCTTGTTAACACATATTTAATACTATTAATCTATTGGGAAAAAGTGTGGGGTTACACACCTGATAACACTGCGAACCACGCTTTTGATACTAGCACTTTCGCTTCCAAGGATCACAGCGATTTGCTTATCCTTTTCCGATGTTGATCCACAACTCGGTGGCCAATCACGCTCTGCTGAAACCGAGCATTTCTTGAATCTAGGGGTAGGAACTACCCCTTTCTTTCCTCCATTGGCATTCGCATCCAACGAATGTCACTTAATCAGAAACCCGGTTAAACTGATACGTAAGAATCTAAAAAGAAACATATCTATAATTTAACTGAACATCCTTACCGTAATAGATCCAAACCCCGAAGACTCCTCCTTTGCCTTTGTTGAACCCCTCCTATAACACCACAGTTAGAAGCGGCTAACACTAGAAAATATGGCCTTTGGCCGAATAGCATTCTCCTTACCTTGCTCGGTCAAATCTCGAAAGTTTTGAGATATCTCCTAACCTTGGCTTCCAAGAAGAGTTATGAATCCAAAGCCTTGCTTAGATTCGACCATACACAAAGATACAGGATTAAGCCTCCGATTTTGGCAGACCAAAATAATAAAGAGAGATTTTAGACCAAAAGAGATCCCTTACCCCAATATCGAAATCGATTGAATAGCTTGCACAGTAAGATCGACAACACCTTTGTGTGGAAATACAGGAAGATTCGGCCTCAATAGAAGGTTATTCGACTTTGAAGAATTAATAGAGAAAGGGATCGGTGAGATGATGATATAATTCAGCTTTTACCGTTAGTGAATAAATCAGTTTCGAGAGGTGAAGATGCAATGGGACTTCCGGCTATGGTCAAAGAGTGGTTTCAGCTCTTGAGAATGGAACGGGTTGGGATTTGGGTGGTTTCAGCTTTGGTGAGAAAGAGAAGGGTTCGGCCTTAACAAAAGAGAAGAGAAGGAAAAAAAAACTTGAAAATGACAAATGAATTTTGGCACCTACTCTCCCCTACATGACCGAAACTACCATCCCAAGACCCTTCCATTCGACCAACTCTTCTTCTCTCATCCAAATCCCCTATTTTCCTCCTACTTAGCCGAAAATTTGAGCTGTTTGACCCAATCTACACTTCATCCATGAAGTGTCCACGGCAACTCCAACTCTTCACTCCCCCTTGACGCAAAAAGGCCACCCCAAAATGCTTCCCTTGCTGTTCAAACCAAGGCCCTTCTCACTCCCTGATGCGTCAACCACAAGTGCCCTAAGTGGCGCCTCCTAGCCATTTTACCAACTGGATTCTTGTGTCATAACCCACACGAAAATTTTCTTAAGGTCTAGCTCCTTGGCTTTCCCTTAAAAATGTTTAAAGTCAAATATTTTCCCAAGGCTTCTACCTACACCCGAATGTTCCCAAAGCCCCCAAAACACATACACACAGCACACAAGCACACTACTACATACATTTGAGTTAAAATGCATAACCCCTAAATCCTAGATATTACAGTTCTACCCCCTTAAAATAATTTTAGCCTTGAAATTACCTGGCTAAAATAGGTGAGGGTACTGCTGTCGTATTGCTTCCTCCGGCTCCCATGAAGCTTCTTCCGATGCATGGTTTTGCCATAACATCTTGACTAAAGGAACTGATTTCCTCCGTAACACCTTCATATCCTATTCCAAGATCTGAATTTATTCTTCCTCGTAGGACAAATCTGGTCTCAACTCCACTTCTTCCACTGGTACCACATGCGATGGATCCGATCGGTAACGACGTAACATTGAAATTTGAAACACATCATGCATCTGCTTTAATTCCAAAGGCAACTCCAGCTGATACGCCACTGGTCCAACCCACTTCAAGATCAGATAAGGCCCTATAAACCTGGGACTCATCTTACCCTTGTGACCAAATCGCATCACCTTCTTCCACGGTGAAACTTTAGAAACACCTTATCCCCCACAGCAAACTCTATCTCTTTTCACTTGAGATCTGCATACGACTTTTGTCTGTCAGACGCTTCCTTCAATCATGTCCGAATCACTCTAACCTTTTCTTTCGATTCTACCACAATCTCCAGACCTAAACCTGACATTCCCCCAATTCTGTCCAACACGTAGGAGTGCGACACTTCCGTCCATACAGTGCTTTATACGGTGCCATCCGAATACTTGCTTGATAGTTGTTATTGTATGCAAACTCTGCTAAAGGCAAGAACTCCTCCTAGCTTCCTCTGAAATCTATCACGCAACCCCTCAACATATCTTCTAACACTTGAATTGCCCGTTCAGACTGGCCGTCTGACTGTGGATGAAATGCCTTACTGAAGTCTAACCTGGTACCTAATGCTTGATGCAGTGCTCTCCAAAACTGAGATGTAAATCTCGTATCCCTATCCAAGATAATCGACACGGCACCCCATGCAGCCTCACAATTTTGCCACATACAACTTTACCAACCTTTGCAGCAAATAGTCAACCCGTACCGGTATGAAATGTGCGAACATTGTCAATCGGTCCACTAACACCCATACCGAATCCTTATTAGTAGGCGTAAGGGGAAGCCAACTAACGAAGTCCATAGTGACTCTCACCTACTTCCACTATAGAATCTTTATTGGTTGAAGTAATCCCGAAGGTACTTGGTGTTCAGCTTTAACCTGCTGACACGTTAAGCACTTCCCCACAAATTCTGTAACTTTTCGCTTTGCATCGTGCCACCAAAAGCGATCCGTAGATCCTCAGATAACTTACTTCCTCTAGGATGCATAGTATAAGGGGTTGCTATGAAATTCTGAAGAATTCTCTGCCTTAACTCCTCATCCTTTGGCATACAGACCTTGCCCTGAAAACACAACACTCCATCGCTGTTTACACCATAGTCTTCCAATTCCCCATTCTGCACTTGTAGCAGCTTAGCACTTAGTTCACCATCTACCAACTATTTTTCTCTCACCTGACTTAACCATGTCAGCTTCACCTGTAACTCTGCTAGCAAACTTCCATCATCATAAAGGCTAAGATGTGCAAACATAGCCCTCAGATCCGACACCACCTTCTGACTTAGGGCATCTGCCACTACATTCGCCTTGCCCGGGTGATACTCTATTGAATAGCCGTAGTCTTTCAACAACTCCACCCACCTTCGCTGTCTCAAATTCAGCTCCTTCTGAGTTAACAAATATTTCAGACTCTTGTGGTCTGTGTAGATCATCGACCTTTCTCCATACAAATAGTGCCTCCACACCTTTAGAGCGAATACTACCGCAGCCAACTCCAGGCCATGCGTCGGGTAGTTAACCTCATGGGGCCTCAATTGTCGAGATGCATAAGCGACCACTTCCCATCCTGCATTAGAACACATCCCAATCCTATGTTGGAAGCATCACAATACACCACAAAGTCTTTCCCTGCTTCAGGCTGAATCAAAATTAGAGCCTCTATTAATACTCTCTTAAGCTTCTCAAAACTCTCCTGCTGCTTATCCGCCCACATGAAAGGTACCTCCTTTCTCAACAACTTCGTCAAAGGTGCTGCTATTGACGAGAACCCTTCGACAAATCTCCTATAGTAGCCTGCTAACCCAAGAAACAACGAACCTCTGCCACAGACTTAGGGGGTTTCTAATCTAGCACTGCCTCAATCTTCCAAGGATCCACCCTTATCCCTTCTGCAGACACCACATGACCCAAAAACGCAACTTCCTTCAACCAAAATTCACACTTGCTAAACTTGGCATATAACTTCTTCTCCTTTAACACCTGCAATACTATCCGGAGATGCGCATCATGCTCTTCCTCGGACTTGGAATATACCAGAATGCCGTCTATAAACACAGCGACGAACTAATCTAAGTAGGGTTGGAAAACCCGGTTCATCATATCCATGAACGCAGCTGGGGTGTTCATTAATCGAACGACATTACTAGAAACTCATAATATCTGTATCTAGTCCAAAATGCTATCTTATGGATATCTGCTTCCTTTACCTTAAGTTGATGATATCCCGACCTTAGATCTATTTTTGAAAATACTACCGCCTCCTTAAGCTGATCGAAGAAGTCGTCTATCTTCGGTAATGGGTACTTGTTTTTGATCGTCAGCTTATTCAACTGCAGGTAATCTATGCACATGCGCATAGTCCCATCCTTCTTTTTCACGAATAGGACCGGTGCTCCCCATAGAGACACACTTAGTCAGATAAACCCACGATCGAGTAACTCTTGGATCTGGGCCTTGAGCTCTACCAACTCCTTTGGCGCCATCCTATACGGAGCAATTGACACAGAAGCTGTACCTGGCAGTAAATCAATTTCGAACTCCACCTCCCTATTCGGGGGTAACCCAGGCAGCTCCTCCAGAAAGACATCCACGAATTCTCTTATTGTTCTAACACCACTAACCCCCTCTTCTTTTGCATCCAGAGCACTAATGAGGGCCAGAAATGCCTTACACCCTTTTCGCACCATCTTATCAGCCTTTAACGCGGAGACTACGTTAGACAAATAGTTTCTTCTTTCTCCTATCATAATTATCTCCTCATCTTCGGAGTCCTCAACTCCATTCGCTTAGCTACGCAATCTAATTTAGCATGATGTTCCACTAGCCAATCCATGCCTAGAATGAGATCAAATTCCCCAAAAGGTAGTTCCATCAAGTCAGCAGGAAATACCACTCCCTGAATCTCTAGAGGCACACTCTGAAATATCCTATTCACCACTACCGTTTGACCTAATGGACTCACTACAGTCATCTCCCTAACAGACAGTTCAGATGCTACACCTAGTGTTTCAACTACTCTACATGCAACATATAAGTGGGTCGAGCCAACATCAATTAAAGCAAAGAAAGGCTTGTCAGCTATAAGGAACATACCAGTTATGACGTCCGGCAAGGCCACCATCCCCTTCGATGAAGCGCATACACCAGACTATTTGTCTCACCTCCGTGTTACCAACACCTCTGCCCGATGTCTCGCGACCTCTACCAGAACTATTACCTCTACCAATCGAACCAGGACCCCTTGGTGGCTGCTGTCCACCTCTTCTAGTCTGATTAAAACCCTGACTTGCTGGCTGGCTCCTGTCTGTTTCCACAGGACAGTCCCTAATCATGTGATCTTTGGACCCACACTTAAAACATCCCCTTGTCTTCTTCCAACACTCCCCCGGGTGCATCCTTCCACATTGAGCACATGAATAATACTGACCTCTCACAGCAACCTACCGATCTCGCAGCCCATCAACTCTAGGTCTCTTCTGGAGACTCCTGGATGACCCCGATGATCCAAAACCTCTCTTTTGTCTATTCCTATCCAAATTCTATCTCACAGATTCCTTGACCCCTTCGGCTACATTAGCCTTTTCTACCAACACGATAAACTCCCGCTCCTACTGTGGAGCAATCAGCAATCTCAAATCATCCCTCAGTCTGTCCTCAAACCTAATACACCGTTCATGCTCAGTAGCCACGATACCTCGAGCATACTGGCTCAACTTTAAGAATTCTGCCTCGTACTCCGCTACGGACTTACTCCCCTGAACCAACCTCAAAAATGCCTTCTTCTGCGCATCAATATAACTAGACCTGATATACTTCTTCTGATACGCCACCTTGAAATACTCTCAAGTGAGATCATCCGCTGCAGCACTATCCCAAACCGTGAGCCACCACTGGTATGACTCATCCTGGAGAAGCGACACCACCCCTTTCAGTTTCTCCTCAGCAGTCAGATCTAAATTGTCCATGATTCGCTCGTTACCTCCAACCAATACTCACCAGATTAGGCGCCACACCAGATACACCTCGGAATACCTCAGCTCTATTGGCTCGAGTCGCCAGATCATGATTTTGAGCTCCCATACCTCCACTTGCTCCAGCCACCCTCTTAAGAACTCGTAGCATCACTGTATCTGCATCATCCCCGTCGATCTCGATACTCAACACCGAGAGTGGTGGTGGTGGCATCTCATTCTCGGACCCTTGACCAGACCTAACTGGTTCCGATACGGTCATTCTACCTCTACCATGCCCACGCACATTATGACCATGTCCCTAGAACTTAAGTCTATAATCGCAATTTAATCTGCTTTAAGAAATTTTATGCATTAGCTTCTGTTCCACTGATTACCCATGAACAAGTTTTATGTAAAGAAGTTTAGTAGTAGTTCTTTCGATCATTATAAGGTTTTCATTTCTAGTCTTCTACCCTAATTCAGAGAATCACATTCATTCATCAATAGTATCCACTTCACGTGTTCACCACTTTAAACATTTTTCGTTCGTTCTAATCGAGGGGTATTTTCATAATTTGTCCTATAGGGGTATTTTGGTAATTTTCCAAATTAGGGTTTGTTGTAATTTTGCAAAATAGGGTTTTGGTATTTTTGCAAAATAGGGACATTTTGGTAAAAGAAATCGGGGGTAGTATGGTAATTTCATAAACTGGGGGTATTTTAGTAGTTTTACAAACCAAGGGTATTCCGGTAATTTTGTAAACCGGGGATATTTTGGAAATTTTTTTTCAAAATCTAAAATAGTTTTTACAAATCAAGGGGTAATTCGGTGATTCCAAAACTAGGGTTTTTATAAAACAGTGTAGCTAGTCCCTTTTGGGTTTTAAGTATTGAATTTAACCTGTGAATAAGTCCTCTTAGTTAGGGTGAACTGTCACTACGCACCAGGTAGGATTCGAGCGAAGAGGAGGTGAGTCACTAGGACTGCTTAAATACCAAGCTCCCCCTGAATCCATTCCTAGACATGCGGACAACTGTTGCCACACCCTTAACTCGACAACTTACTCACAGGTTTGTTTGATTGGTCTTTAAATTTTATGTAATTTTGTGTTGGAGTAAGCTAAACTTAGGGTTCAATAGCTCCTAATCTACTAATCTACGATACTGTAATACCCACATACAAATCACACAATGATTAGGGTACTTACAGTGGACTTGGTGGACTGCCATGCCAGAAAACCTGATCATCTTTTAGTAAAGCTCACTTTTGAAAAAAATGTTTTGGGCCCAAAAGCCCTCAAAGTCGAGTTTTGAATCATCAAATTGAAACACCTAAACGACCCACAAGCCCCCGGAGTAAGAAAACTTAGCTTTATCTCGTTTCATCTTCTTATAAAATATGACGATTTTAATAAAAACAAGTTTTTGTTTTCATCAAGTTGAAAACCAAGATACCGTTCAAGTTTGTATTTCAGTAAAACGCTCCCTTTATATTTCAAAAATTAAAAGATTTGTCGAATTCTAGAACTCATTAGGTTGAAAACGTAAGTTGAGTAGGTGATAAAACATTTGAAGTTTCTTTATGAAAAATATTTAATTACTTGTTTGTTGTTTATCGTATGGAAATAAAATTTAACACGCAAGATTAAGCAGTTAAGTAATGGCCTTATTACATTTTAAAAACCAAAATAAATCTCGAAAGAAAACGTACTAAAGAAAAACGAAAAGAGTTCCATTATTCGAAAACCCGAAATTTTACTGAGCATGGCCACCACATAGTCCCTACCGACCCGGTCCATTTCTCTATGTATCACCTGCAAAATGTTAGCCCACGAAGGGTGAGTCAACAGACTCAATGTGTAATAGCCAACCACCAAGACCCAATCAATTATAGGCTTACTTACAACGTTTTGGACAAAGCCCATCCGAAATCATATTTGGCCATATGCCCATATCATAGCATATTAAATCACATGTATATAAAACAATGATGCAACCTGAACCCACCTAGATATCCAACCTCTACACACTACCCGTACCTACCAATCACACCGTGGAGATTACTAAATTGACCCTCCATCCGCTACACACCCTCAAAGGCAGTCACTGCAGTCAACTGCTCATTGCCCTTAATACGTGGCATAGCCACCGGATAATGTGACAACATCACCGAATCATAATATTGTGACATGAGTCACCGAATAATGTGGTAAAACCATTGAAACACTTCCCCTTTTCATTATAACCCTCGTGCCCATGCAACATACATAGTATTATAGGTATCATGCTATATGCTTATCCCAAGCCCATACCGGAAACACACATGCTTTCATAGCAATGATTGTAACCACTATAAACAAGGGCTAGATATAACGTACCTAAACGAACTATACCAACGAATGGTACCCTTAGCCATGATTAATCGTAATCTTGTCAACACATATTTAATACTATTAATCTATCGGGAAAAAGTGTGGGGTTACACACCTGATAACACTGCGAACCACACTTTCGATACTACACTTTCGCTTGCAGGGATCACAGTGATTTGCTTATCCCTTTTCAATGTTGACCCACAACCCGGTGGCCTATCACGCACTGCTCAAATCGAGCGTTTCTTGAATCTAGGGGTAGGAACTACCCCTTTCTCTCCTCCACTGGTATTCGCATCCATCGAATGTCAGTTAATCAGAAACCTGGTTAAACTGATACGTAAGAATCTAAACGGAAACATATCTATAACTTAACTGAACATCCTTACCGAAATAGATCCAAACCCTGAAGACTCCTCCTTTGACTTTGTCGAACCCTTCCTATAACACCACAGTTAGAATCGGCTAACACTAGAAAATATAGCCTTTGGCCGAATAGCATTCTCCTCATCTTGCTCGGTCAAATCCTGGAAGCTTTGAGATATCTCCTAACCTTGGCTTCTAATAAGAGTTATGAATCTAAAGCCTTGCTTAGATTTAGCCATACAGAAAGATACAGGATTAAGCCTCCAATTTTGGCAGACCAAAATAATAAAGAGAGATTTTAGACCAAAAGAGATCCCTTACCCCAATATCGAAATCGATTGAATAGCTTGCACAGTAAGATTGACAACACCTTTGCGTGGAAATACAGGAAGATTTAGCCACAATAGAAGGTTATTCGGCTATAAAGAATTAATAGAGAAAGGGATCAGTGAGATGATGATATGATTCGGCTTTTGTCGTTAGTGAATAAATCAGTTTTGAGAGGTGAAGATGAAATGGGACTTTCGGCTATCGTCAAGGAGTGCTTTTGCCTCTTGGGAATGGAGGAATCGGTACAAAGAAGAAGAGAAAGGGTTGTGATTTGGGTGGTTTCGGCTTTGGTGAGAAAGAGAAGGGTTCGACCTTAACAAAAGAGAAGAGAAGGAAAAAAAACTTGAAAATGCCAAATGAATTTCGACACCTACTCTCCCCTATATGACCGAAACTACCATCCCAAGGCCCCTCCATTCGGCCAACTCTTCTTCTCTCATCCAAATCCCCTCTTTTCCTCCTACTTAGCCAAAAATTTGAGATGTTTGACCCAATCTACACTTCATCCATGAAGTGTCCATGGCAACTCCAACTCTTCATTCCCCCTTAACGCAAAAAGGCCACCCCAAAATGCTTCCCTTGCTGTTCGAACCAAGGCCTTTCTCACTCCCTGATGCGTCAACCACAAGTGCCCTAAGTGGCACCTCCTAGCCACTTTACCAACTAGATTCTTGTGTCATAACCCACATAAAATTTTCTTCAGGTCTAGCTCCCTTAGCTCTCCCTTAAAGGTTTTAAGTCAAATATTTTCCTAAGGCTTCTACCTACACCCCAAGGTTCCCAAAGCCCCCAAAACACATACACACAGCACACAAGCACACTACTACATACATTTGAGTTAAAATGCATAACCCCTAAATCTCGAATATTATAGAATCTATGTGTTTTTTGATGTTTAATGTTGAAATATGAAAGCTTGATGATAGTTTTACATGTTTTGTTAAGTGAATTTTGATGAAAATGCATAATAAGGATTAAATTATGAAATGTGCAAATTGTGTTATTGAAATGTGAAATAAATAAAAGTTTTGGGCTGCTAGGGAGTTATATATGACTCGACCAAGCATGGGTTTTGTTGAATTGTGTGAATTTTGTGTATTTGTGAAATAGGGACTAAATTGATTAAATGCGAAAGTTTAGGAGCTAATGTGTAAAAATGCCCAAATGTGTATTTTAGATTAAATGAATGAGTAGATGAATAAATAAGTTAATTTTGAATTCATATAGATCAAGAAAGAAAGAATTAAAATTTAGATCGGGGGAAAAGCAAGGTTATCGAGTAGTCGACCCGATCCATCAATTTTGAATACGGGGTAAGTTTGTATGTGATGATTACATTATAAATATTTGTTAAAATGCTTTAATATTGCATAAATTATTAAAACGAGATAATGGATAATGTGTGAATTGTGAAAACGACTTTACGGATGCATTCGATGATAGAAACGAAAAGTGTGAAAGCCCGGTTGAACTTTAAGAATAGTTTTGGATACTATTGACATATCAGGAAGTGATACGTTGTGTTGGATTTGGGCCATGATATTAACACTTCGGGTGCGTATTTTACCAAATTGGCTTCAGGCCATGCATATCGGATGATTTGGCTTGGGGCCATGATAATAGTTCTTTGGATAAGTTACCTTGATTTGGCTACGGGCCATGGTATAGGTACTTATAGTACAAGACTACTGAGTATCTGATTTCTATTTTGAATGGTTCAATGGGAAAATGAATGATGTGGTTGAGAAAGAGGTTAGTACGAGGCGATACAAGTACGTACAGAACCTATTCGAGTATTAAATAGTGAAAGTTTGATGAGTTTGTATTTGATCATGTTCTGAGACATGATAAGGGTTTGTAGTTAATGTGTATATGGTTTGTTATGTGCAATTGGTTGATTTGCATTTATTCTATGTAATAAGTTATACACATACAAGCTTACTAAGCTATGAAGCTTACTTCGTGTTATTTTTCTATGTTTTATAGGGAATCAAGGCTAGCTCGAATCCAAGAGTTGTCGGGAACATCATCACACTATCAAACATCTAAGTTGGCACTTTTGAATTATACATTTATGGTATATGGCATGTATAGGCTAGATGTGGTATTTTGGTAGTGATCATAGCCATGAGATTTGGCTTGTAAATGATGTTAATAATGATGCGTGTTTGGCTATTATAAATGGCTTGTAAATGTATATGTTTTGGTTTGTATATATATATAGCCATGAGTGATGGCTTATTTTGGTTTGTTTTGGTATGGTTGTAACCAAGACATTATGGTAGTTAAAATGGTTATTTGAATTATGGTGGATGAAAGCTTGAGAAAGGTCTTATTGTGTTATGAACTTATTTGTCAAATTGGTAGTTAAATAGTATGTATTACAGTGAATGAATTGAATGAGTTGATGATAGTTTTCGATTGTGAATATTAAGTTGGTATATATATACATTGTATGAATTATGGATAAGATCATGTTATTTCGGTATATATTTGAGTAAGTGAAATGATTGTATTTTTATAGCATGAATTATGCATGAATTGGGATTGATTTGGCTGCCTTTTGTGTATGGAAATGGTACCATTTTGCCTTGTGTAGGTACATTGAAGTTGGGGTGGCAAATTAGCCTTGCAAATGGCCTATTTTTGTCCATACGGGTAGAGACACGGGCGTGTGTCTCAGCCGTGTGTGACACACGGTCATGTTACACGACCTTGTGCTCTCTTGTGTTGAAATTGAATTGAAGTCAGTATGTCCCACACGGTCTCACACACAGGCATGTGACTAGCCGTGTGGTACAAGTCAGTATACCCCCTAATTAGCACATGGCCTAGCACACGAGCGTGTGACTTGCCCGTGTTGCATAAGTCAGTATACCCTACAAGTTTGGCACGGCCTTGTGGCCACATAGAAGGGCACACGGGCTAGACACACGGGCGTGTGGTTGGTTGTGTGGTCTAAGTCAGTATGTATGCCATATTTCCACACGGCTTGAGACACGAGCGTGCTTGGAGCCATGTGAGGCACACGGTCTGCTCACACGAGCGTGTGACCCTTGTATGGTTGAAATTTTACTAAGTTTCCAAAAATTTTTATATGTTACCAATTTAGTCCCGAACCACTTTTAAAGAATGTTTAGGCGTCGTAGGCCTTTATAAGGGACATTGTAATTGTGTTGAATGATTTATGAGAATGAATGCTTAATGTTTGATAAATGTATGCTATATGTTGTGAATTGATCTGTAATACCTCGTAACCCTACTTTGGTGACAGATACGGGTTAGGGGTGTTACAGATAATCATAGATAAGATAAAAGAAGATTGCTTTATGCAAATCCATGGAGGCAAATTGTATGGAACAAGCACTACAGGCCAAGTACTGTACGAAATACTCGTGATTTTAAAAGGATTAAATCCATTAGATGCTAGTCCAAGCCTCACATTCCTAGGATCACTTACAATGCTTGGAAAGTTACTGTCAAATGATTTCCAAGATAGAGAATTTGTAGGATGTCTTAATAATCCATCACCTGTTCGTTGATCATGATGCCACCTCATAGACTCAGCTTTCTTTGACGACATGAAAAGCCTTTGAAGACTTGGTATTAGTACAAAATATCACAAAATCTTTATTGGCTTCTTTCTTGATTGTGCCTCACCTTTATCCTCATTCACATCTTCTACATTCCTATTCATCCAACAAGATTTACCGCCAACATGACAAGACTGTTGCTTTTTCCGACCACCCCAATACAACATGCAGTCATTTGGGCAACTATAAATTTTTTCGTACCTAAGTCCTAAATCCTTTATCAATTTCTTCATATCTTTGCATGAATGAGGGATTTTTGCAAACTGAAACATATCTTTCAAAAAATCTAACAGCAGCATAAAAGAGTTCTCAGTCCACCCTCCCAAACTTTTTAAGTGAAAAAGACGAATGCAGAAGGACATTTTTGAAAATTTCGATCCCTCATAGAGTTCTTCATTCATTTCATTAGGTAACTTGTAGAACTTCGCTGCTTCTCCATTTGGCTCTTCATCAAGTGCTCTTATTTCTGTTTCGGTAAAAGCATTTCCACCAATATCACAATCATCGGATGTTATAATTTTAGGTGGAAAAAATTTCAAATCATGACTGTGCATATTAAATGCATCCTGCAACATACCTTCCATGTTATTTTCTCTAACAGACTGATGGTAAGCATTATAAGTATAAGTCGGTTTAATCGTTGAAGAGGTTCTATGAGGTGTACACTCTCCATGAAAAATCCATTTTTCATACCCTCGAATAAAGCCATCAACATTTAAATGTTCGTAGACAACTTCACAAATAAGCCAATTGATGTTGCCATACTTCTTACATGGGAAAAGAATCATATTCTCTTGGCTTTCATTTTAAAATGCAAAATTTAGAAAGGATCGTCCGGTTCCTATAGAACCTATAACTAAAATACCCCTAGAGGGAGATAGGGCTAAGTGGAGCGAAAAGGGTTTTCCATGAGACGGGAAATGAAAACTATTAGCCCCACACGAAGTTTGTGAATAAGTGATTGTCTGATAATGAGCAAAGAATATCCACCTTTCTGCAAAACAGGATGTATTGAACTCATAATTCATTAGATACTTTTTAAAATTCAGTTATTTCAACTACATTAAATGATCTTTCAAATTGGTCAAGACTCTCCAATTTATGGCCGCTTCTTTATGGTACCAGTTGTTGCTTTATTCGTACTCCATTCCGATACTCGTTGCTTACCCTTGACAAATCCATCCAATTATTATCTATTTCGCAGTTCTTGAAGTCTATAGTTGATAATAAATTACGGTTACTTAAGTGTTCTAAATAGATATAAGTCAAATTTCAATTCTAATGTTTATAGTATGCTCAAATTTATATAATTAGTACTATTATTTTTTATGTATTTCTTTTATTTATTTATAATCTATTTATTACTATTTTGTTTGTTTATTTATATCCTAAAATAGTAATATCACAATAAGATAAGTAAGATATTATGCCTTAATTCAAATCACTAACATGGATTTACCTTAAAAAAATGTTGAATTAAATTAAAACATGTAAGTAATACGAGGTACTTACAAATGCAATTAAGGAGAGCCTAAAATGGAGTTGTTTGAGTAGGCAGTTCAAATAAGCCTATCGAATACTTCTTTTGTAGAGATCCAATTCACTGTTTCAATAAAAAACATAATAAATAAATGATAAGATAAATTATTATATTTATCTACGTGTATTTCATGTTATTTTTTAAATTTTTTTAAAAAATTTTAAATTATTTATTGATGTGATATATAAAAAAATATTGTGATATTAACATGATGTATACATGGAGCTTAAAAACAATTTAATTGTTTTCTAAAAATATTAATAGCTAAATTTAGTTTTTAAAAATAAAGATCAAGTTGATAAGATAATATAAAATATTAATAACTAAATTTGTTATTATATTAAAAGTTGAGATGATTATTTTGAGAAACACTTTGAATGCGATGCCATTGTAATGTGATTATGTAATAGTTAATTTGTATTCCTTGATCTTTTCATTCATTCTTAAATAAAATCAAATATATCTTTACTGAATAAATAAAAATATTCATTAAAAGGTTCATACTTTAGGGATTTTAATTTTTACAGTTAAAAAATAAATGGTCATACTTATTATATTAACACTTCGCTCCATCGTTAATACTAATTAAAACCCAACCATCTCTATTTTAGAAGCAAATTATTATAAATTTAATAAACATATGATATATCTTAAGCAATTTTTCTAAAAACAAAATATTTAACAAATTTTAAGCAAAATTTGATAAAATACTAATTTCATAAAAATCAATAATTTTTTTTTAAATTAACTTTAATTTTTTTCCAATTACGGAAACAAATCTCAAAATTTGTGAAAATAAAAGAATGATTTATGGAAGCCCTTTATATGGAAGCGTTAGTCTCCCAACAAAACGAGATTTATGTATATGGAAGCATTAGTCTCCCAATAAAACAAGATTTATGTACTAATGGAACAATATTGACTTTTAACTTTAGAGAAGGCCAATTGTTGGCAATTTTTGACAATTGTTATCCCCTATAAAGACCATGCCAAGCGACCCTCGCCAAAGGAAAACAATACTTAATAAGGAAGACCATCAAATCTTAATCAAATTTCCTAAGAAGACCAGCACTTGTGTTCATCATTTCCCAATACCAGCTCCTCAATGCAAAACTATGCCTTGACTAGTTACATTAAATCAACTCAGACACCCATAAATCTAATCAACCATGACCCTATTTTAAATTTAACCTCAACACAAAACTATGCCTTGTACATGGTCTACAATGAGAATTAATCTGTATATGAAAATTTTAATAGTTAAAGATGCTTTGTAGGAAAATGAATACTAGCACTATAGGAAAATAGGGCTTTAGCGGCATTTTTAGTGGATTTTGAACAAAAAAATGCCACAAAGCTTATACATTAGCGGCGCTGCAAAAAGTTGAGCAATAGTGAAATTTTTAGAACAAACACCACTAAAAAAATGAGTAATAGTGGCATTTTTGGTCCAAACGTCGCTAAAAAATGAGCAATAGTGGTGTTTTTGGTCCAAACGCCGCTAAAAAATGAGCAATAGCGACGTTTTTTTGTCCAAACGCCACTAAAAATGAGCAATAGTGGCGTTTTTGGTCCAATTACCGCTAAAAGTTTAACAATAGTGCAATTTTCGTGTAGGGTAACCGACACTAGTTTTGATTTCATTCGATTTAATTTTCATTTTTTTTTCTTATTTTTTGTTTTGAATTCGATTTTATTTTGATATTTGAAACTGACTTTTTAAAAAATATAAACTACACCATTCACTTAACTATGAGAAAGTTTCATTTTAGTTACTTAATTATGAAAAGTTACAAATTGATAACTAAACTATTTAGAAGTTTTCATTTAAGTTACCAAGATGTTAAAATCGATGTTATATGGCTTTCTCTAAACCCTTAAACCATGAATCCTAAAAAAATAAACCTTAAAACCTAAAACCCTAAACCACAAAAAATCCATATGGATATTGATGTGTATATATATAGATTGTAACACCCCAAACCCGACCAAAACAACACGACCGGATCTGGCATGTCACTAAGAAGATTTAATAAAACATGTCACATTTTTGGAAAATATTTTCCTTGAGTTTAACCTTTTATTCGGGAAAAATTAATAATTTATAGTTTTAAATAAAATATGCCTTTATGAATTAAAAACCCAAATTTAAATACATGCCTTAGTTCAATTAAAAATAAAAATTTAAATAACTAAAAGTAATAAAAGCCCGTAATAAAACAAAATATAAACTGGTGGCCCATGGCCTTATTACAACGAGATTTAAAATCCATTAAATAAGAATATAAAATAATAATTAGAGTCTTTTTGCTGGATCCAAATGTTTTTTTGCATGGCCACCTTGCGCTCCTCTCCAGCCTAGTCCGATGCACTAAATGCTACCTGAAATGTTAATTAATTGGTTGAGTCGCGAGACTCAGTGTGCAACCCTCATGCACCATTAGATTTGGGCCTTAGCCCCATAAAACTAAAATAATCAGAATTAATATACATAATAAACATAATATGCAATCCCAACCCAAATCCTAGGTTTCCATCCGCTACATGCCCCCGTACCAGCCATTCACACCATTGGGGATTTCTACAATCAACCCACACCGCTACACGCCTTGATGGCGGTCGTGCTGCTCATCATCAGATCATGGCCGTAGCCACTACAACAGATCATGGCAAAAGCCGCTACAACAGATCACGGTAAAAACCGCTACAACAGATCATGGTAAAAATCGCTACAACAGATCATGGTAAAAATCGCTACAACAGATCACTGTGAAAATCGCTACAACATATAACTTCCTCCTTTCATCAAACCCAACCCATGCAATCACATAAAATCAATATACTTATATCATTTAATCAGAACATTAACTAACTTGATGATTTGTTTTTACCCTCTTTGGGCTTCCTCTATTATGCCTGGATTTCAGCATTTATCAAAACATATAAGACCTATAATCATATATTAATCAAACAGATCTAGATGGTGGGAAAGTGTTACACACCTGATATCGCGAAATCCAATATTCTTAGTTGATATCCTTGTTATCCCGATCTACAACTTTGCTCAGAAAGCCAAAAAGATGTGAAAATAGGGCCTCTCCTATATTCGGCCATGGTTAGTGTTATACTCGATTTCATATATTTATAAATAAACCAATCTCCTTACATTGAAATCCCGAAAATAACACAACTTGAGTGTTACTGATCTTTGACTTAGAGATCTAAGCGTTGGACTCCTCTTCAGATATCGAAATGCTAAAAATAAGAAAAACCCTTGATTAGTCACTAAATAGCCATTCGGTTAGGGACTTTGAAAATCTGGAGAAATATTGGAAACTCAAAATCGACACATACCTATTATTTTCTTCAGATTCGGCACAAGCAGACTTTACTGAAGAAAATTCGGCAACTTTAGGAGGTGAGATCTAAGAATTTTAGTTTTTAGGAGATTTAAGAATTGAAGAGATGGCTAAGAGGGATTTGGCCAATGAATATTAAGGAGAAGAATAGAATAATAGAGATGTGATTTCAGCTTTTAGGGATTAGAAGAAAAATAAGAATAGAGGTTAAAAGATTCGGCCAACTAGGAAATTTTAGAAAGGAAGAAAGGGTGAAGAATATGGTGGTTTTCGGCTTTTGAAAGGAAGAATATGAGAAAAGAAAATAAAAGAAAGGCTTCCAAAATTTTGGCACACCCCCTCTTTATATAGAAAACCGATTCCTCCCTTTAGCAGAGATTGATTTTCAGCCAACACTTCCACACATGATAGCTCCTATCCCTTTTCCCTTATCTTAATCTATTATCTCCTCAAAAATAGTCTTTATCTGCTTATTATCCTTAAAGACTAAATCCCTAAATAATAGCCTTTATCTGCTTATTATCCACATAGAATAAATATAATAAAATTCCCAAAAAAATAGCCTTGTGCCGTCCACTTCCCTAATCCCTAATGCCAAATTTAACTAACTTAAATTAGAAGATTTGGGCTTCTTAAAACTTAAAATTTGGGCCCCTAACACTTAAATTAACTCATTCCACATATTCACCCATTAAATGCATAAGCCCAAAAATTTAGGATGTTACAGTTCTACCCTCCTTAAACAAATTTCATCCTCGAAATTTTCAACTAACTAGAAATCATACTACCTACGTCTCACTACCATGCTTTCGCTGCGCACTAAAATTCTAAACCCAAAATAAACACTTAGTATTCTATGGTAGAGTACGCACTGGTATTCACATCTAGAGGTCCTCGTCCCCTTGTACTCATGCTATCGGTTCGCGTTTATCTGATTAAAAATTTTATGAATTATTGGTTTTCTTCCACTGATTATCCACGGATAGTCTTATGATTAGTAGTTTTAAGAGTGATTCTTTCAAATTTGATCCTATCTACAGTTTCAGTTTCGGGCTTACCTCCTAATTCTAGAAACTACATGCATTCAACAATCATCATACAGAGGCATTCACAAACTTATGTTCATCACCGAGGGGTATATTCATCTTTTTACTATCCAGGGGTATTTTCATAATTTTAACCTATAGGGGTATTTTCGTACTTTTCCAAAATATGGTTTCTGACGATTTTACGAAATAAGGGTATTTTGGTAATTTTACAATTTAGGGGTATTTCAGTAATTTTGTAATCCAGGGGTATTTCAATAATTTTTCAAATTTAGGGTATTTCGATAATTTTGAAATCTGGGGGTATTTCAGTAATTTTGAAATCTAGGGATATTTCAGTAATTTTGCCAATCAGGGGTATTTTGGTCATTTACAAATCAACGGTAATTTGGTAATTTTACAAATTAGGGATATTTTAATGTTGTTGTTGTTTTTGTTTTCTATGGAAAAATTCTGTTGACTTTGTAAATCGGGGTATATTTGCAAATCATGGGTATTTTTTTTATTTTTATTTTTTTTTCAAAATAAGGATCTTTTAGCAATTTTGTGAGAAAAACAGGTGGCTGGTCCCTTTCGGGTTTTAATTATAAGTTTTGGCCTGTCAACACGTCCTCATGGTTAGGGTGAACAGTCACTACGGACCAGGTAGGATTCCAACGAAGAGGAGGTGAGTCACTAGGATTGTTTAAATACCAAGCTCTCCTTGTATCCACTCCTAGACATGCGTATGCCTGTTGCCACACCCTAACTCGGCGACTAGTTATAGGATTTGTTTGGATAAATTAAGTCTTATGGAATTTAAGAAGTTGTTTAAGCTAAGCCTATAGTCCATCAAAGTCTAATTAAATTAGCCTACGTCCCATAAAGCCCATCAAGCCCACATATATATATCACACAATGGTTTAGAGTACTTACCTGGCGGACTTGGGCCGGACACACAGGTGCCATACCGAGCTAACAAACCTGTTATCATTTCAAAAAAAAAAAAAACAACATGCAAGTTTCAAAAGCCCACCTTTTGAAAATGTTTTGAGCCCAAAACCCCAAAGCTGAGTTTTGAACCGGGCTCTAATACCAAATTGTAACACCCCAAACCTAGCCCAAACACCACGACCAGATCTGGCATGTCACTAAGAAGATTTAATAAAACATGTTGCATTTTTGGAAAATATTTTCCTTGAGTTTAACCTTTTATTCGGGAAAAATTAATAATTTATAGTTTTAAATAAAATATGCCTTTATGAATTAAAAGCCCAAATTTAAATACATACCTTAGTTCAATTAAAAATAGAGATTGAAATAATTAAAAGTAATAAAAGCCCGTAATAAAACAAAATATAAACTAGTGGCCCATGGCCTTATTACAACGAGATTTAAAATCCATTAAATAAGAATATAAAATAATAACTAGAGCCTTTTTGCTGGATCCAAATGTTCTTTTGCATGGCCACCTTGTGCTCCTCTCCAGCCCGGTCCGATGCACTAATTGCTACCTGAAATGTTCATTAATTGGTTGAGTCACGAGACTCAGTGTGCAACCCTCATGCACCATTAGATTTGGGCCTTAGCCACATAAAACTAAAATAATCAGAATTAATATACATAATAAACATAATATGCAAGCCCTACCCAAATCCTAGGTTTCCATCCGCTACACGCCCCCGTACCAGCCATTCACACCATTGGGGATTTCTACAATCAACCCACATCGCTACACGCCTTGATGGCAGTCGTGCTGCTCATCATCAGATCATGGCCGTAGCCACAATAATAGATCACGGCAAAAGTCGCTACAACAAATCACGGTAAAAATCGCTGCAACAGATCATAGTAAAAATCGCTACAATAGATCACGGTGAAAACCGCTACAACATATAACTTCGTCCTTTCATCAAACCCAACCCATGCAATCACATAAAATCAATATACTTATATCGTTTAATCAGAATATTCACTAACCTGATGATTTGTTTTTTACCCTCTTTGGGTTTCCTCTATTATGCCCGAATTTCGGCATTTATCAAAACATATAAGACCTATAATCATATATTAATCAAACATATCTAGATGGTGGGAAAGTGTTACACACCTGATATCATGAAATCCAATATTCTTAGTCGATATCCTTGTTATCTCGATCTACAACTTTGCTCAAAAAGCCAAAAATATGTGAAAATAGGGCCTCTCCTATATTCGGCCATGGTTAGTGTTCTACCCGATTTCATATATTTATAGATAAACCAATCTCCTTACCTTGAAATCCCAAAAATAACACGACTTGAGTGTTACTGATCTTTGACTTAGAGATCTAAGCGTTGGACTCCTCTTCAGATTCTGAAATGCCGTAAATAAGAAAAACCCTTAATTAGTCACTAAATAGCCATTCGGCTAGGGACTTTGAAAAGCCGGAGAAATATTGAAAACTCAAAATCGATACATACCTATTATTTTCTTCAGATTCAGCACAAGCAGACTTTACTAAAGAAACTTTGGTAATTTTAGGAGATGAGGCTCAAGCTGAAGTTCTGATTTTAAAAGAACAGATGGCTCAGATGCAAGTGTAACATCCTGAAAAGGGCCTATGCATTTTGGCCAAATTGTATGAAATGACAAAGCTTCAAGTACTATGAATAAATTTTTGATACTTTTGGAAACCTAGAAATGCATGAAAATGGAAATGGAAATGGAAATGGAAATGGAAATGGACATTTTTGGAAACTTAGACATTTTTGGAAACCTAAAGGAATTAGGAAAGTGAACATTTTGGAAACCAAATCAAAATAGGAAACTAAACATTTTGGAAACCAAGCCAAAATAGGAAACTAAACATTTTGGAAACTTGGAAAATCTGAGCCTCTTGAAAATTTTAGGAAACTTAAAATGACCTCGAATGTCGAATTTAAGAGCCCAAAGGGGAGCTTAGGGCCAAGTGACCCTAAAATATAAAGAACATAAAATTGACCCAATAACGGACTTGGAAATGTGGCTCAAGATGCCACCTAAGGCCCTAGGAAATGGCCCAAATGCATGAGGATTTTGGGCTGAGTTTGAGTCATCTAGGAAACAAATAAAAGAAATTTTATTTTGCTTCCATGAATGGGGAGTTGACGGCACAAGGGAAGCTAAGAAGAGGAATTTTATTCAATAGAACTTTTGGCTAATTAGGAGATTTGATGGAATTTCATAGTTGATAAAATTAAAACTTATCACAAATGAAGAGTTGGAGGATTTAGGGACTCTAAGACTCATAGTTTGACCAAAGAGAGAAAAGTAAAAGCCATTCTCTTCTCTTCATCTTCTTGCGAAACCTCCTAATCAAAGCAACAACAACTCTTTCTTTTTCTTTAGTAGAATCCTCCTTGTCAAAGGTCTCCCATCTCTTTTCCTTTCTTTTTCTTTTCTTCTACTATCCCCCACAAAAGCCAAAACTTTGAGATCCCAAATAGTGCCATAGCCGAATATTAAAAGAGATCATCGGGATTCAAAACGAGGTAAGTACATCAATATGCATTCGCAAAAAGGTTCCTTCCATAATTGAATAATAGTTCGAATCTAACAAGTGATTTGGCAGAATTAAAATAAAGATCAACTTCGGGATTTGAGAACTTCAAGGTAAGTAAGTCTATACATTCGGCCAAGGCCAAATCTTAGTCAATTAGATCAAATTGATCAAAAACTAACCTATTCAGAGATCTAGGTGTTGGCCGATTATAAGGAAAAAGGGAAGGTGAAGTTTTTGGATTTAAAATCCATAAGGTAAGAATTTGAAAGTATTCGGCCAAGGTGGTGTGATTACGTAGATAAGATCTATAATTATTAAAAAGCTGAAAACTAATTTTTGTTGAGATTTAAGGTTGGCCGAATATCAAGTGAAGGAAAACAAAGTTTCCGGGATTTGAATAAACATCAAATCGGCATCAAAGGTAAGCCTCTTTACAAATCCTACTAGGATTTGGATACTATAGCCAAAATAGAATTTATGCTAAGTAATACTTGATAAACCAAATGTAGGAATTTAGGATCTAAACATTAGATCTTGGTTTCGGAATCTCAAGGAATCGCTAAACAAACCAGGTGTGTATTCCACACTATTCTTAATAGTTTTATGGTTTAAATATGTTATATATGTAAATGTGAAAGTGAAAGAAAGTGGCTAAAGTGCCATATTATGGTACAAAGTATTCAGGTACGTTTTCCTACTTCTACTAGGATTTCGAAATAAATGTTATACAAGTGAAAAGTGATGTGAAAGTGAAATAAAAATATGTTATGCATGATATTTATAATTTGGGGCATTCGGGATTTATGTGAAAGGGAAGAAGGTGTTGACTACGGTCTCACCAACGTTATAAGTGAAAGTGATGACTTGATCTCACTAAGTGAATGTGATGACGGTCTCACTAAGTGAATGTGATGACCTCGGTCTCACTAAGTGGTAACCGGTTACATTACGATGGTGGCTATGCCACAATATTATCGATGGGCGATGAGCACGTCGATTGCAATGACTGTCTTCGATGGAGTGTAGCGGAAGGAGGGTTGACTTAGTAGTCTCCACTTGTACAAAGTTGGTACGGGTGGAGTGTAGCGGATGGCATATAGGTTTGGGTTCGGGTTTGCATCATTACCTTGAAATTGTTATATGCATATGATTTTTATGGTGTGCCTATCTCTATTATGTTTAGTGTTGGTTACACACTGAGTCTATCGACTCACCCCGTTGTGGGAATATGTTTCAGGTGATGAGCAGTAATGGATCGAGACGGCAGAACTTGTGGTGGCCATGATCGACTTGAAGTTCATTTAATTTGAATATTTGTTTTATTTTAAAATCTGTACAATTTATTATTTTGGGTTTCATTTTATGTAATAAGGCCACCGTGATGAATTTTTATTTCTACTATAATTACTATGTTATGAGTTTAGGGCTTTATAAAGAGTAAGCCCACTTAGTATGAAATAAGTTTAAATATTTTGTCACTTGAAGCAAATGGGTTTTTGTTATAAAAATAAATTTGTTTTCAACTCAAGCCCAACCCACAACGAGCTATCTTCCAAAACTCACAGTTTTGAAAGTATTCGAATGAATTTGAACCGGGTTACTTCGAGGAACATACCAGATCCAGTCCATTCTCGTGGGCCGGGTGTGGGGTGTTTTAGTTTGGTATCAGAGCCAGTTCAAACTCTCGGCCTGTGGCCTAAAGGCCCAAAACGTTTTTTTAAAATAAGGCCAAATGAGTTTTATGAAAGTATCTTTACAAATAGACAGGTATAAAGACATGGCCCCTAAGTCTCCAACCATGATCCACTGTAAGTACCCTAACTCTATGTGTGATTCTGTGATTTATATAGGGGTAGAAAAGGCATGGAATGTAGAATAGAATGATAGGAACTTGGACCCTAGGATTAGACTACTCAAACACAAGCACATAAGATTTAAGGCACTAAACCAACCTATGACTAAGTCAATTAAGCTAGGGTGTGGCAACCATGGTACGCATGTCAGGAGTGGATCTCAAGAGCTTGGTATTTAAGCGGTCCTAGTGACTCACCTCCTCTTCTTGAATCCTACAGTGCATAGCTTGGTTCACCCTAACCTAGAGGACTTAGCGGGTGTGGCAACCCCAGACGCATGTCTAGGAATGATTTCGATGGGAGCTTGGTATTTAAGCAATCAGCGTGACTCACCTCCTCTCCACTCGAATCCGCACAGTGCGTAGCTTTGGTTCACCCCGACCAAGAAGGCTCGGTCATAGGCTAAACTCAATAACTAAAACCCGAAAGGAATTAGCCATTTTTTAACACTTAATATTAAAATTCTTAAATCACTTTCTTTCTCTTATCCTTAATTCACGAAAACTATTTACAGACACAATTATTTTCGAAAAAATTTTGATCCATACAAATTACAAAAATGCCCTTAGTGGTAAAATTACCAAAGTGCCCTTGGTTTATAAAATGATTCAACCACTCAACAGTTTTACCAAAATTTTATTATTTTATAAGCATTCCAAAAGCCCTAACTTGCAAAATATCAAAATACCTCGATTTTGGAAAAAAATTACAAAATTGCCCCTAACTTACCAAAATACCAAAATGACCCTGAATTTCAAAATTTTTGCAACATCCCCATTTTTGAAGGAACAATTTTCGAAAAGAACACTCAGAGTTTTACAACTTTTGAAATATCCCTGATTTATTAAATTTTACAAATTTACCCTGAATTGTGAAAAATTACCAAAATACCCCTGAGTTCAAAAAATTACCGAAATACCCTCGGATTCCAAAATTTTTTTCCAAATTACCCCGAGATTTTGGAATTTCCAAAATAAATTTTGATGAAATCACCAAGGAACCCTATTTTGACAAATTACAAAAATACCCCTGTAGGACAAAATTACGAAAATACCCCGGGTAGAGGAAAACAACAACAATAACAAAAACTACAATGTTTCTCTGAATGAACGAAAGTTCATACTTGTTTGATGGATGAATGAATGAATGGAAAAGACTGTGTGTTTGTATGAATACGAAAGAACCACTCTTAAATCCCTTTCCATAAAACTCCTTCGCCGATAAATAAGTGGAACAAAGACTAATCCATAAAATTTCTTAATCAGATCTCGACGCTAGAAAATGAGTTCTAGAGGACACGGTCGTCAAGGACACGGTAGAGGAAGAATAACTGTGTCAGAACCCGTTAGACCAGTCAAGGTTCGACAATGAGTTACCACCGCCACCACCACCCCCATTTGTTAATGTCGAAAGCGAGGCTCGGGACGGGGATGAGGCGTGTCGCGAGCCATGTTGCAGTATTGGAAATGGTGGTGGCGCAGTGGAAATTCAGGAGCTTGGAAATCAGACCGAGCGACTCGAGCCAACGGGCCGAGGTGTTCCGTGGAGTGTCCGTGTGGCACCCAAGACCACCGAGTATTGGTTGGAAGCAATCGAGCGTATTATGGATGAACTCGACCGACCCTCGAGGAGAAGTTAAAAGGGATGGTAGCCCATTACGTGATGAAGCATACCAATGGTGGCTAACGTCAGTGATGGTGCCACGGCAGAGGATCTCGACGGGAGTATGCTAAGGAGGCATATCAGAAGAAGTATGTTGGCACTCGGTACATTGATGAGCAGTGAAAAGCTTTTCTAGGACTAGTTCAAGGGAACAAATCAGTAGCGACATATGAGGCTGAATTTCTGAGGTTAAGCCGATATGCTCGAGGAGTAGTCGCGATCGAACATGAACGCCGTGTCCGTTTGAGGACGGATTAAGGGATGACCTAAGGTTATTGATAGCTCCACATCGGAGCGGAGTTCTCCACGTTGGTTGAAAAGGCTAAGGTAGTGAAGGAATCAAGGACTCGACTAGGCGTAACTCGGCAGGAATAGACCCAAGAGAGGTTATGAATCATCGTGAAATGTGCGTAAAAGGCCCGAATCGAGGGTGAAGGGTCGACAAGTTGATACGGAGGCGCGATCATCTTTGTGAGTATTGTGGAAAGAAGCACTCGGTGAGTGTTGGAAAAGATAGGAGCATGTCTTAAATGTGGGTCTAAGGACCATATGCTCAAGGATCGTCCAAAGATATCGATGATAGACACCAAGAACTCGTAATGTTAATCGTGGTTAAGGGAGGACAAAGAATTTCAACGAGGTCGAGGTTTGAATTACAGAGGTAATGGTTCCGGCTAAGGTCGTGGAGCACCAAGCGGAGGTGTTGAAGGTTCAGAAGCAAGGTAGCCAAGGTTAGTTTATGCGATTTACCGTCGCGAGGATAGTGACGCGCCAGATGAGACAACGAGTAAGTTCCTTATTTATGGATTATACTTCATTACTTTACTCGCTATAAGATTAGTTCGATCTTATGTTGCTAATGAAGTATATGGAACCTTGATTGTGAACTTAGAGAATGTGCCTAGAAAGTATGATAGTTCTTTAAGATCAGAGTGGGCAGCAATAGCGTAGTATGGTGAGTTACGAATGAACAATAGTAAGTAATTTTGAGGACGAAATTATTTTAAGGGGGTAGAACTGTAACATCTTGAAAAGGGCCTATGCATTTGGCCAAATTGTATGAAATGACAAAGTTTCAAGTACTATGAATAAATTTTTGATACTTTTGGAAACCTAGAAATGCATGAAAATGGAAATGAAAATGGAAATGGAAATGGAAATGGAAATGGAAATGGACATTTTTGGAAACTTAGACATTTTTGGAAACTTAGACATTTTTGGAAAGTGAACATTTTGGAAACCAAACCAAAATAGGAAACTAAACATTTTGGAAACCAAGCCAAAATAGGAAACTAAACATTTTGGAAACTTGGAAAATACTGAGTCATGTGAAAATTTTAAGAAACTTAAAAATGACCCCAGAATGTCGAATTTAAGAGCCCAAAGGGGAGCTTAGGGCCAAGTGACCCTAAAAATATAAAGAACATAAAAATTGACCCAATAACGGACTTGAAAATATGGCTTGAAGATGCCACCTAAGGCCCTAGGAAATGGCCCAAATGCATGAGGATTTTGGGCCTGAGTTTGAGTCATCTAGGAAACAAATAAAAGAAATTTTATTTTGCTTCCATGAATGGGGAGTTGGACGGCACAAGGGAAGCTAAGAAGAGGAATTTTTATTCAATAGAACTTTTGGCTAATTAGGAGATTTGATGGAATTTCATAGTTGATAAAATTAAAACTTATCACAAATGAAGAGTTGGAGGATTTAGGGACTCTAAGACTCATAGTTTTGGCCAAAGAGAGAAAAGTAAAAGCCATTCTCTTCTCTTCATCTTCTTGCCGAAACCTCCTAATCAAAGCAACAACAACTCTTTCTTTTTCTTTAGCCGAATCCTCCTTGTCAAAGGTCTCTCCATCTCTTTTCCTTTCTTTTTCTTTTCTTCTACTATCCCTCCACAAAAGCCAAAACTTTGAGATCCCAAATAGTGCCATAGCCGAATATTAAAAGAGATCATCCGGGATTCGAAAATGAGGTAAGTACATCAACATGCATTCGACAAAAAGGTTCCTTCCATAATTGAATAATAGTTCGAATCTAACAAGTGATTTCGGCAGGAATTAAAAATAAAGATCAACTTCGGGATTTGAGAACTTCAAGGTAAGTCTATACATTCGGCCAAGGCCAAATCTTAGTCAATTAGATCAAATTGATCAAAAACTAACCTATTCGAGATCTAGGTGTTGGCCGATTATAAGGAAAAAGGAAGGTGAAGTTTTGGATTTAAAATCCATAAGGTAAGCATTTGAAAGTATTCGGCCAAGGTGGTGTGATTACATAGATAAGATCTATAATTATTAAAAAGCCGAAAACTAATTTTTGTTGAGATTTAAGGTTGGCCGAATATCAAGTGAAGGAAAACAAAGTTTCCGGGATTTGAATAAACATCAAATCGGCATCAAAGGTAAGCCTCTTTACAAATCCTACTAGGATTTGGATACTATAGCCAAAATAGAATTTATGCTAAGTAATACTTGATAAACCAAATGTAGGAATTTAGGATCTAAACATTAGATCTTGCTTTCGGAATCTCAAGGAATCGCTAAACAAACCAGGTGTGTATTCCACACTATTCTTAATAGTTTTATGGTTTAAATATGTTATATATGTTAATGTGAAAGTGAAAGAAAGTGGCTAAAGTGCCATATTATGGTACAAAGTATTCAGGTACATTTTCCTACTTCTACTAGGATTTCGAAATAAATGTTATACAAGTGAAAAGTGATGTGAAAGTGAAATAAAAATATGTTATGCATGATATTTATAATTTGGGGCATTCGGATTTATGTGAAAGGGGAAGAAGGTGTTGACTACGGTCTCACCAATGTTATAAGTGAAAGTGATGACTTGGTCTCACTAAGTGAATGTGATGACTTCGGTCTCACTAAGTGAATGTGATGACCTCGGTCTCACTAAGTGGTAACCGGTTACATTACGATGGTGGCTATGCCACAATATTATCGATGGGCGATGAGCACGTCGATCGCAAATGATCGCCTTGGATGGAGTATAGCGGAAGGAGGGTTGACTTAGTAGTCCCCACTTGTACAAAGTTGGTACGGGTGGAGTGTAGCGGATGGCATATAGGTTTGGGTTGGGTTTGCATCATTACCTTGAAATTGTTATATGCATATGATTTTATGGTGTGCCTATCTCTATTATGTTTAGTGTTGGTTACACACCGAGTCTATCGACTCACCCGTTGTGGGAATATGTTTTGGTGATGAGCAAGAATGGACCGGGATGGCGAGAACTTGTGGTGGCCATGATCGACTTGAAGTTCATTTAATTTGAATATTTATTTTATTTTAAAGTACTGTACAATTTATTATTTTGGGTTTCATTTTATGTAATAAGGCCACCGTGATTTAATTTTTATTTCTACTATAATTACTATGTTATGAGTTTAGGGCTTTATAAAGAGTAAGCCCACTTAGTATGAAATAAGTTTAAATATTTTGTCACTTGAAGCAAATGGGTTTTTGTTATAAAATTAAATTTATTTTCAACTCAAGCCCAACCCACAACGAGCTATCTTCCAAAACTCACAGTTTTCAAAGTATTCGAATGAATTTGAACCGGGTTACTTCAAGGAACATACCAGATCCAGTCCATTCTCGTGGGCCGGGTGTGGGTGTTTCAGCAAGCGAGCACAGTTGAGCAAATTACTCAACTTAAAATGGAGGCAACATCGAGAGAAGCTGAGGTTCAAAGAAAATATGAAGAACTTTAGCTACAACTTAAAGCGGAGGCAGCAGCGAGGGAAATAGAGGTAGCAGCGAGGGAAGTAGAGGCAGCAGCGAGGGAAGAAGAGTAGAGCAAAAAGTACGATGCACTTTAGCTACAGCTTTAGAATATGATGAAAATATTTCAGTAGTTTCAAAATCCACCATCTTAGACATTTGTTTTCTTATTGTAAGAAAATTTTTAATGTACCTCCCCAAAAATATCTTATAATTATTTCTATGTGTTTGTGACAGAAATACCTGTCTGCTTCAGTGGTTAAGTGTTCTGGGTGTGTATGGGGGGTCATAAGTTCAAGCCTTGTCTTGAGAAAATTTTTGCTTTTATTGAATAAAGCCTTGCTTTTGTTCAGTAGGCTTATAGTTAAAATTTTGTAAAAACATGTCAGAATTGGCCTACTGGTCTGGTGGTTAAGTGGTGTGTTAAAATGCTAGATGTCTTGGGTTCGAGCTATGCTTGAGTATTATTTTTGCTAGTGGTGCCGTGTAGTGTTTGAGCTAAATTGAAATGCCGAAGTGGTAAAGGTGTAGTGGGAAGTATGGAAAGAAAATTGAGGGATTTGGATGGGAGTAGTTGGACAGTTTTAGGAGAAAGTTGAGGGATTTAGGGGATAATGGTGTAGAAATCTTCATTTTTGTTATTTTGGTTTTTTCAAATCCCCAAAGTTCTCTTTCCTTCTACCGTTCTCCTCCCTCAACTTTGCCAAACCTCTGCCAAAATTTTCTTCTTCTTTTCCATTCTCGCCTATTTTTGCATTAGTTTACCTCTTTCTCTTTTCAGTTGTCGAGAGTTGCCTCTTTTCTTGCCGACTTCTTCTTCTTCTTCCCTCACTGTGCCATCTTGTTCCTTTCTCTTTGCTGCCATCACTGTGCCGGTGATTGTTTCTTAATGGCTTAAGTGTAGGGCTTCGGTTGTTCAAACAACGTAAGTGGCTGACAATAAGTGGATAAGTGTATTGACTAGGGTTCGTTTTAAATTAGATTGATATGTGATTAATCAAGTGTTTATGGGTGAACATAGGTTCTGGAGTGATCGAGGACTGTCTGCGCATCTTTCTTAACCAAGTGTGTTAACACAACTCTACAAACGAAAATCGATGAAAAGCCAAAAAGTAAGACTGTCAACATCACACGGGCGTGTGGCTGCCTGAGTGGTAGGTCGTATGATCGAACACGGGCGTGTGATTGACGAGGCAGGCCATGTACGATTCATGGGCCAGGCTGAATTGGGCAGTGGGCCCCACACGGGCGTGTGTGATTATTGGGCCAAGTTGTGTGATCTACATGGCTAAGGCCATTTTAGGCCTTGTGGGCCACACGGACATGTGGGCCCACATGTGCAAATTGCATAGGCATGTGGGCCCATTTTCACTGTTTTGACTACTAAGGTTGCACAGGTCACCCGAGTCGACTGTGGACCTATTGTAGGGTCGTTAAGATTACCTAGATCCCTAATTGACTGAATGACTATTATATCCATGTACTTTATTATATATATGTACATGTACGACTGTATTTTGAGCACATTGTTAAAACTATACTAAATACATATATGATACCATGATTTGGCATGACATGATTGTTTCATGCATAGCATGAGGATGGGTTTGTATGGGTCTGTGGAAGTGTACTGAAAGGCTTCGAGCCTAACTTACTGGCAGCTCAGCTGCAAACTACTGTCTAGTGTCGCATTCGGTACTTTTTTGGAGTGTAGGGATAGGTGGGTTGATTATATCCCCACATGGAGTGTAGGGTTGGACGGAGATGGAGTGTATAGGCTGGCTGGGTAGGACTTGTATATTGCATATTGTGATACTGCACTGATTACTGATATTATAATGGGCCAAGGCCCAAATGCATGACTGCCTCTGTATTGAGATGGGCTAAAGCCCAAATTGATACTATCACTGATTCTGAATAGGGCTTAGGCCCAGACTATGATTGCCTTCTGTCTGTCTGTTTGTGCTATTTGGGATTACACACTAAGTTTTCGTTAGCTCACCCTTCTGTTTTAACTGTACAGGTAATCCCCAAACATAGGCGAATTGGTGTGGCAGAAGACTCAGCGGTGGCCACATGACCCATTTCGTTCTATTTTAGTACTTAATTATAATTTTGATTTTATTTTAGGGTATTTTACTGTAATAATGGCCTTTTTGTATTTTTATGGTTAATTTGAGATTTCTATTATTTTCATTTGCAACTTCTAGTAATAGGGTTAATCGAGGTTTCAAAAAGAATAAAATGTTTTAACAAAATACACTCAAATATGCAAACTGATTTAAAGAGCTTCCGCAATAAGTGACGTTTTGAAAATTAATATCATTTTGAAAGAGAATACTTTTGTGATAATGAACCAAGTTTTGAAAATGAACGACGCATCCTAGAATTAACATAAGATTTTGTAGTGTGGCTAATTCGAAAAGAGGTTTTTACGACAACTCATTTATTTCCTAAACACTACCATGTGACATCGCCAAGATTCGACCATAACGTCTAGGCTGAGTTTGGAGTATTACATTTAGTGGTATTAGAGCTAGGTTACAAAACTCGACTGTGGATTTGGGTTTTTAAACTTAGATTTTAAAGCACCAATTTTTAGATGATCAAAATATTTTTGCAGCATGTGCTGTTCACCAAGTCCCCTGCACTGATCCCGTAAGTTCATTGAAACTTTTATGTGTTCTAAATGAAATACTATAGATAGTATATACTGAGACTACTATAGATATACTGTACTGAAAACACTCAAGTTAGTGTATAACTGATACTGTAGTAAAACCGATAGACAGTGATAGACACTGTGTCATACGAAAATAAACATTACACTTCTGATACTGTTTTCATGAAATATCTGTTAATAAACACTAGAACTATAAAATGATGCATAAAACTACAAATACAAATTAACGCGAATAGGCAATGAGCACAAGAGGTACTTGTGGATGGGGTACAAGAGGCCGTGGTAGAGGCCGTAGAGGTGCTCGAGCTGGATTTTCATCTTTTGGCAACTTGTCTAATTTGGATACAAGTGAGACATCAGCTTCACCACTGACTAAGACTGAGTCTCATGATCAAGTGGCTAGGTACAACGCACTGTCCCAAGCCATGTTAAAGAATCTAGAGAGGATCTTTGGGCCCAATACTACAGTTGGAGGCCGAGGGTCAGTTACGGAATGACTCTGATCTAATGGAGCTAAGCTCTTTAGGGGTATTGCTGGAGTTGCCCCTAATGTGGCTGAATACTGGATTGAGGCCATAGAGAGGATTATGGATGACCTGGACTACACACCCAAGCAAAAACTAAAGGGTACAGTGCCACTGCTGAGAGATGAGGCATACCAGTGGTGGCTTACGGTTAAGGAGAGCACTTAGCCTAATCGATTGACCTGGGAACTCTTTAAGATCGCTTTTCAAGGGAAGTATGTGTGTGTCTGTTATATGGATGCCTGTAGGAGAGAGTTTCTGAATCTGACTCAAGGGGATAGATTAGTGGCCGAGTACGAGGCCAGATTTCTGCGACTGAGCTGCTACGTGCGAGGAATGATGGTGACTGAGTACGAGCGATGTGTTCACTTTGAGGATGGCCTAAGGGATAATCTATGGGTTCTGATAGCTCCATAGAGGGAGTAAAACTTTGCGGCACTAGTTTATAAGCCAAAGATAGTCGAGGAAGTGAAGCACACTAAGCGCCAGAACAGAGAGAGAGGTAGGAATAAGAGGGATTCGAAGCCTTCGAGTTCCATTCAGAGGCCGAAGAAAAAGGCCAGAGTTGATGGGCCGATTAGATTTGGGACTCCTATTGCTACTACTGGACAGCCGCCGTGTACTGACTGTGGTATACACCATTAGTGCGAATGTTGGAAAAGAACTGGGGCTTGTTTGAGGTTCGGTTCATTAGAGCACTGTATTAGAGATTGCCTGCGAAGGTCTAATCAAATGCAAGCTTTTGGCATGGTTCTACACCACAGAGAGGTTGTGGTTAGGCCAGGGTGGTAACGGTCTGCGATTTGTTCAAAGAGCACTGGGTAGAGGTGCTGGTCATACTGAGGCGAGCCAGTCGACTCTAGTTTATGCTACACGTTGTTGAGAGGATGGTGATGCTCCGGATGTCATTACAGGTACGTTCTTTATTTATAATGTACCCTATATTACACTGGTAGATATAGGATCCAGTCACTCCTATATAGCTTATACCGCATCTAAAAAGTTGGGTATACTGGTTGAGAGCACTACGAGTGAGGTCATTGTACTAAGTCCATTGAGGCAATCAATAAGGGTTAACAAATTGTTTAGAGATGTTCCTCTAGAGGTTCAAGGAGCTATCCTTTTGGCTAATCTAATGGAACTTCCTTTCGGAGAATTTGATCTAATACTGGGAATGGACTGGTTAGTCAAACACTGAGTGAGCTTAAATTGTGCCGTAAAAAAGGCTGTACTAAAAACTGAAGGGGATAGCGAGGTAGTCGTAATTGGGGAATGTCGAAACTACTTATCGAATGTGATTTCTGCATTGAGGGCTGAAAATTTGGTTTGTAAGGAATGTGAGGCGTATCTGGCCTACATCAGTGTTTCAAATTCTTGGGATTATTCGGTTAAAAATATAAGGACGATTAAGGACTTTCCAGATGTTTTTCCTGAGGAGCTACCTGGGTTACCTCTGAATCGTGAAGTAGAGTTTGGGATTGAGCTCCTTTCTGGTACAACTCTAGTGTCCATCACCCATTATAGAATGGCACCGAAAGAGCTTGTGGAGCTTAAGGCTCAAATTCAAAAGCTATTGGATTGTGGGTTCATTCGCCCTAGTGTGTCTCCATAGGGGGCACCAGTTTTATTCGTGAAAAAGAATGATGGATCCATGTGCATGTGTATTGACTACCAGAAACTGAATAAGTTGACCGCCAAGAATAATTACCCCCTACCGAGGATAGATGATCTGTTTGACCAAGTTCGAGGGGCTTTAGTTTTCTCCAAGATTGATCCACGATCAAGATAACATCAGTTGAGGGTTAAGGATACTGATGTGCACAAGACAGCATTTAGGACTCGATACAGTCATTACGAGTTCCTAATAATGCCATTTGGACTTGCGAATGCTCCAGTAGCTTTTATGGATTTGATGAACTAAGTGTTCCAACCTTATCTGGATCAGTTCATAGTGGTATTTATTGACGACATACTGGTGTATTCGAAGACTAAGGATGAGCATGATTAACATCTCAGAGTGGTTCTACAGATTTTAGGAAAGAAGCAATTGTACGCCAAGTTCAGTAAGTATGAGTTTTGGTTACGTGAAGTAACGTTTCTGGGATAAATGGTTTCTACTGAAGGGATTAGAGTTGATCCTCGAAAGATTAAGGCTATTCTAGATTGGAAGCAGCCTAGGACTGTATCGGAGATCCGTAGTTTTTTAAGACTGGCAGGATATTATCGACATTTTGTAAAGGGGTTTTCACTAATCGTTGCACCCTTGACTAAACTGCTACGTAAGGGTGTGCCATTTAACTGGACTGCTTTATAGCAAGAGAGATTTGTAAAGCTCAAAACTATACTGACTGAGGCCCTTGTTCTGATACAGCCAGAGTCTAGAAAGGAGTTTACTATTTACAATGATGCATCACATGTCAGTTTAGGATGTGTGTTGATGCAAGAAGATAAGGTGGTAGCGTATGCGTCTCGTCAACTTAAGACTCATGAGGTGAATTATCCGACACACGACTTGGAGTTGGCCGTTGTGGTATTAGCACTCAAAATTTGGAGGCATTACCTGTATGGTCAAAAGTGTATCACTTACACTGATCACAGGAGCCTCCAGTACCTCCTCACTCAGAAGGAGCTAAATTTTAGGCAGTGTAGATGGATTGAGCTGCTAAGGATTACGACTGTACTATCGAATACAACCTTGATAGGGCAGTGGTTGATGCACTGAGTTGTAGGCCTATGACTGATCTAAGTGCAATGTTTGCTTGCCTCAGTTTATTTGATGATGGTAGTCAGTTGGCCAAACTTCAAGTTAAACCGACATAGATAGAGCAGATTAAGGGTAAATAGTTGGAGGACAAGTCTTTGGGTCATCGCTTTCGACAGATTGAGAGTGGGAATACTATGGATTTTAGACTGAATAGCGAAGGAGTACTCTATTTCCGTAGGAGAATCTGTGTACCAAATGATACCGAGTTGAGGTAGTCTATACTGCGAGAGGTGCATAGTAGCCCTTATGCTATGCATCTTGGTGGAAATAAGATATACCGAGACCTTCGTGAGTTATACTGGTGGCCAGGTCTTAAACGAGAGATTACTGAGTTTGTGGCCAAGTGTTTGACATGTCAGCAGGTTAAGGCTGAGCATCAGTTACCTTCGGGATTGTTGCAACCAGTCAAGATTCCACTTTGGAAGTAAGAGCGTGTAACTATAGACTTTGTTAGTGGGCTACCCCTTACACCCACTAAGAAGGATTCTGTTTGGGTCATCGTGGATCGATTGACCAAGACCGCCCACTTCATACCGGTTCGTATTGACTACTCTTTGCAAAAGCTGGCTAAGTTGTATGTGTCAGAGATAGTGAGACTGCAATGGGTACCTATTTCAATCATCTCTGATAGGGATCCCATGTCTCAGTTCTAGAAGAAGTTACATGAAGCTCTGGGTACAAGATTGGACTTCAGTACTGCGTCCCATCCTCAGACTGAAGGTCAATCAGAGAGGGTGATTCAGATATTGGAGGACATGATAAGGAGTTACGTGATTGATTTTTGAGGCAGTTGGGAGGATTACCTGCCGCTAGCAGAGTTTGCTTATAACAATAGCTATCAGTCTAGCATTCAGATGGCACCGTACAAGACATTATATGGTTGTAGGTGTAGCACACCTTCATGTTGGACTGAGTTGGGTGAGTAGTGTGTTCTGGGCCTTGAACTGGTTTCTGATACTGAGGATAAAGTTAGACTGATTCGAGACTGACTAAAAACGGCATCTACATGAAACTGAGTATTCTGTAGGGGACTTCATTTTTCTCAAGGTCTCGCCATGGAAAAAGGTACTGAGATTTGGACATAAAGGCAAGTTGAGCCCTAGATTCATTGGGCCCTATCGTATTTTAAAGTGACTAGGACCGATTGCCTACCAGTTGGAGTTACCTCCAGTGTTAGATCGGATTCACGATGTGTTCCATGTCTCAATGTTGAGGCACTATCGCTCTGATCCCACGCATAATGTTCCTATTGAGGAGATCAAGGTTAGGCCAGATCTGACCTTTGAGGAGGAGCCAGTTCAGATATTGGAGTGAGATGTAAAGGTTCTAAGAAGAAAACTCATTCCACTGGTTAAGGTTCTTTGGCATAATCATAGCTCTGAGAAAGCCACGTGGGAGTCTGAGATGCAACGTGATAGCAATATCCTCATTTGTTCTGATCAGGTAAAATTTTGAGGTCGAATTTTTTTAGGGGGTAAAGTTGTAACGCCCCAAAAATATCTTATATTTATTTTTGTGTGTTTGTGACACAAATACCTGTCTACTTCAATGGTTAAGTGTTCTGGGTGTGTGTGGGAGGTCATAAGTTCAAGCCATGTATTGAGCTAAATTTTTGTTTTAATTGAATGAAGCCTTGCTTTTGTTCAGTAGGCTTATAGTTAAAAGTTTGTAAACACATGTCAGAATGGGCCTGTTGGTCTGGTGGTTAAGTGGTGTGTTAAAATGCTAGAGGTATTGGTTCGAGCTGTGTTTGAGTATTATTTTTGCTAGTGGTGCTGTGTATTGTTTGAGTTGAACTGAAATGCTGAAGTGGTAGAGGTGTAGTGGGAAGTGTAGAGAGAAAATTAAGGGATTTGGATGGGAGTGGTTGGACAGTTTAGGAGAAATTTGAGGGATTTGGGGGATAACGGTGCAGAAATCTTTATTTTTGTTATTTTGGTTTTTTTCAAATCCGCAAAGTTATCTTTTCTTCTGTCGTTCTCCTCCCCCAACTCTGTTAAACCTCTGGCAAAATTTTCTCCTTCTTTTCCATTCTTGCCGATTTTGGCATTAGTTTACCCCTTTCTCCTTTCAGTTGCCGAGAGTTGCCTCTTTTCTTGCCGACTTCTTTTTCTTCTTCCCTCACTATGTAGTCTTGTTCCTTTCTCTTTGTTGCCATCCTGTTGATTATTGCACTCTGTCGAATTTTGTTTCTCTTGGGTTCTTTCTATTGTTATTCTAATAGTCCCATTCCCGTTCTTTGTTTTGTGCATTCGGTAAGTTTACGTAACCATTTGGTTTAGACTATTCTTGTAAATATTTGTTAAAAAGGGGATTTCGACTGGTTTGCAGGTACTAATAGAGGGGCCGGTGATTGTTTCTCAACTGCTTAAGTGTAGGGCTTCAATTGTTCAAGCAAGGTAAGTGGTTGACGATCAAGTGGATAAATTTATTGACTAGGGTTCGTTTTAAATTCTATTGATATGTGATTAATCGAGTTTATAGGTGAACATAGGTTCTGGATTGATCGAGGACTGTCTGCGCATCTTTCATAACCAGGTGTGTAAACACAACTCTGTAAACGAAAATTGGCGAAAAGCGAAAAGTGAGACTGTCGACACCACATGGGCGTATGGCCGCCTGTATGGTAGGCCGTGTGATCGGACACGGGCGTGTGATCGACGAGGCAGGCCATGTACGATTCATGGGCCAGGCCAAATGGGTGGTGGGCCCCACGGGTGCATAGGCCCCACACGGGCGTGTGTGATCATTGGGCCAGGCTGCTAGTAGTAGGGTTAATCAAGGTTTCAAAAAGAATCAAATGTTTTAACAAAATACACTCAAAATACGCAAACTGATTTAAAAAGCTTCCGCAATAAGTGATGTTTTGAAAATTAATATCATTTTGAAAGAGAATACTTTTGTGATAAGGAACTATGTTTTGAAAATGAAAGACGCATCCTAGAATTAACATAAAATTTTGTAATGAGGCTAATTCAAAAAGAGGTTTTTACGACAACTCATTTATTTCCTAAACACTACCATGTGACATCGCCAAGATTCGGCCATAACATCTAGGTTGGGTTTGGGGTGTTACATTTAACGTTATAACTTTTAACATTATTGAAAGAATATTTTGAATTATCTTCATTTATTAATTTATATCATATATCTTTCGTTGAATTTGAAGTATCATTTAGATTTACTGTTTTTGGTTGGATTTCATGTTACTGGAAGGGTTGTATATGGATGAAAAGTCATGCTCTATAGTGGCGTTTGTGATGAAAGCGTCGCTAAAGGTCATGTACTATTGATCCGTTTATGATAAAAGTACTGGTAAATGTCATGTTTTTTAGCAGCGTTTGTGAGAAAATTGTCGCTAAAGGTCATGTTCTTTAGCGACAATTTTTCACATAAACGTCGCAAAATTTAGCGGCATTTTTTTGCGGTGCTTGTAAAAACGCTGCAAATAGTTTTAGTGATGCTTATCACCACCACTAAAGGCCTAGAAAAATGCCACTAAAAGTCCGTTTTGCTACAGTGTAGAATGAAACTGAGCTGCTTGTAGTCTTCCTCCAGAAATTTGGTCTAAGAGAAGCACAACATAAAGTTAGGAAAATAAAAGCTTCACTTCACATATGCTACTTAAAGAACATATATATTTGTGTGTGTCAAATAAGCAGTTTATTTCCTCACCTAAATGTCTGACAATCTTAATGATCCATCTACTCCAACTTTATTTCTTTGGTTCGTTGACCAGCTGTTTGTACCCTTATTTTGCTAATCTTTAGCTGTAAACAAAAACCATGGCCAATCATATATTGTGTTCTTCTAAAACAGAAAAATAGAAACCATGCATAAATAGGTATAGCAAGAAAGCAAATAAGGACATTGCAAAATCATTCTATGACAATTTCTTTCCAATAAAATAAAATATCATGTTAAAAGAAAATAAGGACATTACAAATTAGGACAGAAAGCATATGCATCAATACCAATGAAGACTGAAAGTAAACTCTTTCTATGACAATTTACTTTTTAATTCATTCTTACCAATAAACTTTTCAATTAATTGTATAAAACAAACAATAGGTTGTATAAAATAGCATACTTTTCAATTGATTGTATAAAACAAATAGAAACTAAACTCTTTCTATGACAGTTTATTGCAAATTAATCCATATACCAATCCATTCCTCAATATCTAATAGACATATTTTCTCTAGGTGAGATATTTAGAACCGTAACTCTTGCTCCAATCTATTAAATTTAAATATAATAATCAACAAATACACAAAAAATTGCATGATCAGATTAAAAGATTTGAAGTATAAAAAGACAGAAGAAAAGAAAATAACAAAAACAAAGAGTGCAAAGATAAGAGCATAATTATGAACAGTGTCTTTAAATTTCTATTCACCAAGGAATTGAAGTATAAGGAACACAACTTTTCTACTAAGCGAGGACATGACTGAAACTCGGTAAAAAGAAATCAACAAAATAATAAAAGAACAAAGAGATTTCAGCTTCTTATAATCAATTATACTTCAAAAAATAACCCAAAAAACCCTAAAAAATTATAGTTCCAACTCGTAAAATTCAACAACCCAATAACATTATTTGAAATTTAAAAAAATATAAAAAAATATAGAATGAAATGAAAAAGTACTAGATTAATTGCATAGATCGAGAGAAATTTCTGGAGAAAGCGAAAAGAAAGGCAGGTTGTTTTATTGCTTTCCCTTCTTTTTTTCTCCTTTTATAGTTGTTTGTCTCACCTGCCTCTCTCTCTTTTATACGTTGTTGTGTCTGGTGAAGAGTTTATACAAAAGAGAAAAGGGTTAGTATTTGAAAGATGATAAAACAAATTAACAAACAAACAAAATTGAAAAACATAAAAACTTACAAGGTGATGCAGCAGAGGACTGTCGACGGTGGTGCAGTAGATGTTGGGGAAAAAAATAAGGGATTTCGAGGAGGGGAACTGATTTGGGGAAAAGACGTTGGGGAAAAAAGTAAGGGATTTGGGTAAAAACTTAGGGATTTTGGGGAAAAAATTAATTTGGGGAAAAACTAGGGGATTTTGGGGAATTGATTTGGGAAAAACAAAGGCTATCAAAATAGCATCGTTTCAATAAAATTTAATAAATATTCGCGGCATTTATTCAAAAATAGTGCTACTGCTTTACCTTTTGCTGCTTTTTTATCATAAACACTGCTATTTCTTTACTTATTGCGACGTTTTTCGGTTAACGCTACTAATGTATAACCCTTGCGGTGTTTTCGATCCAAACTCCACTAAAAGCTTAATTTCCTGTAGTGAGAGCAAAGAAGTTGGCTCAAAGTCTGAAAAATAAAGGTTGAGCATAAGTTCATAATAAGTTCGGGGTGTTCCAAAGTCCCATTTGTATGAAGCTTGTGACGCAAAAGGATCCAAGACAAAGTTAGGGTTAAGATTATTGAACCTAAAAATTTACTTCTCTTTATCCCTACCTTTAGCCTAGCCTTATTACAACATAATAAAAGACCTATTTATTTGATGATTATACTAACTTCGTTAGTGGAGAGAAATTGCTAAGTTCAACAAATGAAGTCCACTAATTAAACCTTGTGATTGCTATGTTTAGATTGATAAGGAAAGTTTATTGATTGGTGAATGTTATATATGACTTTGAAATGCATGCATATTATGACTCATGTTGGCACTATGTTGTGTTTAGTATAAAGTTTGGAAATAATATTTTCATTCGAGCTACTTGTCAATAAAAAGCATTTTTGAGCATGATTACGTGGAAAGATTGATGCTGTTTTATCATATTGCAAAATTGTCTTAGCAAAAGTTGTGTTGTGCCTGAACATTACTAGGGATGAGCAATGGTTTAAGTTTGGTGGTGTATAAACTTGAAGCTGTATAGGATTCTTCTATATATTTTTACCACCTTTTGACGTAATAATTATATTAATCTTGAGTAATTGTTAATAAATTAAGTGGAGTTTGCTTAAATGTTAATATGACACATGAATTTATGAATACGCAGAATTATGTTTTATTACTTGATTTTTGTGCATAAAATTATATTATTTTTATGTTAATTATTAATATGTGATTTTTATTATGTAGTGGGTCCATGGAAGATGAGATTACCAAAAGGATGTATGGAAATGGATACATCCACTTTACTTTGACAGTAATACTATGTAAAATTGGGTTATAAAGATGCTAATTTGACTTAATTAAAGTGTGTTACAGAGCGGACATGTCTGGTTAACTTTTGGATCATGAAACCGTCCAACAAGGGGAGTCAAGCCCAATTTCGGCACAAGCATATGGATGCCCAAAAATTAGCTTTGGGATATTTCATTGGAGGTCCCTGCAGCTGCAATTTAATAAGAAATTAGCACATAAACTATGTCTTTGAAACCATCCACTCTATACTAATAATAGCATGATTTTAACTTTGAAATAATCAACTAAACTACCTTCCTTTCCATAATTTTTAGCTAGCCATGCAATGGAGAAGATGGAGGGATTTTAAACTCTACTTTTAGTAAACTTCATCCTCACCTTCACCTATAAATACCACACTACTCATCCCTTCTTCTTGATCCTTTCATTCATAACACATCTCTCATTTTACATTTTTTTCTTTCATTCCATTTCCCTTTCCTTTTTTCCCCATGCCTAGCCACTCCATTTTCCCTCCCATTCTTTAGCAAACAAAAGCTTTGACAAGACCATCTCTTGGCTGGCCACCTTGAGAAACACTTAGCAAAGGAGCAATAGGCGGATCAAAAAAACACCTCAGTCAGAAAGATCCGAAAGGCTAATGAATTAAAGTAGAGTTTACTCTTTCCTCCTTGTTGTTTAATTTAAACATGTTTGCTAAGTGTTTAATGATCTTGCAATCAACAATGATAGCTTAATTCTATTTAGCTAAGATGATTATGTTAATTCAATAATATTTGTTTGATTCATGTTTAATATGTGTTTAGCCCGATCGGAGAACTATAACTTTCACATGCTCTTTACCTTTCCTTTTTGGATTATCTTTCGTGTTATTAGGAATTCTTGAACCAATTTTCTTTTTGATATCACCCATCATGCTCATCAATTGGCTCATTTCATCCTTAAGTATAGTTGATATTCTTGTTGAGTTGGTGCACTCATACTTCACCTACTTGACATCTATTCTCATTGACTGCATCTCTTTCTCCATTCAGTCCAAACATTGACCACATGCAGTATGGTCACTTGGGTTGGTTTAGTCTTAGGGTTTCTGCAAAAAATAAGGTTGGTAATTAGTATTTTTAACTTGATTTGAAGTGTTACCTCTTCCTTGGTTTCCTCCCCATCTCAAGTTTGGGTGATATCTCTAGTCAGAATTATATGTATTCAAATAAAGGTTTCCACACCTATTACCAATGTAATTCACATTCTCTATAGGATTATTGATATAATGGAAGAGTGGCTTGTCTACTCCATACATAGACGGTGTAGAAGTAGATTCCATACAGTTTAATCTAGCCACTATATGTTGATACTTATCATCCTTTTGAATAGCTTTGACTGTAGCGATTTTCTAGACATATGTAAAATGTTCATTTGGCCACTGACAGGAGTTTAATGCCATATTTTCAATAATTTCATATGCATATTCATATGTCCTATTCATAAAGGCTCTTCTTGTTACTCCATCTAGTCTAGATCGTGCGTTTGCATCCAATCCATTATAAAATACTTCCAGTCGTATCCACTCAGGAAATCTGTGGTGCAAAAATTTTTGAATCAGCATTTTGAAGCGTTCCCACACTTCATAGAAAGTTTCTCCTCCATATATCTAAAAACAATTATCTCTCTTCTTAGTTGAACTGCTTTACTAATCAGGAAGAACTTTTGTAAAAACTTTCTAGCGAGTTCATCGTATGTCGTGATAGACCCTGGTGCCTATAAGTCTAAGCAAGAAATGGCATTACCAATCAAGGAAAAGGGGAACAACCGAAGATTAATAGAATCATCAATGACCCCGTTATACTTGAAAGTATCACAGAGTTAGAGAAATCGTTTCAAATGCTGATGAGGGTCCTTTGTCATAGTGCCCCTAAACTACATATTATTTCGGATCATTTTTATCATTTCCAATTTGATCTAAAAATTATTAGTTGTAATCTTCGGCCTTGCTATACTTTCCTAAACCATGTTTAGGCTTGGTAGGGCATAGTCCCTTAGAGTCCTCTCATTCCGAGCCATTTGTAGGTTTGCAGGTAACTATGGTGTTGTTGGGCTCCTAAGGCATTATTGTCAGCATCATGGAACAGTTGACTATCACGCGGTATGTTAACTGCAGTTGGTGGTGGTATATTTTTCATTTGCTATTGCTGCTATTGGCGATTTCTTTGGATTATTCTTTTGGGCTTGTGGTTGCTAAAATAGGTGTGCCTCTACTGCGATCAAACACCAAACCCAAAAAGAAAAGACTAGTAACACTAAAATAAAATAAAATCATATCAACAGTTGAGAAATTTCCCAATTATTCTTTTAAGATGCAAAAGTTAAAACTAATCTAGCGACATTGCCTCCCCGACAATGGCGCCAACAACTTGACCGCCTTCGAACGTACTTACGTCCAGAGTGTGAATACTGTAATAAAATAGAGAATTATGAGTTGTAATATAGATTTTACAGTGAAGTGCTTGAGTACTCCGAGGATCGTACCCAAGGGAGGCGAGTACTAAATTAATTTTAACTTAAATAATTAAAGATCTAATTAATACTCTTTAATCATTTATAGTACGAGAGTAAAACAAGAAGAATTTTTAGGGTTTGTAAACTAATAAAGTAAAATAACATAAAAGAATTAAAACTGCACGAGATAGGGATAAATAAAATTAATTAAATTTGAACATGGGTGATCAACTTACTTCAACAATCCCAATTAACTGTTGTCTCGAGTTCCTCGTTAATAAACTAGTCGCTACCCTAGTAGGATCTTTTGGTCTTCCATTAACATAATGAGTCAGCAAGAACTACTTATCGTCTGACCTCACAGTCCAGACTGGCTTGGGGTAAAGATATTCATGAATGGGCAATACCAATTTTGGGTTAATTCCCACCTTGATGACTTCCCAGGGTTTCAGGCCTAGGGTTTGTTTCACGTTCTTCCTTTTTAAAATAGTTGATCCATTGAGTAACCCTACAAAATAGTTAAGAGATCATGCCTCCACTCGCTAATCCCCTTTAGAAGGATTAGTTCCACATGACTTTCATAAATAACATGGAATAAATTAAAGATTAATCATAAGTAATGGAGTGAAATAGAGAGTTTAAGAAAGCCTGATTAATATTGATGAATAGTACGAATCCATAGAAGTTGATCTCCTTTACAATTTGATCTCTTAAAGAAAACAAATAACTAAAACTATGAAAAATTAAGGAAAAAAAAAAGAAAACAAAACTTAAACATAAGGAGAAAATGTAAGCTAATGTCCATAATGTGTATCAATGGAGTCTATTTATAGCCTTCAGGTAGTCGTCGTCTTTAGCCCTAGGATAGCTAACGTTCTCGAGCTTAAAGTTCGATTGTGTAGACCAAAACGCCCCTGCTTCATGTTTTATTCTTTTCACAGCAACAAATATGTTCCTCTTGTAGCCATTTTTAGGTGTATGTCTTGACACCATCAGCCTGTGTTGAGATATTGAAGGCAGATTCTCACTTTCTCTATTCTACTCTCTATGTTGTGACATCGAATCTCCCATGTTGCGACATAACATCCAATATTGGCCCGAAATGCCTTCTAATGGTCTCCTATACACTAATGAAGTACATTAGCTCTCCCTTAGGCCTCATTCGACCTTTACGGTTAACAAAAGACTCAATGTGCACATTTTATTGAATGTAAATAAAACTAAAGAATCTTAATTAAAACATAATGAAAATGCTTGTATTGAAGTTCCTTCAATGTGAAAATTAGTTTAATCTGCTACACCGAATTATGACAAACCACCTGCTTCTAACGGTAATCCACACTAGGAATTTTGAAAAACTTTGCAAGGTTGAGATCCACTTTGCCAAGATAGTGCTAGATATTTGATCACACAAACTCACACCCATTTTGGTCTCAATCTAAATACCAAAAGAAAAGTAGAAGAAAGAAATCAATAAATAATTTTTGTTCTATTTTATTTTTGTTTGTTCATGATAAAGAGGGACCAAAAAGAAAAAATAACACCTCAAGACGTGTGGCTAAGTTAGAATATATAGTCTAGGGTTTTAATGAAATTTTGATAATTACAATATAGCCCATTAGACTTTGTTAAACTATTCAATTTAGTCATTTCTCATTTTAATTTCCAAATTTCATTATCGTGTGTGACCCATTAGGCTTTCATTTATGTTGAAAATAAATATAATATATTTTAATCTAGAAATAATTATATTTATAGATTATGAGCGGGATCTAGTAACCCTTCATAACCCCCAATTATTGGAAGAGCCAAAATATATTTTTGATAAAGTCGTTCAATGTTTGGTATCTATATGTAATTCAATCCTTCCATCATATATCACGAATAAGCTAAATGTCATGGCACGGTGTCTACCTTTGCTCATCCATGTTAGTTACACAACTTGATAAACCGTAAAAGTAACATATTTCAGGCCCACGTTTAGCATGCTTTTGGATTATTTAAGCCTTGAATTATGTAATTTGGTGCTATTAATCCGTTGTTTTCATGTTTTATACTCAGGAGAGCACCGGAAGATGAAAAGAACGAGAAACAGGCTTAAAACGGACCAAATTGGGTCAAAATAGAAATCGACACGACCTGGACCCATGACCACACGGTCGTGCCTCATTAATAGACTAGAACACGACCTGAGCCCCAAAACACACGGCCGTGCCTCATCATCAGACTCAACCACGGCCTGTAATCGAAGCACACTGGCATGCCACACAAGTGTGTCCGTACCACAGGAAAGAAGAGTTTCAGTCAATTTAGGGTACTTAAAGGCAAAGAAACATATTCCAAAAGCCTATATAAAGACCCTAGAGGCCAACCTTGAGGGGAACGTCTGGATAGGCATCCGATTAGGCCGAAGAGGGTAGGTTTGTGGATATTACTTAAAGATAGCCAGTTGATTCATCTTAAGGCCAGGATTATACTCAAGACGGAGGATCTCTCTTTCAATTCCTTTAGGGGGTTTTAGGGATTTCCTATGTTTTGTTTTATCTTTTCTTTTGAGATGTTTTCTTTTACAACTATGAACTAAACCCTCAGATACCTGAGGGGGATGAAACCTAAGATGAATCTTGTTATTTTTTTCTGAGCTATATGACAAATATTTGGCTTGTTCTGAATTATGTGGTCTTAATTCTTGTGTTGATATTTTCGGGACATTAATTCAAGTATGATGTGCTTAGGTGGACGAGCAAAAGTCCCTCCCTAAGAGTAGATCTAGCATAATTAAGCGGAGTTGATCGCGCACCTAGAGATAGGGTGACGAGATTTTGTCAGATTAGGCTGAAACCTAATATGGGAGTCCATAGATTGAGTTAATGTAATTCTAGGGTTTTTAATTTGAAAGATATTTTAATTAATCAACCAAGGGTTAGACATTAGTCGCCTCGAGAGAGGGATTAATATATGTTAGGGAATATTACAAATCAAGTCAAGTGAATAAATCGTCTGGTTCAGTGTTAGATAACAAGTGAAGACTAGATGGATTCTTCCTTGGGGGTCGTCTTAATCAATTGGTTTTTCCTCAAGTTATTTTCCAAATTTCATTCTTCTTTGTCTTAGAGTTTTTAGTTTAGTAGATAGTTAATTTAGATTAAACAACAAATTCCCTTAATTCTTAAGCTAAATAATAGAAAGAGAGTTAGTATTAGTACTTTTGGTTCCTTTGGGATTCAACATACCGGTCTTGCCTAAACTATACTACTGTTCGATAGGTGCGCTTGCTTCCATCGTTGTCTTAGTTAGTTTCCAGATTCGATCATTATTTATATAAATTTTAAGACTCGACAAAACAACGATCAAGTTTTTGGCGTCGTTGCCGGGGAACTGAAATATTAAGAACGCTTATTTTTTATTACTTTAGCCATATATTATTTTTGCAATTAAATTTGATTTTTGCTTTTCTAAATTTTCTTCTTTCGCTTCTTTCAGGTACCTCTAGTTTATGACTAGAAGGAACCCAAAAGGACCTCTACTTTACGATAGTGACATTGAAGGTACCATTTACTGAAATCATAGAGAAATAAGGCGAAGCTTAAACTACATAGAAGAAGAGCAAGAAGACGAAACCAATCCTACTGAAAAGATGGCTGAAAATAATCTGGTACCTCCAGAGGCGGCAGAACATCATTCTCCACGTACTATGTATGATTATGCTAAACCTAGTTTAACAAGAACTGAGTTAAGTATTGTTAGGCCTACTATTGCTGCAAATAAATTTGAACTGAAACCTAGCACTATACTGATGATACAACAGTTTGTTCAGTTTGATGGTTTGTAGGATGAGGATCCTAACACACACTTAGCAAATTTTCTAGAATTCTGTGATACCTTCAAAATAAATGGAGTTTCTGATGATGCCATCCGTCTATGGTTATTTCCCTTTTCTTTAGGGAATAACTCCAAACAATGGTTACATTCTCTTCCACGAGGATCAATCACTACATGGGATCAAATGACCGAGAAATTTTTATTAAAATATTTTTTACCGGCCAAAACGGCCAAGTTAAGGAATGATATCTCATCTTTTGTGAAGATGGATTTAGAGACACTTTATGATGCATGGGAGAGATACAAAGATTTGTTGAGAAAGTGTCCACACCACAGATTAGCCTTATGGTTACAAGTCCAAACTTTCTACAACGGTGTGAACCCCTCAACAAGGCAACTAATTGATTCAGTCACCGGTGGAACTCTGACTAACAAAACTCCTGAAGCAGCCTATGAGTTTATCAAGGAGATGTCACTGAATAACTATCAGTGGTAAGTTCCAAGGACAAGGCCAGCCAAAGCAGCCGGAGTTTTCAACCTCGATGCAGTAACCATGTTATCAAATCAGGTAGAGTTACTACATAAAAAATTGATGGTTTATATGGTTCTTCGTAGGCACATCCAGTTATACAATGTGACACAAGTGAAGGAGTGGTGAATCTTGAGTACCCACCTTACGGACAGGGCATGGAGAGTGAATAAATGAACTATATGGGTAACAATTTTTTATCTAACAATAACCCTTATAGTAATACTTATAATGTAACATCCGGAATTAGGGGCTTTGCATTTATTATGTTTCTGTGTGTTTGGTATGCTCTATGTATTAATTTGTTATGTTTGGGGTTCCCGGGAAGGCTCGGGGTTGAGCTTAAGCCTTGGTGAAAATCTCAATTTTGGGCACTTTAGGGGAGAGCTAGCGGGGGGCAGGCTTTAAGGGTCATTGCTAGTGTTTGTTGATACAAGAAGTGAAGTCTTAAAGTGGCAGGGTGTCACCTAGGAAGCAAGGGGGATGACGCCTCAAGGGGAGCTTGGAGGAGGTGGGAGCAGGTTCGAGTCGCATAGTCTGCCTTTTTGGAGTTTATTTTGGCGTTGGGATAGAGAGGTGATGGATTCGATTTGGGACCATAAAGAATGGGAGTTGAATAAGTCAAACAATTTGAATGGGAGGCCATGAGAGAAAGGTGGGATTTGACTTGTTCAAATGGATTCAAAGGGATGGTTGAGAGGTGATGGGGGAGTTGAAGAAGTCAAGCAATTTGAATGGGTGAATAGGAGTGATTGTAGGAGGGAATTAGGGAGTGGTGGCTTGTTGGGAGCTTGTTGACCGAATGTAGAAGCTTGGTAAAGGTGTTGGCCGGTTGGGGAACTTGTTTAGGGGGATGTTGGATTTGGGTTAGTAGTATCTAAGGGTGTGCCGAAAGTTGTTTAGGCATTTTTTTCTTTCTTTTCTTGTGTGCACTTTCGATCATTTAGTGTGTGTGTGTGCCCATTGTTGCAAGCTTGTTTGAGTTTTTCTTTCTCTCATTTATTCTCTTCTTCCTATTCTCCCATTGTGCCAAAAATTTTTAGGGGCATCTAGTTTATTCTTTGCAATTTGGGCATTGGTATTTTAACTTTTGCTTAAAACCAAAACTTCAACTCTCTCTAGTTATTCTCTCTTTGTTTTCTTCCTCCTTTCACTTTTCTTTTTCTTCAACCGAACCTTGTGTCCTTATTTTCTTTTCACCATTGTTCACTTGCTCTTTTTCCTAACCAAAATACCTTTTTTTCTTCTCCTTTTTGTTCTTTTGGTCATAGGCGAACTTTCCAAGCCAGTTGCTTCTTATTCTTCATAGCCAAAATAGTAAGTGTCTCAACCGACTACTTTTCTTCTCTCAATCCCTCTTGTGCCGAAAATACACAAGTCTTCTTCTCTTGTTCGCTAAAGCTGAATCACACTCTCTTAGAGTGTGTCACCTTGTTCGACCTCTTTTTATTCGATCTATAGCCGAATTCTTTTGGCACTCATAAGTGTTCTTTCAGGTTTTGTGGCAGCAGATTCATCGTGGACCATTTCTCATCACTCCTAATCAATTTGTTAGTATAGAGGGGTAAGTGTTTCAATTGTTCGACATCTCTTTTTTATGATTAAATGTCGAAGGCAGATATTCCACAGTTCTTTGGTGTTTGGCCGAATGCAGGAAAGAGAGGTTGACACCATCTAAGGTGGAGTTTTCAGGGTTTGTTAGTCGTAAGCCAAGCCTAGAACCCTCAGGATCTGTCGACTTAGGTAAGTAATCTAACTCCGGGATTCCAGTTCTTTATATTTTATTTCACTTCTTTAACCCAATTTAGTGATAAGGTATATTATGGATTCGAAGGCTAATCAAACAGTGAGTGGGGTTAGATATGAGACCCCAGCCCCTAAGTTCAAGAAGAGGCGGTCTCGGTGTTCGTGATTGGCCTTGGGGTGTCGACCAAAGATCCGAAAGGTGAAAGTAGATAAATTATAGTTGTGTCGAGTAGCGGCGATGCAAGCGAGAAAGTGTAGTTTTGCGCGTAATCAGGTGTGTATCTCTTACAGACTTCATAATCAATGTATTACTATGTTATTAACTTAAACACTGTTAAAAGCTGGAATAATTGTGGATATCGATATGCTACCCTTATGGGTATGAGCGAGGACTCTGGGTAAGTCCATTTTGATAGTTAATTATTTTAGATTGCTGATGAATATGTATATGCTATGTTACAGTATGTTATTAATTGATAAAGCATGTAAGTAATGTATGTATAAGCATGTGCACTGAAACAGGTATTATGAGAGGAGGGGAAAGATGTGATATTTGTGACTTTGGGTCACCAGTGGTTTGGCACCACATTGGATATTTTAGTGACTCGTCCCAGTGGCTTAATACCATAGTGGGTTGGCCCCATATATTACATTAAAAGGGATTGTCACCAGTGGTTTGGTACCACAAAGTGGGTTGGCCTCACATATGGATAATTGTGACTTTGGGTCACCAGTGGTTTCGCACCACCAGTTGTTTGGTACCACATTTGTATATACTTGATTGTGACTTTGGGTCACCAGTGGTTTGGCACCACCAGTGGTTTGGTACCACACGGGGTAGAATATGGAGTCATGGATGGCTAGGTTTGGGTTGCATGACATACTTACTTGATTATGAAACTATGCAAGAGTGTTGTTATAATCGGGAGGGGATTATACACTGAGTCTCAGTGACTCACCTCTTCCTTTACATTTTGAGATGACTCGTAGATCGTGGATATGGAGCCGGGCGGACTCGTGGTGGCCATGCATATTGCGTTTGGTTTTAGTTTGTTCACTCTTTTGGGTACTTTATTTTTAATTTGTTTTTATTTGGTTTGTAATAAGGCCACTAACTAATATTTATGGGTTGTTTAATCTTGTTAAGTTTTATCATACAATGTTTAAGTTAAGTAACATGGAATGTCTAAATAACTTGTAAAATATATGTTTTTTTCTAAATTTACACATCTTACAGGGTTTTCTCAACTTTACCATCGGGTAATAACAAACAAGTGATGACAACAAACCAAACTCAAATTTCTTCTTAAAATTTAATTTTTACTCTGAGATCTAATAGAAAATGGTTTTAGCCTCACATTTAAGCGAGGACAGGTTTTTCTTAAAATTTAACGATTTTCCTGGTAATGATAGGAGACGAATGGGTTTTCTCAAAGGAGTTTTTCTTCTGTTTAAAAACTTTAGACAGCAAAAATGTTTTCAATGGTAGTTTTTCACGATAATAAACCGGCAATGTGTTCCATTCAACGTTTTTCACCCTGTGACATGCCGAATCTGGTCTTAGTGTGTTGACCTGGTTTGGGGTGTTATAATTTTGGTATCAAAGCCAAGTTCAAAAGCTCGGCTATGGGCCTGAGGCCCAAAAATGTTTTAAAGTGGGTTATGAAAGGTTTTTGTGGGAAAAGTACGATTGGAAAAGCATGGCACCGAGTCTACGGCACCGATCTGCCCAAGTAAGTACCCCTATTTGTGTTAGTATGTTGTAATGATGATGTTATGCCTAGTAGTAATAGAAAATTACTTTAGAGCCTTCAACCGTAGGATTGTGTAAACTTACGAAACAATCCCTGTATTAAATTATTCATAAGACTGTGCTTAATAAACAGTGGAATAAGTCTAACGCATAAAACGGTTAAATCAGATCAATTCGTATCGGCAGTTATGAGTGCACGAGGGCGTGGGCATAATATACGTGGACAAGGTAGGGGTAGGACGACAGTGTCAGAACCGGTGGGGTCTGGTCATGGGTTAGAGAACGAGGTGCCATCGCCGCCAGTTGTGGGCACAGAATTTCAAGATTAGACAGCTGGTGATGACGCAGTGTCGCAGGCGATGCTACGGGTTCTAGAAAGAGTCGTAGGTGCAGGCATCGAGAGGGAGCTCAAAAATCTGTGTCCAAACGACTCTAGGCTAATGGTGCAGAGGTATTCAGAGGTGTATCTGGTGTGGCTCCTAGTACGGTGAAATATTGGTTGGAGGCGACAGAACGTATCATGGACGACCTTGATTTTATGGCTGAGGCGAAGCTGAAGGATATAGTATCTCTTCTTCGAGATGAGTCATATCAGTGGTGGCTCACGGTTAGGGATGGAGCAATGGCGGATGGTATCACTTGGGACTATTTTAAGGTAGCTTATCAGATGAAATACATTGGGTCCAGTTACATTGATGCTCAGAGAAAGGCATTTCTAAGGCTAGTTCAAGGGAGTAGGTCAGTAGCTGAGTATGAGGCAAAATTCTTAAGGTTAAGCCATTACGCTCTGGGTATCGTGGCTATGGAACATGAGCACTGTGTCAGTTTGAAGAGGGGCTGAGAGATGAACTGAGGTTGCTGATCGCTCCACAGTAAGAGAGGGAGTTTGTAGTGCTGGTACAGAAGGCTAAGATAGCCGAAGGGGTGAAGTACTTTACGAAACAGAATTTGGACAGAAATAGGCACAAGAGGAGTTTTGGGCCGTCAGGGTCAGCTAGAAATTCTCAGAAAAGGGCTAGGTATGGTGGGCCGAATCAATTGTGAGGCTTGTTGCTGCTACTCAGGGACCAGCGCAGTGTGCTCGATGTGGGAAATCCCATTGGGGGAATGTTGGACTGGTCGCAGAGGATGCTTTGAGTGTGGGTCGTTGGATCATCGTGTGACAGATTGTCCGCGTAATCTAGCCAAGGTGTAATATGAGAGTCGGGGGCGTGCTCAGTTCAGGAATGGTGGACAGCAATCATAGAGGGGTCGTGGTTCTGTCAGGAGAGGTAATGGTTCTGGTCGAGGCCGCAGAGCACCGGGCACAGGTGCAGGTAATACTGAAGCAAGGCAGCCTGGGTTGGTATATGCAGCGAGGCGTAGGGAAGAGGGCGACGCACTGGACGTCATAACCGGTACGTTCTTAATTTTTGGACTACCTTATACTGCTTTGATAGATGTTGGTTCAACGACACTCGTATGTTGACAGTAGCATAGTGGAAACTATGAACTTAGACTTTGAGATTACTTCTAGGGAGATGACAGTAATAAGCCCTCTAGGTCAGCCTGTAGAAGTAAATAAACTGTATAGGGATGTACCCTAGAACTTCAAGGGGTAGTGTTTGTGGTTGATCTCATGGAACTGCCATTCGGGGAGTTCGATTTGATCCTTGGGATGGACTGGCTGGTGAAGTATCAAGCAAGTTTGGACTGCGCGGCTAAGTGCATGGTAGTGAGAACAGCTGAAGGTGAAGAACTGGTAATGATAGGTAATAGGAGGGATTATTTATTTAATGTTGTATCTGCTCTGAAGGTCAAGAAAATGGTGAGGAAGGGTTCTGAGGCATCCATGGTTCATGTTTGTGCGTTGAGGCCAAGGAATTACTGTAGGGGAGGTCCGAACGGTGAAGGATTTTTCTGATGTGTTTCTAGAGGAGCTTTGGGTTTGCCCCCAGATCGCGAGGTTGAGTTTGGGATAGATCTGTTACCAGGAACCGCGCCAGTGTCTATTGCTCCATATAGGATGGCGCCGAAGGAATTGGTGGAAATGAAGGCACAGATTCAAGAGTTTTTCGATTGAGGTTTTATCCGGCTGAGTGTTTCGCCTTAGGGAGTAACTGTGCTTTTCGTTAAAAAGAAGAGTGGTACAATGTTGATGTGTACAGACTATCGCCAGCTGAATAAGTTGACGATCAAGAACAAGTATCCGTTGTCGAGGATACATGATCTGTTCGATCAGCTTAAGGGTGCATCAGTCTTCTCCAAAATTGATTTAAGGTCAGGGTATCACCAGCTCAAGGTGAAGGAGGCTGGTATTCATAAAACAGCATTCCGTACTCGTTATGGGCACTATGAATTTTTGGTAATGCCATTTGGGTTAACTAACACGCCAGCAGCATTCATGGACATGATGAATCGAGTGTTTCAACCGTACTTGGATCGATTCATAGTAGTCTTTATAGACGACATCTTGGTGTACTCGAAGTCTAAGGAAGAGCATGATGAGCATCTCCGTGTGGTTCTGTAGATTTTGAGGAAGAAACAATTGTTCACAAAGTTTAGTAAATACGAGTTCTAGTTGGAGGAGGTAACTTTCTTGGGTCATGTGGTGTCAGCCGAGGGGATTAGAGTGGACCCTCAGAAGATTGAGGCGGTGTTGGATTGGAAACCACCCAAGTCGATGGCAAAAATTTAGAGTTTCCTAGGTTTGGCAGGATATTATAGAAGATTTGTGGGGGGTTTTCTTTGATTGCAGCGCCGTTGACCAAGTTACTGAAGAAAGGGGTTCTATTGTATGGGCAGACAAACAGCAGGAAAGTTTTGACAAGCTAAAGAGGATCCTGACAGAGGCTCTGATCTTGGTTCAGCCTGAGGCAGGAAAGGAATTTACGGTATATTGTGATGTGTCGCATATTGGTTTGGGGTGTGTACTGATGCAAGAAGGGAAGGTAGTGGCGTATGCATCCCGGTTATTGAGACATCACGAAGTTAACTATCCAACGCATGATCTGGAATTGGCTGTAGTGGTTTTTGCCCTGAAGATATGGAGGCACTATTTGTACAGGGAGAAGTCAATAGTTTACACGGATCACAAGAGTTTGAAGTACCTCTTGACTCAGAAGGACTTGAATTTAAGGCAGCGAAGATGGATCGAGTTGTTGAAGGACTATGACTGTTCAATTGAGTATCATCTGGGCAAGGCCAACGTGGTGGCAGACGCGTTGAGCCGTAGGGTAGTGTCAAACTTGAGAGCAATGTTTGCTTATCTCAGTTTGTATGACGACGGGAGTCTATTAGCAGAGTTGCAGGTGAAGCCGTCATGGGTTGTTCAGGTTAAGGAGAAACAACTAATGGATGAGGTCCTAAGTGCTCGGAGGGTGCAAGTGCAGAGTGGTGGATTGGAAGGTTACAGCTTGACCAGTGATGGAGTGTTGTGTTTCCAAGGAAGGGTTTGTATGCCGATAGGCGTCGAGCTAAGGCAGAAGATTCTTCAAGAAGCACATAGCAGTCTCTACGCTATGCACCTTGGAGGTAGCAAGATGTACCGAGATTTGCAAGAGTAGTTTTGGTGGCCGGGTCTAAAATGGGAAGTAACTGAGTTTGTGAGTATATGTCTAACGTGTCAGCAGGTCAAAGCTGAATACTAATTACCTTCGGGTCTGTTACAGCCGATCAAGATTCCACAGTGGAAGTGGGAAAGGATTACGATGGATTTCGTCACTGGGTTACCCTTACACCTAGCAAGAAGGATTCAGTTTGGGTGATTATGGATCGTTTGACTAAATTAGCTCATTTTATACCAGTTTGGATCGATTATTCACTCCAAAGGTTGGCTAAGTTGTATGTAGCAGAGATAGTACAGTTACATGGGGTGCCGGTGTCAATTTTTTCAGATAGGGATCCCAGATTCACGTCGAGGTTCTGGAAAGCTTTGCATCAGGTATTGGGGACGAGGTTGGATTTCAGACCGCTTTTCATCCGCAGTCAGATGGGTAGTCAGAAAGGGTAATACAATTCTAGAGGATATGTTGAGAGGTTGTGTCTTGGATTTTAGAGGCAGCTGGGAAGAATTTCTACCGCTGATAGAATTCGCGTACAACAATAGTTACCAGGCAAGCATTAAGATGGCACCATATGAGGCGTTATATGGTCGGAAGTGTCGTACACCTACGTGCTAGATAGAACTAGGTGAACGTCAAATGTTGGGTCCGGAGTTGGCCGCTGAAACAAAGGAGAAGGTTAAGCTGATTCGAGCTCGTCTGAAGGAAGCTTCAGACAGGCAGAAGTCTTATGTCGATCTTAAGCAAATAGATATAGAGTTTGCAGTAGGTGACAAGGTTTTCCTGAAGGTCTCGCCATGGAAGAAAGTGCCGAGGTTTGGTCGAAGGGCAAGTTGAGCCCTAGGTTTATTAGGCCGTATACGGTGTTGAAGCGAGTGGGACTGGTAGCTTATCAACTTGAGTTGCCAGCAGAATTGAGTCAGATTCACGATGTGTTTCATGTCTCCATGCTTGGGCACTATCGATATGATCTGTTGCATGTTGTGTCAGTGGAAGAGATCAAGGTGAGCCCAGATTTGACCATGGAAGAGGAACCAGTACAGATTTTGGATCGGGATGTTAAGGTTTTGTGTAAGAAGTCGGTTCCACTGGTAAAGGTATTATGGCAGAACCATGGTACGGAAGAGGCCACGTGAGAACCAGAGGATGTGATGCGGCAGTAATACCCTCAACTCTTTTGACCAGGTAATTTCGAGGCCTAAATTTCTTTAAGGGGGTAGAACTGTAACATCCGAGAATTAGGGGCTTTGTATTTATTATGTTTCTGTTGTTTGGTATGCTCTATGTATTAATTTGTTATGTTTGGGGTTCCCGAGAAGGCTCGGGGTTGAGCTTAAGCCTTGGAGAAAATCTCAATTTTGGGCACTTTAGGGGAGAGCTAGGCTTTAAGGATCATTGCTAGTGTTTGTTGATACAATAAGTGAAATGGTAAAGTGGCAGGGTGTCACCTAGGAAGCAAGGGGGATGACGCCTCAAGGGGAGCTTGGAAGAGGTGGGAGTAGGTTCGAGTCGCATAGTCTGCCTTTTTGGAGTTTATTTTGGCGTTGGGATGGAGAGGTGATGGATTCTATTTGGGACCTTAAAGAATGGGAGTTGAATAAGTCAAACAATTTGAATGGGAGGCCATGAGAGAAAGGTGGGATTTGACTTGTTCAAATGGATTCAAAGGGATAGTTGAGAGGTGATGGGGGACTTGAAGAAGTCAAGCAGTTTAAATGGGTGAATGGGAGTGATTATAGGAGGGAATCAGGGAGTGGTGGCTTGTTGGGAGCTCGTTGACCGAATTTAGAAGCTTGGTAAAGGTGTTGGCCGGTTGGGGAACTTGTTTAGGGGATGTTGGATTTGGGTTAGTAGTATCTAGGGATGTGCCGAAAGTTGTTTAGGCATTTCTTTCTTTCTTTTCTTGTGTGTACTTTCGGTCATTTAGTGTGTGTGTGTTGATTGTTGCAAGCTTGTTTGAGTTTTTCTTTCTTTCATTTGTTCTCTTCTTCCTATTCTCCTATTGTGCCGAAAATTTTTAGGGGCATCTAGTTTATTCTTTGCAATTTGGGCATTGGTATTTCAACTTTTACTTAAAACTGAAACTTCAACTCTCTCTGGTTATTCTCTCTTTGTTTTCTTCCTCCTTTCACTTTTCTTTTTCTTCAATCGAACCTTGTGTCCTCATTTTCTTTTCACCATTGTTCATTTGTTCTTTTTCCTAACAAATACCTTTTGTTTCTTCTCCTTTTTGTTCTTTTGGTCATAGCCGAATCTCCCAAGCCAGTTGCTTCTGGTTCTTCATAGCCGAAATAATAAGTGTCTCAACTGACTACTTTTCATCTCTCAATCCCTCTCTTGTGCCGAAAATACACAAGTCTTCTTCTTTTGTTTGCTAAAGCTGAATCACCCTCTCTTGGCGTGTGTCATCTTGTTCGACCTCTTCTTATTGGATCTATAGCCAAATTCTTTTGGCACTCATAAGTGTTCTTTCAGGTTTTGTGGTAGCAGAATCATCGTAGACCATTTGTCATCACTTCTAATCGGTTTTGTTAGTATAGAGGGGTAAGTGTTTCAATTGTTCGACATCTCTTTTTCATGAGTAAATACCGAAGGCAGATATTCCACAGTTCTTTGGTGTTTGGCCGAATGCAGGAAAGAGGGGTTGACGCCATCTGAGGTGGAGTTTTTAGGGTTTGTTAGTCGTAGGCCAAGCCTAGAACCCTCGGGATCTGTTGACTGATGTAAGAAATCTAACTCCAGGATTTCAGTTCTTTATATTTTAGTTCACATCTTTAACCCAATTTAGTGATAAGGTATATTATGGATTCGAAGGCTAATCAAACAGTGAGTGGGGTTAGATCTGAGACCCCAGCCCCTAAGTTCAAGAAAAGGGCGGCCTCGGCGGTTCATGATTGGCCACCGGTGTGGACCAAAGATCCGAAAGGGAGAGTAGACAAATTGCGCTTGTGTCGATTAGCTGCATACAAGATCGACGTAGAAAGTGTAGTTTTGTGCGTAATCAGATGTGTATCTCTTACACACTTCATAATCAATGTATTGCTATGTTATTAACTTAAACACTATTAAAAGCCGAAATAATTGTGGATATCGATATGCTACACTTATGGGTATGAGCGAGGACTCCGGGTAAGTCCGTTCTGATAGTTAATTATTTTAGATTGCTGATGAATATGTATATGCTATGTTGAAGTATGTTATTAATTGATAAAGCATGGAAGTAATGTATGTATAAGCATGTACACTGAAATGGGTATTATGAGAGGAGGGGAAGATGTGATATTTGTGACTTTGGGTCACCAGTGGTTTGGCACCACATTGGATATTTTAGTAACTCGTTCTAGTGGCTTAGTACCACAGTGGGTTAGCCCCACATATTACATTAAAAGGGATTGTCTCCAGTGGTTTGGTACCACAAAGTGGGTTGGCCCCACATATGGATAATTGTGACTTTGGGTCACTAGTGGTTTGGCACCACCAGTGGTTTGGTACAACATTTGTATATACTTGATTGTGACTTTGGGTCACCAGTGGTTTGGCACCACCAGTGGTTTGGTACCACACGGGGTAGAATATGGAGTGTTGGATGGCTAGGTTTGGGTTGCATGACATACTTACTTGATTATGAAACTGTGAAAGAGTGTTGTTATAATCGGGAGGGGGATTATACACTGAGTCTCAGTGACTCACCTCTTCCCTTACATTTTGCAGATGACTCGTAGATCGCGGATATGGAGCCGGGCGGACTCGTGGTGGCCATGCATATTGTGTTTGGTTTTAGTTTGTTCACTCTTCTGGGTACTTTATTTTTAATTTGGTTTTATTTGGGTTTGTAATAAGGCCACTAACTAATATTTATGGGTTGTTTAATCTTGTTAAGTTTTATCATACACTGTTTAAGTTAAGTAACATGGAATGTCTAAATAACCTCTAAATTTACACATCTTACAGGGTTTTCTCAACTTTACCATCGGGTAATAACAAACAAGTGATGACAATGAACCAAACTCAAATTTCTTCTTAATCTAATGGAAAATGGTTTTCAGCCTCACACTTAAGCGATGACGGGCTTTTCTTAAAATTTAACGATTTTCCTGGTAATGAGAGGCGACGAATGGGTTTTTCAAAGGAGTTTTTCTTCTGTTTAAAAACTTTAGATAGGAAAAATGTTTTCAATGGTAGTTTTTCATGATAATAAACCGACAATGTGTTCCATTCAACATTTTTCACCCTGTGACATGCCGAAACTGGTCGTAGTGTGTTGACCTGGATTGGGGTGTTACATATAATCTAGGTTGGAAGAACCACCCCAATTTCTCATGAGGAGGTCAGAGAAATCAAAGTCAACAACCATCCCAAAACTTCCAACAACAGCCCTACCCACATGAAAAGAACCCGAACCTTGAAGAGTTGCTGACAAACTTCATAGTAGCATTAGAAACACGTTTCCAGAATATAGAAACAAAACTTGAAGTATTGTCACAAGAACTCAAGGATCAGTTAGGTCATTTTACTAAACTGATCTCAGAACAACTATAAGAAAGCTTGCCAAGCAACACTGAAACTAACCCAAAAGAGCAAATTCAAGTCGTAACAACTCATGACAGTGAAAGGTTAGTGGAATCTGACCTGAGGCAAGAGCCTGTGGTAAGTGAAGGTATGGTTAAGGTAATCCAGGATGTACCAAACCCGGTAATTATGGAGTGCCAAGCTTGTGCGCCATACCCCAATGCGACAAAGAAAGACCACACAGAGGAAGAATTTGGTAAGTCTCTTAAACTTCCAAAGAAATTTCATATTAACTTGCCGCTTCTTGAAGCTCTTTCGCAGATGCCAGATCCTAGACCTCGTGTCAATAAAGAAGAAATTCATGAGGAACAAAGGCTTTGGATCGATAAACTAGACGAATGGATGAACACTTCAAGGAGAGACTAAAAACACACGAAGCAAAAAAGAGGCAAATCCACGACGAACTTAATGATGGGACAAACCAGCTTAAGATAGGAGATTAGGTACTCAAAATCTCCCCAGATAGAACAGTCGAGGTAACTAGTCCTAAAATCAGCACCTTTAAGGTAAACACTACTCGACTTAAACTTTATATCCATAATCGAATTGATCGCATGAGAAAGGATTTCCACCTCCCAAAACCACCATGATTGTGCGAATAACAGGTAAGTCTAGCTCAAGACTTTAAATGAGCGCTTCTCGGGAGGCAATCTGAACACTAACTGTACAAATTAGTTTGGTTTTATTTTTTCATAGGTTTCCATACCCACACGGCCTTGCACACGGCCGTGATTATGGCCATGTAGACACCACGAGTAGGCACATGGGCATAGATCATATCTTATTGAATTATTTACTTTTATTTCTATTTTTATTTTTATTTTTATTTTTACTCCCTTTATTATTCTTCGTGCTATTTAGATTTAGCTTAGGATATAATAAAATCAGAATGGCTGCTTCGAGGATTCAATTTCAAACGGTTTAAGATGCTTCCCCACGTTCACCTCCTATCTTATCCGGTTTCTTTTCATTGACTTCATCCAAAATTTTGGAAGATTCACTTCTCTCCCAATCTTATGATTTTATGATTATTTTGATATTATCTATCTTTGTACGTTGAGGGCAATGTACATCTTAAGTGTGGGAGGGTTAACTATAGTATTATTTGAAAATCCCTGAATTATGCCTTGTTCTAAAGTAAGTTTCTCATATTATGATTAGAATGAAATTTTCCTAATTTATGATTTTTATTGAAATGTTTTGGATTAAGTCATTGATAATTGTGCATTGATAATTAAATTTTAAAGATAGTAGAGAATCAAGCATGATAAGTCTATTTTTCAAGAATAAAAAATTTTCTAAGTTGTTGAATTGAATTTGAATATTACCTTGAAGTTTGAAATTTACAGGGATTGATATCAAAAACCCATAATTTTTGTGAGATTTTGAGCCTTATAGAGCATATATTCCTTTTCATGCTCACTTTATTGACTATGAGTGTGTCAACTCTGAATTGTTATTCTAGAACTTGCCTCGATTATACATGTCAAGACCACATTTTGATTTGTTATACTGAGATGATAAAGGAACCTAGTGAAACACCGCAAATCGGGCCCACAACCCCGACCAGATTTGGCATGCTCCTTGAGCAAAACGTAGTTAAGTTTCCTAATGACATTTTGAAAATCTTGATGATTTTGAAGAAAATAAATTTGGAATGTTCTCAAGTTAAACCGTGTTGTAATTTAGCTTTGTACTAAAACGATATTTTCATATTGCAAAAGTTCTAAGTTAAAAGAAATATCGGATTTTAGGGTTTATTATTATTAACTTGAAAAACTATATGTGTTTGAGTTTCAAAACGGTTGATGTTATTCGTAACATAATAGAAATTTAAAACGTAAAGAAAATAAAATAGTTAAGTAATAATGGCCTTATTACATCAAACATAACCCAAAATAATTCAAAATAGACTTAAATAGAAAAAATCGAAAAAAACTGAGCTGTGCATGGCCACCTCTAAGTTCCTGCCGACCCGGTCCATCTACTGAGTGTCATCTACAAAAAGTTAGCCCACAAAGGGTGAGTCAACAGACTCAGTATGTAACTACCATCACAGATTTCCAAATCATACAAGGCATAATAAATCACATGGAATAATTGTGAACCATGATGCAACCCAAACCACCTAGATCCAACCTCTACACATCACCCGTACCAACCAATCACATCGTGGGGATTACTAAATCGACCCTCCATCCGCTACACACCATCGAAGGCAGTCGCTGCAGTCAACTGCACATCGCCCTTATAATTGTGGCATAGCCACTAGATAATGTGACAGAGTCGCCAGATTCATATTATGTGACATAGTCACAGATAATGTGATGAGTCACCAGATATTATGGTAGGAACCACGGATCACTTCCCTTTCACATAATCACCCATATGCCCATGCAACATACAAAACATGCTATTTTTCATGCCATTTACCTTACCCGTAATCATAATGAATTTCACATACTTTCACATCAATGTTATTAAACATTATTTACAAGCGTTAAGGGTAACATACCTGAATGCACTCGTACCATTGAATGGTACCCTTAGCTATATTTTCATATTTTCATTAGCACATATCTAATATTATCAACCTAAGGGGAATTAGTGTAGGGCTACACACCTAATTTTTCGTAGATCTAATCGAAATCCTGAAAATCCCGATCTAAAGCACTAGATTCCTTTTTCCTACATTTGGCCAACACTAGGCATATTAGTAAGAAGCCATTCGGCTAAAATGTCAAATCTCGAAGGGTTAACGAGACCAAAACCCTTACCTTGCTATCGATTTGGTTACCAACCAAATCCTGAAACTTTGTGATTATCCCCCTTGTAATCGGCTAGGCACTAGTACACTCAACGGTTAGTTTTTCGGCTTTTGAATGAATAAGGAACAGATCTGAAACCAGAACACTTACCTAGATTATTTAGCCAAATCTCGAAGATCTATCGAAGACTTCCTAAAACACCATAGTTAGAATCGGCATAGCCTTTGAACAAGTAAAAGTGGCCCTTGGCTGAATGGTAAGCCTTGCTTACCTTGGATCTTAAATCCCGAGAAGATCACCTTAAACCGTCGGCCACTAGAGGATCCCGAAATCACCTTCATGGTTTCAGCCAAAGAAACATAGAGGATTAGAGTCCTTTATTTCGGCTAACCAAAAGAAAAAGGAAAAGAAAAATGAATAATGCTGATCCTTACCCTCATCGTTGAAATCGATTGCACTCTTGCTTAGAACCACAGAGGAATTCGGCTACTATAGAAAAGTGATTGACTTTGAAGGAGAAATAGATGAAGAAATCGGCTGGATGGTGAATGTTTCGGCTTTAAGGATTTGCAAAAAAGAAAAAATAAAAGAGAATAAGGGACATAAGATTCAGCTAATACTCCCAAATAGAGATGGGATATTCGGCCACCAAAAGAGTAGGTATAAACTTGCGGTTGAGAGAAGAAAAAGAAGTATATAAGAAGGTTAGGAGAATTTGGCAATGGTGAGATTGAGAAGGGGATGCACAAATGGTTTCGGCTTTTGGTCAAGAGAGAAAAAGGTGCCTAAACTTCACTATACATATTCGGTTTCCTCCCCCCTTCAATATAACCGAAATTGACACCAAAGAAATCCCTTGGCCGGCCAACTCTCCCTCTCTCCACTCAATCCCCCTTTTCACTCTTACTTAGCCAAATCCTTAAGCTTTTAACTCAATCTACACTTCATCTGTGAAGTGTCCTTGTGCCATCCAACACTGCCTCTCCTTGCTGCAAAATAAAACTCCAAAAATGCTTCCCTTGCTACTCGAACCTAGGACCTCACACTCCCTGTGGCGTCACTGACTAAGGCCCTAAGTGGCACCTCCTTACCACTTTACCAAGGCTTTTTCTTGTGTTTTAAACCACACAACAAACTTCTTAAGGCCTAGCTCCTTTAGTTCCCCTTTTTAGACTTAAAAATTCGATAACTTCCAAGACTCCTACCTACATCCCAAGGTTCCTAAAGCCCCCAAATCACATTCAAATCATACTCAGGTATGCAATCACATATATTCAAGTAAAAATGCATAACCCCTAAGTCCTGAATGTTACACCTAGGTTTTAACCCACTCACTCGACTAAAAAGCCTACCTACATAATTAACCCCTAGTGAACCTCTTTGATCCTAACAACCCTTTTTATTGTTTTACCCACTAATATTAACCCAAAACCCCACTCGTATTTGTTATCACCATTCCTTTTGACTACCCTACTATTGAGACTTGATTTGAAAAGTTGCTCAATTATATTATTTTAGTTATAAAATTTTTTTCTTATATAATCCGTGATAGTGTTAAATAAATAAATAAATAAACAAAGTATATTCTTTATTAGTTCTATGTTCTAAGAGCTTGTACATTTAAATTCAACATCTTGAAGAATAGTTTTCATGTGATATAATTATTCAAGTTATTAGTTCATTTTTCAAGTGAGGTAATTTGTCAATCCAGTCTCAATTCTAACCTTCTAATTCAGCCTTTATCCACAGCTTTAACCCAAGCCCCGTTACAACCCTATCAAAGACCTTTTGATTTGTGTATCATCTCATATTACAGTGGTGGAGATTTGATTTTCAAGCAAGCTTATGGGATTAACTTTTTAGGTTCGACTTATGAGTGCTTTTTCTTGAACCTTAAACACTTCGAGTGCTTTGAGTGAATCTTTAGTACGGATGTCAATCCTTGTCAGTTTTGAATCAAAGGTAATTATTTGGATAAGGGGAGACACCTATGTTTTCATGCTACAAATATATGACTTAGAATTGTTTGAATCTTTAGGAGTCTTTGAGTTAAATTATCCATGCATGAATTGTCAATGAATTATGATGAGACATTGTTGACGAGGATTATGAATTGTGGAAAGTTCGTTTTAATTGTAAGTTGAGAATTTTTCTTGAAGACAAGCAAAAGCTTAAGTGTGGGGGTATTTGATAAACCGTAAAAGTAACATATTTTAGGCCCACGTTTAGCATTCTTTTGGATGATTTAAGCCTTGAATTATGTAATTTGGTGCTCTTAATCCGTTGTTTTCAGGTTTTATACTCAGGAGAGCACCGAAGATGAAAAGAATGAGAAACGGGCTTAAAATGGACCAAATTGGGCCAAAATAGAAATCGACAAGGCCTGGACCCATGATCACCCGGTCGTGCCTCATTGATAGACTAGAACATGGCCTGAGCCCTGAAAAATAAGATCGTGCCTCATTATCAGACTCGACCATGGCCTGCAATCGAAGCACATAGCCATGCCACACGGGCGTGTCCCTGTCGCAGGAAAGAAGAGTTTCAGTTGATTTAGGGTACTTAGAGGCAAAGAAACATATTCAAAAAGCCTATATAAAGACCCTAGAGGCTAACCTTGAGGGGAACATCTGGATAGGCATCCGATTAGGCCGAAAAGGGCAGATTTGTGGAGATTACTCAAAGATAGACAGTTGATTCATCTCAAGAAGCTGGAATTATACTCAAGATGGAGGATATCTCCTTCAATTCCTTCAGGGGGTTTTAGGGATTTCTTATGTTTTGCTTGATCTTTTCTTTTGAGATGTTTTCTTTTACAACTATGAACTAAACCTTCAATACCTGAGGGGGATGAAACCTAAGATGAATCTTATTATTTTTTTCTGAACTATATGGTAATTATTTGGCTTGTTCTTAATTATGTGTTATTAATTCTTGTGTTGATATTTTCGAGATATTAATTCAAGTATGATGTGCTGAGGTGGAGGAGCAAAAGTCCCTGCCTAAGAGTAGATCTAACATAATTAAGTGGAGTTGATCGCGCACATAGAGATAGGGTGACAAAATTTTGTCGGATTAGGGTGAAACCTAATATGGGAGTCCATAGATCGAGTTAATGCAATTCTTGGGGTTTTAATTAGAAAGAGATTTCAATTAATCAACCTAGGGTTAGACGTTAGTCGCCTCGAGAGAAGGATTAATATATGTTAGGGAATCTTACAGATCAAGTCAAGTGAATGAATCATCTGGTTCAGTGTTAGATAACAAGTGAAGTCTAGGTGGATTCTTTCTTAGGTGTCATCTTAATCAATTGGTTTTTCCTCAAGTTATTTTCCAAATTTCATTCTTCTTTGTCTTAGAGTCTTTAGTTTAGTAGATAGTTAATTTAGATTAAACAACAAATTCCCTTAATTCTTAGGCTAAATAATAGAAAGAGAGTTAGTATTAGTACTTTTGGTTCCTTTGGGATTCGACATACCGGTCTTGCCTAAACTATACTACTGTTCGATAGGTGCGCTTGCCTCCATCGTTCCATCGTTGTCTTAGTTAGTTTCCAGGTTCGATCATTATTTATATAAATTTTAAGACTCGAGAAAACAACGATCACAACTCATTGTATTAAACTTGATTAATTGACTTGGCCAATGACATGCAGTTAATAAGAGTCAAGGACATATAAGATATGTCACCTTATATAAATTAGGGTGATAGATCCTCTCTAGACCATCTATCACCTTTGTATGTCTTATTTCATACCCAAAACATCCTACCTTAAGCATCCATCAAAATGAATTTATTTTGTGATGAATCAACATTTGGAACTCAACATAAAAGGTGAGCCAATGTCACAAGTCTAAGGATTATTTATATTACTGACACATGACAATATTTTCGTAGACAACACTTGAGTGAAATACCAACTAGAACTCTCGCATTAGGGCATGTTCAGTATATTTGTTCTCATAACTAGCACCCACATGTTATGATCAAGTATCCTATACTTCAACTTATGAAATCAATTGCATGCATCCTATTCATGAAGGCTTAACATTTGTTGACCTTTGAGCATTAACAATGCCCTATCTTGATAATACAATGATTGAGAACAATTTAGGAATCACAATTGTAATGCATCAAGATCTCATAATTATAACTCTTTATAATTCCCTTGTATAGACTAATGTGTCCCATAGGTTGTATCTACGCAAGTGTTGAATACCATATGCTTTACTATGGATAAAGAAATATCTCAATTTATTATTATAAAACTATAATAATATTAACCCAATTAAATATTATTTAAAGCTTATAACCAAATCATGATTCACTTGTAAGGCTTACACTAACAATCTCCTAATACCACTAAAGCCAATTGCCCATATATCTATGCCCTAGACTTTCCATGTGACGATTGTGCTTCTATTGTGTCAGAACCTTAGTAAATGTATCAGCTAGATTATCTTCTGTGGGTATCTTATCCATACATATATCACGTCTATCAATGATCTCTCAGATCAAGTGATATCAGTGTAATACATGTTTGGATTTGTGATGAGACCTCAGTCTTTTAGCATATGCTATGGCCATTAAGTATAACCTCAATGAAACCTAATAGGAATATATCAAAAGGTTTAATAATATTATACTTAGAGTGAAAGAGCTCAATGATGTCATTTTCTAAAAATATTATTAAAAATCCCATCAAACATTTTCAAGATTTTAAAATACTCAAAAACATTATCATAAAATGATTAGATATATTTCAAATATTTTTGAGTCAATTCGAAATATTTTCAAGGTGTTTTAAAGCATATTTGAAGTAAAGGATCAATCACCCCCTCAGTTAGTAGCCACAAGCTATTATAGAGATATAAAAGATCCATCTCTCACTTAAACTGATTGATCCTTTGTCATGCATGGCTTTAATAAATGTGATTTTACATAATCCAATGGCTATATTTTGTCTCCAATGGATATAAATGTAACGTCCTGAATTTTGGGCCTAGAAGAATTGAGCCTTGGTCTTGAGAGCACCTAAAATTCTTGAGAACAAGAAAATGGCACAAATACATGTTAGTACTGCTGGGTTAGCAATATTGGAGTGTTTAGGGTCTTGGAGAAGTCCTGGGTTCAAACTTGAGCTTGAGCAAAAATTTTAGTTTAAGGTGAATTAAACCCTAGATGTTGGTATGTAGGCCTTAAGAACAATTGAGAATAATTTGTGACACAAGAGGAGCTTGTGGTTTAGTGGCAAGTGGCGTATGGAGTGAAGCTTGTGGTTTGAGGTTCAAGTCTCTTGAGGAGCAAGGGAGGTTTTATTTTGCAGCATGGATGGTAAAAGTTTGTGGTGGATTCAAACTTATTGGAGCGGTTGTGGACTTGGTAAAAGAGGGAGAGTATCATAGGATATGGATGATGGTTGTTGGGGATTTGGAGGAAAATGTGGAGATGTTTAAGGAATTTGAAAAGGGGAGAAGTTGTAGCCGAATTGGAGTGTTGGTATGTGTAAATTTGGCTAGAATGTTTAAGGTGCTTAAGTTTTGCTTTGTTCGATTTTCAGCATTTTGTTTTGTGCTTTTCAAATTCTTTTGATGTGCCGAAATTTGTTTCTGGGGTAGCCTTTAGCACCGTTTTTCTTTAGTTTTCTTTTCTGGTGGTTGAATATTGCATTTTGGGTATTTTATGAGTGGCCAGTTTCTCCTTTCTTAATTTTGCCGAATCTTTCCTTTCTTTTGGCTTTTCATTTCTTTCTTTTTTTTCCACTGGGTTGGCCGAATCTTTAGCTTTCTCCTCTTATATTTCTAAATCGATTATACCTTTCTTTTCCCTTTCTTTTCCCTTTATTTTCTTTGCTGAATCAATTATTATCCTTTTCTTCTCCTAAGCCGAATACTATTTTCTTTTTTACACCTAAGTATCTTGAATCTGTTGGTTGAATATCACATCTTGTAGCTTGGGTTTTGTGTTGACCAATTGTTGCTCTTCTTTTCATCTCTATTATTTACTTCATTTCTAGGCATAGGTTTTTGACCGATTCTCCTTCTCCTCACCTATTCATCTCATTTTTGCTTGACAACGGTTCTCTAGTAATTGTAAGTATGATTGACTCTTGCTCTATTTTTATAATTTTTTTTTTTTTGTTTTGTTTTAAGAGACCTCACTCTTTGGTTCTGCTTAAAACCAAATGCTATTTCACCCTATCTCTAGTTTTGATACTTGGTTGGAAAATGGGTCTTGTTTCAAGCGTTTGGTTATGTGAGTTTTGTTCATAGGTGGTGCGTTTCGTGTGTAGATACCAATCAAGAGGTGGGTAATCACTTTTAATCAGCAGATTAGTTGCAAGTATCCGTTGGTTCAAGCAAGGTAGGTGACTGTGGGTTGAGTGATGAGGTGTGGTTGATTAAGGCTGGTTATGTTTTGTTGATATGCATGTAATCATGTTTTGTGAATGATTATAGGTTGGCACTCGAAGGCAGTATACGAGTGTTCACAAATAGGTGTGTAACTTTGTGCTCTGTTGATGATCAGCTGAAAAGCTGAAAGTGTGTAGCAATACCCTGTGACCGATAATCGATAAAAGAGCCGAAAAGCGTGTGTACACACACTACTCAAGTTGTAGAATGGCAAAAGCTGAAATGTCTAAAACCAGAAATTGCAATTTAGGCCACATGGGCGTTTGAACGCCTGTATGGTGGATCGAGCCCACAAACATGAGCGTTAGACTGTGGAGGCCACCACGAGTGTTCTGTGGGCATAGTCCATACTGGGCCAAAATAGGCCGTGTGGGCCCAATGGGCACGTGGGCCCCATAAGATAAAATCTGTAGTAAGTGACTAATAATGAACTGGGCTATGGCATTTGCATAGCCTTAACTGATTTGGGCTAAATGGGCCACATGAGCATGTGGGCCCACTTGGGCCGAGTAATGGGTTTTGGGCCCAATTACACTGTGTTGGCCATGAAGGCTACCTAAGTCGCTCGAGGTGACGGCAGACCATCTATGAGGTCGCAATCTGTACTGAGAACCCAAAGTTAGTAAAATTACCAAAAAACCCCCGATTTACAAAATTACCAAAAAACCCTCGATTTGAAAAATTACCGAAATACCCCCATTTGAAAATTACTGAAATACCCCTGGTTTGCAAAATTATCGACATACCTCTGTAGGATAGAATTACTGAAATACCCTTGTAGGGTAAGATTACCAAAATACCCCTAAAAGGTAAAATGACTATTTTGCCCTCGTGGGTAAATAATTGTTTTATGTTATGTTTTGACTGACCTGAGCTATGATTTGTATCTCTTTCTAGAGTATGCCATGTGATTTATATATATGTGCTTTGCATACATGTCATACTGCATGGGATTGGGATTTTAGAATTGGAGGAAGTGATTGATCTGTTAGGGTTACATGGGTCTCCCGAGACGACTGTGGACCCACCAGTTTGATTGTTAGGGTTTCACGGGTCACCCAAGATGATTGTGGACTCACCAATTTGATTGTTAAGGTCGTACGGGTCACCCGAGATGACTATGGACCTACCGACGGCTTTAAGCCACTTATATTTTGGTAGCTCTACAGCGATATTGGTTAGTGTTGCAACCGGTGTTAACATTTGTGTGCTGGCTAGGTGGGTCGATTTTATCCCCACATGGTGTGTTGGTTTGTATGGGTGGTGTGTTGGCTAGATTGGGGTGGGGAGTATTGTTACACAATTGCATTTCTATTTATAAGATCCGATACTGATGTGGGCTAGGCCTAAACGCTTCTGTTATGGGTCGAGACCCAAATGATATGGCAATGGGTTTAGGCCTACTGAAACTGTACTGTGACTGAATAGGGCTCAAGCCCAATCTACTTTTGTGTTCTGTTTATCTGACTGACTATTTTTCTATTAGGGGATTACACACTGAGTTTTCATAAACTCACCCCATTTTTAACTGTGTAGGTAATCCCCAACCTTAGACGGATCGAAGCTGCGAAGGACTCGGAGATGGTCACACAACTACTTCTATTTTTCTATTAAGTTATTCATAAGTACTTTATTTTGGTTTGGTTTATAATAAGACTTCTTACCGTTTTTAGATTTTAAATTTTAGGTTTGGTTTTATTTTAATTTATATATGTTAGAACTAAATCGTGGTTTTTCAAACTAATTACTATTTTCAAAACACTACGTTACAACAACTGATTTCGGTTATTACGTTTCCGCAAACATTTTTAAAAAGCTTCCTCAATTGAAAGAGACTTTGATGGAAATCAATAACATTTTAAAAGTGAACTGTAATATCCCGGATTTGGGGTTATGCATTTAGTGCATAATTCAAGTGACAGTAGGCTTGGAGTGTGTTTGGATATGTTTGGGAGGTTTTGAGAACCTAGGGATGTAGGAGGAAGTCTTGGAAAAATAATTGGATTTTATGTTAAAAAGGGGAGCTAAGCTGAAGAGGCCTTAAGAAAAGTTTTGGGGAGTTTAGGACACAAGTAGTCATGTGGTGAATTGGCAAGGGACGCCACCTAGGAGCAGGGGAGCTTGCATCAGGAGGGAGGAGGTTCGAGCTGTAGAAATTGCATTGTGGGTTTTTCTTTTGCGTCAAGAAGGGAAATTGGGCTAGGGAGGCCTTAAGGGAAAATTTTAGGAGTTTTTGGACAAGAAATGGGGCTTGGTAAAGTGGCTGCAAGGCACCACTTAAGGGCCTAGAAATGATGCCATGTATAGTGGGCAAGGGCCTTGGTTCGAGTCTTGTTGGTAGCAGGGAGGCGTGTTTTATTTTTGCTTTTGGCGTTAAGATAGGAAGCTAGGTGAAGGATGTCTTAAAAGGAATTGTGGGGAGTTTATGTCACAAAAAGTGCCTTGGCAAAGTGGCTTGGGGCGTTACCTGAGGAGTAGGGCAGCTTGCGTCCAAGGGCTCCAGCAGGTCTCATGTTTGAGCCTTGTTGGCAGCATTAGGTGGTTTTTATTTTTGCTTTGGCACCAAGGAAGAAAGGTGAGAAGAGGTTGGACGGCAATTGGACTTTCAATTGGATAAGGATTGAGCTTATTTCTCTTTTAATTTTCGACTAAGGTAGGATAAATGTTATTTTATTTATTTATTTTATTTATTTTAGATAGGTAGATAAGGGATAAATGAGGTGATAAATTAGTGTTTTATTTTATTTTTAATAAGTGATTAAGAGATAATATAGGAGATTGATATAGGATAAAGGATGGATTATTTTTTTAAAAAAATTAATTGGGGATTAAGTGCCGAAATTGGGTAGTATAAATAGGTGTGCTCATCTTTTGGCAATTCTTTTTCCATTTATATTCTTATTGCCAAAATTCTTCTCTTCCTCCCCTATTCTTCTTATTTTTCTTTCAACCTCAAATCTCTCTCTAATTCTTTGAAAGCCGAATGCCCTGTCAATAAGAGTGATAGCCGAAACCCCTCTTCTATTGATCACCATTGCCGAATGCTCCTAAGTTTCTCCCATTCTTTCTTTCTTCAACACCATACCTACTCCTTTTGTTAGCCGAATATGCAGTCACCCTTTTGAAAGCCTTAGCCAAATTTGATAGTCTTCTTTTTCTCCTTTCTTCTCTTGGAAACTTAAAAGCCGAAACCTTGATCTAGTTCTCTCCTATGGCCGAATCTCTCAGTGATCAAGGGGGGAGGTGTTGTCGATTTCTTTTGGTGCAAGTTATCCAATCGGTTCATTATAGAGGGACGGTGATTTCGGGAAGTTGGTCATAGTGGTAAGTGTGTTCTCCTTTGATAATCGGTTTCCCTTCTCTTTTCTATTAGTGTACCGAATCATATAGTTAGGCCTAGGGATGGCCGAATGTGCTTTAAGTTTTGTGATATGTTTTGTGAAGGTAACTAGCGATAAGAAGCATTAGAGGAGTTCTTTGGAATTTGATTCTTTAGGGATTTCACATCACTTGGAGCAAGGATCGATTTTGGGATTTAGTTGGTAAGGTAAGCAAGTGTAAGTATTCACCAAGGGCCATGTTTATGGATTTTTGTAGTAAGGCCGATTCTAACTTTTGCTAAATGGGAATTTAGACAGTTTCAAAGGCAAGGAGTGGCTTTTCGGGATTTGGTAAGTTGTGTATGTGGTTGCTAGTATTCGGCCTAAGGCTATAGTTTGTCTTACAAGTGTGACCGATCTTGGTTACGTGTATTTAGGGGCAAATCGACAAGAGTAAGGCAAGTTTCGAGATTCAGAAACATTTTTGGTAAGTATGTTAGATTATAGTTATTCAATTAAGATCTTGAATATGGATGATTAACCGTTTGATGCTGATTAAGTGTTATCGATGGATTCGAGTGCCAGTCAAGGAGGACAATGGATAGTCCCTATCCCGAAGTTTAAGAAAAGATCTGTCTCGGCGGTTCGGGATTGGCCACTGGGGTGTGGGCCAACAGAGGGGGAAAGCTATAGGCAAATAGCCGTAGTGTCACTTAGTGATAGCATTGAGATCAAAAGCGTAGTTCTTCAAGTGATCAGGTGTGTAGTTAGCCTACCATTTTTGGGTTTATGATTGTATGTGATATCTGTATGTGTGTTATGAATGTGCTAACTAGTGCAGTGGAAATTGTGATATGGATACCCTCAAGGGGTATGTCAATAATCCGGTAAGTACCAAATCTGATGAAATGTGGCTATTGTTATGAATATATGATAATATGCTAAATAACATGTACATGCATTATCATCATGGCATTGTTTTATGTTGCATGTGCATGGGTGGGATATGATATGAAAGAAGGACAGGGTGTACTTCGAGTACGTGGTTTGATGAATGGCTTTTTGCCTCATCGTGGTTGATATAGGCTATGTGCCATATTGTAGTTACTGATGGCTTTATGCTCATCGTGGTTTTGATGTTAGCTACGGCTACATCGTGGATTGGTGCGACTGAGGTCGCGTTGTGGATTATTTGCGATTAAGTTCGCGTGGACGGCATTTGTTGCCTTGTTGGAGTAAAAATGAGAGGGTGATTTAATAATCCCCTGGTGTGTGGTAGGCTGAATACGGGGGTGTGTAGAGGATGGACCCTAGGTTGGGTTGGGTTTCATAATTGCATAATTTTGCATGTGAATATATGTTAAAATAGGCCAAGCCCAGTATGTGATGTGGATTAAAGTGGTAATGGGCCAAGCCTAGTATGTGGAAACATGTGGTTAATTACACTATTATAAGAATGTGATATGGTTATGGGCCAAGCCCAATATGTGAACTCTATTGATAAGGATATAGGCCAAGCCCAATAAGTGAAAGCATGTGAATAAGTTGCATTAATAATTCTTATGTGGGTAAGTATGTGGTTTGACATGTGGGTGGAATTCTGTGGACTAATTGCACACTGAGTCTGTATGGCTCACCCAAAAATTTTATCAACATCGCAGGTGATGCTTGGACCGGGGTTGGAGTGGATACAAGGTGGCCCATGCAGAAGAAGTTTTGCTTGTTTTAAGTTTTTTATATTTCCAAGATTTATGAATTATTATTTAATGTAATAAGGGCCACTTAAAGTATTTGAATTTTGCTATGTTTCAGTTGGATTTGTAATTAAGTAAATTTTTTGTAAGTTTTAATTTTAAAAGCTATTTAAAGCGCAAAAGTCATATTAAAGTTTTGAATCCGGTATTTTATAACAATTTAATTTTTACTTAGAATGTTTTAAATTACGAAAATGTTTCATCAAAGGCAACAAATTCTTAACGATTTTTGCTCTTAAGTAAGAATATTTTCAAACGTTTTCCGTAGTGGCATTTCAAATTTGGTCATAGTGAATGGGCCGGGCTTGGGGTGTTACAGTTTGGTATCAGGGCCCGGTTCAAAACTCGACTTTGAGGGTGGTGGGGCCCAAAAACATTTTTTTCAAAATGGGCTTTTCAAAAATATGGATTTTCGTGAAATTTTTCATGTTTAATCTGGCATGGCACCTGTATCTCAATTCAAGTCCACCTGTAAGTACCTCTAATTGTTGAAGTGATTTGTATATGAAATTTTATGGGCATATTTGGGAACGTAGATTAGTGAACTAGGATCTGTTGAACACTAGGGCTAGGCACTCAAACACATGCATAAGACTTAAGGACAATCAAACAAACTTGTGTCTAAGTCACCGAAGTTAAGGTGTGGCAACCATTGTGCGATGTCTAGGAGTGGATTCTTGAAGAGCTTGGTGCTTAAGTAGTCCTAGTGACTCACCTCCTCTTTACTCGAATCCTACTGGTGCGTAGCTACTGCTCACCCTAACCAAGAGGACTTATTCACAAAGCTAAACCGATAATTAAAACCCGAAAGGGACTAGCCATACTGTTTTATAAACACCTTAGTTTTTTTTTAAAATCCTTAAATTACCCTTTCAATTTGTAACAAAATCTATTTTGAAAATTTCTCGAAAAATTTTTCTGGTTTGCCAAATTACTAAAATGCCCCTGTGTTATAAATTACTAAAATACCCTTAGTTTTTAAAATTTCCAAAAATACCCTCGACTTTTGCTAAAATGTTTCTACTTTACAAAATACCAAAAACTTCTGTTTTACAAATATCAAGATACCCTGATTTGGAAAATTTACAAAAATGCCCCTGACTTCTAAAATTACCGAAATAACCCCGATTTGCAACACCTCTGATTTGGAAAACAAATTTTCAAGATAACCCCCGAGGTTTTGTAAATTCTGAAATACCTTTGATTTGTAAAATATTTTCGAATTAACCCCGATTTATTACCAAAATACCCTTATAGGAAAAATGATGAAATTACCCCTAGGTTGGATATGGTCAAAAATGCCCATGGAAGTGTGATTGAATGTTAATGATGAATGAATGTGTCTCTATCGATATGGATGAATGTGAATGTGAATGTGAATCTCTGAATTAGAATAGTAAACTTGAAACTAAGACTATGATTGATCGAAAGAACCACTATTAAACTCCTTTTCATAAAATTGTTCGCGAATAAACAGTGGAACAAAGTACTAATGCATAAAACTTTCTAATCAGATTAAATTGCGATGTTAGTAATGAGTTCTAGTGGACGTGGTCGAGGTAGAGTGATGTTGGTTTGAACCAGAGGGTCCGCCATGGGTCGAAGTGATGTGCCGCCAAAGATGGTGCCAAGGATCAAGATCAGACTGGAGGAGATGACGCAGTATCGTTGGTTATGCTGCGAATGCTAGAATGAGTCGCGGGAGCTAAGGTGGGCAATAGAACTCGAAAATCTGTGCCGAAAAGGCTTAAGTCAAACAGAGCCGAGATTTTTAGAGGAGTGTCAGGAGTAGCTCCGAACGTGGTGGAGTATTGGCTAGAAGCAGTTGAAAGGATTATGGATGATTTGGATTTAACTGCTGAGGAAAAGCTTAAAAGTGCTGTCTCGTTGCTCCGAGATGAAGCTTATCGATGGTGGCTCACTGTCAGGCAAGGTACCCCTGCAGATCGATTGGATTAGGGGTATTTTAAGGTTAAGTTTAAAGGAAAGTATGTGGGAGCTAGTTATTTAGACTCGCAAAGGAAAGCGTTCCTGAACTTGGTACAATGAAGTATGTTGGTAGCGGAGTATAAAGCAGAATTTGTGCGGTTAAGTCAGTATGCTAAGGGGATCGTGGCTACTGATTACGAAAGGTGTGTTCGATTCGAAGATAGATTGCGGGATGAGTTACGAGTGTTGATTGCTTCGCAAAGAGAAAGAGATTTTACTGTTCTAGTGGAGAAGGCTCGGATAGCTAAAGAAGTTAAGAGGACTGTGAGATAGAACCGAGAAAAGAATAGGAACTAAAATAAGAGAAGTTTTGGATCGTCAGAATCATCGGGAGATTATCAGAAAAGACCAAGGATTGAGAATTCTGTACGTGCACCTGTACCAATTGCTGAGAATCGAAGTCGATTATGTGCTCAATGTGGGAGAGCTCATGTAGGAGAATGTTGGGGAAATAGTAAGAAATGTTTTGGTGTGGATCTAAGGCTCATTTGGTTAAGAAATGTCCTCAAGTGATGGATAGGGCTCGGGGCCAAGGATGTGGAACACCAAGCAGAGGTGCTGAAGGTTCGGATGCAAGGTAACCAAGGTTGGCTTAGGCAATCAGTCATAGCAAGGAGGAAGTTGGACCAGATAGGATCGGGTATGTTCCCTAATCTTGGAATTTCTTTATTGCTTTGGTTGTTATAAAGTTAGTTCATTCTTGTATTGCTAGGGAAGTGCCTGGAACCTTAAATGTGAACCTAGAGACTGTGCCTAGGAAGTGTGATAGTACTATTAAGATTAGAGTGCGCAACGGAAGCGTGGTGTGGTGAGTAGGAGCGCATGTAGTCAAGTAATTTCGAGGATGAAATTATTTTTAAGGAGGGTAGAACTGTAATATCCCGGATTTGGGGTTATGCATTTAGTGCATAATTCAAGTGACAGTAGGCTTGGAGTGTGTTTGGATATGTTTGGGAGGTTTTGAGAACCTAGGGATGTAGGAGGAAGTCTTGGAAAAATAATTGGATTTTAAGTTAAAAAGGGGAGCTAAGCTGAAGAGGCCTTAAGAAAAGTTTTGGGGAATTTAGGACACAAGTAGTCATGTGGTGAATTGGCAAGGGACGCCACCTAGGAGCAGGGGAGCTTGCGTCAGGAGGGAGGAGGTTCGAGCTGCAGAAATTGCATTGTGGGTTTTTCTTTTGAGTCAAGAAGGGAAGTTGGGCTAGGGAGGCCTTAAGGGAAAATTTTAGGCATTTTTGGACAAGAAATGGGGCTTGGTAAAGTGGTTGCAAGGTGCCACTTAAGGGCCTGGAAATGACGCCATGTGCAGTGGGCAAGGTGTAATATCCCGGGTTAAGGGGTTAATTTATTTTTGGCATTGTTGCATAATTATTGGTGAGCTATTATGTTGTTTGTATGGTTTCGGGACTTAGATGAAGGCTAGGAGTGTGCCTGAGTAGGTGGAAAATTTTTGTTTTTGGGCCTTAGGGGGATAGGAGCTGAAGGAGATGGGGTTTTTAATTAAATTAAGTGAATTTATAACACAAATGAGGAGCTAGTAAAGTGGCAAGCATGCGTCACATGGAGAGTGTGTGTGTGGCGTCATCTTCAAGGGGGAGGTCTTGTGTTCAAGTCGCGAGAATCCCACCCCTTTTGGCTCTCATTTTGGACGGCATGGAGGAAGAGGTAGAAGGCAACTTGAACTCTAGCTTGGACTTGGTCTTCACATTCAAAAGAGGGGTGGAGAGTGAAAGTAGGAGGAAGACTTGGTAAACTCATTTGAATTGAGTGGTGTGGAGTGTTGTGGGGGATTTGGCCGGTTTGGAGGAGTGTTTGGGGGAGCTTGGGAAGTGCCGAAACTCCCTTGGCCTTTTGGGGTGTATTTTCGGTTTTAGGGGAGGGGTCAATTAAGTTTTTTTTTCTTCTTTTCTTTGTGTCAACAAGCCGAGTCTTAGTTAGTCAAAAGCTTGCAAGGAAATTCTCTTCACTTGCAAATTAGCCTAAGCCGAAACCACATTTTCTTTTTGCCATTCATCCTTGAAACCAAAGCCCCGGTGTTGCTTAAATTGCTTGTCGTTTTGTTTTGCTTCTTCTCTTTGTTTTAGCCAACCAAGCACTCCATTATCATTTTTCTCCCTTTGATTGTTAAGTAATGCTCTCCTACCTCCTTTTCTTTTTTTTTTTTCAAGTGAGTTAAACCGAAACCTCTAGCACCCTTATTGCTGAAAGTATACCTTGTTTCTTCCTTCTTCTCTTCATTGTGCAAAGCCGAAACTAGAGACCCTTTCTTCTCACTTCTTCTTTTTGTTTCATAAACCTTGTGCCGATTTTTCCCTTGGTTTCATACCATTTCTTTTAAACCGAAACCAGCCTTTGTTCTTCATCATCTTTGAGCCGAACCTAGCATGTTCTTTCTCTTTTTCTTAAAGGATAGTAGCCGAAACTAGTTCTTCTTCTAAACACACCTTATTCATTTCTTTCCCTTTCAAAACCGAAAGTGACCCCTTCATTCATCTATTTTTATTTTCTTGTTTTTCTGAAACCTGTTGGCCGAATCATTCTCCTCTGGTGTTGGGTGGCCGAATATTGGGTGTGGTTAGGAGCTGGGTCCCAACCGATTGGTGGTGGGTAAGTGTTGGCCGAATGGCCTTTCTCCTTTCATTGGTACTTTGCCGATTCTTGGTATGTGAAGGGCTAATATTGGTATTGGTTAAAAAGGTGTTAACTTCTTGTTTAATCTTTTCGTATAGGATCTTTGGACTTTGGAAATAATCAAAGGGAGTCTTCCAACTCTTTTAGCCGATTGTTAAGTGGTGGTAAGAGGAGTATTTTGTTAGTCTATTCTTTTAGCCTCGTTAAAGCAAGTCTCAATGGATTAATGGACTTTCTTTTTAGGTGGAGGCCGCTTGTAAAGGAGAAACATTTGTGGTTCGAGTTTGGTAGGAAGCCAAACGTTGCAAGGTGAGGACTATTTGATAAACCCTTTTGGTTTAATGCTTGTGGTCGAATGGTATGATGGTTAATCCATTTGTTGGCCGATTGTAGGATTCGAGTTGTAGAAGTGATCAAGGGACGAATCGATTTTAGGATTAATACCTTCGCTAATTCGGTGTGTAAACTAACACACTTTGCTTAGTAATATAATTGATAACCTGTGTGATGATTAATGAAATGTTGATGATTGATGTGATACCCTAATGGGTATGATTCGACTCTGTAAGTCAAGATTATTATTATGAGTTTATCGATGATCTATATGATACCATGGTTGTGGATATATGTGACATGGGGTATGAGATTAGACATATTAGCATGATATGCATGATTATATGATATGCATGATTACATGAGTGTGGTATGTTGATGGGTGATACGAGTGGAGGGAGTAGTGATATTTTGTGCTGACGAGCACCAAAGTGTTTTGGTAACACACTTTGTGACTTTGGGTCACCAGAGGTTTGGCACCTCCGAGGTTTGGTACCTCAAATGCCTCGCCCTCGTGGTTAACACCACCATGGGTTGGCCCCACATGTGAGATATGGGATTGACGCCGGTGATTTGGTATCACACGATGGGTTGGCCCCATCATTGGATTTGTGGATGCGGTCACCAAAGCTTTGGTAGCACAATTGTGTCTTTGGGACACCAAAGTGGTTTGGCACCACATTGACGGATATTGTGTCTTTGGAACACCAAAGTGTTTTGGTAACACATTGTGACTATATGTCACCGGTGGTTTGGCACCACCGGTGGTTTGGTACCACACGGGTAGAAAGGGCGATATGGATGGTTAGGATCGGGTTGCATTAATTATGTTGCTTTGTATGATGTGTGTTAGCATGTTGTTTTTCGAGCGGATTTACACATCGAGTCACTCGACTCACCCTCTCTTTGACATTTCGTGTGACTCGAGACGCTTATTACGGAGCCGGATGGACTGGGTGCACATGCCATGCTTTAATAAAAGTGTTGCTCGACTATTGAATTTGGGTACTTTAGCTTATTTACTTTACTTGGGTTTTATATTGATTTGTAAAAGGCCTTTAATTTATGTTTTGTGATGTTTATGTTTTAATTAGATTTTAATATGCCCTAACAAAACAAGTTGGTATGAATTTTTCTAAAACTTGGAAAGATAATGATTTCAAAATTATAACGTAATGTGTTTTTAAACCATACCATCTGTATCACACTAAGTCTTTATAGTAAGCAAACTCAAATGATTTTCAAATCAAACTTGTATTACTCCTAAGTCTAAAAGGTTTTAAGTAACACTAAGAAAATATTAAGGTTTAAATGGTTTAAACTCATTTAACCACACATTCGTTAAGATTTCAAAATTTTGGGTTTCAAATACACCATCCGATTTCAAACAAGTCTACTCAAATTGTCTTCAAAATACATCGTGTTTTCACTCGGCTTTTAACTAAAAATTTAACCTCTCACAAACATGTTTCCGTAACATACCGATTTGGACGTGGTGTCTTGTCCGGGTTTGGGGTGTTACATTTGTGGTATCAGAGCCAAGTTCAAAAGCTCGGCTGTGGGCCCGAGGCCCAAAATGTTTTAAAACTATAGGTTGCAAGTATTTTGTTTTAAAAGTATGATTTGAAGGGCATGGCACCGAGTCTCCGGCACCAGTTCGCCCAGGTAAGTACCCCGCACTATTGGTTGTGATATTAATTGATATGATTGAATGGCTAGTGATAGTAAGATTACTTTAGAGACTGAAACTGATAGGATTCTGTGGACTCACGAAAACAAAGTCTCTTTAATATTCATAAAACTTTGCTTTAAAAATAGTGGAATAATGACTGATACATAAAATTCTTTAATCGACGAGATTTAGTCATGAGTACCCGAGGTGGACGTGGTCGTGGGACGTGGTCGCGGTAGGATGACTGTTTCTGAGCCCGTAGGTTCGGGTGGTTCGTAGAATGAGGTACCGCCCGCCACCGCTGGAGGTGGTGAGTTCCGTGAGTAGACCGCGATGACGCAGTGTCACAAAGCGATGTCGCTGGTTTTAGAAAGGGTAGCCGGAGCGGTGGAGGCGTAGGAGCTAGAAATCGTGCTCGAGCGACTTCAGCAAATGGGGTCAATTCTTTCGGTGTTCTGGTGTTGCTCCCAAAGATCGCCGAAGTAATCGGCCGGAAGCGACGTAACGGATCATGGACGATCCGACCTAACGGTCAAGAAAAATTAAAGGGATCGATCACTTCTCGAGATGAGTCATACCAGTGGTGGCTCACGGTCCGTGACAATACCGCAAACCAAGATCCGACATGGGATTATTTTCGCCGCTATCAAAAAGTACGCTTGAGCTAACTACATAAATGAGCAGAGAAAAGCATTTCGAGGTTAGTCCAGGGAGCAAACTGCGGTCGAGTACGAGGCGTAGTTTCGAGGTCGAAGCCGGTATGCTGTGGGTATGGTGGCTATCGAAAGATGAGAGGTGCGCTCGCTTCGAGGATGGCTCGCGAGACTAACTAAGGTCGATAATTGCGCTCAAGAAGAGCGTGAATTTGCGGTTCTAGTTGAAAAGGCGAAGGTTACCGAGGGCATTAAAGAGTCTGTGGAGGCGTGGTATGGAGAGAAACCGATCACAAGAGGAGTTTTGGGTCTTCGGGTCATCAGAAACCAATGAAAAGAGCTAGACCGAGTGGGCCGAATCACGGTAGGTTTGTTGTCGCTAAGCGTGGACCGCCGTAGTGTAACCGCTGGAAAGGCTCACCGGGAGGATGTTGGACTGATGGTAGAGGTTGTTTTGAGTGTGGCTCATTTGGATCACCGAGTGAGGGATTGTCCGCAAGTTAGCTAGAATTCACCGAGAATCGTGGTCGAATCAACATGTAAACAAGGGACCACCGCAGGGGCCGAGGTAATGGCAGAAGAAGTACAATTGTCGGGCCGTGGAGCACCGGCAGGTGCAGTGTAGTGCCGAGGCCGACGGTACCGGGTTGGTGCATGCCGCGAGGTGCCGAGAGAGGCGACGACCGACGCCATTACGCAGACGTTTTTGATCTTTGGTTCTCCTTATACCGCTTTGATTGATGTGGGTTCTACGACTCTTATGTTGCCGAGTATAGTAGAGACAATGGATTTAGACTCGAGATATCTTCTAGGCGATGATTGTAATAAGCCCTCAGGTCACTCAGTAGTGGTAGATAAATCAGATAGAGACGCACTCTAGAACTCCAAGGGGTATCTTTCGAGGTCGATCCGATGGAACCGCCGCTTGGGGAGTTCGACCGATTTTGGGATGGATCGCCGAGTAAGCACCAAAGCGAAGTTGATGGCGGCTAAGCGCATGGTTCTCGAAAGCACGTACCGAGGGTGATGAAGTAGTTCGACGGTAATAGGAGAAACTATCTCGTCTAATTTGGTATCTCGCCCAAAGCCGAGAAAATGGTCAAGAAGGGCCGTGAAGCGATGTGGTTCATGTGTATGCCTTGAAACTAAGGAGTCTACCGTGGAGACGGTTCGGACGCTTAGGGAATTTGTGGATGTGTTTCGAGGAGCTTCCGGTTTGCCACCGACGGAGGTAGAATTCGGATAGATCATATCGAATCGCGCCAAGATTCATTGCTCCGCATGTGATGGCACCTAAGGAGTTAGTGGAGCTTAAGGCTCGACATGTGAATTGTTGGACCGAGGCTTTATCGTGCCAAGTATTTCGCCATGGGAGCGCCGTAGATTTTGTAAAGAAGAAAGACGGATTATGCGGATGTGCATAGACTACCGCTAACCGAATAAGTCGACGATCAAAAACAAGTATCCACCGCTTCGGATAGATGACTTGTTTGATCACCAAGGGGCGCCGGTTTTCTCAAGATCGACCTAAGGTCCGGGTATCACCATTGAAGGTAAAAGAGGTGGATATCTGTAAGACGGCATTTGCACTCGGTATGGGCACTTTGAGTTCTTGGTTATGCCGCTCGTTGACTAACGACCGGCAACTTTCATGGATCCGATGAATAGGGTGTTCCAACAGCATTTAGATCGTTCGTGGTGGTTTTTATCGACGACATCTTGGTATACTCAAGGATCGAGGAAGAGCATGACGCCATTTACGGTGGTATTGCGATTCTAAGGGAGAAACATTTCGCGAAGTTCAAGAATGCGAAGTTCGCTCGTGGAGGTGACATTCTTGGGTCATGTAGTGTCTACCGAGGGATTAGAGTAGACCCCGTAAGATAGAAGCGGTTTTGGATTGGAAGCCGCCTAAGTCGAGAGCGGAGATCCGAGTTTTCGGGGTTGGCGTGATACTACCAAGATTTGTAGAGGGTTTCATTAATTGCAAAGACCGATGACCAAATTATTGAGAAAAGGGGTTCCGCTTATTTGACCGAGAAGCAACAGGAGAGCTTCGACAAGTTGAAGAAGATTTTGACCAAGCTCTGCTCGATTCAACCCGAGGTCGGTAAGGAATTTACAAGTAATCGCAATGCATCACATACGGGTTTGGGTTGTGTGCTGATGCAAGAAGGGAAGGTTGTGGCTTACGCATCCCGGCAGCTGAGACCACATGAGGTTAATTATCCAACGCACGATCTGGAGTTAGCAGCTGTAGTATTTGCCTTAAAGATATGGAGGCATTACTTGTACGGAGAAAGATCGATAGTCTATACGGACCATAAGAGTCTGAAGTACCTTCTGACTCAGAAAGACTTGAATCGAGAACAGCGCAGATGGATTGAGCTGCTAAAAGACTACGATTGCTCAATTGAGTATCATCCGGGCAAGGCTAATGTTGTGGCAGACGCATTGAGCCGTAAGGTTGTTTCGGATTTGAGAGCGTTGTTTGCCCACTTGAGTTTGTATGACGACGGGAGTATTCTGGCAGAGCTACAGGTTAAGCCTACTTGGGTTGAGCAGATCAGAGAAAAGCAGTTGTTGGATGAAGTTCTGAATGCGCAGAGGACACAAGTGCAGAATGATGGGTTGAAGGGGTATAGCTTGTCTAGTGATGGGGTTCTGTGTTTCCAGGGGAAGGCTTGTATGCCGAGAGATGCTGAATTGAGGCAAAAGATTCTTCAGGATGCCCATAGCAGCCCCTACGCTATGCATCCTGGAGGTAGCAAAATGTATAGGGACCTCGTGAGAACAGATTCCGTGGCCGGTCGAAAAAAGGAGGTGACCGAAGTTTGTGGGTAAGTGTCCGACTTGTCGCAGTGTCAAGGCCGAGCATCGCTGTCGTTCTGGGTCGCTTCACCAAAGGAAAATTCCACAAGGAAGTGGGAAAGAATAACTATGGATTTCGCGCTGGATTACCGCTACACCGAGCAAGAAGGATTCACTGGTATGTGGATCTACCGACTAAATCATTTCACTTTATTCGGTGAGGGTGGATTACTCACCGCAGAGGTTGGCAAAGTTGTATGTATCGTAGATAGTGAGATCGACGGTGCCAAGATCGATCATCTCGGATAGGGATCCGAGATTCACGCCAAGGTTCGGAAGGCGCTACATCGTGCTCGGGTACACTGTTAGATTTCAAAGACAAAGATTTCATCCGCAGATCGACGGGCAATCGAAAGGGTTATACAGATCCCGGAGGATATGCTTCGAGGTTGTGTATTGGACTTGAGGGTAGTTGGGAGGAGTATCTACTGCTATCGAGTTCGCCACAACAACAAGCTACTAAGCGAGCATCAAGATGGCACCTTATGAGGCGCTAGTACGGTAGAAAGTGACGCTCACCTACTTGTTGGACAGAGTTAAGTGAACGTCAGTTATTGGGACCAGAGTTGGTTGCTGAGACCGAAGACAAGGTTAAGTTGATTCAGGCTCGATTGAAGGAAGCTTCGGACCGGCAGAAGTCCTATGCCGATCTTAAACGGAGAGATATTGAGTTTGTTTGGAGATCGGGTTTTCCAAGGTCTCACCGTGGAAGGAAGTATTAAGGTTCGGAAGAAAGGCAAGCTTAGTCCGAGGTTTATCAACAGATAAGGTATTAAGACGAGTGGGACCGCTTGCATATCACCGAGTTGCCACCGAGCTAAGTCGATTCACGACGTGTTCCACGCTTCGATGCTTGGCGATATCGTTCGATTCATCACATGTGGTAACAAGAGAGGAGATCGAGGTAAATCCAGATATGTCCATGGAGGAAGAGCCAGATGATTTTAGATCGGGATGTGAAGGTTCCGCAGGAGTCTGTGCCTCGTTAAGGTTCTTTGGTGGAATCATGGCGTGGAAGAAGTGACGGGAACCCGAGGATATGATGAGACAAAGAATACCCGAACTCTTTTGATCGTAATTTCGAGGTCGAAATTATTTTTAAGGGGGTAGAACCGTAATATCCTGTGTTAAGGGGTTAATTTATTTTTGGCATTGTTGCATAATTATTGGTGAGCTATTATGTTGTTTGTATGGTTTGGGACTTAGATGAAGGCTAGGAGTGTGCCCGAGTAGGTGGAAAATTTTGTTTTTGGGCCTTAGGGGATAGGAGTCAAGGAGATGGGGTTTTAATTAAATTAAGTGAATTTATAACACAAATGAGGAGCTAGTAAAGTGGCAAGCATGCGCCACATGGAGAGTGTGTGTGGCGTCATCTTCAAGGGGAGGTCTTGTGTTCAAGTCGCGAGAATCCCACCCTTTTGGCTCTCATTTTGACTGCATGGAGGAAGAGGTAGAAGGCAACTTGAACTCTAGCTTGGACTTGGTCTTCACATTCAAAAGAGGGTGGAGAGTGAAAGTAGGAGGAAGACTTGGTAAACTCATTTGAATTGAGTGGTATGGAGTGTTGTGGGGATTTGGCGGTTTGGAGGAGTGTTTGGGGAGCTTGGGAAGTGCCAAACTCCCTTGGCCTTTTTGGGGTGTATTTTCGGTTTTAGGGGAGGGGTCAATTAAGTTTTTTTTTCTTCTTTTCTTTGTGTCAACAAGCCGAGTCTTAGTTAGTCAAAAGCTTGCAAGGAAATTCTCTTCACTTGCAAATTAGCCTAAGCCGAAACCACATTTTCTTTTTGCCATTCATCCTTGAAACCGAAGCCCCGGGTGTTGCCGAAATTGCTTGCTGTTTTGTTTTGCTTCTTCTCTTTGTTTTAGCCGAACCAAGCACTCCATTATCATTTTTCTCCCTTTTGATTGTTAGCCGAATGCTCTCCTACCTCCTTTTCTTTTTTTTTTCAAGTGAGTTAAACCGAAACCTCTAGCACCCTTATTGCTGAAAGTATACCTTGTTTCTTCCTTCTTCTCTTCATTGTGCAAAGCCGAAACTAGAGACCCTTTCTTCTCACTTCTTCTTTTTGTTTCATAAACCTTGTGCCGATTTTTCCCTTGGTTTCATACCATTTCTTTTAAACCGAAACCAGCCTTTGTTCTTCATCATCTTTGAGCCGAACCTAGCATGTTCTTTCTCTTTTCTTAAAGGATAGTAGCCAAACTAGTTCTTCTTCTAAACACACCTTATTCATTTCTTTCCTTTCAAAACCGAAAGTGACCCTTCATTCATCTATTTTATTTTCTTGTTTTTTCAAACCTGCTGGTCAATCATTCTCCTCCGTGTTGGGTGGCCGAATATTGGGTGTGGTTAGGAGTCGGGTCCCAACCGATTGGTGGTGGGTAAGTGTTGGCGAATGGCCTTTCTCCTTTCATTGGTACTTTGCCGATTCTTGGTATGTGAAGGGCTAATATTGGTATTGGTTAAAAGGTGTTAACTTCTTGTTTAATCTTTTCAGATAGGATCTTTGGACTTTGAAATAATCAAAGGAGTCTTCCAACTCTTTTAGCCGATTGTTAAGTGGTGGTAAGAGGAGTATTTTGTTAGTCCGTTCTTTTAGCCTCGTTAAAGCAAGTCTCAATGGATTAATGGACTTTCTTTTTAGGTGGAGGCCGTTTGTAAAGGAGAAACCTTTGTGGTTCGAGTTTGGTAGGAAGCCAAACGTTGCAAGGTGAGGACTATTTGATAAACCCTTTTTGGTTTAATGCTTGTGGCCGAATGGTATGATGGTTAATCCATTTGTTGGCCGATTGTAGGATTCGAGTTGTAGAAGTGATCAAGGGACGTAAATCGATTTTAGGGATTAATACCTTCGCTAATTCGGTGTGTAAACCAACACACTTCGCTTAGTAATATAATTGATAACCCGTGTGATGATTAATGAAACAGTTGATGATTGATGTGATACCCTAATGGGTATGATTCTCGACTCTGTAAGTCAAGATTATTATTATGAGTTTATTGATGATCTATATGATACCATGGTTGTGGATATATGTGACATGGGGTATGAGATTAGACATATTAGCATGATATGCATGATTATATGATATGCATGATTACATGAGTGTGGTATGTTGATGGGTGATCTGAGTGGAGGAATAAAGTGATATTTTGTGCTGACGAGCACCAGTGTTTTGGTAACACACTTTGTGACTTTGGGTCACCAGAGGTTTGGCACCTCCAGAGGTTTGGTACCTCAGCGTCTCGTCCCTGTGGTTAACACCACCGTGGGTTGGCCCCACATGTGAGATATGGGATTGACGCCAGTGATTTGGTATCACACGATGGGTTGGCCCCATCATTGGATTTGTGACTGCGGTCACCAGTGCTTTGGTAGCACAATTGTGTCTTTGGGACACCAGTGGTTTGGCACCACATTGACGGATATTGTGTCTTTGGGACACCAGTGTTTTGGTAACACATTGTGACTATATGTCACCAGTGGTTTGGCACCACCAGTGGTTTGGTACCACACGGGGTAGAAAAGGCGATATGGATGGTTAGGATCGGGTTGCATTAATTATGTTGCTTTGTATGATGTGTGTTAGCATGTTGTTTTTCGGGAGCGGGATTTACACACTGAGTCACTCGACTCACCCTCTCCTTTGACATTTCAGGTGACTCGTAGACGCGGACACCTGAGCCTGGATGGACTCGGGGTGCACATGCCATGCTTTAATAAAAGTGTTGCTCAGACTATTGAATTTGGGTACTTTAGCTTATTTACTTTACTTGGGTTTTATATTGGATTTGTAAAAGGCCTTTAATTTATGTTTTGTGATGTTTATGTTTTAATTAGATTTTTAATATGCCCTAACAAAACAAGTTGGTATGAATTTTTCTAAAACTTGGAAAGATAATGATTTCAAAATTATAACGTAATGTGTTTTTAAACCATACCATCGGGTATCACACTAAGTCTTTATAGTAAGCAAACTCAAATGATTTTCAAATCAAACTTGTATTACTCCTAAGTCTAAAAAGGTTTTAAGTAACACTAAGAAACTATTAAGGTTTAAATGGTTTAAACTCATTTAACCACACATTCTGGTTAAGATTTCAAAATTTCCGGGTTTCAAATACACCATCTGATTTCAAACAAGTCTACTCAAATTGTCTTCAAAATACACTGTGTTTTCACTCGGCTTTTAACGAAAAATTTAACCTCTCACAAATATGTTTCCCCGTAACATACCAGATTTGGACGTGGTGTCTTGTCCGGGTTTGGGGTGTTACACAAGGGCCTTGGTTCGAGTCTTGTTGGCAGCAGGGAGGCGTGTTTTATTTTTGCTTTTGGCGTTAAGACAGGAAACTAGGTGAAGGAGGCCTTAAAAGGAATTGTGGGGAGTTTATGTCACAAAAAGCGCCTTGGTAAAGTGGCTTGGGGCGTTACCTGAGGAGCAGGGCAGCTTGTGTCCAAAGGCTCCAGCAGGTCTCATGTTCGAGCCTTGTTGGCAGCATTAGGTGGTTTTTATTTTTGCTTTGGCGTCAAGGAAGAAAGGTGAGAAGAGGTTGGACGGCAATTGGACTTTCAATTGGATGAGGATTGAGCTTATTTCTCTTTTAATTTTCGGCTAAGGTAGGATAAATGTTATTTTATTTATTTATTTTATTTATTTTAGATAGGTAGATAAGGGATAAAGGAGGTGATAAATTAGTGTTTTATTTTATTTTTAATAAGTGATTAAGAGATAATATAGGAGATTGATATAGGATAAAGGATGGATTATTTTTTAAAAAAATTAATTGGGGATTAAGTGCCAAAATTGGGTAGTATAAATAGGTCTACTCATCTTTTGGCAATTCTTTTTCCATTTATTTTCTTATTGCCAAAATTCTTCTCTTCTTCCCCTATTCTTCTTATTTTTCTTTCAACCTCAAATCTCTCTCTATTTATTTGAAAATCGAATGCCCTGTCAATAAGAGTGATAGCCGAAACCCCTCTTCTATTGATCACCATTGCCGAATGCTCCTAAGTTTCTCCCATTCTTTCTTTCTTCAACTCCATACCTACTCCTTTTGTTAGCCGAATATGCAGTCACCCTTTTGAAAGCCTTAGCCGAATTTGATAGTCTTCTTTTTCTCCTTTCTTCTCTTGGAAACTTAAAAGCCGAAACCTTGATCTAGTTCTCTCCTGTGGCCGAATCTCTCAGTGATCAAGGGGGGAGGTGTTGTCGATTTCTTTTGGTGCAAGTTATCCAATCGGTTCATTATAGAGGGAAGGTGATTTCGGGAAGTTGATCATAGTGGTAAGTGTGTTCTCCTTTGGTAATCGATTTCCCTTCTCTTTTCTATTAGTGTGCCGAATCATATAGTTAGGCCTAGGGATGGCCGAATGTGCTTTAAGTTTTGTGATATGTTTTTGTGAAGGTAACTAGTGATAAGAAGCATCAGAGGAGTTCTTTTAGAACTCGATTCTTTAAGGGATTTTGACATAACTTGGAGTAAGGATCGATTTCGGGATTTAGTTGGTAAGGTAAGAAGTGTAAGTATTCGGCCAAGGGCCATGTTTATGGATTTTTGTAGTAAGGCCGATTCTAACTTTTGGTAAATGGGAATTTCGACAATTTCAAAGGCAAGGAGTGGCTTTTCGAGATTTGGTAAGTTGTGTATGTGGTTGCTAGTATTCAGCCTAAGGCCATAGTTTGTCTTACAAGTGTGACCGATCTTGGTTATGTGTATTTAGGGGCAAATCGACAAGAGTAAGGCAAGTTTCGAGATTCAGATACATTTTTGGTAAGTATGTTAGATTATAGTTATTCGATTAAGATCTTGAATATGGATGATTAACCGCTTGATGTCGATTAAGTGTTGTCGATGGATTCGAGTACCGGTCGGGGAGGACAAGGATAGTCCCTATCCCAAGTTTAAGAAAAGATCTGTCTCGGCGGTTCGGGATTGGCCACCGTGTGTGGGCCAATGGGAAAGCTATAGGCAAATAGCCGTAGTATCACTTAGTGATAGCATCAGGATCGAAAGCGTAGTTCTTCAAGTGATCAGGTGTGTAGTTAGCCTACCGTTTTTCGGGTTTATGATTGTAAGTGATATCTGTATGTGTGTTATGAATGTGCTAACTAGTGCTGTGGAAATTATGATATGGATACCTTCAAGGGGTATGTCAATAATCGGTAAGTACCAAATCTGATGAAATGTGTCTATTGTTATGAATATGTGATAATATGCTAAATAACATGTACATGCATTATCATTATGGCATTGTTTTATGTTGCATGTGCATGGGTGGGATATGATATGAAAGAAGGATAGGGTGTACTTCGAGTACGTGGTTTGATGAATGGCTCTGTGCCTCATCGTGGTTGATTTACTGATGGCTTGATGCTCATCGTGGTTTTGATGTTAGCTACGGCTACATCATGGATTGACGCTGAGTGAGGTTGCGTTGTGGATTATTTGCGATTAAGTTCGCATGGACGGTATTTGTTGCCTTGTTGGAGTAAAAAGGAGAGGGTGATCTAAATTGATAAGGATATGGGCCAAGCCCAATAAGTGAAAGCATGTGAATAAGTTGCATTAATAATTCTTATGTGGGTAAGTATGTGGTTTGACATGTGGGTGGAATTCAGTGGACTAATTGCACACTGAGTCTGTATGACTCACCTAAAAATTTTATCAACATCGTAGGTGATGCTTGGACCGGGGTTGGAGTGGATACAAGGTGGCCCATGCAGAAAAAGTTTTGCTTGTTTTAAGTGTTTTATATTTCCAAGATTTATGAATTATTATTTAATGTAATAAGGGCCACTTAAAGTATTTGAAATTTGCTATGCTTCAGTTGGATTTGTAATTAAGTAAATTTTTTGTAAGTTTTAATTTTAAAAGTTATTTAAAGCTCAAAAGTCATATTAAAGTTTTGAATCCGGTATTTTTTATAACAATTTAATTTTTACTTAGAATGTTTTAAATTACGAAAATGTTTTATCAAAGGCGACAAATTTTTAACGATTTTTGCTCTTAAGTAAGAATATTTTCAAACGTTTTCCGCAGTGGCATTTCAAATTCGGTCATAGTGAATGGGCCGAGTTTGGGGTGTTACATGAACAACCTTTTTCAATGAACTCTGTTTCGAAAATAAACGAATGCAAGCTGAGGCTTTACACAAGTTTAAATGGAAGAAATTTTTAAATATTAAGAAGGGTTTTCAACGAAAACATGGTTTTTGAAAAACACTTCAATGTGACACACCAGATTTGGGCTTAACTTCTAGGCTGAGTTTAGAGTGTTACATTTAGTGGTATTGGAGCTCGATTGCAAAACTCGGTTGTGGATTGGGCTTTAAAAATTGAATTTCTAAAAGAACTATTTCAAAAAATAAAATTTAAAGTATTTGAACTATTTTACTGAATGTTTTTTGGAAGTGTGGTTCACCGAGTCTCTGGTACCGAATCCATATTTTTTTTCTATTATCTGCTCTTTACTGTTATGCAATAAGAAATACTGTGATTACTCTAGAAATTAGACTATACTACTCTAGTGAGAGTAAACTGGAAAATCGTAAGGAACTAAGACTGTAGTTAAGCTTGCGATTGCGAAAACAAACTCTAAACTTCTATTTCTCATAAGACATCTACATAACTACTAAAACTGTAAGCTAATTTGAATAAAATTTCTAATTTAGATAATTCGCAAAGCGATAATGAGCACTAGGGGTACTCGTGGAAGGGGTACTAGAGGACGCGGCAAAGGCCGTGGGAGTGCTAGAGCTGAGTCTTTGTCATTGGGCCACGTGCCTAATGTCGAGGCTAGGGAAGCACCAGCATCATTGGTACTTGAGACGGGGTCTTATGATCAACCAGTTGGGGACGACACATTGTCTCAAGCAATGCTGAGTATTCTGGAAAGGGTCGCTGGGCCCAGTAATGGTGCTATGGGTCGTGGGTCGATTATGGAATGACTCCGATAGAATGGAGCAGAGATCTTCAGGGGTGTTTTCGGGATGGCTCCTAATGTGGCCGAATATTTTATCGAAGCCACTGAAAGAATAATGGATGACCTCGATTGCACCCCTGAACAGAAGTTGAAAGGTGCAGTATCACTGCCGCGAGATAAAGCCTACCAGTGGTGGTTTACTGCAAAAGAAGGAACTCAGCCGGACCAGTTGACTTGGAAGTTCTTCAAATTTGCATTTCAAGAGAAATATGTGGGTACAAGTTATGTGGATGCCCGAAGGAAGGAATTTTTAAACTTTGTTCAAGGGAATAAATCGGTGGCTGAGTACGAGGTAGAATTTTTGCGACTTAGTCAGTATGATTGTGGGATAATAGCTACGAAATATGAGCACTGTGCTCGTTTTGAGGATGGTTTCAAAGATAGCCTTTGGGTTCTGATAGCTCCACAGAGGGAGCGAAATTTTGCTGCACTGGTGGACAAACAAAGGTTGCTGAGGAGGTAAAGCGTGTTGAGTACCAAAATCAGGAAAAGGAAAGGGGTAGAAATAAGAGAGACAAAAAACCTTCTAGATCTGTTCAGAGGACTAAGAAACAGGCCAGAGGAGATGGGCCATTCAGAGCTGGGCCCCCTTTTGGGTTGCCACCTTGCGCTGGTTGTGGAAGACGCCATGTGGGCAATTGCTGGAGAAGGATGTGAGCCTGTTTGGGTTGTGGATCGATGGAGCACCGTATTAGAGAGTGTCCTTGAAGGCCAGATCAGATGCAAACTACGGGTAGAAGTAATATATAGCCGCAGAAAGGTGGTCAGCAGCCACTGAGAGGCCGTGGCTAGGCCAGAAGGGGAGATAGTTTGGGTTGTGGAGCACTAGGCAGAGGTGCTGGTTATGCTGAGGCGAGACAACCAGCTTTGGTCTATGCAGCATGCCGCCGAGAGGATGGAAACGCTCCAGATGTGAATACTGGTACGTACTTTACCCATAGTGTACTATTTACCTAATTTGCAATTAGAATTAGATTGCGCAGTAGAAGAGTAGTGGTGTAACCTATGTTGTGCGATTATTCAATAGTTAAAAATTTTGAGGACGAAATTTCTTTAAGGGGGTAGAGTTGTAATGCCCCAAATTTTGGGCGTAGAAGAATTGGGCATTGGGCTTGGGAGCGCCTAAAATTCTTGAGAACAAGAAAATGGCACAAATGCATGTTAGTACTGTTGGGTTAGCAATATTGGAGTGTTTAGGGTCTTGTAGAAGTCCTGGGCTCAAGCCTGGGCTTTAGCAAAAATTTTGGTTTTAGGTGAATTAAACCTTGGATGTTGGTATGTAGGCCTTAAGAACAATTAAGAATAAATTATGACACAAGAGGAGCTTGTGGCTTAGTGGCAAGTGGCGTATGGAGTGAAGCTTATGGTCTGAGGTTCAAGTCTCTTGAGGAGCAATGGAGGTTTTATTTTGCAGCATGGATGGCAAGAGTTTGTGGTGGGTTCAAACTCTTTGGAGTGGTTGTGGACTTGGTAAAAGGGCGAGAGTATCACAGGATATGGATGATGGTTGTTGGGGATTTGGAGGAAAATGTAGAGATGTTTAAGGAATTTGAAAAGGGGAGAAGTTGTAGCTGAATTGGAGTGCTGGTATGTGCAAATTCGGCTAGAAGGTTTGAGGTGCTTACGTTTTGCTTTGTTCGGTTTTCAGCATTTTGTTTTGTGCTCTTCAAGTTCTTTTGATGTGCCGAATTGTGTTTTTGGGGTAGCCTTTAGCACCGTTTTTCTCTAATTTTCTTTTCTGGTGACTGAATATTGCATTTTGGGTATTTTATGAATGGTCAGTTTCTCCTTTCTTAATTTTGCCCAATCTTTCCTTTCTTTCAGCTTCTCATTTCTTTCTTTTCTTTCCACTAGGTTGGTCGAATCTCTATCTTTCTACTCTCATATTTCTAAACCGATTATACCTTTCTTTTCCCTTTCTTTTCTTTTCTGAATCCATTATTCTCCTTTTCTTCTCCTAAGCTAGATACAATTTTCTTTCTTACACCTAAGTACCTTGAATCTATTGGCTGAATATCACATCTTGTAGCTTGGGTTTTGTGTTAACCGATTGTTGCTCTTCTTTTCATCTCTATTATTTACTTCAGTTCTTGCCATAGGTTTTTGACCGATTCTCCTTCTCCTCACCTATTCATCTTGTTTTGGCTTGACAACGATTCTCTAGTAATTGTAAGTATGATCGACTCTTGCTCTATTTCTTTAATTTATTTTTTTATTTTTTTCAGAGACCTCAATATTTGGTTCTACTGAAAACCGAATGCCATTTCTCCATATTTCAAATTTTGAGACTTGGTTGGACAATGGGTTTTGTTTCAATCCTTTGGTTTTGTGAGTTTTGTTAATAGGTGGTGCGTTTCGTGTGTAGATACTAATCAAAAAGTGGGTAATCACTTTTAATCAGTAGATTAGTTGCAAGTATCCATTGGTTCAAGTAAGGTAGGTGACTGTGGGTTGAGTGATGAGGTTTGGTTGATTAAGGCTGGTTATGTTTTGTTGATATGCATGTAATCATGTGTTGTATGAATGATTATAGGCTGGCGCTCGAAGGCAGTGCGTGAGTGTTCACAAGCAGGTGTGTAACTTTGTGCTCTGTTGATGATTGGCTGAGAAGCTAAAAGTGTATAGCAATACCCTGTGACCGATAATCGCAAAAAGTTGAAAAGCGTGTGTACACACACTACCCAAGTTGTAGAACGGCAAAAGCCAAAATGCCAAAAAACCAAAAATACAGATATTGAGACCACATGGGCGTGTCAACGCCCGTATGGTGGATCAAGCCCACAAACATGGGCATTAGACAGTTTAGGCCACCACGAGTGTTCTCGTGGGCATAGGCCATTTTGGGCCTCGATGGGCCGAAATGGGCCATCTGGGCCCAATAGGCTCGTGGGCCCCATACGGATAAAATCTACAGTAAGTGACTAATAATGAACTGAGCTATGGCATTCGCATAGTCGTAATTGATTTGGGCTAAATGGGCCACACGAGCGTATGGGCCCACTTGGGCTGAGTAATGGGCCTTGGGCCCAATTACACCGTGTTGGCCATGAAGGCTACCTGAGTCGCTCGAGGCGACGCAGACCATCTACGAGGTCGATATCTGTGTTGAGAACCCAAAGTTAGTAAAATTACCAAAATACCCTCAGTTTGTAAAATTATTGAAATACCCCCAGTTTGCAAAATTACCAAAATATCTCGTAGGGTAGAATTATCAAAATACCCCTGTAAGGTAGGATTACCAAAATACCCCTAAAGGGTGAAATGATTATTTTGCCCTCGTGGGTAAAGGATTGTTTTATGCTATTTTTTGACTGACCTGAGCTATGATTTGTCTGTCTTTCTAGAGTATGCCATGTGATTTATATATATGTGCTTTGCATACATGACATACTGCATGGGATTGGGATTTTGGAATTAGAGGAAGTGATTGATCTGTTAGGGTCACACGGGTCACACGAGACGACTATGGACCCATCGATTTGATTATTAGGGTTACACGGGTTGCCCGAGATGACTGTGGACCTACCGATTTGATTGTTAGGGTTACACGGGTCGCCCTAGATGGCTGTGGACCCACCGATTTGATTGTTAGGGTCGCACGGGTCGCCCAAGACGATTGTGGACCTATTGACGGCTTTAAGCCGCTTATATTTTGGCAGCTCTACTGTAATATCGGTTAGTGCAGCAACCGGTGCTAACATTGGTGTGCTGGGTGGGTGGGTCAATTTTATCCCCACATGGTGTGTTGGTTGGTACGGGTGGTGTGATGGCTGGATTGGGGTGGGGTGCATTCTTACACTATTGCATTTCTGTTTATGAGATATGATACTGATATGGGCTAGGCCCAAACGATTCTATTATGGGCCAAGACCCAAACGATATGGCAATGGGCTTAGCCCACTGAAACTGTACTGTGACTGAATAGGGCTCATGCCCAATCTGCTTCTGTATTCTGTTTATCTAACTGACTATTTTTCTATTAAGGGATTACACACTGAGTTTTCGTAAACTCACCCCATTTTTAACTGTGCAGGTAATTCCCAGCCTTAGACAGATCGGAGCTCAAGGGACTTGGAGATGGTCACACAACTGCTTCTATTTTTCTATTAAGTTATTCATAAGTACTTTATTTTGGTTTGGTTTGTAATAAGGCCTCTTAAATTCTTCGAATTTTAAATTTTAGGTTTGGTTTATTTTAATTTATATCTGTTAGAAGTAAATGGTGGTTTTTTTTCAAAATGATTACTGTTTTCAAAACACTATGTTACAACAACTGATTTAGGTTATCACGTTTTTGCAAACGTTTTTAAAAAGCTTCTATAGTTGAAAGAGACTTTGATGGAAATCAATAAAGTTTTAAAAGTGAGCAACCTTTCTCAATGAACCCCGTTTTGAAAATAAACGAACGCAAGTTGTGGCTTTACACAAGTTTAAATGGAAGAAGTTTTTAAATATTAAGAAGGGTTTTCAACCAAAACATGGTTTTTGAAAAACACTTCAATGTGACACACCAGATTCGGGCCTAACTTCTAGGCTGGGTTTGGGGTGTTACAATAAACAAGTAGAAACTCATTCATTGGTATAAGTACACTTCAAGAGATCAATATTCAAGTAAGAAACTATGAGAAAATTCATTAAACCTTTGTTTTCTTCATCTTTCTGTTGTACATATTTTTAGAAAGCTTTATTTCAAATCTTTAAAAGAGTTTAGTGTTGAAAAAAAATCTAGTTCGAAAATGATTTTCATGCACAACAAAAAATAAAAATTTTGAAAATTGACCCAGTTTGTGATAAACCCTAGACCGAATTCGTACATGTGATTTCATGTGAGCGGATCATTGTCGTTCCCTACTTTCAATCAAATGATCTTCTCTGCTATTCTTGTACCGTGAAATGCTTCGAGTGTAGGCTCGAACAATTCGAATCAAAACATAGAACTAGAAATAATTTTCTTTTCTTTAGTGTGAAAACGAAAAATCTTTTCTCAACTAGAAACCAATAGAGTTTGTTATTCTTAAAAATAGATTCCATAGTTGAGAATAAATTTTCCCTATTTTAGACAGAGTAATAATATCTTAAAGTTTGTAAATAGCCCTACCAGTGTCATCTATTTATAGGGACAGGAGGTTGAACCCTTATTAAAGTGTAGAAGTTTATTTCAACTAGAAAAATGAACTTCTAGTCTATCTAGGAGGATAAGGGGTGGCAACCTTAGTTAATAATACTAGGATTCGCTATCCCACCCTTTATCATGAAGGGCTTTTGGGCCCTCTCATATCAAGTCCAATTATAAGTATTTTTCGAGATTTTAACTCAATATTTTATAATTCGATCTAGTCGGTATTTAATTTTCTATTTCCCAAAATAAACTTCTAAATATATTTTCAATTAAATAATCTTCTTAATCCAATTCTAATTCTGTTAAAATCATGACGACTTTACAATAAAAGAATCAATGAGAAAACATATTTTTCTGTATTCAAAGGTTCACTATGACCAAATGATTTATTTCCATTTTCAAACTTCATTTAATTCAAAAAACATAAATTCATTTTTCAAGTCATTTTCATTTTCCGTTTTCCATTTTCATTTTCAATTTAGAGAAATCCATAATAATTTCTAAATGTTTTCATTTCTCCATTTTCATTTTGGAGAAAACCATAACCATTTCCAAATGATTTCTCATTTCTCCATTTTTCTCATTTATGTCCATTTGATTCAATATACAATTCATTTCTAGTTCCAACGAGCTAGCAGAATGACCAATGACATATGCAATTAGGGCTCAAATGATTTATAATTAAGTTCCAGTTTTTTGCCTATTCATTATAAACTAGTTTAGTTACAAATTCATTCCACTATAGTATCGCGACTAAGCTCTCCCTAATAGTATACCATTATGAAAGCAACTCGATTAGTGCTCATCCAGTGACCTTGTCATAAGTGTGTTACCCTCATAGGATATCGTTAATCTCTTTGGGATAATATTTGATCTCCAAATGTGATCCTATTTTATCTCATAGTAATCATTACATCTTCCTACATTAAAAGTGAATAATAGTAATCAAGTCATCCATCAAAAAGACGAGTGACCTGTGACCACGTTTACTTTTCATATAATGTCAATAAGAGGATATCATTTACCTATGTCTCGAGATATTAATTCCACTATTGTGAATGATGCTACAAATTGTAGAAGTCATATACCCAACATATCAGCTTCTGGTTCCTTATCTATCTGAACTCAGGCTTTTACTTACATCAAAGTATATGAGTAATGCATACATAGTCTTTCATCCATTCAAGATTTAGGTATGCCACATTATGAATGTCACAAGTGAATAAATATATAAACGGATTTAGGATCTGTTCTTCTTGGGTCCAATCTAATGTCCTATCAGTCCAGTCAGTCCTATTTATGTCTCTATCTTTTCGACGTTATTTGCTCTGATGTCCAAGATAAAACATCTCCCCAATTGGACTTGATAGACAATATTTTAGTCTTTCAATCAGTTTTCTCATTTCTAATTATACTAAGGACATGTTTAGGTTCTTGTACTAATATAAGTTGTCTTTCTGTATTACAATCCGACCACGTAATACCGCTTATTAGTTAAACATTAGACAACTAGTGAGAAACATTTGCTTCTATTTTGCTTTACGTGCAAAAACCATATGAAGAAAATTATACAACATATATTAATGTAATCAATATAATTTTTTTATTAACCAATCTGTTTGAAAATATTACAAGTGTACATAGACAAAAAATACTACACTTAAAGCATCAGATCTAACATTTAGCTCTATCTTTGAGTGAGCTTATACTTTGTAACACTTACCTATTAGAGGTTTTCTTTGTTTACTCATTTATATCTTTGTAAAAGGAGAGATTCTATTTTAGCATCGAAAACTAGGGAGAAGTGGTTTTTATTTTAGCCTAAGCAAAAGATCAAATTGTAAACATTAGGCTTTATGAGTAAAATGACCCCTCTACTATATCTCGATTGCCAGATTGGCCTTTAATTTATTTTTTTTTGGTAAAAATTAGTCCCTAAAGTTTTATTCTATCACGTGCTTCCCAATGTAACATTGTGAACAAAACCACGTGACACTTTGGGCAATAAAATCACACCACGTGGCAAAATTTTCAATTAAATTTAATATATTTTATTTTTCATCCTCCTCTCTCCCTAAGAAACTCTCAATTGGATTTATGAAATGGCAAACTTTAGTAGTATTAAGTTAAATTGATTTTTTGCCACATGTCATGATTTTATTCTTCTAAATGTCACATAGTTTTTTTTTTTTTCAACCTTGTTACATTTGGGGGTCAAAATAAGTGACCAAATAAAACTTTAGGATCACTTATGACCCCACCCAAAAAAAAAAAAAAACCCAAAAAACCCAAAAAACCTTTAAGACTCTACTTGATATGAAGGAAATAAAAGATTGAAGATGAAAATTTCACAATCTTATAGTTAAAATACAAACTAAAAAGTGATTATGAATTTTAATCATTTCATTAACAAATTTTCCGTCGTCACTCTTTTCCATCCTCCATACCAAGTAAAATACGAGGGTCAATCTAGGAATTGAGGTATATGTAAAAGGGAAATTTTACTATTAAAGCTAAAAAAGTTATACATTATCTTTGACAAGTATCGATTCAAAGTTAATCCATTAGGAAAAACCTTGACAAGTGGGGTTAAGATAGTAGAGAATAATAATTGAGACTGAATTACTATAAAAATTTGTGTCAACCTTTTCTATCATTCCTCATCTTTTAAAATAAATTAATTACAAATTCAGAGTTATAATGAGGTATATTTTAGTGATTTTTTTATTTTGATTATGTAACTATAATATAAAAGTCCATCGCAATAAGAAAAGGATTTCGCTGATAAAACAGCAGAAAATCACACTTCAATTAATTCAAACGTTGTAACGGGAAGCATTTGTAGAAGAAAAAAAAAAAACAACCGCAAGTAACAAATCCAATCCAATATCACATCAAACTGTTTTATTCATTAAAATGCTAAGCCTTCAAACTTCACCCCATGAATAAAAGCTTCACTAGACCATGATCAATGCAGCCGCGATGGATAAAGTCAACCCCAACACTATCTGGAAATTGGTCGCTTTGGCAAGTAATGTTGAAGCAGCATTAGGAGGAGGAGCTGGGGCAGTACCGTCTAGCACCGTGATCTTAAGCTTCATCCCTTGATTACAATGGCCGGTAACACCACAAATGTACCATTTTTTGCCGGCAGCTGCCAAGTTAATTTTGTCGTTTCCTGTGAATAAGCCCAAACTATTGTTTGATGGAACATTGCAGCTGTTGAAGTCATCTCCAGTCACTTTGTAAACGTTGTGACTAGCATTGTCGTACTTGAAAACTACAGCCCCAAATAAAAAAAAAAATTAACTTGAGTATTTGATCCACAAGTAAATTTATAATCTCGAAAGTTGATTTAGTATTACAATCCAATCTTGGGTTTAAGTTGTTAGGTATGTTACAACATAATACGTGAAACCCTAACCCTATCTTTCTTTCAAAGCATACATAATAAACACAACATAAATTTTATTACGAATTAAAAAGAAGGGTAAGAATGGATAAGCTTACGAAGAGTGTCTCCAACATAGAACTGCTTGTCTTTAGCCCAATCTGTATAATTAACTCCTAACTTCCACCCATTATCATCACCCACGACATAATCCATAGCCAATGAGATTGTTGGAGCCATGAAAGCAACAATTGCAAAAATAACTAATGAACTATGAACAGCCATTTGATTTAATTCACCTCAAAAAATAGAATCTAATTTGTTGCTCTAATCTTTTTTATTTTCTGGGTATGGAAGACTTGTGGAAAACCATAGGCTGTAGTAAGTATTTATAATGTTAAAAGCTACTTGCTGGGTTCAAAAGAGTACAAGATTAAAGTTAAAACCTATACTGTTTTATTGTTTTTTAAATGGAAAAATAAACCTTGTATTCAAGGACGGTATTGCCGAATTAATATGAGAAAATTTGCTTATTTCTAGGATTAAATTTATTTTTGTCATCTATAGAGTTTGGAGATGATTACAATATGTTACTAGAATATGCCCGTTTGCTTGAAGAAATTTTACGAAAATTTTCAGTGTAATGCTGATATTAATCATAAATGCAATGATTCGATTTTTAAATACATTAATTTAATGTGAAAATTGAATTATTATAACAAAATAATTAAGCAAAATATGGAATAAATCAATAAAAATATGAAAAAAAATGACAGGACATAAAAATAACATGAAAACTTAAAGAAATCATATGTTAAACAAAATAAAAATACACAGTGGTATAAAATTTAAATCATTATCATAAAAATATAATTTAGATCACTATCATAAAAATATGCAAAATATGAGGTTAATTGGATAAAAGTATTATATATGATTTTGTATTAAGAATCGATTACATTTTATCCCTAATACTTAAAATGGATAAATTAGTCCATGTATTAAATTAAAGAGTATAGTGGTCATTCTGTGAAAAATTCATTCATATCTACTATTAAGTAATCGACATGGATGATGGAGCAACTAGCAATGACATGTAATGTGCCATGTGTATATCATGGTGATGTTGGGATATTTAAAAAATTAAAATCTTAAAAATAAATAAAATCTTTATAATTATTTAGAAAACACATCTAATATGAACCTGGGCAACCATTTGTCTAGGTTCATCCAACAATGATTTTTCAAATAATTATTAAAACTATAAAAATATATAGCTAAAATTATAATAAATTATTAAAACTATTTAAAAATAATAAAATTATTAAAAATAGTGTCCATTATGAACTTGGACAAAGTTGTTTAGGCTAGAATTAATTTAGACAACAATTTGTCCAAGTTCATTCTAAAGTAATTTCTTAAATAATTATTAAATGATATAAAATTCTAATAAATTATTATATTTTGAAATAATTATTAAATATTTTTATTTTAGGATTTTTAAAAATTTTAAAATATTTGATGATGTGGAAAAATGTCAAATTAGCATTAGGTACATATGTTGCTGTTTGGTTGCTCTATCAACCATGTCATCATTTAACAGTAGAAATGGATATAACCTTTAATAGAAGGATCAACTTGCTCTTTGATCTAATATGAGATGACTAATTTGCCCATTTTTTGAGTAGAGAGGGACAAAATGCAATTATCTTAGTACAAGGCCTCCATTGTAACATCCTAAATGTGGGCCTGTGCATTTATATGTTGATTTAATATGTTAATTCAAGAATTTAAGGCTCAAACTGAGGCCTTGATTAAATATTTGGATTAGAGTTTAAATTAATGTTCTGTGTAATTTAAGTGATATTTTGGGTTTTAAAATTTGGGCTAAGTGGCAGATAAATAGTGTTAGTTTATAATTTATGATAGGTAGCAAGCTGGGCTTGTGGCCCAACTTTTGGAGGAGTTTGGGCCTTGTGTGGCCGATTGGGCCTCAAGATTTGTGGGTTAAAATTCGGCATAGGAGAGAAGGGGGTGGACGGCACATGTGCTATAATATAAGGGATTTAATTCTTTTATTTTTATTGATTATTAAATGATGATAATAGGAAGGGAGGAGTTGGTTTGAAGGAAGTCTCTTCTAAAGGCGAGATAAGGATTGGGTTATCATGCAAGATAAGAGCTATCAGGAGGGGGAGAGTTGGCTGAAACTCCAACACTGTGCGTGTGCCGAAATTTAATAGCCTAAGTGTCCAGCTTTCTTTCATTTTTTTTTCTCTTTTCCCTCTGCCTTTCTCATTTTTTTTCTCTCTAGCCGAAATTTCTTTTCTTTCCTCTTCTCATATTTTTCTCTCTTCTAGCTGAAATTCCCTAGCCTTATTTCCCTCTTCATTATATTTTCAAAAGTCGAATTCTCCCTGTGCATATCCTTTTCTTCCATAGCTGAACCATCAGGTGAGATCTTGTTTTTCCAGAAGGTGCACCATAGCCGAATGCTCCTCTTTAATTTGGTAAGTTTCTAGATTTTACTTCTTTGCAATTTCTTCATTCTCTTTTATCAAGTTTTTAATCCGAATCAGTTTTCTAAGGCCCTTTCGATTTCACTCTCTGTACCTAGAAGCCGAATCTATTTCATTAAAACCTCCTGTGCCGATTTGTGAAAAGCCGAAGGTAGGTGGTCAATGGTAGGTTCGGCCGAATGGCCACTTTCTTGTTCTTTTGTCTTTGGCCGAATGTCATAAGGTGTTAGATGGGTTGAGATCATCGGTTTGGTTAACTATTTTTGGTGATGGCCGAATGTAGGAAGGGAGGTGACGTGTTCTCAAGGACATTCGGGATTCGAATAACTAGGTAAGAGTTCGTTTTAAATGTTATAGTTGTTTAAGTAATTAGATTTCATCGTTTAAATGGTTTAGTGATTAAGGGATTATGATGGACTCGAATAACAGTCAGGCAAAAAGGGTTGGATCTGTAAAACCAACACCTAAATACAAGAAGCGATCTGTTTCGGTAGTGCGAGATTGGCATCGGGGTATGGGCCGACATCGAAGTCAGATCGTGGGCCGATAGTGGTAGTCTTGAGTGATAGTAGCGTAGACATAGCGAAAGCGTTTGTACGAGAATCAGGTGTGTAATACTTCCTCACCATCTAGATCTGATTATTAAATATATGCTCATAAGTTTTATATGTTATGATAAATGCCGAAATCTTGGTTTAATGATGGAAACCCAAAGAGGGTAAAAACGAACCATCAGGTTAGTTAATAATCTGATTAAATGTTACAAGTAAAATTTCTTGTATGTGATTGCATAGGTTGGGTTGATGAAAGAAGGAAGCTATACGTTATATGTGTAGCGGTTTTTACCGTGATCTGTTGTAGCGGCTAATGTCATGATCTGTTATAAGGGCTTCAGCCATAATATGTTGATGAGCAGCCTGACTGTCATCTTGGCGTGTAGCGGTGTGGGTTGATTGTAGAAATCCCCAATGGTGTGAACGACTGGTACGGGGGCGTGTAGCGGATGGAAACCTAGGAAAATGGGTTGGGTTTTGCATATTATTTGTTATCTATGCAAATGAAATTATTATTATGTTTTATGGGTTAAGGCCCAAATCTAGTGGTGCATGAGGGTTGCACACTGAGTCTCGTGACTCAACCAATTAAATTAACATTTCAAGTGACACTTAGTGTATCGGATCGGGCTGGAGAGGAGCGCAAGGTGGCCATGCAAAAGAATATGTGGATCCGGCAAAAAGACTCAACTTAATAGTTTATAAGATATTTTGTTTTTATGGATTTTAAACCCCGTTGTAATAAGGCCAAGGGCCACCAGTTTATTTATTTTTCTTTATTTATTTACTTTAATTAAACTAAGACCTGTAATTAAGTTTTGGGCTTTTAATTATAAATGCATATTTTATAAATTACATATGGGCTTTCTGGTAACCTGAATTGTTTTATTAAAATTTTTCTTAGTGACATACCAGATCCGATTTTAGTGTTTGGGCCGGGTTTGTGGTGTTACATCCATGGTACTTTGACCTAATTCTACTAATCCTTTAATTCCACATCACTTATATAATTTTATTTTTTTGTGAAAAAACCAAATAATCACTTAACAACACAAATGGATAAAATTTTTAATACAAGAACCCATTTTCATTTTTTTCTAATGTATAGGAGCTAATTTGCTCATTTTGTGAGTATAGAGGCAAAATGCAATCCCGCTCCTAATACAAGGTTCTCCATGGTATTTTTATCAACTAATTGAGACATAATATGAACTCGATACAAGCATAAATATTTTTATTTAAATTTTATCACTAATAAAACAATGCAAAATATAAGATAAATTGAGACATGATATGATCATAATATAATAATTAATTGAAAACTAATACAAAACAATATATACTAGATTTTGTCATGCCCGTAATGTGGGTGAAAGAAAATATTTTATTTTAACTTTTTCTTTAAAATTTATTTAATAATGAATATATGTGGATTGATAATGAATTTGTATTTTAATACTATTGAACATGAGTTTGATATTAGGATTGTAATTTGTAATTGTTTTATTTAAAATGATATATATGTATGAAAAGACAAAAGTTCATCATCATGATAATATTAATTATAATTCAAAAGAATAAATATTTTTATAATTTTATAACTGAATTGATGACTTAATTAAGAGTGACTACAACTTGTAAAGTGTGAAAATAATAGTATAAATAGATACACATACATGTTAAATTATGCAATATATATTATTTACTTCTAAATTTATATAAAATTCATATTACCTATACAAAAAATCCAAATACATACACACATATTTCTTGTTTAACTTCACTTCTTTCTACTACATTTTATATTATAGTGTGGGAGAATGTCTCTTATTCTGACCAAAGTTAATTTTTGTAACACCCCAAACCCGACCTAGAAGTTAGGCCCGAATCCGGAATGTCACATTAAAGGCACAATTCAAAACGGTTTTGCTAATTAAGAAATTAAGGCCCAAAAGCCCAAAATCTAATATACTTATTAATTAAAGTTTAAAAAAAACCCATTTTATTATTTTAAGCATTTAGTAAACCAAGTTTGAACATAAGAGCTTACTTAGGTTTAATAATTAAATAAACATTTAATCTCAAAACCCAAATTAAATCTGAAGTCAAAACGGAGTACAAGGCCTTATTACGTCCACTGAAAATTAAGTAAATAAAACATGTATTTTGAAACAAATAAATGAAAATCCAAGCCTCTTGTAGTGTGGCCATCTCTGAGTCCTCTCCCACGTCGAGTCGTCTATTCGAGATAACCTGAAACATTAAATTAAAGGGGTGTGAGTTTCGAAACTCAGTGTGCACAACCCTCACCGTTATGAACATGCATCACAACAATCCGGGCCGAAGCCCATTACAGTAACGGTGGCAATTGGGCCTTAGCCAAAAATAGCCTCGGTTGAGCCTTAACCTATATCATATGTCACAGCAGATCATGTATGCAATGCGATGCAAACCCAGCCCAACCTAATTTTCCATCCTCTATACACCACCCGTACCAACCAATCACACTGTGGGGATTTCTACAATCAACCCTCCATCCGCTACACACCATCGATGGCAGTCATGCTGCAGTTAGCTGCTCATCGTCAGAATCGTGACATAATCACCAGAACAGATTGTGGCAGAGCCACTACAACAGATCATGGCAAAAGCCACTAGAACAGATCATGGCAAAAGCCACTACAACAGAACACTTCCCCTTTCATCAATCACCCAACCCCGTGCAATCACAGAAATCGGCATACATGTTTATCATATCAAATCAATAGGACCATTCACTTTAGAATGACAGAGATCACTAACACGGTGATTCGCCTTTACCTCATCGGGTTTTCAACGACCATCTTGGTATTTTGGCATTTAACGATATATATGATTTATAAGCATATACTAACAGCAATCCAAATGGTGTGAGAATGTTACACACAATCACGCTTAATCAACCCCAGAAGGGTATAACGATAATTTTACCTCTTGAGGTATTTCAAGAATTTACCTACCAAGGGTAATTCGATAATTCTACTCATAACTAATCCATGTATGCAATGCATCTCGAACATAATCAAGCATACAATTAACACAAACAACATTAGTACTACCACGAGGGTACAACGGTCATTTGTCGCTTAGGGGTAAAATGGTAATTACACACTAAGGGTTTTCGATAATTTTATAGTTCGGGGGTATTTCGGTAATTTTGTAATTCGAGGATATTTCGGTAATTTTACAAACTAGGGGTATTTTGGGAATTTTGCAAACCAAGGGTATTTTAGTAATTTTGCAAACCAGGGGTATTTTGGTAATTTTACAAACTAGGGGTATTTTGGTAATTTTACAAATTAGGGGTATTTTGGTAATTTTACAAATCGGGGGTACTTCGGTCCCTTTCGGGTTTTAGCTATGTACTTTGGCCCATCAACAAGTCCTCGAGACTAAAGTGAACAGACACTTCGCACCATGTAGGATTCCAGAAAAGAGGAGGTGGGCCACTAGGGCCGCTTAAGTACCAAGCTCTCTCTAGATCCAATCCTAAACATGCGTATGCCATTGCCACACTTCAACCCAGCGACTTGTTTACGGACATGTTTAATTATTAGAAAGTCTTATAGAATTTAAGAGTTGTTCAAACTAGGCCTAAGGTCCATAAACCCTAGCATACTTGTCTACGTCACCATAAAGCCCATCAAACCCAAATTACATCATTACAGCCCATCAGGCCCAAGTCTCATCATATGGCCAAATAGGCCCAGAACAAATTCAGATCATGTATCATGCATGTCTAATTCAATTTGTATAACCAACCAAACCATTTCATCAAACTTAGCCTCAGGGCCTACCGGGCCCATTTAGCCACTTTCGGCTTTTTAGCTTTTCGGCATTGTCGATATCGTGTGTGTAGTGTTTGTACACACCTGGTAACCACGTGCACTGCAAACCCCTTAGTCACGAACCTACAATCGACATCACCTAATGATTAATCATAACTTAATATACACTTATCATAAATCGAAACCTCACCGTAACCTTACCGTGCACCTCACGTTATAGTAGCCCTTCCTTCGTTACTATTGGCGATTATCCTCTAGGTCTGCACCCAAACGCCCACCAAGGTATATTAACTCTCCTCATAGAATGCTCTATATATAGCTAGCTTCTCACCTTCCTTCTTTATATCTTTCCGATGTGGGATCCTTCTGCTAGCAGAGTTTAAATCCAACTCAAACTCTTGCCGCCCCATCTTAGCAAAATAAATACTCCCTTGCTTCTCATGAGATTCGAACCCAGGCTCCCCTACAACATAATCCACGCTGCTAGCCACTTTACCAACTAGCTCCTTGTTTCTAAATCATGCGCAATATAAGTCCTATGGCCAAATTAAAAAATCCATTTAAAAAGAAAACCAAAATGCAAGAGCCAAGACTTGAACCTTGGACCTCCTTCCTTCCTTTTGGCGTCACCCCCATTGCCTCTTATGTGGCGTCACTTTGTCACTACACCACACTCTCCACTTGTGTCATTTTTCTCCACATTTTATTCTTAAAGCCTACCTACTAACTCCCAGGGTTTTATTCACCTAAAACCAAAATTTTCTTAAAGCCAAAGTTTGATCCCTGGACTTTATAGAAGCCCCTAACCTTCCAAAATCACTCACCTACTAGATCCAACTTGCATTAAAGCCGTTCTCTTATTCTAAAAAATTTTAAACGCTCATATGCCTAAAGCCCAATGGACCCAATCCTACTAGGCCCAACTTTGGGATGTTACAAATCTACCCTCCTTAAAGAAATTTCGTCCTCAAAATTTCCAGCTATAGAAATAGTCGCACATCCTAACCTACAACATTACACTTACGCTGCGCACTCTGATTCTAAAACAATAATACACTTTCTAACTTAAGCTTGGAACCTCTTCATACAACCAAATATCGAATACTGAAGCAAGCAGATATTTAACACTCATACATAAATATTTTCCATTCAAACATCACATCCAAAACATACACAGAATAAATACAGTCATTATAGCATATAATAATAAGTAAGGAGACTTACGAATTTGGTGCCGGAGACTCGGGTGCCATACTTCCAATAAAGATACTTTTAAAAAAAACCAAATTTCAAATAACTTTGAAAAAAATATTTTTCGAACCCATTCCACAGTCGAGTTTTGCAACCTAGGCTCTGATACCATAATTGTAACACCCTAAAACTCTAAAAGTTAGGCCCGAATCTGGCGTGTCATAGTGAAGGGAGTTTAAATGCTAAGCAATTGTTTAGAAAAGTTTTATCAGGTTTTTGAACTCCGAGTTCGTTGTTTGTTTGAGAAAAACACTTGTCAAATGACCGTTTAAAAGTTGTTATTATTTTGAAAAACTGTTTTGTTATGAAAGTTGAACTTGCATCGTTGCATAAACATGATATTTTAGAAAATGATTGCTAAAGTTTTAAGAAAACCCTGTATTTATAAGTTTAACAGTTATAAATGAAAACTTAGAAAAAATAAACCAATGGCCTTATTACAAAATATTAACCCAAAATAAATAATCTAAAAGAAAAGGCAAAAATTAAAATTACTAAAGTTCAAGAGTAGTATGTCCGATGTATAGCCACCCTCGAGTCCTCCACGGCTCCCAATCCTCTATCGTTGGGAATTACCTGAGACATTTAAAAAAAAGAGGGGGTGGGCCACTAGGGCCGCTTAAGTACCAAGCTCTCCCTAGATCCAATCCTAGACATGCGTATGCCCGTTGCCACACTCCAACCCAACGACTTGTTTACGGACATGTTTAATTATTAGAAAGTCTTATGGAATTTAAGAGTTGTTCAAACTAGGTCTAAAGTCCATAAACCCTAGCATACTTGTCTACATCCCCAAAAAGCTCATCAAACCTAAATTACATCATTACGACCCATCAGGCCCAAGTCTCATCATATGGCCAAATAGGCCCAGAACAAATTTAGATCATGTATCATGCATGTCTAATTCAATTCGTATAACCAACCAAACCATTTCATCAAACTTAGTCTCAGGGCCTACCGGGCCCATTTAGCCACTTTCGGCTTTTCAGCTTTTCGACATTGTCGATATCATGTGTGTAGTGTTTGTACACACCTAGTAACCATGCGTGCTGCAAACCCCTTAGTCACGAACCTACAATCGACATCACCTAACGATTAATCATAACTTAATATACACTTATCAGAAATCGAAACCTCACCGTAACCTTATCGTGCACCTCACGTTATAGTAGCCCTTCCTTCGTTACTATTGGCGATTATCCTCTAGGTCTACACCCAAACGCCCACCAAGGTATATTAACTCTCCTTATAGAATGCTCTATATATTGCTAGCTTCTCACCTTCCTTCTTTGTATCTTTCCGATGTGGGATCCTTCCGCTAGCAGAGTTTAAATCCAACTCAAATTCTTGCCGCCCATCTTAGCAAAATAAATACTCCCTTGCTTCTCATGAGATTCGAACCCAGGCTCCCCTATAACATAATCACGCTGCTAGCCACTTTACCAACTAGCTCCTTATTTCTAAAATCATGCACAATTAAATATAAGTCCTATGGCCAAATTCAAAAATCCATTTAAAAAGAAAACCAAAATGCAAGAGCCAAGACTTGAACCTTGGACCTCCTTCCTTCCTTTTGGTGTCACCCCCGTTGCCTCTTATGTGGCGTCACTTTGCCACTACACCACACTCTCCACTTGTGTCATTTTTCTCCACATTTTATTCTTAAAGCCTACCTACTAACTCCCAGGGTTTTATTCACCTAAAACCAAAATTTCCCTAAAGCCAAAGTTTGATCTCGGGACTTCATAGAAGTGCCCTAACCTTCCAAAATCACTCACCTACTATATCCAACTTGCATTAAAGCCGTTCTCTTATTCCCAAAAATTTTAAACGCTCTTATATCTAAAGCCCAATGGGCCCAATCCTACTAGGACCAACTTTGGGATGTTACAATTTTGTCTTTTCTTCTCCCAATTAAATTTTGTTCTTAGTTTCCCACTTAAATTCTAATTAAGCTAGAGTTGTTGTAGTCATGTATGCTACGAATTTTAGCCTATAAATAGGTCTTAGTTACTCTAGGTTTTACAAAACAAAAATATTTGGATTGAGAGAATTTTGTTTTTTGTTTCAAAAGGTTGTTCTTGTGGGGCTTCGAGTTTTTCTTTTAATTCTATCCATCTTTTGTACTCTCCTTTATTATAGTGAAATCTCATTTTCCCATGGTTTTTATCCTCTTTTTGAGGAATTTTTTCATGTAAAAATTGTGTGTTTGATATTTTTCGATTCTTATTTTCTTTACTTTGTTCTTTTTTAATCGGGTTTATCCCTTACAAACCAAAATTAGAGCTCATTCAATTTCTGTAATCAACCCAATCAGAGATGACAGTGTCAAGGTTCGATATTCAGAAATTTGACAGAATTACAAATTTTAGTTTGTGGTAAGTTCAAATTACAACAATATTAGTTCAGAATGATATGAAAAATGTCATTACAAAGAAGAAGCCCGCAGATATGGATCAGTCAGGATTGGAAGAGCTTGATGAAAAGGCTCTATCCGCTATTCAATTATGCCTCACGAATAATATGTTTCAGAAGGTTCTGATGGAGAAAACAACGTTTGCGTTATGGAGGAAACTGGAAGCCTTATATATGAAAAATTCTCTAGCCAACAGGTTAGTATTAAAAAAACATCTCTACACGTTCAGAATGGCCAAAGGTGAGTCCATTAGAACTTATATTAGGGAGTTTGTTATCGTTCTTAATGACTTAAAGAATCTCAAAGTAGAAATTAGAGATGAGGATCAAGCTATGTTGTTGTTATGCTCTTTTCCCTCTTCTTATAAAACTTTCAGGGAAACTTTGATTTATGAGAGAGATCATCTCTCATTTAAGGATATGAAGGGGAATCTTTCAAGCAATGATAAACCTGCCAACGAGTTAGGCCCAAACAACAAATCAAACGGGCAAGTCTCAGTTCTAGTTGTAAGATACAAATGTCAAACCAAAAAATAGATCGAAACATGTCTAAAACAAGGTCCAAATCCATAAATTGTGACAAATATTGTAATAGCCCATTTTTAGTCAAATCAAAATAGTGTTTTTGGGACCACAAATTTGAAGTCAAAATATTTGTTTTATTATTATTTTAATTCCTACAGCATGATAATAACATTGTGTGAAAGTTTCGTTAAGAAATTTTATCATTTGAATGCTTAATTCGATAAAAAGGACTAAATTGCATAAAATGTAAAACTTGTATTCTACTAGTTAAAGTATCTAATGGCTATAGAACCTTAAGGCAAGAGTCCTTAAGTGGTAATTAGACCATTTCAATTATGAATGGACATTTATGGGCATAAAATTAATGTTTTAAATGGTTTTGTAATAAGGTTAATTTAGTAATTTGTATATTAATGATAATTAAAATAAGTAAAACAAATTATCATCATCATATTCCTTCTTCAACCGATTTCACAAAGAAGAAATTTGTGAAGGACATGTAAAATCTTATGGTTGAAAATATGAAAGGTTTGTTAGTTAATATGAGTTACATGTTAATATGTTCAAATTGTTGAATTGTGCATTTATGATTAGTTTGAGTTTATTTCGTATGAGCTTACTAAGATATAAAGATTATTTTGTTTTATTTTATTGTGTTTTATAGTGACTTCAAAGCTCTCGAATTTGGGGATCGTCAGAGATTACGTCATACTATCCTATTATCACTTTGGTACTTTTGAGTTTATGTTTTGATTATATGGCATGCATAGGATTATGGTTACTTTGGTTATGATTTGATAATGATTTTGGTCATTTTGAAATGGCTTGTAAATGTTAAATGTTTTGGTATTGTATATAGCCATGAAAGTTGGATTAACTTAGTTAGTTAGATTGTGTATATATTTGTGCATATAGTTCTTATTATGTGCTTGGTTGATGGTTGCTTGTTGCTTGATGGTAATAGGTATTATGAGAATCAAATGGTTGAGGTGTGTATATTGGTATACTTGTGAGATTAGGCTAAATAATGCATGTTTGAGTTTGGTCATTTTTTATGTTTGAGTAAGTGAAATTTGGTATGAATTGGATGGCATATTGGGATATTGTATGTCTTGTATATTGTTGGAATTGAAATGGTATAAAGAATGCTTGGTTGGGGTTGATTTAATGCCTATTTATACCTTGGTTAAGTGCCACTTGGTTTGGTATGCCACAATTTTTGGTGGCAAAATGGCTTGGTAAATAGTCTATTTTTGTCCACACGGCCAGAGACACAGGCGTGTGTCTCAGTCGTGTGTAATACACGGTCATGTACATGGCTATGTGTCCCTTGGTGTTGAAATAGAAACCAAGTCAGTATGCTATACACGGCCTTACACATGGGCATGTAACTTGGCCGTGTGGCATAAGTCAGTATACCCTACAAGTTTGGCACGGCCTAGCATACAGCCTGGGACACGGGCTAGCCACACGGGCGTGTGTGTTGGCCGTGTGACCGAAGTAAAAGAGTTACACTAGGTCAGACACGGGCTGGGACACGACCATGTCTTCCATTTTGAATGTCCATACTACTTGTGAAACAGGCGTGTCTTTGTCACACGGACGGGCCACAAGGGCGTGTGTCCCATATTTTTGAGAAAAATTTTTAAGTGTTCTAAGAGTTTCCAAAGTTATCGATTTAGTTTCGAACCACTTCTAATGCATGTTTAGGACCTCGTAGGCTCATATTAGGGATAACATGATTGGTTGTGATTGAATTGTATTTGAATTGATTAAATATATGAGATATGTATGTTTTAATGTGTGATAAGTTTGGTAGTACTCCGTAACCCTATTCTGGCATCGAGTACGGGTAAGGGGTGTTACATTTATTGGTATCAGAGCTACAACTTAGTTGATTCTCATACTAATGTAGTGTGTGTGAGAGTCTAGCTATTCATGCCATATATAACCTGTGATAGTGTGATGACTCTTGAAAATTTAAACTATGTTTTCATATAATAAAAGGATCCCAATCGAGCTGTAGCTGATGATGTTGAGAGTACTGCGCCTACTCCTGCTCAAGGGACAGTGCCGTCTAAATCTAGACATGTATCGAGTAGTCACAGAGGAGGGGCTAAAGAAGCCTTTTTCCAAATGATGAGTGAGTGGTTCACGAAGTTTGTTCGAACAAATCCAGTTGCTCAACAACCACCATCCCACCTAATCGTCAATCGATTCCCGTAGTTCCTCAAGGTGTGGAACTTCTATTATTAATTAACCCACCAGTTGATAAAATCTAAAAATATGGGGCTGAAGAGTTCAAAGCTACTATTGATGATGATCCCGAGAGAGTTGAATTTTGTCTTGAAAACACTATTCAAGTATTTGATGAACTTTCGTGCACGCCAATTGAGTGTTTAAAATGTGCCATTTCATTATTGAGGGACACTGTGTATCAACGGTGGAATACTTTAGTATCAGTGGTACCGAGGGAAAGAGTTACCTGGGAATTCTTTCAGACTGAGTTCTAAAAGAAATACATAAATCAGAGGCTTTTCGATCAAAAGCATAAAGAGTTTCTAGAATTGAAACAGGGCCGTATGACTGTGACTGAGTATAAAATAAAATTTGTAAGATTAAGTAAGTATGCTCGGGAGTATGTTTCTACTGAAGAAATCATGTGTAAACAGTTCGTGGATGGATTGAACAAGGATATTAAACTTCTAGTCGGAATTCTAGAGTTGAAAAAATTTATTTTCCCGGTTGATAGAGTTTGCAAAGCCGAGGAGCTTAGCAAAGAAAAGAGAAAAGTAGATTTAGAGGCTAGAGATTCAGGAAAAAGACCAATGAATAAGCCATATCAATCTTCATCAAAGAAATTCAGAGATTCGTACCCTCGTCCAAATGCCTCAATCGGGTATTCGAACAGAGATTGTGGAAAACAATATTCAAATCCTAAAGCTCAAGCTACATCATATCAAGTGTTGGTAGTGTGAGAAATTATAGATTTAAATGTTAATGATGCGAACCACGACATCCTGATGAATGTAGAATGAATGACCGGGCTTGCTTCAATTGTGGTTCGTAAGATCATTTCGTGCGGGATTGCCCTGAATTAGCTGAGAAAGACAAATTTCAGAATGCAAGACCGAGTAACACAGCCACTAGAGGAAGGCCACTGAGAAATGCGAGAAATGTGACCAGTAGTAAAGGGGCGACAAAATATTCGACTATGAGATCTGAAGCGAGAGCACTTGCTAGAGCTTACACTATTCATGCACGCAAAGATACGTCGTCACCTGATGTTATCACTAGTACATTTTCTCTTTACGACATTAATGTTATTGCATTGATTGATCCTGGATCGACTCATTCGTATGTGTGTGAAAATTTAGTATCTAGTAAGGATTTGCATGTTGAGTCTACTGAGTTTGTGATTAAAGTATCGAACCCCTTAGGCAAGTATATTCTAGTTGATAAAGTTAGCAAGAACAGTCCTTTAATGACTCGAGGTTACTATTTTTTGGCTGATTTAATGCTACTACCTTTTGATGAATTTGATATAATTCTAGGTATGAATTGGTTGACGCTACATGATGCCACTATGAATTGTAGACGAAAGACAATTGAATTGAAATGTCAGAATAGTGAAATCATTCGAATAGAATCAAATGAATCGAGTGAATTACCTCTTGTGATTTCGTCTATGTTAGCTCAGAAATGTATGAGAAAAGGTTGCGAAGCTTATCTTGCTTATGTTTTAGATACAAAAATGTTTGAATTGAAGATTGAATCTGTGCCAATTTTCTGTGAGTATTCGAATGAATTTCTGAAAGATTTGCCTGGGTTACCACCGATAAGATAGGTTGAATTTGCTATTGAATTAGTACCAGGAACTTCATTGATATCGATAGCTCCGTACAAAATGGCTCTGACAGAACTGAGAGAGTTGAAACCTCAATTGCAAGAATTAACAGATAGAGGTTTTGCACTACCTAGTTTTTCACCTTGGGGTGCTCCATTGTTGTTTGTAAAGAAGAAAGACAGAGCAATGAGAATGTGTATTGATTATCGTTAGCTCAATAAGGTTAGGATAAAGAACAAGTATCCGTTATCGAGAATAGATGATTTGTTTGATCAGTTAAAAGGGGCAATAGTGTTTTCAAAGATTGATTTGAGATCTGGCTACTATCAATTACGAGTGAAAGATTCAGATGTACCGAAAACTGCGTTCAGAACGAGGTACGAACATTATGAATTTCTTGTTATGCCTTTTGAATTAACTAATGCTTCAACAGTTTTTATGGATTTGATGAATCAGATTTTAAGACCGTATTTAGACAGATTCGTTATTGTATTCATTGACAACATTCTGATCTATTCACGAGATGAGTTTAATCATGTCGAACATTTGAGGATTGTGCTACAAACCTTGAGAGATAAGCAACTGTTTGCTAAATTCAGTAAATGTGAGTTTTGGCTCAAGAAAGTCAGATTTTTGGGGCACATTGTTTCAGTGGAAGGTATAAGAGTTGATCTGAGCAAGATTTCAGCTGTTGTTGATTGAAAACCACCTAGAAATGTATCTAAAGTTTGAAGCTTTCTAGGGTTAGCTGGTTACTATCGACGTTTTGTAAAAGGATTTTCGATGATTCCTACACTGTTGACTAGATTATTACAAAAAGATGTAAAATTTGAATGGTCCGAGAAATGTCAATAGAGTTTTAATTAGTTAAAAGCATTGTTAATCGAGGTACCAGTATTAGTTAAGCCTGAGTCGGGTAAAGAGTTTTTAATTTATAGCAATGCGTTATTGAATGGTTGGGTTGCATTTTGATGCAAGAAGAAAAAGTTGTAGCTTATGCCTCCAGACAGTTGAAGCCACATGGAATGAATTATCCTATGCATGATTTAGAATTGGACGTTATTGTTTTTACATTAAAAATTTGGCGACATCATTTGTACGGTGAAAAGTGTCACATCTTTAATGATCATAAGAGCTTGAAATATATAATGACTCAAAAATATTTTAATTTGCGACAACGAAGATGGCTTGAGCTATTGAAAGATTATGAGTTAGTAATTGATTATCATCCGTGGAAAGCAAATGTAGTCGCAGATGCTTTGAGTAGAAAATTTCTGTTTGCTTTGAGAGCGATGAATACGGGACTGACTTTGTCTAATGATTGTTCGATATTAGCCGAATTAGAAGCTAAACCAGTTTTTCTTCAACAAATTTGTGAAGCTCAGAAGTTCAACAATGAGTTACAAGCTAAAAAGTGCAATGTGAGTCGACTAGTGATTTGAAATATCAGATCGGATCCGATGATTGTTTAATGTTCCAAGGTAGAATTTACGTACCAAAGAATTTCGAGCTCATTCAAAAACTTTTCCGCAAAATGCATAGTGGTTGTTTATCTGTTCATCTTGGGAGTACCAAAATGTATAATGACTTGAAACAATTGTATTGGTGGTCAGGTATGAAACGAGACATTTCTAAGTTTGTATCAAAATGTTTAGTTTGTCAACAAATTAAAGCTGAACATCAAGTGCCTTGGGATTACTACAGCCTGTGATGATACCAAAGAAAGATGCTATTTGGGTTGTCGTTGATCGACTGATAAGATTAGCACATTTTATTCCGGTACGTACAGATTATTCACTTGATAAATTAGCTGAATTGTACATTTCTGAGATCGTTAGATTGCATAGGGCGCCAGTTTTAATTATTTCAGATAGAGATCCGAGGTTTACATTGCGATTTTGAAAGAAATTGAAAGAAGCTCTGAGTACGAAGTTGAATTTTAGTACAATATTTCATTTGCAAACTGATGGTTAGTCTGAGAGAGTAATGCAATTCTTTAAGATATGCTTCATTGTTGTGTTTTAGAGATTGAAGGTAATTGGTAGAAATATATGCCGTTAGTTGAATTCGCATAAAAGAATAGTTTTCAATCAAGTATAACGATGGCATCGTATGAAGCTTTGTATGGTCGCAAATGCCGAACTCTATTATATTAGACTGGGCTAAGTGAGAAAAAGATTCATGGGGTTGATTTGATCCGAGAGACTGAAGATAAAGTGACGATAATTCGTGACAGTTTGAAAGTAGCTTCATATCGACAGAAATCGTACGCAGATTTAAAATGAAAAGACATTGAATTTTAGATTGGTGATAAAGTATTTTTGAAAGTATAGCAATGGAAGAAAATCCTTCTATTTGGTCGTAAAGGTAAATTAAGTCCGCGATTTATCAAGCAGTATGAGATAATCGAAAGAATAGGGCCAGTGGCATATCGGCTAGCTTTACCATCAGAATTAGAAAAGATTCACAATGTGTTTCATGTGTCGATGTTGCGCCGATATAGATTAGATTCATCATATGTAATTTCTCTTGCAGATATTGAGATTTAACCTGATATGACCTACAATGAAGAACCGATCAGAATTTTAGCTCGAAAGGTTAAACAGTTGAGAAATAAAAGCACAGCTTTAGTAAAAGTTTTGTGGCAATGTCTAATATTCGGGATTTAGGGGTTATACGTTTTAACTCAAATGTATGTAGTAGTGTGCTTGTGTGCTGTGTGTATTTGTTTTGGGGGCTTTGGGAACCTTGGGGTGTAGGTAGAAGCCTTAGGAAAATATTTGACTTTAAACCTTTAAAGGAGAGCTAAAGGAGCTAGACCTTAAGAAAATTTTTGTGTGGGTTATGACACAAGAATCCAGTTGGTAAAGTGGCTAGGAGGCACCACTTAGGGCACTTGTGGTTGACACATCAGGGAGTGAGAAGGGCCTTGGTTTGAGCAGCAAGGGAAGCATTTTGGGGTGGCCTTTTTACGTCAAGGGGGAGTGAAGAGTTGGAGTTGCCGTGGACACTTCATGGATGAAGTGTAGATTGGATCAAACAGCTCAAATTTTAGCTAAGTAGGAGGAAAAGAGGGGATTTGGATGAGAGAAGAAGAGTTGGCCGAATGGAGGGGTCTTGGGATGGTAGTTTCGGTCATGTAGGGGAGAGTAGGTGCCAAAATTCATTTGGCATTTTCAAGTTTTTTTTCCTTCTCTTCTCTTTTGTTAAGGTCGAGCCCTTCTCTTTCTCACCAAAGCCGAAACCACCCAAATCCCAACCCTTTCTCTTCTTCTTTGTACCAATTCATCCATTCTCAAGAGACAAAAGCACTTCTTGACCATAGCCGAAAGTCCCATTTCATCTTCACCTCTTGAAACTGATTTATTCACTAACGGCAAAAGCTGAATCATATCATCATCTCACCTATCCCTTTCTCTATTAATTCTTTAAAGCTGAATAACCTGCTATTGTGGCCAAATCTTCCTGTATTTCCATGCAAAGGTGTTGTCGATCTTACTGTGCAAGCTATTCAATCGATTTCGATATTGGGGTAAGGGATCTCTTTTGGTCTAAAATCTCTCTTTATTATTTTGGTTTGCCAAAATCGGAGGCTTAATCCTGTATCTTTGTGTATGGCTGAATCTAAGCAAGGCTTTGGATTCATAACTCTTCTTGGAAACCAAGGTTAGGAGATATCTCAAAACTTTCAGGATTTGACCGAGCAAGGTAAGGAGAATACTATTCGGCCAAAGGCCATATTTTTTAGTGGTAGCCGATTCTAACTGTGGTGTTATAGGAAGGGTTCGATAAAGGCAAAGGAGGAGTCTTCGGGGTTTGGATCTATTTCGGTAAGGATGTTCAGTTAAGTTATAGACATGTTTCTGTTTAGATTCTTACGTATCAGTTTAATCAGGTTTCTGATTAAGTGACATTCGATGGATGTGAATACCAGTGGAGGAGAGAAAGGGTAGTTCCTACCCTAGATTCAAGAAACGCTTCGGTTTCAAGATGATGCGTGATTGGCCACCGGGTTGTGGGCCAACATCGAAGGGATAAGCAAATCGCTGTGATCCCTGCAAGCGAAAGTGTTAGTATCGAAAGTGTGGTTCGCAGTATTATCAGGTGTGTAACCCCACACATTTTCCCTATAGATTAATAGTATTAAATATGTGTTAACAAGATTACGATTAATCATGACTAAGGGTACCATTCGTTGGTACAGTTCGTTTAGGTACGTTATATCTAACCCTTGTTTATAGTGGTTACAATCATTGATATGAAAGCATGTGTGTTTCCGGTATGGGCTTGGGATAAGCATATAGCATGATACCTATAATACTAGGTATGTTGCATGGGCACGAGGGCTATAATGAAAAGGGGAAGTGTTCAGGTGGTTTTACCACATTATTCGGTGACTCATGTCACAATATTATGATTCGGTAACGTTGTCACATTATCCAGTGGCTATGCCATGTATTAAGGGCGATGAGCTGATTGGCTATGACGCCTTCGAGGGTGTACAGCGGATGGAGGGTCGATTTAGTAATCCCCATGATGTGATTGGCAGGTACGGGTGGTGTGTAGAGGTTGGATATCTAGGTGGGTTCGAGTTGCATATTGTTTTATATACATTTGATTTAATATGCTATGACATGGGCCTATGGCCAAATATGATTTCGAATGGGCTTTGCCCAAAACGTTGTAAGTAAGGCTATAATCGATTGGGTCTTGGTGGTTGGTGGTTACACATTGAGTATATTGACTCACCCTTCATGGGCTAACATTTTACAGGTGATACATAGAGAAATGGACCGGGTCGGCAGGGACTATGTGGTGGCCATGCTCAGCAAAATTTTGGGTTTTCGAATAGCGAAACTCTTTTCATTTTTCTTTAGTACGTTTTCTTTTGAGATTTATTTTGGTTTTTAAGATGTAATAAGGCCATTACTTAACTGCTTAATCTTGCATGTTAAATTTTAATTCCATATGATAAACAATAAACAAGTAATTAAATATTTTTCTTAAAGAAACTTCAAATGTTTTATCACCTACTCAACTTACGTTTTCAACCTAATGAGTTCTAGAATCCGGCAAATCTTTTAATTTTTGAAATATAAAGGAAGCATTTTACTGAAATACAAACTTGAACGGTATCTTGGTTTTTAACTTGATGAAAATACAAACTTGTTTTTATTAAATCGTCATATTTTATAAGAAGATGAAACGAGATAAAGCTAAGTTTTTCTTAAGGAACATGTCAGATCCGATCGGGGCTTGTGGGCCTAGTTTGGGGTGTTTCAATTTGGTATCAAAGCCCGGTTCAAAACTCAGCTTTGAGGGCTTTTGGGCCCAAAATGTTTTTTGAAAGTGAGCTTTACTAAAAGATGATCAGGTTTTCTGGCATGGCACCTGTGTCTCCGGCCCAAAGTCCACCAGGTAAGTACCCCTAATCATTGTGTGATTTGTATGTGGGTATTACGGGATCGTAGATTAGTATATTAGGAGCTATTGAACCCTAGGGTTAGCTTACTCCAACACAAAATTACATAAAATTTAAAGACCAATCAAACAAACCTGTGAGTAAGTTGTCGAGTTAAGGGTGTGGCAACAGTTGTGCGCATGTCTAGGAATGGATTCAGGGGGAGCTTGGTATTTAAGCAGTCCTAGTGACTCACCTCCTCTTCGCTCGAATCCTACCTGGTGCGTAGTGATGGTTAACCCTAACCAAGAGGACTTATTCACAGGCTAAATTCAATAATTAAAACCCGAAAGGGACTAGCTACACTGTTTTATAAAAACCCTAGTTTTGGAATCACCGAATTACCCCTTGATTTGTAAAAACTATTTTAGATTTTGAAAAAAAATTTTGAAATATCCTCGATTTACAAAATTACCAGAATACCCTTAGTTTGTAAAACTACTAAAATACCCCCAATTTATGAAATTACCATACTACCCCCAATTTCTTTTACCAAAATGTCCTTATTTTGCAAAAATACCAAAACCCCTATTTTGTAAAATTACAAGATACCCTGATTTGGAAAATTACCAAAATACCCCTATAAGACAAATTACGAAAATACCCCTGGGTTGGAACGGATGAAAATGTTCATAGTGGTGAACGTGTGTAGTGGATACTATTAATGAATGAATGTGATTCTCTGAATTAGGGTAGAAGACTAGAAACGAAAACCTTGTAATGATCGAAAGAACTACTACTAAACTTCTTTACATAAAACTTGTCCGTGGGTAATCAGTGGAATAGAAGCTAATGCATAAAATTTCTTAAAGCAGATTAAATTGCGATCATAGACATGAGTTCTAGGGGACGTGGTCATAATGTGCGTGGGCGTGGTAGAGGCAAAATGACCGTATTGGAACCAGTTAGGTCTGGTCAAGGGTCCGAGAATGAGATGCCACCACCACCAGCTGCTGGTGTTGAGTATCAGGATCAAACGGGGGATGATGTAGTATCGTAGGCGATCCTGCGAGTTCTTGAGAGGGTGGCTAGAGCAGGTGGAGGTATAGGAGCTCGAAAATCTATATCTGAGCGACTCCGAGCCAATAGAGCTGAGGTATTTCGAGGTGTATCTGGTGTGTCGCCCAATACGGCTGAGTATTGGTTGGAGGCGACGGAGCGAATCATGGATGATTTGGATCTGACTATTGAGGAGAAATTGAAAGGGGTGGTGTCGCTTCTCCGGGATGATTCATACCAGTGGTGGCTCACGATTCGAGATAGTGCTACAGCGGATGATCTCACTTGGGAGTATTTCAAGGCGTATCAGAAGAAGTATATTGGGTCTAGTTATATTGATGCGTAGAGGAAGGCATTTCTAAGGTTGTTCAGGGGAGTAAGTCCGTAGTGGAGTACGAGGCAGAATTCTTAAGATTGAGCTGGTATGCTCGAGGTATCGTGGCTGCGGAGTATGAACGGTGTGTCAGGTTCGAGGATGGAGTGAGGGATGATCTTAGATTGCTGATTGCTCCACAGTAGGAGCGGAGTTTGCCATGTTGGTAGAAAAGGCTAAGGTAGCCGAAGGGGTCAAGGGATCTGTGAGACAGAATTTGGATAAGAATAGACAAAAGAGAGGTTTTGGATCATCGGGGTCATTCGAGAGTCTCCAAAAGAGACCTAGAGTTGATGGGCCGCGAGATCGGCAGGTTGTTATGGGAGGTCAGTATCGTTTTTGTGCTCAATGTGGAAGGATGCACCCGGCGAGTGTTGGAAGAAGACAGGGGGATGTTTTAAGTGTGGGTCCAAAGATCACATGACTAGGGGTATCTGTGGAAGCAGACGGTGAGCCGACCAAAGAAGTCGTGGTTTTAATCAGACTAGAAGAGGTGGGCAGCAGCCACTGAGGGGTCATGGTCCGATTGGCAGAGGTAATAGTTCTAGTAGAGGTCGCAGGACATCGGGCAGAGGTGTTGGTAACACGGAGGTGAGACAGTCGGGTCTAGTGTATGCAGTTCATCGGAGGGAGGATGGTGACGCACCGGATGTCATAACCGGTACGTTCCTTATAGCTGACAAGCCTTTCTTTACTTTAATTGATGTTGGCTCGACCCACTCATATGTTGCATGTAGAGTAGCTGAAACACTAGGTGTAGCATCTGAACTGTCTGTTAGGGAGATGACTGTAGTGAGCCTGTTAGGTAAAACGATAGTGGTGAATAGGATATTCTGGAGTGTGCCTCTAGAGATTTAGAGAGTGGTATTTCCTGCCAACTTGATGGAACTAATTGGCTAGTGGAACATCGTGCTAAATTGGATTGCGCAGCTAAGCGAATGGAGTTGAGGACTCCGAAGGATGAGGAGATAATTATGATAGGAGAAATAAGAAACTATTTGTCTAACATAGTCTCCACGTTAAAGGCTGATAAGATGGTGCAAAAAGGGTGTAAGGCATTTCTGGCCCTCATTAGTGCTCTGGATGCAAAAGAGGAGGGGGTTAGTGGAGTTAGAACAGTAAGAGAATTCATGGATGTCTTTCCGGAGGAGCTACCTAGGTTACCCCCGGATAGGGAGGTGGAGCTCAGAATTGATTCTTGTCAGTCTGACTCTGTGTCAATTGCTCCGTATAGGATGGCGCCAAAGGAGTTGGTAGAGCTCAAGGCCCAGATCCAAGAGTTACTCGATCGTGGGTTTATCCGACCTAGTGTGTCTCCATGGGGAGCACCTGTCCTATTCGTGAAAAAGAAGGATGGGACTATGCACATGTGCATAGATTACCGGCAGTTGAATAAGCTAACGATCAAAAATAAGTACCCGTTGCTGAGGATAGACGACTTGTTCGATCAGCTTAAGGGGGCGGTGGTATTTTCAAAAATAGATCTAAGGTCGGGATATCATCAACTTAAGGTGAAGGAAGTAGATATCCATAAGACAGCTTTTCGGACTAGATACGAACATTATGAGTTTTTAGTAATGTCGTTCAAATTGACGAACGCCCCAGCTGCGTTCATGGATATGATGAACCGGGTTTTCCAACCCTACTTGGATCAGTTCGTCATTGTGTTTATAGACAATATTCTGGTATATTCCAAGTCTGAGGAAGAGCATGATGCGTATCTCCGGGTAGTATTGCAGGTGTTAAGGGAGAAGAAGTTATATGCCAAGTTTAGCAAGTGCAAATTTTGGTTGAAGGAAGTTACGTTTTTGGGTCATGTGGTGTCTACAGAAGGGATAAGGGTGGATCCTCGAAAGATTGAGACAATGCTAGATTGGAAACCACCTAAGTCTATGGTAGAGGTTCGTAGTTTCTTGGGGTTAGCAGGCTACTAAAGGAGATTTTTTGAAGGGTTCTCGTCAATAGCAGCACCTTTGACGAAGTTGTTGAGAAAGGAGGTACCTTTTGTGTGGGCTGATAAGCAGTAGGAGAGTTTTGAGAAGCTTAAGAGAGTATTGATAGAGGCTCCAGTTTTGATTCAGCCTGAAGCAGGGAAAGACTTTGTGGTGTATTGTGATGCTTTCCACACAGGATTGGGATGTGTTCTAATACAGGACGGAAGGTGGTCGCTTATGCGTCTTGGCAATTGAGGCCCCATGAGGTTAACTACCGACGCCTGACCTGGAGTTGGCTGCGATAGTATTCGCTCTAAAGGTGTGGAGGGACTATTTGTATGGAGAAAGGTCGATGATCTACACAGACCACAAGAGTCTAAAATATTTGTTAACTTAGAAGGAGCTGAATTTAAGACAGCGAAGATGGGTGGAGTTGTTGAAAGACTACGACTGTTCAATAGAGTATCACCCGGGCAAGGCGAATGTAGTGGCAGATGCCCTAAGTCAGAAGGTGGTGTCGGATCTGAGGGCGATGTTTGCACATCTTATCTTTATGATGATGGAAGTTTGCTAGCAGAGTTACAAGTGAAGCCGACATGGTTAAGTCAGGTGAGAGAAAAATAGTTGGTAGATGGTGAACTAAGTGCTAAGCTGCTGCAAGTGCAGAATGGGGAATTGGAAGACTATGGTGTAAACAGCGATGGAGGGTTGTGTTTTTGGGGCAAGGTCTGTATGCCAAAGGATGAGGAGTTAACGCAGAGAATTCTTCAGGAATCGCATAGTAGCCCTTATGCTATGCATCCTGGAGGAAGTAAGTTATCTGAGGATCTACGGATCGATTTTGGTGGCACAGTGCAGGCGGAAGTTACGAATTTGTGGGAAAGTGCTTAGCGTCAAGTGAGTTAAAGTGAACACCAAGTACCTTCGGGATTGCTTCAACCAATAAAGATTCCGCAGTGGAAGTGGGAGAGAGTCACTATAGACTTCGTTAGTGGACTTCCACTTATGCCTACTAAGAAGGATTCGGTATGGGTGATAGTGGACCGGTTGACAAAGTCTGCACATTTCATACCAGTACGGGTTGACTATTCACTGTAAAGGTTGGCAAAGTTGTATGTGGCAGAAATTGTGAGGCTGCATGGGGTGCCGATGTCGATTATCTCGGATAGGGATCTGAGATTTACATCTCGATTTTGGAGAGCATTGCATCAGGCATTAGGCACCAGGTTAGACTTTAGTATGGCATTTCATCCGCAGTCGGATGGCTAGTCTGAACGGGTAATTCAAGTGTTAGAAGATATGTTGAGGGGTTGCGTGATAGATTTCAGAGGAAGCTGGGAGGAGTTCTTGCCTTTAGCGGAGTTTGCATATAATAACAGCTATCAAGCAAGTATTTGGATGGCACCGTATGAAGCACTGTATGGACGGAAGTGTCGCACTCCTACGTGTTGGATAGAATTGGGGGAACGCCAGGTGTTGGGTTCGGAGATTGTGGCAGAATCAAAGAAAAGGTTAGAGTGATTCGGGCACGGTTGAAGGAAGCGTCTAATAGACAAAAGTAGTATGCAGATCTCAAGCAAAAAGAGATAGAGTTTGCTGTGGGGGATAAGGTTTTTCTGAAAGTTTCACTACGGAAGAAGGTGATGCGATTTGGTCGCAAGGGTAAGCTGAGTCCTAGGTTTATAGGGCCTTATCGGATCTTGAAGCGGGTTGGACCAGTGGCGTATCAGCTGGAGTTGCCTTTGGAATTAAAGTAGATGCATGATGTGTTTCACGTTTCAATGTTACGTCGTTACCGATCGGATCCATCGCATGTGGTACCAGTGGAAGAAGTGGAGTTGAGACCAGATTTGTCCTACGAGGATGACCGATTCAGATCTTGGAACGGGATGTGAAGGTGTTATGGAGAAAATTAGTTCGTCTAGTCAAGGTGTTATGGCGAAACCATGGATCGAAAGAAGCTTCATGGGAGTCGGAGGAAGCAATGCGACAGCAGTACCCTCACTTATTTTAGCCAGGTAATTTTGAGGCAGAAATTATTTTAAGGGGGGTAGAACTATAATATCTGGGATTTAGGGGTCATGCGTTTTAACTCAAATGTATGTAGTAGTGTGCTTGTCTGTTGTGTGTATGTGTTTTGGGGGCTTTGGGAACCTTGGGGTGTAGGTTGAAGCCTTAGGAAAATATTTGACTTTAAACCTTTAAGGGAGAGCTAAGGGAGCTAGATGTTAAGAAAATTTTTGTGTGGGTTATGACACAAGAATCTAGTTGGTAAAGTGGCTAGGAGGCACCACTTAGGGCACTTGTGGTTGACACATCAGGGAGTGAGAAGGGCCTTGGTTCGAGCAACAAGGGAGTATTTTGGGGTGGCCTTTTTGTGTCAAGGGGGAGTGAAGAGTTGGAGTTGCCATGAACACTTCATGGATGAAATTGTAGATTGGGTCAAACAGCTCAAATTTTCGGTTAAGTAGGAGGAAAAGAGGGGATTTGGATGAGAGAAGAAGAGTTGGCCGAATGGAGGGGTCTGGGGATGGTAGTTTCGGTCATGTAGGGGAGAGTAGGTGCCGAAATTCATTTGGCATTTTCAAGTTTTTTTTCCTTCTCTTCTCTTTTGTTAAGGTCGAACCCTTCTCTTTCTCACCAAAGTTGAAACCACCCAAATCCCAACCCTTTCTCTTCTTCTTTGTACCGATTCCTCCATTCTCAAGAGTCAAAGCACTCCTTGACTATAGCCAAAAGTCCCATTTCATCTTCACCTCTCGAAACTGATTTATTCACTAACAGCAAAAGCTGAATCATATCATCATCTCACTGATCCCTTTCTCTATTAATTCTTTAAAGCCGAATAACCTTCTATTGTGGCTAAATCTTCCTGTATTTCCACGCAAAGGTGTTGTCGATCTTACTGTGCAAGCTATTCAATCGATTTCGATATTGGGGTAAGGGATCTCTTTTGGTCTAAAATCTCTCTTTATTATTTTGGTCTGCCAAAATTGGAGGCTTAATCCTGTATCTTTGTGTATGGCCGAATCTAAGCGAGGCTTTGGATTCATAACTCTTCTTGGAAGCCAAGGTTAGGAGATATCTCAAAACTTTCGGGATTTGACCGAGCAAGGTAAGGAGAATGCTATTCACCAAAGGCCATATTTTCTAGTGTTAGCCGATTCTAACTGTGGTGTTATAGGAAGGGTTTGACAAAGGCAAAGGAGGAGTCTTCGGGGTTTGGATCTATTTTGGTAAGGATGTTCAGTTAAGTTATAGATATGTTTCCATTTAGATTCTTACGTATCATTTTAACCGGGTTTCTGATTAAGTGACATTCGATGGATGCGAATACCAGTGGAGGAGAGAAAGGGGTAGTTCCTACCCCTAGATTTAAGAAACGCTCGGTTTCAACAGTGCGTGATTGGCCATGGGTTGTGGGCCAACATCGAAGCAGGATAAGTAAATCATTGTGATCCCTAGCGAAAGTGTTAGTATCGTCAGCGTGGTTCGCAGATTATCGGTGTGTAACCCACACTTTTCTCGATATATTAATAGTATTAAATGTGTTAATAGGATTACGATTAATCATGGCTAAGGGTACCATTTGTTGGTACAGTTCGTTCAGGTACGTTATATCTAACCCTTATTTACAGTGGTTACAATCATTGATATGAAAGCATGTGTGTTTCCGGCATGGGCTTGGGATAAGCATATAGCATGATACCTATAATACTAGGTATGTTGCATGGGCATGAGGGTTATAATGAAAAGGGGAAGTGTTCCGGTGGTTTTACCACATTATTCGGTGACTAATGTCCCAATATTATGATTCGGTAACGTTGTCACATTATCCGGTGGCTATGCCACGTATTAAGGGCGATGAGCAGTTGATTGCAGCGACTGCCTTCGAGGGTGTGTAGCTGATGGAGGGTCAATTTAGTAATCCCCATGGTGTGATTGGCAGGTACGGGTAGTGTATAGAGGTTGGATATCTAGGTGGGTTCGGGTTGCATCATTGTTTTATATACATGTGATTTAATATGCTATGACATGGGCCTATGGCCAAATATGATTCAGATGGGCTTTTCCCAAAAGCGTTGTAAGTAAGGCTATAATCGATTGGGTCTTGGTGGTTGGTCGTTACACATTGAGTCATTGACTCACCTTCGTGGGCTAACATTTAGCGGTGATACATAGAGAAATGGACCGGGTCGGCAGGGACTATGTAGTGGCCATGCTCAGCAAAATTTTGGGTTTTCGAATAATGGAACTCTTTTCTTTTTTCTTTAGTACGTTTTCTTTCGGGATTTATTTTGGTTTTTAAGATGTAATAAGGCCATTACTTAACTGCTTAATCTTGCGTGTTAAATTTTATTTCCATACGATAAACAATAAACAAGTAATTAAATATTTTTCTTAAAGAAACTTCAAATGTTTTATCACCTACTCAACTTACGTTTTCAACCTAATGAGTTCTAGAATCCGGCAAATCTTTTAATTTTTGAAATATAAAGGGAGAGTTTTACTGAAATACAAACTTGAACGGTATCTTGGTTTTCAACTCGATGAAAATACAAACTTGGTTTTATTAAAATCGTCATATTTTATAAGAAGATGAAACGGGATAAAGCTAAGTTTTTCTTAAGGAACATGTCAGATCCGGTCGGGGCTTGTGGGTCGGGTTTGGGGTGTTTCACAATGGCACAGTGTTGAAGAGGCTACGTGGGAACCCAAGGAAGCTATGAAAAATAGTACCCTAACCTATTCACTTTCAGGGACAAAAATCCCTAAGGGGGGAGAGTTATAGTAGCCCGTTTTTAGTCAAATCGAAATAGTGGTTTTGGGACCACATATATGAAGTCAAAATATTTATTTTATTATTATTTTAATGTCTACAGCATGATAATATCATTGTGTGAAAGTTTCCTTAAGAAATTTTATCATTTGAATGCTTAATTCGATAAAAAAGACTAAATCACATAAAATGTAAAACTCGTATTCTATTAGTTAAAGGTATCTAATAGCTATAGAACTTTAAATTAAGAGTCTTCAAGTGGTAATTAGACCATTTCAATTGTGAGTGGACATTTTGAAACACCCCAAACCTGGCCCACGAGCCTTGACCGGATTTGGTATGTTCCTCAAGTAAACTGGTTTCAAAATCTTTGGTTACTTAGGAAAAACTTGTGTGATTTGGAAGAAAGAACGTTTTGGGTTGGGCTTGAGTTGAAAACAAGTTTAATTCATTGTTAAAAATCCTTTACTTTAGGTGACAAAACATTTGGGCTTTGTTTTTAAAAATAGATTTACTTAATCTTTTAATAAAATGAGGTTTGTAAGCTTAACAAATAAAAACAGAATAAAATAATTCTACTAAGGCCTTATTACATCAAATAATTCCCAAATTTAAATTCAAAATACTTAAAATAAAATAGTCCAAATAAAAGAAATCTGAACTTCACATGGCCTCCACTAATCATCTGCCGGCCCGGTCCATCACTGGTCATCACCTGAAAAATGTTCCCACAACGGGGTGATTCAACAGACTCAATGTGTAACAAACACTAAAATTTAATATTTCAAGCATACAATATCATTCATGTTCAAAAAGCATTTAAACAATATGATGCAACCCGAACCCAAACCTATAAGCCATCCGCTACACACCACCCGTACCATCCTGCACACCGTGGGACTACTAAGTCAACCTCCATCTGCTACACACCATCAAGGCGTCATTGCAATGGCGTGCTCATCGTCCATATAATTCGTGGCACAGCCACCAGATAATTGTGTCATGAGACACCACATTCAGATAATGTAACCGAAGTTACCACATTCAGATAATGTGACCGAAGTCACCACATTCAGATAATGTGATCGAAGTCACCACATTCAGATAGTGAGACCGAAGTCATCACATTCACTTCCCCTTTCTCAAATAACCCAAATGCCCCATATTATTCATATCATGCATATCATACTTAAATTCACATTCATGTCACTTTTCACATGTTATGTATAACATATTTCGTAATCCTAGTAGGAGTAGGAAAATGTACCTGAGTACTTTGTACCATAACATGGTACTTTAAACAACATTCTTACTGTTTCATATTAACACATATATCAAGTTTAAGCCATAAACCTATTAAGATTAGTGTGGGGTACACACGGTACCTTAGCCATATTCTTACACTTTCATATTAACACATTTAATTTAAAACATAGCCATGAACATATTAAAACTTAGAGTAGGGTACACACCTGATTCGCTTAACGATTTCACTTGAAATCCCGAATTTCGATCTTAGATCTTTAACTCCCTACATTCGCCCATATTAAATATTTAATGAAAAACTCATTCACCATAAAACCAAATCCTAGTAGGATTTGTGTACTAAAACTTACCTTAATATCGATTTGCTTATTACTCAAATCTCGAAAACTTTGTTATTCTTCTCCTTGTATTCGGCCAAACACTGGATCTCTACATAGGTTAGTTTCGGCTTTTCAACAATTATAAAAGAGATCTATATATCCAAAATAGGCCTTGGTCGAACATACCTATGTGCTTACCTTGTGGATTTTAAATCCCTAAACTCACCGAATAACTAGGGAACACGCGGCTTATGGTGTACCTTCGGTAAAAGAACTTCTCCTTCTTGTAGTTGACTTAAACAAATCTCGAAAAGATGTCTTCAAAGTTTCGGTAACAAGATATTAATGGGGTTAGTCCTAGATTTCGGCAAATCTTAAAAGAAAAAGGATGAAACCGAATGAGATCTTATCCTTACTTGAAGAATTTGCACCTTCACTTCAACTTTCAGAGATTCGGTTATGGCTAGATGATGATCTCAAAACTTTCGGCTTTTGGAGGGATTAGAAAGAAAAGAGAAGGAAGAATAAAGATGGAGGATTCGGCTAGAACACAAGGTATTTCGGCTTGGCAAAAATAAAAGAAGAATAAGACTTGATGAAGAGAATTAAAGAGAGGCTTTCAAAGAATGTAAAATATTGCGAATGGCCTCTCTTTTCCTTTTATAGCTTAAATTACTAACTTAGAATCCCTTACTTGGCCATCACTCTTCTATTTTGATAGCTTTATCTCTTTAATTATCACCTAAAATAAAAGATAATTTAGCAACTATCCTTACTTAAATGAAATTATTAAACTCAAAGTCCCTTACTTGGCCATCACTTCTTCCTTATTTTCCTAATTAAAGAATAATTCCTCATTTATCTCTTGAAAATAATCTAAAATAAATCCATTATTTATCCCCTAATTAGTGAATTTAAAGAGAATGAAACTCCTCTTTGCAAGCCTTGTGCCGTCCACCTCTGTGCTTCTAGAAGCAAAAATAAAACTTTTTTATTTGCTTCCTAAGTGACTCGATCCCGGCCCAAATACACTTGCATGTGGCGCCATTTCAGAGGCCCTAAGTGGCATCTTGAGCCACTTTTTCCAAGCTTTGTTTGTGTGTCAAATTTCATATACTTTTTCTTTTAAGGCCACCTTGCCTTAATTTCCTCTTTAAACTTTAAAACTCGACATTTCTAAGTCATTTCTAAGTTTCAAAAATTTTCGTTTGGCTCTTTAAACTTGACATCTCCTTACATTTCCTAGTTTCCAGAAATGTTCACTTTCCTCTTTTTAACTTAGCATTTCCATACATTTCCTTACATTTCCATACATTTCCTTACATTTCCATATATTTCCATACATTTCCATACATTTCCATACATTTCCTTACATTTCCATACATTTCCTTACATTTCCATACATTTCCTTACATTTCCATATATTTCCATACATTTCCTTACATTTCCATACATTTCCATACATTTGCATACATTTCCTTACATTTCCATACATTTCCTTACATTTCCATACATTTCCATACATTTCCATACATTTCCTTACATTTCCATACATTTCCAAGGTTCTAAAAATGCACACAATGGGATTCGAACCTCTTCCCTCAAAGTACTTCACTTGATGCCATAACCCTTGCACCTTAGGTGGCGTCCCTTGCCACTTTTCCACACTTCTTATTTTTAACTTAAAACCAATAATTGTCCAAAGCTTTCTCTTCCATCCTAGGATTTTAAAAACCCTTAATTCACTTCCAAACACTGCCAAAACCTACTACTCATGAATTATGCACAAACGCATAACCCCTAATGCAGGATGTTACAGTTCTACCCTCCTTAAAAATAATTTAGTCCTCGAAATTACTTACTAACATCGTACAATCCTTCTTACAAGACTATGCTTACGTCAAGACTCGATCTTAATAGAACCATCATACTTTCCAGGCACAATCTCTAAATTCACGTCCTTTAGAACTCATTTCTAACGTCGTGATTTAATCTGATTAAGAAGTTTTATGTATTAAAAAATTTTGTTTCACCGATTAACCGCGAGGAAGTTTTATGAACAGATACTACCTAGACCACGTCCACTAGAACTCATTACTAACGTCGCGATTTAATCTGATTAAAAAGTTTTATGCATTAGTTCTTTGTTCCACTGTTTAACCGCGAAGAAGTTTTATGAAAAGAATTTTAGGAGTGGTTCTTTCGTATTCATACATGCACACAGTCTTTACATTCAAACATCCATCAATCAATTCTGAACTCTCGTTCATTCAGAGAAATGTTGTAGTTTTCATTGTTGTTGTTTGTTTGTTTTTTTTTCACTACCCAGGGGTATTTTTTAATTTTCCCTATAGGGGTATTTTCGTAATTTGTCAAAATAAAGTTCCTTAGTGATTTTGTCAATAAGGGTATTTTGGTAATTTTTTGAAATCCTGGGGGTATTTCAAAAATTTTAAAATTACAGGGGTATTTCGCTAATAAACCAGGGTAAATTTATAAATCTTAATAAATCAAGGGTATTTCAAAATTTGCAAAACTTGAGGTTCTTTTGAGATTTTTTTTCCAAATTGGTCTTTGTTGCAAAAATTTTAAAAATCGTGGTCGCTCGTAATTTTGTAACTTGGGGGTATTTCGGTAATTTGTAGGGTAGGGGTAATTTCATAATTTTTCTAAAATCAGGGTATTTTGTCATTTTGCAAATTAGGGTTTTTGAACATTTTATAAAGTAATGAAATTTTGATAAGAGTTGTGGGTATTTTGAAAATTTCATAAACTAAGGCATTTTGTAATTTTACCCCTAGGGTATTTTAGTAAATTTGTAAATCAAAATATTTCAGGAAAATTTATAAAATAATCTTTTCAAATCAAGAGGGTAATTTAGAAATTTTAAAACTAGGGTTTCCATAAAAATACGGCTAGTCCCTTTCGGGTTTTAGTTAGGGGTTTAGCCCGTGTATAAGTCCTCTTGGTTAGGGTGAACCGAGGCTACGCACCAGGTAAGATTCGAGTGGAGAGGAGGTGAGTCACTAGGACTGCTTAAATACCAAGCTCCCACCGAAACCAATCCTAGACATGCACACCATGGTTACCACACCTTAACTCAGCGACTTAACCACAAGTTTGTTTAGTTAGGCATTTAAGTCTTATGTTTTTATTGGGGTATACTAGTTCTAGGGTTAAACAGATCCTAGTTCACTAATCTACATTGCCATAAAAGCCCATACATTTCACATATTCAAATCACTTCAGAAGTCAGAAGTACTTACCTGGTGGACTACGGGTCGGAGACTTAGTGGGCCATGCCAGAAAAACCTAAAAATTTTTCTGAAAATTCCTTTTGGGCTTACCTTGAAAAACGTTTTAGGCCTTAAACCCAAGGCTGAGAGTTTAAAACTGGGCTCTGATACCAAATTGAAACACCCCAAACCCAGCCCACAAGCCTTGACCGGATCTGGTATGTTCCTCAAGTAAACTGGTTTCAAATTCTTTTGTTACTTAGGAAAAACTTGTGTGATTTGGAAGAAAGAACATTTTGGGTTGGGCTTGAGTTGAAAACAAGTTTAATTCATTGTTAAAAATCATTTACTTTAGGTGACAAAACATTTGGGCTTTGTTTTAAAAATAGATTTACTTAATCTTTTAGTAAAATGAGGTTTGTAAGCTTAACAAATAAAAAATGTAATAAAATAATTCTACTAAGGCCTTATTACATCAAATATTTCCCAAATTTAAATTCAAAATACTTAAAATAAAATAGTCCAAATAAAAGAAATTTGAACTTCACATGGCCTCCAATAATCATCTGCCGGCCCGGTCCATCACTGGTCGTCACCTGAAAAATGTTCCCACAACGGGGTGATTCAACAGACTCAATGTGTAACCAACACTAAAATTTAATATTTCAGGCATACAATATCATTCATGTTCAAAAAGCATTTAAACAATATGATGCAACCCGAACCCAAACCTATAAGCCATCCGCTACACACCACCCGTACCATCCTGCACACCATGGGGACTACTAAGTCAACCCTCCATCCGCTACACACCATCGAAGGCAATCACTGTAGTCGACATGCTCATCACCCATATAATTCGTGGCATAGCCACCAGATAATTGTTTCATGAGACACCACATTCAGATAATGTAACCGAAGTTACCACATTCAGAAAATGTGACCGAAGTCGCCATATTCAGATAATGTGACTGAAGTCACCACATTCAGATAGTGAGACCGAAGTCATCACATTCACTTCCCTTTCTCAAATAACTTGAATGCCCCATATTATTCATATCATGCATATCATACTTAAATTCACATTCATGTCACTTTTCACATGTTATGTATAACATATTTCATAATCCTAGTAGGAGTAGGAAAACGTACCTGAGTACTTTGTACCATAACATGGTACTTTAAACCACATTCTTACACTTTCATATTAACACATATATCAAGTTTAAGCCATAAATCTATTAAGATTAGTGTGGGTACACACGGTACCTTAGCCATATTCTTACACTTTCATATTAACACATTTAATTTAAAACATAGCCATGAACATATTAAAACTTAGAGTAGGGTACACACTGATTAAACTTAACGATTTCACTTGAAATCCCAGTTACGATCTTAGATCTTTAACTCCCTACATTCGCCCATATTAAATATTTAATGAAAAACTCATTCACCATAAAACCAAATCCTAGTAGGATTTGTGTACTAAAACTTACCTTAATATCGATTTGCTTATTACTCAAATCCCAAAACTTTGTTATTCTTCTCCTTGTATTCTACCAAACATTGGATCTCTACATAGGTTAGTTTCGCTTTTAAACAATTATGAAATAGATCTGGATATCCAAAATAGGCCTTGGCGAACATACCTATGTGCTTACCTTATGGATTTTAAATCCGAAATTCACCGAATAACTAGGAACACGACCTATGGTGTACCTTGGAAAAGAACTTCTCCTTCTTGTAGTTGACTTAAACAAATCTCGAAAAGATCTCTTCAAAGTTTCGCAACAAGATATTAATGGGTTAGTCCTAGATTTTGGCAAATCTTAAAAGAAAAGGATGAAACCGAATGAGATCTTATCCTTACTTGAAGAAATCGATTGCACCTTCACTTCAACCTTGAGGATTCGGTTATGGCTAGATGATGATCTCACAACTTTTGGCTTTTGAAGGATTAGAAAGAAAAGAGAAGGAAGAATAAAGATGGAGGATTTGGCTAGAACACAAGGTATTTGACTTGGCAAAAATAAAGAAGAAGAAGATTTGGTGAAGAGAATTTGGCAGAGGCTTTCAAAGAACTGAAAATAATGCAGAATGGCCTCTCTTTTCCTTTTATAGCCGAAATTACTAACTTAGAATCCCTTACTTGGCCATCACTCTTCTATTTTGATAGCTTTATCTCTTTAATTATCACCTAAAATAAAAGATAATTCAAAGAACTATCCTTACTTAGCGAAATTATTAAACTCAAAGTCCCTTACTTGGCCATCACTTCTCCTTATTTTCCTAATTAAAGAATAATTCCTCATTTATCTCTTGAAAATAATCTAAAATAAATCCATTATTTATCCCCTAATTAGCCGAATTTAAAAGAGAATGAAACTCCTCTTTTGCAAGCCTTGTGCCGTCCACCTCTTCAGGTTTCTAGAAGCAAAAATAAAACTTCTTTTATTTGCTTCCTAAGTGACTCGATCCCTTGCCCAAATACACTTGCATGTGGCACCATTTCGGATGCCCTAAGTGGCATCTTAGAGCCACTTTTTCCAAGCCTGTTTGTGTGTCAAATTTCACATACTTTTCTCTTAAGGCCACCTTGCCTTAATTTCCTCTTTTAAACTTTAAAACTCGACATTTCTAAGTCATTTCTAAGTTTCCAAAAATTTTCGTTTGGCTCTTTAAACTTGATATTTCCTTACATTTCCTAGTTTCCAGAAATGTTCACTTTCCTCTTTTGAATCATTTCTAAATCATTTTCCTAGTTTCCATAAATGTTCACTTTCCTCTTTTAACTTAACATTTCTATACATTTCCTTACATTTCCATACATTTCCTTACATTTCCATATATTTCCATACATTTCCTTACATTTCCATACATTTCAATACATTTCCTTACATTTCCATACATTTCCTTATATTTCCATACATTTCCTTACATTTCCATATATTTTCATACATTTTCTTACATTTCCATACATTTCTATACATTTCCTTACATTTCCATACATTTCCATACATTTCCATACATTTCCATACATTTCCATACATTTCCTTACATTTCCATACATTTCCAAGGTTCTAAAAATGCACACAATGGGATTCGAACCTCTTCCCTCAAAGTACTACACTTGATGCCATAACCCTTGCACCTTAGGTGGCGTCCCTTGACACTTTTCCACATCACTTCTTGTTTTTAACTTAAAAACCAATAATTGTCCAAAGCTTTCTCTTCCATCCTAGGATTTTAAAAACCCTTTATTCACTTCCAAACACTGCCAAAACCTACTACTCATGAATTATGCACAAATGCATAACCCCTAATCTGGGATATTACACATTTATGGGCATAAAATTAATGTTTTAAATGGTTTTATAACAAGGTTAATTTAGTAATTTGTATAATAATGATAATTAAAATAAGTAAAACAAATTATCATCATCATATTCCTTCTTCAATTGATTTCACTAAGAAGAAATTTATGAAGGACATGTAAAATCTTATGGTTGAAAATATGAAAGTTTTGTTAGTTAATATGAGTTACATGTTAATATGTTCAAATTGTTGAATTGTGCATTTATGATTAGTTTGAGTTTATTTCGTACGAGCTTACTAAGCTATGAAGCTTACTTTGTTTTATTTTATAGTGTTTTATAGTAACTTCAAAGTTAGATCAGATTTGGGGTCGTCAGAGATTACGTCACACTATCCTACTATCACTTTGGTACTTTTGAGTTTATGTTTTGGTTATTTGGCATGTATAGGATTATGATTACTTTGGTTATGAGTTGATAATGATTTTGGTCATTTGAAATGGCTTGTAAATGTTAAATGTTTTGGTATTGTATATAGCCATGAAAATTAGATTAACTTAGTTGGTTAGATTATGTATATATTTGTGCATATGGTTCTTATTATGTGCTTGGTTGATGGCTGTGTGTTGCTTGATGGTAATAGGTATTATGAGTATCAAATTGTTGAGGTGTGGATATTGGTATACTTATAAGATTAGGTGAAATAATGCATATTTGAGTTTGGTCATATTTTATATTTGAGTAAGTGAAATTTGCTATGAATTGGATGGCATATTGGGATATTGTTTGTCTTGTATATTGTTGGAATTGAAATGGTGTAAAGGATGTTTGGTTGAGGTTGATTTAATACCTATTTATGCCTTGTTTAAGTGCCATTTGGTTTGGTGTAGGTGTGCACAATTTTGGGTGGAAAAATGGCTTGGTAAATAGCTTATTTATGCCCATACAGGCAGAGACACGGGCATGTGTCTCAGCTGTGTGTGATACACTACCATGTACACGGCCATGTGTCCCCTGGTGTTGAAAGAGAAACTAAGTCAGTATACTCTATACGACTTCACACACGGGCGTCTAACTTGGCTGTGTGGCAAAAGTCAATATACGCTACAGGTTTGGCACGGCCTAGCACACGGCTTGGCACACGGGCTAGCCACACGGGCATGTGTGTTGGTCGTGTGACCCAAGTTAGATAGTTACACTGTGTCAAACATGAGCCTGGACACGGCCATGGACTTCCATTTTGGATGTCCACATGGGAGTGTTTTTGGCCGTGTGAGTGTCGGGCCACACGGGCGTGTGTCCCCTATTTTGGAGAAAAAAATTTGAAGTGTTCTAAGAGTTTCCAAAGTTATTGGTTTAGTCCTGAACCATTTCTAGTGCATGTTTAGGGCCTCGTAGGCTCGTATTAGGGACAATATGATTGTTTGTGTTTGAATTGTATTTAAATTGATTAAATATATGAGATATGTATGTTTTAATGTGTGATAAGTTTGGTAATGCTCCGTAATCCTATTCTGGTATTGAATACGATTGAGAGGTGTTTTAAATATTGTGGTTATTGTGTAACGCCCTAAAAATATATGATCTATTAATTTTTGTATGATTTGATAAATTGCATGCATGGTGTGTTGGCTAGATTAATTGGTGTGTGTTTGGGGGGGTTTTAGAAAGCCTGGGTTTGAGTTATGGCCTTGGAAAAATTTTAGTTTTTTCCCTGTAAGGTAGCTAGACGTTGACACATGGGTCTTATTAAGTATGGTGCTTGTTTTAAGTCACAAAAGGAGCTTGTGTTGTGGTGGCATGTAGCGTGCGGAGCATAGGAGAGGACAAGGGTTCGAATCCCATGTTAAGCAGGGAGCGTTTATTTTGTTAACTGGGGGCGACAAGTGTTTGTGTTGGATTTGAACTCTAGCATTGGAGAGTTTGAATTGGTCTTGTGAGATGGTTGTGGAGGATATCAAGGAGGGATAAGGGAAGAATATCAGGGAGATTTTATAGGATTTAGAAATTGAAGGAAGAGTTGTAGCCGAAATGGGTAGCTTGTTGGTGTAAAATTCGGCTAAAGAGTTTGGGATATGCATTTTCGGAAAATGGTGTTCTGAGTAGGTGCCGAATTTCTTCTTAGTCATTTTGGGGTTTTTGGGTTTTTGGCTTCTTTTCTCTCTTGTTTCGATTTCTTTAGTAATCACTTGTGTATCTTCAGGATTTTTTTAGCGTAAGTCTTTTGTGCCAAATCGTAAGTGCCAAAATTCTGAAAGCCTTGTGTCGTTTCTTCTAAAACTTTTTCTCTCTTCCTTGTTTCAAAAGCTACCAAATCACTCATAGCCAAATATTTGTTGCCTTTTCCTTTATTCTAGCCGAACTCAACTTCTTCTTTCCCCTCCCATTGTTTCTTTTCTTTTCAAGATAGCTGAATACTTCTCTCTCAAAACCTTTTGTTCTTCTTGTGTTGACCGAATCTGTTAAAGCCTAAACACCTTCTTTTTTTCATTCCTAACCGTTTCTTAATCTCTTCAATTTATTGGTAAGTGATTACCCTAGCCGAATCTTGGTTGGCTTCTTTCTCCATGCTCAATTTTGTATCTCTTGGGCCGAAAGGCTATTTTCTCCTTGTTTGTCTTAGAGATAAGTTTATCTAACACCTTTTTTTTCATTTGAATGTTGCTAGGGACTCGTTTTCCTTAACCAATGGGTAGGCCGATTACTTTTCCCCTGCAAGGGATCTTGTGATTCATGGTAAGTGCTTTAAGCATAGTATATACATATTCTTATGGGATTGTAGATTCTTATGAATCAGTTAACGGTTCTTGTGAAGGTATAGCATTGAAAAAAATATGCGATTTTGGGGCTAGAGAAGATTATAGATGTTGATTGGTAGGTAGCGTTAGTTTGATTAAAGCATTTTCAATATTATGGTGATGGATTAACAAAGGTTTGAGACTTATTGATGGGGTTGTTGTTATTATAGGTGTTTAATCTTAGAAGCACTTCAACTACAAACCATGTGTATGTGTGGGTGGGTGTGACTATACACCGTAAATTGTTACTGTCAGAAAATCGAATGAGGTGGGTATTCACACCCCTATTTTACTATGAATCAGTAAAAGTCGAAAAGCTAAAAAACCAAAATTTTAGCATTTGGGGCCTCACAAGTGTGTAATCGCTTGTGTGGTTAAACTGAGCCCATAGATCATGGGCGACAGACTGTAGTGGCTGCCACGAGCGTTCTCGCGGGCTTAGGCCATCTTAGGCCATGATGGGCCGAAATGGGCCGTGTGGGTCCAATAGGTTCGTGGTCTCCACACGGGTAAAACTTACAGTAAGTGATAAATTATGGATTGAGCTATGCTGATCGCATAGTCACGACTAAATTTGGGCTAAATGGGCCATACGAGCATGTGGGCCCACTTGGGCCCATTTACATTATTATGGCCATATGGGTTATTTAAGTCGTCCGAGATGACTGTAGACCTTCTGAAGAGTCGTTATTTGTACCTGACCCCAAAATGGGTAAAATGAGCAAAATACCCATAGGAGTGAAATTACTGTTTTACCCTTAATCTTTGAAAATGACCATTATACCCTTAGTGGTAGGTTGATCGATGTTTGTATGACTGTACTGGGCACAACACATTGCATATATGTAATATTTATGACATGATATCCTACATGGGGTTGGGATTTTGTTATGGAGGAAGTACTGTACTGGTGACTATGTCACACTCACTCATACAGGTGGCTCTGCCACATTTACTGTTACTGGCAGCTGCGCTACATTCTTATTACTGGCAGCTTTGCTGCGATATTGGTGTGCTGGTTGGGTTGGTTGATTTATATCCCTACATGGTGTGTTGGTTGGTACGAGTGGTGTGCTGGATGGAATTGGGTGGGTTGCATGTTTGCACTACATTGTACTGATGGTGTATTGGGCTTAGACCACACTGTTCTGTGTAGGACTAAGGCCCAGACTGTTCTTTTACTGCATAAGACTTAGGCCCAGACTGTTATTGCATGCACTGTTTACTGATTGACTGTTAGGGGATGACAAACTAGTTTTTCGTAAACTCACCCTTTCTTTTTAACTGTACAGGTAATCCCTAGCCTTAGACGATTTGGAGCCGTGAGGGACTCGGAGGTGGCCACACAAACGAAGTTGTTTTGCATTTGATTTTATTTACCTTAAATTTCATATTGGGTTTTGGTTTGTAATAAGGCCATTTGTGGTTTAACTTTTATTTGGGTTTTTTTACCGTAAATTGCTAGACTAGGAAAAGACGAGTTTTCAAAATAATAACTATTTTTAAGGAAAACACGCATGTTAAACTTTAAGGTTTTTAAAAGCTTCTGCGGTTTTATTTAGTTTATGGAATCAATTGTGATAAGTTTGGCAATCGTTTTGAAAAATTTATTTCAATTAGTAACAACTTAACTTGCCAAACTTTTTCAAGCAATAAAAGAAAAAAAACTAAAAGGTTTTTTTTTTCAAATCGAATTCTTAACAATAAATCCTATTTTTGAAAAGCACTTTGATGTGAAACGCCAGATTTGTCGTAATGTCTAGGCCAGGTTTGGGGTGTTACATTTAGTGGTATCAGAGCCAGGTTACAAAACTTGACTATGGAATGGGTTCTTGAAAATTTTTCTAAAATTTTCTAAACTTTGGTTTTGGAAAGAAAATTGAAAGGTTGCTACTAAAAGTGTGGCACACCGAGTCTCTGGCGCCAAATCTGTAAGTTCTCTAGCACTATTTTTTATTATAGACTGAAATGTTATACTGAGAAAATACTATAAATAGTAGTATCAGACTGAAACTCTTAATTAGAAGACTGGAAACTATAGTGAGGTCTTGATCTACGAAAACAAATCTAATTACTTTTTATCATAAAATATCTGTTAATAATTATTGAAATTATAAGCTGATACATAAAAATCTTAAAATAGATAATATGCTATAGCGATATGAGCTCAAGAAGTATGCGCAGAAAGGGTACACGTGGCCGCTGTAGAGTAGCCGAGGAGGTGCTAGGGCTGGGTCTTCAGCGTCGGGCCATATACCTGCTAAGGAGGCACTAGCCTCACTGGGAACTGAGACAGGGTCTCATGATCGAGCTACGGGAGATGATCTTTATCTCAAGCGATGCTTCGTGTTTTAGAGATGGTTTCTAGATCAGTATGTGGGCCGAGGGTTAATTTCTAAGCGACTTTGGTCTAATGGAGCAAAAATTTTTAAGGGTATTTCTAGAGTAGCCCTAAATGTGGCAGAATACTGGTTGGAGGCCACTGAAAGAATAATGGACGATCTCGACTGTACTGTGGAATAAAAGTTAAAAGGAGAAATGTCCTTACTACGAGACGAGTCATACTAGTGGTGGCTCACCATGAGAGAAGGTACGCATGCTGATCATTTAACATGGGACTTCTTTAAGGCAGGCTTACAAGGAAAATACATTGGGGGCGAGTTATATCGATGCTTGGAGGAAGGAATTTTTGAGCCTGATCTAGGGGAATAGGTCTGTGGCAGAGTATGAGGTAGAGTTTCTACGGTTGAGTCAGTATGCTCATGGTATAGTCATAACTCAGTATGAACGCTGTGTGGATTTTGAGGATGGCCTCGAGATGAATTGTGGGTGCTGATATCTCTGAAGAGGGAACGAGACTTTGCTACCCTTCTTGAGAAGGAAAAAATTACCGAGGATACAAAGCGTTTTGAGCGCCAAAATCGTGAAAAAGATAGGGGCAGAAATAAGAGGGATTTTGGGACCTCAAGTTCTGTTGCTGGGCTTAAGAAGATGCCTAGATTTGATAGGCCAGTCCGAGTTGGTGTTCCTGCTGCTACTGCTAAACTGCAGCCTTGCGTTGATTGTAGGAGATCTTATCTAGGTGAGTACTGGAAAAAGATTGGTCATGGATCATCAGGTTAGGAATTGTCCTCAAAGGCCTACTTAGATGCAAGATGCAGGACAGGGTCATGTTCAACCAGTGAGAGGTGGACAGCCACCGAGAGGTCATGGATAGGCTAGAGGTGGAAACGGTATGGGGCAAGGTCAAGGAGCACTAGGCAGAGGTGCTGGTAACACTATTGCGAGACAACCAGCCTTGGTCTATGCTGCTCATTGCAGAGAGGATGGTGACGCCCCTAACGTCATAATTAGTACATTCCTAATTTATAATGTACCATACATTGCTTTAACTGACATTGGGTCTACACACTCATATGTTGTATGCACTGTGTCTGGCACGTTGGGTTTTCAATTTGAAAATACTATTAATAAGATGACTGTGTTAAGTCCACTAATAGTCGGTTAGGGTGAACAAGATGTTCAAGGATGTGCCCCTAGAAGTACAAGGGGTTATCTTTCTGGCGGATTTGATGGAACTGCCGTTTGGGGAATTTGACCTAATATTGGGTATGGATTAGCTGGTAAAACATCGAGCCAGTTTAGACTGCACTGCTAAGTGTATGGTGTTGAAGTCTTCTGACGATGAGGAGGTGGTTGTGTTAAGGAAGTGAAGAGATTATCTGTCTAACGTAATCTCGGCATTAAAGGCCGAAAAATTGGTTTACAAGGGGTGCGAGACATTTTTAGCTTATGTTAGCAGTTTTGATTCTAAAGGTCCTTCAGTTGGAGATGTCAAAATTATTAAGGAGCTTTCAGATGCATTTCCTGAAGAGCTTCCTATGTTGCCTCCGAATCGTGAGGTTGAATTCAGTATTGATTTCCTACGGTATAGCTTTGGTGTCCATCGCCCCTTATAGTATGGCACCGAAAGAATTGGTGGAGTTAAAGGTTCAAATTCAAGAACTACTAGATCGAGGATTCATTCAGCCGAGTATGTCTCCATGGGGAGCACCAGTGTTATTCGTGAAGAATAAGGATAGATCTATGCACATATGCATCGATTATCGTCAACTGAACAAACTGACGATTAAGAACAAGTACCCTTTACCAAGGATAGATGATCTGTTTGACCAGCTACAAGAAGCTTCAATTTTTTCCAAGATAGATCTTCGATCTGGGTACTATCAGCTAAGGGTTAAGGAGGCTAATGTGTATGAGACTGTGTTTAGGACTCGGTATGGTCATTATGAGTTTATGGTAATGCGTTTGGATTGATGAATGCACCAGCTGCTTTCATGGATATGATGAATCGGGTATTCTAGCCCTATTTGGATTAGTTCATAGTTGTGTTTATAGACGTCTTCCTGGTGTATTCAAAAATCGAGGAGGATCATGAAGCACATCTTTGAATTATTTTGTAGATTCTAAGGGAAAATCATCTATACGAAAAGTTCAGCAGTGTGTGTTCTAGTTGTAAGAAGTGACATTTCTGGGTCACATGGTGTTTGTCGAGGGGATTAGGGTTGATCCTCAAAAAAATTAAAGCCATATTGGATTGGAAACCACCAAATACTGTATCTAATATTCAAAGTATTCTGGGTTTGGCTGGGTATTACAAACGTTTTGTTGAGGGATTTTCACTGATTGTTGCACCTCTGACTAAGTTACTGAGCAAAGGGGTACCATTTAATTAGACTGATAAGTAGCAATAGAGTTTTGAGAAATTGAAGAAAGTTCTGACTAAAGCCCCTATGTTAATACAACAAGAGTTTGGGAAGGAGTTCATTGTCTACTGTGATGCATCATACACTGGATTAGGTTGTGTGTTGATGTAAGAGGGTAAGGTGGTTGCTTACGAGTCCCGTTAGTTTAAGCCTCACGAGGCAAATTACCCCACAGATGACTTGGAGTTAGCTGCGGTGGTATTCGCACTGAAGATTTGGAGGCATTATTTATACGGTGAGAAGTCTATTATTTACACAAACCATAAAAGCCTTAAGTACCTCCTTACTCAGAAGGAGTTAAATCTTAGGCAACGAAGATGGATAGAGTTGCTTAAGGATTATGATTACTTGATTGAGTACCATCCTGGTAAAGCTAACATAGTAGTTGATGTACTGAGGCATAGGGTTGTATCTGATTTGAGAGTAATGTTTGCTCGTCTTAGCCTATTTGAGGATGGTAGTTTGTTGGCTAAACTCCAACTGAAACTAACCTAGACTGGTCGGATTAAAGAGAAACAGTTGTTGGATGAATCATTGGTTCCTCGTTTCCTATTGGTTGAAAGGGGGAAGACCATAGATTTTGGGCTTAATAGTGAGTACTATGTTTCCATGGGAGAGTTTATATACCGAGAGATTTTGATCTTGAGGTAGTCTATCCTACGGGAGGCACATAGCAGTCCTTATGCTATGCATCCCGGTGGAAACAAGTTGTATCAAGATCTGCGTGAACTGTACTGGTGGCCAGGGCTTAAGCACGAGGTTGCTAATTTCGTGGGTAAGTGTCTGGCATGCCAGCAAGTTAAGGCAGAGCACCAATTACCTTCGGGTTACTGTAGCCAGTAAAGATTCCACTTTGGAAGTGGGAGAGGGTAACCATGGATTTTGTAAGTGGGTTACCCTTAACGCTAACTAAAAAGGACTCAGGATGGGTTATTGTTGACCGATTGACTAAATTTGCCCACTTTCTACCGGTCTACATTGGTTATTCACTGCAGAAGTTGGCTAAGTTATACGTGGCTGAGATTGTGAGATTGCATAGGGTACCAGTTTCTATCATTTCAAACAGAGATCCTAGATTCACATCTCAATTTTGGAAAAAGTTACACGAGGCTTTGGGTACACGGTTGGACTTCAGCATTGCATTTCATCCTCAAACTGACGGTTAGTCGGAGAGGGTGATTCAGATATTGGAGGACATGTTAAGAAGCTTTGTAATTGATTTCAAGGAAATCGGGAAGACTACTTGCCGTTAGCAGAGTTTGCATATAACAATAGCTACCAAGATAGTATTCAGAGGGCACCGTACGAGGCGTTATATGGTCGTAGGTGTCGCACCTCTACTTGTTGGACAGAACTTGGTGAGCGGCGAGTTTTAGGGCTGGAGTTTGTTTCTGAAATCGAAGAAAAAGTAAAGTTGATTCGAGATCAGTTAAAGGAAGCATCTGATAGGAAGAAGTCGTATGCAGATTTAAAGCATCAAAAGATAGAGTACTCTGTGGGAGATTATGTCTTTTTGAAGGTCTCACCATGGAAGAAGATTTGAGATTTGGACGGAAGGGCAAACTGAGCCCTAGATTCATCAAACCTTACCTTATATTAAAGCGTGTGGGATCGATCGCCCATCAACTCAAGTTGCCTTTTGAGTTAAACTGGATAAATGATGTGTTCTATGTCTCCATACTGAGGTGATACCGCTCTGATCCCTCACATATAGTACCAGTTGAGGATATTGAGTCTAGACTTGATTTGACTTTTGAGGAAGAACCGGTGCAGATACTGGATCGTGATGTTAAGGTATTAAGGAGGAAATCTGTTCCTTTGGTCAAGGTGCATTGCCATGATCACAGTACCGAGGAAGCCACGTAGGAGCTTGAGGAGGCGATGAAACAACAATACCCTCACTTACTCTGACCAGGTAAATTTTAAGGCCAAAATTTCTATAACGGGGTAGAGTTGTAACGCCTCAAAAATATAGGGTCTGTAAATTTTTGTATGATTTGATAAATTGCATGTGTGGTGTATTGCTAGATGATTTGGGGTGTGTTTGGGGGTTTTTTAGGAAGCCTGGGTCCGATTTATTGCCTTGGAAAAATTTTAGTTTTTCCCTTAAAGGTATCTGGACGTTGACACATGGGTCTTATTAAGTATGGTGCTTGTTTTAAGTCACAAAAGGAGCTTGTGTTGTGGTGGCATGTAGCATATGGAGCATAGGAGAGGGCAAGGGTTCGAATCCCATGTCAAATAGTGAGCGTTTATTTTGTTAGCTGGGGGTGGCAGGAGTTGTGTTGGATTTTGAACTCTAACATTGGAGAGTTTTAATTGGTCTTGTGAGATGGTTGTGGAGGATATCAAAGAGGGATAATGAGAGAATATCAGAGAGATTTTCTAGGAGTTTGAGATTGGAAGAAGAGTTGTAGCCGAAATGGGTAGCATGCTGGTGCAAAATCGGCTAAGAGGTTTGGGATGTGCATTTTTGGCAAATGGTGTTTTGAGTAGGTGCCGAATTTCCTCTTAGTCATTTTTGGGTTTTTGCATTTTGGCTCCATTTCTCTCTAGTGCCGATTTCTTTGGTAATCACTTGTGTTTCTTCAGGATTTGTTTAGCGCAAGTCTTTTGTGCTGAATCGTAAGTGCCAAAATACCGAAAGCCTTGTGTCATTTCTTCTCAAACTTTTTCTCTCTTCTTTGTTTCAAAAGCTACCGAATCACTCATCGTTGAATATTTGTTGCCTTTTCCTTTCTTCTAGCTGAACTCAACTTCTTCTTTTCCCTCTTATTGTTTCTTTTCTTTTCAAGATAGTCGAATACTTCTCTCTCAAAACCTTTATTCTTCTTGTGTTGATCGAATCTGTTAAGGCCTAAACACATTCTTTTCTTCGTTCCTAATCGTTTCTTAATCTCTTCGATTTATTCGTAAGTGGTTACTCTAGCCGAATCTTGGTTGGCTTCTTTCTCCATGCTCAATTCTGTATCTCTTGGGCCGAAAGGCTATTTTCTCCTTGTTTGAGATTGTAGTGGCGCGACAAACGTTCTCACGGGCTTTGGCCATTTTGGGCCACAATGGGCCACAATGGGCTGTGTGGGCCCAATGGGTTCGTGGGCCCTACACGGGTAAAACTTACAGTAAGTGATAAATTATGGATTGAGCTATGGTGATCGCATAGTCACGACTGAATTTGGGCGAAGTAGGCGACACGAACGTGTGGCCCACTTGGGTTCATTTCCATTGTTCTGGCCATATGGGTTATCTAAGTTGTCCGAGATGACTGTAGAGCTTCTGAGAGGTCGTTATCTGTACCAGGACTCCAAAATGGTTAAAATGACCAAAATATCCCTAGGGGGTAAAATTATTATTTTACCCCTAATCTTTGGAAATGACCATTATACCTTAGTGGTAGGTTGATCGATGTTTGTATAACTGTACTAGGCATGACACATTGCATATATGTAATATTTATGACATGACATCCTGCATGGGGTTAGGATTCTATTGTGAAGGAAGTACTATACTAGTGACTATGTCACACTCACTGATACTAGAGGCTCTCCCACGCTTTGGCATTCTTGGCATTCTGTTGCATTCTTGTCTTGGCGACTTTCTTTGCAATATTGTGTTATGTGATCTGAATTTATCCCTAATCGGAACGGTGGTTTCGGGACCACAAATTCGAGTTACAAAAAATATTTTAATATTTTATTTCATATCCATGTTATGTGTTTGAGCATGTGTTAAAATATCGTAGGCTAATTTGTCTGTTTGGATGTTTGATTTTAAAAAAAAGACTAAATCGCATAAGTGGTAAAAGTAGCCAATTATTAAATTGAGTCGCTAAATTGAGTTGTTTTCTTTTGCATGAGAATTTAAGTTTCAATTTGACCTTTATATTGGTGTATTGGACTTCAATGACACAAATTTTGCATTAAATTATTTTATTTATATAATTTTTAAAGTTGAAATGATATTTTAATATATGTTATTATTATTAAAATAAGAAGACACCATTATCATCATAATTTTCCATCTCTTCTTCACTGAAAATAAAAGAAGAAAGAAATAAACTAAGCTTGTAACCATTCGACCCTTGCATGTTTAAATTGAGGTATGTAACTAGCTCAGTTTTTGTTAATTTTTACGTTTTTGAGATCATTTCTTTGAATACTATTCGACCCATGTTGGAATTTTTGAATTTGATGTATGTCTGACATTCGACCATTGATGAATGCTTATGTTTTGAAATGTTGATGGTAAAATATTGATGTTATGTTTTGAATTAACATACTTTGAATTGGAAATTTTGATAAATTTGAGTAATTAGGATGAAATTGTGAAATTGTAAAATTAAATGGTCCGAATGTGAAATAAATGAATTATATGGCTTTGTATTGGCATAGGTAGTATTTTGCCCCGAAGGAGTAATTCCAAATTATGTGTATTTTGTGTTTTGTGTAATAGGGACTAAATTGCAAAAGTGTGAAACATTAGGGGAAAATGGTAATTTGCCCATTTATGTGTTTTAGGAATAAATTGAATGTAAATGTGTTTGAATGAGTTTAATTTGAATATGTTTAGATCAAGAACAAAGGAAAAAGGACTTGGATCAGGGAAAAGCAAAAGTAATCGAATAGTTGGTCTTTGTTGTCTGACGATATCCGAGGTAAGTCTTTAAGCAATAAAACATCGAGAAATTATGTACGTAACCTAGTATATGTTGATTTTTGGAAATTTTATAGTTATATTCTTGAATAGCTGAATGTGATAAGTATAAGTTTGACCTGTTTAAATTATTCGATTGATATATGGTATTTGAATGTTGGTACCGTGAGATCGAAATGTGTATAAGTGAATCGTTATGTGGAATGAATTGTGTGAGATAGATTAAAAGTATTACGATATAGGCTTTGAGCCTAGTAAGCCTTGGGCTGGTGAACTTAATCGGGCTTTATGCCTAGCAGGCTTACTGCCGGTGATTGAATATCGAACCTCGGGTCTAGCAGGCTTAGTGTCGGTGTGTGTGTTTCAGGCTTTGTGCCTAGCAGGCTTTATGCCGGTGATTATTTATAAGTATATGCTTCAATAGATTATTGATAATGTGGTATTTTAAATATAGTAAATGAGCTAATTGTTCAGGTACATAAAAGCCTATTGGTTGTACGAAATAAGGTAAGTTAGTATATTACGATTGATACTACCAGTATGTGATACAATTGAGGTATATTTGTAAAATTCTACCAAGGGTATTCGGCCCTACAAATGATAAGTATGATATATTGAAAGTTGACTTTAGATGTGAACATGGATGTGTCATTCAAATTCGACCAAATGGGTAAATATACATGCAAGGTATTTTGAACTAGTGAGTAAATTCCTTCTCTGTTCAGACATTCTCCACGGCTGACTCTTTGGCCTCCAAGGCACACACATGAACCATAAACGCCTCACAACCCTTCCTTACCATCTTCTCAACTTTCAAAGCAGACACCACGTTGGATAGATAATCTCTTCTATTATCTATCATCACCACTTCTTTACCCTCAACCGTTTTCAAAACCATGCGCTTAGCCGCGCAATCCAAACTTACTTGGTACTTCACCAGTCAGTCCATCCCAAGGATTAGATCGAACTCCCCAAACGGCAATTCAATCAGATCAGCCATAAATACTACCCCTTAGAGTTCTAGGGGTACATCCCTATATAGCTTATTTACTTCTACAGAGTGACCTAAAGGGCTAATTTCTGTCATCTCCCTAGAAGTAGTCTCAAAGTCTAGGTTCATGGTCTCTACTATGCTATCGACAAAGATAATGAATCGTAAACCCACATTTATCAAAGCAGTATATGGTAATCCAAAGATTAGGAACGTACCGATTATGATGTCCGGTGCGTCGCCTTCCTCTCAATGCCTCGCTGCATATACCAATCCAGGTTGTCTTGCTTCAGTGTTGCCTGCACCTCTACCCAGTGCTCCGCGGCCCCAACCAGAACCATTACCTCATCTACCAGAACCACGACCCCTCTGAGGTTGCGATCCCTCGTGCTCGGCCGAGCACGGCCACGACCTCGGATGAATCTGGCTAACTTCCATGAACAGTCTCTCACACGATGATCCAGCGATCCACACTCAAAACATCCTTTGCCACCGGTCCAACATCCTCCCTAATGAGATTTTCCACACCGATTACACTGCGCTGGTCCTTGATTAGCAGCAATAGGTCTCCCAGACTGATTCGGCCGACCATGCCTAGCCTTTTTTGAGAATTTTAGGCTGATCTAGATGATCCAAAGCCTCTCTTTTGTCTATTCCTATCTGTATTCTGTCTCACAGATTCCTTAACCCCTTCGGCTACCTTAGTCTTCTCTACTAGCACGGCAAACTCCCGCTCCTACTGTGGAGCAATCAGTAATCTCAGATCATCCCTCAGTTCATCCTCGAACCTGACACATCATTCATGCTCCGTAGCCACGATGCCTCGAGCATACTGGCTCAACCTTAAGAATTTTGCCTCGTACTCCGATACGAACTTACTCCCCTGAACCAGCCTCAGAAACACCTTCCTCTGCGCATCAATATAACTGGTCCCAACTTACTTCTTCTGATAAGCTGCCTTAAAATAATCCCAAGTGAGATCATCCGCTGTTGCACTATCCCGAACTGGAGCCACCACTGGTATGACTCATCTCGGAGAAGTGACACTACCCCTTTCAGTTTCTCCTCAGCCGTCAGATCCAAATCATCCATGATTCACTCCGTCGCCTCCAACTAATACTCAACCGTATTGGGTGCCACACCAGATACACCTCAGAATACCTCAGCTCCATTGGTTCAGAGTCACTCAGATACAGATTTTCGAGCTCCCATACCTCCACCTGCTCCAGCCACTCTTTCAAGAACTCGCAGCAACGCCTGCGACACTGCATCATCCCCTGTCTGATCTTGGTACTCAACACTACCAGCTGGTGGTGGGGGCATCTCATTCTCTGACCCTTGACCAGACCTAACTGGTTCTGATACAGTCATTCTGCCTCTACCACGCCCTCACACATTACGACCACGTCCCCTAGAACTCATGTCTATGATCACGATTTAATCTACTTTAAAAATTTTATGCATTAGCTTCTATTCCACTGATTACCCACGAACAAGTTTTATGTAAAGAAGTTTAGTAGTAGTTCTTTCGATCATTACAAAGTTTTTGTTTCAAGTCTCCTACCCCAATTTAGGGAATCACATTCATTCATCACTAACATTCACCAGACACACTCACCACTTGCAGGGGTATTCTCATCATTTCATTACCCGGGGGTATTTTCGTAATTTGTCCTATAGGAGTATTTTGGTAATTTTCCAAGTCAGGGGTATCTTATAATTTTGCAAAATAGGGGATTTTGGTCTTTTTGTAAAATGGGGATACTTTGGTAAAAACCAAGGGTAATATGGTAATCTCATAAACTGGGGGTGTTTTAGTAATAAATCGTGGAAATCTTTATTAATATAGGTATTTCAGAAATTTCTAGAAATCGGGGTATTTTGGTAATTTCATAAACTAGGGGTATTTTCATAATTTTCCAAAATATAATTCTGGGTGATTTTACGAAATAAGGGTATTTTGGTAATTTTCATATCTAAGGTAGTTTTTACTAATCAAGGTACTTTAGTGATTTCAAAACCAAGGTTTAATTTTAGGGTTGTACAAAACAAGGTGGCTGGTCCCTTTCGGGTTTTAGTTATTGAATTTAGCCTGTGAATAAGTCGTCTCGGTTAGGGTGAACCGTCACTACGCACCAGGTAGGATTCGAGAGAAGAGGAGGTGAATCACTAGGACTACTTAAATACCAAGCTCCCCCTGAATCCATTCCTAGACATGCGTCCAACTGTTGCCACACCCTTAACTTAGCGACGTACTCACAGGTTTGTTTAATTGATTTTTAAGTCTTATGTAATTTTGTGTTGGAGTAGGCTATTCCTAGGGTTCAATAACTCCTAATCTACTAATCTATGATCCCGAAATACCCATTTCTTCCCCATATAAATCACACAATGGTTAGAGGTACTTACCTGGGCGAATTGGTGCCGGAGACTCGGTGCCATGCTGTTCAAACCATGTACATTTCCCACAAAACTTTTCAAAACCCTACTTTTAAACATTTTAGGCCTCGAGCCCACAGTCGAGCCTTTGAACTTGGCTTTGATACCAAAAAAGTAACACCCCAAACCCAGTCAACACACCACGACCGAGTCTGGCATGTCACAGAGTGAAAACGTTTCAAAGAAAACAAGTTACCGGTTTAGTTTCAGTGAAAGAAACTACTTTATTTGCTTTGAAATCTGAAAGGCTTCTTAAAACTCATTTATCATTCATTACTTAGGAAAACATTGAAGTCTATTGAAACCCGATTGAATTCTTACTTAATTAATTTAAAACCGTTTGATTTTGAGCATGAAGAACTTAGATTTTCAAAATCATTTAAGTTAACTTTGTTATCTTCTCGTGAATATTGTTACCCAATGGTAAATTCTTTTTAAAACCCGTTGTGTAGTGAAATTTTCAAAAACTTTGGTGATTAGATTTAAAACATGCTAGACTGTTTACTCAATAACATTTAGAAATTTTAAGCAGATATAATAAAACCCAAAATAAAAATACTAATGGCCTTATTACAAACCCAAATAAAATCAGAAATTTAAAATGAAGGTACCCACACTGAAAGTCCAAGTAAAATCAAAAATAAATGTTGCATGGCCACCTCGAGTCCACCCGGCTCCTCATCCGCGATCTATGAGTCACCTGAAAAGACAAGGGAAAAGGTGAGTCACCAAGACTCAGTGCATAAACCCCCTCCCGATTATAGCAACATTCTTACACAAGCCATAATCAAGCAAACATATCATGCACCCAAACCTAACCATCCACAACTCCTTTTTCTACCCCGTGTGGTACCAAACCACTGGTGGTGCCAAACCACTGGTGACCTAAAGTCACTGATATCAATAATATTGTGGTGCTAAACCACTGGTGACCCAAAGTCACGAATAATCCATATGTGGGGCCAACCCACGTTGTGATACCAAATCACTGGTGACAATCTCATTTTATCAGATGTGGGGCCAACCCACTGTGGTACGAAGCCACTAGGACGAGTCGCTATGAGGTGCCAAACCTCTGGTGACCCAAAGTCACGAATATTAACTGTGGTACCAAACCACTGGTGACCCAAAGTCACAAATATCATTCTTCCCCCTCCTCTCATAACACCCACAATAATGCACATGCATATACATATTATGCCAACATGATTAATCATTAAACATATAATAAACCAGAGCATATGCGATTTCATCAAAATCAAATATCTTAAGCTTATCAAACGGACTTATCCGAATCCTTGCTCATACCCATAAGGGTACCAAATCGAAACCTACACAGTTTTGGCTTTTACATAGTTTTAGGTTATTAACAAGTTTACATAGATTATGAAGTGTGTAAGATACACACCTAGTTACTAACGCGACTATCCAATCTCAAGATCAAGATCTAGCGCACTAGATCCCCCCTCCTACATTCGGCCAATGACAATTGTTAGGAAAAAGCCATTCGGCTACACTTGTAAATCCCGAAAAGTTAACGCATCGAATGACAATCCTTACCTTAATGCTTTTTAATCACAGTCACAATTTGAGATATACGAGATAGAGCCTTCCCCTACAATCGGCCAAGATCTTAAACCACATAACTAATAGCCTTCAACTTTTCAAATCATTATAGGTAAGAATGAGTCGGCATGAAACCTTACCACTTACTAAGACCAATTGACAGAGAATCGATGATCACAATCCACTGCTTCAAAAGCCTGGAGAACCTAAGAGAAACCAATTTCAGAGGTGATTAAGAATCATGAAAAATGCCAAAATTTGGCTTTTGTTCTATATATGTCGATAGAGAGAAAAAGAAGAAGATAGCAGAGTTTCGGCCAAGAACACTTACCCGTCCAAAACCGATTAAAGAAGAAAACCAAAGGGATCTACCCTTGATTGATATTTGGCCAAAGTTTAGAAATAAGAGGAGGAGAGTAAAGAAAGATTTTGGCAATGGTGGTGGAACAACCAAAGAAGTTTCGGCTATGGCTTTTGGGAGAAGAGAAAAAGAGATTTGGCTTGCAAGAAATCAATAAAAGGTTGATGAACACTCGGCACAAGAGAAGGTGAAGAGAAAAGATAGTTGTTGATTTGGGAAGAAGAGATGTTGATGGGGTTTTGAAACAAATATGAGAGAAAAGAAAAGAAAAGGATGGGGGAGAGGGAGATTCGACTAAGGGGGTTTCGGTCTCAAGAGAGAAGAGAAAAAAAATAAAGGTTTGGGTGCTGGAGAGTGAAGTCAACTAGAGCCTAGGGGTTTTGGTTTTACCTAACACAACAAGCTTCAAAGCTTGCTTAGCAGAAAGTGCCCACCTAGAATAGCTATGGAAAATTGGCACCTCTCTCAAGTCTCCCAACCGATTACTGCTCCTCCCAACAGTCCATACTTCGGCCAACACTTCAAACCTCTCCTGACCACTCATTCAAATGAGTTTGGATGAGTCATCCATCCATAATTTTCTCCTCCCATCCATTCCAAAACTGTTGATTCTATCCACATCTTCCCAAGAGAGTCCTTCCAAGTCCATCTTCTTCGTGCTTCTAGTGTCAAAAATAATTAGCAGCAAGGGATTTCTGTAGCTCGAACCCAAGCTATCCTTCTCTTTCTTGTGGCGTCACTGACTAAGGCCCTAAGTGGCGCCTCTTTGCCACTTTACCGAGGCTTTTTCTTGTGCTATAGTTTACCACAAAATATTATTAACCCCTAGCTCCTTCACTCCCCGAGCCAATGCTTGAAAATAAAATTTACCCTATAGTTCGGGCCTACCCTTGGCTCATATCTAGACCCTAAAACACCTCAATTAAATAGCCCCTATTTAAGGATGTTACAGTATCACCTGGATTACTTTAGAACGGTGTTCCAGAGTAAGTACATTGGAACGAGCTATGTGGATGCGTAGCATAAAGCATTTCTGAATCTGGTTCAGGAAAGTAGGTCGGAGGCGGCGTATGAAGTGGAATTCTTATGCTTGAGCTATTATGCTCGAGGGATAGTGGCCACAGAACATGAATGATTTGTTCGACTTGAAGATGGCCTAAAGGATGATTTACGTGTTTTGATAGCTCCACAACAGGAGAGGGAATTTGCTATGCTTGTGGAAAAGGCTAAGATAGCTGAGGAGGTAAAGCGAATGGAAAAGTTGAATCGGGATAAAGATAGAAGTGGAAGTAGGAGAAATTTTGGATCATCAAGAGCAACTGGGCATACTAAAAAAAGACCTAGGTCGGATGGGCCGAACCGAATGGAGAGACCTGCTGCTAACTAGACATGGAGGTGTGTTCACTGTGGTAAATTCCATGTAGGTGAGTGTTGGGCAAGTAATGGAACGTGCTTTAGGTTTGGATCTTTGGACCATCAAATTAGAGACTATCCACAACCACAGAGTGATGTAGGACCCGCAGGGCATGGAAATGCTCAGCCAGGTAGAGGAGGTCAGCAGTCGCAGAGGGGTCGTGGTCCAGCTAGAGGTGGTAACGATTTTGGTCGGGGCTGTGGAGCACCAGGCCGATGGAAAGAAAACACTAAGGCAAGACAGTCGGGGTTAGTTTATGCTGCTAGATGTCGAGAGGAGGCTAACGCACTGGATGTTATAATCGGTACGTTTTTAATATTTGGTTTGCCTTACACTGCATTGATTGACATTGGGTCGACACATTCATATATTGTTAGTAGTGTGTCTGGAACTTTAAGTTTAGATTTCGATATTACCCCTAGGGCGATGATTGTAATTAGCCCATTAGGACAATCTGTGGTAGTAGATAAAATCTATTGGGAGGTACCCTTAGAAGTTCAGGGAATAGTTTTCCAGACGGATCTGATGGAATTAGCGTTCGGGGATTTTGACTTAATATTAGGCATGAACTGGCTGGTAAAGTATCAAGCTAATTTAGATTGTGCAACCAAGAGTATGGTGTTGAAAACCCCTGAGGGTGGTGAAGTGTTGGTGATAGGAGATAGGGGGAACTATCTGTCAAATGTAGTGACTGCCCTAAGAGCAGAAAGGATGGTGAGAAAAGGATGTGAGGCAGTTTTAATGTTTGTTCGGGCTCTAGAAGCCAAGGACCTAACTGTTGGGTACATTAGGACGGTGAAGGAGTTTTCTTGGACTGGCTGGGTACTATCGAAGGTTTGTTGAAGGATTTTCTTCAATAGCGGCACCATTGACTAAGTTATTATGGAAACGAGTTCCATTTGTTTGGTCTAATAAGCAGCAAGAGAGTTTCGAGAAGTTAAAAAGGATTTTGACGGAGGCTCTGGTATTGATTCAGCCAGAGGCTGGAAAGGAATTCATAATTTACTGTGATGCGTCACACACGGGACTAGGATGCATGTTGATGCAAGATGGAAAGGTTGTTGCGTATGCATCTCGGTAGTTAAGGCCGCACGAATCAAATTATCCCACCCATGATTTAGAGTTGGCGGTAGTGGTTTTTGCTTTAAAGATTTGGAGACATTATCTATATGGGGAGAAATCTATTATTTACACCGATCATAAGAGCCTAAAATACCTTTTGACCCAGAAGGAGTTGAATCTAAGGCAGAGGAGGTGGATCGAGTTGTTAAAGGATTATGATTGCTCGATCGAGCACCATCTGGGTAAAGCTAATGTGGTGGTAGATGCTTTAAGTCGTAGAGTAATCTCTGACTCACCTTAGTTTATACGATGATGGGAGCTTATTGGCTGAACTTCAAGTGAGACCCTCTTGGGTTAGCCAGGTTAAGGAGAAGCAGCAGACCGATGAGTTGCTACAGGAGAAGTTTTATATAGGATCAAGTGATGGATCGACGGACTTCAGTATGAATGAGGAAGGACTGTTATGTTTTCAAGGGAGAGTTTGCATGCCAAAAGATCCTAAATTGAGGCATAGGATTTTGCAAGAAGCGCATGAAAGTTCATACGCTATGCACTCCAGAGGGAGTAAGATGTATCGGGATTTACGGGATCAGTTCTGGTGGTCGGGCTTGAAGCGAGAGGTAACTGAACTGTTGAGTAAGTGTTTGACCTGTCAACAGGTAAAGGCATAGCATCAGTTACCATCAGGGTTATTGTAGCCAATGAAGATTCCACAATGGAAGTAGGAAAGGATCACAATGGACTTTGTTAGTGGGTTACCCCTCATGCCTACTAAGAAAGATTCAACTGGGTGATTTTTGGTCGCTTGACGAAATCTACTCATTTCATACCAGTACGGGTCGATTACTCCTTGCAAAAGCTGGCTAGGTTATATATAGCGGAGGTAGTGATATTGCATGGGGTACCAGTAGCAATCATATCGGATAGGGACCCGAGGTTCACGTCACGATTCTGGAAGGCTTTGCATCAAGCGTTGGGTACGAAGTTGGATTTCAGTACAACATTACATCCTCAGACAGATGGACAGTCTGAGCGAGTAATTCAGATCTTGGAGGACATGTTGGGGAGATGTGTCATTGATTTTGGAGGTAGTGGGAAGAGTTTTTACCATTGGCAGAGTTTGTTTACATCAACAACTACCGGTCTAGTATTCAGATGGCGCCCTATGAAGCATTGTACAGGTGAAAGTGCCGTACTCCTACCTGTTGGATGGAATTAGGGGAACATCAAATATTGGGTCTAGAGTTGGTTACCGAGACAGAGGAGAAGGTTGAGTTAATTGAGCTCGACTAAAGAAAGCGTCGGACCGACAGAAGTCCTATGCAGACTTGAAGCGTAAGGACAGAGAGTTTGCGGTGGGTGACAAGGTGCACTTGAAGGTGTCGCCATGGAAAAAAGTGCTGAGGTTTGGACGGAAGTGTAAATTAAGTCCCAGATTTATCAGACCTTATCGGGTGTTGAAACGAGTGGGGCCAATAGCCTATAAGCTAGAGCTACCTGCTGAGCTAAGCCAGATTCACAATGTATTCCACATTTCTATGTTAAGACATTACCGTTCGGATCCATCCCATATGGTGTCTGTGGAAGAAATCGAAGTGAGACCTAACCTATCCTTTGAAGAAGAACATGTAGAAATCCTGGATCATGATGTCAAGGTATTGCGAAAGAAAACAGTTCGTTAGTTAAGGTTCTATGGCAGAATCACGATTCTGAAGAGGCTACTTGGGAACCACAGGAAGCGATACGGCGGTAATACCCGCATCTATTTTGATTAGGCAATTTCAAGGCCAAAATTTCTTTAAGGGGGTAGAACTGTAACATCTTGAATTAATGGGCCTATGCGTTTAATGTGTGTGGTTGTGCTTGTTATGCTTAATAGAATGTTTTAGGGGTATAGAATGGGCTCGAAGTTGGGCCGAGGCCTTAGTCGAATTTTTTTTGGACACTCTAGTGGAAAGTAAGTTAGACAGGCTTAAAAGACATTACACGTGAATTAAGACACAAAATGGGCTTGTGGCCCGATGGTTAAGTGGCGATATCACGAGGGACTAGGAGTGGCGTGTCAAGTCATTAAGGAGGTCCAAGGTTCGAGTCGCATAAAGCCCAATTCTTTTAATTAAATTCAGCTAATTTTGGCATTTAAGTGGGTAGAGGGATGGCAATAAGGCTTGGAAATAAGAGGATTTATTTGAGTGGATAATGCATATAATATGGCGGATAAAGGGAGGAAGAGGTAGTGTTATCTAGGATTCTTTTGGAGGTGTGATCGGATAAAGATAAGGGAGGAAATTTAGGATTTATTCACTGGTCACAAGTGGTGGTGAAATTCAACACCGAGGGGAGGAGAAATCGGTTACGATATGATCAAGGGTGTCAAAATTTCCCTTGATTAATAGCTTAGTTTTAGTTTTAAAAAGGGGCATTTTCGATTTTAGGCAGTAGGTGCCAAAATTTTGCTTAAGTAGGGGGATATCTCTTCAATTTTGGCATTTGACCCTATTCTCTTTTTTCTTTCCTCTAATTCCCACTTCTATGCAAAAGCCGAAAATTTCATTGTTCTCTTCTCTCATCTTTTCCTCCAAAAGCCGAAACTTATAACCTTTCTCATCTCCATTCTTTTCCTATAACCGAATGATCATTGTTCTTACCTTTATTCTCCCTTTTGCGATTTCTTCATAGTTGAATCTTCATAGATCCTATTACACTGTCTTTCTTTTGATCTTCTCAGAAGCTGAAATCTATCAGGAGAAGCCGAACCTATTGGTAAGTGCCAATTTCTTTTGATCTTTTCTCTTTCAATTTTGGGGGCCATTGCCTATTGGCTAATGGGTTGTAAGGCCATCATTAATTTAATATTCTATTTACTAATCTTGTGTCCTGTTTGGGCGGCATTCTGAGATTTAAAGGAGATCTAACCACCTAGGTTCCTAGGACAAAAATCGATAACTTCCCAATCCTATTGTCTTCTTTCGGGATTTCAAGGTAAGAATTTCAATTCTCCCTAAGTTGATCCAACAGTTTCCGTTCTTTCTTGTGCCTTAACCAAATGCTTTGTTAAGGAATCATTATAGTGTCCTCTGACTAAGGTCATTCATGGACACGAATGTCAGCAAATCGAAGGAAGGGGTTGGATCTGTAGTCCCAGCCCCAAAGTTCAAGAAACGCGCAGTGTCAGTAGTATGGGATTGGCCTTCGGGTTGTGGACCGACTTCAGAACAAAACCTTAGAAAGTTAGCAGTCGCACCGACTTCTGATAGTGTCAACTTAGAAAGTACTGTCCTGTCGGTAATCAGGTGAGTAGATCTCTATCACACTAGTTAATCTATATTATATGTATGTTATGGGCTAAAAGTCAGAAAATGAGGCTGTATGAACAGCCGTATTACCCAGAAATGGTAGGCAAGGGATGCTAGGTACGTAATCATAGAAACTTCTCTATGTGTAACGAAGTATGTGAAAGTCTGTGATCTGTTTAGATAGTATAATGTTCTGATTCTTGCATGTATGGGTGCATGGGATAGGATTGATATGATGAAGGGGAAGAAGGTCGCATGGCGATCGGTGGCTTTGCCACATAGTGATCAGTCTTTATGATAGGCAGCACAGCTGTCGAAATACTACAATGTATTATTAAGGTCACATGGCGATCGGTGGCTTTGCCACATAGGTCACATAGTGATCGATCTTTATGACAGACAGCAAAGCTGTCGATATGGTGTGTAGCAGATGGAGGGTTGATAGTAGAAATCCCCACGGTGTTATGGTTGGTACGGAGGTGTGTAGAGGATAGACTTTTAGGTTTGGGATAGGCCATGTTGCATGTAAATATATATTCTGTTGACATTGTGTATGGGCCCAGGGCCCGTAATGTGTTTGTGGGCCTCAACGCTTTTATGTGTTTTCAAGATTTGCACACTGAGTCTTGGTGACTCACCCTTTCATTTCTCCTAACTTTTCAGATGAGCAGTAGATCGTGGACATGGGAGCCGAGGCGGACTCGAGGGGCCATCAAGTCTTTTATCTTCATAGACTATTTTCGATTTTTCTTTAAGTTTCAATTTTGAGATTATTTTTGTAATAAGGCCTCCATAACTTAGGTTATCGAACTATATATTTTTTTATGTTACATCTTATAAACTTATGTTTTCAAAGTCTTAATTATAAAGTGAAAGGAAAATGGGTTTTTCCAGCATGTTCAATGCAAATGTTAAAGTTTCTTCAAAAATGTCACAATTAATGATTAGTCGGTTAAAATAAACTGAGATTTTCAAAACCCTTCAAAGCAAAGTTTTCAACATTCAACTCGTAGCATACCAGATCCGGTCATGACATATGGGCCGGGTTTGGGGTGTTACAAGATGCCATATGAGATGTGGACTGGGAAACGTCCAAGATGTCTTTTATGAAAATTTGGGGCTGTGAAGCTTATGTTAAATGTCAGATGTCTACTAACCTTGAACCCAAATATGAAAGGTGTATTTTTGTAGGGTATTCGAAAGTAACCAAAGGTTATTATTTCTTTAATCCCACTGGGAACAAAATGTTTGTTGCTCGGTCTGGTGTCTTCCTAGAGAGTGAATTTATTTCTAGAAAAGTAAGTGGGAGAAAGATTGAACTTGAAGAAATTCGAGAATCACAAGATACCACTGAACCAGAGATAGAACAATAGTAAATTCCACAGGAAATTGAGGAACAAGTAACTGCTGTAGAAACACAACCACCGCGCAGATCTTTAAGAGAATGCCATGCACCTGAGAGATATGGATTTCTCATTACAACGCATGGTGACATTCTTCTTATAGATCAAGATGATCCTAGGACTTATGAAGAAGCGGTGACGAGCCCAGACTCTGAGAAATGGCTTGAGGCCATGAGATCTGAGATGGATTCCATGTATGAAAATCAAGTATGGACTTTGATTGACCCACCCGAAGGGGTTAAACCTATAGGGTGCAAGTGGGTTTTCAAAAAGAAAACTGACATGGATGGTAACGTACAAACATACAAAGGGCGATTAGTCGCTAAATGTTTTCGCCAAATTCATGGTGTTGACTATGATGAAACCTTTTCTCCTGTAGCTATGTTTAAATCCATCAGGATATTGCTTGCCATAGCTGCATTTCATGATTATGAAATCTGGTAGATGGACGTCAAAATAGCTTTCCTTAACGGGAAACTTGAAGAGGATGTGTACATGACACGACCTGAAGGTTTTGTCAATCCAAAGGATGCTAGAAAGATTTGTAAGCTACAAAGATCCATTTATGGATTAAAGGAAGCTTCTCGAAGTTGGAATCTTCGTTTTAACGATGCAATCAAAGAGTTTGGTTTTATCAAAAATGAAGATGAACCATGTGTTTACAAGAAAGTTAGTGGGAACACTATCACATTCTTTGTACGGTATGTAGATGACATACTTATCATGGGAAATGACATACCTACCTTGCAGTTTATTAAGACTTGGTTAGGAAGTTGTTTTTCTATGAAGGACTTGGTGCGAAGCTACTTACATCTTAGGTGTAACATCCCGAAATAGGGCCTAAACCGAATAGTGGTTGCAAAACCACGAATCTGAGCTATAAAAGTTTATTACGATTAATTATTATGATTTACCGAGTGATTAAATACATGTGTTAAAGTATTGATAAGAAATTTTATTGATTTCATGCTTAAATTGCCTATTAGGATTTGTTTGCAAAAGTTGCTAAATAGGGTTTCTAATTTATAGAATACTTGATTGAAATGGGGGTTTGAAGTAGGAGTCCTTAAATGGTAATTAGACCATTATATTATCATGGAAAAAATGGACATATATATGTAGAAAGAACCAAAGTTTTTAATGAAGGGTAATTTAGTCATTTGATAATAAAAAGAAATTAAAAAGGGAAAAAGATGGCAAAATATGCTCATCTTCTTCATTAGGCCGAATTTTCAAGTGTTCACCATAGCTAGGGTTTGTTTCAAGCTTCCAAGCTCCATAATCAAGAAGAATGAAATCCGAGTTAGATCAGGGAAAGAAAAAGATAGTGGACTAAATCGATATAGTTTATTGTATTTTGTTTCGAGGTAAGTGTGCGGTAAATAAATGCAATATTCTATTATTTTACATTTGATACTATTAAATTCCAGCATTTACATATTTATTATGTAAATTTATCATTTAAAGACTCAAGCATGAATTGACGAAGAAGAAATCTCAGAATGTCCCGGTTGAACCTTAGGAATGTGTAGGATATCATGACATTAGGGTTTAAGGAAATCATGTAAGACCATGTCAAGACATGGCATTGATAAGTTACTAGAAGGAAAATGTCCCATGTAAGACCATGCCAAGGCATGGCATTGGTGAATTTATAAGGCAAAGGTCCCATGTAAGACCATGCCAAGGCATGGTATTGGTGAGTTCATAAGGCAAGGATACCACATAAGACCATGTCAAGACATGGCAATGGTTAATTTTCACAAGGAAATGTACCCGTGTATCCTTAGTATTCCAAGTGGTTCAACGAGAAAATTTAAAGAGTATACCAAAGGAAAGGTAAGACAAGTTCAAGCTAAAAAGGTACATGTAAGAATTTAAGACTTAAGTATATTAAGTTAAAGGCTTAAATAATTTTGGTAAGAAAAGAATATGATAATGCATTAAGAATGTTGTTATTTATTTACATGCAAACTTACTAAGCTTAATGCTTACTCCCATTCCTTTCTTTCTTTTCATAGTTTTACAAGCCAACTCGGGGATCGTAAGGACGTCGAAGATCGTTACACACTATCAAAGGATTATATTGGTATTTTGTGACTCGAATGTTTTAACTTATGGCATGTATAGGGACTTAGCCATTTTGTGTGTATGACCTTATGATATGGCTTAATATTGGCTTATAAATGTTTGGTACTGATTAGCTATTAAAATGGTTAATTAAGAACATGTTTTGGATGTTTTGTAATGCCTAGTTGATAGTTATTTTAAGAAATTATGTAATTATATGCAGGGTAACAGTTTGGACAGCAGCAGTGACGTGATTTTGAAAAATTACCAAAAATAGTAAAAATGGAATTAGGTTGTGCATGAGATACAGAATTAAATCTTATTGAGTCTATTTTTATATAAAAAAAACGGTGTAGGAAAAACAAGTGTATATTATGAGATAATTGATTTTTAGTGAAGAGAGGTCAGAACTATCGAACTGTGTAATAGGAGAGACTTTAACTAATAAACTGTACTAATTGGCCATACTAAAAATTCTAGAAAATTTATAGTAAAAATATATATGAATCTAGTTTCAAGGAAAATTTACATATCTATATTTCGAGTTTCGTAACTCGAGTTATAGTTAATTTAGTGAACGTGATGCAGATGGACAATTTCAATTTTTATGCCCTGATCTAGTAAGTTAAGTCTAGTAATACCTCGTGCTCGAATCCGGTAACGGTCTAGGGTAAGGGGTGTTACATTAGGAGTCAAGATCTATAGAGATAGATCAAGATGACTACTGGGTCTATGCCAAAGTACATACATAGATAAAGTACTAAAAAGGTTCAGTATGGAAGAATCTAAAAGAGGATTCCTACCTATGAGACATGGAATTTCACTCTCAAAGGAAATGTGTCCTTCAACTCCACAAAAGAGAGAACGCATGAGTAAAATTCCATATGCTTCCGCTATTGAACTATCATGTATGCCATGTTATGTACCCATCCAGATGTCTCGTATGCCTTAAGTATGACTAGCAGGTACCAAGTAGATCCCGGTAAAGGTCACTAGACCACATTCAAGAATTTTGTTAAGTACTTAAGAAGAACTAAGGATACGTTCCTAATATATGGAGGTGAGGAAGAGTTAAGTGTAAAAGGTTACACTGATGCCAGCTTCCAAACTGGCAAGGACGATTCTCGATTGCAATCAGGATTTGTGTTTTGCCTTAATGGTGGTGCTGTGAGTTGGAAGAGTTCAAAGTAAAGTACAGTAGCTGATTCTACAACAGAGGCCGAGTATATTGCAGCCAGTGAGGCAGCAAAAGAAGCAGTTTGGAGCAAGAAGTTCATTACTGGACTAGGGGTTGTGCCTAGCATATCAAATGCTATAGAACTCCGATGTGATACAATGGAGCCATTGCACAAGCTAAAGAAACCAAATCTCAGCAGCGACCCAAACATATACTTAGGCGCTACCATCTTATTCGAGAGATTATCGATCGAGGATATGTAGAGATATGTAGAGTACCTACAGATGATAACATTGTTGATCCCCTAACCAAGCCTCTGACACAGCAAAAGCATGATCGTCACACTAAGTCACTTAGTATTAGATATATGAGTGATTGGTCTTAGTGCTAGTGGGAGATTGTAAGAGTATGCCCAAAGATCAATCATGAGATGGTTGTAATAACTTACTTGATTTACCATGTTTATTAATATAAAGCGTTGTCATTATTATTTCAGTTTTTCCTTCTGTGTGAACAAATAAACTATTATATAATAATGTCCTGAGAATAATATGATTATTCTTAAAAGATCCTTAGTCAAGTATTATTGTTGACTAGGACAGACAATAATGCATTAAGACTAACATGTAGTTGATTGATGATAAAGAGTTGTCATTGATATGGAGTGTCAAAATCAATGCATGAATATGTGTGTTAGAGAACAACATATTGGGTGACCGCTATGAGTATGTTTCTTGGATTATTATGTAATTGTCACAACATTACTCATAGTGATTAATATTTATATGATCCTCAAACTTGAGATAATCATTATCCCAACATCGTGAGTCGATATTTTGATACGATCAAACGTATAATCGTAACTAGTTGTTCTATAAAGGCGATGTTGGATATACCACAATCTATGTAGAGGATATTGTTGATCAATATAGGATAAGTCCTCCCACATAATGGGAGTAATATCTTAGGCCACTTGATTGAGTGAGACTAGAAATGCATGGCCATGCTCAAATAAGTTGACATGAGATGTCATACTAATTTGTATATCATAGTCTACTCAAGATATCAAGAAACATGGGATGGACTATACAAGTGTGACTATTCCATGACTTGGGTCCATTCCAGAGATAAAGGACTTAAGGATTAATGCATGAAAGGTTAATCACAAAAAGTTATGTCGAATCATGACTTCTTGTAACTTAGGTAGCAATGATGCATTGCTAGATGTCACTCATTTTTTGTGACATTAGAATTGTTCTAATATTACTGCTGACGTTACAAGAACCTACAGGGTCACACCCTATGGTTGAAATGAACAGAATAAAACATAGTTGGTATTGTGTTTGATTGTCACATTAATTAAATTAATTAAAGAATTAATTTAATTGGGCAATCAAATATTGAATATACTATATGTACAAGGATGTTGTACACATAATGAGAATTAATATATGAATTTGGTTCAGTATATAAATTTAAATAAATATAGTTTATCGAAATCCATGTTATAATTAATGTAATTATAACTTTTGGGTATAATTAATTTAATTATAATTTTGGTTAAAACATTATTATATTTATTTAATTTTATTATTCATTAAAGATATACCGATTATAAAAGGTAATAAGTGATACAAAACTTATTAAGAAAAACCCTAAGAATTTGCTTGAAAAAGTCTAGCATCCATCAAGCAAATAAAAAAACCTCTAAAACAGTTTTGGAGATTTTTACTGTTCACAGTCAAACCGGGTGGATTACGTAGAGGCCGACATCGTAAAGGTTGTGACTTGGTTCGACAGTAGATCAGAACTCTTGTTGCCGAGGCGTTGCTGTCTTCTCAGATTGAAGTTTTGGTAACTTCAAAACCTTTATTTCACCCCGATTCATTCCTCACACATGGATTCATGATTTGGATCGCCGGGATTAATTTTATTCTGCTGCGCCATGGGGATGCCGGCGTTCCAACAGTAACAACCCGTTTTTTAGTGGTGTCGGGAATGATGGTTTTCGACAAGTGAGATCGTGTTTTATTATTTAATTAATGCTTATGGAGTTACATTAGAGTCGTATTAAATTTTGGTGAAGAAATTTTAATGTTTGGTTAGTTAATTGGATAAAAACAACTAAATTGTAAAAGACACAAAACTTATTAGGTATTGAAATATAATGATTGGATGGATTAATTATTAAATGAGGGATGAATTAGGTAGTAATTAAACTGTAATGAGTATATATGGACAGTTTTGGACTTTTAAATTGTTAAAATACATGTCTGTTATAAGGGTAAAGTTGTAATTAATCAAAGTTAAACTCCAATAAAATAAAACATCATCTTCCTAAAAAGAAGTTGGCTTCCGAAATTAGAGTGAATGAACACCATTTTTGGAGCTGAAGGTTCAGTCATCATCAACTACTTGCATGTAACTCCATTTTAAACATGTTTCTTGTAATTTCTATATTTTAGAGATCGTTACAACTAGGTCCAGCAAACCCGAACCTTCATTTTCAAGATTGTCAAAGATTTTGAATTTTTTTCATTGATGAATCTTTGCTATACTTGATGAAATTGAAATATTTGTTGTTGATTAGATTAGGTTATTAAGTGGTCTTGAATAGTTTTAGTTAAACGATTAAATTGATAAATAATTGAAATTTCATGGAATTTTTGTGAATTATGAATAATTTGGCCCATTCTAGCATAGGAAGAAAATTTTTGGGCATGGGAAATTATGAAATTTGGATAAATTTGAAATTTTGGGATTAGGGACTAATTTGTGAGAAGTGTAAAAGTTTAGGAAAAATATGTATATAATGAAAACTTAAGGGTCGCATGCATTAAATTGAGTTTTTAATGTATGTGAATTTAATAAATTGAATTTAATTACTATATAGATCAAGAACCGAGTAAAAAAGACAATAACCTTGAAAATGGGAAAATTGCGGAGTAGTCCCAACGAATTAACCAGAAGTAGATTGTAAGTAAGTTCATAGTATAGATAAATATATATTATATATTTATATAACTTGTGATATTATGATTTGGTAAATTGTATCCAAATTGAATTATGATAATAAATTGATATTATAAAATGGTTATAATTAAGTACATATGAGAATTGAGTATTTGGCAGTTGATGTATAATATGGTTAGTTGATATTGAAATGAATGTAATTGATTTATAGCATCTGTATGGATATTGTGGATGTGCCTCTGAGCTATAATGTTAAGAATTCTACTAAGTGCCTGTTTGAACGTAGTAATTGATTAGGATACGATTGGCATGTCAATAGGGTTTGAACACGCACTTGTACTGGTTTGCACTTCGGTGCCTCTGTCTACACTTTGGTGCCTCTGATTGCACATTCGCGCCTCTATGTGCACTTTAGTGCCTTTGTTATAAGTTGTTGTGTAAGAACACACCTTTTGTGTGGACCGATGAGTAGCAATCAAGCTTTGAGAAGCTCAAATATATTTTGACTTAGGCACCTATTTTGATCCAACTTGAATCCGGTAAAGAGTTTGTGGTATACAATGATGCTTCTCAAATCGAGTTGGGTTGTGTCATGATGCAACATGGTAAGGTAGTGACATATGATCCCGAAAGCTTATGTCTCACGAAGGCAACTATCCTATGCACGATATTGAGTTGGCTACGAATGTCTTTCTTTTAAAAATCTAGAGGTACTATCTTTATGGTGATGTAACACCCATCACCCGTATTCAATGCCGAAATAGGGTTACCAAGCTTTACCAAACATATCACACATTTAAACATACATTTCTCATACATTTTCAATTCCATGTAATCATCAATCAACAACATTCATATTGTCCCTAATGCGAGCCTACGAGACTTAAAAACATGCATTCGGGGTGGTTTGGGACAAAACCGATAACTTTAGAAACTTCTCGAACACTTAACAATTTTTTCCAAAAATAGGGGACACACGCCCATATAGCCCGACTGTGTGTCTCACACGGCCAAAGACACGCCCGTGTCACAGGCCATGTGGACATTCGAAATGGAAGGACATGGTCGTGTCCCAGCCAGTGTCTAACTTCGTGTAACTCTCTAACTTGGGTTACACGGCCAACACACAGGCCCGTGTGACTAACTTGTGTGCCCTAAAAATGGCCATACACACCCGTCTACCAGGACGTGTGCTAGGCCGTGTGGAGCATACTGACTTGGTTTCTAATTCAACACCAGGGGACACACGGCCGTGTAGCCTAACTATGCATCACACAGAGCTGTGACACACGCATGTGTCTTTGCCCATGTGGACAAAAAAATAGGCTATTTACCAAGCCAATTTGCCACCCAAACTTGTTCACACCTACACCAAACGAAATAGCACTAAAACAAGGCAAAAATAGGCATCCAAAACAACCACAACCAAGACCAAAACATGCCATATCAACATCAGCAATCACAAAGCACATGATATCATGTTTTACCAATTCAAAACATACCAATTTCTCACTTAAAAATTTACCTAAATGGTTTCATTCAAATATGCAACAATTACCTAAATTCTCAAGCATACAAATCTCAAATTCAACCATTTGCTACTCAAGCTACTTACCCACTATAATCATTCATCAAGCAAGTATAAGACACATAATAGAAAGGGCATGCTTTACAGCTTAGTAAGCTCGTATGAAATAAACTCAATGTAATAATGAATACACAATTCAAAAAATTGAATATATCATTATGTAACTCATATTAACTAACAAACCTTTCCATCTTTAACTCATAAGATTATATGTAAACTTCAAAATTTATTTGACTCAAAGCTTATACGGTTCATATACATACCTGTACTATCTCGTATCAATCTCATACTCAACCACGTCTTTCATTTACCCATTGATCCATTCGAAATACTATCAGATACTCGGGAAACTCGTACCAAAGTGCCACATACATAGCCAATGCTATCTCAATCTCATATCACATAAATGCTCACTCTCGAGCTATCAACAGGCCTGCTCACACAAGCTGTGGGTCAAGACATAGCTACACGGTGCTACCCATACAAGCTGTCACATAACCGCAACACATGCCGATATCCTCAGCCACCGGCAGGACGTACAGGACCAGCACCTGGATCACATAATCACAATAAGCCCTAATGACATGTCATTTGTATCCTAATATATTTTTAAGGTTCAACAGGGATTCCCAATGCCGATTCATCATCGAATCATTGTCGAATATGTCTGTAGTCTTGTATTCATAGTTTATGCCATATCAAAGCATTTAAAATACATTTATAACGTAATTTATTACATACGAACTTACCTCGGATGTAAAAACAATGAAATATGTCGATTAGTCGAGTATTTTGTTTTTCCCCCGATCTAGATCTGAATTTCACTTCTCTTGATCTATATGTAATCAAAAGTAACTTATTTAATTATCTCTCTATTCAATTTAGTCCAGGACACTCATTAAAGCACATTTACACTTTTGCCCCAAGTATTTCACAACTTTTACAATTTAGTATTTATTTCATAAAATCACAAATTCATGCAATTTAACCACAACCCATGCTAGCCGAATTTCAATTAGGTCCCTAGAAACCCATTTTTTCATTTATTTCACATTTTAACCACAAGGTTTCCACATTTCACAATTTAATCCCTAGTTTGCATTTTCACTAAAAATCACTTAATAAAACCTGTATAACTATTATCAAACATTCATAATCTATCATTAAACATCAAAATACTCATGTATTCATCAATGGCAACATTCTAAATCTTTAACAGTTTTGCAAAATAGTCCCTTGGCTAGCTAGATTAAGCTCCAACGATCAAAAAAACATAAAAATCATTAAAAATGGGACGAAATTGAACTTACATGCACTAGGAGAAGTGACTAAATGCTTCAAGCTATTCTCATGGCTTTTCTAAGCCCTAAATATAGCTAGGAAGAAGATGATGAATAAAATTTTCCTTTTGTTTTATTAAATTATCATTTAATAATCTATTTACTTATTTATCCTTTAATTAAACCATTGAAAATACAAATATGATGTCCATAAATGTCCATTCATGCTATTAATGGTATAATTACAACATAAAGACCTTTAATTTAATATTCCATAGCTATTTCACACCTTTAGCTAATAGAACATCACTTTTGCACTTTACGCAATTTAGTCCTTTTTATCAAATTGAACACTCGACTAATAAAATTTCTTAACGAAAATTTAACACAATCATTCTATCATGTTGTAAACATTAAAATAATAATAAAATAATTATTTTGACTTCAGATTTGTGGTCCCGAAACCACTATTTTGATTTGACCAAAAACGGGTTATTACAACTCTCCTCCCTTAAGGATTTTCGTCCCCGAAAATCTTACCAAAAAAGAGGTTAGGGTATTGTTTTCTCATAGCTTCCTCGGGCTCCCACGTAGCCTCTTCGACACCGTGTCGTTGCCAAAGTACTTCATTAGAGCTATGCTTTTATTTCTCAATTGTTTAACCTCACGAGCTAAAATTCTGATCAGTTTTTTGCTATATGTCATATCAGTTTGAATCTAAATCTTTGATTGCGAAATTACATGCGATGGATCTAATCGATAACAGTGTAACATCATCACATGAAACACATTGCGGATCTTTTCTAACTCTGACGGTAAAGCTAATCGATATGCTATTGGTCCTATTCTTTCGATAATCTCATACAGTCCGATGAAACGTGGACTCAATTTGCCTTTGCGACCCAATCAAAAAAATTTCTTCCACGGAGATACTTTCAAAAATACTTTATCACCTATCTGAAATTCAATGTCTTCACGTTTTAATTTTGCATACGATTTCTATCGATTTGAAGCTGCTTTCAAACTGTCGTGAATTATTTTTACTTTTTCTTTAGATTCTCGAATCAAATCAACCCCGTAAATTTTTTTTCTCTCAACTCGATCCAATACAATTGAGTTTAGCATTTATGACCATACAAAGCTTCATACGGTGCAATCTTTATACTCGATTGGAAGCTATTGTTATACGCGAATTCAACCAATGGTAAATATTTCTCCCAGTTGCCTTCAAACTCTAAAACACAACAATGAAGCATATCTTCGAGAATTTGTATTACTTGCTCACACTAACCTTTAGTTTGTGGATGAAATGGTATACTAAAATTCAACCTCGTACCCAGATCTTCTTGCAATTTCTTCCAAAATCACGATGTAAACCTCGGATCTATATTCGAAATAATCAAAATTGGCACCTCATGTAATCTGACGATCTCAGAAATGTACAATTTCGCTAATTTATCAAGTGAATAGTTTGTACAAGCCAGAATAAAATGTGCAGACTTCTTTAGTCGATCTCTGACAACCCAGATAACATCTTTCTTTTTCGGAGATAGAGGCAAACTCGATACAAAATCTATCGTAACTCTATCCTATTTCCACTCTGGTATCATCACAGGCTGTAGTAATCCTGAAAGCACCTGATGTTCGACTTTAACTTGCTGATAAACCAAACATCTCGATAGAAATTCTAAAATGTCTCATTTCATACCCAACCACCAATATAATTGTTTCAAATCATTGTACATTTTAGTACTCCCCGGATGAACAGATAGACAACCACTATGTGCTTCATTCAGAATTTTCTGTATAAGCTTTGGATCTTTCGGTATGCAAACTCTACCTCGAAACAATAGACAATCATCAGATCCAATCTGATAGTCTAAATCACTAGTCGACTCACATTGCATTCTTTTGGTTTACAAATCATTATCACACTTTTGAGCTTCGCAAATTTGCTAAAGAAAAATTGATTTAGCTTTTCATTCACGAACCATCATCAGACAAAGTTAGTCTCGTATTCATCACTCTCAGAGGAAACATAGATATTCTACTTAAAGCATCTGTGACTACATTTGCTTTCCCCGGATGATAATCAATCACTAACTCATAGCCTTTTAGCAACTCGAGCCATCTTTGTTGTCACAAATTCAGATCTGTCTGGGTCATTAAATACTTCAAGATCTTATGATTGGTAATGATGTGGCACATTTCACCGTACAAATGATGTCGCCAAATTTTCAATGCGAAAACAATAGCGACCAACTCTAAAATGTGCGTCGGATAATTTTTTTCATGCGGCTTCAACTGTCTGGAGGCATAAGCTAGCACTTTCCTTCTTGCATCAAAACACAACCCAAGCCGTTCAATAAAGCATCGTTTAAAATCACAAAATCTTTACCCGACTCAGGTTGAACCCAAACTGGTGCTTCTGTTAGCAATGCTTTCAACTGATCAAAACTCTGTTGACATTTCTTGGACCACTCAAATTTTATATCTTTTTGAAGCAATCTAGTCATTGGTGTAAAAATCATCGAGAATCCTTTTACAAAAAGTCGATAATAACCAACTAACCCCATAAAACTTTTGACTTCAGATACATTTCTTGGTGGTTTCCAATCAACAATTACAAAAATCTTGCTTGAATCAACTCGTATACATTCCACTGAAACAATGTGTCCCAAAAATCCAACCTCTCAAAGCCAAACCTCACATTTACTGAATTTAGCAAACAGTTGTTTATTTCTCAAGGTTTGAAGCACAATTATCAAATGCTCGTCATGCTCAGACTCATCTCGTGAATAAATCAGAATGTCATCAATGAATACAACAACTAATCTGTCTAAATACAGCCTGAAAATCTGATTCATCAAATCCACAAAAATGGAAAGAGTGTTAGTTAATCCTAAAGGCATAATCAAAAATTCATAATGTTCGTACCTCGTTCTGAACACAGTTTCTAGCAAATCTGAATCTTTAACTCACAATTAATAATAGTTAGATCTCAAATCAATCTTCGAGAATATTGTGCCCATTTCAACTGATCAAACAAGTCATCTATTCTAGGCAAAGGATACTTATTCTTTATCGTAACCTTGTTGAGTTATCGATAATCAATAGACATTCTCGTTGATCTGTCTTTCTTCTTTACAAACAACACTGGTGTACCTCAGGGTGAAAAACTAGGTCGTGCAAAACCTCTATCTATTAACTATTGTAACTGAGATTTCAATTCTTTCAACTCTATTGGGGCCATTCTATATGGAGCTATAGATATCAGTGATGTTCCCGGCACTAATTCAATAGCAGACTTAACCTCTCTGATCGGTGGTAACCCTGATAACTATTTTGTAAACACATCCGGAAACTCACAGACAACTAGTATTAATTCAATCTTAGATTCATACACTTTTGAATCCAAAACATAAGCAAGATAAGCTTCACAACCTTTCCTCACACATCTCTGAGCTGCCATAGACGAAATCACAACAGGCAACCCACTCAACTCATTTGATTCAATTCGAAGAGTTTCATTGTTTTGACATTTCAATTCAATAGTCATCCGTCTATAATTCACAACAACATCATGCAATGTCAACCATTCCATACCTAGAATTACATCAAATTCATCAAATGGAAAAAGCATCAAATTAGCCGAAAATTATAACCCCGAGTCATTAAAGGACAGTTCTTGCAAACTTTATCAACTAGAATATACTTGCCTGAAGGGTTCGATACTTTAATCACAAACTCAGTAGAATCAACAGACAAACTCTTATTAGACAACAAATTCATACATATATACAAATGAGTCGATCCAGGATCAATCAAAGCAATCACATTAGTGTCATAAAGAGAAAATGTACCGCTGATAACATCGGGTGATGACACATCTTCGCGAGCACGAATAGCGTAAGCTCTAGCAGGTGCTTTTGCCTCAGATCTCATAGCAGAGTCCCTTGTCCCGCCTTTACTACTTGTCATGTTTCCGTGTTTCTAGGTGGCCTCCCTCTATTAACTGTGTTGCTCGTTTTACATTTTGGAATTTATTTTTCTCATCTACTTTAAGACATTCCCGAATAAAATGATCTTGTGAGCCACATATAAAACAAACCCGGTCATTCATTTTACACTCACCAGGATGTCGTCTTCTACATCGTTGACATTCAGGTCTATAGTTCCTCACACTGCCAACACTCGATACTAATGTAGCTTGAGCTTTAGGATTTGAGTATTATTTTCCACTGTAATACCCCTTGTAACACCCCAAACCCAGCCTAAACGTTACGACCAGATCTGGTATGTCACATGGGAAAGATGGTTTTAATGAACTTTTGAAATAAAAGAAACTTCACGACGTGCTAGCCTTTTGAAACTCAAATCCAGCTTTAAGGCTTCCTTGCAAAAATTTTTTATGAGTAATCTTAACAATCGAAATCAGTTTGATATTACGAAAGCTGAAACTAGGGAATTTCATAAACGTGACATTTGAAAACAATGTTTGTGGTTTTAAGAAAATTTCTGAATTAATTAGTTATTCGCTTGTCATCTTTTGTTAACACTTTTAAAAATGATTGTTTATATTTTTATTTTAGGGAAAATACCATTTTTAACATTTCATAGAATATGCAATAACAACATTAAATTAAAACCCAAATTAAAGTTATGGAGGCGTTATTGCATAGTAAAATCCCAAATTTAAAAGTAGGTTTAAAAGAAAGAAACGAAATTTTATGAAAGAAACATTACATGGCCACCTCGGAGTCCACCTCGGTTCCAAATCCGCAACTAAGTGTTACCTGCAAAATTAAGCAGAGGGGTGAGTCACCAAGACTCAGTGTGTAATTCCCCTTACAAACGCAACCTGGGCCTAGGCCCACAAAAGCACATTGGGCTTTAGCCCTCACAGCATGGCATATTAAAAATGTATGCAATGCAGCCCAGCCCAACCTAGTTTTCCATCCCTACATCTCCTGATTCAGCCAAACTCCTGTGGCACCAAGCCACTGTGGTTCCGAACCATTGTGATACCAAATCACTATGGTAGAGTCACAAAATATAATATGTGGGGCCAACCCACTGTGGTACCAAACCACTGTGACAATCACTGATAAATATATGTGGGGCCAACCCACTATGGTACCAAACCACTGTGACAATCAGTGATAAATATATAGATGTGGTGCCAAACCACTGTGGTACCAAACCACTAAGACATAGTCACTGAATAAGTTATGTGGGCCCAACCCACTGTGGTACCAAACCACTGTGACAGTCACTGAATCACACTTTCCCTTTTCACATCATATCCCAAAGCCCATGCAACATATTATCATACTGAGATGAATGTAAACATACTACCAATGTACAACAGATAATTACATCATACATACATACATTGAAAGTAGAATCATAGAAGTACTTACCGGTGTCTCCAACCTTACCCATTAAGGGCATCTCGACCGTCCACACAATGTCCCGCTTTTAGCCAACATAATTATCAATGTGAAATAGTAAAGAAAAGTGTGAGCATTACACATCTGATTACGCGTAAGACTAAACACTATACGTCGACAATCTCACTAGCAGGAATAACCGCGATTTGTCTATCCTAGATAGGTGTCGGCTCCCTACCCCAACCCGACAAAAAGTCTCGAACCGCCGACACGGCACGCTGTTTGAACTTAGGAGTAGAGATTACCGGTTCACTCTCCTCAGGCTCCTTTAACAATACCCCCTTGGTATGGCTAGCGCTCACAACCATGAAGAGAGCCTTGATTAGTACTCAAAGAGAAATGTAGGTTGTCTAACCAAAGGATTTGACCAAGGTAGAGTAAAAACGGAAGAGAGTCTAATCGTATAAGACTAAAGAAAACTTCTTACCTTAAGAACCCGAATGAAATGGTAAGATTCAGCAATCAACAGACCTTCAGGCTTCGGACTACAACACATTCGACTACTGGGATTTCCCGGAGTAAACGTTCCAAAATGGGAGAAGAAAAGATTGGATTAGCCGCGAACTAATAACAAGAGCAAAATAGCCATTCAGCTATGACCACATAAAATCGAAAGAAACTAGAGAAGAATTGAAAGGGTCTCCCTTACCTTGCACCAACAGATACCGATTGAAGAGACTTTCTGCGACCAAATGATTCCTAGCACCTTGCTTCCTGATGTTCAGCTAATAATATAAAGTGTAAGAATAGATTTAGATTTGTGCCAAAGGGGATTTGGCCAGCAAAAGAAAATGAAGAACAGAAAGAAAGAAAAGTAATGAAGAAGAATGAAATTTGACTATAGAGAAAACTAGTCAAGAACCAAGAGGATTAGGAGTTTCGGTTTAATGGAGAGAGTAGAGAAGTAAAAATGAGGGATGGAGGTTTAGTTATGGTGAAAGGTGTAGAAACGAAACACAAAGAGAGAAGGATGAGAAGTGGGCTTCGGCTAGAGAAGAAAAGAAATTAAGGTGCAAGAAGAAAAGATGAAGAAAATAGGAGAAGTGTAGAAGAAAAGTGCTTCGGTTAAACTGTCAACAAAGGAGAAGAGAAAATGACAACTTCAAAGGGAAAAGATGGAGAAAAGACCTTGAGGGATTCGACACAAGCTCTAAAAGTAATCAACCCGAAAAATGCCTTAAGAGTTCACACCCAAAACGTCAAAAGAAGAGTTAAAGAAACTCTAGCATTCGGCACAACACTCTCACCAGGTTCAGTTTTGCTAACACACACCACCAATGTCGTAACTCCCTAGCCTCAACAACACATAGTCAAAATTCCCCTCCCCACTCTCCAACATTCAGCCAACACTCACTCACCTCCCCACTTCCTTGATTTGCCCCTTGTTTCACTCTCCATCACCCATTTGAATTGGTTTGACCAATTCAAACTCCACAAGCTCCTCTTGTCCATCCATTCAAATGCATTTGACCCATTCAACAACCACCTTGAAGAGTCCCAGCCGAATGCCAACACTCCACCACCTTGAGTACAAAAATAAAGTTCTACATGCTGTAGATGAGACTTGAACTCCTTCCCCCCTCCTACTCCCTTGTGACGCCACTCCCCTGCTCCTTAAGTGGTGTCACCTTGCCACCACACCACACTCCTTTTTGTGTCAAAAAACACAAGTAAATATTCTTAAAGCCTGCTTCTACTAGCTCTCCCCCCTAAAGTGCCCAAAAAGTAAAAATTTTCTAAAGCTCTAGCTTGAACCCGAGCCTCCCCAGGACCCCCAAACACACCAAAATAACATGCTAAACAAGCCAAACACATACAATAGCATAAAATACAAAACCCCTAATTCTAGGATGTTACACCCCTAACCCGTAACCATCGCCGGTCTAGGGTTAAAGGCGTTACCAGAAAAATTGAAAACCTTTTATGGACATTTCGTAATTTAATTCAAAGAATCCAATCAAAGTGTCCCTTAAATAGGCCTACGAGACCTTAAACATGCTTTTGAAAGGGTCCAGAACTAAACCGAACATATATAAAAATTTTCAAAAATTTAAAAATTCCTCAAAGTTACAAAGGTAAGATGCCCGTGTGGGCAGGTCGTGTGCTTCTCACGGCCTTAAACACACCCGTGTGTCTAAGTCGTGTCAAAATAGGGCATACATACTGACTTGTCCACATGGCCATCATCATGCCCGTGTGCCTCGCCCGTGGTCGACACTGACTTGATCCACACGGCCAGTCACACACCCGTGTGTCTAGCCCGTGGTCGAGTCTGACTTATTTTGAAATGCAACCACGAGGGACACGGTCGAGCCACACACCCGTATGCTTAATCGTGTGGGCAATTATAGGTCATTTGCAAGGCCAAAATGCCACCCACACTTTGGGTCATCTCTACAAGCACATACAAGCATCATACCAAACACAATTGGCAACCAAAAACACACCAAATGGTCATCCTTTTTAACTTATTCAAGTACTCGTCAAACATACCAAATTATGCCATTAAGCTCAAGTTAACCACAAACATTTCTAAGCATAAATCATCCACAACTTACCATTACAATATGACATCTTTGCATCCATAAACTTACCATTATTTTGACCATTTCATTTTCTATCAAGCCATACCAAAACTAAGCATCATAAGACATAACTATTTATTCATATCACAACTAATTATCTAGCCATATCACATGGCTATACACATATTTCAAACATAACTCAAAGTGACTAGACTATACATGCCATACTCTAGTATATACACTTTCAAAAGGGTACCAAGATTGGATATGTGATGACAATCCTCGATGATCCCTGAGCCCTCAGTAGCTTTGATGATCTATAAAACAAAGCAAACACACACAAAGTAAGCTTTCAAAAGCTTAGTAAGCCATATACAAATAAACTTATCATATAATCATTCATAAGCATAACAACTCAAATTCATTAACATATCATCATTTCAAACACATAGATTTCTCTTTGGCTCAATTAAATTGCCATTGCTTATCAACATATCATATCTCAAACATATCTTTTGCTCAAATCTCAAACATACATATATCACCTTTTATTCATTGCATCTATGTACATATACTCATCTTTCATACCTATTCAAGTCATACTCATCAAACGTACCTAAAACGGATATACAATTCATGTAGTAATTCATTTCTCGAACTTGCCCATTGAACCATTTAGAATTAAATAGGCTACTCAGACTGCTCGGAATAGTTGTACAATGCCAACGTCCCAGACATGGTCTTACATGTACTCAAATATTGAGGCCACTGTCCCAGACAGGGTCTTACACGAATCAAATACGATGCCAATGTCCCAAACATGGTCTTACATGTAAATCTCAAATCGACGTCAACGTCTCAGACGTGGTCTTACACGATATCACATATCGGTAACATATGTCATGACATATAAAATCTTATCTATTCCTAAGTTCGTACGGGACTTTTCAGACTTTGTCAACTTGTCGATACTTTCTCTGATTTCATATACAAATCATCTTGAGAATATTCATCGCAATCCAAATTTCATAAATGCATAAATAAACCAATTCTAATGCATTTATTTGTATATCGATTTACCTCGAATTTGAGTAAACGAACGGATTCGGCTATTCAATTACTTTTGACTTTCCTCGATCTAAATCTGTTTTCTTCGGTTCTTGATCTATACACATTCAAATTTAATCCATTTATTCACCAATATATTCAATTCAATCCAAAAAATAGATGTTTAGGGAAATTTACTATTTAACCCTCACATTTTAACATTTTGACATTTTAGTCCCTATTTCATAAAATCACAAAATACACATAATTTCATGTCACCCATGCTTAGCCAAATGTTCAATATGATCATACCAATCCATACATTTCATTTATTTCACAATTTAGTCCTTCAAAATATTATTTTCTTAATGTAGTCCAAATTACTCAAAATTACCAAAAATTCAAAGACAAACTATGTTAATCTAACTCATATGTTTCATATTTCATCCTCAAACATAATAAAACTCATGAATTCATCAATGGCATATTTCAAAATCATCATCAATTCACAAAATTAAAGCATGGGTTTGTAAGAACACTAAGCAACGATTACAAAAACGTAGAAATTATCAAAAACTGAAACCAAAACTTACCTTAATTTTGCTTGAACATAGTCGAAACCTAGCTTGATTTTCTTTCTTATTTTTCATTCAATATTCGGCTAGATAAGATGAGAATAGCCATCTTTTTATGTTTGTTTTATTTAATATACATTTAATTATCTATTACCAATTTTAGCCTTTTTATTCACATTTATATTCCACTAACATATGGCATTTTTGTCCATCAAATATTCATATGGTTTAAAAACAATATAAGGACTTCATATAAGGAAAGCCATAGCAAATAGATACTTACTCATATGACATGCTAAATTTGCATTTAATGCAATTTAGTCCTTTTCTCTAATTAAGCACACAAACAAACAAATTAATTCACGAAACTTTCACACATGCTTAATCATATACTGCAGACACAGAAAATATTATTAAAATATTTTTTTGACTTGGATTTGTGGTCCCGAAGCTGCTATTCTGACTAGGGTCTTAACCGGACTTTTACATCCACGATCTCCATTCGAATACCTGATTGAAGCATTTGGACGGGTGCATGAATCTCTGGATTTCTTTGATGAAGATTGGTATGGTTTATTCATCGATCTTTTTTCTCGAATCTCTAGCTTCAAAATTTACCTTTTTTTTTTTTTTTTTGCTATGCTCCTCGACTTTGCAAGCTCTAACAACCAAGATAACAAATTCTTTCAATTCTAGAATTCCTACTAGAAGTTTAGTGTCCTCGTTCAACCCATCAATGAACCATTTTCACATGATTTCTTCAGTAGAAACATACTCCGAGCATACTTACTTAATCTTACAAATTCTCTTTCATACTCAGTCACTATCATACGGCATTGTTTTAATTCTATAAACTCTTTATGCTTTTGATCTAGAAATCTCTGACTTATGTATTTCTTTCTGAACTCATTTTGAAAGAATCCCCATGTGACACTTTTTCTAGGTACCACGATACTAGAGTATTCCACCACTGATATGCAGCATCCTTTAATAACAAAATGGCACATTTTAAACACACAGTTAGCATGCACGAAAGTTCATCGAATGCCCGAATAGTATTTCTAATCCAAAATTCATCTCTCTCGGGATCATCATCAACAGTAGCTCGAACTCTTCATGTAACATCCTGAATTAGGGGCTCTGCATTTAATATGTTTTTGTGTGTATGCTATGCTCGGTGGGTAGTTTGGTGTGCTTAAGGGTCCAAGGAAGGCTCGAGGTTAAGTCAGAGCTTTGACCAAAATTTTAATTTTGGGCAATTTTAGGGGAGAGTTGGCCAGGGCAGGACTTAAGGGTTAGTAGTGGTGATTGGTTGACATAAGAATTAAAGTGGTAAAGTGGTAGGGAGGCGCCACTTAAGGTATAGGTAAGTGACGCCACAAGGGAAGTAGTGAGGAGCAGGTTTGAGTCGCACAAGTTGTTTTTGAGATTGTTTTTCGTGTCTGGAAGGGAGGAGGTAGAGTTCAGCCAGGACACTCCAGGGGAGGAGTGTTGACTGAGTCAAAAAGTTCAAATGTGTGGCCATGAGATGAAGTAGGAGTTTGAATTATTCAAACCTTTTTGAATGAGTGATCAGGAATGAATTAAGGAGGAAAATAGGGGATTGAGGCTGGTGAAGGTAGTGGCTGAATTTTGGATGCTTGAGGGGAGAGCAAAAGTCAGTTTTGGTTTATTTTGGGGTGTGCCAAAATTCAATCAGGGCCATAAGACCTTTTATTCTTGTTTGTTTTGTGCAGTTCTCCTTTTTGTGCATCTTTGGCTTTGGAGTTGTAGGTGTCGAATCTTTGCTTCTTGTTAGTTGCCGAATCATCTAGCTACACCCTCTTTCCCTTTTAATTTCTCTTTTCTACCAGTTATAACTTCCTCCACCCCTTCTACTGACCAAAACTACCTTTGGGGACTTTTACCATTTCAGTAATCCCTCATTTCCCTCATCTATCCTTTTTTTCACTAAAGGTTGAAACACTCATTAGCCTCTCCTCATTCTTCTTCTTTTAATTCTTTTTCTCTAGGCCGAAACCTTTGCCCACACCTTCTTTTGTTTTGCTTTATTTTCTTTTCCTGTAGCTGAATCTCCTTGTGTGTTCATCTCGTTCAGAGGTTACCGTCACACTATTTCCTAGCCTTCTCGATTGGATTCATCTTAGTAGTGGTAAGTATTCTTTGTTCCTTTTTAAATATTTCTTCCCTTTCTTTTAACCAAAGACATAAACTTGTACCTTGGTTTGGTTGAATGGGAAGGGGGTCTCATCTCCGTATTCTTCTTTATTGGGTCTACGGTTGAAGGGTCTTAAAGGACTTTCGGGTTCAGTCAATTAAAGGTAATGGAGATTCTATCATCTTTTTCTACCTTCTTTTGATTTTTGAAAGCCAAAGCCGAATGGCTAATTGGCTTGGTGATGCTATCATTTTGACTCATACTTTTTATCTACTTATAGTATCTTTTGACCAAGACCGTTTCAATGGAATCTAATGCCAGCCAATCAAAGGAAGCGATTAGACCCGTGGTCTTATCCCTTAAGTTTAAAAAGTGCACGGTGTCTGCTGTTCAAGACTGGCCATCGGGTTGTGGACCGACTTCAAAATAAAATAGTAGGCAGATAGTGGTTGTCCCCATTAGCGATAGCGTCGACGTAGAAAGCCTAATATTGCGTGTAATCAGGTGTGTGAATATTCACACTTTATTGATATTAAATTGTGTTACTAACTGTTTGGGGCTGAAAAGTTGAAGTGGCTGAATGAATAGTCGATATACCTTTATGGGTATAATTGGGATACCATGTAAGTACCCTATCGTCCTATTGGGAGTGAATAAATGTATGCTGTAATAAATTGTCATTAAATAACATGTTGCATTCATTTGATATATATATATATATAGCGCATGGGTTTTGGTATGATGAAAAGGGGAAGTGATATAAGACTGTCACAGTGGTTTGGTACCACAGTGGGTTGGCCCCATATATCTGATTCAGTGACTAAGTCTTAGTGGTTTGGTACCACAATGGTTTGGTACCACATATGATTATGATGATTCTGTGACTTGTTCCAGTGGTTTGGTACCATAGTGGGTTGGCCCCACATGTATGATTATTAGGGATTGTCACCAGTGGTTTGGTACCACAAGTGGGTTGGCCCCACGTGTTATAACGAGTGCCACATAGATGGCGTGTAGTGGATTGAGGGTTGATTGTAGAACTCCCCATGGTGTGTTGGGCTAGTACGGGTGGCATGTAGAGGATGGATAATTAGGTTGGGTTGGGTTATATAATGCATTCATACTGATGTATGTCATTCTGAGTGGGCCGAAGGCCAAAATGTAGTTGTGGGCTTAAAGCCATTTTATGTGACTTAAGGGGATTTACACACTGAGTCTTCGTGACTCATCCCCCTGCTTAATTTTGTAGGTAATCAGTAGATCGTGGGTCTGGAAGCCGAGGCGGACTCGTGGAGGCCATACAATATTTCTTTTTTGTAAACTCATTTTCTTGCTTAAACTATTTATTCGGGGATTTTAAATTATGTAATAAGGCCTTCTTAAATTAGTATTTGGTATTACTTATTTATTTTGATATGACAAACATATATACACTTTCACATGCTATCTAAAATGAAGTTTTCAAAACTTAAGCAATATAAGGCAATCATTTTCTTTCAAATGTCGAGCATAATCAATAACCGATTAGCTAAATTTAAATTTTTCTTAAAATTGCAAACCACTATTTTTAAAACATCGCCTAAATGAAAACTTTACCAACTTCTAACATTTCTCCTGAAATCAAAAGAAAAAAATTATTTTACGACTTCACCCTGTGACATACCAGATCTGGTCTAATGTCTAGACCGAGTTTGGGGTGTTACAATTTTAGTATCAGAGTCTAGGTTTCAAAACTTTGCTTTGGGTTATGAGGATCAGAATGTTTTCAAATTTTGTAGTTACAATGGTTTAAAAAGAAAAATACGTATGAATTTGTTCCTTGGGGGTATGGCACCCGAGTCTACCGGCACCCAGCCCATGCGGTAAGTGTTCTAAACAGTGGTTGTACTGCATTAAATATTTCTATGTGCTATGATTATGAGAATGTAGAAATCCAAACTTTATAGATTGAAACCTCTAGGTTGGGATATGATTTGCATGAAAACACTCTTTAAAGTTACCCCTTATAAGACTGCTTGTATTAAAACAGTGGAAGAAAATGCTAACTCATTTGATATATATATATATATATATATATATACTACATGGGTTTTGGTATGATGAGTGGTCTGGTACCACAGTGGGTTGGCCCCACATATCTGATTCAGTGACTAAGTCTTAGTGGTTTGGTACTACAGTGGTTTGGTACCACATATGATTATGATGATTCTATGACTTGTTCCAGTGGTTTGGTACCATAGTGGGTTAGCCCCACATATATGATTATTAGGGATTGTCACCAGTGGTTTGGTACCACAAGTGGGTTGACCCCACGTGTTCTAACGAGTACCACATAGATGGTGTGTAGTGGATGGAGGGTTGATTGTAGAAAATGCTAACTCATAAAATTTTTAATCGCTATAATAGCCATAAGTACTAGGGGACAGGGATGTGTTGTGCGCGATCGTGATAGAGGCCGGAGTGTCGGGTCAGAACCTTTAGAGTTTGGACATATGACAGAAAGTGATGCCCCAGCACCGCCAGCTATGAAAATAGAATTTCAGGATCAAACGGTTGGAGACGATGCTATGTCCCAAGCAATATTACGTGTGTTGGAGAGAGTTGCTGGAGCAAGCACGGGTACGGGGGCTCAAAAATCTGTGTCTGAACGACTCTAAGCCAATGGAGTGAAAGTCTTTAGGGGCATTCCTGGCGTAGCTCCTAATATAGCAGAGTATTGGCTAGAAGCAGTAGAGTGTACTATGGATGATCTTGATCTTACTGAGGAGGAAAAGTTGAAAGGAATTGTGTCTCTTCTTCAAGACGAAGCATACCGATGGTGGCTTACAATTAGGGATGGATCAATGGCTGATCATATTACCTGGGGTTTTTTCAAGACGGTATTTTAGAGGAAATACGTCGGATCAAGTTATGCGAATGCACAGCATAAGGCATTTTTGAATTTGGTTCAGGGAAGTAAGTCAGTGGCTGAGTACGAGGCAAAATTCTTACGACTAAGCCATTACACCCGGGGCATTGTTGCTACAGACCATGTGCGTTGTGTTCGATTTAAGGACGATTTGAGGGACGAGTTGCGTGTGCTGATAGCTCCGCAACGAGAAGGGGAATTTGCTGTTTTGGTAGAAAAGGCCAAGATAGCTGAAGAGGTGAAGCGGTCTGAAAGGCAAAATTAGGATAGGGATAGAGGAAGAAATAAGAGAAAATTTGGATAATTGGGGTTAGTTGGGGGTTTTCAAAAAGGCCTAGAATGGTTGGGCCGAGTCGTGTTGCAAAACCTATTGCAGATAATCGGCCTCAGAGCTGTGCTCGATGTGGTAAATTTCATTTGGGTGAGTGTTGGACGAGTAATAGAGGATGCTTCAGGTGCGGGTCTACTGATCATCAGATAAGAGACTACCCACAGGAGCTAGGCAGGGAGCGACAAGTGGGTCAACATTATATTTAGCCTAGTAGAGGTGGTTCACAATCACAGAGAGGTCGTGGTCCAATCAAGGGAGGTAATTTTGTCGAGGACGTGGAGCACCGGGCAGAGGTACTGGAAACGAAAATGCGAGACTGCCTGGTTTGGTGTATGTAGCTAGATACCGAGAGGAGGGCGACGCACCGGATGCCATAATTGGTATGTTCCTTATTTGTGGGTTTCCTTATACTGCATTAATTGATATTGGGTCGACACATTCTTACGTTGCTAGTACTATAGCGGAAACCCTGAACATAGATCCTGAGACTGCCTCTAGGAAGATAACTGTACTTAATCCTTTAGGACAATTGGTAGTTGTGAATAAACTCCTCACGGAGGTGCCTTTAGAGGTTCAAGGGTTGGTTTTCCTGGTTGATCTGATGGAATTGCCATTTGGGGAGTTCGACTTAATTTTAGGTATGGACTAGTTAATGAAGTATCAGGCAAATTTGGATTGTGCTGCTAAGCGCATGGCAATCAGGACTCCTGAAGATGATGAGGTGGTAGTGATAGGAGAAAGGAGGAACTACCTGTCTAATGTAGTGTCCGCTTTAAAGGCTAAAAAATGATGAGAAAAGGATATGAGGCATTCATGGCCTTGGTTTGTGCTTTAGAGGTCAAAGATTTGTATGTGGGGGATGTGAGAACAGTGAAGGAGTTTGCAGATGTTTTCCCAGAAGAGCTTCCAAGACTACCTCCGGATCGTGAGGTGGAATTCAGCATTGATCTATTTCTGGGGATAGTGCCCATCTCGATTGCCCCATATAGAATGGCGCCAAAGGAATTGGTGGAACTGAAAGCTCAAATTCAGGAATTGTTGGATAAAGGGTTTATTCAACCAAGTGTATCACCATGGGGAGCACCGTGTTATTCGTGAAGAAGAAACATGGGTCTATGCAAATGTACATTGATTACTGCCAATTGAATAAGTTGACGATTAAGAACAAGTACCCGCTGTCGAGGATAGATGACCTATTCGACCAGCTCAAAGGAGCTTCGATCATTTCAAAGATAGACTTAAGGCCTGGATATCATCAACTTAAGGTAAAGGAAGTAGATATTCATAAGACAGCTATCCGGACTCGCTACGGTCACTACAAATTTTGGTGATGCCATTTGGGTTGACAAATGCACCAGCTGCGTTCATGGATATGATGAACCAGGTTTTCTAACCCTATCTGGATCGGTTTGTGGTAGTGTTCATAGATGACATTTTGGTATATTCCAAGTCAAAAGAGGAGTATGATTCGCATCTTTGAGTGGTTCTGCAGATTTTAAGGGAAAGGCAGCTGTACGCTAAATTTAGCAAATGTGAGTTTTGGTTGAAACAAGTTACCTTTCTGGGTCATGTGGTATCTGTGAAGGAATTAGGGTCGATCCTCAGAAGATTGAGGTAGTGCCAGAGTGGAAACCACCTAAGTCTATGGCGGAGATTTGAAGTTTTTGGGGTTAGCAGGTTACTACAGAAGATTTGTTGAGGGTTTCTCCTTAATTACAGCACATTTAACTAAGTTATTAAGGAAAGGGGTATCATTTGTGTGGACTAACAAGCAGTAGGAAAGCTTTGAGAAGCTAAAAAGGATTTTGACTGAGGCTCTGGTTTTAATTCAGCTTGAAGCTGGGAAGGAATTCGTAGTGTATTGTGATGCTTCACACACGGCGTTAGGGTGTGTGTTGATGCAAGATGGGAAGGTAGTTGCATATGCATCTTGGCAGTTGAGACTGCATGAGACCAACTATCCCACATATGATTTGGATCTGGTTGAGGTAGTTTTTGCCTTAAAAATCTAGAGACATTATTTGTATGGGGAGAAATCTATTATCTGCACCGACCACAAGAGCTTGAAATATCTTTTAACTCAGAAGGAGTTGAACTTAAGACAGCGAAGGTGGATTGAACTGTTGAAGGATTATGACTGCTCGATCGAATATCACCCGGGTAAGGCGAATGTGGTGGTAGATGCATTGAGCCGAAAGGTAATATCAGAATTGAGAGTGATGTTCGCCCATCTCAGTTTATACGATGATAGAAGTTTATTAGCTGAACTTCAAGTGAAGCCTACCTGGGTTAGTCAAATTAAAGAGAAACAGTTGTTGGACGATGTCTTAAGTGCTCAACTTCTATAAGTACAGAATGGTGAGGCATAGGATTACAGTTTGAATAATGATAGAATCTTGTGTTTTTGTGGGAAGGTTTGCATGTCAAGGATGTGGAGTTGAGGCAGATGATTCTTCAGGGTGTGCATAGTAGCCCTTACGCTATGCACACTAGAGAAAGTAAAATGTATCGGGATTTACGAGAATGATTTTGGTGGCAAGGTTTGAAGCAAGAAGTAACCGAGTTGGTGGTTAAATAATTGACGTGTCAGCAAGTAAAAGCCGAGCATCAGTTGCCTTCGGGGTTATTACAACCGGTGAAGATTCCACAGTGGAAAAGGGAGAGGATCACTATGGATTTTGTTAGTGGGCTATCTCTTACGCCTACTAAGAAAGATTCGGTATGGGTGATCATCGACCGACTAACAAAGTCTACTCATTTCATACCAGTACGTGTTGATTACTCTCTTCAGAAGTTAGCTAAGCTGTATGTAGCAGAGATTGTGAGGTTGCATGGGGTACCTGTATCCATTATATCAGACAGAGACCCCAAGTTTACGTCAAGGTTCTATAAGGCATTATATCAAGCGTTGGGCACAAGATTTGATTTTAGTACAACATTTTATCCACAGATGGACGGGCAGTCAAAAAGGGTAGTTCAGATCTTGAAAGATATGTTGAGGGGTTGTGTTATCAACTTCAGGGTAGTTGGGAGGAGTTTCTACCGTTGACAAAATTCGCGTACAGCAGCCTATCAATCCAGTATTCAGATGGCATCATACGAAGCATTGTATGGTCGAAGGTGTCACACTCCTACGTGTTGGACAAAGTTAGGGGAACGACAGTTGTTGGGTCCAAATTAATTGCCAAAACAGAGGACAAGGTTAGGTTAATTCGAGCACGATTGAAAGAAGCTTCTGACAGGAAAAAGTCTTATGCTGATCTGAAGCGTAAGGGCATAGAGTTTGCAGTGGGTGACTGGGTTTTCTTAAAGGTGTCATCGTGTAAGCCCCAGGTTCATCGGGCCTTACCGTGTGTTGAAGCTTGTGGGGCTAGTAGCTTACCAACTCAAGTTGCCTTCAGAGTTAAGTCAGGTTCATGATGTATTTCATGTTTCAATGCTGAGGTACTACCGTTCAGATCCATCTCATGTTGTGCCAGTGGCAGAAATTGAAGTAAGGCCTGATCTATCCTTTGAAGAGGAACCAATTCAGATCTTGGATCGTGACGTTAAGGTGTTGCGAAGGAAATCAGTCCCTTTGGTCAAAGTATTGTGGTGAAATCATGATTTAGAGGAAGCTACGTGGGAGCCAGAGGATGCGATGCGACAACAATACCCTCACCTCTTTTGACCAGGTAATTTCGAAACTTAAATTTCACTAAGGGGTAGAACTGTAACATCCTGAATTAGGGGCTCTGCATTTAATATGTTTTTGTGTGTATGCTATGCTCGGTGGGTAGTTTGGTGTGCTTAGGGGTCCAAGGAAGGCTCGGGGTTAAGTCAGAGCTTTGACTAAAATTTTAATTTTGGGCACTTTTAGGGGAGAGCTGGCAAGGGCAGGACTTAAGGGTTAGTAGTGGTGATTGGTTGACATAAGAATTAAAGTGGTAAAGTGGTAGGGAGGCGCCACTTAAGGTACAGGTAAGTGACGCCACAAGGGAAGTAGTGAGGGAGCAGGTTCGAGTCGCACAAGTTATTTTTGAGATTGTTTTTCGTGTCTAGAAGGGAGGAGGTAGAGTTCGGTCAGGACACTCTAGGGGAGGAGTGTTGACAGAGTCAAAAAGTTCAAATGTGTGGCCATGAGAAGAAATAGGAGTTTGAATTATTCAAACCTTTTTGAATGAGTGATCAGGAGTGAATTAAAGAGGAAAATAGGGGATTGAGGCTAGTGAAGGTAGTGGCCGAATTTTGGATGCTTGGGGGGGAGCAAAAGTCAATTTTGGCTTATTTTGGGGTGTGCCAAAATTCAATTAGGGCCATAAGACCTTTTGTTCTTGTTTGTTTTGTGCAGTTCTCCTTTTTGTGCATCTTTGGCTTTGGAGTTGTAGGTGTCGAATCTTTGCTTCTTGTTAGTTGCCGAATCATCTAGCTACACCCTCTTTCCCTTTTAATTTCTCTTTTCTACCAATTATAACTTCCTCCACTCCTTCTTCTATTGACCAAAACTATCTTTGGGGACTTTTACCATTTCAGTAATCCCTCATTTCCCTCATCTATCCTTCTTTTCACTAAAGGCTGAAACACTTATTAGCCTCTCCTCATTCTTCCTCTTTAATCTTCTTCTCTAGGTCGAAACCTTTGCCCACACCTTCTTTTTGTTTTGATTTATTTTTTTTCCCTGTAGCTGAATCTCCTTGTGTGTTCATCTCGTTTAGAGGTTTCCATCACACTATTTCCTAGCCTTCTCGATTGGATTCATCTTAGTAGTGGTAAGTATTCTTTGTTCCTTTTTAAATATTTCTTCCCTTTCTTTTAACCGAAGACATTAACTTGTACCTTGGTTTGGCTGAATGGGAAGGGGGTCTCATCTCCGTATTCTTCTTTATTGGGTCTACGATTGAAGGGTCTTAAAGGACTTTCGGGTTCAGCCAATTAAAGGTAATGGAGATTCTGTCATCTTTTTCTGCCTTTTTTTGATTTTTGAAAGCCAAAGCCAAATGGCTAATTGGCTTGGTGATGCTATCATTTTGACTCATACTTTTTACCTACTTTTCTCTTTGGGGACGCTTATTCCAGGAAACTAAGCTAACCGTATCATCTGAATCCCAAGTCCGAGAACTAGCCAATCTCTGAACCTTATCTCTCTTTCAGGATCTCAAGGTAAGGGTTTCTCTTCAATTATTCAATCGATTTCTCTTTTCGTTATTTGTTGCCTTAACCCAGTGTGTTGTTAAACAACCCATGTTTCATTATAGTATCTTTTGACCAAGACCGTTTCAATGGAATCTAATGCTAGCCAATCAAAGGAAGCGATTAGACCCGCGGTCTCAGCCCTTAAGTTCAAAAAGCTCACGGTGTCTACTGTTCAGGACTGGCCACCGGGTTGTGGACCGACTTCAGAACAAAATAGCAGGCAGATAGCGGTTGTCCCCATTAGCGATAGCGTCGATGTAGAAAGCCTAATATTACATGTAATCAGGTGTGTAAATATTCACACTTTAATGATATTAAATTGTGTTACTAACTGTTTGGGGCTGAAAAGCCAAAGTGCTAAATGAATAGTCGATATACCTTTATGGGTATAATTGGGATACCAGGTAAGTACCCTATAGTCCTATTGGGAGTGAATAAACGTATGCCGTAATAAATTGTCATTAAATAACATGTTGCATTCATTTGATATATATATATATATATACTACGCATGGGTTTTGGTATGATGAAAAGGGAAAGTGATATAAGACTGTCACAGTGGTTTGGTACCACGGTGGGTTGGCCCCACACATCTGATTCAGTGAATAAGTCTCAGTTACTTTGGTACCACAGTGGTTTGGTACCACATATAATTATGATGATTTTGTGACTTGTCCCAGTGGTTTGGTAGCACAGTGGGTTGGCCCCACATATATGATTAGTAGGGATTGTCACCAGTGGTTTGGTATCACAAGTGGGTTGGTGCCACGTTATATCGAGTGACTTTGTCACCAGTGGCTTGGTGCCACATATATGGCATGTAGTGGATGGAGGGGTTGATTGTAGAAATCTCCACGATGTGTTGGGCTAGTACGGGTGGCGTGTAGAGGATGGATAACTAGGTTGGACTGGGTTACATAATGCATTCATACTGATGTATGTCATTCTGAGTGGGCCGAAGGCCAAAATACAGTTGTGGGCTTAAAGCCATTTTATGTGACTTAAGGGGATTTACACACTGAGTCTTGGTGACTCACCCCTCTGCTTAATTTCGCAGGTAATCAGTAGATCGTTGGTCTGGAAGCCGAGGCGGTCTCGTGGAGGCCATACAATATATCTTTTTCTTAAACTTATTTTCTTTTTTAAACTATTTATTCGGGGATTTTAAATTATGTAATAAGGCCTTCTTAAATTAGTATTTGGTGTTACTTATTTATTTTGATATGACAAACATATATACACTTTCACATGCTATCTAAAATGAAGTTTTCAAAAGTTAAGCAATATAAGGCAATCGTTTTCTTTCAAATGTCAAACATAATCAATAACCGATTAGCTAAATTTAAATTTTTCTTAAAACTGCAAACCACTATTTTTAAAACATCGCCTAAACGAAATATTTACCAACTTCCGACATTTCTCCTGAAATCAAAAGAAAAAAATTGTTTTACGACTTCACCCTGTGACATACCAGATCTGGTCGTAATGTCTAGACCGGGTTTGGGGTGTTACACTTCAACACCATATTTTCAGATCTTATCAACTAGTGGCTTATTTAATCATAAAAGTTCCACAATTTGAGGAGCTACAGGAATCGGTTGGGGATTAGATGGGGGTGGAAAAGATTTGTTAGAGCAAACTCCTTGAACGACTCATTCATCAATTGGAAAAAGGCTTCTTTAGCCTCTCCTCCATGACTACTCGATATGATTCTAGATTCAGACGGCACTATCCCTTGAGCGAGAGATGGCGCATTACTCTCGACATCATCAGCTACAACTCGATTGGGATCCATTTACTATACGAAAACATAGTTTAAATTGTCAGGAGTCATCACACTATCACAGGTTATATATGGCATGTATAGCTAGACTCACACACACGCTACTTTGGTTCAAGAATCGACTAAACCGTAGCTTTGATACCAATAAATGTAACACACCTCACCTGTATTCAACACCAAAATAGGGTTACGAAGCGTTACCAAACATATCACACATTTAAGCATACATTTCTTATACATTTTCAATTTCATTTAATCATCAATCAACAACATTCATATTGTCCTTAATACGAGCCTACGAGACTCAAAAACATGCATTCGGGGTGGTTCAGGACTAAACTGATAACTTTAGAAACTTTTCGAACACTTAGAAAATTAAACGATGTCACAGGTTCGAAATAGGAGCACATGGCTTTGTCCCAGCCCGTGTCCGACCCCTTGTAACTCTCTGACTTAGGTCACACGGCCAATGCACGCGCCCGTGTGACTAACCCATGTGCCCCAAAAATGGCCATACACGCCCGTGTACCAGGCCATGTGCTAGGCCGTGCCAAACCTGTAGGGTATATTGACTTATGCCACACGGCCAAGTCAAACGCCCGTGTGTGAGGCCGTGTGGAGCATACTGACTTGGTTTCTAATTTAACACTAGGGGACACACGACCGTGTAGCCTGACCGTGCGTCACACACGGCTAGGACACACGCCCGTGTCTCTTCTCCTGTGGACAAAAAAATAGGCTATTTACTAAGCCAATTTTCCACCTAAACTTGTGCACACCTACACCAAACCAAATAGCACCAAAACAGGGCATGAATAGGCATCCAAAACAACCAAAACCAAGATTAAAACATGCCATATCAATATCATCAACCACAAAGCACATGATATCATGTTTTACCAATTCAAAACATACCAATTTCTCACTTAAAGATTTACCTAAATGGTTTCATTCAAATATGCAACAATTACCTAAATTCACAAGCATACAAATCTCAAATTCAACCATTTGCTACTCAAGCTACTTACCCACTATAATCATTCATCAAGAAATTATAAGACACATCACAAAACTAATTTACAAGCCAATTCATATAGCTATAATCATCATCAGCTTATGAACCAAAATGACCAAAGTCCCCATACATGCCATATATTCCAAAAACATAGATTCAAAAGTATCAAAATGATAGCTTGATGTGTGATGAAGTTTCCAACGATCCCCAAATCTGAGCTAGCTTTGTAATCACTATAAAACACGGTAAAATAAACAAAATAAGCTTTATAGCTTAGTAAGCTCGTATGGAATAAAATCAATGTAATCATAAATACACAGTTCAAAAAATTGAATATATCATTTTGTAGCTGATATTAACTAACAAACCTTTCCATCTTCAAATCATAAGATTATATGTAAACTTCACAATTTAATCGATTCATTTTATTCGATTCAAAGCTTATACGGTTCATGTACATACTTGTACTATCTCGTATCAATCTCAAACTCAACCACGTCTTTCATTTACCCATTAAACCATTTAGAATACTATCGGATACTCAGGAAACTCGTACCGAAGTGCCACATACATATCCAATGCTATCTCAATCTCATATCACATAAATGCTCACTCTTGAGCTATCAACGGGCCTACTCACATAAGTTATGAGTCAAGACGTAGCTACACGGTGTTTCTCACACAAGCTGTCAAATAACCACAACACATGCTGGTATACTCAGCCACTGGTAGAACGTACAGGACCAGCACCCGGATCTCATAATCACAATAAGCCCTAATGACATGTCATTCGTATCCTAATCTATACCTAAGGTTCAAATGGGATTCCCAATGTCAATTTGTCATCGAATCATTGTCAAATATTTCTGTAGTCTCATATTCATAGATTATGCCATATCAAAGCATTTAAAATACATTTATAATGTAATTTATTACATACAAACTTAGCTTAAATGGAAAAAATGACGAAACAAGTCAATTAGTCGAGTACTTTATTTTTCCCCCCGATCTAGATCCAAATTTCACTTTTCTTTATCTATATGTAATCAAAATTAACTTATTTAATTATCTCTCTATTCAATTTAGTCCAAAACACTAACTAAAGCACATTTACACTTTTGTCCCAAGTATTTCACAACTTTTATAATTTACTCCTTATTTCATAAAATTACAAATTCATGCAAATTAACCACAACCCATGCTAGCTGATTTTCAATTAGGTCCTTAGCAGCCCATATTTTTAATTTATTTCACATTTTAACCATAAGGTTTCCACATTTCACAATTTAATCCCTAGTTTGCATTTTCACTAAAAATCACTTAACAAATCTTGTATAACTATCATCAAACATTCATAATATATCATTAAACATCAAAATACTCATGTATTCATCAATGGAAACATCCTAAATCTTTAACAGTTTTGCAAAATAATCCCTGGGCAAGCTAGATTAAGCTACAATGATCACAAAAACATAGAAATCATTAAAAACGGGACAAAATTGAACTTACATGCACTAGGAGAAGTGACTGAATGCTTCAAGCTATTCTCATGGCTTTTCTAAGACCTAAATTTAGCTAGGAAGAAGATGATGAATAAATTTTACCTTTTGTTTTATTAAATTATCATTTAATAATCTATTTACTTATTTATCCTTTAATTAAACCATTGAAAATACAAATATGATGCCCATATATGTCCATTCATGCTAGTAATGGTCTAATTACAACATAAATACCTTTACTTTAACATTCCATAGCTATTTGACACCTTTAGCTAATAGAACATCACTTTTACACTTTATGTGATTTAGTCATTTTTATCAAATTGAACACTCGAATGATAAAGTTTCTTAACGAAAATTTTACACAATCATACTATCATGTTGCAAAAATTAAAATAATAATAAAGTAATTACTTTTACTTTGGATTTGTGGTCTCAAAACCACTATTCCTATCTTACCAAAAATGAGTTATTACAACTCTCCCCCTTAGGAATTTTCGTCCCCGAACCTAGCCTAATCTATCTATAGAATTCAATGAAAAGGACCTCACAAATGACAAAAAAAGTGGAAGAGATCCTTAGGCATGAATAAGGGTTCGGCTACGCAAAGGAAAGGAAGCCGAAGGCAGTCCTTTTTTAGCCATCATAGGACGCTGTGCTGTCGAAGTGTGGACTGGGCAAGCAAAAGTTTTTTCCCAAAGTTCTTTTCCTATTTCCATTAGATTTCCTTTGAAAGATTGAATTGAAGTAGTAGAACACAATGTTGGATAATATTTTTGTTTGGAATTTTATTTCCCAGCCCATGAGCTAAATCTCATAGGGTTAGGATTACTTTCGATGAAACCTTAAATAATTTTTATGGATGCAGTATATATCTAATTTTCTTTACTATTTCATTTAATTGTTCTTATTTCTTAATTAAAATGAAAGAATTTATAGACATAGAAGATTGTTTGCATACTTATAAATTGTAACAGACCGAAATTGACCCTAATCGGAACGGTGGTTTTGGGACCACAAATCCGAGCCCGATAAATATTTAAATATCATATTTAGTGTTTATTTTATATGAATTTATATGTGTGAAAATTTCAGAGAAAAATTTTATCGTTTGAGTATCGAATTTGATAAAAGGACCTAATCGCGTAAAAAGTAAAAGTTACAAATTAAAGTATAAAGTGTTAAATTGAGTGTGGTTTTAAATAGGCAGTATTGAAATGGTAAATACCCCATTTTAAGGGTTAGTGGTCGCCATGGACAAGTTTGTCCATAAGTTAAAGTGTTTGATTATTTTAATTAAAAGGTTGGTTTAGTAATTTGGTAAAAAAATTTATTATATGTTAAAATAATCAAGAAAAGGAAGCCATCATCTTTTTCATCCATGGCCGATTGTGAAGGAAAGAAATAAGCTTTCAACCCTTTAAAATTTCGCACTTTGAAGCCAAAAATCTAAGGTGAGTTTTAGTTAGTTTTTGATAAATTTTACGCTTTTGAGATTGTTGCTTCAAACCGTAACCGACCCATGTTGTAATTTTTGAATCTAAGCATGTTTGATGTTTGGCCATTGTTGTATTCATGTGGTTTTTGATATTTGATGATTTTAGATGAAAGATATGTAAAGGATTAATATGTTTTGTGTTGGAAGTTTTGATGAAATTGAGTTTTAGGGCTAAATTGTAAAAATAAATTTTTAGAGGGGCCTATTTGCAAAATAAATGAAATGTGAGGACTTGTAAGGCCCCTAGGAACATTCGGCCCTTGCATAGTTTTGGCTAATTTGGTGTATTTTGTGTGTTATGCAAATAGGACTAAATTGCAAAGTTGTGAAATTCTAGGGGTAAAATAGTAATTTGCCCATTTATGTGCTTAGGGACTAAATTGAGATGAATTGTGGTTGAATGAGCTAAACTTTAATGTGTTTTAGATCAAGATCAAAGAAAAACGGAATTAGACCGGGGAAAGTCGAAGGTTCTCGAATAGCCGATTCGCACGGACTATCGACAACCGAGGTAAGTCCTTAAGCAAGTATAGATTATCGAATTATTATGAATGTACTAAATGATGTTATTAAATAAAGTTTTCTATAAACTCTTATGTTAGCCGAATGTGAAAGTATTGGTATGGGATTGGTTGAAATTTTATATAAGTGATAGTGAATTTGAAATGAAATGTTGTTATACCACTAAACGAGTTGGCATGTTAAAGTGACTTGAATAATGTGTGTTTTATGCTATTTTGGGCAGCATTACTGTAAGGTGTATAAGTTGGTAATGACATATTCAGGCTTCGTGCCTAGCAGGCTTAGTGCCGGTGACATATTCGCTTCGTGCCTCAGCGTGCTTAGTGCTAGGTGACATATTCGGGCTTCGTGCCTAGCAGGCTTAGTGCCGGTGACATATTCGGGCTTCGTGCCTAGTAGGCCTTGTGCCGGTGTTTGATTTCGGGCTTTAATGCTTAGCAGGCTTTATGCCGGTGATGTGTTTTACCAAGGAGAAACCAAATTGTGGTTCAAGGTAAATCGTAACTAATGTGCTTAGTAAAGGCTCAGATAAGTAAGTAAGGTTTGATATGTTTTAATGTTGCTAGAGTTTATTTAATGCCATGAGTACAAGTGATATGTATATTGAGATTACGATTGATGTACACAAGTATTATGTGACCTGAGTTTGAGCTTGAATGTGCTATAATGAATATTTGGTTTCCTAATAGTAGTGCTAAAGGTGTAAGAAATTTTAATATGTTAACATGGTTGAGATAAATGATTTAAATGATTAAGTAATTGAACGTAGTATCATTTTGAGCTTGGGACTTACTAAGCTAGTAAGCTTCCGTGTGTGTTTTTTGTCTACCTTTGTTTTATAGATCTTGAATCGAACTACGTGCTCAAGGATCATCCGTGAAGTCAACCACACTATCTACTTTCTTTTGGGTATTGAAAACTTGGTTTGTTATTTAAAAGGGCATGTATAGGCTAGATTGAACCATATAACTAATGTTTTGTAATAGTGTAAATATGCTAGCCATGCGAAAATGGCTAACTATTTTGAGATAACTTGTTTCGTGTTTTGATGATATTGTTTTATCATGCCATGAACTATTATTTATGCTTGATTATGGTTTAATCATGTGTGAGAGTGGTATTATTAATTGTGCATGTTAGATTATGATAGGAAAGACTTGTTAATTGGTTCATGTTGATGAGCCTAATATATGGTATATACATTGATAATGTTGGATTCATGATTCGCAAAGTATTAGAATCTTATTATTGAGTATATGGTATAGTATATGTTATGTATTGAGATTATCTTGGAAGACCGAATATGTAGTTAAGTGATTGATTTGTGTGTGTATTTTAAGAAGGAGAAATGGTATAATTTGACATGATAATGAGGTAAAATGATGGATATGTATTTGATTGAGTATTGGCTATATAAGCTTGGTTGCTAAATGATATGTAAAGAATATGTTTCATGACTATTTTTGTTGTGAAACAGTTTTTAGATACAGCAGTGATGTGATTTTGAAAAATCAACAAAAATAGGAGAAATTGAATTAGAAAGTGAATAAGACATAGAATTAAATTTTATTATGTTTATTTTGATATGAAAGAAACAAGTTAGGCAAAGGAATTATATATAATGAGATATTTAAGTTTTAGTGAGACTTGTCCTGAATGAATTCGTGAGTCCCTGTTCTGTCTTAGAAAAATTGTTAAAATTGTACAAAAATAATTATGGAGTATAGTTTATATGTTTAGAATCCTTAATGAGTCTATTTTTGATTGGAATATACAAGGACATTATTGAAATTTTGTGCAGTGAGATAACTGAGTTTTGTAAAGATAGGTCAGAATTATCAAACAGTGAAATAAGGGTAACTTTGATGAATAAACTGTACTAATTGGCCACATGAAAAATTCTGAAAAATTATGGTAAAAAGTTATATGAGTCTAGTTTCAATAAAAATTTACGGATCTAAATTTTGAGTTTTGTAACTCGAGTTATGGTAAATTTAGTCAGCCTGATGCAGTTGGACAGCTTTAAATTTTCATGCCCCAAACTAGTAGTCAAGACTAGTAATGCCCCATACTCGACTCCGGCAAAGGTTTCGGGTAAGGGTGTTACATTTTATTGGTATCAAAGCTACGGTTTAGTCGATTCTAGGACTATCGTAGTATGTAAGAGTCTAGCTATACATGCCTTTAAATTGTATATATGATAGTGTGGTGACTTCTGACAATTTCAATTGTATTTTATATAGTAAATGGATTCTGATCCCGATAGAGCCATAGCCGATGATGTGGAGAGTGTCGCGCCTGGTCTCGCACATGGATCAGTGCCACTAGACTCTCAACCAGTTACGGGTAACCACGAGGGAGAGGCTAAACAAGCCTTCTACCAAATGATGAATGAATGGTTTACCCAGTTTGTTCAGAATAATCCAACGGTACAACAACCTCCACCCCCGAATAATCCAACTCCCAGTACCTTCAAAGACTTCGATGATAGATCCAATGAGATCTAGTAGGCCTCTGCTGATAAAATTATGAAATTTAAATAAGAATTCAAGGCTAATGATGATGATGATGCAGAGCGAAATGAAATGTGGCTTGATAACACTATTCGGTACTTGATGAGCTCTCTTGCACCTGCATTTAATGTTTGAAATGTGCTATATCTTTGCTTCGGGACACCGCTTATCACCGGTGGAATACACTAGTATCGTGGTTCCAAAAGAAAAAGTGACGGGATTTCTTCCGAATGAATTCGCAAGAAATATATCACCAGAGGTTCATCGACGTAAACGTAAAGAATTTCTTGAACTAAAACAGGGCAAATGTCGTTGATGAATATGAGTGAAAATTTGTCGATTGAGCCGATATGCTCGGAGTGTGTATCTACTAAAGCCATTATGTGCAAAAGGTTTGAAGACGGTTTGAATGAAGATTTGAAGTTACTAGTTGGCATTCTTGAGATCAAAGAATTTGTGACACTAGTTGAGCGAGCTTGCAAAGTCAAGAGCTTGGGAAAGAGAAAAGAAAGGCCGAGATGAAGCTAGAGACACCCGTAAAAGATCGCTTGTAAGAATTTTCATTCCACATCTAAAAGTTTAGAGATGACTTCATCGACACAAAGCTACTTGATTCATTTAGACATGATCGACCTCCGGTGGGTTCCCGAGCTACCTCGATGGCTAGTGTTGGTAACGCCCCACGTAATCGCTTGAATGCAAACATTGTGGAAAATGGCATCCAGGAGTTGTAGAGTTCGTGACCGGTCTTGTTTTAAATGTGGATCCTCGACCATTTTATTCGAGAGTGCCCGATGTTAATCGAGTCGAATACAAAGATGTAACTCTAGACCAAGTAGTGCATCAAGATGCGGGCGGACCACCCCACATTCCGCAATGTAGGTGGTAGTCGAGAGGACAAAGAACACAACAGATCGATCGAGGCTAGAGCTCCAAAGAAGAGCTTATTTTACTCGAGCTAGAGAGGATGTCGCTTCTCCAGATGTCATTATCGGGACTTTCACCCTTTATGATACTACCGTGATTGCATTGATTGATCCCGGTTCGACCCATTCATATGTATGTGAAACTCGGTATTTAGTAAGACTCGCCATTGAGTCATCGAGTTTGTGATTCGTATCCAACCCTTTGGGTAGATGTGTGTTTGTTAATAAAGTGTGTAAAAGTTGCCCATTGATGATTCGGGATTTTTGTTTCCCAGTTGATTTAATGTTGTTTCCTTTCGATGAGTTTGATATAATTCTGGGAATGGACTGGTTAACTTCGCATGATGCAGTGGTGAATTGCAAAAGAAAGCTTATCGATTTGAGACACCAGAATGGTGAGATCATTATAATCGAATCCATGATTCGTGGGTTTCCTACAGTTATATCATCGATGTTAGCTCAAAAGTATGTGAGAAAAGGGTGTGAAGCTTATTTGGCTTATGTGCTGGATAATAAAGTGTCTGAGAAATAGATTGAATCTGTACCGATTGTATGTGAATACTCAGATGTGTTTCAAGAACTACCGGTTTACCCCTATACGAGAGATTGAGTTTGGCATTGAATTAGCTCCGAACGACTCGATCTCAATAGCTCCATATCGGATGGCACCCATCGAGCTAAAAGAGTCGAAAGCACAGCTTGCAAGAGTTAACAGATAGGGCTTTGTACGACCAAGTTTCTCTCCTTGGGTGCACCATTTTTTTGTGAGAAAGAAAGATGGAACGATGCGAATGTGTATTGATTACCAAGCAACTAAATAAGGTGACTATAAAGAATAAGTACCGTTACCTCGGATTGATGATTTGTTTGATCGGTTGAAAGGGCTTCAGATTTTCAAAGATAGATTTGAGATCGGGTTATTATCAGTTGCGAGTCAGAGATACAGATGTGCCAAAGACTGCATTCCGGATGAGGTACGGACATTTTGAGTTTTTGATAATGCCTTTTGGGCTTACTAATGCACCTGCTATTTTTATGGATTTGATGAATCGGGTTTTTAGACAGTTTTTGGATTGATTTGTGGTGGTATTTATTGATGACATATTGATCTACTCCAAAGATGAAGTTGAACACGCTGAACATTTGAGGTTAGTGCTACAAACTTTGCGAGATCATCACCGATGCGAAGTTTAGTAAGTGTGAGTTCTGGATGAAAGAGGTCAGCTTTTTGGGACATGTGGTTTCAGTATCAGGCATTCGAGTTGATCCGAACAAAATCTCGGCTATACTTGATTGGAAGCCACCAAAAAATGTTTCCGAGATTCAAGTTTCGACTTGCGCTTACTATCGACAATTTGTGAAAGATTTTTCTATGATAGCAACCCTGCTAACAAAGTTAATGCAGAAAGATGTCCGTTTGAATGGTCGAAAAATGTCGAAAAGTTTTGATTAGTTGAAAGCCCTTTGATGTAAGCTCCAGATTAGTTCAAATTTGAATCGGGTAAAGAATTTGTTGTGTACTCGATGCTTCTTTAAATGGTTTGGGCTGCGTTTTGATGCAGGAAGGCAAAGTTGTAGCCACGCTTCAAGACAATTGAAGCCGCATGAAAGAAATTACCCCACGATGATTTAGAGCTTGCGACCATTGTGTTCGTGACCAAGATTTGGCGTCATTACTTATTTGGCGAGAAATGTCATGTTTACTCGGATCATAAAAGTCTCAAGTATCTAATGACTCGAAAGACCTGAATTTGAGACAACGAGGTGGTTAGAATTGTTGAAAGACTATGAATTGGTGATTGACTATCACCCGAGAAAAGCTAATGTTGTTGCGGATGCATTAAGTCGGAAATCATTATTTGCTCTTCGTGCATTGAATGCACAGATGGCTATGTCTAGTGATGGTTCGATCATAGTGAAGTTACGAGCAAGACCGATGTTTATTCAAGAAATTTGTGATGCACGTAAAGTTGACAAGAATATGATTGCTAAACGAATTCAAGGTGAAAAGGTGCAGAGTCGATTTTCAGATTGATGCAAATGACTGCTTGAATTTTAAAAGTCGAATATGTGTTCCAAAGAACTCGATTTGATATGATGATTTTGAGTGAGGCTCATAGTGGCCGACTATCGATACATCCGGTAGTACGAAAATGTATAGCGACTTGAAACAGCTTCTATTGGTGGCCGGTATGAAACGAGATATATCTCGAATTTGTTTCAAAGTGCCTAATTTGTCGCAAGTAAAAGCCGAGCATCAAGTGCCTTCTGGGTTGTTTCAGCCGATCATGATACCTGAGTGGAAATGGGATAAAATTACAATGGATTTTGTATCCGGTCTTCCTATGACACAAAGTAAGAAAGATGCCTTATGGGTGATAGTTGATAGACTGACTAAATCAGCTCATTTTGTGCTTGGGTTCGCATGATTTTTCACTCGATAAACTTGCTGAATTGTATGTATCGCAAATTGTAAGATTGCATGGTGTACCGAGCTCCATTGTGTCAGACAGAGACCCGAGATTTACATCGCAGTTTTGGAAGAAGTTGCAAGATGCTTTAGGTACTAAACTACATTTTAGTACAGCCTTTCATCCGCAGACAGACGGTCAGTCTGAGCGAACTATTCAAATACTTGAGGACATATTGAGATGTTGCGTTCTCGAGTTTGAAGGTACGTGGGAATGATACCTACCTTTGATTGAATTTGATTATAATAATAGCTTTCAATCAAGTATCAAAATGGCACCTTATGAAGCCTTATACGGGCGAAAATGTCAAACACCATTATACTGGACTGAGCTCAGTGAAAATAAGATACACGGGGTTGATTTGATTAAAGAGACTGAACAGAAAGTGGCCATAATCAAAGATAATTTGAAAGTCGATCGATCGACAAAAGTCCTATGCTGATTTGAAACGTAAAGATATTGAGTTCCAGATCGGAGATCGAGTCTTTTTAAAGGTTTCACCATGGAAGAAAGTGCTCCGTTTTGGCCGGAAAGGCAAGTTGAGCCCGAGGTTCATTGGACCGTATGAGATCATTGAACGTATTGGGCCTGTTGCTTATAGATTGAAGCTACCCTCTGAATTAGAAAAGATACACGATGTATTTCATGTTTCTATACTCAGAGATACAGAGCGGATCCATCACATGTGATTGCTCCACGGAGATTGAGATACAGTCTGATATGACGTATGAGGAAAAGCCGATCCGTATTCTAGCTCGGGAAATAAAAGAGTTGAGAAATAAAAGAATTCCGTTAGTGAAGGTTCTATGGAATCGCCACGGAGTTGAAGAGGCTACGGGAGCCCGAGGATTCAATGAGGCAACAATATCCGACCTTGTTTAATCGGTAAGATTTTCTGGGACGAAAATCCTTAAGGGGAGAGTTGTAATGTAATCAAATTGACCCTAATCGAACGGTGGTTTTGGGACCACGAATCCGAGCCCGATAAATATTTAAATATCATATTTAGTGTTTATTTTATATGAATTTATATGTGTGAAAATTTCAGAGAAAAATTTTATCGCTTGAGTATCGAATTTGATAAAAGGACCTAATCGTAAAAAGTAAAAGTTACAAATTAAAGTATAAAGTGTTAAATTGAGTGTGGTTTTAAATAGGGAGTATTGAAATGGTAAATACCCCATTTTAAGGGTTAGTGGTCGCCATGGACAAGTTTGCCCATAAGTTAAAGTGTTTGATTATTTTAATTAAAAGGTTGGTTTAGTAATTTGGTAAAAAAAATTATTATATGTTAACATAATCAAGAAAAGGAAGCCATCATCTTTTTTCATCCATGGCCGATTGTGAAGGAAAGAAATAAGCTTTCAACCCTTTAAAATTTCGGCACTTTGAAGCCAAAAATCTAAGGTGAGTTTTAGTTAGTTTTGATAAATTTTACATTTTGAGATTGTTGCTTCAAACCGAAACCCACCCATGTTGTAATTTTTGAATCTAAGCATGTTTGATGTTTGGCCATTGTTGTATTCATGTGGTTTTGATATTTGATGATTTTAGATGAAAGATATGTAAAGGATTAATATGTTTTGTGTTGGAAGTTTTGATGAAATTGAGTTTTTAGGGCTAAATTGTAAAAATAAATTTTAGAGGGACCTATTTGCAAAATAAATGAAATGTGAGGACTTGTAAGGCCCCTAGGAACATTCGCCCTTGCATAGTTTTGGCTAATTTGGTGTATTTTGTGTGTTATGGAAATAGGACTAAATTGCAAAGTTGTGAAATTCTAGGGTAAAATAGTAATTTGCCCATTTATGTGCTTAGGGACTAAATTGAGATGAATTGTGGTTGAATGAGCTAAACTTTAATGTGTTTTAGATCAAGAGCAAAGAAAAACGAATTAGACCGGGAAAGTCGAAGGTTCTCGAATAATCGATTCGCATTTGACTATCGACAACCGAGGTAAGTCCTTAAGCAAGTATAGATTATCGAATTATTATGAATGTACTAAATGATGTTATTAAATAAAGTTTTCTATAAACTCTTATGTTAAATAATGTGAAAGTATTGGTATGGGATTGGTTGAAATTTTATATAAGTGATAGTGAATTTGAAATGAAATGTTGTTATATCACTAAACGAGTTGGCATGTTAAAGTGACTTGAATAATGTGTGTTTTATGCTATTTTGGGTAGCATTACTGTAAGGTGTATAAGTTGGTAATGACATATTCGAGCTTCGTGCCTAGCGTGCTTAGTGCTTGGTGACATATTCGGCTTTGTGCCTAGCGGTGCTTAGTGCTTGGTGACATATTCGCTTCGTTTCTAGCGTGCTTAGTGCCTGGTGACATATTCGGCTTCGTGCTCTAGCGTGCCTTGTGCCGGTGTTTGATTTCGGCTTTAATGCTTAGCGGTGCTTTATGCCGGTGATGTGTTTTACCAAGGAGAAACCAAATTGTGGTTCAAGGTAAATCGTAACTAATGTGCTTAGTAAAGGCTCGATAAGTAAGTAAGGTTTGATATGTTTTAATGTTGCTAGTGTTTATTTAATGCCATGAGTACAGTTGATATGTATATTGAGATTACGATTGATGTACACAAGTATTATGTGACCTGAGTTTGAGCTTGAATGTGCTATAATGAATATTTGGTTTCTAATAGTAGTGCTAAAGGTGTAAGAAATTTTAATATGTTAACATGGTTGAGATAAATGATTTAAATGATTAAGTAATTGAATGTAGTATCATTTTGAGCTTGGGACTTACTAAGCTAGTAAGCTTCTTGTGTGTGTGTTTTTGTCTACCTTTGTTTTATAGATCTTGAATCGAACTACAGTGCTCAAGGATCATCCGTGAAGTCAACCACACTATCTACTTTCTTTTGGGTATTGAAAACTTGGTTTGTTATTTAAAAAGGGCATGTATAGGCTAGATTGAACCATATAACTAATGTTTTGTAATAGTGTAAATATGCTAGCCATGCGAAAATGGCTAACTATTTTGAGATAACTTGTTTCGTGTTTTGATGATATTGTTTGATCATGCCATGAACTATTATTTATGCTTGATTATGGTTTAATCATGTGTGAGAGTGGTATTATTAATTGTGCATGTTAGATTATGATAGGAAAGACTTGTTAATTGGTTCATGTTGATGAGCTTAATATATGGTATATACATTGATAATGTTGGATTCATGATTCGGCAAAGTATTAGATTCTTATTATTGAGTATATGGTATAGTATATGTTATGTATTGAGATTATCTTGGAAGACCGAATATGTAGTTAAGTGATTGATTTTGTGTGTGTATTTTAAGAAGGAGATATGGTATAATTTGACATGATAATGAGGTAAAATGATGGATATGTATTTGATTGAGTATTGGCTATATAAGCTTGGTTGCTAAATGATATGTAAAGAATATGTTTCATGACTATTTTTGTTGTGAAACAGTTTTTAGATACAGCAGTGATGTGATTTTGAAAAATCAACAAAAATAGGAGAAATTGAATTAGAAAGTGAATAAGACATAGAATTAAATTTTATTATGTTTATTTTGATATGAAAGAAACAAGTTAGGCAAAGGAATTATATATAATGAGATATTTAAGTTTTAGTGAGACTTGTCCTGAATGAATTCGTGAGTCCCTGTTCTGTCTTAGAAAAATTGTTAAAATTGTACAAAAATAATTATGGAGTATAGTTTATATGTTTAGAATCCTTAATGAGTCTATTTTGATTGGAATATACAAGGACATTATTGAAATTTTGTGCAGTGAGATAACTGAGTTTTGTAAAGATAGGTCAGAATTATCAAACAGTGAAATAAGGGTAACTTTGATGAATAAACTGTACTAATTGGCCACATGAAAATTCTGAAAAATTATGGTAAAAATTTATATGAGTCTAGTTTCAATAAAATTTACGGATCTAAATTTTGAGTTTTGTAACTCGAGTTATGGTAAATTTAGTCAGCCTGATGCAGTTGGACAGCTTTAAATTTTCATGCCCCAAACTAGTAGTCAAGACTAGTAATGCCCCATACTCGACTCCGGCAAAGGTTTCGAGTAAGGGGTGTTACATAAATTGATTCTAATTCCAAAAGGGTTGGATTGCTTAGATTAAAATTAAATTAAATGAGCAAGTATACGATTGAAACTTGTAGTCGACTCTAGACATAGCGTCATGATCATACAGAAGGAACCCATGCAAGATATCTAAAGAGCCCATAGGCACAGGCAAGGTAACTTGAGGTTTTTCTCTCGTGATAGGCAGACCATTTTAGAACTTTTCTATAAAGTAAAGTAGATATGATTTTCCAAGGCATTTTTTACAGTAAGGTCGATTCTGGGTAATCCAGACCTTCTGAATCAACATCTCTTTATCCTTATTCTTTATCGTAGTTACTTTGCTACATCATATTTACTTGTTTATTTCTTTGTTTACATTCTATCAAGATAATCATTGTAACACTCCTAACCAGTATCCATCGCCAGAACAGGGTTACGGAACATTATCTGAGTTTACAATAATTACATATAATTCATGTAATTTATTATTCATATCCAAAACTAATCATATCGTCCCTTGAATGGACCCTTGAGACCCAATTTAAACATTTGAATCAAGCTGAGACTAAATTAGGATCTCGAAAAAAATTTCACAAAATTTTAAAATTTTTCTTATATACAAGGGTCACACGCCCATGTGAGTAGGCCGTGTGACATGCCCACGTCTCAGGCCGTGTGGGCATTCGATGTGAGGCATACGGCCGTGTCCCAACTCGTGTCCTTACCCGTGTAACTCTCTGACTTGTGCCATATGGCCTGCCAGATGCCTGTGTGCTAGGCCGTTTGGTCAATTTAATTTTTACAAATTAGGTGCAAGTTTCACATGTCCAAGACACACGTTGTGTTCTAAGTCGTGTATCACACACGGCTGAGACACACGCCTGTGTCTTTGCCCGTGTGCTATAAATTTTCCTTCTTGCATCAGAACACATCTCAGACCGTTTAATGACGCGTCACTATAAATCACAAACTCTTCCCCCGATTTAGGTTGAACCAGAATCGGTACTTCAGTTAATAGTACTTTCAACTGTTTGAAACTCTACTAACATTTTTTTGACCATTTGAATTTCACATCTTTCTAAAGCAGTCGTGTCATCGGTGTTCCAATCATCAAAAATCCTTCCATGAATCTTCGGTAATAGCCCGCTAAGCCCAAAAAACTACAAGCTTCAGACACATTTCTAGAGTTTTCCAGTCAAAAATAGCAGAAATCTTACTTGGGTCAACTCTAACACCTTCAAATGAAATAATATGCCCTAGAAATCCAACCTCTCGGAGCCAAAACTCACATTTGTTGAATTTAGCATACAGTTGATTATCTCTCAAGGTCTGTAACACAATCCTCAAATGCTCAGCATGTTCAGACTCATCTCGTGAATAGATCAGAATGTCATCAATGAACACAACAACAAATCTATCTAAATAAGGTCTAAAGATCCGATTCATTAAATCCATAAAAATGGCAGGAGCATTAGTAATTCCAAAAGGCATAACAAGGAATTCATAATGTCCGTACCTCGTTCTAAATGCAGTTTTTGGCACATCTGGGTATTTAACTCGCAACTGATAATAACCAGATCTCAAATCAATCTTTGAAAACATTGTTGCACCTTTCAACTGATCAAAAAAATCATCTATTCTCGATAATGGATATTTATTCTTTATCGTAACCTTATTGAGCTGACGGTAGTCAATACACATTCTTATGGACCTGTCTTTCTTCTTAACAAACAATACTGGCACACTCTAGGGCAAAAACTCGATCGTGCGAAATGTCTATCTGTTAACTCTTGCAACTGAGCTTTCAACTCTTTCAACTCTATCAGAGCCATTCTATACGGAGCTATAGATATCGGTGAAGTTCTCAGTACTAACTCAGTAGTAAATTCAACCTCTCTAATAGGTGGCAACCAGGTAATTCTTCAGGAAACACATCTAGATATTCACAACAACTAGTACTAATTCAATCTTTGATTCAGATAATTTTGTATCTAAAACATAAGCAAGATAAGCTTCACAACCTTTTCTCACACATCTCTAAGCTGACATAGACGAAATCACAACACGCAATTCATTCGATTCATTTGATTCAATCCGAAGAATTTCATTATTCTGATACTTCAATTCTATAATCTTTCATCTAAAGTTCAAAATAGCATCATGTAAAGTTAACCAATCCATTCCCAGAATCTCATCGAACTCATCAAATGGTAAAAGCATCAAGTTAGCCAGAAAACAGTAACCCCGAGTCATTAAAGGACAATTCTTGTAAACTTTATCAACTAAGACATATTTTCCTAAAGGATTCGATACTTTAATCACAAACTCAGTAAACTCAACAAGCAAACTCTTATTAAACACCAAATTCATACATATGTACGAGTGTGTCGATCCATGGTCAATTAAAGCAATCACATTAGTATCACAAAGAGAGAATGTGCTGGTAATAACATCTGGGGATGATGTTTTTTCGCGAGCACGAATAGCATAGGCTCTAGCAGGTGCTCTACCCTCGAATCTCACAGCTGAGTCCCTAGTTATACCTCTATCATTGGATACATTTCCAGTATTTCTCGATGGTCTCCCTCTCGCAGTCGTATTGCTCAATCTTACATTCAAACTTTTTTTTCTCAGATAACTCTAGGCAATCTCAGATAAAGTGATCTGGCAAACCACATTTGAAACAAGCTTTAGTACTCTTATTCTAGCGCTCACCAAAATGTCTTCTCTCGCACTATTGACACTCAGGTTTGTTATTTCTCACACTGCCAACACTTGAGATGGATGTAGCTTGAGCTTTAGAATTCATAGGTTGATTTCCACGATCTCTATTCTGATATCCCATTGATGCATTAGATCTACTGTACGAATCTCAAAATTTCTTTGATGAAGAATGAGAATTTTTCTTCATCGGTCTTTTTCTCGAACCTCTAGCCTCTAAATGAGCTTTCTTCTTTTTTCGTCTAAAGCCTTCTACTTTGCAAGCCCGATCAACTAACACAACAAATTATTTTAAATCTAAAATCCCAACCAGAAGTTTAATGTCTTCATTCAGCCCATCAACAAACTGCTTGCACACTATCTCTTCAGTAAAAACATACTCTCGAGCATATTCACTTACCCTACGGATTCTCTTTCATAATCAGTTATATCCATATGGCCTTATTTTAATTCTAGAAATTCTTTATGCTTTTGATCAATGAACTATTGACTGAAATATTTCTTTCAGAACTCGGCCTGAAGGAACTCCCAGGTGACTCTCTCTCTCGGCACTACTGATACTAACGTATTCCACCACTGATACGCAAAATCTCTCAGAAGGGAAATTGCACACTTTAAGCATTCAGCTGATGTACAAGAAAGTTCATCAAACACTAGGATTATGTTTTCAAGCCAAAACACAACTCTCTTAGGATCATCGTCAACATTAGGCCTGAACTCTTCAGCCCCGTGTTTATGAATCTTATCAACTGGAGGTTTATTCAATCTTAAAAGTTTAAACCCTTGAGGAGCTACAGGAACCGATTGGGGATTAGGAGGGGGTGGAGGTTGTAGAGTAGTTGGATTCATTTGAATATATTGAGTGAACCACTCATTCAGTATTTGGATGAAGGCTTCTTTAGCCTCTCCTCTTTGGCTACTCATCACGGATCTAGAATCAGAAGGCGTTGTCCCTTAAGCGGAAGCGTATTACTTTCAACCTCATCAGCTATCACTCGATTGGGATCCATTTGCTATATAAAATACATTTTTAAATGTCAAGAGTCATCACACTATCACAGTTTATATATATGGCATATATAGCTAAACTCTCACACATGCTACGTTAGTCCTAAAATCGACTAAACCATAGCTTTGATACCAATAAATGTAACACCCCTCACCCATATTCAATGTCAAAATAGGGTTACAAAGTATTAACAGAATTACAACACATTTTAAGTATACATTTCATACACAACTTATCAATTTAAATACAATTTAATCAAAATCAATCATAGTGTCCCTTAAACAAGCCTATGAGGCCTTAAACATGCTTTAGAAATGGTTCAAGTCTAAACCGATAATTCAGAACAAATTTGGGAAACTTAGAAAATTTTGCTTCAAATAGGGGACACACACCCGTATGGGCAAGCCGTGTGTATCACATGGCAACTAGACATGCCCGTGTGAAAATAGGAGGTACATACTAACTTGGGTCACACGGCCAACCACACGCTCGTGTGTCTAGCCCGTGTGCCATTCGAAATGGCAACACATGCCCATGTACCAGGTCATGTGCTAGGCCATGCCAAGCCTATAGGGTATACTGACTTATGCAATACGGCCAAGTAACATACCCGTATGCTAGGCCGTGTGCCACTTGTGCCACACAGCCAATCACACGCCCATGTGTGAGGCCGTGTGGAGCATACTGACTTCATTTCAATTTCCACACCAGGGGACACATCGCGTGTATCATGCCTATGTGTCACACACGACTGAGATACATGCCAGTGTGGACAAAAATAAGCTATTTACCAAGCCATTTTGCCACCCACATTTATGCTTACCTAAAAAACCAAAATGGAACCAATTCATAGCACAATAGAACATCCATTCTAACCACATTCAAGATAATTTCACACCATTCAAAGTTATACCAAACCTTATATTCCAAAATCAACAAAATGACCATTAATAATTATGCATTATTAGGCCTAATTTCACAAGCATGTCAACTTCCACAAATCATCAATTTAACATTCATAATACCTATTACGAACAATGACCACAATTCTTATAATATAAGCCATTCCCATATCAATCCATGAACTTAAATATCAACATATATGCACATGTAAGCACATAACCTATAACAGCTTGATTTAGGGCCTAGTTAGAATAGTGATTGCGAGACCACAAATCTGAAGTGGATTTATGTGTTTTATGATTCTATGAGACTATTTATGTGTTTGCATGATTGTGTGAAAATTTCATGAGGAAATTTTATTTATTAGTGATAATTTGTCCATTAGGACTAAAATGCAAAAATTAGAAAATGAGATTCTAGAATATTTAAGTATGAAATATAATTATAAAAATTACTAGAGGTCCTTATTTAGTAATTAGACCATTATATGTTAAGATGGACAAAAATGGTCATGGGAAGGAAAAATCTTAAGAAAGGGCCTTAAGGGCATTTTAGTCATTTGGTTAATTAATGAATTAAAAACGGAATAATAAGTCAAAATCTTGTCCATCTTCTTCCTCTAAGTGCTGAAATTTGCAAGGAGACATAGCTAGGGTTTCTTCAACTTCCAAGCTTGATAGTAAGTGCGTCCTAGCCCTGTTTTTAATGTTCTTCGTATTTTTGAGATCCTCGTAGCTCAATTTAGCTATTTCTAGCTATATTTTGAGCTAGGGTTTATGTTCAAAAATCTACCCATGTATGACATGCATGTATTTTGATGTTCTATGGAAGAATATGAAAGTTTGATGTATGATAAACATCTTTTTCTAAGTGATTTTCATGAAAAATGCATAAAAGGACCAAATTGTAAAAGTTGTAAAAATGGTCATACATGAGTGAAATAGTAGAAATTGAAGACTGTTGTAGTTAAGAAAATGATTATGCTAGACTTCAAGTATAAGAAAGTTGAATGAAAATCATTTTACGAGCCTAGGGGCAAATGTGTAATTATGTGGAAGTTTAGGGCAAAATCATATTATTTTCTAAAATGTGATTCATGAGTCAATTTAGTTAATGTGAGTATTAAACAAGTGAAATTGTTATTATAGATCAAGAAACACAAAGCCTGAACTGAAACCGAGGCAAAAACAAAGTGTTGGACTAAATCAAACATCTACACACATTTTGAGTATCGAGGTAAATTTGTGTGAAATTAAGGCTACATATGTTATTATGTTTAAATTACTTATTATTATGAGAAATGCATATTATTTCCATGAATTTGATTAATGATGCCCCGATGAGAAAATGATGAGAATACGTTAAGTTGAAGTCCCGGTTGGAGGTTCGAAATAATGAGGATACCTATGTCACAACATGAGATAAGGAAGATCCCGTATAAGACCATGTTTGGGACATTGCATCAGCATCAAATGTAGGTCTGTATTAGACCATGTTTGGAACATGGCATCGACCGAATGTAGGTCCCGTATAAGACCATGTCTAGGACATGGCATTGGCACCGAATGTAGGTCCCGTATAAGACCATGTCTGGGACATGGTGTAACAGCCTGACTTAGGGCCTAGTTAGAATAGTGGTGCAAGACCACAAATCCGAAGTCAAAATATGTGTTTAAATGATTTTACTAGGCTTATGACGTAACTTCATAATTGTGTGAAAATTTTATGAAGGAATTTTATTAATTAGTGAATAGATTGTCCATTAGGACTAAATTGCAAAAATTAGAAAATATGAGATTCTAGAAGATTTAAGTATGAAATAGCATCATAAAAATTACTAGAGGTCCTTATTTAGAAATTAGACCATAATTTGTTGAGATGGACAAAAATGGACATGGGAAGGAAAAAATCAAGAAAAGGCATTAAGGGCATTTTGGTCATTTGGTTAATAATTAATTAAAAAGGGAAAAATAAGTCAAAAATGGTGTCCATCTTCTTCTTAAGGGCCAAAGTTTTCAAGTTCTCCATAGTTACGTTTGTTCAACTTCCAAATTCAATAATAAGTGCATCCTAGCCCCATTTTAATGTTCTTTGTATTTTTGAGATCCTCGTAGCTCAGTTTAGCTATTTCTAGCTATATTTTGAGCTAGGGTTTATGCTAAAAAATTTACCCATGTATGACATGCATGTTTTTTAATATTTTATGGAAGATTATGAAAGTTTGATATGGGTAAACATCTTTTTTTAAGTGATTTTCATGAAAAATGCATGTAAGGACCAAATTGTAAAAGTTATGAAAATGGTCATACATGAGTGAAATAGTAGAAATTGAAGGTTGCTATAGTTAGGAAAATGATTCGACTAGGCTTGGAATACAAGGAAGTTGAATGAAAATGATTTTACGAGCCTAGGGGCAAAATTATAATTCTACTAAAGTATGAGTTATGAGTCAATTTAGTCAATTTGAATATTAAACAAGTTAAATTGTCATTATAGATCAAGAAACACGAAGTCCGGATCAAAATCGAGGCAAAAACAAAGTTGAGGACTAAATTGCACAACTCTACAAATTTTGAGTACCGAGGTAAGTTTGTATGAAATTAAAGTTTTATGTGTATTTTCATTAAATTATTTACTATGTTATGTGATATACATTATTTCCTTGAAGAAGAATAATAATGTCTTCAATAATAATATCTACAAGAACAAGTAAATGAAAGTCCTGATAGAAGTATTGGAATAACGAGGATACCTATGTTATAACATGAGACAAGAAAAGCCCGTATAGGATCATGTCTGGGACATGGCATCAGCATCAAGGAATGTAGGTCCCATGTAAGACCATGTCTAGGACATGGCATCGGCACCGAACGTAGATCCTGTATAAGACCATGTTTGGGACATGGCATCAGCATCGAATAAGAAAGGTCTCGTGTAAGACCATGTCTAGGACATGGCATCGACACCTTATAAGGAAGGTGTCATATAAGACCATGTTTGGGACATGGCGTCAACACCATACGAGGAAGGTCCAATGTAAGACTAGGTCTAGGACATGGCTTCAGCACCAAAGAAAGATTTCATGTAAGACCATGTCTAGGACATGGCATCGATATCAAGCTAAGGAATTCCGTGTAAGACCATATTTGGGATATGGCATCAGAATATAAGGCAATTCCATGTAAGACCATATCTGGGATATGGCACTGGCATCAAGACATATGTTTGATGAGGTTGAGTATCCTCTGTTCTTCAAGGAAATTCAACGGGAAAAATAGTTAAGTGTGAAAAAGGTAATAAGTGAGACAAGTAAGTAAAGTTGATGATGAAATAAGTTGTACAAGAATGATTAAGAGTTCCATGCAAGTTAAGGAATATAGAGATTCAAATTTTTTACTATGATAGTTTAAAAGCTAAACTATGTAATGAGTGATACAGGTACTATGAGTAAATACAAGATCAGGTAACCATAAAGTGATGGGTAATTATGAGCACGAGTAAGTATGAGTAAATAAGATTTAGTTCATGAGTTTTATGTGTTCTTGTTTCATGATGAATGAGTTTATTTGAGCAATTATGTTGCTATATAAGATTTCATTCAAACTTACTAAGTTTTATGCTTATTTCTCTCTTTTCCCTCTTTTCTTGTAGTTCCGCCAAGCTAGTTCGGAGATCGAAGGATGTCGGAGCCTAGATCACACTATCAACCACTATTTTTGTATAGTATGGCATGTATAGGAGTTTGATCCTTTTTACTTATGTCATATTTAGGGAAAATGGTTAATTACCATGATTATGTATTCTTTTTGTATATGGCAAATAGATAATGGTCAATATTTGTTAAGTTATATATATCCTTCATGATGTTAAGGTTAAGCATTTAAGCTTATGTAATGGATGGAATAATTGAGTTGTTTGAGACGGTATAAGTGTGTTTATGTTTCAGGGTGGCAATTGGCTTGGAAAATAGTCTTATAATTGTCCACACGGGTAGACATACGGGTGTGTGTCTAGACCGTGTGTGACACACGGTTAGCCCCATGGGTGTGTCAACAGGCCGTGTGTCCCTTGCATCAACCCTCGAGAATATGATTCGTTACACGGGCCATTACACCGGTGTGTGCTCTGGCCGTGTGCTATGAAGTGTTTGATGACATCATAAACAGACAGCTCCACGGGCATGAGACACGGGCATGTCTAGGCCGCGTGAAGGACATGGGTTATAGACACAGGCGTGTGCTCAACAGTGTGAAATAAGTCAATGTCGACCACGAGTGATGAACACGGGCATGTCTTAGGGGCACACGGATGGGTCCCTTGGACCACACGGGCGTGTGGCCCCTGTCTAGGCAAAAAGTTTCTATGAATGTTAAAGTTTCCAGTTGAACTCTAAAACCCTTTGTGCATATGATTAGGGCCTCGTAGGCCCATTATATGCACGTTATGATTAAGAAGAAAATTTTTAAGATGGAACAAAATTTTTATGGCCCGAAAATGTATGATTAAGTAAGGTTAAGTACGGTAGTGCCTCATATCCGGTTCAAGAGTTAAACTCGGGTAAGGGGTGTTACATTTAATGGTATCAGAGCTACAGTTTAGTCGATTCTAGGACTAACGTAGTAGCGTAAGTATGAGTCTAGCTATACATGCCATACCTATGAGTATTTATATAATGATAGTGTGACGACTCTTGACGGCTTAAATTGTGTTTTTATATAGTAAATGGATCCCGGAAGAGCTGTGACTAATGATGTAGAAAGTAACACGCCGACTCCCGCTGAAGAGATGGTGCCGAATGAAAATGAGAATAGACCCACAACAGTAAGCCAGAGAGGAGGAGAAGAGGCTAGAGAAGCCTTTCTCCACATGATGAATGCTTGGTACACGGAGTTTGTTCGTGAGAACCTGAATGCACCCCCCTCCACCCCCCGCCTATTCCTTAGCCTACCCTTGTAGCCTCTCAAGTAGTAGAAGTGGTAAGAAGGAAAAACCTCCAGTTGATAGGATCCGAAAATAATGAGCAGAGGTATTCTGGGCTAGTAAAGATGACGATCCTAAAAGGGCATAGTTTTGGCTGGAAAATACCATCAAGGTATTTAATGAGTTATCATGCACACCTGATGAGTGCATGAAGTGTGTAGTTTCTCTTTTAAGGGATTATTCATATTAGTGGTGGAATACACTTGTGTTGGTTGTACCAAGGGAAAGGGTCACATGGGAGTTTTTCCAAGAAGAATTCAAGAAGAAGTATATTAGTCAGAGATTCATCGATCAAAAAAAGAAAAGAATTATTGGAACTGAAACAAGATAAAATGTCAGTAATAGAGTATGAGCGAGAGTTTGTAAGGCTCAGTAAATATGCTCGAGAGTGTGTATCCACTGAAGCCATCATGTGCAAGAGATTTGAGGATGGACTAAATGAAGACATTAAATTGTTTGCTGTTGTCATAGAGTTGAAAGAATTTGATGTGCTGGTGGATCGGGCTTGTAAAGTTGAGGAATTAGTAAAAGAGAAAAAATTGCTGAGATGAAGTCTTGTGACTCAAGAAAGAGACAGTGGAGTAAGTCATTCCAGTCCTCGTCCAAGAAGTCAAGAGATTTCTCCACCTGATCAGCTACTTCAGCCAGGTTTTCAAGCAGAGGCAAGAGTAAATAGTATTCAGGGAGTAAGGCTCAGACTACTTCTGTCGCTAGTGCTGGGAACGTTCGATCTAGTAGGCTAGAATGTCTACAATGTGGCAGACGACATCTCGGAGAGTGCTGAGCATATGAGAATGCTTGTTTCAAGTTTGGTTCCAAAGATCATTTTATCAGAGAATGCCCTGGGATGCTTAAAGAAGAGAAAATTCAGAGTGCGAAATCTGGAAGCACTACTAGGGGAAGACCACAAAGGAACCCGAAAAGTGGGGTGAGTAGTAAAGGTACACCCCGAGAGAAGGCTACAAGATCTGAGGGTAGAGCGCCTACAAGGACTTACTCCATTCGCGCTCGCAAAGAGGCATCATCTCTCATTATAATTACGGGTACATTTTCTCTTCATGACACTAATGTTGTCGCTTTAATTAATCCGAGGTCTACCCATTCATACATTTGCATGAAATTAGCATCTAGCATGAGCATGCTTGTTGAGTCTACAGAAATTGTGATAAAAGTGTCCAATCCACTAGGCAAAAGTGTATTAATAGATAAAGTATTCAAAGATTGCCCATTGATGATTAGAGGTTATTATTTTAAGGCAAACCTAATGCTCTTACCATTTGATGAATTTGATATTATTCTTGATATGGACTGGTTAACCACTCACGATGTGACAGTAAATTGTGGAAAGAATATATTGAGTTGAGATGTGAAAATGGGGACACTCTTCGTGTTGAATCAAATGAACAAGACAGATTGCTGGTAGTGATCTCTCACATGTCGGCTCAGAGGTATATAAGAAAAGGGTATGAGGCATATCTTGCTTTTGTGATGAATGCTAAAGAAACTGAGTTAAAGATTGAATCAGTCCCAATAGTATGTGAGTACCCAGATGTTTTTCCCAAAAAATTGCCAGGATTACCTCAGGTTAAAGAGGTCGTGTTTGGAATCGAGTTAGCTCCCAGTACTGTACCAATATCAATTACTCCTTATAAAATGGCTCAAACTGAGTTAAAGGAACTGAAGGCACAGTTGCAAGAGTTGACGGACAAAGGTTTTGCTAGACCAAGTTGTTATCCATGGGGTGCTCCAGTGCTATTTGTGAAAAAGAAGGATGGCTCTATGAGATTGTGCATAGATTATCGCCAGCTTAATAAGGTAACAGTGAAGAACAAGCACCCATTTCTAATGATAGATGACTTGTTTGATCAATTGAAGGGAGCCACTATATTCTCTAAGATAGACTTGAGGTCGGGATATTACCAGTTGAGAGTAAAAGATTTAGATGTGTCGAAGACTGCTTTCCAGATGAGTTATGGGCACTATGAATTTCTAGTCATTCCTTTTGGCTTAACTAATGCCCCGGAAGTGTTTATGGATTTAATGAATCGTATATATCGGCCATACCTATATAAGTTTGTGATTTTTTTATTGATGATATATTGATATATTCTCGAGATGAGTTTGAGCATGCTGAGCACTTGAGGACCGTTCTACAGATTCTACGAGATAATCAGTTGTATGCCAAGTTCAGCAAAAGTGAGTTCTGGCTTAAGGAAGTTGGATTCTTGGGGCATATTTTCTCGAGAGAGGGAGTCCAAGTAGACCCAAAAAAAATTTCAACTATTGTTGATTGGAAACAGCAAAAAAATGTGTCTGAGGTTAGAAGTTTTCTGGGCCTAGCTAGCTACTATAGGCAGTTTGTCAAGGGGTTTTCCATGATAGCAACTCCAATGACGAAAATATTATAGAAAAATGTAAAGTTTGAGTGGACGGAGAAGTGCCAACAAAGTTGTAATAGGCCCAATTTGCCCGGGCCCAATTAACCAGTTTATTAAACAAAACCAAAACTTAAAAAACCAATAAAACATAAAAAATTAACAGTCCAATGTCCATTACACAAAACCCTCAGCCCAAATGTTTTTAAATAGACCTAAACCAGGCATGGCCCAATATCTAACTAAGCCCGAATGGCCCAAACAGCTTTAGCAGAAACCCTAGGAGAGCTTCCAGAGATTTCCAAGCGCCGCAGTAGCCCCTCTCGTGCGTGCCTCCACGCGCGTCACTGCCTATGCTCCCTCACGCCCCACGTGCTGCTGTACGCCACGTCCGCACCTTTCGTACTTGCAAATATGGCCTCCAATAGTAGAGAAATAGAAAAAAATACAGAAAAAAGAATTATATTTCGATTCGGCTATAAAACTGAATCAGCATTCTTGTAACTTTTTTACGCACAGAGAGAATACAAGCAATAGAAACTAGAAACAGAGATTCAAAAGGTTTCTTTTCGATTTCATTTTCTTTATTCTTCGAATCCAGTTCTGTAGCATTTATTTCTTACTTTCTTTTTCTACATGTGAAAATAAAAAAAAAGGGAAAGGAGAGGGAAATATCTGATTTCGGGCAGCGTCGTCGGGGATCTGTCTCCTTCGTCGAAAGCGAGCCCAAAGGAAATCGGAGCCTTTTCCAGTAGTTTTGATGAGTGCCCGTCGAAGCTTTCACCCCCGACCACTGATTGAAATGGTGGATCGTTGGTAGGAAGCCATTTTTAGGGTTTCGGCTAAGGGAGAAATGAAAAGGGGGCTAGGGTTTTGTCAAAGGAGCTTAGTAGGGAGTTTAATTTGGTTTTTAAAGGGTTGGCAGCCATTAAGAAAATGACGTCGTTTATGCTCATTTTAATAGCCTTAAAATGATGCCATATGGAGTGACCCGGTCCGACCCGATATCCTAAGAATCCGCGCGTTTCCACGGTGAAGGGATAATTTGTGCATTAGTCCTTCTCTTTCATGCTGCTATTTTGATTGGTCCCAGTATATTTTATTTGTTTTTTTTAATTGATCTCTGTAATTTATGTGTTATATCGATTTGATCCAATTTGTACACTGCGTTTTGGCTAGAGGTGGGCATGGTAGGGCCACTACTACCGGACTGACCCTTAGAAAAATGGGAGGGTTCGGGTAAAAATATAGGCTCGAAATATGGGTTTGGGCAAAAAAATGAGGCCCGTTTAGAAAATGGCGGGTAAAAGTTTTTTTTGCTTGCCTATACCTACCCGGCCCGGCCCGAATTATATATTAAATATATATTTTTATTTTTAATTAAATATACTTTTTAAATTTACACATTTTTATTTTTTTTGTTTTAATATTTGTTTTAAAATTTTTATTTAATCAAAAAAAAGAAAAAAATTACATATTTTTATTTGTTTTTTTTGTTTTAATATTTGTTTTAAATTTTTTTATTTAATGAAAAAAACTTAAAAAAATTAATATGGGCCGGGTCGGGCTCGGGTTTATCAATTTTCTTTTGGACCGGGCTTGGACAAAATTTTAGGCCCATATTTCGGGTCGGGCCGGGCTCGGGCCTAAAAAATGGGCCTAAAATTTTATTTGGGCCCTACCCTAACCGACCTGAACCCAACCCGGCCCGACCCATGCCCACCTCTAGTTTCGTGTAACATCCCAAAATTGGGCTTAGTAGGATTGGGCCCAATGGGCCTTGCACATAAGAATGTTTAAAATTCTGAGAACAAGAGAATGGCATTATTGCAAATTGAACTTGTTAGTTAAGTGAATTTGGAAGGTTATGAGGTTTCTATAAAGTTTTAGGTTTAATTGGGCCTTAGGAAAAATTTGGTATTTTAGCACTTTAAGGAGATGGAGTAAGTGACCTTAAAGCATATGGAAATAATTGATTAAATAGCTAGCATAAGTGAGCAGTTAGTAAAGAGGCTATGGCACCACATGTATTACCTTGAAGGAAGGAGTTTGAATCACTTTGTATGCAATTTGACTTTTATTTTTCCTTCCCTTCCTTATGTGTCGGTCAAGGAATAAATATGGCAATGGTGGACTTCATTATTTTGGTAAGGTTGCTAAAAGAATAAGGCAAGGTTGAAGTTGGGGAAAGGAATCAAGAGAAATAGGAAAGAAAGGGGGACATGAGGCTAATTCCATGGATGATGTTTTGGAAAGCTTAGGAGGCCAAACTCTAATCCTAAGGAGGGATGAATGTGGACGGTTTTGGAGTAGTTAGGTGGCTGAAATTTTATTTTGGCTTTTGGTAAAATCCTAGCTTTGTTTTGGCCAGAAATCCTTTTGGCAACTTTGTGCCATTTCTCCCAATTTTGCAACCCACCTTGCCGAAACATAGTAGAGAAATAGTGCATTGTTTTCCTCTCAAATTCTTTTCTTTTTCCTTTGCTTTGTGCCAAAATTACAAGCCTTGGTGACCATATGTTTCTTCTTTCTTTTTACTTTGGCCGAATTCCTCTAGCACATTTGTGCACTTTCTTACTCTTTTGTTTGATCAAGATTTTCATCTCTTATCTATCTCCCTTTTTGGATAGCCGAATCTTCCACCCTTCTATTGAACTCTCTTTTCCATTCGAGTGGTCATTTATGTACAATCGGTAAGTGAATTCTTTTCTATGATCATATTCTTTCCTCTTTAGCCGAATAAGTAATTATCACTATTCGGTTGTAAATCATGATCGTAACCAAAAATGGTGTTATCCTCCACTTTTTCATGTTTTATTCACTCTCTCTTTTCGTAGTGCTTTAAGTGGGAGACCGTGTATTGTTCTAGCCGAAGTCAAATGGTGGTAATTGAATCCAATATCGATAAGGATCGATTCTTGGTGTATCGAGGGAGATCACCGTTGTGGTGTTGAAATCGGTAGAAAGCACAACTCGTAATCAAGGTGTGTAATCTCGTACCCTTCCGAATATATGTTTAAAATGGAGAGTAAGTCTCACATCTCTTTGAATTTTTACATGAAATATTCTGTGATTCGGTAGAAATATCGAATAAAACCGATAACCGACATCCGTGATCACTCGGGAGTGCGTATATTCGTAGTGGTAATCGTATTTTGTAATAAAATAGTTTCGATCGAAGCGTTGACGTGTATTTGAAAACTCACGAAAAATTGGATAAAAGGAATTAAAAGTGAGTAAGATATCGATTAAAGCTATCGTGTCTACTTTAATATGGAAGAAACAGAGAAGGAAAAGGAATACTATATTCGAGATATGTTAATTTTAGTAAGACTAGTTCGAATGACTTGGGTATTCATTCTATTTTGGAAAAATCATATAAAATTGTACAAAGTGAATTATGGGACAATTTATATGTATGCATTCCTTGCTGAACCTATTTTCGATGGAAACAAGTGGGAGTAGTAGATGAAAAACGCACAGTAAGGTATTTGTGATTAAGGAAAGAGAGGTCAGAATCATTGGACAGTGAAACAAGGAAAACTTTATGGAATAAACTATACAAATGGTTAAGCTAAAAATTCTTGAAATGTAACACCCCAAACCCGGCCCAAACACTACAACCGTGTCTGGTATGTCACTAGGAAAATTTTTGTAAAACCAATTGTGTCGACAGAAAGCCCAAATGAGAATTATATAAAATGTGCCTTAAAAATCAAAAGCCCAAAACTGATTTACATGTCTTTGAAAGAAATTAAAATAAGAATAATTAATAAAGGCCCATAATAAAACTAAAATGTAAACTAATGCCCCATGGCCTTATTACAACATAGTTTAAATCCATAACATAAAATACTTTGAAAAAACAAACTATTAAGTGGAACTTTATAGCTGGATCCACATATGCTTTTGCATGGCCACCTTGTGCTCCACTCCGGCCCGGTCTGTTGCACTAATTGTCACCTGAAAGGTAAGTTTAATTGGGTGAGTCGCGAGACTCAGTATGCAACCCTCATGCACCACTAGATTTGGGCCTCATAAAACATAATAATAATTTCATTTACATGAAAACAAATAATATGCAAAGCCCAACCCATTTGCCTAGGTTTCCATCCGTTACACGCCCCCGTACCAACCAATCACACCATTGGGGATTTCTACAATCAACCCACACCGCTACACGCCAAGATGGCAGTCATCTTCGCTCATCAACATATTATGGTCAAGCCTTTATAATGATCACGGCATTAGCCGCTCAAAGAAATCACGATATAAACCGCTACGCGTATACATATACATATAACTTCCTCCTTTCATCACCCACCCCATGCAAACATGTACAACAATTTAATTGTAACATATAATCAGATTATTTACTAACCTAGTGGTCTGCTATTTAAATCCGAGATTTCGGCTTTTAACGTAACATATAAAACTTATGAACATATATATATATATATATAATAATCAGATCTAGATGGTGGGGAAGTATTACACACCTGATTCGCGTACTAAGGCTTTTGCTATATCTATGCTACTATCACTTGAGACTACCACTATTGGCCCACGATCTGACTTCGATTTCGGTCCACACTCCGATGGCCAATCTCGCACTATCGAAACAGATCGCTTCTTGTATTTGAGTGACGGTTTTACAGATCCAACCTCTACTGCTTGACTGTTAGTTGAGTCCATAACAATCCCTTAATCACTAAACCAAATAAACGATGAGATCTAACTCATGAATTAAATATAACCCTTAAAACGAGCACTTACCTAGTTAGTCGAATCCTGAATGTCCTTGAGAAATCGTCACCACCAACCTACCTTTGGCTTTTCTACCAAATTGACACTTCCGAATAAAACAAGACAAGATTCAGCTTCTAGGATAGAGAGAGTGAAATCGGCAAGCCTTTGGAATAAATGATTTGGTTTAGAACTTGACAGAAAAATAAAGGAAACGCAAAGAAACAAAATCCCAAAACTCACCAGATTAGAGAGGAGTATGCATCTTATGGTGCACCTTCGGGAAACAGAGATCTCACTTGTAGATTCGGCTATGGGAGAGGAAAATAAAGACTAGGGTATTCAGCTTTGAGAAGAAAAGAGGGGAAAATAAACTGTGTCGGAGAGTTGCGGCAAAGAAAGGAATTTGAGAGAATAGGAGAAGGGAATTTCGGCTAGGTGAGGAAGAAGATAAAAAAATAAAAGAATGGATGATCAATTGGCTTAAATAGAATTCGGCAATGCACCCACTTTCCCAGAGTTGGATTTTTGACCAACTCTGCAAACACCTGATAGCTCAAATTCCTATACCTTATCATGATCTGCTGACTCATTTAAAAGACTCTCAACTAGATCCAACTCCTCATCCTCTTAATTATTAGCTTTTATCACTTAAATAGAAAGAAATAAAGCTCTTAAATGCTAGCAAGTGTGCCGTCCACTCCCCCTCCTTGATATGCCAAAATTTTGCCCCCAATTCTTGGGCCTCAAGTGGCCACACATGGCCCAATAACATCCCTAAGTGGCGCCACCCTAGTGCCCACTCAAAGCACTCCAAATTTTTGGGCCACAAGCCCAACTTGCTACCAAACATAACTATTTACATTTAATTACTACTAACACCATTTTTAATCATTCTAACCCAAGTTTTAAAGCACAAAGTATCACTTAAACTTTGTCCAATGGAATAGACTTCCTTCTCAACACTTTCACATCTCGATCCAGAATTTGCACTGGTTCCTCTTCAAAAGACAAATCCGGTCTTACTTCTATCTCTTCTACCGGCACTATGTGCGATGGATCAGATTGATAACGTCTCAACATCGAGACATGGAACATGTCATGTATTTGCTCCAACTCCGAAGGCAAGTCCAACCGATAAGCCACTGGGCCCATACATTCTAGCACCCGATAAGGCCCAATAAATTGTGGACTCAACTTACCCTTCCTTCCAAACCTCATTACCTTCTTCCACGAGGATACCTTTAAAAAGACTTGATCTTCTACTGCAAATTCCACCTCCTTTCACTTTAAATCCGCATAAGATTTCTATTGATCAGACGCTTTCTTTAGCCGAGCCCGTATCAACTTCACTTTCTCCTCTATTTCTGAAACTAATTTTGGACCTAACACCTTACGTTCCCCCAACTACGTCCAACAAGTTGGAGTACGACATCTCCTTCCATATAACGCTTCATAAGGCGCCATCTGAATGTTGGCTTGATAACTATTATTGTGTGCAAATTTTGCCAAGGGAAAATATTCTTCCCAACTGCCCCTAAAGTCAATGATGCAACCCCTTAGCATATCTTCCAAGATTTGAATTACCCTTTCAGACTGACCATCAGTCTGTGGGTGAAAGGCAGTACTAAAGTCTAACCTTGTTCCCATTGCTTGATGAAGAGCCTTCCAAAATCGTGACGTGAACCTAGGGTCCCTATCTGATATGATTGACACCGGCACACCATGCAATCTTACAATCTCAGCCACATACAATTTAGCCAACTTTTGTAGAGAAAAGTCCACTCAAACCGGTATGAAGTGAGCAGACTTCGTCAGCCAATCTATAATCACCCAAATCGAATCCTTCTTAGTGGGTGTAAGGGGTAACGCACTAACAAAATCTGTCGTGATTCTCTCCCATTTCCATTAGGGAATCTTCACCGACTGCAACAATCCCGATGGCACTTGGTGGTCGGCTTTGACCTGTTGACACGTCAAACATTTTCCTACGATTTTCGTTACCTCCTTCTTTAGACCTGGCCACCAAAATTGCTCTCGTAAATCACGGTACATCTTGACTCCTCCAAGATGCATAGCATAAGGGCTACTATGCAATTCCCGAAGAATCCTCTGTCTTAACTCATCATCCTTAGGCATGCAAATCTTCCCACTATAACACAGAACTCCATCATTGTTCAGACTATAGTCCTCCATTCCACCATCCCTTACTCGCAACAGTTGAGCACTCAGGTCTTTATTCCCTAACTATTTTTCCCTAACCTGACTTACCCATGTTGGCTTTACTTGCAACTCAGCCAGTAAACTCCCATCGTCGAATAAACTCAGATGAGCGAACATGGCTCTTAACTCCGATACTACCTTACGGCTTAACGCATCTGCCACCACATTCGCCTTACCAGGGTGGTATTCAATCGAACAATCATAATCCTTCAAAAGCTCAATCCACCTACGTTGTCTTAAATTCAACTCCTTCTGGGTAAGGAGGTAATTCAGACTCTTATGGTCAGTGTAAATTACCGACTTCTCCCCATATAAGTAGTGCCTCTAAATCTTTAAGGCAAACACTACCATCGCCAACTCCAAGTCATGCGTAGGGTAATTCAACTCAGGCGGTCTCAACTGTCGAGACGCATATGCCACTACCTTTCTTTCTTGCATTAGCACACACCCTAAACCCATGTGCGACGCATAACAGTAGACGGTAAATTCCTTTCTTGCCTCCGGCTAAATTAACACTGGCGTTTCTGTCAGGATTCTCTTCAACTTCTCAAAGCTCTCTTGCTGTTTTTCGATCCATACAAACAATACTCCCTTCCTCAACAACTTAGTTAGAGGAGCCACTATTAGAGAAAACCCTTCAACGAACCTTCAGTAATACCCTGCCAAACCTAAGAAACTCCGAACCTCTGCCACAGACTTTGGTGGTTTCCAATCCAATACAACCTCTATCTTTTGAGGGTCCACCCTAATTCCCTCGGCCGAAACCACATGTCCTAAAAAAGTCACTTCCTTCAGCTAGAACTCACACTTACTGAACTTTGCAAACAACTGCTTCTCCCTCGGAGTTTGCAACACCACGCGAAGATGTTCGTCATGCTCCTCCTCTGACTTAGAGTAGACTAGGATATCGTCGATGAACACCACGACGAACTGATCAAGATATGGCTGAAACACTCAGTTTATCATATCCATAAAGGCTGTTGGCGCGTTTGTCAACCCAAACGGCATCACCAAGAACTCATAATGCCCGTACGGAGTCTAAAACACCGTCTTATGAATATCTCCTTCTTTAACCCTTAATTAATGATATCTAGACCGTAGGTCAATCTTAGAAAAGACCGAAGCTCCTTTGAGCTGATCGAATAGATTATCGATCCTTGGTAATGGATAGTTGTTTTTTATCATCAACTTGTTCAATTGACGATAGTCCACGCACATACGCATGGATCCGTCCTTCTTTTTCATGAATAGGACCGGCGCTCCCGTGGAGACACACTCGGTCGAATGAACCCTCGATCCAATAGTTCCTAAATTTGAGCCTTGAGCTCCACCAACTCCTTCGATGCCATCTTATAAGGTGCAATGGATACTGGTGCTGTACCCGGAAGTAGGTCTATTCCAAATTCCACCTCGCGATCTGGGGGTAATCCTGGCAATTCCTCCGGAAAGACATCCCCTGTTCGAACCTCATCAACAGTCACCTCCTTAACATCCAACGCACTAATAAAAACTAGAAATGCACTACATCCATTCCGAATCATCTTGATAGCTTTTAAAGATGATACCACGTTGGACAAGGAGTTCATCCTTTCTCCTAACACAACCACCTCCCCGCCTTCCGGGGTACTCAACACCATACGCTTATTCCTACAATCCAACTTGGCACGATGCTTAGTCAACCAATCCATTCCCAAAATAAGGTCAAACTCTCCAAATGGTAATTCCATTAAATCTGCTGGGAATACTACCCCTTGAGTCTCTAAAGGTACATCCCTAAACAGTTTGTCCACCACCTTAGATTGTCCTAAAGGACTAACCACAGTCATATTCCTAGTGGTTGTTTCAGAGTCTATACCTAGAGTCTCGGATACTGAGCATGCAACATAGGAGTGGGTTGACCCAATATCAATTAAGGTAAATAAAGGATTATCAGTAACAAGAAACGTAACTGTTATAACATCCGGTGCGTCACTGTCCTCCAACCAAAATTCAGCGAAACTCGGGGATATGCTAGAGACTCCCCTAAATACTTCAGCCCCATTTTTCCCCAGCCTCTCAAGCACAAATTTTGGGCTCCTATGCCCATACCAGCCTCAGCCACTCTTTCTAAAACCCTCAGTACAGCCTCAGACACCACGTCCTCTCTACCTGTCTGGTCTTGAAATTCCACCTCAACAGCTGGTGGAACCAGTATCTCACTTTCGAACCCATGACCCGATCCTATGGGTTCTGACACGGTCATTCTACCTCTACCGCGACCACGTGGTGGATGTCCTCGACCTCTTGTACTTATTCTTCTAGTTCGCGTTTATCTAATTTAAAAATTTTATGAGTCATTAGTTGTTTCCACTAATTATCCCCGAACAATCTTATGAAACATAGTTTTAAAAGTGATTCTTTCGAATTCGAACCTATCTACAGTTTTCAGTCTTCCTATTCTAGGAATTATGCACACACAACGTTCATACAAGTAACATTCATCACCTAAGGGTATTTTGTCATTTCGCTACCCAGGGGTATTTTCGTAATTTTATCTTACGGGGGTATTTTCATAAAAAAATTTCAAAATATGGTTTCGGGTGACTTTACAAAATAAGGGTATTTTGGTAAATTTTTTTACTCAGGGGTATTTCGATAATTTTACAAATTCAGGGTATTTCAGTAATTTTGAAATTTGGGGCTATTTTAGTAATTTTTCCAATCAGGGGTATTTTGGTCATTTACAAATTAAGGGTATTTTGGTAATTTCGCAAACAGGGCTATTTTGGTAATCTCATAAACCAGGGATATTTTGATGTTGTTGTTGTTGTTTTTGTTTTCTATAGAAAGATTCTGTTGACTTTGTAAATCGGGATATATTTGCAAATCATGGGTACCTTTTTCAAAATAAGGATATTTCAACAATTTTGTGAGAAAAACAGGTGGCTAGTCCCTTTCGGGTTTTAATTATAAGTTTTGGCCTATCAACACGTACTCGTAACTAGGGTGAATAGTCACTATGCACCAGGTACGATTCTAGAGGAAAGGAGGTGAGTCACTAGACTGCTTCAATACCAAACTTTCCCTGAATCCACTCCTAGACATGCATACGCCTATTGCCACACCCTGTCATGGCTAAAGTGAACAATCACTATGCACTAGGTGAGATTCCAGCGAAGAGGAGGTGAGTCACTCGGACTACTTAAATACCAAGCTCTTCCGGATCTACTCCTAGACATGCATATGCTTGTTACCACACTTTAGTCTTGTGACTTGTTTACGGGTGTTGTTTAATGAAGTTAAGTCTTATGAATTTGAAGAGTTGTTTATCTAAGCCTAAAGTCCATCAAGTTCTAACCTAAATAGTCTACGTCCCATAAGCCCGTTAAGCCCACATTTATATTCACAATCAGGAGTTTAGTATACTTACCTGGCAAACTTGGCCGGAGACACAGGTGCCATGCTGAGCTAACAAACCTTTACTAAGAGAAATCCATGTCTTAAAAACCCATTTTTACAAAATTATTTGGGCCCAAAATCTCAAAGTCGAGTTTTGAACCGGACTCTGATACCAATTTGTAACACCTCAAATCCGGCCCAAACACTACAACTAGGTCTGGTATGTCACTAGAAAAATTTTTGTAAAACCAATTGTGTCGACAGAAAGCCCAAATGAGAATTATATAAAATGTGCCTTAATAATCAAAAGCCCAAAACTGATTTACATGTCTTTGAAAGAAATTAAAATAAGAATAATTAATAAAGGCCCATAATAAAACTAAAATGTAAACTAATGGCCCATGGCCTTATTACAACATAGTTTGAATCCATAACATAAAATACTTTGAAAAAACAAACTATTAAGTGAAACGTTATAGCTGGATCCACATATGCTTTTGCATAGCCACCTTGCGCTCCACTCCGGCCCGGTCCGTTGCACTAATTGTCACCTGAAAGGTTAGTTTAATTGGGTGAGTCGCGAGACTTAGTGTGCAACCCTCATGCACCACTAAATTTGGGCCTCATAAAACATAATAATAATTTCATTTACATGGAAACAAATAATATGCAAAGCCCAACCCATTTGCCTAGGTTTCCATCTGCTACACGCCCCCATACCAACCAATCACACTATTGGGGATTTCTACAATCAACCCACACCGCTACACGCCAAGATGGCAGCCATGCTGCTCATCAACATATTATGGCCGAAGCCCTTATAACAGATCACGGCATTAGCCGCTACAGCAAATCACGGTATAAATTGCTACGTGTATACATATACATATAACTTCCTCCTTTCATCACCCACCCCATGCAAACATGTACAATAATTTACTTGTAACATATAATCAGATTATTTACTAACCTAGTGGTCTGCTCTTTAAATCCGAGATTTTGGCTTTTAACGTAACATATAAAACTTATGAACATATATATATATATTAATAATCAAATCTAGATGGTGGGGAAGTATTACACACCTGATTCACGTACTAAGGCTTTCGCTATATCTACGCTACTATCACTCGAGACTACCACTATTGGCCCACGATCTGACTTCGATTTCGGTCGACACTCCGATGGCCAATCTCGCACTATCGAAACAGATCGCTTCTTGTATTTGAGTGACAGTTTTACAGATCCAACCTCTACTGCTTGACTGTTAGTTGAGTCCATAACAATCCCTTAATCGCTAAACCAAATAAACGATGAGATCTAACTCATGAATTAAGTATAACCCTTAAAACGAGCACTTACCTGGTTAGTCGAATCCTGAATGTCCTTGAGAAGTCGTCACCACCAACCTACCTTTGACTTTTCCACCAAATCGACACTTTTGAATAAAACAAGACAAGATTTGGCTTCTAGGATAGAGAGAGTGAAATAAAAAAGCCTTTGGAATAAATGATTTGGTTTAGAACTTGACAGAAAAATAAAGGAAACGCAAAGAAACAAAATCCTGAAACTCACCAGATTAGAGAGGAGTATGCAGCTTATGGTGCACCTTCGGGAAACAGAGATCTCACTTGTAGATTTGGCTATGGGAGAGGAAAATAAAGACTAGGGTATTTGGCTTTGAGAAGAAAAGAGGGGAAAATAAACTGTGTCAGAGAGTTGCGGCAAAGAAAAGAATTTGAGAGAATAGGTGAAGGAAATTTCGGCTAGGTGAGGAAGAAGAAAAAAATAAAAGAATGGATGATCAATTGGCTTAAATAGAATTCGGCAATGCACCCCCTTTCCCAGAGTTGGATTTTCGGCCAACTCTGCAAACACCTTATAGCTCAAATCCATATCCCTTATCATGATCTGCTGACTCATTTAAAAGAGTCTCAACTAGATCCAACTCCTCATCCTCTTAATTATCAGCTTTTATCACTTAAATAAAAAGAAATAAAGCTCCAAAATGCTAGCAAGTGTACCGTCCACTCCCCCTCCTTGATATGCCGAAATTTTGCCCCCAATTCTTGGGCCTCAAGTGGCCACACATGGCCCAATAACATCCCTAAGTGGCGCCACCCTAGTGCCCACTCAAAGCACTCCAAATTTTTGGGCCACAAGCCCAACTTGCTACCAAACATAACTATTTACATTTAATTACTACTAACACCATTTTTAATCATTCTAACCCAAGTTTTAAAGCCCAAAATATCACTTAAACTTTTCAGAACTTTAATTTAAACTCTAATCCATATATTTAATCAAGGCCTCAGCCCGAGCCTTAAATTCTCGAACTAACATGTTAAACCAACATATAAATGCACAGGCCCACATTTAGGATGTTACAGAAAAAATTATAGGAGAAAGATATATGTGTTTACTTTTAAGGAAAATTTACGGATTTAGATTTCGATTTTTCTAACTTGAGTTATGGTCAATTTAATGAGTATGATGCAGATAGACAATTTCGATTTTATGCTCCAAATTAGTAGTTAAGCCTAGGTTGTGAAATTACCATAATACCCTTAGAGGGTAAATTACCGAAATACCCCTAGGTTGCGAGATTACCGAATTACCCTCAATGAGTAAAATTACAAAAATGCCCTTATGGGCCAAATTACAAAAACGCCCTTATGGGCCAAATTACAGAATTGCCCCTAATGGGTGAAATACGAAATTGCTTAATGAATTGAATTGACATATTACTAAATGGGCCAAAATTTGCTAGATCGTTAAATGGGCCAAAATTTGCTAGATCATTAAATGGGCCAAAATTTGCTAGATCGTTAAATGGACCAAAGTTTGCTAGATCGTTAAATGGGCCAAAATTTCTATTTTAACTAATGGGCCAAATTGATAACTTGTAATATGGGCTTTTTGTTGAAATTTACCTTATGAATATATTATTATGCATTAAATATGTATATACATGACTGCATGGGTTGGGATAATTGACGAAGAGAAGAAAGGCCTGTTGCCAAAATCTAGTTCAGTGGTTCTGCCACAAATATTTAAAATGACATGTTGCCAAAATCTAGTTCGGTGGCTCTACCAAAAATATTTAAAATGGCCTGTTGCCAAAATCTAGTTTGGTGGATCTGCCACAAATATTATAATTGGCTTAATGCCTGCTATTGTTGTGTTGGCGATGTGGGTTGACTTGATCCCCACAGGTGTGTTGGTTGGTACGGGTAGTGTGTAGCGGATGGAAATTTAGGCTTGGTTGGGAATTGCATATCACATGCATTTTATATTTGTTATATTGTTACATTTGTAAATGGGCTTAGGCTCAAATATTTGCTTTATGGATTTTGGCCTAGTGAACAACGGTGAGTGGGTTACACACTGAGTTCTAAGTAACTCACCCCCTTCTTTCTTAACCCTATAGGTAATGCTCCGTGCGGTGGATTTGGGCTATGGATGACTCGGTGGAGGCCATACTTCAGAAATAGTGTTATTAACTTCTAAATTTCTATTCCCGTTATTTTATTATTTTGGTTTAAGTTGTAATAAGGCCTCTGAACTATTTTATTATTTGCTTTATGGTTGGTTTACTTATTATTTTGCTTAAATTGTTTTAAACGAGAATTTTTCTAAAAGCTAAAATAAAGGTTTTCCAAAATCGATTAACAAATGGAATTCATAATAAATTTTTACAAGTATTTTTAATATGGAAATCTTCTTTGAATTTTCAATGTCATTTTCAAAATCACATTTTATAAGATTATTAGTTCAAATCTAACGATTTATCAATCAATCTTCGAGGTTAGTAGTATTTTATCAAATGTCTCAAATCAAACTTATTTTTCTTGATTTTAACAAAACTTATTTTAGTACGAATTTCAAATCCTTTATACGTTTTCTTCATTGTGACACGCCAGATTTGGGCCTAACTTCTGGGTCGGGTTTGGGGTGTTACATTTTATGGTATCAGAGCCCAGTTTTAAAATTCGGCTATGGTTTGGGTTCAAAAATATTTTCCAAAGCTGTTTGAAAGTTTGAAATGAAGTATGGCACCACGAGTATCCGGCACCAAGTCAAGTAAGTAATTGTTTTCATTTTATGATTATTGTGTTACGAAAATTCTACAAAGTAGAATACTCTAGAACTGTTAGCTTTAAGGAGTTGAAACTATAGAGACTGAGACTCTAGGATACGGATTTGACTCTCAAAAATAACTTTCCTACTCACACTTCATAAAACATTGGTTAATAAACATTTAATAGTATAATGATTCATAAAACTCATAATTTGATTATATCGACTTAGTGAACATAAGTGCTAGAAGACGCAGACGCGGTAGACGTGGACGTGGTAGAGGCCGAGGTGTTAGGGCTAGATCTTTGGCACCAAGGCATGTGCCCAAAAGGGAGACGTTTGCATCGGCAGTGGCTGAGACAGGATCTCGTGTTCGATTTAAGGTTGATAAGATGACTCAGATAATTAAGAAAGTATTGGAGGAGGTTAAAGGAATCAGTGAGGCACTTCGATTTAGATTTGTGGACTGTAAGAAGAAAATAAATCGTGGTTCTTTAGGGTCACAGTCTCGTTCTTTGAAGCGTGTCAAGGCACGTCCAAACTTTTAAACTGCGATTATTGCGTATAGCGTCATCCGGAGAATCTTTGGAGGAGGTTAGGAGCATGCTTGAGATGTGGGTCTAAGGAGCATAAGGCTCAGGATTGTTACATCACCATCAAGTCAGGTATGTTTGGTTGGACGTGAAGATTGAATGTAGAAAATTCTAAGTATAAATGGTAGACAACTGTTTGCTTTTGTTGTTAGATGTTTAGTTGTGTGAAAGAGGATTCAAGATTTTGTTAAAAGTACATTGTGGTTTTTTAAGATCAGAGTGCGCAGCGAAAGCTTAGTGATGTGATTTGAGCGATGCGTTTAGTAGTTGATTGGAAATTTTGAGGTCAAAATTTCTATAAGGAGGGTAAAATTGTAACATCCCAAAATTGGGATTAGTAGGATTGGGCCCAATGGGCCTTGCACATAAGAATGTTTAAAATTCTGAGAACAAGAGAATGACATTATTGCAAATTGGACTTGTTAGTTAAGTGAATTTGGAAGGTTACGAGGTTTCTATGAAGTCTCGGGTTTAATTGGGCCTTAGGAAAAATTTGGTATTTTAGCACTTTAAGGAGATGGAGTAAGTGACCTTAAAGCATAGGGAAGTAATTGATTAAATAGCTAGCATAAGTGAGTAGTTAGTAAAGAGGCTATGGCACCACATGTATTACTTGAAGGAAGGAGTTCGAATCACTTTGTATGCAATTTGACTTTTATTTTTACTTCCCTTCCTTATGTGTCGGTCAAGGAATAACTATGGCAATGGTGGACTTCATTATTTTGGTAAGGTGGCTAAAAGAATAAGGCAAGGTTGAAGTTCGGGAAAGGAATCAAGAGAAATAGGAAAGAAAGGGGGACATGAGGCTAATTCCATGGATGATGTTTTGGAAAGCTTAGGAGCCCAAACTCTAATCCTAAGGGGGGATGCATGTGGACGATTTTGGAGTAGTTAGGTGGCTGAAATTTTATTTTGGCTTTTGGTAAAATCCTAGCTTTGTTTTGGCCAGAAATCCTTTTGGCAACTTTGTGCCATTTCTCTCAATTTTGCAACCCACCTTGCCGAAACATAGTAGAGCAATAGTACATTGTTTTCCTCTGAAATTCTTTTCATTTTCCTTTGCTTTGTGCCGAAATTACAAGCCTTGGTGACCATATGTTTCTTCTTTCTTTTTACTTTGGCCGAATTCCTCTAGCAGATTTGTGCACTTTCTTGCTCTTTTGTTTGATCAAGATTTTCATCTCTTGTCTATCTCCCTTTTTGGATAGCCAAATCTTCCACCCTTCTATTGAACTCTCTTTTCCATTCGAGTGGTCATTTATGTACAATCGGTAAGTGAATTCTTTTCTATGATCATATTCTTTCCTCTTTAGTCGAATAAGTAATTATCACTATTCGGTTGTAAATCGTGATAAAATCAAAATGGTGTTATCCTCCACTTCTTCATGTTTTATTCACTCTCTTTTGTAGTGCTTTAAGCGGGAGACCATGTATTGTTCTAGCTGAAGTTAAACGGTGGTAATTGGATCCAATATCGATAAGGATCGATTCTTGGTACATCGAGGGAGATCACCGTTGTGGTGTTGAAATCGGTAGAAAGCACAACTCGTAATCAAGGTGTGTAATCCCGTACCCTTTCGAATATATGTTTGAAATTGTGAGTAAGTCTCACATCTATTTGAAATTTTACATGAAATATTCTGTGATTCGGTAGAAATACCGAATAAAACCAATAACAGCATCCGTGATCACTCGGGAGTGTGTATATTCGTAGTGGTAATCGTATTTTGTAATAAAATAGTTTCGGTCAGAAACAGTGATGTGTATTTGAAAACTCACAAAAAATTGGATAAAATGAATTAAAAAGTGAGTAAGATATCAAATTAAATCTTACTGTGTCTACTTTAATATGGAAGAAACAGAGAAGGAAAGGGAATACTATATTCTAAGATATGTTAATTTTAGTGAGACTGGTTCTGAATGACTTCGGGGTATTCTGTTCTGTTTTAGAAAAATCATATAAAATTGTAAAAAGTGAATTATGGGACATAATTTATATGTATGGATTCCTTACTGAACCTATTTTTTATGGAAAGCAGTGGGAGTAGTAGATGAAAAGCGTACAGTAAGATATTTGTGATTAAGGGAAGAGAGGTCAGAATCATTGGACAGTGAAAGAAGGAAAATTTTAAGGATTAAACTATAATAAATGGTAAGGGTAAAAATTTTGGAAAAACTATAGGAGAAAGATATATGTGTCTATCTTCAAGGAAAATTTATAGATTTATATTTCGAGTTTTTTAACTCGAGTTATGGTCAATTTAGTCAGTATGATGCAGATGGACAGTTTCGATTTTATGCTCCAAATTAGTAGTTAAGCCTAGGTTGTGAAATTACCATAATACCCTTAGAGTACCGAAATACCCCTGGGTTACGAGATTAACGAATTATCCTCGACGAGTAAAATTACAAAAATGCCCTTATGGGCCAAATTACGAAAACGCCCTTATGGGCCGAATTACGGAATTGCCCCTAATGAACTGAATTGACATATTACTAAATGGGCCAAAATTTGCTAGATCGTTAAATGGGCCAAAATTTGCTAGATCATTAAATGGGCCAAAATTTACTAGATCGTTAAATGGGCCAAAGTTTGCTAGATCGTTAAATGGGCCAAAATTTCTATTTTGGCTAATGGGCCAAATTGATAACTTGTAATATGAGCTTTTTGTTGAAATTTACCTTATGAATATATTATTATACATTAAATATGTATATACATGACTGTATGGGTTGGGATAATTAACGAAGAGAATAAAGGCCTGTTGCTAAAATCTAGTTCGGTGGCTTTGCCACAAATATTTAAAATGGCATGTTGCCAAAATCTAGTTCGGTGGCTCTGCCACAAATATTATAATTGGCTTAATGCCTACTATTGGTGTGTTGGTGGGGTGGGTTGACTTTATCCCCACAGGTGTGGTGGTTGGTACAGGTGGTGTGTAGCGGATGGAAATTTAGGCTTGGTTGGAAATTGCATATCACATTCATTTTATATTTGTTATATTGTTACATTTGTAAATGGGCTTAGGCCCAAATATTTGCTTTATGGATTTTGGCCCAGTGAACAACGATGAGTGGGTTACACACTGAGTTCTAATTAACTCACCCCCTTCTTTCTTGACCTGTAGGTAATGCTTCGTGAGGTGGATTTGGGCCATGGATGACTCGGTGGAGGCCATACTTCAGAAATAGTGTTATTAACTTTTAAATTTCTATTCCCGTTATTTTATTATTTTGGTTTAAGTTGTAATAAGGCCTCTGAATTATTTTATTATTTGCTTTATGGTTGGTTTACTTATTATTTTGCTTAAATTGTTTAAAACGAGAATTTTCTAAAAGCTAAAATAAAGGTTTTCCAAAAATCGATTAACAAATAGAATTCATAATGAATTTTTACAAGTATTTTTAATATGGAAATCTTCTTTGAATTTTCAATGTCATTTTCAAAAGTCACGTTTTATAAGATTATTAGTACAAATCTAACGATTTATCAATCAATCTTCGAGGTTAGTAGTATTTTATCAAATGTCTCAAATCAAACTTGTTTTTCTTGATTTTAACAAAACTTATTTTAGTACGAATTTCAAATCCTTTATACGTTTTCTTCATTGTGACACGCCAGATTCGGGCCTAACTTCTGGGCCGAGTTTGGGGTGTTACATTTCGGCTATGGGAATATTTGTACTTTTAACCCCTGATTATTTGTGCGCATCTCAGTTTGATACTTGACTTGATTAAATAATTTTATTTATTTATAAATTAGCCCTCTAATTATATTTTTATTTCGATTAAGCCTTAGTTTTTGTTTATAATTCTCATAACTTTTTATAGTATTAAATTTAGTTATTATCCAAGCTTTTTAATAAAATCGTTTTGGAAATTGAATTTATAATTTTTAATTTTTTATTTTCATTTAGATGTATTTTATTCCTTGTATAAAAGTTTCATTTCAACATCATATATTATGTATTTCTTGGATGACTCTTATAATTTTTAATTTAAATACAATTACATGTTATTATTCTGCATAAATTATTGGTTCTCACATTATTTTATGTATATATTTCCTCTTAAACCTATCTATATGTACATTTAGTTTCATATAAAATTGCTTATATATATATATATATATATGTTTTTCTATTTTAAATTTAGTGTATAAATTTATTAATTTGAAAGATCATATTTTATTGTATATTTTAATTTATTTCATACATTTTATATATTATTACTTATATATGTTTTGTATCCATTTAAATGCATATATTATGTTTTTTTCAAAATTTTAAAATATACATTTCACAAGTTCATTTACAAATTATTCCATTTTAAATGATTTCATAAATTGTTGATTTCAAAATCCACTTTCTTTATTTATTTTAAACACATTTGTTAGCATTCAAATTTTGTTTTATATTAGTTTGCCATCATAAATCAGTAGAATTATTATTGATTGTTAATATGTTTTAACCATGTGGTTATCGTTATTGTATATTTGTGCGTTAAATTATAATTACGTTCATTCTTATGATGTTGAGTTTGTATATTACTTCATGCTTAATGCTACGCTTATGCTACTTGTAACACTCCATACCCGAATCCGATGCTAAGACTGGATACGAGATATTACCATGCTTGAACTCACTTAAAACATGTACTTACGGGCCATAAAATTTTGTTCCGAATTTAAAACTTCTCTTTCTTAGTCTAATCATATATGTCATAGGCCTACGAGGCCTTAAACACGTATCTAGAAACATTCGGAACTCAAATGAAAACTTTCCTTAAAACAGGGGTCACACGCCCATGTGACTTGGGACACGCCCGTGTACCCCTAACACATGCCCGTGTCTTCCACCCGTGTTCGACACTGACTAATTACACACGGCCTTGACACGCCCATGGATGTAAACCGTGTGCTATACCTTGATATACTGACTTATTCACACGGTTTGGGGCACACGCCCATGTTTTGACCGTGTATCACACGGCCTAAACAAATGACTGTGGAATTTGCCCCTGGCCTATTCTGACTTATAACACTAAGGTCCAGGGTACGCATGACCTAGACACACGCCCGTGTGTCCAACCGTGTAGGCATTTAGAGGCTATTTACCAAGCCAATTGCCACCCTGAAATCAAGACCAAACTCATGCTCAATTCAATACATTTTCTATAAACATTACTACATACTTCATTGATCTCCATAAACATACATACTTAGTTAATTTTGGCCAATCACTTTGCCATATACAAAAGAATAATAAACTTGATAATCTATACAATGACCCTTCTTTAAACATATTCTCAAAATGAAATGCATCCTATACATGCCATACTTAGTAAAATAACTTAGCTATAACAAAATAGAGATTGAAAGTGTGCTACGAGCTCCGACTCCAAAGATCCACAAGTGATGCGAACCTAGTCGCATCATGGTTTGACTCCATCTGATGCCATCGAGAGTGGCCTAAGCTCGAGGGGCCAAAGTGCAAAATGAAACTGATTCCAGCTATTTGAACCGATCCAACTAAATTAAGCTCTTTATTTAATTTTTAGCTTTGCATTTAGTTTGCATTTAAAATACTTGCATTTAAGCATCTTAGTTTAATAAATGGTTGATGTTAATTAATTCAACTCAACTTAGTTTAATTAATTGAGTTCTTTTAGTGAATTTAATAGTTGTGTCTTTAATTAATCTAGTTACTAGGTTAATTTATTGATGCATGAGTTAAGTTCATTTAATGATGCTTTATTTAATTAAGTTAGTTGCTGGAATAAATAAAGTTCAAGTGTTAGTTCATTTATTTAAGTCTAGTTGCTAGAATAAATGAAGTTTAAGTGTTAGTTCATTTATTTAAGTCTAGTTGCTAGAATAAATGAAGCTTAAGTGTTAGTTCATTTAATTAAGTTAGTTGTTAAATTGTTTTAAGTTTAATAATTTCATTAATTTGTCGGTTACATGTGATAATTGCAGGAGACTTTTCATCTTACAACCATTATTTCTAAAGGCTGTTACGCATTCATTGAAGAGTTACTCACATTGAAGAAGGAAGTTATATGGATAGAATTCCAATGGTTGAGACCCTTCATTTGATGGAAGTTACATGGCTAGAATTCCAAAGGTTGAGACTCTTCATTTGGTTGGTGACTTTTCAGTTGATCATGGAAGAACTCAAGGGACATATTTTAAAAGCATTCATGATGGACATTTAAGCCTTTAAAAACACCATTAGTTGCTGGAGACTTTTCGGCTAGCCAAAGGCAACTCAAAGGACATTTTTTAAAGCATTCAAATTCATTTAATCATCTCATTAGGAGTCATAAAGTTGTTGTTATTTGGCTGGAGGAATTCAAGAGTTTTTAGATTTTATTTTAGCCATTTAATTGCATATTAAAGTTGAATTCATTTGTCTCTTTAGCTAACCATATGTAAGCACTATATATACCTATTATTACTTTGTAAAAAGGGAATTTTTTAAGACTTTTGATCATTAATCATATCATATGGACTTTTGTTCATTCGAGTGAGTTATCTCCTTTTCATTTTCGTACGAGTTTTGTTTTTGACTTATCAAGCTCGCTTGTGGCGTCAAACGTTTCTCTTCCATTCAATTATACCATTGGTTCTTACTTCGCTAAGTAACGGGTCTTTGGTCCATCATCGACTACCATCTTCCACCTTAAACGTTATAGAAACTGGGGTGACACATACTTGTGTTGAATCATTTCTGGTTTAAGTTCTTTAATCCATTCCCACCAAAACATCATCTATCTTTTATCCATTTTTCTTTCTTCATAAAACCGAGCCTATCCTTCTCCATATCTGAATCATTCCTACACTTAAACACCTCCATTCCTAACTTAACTCATCTTCTAAACAAATTTACTTAAGCTTCCGCGAACTCATCCGTATTTCCCTATTATTTTCTGAAAGGCTTATCTCCTCCTCGTAGATGATTGGGCAACTCAAATATGTTTCGACTCATCCCGAGATGGATCGTATCATTTGGTATCAGAGCTAGAAAATGAGGAGCTATAGTGAACATCATAAATTCGAAGTAAGTGCACAAATTCAAAAAAAAATTGAAAAAAAAAGTTGTATTTTATTTATTTTGTATTCATCTTTTTACATTTGAAGTGGAAAAAAATACAAAAAAAGGAATAAAAAGAAAAAAAATACGAATAAAAAGAAGAAAAAAAAAAGAAGTGAAGTTTTCTTTTGAAAGTTTGGCAAGTACTTGTTGTTTCTAGTCTCAACTTCTTACCCCGATCTTCACAGAAAAAAATTCTTCTGCCATCATTTGGTATTTTCTCTTTTCACCCAATGCCACCCACCCTTACTCCATTTTCCTTTTCCTTCTTTTAGCCTACCCGATATCCAACGTCAAACCTTTATTAACCAATTTTGAAGCCGACCCTCAAGCTGCAATAAGTCTTTCGAAACGAAGTATGAAATTGTGAGAGCGAGAGAGAGCGGTAAAAGGCACGAGTGCTACATTAGAGAAAAGCCTTATACGAGTGAAACACGAGTGTGAGCGACTTTTCTTTGCGAGTGACTTGTGAGAATTTTATGGTGAGGATTTAATTTTCTATTTTTTTCTTTTTTAAAGTCTTTCTTTTAGAAAATAAACATGAATCAAGAAGTGTTCTCAGAGTTTGAATATCAATATTTGTTGAAAGGAATGCAAAGAGTCATGAATACCAAATTTGACAAGTTGTATAAGCGATTGGATCGAATTGAGGAATGAGACCAGAAGAGTGACTTTTTTCAAATCAAAGGACGGAGTCAAGGTCGTCTCGAAGACACACTTTAGAAGAACATTCAAGGAAGGACTGTGACTGAGATTCTTATTCCTTAAAAAGTTCGAGACGGTATGAATCAAACCACAAATTTGAAACTTTTCAAAGTTATCAACGAGGAAGTGAACGTGGTTCATATGCGTCCAAGTATTCCTCTATGAAAGATCGATCTCGAAGTAGTTCAAATTGTGATTCTTATTCAATGAAGGATTCAAGGCGAAGCAAAGCAACGTTTGAAGCCTATTATGGTGACGAACAAGAAGAAAGTACGAGTTACTCATCTTATGAATTAAATATGTAAGCACGAAGGATTTTTCACGAAGCATTGATCGTGATATCCATGAGAACATCACTTCGATCTTAGAATCAATTCCTTGTATTTTTTTATTCTTTTGAATCATCCTCTTGTTGTAATCAAAATGCAAAAGAAAATCAAATGAAAAGAAAAGAGAAAGAACAAAAAGAAATTGAAAAAGAGTTCGAAAGAAAAGAAAATTAAAATGAGAGTGGACAAAAAGAAGTTTAAAAAGAAGAAAAAGAATTTGAAAAAGAAAAAGATGTTGAAAAAGCAAGAAAAGAAATTGAGATAGAGAAAGAAGTGAAAGAACAAGATGAGCGAGAAAAAGAGCGAGTTGATTTAACTAACTCATTTGAAGTTTGTTCTTCATTTGTTTCTTCATTTCAGGTTCCTGAAGGACCGAAAGATGTTCTTCAACTTCAATACCTCCCAGAAGAACGACGCTTTCAAATGATCGAAAAAGGTAAGGTTGAAAGTGAAATTGAACCGCCTATACCGGAAGGTAAGGAAGGTAAGTGTCCCAAATCGTGTTTGTCTCCACCAAATTTTTCTAATGTTCGTGATTATGTGGATAATACAGTTGATTTCCATCCTTCGATCATTTTTGATATTTTAAATGATGGTAATGCGAGTTTATCTCATGAAAATCAATGCGATGCAAAATATGTAGATGGAGAGATGCAAATCCAACAATTACAAGATGCGAGTAAGTATGATGATGACTTTTCTTTTAATCCCCATTTTTTTGATTGTGGATATTATGAGATTTGTTCGTTGTCAAATACTAAATTGTTGAGTTTTTGTAAATCAATTTCGAAACATGTTAAGAGATTTGATCGTTCGATTTTGAGTTTGCACAATTCCTATTGGTTTAACATGTTTGATTTTCTAAACCGTTGTCACATCTTGAATTTAATAATCAAAATCATGTTTTTAAATCGGGGATATGTTTTGTACCATATGGTATGTCTTGTTGAAAAATCAAGCAACGACAATTATGCTTGAAAAATTTCAATCATTTTGGAAATTGGTTCTTGGATAAGGTAATGAATTTTGTTCAATTTGTCTTCAAATTTTATTCGTTCCTTAAATAATTTTTATGGTTGTATTTGAAATTCACTTTCCATTTGAAAATGGTTGAATTGAACATGAAGCTTTGATTACACTACTTGGCCGTGGAGAGAAGGTTTGTGTTGCTCGATCAAGGTAAGATTGATCTTTATTTTTCTGAGAATAAAGGTAAGTCTTCTGAAACTGTTGATGCATTTTTGCTCTCTCTGGATTGTGATAAGCTTTGCGTTGCTTATTATGTTTTTGGCAAACATTTAGATCATGTTAAGATTAATCGTTCTATTTTTCCTAATTGTGATCTATATGTTTCGATGAATGATGACATGATTTTTGAGATTGATAATTTTGATAATTTTCGTGTGAAAGAGTCTATATTGCGTCACATGTGTGATCCATTTGAAAATTTTGAGAAGTCTTTGTTCTGTTCAGTTGTTGATAGAACACATGATGCTGATTTTCATCATTTAGATCATGAAATATTTGAATGTTCTGTCATGTTTAATGATGGTCTACTTGTTGACAAAAAGAATCTTGTGTTTGATAATTTTTGTTTATGTGCGAGTGATTACATATGTCATTCAATGCAAGATTTGGATGTTCACTTTCGAGTGCCACATGCATTTTCTCAACTATCTGCTTGTGATGAATATATCTATCATTTAATGTGTTACTCACATGTTGATTTTGACTTTTGGAATCTGTTTAAATTGTATGCATACCATGAAACTTATCCAATTCAGATTCAAATATTTGATAAGGCTTTATTCCTTTTGTATGATAATGTGATTATGCTTGTTAGCATGCGATTTATTCATTTGGTGATAATTATATGTGGGTTGCAAGTTATTTTGAAACAATTCTTGCTAACCCATGATTATTTTCTTCAGGTGATACGATTATCATCCGCCCCATTTGACCGAGGGAAGCCGAGCAAAAGGAATTCTGTTCAAGAGAACCATCGGCTCGATTCGAGGACGAATCACTTTCAATGCAAACCTAGTCGCATCATGGTTTGACTCCATCCGATGCCATCGAGAGTGGCCTAAGCTCGAGGGGCCAAAGTGCAAAATGAAATTGATTCCAGCTATTTGAACCGATCCAACTAAATTGAGCTCTTTATTTAATTTTCAGCTTTGCATTTAGTTTGCATTTAAAATACTTGCATTTAAGCATCTTAGTTCAATAAATGGTTGATGTTAAATAATTCAACTCAACTTAGTTTAATTAATTGAGTTCTTTTAGTGAATTTAATAGTTGTATCTTTAATTAATCTAGTTACTAGGTTAATTTATTGATGCATGAGTTAAGTTCATTTAATGATGCTTTATTTAATTAAGTTAGTTGTTGGAATAAATAAAGTTCAAGTGTTAGTTCATTTATTTAGGTCTAGTTGCTAGAATAAATGAAGTTTAAGTGTTAGTTCATTTATTTAAGTCTAGTTGCTAGAATAAATGAAGCTTAAGTGTTAGTTCATTTATTTAAGTTAGTTGTTAATTTGTTTTAAGTTTAATAATTGCATTAATTTGTCGGTTAAATGTGATAATTGCAGGAGACTTTTCATCTTACAACCATTATTTCTAAAGGCTATTATGCATTCATTGAAGAGTTACTCACATTAAAGAAGGAAGTTACATGGATAGAATTCCAAAGGTTGAGACCCTTCATTTGATGGAAGTTACATGGCTAGAATTCCAAAGGTTGAGACTCTTCATTTGGTTGGTGACTTTTCAGTTGATCATGGAAGAACTCAAGGGACATTTTTAAAAGCATTCATGATGGACATTTAAGCCTTTAAAACACCATTAGTTCTTGGAGACTTTTCGCTAGCCAAAGGCAACTCAAAGGACATTTTTAAAGCATTCAAATTCATTTAATCATCTCATCAGAGTCATAAAGTTCTTGTTATTTGGTGGAGGAATTCAAGAGTTTTTAGATTTTATTTCACCATTTAATTACATATTAAAGTTGAATTCATTTCTCTCTTCAGCTAACCACATGTAAGCAATATATATACCTGTTATTACTTTATAAAAAGGGAATTTTTTAAGACTTTTGATCATTAATCATATCATACGGACTTATGTTCATTCGAGTGAGTTATCTCTTCTTCGTTTTCGTACGAGTTTTGTTTTTGACTTATCAAGCTCGCTTGTGGCGTCAAACGTTTCTCTTCCATTCAATTATACCATTGGTTCTTACTTCGCTAAGTAATGGGTCTTTGGTCCATCATCGACTACCATCTTTCACCTTAAATGTTATAGAAACTGGGGTGACACAAACTTGTGTTGAATCATTTCTAGTTTAAGTTCTTTAATCCATTCCCACCAAAACATCAACTATCTTTTATCCATTTTTCTTTCATCATAAAATCGAGCCTATTCTTCTCCATATCTGAATCATTCCCACACTTAAACACCTCCATTCCTAACTTAACTCATCTTCTAAACAAATTTACTTAAGCTTTCGTGAACTCATCCGTATTTCCCTATTATTTCCCGAAAGGCTTATCTCCTCCTCGTAGATGATTGGGCAACTCGAATACGTTTCGACTCATCCCGAGATGGATCGTATCAACAAGTTAGCTTGGCGGGACTACATAGAAAGAAATAATTAAATATGTAAGCGTTTAGCTTAGTAAGTTTGCATGTAAAACACATATTAATAAACTTGCTTAATATAAACCATTTGACATAACAATGGTATCATAAATTCAGCTATAGATTTTAGTTACTCATACTGATTCTTACATGTCTCATTATACTTACTATTCTCATACTTGTAAGGCAAACATAGTACCTGTATCACTTGATCACATTGATCAACACCTGTATCACTTGATCACATTGATCAACATACTTTAACATAATAATAATGACCTTTAATTCATCATTCATAACATAAATGATACTTAATTTCATCTTGGTAATAGCTTTGCTTAACTAGCTTTCTTGTTCACTCATTTTAACTTTACTCATTTGCCCGATGAATTTATGTGAATAATCAAGGATACTAAATCTCATCCCACATATCTTGATGCCAAAGCCATATCCTAGATACGGTCTTACATGGAATATCTCATCTTGGTTTCAAGGCCATGTCTTGACATGGACTTATATGAAGTCTTTCTTGTTCTCACCAATGCCATGCCTTGGCTTGGACTTACATGGGATTTCTTTCTCTTGGTAGCTTTTCAATGCCAAGCTTGCCTTGGACTTATATGACAACTTGTTCAATGCCAAGCTTGCCTTAGACTTACATGATAACTTGTTCAATGCCAAGCTTGCCTTGGACTTACATGATAACTTGTTCAATGCCAAGCTTGCCTTGGACTTATACGAACTTTCTTATCTCATGTGGTAGATTGAGTATCCTAGGAAATTCTTCTTTAATCGGGACTTGCTCATACTTAATCTCATTGATTTCTTTGTTTCACAAAACAATAAGCATTCCATGATAATAATGTACATTATACTAAGCAATTCAATGATAGAAATCATAAAGCTTAGAAATCATACAAACTTACCTCAATATACAAAATGTATGTAGATATGCAATTTAGTCCTCGACTTTGTTGTTGCCTCGGTTTCGATCCGGGCTTCGTTTTTCTTGATCTATAATCATAAATAGATCATTTAATAATCACATTGACTAAATTGACTCATTAGTCATACTTTGGCAAAATTATTATTTTGCCCCTAAACTTTCTCATATTTGAACTTTGGCCCAAAGGCTCGTAAAATAATTCTCATTAAACTTTTTTAAACTTCATGCTTAGCTGATTCATTTTCTCTACTATAACAATCATCAATTCTCACTATTTCTAGTATGTATGACCAATTTTATAACTATTACAAATTAGTCCATACTATCATTTTTCATGAAATTCACTTAGAATAAAATGTTTATCTAACATCAAACTCTCATAAACTTCCCTAAAACATCATTTAACAAGCATGTCATTCATGGGTAGATTTTTGAACATGCATCTTAGCTCATTTTATAGCTAAAAATAGCTAATTCATAATACGTGAACTTCAAAAATACGAAGAAAATTAAAAATGGGGCTAAAATGAACTTACTAGCAAGCTTGAAAAAAATGAAGAACCCTAGCTATAGAGTCTTCAAATTTTTGGCAATAAGGGGAAGAAGATGAATAGATTTTTATCATATTTTCCCATTTTAATCATTTAAATTGATTAATGACCAAAATGCCCTTGTCTCTAAATTTTACAATTTACTATCTCATGTCCAATTTTGTCCAAAAATTATAATTTGGGCAAATTCTACTTAAGGACTTCTAATTGAAATTCTAAAGCTATTTCATACAAAAAGCTTCTAGAAACTCATATTTATCAACTTTTGCAATTTAGTCCTTTTGGACCATTCAACCTCAATTTAACAAAATTGTTTCATGAAACTTTCATACTAACATGCAAACATGGCATAAACCTTAAAAACTCATAATTTCACCTCGGATGTGTGGCCTCACACCACTAGTGTGACTAGGCCCTAAATCGAGCTATTACACTTTTCCCCCTTAGGGATTTTCGTCCTCGAAAATTTTACTGGCAAATAAGTTCGGGTACTAGTTTCTCATGCTCTTTTCTGGTTCCCATGTAGCTTCCTCTATCTCATGCCTTTACCACAATACTTTCACTAGAGCAATACTTTTATTTCTTAACTGCTTGACTTCCTGAGCTAAAATCTTGATTTGTTCTTCATCACAAGTCATGTCAGGAAGAATCTCTATCTTTGACGGGGTAATTACATGGGAAGGATCTGATCAGTAGCGTCTCAACATTGACACGTGAGACACATCATGTATCTTTTCTAACTCTAATGGCAAAGCCAATCTGTAAGCTACCGGCCCAACTTTCTCGGTAATCTCAAACAGTCTAATAAAACGTGGACTTAACTTGCCTTTTCGGCCAAACCTGAGAACTTTTCTCCAAGGTGACACTTTCAAGAAAACTTTATCCCTAACTTGATACTCTATCTCTCTTCTCTTTAGGCCCAAATAAGATTTGTGTCTGTCTAATGTAGCTTTTAAACATTCTCGTATCACTTTCACTTTCTCTTCAGCTTCTCTAACCAAATCAACCCCGTGAATTTGGTTTTCTTTGAGTTTAGTCCAATATAAAGGCGGTCTACATTTACGCCCATAGAAAGCCTCATAAGGTGCCATCTTTAAGCTCGACTAAAAGCTATTATTGTAGGCAAATTCTACCAATGGGAGAAACTTTTTCCATCTGCCTTGGAATTCTAGAACACAACATCGAAGCATATCCTCGAGTATCTGAACCAACCTCTCTGACTGACCGTCAGTTTGAGGATGAAAAGCTGTGCTAAAACTCAATTTTGTACCCAAGGCTTCTTGAAGCTTCTTCCAAAATCTGGAGGTGAATCTCGGATCTCTATCCGATATGATTGATAAAGGAACTCCATGAAGTCTTACTATTTTAGAAACATAAAAGTTTGCCAGTTTGTCGAGTGAGTAGTCAACTCGTACAGGTAGGAAATGAGCTGACTTCGTGAGTCTATCAACTACAACCCATATAGCATCTTTCTTGCTCGGTGATAATGGCAATCCCGTTACAAAATCCATAATGATACGATCCCATTTCCACTAGGGTATCATAATTGGTTAGAGCAAACCTGAAGGTACTTGGTGTTCAGCCTTTACTTGTTGACAAATCAAACATCTTGAAACAAACTCTAAAATATCTTTCTTCATTCTCGGCCACCACTACAATTGCTTCAAGTCATTATACATATTGGTACTACCCGGATGAACAGATAAACATCCGTTATGTACCTCATACAAAATTCTCTGAATAAGCTCCTCTTTTCTCAGTATACAAACTCTATTACATCAAGTATCCATCAGAATTAATTCGAAAGTTGGATTCAACATCTATCTCACACTAAGTTCTCTTGGCTTGCAACTCTTTATCTTCTTGTTGAGCTTCAGTGATCTCTTAAAGGAACTTTGGTCTAGCTTTTAATTCAGCTAGAATAGAACCATCATCAGATAAGATTATCCGTGAATTATTTGCCCTTAATGCAAAAAGAGACTTCCTGCTCAAAGCATCAGCAACAACATTCGCCTTTCCTGGATAGTAGACAATGGCCAACTCATAGTCCTTTATTAACTCTAACCATCTCCGTTGCATTAAGTTCAACTCTTTCTGCATCATCAAGTACTTCAGACTTTTGTGATCAGTAAAAATCTGACATCTTTCACCATATAAATGATGTCTCCAAATCTTCAAAGCGAAGACTATGGCAGCCAACTCTAAATCATGCGTCGGATAATTCTTCTCATAAGGCTTCAACTGTCTTGAGGCATAAGCAATCACCTTGCCTTCTTGCATGTGTACACAGCCTAATCCATTTAAGGATGCATCACTGTAAATCACAAATTCTTTCCCTGTCTCGAGTTGTACTAAAATTGGAGCTTCTATCAACATTACTTTTAATTTCTCGAAACTTTGTTGGCATCTTTTTGTCCACTCAAACTTCACATTTTTTTGTAACAATTTAGTCATCGGGGTTGCAATCATATAAAACCCCTTGACAAATCGTCGGTAATAGTCGGGTAGGCCTAAGAAACTCCTAATCTCAGAGATATTACTCGGTGGTTTCCAGTCCATTATAGCCAAAATCTTGCTTGGATCCATTTGGACTCCATCTCTCGAGATAATATGTCCTAAAAATCCTACTTCCTTGAGCCAAAATTCACTTTTACTGAACTTGGCATACAATTGATTTTCTCGTAGAATCTGTAAAACTGTTTGTAGGTGCTCAACATGCTCATTCTCATCCCGGGAATAAATCAATATGCCGTCAATGAAAATGACTACAAAGTTGTTGAGGTAGGGTCCAAAGATGCGGTTCATTAAGTCCATGAATATCGTAGGAGCATTGGTTAAACCAAAGGGCATGACTAAGAATCATAATGCCCATATCTTGTTCAAAAAGCTATCTTGGACACATCTGAATCCTTTACTCTTAGTTGATATTACCCTGATCTCAAGTCTATTTTGGAGAACACATTAGCTCCTTTCAATTGATCGAACAAATCATCGATCCTAGGCAATGGGTACTTGTTCTTCACTGTCACTTTATTAAGTTGACGGTAATCTATGCACAATCTCATGGTGCCATCTTTCTTTTTGACAAATAAAACTAGAGCACCCCAAGGAGAACAACTCGACCTAGCAAAGCCTTTATCTATCAACTCTTGCAACTGTATCTTCAGGTCTTTCAACTCTATTGCAGCTATTCTGTAAGGAGTAATAGATATCGGTACAGTACCGGGAGCTAGCTCAATATTGAACTCAACCTCCCTAACTGGTGGTAGTCCTAGTAATTGCTCGGGAAAAACATCCACGTACTCACATACTATCGATACTGACTCAATCTTTAGCTCTGTTTCTTTATCATTCATCACAAAGGCCAAATATGCTTCATACTCTTTTCTTAAGTATCTATGTGCCATCATATGAGAAATCACTACCGGCGATTTGCTTTGTTTATTTGATTCTATAAGAAGAGTGTCTCTATTCTCACATCTCATCTCAATGTATTTCTTCCCACAATTAACTATTACATCATGGGTAGTCAACCAGTCCATACCAAGAATGATGTCGAACTCATCAAATGGTAACAACATAAGGTTTGCTTTAAAATAATGACTGCTAATCATCAATAGGCAGTCTTTACATACTTTATCAACTAAAACACTTTTGCCTAAAGGATTAGACACCTTAATCACAAATTCTGTAGACTCTATAGGCATATTCATACTGGATACTAGTTTCATAGAAATATAAGAGTGTGTGGATCCGGGATCTATTAAAGCAATAACTTTGATATCATAAAGAGAAAAGGTACCCATAATAACATCGGGAGAAGATGCCTCTTCGCGAGCGCGAATTGCATAAATCCTAGCAGGTGCCATACCCTCGGGTCTCGCAGCCTGCTCTCTAGGGTTACCTCTTCTACTTGCCCCACTTCCAAGGTTTCTCTACGGTCTGCCTCTGACCATACTCCCGGGTCTCGGGTTCTGAGTTCTTTCTTCTTTTGTCATCTCATGGCAATCTTTTATGTAGTCGTCTTGGGAACCACATCTAAAACATGCATTTTCATGCGCTCAGTATTCCCCAAGGTGATGTCTGCCACACTATGGGCATTTGGGACTATCAGATCTAATATTCCCAACACTTGCAACTGAAGTAGTCTGTGCTTTATTCCCCAAATTCTGCTTACTATTGTCCTTCTATGAAAACCCAGTGGACGTAGCCGATCGGGTAGGGAAATCTATTAACTTCTTGGATGAAGATTGGAATGACTTATTCCATTGTCTCTTTCTAGATTCAAGAGACTCCATTTCAGATTTTGTCTTCTCTTTTATTAATTCTTCAGCTTTACAAGCCCTTTCCACTATCACCACAAATTCTTTTAATTCGAGGATAGCAACAAATAACTTGATATTATCATTTAGTCCATCTTCAAACCTCTTACTCATGATGGCTTCAGTGGACACGCATTCTCGAGCATATTTGCTGAGTCGCACAAATTCTCGCTCATAATCAATCACTGACATCTTGCCTTGTTTCTGTTCTAAGAACTCCTTCCTTTTATGGTCCACGAATCTTTGACTGATATAATTTTTCTTGAACTCTTCTTGGAAAAATTCCCATGTGACCTTTTCACTTGGTACTATCGACACAAGGGTGTTCCACCATTGATAGGAAGCATCTCTTAAAAGAGAAACTACACACTTTATGCATTCCTCAGGTGTGCATGATAACTCATTAAATACCCTGATAGTATTTTCTATCCAGAATTCAGCATTTTTTAGATCATCATCTTTTCTAGCCCGGAATTCTTCTACCCCATGTTTCTTGATCCTATCAATTGGAGGTTTGTCTTCTCTTACCACCTCTACTACTTGAGGGACTGCAGGGATAGGTTGTGGAGCAGTGGGGTGGAGGGTTGTACATTCGAGTTCGATTGAACTAATTTCATGTACCACATATTCATCATATGGATGAAGGCTTCTCTAGCATTTTCTCTTCCTCCTTGACTCACCGTAGTGGGTCTATTCTCATTCTCATTAGGCACCATCCCTTCAGTAGGAGCTGAAGCGTTACTTTCTACATCATCCACCTCAGCTCTTTCGGGATCCATTTACTATATGTATAAACGTAATTTAAGTCGTCAGGAGTCATCACACTATCATTATAAAAACATTCTTAAATATGGCATGCATAGCTAGACTCGTGCCCATACTATGTTGTCCTAGAATCGACTAAACTGTAGCTCGATACCATTAAATGTAACACCCCATACCCGAATTCGATGCTAAGACTGGATACGAGACATTACCATGCTTGAACTCACTTAAAACATGTACTTACGGGCTATAAAATTTTGTTCCGAATTAAAAACTTCTCTTTCTTAGTCTAATCATACATTTCATGGGCCTACAAGGACTTAAACACGTATCTAGAAACTTTCAAAACTCAAATGAAAACTTTTCTTAAAACAGGGGTCACACGCCCATGTGACTTGGGACACGTCCGTGTACCCCTAACACATGCCCGTGTCTTCCACTGTGTTCGACATTGACTAATTGCACACGGCCTTGACACGCCCATGGATGTAAACCATGTGCTATACCTTGATATACAGACTTATTCACATGATTTGGGGCACACGCCCATGTTCTAACCTTGTATCACACATGGCCCAAACAAACAATCGTGGAATTTGCCCGTGGCCTATTCTAACTTAAAACACTAAGGTCTAGGGTACGCATGGCCTATACACACGCCCATGTGTCCAACCGTGTGGACACTTAGAGGCTGTTTACCAAGCCAATTGCCACCCTGAAATCAAGACCAAACTCATGCTCAATTCAATACATTTTTCATAAACATTACTACATACTTCATTGATCTCCATAAACATACATACTTAGTTAATTTTGGCCAATCACTTTGCCATATACAAAAGAATAATAAACTTGATAATCTATACAATGACCCTTCTTTAAACATATTCCCAAAATGAAATGCTTCCTGTACATTCCATACTTAGTAAACTAACTTGGCTATACCAAAATAAATATTGATAGTGTGCTACAAGCTCCGACTCCAATGATCCATAAGTTACCTTGGCGGGACTACATAGAAAGAAATAATTAAAGATGTAAGCCTTTAGCTTAGTAAGTTTGCATGTAAAACACATATTAATAAAATTGCTTAATATAAACCATTTGACATAACAATGGTATCATAAATTCAGCTATAGAGTTTAGTTACTCATACTGATTCTTACATGTCTAATGATACTTACTATTCTCATACTTGTAAGGTAAACATAGTACCTGTATCACTTGATCACATTGATCAACATACTTTAACATAATAATAATGACCTCTAATTCATCATTCATAACATAAATGATACTCAATTTCAACTTGGTAATAGCTTTGCTTAATTGGCTTTCTTGTTCACTCATTTTAACTTTACTCATTTTCCGATGAATTTATACGAATAAACGAGGATACTAAATATCATCCCACATATCTTGATGCCAAAGCCATATCCTAGATACGGTCTTACATGGAATATCTCATCTTGGTTTCAAGGCCATGTCTTGACATGGACTTATATGAAGTCTTTCTTGTTCTCACCAATGCCATGCCTTGGCTTGGACTTACATGGAATTTCTTTCTCTTGATAGCTTTTCAATGCCAAGCTTGCCTTGGACTTACATGATAACTTATTCAATGCCAAGCTTGCCTTGGACTTACATGATAACTTGTTCAATGCCATGCTTGCCTTGGACTTATACGGACTTTCTTATCTCATGTGGTAGATCGAGTATCTTGGGAAATTCTTCTTTCATCGGGACTTACTCATACTTAATCTCATTGATTTCTTTGTTTAACAAAACAATAAGCATTCCATTATAATCATGTACACTATACTAAGCAATTCAATGATAGAAATCATAATGCTTAGAAATCATACAAACTTACCTCAATATACAAAATGTATGTAGATATGTAATTTAGTCCTCGACTTTGTTCTTCCCTCAGTTTCAATCCAGGCTTTGTTTTTCTTGATCTATAATCATAAATAGATCATTTAATAATCACATTGACTAAATTGACTCATTACTCATACTTTGGAAAAATTACTATTTTGCCCCTAAACTTTCTCATATTTGAACTTTGGCCCAAAGGCTTGTAAAATAATTCTCATTAAACTTTCTTAAACTTCATGCTTAGCTAATTCATTTTCTTTACTATAACAATCATCAATTCTTACTATTTCTAGTATGTATGACCAATTTTCATAACTATTACAAATTAGTCCATACTATCATTTTTCATGAAATTCACTTAGAAAAAAATATTTATCTAACATCAAACTCTCATAAACTTCCCTAAAACATCATTTAACAAGCATGTCATTCATGGGTAGATTTTTGAACATGCATCTTAGCTCATTTTATAGCTAAAAATAGCTAATTTATAATACGTGAACTTCAAAAATACGAAGAATATTAAAAACGGGGCTAAAATGAACTTACTAGCAAGCTTGAAAAAAATGAAGAACCCTAGCTATGGAGTCTTCAAATTTTCGGCAATAAGGTGAAGAAGATGAATAGATTTTTATCATCTTTTTCCCATTTTAATCATTTAAATTGATTAATGACCAAAATGCCCTTGTTTCTAAATTTTACAATTTACTATCTCATGTCCAATTTTGTCCAAAAATTATAATTTAGGCAAATTACTACTTAAGGACTTCTAGTTGATATTATAAAGCTATTTCATACAAAAAGCTTCTAGAAACTAATATTTTGCTACTTTTGCAATTTAGTCCTTTTGGACCATTCAACCTCAATTTAACAAAATTGCTTCATGAAACATTCACACTAGCATGCAAACAAGGCATAAACCTTAAAAACTCATAATTTCACCTCAGATGTGTGGCCTCACACCACTATTCCGTCTAGGCCCTAAATCAGGTTGCTACACTACTCGTTATTATTTTATGTCTCAAATTCTAATGTATTCAAGCCTTTACTAAATGTTTCATTTTTATTACGTGTATACCAAATAAAATGCATTTTGAGCCAATTTTAAAATTGCATATTTGAAAATTCTTCAAAATAATGTAATATTTGTATGTTTGGAAATTCGAAGAATTGTGCCCTAACGTGCTGGGTGTCAATTTTTCACTTGACCCAAATAACCAAATATCCTTTTAATTGCATGTTTTGAAAATCAAAGATGATCTCAGTATCGAGGTATAAATGTGTCATATCCTAACATGTTGGATGTGATGTTTTTATTCCTTTGGAACGAATGAATCTTGGGATTCAATTCAAAATTAATTAATATTCTTTAAAAAGAATCATTTCTAAATCCTTTAAAATTCTCGACGTTAGGACATTAATTAATCAATTTGGTACCAATTTTGGGTGTTGCAAGGGTGCTAATCCTTCCTCGTACGTAACCGACTCCCTAACCTATTTTTGGAATTCGCAGACCAAAAATAATTTCTTTTAAATATAATAAAATGTTTTATAGGTGATCCAATCACACCGAAACAAAAAGGTGGCAACTCTATCTGTCATTATAAAGTCAATCCCATTTCCAAACTTAATAAAAAAATGGTTTCGATAGCTTGGCGAAGGAAGATAAAGGTAATAGGTGAGATAAGTAAGTAAAGTTGATGATGAAATAAGTTGTATAAGAATGATTAAGAGTTCCATGCAAGTTAACGAAGATAAAGACTCAAATTTTTTACTATAATAGTTCAAAAGCTAAACCATGTAATGGGTGATACAGGTACTATGAGTAAATACAAGATAAGGTAACCATAAAGTGATGGGTAAGTATGATCAAGCGTAAGTATGAGTAAACAAGCTTTAGTTCATGAGATTTATGTGTTCTTGTTTCATGATGAATGTTTATTTGAGCAATTATGTTCCTATATAAGATTTCATGCAAACTTACTAAGTTATATGCTTATTTCTCTTTTTTCCCTCTTTTCTTGTAGTTCTGCCAAGCTAGTTCGGGGATTGAAGGACGTCGGAGCTTAGATCACACTATCAACCCCTATTTTGGTATAGCAAAGTTAAATTATTTTGAGTATGGCATGTATAGGAGTTTGATCCTTTTTACTTATGTCATATTGAGGGAAAATGGTTAGTTACCATGATTATGTATTCTTTTTGTATATGGCCAATAGATAGTGGTCAATATTTGTTAAGTTATATATATATCCTTCATGATGTTAAGGTTAAGCATTTAAGCTTATGTAATGGATGGAATAATTAAGTTGTTTGAGACGGTATAAGTGTGTTTGTGTTTCAGGGTGACAATTGGCTTGGAAAAAAGCCTTATAATTGTCCACACGATCAGCCCCATGGGTGTGTCAATAGGCTGTGTGTCCCTTGCATCAACCCTCGAGAATATGATTCGTCACACCGGTCATCACACGGGCATGTGCTCTGTTCGTGTGCTATTAAGGGTTTGATGTCGTCATAAATAGAGAGCTCCATGGGTGGAGACATGGGGTGTCTAGGCCGTGTGAAGGATAGCGGTTATAGACATGGGCATGTGCTCAACCGTGTGAAATAAGTCAGTGTCAACCACGGGTGATGAACACGGGCATGTCTTAGGGGCACACAGACGTGTCCCTTGGACCACGGGCATGTGGCCCCTGTCTAGGCAAAAAGTTTTTTATAGTTTTAAAGTTTTCAGTTGAACTTCGAAACCCTCCGGACATATGATTAGGGCCTCGTAGGCCCATTATATGCATGTTATGATTAAGAAGGAAAAATTTTAAGATGGAACGAAATTTTTATGGCCCGAAAATGTATGATTAAGTAAGGTTAAGTACGGTATTACCTCGTATTCGGTTTAGGCGTCGGACTCGGGTAAGAGGTGTTACACATGGCATCGGCACCGAATAAGGAAGGTCCCGTATAAGACCATGTCTGGGACATGGCCTTGGCACCAAAGGAAGATGTCGTGTAAGACCATGTCTGGACATGGCATCGACATCTATATACAATCTAGTATAAGACCATGTCTAGGACATGGCATCCACATTGAGCTAAGAGATCTCGTGTAAGACCATATTTAGGATATGGCATCGGCATCATGAGGTGATCCCATGTAAGACCATATCTGGGATATGACATTGGTATCATAAATGAGTATCCTCCGATATTTTGAATAGTTTAACGGGCAAAGAAGCGACATTTAAGTCAAGGAACATAATGATCTAAGTTTATGTTTAAGATAGCATAAGTGCTAAACTATGTGATGAAGTGATACAAGTACCCATGAGTAAAATACGAGTTATGAAATCGAATGTGATATGTGATGGGTAAGAGTAAGTATGAGTAAGTATGTCAAAGTACTTGAGAAATTGAGTTGTTATTATTCAATGAGATGAATGGATTTTATTACGAGCCCTTATGTTGTTATTTTAAATTCATGCAAACTTACTAAGCTATAAGCTTACCTCTCTCTTTTTCCCTTTTTCCTTGTAGTATCGCCAAGCTAACTTGGGGACCGTAGAACGTCGGAGCTCGGATCACACTGTCAGTCATTCTTTTGGTATAGTAAAGTTGATTTATTTTGAGTATGACATGTATAGGAACTTGGTCATTTTGCGTTATGACATATTTGAAAGTCAAAGTGTTGGCTACTAATGTTATACACTCATTTTGTATATGGTCATTGAGAATTGGCCAATATTTGTCAAGTTTCATATTTTAATGATGATAAGTTTTATGAAGTGAAAGCTCATGCAAATGATGAAGTAGAATGTGAATTGTACGAATGATGATTAGGGGTTTTTTATAGTGTATTATTGCCATGTCATGTATTGCTTGTGTTGGCATATGTGTGTTTATGTTTCAGGGTGGCAATTGGCTTGGAAAATAGCCTCCTAATTGTCCACACGGGTAGACATGTGACACACAATCAACCCCTATAGGTGTGTTGATAGGTTGTGTGTCCCCTTCATCAATTTGCGAGAATTTGATTCGTTACACGGGCCAGCACACAGGCGTGTGCATAGGCCGTGTGCCCTTAAGAGGTTGCTGAAAACATAAATTTGGTGTTTAAGTCGCAAATGTTTCAAAGTCATTTCTAGATAATGATCCGATAATAGTTCTAACTTTAACCATAATAAAAAATCCCAAAACATTTATAGCGGCCTTATTACAACAAAATTTATCCCAAAAAGTACTTGAAATTTAAAATATAAATAGAAATATAAACAGCTTCTGCGTGGCCACCTCGAATCTACTCCAGCCCGGTCCAAAATCTCATGTGCTACCTGCATTGTTTGAGAACAACAAAGTGAGTCATTTAGACTCAGTGTGTAATTAGTCCACATATTTCCACGAGTGGGCTTAGCCCAAAACCACATTAAACCACATACCACGGATAGTAATAATGCAAAATGTTAGCCCAACCCAGCCTAATATCCAGCCGCTACACACCACCCGTATAACCATCCACCATACACCAGGGGATTACTAAATTGACCCTCCATCCGCTACACACCATTTTGGCAGTACAGTGCTCAAAGTCCACTTAGTGGTCTAGCCACTGATCCACGTGATTAATATCACAAATATCCACGATGAGACTCGAGGTCGTCATCAATCCATGATGTAGCTCAAGGCTAACATCAATCCACGATGAGTCTCAAAGCCACCATCAATCCACGTGCATAAATGTACACACTTCCCCTTATTCAATATATACCGATCCCCATGCACATGCATCATATTATAATGATATGGCAATATAACGTATGAACATACTAGATAGGCACATATGACATGCTTACATGTATCACAATAATTAACCACAACCACAACATAGATAGTATACTAACCTGGTTACTGGTTTACCCGAATTAGGTAATAGCATCACTACAGCCACTATTTCGGCTACCACTCATATTACATATTTTAATTAAAGTAAGTAAGTAAATCGTGTGTTAATTACACACCTGAGAACCTAAAGAACTAGACTATCAATCTCCCTCACGCCCTCACTCAAGAGATCACGTTGATCTCGCTTATCTATCTCGGACGCTGCCCACGACCAAGGCCAATCTCGAATCAATAAACCGACCGTTTCTTGAACTTAGGGGTAGGGACTACGTGTCCAACCCCTTTCTCTCCTTGGCTGGTACCCGCATCCATCTAATAACAACTTAATCAGAAGACCCGGTTAAACACTAAATCAAATCTAAATGAGACTAAATAATCATGTTAATCGAATATCCTTACCAACGTCGATCCAAATCCCGAAGGTTCTCACTTGTACTTGAAAGCTGTCGAGATCCCTACAAGAAAGAGTGGCCTTCGGCCTAACGTTATCATCTCCTTACCTTGCTTGATCAAATCCTAAAGATCTCTTACACTCCTAATGCTAGCTTCAACAAAAGAGTCACGAGGTTAAGGCCTTATATAGATTTAGCCATCACCCAAGAAACCGAATGGAACTTTTAGTTTCAGTAACCCAAAAAAGGAAAGAACAAGATTCAAAATAGAAGAGAACCCCCTTACCACAATATTAGAAATTGACTGGAAGAGTTGGCACCAGATGAACGACGGCTCTCCCTCTAACAATAGACAATCGAAAAGTGTTACCACTGATAAGTGAAATATTCAGCTTTGATAAAATCTCAAGATCAACGAACTCCAAGGAATGAAATGAAAATAGATTCAAAAAGAAAGAGTAGAGAGAGTTCGTACAAGAGATGGCTTGTAATCAATGAACAAAACAAGAGTTAGCAAAGATCAATAGGTTCAGTTATGGTAGAAACTGAGGGGTAAGATTCGGTTCTTGAAATATGAATGAAGGTTTAAGGTTATTGAGATGAAAAGAAGAAAGGAGATGGGAGGATTATGGTTCGGCTAGAGAGACTTCAAGAAAGAAAAGGGAACTTCAAATGAAAGAGGAGAATATGCGACACGTTCGACTATTGAAGATGAGAAGAAAAGGATGAATAAAGTAACCCTACTGGTCTTCTAAGTTTCGGCCAAGAGTCAAAAAAGACAAAGAATTGAAAATGCCAACTGGTTTTCGGCACAAAAACTAGAGGAGAGAAAAAGAAAATGCCACAAGATGAACACAAAAAAAAACCAAAAGAGAACCTATGCTCTAAGGAATTTCGGCACACATAATCTCTCCCAAAATTGAATGCACCCTCACCCCTCTTGCCACTACAAGATTCGGCTACCCACTCCCAAGCCTTCACTCCCCACGATTTCCTCCTCAAATCCTTCTACAACACCCATTCAAATAAGTTTGACTCATTCAAACTCCACAAATGCCTCCCCACCACCTGTTCGAATTTGTTTGACTCATTCCACCTCCACCTTTCAAGTGCCCAAGCCGAATCCAACTCTCCACTCCCCTTTGACGCAAAAACAACCCCAAAATGCTAACCATGCTATTCGAACCTCTCCCCCCTTCCAACTCCCTTTGACACAAACTCCCGTGCACCCTAGGCGTTACCTTACTACTCCACCACTTCCTTTCTTGTGTCAAAACTTACCACTTTAAATCCTTTAAGGCCTAATTCCCCCAGCTCTCCCCTAAAGGCTCCAAACCAGCAATTTCTACTAAGGCTTCTACCTAACCCCAAGGTTCCCCGAAGCCCCCAAACACACTCGAACAACATACAGAGCATACTAACACACGTATATGATTAAAATGCGTGACCCCTAAATCCCGGATGTTACAGTTCTACCCCCTTAAAGAAATTTCAGCCTCGAAATTAGCAGGTCAAAATAAGTGAGGGTATTTCTGTCTCATCGTTTCCTCTGGCTCCCACGACGCTTCTTCTGAACTATGATTCCGCTATAGTACCTTGACTAGAGGAACTGATTTCCTCCGCAGAACCTTCACATCTTGCTCCAAAATCTGAATTGGCTCCTCTTCATAGGACAAGTCTGGCTTCAACTCAACTTCCTCCACTGGCACCACGTGAGACGGATCCGATCGGTATCGTCGTAGCATCGAGATGTGGAATACATCATGCATCTGCTTCAGTTTTGAAGGCAATTCTAGCTGATACGCCATTGGTCCAACTCGCTTCAAAACCCAATAAGGTCCTATAAACTTAGGACTCAGCTTACCCTTACGTCCAAATCTCATCACCTTCTTCCAAGGCTAAACTTTCAGGAAAACTCGATCACCCACTGCAAATTCTATCTCTTTCCGCTTAAGATCTGCATACGACTTCTGTCTGTCAGATGCCTCATTCAATCTAAACTTTCTCCTCTGATTCTACCACTATCTCTGGACCCAAAACATGATGCTCACCCAGTTCTGTCCAACAAGTAGGAGTTTGACACTTTCGTCCATACAATGCTTCATATGGCGCCATCTGAATACTAGCCTGATAACTATTATTGTACGCGAACTCTGCTAAGGGCAAGAACACCTCCCAACTACCTCCGAACTCGATAACACATCCCTCAACATATCTTCTAATACCTGAATTACCCTTTCAGATTAGCCGTCTGTCTGCGGATGAAATGCCGTGCTGAAGTCCAATCTGGTGCCCAAAGCCTGGTGCAACGCCCTCCAAAACTGCAACGTAAATCTAGGATCCCTATCGATATGATTGATACTGGCACCCCATGCAGTCTCACAATCTCTGCTACATACAACCTCGCCAACCTCTGCAGAGAGTAATCCATACGAACAGGTATGAAATGAGCAGATTTTGTCAACCGATCCAAATTACCCATATCGAGTCTTTCTTAGTAGGCGTAAGAGGAAGCCCACTAACGAAATCCATCGTGATTCTCTCTCACTTCCACTGCAGAATCTTCACCGGTTGCAGCAACCCCGAAGGCACTTGATGTTTGACTTTGACCTACTGACACGTCAAGCACTTCCTCACAAATTTTGTAACTTTTGCTTTAATCCAGGCCACCAAAAATGATCCCGCAAATCCCTATATAACTTACTCCCTCCAGGATGCATAGCGTAAGGGCTACTATGTAATTCTCGAAGAATCTTTTGCCTCAATTCCACATTTTTTGGCATACAAACCCTACCTCAAAAACACAAGACTCTGTCGCTGTTTACATTGTAGTCTTCTAATCCCCCATTCTGTGCTTGCAGAAGTCTGGCACTTAAAACATCATCCACCAACTGTTTCTCTTTTACCTGACTCAACCATGTCGGCTTTACCTGCAGCTCTGCTAACAAACTCCCGTCATCATAAAGGCTAAGATGAGCAAACATCGCCCTCAGGTCCGACATTACCTTTTGACTTAGCACATCCGCCACTACATTTGCCTTACCCGGGTGATACTCAATCGAGCAGTCGTAATCCTTCAACAGCTCCATCCACCTTCGCTGTCTCAAGTTTAGCTCCTTCTGAGTCAGCAGATACTTTAAACTCTTATGGTCCATGTAGATCACCGACTTCTCTCCATACAGGTAATGCCTCCACACTTTCAAAGTGAAAACCACCGCAGCCAACTCCAGATCATGCGTCGGATATTTAACTTCATGTGGTCTCAACTGTCGAGACGCATAGGCAACAACTTTCCCTTCCTGCATCAGTACACAACCTAACCCCGTATGAGAAGCATCACAATATACCACAATATCGTTCCTTGCCTCAGGCTAAATTAGAACCGGAGCTTCTGTCAAAACCCTTTTTAGCTTCTCAAAACCTTCTTACTGCTTGTCCGACCACACAAAAGGTACCTCCTTCCTTAACAACTTAGTCAGAGGTGCTGCTATCGAAGAAAATCCTTTAACAAATCTTCTATAGTAACCTGCTAACCCCAAGAAATCGCGAATCTCGCCAATCGACTTAGGTGGTTTCCAATCTAATATCGCTCGATCTTCGAGGATCCACTCTTATCCTTCCGCAGATACCACATGACCTAGAAAAGAAACTTCCCTTAACCAAAACTCGCACTTGCTAAACTTGGCGTACAACTTCTTTTCCCTTAATACTTGCAGAACCACCCGTAGATGCGCATCATGATCCTCTTCTGTCTTGGAATAAACTAGAATGTTGTCTATGAACACCACAACGAACTGGTCCAAATAGAGTTGAAAAACCCGATTCATCATATCCATGAACGCAGCTGGTGCGTTCGTTAACTAACCTAAACGGTATTACCAGGAATTTATAGTGTCTGTATCGAGTCTGAAACTCCATCTTATGGATATCAGCTTCCTTCACCTTAAGCTGGTGATACCCTAACCTCAAATATATCTTCAAAAAGACTGCAGCCCCTTTGAGCTGGTCAAACAAGTCGTCTATCCTCGACAGCGGGTACTTATTCTTGATCGTTAGCTTATTTAACTGGCGATAATCTATGCACATACGCATAGATCCGTCCTTCTTCTTTACGAACAACACTGGTGCTCCCCATGGAGACACGTTGGGTCGAATGAAACCGCGATCTAGTAACTCTTAGATTTAGGCTTTAAGCTCAACCAACTCCTTTAGTGCCAACCTGTAAAGAGCGATAGACACTGGCGCTGTACCTGGCAGCAGGTCAATTCCAAACTCCACCTCCCGATCCGAAGGCAACCCTAGAAGTTCTTTTGAAAACACATCCATAAATTTCTTTACTGTTCTAACTTCCCCCACAGTGGCTTCCTTTGTATCCAAAGCACTAACAAACATTAGGAATGCCCTACACCCTTTCTTCACCATCTTCTCTACCTTAAGAGTAGACACTACATTAGACAAATAGTCCCTTCTCTCACCTAGCCCCACAACCTCATCGTCCTCGGAAGTCTTCAACATCATGCGCTTAGTAGCACAGTCCAGATTTGCACGATACCTCACTAACTAGTCCATGCCTAGGATCAAGTCAAATTCTCCGAATGGCAGCTCCATCAAGTCAGCTGGAAACACTGACCCCTAAACCTCTATAGGTACATCTCTAAAGAGTTTATCTACCACTACTGATTGCCCTAAAGGACTAAGTACAGACATCTTCCTAGAGGCAATTTCAAGTTTCACATTCAAGGTTCCAGACACCATAGTAGCAATGTAAGAGTGCGTCGACCCAACATCAATCAATGCAGTAAAGGGTAACCCAAAGATAAGGAATGTACCCGTGATAACGTCTGGTGCATCCCCCTCTTCACGACGTCTGGCTGGATAAACCAACCCAGGCTGTCTTGCATCTGAGCCCCAGCACCTCTACCTGGTGCTCCACGACCTCGGCCATAACCATTCCCACCTCGGTTCGACCCACGTCCTCTCTGCATCTGTTGACCACCTCTACCTTGCTGCACATACCCCTGACCTACTGATCGAGTCCTAGCCATGCCCTAAGGATAGTTCTTAATCAGATGGTCCCTTGACCCACATTTGTAACACTCTTTACTCCTTTCCCAGCATTCTCCTACATGAGACCTTCCACACTGAGCACATGGATGAAACTGATTCCCAGCAGCTGGCATAGAAATGCAAACAAGACCCTCAACCCTAGGCTATTTCTGAAAACCCCTTAATAACATTGTCGATCCAAAACTTCTCTTATTTCTGCCCCTGTCCTTATCCCTATCCTGCCTCTCCGCTCGCTTAACCTCCTCAGCTATCCTAACCTTTTCCACCAGAATAGCAAAGTCTCGCTTTCGTTGAGGAGCTATCAACACCCGTAGCTCATTCTGCAGCCCATCCTCGAATCTGACATAGTGATCGTAGTCAGTTGTAACCATTCCTCGGCATACTGGCTTAATCGCAATAATTCTGCCTCATATTCAGTTACTGTCTTACCCCCTTGTACTAGGTTTAGGAACGCCTTTCTCTGCATCTATATAACTAGCCCCGACGTACTTCCCTTCGAACTTCACCTTAAAAAAACCCCAATCCACTTGATCTGCCAGAGTACCCTCTTTGGCAGTGAGCCACCACTAGTAGGCCTCATCCCGAAGTAAAGAAACAGCGCTCTTCAACTTCTCTTTAGCTGTGCAGTCCTAAGTCATCCATGATTCTCTCGACTGTTTCTAACCAATACTCTGCCACGTTCGGAGCTACCCAGAGACACCTCTGAATACCTCAGCCCCGTTCGATCGAAGTCGCTCAGATACGACTTCCTAGCCCCAAAACTCACGTTTGATCTCGCAACTCTCTTTAAAACCCGCAACATGGCCTGAGACACTGCGTCATCTCCACCCGTCTAATCTTGAAACTCAGCTTCCATAGCTGGCGGTGTCGTTTCATTCCTCGATCCATGACCAGATCCCACTGGTTCCGATACAGTCATCCTACCTCTACCACGCCCACGCGTATTACATCCATGTCCCCTAGAACTCATGTTTATCGTCGCGTCTTAATCTATTTTAAGAAATTTTATGCATTAGCTTTTTGTTCCACTGGTTATCCGCGAACAATTATATGTAAAAAAGTTCGATAATGGTTCTTTCGATTTCAACGTTATCGTCTCAAGTCTACTGCCCTAACTCAGAGAATCACATTCATTCATCATCAACATCCACAAACTCACATTCACCACTAGGGCATTTTCGCCCGTTCACTACATAGGGGTATTTTCGTAATTTATCCTATAAGGGTATTTTTCAAAATTTTCAAAAAATAGGGTGTCATGGTGATTTTACAAAATAAAGGTATTTTGGTGATTTTATAAATCAAAGGTAGTTTGGTAATTTTGCAAACTGAGGTATTTTAATAATTTTCAGAAATCGAGGGTGATTTGGAAATTTTATCAAAACAGGGTATTCGGTCCTTTTCGGGTTTTAATTATAAATTTTGGCCTGTTAACAAGTTCTCACAGTTAAGGTGAACAATCACTACGCACTAGATAGGATTCTAGAGAAGAGGAGGTGAGTCGCTAGGACTGCTTAAATACCAAGCTCATTCTGAATCCATGCCTAGACATGCACATGCTTGTTACCACACCTGAACTCTGTGACTTGCTCTCGGGTTTGGTGAAATAGATTAAGTCTTATGAAGTTTAGTGTTGGGGTAACCTAATACTAGGGGTCAATAGTTCCTAACTTACTAATATACGGTCCCATAAAACCTATTAATCATGCAACAGTTTTGAGTACTTACCTGGTGGACTTGGGCCAGAGATGTGGGTACATGCCAGAAATAAACCTAAATACTTTATAAAAATTCATGTTTTGGAGAAACCCATCTTTGGAAAAACATTTTGAGCCCAAAAACCCTCAAAATCGAGTTTTGAATCGGGCTCTGATATCAAATTGTAACGCCCCAAACTCAGCCCAAAACACCACAACCGAATTTGAAATGTTACGAGGGTAAATGTTCAAAAAGAGTTCACTTTAGAGGTAACAATAGCTTAAGAGTTCTAAAGTAAATCTTTCATTTATGAAAGATTTATCTATTGAAAGAAATTTCGTGAAAACGAGTAGTTTCTGAAAAAAAATGAATTTTAAAACTTAAATTTGGTGTTTAAGTCTTAAATGTTTCAAAGTCATTTCTAGATAATGATCCGATAATAGTTCTAACTTTAACCATAATAAAAAATCCCAAAACATTTATAGCGGCCTTATTACAAAGAAAATTTATCCCAAAAAGTACTTGAAATTTAAAAATAAATAGAAATATAAATGACTTACGCATGGCCACCTCGAATCCACTCCAGCCCGGTCCAAAATCTCATGTGCTACCTGCATTATCTGAGAACAACAAAGTGAGCATTTTGACTCAGTGTGTAATTAGTCCACATATTTCCACGAGTGGGCTTAGCCCAAAACCACATTAAACCACATACCATGGATAGTAATAATGCAAAATGCTAGCCCAACCTAGCCTAATATCCCGCCGCTACATACCACCCGTATAACCATCTACCATACACCAGGGGATTACTAAATCGACCCTCCATCTGCTACACACCACTTTGGCAGTAACTGCTCAAAGTCCACTTAGTGGTCTAGCCACTGATCCACATGATTAATATCACAAATATCCACGATGTAGCTCAAGGCTAACATCAATCCACGATGAGGCTCAAAGCCATTGTCAATCCACGTACATAAATGTACACACTTCCCCTTATTCAATATATACCAATCCCCATGCATATGCATCATATTATAATGATATGGCAATATAACGTATGAACATACTAGATAGGCACATATGACATGCTTACATGTATCCACAATAATTAACCACAACCACAACATAGATAGTATACTAACCTGGTTACCAATTTACCCGAATTAGGTAATAGCATCACCACAGCCACTATTTCGGCTACCACTCATATTATGTATTTTAATTAATGTAAGTAAGTGAATCGTGTGTTAATTACACACCTAAAAACCTAAAGAACTAGACTATCAATCTCCCTCACGTCCTCACTCGAAGAGATCCCAGTGATCTGCTTATCTATGTCGTACGCTTGCCCACAGCCCGGAGGCCAATCCCAAACCGCTGAAACTAATTGCTTTTTAAACTTAGGGGTAGGGACTACGTGTCTAACACCTTTTCTCCTTGGCTGGTACCTGCATCCATCGAATAACAACTTAATTAGAAGACCCAGTTAAACACTGAATCAGATCTAAATGAGACTAAATAATCATGTTAATCGAATATCCTTACTAACGTCGATCCAAATCCCGAAGGTTTTCACTTGTACTTGAAAGCTGTCAAGATCCCTACATGAATCATGTTAGATTTGGCTCTAACACATACGGACAAGAAAGAGTGGCCTTTGGCCTAATGTTATCATCTCCTTACCATGCTTGATTAGATCCCGAAGATCTCTTACACTCCTAACACTGGCTTCAACAAAAGAGTCATGAGGTTAAGGCCTTATATAGATTCGGCCATCACCCAAGAAACCGAAGATCTCCCCCTTGCAACTCCCTTTGACGCAAACTCCCCTACACCCTAGGCGTTACCTTGCCACTCCACCACTTCCTTTCTTGTGTTAAAACTTACCACTTCAAATCCCTTAAGGCCTAATTCCCCTAGCTCTCCCCTAAAGGCTTCAAACCAGTAATTTCTACTAAGGCTTCTATCTAACCCCAAGGTTCCCCGAAGCCCCCAAACACACTCGAACAACATACAGAGTATACTAACACATGAATATGATTGAAATACGTGACCCCTAAATCTCGGATGTTACAGTGGATGATGTAGAAAGTAATGCGTCGGCTCCCGCTAAAGGGATAGTGTGAAATAAAAATGAGAATAGACCAATGACCGTGAGTCAGAAAGGAGGAGAAGAGGCTAGGGAAGCCTTTCTTCACATGATAAATGCATGGCATACGAAGTTCGTTCGTATGAACCCAAATGCACAACCCTCTCCACCCTGCCTATTCCTCAACCTACTCCTGTAGCTCCGCAAGTGGTAGAAGTGGTAAGAAGAGAAAAGCCTCCGGTTGATAGAATTGGGAAATTAGGAGGTGAGGAATTTCAAGCTAGTAAAGATGATGATCCGAAAAGGGCAAAATTTTAGCTTGAAAATACCATCAGGGTATTTGATGAATTATCTTGCACACCTAAGGAATGCATGAAATGTGTTGTATCTCTCTTAAGAGATTCCACTTATCAGTGGTGGAATACCTTTGTGTCGGTTGTACCAAGGGAAAAGACTACATGTGAGTTTTTCCAAGAATAGTTTCAAAAAAAGTATATAAGCCAAAGGTTTATCGACCAGAAAAGAAAATAATTCCTTGAACTGAAACAAGGTAAGATGACAGTAACTGAGTATGAGCGTGAATTTGTAAGACTCAGCAAGTACGCTCGTGAGTGCGTGTCCTCTGAAGCCATCATGTGTAAGAGATTCGAGGATGGATTAATTGAAGATATCAGATTATTTGTTGGTGTCCTTAAGTTGAAAGAATTTGTTGTGTTAATTGACCGGGCTTGTAAAGTCGAGGAGTTGGTTAAAGAGTAAAGAAAAGCTGAGATGGAGTCCTGTGACTCAAGAAAGAGATAAATGAACAGGTCATTTCAGTCCTCATTCAAGAAGTCAAGATACTTCCCTACCCGATCAGCTACTTCAGCTGGGTTTTCAAACAAAAGTAAGGGTAAACAGTACTCAGGGATTAAAGATCAAACTACTTCAGTTGCTAGTGTTGGGAACACTCTACCTAATAGACCGAAATGCCCACAGTGTGGTAGACATCATCCCAGTGAGTGCCGACCACATGAGAGAGCCTGTTTCAAATGTGGTTCCCAAGATCATTTTATCAGAGAGTGCCCTGAAATGGTTGAAAAAGGAGAAAATTCAGAGAGCAAGATCGGGAAGCACTACTAGAGGGAGACAACAGAGAAACCCAGGAAGTGGAACAAGTAGTAAGAATACTCCTAGAGAGCAGGCTACAAGATCTGAGGGTAGAGCGTCTGCGATGACTTATGCCATTCGCGCTCGCAAAGAGGCATCATCCCCTAATTTAATTACAGGTACATTTTCTCTTCATGATACTAATGTAATTTCTTTAAATGATCCGAGATCTACCCACTCATGTAATTGCATTAAATTAGTATCTAGAATGAGCATGCCTGTTGAGTCTACAGAGTTTGTGATAAAAGTGTCCAATCCTTTAGGCAAAAGTGTATTAGTTGATAAGGTATGCAAAGATTTCCCATTGATATTTAGAGGTCATTATTTTAAGGAAAATCTCATGCTATTGCCATTTGATAAATTCAATATAATTCTTGGTATGGACTGGTTAACCACTCATGATGTGTAATAGTCCGATTTAGGCCCTAGTCGAAACAGTGGTTTTGGGACCACAAATTTGAGTTAGAAAAATATTTTAATATTATTTTTGTGTTCATTATATGTAATTTACCTATGTGAAAGTTTTGTATGAAAATTTTACTGTTTGTATGCTTAATTTGATAAAAGGACTAAATCGCATAAAATGCAAAAGTAGCCTTCTATTTGAATAATGGTTGAATTGATGTGTCTTTATAAAGATGAAGTCCTTATGATGTTATTATCCCAATTTTTATGTTAGTGGACATTTATGTCCATATTATACATGATTTTCATAAGGTTTAATAAAGGTTAAAATTGTAAAATTTTTAATAAGCTAATTAAAACATAAAATAAAACAATTGTTTCATTATTTTGGTATCATCTTCCACCAAAAAACAAGAAAAGAAAGATAGGTTTTAAGCTTTGAACATTCGGCCATGATTTTAGCTTGATTCAAGGTATGTTTTGCTTCGATTTTTGATAATTTCTACGTTTTCCTAATCGTTGCTTCGAGTACTTTAAAACCCATGCTTTAATTTTGTGAATTGATGAATATTTTGAAAGGTTCCATTGAAGAACACATGATTCTTGTGATGTTTGATGGTGAATAATGAAATATATATGTTTGATTAACAAGTTTTGTCTTTGGATTTTTAGTGATTTTGAGTAATTTAGACTTAATTGAGAAAATAATATTTTGAGGGACTAAATTGTGAAGTAAATGAAATGTATGGACTTGTATGGACTACATAAGAATTCGGCTAAGCATGGGTGTATTGAGATTTTGTGTATTTTGTGATTTTGTGAAATAGGGACTAAAATGTTAAAATATAAAAATATGAGGGCTAATTTTTAAATTGTAATAAATATGTGTTTTAGATTGAATTGAATGAACTAGTGAATAAATGAGTTAAATTTAAATATGTATAGATCAAGAACCGAAGAAAACGAACTTAGATCGTGGGAAATCAAAAATAATTGAGTAGTCGAGTTCGTTTTCATATATCCTAATCCGAGGTAAGTCGATATACAAATAAATGTAATTATATTGATATATGTGTGTGTTCATATGAAAATTATGATGATGAATGTATATGAAATGATGAGTACATGAAATTTGAGATAGTATCGACTTGTTGTCAACATCCGAAAAAGTCCCATTTGAATCTAGTAATAAGTAGAATTGCATATGTCATGACATAAGTTTCTGATATCTGATATCATGGAAAACCACATCTGGGATGTTGTCATTGATTCGAGACTTCGTGTAAGACCACGTCTGGGACATTGGCATTGATTTGATATTTACGTGTAAGACCATATCTGAGACATTGGCATCATATTTGATTCGTGTAAGACCCTATCTGGGACAGTGGCATGGATATTTGAGTACATGTAAGACCTCGTCTGGGATGTTGGCATTTTACGATTATTCTAAGCACTTTGAGTATCCTATTAGATTTCGAACGGTTCAACGGGCAAGTTTGAGAAACGAAAGTTTATGTTTTATGTGTAAACGAATCATGTATGTATGATAAGTACACTATGTAAGTGTATGGATATGAACTTACCAAGTGGAATATGTGTATATACTTGATTAGTTATAATGTGATAAATGCTTGAAGATAATATGAGCAAATGGGTTATATTTGAGCTATGAAATGTGGAAAGTAATGGCTAGACAAATGAGCCAAAGAATAAGTTATGAAATTGCAAATGAAATCCATTAATGACATTGTAACAATGTGTTCATATGCATTTTATGTTAAGTTTATTTTTATATGGCTTACTAAGCTTTTGTAAAGCTTACTTTGTGTGTGTTTACTCTATTTTACAGATCGTCAAAGCTATAATAGGCTCGGGAATCATTGAGGATTATCACCACACTATAATCTCTATTTTGGTACTTTTAAATATGTATATTGCTAGATATGGCATGTATAGACTAGTTATTTTAAGGTATGTTTGATATAAGTATATGGCCATGTGATATGGCTAGATATATGATTGAGTTATGAATGGTTATTATATCATATGATGCTAGTTTTGATATAGCTTGATAGTAAATGAAATGGTCATATGAATGGTAAGTTTATTGATGAATAACTAGCACATTATTGATGGTAAGTTTGTGATGGATTTGTCTTGAAGTGCTTGTGGTTATGTTGAGTTAAATAGCTATTAATTTGGTATGATTGTTAGGTTCATAATTGAGTAGATATAGTGTACAATTTGATGTGTTTTGGTTGCCAAATGTGTATAGGATGATGTTTGAATGTGCATGGAAGAATGACCCAAGTGTGGGTGGCATTTTGGCCTTGCAAATGGCCTATATTTGTCCACAAGGTTGAGCACAGGCGTGTGGCTCGACCGTGTCCCTCGTGGTTTCATTTCAAATTAAATCAGGCTTAGCCACGGGCTGGACACACGGGCGTGTAACTGGCCGTGTGGTGCAAGTCAGTATCAACCACAGGTGAGACACACGAGTGTGTCTCAGGCCGTGGGGACAAGTCAGTATGTATGCCTTGTTTTGGCATGGCTTAGAGACACGGGCGTGTCTGAGGCCGTAGGAGGCACATGGCTTGGCCACACGGGTGTGTGACCTCTATAACTTAGAAAAATGTTTAAATTTCTGAAAACTTTTGTATGTGTTCGGTTTAGTCCCGCCCTATTCTAAAGCATGTTTAAGGTCCAATTGACTTATTCTAGGGACACTTTGATGTGATCTGTCATATTAAATTATGAATTGACCGTAAAAGTTTTTGATTATCTGGTAATGCCTTTTAAACCCTATACTGACAACAGTTTTGGGTTAAGGGGTGTTACATTTGGTTGGTTTCAAAGCTACGATTTAGTTGATTCTCGGACTAACGTAGCATGTGAGAGTCTAGCTATACATGCCATATATATGAAATGTGATAGTGTGATGAATCCTGACGTATAAAATGTGTTTATTGTATAGTAATGGATCCTGAAAAAGCTGTAGCTGACGACGCTGAAAGCAATGCGCCTGCTCCCGCTCAAGGGACAGTGTCATCTGATTCAAGATCGGCTACTAGCAGTTAAGAGGGAGAAGCTAAACAAGCTTTCTTCTAGATGATGAGTGAGTGGTTCATTTAGTATGTAAGAGATAATTCGGTTGTTTGGAACCTCCGCCCCCGACTAATCCCCCTCAGACTTCAGTTGTACCTCCAATCATGAATCTGAATTTGTTGAACAAGCCTCCAGTTGATAAAATTCATAAGTATGGGGCCGAAGAGTTAAGGGTCACTAGTGATGATGATGTCGAGAAAGTTGAGTTTTGGCTAGAGAACACCATCCGAGTATTTGATAAAATGTCATTGACTCTGGAAGAATGTATAAAATGTGTTGTTTCTTTTCTACGAGACGCAGCTTATTAATGGTGGAAGACTTTGATTTCTACGGTTCCAAAGGAATAGGTTACTTGGGATTTCTTCCAGTCTGAGTTTTGAAAGAAATACATCAGTCAGAGGTTTATTGATCAGAAACAAAAAAATTTCTAGAATTGAAGCAGGGTCATATGTCTGTCACTGAATATGAAAGAGAGTTCGTGAGATTAAGTCAGTAAGCTCGTGAATGTGTAACCACCGAGGCAATAATGTGTAAAAGATTTGAAGATGGCCGTAATGAAGATATTCATCTGTTAGTTCAGATTCTGGAAATAAAAGATTTTGTTGTGGTTGTTGATCAAGCGTGTAAAGCTGAGGCACTCGGAAAAGATAAAAGAAAAGCTGAGTTTGAAGTTAGAGATGCAAGAAAGAGATTCTCGAGCAAATCATTTCAGTCTACTTCAAAGAAATTCAAAGAGGAGCATAACCGTTCCAGAACTAATGTGGGACATTCAAATCGAGAGATTGAGCTAGATCACAGTAAAATTCCAAAGCTCCAACAACTTCGATGGCTAGTGTCAAAAATGTATGATTCGAGCGACCTGAATGTAAGAATTATGGTAAAAGACATCCAGGTAGTTATAGATTTAATGATCGAGCTTGTTTCAGATGTGGATCCTTAGATCATTTCATCCGGGATTGCCCAGAGTTTATCGAGCAAGAGGTTGTTCAGAATCTGAGAATTGATAATGCTTCAGCGAGAGGTAGAGCTTCCCTAAATGCAAGAAATGTCCGTAGTAGTCAAAGAACTATGAAAGACACTATTGCGAGATCTGAAGCCAGAGTGCCTGCCAGAGCATATGCCATCCGAGATCGTGAGGAAGCTTCATCTCTGAATGTTATAACGGGTACATTTACTCTTTATGATACTTCTTTGATTGCATTGATAGACCCAGGTTCTACTCATTAGTATATATGCATGAACCTAGTATTCAGTAAGACTTTGCCTGTAGAGTCTACTGAATTTGTTATTAAAGTATCAAACCCCTTGGATAAAAGTGTTCTGGTTGATAAAGTATGTAAGAATTGTCCATTGATGTTTCAAGATATCTATTTTCCAGCTAATTTAATGTTAATACCTTTTGATGAGTTCGATATAATTTTGGGTATGGACTAGTTGGCGTTGCATGATGCTGTTGTAAATTGCAAAAGAAATACTATTGATTTGAGATGTCAGAATGATGAAATAGTTTGGATTGAGCCTAATGATTTGACTAGGTTACCTACTGTGATATCTGTGTTGAAAGCTTAGAATTATTTGAGGAAGGGTTATAAAGCTTATTATGCTTATGTGATTGACTCAAAAGTGATAGAAAAGAAAGTTGAATCAATGCCAGTGGTATGTGAATTCCATGACATATTTCCTAAAGAATTACCGGGATTGCCTCTAATACGGGAAGTTGAATTTGGTATTGATCTATTGCCGAGAACAACTTCTATTTAGATAGCTCCATATAGAATCGCACCAGCAAAATTGAAAGAGTTAAAGTCACAGTTGCAAGAGTTGACTGATAGAGGTTTTGTAAGACCGAGTTTCTCACCTTGGGGTGCTCCTATTCTGTTTGTGAAAAAGAAAGATGGCACAATGAGAATGCGCATTGATTATCATTAGTTGAATAAGGTGACTATAAATAATAAGTATCCTCTGCCTAGAATTGATGATTTATTTGATCAGCTTAAAGGAGCTACCGTGTTTTCAAAGATAGATTTGAGATCGGGATATTATCAGTTGTGAGTAAAAGATTCAGATATTTCAAAAACTACTTTCAGAACAAGGTACGGGCATTATGAGTTTTTAGTTATGCCTTTCGGACCAACAAATGCTCCTGCTATTTTTAGGGATCTGATGAACAGAATATTCAAACCATACTTAGATCAATTTGTTGTAGTGCTCATTGACGACATATTGATCTATACACGTGATGAGATTGAGCATGCTGAGCATCTGAGAATTGTGTTCCAAACTCTGTGAGATAAGCAATTGTATGCAAAGTTCAGTAAATGTGAATTTTGGTTGCGAGAAGTCAATTTCCTGGGACATATTGTGTCAGCATCTAGAATACGAGTTGATCCAAGTAAGATTTCTGCTATTCTGGAATGGAAACCTTGAAGAATGTGTCTGAAGTTATCAATTTTCTGGGACTTGTTATTATCGACGGTTTGTAAAAGGCTTTTCAATGATAGCTACTCCATTTACTAGATTGCTTCAGAAATATGTGAGATTTGAATGGTCTGATAAATGTCAGAAAAAACATTGACCAGTTGAAAGCTTTTTGACCAAAGCTCCAGTTTTGTTACAGCCAAAATTGGGTAAAGAGTTCGTGATTTACAGTGGTGCTTTGTTAAATGGTCTGGGATGTGTTCTAATGCAGGAAGGCAAAGTTATAGCTTATGCCTCAAGACAATTAATGCAACAGTCCGGTTTAGGCCCTAGTCAGAATAGTGGTTTCGAGAGCACAAATCTGAGTCACAAAAATAGTTTAATGTTATTTTCTGTATCTGCATAAAATGATTTAACATGTGTGAGATTTCTGTGAATTTAATTATATGTTTAGGTTCTTAATTTGATAAAAGGATTTAATTGTGAAAAATGCAAAATTTGCATGCCATATGTTAAGAGCACGATGTGTTATGGCTTTTAAATGTAGTGGCCTTATGAGGCAATTAAGCCATTATTTAGTAAGTGGTTGGTTAATAAATGGCCTTAATGTATAAAAGCTCATTATGATAATTAAAAGGCTAATTTTGTAAATGATTAATAATGTTAGTATAAAAAAATAAAACATAAAAATGAGCTATCTATTTGGTGTTCATCAAGCTGAATATTGAAAGAAAAGAAAGAAAAGAATAAGCAAGGTTTCGGCTAGCTTTTGATTTGATTCAATGTATGTTTTTAACCAGTTTTTGATAGTTTCTAAATTTTTGTAATCGTTGCTTTGTATACTTCAAAACCCATGCTTCAATTTTGTGAATTGATGATCAATGTGAAATATGCCATTGATGATTTTCAAGCTTTATTATGTTTGAGGATGAAATATGAAAGATATGTGATAGATTAACATAGTTTGTATTGGAATTTTTGATGAATTTGAGAAATTTGGACTTAATCGAGAAAATAATATTTTGAGGGACTAAATTGTGAAATAATTGAAATGTAAGGACTTGTATAATCATAGTGAGTATTCTGCTAAGCATGGGTATACAAAGATTTTGTGTAATTGTGATTTTGTGAAATAAGGATTAAAATGTCAAAATATAAAAATGTAAAGGCTAATTCGCAAATTACCCTAAATATGTGTTTTTGGATTGAATTGAATGATTTGGTGAATAAATAATTAAATTTGAATATGTATAGATCAATAATTGAAGAAAATGGATTTAGATCGCGAAAAGTCGAAAGTTATTGAATTGCTGAATCCGATCGTTTACTCAAAGCTGAGGTAAGTCTATATACAAATAAATGTATTTGTATTAATTTTTGTATGTTCATATGAAATCTCATTGTGATGATTGTGTACGAGAATGATAGTATATGAATTTTGAAGAAGTATCGACAATGTATCAATGTCAGAGAAGTCCCGTACGAACCTAGGAATAGATAGGATTACATATGTCATGACATAGGTTTTCGATATGTGGTATCATGTAAGACCATGTCTGGGACGGTGGCATTGATTTGAGATTACGTGTAAGACCATGTTTTGGACATTGGCGTCGATATGAGATCAACGTGTAAGACCATGTCTGGGACATTGGCATCGTATTGATTTGTATAAGACCCTGTCTGGGACAGTGGCATTGATATTTGGTTACATGTAAGACCACGTCTAGGACGTTGGCATTGTACGACTATTCCGAGCATTCTGAGTATCCTATTTAGTTCCGAACGATTCAACGGGCAAGTCTGAGATATGAATATTTATGTAAAATGTATAAACAATTCAGGTATGTTTGAAAGGTACATTATCTATGTGTATAAAAAGTAAGTGTTTATATGAGATCACTAAAGTGAATATGTGTATAGATTTGAAAAGATAATATATGATACATACTTGATTGAGCTATGAGCAAAAGTGATACTGATATATGATGTGTGAGTGAGCAATGGCTAAGCAAATGAGCTTAATAAAATTATATGAATTTGCCATTGGAAAATATATTAATGACATTGTAATCTTGTTCTTATATACATTTATGTTAAGTTTATTTGTATATGACTTACTAAGCTTTGGAAAGCTTACTTTGTGTGTGTTTGTTCTGTTTTATAGATTGTCAATCTACTAAGGCTCGAGAAATCGTCGAGGATCATCATCACACTACTCAATCATATTTTGGTACCTTTGAAAATGTGTATGTAGCTAAATATGGCATGTATAGGCTAGTTACCTTGAGTTATGTTTGAAATATGTGTATAGTCATGCGATTTGGTTAGTTAAATTGTTGTGTAATGAATGAAGAGTCATGCTATATGATGTTTGGTTTTGGTATGATTCCATAGTTGTGAAATGGTCAAGGTAATGGTAAGATTTTTGATGCAAAATGAGTGTAAGTTTGTGATGGATTTGTCTTGAAGTACTTGCGGTTATGTTGAGTTAAATAGCTATTAATTTGGTATAATTTTTAGGCTCCTAATTGATTAGATATGGTGTACAATTTGACGTGTTTTGGTTGCCAAATGTGTATAGGATGATGCTTGAATGTGCAGGGAAGAATGACCCAATTTTGGGTGGCATTTTGGCCTTGCAAATGGCCTATATTTGCCCACACAATTGAGTACATGGGCATGTGGCTCGACCGTGTCCCTCGTGGTTTTATTTCAAAGCAAGTCAAGCTCAACCACTGGTGAGACACACGGGCATGTCTAGGTCGTGGGGACAAGTCAGTATGTATGCCCTGTTTTGACATGGCTTAGACACACAGGTGTGTCTGAGGCCGTGGGAGGCACATGGCCTGCCCACACAGGCATGTGACCTGTATAACTTAAAAAAAAATTTAAATTTTTTAGAACTTCCGTATGTGTCCATGAAACACCCCAAACCCGACCCACAAGCCTTGACCGGATCTGGTATGTTCCCCGGTGTAAACCGTTTCAAATTCTTTTGTTACTCAGGAAAAACTTGTGCGTTTTGAAAGAAAGATTGTTTTGGGTTGGGCTTGAGTTGAAAACAAGTTTATTTCATTTTGAAAAATCCTTTGCTTTAGTTGACAAAACGTTTAGGCTTTGTTTTAAAATAAATTTACTTAAACTTCACTTAATAAAAATTCGTACATAGTAAATAAAAGTAAAATAAAGTAATCTAACTATGGCCTTATTACATCAATTAAATCCCAAAATTAAAACCAAAGTACATAATAAAATAGAGATCCAAATTAAATAAATTCCTTGCTGAGCATGGCCATCCCTAAGATCCTGCCGACCCGGTCCATTACTGATCGTTACCTGAAAAGTAATCCCACAACGGGGTGAGTCAAACAGACTCAATGTGTACACAAACACTATGTCCAAAAAGATTCAGGCATATTATCACATCACATACATAATCATATAACAGATATAAAATAATGATGCAACCCAAACCCAAACCTATATGCCATCCGCTACACATCACCCGTACCATCCTGCACACCGTGGGGACTACTAAGTCAACCCTTCATCCGCTACACACCATCGAAGGCAGTCGCTGCAGTCGACGTGCTCATCACCCTTATCAAATTTGTGGTCTTAGGTCACCACATTCAGATTCCGTGGTCTTAGGTCACCACATTCAGATATCGTGGTCTTAGGTCACCACATTCAGTTATCGTGGTCTTAGGTCACCACATTCACTTCCCCTTTTCATATAACCCATATGCCTCATATCATACATATCATGCATTAACATGCCAAATTCTTATTTCACATTCTTATAATGTCATATGTGTGTCATAACAAATATTTAACATAATCCTAGTAGGAGTAGGAAACGTACTTGAGTACTTCGTACCATAACATGGTACCTTATCCATATTCACATTCTTATACACATACTTATATTAAACATTGCCATACAACTTATTAAGAAATAGTGTGGGGTACACACCTGATACACTTATCGAATTTACTGAAATCCCGAAAACTCGTTCTATCGCTTTAGATCTTTAATTCCTATATTCGTCCACCCTAACATGTTAGTAAAAAGCCATTCGGCTATAAATCCAAATCCTAGTAGGATTGTTGTAATCAAATTCTTACCTTGGTGCCGATTGGATTAAAAATCAAATCCCGAAACTTCATGATGCTTCTTTATTGCAATTGGCTATACCCTTAATCATTGAACTAGTTAGTTTCATCTTTTTAAAAAAATAAGAATTAGATCTAAATACCACAATAGGGCCTTGGCCAAATGTCAGATTCACTTACCTTTATGAATCTAAATTCCCGGAAACCTCAGCTTACTTCTGTCGCCTTCCTCCTAAAAACTGAAGTAACCTAATTTTTACCTACATTCGGTAATCCTCCACTTATTCAACAAACCAAAATTGTCAATTATCTTAGCCCATATGGTATTCGGCCAAAAAGAAAAGAATAGAAAAGGGCCATTCGGCCACCTACCATTAATTACTCACCTTCGGCTTTTCCAAAATCTGCACTTCTGGCTTATTATAAAGCAGGATTTAGCTTCTAAGGCTAAAGAAGAGAAATTGATAGGCATAGACAATTGATTCGGGTTAGATCTTGATGAGAAGAAAGGAAGAAATCGTGAGGAAAAGAAATCCCGAAACTTACCGAATCACTAAAGAACATGCGGCCTATGGTGCACCTTCGGAAACTAAAACACCCTTGTAGATTGACTTTATGGCTTAGAGATTGACTATAGGCTTGAAACTTATCTTCGACTTTTGATTGGTTTTGCAAAGAAAAAAGAATTGATGATGGGAAGCGCAGGGTATTTCGATTTTACAAGGAAAGAAAAGGAAGATATAGAACTTAGAGAAATTCGGCAAGACTAGGGGATTTTGTTTTCGGCTTTGTGAAGAATTGAAAAGAAAAAAGAAGAATAATGGCAGAGAGAATTTGGCAGAGATTTAAAAAAGAGAAGAAAGAATGTTGAATGGCCTTAGTTTTCCTCCTTTTCGAAATTACTAAGCCTAGAGAGTCCCTTTCTTGGCCATCACTCTCATATCTTTATTTTCCTAGCTTAGCCGAAATTCTAAAAGAATTTGGCTTCAACTTAAACTCCTACCTTAGTCTCCCTATGCCGTCCATCTCCTTACCTTAGGAGTGCCGAATTTTAACCCATTATTTTGGGCTTCATGTGGCCATACTAGGCCCAAGTTATCCTAGCATATGGCGTCATTTCCGAGCCCCAGTATGCCTCCTGCCATTTTCCAAGCCCGATTTTGTCACATTTCCAAGGTTCCTTACATTTCCTTACATTTCCAAGCTTCTTCTTAAGACTTAATATTTTCTAAAGCATTTCCTAACATTTCCAACCTTCCTCTTAAGACTTAATATTTTTTAAAGCATTTCCTTACATTTCCTTACATTTCCAAGCTTTCTCTTAAGACTTAATATTTTCTAAAGCATTTCCTTACATTTCCTTACATTTCCAAGCTTCCTCTTAAGACATAATATTTTCTAAAGTATTTCCTTACATTTCCTTACATTTCCAAGTTTCCAAAAATGTTCACCATACATTCATAACACATAAGACATGCCATTTCAGTATAATTAAATCAAAATGCATAGGCCCATTTTCGTGGATGTTACGCTTCTACCCTCTTTAAAAATAATTTCGTCCTCAAAATTACTTACTATCGAATAATTGAACATCTTAACTCACCGCGCTACGCTTATGCTACGCACTCTGATCTTAATAGAGCCATCATACTTCCTAGGTATAATTTTTTTTTTAAAGTTCACGTCCCGAGAACTCATTTCTAACGCCACGATTTAATCGATTAAAGAGTTTTATGCATTAGTACTTTGTTCCTTTGCTTAACATGTATCAGCTTTTATGAAAAGGAGTTTAATAGTGGTTCTTTCGATCAAACAAAGTCTCAGTTCAAGTTCACTATTCTAATTCAAAGATTCACATTCACATTCACATTCATCCATCTCGAAAGAGACACATTCATTCACGACATTCACTTCACTACTTTGGGCATTCCTGATCATCCCCCCAGGAGTAATTTCGTCATTTTTCCTATAAGGTATTTTGGTAATAAATCGGGGTCACTTCAAAAATAATCTTTATAAATCAAAAGTATTTCAAAATTTACAAAAACTTGAGGTTATCTTGAAAATTTATTTTCCAAATTAGCGGTGTTGCAGAAATTTTAGAAATCGGGGTTATTTTGATAATTTTGAAAGTTAGGGGCATTTCTATAAATTCTCAAAATTAGGGTATCTTGATATTTGTAAAACAAAAGTTTTTGGTATTTTTGTAAAGTAGAAACATTTTAGCAAAAGTCGAGGGTATTTTTGAAAATCTTAAAAACTAAGGGTATTTTATTAATTTACAACACAGGGGCATTTTAGTTATTTTCCCAATTCAAAGTACCTTGAATTTTTCATAAAATAGAGTTTTTAGACACTTTTGCAAAATAGAGAAATTTTACTAAAATCGAGGGTAATATGGTAATTTTAGAAACCAAGGGCATTTTTTATAATTTTACAGCCAGGGGTATTTTAATAATTTTGGCAAACCGAAAATCTTTTTTCGAGAAATTTTCAAAATAGATTTTGTTGCAAATCGAAGGGTTAATTTAAGGATTGTAAAAACTATGGTTTTTATAAAAAATATGGCTAGTCCCTTTCGGGTTTTAATCATTGGTTTAGCCGATGACTAAGTCCTCTTGGTTAGGGTGAAGTTACACACGCACTGTAGGATTCGAGTAAAGAGGAGGTGAGTCGCTAGGACTGCTTAAATACCAAGCTCTTACCGAATCCACTCCTATACATGCGCACAACTGTTGCCACACCCTAGCTCGGTGACTTAGTCACAGGTTTGTTTAATGGTCCTTAAGTCTTATGTATTCAATGTTGGGGTAGACTAGTCCTAGGGTTCAACATATCCTAGTTCACTAATCTACGTTGCCATAAAAGCCCATACATTTCACATATTCAAATCACTTCAGAAGTCAAAAGTACTTACCTGGTGGACTGCGGGTCGGAGACTTAGTGGGCCATGCCAGAAAAACCTGCTTAATTCACAAAAATTCTTTTTGGGCTTAACTTTGAAAATGTTTTGGGCCTTAAACCCAAGGCTGAGAGTTTAAAACTGGGCTCTGATACCAAACTGAAACACCCCAAACCCGACCCATGAGCCTTGACCGGATCTGGTATGTTCCCCGATGTAAACCGTTTCAAATTCTTTTGTTACTCAGGAAAAACTTGTGTGTTTTGAAAGAAAAATTGTTTTGGGTTGGGCTTGAGTTGAAAACAAGTTTATTTCATTTTGTAAAATCCTTTACTTTAGGTGACAAAACGTTTAGGCTTTGTTTTAAAATAAATTTACTTAAACTTCACTTGATAAAAATTCATACATAGTAAATAAAAGTAAAATAAAGTAATCCAACTATGGCCTTATTACATCAATTAAATCCCAAAATTAAAACCAAAGTACATAATAAAATAGAGATCCAAATTAAATAAATTCCGTGCTAAGCATGGCTATCCCTAAGCTCCTGTCGACCCAGTCCATTACTGATCGTTACCTGAAAAGTAATCCCACAACGGGGTGAGTCAAACAGACTCAATGTGTACACAAACACTATGTCCAAAAAGATTCAGGCATATTATCACATCACATACATAATCATATAACAGATATAAAATAATGATGCAACCCGAACCCAAACCTATATGCCATCCGCTACACATCACCCGTACCATCCTGCACACCGTGGGGACTACTAAGTCAACCTTCCATCCGCTACACACCATCGAAGGCAGTCGCTGTAGTCGACGTGCTCATCGCCCTTATAAAATTCGTGGTCTTAGGTCACCACATTCAGATTTCGTGGTCTTAGGTCACCACATTCAGATATCGTGGTCTTAGGTCACTACATTCAGTTATCGTGGTCTTAGGTCACCACATTCACTTCCCCTTTTCATATAACCCATATGCCTCATATCATACATATCATGCATTAACATGCCAAATTCTTATTTCACATTCTTATAATGTCATATGTGTGTCGTAACAGATATTTAACATATCCTAGTAGGAGTAGGAAACGTACCTGAGTACTTTGTACCATAACATGGTACCTTAGCCATATTCACATTCTTATACACATACTTATATTAAACATTGCCATAAAACTTATTAAGAAATAGTGTGGGGTACACACCTGATACACTTATCGAATTTACTGAAATCCCGAAAACTCGTTCTATCGCTTTAGATCTTTAATTCCTATATTCGTCAACCCTAACATGTTAGTATAAAGCCATTCGGCTATAAATCCAAATCCTAGCAGGATTGTTATAATCAAATTCTTACCTTGGTGCCGATTGGATTAAAAATCAAATCCTGAAACTTTATGATGCTTCTTTATTGCAATCGGCTATACCCTTAATCATGAACTAGTTAGTTTTGGCTTTTTAAACAAATAAGAATTAGATCTAAATACCACAATAGGGCCTTGGTTGAATGTCAGATTCACTTACCTTTATGAATCTAAATTTCTAAAACCTCGACTTACTTACACGCCTTCCTCCTAAAAACCGAAGTCACCTAATTTTTACCTACATTTGGCAATCCTCCACTTATTCAACAAACCAAAATTGTCAATTATCTTAGCTCATATGGTATTCACCAAAATAAAAGAATAGAAAAGGGCCATTCTACCACCTACCATTAATTACTCACCTTGGCTTTTCCAAAATCGGACTTCGGCTTATTATAAAGGTGATTTGGCTTCTAGAGCTAAAGAAGAGAAATTGATAGGCATAGACAATTGATTCGGGTTAGATCTTGATGAGAAAAGAGGAAGAAATCGTGAGGAAAAGAAATCCTGAAACTTACCGAATCACTAAAGAACATGTGGCCTATGGTGCACCTTCGGGAAACTAAAACACCCTTGTAGATTCGGCTTTGAAGCTTAGAGAGATTTGGCTATAGGCTTGAAACGTATCTTTGGCTTTTGATTGGTTTTGCAAAGAAAAAAGAATTGATGATGGGAAGCACAGGGTATTTCGATTTTACAAGGAAAGAAAAGGAAAATATAGAACTTAGAGAAATTCGGTAAGACTAGGGGGTTTTGTTTTCGGCTTTGTGAAGAATTGAAAAGAAAAAAGAAGAATAATGGTAGAGAGAATTCGGCAGAGATTTAAAAAAGAGAAGAAAGAATGTTGAATGGCCTTAGTTTTCCTCCTTTTGCCGAAATTACTAAGCCTAGAGAGTCCCCTTTCTTGGCCATCACTCTCATATCTTTATTTTCCTAGCTTAGCCAAAATTCTAAAAGAATTTGACTTCAACTTAAACTCCTACCTTAGTCTCCCTATGCCGTCCATCTCCTTACCTTAGGAGTGCCGAATTTTAACCCATTATTTTGGGCTTCATGTGGCCATACTAGGCCCAAGTTATCCTAGCATATGGCATCATTTCCAGAGCCCTAAGTGGCGTATCCGGGCCATTTTTCCAAGCCCAATTTTGTCACATTTCCAAGGTTCCTTAAATTTCCTTACATTTCCAAGCTTCTTCTTAAGACTTAATATTTTCTAAAGCATTTCCTTACATTTCCTTACATTTCCAACCTTCCTCTTAAGACTTAATATTTTCTAAAGCATTTCCTTACATTTCCTTACATTTCCAAGCTTTCTCTTAAGACTTAATATTTTCTAAAGCATTTCCTTACATTTCCTTACATTTCCAAGCTTCCTCTTAATACTTAATATTTTCTAAATTATTTCCTTACATTTCCTTACAATTCCAAGTTTCCAAAAATGTTCACCATACATTCATAACACATAAGACATGCCATTTGTATAATTAAATCAAAAATGCATAGGCCCATTTTCAGGATGTTACAATCCAGTTTAGTCTCGGCCCTATTCTAAAGCATGTTTAAGGTCTCGTTGACCTACTCTAGGGACACTTTGATGTGATTTGTCAGATTAAATTATGAATTGTTCGTAAAGGTTTTGATTATCTGGTAATACCTTTTTAACCCTATATTGGCGACGGTTACGGGTTAGGGGTGTTACAATTAAAGCCACATGAAAAGAATTATCCGACACATGACCTCAAGCAGCTACGATTGTGTTTGCCCTAAAGATTTGGCGCTATTATCTTTTTGGTGAGAAATGCCACGTGTTTTCATATCACAAAAGTTTGAAGTACCTGATGACTCAGAAATATTTAAATCTGCGATAGAGAAGATGGTTAGAGCTTTTGAAAGATTGCAAGCTTGTGATAGATTATCATCCGGGTAAGGCAAAAGTTGTTGCTGATGCACTAAGCCAGAAATCACTATTTACGTTGTGTGCTATGAATGCTCATTTGGACTTGTTTGATGATGGTTTAGTTTTGGCAGAATTGAAAGCGAAACCGTTGTTCTTACAACAAATTTGTGATGCTCTGAAAGTTGATAATGATTTGTTATCAAAGCGAGCTCAATGTGAATCAAATATGGAATCTAAGTTTTGAGTTGATACTAATGGTTGTTTGAGGTTCAGAAATTGAATATGCATTTCAAAAAATTCAGAGTTGATTCAGATGATTTTGAATGAAGCTCATAGCAGTCGGTTATCTGTTCATCCGGGTAGTACAAAAATGTATCATGATTTGAAACAACACTATTGGTGGTCTGGTATGAAACTAGACATATCTGACTTTGTTTTGAAATGTTTAGTCTATCAACAAGCAAAAGACAAGCATCAAGTACCTTTTAGGTTACTTCAGCCGATTATGATACCCGAGTGGAAATGGGACAGAGTCACGATGGATTTTGTATCAGGTTTACCTTTGACTTCGAGAAAGAAAGATAAAATTTAGGTCGTAGTTGATCGACTGACGAAATCTGCTCATTTTATTCTGGTACGATCTGATTACTCACTTGATAAGTTAGTTGAACTTTACATTTCTGATATTGTGAGATTACACGGAGTACCATTGTCTATTGTATCTGATAGAGATCCGAGATTCACATCGCAGTTATGGGATAAACTACAAGATGCTTTAGGTACAAAACTATACTTTAGCACTGCTTTCTATCCACAAACAGGTGGTTAGTCTGAACGGATTATTTAGATTCTCGAGGATATGTTGAGATGTTGCATTCTTGAGTTTAGTGGTACGTGGGAACAATATTTGCCATTGATTGAATTTGCGTATAATAATAGTTTTCAGCTGAGAATGAAAATAGCACCCTATGAAGCTTTGTACGGATGTAAATGTCGGACACCTCTATATTGGACTAAACTCAGTGAAAGTAAGATACACAAGGTCGATTTGATAAAAGATACAGAATAGAAAGTGAAACTGATCCATGATAATTTGAAAGCAGCGTTTGATTGTCAGAAGTCCTATGTAGGCTTAAAAAGAAAAGACATTGAATTTGAAATCGGTGATAAAGTATTTTTGAAAGTATCTTCGTGGAAGAAAGTACTCAGATTTGGACGTAAAGGCAAGTTGAGTCTGAGCTTCATCGGACTGTATGAGATCATCGAATGAATTGGACCATTTGCTTATAAGTTGTTGTTGCCATTGGAACTAGAAAAGATTCATAATGTATTTTACGTGTCAATGCTTAGACGATACCGATCTGATCCATCACATGTGATTACTCCGTCTGAGATTGAAATCCGATCTGATATGACTTATGAAGAGGAATCAATACATATCTTAGCGTGTGAAGTGAAAGAATTGCGAAATAAGAAAATCTCATTAGTGAAAGTGTTATGGCATCGACACGGGGTTGAAGAGGATACGTGGGAGCCTGAAGATACAATGAGACAACAATATCTGAACCTATTCAACAGTAAGATTTTTGGGGACGAAAATCCCTAAGGGGGGAGAATTGTAACAGTCTGATTTAGGCCCTAGTCAGAACAGTAGTTCGGGACCACAAATCTGAGTCAAAAAAATATTTTAATATTATTTTCTGTGTTCATTATATGTGATTTAGCCAGTGTGAAAGTTTCGTATGAAAATTTTGCTGTTTGTGTTCTTAATTTGATAAAAGGACTAAATCGCATAAAATGCACAAGTAGCATTCTATTTGAATAATGGTCGAATTGATGTGTCTTTATAAAGATGATGTCCTTATAATGTTATTATGTCAATTTTTATGTTATTGGACATTTATGTCCATATTATACATGATTTTCATTTGGTTTAATAAAGGTTAAAATTGTAAAATGTTTAATAAGCTAATTAAAACATAAAATAAAGCAATTGTTTCAATATTTTGGTATCATCTTCCACAGAAAAATAAGAAAAGAAAGATAGGTTTTAAGCTTTGAACATTTGTCCATGATTTTAGCTTGATTCAATGTATGTTTTGCTTTGATTTTTGATAATTTATGCATTTTCATAATCGTTGATTCGAGTACCTTGAAACCCATGCTTTAATTTTGTGAATTGATGAATATTTTGAAATGTGCCATTGAAGAACACATGAGTTTTGTGATGTTTGATTGTGAATAATGAAACATATATGTTTGATTAACAAGTTTTTCTTTGAATTTTTAGTGATTTTGAGTAATTTAGACTTAATTGAGAAAATAATATTTTGAAGGACTAAATTGTGAAGTAAATGAAATGTATGGACTTGTATGGACTACATAAGAATTCGGCTAAGCATGGGTGTATTGAGATTTTGTGTATTTTGTGATTTTGTGAAATAGGGACTAAAATGTCAAAATATGAAAATATGAGGGCTAATTTGTAAAATGCCCTAAATATGTTTTTTTGGATTTAATTGAATGAATTAGTGAATAAATGAGTTAAATTTGAATAAGTATAGATCAAGAACCGAAGAAAACGGACTTAGATTGCGAGAAATCAAAAATAATTGAGTAGCCGAGTTCGTTTTCGTATATCCGAATCCGAGGTAATTCGATATACATAAATGTAATTATATTTATATATGTGAGCTCATATGAAAATTATGATGATGAATGTATATGAAATGATGAGTACCTGAAATTCGAGATAGTATCGACTTGTTGTCAACATCCGAAAAAGTCCTATTTGAATCTAGTAAAAAGTAGAATTGCGTATGTCATGACATAAGTTTCTGATATCTGATATCATGTAAGACCATGTCTGGGACGTTGGCATTGATTCCAGACTTCGTGTAAGACCACATCCGGGACGTTGACATCGATTTGAGATTTACGTGTAAGACCATGTCTAGGACATTGACATCGTATTTGATTCGTGTAAGACCTTATCTAAGACAGTGGAATCAATATTTGAGTACATGTAAGACCTCGTCTGGACGTTGGCATTGTACGATTATTACAAGCACTCTGAGTATCCTGTTAGATTTCGAACGTTTCAGAGGGCAAGTCCTAGAAACAGATGTTTATGTGTTATGTGTAAACGAATCAGGTACGTATGATAAGTACACTATGTAAGTGTATGGAAGGTAAGTGTATATATGAACTTACCAAGAGGAATATGTGTATATATTTGATGAGTTATAACGTGATAAATGCTTGAAGATAATATGAGCAAATGGGTTATATTTGAGCTATGAAATGTGGAAAGTAATGGCTAGACAAATGAGCCAAAGAACATGTTATGAAATTGCAAATGAGATCCATTAATGACATTGTAACAATGTGTTCATATGCATTTTATGTTGAGTTTATTTGTATATGGCTTGCTAAGCTTTTGGAAAGCTTACTTTGTGTGTGTTTACTCTATTTTACAGATCGTCAAAGCTACAATAGGCTCAGAAATCATCGAGGATCATCACCACACTATCAATCTCTATTTTGGTACTTTTGAATATGTATATAGCTAGATATGGCATGTATAGACTAGTTATTTTGAGGTATGTTTGATATAAGTATATGGCCATGTAATATGGCTAGATATATGATTGAGTTATGAATGGTTATTTATATCCTATAATGCTAGTTTTGATATAGCTTGATAGTAAATGAAATAGTCATATGAATGGTAAGTTTATTGATGAATAACTAGCACATTATTGATGGTAAGTTTGTGATGGATTTGTCTTGAAGTGCTTGTGGTTATGTTGAGTTAAATAGCTATTAATTTGGTAGGATTGTTAGTTTCATAATTGAGTAGATATGGTGTACAATTTGATGTGTTTTGGTTGCCAAATGTGTATAGGATGATGCTTGAATGTTCATGGAAGAATGACCCAAGTGTGGGTGACATTTTGGCCTTGCAAATGGCCTATATTTGCCCACACGGTTGAGCTCATGGGCATGTGGCTCGACCATGTCCCTCATGGTTTTTTCAAAACAAGTCAGGCTCAACTACGGGCTGGACACACGGGCGTGTGACTGGCCATGTGGTGCAAGTCAGTGTTGACCACGGGTGAGACACACGGGCGTGTCTCAGACTATGGGGACAAGTCAGTATGTATGCCCTATTTTGACACGGCTTAGACACACGGGCTTGTTTGAGGCCGTGGGAGGCACACGGCCTGTCCACACGAGCGTGTGACCTCTGTAACTTAGAAAAATTTTTAAATTTCTGATAACTATCGTATGTGTCCGGTTTAGTCTCGGCCATATTCTAAAGCAAGTTTAATGTCCCGTTGACCTATTCTAGGACACTTTGATGTGATTTTTCAGATTAAATTATGAATTGTCCATAAAATTTTTTGATTATCCGGTAATGCCTTTTAAGCCCTATACCAGTGACGGTTTAGGGTTAAGGGGTGTTACATGATGTGATAGTAAATTGTGGAAAGAAATACATTGAATTGAGATGTGAAAATAGGGACGCTCTTCGTGTTGAATCATATGAACAGGACAGGTCGCTGGTAGTAATTTCTCATATGGCTACCCTGAAATATGTAAGAAGAGGATATGAAGCATATCTTGCTTTTGTTATGAATGCTAAAGAGACTGAGTTAAGAATTGAATCAGTGACGATAGTATGTGAGTACACAGATGTGTTTCCAGAAGAATTACCAGGGTTGCCTCCGGTTAGAGAGGTTGAATTTAGCATTGAGTTAGCTCTTGGTACCGCACCGATATCGATTGCTCCATATAGAATATCTCCAATTGAGTTGAAATAATTGAAGACACAGTTGCAAGAGTTGACGGACAAAGGTTTCGCAAGACCGAGTTATTCTCCATAGGGTGCTCCAGTGCTATTTATGAAAAAGAAAGATGGTTCTATGAGATTATGTATATATTATCGGCAACTTAATAAGGTAACAGTGAAGAACAAGTACCCATTGCCAAGAATTGATGATTTGTTTGATCAATTGAAGGGAGGCACTGTGTTCTCCAAGATAGATTTGAGGTCGGGGTATTACCAGTTGAGGGTGAAAGACTCAGATGTGCCTAAAACTGCATTTCGAACAAGGCATGGGCACTATGAATTTTTAGTCATGCCTTTTAGTTTAACAAATGCCCCTACTATGTTTATGGATTTAATGAACCACATATTTCGGCCATACTTGGATAAATTTGTCGTGGTTTTTATTGATGATATACTGATATATTCCCGTGATGAGAATGAGAATGTTGAACACTTAAGGACAATTTTACAGATTTTACGAGATAATTAGTTGTATGCCAAGTTTAGCGGAAGTCAATTTTGGCTTAAAGAAGTTGGATTCTTAGGGCATATTATCTCGGGAGATGGAATTCGAGTTGGCCCGAGCAAGATTTCTGAAACACCCCACACCCGGCCTACGAGCCTGAACCGGATCTGGTATGTTCCTTAAGTAAATCGGTTTTCAAGTTCTTGTTACTTAGAGAAAATTTATAAAATTTTTTTTGAAAAATGTTGTTGTGGATTGGGCTCAGATTGGGAACCCATTTAATCTATTTGAAAATCCAATTTTTATTAAGGTGACAAAATAATTTTAAGGTTTATGAAAAATATATATCACTTTAACTTTAGTCATAAATAGTTCGTAACATAATAGTTTAAAGTAAAGCAAAATAAGAAAAATCCACTGGGCCTTATGGCCTTATTACATCAAGTAAAACCCAAAAATAAAATTAAAGGTACTAAAAAAAAAATAAAGTCCAAATTAAATAAAATCTTCAAATGAAGCATGGCCACCACAAGGTCTACCGTCCCGGTCCATCACTGTTCATCACCTGAAAATAGTTCCCACAGCGGGGTGAGTCAACAGACTCAATGTGCACACAGTACTAACATTCAACAAATCAGGCATACATGTTCATATCAAATTCATATTCATATAAAAATAAATGATGATGCAACCCAAACCCAAGCCTATTTGTCCATCCGCTACACACCACCCGTACCTGCCAGTCACACCGTGGGGACTTCTAAGTCAACCCTCCATCCGCTACACACCATCGAAGGCAGTCACTGCAGTCGACGTGCTCATCACCCATATAATTTGTGTCATTAGACACCATATTCAAATAATGTAACCGAAGTTACCAAATTCAGATAATGTAACCGGAGTTACCATATTCAAATTTTGTGACCGTAGTCACCATATTCCGTTGGTGAGACCGAAGTCAACACCTTCTTCCCCTTTCACATAGATCCCGAATGCCCCATAAATTTTATATCATGCATAACATACTTAATTCTCATTCATGTTACTATTCATATGTTCAAAATATATCATATTCGTAATCCTATCAGAAGTAGGAAACGTACTTGGGTACTCTTACCACATCTGTGGTACTTAGCCACATTCACATTTTTATGCATATTCTTATATTAAAATAATTGCCATATGATATATCGAAAGTTAGTGTGCGTACACACCTGATTTGCTTAATAGATTCCTTGAAATCCCGAAGAACGATCTACCGATCTAGATCTTTAACTCCTATATTCGGCCAACCATTAAAACATATTAACAAACCTATTTGGCTTAAAAACAAAATCCTAGTGGGATTTGTATTACTTACCTTGTTGCCGAATTGAAAGATTATAAATCAAATGCCGAAAATTGATAATACTCCTTCCTTAAATCGGCTAGCCACTAAATCAGGTAATTATATCAGTTTCTAACTTTTGAGTAAATGGAAAATAATACCAATATAACCCTAGGCCGATTGGATCTATGTACTTACCTTATAGTTTCCAAATCCCGAAAGTTTCCCTTGTCTTGAATATCTGTCGAAATCCCTATAACTTCATGTCAAATTTATTTTAATATTGAGACATAATCAAAACCTTGACCGAATATTTATATTCCTTACCTTAGATCCTTAACCCTTATATTCGGTAATTGTAGAAACCTGAGAGATCCTTGTAGATTCGGCCATGAACAAGAATAGGGATTAGGCCATTCACTTTCGGTAAATAGAAAAGAAAGGAAATTGAATAGCTTAACCTTACCATGATGCCTTTAATCGATTACTTCCTTGCCTAGAGTCACAGAGATTCGGCTATGGAGATTTAACAGGGATTAAAGAGTGTTTTGGCTTAACAATGACAAAGGAGAGGAGAAAAAAAGATGGAGTTTTGCTTAGGAAAAATTTCGGCAGAGAGAAATAGGGGCTAGGGAATTTTCGGCACACTTAGGAAAAAGATGAGAGAATAGTCTAACTCTCCTCCTTTAGCCGAAACTACTAGGCCAAGAGTCCTTGACTTGTCCACCACTCTTCCTTGTGATAATATTATCTCTTTTATTTAAAATAAAAAGTGTTTAATCTATCATTTATCTCCTCAATAATCTTATTAAAGGAAAATCCTTTATTTATCACTTATTATTCACATATTTATGGAATTAAAACACCTCTATTTCTAGAAGCTTGTGCCGTCCACCCTCTTGCTTATGGAAGTAAAAATAAAACCTTCATTATTTATTTTCCAAGTGACTCGAACCCAGGCCCATTTCTCCTACATGTGGCGCCATTTCCATAAGCCCTAAGTGGCATCTTCAGGCCACTTTTCCAAGCCTGTTTGTGTGTCAAAATTCTCCAACTTTTTCTTTTAAGGCCATATTGCCCTTATTTCCTATTTTAAACTTTAAAATTTGACATTTCTGCATTATTTCTAAGTTTTTTAAAATTTTCGATCGGCTCTGTAACTTGCCATTTTTCTTACATTTTCAAGTTTCCAAAATGTTCAGGTTTCCATTTTTGGTTCATTTCCAAATATGTTCAGGTTTCCAAAAATGTTCAAGTTTCCAAAATGTTCAAGTTTCCAAAAATGTTTACTTTCCATTTCCATTTCCATTTCTAGGTTTCCAAAAGTATCAAAAATTTATTCATAGTACCTGAGACTTGACATTTCGTACAATTAAACTGTAAATGCATAGACCCTTTTCAGGATGTTACAGTTCGGCCATTGTTGATTGGAAACTAACGAGGAATGTATCCAAGATTAGAAGTTTTCTGGGTCTAGCTTGCTATTACAGATGGTTTGTCAAGGGATTCTCCATGATAGCTACACCTATGACGAAGTTATTACAGAAAGATGTAAAGTTTGAATTGACAGAAAACTGCCAACAAAGTTTCGAGAAATTAAAAGTATTGTTGACTAAAGCTCCAGTTCTAGTGCAACCTGAACCAAGAAACAAATTTGTGATTTATAGTGATGCATCTTTGAATGGATTGGGCTTTGTGCTTATGCAAGAGGGCAAGGTGATAGCATATGCCTCTAGACAGTTAAAGTCGCATGAAAAGAATTACCTGACACATGACTTAGAGTTGGCTGCCATTGTGTTTGCATTGAAGATATGGAGACACCATTTGTATGGTGAAAAATGTCGGATCTTCACCGATCATAAAAGCCTAAACTACTTGATGACTCAAAAGGAGTTGAACTTAAGGCAACGAAGATGGTTAGAGTTGATAAAGGATCACCCCGGAGAGGCGAATGTAGTCACCGATGTTTTGAGTAGAAAATCTTTATTTGCATTGAGGGCTATGAATACACGGGTGACTTTTTCAGACGATGGTTCCATTCTACCTGAGTTGAGAGCTAGACCAATGTTTCTCTAAGAGATCTGTGAAGCTCAGAAAAGTGATAGTGACTTACAAGCCAAAAGAGTTCAGTGTGAATCGAGTATTGAGTCCGACTTTTGGATTAATTCTAATGGATGCTTGATGTTCAAAGACAGAGTCTGTGTACTGAGGAATGATGAGCTTATTCGAAAAGTTTTGCATGAGGCACATAGTGGATGTCTATCTGTACATCCAGGCAACACGAAAATGTATAATGATTTGAAGAAATGGTATTGGTGGCCGAGTACGAAGAAAGAGATTTCTGAGTTTGTGTCAAGATGCTTGATTTGTCAGCAAGTAAAGGCCAAACACCAAGTACCTTAGGGTTTGCTTCAACCTATTATGGTTCCCGAGTGGATATAGGATCGTATTACCATGGACTTTGTAATGGGTTTGCCGTTGACACAGAGCAAGAAAGATGTCATATGAGTTCTGGTAGATAGAATTATGAAGTCGGCCTATTTCATACCTGTATGCATTGATTATTCACTTGATAAGTTGGCAAACTTGTATATTTCAGAGATTGTGAGGTTACCTGGAGTGCCTTTATTAATTATATCAGATAGAGATCCAAGATTCACGTCTCGTTTTTGAAAGAATTTGCAAGAAGCTTTGGGCACAAAGTTGAGTTTCAGTATAACTTTCCACCCACAAACCGACGGATAGTCAGAGAGATTAATATAGGTACTTGAGGATATGCCCTGGTGTTGTGTTCTTGAATTTCAAGGCAGCTAGAAAAGTACCTACCATTGGTAGAGTTTGCTTATAATAACAGTTTTCAATCGACCTTGAAAATGGCGCCTTATGAGGTGTTGTATAGGCAAAAATGTCGAACGCCTTTATATTGGACTGAACTCAAGGAAAATCTAATTCACGGGCTCTATTTGGTTAAAGAAATCGAAGAGAAAGTAAGGCTGATTCGAAATTGTTTAAAAGCTACTTCTGACAGACAAAAATCCTACTCGGATTTGAAACGAAAAGAGATTGAGTTTCAAGTTGGTGATAAGGTATTCTTCAAAGTGTCACCATGGAAGAAAGTTCTCAGGTTTGGCCGAAAAGGCAAATTGAGTCCGCATTTTTTCGGACCATATGAGATTACCAAGAGCACAGGGCCGGTAGCTTATCGATTGGATTTGCCATCTAAATTGGAAAAGATTCATGATATATTCCACGTGTCTAAGTTGCGACGCTACCGATCAGAACCTTCACTTGTGATTATACTGACAGAGGTTGAAATTCAACTCGACATGACTTATGGCGAAGAACCGATTAAGATTCTAGCACGAGAAGTCAAACAACTAAGAAACAAAAGTATAGCCCTTGTGAAAGTGTTATGGAAAAGACATGGGGTAGAATAGGCTACATGGGAGCCCGAGGAGGCTATGAGAAACCAGTACCCAAACCTTTTTGCTGGTAAGATTTTCGGGGACAAAAATCCCTAAGGGGGAGAATTGTACCAGCTCGATTTAGGGCCTACTTGGAATAGTGGTTCCAAGACCACAAATTTGAAGTAGAAATATGTGTTTTATGATTCTATGAGGCTATTTATGTGTTTGTATGATTGTGTGAAAATTTCATGAGGAAATTTTATTTATTAATGATCAATTTGTCCATTAGGACTAAATTGCAAAGATTAGAAAATATGAGACTCTAGAAGATTTAAGTATGAAATAGAATTATAAAAATTACTAGAGGTCCTTATTTAGCAATTAGACCATTATATGTTAAGATGGACAAAAATGGTCATGGGAAGGAAAAATCTCAAGAAAGGGCCTTAAGGGCATTTTAGTCATTTGGTTAATTAATGAATTAAAAAGGGAAAAATAAGTCAAAATCTTGTCCATCTTCTCCCTCTAAGTGTTGCAATTTTCAAGGAGACATAGCTAGGGTTTCTTCAACTTCCAAGCTTGATAGTAAGTGCATCCTAGCCCCATTTTTAATGTTCTTCGTATTTTTGAGATCATCGTAGCTCGATTTAGCTATTTCTAACTATATTTTGAGCTAGGGTTTATGTTCAAAAATCTATCCATATATGACATGCATGTATTTTGATGTTTTATGGAAGAATATGAAAGTTTTATGTATGATAAACATCTTTTTCTAAGTGATTTTCATGAAAAATGCATAAAAGGACCAAATTGTAAAAGTTGTAAAAATGGTCATACATGAGTGAAATAGTAGAAATTAAAGGCTGTTGTAGTTAAGAAAATGATTAGGCTAGGCTTGAAGTATAAGAAAGTTGAATGAAAATCATTTTACGAGCCTAGGGGCAAATATGTAATTATGTGAAAGTTTAGGGGTAAAATTATAATTTTTTGAAGTGTGATTCACGAGTCAATTTAGTCAATGTGAGTATTAAACAAGTGAAATTTTTATTATAGATCAAGAAACACGAAGCCCGGACAGAAACCGAGGCAAGAACAAAGTGTTGGACTAAATCGAACATCTACACACATTTTGAATACCAATGTAAGTTTGTGTGAAATTAAGGCTACATATGTTATTATTTTTAAATTACTTATTATTATGAGAAATGTATATTATTTCCACAAAGCTGATTAATTGTGCCTCGATGAGAAAATGATGAGAATATGTTAAGTTGAAGTCCTGGTTGGAGGGTCGGAATAACGAGGATACCTATGTCACAACATGAGATAAGGAATGTCCCATATAAGACCATGTCTGGGACATAGCATCGGCACCGAATGTAGGTCCTGTATAAGACCATGCCTAGGACATGGAATTGGCACCGAATAAGGAAGGTCCGGTATAAGACCATGTATGGGACACACGGTCAACCCCTATGGGTGTGTTGATAGGTCGTGTGTCCCCTGCATCAATTTGCAAGAATTTGATTCATCGCACAGGCGTGTGCATAGCCCGTGTGTGCCCTTAAGAGGTTGCTGCATCATAAACAGAATATTCAGGCTTTTATACATGGGTAAGGACACAAGCGTGTTTAGGCCGTGTGATAGACACAGGCCATTGACATGGGCGTGTGTGACCACACACGGCCCACCCAGGCGTGTGGCCCCTGTTTAGGTAAAAATTTTCTAAGTGCGTAAGAGTTTTCGATTTATTCTCGAACCCTTTCGTATGTATGTTTAGGGCCTTGTGGGCCCAAATTAAGGATGTTGTGAATATGACCAAAAAGTTTAAGTTTGAAATGAAGTTTTATAGCCCGATAATGTATGTTTAAGCAAGTTAAGTCCGCTAATGCCTCGTATCCTATCCCGACATCGGACAGGGGTAAGGGGTGTTACATAACCAAATTCACCAAATTAAGTCAAATCTCATGGATATATTTACAAACCAAAACATATACATTTACAATGCCAACTTATTTGGCCAACATCATTACCAAAACATAATCAACATGACTCAAATACCTCTATGTGCCATATACTTAACACATAATTTCAAAAGTACAAAAGAGTCTGTAGATAGTGTGGTGAAGTCTCCAACGACCCCCGAATCTGAGCTAGCTTTGAAATCACTATAAAACATGGAAAAGTAATAAAGTAAGCTATAGAGCTTAGTAAGCTCGTATGTTAACAATGAGCAACTATCATCATTCATTAATCATTCATATAATGGAAAACAATGTGCAACAATTCTATTGAATATCAAATGATCATTCATATAACTTACCAAAGAACTCATCAATTTCATAGTTTTCAAAACTCAATTCATTTCCATATGTACCTGTACCACCTTGTACCAATCTCATACTCAAATACATCCTTCATTTACCCGTTGAACCATTCGGAATAGAAGTCGGATACTCAAGGTCTCACTCGATAAGTACTTATACCATGGCCCGAAACCAAATAAAGGTAATTTATCCAAAATTTTGATATCATGGCCCGAAGCCAAATCAGCTGATATGCATGACCTGAAGCCAAATCAGTTTATCTCGCACACATAGTGCTAAATCATGGCCCGAAGCCAACTCAAGTATACCTAATAACATGTCACTAGCATCCTAAACTATTTCTATGGTTCAACCGAGTTTCCAACTGTCGAATCTTCATCGAATCATTTCCAAACTCGTACGTAATCACATAAACACAATTCATACTATATAAAAGCATATAAAATATATTTGAAATAAATTTAGAACATACAAACTTACCTCGGATGTTAAAACGGCGAATTGAGTCGATTAGTCGATAAATCCAAGTCCGTATTTCACTTTTCTTGATCTAAATATATTCAAAATTAACTTATTTAATCATATATTCATTCAATTTATTCCAAAACACTCTTTAAGGCACATTTACACTTTTACCCCTAAACTTTCACATTTTTACAATTCAATCCTTATTTCATAAAATTACAAATTCATGCAATTTAGTCACCACCCATGCTAGCCAAATTTCTATAGTACTCATATCAGCCCATATTTCTCATTTATTTCACATTCTAACCCCTAAATTTGTACATTTCACAATTTAACCCCTATTTTGTATTTTCACTCAAAATCACTTAACAAAACTTGTGTATCTAACAACAAGATTTCATATTTCATCATCAAACATCAAAGAACACATATATTCATCAATGACAGCTTTCAAAATCTTTAACAGTTTTGCAAATTAGTCTTAGGCTAGCTAGTACTAGTTGCAACGATCACGGAAACATAGAAATCATTAAAAATCGAGTCAAAATCACTTACCAATTCAATCATGCAATTTTTGAACCCTAAATAGCATCCATGAATGTTTTTCTTCTTGTTAAAATCGGCTAGAAGAGATGAATGAAGAAGAAATTGTTTTATTTTATTTTAATTATCATTTACCATATTAATCTTTAATAATAATCACTTAAAACACTTATTATAAGCCCATATTTTTATACCCACTATTATAATGGTATAATTACAACATAAGGACCTTCATTTTAATAAACCATAGCTATTAGACACCTTTAGCTAATAGAACATCACTTTTGCATTTTACACGATTTAGTTCTTTTTACCGAATTAAGCATTCAAACAATAAAATTTCTTAACAAAATTTTCACACAAACATATTATCATGTTGTAGACATTAAAATAATAATAAAATAAATATTTTGACTTCATATTTGTGGTCCTAAAACCACTGTTCTGATTTGACTAAAAACGGGTTGTTATAAGATATGCTGCCACTACTTCTTCCTTTCACAAAATCCCACCCCATGCACGTGATATAGCGATTTTCACTTATAACAGATATAATCACTTATACACTTATGCATGTAAACATGCCCTTATAATCGCTTATAACATATTTAGCATGTTTTTCATAATATAATATAGATCTTGATTTTTCATACATATATACACAAAAATTGCACATTTTTAAATCATCACAAATGACACATGAGCCATACATCACATATCATGAGCATGAGATCTATACAAATATCATAACCACAATCATATAAGCATATCACTTGTCATGTAGATCATAGTTCCATTTGGTTAGAACCCTTACTTGGTATCTATCTTAATAAGTTATTAATATTTATTATATTCATATATTTTAATATAATTAAAAATTATTAATGTAATAAAATAACTATATCACACAAACAAATGGTAACGATCCCACACCTTATATTGTATATTTGATTTGCCACAATCCTTAATAACGATCTCACTTTGATCTAACTCAAAAGATGAATCCCACAGTTTTGGAATCTCGAAAAGATGATTTCCAATGCGAAACTAGGGGTCTCCCCTATGATTATCGTTTCGTCCTTCAAGATGATAAGGAGTAGTATTAGTACCATAATACATCAATATGTAATAAAAAATATAACTATGACTCATGGAACTATACCATTCAGCCATCTTAAGGAAACAACAGGAGAACAGATTTTACGACCTAAAATGATCTTTTGTAATAGCCCGATTTAGAGCCTAGTCAGAATAATGGTGTGAGACCACAAATCTGAAGTTGAAATATGTGTTTTATGATTTTTATGAGGCTTATGATGTGTTTGCATGATTGTGTGAAAATATCATTAAAAATTTTATTAATTAGTGATTAAATTGTCCATTAGGAGTAAATTGCAAAGATTAGAAAATATGAGATTCTAGAAGATTTAAGTATGAAATAGCATCATAAAAATTATTAGAAGTCCTTATTTAAAAATTAGACCATTATATGTTAAGATGGACAAAAAAAACATGGGAAGGAAAAATCTCAAGGACGGGCCTTAAGGGAATTTTTGTCATTTGGTTAATTAATGAATTAAAAAGGGAAAAAGAAGTCAAAATTGTGTTCATCTTCTTCTCCCATGGCCAAAAATCACTAAGGAGCCATAACTAGGGTTTCTTCAACTTCCAAGCTTGATAGTAAGTGCATCCTAACCCAGTTTTTAATGTTCTTCGTATTTTTGAGATTCTCGTAGCTTGATTTAGCTATTTCTATCTATATTTTGAGCTAGGGTTTATGTTCAAAAAATTACCCATGTATGACTTGCATGTATTTTGGTGTTTTATGGAAGAATATGAAAGTTTGATGTAGAAAAGCATCTTTTTCTAAGTGATTTTCATGAAAAATGCATAAAAGGATCAAATTGTAGGAGTTCTAAAAATGGTCATACATGAGTGAAATACTAGAAATTGAAGGCTGTTATAGTTAAAAGAATGATTCGACTAGGCTTAAAATATATTAAACGAAAATCATTTTACAAGCCTAGGTGCAAAAGTGTAATTATGTGAAAGTTTAGGGGTAAAATCGTAATTTTTGCCAGAGTATGATTCATAAGTTGATTTAGTCAATGTGAGTATTAAACAAGTGAAATTGTTATTATAGATCAAGAAACACGAAGCCCGGATCGAAACCAAGGCAAGAACAAAGTGTTAGACTAGATCAAACATCTACACGCATATTGAGTACCGAGGTAAGTTTGTGTGAAATTAAGGTTACATATGTTATTTTGTTTAAATTATTTGTTATTTTGAGGAATTCATATCATTTAAATGAAATTGATTATTGATGTTTTGATGAGAAACTGATGAAAATATGCTAAGTCAAATCCTTGTTGAAATTTTGGAATAACGAGGATACCTATGTCACAACATGAGATAAGGAAGGTCCCGTATAAGACCATGTCCAGGACATGGCATTGACACTGAATGTAAGTCCTGTATAAGACCATGTCTGTGACATGGCATCGGCACCGAATGTAGATCTCGTATAAGACCATGTCTGGGACATGGCATCGACATCGAATAAGGAAGGTCCCGTGTAAAACCATGTATGGGATATGGCTTCAACACCAAAGGAAGATCTCATGTAAGACCATGTCTAGGACATGGCATCGACATCTATGTATGATCTCGTATAAGACCATGTCTGGGACATGGCATCGACATCGAGCTAAGAGATCCCGTGTAAGACCATATCTGAGATATGGCATTGGTATCGTGACACATGTATGATGAGATTGAGTATCCTCTGATATTTTGAGTAGTTCAACAGACAAAAGAGCTAAGTATGTAAAGATGACAATGAGCTAAATATTATATAAGGATGACAAAGAGTTCCATTTAAGTTAAGGATGTTAATGATTTAATTCTATGATCAAGGTAGCATAAGTGCTAAATTATGTGCTGAAGTGATACAGGTACCATGAGTAAAATTTGAGTTATGAAATCTGTAATGTGACATATGATGGGTGAGAATAAGTATGAATAAGTATGACAAAGTACTTGAGAACTTGTGTTTCTATTGCTTCATGATGAATGGATTTTACTATGAGTAATTATGTTGCTATATTAATTCATGCAAACTTACTAAGCTATATTCTTACCTCTCTCTTTTCTCTTTTCCTTGTAGTATCGCCAAGCTAGCTCGGGGATCGTAGAACGTCAGAGCTCGAATCATTCTTTTGGTATAGCAAAGTTGATTTATTTTGGGTATGGCATGCATAAGAACTTGGTCATTTTTGTCTTGCATATTTGAGAGCCAAAGTGTTGCCTACTAATGTTATACACTCATTTTGTATATGATCATAGGGAATTGGCCAATATTTTTCAAGTTTCATATTTTAATGATGATAAGTTTTATGAAGGGAAAGTTTATGCAAATGATGGGGTAAAATGTGAAGAGTTTGAATGATGATTAGTGGTTCTTTATAGGGTATTATTGTCCTATCATGTATTGCTTGTGTTGGTATATATGTATTTATGTTTCAGGGTAGAAATTGCTTGGTAAATAGCCTTCTAATTGTCCATATAGGTAGACACACGGGCGTGTGTCTAGGCCGTGTGTGACACACGGTCAACCCCAATGGGTGTGTTGATAGGCCGTGTGTCCCCTGCATCAAATTTACAAGAATTCGATAAGTCACACGGGCTAGCACACAGGCGTGTGCCTAGGCTGTGCACCCTTAGGAGTTTGCTGGCGTCATAAACAAAATGCTAAGGTTTTCATACGCAGGTGAGGACATGGGCATGTCTAGGACGTGTGATGGACACGGGCTAAAGACACTGGCATGTGTCCGATCATATGAAAACCCCTGTAGGTTCAAAATGGAAAATCAATTCCAAACTTGCTAGGAACATGGGCGTGTGTGACCACAAGGCCTACCCACACGGGCGTGTTCCATTTCACACAGGCATGTGGCCCCAATTTAAGCAAAAATTTTCTAAGTGTTACAAGTTTTCAATAGATTCTCGAACCCTTTTGTATGTATGTTTAGGGCCTCGTAGGCCCATAATAAGAATGTTATGAATATGAGTGAAAACTTTTAAGTTTGAAAAGAAATTTTATAGCCCGATAATGTATGTTTAAGTAAGTTAAGTTCGGTAATGCCTCGTATCCTGTCCCGACGTTGGACACGGGTAAAAGGTGTTACATTTAGTGTTATTAGAGCTACAGTTTAGTCGATTCTCAAACTAACATAGTGTATGCATGAGTCTAGATATACATGCCATACACATGAGTATTTACATTATGATAGTATGATGACTCTTGAAGATTATAATTTTGTCTTCATATAGTAAATGGATCCCAATAGAGCTATGGCAGATGATGTTAAAAGTAATGTGTTGGCTCCCACTGAAGGGACAGTGCCAAATGAAAATGAGAATAGACCTACAACCGTGAGTCAGAGAGGATGAGAAGAGGCTAGGGAAGCCTTTCTCCGCATGATGAACACATGGTATACGGAGTTCGTTGGTACAAACCCGAATGCACAACCCCCTCCACCCCCACCTATTCCTCAACCTACCCCTGTAGCTTCCCAAGTGATAGAAGTGGTAAGAAGAGAAAAGCCTCTGGTTGATAGGATCCGAAAATAAGGGGCCGAGGAATTTCGAGCTAGTAAAGATGATGATCAAGAAAGAGTAGAATTTTGGCTTGAAAATACTATCAGGGTATTTGCTAAGTTATCTTGCACACCTGAAGAGTGCATGAAATGTGTAGTTTCTCTCTTGAGGGATTTAGCTTATTAGTGGTGGAATACCCTTGTGCTGGTTGTACCAAGGGAAAGGATCACATGGGAGTTTTTCCAAGAAGAATTTCGAAAAAAGTATATTAGTCAAAGATTCATCGACCAGAAAAGAAAAGAATTCCTTGAACTAAAACAAGGTAAGATGAAAGTAACTGAATATGAATGAGGATTTGTAAGGCTCAGCAAATATGCTCGAGAGTGTGTATCCACTAAAGCTATTATGCATAAACGATTTGAGGACGAACTAAATGAAGATATTAGATTTTTTTGTTAGAATCCTCGAGTTGAAGAAATTTGTTGTGCTTGTAGATCGGGCTTGTAAAGCCGAGGAATTGGTGAAAGAGAAAAGAAAAGCTAAGATGGAGTCTCGTGACTCAAGAAAGAGACAAATCAAGCCGTTTCAATTTTCATCGAAGAAGTCAAGAGACATCCCTACCCAATCAGCTACTTCAACCGGGTTTTCAAACAAAAGTAAGAGTAAACAATACTAAGGGATTAAAGCTCAGACTACCTCAATTGTTAGTGTTGGGAACACGCAACCAAATAGACCGGAATGCCCATAGTGTGGCAGACGTCATCCCGATGAGTGCCGAGCACATGAGGGGGACTGTTTCAAGTGTGGTTCCCCAGATCATTTTATTAGAGAATGCCCTGAGATGATTGAAAAAGAGAAAATTCAAAGTGCAAGAGCGGGAAGCACTACTAGAGGGAGACAATAGAGAAACTCGGGAAATGGGACTAGTAGTAAGAATACTCCCAGAGAGCAAGCTGTAAGATCTGAGGGTAGAGCGCCTGGAAGGACTTAGCCATTTGCGCTCACGAAGAGGCATTATCCCCTGATGTAATTATGGGTACATTTTCTCTCTATGACACTAATATTGTTGCTTTAATTGATCTGGGGTCTACCAATTCATACATTTGCATGAAATTAGTATCTAGTATGAGCATGCCTGTTGAGTCTATAGAGTTCGTGATTAAAGTGCCCAATCTCTTAGGCAAATGTATTAGTTGATAAGGTATGCAAAGATTGCCCATTAATGATTAGAGGTCATTATTTTAAGGCAAGTCTCATGCTATTGCCATTTGATGAATTCGATATAATTCTTGGTATGGATTGGTTAACCACTCATGATGTGACAGCAAATTGTGGAAAAAAATACATTGAATTGATATGTGAAAATGGGGACACTCTTTGTGTTGAATCAGATGAACAAGACTGATCGACTGTAGTGATCTCTCACATGTCTGCTTAGAGGTATATAAGAAAGGGGTATGAGGCATATCTTACTTTTGTGATGAATGCCAAAGAAATCGAGTTAAGAATTGAATCAGTACCTATAGTATGTGAATATCCAGATGTTTTCCCTGAAGAATTTCCAGGGTTGTCTCCGGTTAGATAGGTTGAATTTGGTATCTAGTTAGCTCCTGGTACCGCACAGATATAGATTGCTTCATACCTCCAACTAAGTTGAAGGAATAGAAGGTACAGTTGCAAGAGTTGACAGACAAAGGTTTTGCAAGACCGAGTTATTCTCCATGGGGTTGCTCCAGTGCTATTTGTGAAAAAGAAAGATGGTTCCATGAGACTATGCATAGATTATTGGCAACTTAATAAGGTAACCGTGAAGAACAAGTATCTATTGCCAAGGATTGATGATATGTTCGACCAATTGAAAGGAGCCACTGTGTTTTTCAAGATAAAGTTGAGGTCGGGATACTACCAATTGAGAGTAAATGACTCAGATGTACCGAAGACTGCATTTCAAACAAGGTATGGGCACTATGAATTTTTAGTCATGCCTTTTGGCTTAACAAATGCTCCTGTGGTGTTTATGGATTTAACGAACAATATATTTCGGCCATACTTGGATAAGTTTGTTGTTTTTTTATTGATGATATACTAATTTATTTTCATGATAAGAACGAACATACCAAGCACTTGAAGACGGTTTTACAGATTTTGCGAGATAATCAGTTGTATGCCAGGTTTAGCAAAAGTGAGTTTTGGCTCAAAGAGGTTGGATTTTTGGGGCACATCGTCTTGGGAGATGGAATCTGAGTTGGCCCAAGTAAAATTTCAGCTATTGTTGATTGGAAACTATCGAAGAATACATTAGAGGTTAGAAGTTTTATGGGCCTAACTGGCTATTACATACGATTCGTCAAGGGATTTTCTATGATAACTACACCGATGATGAGGTTGTTACAAAAAATGTAAAGTTTGAGTGGACAGAAAAGTGCCAACAGAGTTTCGAGAAACTAAAAGCATTGTTGACAGAAGTTCCAATTCTAGTGCAACCTAAGCTGGGAAAAGAATTTGTGATCTATAGCGATGCATCTTTGCATGGTTTGGGTTGTGTGCTTATGCAAGAAGGCAAGGTGATAGCATATGACTCTAGACAGTTAAAGTCACATGAGAAGAATTACCCTACACATGATTTAGAGTTAGCTGCCATTGTGTTTGCATTAAAGATATGGAGACATCATTTGTATAATGAGAAATGTCAGATATTCACTGATCATAAGAGCCTAAAGTGCTTGAGGACTCAAAAGGAATTGAATTTGAGGCAACAAAGATGGTTAGAGCTGATAAAGGATTATGAGCTAGTCATTTATTACCACCTAGGAAAGGCAAATGTAGTCGTCGATGCTTTGAATAGGAAATCCTTGTTTGCATTGAGGGCTATGAATTCACGGGTGACTTTGTCAGATGATGGTTCCATTCTAGCTAAGTTGAGGGCTTGAACGATGTTCCTTCAAGAGATTTATGAGGCTCGGAAAGATGACAGTGACTTGCAAGCCAAAAGAGTTCAGTGCGAGTTGGGTGTTGAGTTTGACTTTTGGATTAATCCTGATGGATGTTTGATGTTCAGAGACAGAGTCTGTGTACCGAGAAATGATAAGCTCATTCGAAAAGTTTTGGAAGAGGCACATAGTGGATGCCTATCTGTACATCGGGGTAGCAACAAGATGTATAACGACTTGAAGAAATGGTATTAGTGGCCGAGTATGAAGAAAAGTATCTCAGAGTTTGTGTCGAAATGCTTAATTTGTCAGCAAGTGAAAGCTGAACACCAAGTACCTTCGGGTCCGTTTCAGCCTATCACGGTTCTCAAGTGGAAATTAGACCGTGTTACTATGGATTTTGTAACAGTTTGCCATTGACACAGAGTAAGAAAGATTCCGTTTGGGTTGTGATAGATAGACTTACGAAGTCAGCCCACTTCATACCGGTACATGTTGATTATTCGCTTGATAAGTTGGCAGCTTGTATGTTTATGATATTTTGAGGCTATATAGAGTGCCCTTATCGATTATATCGGATAGAGATTCAAGATTCACATCCCGATTTTGGAAAAACTTACAAGAAGCTTTGGGCACAAAGCTGAGTTTTAGTACATCTTTTCACCCACAAACTGACGGACAGTCGGAGAGATTAATACAGATACTTGAGGATATGCTCCGGTGTTGTATTCTTGAGTTTCAGGGCAACTGGGAATAGTACCTACCGTTAGTAGAGTTTGCATAAATAACAATTTTTAGTCGAGTTTAAAAATGGCGCCTTACAAGGCTTTGTATGAGCGTAAGTGCTGAACTCCTTTATATTGGATTGAACTCAAGGAAAATCTAATTCATGGGCTCTATTTGGTTAAAGAAATGAAGAGAAAGTAAGGTTGATTGGAGATTATTTAAAAGCTGCTTCTAATAGATAAAAATCCTACTCGGATTTGAAACGAAAAGAGATCGAGTTTCAAGTTGGTGATAAAGTATTCTTGAAAGTGTCACCATGGAAGAAAGTTCTCAAATTCGGCCAGAAAGGCAAATTGAGTCTGTGCTTTATCGGACCATATGAGATCACCGAAAGGATAGGGCCAGTAACCTATCGATTGGATTTGTCATCTGAGTTAGAAAAGATTCACGATGTGTTTCACGTTTTTATGTTGTAACGCTACCGATTAGACCCTTCGCATGTGATTACACCGAGATTAAATAGCCAGGGGAGAAGAAGATGAAAACAATTTTGACTTTTTTCCCTTTTTAATTCATGAATTAACCAAATGACAAAAATACCCTTAAGGCTCTTCCTTGAGATTTTCCTTACCATGTCCATTTTTGTCCATCTTAACATATAATAGTCTTGTTAAATAAGGACTTTTAATAATTTTTATGATGCTATTTCATACTTAAATCTTCTAGAATCTCATACTTTCTAATCTTTGCAATTTAGTCCTAATGGACAATTTAATCAGTAATTAATAATCTTTTCACTTTTCCTTGTAGTATCACCAAGCTAGCTCGGGGATCGTAGAACGTCGGAGCTCGAATCGTTCTTTTGGTATAGCAACGTTGATTTATTTTGGGTATGGCATGTATAGGAACTTGGTCATTTTGTACTATGTCATATTTGAGAGCCAAAGTGTTGGCTACTAATGTTATACACTCATTTTGTATATGGTCATAGGGAATTGGCCAATATTGGTCAAGTTTCATAGTTTAATGATGATAAGTTTTATAAAGGAAAAGTTTATGCAAATGATGGGGTAAAATGTGAAGTGTTTGAATGATGATTAGTGGTTCTTTATATGGTATTATTGTCTTATCATGTATTGCTTGTGTTGGTATGTGTGTGTTTATGTTTTAGGATGGCAATTGGCTTGGTAAATAGCCTTCTAATTATTCACACGGTCAACCCCCATGGGTGTGTTGATAGGTCGTGTGTCCCCAACATCAAATTTACGAGAATTCGATTCGTCATATGGGCCAGCACATGGGCGTGTGCCTAGGCAGTGTGCCCCTTAAGAGTTTGCTAACGTCATAAACAGAATGCTAAGGTTTTCACACACGGGTGAGGACACGGGCGTGTCTAGGACGTGTGATGGACACAGGCTAAAGAGACGGGCGTGTGTTTGACCGTGTGAAAACCCTTGTAGGTTCGAAATGAAAAATAAATTCCACACAGGCAAGAAACATGGGCGTGTTTGACCACACGGCCTGCCCACACGGGCGTGTTCCATTTCACACGGGTGTGTGGCCCCTGTTTAGGCAAAAAAATTCTAAGTGTGTAAAAGTTTCCGATGTATTCTCAAACCCTTCCGTACGTATGTTTAGGGCCTCGTAGGCCTCTAAAAAGGATGTTATGAATATGAGTGAAAACTTTTAAGTTTGAAAAAAAATTTTATAGCGTGATAATGTATGTTCAAGCAAGTTAAGTCTGGTAATGCCTCGTATCCTGTCCTGACATTGGACACGGGTAAGGGGTGTTACATCTTTACTTACACTTGATTAATTCAAATCGATCAATAAATCAAGAAGGAGCATTATTGGAAAATCGAGCGATCTAGAAAGGACAATAATAATGAAAGAAAGAGTTTGATTAAATTAAAAAGAGAAACGACACAAGAGAGGGAAAGGAAAAGAAAAAATAGATTTTTGGTCAATAAGGGCGGTGGCTCGACAACGGTCCGGTAGTGGAGGAGCTATGCCCGACAGTGGCTAAGCGACAGTCCAATGGTGGTGGAGTTATGTGGTTCGGCTAAGGAGAGGGGAAGAAAGGAGTAGGTGAAGAAAAATAGAATAAAAGTGGAGAAGGAGGTGGACTTGCAGTGGTGCACGGTGGCAAATGGGAGAAAGGAGATGAGAAGAGTGGAGGTGCAAAGGGCATGTGAGGTAGTGATCGATGGAAGGAGGTTTGGGTCATGGTGGAGGAAAAAAAAGATGATTAAAGGAGTAGTGGTGGTGCTTGGCCAAAATGGAGAGAAAAATGTGAGAAAAGAAATGAAAAATGGAAGAAAGTGAGAGAGATCGGGAGTATGGACGGCAATGGAAGTGTGGAATGATTGGTCAATCTTGTTGAGGTCCAATGTATCTTGCAAATAGGTAAGATGTGAGGTTATGGAAAGGGAGGGGGACATGGAGTAAAAAAGGGGATCATGCACCCTCAACTTATTTATGGTGAAAAAGGGGTGGACGGCAAGCACTTAAATCACCTGGAAAAAAAATTGTAAAAAAAAATAAATAAAAGAGTGTTAACATTAAGACTTAAAACCTTAGATCACTAAAATAGCTAAGGATTTAATAAACCACTAAACTACTCACTTCCATATTCTTAAATTTGTGCAAATAAAATAAAAATATGGGATGACATTTGTTAAGGGTTTGAAACAAATTTGCACCAAATAGAAATTAACGAGAGTGAAGGGATTCGAGCTCAGATCATCAAGAACAGCTCCACCACTACTCAATGACTATAATTGATATTTATTTATTATCAAATGAGCAAAATATTATCTAAATAAAAATTCAGTCGTGACCACTTTCAGTTCAATAATCCAATTTTTACTAACCCGATTTTTAGGATGTGATAAATTTCATTAAGTATCCAATTTGAATTTTTATTATTAGATAGCAAAGAATTCACCAAAGATCTCTTGAATTATTTTAAATAGCAAAAGAAATGAAAAAGAAAATATCCCTTATGAATTTTGCCTCAGTTTAGAGCCACAACGAGGTAGAAATTTGATTCTGTTAGGTTACGATCAACCAGCCACTTGCATTAGATAGTCCAAAATAAAACCAATAGCTATTAAAGTGGGGAAAACCAAAAGAAGGCAGAAAGGAATCTTAAGGGGTCCCTTTGCATATCTTATTTTTACGAAATGGCTAATTATAGACAATTAAAAGACGCCCAGTACATATATCATATCTCTAAAAAGACGAAAACAAAAGTTGTAGATAAAAAAGAAAAGATAAAAAAAATAATAATAATAAAGAATGAAGTGACAATGGCTCTATGAATCCGAAGGATTTTTCTGAATTTTGGGCCAGAAAAAACCGTTTGAATGATATTACATTTGGCTGACTTACAGGTTGGGACCCAAAATCATTAGTGTAAATTAAAATGTAAACAGTCAAACCTTCTGCGTATATCTTGAAATCTGTTGTGGGCTCAAACCCTTAGCGCATTGTTTCCGATTAAGATTTTGTTTTTTAATTCTAATGAGTTTATAGAATAACAACATCTTGGAATGCCTGAATAGGGGAATTGTAAAAACTGAAACGATTTTGTTTCCCGTCACCAATTATGACATATTGGTCATTTATGAGAAAAATGCTTCCACTTGAAATTTAGGTAATTCGAGACATTCTCATTCTATATACCGACTAAAACTCTCAATAAAACCAAAAGATAAAACTCCAACAAGTTGAGGGTCGGATCTCAACAAAATCAAACAGTAGTTTTGATATCCTATCGAAGTACAAAATTCGAAATCTTACGAGTTTCAATTTGTTTCTCTGCTACCAAATTTGTATGCGTCAGTAAGTAAGACAACCAACAGACGATGAAGCAAAAAACAGCAAGGATAGGGCTATGGGATAAAAGCAATATACGGAATAAATAAATTCATGACTGTCGTATTAAGCTGAAGAGAGTTGATACAAGGATTAGTATAGCTTTTAGTGGAATCTGACTCAAAAATATTTTGGCAGGTTTATCGCTTTAGTACATTAGAACAAAGTTTGTATTTAAAAAAAAAAAAATTAAAATCTTTGTCTGGGCAGAAGCTTGAAATGCCCACTCGAGTTGAGTACTGTTGATGAAATAACGTTAGGATTGAGAAATGTATCCTCCTACTAATTTCAACACTGGGAAAAGCTTAATGGCTCCTTCCTGGCTCTTGCAGAAATGGGTCCAACAGAGCATTTCAAGATATGATCGTGAAAGCCAACTGCCGAGGTGGCACTTTCTTTACAGCAGAAAGTGGGATTTTTCCTATTTGATAAGAAAGCTTGGTGAGCTTCACAAAAGTCAGTGGAGTAACCATATGGTTGTAATCCTACATAAAAAAAAAAAGATAAAGTGCCGACGGTGGTATAAACCCTCAGATTATTCTCAACTATAATTCACTGCAAAGAAAACCTTATCCTAAGAGCCTCCATTTGTATGTATTTGTTTTGTGTATATTTCATATTATTTTTTATGTTGAGTCAAAGATAGAAATTCAAATTCCCACCTTTTCTTATATTTAAAGCCTCCTAGTCCAACAACCTCCTAGAAAGAATCCCAATCTTAAACTCACAATTAACCCTGCCAAAACTATGTCCATATCCATACCCACTCAAGTTCTTCAAGGTTTGCTTGGAGAATTCCACCCTAGAAGGTTGTTGCTTACACCAACTACAGCATCTCCTCCAAGCCCTCAGATCCACCACAATTCTTCGGATCTGTACACCCGTAATAACAGCTTCGATGCCAACATTGTTATGGTTCTATCAGTCCTCTTGTGTGCCCTTATTTGTTCACTTGGACTCAATTCCATCATCAGGTGTGCATTAAGGTGCTCGAGTTTAGTAGCCTCAGAATCCGGAGCCATCACCTCTAGTCGGTTAGCAAACAAAGGGGTCAAGAGAAAAGCCTTGAAAACCTTTCCGACTGTAAACTACTCTGCGGACTTGAACCTGCCCGGCTTGGACTCTGAGTGCATCATATGTCTATCCGATTTTACAGCAGGTGACCGCGTGCGACTTCTACCAAAGTGCAACCATGGGTTCCATGTCCGGTGCATTGATAAGTGGCTAAGCGCCCATTCATCTTGCCCCAAATGCAGGCAGTGCCTGGTCGACACATGCCAAAAGATTGTTGGATGTACTCAGGCAAGTTCGTCGGAACCTCCGCCGGTGCAAGAAACCATATTGTCTATAATAACTCCGGTAGATCGCGAAGGTTTCATACATAGCTATAGGTGAATTAGCTTAGTAGTTATTCTTTGCTTTTCTTTCTTTTACTCTTTTTTTTTTAATTGTATCATATGCAAGCCAAAATTTAGCTCTTTGCCTTGAAAATTAGCATTAGAAGGCTACAAGCTAGAATACCATTTTATGTGCAGTTGTGAAATTCGTTCCTTGTTTTTATCTTCTTTTTTTTCTCCTACCCTTACGAAAAGCTGTTCATAACTTTAAACAGAACAAATGCAGAATGAGCTCACTTAGTTTAGAATTCCATTAGAAATAGTAATCAGCAGATCAATAGCCGAAAGGACGAATCAAGCCAAAAGAGTTGTGGTAGCTGACTGTTGTTGGGGAACGGCCAATTAGCTTAGTCAACTAACAAAGTTCTTTTAAATAGGAAAAATATTAAAACAATGGGCACAATTTAATACGAATGCTTTTAAAATCCCAGCTTCGAAAATTAAACATTCTGATTGGTGAGGAGTGTGAACACTTTTTTTTTTTTTTAAGGTTTTGAAGCATTAATAAAATTTTACTACATCATTAAAATTTAAAGACATGAAATTATTATTATATACTCATTCACAAAAAAAATTATTTTATGGACCCTCCCCACCATATTATTCATGGATCGTTTCTAATTATTTAATAATATTTTAACAATTTTTTTCTTGCATAAACATTTAATTTTGGTAATTTTTTATTCTAAACTCCAAACTCTAAATATTGAATTCTAAACCCTAAATGCTAAATTTAAAATCTCAAACCCTCAACCCTAAAGTTTAAATCTCAAACTCGTAACTCGTAACCCCAAACCTTTGAACATTGAACTCAAAATTCAAACTCAAACCTTAAACCTTAAATCCAAACTCAAACCTCGAATCTCGAGCTTCAGGGTTCAAGTTAAAGGTTTGGGGTTCAGGATTTATGGTAAAATAATTACCAAAATTGTGTCAATGGCATGAAAAATTGTACAAAAATACTATTTAAAAAAGTTGGTTTCACAAAATAAAACATATTAAATTATGAAAAAAACAAAATGATTAAATTTGTAAAAGAAGAAGATATATTTGTTTGTAATTTAAAATTAATTATTTTAAGTAATTTGATTAAATTTAAATTAAGTTGGAGAAGATATTAGATATAGATGAGTGTATAATACTTTGCTATCTTTTAAAAGTTAATGATGTGACACTATTTTATTAGTTCCTATAAACTATACTTTTTACGATGATCCTAATATAATTTATTCCCTTATTATATAACATATTTATTAGGTGTTTCAAACTATATTAAATTATACTATATTTAACATATAAAAAGTGATAAATAATAATTTAATTAACTTTAGAAATTCGGTTGGAAAATTCGTTAAATAATTTTTGTATTTAGTATTGTTATATCTCTCTGCCACTCAAACATGTGTCAGCACTACCGTTGACCTTTGCATTGACTTCTTTTGAAATAGCATCTCAGCAGGCCACCTCCACCTCGCTACCTCTGAGTATGACCATCCATTCCACCTTGAGGGATTTAAGTGTGAACATTGTCCTAGTGTGAAGTCACGGCAATAAGGAGTCTATTTAAGCATAACTACCTCATACTGATTGAGTCCGATGATATATTGATTTGATTATCCTTTACGCGTTTTATGGGGCTAAATGTATATCTTGCCACATCATACCAATGGACAAGGGGACCTCTCCTATAAATACCTTAAAGGAAGATGGAGAAGGGATCGAACTTTTGATAACCTAAAGTTACTCTTTGCAGTTATCTTCTCTAGCAGCCTATCCTCTTGTCCCTGCTCAGACTCTCAGCCTCTTTAGGTGAACTGGCCTCCTTTGCTCTGCCTTGATCTTTCTTATTGTTGTATCATTGTGTAAACAATTGGTGTGATGAGTGTTGACTGAAAATGTCTCAGAATCAGAACGATGCTACCAATGACCACATTAAAAAAAATAACACCAACCATTCAAGTTCTCCATTTTTAAATTTTTAAAGGGAAAAAAGGTAATTGAGTAAATAAAGCTAAAATAACCTAAGAAAATGCATTCATCTTCTTCAATTTCACACTACACAATCGAATTTCACCATTGAAGGATAGGGCTAGGTTCGACCAAGCTTCTTATGATGCATGTAAGTGTTTTTGAGCCCCGTTTTTAATTTTTTTGTGTGTTTTGAGTTCATTGTAGCTTAAATTAACTAGCCCAAGGTAAATTTGTAAAATTGTTAGAGGTTGAGGGTTATACCATGAATGTTCTTGAATGGTTTTTGATGTTAAATAATAGATTATGAATCTTGGTTGAAAAATGAACAAGTTGTGTGAAGTAATTTTTGATGAATTTTAAAAATTAGGGACTAAATTGTTACAGGTATGAATTCTAGGTTTTTATTATGAAATGATGGTAAATATTAGTTTGCATATTTGATTAACATGGGTTGAGATTAAAATGGTTAGCTTTAAATTTATACACTTAAGGACTAAATTGTGAAAAGTTAAAATGTTTGGGGGCAAAATAGTAATTTTGCATAAATATGAAATTTGGATTAAATTGAACATTATAAGTATTAAATGGATTGAAGTTGTCTATTTAGATCAAGATCAACCACATATGAACCTAGATCGAGGCAAAGCTAAAGCTTCAGATTAGCTCGATTTAACTTCTACGTCCTAGTTGTTAAGGTAAGTTCGTATGAACGATTATCATACTGATGCTATTTAAATTTCATGTTATTATGTTATTTATAATGTCAATTGAATAATGTATAAACAAATAAAGGATATGACTGTTATCGAGTCCCGGTTGAACCTTAAGAAATCGTAAGATACAAATGACATGTAATTAGGGATTTCATGTTTCGGGTGCTAGTCTTGAATGTCCTACAGATGGATAACGTCCTGCATTTGTTTTGAATTATCCATAGCTCATGTGAGCAGCATCGTGTAACTTACATTTCGACCCACAGCTCGTGTGAGTAGACCTATTTTACAGCTCGTGTGAGCAATAATGTAAAGGAAAGGTTACAGTTATATGTAAAGGCACACTTTGTGTGAGCTTTCTCGAGTATTCGATGAAATTCTAGATGGTTCAACGGGTATGAAATGGAAATGAAATGGTAAGTGTTCAAATGGAATGTATCATGAACTTATGAGAAGGAACTGTAATCTAAATGATATGAATACATGTATAAATTACTTGTTTATGGATGAATTCATTTGAACCATGAAAAAATGTAGTAACTTATGAATTTGATGATGTTGTATAGGCTTTATGCTAAGGTTATGGTTTTAGTTGGTATTACACTTATGCTATTTACATTATGCAAATGAAATGGTAAGTTGTGTTTAAGTTATACAAGCTTACTAAGCATTAATTACTTACATGCTTTCTTTCCTATGTTTTATAGATTATTGAAAGCTCGATTTGGTTGGAAGTTCGTCAGGGATTTATCACACTATCCAACAAATATATCGATATTTTTTAAATGTTTTCGACAAGTTTTATAATGATATGTATAGGGTGAATTTTAATAGCATTTTGTTGAATGTTTAGTTGATGATTTGTCATGTATAAGTTGTAGAAGTTAACTTGGTTGACATCATCATCCTTGTTAAATTGTTTCATTTTGGTTATCTTATTATGCATGTTTTGAGTGACTTTTATGGTATGTTTGAAATGGTATGATAATGGTCAAGTTTGTGACATGTTTTGGTATGTTTTGTGTAACATCTTGAAAATGGGCCTATGTATTTAATTATACGAAATGGCATGACTTATGAATGTATGATGAACATTTTTAGAAACTTGGAAATGTTAAGTTAAAATAGGAAGGTGAACATTTTGGAAACTTGGAAATGTTAAGTTAAAATAGGAAGGTGAACATTTTGGAAACTTGGAAATGTTAAGTTAAAATAGGAAAGTGAACATTTTGGAAACTTGGAAATGTTAGGAAATGTTTCAGAAATGTTAAGTTTAAAAGAGGAAACTAAAATAAGGTGGCTTTAAGAAAATTTATAGAAGGATTTTGACACAAACATAGGCTTGTTTAAGTGGCTTGGAGGCACCACTTAAAGCCCAGTAGGTGACGCCACAGTCAAGGGGAAGGAGCCTAGGTTCAAGTCACTTGGGGAGCAAACAAAGGAATTTTATTTTGGTGCAAGGAATAAGAGAGTTGGACGGCATTAAGGCACTTGAAAGAAGAGTTTGATTCTCTTTAAATTTTCGGATAAATAATAGATAAATGGTGATTTAATATTAGATTATTTTAAGTGGATTAAAGAAGAGATAATTGATGAGATTAATTAAGGTGATAAATCAAAGATAAAATTTATCAAGTTGTGGAGAGTTGGCCGATTGAGGGACTCCTTGGATGGTATTTTCGGCCAAGGTTGTAAAGGGGGAGGCTATAGTCGAATTTCATTTAGCCAACTTGCCTCTTTTTTTCTAACTCTTTTCTCTCCAAGCTATCATCTTTTTCTTCTTTCTTTTCCAATTGTTCTAGCCGAATTTTCCCCCTCTTCTTAGTTCACTTTTGTCGATTTCTCAAGGGACTCTTTCCCCTTTCTTTTCTTTTGCTAAACCGACAACACAAACATCTTCATAAGCTGATTTCTTGTTATGTTCCAAAAGCCGAAAATAAGTCCCCTCTAGACTTAGCCGAATCTTTGAAGGACTTAAAGCAAAGGGGTTGTCAATTTCTTCAAGTAAGGGTAAGATCAAAAATTCAGTTTCCATTCTTCTACTTTTAGTATTGTCGAAATCAAGGTATTAATCCTATTAGTGATCTTTGGACGAAACTTGAAGGTTCTCCGGGATCTCTGCTATTGTCGACATCTCCATAGTCAAATAGTACTTTCGGGTTTTCAAGGATCTAGGTGAGTAACACTTTGACATTCAGCCAAAGGCCGTCTAATAGTGATTAAGTGTTAAAAATCGATCTAACATATGGTTATAGGGATTTCGACAGGCACCTAAGACAAAAGATCATTTCCGAGATTTAAGATTTGGAAGGTAAGCACATAGGTATATTTGACCAAGGCCTCTTTTGGATACCTAGATCTATCTCTTACTTTGTTTAAAAAGCAAAACTAACCTATGTAGAGATCCAGTGTTTGGCCGAATACAAGGAGGAGAATAGCAAAGTTTTCGGGATTTGATAGATAAGCAAATCGGCATTAAGGTAAGTTTTAGTGCACAAATCCTACTAGGATTTGGTTTTATGGCCGAATGAGTTTTTCATTAAATCTTTAATATGGGCCGAATGTAGAGAGTTAAAGATCTAAGATCAAATATTCGGGATTCAAGTGAAATTGTTAAGCGAATTAGGTGTGTATCCTACCCTAAGTTTTAATATGTTCATGGCTATGTTTTAAATTAAATATGTTATTAAGAATGTGAAAATATGGCTAAAGTACCATGCAATGGTACAGAGTACCCAGGTACGTTTCCTACTCCTACTAGGATTATGAATATATGTTATTTTTAACATGTGAAAAGTGATAAGAATGTGAATTAAGGCATGATTTTGCATAATATGTATGATATATGGGGGCATATGGGTTATATGAAAAGGGGAAGTTAATGTGGTGACCTAAGACCACGAAATCTAAATGTGGTGACCTAAGACCACGATATCTGAATGTGGTGACCTAAGACCACGAATTCTAAATGTGGTGACCTAAGACCACGAATTTTAGAATGGGCGATGAGCACGTCATTGCAGTGACGCCTTCGATGGTGTGTAGCGGATGGAGGTTGACTTAGTAGTCCCCACGGTGTGTAGGTTGGCACGGGGACGTGTAGTGGATGGCTATCTAGGTTTGGGTTCGGGTTGCATCATTTTTTTATTTGTTTATGAACATGTATGATAGTGTATGCCTGAATTATTAAATTTTAGTGTTGGTTACACATTAAGTCTGTTGACTCACCCCTTGTGGCATTATTTTTCAGGTGACGATCAGTGATGGACTGGGCCGGCAGATGCTTAGTGGAGGCGATGTGAAGTTTAGATTTCTTTTATTTGGACTATTTTACTTTAAGTATTTTGAATTTAAATTTTGGGAATTATTTTATGTAATAAGGCCTTAGTAGAAATATTTTATTCTGTTTTTATTTGTTAAGCTTACAAACCTTTATTTATTAAAAGATTAAGTAAATCAATTTTTTTAAAACAAAGCCCAAACGTTTTGTCACCTAAAGTAAAGGATTTTTAACAATGAATTAAACTTGTTCTCAACTCGAGCCCAACCCAAAACAATCTTTCTTTAAAAACACACAAGTTTTTCCTAAGTAATAAAAGAATTTGAAACGGTTTACACCGGGGAACATACCAGATCCGGTCAAGGCTCGTGGCCGGGTTTGGGGTGTTTCAATTTGGGTATCAGAGCCCAGTTTTAAACTCTCGGCCTTGTGTTTAAGGCCCAAAACATTTTCAAAGTTAAGCCCAAAAGGGATTTTGTGAATTAAGCAGGTTTTTCTGGCATGGCCCACTAAGTCTCCGACCCGAAGTCCACCAGGTAAGTACTTCTATCCATTGTGTGATTTATAGTATGACTTGTAGAGGGGTAGAAATGGAATGGAACGTAGAATAGGGATTAAGCACTTGAACCCTAGGACTAGTATACCCCAACAAAAACATAAGACTTAAATGCCTAACTAAACAAACCTGTGGTTAAGTCGCCGAGTTAGGGTGTGGCAACCATGGTGCGCATGTCTAGGATTAGTTTCGGTGGGAGCTTGGTATTTAAACAGTCCGCATGACTCACCTCCTTTCCACTCGAATCCTACCTGGTGTGTAGCCTCGGTTCACCCTAATCAAGAGGACTTATTCACGGGCTAAACCCTTAACTAAAACCCGAAAGGGACTAGTCGTATTTTTATGGAAACCCTAGCTTTAAAATCCCTATATTACCCTTTTAGGAGTAGCAAAAGATTTTTACGAAAATTCTTCCAAAATATTTCCTACTTGCAAATTACTAAAATGCCCCTAGTGGTAAAATTACAAAAATGCCCTTGGTGTATGAAAATTTCAAAATACCCACAACTCTTATTAAAATTTCATTACTTAATAAAATGTTCAAAAACCCTAATTTGTAAAATATCAAAATACCTTGATTTTGGAAAATTACAAAATTACCCCTACCCTGCAAATTACCGAAATACCCCAAGTTACAAAATTACCAGAACGACCCCTGATTTTCAAAATTTTTGCAACAGTACCAATTTGGAAAGCAAATTCTCAAAAAGAACCCTCAAGTTTTGTAAATTTTGAAATACCCTTGATTTAGTCAAACTTGTAAATTTACCCTGGTTTATTACTAAAATACCCCTGTAATTTCAAAATTTTTGAAATACCCCCAAGATTTCAAAAAAATTACCAAAATACCCTTATTGACAACATCACCAAGGAACCTTATTTTGAAAAATTACGAAAATACCCCTGTAGGGCAAATTACAAAAATACCCCTGGGTAGTGGAAAAATAACAACAATGAAAACTACAACATTTTTTTGAATGAATGAAAGTTCATAATTGATTGATGGATGTATGAAGGTAAAGACTGTGTGCATGTATAAATACGAAAGAACCACTCCTAAAACTCTTTTCATAAAACTTCTTCATGGATAATCAGTGGAATAAGGGCTAATTTATAAAACTTTCTTAAATCTGATTAAAGCGCATCATTAGATATGAGTTCTAGAGGACGCAGTCGTCATGGACGCGGTAGAGGAAGAATGACTATGTCAGAACCAGTTAGATCGTGTCAAGGGTCTGATAATGAGTTACCACCGCCACCACCACCCCCAGCTGTTGGTGTCGAGTAGCAAGCTCAGACGGGGGATGATGTTGTATCGCAGGCTATGCTGCGAGTTCTTGAAATGGTGGCTGGTGCTAGAGGGAATGTAGGAGCTCAAAATCAGACCGAGTGACTCGAGCCAACTGATGAGGTATTCCATGGAGTATCTAGTGTGGCACCCAAGACAAATTGAACATTTGGTTGGAAGCGACGAAAGCGCATTATGGATGAGCTCGATCTGACCCATGAGGAAAAGTTGAAAGGAATGGTGGCGCTGCTATATGATGAAGCGTATCAATGGTGGTTAATAGTTCGGGATGGTGCCACAGTTGAGGATCTGACCTGGGAATATGTTAAGATGGCATATCAGAAGAAGTATGTGGGGACGGATATATTGATGAGCAGAGGAAGGCTTTTCTAAATTTGGTTCAAGGAACAAGTCGATGTGCAGTATGAAGTGAATTTCGAGGTTAGTGATATGCTCGAGGAGTAGTGGCAACAGAACATGAGCGATGTGTCCATTTTGAAGACGGTTTAAGGAATGACCTCAGGTTATTGATAGCTCCACATCAAGAGCGGGAGTTTTCCGCGTTGGTAGAAAAGGCTAAGGTAGCCGAGGGAATCAAGGACTCGATTAAGTAAAGCTCTGACAGGAATAGACCCAAGAGGGATTATAGGTCGTCAGGATCGTCAGGAAATGTACAGAAAAAGCCCAAAGCTGATGGGCCATGGGGTCAGCAAGTCGGTGCAGGAGGGCAGTATCGTCCATGTGATCAGTGTGGAAAGAAACACTTGGGTGGATGTTGGAAGAAGACAGGTGGGTGTTTCAGATGTGGGTCAAAGAACCATATGATCAAGGACTGCCTAAAGAAACCAGATGAGAATCGCCTAGTAGCTCAGAATGCTAATCAGGTTGGTAGGGGGGACAGCAGCCCCAGCGAGGTCGTTGTCCAAATAATCGAGGAAATGGTAGAAGACGTGGAGAATCAGGCCGAGGTGCTGCTAATACTGAGGCAAGGTAGCCGGGTTTGGTTTATGCGGTTCACCGTAGGGAGGATGGAGACGCGCCAGACGTCATAACCGGTACGTTCCTCATTTATGGCAAGCCCTATTTTGCTCTTATTGATGTGGGCTCGACCCATTCTTATGTTGCCTGTAGTGTAGTTGAAACACTAGGCCTAAACTTTGAACTTTCTGATAGGGAGATGACTGTAGTAAGCCCATTAGGCCAAACTGTAGTGGTGGATAAGATCTTTCGGAGTGTATCCCTAGAAATTCAGGGAGTGAGCTTTCGGGCTAACTTAATGGAGTTACCCTTCGGAGAATTTGACCTCATACTTGGTATAGATTGGTTAGTAGAACACCGAGCCGTGTTGGATTGTGCGGCTAAATGAATGGAACTAAGGACCCCAGAAGATGAAGTGGTAGTAATGATAGGAGAAAGAAGAAACTACTTGTCTAATGTAGTTTCGGCATTGAAAGCGGAGAAGATGGTTCGTAAAGGGTGCAGGGCATTCTTAGCCTTTGGAAGTGCATTAGATGGAAAGGAAGGAGGTGTCAGTAGAGTTAGAACTGTAAGGGACTTTGAGGATGTGTTCCCAGAGGAATTACCAGGAATACCCCTAGAAAGGGAGGTGGAGTTTGGAATTGACCTGCTGTAGGGTACAGCTCCTATGTCAATTGCCCCTTATAGGATGGCACCAAAGGAGTTGGTGGAGCTTAAGGGTCAAATTCAGGAATTACTTGACCGTGGATTTATTCGACCCAGTATGTCTCCATGGGGAGCACCGGTTCTGTTTGTGAAGAAGAAGGATGGAACTATGCGTATGTGCATAGATTATCGTCAGTTGAATAAGCTGACCATCAAGAACAAGTACCCTTGCCAAGGATAGATGACTTGTTCGATCAGCTTAAGGGGGCGACAGTGTTCTCAAAGATCAACTTAAGGTCGGGATATCATCAGTTGAAGGTGAAGGATGCGGATATCCATAAGACAGCCTTTAGGACAAGATACGACCATTTTGAGTTTGTAGTAATGCCGTTTGGGTTGATCGATGCCCCAGCCGCTTTCATGGATATGATGAACTGGGTTTTTCAACCTTACTTGGATAGGTTCATCGTGGTGTTCATCGACGACATCCTAGTGTACTCCAAGACTGAAGAGGAGCATGATGAGCATCTTCGGATTGTACTGCAAGTATTAAGGGAAAAGAAGCTCTATGCCAAATTCAGCAAGTGTGAATTTTGGCTTAAGGAGGTTGCATTCTTAGGGCACGTGGTGTCTACTGAAGGAATAAGGGTGGATCCTAGAAAGATCGAAGTAGTGTTGGATTGGAAACCCCCTAAGTCGGTGGCAGAGATTCGTAGTTTCTTGGGTTTCGCAGGCTATTACAGAAGGTTCGTAGAAGGATTTTCGTCAATAGCCGCGCCTTTAACAAAGTTGTTAAGGAAGGAAGTACCCTTTGTATAGACGGATAAGCAGCAGGAGAGCTTTGAAAAATTCAAGAAGGTTTTGACTGAAGCTCCAGTGTTGATTCAGCCAGAGGTAGGAAAGGATTTTGTAGTTTATTGTGATGCTTCCCATACAGGATTGGGAGGTGTCCTTATGCAAGATGGAAAAGTAGTCGCTTATGCATCTCAGAAACTGAGGCCACACGAGGTTAATTACCCGACGCACGACTTGGAATTAGCAGCAGATGGTCTTCGCTCTTAAGGTATGGAGGCACTACCTTTTGGCGAAAAGTCAACGATTTACAGCACCACAAGAGTCTCAAGTATTTCTTGACTCGAAGGAGTTAAACTTGAGGCAGCGAAGGTGGGTGGAATTACTGAAGGACTATGACTGTTCGATAGAATATCACCCGGGCAAGGCGAATGTAGTGGCAGATGCCCTAAGTTGGAAGGTGGTGTCAGATCTGAGGGCAATGTTCACCCATTTAAGTTTGTATGATGATGGAAGCCTGTTGGCAGAGTTGCAAGTCAAGCCGACGTGGTTGAATGAAGTGAAAAAGGGACAGTTGGCTGATGAGAACCTAAGTGCTAAGCTACAGCAAGTACAGAACGGAGAGTTAGAGGACTATGGTGTTAGTGATGAGGGAGTATTGTGCTTCAAAGGAAAGGTCTGTATGCCGAGGGACGAGGAGTTAAGACGGAAGATTCTTTGAGAAGCGCATAGTAGCCCTTATGCTATGCATCCCGGAGGCATCAAGCCGTACAGGGATCTAAGGGAACAGTTTTGGTGGCCTAGTCTGAAAAAGGAAGTTACTGAACTCGTTGGCAAGTGTCTGACGTCTCAGCAAGTTAAGGCTGAACACCAAGTTCCATCGGGATTGCTTTAGCCAATCGAGATTCTGCAGTGGAAGTGGGAAAGAATTACCATGGACTTCGTTAGTGGGCTTCCCCTTACGCCTACTAAGGAGGACTCGGTATGGGTAATAGTGGACCATCTGACCAAGTCCGCGCACTTTTTCCCAGTAAGGGTTGATTATTCTCTTCAGAAATTGGCTAAGTTATATGTGGCAGAAATTGTGAGGCTACATGGAGTGCCGGTGTCTATCATTTTGGATAGAAACCCAAGATTTACGTCTCGATTTTAGAGGGCACTTCATCAAGCTTTAGGCACTAAGTTGGATTTCACTACGGCTTTTCATCCACAGTCGGATGGGCAGTCTGAACAGGTAATCCAAGTATTGGAAGATATGTTGAGGGGCTGTGTGATGGATTTCAGAGGAAGTTGGGAGGAGTATTTGCCTTTAGCAGAGTTTGCCTACAACAACAGCTACCAGGCAAGTATTCGAATGGCACCTTATGAAGCGCTGTATGGTCGGAAGTGTTTGACTCCTACATGTTGGACAGAATTGGGAGAACGTCGAGTTTTAGGACCAGAATTAGTGGCAGAGTCCGAAGCAAAGGTTGAGATAATTCGAGCACGGTTAAAGGAAGCATCCGATAGACAAAAGTCGTATGCAGATCTCAAACGGAAGGAGATTGAATTTGATGTGGGAGACCAAGTATTTCTTAAGGTTTTGCCTTGAAAGAAGGTGATGAGATTTGGTCGGAAAGGGAAGTTAAGCCCAAGGTTTATAGGACCCTATCGAGTGTTGAAGCGAGTTGGACCAGTGGTGTACTAGCTAGAGTTGCCACTAGAGTTACAGCAAATGCACGACGTATTCCATGTGTCCATGCTACGTCGCTGCCAATCGAATCCATCTCATGTGGTACCAGTTGAAGAAGTGGAGCTAAGGTCAGACTTGTCTTATGAGGAAGAGCCGATTCAGATTCTAGAATGAGATGTGAAAGTGCTACGACGGAAATCAGTGCCTTTAGTCAAAGTGCTATGGAGAAATCATGGATCGGAAGAAGCTTCGTGGGAGCTAAAAGAGGCAATGCGATAGCAATACCCTCATTTATTTTAGCCAAGCAATTTCGAGGATGAAATTTATTTTAAGGGGGTAGAACTGTAACATCCTGAAAATGGGCCTATGTATTTAATTATACGAAATGGCATGACTTATGAATGTATGATGAACATTTTTGGAAACTTGAAAATGTTAAGTTAAAATAGGAAAGTGAACATTTTGGAAACTTGGAAATGTTAAGTTAAAATAGGAAGGTGAACATTTTGGAAACTTGGAAATGTTAAGTTAAAATAGGAAAGTGAACATTTTGGAAACTTGGAAATGTTAGGAAATGTTTTAGAAATGTTAAGTTTAAAAGAGGAAACCAAAATAAGGTGGTTTTAAGAAAATTTATAGAAGGATTTTGACACAAACATAGGCTTGTTTAAGTGGCTTGGAGGCACCACTTAAAGCCCAGTAGGTGACGCCATAGTCAAGGGGAAGGAGCCTAGGTTCGAGTCACTTGGGGAGCAAACAAAGGAATTTTATTTTGGTGTAAGGAACAAGAGAGTTGGACGGCATTAAGGCACTTGAAAGAAGAGTTTGATTCTCTTTAAATTTTTAGATAAATAGTAGATAAATGGTGATTTAATATTAGATTATTTTAAGTGGATTAAAGAAGAGATAATTGATGAGATTAATTAAGGTGATAAATCAAAGATAAAATTTATCAAGTTGTGGAGAGTTGGCCGATTAAGGGACTCCTTGGATGGTATTTTTGGCCAAGGTTGTAATGGGGGAGGCTATAGCTGAATTTCATTTAGCCAACTTGCCTCTCTTTTGCTAACTCTTTTCTCTCCAAGCTATCATCTTTTTCTTCTTTCTTTTCCAATTGTTCTAGCCAAATTTTCCCCCCTCTTCTTAGTTCATTTTTGCCGATTTCTCAAGGGACTCTTTCCCCTCTCTTTTCTTTTGCCAAACCGACAACACAAACATCTTCATAAGCTGATTTCTTGTTAAGTTCCAAAAGCCGAAAATAAGTCCCCTCTAGCCTTAGCCGAATCTTTGAAGGACTTAAAGCAAAAGGGTTGTCAATTTCTTCAAGTAAGGGTAAGATCAAAAATTTGGTTTCCATTCTTCTACTTTTAGTATTGTCGAAATCAAGGTATTAATCCTATTAGTGATCTTTGACGAAACTTGAAGCTTCTCCGGGATCTCTGCTATTGTCGACATCTCCATAGTCAAATAGTGCTTTCGGGTTTTCAAGGATCTAGGTGAGTAACACTTTGACATTCGGCCAAAGGCCATTTAATAGTGATTAAGTGTTAAAAATCGATCTAACATATGGTTATAGGGATTTCGACAGGCACCTAAGACAAAAGATCATTTTCGGGATTTAAGATTTGAAAGGTAAGCACATAGGTATATTTGGCCAAGGCCTATTTTGGATATCTAGATCTATCTCTTACTTTGTTTAAAAGCAGAAACTAACCTATGTAGAGATCCAATGTTTGGCCGAATACAAGGAGGAGAATAGCAAAGTTTTGGGATTTGAGAGATAAGCAAATCGGCATTAAGGTAAGTTTTAGTGCACAAATCCTACTAGGATTTGGTTTTATGGCCGAATGAGTTTTTCATTATATCTTTAATATGGGCCGAATGTAGGGAGTTAAAGATCTAAGATCAGATTTTCGGGATTCAAGTGAAATTGTTAAGCGAATCAGGTGTGTATCCTACCCTAAGTTTTAATATGTTCATGGATATGTTTTAAATTAAATATGTTATTAAGAATGTGAAAATATGGCTAAAGTACCATGCAATGGTACAGAGTACCCAGGTACGTTTCCTACTCCTACTAGGATTATGAATATATGTTATTTTTAACATGTGAAAAGTGATAAGAATGTGAATTAAGGCATGATTTTGCATAATATGTATGATATATGGGGGCATATGGGTTATATGAAAAGGGGAAGTTACCTAAGACCACGATATCTGAATGTGGTGACCTAAGACCACGAATTCTAAATGTGGTGACCTAAGACCACGAATTTTTATAAGGGCGATGAGCACGTCGACTGCAGTGACTGCCTTCGATGGTGTGTAGCAGATGGAGGGTTGACTTAGTAGTCCCCACGGTGTGCAGGTTGGTACGGGGGACGTGTAGTGGATGGCTATCTAGGTTTGGGTTCGAGTTGCATCATTTTTTTTATTTGTTTATGAACATGTATGATAGTGTATGCCTGAATTATTAAATTTTAGTGTTGGTTACACATTGAGTCTGTTGACTCACCCCTTGTGGGATTATTTTTCAGGTGACGATCAGTGATGGACCGGGCCGGCAGATGCTTAGTGGAGGCCATGTGAAGTTCAGATTTCTTTTATTTGGACTATTTTACTTTAAGTATTTTGAATTTAAGTTTTGGGAATTATTTGATGTAATAAGGCCTTAGTAGAAATATTTTATTCTATTTTTATTTGTTAAGCTTACAAACCTTTATTTATTAAAAGATTAAGTAAATCAATTTTTTAAAACAAAGCCCAAACGTTTTGTCACCTAAAGTAAAGGATTTTTAACAATGAATTAAACTTGTTCTCAACTCAAGCCCAACCCAAAACAATCTTTCTTTAAAAACACACAACTTTTTCCTAAGTAACAAAAGAATTTGAAACGGTTTATACAGGGGAACATACCAGATCCGGTCAAGGCTTGTGGGTCGGATTTGGGGTGATTCATTTTGAACTAGAATTTGATGATTGAAAAGTTGTAAAATGTACATGTTTAGGTAAGTGTTGTTGTGTGTATTTGAGGTGCCTTTGAATGACATATTGGTTAGTTGTGTTAGGACTTTGAAAATGGCACTTTGATGTATGTTTTGGTAATGTTTAGGTCCCTTTAACGTGTGCATGAATGGTTTGAGAAGTTAAGCATGATATGGTATTGAAATAGATTGATTCTAGGTGAATTTTAGGTCCACACAGCCTGAGACACGAGCATGTGACCCAGTCGTGTGCCACACACGGCTGTATGTCAATTGAGAGTTCCTTTATTTGCAAGTCAGTGAGTTATACAGCCTAGCACGCGGTCTAGCACATAGCAATGTAGGGCAACTGAGAGAGTTACATGGCCTGGTACATAGGCGTGTGACACGGGCGTGTGATACGGCTGTGTGACCTTACTTAGAGAGTTACATGGGCGAGGACACGGGCTAGGACACGACTGTGTGTCCCTATTTGGAAGGTTACATGGCCTGTGAGATAGGTGTGTGTCTTAGCCATGTAAGTCACACAGCTTTACCGTACAGCTGTGTGACCACTATTTCTAAATTTTTAATTTTTCTTAAAATTTTCATATGATTTCAATTTGGTCCCAAATCATTTATATGATATTTTTTGGGCCTCGAGGGCTCGATTTAGGGAAGGTACATATGTATAAGATTGGTTTATGATTTGTTTATATTATTGAATAAAGTTGAGTTTAAATGTTTTTGATTGTACGGTAATGCTCTGTAACCCTAATTCAGTGACAAATACAAGTTAGGGGTGTTATTGTAACAGCCCGATTTAGGGCCTAGTTGGAATAGTGGTTGCGAGACCATAAATTTGAAGTAGAAATATGTGTTTTATGGTTTTATGAGGTCTATGACTTGTTTACATGATTGTGTGAAAATTTCATGAAGAAATTTTATAATATAGTGATCAATTTATTCATTAGGATTAAATTGCAAAGATTGAAAAATATGAGATTCTAAAAGATTCAAGAATGAAATAGCATTAGAAAAATTATTAGAGGTCCTTATTTAGCAATTAGACCATTATATGTCAAGATGGACAAAAATTGACATACGAAGGAAAAATCTCAAGAAAGGGGCCTTAAAGGCATTTTTGTGAATTGGATAATAAAATAATTAAAAGGGAAAATAAGTAAAAAATCTTGTCCATCTTCTTCATGCTTGGCTGAAATTCTCAAGGACACCATATCTAGGGTTTCTTCAACTTTCAAGCTTGACTGTAAGTACCTCTTAGCCCTGTTTTTGATGCTCTTCGTATTTTTGAGATCCTCGTAGCTTGATTTAACAATTTCTACCATTATTTGGAGCTAGGGTTCATGTTCAAAAAATTACCCATGTATGACTGCATATATTTTGATGTTTAATGGAGGAATATGAAAGTTTGATGTATGATAAACATCTTTTTCTAAGTGATTTTCATGGAAAACTCGTAAAAAGGACCTAATTGTAAAAGTGATAAAAAGTGTAGTAAAAATTAATTTTGAAAGAAAGTGTGAGCTATTATAAGCTCAAATAACTGTTCGCCTAGGTTTGGGTAACTAAGAAAATGAGTACGTTTCATTATACGAGCCTAGGGACCATCTTGTAAATATGTGAAAGTTTAGGGGTAAAATCATAATTTTTCCAAAGTATGATTCATGGGTTATTTTAGTCAATGTGATCATTAAATAAGCGAAATTGTCATTGTAGATCAAGAAACATGAAGTCTAGACCGAAACCGAGGAAATAACAAGGTGGTGGAGAAAATTGAACGACTATACATATTTTGTTACCAAGGTAAGTTTGTGGTACCTGAAATGGAATAAGTGTCAAGGTGGCAAATGACTTGGTAAATAGCCTTGTATTTGTCCACATGGATAAGCACACGAGCGTGTGTCTAGACTGTGTGTGACACACGGTTAGCCCCATGGGCGTGTTGGCAGGCCGTGTGTTCCCTTGCATCTGAAATTATCAAAACAAAATGCTTAGTAGTAAGCACACGGGAAGAGACACGGTCGTGTGTCTCAGCCGTGTGAAGGCCACGGCCTAAGGACATGGGTGTGTGCCAGACCATGTGAAGTTTGCACATAATTTGTGAAAAATTTAGCTCATCACACGGGCTAGCACACGGGCATGTGATTTGGCCGTGTGGCTCTAAAGGTCTACAGACGTCATAAACAAAATGTCAACGTTTTCACGCACACGGTCCATAGACACTGTAACACCCCTAACCCATTTTCGTCGCCGAAATAGGGTTAAAGGCATTATCGAACAGATCAAAAACTTTTGTAGACATTTTATAATATAAATCATCATTCACAACCAAGTGTCCCTTTTTATAGGTCAATGAGACCTTAATCATGCTTCCGAATAGGGTTGGGACTAAACCAAACACATATGAAAGTTCTCGGCAATTTAAAACTTTCTATATTACAGAGGTCACACGTTCGTGCGGACAAGCTGTGTGCCTACCATGGCTACTAGTCACAACCATGTGTCCTGGATGTGCCAAATCATTGTATGTATACTGACTTATCCACACGGCCACCAGGCACGCCCATGTGCCATGGCCGTGTAACTATAGGCTAGTTACTGTCTTACTCACACGGCTACCTTGCACATCCATGTGCCATGGCCGTGTACACTTGCATTGGCTACTGACCTAATCACACGGCTAGTAGGCACGCCCGTATGCCATGGCCGTGTGTACTTAAGCTGACTACTGACTTACACCCATGGCCACTAGGCACACCTGTGTAGGCCAAACAGACCACTTGCAAGGTCCAAATGCCACCCACACAAGGGTCAGTCCCTACAAGTAATTTACCAATTCATTTCACCACATTTAGCAACCAAAAACATATCAAATTAATCATCAAATCTCCACATATAATTACAATTCCATTCTTGCCAATTAGTATAACTAAAACACATATGCAAACAATCATGGTTCATCCATATTTTCTTTTCATATATTCCCTTCTTTGATCAAACATGCATACTCACGTTTCATCCATATACTTACCATTAACTTAACCAATTCATAGTTACCAGGCCATACCAAAATATATATCATATTTCATATTTACTCATGCATATTATCAACACTTATATAGCCACATCTCATGGCTAATTATACACTTTTCAATCATAACCAAAACATCTAGCCTATACATGCCATATTTAGCTATGTACACATTTTAGAAGTACCAAAATGAATTTGAGAAGTGTGATGACGATCCTCGACGGTCCCTAAGCCTTCAGTAGCTTCGACGATCTATAAAACAGAGAAAACACACACATAGAGTAAGCTTTCAAAAGCTTAGTAAGAAATATACAAATAAACTTAACATATAATACACTTATTCAATTTGATGGAATGTTATTTATAGTTCTCATAGAAAATTCATCTCATATTCATTAGCTCATCTACTTAGCCATATAATACCAAAATTCTTCAATTCAAAATATCATATTCTCACATAACTTATTCAAGCATATTTCGCATATTAACTCATTATTCTACTTCACATATTCATCATAATAAGTTCATATAGATACTTACCTTTTATGTACACTTAATGTACATATCAAACATACCTGATACGGATATACAAATCATATAGTGGTTCAATGCCAACATCCCAGACGTGGTCTTGCATGAAATTAGTACCGATTCCTCTATCCCAGACAGGGTCTTACATGTAATCGAATATCGATGCCACTGTCCCAGATAGGGTCTTACACATAATCAGATATCGATGCCACTATCCCGGGTAGGGTCTTACACGTAATCAGATATCGATGCCACTGTCCCAGAAAGGGTCTTACACGTAATCAGATATCGAACACCTATGTCATAAAATAGTTAATTCTATCTATTCTTATGTTTGAACGAGACTTCTTGGATGTTAACACTATGTCTATCTTACCTTAGAATTCATATATATACAACATCTCATATGCATTCATCATTATCCATAGTTATATGAAATGCATAATTCAATACAAATACATTTATTTATATATTGACTTACCTCGAATTCAGATATTCATTCGAACTTGGTTATTCGAATACTTTCATTTTCCCGCGATCCAAGTCCCTTTTCTTCGATTTTTGATCTATACATATTCCAATTTAGCCCTTTATTTACCAATACATTCAATTTAATCCAAAAACACATATTTAGTGAAATTTACAAATTAGCTCTTACATTTTCACATTTGTACAATTTAGTCCCTATTTCACAAAATCACAAAATACACCAAATTACCATATACCCATACTCAGCTGAGTATTCATGTATCCCATACAAGTCTATACATTTCATTTATTTCACAATTTAGTCCCTCAAAATATTATTTTCTGAATTAAGCCCAAATTACTCAAAATCATTAAAACTCCAAAGACAAACTATGATAATCAAACATATATCTTTCATAATTCACCATCAAACTTCACAAAACACATGAGTTCATCAAAGGCTCATCTCAAAAACATCATCAATTCTCAAAATTAAGACATGGGTTTTGTAGTGTACTAAGCAACGATTGCAAAAACGTAGAAATTATCAAAAACCGAAACCAAATCATACCTTAATTTTTGCTTCAAGCTAGCCAAACCTAAGAACTCTTTTTCTTTCTTTTTCTTTTGTTATTTGGCACAAAGATGGATGATAATGGTTTTCTATTATATTATACTATATAATATAAATTTTAACTTATAAAATTAATATATAAAAACATATATATACACATATCAATACTTAATGCCATCCACTATTTTACTAAATGACCAATTTACAACAATAGGCCTCATATATAAGAAGACACATCAATTAAGCCACTCTATTAAATAGAAGGCTACTTTTACCTTTTATGCGATTTAGTCCTTTTCTCAAATTAAGCACACAAATGATCGGATTAAATCACAGAAAATTCACACATACTAATTCACATGCTATAGACTCATAAAATAATATTAAAATATTTTTTGACTCAGATTTGTGGTCTAGAAACCATTATTCCAACTAGGGTCAAAAAACATGTTACAATTCTCCCCCTTTAGGGATTTTCGTCCCTAAAAATCTTACCGTTAAACAGATTCGGATATTGTTCTCATTAAATCTTTAGGATCCCACGTAGCCTCTTCCAATCTGTGTCAATACCACAACACTTTCACTAATGGAATTTTCTTATTTTTCAATTCTTTCATTTCACGAGCTAAGATACAGATTGGTTCTTCTTCATAGGTTAAATCAGATCAGATTTTAATCTCAGACGGAACAATAACATGTGACGGATCAGATCTGTATCGAAATAAAATGGGCAGATTTCGTCAATCGATCAACCATGAATCAAATTGCATCTTTCTTTCTCGGAGTCAAAGGTATTCCAGATACAAAATCCATCATCACTCTATCCCATTTCCATTCGGGAATCAGAATTGTATCGAAATAAAATGGGCAGATTTCGTCAATTGATCAACCACGAATCAAATTGCATATTTCTTTCTCGGAGTCAAAGGTAATCCAGATACAAAACCCATCATCACTCTATCCCATTTCCATTTAGGAATCAGAATTGATTGTAACAAACTAGACGAAACCTGATGTTCAGCCTTAACTTGTTGACAGACTAAACATTTCGAAACAAAGTCAGAAATGTCTCGTTTCATACCAGACCACCAATAATGTTGCTTCAGATCATGATACATCTTTGTACTTCCCAGATGAACAGATAGACGACTATTATGAGCTTTACTCAAAATTAATTGAATCAACTCTGGGTTTCTCGTAACACATATTCTATCTTGAAACCTAAAGCAATCATTAACATCAACTTGAAATTCAGAATCAGAGTTCGATTCACATTGAGCTCGCTTTGCTAGAAAATCATTATCAACTTTCAGAGTATCACAAATCTGCCATAAAAATAATGGTTTCGCTTTCAATTCAGCTAACACTGAACCATCATCAGACAGATCTAAATGAGCATTCTTTGCACGTAATGTAAACAATGATTTCCTTCTCAATGCATCGGTAATGACATTTGCTTTATCGATTTCAATACAATTTCATACTCACAAATTACCGTAGTCTCTTTCAGAATTACCATATAAGTTTCAAATCTCAATCCAAACCAATGGTAACTAACACCATAGATAGACTTACCAACACAGAAATGGATAACTCAACTGCTTATCAAAAGAGAAAATCTATAAGTATAGAGAGATTTCTTCAGACAGTTAATCACATTTTAGATAACTCTATCTTTTTCATTGATAAAGATAATATTGATGCAGAATTCATCACCATCCATTTCTATAATCAATAAAGTCAGGATATATCATGTTTCACACTCATCAGAACTATTGTGCATCTTTTTATTCCCATATGAACAAATGAATTATCATTAAGAGTTTCTTGTAACGATTGTTTTACATATTCATATAACTTTTCAGCATACACACACTCTCTCGAAATAACAAATAGTCATCAATACCACATCTGAGATTTTGAATCAGAAATCAATTATGTTGAATTCCATTTTAACCTATAGATTGCTAACACACTTCTGAATTTAACGGCTTCACTAATTAAACATTTACTTAACTTCTAATTTAACTAATAACTGTTCATTATCTGATAAAATCAATCACATATTCACTGTCAAATTTTCAAAACCATAATCATTTTCCTCGGGCAAGAATCACTTACAGACTTAAAAGTTTTTCGACAATTTGAGCTAACCTTGCTGTGCCAAGTTCAGATCTTTCATTCATTAACGCAAGGACGAAGATCGTAATCTCTTCATTGAACTCAGACTGAACCAGAACTGATATTTCAGTTGAAATTATTTTCGTGTAGAAGGAAATTTCAACAATCAAACTAACTTTAATTTATCACAACATTTCCCAGATAAAATCGTTTCAATAGATATAATTCAGTATCAAGTATTCAAAAATATGAATTCTTCTTCCAGACTATCCCTCAATTCACACATATACATTCAAAGTTTGTTTCCAGTCAGATGGATAGATTCAGACACATATAACCCATTCAAATCATTTAACTCAATCCAAAATATTTCATCATTCTGACATCTCAAATCAATAGTCTTTCTTTTACAATTTACAATAGCAGCATGTAGTGTTAACTAGTCCATACCAAAAAATTATGTCAAAATCATCAAATGGTAATAGCATCAGATCAGCAGGAAAACAAATATCTCAAAACATTAACGGACAGTTCTTGTGTACTTTGTCAATTAGAACACTTTTACCGAAGGTGTTCGATACTTTTACAATAAACTCGGTAGAATCTTTAGGTAAAGTCTTACTGATTACTAAGTTCATGCATATTTATGAATGAGTAGAACCAGGGTCTATAATGCAATCACACAAAAGTGTCATAAAGAGTAAACGTACCCATAATAATATCTGAAGATGAAGCTTCCTCACGAGCTCGAATAGCATACGCTCTAGTTGGCTCTCTAAATTCAGATTTTGCAATAATATCCCTCATAGACCTATGACTACCACTGACATTTCTTGTATTTTAGGAAGGTCTACCTCTCGCTAGAGCGTTATCGGATCTCGAATTCTGAGTAGTCTCTTGTTCAACATACTCTAGGCAGTTTCGAATAAAATGATCTAAAGATCGACATCTAAACCAAGCTTGATTATTCAATCTACAATTCCTCGGATGTCTTTTACCACAATGCTTACACTCGAGTCGCTCGAATCTGACATTTCCAACACTTGCCCTCTTTGGGCAGTCTCTAATGAAGTGATTTCGTGATCCACATTTATAACAATAGAGTTGTCTTCCACACTATTTACACTCAGGTTTGTTGCTTTTAGTACTTCCATCATTTGATTCAAATGGAGCTTGAGTTCTCAGACCAACACTTGGTCTCACATGATCTCTACTCGTATGTCTAAATGAAGCAGTTGATCGATTGCTTTCATCTCTATATCTCTTCGTCAAAGGTTGAGAAAACTTACTCATCGTTCTTTTTCTTTCAGTACGACCTTCAGAATGACTTTCTTGGCATTATCATCATTAGTAGCCCTGAACTAAAACACATATGCAAACAATCATGGTTCATCCATATTTGCTTTTCATATATTCCCTTGTTTGATTATAATTCATCCATATACTTACCATTAACTTGAGCAATTCATAGTTACCAAGCCATACCAAAATATATACCATATTTCATATTTACTCATGCATATTATCAGCACTTATGTAGCCACATCTCATGGCTAATTATACACTTTTCAATCATAACCAAAACATCTAGCCTATACATGCCATATTTAGTTAAGTACACATTTCAAAAGTACCAAAATGGATTTGAGAAGTGTGATGACGATCCTCGATGGTCCCTGATCCTTCAGTAGCTTTGACGATCTATAAAACAGAGAAAGCACACACAGAGTAAGCTTTCAAAAGCTTAGTAAGCAATATACAAATAAAATTAACATATAATACAATTATTCAATTTGATGGAATGTCATTTATAGTTCTCATAGCAAATTCATCTCATATTCATTAGCTCATCTACTTAGCCATATAATACCGAAATTCTTCAATTCAAAATATCATATTCACACATAACTTATTCAAGCATATTTCACATATTAACTCATCATTCTATTTCACATATTCATCATAATAAGTTCATATAGATACTTACCTTTTATGTACATTTGGTGTACATATCAAACATACCAGATACAGATATACAAATTATATAGTCGTTCAATGCCAACGTCCCAGACGTGGTCTTGCATGAAATTAAATATCGATCCCTCTGTCCTAGACAGGGTCTTACATATAATCGAATATCGATGCCACTGTACCAGGCAGGGTCTTACACGTAATCAGATATTGATGCCACTATCCCAGACAGGGTCTTTCACGTAATCAGATATCGAACACCTATGTCATAACATAGTTAATTCTATCTATTCCTATGTTCGAATGGGACTTCTCGGATGTTAACACTATGTCAATCTTACCTTAGAATTCATATAAGCAACATCTCATATGCATTCATCATTATCCATAGTCATATGAACGTAATAATTCAATACAAATACATTTATTTATATATCAACTTACCTCGAATTCGGATATTCGTTCAGACTCGGTTATTCGACTACTTTCATTTTCCTACAATTGAAGTCCATTTTCTTCGATTCTTGATCTATACATATTCAAATTTAACCCTTTTATTTACCAACACATTCAATTTAATCCAAAAACATAAATTTAGGTTAATTTACAAATTAGCTCTCACATTTTCACATTTGTACAATTTAGTCCCTATTCACAAAATCACAAAATACACAAAATACACCAAATTACCATATAGCCTTACTTAGCCAAATATTCATGTATCTCATACAAGTCTATACATTTCATTTATTTCATAATTTAGTCCCTCAAAATATTATTTTCTCAATTAAGCCCAAATTACTCAAAATCATCAAAACTCCAAAAACAAACTATGATAATCAAACATATATCTTTCATAATTCACCATCAAACTTCACAAAACACATGAGTTTGTCAAAGGCTCATCTCAAAAACATCATCAATTCTCAAAATTAAGACATGGGTTTTGTAGTGTACTAAGCAACGATTGTAAAAGCGTAGAAATTATCAAAAATTGAAACCAAATCATACCTTAATTTTTGCTTCAAGCTAGCCAAAACCTAAGAGCTCTTTTTCTTTCTTTTTCTTTTTTTATTCGACACAAAGATGGATGATAATGGTTTTATATTATATTATAATATATAATATAAATTTTATCTTATAAAATTAATATATAAAAACATATATATATACATATCAATACTTAATGCCATCCACTATTTTACTAAATGGCCAATTTACAACAATATGCCTCATATATAAGAAGACACATCAATTAAGCCACTGTATTAAATATAAGGCTACTTTTACCTTTTATGCGATTTAGTCTTTTTCTCAAATTAAGCACACAAATGATCAGATTAAATCACAGAAATTTTACACATACTAATTCACATGCTATAGACTCAAAAAATAATATTAAAATATTTTTTGGACGTAGATTTATGGTCTCAAAACCACTGTTTTGACTAGGGTCAAAACTGGACTATTACAAACACGGGCGTGTACCAGGCCATGTGAAAACCCCTGTAGATTCAAAATGAAAAATAAAATCCACATGGATTAGGAACATGAGCGCGTGAGATCACATGTCCCGCCCATACGGGCGTGTTTCTTTCCACATGGGCTTGTGGCCCTATTTTGAGCAAAAAATTTCTAAGTGTTCGTAAGTTTTTGGGTTGGCTCTGAACCACTCCATATGTATGTTTAGGGTCTCGTATACCTATAATAGGGATGTTATGATTTTAAAGTAAAAGTTTTAAGTTGAAATGAAATTTTATGGCTCGATATTGTATGTTTAAGTAAGTTAAGTCCAGTAATGCCTCGTACTCAATTTTGGCATCGAATACAGGTAAGAGGTGTTACATTTAGTGATATCAGAGTTACGATTTAGTTGATTCTCAAACTAATGTAGCATATGCACGAGTTTAACTATACATACCATACGTATGAGTATTTATATAATGATAATGTGACGATTACTGATGATTTAAATTATGTTTTCATATAGCAAATGGATTCCGACAGAGCAGTGGTGGATGATGTCGAAAGTAACGCGCCGGCCCCTGCCCAAGGGACGGTGCTTGTTGAAAATGGGAATAGACCAATGACTGTGAGTCAGAGAGGAGAAGAAGAGGCTAGGCAAGCCTTTCTCCACATGATGAATGCCTAGTATACAGAGTTCGTTTGAACGAACCCAAATGCGCAACCACCTCCACCCCTGCTTATTCCTCAGCCTACCGCGCAGTAGCTCCCAGAGTTGTAGAAGTGGTAAGAAGTGAAAAGCCCCCGGTTGATAGAATTCGAAAATAAGGAGTTGAGGAATTTTGAGCTAACAAAGATGATCTAGAAAGAGAAGAATTTTAGCTTTAAAATATCATCAGGGTATTTGATGAATTGTCTTGCACACCTGAAGAGTGCATAAAATATGTTGTTTCTCTCTTAAGAGATTCAGCCTACCAGTGGTGGAACACCCTTATGTCAGTTGTACCAAGGGAGAAAGTTAATTGGGAATTTTTCCAAGAAGAGTTCTGAAAGAAGTATATTAGCCAAAGATTCATCGATCAAAAAAGAAAAGAATTCCTTGAACTAAAACAAGGCAGAATGATAGTAACCGAATATGAACATGAGTTCATAAGGATCAATAAATACTCTCAAAGTGTGTATCCAGTGAAGCTATCATGTGCAAAAGGTTTGAGGATGGACTAAATGAGGATATCAGATTGTTTGTTGGTATTCTAGAACTAAAGGAATTTGTTGGGCTAGTATATAGAGCTTGCAAGGCCGAGGAATTGGCCAAAGAGAAAAGAAAGGCTGAGATTGAGTCTCGTGACTTGAGAAAAGACAATTGGGTAAGTCATTTCAACCTTCATTCAAGAAATTGAGAGAGTTCACTACTCGATCAGTTGCTTTAGTTGGGTTCTCAAATAGAAGTAAAGATAAACAGTACTCGGGTTCTAAAGCTCAGACCACTTCTATTGCTAGTGTTGGTAATGCTCGACCAAGAAGATCAAAATGTTCAAAGTGTGGTAGATGTCACACGGTGAGTTTCGAGCAAATGAGAGAGCTTGTTTCAAGTGTGGTTCCCAAGATCACTTCATTAGAGATTGTCTTGAGATGGTTGAAAAAGAGAAAATTCAGAGTGCACGATCTAGAAGTACTACTAAAGGGAGAACACAGAGAAATTCAGGAAATGGAATGAGTAGTAAGAATACACCTAGAGAGCAGACTGCAAGATCTGAGGGTAGAGTGTCTGCAAGGACTTATTCCATTCACGCTCGCGAAGAGGCATCCTCCGCTGATGTGATTACGGGTACATTTTCTCTATATGATACTTATGTTGTTGCTTTAATTGATCCAGGATCTACCTATTCATATCTATGCATAAAATTAGTATCTAGTATGAACATGATTGTAGATTCTATAGAATTCGTGATAAAAGTGTGCTAGTTGACAAAGTATGCAAAGATTGCCCTTTGATGATTAGAGGTCATTACTTTTCGGCTAATCTCATGTTATTACCCGTTTGATGAATTCGATGTAATTCTTGGTATGGATTGGTTAAATGCTCATGATGAGATAGTAAATTGTAGAAAGAGATATATGGAATTGAAATGTAAAAATGGGGATACTCTTGTGTTGAATCAGATGAACTGGATAAATTGCCTGTAATGATTTCTTTCATGTCTGCTAAAAAATACATATGAAAGGGATATTAGGCTTATCTTGCTTTTGTGATAAATTATAAAGAATTAGAGTTAAGAATTAAATCAGTGCCCATAGTATGTGAGTATCCAGATATATTTCTAGAAGAATTGCCAAGGTTGCCTCCGGTTAGGGAGATCGAATTTGGCATTGAGATAGCCCCTGGTACTGTGCCTATTTCGATTGTTCCGTACAGAATGGCTATAACCGAGTTGAAAGAATTGAAGGCACAGTTACAAGAGTTGACGGATAAAGGTTTCGCAAGATTGATTTATTCTCCGTGAGGTGCTCCAGTATTATTTGTGAAAAAGAAATATGGTTCCATATGGTTATGTGTAGATCATCAGTAGCTTAATAAGGTAACCATAAAGAACAAGTACCCATTGCCAAGAATTGATAATTTATTTGACCAATTGAAAGGAGCCACTGTGTTTTCCAAGATAAACTTGAGGTTTGGTTATTACCAGTTGAGAGTTAAAGATGCAGATGTGCTAAAAACTGTATTTCAGACAAGGTATGGTCACTATGAATTCTTAGTCATGCCTTTCAATTTAACAAATGCCCCTGCCGTGTTTATGGATTTAATGAACTGCATATTTCGGCCATATTTGGATAAATTTGTTGTAGTCTTCATTAATGAAATATTATTTACTCTCGTGATGAAAACGAGCATGCTGAACATTTGAGGATAGTCTTACAAATTTTGTGAGATAATCGGTTATATGCCAAGTTTAGTAAAAGTGAATTTTGGCTCAAAGAAGTCAAATTTTTAGGGCACATCATTTTGGATGATGGTTCTATTCCAGCTGAGTTGAGAGCTAGACCGATGTTTCTCCAAAAGATTGGTGAAGATCAGAACGGAGACAGTGATTTGCAAGCCAAAAGAGTTCAGTGTGAATCAGGTGTTGAGTCAGACTTTTGTATTAATTTTGATGGATGTTTGATGTTCCGAGATAGGGTCTGTGAACCAAGAGATGATGAACTTATTCGAAAAATTTTACATGAAGCACATAGTGGATGGTTATCTGTACATCCAAGCAGTACAAAAATGTATAATGACTTGAAGAAATGGTATTAGTGGCAGAGTATGAAGAAAGATATTTTTGAGTTTGTATCGAGATGCTTGATTTGTCAACAAGTGAAAGCTAAACACCAAGTACCTTCGGGTCTACTTCAGCTAGTAACGGTTCCCAAGTGGAAATGGGACCGTATTACTATAGATATTGTGACGAGTTTACCTTTGACACTGAAGAAGAAGGATGCTATATGGGTTGTGGTGGATAGGCTTATGAAATTGACTCATTTTATACTGGTACGCATTGACTATTCACTTGATAAATTAGCTGAATTGTACATTTTTGAAATTGTGAGATTACACGGAGTGCCTTTGTCGATCATATCGGATAGAAATCCAAGATTTACATCATAATTTTTAAAAAATTTGTAAGAATCCTTAGGCACAAAGTTGAGTTTTAGTACAACTTTCCATCTGCAAATCGACGGACAGTCGGAGAGGGTAATACATATACTTGAAGACATGCTCCGATGCTGTGTTTTAGAATTTCAAGGTAATTGGGAAAACTACTTACCATTAGTGGAATTTGCCTATAATAACAGTTTTCAGTCGAGCTTGAGCAAGGTGCCTTATGAGGCATTGTATAGGTGTAAGTGCCAAATGCCTTTGTATTGGATTGAACTTAGAGAAAAATAAATTCACGGGGTCGATTTAAATCGAAGAGAAAGTAAAAATGATTCATGATTATTTAAAAGCTACTTTAGACAGATAAAAGTCCAATGCTGATTTGAAATAGAAAGAGATACAGTTTCAAGTGGGTGATAAGGTGTTTCTGAAAGTATCACCATGGAAGAAGGTTCTCAAGTTTGGCTGGAAAGGCAAATTGAGTCCACGCTTTATCGGACTTTATGAGATTACCGAGAGGATAGGGCTGGTAGCCTATCGTTTGGCTTTCCCTTTTGAGTTGGAAAAGATCTATGATGTGTTCCACATGTCTATGTTGCGATGTTACCAATCAGATCCTTCGAACGTGATTGTACCAACAGAGGTTGAAATTCAACCCAATATGACATATGGCGAAGAGCTAGTTAAAATTTTAGCACGAAAAGTCTAACAGTTAAGAAGTAAAAGTATAGCTCTTGTGAAAGTATTGTGGCAAAGACATGAAGTAGAAGAGGCTACATGGGAGCCTGAGGAGGCTATGAGAAACCAATATCCAAACCTTTTTTACCGGTAAGAATTTTGGGGATGAAAATCCTAAGGGGAGAGAATTGTAATAGCCCGATTCAGGGCCTAGTCAAAATAATGGTTACGAGACCATAAATCTGAAGTAGAAATATGTGTTTTATGGTTTTATGAGGTCTATAACTTGTTTGCATGATTGTATGAAAATTTCATGAAGAAATTTTATAATTTAGTGATCAATTTATCCATTAGGATTAAATTGCAAAGATTGAAAAATATGAGATTCTAGAAGATTCAAGTATGAAATAGCATTAGAAAAATTTTCAGAGGTCCTTATTTAGCAATTAGAGCATTATATGTCAAGATGGACAAAAATGGACATGGGAAGGAAAAATCTCAAGAAAGGGGCCTTAAGGGCATTTTTATCAATTGGATAATAAAATAATTAAAAGGGAAAATAAGTAAAAAAATTTTTCCATCTTCTTCATGCTTGGTTGAAATTCTCAAGGACACCATAGCTAGGGTTTCTTCAACTTTCAAGCTTGATTGTAAGTACCTCCTAGCCCCGTTTTTTATGCTCTTTTATTTTTGAGATCCTCGTAGCTTGATTTGGCTATTTCTACCATTATTTTGAGCTAGGGTTCATGTTCAAAAATTTACCCATGTATGACATGCATGTATTTTGATGTTTAATGGAGGAATATGAAAGTTTGATGCATGATAAACATCTTTTTCTAAGTAATTTTCATGGAAAACTCGTAAAAAGGACCAAATTGTAAAAGTGATAAAAAAGTGTAGTAAAAATTAGTTTTGAAGGAAAGTGTGAGCTATTATAAGCTCAATTAATGTTCAGATAGGTTTGGGTAACTAAGGAAATGAGTATGTTTCATTATACGAGCCTAGGGACAATCTTGTAAATATGTAAAAGTTTAAGGGCAAAATAGTAATTTTACCAAAATATGATTCATGGGTTATTTTAGTCAATGTGATCATTAAATAAGTGAAATTGTCATTATAGATCAAGAAACACGATGTCCGGACCGAAACTGAGGAAATAACAAGGTCGTGGACTAAATTGAACGACTATACATATTTTGTTACGAGGTAAGTTTGTATGTAATATAAAGCTACATAATGTTATTGTGTTTTTAAATGCTTGCTATCGTGAGAAATGTATAATATATCTATGAAATTGATTAATGAGGTCTCGATGAAAGTATGATGAGATTTTATTATGTCGAAGTCCCGGTTGAGCCTTAGGAATAGAAAGGATACCATTGTCATGACATGAGGTTAAGAAGGTCCCGTCTAAGACCATGTCTGGGACATGGCCTCGGCACCAAATTAAGATCCCGTATAAGACCATATCTAGGATATGGCATCAGCATCGAGCAATAATTTCATGTAAGACCATGTTTGGGACCTGGCTTCGGTATGAAATCGTGTAAGACCATATCTGGGACATGGTATTGATAAATAATCTCGTATAAGACCATATCTGGAATATGGCATCGGCATCACTATGAGATCCTGTGTAAGACCATATCTGGGATATGGCATCGACATTAAGATGTGATCCCATGTAAGACCATATCTGGGATATGGCATTGGCATCGTGTTACGTGTGTGATGATTCTTGTGTATCCTCAAGTATTCCAAGTGGTTCAACGGGATAAGGAGTTAAGTTTATGTTAAAGGTGAAAATAATGCTAAAGTTATGTGATGAAGTGATACAAGTACATATGAGTAACTTACAAGAAATGTGTTCGATATGTGATATGTGATATGTGATTGGTAAGAGTAAGCATGAGTAAGTTATAGCAATGTGCCTGAGAACTTGTGTTATTTTTCAATGTAATGTATGGATTTTATCATAAGCCTTTATGTTGCTATTTATTTCATGCAAACTTACTAAGCTTTATGCTTACTTCCTTTCTTTTTCCTTTTTCCTTGTAGAATTGCCAAGCTAGCTCGGGGATCGAAGGAAGTCAGAGTTCGATTCACACTATCATCTATTCTTTTGGTATAGTAAAGTTTGATTCTTTTGGGTATGGCATGTATAGGTACTTGGTCATTTTTTGATATGTCATATTTGTGAGCCAATGTGTTAGCTATTAATGTCACTCAAATCATTTTATAAATGGCCATTAGAATCGACCAAACTAGCTAACTTATATCTATTCAATGATGATGAAATTAATGAAGTACAAGTTTATGAAATTGAGTGAATAATGTGTGGAGTATGTGCTTGATGAAGTAGAGTGAAAATTTAGGGTGTGGATGTCTCGATGATAGATATTCAAAGTATATTATTGTCTAGTTATGTGGTACCTGAAATGGAATAAGTGCGGTTGTTTTTCAGGGTGGCAAATGACTTGGTAAATAGCCTTGTATTTGTCCACATGGATAGGCACACGGGCATGTGAAACACCCCAAACCCGGCCCACAAGCCCTGACTGGATATGGTATGTTCCCCGGTGTAAACCGTTTCAAATTCTTTTGTTACTTAGGAAAAACTTGTGTGTTTTGAAAGAAAGATTGTTTTTGGGTTGGGCTTGAGTTGAAAACAAGCTTATTTCATTTTGTAAAATCCATTACTTTAGGTGACAAAATGTTTAGGCTTTGTTTTAAAATAAATTTACTTAAACTTCACTTGAAAAAAATTCGTACATGGTAAATAAAAGTAAAATAAAGTAATCCACTATGGCCTTATTACATCAATTACATCCCAAAATTAAAACCAAAGTACATAAAATAAAATAGTCCAAATAAAATGAATTTCTTCTTTGAGCATGGCCATCCCTAAGCTCCGCCAAGGCCGATCCCTTACTCGATCATCACCGAAAATGTTCCCTACAACGGGTGAGTCAAACAGACTCAATGTGTAACCAACACTAAAATTTAATAATTTAGGCATACATTATCATACATGTTCACATACATAATCATATAGCAGATATAAAATAATGATGCAACCCGAACCCAAACCTATATGCCATCCACTACACATCACCCGTACCATCCTGCACACCGTGGGGACTACTAAGTCAACCCTTCATCCGCTACACACCATCGAAGGCAGTCGCTACAGTCGACGTGCTTATCGCCCTCATAAAAATTCGTGGTCTTAGGTCACCACATTCAGATATCGTGGTCTTAGGTCACCACATTCAGATATCGTGGTCTTAGGTCACCACGGTCACTTCCCCTTTCTCATAATATTCCATATGCCCCATATCATACATATCATGCATATCATGCTTTAATTCACATTCTCATCACTTTTCACATGTTAAAAATAACATATATTTATAATCCTAGTAGGAGTAGGAAATGTACCTGAGTACTTTGTACCATAACATGGTACCTTAGACATATTCACATTCTTATACACATACTTATATTTGAACATTGCCATAAAACTTATTAAGAGATAGTGTGGGGTACACACCTGATTCGCTTTAGCAAGTTCACTCCAAATCTCGAAAAGCTTGATCTAATGCCTTAGATCTTAAATCTCTACATTTGATCAATCACTTAATACTTAGCAAAGAGCCATTCGGCCATAAATCCAAATCCTAGTAGGATTAGTACACTTAAACCCTTACCTTGCTGCCGATTGATGTCTAATCAAATGCCGAAAACTTTGTATCCTTCTTTCTTGAAATCGACAATCACTAGATTACTTGAATAGATTAGTTTCGGCTTTTAAATATTAATGAAACACATCTATTTACTCAACATGGCCTTGGCCGAATGCTATAGATACTTACCTTGTGGATTTTAAATCCCGAAACTCACCGAATAACTAGGGAACACGCGGCCTATGGTGTACCTTCGAGAAAAGAATTTCTCCTTCCTTGTAGTCGACACTTAGTAAATCCTGAAAGATCTCTTCAAAGTTTCGGCAACACGATATTAATGGGGTTAGTCCTAGATTTCGACAAATTTTAAAAGAAAAAGGATGAAACTGAATGAGATCTTACCCTTACTTTAGAGATCGGCAATCCTTGCTTGAACCTTTAGCAATATTCGACTATGTAGGCTAGAAGGATCTTGATTTTGGCTTTTGATTGGTATAAAGAAATCGGCTAATGATGGTATCTTGAGGAGTTTATGGATTTGGTTTTAATGGAGATCACAAAAGCTATGAAGAATTCGGCTAGGCTTACTTTAGTTTTCGGCTTTGGCTAACAAAAAGAAGAAGAAGAGATGCTCTAGGAAATTCGGCAGAGAGAAGAGTTGAAAGAAGATATGATGAATAGCCTTATTTCCCTCCTTTTGCCGAAATTACTAGGCCAAGACTCCCTTACTTGGCCATCACTCCTATTTTGATAACTTTATCACTTTAATTATCACCCATTCAATATAATAAAACTTAATCCAATATTTATCTCTTATCTCTTAATAAAAAAATAATAATAGTCCATCATTATCTATCTATTTGCCAAATTTTAAAAGGATAAAAACTCCTAAAAATTAGCCTTGGTGCCGTCCAAGTCCCTTGCTCCTTGCAGCAAAATAAAACTCTTCTATTTGCTTCCCACATGACTTGAACCTAGGCTCCTTCTCCCTTGATTGTGGCGTCACTTACTGGGCTTTAAGTGGTGCCTCCTAGCCACTTCTCCAAGCCCGTTCTTGTGTCAAATTTCTTTTATTAATTTTCTTAAGACCACCTTGCCTTAGTTTCCTCTTTTAAACTTAACATTTCTAAAACATTTCCTTACATTTCCAAGTTTTCAAAAATGTTCACTTTCCTCTTTTAAACTTAACATTTCCAAGTTTCCAAAAATGTTCACTTTCCTCTTTTAAACTTAACATTTCCAAGCTTCCTCTTAAGACTTAATATTTTCTAAAGCATTTCCTTACATTTCCTTACATTTCCAAGGTTCTAAAATGCACACAACACATTCACAACATATAAGGCATACTATTTCATGTAATTTTATCCATAGTGCATAAGCCCTATTCTGGAATATTACAGTTCTACCCCCTTAAAATAATTTCGTCCTCGAAATTACTTACTAACGAAAAATCGTACATCCTAACTCACCACACTACACTACTGCTGCACACTCTGATCATAAAACTAACACATTTTCTACAAAAATTCACATCCAATGTTTCATACACTTCACTAGCATTATAAGAACGAACTAACTCTATAACAAACAAGGCAATGAAGGGTTTTCCAAATTCCACCTCCCTGTCCGGGGTTATTCTGGGTAATTCCTCCGGAAAGACATCCTCAAATTCCCTTACAGTTCTAACTCCACTAACTCCCCCTTCTTTCGTATCCAAAGTACTAATGAAAGCCAAGAACGCCTTACACCCCTTCCGAACCATCTTATCAGCCTTTAAAGCCGAAACTACGTTAGACAAGTAGTTTCATCTTTCTCCCATCATAACTATCACTCCATCCTCTGGGGTCCTTAACTCCATTCGTTTGGCTACACAATCCAACACAGCCCGATGCTCCACTTGATTAACCACGAACAGTTTTATGTTTAATAGTTCTAGGAAGTAGTTCTTTCGATTCATACACATACAGTCTCACATTATTCATTTAGTCACACACATGAACTTGCGTTCATTACAGAGAAATGTTGTATTTGTCGTTGTTTGTTGTTTTCCACTACCTAGGGGCATTTCTGTAATTTTATCCTATAGGGGTATTTTGGTAATTTTTCAAATTAGGGTATTTTTAAAATGTTGCAAAATAGAGATTGTTGATATTTTACCAAATTAAAATTCGTGCTGGAAAAATTTCAAGGGTGAAATGATAATTTTATACACGAGGGGTATTTTTTGTAATTTTACAAGCTAGGGTCATTTCAGTAATTTTTTCCCAAAAATATGGTTCCTGGTTACTTTCAAAACAAGGGCATTTTTAAAGGTTTCCAATTTGAGGGTACTTCGTTGATTTTCCCTTCTGAGGGTATTTTGGTCATTTGCATAGGTTAGGGGTAATTTGGTCATTTTGCAAATCAGGGATATTTTCGTAAATTTTCCAAATTAGGGTGTCTTTGATATTTTGTAAAGTTTTTGAATACTTGTGCAAAAATCAAAAATTATTATTGAAATCGGGGGTAGTATGGTAATTTTAGAAAATCAAGGGCATTTTAGTAATTTTACCACTAAGGATATTTAGGTAATTTTGTAAATCAAAAATTCTTAGAAAGTTTTTCCAAAAAAAAATTCAAATTTCAAAAGGGTAGTTTGTAGACTTTTAAAACTAGGGTTTCCATAAAAATATGGCTAGTCCCTTTCGGGCTTTAGTTATTAGGTTTAGCCTGTAGCTAAGACCTCTTGGTTAGGGTGAACCATCACTACGCACCAGGTAGGATTCGAGTAAAGATGAGGTGAGTCGCTAGAACTGTTTAAATACCAAGCTCTTACTAAATCCACTCCTAGACATGCACACAACAGTTACCACACCCTAGCTCGGCGACTTAATCACAGGTTTGTCTAATGGTCCTTGTAACACCCCAAACCCGGACAAGACACCACGTCCAGAATCGGTATGTTACGGAAAACATGTTTGTGAGAGGTTAAATTTTTCGTTAAAATGGAGACCACGATTGTATTTTGGGAGGCAATTCGAGTAGACTTGTTGAAATCGGATGAAGTATTTGAAACCCGGAGATTTTGAAATCCTAACCAGTACGTGTGGTTAAACGAGTTTAAAACCATTTAAACCTTAGTAGTTTCTTTGTATTACTTAAAAACCCTTTTTTTTTTTTTTTTAGACTTAGGAGTAATACAAGTTTGATTAGAAAATCATTTGAATTTGCTTACTATAAAGGCGTGGTGTGATATTCGATGGTATGGTTTAAAACATATTGCGTTATCATTTTGAAATCATTATCTTTCCAAGTTTTAGTAAAATTCATACCAATTTCGTTTTGTTAAGGCATATTAAAATCTAATTAAAACATAAACATCACCAAAACATAAATTAAAGGCCTTTTACAAATCCAATAAAAAACCAAATAAAGTAAATAAGCTAAAGTACCCAAATTCAATAGTCCTTTATTAAAGTATGGCATGTGCACCCCGAGTCCATCCCGGCTCCATGTCCGCGTCTACGAGTCACCTGAAAAGTCAAAGGAGAGGGTGAGTCGAGTGACTCGATGTGTAAATCCCGCTCTAGAACAACACGCTAACACACATCATACAAAGCAACATAATTAATGCAACCCGATCCTAACCATCCATATCGCCTTTTCTACCCCATGTGGTACCAAACCACTTTGGTGGTGCCAAACCACCGTGACATATAGTCACAATGTGTTACCAAAACACGGTGTCCCAAAGACACAATATCCGTCAATGTGGTGCCAAACCACTTTGGTGTCCCAAAGACACAATTGTGCTACTAAAGCTTTGGTGACCAAGTCACAAATCAGATGATGGGCCAACCCATCGTGTGATACCAAATCACTAGCAGACGATCCCATATCTCATGTGGGGCCAACCCACAGTGGTTAAACCACGGGGACAAGTCGCAATGAGGTGCCAAACCTCTGGTGACCCAAAGTCACAAAGTGTGCTACCAAAGCACTTGGTGCTCACGTCGACAAAATATCACCTCCCTCCACTCATATCACCCATACATGTCATATCGACTCATGTACAATATGCAATCATGTAACTCATGCAACCATGTCCAACATTGCATCTCATAGCATATATATATAGTATAGATCATCATATTCAAAGTATCCATAATAGGACTTGTAATAAGATAGACTTACGGGATCCGCATACACATACCCCATTTGGGTATCCAATTATCCATCATCTTGGTATCGTTTTTAACAGCAAGCAGGGTTTATTAATAACATTACTAGGTATCGGTGTGTTAGTTTACACACCGTAAATACGAGTCTAGAAATCTCGACAAAAGCAATCTAAGTCCCTCGAGTACTAGCTTCACAATCGACCAAAACATAGAGGTTAGACATCTACACATTCTACCAACACCATTTAGACCAAAAGGGTTTGTCGAAGCCTCATTTTCACGATTTGGTTTCCTACCAAATCCGAACCAAAGAGTGGTTCCTTAGACAATCGGCCCACCTATCAAGAAGGAAACATTAATCTCTTGAAGCTTTGACTAACCAAGAATTAAGAGAATGAACTAACAACAACCAATCACTTAACCTCCACTTACTAATCAAGCGACAGAAGAAAACGGCTCCTCTTGCTTGCTTTGAAACCTTGATGTCCTATAATAAGAATTGGTTTATAAAAGATTAGCACCTTCCAACAATCACAATCGGCCATCAACGTAATAAGAATCGGCAAGGTGAGAAAGAAGAGAAATGGCCATTCGGCCTAGTACTTACCCACTACCAACGATTGGAAACCACACACCCAACACCACCAAATATTCTACCACCCAACACGAGAGAAGAATGATTCTGCTAATGTGTTTGGAAAAGACAAGCAAATAAAATAGATGAATGAAGGGGTCACTTTGGTTTTGATGAAGAGAACAAATGGTTGATGTTTGACACAAAGCTTCAAGAAGAAAGAGAGGTGAAAGAGGAGAGAACATTCGGCTTCAAGAAAGAGGAAAGAAAATTTGGATTCGGCTCAAAATAATGAGAAACAAAGGTGGTTTCGGTTTAAATGAAATGGTATGGATCAAATGGGAAGATCGGCACAAGGGTTGTGGAAGCAAAAGAAAGAAAAGAGAAGGAATGATCACCGGTTTGACACACAAAGGAAAGAAGAAGGAAGAAACAAGGTTTACTTTCGGCAATAAGGTGCTAGAGGTTTTGGTTTAACAAAGTTGAAAAAGAAGCAGAGGGTGGGAGAGGCATTGGCTTCTAAATGAAACAAAAGAAAAACAAATGAGAGCCACAAGTGCATTGCAACACCCAAGCTTTGGGTTTTGGTTCCAAGAAGAGGGAATATGGCAAAAAGAAAGAGCAAAAGGTTTACTTAGGCTACAAGCATATGATGAAAACACACACACACACATGCACAAAGGAGATTTGGCACTTCCCAAGCTCCCCAAACACTCCTCAAAATCGCCACACACTCCCTCTCCCCCAAACTCTCACCAAATCCGCCAACTCCCCCAATTACTCACACACCACTAATTCAAATGGCAAAGACCAAGTCTCCTCCTACTTTCACTCTCCACCTTACTTTTGAACGGTTTGACCAAGTCCATGGTAGAATTCCACTTGCCTTCTACCTCTTCCTCCATGTCGTCCAAAATGGGTGACAAAATGGGAGCTCTACAACTTGAACTCTGGACCTCCTCACTGTAGATGACGCCACACCCAAGGTCTAAGTGGCGCATGCCTTGCCACTTAGCTAGCTCCTCATTTGTGCTATAATTTCACTTAATTTAAATATAAACCCCAACACATACCTTCTATCCCCTAAAGCCCATAAACAAGAATTTCACCACCTACCTGAGGCTCACACCTAGCCTACAACTAAATCCAAAACACCAAAACAACATCATAGCAAGCAATTAAACATGCAAACAATGCCAAATCGAAATAGCCCCTTAACCGGGATATTACGGTTCTACCCCTTAAAAGAATTTCGACCTCGAAATTACCGGTCAAGAGTTGCAGTATTCTTTGTCTCATCATATCCTCGGGTTCCCACGTAGCTTCTTCACGCCATGATTCCGCCAAAGAACCTTAACGAGAGGCCACGGACTTCCTGCGTAGAACCTTCACATCCCGATCTAAAATCAGATGAGCTCTTCCTCTATGGACATATCCGGATTTACCTCGATCTTCTCTCTGTTACCACATGTGATGGATCGAACGATATCGCCAAGCATCGAAGCGTGGAACACGTCATGAATCGACTTAGCTCGGTGGCAACTCGAGCTGATATGCAATCGTCCCACTCGTCTTAGTACCTTATACTACCCAATAAACCTCGGACTAAGCTTGCCTTTCTTCCGAACCTTAACACTTTCTTCCACGGTGAGACCTTCAGAAAACTTCGATCTCCACAGCCAAATTCAATATCTCTCCGTTTAAGATCAAGATAGGACTTCACGAATTGAAGCTTCCTTCAATCGAGCTGAATCAACTTAACCTTGTCTTGCCCGAGTAACCAACTCGCCCTAACAACCGACGTTCACTTAACTCTGTCCAACAAGTCATGAACGACACTTTCTACCGTCTGGCGCCTCATAAGGTGCCATCTTAATGCTCGCTTGGTAGTTGTTGTTGTAAGCGAATTCGCTATGGTAGATACTCCTCCCGCCTACCCTCAAGTCCAAAACACACCTCAAGCATATCCTCCAAAATCAGATAACCCTTTCGATTGTCCGTCGGTCTGCGGATGAAATGTTTGTCTTTGAAATCTAGCAAGTGTACCCGATTGCTCGATGCAACGCCTTCCGAACCTTGACATGAATCAGGGGTCCCTATCCGAGATGATCGTCACGGGCACCCCATGCGGTCTCACTATCTCCGATACATACTGACTTTGCCAACCTCTCAGTGAGTAATCCACCTCACAGGAATAAAGTGAGCTGATTTAGTCGACTATCCACAATTACCTGCATCAATCCTTCTTGCTCGGTGTAGCGGTAATCTCTTGTGAAATCCATAGTTATTCTTTCCCACTTCCACTATGGAATCTTCCTTTGGTCAAGCAACCTGAGGCAAGAAGCGGTGCTCGGCCTTGACTTCTTGACATGTCGACACTTACCCACAAACTTCGGTCACCTCCTTTTTGCACCCGGCCACGTAATCGTTCTCGAGATCCCTATACATTTTGCTACCTCCGGGATGCATAGCGTGAAAGGCTGCTATGAGCGCTCGAAGAATCTTTGCCTCAATTGACATCTCTTGGCATACAAGCCCTCCCGGAAACACGAACCCCATCACTAGACAAGCTATACCCTTCAAACCATCATTACACTTTTGAGTCCTCTGCGCTCAAAACCTCATCTAACAACCGCTTTTCTCGATCCGCTCAACCCAAGTAAGCTTAACTCAGCTCGCCGAGAATACTCCGTCATCGTTACAAACTCAAGTGGGCAAACAACGCCTTAGATCCGAAACAACCTTACGGCTCAACGCGTCGCCACGGCGTTAGCCTTGCGGATGATACTCAATTGAGCAATCGTAGTCTTTCAATAGCTCAATCCATCTATTGTCTCGATTCAAGTCTTTCGGGTCGAGGTACTTCAGACTCTTATGGTCCGTATAGACTACCGATCTCTCCGCACAAGTAATGCCTCCATATCTTTAGGGCAAATACTACCGCTAATTCGGATCGATGCGTGGGATAATTGACCTCATGTGGCCTCGGTTGTCGGGATGCGTAAGCCACAACCTTCCCTTCTTGCATCAAGACACAACCCAAACTCAGATGTGATGCATCGCGAGACATCGTGAATTCCTTACCGACTCGGGTTGAATCGAACCGGAGTCGGTCAAAATCTTCTTTAACTTATCGAAGCTCTCCCGCTGCTTCTCGGTCAAACAAGCGGAACTCCCTTTCTCAATAATTTGGTCATCGGTGCAATTAACGAGAAACCTCTACAAATCTTGGTAGTATCACGCCAACCCCGTAAAACTCAATTTACGCATCGACTTAGGCGGCTTCCAATCCGTAACCGCTTCTATCTTACTGGGTCCACTCTAATCCCTCACCGACACTACATGACCCAAGAATGTCACCTCCACGAGCGGGACTCGCATTCTCGAACTTTGCATAGAAATTTGTTTCTCCTTAGAATCTGCAATACCACCGTAAATGAGTATCATGCTCTTCCTCGATCCTTGAGTAAACCAAGATGTAAATCGATAAAACTACCACGAACCGATCTAGTAATCGTTGGAACACCCTATTCATCGATCCGTGAAAGTGCCGGTCATTAGTCAACCCGAACGGCATAACCAAAAACTCAAAGTGCCCATACCGAGTACGGAATGCCGTCTTACAGATATCCGCCTCTTTTACCTTCAACTGGTGATATCCGGACCTTAGGTCAATCTTCGAGAAAACAGACGCTTCTTCACGGTGATCAAACAAGTCATCTATCCGAAGGGTGGATACTTGTTTTGATCGTCGACTTATTCAGGTTGGCGGTAGTCTATGCACATCCGCATAGTACCGTCTTTCTTCTTTCAGAGAGTACTAAGGCTCCCCAAGGCGAAATACTTGGCCTCGATAAAACCTCGGTCCAATAACTCGGATTTGAGCCTTAAGCTCCACTAATTCTTTAGGTGCCATCTCAGACGAGCAATGGATACCGTGCGATTCCGGGTAGCAGATCAATCCGAACTCTACCTCCCGATCTGGTGGCAAACCCTAAGCTCCTCGGGAAACACATCCACAAATTCCCATCGTAAGAATAGTCTCCAGAAGACTCCTTAGCCTCCAAGGCATACACATGCACCATATATGCTTATGACCTTTCGACCATTTTCTCGGCTTTGAGGCGGATACCAAGTTGGATGAGATAGTTTCTCCTATTACCGATCGAACTACTTCTTCACCTCATTGTGCTTTCGAACCATGCGCTTAGCCGCGATCCAACTTCTTTGATACTTACCCAAACCAGTCATTCCAAGAATTAGATCGAACTCCCGAATGGCGGTTCCATCAGATCAGCCTCAAATACTACCCCTTGGAGTTCTAGAGGTACGTCGCTATACAGTTTATCCACCACTACAGAGTGACCTAGAGGGCTTATTACGGTCATCTGCCTAGAAGATATCTCAGAGTCTAAATCCATTGTCTCTACTATACTACTAGCAACATAAGAGTGTGTAGACCCCACATCAATTAAAGCAGTATAAGGAGAACCAAAAATCAAGAACGTACCGGTTATGACGTCCGGTGCGTCGCCCTCCTCTCGGCGCCTCGAAGCATATACCAAACCAGCCGCCGGCCTCGAACTACTGCACCTCCGCCCGGTGCTCCACGGCCCGACGTAATCAAGTACCTCCCTCGCCATTACCTCGGCCCTCTGCGGCGGTCCATTATTTCAGTATTGATTACTACCGATTCTCGGGTGAATTCTAGCCAACTTGCAGACGGTCCCTCACACGGTGGTCCAACGAGCCACACTCAAACAACCCTCGCCATTATCAGTGAGCCTCCCGGTGAGCCTTTCCACAATCGGTTACTGCGGCGGTCCTCGCCTAGCAAAGAACAAACCTACCCGACCGATTCGCCCACTCGGTCTAGCCCTCTTCATTGATTACCGATGACCCGTAAGACCCAAAACTCCTTTTATAGCGGTTTCTATCCATACTCGCCTCACAGACTCTTTAATGCCCTCGGCAACCTTCGCCTTTTCAGCGTAACCGCAAATTCACGCTCTGGCAGGCGAATCAACAATCTTAACTCGCCTCGCAGCCATCCTCGAAACGAACGCACCTTTCCTCTTGGTAGCCACCATACCGGCAGCATCTGACTCGACCTCGTAAACTCGGCCTCATACTCCGTCTGATTTGCTCCCTGGACTAACCTCGAAATGCTTTCTCTCGCTCATTTATGTAATTAGCTCAAGCGTACTTCTTCCGATAAGCGGCCGAAAATAGTCCCAAGTCGGATCTTCATTGCGGTATTTATCACGGATAGTGAGCCACCAATCGACACGACTCATCTTGAGAAGTGATACGATCCCTTTAATTTTCTTGGTAGTTAGGTCCGGATAAATCCATGATCCGATTACGCCGCTTCCGGCCAATTACTTCGGTGACGCTAGGAGCAACACCGAGACACCCGGAAAAATTTCATTTCATTTGCCAAGTCGCTCAGCACGATTTCCTAGCTCCCACGCCCCCACCGCTCCGCCTACCCTCTCTAAAACCCGCAGATCGCTGTGATATCTGCATCATCGTCGGTCTCATTCTCGAACTCACCACCTCCGGTGGTGGCGGAACCAGTATCTCATTCTCTCGAACCCCGCCTGTAACCCACGGGCTCGTAAAGCGATATCCTACCACGACCACGCCCACGACCACGTCCACCCGGGTACTCATGACTAAATCTAAATGCGAATTAAAGAATCTTATGTATCAGTCATTATTCCCTTTGTGTTTAAAGTAAAGTTTTATGAATTTTAAAGAAGCTTTGTTTTCATGAGTCCACAGAGTCCTATTAGTTTCATCTCAGAGTAGTCTTACTAGCCATCCAATCATGTCAATCACAACAAATAGTACGGGTACTTACTCCGGGCGAATCGGTGCATGACTCGGTGCCATGCCCTTCAAACCATACTTTAAAAACAATATACTTGAAAATTTTAGTTTTAAAACATTTTGGGCCTCGGGCCCCAGTAAAACTTTTGAACACGGCTCGATACCACAAATGTAACACCCCAAGCCGGACAAGACACCACGTCAGAATCGGTATGTTACGGGAAAACATGTTTGTGAGAGGTTAAATTTTTCGTTAAAAGCCGAGTGGAGACACAGTGTATTTTGGGAGGCAATTCGAGTAGACTTGTTGAAATCAGATGAAGTATTTGAAACCCGGAGATTTTGAAATCCTAACCAGTACGTGTGGTTAAACGAGTTTAAAACCATTTAAACCTTAGTAGTTTCTTTGTATTACTTAAAAACCCCTTTTTTTTTTTTTTTTTTTTTAGACTTAGGAGTAATACAAGTTTGATTCGAAAATCATTTGAATTTGCTTACTATAAAGACGTAGTGTGATACCCGATGGTATGGTTTAAAACATATTGCGTTATCATTTTGAAATCATTATCTTTCCAAGTTTTAGTAAAATTCATACCAATTTCGTTTTGTTAAGGCATATTAAAAATCTAATTAAAACATAAACATCACCAAAACATAAATTAAAGGCCTTTTACAAATCCAATAAAAACCAAATAAAGTAAATAAGCTAAAGTACCCAAATTCAATAGTCCTTTATTAAAGTATGGCATGTGCACCCGAGTCCATCCGGCTCCATGTCCGCTTCACTGAGTCACTGAAAAGTCAAAGGAGAGGGTGAGTCGAGTGACTCAAATGTGTAAATCCGCTCTAGAAGAACAACACGCTAACACACATCATACAAAGCAACATAATTAATGCAACCCGATCCTAACCATCCATATCGCCTTTTCTACCCCATGTGGTACCAAACCTTTGGTGGTGCCAAACCACTTGGTGACATATAGTCACAATGTGTTACCAAAACACCGTGTCCCAAAGACACAATATCCGTCAATGTGGTGCCAAACCACCGGTGTCCTAAAGACACAATTGTGCTACTAAAGCATCGTGACCAGAAGTCACAACCGATGATGGGGCCAACCCATCGTGGTGATACCAAATCACTAGCAGACGATCCCATATCTCATGTGGGGCCAACCCAGTGGTTAAACCACGAGGACAAGTCGCAATGAGGTGCTAAACCTCGGTGACCCAAAGTCACAAAGTGTGCTACTAAAGCACCGGTGCTCACAAAGACAAAATATCACTGCTCCCTCCACTCATATCACCCATACATGTCATACTGACTCATGTACAATATGCAATCATGTAACTCATGCAACCATGTCCAACATTGCATCTCATAGCATATATATATAGTATAGATCATCATATTCAAAGTATCCATAATAGGACTTGTAATAAGATAGACTTACCCGGATCCGTACACATACCCCATTTGGGTATCCAATTATCCATCATACTGGTATCGTTTTTAACAGGCAAACAGGTTTATTAATAACATTACTAGGTATCAGTGTGTTAGTTTACACACCTGGTAAATACGAGTCTAGAAATCCTGACAAAAGCAATCTAAGTCCCTCGAGTACTAGCTTCTACAATCGACCAAAACATAGAGGTTAGACATCTACACATTCGCCAACACCATTTAGACCAAAAGGGTTTGTCGAAAGTCCTTACCTTTCACCCGATTTGGTTTCCTACCAAATCCCGAACCAAAGAGTGGTTCCTTAGACAATCGGCCCACCTATCAAGAAGGAAACATTAATCTCTTGAAGCTTTGACTAACCAAGAATTAAGAGAATGAACTAACAACAACCAATCACTTAACCTCCACTTACTAATCAACCGATGAAGAAAACGGCTCCTCTTGCTTGCTTTGAAACCTTTGATGTCCTATAATAAGAATTGGTTTATAAAAGATTAGCACCTTCCAACAATCACAATCGGCCATCAACGTAATAAGAATCGGCAAGGTGAGAAAAAGAAGAGAAATGGCCATTCGGCCTAGTACTTACCCACTACCAACGATTGGAAACCACACACCCAACACCACCAAATATTCGGCCACCCAACACCAGAGGAGAATGATTCGGCTAACAGGTTTCGGAAAAGACAAGCAAATAAAATAGATGAATGAAGGGGTCACTTTCGGTTTTGATGAAGAGAACAAATGGTTGATGTTTCGGCTTACAAAGCTTCAAGAAGAAAGAGAGGTGAAAGAGGAGAGAACATTCGGCTTCAAGAAAAGAGGAAAGAAAATGCTGGATTCGGCTCAAAAATAATGAGAAACAAAGGCTGGTTTCGGTTTAAATGAAATGGTATGGATCAAATGGGAAGATCGGCACAAGGGTTGTGGAAGCAAAAAGAAAGAAAAAGAGAAGGAATGATCACCAGTTTCGGCTTACACAAAGGAAAGAAGAAGGAAGAAACAAGGTTTACTTTCGGCAATAAGGTGCTAGAGGTTTCGGTTTAACAAAGTTGAAAAGAAGCAGAGGGTGGGAGAGGCATTCGCTTCTAAATGAAACAAAAGAAAAACAAATGAGAGCCACAAGTGCATTCTAAGAACACCCAAGCTTTGGGTTTTGCCCAAGAAGAGGGAATATGGCAAAAGAAAGAGCAAAAGGTTCTGCTTAGGCTACAAGCATATGACCGAAAACACACACACACATGCACAAAGGAGATTTGCACTTCCCAAGCTCCCCAAACACTCCTCAAAACCGCCACACACTCCCTCTCCCCAAACTCTCACCAAATCCGCCAACTCCCCAATTACTCACACACCACTAATTCAAATGGCAAAGACCAAGTCTCCTCCTACTTTCACTCTCCACCTTACTTTTGAAGCGGTTTGACCAAGTCCATGGTAGAATTCCACTTGCCTTCTACCTCTTCCTCCATGCCGTCCAAAATGGGTGACAAAATGGGAGCTCACGACTTGAACTCTGGACCTCCCTCACTGTAGATGACGCCACACCCAAGGTCTAAGTGGCGCATGCCTTGCCACTTAGCTAGCTCCTCATTTGTGCTATAATTTCACTTAATTTAAATATAAACCCCAACACCTTTCTCGCTTCTATCCCCTAAAGCCCATAAACAAGAATTTCACCACCTACAAAGCTCACACCTAGCCTACAACTAAACCCAAAACACCAAAACAACATCATAGCAAGCAATTAAACATGCAAACAATGCCAAATCAAATAGCCCCTTAACCCGGATATTACAGTCCTTAAGTCTTATGTACTTGTGTTTTTGAGTAGACTAGTCCTAGGGTTCAACAGATCCTAGTTCACTAATCTACGTTGCCATAAAATCCCATACATTTCACATATTCAAATCACTTGTAAGTCAAGTACTTACCGGTGGATGAATGTCGAGACTTAGGTGCCATGCCAGAAAATCCTACTTAATTCACAAAAATTCTTTTTGGGCTTTACTTTGAAAACATTTTGGGCCTTAAACCCAAAGCCGAGAGTTTAAAATTTGGCTCTGATACCAAACTAAAACACCCCAAACCCGACCCACAAGCCCTGACCGGATATGGTATGTTCCCCGGTGTAAACCGTTTCAAATTCTTTTGTTACTTAGGAAAAACTTGTGTGTTTTGAAAGAAAGATTATTTTTGGGTTGGGCTTGAGTTGAAAACAAGCTCATTTCATTTTGTAAAATCCTTTACTTTAGGTGACAAAACGTTTAGGCTTTGTTTTAAAATAAATTTACTTAAACTTCATTTGAAAAAATTTCGTACATGGTAAATAAAAGTAAAATAAAGTAATCCACTATGGCCTTATTACATCAATTAAATCCCAAAATTAAAACCAAAGTACATAAAATAAAATAGTCCAAATAAAATGAATTTCTTCTTGAGCATGGCCATGCCTAAGTCAATGAGGCCGGTCCCTTATCGATCATCACCGAAAAAATGTTCCCTACAACGGGTGAGTCAAAGCAGACTCAATGTGTAACCAACACTAAAATTTAATAATTTAGGCATACATTATCATACATGTTCACATACATAATCATATAGCAGATATAAAATAATGATGTAACCCGAACCCAAACCTATATGCCATCTGCTACACATCACCCGTACCATCCTGCACACCGTGGGGACTACTAAGTCAACCCTCCATCCGCTACATACCATTGAAGGCGTTCATTGCAATGACGTGCTTATCGCCTCTTATAAAATTCGTGGTCTTAGGTCACCACATTCAGATATCGTGGTCTTAGGTCACCACTTTCGGATATCGTGGTCTTAGGTCACCACATTCGATATCATGGTCTTAGGTCACCACGCTCACCTTTCTCATAATATCCCATATGCCCCATATCATACATATCATGCATTTCATGCTTTAATTCACATTCTCATCACTTTTCACATGTTAAAATAACATATATTCGTAATCCTAGTAGGAGTAGGAAACGTACCTGAGTACTTTGTACCATAACATGGTACCTTAGCCATATTCACATTCTTATACACATACTTATATTTCAACATTGCCATAAAACTTATTAAGAGATAGTGTGGGGTACACACCTGATTTGCTTTAGCAAGTTCACTCCAAATCTCAAAAAGCTTGATCTAATGCCTTTAATCTTAAATCTCTACATTTGATCAATCACTTAATACTTAGTAAAGAGCCATTTGGCCATAAATCCAAATCCTACTAGGATTAGTAACTTAAATCCTTACCTTGCTGCCGATTGATGTCTAATCAAATGCCGAAAACTTTGAATCTTTCTTTCTTGAAATCAACAATCACTAGATTACTTGAATAGATTAGTTTCGGCTTTTAAATATTAATGAAACACATCTATTTACTCAACATGGCCTTGGCTGAATGCTATAGATACTTACCTTGTGGATTTTAAATCCCGAAACTCACCGAATAACTAGGGAACACGCGGCCTATGGTGTACCTTCGAGAAAAGAATTTCTCCTTCCTTGTAGTCGACACTTAGTAAATCCCAAAAGATCTCTTCAAAGTTTTGGCAACAAGATATTAATGGGGTTAGTCCTAGATTTCGACAAATCTTAAAAGAAAAAGGATGAAACTGAATGAGATCTTACCTTTACTTTAGAGATCGGCAATCCTTGCTTGAACCTTTAGCAATATTCGGCTATGTAGGCTAGAAGGATCTTGATTTCGGCTTTTGATTGGTATAAAGAAATCGGCTAATGATGGTATCTTGAGGAGTTTATGGATTCGATTTTAATGGAGATCACAAAAGCTATGAAAAATTTGGCTAGGCTTACTTTAGTTTTTGGCTTTGGCTAACAAAAAGAAGAAGAAGAGATGCTCTAGGAAATTCGACAGAGAGAAGAGTTGAAAGAAGATATGATGAATAGCCTTATTTCCCTCCTTTTGTCGAAATTACTAGGCCAAGACTCCCTTACTTGGCCATCACTCCTATTTTGATAACTTTATCACTTTAATTATCACCCATTCAATTTAATAAAACTTAATCCAATATTTATCTCTTATCTCTTAATAAAAAAAATAATAATAATAGTCCATCATTATCTATCTATTTGCCGAATTTTAAAAGGATAAAAACTCCTAAAAATTATCCTTGGTGCCATCCAACTCCCTTGCTCCTTGCAGCAAAATAAAACTCTTTTATTTGCTTCCCACGCGACTCAAACCTAGGCTCCTTTCCCCTTGATTGTGGCGTCACTTACTGGGCTTTAAGTGGTGCCTCCTAGCCGCTTCTCCAAGCCCGTTCTTGTGTCAAATTTCTTCTATTAATTTTCTTAAGACCACCTTGCCTTAGTTTCCTCTTTTAAACTTAACATTTCTAAAACATTTCCTTACATTTCCAAGTTTCCAAAAATGTTCACTTTCCTCTTTTAAACTTAACATTTCCAAGTTTCCAAAAATGTTCACTTTCCTATTTTAAACTTAACATTTCCAAGTTTCCAAAAATGTTCACTTTCCTCTTTTAAACTTAACATTTCCAAGCTTCCTCTTTAGACTTAATATTTTCTAAAGCATTTCCTTACATTTCCTTACATTTCCTTACATTTCCAAGGTTCTAAAATGCACACAACACATTCACAACACATAAGGCATACTATTTCATGTAATTTTAGCCATAGTGCATAAGCCCTATTCCGGGATATTACAGTTCTATCCCCAAAAAATAATTTCGTCCTCGAAATTACTTACTAACGAAAGATCGTACATCCTAACTCACCACACTACACTACTGCTGCACACTCTGATCTTAAAACTAACACATTTCCTACAAAAATTCACATCCAAGGTTTCATACACTTCACTAGCATTACAAGAATGAACTAACTCTATAACAAACAAGGCAATGAAGGGTTTTCCAAATTCCACCTCCCTGTTCGGGGGTATTCCGGGTGATTCCTCCGGAAAGACATCCTCAAATTCCCTTACAGTTCTAACTCCACTAACTCCCCCTTCTTTCGTATCCAAAGTACTAATGAAAGCCAAGAACGCCTTACACCCCTTCCGAACCATCTTATCAGCCTTTAAAGCCGAAACTACTTTAGACAAGTAGTTTCGTCTTTCTCCCGTCATAACTATCACTCCATCCTCTGGGGTCCTTAACTCCATTCGTTTGGCTGCACAATCCAACATAGCCCGATGCTCCACTTGATTAGCCACAAACAATTTTATGTTTAATAGTTCTAGGAAGTAGTTCTTTCGATTCATACACATACAATCTCACATTATTCATTTAGTCACACACATGAACTTGCGTTCATTATAGATAAATGTTGTATTTGTCGTTGTTTGTTATTTTCCACTACCAAGGGGCATTTTCGTAATTTTATCCTATAGGGGTATTTTGGTAATTTTTCAAATTAGGGTATTTTGAAAATGTTGCAAAATAGAGATTTTTGATATTTTACCAAATTAAAATTGTTGCTGGAAAAATTTCAAGGGTGAAATGATAATTTTATACATGAGGGGTATTTTTTGTAATTTTACAAGCTAGGGTCATTTCAGTAATTTTTTCGCAAAAATATGGTTCCTGGTGACTTTCAAAATAAGGGCATTTTTAAAGGTTTCCAATTTGAGGGTACTTCATTGATTTTCCCTTCTGAGGGTATTTTGGTCATTTGCATAGGATAGGGGTAATTTGGTCATTTTGCAAATCAGGGATATTTTCGTAAATTTTCCAAATTAGGGTGTCTTTGATATTTTGTAAAGTTTTTGAATACTTGTACAAAAATAAAAAATTATTATTGAAATTGGGGGTAGTATGGTAATTTTGGAAAATCAAGGGCATTTTAGTAATTTTACTGCTAAGGGTATTTAGGTAATTTTGTAAATAAAAAATTCTTAGAAAGTTTTTCCAAAATAAAAAAATTCAAATTTCAAAAGGGTAGTTTGTTGACTTTTAAAACTAGGGTTTCCATAAAAATATGGCTAGTCCCTTTCGGGTTTTAGTTATTGGGTTTAGCCTGTAGCAAAGTTCTCTTGGTTAGGGTGAACCATCACTACGCACCAGGTAGGATTCGAGTAAAGAGGAGGTGAGTCGCTAGGACTGTTTAAATACCAAGCTCTTACTAAATCCACTCCTAGACATGCTCACAATAGTTACCACACCCTAGCTCGACGACTTAATCACAGGTTTGTCTAATGGTCCTTAAGTCTTATGTACTTGTGTTTTTGAGTAGACTAGTCCTAGGGTTCAATAGATCCTAGTTCACTAATCTACGTTGCCATAAAAGCCCATACATTTCACATATTCAAATCACTTCAGAAGTCAGAAGTACTTACCTGGTGGACTGCGGGTCGGAGACTTAGGTGCCATGCCAGAAAATCCAGCTTAATTCACAAAAATTCTTTTTGGGCTTTACTTTGAAAACGTTTTGGGCCTTAAACCCAAGGTCGAGAGTTTAAAACTTGGCTTTGATACCAAACTAAAACACCCCAAACCCGGCCCACAAGCCCTGATCGGATATGGTATGTTCCCCGGTGTAAACCATTTCAAATTCTTTTGTTACTTAGGAAAAACTTGTGTGTTTTGAAAGAAAGATTGTTTTTGGGTTGGGCTTGAGTTGAAAACAAGCTTATTTCATTTTGTAAAATCCTTTACTTTAGGTGACAAAACGTTTAGGCTTTGTTTTAAAATAAATTTACTTAAACTTCACTTGATAAAAATTGTACATGGTAAATAAAAGTAAAATAAAGTAATCCTTTGTGGCCTTATTATATCAATTAAATCCCAAAATTAAAACCAAAGTACATAAAATAAAATAGTCCAAATAAAATGAATTTCTTCTTGAGCATGGCCATCCTTAAGTTCTTCTTGAGGCATCCCTTACTCGATCATCACCAAAAATGTTCCCACAACGGGTGAGTCAAACAGACTCAATGTGTAACCAACACTAAAATTTAATAATTTAGGCATACATTATCATACATGTTCACATACATAATCATATAGCAGATATAAAATAATGATGCAACCCGAACCCAAACCTATATGCCATCCGCTACACATCACCCGTACCATCCTGCACACTGTGGGGACTACTGAGTCAACCCTCCATCCGCTACACACTATCGAAGGCAGTCGCTGCAGTCGACGTGCTCATTGCCCTTATAAAAAGTCGTGGTCTTAGGTCACCACATTCAGATATCATGGTCTTAGGTCACCACATTCAGATATCGTGGTCTTAGGTCACCACGTTCACTTCCCCTTTCTCATAATATCCCATATGCCCTATATCATACATATCATGCATATCATGCTTTAATTCACATTCTCATCACTTTTCACATGTTAAAAATAACATATATTCACAATCCTAGTAGGAGTAGGAAACGTCCTGAGTACTTTGTACCATAACATGGTACCAAAGCCATATTCACATTCTTATACACATACTTATATTTGAACATTGCCATAAAACTTATTAAGAGATAGTGTGGGGTACATACCTGATTCGCTTTAGCAAGTTCACTCCAAATCCCGAAAAGTTTGATCTAATGCCTTAGATCTTAAATCTCTACATTTGATCAATCACTTAATACTTAGTAAAGAGCCATTCAGCCATAAATCCAAATCCTAGTAGGATTAGTACACTTAAATCCTTGCCTTGCTACCGATTGATGTCTAATCAAATGCCGGAAACTTTGTATCGTTCTTTCTTGAAATTAGAAATCACTAGATTACTTGAATAGATTTGTTTCGGCTTTTAAATATTAATGAAACACATCCATTTACTCAACATGTCCTTGGCCGAATGCTATAGATACTTACCTTGTAGATTTTAAATCCCAAAACTCACCGAATAACTAGGGAACACGCGGCCTATGGTGTACCTTCGAGAAAAGAATTTCTCATTCCTTGTAGTCGACACTTAGTAAATCCCGAAAGATCTCTTCAAAGTTTTGGCAACAAGATATTAATGGGGTTAGTCCTAGATTTCGGCAAATCTTAAAAGAAAAAGGATGAAACTGAATGAGATCTTACCCTTACTTTAGAGATCGGCAATCCTTGCTTGAATCTTTGCAATATTCGGCTATGTAGGCTAGAAGGATCTTGATTTTGGCTTTTGATTGGTATAAAGAAATCGGCTAATGATGGTATCTTGAGGAGTTTATGGATTTGGTTTTAATGGAGATCACAAAAGCTATGAAGAATTCGGCTAGGCTTACTTTAGTTTTCGGCTTTGGCTAACAAAAAGAAGAAGAAGAGATGCTCTAGGAAATTTGACAGAGAGAAGAGTTGAAAGAAGATATGATGAATAGCCTTATTTCCCTCCTTTTGCCGAAATTACTAGGCCAAGACTCCCTTACTTGGCCATCACTCCTATTTTGATAACTTTATCACTTTAATTATCACCCATTCAATTTAATAAAACTTAATCCAATATTTATCTCTTATCTCTTAATAAAAAAATAATAATAATAGTCCATCATTATCTATCTATTTACTGAATTTTAAAAGGATAAAAACTCTTAAAAATTAGCCTTGGTGCCGTCCAACTCCCTTGCTCCTTGTAGCAAAATAAAACTCTTTTATTTGCTTCCCACGTGACTCAAACCTAGGCTCCTTCCCCTTGATTGTATGTCACTTATCGGGCTTTAAGTGGTGCCTCCTAGCCACTTCTCCAAGCCCGTTCTTGTGTCAAATTTCTTCTATTAATTTTCTTAAGACCACCTTGCCTTAGTTTCCTCTTTTAAACTTAACATTTCTAAAACATTTCCTTACATTTCCAAGTTTTCAAAAATGTTCACTTTCCTCTTTTAAACTTAACATTTCCAAGTTTCAAAAAATGTTCACTTTCCTATTTTAAACTTAACATTTCCAAGTTTCCAAAAATGTTCACTTTCCTCTTTTAAACTTAACATTTCCAAGCTTCCTCTTAAGACTTAACATTTTCTAAAGCATTTCCTTACATTTCTTTACATTTCCTTACATTTCCAAGGTTCTAAAATGCACACAACACATTCACAACACATAAGGCATACTATTTCATGTAATTTTAACCATAGTGCATAAGCCCTATTCCGGGATATTACAGCGTGTGTCTAGACCGTGTATGACACACGGTCAGCCCCATGGGTGTGTTGACAGGTCGTATGTTCCCCTGCATCCAAAATTAGCAAAACAAAATGCTTATTATTAAGAACACGGGCAGAGACACGGTCATGTGTCTCAGTCGTGTGAAGGCCACGGCCTCAGGACATGGGTGTGTGCCAGACCGTCTGAAGTCTGCACATAATTTATGAAAAATTCAGTTTGTCACACGGGCTAGCACACGAGCGTGTGATTTGGCCGTGTGGCCTTAAAGGTCTGCTGACATCATAAACAGAATGTCAAGGTTTTCACACACGGGCTAAGACACGAGCGTGTCATGGCTGTGTGAGGGACACGGTCCATAGACACGGACGTGTGCCAGGCCATGTGAAAACCCCTGTAGATTCAAAATGAAAAATAAAATCCACACGGACTAGGAACATTGGCGTGTAAGATCACACAGCCCGCCCACACGGGTGTGCTCCTTTCCACACGGGTGGTGGCCCTATTTTGAGAAAAAAATTTTAAGTGTTTGTAAATTTTCGAGTTAGCCCTGAACCACTCCATATGTAGGTTTAGGGTCTCGTACACCTATAATAGGGACGTTATGATTTGGAAGTAAATGTTTTAAGTTGAAATGAAATTTTATGGCTCGATATTGTATGTTTAAGTAAGTTAAGTCCAGTAATGCCTCGTACTCGATTCTAACGGCGAATACGGGTAAGGGATATTATAGTTACATTTTGTGGTATCAGAGCTATAATTTAGTCGGTTCTCAAATTGAACGTAGCATGTATGGTGTCGAGAAATACATGTCATTACATAACATGTGATAATGTTATAACTCCTGACTCAAATTGAATTATGTTTTCATATAGATAAGATGTCATCCAACCAAGCTGATTCTAATAAAGTAGAAAGTAATGCGCAAGCCTCCGTTCACGGGGTAGCTTTTAGTAATAGTAAGTCTGTGTCTGAGGGCCGGAGAGGAGAGGCTAAAGAAGACTTCTTCCAGATGATGACAAAGTGGTTTACTGAGTTCACTAGAACGAACCCAATGGCTCAACGACCTCCACCCCCACCTGTACCACAATTGGTCCCCGTAGTTCCTCAGGGTTTGGATCAAATACATACAAGCAAGCCTCTAGTTGATAAAATCAGAAAATATGGGGCTGAAGAGTTCCATGGTACAACTGAAGATGATTTAGAGAAACTTGAATTTTGGTTAGAAAACACGGTGAGGTTTTTCGATGATTTATCTTGTACACTAGTTGAATGTCTGAAATGTGTTGTATTGTTATTAAAAGACTTGGCATATCAGTGATGGGATACATTGATTGCGACAGTACCAAGCAATTGTGTAAATTGGAATTCTTTTAGCTAGAGTTTCAGAAGAAATATGTTAGTCAGTGATTTCTCAACAAGAAACATAAAGAATTTGTGGAATTCAAACAAGGTCGCATGTTAGTGGCTAAGTACAAGAGATAATTTGTGCAACTTATCAAATATGCTCGAGAATACATACCATCTGAAGCTGTCATGTGCACATGGGTTGAAGATGGTCTAAATGAAGATATTAAGTTGCTAGTCGGGTGATTGGCGTCAAAACCACCAAAAATAATTCCTACAATTAAAATAACTCTAGATAGTAGTAAAGAGTGGTAGTAGGATCAAGTCCACAGGGATTGATATTATAATCAACTTTTGAGTTTAGCTTGTGATCAGAATTTCTATTGTGTTGATAACCGTGGCAATAGTCATGCCCACGACTCCAAACGAACCTACTAAAAAAATAAACAAATAAATCGGGGAGTTTAGAAATGTTGACAAATTAAATAATTGAAATAGCATAAATAAAAAATTAAATAAATTGGGAAATAAATTTGAATTTTGTAAAAAGAGATAATAAGCCTTAACCCTAAACTCGTTGGATTCCAGATTTAGAATCGATCCTCAAAAATTAATTTTCTCCTCTGAACAATAAGCTAGCTATAGTAGTTAAGAACGTCCTAACTGCTAATTCTTCGTAGTTGGTCCTGATACGACCTGCAAACCAACACTTACCGATTATCTAATCGAGATACAAGTGTTCCTGATTCAAGATTCCGGTAGCCTTGCACTCTAAAAACCCAACTCGGATCAATAGTCTTAACCGTGTGGGTCATTTAAACCCAATCACTTTTCCCTTGTTTTATTCTTGGAGATCCGAATATAATGTAACACCCCTTACCCGTATTCAACACCAGAACTGGATACGAGGCATTACTGAACTTATCTTGCTCAACATGCATCATCGGGCCATAAAATTTTGTTTCAATTAAAACTTTTTCATTCATATATATAACGTCCCTATTATGGGTCTACGAGACCCTAAACATCCATACGTAATGGTTTGGGACTAAACCGGAGACTATTGCACACTTAGAAATTTTTTGATAGAAATAGGGCCACACGCCCGTGTGGGCAGGCCGTGTGGTCATACACGCCCATGTTCCTAGCCCGTACGAAATTTATTTTTCATTTCTAACCTACAGGGGTTTTCACATAACCTGCCACACGCCCGTGTCTATGGCCCGTGTTCCCCACACGGCCTAGACACACCCGTGTCCTCACCCGTGTGTGAAAACCTTAGCATTCTATTTATGACGTCAGTAAACATTTAAGGGGCACAAGGCCTAGTCACATGCCCTTGTATTGAATTTTTGTAAATTGATACAGGGGACACACGACCTATCAACACACCCATGGGGCTGACCATGTGTCACACACGGCATAGACACACGCTCATGTGTCTACCCGTCTGGGCAACTAGAAGGTTATTTACCAAGCCAATTGCCACCTTGAAAGACAAACACACTTATACCACCACAAGCAACACATAACATAACAATAATACACTATGAAGAATCACTAATTCATCATGCATACACTTCACATTTCACTAAATCGATTTCATGAACTTGCACTTCGTAAATTTCATCATAATTAAATATATGAAACTTAACAAGTATTGATCAATTTCCATTGGCCATTTACAAAATGAATGTGTAATCATAATAGCCCATACTTTGGCTAACAAATATGACATAACAAAATGACCAAGTTCCTATACATGCCATACCCAAAATAAATCAACTTTACTATACTAAAAGAATAGTTGATAGTGTGATCCGAACTCCGACGTCCTATGATCCCCGAGCTAGCTTGGCGATACTACAAGGAAAAGGGAAAAAAGAGGGGTAAACATTAAGTTTAGTAAGTTTGCATGACATAAATAGCATCATAAGGACTTATAATGACATCCATTCATTTCATTGAATGATACATAAATTCTCAAACACATTAACATAACTTATGTATACTCTTACCAAATTGCAAATCACATATTGCATGCATTTCTCATAAGTTACTCATGGGTACCTGTATCACTTCATCACATAATCTTAGCATGTTATACTCTTTAATCATAGATTTAGCTCTTTGTCATCTTGTGCATAAACTTAGCTAACTACTTGGAATATTGAAGGATACTCAATCTCATCATACATGTATCACGATGCCAATGTCACATCCCAGATATGGTCTTACATAGGATCCCCTCTTGATGTCGACACCATATCCCAGATATGGTCTTACACGAGATCTCTTATCTCGATGTCGATGCCATATCCCAGATATGGCCTTATACAATATTGTATGTAGATGTAGATGCCATGTCCCAGACATGGTCTTACACGAGATCTTCCCTTCGTGCCGAGGCCATGCCCCAAACATGGTCTTATACAGGACCTTCCTTATTCGGTGTCGGTGCCATGTCCCAGACATGGTCTTATACGAGATCTGCATTCGGTGCCGATGCCATGTCCCAGACATGGTCTTATACGGGACCTCCTTATCTCATATCGTGACATTAGTATCCTTGCTATTTCGAATATTCAACTGAGATTTCAACTTAACATATTTTCATCTGTAACACCCCATACCCAAGTCCGAGGCTAAAATCAGATACGAGACATTACTATGCTTGAACATTCTTAAACATGTGCTTACGGGTTAAAAAATTTTGTTCGAATTAAAAACTTCTATTTTTTAGTCAATTCATATATTTCATGGGCCTACGAGGCCTTAACCTTACGTCTGAAAACTCTCGGAACTCAACTAGAGACTTTTCTCTCAAAATAGGGATCACATGGCCGTGTGCTTTGGGACACGCCCGTGTACCCATAAGACATGCCCATGTCATCCACCCGTGGAGGATACTGATAGTTTACACACTGTCTTGACACGCTCATGGCCCTAGACCGTGTTTCAAACCTTGACATACTGACTTATTCATACGTCATGGGGCACACGCCCAAGTGCTGACCGTGCATCACACACGGTATATACAAATGGCCGTGGGGTTAGCCTGTGGTCTATTTTGACTTAAGACACTAACGTGCAGGGAACACATGGGCCAGACACACGCCCGTGTGTCTAACCGTGTGGGCACTTAGAGGCTATTTACCAAGCCAATTACCCCCTGAAATCAAGACCAATCTCAAGCCAAAACTAACAATTCAAATACTTCATTAATATTAATAAATGCACATACTTAGTCAACCTTGGCCAATCTCATTAGCCATACACAAAAAGAATAATGAACTTAATAGCCAATGCTTTGGCTTTTCTTAATACATATTTCAAAATAAAATGATTCCTATACATGCTATACTTAAACAAAAACAACTTGGCTATACCAAAATAATGATTGATAGTGTGCTTTGAGCTCTGACGTCAATGATCCACAGTTTAGCTTGGCAGGACTCAATGTACAAAATGTATGTAGATATTGCAATTTAGTCCTCGACTTTGTTCTTGCCTCGATTTCAGTGCGGGGTTCATTTTTCTTGATCTATAATAACAATTTAACTCATTTAATACACACATTGACTAAATTGACTCTTAACTCATACCTTGGCAAAATTACCATTTTGCCTCTAAACTTTCTCATAATTACACTTTTGCCCTAAGGCTCATAAAGTGATTTTCATTCAACTTTCTTAAACTTCATGCTTAGTTAATTTATTTTCTCAACTATAGCAGTATCAAATTATTACTATTTACAAATGTATGATAAATTTCATATCAATTATAAATTAGTCCTTACTAACATTTTTCATGAAATTCACTTAGGAAAAGATGTTTATTTAACATCAAACCCTCATAATCTTCCTTAAAACATCATTTTACAAGTATGTCATACATGGGTAATTTTATGAACATGCATTCTAGCTCAACTTATAGCCAAAAATAGCTAATTCATGCTACGAGGACTCTTAAAATAAGAAGAATATTAAAAACAAGGCTAAGATGCACTTACTAGCAAGCTTCAAAAATTGAAGAAACCTAGCTATGGAGTCTCTCAAATTTTCGGCACAAGGAGGAAGAAGATGAATAAGATTTTTGTCATCTTTTTCCTTTTTAATCATTTAATTGATAAATGACCAAAATGCCCTTCTCACTAAAATTTCACAATTTACTAACTCATTCCATTTTTGTCCAAAATTTATAAATTGGGAAAATTGCTATTTAAGGACTTCTAATTAATATTCCAAAGCTATTTCATACTAAAAGCTTCTAGAATCTCATATTTTGCAACTATTGCAATTTAGTCCTAATGGACCATTCAAAGACAATTTCATAAAATTTCTTCATGAAACTTTCATACTATCATGCAAACATCCCTTAAACCTTAAAACTCATTTTAATAACTCAGATTCGTGGTCTCGCACCACTATTCTTGTAACACCCCAAACCCAGTCAATGCACCACGATCGGATCTGGTATGTCACGGAGTGAAAACGTTTGAATAAACCAGTTACCGATTAAATTTTATTGAAAATCTGTTGGTTGTTACTAGTTTTTAGAAATCATACGACACTTATTACAAAAAAAAACTGAGTGAAATGAGCATAGTCAAGTTGAAACCATTTGCATTTGGAGTTGTTTGAAACTTTAGGTTTGGAAACATCTATGTTAACTTTGTTATTACCTTGTTAATAATGTTACCCGATGGTAACATTTGAAAAACCCAATATCGAGTAGAGTTTTGAAAGCATCGATTAAATCCCGATTTCTTAAGCAATATCAAACTATTAATCACATGCATATAAGATAGGTAAAATAAAATTCAGAAGTAAAACCCAAAATAATACTTACCGGCCTTATTACAAAACCAAAACCAAATTGAAAAAAAATAAATAAAACTGAAATAGTACTTTAAAGTCAAAACCCCAAACTAGCATGCATGGCCGCCTCGAGTCCTCCCCGGCTCCATATCCGCAACCTATGCCTGAAGGGGTGAGTCACCGAGACTCAGTGTTGTAAATCCCCAACCCGATAGTGCATGCACTTACGCAAATCATCAGTATAACATGCAAATCATGCAAACCCCATAACCTAACCATCCAATCTCCTTTATCTACCCCGTGTGATCAAAACCACTAGTGACCGTAGTCACAAAAATATGTATATCGGTGTGGTCAAAACCACTGGTGACCGTAGTCACAAATCAAGTGATGGGGCCAACCCATCGCGTGGTCAAAACCACTGATGACAATCCCGTAATTAATCATGTAGGGTCAACCCACTGTGGTACCAAACCAATGGGATGAGTCACAATATCCATATGTGGTCAAAACCATTGGTGGTCAAAACCACATGGACTTAGACACAAATTATAATATCAAAGACGGGGACAATCCGTTGTGTGGTCAAAACCATTGGTGACAGTCTAAATAATTCTTCCCCTCCTCTCAACAATCCCACCATCATGACCATAACATCCGTGGCATAATAATACATGATGATGCAAATAACACATAGCATAACATTAAACAATGACATGATAGCATATAACGAGATCCATAATCAGGGGACTTACTCGAGTCCATGCTCATGCCCACAAGGCATAACTACCGATTTCAATGGCTATAACAGTAACACAATAAACATATCATACTAACAACGTGTGTAAGCGTTACACACCTGACTATTTGTGAATCTAGCGAAATCCCGAAACATTAGCCTTCACTTTACCTTACAATCGGCCAACACATACTTTTAAGATTATAGCCATTTAGCTAAATCACCAAATCCCGAAGCTACGCGATGAACCTCCCTTTACAATCGGCTAAACACTAATACACACAAACAATTAGCCTTCGACTTTTGAATCAATAAGAAACAGATCTACACGCTAGAACCCTTACCTAGATCGGCCATCGAATCCCAAAGATCTACCGAATCAGGTTGTACTCCTCTCTACAATCGACCAAGTACCACTATCATCAGCCTAAGCCTTCGTTATTAAACACAACAAGAAATACCGAAACCGTAAAACACTAACCCCCTTACCTTACTGACAGATTCGGCCACCAATATAGAACAAGAAGAGTTTAAGTTTGGATCTACAACAAATGGGGAGATAGATGAGAAATGGGATTTCGGCATTGCCCAAATCAATCAAGAAAAGAAGAAGAAGAAGTTACTTACCAGGAGATTCAGCTATAACTTCACAAGAGAGGGATAAATTCGAAAAAAAAGAGAAAATGCTACTCAGAAAAAGGGTTAGGGAGTTTCGGCTAACCAAAGAATGAAGGGATAGAAGAAAAGAAGGAATGGGGATATGGTTTTCGGCTAGCAATGTTTGAACCAAAGAAGAGAAGATGATGGATATATGGTTTCAGCTTTCTCAAGGAAATAACAAGGGTGGTTCGGCCATGCACCAAGAATGCCGAAAAGAGAAAACCAAAATGAGAAGGAGAGCAAGAGGGGTTTCGGCTTATGACTCTAACTCAAGAGAAAACAAAAAGAACTATCCCCACTTGCCAAAATATTCCCTAAAACCATCATAGACATTCGGCACACCCCCTTCCCAAGTACCCAAAACCGATCACTCCTCCTCCCCACAGTCCAACTTTAGGCCAACACCTTCAAATGAGGTTGATAAGATTCAAGCTCCTAAATTTCCTCACCTTCATCTATTTGACTCCTCCTATCCTTATCCTCCAGAGTCCACCCTGAGCACTCCACTTCCTCAGCTTGGCGTCAAAATAATAAGAAGAAAATGAGATTTCTGCTGCTCGAACCTGAGCACTCCTTCCCTGCATGTGGCGTCACCTTCCTGGTACCCTAGTGGTGCCTACTTTGCCACTTTGCCACTACGTTCTTTGTGTCACAACACACTAAGAATATCCTTTAACCCCTAACTCCCTTAGCTCCTTATTCCTAAGTGCAAAAAAAAATTTAGCCATGACTCAGGCCTAACCCGAGGTCATGCCTAGGCCCCAAAACACCCTAAACTAGCAGTAAGCATATCGTCACATGCAAACACACAAAATGTAGAGACCCCGATTTAAGGATGTTACAGTTCTACCCCCTTAAAAATAATTTCAGCCTTAAAATTACCTGGTCAGAAGAGTTGATGGTATTGCTGTCGCATCACATCCTCGGGTTCCCACGTGGCCTCCTCCGTGCCATGGTTCTGCCATAACACTTTCACGAAGGGAACTGACTTCTTAGGCAAGACCTTGACATCCCGATCCAAAATCTGTACCGGTTCCTCCTCGAAAGACAAGTCTGAGCTCACCTCAATCTCCGCAACTGGCACAACGTGTGATGGATCTGATCAATAGCGCCTAAGCATCGAAACATGGAAGACGTCGTGAATCTGACTTAACTCTGCTGACAACTCGAGCTGATAAGCTACTGGTCCCACTCGCTTCAACACCGTGTACAGCCCGATAAACCTAGGGCTTAGCTTTCCTTTCCACCCAAATCTTAGCAGCTTCTTCCACGGTGATACCTTTAGGAAGACCCTGTCACCTACTGTATACTCTATATCTCTGCGCTTAAGATCGGCGTAAGACTTCTGCCTATCTGACGCTTCCTTAAGACGAGCCCGAATCACCTTAACCTTATCCTCAGTTTCTGCCACCAACTCCGGACCCAATATCTGCCGTTCACCCAATTCTATCCAACACGTCGGAGTATGACATTTTCGTCCGTACAGTGCCTCATATGGTGCCATCTGGATACTCGCTTGATAACTATTGTTATAAGCAAACTCCGCCAATGGTAGATACTCCTCCCAACTACCACTGAAATCCAGAACACAACCCCTTAGCATGTCTTCTAAAATCTGAATTACTCTCTCGGATCCATCCATCGACGGGTGAAAAGTCGTCTTGAAATCCAACCTCGTACCCAAAGCCTGATGCAAAGCTCTCCAGAACCTCGACGTGAACCTGGGATCCCTATTCGAGATAATCGACACTGGCACTCCATGAAACCTTACTATCTCGGCTACATACAACTTGGCTAACTTTTGGAGTGAATAATCAACCCTCACCGATATGAAATGAGCCGATTTAGTCAAACGGTCCACAATCACCCAGACTGAGTCCTTCTTGCTAGGCGTAAGGGGTAGCCCACTGACAAAGTCCATAGTGATACTTTCCCACTTCCACTGAGGAATCTTCACCGGCTGAAGTAAACCTGACGAAAACTAATGTTCAGCTTTGACCTGCTGACACATCAGACAATTACCCACAAACTCAGTCACTTCTCGCTTCAGACCTGGCCACCAGAACTGCTCTTGCAAATCCTGATACATCTTGCTACCTCCAAGATGCATAGTGTACGGGCTACTATGTGCATCCTGAAGAATCTTTTGCCTCAACTCGACGTCCTTCGGCATACAAGCTCTCCCTTGAAAACACAACACTCCATCGTTGGTCAAGTTGTAACCTTCCAAACCACTACTCTGTACTTGCAACCTCTGAGCATTCAAACCCTCATCCACTAACTGTTTCTCTTTAATATGCTCTACCCAAGTTGGCTTAACCCGCAATCCTGCCAAAAGACTCCCGTCGTTATACAGGCTAAGATGAGCAAACATCGCTCTCAGGTCTGACACTACCTTACGGCTCAACGCGTTTGCAACCACGTTAGCTTTGCCCGGATGATACTCAATTGAGCAGTCGTAGTCCTTCAATAGCTCAATCCATCTGCGTTGTCTCAAATTTAAATCCTTCTGCATCAAAAGATACTTCAGACTCTTGTGGTTCGTGTAGGCTATCGACTTCTCCCCGTACAAATAGTGTCTCCATATTTTCAGGGCGAAAACCACTGCAGCCAACTCCAGATCATGTGTCAGATAGTTAACCTCATGCGGTCTTAGCTGTCAAGACGCATATGCCACTATTTTCCCTTCTTGCATCAGCACACATCCCAAGCCAGTATGTAAAGCATCACAATAGACAGTAAATACCTTTCCTGCCTCAGGCTGAACTAGAACTGGAGCTTCCGTCAGAATCTTCCTCAACTTGTCAAAACTTTCCTGTTATTTCACTGACCACACAAATGGAACTCCTTTCCTCAATAACTTGGTCAACGACGCCGCGATCAGAGAAAATCCTTCCACAAATCTCTGGTAATACCCTGCCAGACCTAGGAAACTCCGAATCTCATGAATCGACCTAGGCGGTTTCGGTCAACACTACCTCAATCTTGCGAGGTCCACTCTAATCCCTTGGTGACACTCATCGACCTAAGAAAGTCACTCCCTAAGCCAGAACTCGCACTTACTGAACTTGGCAAATAACTGCTTTTCCCTCAAAATTTGCGACACTACCCGCAAGTGAGTATCATGATCTTCCTCAGTCCTTGAGTAAACCAATATGTCGTCTATAAATACCACGAAAAACTAGTCCAAGTACTGCTAGAACACCCGATTCATCAAGTCCATGAATGCTGCCGGTGCATTAGTCAACCTGAACGACATCACCAGAAACTCATAATGCCCATACCGAGTACAAAATGTTGTTTTATGAACATCAGCCTCCTTCACTTTGAGTTGATGATACCCCGACCTAAGATCTACCTTAGAGAAAACTGATGCACCCTTGAGTTGATCAAACAAGTCGTCAATCCTGGGCAATGGATACTTGTTTTTGATTGTCAACTTGTTCAGCTGGCGGTAGTCTATACAGATCCACATTGTACCGTCTTTCTTCTTAACAAAGAGCACAGGCGCTCCCCAAGGAGATATACTCGGTCGGATGAAACCTCTGTATAGCAATTCCTGAATCTGAGCCTTCAGCTCCGCCAATTCCTTTGGCGCCATTCTATACGGGGCAATAGACACTAGCGCAGTTCTGGGTAACAGGTCTATACCAAATTCAACTTCGCAATTAGGAGGCAGACCCGAAAGTTCCTCTGGAAATACATCAGCAAATTCCCCTACGGTTCAGACACTATCTACAGCTGCATCCTTGGCTTCCAAAGCACAAACATGCACCATGAATGCCTCACAACCCTTTCTTATCATTTTCTCCTCTTTCAGTATAGAGACCACATTGGATAAGTAATCTCTTCTATTACCTATTATCACCACCTCCCCACCTTCCATTGTCCTCAACACCTTGCACTTAGCCATGCAATCCAAACTGGCCTGGTACTTCACCAGCCAATCCATCCCGAGAACCAGGTCGAACTCCCCGAACGGCAGTTCTATCAAATCAGCCAAAAACATGACCCCTTGAAATTCTAGGGGTACATCCCTATATAGTTTACTTACTTCTACAGAGTGACCTAGAGGGCTTATCACTGTTATCTTCCTAGAAGTAATCTCCTCAAGCATCAGATCCAAATCGTCCATGATTCGCTCTGTCGCCTCCAACCAATACTCAGCCGTATTGGGTGCCATACTAGATACACCTCGGAATACCTCAGCTCCATTGGTTCAGAGTCACTCAGATACAGATTTCCAAGCTCCCGTACCTCCACCTGCTCCAGCCACTCTCTCAAGCACTCGCAGCATCGCCTGCAACACTACATCATCCCCCGTCTGATCCTGGTACTCAACACCAGCAGCTGGTGGTGGTGGTATCTCATTCTCTGACCCTTGACCAGACCTAACTGGTTTCGATACGGTCATTCTGCCTCTACCACGCCCTCGCACCTTATGACCACGTCCCCTAGAACACATATCTATAATCGCTATTTAATCTACTTTAAAAAAATTTTATGCATTAGTTTCTGTTCCACTGATTACCCACGAACGAGTTTTATGTAAAGAAGTTTAGTAGTAGTTCTTTCGATCATTACAAAGTTTTCGTTTCAAGTTTTCTATCCAAATTTAGTGAATCACATTCATTCATCAATGCAGAGACCCCGATTTAAGGATGTTACAATTCTGACTAGGCCCTAAATCGGGCTGTTACAACTCTTCCCCTTAAGGATTTTCGTCCCCAAAAATCTTATCAGTAAAGAGTTTTTGGTACTGGTTTCTCATGTTTTCTTCTGGTTCCCATGTAGCTTTTTCCACTCCATGTCTTTGCCATAATACTTTAACAAGGGAGATATCCTTATTCCTTAGTTGCTTGACTTCCCAGGCTAAAATCTTTGTTGGTTCTTCACCATAAGTCATGTCGGGACGAATCTCTACCTCTGACGGAGTAATTACATGCGAAGGGTCTGATCGGTAGCGTCGCAACATGGACACATGAAACACATCATGTATCTTTTCTAATTCAGATGGCAAAGCCAAACGATAAGCTACCGACCAAACTCTCTCAGTAATCTCACATGGTCCAATGAAACATGGACTTAATTTGCCTTTCCGGCCAAATTTAAGAACTTTTCTCCATGGTGACACTTTAAGGAAAACTTTATCCCCGACTTGATACTCTATTTCTTTTCTTCTTAAATCTGAGTAGGATTTTTGTCTGTCAGAAGCAACCTTTAAACTTTCTCGAATTACTTTCACCTTCTGTTCAGTTTCTCTAACAAAATCAACCTCGTGAATCTAGTTTTCTTTGAGTTCAGTCCAATATAGAGGCGTTCAGCACTTACGCTGATATAGAGCCTCAGAAGGTGCCATCTTCAAGCTTGACTGAAAACTATTATTGTAGGCAAACTCTACCAATGGGAGAAACTTTTCCCAACTACCTTAGAATTCTAGAATACAACATCAGAGCATATCCTCGAGTACTTGAATTAACCTCCCTGGTGACCGTCAATTTGAGGTTGAAAAGCTGTACTAAAGCTCAACTTTGTACCCAAGGCTTCTTGTAACTTCTTCCAAAATCTGGATGTGAATCTCGAATCTATATCCGATATGATTGACAACGAAACTCCATGAAGCCTTACTTTTTATGAAATGTACAAGTTTGCCAACTTGTCTAGTGAGTTGTCAATTCGTATAGGTATAAAATAGGCTGACTTTGTGAGTCTATCAACCACAACCCATACAACATCTTTCTTGCTCGGGGAGAAAAGTAATTGCATTACAAAATCCATAGTGATATTGTCCCATTTCCACTCGAGAATCATAATTGGTTGAAGCAAACCCGAAGGTACTTGGTGTTCGGCCTTTACTTGTTGACAAATTAAGCATTTGGAAACAAACTCTGAAATATCTTTCTTCATTCTCGGCCACCAGTATTGTTGCTTCAAGTCATTATACATCTTTGTACTACTCGGATGTATAGATAAACATCCATTATGTGCCTCACACAAAAATCTCTGAATAAGCTCTTCTTTTCTCTGCACATAATCTCTATCTTTAAACATCAAGCATCCATCAGAATGAATCCGAAAGTCAGACTCAACATCTAACTTGCACTGAGCTCTCTTAGCTTGCGATTCAATATCTTCTTTTTGAGCCTTAATGATCTCTTGGAGGAATACAGGTCTAGCTCTCAACTCAGCTAGAATAGAACCATCATCAAACAAAGTCATTTGCGAATTTAATGCCCTTAATGCGAATAGAGATTTTCTACTCAAAGCATCAACGACTACATTCGCCTTTTGGGATAGTAGTCAATGGTTAGCTCATAGTCTTTTATCAACTCTAACCATCTCCGTTGCCTTAATTTCAACTCTTTCTACATCATCAAGTACTTCAGACTTTTTTGATTGGTGAAAATCTGACATCTCTCACCATATAGATGGGGTCTCCAAATCTTCAACGCGAAGACTATGGCAGCCAACTCTAAATCATGTGTTGGATAATTTTTCTCATGAGGCTTCAACTGTCTTCACGCATAAGCAGTTACTTTGCCTTCTTGTATAAGTGTTTAAGGATGCATAGCTGTATATCACGAACTTTTTCCCTGACTTGGGTTTTACTAAAATTGGAGCTTCTGTCAACAATGCCTTCAGTTTCTTGAAACTTTGTTGGCATCTTTCTGACCACTCAAACTTCACATGTTTCTGTAACAATTTCACCATTGGTGTCGCGATCATGGAAAACCCCTTGACGAATCGTCTATAATAGCTGGCTAGGCTTAGAAAACTTCTAATCTCAAAGATATTCCTTGGTGGTTTCCAGACCATTATAGCCAAAATCTTACTTGGGTCCACTCGTACTCTATCTCCCGATACAATATGTCCCAGAAATCCTACTTCCTTGAGCCAAAATTTGCTTTATTGAACTTGGCATACAACTAATTTTCTCGTAGAATCTGTAAAACTGTCCTTAGGTGCTCAGCATGCTCAGGCTCATTACAGGAATAAATCAATATGGCGTCAATAAAAATGACTACAAACTTGTCGAGGTATAGCCTAAAAATGCGATTCACTAGATCCATGAATACTGTAGGGGCATTGGTCAAACCAAAGGGCATGACTAAAAATTCATAATGCCCATACCTCATTAGGAAAGTGGTCTTCGACACATTTGAGTCTCTTACTCTCAACTGGTAGTACCCCGATCTCAAGTCTATTTTGGGGAACACAGTGGCTCCTTTCAATTGATTGAACAAATCATCGATTTTAGGCAATGGGTACTTGTTCTTCATCGTTACTTTATTAAGCTGACGGTAATCTATGCGCAATCTCATCATGCCATCCTTCTTTTTCACAAATAAAACTGGAGCACCCCAGGGAGAACAACTTGACCTTGCAAAGCCTTTATCTGTTAACTCTTGCAACTATAACTTCAACTCTCTCAACTCCGTTGGAGCCATTCTGTAAGAAGTGCAAGATATTGGTACAGTATTGGGAGCTAGCTCAATATTGAACTCTACCTCTCTAACTGGTGGTAGTCTTGGTAATTCCTCAGGAAGGACATCCAAGTACTCACATACTATCGACACTGACTCAATCTTTAACTCTGTTTCTTTATCATTCATCACAAAAGGCAGATATGCCTCATACCCTTTTCTTATGTACCTCTGTGCCGTCATATAAGAAATCATTACTGGCAATCTACCTTGTTCATCTGATTCTACATGAAGGGTGTCCCCATTCTCACATCTTTTCTCGATGTATTTCTTCCCATAATTTACTATTACCTCATGGGTGGTTAGCCAATCCATACCAAGAATGATGTCAAACTCATCAAATGGTAACAACATAAGGTTTGCTTTAAAATAATGACATCTAATCATCAATGGGCAATCATTACATACTTCATCAACTAAAACACTTTTCCCTAAAGGATTAGACACCTTAATCACAAATTCTATAGACTATATAGACATACTCATACTGGATACTAGTTTCATGCAAATATAAGAGTGTGTGGATCCGGGATCTATTAAAGCAATAACTTCATTATCATCAATAGAAAAGGTACCCATAATAACATCAGGAGAAGATGCCTCTTCAATACCGCGAATGGTATATGTCCTCGCCGGTGCCCTACCCTCGGGTCTCGCAGCCTATTCTCTAGGGTTACCTCTACCACCTACCCCACTTCCAGGGTTCCTCTGCGGTCGGCCTCTGACCATACCCCAGATCTAGAGTCCTGAGTTCTCTCTTCTTTCATCATCTCAGGACAATCTTTTATAAAGTGATCCTGGGAACCATATCTGAAGCAAGCATTCATGTGCTCGGCATTCACCGAGATGACGTCTGCCACACTATAGGCATTCAGGTCTATCAGATCGAATATTCCCCACGCTAGCGATCGAAGTAATTTGTGTCTTATTTCCTAAATACTGCTTACTCTTATCCTTCCTTGAAAATCTAATGGAAGTAATCGATCGGGAAATCTCTTGACTTCTTGGAAGAGGGTTGGAATGACTTATTCCACTGTCTCTTTTTCGAGTCACGAGACTCCATTTTAGATTTTCTCTTATCTTTTACTAAATCTTTGGCTTTACAAGCCTCTCCACTAACACCACAAATTCTTTTAATTCTAGGACAACAACAAACAACTTGATGTCGTCATTTAGTCCATCTTTGAATCTCTTGCTCATGATGGCCTTGGTGGATACACACTCTTAAGTGTATTTGCTGAGTCGTACAAACTCACGCTCATAATCAGTCGTAGACATCTTGCCTTGCTTCAGTTCTAAGAATTCCTTTCTTTTCTGATCCACAAATCTTTGGCTGATATACTTTTTCTTAAATTCTTCTTGGAAGAATTCCCATGTGATCTTTTCTCTTGATACAATCGACACCAAGGTGTTCCACCATTTATAGGCAAAATCTCTTAAAAGAGAAACTACACACTTCAAGCATTCCTCAGATGTGCATGATAACTCATTAAATACCTTGATGGTATTTTCTAACTAGAACTCGGCCTTTTCTGGATCATCATCTCTTTTAGCCCAAAATTCTTCAACCCCATGTTCCTGATCCTATCAAGGGGAGGTTTGTTTCCTCTTACCACCTCTACTACTTGAGGGGCTACTGGGATAGGTTGAGGAACAGGCGGGGGCGGAGGGGGTTGTGCATTCGGGTTTGTACGAACGAACTCCGTATACCATGTGTTCATCATATGGAGGAAGGCTTCTCTAGCCTCTTTTCCTCCTCTCCAACTCACCGTAGTGGGTCTGTTTTCATCCTCATTAGGCACCGTCCCTTCAGCGGGGAGCCGGCGCATTACTTTCTACATCATCCGCCACTGCTCTATTAGGATCCATTTACTATATGTATAGACATCATTATAAAAACATTCTTACGTATGGCATGTATTGCTAGACTCTTGCTTATGCTACGTTAGTCCTAGAACTGACTAAACTGTAGCTTTGATACCACTAAATGTAACACCCCATACCCGAGTCCGAGGGTAAAATTGGATACGAGATATTACTATGCTTGAACCTTCTTAAACATGTACTTAAGGGCTATAAAATTTTGTTCAAATTAAAAACTTCTCTTTCTTAGTCAATCCATATATTTCATGGGCCTACGAGGCCTTAAACTTACGTCTGAAAACTCTCGGAACTCAACTAGAGACTTTTCTCTCAAAACAGGGGTCACACGCTCGTGTGCTTTGGGACACGCCCATGTACCCATAAGACATGCCCATGTCTTCCACCCTTGGAGGATACTGATAGTTTACACACGGTCTTGACACACCCGTGGCCCTAGACCATGTGTCAAACCTTGACATACTAACTTATTCACATGTCCTGGGGCACACGCCCAAGTGCTGACCGTGTCACACATGGTCTAAACAAACGACTGTGGGGTTAGCCCGTGGTCTATTCTGACTTAAGACACTAACCTGCAAGAAGCACACGGCCCAGACACTCGCCCGTGCGTCTAACTGTGTGGACACTTAGAGGCTATTTACCAAGCCAATTACCACACTAAAATCAAGACCAATCACACAAGCCAAAACTAACAATTCAAATACTTCATTAATATTAATAAATGCACATACTTAGTCAACCTTGGCCAATCTCATTAGCCATACACAAAAAAAGGATAATGAACTTAATAGCCAATGCTTTGGCTTTTCTTAATACATATTTCAAAATAAAATGATTCCTATGCATGCCATACTTAAACAAAAACAACTTGGCTATACCAAAATAATGATTGATAGTGTGCTTTGAGCTCCGATGTCAATGATCCACAATTTAGCTTAGCAGGACTCAATGTACAAAATGTATGTAGATATTGCAATTTAGTCCTCAACTTTGTTCTTGCCTCAGTTTCGGTCCAAGCTTCGTTTTTCTTGATCTATAGTAACAATTTAACTCATTTAATACACACATTGACTAAATTAACTCTTAACTCATACATTGGCAAAATTACCATTTTGCCTCTAGACTTTTTCATAATTACACTTTTGCCCCAAGGCTCATAAAGTGATTTTCATTCAACTTTCTTAAACTTCATGCTTAGTTGATTCATTTTCTCAACTATAGCAATATCAAATTCTTACTATTTACAAATGTATGACAAATTACATATCTATTACAAATTAGTCCTTACTAACATTTTTCATGAAATTCACTTAGGAAAAGATGTTTATTTAACATCAAACCCTCATAATCTTCCATAAAACATCATTTTACAAGTATGTCATACATAGGTATTTTTATGAACATGCATTCTAGCTCAACTTATAGCCAAAAATAGCTAATTCATGCTACGAGGACTCAAAAAATATGAAGAATATTAAAAACAGGGCTAAGATGCACTTACTAGCAAGCTTCAGAAATTGAAGAAACCTAGCTATGGAGTCTCTCAAATTTTCGGCACAAGGAGGAAGAAGATGAATAAGATTTTTGTCATCTTTTTCCTTTTTAATCATTTAATTGATAAATGACCAAAATGCCCTTCTCACTAAAATTTCACAATTTACTAACTCATATCCACTTTTTTTCCAAAATTTATAAATTGGGAAAATTGCTATTTAAGGACTTCTAATTAATATTCCAAAGCTATTTCATACTAAAAGCTTCTAGAATCTCATATTTTGCAACTTTTTCAATTTAGTTCTAATGGACCATTCAAAGACAATTTCATAAAATTTCTTCATGAAACTTTCATACTATTATGCAAACGTCCCTTAAACCTTAAACCTCATTTCAATAACTCGATTCGTGGTCTCGCACCACGATTCTGACTAGGCCCTAAATTGGGCTATTACAACTCTCCCCCTTAAGGATTTTCATCCCCGAAAATCTTACCTGCAAAGAGATTTGGGTACTGGTTTCTTATCGTTTCTTCTGGTTCCCATGTAGCTTCTTCTACTCCATGTCTTTGCCATAATACTTTAACAAGGGAGATATTCTTATTCCTTAGTTTCTTGACTTCCCAGGCTAAAATCTTTGTTGGTTCTTCACCATAAGTCATGTCGGGACGAATCTCTACCTCTGACGGAGTAATTACATGCGAAAGGTCTGATTGGTAGCATCACAACATAGACACATGAAACACATCATGTATCTTTTCTAATTCAGATGGCAAAGCCAAATGATAAGCTACCGGCCCAACTCTCTCAGTAATCTCATATGGTCCGATGAAACGTGGACTCAACTTGCCTTTCCGACCGAACCTGAGAACTTTTCTCCATGGTGACACTTCAGGAAAACTTTATCCCTAACTTGATACTCTATTCCTTTCCTTCTTAAATCCGAGTAGGATTTTTGTCTGTCAGAAGTAGCCTTTAAACTTTCTCTAATTACTTTCACCTTCTGTTCAATTTCTCTAACCAAATCAACCCTGTGAATCTGATTTTCTTTAAGTTCAGTCCAATATAGAGGCGTCCGGCACTTACGCCCATATAGAGCCTTATAAGGCTCCATCTTCTAGCTTGACTGAAATCTATTACTGTAGGTAAACTCTACCAATAGGAGAAACTTTTCCCAACTGCCTTGGATTTCGAGAATACAACATCGGAGCATATCCTCGTACTTGAATTAACCTCTCCGACTGACCATCAGTTTGAGGATGAAAAGCTGTACTAAAGCTCAACTTTGTACCCAAGGCTTCTTGTAACTTCTTCCAAAATCTAGATGTGAATCTCGAATCTATATCTGATATGATTGACAATGAAACTCCGTGAAGCCTTACTATTTATGAAATGTACAAGTTTGCCAGCTTGCGCTCTGAAAAACCCAACTCGGATTAACGGCCTCAACCACATGAGTCTTTTAAACCTGATCACTTTTCCCTTGATTTGTTCTCAGAGATCCAAATATAGCACGACTGACTTGTTTCCCCAACTGTCCGCCAACCCAAGATGCTTCTTGATTTGAAATCAAGTTAACTTTAAGGGATGAGTTGTCAATCCTGATACTTAAGAAATATGTGAATACCAATTGGAATGACTATTAGTACGAATACGTATCTCACTATTCTTGACCGAAAAGAATACCGGCCTAAAGCTAAGTTGGTATTTTGTGAAGCATGAATTTAATCATGCTTTGGTTGGTTATAGAATTGATTTGAATAAAAAATGGTGAAAGTTGGAAATGAAAAGGATTTGGAAAGCAATTAAACTAATTTGGAAAGAAAATAGGAAATGGAAATGGTATAGCAATAGGCTACAAACGCCTAAATTGGAAGAAAATAAAGGTCTTAATTTAATTGCTCAAGCAAATTCAAGTCTATCTTCCAAGCTACCTTAAAGCCCTATTTATATACATATCACTTACTAAATTTGGCTAAACCACCTAATACATAATTAAAATTTAATAAAAATAAAATTAGATTTTTTTCTAATTTTGGCTTTTACAAAGTCAAAAGAAATCTGATGAGTCCTTGGTCTTTTCCACATTTTTTATTCAGCCTCACTTTATACGATACTACTATCATGTTGCAGACATCAAAATAAAATAAAATAAATTTTTTGACGTTAGATTTATTGTCCCGAAACCACTGTTTCGATTTCACTAAAAGTGGGTTGTTACAACTCTCCCCCTAAGAAATTTTCGTCCCCAAAAATCTTACCAGAAAATAGATTAGGATATCGCTGTCTCATAGCTTCCTCGGGTTCCCAGGTGGCTTCTTGAATTCCGTGACATTGCCAAAGCACCTTTGCTAAGGCTATGCTTTTGCTTCTTAAATCTTTAACCTCTCGTGCCAAAATCCTGATCGATTCTTTACTGTATGACGTATCGGCTAAATTTCAACATCTATCGTCAAATAATATGTAAGGGTCTGATCGGTACCGTCGCAACATAGATACATGAAACACATTATGGATCTTTTCTAGCTCTGATGATAAAGCTAACCGATACTCCACTAGCCCTAGTCTTTCAATAATCTCATATGGCCTAATAAATCGTCGACTAAGCCTCCCTTTACGACTGAAACAAAGAACTTTCTTCCAAGGAGATACTTCCAGAAATACTCTGTTGCTGATCTGAAATTCAATATCTTTACGTTTCAAATCTACATACAATTTCTATCGATCTGAAGCTGCTTTCAAACTGTCACGGATTACTTTCACTTTTTCTTTAGTCTCTCGAATCAAATTAACTCGGTGAATCTTTTTCTCACTGAGCTTGGTCCAATACAAATGAGTTTGACATTTACGACCATATAAAGCTTTATATGGCACCATCTTTATATTTGACAAATTACAATTATTGTACGTGAACTCAATCAATGGTAAATACTTCTCCTAGTTGCCTTCGAACTCGAATATACAATAATGAAGCATCTTCGAGTATTTGAATTACTCGCTCAGATTGATCATCTGTCTAGGCATGAAATGCAGTACTAAAATGTAAGCATGAACCTAGAGCTTCTTGTAACTTGCTCCAAAATCGTGATGCAGATCACAGATCTCTATCGAAATAATAGAAACTAGTACCCCGCATAATCTAATAATCTCAGAAATGTATAACTCATTTAATCTCTCAAGGGAGTATTATGTACGTACCAGAATAAAATGTGCTGACTTTGTCAAATGATCAACGACAACCCAAAAAGCATATTTCTTTCTTGGTGATAGGGGTAAACCCAATACGAAGTCCATAGTAACTAGCTTCCATTTCCACTCTGGTATCATCACTAGCTGCAAGAAACCAGAAGGTACCTGATGTTTACCTTTTACTTGCTGACATACTAAACATCTCGATACAAAATTTGAAATCTCTCGCTTAATTCATGGCCACCAATATGTCTGTTTCAAATCATTGTACATTTTAGTGCTACTAGGATGAATAGACAGTCTTGTAACACCGCTAACCCATAACCTTCACCAGAATAAGGTTAAGAGTATTACTGAACAAACGGAATTGTTCACAGTCATTTCATATCATAATTCAACAAAACAAATCAAAACAAAACGTCCCCTAAACAGGTCTATAAGACCTTAAACATGCTTTAAAAATAGGCTGGGACTAAATCGAACACATATAAAAGATCTCAAAAATTTAGAAAAATTCAAAGTTACAGAGGTCACACGTCCGTGTGGGTAGGCCATGTGCCTCCCACGGCCTCACACACGCCCGTGTGTCTAAGCCGGGTCAAAATAGGGCATACATACTAACTTGTCCACAAGGCCGTGGATACGTCCGTGTGCCTTACCCGTGTTCGACACTGACTTGCACCACACGGCCAATCACACACTCGTGGTCGAGTCTAACTTGTTTTAAAATACAACCACGATGGACACGGTCGAGCCACATGCCCGTGTGCTCAACTATGTGGGCAATTATAGGCCATTTTTTAAGGGCAAAATGCCTCCCACACTTTGGGTCAACCCTACAAGCACATACAAGCATCAATTTAACACTTTTGATAATAAAAAAAAATACCAAATTGACCATCTATTTTACTCATTCAAGAACATTTTATATCAACAACTTGTACACCATTTAACCCAACTAAATCACCATGTAAATCAAATCATAATTCAACCATAATTTACCATTCCATTACAACATCCATTCATCAAATAAATATACTCACTTTGCAACAATAAGCTTACTATAATTTTGACCATTTCACTAGCCATCAAACGATACCAAAACTAAGCATCCTAAAACATGACTATTCATTTATATCACAATCATCTTAGCAAATCATACCAAGCATATCACACACACACACACACACACACACACACACATATCATAACCAAATCTCAACAAACTTAAATATCGTATTTAGCCATTATAATCATAGGCATAGATACTAAGCTCAACCCAAAAGAAATAAGCCATTTTGCATGGCTCAATATTACATAACCCAAAGCCAAGTATTTCAACTATGCTATACATGCCATATGCCCAAAATCAACTTAGTAAAATACTGAAGAAACAGTCAATCGTGTGATAGACTTTGCTGACGATCCTTGAGCTCGTAACGTAACTCCAAAGTCTATAAAACAAAGGCAAACAAAAACACACATACAGTAAGCTACTTGAGCTTAGTAAGTCATAAGCAAAAACATATATAACAACAATTACATATTAGCATTTTGATAACAAAATCGAATATGAATAATATCATTTATAAGTTGTCATTTACCACCAATTCACTTTTGAAACTCACATACATATATCATATGGCTGAGCATAATCTATCATATACAAATACATAATTTCACTTTCATTATTACAAATACATCAATAAGCCAAATCATATATAATCAAATAAGTTAACACATAATTCATAATCACATAACCTTTTAATATTTCAAATAACTAACTTACCTCGTTTCTATATAAACAAATAACTAACTCATACTTGAACATGTAATTCAATTTCACATTCGGTCTTTACTCCACATTGACCGTTGAACCGTTCAAAATTAAAAAGGATATGCAGATAGTTGGAAACTTGTACAATGCCATCGTCCCAAATGTGGTCTTACATGTAATCACATATCGATGCCACTGTCCCAGACAGGATCTTACATGAATTAAATATGATGCTAATGTCCCAAACATAGTCTTACATGTAAACACAACGATGCCAATGTCCTAGACGTGGTCTTACACGATAACACATATCAAAAATCCTATCTCATGACATATGTATCCTATCTATTCCTAGGGTTCGTACGGGACTTTCAGACATTGAATCTCGATCAAAATTGAACTCGAAACATAGTTCCCTATCTCAAAATCACATTCGACCAAAGTACACAAATATATATATTCAAATAATTCAATTCATCACATAACATTTATATATTATCAATTTAACCACATTTAAATGCTTATAGACTTACCTCGGATGTTGTCGGACGGTTTAATAGACTATTCGTCTACTTTTGATTTCCCCTGATCTAATTTCATTTTTTTTCATTCTTGATCAAGTACCTTTTCAAAATTAATCAAAAAAACATCATAAGTGTTACCAAAAATAGAAAAATCATCCATGAAAACCTTAACAAACTTTTCAACCATATTAATGAAAATTGCCATGATACATCGCTGAAATGTGGTAGGTACATTACATAAGTCAAAAGGCAATACCATGTGGACTAGTAAAAGTAGTTTTATGTTGTTCTTTCGGGGCTACAATTATTTGGTTTTATCCCGAACATCCTTCTAAAAAGTGATAAAATTCATTACCTTCCAGTCGATCTAACATTTGATCCATAAAAAACAATGGAAAGCGATCCTTACAAGTAGCTTTGTTCAACTTTTTATAGTTAATACAGATTCTCCAACCCATGATAGTCCTCATCAGGATTAACTCATTTTGTTCATTTTTGACAATCATGATCCCACCTTTCTTTGGTAAGCATTGTACCGGACTTACCCAAGAACTATTTGAGATGGGCAAATAATTTTCACATCTAACCATTTGATCACCTATTTCCGTACTACTTCTTTCATGATAGGGTTAAGCCTCCTTTTCCCATCAATTTTACCTTTTTCACCTTCTTCTAAAACAATTATATGCATATAGAAGGAAGGGCTTATACCTTGTATGTCAGCTCTAGTCCAACCAATTGCCTTTTTAAATTTCTTTAAAACAACAATTAATTTCTCCTATTGATGTTTTGTTAAGTCTATTGAAACAATCACATGCAAAGTATAACTATAACCAAGATAAACATATTTTAAATGAGATGGAAGTACCTTTAGTTTGAGTTTAGGCGGTTCCTCAATTGACAACTTTGGTTGTGCAAATTCTCAAACTTTCAACTCTAACAGTTTGAACTGCAGTGGCTGATCATAACTCCTCGGATTGGCTTCCATCAAAGTCAAACCTTCATTACTTTTTTCATCTTTAAATGGTTTAAACCCTAAATTGTTCTCCAATAGGTCTTGTTTAGAATTACTTTTCATAGAAACTAATGTTTCTAGTTCCTCCATTACAGAACACTCTTGCATCGGATTGGGAAATTTCATAGCCTTTAGAATGTTAAATGTTACCTTTTCATCTTGAACTCGCATGGTCAGTTCACCTCATTGCACATCTGTCAACGTTCTTCTTGTGGCTAGGAAAGGTCTCTATAGGAAAAATAAATTTATCAAGTTGATGCTTGTTTCTAAGTCACACAAAGCTTTACAGCAATATGATTCACCGATGTTGCAAGGTATCATAAAGCTTTTAGGATCCTTTAGTTTTAGAGATAGCTTGTTCTGTAACAGCCTGATTTAGGGCCTAGTCAGAATAGTGGTGTGAGACCATAAATTCGAAGCAGAAATATGTATTTTAATGATTTTTATGAGGCTTACAAGGTATTTGCATGATTGTGTGAAAGTTTCATGAAGAAATTTTATTAATTAGTAAATAATTTGTCCATTAGGACTAAATTGCAAGGATTAGAAAATATGAGAATCTAGAAGATTTAAGTATGAAATAGCATCATAAAAATTATTAGAAGTCCTTATTTAGCAATTAGACGATTATATGTTAAGATGGACAAAAATAGACATGGGAAGGAAAAATCTCAACAAAGGATCATTAAGGGTATTTTTTTCATTTGGTAAATAAAAGATTAAAAAGGGAAAAAGAAGTCAAAATTTTGTCCATCTTCTTCTCCTTGGCTGAAATTCCCTGAGGAAGGCATAGCTAGGATTTGTTCATCTTTCAAGCTTTATTGTAAGTGTTTTTGCCCTATTTTTAATGTTCTTCCTATTTTTGAGATTCTCGTAGCTTGATTTAGCTATTTCTAGGTATATTTTGAGTTAGGGTTTATGTTCAAAAATTTACCCATGTATGACATGCATGTATTTTGATGTTTTAAGGAAGAATATGAAAGTTTGATGTATGATAAACATCTTTTTCTAAGTAATTTTCATGAAAAATGCATAAAAGGACCAAATTGTAAAAGTTATAAAATTGGTCATACATGGGTGAATAGTGGAAATTAACGGCTTTTGTAGTTAAGAGAATAATTTAGCTAAGCTTAAAATACAGGGAAGTTGAATAAAAATCATTTTACTAGCCTAGGGAAAAAGTGTAATTATGAGAAAGTTTAGGGGCAAAATTGTAATTTTTGCCAAAGTGTGATTCATGAGGCGATTTAGTCAATATGAATATTAAATAAGTGAAATTGTCATTATAGATCAAGAAACACGAAGCTCGAATCGAAACCGGTGTAAGAACAAGGTTGCAGGCTAAATCGAACATCTATATACATTTTGAGTACTGAGGTAAGCTTGTGTGAAATTAAGGCTACATATGTTATCACATTTAAATTTCTTATTATTATGAGAAATGCATATTATTATTTCCATGAAATTAATTAATGAAACCTCTATGAAAAAGTGAAGAGAATATGACAAGTTGAAGTCCTAGTTGAAGATTCCGAATAACGAGGATACCTATGTCACGAAATATGAGTTATGAAATCCATAATATGATATATGATGGGTAAGAATAAGTATGAGTAAGTATGTCAAAGTACTTGAGAACTTGTGTTGCTATTGTTCCATGATGAATGCATTATAATATGAGTACTTATATTGCTATATTAATTCATGCAAACTTACTAAGCTATATGCTTACCCCTATCTTTTCCTTTTTCCTTGTAGTATCGCCAAGCTAGCTCGACGATCGTAGAACGTCAGAGCTCAGATCACACTATCAATCATTCTTTTGGTACACTAAAGTTTATTTATTTTGAGTATGGCACATATAGGAACTTTGTCATTTTGTAATATGTCATATTTGAGAGCCAAAGTGTTGGCTACTAAGGTTATACACTCATTTTGTTTATGGTGATTGGGAATTGAACAATATTTGTCAAGTTTCATATTTTAATGATGATAAGTTTTATGAAGTGAAAGTTCATGCAAATGATAATGTAAAATATGAAGAGTATGAATGATGATTAGTGGTTCCTTATAGTGTATTATTGACATGTCATGTATTGCTTGTGTTGGCATATGTGTGTTTAAGTTTTAGTGTGACAATTGGCTTGGTAAATAGCCTTCTAATTGTCCACACGGGTAGATATACGGGCATGTGTCTAGGCGTGTATGACACACGATCAACCCCCATGGGCGTGTTGATAGGCCGTGTGTCCCCTGCATCCAATTTACAAGAATTCAATTCGTTACGCGGGCTAGCACACAGACGTGTGCCTAGGCCATGTGCCTTTAAGAGTTTACTAATGTCATAAATAGAATGCTAAGGTTTTCACACACAGGCGAGGACACGGGCGTGTCTAGGCAGTGTGATGGACACGGGTTAAAGACATGGGCGTGAGAAAACCCCTGTAGGTTTGAAATGAAAAATAAATTCCACACAGGCTTATCAGTGGTGGAATACCCTTGTGTTAGTTGTACCAAGGGAAAGGATCACATGGGAGTTTTTCCAAGAAGAGTTTCAGAAGAAATACATAAGCCAAAGATATATTAATCAAAAAATAAATGAATTCCTTCAACTAAAGAAAGGTAGAATGGTAGTAACTGAATATGAGCGTGAATTTGTAAGGCTTAGCAAGTACGCTCGTGAGTGCATGTCCTTTGAAGCCATCCTGTGTAAGAGGTTCGATGATAGATTAAATGAAGATATCAGATTATTTGTTGGTGTCCTTGAGTTGAAAGAATTTGTTGTGTTAGTGGATCAGGCTTGTAAAGCCGAGGAGTTAGTTAAAGAGAAAAGAAAAGCTGAGATGGAGTCTCATGACTCAAAAAAGAGACAAATGAATAAGTCGTTTTAGTCCTCATCTAAGAAGTCAAGAGACTTCCCTACCCAATCAGCTACTTCAACCCGGTTTTCAAACAGAAGTAAGAGTAAATAGTACTAAGGGATTAAAGTGCAGACTACTTAAGTTACTAGTGTTGGGAACACTCGACCTAATAGACTGGAATGCCCACAGTGTGGTAGACGTCATCCCAATGAGTGCTGAGCACATGAGAGAGCCTGTTTCAAGTATGATTCCCAGGATCATTTTTTTAGAGAATGCCCTGAGATGGTTGAAAAAGAGAAAATTCATAGTGCAAGATTGGGAAACACTACTAGAGGGAGACAACAGAGAAACTCAGGAAGTGGAATGAGTAGTAAGAGTACACCTAGAGAGAGTAGGCTGTGATATTTGAGGGTAGAGCGCCTACGAGGACTTATGCCATTCGCGCTTGCGAAGAGGCGTCATCCCTTGATGTAATTACGGGTACATTTTCTCTCCATGATACTAATGTTGTTGCTTTAGTTGATCCGGGGTCTACCCATTCATACATTTGCATGACATTAGTATCTAGTATGAGCATGCCTGTTGAGTCTACAGAGTTCGTGGTTAAAGTGTCCAGTCCCTTAGGAAAATGTGTATTAGTTGATAAGGTATGCAAAGATTGCTCATTGATGATTAAAGTTCATTATTTTAAGGCAAGTCTCATGCTATTGCCATTTGATTAATTCGATATAATTCTTGGTATGGACTGGTTAACCACTCATGATGTGACAGTAAATTCTAGAAAGAAATATATTGAATTGAGATATGAAAATGGGGACACTTTTTGTGTTGAATTAGATGAACAAGACAGATCACCTGTAGTGATCTCTCACATGTCTGCTCAGAGGTATGTAAGAAAGGGGTATGAGGCATATCTTACTTTTGTGATGAATGCTAAAGAAACCTGTAACACCCTGGTTTAGGGGCTAGGTAATTTAAGTATAATTCAGGTGTTGGTAGGTTTTTGGGTGTGTTTGGAGGTGTTTTAGAGGTTTTAAGAATGCTCGGGTAAAAGGGGAAGGCTTAGGAAAAGTTTTAATTTTAGGGTTAAGAAATGGAGCTGGGCTTTAGAGGGCTTAAGAAATTTATTTGGAAGGTTAAGGCACATGAAAGGTATTGGCAAAGTGGTTGTCTGTTGCTTGGGGCTTTGGGAAGGTGACGCCTAAGGGTCAAGGTTCGAATGCTGCTAAGCAATTTTGTTTTACCTTTATGCTAGTTAGGGACTCCAGTATGCTTATAAATAAATGTCCAAGTAGATGGACATGAAAGTCCAATTGGCGAGTGGCTCTTAGGCGCTACTTAGGTACCGGAGGGAAAGGAGGTCGCATTTGAGGGCCTGGAGCACATTTTGGGCGTGATTTTATTTTATGCGGTTATAAATTTGGGCTAGGAAGGGTTAAGAATAAATGTTGGGGCCTTATAGCATAAGTATCAAAGTGGCCGAATGGCCAAGGCCGCTTGGGTTCTTTGGTTTCCTGTGTCCTGCGTTCGAATCGAGAAAGCAAGCAGGTGGTTTTTCTTTTATTTTGCGGCATTTGGGCGGTGATGGACGGCACATGGAGTCTTCATGAACAAGTTGGTTGTGTTTCAAATTCGGTGGAAGATAAGGATGAGTTTTATTTTATTTTGGTATTTTAAGTTGAAGGAGTGATAAGGTTTGGGTTTATTTTTTTTAGTGGTAGGATAATGGTAGGATTATTATTTTAGTTTAAAATTTGTAATTAGCAGATGAATTGTTGTTACTTTATTTTAGTAGATAAGGTTAGATGGGTGTTGCTTAGTATTGAATTCGGCTGGTGAGTAGGCTGGCTTTATTTTTATTTTATTTTATTTTTGTTAAATATAGGATTATTTTAACTTAGTTTAAAATTAGTAGTTAGGAGATAATGGTTAGTTTTTTTTGATTTAATGAAGTGATAAAATATGGATAAATAATGGGGGAGTTGGCTAATTCAAAATTGATTTGAATTAGTGATTCTTCACGTGGGAAGGCTGCCGAATTCTATAAATAGGGAGAGAGCTCACCTTTGGCCACCCTTTTGGTTCCATTTGGTCTTGCCGAATTTGTTCCACCATTTCTTTTGGCCGGAACTTCAAGACTTAGTCAAATTCTCCTTTTATTCTTCATATTTCACCTGAGCCGAAACCTCCATTGCATCTCACTCTTTCTTCTTTTGGGTCCTTAGCCTAATCACTCACCCTTTCATCTTTCTTTGCTTCCATTTTATGTTAAACCGAAAGTCCACCCCCATACCTTTCTCTCCTCTTCTTAAAACCTTTTGGTCAAACTCTTATCTCCTTTCCATTGATTTTCTTTCATTGTTAGCGAATCTACTCCCCACCTTTGTGCCGAATTTCCTTTCTTCAATTTGGTAGCACCTTGGCGAATATTAGCATAGATCTCTTCGGTTTTTGTTGCAATCGTTGTTGAAGGTACTCTAGGATTTTGAGGTATTGGTCAAGCCTCGATCGCTAGCAATCGACTTGGTAAGTGGTGGTAAGGGTTTATTTGGTAAGTTATGTATTTAGTATTCGATTAAGTCTAAGATTGTTAAGTGAATGATGTTAGGGCGAATCTAATGTGGTATTATTGTGGGATTTTGACGGTGTTGTAAGAGCATTCGGATCCCACCAGTTGAGTTGGTAAGGTATTTTATTTAAGATTTGTTACCTAGCTTATGACTTTGTTGATAATTAACGAAGTGTTACGATTAAGTATCGTCGATGGATGCGAAGTGCCAATCAAGAGGAGAAAGGAAAACTCCCATCCCGAAGTTCAAGAAGAGATCGGTTTCTGCATGCGAGATTGGCCACCGGGTGTGGGCGCAGAGAAACGATAGGCGATAATTGAGTAGTCTCGCTAAACGATAGCGTCGGGATCGAGGGTTTAGAGCTTGAGTTATAAGGTGTGTAGTTAGACCATTGTTTCCGGATTTGTACGATCTACATTGTGCTATATGTTTACTAATGAATGCGATTGCCATATGTGTAATGGATACCCTAAAAGGGTATGTCGATGAAACGAGTTAGTATCAAATCTGTTGAGATGTGGTTATTAATACGTGTATGTGAGTATGTCTATGAATATGAATGTATGCGAATATCATGTACATGCTTTATTCATTATGTCATTATATTATGTTACATGTGCATGGGTGGGTTTTGAAAGAAGGTACGGGTGTACTTGATGCGTGGTTGATGTCACTTTGTGCTACATCGTGGATTGGCGCCCGAGGTCGCGTTGTGGATCTTTGCGATTTAGTTCGTGGTTACCTTGATTGATATTGGCTTGATGCCATATCGTGGCTTGATGGATTGCTGTGTGCTCCATCGTGGTTTGATGTTAGCTATATGCTACATCGTGGATGGCATTGGTTGCCTTTTTGGAGGGAAAAGGAGAGGGTGACTCGATAGTCCCCTGGTGTGTGGTAGGCTGGTTAAGGGGGTGTGTAGCGGATGGACCTTAGGATTGGGTTGGGTTTCATGTTGCATTGTTTTGTTATGAAATGATATGGAAATGGGCCAAGCCCAATATGGAATATGAATAGGTATGTTTGAGAACATACGTGGAAATGGGCCAAGCCCGGTGATCGATGGTGATGAGAAAAGGGCTAGCCAGTGCTTGAATATGATTTGATTATGGGCCAAGCCCAAATCGTGGTAATGTCTATATGATTTTGTTTACATGTTGCATTTGATAATTGGGTTGACTTGTGGCTAACATGTGGGTGGATATCAGTGGTTTAATTACACACTGAGTCCGTGTGACTCACCCAATTATTTATCCAACATCGCAGGTAACTTGTTGATCGGACCGGGTTGGAGAAGATGCAAGGTGGCCCATGCGAAGGAAGAGTTTAATTATTTTTAAAGCTTATTTATATTAAGTTTTGGTTTAAATATTGGTTGTAATAAAGGCCTCTTAATTTATTGTTGGGATCATTTTATTATCTTTTTAATTAGGGTTTATATTATACTTAGATATATTTCCTTCAAATGATTTATAATATAATAAATTATAATAAAGTTTTAATTGCATATTTTATATCGGGCTTATAGTATTAAATAATTTTAATGGAATTACTTCGAAAATAAACAAAAATTTTCAAGTTTTATGCTAAAGACAAAGATTTTCAACCGTCATTCCATGATGACATAACGAGATCCGGTCAAGGCTCGTGGTAGGGTTTGGGATGTTACAAAACCAAGTTAAGATTTAAACCAGTACCGATAGTATGTGAATATCTAGATGTTTTCCCTAAAGAATTGCTAGGGTTGCCTCCAGTTAGAGAGGTTGAATTTAGTATCAAGTTAGCTCCTGCTACGGCACCGATATCGATTGCTCTATACAGAATGGATCCAACTGAGTTGAAGGAATTGAAGGCACAGTTGCAAGAGTTGATGGACAAAGGTTTTGCAAGACCGGGTTATTCTCTGTGGGGTGCTCCAGTGTTATTTGTGAAAAAGAAAGATGGTTCTATGAGATTATGTATAGATTATTGGTAGCTTAATAATGTTACCGTGAAGAATAAGTACCCATTGCCAAGGATCGATGATTTATTTGATCAATTGAAGGGAGCCACTATATTCTCCAAGATAGACTTGAGATTCGGTTATTACCAGTTGAGGGTCAAAGACTCAGATGTGCCAAAAATTGCATTTCGAACAAGGTATGGGTACTACGGATTTTTAGTTATGCCTTTTGGTTTAACAAATGCCCCTGCTGTGTTTATGGATTTAATGAATCGTATCTTCCGACTGTACCTGGATAATTTGTTGTGGTTTTTATTGATGATATACTGATATATTCTCGTGATGAGCATGAGCATACCGAGCACTTGAGGACAGTTTTACAGATTTTACGAGATAATCAGTTGTATGCCAAGTTTAACAAAAGTGAGTTTCGACTCAAAGAGGTTGGATTTTTGGGGCACATTGTCTCAGGAGATGGAATTTGAGTTGACCCGAGCAAGATTTTAGCTATTGTAGATTGAAAACTGCCGAAGAATGTATCAGAGGTTAGAAGTTTTCTGGGCCTAGCTAGTTATTATAGACGGTTTGTCAAGGGATTCTCCATGATATCTACACCTATGATGAGGTTGTTACAAAAAGACGTAAAGTTTGATTGGACAGAAAAGTGCCAACAGAGTTTTGAGAAACTAAAAGCATTGTTGACTGAGGCTCCAATTCTAGTGCAACCAGAATCGGGAAAAGAATTTGTGATCTACAATGATGCATCCTTGAATGGATTGGGCTATGTGCTTATGCAAGAGGGCAAGGTGATAGCGTATGCTTCTAGATAGTTAAAGCCACATAAGAAGAATTACCCGACACATGATTTAGAGTTGGCTGCCATTGTGTTTGCATTAAAGATATGGAGACACCATCTGTATGGTGAAAGATGTCGGGATATTTATCGATCATAAAATCCTAAAGTACTTGATGACTCAAAAGGAATTGAACTTAAGGCAACGAAGGTGGCTAGAGCTGATAAAGGATTATGAGTTAGTGATTGACTACCACCCAGGAAAAATGAACATAGTCGTTGATGCTTTAAGTAGAAAATCCCTATTTGCATTGAGAGCTATGAATACACGGGTGACTTTGTCAGACGACAGTTCAATTCTAGCTGAGTTGAGGGCTAGATCGATGTTCCTTCAAGAGATTTATAAGGCTCAGAAAGATTATAGTGACTTGTAAGCCAAAAGAGTTCAGTGCGAGTTGGGTATTGAGTCTTATTTCTGGATTAATCCTAATGGATGTCTACTGTTTAGAGATAGAGTCTGTGTACCGATGAATGATGAACTTATTCGAAAGATTTTACATGAGGCACATAGTGGATGCTTCTCTGTACATCCGGCAGCACAAAAATGTATAATGATTTTAAGAAATGGTATTGGTGGCCGAGTATGAAGAAAGATATTCTGAGTTTGTATCAAGATGCCTGATTTGTCAGCAAGTAAAGGCCGAACTTCAAGTACCTTCGGGTTTGCTTGAACCTATTGTGGTTCTCAAGTGGAAATGGGACTGTGTTACTATGGACTTTATAATAGGTTTGCTGTTAACACCGAGCAAGAAAGATGCCATACGGGTTGTGGTAGATAGACTTACGAAGTCGGCCCATTTCATACCTATACGTGTATATTATTCACTTGATAAGTTAGCAGACTTGTATGTTTTAGAGATTGTAAGACTACACGGAATGCCTTTATCGATTATATCGGATAGAGATCTGTGATTCAACTCCCGATTTTGTAAAAAGTTGCAAGAAGCTTTGGACACAAAGCTGAGTTTTAGTACAGATTTTCACCCTAAACTGATAGATAGTTGAAAAGGTTAATACAAATACTTGAGGATATGCTCCAATGTTGCGTTCTTTTGTTTTAGGGTAGCTGGGAAAAGTACCTACAGTTGGTATAGTTAGCCTATAATAATAGCTTTCAGTTGAGTATAAAAATGGTTAGCCTATAATAATAGCTTTCAGTTGAGTATAAAAATGGCGCCTTATGAGGCTTTGTATGGGCATAAGTGTCGAATGCCTTTGTATTGGACTGAACTCAAGGAAAATCAGATTCACGGGGTCGATCTAGTTAGGGAAACCGAAGAGAAGGTAAAAATAATTCGTGATTATTTAAAAGCTACTTCTGATAGACAAAAATCCTACTCGGACTTGAAACAAAAAGAGATTGAGTTTCAAGTCGGTGATAAAGTATTCTTGAAAGTGTCACCATGGATGAAAGTTCTTAGATTTGGCCAGAAAGCCAAATTGAGTCTGCGTTTTGTCGGACCATATGAGATCACCGAGAGGATAGGGCCGATAGCCTATCTATTAGCCTTGCCATCTGAATTAGAAAAGATTCATGATGTGTTTCACGTGTCTATGTTACGACGCTATCGATCAGATGCTTCACATGTGATTACACTGACAGAGGTTGAAATTCAACCCAACATGACATATGGCGAAAGATCGATTAAGATCCTATCACGGGAAGTCAAACAGTTAAGGAATAAAAGTTTAGCTCTTATGAAAGTATTGTGGCAAATACATGGGGTAGAAGAGGCTGCATGGGAGCCCAAGGAGGCTATGAGGAACCAGTACCCAAACCTTTTTGCTGGTAAGATTTTTGGGGACAAAAATCCCTAAGGGGGAGAATTGTAACAGCCCAATTTAGGGCCTAGTCAGAAGAGTGGTGCGAGATGACAAATTCGAAGTAGAAATATGTGTTTAATGATTTTTACGAGGCTTATGATGTGTTTGCATGATTTTGTAAAAATCTCATGAAAAAATTTTATTAATTAGTGAGTAAATTGTCCATTAGGACTAAATTGCAAAGATTAGAAAATATGGGATTCTAGAATATTTAAGTATGAAATAGCATCATAAAAATTATTGGGAGTCATTATTTAGCAATTAGACCATTATATGTTAAGATGGACAAAAATGGACATGGAAAGGAAAAATCTCAAGGAAGGGCCTTAAGGGCATTTTTGTCATTTGGTTAATTAATGAATTAAAAAGGGAAAAAGAAGTCAAAATTGTGTTCATCTTCTTCTCCCATGGCCGAAAATCACTAAGGAGCCATAGCTAGGGTTTCTTCAACTTTCAAGCTTGATAGTAAGTGCATCGTAGTCCTATTTTAATGTTCTTCATATTTTTGAGATCCTCATAGCTCGATTTAGCTATTTCTAGCTATATTTTAAGCTAGGGTTTATGTTCAAAAATTTACCAATGTATGACATGCATGTATTTTGATGTTTTATGGAAGAATATGGAAGTTTGATGTAGAATGAACATCTTTTTCTAAGTGATTTTCATGAAAAATGCATAAAAGGAGTAAATTCTAAAAGTTATAAAACATGAGTGAAATAGTGGGAATTAGAGGTTGTTATAGTTAAGAAAATGATTCGACTAGGCTTGAAATACAAGAAGGTTTAATGAAAATCATTTTACGAGTCTAAGTGCAAAAGTGTAATTATGTGAAAGTTTAGGGGCAAAATTATAATTTTTCCAAAGTGTGATTCATGAGTCAATTTAGTCAATGTGAGTATTAAAAAAGTGAAATTGTTATTATAGATCAAAAAACATGAAGCCCAGATCGAAACCGAGGCAAGAACAAAGTGTTGGACTAAATCGAACATCTACACGCATTTTGAGTACCGAGTTAAGTTTGTGTGAAATTAAGGCTACATATGTTATCGTATTTAAATTTATTTTTAGTATGACAAATACATATTATTATTTCCATGAAATTGATTAATGATTCCTCGATGATAAAGTGAAGAGAATATATTAAGTTGAAGTCTCAGTTGAGGATTAAGAATAACGAGGATACCTATGTCACGACATGGGATAAGGCTAGTCTCGTATAAGACCATGTCTAGGACATGGCATCGGCACCAAATGTAGATCTCGTATAAGACCATGTCTAGGACATGGCATCCACATCAAATAAGAAAGGTCCCATATAAGACCATGTCTGGGACATGGCTTCAGCACCAAAAAAAGATTTCGTGTAAGACCATGTCTGGGACATGGCATCGACATCTACGTACGATTTCGTATAAGACCATGTCTATGACATGGCATCAACATCAAGCTAAGAGATCCTATGTAAAACAATATCTAGGATATGGCTTCGGCACCAAAAGAAGATCTCGTGTAAGACCATGTCTGGGACATTACATTGACATCTATGTACGATTTCGTATAAGACAATGTCTGGGACATGGCATTAACATTAAGCTAGGATATCCCGTGTAAGACCATATCTAGGATATGGCATTGGCATCAAGAGGTGATCCCATGTAAGACCATATCTGGGATATGGCACTGGCATCGTGATACATGTATGATGAGATTGACTATCCTCCGTTATTCCAAGTAGTTCAACAGGCAAAAGAGTTAAGTATGTAAAAATGACAATGAGCTAAATATTATATAAGGATGATAAAGAGTTCCATTTAAGTTAAGGATGCTAATGATTTCATTCTATGATCAAGGTAGCATAAGTGCTAAATTATGTGCTGAAGTGATACAAGTACCATGAGTAAAATACGAGTTATGAAATCCGTAATGTGATATATGATGGGTAAGAATAAGTATGAGTAAGTATGTCAAAGTACTTGAGAACTTGTGTTTCTATTGTTCCATGATGAATGGATTATATTATAAGTATTTATGTTGCTATATTAATTCATGCAAACTTACTAAGCTATATGCTTACCCCTCTCTTTTCCCTTTTCCTTGTAGTATCGCCAAGCTAGCTCGGGGATCGTAGAAAGTCAGAGCTCGGATCACACTATCAATCATTCTTTTGGCATAGTAAAGTTGATTTATTTTGAGTATGGCATGTATAATAACTTGGTCATTTTGTACTATGTCATATTTGATAATCAAAGTGTTGGCTACTAAGGTTATACACTCATTTGTATACGGTCATTAGAAATTGGCCAATATTTGTCAAGTTTCATATTTTAATGATGATAAGTTTTATGAAGTGAAAGTCCATGCAAATGATAAAGTAAAATGTGAAGTTTATGAATGATGATTAGTGGCTCTTTGTTGTGTATTATTGCCATGTCATGTATTGCTTGTGTTGGCATATGTGTGCTTAAGTTTTAGGGTGGCAATTGGTTTGGTAAATAGCCTTCTAATTGTCCACACGGGTAGACACACGGGCATGTGTCTAGGCCGTGTATGACACACGGTAAACCCCCATGGGTGTGTTGATAAGCCATGTGTCCCCTGCATCCAATTTACGAGAATTTGATTCATCACACGGGCGTGTGCCTAGGCCGTGTGCCCTTAATAGTTTGTTGATGTCATAAACATAATGCTAAGGTTTTAACACACGCGTGTCTAGGCCGTGTGATGGACACGGGCTAAAGACACGGGCATGCGATCGGTAGTGTGAAAACCCCTGTAGGTTTGAAATGAATATAAATTCCACATGGGCTAGGAACATGGGCATGTGTGACCACACAGCGTGCCCACACAGGCGTGTGGCCCCTGTTTAGGCAAAAAAAATTTAAGTGCATAAAAGTTTTTGATGTATTCTCGAACCCTTCTGTATATATGTTTAGGGCCTCATAGGCCCATAATAAGGATGTTATGAATATGAATGAAAATTTTTAAGTATGAAAAGAAATTTTTTAGCCCGATAATGGATGTTCAAGTAAGCTAAGTCCGGTAATGCCTCGTATCCTGTCCGACATTGGACATGGGTAAGGGTTGTTACATAAAAATTCAAACATTTTATAACATATCATTAAACATATTAAAACCAATTCAAATCATACAAATTGTCCCTTATACGAACCCTTAAGGCAAAAAATACACATTAGAAACAAGTCAAGACTAAATCAAAAACTCAAAGAAATTTTCAGAAAACATTAAAGCTTTTCATTACTATAGGGGTCACACAGGCCAGTGACACGCTTGTGTCTTAGCCCGTGTGGGCATTCGAAATAGGGACACACGGCCTTGTCCCAACCCATGTAACTCACTGACTTGGGCCACAAGGCCATCCCACACACTAGTGTGCTAGGTCGTGTACCCTTTTACGTAACCTCACACGCCCATGTGCCAGGCCCTATGCTAGGCTGTGTAACAGCCTAACTTGCAACCCTTTGAAAGCTACAGGGGACACACGACCATATCACTTGGTCGTGTATAACACATGACTGAGACACACGCTCGTGTATCACACATGCTAAGACATATTCCCGTGTCTATGCCCGTGTAGATGAAAATAGGTTATTTTACAAGTCATTTTTCTCACCCAATTTGGCACGTAGCTACAACCACAATTGAACAAACTTACAAGCCATAACAAGGCATCCAAATAAAGCATAAGTGTAACATCCTAAAATTTGAGTATTGATATGATGCATGTTTTGGTGCTTAACTTGTGTATAATTAAATTTTGCATGATTAGTATAGTCTTGAGAAGACTTGAGAACTATTCGGAATTATAATAAATTTTAGTAAGGAGTATTTATTTGAAGTGGATCAAGTGACTTTGAGGTTTAAGTAAATTTAAGTGACAAAAATTAGCATAAGAGGAGATAGTATTAAGGTGGTGTTGGCGCACGTATGTTTGCTTGAGGGGAGAGGTTCGAATCTCCTAGCATGCAATTTGAAAGCTTTTATTTTTTCTTTTCCTTAGCAAGTGTCGATCATGGATAAGAATTAGGATGAGTTGGATTATTTTTTTTTATGGCAAGAAGACCATGGGAAAAAGGCAAGTGTTAACTTAAGGAAAAGAATCATATGGAAAAGGTATGTAGGGGGACATAAGGCTTAAAACAAGGGGTGATGTTTTGGAAAGTTTGGAGTGACTAAAGTTTGACCATTTGACTAATGTACTTGGACGGTTTTTGGGGCTAGGGGTTGGTCAAAATTTTGAAGGCATTTGGATGAACTAGGAGCTAGTTGTGCACATCTCTCTTTTGGTCATTTGGTGTTTTTTCTCAAAGCTTGTTTCTCTCTATTTCTCTCCTCTTAGCCGAATGTATATTGGACAAAAGGTAAACACAATTTTCTTTTCTTTTCTTTTCTTTTGGCCATTTGAGTTTTGACCATTTCGATTTTATTTTGTTTATTCTCTCAAACCTTTCCTCCTAGTGCTGAAATCACCTAGACCTTAGAAGGCCATCTTCTCTTTTCTTTTCACCCTTGCCGAATGCACACAAGCCTCAAATTCATTTCTTTGTTCATCTTCCATTCTTGAAAAGAGCCGAAACCTAAACACCTTATTTTCCTTTACCCTTCCTCATCTCTTTCTCTTTACAAAAATCTCTCAAACAATTTTCTCCCATTTATTTCACCATGGCCGAATGTTGATGGTAAAACCTTTAGCCGAATATTTTAATCTTTTCTCCTTCAATCAAATCCTTCTTTCTTTGTAGTGATATAGTGGAGTACCGATTTGTTTTCTACATCTTAAGTTGATCATAGTTATTATAGATCGGGTGAAAAAGGAGATTTCATCAATCAAGGTAAGGGATTATTTCTGAAAAACCCCAAACCTAAATAACCATCCTCTACACATCACCCGTACCTGCCAATCACACCGTGGGGATTACTAAATCGACCCTCCATCCGCTACACACCATCGAAGGCAGTCGCTGCAGACGACTTGCACATCACCCTTATAAATTGTGGCATAGCCACCAGATAATTGTGACAAAGTCACCAGATAGTATTTCGTGACATTACTCATCACATTCAGATTATGTGACATGAGTCACCAGATATTGTGGTAAAAACCACCAAATTACTTTCCCTTTTCATTATCACCCATATGCCCCATGTGTCATACAAATCATGCGAATATCAATATGCTTTATTCATATTCGTAATCAATTCTCATATATGTCACATTCGATGTTTATAATACTATTAATAGATTTTTAGAGAATAACGTGCCTGAATATGTCGTACCATTGAATGGTACCTTTAGCCACATCTTTCATATTCTTATTAACACACATATTAAATTAATACCGTAAATCTATTAGGAATTGGTGTAGAGCTACACACCTGGTTACCAACGTGTTCACTGAGTCCAGAGAGTCTACTGAAACAGATTATACTCCTCCCTAAAATTCAAAGTTAGAATCGACCAATCAATAATCACTAAATATGGCCTTGGCAGAAGGTTCATGCCCTCTTACCTTGTGGGTCTAAATCCCAAATTGCTATCATTAATGGAGATGTCGAAATACCTACATGATCTATGTTAGATCCGATTCCAACATTTGAATGAATGGCCTTCGACCTAGACCACACTTTACTTACCTTGGATAACCAATCTCGAATGGTCTCCCTTAGAAGTCGGCTACAATAGAAATCCCGAAAGATCCTTCATTGTTTCGGCCAAAGAACATTAATGGGATTAGTTCCTAGATTTTTGGCTAAAAAAGAAAGGATTGAAAATCGAATAACATTTGATCTTACCCTTAATATTGAAATCGACTGCACTACTACCTGACACCACTAAGATATTCGGCTATGTGGACTAGATAGTGATCAATAGGTTTTGGCTTTTGGGGGTTTAATGAGCAATCGGCTAGGGGTTATTGGTATATTGACTTTTGATAGATTGGTGAAAAGAAGAAGAGAAAAAGGGTTGAGACTTGATGCGACTTCGTTCAGATGACAAGAGGGAGGTTCGGCCAACACAAAAGAGGAAAGAAATGATGCTCAGAAGAATTCGGCAATGGTGGTCTTTTGATTGAAGAAGTTGCGGCAATGGTGATCTTTGGAGAGGGATTTCGGCTAGAACAAGTTAAAAGAAAAAAAAATGAGAGAAGGAGTGATAGTTTTGGAGAGAAAGAGTAGACGAAAGAGAGGCTAAAATGCTTTTATGAAATTGGCTATCCCCTACTAACTTGGTTTGATGTATTCTCGAACCCTTACGTATATATGTTTAGGGCCTCATGGGCCCATAATAAGGATATTATGAATATGAATGAAAATTTTAAGTATGAAAAGAAATTTTTAGCTTAGATAATGGATGTTCAAGTAAGCTAAGTCCGGTAATGCCTCTATCCTGTCGACATTGGACATGGGTAAGGGTTGTTACATAAAAATTCAAACATTTTATAACATATCATTAAACATATTAAAACCAATTCAAATCATACAAATTGTCCCTTATCTGAACCCTTAAGGCAAAAATACACATTAGAAACAAGTCAAGACTAAATCAAAACTCAAAGAAATTTTGAGAAAACATTAAAGCTTTTCATTACTATAGGGGTCACTACGACGTGACACGCTTGTGTCTTAGCCCGTGTGGGCATTGAAATAGGGACACAGGCCTTGTCCCAACCCATGTAACTCACGACTTGGGCCACAAGGCCATCCCACACACTAGTGTGCTAGGTGTGTACCCTTTTACGTAACCTCACTACGCCCATGTGCGAGCCCTATGCTAGGGCGTTATGACCTAACTTCAACCCTTTGAAAGCTACAGGGGACACACGACCATATCACTTGGTGTGTATAACTATTTGAGACACTGCGTCGTGTATCACATGCTAAGACATATTCTCGTGTCTATGCCCGTGTAGATGAAAATAGGTTATTTTACAAGTCATTTTTCTCACCCAATTTGCGTAGCTACAACCACAATTGAACAAACTTACAAGCCATAACAAGGCATCCAAATAAAGCATAAGTGTAACATCCTAAAATTTGAGTATTGATATGATGCATGTTTTGGTGCTTAACTTGTGTATAATTAAATTTTGCATGATTAGTATAGTCTTGAGAAGACTTGAGAACTATTCGGAATTATAATAAATTTTAGTAAGGAGTATTTATTTGAAGTGGATCAAGTGACTTTGAGGTTTAAGTAAATTTAAGTGACAAAAATTAGCATAAGAGGAGATAGTATTAAGGTGGTGTTGGCGTGCACGTATGTTTGCTTGAGGGGAGAGGTTCGAATCTCCTAGCATGCAATTTGAAAGCTTTTATTTTTTCTTTTCCTTAGCAAGTGTCGATCATGGATAAGAATTAGGATGAGTTGGATTATTTTTTTATGGCAAGAAGACCATGGGAAAAGGCAAGTGTTAACAAGGAAAGAATCATATGGAAAAGGTATGTAGGGGACATAAGGCTTAAAACAAGGGGTGATGTTTTGGAAAGTTTGGAGTGATGAAGTTTGACCATTTGACTAATGTACTTGGACGGTTTTTGGGGCTAGGGGTTGGTCGAAATTTTGAAGGCATTTGGATGAACTAGGAGCTAGTTGTGCACATCTCTCTTTTGGTCATTTGGTGTTTTTTCTCAAAGCTTGTTTCTCTCTATTTCTCTCCTCTTAGCCGAATGTATATTGGACAAAAGGTAAACACAATTTTCTTTTCTTTTCTTTTCTTTTGGCCATTTGAGTTTTGACCATTTCGATTTTATTTTGTTTATTCTCTCAAACCTTTCCTCCTAGTCTTTGAAATCACCTAGACCTTAGAAGGCCATCTTCTCTTTCTTTTCACCCTTCAGAATGCACACAAGCCTCAAATTCATTTCTTTGTTCATCTTCCATTCTTGAAAAAGCAAAACCTAAACACCTTATTTTCCTTTACCCTTCCTCATCTCTTTCTCTTTACAAAATCTCTCAAACAATTTTCTCCCATTTATTTCACCATGGCGAATGTTGATGGTAAAACCTTTAGCGAATATTTTAATCTTTTCTCCTTCAATCAAATCCTTCTTTCTTTGTAGTGATATAGTGGAGTACCGATTTGTTTTCTACATCTTAAGTTGATCATAGTTATTATAGATCGGGTGAAAAGGAGATTTCATCAATCAAGGTAAGGATTATTTACGAAAACCCCAAACCTAAATAACCATCCTCTACACATCACCGTGACCCAATCACCGTGGGATTACTAAATCGACCTCCATCGCTACACACCATCGAAGGCGTCATGCAGACGACTTGCACATCACCCTTATAAATTGTGGCATAGCCACGATAATTGACAAAGTCACCAGATAGTATTCGTGACATTACTCATCACATTGATTATGTGACATGAGTCACCGGATATTGTGGTAAAAACCACCAAATCACTTCCCTTTTCATTATCACCCATATGCCCCATGTGTCATACAAATCATGAATATCATGCCATATGCTTTATTCATATTCGTAATCAATTCTCATATATGTCACATTCGATGTTTATAATACTATTAATAGATTTTTAGAGAATAACGTACTGAATATGTCGTACCATTGAATGGTACCTTTAGCCACATCTTTCATATTCTTATTAACACACATATTAAATTAATACAGTAAATCTATTAGGAATTGGTGTAGAGCTACACACACGTTACCAACGTGTTCACGAGTCCGAGAGTCTCTTTGAAGCAGATTATACTCCTCCTAAAATTCAAAGTTAGAATCGACCAATCAATAATCACTAAATATGGCCTTGGCGAAGGTTCATGCCCTCTTACCTTGTGGGTCTAAATCCAAAATCGCTATCTCGTTAATGGAGATGTCGAAATACCTACATGATCTATGTTAAATCCGATTCCAACATTTGAATGAATGGCCTTGACCTAGACCACACTTTACTTACCTTGGATAACCAATCCGAATGGTCTCCCTTAGAAGTCGGCTACAATAGAAATCCGAAAGATCCTTCATTGTTTGACCAAAGAACATTAATGGGATTAGTTCCTAGATTTTCGCTAAAAAGAAAGGATTGAAAATCGAATAACATTTGATCTTACCCTTAATATTGAAATCGACTGCACTACTACCTGACACCACTAAGATATTCGACTATGTGGACTAGATAGTGATCAATAGGTTTTGGCTTTTGGGGTTTAATGAGCAATCGGCTAGGGGTTATTGGTATATTGACTTTTGATAGATTGGTGAAAAGAAGAACAATGGTGATCTTTGGAGAGGGATTTCGCCAGAGCAAGTTAAAAGAAAAAAAATGAGAGAAGGAGTGATAGTTTTGGAGAGAAAGAGTAGACGAAAGAGAGGCTAAAATGCTTTTATGAAATTCTGCTATCCCCTACTAACTTGGCGAAAATCACCTCAAGAGAGTCCCTTGTGCCAACACTCTTCCCTTATCAGCTCCCTTTATTTTCTCCTACTTTCTCTCTTCTTTACCTATTTAAAATAATTTAAATGAGTCAAGAATTATCCTTGCCCTTAATAGAAATTTTAAAAGTATTTGATCACATCTTATGCTCATCCACCCAGTCTCTCAATGCAGTCCAACTCTCTCCTTTGCTTGACTAAAAGACATTAAAATTGCTCCCCTGCTGCTCAGAACCTAGGCCTGCTGCTTGTGGCGTCACTTACCAAGCCTTAAGTGGCGCCTTCCCACTTTACCAAGCTGATTTTATGTCCTACTTCTCCTACAAATTCTCTTAAGGCCTATCAAGCTTGGTTCCACTTCAAGACTTAAAATCGATAATTTCTAAGGCTTTCACCTACACTCTAGAGTGCTCAAAAATTTATACAACACATTCAAACACACATAGGCATGCTACTTCATATAATTAAGCAATAATGCACAAGCCCAAAATCTGGATATTACGTTCTACCCTCTTAAAATAATTTTGACCTCAAAATTACCTAGCTAAAATAAGTGAGGGTATTGTTGTCGATTGCTTCTTTGGCTCCCACGAAGCTTCTTAGATCCATGATTATGCCATAATACTTTGACTAAAGGAACGATTTCCTTGCAATACCTTCACATCTCGCTCCAAGATCTGAATTGGCTCCTCCTTGTACGACAAATCTGGTCTCAGGTCCACCTCCTAACTGGAACTACATGAGATGGATCCGATCGGTAACGACGTAGCATAGAAACATGGAATACATCGTGCATCTGCTTCAACTCCGGAGGCAACTCCAACTGGTATGCCACTGGTCTAACTAGCTTCAATACCTGATAAGGTCCTATAAACCTGGGACTTAACTTCCCTTTGCGTCCAAATCTCATTACCTTTTTCCAAGGCGAAACTTTAAGAAACACATAATCTCCCACAGCAAACTCAATCTCCTTTCACTTAAGATCTGCGTATGACTTTTTCCTGTCAGATGCCTCCTTCAACCGTGTTGAATCACCTTAACCTTTTCTACCGATTACGCCATAATTTTTAGACCCAAAATCGGCGTTCCCCAATTCCGTCTAACATGTAGGAGTCGAAACTTTCGTCCATATAGTGCTTCGTATGGTGCCATCCGAATACTTGCACGATAGTCAGTTGTTATCGCAAATTCCGCTAAAGGCAAGAACTCTTCCCAACTCCCTCGAAGTCTATCACACCCCTCAACATATCCTCTAACACTTGGATCACTCACTCGATTGACCGTCCATTGCGGATGGAATGCCGTCTTGAAATCCAACTCGGTACCCAAAGCTTGATGTAGCGCCTTCCAAAGCGAGATGTAAACCTTAGATCCCTATCCGAGATAATCGACATCGACACTGCAATGCGACCTCATGATCTCGGCTAATACAACTTGCCAATTTTGTAGAGAATAGTCAACTGCCGGTATAAAATGTGTGACTTTGTCAATCGATCTACTATCACCCATCTGAGTCCTTCTTAGTAGGCGTAAGGGAAGCCCACTAACGAAGTCCATGGCAATTCTCTCCCACTTCCATTGCGGAATCTTTATCGGCTGAAGCAATCCAGATGGAACTTGGTGTTCAGCCTTAACTTGTTGACACGTTAAGCACTTCCCTACAAATTTGGTAACTTCGCTTAAGATCAGGCCACCAGAACTGTTCTCGTAAATCCTTGTACAACTTACTACCTCCAAGATGCATAGCATAAGGGCTACTATGTGATTCCGAAGAATTCTCGCTTAACTCCTCATTCTTTGGCATCGGACCTTGCCATGAAAACACGATGACTGTCGCTATTTACACCAAAATTTTCCAATTCCTACCTGCACTTGCCGCAACTTAGCACTTAGATCCTCGTCCATACGTCCTTCTTTCACCTCATTCGACCATGACGGCTTGACTGCAATTCTGCAAAAACTTCCATCATCATAGAGGCTCAAATGTGTGAACATTGCCCTTAACTCCGTCACTACTTTCTGACTTAGGGCATTTGCCACCACATTCGCCTTGCCCGGGTGATACTCTATAGAACAATCATAGTCCTTCAATAATTCCACCCACCTTCACTGTCTCAGGTTCACCTCTTTCTGAGTCAATAGATACTTAAGGCTCTTGTGGTCTGTGTAAATCACTGACTTTTCTCCATATAAATAGTTCCTCCATACCTTAAGAGGAAAGACCACTGCCGCTAATTCCAAGTCATGCATCGGGTAGTTAACTTCATGTGGCCTTAATTGTCGAGATGCATAAGCGACTACCTTCTCGTTTTGCATGAGGACACATCCCAATCCTGTATGAGAAGCGTCACAATACACCATGTAATCTTTTCCTGCCTCAGGATGAATCAAAATTGGAGCTTCAGTCAAAACCCTTTTAAGTTTCTCAAAGCTCTCCTGTTGCTTATCGGTCCATACGAAAGGTACCTCCTTTCTCAACAACTTCGTCAAAGGTGCGACTATTGAGGAGAACCCTTCCACAAACCTTCTGTAGTAGCCTGCCAATCCCAAGAAACTACGAACCTCAGCCACAGACTTAGGTGGTTTCCAATCTAACTGCCTCAATCTTTCGAGGATCCGCCTTATCCCTTAGGATACTACATGCCCTAAAAAGCAACTTCCTTAAGCCAAAATTCACACTTTGAATTTGGCATATAGGTTCTTTCCCTTAACACTTGCGGACTATCTGGAGATGCTCATCATGCTCTTCCTCGGACTTAGAATACACTAGGATGTCGTCTATGAACACAACGATCGAATCTATCCAAGTAAGGTTGAAAACCCAGTTCATCATATCCATGAACGCGTACGGCATCGTTAATCCGAACAAGACATTACTAAGAACTCATAATGCCCGTATCTTGTCCGAAAAGTCGTCTTATGGATATCGCCTCCTTCACCTTAAGTCGATGATATCTAAACCTTAGATCTATCTTTGAGAATACCACGCCTTTAAGTGATCGAACAAGTCGCTATCCTTGGCAAGGGTACTTGTTCTTGATGGTCGACTTGTTCAACTGACGATAATCTATACACATACGCATAGTTCTCTCTTCTTCTTCACAAACAAGACCGGTTCCATGGAGACACACTGGTCGAATAAACCCACGATCAAGCAACTCTTGGATCTAAGCCTTGAGCTCAACCAACTCCTTTGGTGCCATTTTGACGGGCAATTGACACGAGTCGCACTCGACAAGAAGTCAATTCTAAAAATTGCTCCCCTTGTCGCTCGAACCTAGGCCACATGACACCGCTTGTGGCGCCACTTACTAAAGCCTTAAGTGGCGCCTTCCTGCCACTTTACCAAGCTGATTTTTATGTCCTACTTCTCCTACAAATTCTCTTAAGGCCTATCAAGCTTGGTTCCACTTCAAGACTTAAAATCTGATAATTTCTAAGGCTTTCACCTACACTCTAGAGTGCTCAAAAATTTATACAACACATTCAAACACACATAGGCATGCTACTTCATATAATTAAGCAATAATGCACAAGCCCAAAATCTCGGATATTACAGTTCTACCCTCTTAAAATAATTTTGACCTCAAAATTACCTAGCTAAAATAAGTGAGGGTATTGTTGTCGCATTGCTTCTTTCGGCTCCCACGAAGCTTCTTCCGATCCATGATTATGCCATAATACTTTGACTAAAGGAACTGATTTCCTTCGCAATACCTTCACATCTCGCTCCAAGATCTGAATTGGCTCCTCCTTGTACGACAAATCTGGTCTCAGGTCCACCTCCTAACTGGAACTACATGAGATGGATCCGATCGGTAACGACGTAGCATAGAAACATGGAATACATCGTGCATCTGCTTCAACTCCGGAGGCAACTCCAACTGGTATGCCACTGGTCTAACTAGCTTCAATACCTGATAAGGTCCTATAAACCTGGGACTTAACTTCCCTTTGCGTCCAAATCTCATTACCTTTTTCCAAGGCGAAACTTTAAGAAACACATAATCTCCCACAGCAAACTCAATCTCCTTTCACTTAAGATCTGCGTATGACTTTTTCCTGTCAGATGCCTCCTTCAACCGTGTTCGAATCACCTTAACCTTTTCTACCGATTCTGCCATAATTTTTAGACCCAAAATCTGACGTTCCCCCAATTCCGTCTAACATGTAGGAGTGCGAAACTTTCGTCCATATAGTGCTTCGTATGGTGCCATCCGAATACTTGCCTGATAGCTGTTGTTATACGCAAATTCCGCTAAAGGCAAGAACTCTTCCCAACTCCCTCTGAAGTCTATCACACAGCCCCTCAACATATCCTCTAACACTTGGATCACTCACTCAGATTGACCGTCCGACTGCGGATGGAATGCCGTACTGAAATCCAACCTGGTACCCAAAGCTTGATGTAGCGCCTTCCAAAGCGAGATGTAAACCTTAGATCCCTATCCGAGATAATCGACATCGACACTCTGTGCAGCCTCATGATCTCAGCTAATACAACTTGCCAATTTTTGTAGAGAATAGTCAACCTGCACCGGTATAAAATGTGTAGACTTTGTCAACTGATCTACTATCACCCATACCGAGTCCTTCTTAGTAGGCGTAAGGGGAAGCCCACTAACGAAGTCCATGGCAATTCTCTCCCACTTCCATTGCGGAATCTTTATCGGCTGAAGCAATCCGGATGGAACTTGGTGTTCAGCCTTAACTTGTTGACACGTTAAGCACTTCCCTACAAATTTGGTAACTTCTCGCTTAAGATCAGGCCACCAGAACTGTTCTCGTAAATCCTTGTACAACTTACTACCTCCAAGATGCATAGCATAAGGGCTACTATGCGATTCCCGAAGAATTCTCTGCCTTAACTCCTCATTCTTTGGCATACAGACCTTGCCATGAAAACACAGCACTCTGTCGCTATTTACACCAAAATTTTCCAATTCCCTACACTGCACTTGCCGCAACTTAGCACTTAGATCCTCGTCTGCCAACTGTCCTTCTTTCACCTCATTCAGCCATGACGGCTTGACTCGCAATTCGCCAAACAAACTTCCATCATCATAGAGGCTCAAATGTGTGAACATTGCCCTTAACTCCGCTACTACTTTTCGACTTAGGGCATTTGCCACCACATTCGCTTTGCGGGTGATACTCTATAGAACAATCATAGTCCTTCAATAATTCCACCCACCTTCATTGCCTCGGGTTCAACTCTTTCTGAGTCAATAGATACTTAAGGCTCTTGTGGTCTGTGTAAATCACTGACTTTTCTCCATATAAATAGTTCCTCCATACCTTAAGAGGAAAGACCACTGCCGCTAATTCCAAGTCATGCATCGGGTAGTTAACTTCATGTGGCCTTAATTGTCGAGATGCATAGCGACTACCTTCTCGTCTTGCATGAGGACACATCCCAACTCGTATGAGAAGCGTCACAATACACCATGTAATCTTTTTCCGCCTCAGATGAATCAAAATTGAGCTTGGTCAAAACCCTTTAAGTTTCTCAAAGCTCTCTGTTGTTTATCGGTCCATCTGAAAGGTACCTCCTTTCTCAACAACTTCGTCAAAGGTGCGACTATTGAGGAGAACCCTTCCACAAACCTTCTGTAGTAGCCTGCCAATCCCAAGAAACTACGAACCTCAGCCACAGACTTAGGTGGTTTCCAATCTAGCACTGCCTCAATCTTTCGAGGATCCGCCCTTATCCCTTCAGCAGATACTACATGCCCTAAGAAAGCAACTTCCTTAAGCCAAAATTCACACTTGCTGAATTTGGCATATAGGTTCTTTCCCCTTAACACTTGCAGCACTATCTGGAGATGCTCATCATGCTCTTCCTCAGACTTAGAATACACTAGGATGTCGTCTATGAACACAACGACGAATCTATCCAAGTAAGGTTGAAAAACCCAGTTCATCATATCCATGAACGCGGCTGGGGCATTCGTTAATCCGAACAGCATTACTAAGAACTCATAATGCCCGTATCTTGTCCGAAAAGCTGTCTTATGGATATCTGCCTCCTTCACCTTAAGCTGATGATATCTAAACCTTAGATCTATCTTTGAGAATACCACGGCCCCCTTAAGCTGATCGAACAAGTCGTCTATCCTTGGCAATGGGTACTTGTTCTTGATGGTCAGCTTGTTCAACTGACGATAATCTATACACATACGCATAGTTCTGTCCTTCTTCTTCACAAACAAGACCGGTGCTCCCATGGAGACACACTGGGTCGAATAAACCCACGATCAAGCAACTCTTGGATCTAAGCCTTGAGCTCAACCAACTCCTTTGGTGCCATTACATGACGGGCAATTGACACGAGAGTCGCACGACAAGAAGTCAATTCTAAACTCTACTTCCCTATCCAGGGGTATTCCAGGTAACTCCTCTAGAAAAACTTCCACTAATTCTCTTATTGTTCTAACTCCACTAACTCCCCCTTCTTTCGCATCCAAAGCACTAACGAAAGCCAAAAATGCCTTGCACCCTTTTCAAACCATCTTATCAGCCTTTAAAACAGAGACTACGTTAGACAAGTAGTCTCTTCTTTCTCCTATCATAATTATCGCCTCATCTTCAGGGGTCCTTAACTCCATTCGCTTAGCTGCGCAATCCAATATAGCCCGATGTTCCACTAGCCAATCCATGCCAAGAATGAGATCAAATTCTCTGAAGGGTAGTTCCATCAAGTCGGCAGGAAATACCACTCCTTGAATCTCTAGAGGTACACTCCGAAATATCTTATTCACCACTACAGTTTGACCTAATGGGCTCACTACAGTCATCTCCCTATTAGACAGTTCAGAGGCTATGCCTAGTGTTTCAACTACTCTACATGCAACATAAGAGTGGGTAGAGCCAACATCAATTAAAGTAAAGTAAGGCATGTCAGCTATAAGGAACATACCGGTTATGACGTCCGGTGCATCTCCATCCTCCCTTCTTGAAGCTGCATACACCGCATCTGATTGTCTTACCTCTCAGATTATCAATACCTCTACCCGTGTTCCCCATCCTCTTCCAAAGACCGTTACCTCTACCAATCGGACCACGGCCCATGGTGGTCGCTTCCACCTCTTTCACCTAATTAAAAGCTGGCTCATTGGTGGCTCTCATCTGCTTTTCAAGGGGTCCTTAATCATGAGGTCCTTGGACCCACACTTGAAACATCCCCCTGCCTTCTTCCAACACTTTCCTAGATGCATCTTTCCACACTGAGCACAAGTACGATACTGCCCTCCTGTCACAACATGCTGACCTCGCGGCCCATCAACTCTAGGCCTCTTTTGCACATTCCCAAATGACCCTGATGATCCAAAACTCTCTTTTGCCTATTTTGGTCCGTATTCTATCTCACAGATTCTTTAATCCCTTCGGTTACCTTAGCCTTCTCTACCAACACGGTAAATTCTCGCTCCTGCTGTGGAGCTATCAACAATCTCAGGTCATCCCTCAGTCCGTCCTCAAACCGGACACATCGCTCATGCTCTGTAGCCATGATTCCTCGAGCATATCGGCTCAACCTTAAGAATTCTGCCTCGTACTCCACTATGAATTTATTCCCCTGAACTAGTATCAAAATGCCTTCCTCTGTGCATCCACATAACTGGTCCCAATATATTTTTTTTGATATACCGTCTTAAAGTACTCCCAAGTAAGATCATCTACGGCAGCACCATCCCGAACTGTGAGCCACCATTGGTATGACTCATCACGGAGTAGCGACACTACCCCTTTCAGTTTCTCCTCGGCAGTCAGGTCCAAATCATCCATAATTTGCTCCATCGCTTCCAACCAATACTCAGCCGTATTGGGCGCCACACTAGATATACCACGAAGAAACTTAGCTCCATTAGTTCAGAGTCGCGCAGGTACAGACTTTCGAGCTTCCATGCCTCCACCTGCTCCAGCCACCCTTTTCAGAACTCGCAACATCGCTTGTGATACTACATCATCCCCTATTTGATCTTGATATTCCACATCAGCGGCTGGTGGTGGTGGCATTTCATTTTAGACCCTTAACCAGACCTAACGGGTTCCGACACGATCATTCGGCCTCTACCACGACCACGCACATTACGACCACGTCCCCTAGAATTCATGCTTCTGAATCGCGTTTATCTGGTTAAGAAATTTTATGAATTAGTTTTTATTCCACTGATTTATCGCGAACAGTCTTATGTTCAATAGTTCTAAAGAGTAGTTCTTTCGAATTCATACACACACAGTCTCAAATTCATTCATTGAATCATCACGTTCATGAACTTGTGTTCATTACAGAGAAGTGTTGTAGTTGTTATTGTTGTTGTTTTCCACTACCCAGGGGTATTTCCGTAATTTTATCCTATAGGGGTATTTTGGTAATTTTTCAAAATAGGGTATTTGAAAATTTTGCAAAGTAGAGATTTCTGGTATTTTTACAAAATTGAAATACTTGGTAAGAAGATTTAAGGGTAATATGGTAATTTTATAATCTGAGGGTATTTTTGTAATTTTACAAGCCAGGGGCATTTCGGTAATTTTGTAAAATATGGTTCCCGGTGACTTTTCAAAACAAGGGTATTTTTGGAGATTTTTAATTTGGGGTATTTCGACAACTTTCCATACTGAGGGTATTTTAGTAATTTGTACAGGTTAGGGGTAATTTGGGCAACTTGCAAACCAGGGGTATTTTGGTCATTTTTAAATCAAGGGTACTTTGGGATTTTATTAATCATGGTTTGACTTTAGAATTTCACAAAATAAGGTGACTGGTCCCTTTCGGGTTTTAATTATTGAATTTAGCCTCTAATTAAGTCCTCTTGGTTAGGGTGAACCGTCACTACGCACCAGGTAGGATTCGAGCGAAGAGGAGGTGAGTCACTAGGACTGCTTAAATACCAGGCTCTCCCTGAATCCAATCCTAGACATGCATACAATGGTTGCCACACCCTAACTCGGCGACTCAGTCACAGGTTGGTTTAATTAGGCTTTAAAGTTTTATGTAATTCTGTGTTGGAGTAAACTAATCATAGAGTTCAATAACTTAATATACTAATCTACGTTCCCGTTATACCCACATACAAGTCATACAATAAATCATACAATAGTTAGGGGTACTTACCTTGTGGACTTCGGGTCGGAGACTTAGGTGCCATGCCAGAAAAACCTGCTTATTTCACAAAAATTTTCACAAAACTTATTTGGGCTCAATTTTGAAAACGTTGTGGGCTTTAAACCCAAGGCTGAGAGTTTAAAATTGGGCTCTGATACCAAAATTGAAACACCCTAAACTTAAATAACCATCCTCTACACATCACCCGTACCTGCCAATCACACCGTGGGGATTACTAAATCAACCCTCCATCCACTACACACCATCGAAGGCAGTCGCTGTAGACGACTTGCACATCACCCTTATAAATTGTGGCATAGCCACCAGATAATTGTGACAAAGTCACCAGATAGTATTTCGTGACATTAGTCACCACATTCAGATTATGTGACATGAGTCACCAGATATTGTGGTAAAAACCACCAAATCACTTCCCCTTTTCATTATCACCCATATGCCCCATGTGTCATACAAATCATGCAAATATCATGCCATATGCCTTATTCATATTCGTAACCAATTCTCATATATGTCACATTCGATGTTTATAATACTATTAATAGATCTTTAGAGAATAATGTACCTGAATATGTCGTACCATTGAATGGTACCTTTAGCCACATCTTTCATATTCTTATTAACACACATATTAAATTAATACCGTAAATCTATTAGGAATTAGTGTAGCGCTACACACCTGGTTACCAACGTGTTCACTGAGTCCAGAAAGTCTACTAAAACAGATTATACTCCTCCCTAAAATTCAAAGTTAGAATCGGCCAATCAATAATCACTAAATATGGCCTTGGCCGAAGGTTCATGCCCTCTTACCTTGTGGATTTAAATCTCGAAATCACTATCTATTAATGGAGATGTCAAAATACCTACATGATCTATGTTAGATCCGATTCCAACATTTGAATGAATGGCCCTCGGCCTAGACCACACTTTACTTACCTTGGATAACCAATCTCGAATGGTCTCCCCTAGAAGTTGGCTACAATAGAAATCCCGAAAGATCCTTCATTGTTTCGGCCAAAGAATATTAATGGGATTAGTTCCTAGATTTTTGGCTAAAAGAGAAAGGATTGAAAATCGAATAACATTTTATCTTACCCTTATTATTGAAATCGACTGCACTACTGCCTAACACCACTGAGATATTCGGCTATGTGGACTAGATAGTGATTAATAGGTTTTGACTTTTGGGGGTTTAATGAGCAATCGGCTAGGGGTTATTGGTATATTCAGCTTTTGATAGATTGGTGAAAAGAAGAAGACAAAAAGGGTTGAGACTTGATGCGACTTTGTTCAGATGACAATAGAGAGGTTCGGCCAACACAAAAGAGGAAAGAAAGGATGCTCAAAAGAATTCGACAATGGTGGTCTTTTGATTGAAGAAGTTGTGGCAATGGTGATCTTTGGGGAGGGATTTCGGCTAGAACAAGTTAAAAGAAAAAAATGAGAGAAGGAGTGATAGTTTTGGAGAGAAAGAGTAGACGAAAGAGAGGCTAAAATGCTTTTATGAAATTCGGCTATCCCCCCTACTAACTTGGCCAAAAATCACCTCAAGAGAGTCCCTAGGCCGGCCAACACTCTTCCCCTTATCAGCTCCCTTATTTTTCTCCTACTTTCTCTCTTCTTTACCTATTTAAAATAATTTAAATGAGTCAAGAATTATCCTTGCCCTTAGCCAAAATTTTAAAAAGTATTTGATCACATCTTATGCTCATCCACCCAGTCTCTCAATGCCGTCCTACTCTATTGCTGCCTTACACAAAAAGCAGCCCAAAATTGCTCCCCTTGCTGCTCGAACCTAGGCCCTGCACACTGCTTGTGGCGTCACTTACCAAAGCCTTAAGTGGCTCCTTCCTGCCACATTACCAAGCTGATTTTTATGTCCTACTTCTCCTACAAATTCTCTTAAGGCCTATCAAGCTTGCCTCCACTTCAAGACTTAAAATCTGATAATTTCTAAGGCATTCACCTACACTCTAGAGTTCTCAAAAATTTATACAACACATTCAAACACACATAGGCATGCTACTTCATACAATTAAGCAATAATGCACAAGCCCAAAATCCCGGATATTACAATTTCGAAAAGGGATTCTTTTTTTTTTAAGATTGTATTGATTTAATCGATTCTATCATATGGACTCTATCAATCGACTTCCACCTTTTTAATAAAAGAATCATGTGGTAAGCCAATCTTGCTCTTAAAATCAATTGGTCATGATAAGGGAATATTAGTTTGACTAACATTTCTTTGTCTTTGAAGACAATCAAAATTGGGACGAAAAGGGTTGTTAATAGTGTTCGAAAGAGGGGTGGTTCTATTAATCCCCTAAATTCAAGAGAAGGAATGTTTCAGGAATTTGAGACTTTCCACCGGGTTGTGGACCCTCATCCGGTGAAAATCAATTATTCGAAGTTATACATACCCCCGAACCATTGTTTACTCGTGGTTCTGAACCTTTGATCGGAGAGAAATCGCAAATAGTGGTTGTTCGAGATTCCAAGGGTAAGATCTAGATCGCTTAACATTAGAATAGTTTTATATTAAATATTAGTGTTCTAATCCATTGTGATATGTGTTTAGATATCGACGAGCGGGAAAGTGTAGTTCTCACCGTAATCAGGTGTGTAATCTCACACCGTATCTCATGAGTTAGATGACTATACGTATAAATCGTTGGATGAAATCACAAGTTAGTGAAATCGGGAAGAATAACATAGTTATCACCTTAATGATAAAATTTTGAAATTTGTATTAAGATCATGAAAATTACGAAATTGCCCTTAACGAGCTAATTCGATAAAAGTGATAAATGGGCCATATGTGATATTTGGTAAATGGGCCATATGTGATATTTGGTAAATGGGCCATATGTGATATTTGATAAGTGGGCCATATGTGATATTTGATAATTGGGCCATATGTGATATTGATAATTGGGCCATATGTGATAATTGATAAATGGGCCATATGTGATATTTGATAATTGGGCCATATGTGATATGTGATATTGATAATTGGGCCATTTATGATAATTGATAAATGGGTTATATGTGATATGAGATTTCGTGGGCCAAAATGTGAAATGGGCCAGATTGTAATAACTTTTATAATGGGCCTTATGTTGGAATAATTATATGAATGGATTGCTATGCATATTATATACATGATTGCATGGGTTGGGCTATTTGACGAAGAGAAGTTCTGGTAGCTTTGCTACAAAATTTTGGTGGTTCTGCCACAATTCTAAAAAATGGCAAATGCCATGTAAACTCTGTGAATATGGTGGCTTGTCCACGAAATTTGAAATACGGCTTAATGCCTACTTCGGTGTGTTGGCGGGTGGGTGACTAAAGCTCCCCACAGGTGTGCTGGTTGGTACGGGTGGTGTGTGGCGGATGGAAATTAGGTTTGGTTTTGGGAATTGCATATCACTTGCATTTCATACATGCTAAATTATTATATTTGTAATGGGCTTAGGCCCAAATAAATGCTTAAATGGTTTTGGCCCAGTGGGCTATGGTAAGTGAGTTACACACTGAGTTCTAAGTAACTCACCCCAATTTTTTTTTACCCCTCTCAGGTAATAATATTTGATGGAGGCTTGGGTCGGAGATGACTTTGTGTGGAGGCTCTACTACAAATGGTGGTTTATAAAATTTTAAGACTTCTTTAATAATTTTTATTAAGTACTATTTTTATGGCGATGTAATAAGGCCTCTTTAATTATGGATTTTATTATGTGGATGGATTTTATTATGTTTTAGTTTTCCTAAGTTGGATTGGTTTAGTTTTTATAAATGTTTTCTATAACTCTCAGTATAAAATAAAAGTTTTTCTTAAATATCATTGAAACTTAGGAAATTCTTTTAAAACTTTTCGATGAAATATTTCACTAAATAAATCCAAAGTTTTTATCAATTACTACTCTATATATCAAATGACAATTTCTTGTATTTTTAATTATGGTTTTCAATGAACTTTGATTTTTCGATAAAGACATTATCTTAATCGTTTTGGAATTTAATTTTTACTTCGTTAAATGATTTGAAGGTACATTAAATTTGTGTGGCATGCCAAAATTCGGGCTTAATGCATAGGCTGGGTTTGGGGTGTTACAATAAGCAAACCTTAAACATATGATATAACATCATACAACCAATATGCCCTTAGGCACCTCAAATGACAATTTATAACATGACCAACCATGTGTTCAATTTAACCAAAGAACCAAATAACTTGTGTGCATACTTGCATCAATACATACCATGTATCTTACATGCCAAAACACAACCATTTGGTACCAAAATGGCATTCTTTAACTAGCATCAATTTTCCAAGTGAATCATACCTACTTAAGTATCAATCTACCACAAATTCATCATAATACAAGACACATATACCATATGCACACTTAACAATAATTTTACCGTTCATCATTTAACCACTAATCAAGCCACACTTCAACCATATTAAAGTAACTTATATACATACCAAAGTATGCCAAAACACAAGCCGAATCATATGGTCACAATTACAACAAAACATATAGGCCAACATTGGCCAAAAAAACCTATACATGCCATTATAACCGAAATTATACACCCAAAAGTACCAAAAGAGCCGATGGATAGTGTGATATAGCTCTGACAAGCTTCCAACCTGAACGAGCTTTCGATTCACTACAAACACAAAAATAACACAGAGTGAGCATTTAAGCTCAGTAAGTTCATATAACACAGAATTAAACTTACCATTTAGTCACAATTTAGGTAAGTAAACTTAGCATATCCCAACTCAATTTGGCCAAATGCCTAAGCACATATTCACCAACATGTTAGCCATTTAAAACACATATAATAGCTAATAAACACATTTCATATACATGCATCATCCATTTCATGTTTCAATATATCATGTAATATCATTTCCATGTATTTCATGTATATACCTATAATAGTTTGTATCGAACTCATATCATCTCGTAATAGAACATTGCTCGCTGAATCATTTAGAATATTGCTGGATACTCGGGATAGCTCACACATAGTGTGCTAAGCTATAATCCTTCAATTCCTGTACATGCATGCTCATACAAGCTGTGAATCGATATGCTCTCACGCAAGTTGTAAATTGGTAAGCTCATACAAGCTAAGAGTCGATAAACTCAAACGAGCTAAGAATCGGTAAGCTCTCACAAGCTGCAATCGGTAAGCTCATACGAGCTGAGAATCGATAATTCCTAATGACATGTCATTCGTATCCTATGAATTCTTAAGGTTCAAATGGGACTTGGTAATCATCGTACGTCTTCAGATATGCGACCGGTATTTATTTACAGCAATTATACAAATCACATACATATAATTCAATTAAAACATATAAATACATAATTTAATTACACAAACTTACCTCAACTTGTGGATCCATACGGATAAATTTAATTCAATTTAATATATTTCTCATTCAATTTAGATCAACATATATTTTTGGTAAAATTACAATTTTACCTTATACTTTTAATTTCTTTGCAATTTAGTCCCGAGGCTCGAAAAATGAAATTCATGCAATTTAACTCTTACCCAAGCCTAGCCAATTTTTATACATATTAGTAATAGGCCATATACTTCACAAATTTAGAAATTTTACCATGAATTTATCACCTTTTTCAATTTAGCCCTTAATTGACAATTTCACCAAAAATCCCTTACAAAAGTTGTTTGTCTAACAACAACCATTCATTTTCTACCATCAAACTTCAAAAGTCATATATATTCATCAATGATAAAACCTTAATAGTTTAACAGTTTCACAAATTAGTCCCCAGGCTAGCTAGATTAAGCTACAATGATCTCAAAAATGTAAAAATAATAAAAAACGAGACAAAAATCATACCAATTTAGCAAAGATGAATGGTCAAACCTAGCTTCTTCCATGGCTAATCTTCCATTTTAGTTTCGGTTGAAACAAGTAAAAGATGATGACTTTTTCATTTGTTTCATTTATTATTAACTTAATTAACCTTTAAAAACATTAATATTTACACAATTGCCAAGCCATGTGCATCCACTGTAACAGCCCATTTTTAGTCAAATCAAAATAATGGTTTTGGGACTACAAATTAGAGGTCAAAGTAACTATTTTATTATTAATTTAATGTATACAGCATGATAGTATGATTGTGTGAAAATTTCGTTAAGAAATTCTATAGTTTGAATGCTGAATTTGATAAAAAGGACTAAATCATATAAAGTGTGAAACATGCGTTCTATTAGCTAAAGGTGTCTAATAGCTATGGAACCTTAAAGTAGAGGTCCTTATGTTGTAATTAAACCATTAATAGTATGAGTAGACAAATATGGACATTAAATAGGTGAATTTTTAAGTTAATAATAAGGTTATTATAGTAAATTAATTAATAAAGATTAATTAAGTAGAACAAAAACCATATTTTGTCCATCTTCTTCTCCTAGCCGAAAGTAAGGAAGAAAATACACTATTTTTGAGCTCTTGAAGGTTCGGCTATAGACTTATTGCATGTAAGTGCATTTTTGCTTGGTTTTTAATGATTTCAATGTTTTCAGAGTTGTTGTTGCTTAATCTAGCTAGCCTAGGAACTAATTTGCAAAACTGTTAAAGGTTTAAGGTTTTACCATTAACGAATATGTCTGTACTTTGATGTTTAATGATAGAAAATGAATGGTTGTTGTTAGATAAACAACATCTGTAAAGTGATTTTTGGTAAAATTGTCAATTAGGGATTAAATTGAGAAATGTGAAAATTTTATGGTAGAAATGTGAAATAAATTAAAAATATGGGATGCTATGATAATAAATGAAATTTGACTAGCATGGGTAGGGACCTAATTGCATGAATTTTTATTTTTATGAGCTAAGGACTAAATTGTAAAAAGGTTGAAATATTAAGGGAAAAAGTATAATTTTGCCATAATGTGATTTATGGGCTAAATTGAATAGAATGATAACTGAATAATTTAATTTGATATTATATAGATCAAGAAAAGCTAAGTTCAGATTTAGATCGGGGGAAAAATAAAGTTTTGGACTAGTCGATCCATTTTATCGTTTTTGCGATTGAGGTAAGTTCATATGTTAATAAGCATAAATTTAATTGTGTTTTAAATATTTTATTATTGATTTTTTTTGTGAATACAACCATACAGATACGCTCGATAAAGATTTGACAATGTAAAATCTCGGTTGAACCTTAGGAATAGATTAGGATATGAATGACATGTCATTAGGGGTTAAGTGATTTGGGTGCTGGTCCCTACGTCCTACCTGTGGCTGAGTTATCCAACATGTGTTACAAATTCTCATCAGCTTGTGTGAGCAGCATCGTGTAGCTACGTCATGACCATCAGCATTTGTGTGCTGACCCGTTGATAGGCTCGAGAGTGAGCATTATATGAGATATGAGTTTGAGATAGCTTCGGCTATGTATTGGCACTTAGGGTGCAAGATCCCTGAGTATCTAATATTATTCCAAATGGTTCAATGAGTATATCAAAGAAATGAAATGGTATGAGATAAATACATATTAGTATAGGTATATACGAAAATCATATAAGCATTGAATCCATGAAATTATAAGTTCATGACCATTATGTGGACGAATGCATGTTAACTTTGTGATTAAATGGTCTTGTAGTACATTATGTTTATATCACTTGAATGATGAATGTATGGTAAGTTTGACTTAATAACTATACTAGCTTACTAAGCTTTATAGCTTACTCTATTTACTTTTTCGTGTTTTGTAGTGAATATTAAAGCTTGCTCGAATTCGGGAGTCGTAAGAGATCTCATCACACTATCAAGCTATCATTTTGGTACTTTTGAACTTATTTTTTTATTTATATCAAATGTATAGGAGTTATGGTTATTTTGGTATATATATTAGTAATAGATTTAACCATTTGATTTGGCTTATAATTAATGAATGGTTAGTTATGTGTATAGCCATGTGATTTGGCTTATTTTGGTATATTTGGTGATGTATATATATGTGCAAATGGCTTTTTGACAAGTTGTGTATAATTTCTATATAGATGCTTGATGTAAATTGGTGTTTGGAGTTCTAAATGGTTGAAAATTGAGATTGTTATGCTTGTAGCTTTAGGTAAAGTGACGCATAATTGAAAGTTACCATATAGGTGATTTGTGATTGTGAAATTGGTATTAAATTGTATGGCTAATTATGATACTTATTTGTCTTGTGGTTGATGGTATGGAATTAGCATGAATTAGGCTTGGTTGAGATTGGTTTGAATTCCTATTTATGTCATGTTATTTGTTGTTTGGTTTGTGTAGAAAAATGCAAGTGTGGGTGAGAAAGATGGCTTGGTAAATAGCCCATTTTTTTCCACACGGGTAGAGACACGAGCGTGTGTCTCAACCGTGTATGAAACATGATCAAGTGACATAGCTATGTGTCTCGTGGTGTTTAATTAGAAACCAAGTCAGTATGCTCCACACGGCCCAGCACACGCGCGTGTCACTTGGCAGTGTGGCATAAGTTAGTATACCCTACAGTTTTGGTACGGCCTGGCACACGAGTGTGTGTGGCCATTTTTAAGGGCACACAAGCATGTGTGTTAGCTGTGTGACCCAAGTCAGAGACTTACACGGGGTCAGACACGGGCTGGGACATGCCGTGTGATCTCATTTTGAATGTCCATACGGCTTGTGACACGTGCGTGTCTTTAGCCATGTGAGACACATGGCTAGGCCACATGAGCGTGTGTGACACACGGCTCAGCCACACGAGTGTGTGTCCCCTGTATTTTAAAAAAGTTTCTAAGTTTTCCAAAAATATCTTGAGTTATCATCTTAGTCCCGAAGCACTTCTAATGCATCATTTGGGCCTCTTAGGCTCGTATTAGGGACAATGTGATTTATTATGAATGACGCTTATTTTAAATTGATAATTGTATGAGAAATGCATGTTCATTTAAGTAATAATTCTGGTAATGCTCTATAACCCTATTCTGGCAACGGATACGGGTTAGAGGTGTTACATTTATTGGTGTCAGAGCTACGATTTAGTCGATTCTAGGACTAACATAGCGAGTGAGAGTCTAGCTATACACGCCATATATAACCTGTGATAGTGTGATATCTCCTGATAGTTTAATTTTTGTTTTCATATAGTAATGGATCCTAATTAAGCAGTGGCTGATGATATTGAGAGTAACGCGCCAGCCTCTGTTCACAGAGTAGCGCAGTCTGAGTCGAGACTTGTATCAGTAGTCAGGCAGGAGAGGCCAAGGAAGCCTTCTTTCGAATGATGAGCAAGTGGTTCGCTGAGTTTCTCCAAACTAATCTCGCTGCTCAGCAACCTCCACCCCCACCTATTCCCCAATCGGTTCCTGTAGCTCCTCAAGGTTTGGAACCTTTATGTTTGAGTAAGCCACCTGTGGATAAAATTCAAAAATACGGGGCTGAAGAGTTTAGAGCTACCATTGACGAGGATCCTGAGAGAGCCGAGTTTTGGCTTGAGAATACAATCCAAGTTTTGATGAACTATCTTGCACCCCAATTGAATGTCTAAAATGTGCCGTATCATTTCTGAGAGACATTGCATACCAGTGGTGGAATACTTTGATATATGTGGTACTGAGAGAAAGGGTCAGGTGGGAATTCTTTCAGACCGAGTTCAGGAAGAAATACATAAGTCAACAGTTTATCAACCAAAAGCGCAAAGAATTTCTAGAACTGAAATAGGGTCGAATGTCTATGACCGAGTACGAAAGAGAATTTGTGAGACTCAGTAAATATGCTCAAAAATGTGTTTCCACTGAGGCAATTATGTGTAAGTGATTTGAAGATGGGTTGAACGAAGATATTAGACTTTTAGTTGGGATTCAAGAATTGAAAGCATTTGCTGTGTTAGTAGACAGAGCTTGCAAAGTTGAAGAACTTAGAAAAGAAAAGAGAAAAGCTGATTTCGTGGTTAGAGATTTGAAAAAGAGGTTAATGAGTAAACCCTATCACTCTTCGTTAAAGAAATCACGAGATTCGTATAACCGATTGGCTACTTTAGTGGGGTATTCTAATAGAAATCGTGGAAAGTAATACATGAGTCCTAAAGTTCTAGCCACTTCAGTATCGAGTGTTGGTAGTGTTAGAACCAACAAACCTGAGTGTCAACAGTGTGGAAGACAACATTTTAGAGACCGCTGGATGAATAACAAAGCTTGTTTCAAATGTGGCTTGCTAGATAACTTTATTCGGGATTGTCCTGAGTTAACCAAGAAAGATAAATTTTAGAATGCATGACCGAGGAACAAAGCTGTTAGAGGGAGACCACCTAGAAATACAGGAGATGTGACTAGCAAAGGTGCGATAAAGGACTCTGTTGTGAGATCTGAAGCTATAGTGCCATCCAGAGCTTACGCTATTCGCACTCACGAAGATGCATCATCACCAGTACATTTCCTATCTATGACACTAATGTAATTGCCTTGATTGATTCTGGATCGACTTATTCATATGTTTATATGAATTTAGTGTCTAGGAAGAGTTTACCTATTGAGTCTATCGAATTTGTGATTAAAGTATTGAACCCCTTAGGCAAGTATGTCCTAGTTGATAAAGTTTGCAAGAATTGTCCTTTGATGACTTGGGTTTACTGTTTTCTGACTAATTTGATTCTTTTACCATTTGATGAATTCGATGTGATTTTTGATATGGATTGGTTGACTCTGCATGATGCTATTGTGAATTGTAGATGAAAGACTATTGAATTGAAATATCAAAATAGTGAAATTCTTTGAATTGAATCCTATGATTTGAGTGGATTGCCTGATGTGATATCGACAATCTTTGCTCAAAAAAATGTGAGAAAAGGTTATGATGCTTACCTTACATTTGTACTGGATACAAAAGTGTCTGAATCAAAGATCGAATCAGTGCCAGTAATTTGTGAATTTTTGGATGCGTTTCTAGAAGAATTACCTGGGTTGCACCGATCAGAGAAGTCAATTTTGCTGGTAAATTAGTATCGGGAACATCACCGATATTGATAGTGTAACTCCCCTAACCCATAATCGTCGCTTGAATAGGGTTAAGAGGTATTATTGGACAACGAAAACATTCACAGACATTTCATATCATAATTCAACAAATCAAATCAAATCAAAGTATCCCTTAAATAGGACTACAAGACCTTAAACATTATTAAGAAAGGGGCCGAGACTAAACCAAACATATACAAAAATTCTCAAAAATTTAAAAATTTTTCAAAGTTACAGAGGTCACACGCCCGTGTTGTAATGCCTCGAATTTGGGCCTAGTAGAATTGGGCCTATTGGGCCTTGGGCGTAGGAGCGTTTAAATTTTTTGAGAACAAGAGAACGGCACTAATGCAAGTTGGACCTATTAGGTGAGTGATTTTGGAAGGTTAGGGGGCTTCCATAAAGTCCCGAGATCAAACCTGGGCTTTAGGAAAAATTTTGGTTTTAGGTAATAAAAACCTTGGGAGTAAGTAAGTAGGCTTTAAGAATAAATTGGGGTAAAATAAGACACAAAAGGAGTGGCAAATGACGCCACATGGGAGACAAGGAAGTGACACCATAGAGGAAGCAAGGGGTCCAAGGTTCAAGTCTTGGTGCTTGCAATTCATTTTAATCTTTTTTAAATGAACTTAGACTTAGGCCCATAGGTTTATATTTAGTTGCGCATGTTGTAAGTCAGAAAAAGAGCTTGTGTTATGGTGGCATGTAGCGTTTGGAGCATAGGAGAGGGCAAGGGTTCGAATCCCATTGCAAGAAAAAATGGATATTTATTTTGCTAAGTTGGGGCGACAGATGGTTGTGATGGAATTAAACTCTGGTAAAGGACGGATCCCACATCGAGAAGCTAGCATGAGGGAAGGTGAGAAGCTGGCTTTAAATAGAGCAATCTATGAGGAGAGTAAGCATACCTTGGTTGGCGTTTGGGTATAGGAGTGTTCAGAGCGTGGATTAGCTTCAGATTTCTATCAGGTGTGTATTTCACACTACTCTAGCTGTAAAGCGGCAAATGCCAAAATGCCGATCACACGGCGATGGTAGCCACACGAGCGTGCGAGCGTATGTGTGGAAGCTTCGACGCGATAGTTGAGGCCCTCATGAGTGTTCTCATGGGTTTAGTCTACTTTGGGCCAAGTGGGCCCATATGAATAAATTATATGATTGTGTGGTAGATATTAGACTGGTATATGTAAATCTCATATTTGTGGCTAGATTTGGGCTAATTGGGCCACACGAGCGTGTGGGCCCATTCGCATTGCTCTCTCTATTTAGAATACTTTGGTTTCACTAGGCAAATCGCAGTTTGATCGCTCTAGTGAATGTGACAGCGCTCGTGATTATTCAGTACTCTACTTGATAAGGTGTGTATCCGTATACACTGTTCTGATTGTTAATCGATTGAAAAGCCGAAGGTGCGTATATTGTTCTATCTTGACTGTTGATCGGCATTATGTTGAAAAGTCAAATACCGACAAACGATGCCATATGAGCGTGCGGTCGTGCGTGTGGTGAACCGAGCTCACGGAGCGTGAGCGTGTGATGAGAAAGCCCACCATGAGCGAATTCATGGGCTTGGACCGTAGTGGGCCATCGATATGGAATGGGCCTCAATGGGCTCAATGGGTCGTAGGGCCTGCGAATGCAAGTCACACTGTTAAATGGGAAATAGATAGGCTTATCATGTTGCGCACATGACTTAAGTGCTTTGGGCCGCGTAAGGCCGAAAGGGGGCCGTGTGGGCCCAATGGGCTTGTGGGCCCACACAGATGAAATGTCCATGATGTGATAAATTATTGATTTGGGCTATGCCGTTGCATAGTCGTGGTTGTTTCTAGGCTAAATGGACCACACGAGTGAGTGGGCCCACTTAGGTAGGGTAATGGGCCTTAGGCCCCTTTTCGCAGTTAAGTCAATTTAGATTTCCTAAGTTGCTCGAGGTGACGGTGGAACTTCTGTTGGGTCGTGAAATACCCTAGGTTTGTAAAATTATCGAAATACCCTCGAGTTGTAAAATTACTGAAATACCCTCGGTTTGTAAAGTTACTGAAATACCCTTGATTTGTGAAATTACCAGAAGACCCGTAATTTATGAAATTACTAAAATACCGTGGTTTACAAGTTATCGAAATACCCTAATTTGTAAGATTACCGAAATACCCTTGAGGGGTAGGATTACCGACATACCCTTATAGGGTAAAATGACTGATTTGCCCTTTTGGGTAAATGACTAACTTGTGCTATGATTTGATCGATTTGACTATGATCGTATGATTGTGTTTTATCTGACTTGACTGTGAGTGTGTGTCTGATATGTTGTTAATATGTGTTGAAATTACTGTTATAAGCATGGCTATTTTGCATATACGTGTAATGATTGAGCATGACATACACGACATACTGCATGAGGTTAGGACTTGTGTTGGACGAAGTACTGTACTAGTGGCTATGCCAAGTTTTACTGATTTAGTGGCTTTGCCACATATACTGATGGCTTTGCCACGTATACTGATTCTAGTGGCTCAGCCACATATACTGTTATTAGTAGCTTTGCTGCATTGGTATTAACAGTTCGACTACGTTATTGGTGTGTAGGCTGGGTGGACTAAGTGATGGATAAGTGCAGGTATAAGTGTGAAAATTTATGATTATTGTGCTCGATGTTTGAGCGAACTTTCGGTAAGATGAAATGGAATAAGAGAAATTATGAAAGAGTAAATTTAGAAATAAAACAGTTTTGGACAGTAGCAGTATAGTAACTTTGAAAAATCACAAAAAATGGTATAAATGGAATTAGTAGTTTAGTGAGATATGAAATTAAAGATTATTGAGTCTGTTTTCATTTGAAAGAAACATAGAAACAAATAAATTCTGTATTTTGAGATATTTAGATTTTTGTGAGACTGATTCAGAGTGATTTCGAGATCCCCTGTTCTGACTTGGAAAAATCATTAAAAATTGTAAAAACATAATTTTGGGAAAAAAGTTATATGGTTATATTTATTAATGAGTATATTTTCAAGAGAAACAAACTATAATGTTATATGAACTCTGTACGAGGAGAAATTTGATTCGTAGTGAAGAGAGGTCAGAATAGTTGAATAGTGAAACATGGGAAACTTTGAAAAATAAACTGTATTAATTGGATGAGAAAAAAATTATAAAATTTTTATAGTAACAAGATATGTGAGTCTAATTTCAGTGAAAATTTACTTATTTTAATTTGGAGTTTCGTAGCTCAAGATATAAATAATTTAGTGACAGTCACTCGAGTAGACAGCTTGAGATTAACATGAATAAAAAGTGAAACTATGTGCAATTATGATTGTATTATCTTGAGAACATATTATGAAGATTTATAAAAGCCTGTTAATAAATCACTTATTATTTACATACTTACTTACTAAGCTTTGTAGCTTACTTCCCTTCATTTCCCATATCTTATAGGGTTGTATGCTAACTCGAGTTGGAGATCGCCGGAGTGTAATCACACTATCAAGCTACATCATGGGGTAAAAGTGAATAAAAACCTCTTAAGTTTATGTCATGTATAGGGACTTAGTCATTTATATATGTCATAATTGGTTTGGCCTAAAGTGTTGGCCTTTAATATTTAATAGTTCATTTTGTATAATTTGGATGAAATTTTATGACTCAGTTTAATACGTTTACAAGTGTATGTGTTTTGGTAATGCCTCGTACCCTATTCTGGCATTGAATATGGGTAAGGGGTGTTACATTAGTGGTATCAGAGCTATGGTTTAGTCGATTCTCAGACTAACATAGCATATGTGAGTCTAGCTATATATGTCATATTACTACTCGTGATAGTGTGATATCTCCCGACTCTGACGAAATTGTTTTGTTAAGACAGAGATGACTTCCAACCGAGCTATTTTTTGATAATGCTGATAATGATATTGAAATGATTGAGACATGCTTATGATGTGTCAAAATTTGGAAAGGTATGAATAGAAGTTCGCGATATATATGTGTTAATGTACGAAATGAGATAACCACAAGTTGAGAAATGTGAAAAGTGGAATGAAATGAAAGTTTATATGGTGATAAGCCCATCCATGTTTGTTTGGCATGCATATGATGTTATGTTCCCAACATATATGATTAAGTGAATATGATAAGTAAATTTACTTAAATTGACAGAATTTGTGTTTATGTACACTTGTTTGAATAAGACAATTGAAAAAGTTTGTGTAACATGACTATGTATGTTAATTAGCTTGAAGTGAATTATGTAATTGTGATTATATGATGTTGGTGATGAATACAAAGTCATATGTTTGTATTTATGAGAGTTAAGTCAGAAGTTTTACGACCTCACCCCCTTACCAGTGTTGTTTTATAACGAAAATGCACGAGAACCATGTGGAATAAGTCCATAAATGTGAAACTAAAAAAGTTTAGTGGTGAAATACTTAGTAATTCATATAGAGATAAGAATAGTTTGGAAAGTGGAAACAATTTTGGAAGGATATCAAATGTTTTAAAGATTATACAGATTATGCAATGTCACGGATAAAGGAGAAGTTAGTCTCAGCTAATCGAATTATTCAGATATGATGTCTAAAGTATGTGTTTGCTAAAATTTTTCCCGAATTGATTTTTGTTAGTGAGTGGAATAATACGAGGTTCATTGAAACACCCCAAACCCGGCCTACGAGAATGGACTGGATCTGGTATGTTCCTCGAAGTAACCTGGTTCAAATTCATTCGAATACTTTGAAAACCATGTGTTTTGGAAGATAGTTTGTTGTGGGTTGGGCTTGAATTGAAAACAAATTTATTTTTATAACAAAAACCCATTTGTTTCAAGTGACAAAATATTTAAACTTATTTCATACTAAGTGGGCTTACTCTTTATAAAGCCCTAAACTCATAACATAGTAATTATAGTAGAAATAAAAATTCGTCACGATGGCCTTATTACATAAAATGAAACCAAAAATAATAAATTGTACAGTACTTTAAAATAAAATAAATATTCAAATTAAACTGAACTTCAAGTCGATCATGGCCACCACAAGTTCTCGTAGTCCGGTCCATTCTTGCTCATCACCAAACATATTCCCACAGCAGGGTGAGTCGATAGACTCGGTGTAACCAACATTAAACATAATAGAAATAGGCACATCATAAAAATCATATGCATATAACAATTTCAAGGTAATGATGCAAACCCAACCCAAACCTATATGCCATCCGCTACACTCCACCGTACCAACCTGCACAACGTGGGGACTACTAAGTCAACCCTCCATCCGCTACACTCCATCGAAGGCGATCATTGCAATCGACATGCTCATCGCCCATCGATAATATTGTGGCATAGCCACCAATCTGTAATGTAAAAAGTTACCACTTAATGTGATAAAGTCACCACTTTCACTTAGTGAGACCAAGTCATCACATTCACTTAGCGAGACCGAAGTCATCACTTTCAAATATAACGTTGGTGAGACCGAAGTCAACACCTTCACTTAGTGAGACCGAAGTCATCACATTCACTTAGCGAGACCGAAGTCATCACTTTCAAATATAACGTTGGTGAGACCGAAGTCGACACCTTCACTTAGTGAGACCGAAGTCATCACATTCACTTCCCCTTCTTCAATTGACCCAAATGCCCCAAATAATAAATATCATGCATAACATAATTTTTATTTCACTTTCACATCACTTTTCACTTGTATAACATTTATTTCGAAATCCTAGTAGAAGTAGGAAAACGTACCTGAATACTTTGTACCATATTATGGCACTTTAGCCACTTTCTTTCACTTTCACATTAACATATATAACATATTTAAACCATAAAACTATTAAGAATAGTGTGGAATACACACAGTACCTTAGCCATATTCTTACACTTTCATATTAACACATATAATGAATTAAAGCCGTAAATCTATCAAGATTTAGTGTAGGGTACACACCTGATTTGTTTAACGATTCCTTGAGATTCCGAAAAGCTAGATCTAAAGTTTAGATCCTTAGTCCCTACATTTGATTCATCATTACTTAGCATAAATTCTATTTGGCTATGATATCCAAATCCTAGTAGGATTTGTAAAAGGACTTACCTTTGATGCCGATTTGGTGTTTATTCAAATCCGAAAACTTGGTTTTCCTTCACTTGATATTCGCCAACCTTGAATCTCAATATGGGTTAGTTTTCGCTTTTAATAATTAAAGAACTGATCTAGATAATCATACAAGCCTTGGTGAATACTTTTAGGTGCTTACCTTGTGGATTTTAAATCCAAAATTCACCGAATAACTAGGGAACACGTGGCCTATGGTGTACCTTCGGGAAAAGAACTTCTCCTTCCATGATTCGGCCAAGATTAATAATCAAAATTAGTCCCTAAAAAATATAAAAGGATGGAAACTAAACTTGGATCTTACCCTTATTTAAAGGAATCGGTTGCACCTTCACTTCAACCTTCAGAGATTCGGCTTAGAGACTTGATGAACAATCGGCTATGATTCCCTTATGTATTCGGTTTCAAAGATGAAAGAAGAGAGGAATAATAGGCTTAGAAGGAAATCGGCTAAGAGGCTTAAAAGAAAAAGAAGAAAAAGAATGGATGCTCAAGAAGAATATTCGGCAGAGGAAAAGAGAGGGAGAATGAATAATGAATGGCCCTAGTCCCCTCCTTTTATAGCCGAATTTACTAGGCCAAGAATCCTTTGCTTGGCCACCACTCTTCCCTCATTCTCCTAATTAAAGAATAATTCTTCATTTATCCACCTATTTAGCCGAAATTCTAAAGGGAATAAAACTCTTCTCCTAAGAGTCCCTATTGCCGTCCATTGCTTCCTCTCTAAGTAATTAAATAAAAAAAATCACTTAAAGATTTAGTTAGGTGCCGTCCAATTCTCCACTCATGGAGGCAAAATTTTATTTCTTTTATTTGCTTCCTGGATGACTTGAACTCAAGCCCAAAACCTCTTGCATTTGGGCCATTTCCTAAAGCCTTAGGTGGCATCTTGAGCCACATTTCCAAGTCCGTTATTGGGTCAAATTTTATGTTCTTTATATTTTAGGGTCACTTGGCCCTAAGCTCCCCTTTGGGCTCTTAAATTCGACATTAGGGTCATTTTAAGTTTCCTAAAATTTTCACATGCTCTGTATTTTCCAAGTTTCCAAAATGTTTAGTTTCCTATTTTGGTTTGGTTTCCAAAATGTTTATTTTCCTATTTTGGCTTGGTTTCCAAAATGTTTAGTTTCCTCTTTTGGCTTGGTTTCCAAAATGTTCACTCTCCTAATTTACTTCGGTTTCCAAAATGGTCACTTTCCTATTTTAGCTTAGTTTCCAAAACTTAACATTTCTAAAGCATTTCCTTACATTTCCATACATCTCCTTACATTTCCATACATTTCCATACATTTCCATACATTTCCTTACATTTCCATATATTTCCATACATTTCCATACATTTCCATACTTTTCCTTACATTTTCTTTCATTTCCTTTCATTTCCTCTCATTTCCTTTCATTTCCTTTCATTTCCTTACATTTTCCTTATATTTCCTTACATTTCCTACATTTCCTTACATTTCCTTATATTTCATTTCATCTTAGGGTTCTTGAAACTCTTCAGAACACATCCAACACACCCACTGATCCCACTATCTCATGAATTACGCACGAACGCATAACCCCTAATCTAGGATGTTACATTCATGATGACAGAATTAGTCAAAGAAATGATATTTGAGTAGTAAAGATGTCTGTGTGTGTGACAGTTACAGTTGAAATGAATATGATGATCTTTTCTGTGTATTCTATATATTATCTTATCCTCAGAGATATGTGTGTGATTGTTCATTTTCTGATGGAGTTTCTACGTTGTGTGAAGCTAACTATGATGTTAGATGAATGCCCTATTGGTCTGGTCGATTTATGATTGATATTTCTATATCTCTTCAAAATTCTATTTAAATATGTTGGAATGAAGTCGATGGTAAAAATTTATGTGAGATTATTCTTATATTTCTACTAATCATGGTTTTGTTTTATATATACGGAAATTATATTCTAGAAAGCATATTATAGAGATATGCCTATTGGATTATTCTAACTGAATGATGTTATTATAGGTTAAAGTTGTTCTGATTGGAAAAGTTATCACATTTGTGAAAGTTTGAATGGTCTTGGTATACTAACAAAGTTAATGCAATTGAAGGTATTATTAACCGAAGCTCTAGTTTTGAGTTCAGTTGGAATTGAGAATGAGTTTATGATTTTTTCAGTGATGCACTAGTGAACGAATTAGAATGAGTTTTATTGCTAGAATATAAAGTGATGGTTCATGATTTCATAAGGTTAATGTCACATTAAAAAGAACTGTTCGACTAGTGATTTAGAGATGGTTATTATTATGTCTATATTGAAAAAATTTGATGACACTGTTTGTTTAACGAGGATTGTCATATCTTTCCTAGTTTCAAGAGTTTAATATATCTGATGGCATAGCAAAATTTGAGTTTGAGACAGTGGTTATGAATTAAGCTATTGAAAAAGATTATTTAGTGATGTTGGAAATTAAGAGAAAGATACTAAACGATACTTCTGGTAAGATTTTTGAGGATGAAAATCCTAAAAGGAGGGAGAAATGTAACTCCCGAATTAGGGCCTAGTCAAAACAGTGGTTTCGGGACCACAAATTTGACGTAAGAAAATTTATTTTTATTATATTTTTATGGTCTACAATTTCAAGGAATGATTTCATGAAAATTTCGTTCGAAAATTTTGACGTTTGGCCACTCAATTTAGTCAAAAAGAATAAATTTAAAAAGTGCAAAACTTGAGTTCTAGAAGTTAGAGGTGTCAAATTGCAATGAAATTTTAAAGTAGAGGTTCTTAAATGGTAATTAGCCCATTGGTTAAATTTTTAGGCAAAAATGGATATGGTATATGTTAGATAAGATATTTTTTGTAAGGGCATTTTGGTCCTTTTGTAAATTAAATGAATTAAAAACAAAATTTAAAATGCCAAATTTGTCCATCTTCTCCATATGGACAAAATTTACCAAGAGAAGACATGACTAGGGTTTTCTCAACTTTCCAAGCTCATGATCAAGGAAAACGAGGTTTGAAACTAGAACGAGTAATTAACGAATAAGTCATTTTTTCCGATTTTGCATTCGAGAAAAGTTTGTATGTAAATAATACACCATTTTTTTTATGTTTTTATATTTTGTTATATTATATGAGATATAGTTGAATATGGAGTAATTATTTGATGTAAATTATAAATTGTGATTGATTATGGATGAATTGGTAAAATGATGAAAAGTGAGAATTCCCGGTTGAACCTTCGGAATAGAAAAGATACGAATGATGTAGCTAGGTTACATGTGTGGTACTAAGTGTAGGCCACTATGTGTACAAGAGAGCTACGATATGGTTTTAGGTCACGTGTGTAGTACTAAGTGCAGGCTACTACGTGTACCAGACAAATAGCTCACATGTGTAGTACTAAGTGCAGGCTACTATGCATACCTGACAACTTCAATCACATGTGTGGTACTAAGTGCAGGCCACTATGTGTAAGTGATGGTTTTGGTCACATGTGTAGTACTAAGTGCAAGCTACTATGTGTACCATATAGCTTTGGCTACAAGGGTGGTACTATGTGCTGGCCACCGTGTAATTGTTATTATTTAGATGAGTTCAACGGAAATTGACTAAGTGAAAATACATGTGATTATGTAACGACTAAATGTAATTGAATATGACTAAGTGATAGATAAGTGCAGGTATAAGTGTGAAAATTTATGAACAATGTGCTCGACATTTGAGCGAACTTTCGGTAGGATGAAATGGAGTAAGTGAAATTATGAAAGAGTAAATTTAGAAATAAAACAGTTTTGGACAGCAGCAGTAGAGTAAATTTGAAAAATCACAAAAAATGGTAGAAATGGAATTAGTAGTTTAGTGAGATATGAAATGAAATATTATTGAGTCTATTTTCATATGAAAGAAATAGAGAAAGCAAAGAAATTCTGTATTTTGAGATATTTATATTTTTGTTAAACTGGTTCAGAGTGATTTCGAGATCCCTTGTTCTGACTTGGAAAAATCATTAAAAATTGTAAAAAAGATAATTTTGGGACACAATTTATATGGTTATATTTCATAATGAGTCTATTTTCAAGAGAAAAACTATAATGTTATATGAAATATATACGAGGAAAATTTTGATTCATAGTAAAGAGAGTTCAAAATAGTCAAATAGTGAAATAGGGGAAATTTGAAGAATAAAATGTATTAATTGGATAAACAAAAAATTCTAAAAATTTTATGGTAACAAGATATTTGAGTCTACTTTCAGGGAAAATTTACAGATCTTAATTTGGAGTTCTGTAGATCAAGATAAATAATACAGTGACAGTGACTCGAGTAGACAGCTTGAGATTAACATGAATAAAAAGTGAAACTATGTGCAATTATGATTGTATTATCTTGAGAACATATTGTGAAGATTTATAAAAGCCTGTTAATAAATCACTTATTATTTACATACTTACTTTCTAAGCTTTTTAGCTTACTTCCCTTCATTTCCCATATCTTATAGGGTTGTATGCTAACTCGAGTTAGAGATCGCCGGAGATGTAATCACACTATCAAGCTATCATCGTGGGGTAAAAGTGAATACAAACCTCTTAAGTTGATGGCATGTATAGGGACTTAGTCATTTGTATATGTCATAATTGGTTTGGCCTAAAGTGTTGGCCTTTAATATTTAACAGTTCATTTTGTATAATTTGGATGAAATTTTATGACTCAGTTTAATACGTTTACAAGTGTATGTGTTTTGGTAATGCCTCGTACCCTATTCCGGTGTTGAATACGGGTAAGGGGTGTTACATATTTCAAACATAATACTCATACTAACCATACCTAACTCTATTGAATCTATTATATCCAACACCATAACAAATCATACTAAGCGTATCACACATATATATATATCATGACCAAATTTCATAAACTTAAACATCATCTTTAGCGATTTTCGCATGGCTATTTATAAATGTATACATATCCCAAAATCAAACATTACACCTATGCTATACATGGCATATGCCCAAATTCAACTTAGTAAAAATACCGAAATAAACAATCGATAGTGTGATAAGCTTTGCTGACGATCCCTGAGCTCGTAACGTGACTCCAAAATCTATAAAATAGAGGTAAAAAAAAACACACACACAGTAAGCTATTTAAGCTTAGTAAGTCTTAAACAAAAACAGATATAACAATAAGTACATATTAACAATTTGTTATCAAGATCAATTTGCATAATATCAAAGACAATATATCATTTACTACTAGATCACATTCTATCCTCATATATATACATCATATGATTGAATATAATCAATCATAAACATATATAAATTTACACTTCTACTATTACAAACACATCATTAAATCAAATCACTTATATGTTCAAATAGGTTAAAACATAATTCAAATTCACATAACCTTTTATCATCTCAAATAACAAACTTACCTTGTTTTCATATAAACAAATAACTAACACATACCTGAACCTGTAATTAAATTTCACATTCGATCTTTACTTCATATGCCCATTGAACCGTTCAAAATTAAAAAGGATATGCGGATATTTGAAAAGCTCGTACAATGCCAACGTCCCAGACGTGGTCTTACATGTAATCACATATCAATGCCACTATCCCAGACAGGGTCTTACACGAATCAAATAGGATGCCAATGTCCCAGACATGGTCTTACACGTAAACACAATTCGATGCCAATGTCCCAGATGTGGTATTACACGATAACACATATCAAAAATCCTATGTCATGACATATGTATCCTATCTATTCCTAGGGTTCGTACGGGACTTTCAGACAACATATCTCGATCGAATCGAACTCGTAGCTTATCTTCCAACCTTAATCAAAATTGGCCAATGCACATATATGTTCTTAAAATACAATTCAACACATAACAATTATATATTTTCAATTTAATAACATTTATATGCTTATAGACTTACCTCGGATGTCATCGGACGGTTTAATCGACTATTTGTCTACTTTTGATTTCCCCCAATCTAATTTCATTTTCTTTCGTTCTTGATCTAAATAAATTCAAATTTAACTAATTTAACCGCATATTTATTCAATTTAATCAAAAAACACATAAATGGGCAAATTATCATTTTGCCCCGACATTTCACACTTTTACAATTTAGTCCTTATTGCATAAAACACAAAATACACAAAATTTGCATATACCATGCTAGGGCCAAATCTTCCTATAGTCCATCTAAGTCCACACATTTCATTTATTTTACATTTTAGTCCCTCTAATTATTATTTTTATAATCTAGTCTTAAATACTCAAACTCACAAAAAATTCCAATACAAAACATGTTAATTGAAAACATATCTTCCATAATCTATCATCTAAAAACAAAAATAACATGAGTTCATCAATAGCTTAACTCAAAATATTCATCAAAATCAAAAATTGAAGCATGGGTTTTGTACATTTCATAGCAACGATCTCAAAAAAGTAAAAATTATCAAAAATCGAGATAGTTACATACCTTAATCAAACTTGACAATGGCTGAATACCCTAGCTTAAGTTTCTTTCTTTTTCTTTTCTTTGTTTCGGTCAAAAAGGATGAGAATGGCTTTTACATTTTATGTTTTGTTTTATTATTATAACTTATAATATGTTAATATTATTTTTAACTTATAAAATTAATATATAAAAACTATATATATTAACCTTAATGACGTCCACTCACTTGTATAATGGGCTAATTACATCATTAAGCCTCCAAATTATAAAGACAACAACAATTGGGCACTTTCTTATTTAACCATCAAATTTTTATTTTACATGATTAAGCCCTTTTATTTAATCGGACACTCAAACAACGAAATCAAAACACGAAAATTTAACACAAGTAAATTCACACATAATAAACACTGAAAATAAATTTTAAAATATTTTTCAGACACTGAATTGTGGTCCCGAAACCAATGTGATAATGAATTGCAAGCTAAAAGAGAACAATGCGAATCGACTGCTGATTCAGACTATCAGATCAGATCAAAGGATTTTTTTAATATTCTGAGGTAGAATTTGTGTACCGAGAAATTTTGAGCTTAATCAAAAAATTCTACACGAAGCACTCAGTGGTTGCTTACCTGCTCATTCGGGGAGTACTAAAATGTATAATGATTTGAAACAGTTGTACTTGCAACACCCCTCACCCGTATTCAACACCGAAATAGGGTTACGAAGCATTACTGGACTTACGAAACAATTATACAACTATTTAACATACAATTGTTCAATTTAATCATTCATTATTCAATCTCAATGAATTTGTCCCTATTAAGAGCCTTGCGAGGCCTTAAACATGCTTTGGAAGTGATTTGAGACTAAACCTATAACTCAGGAAATTTTTCAATACTTAGCAATTTTTTCTTCAAATAAGAGACACACACCCGTGTGACTAGGTCGTGCGTCTCACACGGCCACTAGGCACGCCCATGTCACAGGCCGTGTGAAAATATGGGGTACATACTAACTTGAGTCACACGGCCAACCACACATCCGTGTGTCAAACCTGTGTCCCCTTCGAAGTGGCCACACATGCCCATGTGCCAGGCCGTGTGTTATGTCGTGCCAAACCTATAGGGTATACTGACTTGTACCACAAGGCCGATTAACACGCCCGTGTGTGAGACCGTGTGGAGCAAACTGACCTCATTTCCATTTCAACACCAGGGAACACACGGCTGAGACACACACCCGTGTCTCTACTCGTGTGTCACACACGGCTGAGACACACGCTCTTGTCTCTACCCATGTGGACAAAAATAGGCTATTTAACAAGCCATTTTTCCACCCATTTTGCACATACCTAAACAGGCTCAAATGGTACCAAATCATAGCATAAATAACATTCAATTCAGCCACAATTAAGACTAATCCATACCATTTTCAATACCAACAATCAACATGCTTATAACCTCAAACCTTACTTCATCAAAACATACCAATTCAACTAACTATACTATTACCAATCATACATCGTTTTGAACCAATTCACAAACATAATTCACATCTAATATTAACCATATATTCACATATATGCACATAACTAAAATTCACCAAATAAAGCCAACTCTCATGGCTATATTTATAGCTCAAAACATTTACATTCACAAGTATGTTACCAATTCCTCAAATCATTAACTTACCATTTATGGTACCTATTATCATTAATCATTTTAACCAACTAAATAAGAACAAGACATAAGCATATATATATATATGCACATAATTCAAACATACCAAATATACCAAAATTAAGCCATTACCCATGACTATATATATACAAACCAAAATATAAGAATTACAAGCCAATTCATTCGGCCAAAGTCATTACCAAAATATAACTAACATGACTTATAGTTCCTATACATGGCATATACTCAAATTACCAAAGTTCATTGAAACCAAGATATAGGTGGATAGTGTGAAGCGATCACTGACGATCCCTGAATTTGAGCTAGCTTTAAAATCACTATAAAACATGGAAAAATACATAATGTAAGCTATATAGCTTAGTAAGCTCATACGTTAACCTTGAGTAATTATCATCATTTATAAACTATTTATATAATATAAAACAATGTACAAAAAATCTATTAAATCTCAAGCCATCATATGATCATTCATATAGCTTAACAAGAAACTCATCAAATTCATAGTTTTCATGTAACATCCTAAAATTTGGGGTCTGGCATTCTTGAACTATTGCATGCGTTTAGCTCACCTAGCTTGTTATTTAGGTGTGTTTGGGGGTCTTGGGGAGGCTCGAGTTCGAGCTCAAATTTTGGTTTTTGGGCATTTTAGTGGGGTGAGCTAGTGGAAGCAGGACTTAAGGTTAATTGGTTTCATTTTGTTAACACAAGGAAGCATGTGGCATTGTGGTGTGGTGTCACAAGGGGAACCTGGAGGAAGGCAGTTCGATTCTCTCAGGCTGCAATTTGTGGCTTTTATTTTGCGCTAAGCAGGTGGAGGAAGTAGAGTTCAAGTTGGACTCTGCAAAGAAGTTGAAGACTCAGTCAAATTAGTTTGAATAAGTGATGGAGAGCGATGGGTAGAGCAAATAGATGAGAAAATCAAGGGTTTGGTGGGAGAGGAGTTAGTGGCCGAATTTGGGACTGTGGGGGATGAGAGTTTTGGTCAATTTGGTTATTTAAGGAGGAGTGCATATTTGGCTTTGGGCAAGAAAGGGTGTCGAATTTCTTTAGCATTTTACATGGCATTTGGGCATTTCATGTAATTTTCTTCTTTGTGCATTTCAAGTCTCCTGGTTGTATTTTCTTACTTGTTAAAAATCCTTTTCTCACTCTCTTCTTCTCCAATTCTTTTCTAGTCATTTTCTCTTCTCTATGAACCTAAGCTGAAATGCTCATTTGAATCAGGTTGTCTTTTTAATTTGCTAATAGCCAAATTCTCTAACTACTCACCCATTCTCTCATTTTATTCACTTCTTCTCTTTTCTTAGATCAATAGCCACCCTACCTCTACTTTGACTCTTTGAGCTGATTGCTTGGTGTTTTACTTTTGGGGGCCAAATCTCTTTCTTTCCATTCGGGTTCTCTCTGTTCAAAGGTAACGATTCTTTCCTCTTTATTCTCTTTCATCTCTCTTCTCCTCAGGCACTTAGTCTCAATTCTCTATGGTTTAGGCCGAACCGAACTACCCTCTACCATCTCAAATCCCTCTTCTTGTGGTAAGGGCCAAACTCTCAAGGTGCTTTTGGTGCAGATTTCCTCGTGATCTTGTCCAAGTGTTGGTAAGTTAGAGTAGGGCCGATTGGGGTTGCAAGATTCTTTTTATCTCATGGAGTTGTTAGGGCTGAAAGGCCACTTCTCTTATTACGTTTATAGTTTTCTAATGTAATTTTCTTGATAGGGGCACGGATCTTTGAGCAGTAGAAGAAGGACTGAATACCCTCTTTGGAAGGGAGGCTAGTTGGTAAGTTAAGCCTATAGTCATAGATATTCACATTTTGGAATTATCGGGCAAGAAGACTAACTGTTAACCGATTGTATCCTTAGGTACTTTGGAGAGTATTGTGATTCGTATTCCAAATTAGGTGTGTAATCTCACACCATTCCGAATGCATATTTGCAATGTTCTGTGAAACGGCCAAAAGCCGAAATGCCGAAAAGCTGACAACTGTGACCACTCTAGCGTGCGAGTGCTCGTAGTGGTAAATCGAGATACAAATGTGACATTAAGTCGTTGAGGGTGTTACGAACACCTCGCGATATTGAGGCTGTAACGGGCCTATCCAGGCCGAAATGGGCCAAATGGGCCCAACGGGCTATCTAAACCACTTGGGCAAAAATGTTAGAAAACTGTCAATTGATAAATTCGAATGCAAAATCTGCAAATCTGAAACTGAAACTATACGTTTTTGGCCACACGAGCGTGTGGGCCCATTTGGGCCTAAAATTCATTTTAGGCCCAATAGCTGCATAGAGACCCAGAAAGGTCCCGTGTCGCTCGAGGCGACAATAGGCCTTCGAAAAGGATGTTAAATGCAAAATTACCAAAATACCCCTAGAGGGTAAATTACAAAAATACCCTTGGTGGGAAAAAATTACTGTTATACCTTAGGGGTTGAATAGCATGATTGTGTTGCATTCTGTTTATCTGGTTATAATGGTAATTCATTTTGATATATTATATTTGATATATGTTTTCCATACATGACATTTTGCATGGGATTGGGATATTGATGATCGGAGGAAGTGTATTTTGGTGGCTCTGCCACAATTCTATCTGGTGGCTATGCCACGTATATTCTGTTATTCGGGTGGCTTCGCCACAAATTCTGTGAAGAGCAGCTTGACTGCCATCGATGTGTGTAGCTGATTGATGGGTCAATTTTAGAAATCCCCACAGTTGTATTGGTATGGTACGGGTGGTGTGTAGCAGATGGATTATTAGGTTGGGCTACATGCATTATCTGCTTTATTATGTTAATAGGGCTAAGGCCCAGATTGTACTGAATAGGGCATCGGCCCAATTTGCTTCTGTATGGGCTTCAGCCCAGTCTATTTTCTTATGGGCTCAGGCCCAGTTGATAACCTATTATTGGATTACACACTGAGTTCTCGTAACTCACCCCTCCGTTTTAACCTTGTAGGTGATCCCAAGCATTAGTGGATTTAGAGCTGCGGAAGACTCTGTGATGGCCATACATCGAAACCTTAGTAAATTCTGTTTCACTTTAAATTTGAGATTTACTTTAATTTTGGGTTTAATGTTTTGTAATAAGGCCTTTGGGATTTTATTTTGCCTTTAACTTTCAATTCGATTATTATCAAACTGTTAGACGTTTGAATGTTGAGTTTTTTTCAAAATGTTAACGAACGGTTTTCAAACTATAAATGATAAAACTCTGGATTTTTCTTAAACGTCAATAACTGTTTTCAAAATATCACTTTTCTGTAATTCACTGAATCTGATTTTGATTATAAATAAAGTCTTCAGAAACAATAACAATAATGTTTTTACAAGAAAACTCTAAAAATTAAATTGGATTTTTCATAAACAACAAAGCTCGAAGTTTCAAAAAGATTACAAACTTTTAACGAAGGCGCAAGTTTTAAACAACCCTTTTATGTGACATGCTAGATTCGGTCATAATATTTAGGCTTGGTTTAGGGTGTTACATTTTATGGTATCAGAGCCCAGTTACAAAACTCGACTGTGGAATGGGTTCAGGAATTTTTTAAAATTTGTTTGAAATTTGGTTAAGCAAAATATATCTTTATTGGATGTATGGCATCCCGAGTCTCTGGTGCCAAATCCTTAAGTCCTCTTATTTTATGATATGATGGAATGTCTGTAAGATAGAAAACTACTAGATTTAGTGGTAGTACACTAAAACTATTAGCTATAGGAGCTAAGACTCTAGAGACTGAGACATTAGAAAATTCTATCTACGAGAACAACTCTTATATCTGCTTTTCAAATAAACATTGGAATTATATACTGATTAAAATTCTTAATCAGACTAATTCGATTCAGCAGTATGAGTACAAGAGGACGCAGACGTGGTAGACGTGGCCGTGGTAGAGGCTGAGGTGCTAGGGTTGGATCCTCAGCATCAGGGCACATGCCTGAAATGGAAGCACCTGCATCACCGGTGATCGAGACAGGGCCTCATGACCGAGCTGGGGGGACGATGCTCTGTCCCAAGCAATGCTGTGGGCCTTAGAATGGGTTGCTAGAGCAAGTACTGGGTCAACAGCTAGTGGGTCTATTTCTGAGTGACTTCGGTCAAACGGGGCTGAAGTTTTTAGGGGAATTTCTAGTGTGGCCCCAAATGTATTCGAATACTAGTTGGAGGTAGTTGAACGGATTATGGATGAACTGGATTGCACCGCTGAACAAAAACTAAAAGGGGCAGTATCCCTACTGAGAGATGAGGTGTGCCAGTGGTGGCTCACTGTGAGGGAAGGTACTCAAGCAGATCGTATCACCTGGGACTTCTTCAAGACAGTGTTCCAGGGAAAATATGTTGGGGCGAGTTATGTAGATGCCTAGAGGAAAGAATTTTTGAATTTGGTTCAAGGGAACAAATCCGTAGCAGAATATGAGGCAGAGTTCTTGTGCTTGAGCTGTTACGCACGGGGTGTAATATCCGGATTTAGAGGTTATGCATTTTCACTTAAATGTATGTGGTAACATGCTTGTGTGTGGTTTGAATGTGTTTTGGGGGCTTCAGGAACCTTGGGTTGTAGGTAGAAGTCTTAGAAAAATATCTGATTTTAAGCCTAAAAAGGGGAGCTAAGGGAGCTAGGCCTTAAGGAGTTCATTGTGTGGCTTAGGACACAAGAAAAGCCTTGGTAAAGTGGTAAGGAGGCGCCACTTAGGGCCTTAGTCAGTGACGCCACAGGGAGTGTAAAGGGACCTAGGTTTGAGCAGCAAGGGAAGTGTTTTGAAGCTTTTATTTTTCAGCAAGGAAGGGCAGTGATGGACGGCACAAGGACACTTCATGGATGAAGTGTAGATTGGGTCAAATAGCTTAAAGATTTGGCTAAGTGGAGTGAAAAGGGGGATTTGGATGAGGGAAGGAGAGTTGGCAAGCCAAGGGGCTTCTAGGATGACAATTTCGATCATGTAGGTAGGGAAGAGAAGCTGAAATTCATTTGGCATCTTTAAGCTTTTACTTTCTTTTCTTCTCTTTTGTTTCTCAGTCGAAATTGAAGGTGACCATTTGGTGCATTTTCTTTCCTTTTTACTTCTTCTCTGAAGCCGAACCATGCCTCTCTTTCTTCTCCTCTTTTCTTTCCATGTTGGTAGTTTAAACTTACCCTTCACTTTCAAAACCGAATAGCCCTTCTAGCCTTTGAAATCTTGGCCAAATCTACTATCCACAAATTCCTCTTCACTTTGCGTTTATACCCTTCCTTTCTCTTCTTCAATCTCGATTTGTTCTTCAAGATTGATCACTAGGTCGAATCTGTCAGGATCTATTTCGATCGGATCTAATAGTTGGTAAGGGTTTCTCATTTCAATTTCTCTTCTTTTTCCTTTGGTTAGCCAAAATTTAGGGATCTAATTCCTCTTATTTTCTTTTGGCCGAACCATGAAGGAGATCTTTCGGGATCCACTTGTAGCCGACGGCAGAAGGAGATCTGTTGGGATCTAAGATCTAAGGTAAGTATTCTGCCAAAGGCCATATCATTTTGAAGATGGCCAATTCTAACTATGTATTCTTAGGGGGAATTCGACAAAGGTAAGGAGAAGTTTCGAGATTTGGCCAAGCGATCTAGGTAAGGGTTCTAGTGTTTCGGATCTGTTTCTTATTCATTCAAAAAAAGCCAAAGGCTAATTATTTGTGTGTATTAGTGCTTGGCTGATTGCAAGGAGGGATCACCACGTTGTTCGGGATTTGGTTGGAAACCAAATCGGTATAAGGTAAAATGATATCTCCATGCGACATATCCTTCGGGATTTCCAGTTGAGCCGAATAGGTTTTTGGTTACTAACAAGTGTTGGCCGATTGTAGGAAGGGGTAAGGCAAACATTTCGGGATCTCGTTAGTTTCGCGTAGTTCAGGATTTCACTTAAACCTACGAATAGTCAGGTGTGTAACCCACTCTAAATTCCTGATTAATAATAATAATAATGTTATGTATATGCTAATAAGGCAATGAATGAATATGGCTAAGGGTACCATTCAATGGTACAGTGCATTCAGGTATGTTACCCCTAACTTTCGGTTAATAAAGTTTATAAATATTGATATGAAAATATGAGAAATATCATTATGGCCATGGGGTAAGGTAAATTGCATGATATGTGTATGATTTGTATGTTGCATGGGCATATGGGTGATAATGATAAAGGGGAAGTGTTCTGGTGGTTTTTACCACATTATCTGGTGACCTATGTCACATATGATGAATCTGGTGACTCTGTCACATTATCCGTGGCTATGCCACAATTATAAAGGTGATGTGCGATTGATTGCAAGAATCGCCTTCGATGGTGTGTAGCGGATGGAGGGTAGATTTAGTAATCCCCACGGTATGATTGGCAGGTACGGGTGATGTGTAGAGGTTGGATATCTAGGTGGATTTGGGTTGCATCATTACCTATGTTTATTATATGAGAAATAATATGCTTTTATCGATTGGGAATATGTGATTCTTTGTTACAATCGAGTCATTGACTCACCCTTTTTGGGCTAACATTTTGCGGTGATACTCGGTAGATGGACCAAGGCTGGCGGGGACTTAGTGGTGGCCATGCTCATTTCGGTGTTATCGGTTTTCTTATTAAGTTTTTTTTTGAGATTTATTTCGGGTTTTGTTTGGTTGTAATAAGGACATTACTATTTAACTATTTTATTTTTGTGGTTTAATTTTTATTATGATACGAACAATATCAAACAAATGATTAAACATTTTTCGTAAAGCAACTTCAATTGTTTTGACACCTAAACACCTAAAATTTGACATTTCTTTTAACTTGAAATTTTTGAACACATGATAATAATGTTTCAATACAAACTTCGAAAACAACACAGTTTTCAAACTGATCACAACTCAATCCAATTTCTTCAAAACCACCAATTTTTTTCCTAAAGTGACAGAATGAGGTTTAGCTACATTTTACTCAAAGAGCATGCCAGATCCGGTCAGGGCTTGTGGGCTAAGTTTAGGGTGTTTCACGGGGTATAGTTGCGACCGACTATGAGTGCTGTGTGCGGTTTGAGGAAGGTCTGCGGGATGAGTTGTGGGTACTGGTAGCTCCGCAGCTGGAAAGAGATTTTGCCACTTTGGTTGAGAAAGAAAAGATTTTCGAAGAGGTGAAGCATTTTGAGAGGCAAAATCGAGATAGGGAAAGGGGCAAGAATAAGAGGGGTTTTGGGTCAGCCGATTCTTCTGAGGGTTTCCAAAAGAGGCCCAGGTTAGAGGGGCTAGCTTGAGTTAGGATGCCAGCTACTGTGGGTCAGTTGCGACCTTGTGTGCAGCATGGGAAAACACATTCAGGGGAGTACTGGAGAAGATCTAGTGTGTGTTTCAAATTTGGGTCTAGGGATCATCTGATAAAGGATTGTCCTCGGGAGCTTGTTAGGGTGCAGATGATAGGTCAAAGATCGGTGCAGCCAGGTAGCAGTGGTCAGCAGCCACTGAGAGGCCATGGTTCGACTAGAGGGGGAAATGGATTTGGACGAGGTCGTGGAGAACCGGGCAGAAGTGCTGGTAACACAGATGCAAGGCAGTCAAGGTTGGTTTATGCGGCTCGACGTCGAGAGGATGGCGACGCACCAGACGTCATGACCGGTATGTTTCTTATATTGGATGTGCCATTTACCGCTTTGATTGATATTGGATCTACCCATTCATACGTTGCCTGTACAGTGTTTGGGACTCTGGGTATAAAATCGAAGATTACTGCTAGAGAAATGTCTGTGATTAGCCCTCTAGGATAATCTGCGAGTAGTGAACAATTGTTTAGGAATGTGCCTCTAGAAGTTCAAGGAGTGGTATTTTTGGTGGACTTGATAGAACAGTCGTTCGATGAATTTGATCTTATTCTAGGCATGGACTAGCTAGTTAAACACCATGTGAACTTGGATTACGCTGCTAAGCGTATGGTATTAAAGACTCCAGAGGGTGAGGAGGTTATCGTGATAGGAGAAAGAAGGGATTATCTATCTCACATGATTTCGGCATTAAAGGCTGAAAAGTTTGTGCGTAAGGGGTGTGAGGCATTTCTAGCTTTTGTCAGCACATATGATGTTAAGCAATTGTCTGTTGGGGATGTTAGAACCATGAAGGAGTTCCCAGATGTTTTTCCTGAAGAGCTTTTGGGGTTGCCTCTAAATCGTGAGGTTAATTTAGAATTGAGCTATTTTCAGGAATGGCTCCGGTGTCTATCGCCCCTTATAGGATGGCACCAAAGGAGCTGGTAGAACTTAAAGCTCAAATTTAAGAGTTCTTGGATCGAGGATTATCCGACCAAGTGTATCTCAGTGGGGAGCACCGGTGTTGTTCGTGAAGAAGAAGGATGGGTCAATGCGTATGTGCATTGACTATCGCCAACTGAACAAGTTAACTGTTAAGAACAAATATCCACTACCGAGGATTGATGATCTGTTCGATCAGCTGCCTTCGAGATTGCTGCAACCAGTGAAGTTCCACTCTGGAAGTGGGAAAGGATAACAATGGATTTTGTTAGTGGGCTACCCCTGACGCCTATTTAGAAGGATTCAGTATGGGTAATCGTTGACCAGCTGACTAAGTCTGCTCAGTTCATACCGGTTCTCACTAACTACTCGCTACAGAAGTTGGCCAAGTTGTATATGACAGAAATTGTAAGGCTGCATGGGGTACCAGTGTCTATCATCTCAGACAGGGACCCAATATTCACATCCCGATTCTAGAAGGCATTACATGAAGCTTTGCATACAAGATTGGACTTTAGCACAGTGTTTCATGCACAGACTGATGGTCAGTCGGAGAGGGTAATCCAGATTTTGGAGGACATGTTAAGGGGCTGTGTGATTGATTTCAGGGGTAGTTAGGAATATTACTTACCATTAGCAGAGTTTGCATATAACAATAGCTATCAATCCATCATTCAGATGGCACCTTATGAGGCATTATACGGTCGTAGGTGCCGTACCCCTACATGTTGGACAGAATTGGGTGAGCGACGGTTGTTGGGTCCTGAATTGATTTCAAAAACTGAGGAAAATGTTAAGTTGATTTAGGGTCGATTAAAAGAAGCTTCTGATAGACAGAAGTCGTATGCGGATCTGAAGCATAAGGAGATAGAATTTTCAATGGGGGATTATGTCTTCTTGAAGGTCTCACCTTGGAAGAAGATTTGAGATTTGGACGGAAGGGCAAGTTGAGCCCCAGATTCATTGGGCCTTATCGGATAGTGAAGCATGTGGGACCTGGTTACCTATCAGCTTGAGCTTCCCCCTAAGTTAAGCCGGATACATAACATACTTCACATTTCTATGTTGAGGCGCTATCGCTAGATCCTTCTCACATAGTACCGGTGAAAGAAATTGAGGTTAGACCTGATTTGTCATTTGAAGAAGATTCAATGCAGATTATGGATCAGGATGTTAAAATATTGAGGAGGAAATCAATTCGCTGGTCAAAGTGTTGTGGCGTAATCATGGTTCAGAAGAAGCCACGTGGGAGCCCAAGGAGGCAATTCGACAGCAATACCCTTATCTCTTTTAACCAGGTAAATTTTGAGTCCTAAATTTCTTTAAGGGGGTAGAACTGTAACATCTTAAAATTTAGGGTCCGGCATTTTTGCACTGTTGCATGCATTTAGCTCGCCTAGCTTATTATTTAGGTGTGTTTGGGGGTCTTGGGGAGGCTCAGGTTCGAGCTCAAGCCCTGGTGAAATTTTTGTTTTTGGGCATTTTAGTGGGTGAGCTAGTGGAAGCATGACTTAAGGTTAATTGGTTTCATTTTCTTAACACAAGGAAGCATGTGGCATTGTGGTGTGGCGTCACAAGGGGAACCTGGAGGAAGGGAGTTTGATTCTCTTAGGCTGCAATTTGTGGCTTTTATTTTGTGCTAAGCAGGTGGAGGAAGTAGAGTTCAGCTCGGACTATGCAAGGAAGTTGAAGACTTACTCAAATTAGTTTGAATAAGTGATGGAGAGTGATGGTTGGAGCAAATAGAGGAGAAAATCAAGGGTTTGATGGGAGAGGAGTTAGTGGCCGAATTTGGGACTGTGGGGGATGAGAGTTTCGATCAATTTGGTCACTTAGGGAGGAGTGCATATTCGGCTTTGGGCAAGAAAGGGTGCTGAATTTCTTTAGCATTTTACTTGGCATTTGTGCATTTTGTGTATTTTCTTCTTTGTGCATTTCAAGTCTCTTGGTTGCATTTTCTTACTAGTCAAAAATCCTTTTCTCACTCTCTTCTTCTCCAATTCTTTTCTAGTCATTTTCTCTTCTCTGTGAACCTAAGCTGAATTGCTCATTTGAATTGGGTTGTCTTTTTAATTTGCTAATAGCCGAATTCTCTAACTACTCACCCATTCTCTCATTTCATCCACTTCTTCTCTTTTCTTACATCAATAGCCACCCTACCTCTACTTTGACTCTTTGAGCCGATTGCTTGGTGTTTTACTTTTTGGGTGTCGTGTCTCTTTCTTTCTATTTGGGTTCTCTCTGATAAAGGAACGATTCTTTCCTCTTTAATCTCTTTCATCTCTCTTACTTCTCCTCAAACCCGAGGCACTCAGTCTCAATTCTCTAAAGTTTAGGTCGAACCCAATTACCCTCTGCCATCTCAAATCCCTCTTGTTATGGTAAGGGCCGAACTCTCTAAGGTGCTTTTGGTGCAGATTGCCTCATGATCTTGTCCAAGTGTTGGTAAGTTGGAGCAAGGATGATTGGGGGTGGAAGATTCTTTTTATCTCATGGAGTTGTTTGGGCTGAAAGGCCACTTCTCTTATTACGTTGTGTAGTTTTCTAACACAATTTTCTCGATATGGGCATGGATCTTTGAGTAGTAGAAGGAGGACTGAATACCCTCTTTGGAAGGAAGGCTAGTGTAACATCCCCAAACCCGGCCCATGAGCCTTGATCGGATCTGGTTATGTCACTGCGGAATGACGGTTGAAAATCTTTGTCTTTAGATTAAAACTTTGAAAATTTTGTTAACTTTTGGGAAGTGTGTCCACTAAGAATTATTAATAAGCTTGGTTTGAATTAAAACTTTATTATTATTTTTTTTCTTAAAGGATAAATCATTTGTAAAAATATTTCTAAGTACGATATAAATTCTGTCATCCATAAAAGAGTACTTCAAACCAAGAGTGGCCCTTATTACAACCAATATTAAACAAAACACTTAGTATTAAAATTGCTTAAAAATAATTAAATTAATCTCCTTCTGCATGGGCCACCTTGCATCCTCTCCAACCCGGTCCATTAACAAGTCACCTGCGATGTTGGATAAATAATTGGGTGAGTCACACGGACTCAGTGTGTAATTAAACCACTGATATCCACCCACATGTTAGCCACAAATTAACCCAATTATCAAATGCAACATATAAATATAATCATTTAAACACTACCACAATCTGGGCTTGGCCCACAATCAATCATATTCAAGCACTGGGCTAGGCCCTTTTCTCATTAATTCACTGATTACTGGGCTTGGCCCATTTCCACGTATGTTCTCAAAACATACCTATTCATATTCCATATTGGGCTTGGCCCATTTCCATATCAATTTATAACAAAACCATGCAATATGAAACCCAACCCAATCCTAAGGTCCATCCGCTACACACCCCCTTAACCAGCCTACCACACACCAGGGGACTATCGAGTCACCCTCTCCTTTTATCTCCAAAAAGGCAACCAATGCCATCCACGATGTAGCGTATAGCTAACATCAAACCACGATGGAGCACACAAAGAATCCATCAAGCCACGATATGGCATAAAGTCGATATCAATCAAGGTAACCACGCGAACTAAATCAAAAGATCCACAACGTGACCTCGGTCGGCGCCAATCCACGATGTAGAACAAAGTGACATCAACCACGCATCAAGTACACCCGCACCTTCTTTCAAAAACCCACCCATGCACATGTAACATAATATAATGCGGAGATGATGCATGTGCATGATATTCACAATTATAGGCATACTCACATATTAAAAAAATCAATTATCACATTTTAACCAATTTGCTACTAACTCGGTCATCACCATACCCCCTTCAAGGGTATCAATTTCACATTTACTGCACTTGTTAGCAAACATATTAAACAGGCAAATATCACGCAAATCCCGGAAACAATGGCTAACTACACACCTTACAACCTGAAGCTCTAATCCCTCGATCCCGACACTATCGTTTAGCGAGACTACCGTTATCTGCCTATCATTTTCCGTTGTACACCCACACCCCGGTGGCCAATCTCGTACAGCAGAAACCGATCTCTTTTTGAACTTCGGGATGGGAGCTTTCCCTTTCTCCTCTTGACTGGCACTCGCATCCATCGACGATACTTAATCAGAATCACACCATTAATCAACAAGTCATAATCTACTATTATTGAATTTAGATCACCTAATAACATCCTTACCGAAACACTGAGATCCCGAAGGCTCCCCTTTGCTTCTGTCGATTGGGCCCTAAAAGATCATAGCCACCACTCGGTCAACACAAGAACATAAACAATGGCCTAAGGCCGAATATCCAACCACTTACCCCTTTTAATTAAATCCCGAAACACCAATGGAATTGCCGAAAATCCCTGTACACAAGACCATTAGAATCGGCCATACAAAAATCCATGGAAAGGCCCCTTTGGCCGAATACCTTGCCACCCCTTACCTTGATGAGTTCCAACAATTCGAGACTTTCCTTTAGCCTCCTTGGCGCTGGCTACAAACAAGCAAAACACATCACTTATAGTCTATAGAGCATTCGGCCAACCCACACTAAGGCCAACCATTCGGTTTTGGCCATCAAAAGAGAGGACTCAAGTTGACGGTTTTAAGACAAAACACTTACCTTCCCTTAGAATCGAATGGAGGAGAACTAGGAGAGATCACCCTTGCTGATATTCGGTCAACCACACTAGGTTATCAAAAGAAGATTTTGACAAGGGTTGAGAGGATGCTTAGAAGAGTATAGCTTCGACCATCAAGGGATTAAAAGAAAATAATAGAAATATTGACTAAAAGGCCAAAGGAGAAATCGGCAAGAGTTAATGTTGTTTGGGAGGATTTTGGTTAAAAAAAAGAAAAATAAGAGAACTCCCCTAGAACATTCGGCTAGGCACACAAGACTATGGCTGAAAAATACACCAAATGATGACTAAAAGAATTCGGCAAATGGCCAAAAGAAATTCAAAAAGAGGGCTGCCCATTAAATAGGAAATTCGGCACTTGCTCCCCCTTGAAGAACCCAAGTTTCGGCCATCACCTATGGCCACTAATTCAACTTAATTTGAATTAGTCCACTTCCATATTTTAATCAAAACAAAAGACCACCCCTCCAATTTAAAATACAAGATAAAAATAAAATAATATTAACCATTATCCCACCGAATTGAAAAAAAAAAACAAAAAACAAAACTCATCCTTATCACTCCTTCCAACCGAATCCAAAAAAAACTAAACAACCTTAGCTCCACGGTGCCGCCCAACACCTTCCAACCTTCGTAAAAAGACCAAAACAAATAAAATTCCAACGCACCACTCTCGGTTCGAACACGGACCTAGGGGTAATCGACATCAAGCGCCGCCCAGTGCCATTCGCCACCTTAATTTTATGACAAAACCCCATCATTTAATCTTAACCTTCCTAGCCAAATTTCATAACCGCATAAAATAAAATCACGCCCAAAATCTTTGCTCCGGTAGCCGAACTGCACCTCCGCTCCCCTCCGACTCTATGTGCGCGACGAGAACCACTCGGACAAGCCGCTTGTGCCCAATACGAGCCCCACACTTTTTAAGGCTTTCATCCTCAGAGCGCCATAATCCAAAAATTAAAACCCAACTGCTACCTTCTTGGATCGAACCTAAGACCCTCAAAGGCGCTACCTCCATTTCTTAAGTCATCACAAGATGACCACCTTGCCAAAGCCTTACTTGTGCCATAAATTACCAAAAATAATTCTTAAGGCCTACCTTGGCCCGTTTCCCTTTCCACTAAAAATCCAAAATTTTCCAAAGCCTTCCCCTTTCATCCAAACATTTCTAAAACCCCTAAAACTCATCCAAGCACTCCCAAAACCTACTAACACTCGAATTACACACAACCCTGATAGCCCCTAAAACCGTGGTGTTACAATTCTACCCTCCTTAAAATAATTTCGTCCTCGAAATTACTTTACTAACGAACGTCCAGTACAACCTATCTTACCACCTTACGCTTATGCTGCGCACTTTGATCTTACTAAGACTATCATACCTTCCCAACACAGTTTCTAAGTTCGCACTCAAAATTCAAAACACCTCTCTTAGCATCAGAGAAAAGGCTAATTTACAAGTAAGCAAAGCAATTAAAGCATGTACCAAAGCAAAGGAGCTTACCCGCTATCACATCCTTGGTTGACTCTGACTAGAACCATTCCTTCCATGGCTTGAACCACGACCCCTCGTCGCTCAAGGATAATTCTTAACCAGATGTGCCTTAGATCCACACGAAAGCATTCTTTACTATTTCCCCAACACTCTCTCTGTGAGGTCTTCCACACCGAGCACAAGGATGATTCCGATCCTTTGGTACAAGTGCACTTACTGTGGTTCTCGGTCCTTGGTCTTTTTCGAACATTACCAAACGATGCTTGATGGTCTAACCTTCCTCTTATTCTCGCTCCTATTCTTCTCTCGGTTCTCTCTTATAGTCTTCTTAACCTCTTCAATGATCCGAGCTTTCTCCACTAAAGTGGCAAAGTCTCTCTCTCGTATGGGCGATCAACTCTCAACTCATCTCGTAGCCTATCTTCTAATCGAACACTTCTTTCAGAATCGTGAGCCACGATTCCTTTGGCATCTCGACTTAGTCGCACAAACTCACTTCATACTCCGCTCTCGACTTATTCCCTTACACTAGATTTAGAAACGCTTTCCTTTGCGAGTCCAAATAACGGCTCCTACATACTTCCCTTCAACTTGGCCTTAAAGAAATCCCAATCCAATCGATCCACGGTACACCTTGTTTGATGTGAGCCACCAACGATAAGCTTCGTCGCAAGCAACGAAATAGCGCCTTCAACTTTTCTTCATTGGTGCACCCAAATCATCCATGATTCTTTCGATCGCCTCTAGCCAATACTCGCTACATTCTGAGCTACTCCTCGACACTCCTCTAAAGATCTCGGCTCCGCTCGATCTAAGCCTTTCCGATACCGACTTCGAGTTCCATTTCCTCTACTAACTCCCGCTACTCGCTCTAGCACTCGCAACATGGCCCGCGATATCGCATCATCTTCTCTGTCGATCTTGCTCCTCCACGCCTTCTTTGGCGGACTTCATTTTTCGACCCATGGCGGACCCTATCGGCCCGAGCATCGCCATTCTACCTCTATCTGGTCCCCTAGAACTCATCTCTATCGCCTTGATTTATCTGATTAAGAAGTTTTATGCATTAGTAATTGTTCCACTATTTAACCGCGAGCATATTTTATGCATAAAAGATTTTAGAAGTAGTTCTTTCGATCACACAAGGGTTCAGTTCGGGTTTTATTACTCTAATTCAGAGAATCACTTTCACATTCATCAATAGAGACACCTTCATTTCTTAATGAAGACACATTCATTCATCATCAAAACACATTCATTTCTCAGCAGAGGCACACTCAGTGGTATCTACCACCCACATTCACTATTCGGACCTTTCTGCCCGTTTCTACCCTAGGGGTATTTTCATCATTTTGTCCTACAGGGACATTTCCGTAATAAACCAGGGAAATTTTAAAACTTAACAAACCAGAACATTTTGAAATTTCCACATCGGGAGGGTATTTCTAAAAATTTGTCAAATTAGAGATACAGCAAAATTTTAGAAACCAGGGGTATTTTAGTAATTTTGTCAACCAGGGTAATTTTGTAAGTTTCAAAAGTCGGGGTATTATTTTGAAATACAAAAATTTGGATACTTTTGCAAAGTGAGAGAATTTTATTAAAGTTGGGGTTAACTCAGAAATTTTGAAAGTCAGGGGCATTTTAGTAATCTTGCCACTAGGGCATTTTGGTAATTTTGGTAAATCGAAAAAAAATGTTTTGTTTTTTTTTTGTTTTTTTCAAAACCAGATTTAGGGTTTACAAACCAAAAAGGGTAAATTTAAAATTTTAAAACCAAGAATTTTAAAGCAAAGAAGGCTAATCCTTTGGGTTTTAATAATTGGTTTAGCCTATGAACAAGTCCTCTTGGTTAAGGTGAACCGTAGCTACGCACCAGGTAGGATTCCTGCGAAGAGGAGGTGAGTCACGAGGATTGCTTAAGTACCAGGCTCTTCCGGATCCAATCCTAGACATGCGCACACAGGTTGCCACACCTTAACTCGGTGACCTATTTCACAGGTTTGTTTAGTAACCTTAAGTCTTATGCACATGTTTGAGTAGACTAGCCTTAGGGTTCAATTGATCCTAATTTACTAATCTACGAGCCCAACAAAGCCCATAACAGTTCATATAACAAATTACTTCACAAGTCTGAAGTACTTACCTGGTGGACTCGGGCCGGAGGTACAGGTGCCATGTCAGAAGATCCTGAAAAATTTCTTAAAAGCCCATATTTTGAAAAGCCCATTTTGAAAATGTTTTTGGGCCCAAAACCCTCAAAGCCGAGTTTTGAATGGGCTCTGATACCAATCTGTAACATCCCTAAACCCGGCCCACGAGCCTTGACCGGATCTGGTTATGTCACTGCGGAATGACGGTTGAAAATCTTTGTCTTTAGATTAAAACTTTGAAAATTTTGTTAACTTTTGGGAAGTGTGTCCACTAAGAATTATTAATAAGCTTGGTTTGAATTAAAACTTTATTATTATTTTTTCTTAAAGGATAAATCATTTGTAAAAATATTTCTAAGTACGATATAAATTCTGTCATCCATAAAAGAGTACTTCAAACCAAGAGTGGCCCTTATTACAACCAATATTAAACAAAACACTTAGTATTAAAATTGCTTAAAATAATTAAATTAATCTCCTTCTGCATGGGCCACCTTGCATCCTCTCCAACCCGGTCCATTAACAAGTCACCTGCGATGTTGGATAAATAATTGGGTGAGTCACACGGACTCAGTGTGTAATTAAACCACTGATATCCACCCACATGTTAGCCACAAATTAACCCAATTATCAAATGCAACATATAAATATAATCATTTAAACACTACCACAATCTGGGCTTGGCCCACAATCAATCATATTCAAGCACTGGGCTAGGCCCTTTTCTCATTAATTCACTGATTACTGGGCTTGGCCCATTTCCACGTATGTTCTCAAAACATACCTATTCATATTCCATATTGGGCTTGGCCCATTTCCATATCAATTTATAACAAAACCATGCAATATGAAACCCAACCCAATCCTAAGGTCCATCCGCTACACACCCCCTTAACCAGCCTACCACACACCAGGGGACTATCGAGTCACCCTCTCCTTTTATCTCCAAAAAGGCAACCAATGCCATCCACGATGTAGCGTATAGCTAACATCAAACCACGATGGAGCACACAGCAATCCATCAAGCCACGATATGGAATAAAGCCAATATCAATCAAGGTAACCACGCGAACTAAATCGCAAAGATCCACAACGCGACCTCAATCGGCGCCAATCCACGATGTAGCACAAAGTCGACATCAACCACGCATCAAGTACACCCGTACCTTCTTTCAAAAACCCACCCATGCACATGTAACATAATATAATGCGAGATGATGCATGTGCATGATATTCACAATTATAGGCATACTCACATATTAAAAAATCAATTATCACATTTTAACCAATTTGCTACTAACTCGGTCATCACCATACCCCTTCAAGGGTATCAATTTCACATTCTCGCACTTGTTAGCAAACATATTAAAGCGAGCAAATATCACGCAAATCCCAAAACAATGGCTAACTACACACCTTACAACTGAAGCTCTAATCCTCGATCCCGACACTATCGTTTAGCGAGACTACCGTTATCGCCTATCGTTTTCCGTTATGCGCCCACCCCGATGGCCAATCTCGTACTGCAGAAACCGATCTCTTTTTGAACTTCGGGATGGGAGCTTTCCCTTTCTCCTCTTGACTGGCACTCGCATCCATTGACGATACTTAATCAGAATCACACCATTAATCAACAAGTCATAATCTACTATTATTGAATTTAGATCACCTAATAACATCCTTACCGAAATACTGAGATCCCGAAGGCTCCCCTTTGCTTCTGTCGATTGGGCCCTAAAAGATCATAGCCACCACTCGGTCAACACAAGAACATAAACAATGGCCTAAGGCCGAATATCCAACCACTTACCCCTTTTAATTAAATCCCGAAACACCAATGGAATTGCCAAAAATCCCTGTACACAAGACCATTAGAATCGGCCATACAAAAATCCATGGAAAGGCCCTTTGGTAGAATACCTTGCCACCCTTACCTTGATGAGTTCCAACAATTGAGACTTTCCTTTAGACTCCTTGGGCGGCTACAAACAAGCAAAACACATCACTTATAGTCTATAGAGCATTCGGCCAACCCACACTAAGGCCAACCATTCGGTTTTGGCCATCAAAAGAGAGGACTCAAGTTGACGGTTTTAAGACAAAACACTTACCTTCCCTTAGAATCGAATGGAGGAGAACTAGGAGAGATCACCCTTGCTGATATTCGGCCAACCACACTAGGTTATCAAAAGAAGATTTTGACAAGGGTTGAGAGGATGCTTAGAAGAGTATAGCTTCGACCATCAAGGGATTAAAAGAAAATAATAGAAATATTGACTAAAAGGCCAAAGGAGAAATCGGCAAGAGTTAATGTTGTTTGGGAGGATTTTGGTTAAAAAAAAGAAAAATAAGAGAACTCCCCTAGAACATTCGGCTAGGCACACAAGACTATGGCTAAAAAATACACCAAATGATGACTAAAAGAATTCGGCAAATGGCCAAAAGAAATTCAAAAGAGGGCGCCCATTAAATAGGAAATTTGGCACTTTCTCCCTTGAAGAACCCAAGTTCTACCATCACCTATGGCCACTAATTCAACTTAATTTGAATTAGTCCACTTCCATATTTTAATCAAAACAAAAGACCACCCTCCAATTTAAAATACAAGATAAAAATAAAATAATATTAACCATTATCCCAATCAATTGAAAAAAAACAAAAACAAAACTCATCCTTATCACTCCTTCCAACCGAATCCAAAAAACTAAACAACCTTAGCTCCTCGGTGCCATCCAACACCTTCCAACTCGCTTTGCAAAAGACCAAAACAAATAAAATTCCAATCGCACCACTCTGGTTCGAACACGGGACACAGGGGTAACCAACATCAAGAATAGCCCAGTGCCATTCGGCCACCTTGATTTTTATGACAAAACCCCATCATTTAATTTTAACCCTTCCTAGCCCAAATTTCATAACCGCATAAAATAAAATCACGCCCAAAATGTGCGCCAGTGCTCGAACTGCGCAAGGCCTCCTCCGACTCCTATGTGCCGACGAGAACCACTGGACAAGCCGCTTGTGCCCAATACGCTCCAGACTCTTTTAAGGCTTTCATCCTCAGGCGCCATAATCCAAAAATTAAAACCCAATCACGCCTTCTTGGATCGAACCTAAGACCCTCAAAGGCGCTACCTCCAATTTCTTAAATCTGCTACGTACAACCACCTTGCCAAAGCCTTACTTGTGCCATAAATTACCAAAAATAATTCTTAAGGCCTACCTTGGCCCGTTTCCCTATTCCACTAAAAATCCAAAATTTTCCAAAGCCTTCCCCTTTCATCCAAACATTTCTAAAACCCCTAAAACTCATCCAAGCACTCCCAAAAACCTACTAACACTCGAATTACACACAACCTGCATAGCCCCTAAAACCAGGGTGTTACAGCTAGTTGGTAAGTTAAGCCTATAGTCATAGATATTCACATTTTGGTATTATCGGGCAAGAAGACTAACTGATAACTGATTGTATCCTTAGGTACTTTGGAGAGTATTGTGATTCGTATTCCAAATCAGGTGTGTAATCTCACACCTTTCCAAATGCATATTTGCAATGTCCTGTGAAACGGCCAAAAACTAAATTGCCAAAAAACTGGCAACTATGACCACAACGTGCAAGTGCTCATAGTGGTAAATCGAGATACGAATCGTGATGTTAATTCGTTGAGGGTGTCACGAACACTCTCACGATACTGAGGCTGTAACGGGCCTATCTGGGTTGAAACGGGCCAAATGGGCCCAATAGGCTATGCGGCCCACTTGGGCAAAAATGTTAGAAAACTGTCAATCGATAAATCCAAATATGAAATCTATAAATTCGAAATCGAAACCTTACGGTTTGGGCACACGAGCGTGTGGGCCTATTTGGGCCTAAAATGGATTTTAGGCCTAATAGCTCTATAGAGACCCATCAAGGGTCTCATGTCGTTCGAAGGCGACAATAGGCATTCGAAAAGGCCGTTAAATGCAAAATACCCCTAGAGGGTAAATTACAGAAATACCCTAGGTGGGAAAAAAAACTATTATACCCTTAGGGGTTGAATAGCATAATTGTGTTGCATTCTGTTTATCTGGTTATGATGGTAATTCATTTCATATATTATATTTGATATATGTTTTGCATACATGACATTTTACATGGGATTGGGATATTGGTGATCGGAGGAAGTGTATTCTGGTGGCTCTGCCACATTCTGATTTTGATGGCTCTGCAACAATTCTGTCTGGTGGCTATGCCACATATATTCTGTTATTCGGGTGGCTTTGCCCCAAATTATGTGATGAGCAGCTTGATTGCCATCGAGGTGTGTAGCGGATGGATGGGTCGATTTTAGAAACCCCACAGGTGTGTTGGGCTGGTACGGGTGGTGTGTAGCGGATGGATTATTAGGTTAGGCTACATGTATTATCTGCTTTATTATGTTAATAGGGCTAAAGCCCAGATTGTACTGAATAGGGCATCGGCCCAGTTTGCTTCTCTATGGGCTTCGATCCAGTTTATTTTCATATGGGCTCGGGCCCAATTGATGACTGATTAGGGGATTACATACTGAGTTCTCGTAATTCACCCCTCCGTTTTAACCTTGCAGGTGATCCCCAGCATTAGTGGATTTGGAGCCGTGAAGGACTCTGTGGTGGCCATACTTCGAAACCTTAGTAAATTCCATTTCACTTTAAATTTGAGATTTACTTTAATTTTGGGTTTAATGTTTTGTAATAAGGCCTTTGGGATTTTATTTTTCCTTTAACTTTCAATTCGATTATTATTAAACTATTAGGCATTTGAATGCTGAGTTTTTTTCAAAATGTTAACGAACAGTTTTCAAACTATAAATGATAAAACTCTAGATTTTTCTTAAACGTCGATAACTATTTTCAAAATATCACTTTTTTACAATTCACTGAATCTAATTTCAATTGTAAACAAAGTCTTCGGAAACAATAACAATAATGTTTTTACAAGAAAACTCTAACAATTAAATTGGATTTTTATCAAACAACAAAGATCGAAGTTTTAAAAAGATCACAAACTTTTAATGAAAGCGCAAGTTTTAAACAACCCTTCTATATGACAAGCTAGATCCGGTCATAACGTCTAGGCCGGGTTTGGGGTGTTACATTTCAATACTCAATTCATTTTCGTACGTACCTGTACCGTCTCGTACCAATCTCATAATCAACCACATCCTTCTTTTACCCGTTGAACCATTCTGAATAGAAGTCGGATACTCAAGGTCTCACTCGATAAGTACCTATACCATGGCCCGTAGCCAAATCAAGGTAACTTATCTAAAATTTTGACATCATGGCCCGAAGCCAAATTAGCCGATATGCATGGCCCAAAGCCAAATCGGTTCATCATGCATACGTAGTGCTAAATCATGGCCCGAAGCCAACTTAAGTATACCTAATGGCATGTCACTAGTATCCTAAATTATTCCTAAGGTTCAATCGGGATTTCAACTGTCGAATCTTCATCGAATCACTTCTGAACTCATCTGTAATCACATAATTACAATTCATGCTATACAAAAGCATATAAAATACATTAGAACTGAATTTATAACATACAAACTTACCTCGTTTGTTGTAATGACAAATTAGGTCGACTAATCCGATACTTTGTTTTATCCCATTCTAGATCCAAATCTCATTTATCTCAATATATATAATATCAAAACTTACTTATTCAATCATCATTTATTCATTTAGTACAATTTACACATTTTGAAAAAATACATTTTGCCCTTATTATTTCACATTTTTGCAATTTAGTCCTTATCACATAAAATCACAATTCATTCAATTTAATACAAATTCATGCTGACTGAATATTACCCATTCTCATATCAGCCCATATTTTCCATCTATTTTAAAATTTAACCACTAAATTTTCATATTTCATAATTTAATCCAAAATTTACATTTTTACCAAAATTCACTTTACAAAACTTGTACATCTAACAAAAATGATTTATTTTCCATCATTGACTAACAGAATACTCATGCATTCAACAATAGCAACATTCAAATACTTTAACAGTTTAGAAATCAGAGATACGGGCTAGCTAGCTTAAGCTACAACGATCTCAAAATCGTAGAAATCATTAAATAAAAAATACTCACCACACACCCAAGGACACCATGGCCGAACCTAGCAAGCTTAAATGGTGTTTTTCCTTAGCAAAACCGGCTAGAAGATGAAGATGGAAACAAATGATTATTTTGTTTTTATTTTACTATACTTTAATTACTAAATACCACTTTTAACCTTAAAAATATTTGATAACTACACCAAATACCACTCCACTGTCATCCATTAACTCCCAAATGATTTAATTACCACTCAAGGACCTTTTCTTTAAGATTCTATAGCTATTTAATACCTTTAGCTAATAGAACAATATTTTTGCATTTTACGCGATTTTGTCCTTTTTACTGAATTAAACATTTAAACGGTAAAATTTCTTTACGAAACTCTCACGTAATTAATCTATCATGCTGTAGACCTTATTAAAATAGTAAAATAAAAATTTTGACTTCAAATTTTTGGTCCCAAAACCACTATTTTGATTTGACCCAAAAATGGGCTGTTACAGTACTAGTGGTCAGGCATGAAACGAGGCATTTCAAAATTTTGTGTTGAGATGCTTGGTTTGTCAACAAGTCAAAGCTAAAAATCAAGTTCCTTTTTGGACCACTACAACCAAAAATAATACCAGAGTGGAAATGGGATAGAGTTATGATGGATTTTGTATCGAGATTACCCCTATCTTCGAAAAAGAAAGATGCTATCTGAGTTATTGTTGATCATTTGACGAAATCAGCACATTTTATTTTGGTACATACAGATTTTTTTTCTTGATAGATTAGCTAAATTGTACCTCTCTGAGATTGTTAAATTGCACAGGGTGCCAATTTCTATTATTTCAGACAGAGATCTGAGGTTTATGTCAAGATTTTGGAAGAAATTGAAGAAGCTTTGGGTACGCGATTGCATTTTAGTACTGCTTTTCATCTTCAAACCGACGGTCAGTCTTGGAGAGTAATTTAGATTCTTGAAGATATGCTTTGTTGCTGTGTTTTAGAATTTGAAGGCAACTAGGAAAACTATTTACCGTTGGTTGAATTCGCGTATGAGAACAGTTTTCAATGAAGCATAAAGATGGCACCATATGAAGCATTGTATGGTTGTAAATGCCAAACTTCATTGTACTGGACTGGGCTTAGTAAGAAAAAGATTCACGGGTTGATTCGATCATAGAAACTGAAGAAAACGTGAAAGTAATTAGCGACACTTTGAAAGTAGCTTCCGATCGGCAAAAATTGTATGCAGATTTGAAATGTAAAGACATTGAATTTCAAATCGAAAATAGAGTATTTTTGAAAGTATCTCCGTCGAAGAAGATTCTTTGTTTTGGTCGCAAAGTAAAATTAAGTCCGCAATTTATCGGGCCGTATGAGATCATTTAGAGAATAGGACCAGTAGCATATCGACTAGCTTTACTGTTAGAATTAGAAAAGATCCATAATGTGTTTCATGTGTCAATGTTAGGCTAGTATAGATCATATCTGTCACACGTAATTTCTCTGATAGATTGAAATCCATCCTGATATGATGTATAACGAAGAACCGTTCAGAATTATGGCTTAAGAGATTAAAGAATTAAGAAATAAAAAAATATCTTTAGTAAAGGTTCTATGGCAATGTCACAGTATCGAAGAAGCTACATGGGAACCCGAGGAAGCCATGAGAAAATAGAACCCTAACCTATTTTCTGGTAAGATTTTCGGGGACAAAAATTCTAAGGGGGGAGAGTTGTAACAGCCCGTTTTTAGTCAAATTAGAACAGTGGTTTTGAGACCACAAATTCGAGGTCAAAATAATTATTTTATTATTATAATGTATATAGCATGATAGTATGATTTTGTGAAAATTTCGTTAAGAAATTTTATATTTTGAACGCTCAATTTAATAAAAAGGACTAAATCGCGTAAAGTGTAAAACTTGTGTTCTATTAGCTAAAGGTGTCTAATAGCTATGGAACCTTAAAGTAGAGGTCCTTATGTTGTAATTAGACCAGTAATAGTATGACTGGACAAAGATGGACATTAAATAGGTGAAATTTTGAAGTTAATAATAGGTTATTATAGTAAAATAATTAATAAAGATTAATTAAATAACAAAAAAACATATTTTGTCCATCTTCTTCACCTAGCCGAAAGTAAGGAGGAAAACACACTAATTTTGAGCTCTTGAAGGTTTGGCTATAGACTTCTAGCATGAAAGTGCATTTTTGCTCGGTTTTAATGATTTCTATGTTTTCGGAGTGGTTGTAGCTTAATATAGCTAGCCCATGGACTAATTTGCAAAATTGTTAGAGGTTTAGGGTTTTACCATTGATGAATATGTCTGTATTTTGATGTTTGATGATAGAAATTGAATGGTTGTTGTTAGATAAACAAAATTTGTAAAGTGATTTTTGGTAAAATTGTCAATTAAGGATTGAATTGAGAAATGTGAAAATTTTGTGGTAGAAATGTGAAATAAATGAAAATATGGGCTGCTATGATAATAAGGGAAATTCGGCTAGCATAGGGAGGGACCTAATTGCATGAATTTGTATTTTTATGAGCTAAGGACTAAATTATAAAAATGTTGAAATATTAGGGGAAAAAGTATAACTTTGCCATAATGTGATTTATAGGCTAAATTAAATAGAATGATAATTGAATAAGTTAATTTGATATTATATAGATCAAGAAAAACAAAGTTCGAATTTAGATCGGGGGGAAAATAAAGTTTTGCACTAATCGATCCAATTCTTCGTTTTTGCAATCGAGGTAAGTTTGTTTGTTAATAAGCATAAATTTATTGTGTTTTAAATGCTTTATTTTTGAATTTGTTGTGAATACGGCCTTACAGATACGTTTAGCGAAGATTCGGCAATGTGAAATCCCAGTTGAACCTTACGAATAGATTAGGATACGAATAACATGTCATTGGAGGTTATGTGATTTGGGTGCTGGTCCGTACGTCCTACTAGTGGCTGAGTTATCCGACATGTGTTGCAGATTCTCGTTAGCTTGTGTGAGCAGCACCATGTAGCTACGTCATGACTATTAGCTTGTGTGAGCAGACCCGTCGATAGGCTCGAGAGTGAACATTATATGAGATATCAGATAGAGATAGCTTAGGCTATGTATTGTCACTTCAGGTGTGAGATTCCCTAGTATCTGATGTGATTCGCCTCGGGGAGAGTCAAAATGCATGCAATTTGCCGGATCGTCTACGAGGAGGTTACAAGCCTTTCGAAAAATTATGAGAAAATATGTAGTAATGCGGAAGCTTTTGAATTTGATTTTTATATTATAAAATGGTTTAAGTTAGGAATGGAGGATAAAGAAATGAAAGGAATAGAATAGAAGATAGGTTCAGTTTAACAAAGAAAAATAAGTGATAAAGATAGGTGGTGAAAAAAATGGAAGATAGGACTTAAACAGAAACGATTCAACACTAAGAGAGTGTCACCCCGGTTTCTAAAGTGTTTAAGATGGATGATGGAAATCGATATGGACCAAAGACCCATTATCAAGAATGATAAGAACCTAAGGTATAGATTAATGGAAAAGATTCGATTGACGCCACAAGCAAGCTTGATAAGTCGGGATCGAAACTCGTATGAAAGATAGAGAAGAGATAACTCACTCAAATGAACGAAGTTCATGTAATATGATTAATGATAAAATTGTCTATATTGTCTATGTTCACAAATGAAAACTAACAAGGTATTTATAGGCTAACATAGGCTAGCCGAATAGTCACTAGGAAGCCTTGATGGCTAAGCAAAAAATTAAACACAAAAATTCCAGAATTTTGGAGAAGGCTTCCTTGTAGTTTCCCATGCATTGAGGACGTCAATGGCCTCTTCTAGAAGGCCTAATTGAGCTGAAAAATCTAGAATAAACTCATCAAGTGGCTATGGGCAGATTCGACTGAATGGGAGTTAAGTGGACAGCTTCTAGATGGAGCAATTAACTTGGTGGATGATTGCTTGAAGGAGATCAAAGGACAAGTCCAAATTCAGCCTCTTGGAACATCAAAAGCCATGGCTCATGAAGAAGAAATTCGTCCAAGTCCATGTGCAGCCTTTGGAACATCATTAACCATGTTTCTAGAAGAGAAAATGAATTTTGGGACACTTTGAAAATGCATGCAGCAGCTAGGTACGTCCCATGCAATAAGTGACCTCTTAATTAGCCTTCTTTTGGCTGAAAAATCACCATCAATAATGATGAAGATGAATAGCTCTCTTGGATGTGTAAATTCAGCCATTTGGGACTTTTTGGAGGCATCTTAATGAAGAAGGAAATGGCCAAACGAAATTGGACAGCAAATGAGCTGAAAAGGCTTGTCTAGGTTCGGCCAACATGGAGAATGAGCTGCACCTTTTGTTTGAAATATTTCTAGCAATTAAACATGTCTTTAAATGGCTTGCAAGTGTTTAATTCAACCATTGAAATCCCCTTGACCTTTGCATTGCACGAACAGCCCCAAAGAAATTAAATAAGCTGCTGTCTTGTTTTAATTTCAACTTAAAAATCTTCATGAATTTAACCCAAGCACTTAGTCTTCTTTCCAGCTGAATGGGGGGGCCTTGAATGGCCAAAAGTTGGCTGTCATAATGCATGCTTCCAGCCGTTCCATGCACCTCTAGATTCATTGATGAATTCGGCCAAGTACATTGCACCAAGGTGCATGAACCTCATCAATGCTTCATGTAAGATTCGGCTGTACTTACAAGAGCATGAATCACACATTAAATCCACTCCAAATCAGTTGAACATAAATTAAACACGTTCATGACATCTTAATAGACACTTAGGACAACTTAATACACATTTAGCACACATACTAAATTCGGCAGCCCCTATTTAATAGAAAAATCTGCACTTTAATTTTTGATTTAAAACAACTTTAAAACATGTAATAAAATGTAATAAAATTAATTTGAGCTAAAACAAATTAAATTCAACCAATTTAAAATGTTTTAGATGCATTAAAATGCTTTAGGAAAATAAATAAAATAAAATTCAATTTATTAAAAGCAATAAATTTAAGCAATCAGCTCGATGAGCTGAAATGAGCTTGAGGGAGCTCGAATTGAGCTGGCATGAGCTAATTCGACTCAATTTGGAACTGAACAAAGATGCACACGAGCCCCACAACACTTGGTCTCGACGATCCGAGCTCATCACTTTGAAAAATGTTGGAGGCACCGGGCGTGCTCGCATCAGTATCTGATATTATTCCAAATGGTTCAACAAGTTTATTGAAGATATGAAATGGTGTGAGATAAATACGTATCAGTACAAGTATGTACGGAAATCATATGAGCATTGAATCTATGAAATTGTAAGTTCATGATCATTATGTGGATGAATACATCTTAACTTTATGATTAAATTCTCTTGTAGTACATTATGTTTAATCACTTGAATGGTAAACGTATGGTAAGTTTTACTTATTAACTATAAGAGCTTACTAAGCTTTATTGCTTACTCTGTTTACTTTTTCATGTTTTGTAGTGAATATCAAAGCTTGCTCAGATTTGGGGGTCATTAGAGATCTCATCACACTATCCAGCTATCACTTTGGTACTTTTGGACTTATGTTTTTGGTTATATGGCATGTAAAGGAGTTATAGTTACTTTGGTATATATGTTAGTAATACATTTAGCCATTTGATTTGGCTTGTAATTGATGAATGGTTAGTTATGTGTATAGCCATGTGATTTGGCTTATTTTGGTATATTTGGTGATGTATATATATGTGCAAATGGCCTTTTGATACGGTGTTTACAATTGCAATATTGATGTTTGATGTGAATTGGTGTTTGGAGTTCCAAATGGTTGAAAATTGAGACTGTTATCCTTGTGGCTTTAGGTAAATTGATGCATAATTGAAAGTAACCATATAAGTGTTTTGAAATTGTGAAATTGGTATGAAATTGTATGGCTAATTGTGATACTTATGTGTCTTGTTGTTGATGGTATGGAATTAGCATGAATTAGGCTTGGTTGAGATTGGTTTGAATGCCTATTTATGCCCTGTTATGTGCTATTTGGTTTGTGTAGGTAAATGCAAGTGTGGAGGAGAAAGATGGCTTGGTAAATAGCCTAATTTTGTCCACAAGAGTGTGTGTCTCAACCATGTGTGACACACAATCAAGTGACACAGGCTATGTGTCCCGTGGTGTTTAATTAGAAACCAAGTTAGTATGCTCCACATGGCTCAGCACACGGGCGTGTCACTTGGCCGTGTGGCATAAGTCAATATACCCTACAATTTTGGCACGACCTAGCACACGGCCTAGCGCACGAGCGTGTGTGGCAATTTTGAAGGGCACACGGGCTAGTCAAACGAGCGTGTGTGTTAGTTGTGTGACCCAAGTCAGAGAGTTACACGGGTCAGACACGGGCTGGGACACGGCCATGTGATCCCATTTCAAATTTCCACACGGCCTATGTAATGTCTCGAATTTGTGCCTAGAAGTATTAGGCCTATTGGGCTTTGGGCTTTAGAAATTTTTGAGTGAGCGAGAAAATGACAATTGGCATGTAGACTTTGAGGGTCAATGAATTTGGAATGTCTAGGGGTGTTGGAGAAGTCCTGGGATCAAGTAAAGGTTCAGGAAAAATTTTGGTTTTAGCCCAAATGGAATTGTGACTTCAGCCAGTAGGCTTCTTAAGTAGGTTAAGGGGAAAATAGGACACAAATAGGCTTGTGGTCTTATGGAAAGGTGGCATCACTTGGGGAGCTACAAGGTGGCGTGAGGAGGTCCAAGGTTCGAGTAGTGGTGAGGTGTTTTTGGAGTGTTTATTTTGCATAGTGGACGGCCAGAGTTGTAAGGAATTTGGAATCTACTGTTGAAGTGTTTGAATTGGTCTTGTGAACTGATGAAGGAGGGAATTTCGGATGTGATAAGGGAGATATCATGGAGAAAAATTAAGAGATGAGAGGTGGGAAGAGTTGGTGCCGAATTGGACTGTGGGGGAAGGTAGGATTCGACTATTGGCTATAAAAGGAGGTGTTGAATTCCTTTGAGAGGTTTCTTGAGTTCCATTACATTTCTTTTTCTCCCCTTAGCCGAATTCTCCTATTGCCAAAATCTCCTAAAGCTGAATTCCTTTTTGGCGAGTTCTCTCTTAGCCAAAATCTTCACTTGTCAAAATTCCTATTTGTGCCAAACCCTTGTTGTTTTCCTCCGTGACAAACTAATTGTGATCTTTTATCAGTCAAGGTTAAAAAGCTGAATTTAGGCCACAGGATCGAAAGTGGATTTGCTAACTATTCGGTTAACCTCTCTTGTTCGTTTTGTTAAAAGCCGAAAGGCTACCTAATTGTCCTATCGTTAATTCTGTGATAACAAGGATATGGTTAAGAAAATCGCAAGCATGGTGGGATCGTTAGCAAAGGTAAGTGTACTCAATTCGGTTAAGGTTGAAGTGAATAGCCGAATGTGTGGATGACTTATGTGGATTACGAGTCACCCAAACTTTGATGGTGTATGTGTGTGAGTGCAGATCTAGGGTACACTTGTGATTAGTAGCTAAAGAAGGGCTAGTGGAACCCGTGGCACATGGTAAGGTTACGGTAATGTTTCGACTTTTGAGTAAATATTTTGTTTAAGTATGAGTGGTTGATTGAAGGTTAGTTGGTTGGTTGTAGGTTCAAGGCTAAGGATAGAATAGCATATCGCAGTAACTAGGTATGTACAAACATTACACACACATAATATCGACAATGTTAGAAAGCCGAAAAGAGAAAGCCGAAAGTGGCTAAATGGGCCCGATAAGCCCTGAAGCCAAGTTTGATGAAATTGTTTGGTTGGTTATACGAATTGAGTTAGTCATGCATGTTACATGATCTGGAATTGCTTTGGGCCTAATAGGCCATATGGATGAGATTTGGGGCTAATGGGCCATAAGGATGTGATTTGGGCTTGATGGGCTTTATGAGGACGTAAAAAAGCATGTTAGGGTTTAATGGTCTTTAGGCCTAGTTCTGAACAACTCTTAAACCGCATAAGACTTAATCTAATAATTAAACATGTCCGTGGACAAGTTGTTGGGTTAGAGTGTGGCAACGGACATATGCATGTCTAGGATTGGATCTAGGGAGAGCTTGGTACTTAAGCGGTCCTAGTGGCCCAGCTCCTCTTCTCTGGAATCCTACCTTGTGCATAGTGCCTGTTCACTTTAGCCGCAAGGACTTGTTAATGGGCGAAAGTTATAACTAAAACCCGAGAGGGACCGAATACCCTAGTTTGGAAAATTACCAAAATACACTTGATTTATGAAATTACCAAAATACCCCTAATTTGTAGAATTACCAAAATACCCCTAATTTAGAAATTTATGAAAATACCCCTGTAGGGTAGAATTACAAAAATACCCTTGATGGTGAAATGGCTAAAATAGCCCTATGTGATGAATATGAATTTTATGGATGTTACTCATGTGCATGTTGCATTCATATGATATTCTGTTTAGGATGCATATGGGTGGGAATTATGGAACGGAGGAAGATTTGAGGATCGCATAGTCGCTTGACGACTGTGGATCCACCTGTAGCTTTAAGCCCATTATATGATTAGAAGCTTTGCTGCAACGTTGAGTAGTGCCACTGTGAGTGCTACCATTGGAGTGTAGCGGAGGGGTGGGTCAAGCTAGAATTCCCCACAGGTGTATAAGGTTGGAAGGGAAATGGTATGTGTAGCGGATGGATTTTTGGGGAGGTTTTGCATTACCTTGTTTTACATATGATATGATATTATATGATATGATATGATATGAGGTCATTGTGGGCTAAGGCCAAGGCCACCGATTTTGATAGGACTTAGGCCCAATGTGAATATTTGTATGTTGATTTGATTGCCAAGGGTTGTACACACTGAGTTTCGAAACTCACACCCTTTATTTAATGTTTTAGGTAATCCTCAGTAGATGGGTCGACGTGGGAGAGGACTCGAAGATGGCGACACTACGAGATGTTTAAATTTTTATTTATCTGTTTCAAAAAACATGGTTTTAATTGCTTTATTTTAGTTGGATGTAATAAGGGCTTTGTACTCCGATTTGACTTAGATTTTGGGTTTGTTGTTTTCAACTATTTACTTAAGTATTAAACCTAAGTAAATTTGTATGTTTAAACTTGGTTTCTGAAATGCTTAAAATAATAAAATGGGCTTTTACCATTACTTAACAAGACTATAGGATTTTGGGATTTTGGGCCTTAAATTATTAATTAGTAAAATCGTTTTGAAGTGTGCCTTCAATGTGACATTCTGGATTTGGGCCTAACTTCTAGATTAGGTTTGAGGTGTTACATTGAACGATATCAGAGCCCGGTTGCAAACCTCGGGCTGTGAAATGGGCCTTAGATTTTGGGTTTTTTTAAACAAGTAGACTAAAAAGTTTTTGCAGGATTCTTAAAGTGTGGTCAACATCGAGCCAAGTAAGTTTCTCTATTATTTTACTTGTTTGAATTATTGAATTGTATTTAGATATTGGGCTACTTGAAACAATAGGTTTTTAGAGACTAAACCCCGTAGTAAACTTAAGCCTATAGTGGATTTACGACTACGAAACAACTTTTAAATTGTTACTTGCATAAGACATGTGCTTTAAATAGTTTAACTATGAACTAAATTCATAAAAATTCCTAATTCAAATAATACGAGAATCAATGATGAGCGCTAGAAGAAGTGCAAGGGGTCGCGGTAGAGGCCATGGAAATGTTAGGGCTGATGTGCTGACTCAACTAGCTAGGGAGGTACTGGAGGAGGTTAAAGAAATTGATGAAACATTTCGGGTTAGGTGCATGGACTATAAGAAAAAAAGAGATCGCAGTTCTCTAGGACCGCAGTCTCGTTCTGTAAAGCATGTTAAGGTACGTCCAAACTTTTTGGCTTGCGAATATTGCAGAAGGCGTCATTCGGGTGAATGCTAGAGGAAGTCAGGAGCGTGTTTTAGATACGGGTCTGAGGAGCATCAGGCTCGGGATTTTTCAATCACCATTAAGTCGGGTATTTTTGTGTGGATGCGATATTTTGGGTATAAAAACTGTATGCGTGCAATGTTTATCTACTCTAGTGGGTAGGTGTAAAGGGTTTAATTAGAGTTAGAGTGTGTTAGTGTTATTAAAATCAGAGTGTGCAGCAGAAGCATAATGGTGTGACTTGAGCGGTGCGATTAATAATTAGTTGGAAATTTCGAGGATGAAATTTTCTTTAAGGGAGTAGAATTGTAACGTCCCAAATTTGGGCCTAGAAGTATTGGGCCTATTGGGTTTTGGGCTTTGGGCTTTGGATCTTAGAAATTTTTTAAGTGAGCGAGAAAATGACAATTGGCATGTGGGCTTTGAGGGTGAAACACCCCACACCCGACCCACGAGAATGGACCAGGATCTGGTATGTTCCCTGGTGTAAACCGTTTCAAAATTCTTTTGAATACTTTGAAAACTGTGTGTTTTGGAAGATAGTTTGTTTGTGTGTTGGGCTCGAGTTGAAAACAAGTTTATATTTTATTTTTTTTATAATGAAAACCCATAATTTCAAGTGACAAAATATTTAAGCTTATTTTAAATTAAATGGACTTATTCTTTATAAAGCCCTAAATTCATAGCATAGTAATCAAAAATGTAAATAAAATCATCACTATGGTCTTATTACATAAAACAAAACCTAAAATAAAATTTATACAAGATACTTAAAATAAAATAAAGGTTCAAATTAAATTAACTTCAAAGTGAACATGGCCACCACAAGTTCTGTAGTCTGGATCCATTACCGCTCATCACCAAACATGTTCCCACAACGGGTGAGTCGATAGACTCAATGTGTAACCAACACTAAAATATAATAGAATTAGGCACACCATACATATCATGTTCATATAAAATTCAAGATAATGATGTAAACCCGAACCCAAACCTATATGCCATCCGCTACACTCCACCCGTACCAACCTCGCACAGTGGGGACTACTAAGTCAACCCTCCATCTGCTACACACCATCGAAGGCGTCATTGCAATGACGTGCTCATCGCCCACATAAAATTTTGTGGCATAGCCACTAGATATTTGTGTCATGAGACACCACATTTAGATAATGTAACCGAAGTTACCACATTCACTTAATGTGACCGAAGTCACCACAATCACTTAGTGAGACCGAAGTCGTCACATATTCTTAGTGAGACCGAAGTCATCACGTTTCACTTAGTGAGATAGAAGTCATCACATTCACTTCCCCTTTCTCAAATAACCCGAATGCCCCATATTATTCATATCATGCATATTATACTTAAATTCACATTCATGTCACTTTTCACATGTTGAGCATAACATATTTCGTAATCCTAGTAGGAGTAGGAAAACGTACCTGAGTACTTTGTACCATAATATGGTACTTAGCCACATTCTTACACTTTCACATTAACATAAATATCATATTTAAGCCATAAATCTATTAAGATTAGTGTGGGTACACACCTGATTCGCTTAGCAATTCCTTGAGATTCCGAAAGGCTAGATCTAATGTTTTAGATCCTTAGTCCCTACATTTGATTTATCACTTATTACTTAGCATAAATCCTATTTGGCTGTAATATCCAAATCCTAGTAGGATTTGTAAAAAGACTGACTTTGATGCCGATTTGATGATTATTCAAATCTCGAAAACTTAGTTTTCCTTCACCTGATATTCGGCCAACCCTGAATCTCAACATAGGTTAGTTTTCGGCTTTTTAATAATTAAAGAACCGATCCATGTATTCATACAAGCCTTGGTCAATGCTTTTAGGTGCTTACCTTGAGGATTTTAAATCCTAAAACTTCGCTTTTCTCTTCCTTGTATTCGCCAAATCCTAAATCCTTGAATCGATTAGTTTTGATTAATTTGATCTAAATACCTAAGATTGGGCCTTGGTCGAATTTATGAACACACTTACCTAGGAGTTCTCAAATCCCGAAATTTATCTTTTATTTTAGATTCCTGCCGAAATCACATGTTAGATTTGATCTATCATTCAAATATGGAAGAGACCTTTTTGGCCGAATGTACATAAATGTGCTTACCTTGTTTTCAAATCCCGAGTGATCCTTTATCTAATCGGCTATGGCTCTTATATGGAACACAAAGTTTCGGCTTTTGTGAAGGAATAGAAGAAGAAAAGAAAAGAGAAGGAGAGAGTTTTGACAGAGAGAATTCGGCTAAAGAGAGAAGAAAAGATTGGTGCTATTTGCTAGAAAATTTCGGCAGGGGTTCCCTTGAAGAGAAAAGAATGAAGAATGGCCCTTATTTTCCCTCTTTGGCCAAAAATACTAGCCTTAGAATCCCTCAATCGGCCAACTCTTCCTATGTGATAAATTTTAACTTTATCAAAATATTAAATTCCAACAATTATCTCCTAATTAGCCGTAATTCTAAAGGAAATAAAACTCCTCTTTCAAGATCCCTTGTGCCGTCCAACTCTCTGCTTATGGAAGCAAAATAAAACTTCTTTTATTTGCTTCCTATGTGACTCGAACTCAGGCCCAACACCCTTGCATGTGGGCCATTTCCTGAGGCCCTAAGTGGCATCTTCAGGCCACTTTTCCAAGTCCGTTAGTGGGTCAAATTTCACGTGCTTTTTATCTTAAGGCCTTTTTGCCCTAAGTTCCCCTTTAAACTTTAAAACTCGACATTTCGAGGTCATTTCTAAGTTTCTAAAAATTTTGTTCGGCTCTATAAACTTGACATTTCCTAGGTTTCCAAAATGTTTACTTTCCTCTTTTAGCTTAGTTTCCAAAATGTTTACTTTCCTCTTTTAGCTTAGTTTCCAAAATGTTTGCTTTCCTCTTTTAGCTTAGTTTCCAAAATGTTTGCTTTCCTCTTTTAGCTTAGGTTTCCAAAATGTTCACTTTCCTAATTTACTTAGGTTTCCAAAAATGGTCACTTTCCTATTTTCAACGTAACATTTCCATACATTCCTGGGTTTCCAAAAATATTCAAAACACATAAAACATGTCTTTTTGTACAGTTAAGCCAAAATGCATAGGCCCTTTTCAAGATGTTACAGTTCTACCCCCTTAAAATAATTTCGTCCTCGAAATTTCCTAACTAAATAATTGAGGGTATTACTGTCGCATTGCCTCCTCTGGTTCCCACGAAGCTTCCTTCGATCCATGATTGTGCCATAACACTTTGACTAGAGGAATCGACTTTCTTCGTAACACTTTCACGTCATGTTCCAAAATCTGAATCGGCTCTTCCTCGTAGGTTAAGTCTGTCCTTAGCTCCACTTCTTCAACTAGTACCACGTGAGAGGATCCGATCGAGCGACGTAGCATGGACACATGGAATACGTCGTGCATCTCTTGCAACTCGTGGCAACTCTAGCTGGTATGCCATGGTCCCACTCGCTTGAAGCCGATAGGCCCTATAAACCTTGGGCTTAGCTTCCTTTCCGTCAAACCTCATCACCTTCTTCCATGGTGAGACTTTTAGAAACACTTGGTCCCCACTTCAAACTATATTTCCTTCCGCTTGAGGTCGGCATAAGACTTTTTCCTATCCGAGGCTTCCTTTAACCGTGCTCGGATTATCTCAACCTTCTCTTCCATTTTTGACACCATCTCTGGTCCCAAAACTCGACGTTCTCCTAACTCAGTCCAACAAGTAGAGTACGACACTTCCGTCCGCATAATGCTTCATATGGTGCCATTCAATGCTAGCTCGATAAGCTGTTGTTGTAGGCGAACTCGCTAAAGGCAAGTAATCCTCCCAACTTCCTAAATCCATCACACATCCTCTCAACATATCCTCCAACACTTGTATTACCCGTTCAGACTGCCCGTCTGATTGTGGATGAAAAGCCGTAGTAAAATCCAACTTGGTGCCTAAAGCTTGGTGAAGTGCCTTCCAAAACCGAGATGTGAATCTTGGGTCTCTATCTGAAATAATTGACACTGGCACTCCGTGTAGTCTCACGATTTCCACCACATATAGCTTGGCTAACTTTTGAAGGGAATAATCCACTCTTACCAGGATGAAATGTGCGGACTTAGTCAAACGGTCCACTATTACCCATACCGAGTCCTTCTTAGTAGGCGTAAGGGGAAGCCCACTAATGAAGTCCATGGTAATTCTTTCCCACTTCCACTATGGAATCTGGATTGGCTGAAGCAATCTCGATGGAACTTGGTGTTTAGCCTTAACTTGCTGACACGTCAGACATCTTCCCATGAATTCCGTAACTTCTCATTTAAGATCAGGCCACCAAAATTGTTCTCTTAAATCTCTATACAACTTAATGCCTCCGGGATGCATAGCATAAGGGCTACTATGCGCTTCCCGAAGAATCCTCTGTCTTAACTCCTTGTCCCTCGGCATACAGACTTTTCCTTTGTAGCACAATACTCCTTCATCATTAACCTCATAGTCCTCTAACTCTTCGTTCTGTGCTTTTTGTAACTTAATACTTAAATCCTCATCACCCAACTGTCCCTCTTTCACCTCCTTCAACCACCTTGGCCTGACTTGCAATTCAGCCAATAGGCTTCCATCCTCATACAAACTTAAATGGGTGAACATTGCTCTTAGGTCTGACACAACCTTTCGATTTAGGGCATCAGCTCCTACATTTGCCTTGCCCGGGTGGTATTCTATCGAACAGTCATAGTCTTTCAGTAATTCCACCCACCTTCGTTGCCTCAAGTTTAACTCCTTCTGAGTCAACAGGTACTTGAGACTCTTGTGGTCTGTGTAAATCACTGACCTTTCTCTATAAAGGTAGTGTCTCCACACCTTAGGAGCGAAGACCACTGCTGCCAATTCCAAGTCATGTGTTGGGTAGTTCACCTCATGCGGCCTTAACTACCGAGACGCGTAAGCGACTACTTTTCCATCTTGTATTAGAACACATCCTAATCCCGTATGTGAAGCATCACAGTACACCACAAAATCCTTTCCGCCTCCAATTTGAATCAACACTGGAGCTTAGTTAATACTTTCTTAAGTTTTCAAAACTCTTACATTGCTTATCCGTCCATACAAAGGGTACTTCCTTCCTCAACAACTTTGTTAATGGCGTGGCTATTGATGAAAATCCTTCCACGAACCTTCTGTAATAGCCTGCCAATCCTAAGAAACTACGAATCTCTGTCACCGACTTAGGTGGTTTCCAATCCAACACAGCTTTGATTTTCTTAGGATCCACCCTTATTCCCTCGGCAGACACCACGTGTCCTAAGAAAGCAACTTCCCTAAGCCAAAATTCACACTTGCTGAATTTGGCATAAAGCTTCTTTTCCCCCAATACTTGCAACACAATCCAGAGATGCTCATTATGCTCCTCTTCAGACTTAGAGTATACCAAAATATCATCGATGAACACTACAACGAACCTATCTAAGTAAGGTTGAAACACTCGGTTCATCATATCCATGAATGCGGCTGGGGCATTTGTCAACCCAAACGGCATTACCACAAACTCAAAATGGCCGTATCTTGTTCTAAAAGCTGTCTTATGGATATCCACCTCTTTTACTTTTAACTGGTGATATCCTAACCTTAAGTTGATCTTTGAGAACACTGCCGCTTCCTTCAGCTGATTGAACAAGTCATCAATCCTAGGCAAGGGATACTTGTTCTTGATGGTCAGCTTATTCAATTGACGATAGTCTATGCACATACGCATAGTTCCGTCCTTCTTCTTCACAAACAGGACCGGTGCTCCCCACGGAGACACACTGAGTCGAATAAACCCACGATCCAACAATTCTTGGATTTGAGCCTTAAGCTCTACTAACTCCTTTGGCGCCATTCGGTATGGAGCGATTGACACAGGTGCTGTTCCTGGTAGCAAGTCTATTCCAAATTCAACTTCTCTATCTGGGGGTATTCCTGGTAATTCTTCTGGAAACACATCCTCAAAGTCCCTTACCGTTCTAACTCCTTTGACACCTTCCTCCTTTCCATCCAATGCACTTACAAAGGCTAAGAATGCCTCGTACCCTTTACGAACCATCCTTTCAGCATTAAGCACCGAAACTACATTGGTCAAGTAGTTTCTTCTTTCTCCTATCATAATGACCACCTCATCCTCAGGGGTCCTTAGTTCCATTCATTTAGCCGCACAATCCAACACGGCTCGGTGCTCTACTAACCAATCCATACCAAGTATGAGGTCAAATTCCCTGAAGGGTAACTCCATTAGGCCAGCCCGAAAGCTCACTCCCTGGGTTTCTAGGGGTATATTCTGAAAGATCTTATTCACCACTATAGTTTGGCCTAATGGGCTTACTACTGTCATCTCCCTATCAGAAAGTTCAAAGTCTAGGCCGAGTGTTTCAACTACACTACAGGCAACATAAGAATGGGTTGAGCCCACATTAATTAAAGTATAATAGGGTTTGCCATGAATGAGGAACGTACCGGTTATGACGTCCAGTGCGTCTCCATCCTCTCTACGGCGAACCGCATAAACCAAACCCGTCTACCTTGCCTCAGTATTAGCAGCACCTCTGCCACATCCTCTGCCAGCACCATTACCTCTATTATTCAAACCTCGACCTCGTTGAGGTTGTCTCTCCCTACCTTTGATTAACATTACGAGTTGCTAGTCGCTTTTCATCCGATATCTTTGGGCGGTCCTTGAGCATATGGTCCTTGGACCCACACTTAAAACATCCTCCCATCTTTTTCCAACACTCACCTAAATGCTTCTTTCCACAATGCTCACAAGGACGACATCGCCTCGGTACCAACTTGTCGACCTTTGACCCTTGATTCGGGCCTTTTTCGCACATTTCTCAACGATCCATAACCCTCTTGGGTCTATTCTGTCGAGTTTCGCTTAGTCGAGTCATTGATTCCCTCGGCTACCTTAGCCTTTTCAACCAACGCGAGAACTCCTGTTCTCGATGTGAAGCTATCAAGAATCTTAGGTCATCCTTAATCCATCCTCAAACGGACACGGCGTTCATGTTCGGTTGCGACTACTCCTCGAGCATATCGGCTTAACCTTAGAAATTCAACCTCATATGCTGATACCGACTTGTTCCCTTGAACTAGTCCTAGAAAAGCTTTCCTATGCTATCAATATAACGTGTACCGACATACTTTTTCTGATATGCCTCTTTAGCATACTCCCAAGTCAGATCTTCAGCCGTGGCACCATCCCGGACAGTTAACCACCATTGGTACGCTTTATCACGTAACAGTGCCACCATCCTTTTCAACTTCTCTTCAGGGGTCAGGTCGAGCTCATCCATAATACGCTCGGTTGCTTCCAACCAGTACTCAGCTGTACTGGGTGCCACACCAGACACTCCACGAAACACCTCGGCCCCATTGGCTTAGAGTCGCTCGGGTACAAATTTCTGAGCTCCCGTATTTCCACCCGCGCCAGCCACCATTTCCAAAACTTGCAACATAGCCTGCGACACAGCATCATCCCCCGTCTGAGCTTGCTGCTTGGCATTAACAGCTGGGGGTGGTGGTGGCGGTGGTAACTCATTGTCAGACCCTTGACCCGATCTAACGGGTTTTGACACAGTTATTCTTCCTCTACCGCGTCCTTGATGACCGCATCCTCTAGAACTTATTTCTAACGTCGAGATCTGATTAAGAAGTTTTTATAAATTAGTACTTTTGTTTCACTTGATTACCCGTGAAGAAATTTTATGAAAAGGAAATTTAGGGGTGGTTCTTTCGTATTCATACATGCACACAGTCTTTTCATTCATTCATACATCCATCAAATAATTATGAACCTTAGTTCATTCAGAGAAACGTTGTAGTTTTCATTTGTTACTGTTTTTCCACTACCCGGGGGTATTTTTGTAATTTATCCTATAGGGGTATTTTCGTAATTTGTCAAAATAAGGTTCCTTGGTGATTTTGTCACAAGGTATTTTGGTATTTTTAAACTCCCTAGGTATTTTGGAAAATTTTTGAAATCAGGGTATTTCGTAAATTTTGGACCTTGGGGTATTTTGGTAATTTTCCACAAACCGGTAAATTGTAAAATTTTAATAAATCGGGGATATTTGAAGTTGCAAAATTTTGAGGGTTCTTTTTGAGAAATTTATTTTCCAAAAGCGATGAAGGTGCAAAAATTTTGGAAGTTAGGTCATTTTGGTAATTTTAGTAAGTTAGGGGCAATTTTATAATTTTCCAAAAATCAAGATATTTTTTTGATAGTTTGCAAATTAGGGTTTTTGAACATTTATGAAATAATGAAATTTTTGCAAAACTGTTGAGTAGTTGGGCATTTTATAAACCAAGGGCATTTTTGTAATTTTACCACTAGGGGTATTTTTTTTTTTGTAAATCGGAAAATTTTTCAGAAATTTGTGTAAAAAAAATAATTTTCGTGGATTAAAGAGAGAACAAATGATTTTAAGAATTTTTAATATTAGGGTTCTAAAAAAAATGGCTAGTTCCCTTTTGGGTTTTAGTTATTGGGTTTAGCCTATGACCGAGCCTCCTTGGTCAGGGCGAACCAAAGCTACGCACTAGGCAGGGTTCGAGTGGAGAGGAGGTGAGTCACCGGACTGCTTAAATACCAAGCTCCCACTGAAACCATTCCTAGACATGCGTACAGGGGTTGCCACACCCACTAAGTCCTCTGGGTTAGGGTGAACCGAAGCTACGCACCAGGTAGGATTCCTGTGAAGAGGAGGTGAGTCACTAGGACTGCTTAAATACCAAGCTCTTCAGGATCCAATCCTAGACATGCGTACCATGGTTGCCACACCCTAACTCGATTGACTTAGCCATAGGTTTGTTTAGTGTATTAAGTCTTATGTAGTAGTTGGGGTAGACTAATCCTAGGGTTCAAGTTCCTATCATGCTATTCTACGTTCCATTCCTTTTCTACCCTTCTATAATTCACATAATCACTTGAGATAGTTAGGGGTACTTACGGTGGATCATGGGTGGAGACTTAGGTGCCATGCCATCAAACCTGTCTACTTTCAGAAATATTTCCATAAAACTCTTTTGGGCTCGATTTGAAAACGTTTTGGGCCTTAGGCCACAGGCCGAGAGTTTAAAACTGTGTGTTTTGGAAGATAGTTTGTTTGTGTGTTGGGCTCGAGTTGAAAACAATTTTATATTTTACTTTTTTTATAATGAAAACCCATAATTTCAGGTGACAAAATATTTAAGCTTATTTTAAATTAAATGGGCTTATCTTTATAAAGCCCTAAATTCATAGCATAGTAATCAAAAGTAAATAAAATCATCACTATGGCCTTATTACATAAAACAAAACCCAAAATAAAATTTATCAAGATACTTAAAATAAAATAAAGGTTCAAATTAAATTAACTTCAAGTGAACATGGCCACCACAAGTTCTCGCAGTCCTGGCCCATTCTTCGCTCATCACCAAACATGTTCCCTAACGGGTGAGTCGATAGACTCAATGTGTAACCAACACTAAAATATAATAGAATTAGGCACACCATACATATCATGTTCATATAAAAATTCAAGATAATGATGCAAACCCGAACCCAAACCTATATGCCATCCGCTACACTTCACCCGTACCAACCTGCACACCGTGGGGACTACTAAGTCAACCCTCCATCTGCTACACACCATCGAAGGTAGTCGCTGCAATCGACGTGCTCATCGCCCACATAAAATTTTGTGGCATAGCCACCAGATATTTCTGTCATGAGACACCACATTTAGATAATGTAACCGAAGTTACCACATTCACTTAATGTGACCAAAGTCACCACAATCACTTAGTGAGACCGAAGTCGTCACATATTCTTAGTGAGACCGAGGTCATCACAATTCACTTAGTGAGACCGAATTCATCACATTCACTTCCCCTTTCTCAAATAACCTGAATGCCCCATATTATTCATATCATGCATATCATACTTAAATTCACATTCATGTCACTTTTCACATGTTGAGCATAACATATTTTGTAATCCTAGTAGGAGTAAGAAAACGTACCTGAGTACTTTGTACCATAATATGGTAATTAGCCACATTCTTACACTTTCACATTAACATATATATCATATTTAAGCCATAAATCTATTAAGATTAGTGTGGGGTACACACCGATTAAACTTAGCAATTCCTTGAGATTAGAAAAGCTAGATCTAATGTTTTAGATCCTTAGTCCCTACATTTGATTTATCACTTATTACTTAGCATAAATCCTATTTGGCTATAATATCCAAATCCTAGTAGGATTTGTAAAAAGACTTACCTTTGATGCCGATTTGATGATTATTCAAATCCCGAAAACTTGGTTTTCCTTCACCTGATATTCGGCCAACACTGAATCTCAACATAGGTTAGTTTTCAGCTTTTTAATAATTAAAGAACCGATCCAAGTATTCATACAAGCCTTGGCCGAATGCTTTTAGGTGCTTACCTTGTGGATTTTGAATCCCGAAAACTTCACTTTTCTCTTCCTTGTATTCGGCCAAATCTTAAATCCTTGAATCGATTAGTTTTTGATTAATTTGATCTAAATACCTAAGATTGGGCCTTGGCCGAATTTATGAACACACTTACCTTGGAGTTCTCAAATCCCGAAATTGATCTTTTATTTTAGATTCCTGCCGAAATCACATGTTAGATTTGATCTATCGTTCAAATATGGAAGAGACCTTTTTGGCCGAATGTACATAGATGTGCTTACCTTGTTTTCAAATCCCGAGTGATCCTTTATACTAATCGGCTATGGCTCTTATATGGAACACAAAGTTTGACTTTTGTGAAGGAATAGAAGAAGAAAAGAAAAGAGAAGGAGAGTTTTGATAGAGAATTGAGAGAAGAAAAGATTGGTGCTATTTGCTAGAGAATTTTGAGGGTTCCTTGAAGAGAAAAGAATGAAGAATGGCCCTTATTTTCCCTCTTTGGCTGAAAATACTAGCCTTAGGATCCCTCAATCGGCCAACTCTTCCTATGTGATAAATTTTAAGTTTATCAAAATATTAAATTCCAATAATTATCTCCTAATTAGCCGTAATTCTAAAGGAAATAAAACTCCTCTTTCAAGATCACTCGTGCCATTCAACTCTCTGCTTATGGAAGCAAAATAAAACTTCTTTTATTTTCTTCCTATGTGACTCGAACTCAGGCCCAACACCCTTGCATGTGGGCCATTTCCTGAGGCCCTAAGTGGCATCTTTAGGCCACTTTTCCAAGTTCGTTAGTGGGTCAAATTTCATGTACTTTTTATCTTAAGGCCTTTTTGCCCTAAGTTCCCCTTTAAACTTTAAAACTCGACATTTTGAGGTCATTTCTAAGTTTCCAAAAATTTTCGTTCGGCTCTATAAACTTGACATTTCCTAGGTTTCCAAAATGTTTACTTTCCTCTTTTAGCTTAGTTTCCAAAATGTTTACTTTCCTCTTTTTGCTTAGTTTTCAAAATGTTTGCTTTCCTCTTTTAGCTTAGTTTCCAAAATGTTTGCTTTCCTCTTTTATCTTAGGTTTCCAAAATGTTCACTTTTCTAATTTACTTAGGTTTCCAAAAATGGTCACTTTCCTATTTTCAACGTAACATTTCCATACATTCCCGGGTTTCCAAAAATATTCAAAATTTATTCAAAACACATAAAACATGTCTTTTTGTACAGTTAAGCCAAAATGCATATGCCCTTTTCAGGAGGTTACAGAGGGTTAATGAATTTGTAATGCCTATGGGTGTTGGAGAAGTCATGGGATCAAGTAAGGGTACATGAAAAATTTTGGTTTTAGCCCCATGGGAATTATGACTTCAGTCAGTAGGCCTCTTAAGCAGATTAAGGGGAAAATAAGACACAAATGGGCTTGTGGTCTAGTGGCAAGGTGGCATTACTTGGGGAGCTACAAGGTCGCTTGAGGAGGTCCAAGGTTCGACTAGTGGTAAGGTGTTTTTAGAGTGTTTATTTTGCATAGTGGACGGCCAGAATTGTGTGGAATTTGAACTCTTTTGTCGAAGTGTTTGAATTGGTCTTGTGAGCTGATAAAGGAGGGAATTTTGGATGTGATAAGGCAGATATCATGGAGAAAAATTAGGAGATGAGAGGTAGGGAGAGTTGGTGCTGAATTGGACTGTGGGGAAGGTAGGATTCGGCTATTGGCTATAAAAGGAGGTGTCGAATTCCTTTGAGAGGTTCTTTGGGTTCCATTACATTTCTTTCCAACTTAGCCGAACTCTCCCTATTGCTGAAATCTCCTAAAGTCGAATTCCTTTTTACCAAATTTTTTCTTAGCCAAAATCTTCTCTTGTCAAAATTCCTATTTGTGCCAAACCCTTGTTGTTTTCCTCCATCACAAACCGATTGTGATCTTCTATCAGTCAAGGTTAAAAAGCCAAATTCAAGCCGCAGGATAGAAGTGGATTTGGTAATTATTTGGTTAACGTCTCTTGTTCGTTTTGTTAAAAGTCGAAGGCTACCTAACTATCCTATCGTTAATTCTGTGATAACAAGGATACGATTCAGAAGATCGCAAGCGTGGTGGGATCATTGGCAAGGGTAAGTGTACTCAATTCGGTTAAGGTTGAAGTGAATGGCCGAATGTGTGGATGACTTGTGTGGATTACGAGTCACCCGAATTTTGATGTTGTATGTGTGTGAGTGCAGATCTTGGGTACACTTTTGATTAGAAGCTAAGGAAGGGCTAGAAGAACTCGGTGGCACATGGTAAGGTTACGGTAAGGTTTCAGCTTTTAAGTAAATATTTTGATTAAGTATGAGTGGTTGATTGAAGGTTGGTTGGTTGGTTGTAGGTTCAAGGCTAAGGATAGAATAGCACGTTGCAGTAACCAGGTGTGTACAAACACTACACACACAATATCAACAATGCCGAAAAATCGAAAAGGAAAAGCCAAAAGTGGCTAAATGGGCCCGGTGGGCCTGAAGCTAAGTTTGATGAAATCGTTTGGTTGGTTATACGAATTGAGTTAGTCATGCATGTTACATGATCTGGAATTGCTTTGGGCCTAATATGCCATATGGATGAGATTTGGGCTTAATGGGCTGTAAGGATGTGATTTGGGCTTGATGGGCTTTATGGGGATGTAGAAAAGTATGTTAGGGTTTAATAAACTTTAGGCCTAGTTCTAAAAAACTATTAAACCGCATAAGACTTAATCTAATAATTAAACATGTCCGTGGACAAGTCACTAGGTTAGAGTGTGGCAACGGACATATGCATGTCTAGGATTAGATCTAGGGAGAGCTTGGTACTTAAGTGGTCCTAGTGGCCCATCTCATCTTCTCTGGAATCCTACCTAGTGCATAGTGTCTGTTTGCTTTAGCCGCAAGGACTTGTTAATGGGTGAAAGTCTATAACTAAAACCCGAGAGAGACCGAATACCCTGGTTTGGAAAATTACCATAAGACCCTCAATTTATGAAATTACCAAAATGTCCCTAATTTGTAGAATTACAGAAATACCCCTGTAGGGTAGAATTACAAAAATACCCTTGATGGTGAAATGGCTAAAATAGCCCTATGTGATGAATATGAATTTTATGGATGTTACTCATGTGCATGTTGCATTCATATGATATTCTGTTTAGAATGCATATGGGAGGGAATTATGGTACGGAGGAAGATTTGAGGATTGCAAGTCGCTTGACGACTGTGGATCCACCAGTGGCTTTAAGCCCATTATATGATTAGCAGCTTTGCTGCAACGTTGAGTAGTGTCACTGTGAGTGCTACCATTGGAGTGTAGCGGAGGGGTGGGTCGAGCTAGAATTCCCCACAGGTGTATAAGGTTGGAAGGGAAATGGTGTGTGTAGCAGATGGATTTTGGGGAGGGTTTTGCATTACCTTGTTTTGCATATGATATGATATAATATGATATGATATGATATGATGTGATGTGATATGATATGATATGATATGATATGATATGATATGATATGATATGATATGATATGATATGATATTATATGATATGATATGATATGATATGATAAGAGGTCATTGTGGGCTAAGGCCAAGACCACCGATTTTGATAGGGCTTAGGCCCAATGTGAACATTTGTATGTTGATTTGATTGCCAAGGATTGTACACACTGAGTTTCGAAACTCACACCCTTAATTTAATGTTTCAGGTAATCCTCAGTAGATAGGTCGACGTGGGAAAGGACTCGGAGATGGCCACACTACGAGATGTTTAAATTTTTATTTATCTGTTTAAAAAAATGGTTTTAATTGCTTTATTTTAGTTGTATGTAATAAGGCCTCTGTACTTCAATTTGACTTAGATTTTGGGTTTGCTATTTTCAACTGTTTACTTAAGTATTAAACCTAAGTAATATGTTTAAACTTGGTTTTCGAAATGCTTAAAATAATGAAATGGGCTTTTATCATTACTTAACAAGACTCAAGGATTTTGGGCTTTTGGGCCTAAAACTGTTAATTAGTAAAATCGTTTTGAAGTGTGCCTTCAATGTGACATTTCAAATTCGGGCCTAACTTCTAGGCCGGGTTTGGGATGTTACAGCCTATGACATAGGTGTGTCTTTGGCCGTGTGTCTCACACTGTCGAGCCACACCAACGTGTGTCCCAATTATTTTGAAAATTTTTCTAAGTTGTCCAAAAATTTCCTGAGTTATTGGTTTAGTACCGAACCACTTCTAATGCATGAGTTGGGCCTCGTTGGCTCGTATTAGGGACAATGTGATTGTTATGAATGACGTTTATTTGAAATTGATAATTGTATGAGAAATGTATATTCGTTTAAGTAATAATTCTAGTAATGCTCCGTAACCCTATTCTGACGACGGATACGGGTTAAGGGTGTTACATCCACTATTAACTTAAATGGTCTAATTAATACCTTTAGCTACTAGAACTCAACTTTTGCACTTTATGAGATTTAGTCCTTTTTATCAAATTAAGCATGTAAATGGTAAAATTCCTTAAAAAAATTTTTATACAATAACACTATCATGCTATAGACCATAAAATAATAATAAAATAAATTTTTTGACTTCAGATTTGTTGTCCCAAAACCAATGTTCTTCTAACAACCCTAACCCGTAACCATAGTTGTCTAGGGTTTAGAGGCATTACCGGACAAATCAAAACTTTCATGATCATTTCACATGACAAGATAAATCATTATCATAACAAAGTAAAGCATATACATAAAGTCCCTTAAATAGGTCTACGAGACCTCAAACATGCAATAAGAAGGGATCGGGACTAAACCAAACACAAACGAATTTTTTGAAAACTTTACATTTTTCAAAGTTACAGAGGTCACACGCCCGTGTGGGCAGGCCGTGTGTCCAAGCCGTGACAAAACAAGGCATACATACTGACTTGTCCACATGGCATGAGACACGTCTGTGTGCCTCACCCGTGGTCAAAATTGATTTGCACCACACAACCAATCACACGCACGTGTGTCCAGCTCGTGGTCGAAACTAACTTGTTTCACACTGCCAGTTACACGCCTGTGTGTCTAGCCCATGTGCGAGCCTGACTTCAACCAAATTAAAAATTTGAAGGACACGGTTGAGCCACACGCCGTGTGCTCAACCATGTGGGAAAATATAGGTCATTTGCAAAGCCAATTTGCCACCCATATAGGGTCAAACTTACAAGCACAAATAAACACATTTCATGTCCTCAAAATGAAACCAAACCATACCAATAATGTCCATCGTTTCTAACCATTCAATGCATATCAAACTTACCAACTTATGAATCATTTATCTCATTCTAATTACAAGCATTTCTAGGCAAAATCCATCCACATAACTTACCAATTCAATATACTAATCATTCATCAAAACATACCAACTTTGCATCACAAAACTTAATTAACATTTACCATATTCACATCCCATTTACAGGCCATATCACATTGCTTATATATATATAACTCAAAACATCATCTAATTCAACTAGACTATACATGCCATACTTAGTTATAAACAAATTCAAAAGGTACCAAAATATGATTTGATAGTGTGATGACGATCCTCGACAACCCCCGAGTTTTTGTAGCTTTAACGATCTATAAAACAATGTAAACACACACAAATTAAGCTTTCAAAACATATAACATTAATAATCATATCAAATACAAGATCATAAATATTTCTCAATTGTAAATTCACAATTCTTCTTTGGCTCATTTGTTTAGCCATTGCTTACCAACAATCCATACCTCAAAGTATCTCTTTTGCGCTCATATCACAAACATACATATATTACATTTTGTCTCATTGAATTTATGCACATATCTCACTTATACACAATCAGATATACATACCTTTCATACTCAATCGTAGTATGCATTCCAAACGTACCTAAATCATTACATATTTCACATAGTCTATCATTTCTCAGAATTGCCCGTTGAACCATTCGGTAACAAATAGGATACTCGAATAACTCGGAATACTAGTACAATGCCAACGTCCCAGATGTGGTCTTACATGTAATCCAATATTGATGCCACTGTCCCAGACAGGGTATTATACGAATTAAATACGATGCCAATGTCCCAGACATGGTCTTACACGTAAATCTCAAATCAATGCCAACATCCCAGACGTGGTCTTACATGATACCACATATCAGAATCCCTATGTCATGACATATGAATCCTATTTATTCCTAAGGTTCGTACGGGACTTTTCAGATTTTGACACATTGTCGATTCTTTCTCAGATTTCACATGTATATCATCCAAAGCCATTCATCACAATTCAACATCAAATAAATATGAATAGTTCAACTTAAATACGTTTATTCATATATGGACATATATCGTACGGATATAAACGGATGGATTCGACTATTCGATCACTTTCGACTTTCCTCGATCTAAATCCATTTTCTTTGGTTCTTGATCTATACATATTCAAATTCAACCCTTTTATTCACCAAACCATTCAATTCAATTCAAAGACACATTCAGGGTAATTTACAAATTAGCCCTCATATTTTCACATTTTGACATTTAAGTACTTATTTCACAAAATCACAAAATACCCATAATTTCACTAATCCCATGCATGGCTGAATATTCATATATTTCATTTAAGTCCACATATTTTATTTATTTTACATTTTAATCCCTCTAAATATTATTTTCACAATTTAGTCCAAATTACTCAATTTTACCTAAAATCAAAAGATAGAACATGTTAATCTAACATATATATTTCATATTTCATCAACTAACATCACAAAACTCAAGCAGTCATCAATGACACATTTCAAAATCTTCATCAAATTCCAAAATTAAGGCATGGGTGTTGTAGTACTCAAAGAAACGATTACAAAAATGTAGAAATTATAAAAAACCAATCAAAATCCATACCTTAATCAAACTTGGTGATGGTCGAACCCTATTTTCTTCTTTTCTTTCCTTTTTTTCTTTCAAAATTCAGCTAGAATGGATGAATATCCACTAGCATTTTCATTTGTTTTATTTATTTTGTAACATCCCGAAATTGGGCCTAGTAGGATTGGGCCCATTGGGCCTTGAGCACGAAAGCATTTAAAATTTTTGGAGAACAAGAGAATGGCTTTATATCAAGTTGAACTTATTAGGAAGGTGATTTTGGAAAGTTATGGGGTTTCTAAGAAGTTCCGGGTTCAAGTTAGGCTATAGGAAAATTTGTGTTTAAGCCCTTAAGGGGGAGAAGGTAAGTGGCATCAATGCTTATGGAAATAAGTGAGTAAATTGCTAGCATAAAGGAGCATATGGTAAAGAAGATGTGGTGTCACATGAAGGGCTTTATGGGAAGAGGTTCGAATCCCACTTGGTGCAAATTTTGATTATTTTTTGTGCTATACATCCATAGTGTCGGCCATGGTGGTATTTTAGGTAAGGAAGAATTTTAATATTTGGAAAGGTGGCTAAGGAAATAAGGTAAGGATGAGTAGAAGGAAAGAAGAAAAAAAGAAAAGGAAAGAGTAGGGAACATGTTGGCCAAAAGTGAGGAAGATGTTTTGGAAAGGATTTTGGTCAACATTTTTCCTTTAGGCAAAATGTAATACACGGTTTTGTAGGGGGGAAAGGGATGGTAGAATTTTCTTTAGGCAATTGGCAATTTTTGGTGCTTGAGAGGTTATTTTCTCCTTAGCTTTTTGGTGTCATTTTCTTTCTCCAATTTTTCCTCTTAGCCGTAACTCCAAAGCCAAAAAGAGAGCATTCTTTCTTTGTTTTGCCAAAACTTTCAAGCCATTCTTTGCTACTACTTATCGTTCTCTTAGCCTTAGTTTCAGAAGTTAATTGGTAAGGGGGTGATTAGGCCTAATATTGGTGGTAAGATGTTACTCTTTATTTCGATGTTTTACACCGCTCATGTGATTCTATTTTGTGGTGATGATATCAACTTCCTACTCTTGTGGAAGGGTCGAATATTGGATGAAGGCTAACCCCTTTGGTACATCACTTATTTACTTTAGGAACTTGTTGCAATAGCTAAAGTGCAAGGCTGAATTTTAGAACCTATTAGGGAAGGATCACGATTGTGGGGGCAACGAAGAGTGGTTCTTTAGGAAATTCGAATAAGGTGTGTAATCTTGTACCCTTCTGAATACATGTTTGAAATGGTGTGTAATCTCACACCTCTCTAAATATTTGCATGAAATGTTTTGTGATTCGGTCGAAAGATTGAAAAATCAGAAATCGGCATTTGTGATCACTCGGGCGTGCGTATGTTCGTAGTAGAAACCATATTTTGCAATGAAACAATTTTTGGTTAGCAACAGAGATGGGATTTTGAAAAATCATGAAAATTAGGATAAAGGGAATTAGAAAGTGAATAAGGTATAGAATTAAAGCTTATTGTGTCTATTTTTATATGAAAGAAATAGAGTAGGAAGATGTATTTTATATTCTATGATATTTTAAATTTAGTGAGACTGGTTCTGAATGACTTCGTGGTTCCCTCTTCTATCTTGGAAAAATAATTCAAAATTGTACAAAGTGAATTATGAGTTATAATTTATATGTATAGATTCCTTAGTGAGTCTATTTTCAATAGAAACAAGTGGGAGCAATATATGAAAACTGTACAATAAGATATTTGGATTTAAAGTAAGAGAGGTCAGAATCATTAGTCAGTGATACGGGGGAAACTTTAATGAATAAACTGTACTAAACGGCTAAGAAAAAAATTCTGGAAAAATTTTCGTAAGAAGATATATGAGTCTAGTTTCAAGGAAAACTTATGGATCTAAATGTTGAGATTCCTAATGCGAGTTATAGTAAGTTTAGTCAATATGACGCAGATGGATAGTTTCAAATTTTATGCCCCAAATTAGTAGTTAAGTCCGGGGTTGCAAAATTACCAAAATAATCTTGGAGGGTGAATTACGAAAATGCCCTTATGGGCCGAATTGCAAAAATGCTCCTATAGGCCGAATTATCGAAATGCCCTATGGGCCGATTTGTTAAAATGCTTTAGTGGGCCGAATTATTATATTGCTTTAATGGGCCGATTCATTAAAAGTACTCAATAGATTAATGATTGTTATTAATATGTGGATATTTTATGTTATTATGTATGTTGCATCTCTACATATTGCATGGGATGGGAAAATTGAATGAAGAGAAGTGTAGCCTGGTGGCATTGCCACAAAATTCTGATAATGGCTATGTGCCAACCTAAATATGGCTTTGTGCCATCGTGATTATAATACCGTATATGATACTCTGGTGCCTCAGCCACAAATATTATAATAAATGGCAATTTGCCTGCGATTTGGTGTGATTGGCGGGGTGGGTTGACTTGATCCCCACAGGTGTGATAAGCTATTACGGGGGTGTGTTGGATGGATGGGTTGGGTTGCATACATTGCACATATATATATTCTGTCAAGTAAATGGGTTTCGGCCTAAGATTATGCTACATGGGCTCCGGTCCAAGTTATTGCTAAATGGGTTCAGACCCAGTGGATGACGGTAAGGAGATTATGCATTGAGTTATTGTAACTCACCCTCCTTTCTTTCTTAATCCTTGTAGGTAAATCTCAGTGACGAGGACTTGGGCCCATGGATGACTCGGTGGAGGCCATACTTCGGAAATAAATGTTTCAAACTTTAGTAAATTAATTTTCTACTCTATTTCGATACTTTTATTATGTTGGGTTTAAACTTGTAATAAGGCCTCTGGGATAAACTTTAATTTGCTTTATATTTGGACGTATTTATTATTTTTCTTAAATTGTTTTAAAGCGAGGATTTTTTTAAAATCATTAATAATGGTTTTTCCAAAATAGATTAACAAATGGATTTTATAACTAACTTTTACAAATATTTTTAACTTGGAAATTTTTTCTTGAATTATCAACGATATTTTTAAAAGTAGCTGTTTTATAAGATCTCTAGTTCAACTTATCAATTTATCAATCAACCTTCGAGGTTAGTAGTACTTTATCAAATTTTCAAATTAAACCTGTTTTCTCGATTATAGTAAAACACCTATTTTAGTACGAATAAAAATGATTTAACATGTTTTTCTCATGTGACATGTCAGATCCGGTCAGAATGCATGGGCCGAGTTTGGGGTGTTACATATTTCTTATTAATAGATCATTTACTAAATGAACCTTTTGGTTAACATAAAAAGCTTATATACATTAAGGTAATTTTTATACATTATCATACATAATGGTTTAATTACTTCATAACGCCACCACATTTATAAAGACATAGCACATAGGTACTTTTAACTCATGGCATGCTAATTTTGCATTTTATGCGATTGAATCCTTATATCAAATTAAACATGCAAACGGATAAATTAAATCATGAAACTTATTGCAACCACAGAAAATAATATTAAAATATTTTTCTAACTCGGATCTGTGGTCCCGAAACCACTATTTTGACTAGGGTATAAACTGGACTGTTACAATTCTCCCCCTTAGGGATTTTCGTCCCCGAAAATCTTACCGTTAAACAGATTCGGATATTGTTGTCTCATAGTATCTTTGGGCTCCCACGTAGCCTCTTCCACTCCATTTTGATGCCACATTACTTTTACTAACGAAATTTTCTTATTTCGTAAGTCCTTAATCTCTCGAGCCAAGATACGGATCGGTTCTTCTTCGTAAGTCATATCAGATAGAATTTCTATCTCAGATGGAGAAATCACATGTGATGGGTCAAATCTATATTGACGAAGCATTGATACGTGAAATACGTTATAAATCCTTTCTAGTTCAGGTGGTAGCAACAATTGGTACGTAAGAGGTCCAATGCGCTCAATAATTTCGTACGGCCAGATGAACCTCGGACTCAATTTGCCTTTCTTGCCAAAACGAAGTATTTTCTTCCACGGATACACTTTCAAGAACACTTTATCTCCAATTTCAAACTCAATGTCTTTCCTTTTGAAATCTACATAAGATTTCTATCAATCAGACGCTGCTTTCAAACTATCACGGATCACTTTCACTTTCTGTTTAGTTTTCTTTGATCAAATCAACCCCATGTATCTTATTCTCACTGAGTTCAGTGCAATACAAAGGTGTTCTACATTTCCTACCATACAAGGCTTCATGCGGTGCCATTTTAATGCTCGACTGAAAACTATTATTGTAAGCAAACTCAATCAATGGCAAATATTGTTTCCACTACCGTTAAACTCAAGAATGCAACATCTCAACATATCCTCGAGTATTTGAATAATCCGCTCGGATTGGCCATCCGTCTGTGGGTGAAATGCTGTACAAAAATACAATTTAGTACCTAAAGCCTTTTGCAATTTCTTCCATAATCGTGAAGTAAACCTCAGATCTCTGTCAGGCGCAATAGATAGTGGCACTTCATGCAATCTCACAATATTAGAAATATAAAGCTCAGCTAATTTATCAAGTGAGTAATCAGATTATATCGGAATAAAATGAGCTTATTTCTTAAATTCTTCAACTATAACCCAAATTGCATCTTTCTTTCTTAGAGTCAAAGGTAACCTTGAAGCAAAATCCATTGTCACTTTATCCTATTTCCACTCGGGAATCATTATCGGTTGTAACAAACCAAATGGAACTTGATGTTCACCTTTAACTTGCTGACAAACTAACCATTTCGATACAAAATCTGAGATATCCCGCTTCATACCAGACCACCAATAAAGTCGTTTCAAATCATTGTACATTTTTGTACTTATCGGATGAACAAATAGGCGACTGTTATGTGCTTCTCTCAATATTGACTAAATCAACTCTAGATTCCTCGGAACACAAATTCAATCTCAAAATCTCAAACAATCATCTTCATCATCTCGAAATTCAAAATCAGAGTTCAAATCACACTGAGCTCGTTTCGTTAATATGTCATTATCAACTTTCTGAGCATTGCTGTAAGTACAACAGTTTCACTTTCAATTCAGCCAAAACTAAACCATCATCAGACAAGTTGAAATGAGCATTCATTACACGTAATGCAAATAGCAATTTTGACTCAATGCATCAGCAACAACATTTGCCTTACCTGGATGATAATCTATCACAAGTTCGTAGTCTTTTAACTGTTCTAATGATCTTCTCTATCGCAGATTCAGGTCTTTCTGAGTCATCAAATATTTCAGACTTTTATGATCCGAAAACACATGAATTTTTCACCAAAAAGATAGTAACGCCAAATCTTTAATGCAAATACAATTGTAGCTAGCTCAAGATCGTGTGTTGGATAATTCTTTTCATGTGATTTCAATTGTCTCGAGGCATAAGCTATAACTTTACCTTCTTGCATCAAAACACATCCCAGTCCATTCAACGAAGCATCACTATAAATCACAAATTCTTTACCCGATTCTAGTTGTACCAAAACTGGAGCTTTAGTTAAAAGGGCTTTCAACTGATCAAAGCTTTTCTGACATTTATCAGACCATTCAAATCTCACATCTTTCTGAAGTATTCTAGTCAATAGAGTAGCAATCATTGGAAAAATTTTTACGGATCGTCGATAATAACAAGCAAGTCCAAAAAAATTACGAACTTTAGACACATTTTTCGAAGGCTTCCATTCCAAAATGGTTGAAATCTTTCTTGGATCAACTCGTATGCCAGATGCTGATACAATATGTCCTAGAAAACCAACTTCACGAAACCAGAACTCACAATTAATGAACTTCACATACAATTTCTTATCTCACAGAGTTTGTAGCATAATTTTCAGATGTTCAGCATGCTCAATTTCATCACACGAATAAATCAATATGTCATCAATGAATACAACAACAAATCGATCTAAATACTGTCTGAAAATTCTATTCATTAAATCCATAAACACAGCAAGAGCATTTGTTAGTTTGAAAGGCATAACCAAAAACTCATAATGCTCGTACCTCATTCTGAAAGCAGTTTTCAAAATGTCTGAATCTTTTACTCGTAACTGATAATACCCCGCTCTCAAATCTATCTTTGAAAACATGGTAGCTCCTTTCAGCTGGTCAAACAAATCATCAATCTGGGAAGAGGATATTTGTTCTTTATAGTCACTTTGTTCAACTGACGGTAATCGATAAACATTCTCATCGTGCTATCTTTCTTTTTCACAAATAAAATAGGAGCACCCCAAGCTGAGAAACTCGGTCGTGCAAACCTTCTGTTAGTCAACTCTTGCAACTGAGACTTCAACTCTTTCAATTCTGTTGGTGCCATTCTATACGAAGCTATTGAAATAGGAGTTGTTCCCGGCATTAATCAATACCAAATTCAACTTTGAGTATCGGAGGTAATCCTAGCAGTTCTTCAGGAAACACGTCAGAAAATTCACAAACAACTGGCACTGATTCAACTTTCTTTTCAGTCACTCTCCAATCAATCACATAAGCAAAATAAGCTTCATAACCCTTTTTCACATAACTCTGAGCTTTCGTTACTGATATCACAGTCAGTAATCCATTTAAATCAGTAGGTTCAATCCGAACTATTTCATTATTCTAACATCTCAAATCAATAGTCTTTCTTTTGCAGTTCAAAACAGCATCATGCAATGTCAACCAATCCATTCCCAGAATTATATCAAACTCATCAAAAGGTAATAGTATCAGATCAGCCGGGAAATAAACATCTCAAAACATCAACGGACAATTCTTGCATACATTGTCAACCAGGTTATATTTACCTAAGGGGTTCGATACTTTAATTACAAATTCAGTAGACTTTAGAGGAAAAGTCTTACTGGATACTAAGTTCATGCATACATACGAATGAGTAGACCCTGGATCTATCAATGTAATCACAGAAGTATAATAAAGAGTAAATGTACCTGTAATAACATCTAGAGACGAAGCTTCCTCACGAGCTCGAATGGCGTCAGCTTTGGCAGGCGCTCTAGCTTTAGATCTCGCAACTGTATCTTTTGTAGCTCTTTGACTACCACTGACATTTCTTGTGTTTCGAGAAGGCCTACCTCTAGCTGGAACAATATCTAGCCTCAAATTTATTACAATCTTTTGTTCAACAAACTCGGGACAATCTTGAACGAAATGGTCTAATGATCCAAATTTGAAACATGCTCGGTCATTCAATCTACAATAACCCAGATGTCTTTTACCACAATGCTTACATTCAGGTCGCTCAGATCAGACATTTCCCACACTAGCCATCGAAGTAGCTGGAGTTTTGGAGTTCAACTGCGATCTAGCTTGATCTCTGTTCGAATGTCCCACATTAGTCTTTGAATGACTATATTCATCTCTGAATTTCTTTGAAGCAGACTGATATGGTTTATTCGAAAATCTCTTTCTTACATCTCTGGCTTCAGACTTAGCTTTTCTTTTGTCTTTCTCGAGTGCTTCAGCTTTACACGCTCGATCAACAAGCACAACAAACTCTTTTATTTCTAGAATTCCAACCAGTAAACGAATATCTTCATTTAAACCATCTTCAAACCTCTTACACATTATCGCTTCAGTTGAAACACATTCCTGGGCATATTGGCTTAATCTCACGAACTCTCGTTTATACTTGGTGACAGACATGCGACCCTGCTTCAATTCTAGAAACTCTTTCCATTTTTGATCTATAAATCTTTGGCTAATGTATTTATTTCGAAACTCAGACTGAAAGAAATCCCATGTAACACCCCAAACTCGATCAAAACGCTACGACCGAATCTGGTACGCTACAGGAAAGAGGATTTGTGAACTAATTAAAATCTCGAGTTTAAAACAAACTTCATTGTACCTTTAGAGAAAATTCAGAGAATTTGTTTAGCTTGAGCCGCTTTATAAAGCCAAGTTGATTCGTTGAAAATCAAATTCTAAGAAAATTCCATTTAAGCTATCAGTCAAAGCGATGTTGCGTTTTTTATGTGAAACTTTAATCAAGTTGATGTTTGATACCTATCTTTCATTAGCCATTCTTATTTTTTTAAAAAACCGTTTGATCAAAGTTGTAATCTTAGAAAACTCCCGGTTTGATAGCTCATTAAACATGCTATATCAATTTGAAAATGAAACCCAAATTAACGTTAAAGTGTTCTTATTACAATACCAAAATCCAAAACAAATAGTGAAGTAAAAAAGAGATATTGAAAATAAAATTACTCAGAGTCTTATGCATGGCCACCTCAAGTCCGTCTCGGCTCCAAATCTGTGATCTAATGATTACCTACAAAGTTTAGCAGAGGGGTGAATCACCGAGACTCAGTGTGCAAATCTCCGCATAATGCAAACTGGGCCTTAAGCCCACATCGTCCAGTAAGATAACCATGTATGCAATGCAGCCCAAACAAACTATGTTTCCATCCTTCACATCTTCTGAATCTACCCAAAATCTGTGGCACCCAGCCACTGTGGTACCAAACCACTGGTGGTTCCAAACCACTGGTGACATAGTCACAAATAATAATATGTGGGGCCAACCCACTTGTGGTACCAAACCACAGGTGACAATCCCTGATAAATATGTGTGGGGTCAATCCACTGTGGTACCAAACCACTAGGACGAGTCACTAAAATATCATATGTGGTACCAAACCACTGGTGGCTCCAAACCACTGAGACATAGTCATAAATAATAATATGTGGGGCCAACCCACTTGTGGTACCAAACCACTGGTGACAGTCTTAGAATTATGTTTCCCCTCTTTGCACTATACTCCCGAGACCATGCACATGTTAACATACAATATGAATATGATCATGCATCTAATGCATAACAGTCAAGCCATTTCACTCATACATACATTTGTTAATGACAGAACATAGTGGAACTTACCTGGTGTCTTCAATCTTACCCATGAGGGTATCTTGGTCATCAATACCGTTATTACGGCTCATACGTAAGGCATGTAGTTATCGCAAATTAACAGGAAAGGGTGTGAGAAATTACACACCTGTAAACATAGAGAACTAAACTCTTAATATTTTTGACACTCTCGGAGGAGAGAACAACCGCAATCTATCTATTTAGATTCAAATCTGGTCCACAACCCAGTAGAAAATCCCGAACGGCTGACACCGCACACCATTTGAACATAGGGGTAGGGACTGCGAGTCCAACCCCTCCCTTACTTGGCTGGCATTTGTATCCATGAGAAGATCTTGATCAGGAAACTAGGTTAAGGCATTGAAAATGAAAGAGAGATTAGGTGCCCAAAATCAAAGAAGTTTCTTACCTAGGTCGACAGAAACCGAAAGCTAACTGACTTGGCTTAAGGAACCGATTGAGCCCTTGAGCAATCACCAAGTTAGAACCGATTCTTAGAGATAGAAAAAAGGAGTGGCCTTTCGGCCAACCGAATCAATGAAGAATCCCTTACCACCCATTCGGCCAACAACTACTTACCGAAATCCTCTTGAAAATCGGCCACACAAAAAAGAGATTAGGAAAACATTCCCTTTACAATCGGCCAGTGCCCGAGGAGTGAGTCAGAATTTTGATTAACCAACCCAAAGAGGAAAAAAGAAAAATAATGAGATGACAAGAGAAGAGAGCTTCTTACCACCACAAGAGTATGCCGAAAGGAGAGTTTATGTTCGACTATTAACAAATATTGATGAAAGGGTGCCTACACTTACACAAAAAGGAGATTCACCCTCACACAATATGGATTAAAGAAGAGAGAAGAGAAGATAAAACAAAGAATAAGGTTCGGCTATAGCACTTACAGGTTTTGTTTTGAAGAAGAAACAATAAGAAGATGAACTAGGGAGATTCGACTATGAAGAACAAGAAGAAGAAAGATGAAGCTAGAAGGTGTTTCAAATGAGAAAAGAAGGAAATGAAGTGAGGGGTTGCGATTTCGGTAGGAGAAAGATGAATCAACCTTCAAAGAAAAGTGCAAAAGAAATGAAAGAAAATACTATTGAAAGGAATAAAAATGAAACAACTCAAACACGTATTTGGAAACAATTTCGGCACTACCCCCAAGATAACCGAACATGCACCACAAAGAAAGAAACCAAAAGTAGCCAATGAAGATTCGGCCCCCTACCTATCAAGCTAGACCGTGCACACCCACACACACCTTCCCAAATTTGGCCAACCTCTCTCCCTCTCTCCAAATCCCACAACTTCCTCCACCGTTCACTCTCCACTCCCCACTCAAACTTGTTGACTGATTCATACTCCTCCAATTCCTCTCCTCCTTTCAATTCAAATGTGTTGACTCATTCAACTCCCACACACCAAAGTCCTAGCCGAATCTACCTCTCCTCCATCCCAACGCCAAATTAAAATTTCCAAAATACATGCTACGTGACTCGAGCCTCTTCCCCCTGCTGCCATTCCCTTATGACGCCACTTCCATGCACACCAAGTGTTGCCTCCTTGCCACTTCACCACCCCTTCTCTTGTGTCAACAAACACAAGTGATAAACTTTAAGGCCTGCCTCAGCTAACTCTCCCTTAAAGTGCCTAGAAATGAAATTTCCACTAAGGCCCAAACTTAACCCCGAGCCTTCTCGGAGCCCCCAAACACACCAATTTAGCAGACAAAACATGCCAAACACACATAGACATAACAAATGCAAAGCCCCTAATTCCTAGATGTTACAGTTCTACCCCCTTAAAGAAATTTCGGCCTTGAAATTTACCTGGTCAAAAGAGATGAGGGTACTGCTATTGCATAACATCCTCTAGCTCCCATGTGGCCTCCTCTGAACCGTGGTTTCGCTACAAAACTTTCACCAATAGAACCAACTTTCTCCGCAACAGCTTAACATCTTAGTCTAAGATTTGAACTAGTTCCTCCTCAAAAGATAAATCAGATCTTACCTCGATCTCCTCCACTAGCACTATGTGAGATGGATCCGAGTGGTAGCGCCTTAACATTGAGACATGAAATACATCATGTATCTGCCCCAACTTAGGAGGTAACTCGAGTTGATAAGCCACTGGTCCCATACACTTCAACACCAATAAGGCCCGATGAACCTGGGGCTCAACTTGCCCTTCCGTCCAAACCTCAGAACTTTCTTCCAAGGCAAAACCTTCAGAAACACCTAATCACCCACTGTAAATTCTATATCCTTATGCTTCAGGTCAGCATAGTATTTCTGCCTGTCAGAAGCTTCCTTCAGCTGAGTCTGAATCAACTTAACTTTTTCCTCAGTCTCGAAAACCAATTTCAGACCCAACATCTGACACTCACCCAACTCTATCCAACACGTAGGAGTACGACACCTCCGTCTATACAATGCTTCATAGGGCGCCATCTGAATACTAGATTGGTAGCTGTTGTTGTATGCGAATTCTATCAATGGTAGAAACCCCTCCCAACTACCCCTGAAGTCGATGACACAGCCTCTCAACATATCTTCCAAGATCTGAATTACCGTTTCAGATTGACCATCAGTCTGTGGATGAAATGTTGTGCTAAAGTCTAGTCTCGTACCCAACGGCTGATGTAATGCTTTCCAAAATCGTGATGTAAACCTAGGTCCCTATCTGATATAATTGACACCGGCACCCCGTACAACCTCACAATCTCTGCTACATATAGCTTGGCTAACTTTTGTAGTGAATAATCAACCCGAACCAAAATGAAGTGAGCAGATTTCATTAATCGATCAACAATTACCCATACTGAGGCCTTCTTTGTAGGCGTAATGGGTAGCCCACTCACGAATCCATCGTTATTCTCTCCCACTTCCAAAGTGGAATCTTTATCGGCTGTAGCAGCCCTAAAGGTAACTGATGTCCCTCCTTTACGTACTGACACGTCAGACACCTATCCACAAACTTAGTAACCTCTTGCTTCAAACTTGGCAACCAAAACTGTTCATGCAGATCTCGATACATCTTACTCCCACCAGGATGCATAGCGTATGGGCTACTATACACTTCCTGCAGAATCTTCTGCCTCAACTTTACATCTCTTGGCATACAAGTCTTCCCACAAAAACACAAAACCCTATCCCTGCTCAGACTAAAATCTTCTGTCTCACCCTTTACCACTAACTGAAACTTAGAACTTAGTGCTTCATTTGACAACTACTTCTCTTTAATCTGACTGACCCAAGAAGGTTTCACTTGAAGTTCAACTAACAAGCTTCCATCATCATACAAGCTGAGATGAGCAAACATTGCCCTCAAGTCTGCTACCACCTTATGGCTCAACGCATCTGGCACTACGTTAGCTTTACCTTGGTGGTATTCGATTGAATAGTCATAATCTTTCAATAACTCCACCCACCTATGCTGCCTCAAATTCAACTCCTTCTGGGTAAGGAGATATTTCAAGCTCTTGTGATCCGTATAGATGATGGACTTCTCCCCATATAGGTAGTGTCTCCAAATCTTCAGAGTAAAAACTACTGCAGCTAACTCAAGATCATGCGTGGGATAGTTCACCTCGTGAGGTCTCAATTGCCGAGACGTATATGCTACCACTTTCCTCTCTTGCATCAGCACACATCCTAACCCTGTGCGCGATGCATCACAGTAGACGATAAACTCCTTTCCAGCCTCAGGCTAAATTAACACTGGTGCCTCAATCAAAATCCTCTTCAGCTTCTCAAAGCTTTCTTGCTGTTTATCTAACTAGACGAATGATACCCCTTTTCGTAATAACTTGGTTAACGGTGTAGCTATTAATGAGAACCCCTCAACAAACCTTCTATAATACCCAGCAAACCCAAGAAAACTCTGAACCTCCGCTATCGACTTAGGCGATTTCCAGTCCAACTCGACTTCAATTTTTTGGGGATCAACCCTAATCCCCTCAGCAGATACAATGCGCCCTATAAAGGTAACTTCTTTCAACCAAAATTCACACTTGCTGAATTTGGCATACAACTGCTTCTCCCTCAAAACCTGCATAACCACTCGAAGATGCAAATTGTGCTCCTCTTCTGTATTGGAATATACAACAAACCGATCGAGATAGGGTTAGAATACCCGATTCATCATATCCATGAATGCAGCTGGTGCATTCGTCAATGCGAACAGCATCACCAAGACCTCATAGTGATCGTAGCGAGTTCGAAACGCTGTCTTACGAATATCTGCTTCCTTGAATTTAAGCTGATGATATCTAGACCTCAAATCAATCTTCGAGAAGACCGAATCCCCCTTAAGTTGATCAAACAAATCGTCAATCATTGGTAGTGGGTATTTATTCTTAATCGTCAACATAGTCAACTGTCTGTAGTTAATGCACATACGCATGGACCCGTCCTTCTTCTTAATAAACAGCACTGATGCTCCCCATAGAGACACACTTGGTCGAATAAACCCCAATCGAGCGACTCACGGATCGAGCTTTGAGTTACGCGACTCCTCGGTGCCATCCTATAAGGCGATGGACACAAGTCGTACCGAGAGCGACTCAATTCCAAACTCCACTTTGTGACTGAGGCAACCACGAAGTTCCCAGAAATAAATCCATGAATTCCTTTCTTCGTTGAACCTCACTATGATCACTTCCTTGGCATCAATGCTTTGAAAAAAATTAAGAAAGCCTCGCATCCTTTCCTCACCATTCTTTCTGCCTTTAGAGCAGACACTACATTGGACAAGTAGTTTCTCCTTTCACCTATCACTAAAACTTCATTATCCTTAGAAGTCCTTAACACCATGCGTTTAGCAGCACAATCCAGATTTGCTCGGTATTTTACCAACCAATCCATACCTAAGATTAAATCAAACTCCCCGAATGGCAGTTCCATCAAATCATCGAAAAACCATCCCCTGCACTTCTAGATGCACACTCCTAAAGATTTGTTTACCACTACAAATTGTCCTAAAGGGCTAAGTATAGTCATCTCCCTAGAAGCAATCTCAGAGTCTATGTTTAGAGTTCTCGACATAGTACTAGCAACATAGGAATGCGTAGATCTAATATCAATCAGTGCAGTAAAGGGCAACCCAAAAATAAGGAACATACTGATTATGACGTCTGGTGCATCGTCTTTCTCTTGACGTCTAGCTGCATAAACCAACCCAGGCTGTCTTACAACTAAATTCCCAGCACCTCTGCCCAGTGCTCCACGCCCTCGGCCAAAACCATTTCTTCCTCTGGCCGGACCAAAACCTCTCTGTGGTTGCTAACCACCTCTCCTAGGCTGTACATAATTCTGGCCTACTGGCTGCGTTCTATTTGGCTCTTGCAGACAGTCCCTTATCCGATGTTCCATAGACCCACACCTAAAACATCCTCTATTACCTACCCAACACTCTCCCGAATGAGATTTTCGCATCGAGCACACTGCGGTGGCCAATTAACAGCAATGAGCTTCACAACACGACTCAGCCCATCTAACCTAGGCCTCTTTTGAAAACCCCCAGCAGCTCGATGACCCAAAACTCCTTTTATTCCTACCCTTGTCTCTGTCCTGATTCTGCTTTTCAGACCGCTTCACCTCCTCGGTTATCTTAGCCTTCTCCACTAAAATAGCAAATTCTCTTTCCCGCTGCGGAGCTATCAATACTCGCAACTCATCCCTCAAATCATCTTCAAATCGGACACAGCGCTCATGGTCGGTTGCAATAATACCCTGGGCATAACAGCTCAGACGTAAAAATTTTGCCTCATACTCGGCCACTGACTTACTTCCCTGAACCAAATTAAGGAATCCCTTCCGCTGAGCATCCACGTAGCTCAACCCAATATATTTCCCCTGGAATGCCGATTTAAAAAAATCCCAGGTAATGCGGTCAGTTGTTGTACCCTCTTTGACCATGAGCCACCATTGATATGCCTCATCTTAGAGAAGAGACACCACACCTTTCAGTTTCTCTTCTGCAGTGCAGTTAAGATCATCCATGATGCACTCAACCACCTCTAACCAGTACTCGGCTACGTTAGGAGCCACACCAGAAACGCCCCTAAACATTTTAGCCCCATTGGCTTGAAATCAGTTTCGACACAGATTTTTGAGCTACTGATCCCGTGCTTGCCCCAATAACTCTCTCCAAAACACGTAACATCGCTTGAGACACAGTATCATCTCTGCCAGTTTGATCCTGAAAATCAGCTTTCAGAACTGGCGGTGCTGGCACTTCACCTTCCGGCCCATGTTTTGATTCCGAAGGTTCAGACCCAACACCCCGGACTCTACCACGGCCTCGCATGCCACGACCATGTCCTCTAGCACTCATGACTATCGTTTCAATTTAATCTAAATAAAAATTTTATGAGTTAGTATTTTCTTCACTGTTTATTATCGAACAGTCTTATGAAAATAGTATTAAAGTAATTCTTCGCGAACGCATGTATTCCTACAAGTTTCAATCTCTAATGGGAAATTTCCTAGTACTAGCAATCATATCACAATACAATTACGTCATGCTGAGCAACCAATGTTTAGAAGACTTACCGTGCAGATTTGGTGCTGGAGACTTAAGGGTCATGCTTCCCGAAAACATGTATTTTATCTAAATCATTTTCTTAAGCCGTCTTTTGAAAATATTTTAAACCTTATACCCACAGCTGAGCTTTTAAACCAGGCTCTGATACCATAATTATAACACCCTAAACCCAATCAAAATGCTACGACCAAATTTGGTATGCTATAGGAAAGAGGATTTGGGAACTAATTAAAATCTCGAGTTGAAAATAAACTTTATTGTACCTTTAGAGAAAATCCAGAGAATTTGTTTAGCTTGAGCCACTTTATAAAGCCGAGTTGATTCGTTGAAAATCAAATTTTAAGAAAATTCTGTTTAAGCTATCAGTCGAAAGCGATGTTGCATTTTTTAAGTGAAACTTTAATCAAGTTGATGTATAGTATCAAGTGTTTACGACAAGTGTGCTTGCGACATTTGTGCAGCTCCCACCATCGGTTATAATGCTGTAGACTTTTCAATTGCCTTACCTTTGCCAGATTCAGCCAAAGGCTTGGTGGACCACACCGACACCACGGGTTCTTTCGCTTGACTTGCCGAAGGAGTCTTATTCTCACCTTGACTCCATTTGGACATGTTTGAAATGGAGTAACTCTGGGCAGAACATTTCTTCTTGAGTTGCTTCTCAACTTTGATCGCCATATGCACCATGTCAACGATCTCCACATAATGTTGCAACTCAACAACGTTGGCTATTTCACAGTTTAATCTGGCCAAAAATCAAGCCATAGTCCCCTCACGGTCCTCTTGGACATCCGCGCGAATCATAGCGACTTCCATTTCTTTGTAATAGTCTTCCACACTTTTGGATCCTTGGGAGAGGTTTTGGAGTTTTTGATACAACTCTCGGTGATAGTAGGATCGGATAAACCTTCATCGCATCATGGCCTTTATCTCAGCCTAAGTATTGGTAAGGCGCTCGCCATTTCATCTTCGACTTGTCATGAGTTGGTCCCAGCAAATCATGGTGTAATCGGAGAATTCGATAGCCACCAAGTTGACTTTCTTGGACTCGGAGTAGTTATGGCACTCGAACACAAGTTCAAACTTCTTTTCCCACTCGAGTTAAGCTTCAAGACTTGATCGGCCCTGAAACAGAGGGATGGATAACTTGATGCTTTTTAGGTCATCATCTAACCTTTCTTGATCTCGTTGGCCTCGATTGCGTTGGCCTATCCTCCGGTTGCTTAAATTTGAACCTTGTTCACTTTCGAGATCGCTTGGTTCAGACATGTCATCATCGTTTTGGACTCGTTGCCTCCTCGATGTCTTGGTGGACTTATGGGAGTCTATTCACGCTGGGCTCTTCCTTCCACATGATCAAGTTGATCTTGCATTGGTTCCAATCTTCGGTGCAATAAACGTTCAACCTTATGGAGTAAGGGTTATAAATTCAAGTATGGGACGTTCCAAACAGGTTGCCTTTCTTTTCGCTCCGCCATATTCCGTTCAGGACTTCGGGACATAAGAATATAAATCCTCACCACAACATTCTCACAAGTCACTTGAAAAGAAATAATTCCGCTCACTCTCGTGTTTCGCTCTTTTTTTTCTTTGGCTTTTTCTTCTCTCTAATAAGCTCACAATCTCTTGCCTTTTACCGCTCTGTCCCACTCTCGTAACTTCGTATTTTGTCTCTTTAGACCTATTTTCTTGCTTGGGGTTGGTTTTAAAAGGTTGCAAGGGATATATGTTTATTTGTAGGGTAGGCTGAAACAAAAAGAAAATTTGATTTAAGTGTGGCGTTAGGGTAGAAGAAATGATAGAAAGAAGAACAAAACTCGTTTGATCGGGAATAGAAGAAATGAGAACAAAATCAAGAACTTTCAACTTCACACTTTTTTATACTTGTATATAAATATTTTTTGAATTTTTGTATTTGTTTTTTTTCTTCAACTACAATATATGTTGATTACAAAGAAAATTAAAATTACAACTTGAATTTTTTTTCACTTCACGAACCTACTCCAGCTTGATTCGATCTACGGTGCTCCTTGTTTTCAAGCTCTAATACCAAATGATGTGACTTGGTCTGGGTTAATCAACGATTCATTTCACGTAGTTGCCCAATCGTCGATGAGGAGAGTTTTATCCATTATTGAAGACAATTTTGGCTATGTATGCGGAAGCGTAATGAGGGTTTACGAATAAAAGATAAGTTTTAAGTTTAGTTGGTTCGGTTAACAAAGAAATAGGATAGTTAAGTGAATTTTGAAAAATAAAAGATGGAGGATGGGATCGTGATCTTAACACCAACAACAATTCAACACTATAAAAGAGTGTCACCCCGATTCTTAGATGGTTAAGGTGATTGGTTGGTTGATAGTTTGATAGGAGAACGCCACACCAAAGAATGGTGATAAGTTCTAAAAAAACAAATTCGGGTTGATGCCACTAACACGCTAGATAAGTCACTCGAAACTCATACGATGTTTGAGAGGAAGATACCTCACAAAAATAGAGTTTCATTAACAATTTTGCAAAATTCCTTTTACAATTGAAATGAACAACTATTTATAGTATATATAGCTAGTTAGCTGAATTGTTAAAATACAAGCTTAATAGCTAAGCAAATTCAGCTAGAATAAGCTAGAAAATTTTGGAATTAAACCATTTAGCTGCTGTAGCTAAATTCGGGTGAATTGAGCTCAATAGATGACTTCTAGAAAGGGGCTGATCAGCTTGCATGAATTTGGAGCCTTCATGGATGCATTGCACTAGCTAGGTTCAGCCAATGAGCTTAAATTAGCTCATTCAATGTACAACCTTTGGCCGAAAAGTTACCAGCATTTAATTTGGATTTGAACAACCTAAAATGTGTGAACATGGAGCTTGAAGAGTCTTTAAAGTGTGAACAAAGCCAACCAATTGGACATAAAGTGTGAACACCAAATGTGAAAAGAATGAGCCTGCTTTGGGGAGCTAATCGGCCAAGCTTGGGGTTTTAATGTGATGGAGACTCTTGGCCAAATGGCCACCTTGGGGAGCCAAAAGGATCAGCCACCATTCATTGAAGGAGGCCTTACATGCATCATCCCATACATTGAACCTACCATGCATGCACCTTGTTTAATTACACTCAAAATTTGGCTACACCTATTAAACACATAGAACCAAATTAAATTAAACCAATTTCAGCTGAACATAATTAAAACAGAATTTAGACACATTAAATAAACACATAATTAAACTAGACAAATTAAATAAATACTAAACAAGTCACATTAATATTCGGCTATGACACATTAAAAACATGTAATAAGCTAAGGCGTATTTATGAGCTGTAATAATTAAAACTAAATTAATGAAATACTTAATTTATTCAAACATTAAAGTAAATAAGCTGGGAGCAATTAAAATTTAGCTCAACGAGCTAAAGTGAGCTCATGTGAGCTTAACCGAGCTAAAATCAGCTTGCAATAAGGTGCAAGGTTTGCTCAAAATAAGGACCCGAGCTTGTCCATCATATTCGGGTTGGAATTCACTCCAAGATTGACTTGTTAAAGCCGCGACAACCTCTTGCATTCGTTTAGCTCGAGCCCGAGTCATGGGGCCTTTAGGGAGCTCAAGAAGATTGAAATTGCATTCGCGGGACCCCAAGTGTGCTCACATTAGAGTCTGACTTGCATAGTAGATGGGATGAAAAACTTTGTTCCTTCACTGGCCCATGACAGTTCCTATCGCAAGTCACTTGCGTCATTCATCAATCCAAATGGCAAATCCCCGTCTGGTGTAACGATTATGGGTGCCGAAACTAACTGACTCTTCAAATCATTGAAAGCTCTTTAACACTCCTCATCAAATTTGAACGTCGTGTCCTTCTCTAATAATTTGGATAAGGGTTTAGCAATTTTGGAGAAGTCCTTGTTAAATCTTTGATAGAAACTGGAGTGGGCCAAAAAGTTCCTAACACCCTTTACAGATGTTGGAGGTGGGAGTTTCTCAATAACGCCTACCTTTACTCTTTCTACCCTGATTCCATGTCTCGTTATCCGATGCCCTAGAACAATACCTTCTCATACCTTAAAATGACACTTTTCCCAGTTGAGTACAAGGTTAGTTTCTCCGCATTGCCTTAGTAGCTTGGCTATATTGGCTAGGCAATCATCATATGTATCTCTAAATACTAAAAAAATCATCCATAAAGACTTCCAAGTATTTCTCAACCATGTCAGTAAAAATAGACATCATACATCTTTGAAATGTAGCAGGTGCATTACATAAACCAAATGGCATGTGTCTAAATGCAAATGTACCGTATGGGCAAGTGAATGTTGTCTTGTATTGATCTTCCAGTGTTACTATAATCTGGTTATACCTCGAGTATCCATCAAGAAAATAGTAATAGTCTTACCCAACGAGTCTATCTAGCATCTGGTCCAAGAACGGCAAAGGAAAATGATCAATACTTGAGTGGAAGATTCTTTTGATTATTTTGGCTATGAGGAGAAATGAAGGGTGTATTTCGGCTACCAGAAGAAAAAAAAAGATGATGAGAGGGATAAGATTTGGTTTGAAAAGAAATCAAGTAAAGAGAAGAGCAGAGAATGAGAAAAGAATGGTAGGAGATTCGGCCTTGAAAGTGAGTAGAAAAGAGGAAAACCAGAAAGAGAGAGAGATCAAGAGGAGAAAGAGAGTTCAAGAGATAATTTTGGTTCAAGAGGAGAAAAGCAAGATTAATGAAATGAAAAGAAGAAAAAAATAATGAAAGGTGCTCCCAAGATCTCACCGATTCGGCTCAACACAAAAGAGAAGAAAAGAAAACAAGCTATCTCAAAAATTCGGCACACTTAGCCCCTCCCAAAATTGAATGCTCCCACTCCCCTACACCACTCACAAATTCGGCTAACACTCCCTAGTCAACACTCTTCCACGATTTCCTCCTTAACTCCCTCTACACCTCTTATTCAAATGAGTTTGAAATATTCAAACTCCACAAATACCTCCCCACCACCTATTCAAAATGCTTGACCCATTCAACCCTCCACCTTTCAATTGCCATTGCCGAACCCAACTCTCCACTCCTCTTGACGCAAAAACAAACCCCCAAAATGCTACCCATGCTGCTCGAACCTCCTCTCCCCTGCAACTCCCTTTGACGCAAACTATCCTGCACTCAAGGTAGCGTCCTCTTGCCACTCCACCACTTCATTTCTTGTGTTAAAAAACACCACTTTACATCCTTTAAGGCTTAACTCCCCTAGCTCTCCGCTAAAGATTTCAAATAAAAAATTTCACTAAGGCCCTTACCCAACTCCAAGGTTTCCCGAAGCCCCTAAACACACTCAAACAACATCTAAAGCATACTAGAATGTAAATATAAATGAAATGCATAACCCCTAATTCCCAGATGTTACAGTTCTACCCCCTTAAAGAAATTTCAGCCTCGAAATTACCTGGTCAAAATAAGTAAGGGTATTGCTGTCTCATCGACTCCTCCGGCTCCCACAAAGCTTCTCCTGAACCATGGTTTCACCATAATACCTTAACCAGAGGAATTGACTTCTTTCGCAATACCTTCACATCTCGTTCCAAGATCTGAATTGGCTCCTCCTCATAGGACAAATCTGGCCTCAACTCAACTTCTTCAACCGGTACCACATGGGATGGGTCCGAATGATAACGTCTTAACATTGATACGTGGAACACGTCATGCATCTGCTTCAACTCTGAGGGCAACTCCAACTGGTATGCTGCTGGCCCCATTCGCTTCAAAACCCGATAAGGTCCTATAAACCTGGGACTTAGTTTACCCTTACGTCCAAATCTCATCACCTTCTTCCAAGGCGAAACTTTTAGGAATACTCGATCACCCACTGAAAACTCTATCTCTTTCCACTTAAGATCCGTATACGACTTCTGTCTGTCAGATGCCTCCTTCAACCGATCTCGAATTACCTTAACTTTCTCCTCTGATTCTGCCACTATCTCTGGACCTTCACCCAGTTCTGTCCAACAAACAGGAGTTCGACACTTCTTCCCATACAATGCTTCATATGGTGCCATCCGAATACTAGTTTGATAACTGTTGTTGTATGCGAACTCCACTAAGGGCAAGAATTCCTCCCAACTACCTCTGAAGTCGATAACACATCCTCTCAACATATCTTCTAATACCTGAATCACCCTTTCAGACTGGCCATCCGTCTGCTAGATGAAATGTCGTACTAAAGTCCAACCTAGTGCCCAATGCATGATGCAACGCCCTCCAAAACCGTGACGTAAATCTAGGATCCCTATCTAATATGATCGATACTGGCACCCCGTGCAATCTCATAATTTTCGTCACATATAGCTTCGCCAACCTTTGCAGAGAGTAGTCAACACAATGGTATGAAGTGAGCAGATTTTGTCAACTGATCCATAATCACCCATACCGAGTCTTCCTTAGTAGGCATAAGAGGAAGCCCACTAACGAAATCCATCGTAATTCTCTCCCACTTCCACTGCGGAATCTTTACTGGTTGTAGCAGTCCCGAAGGCACTTAATGTTTAGCTTTGACTTGCTGACACGTCAAGCACTTCCCCACAAATTCTGTAACTTCCCACTTCAAACCAGGCCACCAAAACTGATCTCGAAGATCCCTATACAACTTACTCCCTCCAGGATGCATAGCATAAGGGCTACTATACGACTCCCGATGAATTTTCTGCCTCAACTCCACGTCTTCCGGCATACAAACCCTTCCGCGAAAACACAATACTCCGTCGTTATTCACACCGTAGTCCTCTAATCCCCCGTCCTGTACTTGCAGAAGTCAAGCACTCAGAACCTTATCCACCAACTGTTTCTCTTTTACCTAACTTAATGATGTCGGCTTCACCTGCAGCTCTGCTAACAAACTCCCGTCGTCGTAAAGACTAAAATGCGTGAACATCGCTCTTAAATCCGATACTACCTTCTGACTTAGGGCATCTGCCACCACATTCGCCTTCCCCGGATGATATTCAATCGAGCAGTCGTAATCTTTTAACAGCTCCACCCACCTTCGCTGTCTCAAGTTCAGCTCTTTCTGAGTTAGCAGATACTTCAAACTCTTATGGTCCGTGTAGATCACTGATTTCTCTCTATACAGATAATGCCTCCATACCTTCAAAACGAAAACCACCGCAGCCAACTCCAGGTCATGCGTCGGATAGTTAACCTTATGAGGCCTTAACTACCGAGACGCATAGGCAACCACCTTCCCGTCTTGCATTAGTATATAGCCTAACCCCGTATGAGAAGCATCACAATACACCACAAAATCTTTCCCCGCCTCAGGCTGAATTAAAATAGGAGCCTCTGTCAAAACCCTTTTTGGCTTCTCAAAGCTCTCCTGCTACTTATCCGTCCACACAAAAGGTACTTCCTTCCTTAGCAATTTGGTCAAAGGTGTCGCTATCGAAGAAAACCCTTCAACAAACCTTCTACAGTAACCTGTTAACCCCAAGAAACTGCGAATCTCCACCACTGACTTAGGTGGTTTCCAGTCCAATACTGCCTCAATCTTCTGAGGATCCACTCTTATCCCTTCTGCAGATACCACATGACCCAGGAAAGCAACTTCTCTTAATCGAAATTTGCACTTGCTAAATTTGGCATACAACTTCTTTTCCCTTAAAATCTACAGAACCACCCGTAGATGCGCGTCATGCTCCTCTTTAGACTTGGAAAATACCAGAATGTCGTCTATGAACACCACGATGAACTGGTCCAAATAGGGTTGAAAAACCCGATTCATCATATCCATGAACGCAGCCGGTGCATTTGTCAACCCGAACGGCATTACCCACAATTCATAGTGCCCGTATCAAGTTCGAAATACCTTCTTATGGATATCAGCTTCCTTTACCTTAAGTTGGTGATATCCCAACCTCAAATCTATCTTCAAAAAGACCGCAGCCCCTTTGAGCTGGTCAAACAAGTCGTCTATCCTCGGCAGCGGGTATTTGTTCTTGATCGTTGGCTTATTCAACTGGCGGTAATTTATGCACATCCGCATAGATCCGTCCTTCTTCTTTACGAACAACACTGGTGCTCCCCATGGAGACACACTAGGTCAAATAAAACCGCGACCTAACAACTCCTGGATTTGGGCTTTAAGTTCAACCAACTCCTTCGGTGCCATCCTGTAAGGAGCGATGGACACCGGCGCTGTACCTGGCAGAAGGTCAATTCAAACTCCTCCTCCCGATTCGGAGGCAACCTTGGAAGTTCTTCTGGAAACACATCCACAAATTCCTTTACTGTTCTAACCTCTCCCACAGTGGCTTCTTTAGCATCCAACGCACTAACAAACATTAAGAAAGCCGGGCACCCCTTCTTTACCATCCCTCCGCCTTAAGAGTAGATACTATATTAGCCAAGTAGTCCCTCCTCTCACCTATCACCAAAACCTTATCATCTTCGGAAGTTTTCAACGACATGCGCTTAGTAGCACAGTCCAAATTTACATGATATCTTGCCAACCAATCCATGCCTAGGATCAAGTCAAATTCTACGAATGGCAGCTCCATCAAGTCAGCTGGAAATACTGACCCCTGGACCTCTAAAGGTAAATCTCTAAAGAGTTTATCCACCACTACTGACTGCCCTAAAGGACTAAGTATAGACATCTTCCTAGAGGCAATTTCAGGTTTCACATTCAAGGTTCCAGACACCATACTAGCAATATAAGAGTGCGTCGACCCAACATCAATCAATGCAGTAAAGGGTAACCCAAAGATGAGGAACGTACCTATGATAATGTCTGGTGCATCCCCCTCCTCTCGACGTTTGGCTGCGTAAACCAACCCAGGCTGTCTTGCATCTGAGCCCCCAGTACCTCTACCCGGTGCTCCACGACCCCGACTAGTACCATTTCCACCTCGATTCGGCCCACGTCCTCTCTGCATCTGCTGACCACCCCTACTGGGCTACACGTATCCCTAACCTACTGACCAGGTCCTAGCCATGTCCTGAGGACAGTTCTTAATCAGATGGTCCCTTAACCCACACCTGTAGCACTCCTTATTCCTTCCCCAGCACTCTCCCATATGAGACCTCCCACACTGAGCACACTGACGGGACTGATTTTGAAACACCCCAAGCCCGACCCACAAGCCCTGACCGGATCTGGCATGCTTCTAGGAAAAACCATTCGAATCTTATTTGAATCTTTGCTAAAATTTTTCGTGTTTTTGAAAATAGTTGATTTAGGTTCAAGTTGAAAACATAGAAATTTTTCAAAAATTTTGTTTAAGAAAAGTTCGTGGTTATATTTCAAATCCATGAGTTACTGGTATAAGTCGAGTCTTTAAAGTTTGTTCATTAAATTGAAAATCATTTGTATTTTAGATGTCAAAACATTTTTCATTTATTATTAAGAAAATTTGCTTACTTTAATTTGATAAGTATCGTGCCATAATAAAATAATTTAAGTGCATGCTTGAACAGTTCATACTATAGCCTTATTACATCAAAAATAAACCCAAAATAAAATTTAAAGTACTTAAATGAAATAAAAAATCCAACTAATAAAATTCGTGCTGAGCATAGTCACCACTAAGCTCCTGCCGACCCGGTCCATTACTGAGTGTCACCTAAAAAATATTCCCACAACGAGGTGAGTCAAACAGACTCAATGTGTACAACCAACACTAAGTCTTAATCAATTTAGGCATATCAAATCATACATATTCATATAGCATTTAAATAAAATGATGCAATCCCGAACCCAAACCTAGATGCCATCTGCTACACATCACCCGTACCAGCCATCACACCGTGGGGACTACTAAGTCAACCCTCCATCCGCTACACACCATCGAAGGTGGTCGCTGCAGTCGACGTGATCATCGCCCTTATAAAATTCATGGCATAGCCACCAGATAATTATTTCGTGACATAAGTCACCACATTCAAATTCCGTGACATAAGTCACCACATTCAAATTATGTGACAAAAGTCACCACATTCAGATATTGGGGTATAAAACCACCAATTCACTTCCCCTTTACATATCACCCATATGCCCCATCTCATACAAAACATGCAAATATTATGCCTTATGCTTTATTCACATTCTTATAGTTGCACTTATGTGCCATAACAGATATTTATCACAATATACTCATAGTAGGAGTAGGAAAACATACCTGAGTACTTCGTACCATTACATGGTACCTTAGCCATAATCTTACACTTTTATATTAACACATATAGTAAATTAAAGAAGTAAATCTATCAAGATTTAGTGCAGGGTAGACACCTGATTCACTTAGTGAGTTCACTGAAATCCCGAAAATCTGGATCTAAGCTTTAAATCCCTTAGTTCCTTGTCGCCAATTGGATTAAAAATCAAATCCTAAAACTTTGCTATGTTCCTTCTGTCGATTAGCCCCTTGCTAACTAAATCCCGAAATCAGTCCTTGCTCCAAGTGATGTCAAAATCACTCGAAAGAATCAAATCTCGAAAGAGTCCTTACTGCTCCTTAGCGTTGGCTACATATAAAAACACACATATTATAGCTTTAAAGATCATTCGGCCACCCCTAGAAATCAAATCCTAGACACTTGATTTCGACTCTTCAAATAAAAGAAAGTGAAATCGACTACCAAATAATAATTTCCTTACCACCAACCCACGTTGAAGAGACCAAGAGTAGAGAGTAGTCGATAAAAGGGAAAAGTGCTAGGCTTCCGGCTTTGAGGCTTGCGACAAGAAAAAGAGAATAATACTACTTGAAGATTCGGCTATGGCTTATCAAATAAGATCGACAATGGTGAATAATGATGGAGAGGATTCACTAAGCCTTTAAAAGGGTGACAGGACATTCAGCTATGACTCTTAATGACAAGGGCATTCGGCTTTGAAGAAATAAAAATAGATTCGGGGTTGAAAGAAAATAAAGAAGAAGAGGAGAGGGTAGAAGAATTTGGCCAAAAGATAGATGTTTGCACTAAATGAAATTTCGTACTACTCGCCCCCTTCATGACCGAATATACCATCACAAAGAACCCCACATCCGGCCACTACTATGTCTCTTATCATATCCCATTTTTCCCTCCTCATTTATCTCTTATCTACCCATTTAAACTAAATAAAATAAAGCCACAATTATCTTCTAATCTTAGCCTAAATTTAAAAAGAAAAACAAGCCTAATCCTTATCCCTTAAAGTCCATATGTCATCCAACCTCTTCTCTTCCTTGTAGCAAAATAAAAACTTTTATTTTGCCTCCCTTGTGACTCGAACCCTGGCCCATTTGCACCTGCTTGTGGCGTCACTTACAGAGGCTTTAAGTGGCACCTCCAAGCCACTTAACCAAGCCTATTTGTGTGTCATAACTCCCCTCCATTTTCTCTTAAGGCCACCCTGCTTAGCTTCCTCTTTTAGATTTAAAACCTAATAATTCCTAAGACATTTTCCTATTTTCTAAAGTTCACAAAATTCATACAACACATTCCTAACACATAAAGGCATGCTATTTCGTATAATTAAGCAAAAATGCATGAGCCATAATCTGGGATATTACAGTTCTACCCCTTAAAATAATTTTGACCTCAAAATTACCTGGCTAAAATAGGTGAGGGTATTGCTGTCGCATTGCTTCTTCCGGCTCCCACGAAGCTTCCTCCGCTCCATGATTCCGCCATAACACTTTGACTAAAGGAACTGATTTCCTTCGTATCACTTTCACATCTCATTCCAAAATCTGAATTGGCTCTTCCTCATAAGACAGATCTGGTCTCAGCTCTACCTCTTCAACTGGAACTACATGAGATGGATCCGATCAGTATCGACATAGCATGGAAACATGGAATACGTCGTGCATCTGCTTCAATTTCGGAGGCAACTCCAACTGGTATGCCACTGGTCCAACTTGCTTTAATACTCGATAAGGTCCTATAAACCTTGGACTTAACTTCCCTTTGCGACCAAATCTCATCACCTTCTTCCAAGGCGAAACTTTAAGAAACACTTGATCTCCCATATCGAATTCGATCTCCTTCCGTTTGAGATCTGCATATGACTTTTGCCTATCAGATGCCTCCTTCAACCGTGCCCAAATTATCTTAACCTTCTCCTCGGATTCTTTAACATCCCAAACCCGGCCCATTCACTACGACCGAATTTGAAATGCCACTGCGGAAAACGTTTGAAAAAAATATTTTGACTTAAAGTAAAACATAAAATTTTGTATGCCTTTAATAAAATATTGGGTATATTCAAAATTAAATTAAGTTATTAAATTTAAAACTTTAAAATAATTTATCAAAGTATAAATTTACTCTTTAAAAGAAACATTCCCAAATATTAACAATCATCAATCCACCTTAAAACATAATAATAAAAATTAAACACTTATAGTGGCCTTATTATAATAATTAAATATTCCAAGTACTGAATTATAAAATAACTTAAAACAAGTAAAACTTCTTCTGCATGGGCCACCTCGTATCCACTCCAACCCGGTCCAAGCTTTATGCATCACCTACGATGTTGGTAAAAATTTGGGTGAGTCATCATGACTCGATGCATAGTTATTTCACATGTCTCCACACATATGGGCTTGGCCCATATCCACACTGATCCACATAATCAGTCATGCAAAAATGCATCCCAACCCAACCTAAGTCCCTCCGTTACACCTACCTTAGCAGACCTGCTGCTCAAGGCCGTGGCTAATCCATCGATCACCTAAGTGATCCCACATATCAATCAGTATACGGTGATGCACGCAGCTATCAACCGCCAAGATGTGGCACCTAGCCAACACCTCCCTTGATGAAGCACATAGCTAACATCAAGCACCAATGTAGCACAAGGCTAACATTAGACCACGTACATAATGTACACCCTTTCCTTCGATAGTCACATCCCAAGCCCCATATATCATGCCACAATATCATTAAAATAAGCATACATCACATGCCATCTCAATTTCATACACATACCATAGGCAAATTAATGTCATAAAGCACTGACCTGATAAATCGATTACCCATTATGGGTATCCACCATCCTAGCCCTTATTTCGGCTATCATTCATATTATACACATATTCATAATAATATATTTAAACATTCATTTAAGCATTCAAGAGATAGTGCGATAACTACGCACTTGTTGGCACAATCGATCAAATCTCGAAACTCTACGTCTAAACGATTTGCACCCAACCTTGTCGAATCCTCCTACACAACCTTTTGTCAAAATCGACTAACACTAAAACCAAATATGGCCTATAGTCGAAAGTCACTACTGCCTTACCTTACAGATCTAAATCCCGAAAACCACCACTTGCCTTAAAAGTTGTCGAAATCGCTATATGCCACATGTTAGATTCGGCTATACACAATAAATCCATATAAAATGGCCCTTGGCCGAATAGCACATACCACTTACATTGATCACTGCAAATCCCGTAAACCTCTTCACTCTAGCTGCACAACCACGAGACTAAAGCTTAATGAACATTCGGCCATCCATACAGATCAAGGCCTAATCCCTTATTTCGGCACACCAAAGGAAGAGAAGGAAAAATTGATTGATAATAAAAGAACACTTACCACTACACATGTTGCTTTGAAGAGAAAGAATCACACTACCACTTTCGGCTTTTTAAGACTTGCGACAAGAAATACTAATAAGGCTATCTTTAGTTTCGGCTATGGCTTTTCAGAAGTGAGTTGAAATATTCGGCTAACACCAAAATAAAGAAGGAGCTTGGGAAAGGGATATAGGTTCGGCCAAAATAGAGAAAGAAGAAAAGAAGAGTTTGAAGAACTTTGGCAATGGTGACAAGGGGAGAATTCGGCTTCAAAAGAAAAGGGAGGAAAAAGAGAATTCTCTTGACTTAGATTTCGGCAATAGAGATTAAAAGATGAACAAATAATTTTGGCACTTAATCCCCCCAGTACATAGCCGAAAATACCCACCTACAAAGTCCCTTGGCCGGCTACCATGTGCTCACTTATCAAATCCCAAATTAATCTCCCATTATCACTTCATTTAAAATTAATAAAAGTAAGCCACCATTATCTCTTCTATATTTATCTCACACACTTAAAATAAATAAAATAAATCCCTCACTTTATCCCTTATCTTCTCTTATCTTACCCATTAAAATAATAAAAGAAAAATAAAATATAATCACCTCTATCCTAGCCACAATTAAAAAAATAAAACAAGCCTTATCTCATCCTTCCCAAGGTCTATGTGCCATCCAGCACTTCCCTTCCCTGCTGACGCCAAAAGCCAAAAATAAAAACCACCCTCCTTGTGGCCAGCAAGGTTCGAACCTCTTCCCTCCTGAAGCCCCTTTGACGCAAACGCCCCAAGCCACCTTGCTGCTGGTTCCTTTGTGTCATCAACTCCCATAATTTCTTTTAAACCCTCCTCATTGACTTCCTTCTTAGCATAAAGAGCAAAATTAAAACACACTTATCTTTGCCATCACGACTCGAACCTAGGCCCTTCTCCCCTGCTCATGGTGTCATTCACCAAGGCCCTAAGTGGCGCCTTACAGCCACCTTACCAAACCCTCTTTTATGTCCAAAAGTGCCCATAATTTTTCTTAAGGCCTCCGTATCCCAATTCCCTTTTTAACACCAAAAATAAAAGCTTCCAAGTGCCATTTCTGCAGCTCGAACCTCCTCCCCTTGGCACTCCATGTGACGCAACCTTCCATGCCCCCTAGGGTAGCGTCCCAAGCAACTTTACCACATGACTTCCTTGTGTCATAAATCCCACGCAAATATTTCTTAAGGCCTCTTTGCCTAGTTTCCTCTTTTCACTTAAAATTCTAATATTTTCCAAGCATTTCCCCTTCACCTAAAGTTCACAAAAACTCCTAAAACACATTCAAACATACACTAAGCTCACCAACACTTGAATTATGCCACAAATGCATAACCCCTAATCTGGGATATTACAGTTCTACCCTCCTTAAAAATAATTTCGTCCTCGAAATTCTTAGCTAATTGCACTCCTACTCACCACACTATGCTTACGCTGTGTACTCTAATCATATAAAAATATCACACTTCCTATGCACAATCTCTAAGTTCACATGCAAGGCTTCGAACACTTTCACTAGCGATACGAGAAAACTATACAACAATTAAAGTAATTAAGGGTATTCCAAAAATAAGGAACGTACCCGCTGTCACATCTGGCACATCACTCTCCTCGCGACGGCCGACTGCATAAACTAGCCTTGGCTGCCTCACGTCTGCACCTTCAGCATCTCTGCTTGGTGCTCCATGACCTCGGCCTGAACCATTTCCTCCATGGTTCGGACCACGTCCCCTCGTCGCTTGTTGACCATTCCTACCCGGCTGCTCATAACCCTGACCTGCTGTCCGAGCCCTATTCGGATCCTAAGGACAATCTTTAATCAGATGAGACTTAGACTTACATCTAAAACATTCCCGTTCCCGGTTCCAGCACTCGCCAACATGATACCTTCCACACCGAGCACACGGACGGTCCGGATTTCCAGTAGTTAGCTTAATAACACGAGTAAAATTCTTATTCCTCGGTCTTTTCTAAAAACTCTCAGTCGATTCTGATGGCCCAGAACTCCTCTTATCCCGATTCCTCTCCTTATCTCTATTTTGCCTTACAGAGTCCTTAATTCCTTGGCTACCTTAGCCTTTTCCTGTCTGATAAACTCCCATTCCTGTTTGTGGAGCTATTAACAACCTCAGGTCATCCCTTAGTCCATCCTCAAATCAGACACATCGTTCATGCTCCGTAGCCACTACTCCTCGAGCATATCGGCTTAACCTTAGGAATTTAGCCTCGTACTCCGCTACGGACTTGTTCTCTTGAGCCAGCCCCAGAAAAGCCTTCCTTTGCGCATCAATGTAATGGGTACCAATATACTTCTTCTGGTACGCCGCCTTAACATAATCCCAAGTAAGATCCTCAACTGTGGCACCATCCTGAACTGTGAGCCACCACTGATATGCTTCATCGCGTAGCAGTGCCACCATTCCTTTAACCTTCTCTGTAGCCGATGGATCCAACTCATCCATAATTCACTCGGTTGCCTCCAACCAATATTCAGTAGTACTGGGTGCCACACCAGATACTCCACGAAACACTTTAGCTCTATTGGCTCGAGTCGCCAGTGCTGGACTTCCTAACTCTCATATTTCCACCTGCTCCAGCCACCATCTCAAGAACTCACAGCACCGCCTGCGATACAACATCATCCCCCGTCTGATCTTGCTGCTCAACACCAAAAGCTGGTAGTGGTGGTACCTCATTCTCAGATCATTAACCCGATCTAAAGGGTTCTGACACAGTCCTTCAGCCTCTACCACGGCCTCGAACAGTACGACCACGTCCCCTAGAGCTCATTTCTACGTTCGCGCTTTAATCTGAATAAGAAATTTTATGCCTTAGTATTTTGTTCCACTGATTATCCGCGAGCAAATTTTATGAAAGAAGTTATCAGAAGTAGTTCTTTCAATCAGAATTTTAGTTCAAGTTCACTATTCTAATTCAGAGAATCACATTCACATTCACATTCATCCACAACATTCACTTCACTACTTTGGGCATTTCGATCATTCCTACCCTGGGCTAATTTCGTCATTTTTCTATAGGGGTATTTCGATAATAAATCAGGGTCAATTTGAAAATCACAAAAGTCATTTCAAAATTTTTCAAACTCATGGGTATTTTGAAAGAAAGATTTTCCAAATTAAGGTATTGTAGAAATTTTAGAAATCGGGGTTATTTTGGTAATTTCGTAAACCAGGGGTAATTTGGTAGATTTTCCCCAATTAGGGTATTTTAAATTTTCGCAAAATAGGGTTTTTGGATACTTTTGCAAAGTAAGAAAATTTTATTGAAATCGAGGGTAATATGGTAATTTTAGAAACCATAGGCATTTTAGTAATTTTACCACTAGGGGTATTTTAGTAAATTTGTAAATCTAAAATATTTCAGAAAAATTTATAAAAGTAGTCTTTACAAATCAAGAGGGTAATTTTAAGAGTTTTAAAACTAGAGTTTTATAAAATTACGACTAGTTCCTTCAGTGTTTTAATTCTTGGGTTTAGCTTTGTGAATAAGTCCTCTTGGTTAGGGTGAGCCGTAACTCACGCACTGTGTAGGATTCAGTGAAGAGGAGGTGAGTCACGAGGACTGCTTAAGTACTAGGCTCTTCCGGATCCAATCCTAGACATGCGTACAATGGTTGCCACACCCTAACTCGGCGACTTACTTCGTAGGTTTGTTTGGTTGTTCTTAAGTTTTATTCATGTGTTTGAGTGCACTAGCCCTAGGGTTCAATAGCCCTAATCTTCTAATCTACGAGCCCAAATATGCCCATAACAATTCAAATACACATCACTTCAACAATTAGAAATAATTACCTGGTGGACTTTGGGTCGGAGATACAGGTGCCATGCCAGAATAACCTGAAAAATTATCCACAAAAGTCCATATTTTTGAAAAGCCCATTTTGAAAAAAAAATGTTTTTGGGCCCAAATCCCTCAAAGCTGAGTTTTGAACCTGGCTCTGATACCAAACTGTAACACCCCAAACCCGGCCCATTCACTACGACCGAATTTGAAATGCCATTGCAAAAAACGTTTGAAAAAAATATTTTGACATAAAGTAAAACATAAAATTTTGTATGCCTTTAATAAAATATTGGGTATGTAAAATTCCAAAATTAAATTAAGTTATTAAATTTAAAACTTTAAAATAATTTATCAAAGTATAAATTTACTCTTTAAAAGAAACATTCAGAATATTAACTTAATCATCAATCCACCTTAAAACATAATAATAATAATTAAACACTTATAGTGGCCTTATTACAATAATTAAATATTCCAAGTACTGAATTATAAAATAACTTAAAAAAAGTAAAACTTCTTCTGCATGGGCCACCTCGTATCCACTCCAACCCAGTCCAAGCTTTATGCATCACCTGCGATGTTGGTAAAAATTTGGGTGAGTCATACAGATTCAGTGCATAGTTATTTCACATGTCTCCACACATATGGGCTTGGCCCATATCCACACAGTCCACATAATCAGTCATGCAAAAATGCATCCCAACCCAACCTAAGTCCCTCTGTTACACCTACCTTAGCAGACCTGTTGCTTAAGGCCGTGGCTAATCCACCGATCACCTAAGTGATCCCACATATCTTACCTTGGCAGACCTACTGCACAAGGCCGTGACTGAGCCACCGATCACATAAGTGATCCCACATATCAATCAGTCCACGGTGATGCACGCAGCTATCAACCGTCGAGTTGTGGCACCTAGCCAACACCTCCCTTGATGAAGCACATAGCTAACATCAAGCACCAATGTAGCACAAGGCTAACATTAGACCACGTACATAATGTACACCCTTTCCTTTGATAGTCACATCCCAAGCCCCATGTATCATGCCACAATATCATTAAAATAAGCATACATCACATGCCATCTCAATTTCATACACATACCATAGGCAAATTAATGTCATAAAGCACTGACCTGATAAACCGATTACCCATTATGGGTATCCACCATCCTAGCCCATATTTTGGCTATCATTCACAGTATACACATATTCATAATAATACATTTAAACATTCATTTAAGCATTCAAGAGACAGTGTGATAACTACGCACTTGTTTGGCACAATCGATCAAATCTCGAAACTTTATGTCTAAACGATTTGCACCCAACCTTGTCGAATCCTCCTAAACAACCTTTTGTCAAAATCGACTAACACTAAAACCAAATATGGCCGATAGCTGAAAGTCACTACAGCCTTACCTTATGGATCTAAATCCCGAAAACCACCACTTGCCTTAAAAGTTGTTGACATCCCTATATGCCACATGTTAGATTCGGCTATACACAATAAATCCATATAAAATGGCCCTTGGCCGAATAGCACATACCACTTACCTTGATCACTGCAAATCCCGTAAACCTCCTTCACACTAGCTGCACAACCACGGGACTAAAGCTGAGTGAACATTAGGCCATCCACACAGATCAAGGCCTAATCCCTTGTTTCGGCACACCAAAGGAAGAGAAGGAAAAATTGATTGATAATGAAAGAACACTTACCACTACACACGTTGCTTTGAAGAGAAAGAATCACACTACCGCTTTTGGCTTTTTAAGACTTGCGACAAGAAATACTAATAAGGCTATCTTTTGTTTCGGCTATGGCTTTTCAGAAGTGAGTTGAAATATTCAGCTAACACCAAAATAAAGAAGGAGCTTGGGAAAGGGATATAGGTTCGGCCAAAATAGAGAAAGAAGAAAAGAAGAGTTTGAAGAACTTTGGCAATGGTGACAAGGGAGAATTGACTTCAAAAGAAAAGGAGGAAAAGAGAATTCTCTTGACTTAGATTTGACAATAGAGATTAAAAGATGAACAAATAATTTTGGCACTTAACCCCCAAATTACATAGTCGAAAATACCCACCTACAAAGTCCCTTGGCAGCCACCATGTGCTCACTTATCAAATCCCAAATTAATCTCCCATTATCACTTCATTTAAAATTAATAAAAGTAAGCCACCATTATCTCTTCTATATTTATCTCACACACTCAAAATAAATAAAATAAATCCCTCACTTTATCCCTTATCTTCTCTTATCTTACCCATTAAAATAATAAAAGAAAAATAAAATATAATCACCACTATCCTAGCCACAATTAAAAAAATAAAACAAGCATTATCTCATCCTTCCCAAGGTCTATGTGCCGTCCAACACTTCCCTTCCCTGCTGACGCCAAAAGCCAAAAATAAAAACCACCCTCCTTGAGGCCAACAAGGTTCGAACCTTTTCCCTCCTGAAGCCCCTTTGATGCAAACGCCCCAAGCCACCTTGTTGCTGGTTCCTTTATGTCATCAACTCCCCATAATTTCTTTTAAAGCCTCCTTAGCCCAGCTTCCCTTCTTGACGTAAAGAGCAAAATTAAAAACACACTTATGCTGCCATCACGACTCGAACCCAGGCCCTTCTCCCCTGCTCATGGCGTCATTCACCAAGGCCCTAAGTGGCGCCTTGCAGCCACCTTACCAAGCCCTCTTTTATGTCTAAAAGCGCCCATAATTTTTCTTAAGGCCTCTGTAGCCCAATTCTCCTTTTTAAAGCCAAAAATAAAAGCTTCCAAGTGCCATTTCTGCAGCTCGAACCTCCTCCCCTTGGCACTTCATGTGACGCAACCTTCCATGCCCCTTAGGGTAGCGTCCCAAGCCACTTTACCACATGACTTCCTTGTGTCATAAATCCCCATAAATATTTCTTAAGGCCTCTTTGCCTAGTTTCCTTTTTCACTTAAAATTCCAATATTTTCCAAGCATTTCCCCTTCACCTAAAGTTCTCAAAAACTCCTAAAACACATCCAAACATACACTAAGCTCACCAACACTTGAATTATGCCACAAATGCATAACCCCTAATCTGGGATATTACAGATTCTGCCACAATTTCTGGACCCAAAATCTGACGTTCTCCCAATTCCGTCCAACACGTAGGAGTGCGACACTTCCGTCCATATAGTGCTTCGTACGGTGCCATTTTAATACTGGCCTGATAGCTGTTGTTCTATGCAAATTACGTTAAAGGCAAATATTCTTCCCAACTTCCTCTAAAGTCTATCATACGGCCTCTTAGCACATCCTCCAACACTTGTATTACTCGCTCAGATTGACTGTCTGACTGTGGATGAAAAGCCGTACTGAAATCCAATCTAGTGCCTAAAGCCTGATGTAGAGCTTTCCAAAATCGGGATGTGAACCTTGGATCCCTATCCGAGATAATTGACACCAGCACTCCGTGCAACCTTACAATCTCTGCCACATACAACCTTGCTAACTTTTGGAGAATAGTCAACCCGCACTGGAATAAAATGTGCGGACTTTGTCATCCGATCCACTATCACCCATACCGAGTCCTTCTTAGTAGGCGTAAGGGGAAGCCCACTAACGAAGTCCATGGTAATTCTCTCCCACTTCCACTGCGAAATCTTAATCGGCTGAAGCAATCCTGACGGAACTTGGTGTTCAGCCTTAACTTGCTGACACGTTAAGCACTTGCCAACAAATTCAGTCACTTCCCTCTCAAGACCAGGCCACCAAAACTGTTCCCTTAGATCTTTATACATCTTACTGCCTCCAGGATGCATAGCATAAGGGCTACTATGTGATTCCCAAAGAATTCTCTGCCTAAGTTCTTCATTCTTCGGCATACAGACCTTACCCTTGAAGCACAATACTCTTTCATCATTAATGCCATAATCTTCCAACTCTCCATTCTGTACTTGCCATAACTTAACCCTTAGATCCTCATCCATTAACTGACTTTCTTTCTCCTCATTCAGCCATGTCGGCTTAACTTGCAACTCTGCTAACAGACTTCCATCATCATAAAGGCTCAAATGTGTGAACATGTGCCTCAGATCTGACACTACCTTCTGACTTAGGGTATCTGCCACCACATTCGCCTTGCCCGGGTGATACTCTATGGAACAATCGTAGTCCTTCAATAATTCCACCCACCTTCACTGTCTCAGATTCAACTCCTTCTAAGTCAGCAGATACTTCAAGCTTTTGTGGTCTGTGTAGATTACTGACTTTTCTCCATATAAGTAATGCCTCCACACTTTAAGAGCAAAGACCACTGCCGCCAATTCCAAGTCATGCGTCGGGTAGTTAACCTCGTGTGGCCTTAGTTGTCGAGACGCATAAGCGACTACTTTCCCATCTTGCATAAGAACACCTCCCAATCCTGTATAGGAAGCATCACAGTACACTATAAAATCCTTCCCTGCCTCAGGCTGAATCAACACTGGAGATTCGGTCAAGACCCTCTTAAGCTTCTCAAAGCTCTCCTGTTGCTTATCGGTCCATACGAAAGTCACTTCCTTTCTCAACAACTTTGTCAGAGGTGCGGCTATCGATGAGAACCCTTCCATAAACCTTCGGTAATAGCCTGCTAATCCTAAGAAACTCTGAACTTTTGCCACAGACTTAGGGGGTTTCCAATCCAAAACTGCCTCAATCTTCCGAGGATCCACCCTTATTCCTTCAGCAGATACCACATGCCCTAAAGCCGTAACCTCCTTAAGCCAAAATTCACACTTGCTGAATTTGGCGTAGAGTTTCTTTTCCCTCAACACTTGCAACACAACTCAAATGTGCTCATCGTGTTCTTCCTCAGACTTCAAATACACCAAGATATCATCTATGAACACAACAAAAAATCAGTCTAGATAGGGTTGGAAAACCCGGTTCATCATGTCCATAAATGCGGTGGGGCATTTGTCAATCCAAATGGCATTACAATGAACTCAAAATGCCCATACCTTGTCTGAAAAGCTGTCTTATGGATATCTACCTCCTTCACCTTAAGTTGATGATATCTAGACCTTAGATATATCTTTGAGAAAACTGCTGCCCCCTTGAGCTGATCGAACAAGTCATCAACCCTTGGCAACAGATACTTGTTCTTGATGGTCAGCTTATTCAACTGACGATAATCTATGTACATACACATAGTCCCATCCTTCTTCTTATAAACAAGACCGGTGTTCCCCATGGAGACACACTGGGTCGGATAAACCCACGATCAAGCAACTCTTGGATTTGAGCCTTGAGCTCAACCAGCTCTTTTGGTGCCATTCTATATGGAGCGATTGACACAAGAGCTATTCTCGACAACAAATCAATTCCAAACTCCACCTCCCTATCCGGGGGTATTCTTGGTAATTCCTCCGGAAAGACATCCACAAAATCCCTTACAGTTCGAACCCTACTAACACCTTCTTCCTTTGCATCCAACACACTAACGAAAGCCAAGAATGTCCTACATCCTTCCCGAACCATCTTATCCACCTTTAATGCTGAAACTACGTTGACAAGTAGTTTATTCTTTCTCCTATCATAACCACTTCTTCATCCTCTAGGGTCCTTAACTCCATTCACTTAGTTGCACAATCCAATATGGCTCGATGCTCCACTAGCCAGTCCATTCCAAGTATGAGATCGAATTCTCGAAAGGTAGTTCCATTAAGTCGGCAGGGAATACTACTCCTTGAATCTCTAAAGGTACACTCCGAAAGATTTTTTTCACCACTACAGTTTAACCTAATGGGCTTACTACAGTCATCTCTCTATCAAATAATTCAGAGGCTATGCCTAGAGTTTCCACTACTCTACATGCAACATAGGAATGGGTCGAGCCCACATCAATCAAAGTAAAGTAAGGCTTGCCAAATATGAGGAACGTACCGGTTATGACGTCTGACGCCTCCTTCCTCCCTACGGTAAACTGCATATACCAAGCCCGACTGTCTTGCCTCTGCATTACTAACACCTCTACCAAGTGTTCCACGTCCTCTTCTAGCACCATTACCTCTGCCATTCGGACCACGACCTCGCTGAGGCTGCTATCCACCTCTACCAGCCTGATTAAAACCCTGAGCTACTGGTCGATTTCCATCTGGTTTCATAGGATAGTCCTTAATCATATGATCCTTTGACCCGCACTTAAAGCATCCTCCTGTCTTCTTCCAACATTCTCCTAAGTGCTTCTTCGCACACTGATCACAAATACGATATTGCCCTCTAGTACCAGCTTGCTGACCTCGCAGCCCATCAACTTTAGGCCACTTTTGCACATTCCCTGACGATTTAGATGACCCAAAACCTCTCTTCTGTCTATTCCGATCAGAGTTCTGCCTTACTGAGTCCTTGATTCCCTCGGCTACCTTAGCTTTCTCTACCAACACCGCAAATTCCCATTTTTACTGTGGAGCTATTAATAACCTCAGATCATCTCTCAATCCGTCCTCAAATCGGACACACCGCTCATGCTTCGTAGCCACTATCCCTCGTGCATACCGACTCAACCTTAGGAATTTAGCCTCGTATTCCGCCACGAACTTGTTCCCTTGAACCAGTCCCAAAAATGCCTTCCTCTATGCATCAATATAATGGGTACCCACATACTTCTTTTGGTACGCTGTCTTAACGTACTCCCAAGTGAGTTCCTTAGCCGTGGCACTATCCCGAACTATGAGCCACCACTGATATGACTCATCGCGAAGAAGTGACACCATTCCTTTCACTTTCTCCTCAACCGTCAGATCCAACTCATCCATAATTCGCTCGGTCGCCTCCAACCAATACTCAGCGGTACTGGGTGCCACACCAGATACACCACGAAACACCTCCGCTCCGCTGGCTCGAAGTCGCTCAGGTATTGACTTCCGAGCTCCCATGCCTTCACCTGCTCCAGCCACCCTTTCTAAGACCCACAGCATCGCCTGTGACACTGCGTCATCCCTCGTCTGATCCTGATATTCCACGTCAGTGGCTGGCGGTGGTTGTGGCATTTCATTTTTAGATCCTTGACCCAATCTAATGGGTTCCGACACGGTCATTCGGCCTCTTCCACGGCCACGCACGTTACGACTGCGTCCCCTTAAATTCATACTTCCAAATTGCATTTATCTGATTAAGAAATTTTATGAATTAGTTTTGTTCCACTGATTTATCACGAACAGTCTTATGTTCAATAGTTTTAAGAAGTAGTTCTTTCGATCCATATACATACGGTCTTAATTCATTCATTCAATCACATTCATGAACTTGCGTTCATCACAGAAAAATGTTGTAATTGTCATTGTTTGTTGTTTTCCACTACCTAGGGGTATTTCTATAATTTTATCCTATAGGGGTATTTTGGTAATTTTCCAAATTAAGGTATTTGAAAATGTTGCAAAATAGAGATTGTTGATATTTTACAAAATTAAAATACTTGCTGGAAAAATTTCAAGAGTGAAATGGTAATTTTATACACTAGGGGTATTTTTGTAATTTTATAAGCCAGGGTCATTTCGGTAATTTTTTTGCAAAATATGGTTCCTGGTGACTTTTCAAAACAATGGTATTTTTAAATATTTCTAATTTGAGGGTACTTCGGTAATTTTCCATGTTGAGGGTGTTTTGGTCATTTGAACAGGTTAGGGGTAATTTTCGTAAATTTTCAAGTCAGGATATCTTAATATTTGTAAAACTAGGGTTTTTGGATATTTATAAAGTAAGAGAATCTTGATAAAAACTGTGGGTAGTATGGAAATTTTATGAACCAAGGGCATTTTAGTAATTTTTCCAACCAGGGTTATTTAGGTCATTTTAGTAAATCGAGAATATTTTGGAAAAATTTTTCAAAATAGTTTTCCTACACCTTAAAGGGGTAATTTGGTGATTTTAAGACTAGTGTTTTTATAAAAATATGGCTAGTCCCTTTCGGGTTTTAGTTATTGGATTTAGCCTGTGGCTGAGTCCTCTTGGTTAGGGTGAACCATCACTACACACCAGGTAGGATTCAAGTGGGTAGGAGGTGAGTCACTAGGACTGCTTAAATACCAAGCTCCCATTGAAACCAATCCTAGACATGCACACAACGGTTGCCACACCCTAACTTGACGACTTAGACACAGGGTTGTTTAATTAGACTTTAAAGTTTTATGTAGTTCTTATGTTGGGGTAAACTAGTCCTAGGGTTTAATTTCTAGTCCACTAATCTACGTCCCTATATATTCCCACATACAATTCACAGAAGAGTTGGGAGTACTTACCTGGTGGACTTCGGGCCGGAGACTTAGGTGCCATGCCAGAAAAACCTACTTATTTCTTAGTAAAACCCATTTTCAAAAGAAGGAAAACATTTTGGGCCCTAAAAGCCCTCAAGGTCGAGTTTTGAACCGGGCTCTGATACCAAACTGAAATACCCCAAACCCGGCCCATAAGCCCTGACCGGATCTAGCATGCTTCTAGGAAAAACCATTTGAATCTTATTTGAATCTTTGCTAAAATTTTTCGTGTTTTTGAAAACAGTTGATTTGGGTTCAAGTTGAAAACATAGAAATTATTCAAAAATTTTGTTTAAGAAAAGTTCGTGGTTATATTTCAAATCCATGAGTTATCGGTATAAGTCGAGTCTTTAAAGTTTGTTAATTAAATTGAAAATCATTTGTATTTTAGATGTCAAAACATTTTTCATTTATTATTAAGAAAATTTGCTTACTTTAATTTGATAAGTATCTTGCCATAATAAAATAATTTAAGTGCATGCTTGAACAGTTCATACTATAGCCTTATTACATCAAAAATAAACCCAAATAAAATTTAAAGTACTTAAATTAAATAAAATATCCAACTAATAAAATTCATGTTGAGCATGGTCACCACTAAGCTCCCCGCCGAGCAGGTCCATTCTTGGCGTCACTGAAAAATATTCCCACAAGGGTGAGTCAAAGCAGACTCAATGTGTACAACCAACACTAAGTCTCAATCAATTTAGGCATATCAAATCATACATATTCATATAGCATTTAAATAAAATGATGCAATCCCGAACCCAAACCTAAATCCCATTCGCTACACATCACCCGCATTCACCATCACAGTGGGGACTACTAAGTCAACCCTCCATCCGCTACACACCATCGTGGCGATCATTTGCAATCGGCGTGCTCATCGCCCTTATAAAATTCGTGGCATAGCCACCAGATAGTTATTTCATGGCATAAGTCACCACATTCAGATTCTGTGACATAAGTCACCACATTCAAATTACGTGACATAAGTCACCACATTCAGATATTGGGGTATAAAACCACCAATTCACTTCCCCTTTACATATCACCCATATGCCCTATGTCATACAAAACATGCAAATATCATGCCTTATGCTTTATTCACATTCTTATAGTTGCACTTATGTGCCATAACAGATATTTATCACAATATACTCATAGTAGGACTAGGAAAACGTACCTGAGTACTTCGTACCATTACATGGTACCTTAGCCATAATCTTACACTTTTAAATTAACACATATAGTAAATTAAAGCCGTAAATCTATCAAGATTTAGTGCGGGGTACACACTTGATTCACTTAGTGAGTTCATTGAAATCCCAAAAATCCTAATCTAAGCTTTAGATCCCTTAGTTCCTTGTCGCCAATTGGATTAAAAATCAAATTCTGAAACTTTGCTATGTTCCTTCTATTGATTAGCCCCTTGCTAACTAAATCTCGAAATCAGTCCTTGCTCCAATTGATGTCAAAATCCCTTGAAAGAATCGAATCCCGAAAGAGTCCTTACTGCTCCTTAGCGTTGGCTACATATAAAAACACACATATTATAGCTTTAAAGATCATCCGGCCACCCCTAGAAATCAAAGCCTAGATGCTTGATTTCGTCTCTTCAAATAAAAGAAAGTGAAATTGACTACCAAAAAATAATTTCCTTACCACCAACCAACGTTGAAGAGACCAAGAGAGAGAGAGTAGTGATAAAAGGGAAAAGTGCTAGGCTTCCGCCTTTGAGGCTTGCGACAAGAAAAAGAGAATAATACTACTTGAAGATTCGGCTATGGCTTATCAAATAAGATCGGTAATGGTGAATAATGATGGAGAGGATTCGGCTAAGCCTTTAAAAGGGTGACGGGACATTCGGCTATGACTCTTAATGACAAGGGCATTCAGCTTCGAAGAAATAAAAATAGATTCGGGGTTGAAAGAAAATAAAGAAGAAGAGGAGAGGGTAGAAGAATTTCGACCAAAAGATGGATATTTGCACTAAATGAAATTTCGCACTACTCCCCCCTTCATGACCGAATATACCATCACAAAGAACCCCACATTCGGCCACTACTATGTCCCTTATCATATCCCATTTTTCTCTCCTCATTTATCTCCTATTTACCCATTTAAACTAAATAAAATAAGGCCACAATTATCTTCTAATCTTAGCCTAAATTTAAAAAGAAAAACAAGCCTAATCCTCATCCCTTAAAGTCCATATGCCGTCCAACCTCTTCTCTTCCTTGTAGTAAAATAAAAACTTTTATTTTGCCTCCCTTGTGACTCGAACCCTGGCCCATTTGCACCTGCTTGTGGCGTCACTTATAGAGGCTTTAAGTGGCGCCTCCAAGCCACTTAACCAAGCCCATTTGTGTGTCATAACTCCCTTCATTTTCTCTTAAGGCCACCCTGCTTAGCTTCCTCTTTTAGATTTAAAACCTAATAATTCCTAAAACACTCTCCTATTTTCTAAAGTTCACAAAATTCATGCAACACATTCCTAACACATAAAGGCATTCTATTTAGTATAATTAAGCAAAAATGCATGAGACATAATCGGGATATTACAGATTTCCAGTAACTGGCGTAAAAATGCGAGCAGGTCCTTCAACCCTAGGCTTTTTCTAAAAACCCCCGATGACGTTGTCGATCCAAAACTCCTCTTATTCTTGCCCCTATCCTTATCCCTATCCTGCCTCTCAGCTCGCTTAACCTCCTAGGCTATCCTAACCTTTTCCACCAGAGTAGTAAAGTCCCGCTCTCATTGAGGAGCTATCAACACCCGTAGCTCATTCTGCAATCCATCCTCAAATTTCACACAGCGCTCATAGTCTGTAGCAACAATTCCTCGAGCATACTGGCTCAACCGCAAGAATTCTGCTTCATACTTAGCTACTGACTTATCCCTTTATACTAGGTTAAGGAACACCTTCCTCTGTGCGTCTATATAACTAGCCCCGACGTACTTCCCTTCAAACTTCACCTTAAATAAACCCCAATCTACCCGACCTTTGGAGTACCCTCTTTGATAGTGAGCCACCACTGGTAAGCCTCATCCCGAAGTAGAAAACAACGCCCTTCAGCTTCTCTTCGGCTGTGTAGTCCAAGTCATCCATGATCCTCTCGACTGCTTCTAACCAATTCTCCGTCACGTTTGGAGTGACCCCAGAGACACCGCTAAATTCCTTAGCCCCGTTCGATCGAAGTCGCTCAGAAATAGACTTCCTAGCCCCAGAACCCACGTCTGATCCCGCAACTCTCTCCAAAACCTGCAGCATGGCCTGTGACACTGCATCATCTCCACCTGTCTGATCTTGAAACTCAGCTTCCACAGCTGGCGGCGTCGTTTCATTCCCCGATCCATGACCAGACCCCATTGGTTCCGATACAGTCATCCTACCTCTACCACGCCCATGTGTAATACATCCACGTCCCCTAGAACTCATGCCTATCATCGCGTATTAATCTGTTTTAAGAAATTTTATGCATTAGCTTTTTGTTCTACTAATTATCCGTGAACAATTTTATGCAAAAGAAGTTCGATAGTGGTTCTTTCGGTTTCAACATTATCGCCTCAAGCCTACTGCCCTAATTCAGAGAATCATATTCATTCATCATCAACATCCACAACCTCAAATTCACCACTAGGGCATTTTCGTCATTTCTCTACCCAGGGGTATTTTTGTAATTTTATCTTATAGGGGTATTTTAGTAGTTTTGTAAGTTAGGGGTAATTCAGGAAAAAAAAACTAGGGTTTACCTTAGGATTTTACAAAACAGGGTGGGTAGTCCCTCTTTTTTTGGGGGGGCTTTAATTATAAGGTTTAACCTATCAACAAATCCTCTTGGTTAGAGTGAACAGTCGTTACGCACCAGGTAGGATTCTAGCGAAGAGGAGGTGAGTCATTAGGACTACTTAAATACCAAGCTCTCCTTGAATCCCGTCCTAGACATGCATACACCTATTGCCACACCCTAACTCGGCGACTGGTTCGCAGGTTTGTTTGCTCGGTTTAAGTCTTATGATTTTTAAAAAGTTGTTTAACCAAACCTATAGTCCATCACAGTCTAACTAGAATAGACTACATCCCATGAAACCCATCAAGCCCACTCATATATACCACATAAGAATTTAGAATACTTACCTAGTGGACTTGGGCCGGAGACGCAGGTGCCATGCTTCCACAAAGCCATTTCCCAAAAAATTTTCTTTTAAACCAATTTCAAATTTCGAAAACGTTGTGGGCCTCAAAAATCCCCAAAGGTTGAGTTTAAACTGGGCTCTGATACCAAATTGTAACACCCCAAACCCGGCCCAAAACACCACGATCGAACTCGAAGTGTTACAGGAAAAAGATTGGAAATGGTTTGGTTTCATAAGTGAAAAATGGGCTATAAATTCCAAAACCAAAACTTCGTTTAAAGAGGGTTTCTCGTTCAAACTCAGCAATTTATTTAAAAACAAAACTTCTGAGTTGCCCAAGTTCACACCATTAAAAATGTTGGATACCCGAAAGGTTTATAAGGATCTATAATTTGAAAACCCCATTTTAATTCGAATGTTGCAATGTTATTAGAGTTTCTTTATAAATTAACCATTTGATACGAAATCCAACCTAATACTTAAAATAAATCCGAAGTACTTAAAATGGCCTTTTTACAATAAAAATATCCCAAAAGTAATTAAAAGTTTATAAAGTACTTTAAAAGTAAAAAAAATGGCTTCTGCATGGCCACCTTGACTCTTCCCCGGCCCGGTCCAAAGTGTCACGTACTACCTGCATTGGTTGAAAAACAGGGTGAGTCATTTTGACTCAGTGTGCAATTAATCCACATATTTCCACAATTGGGCTTAGCCCCAAAACCACATCATGTCCATATACCACATATTATCATGCATAATGAAACCCAATCCAACCTAATATCCAACCGCTACACACCTCTTTGGTAGTCATGCTGCTCAAAGTCCACTTAGTGGTCTAGCCACTTATCCACGTGATTGAAATCACAATATCCACGATGAGACTCATGGTCATCATCAATCCATGATGTGGCTCGTGGCCAACATCAAACCACAATGAGGCGCGAGGCCATCTTTAATCCACGTACATAAATGCACACACTTCCCCTTTAGCCATATCTATCCCAAACCCTATGTACATGCAACATAATATGATGAAATGGCATAAAACATATGAACATGTCCAGATATACATATTTTGTTTATATGCTTTCATAGATCCACATATATCCAACCATATTTTGATATAAGAAATGTACTAACCTGGTTACCGAATTACCCCTTTATGGGTAACAATATCACCACAGCCACTAAATCGGCCACCACACATATCACATGTATTTTATTAATTTACAATAAGAAAAGTAAAGAAATAGTGTACTAACTACACACCTGATAACCCGTAACACCACATTCTCTACGTCGACGTTATAACTAACCGACACTATCGCTATTTGCCTACGATCTTGCTCTGATGCTGGCCCACACCCCGGTGGCCAATCTCAAACTGCTAAAACTGAACGCTTCTTGAACTTAGGGGTAAGGACTACGTGTCCAACCCCTTTCTCTCCTTGGCTAGTATTTGCATCAATTAAATAGTAACTTAATCAGAAGAGTCGAGTTAAAAACGTTAAATCAGATCTCAACGAGACTAAATAACATCTTAATCGAATAATCTTACCAAAGTCAATTAAATCCCGAAGGCTTTTCACTTGTGCTAAAATGATCGTCAAAATCCCTACATACATCTATGTTAGATTCGGCCTAACACTTATGGACTAAAGAAGTGGCCTTTGGCCTAACGTTATAATCTCCTTACCTCGATTGATCAAATCCCGAAAGATCCTTTGCCTCCCTTATCGTTGGCTTAAACAGAGAATCTGAATCACTCCTTGATAGATTCGACCACACACAAAAGAACAGGATTAGTCTTTTGGTTTCTACAAACCAAATAAAAGAAAAGAGCACGATTCAATAGATAAGAGAAACCCCTTACCACAATACTAGAAATTGATTGGAAGAGCAAGCAATGACTGAATAATGGTGCTTCCTCTAGTAAATGACAACAGAAAAGTGTTACCACCAAAAGTGAGATATTCGACTTTGAAGAGTACAAAGGATCGGTGAAAAGAAGAAGAAGGAGTTAGGGTTTAAGAAGTTTCGGCTATGAGGAGAAATGAAGGGTGTATTTCACTATCAGAAGAAAAAAAAAGATAATGAGAGGGATAAGATTTGGTTTGAAAAGAAATCAAGTAAAGAGAAGAGCAGAGAATGAGAAAAGAGTGGTAGGAGATTCGACCTTGAAAGTGAGTAGAAAAGAGGAGAACCAGAAAGTTGGATGACCAATCCACTTATAGTCTCTTCAATTTTAGCTTTATGAGTAAATGGGGAGAAAGAGAGATCAAGAGATAATTTCGGTTCAAGAGGAGAAAAGCAAGATTAATGAAATGAAAAGAAGAAAAAAATAATGAAAGGTGCTCCAAAGATCTCACCGATTCGACTCAACACAAAAGAGAAGAAAAGAAAACAAGCTATCTAAAAAATTTGACACACTTAGCCCTTCCCAAAACCGAATGCTCCCACTCCCCTACACCACTCACAAATTTAGCTAACACTCCCTAGTCAACACTCTTCCACGTTTTCCTCCTTAACTCCCTCTACGCCTCTCATTCAAATGAGTTTGAAATATTCAAACTCCACAAATACCTCCCCACCACCTATTCAAAATGCTTGACCCATTCAATCCTCCACCTTTCAAGTGCCATTGCCGAACCCAACTTTCCACTCCCCTTGACGCAAAAATAAACCCCTAAAATGCTACCCATGCTGCTCGAACCTCCTCTCCCTGTAGCTCTCTTTGACGCAAACTCTCCTACATTCAAGGTAGCGTCCTCTTACCACTCCACCACTTCACTTCTTGTGTTAAAGAACACCACATTACATCCTTTAAGGCCTAACTCCCCTAGCTCTCCCCTAAAGACTTCAAATAAAAAATTTTCACTAAGGCCTTTACCCAACTCCAAGGTTTCCCGATGCCCCCAAACATACTCAAACAACATCTAGAGCATACTAGCACGTAAATATAAATAAAATGCGTGACCCCTAATTCCCAGATGTTACGATTAGGGTCAAACCTAATATTGGAGTCCATAAATCAAGTTAATGCAACACTGGGGGTTTTAATTAGAAAGAGATTTTAATTAATCAACCTAGGGTTAGACGTTAATAGCCTCGAAAGAGGTATCAATATAAATTAGGGAATCCTACGGATCAAGTCAAGTGAATAAATCACCTGGTTCAGAGTTAAATAACAAGTGAAATCTAGGTGGATTTTTCCTTGGGTATTGTCTTAATCAATTGGTTTTCTCAAAAGTATTTTCCCAATTCATTCTCTATCTCTCGGCGTCATTAGTTTAGGAATTAGTTGGATAAACACCAATCCTTTTTATTTTAGGCTAGATAATAAAAAGAAAGTTAGTACTAGTACTTTTGGTTCCCTTGGGTTCGACATTTGGTCTTACTACTAAGCTATACTACTGTTCGATAGGTGTGATTGCCTCAATCATGGTGATAGTTAGTTTCTAGCTCGATCATTCATTATATAAATATTAAAACTATCAGACACGATCAAGTTTTTGGTGCCATTGCCGGGGAACTGAAATATTAGGAACATTTAATTTTTATTACTTCAGCCATTATTTCTTTCTTTCTTTCTTTCTTTCTTTCAAATTTTTATTTTTAGTTTTCTAATCTCTCTATTATTTATTCTGATAGGTTTTTCTAGTTTATGACTAGGAGGAACCCGTCAAGACCATTACTTTTTGACAGTGAGATCGAGGCAACCGTTCATAGAAACTGAAGAGAAATTAGGTGAAGTTTACAATACATAGAGGAAGAGCAAGAAAACATAACCAATCCTCCTGAAGAGATGGCTGGAAATTAGAATAATCCATTACCTCCGATGGCTATGGGAAAAAATCTTGCCCCTCATACTATGTATGATATGCTAAGCCTAGTTTAGTCGGTACTGAATCAAGTATTATTAGACCTACTATTGCTGCAAATAATTTTGAATGGAAACAAAACAATATACAGATGATACAACAGTTTGTTCAGTTTGATGGTTTGTAGGATGAGAATCCTAACTCACACTTAGCGAACTTTTTGGAATTATACGATACGTTTAAAATCAATGGCATTTCTGATGATGCCATTCAGCTTCGGTTGTTTCCCTTTTCATTGAGAAACAAAGCTAAATAGTGGTTGAACTCATTACCACGAGGATCAATCACCACATGGGAATAAATGACCGAAAATTTCTTATTAAAATATTTTTTGCCGGCTAAATGGCTAAGTTGAGGAATGATATTTCTTCTTTTGTGCAGATGGATCTAGATACACTTTATGATGCATGGGAGAGATACAAGGATTTACTAAGAAGGTGCCCTCATCATTGGCTACCATTATGGCTACAGGTTCAAACCTTTTATAACGGTGCGAACTCCTCAATTAGGCAGATTATTGATGCAACCACTGGTGGAACCCTAAATAACAAAACCCCTAAAGCGGCTTACGAATTTATTGAAGAGATGTCACTAAATAACTATCAGTGGCAAGTTATGAGGTCAAAGCCGATAAAACCTTCTGTAATGCCCTAAATTTGGGCCTAGTAGAATTGGGCCTATTGGGCCTTAGGCATGGAAGTGTTTAAAATTTTTTATAACAAGAGAACGACACTAACCAAGTTGTAATGCCCCAAAAATCTCGAAACTTTAAATTTCTGTGCACTGAAGTTGGTATGTATGAGTAGAACTTACAATATTAATTTTAAGTTATTATCGGGATTATTTGAAGTCTTAAAGATAGGGAGGACCATAGGGAAAATTTAATTTTCTTTCTTTAATAGACCCTAGTCTCGGCATGAGGCCTCTTAAGCAGATTAAGGGGAGAATATGACACAAGTGGGCCTATGGTCCATTGGAAAGTGGCATCGCTTAGGGAGCTATGAGGTGGCGTGTTGTCAGCTGAGGAGGTCCAAGGTTCGAGCATTAGGAGTGGTATTTTTGGAGTGTTTTATTTTGCATAGGTGGACGGCCAGAGTTATGGTGAATATAAACTCTTGCATTGGAGTGTTTGAGTGGTAAGGGGAACTGATAATAGAGGAAAATTCGGATAAGGCTAAGGTGTTATCAGGAGAAAAGTTAGGAGATGAAGAGAGGGAGGAATTGGTGACGAATAGGACTGTGGGGAAAGGAGTATTCGGCTGGTGGCTATAAAAGGAGAGGCCGAATGCTTTGAAAGGTTCTTTGAGCTTTCATTAGTCTTTCTTTTCTTCCCTTAATCGATTTTTCCATAGCTAAATTCTCCCAATTACCAAAATCTCTTATAGCCGAATTCTTTTTGCCGAATTCTCTCATAGCCAAACTCTCCTATTGCTGAATTACCATCATCCTTCCTTTCCAAAAATTCCTATTTGTGCAAAACCTTTTTTGTTTTCCTCCATCATAAATCAATTATTATGTACTATAAGTCAAGGTTGAAAGCCGGATCTAGTTAATAGCTATCTAGGCCGCAGGATCGAAAGGGGATTTGGTAAGTATTTGGTTAATCTCTCTTGTATGTTTTGCTAAAAGCTGAAAGGTTATCTAACTTTCCTGTCATTAACTCTATGATAACAAGGATAAGGTTCAAGGATCGCAAGCGTGGTAGGATCGTTAGCAAGGGTAAGTGTACTCAACTCGATTGTGGTTTAAGTGAATGGCCGAATGTGTATATGATCTATAGGGGTGACTTGTGTGGATTATGAGTTACTCGAATGTTGATGGTGTATGTGTGAGTCCTGATTAGTAGCTAAGCAAGGGCTATTAGAACCCGGTGGCTCACAGTAAGGTTATGGTAAGGTTTCAGCTCTTGGTAAATGTTTTGATTTAGTTATTGATTGAAGGTTGGTTGGTTGTAGGTTCAAGATCAATGATAGTATAGCACATCGCAGTGACCAGGTGTGTACAAAAACTACACACACACACGATATCGACAATGCCAGAAAGTCAGAAAGTCGAAAGTGGCTAAATGGGCCCGATGGTCCCTGAGGCTATGTTTGATGAATTTTTTTGGTTGGTTATACGAATTGAGTTAGTCATGCATGTTACATGATCTGAAATTGTTTTGGGCCTAATAGGCCATATGGATGAGATTTGGGCCTAATGGGCTGTAAAGGTGTGATTTGGGCTTGATGGGCTTTATGGGGACGTAGACAAGTCTGCTAGGGTTTAATGGACTTTAGGCCTAATTTTGAACAACTCTTAAACAGCATAAGATTTAATCTAATAATTAAACATGTCCGTGAACAAGTTGTTGGGTTAGAGTTTGGCAACAGACATATGCATGTCTAGGATTGGATCTAGGGAGAGCTTGGTACTTAAGCGATCCTAGTGGCCCACCTCCTCTTCTCTGGAATCCTACCTAGTGCATAGTGTCTGTTCACTTTAGCCGCAAGGACTTTCTAATGGGCAAAAGTTCATAGCTAAAACCCGAGAGAGACAGAATACTCCTGATTTGGAATTACCAAAATATCCTTAAATTTGTAAAATTACTAGAATACCCCTGATTTGAAGATTACGAAAATAACCTTAGATTTGTAAAATTACTAAAATACCCCTGATTTAAAGGTTACCAAAATATCCTTAGATTTTTAAAATTACTAAAATACTCCTAATTTTTAAAATTACCAGAATACCCTTAATTTGCATAATTACCAAAATATCCCTGATTCGAAAAATTTCCAAAGTACCCCTATTTTGTAAAATTACCTAAATACCCCTATAGAGTAGATTTGCAGAAATACCCTCGGGTAGTGAAATGACTAAAATACCCCTAAGTGTCTAATGGGTGAAATTGTGTATGTTGCATTCATGAAATGTATGTTGCACTTGGGTGGGTTATGATGATACAGAGGAAGATTTGAGGATCACATAGTCTCTTGATGACCGTGGATCCACCGTGGCTTTAAGCCCATTGTAGCATCTTTGCTGCAACATTTGTGTAGTGCCGTTGCTGGTGCTACCTTTGATGTGCAGGGATTGGTGGGTTGATATTTATATCCCCACAGGTGTGTAGGGTTGGAAGGGAAATGGTGTGCAGTGTTGGATTTGGGATGGGTGCATTGCATTCATGTGATACTGATATGATATGAGGTCATTGTAGGCTAAGGCCCAAGACCACCGTTTTGATAGGGCTTAGACCTAATGTGATAATTGTATGTTGATTAGATTACCAAGGGTTGTACACACTGAGTTTCGAAACTCACCCCTTTTTATTAAATGTTTCAGGTGATCCTCAGTAAATGGCTCGACGTGGGAGAGGACTCAGAGATGGTCACACTACAAGATATTTAGGTGCTTTGTTTATTTGTTTCAAAGACATGGTTTTAATTGCTTTATTTTCATTGGATATAATAAGGCCTTATACTCCGTTTTGACTTTGGATTTTGAGTTTTGTTGTTTCAACTATTTACTTAATTGTTAAACCTGAGTAATTTCTTATGTTTAAACATGGTTTTTGGAATACTTAAAATAATTAAATGGGATTTTATCATTACTTAACAAGATTCATAGATTTTGGGCTTTTGGGTCCTAAAATTTAACTTATCAAAATTGTTTTGAAATATTCCTTTGATGTGACATTCCTGGATTCAGCAATAACGTCTGGCCCGGGTCTGGGGGTGTTACTTTTAGTGGTATCAAAGCCCGGTTGCAAAGCTCGGGCTATGAAATGGGCCTTAGATTTTGGGTTTTTAAAACAAGTAGATTAAAAAGTTTTTGCAGGATTCTTGAAGTATAGTTCACCGAGTCCCCGATGTCGAGCCAAGTAAGTTTTCTATGTTTACCTTTGTTTAAATTATGGAACTATAACTATTTATTGGGCTACTTTAAAATAGGTTTTTAGAGACTAAAGCCCGTAGGAAACTTAAGCCTATAGTGGATTCTCGACCACGAAATAACTTTAAAAGTTGTTACTTACATAAGACATGCACTTTAAACAGTGGAATTACAAATTAATTCCATAAAAATTTTAATCCAAAAATATTCAACGATGAGCACTATAAGAGGTGCAAGAGGTCACGGCAGAGGCTATGGAAGTGTTAGGCTTGGGTCGTCGGCATCGGGCCATATGCCCAACGTTGGAGCAGGGGAGGCATGGTTGTTCTAGACGTGTGTTAAAGATGTTGGGACCAGAGTGCGCAGCGGTAGCGTAGTGGGGTAGTTGTTACACGACTACCCTATTAGTTAAAAATTTGAGGACTAAATTTCTTTAAGGGGATAGATTTGTAATGCCCCAAATTTGGGCCTAGTAGAATTGGGCCTATTGGGCCTTGGGCATGGAAGCGTTTAAAAATTTTGAGAATAAGAGAACGGCACTAACCAAGTTGTAACGCCCCAAATATCTCGAAACTTTAAATTTTTATGCACTGAAGTTGGTATGTATGAGTAGCACTTAGAATATTAATTTTAAGGTATTATCGAGATTATTTGAAGTCTTAGAGATAGGGAGGACCATAGGGAAATTTTTAATTTTCTTGCTTTAATGGACCCTAGTCTCAGGCATTAGGCCTCTTAAGCAGATTAAGGGGAGAATAGGACACAAGTGGGCCTGTGGTCTAGTGGCAAGTGGTGTTACTTGGGGAGCTATGAGGTGGCGTGTTGTCAGCTGAGGTGGTCCAAGGTTTGAGCATTAGAAGTGGTATTTTTGGAGTGTTTTATTTTGCATAGGTGGACGGCCAAAGTTGTGTTGAATATGAACTCTTACGTTGGAGTGTTTGTGTAATATCCGTGGTTCGGGGATTGTGCATATTTTAAATTGTATCTGTGTGTCAATATGCTCTGCATGTTGATTGGAAGTGTTTGGGGGTTTTGGGAAACCTTGGGCTTTGGTAGAGGTCATAGGAAAATTTTTGTTCTAACCTGAGTTAGGGGGAGCTAGGGGAGCTAAGCCTTAAGGACATTAGTGTGGGACTTATGACATAAGAAGTGAGGTGGTGGAGTGGCATGGGACGCTACCTAAGGTGCAGGGGAGGTTGCGTCAACAAAGGGTGTCAGGGGAGGAGGTTCGAGTCACGTCAGACAACAAGGGAGTGATGTTTTATTTTGGTTTTTGCGTCAAGAGAGGGGGAAGGTGTTGGACGACATTTGGACTTTGGTTGGATGAGGTGTAGATTGGGTCTGACAGCTTGAAGATTCAGCTAAGTAGGAGGGAAACAAGGGATAAGGGAGAGAGAGCAACAAGTAGTCGAATATGGGACTCTAAAAGGGGAGTGCATAATCGGTTTTGAAGTGTGGTAGAGGGTGTGTGCCAAATTTAGTTCTCTCCTTTTTCTCTAGTGCTGTTCATTCTTTTGTGCAAAAGTCACCTAGTTTCTGCTTTCATATTCTTTTGATCTAGTGACCGAAACTTCAAAGACCATTAAGGTCACTAGCGTTCTTTCTTCTTCTTCTCTATTTGCTTTCTTGGCCAAATCCATCTCTCCCATTCTCCCCATTGCTGAAACTTCTTCAACCCCAACTCTTCTTTTCTTCTCTTTAAAGCCGAAAGTACCATAGGCTAGAATCTGCTCCAATCGATTCTCTATAGTGGGTAAGAGAATTTAATCGTTTTTATCCTATCTCTCTTGATTGCTGAAAGTTAAGATCTAACTCTATTTCTCTGATATGGTCGAATCTATGTAGGGTGATTTCGGGAGATTGATCTTTAGAGGTAAGCAAGATACAACCTTAGGCTGAAGGCCATTCCTTTTATTAATGGTTAGAGCCGATTCTAACATGGACAATACAGGGATTTCAACATTCTCAAAAGTAAGTGAGAGCATTCGGGTTTTGGTTAGTGATCAGCGTCGGTATTGAGAGCGTAATACTTCAAGTTATCAGGTGTGTAATTATTTCACAATTTCCCGAGTATGTATAAATTATTGTATGTGTTATAAGTGTGATGATTAGTGCAGTGGCAATAATGAGATGGATACCCTTAATGGGTATGTCGATAAATAGGTCAGTGTTAAATGACGATTAAACTGTGGTTATTGCTGTATATATGTGATGTATGCTTGGTTAGCATGTTCATGCATTATTTCATCATATCACTATCGTATGTTGCATAATTATGGGGCGGGATTTGGATATTTGAAAGAAGGACAGGGTGTACATTTATGTACGTGGTATAGTGATGGCTACGAGCCTCACATGGATCGATGATCGGCTCAGTGCCTCATCATGGTTGGTATCGACTTTGTGCCATATCATGGTTGGTGATGGCTATGTGCCTCATCGTGGATTGACATTGACTACGGTCACGCTGTGGATTATATTGTGACTTGATCACGTGGACCAGTGGCTCCACCACTTGGTGGTTGGCATGACTTGCAGAATTGGTATGTAGAGGTTGGAGGGTCGATTTAGTAATCCCCTGGTGTGTGGTGGTTGGATACGAGGGTGTGTAGAGGATGGACCCGGCTGGGTTGGGTGCATATAGCATTACTCTCTGTTATGTGGATTGGTGTGGTTTTGGGCCAAGCCCATACGTGGAAATCTATGGACTAATTATACACTGAGTCTGTTGACTCACCCAATTTTTACCAAACCATGCAGGTGATTCATGATGTTAGACCGGGTTGGATGGGATTCGAGATGGCCATGCAGACGCAGTCTCCATATTTAGAGATATTACTTTTAATTTCAGTTTATTTGGGATGTTTTGATGTAATAAGGCCATTTAACTATTTTGGGTTTTCATTATAGTTTATGCTAGACTAGACATGGATTAGTAATTGCAAACAAATTTCAAATAGTGACGTTTTTATTACTTAAAAACTTATTTAGGGTTTTTGAACTGAGCTTCTTGTACTTACTCGAATTTTCTTAAAGGTTTCAAAAGGACCCGTTTCCAATTAACCTTGAACTGGAAAGTGTTTTCCAAGTGAAAGGTCTTTCTAAGAAATTGAATCCTATTTTAAAACCAAATCATTAGGGATTTAGTTAAGCACTAGTTTTCATGTCGACTTTAACACCGCTACATGCAAGTTTTATCATCACTTAGCCGTTTTTCAACCTAAGGTTTTCTGTAGCATTCGAATTCGGTCATAGTGTTTTGGGCCGGGTTTGGGGTGTTACAGTTTGAGTGGTAAGGGGAACTATTAATGGAGGAAAATTCAGATAAGGCTAAGGTGTTATCAAGAGAAAAGTTAGGAGATGGGGAGAGGGATGAATTGGTGCTGAATGGGACTATAGAGAAAGGAGTATTCGGTTGGTGGCTATAAAAGGAGAGGCCGAATGCTTTGAAAGGTTCTTTGAGCTTTCATTAGTCTTTCTTTTCTTCCCTTAATCGATTTTCTCGTAGCCAAATTCTCCCAATTGCCGAAATCTCCTAGAGCCAAATTCTTTTTTTCGAATTCTCTCATAGCCAAACTCTCCTATTGCCAAATTACCATCATCCGTCCTTGTCAAAAATTCCTATTTGTGCCAAACCCTTGTTGTTTTCCTCGATCACAAATCAATTATTACCTACTATCATTAAGGTTGAAAGTCAGATCTAGTTAATAGCTATCTAGGCTGTAGGATCGAAAGGGGAATTGGTAAGTATTCAGTTAACCTCTCTTGTATGTTCTGCTAAAAGTTGAAAGGTTATCTAACTGTCCTATCATTAACTCTGTGATAACAAGGATAAGTTTCAAGGATCGCAAGTGTGGTAGGATCGTTAGCAAGGGTAAGTTTACTCAACTCGATTGTGGTTTAAGTGAATGGTTGAATGTGTGTATGATCTATAGGGGTGACTTGTGTGGATTATGAGTCACTCGGATGTTGATGGTGTATGTGTGAGTGCAGATCTAGGGGATACTCCTGATTAGTAGCTAAGGAAGGGCTATTAGAACCGGTGGCTCACGGTAAGGTTACGGTAAGGTTTTGGCTTTTGGTAAATGTTTTGATTTAGTGATTGATTGAAGGTTGGTTGGTTGTAGGTTCAAGATCAAGGGTAGTATAGCACATCGCAGTGACCAGGTGTGTACAAGCATTACTCACACACGATATCGGCAATGCCGGAAAGCCAAAAAGCCAAAAGTGGCTAAATGGGCTCGGTGGGCCCTAAGGCTAAGTTTGATGACATTGTTTGGTTGGTTATACGAATTGAGTTAGTCATGCATGTTACATGATCTGGAATTGTTTTGGGCCTAATAGGCTATATGGATGAGATTTGGGCCTAATGGGTTGTAAGGGTATGATTTGGGATTGATGGGCTTTATGAGGACGTAGACAATTATGATAGGGTTTAATGGACTTTAGGACTAGTTCTGAACAAATCTTAAACCTCATAAGACTTAATCTAATAATTAAACATGTCCGTGAACAAGTTGCTGGGTTGGAATGTGGTAACGGACATATGCATGTCTAGGATTGGATCTAGGGAGAGCTTAGTACTTAAGCGGTCCTAGTGGCCCACCTCCTCTTCTCTGGAATCCTACCTGGTGCATAGTGTCTGTTCACTTTAGCCGCAAGGACTTGCTAATGGGCCAAAATTCATAACTAAAACTCGAGAGGGACCAGAATACCCCGGATTTGGAAATTACCAAAATATCTTTAGATTTGTAAAATTACTAGAATATCCTTGATTTGAAGATTACCAAAATAACCTTAGATTTGTAAAATTACTAAAATACCCTTAATTTGAAGGTTATCAAAATATCCTTAGATTTGTAAAATTACTAAAATACCCTTGATTTGAAGGTTATCAAAATATCCTTAGATTTGTAAAAATACTAAAATACCCTTAATTTGTAAAATTATGAAAATACCCTTGATTTGTACAATTACCAAAATATCCTTGATTTGAAAATTTTCCAAAGGACCCCTGTTTTGCAAAATTACCTAAATACCCCTAAAGAGTAGATTTACGAAAATACCCTCAGGTAGTGAAATGACAAAAATACCCCTAAGTGCCGAATGGGTGAAATTGTGTATGTTGCATTCATGAAATGTATGTTGCACTTGGGTGGGTTATGATGATACGGACGAAGATTTGAGGATCGCACAGTCGCTTGACGACCGTAGATCCACCGGTGGCTTTAAGCCCATTATAGCAGCTTTGCTACAACGTTTGTGTAGTACCGCTGGTGGTGCTACCTTTAGTGTGTAGGGATGGGTGGGTTGATATTGATATCCCCACAGGTGTGTAGGGTTGGAAGGGAAATGGTGTACAGGGTTGGATTTGTGATGGGTGCATTGCATTCATGTGATACTGATGTTATATGAGGTCGTTGTGGGCTAAGGCCCAAGACCACAGTTTTGATAGGGCTTAGACCCAATGTGATAATTGTATGTTGATTGGATTACCAAGGGTCGTACACACTGAGTTTCGAAACTCACCCCTTTTCATTAAATGTTTCAGGTGATCCTCAGTAAACAGCTCGACGTGGGAGAGGACTCGGAGATGGTCACACTACAAGATATTTAGACGCTTTGTTTATTTGTTTCGAAGACATGGTTTTAATTGCATTATTTTTGTTAGATGTAATAAGGCCTTGTATTCCATTTTGACTTTGGATTTTGAGTTGTGTTGTAACACCCCAAACCCGGCCTAGACGTTATGGCCGAATCCAGCGTGTCACATGGAAAGGTTTTTTAAAAGTTTTTGCACTCGTCAAAAATGTTGTATCTCTTTTTGAAACTTCGAGTTTCGTTATTTGTTTTTAAAAACACGATTTGCTTAATGTCTAATTCTATAAAGTTATTATTATTTTGAAAAAACTATTTTTGATGTGAAAATCGAACTTGAATAGTTGCAGAAACGTGATATTTTGAAAAACGATTATTAACATTTTAGGAAAAACCCAGTGTTAAACGTTTAGCAATTTGAAATAGCAGAAATGAAAGTTAAAAAGTAAAACAAAATCCAAAGGCCTTATTACAAATTAATAAACCCAAAATAAATAATCTTAAAATAAAATAAAAATTGGATTTACTAAGTTTCATGAGAAATAACTCCGATGTATGGTCACCATCGAGTCCTCCACAGCTCTAAATCCTCTAACACTGGGAATTACCTGCAGGGTTAAGAGAAAGGGGTGAGTTACGAGAACTCAGTGTGTAATCCCTTAAATGAACACTATCTGGGCCCAATCCCATACAACATCAATTTGGCCTAAGCCCTAATATCATGATAATGCAGATAATGTAATGCAGCCCAACCCAATCTAACCAATCACACCCCGTACCAACCAATCGTCACCTGTGGGGATCGAGTCAACCCACCCCGCCAATCACACCAATATTGCAGACCAGCTGCTAATCACGTATTTGTGGCTGGGCCACCGAAATAGTAACTTATATATATGTGGCATAGCCACTAAAACAATATGTACAGAGCCACCAGGCTACACTTTCTCCGATCATCAAACCCAAGCCATGCAACTTGGTATAATCGCAATATAGTAAACATATAAAAAATGTAACCAGAATCATATACACAATATTCAACCCTAATCGAGGGTATAACGGACATTTTCACCCATTTGGGTGTATTTCAGTAATTCTCCCAATAAGGGTATTTTGATAACGCACCCATCAAGGGTATTTCGGTAATTTACCCTCTAGGGTATTTCTGTAATTTTGCAACCCAAGGGTATTTTGGTAATTTACCCTCTAAGGGTATTTTGGTAATTTTACAACCTAGGGGTATTTCGGTAATTTACCCTTCAAGGGTGTTTCAGTAATTTTGCAATCCAAAGCATTCTAAACAAAAATAATGATGCGAATGGGCCTAGGGTCCACTCTTGGCCCAAATGGGCCCACACGCTCGTGTGGCCCATTTAGTCCAAATCTAGCCACAGATATGAGATTCACATAGACTAGTTCACTATCTACTACACAATCATACAATTTATTCATATGGGCCCACATGCCCATTAAGCCCATTGGCCCTTTTGGCCCATCGTGGCCCAAATAGTATCGACCCACAAAAATACTCATGGTGGCCTCAACTAGCGCGTCAAAGCTCCCACAAGTGCGCTCGCACGCTCGTGTGGCTACCATCGTCGTGTGACCGGCATTTCGGCATTTGCCGCTCTACAGCTAGAGTAGGGAGAAATACACACCTGATAGGAGTCTGAAGCTCATCCGCACTCCGAATGATCCTATGCCCAAACGCCAACCAAGTTATGCTTACTCTCCTCATAGATGGCTCTATTTAAAGCCAACTTCTCACCTTCCTTCTTGCTGGCTTTCTAATGTGGGATCCCTCCTTCAGCAGAGTTTAAATCCAACACAAACTATGGCCGTCCCAACTTAGAAAAATAAAAGGCTCCAATTTGCCATCTGTGGGATTCAAACCCCTTCCCTCCATGCTCTCCACTTGATGCCATAACCACCCTACCACATGGACAACTTGTGTCTAAAATCATGCGCAACTAAATATAAGTCTATGGGTGAAACACCCCAAACCCGGCCCATGAGCCTTTATCGGATCTGGTATGTTCCTCGATGTAAACCGGTTCAAAATTCTTTTGTGGCATTGGAAACAGAACGATGTGATTTAAAAGAAAGATTATTTTTGGGTTGGGCTCGGGTTGGAAAACAAGTTAATTTTATATTTGAAATCCTTTGACTTTAGGTGACAAAAATTTAGGGTTTAGTTTATGATAAATTCACTTAGTCTTTTTTAAAAAGAATATTTTGTAGCAGGATAAGTAGAAGTAAAATAAAATAATTCAACTATGGCCTTATTACATCAAATAATTCCCAAAAATAAATTCAAAGTACTCAAAATAAAAAGAGTCCAAAACAAAGAAAAATCTGAACTTCACATGGCCTCCACTAAGCTCCTGCCGACCCGGCCCATCACTGATCGTCACCTGAAAAGTAATCCCACAAGGGGTGAGTCAAACAGACTCAATGTGTAACCAACACTAAAATTTAACAATTTAGGCATATGTTCACATATTACATGCATATTCATATAACAGATAGGAAATAATGATGCAACCCGAACCCAAACCTATATGCCATCCGCTACACATCACACATACCATCCTGCATACAGTGGGGACTACTAAGTCAACCCTCCATCCGCTACACGCCATCGAAGGTAGTCGCTGCAGTCGACGTGCACATCGCCCTTATGAAGTTCGTGGCATAGCCACCAGATACATACTTTGTGTCATGAGACAACATATTCAGATATCGTGGTCTTAGGTCACCACATTCAGATATCGTGGTCTTAGGTCACCACATTCACTTCCCCTTTTTCATAATATCCCATATGCCCATGTCATACAAAACATGCCAAATTCTTAAATCACATACTTATAGTTTCATATGTGTGCCCTAGCAGATATTTTTCATAGTCCTAGTTGGAGTAGGAAACGTACCTGAGTACTTTGTACCATAGCATGGTACTTTAGCCATACTCACATTCTTATAAACATGCTCATATTAAATTTTAGCCATAATTTTATTAAAAGACAGTGTGGGGTACACACCTGATTAACTTAGCAATTCACTCCAAATCCCGAAAATCCAATCTACTGTGTTAGATTTTTAGTGCATATATTCGGCCAATCCCATTCATATTAGTAAAAGCCATTCGGCTATAAAACCAAATCCCACTAGGATTATACCTCAAAACTTACCTTGGTGCCGATTTGCTTATCACTCAAATCCTGAAAACGTTGTGTTGGTTCTTCTTGCAATCGGCCTATACTAGATCACCTAAAGGATTAGTTTCGGCTTTTTTATCAAATAAGAAATAAATCTATATATCCAAATTAGGCCTTGGCCGATTGTACTTATTGCACTTACCTTGAACTTCTCAAATCCCAGAATCCTTGTATACCTTTGTCGAAATCCCTATAGATTCATATATTAGATCCGAAATCACTTAAACATGATAAATAGCCTTTGACTGATTGACTTACCTTAGATCCTTAAAAGTCCCGAAAGATTTCCTCCTTGTAGTTGATAACTATTAAATCCTGAAACCTCCCTTCTATAATTCGGCCAAGATCAATGATAGGGGTTAGTCCCTAAATTTTGATAAGTCTAATATAAAGGAATGGAAACCGAATTTGGATCTTACCCTTAGTCACCAAGTTGTCAGCACCTTTGCTGAACTCCTCAAAGGAATTTCGACTAAGGCTAGAAGGGACTTATTTACGCTTTTGGAAGATTATGAGAAGAAGAGAATAAGTTGCTCGCTTTCAAGCAATGGAGATGGAAAAGATTTGGCTAGAACACAAGGTGTTTGACTAGATGGGTTAAAGAAAAGAAAGAGAAAGAGTGATGGTTTTGGAGAGAAAAAGTAGACTTTAGGGAAGCCAAAGTGCTTAATGAAATCGCTATAGCCCCCTTTACAACCTTGGCGAAAATACCATCCAAGGAGTCCTCAATGGCCAACTCTCCATATCTTGATAACTTTATCTTTTAATTATCACCTTACTCAAATTAATAAAATTAATCCCAACAATTATCCCTTATCTAGCCGAAGTTTAGTAAAAATAAAACTCATCTTGTAAGTGTCCCTTTTTGTCGTCCACTTCTCTAACTTCTTGCTGCCAAAAAAAATAAAATAAAATTTCTTTTTTCTTCCCTCGTGGCTCGAACACAAGCCCTTCCCCTAGCTTATGGCGTCATTTGCCCAAGCCTTAAGTGGCGCCTTGCAGCCACTTTACCAAGGTGATTCTTATGTCATAAATCCCTCGTGTATTTCCCTTAAAGCCTCCTTCACATTGCTCGAACCCTGGCCGAATTGCACATGTAGGTGGCGTCACATGCTAGGCCCTTAAGTGGCGCCTTATAGCCACTTTATCAAGCCTATTTGTATGTTATATTTTACATACATTTTCTCTTAAGGCCCTATTCACTTAGCTCCCTTAACAAGACTTAAAATCTAAAAATTTTCTAAGGTATTTCCCTACATTTCAAAGTTCACGATATTCATAGTTCACATTCAGAACATTCATAAACATAATATTTCATATAATTAAGCATGAATGCACAAGCCCACTTCCAGGATATTATAGTTCTACCCCCTTAAAATAATTTCATCCTCGAAATTACTGGCTAGAATAGGTGGGGGTATTGCTGTCGCATTGCTTCTTCTGGCTCCCAAGAAGCTTCTTCCGATCCATGATTGTGCCATAACACCAAAGGAACTGATTTTCATCGTAACACTTTCACATCTCGTTCTAGAATCTGAATCGGCTCCTCCTCACAGGACAAGTCTAACCTTAGCTCCACCTCTTCGATTGGTACCACATGAGATGGATCTGATCGATATCGACGTAGCATGGACACATGGAATACGTCGTGCATCTGCTTCAACTCGAGTGGCAATTCTAACTGATATGCCACTGGTCCAACTCGCTTCAACACTCGATAGGGTCCTATAAACCTTGGACTTAGTTTCCCTTTTCGACCAAATCTCATCACCCTCTTCCAAGGCAAAACTTTAAGGAATACTTGGTCTCCCACATCAAATTCAATCTCCTTCCGTTTGAGATCTGCGTACAACTTTTGTCTGTCAGATGCTTCCTTCAATCGAGAATTACACTAACCTTCTCTTCAGATTCTGCCACAATCTCTAGACCCAAAACTCGTCATTTTCCCAATTCCGTCCAACATGTAGGAGTCCGACACTTTTGACCATACAGTGCTTCATAAGGTGCCATTCGAATACTTGCCTGATAGCTATTTTTGTAGGCAAACTCTGCTAAGGGAAAATACTCCTCCCAACTTCCTCTGAAATCCATCACACAGCCCCTCAACATGTCCTCTAAAACTTGGATTACCAGTTCAGATTGCCCGTCCGACTGTGGATGAAAGGCCGTAGTGAAATCCAATTTAGTGCCTAAAGCCTGATGTAACGCTTTCCAGAACCGAGAAGTAAACCTTGGGTCCCTATCTAAAATAATCGATAGTGGAACTCCATGCATCCTTACAATTTTAGCCACATACAATTTCGTGAACTTTTGCAGAGAATAATAGACTCTCACCGGAATAAAGTGTGCGGACTTGGTCAAATGGTCCACTATTACCCATACCGAGTCCTTCTTAGTAGGCGTAAGGGGAAGCCCACTAACAAAGTCCATGGTAATTCTCTCCCACTTCCACTACGAAATCATGATTGGCTGAAGCAATCCTGACGGAACCTGGTGTTCAGCCTTAACTTGCTGACACGTTAGACACTTGTCAACAAATTCTGTAACTTCCTTTTTCAGACCAGGCCACCAAAACTGTTCTCTCAAGTCTCTATACAACTTGGTGCCTCCAGGATGCATAGCATAAGGGCTACTATGCGATTCCTGAAGAATCCTTTGTCTAAGTTCCTTATTCTCGTGCATCTGGACCTTCCTCTTGAAACACAACACTCCTTCACCATTAATGCCATAATTTTTCAACTCTCCATTACAGACTTGCCGTAGCTTAGCACTTAGGTCCTCATCACCAAGCTGTCCCTCCTTTACCTCATTCAACCACGTCGACTTGACTTGCAACTCGCCAGCAAAGCTTCCATCATCATACAAACTCAAGTGTACGAATATCGCCCTTAGATCCGACACAACTTTCCGGCTTAGGGCATCCGCCACTACATTTACTTTGCCTGGGTGATACTCTATAGAACAGTCGTAATCCTTTAGTAACTCCACCCACCTTCGCTGCCTCATATTCAACTCCTTCTAAGTCAACAGATACTTGAGACTCTTGTGGTCTGTGTAGATCGTCGACTTTTCACCATAAAGGTAGTGCCTCCATACCTTAAGAGCGAAGACCACTGCTACTAATTCCAAGTCATGCGTCGGGTAGTTCACCTCATGTGGCCTCAACTGTCGGGATACATATGCGACTACCTTCCCGTCTTGTATCAATACGCAACCCAAACCTGTATGGGAAGCGTCACAATACACCGAAAAATCCTTTCCTGCCTCAGGCTGAATCAACACTGGAGCTTCCGTCAATACCCTCTTAAGTTTTTCAAAACTCTCCTGATGCTTATCCGCCCATACAAAGGGTACTTCTTTCCTTAACAACTTTGTCAAAGGCACGCCTATTAATGAGAACCCTTCTACAAACCTTTTGTAATAGCCTGCCAACCCCAAGAAACTAGGAATCTCCGCCACCGACTTAGGTGGTTTCCAATCTAACACTGCTTTGATCTTTCTAGGATCCACCCTTATTCCTTCAGCAGACACCACATGCCCTAAGAATGCAACCTCCTTAAGCCAAAATTCATACTTGCTGAATTTGGCATAGAGCTTCTTTTCCCTTAATACTTGCAGCACAGTCCGGAGATGCTCATCATGCTCCTCCTCAGTCTTGGAGTATACGAGGATGTCGTCGATGAACACCACAACGAACCTATCCAAGTAAGGTTGAAAAACCCAGTTCATCATATCCATGAACGTGGCTGGGGCGTTTGTCAACCCGAACGGCATTACTACAAACTCATAGTGGCCGTATCTTGTCCTAAAGGCTATCTTATGGATATCTGCCTCCTTCACCTTCAACTGATGATATCCCGACCTTAAGTCGATCTTTAAGAACACTGTCGCCCCCTTAAGCTGATCGAACAAGTCATCTATCCTTGGCAAGGGATACTTGTTCTTGATGGTCAGCTTATTCAACTGACGATAGTCTATGTACATACGCATTGTTCGTCCTTCTTCTTCACAAACAGGACCGGGGCTCCCCATGGAGACACACTAGGTCGAATAAACCCACGATCCAACAATTCTTGGATTTGAGCCTTGAGCTCCACCAACTCCTTTGGTGCCATTTTGTACGAGGCAATTGACACGAGGAGTCGCTCCGTGACAAATCAATTCCAAACTCCACCTCCCTGTCTGGGGGTATTCCTAGTAATTCCTCTAGGAACACATCTTTGAAATCCCTTACCGTTCTAACTCCACTAACACCTTCTTCCTTTCCATCTAGCGCACTTACGAAGGCTAAAAATGCCTTGCACCCTTTACGAACCATCTTTTCAGCCTTTAGCGTCGAAACTACATTAGACAAGTAGTTTCTTCTTTCTCCTATCATAATGACCACCTTATCCTCCGGGGTCCTTAACTCCATTCGCTTAGCTGCACAGTCCAACACAGCCCGATGGTCCACTAGCCAGTCCATAACAAGTATGAGATCGAACTCTCCAAAGGGAAGTTCCATCAGGTCAATAGAAAATACCATGCCTTGAATTTCTAAAGGTACACTTCGAAAGACCTTATTCACCACTACAGTTTGACCTAGTGGGCTTACTACAGTCATCTCCCTACTAGAAAGTTTAGAGGCTATGCCTAGCGTTTCAACTACACTACAGGCAACATAAGAATGGGTCGAGCCCACATCAATCAAAGCATAATAGGGTTTCCCAAATACAAGAAATGTACCAGTTATGACGTTCGACATGTCTCCATCCTCCCTATGGCGAATCGCATAAACCAAACCCGGCTGCCTTGCCTCAGTGTTAGCAGCACCTCGACTCGGTGTTCCACGTCCTCTACCAGTACCATTTCCTCGATTATTCAGACCACGACCTCGCTGAGGCTACTGTCCACCTCTACCAGGCTGATTAACATTCTGAGCTACTGGTTGATTCCCATCTGGTCTCACCGGACAGTCCCTGATCATATGGTCCTTTGACTCACATCTAAAACACCCACATGTCTTCTTTTAGCATTCGCCTAAGTGTTTCTTCCCACACTGCTCACAAGTACGATATTGCCCTCTAGTACCAGTTTGCTGGCCTCGCGGCCTATCAGCTCTAGGCCTTTTCTAAGCATTCCCAGAAGATCCAGATGACCCAAATCCTCTCTTCTGCTTATTCCGGTCGTGTTCTGCCTCACAGAGTCCTTATTCCTTCCGCTATCTTAGCTTTCTCTACTAAAGTAAAAACTCCCGCTCTTGATGTGGAGCGACAACCAACCTCAGATCATCCCTTAGTCTGTCCTCAAATCGGACACACTGCTCATGCTCTGTTGCCACCACTCCTCGAGCATACCGGCTTAACCTCAAAAATTTAGCTTCATACGCAGCGACTGACTTGTTCCCTTGAACCAGCCCCAAAAATGCTTTCCTCTTCTCATCAATATAATGTGTACCGAAATACTTATTCTGATATGCCTCCTTAACATATTCCCAGGTCAGATCATCAGCTGTGGCACCATCCCGAACTGTTAACCACCATTGATACACTTCATCGCGTAGTAGTGCCACCATTCCTTTCAACTTCTCCTCAGGAGTCAGATCGAGCTCATCTATAATGCGCTCAATCACCTTCAACCAGTATTCAGCTATACTGGGTGCCACACCAGATACTCCACGAAACACCTCAGCTCCGTTGGCTCGGAGTTGATCGGGTACAAATTTTTGAGCTCCCATATTCCCTCTAACATCAGCCACCATTTCAAGAACTCAAGACCTGACTGCGATCAAAGATCTTCTCTCATCGATCTTGTCTTGCTCAACACCAACAGCTGGTGGTGGTGGCGACGGTGGTACCTCATTCTCAGATCTTTGTCCCGATCTAATGGGTTCTGACACGGTTATTCTACCTCGACCGCATCCTCGTACATTGCGACCACGTCCCTAGAGCTCATTTCTATAATCGCGCTTTAGTCTGGGTTAAGAAATTTTATGAATTAGCCCTTATTCCATTGATTATCCACAAGAAGTTTTATGGCAGGAAGTTTAATAGGGGTTCTTTCGATCATTCAAAGTTTCAAGTCTTCTATCCTAATTCACATAAAGGCACATCCATTCCATTGTATCTCACATACACATTCACTCTTCGGACATTCTGTCCGTTCCTATCCCAGTGTATTCTCGTAATTTATCCTACAATAGTATTTTCGTAATTTATCAAAATAAGGTTCCTTGGTGTTTTTGTCAATAAGGGTATTCTAGAAATTTTGCATTCTCGGGGGTATTTTGGAAATTTTGAAATCTGAGGGTATTTTGGTAATTAACCCGAGTAAATTTGTAAATCTTGATAAATCAAGGGCACTTTGGAATTTACAAAACTTGAGAGTTGTTTTTGAGAATTTGTTTTCCAAATCAATGTTGTTACAAAAATTTTTGAAGATCGGGGGTCATTCTGGTAATTTTGTAACTCGGGGGTATTTCGATAATTTGCAGGTTAGGGGTAATTTCGTAAATTTTTTTTTCCTTTCCATAATCAAGGTATTTTGATATTTTGTAAATATAGGGTTCCTTTAAGCAAAGTAGTGAAATTTTGATAAGAACTGTGGGTATTTTGAAAATTTTCATAAACCAAGGGCATTTTTGTAATTTTACCACTAGGGGTATTTTTGTAATTTTTATAAACTAGAAATATTTTGAAAATTTTCCAAAATAAGTTTTTGCTACTATTCAAGGGGTAATTTGGTGATTATAAAACTAGGGTTTTCATAAAAAAAATACGGCTAGTCCCTTTCGGGTTTTAGTTAGGGGTTTAGCCCGTGTATAAGTCCTCTTGGTTAGGGTGAACCGAGGCTACGCACCAGGTAGGATTTGAGTGGAGAGGAGGTGAGTCACGCGGACTGCTTAAATACCAAGCTCCCACTGAAACCAATCCTAGACATGCGTACCATGGTTGCCACACCCTAACTCGGCGACTTAACCATAGGTTTGTTTAATTAGGCATTTAAGTCTTATGTAATTGTTGGGGTAACTAGCCCTAGGGTTCAAGTACCTATCACACTAATCTACATTCCATTCCATTTCTACCCCTTCTACAAGTCATAATATGAATCACACAAGAGATCGGAGTACTTACCTGGTGGACTTTGGGTCGGAGACTTAGTGTGCCATGGCAGAAAAACCTGCTTAATTCACAAAAATTCCTTTTGGGCTTAACTTTGAAAACGTTTTGGGCCTTAAACCCAAGGCCGAGAGTTTAAAACCTGGTTCTAATACCAAATTGAAACACCCCAAACCCGGCCCACGAGCCTTTATCGGATCTGGTATGTTCCTCGATGTAAATCGGTTCAAAATTCTTTTGTGGCATTGGAAACAGAACGATGTGATTTAAAAGAAAGATTGTTTTTGGGTTGGGCTCGAGTTGGAAAACAAGTTATTTTTATATTTGAAATCCTTTGACTTTAGGTGACAAAATATTTAGGGTTTAGTTCATGATAAATTCACTATCCTTTGACTTTAGGTGACAAAACATTTAGGGTTTAGTTCATGATAAATTCACTTAGTCTTTTTTAAAAAGAATATTTTGTAGCAGGATAAGTAGAAGTAAAATAAAATAATTCAACTATGGCCTTATTACATCAAATAATTTCCAAAAATAAATTCAAAGTACTCAAAAAAAAGAGTCCAAAACAAAGAAAAATGAACTTCACATGGCCTCCATTAAGCTCCTGCCGACCTTACCCATCACCGATCGTCACCGAAAAGTAATCCCACAAGGGTGAGTCAAGCAGACTCAATGTGTAACCAACACTAAAATTTAACAATTTAGGCATATGTTCACATATTACATGCATATTCATATAATGAGATAGGAAATAATGATGCAACTCGAACCAAAACCTATATGCCATCCGCTACACATCACCGTACCATCCCGCACAGTGGGGACTACTAAGTCAACCCTCCATCCATTACACACCATCGAAGGCGATTCTTTGCAATGACGTGCACATCGCCCTTATAAAGTTCGTGGCATAGCCACAGATACATACTTTGTGTCATCGACACCATATTCGAGATATCGTGGCCTAGGTCACCACATTCAGATATCATGGTCTTAGGTCACCACATTCACTTCCCCTTTTTCATAATATCCCATATGCCCATGTCATACAAAACATGCCAAATTCTTAAATCACATACTTATAGTTTCATATGTGTGCCTTAGCAGATATTTTTCATAGTCCTAGTTGGAGTAGGAAACGTACCTGAGTACTTTGTACCATAGCATGGTACTTTAGCCATATTCACATTCTTATAAACATGCTCATATTAAATTTTAGCCATAATTCTTATTAAAAGACAGTGTGGGGTACACACCTGATTAACTTAGCAATTCACTCCAAATCCCGAAAATCCAATCTACTGCATTAGATTTTTAGTGCCTATATTCGGCCAATCCCATTCATATTAGTAAAAGCCATTCGGCTATAAAACCAAATCCCACTAGGATTATAACTCAAAACTTACCTTGGTGTCGATTTGCTTATCACTCAAATCCTGAAAACGTTGTGTTGGTTCTTCTTGCAATCGGCCTATACTAGATCACCTAAAGGATTAGTTTCGGCTTTTTAATCAAATAAGAAATAAATTTAGATATCCAAATTAGGCCTTGGCCGATTGTACTTATTGCACTTACCTTGAAATTCTCAAATCCCGGAATCCTTGTATACCTCTGTCGAAATCCCTATAGACTCATATATTAGATCTGAAATCACTTAAACATGATAAATGGCCTTTGACTGATTGACTTACCTTAGATCCTTGAAAGTCCCAAAAGATCTCCTCCTTGTAGTTGATAACTATTAAATCCCGAAACCTCCCTTCCATAATTCGGCCAAGATCAATGATAGGGGTTAGTCCCTAAATTTCGATAAGTCTAATATAAAGGAATGGAAACCGAATTTGGATCTTACCCTTAGTCACCAAGTTGATAGCACCTTTGCTTAACTCCTCAAAGGATTTCGACTAAGGCTAGAAGGGACTTATTTCCAGCTTTTGGAAGATTATGAGAATAAGAGAATAAGTTGCTCGCTTTCGGCAATGGAGATGGAAAAGATTTCGGCTAGAACACAAGGTGTTTCGGCTAGATTGGTTAAAGAAAAAGAAAAGAGAAAGAGTGATGGTTTTGGAGAGAAAAGAGTAGACGGTAGGGAGGCCAAAGTGCTTAATGAAATTCGGCTATAGCCCCCCTTTACAACCTTGGCCGAAAATACCATCCAAGGAGTCCCTCAATCGGCCAACTCTCCATATCTTGATAACTTTATCTTTTAATTATCACCTCACTCAAATTAATAAAATTAATCCCAACAATTATCCCTTATCTAGCCGAATTTTAGTAAAAATAAAACTCTTCTTGTAAGTGTCCCTTTTTGCCGTCCACTTCTCTAACTTCTTGCAGCCAAAAAAAAAATCTTTTGTTTCCATTGTGGCTCGAACACAAGCCCTTCCCCTAGCGTATGGCGTCATTTGTCCAAGCCTTAAGTGGCGCCTTGCAGCCACTTTACCAAGGTGATTCTTATGTCATAAATCCCTCTTGTATTTCCCTTAAAGCCTCCTTAGCCCAGTCCCCCATTTTGGCGCAAAAATTAAAAGTCTAAAATGCTTCCCACGTTGCTCGAACCCTGGTCCAATTGTACATGTAGGTGGCATCACATGCTAGGCCCTTAAGTGGTGCCTTATAGCCACTTTACCAAGCCTATTTGTATGTTATATTTTACATACATTTTCTCTTAAGGCCCTATTCACTTAGCTCCCTTAACAAGACTTAAAATCTAAAAATTTTCTAAGGTATTTCCCTACATTTCAAAGTTCACGATATTCATAGTTCACATTCAGAACATTCATAAACATAATATTTCATATAATTAAGCATGAATGCAAAAGCCCATTTCCAGGATATTACAATGGGCCAAAGTCTAAGTTCACTTAAAAATAAATCAAAATGAAATGCAAGCGCCAAGACTTGAACCTTGGACCCCTTGCTTCCTTGTGTGGCGTCACTTCCTTGTCTCCCATGTGGTGCCATTTTCCACTAGACCACAACTCATTTTGTGTCATTTTTCTCCACATTTTATTCTAGAAGCCAACTTACTAACTCTTAGGGTTTTATTCACCTAAAACCAAAATTTACCTAAAGCCCAGATTTGATCCTGGGACTTCATAGAAGCCCTCTAACCTTCTAAAATCACTCACCTAATAGGTCTAACTTGCATTAGGGTCGTTCTCTTGTTTGCAAAAATTTTAAACGCTCCCATGGCCAAGGCCCAATAAGCCCAATTCTACTAGGCCCAAATTTGGGTCGTTACAAATCTACCCCCTTAAAGAAATTTCTTCCTAGAAATTTCCAACTATATAATAGCCGCACAACACAAGTTACCCCACTACGCTTCTACTGCGCACTCTCATCCCAATAACACTACAACACTTCTAACTAATCTTGAAACCTCTTACACACAATCGACCATCTGACCACAGAAACAAATAGATATTTATCACATATGCATACAATTTCTATATTCAAACATCACATCCAAACAAAACGTACACAAAATAAATGCAAAATATACAATCATTTCAACATATAAAAAAGTATAGCGTCAGGAAACTTACGAATTTGGTGCCGGAGACTCGATGTGCCATACTTCCAGTAACGCTAGATTTTTTTTTCTAAACCACATTTTAAACTGATTTGGAAAAATTTTCAAACCCATTCCACAGTCGAGTTTTACAACCTGGCTCTCATACAATAAAATGTAACACCCCAAACCTGGCCTAGATGTTATGGTCGGATCCAGCGTGTCACATGAAAGGTTGTTTAAAAGTTTTGCGTTCATCAAAAATGTTGCATCTCTTTTTGAAACTTTGAGTTTCATTGTTTGTTTGTAAAAACGTGATTTGCTTAATGTCTAATTCTATAAAGTTATTATTATTTTGAAAAAACTATTTTTGTTGTGAAAATCGAACTTGAATAGTTGCAGAAATGTGATATTTTGAAAAACGGTTATTAACATTTTAGGAGAAACCAGTGTTAAACGTTTAGCAATTTGAAATAGCAGAAATGAAAGTTAAAAAGTAAAACAAAATCCAAAGGCCTTATTACAAATTATTAAACCCAAAATAAATAATCTTAAAATAAAATAAAAACTGGATTTACTAAGTTTCGTAAGAAATAACTCCGACATATGGCCACCACCGAGTCCTCCGTAGCTCCAAATCCTCTAATGCTAGGGATTACCTGCAGGGTTAAGAGAAAGGGGGTGAGTTACGAGAACTCAATGTGTAATCCCCTAAACGGACACTATCTGGGCCCAAGCCCATATGACATCAATCTGGGCCTAAGCCCTAATATCATGATAATGCAAATAATGTAATGCAGCCCAACCCAATCCAACCAATCACATCCCCGTACCAACCAATCGTCACCTGTGGGGATCGAGTCAACCCACCCCGCCAATCACACCAATATTGTAGACCAACTGCTAATCACGTATTTATGGCTAGGCCACCAAAATAGTAACTTCTATATATGTGGCATATCCACTAAAATAATATATGGCAGAGCCACCAGGCTACACTTCCTCCGGTCATCAAACCCAACCCATGCAACATGTTATAAACGCAATATAGAAAACATATAAAAAATGTAACCAGAATCATATACATAATATTCAACCCTAATCGAGGGTATAACAGACATTTTCACCCTTTTGGGTGTATTTTAGTAATTCGCCAAATAAGGGTATTTCGGTAACACACCCATCAAGTGTAGTTCGGTAATTTACCCTCTAGGGGTATTTCTCTAATTTCATAACCCAGGGGTATTTTGGTATTTTACCCTCCAAGGGTATTTTAGTAATTTTGCAACCCAAGGGTATTTCGATAATTTACCCTCCAAGGGTATTTCAATAATTTCGTAGCTCAGGAGTATTATGGTAATTTTGCAATCCAAAGTATTCTAAATAAAGATAACGATGCGAATAGTCCTAGGGCCTACTCTCGGTCCAAATGGGCCCACACGCTCGTGTGGCCCATTTAGCCCAAACCTAGGCACAGATATGAGATTCACATAGACTAGTTCACTATCTATTAAACAATTACACAATTTATTCATATGGGCCCATGAGCCCATTGGGCCCACTTGGCCCAAACAGTATCGACCCATAAAAATACTCATGGTGGCCTCAACTAGCACGTCGAAGCTCCCACACGTGCGCTCGCACGCTCGTGTGGCTACCATCATTGTGTGACCAGCATTACGGCATTTGTCGCACTACAACTATAGTAGGGCGAAATACACACCTGATAAGAGTCTAGAGCTCATCCGCGTTCCGAATGCTCTTATGCCCAAACGCCAACCAAGGTATGCTTACTCTCCTCATAGATGGCTCTATTTAAAGCCAGCTTCTCACCTTCCCTCCTGCTAGCTTTCTGATGTGGGATCCCTCCTTCAGTAGAAGGCCGTCCCAACTTAGCAAAATAAAAGCCTCCAATTTACCATCTGTAAGATTCGAACCCCTTCCCTCCATGCTCTCCACTTGACGCCAACTTGTGTCTAAAATCATGCGCAACTAAATATAAGTCTATGGGCCAAAGTCTAAGTTCACTTAAAAATAAATCAAAATGAAATGCATGCACCAAGACTTGAACCTTGAACCCCTGGCTTTCTTGTGTGGCGTCACTTCTTTGTCTCCTATGTGGTGCCATTTTCCACTAGACCACAACTCCTTTTGTGTCATTTTTCTCCACATTTTATTCTTAAAGCCTACCTACTAACTCCCAGGGTTTTATTTACCTAAAACCAAAATTTACCTAAAGCCTAGATTTGATCCCGGGACTTTATAAAAGCCCTCTAACCTTTCAAAATCACTCACCTAATAGGTCCAACTTGCATTAGTGTTGTTCTCTTGTTCTAAAAAATTTTAAACGCTCCCATGGGCAAGGCCCAATAAGCCCAATTCTACTAGGCCAAAATTTGGGCCGTTACATTTGTTGTTTAAATTGTTTACTTAATTGTTAAACCTGAGTAATTTCTTATGTTTAAACATGGTTTTAGAAATACTTAAAATAATTAAATGGGCTTTTATCATTACTTAACAAGATTCATAGATTTTGGGCTTTTTGGGTCCTAAAATTTAACTTAGCAAAATTATTTTGAAATATGCCTTTGATGTGACATTCCTGAATTCAGCCATAACGTTTGGGTCGGGTCTGGGGGTGTTACACTGCCAGTGTTTTCAACCTCGACCCAGTCACTATGCTATCAAACTAGGTAGAGCTTTTGAATAAAAAGATTGATGGTTTGTGTAGTTCTTCATAGGTACATCTAGTAATGCAGTGTGATATGAATGGAAAAGGGATGAGCAATACAGAATATCCACCTTACAACCCGAGCGCTGAAAATGAACAAGTTCACTATATGGGTAATAATTCTAGACCTCAAAATAACCCTTATTGTAATACTTACAATCCAGGTTGGAGAAACCACCCCAATTTCTCATGGGGTGGTCAAGGAAATCAAAGACAACAACCCCTCCAGGTTTTCAACAACAACATTACGCACAAGAGAAGAAGCCGAACCTCGAGGAGATGCTCACAAAATTTATCACAGTGTTAGAGACTCATTTCCAGAATACTGAAACGACGTTGAAAAATCAGCAAGAATCGATTCAAAGGATTGAGAATCAAATTGGACAACTAGTCAAGTTAGTTTCCGAAAGGCAACCAGGTAATTTACCTAGTAACACCAACCTAAAAGAGCATGTGAAGGCAGTTACACTAAAGAGTGGAAAGGAGTTGGTTGATGCTGAAAAGAAGATGCCACAAGAAATTAATAAGGAAAAAGGTGAAGAAGTAAAAGAGAATGTAAAGCCGGTACTTAAATAGTATAACCCACAGATCCCATATCCAGCAAAGTTGAAGAAAGACCGCATGGACGCTCAATTCGATAAATTTCTTGAACTTTTTAAACAATTACATATTAACTTACCTTTTCTTGAAGCTATTTCGTAGATGCCTACATACGCAAAATTCTTAAAAGAGCTTTTAACGAATAAAATGAAGCTTGAAGAGTTATCAACAATGGAACTTAACAAGGAATGCTCAGCTATTCTTCAAAATAAGCTACCAACCAAATTGAAAGATCCAGGAAGTTTCACTATTCCCTGTTTAATTAGTAGTTTAAATATTGAGAAAGCATTAGTAGACTTAGGTGCCAGTATTAATTTAATGCCTTATAAAATGTTTAAGTAGCTTGGTCTTGGGGAACCAAAATCCACTAGGATGAGTATACTATTAGCTGATAGATCTGTTAAATATCCTAGAGGAATCATTGAAGATGTTTTGGTAAAAGTTGATAAATTCATATGTCCCATTGACTTTGTTGTACTTAACATGGATGAGGATGTTGAGGTACCTTTAATTCTAGGACGCCCCTTTTTAGCTACTGCTAGGGCTGTTATTGATGTAGGTGATGGTAAACTTGTGCTTAAGGTAGGTGAAGAGGAGATTATTTTTAAAATTTATGATGCTATGCGATACTCTAGGGAGCAAAATGATTCCTGTTATTTTATTGATACTATTAATCATTCTATTCAAGATTCTTTTCAAGAAATCATACATAAAAACACGTTGGAACTGTGTCCTATCCAAGGTGATGAGGTAAGTGACGATATCACGGAGATAAATTATAATAGTTCTTCCCAAAATAGAAGAATTATGAAGGCATTAGAATAAACAATGAAACTAAACAAAACCCTCTATTGAAGAACCTCCTAATCTGGAATTGAAACAATTACCAAAGCACTTAGAGTATGCTTTCTTCAAAGACAATTCTACACTACCAATAATTATTTCTTCAAACTTGGAACCTAGTGAGAAAGATGAATTACTACAGGTACAAAAGGAGCATAAAAGAGCCATAGCTTGGAAGATTTCTAACATTAAACGGATAAGCCCATCATTTTGCACCATAAAATTTTAATGGAAGATGAATATAAACCATGTGTGCAACCTCAAAGACGATTAAATCCCAATATGAAGGAAGTTGTCAAAGCTGTGGTAATTAAAGATGCTGGAAATATTTATCCTATTTCTGATAGTTCTTGGGTAAGTCCTGTGCAGGCTATTCCAAAGAAAGGAGGGATGACTGTTATAGCCAACGAGAAGAATGAATTGATTCAACAAGAATAGTCACAGGTTGGAGAGTTTGCATCAACTATGGAAAGTTGAACGATGCCACAAGAAAAGATCACTTTCCCGTACCCTTCCTTGATCAAATGTTAGAAAGATTATCGGGGCATATGTACTACTACTTCCTAGACGGACTCTTTGGCTACTTCCAAATCCCAATAGCTTCTGAGGATCAAGAAAAGAAAACATTTACATGTCCATATGGTACGTTTGCTTATCGTAGAATGCCTTTTGGATTATGTAATGCTCCTGCTACTTTTCAGCGCTGCATGCTAGCTACCTTTGATGAACTTGTGGAAGATATTATGGAGGTATTTATGGATGACTTTTGGGTATTGGGTAATTCGTTCCACCTTTACCTTAAAATTTTAAAATGAACCCTGTGCTTAATTGGGAAAAATGTCACTTCATGGTTCGAGAAGGGATTCTGTTAGGTCACAAGATTTCTAGTAAAAAGATTGAGGTTGAGAAAGCAAAAATTAAAACCATAGAAAAACTACCTCCCCCTAGTTCAGTTAAGGCTATTAGAAGCTTTTTAGGACATACTGGATTTTATAGAAGATTTATTAAGGATTTTTCTAAAATAGCTAAGCCTTTAACTAAATTATTAGAAAAAGATGTGCCTTTCAAATTTTATTAGGAATGTTTAGACGCATTTAATACCCTCAAAACTAAATTAATAAATGCCCCAATTATAATTGCACCTGATTGGAATTTACCCTTTGAACTAATGTGTGATGCGAGTGATTTTGCAGTACGTGCAGTCTTGGGACAGCAAAGAGACAAGCATTTGCAACCAATTTATTACGCTAGAAAGACACTGACGACCGCACAAGAAAATTACACCACCACGGAAAAAGAGTTGCTAGTTGTGGTTTTTGCTTTTGAGAAATATAGACAATATTTGATATTATCTAAAGTTGTCATTTACACTGACCATTCAGCTCCTCGTTATCTTTTAACTAAATCTGATGCAAAACCTCGACTCATAAAATTGATTTTACTCTTACAAGAATTTGATTTGGAAATTCAGGATAAGAAAGGAGCTGAAAATCTTGTGTCAGACCATCTTTCTAGACTTGAAAATCCCCATCTTAAAGAACTTGATGAGAGCGAGATAAATGACTCGTTTCTTGAAGAATAATTTTTGGCTATATCCAACTCTAACGTACCCTAGTTTATTATGAATTACTTAGCTGCTAACATCCTACCAAAAGGGTTAACACATCCTACCTGGTTTATTGTGAATTCTTTGCTGATGTGAAAAACTATTTTTGGGAGGACCCTTTCCCTTTTCGTATATGTCCAGATCAAGTAATTTGGAGGTGTGTTGCAAAGGAAGAAGCAAGCAAAATCCTAGAACATTGCCATTCAGGACCAACAGGAGGTCATTACAGTGGGAATAGAACAGCACATAAAACACTTGAATCAAGTTTCTAATGGCCCTATTCAAAGACGCTAACATGTATGTTAATTCATGTGATAGATGTCAGAGAACAGGTAATATCTCTAAACGCGATGAAATGCCTCAAACATATATGCTATCATGTGAAATATTTGATGTATGGGGTATCAATTTTATGGGTCCATTCCCTAACTCATTTTCAAATAAATACATCCTTGTAGCGGCTGATTACATGTCGAAATCGACGGAAGCTCAAGCTTTACCCACTAATGATGCAAGAGTGGTAGTGAGATTTCTTAAGAAACTCTTCTCTCGATTTGAAACACCCAGAGCAATTATTAGTGATAGAGGTACTCATTTTTGTAACATCCAATTCGAGAAAATCTTAAAGAAATATGGAGTGCTCCACAGAACAGCTACTCCTTATCACCCTCAAACCAGTGGATAGGTTGAAGTATCCAATAGAGAACTTAAACGTATTCTAGAGAAAATTGTAGAATCAAATAGGAAAGATTGGGCATTAAAAGTAGACGACGCTTTATGGGCTTATAGAACCGCCTTTAAAACTCCCATAGGAACATCCCCATACAAACTTGATTACAGGAAGAGTTGTCATTTGCCGGTTGAACTCGAGCATAAAGCATTGTGGGCTATAAAATTCTTAAACTATGATCTTAAACTTGCAAGAGAAAAAAGATTGATGCAGTTGAACGAGCTTGATGAGTGGCGAGAAAATGCCTACGAAAACGCACGATTATATAAAGAAGCAATAAAGCGGCGCCATGATGCTCATCTAAAGTGACCTAAATAATTTGAAGTTGGAAATCTCGTTATACTTTATAATTCAAGGCTCAAATTATTCCTTGGAAAGCTGAAATCAAGATGGTCAGGTCCATTCATAATCAAAACCATTTTTCCCTATGGCACAATCGAGGTAACTCATCCTAATTACGGCACATTCAAGGTAAATGGTCAACGACTTAAACTAATAATGGTGAGGACTTTAAGGATATCAGAGAGGAGCTTCAGCTCCATGAACCTTCATAAAGAGGCTAATACAAGGTAAGTCTAGCTTAGGACTATAAGCAAGTGCTTCTCGAAAGGTAACCCGAGTACTAACCCCATTAATGTCTATATTTTTTATTTTTAGCACCTAACTAAAAGTTAACCTGATTAATAAGTGTATATTTCCCCATCACACAGCCTTGCACACGGGCGTGGTCGTGGTAGTGTGGACACCACGAGGAGGCACATCGGTGTGGTAGAGACTGTGCAGTCCAATGACGAAAATTTTTCTCTATAACACCCTGGTTCTAGGGGTTATGCATTTAGGGCATAACTCAGGAGATGGTAGGTTTATGGTGAAGTTGCATGAGTTTTGAGGGGTTTGGAGAACCCTAGAAGGTAGGGGAAGGCATAAGGAATTAGTGAATTTTTGGTGTTAAAAAGGGGAGCTTGGCTATGGAGGTCTTAAGAGAAATATTTGAGAGGTTAAGACACAAGAATTGAGCTAGTAAAGTGGCAGGGGAGACGCCACTTAGAGCATGGAGAAGTGACACCTCAAGGTGCAAGGGGGGCCAGAGTTCGAGCTGCAAAGGCACCATTTTTGGATTTTGTTTTGCGTCATGAGAGGGGGGAAGTGTTGGATTCAGCCAAGGCACTAAAAAGGAGGATTTTGACTTGTTCAAAACTTTTTAAATGGGTGGCTAAGAGAAGGCTTGAGTTGGTTTTATTTTGAATTTGTTTGAAAGGTTGGTGTAGAGTGTTTTTAGGAGGGAATCAAGGGATTGGGTGGATGGAGAAGAGTTGGACAGCTAGGGGGTTCTCATGAGGGTATTTTTGGCCATGAAGGTTAGGGGGAGTGGCCGAATTCTATTTAAGGGGTGTGCTCTTCCTTTAGCGGATTTTAGCTTTTCATCTAAAGCCTTCACTCTTTTCTTCCCATACTCTACCAACACGTAAACGTCCCTCTCCTCTTCTTGGTCACTTGGCGAAACCTCAAGGTCACTTTTCCTTCCATTTTCCCTTAGTCACTTCACCAAAATCCCTCTCCATTCCTTGTTGTCGTAGTCGAACTTCTTTAAGCCATCAACATTTCTTTTCTTCTCTTATTTTCACCAAAGCCGAAAGTACTTTTAGCCAAAACCTTTCTCTTCTTTTGACATCTTGCTATGCCGATTCTTGAGGCCATCAGATACTCTCCCTTAATCTTTTTGGAGCATTTGGTAGTAAGTACTCTCCACTTTAGTAGTTGGTTTGCATCTTTCTATTCGGGTGTCGAACCTAAAGGGTGGTCTTGGTGTTGGAGTTGGCCGCATGTTTGTATGGTCTTAATCTGGTTTTTTCTTTCGTGTGTAGCCAAGGGAAGGAAACGCTAAGGATCTTTTAAGGTTCGGTTTGTATAAGATTTTTGGCAGGTTGAAATGAGCAACCGGGATTCAAGTTGTTTGGTAATAAGTATTTAGTAAGTTTCGTTACTTAGTTTACGACTTAGGGTTTAATCGGTTTATCTGATTAAGCGTTTTGATGGAGGCAACTACCAGTCAAGGGGAGCAAGGGAAAGTCCCTATTCGGAGGTTCAAGAAAAGAGTTGTCTCGGTAGTTCGGGATTGGCCACCGGGGTGTGGGCCAGAGTCAGAGCAGCAAGTTAGACAGATAGCTGTAGTCTCGTTTAGCGATAGTGTTGGGATCGAGAGTTTAGAACTTCAAGTGTTAAGGTGCGTAATTATCGCACTATTTTCCTGTAATGTGTATTGATGTATATGCTTGTATATGATGTGCGATAGCCGGCAATAAAGGCTAAAGTGATGGATACCCATGTTTGGGGTAATCGGTTAACATGTTAGTCATTTGTGATAGTAAATTATTTATGGTGCCTATTTGTTATGGTAATGAGCATGTGATTATACTCACTCTATATGTTGATTTGACATGATATATGGACATATGTGCATGGGGGTTGGTTTGATCAAAGAAGGACGGGTGTACATAAATATGTACGTGGTCTAATGTTAGCCTCGTGCTACATTAGCGCTTGATGATTAGCTGAGTGCTACATCAAGGGAGGTGTTGGCTTGGTGCCCATCTCGGCGGTTGATGGCTGTGTGCATCACCGTAGACGGATTACTATAGGGACCACTTGGTTGATCGGTGGCTCAACCACGGCCTTGTGCAGCAGGTCTGCCTAGGTAAGATATGTGGGATCACTCGGATGTGATCGGTGGATTAGCAACGGCCTTGGGCAGGGAGTCTGCTAAGGTTGGTGTATTGGATGGACTTAGGTTGGGTTGGGTCATAATTGCATATCTATTGGTATGGACTGTGTGGGTATGGGTTAAGCCCATACGTGTGGAAACATGTGTCATGATTATGCATCGAGTCGGTGGACTCACCCAATTATTTTCTTAACCATTTCGGTGATGCGTAAGGTTGAATTTGGGTTTGGAGGGTGTGCAAAGGTGGCCATGCGAAGCTTAATTCCATGCGTAAAGGAAATGTTTTAATTATTTTAAGCCTTCTTGATATTAAGTACTTGTTTAAGTATGGGTTGTAATAAAGGCCTTATTATTATTATTATTATTTTTGGGTATTATTTTAACTATGGCTTGATGAAACTGAATTGCTATTTGGAGATGATTTTATTTTCAACAACCTATTTATTCAAATTATTTATATGCTAAAGTTTAATTTGAACATTTTACAATAACAAAGTGTCACTTGTAATTTTAATGGACATGATTTTCAAAAGTTAGTATATTTTCATGTTTTACTCTAAAGTCACAAGAAGATTTTCAGCCATCTTTCCGTAGTGACATAACTAGATTCGGTCAAGGCTTGTAGGGCCGGGTTTGGGGTGTTACAAATTGGTATCAGAGCCCGGTTCAAAACTCAACTTTGAGGGTTTGGGCCCACAAACAGTTTTCAAAATGGGCTTTTCAAAATGGGGGCTTTTATAAAAGTTTTGAGTTATTTTGGCATGGGACACATCTCGGCTCAAGTCCACAGTGGGTACTTCAAGCTCTTGAAGTGATTTGTTTGTGTGATTTATTATGGGTTTGATTGGGCTCGTAGATTAGAATATTAAGGCTTTTGGACCCTAGGATTAGTCTACTCAAACACATGCATAAGACTTAAAGATTGCTAAACAAACACGTGAAGTAAGTCACTTAGGAGTTAAGGTGTGGTAATCACCTGACGCATGTCAGGAGTGGTATTCAAGAAGAGCTTGGTATTTAAGCGGTCCTAGCGACTCACCTCCTCTTTACTCAAATCCTACAGTGCGTAGCTACGGTTCACCTTAACCAAAAGGACTTATTCATAGGCTAAACCAGTTACTAAAACCCGAAGGATTAGCCTTACTTGTTTAAAACCCTTAGTTTTAAAATCTTCAAATTTACCCTTTGGGTTGTAAACCCTAAATTTGATTTTGAAAGATGTTTTCTTGATTTACAAAATTACCAAAATGCCCTTGTGGCAAAATTATAAAAATGCCCTCTGTGTTGTAAAATTACCATACTACCTCAACGTTTGTCAAAATGATTTTACTTTGCAAAATACCAAAATCTCGATATTAAGATACTCGGTTTGTGGAAATTTACGAAAATACCCTCGGTTGATAAAATTACCAAAATGCCATTGGTTTTAAATTTTCATATGATCCTTGACTTTTACTAAAATATTCCTATTTTACAAAATATCAAGAAAATTCTATTTTGCAAAATATTGAGATACCAGATTTGGAAATTTACAAGGATACTCTGACTTACAAAATTCTTGAAACAACCCCGATTTACGAAAATTTTTGCAACACATCGATTTGGAAAATAAATTTTCAAGATGACCCCAAGATTTGGTAAATTCGAAATGTCTTTAATTTAAAAAATTATTTTCAAATTGACCACGATTTATTACCAAATACCCTATAAGAAAATGACAAAATTACCCCTAGGTTGGGAATGCTCAAGAAAGTGACATGGATGAATGTATGTGTCTTTAGTGAAGAATGTGAATGTTTGAATTAGAATAGAGAACTTTAGATGAAACTTTGATTGATCAAAAGAACTACTTCGAAACCGTTATTCATAAAATTTGCTCGTGGATAAACAATTGGAACAAAAATTTCTAATGCATAAAACTTTCTAAAGCAGTTAAGTCGTGACGCTAGATATGAGTTCAAGAGGTCGTGGACGTGCATTGCGTGGCCGTGGTAGAGGCGGGATGACCTGTCGTAACCGTAGAGGTCCGCCATGGATCGAGAGCGATGTGCCGCCACCACCAACCGCTGAGGTTGAACATCGAGGATCGCATGAAGGAGACGATGCGAGATCGCAGCTATCTTTGTGGGTGCTCGAGAGAGTGGCGAGCCAATGTGGGCAATGGAACTCGAAGTTAGTGGTGAAAGACTTAGGTCGAATGGAGCCGAGGTTTTGGAGGAGTGTCAGGGTAGCCGAATGTGGCGTAATCTTGGCTTGAGGCGTGGAAAGGATTATGGACGACTTGGATTTAATCGCGAGGAGAAGCTTAAGGGTCTTTGTTTACGTTGCTACGGGATGAGGCCTACGGTGGTGGCTCACGGTTAAGGAAGGTACCCTGCCGATCGAGTGGATGGGGTTACTTTAAGATTAAGTTTGAGGGGAAGTATATCGAGCGAGTTATGTGGACACTCAGAGGAAGGCGTTCCTCAATTTGGTGCAAGGTGGCAAGTCAATAGCAGAGTTCGAGGCTGAGTTTCTGCGTTTGAGTTGGTATGCTCGGGGCATCGTGGCTACAGATTATGAGAGATACGTCAGATTTGAAGATGGGCTGCGGGATGAGCTGCGGGTATTGATTGCTCTACAACGAGAACGAGACTTCGCCATCTTAGTGGAGAAAGCTCGAATAGCTGAAGAGGTCAAGAGGATTGAGAGGCAGAATAGAGATAGAGAAAGGAGTCGGGATAAGAGGAGTTATGGACCGTCAGAATTGTCTGGGAGTCTTTAGAAAAGACCGAGGATTGAGAATTCTGCCCGTGCTGGGAATCCGAATCGTCCATGTGCTCGGTGTGGAAGATATCATATTGGCGAGTGCTAGAATCGGGATCGAGAATGCTTCCGATGCAAGTCCAAGTCTCATCTGATTAAGGATTATCCCCAGAATCCAAATAGGACTCAGACGTTAGGCCAAGGTTATGTGCAGCCAGGCAGAGGTGGTCAGCAGGCGACAAGAGGTCGTAGTCCGAACCATGGAGGGAATGGTTTCGACCGAGGTCATGGAGCGTTAGGCCGCGATAGTGGTAGCACTGAGGCAAGACAGCCAGGGCTGGTATATGCAATTCGTCGGAAGGAGGATAATAATGTGCCAGATTTGACGTCGGGTACGTTCTCTATTTCTGGAATCCCCTAAATTATCTTGCTTGTGGATAAGTCGATTATTTTACATTGCTAGTAAAGTATGTGAAACCTTGAGTATGGACTTAGGGCGTGCCTAGAAATATGATGGTTCTTTAAGATCGAGTCTTGTGAGAATTCTGTTTACTTTAGCCAAGTAATTTCGAGGACGAAATTATTTTATGGAGGGTAGAATTGTAACACCCTGGTTCTAGGGGTTATGCATTTAGGGCATAACTCAGGAGATGGTAGGTTTATGGTGAAGTTGGATGAGTTTTGAGGGTTTGGAGAACCCTAGAAGGTAGGGAAGGCTTAAGGAATTAGTGAATTTTGGTGTTAAAAGGGAGCTTGGCTATGGAGGTCTTAAGAGAAATATTTGGGAGGTTAAGACACAAGAATTGAGCTAGTAGAGTGGCAGGGGAGACGCCACTTAGAGCATGGAGAAGTGACGCCTCAAGATGCAAGGGGGGCCAGAGTTCGAGCTGCGAAGGCACCATTTTTGGTTTTTGTCTTGCGTCATGAGAGGGGGAAAGTGTAGGATTCGGCCAAGGCACTAAAAAGGAGGATTTGGACTTGTTCAAAACTTTTTAAATGGGTGGCTAAGAGAAGGCTTGAGTTGGTTTTATTTTGAATTTGCTTGAAAGGTTGGTGTGGAGTGTTTTTAGGAGGGAATCAAGGGATTGGGTGGATGGAGAAGAGTTGGACAGCTAGGGGGGTTCTCATGAGGGTATTTTCAGCCATGAAGGTTAGAGGGAGTGGCCGAATTCTATTTAAGGGGGTGTGCTCTTCCTTTAGCCAAATTTTAGCTTTTTCATCTAAAGCCTTCACTCTTTTTCTTCCCATACTCTACTAACACCAGAAACATCCCTCTCCTCTTCACTGGTCACTTGGCCGAAGCCTCAAGGTCACTTTTCCTTCCATTTTCCCTTAGTCACTTTACCAAAATCCCTCTCCATTCCTTGTTGCCGTAGCCAAACTTCTTTAAGCCATCAACATTTCTTTTCTTCTCTTATTTTCACCAAAGCCGAAAGTACTTTTAGCCAAAACCTTTCTCTTCTTTTGACATCTTACTATGCCGATTCTTGAGGCCATCAGATACTCTCCCTTAATCTTTTTGGAGCATTTGGTAGTAAGTACTCTTTACTTTAGTAGTTGGTTTGCTTCTTTCTATTCGGGTGCCGAACCTAAAGGGTCGTCTTGGTGTTGGAGTTGGCCGAATATTTGTATGGTCTTAATCTGGTTTTTCTTTCGTGTGTAGCCAAGGGAAGGAAACGCTAAGGATCTTTTAAGGTTCGGTTTGCATAAGATTTTGGCGAGTTGAAAAGAGCAACCGGATTCAAGTTGTTTGGTAAGAAGTATTTAGTAAGTTTAGTTACTTAGTTTATGACTTGGGGTTTAACAGGTTTATCGATTAAGCATTTTGATGGAGGCAACTACCGGTCAAGGGAGCAAGGAAAGTCCTATCCGGAGGTTCAAGAAAAGAGTTGTCTCGGCGATTTGGGATTAGCCAGGGGTGTAGGCGCAGTCAAAGCGACAAGTTAGGCAGATAATGTAGTCTCGTTTAGCGATAGTGTTGGGATCGAGAGTTTAGAACTTCAAGTGTTAAGGTGCGTAATTATCGTACTATTTTCCTGTAATGTGTATTGATGTATATGCTTGTGTATGATGTGTGATAGCCAGCAATAAAGGCTAAAGTGGTGGATACCCATGTTTGGGGTAATCGGTTAATAGGTTAGTCATTTGTGATAGTAAATTATTTATGGTGCCTGTTTGTTATGGTAATGAGCATGTGATTATACTCACTCTATATGTTGATTTGACATGATATATGGACATATGTGCATGGGGTTGGTTTGATCAAAGAAGGGCGGGTGTACATAAATATGTGCGTGGTCTAATGTTAGCCTCGTGCTACATTAGCGCTTGATGATTAGTGAGTGTTACATCAAGGAGGTGTTGGCTTGGTGCCCATCTCGGCGGTTGATGGTGTGTGCATCACCGTAGACGGATTCTTATGGGGATCACTTGGTTGATCGGTGGCTCAACCACGACCTTATCTGCAGTGTCCGCCTAGGTAAGATATGTGGGATCACTTTCGGATGTGATCGGTGGATTAATACTGACCTTGGCGAGAGTGCTGCTAAGGTTGGTGTATTGGATAGACTTAGGTTGGGTTGGGTCATAATTGCATATCTATTGGTATGGATTGTGTGGGTATGGGATAAGCCCATACGTGTGGAAACATGTGTCATGATTATGCCTTGAGTCGGTGGACTCACCCAATTATGTTCTTAACCATTTCGGTGATGCGTAAGGTTGAATTTGGGTTTGGAGGGTGTGCAAAGGTGGCCATGCGTAAGCTTAATTCCATGCTTGAAAGGAAATGTTTTAATTATTTTAAGCCTTCTTGATATTAAGTACTTGTTTAAGTATGGGTTGTAATAAAGGCCTTATTATTATTATTTTTGGGTATTATTTTAACTATGGCTTGATGAAACTGAATTGCTATTTGGAGATGATTTTATTTTCAGCAACCTATTTATTCAAATTATTTATATGCTAAAGTTTAATTTGAACATTTTACAATAAAAAAAGTGTCACTTGTAATTTTAATGGACATGATTTTCAAAAGTTAGTATATTTTCATGTTTTACTCTAAAGTTGCAAGAAGGTTTTCAATCGTCTTTCTATAGTGATGTAACCAGATCCGGTCAAGGCTCGTGGGCCAGGTTTGGGGTGTTACATTCTCAAAACATGGGCTATGAGAAAACACTACGGCCGTGCGAGGCAGCCGTGGTCTAAACTGAGAATTTACACAGACGAGCGACACACCTACGCCTATACGTCGTGCTTGACACTTATTGATTACCATGAGCGTGGGCAAGAATGACACGGGCATGCCTTTGGACAAAGGCCGATACTGTTAAAACTTGCACAACTGTGCCTTGAAACTGTGGCCGAACCTATCAAAATAACACGAGCGTGGAGACCACTACACGGGCTGGGAGAAACGAACGAAGCACAACATGGTCGTGTGACCCAACATGCCCATGGTACACAGGCGTGGGAAGTAACTAGACCCCTGACTCGATTTAAAATGCCCTTCTTCTCACCTTCTCCCAAATTAATTTTGAACTACCACACCCCTCTTCCTTTCTATTACCTTTATCCTTCTATTTTTCCTCTTCCCATTTCCCTTATTCTTCCTCAAACTACCATCTCCATGTCGAAGAAGTGAAAGGACACTAGCACAGTCTCTCCGTGCGAGACCAATCTCCATAAGTTCATGCCGACCGCTTCATTCCCTCGACAAGACAAGGACTTTTGAGTCCATCTATTTTTTCTTTTTCGTTTCTCTTCTCTTTTATTTTCCTTCTCTTTATCTTTCTTGTGCTTAATTTATATTATTATTATTTTTTCTTTGATTTAGGTTCAAAAGGCTACTAGGGAATCACCACACCATGACCCTAGTATCCACCTCCACCGAATACCCTTCTCCAACTTGGCCCAAATTTCCCCCTGTTTCTTCTCTTTGACTCCATCCAAAATTCAAGAAGTTTCACTTCTCTCCCTCTCTTATGATTTCTAACTATATTGTTATCATACATTTTTGTACATTGAGGGCAATGTACATCTTAAGTGTGGGGGGTGAATTTTATTCAGAAAAGTTCTTAACTTTTTGCATTATTCTCAATTCCCTGAATTTTGTCTTTTCTTTCTCATATTACTATTAGAACAAATTCTGATTGATTTATGATTTTTATTGATATGTCTTGAATTAAAACATAAGCAGTTGTGCATTGATTGTTTAAACTTGAAGGCTTTAGAGAATCAAGCATGATAAGTTGATTTTTGAAAATTAAAAAATTACTAGGTTGTTTTCCCAAGTTTAGGTATTACCTTGAAGTTTGAAGTTCATAGGGTTGACATCAAAAACCATAATTTCTGTGAGATCTTGAGCCTTTTAGAGCATTTTCTTTCCTTGCTCACTTTTATTGTTACTTTGAGTGAGTCAATATTGATTTGTTATTCTAGAACTTGCTTCGATTATGCATGTCAAGACCACACTTTTGATTTGATATACTGAGATGCTAAAGGCACCTAGGATTTAACCCACTTACTTCCCAAAGGCCTACCTTCATAATTAACCCTAGCGAACCCTTTGATCCTAATAAACCATTCATTGATTTACCCTTAATATTAACCCAAGACTTACTCTTTTGATTCATTAATAATTTTTCCTATTGTATTAACCTTTTTTATCGAGATTTGATTTCAGAAGTTGCCTAACTATGTTTTCCATTTCAGTTGTTAAATTCTTATTATTGTACTTGATTTGTTCTTAAAAAAAAATTGAAAGTATATTCATTATTAGTTCTATGTTATTTAAGCTTAAGCAATTAATTTCACATCTTGAGAAGAAGCTCGTGTTTATTGTAATTATTCAGTATTAGTCTAGTTTTCTAGTTAGGAAATTTGTCAATTCGATCTCGATATTAAACCTTTAATTCAGCCTTTATCCACACCTTAAACCCAAGCCACGTTACAACCCTTTTTAAAGACCTTTTGATCGATGTATCATCTCAATTTATAGTGGTGGAGATTTTATTTTCCTGTAAGCCTATGGTAATAACTTTTCATGTTGACTATTCAGTGCTTAATTTATTGTAACACCCCAAACTCGGTCAATACGCATACGGCGAATACGGTATGTCACTAAGGAAAATAATTTTTGAAAGAATTGAATTAACAATTAAATTTTTGTGAAAAACTCTTTGTAATTCTTTATTTGTCAAAAATAAGTTAAAATTGAAATTTACTTGAAATTACATAAAACTTTAAAACTTAGTTGATAAATCATATGATAGAAAACATTTATATCTTTTTAAGAAAATTGAAATATAATTTTGGAAAATTTGTTTGCAATTGAGTATAGAAACTTGAATTTTGGAAATCACTTAATCTGTTGAAAACATTTAACTTGTAATTTTACTATTGAACTATTCATGTTACAGATGGTAAGATTTTTAAAACCATTGCGAGTTTTAGTTTAGAAAACTTTGGGCTCAATTATTAAATTAACCAAGTAATTTAAAAGCCATATTTTAAACATATTCAAAACATAAAATAATCCAAAACATAATTAAGCAGGCCTTATTACAAATCCATAAAATATGAAAACCAAATTAAAATAAAGTACCCAATTGGAAATTCATGTAAAACCAAATTTTATTGCATGGCCTCCTCGAGCTCATCCGGCTCCTCATCGCAAACTCACGAATCACACGAAAAGATAAGGAGAAGGTGAGTCACCAAGACTCGATGCATATTCCCTCTCCGGGTAAATACCACATACTTACACAAATTATAACAAAGCAACATATATGTATAATGCACCCAACCTAGCCATCCATAACACCTTTTCTACCCGTGTGGTACCAAACCCTTGGTGGTGCCAAACCACTTCTTGATCAAGTCACGATATAAATGTGATACCAAATCACTTTGGTGACCAAAGTCACGAATAATCCATCTGTGGGGCCAACCCACATGTGATACCAAATCATGGCGGCGATCCCATATCTCAATAGTGGGGCCAACCCACGGTGGCGTTAAACCACGGGGACAAGTCGCTATGAGGTGCCAAACCTCACGGTGTCCCAAAGACACAAATGTGATACCAAATCACTGGTGACCAAGTCACGAATAGTCAAGTTATGGGGCAACCCGTGTGATACCAAATCATGGCGGCGATCCGTAATATCAAATGTGGGGCCAACCTTTGTGGTGCTAAGCCTTTGGGACAAGTCGCTATGAGGTGCCAAACCTCACGGTGACCCAAAGTCACGAATATCAAGCTGTGGTACCAAACCCTTTGGTGGTGCCAAACCACCGGTGACCCAAAGTCACAGATATCAATCTTCTCCCTCCTCTCATCATACCCGTGCAATATGACATAATAATTAGTGTATGCGTTATGTCACGTATTCTAGACATATATCAAATATAAGTATAACATGAATTCCCATCATAATCAGATAGACATAAAACAACATAATCATGCTAATCAACCTCTAAGGGTATAACCGTAATTTTACCTACCAAGGGTATTTTTGTAATTTATCTACCAAGGGTATTTTCGTAATTTACCCACCAAGGGTATTTTCATAATTTACCCACCAAGGGTATTTTTGTAATTTACCAACCAAGGGTATTTTTGTAATTTACTTACCTAGGGTATTTTTGTAATTTACCCACCAAGGGTATTTTCGTAATTTACCCACCAAGGGTATTTTCATAATTTATCCACCAAGGGTATTTTCGTAATTTACCCACTAAGGGTATTTTCATAATTTATCCACCAAAGGTATTTTCGTAATTTACCCACCAAGGGTATTTTCGTAACTTACCCACCAAGGGTATTTTCGTAATCTACCTACCAAGGGTATTTTTGTAATTTACCCACCAAGGATATTTTCGTAACTTACCCACCAAGGGTATTTTCGTAATTTATCCATTAAGGGTATTTTTGTAATTTACCAACCAAGGGTATTTTTGTAATTTACTTACCTAGGGTATTTTAGTAATTTACCCACCAAGGGTATTTTAAGTAATTTACCAACCAAGGGTATTTTGTAATTTACCAACCAAGGGTATTTTTGTAATTTACTTACCTAGGGTATTTTGTAATTTACCCACCAAGGGTATTTTAAGTAATTTACCCACTAAGGGTATTTTCGTAATTTATCCACCAAGGGTATTTTAAGTAATTTACCCACAAGGGTATTTTAAGTAACTTACCCACCAAGGGTATTTTGTAATCTACCTACCAAGGGTATTTTTGTAATTTACCCACCAAAGGTATTTTAGTAATTTACCCACCAAAGGTATTTTAAGTAATTTACCCACTAAGGGTATTTTGTAATTTACCAACCAAGGGTATTTTGTAATTTACTTACCTAAGGTATTTTGTAATTTACCCACCAAGGGTATTTTAAGTAATTTACCCACCAAGGGTATTTTAGTAATTTATCCACCATGGGTATTTTCGTAATTTACCCACCAAGGGTATTTTCGTAATTTACCCACTAAGGGTATTTTCGTAATTTACCCACCAAGGGTATTTTCGTAATTTTGTACCTACAATGGCCCTCCCGAAGGTCTAATGTTACCCTGAGTGACTCGACTACCATTTTCGGTCACCACTAGACTATTGGGCCTAAAACTCGACTTTGGCCCATTTAGGCCCACTCGTGTGGCCCACCTAACACAAATCTAGCCACGTATATAGGTTCCACCTAGTCTAGTTCACTATATACTATATCATCATACAATTTATTCCAATTGGGCCTCACGGGCCCATTGGGCCCACCGACCATCGCAGCAAGCACCCCAACCCACAAGAATACTCTCGATGGCCTCAACTATCGCGTTGAAGCCCCACACGTGCTTCATGCGCTCGTGTAGCTACTATTGTCGTGGATTCAGCACTTGGCATTTGGTTCTACAACTAGGGTAGAGAGTTACACACGATAGGACTCTAGTGCTAAACCACAGCTGCGACCACTCCTATGCCCAGCGCCCACCAAGGTATGTTAACCCTTCTCTGGCATGCTCTTTATATAGCTAGCTCTTCACCTTCATTCCTTGTATCTTTCCGATGTGGGATCCTTCACATCGAGAGTTTAAATTCAAGCTGAAACTCTTACTGAGTCCACTCATAAAATAAATACTCCTTGCTTCTCATGAGATTCGTACCGGGCTCCTTTATAACATAATCCACGCTGCTAGCCACTTTACCAACTAGCTCCTTGTGCCTCAAACCATGTGCAATTAAATATAACCCTATGGCCAAGGTCTAAATTCATTTAATAAAAATAATAAAAAAGGAATGCAAACGCTACAACTAGAACCTTGGACCTCCTTCCTTCCTTGTGGCGTCACTTTGCCACTACACCACACACACCACTTGTGTCATTTTCCTCCACATTTTATTCTTAAGGCCTACCCACCAACCTCCAAGGTTTTTTTCACCTAAAACCAAAATTTTCCCAAAGCTAATATTTGATCCCGGGACTTCATAGAAGCCCCCTAACCTTCCAAAATCACTTATCTAAAAGGTCCAACTTGCACTTAAGCCGATCTCCTATTCTCCAAAAAATTTTAAACGCCTAAGGCCCATTGGGCTCAATCCTACTAGGCCTAATTTCAGGATGTTACATTTATTGTCCCTTAAACATTTCGAGTGATTTGAGTGAATCCTTAGTGAGGATTTTACTCTGTGATATTTTGAATCAAAGGTGATTACTTAGATAAGGGGGAATACCTATGTTTTCCATGAATAAAGTGCTCAACTTGGATTGTTTGAAACTTTGATGTTCTTTTAGTTGAATTCTCAATGTATGATTACCTATGGATTATTTCGAAACATTATTGATAAGAATTATAAGTTGAGAAGAATGAATTTCAATTGTGAGTTTAGGATTTTGCTTGAGGACAAGCAAATGCTTAAGTGTGGGGGTATTTGATAAACCGTAATATATACATATTTTAACCTACATTTGACATACTTTTGGATGATTTATCCCTTGAATTGTGAAATTTGATGCTCCTAATCCTTTAATTTCATGTTCTATACTTAGGAGAGCATAGGAGGATGAAAAGAACGAGAAACGGGCCAAAAATAGAGAAAATGGGCCAAAGTAAGAAATCAACATGGCCTGGAGTTCACCACACGAATAAACCACATGACCCTGCCACTTTAGTAGACTTGAACACGACCCCGAGCTTGATTCACATGGGCATGTCCCTCTCGTGACTCGTTTTAATTCCACTCAGAATAGGATACTTGTGGGCCAAGTAAGGCATCTTGAAAGCCTATATAAACACCTTAGAGGGCAAGCTTAAAGGGCAGCTCGACAGAAGGCTTCTGTCAGGGCTGTTGACGAGGAGCAAAGCCAGAGAAGGATGAATATAGGGAATTACTCAAAGAAAGCCAGTTGATCCATCTCAAAAGTCGGAGTCACACTCAAGACTAAGGATTTTCCTTTCAAATTCCTTTAGGGAGTTTTAGGGTTTTTCTTTATGTTTTGTTACTTAATTTCTTCTGAGATGTATTCTTTTATAAACATGAACTAAACCCCTCAAATAATCGAGGGGGATGAAACCTAAGACGGGTCTTGTTATTGTTTTCTGAACTGTGTGATAAATACTTGATTTGTTCTTAATACTTGCTTTAATATTTTAGGATATTGATTCAAGTATTGATGTGCTTATTCAAAGGAGCAAAAGTCCCTATTTAAGAGTAGATCTAGCATAATTAAGCGGAGTTGATCGCACTCCTAGAGATAGGACAATAAAAATTTTCCAGATTAGGGTCAAACCTAATATGTGAGCCCATAAATCGAGTTAATGCAACACTAAGGGTTTTAATTAGAAAGAGGTTTCAATTAATCAACCTAGGGTTAGAAGTTAGTAGCCTCGAAAGAGGTATTAATATAAATTAGGGAATCCTACGGATCAAGTCAAGTGAATAAATCATCTGGTTCAGAGTTAAATAACAAGTGAAGTCTAGGTGGATTCTTCCTCGGGTATTGTCTTAATCAATTGGTTTTCTCAAAAGTATTTTCCCAATTCATTCTCTGTTTCTTGGCATCCTTAGTTTAGGAATTAGTTAGATAAACATCAATCCTCTTTATTTTAGGCTATATAATAAAAAGAAAGTCAGTACTAGTACTTTTGGTTCCCTAGGGTTCGACATTTCGGTCTTGCCACTAAGCTATACTACTGTTTGATAGGTGCACTTGCCTCAATCGTGGTGATAATTTCTAGGCTCGATCATTCATTATATAAATATTAAAACTCTCAAACACGATCACCCTCGTAGCATCGATACTCCTAACACTGGGGATTACCTGCACAGTTAAAAACAGGGTGAGTTTACGAAAAATCGGTGTGTAATCCCCTTACTAGAGTAGCAGACAGTATACAGAAATAGAAACCAAAATAGTCTGGGCCAAATCCCTTTAAATAGTAATAGTACAGTCCAGTTCAGGGCATACGTCGGCCAAATCCCACTACAATATCATTTGGGTCACAACCTATAACAGAATCAATTGGCCTAGCCCAAACCAATAACAGAACAAGTGGGCCTAAGCCCAATAGAGTGACAAATCTCATAAATAGATATGCAATAGTATGAGGATGCATCCCACCCCGATCCAGCCAACACACCAACCGTACCAACCCTACACTCCTGTGGGGATAAAATCGTGTAATAGGCCGATTAGGGCCTAGTTGAAATAGTGGTGTGAGACCATAAATCTAAAGTAGAAATATGTGTTTAAATGATTTTACAAGGCTTTTGACGTATTTTCATAATTGTGTGAAAATTTTATGAAGGAATTTTATTAATTAGTGAATAAATTGTCCATAAGGAAAAAATGGCAAAAATTAGGAAATATGAGATTCTAGAAGATTTAAGTATGAAGTAGTATCATAAAAATTACTAGAGGTCCTTATTTAGTAATTAGGCCATTATTTGTAATGATGGACAAAAATGGACATGGGAAGGAAAAATCTCAAGAAAGGGCATTAAAGGCAATTTGGTCATTTGGTAAATTAATGAATTAAAAAGGGAAAAACAAGTCAAAACCTTGTCCATCTTCTTCTTCTAAGTGCTGAAATTTCAAGGAGCCATAGTTAGGTTTTATTCAACTTCCAAGCTCAATAGTAAGTGCATCCTAGTCCCGTTTTTAATGTTCTTCGTATTTTTAAAATCCTTGTAGCTCGGTTTAGCTATTTCTAGCTATATTTTGAGCTAAGGTTTATGTTTAAAAATTTAACCATGCATGACATGCATGTATTTTGATGATTCATGGAAGGTTATGAAAGTTTGATGTAAGATAAACATCTTTTTCTAGGTGATTTTCATGAAAAATGCATGTAAGGACTAAATTGTAAAAGTTATGAAAATGCCATACATGAGTGACATAGTAGAAATTGAAGGTTGCTATAGTTAAGAAAATGATTCAGCTAGGCTTAAAATACAAGGAAGTTGAATGAAAATTATTTTACGAGCCTAGGGGCAAAAGAGTAATTATGAGAAAGTTTAGGGGCAAAATTATAATTTTGCCAAAGTATGAATTATGAGTCAATTTAGTCAATGTGATTATTAAACAAGTTAAATTGTCATTATAGATCAAGAAACACGAAGCCCGGATCGAAACTGAGGTAAAAATAAAGTCGAGGACTAAATTCACAATTCTACACATTTTGAATTTTGAGGTAAGTTTGTATGAAATTAAGGTTACAATTGTTGTTATTATTAAAATTAATTACTATTTTTGTGAAATATATATATTCTTTACATGAAATGATAGTTAATATTATTGTAACAGACCGAATTGGACCCTAATCGGAATGGTGGTTTCGGGACCACGAATCGAGCCCGAGAAATATTTAAATATTATATTTAGTGTTTATTATATATGAATTTATGTGTGTGAAAGTTTCGTAGAAAAATTTTATCGTTTAAGTATTGAATTTGATAAAAAGGACTTAATCGCGTAAAAGGTAAAAGTGGCATACTAAAGTGTAATGTGCTAATTTGAGCATGGCTTTTTAATATGAAGTGTTAAATGGGTAAATAACCCATTTTTAAGTTAGTGGGTGGTATATGACATGATTGACCTTAAGTTTTATATTATATAATTTTATGATATAAGGTTAAAATAGTAAATAGGTTAAAACCATATTATATGTTAATTAAAACATAAAAAAAATGGATATTTTCATTCATCTTTCTTGGCCGAATATTGAGAAAGAAAAGGGGAGCTAGGTTCTTTGAATTTTCGGCAACATTCAAGCCAAATTCAAGGTAAATTCTTAGTCGGTTTTTGTAAATTTTTACGTTTTTGAGATCGTTGCTTCGAACCGTAGCCGACCCATGTTGTAATTTTTGAATCTAAGCATGCTTGATGTTCGGCTATTGATAGGTTTATATAGTTTTTGAGGTTTGATGATGTTAGATAAAAGATAAGTTAAAAATTAGTATATTATGTATTGGAAGTTTTGAAGAATTTTTGTTTTTAGGGCCAAATTGTAAAAATAAAAATTTGAGAGGGCTTAAATGCAAAAATAAATGAAATAAATGGACTTATATAGTCCTTATACATATTCGGCCCTTGAGTGTTATATTGAAATAATGTATATTTTGTGTTTTGTGCAATTAGGACTAGATTGTAAAAATTTGAAATAGTAGGGGTAAAATGGTAAATTGTCTATTTATGAGCTTAGGGACTAAATTGAGATGAAATGTACTTGAATGAGCTAAATTTTAATGTGTTTTAGATCAAGAACAAAGAAAAACAAATTTAGATCGGGGAAAGACGAAGGTTCTCGAATAAGCCGATTTGCGGTCTATCGACAAGCCAAGTAAGTCCTTAAGTGAAACATATCGAAGAATTATTTATGAAGATATTAAATGATAAAGTTTGATAAATTTGAGTACCTACTTATGTCTTAGCGAATGTATATAAGTGAATTAGATTGATGGCATACTTTGATAATGTGATATGAATAAGCTTAGTTGAATAGTATATGTAATGTAATTATGAAATATGTGTGGATTGATTGACAATATTTATATGTTTGGGCTAAATGCCTAGCGAGCCTCGTTCGGTGATATGTTTGGGTTAAATGCCTAGCGGGCCTCGTCTTGCATGATATGTTTGGGCTAAATGCCTAGCAGCCTCATCTTGGTGATTTATTTTGGGCTTTAATGCCTAGCAAGCTTTATCTTGGTGATTTATTTGAGCTTTAATGCCTAGTAGGCATTGTCTTGGTGTTTAAATCTAGGACCGTTGGTCTAGCGAGTTCTATAGCGATGATTATTATCTGAGCTTATGCTTATGAATGAAATGATCTAGTTAAAGGCTCGTGTAAGCAAGTAAGGTATGTTATGTTTAATGTTACTTGAGTCGAGTTAATACTATGAGAACGATGTTATGTACATTTGAGATTACGATTGATGTGCATGAGTATTAAATGATTGAATTTGAGCTTGATTGTACTATTATGGAATTCGGTTTCAAATAGAAATGCTAAGAGTGAAAGAAATTTTAATGCGTTAACATGGTTGATATGAATGTTGTAATTATACGATTTGGAGCATGTGATTCTTGTAATATACTTTGTGCTTCGAAGAGATACAGGTTTATGGAAATGAAGTACAATTACTTCGGTTTATGAACTATTAGTATTCGACCCTGTAGAAATTAATATATTTAAATGTATATGGGCAATGTCATAAGTTGAATGATTTAAATGTTTAAGTGTTTGTATGTTATATTATCAAGAGCTTAGGACTTACTAAGTTAGTAAGCTTATTTGTGTGAAATGTTCTCCTCTGTTTTATAGATTAGGTTCAGGCGACAAGCTCAATGGGATCGTCAAGAAAGTCGACCACACTATCAATCTAATTTGGTACTCTTTCATTTTGGTCTTCAGATAGAGGCATGTATAGGAAAGACTTTCACTTTATTTTGATGAAAACTTTTTGTTCATGTATATAATGGCCATGCGAATATGGCTATTTCTTTTGTTAAACTTTACTTATGAGTTAGGTATAATGGCATGTCCAATTGTTAATGTTTAAGTCTAATAGTTATGTTCGGTAATGATACCGGGTATGTTAATGCTATTATTTTGCATGGTTGTGAAGGTTTTAGCTAGTATATGTATTCGACCATTGTACATGTATATAATAGGTATGGTTTGGTTTGTAGTTCATGGAATTTTGAGTCTAAGTAATGCTTTGATGGTGCATATTCGATTAAATTATATATATATATATATTCAAGTTGTATAATATTTCATTTTTTTTATATGTACAACCGTTTGATGTATATGCATTTATATATATATATGCATGTTTTTACAATGGTGAATTACTAGCATATTTAATTATATGGATTCGGTGTATAATGGTAAGTAATAAGGCATTACATGACATATTTGTGTATGATTTGTATGCGAAAATGATATATGTTAAATAGGAAATTGCGCCATTACATGTATATGGAATGTATCGAAATTTCGTTTGATCAAAGTGTAAATAACCATTTAGTTTCACTTGGTGTTTAAGTGATCAGAGAGTGAATAGTATTTTGATACATGATTTAGTAACGTGGTAAAGTTATGCATAATGTATATATATATATTAGGCCATATTGAACATAGGATATGTTAACCATAACAATATTAATAATAAGGTTGCATGTGCATTTGGTCAATGAGTAAGTATGTTTTAGGTGACTATATATATATATGTTGTGCGAGTACTTATATATACATACATATTTGTTTGTTTTGGATAGTTGCTAGTAGATGAGTAAAATATGGTTATAAAAGAAATTTTTATGGTATTACATTTACTAGCCAAATTGAATATGGAACATATGGATAAGTTCTATGTGATTATGTGATTGTATGAAAGTGTATTTTCTTTAAAATGCTTCGTAACCTAATTCAATGACGGATATGGGTTAGGGGTGTTACATTTTATTGGTATCAGAGCTTACAATTTAGTCGATTCTAGGACTACCGTAGTTTGTAAGAGTCTAGCTATACATGCCTTTGAATTGCATATATGATAGTGTGGTGACTTCTGACAATTTCAATTGTATTTTATATAGTAAATGGATTCCAATCCGATAGAGTAGTAGGCGATGGCGTGGAGAGTGTTGCTTTGGTCTCGCACATGGATCGGCGCCATTAGACTCTCAACCGATTCACGGGTAACCACGAGGAGAGGCTAAACAAGCCTTCTACCAAATGATGAATGAATGGTTTACCCGGTTTGTTCAAAATAATCCAATTGTACAACAACCTCCACCCCGAATAATCCAACTCCGGTACCTTCAACACCCGATGATAGATCTAATGAGATCTAGTAGGCCTCATTGATAAAATCAAGAAATTTGGGGTAGGAATTCAAGGCTAATGATGATGATGATGCGAGCAAGTGAAATGTGGCTTGATAACACTATTCGGGTACTTGATGAGCTTTCGCACTCGCACGAATGTTTGAAATGTGCTATATCTTTACTTGGGACCTTTGCCTATCCTTGGTGGAATACACTAGTATCGTGGTTCCAAAAGAAAAGTGACATGGGATTTCTTCGAATGAATTCGCAAGAAATATATCGACCGAGAGGTTCATCGACCGAAAGCGTAAAGAATTTCTTGAACTAAAATAGGGTAAATGACCGTGAATGAATATGAGCGAAAGTTTGTCGATTGAGCCGATATGCTCGGAGTGTGTATCAACTGAAGCCATTATGTGCAAAAGGTTTGAAGATGGTTTGAATGAAGATTTAAAGTTGCTTGTTGGCATTCTTGAAATCAAAGAGTTTGTGACATTAGTCGAAGCGAGCTTGCAAAGTGAAGAGCTTGGGAAGGAGAAAAGAAAATTTGAGGCGAAGCTAGAGACACTCGTAAAAGATCGTCGGTAAGAATTTCCATTCTACATCTAAGAAGTTTAGAGATGACTTGATCGACATAAATCTACTTCAGATACACCTAGACGTGATCGACCTCCAGTGAGCTCCGAGCTACCTTGATGGCCAGTGTTGATAACGTTCCACAGAATCGAGTTGAATGCAAACATTGTGGAAAATGGCATTTTGGGAGTTGTAGAGTTCGTGATCGGTCCTGCTTTAAATGTGGATCCTCAGACCATTTTATTCGAGAGTGCTCGATGTTAGCTGAGTAGAATACAACCACGAACTCTAGATCGAAGCGATTGCATCGACCGCAGGCGGACCACCGAGCATTTTGGCAATGTAGGTGGTAGTCAGAGAGGGACGAAGAACACGGCAGTTCGATCTGAGGCTAGAGCTCCAGCTAAAGCTTATGTTACTCGAGCTAGAGAGGATGTGCTTCTTTAGATGTCATTACTGGTACTTTCACCCTTTATGATACTACTGTAATTGCATTGATTGATCCTGGTTCGACCTATTCATATGTATGTGAAACTCGGTATTGATGAAGACTACGCGGTTGAGTCTACTGAGTTTGTGATTCGCGTATCCAACCCTTTGGGTAGATGTGTGTTTGTTAATAAAGTGTGTAAAGGTTGCCCATTGATGATTCGGGATTTTTGCTTCCCAATTGATTTAATGCTGTTGCCTTTCGATGAGTTTGATATAATTTTGGGAATGGATTGGTTAACTTCACATGATGCAGTGGTGAATTGCAAAAGAAAGCTTATCGATTTGAGACATCAGAATGGTGAGATCATTAGAATTGAATCCAGTGATTTAAGTGGGTTTCCTACAGTTATATCCTCGATGTTAGCGGAAGTATGTGAGAAAAGGGTGTGAAGCTTATTTGGCTTATGTCTTGGATAATAAATTGTCGAGAAGCAGATTGAATCTGTACCGATTGTATGTGAATACCCAGATGTGTTTCCTGAAGAACTACCGGGTTTACCCCTAGTACGAGAGATTGAGTTTGGCATTGAATTAGCACCAGGAACGACTACGATTTCAATAGCTCCATATCGGATGGCACCTCTTGAGCTAAAAGAGTTGAAAGCAGATTGCAAGAGTTAACGAGATAGGGGCTTTGCGGCCAAGTTTCTCTCCTTGGGTGCACCAGTTCTTTTGTGAGAAAGAAAGATGGAATGATGCGAATGTGTATTGATTATCGGCAACTGAATAAGGTAACTATAAAGAATAAGTACCCGTTACCCCGGATTGATGATTTGTTTGATCGGTTGAAAGGGACTTGACATTTTGAAGATACATTTGAGATCGGGTTATTATCGATTCTTGAGTCGAGATACGAGATGTGCCAAAGGCGCATTAGAGCGAGGTACGAACATTTTGAGTTTTTGGTTATGCCTTTTGGGCTTACTAATGCACCTACTATTTTTATGGATTTGATGAATCGGGTTTTTAGACAGTTTTTGGATCGATTTGTGGTAGTGTTTATTGATGACATATTGATCTACTCCAAAGATGAAATTGAACACACTGAGCATTTGAGGTTAGTGCTACAAACTTTGCGAAATCAGCAGTTGTATGCGAAGTTTAGTAAGTGTGAGTTCTGGATGAAAGGGGTTAGTTTTTTGGGACATGTTGTTTCAGCATCAGGCATTCGAGTTGATCCGAACAAAATATCGGCTATACTTGATTGGAAGCCACCGAAAAATGTTTTTGAGATTTGAACTTTTCTGGGACTTGCGGGTTACTATCGACGATTTGTGAAAGGTTTTTTTATGATAGCTACCCCGTTGACAAAGTTATTGCAGAAAGATGTCAAGTTCGAGTGGTCAGAAAAGTGTCAGAAAAGTTTTGATCAGCTGAAAGGCCTTTTGACAGAAGCTCCAGTGTTAGTTCAGCCTGAATCGGGTAAAGAATCTGTTGTTTATTCTGATGCTTCTTTATATGGTTTGGGCTGCGTTTTGATGCAGGAAGGCAAAGTTGTAGCCTACACTTCAAGACAATTGAAGTCGCATGAAAGAAATTACCCGACGCATGACTTAGAACTTGCAGCCATTGTTTTCGCATTGAAAATTTGGCATCGCTATTTATTTGGCGAGAAATGTCACATTTATTCAGATCATAAAAGTCTAAAGTATTTAATGACTGAGAAGGATCTAAATTTGAGACAACGCAGATGGTTAGAATTGTTGAAAGACTATGAGTTGGTGATTGACTACCATCCAGGAAAAGCTAACGTCATTGCAGATGCGTTAAGTCAAAAATCATTGTTTGCTCTTCGTGCAATGAGCATGAGATAGCTATGTCCGGTGATGGTTTGATCATAGTCGAGTTACAAGCAAGACCGATGTTTATTGACAAATTTGTGATGCAGAGAAAGTTGACAAGGATTTGATTGCTAGGCGAATTGATTGTGAAAAAGTGCAGTCGATTTTGATTGATGCAAATGGTATTTGAACTTTAAAAGCCGAATGTGTGTTAGAAAAACTCAATTTTGATCTGGTGATTACGAGTGAGGCCCATAGTGGTCGATTATCAATACATTCGGGTAGCACAAAGATGTATAATGATTTGAAATAGTTCTATTGGTGGCCGGGTATGAAGCGGGATATATCTGAATTTATTTGAAATGCTTAGTTTGTCGACAAGTAAAAATTTGAACATCAAGTGCCATCTGGATTACTTGACCAATCATGATACCGAATGGAAATGGGATAGAATTACAATGGATTTTCTATCCGGTCTTCCTATGACACCGAGTAAGAAAGATGCCGTCTGGGTTATAATTGATAGACTGACTAAATCAGCTCATTTTGTGCCAGTTCTTACAAACTTTTCACTCAATAAACTTCTTTGAATTGTATGTATCACAAATTGTGAGATTTCATGGTGTACCGAGTTCCATTGTTTAGAACGGATACCGAGATTTACATCAGCGGTTTTGGAAGAAGTTGCAAGATGCCTTAGGTACTAAACTACATTTTAGTACTGACTTTTCATTCGCAGATAGGCAGTCGATCGAGCGAACTATTCAGATACTTGAGGACATGTTGAGATGTTGCGTTCTCGAGTTTGAAGGTACGTGGGAACAATACCTACATTTGATTGAATTTTCTTATAATAACAATTTTCAATCTAGTATCAAGATGGCGCCCTATGAAGCCTTGTATGGGCAAAAGTGTCGAACACCATTATCTTTGGTGAGCTCGTGAGAATAAGATACACGGGGTTGATTGATTAAAGAAAGCTGAGCAGAAGTAGCTATTATTAGAGACAATTTGAAAGTCGCTTCGGATCGTCAAAAGTCTTATCTTGATTTGAAGCGTAAAGACATTGAATTTCAGGTCGGAGATCGAGTATTTTTAAAGGTTTCTCTGTGGAATAAAGTGTTCCGTTTTGGTAGGAAAGGCAAGTTGAGCCCGAGGTTCATTGGACCGTATGAAATCATTGAGCGTGTTGGGCTGTTGCTTATAGGTTGAAGCTACCCTACGAATTAGAAAAGATACACAATGTATTTCACGTTTCTATGCTCCGTGAGATCTGGATCGATCCGTCACATGTGATTGCTTCGTCTGAGGTTGAGATACAACCTGATATGACGTATGAGGAAAAATCGATCCGTATTTTAGCTCGGGAAATGAAAGAGTTAAGAAACAAAAAGATTTCCTTAGTGAAAGTATAATGGAATCGGCACAGAGTTGAAGAGGCTATGTGGGAACTGAAGATTCAATGAGGCAACAATATCCAATGTTGTTTAACGGTAAGATTTTAGGGACGAAAATCCTTAAGAGGAGAGTTATAACAGATCGAATTGGACCCTAATCGAACGGTGGTTTCGGGACCACGAATCTGAGCAGAAATATTTAAATATTATATTTAGTGTTTATTATATATGAATTTATGTGTGTGAAATTTTAGTGAAAAATTTTATCGTTTAAGTATTGAATTTGATAAAAGGACTTAATCGCGTAAAAGGTAAAAGTGGCATACTAAAGTGTAATGTGCTAATTTGAGCATGGCTTTTAATATGAAGTGTTAAATGGGTAAATAACCCATTTTTAAGTTAGTGGGTGGTATATGACATGATTGACCTTAAGTTTTATATTATATAATTTTATGATATAAGGTTAAAATAGTAAATAGGTTAAAACCATATTATATGTTAATTAAAACATAAAAAAATGGATATTTTCATTCATCTTTCTTGGCCGAATATTGAGAAAGAAAAGGGGAGCTAGGTTCTTTGAATTTTCGGCAACATTCAAGCCAAATTCAAGGTAAATTCTTAGTCGGTTTTTGTAAATTTTTACGTTTTTGAGATCGTTGCTTCGAACCGTAGCCGACCCATGTTGTAATTTTTGAATCTAAGCATGCTTGATGTTCAGCTATTGATAGGTTTATATAGTTTTTGATGTTTGATGATGTTAGATAAAAGATAAGTTAAAAATTAGTATATTATGTATTGGAAGTTTTGAAGAATTTTTGTTTTTAGGGCCAAATTGTAAAAATAAAAATTTGAGAGGGCTTAAATGCAAAAATAAATGAAATAAATGGACTTATATGGTCCTTATACATATTCGGCCCTTGAGTGTTATATTGAAATAATGTATATTTTGTGTTTTGTGCAATTAGGACTAGATTGTAAAAATTTGAAATAGTAGGGGTAAAATGGTAAATTGCCTATTTATGTGCTTAGGGACTAAATTGAGATGAAATGTACTTGAATGAGCTAAATTTTAATGTGTTTTAGATCAAGAACAAAGAAAAATGGATTTAGATCGGGGAAGAGCGAAGGTTCTCGAATAAGCCGGATTTGCACGGTCTATCGACAACAGAGGTAAGTCCTTAAGCTGAAACATATCGAAGAATTATTTATAAAGATATTAAATGATAAAGTTTGACAAATTTGAGTACCTACTTATGTCTTAGCCGAATGTATATAAGTGAATTAGATTGATGGCATACTTTGATAATGTGATATGAATAAGCTTAGTTGAATAGTATATGTAATGTAATTATGAAATATGTGTGGATTGATTGACAATATTTATATGTTTCGGGCTAAATGACTAGCAGGCCTCGCGCCGGTGATATGTTTCGGGTTAAATGCCTAGCAGGCCTCGTGCCGGTGATATGTTTCGGGCTAAATGCCTAGCAGGCCTCGTGCCGGTGATTTATTTCGGGCTTTAATGCCTAGCAAGCTTTATGCCGGTGATTTATTTCGGGCTTTAATGCCTAGCAGGCTTCGTGTCGGTGTTTAAATCTAGGACCGTTGGTCTAGCAGTTTCTATAGCAGTGATTGTTAATACGAGCTTATGCTTATGAATGAAATGATCTAGTTAAAGGCTCAGGTAAGCAAGTAAGGTATGTTATGTTTAATGTTACTTGAGTCGAGTTAATACTATGAGAACAGTGTTATGTACATTTGAGATTATGATTGATGTGCATGAGTATTAAATGATTGAATTTGAGCTTGATTGTACTATTATGGAGATTCGGTTTTCAAATAGAAATGCTAAGAGTGAAAGAAATTTTAGTACGATAACATGGTTGATATGTATGTTGTAATTATACGATTTGGAGCATGTGATTCTTGTAATATACTTACGTTGTGCTTCGAAGAGATACAGGTTTATGGAAATGAAGTACAATTACTTCGATTTATGAACTATTAGTATTCGGCCCTGTAGAAATTAATATATTTAAATGTATATGGGCAATGTCATAAGTTGAATGATTTAAATGTTTAAGTGTTTGTATGTTATATTATCAAGAGCTTAGGACTTACTAAGTTAGTAAACTTATTTGTGTGAAATGTTCTCCTCTGTTTTATAGATTAGGTTCAGGCTACAAGCTCAACGGGATCGTCAAGAAAGTCGACCACACTATCAATCTAATTTGGTACTCTTTCATTTTGGTCTTCGGATAGAGGCATGTATAGGGAAGACTTTGACTTTATTTTGATGAAAACTTTTTGTTCATGTATATAATGGCCATGCGAATATGGCTATTTCTTTTGTTAAACTTTACTTATGAGTTAGGTATAATGGCATGTCCAATTGTTAATGTTTAAGTCTAATAGTTATGTTAGGTAATGATACTAGGTGCGTTAATGCTATTATTTTGCATGGTTGTGAAGGTTTTAGCTAGTATATGTATTGGCCATTGTATATGTATATAATAGGTATGGTTTGGTTTGTAGTTCATGGCATTTTGAGTCTAAATAATGCTTTGATGGTGCATATTCGATTAAATTATATATATATTCAAGTTGTATAATATTTCATTTTTTTATATGTACAACCGTTTGATGTATCTGCATTTATATATATATGCATGTTTTACAATGGTGAATTACTAGCATATTTAATTATATGGATTCGGTGTATAATGGTAAGTAGTAAGGCATTACATGACATATTTGTGTATGATTTGTATGCGAAAATGATATATGTTAAATAGGAAATTGCAGCCATTACATGTATATGGAATGTATCGAAATTTCGTTTGATCAAAGTGTAAATAACCATTTAGTTTCACTTGGTGTTTAAGTGATCGAGAGTGAATAGTATTTTGATACATGATTTAGTAGCGTGGTAAAGTTATGCATAATGTATATATATATTAGGCCATATTGAACATAGGATATGTTCACCATAATAATATTAATAATAAGGTTGCATGTGCATTTGGTCAATGAGTAAGTATGTTTTGGGCTGACTATATATATATATGTTGTGCGAGTACTTATATATACATACATATTTGTTTGTTTTTGGATAGTTGCTAGTAGATGAGTAAAATATGGTTATAAAAGAAATTTTTGTGGTATTACATTTGCTAGCCAAATTGAATATGGAACATATGGATAAGTTCTATGTGATTATGTGATTTTATGAAAGCTTTATTTTCTTTAAAAATGCCTCGTAACCCTAATTCGGCGACGGATATGGGTTAGGGGTGTTACAATTATGATGATAAGTGCAGGAGAATAAGTAAGCAAGTAAAAGTCCCGATCAAAGTCTCAGAATAGTGAGGATTCTTATGTCATAACATGAGCCAAGGAAAGCCTATGTAAGACCATGCCTGGAACATGGCATCGACATCAAGAAATGTAGGTCCCATGTAAGACCATGTCTAGGACATGGCATCGGCACCGAACGTAGATCCTGTGTAAGACCATGTTTGGGACATGGCATCAGCATCGAATAAGGAAGGTCTCATGTAAGACCATGTCTGGGACATGTCATTGACACCACATAAGGAAGGGTTCATGTAAGACCATATCTGGGACATGGCATCGACACCATATGAGGCAGGTCTCGTGTAAGACCATGCCTGGGACATGGCATCGATATTAAGCTAAAGAATCCCGTGTAAGACCATATTTGGGATATGACTTTGGAATATGAGGCGATCCCATGTAAGACCATATCTGGGATATGGCATTGGCATCAAGATATATGTTTGACAAGGTTGAGCATCCTCCATTATTCTGGGAAATTCAACATGTAAAAGAATTAAGTATGAGAAAGGTAATAGATGAAATGAGTAAGTAAAAGTTGATGATGAGATAAGTTGTAAGAGAATGATTAAAAGTCCATGTAAACTAAAAGGATCAAGATTCAAATTTTGACCATGATAGTTTAAATACTAAACCATGTAATGAGTGATACAAGTACTATGAGTAAATACAAGATAAGGTAACCTTAAGGTGATGGGTAAGTATGAGTAAGAGTAGGTAAGAGTAAGTGAGTCTTACTATGTGAGTTTTATGTGTACTTATTTCATGATGAATGAGTTTATTTAAAGCAATTATATTGTTATTTAAGATTTCATGCAAGCTTACTAAGCTATAAGCTTACCCCTCTCTTTTCCTTTTTCAAGCTTACCCCTCTCTTTTCCCTTTTCCTTGTAGTTTCGCCGTGCTAGTTCGGGAATCGAAGGACGTCGAAGCTCGGATCACACTATCGACCATTATTTCGGTATAGAAAAGTTTATCATTTTGAGTATGACATGTATAGGAGTTTGACCATTTTGAGTTATGTCATATTGAAGGAAAATGGTTAGTTATCAAGTTTGTACATTCTTTTGTATATGGCCATTAGAAATTGGTCAATATTTTCTAAGTTTTATACCTTATGATGAGGTTATGCATTTAAGTTTATGAAATGAATGGAATAATTGAGTTGCTTAATAATGTATAAGTGTGTTTATATTTTAGGGTGGCAATTGGATTGTAAAATATCCTATAATTGTCCACATGGGGAGACACACGGGCGTGTGTCTTGTCCGTGTGTGACACATGGTTAGCCCCATGGGTGTGTAAATAGGCCATGTGTCCTATGCATCAACCCACGAGAAAATGATTCGTCACATGGGCCATCACACGGGAGTGTGCCCTGGTTGTATGCTATTAAGGGTTTAATGACATCACAAATAGAGAGCTCCACGGGTGGGAGACGCAGGCGTGTCTAGGACGTGTGACGGGCACAGGTTATAGGCACAGGAGTGTGCTCAACTGTGTGAAACAAGTTAGTGTCGACCACGGGTGTCGAACATGGGCATGTCTCAAGGGCACACGGACGTGTCTCTTGGACCACATGGGCGTGTAGCCCCTGTTTAGGCAAAAAGTTTTTAAGAGCTTTTAAGTTCCCGAATGAATTTTGAATCCCTCTGAATGTACAATTAGGGCTCCATAGGCCCATTATATATACGATATGATTAAATAAGGGGAGAGATACTAGGAGAAAATTAAGAAGTTTGATTGAGAGGAAGTGTTGTGTTGTTTGGGGAACTCTAGCTTTGAGAATTCGGCTAGGGAAAATGTTTGTCATTTCGACATTGGAGGAACATTTTGGTGTTAGCATCTCCGAATTCTCCATTTCTTTTCTTTCATTTATCGGCTTTTGGTTCATTCGGATTTGTATTGGTTGATGCGCATTATTCAACAAAAGTCCTTTTCTTTTCGATCAATAGTTGTTAGTCGATTTTGTGAGCAACTCTTCCATTTCTTTTTCTCCCTTCTTCTCTTCCTCAATCTGTGCTCTCTTTTGGCCAAATATCCTTTTTACCTTATAGGTTCTGCTCTTAATCGATTTTACTTAGTCCGATCCTTCTCTTTTTGTTTTCTACCTCCCAATATTTTTCTTGTGTTGACCAAGAGCTATCTCCCCTTATCGATTGTGGTGTAACATTATGAAAAGGGCCTATGCATTTTGGCCAAATTGTATGCAAAGACATGTTTTATATGTTCTGAATAAATTTTGAATATTTTTGAAAACCTAAGAATGTATGGAAATGTTACGTTGAAAATAGGAAAGTGACCATTTTTGGAAACCTAAATAAATTAGGAAAGTGAACATTTTGGAAACCTAAGCTAAAAGAGGAAAGCAAACATTTTGGAAACTAAGCTAAAAGAAGAAAGTAAGCATTTTGGAAACTAAGCTAAAAGAGGAAAGTAAACATTTTGGAAACTAAGCTAAAGAGAAACTAAACATTTTGGAAACCTAGGAAATGTCAAGTTTATAGATAGAACGAAAATTTTAGGAAACTTAGAAATGACCTCGAAATGTCGAGTTCTAAAGTTTAAAGGAGGAACTTAGGTCCGGTGGCCTTAAGATAAAAAGTATGTGAAATTTGACCCTAAGCGGACTTGGAAAAGTGGCTGAAGATGCCACTTAGGGCCTCGAGAAATGGCCCACATGCAAGGGTGTTGGGCACGAGTTCGAGTCACATAGGAAGCAAATAAAAGAAGTTTTATTTTGCTTCCATAAGCGAGAAGTTGGACGGCACAAGGGATCTTGAGAGAGGAGTTTTAATTCCTTTGGAATTTCACTAATTAGGAGATAATTGTTGGAATTTAATATTTGATAAAGTTAAAATTTATCACATAGGAAGAAATGGCCGATTGAGGATTCTAAGGCTAGTATTTTGACCAAAGAGGGAAAGTAAGGGCCATTCTTCATTCTTTTCTCTTCAAGGAACCCCATTGAAATTCTCTAGCAAATAGCACCAATCTTTTATTCTCTCTTTAGAATTCTCTCGCCAAAACTCTCTCCTTTTCTTTTCTTTTCTTTTCTTCTTCTATTCCTTCACAAAAGCCAAAACTTTGTGTTCCATAAAAGAGCCATAGCCGATTAGTATAAAGGATCACTCGGGATTTGAAAACAAGGTAAGTACATCTATGTACATTCGGCCAAAAAGGTCTCCTCCATATTTGAATGATAGATCAAGTCTAACATGTGATTTCGGCAGGAATCTAAAATAAAAGATCAATTTCGAGATTTGAGAACTCCAAGGTAAGTGTGTTCATATATTCGGCCAAGGCCCAATCTTAGGTATTTAGATCAAAATAATCAAAAACTAATCGATTCAAGGATTTAGGATTTGACTGAATACAAGGAAGAGAAAAGCGAAGTTTTCGGGATTTAAAATCCACAAGGTAAGCACCTAAAAGCATTCGGCCAAGGCTTGTATGAATATATGGATCGGTTCTTTAATCATTAAAAAGTCAAAAACTAACCTCTGTTGAGATTCAGGGTTGGCCGAATATCAGGTGAAGGAAAACCAAGTTTTTGGGATTTGAATAATCATCAAATCGGCATCAAAAGTAAGACTTTTTACAAATCCTACTAGGATTTGGATATTATAGCCAAATAGGATTTATGTTAAGTAATAAGTGATAAATCAAATGTAGGGACTAAGGATCTAAACATTAGATCTAGCTTTTCGGAATCTTAAGGAATCGCTAAGCGAATCAGGTGTGTACCCCACACTAAATCTTGATAGAATTACGGCTTTAATTTTATTATATGTGCTAATATAAAAGTGTAAGAATATGGCTAAGGTATCGTGTGTACCCCACACTAAATCTTGATAGAATTACGGCTTTAATTTTATTATATGTGCTAATATAAAAGTGTAAGAATATGGCTAAGGTATCGTGTGTACCCCACACTAATCTTAATAGATTTATGGCTTAAATATGATATATATATATATTAATGTGAAAGTGTAAGAATGTGGCTAAAGTACCATATTATGGTACAAAGTACTCAGGTACGTTTTCCTACTCTTACTAGGATTACGAAATATGTTATACTCGACATGTGAAAAGTGACATGAATGTGAATTTAAGTATGATATGCATGATATGAATAATATGGGGAATTCGGGTTGTTTGAGAAAGGGGAAGTGAATGTGATGACTTCGGTCTCACTAAGTGAAATGTGATGACTTGGTCTCATTAAGAATATGTGACGACTTGATCTCACTAAGTGAATGTGGTGACTTGGTCACATTAAGTGAATGTGGTAACCCGATTACATTATCTAAATGTGGTGTCTCATGACACAAATATCGAGTGGCTATGCCACAAAATTTTATGTGGACGATGAGCACGTCATTATAGCGACTACCTTCGATGGTGTGTAGCGAGATGGAGGTTGACTTAGTAGTCCCCACGGTGTGCGAGTTGATGCAGGTGGAGTGTAGCGGATGGCATATAGGTTTGGGTTAGTGCGCATCATTATCTTGAAATTTTATATGAACATGATATGTATGGTGTGCCTAATTCTATTATATTTTAGTGTTGGTTACACATTGAGTCTATCGACTCACCCGTTGTGGGAATATGTTTGGTGATGGCGGTAATGGGCCGAGACAGCGAGAACTTGTGGTGGCCATGTTCACTTGAAGTTAATTTAATTTGAACCTTTATTTTATTTTAAGTCTTGTATAAATTTTATTTTGGGTTTTGTTTTATGTAATAAGGCCATAGTGACAATTTTATTTCTGTTTTGATTACTATGCTATGAATTTAGGGCCTTATAAAGAATAAGCCCATTTAATTTATAATAAGCTTAAATATTTTGTCACCTGAAATAAATGGGTTTTCAATATAAAAATAAACTTGTTTTCAACTCGAGCCCAACCCACAGACAAACTATCTTCAAAACACACAGTTTTCAAAGTGTTCGAAAGAATTTTGAACCGGGTTACATCGAGGAACATACCAGACCCAGTCCAGGCTCGTGGGCCGGGTGTGGGGTGTTTCATGTGGTTTAGCCAAATATCACCCTTTTGTTTTATCACTCTTTGCACCGATCTTCTCTTCGCTGCTTTTTGCTATTCCAGTGCTATAAGTGTTTCTGATTATCGGTAAAGTGGTTATACTCCTCACTTTTTGATCAAACCTGTTCTCTTCTATTCTTTATCTTAAAACCTAATACCCTCCTTTTTATCCTTTGATTACTGACTGTTGATCCTTTCCTCACGATGTGTTACTCGTTGCGATTCTAGGGTTTTTCTCGAGGAGTGGTGGAGTCTAAGTGGTTTTGAAGTAGTCGCAACCCTTGTTCTCAGCGTTCAATCAAGGTAATACATTACCTAACTTTTGGGGTTTAGGCCATACACTGATTATGTTTTTATAGGATATCATTTGTGGATTGAGGCCACTTATATGGCCTACCTTGGTTAATGAGATCGGTGTTTGTGGTATAGATAATCGTTAAAAGCATGTGATCACTTTTGGTTAACAGTCTTGAAGGACTAAAGTCGCCTCATTCAAGCAAGGTAATGATGGTGTTTTTGGATTAAATGTCAATAAGAGGGTGTTTTACCCTTACAATTAAAGGATTGACATTGGGTCATGTTTGAATTTAGGTTGGTGTACGTGGAGATTTGCTTTCTTCTCATAAACAGGTGTGTAATCCGCTGCCTTAATTGCAAATCAGCAAAAGTCGAAAAGCCAGAAAACACGATGTTTGAAGCCACATGGGTGTGCGATCGCTTGTGTGGTAATTTGAGCCCACGAAACATGGTGTTTGATTGCTAGATGCTGCCATGAGCAATCTCATGGGCTTAGGCTGTCATGGGCCACGTTGGGCCGAAAAGGGGTCGTGTGGGCCCAATGGGCTTGTGGGCCCCACACAGATGAAATCCACGATTTGTGGCCAATACTGTATTGGGCTATGTAGGTCTCATAGCCGTGGCAAAATCTGGGCTGAGCGGGTCGGACGAGTGAGTGGGCCCACTTGGTCTGAGTAATGGGCTTTGGGACCATTTAAACTATTATGACCATATAGGTTACTGGAGTCGCTCGAGGCTACTGCAGATCTTTCGAGAGGTCAATATCTGCATCGAGACCCCAAAGTAGGTAAAATGACCAAAATACTCCTAAAGGGTGAAATGACTATTTTACCCTTAATAGATGGAAATGACTGTTATACCCCTAAGGTAGGGGGACTGATGTGTTCATGATTTGTATATGACTATTACTGAGTATGACATTTTGCATATAGGTATGATTTATGATATGACATATTGCATGGGATTGGGATACTGTTATGGAGGAAGTATCTTTGTCTTGGTGGCTTTGCGACATTTCTTTATTCTTGGCGACCTTGTTGCAATATTGTTATTAGCGACTTTCTTTGCGATCACGTATTGGTAGCTTTGTTGCGATAATATTATTGGCGGCTTTGCTACGATATTAGTGTGTTGGCTGGGTGGGTCGATTTTATCCCCACATGGTGTGTTAGTGGTATGGAGTGGTGTGTTGGTTGGATTGGGGATGGGTTGCATATTGCACTCTACTGATTTGGTATTGGGCTAAGACCTACACTGTTACTGTATTGGGCTAAGACCCACACTGTACTATTATTGAATAGGGCTCGAGCTCGATTTATTCTTGCATGTTGTATCTTGGTGGTGATAGGGATTACACTTGAGTTTTCATAAACTCACCCTTTCCTTTTAACTATACAGGTAATCCTTAGCCATAGGCGATTTGGTGCTATGAGGGGCTCAGAGGTGGCCACACAACTGCAGCTGTCCTACACTTGCTTTTATTTAAATTTAAAGTTTGTATTGGGTTTTGTCTATGTAATAAGGCCATGTACATTTGTTTAAATTTTTAATTGGGCTTTTGCTTACTTATTTTTAAACTACTAGTTTAGGAGAAGACGAATTTTCAACATAATTACTGTTTTCAAAGACACGAAATTTAAACATTAGAGTTTTCAAAAACTTTCGCGATTTTAAATCAACCTACTATAACAATAGCAGAAAATAAGGCAAACGCTTTAACTAGATGATTTGTTAAATAATAATAAAAGGGGTTTTTAAACGTAGAAATGAGTTTTTATTGACAAGTCTAATTTTCGAAAGGCACTTCAATGTGACACGCCAGATTCGACCATAACGTCTAGGCCGGGTTTGGGGTGTTACACAATGTATCCCTAATGACATGTCATTCGTATCCTAATCTATTCCTAAGGTTCAACTGGGATTTCCAATATCGAATCTTCGTCAAATGTGTCCGCAAGTTCGTAACTCAAAATTTATGCAATATTAAAGCATTTAAAACGCAAATATAACAATGCATATTACATACAAACTTACCTGACTAAATTGCAGAAATACCAAAATTTAGGGGCATTTTTATAATTTTTCATTTTCCTCGATTTTCCACTTGATCTTGATCATGCATAGATAAAACCATTGCCGCACGTTGCTCATCTTCCATGGAGTTCTCTACTCTCAAATTCGGCTAAAACAACCAATGTAAAAGATGATATCTTTAATGTATTTTTATCATTTAATATATTTTATTTCAATTAATAAAGACACATATTTTCACAATAAGACAAAGTCCACCGCCCACTCCTATATAATATGGTATATTTACCATATTACTACATATACTTTCATTCATTAACCCGTTTAATCATTCAATTCAAATAGTGATTATATTTTACATCTTTTACAATTTAGTCTTTTTAATTAATTAACTATCAAAAGATAAAATTTTTCAACAAAACTTTAATACCACCTTAATGACACTCGTAAATATTTATAAAATATTTACAACTCGGTTTATAGAAATGAGGTTCCAATACCTCATTTTCTAAAACCACTTGAACTTAATAAATCATTTATACAACAAAAATCACATATCAAAACCCACCTTTTTTAATCGAATTAACTCGTAAATATTAAATATAATATTTACAAAATTACTTATCGGATTTGGTGGCCCCGAAACCACTATTTTCGACACCACTAAAAAATATGTTGTTACATTAAATATGCTTTAAAAGTGGTTCGAGACTAAACAGATAACATACAAAATTTTTGAAAAAATTAGAAATTTTCATCTATTCAAGGGTCACACGCCGGTGTGAACAGGCTGTATGCCTCACACGGCTCCAGACACGCCTGTGTTTCAGCCCGTGTGAAAACAGGGCCTATGTAACACCTCTAACATGTATCCATCGCCGGACTAGGGTTAAAAGGCATTACCAAACATATCGAAACATTTCATATCAACAAAACTTCATCATTCATAATCACTTTGTCCCTTTAGAAGATCTACGAGGCCTTAAACATGCTTTAGAGAGGGTTCGGGACCAAACCGATCTCATACAAAAACTTTACAAAACTTAGAATAATTTCTTTAAAAATAGGGCACAGACCCATGTGGCTACTTCGTGTGCCTCACACGGCTGTGCCATGGCCCGTGTCTCAGCCCGTGTACAAAATTGACTAAAGTCTCACGGCCAGTCACACACCCATGTGCCTGGCCCGTCTGCATCACTGACTCGAATTACACAACTTGTCACATGCCCGTGTGTCTGGCTCATGTGCAAGTCTGATTTGTATCGAATTTATACGTGAAGGACACGGTCAGGACACACGCCAGTGTGCTTAACCATATGGGCAATTATAGACCATTTGCAAGGCCAAATTGCCACCCATAATAAGTCATACCTTCTGGCACCAAACAAGCATTATTTCATATTCCAAAAGCAGCCAAAACCTACCAAATTATGGACAATTTGTCCCTCAACAACATCATTCATTTCTATATACAAATCCATCCCAAAAAATACCAAATCAATATGCTAACCTTTCATAAAAAATATACTAACTTTGCATCACATAGCATGGACTAAATTTACCATACTCACATTTATTAACAAGCCATATCACATGGCTATATATACATGTCTCAAAATATATCTTAACATTTCTAGCCTATACATGCCATACTTCACTATATACATTCTGAAAAGGTACCAAACTATAGTTTGATAGTGTGGTGATGATCTGTAACACCCCGTACCCAGGTCTGATGCTAAGACTGGATGCGAGACATTACCATGCTTGAACTCACTTAATCAAGTACTTACTGGCTATAAAATTTTCTTTCGACTTAAAACCTTTCTTTCTTGGTCTAGACATACGTATCATGGTCATACGAGGCCTTAAACACTTGTTCGGACTTTCGAAACTTATCAAAAATCCTCTCTCAAAATCAGAGGTTACATGCCTGTGCATCCCTAAACATGCCCATGTTTCCGATCCGTGGGGAGCTACTAACTTATCTGACACGTCCTTGACACGCCTGTGTCCTCCAACCGTGTGGAGCTACTGACTTATCTGACACGGCCTTGACACGCCCGTGTCCTACAACCGCACACTTTCTTTACTTCAACATATACTCTGAAATACTCAAGTTATAAACTAACTCTCTTGAGTCTCATACTCATGAAATCACATAGAAATCATACCCCAAAAGGGTCTTACTTGAATTAACATATCGATGCCATGTCCTTGACACGGTCTTATACGAATCCTTACATTGAGGCCATAATCCAATATGGTCTTATACGAGACTTTAACTATCGTCTCAACATTCTTTATGCATTTCATCCAAGGGTATTTCATACATCCATAGAGTGAATATACATTCCATACAACATCAGAATACTTACATGAACTCATACATAATTTCAATAATTGCATGTGAACTTACCTCATTGTCGAAATAGCCAAAAATGATTATTAGCCCACATTTCTCTTTTCATCCGTTCTAGGTCTGAAACTCGCTTTCCTTGATCTAGAATAATGAAATTTACAAATTTATTCATTTAATAACCATAAAATACCTTAATCTATAATTTAGGCAAAATGACTATTTTACCCCTACACTTTGGCAAAATTATAATTTTACCCCTAGGCTCGTAAATAAATTTTCATCACATTTTCTTGTTAATCAAGCCTAGCTGAACATTTAATCCTCTTACATCTATCCACAATTCCAACTATTTCATGCCTTAATGAACAATTTACAACTTTTGCATTTTAGTCCCAAATAGGTGTTTTTATGGCAACACCTTTCACAAAAGTTGTTTCTCATCTTTCTAACATTCATTTTCTTCCATAAAAACTCAGTAATCAGCAATAAATCTCTCATGGAAAGTCTCTAGACTTTCTACCATATTGCAAATTAACCCCCCTATTAGCTAGCTTAAGCTTTGGGGACTCAAAAAATGTAATTTTCATCAAGAAAGAGCATCAAAAGGACTTACTTGAAGAGAAAATAAGCTACTGAAATTTCAAGCTCCCAAAGCCCTTCTATGGCTGACATTTTTGGTGGAGAAGGATAATAATTGAAAAAATGATAGCTTTTTATTATATCATCTTATTTTATTAATTTTCCCAACTAATACCACTAACTTTTTAACATAATAAATGCTCTTGTCCCCTATGCTTTAGTATGGATGGCCAACTCACTTAAATAAGGGAAATTTGCACATTTGGGATCTCCAACTTATAATTCATAGGTATTTGGCACCTCTAGCAAATAAAATAGAACTTTCGCACTTTATGCGATTTAGTCTTTTTTCACAATTTAGCTAGAAATTGCTAAAATTGAGGCACCAAAATTTTCATGCACCCTTATAAACATGTTATAACACATAACATAACATGAAAATAATTTTCTATAATCTCAATTTAGTGATTCTAAGATCACTATTTTGACTAGCCCTTAAATTGGGCTGTTACAATTCTTCCCTCCTTAGGGATTTTGGTCCCCGAAAATCTAATCAGGTGGAGTTGCTACCAATATTCTTAAAACGTTTCCATCAACTCTTCAAAATCACAATTCAACTTATCCTTTAATTTATTTTTCCAACAACTCTTAAGCTGTGATACATAAATTCGAAACATAACTTGAGACTTGAGTTATTCTCCCTCTAGGTATATACTAAATTCAGTGATCCAACAAATTTGAAACTCTGGACACGTCCAAATGATCGTTCAAATCTTTACTGACTGATTCACTACAATTTGAATGTCCTTTCCCATCCTTAGGAATTTTGTCAAACCAAATTTGAAATCTATAAATTTTACCTCACTTTCTCCTTAAAGCATCCACCGGCTATAATAATCCTGACTTGAACACTTTGAAAACTTAGCATGTTATGGTCAACTACTTTTGACCATAACCTCATTCATATCATGAAAGGTACTCTGTTGTCAAACATTTATGCACATAACTGCTTTTCCTTATCCTTGTATTAGTAGATATGCTACTACTAAATCTCATGCCAAAACTTTGTATAGGTTCTAGATTCATTATCATTCCAGTTCTATTTTAAGGAAATCTCAACAATAGAAAACTTATGCAACCTGTATTTTACCATCTTGAAATAAACTAACTCGGAGCTTATTCCAAAATACCATTTGCTATCTCACTCTTGAACTCTTCTATTCTGAAAAGAAAACTTGCTCTTGACATTAATCTCATGAAATTATGATATCACCGACTAGCTAACTTACATTGCTTAACATGAAGCTTTCCTTTAAACACCTATACAATGACTACCATCTGTGAAGTATTACAATAACTATACCCACAATGGTAATAGTTCAAGTTGTTCCCACTATCTCAGTATCATAAGATGGTTTCATTCATGAAAATTTTAAAAAAATACTCATCGATTTTCCCATAAATCACTACAACCCATCTAATTCTCATACAGGTACAAAAGAGACCGTCTCGGGATTACCAAACTGCCAACTCTTTTTCTCAATTCAGACTAAACTCAATACTAAAACTTTCAATTAGTAGTCCTTTCTATAGCTTTCAACTCAACCATCACGGTTTGAACATTTCGATGAACACATCCTTGTATCATGCTCCCTACTCACATGCACACAAAATTTTATTCTCTTTACTGATTCATGCGCAGATATACACAGAACTTGAATCATGTCTTAAAATATTAATCTACTCCTTTCTCCATACTGAGAATCTATCTTAAGCACACTCTCATCTGAGTTTCTTTTACTGTGCTAGTCTAAAACCTTTACTAGCATCGCATCGCACTACATTAATGATATCTCGATCTAATTTACCAACTCTATCTAGCTACTCCAAAAACTCATCATACAACATGAAACTTATGATTTCATTTCTTATACTAAAATTGAAACACCCCACACCCGGCCCACGAGCCTGAACCGGATCTGGTATGTTCCTAAAGTAAACCGATCTCAAAAACATTCGATACTTAGAGAAATTTGTAGATTTTTAGAAAAACTATTATTTTGAGTTGGGCTTAGATTGAAAACCCATTTATTTGATTTTGTAAGCCCATTTAATTAAACACAACCAATAAAGTTCTTAGCATGAAACTTAACAATAATGTAAAAACAAAGAATAATCCACTGGGCCTTATGGCCTTATTACATCAAGTAAACCCAAAATAAAATTAAAAAGTATTAAAATTAAATACGGTCCAAATTCTAATAAATTCTTCAAGTGATGCATGGTCTCCTCATGGTCTACTGCCCGGTCAAATCCTTGATCATCACCTGAAAAATAATTCCCACAATGGGGTGAGTCAACAGACTCAATGTGCACACAATACTATCAATCAATAATTCAGGCATACATGTTTAAATCATCAAGTCCATATAATAATGAAATTATGATGCAATCCAAACCCAATCCTAATGGTCCATCCACTACTCTCCACCCGTACCTGCCATTCACACCGTGGGGACTAATAAGTCAACCCTCCATCCGCTACTCTCCACGTTGTGTCATTAGACACTATAATCAAATTTAAACGTTGTGTCATTTGACACTATTGTAACCGAAGTTACCAAATTTCGCAATGTGACCGTAGTCTACATTTTTCGTTGGTGAGACCGAAGTCAACACCTTCGTTGGTGAGACCGAAGTCAACACTGTTCTCCCCTTTCACATAAATCCGAATGCCCCAAAACATATATATAGCATAACTTAATTTAATGTTCATATTCATATATTCGCATGTTATTAAATAACATTTTCACAATCCTATCGAAGTAGGAAGCGCACAGGTACTTTTGCCACATTTGTGATACATAGCCACATTCACATTATTATTCACATTATATATTAAAATATTTAGCCATACAATATCGAAGGATAGTAAGGGTACACACCTTTTTCGCTTAATAGGTTCCTTGATATCTCGAGAATCCGATCTAATTTTTTAGATCTATTAATCCCTATATTGACCCACCAATTAAAACACATTAATAAACCCTTTTAGACAAAACCAAATCCTAGTAGGATTTGTAAAAGAAACTCACCTTCTTGGATTTGGTGTTTACACAAATCCCGAAAAACTTCGTTTTTCCTTTACTTGTTGTTCGGCCAACCTTAAAACTTCACAAAAATTAGTTTTCGGCTTTCTAATAATTAAGGAATTGATTTAGAAACTCTCACAACCCTTTGGCCGAATATTTTAGAGACTTACCTTAGAGATTCCAAATCCCGAAAGTTCCCTTTTTGTCTTGAATATCTGTCGAAATCCCTAAAGATCATAGGTTAGATTTGATCTAACTTTAAATAGTTGTAATTGGCCTTTGGCCGAATATGTCTTACCTTAATTCCTTGATTTTGAAATCCCGAAACTCCCCCTTTTGTATTCGGCCATAAGACATGGAAAAGGTTATTTCCTTGTTCTTGATTAAAAGATTTAGAAGAACAAAAATTAATTGTTCTTACCTTAGATCCTTGCTCTTTATAATTGATGATGGTAGAAACCTAAGTGGTCATGGTGGATTCGGCCATGAACAAGAATGGGGATTAGTATCTTGATTTTGGTAAAAAGAAAAGAATAGAAGTTGACTAATCACAGATCTTACCCTTTTTGATGTTGTGGATGATTTCTCCTTTACTTAGAATCGACAGGGATTCGGCTTTGATAGTAGAAACAGAGGAGAAAAGAGAAGAAAAGAAGATGGTTTTTGTTCAAAGAAAATTCGGTACAAGATGGGGAAGAGGGCTATGAAATTTTGGCACACACTAGGAAAGATGAGAGATTGGCCTTGATTTTCCTCTTTTAACTGAACTTGATATGCCAAGAGTCCTTGACTTGGCCACCACTCCCCCCACAAGTGATAATATTATCATTTAATTATCACTTTAATTAAATTAGGAGTATTTTATCCATCCTTTATCTCCTTAATTATTTTATTAAAAGAAATCCCTTTACTTAACTCTTAATTAAACAAGTTTTAACCGAAGTAAAACTCCTCTTATTCAACATGCTTGTGCCGTCCCACCTCCTAGCCTTGGAAGCAAAATAAGGCCTTCATTATTTGCTTCTGGATGTCTCAAACTCAGCCCAAAAGCCTCTTGTATTTGGGCCATTTCCTAAAGGCCTTAGGTGGCATCTTGAGCCACATTTCCAAGTCCGTTATTGGGTGCGATTTCATGTACTTATATTCTTAGGGTCCCTTGGCCCTAAGTTCCCTTTGGGCTCTTAAATTGGCATTAGGGTCAATTTTAAGTTTCCTAAAATTTTCATGGCTCTGTATTTTCAAGTTTCCAAAATGTTTAGTTTCCTATTTTGGCTTGGTTTCCAAAATGTTTAGTTTCCTCTTTTGGCTTGGTTTCCAAAATGTTCACTTTCCTAATTTACTTGGTTTCCAAAATGGTCACTTTCCTATTTTAGTTTAGTTTCCAAACTTAACATTTCTAAAGCATTTCCTTACATTTCCATACATCTCCTTACATTTCCACACATTTCCATACATTTCCATACATTTCCTTTCATTTCCATATATTTCCCACGTTTCCATACATTTCCATACATTTCCTTATATTTCCTTTCATTTCCTTACATTTCCTTTCATTTCCTTTCATTTCCTTTCATTTCCTTTCATTTTCCTTACTTTTCCTTACATTTTCCTACATTTCCTTACATTTCCTTACATTTCCTTTCATTTTCTTTCATCTTAGGGTTCTTGAAACTCTTGAACACATCCAACACACCCTTGATCCCACTATCTCATGAATTATGCACGAACGCATAACCCCTAATCTCGGATGTTACAGTTCTACCCCTTAAAAATAATTTCGTCCTCGAAATTACTTACTATCGTTCATCCGCATGCAGTCTAACTCACCACACTACGCTATTCTTGCGACTCGATCTTAAAGAACTATCATACTTTCTAGGCACATTCTCTAAGTTCACGTTCCTTAGAACTCATTTCTAACGTCATGATTTAATTAAAAGTTTTATGAATTAGTCCTTGTTTTACTTGATTACCATGAAGAAGTTTTATGGAAAGAATTTTTAGAAGTGGTTCTTTCGTATTCATACATGCACACAGTCTTTTCATTCATTCACACATCCATCAAATAATTATGAACCTTAGTTCATTCGGAGAAACGTTGTAGTTTTTTCATTTGTTGTTTTCCACTACCCGGGGTATTTTCGTAATTTGTCCTCTGGTATTTTCATAATTTGTTAAAATAAGGTTCCTTGGTGATTTTGTCACAAGGTATTTTTGGTCCTTTTAAGTTCCTAGGGTATTTTGGAAAATTTTTGAAATTGAGGGTATTTGAAATTTTTGGACATTGGGGTATTTTGGTAATTTTTCCACAAATCGGGTAAATTGTAAAATTTTAATAAATCGGGATATTTGAAGTTGCAAAACTTTGAGGTTCTTTTGAGAAATTTATTTTCGAAGACGATGAAGTTGCAAAATTTTGGAAATTAGGGTCATTTGGTAATTTTGTAAGTTAGGGGCAATTTTGTAATTTTCCAAAATCAAGGTATTTTGATATTTTACAAATTAGGGTTTTGAATGTTTATAAAATAATGAAATTTTGGTAAAAGTTGTTGAGTAGTTGAACATTTTATAAACCAAGGGCATTTTTGTAATTTTACCACTAAGGGTATTTTAGTAAATTTGTAAATCGAAATATTTTAGGAAAATTTATAAAATATTCTTTTCAAATCAAGCGGGTAATTTAGAAATTTTAAAATTAGGGTTTCCATAAAAATCGGCTAGTCCTTTCGGGTTTTAGTTATTGGGTTTAGCAGTGACTAAGTCCTCTTGATTAGGGTGAGCAGTTATTACGCACTGGTAGGATTGAGTAAAGAGGAGGTGAGTCACTAGGACTGCTTAAATACCAAGCTCTTCTGAACCCACTCCTAGACATCGCTGTGATTACCACTCCTAGCTCGGTGACTTAATCACGAGTTTGTCTAGTGTATTAAGTCTTATGTATTTGTGTTTGAGTAGACTAATCCTAGGGTTCAAGTTCCTATCATGCTATTCTCGTTCCATTCCTTTTCTACCCTTCTATAATTCACATAATCACACAGATAGTTAGGGTACTTACGGTAGGCTGGTTGGAGACTTAGGGCCATGTCTTTATACTGTCCATTTGTAAAATACTTTCATAAAACTCATTTGGCCTTGTTTTAAAAATGTTTTGGGCCTTAGGCTCTGGTAGAGAGTTTGAACTGGCTCGATACCAAATGAAACACCCACACCCAAATTTACGAGAGCTGAGCAGGATCTGGTATGTTCCTAAAGTAAACCGATCTCAAAACATTCGATACTTAGAGAAATTTGTAGATTTTAGAAAAACTATTATTTTGAGTTGGGCTTAGATTGAAAACCCATTTATTTGATTTTGTAAGCCCATTTAATTAAACACAACCAATAAAGTTCTTAGCATGAAACTTAACAATAATGTAAAAACAAAGAATAATCCATTGGGCCTTATGGCCTTATTACATCAAGTAAACCCAAAATAAAATTAAAAAGTATTAAAATTAAATACGGTCCAAATTCTAATAAATTCTTCAAGTGATGCATGGCCTCCTCATGGTCTACCTAGGCCGGTCAAATCCTTGATCATCACCGAAAAATAATTCCCACAATGGGGTGAGTCAGCAGACTCAATGTGCACAATACTATCAATCAATAATTGAGGCATACATGTTTAAATCATCAAGTCCATATAATAATGAAATTATGATGCAACCCAAACCCAATCCTAATGGTCCATCCGCTACTCTCCACCGTGCACCGCCATTCACACCGTGGGGACTAATAAGTCAACCTCCATCCGCTACTCTCCACGTTGTGTCATTAGACACTATAATCAAATTTAAGCGTTGTGTCATTTGACACTATTGTAACCGAAGTTACCAAAATTTCGCAATGTGACCGTAGTCTACATTTTTCGTTGGTGAGACCAAGTCAACACCTTCGTTGGTGAGACCAAGTCAACACTGTTCTCCCCTTTCACATAAATCCGAATGCCCCAAAACATATATATAGCATAACTTAATTTAATGTTCATATTCATATATTCGCATGTTATTAAATAACATTTTCACAATCCTATTGGAAGTAGGAAGCGCACAGGTACTTTTGCCACATTTGTGATACATAGCCACATTCACATTATTATTCACATTATATATTAAAATATTTAGCCATACAATATCGAAGGATAGTAAGGGTACACACCTTTTTAAACAATAGGTTCCTTGATATCTCGAGAATCCCGATCTAATTTTTTAGATCTATTAATCCTATATTCGCCCACCAATTAAAACACATTAATAAACTCTTTTAGACAAAACCAAATCCTAGTAGGATTTGTAAAGAAACTCACCTTTCTTGATTTGGTGTTTACACAAATCTAGAAAAACTTCATTTTCCTTTACTTGTTGTTCTGCCAACCTTAAAACTTCACAAAAATTAGTTTTCGGCTTTCTAATAATTAAGGAATTGATTTAGATACTCTCACAACCCTTTGGCCAAATATTTTAGAGACTTACCTTAGAGATTCCAAATCCCGAAAGTTCCCTTTTTGTCTTGAATATCTGTCGAAATCCCTAAAGATCATAGGTTAGATTTGATCTAACTTTAAATAGTTGTAATTGGCCTTTGGCCGAATATATCTTACCTTAATTCCTTGATTTTGAAATCCCGAAACTCCCCCTTTTGTATTCGGCCATAAGACATGGAAAAGGTTATTTCCTTGTTCTTGATTAAAAGATTTAGAAGAACAAAAATTAATTGTTCTTACCTTAGATCCTTGCTCTTTATAATTGATGATGGTAGAAACCTAAGTGGTCATGGTGGATTCGCCATGAACAAGAATGGGGATTAGTATCTTGATTTTGGTAAAAGAAAAGAATAGAAGTTGACTAATCACAGATCTTACCCTTTTGATGTTGTGGATGATTTCTCCTTTACTTAGAATCGATGAGGATTCGGCTTTGATAGTAGAAAGCAGAGGAGAAAAGAGAAGAAAAGAAGATGGTTTTGTTCAAAGAAAATTCGGTACAAGATGGGGAAGAGGGCTATGAAATTTCGCACACACTAGGAAAGATGAGAGATTGGCCTTGATTTTCCTCTTTAAGCGAACTTGATATGCCAAGAGTCCTTGACTTGGCCACCACTCCCCACAAGTGATAATATTATCATTTAATTATCACTTTAATTAAATTAGGAGTATTTTATCCATCCTTTATCTCCTTAATTATTTTATTAAAAGAAATCCCTTTACTTAACTCTTAATTAAACAAGTTTTAACCGAAGTAAAACTCCTCTTATTCAACATGCTTGTGCCATCCCACCTCCTAGCCTTGGAAGCAAAATAAGGCCTTCATTATTTGCTTCTGGATGTCTCAAACTCAGGCCCAAAGCCTCTTGTATTTGGGCCATTTCCTAAGGCCTTAGGTGGCATCTTGAGCCACATTTCCAAGTCCGTTATTGGGTCCGATTTCATGTACTTATATTCTTAGGGTCCTTGGCCCTAAGTTCCCTTGGGCTCTTAAATTGACATTAGGGGTCAATTTTAAGTTTCCTAAAATTTTCGCATGCTCTGTATTTTCAAGTTTCCAAAATGTTTAGTTTCCTATTTTGGCTTGGTTTCCAAAATGTTTAGTTTCCTCTTTGGCTTGGTTTCCAAAATGTTCACTTTCCTAATTTACTTGGTTTCCAAAATGGTCACTTTCCTATTTTAGTTTAGTTTCCAAAACTTAACATTTCTAAAGCATTTCCTTACATTTCCATACATCTCCTTACATTTCCACACATTTCCATACATTTCCATACATTTCCTTTCATTTCCATATATTTCCATACATTTCCATACATTTCCATACATTTCCTTGTATTTCCTTTCATTTCCTTACATTTCCTTTCATTTCCTTTCATTTCCTTTCATTTCCTTTCATTTCCTTTCATTTTCCTTACTTTTCCTTACATTTTCCTACATTTCCTTACATTTCCTTACATTTCCTTTCATTTTCTTTCATCTTAGGGTTCTTGAAACTCTTCAGAACACATTCAACACACCCACTGATCCCACTATCTCATGAATTATGCACGAACGCATAACCCCTAATCTAGGATGTTACAAAAATCATCACAGGTTTCCTCCTCAAAGTACCCGTACAAGGTTACAAGGATGTAAAGAAATGTCAATTGCAATTCCTAAACCGAAAAGATTCGCAATCGGCTAACATTCTCACACAATCTCGATTCATGAGATAAACAACTACATCATCTGTGAGAGGCAAAAGACATTAACACTTAGTACTTAAGGAGATCATTATGACCCATACAACCATGGTTATCATAATTGAACACACTCATCTTTCAAACATGGCTTCTTTAACCATTCCGTCCTCAAGCTCCTTAACCATTCCTTTCATTAATAAACATCAATTTAAGAAGATTTTGATTAGCATACATCTCAGGCTTTCTACTCACTTGAGTCAAATAGCCTAGGCTAACTTTTTCTTTGCCCTTAATAATGCATAATCAATACAATTGTCAAATCATTTAGGCATACTCACTTATAGTTGCCTCTATTAAGCACATACCATGCCACACTCTGTACTCATTTCTTGCGACTCATTCACGAGTGCCTATATTCATTCATTCACATGTCCTTAGTACAATTCTTTTTTTTATACTTCTAAACTCATCTATCTATCCCAAAGATCACTTAGGGATACTCAAAAATGCATAATCATCATCATTCATATAGGTACCAAACCAATGTCACATCCCCAAGGTGGTCTTATATGAAGTTACCTTTAAATGCCAATGCCATATCGCGAATAAAGTCTTATATAGACTTTCACATCAAGTATCAATGCCATATTCTGAATATGGTCTTACATGATTCTCATGTTCATTAATGGTGCCATATTACAAATATGGTCTTTTCCAAAATCATAGCTTGGTGCCAAGGCCATGCTTCAAACATGGTCTTATACGGGACCTTATCTAATTCATATTTCAATGATAGCCTTTTTATTCTAGTCCCCTAGGACTTCAGCCTCATGTTCAACAATAATTTCTCTACCTAGTAGAGTATCATGTATCAATGTGACACAAAGCATTTTCAAAATGCTAACATAAATACTGCATTAATCACATACTAACTTACTCAATTTGACTCTCATAACATCTCATCAAAATTTAGCAGTGGTAAGGAGGGTGAGATCATAGAGCCCCTTAACTTGACTCACGTGACTACAAGTATGTGATTTACTATTCATCATTAATAAAATATCATCATAGTCATACAACTCATCTCAAGTGAGTTTTCACATTTATCACGCTACAATTGTTTTATCACAAATACATTATAATAATGTCTTCACTTACTCAGGTTCTACGTTACTGCCTACTTGAGTACTCAACATTGAACTCTACTTTTTCTTATTGTCACTTATCAATTAAAAAATGTCTTACGGATTTGAGTATGTCATTTACCTGATTGCTATAGTCCAACTATGGTCTTACTCGTATCACTACATCATGGTCTAGCTATTTCTTTACATGTCATCATGATGCCATAGCCTCACTACGATCTTACACAAAATCTCATACCAATACCAATGTCATACCCTTCGTATGGTCTCATATGGAACTCATGTCGATGCCGATGCCATATCCCAGATATGGTCTTACACTGGCACTCTCATTGCCTTGGTCCAACCATGGTCTTATTCATCTTTTCACCGTCGAATGTCCGTACTCATCTCATGCATTCTGCTTATTCAAACTTCCAAATTTTAGCTTTCATACCACAATATGGGTGGTTTCTTGCTCTTACTGCTTCCCGCATACATCATGGTGCTTACTATTCTCATATCTGTAAGGTAAACAAGATACCTGTAACACTTGATCACAAAAATTAGTGTGCTTTACTAATATAAGCATAATCTCAGCATCATCATTCGTAACATGAATTATACTTGTCAGTCAGTCTTAACTAGCATGACATAATATCAACTTTACTACTACCTTTCTTGTTATCTCATTTTAACTTTACTCATTTGCTAAATGAATTTTTATGAATTACCGAGGATACTAAATCTCTTGCCATGAACTTGATGCCAAAGCCATACTCTAGGCATGGACTTACATGAAAGGTCTCTTCTTGAATCAATGTCAAGCTTGCCTTGGACTTACACGAAAGATCTCTTCTTGAATCAATGCCAAGCTTGCCTTGGTCTTACATGAAATATCTGTTCAATGCCAAGCTTGCCTTGGACTTGCATGAAAGATCTCTTCTTGAATCAATGCCAAGCTTGCCTTGGTCTTACATGAAATATCTGTTCAATGCCAAGCTTGCCTTGGACTTACATGAAAGATCTCTTCTTGATTGCCGATGCCATGCCTTGGCTTGGTCTTATACGGGCTTTCTTCTCTCATGTGATGGATCGAGTATCCTGGGCAATTCTTATTTAATCAGGACATGCTCATAATTAATCTCATTGATTTCTTTATTCAGTAAAGCATTAAACATTTCATGATGACAATGTACATTATATTAAGCAATTCAATGATAGAAATCATAAAGCTTAGAAATCATACAACTTACTGAATTTAACTCGAGTGGGATTCTTATTTTCTTAATAAAACAAATTTGTTAAGGCCGGAAGACATCACACTATCATGATCCACATATGGCATGTATAGCTAGACTCTTACTCTCACTAGATTAGTCCTAGAACTGACTAAACCATAGCTCTGATACCACTAAATGTAACACCCTGTACCCAGGTCCGATGCTAAGACTGGATGCGAGACATTACCATGCTTGAACTCACTTAATCAAGTACTTACTGGCTAAAAAATTTCGTTTCAACTTAAAACCTTTCTTTCTTGGTCTAGACATACATATCATGGTCATACGAGGCCTTAAACACTTGTTCAGACTTTTAGAACTTATCAAAAATCCTCTCTCAAAATCAAAGGTTACACGCCCGTGTGGTTTGGGGCACACCCGTACACCCCTAAACACACCCATGTTTCCCATCTGTAGGGAGCTACTAACTTATCTGACACGTCCTTGACACGCCCGTGTCCTCCAATCGTGTGGAGCTACTGACTTATCTGACACGGCCTTGACACGCCCGTGTCTTTCGACCGCACACTTTCCTTACTTCAACATATACTCTGAAATACTCAAGTTATAAACTAACTCTCTTGAGTCTCATACTCATGAAATCACATAGAAATCATACCCCGATAGGGTCTTACTTGAATTAACATATCGATGCCATGTCCTTGAAACAGTCTTATACGAATCCTTACATCGAGGCCATAATCCAATATGGTCTTATACGAGACTTTAACTATCGTCTCAACATCCTTCATGCATTTCATCCAAGGGTATTTCATACATCCATAGAGTGAATATACATTCCATACAATATCAGAATACTTATATGAACTCATACATAATTTCAATAATTGCATGTGAACTTACCTCATTGTCGAAATAGCTGAAAATGACTATTAGCCCACATTTCTCTTTTCATCTATTCTAGGTCCGAAAATCGCTTTCCTTGATCTATAAAAATGAAATTTACTGATTTATTCATTTAATAACCATAAAATACCTTAATCTATAATTTAGGAAAAATAATTATTTTGCCCCTACACTTTGGCAAATTTATGATTTTGCCCCTAGGCTCGTAAATAAATTTTATCACATTTTCTTATTAATCAAGCCTAGCTGAACATTTAATCCTCTTACATCTATCCACAATTCCAACTATTTCATGCCTTAATGAACAATTTACAACTTTTACATTTTAGTCCCAAATAAGTGTTTTCATGGCAACACCTTTCACAAAAGTTGTTTCTTATCTTTCTAACATTCATTTTCTTCAATAAAAACTCAATAATCAGTAATAAATCTCTCATATTGCAAATTAATCCCCCCATTAGCTAGCTTAAGCTTTGGGGACTCGAAAAATGCAATTTTCATCAAGAAAGAGCATCAGAATGACTTACTTGAAGAGAAAATAAGCTGCTGAAATTTCAAGCTCCCAAAGCCCTTCTATGGCTGACATTTTCGGTGGAGAAGGAGAATAAATGAAAAAGATAATAACTTTTTATTATATCATCTTATTTTATTCTTTTTCCCAACTAATGCCACTAACTTTTTAACATAATAAATGCTCTTGTCCCCTATGCTTTAGTATGGCCGGCCAACTCACTTAAATAAGGGAAATTTGCACATATGGGACCTCCAACTTATAATTCATAGGTACTTGGCACCTCTAGCAAATAAAATAGAACTTTCGCACTTTATGCGATTTAGTCCTTTTTCACAATTTAGCTAGAAATTGCTAAAATTGAGGCACCAAAATTTTCATGCACCCTTATAAACATGTTATAACACATAACATAACATGAAAATAATTTTCTATAACCTTGATTTAGTGATTCTGAGATCACTTCTGACTAGCCCCTAAATCAGGCTGTTACATGATCCTCGATAATTCTCGAGTTTCCAGTAGCTTAGATAATCTATAAAACAATGCAAACACACACAAAGTAAGATTTCAAAATCTTAGGAATCCATATACAAATAAACTTATCATATAGAACATTCATAAATCATATAGCTTACCCCCTTCCTTTCCTTTTTCCTATAGTGTCACAAAGGCTAGCTCGAGTTGGAGATCGTCGGAGATTCTATCACACTATCAAGCTTTTGACTGGTATCAATGCCTTCAAGTAATTTAAGTCCATGGCAAGTATAGGAACTTAGTCATTTTGTGTATGTGTTGTTATGTTTTGGCCAAATGTATTGGCTTGTAATGGTTAAAGGTTACTGTAGTATGTAGCCATGCTAATTGGCTTATATTGGCTAATTGATTGTAAGCCTATATATATTATTTATATGCCAATGTCTTGTGATGTGAGCTATGTTTGCATGATACATGATGAGTTGTGGGTTATGGCCTAAATACCTAATGGTTGAATGTGCTAGTAGTCTTGATGTCTAATGTCTAAGTTTGGTTCAATGGTATGGTATGATAATTAGATATAATTAGGCATAAATGAGCTGTTGAGGATGCATATTGAGTGTGACCCTATTTTGAAGAAAAATTTTCTAAGTGTTGTTAAAATTTCCAAAGTTCTCAGTTTAGTCCCGAACCGCTTCCAAAGCATGTTTTGGGCCTCGTGGGTCCATCTTAGGTACTCTATGATTGAACATGAAAAAAATTTTAATTTGGATGGAAATTTGTGACTCAAAAATGATCAGTTATAGGTGATTAGGTTTGGTAATGCCTCGTACCCTATTTCGGCGACAGTTACGGGTAAGGGGTGTTACAGTCCCCGACTTGAAACTTGATTTATTTACGTTTCTTATCTGCATATGATTTCTATCGATCTGAAGCTGCTTTTAAACTGTCGCGAATCGTTTTCACTATTTCTTAAGTTTCTCTGATCAATTCAACCCCATGAATCCTTTTCTCACTTAGTTCAGTCCAGTATAGCGGAGTTTGATATTCACAACCATATAAAGCTTCGTACGGTGCCATCCTTATGCTCGTTTGAAAACTATTATTATACGCGAATTCAATCAACGGCAAGTATTTTTTCCAACTGCCTTCAAACTCTAAAATAAAACATCTCAACATGTTTTTGAGAATCTGAATAACTCTTTCGGTCGACCATCGACCGAGAATGAAAAGTCATCTTGAAATTCAACCGCACCTACTGACTTCTTGCAGTTTCTTTTAGAATTGTGACGTAAATCTAAGATCTCTATCAGAAATAATAGATAGTGGCACCCCTTACAATCGAACAATCTCAGAAATATACATTTCAACTAATTTGTCAAGTGAGTAATCTATACGTACCAGTATGGAATTAGCAGATTTCATTAGTCGATCAACGACGACTCAGATAGCATATTTCTTTTTAGGAGTTAAGGGCAATCCTGACACAAAATCCATTGTAACCCTATCCCTCTTCCACTTGGGAATCATCACAGATTGCAGTAAACTAGATGGTACTTGATGTTTAGCTTTGACTTGCTGACGAATCAAACATTTAGAAGCAAACTCTGATATATCTCGTTTCATGTCTTGCCACCAGTAAAACTGTTTCAAATTGTTATACATTTTGGTACTTCCTGGATGAACAGATAAGCAGCTATGGTACGCTTTGTGCAAAATCTTCTGGATGAATTCTAAATTTCTCGGTATGCAAATTCTATTTCGGAACCTTAAACAATCATCAGTTCCAATCTGAAACTCTAAATCAGGGATATTCTTACATTGAATCTGTTTAACTTTTAATTCACAATCCTTTTTTTTTAAGATTCATAGATTTGTTGAAGAAATACTGATTTAGCTTTTAGTTCAGCTAAAATAGACCTATCATCACAAATTGTAACACCCTGGTTTAGGGGCTAGGTAATTTAAGTATAATTCAGGTGTTGGTGGGTTTTTGGGTGTGTTTGGAGGTGTTTTAGAGGTTTTAAGAATGCTCGGGTAAAAGGGGAAGACTTTAGAAAATTTTAGATATTTAGTGTAAAAAGGGGAATCAGGGCAAGTAGGCTTTAAAATAAATTGGTGGAATTTAAGACACGAGAAAGGAGTTGGCAAAGTGGCATAAGGCGCTGCTTGGGGGCTTTGGAAGGTGGCGCCTAAGGGAGCAAGGGTTCGAGTCGCTGGGGCAGCAACTTTGTTTTATTTTTGCGTCAAGGGACTGGGCTAAGTAGGCCTTAAGAATAAATGGCTAGGTTATTGGACATGAAAGACCAGTTGGCAAAGTGGCACTCATGCGCCACTTAGGCGCTGAAGGAGAGCTAGGTCGCGGTTTCGAGGGCTTGCAGCAGCATTTTGGGCGTATTTTCTTTTATATGCGGTTATGGGCTGGAGTAGGAAGGGTTTAAGAATAAATGTTGGGGCCTTATAGCATAAAAATCAAGGTGGCCGAATGGCACAAGTATTTGGTCTTGGCTACCCCTGTGTCTGTGTTGAACCAGGTGGTGCAATTGGAATTTTATGTTTTTTTTCTTTTTGCAGCAGGTTGGTGGCGTGAAGGTGGAGGGCACCAGGGAGGCTGCTGCTTTTTTTTTCCTTTAAATTCGGTGGAAGATAAGGATGAGTTTGATTTTTATTTTGTATTTTAAGTTGAAGGAGTGATAAGGGTTGGGTTTATTTTTTTTAGTGGTAGGATAATGGTAGGATTATTATCTTTAGTTTAAAATTTGTAATTAGCGGATGAATTGTTGTTACTTTATTTTAATAGATAAGGTTAGATGGGTGTTGCTTAGTATTGAATTAATTTGGTGAGTAAATTTGTTGTATTTTTTATTTTATTTTTGTTAAATATAGGATTATTTTACTTAGTTAAAATTAGTAGTTAGGAGATAATGGTTAGTTTTTTTTGATTTAATGAAGTGATAAAATATGGATTGATAATGGGGAGTTGGCTAATTCAAAATTGATTTGAATTAGTGATTCTTCACGTGGGAGGTTGAATTCTATAAATAGGAGAGAGCTCACCTTTGGCCACCCTTTTTGGTTCCATTTGGTCTTTGCAATTTTCTTCACAAATTCTCCATTTATTCTTCATATTTCACTTGAGCCAAACCTCCATTGCATCTCACTCTTTCTTCTTTTGGATCCTTAGCCTAATCACTCACCCTTTCATCTTTCTTTGCTTCCATTTTATGTTAAACCGAAAGTCCACCCCCATACCTTTCTCTCCTCTTCTTAAAACCTTTTTGGCCGAAACTCTTATCTCCTTTCCATTGATTTTCTTTCATTGTTAGCCGAATCTACTCCCCACCTTTGTGCCGAATTTCCTTTCTTCAATTTGGTAGCACCTTGGCCGAATATTAGCATAGATCTCTTCGGGTTTTCGTTGCAATCGTTGTTGAAGGTACTCTAGGATTTTGAGGTATTCAGTCAAGCCTCAGTTGCTAGCAGTCGACTTGGTAAGTGGTGGTAAGGGTTTATTTCGGTAAGTTATGTATTTAGTATTCGATTAAGTCTAAGATTGTTAAGTGAATGATGTTAGGGCCGAATCTAATGTGGTATTATTGTGGGATTTCGACAGTGTTGTAAGAGCATTCGGGATCCGACCAGTTGAGTTGGTAAGGTATTTTTATTTAAGATTTGTTACCTAGCTTATGACCTTGTTGATTAATGGTGTGATTCTGATTAAGTGCCGATGGATGCAAGTGCCAGTCAAGAGGGGAAAGGGAAAACTCCCATCCCGAAGTTCAAGAAGAGATCGGTTTCATTGTGACGAGATTGGCCACCGGGTGGGCGCAATGTAAAACGATAAGCAAATAACGGTAGTCTCGCTAAACGATAGCGTCGGGATCGAGGGTTTAGAGCTTCAGGTTATAAGGTGTGTGATTAACCCATCGATTTCCGGGTATATGATATATATGCGATAGGTGTATGTGTTAAATATGTGTTAATAAGTGCGATGACTATGTGAACCGGATACCCTTAAAGGGTATGTCGATAAACAGTTAGTATCTAATTTGTTGAGATGTGGTTATTAATACGTGTATGTGAGTATGTCTATGAATATGAATGTATGCACGAATATCATGTACATGCTTTATTCATTATGTCATTATATTATGTTACATGTGCATGGGTGGGTTTTTGAAAGAAGATGCGGGTGTACTTGAGTGCGTGGTTGATGTCGACTTTGTGCTACATCGTGGATTGGCGCCGACCGAGGTCGTTGTGGATCTTTGCGATTTAGTTCGCGTGGTTACCTTGATTGATATCGGCTTATGCCATATCGTGGCTTGATGGATTCTTTGTGTGCTCCATCGTGGTTTGATGTTAGCTACGTGCTACATCGTGGATGGCATTGGTTGCCTTTTGGAGGGAAAAGGAGAGGGTGACTCGATAGTCCCCGGTGTGTGGTAGGTTTGGTTAAGGGGTGTGTAGCGGATGGACCTTAGGATTGGGTTGGGTTTCATGTTGCATTGTTTTGTTATGAAATGATATGGAAATGGGCCAAGCCCAATATGACATGTGGATAGGTATGTTTTGGGAACATACGTGGAAATGGGCCAAGCCGATGTCGTGAATTAATGAGAAAAGGGCCTAGCCGGTGCTTGAATATGATTTGATTGTGGGCCAAGCCCAAATTGTGGTAATGTCTAAATGATTATATTTTTATGTTGCATTTGATAATTTGGGTTGATTTGTGGCTAACATGTGGGTGGATATCGATGGTTTAATTACACCTTGAGTCCGTGTGACTCACCAATTATTTATCCAACATCGCAGTGACTTGTTGATCGGACCGGATCGGAGAGGATGCAAGGTGGCCCATGCGAAGGAGATTTATTTAATTATTTTAAGCAATTTTAATACTAAGTGTTTTGTTTAATATTGGTTGTAATAAGGGCCACTTTTATTTAAAGTGTTCTATTTATGATTATTGTAGTTTATACTATACTTAGAAATATTTTCTTCACATGATTTATAATATAATAAATTATCATAAAAGTTTTAATTCACATATTTTATAACGAGCTTATATTAGTAAATAATTTATAATGGACACATTTTTCAAAAGTTAACAAAATTTTCAAGTTTTATTCTAAAGACAAAGATTTTTTTCAACATTTTCCATGATGACATAACGAGATCCGGTCAAGGCTCGTGGGCGGGTTTGGGATGTTACTGATTGGTATCGAGCCAGGTTCAAAACTCGGCTTTGAGGGTTTTGGGCCCAAAACATTTTCAAATGGGCTTTTCAAAATATGGGTTTTATGAAATATTTCTCGAGTTATTACGGCATGGCTTTGTACCTCTACCGAGTCCACGGTAAGTACTTGAGACTTGTGAAGTAATTTGTTATATGAACTGTTATGGGCTTAGTTGGGCTCGTAGAATAGAGTGATAGGGCTATTGGACCCTAGGACTAGTCTACCCAAACATGTGCATAAGACTTAAGGTTACTAAACAAACCTGTGAAGTAAGTCGCCGTGTTAAGGTGTGGCAACCTGTGTGCGCATGTCTAGGAGTGGTATTCAGTGGGAGCTTGGTATTTAAGCAGTCCGTGTGACTCACCTCCTCTCCACTTGAATCCTACAGTGCGTAGCTACTGTTCACCTTAACCAAGAGGACTTGTTCACAGTGAACCAATTATTAAAACCCGAAAGGATTAGCCTTCTTGTTTTAAAATTCTTGGTTTTAAAATTTTCAAATTTACCCTTTTGGGTTTGTAAACCCTAAATCTGGTTTTGAAAAAAAGTGTTTTTCTCGATTTACCCAAAATTACCAAAATGCCCTAGCGGCAAAATTACAAAAATGCCCTCAGATTATAAAATTTCCACATACCTCAACTTTTGTTAAAATGATTTTTGCTTTGCAAAATACCAAAATCTCTAGTTTCCAAAATATAAATATACTCGATTTGGAAAATTTACGAAAACACCCCGTGTTAAAAAATTACTAAAATACCACGACTTTCAAAATTTCTGAGTTAATCCCAATTTTAATAAAATTCTCTCACTTTGCAAAAGTACCCAAATTTTTGTATTTCAAAATAATACCCCAACTTTTGAAATGTACAAAATTACCCTGGTTGATAAAATTACCAAAATACCCCTGGTTTTCAAAATCCTGTTATATCTCCAATTTGTGAAATTTTCAAAAAAAAAAATCTTCAATTTTGGGAAATTCCAAAAAGATCCTGACTTATTAAAGTTTTTGAATTGCTTTGGTTTATTACTGAAATGTCCCTGTAGGACAAAATGACGGAAATACCCTTGGGGTAGGAACGGGCAGGAAGGTCCGAATAGTAAATGTGTGTGGTAGATACCACTGAACGTGCCTCTGCTGAGGAATGAATGTGTTGTGATGATGAATTAATGTGTCTTCATTAAGAAATGAAGGTGTCTCTGTTGATGAATGTGAAAGTGAATCTCTGAGTTAGAGTAGTAAAACTCGAACTGAAACCTTGTGTGATCGAAAGAACTACTATTAAAATCTTTCATTCATAAAATATGCTCGCGGTTAAATAGTGGAATAATTACTAATGCATAAAACTTCTTAATCGATAAATCCAGACGATAAAGATGAGTTCTAGGGGCCAGATGAGGTAGAATGGCGAGATCGGAACCGATAGGTCCGCCATGGGTCGAGAAAGTGAAGTCTGCTTGACAATAGGCGTAGAGAGCAAGATCGACGAGGAGAAGATGACGCGAGATCGCGGGCCATGTTGCGAGTGCTAGAGCGAGTAGCGGAGTTAGTAGAGAAATGGAACTCGAAAGTCGGACGTCGAAGGCTTAGATCAAGCGAATGAGATCTTTAGAGGAGTGTCGGGAGTAGCTCTAACGTAGCGGAGTATTGGCTTGAAGCGTTGAAAGAATCATGGACGATTTGGATTGTACCAATGAAGAAAAGTGAAGGGGCTGCTTTGTTCGTTGCTTGCGAAGCTTATCGTTAGTGGCTCCTTTGTCAAACAAGGTGTACCAATGGATCGATTGGATTGGGATTACTTTAAGGCCAAGTTGAAGGAAGTATGTAGGAGCAGTTATTTGGACTCGCAAAGGAAAGCGTTCTAAATCTAGTGCAAGGGAATAAGTCGGTAGCGGAGTATGAAGTGAGTTTGTGCGACTAAGTCGAGACGCCAAAGGAATCGTGGCTACCGATTCGAAAGAAGTGTTCGATTTGAAGATGGGCTACGAGATGAGTTATGGAGTTGATCGCTCGCATGAGAGAAAGAGACTTTGCCATTTTGGTGGAGAAAGCTCGGATCGCTGAAGAGGTTAAGAAGACTATAAAGGAAAACCGAGAGAAGAATAGGAATGAGAATAAGAGAAATGTTGGACCATCAGTATCATTTGGTAATGCCCAGAAAAGACCAAGGACCGAGAACCCTGTAAGTGCACTTGTACCAGTGGATCGGAATCGTCCTTGTGCTCGGTGTGGAAGACCTCACACGAGAGAGTGTTGGGGAAATAATAAAGAATGCTTTGGTGTGGATCTAAGGCACATCCGGTTAAGAATTGTCCTCGAGCAACGAAGGTCGTGGTTCTAGTCAAAGTCAACCAAGGATGTGATATCGGGTAAGCTCCTTTGTCTTGGAATATTCTTTAATTGCTTTCCTTGTTTGTAAGTTAGCTCTTTCTTGTATGATCCGGATCTTGAGAGAGAACTTAAAGGCGTGTCGGGGAGTATGATAGACTAAGATCGAGTCTTGCAATGAGAAGTAGAATAGCGAGTTATGATTATTCGGTAATAAGTAATTTCGAGGACAAAATTATTTTAAGGAGGGTAGAATTGTAACACCTGGTTTAGGGCTAGGTAATTTAAGTATAATTCGGTGTTGGTGGGTTTTGGGTGTGTTTGGAGGTGTTTTAGAGGTTTTAAGAATGCTCGGGTAAAGGGGAAGACTTTAGAAAATTTTAGATATTTAGTGTAAAAGGGAATCAGGCAAGTAGGCTTTAAAATAAATTGGTGGAATTTAAGACACGAGAAAGGAGTTGGCAAAGTGGCATAAAGGCTTGCTTGGGGCTTTGGAAGGTGGCGCCTAAGGAGCAAGGGTTCGAGTCATTGGGGTAGCAACTTTGTTTTATTTTTGCGTCAAGGATCTGGGCTAAGTAGGCCTTAAGAATAAATGGCTAGGTTATTGGACATGAAAGACCAGGTTGGCAAAGTGGCACTCATCGCCACTTAGGCGTGAAGGAGAGCTAGGTCATGTTTGAGGGATTTGCAGAACATTTTGGGCGTATTTTCTTTTATATCGGTTATGGGCTGGAGTAGGAAGGGTTTAAGAATAAATGTTGGGGCCTTATAGCATAAAAATCAAGGTGGCCGAATGGCTGGGCGCCGCTTGCAGGTCTTGGCTACCCTGTGTCTGTGTTCGAACCGAGGTGGTGCAATTGGAATTTTATGTTTTTTTCTTTTGCAGCAGGTTGGTGGCGTGAAGGTGGAGGCACCGTGGAGGCTGCTTTTTTTTTTCTTTAAATTGATGGAAGATAAGGATGAGTTTGATTTTATTTTGTATTTTAAGTTGAAGGAGTGATAAGGGTTGGGTTTATTTTTTTAGTGGTAGGATAATGGTAGGATTATTATCTTTAGTTTAAAATTTGTAATTAGCGGATGAATTGTTGTTACTTTATTTTAATAGATAAGGTTAGATGGGTGTTGCTTAGTATTGAATTAAATTTGGTGAGTAGGTTTGTATTTTTTTATTTTATTTTTGTTAAATATAGGATTATTTTACTTAGTTAAAATTAGTAGTTAGGAGATAATGGTTAGTTTTTTTTTTGATTTAATGAAGTGATAAAATATGGATTGATAATGGGGGAGTTGGCTAATTCAAAATTGATTTGAATTAGTGATTCTTCACGTGGGAGGGCTGCCGAATTCTATAAATAGGGAGAGAGCTCACCTTTGGCCACCCTTTTTGGTTCTATTTGGTCTTGCCGAATTTTCTTCACAAATTCTCCATTTATTCTTCATATTTCACTTGAGCCGAAACCTCCATTGCATCTCACTCTTTCTTCTTTTGGATCCTTAGCCTAATCACTCACCCTTTCATCTTTCTTTGCTTCCATTTTATGTTAAACCGAAAGTCCACCCCCATACCTTTCTCTCCTCTTCTTAAAACCTTTTTGGCCGAAACTCTTATCTCCTTTCCATTGATTTTCTTTCATTGTTAGCCGAATCTACTCCCCACCTTTGTGCCGAATTTCCTTTCTTCAATTTGGTAGCACCTTGGCCGAATATTAGCATAGATCTCTTCGGGTTTTCGTTGCAATCGTTGTTGAAGGTACTCTAGGATTTTGAGGTATTCAGTCAAGCCTCAGTTGCTAGCAGTCGACTTGGTAAGTGGTGGTAAGGGTTTATTTCGGTAAGTTATGTATTTAGTATTCGATTAAGTCTAAGATTGTTAAGTGAATGATGTTAGGGCCGAATCTAATGTGGTATTATTGTGGGATTTCGACGGTGTTGTAAGAGCATTCGGATCCCACCGATTGAGTTGGTAAGGTATTTTATTTAAGATTTGTTACCTAGCTTATGACCTTGTTGATTAATGGTGTGATTCTGATTAAGTGCCGATGGATGCAAGTGCCAGTCAAGAGGGGAAAGGGAAAACTCCCATCCCGAAGTTCAAGAAGAGATCGGTTTCTGCATGCGAGATTGGCCTTTGGGGTGTGGGCGGCAATGTAAAAACGATAAGCAAATAACGGTAGTCTCGCTAAACGATAGCGTCGGGATCGAGGTTTAGAGCTTGAGTTATAAGGTGTGTGATTAACCCATCGATTTCCGGGTATATGATATGTATCGATAGGTGTATGTGTTAAATATGTGTTAATAAGTGCGGTGACTATGTGAACCGGATACCCTTAAAGGGTATGTCGATAAAAAAGTTAGTATCTAATTTGTTGAGATGTGGTTATTAATACGTGTATGTGAGTATGTCTATGAATATGAATGTATGCACGAATATCATGTACATGCTTTATTCATTATGTCATTATATTATGTTACATGTGCATGGGTGGGTTTTTGAAAGAAGGTAGGTGTACTTGATGCGTGGTTGATGTCGACTTTGTGCTACATCGTGGATTGGCGCCGATCGAGGTCGCGTTGTGGATCTTTCGATTTAGTTCGTGGTTACCTTGATTGATATCGGCTTATGCCATATCGTGGCTTGATGGATTCTTGTGTGCTCCATCGTGGTTTGATGTTAGCTCGTGCTACATCGTGGATGGCATTGGTTGCCTTTTTGGAGGGAAAAGGAGAGGGTGACTCGATAGTCCCCTGGTGTGTGGTAGGCTGGTTAAGGGGGTGTGTAGCGGATGGACCTTAGGATTGGGTTGGGTTTCATGTTGCATTGTTTTGTTATGAAATGATATGGAAATGGGCCAAGCCCAATATGACATGTGGATAGGTATGTTTTGGGAACATACGTGGAAATGGGCCAAGCCCAGTAATCAGTGAATTAATGAGAAAAGGGCCTAGCCCAGTGCTTGAATATGATTTGATTGTGGGCCAAGCCCAAATTGTGGTAATGTCTAAATGATTATATTTTTATGTTGCATTTGATAATTTGGGTTGATTTGTGGCTAACATGTGGGTGGATATCAGTGGTTTAATTACACACTGAGTCCGTGTGACTCACCCAATTATTTATCCAACATCGCAGGTGACTTGTTGATCGGACCGGATCGGAGAGGATGCAAGGTGGCCCATGCAGAAGGAGATTTATTTAATTATTTTTAAGCAATTTTAATACTAAGTGTTTTGTTTAATATTGGTTGTAATAAGGGCCACTTTTATTTAAAGTGTTCTATTTATGATTATTGTAGTTTATACTATACTTAGAAATATTTTCTTCACATGATTTATAATATAATAAATTATCATAAAAGTTTTAATTCACATATTTTATAACGAGCTTATATTAGTAAATAATTTATAATGGACACATTTTTCAAAAGTTAACAAAATTTTCAAGTTTTATTCTAAAGACAAAGATTTTTTTTCAACATTTTTCCGCAGTGACATAACCAGATCCGGTCAAGGCTCGTGGGCCGGGTTTGGGGATGTTACACAAATCATCAACTGGGTATTCATTGCTCGCAATGCAGACAAAGATTTTCGGCTTAGGGCATCAGCAACAACATTAGCTTTTCCTGGGTGATAATCAATACAAATTCATAGTTTTTCAATAATTCGAGCCATCTTCGTTGTCACAGATTCAAATCTTTTTGTGACATCAGGTACTTTAAGCTTTTGTGATCAGTATAAATGTGGCATTTTTCACCGTATAAGTAGTGTCACCAAATTTTTAATGTGAACACAATCGCAACCAACTTAAGGTCATGCGTCGGATAATTCTTTTCATGCGGTTTCAATTGGCGAGAAGCATAAGCTATAACTTTTCCTTCTTGCATCAGAACACATCCCAATCCATTTAATGATGCATCACTATAAATCAAAAACTCTTTCCCCGATTCAGGTTGAACCAAAACTGGTGCTTCAGTTAACAGTATTTTCAACTTTTCGAAACTCTATTGACGCTTTCCTAACCATTCGAATTTCACATCTTTTTAAAGTAGTCTTGTCATCGGTGTTGCAATCATCAAAAATCCTTTCATGAACCTTCAGTAACAGCCTACTAAACCCAGAAAACTACGGACTTCAAACACATTTCTTGGAGGTTTCCAATCAACAATAGCAGAAATCTTACTTGGGTCAACTCTAATATCGTCAGCTAAAACAATATGCCCTAAAGATCTAATCTCTCTGAGCCAAAACTCAAATTTGCTAAACTTTGCAAATAATTACTTCTCATGTAGTGTTTGTAGCATAATTTTCAAGTGCTCTGTATGTTCAGATTAATCTCGCGAATAGATCAGAATATTGTCAATGAATACAACAACAAATTTGTCTAAATACTGTTTGAATATTCGGTTCATCAAGTCCATAAAAGCTACTGGAGCATTAGTTAATCCGAAAGGCTTAACAAGGAATTCATAATGTCTGTACCTCATTCTAAATGTGATTTTTGGCATATCCGACTCTTTAACTCGCAACTGATAATAACCCGATCTCAAATCAATCTTTAAAAATACTGTAGGCCCTTTCAACTGATCAAATAAATCATCAATTCATGGTAGAGGGTATTTATTCTTGATCGTCACTTTGTTGAGCTATCGATAGTCTATACAAATTCTCATCGTGCCATCTTTCTTTTTCACAAATAACAAAGGTGCACCCCAGAAAGAGAAACTTGGTCTAGCAAAATCTCTATCTATCAATTCTTGCAACTGATCTTTCAACTCTTTTAATTCTGTTGGAGCCATTCTGTATGAAGATATAGATATCAATGTTGTTCTCGGTACTAATTCAATACTAAATTCAACTTCTCTAATTGGTGGTAAACTCGATAATTGTTCTAGAAGTACATCCGAAAACTCACAAACAACAGGCACAGATTCAATCTTTGATTCAAACACCTTAGTATCTAATACATATGCAAGATATGCATCACAACCCTTTTTCATACATTTCTAAGCTAACATAGACGATATTACAGTAGATAATTCACTCGAATCATCAGATTCAATCTGAAGAATTTCACCATTTTGACAGTTCAATTAGATAGTCTTTCATCTACAATTCATAACTACTTCATGTGTAGTCAGCTAGTCCATACCCAGAATCACATAAAACTCATCAAATGGTAGAAGCACCAAGTCAGCCCAAAAATAGTAACACCGAGTCATCAAAGGACAATTCTTATAAATTTTATCAACTAACATAGATTTGCCTAAGGGGTTTGATACTTTAATTACAAAATATGTAGATTCGACATGTAAACTCTTTTGAAATACTAAATTCATACAGATATATGAATGCGTTGATCCAGGATCTATCAATGCAATTATATCAGTATCAAAAAGAGAAAAAGCATCAATAATAACGTCTGGCAATGATGCATCCTCTCGTGCACGGATAGCATAAGCCGGGGGAGGTGCTCGTGCCTCAGATCTCACAGCAGAATCTCTTGTAGTACCTCAGTTACCACTCATATTTCCAATGTTTTGGGGTGGTCTCCTTCTAGTAGCCGTATTACTCACTTTTGCTACTTGATCTCTTTCAACTATAGACTTTTCTAGACAGTCCCGGAGATAATGATCAAGAGATCCACATCTAAAACAAGCTTCACTCAATATTCTGCATTCACCATAATGTCGCTTATTGCAATGCTTAAATTTAGGTAAAACATTTCTTACACTACCCACACTTTCAACAGATGTTGTCTAAGGTTTAGACCTAAAATTTCTTGCATCTCTATCTCTGATCGAAATCCCCGTAGAAGTAATAGAACGAGGATGATGTTCTTTAGATTTTTTGATGCTGTCTGATGTGTTTTCCCCGCAAATATTTTTCTAAAGTCTCTAGCCTCAGAATTGGCTTTTCTTTTCTCTTTAATAAGCTCTTTGGCTTTGCAAGCTCTGTCAAATAGTACAACGAACTCTTTCAGCTCTAAAATCCCAACTAATAGTCTTATTTCTTCATTTAATCCATCTTCGAACATATTCACGAGCATATTTGTTGAGTCGTACAAACTCTCTTTCATATTTTGTTACCGATATATGGCCCTGTTTCAATTCAAGAAATTCTTTTCTTTTCTGATCAATGAACCTTTGGCTGATGTATTTCTTTATGAATTCAACTTGAAAGAATTCCCAAGTAACTCTTTGTCAAGGAAATACGGATATCAAGGTATTCCACCACTAATACGCAGTGTCTCTCAATAGTGATACAACACATTTTAAACATTCCTCAAGTGTGCAAGAAAGTTCGTTAAATACCCAAATCGTGTTCTCAAACCAAAACTCGGCTCTCTCTAGATCATCGCTTACAGTAGCTCTAAAGTCTTCAGCCCTGTGTTTTCGTATCTTATCAATAGGTGGTTTATTCAATCGCAAAGGATCCATACCTTGAGGAACTATAGGGATCGATTGGGGAATAGATGGGGTAGAGGTTGTTGAGCAGCCGAATTCATACGAATGTATTGTGTAAACCATTCGTTCATCATTTAGAAGAAGGCTTTTTTAGCCTCTCCTCCTTGGCTACCCGTTATGGGTCTAGAGTTGGATGGCATTGTCCCTTGTGCGGGAGCAAGTGTAGTACTCTCAACCTCATCAACTATAGCTCGATCAGGATCCATTTACTATATAAAAACACATTTAAAATGTCGAGTCAACACACTATCATAGTTTATATATATGGCATGTATAGCTAGACTCATATACACTACGTTAGTCCTAGAATCGACTAACTCGTAGCTCTGATACCAATAAATGTAACACCCCTAACACGTATCCTTTGCCAAAGTAGGGTTACGAGGTATTACCGGTCATTACACATTATTTAACATACAATGCCCATACATCTATGCATTCATACTCAAATATCATTCAACACAATCATATTGTCCCTTATAAGAGCCTATGAGGCCTTAAATGTAACACCCTTAACCTGTATTCATCACCGAAATAGGGTTACAGAGTATTACCAAAGTTTAATTTCAGAACTATCAAATATTTCAAAACATTTAATCCATATCATCAATAACAGCAAAACCAATCAATAGCATACATATTGTCCCTTAGACCAGCCTTCGAGGCCCTAAAAACACATTAGAAACAAAATGAGACTAAATCAGAAAAATATATAAATTTAAGGGAAAAGATGAAATTTTACAAATTGTAGGGGTCACACGGCCAAGAGACACGCTCGTGCCTTAAGCCATGTAAGCATTCAAAATATGGACATACAGCTGTGTCCTTGCTCATTCCGTGCTTGTGTGGATGAAAATAGGCTATTTTACAAATCATTTTTCTCACCCAACAAAGCATGTACCTATAGTAAAAAATGCACATGTATACTAGCCATAGCAAGGCACCAAAATCATGCATAATTTAGCTTTATACATATAGTACAATCACACTCAACCAATATGCACATAGGCATCTCAAATAACAACTTATAAACATGTATCACCAAGTACTCCATTTGGTCAAAATAAACAACTAACTTCTAATTTGATTTGCATCCATACATACCATAAATCTTTCTTACCAAAACACAAACCATTTGGTTCCAAAATGCAATTTTTAACTAATATCAATTAACCTAAATACTTATACATAACATATACTACATATCATAAACCACGTATACTATATGCATATTCAACTACCATTTCATCTTTTATCATTCAAATAAAAAAGCCAAACATTAACCATAACAAGGCTACTCATATACATGCCAAAATTTGCCATTATATAATCAATATGCTAAAACTCAACCAAGTCAAATGGTCATTTTGACATTCAAACACATAGACCAATATTAATCAAAATACCTATACATGCCATTATAACCTTAACCAAGACATCAACATATACCGACATAATCGTTGGATAGTGTGATATATCTCTAACGAGCTTCCAACCTGATCGAGCTTCTGATAGTCTGAAGCTCTTCTCTCGATTTGAAACACCCAGAGTAATTATTAGTGATAGAGGTACTCATTTTTGTAACACCCAATTTATAGAAAATCTTAAAGAAATATGGAGTGCACCACAGAACAGCTACTCCTTATCACCCTCAAACCAGTGGATAGGTTGAAGTATCCAATAGAGAACTTAAACGTATTTTAGAGAAAATCATAGAATCAAATAGGAAAGATTGGGCATTAAAAGTAGACGACGCTTTATGGGCTTATAGAACCGCCTTTAAAACTTCCATAGGAACATCCCTATACAAACTTGTTTACGAGAAGAGTTGTCATTTACCGGTTGAACTCGAGCACAAAGCATTGTGGGCTATAAAATTCTTAAACTACGATCTTAAACTTGCAAGAGAAAAAGATTGATGCAGTTGAACGAGCTTGATGAGTGGCGAGAAAATGCCTACGAAAACTTACGATTATACAAAAAGCAACAAAGCGATGCCATGATGCTCATCTAAAGCGACCTAAATAATTTGAAGTTGGAAATCTCGTTATACTTTATAATTCAAGGCTCAAATTATTCCTTGGAAAGCTAAAATCAAGATGGTCAGGTCCATTCGTAATCAAAACCATTTTTCCCTATGGCACAATCGAGATAACTCATTCTAATTACGACACATTCAAGGTAAATGGTCAACGACTTAAACTATATAACGGTGAGGACTTTAGGGATATCAGAGAGGAGCTTCAGCTCTATGAACCTTCATAAAGAGGCTAATACAAGGTAAGTTTAGCTTAGGACTATAAGTAAGTGCTTCTCGGAAGGCAACCCGAGTACTAACCCCATTAATGTCTATATTTTTTATTTTTAGCACCTAACTAAAAGTTAACCCGATTAATAAGTGTAGATTTCCCCATCACACAGCCTTGCACACGGGCGTGGCCATGGCTGTGTGGACACCACGAGGAGGCACATCGGCGTGGTGGAGACCGTCCGAGCCAAGGACAAAAATTTTTCTCAAAACACGGGCTATGAGAAAACACTACGGTCGTGCGAGGCAGCCGTGGTCTAAACTGAGACATTTACACGGACGAGCGACACACCCACACCTATACGTCGTGCTTGACACTGATTGATTACCACGAGCGTGGGCAAGAATGACACGGGCGTGCCTTTGGACAAAGGTCGATACTGTTAAAACTTGTACAACTGTGCCTTGAAATCGTGGCCGAACCTATCAAAATAACACGAGCGTGGTGACTACTACACGGGCGTAGGAGAAACGAACGAAGCACAACACAGTTGTGTGACCCAACACGCCCATGGTACATAGGCGTGGGAAGTAACTAGACCCCTGACTCTATTTAAAACCCCCTTCTTCTCACCTTCTCCCCAAATTATTTTTCAACTACCACACCCCTCTTCCTTTCTATTACCTTTATCCTTCCATTTTTCCTCTTCCCATTTCCCTTATTCTTCCTCAAAACCACCATCTCCATGTCGAAGAAGTGAAAGGACACTAGCACAGTCTCCCCGTGCGAGACCAATCTCCATAAGTTCATGCCGACCGCTTCATTCCCTCGACAAGACAAGGACTTTTGAGTCCATCTATTTTTTCTTTTTCATTTCTCTTCTCCTTTATTTTCCTTCTCTTTATCTTTCTTGTGCTTAATTTATATTATTATTATTTTTTCTTTGATTTATGTTCAAAAGGCTGCTAGGGAATCACCACACCATGACCCTAGTATCCACCTCCATCGAAATACCCTCCTCCAACTTGGCCCAGATTTCCCCCTGTTTCTTCTCTTTGACTCCATCCAAAATTCAAGAAGTTTCACTTCTCTCCCTCTCTTATGATTTCTAACTATATTGTTATCATACATTTTTATACATTGAGGGCAATGTACATCTTAAGTGTGGGGGTGAATTTTATTCAGAAAAGTTCTTAACTTTTTGCATTATTCTTAATTCCCTGAATTTTGTCTTTTCTTTCTCATATTACTATTAGAACAAATTCTGATTGATTTATGATTTTTATTGATATGTCTTGAATTAAAACATAAGCAGTTGTGCATTGATTGTTTAAACTTGAAGGCTTTAGAGAATCAAGCATGATAAGTTGATTTTTGAAAATTAAAAAATTACTAGGTTGTTTTCCCAAGTTTAGGTATTACCTTGAAGTTTGAAGTTCATAGGGTTGACATCAAAAACCATTATTTCTGTGAGATCTTGAGCCCTTGAGAGCATTTTCTTTCCTTGCTCACTTTTATTGTTACTTTGAGTGAGTCAATATTGATTTGTTATTCTAGAACTTGCTTCGATTATGCATGTCAAGACCACACTTTTGATTTGATATACTGAGATGATAAAGGCACCTAGGATTTAACCCACTTACTTCCCAAAAGGCCTACCTTCATAATTAACCCCTAGCGAACCCCTTTGATCCTAATAAACCATTCATTGATTTACCCTTAATATTAACCCAAGACTTACTCTTTTTGATTCATTAATAATTTTTCCTATTGTATTAACCTTTTTATCAAGATTTGATTTGAGAAGTTGCCTAACTATGTTTTCCATTTCAGTTGTTAAATTCTTATTATTGTACTTGATTTGTTCTTAAAAAAAATTTGAAAGTATATTCATTATTAGTTCTATGTTATTTAAGCTTAAGCAATTAATTTCACATCTTGAGAAGAAGCTCGTGTTTATTGTAATTATTCAGTATTAGTCTATTTTTCTAGTTAGGAAATTTGTCAATTCGATCTCAATTTTAAACCTTTAATTCAGCCTTTATCCACACCTTAAACCCAAGCCACGTTACAACCCTTTTTAAAGACCTTTTGATCAATGTATCATCTCAATTTATAGTGGTGGAGATTTTATTTTCGTGTAAGCCTATGGTAATAACTTTTCATGTTGACTATTGAGTGCTTAATTTATTGTCCCTTAAACACTTCGAGTGATTTAAGTGAATCCTTAGTGAGGTTGTTTACTCTGTGATATTTTGAATCAAAGGTGATTACTTAGATAAGGGGGAATACCTATGTTTTCCATGAAAAAAGTGCTCAACTTGGATTGCTTGAAACTTTGATGTTCTTTTAGTTGAATTCTCAATGTATGATTACCTATGGATTATTTTGAAACATTATTGATAAGAATTATAAGTTGAGAAGAATGAATTTCAATTGTGAGTTGAGGATTTTGCTTGAGGACAAGCAAATGCTTAAGTGTGGGGGTATTTGATAAGCCGTAATATATACATATTTTAACCCTACATTTGACATACTTTTGGATGATTTATCCCTTGAATTGTGGAATTTGATGCTCCTAATCCTTTAATTTCATGTTCTATACTTAGGAGAGTATATGAGGATGAAAAGAATGAAAAAGGGGCCAAAAATAGATAAAATGGGCCAAAGTAAGAAATCAACATGGCCTGGAGTTCACCACATAGATAAACCATACAACCCTGCCACTTTAGTAGACTTGAACATGACACTGGGCTTGATTCACACGGGCATGTCCCTCTCATGACCCGTTTTAATTCCACTCAGAATAGGATACTTGTGGGCCAAGTAAGGCATCCTGAAAGCCTATATAAACACCTTAGAGGGCAACCTTAAAGGGCAGCTCGATAGAAAGCTCTGTCAGGGCTGTTGACGAGGAGCAAAGCCAGAGAAGGATGAATATAGGGAATTACTCAAAGAAAGCCAGTTGATCCATCTCAAAAGTCAGAGTCACACTCAAGCCTAAGGATTTTCCTTTCAAATTCCTTTAGGGGGTTTTAGGGTTTTTCTTTATGTTTTGTTACTTAATTTCTTCTGCGATGTATTCTTTTATAAACATGAACTAAACCCCTCAAATACCTGAGGGGGATGAAACCTAAGACGGGTCTTGTTATTGTTTTTTGAACTATATGATAAATACTTGATTTGCTCTTAATTCTTGCTTTAATATTTCAAGATATTGATTCAAGTATTGATGTGCTTATTCAGAGGAGCAAAAGTCCCTGTTTAAGAGTAGATTTAGCATAATTAAGCAGAGTTGATCTCACTCCTAGAGATAGGACGATGAAAATTTTCCAGATTAGGGTCAAACCTAATATGGGAGTCCATAAATCGAGTTAATGCAACACTAAGGGTTTTAATTAGAAAGAGGTTTCAATTAATCAACCTAGGGTTAGAAGTTAGTAGCCCCAAAAGAGGTATTAATATAAATTAGAGAATCCTACAAATCAAGTCAAGTGAATAAATCATCTGGTTCAGAGTTAAATAACAAGTGAAGTCTAGGTGGATTCTTCCTTGGGTATTGTCTTAATCAATTGGTTTTCTCAAAAGTATTTTCCCAATTCATTCTCTGTGTCTTGGCATCCTTAGTTTAGGAATTAGTTAGATAAACATCAATCCTCTTTATTTTATGCTAGATAATAAAAAGAAAGTCAGTACTATTGGTTCCTTTGGGTTCGGCATTCCGGTCTTGCCACTAAGCTATACTATTGTTTGATAGGTGCGCTTGCCTCAATCGTGGTGATAATTTCTAGGCTTGATCATTCATTATATAAATATTAAAACTCTCAAACATGATCACCCTCGCAGCACTGATCCTCCTAACACTGGGGATTACCTGTACAGTTAAAAACAGGGTGAGTTTATGAAAAATCGGTGTGTAATCCCCTTACTAGAGTATCAGTCAATATACAAAAAATAGAAACCAAAATATTCTGGGCCAAATCCCTTTAAATAGTAACAGTATAGTCTAGTTCAGGGCATATGTCGGCCAAATCCCACTACAATATCATTTGGGTCACAACCCATAACAGAATCAATTGGCCTAGCCCAAACCAATAGCAGAACAAGTGGGCCTAAGCCCAATATAGTGACAAATCTCATAAACAGATATGCAATAGTATGAGGATGCATCCCACCCCGATCCAGCCAACATACCACCCGTACCAACCCTACACTCCTGTGGGGATAAAATCGTGTAATAGGCCGATTAGGGCCTAGTTGGAATAGTGGTGTGAAACCACAAATCTAAATTAGAAATATGTGTTTAAATGATTTTACAAGGCTTTTGACGTATTTTCATATTTGTATGAAAATTTTATGAAGGAATTTTATTAAGTAGTGAATAAATTTGTCCATTAGGACAAAATAGCAAAAATTAGGAAATATGAGATTCTAGAAGATTTAAGTATGAAGTAGTATCATAAAAATTACTAGAGGTCCTTATTTAGTAATTAGGCCATTATTTGTTATGATGGACAAAAATAGACATGGGAAGGAAAAATCTCAAGAAAGGGTATTAAGGGCAATTTGGTCATTTGGTAAATTAATGAATTAAAAAGGGAAAAACAAGTCAAAACCTTGTCCATCTTCTTCTTCTAAGTGCTGAAATTTCAAGGAGCCATAGTTAGGGTTTTATTCAACTTCCAAGCTCAAAGTAAGTGCATCCTAGTCCCGTTTTTAATGTTCTTCGTATTTTTAAAATCCTCGTAGCTCGGTTTAGCTATTTCTAGCTATATTTTGAGCTAAGGTTTATGTTTAAAAATTTAACCATGCATGACATGCATGTATTTTGATGATTCATGGAAGGTTATGAAAGTTTGATGTAAGATAAACATCTTTTTCTAAGTGATTTTCATCAAAAATGCATGTAAGGACTAAATTGTTAAAGTTATGAAAATGTCATACATGAGTGACATAGTAGAAATTAAAGGTTGCTATAGTTAAGAAAATGATTCGGCTAGGCTTAAAATACAAGAAAGTTGAATGAAAATTATTTTACGAGCCTAGGGGCAAAAGAGTAATTATGAGAAAGTTTAGGGGCAAAATTGTAATTTTGCCAAAGTATGAATTATGAGTCAATTTAGTCAATGTGATTATTAAACAAGTTAAATTGTCATTATAGATCAAGAAACACAAAGCCCGGATCGAAACTGAGGTAAAAATAAAGTCGAGGACTAAATTGCACAATTCTACACATTTTGAATTTCGAGGTAAGTTTGTATGAAATTATGGTTACAATTGTTGTTATTATTAAAATTAATTACTATTTTTGTGAAATATATATATTCTTTACATGAAATGATAGTTAATATTATGATGATAAGTGTAGGAGAATAAGTAAGCAAGTAAAAGTCCCGATCAAAGTCTCAAAATAGTGAGGATTCTTATGTCATAACATGAGCCAATGAAAGCCTGTGTAAGACCATGCCTGGGACATGGCATCGGCATCAAGAAATGTAGGTCCCATGTAAGACCATGTCTAGGACATGGCATCGGCACCGAACGTAGATCCTGTGTAAGACCATGTCTGGGACATGGCATCAGCATCGAATAAGAAAGGTCTCATGTAAGACCATGTCTGGGACATGTCATTGACACCACATAAGGAAGTTTTAATGTAAGACCATATCTGGGACATGGCATTGACACCATATGAGGCAGGTCTCGTGTAAGACCATGTCTGGGATATGGCATCGATATTAAGCTAAAGAATCCCGTGTAAGACCATATCTTGAATATGACTTTGGAATATGAAGTGATCCCATGTAAGACCATATCTGGGATATGGCATTGGCATCAAGATATATGTTTGAAAAGGTTGAGTATCCTCCATTATTCCGGGAAATTCAACATGTAAAAGAATTAAGTATGAGAAAGGTAATAGATGAAATGAGTAAGTAAAAGTTGATGATGAGTTAAGTTGTAAGAGAATGATTAAAAGTCCATGTAAGCTAAAAGGATCAAGATTCAAATTTTGACCATGATAGTTTAAATACTAAACCATGTAATGAGTGATACAAGTACTATGAGTAAATACAAGATAAGGTAACCTTAAGGTGATGGGTAAGTATGAGTAAGAGTAGGTAAGAGTAAGTGAGTCTTAGTATGTGAGTTTTATGTGTACGTATTTCGTGATGAATGAGTTTATTTAAAGCAATTATATTGTTATTTAAGATTTCATGCAAGTTTACTAAGCTATAAGCATACCCCTCTCTTTTTCCTTTTCCTTGTAGTTTTGCCAAGCTAGTTCAGAAATCGAAGGACGTCGAAGCTCGGATCACACTATCGACCATTATTTCGGTATAGAAAAGTTTATTATTTTGAGTATGACATGTATAGGAGTTTGACCATTTTGAGTTATGTCATATTGAAGGAAAATGGTTAGTTATCAAGTTTGTACATTCTTTTGTATATGGCCATTAGAAATTGGTCAATATTTTCTAAGTTTTATACCTTATGATGAGGTTATGCATTTAAGTTTATGAAATGAATGGAATAATTGAGTTGCTCAATATTGTATAAGTGTGTTTATATTTTAGGGTGGAAATTGGCTTGTAAAATATCCTATAATTGTCCACATGGGGAGACACACGGGCGTGTGTCTTGGCCGTGTGTGACACATGGTTAGCCTCATGGGTGTGTAAATAGGCGTGTGTCCTGTGCATCAACCCACGAGAAAATGATTCGTCACATGGGCCATCACACGGGTGTGTGCCCTGGCCGTATGCTATTAAGGGTTTAATGACATCACAAACAGAGAGCTCCACGGATGGGAGACAAGGGCGTGTCTAGGACGTGTGAAGGACTCGGGTTATAGGCACAAGAGTGTGCTCAACCGTGTGAAATAAGTCAGTGTCGACCACGGGTGTCGAACACAGGCATGTCTAGGGTTTTTCTTGAGGAGTGGTGGAGTGTAAGTGGTTTTGAAGTAGTCCCAACCCTTGTTCTCAGCGTTCAATCAAGGTAATACGTTACCTAACTTTTGGGGTTTAGGCCGTATACTGATTATGTTTTTATAGGATATCATTTGTGGATTGAGGCCACTTGTATGGCCTAACTTGGTTAATGAGATCGGTGTTTATGGTACAGATAATCGTTAAAAGCGTGTGATCACTTTTGGTTAGCAGTCTTGAAGGACTAAAGTCGCCTCATTCAAGCAAGGTAAGGATGGTGTTTTTGGATTAAATGTCAGTAAGAAGGTGTTTTACCCTTACAATTAAAGGATTGACATTGGGTCATGTTTGAATTTTGGTTGGTGTACGTGGAGATTTGCGTTCTTCTCATAAACAGGTGTGTAATCCACCGCCTTAATTACAAATCGACAAAAGCCGAAAAGCTAGAAAACATGGCGTTTGAAGCCACATGGGTGTGCGATCGCTCGTGCGATAATCGAGCCCACGAAACATGGTGTTTGATTCTAGATGCTGCCATGCGCAATCTCATGGGCTTAAGCCGTCATGGGCCATGTTGGGTCGAAAAGGGGTCGTGTAGGCCCAATGGGCTCGTGGGCCCCACACAGATGAAATCCACGATTTGTGGCCAATACTATATTGGGCTATGTAGGTCTCATAGTCGTGGCAAAATCTGGGCTGAGCTGGCCAGACGAGCGTGTGGGCCCACTTGGTCCGAGTAATGGGCTTTGGGCCTATTTATACTGTTATGAGCATTTAGGTTACTGGAGTCGCTCGAGGCTACTGCAGATCTTTTGATAGGTCGATATCTGCATCAAGACCCCAAAGTAGGTAAAATGACCAAAATACTCCTAAAGGGTGAAATGACTATTTTACCCCTAATAGATGGAAATGACTGTTATACCCCTAAAGGTAGGGGGAATGATGTGTTCATGATTTGTATATGATATGATCCCGGTCTCGAGTAGAAAACGAGATGTATGCTTAGAGTTTGATCGTAAACCAGAGAATCGAAGAAGAAAGAAATTTAGATGTGGTTGGGATATGTTTCGAAGTTAGGTAGGAATGGATGGTTCGGGTTTTCGGTTTAAGAAAGAAAAAATTAAAGTTTGGAACTTGGTTTAAGGATAAAAGAATGTCGAGTTTTGATTTAAGGCTTTAGGAAACAAGTAAGAACCAATAACGAGAGAGGTATCGACCTTGGTTATATCGCTTCTAAAGGCTTTGTTTAGTAGTTTTAACGGACCTCGACCCACTATCGATGTACGATAGGAACCTTGGTATCGGATAGAATAAAGGATGGTTGACGCCACTAGACTCCTAGATAAGCCAACAAATCCTAAGAACAAAACAGAGAAATTGCTCTCAAAATTCGCATAATATCGATATAAATTTGGCAAAAGTCCTTTACAAAGAAAATGTCCAAGTATTTTAAGCTAACATATGCCAACCGAATAGACACTTAGTAATCCTTAATAGCTAAGTAATTTAAGCTTGACTATTCTTGAAAAATCTAGAAGAAATCCTCTTGAATTCCATGTCCATATTCTATTGAATGGAAGGTTGATGGACGACTTCTAGATGGTCTAGGTGCAAATTAATTTCCAAGGAAGAATGGTCCTTTAATATTCGCCAAGCGGCTTGTATGCCTTGAATAACTTCATTTAAATTTTAGCTTTAATTAGCTAACTTTCCATTGATGAATGCACCGATCCCAACAAATTGGTGTGAAAGTGAGCGCCTCAAGTCTGTCTTTGGTGGTTGGCCTCCTTGCATGAATTTAGGTGAGCTGAATGGGCACTTTGGGAGCTAAATCAGCAGCTAAGAAGGTCATTAAGCTAACTAAATTAACTCCTTAAATGAAAGAATGTGCAGCTCCCATGAATCACTTGTGCCGTCCCCTCCATGCACCTACAAAACAAATTAAATTCATTTCACCACTTAATTTAGCTATTTAATTCCAGCAATTAAAATGATACATTAAGACATTAAATTGAGCTGAAACAAATTAAAAACTAAGCTATTAGTAGTCTTTAAAATTTCTACTGTAGCTTAGGACACATTACTAGCTAGTTTTGGCTAGACAAATTAAATGGCAAAGAACTCAATTTAATTTGTCCTAAGTAAGACATGTCATAATAGCTATAAATATGTCCTAATTAAAACATCTTAATTACTACTTATTTAATAACAAAAATAAATTTATATTGTCTCAAATTTATTTAAAGTAAAATTTCACCAAGTTTTTAGCTCAAGGTCGAATGGCCAATTGAGCTCATTGAGCTTAAACGAGCTCAACACGAGCTAGGGCCGAGCTCATCAAGGACTAATTGAGCTTGTAGGACATTGCAAACCGCTCCATTGAATGGCCTTCCATACGTCCAAGTGAATCACCTTGTCATCAATCCACACTTGTTGTACCATAGCTCCAATTGCATCTTTGAATAGCCTAGATCTAGCTCGAGTGATGGGGCCACGAGGTAGCACCAATGGATCATGGCTCGAGCTCGAGTTGACATGGGCGTGCTTGCATCATCCTCCCCTCTTGAAGATGACTTGTCCTCAAGTCGAACTCGCATCAAAAGGACTTAAATCAGCCACATTAAAGGTAGCACTAACATTGTACTCACCTGTAAATCGAGCCGATAGGGGTTTTCGTTAATTCTCTCGAGAACTTGGAATGGTCCATCTCCACGCGGTAGTAATTTAGACCTTCGTTAATGGAAAACGTTCCTTTCTCATATGTAACCAAACCCAATCTCCGGGTTCAAAATGACTCTTTCGACCTTTATTGGCCTTTCGAGCATACTCTTCAGTTTTAGACTCAATGTTATCTCGAACTTGATTATGCAAATTCTTCACATATTCGGCCTTCTTTTTAGCATCTGCATGCACAAGTTGATCATTAGGTAAAGGCATTAAGTCTAAAGGAGTTAAAGGATTAAACCCGTAAACGACTTCAAATGGTGAGAATTTAGTCGCCGAATGCACGGATCGATTATATGCGAACTCCACATGGGGTAAACATTCCTCCCATGTCTTCAAGTTTTTCCGAATGATGCCCCTCACCAAAGTGGATAACACCCAATTGACTACTTGGCTTGCCCATCGGTTTGGGGATGACTAGTTGTCGAGAAAAGTAGCTTCGCTCCAAGCTTTCCACAAAGTGATCGCCAAAAGTGACTTAGAAATTTAGTGTCGCGATCTGAAACAATGGTCCTCAGAACCCATGTAGGCGCATTCACCTCCCTAAAGAAAAGATTAGAAATGTGGGATGATCGCCGGTTTTTGTGCATGAGATAAAATGTGACATTTTTGAAAATCTATCCACTACAACGAAAATTGAATCTTTTCCCATTTTGGTTCTGGGTAAACCAAGTACAAAATCCATGGAAATATCTTGCCATGGTGCATCAGGAATCGGAAGTGGTGAATACAAGCCATGGGGTTGGACCCTCGATTTAGCCTTCTTGCATGATAGGCAGCGTGCACACACTTGCTCGACATCCCTCCTCATTTGCGGCCAATAAAAATGTTCTCGGAGCGTAGCCATGGTCTTTCCCACTCCAAAATGTCCCATAAGTCCTCCACTATGTGCCTCGTTAACTAACACTTCTCGAATAGAGCTTTTGGGCACACATAGTTTACCTTCTTTGAAGAGGAAACCATCAGACCTGTAATACTTATCAACAGCCATTTTCTCACACGCATGGAAAATTTCACCAAAATCTTCATCAGTGGAATACAATTCTTTTAAGAAAGCAAACCCAAGCAGTTTAGATTCTAATTGGGTTATAAGTGCATACCTTCTTGAGAGTGCATCAGCTACGATGTTATCCTTACCTTTCTTGTACTTGATGATGTATGGGAACGATTCGAGGTATTCCACCCATTTGGCATGTCGCTTGTTCAACTTATGCTGTCCTTTGATATGTTTTAACGCTTCATGGTCTGAATGGATTACAAATTCTTTTGGCCAAAGATAATGCTGCCAAGTCTCAAGGGCACGAATCAAAGCATACATTTCTTTGTCATACAGTGATAGTTTAGGGATGCCCGCTCAACTTCTCGCTAAAGTATGCGACAGGTCTTCCGTCTTACGTCAATACGGCTCCAATGCCTACACCTGATGCATCACATTCAATCTCAAAAGTCTTAGAGAAATTAGGCAATGCTAGTAAGGGAGCTCTAGTAAGTCTATCCTTAATAACATTAAAAGAGTTTTCTTGTTCATCTCCCCAGAGAAAGGCTGAGCTCTTCTTAATGACGCTGGTAAGAGGTGCGACTAACGTACTGAAGTGTGGCACAAATCTACGATAGAAGCTCGCAAGCCCATGGAAACTCCTTACTTGGCTTATATTCGTAGGTCTCAGCCACTCTTGGATAGCCTTGATCTTCTCTTGATCGACTTCGAGACCTTGACCACTAACAATAAAAGCTCTTAAAACATAGTTCATTAGTCTCATGAAAGTGCTAGGGGCATTGGTTAAGCCAAACGGCATGACCAGCCACTCATACAAACCATGCTTAGTTTTGAAGGCGGTCTTCCATTCATCGCCTTCCATCATCCGAATCTGGTGATAGCCACTCTTTAAATCAATTTTCGAGAATAGTTTGGCACCACTTAATTCATCTAACATATCATCAAGTCACGGAATCAGATGCCTATACTTAATGGTGATTTTATTCACAGCTCGGCAATCGACGCACATACGTCAAGTGCCATCTTTCTTTGGAACCAACAAGACCGGCACAGCACAAGGACTAAGGCTTTCTCGTATGTAGCCTTTTTCCATGAGTTCTTCAATTTGCCATTGAAGTTCTTTTGTTTCTTCGGGGTTGGTTCGATAAGCGTGTCGATTGAATAATGACTGTGTATGAAATCGATTTGATGTTCTATCCTTCGAAGTGGTGGTAATCCATTCGGGATGTCTTCTGGAAATAGATCAACAAAATCCTGCAAAAGAGACAAAATTGAAGAAGGGAGATTCTGGGGGAGATCGTTAGTGTTAAAAAGATTTTCTTTGTACATGAGTACAAAAACCGGTTGTCGCAACAATAAAGCTTTTCGTATTACACTTCCCTTCGCAAAGATACTCACTTTTTCATTTTCTTTTTCTTTTTCTTGTTTTCCACTCATCTCTCCTTTTTCATTTTTCTTTTTCGCTCGCTCTCTTTTTGTTTCAAGTTTCTTTTCTTTTGTTTTCTCATTTTTTTCTTTTTCTCTCATCTTTTCAAATGAATCCTTTAATTTTACTTGATCTTCATGAACTTATTTCGGGGTCAATGGTGCTAGAGTGATAGTCTTCCCCATGTGTTTGAACGTGTATCTATTGGTGTATCCGTCGTGAATCACTTTGCGATCAAACTGCTAGGGACGTCCAAGTAACAAATGACCCACGTGCATGGGTACTACATCACAAAGGATTTCATCCGCATATTTGCCAATGTTGAAAGAAATTAGGACTTGTTTAGTTACCTTTAGTTCACCACCATCATTAAGCCAAAGGCAACTTATATGGGCTCGGATGCTTTGTGGTCGGTAAGCCTAACTTCTCCACCATGAACGTATTAGCAACATTAGTGCAACTACCACCATCGATGATAACACTACAAATTTTACCTTGTATTTGACATCGAGTATGGAAAATGTTCTCTCGTTGACGCTCATCATCGACTCCTTTAAGGTTGAGACTTCTCTTCACAACGAGGAGTTCACCATCTATGGCATACTCAATTTCTTCTTCCTCGTCTGTGGTAGTTTCAATTTCACGTTCTTCATCGTCTTCTTGGACTCTATTTCTCCATTGGCACGCATCACCATCGTGCTTGATTTGGACACCGACTTGCAATATGTCCCTTCCGAGACACTTAAAACATTTGATGTCTCGCGATCGGTTGGAGGGTTTTCTATGGCCTTGCCTTTGTTAGATTCAGTGAAAGACTTACTTGGTTTGGCGGATGGCGTGGTCTCCTTGGCTCGAGTCGATGGATTGGCCTTACTAGTCCCTTGGCCCCATTTGGTAGGGTTGGAATGGGAATAGTTTTGAAGCAGACCTTGCGCTTCAACGCCTCTCCACTTTAATCGCCATGTGCACCATGTCCGTAAGTTCGACATAATGTCGAGTTCCACCATATTAGCTATGTCTCGGTTGAGACCAACCAAAATCGAGCCATGGTTGCCTCGCGCTTCCTCTTGCACATCCGCTCTAATCATGGCAACTTCCATCTCTTTGAAGTAATCTTCAACACTCTTCGATCCTTGAGTAAGATTTTGGAGTTTTTGATATAGTTCTCGATGGTAAAATTGGGGAACAAATCGGCGGCACATATTTCATTTCGGCCCACGTGCTGATGGGTTGTTCTCCATTTCTCCTTCGACTGGTGATTATTTGGTCCCACCATATCATGGCATAATTGGTGAATTCGATAGCGGCCAATTTAACTTTTTTTGACTCCAAATAGTTGTGACATTCAAAGACTAATTCAATCTTCTTTTCCCATTCAAGGTACACTTCCGGATCGGATCTCCCTTGAAATGGTGGAATAGACAACTTTATGTTCTTCAAGTCATCATCCACTCGGTCTCGATCTCTATTGCCTCGATTTGAGGTCCGCGCCTTCAATACTTGCAATAGATTCAATCTCGCCATCGAAAGCATCATTGACATAATCTTCACCGTCTTGCGGTACTGTTCACGCTTTCTATTTGGTCGCCCACGCACCTCTTGTTGTCTTCGGCTTCCACTTGGTATAGTCGGTCTTCCGGAGGGTTGAGCCTACGATCGAGTAACCGCTCCATCTCCGCAATAAGGCTTGCATTGGCGGATCGGGAACATGTCGAACAGGTTGCCTTCCGGTGGCTCGCTTACATTTTGCTCGAGTTCTAGAGACATAGCGCGGACTATAGTACCTCACTACAAATCCTCACAAGACACTCAAAAGAAAAGAAGTTATTGACACTCCGCCGTGTTTAACACTCACGATTGGCTTTTACCTCCCTCGAATAGTCTCACACACTCGTGCCTTTTACCTCTCAAACTTCTCACAGCCAGTTAGTCGATTTGCCAAGGCCTATTAGGGCTTAGGGTCTGCTTTCAAAATGGGTTCAAAGGATGTAAGATGTGGGTGTAGGTAGGCTAAAGAGAGAAGAAGGAATCGGTGTTTCAAGTAGGTCGAAGAGGAAATTAGAAAATATAGATGAAGAGATCGAAAGCAATTCAATCGAAACACAAATTTTTTTTTAATTTGAAATTTTTTAATTTTCGAATCCTTTTTTTTTCAATTTCGAATTTCCTTTTTTTTTTCAATTTCGAATTTTTTTAATTTAAAACTTACTTCGAGCCTTCGCTTCAACGACTTCGATGGTTGTTCCCGGCTTCGTAGATCTCGGTTTAACTAGCTTTGATACCAGATGATACGATCCCGGTCTCGAGTAGAAAACGAGATGTATGCTTGGAGTTCGATCGTAAACCAGAGAATCGAAGAAGAAAGAAATTTAGATGTGGTTGGGATATGTTTCGAAGTTAGGTAGGAATGGATGGTTCGGGTTTTCGGCTTAAGAAAGAAAAAAAATTAAAGTTTGGAACTTTAGTTTAAGGATAAAAGAATGTCGAGTTTCGATTTAAGGCTTTAGGAAACAAGTAAGAACCAATACCGAGAGAGGTATCGACCCGGTTACTTATACGTTTCTAAAGGCTTCGGTGTTTAGTAGTTTTAACGGACCTCGACCCACTATCGATGTACGATAGGAACCTTGGTATCGGGATAGAATAAAGGATGGTTGACGCCACTAGACTCCTAGATAAGCCAACAAATCCTAAGAACGAAACAGGAGAAATTGCTCTCGCAAATTCTGCATAATATCGATATAAATTTGGCAAAAAGTCCTTTACAAAGAAAATGTCCAAGTATTTATAAGCTAACATATGCCAACCGAATAGACACTTAGTAATCCTTAATAGCTAAGTAATTTAAGCTTGACTATTCTTGAAAAATCTAGAAGAAATCCTCTTGAATTCCATGTCCATATTCTATTTGAATGGAAGGTTGATGGACAGCTTCTAGATGGTCTAGGCGACCAAATTTCCAAGGAAGAATGGTCCTTTAATATTCGGCCAAGGGCTTGTATGCCTTGAATAACTTCATTTAAATTTTAGCTTTAATTAGCTAACTTTCTAGCTGATGAATGCACCTGATCCCAACAGCCCCCAAGTGACGCCTCAAGCTGCTGCTGGTGGTTGGCCTCCTTGCATGAATTTAGGTGAGCTGAATGGGCACTTTGGGGATCTAAATCAGCAGCTAAGAAGGTCATTAAGCTAACTAAATTAACTCCTTAAATGAAAGAATGTGCAGCTCCCATGAATCACTTGTGCCGTCCCCCTCCATGCACATACAAAACAAATTAAATTCATTTCACCACTTAATTTAGCTATTTAATTCCAGCAATTAAAATGATACATTAAGACATTAAATTGAGTGAAACAAATTAAAAACTAAGCTATTAATAGTCTTTAAAATTTTGGTGTAGCTTAGGACACATTACTCGCTAGTTTGGCTAGACAAATTAAATGGCAAGAACTCAATTTAATTTGTCCTAAGTAAGACATGTCATAATAGCTATAAATATGTCCTAATTAAAACATCTTAATTACTACTTATTTAATAACAGCAAATAAATTTATATTGTCTCAAATTTATTTAAAGTAAAATTCTAGCCAAGTTTTTAGCTCAAGGCCGAATGGCCAATTGAGCTCATTGAGCTTAAACGAGCTCAACACGAGCTAGGGTCGAGCTCATCGAGGACTAATTGAGCTTGTAGGACGTTGCAAAACTGCTCCATTGAATGGCCTTCCATACGTCCAAGTGAATCAGCCTTGTCATCAATCCACACTTGCTGTACCATAGCTCCAATTGCATCTTTGAATAGCCTAGATCTAGCTCGAGTGATGGGGCCACGAGGTAGCACCAATGGATCATGGCTCGAGCTCGAGTTGACATGGGGCGTGCTCGCATCAGTATATAACTATTACTGAGTATGACATTTTGCATATACGTATGATTTATGATATGACATGCTACATGGGATTGGGATACTGCTATGGAGGAAGTATACTGTACTGGTGGCTTTGCCACATATACTATTACTGGCAGCCTTGCTGCAATATTATTATTAGCAGCTTTGCTGCGATACTGTTATTGGTAGCTTTGCTGCGATAATGTTATTGGCAGCTTTGCTGCGATATTAGTGTGTTGGCTGGGTGGGTCGATTTTATCCCGACATGGTGTGTTAGTGGTACAGAGTGGTGTGTTGGTTGGATTGGGGATGGGTTGCATATTGCACTCTACTGATTTGGTATTGGGCTAAGGCCCACACTGTTACTTTATTGGGCTAAGACTGTTACTGCATGTTGTATACTGACTGACTGATAGGGGATTACACACTGAGTTTTTCGTAAACTCACCCTTTCCTTTTAACTGTACAGGTAATCCTTAGCCATAGGTGATTTGGTGCTGTGAGGGGCTCAGAGGTGGCCACACAACTGCAGCTATCCTACACTTGCTTTTATTTAAATTTAAAGTTTGTATTGGGTTTGGTCTATGTAATAAGGCCATGTACATTTGTTTAAATTTTTAATTGGGCTTTTGCTTACTTATTTTAAACTACTAGTTTAGGAGAAGACGAATTTTCAAAATAATTACTATTTTCAAAGATACGAAATTTAAACATTAGAGTTTTCAATAACTTTCGCGATTTTAAATCAACCTACTATAACAATAGCAGAAAATAAGGCAAACGCTTTGACTAGATGATTTGTTAAATAATAATAAAAGGGGTTTTTAAACGTAGAAATGAGTTTTTACTGACAAGTCCAATTTTCGAAAGACACTTCAATGTGACACGCCAGATTCGACCATAACGTCTAGGCCGGGTTTGGGGTGTTACACAATGTATCCCTAATGACATGTCATTCGTATCCTAATCTATTCCTAAGGTTCAACCGGGATTTCCAATGTCGAATCTTCATTGAATGTGTCTACAAGTTCGTAACTCAAAATTTATGCAATATTAAAGCATTAAAACGCAAATATAACAATGCATATTACATACAAACTTACCTGACTAAATTGCAGAAATACTAAAATTTAGGGGCATTTTTGTAATTTTTCATTTTCCTCGATTTTCCACTTGATCTTGATCATGCATAGATAAAACCATTGCCGCACATTGCTCATCTTCCATGGAGTTTTCTACTCTCAAATTCGGCTAAAACAACCAATGTAAAAGATGATATCTTTAATGTATTTTTTATCATTTAATATATTTTATTTCAATTAATAAAGACACATATTTTCACAATAAGACAAAGTCCACCGCCCACTCCTATATAATATGGTATATTTACCATATTACTACATATACATTCATTCATTAACCCGCTTAATCACTCAATTCAAATAGTGATTATATTTTACATGTTTTACAATTTAGTATTTTTAATTAATTAACTATCGAAAAGATAAAATTTTTCAACAAAACTTTAATACAACCTTAATGACACTCCATAAATATTTATAAAATATTTACAACTCGGTTTATAGAAATGAGGTCCCAATACCTCATTTTCTAAAACCACTTGAACTTAATAAATCATTTATACAACAAAAATCACATATCAAAACCCACCTTTTTTAATCACAATTAACTCGTAAATATTAAATATAATATTTACAAAATTACTTATCGGATTTGGTGGCCTTGAAACCACTATTTTCGACACCACTAAAAAATAGGCTGTTACATTAAATATGCTTTAAAAGTGGTTCGAGACTAAACAGATAACATACAAAATTTTTGAAAAAATTAGAAATTTTCATCTATTCAGGGGTCACACGCCGGTGTGAACAGGCTGTGTGCCTCAAACGGCTCCAGACATGCCCGTGTTTCAGCCCGTGTGAAAACAGGGCCTATGTAACACCTCTAACCCGTATCCATCGCTGGACTAGGGTCAAAAGGCATTACCAAACATATCGAAACATTTCATATCAACAAAACTTCATTATTCATAATCACTTTGTCCCTTTAGAAGATCTATGAGACCTTAAACATGCTTTAGAGAGGGTTCGGGACCAAACCGATCTCATACAAAAACTTTACAAAACTTGGAATAATTTCTTTGAAAATAGGGCACAGACCCATGTGGCTACTTCGTGTGCCTCACACGGCTGTGCCATGGCCCGTGTCTCAGCCCGTGTACAAAACTGACTAAAGTCTCACGGCCTGTCACACGCCCATGTGTTTGGCCCGTCTGCATCACTGACTCGAATTACACAGCCTGTCAATGCCCGTGTGTCTGGCTCATGTGCAAGTCTGATTTGTATCGAATTTAGACGTGAAGGAAACTGTCAGGACACACGCCAGTGTGCTTAACCATATGGGCAATTATAGACCATTTGCAAGGCCAAATTGCCACCCATCATAAGTCATACCTTCTGGCACCAAACAAGCATCATTTCATATTCCAAAAGTAGCCAAAACCTACCAAATTATGCACAATTTGTCCCTTAACAACATCATTCATTTCTATATACAAATCCATCCCAAAAAATACCAAATCAATATGCTAACCTTTCATCAAAAATATACTAACTTTGCATCACATGGCATGGACTAAATTTACCATACTCACATTTATTAACAAGCCATATCACATGGCTATATACACATGTCTCAAAATATATCTTAACATTTCTAGCCTATACATGTCATACTTCACTATATACATTCTGAAAAGGTACCAAACTATAGTTTGATAGTGTGGTGATGATCTGTAACACCCCGTACCCACGTTCGATGCTAAGACTGGATGCGAGATATTACCATGCTTGAAGTCACTTAATCAAGTACTTACTGGCAATAAAATTTTCTTTCGACTTAAAACCTTTCTTTCTTGGTCTAGACATACGTATCATGGTCATACGAGGCCTTAAACACTTGTTCGGACTTTCGAAACTTATCGAAAATCCTCTCTCAAAATTAGAGGTTACACGCCCGTGCACCCCTAAACACGCCCATGTTTCCCATCCGTGGGGAGCTACTGACTTATCTGACATGTCCTTGACACGCCTGTGTCCTCCAACCGTGTGGAGCTACTGACTTATCTGACAAGGCCTTGACACGCCCGTGTCCTCCAACCGCACACTTTCTTTACTTCAACATATACTCTGAAATACTCAAGTTATAAACTAACTCTCTTGAGTCTTATACCCATGAAATCACATAGAAATCATACCCCAAAAGGGTCTTACTTGAATTAACATATTGATGCCATGTCCTTGACACGGTCTTATACGAATCCTTACATCGAGGCCATAATCCAATATGGTCTTATACGAGACTTTAACTATCGTCTCAACATTCTTCATGCATTTCATCCAAGGGTATTTCATGCATCCATAGAGTGAATATACATTCCATACAACATCAGAATACTTACATGAACTCATACATAATTTCAATAATTGCATGTGAACTTACCTCATTGTCGAAATAGCCGAAAATGACTATTAGCCCACATTTCTCTTTTCATCCGTTCTAGGTCCGAAACTCACTTTCCTTGATCTAGAATAATGAAATTTACTAATTTATTCATTTAATAACCATAAAATACCTTAATCTATAATTTAGGCAAAATGACTATTTTGCCCCTACACTTTGGCAAAATTATAATTTTGCCCCTAAGCTCGTAAATAAATTTTCATCACATTTTCTTGTTAATCAAGCCTAGCTGAACATTTAATCCTCTTATATCTATCCACAATCCCAACTATTTCATGCCTTAATGAACAATTTACAACTTTTGCATTTTAGTCCCAAATAGGTGTTTTTATGGCAACACCTTTCACAAAAGTTGTTTCTCATCTTTCTAACATTCATTTTCTTCCATAAAAACTCAGTAATCAGCAATAAATCTCTCATGGAAAGTCCCTAGACTTTCTACCATATTGCAAATTAATCCCCCCATTAGCTAGCTTAAGCTTTGGGGACTCCAAAAATAAAATTTTCATCAAGAAAGAGCATCAAAAGGACTTACTTGAAGAAAAAATAAGGTACTAAAATTTCAAGCTCCCAAAGCCCTTCTATGGCTGACATTTTCGGTGGAGAAGGATAATAATTAAAAAAATGATAGCTTTTTATTATATCATCTTATTTTATTAATTTTCCCAACTAATACCACTAACTTTTTAACATAATAAATGCTCTTGTCCCCTATGCTTTAGTATGGACGGCCAACTCACTTAAATAAGGGCAATTTGCACATTTGGGACCTCCAACTTATAATTCATAGCTATTTGGCACCTCTAGCAAATAAAATAGAACTTTCGCACTTTATGCGATTTAGTCCTTTTTCACAATTTAGCTAGAAATTGCTAAAATTGAGGCACCAAAATTTTCATGCACCCTTATAAACATGTTATAACACATAACATAACATGAAAATAATTTTCTATAACCTCAATTTAGTGATTCTGAGATCACTATTTTGACTAGTCCTTAAATCGGGCAGTTATAATTCTTCCCTCCTTAGGGATTTTCGTCCCCAAAAATCTAATCAGGTGGAGTTGCTACCAATATTCTTAAAACGTTTCCATCAACTCTTCAAAATCACAAGTCAAATTATCCTCCAATTTCTTTTGCTAACAACTCTTAAGCTGTGATACATAAATTCGAAACATAACTTGAGACTTGAGTTATTCTCCCTCTGGGTATATACTAAATTCAGTGATCCACCAAATTTGAAACTCTGGACACGTCCAAATGATCGTTCAAATCTTTACTGACTAATTCACTACAATTGGAATGTCCTTTCCCATCCTTGGGAATTTTGTCAAATCAAATTTGAAATCTATAAATTTTACCTCACTTTCTCCTTAAAGCATCCACCGGCTATAATAATCCTGACTTGAACACTTTGAAAACTCAGCATTTTATGGTCAACTACTTCTGACCATAACCTCATTCATATCATGAAAGGTACTCTGTTGTCAAACATTTATGCACATAACTACTTTTCCTTATCCTTGTATTAGTAGATATGCTACTACTAAATCTCATGCCAAAACTTTTGTATAGGTTCTAGATTCATCATCATTCCAGTTTATTTTGAGGAAATCTCAATAATAGAAAACTTATGCAACCTGTATTTTACCATCTTGAAATAAACTAACCCAGAGCTTATTCGAAAATACCATTTTCTATCTCACTCCTGAACTCTTCCATTCTGAAAAGAAAACTTGCTCTTGACATTAATCTCATGAAATTATGATATCACCGACTAGCTAACTCACATTGCTTAACATGAAGCTTTCCTTTAAACACCTATACCATCTGTGAAGTATTACAATAACTATACCCACTATGGTAATAGTTAAAGTCGTTCCCACTATCTCAGTATCATAAGATGGTCTCATTCATGAAAATTTTCAAAAAATACTCATCGATTTTCCCATAAATCACTACAACCCATCTAATTCTCATACAAATATGAAAGAGATCGTCTCGGGATTACCAAACTGCCAACTCTTTTTCTCAATTCAGACTGAACTCAATACTTAAACTTTCAATTAGTAGTCCTTACTATAGCTTTCAACTCAACCATCACGGTTTGAACATTTCGATGAACACATCCTTGTATCACGCTCCCTACTCACATGCACACAAAATTTTATTCTCTTTACTGATTCATGCGCAAATATACACAGAACTTGAATCATGTCTCAAAATATTAGTCTACTCCTTTCTCCATACTGAGAATCTATCTTAAGCACACTCTCATCTGAGTTTCTTTTACTGTGCTAGTCTAAAACCTTTACTAGCATCGCATCTCACTACATTAATGGTATCTCGATCTAATTTATCAACTCTATCTAGCTACTCCAAAAACCCATCATGCAACATAAAACTTATGATTTCATTTCTTATACTAAAATCATCACGGGTTTCCTCCTCAAAGTACCCGTACAGGGTTACAAGGATATAAAGAAATGTCGATTGCAATTACTAGATCGAAAAGATTCGCAATCGGCTAACATTCTCACACAATCTCGATTTATGAGATAAACAACTACATCGCCTGTAAGAGGCAAAAGACATTAACACTTAGTACTTAAGGAGATCATTATGACCCATACAACCATGGTTATCATAACTGAACACGCTCATCATTCAAACATGGCTTCTTTAACCATTCCGTCCTCAAGCTCTTTAACCATTCCTTTCATTAATAAACATCAATTTAAGAAGATTTTGATTAACATACATCTCAGGCTTTCTACTCACTTGAGTCAAATAGCCTAGGCTAACTTTTTCTTTGCCCTTAACAATGCATAATCAATACAATTGTCAAATCATTCAGGCATACTCACTTACAACTGCCTCTATTAAGCATATACCATGCCACACTCTGTACTCATTTCTTGCGACTCATTCACGAGTGCCTATATTCATTCATTCACATGTCCTTAGTACAATTCTTTTTTTTTTTACTTCTAAACTCATCTATCTATCCCAATGATCACTTAGGGATACTCAAAAATGCATAATCATCATCATTCATATAGGTACCAAACCAATGTTACATCTCCAAGGTGGTCTTATATGATGTTACCTTTAAATGTCAATGCCATATCGCGAATAAAGTCTTATATAGACTTTCACATCAAGTATCAATGCCATATTCTGAATATGGTCTTACACGATTCTCATGTTCATTAATGGTGCCATATTACAAATATGGTCTTTTGCAAAATCATAGCTTGGTGCCAAGGCCATGCTTCGAACATGGTCTTATACGGGACCTTATCTAATTCATATTTCAATGGTAGCCTTTTTATTCTAGCCCCCTAGGACTTCAGCCTCATGTTCAACAATAATTTCTCTACCTAGTAGAGTATCATGTATCAATGTGACACAAAGCATTTTCAAAATGCTAACATAAATACTGCATTAATCACATACTAACTTTTTCAATTTGACTCTCATAACATCTCATCATAATTCAGCAGTGGTAAGGAGGGTGAGATCATAGAGCCCCTTAACTTGACTCTCGTGACTATAAGTATGTGATTTACTATTCATCATCAATAAAATATCATCATAGTCATACAACTCATCTCAAGTGAGTTTTCACATTTATCATGCTACAATTGTTTCTATCACAAATACATTAGAATAATGTCTTCACTTACTCAGGTTCTACATTACTGCCTACTTAAGTACTCAACATTTAACTCTACTTTTTCTTACCGTCAATTATCAATTAAAGAATGTCTTACGGATTTGAGTATGTCGTTTACCTGATTGCCATAGTCCAACTATGGTCTTACTCGTATCACTACATCATGGTCTAGCTATTTCTTTACATGTCATCATGATGCCATAGCCTCGCTACGGTCTTACACGAAATCTCATACCAATACCAATGTCATACCCTTGGTATGGTCTCATATGGAACTCATGTCGATGCCGATGCCATATCCCAGATATGGTCTTACACTGGCACTCTCATTGCCATGGTCCAACCATGGTCTTATTCATCTTTTCATCGTCGAACGTCCGTACTCATCTCCTACATTCTGCTTATTCAAACTTCCAAATTTTAGCTTTCATACCACAATATGGGTGGTTTCTTGCTCTTACTGCTTCCCACATACATCATGGTGCTTACTATTCTCATATCTGTAAGGTAAACAAGGTACCTGTAACACTTGATCACAAAAATTAGTGTGCTTTACTAATATAAGCATAATCTCAGCATGATCATTCATGACATGAATTATACTTGTTAGTCAGTCTTAACTAGCATGACATAATATCAACTTTACTACTACATTTCTTGTTATCTCATTTTAACTTTACTCATTTGCTCAATGAACTTTTATGAATTACCGAGGATACTAAATCTCTTGCCATTAACTTGATGCCAAAGCCATACTCTAGGCATGGACTTAAATGAAAGGTCTCTTCTTGAATTAATACCAAGCTTGCCTTGGACTTACATGAAAGATCTCTTCTTGAATCAATGCCAAGCTTGCCTTGGTCTTACATGAAATATCTGTTCAATGCCAAGCTTGCCTTGGACTTACATAAAAGATCTCTTCTTGAATCAATGCCAAGCTTGCCTTGGTCTTACATGAAATATCTGTTCAATGCCAAGCTTGCCTTGGACTTACATGAAAGATCTCTTCTTGATTGCCGATGCCATGCCTTGGCTTGGTCTTATACCGGCTTTCTTGTCTCATGTGATGGATCGAGTATCCTGGGCAATTCTTATTTAATTAGGACATGTTCATAATTAATCTCATTGATTTATTTATTCAGTAAAGCATTAAACATTTCATGATGATAATGTACATTATACTAAGCAATTCAATGATAGAAATCATAAACCTTAGAAATCATACAACTTACTGAATTTAACTCAAGTGGGATTCTCATTTTCTTAATAAAACAAATTCGTTAAGGCCGGGAGACATCACACTATCATCATCCACATATGGCATGTATAGCTAGAATCTTACTCTCGCTAGGTTAGTCCTAGAACCGACTAAACCATAGCTCTGATACCACTAAATGTAACACCTCGTACCCAGGTCCGATACGAGGACTGGATGCGAGACATTACCATGCTTGAACTCAATTAATCAAGTACTTACTGGCTATAAAATTTTGTTGCAACTTAAAACCTTTCTTTCTTGGTCTAGACATACGTATCATGGTCATACAAGGCCTTAAACACTTGTTCAGACTTTTAAAACTTATCAAAAATCCTCTCTCAAAATCAAAGGTTACACGCTCGTATGGTTTGAGGCACGCCCGTACACCCCTAAACACGCCCATGTTTCCCATCCGTGGGGAGCTACTAACTTATCTGACACGTCCTTGACACGCCCGTGTCCTCCAATCGTGTGGAGCTACTGACTTATCTGACACGGCCTTGACATGCCCGTGTCTTTCAACCGCACACTTTCTTTACTTCAACATATACTCTGGAATACTCAAGTTATAAACTAACTCTCTTGAGTCTCAGACTCATGAAATCAAATAGAAATCATACCCTGATAGGGTCTTACTTGAATTAACATATCGATGCCATGTCCTTGACACAGTCTTATACAAATCCTTACATCGAGGCCATAATCCAATATGGTCTTATATGAGACTTTAACTATCGTCTCAACATTCTTCATGCATTTCATCCAAGAGTATTTCATACATCCATAGAGTGAATATACATTCCATACAACATCAGAATAATTACATGAACTCATACATAATTTCAATAATTGCATGTGAACTTACCTCATTGTCGAAATAGCTAAAAATGACTATTAGCCCACATTTCTCTTTTCATCTGTTCTAGGTCCGAAACTCGCTTTCTTTGATCTATAAAAATGAAATTTACTGATTTATTCATTTAATAACCATAAAATACCTTAATCTATAATTTAGGAAAAATAACTATTTTGCCCCTACACTTTGGCAAAATTATGATTTTCCCCTAGGCTCGTAAATAAATTTTCATCACATTTTCTTGTTAATCAAGCCTAGCTGAACATTTAATCCTCTTACATCTATCCACAATTCCAACTATTTCATGCCTTAATGAACACTTTACAACTTTTACATTTTAGTCCCAAATAAGTGTTTTCATGGTAACACCTTTCACAAAAGTTGTTTCTCATCTTTCTAACATTCATTTTCTTCCATAAAAACTCAGTAATCAACAATAAATCTCTCATATTGCAAATTAATTCCCCCATTAGCTAGCTTAAGCTGGGACTCCAAAAATGCAGTTTTCATCAAGAAAGAGCATCAGAAGGACTTACTTGAAGAGAAAATAAGTTGCTAAAATTTCAAGCTCCCAAAGCCCTTCTATGGCTGATATTTTTGGTGGAGAAGGAGAATGAATGAAAAAGATAATAACTTTTTATTATATCATCTTATTTTTATTCATTTTCCCAACTAATGCCACTAACTTTTTAACATAATAAATGCTCTTCTCCCCTATGCTTTAGTATGGCCGACCAACTCACTTAAATAAGGGAAATTTACACATTTGGGACATCCAACTTATAATTCATAGCTATTTGGAACCTCTAGCAAATAAAATAGAACTTTTGCACTTTACGCGATTTAGTCTTTTTTCACAATTTAGCTAGAAATTGCTAAAATTGGGGCACCAAAATTTTCATGCACCCTTATAAACATGTTATAACACATAACATAATATGAAAATAATTTTCTATAACCTCGATTTAGTGATTCTAAGATCACTTCTGATTAGCCCCTAAATAGGGTTGTTACATGATCCTCGATGATTCTCGAGTTTCCAGTAGCTTTGATAATCTATAAAACAATGCAAACACACACAAAGTAAGCTTTCAAAATCTTAGGAATCCATATACAAATAAACTTATCATATAGAACATTCATAAATCATATAGCTTACCCCCTTCCTTTCCTTTTTCCTATAGTGTCACAAAGGCTAGCTCGAGTTGGAGATCGTCGGAGATTCTATCACACTATCAAGCTTTTGACTGGTATCAATGCCTTCAAGTAATTTAAGTCCATGGCAAGTATAGGGACTTAGTCATTTTGTGTATGTGTTGTTATGTTTTGGCCAAATGTATTGGCTTGTAATGGTTAAAGGTTATTGTAGTATGTAGCCATGCTAATTGGCTTATATTGGCTAATTGATTGTAAGCCTATATATATTATTTATATGCCAATGTCTTGTGATGTGAGCTATGTTTGCATGATACATGATGAGTTGTGGGTTATGGCCTAAATACCTAATGGTTGAATGTGCTAGTAGTCTTGATGTCTAATGTCTAAGTTTGGTTCAATGGTATGGTATGATAATTAAATATAATTATGCATAAATGAGTTGTTGAGGATGCATATTGAGTGTGACCCTATTTTGAAGGAAAAATTTCTAAGTGTTGTGAAAATTTCCAAAGTTCTCAGTTTAGTCCCGAACCGCTTCCAAAGCATGTTTTGGGCCTCGTGGGTCCATATTAGGGACTCTATGATTGAATATGAAAAAATTTTAATTTGGATGAAAATTTGTGACTCGAAAATGATCAGTTATAGGTGATTAAGTTTGGTAATACCTCGTACCCTATTTCGGCGACGAGTTACGGGTAAGGGGTGTTACTGTCCCCGACTTGAAACTTGATTTCTTTATGTTTTTTATCTGCATATGATTTCTATCGATCTGAAGCTACTTTTAAACTGTCGCGAATTGTTTTCACTTTTTCTTAAGTTTCTCTGATCAATTCAACCCCATGAATCCTTTTCTCACTTAGTCGTCCAGTATAGCGGAGTTTGACATTCGCAACCATATAAAGCTTCGTACGGTGCCATCCTTATGCTCGTCTGAAAACTATTATTATACGCGAATTCAATCAACGGAAAGTATTTTTTCCAACTGCTTTCAAACTCTAAAATAAAACATCTCAACATGTCTTTGAGAATCTGAATAACTCTTTCGGTCTGACCATCAGTCTGAAGATGAAAAGTTGTACTGAAATTCAACTTCGTACCTAAAGCTTCTTGTAGTTTCTTCTAGAATTGTGATGTAAATCTAAGATCTCTATCAGAAATAATAGATAGTGGCACCCCTTACAATCGAACAATTTCAGAAATATACATTTTAACTAATTTGTCAAGTGAGTAATCTATACGTACCAGTATGAAATTAGCAGATTTCGTTAGTCGATCAATGATGACCCAGATAGCATATTTCTTTTTAGGAGTTAAGGGAAATCCTGACACAAAATCCATTGTAACTCTATCCCACTTCCACTCGGGAATCATCACAGGTTGCAGTAAACTAGATGGTACTTGATGTTCAGCTTTGACTTGCTGACAAATCAAACATTTAGAGGCAAACTCTGATATATCTTATTTCATGTCTTGCCACCAGTAAAACTATTTCAAATTGTTATACATTTTGGTACTTCCTGGATGAACAGATAAGTAGCTATGGTACGCTTTGTGCAAAATCTTCTGAATGAATTCTAAATTTCTCGATATGCAAATTCTATTCCGGAACCTTAAACAATCATCAGTTCCAAACTGAAACTCTAAATCAGGATATTCTCACATTGAATCTATTTAACTTTTAATTCACAATCCTTTTTTTTAAGATTCATAAATTTGTTGAAGAAATACTGATTTAGCTTTTAGTTCAGCTAAAATAGACCTACCATCAGAAATCATCAACTGGGTATTCATTGCTCGTAATGCAGACAAAGATTTTCGGCTTAGGGCATCAGCAACAACATTAGCTTTTCCCGGGTGATAATCAATACAAATTCATAGTTTTTCAATAACTCGAGCCATCTTCGTTGTCACAGATTCAAATTTTTCTGTGACATCAGGTACTTTAAGCTTTTGGATCAATATAAATGTGGCATTTTTCACCGTATAAGTAGTGTCACCAAATTTTTAATGTGAACACAATTGCAACCAACTTAAGGTCATGCGTCGGATAATTCTTTTCATGCGGTTTCAATTGGCGAGAAGAATAAGCTATAACTTTTCTTCTTGCATCAGAACACATCCCAATCCATTTAATAACGCATCACTATAAATCAAAAACTCTTTCCTCGATTCAGGTTGAACCAAAACTGGTACTTCAGTTAACAATATTTTCAACTGTTCAAAACTCTATTGACGCTTTCTTAACCATTCTAATTTCACATCCTTTTAAAGTAGCCTTATAATCGATGTTGCAATCATCAAAAATCCTTTCACGAACCTTTAGTAATAGCCTACTAAACCTAGAAAACTACAGACTTCAGACACATTTCTTGGAGGTTTCCAATCAACAATAGTAGAAATCTTACTTGGGTCAACTCTAATACCGTCAGCTTAAACAATATGCTGTGAGGATCTAATCTCTCTGAGCCAAAACTCAAATTTGCTGAACTTTGCAAATAATTGCTTCTCATGTAGTGTTTGTAGCATAATTTTCAAGTGCTCTGTATGTTCAGATTAATCTCGCGAATAGATCAGAATGTTGTCAATGAATACAACAACAAATTTGTCTAAATACTATTTGAATATCCGGTTCATCAAGTCCATAAAAGCTACTAGAGCATTAGTTAATTCGAAAGGCATAACAAGGAATTCATAATGTCTGTACCTCGTTCTAAATATGATTTTTGGTACATCTAACTCTTTAACTCGTAACTGATAATAACCCGATCTCAAATCAATCTTTAAAAATACTGTAAGGCCTTTCAACTGATCAAATAAATCATCAATTCGTGGTAGAGGGTATTTGTTCTTGATCGTCACTTTGTTGAGCTGTTCATAGTCTATACAAATTCTCATCATGCCATCTTTCTTTTTCACAAATAACAACGGTGCACCCCAGAGAGAGAAACTTGGTCTAGCAAAATCTCTATCTATCAATTCTTGCAACTGATCTTTCAACTCTTTTAATTCTGTTGGAGCCATTCTGTATGAAGATATCAGTATCAGTGTTGTTCTCTGTGCTAATTCAATACTAAATTCAACTTCTCTAATTGGTGGTAAACCCGATAATTGTTCTAGAAGTACATCCGAAAACTTACAAACAACAGGCACAGATTCAATCTTTGATTCAGACACCTTAGTATCTAATACATATGCAAGATATGCATCACAACCCTTTTTCATACATTTCTAAGCTAACATAGACGATATTACAGTAGACAATTCACTCGTATCATCAGATTCAATCCGATGAATTTCACCATTTTGACAATTCAATTCGATAGTCTTTCATCTACAATTCATAACTATCATGTGTAGTTAGCTAGTCCGTACCCAGAATCACATAAAACTCATCAAATGGTAAAAGTACCAAGTTAGCCCGAAAATAGTAACCCCGAGTCATCAAAGGACAATTCTTATAAATTTTATCAACTAACACAGATTTACCTAAGGGGTTTGATACTTTAATTACAAAATATGTAGACTCGACATGTAAACTCTTTTGAAATACTAAATTCATACAAATATATGAATGGGTTGATCCAGGATCTATCAATGCAATTATATCAGTATTAAAAAGAGAAAAAGCAACAGTAGTAACTTTTGACAATGATCCATACTCTCGTACACAGATAGCATAAGATGGGGTAGGTGCTCGTGCCTCAGATCTCACAGCAGAATCTCTCGTAGTACCTCAGTTATCACTCATATTTCCAGTGTTTCGGGGTGGTCTCCCTCTAGTAGCCATATTACTCACTTTCGCTACTTGATCTCTTTCAACTATAGACTTTTCTAGACAGTCCCAGAGATAATGATCAAGAGATCCACATCTAAAATAAGCTTCACTCACTATTCTGCATTCACCGTAATGTCGCTTATTGCAATGCTTAAATTTAGGTAAAACATTTCTAACACTACCCACACTTTCAACAGATGTTGTCTAAGGTTTAGACCTAAAATTTCTTGCATCTCTATCTCTGATCGAAATCCCCGTAGAAGTAATAGAACGAGGATGATGTTCTTTAGATTTCTTTGATGCTGACTAATGTGATTTGCCCACAAATCTTTTTCTAAAGTCTCTAGCCTTAGAATCGGCTTTTTTTTCTCTTTAATAAGCTCTTTGGCTTTGCAAGCTCTGTCAAATAGTACAACAAACTCTTTCAGCTCTAGAATCCCAACTAATAGTCTTATTTCTTCATTTAATCCATTTTCGAACCTTTTACACATTATAGCTTCAGAAGAAACATATTCACGAGCATATTTGTTTAGTCGTACAAACTCTCTTTCATATTCTGTTACCGACATACGGCCCTGTTCCAATTCAAGAAATTCTTTTCTTTTCTGATCAATGAACCTTTGGCTGATGTATTTCTTTATGAATTCAACGTGAAAGAATTCCCAAGTAACTCTTTCTCGAGAAACTACGGATATCAAGGAATTCCACCACTGATACGCGGTGTCTCTTAATAGTGATACAACATATTTTAAACATTCCTCAAGTGTTCAAGACAGTTCGTTAAATACCCAAATCGTGTTCTCAAGCCAAAACTCGGCTCTCTCTAGATCATTGCTTACAGTAGCTCTAAAGTCTTCAGCCCTATGTTTTCGTATCTTATCAATAGGTGGTTTATTCAATCGTAAAGGATTCATACCTTGAGGAACTATAGGGATCGATTGGGGAATAGGTGGGGGTGAAGGTTGTTGAGCAGCCGGATTTATACGAATGTATTGTGTAAACCATTCGTCCATCATTTAGAAGAAGGCTTTTTTAGCCTCTCCTCCTCGGCTACCCGTTATGGGTCTAGAGTTAGATGGCGTTGTCCCTTGTGCGGGAGCAGGCATAGTACTCTCAACCTCATCAACTACAGCTCGATCAGGATCCATTTACTATATAAAAACACATTTAAAATGTCAGAGTCAACACACTATCATAGTTTATATATATGGCATGTATAGCTAGACTAATATACACTACGTTAGTCCTAGAATCGACTAACTCGTAGCTCTGATACCAATAAATGTAACACCCTTAACACGTATCCTTTGCCTGAGTAGGGTTACGAGGTATTACCGATCATTACACATTATTTAACATACAATGCCCATACATCTATGCATTCATACTCAAATATCATTCAACACAATCATATTATCCCTTATAAGAGCCTATGAGGCCTTAAATGTAACACCCTAACTTTGTATTAAATCCTTTGAAATAGGGTTACAGAGTATTACCGAAGTTTAATTTTAGAACTATCAAATATTTCAAAACATTTAATCCATATCATCAATAACAGCAAAACCAATCAATAGCATACATATTGTCCCTTAGACCAGCCTTCGAGGCCCTAAAAATACATTAGAAACAAAATGAGACTAAATCAGAAAAATATATAAATTTAAGGGAAAAGATGAAATTTTACAAATTGTGGGGGTCACACGGCCAAGAGACACGCTCGTGCCTTAAGCCATGTAAGCATTCAAAATATGGACATACAACTGTGTCCCTGCTCGTTTCCGTGCCTGTGTGGATGAAAATAGTCTATTTTACAAATCATTTTTCTCACCCAACAAAGCATGTACCTATAGTAAAAAATGCACATGTATACCAGCCATAGCAAGGCACCAAAATCATGCATAATTTAGCTTTATACATATAGCACAATCACACTCAACCAATATGCACATAGGCATCTCAAATAACAACTTATAAACATGTATCACCAAGTACTCCATTTGGTCAAAATAAACAATTAACTTCCAATTTGATTTGCATCTATACATACCATAAATCTTTCTTACCAAAACACAAACCATTTGGTACCAAAATGCCATTTTTAACTAAAATCAATTAACCTAAATACTTATACATAACATATACTACATATCATAAACCACGTATACTATATGCATATTCAACTATCATTTCATCTTTTATCATTCAAATAAAAAAGCCAAACATTAACCATAACAAGGCTACTCATATACATGCCAAACTTTTCCATTATATAATCAATATACTAAAACTCAACCAAGTCAAATGGTCATTTTGACATTCAAACACATAGACCAATATTAATCAAAATACCTATACATGCCATTATAACCTTAACCAAGACATCAACATATACCAACATAATCGCTGGATAGTGTGATATATCTCTGAGGAGCTTCCAACCTGATCGAGCTTCTGATAGTCTGAAAAGTGAAGAAAAATAATTACATAAGCAATGAATGCTTAGTAAGCTCGTATGAATTAATAAGAAAAACTCATCATTCATTTACCATTCAATTAATATGAACATATTATACTACAAAACATTTAACATAATGTTAACATATATTCAATCGTATATTTAACCATGAACTCACAATTTCCATAAATTTAGTGCTCATATAGTTTCTGTACATACCTGTACCAATACATATCTATTTCTCAGCATTTCATATCTTCAATATACCCGTTGAACCATTTGGAATAAAAGTCAGATACTTGGAGTCTCGCACCCTAAGTGCCAATATTACGGCCCGAAGCCAACACAATGAATCTCGCACTCGAAGTGCCACTATCATGACTTGAAGCCAACTAAAGGTATCTCGCACCACAAGTGCTAATATCATGGCTCGGGGCCAACTCAATGTATCCCTAATAACATGTCATTCGTATCCTAATCTATTCCTAAGATTCAACTGGGATTTCCAATGTCAAATCTTCGTCGAAGTGTCCGCATGTTTGTAACTCACAATTTATGCAATATCAAATCATTTAAAACACAAATATAGCAATGCATATTACATATGAACTTTCCTAACTAAATTGCAGAAATACCAAAGTTTAGGGGCAGTTTTGAAATTTTCCATTTTCCTCTATCTTCCACCCGATCTTGATCATTCATAAATAAAACCTTTGCCGCACCTTGCTCATCTTCCATGGAGTTTTCTACTCTCAAATTCGGCTAAAACAACCAATGTAAAAGATGATATCTTTAATGTATTTTTTATCATTTAATATATTTTATTTTAATTAATAAAGACATATTTTCACAATAAGACTAAGTCCACCGCCCACTTCTATATAATATGGTATATTTACCATATTAATCCATATACTTTCATTCATTAAGCCATTTAATCACTCAATTCAAATAGTGTTTATATTTTACATCTTTTACAATTTAGTTCTTTTTAATTAATTGTAACACCCCAAACCCAGCCCAGATGTTAGGCCCGGATCTGGTGTGTCATATTGAAGAAAACGTATAAAGGTTTTGTGATTCTTTATTAATGATGTTGTTGTTTGGTTATAGTTTAAAAAAACAAGTTTGATAAAATACTACTAATTTTGAGAGTTTGATTGGTAAATCGAAAATCGAACTAATGAACCTTAAAACCGTGACTTTTGAAAATGACATTGATAATTTCGAAAGAAAATCCAAGTTAAATTATTTGTCCATATTTGTTATGAAATCCATTTGTTAATCAATTTTGGAAAACCGTTATTTATGATTTTAGAAAATTCCCATTTAAAAATTTTCAAGCAAGACAATAAGTATGACTAAACTTAAAGCAAAATAAAAATATCCCAGAGGCCTTATTACAACTTTAAAACCCAAAATAGTAAAAGTAACGAATTAAAATAGAAAAAGAAGTTCACTAATGTTTGAAAACACTATTTCCAAAGTATGGCCTCCACCGAGTCATCCATGGGCCCAAGTCCTCGTCACTGAGATTTACCTACAAGGATTAAGAAAGAAAGGAGGGTGAGTTACAAGAACTCAATGTATAATCCCCTTACCGTCATCCATTGAGTCTGAACCCGTAAGCAACATCTTGGGCCTAAGCCATATAGCATAATCTTGGGCCGAAGCCCATTTACATAACAGTATATATATATGTGCAATGTATGCAACCCAACCCATCCATCCAATCACACCCCTGTACCAGCCAATCACACCTGTGGGGATCAAGTCAACCCACCCTGCAAATCACACCAATTCGCAGGCAAGTTGCCTTTTATAATATTTGTGGCTGAGCCACCAGAGTATCATATACGGTATTATAATCGGCACACAACCTTGGGTAAATACATTTAGCATAAAGATATAATCATGATGGCATAAAGCCATATTTAGGTTGGCACATAGCCATCATCAGAATTTGTGGCAATTCCACCATGCTACACTTTTCTTCATTCAATTTTCCCATCCCATGTAATATGTAGAGATGCAACATACATAATAACATAAAATATCCACATATAAATAACAGCCATTAATCTATTGAATACTTTTAATGAATCAGCCCATTAAAGCAATATAATAATTCAGCCCATTAAGACATTTTAACAAATTGACCCATAGGGGCATTTTGGTAAATCGGCCCATAGGGGCATTTCAGTAAATCGGCCAATAGGGGCATTTCGATAAATTGGCCCATAGGGGAATTTTCGTAATTTCAAAACCCAAAGGTATTTCTATAATTTTATCCATCGAGGGTATTTTGGTAATTTTGCAATCCCGGACTTAACTACTAATTTGGGGCATAAAAATTGAAATTGCCCATCTGCGTCATATTGACTAAATTGACTATAACTAGAGTTAGAAACTCGAAATTTAGATCCGTAAATTTTCCTTGAAACTTTACTCATATATCTTCTTATTATAATTTTTACCAGAATTTTTGGCTTAACCATTTAGTACAGTTTATTCATTAAACTTTCCCCTGTTTCATTAACCAATGATGCTGGCCTCTCTTACCTTAAATTCAAATATCTCTTTGTACAATTTTCATATATTGCTCTCATTTGTTTCTATTGAAAATAGACTCAATAAGGAATCTATACATATAAATTATAACTCATTATTGACTTTGTAAAATTTTGAATGATTTTTTCCAAGATAGAACAGGGAACCATGAAGTCATTCAGAACCAGTCTCACCAAAATTAAAATTTCATAGAATATAAAATTCCTCTTCCTACTCTATTTCTTTAATATAAAAATAGACACAATAAGATTTAATTCTATATCTTATTCACTTTCTAATTCCCTTTCTCCTATTTTTTGTGATTTTTTGAAATCACGTCACTGCTACTAACCAAAAACTGTTTCATTGCAAAATATGGTTTCCACTACGAACATGCGCACGCCCAAGTGATCACAAATGTCAATTTTTGATTTTTGGTCTTTCGACCGAATCACAAAACATTTCATGCAAATATTTAGCGATGTGAGATTACACACCATTTCAGACATGTATTCGAAAGGGGTATGAGATTACACACCTGATTTGGATTTCCTAAAAAAACCACTCTTCGTTGACCCTAGAACAATACCAACCAAAAGTTAGCCTCGGATTTCCAAAAGATTTCATACCCAACGTATTACTTACACTTGAATCACTTACCACTACGTGATCTCCCTCTACGGATCCTGATATTCAACGCCGCCTTCTGACTACCACCACACGCTCCTTTACTGCGACTAATGTTAACGATCCTCACCCTTTGATTATCAAAAGAATTAGAAAAAGAGTGTTTCGACTTAACTTAACTTAGAGAAAAGTCAAATGGAAGAAAAGATTTGGCACAATAGCAAAATGTAAGAACCACTATTCTGTTTTGGGACACACCACAATGGAAACTGAAAGATGAGAAGAATGGAAGCAACCTCTTGAAGATTAGGAGGGAAAAAGAAGTAGGGGTTTCGGCCAAGAAGAGATTTGCAACACACGGCTCAAGTTGTACTAGCTAGAATTGGATGAAAAGAGAGAAAATATGAGTATAAGGAACACTATAAAAGAAGAGCGAGTTTCTGCAAGGAGGAAATGTAACCAAAAGAAACAAAATATTAGGTAAAGAAAAAATGTCTAAAAGATAAAATTGCCTAAAAGGGCTAAAGAAAAATTTGGCTCCCCTTTTTCTCCCTACCAAAACCTTGTATCATCTTTACGAAAAAGATGAGCATTGACCAAATAAAATCTTTCCAAAACACCTTCCACAAAATCAGCCAACATGTTCCCCCTTACCTTTTTCCTTCATTTCTTTCCTTATTCTTCCCTTAATTCTCTCCTTACTCTTCTCCCTTGTGTTCTTTCCTTCAATAAAAAGTCTTTCTTACCATCTTAGATGCCATGACCAACACTTACCATCTTCCACCTAATAAGCACAAAAATTAAATCCCAAAAGTTACAATAGATGAGACTCGAACCCCTTCCCTCCATGTTCTCCACTTGACGCCACATCACTCCACCATGTGCTCCACTTGTGTTAGCAAAATACTCACTTATTCCCTTATGCCTTGACGCCACTTATCTTCTCCCCTTTAAGTGCCTAAACATAAAAATTTTCTTATAGCCTAACTTGAACCCAGAACTTCCTAGAAACCCCGTAACTTTCCAAAATCACCTTCCTAATAAGTCCAACTTGAAATAATGTCGTTCTCTTGTTTTCAAAAATTTTAACACTCCTACGCCTAAGGCCCATTAGGCCCAATATTAAAAATGATAATTTTTTTCAATGAAACATTAATACTGACTTAATAACACTCTGTAAATATTTATAAAAATATTTACGGCTCGATTTATAGAAACGAGGTCTCGATACCTCATTTTCTAGAACCACTTAAACTTAATAAATCATTTATACAACAAAAATCACTATATCAAAACCCACCTTTTTTAATCACAATTAACTCGTAAATATTAAATATAATATTTACAAAATTATTTCTCAGATTTTGCGGCCCCCGAAACCACTATTTTTGACACCACTGAAAAACGGGCTGTTACAACTCTTCCCCCTTACAAAAATTTCGTCCTCGAAATTTCTCACCTAGTACAAGCTATTATGTCAAGTCTTTCTTCTACCTTTTCAATCGAAGTCCATAAAATCAATCAGAACTCATATCGACTCTGAACTTATATCAGAACTCATTTTAGAACTTGATACTATACTCGAACTTAACTAAGTAGCTTTGTTGTTCTCCTTTCATCACTTTGTCATTGGTAGTATAACTACCGTGAAAGTCCCGATAATCGTATGTCAAAACGTAACTGAGAAACCCAAATTATCAAACTCTGATTGATGCTTCTGACATGGTTGCATCTGTAACTTTCAATTGATATTTGTTCCCCTTTTCCAGGAAAACGTTAAGCAATATTATTTTCACATGTGCAATAACTTCAACAATCAGAACAACTTTAACTCATAATAACATTTTTTTTATTAGAACTGATCTGATAGATATATTTTTGTATCATGTATTTTAGAATATGAATTCTTCATTCAGACTGTACGTCTATTTACCCGTGAATGCACAAAATTTATTCTTGGACCTGATGATAGACTCAAATGCATATAACTCAATTAACCTTTTCAAATGAATAACCCACTCTGATTAAAACAAATGAGTCAATTTTATCTATCAGATAATAACATTTTAAAATAATCCTTTCTTCTTATTGTCAAGAAAACCAAGCATACAATCTATCACAAATACCTCAGAATACTAATCAAAGATCTTTAAAAACTGCATTAACTCAAACAAAACATAACATCCCATTTTAAGTCATTAACATTAATCAAGATTACCTGAGGAATGATAACCAATATACAAATTTGAGCTTGATCTTCCACCGTTTACACTTTTGCTGATGTCAACCCTTTCACGAAAACTAGAAAATAATTATATATAATAAAGATATTTCAATTATTAACATCGAAGCTTTGAACTATACTGAAGCCACAACCATCATATAGATTAAAAACCATAGTACTATGATAAGACTAACGTTTCAACTGTATAGATAGAACTATACCTCAAAATCAATAGTGCACTCCTAAATAGAAGAGGAAAACCGAATGTAGTTCTAGTAACAGCCAGTACAGGAACACAACCTCTAAAAACCTAAAATCTATATAGCCGTACTTTCATGATCGAACCAAGAATCATAATTGTAACAGATGTAATTACTTTTGACCAATGAGTATCCTTTATAAATTAACCATGTTTGATAGAAAATGAAATCCAAGATGTAAAGCTATACTGAATATCCTAGAATACAACTTGTATTGAATGATAAAGAGCTCGATGATATCCTAGAGAAAATAAAAAATAAGAATATTGCCCATACGCACTGGAAACAGTTGCGATAGAGACAATGTAAATTGCATATATGTAATTCAGAGCATTAACTAGTAGAAGTAGAAAATAACATCATATAAGTCTTATCATCAAGTCTTCTATCAAACATAATGGATTAGAAAACCAAAGAAAGATAGAGTGATGCCGATAATCAATCAACCAGACTAACAATAATTCTGCCTAATATCATGATTACCCAGCCTTTATATATGATAAGAATCACATATGAAAATGAAAATTTACCTATATCTCTTAGAATAAAAGAACATATAGAATACCCAGAGAAGATCGATGTAAAATACTCAACTATATCAGTTGCATTAAAATATCTTTGCAATTCAAACATTATTCCACTGGCTACTATAGTCATCAATAATCCCACATTATCCCATTCACTAAAGAAATGGATTCAGAATAAATCTCGGTTAACTCATTCTTTAGATACCATACCTAAATAAATCTATTAGTCAAGATTAACTTCTTCTTTAACAGAGACATTGCGTAATCTGAATGATCTTCAGAAAAGAAGAAAAACTATCTAATATCTCTTCTAAAACTGTCTTTACTTGCTAACCCATTCTCAACTCTGACCTCATTATTAATCATTCAGCCACTGAACTCTTCGATTTCACTCTTGTGAACTTAATCAATATATTCTTCTATATTTCACTATATAAGATGTACAGGTAAGAGGGTGAAGGTCGTAAAGCCTCAAAATTTGACTGTCATATGTACATACATATAACATAACATTTATCACCAACATAATATTTTGAACATTTATTCATACCTTATGAGTTCTGACTCATCATAAGCAATATTTTTACTTAAATACTTGAGTATCGCTTTCAGCCTTATCGAATTAGCTCTGTCGAAAAGCATCTCGGTCTAAAAATGAAACAAATCACATCAGCGTCAGAAGATATCACACTATCACAGGTTATATATATGGCATGTATAGCTAGACTCTTACTTACACTATGTTAGTCCTAGAATCAACTAAACTGTAGCTTTGATACCAATAAATGTTACACCCCTAACCTATATTCTTCGTTGGAATAGGGTTACAGAGCATTACACAAGTTTACATTTTAGAACTATAAAAAATTTTATAACATTTAATTCATATCATCAGTCACATCAAAACCAATCAATAGCATACATTTTGTCCCTTAGACGAGCCTTTGAGGCCCTAAAAACACATTAGAAACAAAACAAGACTAAATCAGAAACATATTGAAATTTCAGGGAAAAGATGAAAATTTACAAATTGCAGGGGTCAAACGGACGTGTGGCCAGACCATGTGACTCATACGACCAAGAGACACGCTCGTGCCTTAAGCCATGTAGGCATTCAAAATATGGACATACGGCCGTGTCCTCGCCCGTGTGGACGAAAATAGGCTCTCTTACAAATCATTTTTCTCACCCTACAAAGCATGTACCTACAATAAGAAATACACATGTATACCAGCCATAGCAAGGCACCAAAAGCATGCATAATTTAGTTTTATACATATAGTATAATCACACTCAACCAATATGCACATAGGCATCTCAAATAACAACTTATAAACATATATCACCAAGTACACCATTTGGTCAAAATAAATAACTAACTTCCAATTTGATTTTCATCCATACATACCATAAATCTTACTTAGCAAAACACAAACCATTTGGTACCAAAATGCCATTCTTTAACTAATATAAATTAACTAAAATACTTATACATAACAAGGTACCAAATTACCACATATACTACATATCATAAAGCAAATATACTATATGCATATTCAACTACCATTTCATCTTTTATCATTCAGACAAACAAGCCAAGCATTGACCATAACAAGGCTACTCATATACATGCCAAACTTTGCCATTATATAATCAACATACTAAAACTCAACCAAGTCAAATGGTCATTTTGACATTCAAACACATAAACCAATATTAATCAGAATATCTATACATGCCATTATAACCTTAACCAAGACATCAACATATACCGATATAATCGCTGGATAGTGTGATATATCTCCGACAAGCTTCCAACCTGATCGAGCTTTCGATAGTCTGAAAGGTAAAGAAAAATAACTACGTAAACAATGAATGCTTAGTAAGCTCATACGAAATAATAAGCAAAACTCATCATTCATTTACCATTCAATTAATATGAATATATTACACTACAAAACATTTAATCATAATGTTAACATATATTCAGTTGCATATTTAACCATGAACTCACAATTTCTATAAATTTAGTGCTCATATAGTTTCTTTACATACCTATACCGATATGTATCTATTTCTCACCATTTCATATCTTCGATATACCTGTTGAACCATTTGAAATAAAAGTCAGATACTCGGGAGTCTCACACCCTAAGTGCCAATATCACCGCCCAAAGCCAACTCAATGAATCTCACACCCGAAATGCCAATATCATGACCTAAAGCCAACTAAAGGTATCTCGCACTCGAAGTGCTAATATCATGGCTGGAAGCCAACTCAATGTGTAATGCCCAAAAAAAATTAAGTTTTTAGTTTTTTGCATGATATGACATAAGTTGCTTGGTTGCTTTAATGGCTAAGTGATTTGGGTGTGTATGGGAGTGTTTGAGAAGCTTGGATTCAAGTCTTGACTTTTGCAGAATTTTTAGTTTTGCTCTTAAATGAATCTGGACACTGGCATAAAGGCCTTATCAATAATAGTGCTTATTTTATGACACAAGAAGAGCTTGTGGTCTAGTGGCAAGGTGGCATGTTATGTAACTTTGAGGTCTGAGGTTTAAGTCCTGGGTTGCGCAATGGAGTATTTATTTTGTTGTTTGAGCTGTTTAGGTAGTGGAGTTGGACTAAAACACAACTAAGGGGAGTTTGAATAGAATTTGAAGGGAGTTGTTGGGGGAATTGAGGAGAAATCAGTGGAGTAATTCAAGGAGGGATAAGGGGAGAGATACTAGGAGAAAATCAAGGAGTTTGATTGAGAGGAAGTGTTGTGCAGTTTGGGGAAACTCTATCTTTGAGTATTCGGCTAGGGAAAATGTTTTTCATTTCGGCATTGGAGGAACATTTTGGTGTTAGCATCTGTCGAATTCTCCTTTTCTTTTCTTTCATTTATCAGCTTTTGGTTCATTCGAATTTGTATTGGTTGCTGGTCATTATTCAACAAAATTCCTTTTCTTTTCAATCAATAGTTGTTAGTTGATTTTGTGTGCAACTCTTCCATTTCTTTTTTTCTCTTCTTCTCTTCCTCAATCTGTGCTCTTTTTTGGCCGAATATCCTTTTTACCTTCTAAGTTCTGCTCTTAATCGATTTTACTTGGTCTGATTCTTCTCTTTCTTTCTACCTCTCAATATTTTTCTTGTGTTGACCGAGAGCTATCTCCCCTTATCGATTATGGTTTAGCCGAATATCACCCTTTTGTTTTATCACACTCTGTGCCGATCTTCTTTTCGTTGCATCTTTCTATTCCAGTGCTGCAAGTGTCTCTGATTATTGGTAAAGTGTTTATACTCCTCAATTTTTTATTAAACATGTTCTTTTCTATTCTTTTTCTTAAAATTGAATACCCTTCTTTTTATCCTCTGATTACTGACTATTGATCCTTTCCTCACGATGTGTTACTCGTTGCGGTTCTAGGGTTTTCCTTGAGGAATAGTGGACTGTAAGTGGTTTTAAAGTAGCCGCAACCCTTGTTCTCAGTGTTCAATCAAGGTAATACGTTACCTGACTTTTGGGGTTTAGACCGTATACTGATTATGTTCTTATAGGATATCATTTGTGGATTGAGGCCACTTATGTGGCCTACCTTGGTTAATAAGATCGGTGTTTGTGGTACAGATAATCGTTAAAAGCATGCAACCACTTTTGGTTAGTGGTCTTGGAGGACCAAAGTTGCCTCATTCAAGCAAGGTAAGGATGGTATTTTTAGACTAAGTGTCAATAAGAGGGTGTTTTACCCTAACGATTAAAGGACTGACATTGGGCCATATTTGAATCTAGGTTGGTATATGTGGAGATTTGCGCTCTTCTCATAAATAGGTGTGTAATCACACAGCCTTAACTGCAAATCAACAAAAGCCAAAAAGTCAAAAAACACGGCGTTTGAGGCCACATGGGTGTGCGATCGCTCGTGTGGTAAGTTGAGCCCACGAAACATGGTGTTTGGCTTTAGATGCCACCATGAGCGATCTCATGGGCTTAGGCCGTCATGGGCCACGTTGGGCTAAAAAGGGGCAGTGTGGGCCCAATGGAATCGTGGGCCCCACACAAATGAAATCAATTATTTGTGGCCAATACTATATTGTGCTATGTAGGTATCATAGCCGTGGCAAAATCTAGACTAAACGGGCCGCACGAGCGTATGGGCCCACTTGGTCCGAGTAATGGGCCTTGGGCCCATTTACATTGTTATGACATTTAGGTTTCTAGAGTCACTCGAGGTGACTGCGGACCTTCTAAGAGGTTGATATCTGTACCGAGACCCCAAAGTAGGTAAAATGACCAAAATACCACTAAAGGGTGAAATGACCATTTTACCCCTAATAGATGGAAATGACCGTTATACCCCTAAAGGTAGGGGGACTGATGTGTTCATGATTTGTATATGACTATTACTGAGTATGACATTCTGCATATACGTATGATTTATGACATGACATACTAAATGGGGTTGAGATATGTTATGTAGGAAATATACTGTACTGGTAGCTTTGCAACATATAATGTTACTGTGATGCGAGCACGCCCCATGTCAACTCGAGCTCGAGCCATGATCCATTGGTGCTACCTCATGGCCCCATCACTAGAGCTAGATCTAGGCTATTCAAAGATGCAATTGGAGCTATGGTACAACAAGTGTGGATTGATAACAATGCTAACTCACTTGGACGTATGGAAGGTCATTCAATGGAGCGGTTTCGCAATATCCTACAAGCTCAACTAGTCATCGATGCGCTCGACCCTAGCTTGTGTTTATCAATTGAGAGTTCACCTTGCTGCTGTCCAGCTCACGAGCTCACCCCTAGCTTGTGTCAAGCTCTTTTAAGCTCAATGAACTCAATTGGCCGTTCGGCCTTGAGCTAAATACTTGGCTGAAATTTTACTTTAAATAAATTTGAGACAATATAAATTTGTTTAATGAATTTGCTGTTATTAAAAAAGTAGTAATTAAGATGTTTTAATTAGGACATAATTGTATAGCTATTATGATATGTCTTACTTAGGACAAATTAATTGAGTTCCTGCCATTTAATTTGTCTAGCCGAAACTAGCTAGTAATGTGTCCTAAGCTACAGCCGAATTTTAAAAGTTTATTAATAGCTTAGTTTTTAATTTGTTTCAGCTCAATTTAATGTCTTAATGTGTCATTTTAATTGCTGGAATTAATTGGCTAAGTTACATGGCTGAAATGAATTTAATTTGTCTTGTAGGTGCATGTAGGGGGGTTAAGTTTTTGATAAAACATATATGAACATTTGTTCATTGAGTGAGTTATCTCCTCTTCGATATTGTACAAGTTTCATAGACTTATCGAGTTGTACTTGTGGCGTCTATCACTTATTCTTTCATTTATTTATACCATCGGTTCTTATCACTCTTGATAATGGGTCTTTGGTCCATCAACGGCTACCATTTTTTTCACCTTAAACATTATAGAATCTGGGGTGACGTTTGTTAACGTTGAATAGTTTTTGTTTAAGTTCTTTCTTCCATTTTCCACCAATCTATCAATCTATCATCTATCATTTGCTTTCGTTGTCATACTGAACCTATCATTCTAACATCTAAACTGTCCCATTCATTTCTAAACCACCATTCCTAACATAAACCATCCTCTAAATAAATTCCCTATAAGCTTCCGCAAATACATACATATTTTTTTCAAATTATTTCCTGAAGTCTTGTTTCTTCCTCGTAGATGATTGGGCAACTCGCATACATTTCAAGTCTCCCCGAGGCAGACTGCATCATCTGGTATCAGAGCTACAAAGTCGAGAACAACCATTGAAGTCGTTTAAGCGAAGGCTCAAAGTAAGTTAAACAAAAAAAAGGAAATTAAAATTAAAAAATAAAAAAATAAAAAAAATAAAATTCCCTAGTGTTTCGATTGAATTGCTATCATTCTCTTCATCTACATTTTCTAAATTCCTCTCTGACTTACTTGAACCACCGATCCCTTCTTCTTTCTTTAGCCTACCTACACCTACATCTTACACCCTTTGAACCCATTTTGAAACTGACCCTTAAGCCCTAATAGGCCTTGGCAAATCTGACTAACGAAACTGTGAGAAGTTCGAGAGGTAAAAGGCGCGAGTGTGTGAGACTATTCGAGGGGAGGTAAAAGCCTAATCGTGAGTGGTAAACACGAGCGGAGTGTCAATAACTTCTTTCTTTTCGAGTGAATCGTAAGGCTTTGTTGTGAGGTACTATAGTCCGCGCTATGTCTCTAGAACCCGAGCAAAATGTAAACGAGCCACCAGGAAGGCAACCCATTCGTCATGTTCTCGATCTGCCAATTGTTGCGGGAGATGGAACAGTTACTCGATCATAGGCTCAATCCTCTGAAAGACCGACTATACCAAGTGAAAGCCCGAAGACAATGAGAAGTACGTGGGTGACCAAATAGAAGACGTAAACAGCCACAAGACAGTTAAGATTATTTCAATGATGCTTTCAATAGTGAGATTGAATCTATTGCATGTATTGGAAGGCGAGGACCCCAAAATCGAGGTAATAGAGATCGAGACCGAGTGGATGGTGACTTGAAGAATATAAAGTTATCTATTCCACCATTTCAAGGGAGATTCGATCCGGAAGTGTACCTTGAATGGAAAAGAGGATTGAATTGGTCTTTGATTGTCACAACTATTCGGAATCTAAAAAGGTTAAATTGGCCGCTATCGAATTCACCGATTATGCCATGAAATGGTGGGACCAAATAACCACCAGTCGAAGGAGAAATGGAGAACAACCCATCAGCACGTGGGCCGAAATGAAATCTATCATGCGCTGACGATTTGTCCCACAATTTTACCATCGAGAACTATATCAAAAACTCCAAAATCTTACTCAAGGATCGAGGAGTGTTGAAGATTACTTTAAGGAGATGGAAGTTGCCATGATTAGAGTAGATGTACAAGAGGAACGCGAGGCAACCATGGCCCGATTTTTGGCTGGTCTCAACCGAGACATAGCTAATATGGTGGAACTCCAGCATTATGTCAAACTTACAGACATGGTGCACATGGCGATTAAGGTGGAGAGGGAGTTGAAGCGCAAGGGTACTGTTCGAAACTATCCCCACTCCAACCCTACCAAATGGGGCCAAGGGACTAGTAAGGCCAATCCATCGACTCGAGCCAAGGAGACCATGCCATCTGCCAAACCAAGTAAGTCTTTCACTGAATCTAAAAAAGGCAAGGCAATAGAAAGCCCATCCAACCGATCACGAAACATCAAATGTTTTAAGTGTCTCAGGAGGGGACATATTGCAAGTCAGTGTCCAAATCGAAGTACGATGGTGATGCGTGCCAATAGAGAAATAGAGTCTGAAGAAGACGATGAAGAATGTGAGATTGAAACTACCACAGGCGAGGAAGAAGAAATTGAACATGCCATAGATGGTAAACTCCTCGTTGTGAAGAGAAGTCTCAACTTTAAAAGAATCGATGATGAGCAACAACGAGAGAACATTTTCCATACTCGATGTCAAATACAAGGCAAAAATTGTAGTGTTATCATCGACGGTGGAAGTTGTACGAACGTTGCTAGTACGTTCATGGTAGAGAAGTTGGGCTTACCAACCACAAACCATCCGAGCCCATATAAGCTGCAATGGCTTAATGATGGTGGTGAACTAAAGGTAACTAAACAAATCCTAATTTCTTTCAACATTGGAAAATATACGGATGAGATCCTTTGTGATGTTGTACCCATGCAAGGTGGTTCACGACGGTTACACCAATAGATACACGTTCAAACACATGGGAAAGACTATCACTCTAGCACCTTTGACTCTGAAACAAGTTCATGAAGATCAAGTTAAAAGATTCTTTTGAAAAGATGAGAGAAAAAGAGAAAAATGAGAAAACAGAAGAAAAGAAACTTGAAACAAAAAGAGAGCGAGTGAAAAAGAAAAATGAAAAAGGAGAGATGAGTGGAAAACAAGAAAAAGAAAATGAGAGAGTGAGTATCTTTGCGAAAGGAAGTGTAATATGAAAGGCTTTGCTATTGCAACAACCAGTTTTTGTTCTCATGTACAAAGAAAATCTTTTTAACACTAACGATCTCCCCCAAAATCTCTCTTCTTCAATTTTCTCTCTTTTGCAGGATTTTGATGATCTATTTCCAGAAGACATCCCGAATGGATTACCACCACTTCGAGGGATAGAACATCAAATCAATTTTATACCTGGAGCTGTTATTCCGAACCGACCTGCTTATCAAACCAACCCCGAAGAAACAAAAAAACTTCAATGGCAAATTGAAGAACTCATGGAAAAGGGTTACATACGAGAAAGCCTTAGTCCCTGTGCTGTGCCGGTCTTGTTGGTTCCAAAGAAGGATGGCACTTGGCGTATGTGCGTCGATTGCCAAGCTGTGAATAAAATCACCATTAAGTATAGGCATCCAATTCCATGGCTTTATGATATGTTAGATGAATTGAGTGGTGCCAAACTATTCTCGAAAATCGATTTAAAGAGTGGCTATCACAAGATTCGAATGAGGGAAGGCGATGAATGGAAGACTGCCTTCAAAACTAAGCATGGTTTGTATGAGTGGCTGGCCATGCCGTTTGGCTTAACCAATGCCCCTAGCACTTTCATGAGACTAATGAACTATGTTTTAAGAGCTTTTATCGATAAGTTTTGTGTTGTATATTTTGATGATATCTTGGTGTATAGCAAGACATTGGAAGATCATGTATTCCATCTTCGATCTATTTTGGAAGTCTTACGTAAGGAAACTCTTTATGCTAACCTTAAGAAATGTTCCTACATTACGATAAAGTTATTTTTCTTGGTTTTGTAGTTAGTGCTCAAGGTCTCGAAGTCAATCAAGAGAAGATCAAGGTTATCCAAGAATGGCCGAGACCTATGAATATAAGCCAAGTAAGGAGTTTCCATGGGCTTGCGAGTTTTTATCGCAGATTTGTGCCAAACTTCAGTACGTTAGCCGTACTTCTTACCAGCGTCATCAAGAAGAGCTCAGCCTTTCTTTGGGGAGATGAACAGGAAAACTCTTTTAATGTTATTAAAGATAGACTTACTAGAGCTCCTTTATTAGCATTGACTGATTTCTCTAAGACTTTTGAGATTGAATGTGATGCATCAGGTGTAGGCATTGGAGTCGTATTGACGCAAGACGGAAGACACATCACATACTTTAGCGAGAAGTTGAGCGGGCATCTCTAAACTATCTCAGTATATGACAAAGAAATGTATGCTTTGATTCGTGCCCTTGAGACTTGGCGCATTATCTTTGGCCAAAAGAATTTGTAATCCATTCAGACCATGAAGCGCTAAAACATATCAAGGGACAGCATAAATTGAACAAACGACACGCAAAATGGGTGGAATACCTCGAATCGTTCCCATACATCATCAAGTACAAGAAAGGTAAGGATAACATCGTGGCTGATGCACTCGCAAGAAGGTATGCACTTATAACTCATTTAGAATCTAAACTGCTTGGGTTTGTTTTCTTAAAGGAATTGTATTCCACTGATGAAGATTTTGGTGAAATTTTTCATGCGTGTGAGAAAATGGCTATTGATAAGTACTACAGGTCTGATGGTTTTCTCATCAAAGAAGGTAAACTGTGTGTGCCCAAAAGCTCTATTCGAGAAGTGTTAGTTAACGAGGCACATAGTGGAGGACTTATGGGACATTTTGTAGTAGGAAAGACCATGGCTACACTCCGAGAACATTTTTATTGGCCACGAATGAGGAGGGATGTCGAGCAAGTGTGTGCGCGCTACATATCATGCAAAAAGGCTAAATCGAGGCTCCAACCTCATGGCTTATATTTGCCACTTTCGATTCCTGACGCACCATGGCAAGATATTTCCATGGATTTTGTACTTGGCTTACCCTGAACCAAAATGGGAAAAGATTCAATTTTTGATGTAGTGGATAGATTTTCAAAAATGTCACATTTTATATCATGCACAAAAAACTGACGATGCTGTCCACATTTCTAATCTTTTCTTTAGGGAGGTGGTACACCTACATGGGTTACCAAGAACTATTGTTTCAGATCGCGACACTAAATTCCTAAGTCACTTTTGGCGATCACTTTGGGGAAAGCTTGGAACGAAGCTACTTTTCTCGACAACTAATCATCCCCAAACTGATGGGCAAACTGAAGTAGTCAATCGGGTGTTATCAACTTTGTTGAGGGGCATCATCCAGAAAAACTTGAAAACATGGGAGGAATGTTTACCCCTTGTGGAGTTCGCATATAATCGATCCGTGCATTTGGCGACTAAATTCTCACCATTTGAAGTCGTCTACGGGTTTAATCCTCTAACTCCTTTAGACTTAATGCCTTTACCTAATGATCAACTTGTGCATGCAGATGCTAAAAAGAAGGCCAAATATATGAAGAATTTGCATAAGCAAGTTCGAGACAACATTGAGTCTAAAATTGAAGAGTATGCCCGAAAGGCCAATAAAGGTCGTAAACGAGTCATTTTTGAACCCATAGATTGGGTTTGGTTGCATATGAGAAAGGAACGCTTTCCAGCCCAACGTAGGTCTAAATTACTGCCGTGAGGAGATGGACCATTCCAAGTTCTTGAGAAAATTAATGAAAACTCCTATCGGCTTGATTTACCCGGTGAGTACAATGTTAGCGCGACTTTTAATGTGGCTGATTTGAGTCCTTTTGATGCAGGTTCTGACTTGAGGACAAGTCATCTTCAAGAAGGGGAGGATGATGCAAGCATGCCCCAAGTAAACTCGAGCTCGAGCCATGATCCATTGGTGCTACCTCGGGGCCCCATCACTAGAGCTAGATCTAGGCTATTCAAAGATGCAATTGGAGCTATGGTACAACAAGTGTGGATTGATAACAAGGCTAACTCACTTGGACGTATGGAAGGTCATTCAATGGAGCAGTTTCACAATGTCCTACAAGCTCAACTAGTCATCGATGAGCTCGACCCTAGCTCGTGTTTGTCAAACGAGAGTTCACCTTACTGCTGTCCAGCTCACGAGCTCACCCCTAGCTTGTGTCAAGCTCATTTAAGCTCAATGAACTCAATTGGTCGTTTGGCCTTGAGCTAAATACTTGGCTGAAATTTTACTTTAAATAAATTTGAGACAATATAAATTTGTTTTGTAACATCCTAGATTAGGGGTTATACGTTCGTGCATAATTCATGAGATAATGGGATCAGTGGGTGTGTTGGATGTGTTCTAAAGAGTTTCAAGAACCCTAAGATGAAAGGAGATGTAAGGAAATGTAAGGAAATGTAAGGAAATATAAGGAAATGTAAGGAAATGTAAGGAAATGTAAGGAAATGTAGGGAAATGTAAGGAAATATAAGGAAATGAAAGGAAATGAAAGGAAATGAAAGGAAATGTATGGAAATGTAAGGAAATGTATGGAAATGTATGGAAATGTATGGAGATGTAAGGAAATGAATGGAAATGTAAGGAAATGTATGGAAATGTATGGAAATGTATGGAAATGTAAGGAAATGTATGGAACGATTAGTTAAAAGAGGAAAGTAAACATTTTGGAAACTAAGCTAAAAGAGGAAAGTGAACATTTTGGAAACTAAGCTGAATTAGGAAAGTGAACATTTTGGAAACTAAGCTAAAAGAGGAAAGTAAACATTTTAGGAAACCTTAGAAATGTCAAGTTTACAGAGCCGAACGAAAATATTTGGAAACCTAGAAATGACTTAGAAATGTCGAGTTTTAAAGTTTAAAAGAGGTAATTAAGGTAAGGAGGCCTTAAAAGAAAAAGTACGTGAAATTTGACACACAAACGAGCTTGGAAAAGTGGCCTGAAGATGCCACTTAGGGCCTTTGGAAATAGCGCCACATACAAGGGTGTTAGGCCTGAATTCAAGTCACATGGGAAGCAAATAAAATAAGTTTTATTTTTGCTTCTAGAAGCCCAAGAGGTGGACGGCACAAGGATTGCAAAAGAGGAGTTTCACTCTCTTTTAAATTCGACTAATTAGAAGATAATAAGGATTATACTTTATTTGTTTTAAAATTAAAGAGATAAAGTTACCACATAAGGAAGAGTAGTGGCCAAGCAAAGGATTCTTGGCCTAATTTCTACTATAAAAGGATGAGACTAGGGCTATTCATTATTCATTCTCCTCTCTTTTCTTTTGCCAAATATTCTTTCTCCTCTCTCTCCGCCGAAATTCTTCTTGAGCATCCATTCTTTTCCTCTTCTCTTTTAGCATCCTAGCGATTCCTTCTAAGCCTATTATTCCTCTCTTCTTTCATCTTTGAAACCGAATACACAAGGGATCATAGCCGATTGTTCATCAAGTCTCTAAGTAGAATCTCGAAGTGGTGTCGGGAGGATCATCGATTTCAATATAGAGGTAAGGATCTATAGTTATAATTGTATTCCTTTCTTTTAAGTCGAAAGTTAGTCTAATCGCTCCTATATCTTATTGATCGAAATATGGAAGGTGAATTTGGGATTTCGGATCTAAGGTATTTGGCATCTCCATTAATCAAGAAGAGAGTTTTGGATTTAAAAGATTTAAGGTAAGATATATGTATATTAGACCAAAGGCCATGTTTATGTTTTAATGTTAGATTAAATCTAACATATGGTTATAGGAATTTCGACATCCTTAAAGAAAGCAAAAGATCAATTTCGGGATTTGAATAATAGGGAAATCGGCAACAAGGTAAGCCTTAGTGTACTAATCCTACTAGGATTTGGATTTATGGCCGAATGGCTTTTTATTAAAGTAATAAGTGATAATTCAAATGTAGGGATTAAGGATCTAAACATTAGATCTAGCTTTTCGGAATCTCAAGGAATTGCTAAGCGAATCAGGTGTGTACCCTACACTAAATCTTAATAGATTTATGGCTTAAACTTGATATATGTGTTAATATGAAAGTGTAAGAATATGGCTAAGGTACCGTGTGTACACCACACTAATCTTAATAGATTTATGGCTTAAATATGATATATATGTTAATATGAAAGTGTAAGAATGTGGCTAAAGTACCATATTATGGTACAAAGTACTCAGGTACATTTTCCTACTCCTACTAGGATTTCGAAATATGTTATATTTAACATGTGAAAAGTGATGTGAAAGTGAAATTAAATATGATATGCATGATATGTATAATTTGGGGCATTGGGTTATTTGAGAAAGGGAAGTGAATGTGATGACTTGGTCTCACTAAGTGAAACGTGATGACTTGGTCTCACTAAGAATATGTGACGACTTTGGTCTCACTAAGAATATGTGACGACTTCGGTCTCACTAAGAATATGGGATGACTTCGGACTCACTAAGAATATGTGACGACTTAGGTCTCACTAAGAATATGTGATGACTTCGGTCTCACTAAGTGAATGTGGTAACTTCGGTTACATTATCTAAATGTGGTGTCTCATGACACAAATATCATGTGGCCATGCCATAATATTTAAGTGGGCGATGAGCACGTCAACTGCATGACGCCTTGATGGTGTGTAGCGGATGGAGGTTGACTTAGTAGTCCCCCGGTGTGCGAGTTGGTGCAGGTGGAGTGTAGCAGATGGCATATATGTTTGGGTTCGGGCTTGCATCATTAGCTTGAATTTTTATATGAATATGATATGTATGGTGTGCCTATTTCTATTATGTTTTGGTGTTGGTTACACATTGAGTCTATCGACTCACCCCATTGTGGGAACATGTTTCAGGTGATGAGTAGTAATGGACCGGGACGGTAGAACTTGTGGTGGCCATGTTCAGCTTGAAGTTTAATTTAATTTGAATCTTTATTTTATTTTAAGTACTGTACAATTTTATTTTGGGTTTTGTTTTATGTAATAAGGCCATCGTGATGATTTTTATTTCTGCTTTAATTACTATGTTATGAATTTAGGGCTTTATAAAGAATAAGCCCATTTAATTTAAAATAAGTTTAAACATTTTGTCACAGAAACAAATGGGTTTTGATATAAAATAAATTTATTTTCAACTCGAGCCCAACCCACAACAAACTATCTTCCAAAACACACAGTTTTCAAAATATTCGAATGAATTTGAACCGGGTTACTTCGAGGAACATACCAGATCCGATCCATTCTCGTGGGCCGGGTGTGGGGTGTTTCAGTTTGGTATCAGAGCCCAGTTTTAAACTCTCGGCCTGTGGCCTAAGCCCAAAACGTTTTTCAAACAAGCCCAAATGAGTTTTATGGAAATATTTCTGAAAGTAGACAGGTTTGATAACATGGCACCTAAGTCTCCAACCCGCAGTCCACCAGGTAAGTACCTCATCTATCTGTATGATTATGTGAATTATAGAAGGGTAGAAAAGGAATGGAACGTAGAATAGCATGATAGGAACTTGAACCCTAAGATTAGTCTACTCAAACACAAATACATAAGACTTAATATACTAAACAAACCTATGGCTAAGTCAATCAAGTTAGGGTGTGGCAACCCCTATACGCATGTCTAGGAATGGTTTCAGTGGGAGGTTGGTACTTAAGCTGTCCGCGTGACTCACCTCCTCTCTACTCGAATCCTGCCTGGTGCGTAGCTTTGGTTCACCCTGACCAAGAAGGCTCGGTCATAGGCTAAACCCAATAACTAAAACCCGAAAGGGAACTAGCCATTTTTCGAAACCTTACTATTAAAATTCTTAAATCATTTTCTTTTTCCTTAATTCACAAAAAAAAAACTATTTCTTATACACAATTTTCTCCGAAAAATTTCTGAATTATAAAATTTCGAACATACCCCTAGTGGTAAAATTACAAAAATACCCTTGGTTTATAAGATGCCCAGCTACTCAATGGTTTTGCCAAAATTTCGTTATATCATAAATGTTCAAAAACCCTAATTTGCAAACTATCAGGAAAATACCTTGATTTTTTGAAAATTACAAAATTGCCCTAACTCACCAAAATTACCAAAATGACCCCGATTTTCAAAATTTTTGCAACTTCATCATTTTGGAAAATAAATTTCTCAAAAAGAACCCTCAAAATTTTGCAACTTCTGAAATATCCCTGATTTATTAAAATTTTACAATTTACCCCGGTTTGTGGAAAAAATTACCAAAATACCCCCAAGGTCCAAAAATTTCTGAAATACCCTCAAATTTTAAAATTTCCAAAATACCCCTGGGAATGCAAAATTACAAAATACCCTTATTGACAAAATCACCAAGGAACTTTATTTTGACAAATTACGAAAATACTCCTGTAGGGCAAATTACGAAAATACCCCTATGTAGTGGAAAAACAACAACAGTGAAAACTACAACATTTCTCTGAATGAACGAAAGTTCATAATTGATTGATGAGTGTATGAATGTAAAGACTGTGTGCATGTATGAAAACGAAAGAACCACTATTAAACTCCTTTTCATAAAATTGTTCGCAGTTAAACAGTGGAACAAAGTACTAATGCATAAAACTCTTTAATTAGATTAAATCGCGACGTTAGAAATGACTTCTCGGGAACGTGAACTTAAAAAAAAAATAAATAATGTGCCTAGGAAGTATGATGGCTCTATCAAGATCAGAGTGCGCAGCATAAGCGTAGCGCAGCGAGTTAAGATTTTTCGTTAGTAAGTAATTTCGAGGACGAAATTATTTTAAGGGGGTAGAACTGTAACATCCTAGATTAGGGGTTATGCGTTCGTGCATAATTCATGAGATAATGGGATCGAGTGGGTGTGTTGGATGTGTTCTAAAGAGTTTCAAGAACCCTAAGATGAAAGGAGATGTAAGGAAATGTAAGGAAATGTAAGGAAATATAAGGAAATGTAAGGAAATGTAAGGAAATGTAAGGAAATGTAGGAAATGTAAGGAAATATAAGAAAATGAAAGGAAATGAAAGGAAATGAAAGGAAATGTATGGAAATGTAAGGAAATGTAAGGAAATGTATGGAAATGTATGGAAATGTATGGAGATGTATGGAGCGATTAGTTAAAAGAGGAAAGTAAACATTTTGGAAACTAAGCTAAAGAGGAAAGTGAACATTTTGGAAACTAATTTGAATTAGGAAAGTGAACATTTTGGAAACTAAGCTAAAGAGGAAAGTAAACATTTTAGGAAACCTAAGAAATGTCAAGTTCTGAGCGAACGAAAATTTTGGAAACCTAGAAATGACTTAGAAATGTCGAGTTTTAAAGTTTAAAAGAGGTAATTAAGGTAAGGAGGCCTTAATAGAAAAAGTCGTGAAATTTGACAAAAAGTGGCCTGAAGATGCCACTTAGGGCCTTTGGAAATGGCGCCACATACAAGGGTGTTAGGCCTGAATTCAATTCACATGGGAAGCAAATAAAATAAGTTTTATTTTTGCTTCTAGAAGCCCAAGAGGTGGACGACACAAGGATTGCAAAGAGGAGTTTCACTCTCTTTTAAATTGACTAATTAGAAGATAATAAGGATTATAATTTATTTGTTTTAAAATTAAAGAGATCAGTTATCACATAAGGAAGAGTAGTGGCCAAGCAAAGGATTCTTGGCCTAATTTACGACTATAAAAGGATGAGGCGAGGGCTATTCATTAATCATTCTCCTCTCTTTTCTTTTGCCAAATATTCTTTCTCCTCTCCCTCTAGAAATTCTTCTTGAGCATCCATTCTTTTCCTCTTCTCTTTAGCATCCTAGCGATTCCTTCTAAGCCTATTATTCCTCTCTTCTTTCATCTTTGAAATCGAATACACAAGGGATCATAGCCGATTGTTCATCAAGTCTCTAAGTAGAATCTACAAGTGGTGTCGGGAGGGATCATCGATTTCAATATAGAGGTAAGGATCTATAGTTATAATTGTATTCCTTTCTTTTAAGTCGAAAGTTAGTCTAATCGCTCCTATATCTTATTGATCGAAATATGGAAGGTGAATTTGGATTTCGGATCTAAGGTATTTGGCATCTCCATTAATCAAGAGAGAGTTTGGGATTTAATAGATTTAAGGTAAGATATATGTATATTAGTCCAAAGGCCATGTTTATGATTTAATGTTAGATTAAATCTAACATATAGTTATAGGAATTTCGACATCCTTAAAGAAAGAAAAAGATCAATTTAGGATTTGAATAATAGGAAATCGGCAACAAGGTAAGCCTTAGTGTACTAATCCTACTAGGATTTGGATTTATGGCGAATGGCTTTTTATTAAAGTAATAAGTGATAATTCAAATGTAGGGATTAAGGATCTAAACATTAGATCTAGCTTTTCGGAATCTCAAGGAATTGCTAAGTGAATCAGGTGTGTACCCTACACTAAATCTTCATAGATTTATGGCTTAAACTTGATATATGTGTTCATATGAAAGTGTAAGAATATGGCTAAGGTACCGTGTGTACACCACACTAATCTTAATAGATTTATGGCTTAAATATGATATATATGTAAATATGAAAGTGTAAGAATGTGGCTAAAGTACCATATTATGGTACAAAGTACTCAGGTACGTTTTCCTACTCCTACTAGGATTTGAAATATGTTATATTTAACATGTGAAAAGTGATGTGAAAGTGAAATTAAATATGATATGCATGATATGTATAATTTGGGGCATTAGGGTTATTTGAGAAAGGGAAGTGAATGTGATGACTTGGTCTCACTAAGTGAAACGTGATGACTTGGTCTCACTAAGAATATGTGACGACTTGGTTTCACTAAGAATATGTGGCGACTTGGTCTCACTAAGAATATGTGACGACTTCGGACTCACTAAGAATATGTGGCGACTTGGTCTCACTAAGAATATGTGATGACCGGTCTCACTAAGTGAATGTGGTAACCGGTTACATTATCTAAATGTGGTGTCTCATGACACAAATATCATGTGGCTATGCCACAATATTTAAGTGGGCGATGAGCACGTCATTGCTGTGGCGCCTTGATGGTGTGTAGCGGATGGAGGGTTGACTTAGTAGTCCCTACGATTATGCGAGGTTGATGCGGGTGGAATGTAGCGGATGGCATATAGGTTTGGGTTCGGGTTTGCATCATTATCTTGAATTTTTATATGAATATGATATGTATGGTGTGCCTATTTCTATTATGTTTTGGTGTTGGTTACACATTGAGTCTATCGACTCACCCCGTTGTGGGAACATGTTTCAGGTGATGAGCAGTAATGGACCGGGACGGTAGAACTTGTGGTGGCCATGTTCAGCTTGAAGTTTAATTTAATTTGAATCTTTATTTTATTTTAAGTACTGTACAATTTTATTTTGGGTTTTGTTTTATGTAATAAGGCCATCGTGGCGATTTTTATTTACGCTTTAATTACTATGTTATGAATTTAGGGCTTTATAAAGAATAAGCCCATTTAATTTAAAATAAGTTTAAACATTTTGTCACTGAAACAAATGGGTTTTGATATAAAATAAATTTGTTTTCAACTCGAGCCCACCCACGACAAACTATCTTCCAAAACACACGTTTTCAAAGTATTCAAATGAATTTGAACCGGATTACTTGAGGAACATACGGATCCGGTCCATTCTCGTGGGCCGGGTGTGGGGTGTTTCATGTTTAATGAATTTGCTGTTATTAAGTAACTAGTAATTAAGATGTTTTAATTAGGACATAATTAGTATAGCTATTATGACATGTCTTACTTAGGACAAGTTAATTGAGTTGCTGCCATTTAATTTGTCTAGCCGAAACTAGCTAGTAATGTGTCCTAAGCTACAGCTGAATTTTAAAAGTTTATTAATAGCTTAGTTTTTAATTTGTTTCAGTTCAATTTAATGTCTTAATGTGTCATTTTAATTGCTAGAATTAATTGGCTAAGTTAAGTGGCTGAAATGAATTTAATTTGTTTTGTAGGTGCATGTAGGGGTTAAGTTTTGATAAAACATATATGAACATTTGTTCATTGGTGAGTTATCTCCTCTTCGATTTTGTACAAGTTTCATAGACTTATCAAGTCGTGCTTGTGGCATCTATCACTTGTTCTTTCATTCATTTATACCATCGGTTCTTATCACTCTTGATAATGGTCTTTGGTCCATTAACGACTACCATTTTTTCACCTTAAACATTATAGAAATCGGGGTGGCGTTTGTTAACGTTGAATCATTTACATTTAAGTTCTTTCTTCCATTTTCCACCAATCTATCATCTATCATTTGCTTTCGTTGTCATACCAAACCTATCATTCTAACATCTAAACTATCCCATTCATTTCTAAACCACCATTCCTAACTTAAACCATCCTCTAAATAAATTCCCTATAAGCTTTTGCAAACACATACATATTTTTTTCAAATTATTTCCTGAAGTCTTGTTTCTTCCTCGTAGACGATTGGGCAACTCGCATACATTTCGACTCTCCCAGGGTAGGCGCATCATCTTGGCGACCTCCTTTGCAATCACATTCCTATGACTTTGTTGTAATCTTGTTACTAGCAACTTTGCTGCGATATTGGTGTGTTGGTTGGGTGGTTCGATTTTATCCCCACATGGTGTGTTGGTGGTACGGAGTGGTGTGTTGGCTGGATTGGGTATGGGTTGCATTATTGCATTGTACTGATATGGTATTGGACTAAGGCCTACACTATTACTGTGTTGGGCTAAGACCCATTGTCTTTATTCTTGAATAGGGCTCGGGCCTGCATATTCTTGCATGTTGTATCTTGATTGGTGATAGGGATTACACACTAAGTTTTTCGTAAACTCACCCTTTCCTTTTAATTGTACAAGTAATCTTCACCCATAGGCGACTTGATATTGTGAGGGGCTCGGAGGTGGCCACACAATTGCAGCTGTCTTACACTTGTTTTTATTTAAATTTAAAGTTTGTTTTGGGTTTTGTCTATGTAATAAGGCCATGTATGTTTGTTTAATTTTTTAATTGGGCTTTTACTTACTTATTTTAAACTGCTAGTTTAGGAGAAGATGAATTTTTAAAATAATTACTATTTCCAAATACACGAAATTTAAACATTAGAGTTTTAAAAGCTTTCGCAATTTTAAATCAACCTACTATAACAATTAGATAATAAGGAAAACTTTTTTACTAGATGATTTGTTAAATAATAATAAAAGGGGTTTTTAAACGTAGAAACGAGTTTTTATCGACAAGTCTACTTTTTTAAAGACACTTCAACGTGACACGCCAGATTTGACCATAACGTCTAGGCCGAGTTTGGGGTGTTTTATTTAGTGGTATTAGAGCCTGGCTGCCAAACTCGGCTGTGGAATGAGTTTTGAAAATATTTGGAATTTCTGGAAAATTATTCTTGAAGTATTTTGGAAGGTTTACAAGTGTGGCACACCTAGTCTCGAGCGTCGAATCCATAAGTTTTCTTTATATTGTAGACTACTTGGAATGAAATACACTGAAAGACTACTATAGATAGTAGGAATGTACAGAAACTCTTTAGTTAGAGTAAACTGAGACTGTAGAAATTAGAAATAGTAGGGAGACCTTGATTTGCGAAAACAAAACTCTGATTACGGTTTTAATAAGACATTTGTTAATAATTACTACAATTACAAACTGATGCATAAAACTTCTTAAACAAATAATATGTTATTTGATATGAGCACTAGAGGTACTCGTGGAAGGGGTACACGAGGCCGCGGTAGAGGTCGAGGAAGTGCTAGGGCTAGGTTTTCGGCATCAGGTCACATGCCTAATGTTGAGGCTAGGGAGGGACCAGCTTCACTGGTGAGTGAGACGAGATCATACGATCGAGCGGCTGGGGATGATGCACCATTCCAAGCTATGCCATTCGGAAAGAGGGCGATCTTTGGTCTTTGTGTGGTCGTGGGTCAATTTCAGAATGAATCCGATCGAGTGGAGTGAAAATCTTTAGTGGTATTTCTGGAATAGCCCTTAATGTGGCTAAATACTGGTTGGAAGCCATAGAGAGACTAACGGACGACCTCAACTACACTTCTGAGCAAAAATTAAAAGGTGCAGTGTCTTTACTGCGAGACGAGGCCTATTAGTGGTGGCTTACCATGAGAGAGGGTACTCCGGTCGACTGGTTAATGTGGGATTTCTTTAAGGTGGTTTTGTAAGGAAAGTATGTGGGTGCAAGTTATGTGGAAACTCGAAGAAGGGAATTTTTGAGCTTGACCCTGGGGAAAAAACTATGGCAGAATATGAGGCAGAGTTCTTGCGACTGAGTCGCTATGCTCGTGGGATAGTGGCGACTGAATATGAACACTGTGTATGATTCAAGGATGACCTCTGAGATGAGTTACGAGTCTTTATAGCTTCGCAAAGGGAGCGAGATTTTGCTGCCCTGGTAAAAAAGGCAAAAATTACTGAGGACGTGAAACGCTCTAAGCGCTAGAACTGTGAGAAGGATAGGGGAAGATATAAGAGGGATTCAGAGCCTTCAAGTTCTTCTGGAAGGCCTAAAAAGAATACCAGGTTTGATGGGTCAGTCCGAGCTGGGGTTCCTATTGCAAGACCACAGCCTTGTGCTAATTGTGAGAGACATCACTTGGGTGAGTGCTGGAAGAAGATTGGGGCATGTTTCAGATGTGGGTCTATGAAGCATCAAGTTAAGAATTGTCCTTAGAGGCTTATTTAGATGCAAGCTACAGGTCAGGGTTATGTTCAGCCAGCGAGAGGTGGTCAGTAGCTACCGAGAGGCCGTGGGTAGGCCATGGGTGGAAATGGTGTGGGACAAGGTCGTGGAGTGCCAGGCAGAAGTGCTGGTAACATTGAGGTGAGGTAGCCAACATTAGTCTATGCTGCTCGTCGCTGAGAGGATGTTGACACTCCAAATGTTATAACCGATACGTTTCTAATTCATAATGTACCTTACACTGCACTAATTGATATAGGGTCTACGTATTCATACATTGCATACCTTTGTGTCCAGCGACTTGGGTATCATGTGTGAAATCTTATTAATGAGATATCGTGTTAAGTCCTTTGGGACGGTCGATGAAGTAGACAAGTTGTTCAGAGATGTGCCCCTAGAGGTTCAAGGAGTTATATTTTCAGCGGATTTGATGGAGCTACCGTTTGGTGAATTCGACCTAATCTTGGGGATGAATTGGCTGGTAAAACACCATGCAAGTTTGGATTGTGCTGCTAAGCGTATGGTATTGAGGACTATTGAGGATGAGGAGGTGGTTGTAATTGGGGAGAGAAGGGACTTTTTGTCTAATGTGATCTCTGCATTAAAGGCTGAAAAACTAGTTCGCAAGGGGTGTGAAGCGTTTCTAGCCTATATTGGTGTATTTGATTCTAAGGGTCCTTCTGTTGGAGATATCAGATTAGTTAAGGATTTTTCTGATGTATTTTCTGATGAGCTTCCTAGGTTGCCTCCGAACCGTGAAGTTGAATTTGGTATTGAGCTCTTGCCTGGAACAGCTCCAGTGTCCATCGCTCCTTATAAGATGGCACAGAAGGAGCTGGTGGAGTTAAAAGCTCAAATCCAAGAACTGCTAGATCGAGGATTCATTCGACCTAGTGTGTCTCCATGAGGAGCACAATGTTGTTCGTAAAGAAGAAGGATGGGTCCATGAGCATGTGCATTGTCTATCGGTAATTGAATAAACTGACTATCAAGAATAAGTATCCTTTGCTGAAGATAGATGATTTATTTGATCAGCTGCGAGGACCTTCGATTTTCTCCAAAATAGATCTTTGTTCTGGGTACCATCAGTTGAAAGTTAAGGAGACTGATGTGTATAAGACTCCATTTAGGACTTGTTATGGTCATTATGAGTTCCTAGTGATGTCGTTTGGGATGACGAATGCACCAGCTGCCTTTATGGACTTGATGAACCGAGTATTCCATCCCTACTTGGATCGGTTCATGGTGGTATTTATAGACGATATCTTGGTGTAATCGAGAACTGAGGATGAACATGATGCACATCTCTGAATTATTCTACAGATTTTAAGGGATAAACAACTATACGCTAAGTTCAGCAAGTGTGAGATTTGGCATCGAGAAGTGACATTTTTGGGTCATGTGGTATCTGCTGAGGCGATTAGGGTTGATCTTCAAAAAATTAAAGCCGTAGTAGATTGGAAACCACCTAAGACTGTATCTGAGATTCGAAGCATTCTGGGTCTGGCAGGGTATTACATACATTTTATTGAGGGGTTTTCCTTTGTAACATCCTGAAATTGGGCCTAATAGGATTGGGCCCATTGGGCCTTGAGCACGGAAGCATTTAAAATTTTTTGAGAGTAAGAGAATGGATTTATTTCAAGTTAAACTTATTGGAAGGGTGATTTTGGAAAGTTACGAGGTTTCTAGGAAGTTTCGAGTTTAAGTTGGGCCTTAGTAAAATTTTGTGTTTAAGCCTATTAAGGAGAGATAGTAAGTGGCATCAAGGCTTATGGAAATAGGTGAGTAATGTGCTAGCATAAATGAGCATATGGCCAGGAGGTTATCGTATTAAGTGGAGGACAAGGAGAGAAGAGGTTCAAATCCCATCAAGTGCAATTTTTTTTGACTAATTTTTTTGTATTCTTTCCCTAAGTGTCGGCCATGGGTATATTTTTGGTAAGATGGACTTTTTAATTTTGGCAAAGTGGCTAAGGAAATATGGTAAGAAAAACTGGATAGAAAGGAGTAAAAGAAAAGGGAAGGAATAGGGAACATGTTGGCATTTTTCGTGGGGGATGTTTTGGAAAGGTTTTATTTGGTCTATGTTCATCTTTTGGTAAAGATGATAAAGGTTTGGAAAAAACAAAGAGAGGGTAGACGAATTTTGATGGGAGCATTTTGATAGTTTTGGTGTTTGTTAGGTCCAATTCCTTTTGGCATCCTTTGTGTTCATTCTTCCAACTTCTCCTCCCATTGCCGCAACTTCAAGACAATAGTGGACATTTTCTCTTTTCTTTCTTGTCTTGCCGAAAACACCTAGCCTTTGTGACCAATTATTTTTCACTCATCTTCCCTTGAAAATCGAAACTATTGATCGTTCTTTGTTGTCTTGCTACTAGTGCCAAACCGTGTTCTTCATTTCGGTTCATCCCTATTATTAAGGTAAAGGTTCTTTCTTCTTATTCATGTTGTTTGTTCTTTGTTCTCTTGACTTGGCTAAGCTGAAACTCTCATCCCTTAGCTAAGCCAAACCTAGCCACTTGTTGTTGTTTTAAACTCCTCTTATTCTCTTTTGATGAAGGCCGAATCAAGCCATCCTTTGCTACTACTTATCTTTCTCTTAGCCTTGGTTTCAAAAGTTGATTGGGACTCATTGCAATAGCCAAGGTGCAAGGTCGGATTTTAGAACCTAGTAGGAAAGACCACGATTGTGGTAAGTGACTCTTGTGAGTGAGAAATTTTGGGCTTTTGGAACCTTTAAGAAATTGAGTCTAACTTCTGATCGATTTTATTTTTAGGGCGCAACGAAGAGTGGTTCTTTAGGAAATCCTAATCTAGGTGTGTAATCCCGTACTTTTCGAATACATGTTTGAAATGGTGTGTAATCTCACACTTCTCTGAAAATTTGCATGAAATGTTCTGTGATTTGGTCGAAATACCAAAGAAAACTAGAAACCAGCATCTGTGATCACTCGGGCGTGTGTAGGTTCATAATGGTAACCATATTTTTGCAATGAAACAGTTTTGGTCAGTGATAGTGACGTGATTTTGAAAAATCATGAAAAATAGGAGAAAAGGAATTTGAAAGTTAATAAGATATCGAATAAAAGCTTACTGTGTGTATTATGATATGAAAGAAACAGAGAAGGAAAAGGAATTTTTTTCTGTGATATTCTAATTTTACTGAGACTGGTTCTGATTGGTTTCGTGGTTCCCTGATCTGTTTTGGAAAAATCATTAAAAATTTTAAAAAGTGAATTATGAGTTATAATTTATATTTACAGGTTCCTTAGTGAGTCTATTTCAATAGAAACAAGTGGGAGCAACATATGAAAACCATACAGTGAGATATTTGAATTTTGGTTAAGAGAGGTCAGAATCATTGTACAATTAAACAAGGGAAACTTTAAGGAATAAACTGTACTAATTGTTTAAGCCAAAATTCTGGAAAAATTGTAGTAAGAAGATATGTGAGTCTAGTTTCAAGGAAAATTTACGGATTTAGATTTCAAGATTCCTAACTCAAGTTATAGTCAATTAAGTTAGTACGACGCAGTTGGACAGTTTAAATTTTTAATGCCCAAATTAGTAGTTAAGTTCGGGGTTACGAAATTACGGAAATACCCTTGATGGGTAAAAATTACAGAAATACCCCTAGGTTTCGAAATTACTGAATTACCCCTAGTGGGTAAAATTACCGAATTACGAAAATGCCCTCATGGGCTGAATTACAAAATTGCCCTTAATGGGCCAAAATACGAAATTGCTTAATGGGCTGAATTGACATATTGCCTTATGGGCTGAATGGACATATTGATTAATGGGCCGATCTGATATTTTGCTAAATAGGCCGATCTGATATTTTCGCTAAATGGGCTAATCTGATATTTTGCTTAATGGGCCTTTTTGATAAATTGATATAGTGGGCCGTACTATTGTAATGAATATCCAAATAAATTATTATTGTTATATTGTAAAAATCATGATCTGTTATGCATTATATACATGATTTTACATGGGATGGGATAATATTGAAGAGAAGTTCTGGTGGCTCTGCCACATATTTTGGTGGCTCTGCCACGAATCTGTATAGTGGCAATGCCACGTATATTCTGTTATTCTTGTGACTTGTCCACAATTAAATTTGTTATAAATGGCTTAATGCCAGTGATTGGTGTGTTGGCGGGGTGGGTTGACTTGATCACAGGTGTGTTGGTTGGTAGGGGTGGTGTGTAGCAGATGGATTATTAGGTTGGTTTGGGATTGCATTATATTCATTTGATTCATTTGATATATTCTTTTTTGTAAATGGGATTTGGCCCAAGATTATGCTTTATGGGCTTCGAACCAAGTTATTATAAATGGGCTTCGGCCCATGTTATTGTTATATGGGCTCAGGCCTAAATTTTTGCTAAATGGGTTCAAGCCTAGTGAAAAACGGTAAGGGGATTATACATTGGGTTCTTGTAACTCATCCCCCTTTCTTTTCTTAATCCCTGTAGGTAACGCTCAGTGACGAGGACTTGGGGCCATGGATGACTCGGTGGAGGCCATACTTCATAAATGATGGTTGCAACCATTAGTAAACTACTTTTCCGTATTATTTCGTTACCTTTACTATTTTGGGTTTTAAAGTTGTAATAAGGCATTTGGGGTAAACTTTAATTTGATTTATGTTTCGACGTATTTATTATGTTGCTTGAATTATTTTTAAAATGGAGATTTTTCTAAAAGCATAACCAACGGTATTTCCAAAGTTGATTAATAAATGGATTTTATAATAAACTTTTACAAATGATTTTAACTCGGACTTTCTTTCAAATTATCGATGACATTTTTAAAAGTCACAGTTTAAAAGTTCACTACCTTGATTTTTGATTCATCAATGAACCTCTCAAAAATAGTTGTATTTTATCAAATATTTACATCCAAACTTGTTTACTCTGTATTTTATCAAATATTTCAAATCAAATTTGTTTTCTTGTTTATAACAAATCAATATCTATTTTAGTACGAATCACAAGATTTTATATGTTTTCCTTATGTGACATATCAGATTTAGTCATAATACGTGGGCCGAGTTTAGGGTGTTACATTTTATGGTATCAAAGCCTGATTATAAAACTCGACTGTGGTTTGGGTTCAAAAGTGATTTCCAAAGCTATTTGAATTTTAATTTATAAATGCATGTTCTAAAGGAAGTATGGCACCACGGGTATCTGGCACCAAGTCAAGTAAGTTTATCTTTTTATTTTAGAAATTATTGTGGTACGACTGTAGAAATACTCTAGAACTCTTAGCTTTAGGAGCTGAAACTATAGAGATTGAGACTTTAGGATACGTTTTGCGAAAACAACTTTACTTCCTATACTTCATAAAATATTGTTTAATAAACATTGAATAGTATATTGATCCATAAGACTCTTAATAAGGATTAAATCAACTTAGTAAATATGAGCACGAGAGGATGTGGACGTGGTAGACGTGGTTGTGGTAGAGGCCGAGGTGCTAGAGCTAGATCTTTAGCATCGAGGCATGTGCCCGAAAGGGAGGCGCCAATTTCGCCAGTAGTGGAGACGGGATCTCATGATCGAGTTGGGGTTGACGAGCTGACTCAGATAGTTAAGGAGGTTAAGGGAATCGATGAAGCACTTCGAGTTGGGTCTGTGGACTGTAAGAAGAAAATAGATCGCGGTTCTTTTGAATTGCGGTCTCGTTCCGTGAAGCGTGTTAAGGCACGTCCAAACTTTTTAGCTTTCGATTATTACAGAAGGCGTCATCCGGGAGAACGCTGGAGGAGGTTAGGAGCATGTTTGATATGCGGGTCTAAGGAGCACAGGGCTTGGGATTGTTCCATCACCATTAAGACAGGTATGTTTTGGTTGAATGTAGAAAATTTTATGAATGAGTGATAATGACCTGTTTGCTTCTAAGGATTAGATATTTGATGATGTGAAGAGTTTCCAAGGTTAAAGATAGAAAGTGAATTAGTGTTATTAAGATCAGAATGCGCAGTGAAAGTGTAGTGTGCTAGGTTAGTATGTGCGACTGTTCCTATAGTTGGAAATTTTGAGGACAAAATCTTTTTTTGGGGGTAGAATTGTAATATCCTGAAATTGGGCCTAGTAGGATTGGGCACATTGGGCCTTGAGCACGGAAGCATTTAAAATTTTTGGAGAGCAAGAGAATGGCTTTATTTCAAGTTAAACTTATTGGGAGGGTGATTTTGGAAAGTTACGAGGTTTCTAGAAAGTTTCGAGTTGAAGTTGGTCCTTAGTAAAATTTTGTGTTTAAGCCTATGAAGGAAAGATAGTAAGTGGCATCAAGACTTATGGAAATAGGTCAGTAATGTGCTAGCATAAATGAGTATATGGCAAGGAGGTTATGGCATCAAGTGGAGGACAAGGAGAGAAGAGGTTCAAATCCCATCAAGTGTAAATTTTTTTGACTAATTTTTTTGTACTCTTTCCCTAATTTTTGGTAAGGTGGACTTTTTAATTTTGGCAAGGTGGCTAAGGAAATATGGTAAGGAAAAATAGATGGAAAGGAATAAAAGAAAAGGGAAGGAATAGGGAACATGTTGGCATTTTTTGTGAGGGATGTTTTGGAAAGGTTTTATTTGGTCTATGTTCATCTTTTGGTAAAGATGATAATGGTTTGGAAAAAAAAAAGAAAGGATAGTCAAATTTTAATAGGAGCATTTTGATAGTTTTGGTGTTTGTTAGGTCTAATTCCTTTTGGCATCCTTTGTGTTCATTTTTCCAACTTCTCCTCCCATTGCACTTGTCCTGTGGTTTAACCACAACTTCAAGACAATAGTGGACATTTTCGGTGGTTTGGTCTTTTCTTTCTTGTCTTGTTTTATTGTTACTATTTGGTTTTATTTGGGTTGTAAATGGCCCGAAAACACCTAGCCTTTGTGACCAATTATTTTTCACTCATCTTTTCTTGAATGGCGCATAAAACTTTTAAACCGGATAAGTCAAGACATTACCAAGTGTGGTAGGTTAGGACAAAATGCCCTTGGTAGGTAAAATTACGGTTATACCCTTAGAGGTTGATTAGCATGATTATGTTGTTTAGTTTTGGTAGATTGTAGGATTAAAATTTGTTGAGGTGATCAAGCGATTTTGACCGGTTCTTAGGATTAACATCTTGATATATCGGTGTGTAAACTAACACACTTACATTTAGTAATATAATTGATAACTTTGTGTGATGATTAATGAAAGCAGTGATGATTGATGTGATACCCTAATGGGTATGATTACGGACTCGGGTAAGTCGATTATTATTATTATGAGTTTCTTGATGATCTATGTGATACCATGGTGTGGCTATATATGACATGGGGTATGAGATTAGACATATTAGCATGATATGCATGATTATATGATATGCATGATTACATGAGTATGGTATGTTGATGGGTGATCTGAGTGGAGGGAGCGGTGATATTTTGTCTTGTGAGCACCGGTGTTTTAGTAACACACTTTGTGACTTTGGGTCACGGAGGTTTAGCACCTCGGAGGTTTGGTACCTCGGCGTCTCGTCACATGGTTAACACCACCGTGGGTTGGCCCCTTGTGAGATATGGGATTGGCTTGATGATTTGGTATCACACGATGGGTTGGCCCCATCAGCATTTGTGACTACGGTCACGGTGCTTTAGTAGCACAAATGTGTCTTTGGGACACGGAGGTTTGGCACCTCATTGCGACTTGTCCACAGTGGTTTAACCACCGTGGGTTGGCCCCATGAGATATGGGATCGTCTGCTAGTGATTTGGTATCACACGATGGGTTGGCCCCATCATTGGATTTGTGACCTCGGTCACGGTGCTTTAGTAGCACAATTGTGTCTTTGGGACACCGGTGTTTTAGTAACACATTGTGACTATATGTCACCGATGGTTTAGCACCACCGGTGGTTTGGTACCACACGGGGTAGAAAAGCGATATGGATGGTTAGGATCGGGTTGCATTGATTATATTGCTTTGTCAAAACTTCAAAAGCGATGTTTTAAACTATACCATCGGGATCCTTCTTTGTTGTCTTGCTACTAGTGCCAAACCGACAGTTGTTCTTCATTTCGGTTCATCCCTATTATTAAGGTAAAGGTTCTTTCTTCTTATTCATGTTGTTTGTTCTTTCTTCTCTAGACTTGGCTAAGTTGAAACTCTCATCCCTTGGCTAAAGGTTCTTTCTTCTTATTCATGTTGTTTGTTCTTTCTTCTCTAACCTAGCCACTTGTATTTTAAACTCCTCTTATTCTCTTTTGATGAAGGCCGAATCAAGCCATCCTTTGCTGCTACTTATCTTTCTCTTAGCCTTGGTTTCGAAGGTTGATTGGGACTCGTTGCAATAGCCAAGGTGCAAGGCTGAATTTTAGAATCTATGAGGAAAGATCGTGATTGTGGTAAGTGAATCTTGTGAGTGAGAACTTTTGGGCTTTTGGAACCTTTAAGAAATTGAGGCTAACTTTTGATCGATTTTATTTTTAGGGGACAACGAAGAGTGGTTCTTTAGGGAATCCTAATCAAGGTGTGTAATCCTGTTCTTTCCAAATACATGTTTGAAATGGTGTGTAATCTCACACTTCTCTAAAAATTTGCATGAAGTATTCTGTGATTTGGTCGAAATACCAAAGAAAACTGAAAACTGACATCTGTGATCACTCGGGCGTGCGTAGGTTCATAGTGGTAACCATATTTTTGCAATGAAACAGTTTTGGTCAGTGACAGTGACGTAATTTCAAAAAATCATGAAAAATAGGAGAAAAGGAATTTGAAAGTGAATAAGATATCTAATAAAAGCTTACCATGTCTATTATGATATGAAAGAAACAGAGAATGAAAATAAATTTTATTTTCTGTGATATTCTAATTTTAGTGAGATTGGTTCTGATTGAGTTAGTGGTTCCTTGATCTGTTTTGGAAAAATCATTAAAAATTGTACAAAGTGAATTATGAGTTATAATTTATATGTACAGATTCCCTATTTAGTCTATTTTTAATAGAATAAAGTGTGAGCAATATATGAAAACCGTACAATGAGATATTTTAATTTTTGGTAAGTGAGGTCAGAATCATTGGATGGTGAAACAAGGGAAACTTTAAGGAATAAAATGTACTAATTGGTTAAGCCAAAAATTCTGAAAATATTAAGAAGATATATGAGTCTAGTTTCAAGGAAAATTTACGGATTTAGATTTCAAGATTTCTAACTCAAGTTATGTCAATTTAGTTAGTACGATGCAGTTGGACAATTTTAATTTTTGTTGCCCAAATTAGGGGGTTGTGAAATTATGAAAATACCCTCAATGGGTAAAAATTATAGAAATACCCCTGGGTTGCGAGATTACCGAATTACCCTTAGTGGGTAAAATTACTAAATTACAAAAATGCCCTTATGGGCCAAATTACGAAATTGACCCTAATGGGCTGAAATACAAAATTGCTTAATGGGATGAATTGGCATATTGCCTTATGGGCCGAATGGACATATTGATTAATGGGCCGATCTGATATTATGGCTAGATGGGCCAACTTGATATCTTCGCTAAATGGGACGATCTGATATTTTCGCTAAATGGGCCGATCTAATATTTTCTCTAAATGGGCCGATCTGATATTTTCGCTAAACGGGCCGATCTGATAATTTTCTTTATAGGCCTTTTTGATAAATTGATATAATGGGTCGTACTATTGTAATGAATATCCAAATAAATTATTTTGTTATATTGTAAAAATCATGATTTGTTATGTATTATATACATGATTTTGCATGGGATGGGATAATATTGAAGAGAAGTTTCGGTGGCTCTGCCACATATTTTGGTGGCTCTGCCACGAATCTGTATAGTGGCAATGCCACGTATATTCTATTATTCTGGTGGCTTGTCCATAATTAAATTTGTTATAAATGGCTTAATGCCTACGATTGGTGTGTTGGCGGGGTGGGTCGACTTGATCCTCACAGGTGTGTCGGTTGGTACGGGTGGTGTGTAGCGGATGGATTATTGGTTGGTTTGGGATTGCATTACATTCATTTGATTAATTTGATATATTTTGTTTTGTAAATGGGCTTTGGCCCAAGATTATGCTTTATGGGCTTCGGCCCAAGTTATTATAAATGGGCTTCGGTCGAAGTTATTGTTACATGGGCTCTGGACCAATTTTTTTCTCAACAGGTTCAAGCAGAGTAAAAAATGGTAAGGGGATTATACACTGAGTTCTTGTAACTCACCACCTTTCTTTTCTTAATTCCTGTAGATAACGCTCAGTGATTGGACTTGGGGCCATGGATGACTCGATGGAGGCCATACTTCATAAATGATGGTTGCAAACATTAGTAAACTACTTTTTCGTATTATTTTGTTACCTTTACTATTTCGGGTTTTAAAGTTGTAATAAGGCCTCTGGGGTAAACTTTAATTTGCTTTATGTTTGGACGTATTTATTATATTGCTTGAATTATTTTTAAAATGGGGATTTTTCTAAAAGCATAACCAACTGTTTTCCAAAGTTGATTAATAAATAGATTTTATAATAAACTTTTACAAATGATTTTAACTCAGACTTTCTTTCAAATTATCGATGACATTTTTAAAAGTCACGCTTTTAAAGTTCACTACCTTGATTTTTGATTCATCAATCAACCTCTCAAAAATTGTTGTATTTTATCAAATATTTACATCCAAACTTGTTTACTCTGTATTTTATCAAATATTTCAAATCAAATTTATTTTCTTGTTTATAACAAATCAATATCTATTTTAGTACGAATCACAAGGATTTTATACGTTTTCCTCATGTGACACATCAGATTTGGTCATAACGCATGGGCCGGGTTTGGGGTGTTACATCCTTGATTGCTGCACCTATGATTAAGTTGCTGCGTAAAGGGGTACCGTTTAACTGGACTGATAAGAAGCAAGAAAGTTTTGAGAAGCTAAAGAAAGTTCTAACTGAGGCCCCTGTCTTGATATAGCCAGAGTTTGAGAAAGAATTCACTATCTACAGTGATGCATCACACGTTGGGTTGGGTTGTGTGCTGATGCAGGAGGGTAAGGTGGTTGCTTATGCCTCTCATCTGCTTAAGCCTCACAAGGCGAATTACCCTACTCATGACTTGGAGTTAGCCGCGATGGTGCTCGCACTAAAAATTTGGAGGCACTATTTATACGATGAGAAGTGTATTATCTACACAGATCACAAGAGGATCAAGTACCTCATCACTTAGAAGGAGTTGAATCTTAGGCAGCGAAGATGGATAGAGCTACTTAAGGATTATGATTGCTTAATTGAGTACCACCCTAGTAAAGCTAACGTGATAGCTGACGTACTGAGCCGTAGGGCTGTATCTGATTTCAGAGCAATGTTTGTCCATCTCAGCTTGTTTGATGATGGTAGCTGTTGGCTACGCTGCAAGTTAGACCGATGTGGATTGAATGTAAATAGTTGTTGTATGAGTCACTGGTTCCTCATTTTCGACAAGTTGAGAATGGGGAAACTTTGAACCTTGGGCTGAATAGTAAAGGAGTACTGTGTTTCTGTGGGAGAGTCTGTGTACCAAGGGATTCTGATCTGAGGCAGTCTATATTACAGGATGCACATAGTAGTCCATATGCTATGCATCCTGGCAGAAACAAGTTACACCGAGATCTTCATGAGCTATACTGGTGGCCAGGACTGAAACGCAAAGTTACTGATTTTGTGAGTAAGTGCTTAACATGCCAGCAAGTTAAGGCTCAGCATCAGTTACCTTCAGGGTTACTACAGCCAGTTAAGATTCCACTTTGGAAGTGGGAGAGGGTAACCATGGATTTTGTGAGTAGGCTGCCCTTAACGCCTACTAAGAAGGATTTGGCATGGGTTATTGTAGATCGATTTACTAAATCTACCCATTTTATACCAGTTCGTACTGATTACTCGTTGCAGAAGCTGACAAAGTTGTATGTGGCTGAGATTGTGAGACTGTATGGCGTACCAGTTTCCATCATATCCGACAGAGACCCATGATTCACATCTCGATTCTGGAAGAAATTACACGGGGCTTTGGGTACTAGGTGGACTTCAGTGCTGCGTTCCATCCTTAAACAGATGGTCAGTCAGAGAGGGTGATTCAGATACTGGAGGACATGTTAAGAAGTTGTGTAATTGATTTTTGAGGCAGCTGGGAAGATTATTTGCCGCTAGCAGAGTTCACGTATAATAATAGCTACCAGTCTAGTGTTCAAATGGCACCGTACGAGGCATTATATGGTCATAATTATCGTACTCCTACCTGTTAAAAATGATTCGAGACAGGTTGAAGGAAGCGTCTGATAAGAAGAAGTCTTACGTGGATCTTAAATACCGAGAGATTGAGTGTTCTTTGGGGACTTCGTATTTCTCAAGGTCTCCCTATATAAAAAGATACTGAGGTTTGGGTGGAAGGGTAAGCTTGGCCCTAGGTTAAGTGGGCCTTACCGTATACTGAAGCGTGTGGGACCCATTACCTATCAACTTGAGTTGCCTCCAGAATTAGACCAAATTCACGATGTGTTCCACGTCTCCATGCTGAGGCATTATCGCTCTGATCCCACACATATAGTACCAGTCGAGAAGATCGAGGTTAGGCCAGATCTGACCTTCGAGGAGGAGCCAGTGCAGATATTGGACCGTGAGGTTAAAGTACTGAGGAAGAAATCTATTCCGCTTGTCAAAGTGCTTTGGTGTAATCACGTTCAAAAGAAGCCATGTGGGAACCTGAGGAGGCGATGCACCAGCAATAACCCTCATTTATTCTGACCAGGTAAATTTCGAGGCCAAAATTTCGTTAAGGGGGTAGAGTTGTAATGCCTAAAATAAATATTAAGTATTTAATTTTTTGCATGATATGACATAAGTTGCTTGGTTGCTTTAATGGCTAAGTGATTTGGGTGTGTATGGGAGTGTTTGAGAAGCCTGGGTTCAAGTCTTGGCTTTTGCAGAATTTTTAGTTTTACTCTTAAATGAATGTGGACACTGGTATATAGGCCTTATAAATAATAGTGCTTGTTTTATGATATAAGAAGAGCATGTGGTCTAGTGGCAAGGTAGAGTCTTGTGTAACTGTGAAGTCTGAGGTTCAAGTCTTGGGTTGCACAATGGAGTATTTATTTTGCTACTTGAGGTGTGTAGGTAGTGGAATTGGGCTGAAACACAACTAAGGGGAGTCTGAATAGAATTTGAAGAGAGTTGTTGGAGGAGTTGAGGAGAAATCGGTGGAGTAATTCATGAAGGGATAAGGGGAGAGATACTAGGAGAAAATTAAGGAGTTTGATTGAGAGGAAGTGTTGTGCTGTTTGGGGGAACTCTATCTTTGAGAATTCAGCTAGGGAAAATGTTTGTCATTTCGACATTAGAGGAACATTTTGGTGTTAGCATCTACCGAATTCTCCTTTTCTTTTCTTTCATTTATTGGCTTTTGGTTCATTCGGCTTTGTATTGGTTGCTGTGCATTATTCAACAAATGTCCTTTTCTTTTTGATCAATAGTTGTTAGTCGATTTTGTGAACAACTCTTCCATTTCTTTTTCTCTCTTCTTCTCTTCATCAATCTGTGCTCTCTTTTGGCCAAATATCCTTTTTACCTTATAGGTTCTACTCTTAATCGATTTTACTTGGTCCGATCCTTCTCTTTTTGTTTTCTACCTCCCAATATTTTTCTTGTGTTGACTGAAAGCTATCTCCCCTTATCGATTGTGGTTTAGCCAAATATCACCCTTTTGGTTTATCACTCTTTGCGCCGATCTTCTCTTCGTTGCTTCTTAATGTTCCAGTGCTACAAGTGTTTCTGATTATCGGTAAAGTGTTTATACTCCTCACTTTTTGATCAAACTTGTTCTCTTCTATTCTTTATCTTAAAACCGAATACCCTCCTTTTTATCATTTGATTACTGACTGTTGATCCTTTCCTCACGATGTGTTACTCGTTGCAATTCTAGGGTTTTTCTCGAGGAGTGGTGGAGTGTAAGTGGTTTTGAAGTAGTCGCAACCCTTGTTCTCAGCGTTCAATCAAGGTAATACGTTACCTAACTTTTGGGGTTTAGGCCATATATTGATTATGTTTTTATATGATATCATTTGTGGATTGAGGCCACTTGTATGGCCTACCTTAGTTAATGAGATCTGTGTTTGTGGTACAGATAATCGTTAAAAGCGTGCGATCACTTTTGGTTAGCAGTCTTGGAGGACTAAAGTCGCCTCATTCAAGCAAGGTAAGGATGGTGTTTTTGGATTAAGTGTTAATAAGAGAGTGTTTTACCCTAACAGTTAAAGGACTGACATTGGGTCATGTTTGAATGTAGGTTGGTGTACGTGGAGATTTGCGTTCTTCTCGTAAACAAGTGTGTAATCCACCACCTTAATTGCAAATCGGCAAAAGCCGAAAAGCCAAAAAACACGGCATTTGAAGCCACATGGGTGTGCGATTGCTCGTGTGGAATCTGAGCCCACGAAACATGGTGTTTGACCGTAGATGCTGCCATGAGCAATCTCATGGGCTTCGATCGTCATGGGCCACGTTGGGCCGAAAAGGGGCCATGTGGGCCCAATGGGCTCGTGGGCCCTACACAGATGAAATCCACGATTTGTGGCCAATACTGTACTGGGATATGTAGGTCTCACAGCCGTGGCAAAATTTGGGCTGAGCGGGCCTCATGAGTTGTGGGCCCACTTGGTCTGAGTAATGGGCCTTGGGCCCATTTACATTATTATGACCATTTAGGTTATTGGAGTCGCTCAAGGCGACTGTAGATGTTTCGAGAGGTCGATATCTGGATCGAGACCCTAAAGTATGTAAAATGACCAAAATACCCCTAAAGGGTGAAATGACTATTTTAGCCCTAATAGATGTAAATGACTGTTATACCCCTAAAGGTAGGGGGACTGATGTGTTCATGATTTGTATATGACTGTTACTGAGTATGACATTCTGCATATACGTATGATTTATGATATGACATACTGCATGGGGTTGGGATACTGTTATGGAGGAAGTATACTGTACTGGTGGCTTTGCCACATATGTTGTTACTAGCAGCCTCGCTACAATATTGTTACTAGCGACTTTCTTTGCGATCTTATTTTGGTAGCTTTCTTTGCGATAATATTCTTCGTAGCTTTCTTTGCGATAATATTACTGGTAGCTTTGCTGCGATATTAGTGTATTAGTTGGGTGCGTCGATTTTATCCGTACATGGTGTGTTAGTGGTACGGAGTGGTTTGTTGGCTGGATTGGGGATGGGTTGCATTATTGCACTCTACTGATTTGGTATTGGGCTAAGGCCCACACTATTACTATGTTGGGCTAAGACCCACACTGTACTGTTACTGAATAGGGCTCAGGCTTAGACTATTACTGCATGTTGTATACTGACTGATTGATAGGGGATTACACACTGAGTTATTTGTAAACTCATCCTTTCATTTTAACTGTACAGGTAATCCTTAGCCATAGGCGATTTGGTGCTGTGAGGGGCTCGGAGGTGGTTACACAACTGTAGCTTCCTGCACTTGATTTTATTTAAATTTAAAGTTTGTATTGGGTTTTATCTATGTAATAAGGCCATGTACATTTGTTTAAATTTTTAATTGGGCTTTTGCTTACTTATTTTAAACTACTAATTTAGAAGAAGACGAATTTTCAAAATAATTATTGTTTTCAAAGATACGAAATTTAAACATTAGAGTTTTCAAAAACTTTCGCAATTTTAAATCAACCTACTGTAACAATAGCAGATAATAAGGCAAACGCTTTGACTAGATGATTTGTTAAATAATAATAAAAGGGGTTTTTAAACGTAGAAATGAGTTTTTATCGACAAGTCCAACTTTCGAAAGACACTTCAATGTGACACGCCAAATTCGACCATAACTTCTAGGCCGAGTTTGGGGTGTTACATAATGTATCCCTATTGACATGTCATTCGTATCCTAATCTATTCTTAAGGTTCAACCAGGATTTCCAATGTCGAATCTTCATTGAATGTGTCTGCAAGTTCGTAACTCAAAATTTATGAATATCAAAGCATTTAAAATGCAAATATAACAATGCATATTACATACAAACTTACCTGACTAAATTGCAGAAATACCAAAATTCAGGGGCATTTTTGTAATTTTTTATTTTATTCGATTTTCCACCCGATCTTGATCATGCATAGATAAAATCATTGCCGCACGTTGCTCATCTTCCATGGAGTTTTCTACTCTCAAATTCGGCTAAAACAACCAATGTAAAAGATGATATCTTTAATGTATTTTTTTATCATTTAATATATTTTATTTTAGTTAATAAAGACACATATTTTCACAATAAGACAAAGTCCACCGCCCACTCCCATATAATATGGTATATTTACCATATTACTACATATACTTTCATTCATTAAGCCGTTTAATCACTCAATTCAAATGGTGATTATATTTTACATCTTTTACAATTTAGTCATTTTAATTAATTAACTATCGAAAAGATAAAATTTTTCAACAAAACTTTAATACCACCTTAATGACACTCCATAAATATTTACAAAAATATTTACAACTCGGTTTATAGAAATGAGGTCCCGATACCTCGTTTTCTAAAACTACTTGAACTTAATAAATCATTTATACAACAAAAATCACATATCAAAACCCACCTTTTTTTAATCACAATTAACTCGTAAATATTAATTTTAATATTTACAAAATTACTTGTCGGATTTGGTGGCCCTGAAACCACTATTTTCGACACCACTAAAAAATAGGCTATTACATTAAATATGCTTTAAAAGTGGTTCGAGACTAAACAAATAACATACAAAATTTTTGAAAAAAATTAGAAATTTTCATCTATTCAGGGGTCACACGCCGGTGTGAACAGGCCGTGTGCCTCACACGGCTCCAAACACACCCGTGTCTCAGCCCGTGTGAAAATAGGGCCTATGTAACACCTCTAACCCATATCCATCGCCGGACTAGGGTTAAAAGGCATTACCGGACATATCGGAACATTTCACATAAACAAAACTTCATCATTCATAATCACTTTGTCCTTTTAGAAGATCTATGAGACCTTAAACATGCTTTAGAGAGGGTTCGGGACCAAACCGATCTCATACAAAAACTTTACAAAACTTGGAATAATTTCTTTCAAAACAGGGCACACGCCCATATGGCTACGTCGTGTGCCTCACACGGCCGTGCCATGGCCTGTGTCTCAGCTCGTGTACAAAACTGACTAAAGTCCCAAACCTATCACACGCCCATGTGTCTAGCCCATCTGCATCACTGACTTGAATCACACAGCTTAGCACATGCCCGTGTGTCTGGCTCGTGTGCAAGTCTGATTTGTATCGAATTTAGACGTAAAGGACACGGTCAGGACACACGCCAGTGTGCTTAACCATGTGGGCAATTATAGACCATTTGCAAGGCCTAATTGCCACCCATCATAAGTCATACCTTCTAGCACCAAACAAGCATCATTTCGTATTCCAAAAGTAACCAAAACCTACCAAATTATGCACAATTTGTCCCTCAACAACATCATTCATTTCTATATACAAATCCATCCCAAAAAATACCAATTTAATATGCTAACCTTTCATCAAAAATATACTAACTTTGCATCACATAGCATGGACTAAATTTACCATACTCGCATTCATTAACAAGCCATATCACATGGCTATATATACATGTCTCAAAATATATTTTAACATTTCTAGCCTATACATTCCATACTCCACTATATACATTCTGAAAAGGTACAAAAATATAGTTTGATAGTGTGGTGATGATCCTCGATGATTCCCGAGTTTCCAGTAGCTTTGATAATCTATAAAACAATGCAAACACACACAAAGTAAGCTTTCAAAATCTTAGTAAGCCATATACAAATAAACTTATCATATAGAACATTCATAAACCATTTCATTCACATAAAATATAACATAACACAATAGCAAATTCATATTACTATTATATTTCAATTGATCATTTCCACTTGCTCAAAATCTCATATCATGTAATGTAGCTCACATATCAAATGATCATTTCCATACATACCTTTCAATGCCAAATTTCATATACATACATACGTACCGAAATTTGATTGCACATACATTTACTCATTCATTTCTTGAAGTGCCCTTTGAATCATTCGAAATCCATAAGGGTACTCAGATATCTCTGAAAACTCGTACAATGCCAATGTCACAGACATGGTCTTACATGTAATCAAATACAGATGCCACTGTCCTAGATAGGGTTTTACACAAAATCATATATGATGCCAATGTCCCAGACATGGTCTTATACATAAATCTCAAATGATGCCAACGTCCCAAACGTGGCCTTACATGATAATACATATCGAAACCCTATGTCATGACATATGTGTCCTAACTATTCCTAAGGTTCGTACGGGGCTTTTCGGACATTGACACTTTATCAAAACTTTCTTGAATTTCACATATACATATTCCATAGTCATTCATCACAATTCAATTTCATATAAGCATGAATAAATTAACTCAAACACATTTATTTGTATATAGACTTACCTCGTACGTATACGAATGGATAGAAATGACTACTCGACCACTTTTGATTTCCCTCGATCTAATTCCTTTTTCTTTAATTCTTGATCTATACACAGTCAAATTTAACTCATTCATTCACCAAATCATTCAATTCAATCCATAAACACATATTTAGGGCATTTTACAAATTATCCCTCACATTTCACATTTTAACATTTTAGTCCCTATTTTACAAAATCACAAAATACACATAATTTCATTTTATCCATGCTAGGCAGAATGTTACTACACTTCATATAAGCCCATATATTTCATTTATTTCACATTTTAGTCCCTCAAAATATCATTTTATCAATTTAGCCCAAATTACCCAAATTCATCAAAAATTCAAATACAAAACATATTAATCTATCACATATCTTTCATATTTCATCAACTAACATCACAAATGTCACAATTTCATCAATTGCATAACTCAAAGTCATCATCAATTTCATGAATTAAAGCATGGGCTTAAGAGAGCACGAAGCAACGATTACAAAAATGTAGAAATTATCAAAAATAGAAACAAAAACATACCTCATTTAAGCTAAACCAAGACCGAATGTTTAAGAGCTCAAACCTTTGTTTTCTTTTCTTATTTTTGGTGGAAACAACAAAGATGAACATTATTTCATCTATTTGTTTTATTTTATTAAGCTTATTAACTTAATTACCTTTTTATCCTTAATGAAGTAATATCAAAGCTTTAAAATAGTTGTCCACTACCATCCATACCATCATTTAATGGCCTAACTTCATTTTAAGGCCTCCACATTAAAGAACATAGCAATTAAATCACTTTAACACATAGCATGTTACTTTTGCATTTTATGCAATTTAGTCCTTTCTTTAAATTAAGCTCTCAAATGCTAAAATTATTTCACGAAATTTTCACCCATACATATTCACATGCTATAAACACCAAAAATAATATTAGATTATTTCTCCAACCTCGGATTTGTGGTCCCAAAACCACTGTTCCGACTAGGGTCTAAACCAGACTGTCACAACTCTCCCCCTTAGGGATTTTTGTCCCTAAAAATCTTACCGTTGAACAGATTCGAATATTGCTCTCTCATAGCATCTTCAAGTTCCCACGTAACTTCTTCTTCCCCGTGTCGATGCCACAGTACTCTTACTAACGAAATCTTCTTATTTCTCAATTCTTTAACCTCACGAGCTAATATTTGAATTGTTTTTCTTGATAAGTCATATCGGATTGAATCTCTATTTCAGATGGAGAAATTATATGCAAGTGATCTGATATGTATCATCGAAGCATCGATACATGAAACATATTATGAATCTTTTCTAGCTTAGGTGGTAGCGACAATCTGTATGCAACAGGTCCAATACACTCAATTATCTCATATGGCCTAATGAATCTTGGACTCAATTTGCCTTTTCTGTCGAATCCGAGTATTTTCTTCCACGGAGCCACATTCAAAAACACTTTATCTCCTATCTCAAACTCAATATCTTTTCATTTTAAGTCTAGGAGGATTTCTGATGATCTGTCGCTGCTTTTAAATTATCATAAATTACTTTCACCTTCTGTTCGGTCTCTTTTATCAAATCAACCCCGTGAATCTTATTTTAGCTGAGCTCTGACCAGTATAACAGTGTTCAGTATTTACGTCCGTATAAGGCTTCATACTCAGTTTAAAATTGTTATTATATGTGAATTCAATCAATGGCAGATACTGTTCCCACGTACCTTCAAACTCAAGAATGCAACATCTCAGCATATCCTCAAGAATCTAAAAAATTTGTTCGGATTGACCATCCATTTGTGGATGAAAAGTAGTGCTGAAGTGTAATTTCGTACCTAAAGCCTCTTGCAATTTCTTCCAAAATCGTGAAGTAAACCTTGGATCTCTGTCAAACACAATAGATAGTGGCACCCCGTGTAATCTCACAATATTAGAAATGTATAACTCAACTAACTTATCAATTGAGTAATCATATCGCACCGGAATAAAATGGGCTAATTTCATCAATCTGTGAACTACAACCCAGATTGCATCTTTCTTTCTTGGAGTTAAAGGCAATCCTAAAACAAAATCCATCGTCACTCTATCCCATTTCCACTCAGGAATCAGAATCGGTTGTAATAAACCGGATGGCACCTGATGTTCAGCTTTAACTTGCTGACAGATCAAACATTTCGAAACAAAATTAGAGATATCTCTTTTCATTCTAGGCCACCAATAAAGTTGTTTCAAATCATTATACATCTTTGTAATTCCCAGATGAACAGATAAACGACTATTATGTGCTTCACTCAAAATCATCTGAATCAACTTTGGATTTCTCAGAACACAAATTCGATTTCTGAATTTTAGACAATCATCAACATCAACTCTAAATTCAGAATCAGAGTTCAAATCACATTAAGCTCGTTTCGCGAACATTTCATTATCAACTTTTTGAGCATCACTAATTTTCTGTAAGAACAACGGTCTTGCTTTCAATTCAGCCAAAACTGAACTATCATCAGATAGAACTAAATGAGCATTCACAGTACATAGCACAAACAGTGATTTTTAACTCAAAGCATCAGCAACAACATTTGCTTTTCCTAGATGATAATATATAACTAGCTCATAGTCTTTTAATGTTCTAACCATCTTTTCTGACGTAGATTCAAATCTTTCTGAGTCATCAGATATTTCAGACTTTTATGATCTGAAAACACATGACATTTTTCTCCAAAGAGATAGTTGCGCCAAATCTTCAAAGCAAACACAATCGCAGCTAGCTCAAGGTCATACGTTGAATAATTCTTTTCATGTGGTTTCAATTGTCTCGACGCATAAGCTATAACTTTGCCTTGCTACCTCAAAACACATCCCAAACCGTTCAATGAAGCATCATTATATGTCACAAATTCTTTATAGGATTCTGGCTCTACTAGCACTAGAGCTTCAGTCAATAAACCTTTTAACTGATCAAAGCTTTTCTGACACTTTTCAGACCATTCAAATTTCACATCTTTCTGAAGCAATCTCGTCAACAGAGTTGCAATCATCGAAAAGCCTTTTACAAACCATTGATAATAACCACCAAGTCCCAAAAAACTGCAAACTTTAAACACACTTTTCGGAGGTTTCCATTCTAAAATAGCTAAAATCTTGCTTGGATCAACTCTTATTCCGAATGCTGACACAAGATGTCCCAAAAAGCCAACTTCACGCAACTAGAACTTGCATTTACTAAACCTTGCATACAATTTCTTATCACACAGAGTTTGTAGCACAATTCTCAAATGTTCAGCATGCTCAATTTCATCAGGCGAATAAATTAAAATGTCGTCAATGAATACAACAACAAATCGATCTAAATATGATCTGAAAATTCTTTTCATCAAGTCCATAAAAATAGAAGGAGCATTTGTTAGTCCAAAAGGCATAACTAAAAAATTCATAATGTTCGTACCTCGTTTGAAAGGCAGTTTTTGGAATATCTGAATCTTTTACTCGTAACTGATAATATCCCGATCTCAGATCTATCTTTGAAAATATAGAAGCTCCTTTCAACTGATCAAACAAATCATCAATTCTGGCCAGAGGATATTTATTCTTAATGGCCACTTTATTTAACTAGCGATAATCAATACACATTCTCATCGTGCCATCTTTCTTCTTTACAAACAGAACGGGATCACCCAAGGTGAGAAACTCGATCGTGCAAATCCTCTATCAGTCAACTCTTGCAACTAAGACCTTAATTCTTTCAATTTTGTCAGAGCCGTTCTATACAGAGATATTGAGATTGGAGTCGTTCCTAGTACTAACTCAATGACAAACTCAACTTCTCATATCGGAGGTAATCCCGGTAATTCTTCAGGAAACACTTCAGGAAACTCACAAACAACTGGTACAGATTCAACTTTCTTTTCTGTCACCTTCGTATCAATCACATAGGTAAAATAGGCTTTATAATCCTTTTCACATAATTCTATGCTTTTACCACTGATATCACAGCTGATAACCCATTCAAATCATTAGATTCAATCTGTATTATTTCACCATTTTGACATCTCAAATCAATAGTTCTTCATTTGCAATTCACAACAGCATCATGCAATGTTAGCCAATCCATACCCAGGATTATGTCAAATTCATCAAAAGGTAATAACATCAGATCAGCTGGAAAACAGTTACTCGAAACATCAACAAACATTTCTTACACACTCTGTCAACCAAGACACTTTTGCCTAAGGGGTTCAATACTCTAATTACAAATTCAATAGACTCTACAGGCAAAGTATTACTGGATACTAAGTTCATGCATATATATGAATGAGTAGACCCTGGATCTATCAATGCAATCATAGAAGTATCATAAAGAGTAAAAGTATCGGTAATGACGTCTGGAGATGAAACTTCTTCATGAGATCGAATGGCGTAAGCTCTGGCAGGTGCTCTCGCTTCAGATCTCGCAACTATATCTTTTGTAGCTCTCTGGCTACCACTCACATTTCTTGTGTTTCTGGAAGATCTACCCCTAGTTGAAGCGTTATCCGACTTCGGAATTCTGTATAATCTCTTATTCAACAGACTCGGGATAATGTTGGATAAAGTGATCCAATGAACTACATTTAAAGCAAGCTCGGTCATTCAACCTACAATTACTCGGATGTCTTTTACCATAATTTCTACACTTGGGTCACACGGATCTGACATTTCTAACACTAGCTATTGAAGTAGCTAGAGCTCTGAAGCTCAAATGTGATCTAGCACGATCTCTATTGAATGTCCCACATTAGCCTTTGATCGACTACACTCATCTCAAAATTTCTTTGATGCAGACTGAAATGATTTATTGAGGATCTCTTTCTCACATCTCTTGCTTCTAACTCAGCTTTTCTTTTCTCTTTCTCGAATTCTTCAGCTTTACACGCATGATCAACAAGCACAAAAAATTCTTTTATTTCTAGAATTCCAACTAACAAATAGATATCTTCATTCAGGCCATCTTCAAACCTTTTACACATTATTGCTTCAGTCTAGACACATTCTCGTGCATATTGACTTAGTCTCACAAATTCTCGCTCGTATTCTACAACAGACATACGGTCCTATTTCAATTCAAGAAACTCTTTCTGCTTTTGATCAATGAATCTCTAACTAATATATTTCTTCTAGAATTCGGATTAAAAGAAATCCCAAGTAATTCTTTCTTTCGGAACAATAGAAATCAATGTTTTCCACCACTGATAAGCTGCATCTCTCAACAAAGAAACAGCACATTTCACGCATTCATCAGGGGTACACGACATTTCATCAAATACTCGAATTGAATTCTCGATCCAAAACTCAGCTTTCTCTACATCATCATCACTAGTGTCCCTGAACTCTTCGGCTCCATATTTACATATTTTATCGACCAGAGGCTTATTCAATAGATTTAGATTCATAACCAGAGGAACAACAGAAGTCTGAGGGGGATTAGGTGGGGGCGGAGGATGAGTAGCCTGATTTGTTCAATATATTGAGTGAACTAGTCATTCATCATTTGGAAGAAGGCTTATTTAGCCTCTCCTTCCTGACCGCTAGTAACTGGTCTAGAATCAGACGGCGCTGTCCCTTGTGCGGGAGCAGGCGCATTACTTTCGACATCATCAGCTACGGCTCGTTCGGGATCTATTACTATACAAAAAAAACATATTTTATCTGTCAGGATTCATCACAATATCAGAATTCATATATATGGCATGTATAGCTAGACTCTCACACGCTACATTAGTCCTAGAATCGACTAAACCGTAGCTCTGATACCAACAAAATGTAACACCCTCAACCCGTATCCATCATCAAACTAGGGTTAAGAGCCATTACCGGATATATAGAAACATTTCACAAACATACATTTCACATCAACAAAACATCATCATTCATAATCACTTTGTCCCTTTAGAAGATCTATGATACCTTAAACATGCTTAAGAGAGGGTTCGGGACCAAATCGATCTCATGCGAAAACTTTACAAAATCTAGAATATTTTCTTTCAAAATAGGGCACACACCCAATTGCTAGGCCGTGTGCCTCACACAGCCGTGCCTTGGCCCGTGACTCAGTTCGTGTACAAAACTGACTAAAGTCGTATGGCTTGTCACACGCCTGTGTGTCTGGCCCGTCTACATCACTGACTTGAATCACACAGCCTGTCACATGCCCGTTTGCCTGCCGTGTGCAAGTATAATTTGTATCAAATTTAAACAATGAAGGACACGGTTAGGACACACACTCGTGTGCTCAACCGTATGAGCAATTATTGACCATTTGTAAGGCCAAATTTCCACCCATCATAAGTCATACCTTCTAACACAAAACAAGCATCATTTCATATTCCAAAAGCAGCCAAAACCTAACAAATTATGCACAATTTGACCCTCAACAACATCATTCATTTTTATATACAAATCCATCCAAAACATACCAATTCAATATGCTAACCTTTCATCAAAAATATACTAACTTTGCATCACATAGCATGGACTAAATTTACCGTACTCACTTTCATTAACAAGTCATATCACATGGTTATATATACATGTCTCAAAATATATCTTAACATTTCTAGCCTATACATGCCATACTTCAATATATACATTCTCAAAAGGTACAAAAATATAGGTTGATAATGTGGTGATGATCCTCGATGATTCCCGAGTTTTAAGTAGCTTTGATAATCTATAAAACAATGCAAACACGCACAAAGTAAGCTTTCAACAGCTTAGTAAGCCATATACAAAATAAACTTATCATATAGAACATTCATAAACCATTTCATTCACATAAAATATAGCATAACACAATAGAAAATTCATATTACTCTTATATTTCAATTGATCATTTCCACTTGCTCAAAATCTCATATCTTGTAATGTAGTTCACATATCAAATGATCATTTTGATACATACCTTTCAATGTCAAATTTCATATACATACATACGTACCAGAATTTGACTGCACATTCGTTTACTCATTCATTTCTTGAAGTGACCGTTGAACCATTAATAATCCATAAGGATACTCAGATCTCTCTGAAAACTCGTACAATGCCAACATCCCAGATGTGGTCTTACATGTAATCAAATATAGATTCCACTATCCCAGACAGGGTCTTACACGAAATCATATACGATGCCAATATCCTAGACATGGTCTTATGCGTAAATCTCAAATTGATACCAACGTCCCAGACATGGTCTTACACGATAATACACATTGGAACTCTATGTCATTACATATGTATCCTAATTATTCCTAAGGTTCTCACGGGGCTTTTCAGACATTGACACTTTGTTGAAACTTTCTCAGATTTCACATATACATCTTCCATAGTCATTCATCACAATTTAATTTCATATAAGCATGAATAAATTAACTCAAACACATTTATTTGTATATAGACTTACCTCATACGTATACGAACGGATAGAAACGACTACTCGACCACTTTCAATTTCCCTTGATCTAAGTCCTTTTCTTTAATTCTTGATCTATACACATTCAAATTTAACTCATTCATTCACCAAATCATTCAATTTAATCCATAAACACATATTTATGGTATTTTAAAAATTAGCCCTCACATTTCACATTTTAACATTTTAGTTCCTATTTCACAAACTCACAAAATACACATAATTTCATTTTACCCATGCTGGGCCGAATGTTACTACACTTCATATAAGCGCATATATTTCATTTATTTCACATTTTAGTCCCTTAAAATATCATTTTCTCAATTTAGCCCAAATTACCCAAATTCATCAAAAATCCAATGACAAAATATATTAATCTATCACATATCTTTCATATTTCATCAACTAACATCACAAAGCTCACAATTTCATCAATGGTATAACTCAAAATCATCACCAATTTCATGAATTAAAGCATGGGCTTAAGAGAGCACAAAGCAACGATCACAAAAACGTAGAAATTATAAAAACCAAAACAAAAGCATACCTCAGTTAAGCTAAACCAAGACCGAATGTTTAAGAGCTCAAACCCTTGTTTTCTTTTCTTATTTTCAGTGGAAACTACAAAAATGAACATTATTTCATCTATTTTGTTTTATTTTATTAAGCTTATTAACTTAATTACCTTTTTATCCTTAATGAAATAATATCAAAGCTTTAAAATAGTTGTCCATTACTGTCCACACCATCATTTAATGGCCTAATTTCATTTTAAGGCCTCCACATTAAAGAACATAGCAATTAAAGCACTTTAACACATAGCATGTTACTTTTGCATTTTATGCGATTTAGTCCTTTCTTCAAATTAAGCTCTCAAATGCTAAAATTATTTCACGAAATTTTCACCCATGCAAAACTGTAGGGTATACTAACTTATGCAACATGGTCAAATCACATACGTACTATGTGTGCCCGTGTATAAGACCATTACATGCCGTGTATGTGGAGCATACTGACTTCAATTTAATATCAATACTAGGGGACACACGGCCGTGAAACATGATCGTGTGTCACACACGGCTGAGACACACGCACGTATCTCTGCCCGTGTGGACAAAAAGAGGCCATTTGTTTAGCCATTTTGCCACCCTATTTTTAGATGCATACACAAGCATAAATTGCAACATTTCACAACTCAATTGGCAACCAATACATAACATTTCATACATATATTACTCCCATTCAACATGGAATTCAAATGCCTAATAAATCATATACATTTTCCATTCATATACTAACCACATATCAAGATAACATTTGCATATTTTCATTCCATCTATTACTAGCCAAAACATACCATTTTTGAGTACTTAAACACAACCAAAATACTATACCAAGTTAAGCCAAATCACATGGCTTCAACACATATCATAACATGTTCCAAAATCAATATCTAAAGTAACCTTAACTATCATTCTTATAACTAGCCTATACATGCAATATTTACAAATATCCATAAATTCATAAGTACCGACCAGCAACTGGATAGTGTGATACGTAACTCTAACTTTATTCAAATCAAGCGAGCTATCGAACCTTTATAATACGCTAAAAAGAAACTGAGTAAGCTTTATAACTTAGTAAGCCCGTATAATTTATAAATAATCTTACCATTTGTTACAAAATCAAACCATTAAACAAAATAAATCAAATTCACTTGTCAAGAGCCTAAACACAAGCATTCATCAATGTGTTAGTCTCATAAGTACATATATTCAACCTTTATACCAATTTCATGCTAAATTCATTTCACATATAAAACACATGTAACAATTCATTCACATTCATATAATCAACAATCCATAATATAAACAATAATTCATTCGATAATAGTAACCCATTCATATAAAAAGAATTTATGCCCGTTGAACCCATTAGAACTTCAAAGGATACTCGGGTGATATACATCAGTAATTCATCAATTCGTTATCATTTTCACTCTTTCGAGCTATAATCAGTAAGCTCCTCCTAAGGTGATGGATAGTAAACTCTATTGAGCTAAAATGGTAAGCTTTGACGAGCTAAAAACAGTAAGATCTTACGAGCTTATATATCGATAAGCTCATACAAGCTGTGGTGAGTCTGGAACAAATACAGGAGCTCAACCAAAACGGTAACCCTAGTGACATGTCACTCGTATCCTACGAATTCATACAGTTTAAACGGGGCTCGATAACCATCAATTTATATCAAATAGGCATTCGTATTCCAAGTATATCAATTTCTCAATTATATACATACATTTCAAATAAATACAAGTATTTAAAAGTTTTATTTTAATTATACAAACTTACCTCGAGTTGCTCGAATGAAAACTATTGACTATTCGTCCACTTTTCCTTTTCCCCGATCTAAACCCAATCTCAGTTTATCTTGATCTATGTATTATCAAATCAGCTTATTTAATCAACTATTTATGCAATTTAGTCCAAAACTCACATTAGGCTATTTTACACATTTTCCCCTAAACTTTCACATTTTTACAATTTAGTCATTTTCACATAAAATTACAAATTCATGCAATTTAGTACAATTACATGCTAGCCAAATATACTACATGTTACTAGCAGCTCATATTTTCAATTTATTCACACTTTTACCCACATAATTTTACAATTTCACAAATTAATCCCTTTTTGACATTTTTGTCAAAAATCACTTTACAAAAACAAGTTTATCTATCAACAAATATTCAAAATCCATCATCCACCATAAAATTACTTAAACATTCAACAATGGTAACATGTTATGTAACAGCCCGATTTAGGGGCTAGTCGAAACAATGATTTCGAAATCACTAATTTGAGGTTTGATAAAATTATTTTCATGTTATGTTATGAGTTATAACATGTTTATAAAGATGTATGGAAATTTTGGTGTTTTAATTTTAGTGATTTCATGCTAAATCGCGAAAAAGGACTAAATCACATAAAGTACGAAAGTTCTATTTTATTTGCTAGAGGCACCAAATGGCTATGGGTTTTTAATTGGAGGTCTTTAAAGGGAAATTAGACCATATTGAATGTGATGGTCGGACATATAGACAAGAGGGGACAAGAACTTTTAATTTGGTCAAAGTTGGTGGAATAAATGAATAAAATAAGATGAATAGGTAAAAAGCTATCATCTTTCTATTTTTCTTCCCTTTTCCACCGAAAATATCAGCCATGGTGGGGTGTTTGAGAGCTCAAAATTTTAACAAGCTTTATTCCACACAAGTAAGTGATTTTGATGACTTTTCTTGATAAAAATTGTTACTTTTGGAGTCCCCAAAGCTTAATCTAGCTAATGGGGGGACTAAATTGCAACATGGTTGAAAGTATAGGGACTTACCATGATAGATTTTATGCTGGTTGTTGAGTTTTATGGAATAAAATGAATGGTAGGATGATGATAAATAACTTTTGTGAAAGGTGTTCTGGTGAAAACACCTAATTTGGGCTAAAATGCAAGGGTTATAATTTGTTCATTTAAGCATCAAATAGTTGGAATTTGAGATAGTTGTGGGAGGATTAAATGTTCAGCTAGGCTTGTTTAACAAGAAAATGTGATGAAAATTTATTTATGAACCTAGGGGCAAAATCATAATTTTGCCAAAGTATGGGGGCAAAATGGTCATTTTTGCTTAAAGAGTGTATTATGGTATTTTATGATTTATAAATGAATAAATCAGTATATTTCATTATTTTAGATCAAAGAAATTGAGTTTCGGACCTAGAACGGATAAAAAGAGAGATGTGGGCAAATAATCATTTTAGGCTATTTCGACATCGAGGTAAGTTCATGTGCAATTATGTAAGTACGTATGAGCTAATTAAATATTCCAATATTGTATGGAATGTATATATATATACTCAATGAATGTTGAAATGCCAATTGATGAGATGTCGGGAGAATTGAATTAATATGAAATCCATATGTGATGAACTCTAGTAGGATGTGGTTAATTAATGCACATTAGAAGTGTGTAATAGAACTGTATTGAGATGAATTCGATATATGATAAACACCTGAGTGGGATGAATATAGTTGAATTTGATATTGGATGCATGGTTGCTATTGATTGAGAATCTATGTGGCTCAAGTAGAGTAAAAGTGGTAGAGTTGTGCATGTGTTATGATAATGCTAGATGGTAAGATAAGTACGATAACTTCTTGTTAATTGATTATGGTAGGGTAAGTGCAAAGCCACTGAGGTATTGATTATGTGGACTAACTGTGTGTGAAATAGCTAGGTGAATTAACTATGTGATTACGTTATTAAGGGAAGTGGCTGAGTGGATGTCTTATTGATGGTAATGATGGGCTGTGTGCGATACCATCTACCATATTATTATTGGTGGGTTGTGTGCATTACCACCTGAGTAACTAATAATCGATGGGATGTGTGCAATACCATCTCTTATAAATGATTGGTGTGCTAAGTGCGAAAACACCATAAGTATAATAATGCTAAGTGTGAAGCCACCGAGAGATGAGTAGTTTATTGATAATGTTTGGTGTATTGTTTTATGAAATTACATGACAATCAATGCAAGAATGTATGCTAGTTAAACGTGCAATTGGCTTGTGGCATGGTAAGAATGTGGTAAGAGATAGAATGAGTAAGCTTCAAGAGTGGTTGAGTAACCAACCATGAGTTAATGGGAAAAACCCAGTGTAATACCTGGTAGCTATCCATATTTAATGAATATCAGTATTTATCAGTTGTGCAGATGAACTTACTAAGCATTGTTGCTTACTCCTTTTCTTTTCCCATCTCTTATAGGTTGTTTTGACTAGCATGGGTTGAAGGCCACGGAGATGTTTTCACACTATCGACTAGACACTTGGTATGAGGTATCAAGTCCTTATGAGTCATGGAACGTATAGGGCTAGTACTTAAGTTTGATCAAGTCCTTGTTGATGTAGTCAAATTGTGTTGGCCCAAGAGAGCTTATGTCTTGATTTTGTATAGCCATAGATGATGGCTCAAGTTGTTTATAATTATATGGGAATTAGTCTCCCTAGTGTATGGGATGAAAACCTTAATATTTTATAATCAAATATTTTAATTCAAGAGTAATGTTGATGATATGTGAAATTATGTGATAAGTTATGAGTGTATGCAAGTGTGAATGGCATAAGGCTTGGTAGATAGCCTTCATGTGCCCACACGGGTAAACACACGGGCGTGTGTCTAGGCCGTGTTAACCCTGCACCTTATTATTATTAATTAGAATAGGCCACGGGTAGATCCCACTACCGTGTGCATGAATCGTGTAAGGCGACAGTAAGGACATGGGCGTGCCCAGCGTGTGGATCAAGTCAGTAGCTTCCCACGGTTTGAAGACACGGGCGTGTCCAGGCCGTGAGAAATTAGTCAGTGTCGACCACGGGTGGAAGACACTGGCAGGTTGTGAGGGTACACGGGCGTGCCTTCATTTTATATGGGCGTGTGAAATGTACACGGGCGTGTGTGTCTTCTAACACGGGCGTGTAATCCCGATTTAGAAGGGACAAAATTTTACGGATCGTAAGAGTTTTCGATATAGCCTCGAGAGCCCTCGTAGGTACGAGTGAGGTCTCGTAAGGCAGGAATAAGGTTGTTGTGGTATCTTAAGGGAAATAGCCGCGTTGAGCCTAAGCGGCGATCAGGTTGATTTGTACGGGAACACCTTGTACCCGATTTTGGCAAGGATTATGGGTAAGGGGTGTTTCATGTTAAATCTTTAACCATTTTGAAATCTAAGGTACGGGCTAGCTAGTATACGAAGCAACGATCTAAAAAATGTAAACATCATTAAAAATCGAGTCAAAATGACTTACTAATTTTGCTTTCAAATGACCGAACTTTAGAAAAATTTCTATGGTTTCTTCTCCCTTGAATTTTTGGCTAAAGAAGATGATAATTGATGGAAATTTTGTTTTGTTTTATTTTAATTAGCCTTATTAACAAAATTATTAAATTAGCCATAATGAACATTAAAAATTTCAAATTTACCAAGCCACTATCATCCATTCAACATAAGGACCTTAACTTTAAGGTTCTATAGCTATTAGACACTTTTAACTAATAGAATGCAACTTTTGCATTTTACACGATTTAGTCATTTTTATCAAATTGACCATTTAAACGATAAAATGTGTAACATCTCGAATTTGGGCCTAGTAGAATTGAGCCCAATGGGCCTTGGGCTAGTTTCGGTTAAAATTTTTGGGAACAAGAGAACGGCTTTAATGCAAGTTGGATCCAGTAGGTGAGTGATTTTGGAAGGTTAGGGGGCTTCTATGAAGTCCCGGGTTTAAGTTAGGCCTTAGGAAAAATTTTGGTTTTAGGTGAATAAAACCCTGGGAGTTAGTAGGTAGACTTTAAGAATAAAATGTGGAGAAAATGACACAAGTGGAGTGTGTGGTGTAGTGGCAAAGGGACACCACATAAGAGGCAAGGGGGTGATGTAACACCCCAAACCCGGCCCAAAACACTACGGCCGAATTCGAAATGTTACTGGGAAAGGTGTTGAAAATAGTTTGGTTTTAAAGGTGAAAAATGAGTTTTAAGTTCTAAAATTAAAAAAAAAAAAAAAACCTGTTTGCTTATAAGTAATCCAAGATTTTGAACAAAACTTTCATTTGTTACCTTTACGTTAGGAATATCTTAAAATCATCTTTTAATTAATCAACGGATAGGAAAAACTAACTTAAACCCATAATAATAATCCCAAAACATTTATAGCGGCCTTATTACAATAAAAATATCCCAAAAAGTAATTAAAAGTTTATAAGGTACTTAAAATATAAACTGCTTCTGCATGGCCACCTCGAATCCATTCCCGCCCGGTCCAATGTATCATGTATTACCTGCATTATTTGAAGAACAGGGTGAGTCATTTTGGCTCAGTGTGCAATTAAACCACCTGTTTCCGCAATTAGGCTTAGCCCCAAAACCACATCAAATCGATAAACCACATATTATGATGCATTATGTTAATCCAACCCAACCTAATATCCAATCGCTACACACTACCCGTATATCCAACCACCACACACCAGGGGATTACTAAATCAACCCTCCATCCGCTACACACCTCTTTGGCAGTCATGCTGCTCAAAGTCCACTTAATGGTCTAGCCACTAATCCACGTGATTAAAATCACAAATATCCACAATGAGACTCAAGGTTGTCATCAATCCACGATGTGGCTCGAGGCGAACACCAATCCACGATGTGGCTCGAGGCGAACACCAATCCACGATGTGACTCAAGGTCATCATCAATCCACAATGAGGCTCGAGGCCATCATTAATCCACGTATATATATATATATATATATATACACACTTCCCCTTTTCAATATATATATCGAACCCCATGTACATGCAGCACATTATGATGAAATGGCATGAAATATAAGAATATGTCCAGACATACATATTTTACATGCTTACATAGATCCATATATATCCATCCACATTTTGATACAGGAATTGTACTAACCTGTTTACCAGATTACCCATTATGGATAACAATACCACCACAGCCACTAATTCGACTACCACACATATCACATGCATTTAATTAATTTAAACAAGGAAAGTAAATAAACAGTGTGCTAATTACACACCTGATAACCCATAATACCACGCCCTCTACATCGACGCTATCACTAACCGACACTACCGCTATTTGCCTATGATCCTATTCTAAAGCTGGCCCACACCCTAGTGGCCAATCACGAACCGCTGAAACTAAACGCTTCTTGAACTTAGGGGTAGGGACTACGTGTCCAACCCCTTTCTCTCCTTGGTTGGTACTCACATCCATCAAATAGTACTTAATCAAAAGACCCGATTAAACATTAAATCAGATCTAAACGAGACTTAATAATCATGTTAATCGAATAACCCTACCAAAGTCGACCCAAATCCTTAAGGTTCCCACTTGATCTTGAAAGCTGCCGAGATCCCTACATAAATCAATATCAGATTTGGCCTAACACTAAAAGGCAAGAGAAATGGCCTTTGGCCGAACGTTACCTTCTTACCTTGATTGAACGAATTCTGAAAGATCACTAACTCCCTTAACGTTGGCTTATATAGAAACCCAAAATCCCCCTTCATAGATTCGACCACACCAAAGAAATGGAGTTAGACTCTTGGTTTCGATGACTTAAAGAGAAAAAGAAGGAGATTCAAATAGAAGAGAACCCCTTACCACAATTACTAGCAACCGATTGGGAGATTGATAGAAGATGAACGACGACGCCCCCTCTATAGGCTCTGACAGATTCGGTCAAGAGATATAACTTGAGAAATAAACACAAAATAAAAGAAGAAAAGAAAGAGATAATAGTGAAAGGAGAATTCAGCCAAGGTTCCAATATAAAGAAAGATTATTCGGCCCCTTTTTTTTTTTTAGAAGAGAAGTAATAGGTGAAAAAGAAGAAAAGGGTTGAGGTTTATGGTGTTTCGGTAATGGTGAAAATGAAGAGAAAGGTTCGGCTTTAGAAATAGAAGTGGGGTAAAGGTTTAAGGCCACCCAAAATGAAAAGAATAAGAGGAGAAGAGAGAGAGATAGATTCAGCTTAGAGAAGAAAATAGAGAGAAAAGAAGATGAATCAAGAATGCACCAAATGGTCACCATCCCCTTCCAGCTTTTTGTCAAAATGAAAAGAAAGCAAAAGAAAGAGTTTTTGACTAACACTTTCGGCAAGGAGAACTAAAGGAGAAAATGTAAAAAGATGGACACTCACACTTACTAGCTCAAATTCAACACCTACTCCCCCCTTACATGACCGAAAATTCCACCCTCTAGCATCCCACATTCGGCCAACTCCTCAACCTCACTCCACATCCCTTGTTTTTCTCCTAACTTTCCTCCACTCCACTCATTCAAACACATTTGAATGATTCAAACTCCCATCCCTCTTCATAGCCACACATTCAAAATGCTTGACCCATTCAAACTCACCCTTCCAAGTGCCATAGCCGAATTCACTACCTCCTCCTTCTTGACGCAAAAAGCACCCAAAATACTGTCCATGCTACTCAAACCTCCTCCCCCTTGGAACTCCTTGCGACGCAAACTCCCCTGCACCCTAGGTAGTGTCCCCTTGCTACTCCACCACCTCACTTCTTGTGTCAATGGACCCCACATTAAATCCTTTAAGGCCTAGCTCCCCTAGCTCTCCCCTAAAGGCTTCAAACTAGAAATTTTCACTAAGGCTTCTATCTAACCCCAAGGTTCCCCGAAGCCCCCAAACACACTCAAACAACATACAGAGCATACTATCACATAGATATGAATTAAAAATGCATGACCCCTAAATCCCGGATGTTACAGTTCTACCCCCTTAAAGAAATTTTAGCCTCGAAATTACCTGGTCAAAACAAGTTAGGGTATTGCTGTCGTATCGTCTCCTCCGGCTCTCACGGCACTTCTTCTGAGCCATGGTTCTGCCACAACACTTTAACTAGAGGAACTGATTTCCTCGCAGTACCTTCACATCTCACTCCAAAATCTGAATTGGCTCCTCTTCATAGGACAAATCTGGCTCAACTCAACTTCCTCCACTGGCACCACGTGAGACGAATCTGATCGGTATCGTCGTAACATCGAAATGTGGAATACATCATGCATCTACTTCAGCTCTGAAGGTAACTCTAACTGATACGCCACTAGTCCAACTCGCCTCAAAACCCGATAAGGCCCTATAAACCTGGGACTCAGCTTACCCTTACGTCTAAATCTCATCACCTTCTTTCAAGGCAAAACTTTCAGGAAAACCCGATCACCTACGGCAAACTATATCTCTTTCCGTTTAAGATTCGCATACGACTTCTATCTGTCAGATGCCTCCTTCAATCGAGCTTGAATTACCTTAACCTTTTCCTCTGATTTCGCCACTATCTTTAGACCCAACACATGACATTCACCTAACTCTATCCAATAGGTAGGAGTTCGACACTTTCGCCCATACAATGCTTCGTACGACGCGATCTGAATACTAGCTTGATAACTATTGTTATACGCAAACTCTGCTAAGGGCAAGAATTCCTCCCAACTACCTCTGAAGTCGATAACACATCCTCTCAACATATCTTCCAACACCTGAATCACCCTTTCAGACTGACCATCTGTCTGCAGATGAAATGCCATGCTAAAATCTAACCTGGTGCCCAATGTCTGATGCAACGCCCTCTAAAACCGCGATGTAAATTTAGGATCCCTATCTGAAATAATTGATATTGGCACACTATACAGTCTCACAATTTTCGCTACATACAACCTCGCCAACCTCTGTAGAGAGTAATCCATACGAATAGGTATGAAATGAGCGAATTTTGTCAACTGATCCACAATTACCCATACCGAGTCCTTCTTAGTGGGCGTAAGAGGAAGCCCACTAACGAAGTCCATCGTGATTCCTCCCACTTTCACTGCGAAATTTTCACCGGTTGCAGTAGTTTGAAGGCACTTGATGTTCATCTTTGACTTGCTGACACGTCAAGCACTTCCTTACAAATTTCGTAACTTCCCATTTCAATCCAGGCCAACAAAATTGATCCCGTAAATTCCTATATAACTTACTCCCTCCAGGGTGCATAGCATAAGGGCTACTATGCGATTCCCGAAGAATCTTCTACCTCAGCTCCACATCTTTTGGCATACAAACCTTACCACGAAAACACAAAACTCCTTCGCTGTTTACACTAAAATCCTCTAATCCCCAATCCTGCACTTGCAGAAGTCGAGCACCTAGAACCTCATCCACCAACTGTTTCTCTTTTACTTGGCTTAACCATGTTGGCTTCACCCGCAGCTCAGCTAATAAACCCCCGTCATCATAAAGACTAAGATGAGTGAACATCGCTCTGAAATCTGATACTACTTTCTGACTTAGCGCATCTGCCACCACATTCGCTTTCCCTGGGTGATACTCAATTGAGCAGTCATAATCTTTCAATAGCTCCACCCACCTCCGCTGTCTCAAATTCAGCTCCTTCTGAGTTAGCAGATACTTTAAACTCTTATGGTCCGTGTAGATCATCGACTTCTCCCCATATAGATATGCCTCCACACCTTCAAAGCGAAAACCACTGCAGCCAATTCCAGGTCATGCGACAGATAGTTAACTTCATGGGGTCTTAACTATCGAGACGCATAGGCAACAACCTTCCCTTCCTGCATTAGTACACAACCTAACCCCGTATGAGAAGCATCAAAATATACCACAAAATCTTTTCCTTCTTCCGGTTGAATTAGAACTGGAGCCTTAGTTAACACCCTTTTTAGTTTCTCGAAACTATACTGCTGCTTGTTTGTCCACACAAAAGGTACCTTCTTCCTCAACAACTTAGTTAAGGGCACCGCGATAAAAGAGAAACCCTCGACAAACCTTCTGCAATATCTTGTCAATCCCAAGAAACTTCGAATCTCCACCACTGACTTAGCTGGTTTCTAATCTAATACTGCCTCAATCTTCTAAGGATCTACTCTTATCCCTTCTGCAGATACCACATGACCCAGAAAAGCAACTTCTCTTAACCAAAATTCGCACTTGCTAAATTTGGCATACAACTTCTTTTCCCTTAAAATTTACAGCACAACCCGAAGATGTGCATCATGCTCCTCTTCTGACTTGGAATATACCAGGATGTCGTCTATGAACACCACGATGAACTGGTCTAAATAGGGTTGAAAAACTCGATTCATCATATCCATGAATGTAGCTGGCGCATTGGTCAACCCGAACGACATTACGAGGAATTCATAGTGCCCGTATCAAGTCCAAAACATTGTCTTATGGATATCTGCTTCCTTCACTTTAAGCTAGTGATATCCTGACCTTAAATCTATCTTCGAAAAGACCGCAGCCCCTTTAAGCTGATCAAACAAGTTGTCTATCCTCGGCAGCGGGTACTTGTTCTTGATCGTCAGCTTATTCAACTGGCGATAATCTATGCACATACGCATAGATCCATCCTTCTTTTTTACAAACAAGGTCGGTGCTCCCTATGGAGACACACTGGGTCAAACAACTCCTGGATCTGGGTCTTAAGCTCAACTAACTCCTTTAGAGCCATCTTGTAAAGAGCGATGGACACCGGCGCTGTACCTGGCAGAAGGTCGATTCCAAACTCCACCTCACGATCCGGAGGCAATCCTGGAAGTTCTTCCAAAAAAAATCCACAAACTCCTTTACTGTTCTCATCTCCCCCACAGTGGCTTCCTTAACATCTAAGGCACTAACAAACATTAGGAAGGCCATGCACCCCTTCCTCACCATCTTTCCGGCTTTAAGTGCAGACACTACATTAGACAAGTAGTCTCTCCTCTCACCTATCACCAAAACGTCATTGCCCTCGAGAGTCTTCAATGTCATGCGCTTAGTAGCACAGTATAAATCTGCACGATACCTTACCAACCAGCCCATGCCTAGGATCAAGTCAAATTCTCTGAATGGCAACTCCATCAAATTAGCCAAAAACACTGACCCCTGAACCTCCAAAGGCACATCTCTAAAGAGTTTATCTACCACTACTAATTGCCCTAAAGGACTAAGTACTGTCATCTTCCTAGAGGCAATTTCAGGTTTCACATTCAAAGTTCTAGACATCATGTTAGCAATGTAGGAGTGAGTCGATCCAACATCAATTAAGGCAGTAAAGGGTAACCCAGAAATGAGGAACGTACCCGTAATAATGTCTGGTGCATCCCCCTCTTCACGATGTCTGGCTACGTAAACCAACCTAGGCTGCCTTGCATTTGAGTTCCTAGCACCTCTGCCCGGTGCTCCATGACCTCGGCCAGAACCATTCCCTCCTCAGTTCAGACCACGACCCCTTGGCATCTATTAACCACCACTTCCTGGCTGTACATACCCCTGACCTACCGTCCGAGTCCTAGCCATGTCCTGAGGACAATTCTTAATCAGATGATCCTTTGACCCACACTTGTAGCACTCTTTGTTCCTTCCCCAGCACTCTCCCACATGAGACATTCCACACTAAGCACACAGACGAAACTGATTCCCAGCAACTGGCATAGAACCGCGAGTAGGACCCTCAACCCTAGGCTTTTTCTAAAAACCCCCGATGATGCTGATAATCCAAAACTCCTCTTATTCCTGCCTCTGTCCTTATCTCTGTTCTGTCTCTCAGTTCCCTTAACCTCCTCGGCTATTTGAGCTTTTTATACTAGAGTAGCAAAGTCCCTCTCCCTCTGAGGAGCTATCAACACCCGCAGCTCATCTCGTAACCCATCCTCAAATCTCACGCAGCCAGAGTGAGTCGATTGCAACCATCCTCTCAGGCGAACGACTCATTGTAAGAATTCTACCTCATATTCAGCTACTGACTTACCCCCTTGCACTAGGTTCAAGAACGCCTTCCTCTGTACGTCCACATAACTAGCCCCGTTGTATTTCACTTTGAACTTAATCTTAAAGAAACTCCAATCCACTCAGTCTGTCGGAGTACCCTCTCTGACGGTAAGCCACCACTGGTAGGCCTCATCCTAGAGTAGAGAAACTACGCCCTTCAGCTTCTCTTCAGCGGTGCAGTCCAATTCATCCATGATCCTTTCGAATGCCTCTAGCCAATACTCAGCCACGTTTGGAGCTACCCTGAATATACCTCAAAATACTTCAGCTCTATTAGCTCGGAGTCACTCAGGAATGGACTTTCGAGTTGCTGTCCCTGCGTTTGCCCCAGCCACTCGCTCTAACATCTGCAGCATCGCCTGAGATACTATATCCTCACTGCCTCTGAAACTCTGCCTCTACAGCTAGCGGTATGGGTACCTCGTTACCCGACCCATGACCAGACCCTGCTGGTTCCGATACTATAATCTTACCTCTACCACGACCTCAGGTATTACGACCACGTCCCCTAGAACTCATGTCTATCGTCGCATTTCAATCTGATTTAAGAAATTTTATGCATTAGATTTCTTTCCATTTGTTGATTAAAGGGGAATTTTATGATACAACATTTCAAGTCATTCTTTTCGTAGAGCACATACAATCCTAAAGGTTCCCGTCTCTAGGAAGAATTTTTTTTTCTAAATTCTAACATCCACAATAATGCATCAAATATCCACTTCCATTCAATTCATTAAACAAATGGAAAACTTACCGTAAACACTCAATGAAAGATTCGAGTGCCATGCCTTCACAGGTCCCTTTTCATGAAAAATTTCTCTTTAACCATGTTTAAATACCCATTTTGAAAACGTTGGGGGCCTCAAAACCCATACGTCGAGTTTAAAACCTGGGCTCTAATACTAAATTGTAACACCCCAAATCCGGCCCAAAACACTATGGCCGAATTCAAAATATTACTGGGAAAGGTGTTGAAAATAGTTTGGTTTCGAAGGTGAAAAATGAGTTTTAAGTTCTAAAAAAAAAAACCTCGTTTGCTTATAAGTGATCCAAGATTTTGAACAAAACTTTCATTTGTTACCTTTACATTAGGAATATCTTAAAATCATCTTTTAATTAATCAACGGATAGGAAAAACTAACTTAAACTGATAATAATAATCCCAAAACATTTATAGCGGCCTTATTACAATAAAAATATCCTAAAAAGTAATTAAAAGTTTATAAGGTACTTAAAATATAAACTGCTTCTGCATGGCCACCTCGAATCCATTCCAGCCTGGTCCAATGTATCATGTATTACCTGCATTATTTGAAGAACAAGGTGAGTCATTTTGGCTCAGTGTACAATTAAACCACCTGTTTCCACAATTGGGCTTAGCCCTAAAACCACATCAAATCGATAAACTACATATTATGATGCATTATTTTAATCCAACCCAGCCTAATATCCAACCGCTACACACCACCTGTATATCCAACCACCACACACCAGGGGATTACTAAATCGACCCTCCATCTGCTACACACCTCTTTGGTAGTCATGCTGCTCAAAGTCCACTTAGTGGTCTAGCCACTAATCCACGTGATTAAAATAAAAAATATCCACAATGAGACTCAAGGTCGTCATCAATCCACGATGTGGCTCGAGGCAAACACCAATCCACGATGTGACTCAAGGTCATCATCAATCCACAATGAGGCTCGAGGCCATCATTAATCCACGTATATAAATATATATACGCACTTCCCCTTTTCAATATATATACCAAACCCCATGTACATGCAGCACATTATGATGAAATGGCATGAAACATATGAATATGTCCAGACATACATATTTTACATGCTTACATAGATCCACATATATCTATCCACATTTTGATACAAGAATTGTACTAACCTGTTTACCAGATTACCCATTATGGATAACAATACCACCACAGCCACTAATTCGGCTACCACACATATCACATGCATTTAATTAATTTAAACAAGGAAAGTAAAGAAACAGTGTGCTAATTACACACCTGATAACCCATAATACCATGCCCTCTACATTGATGCTACACTAACTGACACTATCGCTATTTGCCTATGATCCTGTTCTAAAGCTGGCCCACACCCCGGTGGCCAATCACGAACCACTGAACCTGAATACTTCTTGAACTTAGGGGTAGGGACTACGTGTCCAACCCCTTTCTCTCCTTGGCTGGTACTTATATCCATCAAATAGTACTTAATCAGAAGACCTGATTAAACGTTAAATCAGATCTAAGCGATACTAAATAATCATGTTAATCGAATAACCTTACCAAAGTCGACCCAAATCTCAAAGGTTCTCACTTGATCTTGAAAGCTGTCGAGATCCCTACATAAATCAATATCAGATTTGGCCTAACACTAAAAGATAAGAGAAATGGCCTTTGGCCAAACGTTACCTTCTTACCTTGATTGAACGAATTCCGAAAGATCACTAACTCCCTTAATGGCTTATAAGAAACCCAAAATCCCCCCTTCATAGATTCGGCCACACCAAAGAAATGGAGTTAGACTCTTGGTTTCGATGACTTAAAGAGAAAAAGAAGGAGATTCAAATAGAAGAGAACCCCTTACCACAATTACTAGCAACCGATTGGGAGATTGATAGAAGATGAACGACGACGCCACCTCTACAAGCTCTGATAGATTCGGCCAAGAGATATTGTAACACCCCTTACCCGAAACCCTTGCCGGAATCGAGTACATGGCATTACTTGACTTGACTATTAACTCGGGGTGTAAGATTTTAAAGCTATCCAACTGCATCATGCTGACCAAATCGACCATAAATCGAGTTACAAAACTCGAAATTTAGATCCGTAAATTTTTCTTGAAACTAGACTCATATAAATTTTCACCATAATTTTTCCAGAATTTTTCATGTGGCCAATTAGTACAGTTTATTCATCAAAGTTACCCTTATTACACTGCTTGACAATTATGACCTGTCTCTACAAAAATACAGTTATCTCATTGCACAAATTTTCTATAATGTTATTGTTTATACCAATGAAAAATAGACTCATTAAGGGTTCTACACATATAAACCATACTTTTAATGATTTTTTACAATTTTGACAATTTTTACAAAACAGAACAGTGACTCATGAATTCATTCAGAGCAGGTCTCACTAAAACTTAATTATCTCATAATATATAAATCTTTTTCCTACTCTATTTATTTTATGTAAAATAGACACAATAAGGTTTAATTTCATATCCCATTCACCTTCTAATTCAATATACCCTATTTTTGGTGATTTTATAACTCACATCACTGCTGCTACTACAAGCTGTTTTGTTGCATTTTATGAAAGACTAGCTTCTAACCGAACCTACCTACATCCCTAATTCAAGGATTCATTTCAGATACAAACATTTCCTTAACAAAAACGATTAAACTTTGATTAAGAATGCATAAACATTGCCATCATAAACCAACATACATATCAAGACACAACAAGATACTTAACTAAAAATTTAGCCATATTCGCATGGCTATTATATACATGAACCTTAAGATTTCATCAAACAAAGACCAAGTCTTTCCTATACATGCCTTCGCTTAAAAATCAAAATGAAAGAGTACCCAAAATGTAGATTGATAGTGTGAGTGACTTTCCTAACGATCCCAAGAGCTTGTAGCTTGCACCTAAACTATAAAACAGAGGAAACATTTCACATGATAAGCTTGCTAGCTTAGTAAGTCCTAATTTCATAAAAATAACATTTGAATTTTAACAATTAAATTACTATAATTCAACTTGTGGACTTGTGCTCATACTTATTTTCAAACTTTAATTTTCATAACCATATTAACAAGTATGAATTGTAGAAACGATATCTCTCTACCCACATACTTATGATCAAAATACTTGTTTATAAACCAACCTTTCAAACCCAAAATGTCATCGATAATCATAGGTACATGCATTTATATACTTAAATGTCAATTACTATAACATGGCATCAACTACACAACCACTCATGTGGCCAAATATGCCTAGTCATGTATCCTCATATTAGAAGACCAAGATACAACAATCATATCATTCATTAGTAAAGCCGAGAACACATATTATAACCATATATATATATGTATATATTCCACACTCGTAACACATGCCATTTGTAATAAATTACCGATTTTCCTTGTCTCATATAAGTAAGAAATTCATTCCTACTTCACATGCTCACCGAGCCGTTAACTCGATAAGTTTGCTTTAATTCGCCTTTGAACATAATTTCGGTTTCTATTTTGTAAAATACATCACAGGCATCAAGCACGCTAGGCGAAAAGCTCGATAAGTAACACCGGCACAAGGCACGCTAGGCGAAAAGCCCGATAAGTAACACTGCACAAGGCACGCTAGGCGTAAAAGCCCGATTAGTAACACTAAGACAAGGCTCGCTAGGCACAAGTAACACGGCACAAGGCGCTAGGCGTAAAAGCCCGATAGTAGTAAGGCGAAAAGCCCGATAAGTAAGGCACAAGGCTGCTAGGCATAAAAGCCCGATAAGTAACACCGCACAAGGCACGCTAGGCGTAAAAGCCCGATTTAAATCCCCTAAGACAAGGCACGCTAGGCGAAAAGCCCGAGTCGTGTCAATATAGTTAAACATTCTCAACAATTCCAATTACTTACTCAACATAATTCATCAACCAAATATGTCAATATACATTCGCCATAAGGTAAAAGGGATACTAAAATTTATCAACTTTTATTTCATATTCCTTTCAATATCTAATCAAACATACATGATCACTTCACATATAACAAAACAATTTCAAATTCACTACCATAATTCACATTCGCAATTTCGCATTTCTATCCTAAAATGTAAAATTTCAACTTTTAATAGATTCAAATTAATCCCTTGACATGTATTAACTTAAGGACTTACCTCGGTTGTCGATAGTCCGTATGAATCGGCTATTCGAGAACCTTCGTCTTCCCCGGCCTAATTTCGTTTTCTTTGCTCTTGATCTAAAACACATTAAAATTTAGCTCATTTAATTGCATTTCATCTCAATTTAGTCCCAAAACACACAAATGGGCAATTTACAATTTTGCCTCTAATGTTTTCCATTTTACAATTTGGTCCAATTTACACAAAACTCAAAATATGCAAAATTTCCTAACACTATAGTTAGGTTAACCTTCCCATAGCCATGGGTGTCCATGCATTTCATCTATTTGGCATTTTAATCCTTCACAATTTTATTCTTTTCAATTTAGCCCTATATACTCTAAATCACCAAAAACTCCAATACAAAACTTGTAAATCTCTAACATACATTTAATCTAAGACCATAAATCATCAAAACTATTCAAGCATGTTAATGGTCAAATTCTATATACATAGTATTTTCAAAAATTTAGACATGGGTCGGGTAATACACGAAGCAATGATCTCAAAAATGTAAAAATTATCAAAAACTGAAAACCGACCATACCTTAATCAAGCTTCTTATCTAGCTGAAAATCAAGCTTCAACCATGGAGTTTCTAGCTCCTACATTCGCCAAGGAAGAAGAACAAGGTATGTTCTCTTTCTTCCCACTTATTTTCATTATTTAATGTTATATTAACACATATAATTTACCTTATTTACTAATATATTAACATAACATATAATAGGCTAAAATAAAATATAATTTGAAATTAGAAAGGCCCATTGTCGTTTCCCTAGTTGTACATGGGCTAATTGCCCTTTTAGTACACCCACTTAAAAAGCCACAATCAAATTAGTACCTTACTCTCTAGCATACAACTTTTACGCTTTTCTCGATTAAATCCTTTTTATCAAATTAAGAACTTAAACGATAAAATTTTTCACTTAAACTTTCACACATTTTCATTCACATATAATAGACATGAAATAAATTATTAGAACATTTCTCGGGCTCGGATTCGTGGTCCCAAAACCACCGTTCCGATTTGGGTCAAATTTGGTCTGTTACAGATATAACTTGAGAAATAAACACAAAATAGAAGAAGAAAAGAAAGAGATAATAGTGAATGTAGAATTCGGCCAAGGTTTCAATACAAAGAAAGATTATTCGCCCTTTTTTTAGAAGAGAAGTAATAGGTGAAAAAGAAGAAGAAAGGGTTGAGGTTTATGGTGTTTTGGTAATGGTGAAAATGAAGAGAAAGGTTCGGCTTTAGAAATAAAAGTGGGTAAAGGTTTAAGGCCACCCAAAATGAAAAGAATAAGAGGAGAAGAGAGAGAGATAGATTCGGCTTAGAGAAGAAAATAGAGAGAAAAGAAGATGAATCAAGAATGCACCAAATGGTCACTCTCCCCTTCCGGCTTTTTGTCAAAATGAAAAGAAAGCAAAAGAAAGAGTTTTTGACTAACACTTTCTGCAAGGAGAACTAAAGGAGAAAACACAAAAAGATGGACGCTCACACTTACTAGCTCAAATTCGGCACCTACTCCCCCTTACATGACTGAAAATTCCACCCTCTAGCATCCCACATTCGGCCAACTCCTCAACCTCACTCCATATCCCTTGTTTTTCTCCTACTTTTCCTCCACTCCACTCATTCAAACACATTTGAATGATTCAAACTCCTATCCCTCTTCATAGCCACACATTCAAAATGCTTGACCCATTCAAACTCCCCCCTTCCAAGTGCCATAGCCGAACCCCCTACCTCCTCCCTTCTTGACGCAAAAAGCACCCAAAATGCTGTCCATGATACTCGAACCTCCTCCCCCTTGGAACTCCTTGCGATGCAAACTCCCCTGCACCCTAGGTAGGATCCCCTTGCCACTCCACCACCTCACTTCTTGTGTCAATGAACCCCACATTAAATCCCTTAAGGTCTAGCTCCCCTAGCTCTCCCCTAAAGGCTTCAAACCAGAAATTTTCACTAAGGATTTTATCTAACCCCAAGGTTCCCCGAAGCCCCCAAACACACTCAAACAACATGCAGAGCATACTATCACATAGATATGAATTAAAAATTCGTAACCACTAAATCCCGGATGTTACAGGTGATGCCAAAAGAAAGGAAGGAGATCCAAGGTTCAAGGCGTGGCACTTGCATTTCTTTTTGGTATTATTTTCAAAATGGATTTAGACCTTCGCCATAGATTTATATTTAGTTGCACATGGTCTTAGTCACAAGAGGAGCTTGTGGCCAAGTGGTTAGCGGCATGGATTACACTACAAGAGAGCCTAGGTTCGAATCTCATGAAACAAGGGAGTATTTATTTTGCGGATTGGACGGCAAGTGTTTGAGTTAGATTTAAACTCTACTGATGAAGGGATCCCACATCGGAAAGATACAAAGAAGAAAGGTGAGAAGCTAGCTATATATAGAGCTGTCTAGGAGGAGAATAAGCATACCTGGTTGGCATTAGGCAGAGGAGTGCTCAGAGCGAGGTTTAGCAGCTTCAGATTCCTATCAGGTGTGTATTCTCTCTACTCTAGCTGTAAAGCGGCATATGCTGAAATATCGGTGACATGGCGATGGTAACCACACGAGCATGCGAGCGCACGTCTGGGGCTTCAACGTAATAGTTGAGGCCATCAGTAGTGTTCTTGTGGGTGCGGGCTGTTGGGCCACGATGGCCCGAAAGGGGCCAAGTGGGCCCAATGGGCCTGGGGGCCCATATGAGTAAATTGTATGATTGAGTAGTAGATAGTGAACTAGACTATGTGAATCTCATATATGTGGCTAGGTTTGGGCTAATGGGCCACATAAGTGTGTGGGCCCACTTGGGTCGAGAATGAGCCTTAGGCCCATTCGCATCATTATCTCTGTTTAGAATGCTTGAGTCGTTCGAGGCGACAGTGGACCTTCTGTTGGGTCAAATATATCCATGGTTTGTAAAATTACCGAATTACCCCTAGTTTGCAAAATTATCGAATTACCCTGATTTGTGAAATTATCGAAATACCCCTAGTTTGTAAAATTATCAAAATTCCCTTAGTTTGTGAAATTACCAAAATACCCCTAGTTTGTAAATTTATTGAAATACCCCTGGTTTGCAAAATTAACAAAATACCCCTGGTTTGTGAAATTACTGAAATACACCTAGTTTGTAAAATTACCAAAATACCCCTGGTTTGTGAAATTACCAAAATACCACTGGTTTGTAAAATTATCGAAATACCCCTAGTTTGCAAAATTATCGAAATACCCCTGGTTTGCAAAATTATCAAAATACCCCTAATTGTAAAATTACTAAAATACCCTCAGTGGGTAAAATTACCGTTATACCCTTAGGGGTTGATTAGCGTGATTGTGTAAAATTTCACACTCTATTATTAATGTGTGTTATTAACTGTTTGGGCTGAAAAGCTGAAGTGACTGGTTAGAAAGTCGTTATACCTTGAGAATACTAGGTAAGTGATTAGAACATTTTATTAATGGGGATGAAAATGTATGCTATAATCTGTCACTTTTTTGAGAGCATGTTGTATTCATTTGATATGTATGTTTCGCATGGGTTTGGTATGTGATGCGAAAGGGGAAGTGTTAGAGACTGTCATAGTGGTTTGATACCACAAGTGGGTTGGCCCCACATATATCTAATTCTGTGACCATGTCTCGGTGGCTTGGTGCCACGGTGGTTTAATACCACGCATATATATATCTATGATTTAGTGACTCATCCCAGTGGTTTGGTACCACGGTGGGTTGGCCCCACATATGTTAATGTGACTCTGTCATGGTGATCTAGTATCATGGTGGTCTGGAACCACGAGTGGCTTGGTGCCACATATATCGGTGACTCTGTCACATTATATTGACTTTGAGCAGTGTGTCTATCAGCATGACTGCCAAAGAGGTGTGTAGAGGATAGAGGGTTGATTGTAGAAATCCCCACAGGTGTGTTGAGGATGGACATATGGAGTAGAGTGTAGATGATGGAATACTAGATTGGGTTGGGTTGCATTGCATTCACTATTTATGTCATGTTGTTAGGGCTACGGCCCAGTTCGACTCGTATGGGCTTCAGCCAATTTCATTACTATGAGAGCTAAGGCTCAATGTGTACGTGGGCTTAGGCCCGCTTATCGTCAGATAGGAGATTACACACTGAGTTCTCGTAACTCACCCCTCTGCTTAATTTTGTAGGTAATTCCTAGCTTTACAGATTTGGAGCCGAGGTGAACTCTGTGGTGGCCATGCATTGTAGCTTAATGAATTTTGTTTTGCGTAGATTTTATTTAAATTTGGGTTTTTGTTTTGTAATAAGGCCTTTGGTATTTTGTTTTGGTTTTAACTTTTAATTGACATCGCTATTAATTTTGAATGCTCAATTTGGGATTTTCTAAAACATTAATAACGGTTTTTCCGTAATATTAATACACTTGCCATTTAACTCTAATGGATAAAACTCGGATTTTCTTAACGTTGATAACTCTTTTCAAAATATCGCATGTCTATAATAATTTAAATGTCGTTTTCCTGAAACTCATTGAATTGGATTAATTATAAACAAGATCATCGAAAATAGCAACGAAAATGTTTTTGCAAAGAGAACTATAAAACAAATTGGATTCTTCACAAAACTTGATATTTTTAACGAACGCATAGATTCTTTAACAACCTTTCCATGTGACATGCTAGATTCGGTCGTAACGTCTAGGCCGGGTTTGGGGTGTTACAAAATTAGCTCACAAAATTTTCATACATACATGCTGTCATGCTGTAAACACTTAAAATAATATTAAAATAATAAAATAAATATTTTGGCCTGAGATTTGTGATCCCAAAACCACTATTTTGATTTGATCTAAAAATAGGCTGTTACATGATCGTATTTTCTAACCAGAACTCGACTCTCTTTGAATTATCTTCAGACACAGCTCTAAATTCTTCAACCCCATATTTCTAGATTTTATCAACTAGAGGCTTTCTCAATCGTACTAGTTTAAAGCTTTGAGGAACTACGGGGATCGATTGGGGTATAACTGGGGTTAGAGGTCATTGAGCCATTGGGTTCGTTCGTACAAACTCAGTAAACCACTCATTCATCATTTAAAAGAAAGCTTCCTTAGCCTCTCCTACCTGGCCCCCAGATACAGGCCTACTACCACTCGACCTTGCTCTATGAAAGGATGACATTATCTATATGAAACCATAATTCAAGTCAAGTCACAGGTTATATAAAGGCATGTATTTTTAGACACGTACACGCTATGTTCAGTCTGAGAATCACTAAATCGTAGCTCTGATACCACTAAATGTAACACCATTAATCCATATCTATCGTCGTAATAAGGCTATGAAGCATTACTGTAAAAAAAACATAACCCAAAAATATTCATTTTCAAACATTACAACATATACAACATGATCCATTCATACACATGCATATCATCCCTTTATCGAGCCCTCAAGGCCTTAAAAACACATTAGAAACAATTTAAGACCAAATCGAGAACATTTGAAACAGTGAGGAAAAAGTTAAAAAATTTGAAACTGTAGTGGCCACACGACCGTGTGGCCAAGAAATGTGACTCACACGGATAAAACACATGCTTGTGTCTAAGGGCATGTAACAATCGAAATAGGGACACACGGCCATGTCCATGCCCGTGTAACTGATGCGATCCCGGCTGTATCATGTTTCGGTACAACTCGACGACATCAGAATTGGCCTAAGCTCGAGGTTCCCAAGTGAAAAAATGAAGCTTAATCTTAGCTCAATAAGCTCAATTCTAGTTTCTTCAAGCTCGTCTAGTTCATCCCGAGCTCATTTAGCTTAACTTCAACCAATTTTTAATTTGTTGGAATAAGTATTTAATTTGCTGGAATAAACTTAAATAATATTTAGTTTTAGTATTAAATGTGTTTAGTTAATTTAGTTTAATTAATTAATTTGTTGGAATAAATTACTCATCTTAGTTAATTGAGTTTATCTTAGTTAATTAAGTTTAATGTGTTTAATGTGTTTAATGTGTTTAATGTGTTTAATGTGTTTTAATGTGTCTGTTAGTGAACGCTTGTAGGTGACTATTTAGTTTGAATCGGTTACAAATAAGGGGCAGTTATAAAGTGTTAAATGTGACTATTTAGTTGGAATCGGTTATATATAAGGGGATGTTACAACTGTAACACCCCAAAGTCAGCTTAGACGTTATGGCCGAATTTGGCGTGTCACATTGAAGTGTTTTTCGAAAATCATGTTTTCATTGCAAACCCTTATTAATTAAAAGCTTGAGTAAAATCCCAGTTACGTTAGTTTATTTATTGGTTTTTTTTAAAACGTGGTACATAGAATACAATGGGATGTTACAACTGTAACACCCCAAACCCGGCTTAGATGTTATGGCCGAATCTGGCGTGTCACATTAAAGTATTTTTTAAAAACCATGTTTTCATTGCAAACCCTTCTTAATTAAAAGCTTGAGTAAAATCCTAATTACGTTAGTTTATTTATTGGTTTTTTTTTTTAAAACGTGGTACATAGAAAAATTATTACGTTTATTCCCAAAATTTCTTTCTAGTTGCGAAAGCTAAGTTTAAAAGTAACCGATTTACAAAAACGTGATGTTTAAAAATTGAGTTGCGAAAATGTAGTGTTTTGAAAATAGTTATCGTTTTAGGAAAACCGCGTTCTACTTCTAGCAGATTTAAATCATAATAAACTAAAAATCCCAATTTAAAAACTAGAAATTAAAAGAGGCATTATTACAACCCAATAAGAGAGTGGTTTAAGTAAGGTAAAATAAAATACTAAAATTTAAAGCTGTTCGTAGTGTGGCCACCTCCGAGTCCTCCAGTACGTTGAACCGCTTACTGAGAATTACCTGAAAAATTAAAAAGAAGGGACGAGTTTACAAAAACTCAGTGCGTACCACCCTCTTGATCATAAAGCATGCATCACATCAATCTGGGCCTAAGCCCATTGCAGTAATCAATGTTGGCCTAAGCCCAACACATTAACGGTGGCAATTGGCCCTTAGCCGATAATAGCCTCAGTTGAGCCATAACAACCAAACCAACCCTGCACTCCTGTGGGGATTTAATTGACCCACCCATCCCTTATGTAGCACCCGTTGTGGCTTTAACCAATATTGCAGCAGAGCTGCCAATCACATAATCGGCTTAAAGCCATCGGTGGATCCACAGTTGTCAAGTGACCATGTGACCCTAACAAATCATATACTTCCTCCAATTTAATGATCCCATTCCCCATGCAGCATAATATCACATGAATGCAAAAATACCATAAATGGCGTACAATAACAATCATATAACATGTAGGGCATTTTAGTCATTTTACCCTTTAGGGGCATGACAGTCATTTTACATTATGGGGGTATTTCGGTCATTTACCCTACAAGGGTAACTTGTTCATTTACCATATAGGGGTATTTCGATCATTTTACCCTATAGGGGTATTTCGGTCATTTTACCCTATGGGGGTATTTTTTTCATTTTACAACCTTCCCAAAAGTCTACAGTCACCTCGAGCGATACAGATAATGTAACAGCCCGATTTAGGGCCTAGTCAAAATAGTGGTGCTATACCACGAATCCGAGTTAGTGAAATGAGTTTTAAGGTTTAAGAGATGGTTGCATGATTGTATGAAAGTTTCATGAAGAAATTTTATGAAATTGTCTTTGAATGGTCCATTAGGACTAAATTGCAAAAGTTGTAAAATATGAGATTCTAGAATCGTTTAGTATGAAATAGCTTTGGAATGTTAATTAGAAGTCCTTAAATAGTAATTTTACCAATTTATAAATTTTGGACAAAAATGACTGAGTTAGTAAATTGTGAAAATTTAGTGAGAAGGGCAATTTGGTCATTTATCAATTAAATGATTAAAAGGAAAAAGATGAAAAAAATCGTATTCATCTTCTTCCTCCTTGTGCCGAAAATTTGAGAGACTCTATAGCTAGGGTTCTTCAATTTTTGAAGCTTGCTAGTAAGTGCATCTTAGCACTGTTTTTAATATTCTTCGTATTTTTGGAGTCCTCGTAGCATGAATTAGCTATTTTTGGCTATAAGTTGAGCTAGAATGCATGTTCATTAAAATACCCATGTATGACATTCTTGTAAAACGATGTTTTATGGAAGATTTTGAGAGTTTGATGTTAGATAAACATCTTTTCCTAAGTGAATTTCATGAAAAATGTTAGTAAGGGCTAATTTGTAATAGATATGAAATTGGTCATAAATTTATAAATAGTAAGAATTTGATATTGCTATTGTTGAGAAAATGAATCAACTAAGCATGAAGTTTAAGAAAGTTGAATGAAAATCACTTTATGAGCCTAGGGGCAAAAGTGTAATTATAAGAAAGTTTAGAGGCAAAATGGTAATTTTGCCAAGGTATGAGTTAAGAGTCAATTTAGTCAATGTGTCTATTAAATGAGTTGAATTGTGATTATAGATCAATAAAAACAAAACCCGGACCGGAATTGAGGTAAGAGCAAAGTCGAGGACTAAATTGCATTATCTACATACATTTTGTACATTGAGGTAAGTTTGTATGGTTTCCAAGCTTCATGAATATTTTCAATGTATTGCTTATTATGTTGCTAAATATACATTACTTTCATGAGAATGTTCAATGGTATGTTAAACAAAGAAATTAACTAGATTATGTATGTGAAAGTCCCGATTGAAGTTAAATTACCTAGGATGCTCAATCTATCACATGGGATAAGAAAGTCTGTATAAGACCAAGCCAAGGCATGGCATCGGCAATCAACCAAAGATGTCATGTAAGACCAAGACAAGTCTTGGCATTGATGAATTATTATGAGATGAAGACCCATGTAAGTCCAAGCCAAGGCATGGCATTAGTGAGTCTCAAAGCAAAGATGTCATGTAAGCCCAAGACAAGTCTTGGCATTGAGGAGTTATCATGAGATAAAGATCCCATGTAAGTCCAAGCCAAGGCATGGCATTGGTGAGTAACAAGGAAGATTTCATGTAAGCCCAAGCCAAGGCTTGGCATTGACAAAGAAAAGTTACCAAGCAAGACCATGTCAAGACATGGCAATGGTAAGTTCCCAAGGGAACCCACAAGGAAGAATTTGTATAAGTCCATGTTAAGACGTGGTGTCGCTATCAAGTTAAGAAATCCCACATAAGACTATATCAAGGATGTAGCATTGGCATCAAGATACATGTGGAATGAGATTCAATATCCTCTGTTATTCATAGTAATTCATTAGGCAAAAGAGTAAATATTGAATGAAAAAGCAAGAAAGTTAAGTAAGTGAAGCTATCACCAAGTTATGTTAGTTAAAATTAACTAAGAATATTCTTCATGTTATGAATGATGAAGTTGATATTATGCTTATCATAGTAAGGTATGATGATCTATGTGATCAAGTGATATAGGTATCTTGTTTACTTACAAGCATGAGACTGGTAAGTACCATGAGGAATGTAAGAATCAATAAGAGTAAGTAAGCTTAAGTATTTGAGATTTATGATGCCATTGTTTATGATGAACGGTTCATGTTAAGCAAATATATTACTATATGAACTACATGCAAACTTATTAAGCTAAATGCTAACGTCTTTAATTCTTTTCTTTCATGTAGTCCGCCAAGCTAAATTGAGCTTCATTGACGTCGGAGCTCAAAGCACAATATCAATCATTATTTTGGTATAGCCAAGTTGTTTTTGTTTAAGTATGACATGTATAGGAATCATTTCATTTTGAAATATGTATTAAGAAAAGCCAAAGGATTGGCTATTAAGTTCATTATTCTTTTTGTGTATGGCTAATGAGATTGGCCAAGCTTGACTAAGTATGTGCATTTATTAATATTAATGGCATATGTAATTTTTTGGTTAATGTTAGATGAAGTATTTGAATTGTTAGTTTTGGCTTGAGATTGGTCTTGATTTCAGGGTGATAATTGCTTGGTAAATAGCCTCTAAATGCCCACATGGTTAGACACACGGGTATGTGTCTGGGCCGCATGTTCCCTGCACGTTAGTGTCTTAAGTCAAAATAGACCACGAGCTAAATCCACGGCTGTTTGTATAGACCGTGTGTAACGCACGGTCAGCATTTGGGCGTGTGCCCCAGGACGTGTGATAAGTTAGTATGTCAAGGTTTGACACACGGTCTAGGGCCACGAGCGTGTCAAGACATGGGAATGTCTTATGGGTACACGGGCGTGTCCCAAACCACACGGGTGTGTCCCAAACCACATAGGCGTGTGACTCTTGTTTTGAGAGAAAATTCTCTAGTTGAGTTCTGAAAGTTTCCGGATGTAAGTTTAAGGCCTCGTAGGCCCATGAAATGTATGAATTGACAAAAAAAGAGAAGTTTTTAATTCGAACAAAATTTTATAGCCTATAAGTACATGTTTAAGAAGGTTTAAGCATAGTAATGTCTCGTATCTAGTTTTAGCCTCGGACTTAGGTATGGGGTGTTACAAATAACATATATGATCAAAATGATGTAATTAGGCCCAAAGCCCAATATTCGGCCCAAGTGGGCTCACACACTTGTGTGGCCCAATTAGCCTAGAAATAGCCTCGACTATACGAACAGCACAGTTCAAACCAATAGAAACCATATAACATGCATTTTATCGTGTGGGGCCCACCAGCTTAGTGGGCCCACACAACCCATTGCCCAAAAACTATCCTAGCCATTTGGACTGCACGGCTCGGTCTAAAATTTACCACAATAGGCAAATTTAATCTGTGTGGGGCCCATAGGACCATTTGCCCCACACAACCCATTTCGTAGCCCAAAACGACCTAAGCCCATGAGAACGCTCATGGTGGTCTCAACCATCTTACGCCCATATTGGTGGGCTCGATCCACCACATGTGCGATCGTACGCTCGTGTGGCATCATTCACTGGTACTTCGACTTTTTGACATTTTGTTGATCTACGATCAGAAGAAGTGTGGTTACACACCTAATCGCGAAGTGCACCACGAATCCCTAGCACCGAACCTACCATATTCAAAACTAACGGTTAACCACTCGATCAATATAGTTATTCTTTCTTTTCTCCAAACACATACCGCGAAATCACATTGATACTTGCCTTAGTTGATCGAGATTTGATAAGTCCTCACTAATTATTAGTAAGAATTAACCCCCTTGCTGCAATTATAGTCAAAACTGAGAGTAGGCCTTCGACCGCTTTTGGAACAGGCGCCCCTCTTTGCACTTCAAGAATGCCTAGGTATCAACCAACGTTAGTCTAATGGAAGAGAGAGAGAGGATTCGATAAAAGGGAAAAAAAAACCATACAAGCAACAAAAATCCATTTAAGGAATCACCATAACTTACACTTAACCTGGACAAACAGAGGAGAAGAACCCGCAGCCTTATGATAGGAGAACAAAAATAAGAGTAAATTCGGCAATAGATGAAACAAAGATAGCAGGGTATTCAGCTTTTGCACACCTATGAACAAATGATAACAGTGTTACACAAAAGGGAAATTCGGCTCAAGAGAAATAAATGGGGAAAAATAAGAAAGAAAAGATGTAGAAGAAGAGAAGAGATGCTATCGGCCAAGGGAAAAATAAGCAAAAAAAGGTACAAAAAGATGCCTAAATGGTAACACAGAAACAATTAAGAAGAAAGTAGAGTGAAATAGAGCAAAAAGAATGCACGAGAGGTCACCTTTAGTGTAGTTTCGATAGCATCCAGAAAAAGAGAAAAGTAGCTTCGGTTTGGTAACTAAACTGATCAAAAGAAAAGAAAAACAAACTCAACAAAGCCGAAATATGCACCAAAATCCCCCTTTGGCCAAGTTTCTTGAGTGATACACTCAAATTTTAGCTCCAACCTCCTCCAATTCCAATTCCTCATTTTTCTCATTCATTTTCTCCTCCAAATCTTTACCAACTTCTATCCCTATCCTATGAATCACTCCCCCTGTAACACCCCCAAACCCGGCCCATTCACTACGACCGAATCTGGTTATGTTATTGCGGAAAGACGGTTGAAATTCTTCTTGATTTAAAATAAAACGTCGTAGTTTGCTGAATTTTGGAAAACATATCTTTGGAATAAAACTTTGCTATTTAAAACTCATTCATTTTTAAAACTTTAGTTTATAATATCCAACTTGAATAAATAGGTTGCAAACCATAAATCATTTTCCCATAGCAATTTAATTTAAATAAACCATAGTTAAAGTAATACCAAAAACATAAAATGGCCTTTGTTACAACCCAACAAATTCAAATAAAATACTTATATCAAAACAAGCATAATATAACAAATCTTCATCTTCGGCATGGGCCACCTTGTCCTCTCCGATCCGGTCCGACTTTATGCACTACTGAAAATGTTAAAGGAAAAGGTGAGTCACCAAGACTCGATGTGCTACCCTTTTTCCCGGATTAGCAAAATATCACATTCAAACATAATCATGATCATCATGCATCCAAATCATATGCACCCAATCCTAACCGTCCATACACCTTTTCTACCCCGTGTGGTACCAAACCACTGGTGGTGCCAAACCACTGGTGACATATAGTCACAAATGTGATACCAAATCTTTGGTGTCCGAAGACACGATTGTGTTACTAAAACACGGTGACCAAGTCACGAATCAAGTGATGGGGCCAACCCATCGTGTGATACCAAATCAACGGCGGACAATCCCATATCTCAAAGTGGGGCCAACCCACGGTGGTGTAAACCACAGGGAGAAGTCGCTATGAGGTACCAAACCTCTGGAGGTACCAAACCTCTGGGTGACCGTAGTCACAGTGTGTTACCAAAACACGGGTGCTCGTCAGCACAAAACATCCTGCCCCCTCCACTCGTACAACCCACATAGATAATGATATGCATTTTAACGGACTTATACCCACATGCTTGATTAGTAACATACATATTATTTATCAGCCATCCAATATCATAGCACACGTAACAGATACATTATGCTTACCAAAAGCATCATAACAGGGACTTACCTGACCCCGTGCCCTATACCATAATGGTATTCAATCCACCTTTCCATGGAACCAACCACACACATCATATATATAAATACCATAACAGATAAGTGTGTAAATACACACAATTTAATAAGCACATAAATTACTAGAAGAGTGTGTGTGTACACACCTGTAAGCCTTAACCAAAGAATCGATCTAACAACCTCGCTCCTACACGCTCTTGCACACTAGCCCACCACCAAGTGCTCTTGCTTCACTTGCCTACAATCGACAACCAACCAAAAGTAATAGCCTACGGCTTACCAATACCAAACGAACAGACCGATAAAGCAATCCCTTACCATCACTTACCCAACGATCAACCAAAGAACCGAGGCTACGCTTGATCGCTTGAATCCGGATGTCCTATGACAAAACGATTCCAACCAAATTAATCGCCATCAAACAAACACCAAAACCAACACTTACCCTTGAAGATGACGACAGAGAATGAAGGAAGACCATAAGCATTCGGCCTTACCTATAAACCTTCTCCAACGATTGGAAATGAAACCCCAAATGATCCACACCACACCTTCTATTTGGCCAAGAAGCGAACTAAAAGGAAAGGGAGATTCGCCAATATTTTAGTCACAAGGAAGAGAATCGGTTTAAGTGCTTAACATACCTATGTTCGGTTTGAGTGGAAGAACAGAGAAGATGAGAAGTGAAGGCAAGGTTTTGGTACACAAGAAATAGGAGATAAATATTAGAAGTAAGGAGAGCAAATTTGGTTAAGAAACAAATGAGAGATTCAAGCACAAATGGGTTAAGAGGAAGAAATGGAAATATGACAAGGAAAGGTAGCTAGTTTCAACAACAAAAAGAATTAAAAGAACAAAACACAAAATCGGCTAGAAGTATATGCTTTTAGGGAATCTCGGTTTCAAAGATAACATCAAAGGAAAAATAAAATTTGGCTTTCGGCACCAAAAACAAGATGGCGAAACTCACACAAAATGCCAAAAAGAAATTTACCTACCTTCCTTCTCAAATACCAAAACCGACCACTCCCAAAACTTACCAACATTCGCCACCACCTCAAAAGCTCTCGCCACTAAATTCAAAATAATTTGAATTAACAAATCTCTAATTCACTCCCCACCAACCACTAAAAATCAATTCAAAATACAACAATATCCCACCTTTATCCTTTAATAAAAAACAAAATCAAACCATTATCCCAATCGAATAAAAACAAAGCTCATCCTAATCTTCCAATTTAATCTACATGTGCAGTCCCTTCGCTGCAATTTCTTGCAAAAACAAAAAGAATAAAAATAAAACTCCAACGCCACTCTCGTGTTCAACCTAGGACCAAACCACCGCAAGCCTTACCTCCAACGCCTGTGCCACTCGGCCACCTTGATTTTTATGACAAAAACCCCATCATTTAATCTTAACCCTTCCTAGCCCAAATTTATAACCGCATAAAATAAAATCACGCCCAAAAATGCTGCTCCAAGCGCTCGAACCTGCGCCTCCGCTCCCCTCCAACTCCTATGTGCCGCACGAGAACCACCTGGACAAGCTGCTTCTTGTGCCCAATACGCCCAGCTCTTTTAAGGCTTTCATCCCTGTAGCGCCATAATCCAAAAATTAAAACCCAACTGCTGCCTTCTTGGATCGAACCTAAGACCCTCAAAGGCGCTACCTCCATTTCTTAATTAAGTGCTGCAAGACACCACATTGCCAAAGCCTTACTTGTTGCCATAAATTACCAAAATAATTCTTAAGGCCTACCTTGGCGATTCCCTTACCACACTAAAATCCAAATTTTTTTTCAAAGCCTTCCTCCCCAAGACCGATTCCACAACCACCTTAGTAGAACACCACTCCAACTAAAAACACTAGGCGAACACCACTCCAACTCAAACACCGTCAGAAAATAAAACTTCATTGCTTATCTCAAGACTTGAACCTCAGACCTCTTGCCAGCTGTAACGCCACCTTGCCACTAGACCATCCACTCTCTTTGTGTCACATTTGACCTTCAATAAATTAAAAGTTCTAAAGGCCAAAGTCCAGGTTCCTTTAAAAGAACAACCAAAACAAATTGCAAGAGCCAAGAATTGAACTCAGGCTCCCTTGCAACCTTAATGACGCCACAACCACTAAACCACAGGCTTTCTTGTGTTAATTTTTTTTACACAATAATTTAAAAGGCCTACATCCAAGCATCCAGGGTTTTATCCACTTAAAACCAAAATTTTTGCTAAAGCCCAGGTTTGAACCTAGGACTTTTCCAATACTTCTTAGGACCTTTAACCACTGAAGCAGACATTCAACTGTGTTATTCACTTACACAGCTAAATTCCAATCCCTCTGATACGCAAAGCCCATTTCTTCTAGGCCCAAAAGTTAGGGCGTTACAATTCTACCACCCTTAAAGAAATTTCATCCTCAAAATTTTCAACTATCTAATAGCTGCACGACACAGGTTACACCACTACGCTTTTGCTGCGCACTCTGATCCTAATTGCAAATTAGGTAAATAGTACACTATGGATAAAGTACATACCAATATTCACCTTTGGAGTGTCTCCACCTTCTTGATGACTTGCTGCATAAACCAAAGCTGGCTGCCTTACCTCCACATGATCAGCACCTCTACATGGAGTTCCACGGCCCAAACTGTTTCCACCACTGGCCTGTCCACGGCCTCTAGGCGATTGCTGTCCACCCTTATGTGGCTGTACATCACCCCTACCAAAAACATGTATCTGATCCGGTCTTCTGCGACACTCTCTGAGACGGTGTTCCATGGAACCTCAACTCAGACAAGCTCTCGTCCTCCTCCAGGACTCTCCCACATAAACTTTTCCACAAATAACACAAAGTGGTAACCCAGTAGTAGCAACAGGGGCCCTAGCTCTGATTGGCCCATCCACTCTGGCCTTTCTCTTAGGTCTCTGATTAGAATTGGAGTGCTCAGAATCCCTCTTTTTTTTCCCATTTCTCTTTCTCAGTTTAGGCGCTCAGAGCGCTTCACATCTTTGGCGATCTTTGCTTTCTCCAATAATGCTACAAAATCCCACTCCCTTTGGGTTCTAATCAGTAATCGAAGACTGTATCTAAGGCCATCTTCAAACCAAACACAATGTTCATAATTTTTTGCCACTATTCCTTTAGCATGCCGACTGAGTCGTAGGAACTCTACCTCGTATTTTACCATAGATCTGTCTCTCTGAGTCAAGTTCAAGAATCCCCTCCTTTGGGCATCCACATAGCTTGCGCCCACATATTTCCCCTGAAATGTGGACTTGAAGAATGTAACATCCCAAAATTGGGCCTAAAAGAATTGGGCCCATTAGGCCTTGGGCATGGGAGCATTTAAAATTTTTGAGAACGAGAGAACGGCTTTAGTGCTAGTTGAACCTATTAGGTGAGTGATTTTGGAAGGTTAGAGGGTTTCTATGAAGTCCCGGGTTCAAACTTTGGCTTTAGGAAAATTTTGGTTTTAGGTGAATAAAACCCTGGGAGTTAGTAGGTAGGCTTTAAGAATAAAATGTGAAAAAAAATTACACAAGTGGAGTGTGTGGTGTAGTGGCAAAGTGATGCCACATAAGGGACAAGGGGGTGACGCCAAAAGGAAGGAAGGAGGTCCAAGGTTCAAGTCTTGGCTCTTGCATTTTGGGATTTCTTTTTAAATGAACTCTAGAATTTTGCCATAGGGTTATATTTAGTTACGCATGATTTTAGACAAAGAAAGTGAGTGGTCTAGTGGCAAGGCGTCATTAAGTGTGCAAGGGAACTTGGGTTCGAATCTTATGACAAGCAAGGGAGTATTTATTTTGCGGATTGGACGAGAAGAGTTTGAGTTGGATTTAAACTCTGCTAACGGAAGGATCCCACATCGGAAAGATACAAAGAAGGAAGGTGAGAAGCTAGCTATATATATAGCATTCTATGAGGAAAGTTAATATACCTTGGTGGGCATTTGGGTGCAGACCTAGAGGATAATCGCCAATAGTAGCGAATGAAGGGCTATTAGAACGTGAGGTACACGGTAAGGTTATGGTGAGATTTCACTTTCTGATAAGTGTATATTAAGTTATGATTAATCGTTAGGTGATGTCAATTGTAGGTTCATGACTAAGGGGTTTGCAACGCGCGTGGTTACCAGGTGTGTACAAACACTACACACACGATGTCGGCAATGCCGAAAAGATGAAAGTGGCTAAATGCTAAGTTTGATAAAATGGTTTGGTTGGTTATATGAATTGAATTAGTCATCATGATACATGAATTGGATTTGTTTTGGGCCTAATAGGCCATATGATTAGATTTGGGCCTAATGGGCCGTAAAGGAGTGATTTGGGCTTATGGGGACGTCGGCATGTATGTTAGGGTTTATGGACCTTAGGTCTAGTTTGAACAACTCATAAATTCCATAAGACTTAATTCTAATTAAACATGTCTGTGAACAAGTTGCAGGGTTGGAGTGTGGCAACGGGCGTACGCATGTCTAGGATTGGATCTAGGGAGACCTTGGTACTAGCGGTACCGTAATGGCCCACCTCCTCTTTTACGGAATCCTACCAGTGCGTAGTGTCATTCACTTTAGCTGCGAAGACTTGTTGATGGGCCAAAGTTCATAGCTAAATCCCGAAAGGGATTGAAATACCCCTGATGTGAAATTACCAAAATACCCCAATTTGTAAAATTACCAAAGTACCCCCAATTTGCAAAATTACCAAAATACCCCTAATTTATGAAATTACTGAAGTCCCCGATTTGTGAAATTACTGAAGTACCCCTAATTTATGAAATTACCAAAATACCCCCGATTTACAAAATTATTGAAATACCCCTAATTTGTAAAATTACCAAAATACCCCGATTTGTGAAATTATCAAAATACCCCCAATTTGTAAAATTATCGAAATACCCCCGATTTGTGAAATTACTAAAATACCCCCGATTTGTAAAATTATCAAAATACCCCTGATTTGTGAAATTACTAAAATATCCCTAATTTGTAAAATTACTAAAATACCCTCGATTTGTGAAATTATTGAAATACCCTCGACTTGTGAAATTACCAAAATGCCCTCGATTTATAAAATTACCAAAATACCCTCGATTTGCAAAATTACCAAAGTATCTCCGATTTGTAAAATTATCAAAATACCCCTGTAGGGTAGAATTACGAAAATACCCTGGGTAGTGAAATGACAAAAATACCCCTATGTGACGAATATGAGTTTGTGGATGTTACTTTTGTGTTTGATGCATTCATATGATATTCTACTTAGGATGCATATGGGTGGGAATTATGGTACGGAGGAAGATTTGAGGATTGCATGGCCGTATGGTATGGATCCAGGATCGCATGGCCGTATGGTATGGATCCACCGTAGGCTTTTAGCCACCGAAAGCGACCATGTTGCAATCGACAATATATTATCGTGCCATTAATATGGGCTTTGTGCCATTAATATGGGCTTTGTGCCAATACCAAAGGCTTTGTACTGTTATTATGGCTTTGTTCCAATCATATTTACCGTGGCTATGTGCCTACCATATATATTGATGACTCTGTGTCAATATTTGAGGATCGCATGGCTGTATGGTATGGATCCAAAGGAGGCTTTAAGCCCAATATATATGATTAGCGACTTTCTTTTGCAATATTGATAATATCAGTAATCGAGCTACCCTTGGTGTGTAGCGGAGGGGTGGGTCGAGCTAGAATTCCCCACAGGAGTCATAAGGTTGGAAGGGAAATGGTGTGTAGCGGATGGATTTTTGGGGTGGGTTTTGCATTATTTGTTTATGAATGATGCGATATGATATGATATGAGGTCATTGTGGGCTAAGGCCCAAGACCACCGATTTTGATAGGGCTTAGGCCCAACGTGAATATTTGTAAGTGATTTGTTTGCTAAGGGTTGTGCACATTGAGTTTCGAAACTCGCACCCCTTTGATTTAATGTTTCAGGTAATCCCAAATAGACGACTCGACATGGGAGAGGACTCAGAGATGGCCACACTATAAGAGGCTTGAATTATCATTTATTTGTTTCAAAGTACATATTTTTATTTACTTAAGTTTTGGTGGATGTAATAAGGCCTTGTACTCTATTTTGACTTCAGATTTATTTTGGGTTTTGAGATCAATTATTTATTTAATTATTAAGCCTAAGTAAGCTCTTATGTTCAAACTTGGTTTCCGAAATACTTAAAATAATAAAATGGGTTTTTTATCTTTAATTAATAAGTCTATTAGATTTTGGGCTTTTGGGCCTTAATTTCTTAATTAGTAAAACCATTTTGAATTGTGCCTTTAATGTGACATTCTGGATTCGGGCCTAACTTCTAGGTCGGGTTTGGGGTGTTACAAAGAACTCCCAATTGACCCGGTCAAGCTGAGTGCCCTCTTTCACAGTAAGCCACCACTGGTAGGCTTCCTCTTGCAGCAACGATACCACACCTTTTAGTTTTTGATGCGAAGTGCAATCCAAGTCATCCATTATCCTTTCGGTGGCCTCCAACCAATATTTGGCCATATTGGGGCCACTCCCGCAATACCTTTGAAAATATCTGCTACATTTGATCGAAGTTGCTCCGAAATTGACCCACGGCTTCCAATGCCATTATTGGGCCCAGCAACCCTTTCTAAAATTCTTAGCATTGCTTGGGACAATGCGTCATCCCCAATTGCCCGATCATACACCCTGTCTAGGGTACCGGTGAAGCCAGAGCCTCTCTCGCTTCAACGTTGGGCATATGGCTTGATGCCAAAGATCTAGCCCTAGCACTTCCACGGCCTCTGCCATGGCCTCTTGCACCTCTTTTAGTGTTCATTATCGCTTTGCGTATTATCTGAATTAGAAATTTTATGAATTTAGCTCATAGTTTCAATAATTAAATAGATGTTTTATGTAAGTAGTAGTTAAAAGTTGTTTTCGAATCGCAAGATCACTACAGTTTTAGTTTCCTATAGTTTCTCAGTTGACTCTAGCTAAAGAGTCTCAGTATAGTCTATAGTTTAAAACATATTTTAGTATCAGGAGAACTTACTTGGTCCGAAGCCGGATACTCGGTATGCCACACTTTTTAGACGAAATATCTCAAACCCTTCACGTATTGAAAAAACAACTTATTGAAATCCAAGATTTGAAAACCCATTCCACAGCTGAGTTTTACAACCTGGCTCTGATACCACTAAATGTAACACCCCAAACTTGGCCTAGACGTTATGGTCAAATCTGGTGTGTACATTGAAGTATTTTTGAAAACTATGTTTTCATTGCAAACCCTTCTTAATTAAAAGTTTGAGTAAAATCCCAGTTACGTTAGTTTATTTATTGGTTTTTTTTAAAACGTGGTACATAGAAAAATTATTACGTTTATTCCCAAAATTTCTTTCTAGTTGCGAAAGCTAAGTTCAAAAGTAACCGATTTACGAAAACGTGATGTTTAAAAATTGAGTTGCAGAAACGTAGTGTTTTGAAAATAGTTATTGTTTTGGGAAAACCGCGTTCTACTTCTAGCAGATTTAAATCGTAATAAATTGAAAATCCTAATTTAAAAACCAAAAATTAAAAGAGGCCTTATTACAACCCAATAAGAGAGCGGTTTAAGTAAGGTAAAATAAAATACTAAAATTTAAAGTTGTTCGTAGTGTGGCCACCTCCAAGTCCTCTAGTACGTCAAACCACTTACTGAAGATTACATGAAAAATTAAAAAGAGGGGGTGAGTTTACGAAAACTCAGTGTGTACCACCCTCATCGATCATAAAGTATGTACCACGTCAATCTAGGCCTAAGCCCGTTACAGTAATGAATGTGGGCCTAAGCCCAACACATTAATGGTGGTAATTGGGCCTTAGCCCATAATAGCCTCAGTTGGGCCTTAGCCCATATCAAGTGTCACATATCACATCTCTCTGGGCCTAAGCCCATCTCAATATCAGAATCAGTATATGCAATGCATGAATACCCAAACCAACCCTGCACTCCGTCTCCTGTCCCAGCACTCTTGTGGGGATTTAATCGACCCACCCATCCTTACACTCTTTATGTAGCCCCGATTGTGGCACTAACCAATATTGTAGCAGAGCTGCCAATCACATAATCGCCTTAAAGCCATCGGTGGATCTATAGTCTTCAAGTGACCATGCGACCCTAACAAATTATATACTTCCTCCAAATCAATGATCCTATCTCCCATGTAGTATAATATCACATGAATGCAAACATACCATAAATGGCATACAATAACAATCATATAACATGTAGGGGCATTTCAGTCATTTTGCCTATAACACCTCAAACCTGGCCTAGAAGTTAGGCCCGAGTCTGGAATGTCACATTAAAGGCACAATCCAAAATAATTTTATAATTTAACAATTTAAGGCCCAAAAGCCCAAAATCTAGATATATCTTATTAAGTTAAGAGGAAAAGCCCACATTTTAGGAAAATGTTCATATGTTAAGTTATTTCAAAAACTATGTTATCTTTAGAAACTTTATGAAATTTATTAAGTGGATAGTTGAAACAATAATAATAAACCCAGAATCTAAAGTCAATTAGGAGTTACATGGCCTTATTACAATCCAATAAAAAAATAAAGTATTTAAAACAAATTTATTTGAACAAATTAAAACATTTGAATAGCTTGTAGTATGGCCATCTCCGAGTCCTCTCCCACGTCGAGCCGTCTATTTAGGATTACCTAATACATTAAATTAAAGGGTGTGAGTTTCGAAACTCAGTGTGTACAACCATTAGCAATCAAATCACATACAAATATTCACATTGGGCCTAAGCCTTATAAAAAATTGGTGGTCTTGGGGCTTAGCTCACAATGACCTCATATCATATCATATCGTATCATATACAAACAAGATAATGCAAAACCCATCCCAATAATCCATCCACTACACACACTATTTTCCTTCCAACCATTGCACACCTGTGGGGATTTCTAAATCAACCCACCCATCCTCTACACACCAAAGGTAGCCCAGTTGTGGTACTACTTAACGTTGCAGCAAAGCTGCTAATCATATAATGGGCTTAAAGCCACCGGTGGATCCATGGCCATACGACTATGCGATTCTCAAATCTTCCTCCGTACAATAATTCTAACCCATATGCTTCCTAAGTAGAATATCATATGAATGCATCAAACACACGAGTAACATCTATAAACTCATATTCTTCACATAGGGGTATTTTCGTCATCTCACTACCTAGGGGTATTTTGTAAATATACCCTACAGGGGTATTTTGGTAATTTGGCAAATTAGGGGTATCTTGGTAATTTTGCAAAATAAGGGTATTTCAGTACTTTTGCAAAATAAGCATATTTTGATAATTTTACAAATATAAGGGTATTTTAGTAATTTTATAAATATAAGGGTATTTTAATAATTTTACAAATATAAGGGTATTTTAGTCCCTCTCGGGTTTTAGTTATGAACTTTGGCCCATCAACAAGTCCTCGCGGCTAAAGTGAAAAGACACTATGCACCAGGTAGGATTCTAGAGAAGAGGAGGTGGGCCACTAGGACCGCTTAAGTACCAAGCTCTCCCTAGATCCAATCCTAGACATGCGTATGCCCGTTGCCATACCCTAACCCAGTGACTTGTTCATGGACATGTTTAATTAGATTAAGTCTTATGAAATTTAAGAGTTGTTCAAACTAGGCCTAAAGTCTATAAACCCTAGCATACTTGTCTACGGCTCTATAAAGCCCATCAAACCCAAATTGCATCCCTACGGCCCATTAGGCTTAACTAACTCAATTCAACACCAAAAAAATTCTAGATTATGAATTATGCTTAACTAACTCAATTCAATACCAAACCAAACGAACTCATCAAACCTAGCCTTAAGGCCCACCGGGCCCTTTTAGCCACTTTCAACTTTTCAACTTTTTAGCATTGCCGATATCGTGTGTGTATTGTTTGTACACACCTGGTAACCTCGCATGCTACAAACCCCTTAGTCACGAACCTACAATCGACATTACTAGCGATTAACCAAAGTTTTAACACATACTTATCAAAAACCAAAACCTCACTGTACCCTTACCGTGTGCCTCACGTTCTAGTAGCCCTTCCTTTGCTACTATTGGCGATTATCCTCTAGATCTGCACCCAAAAACCTATATCATCAAAACCAAGTGACCCCTATTGATCATAAATCACCCTTACGAGCCACATTAGATTCGGCCATTTACTAAACCATGACTGAGTCGAGAACACTTACCACCTTATTAGTAATCCTTACCTACCACGCTTGCGATTGTTGAGTCTTACCCTTGTTAATACAAATTAACGACAAGGAAGAGTTATATAGCCCTTCGGCTTATAAAAAAACTTACTAAAAGATTTACTAAACACTTATCGAAACCCTTCTTTGATCCTGTGGCCTAGATCGCTACTGAACAAGATTCAGCTTGACTAAAAGTGGGTAGCAATCGATTGTGATGAAGGAGAACTAACTAAAATTGACACAAGTGAAGCTATATGATAAGAAGGTGTATTTGATTTTCAGGGACAAAAACAAAACACAACTCTGATAGAAATTTTTGGCAAAAACAATGATGGGTTTCTTTTTTCGAAAATGGAAAAAAATTTGACTATATGAGAAACCGATTAAGAAGGAATAAAGAAAAACTAAAGAATGCTCAAAGACCCTTTCAAGCATTTGGCCTCCTCCTTTTATAGCCCATAGTCGAAACTTAGCCACCCCCAGAGTCCAATTCAGCACCACTTCATCCACTGCTCATCTCCTAATTTTTCTCCATGATATCTCCCTAATCCTTCTCCTAAATTCTCTCTACTGATCACTTCTCCTTAGAGTCCCTTTACACACCACTTCTATCCTTCTAAAAGCCTAAAATTAAGCTCCAAAATAAAACTTAAGCTAGCACTCGAACCCCAGACCTCCCTGCATGCATATGTCGCCACCTCCCTACACTCTAGTGGCGTCACTTAGCCACTTCAAAATAGGCTTCTTTGTGCCATTTTCAATTATTTTTATTTAAAAGGCCACTACTCACAACCCTGATTCCATAATTAAATAAATTAAGAATCCTCCACCACAAAACTCGAACCCAGAGCTTCTCCAACACACCTAGACACTCCAAATTCATTAAACCCTCAAAGCCCACATCCAATTGCCATTTTCTCACTCACTTAAAAATTTTCTAAGATCTAAATCCCAAAGCCCAATAGGCCCAAATTCAGGGTATTTCGATTATTTTACCCTATAGAGGTATTTTGGTCATTTACCCTATGGGGGTATTTCAGTCATTTCAAGTGACACAAATAACATATATGATCAAAATAGTGTAATTGGGCCCAAAGCCCAATATTCGGACCAAGTGGACTCACACGCTCATGTGGCCCAATTAGCCCAGAAATAGTCTCGGCTATACGAATAACACAGTTCAAACCAATAGAAACCATATAACATGTATTTTATCTGTGTGGGGCCCACCAGCCCGTGGGCCCACACGACCCATTGCCCAAAAATAACCCTAGCCATGTGGACTACACGGCTCGGTCTAACATTTACCACAATATGCAATTTAATTCGTGTGGGGTCCACAGGCCCATGGTAGCCTCAACCATCTTATGCCCATATTCGTGGGCTCGGTCCACTACACGTGTGATCGCACACTCGTGTGGCATCATTCACTGGTACTTTGGCTTTTTGGTATTTTATCGATCTACAATCAGAAGAAGTGTGGTTACACACTTGATCGCGAAGTGCACCACGAATCCCTATCACCAAACCTACCATATTCAAACTAACGGTTAATCCCTCGATCAATACAATTATTCTTTCTTTTTTCCCAACACATGCCGAAATCACATTGATACTTGCCTTAGTCGATCGAGATTTAATAAGTCCCCACTAACTGTTAGCAAGAATTGATCCCCTTGCTACAATTATAGTCAAAACTGAGAGTAGGCCTTCGACCACTTTTGGAACACACGCCCCTCTTTACTCATCGAGAATGCCTAGGTCTCAACTAACGTTAGTCTAAGGGAAGAGAGAGAGAGGATTCAGCAGAAGGGAAAAAAGAACCATACTAGAAATAAAAATCCATTTAAGGAATCACCATAACTTACACTTAACCTCGGTAAACAAAGGAGAAGAACCCCCAGCCTTATGATAGGAGAACAGAAATGAGAGTAAATTCGACAATAGATGAATGAGAGATAGCAGGGTATTCAGCTTTTACAAACTTATGAATAAATGATATCAGTGTTACACAAAAGGGAAATTTGGCTCAAGAGAAATAAATGGGGAAAAATAAGAAAGAAAAGATGTAGAAGAAGAGAATAGATGCTATCGGCCAAGGGAAAAATAGGCAGAAAAGGTACAAAAAATGACTAAATGGTAACACAAAAATGTCTAAGAAGAAAGTAGAGTGAAACAGAGCAAAAAGAATGAACGAGTGGTCACCTTTAGTGTAGTTCGCCAGCATCCAGAAAAAGAGAAAAGTAGCTTCGGTTTGGTAACTAAACTAATTAAAAGAAAAGAAAAAAACAATACTCAACAAAGCTAAAATATGCACCAAAATCCCCCATTGGCCAAATTTCTTGAGTGCTACACTCAAATTTCGGCTCCAACCTCCTCCAATTCCAATACCTCATTTTTCTCCTCTATTTTCTCCTCCAAATCTTTACCAACTTCTATCCCTATCCCATTAATCACTCCCCCAAGATCGATTCCACAACCACCTTAGTAGAACTCCACTCCAACTCAAACACTAGCCGTCTTATCAGCAAAATAAATACTCCATTGCTTATCCCAAGACTTGAACCTCAGACCTCCTACTAGCTATAACGCCACCTTGCCACTAGACCACCCACTCTCTTTGTGTCACATTTGACCTTCAATAAATTAAAAGGTCTAAAGGCCAAAGTCCAGGTTCCTTTAAAAGAACAACCAAAACAAATTTCAAGAGCCAATACTTGAACCCAGGCTCCTTTGCAACCTTAATGACACCACAACCACTAGACCACATGCTCCCTTGTGTCATATTTGTTTATACAATAATTTAAAAGGCCTACATCCAAGCATCCGGGGTTTTATCCACTTAAGCCATTTTTTTTGCTAAAGCCCAGGTTTGAACCTAGGACTTTTCCAATACTTCTCAGGACCCTTAACCATTGAAGCAGACATTAAACTGTGTCATTCACTTACACAGCTAAATTCCAATCCCTCCGATACGTGAAGCCCTTTTCTTCTAGGCCCAAAAGTCAGGGCGTTACAACAACATTGAAAGAAGAGCATTATTCACCATTTAAATTCGGTAGCCTATTCCTCTTCTCCAAGGAGCTGTTCAAGACTAGCAATGGACAAAGGAGTGATTGCACATTCCATAACTGATTGCCTCTTAATGATCACACCATGGTCTGTTTGAGTGCCCAAAATGTTATCCATGTTACTAGTGTCTATTCGGCTGCCCAAGCATTCAAGTTCAATTAAATCAGCTGAATTGGAACATTAAATTATGTTGATAGTTGTTGTTACTTAGGCCTAGGGATTTCAAGAGTTTGAGCTTAGTGATTAAGTTTTATTTTAGCTCATACCCGCTCATTAAAGCTAAATTCAAGTGACTTTTTGACTAGGTCTCTTGTAGCACAATAAATATTTTGCAATCAGCTTGTTTAGGGCACCTTTTTGCTGAATTTATGCTAAATTTGAAACTTGTGAGATTTCTAGTTCTCCTTGTTCTTTCGGGACTAAATTGACCTATCAAGTATTCTTGTGGCGTTAGTCTGTTCTTTGTTAAATCGAACTTATCACCTTTAGTATCAGAGTTATTAAAACGAGGAGTATCAACGTTCGTATTCATCTCGAAGTAGGTTCATGAAAAAATAAAAAAATAATGAATTCAAAGAGTTTATTGAATATTAGCATTTTTTATTTGAAAAAAAAAGAAAAAGAAATGCAAAATAAAAAAATAGAAAGTGTTTAAGTTTTTGTTACCAAGTTGAAATTCTGCTTGCTGCCCGAAACATCCATTCAATATCCTACTATTCAGCCACACCCAACCTTTTCCATTTCTTTGTTTCAAGCCTACCTTCTTTGTCTTACAACATTCCTACCAAAAATGCACGTCAATTTTGCCAACCAACCCACAACAACTGCTTCTATGTCTAACTAGTCCCTTTAAGAACTTAGAGAGATAGAGTGAGTGGAAAAAGGCACAGGGTTGTGAGCTCATCTGAGTGTAAGAAAAGCTAAGAGTGAGTGATTTTCTTTGTGAAAGAATTGGTGAGTTTTTGTTGTGAGTGTCTAAGATGCCAAAAAGTCTGAAAAGAAACACAAACGAGGGAAGTGGTTTTCAACCTATAAAGAATGTTGGTTGAGGGGTGCCAAATTTTACACTCCAGGCCTTCACGTGTGAAATGGAGCATCTATTTGTTCAAAAACTTGAACCTATCAAGAAACAATTGGATCGTGTCTAAGACCGGAGCCAGCGAGCAAGAGCCTAATGGGAGCGGTTTCACCAAGCTGAGGAATGGAGATAAGATCCTCACGAAGACAAGCATCCCATGAATATTCAAGAAGAGATCCATATTGAGAGTCTTATATGCTGATGAGTTCAAGACAAAGTAAAGCAAGCTTCGAGTTTGAGTCCTTCCAAGATGACAAACGAAAAGGTAGATATGTCTCTACAAGTGCATCAATTTATTCATCTGTGGGGGATTGCCTACGAAGTGGCGAACGTGTTTCAAAAGCATCAAAGTACTCGGCCATGGGGCATATATCAGGAATATATGATTGTCTTTTGTATGAAGACCCCTTCTTTTATTCTCAATGAAAGTTTTCTCATTTTGATGATTTCTTTTTGTTGTCTTCCATTTGTAAATGAAATTGAAAAAGTATGTGAAAAAGATGATGAAATAGAAAAAGAAGAAAAAAAGAATGAAAGAGATTAAAAAAGATTGAGATTTAAAAAGAAAAAGAGTGTAAGCCAGAAAAGCATATCAAAAAAGAGAGCGAGAGAGTAAAAGAAACAAGTGACATTGAGTTTTCAAAAATAAAAGAGATTGAGGTAAAAGAACGATAGTTTGAAAATGAGCTAGAAAAAAAACGAGTGAAAATGAAGAAAATGAACAAGAAAAAGTGAGGAGTGTTTTTACTAATCATTCTGTGAGTTCTCCTTGTATTATTTCTTCTTTTTAGGTTTCTAAAGATCCCACTGGTAAAGTTCAACTTCGATATTTTCTGAAGGAGAGAAGATTCACATTGGTTGAAAAATGTAATGTTATCAACAAACCTAGTTTGCTTATGTCAAAGGGTAAGCAAGGTATGGAATCTAAAATTTTTAAGTTATATTAGCCCCATTCGATTGTTGAAGATTTGGTTTCTGAAAAATGTTTGAACTTTGACTTGGTTAATTAGTCTTCCTTGATTAATAATAATTTGTTTGCTTTTAAAGATCGCAAGGAGAGTACCATTACTGGAAATTATGGTATTGTTGAGATTGTTGGTGAAGTGGTAATCAATCGACAATTGGAAGGATTGGATGTGCAAAATAATGAATCATATAAACCTTTCTATTTGCTTGATTGTGGTGAAAATGTGTGGATGATATTTGAGGCATATGAATGTCTAAAAACATACATGCCTATTCGAATTAATTGTGATGGGTTTGACTATTTAAATGTTTGTATGTTCACATCTTCTTTGGTTAGCATATGTGGTAAAAAGTTTTTGCATAAAATGTTTAATCTGTTTGATTGTGATGTTCATGAGAAATCTTTAAACCTTTGTACGAAATTTTCATGCTTTTGTCTGCCTATTCAACTAAGATTTGAGAAGCTTGAATGTTTGCATGTTTGTTTGTCTAAATTTTCTTTGTTTTCCTTTTGTAAATTAATTGAGAAAATGAAATTCTTGTTGTATTTTGGGACAAGCGATCAAAATCGTGTGTTTAAGCCCGGAATAAGTCATTTTGAGTTGTTACTAAGAAAAGGTGAGCATCGTAATTTCATTTTAAATAAATGTGCTGCACCTTTTCATCTACTCAAAATTTTGTCATTTTGTTCGAAAATAAAAGAAGTAATTTTGTTGGCTTGCAAAGTCAAACTCAAATCTTTGACTCTAGAGGTTGTTCTAAATTGTGGTTTAAAAGATTTGATCGTATTTTACAAGATTATACTACTCAATTGCTATATGTTCTATCGAAGTTCCTGGTCATGACACTTTCGAGTCAGATTGGAGAGGTAACAGGAAATATTGTTTTTGATCCCAGAGATCATTATTCTCTATCATTTTTCAAAGGATTTGAGTCATGGACTTTGGTTGTCCAAAAGTATGACTTTCGAATGCTCCATGATTCTGGTTTGTTTCCATCAAGGAACAAGGTAAAATCAATTTCTGTTTTTGATCTCGGCATTGATACATATGTTCAATTTGTGAATAAGACTTCAGCAAGTTCTATTGAGCCGATATACCATGGTGTCACTAATCCATTTAAATCTCGTGTAGGTGGCACTTTGGAAAGGTTCCCTCCAAAAGAGGAAGGGTATGCAAACAATATGTTTTGTGTTCAAATTATGTGTAAATTTCAAGTTATCGAGAGCAACTTTGCCAACTTCATCAACCAAGGGGCTATGTCCTTGAGAGTTTCTTCACGAGCAAATGGCCCGATTTGAGGACAAATCATCTTCAAGAGGGAGGGTATGATGCGATCCCGGCCGCATCATGTTTCGATACAACTCAATGACATTAGAATTGGCCTAAGCTCGAGGGGCCCAAGGTACAAAAATAAAGCTTAATCTTAGCTCAATGAGCTCAATTCTAGCTTCTTCAAGCTTGTCTAGTTCAACCCGAGCTCATTTAGCTTAACTTCGACCCATTTTTAATTTGCTAGAATAAGTATTTAATTTGCTGGAATAAACTTAAATAATTTTTAGTTTAAGTATTAAATGTGTTTAGTTAATTTAGTTTAATTAATTAAGTTGCTAGAATAAATTACTCATCTTAGTTAATTGAGTTTATCTTAGTTAATTAAGTTTAATGCATTTAAAGTGTTTAATGTGTTTTAATGTGTTTGTTAATGAATGCTTATAGGTGACTGTTCAATTGGAATCGGTTACAAACAAGGGGCAATTACAAAGTGTTAAATATGACTATTTAGTTGGAACCGGTTATATACAAGGGGCTGATACAACATTTAAAGAAGAGCATTATTCACCACTTAAATTCAAAAGCCTATTCCTCTTCTCCAAGGAGCTGTTCAAGAACAGCAATAGACAAAGGAGTGGTTACAAATTCCATAACTGATTGCCTCTTAATGATCACACCATGGTTTGTTTAAGTGCCCTAAATATTATCCATGTTGCTGGTGTCTAATTGGCTGCCCAAGCATTGAAGTTCAATTAAATCAGCTGAATTAGAACATTAAACTATGTTGATAGTTGCTGTTACTTAGGCCTAAAGGTTTCAAGAGTTTGAGCTAAGTGATTAAGTTTTATTTCAGCTCATAACCGCTCATTAAAGTTGAATTCAAGTGATTTTTCAGCTAGGTCTCTTGTAGCATTATAAATATTTTGTAATATGCTTGTTTAGGGGACCTTTTTGCTGAATTTATGCTAAATTTGAAACTTGTGAGATTTCTAATTCTCCTTGTTCTTTCAGGACTGAATTGACTTATCAAGTATTCTTGTGGCGTCAATATGTTCTTTGTTAAACCAAACTTATCACCTTCAATGTGGCGTTCATATACCTTTGGTTCCTACCTCTTTAGGTAACGGGTCAAGGTCCATCTACCTTCATCATCTTTCACCTTAAGCAATATAAGTCCCGGGGCAATACTCTTTATAGTATTGAATCATTCTTGAAGCTTGAGTTCTATTTTCCATTCCACCCAATCTATCAACTATCCTTTAATTCTTTTGTTAGCCAAACCTATCCATAAACACTTAACCAACTTTTTAAACCCATATTTCATTATTATTTCCCATACTTAGCCAGTTCAAACATTTTGAAGATTTTGGAATGATATTTCTCATTAACGATCGAGCATTTAAGATTGACTCGACTCTCAACACTGAACCGAATTGCATCAGTAACTCTCTGACTTGGGTCACACGGCCAAGCCACACGCCCGTGTGCCAAACTATTTGTTAGGCTGTGTAACTGCCTGACTTGCAACCTTTAAAACCTACAAGGGACACATGGTCGTGTTGCATGACACATGGCTGAGACACCCGCCCATGTCTTAGGCCGTGTAGACAAAAATTTGGCCAAAATCAAGCCATTTTCTACACCCATCCTAAGCATGTACCTAAACACATTTGCACATATGACCAAGGCATCGAAACGTACCCAAATCATGCATAAAATGACTAATTCACTATACCATTAATCCATACAACCAATATGCCAATAAGGAACCTCAATCACAAACCATCAAACATGCCTAAACATATACATGTTTGGCTATACATCAACTATACAAATCTAACTTATTTCTATACAAGAACATACCACAATTGACCACATTGAAACTACACCATCACATACCAAATTGGTTATTCAAAACATGCATCAACCTAGCCATATTAACATCAACCATCAAGGCACCAAAGAATCAAATGTACCACAACTCAAAGTAACATTTACATACCATAAACACCAATTAACCCTTAAACATAAGTCCACCTATACATTTCATTATAACCATGACTAAAATATCAAAATCTACCATTATAATCACTCTATAGTGTGATAGATCTCCGACGAGCTTCCAAATTGATTGAGTTTTCGATAATCTATAAGACATCAAAAAGAAAACTACATAAGCACATAATGCTTAGTAAGTTCATATAACATGTTATGTCATATTGAAGGAAAATGGTTAGTTATCAAGTTTGTGCATTCTTATGTATATGGCCATTAGAAATTGGTCCATATTTGCCATGTTTTATACCTCTAATGATGATGAGGTTATGCATTTAAGTTTATGAAATGAATGGAATAATTGACTTGCTTGAGAATGTATAAGTGTGTTTATGTTTCAGGGTGGCAATTGGCTTGGGAAATAGACTATAATTGTCCAAACGGGGAGACACACGGGCGTGTGTCTTGGCCGTGTGGGACACATGGTCAGCCCCATGGGCTTGTAAATAGGTCGTGTGTCCCCTGTATCAACCCACGAGAAAATGATTCATCACACGAGCCATCTCACAGGCGTGTGCCCTGGCTGTGTGCTATTAAGGGTTTAATGACGTCACAAACAGATAGCTCTATAGGTGGGAGACACGAGCGTGTCTACGCCGTGTGAAGGACACGAGTTATAGGGATGGACATGTGCTCAACCGTGTGAAATAAGTTAGTGTCAACCACGGGTGTTGAACACGGGCATGTCTCAAGGGCACGAGCGTGTCCCTTTGACTACACGAGCGTATGGCCCTATTTAGGCAAAAAGTTTTTAAGAGCTTTTAAGTTCCTGGATGAATTTTGAATCCCTCCGAACATACAATGAGGGCTTCGTAGGCCATTATATATACGATATGATTAAAGAAGGAAAGGTTTTAAAATGGAATGAAATTTTATGTCTCATGAATGTATATTAAGTAAGGATAAGTACGGTAATGCCTTGTATCCAGTTCCAGCGTTAGACTCGGGTAAGGGGTGTTACAAAAATTCCTAATTTGGAAAAATTATCGTTTTACCCTTAAACTTTCACATAATTATGATTTTGCCCCTAGGCTCATAAAATGATTTTAATCAAATTTCTTCATTGACCAAGCCTAACTAAATCTATTTTAAGCTTATAGCAACTCACAATTCCAATTATTTCACACATTTACTACCTATTTTACAACCTTTACAAAAAGGTCCATTTTAGGTGTTTCATGGAAACCCCATTCACAAAAGTTGTTTATTTAACAACCAAGTTTCATTTTCATCCATAAAATTTCAGTAAACAACATTAATGTTCTCATGGAAAAACCTTAGACTCTCAACCATTTTGCAAAATAGTCCCCTCATTAGCTAACTTAAGCTACAAGGGTTCCAAAAACACAAAAATCATCAAAAATGACTATCAAGATGACTTACTTGCAAGGATTAAAAGTTGCTAAAATTTTCAAGCTTCCATGGCCCTTTCTTGAGTGAAAAATTGGTGGAGAAGAGAAAATGAAAAAGATGATATCCATTTTCTCTTTATTTTATGTTTATTTATCAATTAAGTCACCAAATACTTCACCTAACCCTTGACAATGTCATTTCTTTGTCCCTATGGCTAGCCAACACCCTCCTAAGGCCTTAATTACACATTAAATGATGTGATCTAGCTTCAGTTAATTGAGTCATTTCACTTGTTTGCCCGATCATCGACAAGGAGAATGATCGTTATGTTGAATGTAACACCCTAAAAATTCGAGTATTATTATATTGCATGAATTGGTGTTTAGATTTTTTTTAAGTGCTTATTGAAGTCTTAAAGAGGAGTATAGCATAATTTGGATAAGGAATAAAATTTATTAATTAAGAAATTATTGAAGAGAAGCAAATGTCATTAAGACTTAAGTTAAATTAAGTGTTAATGAGTGTCATAAGTTGAGTATATGGCATGGTGGAGTTGGCGCATGGGTTTTAGCAAGAGGAAGAGGTTCGAATCCTTGTTTAGCTTTTAGGTAAATTTGGTTTTAATTTTTATGCACATCCATAGCAAGTGTCGGCCAAGGACAATTAAGGTAAGAGTTGACCATATTATTTTTGGTTAGTGTATCAAAGGATTATGGAAACAGAAAATATATGGCATGGAATCAAATACTTAAGGAAAGATAGGGGGAACATAAGGCACATATCAAGGGGAAATTTTGGAAACAAATCATGGCCAATTGACCATGTGTTGGACGGCAATTTGGTAAGGGAGGGAGCCTAATTTTTGAGTTAGTTTGGCTAAGAATTTCTTTTCTCTCTTTGGTCATTCCTTGCACTTTGTGCAGAATTTTTATTTCCTCTCCTTTCAACTTTCATCTTGGCCGAATTTTGCAATTGGTAAAGCCAAAGTCTTTTGACCATTTGGTCACTTTTATTCATCTTGTGAATTTTTCTTTTGTATTTCTCCTTGTGCCGAAATCAACCATACCAAAAACCATTCTCTTTCTTTTTCTTTTTGCCATGGCCGAATGCTCTAACTCCTAAAATCTATCTTTTCTTCTCTTCTCTTTGAAATCAAACTACCTCATCACCATCTCTTTTCATATTTTAATTCTTTCAATCAAAGTTTCTCCATCAAACACTCTCTTGGCGAATGCTAGAGTGCCATAACCGAATTTATTTTCTCTTTTCTTTGGTTGCATAGTCAATTCTCCAACTCTCACAAACACCTCTCTTAACCCTTTCTTTTCAATCGTGGAAATAGGTAAGGAATTCTTTTTCATTTTCGATTTATTATTAGTGTCATGGCCGAATATCATTGGTTTTATGAGGGCCTTTTTGGATCGATATAACGTTCATTCTAATAACGTTTCTTTCGTTATTATTTTAGTGCAATAACGGAAGATCAGAACTTAAGTGATCGGAAGAATCGTAGAAACGTTGGAAATGTTTTATTGTGGTAAGGAAATCCCATTCTTTAAAGCCTTTAGTACTGTTTGATATTATATTAGATCCACCTAATATCCCTTTGGATTTTGAAGACATTCAAAATAGGGAAGAAAAGGGCGGTGGTTAGTCACGTTAAGAGGGGCGGATCCGTAAATCCCCCATTCAAACGAAGAGCGGTTTTTGCGGTCAGGATTTTCCACCGGGTTGCGGACCATCTTCGAAGGAAGTCCATTATTTGAAGTGGTACGAACTTCCGAGCCATTATCGTTGGTGGATTCTCGTGCGTGACGAATCAATAAGCGAGGAGAAGCCGAAAATCAAGTGATTCAAAATCAAGAGGGTAAGATTTTGGATCTATTATCGATTAAGAAAATTTTTACTGAAATAGTAATCTAACGGATCGAAATATGTTTAGGTGCCGAGGAAGCGAGAAGGATTAGTACTCACGGTATCGAGGTGTGTAACTTCACACTATTTCTCGGTTGGATGTCAATTTCAGTATGGAAGTAAAAATCGTAAAAACGACTAGATCGGTAAAAACGTAAAAATTGATATTTTGACGAAAATACGTAAAAAAATGACTAAATTGTGAAAATTACGAAAATGCCTCTAGAAATTACTTGTTATTATGTAAATTGTATGTTCGATAAATTGGGCCAAAATATTCTAGTTCGATAAATTGGGCCAAAATATTCTAGTTCGATAAATTGGGCCGAAATACTCTAGTTCGATAAATTGGGCCAAAATACTCTAGTTCGATAAATTGGGCCAAATTACTCTAGTTCGATAAAGTGGGTCAAAATACTCTAGTTTGATAAATGGGCCAAAGTCCACTAAACTGCTAAATGAGCAAATTGCTAAATTATTTTATGGGCCAATGAAATGTTTAATGATTAACCCACCATTGTTATGAATTAAATAAAAGAAATTATTATATGATTATATTTTGTTATATACGCACGATTGCATGGGGTGGGGTATATGAAGAGAAGAATGGCCAGTTGCCAAAAATCTAGTTCGGTGGCCTTGCCACAATTTTGGCTTATTGCCTCTAGTTCGGTGGCTCTGCCACAATTATGGCTTATTGCCTCTAGTTCGGTGGCTCTGCCATAATTTTGGCTTATTGCCTCTAGTTCGGTGGCTCTGCCACAAATATGGCTTACTGCCTCTAGTTCGGTGGCTTTGCCACAATAATAAAAAGGCTTAATGCCTACGATTGGTGTGTTGGCGGGGTGGGTTGACTTGATCCCCACAGGTGTGATGGTTGGTACGGGGGTGTTAGCATATGGATATTAGGTTTGGTTGGGAAATTCATTGTACATGCATCTTTAAATTATTTTATTTTATAATATATTGAATTACGTAATTGGGCTCAAGCCCAAAGACAATATCTTGATGATCGGCCCAATAATGGTGGTAAGTGAGTTACACTTTGAGTTCTAAGTAACTCACCCCTTTTAATTTTTCCATCTCAAGTAATGGAAATTGATGTGGACTTGGGCGAGGATGACTTCGTGGAGGCCATCTTGCAAAATATGGGTTATTTAAACTCGAACTTTTTAATAATTATTTTTACTATTTTGGGATGTTGTAATAATGGCCTCTATAAATAATTTATGGATTTTATGTGTGGTTGCTTTTAAACTATACTTTGGATTTTTTTAAATATGGGTTATGATTATATGATGTTTTATTAAAATAAATTTGGGCTTTCAAGTATATGAAATTCACTTATAATATTTATTCTTGTTAACTCTTTAATATATTACCTAAAGGTTTTGATAATAAAATAATATTTTTCAACCGATGTTTTCTAATATTTATCAAATTCAAATACTCTTCTATTTTTATTAAAATCTAAAAATTTATATTGTAGTTTTCAACTTATTGCAAAATTTAAAATAGTTCGATTCATGTAACAAACCAAATCTAGTGTCAACGCATAGACCAGGGTTTGGGGTGTTACATTTAGTGGTATCAGAGCCAGTTTCAAAAACTCGACTCTAGTTTGGGTTCGTAAATAATTTCTATATGAAATTGTACAATTATATTTTAAAGATCAGTATGGCACCACAAGCATCCGGCAACAAGTCAAGTAAGTATTTACTACTTAATGATTACTATGATATGATCATAGGAACACTCTAGAACTTCTAGTTTTAGATGTGATAAACTGTAGAGATTGAGACATAGGACATGTTGCGAAAAATAACTTTATATCTCCAATCTCATAAAATATCGTTAATAAACACCGAAACAAATTTTTGATCCATAAAACTTGTAATCAGATAAAAACGAACAAGCTATCATGAGCACTAGAGGACGTGTTCGTGGACGCGGTAGACGTGGCCATGGTAGAGGCCGAGGTGCTAGACTAAAACACCAAATCATATGCCGGAAGTAGACGCACCTGCGTCAATTGAAAGTGAGACGGGATAACGTGATCACATGGAAGAAGATAATGCATTGACTCAAGCAATGCTGCGAGTCTTGGAAAGGGTCATTTGGAGCTAGAATTGGGCCAACAACTCGTGGGTCAATCTCAGGCGACTTAAGTCAAATAATGAGAAATTTTAGAGAGTCTCGGTGTAGCTCGAATGTAGTGAATCTTGGCTCAAGGCGTGGAGCGGATTATGGATGATATGGAATGCGGTGAGCAAAAACCGAGAGGAGGCTGTATCCTTATTGAGAGATGAGGCGTGTCGGTGGTGGCTCCTTGCTCGAGAAGGCTTGAAGCTACACTGATTAATTGGGAATTCTTTAAAGCTGCATTCCAAGGAAAATACATTGGAACGAGTTATGTAGATGCTCGAAGGAAGGAATTTCTAAATCTTGTCCAAGGAAGTAAGACCGTGGCAGCATATGAAGCTGAGTTTTTACGTCTGAGCCGCTATGCCCGGACAATTGTAGCAACAGATCATGAACGTTGTGTACGTTTCGAAGATGGACTTAATGATGAGCTGAGGGTTTTGATTGCTCCGCAGCAAGTTAGAAATTTTTCCACTCTGGTGGAGAAGGCCAAAATAGCCGAAGAGGCTAAGAATTCAGAACGGCAGAGCCGAGAAAGATTCTGAAACAAGAGAGAGACACAGCAGTCTGGTTCTTCAAAGAGATTTCAGAAGAAACCTCGAAATGATGAATCAGTTCAAGGTAGAATCCCAGTAGCAAATAATCGGAGTCGAGATTGCACTGAGTGTGGGAAAAGACATTTTGGAGAATGTTGGAGGAAAACGGGCGCATGCTACAAGTACGGTTCCATGGATCATCAGTACAAAAATTATCCTCGACGTTTGGATACGACTCAAGAAGTTCGTAATAATGATGCACAACCAGCCAGGGGTAATCAGCAGCCACCGAGGGGTCGTGGACCAGGTCGTGGTGGTAATGGGGCTGGTCGTGGTCAAGGTGCACCGGGTCGAGGCAATGGTCAGAGAGGAAATGCAGATGCAAGAACGACTGGATCGGTCTATGCGGTTAGACGCCATGAGGACGGTAATGCACGGATGTGATAACCCAGACGTTCTTCATTTTGATGTACTGTTATTGCCTTAATAGATATTGGCTCTACCCATTCATATATAGCTAGTGCCATATCCGGAAACACAATTTAGAATCTGAAATTACCGATAGTGAGATGCGAATTAGTCCTTTAGGGCGATCGGTAATTGTTAATAAAATATTTAAAGACGTGCCTTGAAAATCCAAGAGGAGGTATTCTTAGCAAACTTGATGGAACTACCTTTCGGTGAGTTCGATCTCATTCAGGCATGGATTGGATGGTCAAACATTAGGCGCAATTGGATTGTCTTTGAAAAATGAATGTCGATAAGAACCTCGGATGATAAGGAAGTCATAATGATTGGTGAGCGAAGGAACTATCTGGCAAAGGCAGAGAAGTTGGTGCGGAAAGGGTATGGTGCATTCCTAGCTTTTATCTGTGCTTTGGATGCCAAAGAGTTATATGTGAATGATGTGAGAACGATGAAAGAATTTCCCGATGTTTTTCCCGAAGAACTTTCTGGTATACCTCCAGATCGGGAAGTGGAATTTGGCATTGAGCTTTTGCCTGGGACAGCTCTAGTGTCCATTGCTCCTTATAGAATGGCATCGAAGGAGTTGGCTGAGCTCAAAGTTCAAATTCATGAATTGCTGGATCGGGGATTTATTCGACCAAGTGTGTCTCCGTGGGGAGCACCAGTTTTGTTCGTCAAGAAGAAGGATGGATTGATGCGTATGTGCATTGACTACAGACAGTTGAATAAATTGACGATCAAGAATCGGTATCCTCTGCCAAGAATTGATGACCTATTTGATCAATTAAAAGGACCTTCAGTTTTCTCCAAAATTGATTTAAGGTCGGGTTATCACCAGCTCAAGGTGAAAGAAACGGACATCTATAAGATGGCATTTCGGACACGTTACGGACACTATGAGTTTGTAGTGATGCCGTTTGGACTAACCAATGCACCAGCTGCATTTATGGACATGATGAACCGAGTCTTTCAACCATATTTAGACCGGTTTGTGGTAGTGTTCATAGATGATATATTGGTTTATTCGAGAAATGAGGAGGAACATGACCAGCATTTGCGAATAGTATTGCAACTACTGCGTGATAGGCAATTGTATGCCAAATTTAGTAAATGCGAATTTTGGCTAAAGGAAGTGACTTTCCTTGGTCATGTAGTATCAGCCGAAGGAATAAGGGTGGATCCTCGGAAAATTGAGGCTATTCTGGATTGGAAACCACCAACATCGGTAGCTGAAATTCGGAGTTTCTTGGGTTTGGTTGGATACTATAGGCGTTTTGTAGAGGGTTTTCGTTGATTGTCGCACCCTAACTAAGTCATTGCGAAAGGAGCTCCGTATATTTGGACTAAAAGCAAGAAGAGAGTTTCGAGAAATTAAAGAAAATCGTGGAAGCTCAGGTTTGATTCAATAGGAGGCTGAAAAGAATTCATTGTTTATTGTGATCGTCTCACACAGTGCAGGATTGTGTGTTGATGCAAAATGGAAAGGTGGTGGCCTATGCTTCTCGTCAATTGAGACCACACGAAGTAAACTACCCTACTCATGATTTGGAGTTAGCTGCCATTGTCTTTGCTCTAAAGATTTGGAGGCACTATCTCTATGGTGAGAAGTCAATAATCTACACGGATCACAAGAGTCTTAAATACCTCCTTACCCAAAAGGAGTTAAATTTGAGACAAAGAAGATGGGTATAATTATTAAAAGATTATGATTTCTCAATCGAATATCATCCTGGAAAGGCTAACGTGGTAGCTGACGCGTTAAGTCGTAAGACAGTATCTGATTTGAGAGCATTGTTTGCCCATTTGAGTCTGTACGAGGATGGCAGTTTGTTAGCAGAACTTTAGGTGAAGCCTCTGTGGCTGGGACAAATCAAGGAAAAACAGACATCAGATGAGAAGTTGGGACCTTTACTTCAACAAGTTGAAAATAGTGAAATTGAGGATTTTGGAATAAACACGGAGGGTGTGTTGTGCTTTCGAGGAAGAGTATGTATGCCTAAGGATTCAGATCTGAGGCAAATGATTCTACGGGAGGCGCATAGTAGCCCTTATGTTATGCATCCCGGAGGAAATAAGATGTATCGAGATCTCCGTGAAGCGATATTGGTGGCGGGGTTGAGCGTGAGATTACTGAGTTTGTGGGAAAATGCTTGACTTGTCAACAAGTGAAGCGAACATCAATTACCGTCTGGATTGTTACAACCGATAAAGATTCCTCTTTGGAAATGGGAGCGGATAACTATGGATTTTATTAGTGGGTTACCTTTAACACCTACTAAGAAAAATTCTGTGTGGGTAATTGTTGATCGGTTGACTAAGACTGCTCATTTCCTGCCTGTTCGTATGGATTATTCATTACAGAAGTTGGCAAAATTGTATGTATCCGAAATTGTGAGGTTGCATGGGGTACCTGTATCTATTATATCGGATAGGGACCCTAGGTTTACATCACGATTCTGGAAAGCTCTGCATGAAGCCTTGGGAACAAAGTTGAATTTCAGTACGGCTTTTCATCCTCAGTCTGATGGTCAGTCCGAGAGAGTAATCCAGATATTGGAAGATATGTTAAGGGGATGTGTAATCGACCTCAGGGGTAGTTGGGAAGATTATCTACCACTGGCAGAATTCGCGTATAACAACAGCTATCAGTCTAGCATTCAGATGGCACCTTACGAGGCATTGTATGGTCGTAAGTGTCGTTCTCCTATTTGTTGGACTTAGTTGGGCGAAAGACAGATGTTAGGTCTTGAGATGATATCTGAGACAGAGGATAAGGTAAAAGTTATTCGAGCACGGTTGAAAGAAGCCTCAGATAGATAGAAGTCGTATGCAGACCTGAAGCAAAGAGATATCGAGTATGATGTGGGAGATCAGGTTTTCTTGAAGGTATCTCCTTGGAAAAAGATCTTCAGATTCGGAAGGAAGGGCAAGCTAAGTCCTAGATACATTGGACCTTATCGTGTCTTTGAAACGTGTTGGTCCGATGGCTTATCGATTGAGTTACCTCCGAATTGGATCAAATCCATAATGTTTTCATGTTTCCATGTTGAGGCATTATAGATCGGATCCTTCGCACATTATACCAGTAGAAGAATTGGAACCGAATTGATTTATCTTTCAAGAAGAACCGGTGGAAATCTTAGACCGAGATGTCAAGGTGCTAAGAAAGAAAACCGTGCTGTTGGTCAAAACACTATGGCGTAACCATGGAGTGGAGGAAGCTACGTGGGAGCAGAGGATGCAATTCGACAACAATACCATCACCTCTTTCAACTGTAAATTTCGAGGACGAAATTTTTTTTAGGAGGGTAGAGTTGTAACACCCTAAAAATTCGAGTATTATTATATTGCATGAATTGGTGTTTAGATTTTTTTAAGTGCTTATTGAAGTCCTAAAGAGGAGTATAGCATAATTTGGATAAGGAATAAAATTTATTAATTAAGAAATTATTGAAGAGAAGTAAATGTCATTAAGACTTAAGTTAAATTAAGTGTTAATGAGTGTCATAAGTTGAGTATATGGCATGGTGGAGTTGGCGCATGGGTTTTAGCAAGAGGAAGAGGTTGAATCCTTGTTTAGCTTTTAGGTAAATTTGGTTTTAATTTTATGCACATCCATAGCAAGTGTCGGCCAAGGACAATTAAGGTAAGAGTTGACCATATTATTTTGGTTAGTGTATCAAAGGATTATGGAAGCAGAAAATATATGGCATGGAATCAAATACTTAAGGAAAGATAGGGGAACATAAGGCACATATCAAGGGAAATTTTGAAACAAATCATGGCCAATTGACCATGTGTTGGACGGCAATTTGGTAAGGAGGAAGCCTAATTTTTGAGTTAGTTTGGCTAAGAATTTCTTTTCTCTCTTTGGTCATTCCTTGCACTTTGTGCAGAATTTTATTTCCTCTCCTTTCAACTTTCATCTTGGCGAATTTTGCAATTGGTAAAGCCAAAGTCTTTTGACCATTTGATCACTTTTATTCATCTTGTGAATTTTCTTTTGTATTTCTCCTTGTGCGAAATCAACCATACTAAAACCATTCTCTTTCTTTTTCTTTTTGCCATGGCGAATGCTCTAACTCCTAAAATCCATCTTTTCTTCTCTTCTCTTTGAAATCAAACTACCTCATCACCATCTCTTTTCATATTTTAATTCTTTCAATCAAAGTTTCTCCATCAAACACTCTCTTGGCCGAATGCTAGAGTGCCATAACCGAATTTATTTTCTCTTTTCTTTGGTTGCATAGCCGAATTCTCCAACTCTCACAAACACCTCTCTCAACCCTTTCTTTTCAATCGTGGAAATAGGTAAGGAATTCTTTTTCATTTTCGATTTATTATTAGTGTCATGGCCAAGTATCATTGGTTTTATGAGGGCCTTTTTGGATCGATATAATGTTCATTCTAATAACGTTTCTTTCGTTATTATTTTAGTGCAATAACAGAAGATCGGAACTTAAGTGATCGGGAGAATTGTAGAAACGTTGGAAACATTTTATTGTGGTAAGGAAATCCCATTCTTTAAAGCCTTTAGTACTGTTTGATATTATATTAGATCTAACTAATATCCCTTTGGATTTTGAAGACTTTCAAAATAGGGAAGAAAAGGGCGGTGGTTAGTCACGTTAAGAGGGGCGGATCCGTAAATCCCCCATTCAAACGAAGAGCGGTTTCTGCAGTCCGGGATTTTCCACCGGGTTGCGGACCATCTTCCGAAGGAAGTCCATTATTTGAAGTGGTACGAACTTTCGAGCCATTATACGTTGGTGGATTCTCGGTGGCGAACGAATCAATAAACGAGGAGAAGCCGAAAATCGAAGTGATTCAAAATCAAGAGGGTAAGATTTTGGATCTATTATCGATTAAGAAAATTTTTACGAAATAGTAATCTAACGAATCGAAATATGTTTAGGTGCCGAGGAACGAGAAGGATTAGTACTCACGGTATCGAGGTGTGTAACTTCACACTATTTCTCGGTTGGATGTCAATTTTGGTATGGAAGTAAAAATCGTAAAAACGACTAGATCGGTAAAAACATAAAAATTGATATTTTGACGAAAATACGTAAAAAAATGACTAAATCGTGAAAATTACGAAAATGCCCTCGAGAAATTACTTGTTATTATGTAAATTGTATGTTCGATAAATTGGGCCAAAATATTCTAGTTCGATAAATTGGGCCAAAATATTCTAGTTCGATAAATTGGGCCAAAATACTCTAGTTCGATAAATTGGGCCAAAATACTCTAGTTCGATAAATTGGGCCGAAATACTCTAGTTCGATAAATTGGGCCAAAATACTCTAGTTCGATAAATTGGGCCAAATTACTCTAGTTCGATAAAGTGGGTCAAAATACTCTAGTTTGATAAATGGGCCAAAGTCCACTAAACTGCTAAATGAGCAAATTGCTAAATTATTTTATGGGCCAATGAAATGTTTAATGATAAACCCACCATTGTTATGAATTAAATAAAAGAAATTATTATATGATTATATTTTGTTATATACGCACCATTGCATGGGGTGGGGTATATGAAGAGAAGAATGGCCGATTACCAAAAATCTAGTTCGGTGGCCTTGCCACAATTTTGGCTTATTGCCTCTAGTTTGGTGGCTCGCCACAATTATGGCTTATTGCCTCTAGTTTGGTGGCTCGCCACAATTTTGGCTTATTGCCTCTAGTTGGTGGGTGCCACAATTTTGGCTTATTGCCTCTACGGTGGTATGCCACAAATATGGCTTGCCTCTAGTTCGGTGGCTTTGCCACAATAATAAAAAGGCTTAATGCCTACGATTGGTGTGTTGGCGGGGTGGGTTGACTTGATCCCCAGGTGTGATGGTTGGTATGGGGTGTTAGCGGATGGATATTAGGTTTGGTTGGGAAATTCATTGTACATGCATCTTTAAATTATTTTATTTTATAATATATTGAATTTTGTAATTGGGCTCAAGCCCAAGACAATATCTTGATGATCGGCCCAATAATGGTGGTAAGTGAGTTACACTTCGAGTTCTAAGTAACTCACCCCTTTTAATTTTTTCCATCTCGTAATGGAAATTGATGTGGACTTGGGCGAGGATGACTTCGTGGAGGCCATCTTGCAAAATATGGGTTATTTAAACTCGAACTTTTTAATAATTATTTTTACTATTTTGGGATGTTGTAATAATGGCCTCTATAAATAATTTATGGATTTTATGTGTGTTTGCTTTTAAACTATACTTTGGATTTTTTTTAAATATGGGTTATGATTATATGATGTTTTAATAAAATAAATTTGGGCTTTCAAGTATATGAAATTCACTTATAATATTTATTATCGTTAACTCTTTAATATATTACCTAAAGGTTTTGATAATAAAATAATGTTTTTCAACCGATGTTTTCTAATATTTATCAAATTCAAATACTCTTCTATTTTTATTAAAATCGAAAATTTATATTGTAGTTTTCAACTTATTGCAAAATTTAAAAATAGTTCGATTCATGTAACAAACCAAATCTAGTCTCAACGCATAGACCGGGTTTGGGGTGTTACATTGAAAATGTAAATTTGGTTAATTTATGCAGAAGTTAACAAGATGGTTCTGAAATGAAAAGGGGTTTAGTAATAATGTAGTAGGCTCGGTTTAAAAAAGAAAATAAAGATAGTTTTTTTGGATAGGTTGTGGAGATGGAATTTAGAACTTAACGAGAAGAACGATTCAACACTATACAATAGTGTCACCCCGGTTCTTATAAGGTTAAGGTGGTTGGATGGGAATATAAATAGGTGAACGCCACAGCAAGGATTGGTGATAAGTTCAAACTAGTTCAGAGACGCCATTAGCAATGCTAGATAATTCACATAAGACTCGTACGAAATAGGAGTTGAGGGAAACCTCACAAAAACAAAGTTTTATTAACAAACTTGCCAAAGAGTCAAAAGTCCTTTACAAATGTAACACACAAACTATTTATAGCCTAACATAAGGCTAGCCAAATGGTCAACTTAATATCTAAGGAATCAGCCATGAATGTGCTAGAAAATTCTAGAATAAAATCATTAAATTGATGAGTCCATGTTCAGCTTGCTGGACGCCAAAAGTCATGCTTCATGGAGAAGGAAATAAGTTGGATGCACTTGGAAGTAAGGGAACTCCAATGGACTTGTCTAGGTTCGGCTATGGGCATAAATAAATCATTAAAATTTGGTTCATGCTTGAAGATGGTGCATGAATTAGCCGAACCATCATGTTGCTTCACTTGATGCATTCTTGCATACTTAGCCTTGAAGAATAGCCATAATGCCATGAATGTGCAGCCCTTTATTACTCCTACATCTCCCTTGGCCAAATGAGGCTTTAATGTGCTTGAATAATTGAATTGAATGTATAGAAATTCACCTCCCTTGTGGTCAACATCCATGAACCTTAGTAAATGGTAGAATAGTCATGCATGGGAGAAGAATAGTTTGTTCTAGATGCTGGTTGATACTTGCACGAATTTCCCAAGCATTTATCTTCCAATTGTCCATAAATACAATCCATGAATCTTCAATTACATGAATAATCAGTAGCTTCCTCTTGCATGAATGTCCCACATGCATGTGTCCCATTGAATGCCATCCATTGAACCTCAAATATGCATGCACCTTGCATTAATGCACCCATACATTCAGCTGCACCTACAAAAGACATGAACCAATATTAAAACAAGCCAAATTTGGCTGAACCATGCATTAACATATTTTAGACACAATAATTAGCATACTAATTAAATTAAAACAAATTTAATATAGACTTATCAAGACACATTAAATTCGGCTAGGACAAAACATATTAAAAACATGTAATGGGCTAAAACATAATTATGAACTGTAAGAAAATTAACTAATTTAATTAAACACTTAATTTATTCTAATAATAAAATAAATGAGCTGAAAAGAAATTAAAAACGAGCTCAGTGAGCTGAATTGAGCTCATGTGAGCTGATTCGAGCTAAATGGAGCTTGGGGACCTGAATCCCAACTGAAGTTAAAGTGCATAGAATCCTTGAGTTTTTAGCCCGAGCTGGTTTCAAAGTCATTTCGCATAGCCTCGTATATCCCTTGCTCGAATTGGAATAGTCCATCATCATGCTCACATCATCAAGGACCTCCAATTTAAGGTTCTATAACTATTTGACACCTTTAGCTTGTAGAACAAAACTTTCACACTTTATACGATTTAGTCCTTTTTCAAAATTAAGCATGCAATCACTAAAATTAATTCACCAAAATTTTCATGCACTCATATAATCATGTTATAACACAAAATAATACAAAAAATAATTTCTACAGCCTCGGATTAATGGTTTTGAAGCCACTACTCTAACTAGCCCCAAAATTGGGTTGTTACAATACTCCCCTCAGGGATTTTCATTCTCGAAAATCTTATCAGCAAAAAGGTTCGAGTATTGCTCTCTCATAGTCACCTCGGGTTCCCACGTGGCCTCTTCAATCCCATGTCTATGCCATAGTACTTTCGTGAGTGCTATACTCTTATTCCTCAATTGCTTGACCTCTCGATCTAAAATCTTAACCAGCTTTTCACTGTAACACCCCTTACCCGTATTCAACGCCGGAATAGGGTACGAGGCATTACCAAAACACATACACTTGTAAACGTATTAAACTGAGTCATAAAATTTCATCCAAATTATACAAAATGAACTGCTAAATATTAAAGGCCAACACTTTAGGCCAAACCAATTATGACATATACAAATGACTAAGTCCCTATACATGCTATAAACTTAAGAGGTTTGTATTCACTTTTTCCCCACGATGATAGCTTGATAGTGTGATTACATCTCCGGCGATCTCTAACTCGAGTTAGCATATAAACCTATAAGATATGAGAAACGAAGGGAAGTAAGCTACAAAGCTTAGTAAGTATGTATGTAACTAATAAGAAATGGATTTAACATGTTTACAAAATAACACAAAACTATCTACATTCAAATTCACTATTTATTCAAGTTCGGAGCAAGCTGTCTATTCGAGTCACAGTCACTTGAGCTACAAAACTCCAAATTAAGATCCGTAAGTTTTAGCTAAAACTAGACTCATGTATCTTGTTACCATAAAATTTTCAGAATTTTTTGTATATCCAATTAGTACATTTTATTCTTCAAAGTCTCCCATGTTTTGCTGTCTGATAGTTCCAACCATTCTTCGCTAAAATTTAATTATCTGTTTGTACAAAATTCAAATGATGTTATAGTTTTTTCTTGTAAAAATATAATCATTAAGGAATCTAACCATATAAATTATGTCCCAAAATTAGTTTTTTTACAATTTTTAATGATTTTTCCATGTCAGAACAAGGGATCTCAAAATCACTCTGAACCAGTCTCACAAAAATCTAAATATATCAAAATAAAGAATTTCTTTGCTTTCTTTGTTTCTTTCATATGAAAATAAATCAATAAGATTTAATTTCATATCTCATTCAACTAGAAATTCAATTTCTACCATTTTTGGTGATTTTTCAAAATTACTCTACTACTGCTGTCCAAAACTGTTTTATTTCTAAATTTAATCTTTCATAATTTCACTTACTTCATTTCATCTTACCGAAAGTTAGCTCAAATATCGAGCACATTGTTCATAAATTTTCACACTTATACCTGCACTTATCCATCAATAGTCATATTCAATTACACTTAGTCGTTACATGATCACATGTATTTTCACTTGGTCAATTTCTCGTTGAACTCATCGGAATAATAACAGATACAAGGTGGCTTGCACATAGTACCACCCTTGTAGCCGAACCTATATGGTACACATAGTAACCTGCACTTAGTACTACACATGTAACCAAAACCATCACTTACACATAGTGGCCTGCACTTAGTAGCACACATGTGATCGAAACTATCGGGTACGCATAGTAGTCTGCACTTAGTACTACACATACGACCTATCCGTCTGGTACACGTAATAGCCTGCAGTTAGTACTACACACGTGACCTAAAACCATATCGTAGCTCTCTTGTACACATAGTGGCATACACTTAGTACCACACATGTGACCTAGCTACCTCATTCGTATCTTTTCTATTCCGAAGGTTCAACCGGGAATTCTCACTTTTCAACATTTTTCCAATTCATCCATAATCAATCACAATTCATAATTTGCATCAAGTAATTACTCCATATTCAAATATATCTCACATAATATAACCAAAAGATTAAAACATGAATAAAAATAGTGTATTATTTTCATACAAACTTACCTCGAAAGCAAAATCGGTGAAAATGACTTATTCGTCAATTTCTCGTTCTAGTTCCAAACCTCGTTTTCCTTGATCTATAATAACATATTTCACTTATTTAATTAATGTACTATTCAAAACAATCCTTAACTCAACTTTTGCAAAATTATAATTTTGCCCCTAAACTTTTACATATTTATACTTTTGCCCCAATACTCCAAAATTAAAATTCAGCCCTTATTCATATGTTTTATATAACATGCTGATCATTTTTCCCTTCTATGGAAACATCAAATTCTTACTTTAACATACACTTTTGAACATTAGGTATTTTTACCGATTTTGTCTTTTTACTCGTTTTCACTTAAAATCGTTTAGTAAAAGTTGTTTAACATAATTTCAAGCTTCTTATTCTACCATAAAACATCAAAATAAACACTTTTCACCTATGGGTAATTTTCCAAAGATGAACCCTAGCATAAATTATTGTTAGCATAAGCTAAATCGAACTGTCGAGACTCCAAAACCGTAAATAACTTGAAAAATGGGGCTAGAACGGACTTACCATGAGCTTAGAAAGTTGAGAAAGCCCTACCCATGTATTCTCTTGGTAAATTTCGTCCATATGGAGAAGATGGACAAATTTGACATTTTAATTTTGTTTATAATTCATTTAATTTACAAAAAGACCAAAATGCCCTTACAACAAAATATCTTATCTAACATATACCATATCCATTTTTTGTCCAAAAATTTAACCAATGCGATAGTTACCATTTAAGAACCTCTACTTTAAAATTTAATAGCAATTTGACACCTCTAACTTCTAGAACTCAAGTTTTACACTTTTTACAATTTAGTTTTTTTTTACTAAATTGAATGTCCAAATGTCAAAATTTTCGAACAAAATTTTCAAGAAATCGTTTCGTGAAACTGTAGACCATAAAAATATAATAAAAATAAATTTTCTTACGTGGGATTTGTGGTCCCAAAACCACTGTTTCGACTTGGCCCTAATTCGGGATGTTACATTTCTCCCCCCTTTTTAGGATTTTCGTCCTCAAAAATCTTACCAGAAGAGTGGTTTAGTATCTTTCTCTTAATTTCCAACTGAACTTAAAACTAGAGCTTTGGTTAATAATACCTTCAATTGCTTTAACTTTGTTAGTATACCAAGACCGTTCAAACTTTCACAAATGTGATAACTTTTCCAATTAAAACAACTTTAACTTATAATAACATCATCCGGTTAGAATAATCCAATAGGCATATCTCTGTATTATGCTTTCTAGAATATAATTTCCGTATATATAAAAAAAAAATCATAATTAGTAGAAACATAATAATAGTCTCACATAAATTTTTACCATTGACTTCATTCTAACATATTTAAATAGAATTTTGAAGAGATAAAGAAATACCAATCATAAATCGACCAGACTAACAGGGCATTCATCTAACATCATAGTTAGCTTCTCACAACGTAGAAACTCCATCAAAAACTGAACAATCACACACATATCTCTGAGGATAAAAGAATATATAGAATGCACAGAAAAGATCATCATATTCATTTCAATTGGAACTGTCACACACACAGACATCTTTACTACTCAAATATCATTTCTTTGACTAATTCTGTCATCATGAACCCCGTATTATTCCACTCACTAACAAAAATCAATTCGGGAAAAATTTTAGCAAACACATACTTTAGACATCATATCTGAATAATTCGATTAGCCGAGACTAACTTCTTCTTTATCCGTGACATTGCATAATCTGTATAATCTTTAAAACATTCTAATATCCTTCCAAAATTGTTTCCAGTTTCCAAACTATTCTTATCTCTATATGCATTACTAAGTATTTCACCACTAAACTCTTTAGTTTCACATTTATGGACTTATTCCACATGGTTCTCGTGAATTTTCGTTATAAAACAACACTGGTAAGGGGGTGAGGTCGTAAAACTTCTGACTTAACTCTCATAAATACATACATATGACTTTGTATTCATCACCAACATCATATAATCACAATTACATAATTCACTTCAAGCTAATTAACATACATAGTCATGTTCACAAACTTTTTTGATTATCTTATTCAAACAAGTGTACATAAACACACATTCTGTCAATTTGAGTAAATTTACTTATCGTACTCACTTAATCAAATACGTTGGGTACATAACATCATATGCATGCCAAATAAACATGGATGGGCTTATCACCATATAAACTTTCATTTCATTCCACTTTTCTCATTTCTCAACTTGTGGTTATCTCATTTCGTACATTAACACATATAAATCATGAACTTATTCATACCTTAATTTTGTTTTTAATTCATGAATATGGACAAATTTTGTTTTTAATTCATGAATATGGAAAAATTTTGTTTTAATTCATTTCCAATTTTGTTTTAATTCATGAATATGGACAAATTTGGCATTTTAATTTTGTTTTTAATTCATTTAATTTACAAAAGGACTAAAATGCCCTTACAAAAAATATCTTATCTAACATATACCATATCCATTTTTGTCCAACAATTCAACCAATGGGATAATTACCATTTAAGAACCTCTACTTTAAAATTTCATAGAAATTTGACACCTCTAACTTCTAGAACTCAAGTTTTGCACTTTTTATAATTTAGTCCTTTTGACTAAATTGAGTGGCCAAACGTCAAAATTTTCGAACAAAATTTTCACGAAATCATTTCGTGAAATTGTATACCATAAAAATATAATAAAAATAAATTTTCTTATGTCAAATTTATGGTCTCAAAACTATTATTCTGACTAGGCCCTAATTCGGGATGTTACATTCACCATAGGTCATGTCTAAACAAATCTCAACCTCTGTTGGTGAAATCACATGTGATGGGTTAGAATGGTAATGGCGCAACATAGACACATGGAATACATCGTGGATCTTCTCTAACTCGTATGGCAAGGCTAATCCATAAGCTACCAGTCCAATCCTCTCAGTCACGTCATAAGGTCCAATAAAACGTGGACTTAATTTACCTTTCCTACTGAATCTGAGGACTTTTTTCCACAGGGATACTTTCAAAAATACCTTATCACGTACTTTAAACTCAATCTCTTTCTGTTTCAAGTCCACGTAGGATTTCTATCTATCTGAAGCTGATACGGGCACGCCTCATCATGAGTCGAGTTTGAGCCGAGACCCGATGGTGTTACCTCAAGGACCAATTACGAGAGCTCGTGTGAAACAATTTAAAGAGGCGATCAGAGTTCTAATCTAGCAAGCATGGGATGATGCTAAGACTGATTCGAATGATATTTTGACTCGTGTTGCATGATTCTTTAAGCTCACGTTTCAAAAGAACCCCATATGGCCATTCAACCATAATTAATTGGCCATTCGACCATTAGTTAATTAATTAGTTGAAATTCATTAAATAAATTTAGACAATTTAAATAAGTGTTTAAATTATTTGTTGCATTTAAATGAGTTTAATTAAGTTATAATCATTGCATAGTTAATAGTTAGTTTTAATATGTCTAGTTTAGGACATAATTAAGAGTTGCGTTGCACATTAAATGTGTCTAGCGGAATCTTTATTTAATGTGTCCTAGATGTTCAGCTAAAATTAGACAACCTAAGGCCTCACTAATGGCGTGTCTTTTAGCTTAAAAACATGTCTTAAATGTATTGTTTTGTTGCTGGAAATCTAATTACCGAAATTAATTACTTGTAGGTGCTTTTGGGACATGTTTAATGCATGGGCGGTGGATTAAAGAAGCAGCATTTATGGCCATGCGTGGGAGTTAATTAGCTGCTGGTTTAAGCTTCCAACATGACTCTTGGTGTCTCCTACACATGTAAGAGTATGCCCAAAGATCAATCATGAGATGGTTGTAATAACATACTTGATTTACCATGTTTATTAATATAAAGCGTTGTCATTATTATTTGATTTTTTCATACGTGTACAAATAAAGCTGTTTTATAATAATGTCACGAGAATAATATGATTATTCTTAAAATATCCTTAGTCAAGTATTATTGTTGACTAGGACAACAATAATGCATTAAGACTAACATGTAGTTGATTGATGATAAAGAAGTTATCATTGATATGGAGTGTCAAAATCAATGCATGAATATGTGTGTTAGAGAACAACATATTGGTGACCGCTATGAGTATGTTTCTTGGATTATTATGTAATTGTCACAACATTACTCATAGTGATTAATATATATATGATCCTTAGACTTGAGATAATCATTATCCCAACATCGTGAGTCGTATATTTTGATACGATCAAGCGTGCAAGTAACTAGTTGTTCTATAAAGGTGATGTTGGATATATCACAATCAATGTAGAGGGATATTATTGATCAATATAGGATAAGTCCTCCCACATAATGGGAGTAATATCTTAGGCCACTTGATTGAGTGAGACTAGAAATGCATGGCCATGCTCAAATAAGTTGACATGAGATGTCATACTAATTTGTATATCATAGTCTACTCAAGATATCAAGAAACATGGGATGGACTATACAAGTGTGACTATTCCATGACTTGTATCTATTCGAGAGATAAAGGACTTAAGGATTAATGCATGAAAAGTTAATCACAAAAGTTATGTGAATCATGACTTCTTGTATCTTAGGTAGCAATGATGCATTGCTAGATGCCACTCATTGTTTGTGACATTAGAATCGTTCTAGTATTACTACTAACGTTACAAGAACCTCTGAGGTCACACCCTATGGTTGAAATGAGCGGAATGAAACATAGTTGGTATTGTGTTTGATTGTCACATGAATTAAATTAATTAAAGAATTAATTTAATTGGCAATCAAATATTGAATATATTATATGTACAAGGATGTTGTACACATAATGAGAATTAATATATGAATTTGGTTCCTATATAAATTTAAATAAATATAGTTTACGAAATCCATGTTATAATTAATGTAATTATAACTTTTGGGTATAATTAATGTAATTATAATTTTCGGTTAAAACATTATTATATTTATTTAATCTTGATATATAAAAGGGTAATATGTGAAGAAAAACCTAAAATTTTGCTTAAAAAGGTCTAGTAGTCAAGCAAAACACCTCTCTAAAAATAGTTTTGGAGATTTTTGCCGTTCATAGTCAAACCGGTGGATTACGTAGAGGCCGACATCGTAAAGGTTGTGGCTTGGTTGACGATGAGATCGATATCTTGTCGAGGCGTCATAATCTACTCGATTGAAACTTTGGTAATTTGAAACCTTTATTTCACCGATTAGTTCTCACACATGGATTCATGGTTTGGATCATGGGATTAATTTTATTTTGCGCCATGGGTGTGGCGTTCCAACAACACATCCATTAAAATGGACAACAAGAGGCATGCAAGGGACACCATTAAATGCTATGTTGGAGCATGTTTGGTCGCATTAAAGGGGTGTGTTGCATGCATGGTTTTGGTGCATTGTGAAGACTAAAGGACACCTTAAAGGATGGTTCCTTTCTCCAATGGCATGTAACACCCTTAACCCCTACCCATCGTTAGGTTAGGGTTACGGCATTATCGGATAAGTCATACAACAATCCCGATTCCATATACCACACTCAACAAATTGATCTTAACATATGAAATTTAGAAACAAGTAAACCATACTTAACTAATTAATAAAGTAATCCTATTACAACAGTCAATTCATTTTAAGTATTAATAAAACCACAAGGTGTTGCTTAACAAAATTTAAACACTTTGCTTTAGATTTTGTATATACCAACATATGACTTAATAATCACAAGCAACCCTTTGTAATTTCAAATCCATATTACGCTTAATCACAAAATTTCTTTATGCTTTCTAAGCTATTTGAATTAACTATTAATTTATCACGTGTATGCTCTTAACCATGTATTTCGTATCCAATTTGGTTCACAAGTGAAATACCATACAAATTTCTTTTTTTTAAGCATGCTTTATTCAATTACTAATAACTATCCATGAACAAATATGTATATATATTTACTCATGCCATATATATCGATTAGCCAAATCATACCTATACATTTATCAAGTACATATGCACTTTATTACTATTACCCTATGGACGAATTCAACATTAATACAACATAACCGAATATACAATATGCTTATCATTACCATGTTTCTAGATAGTGTATCAATATCACAAAGTATATATATATACTTAGTAACAAGCTTTCTAACTCATACTATTTCATTATACATATCATTCTATTCAAAAAACTAAATCACGCTACAACCAAAATATATATATATTTCTTCTTTCAACTATAATTTCTTAATTTGAACCGCTTCAACAATGCAAAACTTACCAATTCTAAGCTTAAACCAAGACTTCACACACATATATGGCAAACATATTACCTTGCTAACATATTACATGCTTTAAATCATCTAGCATCCATCATTTATCCTTATTAGCTAAATGCATATCTCAACAATACATCATATATATATATATATCATATGATCATCTTCCGTATATGATTTAAAGCATGACCGACATCACATATCTAATAGTATTATAATGCAAGCTACTACATCAAAATGTAAAACCTAAACTTAACCAAAAGCAAAGCCTTATTCACAAGGCTATATTTATATTTACAATCCGAACATCATTCATTACTTATCAAAATAAAGCCTATACATGCCTTTGATTCAAAAAGTTTACAAAACATAACTATACCAAAGAGAGTGATAGTGTGGTCGACTTTCTTGCTGATCCCCTGAGCCCTAGTTGAATTATCGATCTATAAAATAGAAACACAAACATATACAGAGTAAGCTCAATAGCTTAGTAAGTCTTAAGTAGCTTTATTATAACATTCGAATAACTTAATTTTCTTTTTCTATAAACTTATAACATCTATATTTATGCATGGTCGAATATTATCAACTTGTTAATCATAGCATGTACACTTCATTTCCATAATCCTATAATTCATCAAACCATAGTATAAACGTATTTTACATGAATCACATGCTCCTTGACACATAAGTGCATCATTCATATCAAATATATCATCATACTCAAAGTCTTTCCACTATTAGCATTTCTACTATTAAGAACATCCCAAAATAACATGTTTAAGCTTAAGTTCTATCTTATACTAATCATACATATTGCTTAATAAGCTCAATCACACAAAACACCAATATTGATATGGTACTTCAACCCAAGTAACCTTAATCAGAACTTACCTTACTTCTGATGATATTCACTAAGATTTATGCTTACCTGAGTTTTTAACTCAATAAGTTCACTATATTACACTCGAACTTTATGGTTTCTTCATTTTAAAGTACCACCGGCATTAAGCCTGCTAGGCACAAAGCCCGTATTTGTCACCGGCACTAAGCCTGCTAGGCACGAAGCCCGAATATGTCACCGGCACTAAGCCTACTAGGCACGAAGCCCGAATATGTCACCAACACTAAGCCTGCTAGGCATGAAGCCCTAATATATCACCGGCACTAAGACTGCTAGGCACGAAGCCCGAATTAAATTACCGGCACAAGGCCTGCTAGGCAATAAGCCCGAAATAATTCATAAACCAATCACATACTTCACATTTTTCCCAAATAATGTATCAAAGACACATATTCATATCACATTATCAATTTATGCATTCAAACCAATTCAACCATATACATTCGGCTACTACCATAATTTACCTTCAAATTTATTGGACATCATCATTTAATAGATTGATAAATAATTCTTTGACATATTTCGACAGGACTTACCTCGACTTTCGACGGACAACGTTAACCAGGATAGTCGACAACTTTAGTTTTTCCCAGATCCAAGCTCGTTTTCTTTGTTCTTAATCTAGAACACATTAAATTCAGCTCATTCAAGTACATTTCAATTCAATTTAGTCCCAAAACACATAAACATGCAAATTGCCATTTTGCCCCTAAGATTTCACATTTTTACTATTTAGTCCTAATTATACAAAACATAAAATACACAAAATTTGCCAAGACTATGCAAGGGCCGAATGTTCACAAGGGCATTATGAGTCCATTTCTTTCATTTATTTTGCAAATAAGCCCTCTAAAATTTACTTTTACAAATTAGCCCTAAATACTAAAATTCACTAAAATTTCTAATACAAAACATATCAATCCTTAACATATCTTTAATTTAAAGTCATCAAACATCAAAAACCTCAAGAATTCATCAATGGCCAAATCATATATACACACTAATCTTAGAAATTCTAGCATGGGTGGGTAATATACTAAGCAACGATCTCAAAACGTAAAATTAACTAAAACCGAAATCAAACTAACCTTAATTTTAAGCTTATAGGTGCCAAAACTTAAAAGAAATGAAACCCTTTTTTATTCTCCAACATTCGACCAAGAACACCAAAGATGATAATGGTTTTCTTTTGTTTTATTTTAACATATAATTTAGTTAATAACTAAATTACTAATATAACCCTTTTAATAAAATAAAACTAACATATATAATAAGGGCAATGGTGACTTTAGCCACCCACTAACTTTAAAAATGGGCTAATTGCCCTTTTAATACCCCACTTTAAAAAGCCATCATCAAATAGGCACTTTTCACTATAGTTTGCAACTTTTACAATTTACGCAATTAAATCCTTTTTGTCAAATTAAGCACACAAATGATAAAATTTTTCTACGAAAATTTCACACATATTAATTCACACATAATAAACACAAAGTATAATATTTAAATAATTCTCAGACTCGGATTCGTGGTCTCGAAACCCTTCGTTCGATTAGGGTCAATTCGATGCTGTTACAACTCTCCCCCTTAAGGATTTTCGTCCCCGAAAATTCTTACCGTTAAACAACGTTGGATATTGTTGCCTCATTGAGTCCTCAGGCTCCCACGTAGCCTCTTCAACTCCGTGCCGATTCCATAGTACCTTCACTAATAGAATTCTTTTGTTTCTTAACTCTTTCATTTCCTGAGATAAAATACGGATCGGTTCTTCCTCATACGTCAAATCGGGTCAGATTTCAATTTTTGATGGTGTGATCACATATGACGGATCTGATCTGTACTTACGAAGCATCGAAACATGAAATACGCCATGTATCTTTTCTAACTCAGAGGGCAACTTTAATCTATAAGCAACAGGCCCAATATGTTCAGTGATTTCATAAGGTCCGATGAATCTCGGTCTAAGTTTGCCTTTCCGACCAAATCGGAGTACTTTCTTTCACGGAGAATCTTTCAAGAATACTCGATCCCCGACTTGAAATTCAACATCTTTACGTTTTAAATCAGCAAAAGAATTTTGTCGATCTGAGGCAGCTTTCAAAGTATCTTTGATCATAGCCACTTTTTGTTCAGTTTCCTTGATCAAATCAACCCCATGTATTTTGTTTTCACTGAGCTCAGTCCAATACAACGGTGTACGACATTTGCGACCGTACAAAGCTTCGTAGGGCACCATTTTGATACTAGATTGAAAGCTATTATTATAAGCAAATTCAATCAGAGGTAGGTATCATTCCCACGTACCTTCAAAATCAAGAATGCAACATCTCAACATGTCCTCAAGTATCTAAATAGTTCTCTCGGATTGACCATCCATCTGCGGATGAAATGCTGTACTAAAATGAAGTTTAGTACCTAAAGCATCTTGCAACTTCTTCCAAAACCGCGATGTGAATCTTAGGTCTCTGTCTGAAATAATGGAACTCGGTATACTATGCAATCTCACAATCTGCGATACATACAATTTAACTAGTTTATCAAGTGAACAGTCTGTACGAACTGGCACAAAGTGAGCTGATTTAGTCAGTCTATAAACTATAACCCAGATAGCGTCTTTCTTACTCGGTGTCATAGGGAGACCGGATACAAAATCCATTGTAATTCTATCCCATTTCCATTCAGGTATCATGATTGGCTGAAGTAGTCCGGAAGGCACTTGATGCTCGGCTTTTACTTGCTGACAAATTAAGCACTTTGAAACAAATTCAGATATATCTCGTTTCATACCAGGCCACTAGTAGGACTGCTTCAAGTCATTATACATTTTCATGCTACTCGGATGTATCAACATCTGACTATTATGAGCTTCTTTCAATAACATCTGAATCAAATCCACGTCCCTCGGTACACACATTCGGCCTTTGTATTTCAACCAGTCATTTTCATCAATTCGAAATTCTGACTCTGCATTATTTTCACACTGAACCCGTTTAACAGTCATATCTTTGTCAGCTTTTTGTGTATCACAAATTTGCTAAATAAACATCGATCTTGCTTTTAACTCGGCTATGATCAAACTATCACCTGACATAACCATCTTTGTGTTCAATGCACGAAGAGCAAGCAATGATTTTCAACTTAATGCATCTACAACAACGTTAGCTTTCCCCGGATGGTAGTCAATCACTAACTCATAGTCTTTCAATAGTTCTAACCTTCTGCGTTGTCTGAAGTTCAATTCTTTTTGAGTCATCAAATATTTAAGACTTTTTTGATCTGAGTAAACATGAAATTTCTCACCGTATAAATAATGACGCCAAATTTTCAATGCGAACATAATAGCTGCAAGTTCTAAATCATGCGTCGGGTAATTTCTTTCATGTGGCTTCAATTGTCTTGAAGTGTAGGCTACAACTTTGCCTTCCTGTATCAAAACGTAGCCCAAACCATTTAAGGAAGCATCAGAATACACAACAAATTCTTTACCCGATTCAGGCTGAGCTAACACCGGAGCTTCCGTCAAAAGGGCTCTCAACTGATCGAAACTTTTCTGACAATTTTTCAACCACTCGAACTTGACATCTTTCTGTAGTAGCTTTGTCAAAGGTGTAGCTATTACAGAAAAACCTTTCACAAACCGTCTATAGTAGCCGTAAGTTCCAGAAAACTTCGAATCTCGAAAACATTTTTCGATGGCTTCCAATCAAGTATAGCCGAGATTTTGTTCGGATCATCTCGAATACCTGATTCTGAAACAACATGTCCCAAAAAGCTGACCTCTTTCATCCAGAACTCACACTTACTAAACTTCGCATACAACTGCTGATTTCGCAAAGTTTGTAGCACTAATCTCAAATGTTCAGCATGCTCGATTTCATCTTTGGAGTAGATCAATATATCATCAATAAACACTACTACAAATCGATCCAAAAACTGTCTAAAAACCCGATTCATCAAATCCATAAAAATAGCAGGTGCATTAGTAAGCCCAAAAGGCATAACCAAAAACTCAAAATGTCTGTACCTCATCCGGAATGCAGCCTTTGGCACATCTATATCTCTGACTCGCAACTGATAATTACCCGATCTCAAATCTATCTTCGAAAATATTGAAGCCCCCTTCAACTGATCAAACAAATCATCAATCCGAGGTAACGGGTATTTATTCTTTATAGTTACCTTATTCAGTTGCCGATAATCCATACACATTCGCATCATTCCATCTTTCTTTTTCACAAAAAAAACTGGTGCACCCCAAGGAGAGAAACTCGATCGTGCAAAACCCTTATCTGTTAACTCTTGCAACTGTGCTTTCAACTCTTTTAACTCAGTAGGTGCCATCCGATACAGAACTATCGAGTCAGAGTCATTCCCGGTGCTAATTCAATGCCAAACTCAATCTCTCGTACTGGGGGTAAACCCAGTAGTTTTTCAGGAAACACATCTGGGTATTCACACAAACCGGTACAGATTCAATATGCTTTTCAGATACTTTATTATCCAGTACATAGGCCAAATAAGCTTCGCACCTTTTCTCACATACTTTCGGGCCAACATCGAGGATATTATTGCAGGAAACTCACTTAAATCACTGGATTTAATTCTGATGATCTCGCCGTTCTGACATCTCAAATCAACAAGCTTTCTTTTGCAATTCACCACTGCATCATGTGAAGTTAGCCAATCCATTCCCAAAATTATATCAAACTCATTGAAGGGCAACAACATTAAATCAGCTGGGAAACAATAATCCCGAATCATCAACGGGCAACCTTTACACACTTTATTAACAAGTACACATCTACCCAAAGGGTTGGACACACGAATCACAAACTCAGTAGACTCAACTGGTAGAGTCTTACCGAATGCTAGAGTTTCACACACATATGAATGAGTCGAACCAGGATCAATCAATGCAATCACAGTAATATCATAAAGGGTGAAAGTATCGGTAATGACATCGGGGAAAAAGCATCCTCTCTGGCTCGTGTAGCATAAGCTCTGATAGGTGCTCGGGCCTCTGATCGAACTACAGTGTCCTTCGTCCCTCTCTGACTACCACCTACTTTACTAGAAGGTTTGGGTGGTCGACCCCGTGCTGGCGTGCTACTCGGTCTAGTGTTCTGAACCGTATTCTGATCGGCTAACATAGGGCACTCTCGAATGAAATGGTCCGACGATCCACATTTAAAGCAGGACCGATCACGGACCCTACAGCTTCTAGAATGCCATTTCCCACAATGTTTATACTTGACCCGGTCTTGAGGAACGTTACCAACACTAGCTATCGAGGTGGCTTGATAACTCCCTGGAGGTCGATCTCGTTTAGGTAAGTCGGAAGTAGCTTTATATCGGTTGGAGTCATCTCTGAATTTCTTAGGCACTGAATGGTAAGTCTTACTCGTTGATCTCTTACGAGTATCTCTAGCTTCTATTTTAGCTTTTCTTTTCTCTTTTCTGAGCTCTTCAGCCTTACAAGCCCGCTCGACTAGTACCACAAACTCTTTGATTTCAAAAATGCCGACCAACAACTTTATATCTTCATTCAGACCGTCTTCAAATCTTTTGCACATAATAGCTTCAGTAGAAACACACTCTCTAGCATATCTACTAAGTCTGACAAATTTTCATTCATATTCTGTCACCGTCATTTGCCCTTGTTTTAGTTCAAGAAATTCTTTTCATTTTTGATCGATGAATCTCTGACTGATATATTTCTTATGGAACTCAATTTGGAAGAAGTCCCAAGTTACTTTTTCTTTCGAAACTACGGATACCGGTGTGTTCCACCGGTGATAGGCGTGTCTCAAGTAGAGATATAGCACACTTTAGGCATTCATCCTGAGTACAAGATAACTCATCGAGTACCCGAATAGTGTTATCAAGCCACATCTCGGCTCGTTCTGCATCATCATTATCATTGGCCTTGAATTCCTCGACCCCATATTTTCTGATTTTATCAATGGGAGGTCTACTAGATCTCACCGGATCTATCATCGGGGGTGTTGAAGATACCGAAGTTAGATTATTTGGGGGTGGAGATTATTGTACAGCCGGATTATTCTGAACAAACTAGGTAAACCATTCATTCATCATTTGGTAGAAGGCTTGTTTAGCCTCCCCCTCGTGGCTACCTGTAACTGGTCGAGAGTCTACTGGCGCTGATCCACGTGTGAGACCAGGCGCAACACTCTCCACATCATTAGCTACGGCTCTATCGGGATCGAAATCCATTTACTATATAAAATACAACTGAAATTGTTAGAAGTCACCACACTATCATATATACAATTCAAAGGCATGTATAGCTAGACTCTTACGTACTACGGTAGTCCTAGAATCTACTAAACCGTAGCTCTAATACCAATAAAATGTAACACCCTTAACCCCTACCCATCGCTAGGTTAGGGTTACGACATTACCGGATAAGTCATACAACAATCCCGATTCCATATACCACACTCAACAAATTGATCTTAACATATGAAATTTAGAAACAAGTAAACCATATTTAACTAATTAATAAAGTAATCCTATTACAACAGTCAATTCATTTTAAGTATTAATAAAACCACAAGGTGTTGCTTAATAAAATTTAAACACTTTGCTTTAGATTTTGTATATACCAACGTATGACTTAATAATCACAAGCAACCACTGTAATTTCAAATCCATATTACAGTTAATCACAAAATTTCTTTATGCTTTCTAAGCCATTTCGAATTAACTATTAATTTATCATGTGTATGCTCTTAACCATGTATTTCGTATCCAATTCGGTTCACAAGTGAAATACCATACAAATTTCTTTTTTTTTAAGCATGCTTTATTCAACTACTAATAACTATCCATGAACAAATATGTATATATATTTACTCATGCCATATATATATACGATTAGCCAAATCATACCTATACATTTATCAAGTACATATGCACTTTATTACTATTACCCTATGGACGAATTCAACATTAGTGCAACATAACCGAATATACAATATGCTTATCATTACCATGTTTCCAGATCGTGTATCAATATCACAAAGTATATATATATACTTCGTAACAAGCTTTCTAACTCATACTATTTCATTATACATATCATACTATTCAAATAAACTAAATCATGCTACAACCAAAAAATATATATATTTCTTCTTTCAACTATAATTTCTTAATTTGAACCGCTTCAACAATGCAAAACTTACCAATTCTAAGCTTAAACCAAGACTTCACACACATATATGGCAAACTATTACCTTGCTAACATATTACATGCTTTAAATCATCTAGCATCCATCATTTATCCTTATTAGCTAAATGCATATCTCAACAATACATCATATATATATCATATGATCATCTTCCGTATATGATTTAAAGCATGATCGAAATCTCATATCTAATGGTATTATAATGCAAGCTACTATATCAAAATGTAAAACCTAAACTTAACCAAAAGCAATAGCCTTATTCCCAAGGCTGTATTTATATTTACAATCCGAATATCATTCATTACTTATCAAAATAAAGCCTATACATGCCTTTGATTCAAAAAGTTTACAAAACATAACTATACCAAAGAGAGTGATAGTGTGGTCGACTTTCTTGCTGATCCCCTGAGCCCGTAGTTGAATTATCAATCTATAAAATAGAAACACAAACATATACAGAGTAAGCTCAATAGCTTAGTAAGTCTTAAGCAACTTTATTATAACGTTTGAATAACTTAATTTTCTTTTTCTATAAACTTATAACATCTATATTTATGCATGGTCGAATATTATCAACTTGTTAATCATAGCATGTACACTTCATTTCCATAATCCTATAATTCATCAAACCATAGTATAAACATATTTTACATGAATCACATGCTCCTTGACACATAAGTGCATCATTCATATCAAATATATCATCATACTCAAAGTCTTTCCACTATTAGCATTTCTACTATTAACCGAACATCCCAAAAATAACATGTTTAAGCTCAAGTTCTATCTTATACTAATCATACATATTGCTTAATAAGCTCAATCACATAAAACACCAATATTGATATGGTACTTCAACCCAAGTAACCTTAATCAGAACTTACCTTACTTCTGATGATATTCACTGAGATTTATGCTTACCTGAGTTTTTAATTCAATAAGTTCACTATATTACACTCGAACTTTATGGTTTCTTCATTTTAAAGTACCACTAAGCATTAAGCCTGCTAGGCACAAAGCTCAGATATGTCACCAGCACTAAGCACCGCTAGGCACGAAGCTTAGAATATGTCATCGGCACTAAGCACATAGGCACGAAGCTCGAATATGTCACCCAGGCACTAAGCACGCTAGGCACGAAGCTCGAATATATCACCAAGCACTAAGCTTGCTAGGCACGAAGCCGAATTAAATCAAAGACAAGGCACGCTAGGCAATAAGCGAAATAATTCATAAACCAATCACATACTTCACATTTTTCCCAAATAATATATCAAAGACACATATTCATATCACATTATCAATTTATGCATTCAAACCAATTCAACCATATACATTCGGCTACTACCATAATTTACCTTCAAATTTATAGAACATCATCATTTAATAGATTCATAAATATTCTTTGACATATTTCGACAGGACTTACCTCGACTTTCGACGGACAACATTAACCTAGCTTAGTCGACAACTTTAGTTTTTCCCGATCCAAGCTCGTTTTCTTTGTTCTTAATCTAGAACACATTAAATTCAACTCATTTAAGTACATTTCAATTCAATTTAGTCCCAAAACACATAAACATGCAAATTACCATTTTGCCCCTAAGATTTCACATTTTTACTATTTAGTCCTAATTGTACAAAACATAAAATACACAAAATTTGCCAAGACTATGCAAGGGCTGAATGTTCACAAGGGCATTATGAGTCCATTTCTTTCATTTATTTTGCAAGTAAGCCCATCTAAAAATTTACTTTTACAAATTAGCCCTAAATACTAAAATTCACTAAAATTTCTAATACAAAACATATCAATCCTTAACATATCTTTAATTTAAAGTCATCAAACATCAAAAACCTCAAGAATTCATCAATGGCCAAATCATATATACACACTAATCATAGAAATTCTAGCATGGGTCGGGTAATATACTAAGCAACGATCTCAAAAATGTAAAAATTAACTAAAATCAAAATCAAACTAACCTTAATTTTAAGCTTATAAGTCGAAACTTAAAAGAAATGAAATCCTTTTTCTTCTCCAACATTCGCCAAGAACACCAAAGATGATAATGGTTTTTCTTTTGTTTTATTTTAACATATAATTTAGTTAATAACTAAATTACTAATATAACCCTTTTAATAAAAATAAAACTAACATATATAATAAGGGCAATGGTGACTTTAGCCACCCACTAACTTTAAAATGGGCTAATTGCCCTTCTAATACCACTTTAAAAAGCCATCATCAAATAGGCACTTTTCACTATAGTTTGCAACTTTTACAATTTACTGTGATTAAATCCTTTTTGTCAAATTAAGCACACAAATGATAAAATTTTTCTACGAAAATTTCACACATATTAATTCATACATAATAAACACAAAGTATAATATTTAAATAATTCTTGAACTCGGATTCATGGTCCCGAAACTACTATTCCGATTAGGGTCAATTTCGGTCTGTTACATGGCATGTGGGGTGTTTCATTTCTCAAGGAAGCTTCTTGGAAAGGAAGAGTCTCAAGTGGCTAAATGCTTCATGAAACACAAAAGACAATGCCTTAAAGAGGGAGCGTCGGCCTTAATTACATGTTGGATGATGCTCTATGCATGGTGGATTGAACTTAATGGCTGGTATGGAACTTTGAGCATGTCTTTTCATTTTCCAAGGTAGCCTAGAACATGGCAAAGCCATTCGGCTTCCCAAGGCAAGCTATGCATGTCCCTAGGCCGAGTATTAAGGGCCATTTAACCCTTTTGTCCCCTACAATGGATTCAGCTGCACCAAGCTTCTTCTAGAAGCTAATTTTTTGGGATTCATGGATGTATGTGGACGGCAACTAAGGGCAAAAATTCTAGTAAAATCTAGGACATTAAAGGGCTGAATTTACTTAGAAATTAAGCTATTTGTGTGACTTTTCGGTTGGCTTCTTAAGGACTATAAATATCCAAACAATGCCATTTGTAAAGGACTTTTTGATGAATTTTATATCGTTATTATGTCGAATTTGTGAGAGCACTTCTCCAATTTATTTTGAGGATCCGTTGGCTTATCTAGTGAGCTAGTGGCGTCAACCCTTCCTTTTTTTTCTTATCCCGATATCGAGGTTCCTATCGTATTTCAATAGTAGGTCGAGGTCTGACTTCTATTCAAAATCGAGCTTTAAGAATCGTTTAAGTAATCATCTCGATAACTTTTCGGTATTGGTTCATACTTGTTTCTTAAGCCTTAAATCAAAACCTTCCTTCCTAAAATCGAACCCCCTTCTCTCATATCAACCTTAACTATCCCTCTTCGAACAATTAACCTGAGTTACTATTCTAACTTGACTTTCCAACCTCAACCTATCCATACCAATCCTGAACTAACTCTAAACCAAGATCATTCTCGAATACCTATCCTAAACTCGAGTTAATCCCGAACCTCTCATATTTTAGCTTAATCAAACTTCATATCTTAATACTTAAATCTATACTTCTTCTATTTTACCTTACTCTTCTATCTCCTATCTTCTATCTTCTAATTTTGTATTTCTTGTTTACGATCAGGCAACTAAGCATACATCTCGATTTCCTCTCGAGACCGGGACTATATCATCTGGTATCAGAGCTAGTTAAACGAGAATTACAAAGCTCTAACGAGTATTTTGAATCTATTAAGCGAAGATCCGAAGTAAGTAAAAGAAAAAAATTTGTATATAATAAAAAAGGGAAATTCTTATTAAAAAAATTCATGAAAAAAAGTTCGATCAAAGTTTGATATCTATTATTCTTCTGTACACTTCTTCTTTCTCCCTCGACCCAACTCTAATCACCCTATTCCAAACCACGAGATTTTCTTTTTTCTAGCCTACCATAATATCCAAATACGTTACAACCCTTAATACCCGTTTGTGACTGACCCCCTGAGCCCTAATAGGCCTTGGTGAATCCGAACAACGAAATCACGAGAAAGTGTAGAGGTAAAAGGCACGAGAATATGAGATCATTCGAGGGGAGGTGAAAGCCAAACTAAGAGTGTTAAACACGAGCATGAGTGTCATTAAGCTTCTTTCTTTCCAAGTGAACTGTGAGGTTTTGTTTGTGAGGATTTAAATTTACTGCAATGTCATAAGATTCTGGGTGAAACGCGGAGGAACAACAAGGAAGACAATCGATTTAGAATGTTCCCGACTTACAAATGCAAGCCCTCTTGCAAGAAATGGAAAGACTACTTGATAGGAGGCTCAACCCTCTTGAAGATCGACTCTATCAAGTGGAAGCCCAGGGACCATGAGAGGTGACCCCAAGTTTCCAGGCAAAGGCGTGGATGACCTAATCAATGACGTGAGCAACAACGGGAAGTTGAAGAAGACATTAATGACTTTAGTGAAGGCAAAAGCGATCATGAATCCAACATCAATGTTGGAAGGAGAGTGTAACACCCCAAATCTGACCTAGAAGTTAGGCCTGAGTCTGGCATGTCACATTGGGGTGCTTTTCGAGAAACCATGGTTCCATTGGAAAACCTCTCTTGATATTAAAAACTAAATTCCCAGTTGAGTTTGTTTATTATTAATCGACATTTATTAAAAAGTCATTACCTAAAAAAACTTTGTTTGTTGCGGAAACTTAATTAAAATGACTGACTTATGAAAACGTGATGTTTACGACCTATTCACGAAAGCATAGTATTTTGAAATCAGATATTATTTTGGAAAATCGTGATACAAAGTTTAGCGATTTAAAACATAATAAACTAAAAATCCAAAACTAAAACCGAATTTAAGAGAGGCCTTATTACAAAATATTAACCCAAGTTAAAAATAAGTAAAATACTAGAGTCCAAAAGCGCTCATAGTGTGGCCACCTCCGAGTCCTCCAAGACGTCGAACCGCCTTCGAGGATTACCCGAGAAAAAATATTAAAAGAAGGTGTGAGTTTACGAAAACTCGATGTGCATAACCCTTATCAATAAGAACATGAATCACAATAGTTTGGGCCGAAGCCCATTTCAGTAACGGTGGCAATTGGGCCTTAGCCCATAAAAGCCTCAATTGGGCCTTAACCCATAAATGTCACAAATCATATTTATCTAGGCCTGATCCCATCTCAAATAAAACCACATATGCAATGCATTAATGCCCATACCAACCCTGCACTTCGTCTCCTGTCCAACCCTGCACTCTTGTGGGAATTTAATCGACCCACCCATCCCTACACTCCTTATGTAGCACCAGTTACGGCACTAACTTATCGGTGCAGCATAGCTACTCGGTGGCTAAAAGCCTTCAATGGATCCACAGTCATCAAGCGACCATGCGATCCTATCTGCACTTCCCCTTTCGAATAATCCCATCCCCATGCAACATAATAACACATGAATGCAACATAAAATAATAATCATACGATAACAATCCTAAATCACATACAAGAATAATCATATAACATGTAGGGGCATTTTTGTCATTTTTGCCCTCCAGGGGCATATCGATCATTTTACCCATCGAGGGTATTTTCGTAATTTACCAACCAAGGGTATTTTCATAATTTACCTACCAAGGGTATTTTCATAATTTACCCACCAAGGGTATATTCGTAATTTACCCACCAAGGGTATTTTCGTAATTTACACACCAAGGGTATTTTGTAATTTACCAACCAAGGGTATTTTGTAATTTACATACCAAGGGTATTTTTGTAATTTACCCATCAAGGGTATTTTCGTAATTTACCCACCAAGGGTATTTTGGTAATTTACCCACCAAAGGTATTTCGATATTTCGCAACCCAAGGGTATTTCGATAATTTTGCAAACCAGGAGTATTTTGGTAATTTTGCAAATCAGGGGTATTTTAGTAATTTTGCAAACCAAGGGTATTTCGATAATTTACAAATCAGGGGTATTTCAGTAATTTTGCAAACTAGGGGTATTTCGATAATTTTGTAAATCAGGGGTATTTTGGTAATTTCACAAATTAGGGTATTTCGGTAATTTTGTAAACTAGGGTATTTTAATAATTTTGCAAATCAGGGTGTTAACGACCCAACAGAAGGTCCACTGTCGCCTCGAATGACTCAAGTATTCTAAACAGAGATAATGATGCGAATGGGCCTAAGGCCCATTCTCAGCCCAAGTGGGCCCACACACTCGTGTGGCCCATTTAGCCCAAACCTAGCCACATATATGAGATTCATATAGTCTAGTTCACTATCTTCTACTCAATCATACAATTTACTCATATGGGCCCTTGGGCCCATTGGGCCCACTTGGCCCTTTTTGGGCCATCGTAGCTCAATAGCCCACACCCACAAGAGCACTACTGATGGCCTCAACTATCGTGTTGAAGCCCCACATGTGTGCTCGCACGCCTATGTGGCTACTATTGCCGTGACCGACACTTTGGCATTTGCCGCTCTACAACTAGAGTAGAGAGAGGTTACACACCTGATAGGAATTCTGAAGCTGCTAAACCGTGCTCCCAAAGCTCCTATGCCCAACGCCCACCAAGGTATCTTTTCTCTCCTCCTAGAATGCTCTCCTTATGTAGCTAGCTTCTCACCTTCCTTCTTTATATCTTTCCGTTGTGGGATCCTTCCGCTAGCAGAGTTTAAATCCAACTCAAACTCTTGCCGCCCCATCTTAGCAAAATAAATACTCCCCTGCTTCCCATGAGATTCGAACTCAGGCTCCCTTGTAACATAACCCACGCTGCTAGCCACTTTACCAACTAGCTCCTTGTTTCTAAAATCATGCGCAACTAAATATAAGTCCTATGGCAAAATTCAAAAATCCACTTAAAAAGAAAACTAAAATGCAAGCACCAAGACTTGAACCTTGGACCTCCTTCCTTCCTTGTGGCGTCACCCCCTTATCTCTTATGTGGCGTCACTTTGCCATTACACCACACACTCCACTTGTCATTTTTCCCACATTTTATTCTTAAAGCCTACCTACCAACTCCCATGTTTTTTCACCTAAAACCAAAATTTTTCCTATGACCTAACTTTAACCCAGGACTTCATAAAAGCCTCCTAACCTTCCAAAATAGGTCTAACTTGCTAGTACCATTCTCTTGTTCTCAAAAATTTTAAACGCTACTACCCCCAAGGCCCATTGGGCCCAATCCTACTAGGCCCAACTTTGGGATGTTACAAATCTACCCTCCTTAAAGAAATTTCATCCTCAAAATTTCTAGTTATCTCATTGCCGCACAATATTGAATATACCACTACGTTTCTGCTGCGCACTCTAGTCCTAATTATCTAAATTACAAATTTTATGAATTTAGCTCATAGTTCCAATAATTAAACAAATGTTTTATGGAAGTAGTAGTAAAGAGTTATTTTCGAAATTGCCAGCTCACTATAGTTTTTAGTTTCCTACGGGCCTCAGTATAGTATATCATCTAAAGTAAGCCCGTATCTACCTAGAAGCGTTGGATGTTTAAAAGCAGATAAGAGAACTTACTTGGTCAAATATTTGGAGACTCGGTGTGCCACACAAAAACCTTTCAAAACTACTACAAAATCATTTGTAAACATCTTTAAAATAAACACTAAAGCCCATCTCACAACCTGAGGTTTTACAACCTTAGCTCTGAAACCACTAAATGTAACACCTCAAACCCGGCCTAGAAGTTAGGCCTGAATCTAGTGTGTCACATTGGGGTGCTTTTTGAGAAACCATGGTTCCATTGGAAAACATTTCTTGATATTAAAAACTAAAGTCCCAGTTTGCATTTGTTTATTATTAATCGACATTTATTAAAAAGTTATTACATAAAAAAACTTTGTTTGTTGCAAAAACTTAATAAAAATGACTGACTTATGAAAACGTGATGTTTACGACCTATTCGCGAAAGTGTAGTATTTTGAAAGTAGATATTGTTTTGGAAAATCGTGATACAAAGTTTAGTAGATTTAAAACATAATAAACTAAAAATCCAAAACTAAAACCAGAATTTAAGAGAGGCCTTATTACAAAATATTAACCCAAGTTAAAAATAAGTAAAATACTAGAGTCCAAAACTGCTCGTAGTGTGGCCACCTCCGAGTCCTCCAACACGTCGAACCGCTTACTGAGGATTACCTGAGAAAAAATATTAAAAAGAGGGTGTGAGTTTATGAAAACTCAGTGTGCATAACCCTAATCAATAAGAACATGAATCACAATAGCTTGGGCTGAAGCCCATTTCAGTAACGGTGGCAATTGGGCCTTAGCCCATAAAAGCCTTAGTTGGGCCTTAACCCATAAATGTCACAAATTATATTTATTTAGGCTTGAGCCCATCTCAAATAAAACCACATATGCAATGCATTAATGCCCATACCAACCCTGCACTCCGTCTCCTGTCCAACCCTGCACTCCTGTGGTGATTTAATCGACCCACCCATCCCTACATTCCTTATGTAGCAGGCTATGCACTAACTTATCGATGCAAACATAAGCGCTCGGTGGCTAAAAGCCTTCGATGGATCCACGGTCGTCAAGCGACCATGCGATCTTATCTACATTTCCCCTTTCGAATAATCCCATCCCCATGCAACATAATAACATATGAATGCAACATACAGTAATAATCATACGATAACAATCATAAATCACATACAAGAATAATCATATAACATGTAGGGGCGTTTTCGTCATTTTTGCCCTCCAAGGGCATATCAGTCATTTACCCATCGAGGGTATTTTCGTAATTTACCAACCAAGGGTATTTTTGTAATTTACCTACCAAGGGTATTTTTGTAATTTACCTACCAAGGGTATTTTTGTAATTTACCTACCAAGGGTATTTTCGTAATTTACCCACTGAGGGTATTTTTGTAATTTACCCACCAAGGGTATTTTTGTAATTTACCCACCAAGGGTATTTTAGTAATTTACCCTCTAAGGGTATTTCGATAATTTCGTAACCTAGGGGTATTTCGGTGATTTTACAAACCAAGGGTATTTTAGTACATTTGTAAATTAGGGGTATTTTAGTAATTTTACAAACCAGGGGTATTTTGATAATTTTACAAATCAGGGGTATTTCAGTAATTTTGCAAACCAGGGGTATTTTGGTAATTTTGCAAATCAGGGGTATTTCGATAATTTCATAAATTAGGGTATTTCGGTAATTTTGTAAACTAGGGGTATTTCAGTAATTTTATAAATCAAGGTGTTAACAACCCAATAGAAGGTCCACTGTCACCTCGAACGACTCAAGTGCTCTAAGCAGAGATAATGATGCGAATGGGCCAAAGGCCCATTCTCGGCCTAAGTGGGCCCACACACTCGTGTGGCCCATTTAGCCTAAACCTAGCCTCATATATGAGATTCATATAGTCTAGTTCACTATCTTCTATTCAATCATACAATTTACTCCGGGCCCATTGGGCCCACTTGGCCCCTTTCGAGCCATCGTAGACCTCAACTATCGCGTTGAAGCCCCACACGTGCGCTCGCACGCCCATGTGGCTACTATTGCTATGACAGGCACTTCGACATTTGTCGCTCTACAACTAGAGTAGAGAGAGAGTTGCACACTTGATAGGAATTCTGAAGTTGCTAAACCGCGCTCCCAAAGCTCCTATGCCCAACGCCCACCAAGGTATCTTTTCTCTCCTCCTAGAATGCTCTTTATATAGATAGCTTCTCACCTTCCTTCTTTATATCTTTTCGATGTGGGATCCTTCCACTAGCAGAGTTTAAATCCAACTCAAACTTTTGCCACCCCATCTTAGCAAAATAAATACTCCCTTGCTTCTCATGAGATTTGAACTTAGGCTCTCTTGTAATATAACCCACACTGCTAGCCACTTTACCAACTAGCCCCTTGTTTCTAAAATCATGCGCAACTAAATATAAGTCCTATGGCAAAATTCAAAAATCCATTTAAAAACAACACTAAAATGCAAGCACCAAGACTTGAACTTTGGACCTCCTTCCTTCCTTGTGGCGTCACCCCCTTGTCTCTTATGTGGCGTCACTTTGCCACTACACCACATACTCCACTTGTCATTTTTCCCTACATTTTATTCTTAAAGCCTACCTACCAACTCCTAGGGTTTTTTTCACCTAAAACCAAAATTTTTGCTATGGCCTAACTTTAACCCGGGACTTCATAAAAGCCTCCTAACCTCCCAAAATCACTCACCTAATAGGTCCAACTTGCCTTAGTACCATTCTCTTGTTCTCAAAAATTTTAAACGCTACTACCCCCAAGGCCCATTGGGCCCAATCCTACTAGGCCCAACTTGGGGATGTTACAGAGAGAACCCCAAAACCATGGTCAAAGCGATTAGAGACAGGAAGACGACGATCTTAAGAACATCAATTTGACCATCCCTCCCTTCCAAGGTAAGTCAGATCCTGAAGCCTATCTGGAATGGAAAAAGAAGATCAAACTTGTGTTCAATTGCCATAACTACTCCGAGAAAAAGAAGGTCAAACTAGCTGCCTAGAGTTTTTCGACTATGCTATGATCTGGTGGGATCAGTTGACTACGAGTCGAAGGTGCAACGGCGAACGGCCAATCACTACATGGGCTGAAATGAAAGCGGCCATGAGACGACGATTCATCCCTTCTTACTACCACTGGGAGTTACATCAGAAACTCCAACATCTTACACAAGGGACGAGAAGCGACGAAGATTATTATAAAGAAATTGAGGTCACTATGATCCGAGCCGATCTCCAAGAAGAACAGGAAGCTACCATGGCTCGATTCTTAGCCGGACTTAATCGGAGATAGCCAATGTTGTAGAACTACAACATTATATCGAGATAGAGGATATGGTTCACATGGCCATCAAAGTAGAAAAATAGTTGAAGCAAAAGGGAGCATCCTGAAGTTACTCCAACGCTAAACCCTTGAAGTGGGGCCAAAGTACAAGCAAGGGGTTCCCTACAAACAAGACGAAAGACTCTACTTTCACCCCTAAGACGAACAAGCCTTTGGCTGAAACAAGCAAAAGCAAGGCTCCAAAAAGTTTTAATGCTAGATCGAGGGACATAAAATGCTTCAAGTGCCTTGGCAGAGGACACATCGCAAGTCAATGCCTGAATAGACGAACTATGGTGATGCAGGCTGGTGGCGAGATTAAAACTGAAGTCGAAGAAGAATGTGAGTCCAAATCTAATTCTGAGGCTGATGAGGACATAGAACAACCTATTGAAGGTGAATTGCTTATCTTGAAGCGAAGTCTCAGTCTTCAAAGTGCGGGCAACGAGGAACAACGGAAAATATTTTTCATTTGAGATACCAGGTGCAAGGAAAGGTGTGTCATCTTATCATCGACGGAGGGAGTTGTACGAATGTGGCAAGTACCCTCATGGTGGAAAAGCTAGGATTGAAAACGATAAAACATCCGACTCCGTATAAGCTTAGTGGCTTAACGACGGTGGAGAACTCAAAGTTACTAAGCAAGTCTTAGTATCCTTCAACATTGGGAAATACTTCGATAAAGTGCTAGGCGACGTAGTGCCGATGCACGCGAGCCACTTAATCTTGGGACATCCATGGTAATACGACCGCTAAGTGGTGGACGATGGCTATAGTAATTGGTATTCCTTCAAGCATCTTGGAAGGAATGTAACACTTGCCCCCTTAATGTCGCAACCAGTCTTTGATGATTAGCAAAAACTGAGGATTTCCATTGATCAATCAAAAGAAAAAGAAAAGAATACCAAAGAAAAAAGTAAGAAAAATGAGCGAGAGTAAAATAAGAGTGCAAAAAAAATGAGAGAAAACAAAAGAAAGAAAAAGATGAAGATGAAAAAGAGAGTGGAAAAATGAGTGTTTTTATGAAAGCGAGTGACATTCAGAAAGCTTTGTGTTTGAGACACCCGATGTATCTGCTTCTATACAAGGAAGCATTTTTGAACACTAATGATTTACCCAGTAATCTTTCTTCTTCTGTGTTGTCTCTGATTCAGGAATTTGAAGACATCATTCCGGAGGAGATTCTAAGTGGTTTGCCGCCCATTTGAGGTATAGAACACCAAATTGACTTGGTGCCCAGAGCTACTCTACCCAATTGACCTCCTCACCGGAGCAATCCCGAGGAAACAAAAGAGCTCCAAAAGCAAATCACTGAATTGCTTGAAAAGGGATATATTCAGAGAGCCTTAGTCCCTACGCGGTACCGGTGTTACTTGTGCCGAAGAAAGATGGCTCATGGTGCATGAGTATCAATTGCCGTGCCATCAACAAAATTACTGTCAAGTCTTGACACCCGATACCACGACTCGACGACATACTTGATGAGTTAAGCAGAGCGAGAATCTTCACCAAGATCGACCTCAAAAGTGGATATCACCAAATACGAACGTGCGAGGGCGACGAGTGGAAAACAGCTTTCAAGACAAAGATAGGTTTGTACGAATGGTTTGTAATGCCATTCGGACTTACAAACGCTCCTAGTACTTTCATGCACCTTATGAATCATGTTTTACGAGCTTTTATTGGAAAATCATGTGTTGTCTATTTTGATGATATCTTAGTGTACAGTAAATCTTTGGAGGAACATGTCCAACATTTATGTGCGATCTTAGAAACATTACGAAAAGAGGTATTGTACGCTAATCTGAAGAAATGTTCTTTTTGCACTGACAAGGTTGTGTTCATAGGATATGTCGTGAGTGCAAATGGCCTTGAGGTAGACCAAGAGAAGGTTTGAGCCATCCAAGAATGGCCACGTCCAACGACGATCAGCCAAGTACGAAGGTTTCATGGGTTGGCTAGTTTCTACCACCGATTCGTGCCCAATTTTAGCACGATAGCCGCTCCTTTAACGAGTGTGATCAAGAAGAATTCAGCCTTTCATTGGTCTGATGAGCAAGAATGTCTTTTAATGCAATTAAAGAGTGTCTTGTTAAAGCTCCATTATTATCCATTCCTGATTTTACTAAAACTTTTGAAATTGAGTGTGATGCTTCAGGTGTAGGGATCAGAGCCTTGTTAACTTAGAATGGAAGGCCGATGGTGAACTTTAGCGAGAAATTGATCGGAGCTGCTCTTAATTACCCCATGTACGACAAGGAGATGTATGTCTCATAAGATCGCTCGAAACGTGGCAACACTACTTGAGACCAAAAGAGTTTGTTATTCATTCAGATCATGAAGTGCTCAAGTACATCAAAGGTCAGTATAAGCTTAACAAATGGCATGCAAAATGGATCGAGTATCTAGAATAATTTTCATACGTAATCAAGTACAAGAAAGGTAAGGAAAATGTAGTAGCTGGTGCATTATCACGAAGGTATACTCTATTGACTTTTCTTGATTCTAAACTACTTGGTTTTCATCATATAAAGGATTTGTATGTTGATGATGTTTACTTTGGGACTATATATAATGCTTGCGAAAATAGAGCCTTTGATAAGTTTTATAGGTACGAAGGATTTCTCTTCAAAGAGAACAAACTATGTATACCGCACGATTCTATTTGAGAGTTGTTCGTGTTAGTGGCACATAGTGGTGGCCTTATGGGTCATTTTGGACGAGACAAAATGATGTCAACTCTACAAGAACCCTTCTTTTGGCCGGGGATGCGAAAGGATGTCGAACAGATATGTGAGCGTTGTATAGCTTGCAAACGAGCAAAATCGCGAGTTCAACCTCATGGTTTATACACACCCCTTCCTATTCCAGAAAGTCCTTGGACCGATGTCTCCATGGATGTTATCCTTGGCTTACTGAGATCTAAAATAGGAAAGGACTCAATTTTCATTGTAGTTGATCGATTTTCTAAAATGTCCCATTTTATTCCTTGTTCTATGACTAATGATGCTGTGCATATTGCAAACTTTTTTCCAGGAAAGTCATACGTTTGCATGGAGTTTTGAGAACGATCGTATCTGATCGAGACGTAAAATTTTTAAGTCATTTTTGGTGAATTCTATGGGGAAATCTAGGAATGAAACTAATGTTTTTGACCACCTATCATCCTCAGATAGATGGACAAACCGAGGTGGTGAATCGAGTCCTATCGACTCTACTTTGAGCATTGGTGCGAAAGAATCTCAAAACATGGAAGGAATGCCTGCCTCACATCGAATTTGCCTACAATTGAGCTGTTCATTCCGTGACTAAATTTTCTCCCTTCGAGACTGTCTACGGGTTTAATCCTCTCACTCCTCTTGATTTATTACCATTGCCTTCCGACAAATTTGTCCATTTTGATGCTAGGAAAAAGGTGAACTATGTCAAAGAACTACATCAAAAGGTGCGTGAGAATATCGAGGCGAGAATCAAGAAATACAGCCAGCGAGCTAACAAAGGGCGGAAGCAAGTCGTGTTTGAGCCCGAAGATTGGGTATGGGTGCATATGAGAAAAGAGCGGTTTCCAGCTCGTCGACGAGACAAATTATCACCGAGAGGAGAAATAAATTTCCAAATCCTCGAGCAAATTAATGAGATTCATATAAACTTGACTTACTCAGTGATTATAACATCAGCGCTAGTTTTAATGTGGCTGATTTAACTCCGTTTGATGTAGGCCTTGACTTGAGGATGAGTCATTTTCAAGAGGGGGAGGATGGTACAGCCACGCCCCATCATGAGCCGAGTTGAGTCGAGACCCAATGGTGTTACCCTAAGGACCGATTACGAGAGCTCGTGCAAAATAATTTAAAGAGGCAATTAGATGTCTAATCCAGCAAGCATGGGACGATGCTAAGACTAATTCAAACAATATTTTGACTCTGTGTTGCATGATTCTACGAGCTCACATTTCGAAAGAACCCCATTTGGCCATTCAACCATAATTAATTGACCATTCAGCCATTAGTTAATTTGTAACATCCTAAATTGGGGGTCCTTACATTTAATGTGTTTCTGTGTGTATGCTACGCTCAATGTGCCAGTTTAGGGTGTTTAGGGGTCCAGGGAAGGCTCAGGGTTGAGCTGAAGCCTTGGCCAAAATTCTCTTTTTGGGCACCTTAGTGGAGAGCTAGCTAAGATAAGACTTAAGGAATATTGTTTGTGTTTGGTTGACACAAGAATTTAAGAGGTAAAGAGGCAAGGAGGCGCCACTTAAGGTTCAGGTAGGTGACGCCACAAGGGAGTAGAGAGGGTGCAGATTCAAGTCGCGTGGTGCTCATTTTAGAATTCTTTTTAGCGTCAAAGGGAGCAAAGGTAGAGTTCAGCTAGGATACATCAAGAGGGGAGAGTTGATAGAGTCAAATAATTCAAACTCATGGCTGAGAGAAGAAAGAGGGGTTTGAATCATTCAAACCATCTTTGAATGAGTGATCAGGAGTGAATTAAGGAGAAAAGTAAGGGATTAGCATGTGGTGAAGGTAGTGGCCAGATTTTGAATGCTTGGGGGAGTGTAGGAATCGGTTCTAGCTTGTTTTGGGTGTGCCGAATTTCATTTATGGTCATAGGCATTTTAGTTCTCAAAAGAGGCATTTTTGGTTTTGGGTTGTAGGTGCCTAATTTTTGGAGGTGTTTAGTAGCCAAGTTTGAAAGTTCTTTTCCCTTTCGGGCATTTGGTGTTCTTCTTTTGACAACTTTTGAACCGTTTCTTTGTTTAGCCGAAACTCCTACCATCCTCTCTACTTCCCATTTCTTTCTTCTCATTTGTATTACCTAAAGCCGAAACCTCATTCTTCTTTTCTTCTTCTTGATCGAATCCTCCATTACTTCCATTCATCTCTTTGATTTCATCTTGCTTTAGCCTAATCTCTTAAGCCTCTTGTCTTGTCCTTCATTTACCGAAACATATCCCTCACCTTCTTACGGGTTTTCTATTTCAAAGCTGAAGCATCCATTGTTCTTATTCCTTCTATATTTCTTTTTCATCGAATCTTCCTTGAGTGCTTATCTTCTTCTTTCACTCTTCGTTTAGTGGATTGCTGTCACTCCGTTCCACAACTTTGTCAATCAGATTCTCTTTGATCGTGGTAGGTATTCCCTTTTCATTTCAATTCTCTTTTCTCTCCTTGTGGATGTCGAAGGCATTAATCTTGTCTTATGATTCTTAACCGATTAAAGGAGGGGCCTTGTCTTCACATTCTTTCAACATCTGGTCTGCGATTGAAGGGTGTTAAAGGACATTCAGTTCTAGTCAACTTAGGTATTCAATCGGTGCTTGATCCAAGCCTTATAGTCTTCGGGACTTGTCGATCTAGGTAAGGAAACTGTGCTTTTGAGCGTATATTCTTTATCATTCTCTGTTTCAATGCTTTAATCTGGTCTATTGACCAAGATCATTTTCATGGATTCAAACGCTAGCCAAGAAAAGGGAGGGGTTCGACCCGTAGTCTCAGCCCCTAAGTTTAAGAAGTGCGTGGTGTCCGCTATTCGAGATTGGCCACCGGGTTGTGGGCCAGCTTCTAAGCAGAGTAGTAGGCAAATAGCAGTAGTTCCTGTTAGCGATAGTATCGACATAGAAAGTATCGTATTGCGTGTTATCAGGTGTGTAAACTTCACACACTTCTTATTTATTTAATTGTTTGCATTATTCACTGTTTGGGCTAAAAAGCCAGAATGACTGAGAAACAGTCGTAATACCCTTATGGGTAAAGTGGGAATACCAGGTATGTGACTCTATTAATCTTTTAATGGGTGTGAGATAATTGATGTAATATGTTATGTTAAAGATAGCATGTGCATTCATATGATGGTATGTTCTGCATGGGTTGGGAAATGATGTGAAAGGGGAAGTGTTTAAGACTGTCACGGTGGTTATTACCACGGTGGGCTAGCCCACAGATATATTATAATCTTTGATAATTGTGACCATGTCTCGGTGGCTTGGTGCCATGGTAGTTTAATACCATAGTTATATATATATGATTTGTGACTCGTCCCAGTGGTTGTTACCACAGTGGGTTGGCCCCATGTATATCCATCAGGTATTGTCGCGGTGGTTGTTACCACGGTGGGTTGGCCCCAAGTATATTATTAGTGACTTTGTCATGGTGAACTTGTATCACGGTGGTCTAGAGCCATGACTGGCCTAATGCCACGTATGAGGTGTGTAACGGACGGAGGGTTGATTGTAGAAATCCCCACAGTGTGATGGGTTGGTAAGGGTGGTGTGTAGAGGATGGAAAAACTAGGCTGGTTTGGGTCACATATTGCATTCACGATTATGTTTGATATTTTGAGTGGGCTGATGCAAACATATGATTATGGGCTTGAAGCCGTATGTGTGACATAAGGGGATTACACATTGAGTCTTGGTGACTCACCCCTCTGCTAAATCTTGCAGGTAATCAGTAGATCGTGGACCAGGGAGCTGGGGCAGACTCGTGGAGGCCATAAAGTGTTCTTTTTCGTAAAGTCATTTATTTTCTAGTATTTACTTAATTCGGGTTTTTATTATGTAATAAGGCCTTTCTAATATTTTATTTCGGGTTTTATATTATGATTTAAATTTTGTTATGACCTTGATATAAGTTTCAAACTTGATAATTAAGTTGATTTTTTCCAAACCTTAAATAACATAAGCAACCATTTTTCTCTTAAATGCCACCAAAAATACCAAACTATCGTTGAACTAAATTCAGAAATTTTTCTAAAACTACAAGTCATTGTTTTTAAAACATCACCTTAGATCAAATTTTCAAACTTACGATATCTTCAATATACAATACCCTTTTTCCTTTTACAACCTTTTCCCTTATGACATACTAGATCTAGTCGTAGTGTTTAGACTGGGTTTGGGGTGTTAAAGTTTTAGTATTGGAGCCAGGTTGAAAAACTCGGACTGTGAAGTTGGTTCAATAATATTTTACAAAGTTGATAAAAATGATTTTTAGAGGAAATGTTTTGATTGGAATATGGCATCCGAGTCTACCAGCACTCGATCCACGCAGGTAAGTGTTCTACTTATTTGATGATGTATGCAAGAAATGATTGTAGGTATGAATGAATATGTTTGCTAGCTTTAGGAGATCCAAACTTTAGAGACTGAAACCTCTAGGTTGAGATATGTTTCGCGAAAACTACTCTCTAAAACTAGTTCTCATAAAATTGCTCGATTTTAAACAGTGGAAAGAAACACTAACTCATAAAACTCTTAATCAGATTAAGTCACAGCAATAATCATGAGTACTAGGGGGCGTGGACGTATTATGCGTGGCCGTGGTAGAGGTCAGAGTGTTGGGTCAGAATCGTTGGAATCGGGTCATGGGTCAGAAAGTGATGTACCAGTACCTCCAACTGGAGAAACAAATTTTTAGGATTAGACAGGTAGAGACGATGCTGTGTCTCAGGCGATGTTACATGTGTTGGAGAGAGTTACTGAAGCGTGCATGGGATCAGGGGCTCAAAAATTCGTGTCGAAATGACTTCGGGCCAATGGAGCGGAAATGTTTAGGGGCGTATCGGGAGTAGCTCCTAATGCAGCTGAGTGTTGGCTAGAGGCAATGGAGCGTATAATGGATGATTTGGACTTCATAGAAGAGGAAAAGTTGAGAGGAGTAGTGTCTCTTCTTCGAGACGAGACATATCAGTGGTGGCTCACGGTCAGAGATGGAGTAGTGGCCAACCGCATTACTTGGGATTTCTTCAAGGCGGCATTCCAAGGGAAGTACGTTGGATCGAGTTATGTGGATGTGCAGCGTAGGGCTTTTCTAAATCTGGTTCAGGGTAATAAATCAGTTGCTGTGTATGAGGCAGAATTCTTACGTCTTAGTCATTATGCCTGGGGTATGGTGGCCACAGACCATAAGCGTTGTATTCGATTTGAGGATGGCCTGAGGGATGATTTGTGAGTGCTGACAGCTCCACAATGAGAAAGGGAGTTCGCTATTCTTGTGGAAAAGGCTAAGATAGCCGATGAAGTAAAGCGGTCTGAAAAGCAAAATCAAGATAGGGATAGAGGTAAAAATAAGAGGAACGTTGGAGCGTCGAGATTAGCTGGGCATTTTCAGAAAAGACCTAGGATCGATGGGCCGAGTCGTGTGGCGAGACCTGTTGGTGAGAGTGGGGCCCAAAGGTGTGCTAGATGTGGTAGATTCGATTCAGGTGAGTGTTGACTGAGGGCATGTTTTAGGTGTGGATCTTCTGATCATTGAGTAAAAGATTGTCCACAGGAGCCGGGGAGAGTGCGACCAGCAGGTCAAGGTTATGTTCAGCCGGGTAGAGGTGGTCAGTAACCACAGAGAGGCCGTGGTCCCACCAGGGGAGGAGGTAATTCTGGCCGAGGGCGTGGAGCACCGAGCAAAGGTATTGGGAATGCAGATGCAAGATAGCCTGGGTTGGTTTATGCAGTCAGACGCCGAGAGGAGGACGATTCACCGGACGTCCTAATTGATACGTTTCTTATTCATGGGTTGCCTTATATCGCATTAATTGATATTGGGTCGACACATTCATATATTGCTAGTATGGTATCTGGAACTCTAAGCATAGACTCTGAGATTGCTTCTAGGGAGATGACTGTACTTAGCCCTTTAGGACAATTAGTTGTAGTGAATAAATTCTTTAGAGAAGTGCCTTTAGAAGTCCAAGGGGTAGTGTTTCTGACTGATCTGATGGAACTACCGTTCAGGGAGTTCGATTTAATCTTAGGTATGGACTAGTTAGTAAAGTATCGAGCAAATCTGGATTGTGCTACTAAGCGCATGGTGATCAGGACTCCTGTAGATGAGGAAGTGGTGGTAATAGGAAAAAGGAGGAACTATTTGTCTAACATAGTGTCCGCGTTAAAGGCTGAAAGAATGTTGAGAAAAGGATGTGAGGCATTCATAGCCTTGGTTTGTGCTTTGGAGGTCAAAGATTTGTCTGTGCGGGATGTTAGAACAGTGAAGGAGTTTCCTAATGTTTTCCCAGAATAGCTTCCGTGACTACCTCTAGATCGCGAGGTGGAATTCAGAATTGATCTTCTTCTGGGGACAGTGCCTATATCTATCACTCCATATAGGATGGCGCCAAAAGAGTTGAAGGAGTTGAAAGCTCAGATTCAAGAACTGCTAGATCGAGGTTTTATACGACCGAGTGTATCACCATGGAGAGCACCAGTGTTGTTTGTTAAGAAGAAGGATAAATCAATGCGTATGTGCATTGACTACCGGTAGTTGAATAAGTTGACTATCAAGAATAAGTACCCGTTGCCGAGGATTGACAACCTGTTCGATCAACTCAAGGGAGCCTCAGTCTTTTTGAAAATGGATTTAAGATTAGGATATCATCAACTTAAAGTCAAGGAGGAAGATATTCATAAGTTAGCGTTTCGTACTCGCTATGGTCACTACGAATTCCTGGTAATGCCATTCGGGTTGACCAATGCACCAGAAGCGTTTATGGACATGATGACCGGGTTATCCAACCTTATCTGGATCAATTTATCATGGTATTTATAGATGATATCCTGGTTTATTCAAAGTCAAAGGAAGAGCATGATTCGCATCTTCGAGTGGTTTTACAAGTTCTAAGGGAGAAGCAGTTGTTCGCAAATTCAGTAAGTGTAAATTTTGGATAAAAGAAGTTACCTTTTGGGTCATGTTGTGTCTGCTGAATGGATTAAGGTTGATCCTCAAAAAATTGAAGCTGTGTTGGATTGTAAGCCACCTAAGTTTGTGGCAAAATTAGAAGTTTTCTTGGCCTGGCTAGGTATTATAGAAGGTTTGTCGAAGGGTTTTCTTTGATTGTGGCACCATTAACCAAGTTGTTGCAGAAAGGGGTTCCGTTTGTTTGGTCTGATAAACAACAAGAGAGTTTTGAGAGGCTGAAAAGGATTTTGAAGGAGGCTCCAGTCTTGATATAGCTTAAGGCTGGGAAGGAGTTTGTGGTTTATTGTGATGCGTAGCAGACAGGCTTGAGATGTGTGCTAATGCAGGATAGGAAAGTTGTAGCGTATGTGTCACGACAGTTGAGACCGCATGAGTTGAATTATCCCAAATTGGCGGCAGTAGTGTTTGCACTAAAGAGTTGGAGGCATTATCTGGATGGGGAGAAGTTCGTTATTTATACGGATCACAAGAGCCTAAAATATATCCTTACCCAAAAGAGTTAAACTTAAAGTAGCAAAGGTGGATCGAGTTGTTAAAAGATTATGACTATTCAATCGAATACCATCCGGGTAAAGCTAATGTGCTGGCAGATGCATTAAGTTGTAGGGTGATTTCTGATTTGAGAGCAATGTTTGCTCATCTCAGCTTATACGATGATGGAAGTCTATTAGCTGAACTTCAAGTGAAGCCTTCTTGGGTTAGTCAGATTAAAGAGAAGCAGTGGGCTGATGAGTTGTTAAAGTCAAAGTTTCAGTTGGGATCAGATAATGAAATAGCGGATTTTAGTGTGAATAGTGATAGGGTATTATGTTTTCGAGGAAAAATTTGCATGCCAAAGGATTTTGAGTTGAGGCGTAGGATTTTGCAGGAAGCGCATAGCAGCCCATACGCTATGCATCCTAGAGGAAGTAAGATGTATTGGGATCTACGAGAACAGTATTGGTGGCTGGGTCTGAAGCGAGAAGTAACCAAATTTGTGAGTAAGTGCTTGGCGTGTCAGCAGGTAAAAGCAGAACATCAGTTGCCAGCGGGATTGTTACAGCCGATAAAGATTTCGCAGTGGAAGTGGGAAAGGATCACAATGGACTTTGTTAGTGGACTACCTCTTACGCCTACTAAGAAGGATTCGATATGGGTAATTGTTGATCGATTGATGAAGTCTACTCATTTCATACCAGTACGTGTCGATTATTCTCTACAGAAATTGGCTAAGTTGTATATATCAGAGATTGTGAGGTTGCATGGAGTACCAGTGTCTATCATCTCAGACAGAGACCCTAGGTTTACGTCGAGATTTTTAAAGGCGTTGCATCAAGCGTTGGGTACAAAGTTAGATTTCAGTACAGCGTTTCATCCACAGTCTGACGGACAATCAGAGAGAGTAATTTAGATCTTGGACGATATGTTGAGGAGCTGTGTCATAGACTTCAGAGGTAGTTGGGAAGAATTTCTACTGTTGGCGAAATTTGCATACAATAATAGGTACCAATCTAATATTCAGATGACACCGTATGAAGCGTTGTATGGTCGTAAGTGTCGCACTCCTACTTGTTGGACAGAGTTGGGTGAGCGTCAGTTGTTGGGTCCAGAATTGGTTTCGAAAACAAAAGATAAAGTTAAGTTAATTCGGACTCAATTAAAGGAAGCTTCGGACAGACAGAAGTCCTATGCTGATCTGAAGTGTAAGGACATAGAATTTGCAGTTGGTGATCGAGTTTTCTTAAAAGTATCACCGTGGAAGAAAATTTTAAGGTTTGGACGGAAGGGTAAGTTAAGCCCCATATTCATTGGGCCTTATCGTGTGCTGAAGCGTGTGGGACCGGTAGCCTATCAGCTTGAGCTACCTTCAGAGTTAAGTCAGATTCATGATGTGTTTCACGTTTCGATGTTAAGACGCTACCATTCGGATCCATCTCATGTTGTGCCAGTGGAAGAAATTGAAGTAAGCCCTGATCTATCTTTTGAAGAAGAACTAGTGGGATCTTGGATCATGATGTCAAGGTGTTGCGAAGGAAGATGGTTTCGTTGGTTAAGATTTTATGGCGAAACCACGGTTTTGAGGAAGCTATGTGGGAGCCAGAGGAAGCAATGCGACAGCAATACCCTCATCTCTTTTGATCAGGTAATTTTGAGATCGAAATTTCTTTAAAGGGGTAGAACTGTAACATCCTGAATTGAGGGTCCTTGCATTTAATGTGTTTTTTGTGTATGCTATGCTCAATGTGTTAGTTTAGGGTGTTTAGGGGTCCAGGGAAGGCTCGGGGTTGAGCTGAAGCCTTGGCCAAAATTCTCTTTTTGGGCACCTTAGTTGAGAGCTAGCTGAGATAAGACTTAAGGGATATTGTTTGTGTTTGGTTGACACAAGAATTGAAGAGGTAAAGAGGCAAGGAGGTGCCACTTAAGGTTCAGGTAGGTGACGCAACAAGGGAGCAGAGAGGAAGCATGTTCAAGTCACGTGGTGCTCATTTTGGAATTTTTTGGCGTCAAAGGGAGCAGAGGTAGAGTTCGGCTAGGATACTTCAAGAGGGGAGAGTTGATAGAGTCAAATAATTCATAGTGGCTGAGAGAAGAAAGAGGGATTTCAATCATTCAAACCATCTTTGAATGAGTGATCAGGAGTGAATTAAGGAGAAAAGTAAGGGATTAGCATGTGGTGAAGGAAGTGGTCGGATTTTGAATGCTTGGGGGGAGTGTAGGAATCAGTTCTAGGTTGTTTTGGGTGTGCCGAATTTCATTTATGGTCATAGGCATTTTAGTTCTCAAAAGGGGCATTTTTGGTTTTAGGTTGTAGGTGCCAAATTTTTGGAGGTGTTTAGTAGCCAAGTTTGAAAGTTCTTTTCCCTTTTCGGCATTTGGTGTTCTTCTTTTAACAACTTTTGAACCTTTTCTTTGTTTAGTCAAAACTCCTACCATCCTCTCTACTTCTCATTTCTTTCTTCTCATTTGCATCACCTAAAGCCGAAACATCATTCTTCTTTTCTTCTTCTTGACCGAATCCTCTATTACTTCCATTCATCTCTTTGATTTCATCTTGCTTTAGCCGAATCTCTTAAGCTTCTCTTCTTGTCATTCATTTGCTGAAACATATCCCTCACCTTCTCATGGGTTTTCAATTTCAAAGCCGAAGCATCCATTATTCTTATTCCTTTTATATTTCTTCTTGGCCGAATCTTCCTTTAGTGCTCATCTTCTTCTTTTGTTCTTTGTTTAGTGGATTGCCGTCACTCCATTCCACAACTTTGTCAATCGGATTCTCTTTGATCGTGGTAGGTATTCCCTTTTCGTTTCAATTCTCTTTTCTCTCCTTTTGGATGTTGAAGGCGTTAATCTTGTCTTATGATTCTTAACCGATTGAAGGAGGGGCCTTGTCTTTGCATTCTTTTGGCATCTGGTCTACGATTGAAGGGTGTTAAAGGACATTCGGTTCTAGTCAACTTAGGTATTCAATCGGTGCTTAATCCAAGCCTTATAGTCTTCAGGACTTGCCGATCTAGGTAAGGGATCTTTGCTTTTGAGCGTATATTCTTTATCATTCTCTACTTCAATGCTTTAATCTGGTCTATTGACCAAGATCTTTTTCATGGATTCAAACGCTAGCCAAGCAAAGGGTGGGGTTAGACCCGTAGTCTCAGCCCCTAAGTTCAAGAAGCATGCGGTGTTCGCTGTTAGAGATTGGCCACCGGGTTGTGGGCCGGCTTCTGAATAGAGTAGTAGTCAAATGCGGTAGTTCCTGTTACCGATAGTGTCGACGTAGAAAGCGTCGTATTGCGTGTTATCAGGTGTGTAAACTTCACACACTTCTTATTTATTTAATTGTTTGCATTATTCACTATTTGGGCTGAAAAGCCAGAATGACTGAGAAACAGTCGTAATACCCTTATGGGTAAAGGTAGGAATACCAGGTATGTGACTCTATTAATCTTTTAATGGGTGTGAGATAATTGATGTAATCTATTACGGTAAAGATAGTATGTGCGTTCATATGATGGTATGTTCTGCATGGGTTGGGAAATGATGGAAAGGGGAAGTGTTTGAGACTGTCATGGTGGTTATTACCAAAGTGGGCTAGCCCACGGATATATTATAATCTTTGATAATTTTGATCATGTCTCGGTGGCTTGGTGTCACAGTGGTTTAATACCACGGTTATATATATATGATTGGTGACTCGTCCAAGTAGTTGTTACCACAGTGGGTTGGCCCCACGTATATTCATCAGGGATTGTCACAGTGGTTGTTACCATGATGGGTTGGCCCCACGTATATTATTAGTGACTTTGTCACGGTGATCTTGTATCACGGTGGTGTAGAACCACGAGTGGCCTAATGCCACGTATGAGGTGTGTAGCGGATGGAGGTTTGTTGTAGAAATCCCCACGGTGTGATGGGCTGGTACGGGTGGTGTGTAGAGGATGGAAAAACTAGCCTGGTTTGGGTCACATATTGCATTCACAATTTTGTTTGATATTCTAAGTGGGCTGAGGCCAACATACAATTATGGGCTTGAAGCCGTATGTGTGACATAAGGGGATTTCACACTGAGTCTTGGTGACTCACCCCTCTGCTAAATCTTACAGGTAATCAGTAGATCGGGGACCAGGGAGCCGGGGCGGACTCGTGGAGGCCATAAAGTGTTCTTTTTTGTAAAGTCATTTATTTTCTAGTATTTACTTAATTTTGGTTTTTATTATGTAATAAGGCCTTTCTAGTATTTTATTCCGGGTTTTATATTAAGATTTAAATTTTGTTATGACCTTGATATAAGTTTCAAACTTGATAATTAAGTTGAGTTTTTCCAAACCCTAAATAACATAAGCAACCATTTTTCTCTTAAATGCCACCAGAAATGCCAAAGTATCGTTGAACTAAATTCAGAAATTTTTCTTAAACTACAAGTCACTGTTTTCAAAACATCACTCTAGATTAAATTTTCAAACTTACGATATCTTCAATATACAAGACCCTTTTTCCTTTTACAACCTTTTCCCTTGTGACATACCAGATCTGGTCGTAGCGTTTAGACCGGGTTTGGGGTGTTACATAATTAATTAGTTGAAATTAATTAAATAAATTCGGACAATTTAAATCAGTGTTTTAATTATTTGTTGCATTTAAATAAGTTTAATTAAGTCATAAACATTGCATAGTTAATAGTTAGTTTTAATATGTCTAGTTTAGGACATAATTAAGAGTTGTTGCACATTAAATGTGTCCAGCCGAATCTTTATTTAATGTGTCCTAGATGTTCAGCTGAAATTAGACAACCTAAGGCCTCACTAATGGCGTGTCTTTTAGCTTAAAAACATGTCTTATATGTGTTGTTTTGTTGCTGGAAATCTAATTGACGAAATTAATTACTTGTAGGTGCTTTTGGGACATGTTTAATGCATGGGTGGTGGATTAAAGAAGTAGCATTTATGGCCATGTGTGGGAGTTAATTAGCTATTGGTTTAAGCTTCCAACGTGACTCTTGGTGTCTCCTACACGTCCATTAAGATGGACAACAAGAACCATGCAAGGGACACCATTAAATGCTATGTTGGAGCATGTTCAGCCGCATTAAAGGGGTGTGTTGCATGCATAGTTTTGGCGCATCGTGAAGACCAAAGGACACCTTAAAGGCTAGTTCCTTTCTCCAATGGCGTGTGGGGTGTTTAATTTCTCAAGGAAGCTTCGTGGAAAGAAAGAGTCTCAAGTGGCTGGATGCTTCGTGAAACACAAAAGACAATGCCTTAAAGAGGGAGCATCGGCCTTAATTACATGTTGGATGATGCTCCATGCATGGGAGATTGAACTTAATGGCTAGTATGGAACTTTGAGCATGTCTTTTCACGTTCCACGGTAGCCTAGAACACGGCAAAGCCATTCGGCTTCCCAAGGCAAGCTATGCACGTCCTTAGGTCGAGTATTAAGGGCCATTTAACCCCTTTGTCCCCTACAATGGATTCGGCTGTACCAAGCTTCTTCTAGAAGCTGATTTTTTTGGGATTCATGGATGAATGTGGACAGTAACTAAGGGGCCAAAAATTCTAGTAAAATCTAGGACATTAATGGGCCGAATTTACTTAAAAATTAAGATAATTTGTGTGACTTTTCAATTGGCTTCTTAAGGACTATAAATATCCAAACAATGCCATTTGTAAAGGACTTTTTGATTAATCTTATAACGTTATTCTGTCGAATTTGTGAGAGCACTTTTCCAATTTCGTTTTAGGATCCGTTGGCTTATCTAGCGAGCTAGTGGTGTCAACCCTTCCTTTTTTTTCTTATCCCGATATCGAGGTTCCTATCGTATTTTGATAGTGGGTCGAGGTCCGACTTCTATTCAAAACTAAGCTTTAAGAATCGTTTAAGTAATCGGGTCGATACCTTTTTGGTATTGGTTCATACTTGTTTCTTAAGCCTTAAACTGAAACCTTCCTTTCTAAAATCGAACCCCCTTCTCTCATATCAACCTTAATTATCCCTCTTCGAACAATTAACCCGAGTTACTATTCCGACTTGACTTTCCAACCTCAACCTATCCATACCAATCCCGAACTAACTCTAAACTGTGATCATTCCCGAATACCTATCCTAAACCCGAATTAATCCTGAACCTCTTGTATTTCAGCTTAACCGAACTTCATATCTTAATACTTAAATCTATACTTCTTCTATTTTACCTTTCTCTTCTATCTCCTATCTTCTGTCTTCTAATTTCGTATTTCTTGTTTACGATCGGGCAACTAAGCATACATCTCGATTTCCTCTTGAGACCAGGACTGTATCAGAAGTAGCCTTCAAATAGTAACAATCACTTTTACTTTCTCTTTAGTTTCTCTGACTAAGTCAACCCCGTGTATCTAATTTTCCTTGAGTTCAGACTAATACAAGGGTGTTTGGCACTTACGCCCATACAAAGCTTCATAAGGCGCCATTTTCAAACTCAACTGATAGCTATTGTTGTAGGCAAACTCTACCAACGGTAAGTAATTTTCCCAACTGCCTTGAAACTCAAGAACACAACACTGCAGCATATCTTCAAGAATCTGAATTACTCTTTTAGACTAACTGTCGATTTGCGGGTGTAAAACGATACTAAAATTCAGTTTCGTCTCCAACGCTTCTTGTAACTTTTTCAAAAACCTTGATGTGAACTTCGGATCTCTATCCGAAATGATTGATAAAAGTACTCCGTGAAGTCTCACAATTTCAGAAACATACAAATCAACCAATTTCTCAAGTGGATAATCAGTACGTACCGGTATAAAGTGAGCCAATTTTGTAAGCCCATCAGCAACAACCCATACAACATCTTTCTTCTTTGGCACCAACGGTAAACCAGACACAAAATCCATGGTAATAAAGTCCTATTTCCACTCGGGAACCATCACGGGCTGAAGTAAACCTGAAGGTACTTAGTGTTTATCTTTCACTTTGATCGTTGTTTTGTCGAGTCTTAAAATTTATATAAAGAATGATCGAACCTAGAAACTAACTAAGACAACGATGGTGGCAAGTGCACCTATCGAACATTAGTATAGTTTAGGCAAGACCGGAATGTCGAATCCTAAAGGAACTAAAAGTACTAATACTAACTCTCTTTTTATTATCTAGCCTAAGAATTAAGGGAATTTGTTGTTTAATCTAAATTAACTAACTACTAAACTAAGGACTCTAAGACAAAGAAGAATGAAATTTAGAAAATAACTTGAGGAAAAACCAATTGATTTAGGCAACACCCAAGGAAGAATCCACCTAGACTTCACTTGTTATCTAACATTGAACCAAACGATTTATTCACTTGACTTAATCCGTATGATTCCCTAACGTATATTAATCCCTCTCTCGAGGTGACTAACGTCTAACCCTAGTTTGATTAATTAAAATATCTTTCTAATTAAAACCCCTAGAATCGCATTAACTCGATCTATGGACTCCCATATTAAGTTTCACCCTAATCCAGTAAAATCTCGTCACCCTATCTCTAGGCGCGCGATCAACTCCGCTTAATTATACTATATCTACTCTTAGGCAGGGACTTTTGCTCATCCACCTAAGCACATCATACTTGAATTAATATCCTGGAAATATCAACACAAGAATTAAGAACACATAATTAAGAACAAGTCAAATATTTATCATATAGTTCAGCAAATGATAACAAGTATGTTTCATCCTCCTCAGGTATCTAAAGATTTAGTTCATAACAATAAAAGCAAACATCTCAAAAGAAAAGATAAAACAAAACATAAGAAATCACTAAAACCCCCTGAAGGATTGAAGGAGAGATCTTCCGTCTTAAGTATAATTTTGGCTTCTTGAGATGAATCAACTGGCTATCTTCGAGTAAATCTCCACAAATTTGCCCTCTTTGGCCTAGTTGGACGCCCCCTAACTAAAGCCCTGGGTTCCCCCCTTTTAGGTTATACTTAAGGTGTTTATATAGGCTTTGGAATATGTTTCTTCACCCCTAAATATCCTAATCTGAGTGAAACTTCTCTTTGTCAAGACAGGGACACACCCATGGCACACGCCCGTGTGAATTGATTTCAGGCCGTGGTCGAGTCTGCTGAAGAGACACGCCCATGTGTTTCGGGGTCCAGGCTGTGTTAGAGTAAATTAGGGAGGCACGGTCGTGTGGTCTTGGGCCCAAGCCGTGTCAATTTCTATTTTGGCCCAATTTAGTCTGTTTTAGGCCCGTTTCTCATTCTTTTCATCCTTTGGTTCTCTCCTGAGTATAAAATATGAAAAAAAAGGATTAAGAGAATCAAATTACATAATTCAAGACTTAAATCATCCAAAAGTATGCTAAAAGTGGGCCTACAATATGTTACTTTGTTTATCACACTTGCTGACAAATTACACACTTAGATACGAACTCTGAAATGTCTCTTTTCATTCCCGACCACCAATTCATTTTCTTCAAGTCAATATACATTTTCACACTACTAGGATGGATAGACATACAACTGCTATGTGCCTCATGAAAAATCTTCTGAATAAGCGCGTCGTTTTTGGGTACACAAATTCTTTCTTGAAACATTAAACAGCCATCCGAACCAATCCAAAAATCTGATTCTATACCTGTCTCACACTAATTATCTTAGTTTGCAATTCTTTATTACCTTTTTAAGCTTTGTAGATCTCTTGCAAAAACATTGGTCTAGCTCTTAACTCTGCTATGACCGAACCATCATTAGCCACAGACAATTGGGTATTCATAGTCCTTAAGGAAAATAATGACTTCCTACTTAAAGCATCAGTGACCATGTTCACCTTCCCCAGGTGATAGTTGATCACCAGTTCATAATCTTTTGAGTTATCAAATACTTTAGAATTTTATGGTCGGTGAATACTCGGCATTTCTCGCCATACAATTGGTGTCTCCATATCTTCTGTGCGAACACTATAGCGGCCAGCTCTAAATCGTTAGTCAGATTTGTTTACGCAGCTTCAGTTGTCTCGAGGCATAAGCTATTACCTTGCCTTCTTGCATAAGCACAGATCTTAATCCATTTAAGGATGCATCACTATACACTACAAATTCCTTTCCCAGTTTCGGTTGCACTAAAATTGGAGCTTCAGTCAACAATTCTTTTAGTTCCTCAGAAATATGTTGGCACTTCTCTGTCCATTCGAACTAGACATCTTTCTGTAGCAACCTTGTCATAAGAGTAGCAATCATGGAGAATCTTTTGACAAACCGTCTATAGTATCCTGCTAAGCCCAAAAAGCTTCTAATCTTTGACACATTCCTCGGTGGTTTCCAATCAACGATAGCCGATATCTTGCTCGGGTCAACTCTAATTCCATCACCCGACACGATGTGTCCTAAGAATCTAACTTCTCGGAGCCAAAATTCACTTTTTCTAAATTTAGCATACAACTGCTTATCTCTTAAGTCTACAAAACAGTTCTCAAATGCTCCGCGTGCTCACTCTCATCAAGAGAATAAATTAATATATAATCAATAAAAATAAAACGAACTTATCCAAGTACAGTCAGAAAATACGATTCATTATATCCATAAATACGACAAGAGCATTTGTTATGCCAAAGGGCATGACAAGGAACTCATAATGGCCATACCTCGTCTAAAATATAGTTTTTAGTAGTCATGTTCCTTAACTCTCAACTGGTAATAACCGAACCTCAGGTCTATCTTAGAAAACATCATGGCTCCCTTTAATTGGTCAAAGAAATCATCGATCCTTGGCAAAGGATACTTGTTCTTAAGTGTAACATTGTTGAGCTATCGGTAGTCTATGCACAGATTCGTTGACCCGTCTTTCTTTTTTTCAAAAAGTACAGGAGCACCCCACAGAGAATAACTCTGTCTTGTGAAACCTTTATTCGTCAACTCTTATAACTAAGCTTTCAATTCTTTTAACTCCAACGGTGCCATCCTATACGGGGTAATCGAAATAGGTGCCGTACTAGGGACCAACTCAATACCAAACTCAACTTCTCTAGCTAGAGGCAAACTAGGTAACTCTTTCGAAAACACATCCGGATACTCGCATACCACAGGCACTGACTCAATCTTTACTTCCAACTCTTGGGTATTAAATGCAATATAAGACTCATACCCTTTTCTCATACATTTCTCAACAGTCGTAGAATAAATCAGTACAGGCAAGTTATCCGATTCACCTGATTCAACCCGAATAATATCCCCACTTTTAGTTTTTAGTTCAATAAGTTTTCTTCCATAATTTACTATCACATCATGAGCAGTTAACCAATCCATACCAAGAATCACATCAAATTCATCAAATGACAATAATATGAGGTTAGCCGGAAAACAATGACTCTAATTGTCAAGGGATAATTTCTACATATTTGATCAACTATCACATGCTTGCCTATTGGGTTTGACACTTTTATCAAAAATTTTGTTGACTCAACAGGCATATTCATGCTAGACACCAATTTTATACAAATATAGGAATGTGTAGATCCGGATCAATCAAAGCGACAATAGAAATATCGTGAAGAGAAAAAGCACTCATAATCACATCTGGTGATGATGCCTCTTCGCAAGCGCGGATGGCATATGTCCTTGCAAGCGCTCGGTCCTCAGACCTCACGACGGAGTCTCTAGGCGCACCTCTACTAATAGCCCCACTTCCAGGGTTCTTTTGTGGTCTACCCCTTAAAGGTACATTTTCGCTCGCACTTCTTGCTTTCTGTCCTTTTCCTCTATCTCAGGACAGTTTCGAATGAAGTGGTCTAGAGAACTGCACTTGAAGCAGCGTCTTTCATTTCATCAGCATTCACCGAAGTGATGTCTACCACACTGTGAGCATTCTGGTCTATTTGGTCTGGCACTACCAACACTTGAAATTAAAATGGTCTGAGCTTTAAACACCGTGTATTGCTTATTCTTAATTCTGTTCGAGAATCCAACTGAAGCATTTGATCGATTAGTGAACTCTCTTGATTTCTTGGATGAGGACTAAAATAATTTCCCAAACTGTCTTTTCATTGAGTCACGAGACTCAATATCAGCTTTGCTTTTTTCTTTGACCAATTCCTCGGCCTTATAAGCTCTTTCATCAAGAACCACAAACTCCCTTAACTCTAAGATGCCAATTAATAATCGAATTTCTTCATTCAATCCGTCCTCAAATCTCTTGAACATGATGGCTTCAGTAGATATCCATTCCCTACCATATTTGCTGTGTCTCACGAACTCAGGCTCATATTCTGTTACTGTCATTTGGCCTTGCTTCAATTCTAGAAATTCCTTTCTCTTCTGATCCATAAACCTCTGACTAATATACTTCTTTCAAAATTCCTCTTGTAAAAACTCCCATGTAATCCTTTCCCTTAGTACAATAGACACAAGGGTGTTCCACCATTGGTAGGTTAGGTCTTGTAGGAGTGACACAACACACTTCATGCACTCCTCAGGTTTTGAAGACAATTCATCAAATACCCTAATGGTATTTACTATCCAGAACTCTACCCTCTCTCGGTCATCATCTATATTCGCTCTAAATTCTTTAGCCCCTTGTTTTCGAATTCTGTCTACCAGAGGTTTTTCTCTTCTAATCATTTCAACTGCTTGGGGAGCTATAGGGGCAAGCTAGGGAATTAGAAGGGGTGGAGGAGGTGGAGCATTCGGGTTTACACGAACAAACTTTAAATATCAGACATTCATCATATGGAGGAAGGCTTTTCTAGCCCTTCCGCCTTGACTCATTGTCACAGGCCCACTTTCAACTGGCGTAGTCCCTTTGCGGAAGCCAGCGAATTACTTTCTACATCATTCACCACTACTCCGTCAAGATCCATTTACTAACTGAAAACACATTTTAAATTGTTAGGAGTCGTCACACTATCATAATTCATATATGGCATGTATAGCTAAACTCGTACACATGCTAGGTTAGCCCAAGAATCGACTGAACCATAGCTCTGATACCACTAACTGTAACATCCTTTACCCGTGTTTAATGCCAAAACAAGGTACGACATGTTACCTAACTAAATACATACTAACATATATTTTTAGGTCATAAAAGTTCGTCCAAATTTAAAACTTTTCAAACTTCCTCATAACGTCCATAATATGGGCCTAGGAGACCCAAAACATACTTCAGAAATAGTTCGGTACTAAACCAGGCACTTTAGAAAACTTTGGAAATTTTCATTAAAAATAGGGGCACATTCCGTGTAGACAGACCGTGTGGTCATACATGCCCATGTCCCTAGCCGTGTGGATGTATTTTTCAATTCAAACCTACAAGGATTTTTACACGGCCTGACACACACCCGTGTCCATGGTCCGTATCCCTCACATGGCCATGACACGCCTGTGTCTCCACCCATGTGTAAAAGACCTTGACATTCTGTTTCTCACGTCATCAACTCAATAAGGTCACATGACCAAGGCACACACCGTGTCCTTTGGCCGTGTGGCGAATTAAATTCCTAAAATTAAGGGCAGACTTCACACGGCCTGAGCACATGCCCATGTTCTATGACTGTGTCTTCCACATGGTTGAAAGATACGACCGTGTCTGTAACACCCCAAACCTAGCCTAGAAGTTAGGCCCAAATCTGACGTGTCATATTGAAGTGTTTTTGCGAAAACCTTATTTTCATTGAAAACCCTTCTAAAGAAAATTTCAGTAAAACACAGTTGCTTTCAAAATGAGGTGTATCGAAAAACCATTTTCGTGTTATTATGAAAAATAAAATTTCTTTTGACAGCGGAAGCTCATTCTTAAAACACAATTATTCTCAAAAACTTGAAGTGTGCTTAAAAGAAATAAACCCAGGTTCCGTTTTAAAATCAGAATGCATAGTGGAAGTAATGGAATAATAACTAGAAGGAAAACCTTGTTACAATCTGAAAAAATAACTTAAAATAAATAACTTAAAACCTAGAATTTAGATATTAAGAAAAATAGGTCTAACCGTCTTGCTAGTTGGCCACCTCTGAGTCCCCTCATCCATCGAACTGCCTACTGAGGATTACATGAGAAAAATAAAAGAGGGAGTGAGTTTTTGAAAACTCAGTGTGTACGACCCTCATCAAACAAGTAGCATACATATCATACTGTTAACATAATAATATCATACATGCAAAGCTGTGCAAACCCTCCCCAAATAATCCATCTGGTACACTTCGTCTCCGTCCAACTGAAACACTTCTGTGGGGATTTCTAAATCGACCCACCCATCCGATACACTTCAAGGGTAGCCCGGTTACGGTATTACCAAACGTAACAGTAAAGTTGCTTATCATATAATAGGCTTGGAAAGCCATCGGTGGATCAACAATTGTCAAGTAACCATACGATCCTCATATACTTCCTCCATTCCATAACTCCCACCCATATGCATCCTAAACAGAATATCATATGAATGCAACAAATGTACATGTAACATCCATAATTTTTACATTCAACACATAGGGGCATTTTAGTCATTTTTTCCCTTAGGGTCATTTCGGTCATTTCTTATTGTCATGGGTCTATTACTTACCATGGCCCGTCAACAAGTCCTCATGACTAAAGTGAACAGACACTACGCATCCAGTACAATTCTAAAGAAGAGGAGGTGGGTCATTAAGATCGCTTAAGTACTAAGCTCTCCCTAGATTCAATCCTATACATACATATGCCCGTTGCCACACTTACACCTTATGACTTGCTCACAGTCGCACTTAATAAATTATTAAAGTCCTATGTAAGGTTAAGCAATTTATCAAATCCTAAACCCAAGACCTTTTATAAAGCCCAAACAAATTCACATACATTCATATGGCTTACCATGCCCAATCTCATTTGTATGGCCCATTAGGCCCAAATCACATTGATATGGCCCATCTGGCCTAATCACATTCATATAGCCCATCTAGCCCAAATCAATTCCAAGCCATGTAACCAGCATGACTAGCTCATCACTTATTACCAAATCATCAAATTCGCCAACTTTGAGCTACGGCCCATCGGGCCCATTTTGCCCATTCTGGCCTTATTGGCCAAAACACAGCCCAAGTCCATGAGATCACTCATAGGCCCTCTAATAATGTATCAATTTCCCCTTACGAGTGTTCGCACACTCGCAAGACTACCGTAGCCAAAATTTTGGGATTTCATCATTTTGCTTTTCCGATTTCCCAATCTATTGTGTGTATAGTGTATGTACACACCTGATAACAAAACGCACTGCGATCTCCTTAGCCACGATCCTGCAAACGATGTCACTCAATGAATAATCACATATACTTATAGAATACTTTACCAAAAGCCAAAGTCTCACCTTAACCTTACTTGAAACACTAAGCCTTAGTAGCTTTTTCTTGATCACTAATCACACGTATCCCCTAAATCTGCATCAATCTTAATCATTAAAAATAGAATAATAGGTGACTTGTATCCAACATAAGTCCCACTTTCCCTATCTATGGCCATTCAGCCAACACCTAAACCAAAATACAGAATACTTACCCAAGAAGCAATCAGCCCAAGAGGTTTTCAACTTTTGAGATTAGTATAGTGAAAGGGTTATTCGGCACAGATAAGAAGAAGAGAAGGAATCAGCTAAAACCAAAGGTGAATGAAAAGATGATTTGAGCAGAAAAAGTAATGGAAAATCGACAAGGAAGAAATTCGACTTCTAAGTACTTAGAGAGAAAAAGTGTTTCGGCAACTCAAAAATGAGGAATTCGGTAAAGGAAAATAATTTTGGCATTACCCTAGGATTCCCAAATCGGCACTTATATATAGCCTATAGCCAAATTTCCTATCCCCATATTCCCAACTCGGCTCTACCTCTTCCACATCTCTCATCTCCTAAATTTTCTCCAAGATAAGCTCCTACAATCTTTCCATGACCATTTCAAACCTCTCATCCATCAGACTTTCACTACAACACAAACTCTAGCCATCCTATCAATAAAATAAATACCCCAATAAAATACCATGCCACTACTCGAACCTTGGACTCCCCTGCCTGCTAATGACGCCACCTCTCTGCTCCCTATATGGTGCCACTTTGCCACTACACCATAAGCTCTTTTGTGCCATCTTTTTAATCCCAAAACTTATAAGGCTTCATCCCAGAAGTCAGGGTCCCCTAAATATTAAAAATACAAATTTCCCAAATGACATGGCTTAACCTCAAGGCTTTCTAGAAGCCCTTTAACCTTTCAAAATCACTCACCTAATAGATCCAACTTGCATTAATGCCATTCTCTTATTCTCAAAAATTTTAAACGATCCCCTACCCAAGTGATACGGGCACGATCGGAGCACCAATGATTTTCAAACTTGATAAGTGTCGTGAAGTTGATATGCACTTTGGTGCATTTTTAACTTGAGATAGATTAGTCCTGTAACATCCCAAAGTTGGGCCTAGTAGGATTGGGCCAATTGGGCCTTAGGCATAGGAGCGTTTAAAATTCTTGGGAATAAGAGAACGGCTTGAATGCAAGTTGGATCTAGTAGGTGAGTGATTTTAGAAGGTTAGGGGGCTTCTATGAAGTCCCAGGATCAAACTTGGGCTTAGGAAAAATTTTGGTTTTAGGTGGAAAAAAACCCTGGGAGTTAGTAGGTAGGCTTTAAGAATAAAATGTGGAGAAAATGACACAAGTGGAGTGTGTGGTGTAGTGGCAAAGTGATGCCACATAAGAGGTAAGGGGGTGACGCCAAAAAGGAAGGAAGGAGGTCCAAGGTTCAAGTCTTGGCTCTTGCATTTTGGTTTTCTTTTTATATGGACATTAAAATTTGGCCATAGATTTATATTTAGTTGCGCATGGTTTTAGACACAAGAGGAGCTTGTGCCCAAGTGGTTAGCGGCGTGGATTATGCTACAAGGGAGCCTGGGTTCCTCATGGAAGCAATGGAGTATTTATTTTACGGATTGGACAGGAAGAGTTTGAGTTGGATTTAAACTCTACTGATGGAGGGATCCCACATCGAAAAGATACAAAGAAGAAAGGTGAGAAGCTAGCTATATTTAGAGCTGCCTAGGAGGAGAAGGAGCATACCTGGTTGGCATTGGGCATAGGAGTGCTCGGAGCGCAGTTTAGCAGCTTCAAATTCCTATCAGATGTGTACTTCTCTCTGCTCTAGTTGTAAAGCGGCAAATGCATAAATGCCGATCACACGGTGATGGTAGCTACACAAGCGTGTGGATGCACGTGTAGGGCTTCAACGTGATAGTTGAGGCCATCAGTAGTGTTCTTGTGGGTGTGGACTGTTAGGCCACGATGGCTCGAAAGGGGCCAAGTGGGCCCAATTGGCCCGGGGCCCATATGAGTAAATTATATGATTGAGTAGTAGATAGTAAACTAGACTATGTGAATCTCATATATATGGCTAGGTTTGGGCTGAATGGGCCACACGAGTGGTGGGCCCACTTGGGTTGAGAATGGGCATTAGGCCCATTCGAATCATTATCTCTGTTTAGAATACTTGAGTCGTTCGATGCGACAGTGAACCTTCTATTGGGTCGTTAACACCCTAATTTGTAAAATTACTGAAATACCCCTAGTGTTTGTAAAATTACCAAAATACCCTTGGGGTTAATTAGTGTGATTGTGTGTAAAATATTCACACTCTGTTATTAATATGTGTTATTAACTGTTTGGCTGAAAAGCTCAAGTGACTGAATAGGAAGTCGTTAGACCCTTATGGGTAAAGCTGGGGATACTAGGTAAGTGACTATAACGTTCTATTAATGGGTATAAAAATGTATGCTGTAATCTATCACTATGATGAAAGCAGGTGTATTCATTTGATTTGTATGTTCTGCATGGTTTGGGTTATAATGCGAAAGGGTAAGTGTTAGAGACTATCATAGTAGTTTGGTACCACAAGTGGGTTGGCCCCACATATATCTGATTCGGTGACCATGTCTCGGTGGCTTGGTGCCACGGTGGTTTAATACCACGTATATATATCTATGATTCAGTGACTCGTCCCAGTGGTTTGGTACCACAGTGGGTTAGCCCACATACATTCATTAGGGATTATCACGGTGGTTTGGTACCATGGTGGGTTGGCCCCACATATGTTAATATTGACTCTGTCACGGTGATCTAGTTCACGGTGGTCTGGAACCACGAGTGGCTTGGTGCCACATATGAGATGTGTAGCGGATGGAGGGTTGATTGTAGAAATCCCCACGGTGTGATGGGCTGGTGCGGGTGGTGTGTAGAGGATGAAAAATTAGGTTGGGTTGGGTTTGCATCGCATTGCATACATTATTTGCTGTGACATATCATATGGGTTACGACTCAACCGAAGCTATTTTGGGCTAAGGCCCAATTGCCACCATTAGTGTAATGGGCTTCGGCCCGGATTGTTGTGATGCATGTTCTTACCGATGAGGGTTGTACACATTGAGTTTTCGTAAACTCACCCCTCTTTTTATTAAATGTTTCAGGTAATTCCCAGTGATAGAAGATTGAGAGTCGTGGAAGACTCGGGGTGGCTATACATCGGAGATACTACTCGTGAACTTTAGTAATTTTGATTTTTACCTTTTCTTTTAGATTATTTATTTTGGGTTAATATTTGTAATAAGGCCATTGGTTTATTTTTTCTAAGTTTTCATTTATAACTGTTAAACTTATAAATATGGGGTTTTCTTAAAACATTAGTAATTATTTTCTAAAATATCATGTTTACGCAACGATACAAGTTCAACGTTCATAACAAAAATAGTTTTTCAAAATAATAACAACTTTTAAACAGTCATTTAGCAAATCACATTTTTCTCAACAAAAAACGAACTCGGAGTTCAAAAATCTGATAAAACTTCTCTAAATAATTGCTTAGCTTTTCAACTTCCTTCAATGTGACATGCCAGATTCGGGCCTAACTTATAGGCTGGGTTTGGGGTGTTACAATTATGGTATCAGAGCCTAGGTTGCAAAACTCGGCTTTGGAATGGGTTCAAAAAATGTTTTTTTCAAAGTTATTTAAAATTTGGTTTTACAAAAAATGTATCTTTATTGGAAGTATGGCACCCGAGTCTCCGGCACCAAATGTGTAAGTCCCCTTACTTATTATTATATGTTATAATGACTGTATTTTTCTCTGTATGTTTTGATGTGATGTTTGAATGGAAATTTTTTATGTATGAGTGTTAAATATCTGTCTGCTTCTGTATTAGATATTTGGTTGTGTGAAGAGGTTCCAAGCTTAAGTTAGAAAGTGTATTACTATTTTAGAATCAGAGTGCACAGCGTGAGTGTAGTGTTGTAGGTTAGGATGTGCAGCTGTTTCTATAGTTAGAAATTTCGAGGACGAAAGTACTTTAAGGAGGGTATATTTGTAACATCCCAAAGTTGGGCCTAGTAGGATTGGGCCCATTGGGCCTTAGGCGTAGGAGCATTTAAAATTCTTGGGAATGACTTTAATGCAAGTTGGATCTAGTAGGTGAGTGATTTTAGAAGGTAAGGGGCTTCTATGAAGTCCCGGGATCAAACTTGGGCTTAGGAAAAATTTTGGTTTTAGGTGGAAAAAAACCCTAAGAGTTAGTAGGTAGGCTTTAAGAATAAAATGTGGAGAAAATGACACAAGTGGAGTGTGTGGTGTAGTGGCAAAGTGATGCCACATAAGAGGCAAAGGGGTGACACCAAAAAGGAAGGAAGGAGGTCCAAGGTTCAAGTCTTGGCTCTTGCATTTTGGTTTTCTTTTTATATGGACTTTAGAATTTGGCCATAGATTTATATTTAGTTGCGAATGGTTTTAAACACAAGAGGAGCTTGTGCCCAAGTGGTTAGTGGCATGGATTATGCTACAAGGGAGCCTGGGTTCGAATCTCATGGAAGCAATGGAGTATTTACTTTACGGATTGGACGGGAAGAGTTTGAGTTGAATTTAAACTCTACTGATGGAGGGATCCCACATCGGAAAGATACAAAGAAGGAAGATGAGAAGCTAGCTATATATAGAGTTGCCTAGGAAGAGAAGGAGCATACCTGGTTGGCGTTGGGCATAGGACTGCTCGGAGCGCGGTTTAGCAGCTTCAGATTCCTATCAAGTGTATACTTATCTATACTCTAGTTGTAGAGCGGCAAATGTCGAAATGCAGTCACACGATAATGGTAGCCACATGATATTTGAGGCCATTAGTGGTGTTCTTGTGGGTGTGGGCTGTTGGGCCACGATGGCCCGAAAGGGGCCAAGTGGGCCCAATGGGCCCTAGGGGCCCATATGAGAAATTGTATGATTGAGTAGTAGATAGTGAGCTAGACTATGTGAATCTCATATATATGGCTAGGTTTGGGCTGAATAGGCCACACGAGTGTGTGGGCCTACTTGGGCTGAGAATGGGCCTTAGGCCCATTCGCATCATTATCTCTGTTTAGAATACTTGAGTCGTTCAAGGCGATAGTGGACCTTTTGTTGGGTCGTTAACACCCTGATTTATAAAATTATCAAAATACCCTCGAATTATAAAATTACCAAAATACCCCTGATTTATAAAATTACCAAAATACCCTTAGGGGTTGATTAGCGTGATTGTGTGTAAAATATTCACACTCTGTTATTAATATGTGTTATTAACTGTTTGGCTGAAAAGTCGAAGTGACTGAATAGGAAGTCATTATACCCTTGTGGGTAAAGCTGGGGATACCAGGTAAGTGACTATAACGTTCTATTAATGGGCATGAAAAATGTATCCTGTAATCTGTCACTATGATGAGAGCAGGTGCATTCATTTTATTTGTATGTTCTGCATGGGTTGGGTTATAATGCGAAAGGGGAAGTGTTAGAGACTGTCATAGTGGTTTGGTACCCAAGTGGGTTGGCCCCACATATATCTGATTCGGTGACCATGTCTCGATGGCTTGGTGCCACGGTGGTTTAATACCACATATATATATATCTATGATTCGGTGACTCGTCCCAATGGTTTGGTACCACAGTGGGTTGGCCCCACATACATTCATCAGGGATTGTCACGGTGGTTTGGTACCACGGTGGGTTGGACTTACATATCTTAATAGTGACTCTGTCACAGTGATCTAGTATCACGGTGGTCTGGAACCACAAGTGGCTTAGTGCCACATATGAGGTGTGTAGCGGATGGAGGGTTGATTGTAGAAATCCCCACGGTGTGATAGGCTGGTACGGGTGGTGTGTAGGGGACGAAAAAATAGGTTGGGCTGGGTTTGCATCGCATTGCATACATTATCTGCTGTGACATATGATATGGGTTAAGGCTCAACAGAGGCTATTTTGGGATAAGGCCCAATTGCGACCATTACTGTAATGGGCTTCGGCCTGGATTGTTGTGATGCATGTTCTTACCGATGAGGGTTGTACACACTGAGTTTTCATAAACTCACCCCCTATTTTTATTAAATGTTTCAGGTAATTCCCATCGATAGAGGATTGGGAGCCGTGGAGGACTCGGGGGGTGGCTATACATCGGAGATACTACTCGTGAACTTTAGTAATTTTGATTTTTACCTTTTCTTTTAGATTATTTTTTTGGGTTAATATTTGTAATAAGGCCATTGGTTTATTTTTTCTAAGTTTTCATTAGTAACTGTTAAACTTATAAATACTGGGTTTTCTCAAAACATTACCAATCGTTTTCTAAAATTTCATGTTTACGCACCGATACAAGTTCAACTTTCATAACAAAATAGTTTTTCAAAATACTAACAACTTTTAAACGGTCATTTAGCAAAGCGTATTTTTCTCAAATAAACAACAACTCGGAGTTCAAAAATCCGATAAAACTTTTCTAAACAATTGCTTAGCTTTTCAACTTCCTTCAATGTAACACGCCAGATTTGGGACTAACTTCTATGCCAGGTTTGGGGTGTTTCAAGTCCATTTGAGTTCAATTCAAGATCACTCGAGCTCATTCTAGCTCTTTGAGATGATTCTTTTATTTTAATGCTTTAAATAAATTTAAGTCTTTAATTTGCTGAACTTAATTAAATAACTTGTTAGTTAGTTTAGTTACAGCCATTTAAGTTCAATTGAATAAGTTATAATTAATATGTCTAGATTAGGACCAATTTAATAGTTGGCTGCTACTTCATTTAATTGGTCAAAATGTGCATTTAAGGTGTCCTAAATTTCCAGCCAAAATTAATATAAGTAATAGCCATCATTTAATTAATTTGTTCAGCCAAGGAAACATGTTTTAAAGTTGTATTAAACATGCTGGACACTAATATCAAAATTACTCATGTGCAGGTGATTTTGGGACAAGCATTTAAGGCATAGGTGGCAATTACATTAAAGGAGCCTTGGGAGCACGCAAGGGACAATGGTGGCTGACTTTTGTGCTCCCCAACGTGTCTTTTGATGTCTCCTACACGTCCATTAAAGATCTCTTCATGAAAAGGAAAGTAGCATGCTTTGTCTGCCGAATTTAATGCCTTGTTGGAGTATGTTTTGGCATCATTAATAGGCTGCACTTTGATGTTCCCAAAGGGACATTCAACCAACATGCATGGACATCATTTATGGATATGTTGGGATACGCATGGAAGCTATTTATTGAGCTGCTGGAAAAGGGAGTTAAGGAGCATCTCGTGAACTACAAAAGGCTTGAGATTTGGTGTGCCCAAAATGGCCATTCGGCCAACCATAATTATCAGCATTAATTCATCTAAAAAGAGCTGAACATGCACATACATTCAACTTGATTGCTTCGTGCATACCAATAGCCAAAAAGGGGACAATTGCTTCGTGAATGACAAAAAGAGTTATTTGCTGCTGATGGTTGGCATTCCAAGGAGATGACTTTGAATCAATTAAAGGCTGCTCTTTTATTCCCAAAATTCATCCGAACATAGCAAGCTTACAAGGACCACATTCATCTGAATTTTGCTAAGCAGAACAATGGGTTATTTCCAAATTTTTCTAGTCTTCTCTAGTTGAACTTTACTTAGTTCTTAAGGATGCCTAATGACTTTTCAACTAACTCTCTTATTGGCCTATAAATATTTGTTATTTCTCATTTGTATGGTTAGACTTTTTGATCATTAAAAACATTGAATATAATTCATGAACTTTTGTTCATCTAGACTTGTTCCTTTCATCAACTAATACCATAGATTCTTATCTTTATAGATAATAGGTCTTGGTCCATCTTCGATTCCATATTTCACCTTAAACAACTATAGAAACTGAAGTGACACCTTTCATGTGTTGAATGTTTCTGTGTTTAAGTCCTACTGTCCATCTCCATCAACTATCCTAATTTAATTTTCCCTTATTTCATTCTTAACCCGAAAACCTTTATCAATCAAATTTCTTTCTATCACCCAAATCTAAACCTATTTTTTCATCTACCAAATCGATTCCATCATCTCTTTCAAACCTCCATTCCTAACTTAATTCCCTTTTTCTAAATAAATTCATTTCAGAGCTTCCGCGAACTCAACACTAATTCCTATTATTTTTCAAAGGCGTAATTCATCCTCGTAGATGATTGGGAAACTTGCATACATTTTGACTCTCCCGAGGCAGACTGTATCACCAAGGCCCAATAAGCCTAATTCTACTAGGCCCAAAAATTTAGGGCGTTACAACTCTACCCCCTTAAAGAAATTTCATCCTCAAAATTTCTAACTAACTATTAATCGCACCACTTAAGTCACACCAGTAAGCTTTCGCTACGCACTCTGATTTTAATAACACTAACACACTTTAATTCTAATTGAACTCTCTTATACTTACCCAAAAAAACCTACCCACTAGAGTAGATAAAAATTGCACGCATACAGTTTCTATACCCAAAATATCGTATCCACACAAAATGTACCCGTTATCACATTTGGGTATCCCCGTCTTCCTGACGATGAGCAGCATAAACCAAAGCTAGCTGCCTCACCTCAGTATGACCTGCACCTCCACCTGGTACTCCACATCCACGTCCATTGCCATTATCGCCTCGACCGCCCATGGCCCTTGGCAAAGTGGTGATCACCCTTGGTGGTGAACATTACCCCCCCCTACTGCACCGAGCCTACATTCTAGGGCAATTCCTGATCATATGCTTCACAGATCCACAAGCTAGACAAGCTTCTATCCTCTTCCAACACCCACTTGTATTACCTTTCCCATAATCAGCACAAGGTGGCACCCCTGGATTAGCAGCAGGGGGCCCGCTCCAACTAGCCCATCAACTCTGGCCTTAGCTCTAGGCCTTTGCCTCGCACCAGGAGACTCAGCCTCCCTTTTATTCTTGCCTTTCTCTTTCTCCTGATTCAGGCACTCAGTGCACTTCACCTCCTCTGCTACCATTGCTTTTTCAACCAACTCCGAGAAAACTTGCTCTCTCTGAGGAGCTATCAACACCCTGATTGTAACAGTTTGATTTATACCCTAGTCAGAACAGTGGTTTTGGGACCACAAATTTGAGTCAGTGAAATATTTTAATATTATTTTGTGTGCCATTGATGAGTGATTAAGCATGTGTTAAATTTTTGTAAGTTAATTTATCCATCTATGTGTTTAATTTGACAAAAGGACTAAATTGCATTAAATGTGAAATTTGCATGTTATATGTTAAAGCAGTTATATGTTGTGGCTTTTAAAAGAAGAGGCCTTATGAGGCAAATAAGCTGATAATTACTTAGTGGATGATTAAAAGTCAATAATGGCCTTATGTTTATATGTTATAAATGTTTTGTAATAAGGATAATATTGTAAAATGGCATTAATATGTATATTAAATAAAACAAACATATGAAATATGATGGTTATCATCTTTTTGTCCCATAATTTAGCTAAGAAAATGAAAAAATATACAATTTAAGGTTTGGCCATTTGAAGGCTTAAATTCAAGTTATGTTTTCGATCGATTTTTGATAATTTCTCTGTTTTTGTAATTGTTGTTTTGAATGCTGCAAAACCCATGTCTCAATTTTGTGTATTGATGACGTTTATGAAATGTACCATTGATAAAATGGTGAGATTTGTGATGAGTTTTGGTGTTAAATGAGAATATGTATTTGATGAACATGTGTTGTTCTTGAAATTTTGATGAATTTAGCTAATTAGGGCTAAATTGAGAAAATAGCAATTTGAGGGACTAAATTGTAAAATTGATAGAAAATATGGGCTTGTATAAGCACGGGTGATATTCGGCTAAGCATGGTTAATTGATGATTTTGTATATTTGATGTTTTGAGAAAAATGGACTAAATTGATAAAATGTGATAATGTGAGGGCTAAGTTGCAAATAGCTCTAAATGTGTGTTTTGGATTGAATTGAATAAGTTAGTGAACAAAATAGTTAAATTTGAATATGTATAGATCAAGAGCCGAAGAAAATAGACTTAGATCGTGGGAAAGCAAAAGTAATTGAGTAGCCGTATCCGTTTCCTTTAAACCGAACTCGAGGTAAGTCATTATGCAAATAAATGTATTTCTATTGAGTGTGTATGTTCATATGAATATTGATAATGATGAATGTTTACGAGATGATGTGTACATGAGTTCTGAGATAAGAACGAGTAGTATCAATGTTCGAGAAGTCCCGTGTGAACCTAGGAATAGATAGTATTAGCTATGTCATGACATAGGTGTTTGTTCTAAGATATCATGTAAGACCACGTCTAGGACGTTGGCGTTGATTTGATATTTTGTGTAAGACCATGTTTGGGATGTTGGCATCGATACGAGATTTACGTGTAAAACCATGTCTGGGACATTGGCATCGTATTGATTTGTTTAAGACCATGTCTGGAATAGTGACATCGATATCTGAGTACATGTAAGACCATGTCTGGGATGTTGGCATTGTACGCTTATTTTCGAGCTTTCTGAGTATCCTATTATATTCTAAACGGTTCAACGGGCAAGTCTGTGACATGAAATGTTATATGTAATAGCCCGATTCTGACCCTAATCGAAATAGTCATTTCAGAACCACAAATTCGAGTCAGTAAAATATTTTAATATTATATTCAGTGCCTATGATATATGATTGAGCATGTGTTAAAATTTCATAAGTTTATTTGTTCGTTTGTGTGTTTAATTTATGAAAAAGGACTAAATCAGATAAGTGGTAAAAGTAGTCTTTTACTTGATTGAGTGATTAAAATTGATATGTCTTTATAAGATGAGGCCTTAAGTTGTAAATTAGCCTTTTTGCAAGAGTAGTGGATGGTAACATGCATATATATTATGCATTTATATGTTTATTATATGTTAAGTTAATAATAATAAAATAATAATATAAGTTATAATATAATAAAGCATAAAAAAAAGAGAACATGCATGTTGTTCATCCATTTTGACCAAAAACAAAAGAAAAGAGAAAGAAAAAGACCTAAGCTACATTCGGCCTTTGGAAGCTTTGATTTAGGTATGTGTTTTATTGGTTTTTGAGAATTTTTACGTTTTTGATATCGTTGCTTCGAATACTATTCGATCCATAGTAGAATTTCTAATTTTGATGCATATTTTAAGTTCGGTCATTGATGAATATTTGTGTTTTGTAATGTTTAATGACAAAATATTAAAGATATGTTTTAGATTAACATGTTTTGTATTGGAAATTTTGATGATTTTGAGTAATTTGGACTAAAGTGCAAAAATAAATTTTTGAGGGACTAAAATGTGAAATAAATGAAATGTATGGACTTATATGAGCATAAGTGACATTCGGCCTACGCATGGTGTGAGCAATTTTTGTATATTTTTTGTTTTATGTTATAGGGACTAAATTGAAAAAGTGTAAAATTTTAGGGGTAAAATGTAATTTTCCCATTTATGTGTTTTTTGGATTAAATTGAATGAAAATATGTTGAATGAGCTTAATTTGAAATTGATTTAGATCAAGAAAAAAATGACCAAGAGTGGATCAGGGAAAAACGAAGTTAATTGAATAGTCGGGAAATCTAATCCGTCGATATTCGAGGTAAGTTTTTAAGCAATTGGGTTGAGTTGATTTTTTATCTATATTGATGTACATGTATTTAATAAAGGTAAGTATGTATAATGTCTTAATGCCAAATGTGATGTTGATTGAGAGATGTATTTAGTCGAATGTGGGTTAGACATATAAGTCTTTGGTTCATCCGCATAGAATGTGTATATATATCAATGATATAACCAAATGTGATATTGTAATGAGAGATGGCTGTATCCGAATAGGGTGTGTATATATGTATTGAATATTGCTGAATGTGATAATGTTTTATGAGATGAATGAGTTGATTTGGAAATGTGTATATATATATGATTGAATATAAGAATATGTGTATTTGTATGAATGGGGAGTAAATTTGATAATGAGCACTAAGTGTGTGAAATCATATAATGAGAACTAAGTGTGCGAATTAAACTTCCGAGAACTAAGGGTACGAAATCAGATAATGAGCACTAAGTGTGCGAATTGAACTTCCGAGCACTGAGTGTGCGAAATCAGATAATGAACACTAAGTGTGCAAATTTAATTCTGAGCACTAAGTGTGCGAAATCGTATAATGAGCACTAAGTATGCAAATTTAACTTCCGAGCACTAAGTGTGCGAAATCGAATAATGAGCACTAAGTGTGTGAATTTAACTTCCGAGCACTAAGTGAGCGAAATCGGACAAAGAACTTTAATTGTATGAATTGAACTTCAGAACATTTTGGTGCATAAATTCCGTTGATGAGCATTAAAGGTAGGAGTAAATATAAATTTAAAGATTGAATTAGGTAAGTTTTGATGCTATGATGGATTATTATTTGAATGGTAAGTATAGATTTCGTAAGTAGTATATGTATAGAAAATCAATTGTTAAATGTATGTATATTCGGTTTTTGGAGCTATGAAAGGTGATAGTTTAGTATGAAATTGTATTAAAGTGAGGAATGGATTATAGACTTATGTGAAGCCTATTATTGAATATTGGGATATTCAGTAAGGGTCATGAAATGTGTGAATTTTCTATTATAATGCTTTAAGGCATTTGTAACACCCCAAACCTAGCCTAGATGTTATGACCAGATCTAGCATGTCACATAGAAGGGTTGTTTGAAAAGTTGCGCGTTCGTTAAAAAGATCACATTCTTTTTGAAACTTCGAGCTTTGTTATTTTTGAAAAACCAGATTCATTTTTTTGGTTTTCTTGTAAAAATGTTGTTATCATTATCGTCTCTGAAACTTTGTTTATAGTAGGAATCAGGTTCAGTGAATTGCAAAGATGTGATATTTTGCAAACAGTTATTGTCGTTTTAAGAAAACTCACTATTCAAACATCTAACAATTTAAAAGCGACCGAATTGAAATTTTAAAAGGAAAATTAAAAACCAATGGCCTTATTACATAAAATTAAACCCAAATCAAAATATAACTCAAAATAAGGTAAGACGAAAATTTACTAAGGTTACGATGTATGGCCACCACGGAGTCCTCATCTCCAAATCCTCAATGTTGGGGATCACCTACAAGATTAAAGTAGAGGGGTGAGTTACGAGAACCCAGTGTGTAATCCCCTAAACGGTCATTAACTGGGCGTGAGCCCATATAGAAGCAAATTGGGCCGAAGCCCATATAGAAAAAGTCTGTGCCAAAGCCCATATAGAAGCAGTCTGGGCTGAAGCCCTATTTGGTAACAACCTGGGCCTTATCCCTATAAACATGATCATGCAAAAAAAATATGCAGCCCAGCCTAATAATCCATCCACTACACACCACCCGTACCAGCCCAACACACCTATGGGCATTTCTAAATCGACCCATCCATCCGCTACACACCAATAAGGTAGACACGCTGCTAATCATAAAATTTGTGGTAAGACCACCATAATAACATAATATTTATATGGCATAGCCACCAGATAGAATGTGGCAGAGCCACCAGATTACACTTCCTCCGATCATCAATATCCCAATCCCATGCAGAATGTCATGCATGCAAAGCATTTATCAAAAATGATGCAGAATGTCATGTATGCAAAGCATTTATCAAAAATGATGTATGAAATAAATTACCATCACAACCAATTAAACAGAATACACATAATCGTACTAATTAACCCCTAAGGGTATAACAGTAATTTACCCACCAAGGGTATTTTAGTAAACCAGGGGTGTTTCGGTAATTTTACAAACCAGGGGTATTTTGGTAATTTTATAACTGAGGGGTATTTCGGTAATTTTGTAAATTAGGGGCATTTCGATAATTTCAAAAACTAGGGGTATTTCAATAATTTTGCAAACTAGGGGTATTTCAATAATTTTGCAAACCAAGGGTATTTTGGTAATTTTGCAACCCAGTGGTATTTAGGTAATTTAGCAAATCAGAGGGTATTTCGGTAATTTTACAAACTAAGATATTCTAAACAGAGATAATGATGCGAATGGGCCTAGGGCCTATTCTCAGCCCAAATGGACCCACACGTTCGTGTGGCCCATTTAGCCAAAATCTAGCCACAGATATGAGATTCACATAGACCAGTTCGCTATCTACTACACAATCATACAATGTATTCATATGGGCCCCCGGGCCCATTGGGCCCACTTGGCCCTTTTCGGCCCATCGTGGCCCAAACAATGTCAACCTACAAGAATACTCATGATGGCCTTAACTATCGTGTCGAAGCTCCCACACATGCGCCTGCACGCTCGTGTGGCTACTAGTGCCGCGTGACCGGTATTTCAGCATTTGCCACTCTACAGTTAGAGTAGTGCGAGATACACACCTGATAGGAGTCTGAAGCTAATCCGCACTCTGAATGCTCCTATGCCTAAACACCCACCAAGGTATCCCTCCTCTCCTCATAGATAGCTCCATATATAGCCAGCTTCTCACCTTCCCTCTTGCTAGATTTTCGATGTGGGATCCCTTCTTCAATAGAGTTTAAATCCAACACAAACTCTGGCTATCTAATCCGCAAAATAAATACTCCCTGCTTGTCATGAGATTCGAACTCAGGCCCCCTTGCACCCTTAATGACGCCACAACCACTAGACTACATGCTTCCTTGTGTCTAACATCATGCGCAACTAAATATAAATCTATGGGCCAAAGTCCAAGTTCACTTAAAAATAAATCAAAATGAAATGCCAGCGCCAAGGCTTGAACCTTGGACCCCTTGCTTCCTTGTGGCGTCACCTCCTTGTCTCTTATGTGGCATCACTTTGCCATTACACCACAAGCTCTTTTTGTGTCATTTTTCTCCACATTTTATTCTTAAAGCCTACTTACTAACTTATAGGGTTTTACTCACCTAAAACAAAAATTTTCCTAAAGCCTAAGTTTGATCCCGGGACTTTATAGAAGCCCCCTAACCTTCTAAAATCACTCACCTAATAGGTCCAACTTGCATTAAGGTCGTTCTCTTATTCTCAAAAATTTTAAACTCTCCCATGGCCAAGCCCAATAGGCCTATTTCTACTAGGCCCAAATTCGAGTCGTTACAAATCTACCCTTAAAAAATTTTGTCTTCAAAATTTCCAACTTATAGCAACAATCGCACCACCTAACCTACCACACTATGCTCACACTGCGCACTCTGATCTTAATAACACTAATACACTTTTAACGTAATCTTGAAACCTCTTACACACAACCAAACATCTAACCATAGAAGCAGACCGATATTTATCACATATACATACAATTTCTATATTCAAACATCACATCCAAACAAAACACATACAAAATAAATACCAAAAATACAATCATTACAACACATAATAGAGTATAAGGTCAGGAAACTTACGAATTTGGTGCCGGAGACTCGGTGTGCCATACTTTCAATAATACTATCACGTTTTCTTAACCATAGTTTAAACAGATTTGGAAAAAAAACTTTCAAACCCATTCCACAACCTAGTTTTGCAACCCGGGATCTAATACCACAAAATGTAACACCCTAAACCTGACCTAGACGTTATAACCAGATCTAGCATGTCACACAAAAGGGTTGTTTGAAAAGTTGCAGCTTCGTTAAAAAGTTCGCATTCTTTTTGAAACTTTGAGCTTTGTTGTTTGTGAAAAACCAGATTCGTTTTTATGGTTTTCTTTTAAAAATGTTGTTATCATTATCGTCTCCGAAACTTTGTTTATAACAAGAATCAGGTTTAGTGAATTGCAAAGATGTGATATTTTGCAAACAGTTATTGTCGTTTTAAGAAAACTCACTATTCAAACATCTAACAATTTAAAAGTAGCCAAATTGAAATTTTAAAAGGAAAATTAAAAACCAATGGCCTTATTACATAAAATTAAACCCAAATTGAAATAGAACTCAAAATAAGGTAAGACAGGAATTTACTAAGGTTACGATGTATGACCACCACAGAGTCCTCCTCAGCTCCAAATCCTCAATGCTGGGGATCACCTGCAAGATTAAAGCAGAGGGGTGAGTTACGAGAACTCAGTGTGTAATCCCCTAAAGGGTCATCAATTGGACGTGAGCCCATACGAAGTAAACTAGGCTGAAGCCCATACAGAAGCAGTCTATGCCGAAGCCCATATAGAAGCAGTCTGGGCCGAATCCCTATTTGGTAACAACCTGGGCCTTAGCCCTATAAACATGATCATGCAAACAAAATATGTAGCCCAGCTTAATAATCCATCAGCTACACACCGCCCGTACTAGCCCAACACACCTGTGGGGATTGCTAAATCGACCCACACATCCACTACACACCAATAAGGCAGACAAGCTTCTAATCACAAAATTTGTGTCAAGGCCACCGGAATAACATAATATTTATATGGCATAGCCACCAGAACAGAACGTGGCAGAGCCACCAGATTACACTTCCTCTGATCATCAATGTCCCAATCCCATACAGAATGTCATGTATGCAAAGCATTTATAAAAAATGATGTATGAAATAAATTACCATTACAACCAATTAAATAGAATACACACAATCGTACTAATTAACCCCTAAGGGTATAACAGTAATTTACCCATCAATGGTATTTTAGTAATTTACCCACCAAGGGTATTTCAATAATTTACCAACCAAGGCTATTTTAGTAAACCAGGGGTGTTTCGATAATTTTGCAAACCAGGGGTATTTCGATAATTTCACAACCCAGGGGTATGTTGAATTTTACAAACTAGGGGTATTTCAGTAATTTCACAAACTAGGGGTATTTTGGTAATTTTGAAAACCAAGGGTATTTCAGTAATTTCATAAACTAGGGGTATTTTAATAATTTTGCAAACAATGGGTATTTCGATAATTTTGTAAACTAAGGGTATTTTAGTAATTTTACAAACTGAGATATTCTAAACAGAGATAACGATGTGAATGGGCTTATGGCCCATTCTTGGCCTAAATCGACCCACACATTTGTGTGGCCCATTTAGCCCAAATCTAGCACAGATATGAAATTCAAATAGACCAGTTCACTATCTACTACACAATCATACAATTTATTCATATAGGCCCTTGGGCCCATTGGGCCTCCGTGGCCCAAATAATGTCAACCCACAAGAATACTCAAGATGGCCTCAATAATCTCATCGAAGCTCCCACACGCACCACACGCTCGTGTGGCTACCAGTGCCATGTGTACTGCATTTTGGCATTTGCTGTTCTATAGCTGGAGTAGTGTGAGATACACACCTGATAGGAGTCTGAAGCTAATCCATGCTCCGAATGCTCCTATGCCCAAATGCCCACCAAGGTATCCCTCCTCTTCTCATAGCCAGCTTCATATATAGCCAGCTTCTCACCTTCCCTCTTGCAAGCTTTCTGATGTGGGATCCCTTCTTCAGTAGAGTTTAAATCCAACACAAACTCTGGCCTCCAATCTGCAAAATAAATACTCCCCTACTTGTCATGAGAAGAGAACCCAGGCTCCCTTGCGCCCTTAATGACACCACAACCACTAGACCACATGCTTCCTTGTGTCTAACATCATGCGCAACTAAAAATAAATATATGGTCCAAAGTCCAAGTTCACTTAAAAATAAATCAAAATGAAATGCCAGTGCCAAGGCTTGAACCTTGGACCCCTTGCTTCCTTATGGTGTCACCTCCTTGTCTCTTATGTGGCGTCACTTTGCCACTACACCACAAGCTCTTTTTGTGTCATTTTTCTCCACATTTTATTCTTAAAGCCTACTTACTAACTCCCAAGGTTTTACTCACCTAAAACCAAAATTTTCCTAAAGCTCAATTTTGATCTCGGGACTTCATAGAAGCCCCCTAACCTTCCAAAATCACTCACCTAATAGATCCAACTTGTATTACGGCCATTATCTTATTCTCAATAATTTTAAACGCTCCCATGGCCAAGTCCAATAGGCCCAATTCTACTAGGCCCAAATTCGGGTCGTTACAGCATTGTTATATGTAATTGCTTATAACTTCCTAAGCTAAGGTAGCTTACTTTATGTGGTTGTTGTGTTGTTTATTAAGTTTTGAAGTCTAGACTCGAGCTCGGGGATCATCGTCAAGTCTATCACACTATCAACTAACTTTGGTACTTTATAAGTAAAACTACTTTTGAAACTATGGCATGTATAGGCTATGTCACTTTTGAGTTGATTTTGAATGATGTGTATATGTATAAATGCCATGCGAAAATGGCTAAATTGTGGTAATATGGTTTTATATAGATTCAGTTATGGTATTAACTTAATTTGGAGTATAAATCTTAATGTGTTTGCATTTGGTATTTGGCTATGAGGATTGAATAGTTGTGAATATTCGGTCATGGTATTTGTGTGATATAGTATACTTTCATGATTGGTATGAAAGGCATTATAGGTTATGTCCTTGGGTTGTGCATATTCGGACATGATATGTATATGTACATGTTTATGTATGAAGCTTGATTTTATCAGTTTAGGTTATTGTAAGATATGAATGAATTTGATAATTTGGCTATGATGATTATAAGAAATATGATCTATATTATAGTTGAATTATTTGGCAATTGGTATGATTTTGGGTACATCCTAGTTTTGGTTAGGCAAGGTTTTGGTATATAGGTATTTTTGGTATTTAATAATTGAGAAATTATTTAGCAAAGTGATTATAAAAATGAGCATATTCTATTAATGAAGTTTAAATGACCAAATGAATAGTGACCTTGCTAATTGTTGAAAAATGTTTGTATATGTATATGTGTGTTTGGTTGAATAGATTTAAGCTAAGTGCATAAATGTTTAAGCAGTCTTTAAAAGCATATCATTATTTACTATGTATTCGGTTATGACTATTTAAATCGTAATTATTTTTCTATGATCTGTGATAAGTCTAATAATGCCCTGTAACCCTAATCTGACGACGGATACGGGTTAAGGGTGTTACATTTGATTGGTATCAAAGCTACAGTTTAGTCGATTCTCGAACTAACGTAGCGCGTGTGAGGCTAGCTATACATGCCATAAATATATTTATTATGATAGTGTGATGACTTCTAACAATGAAATATGTTTTTTTTCTCTTTTTCAAGAATGGATCCTGATCCCGAGTGAGCTGTAGTTGATGATGTCGAGAGTGTGGCACCTGCTCCAGCGCAGGGGATCGTGCCGGTTAAATCTCGACCAGCTACGAGTAACCAAAATGAGAGGGCTAAACAAGCCTTCTTTAGTATAATGAATGATTAGTTTAATCAATATATCTAGACCAATCTGGCTATTCAACAACCCCCAAACCCTGATAATCCACTAGTAATACCTGTGGTACCCTCGATCATTAATCCTGAGAGGTTAAATAAGCCTCCTATTGACAAAATTAGAAAATATAGAGCTCAAGAGTTTAGATCCGTAGTGGATGATGATGCTGAACGAGCTGAATTTTGCCTCGATAATACAATTCGTGTTTTTGATGAACTATCATGTACACTTGACGAGTGTTTGAAATTTGCTATATCTTTATTACAAGATTCTGCCTACTATTGGTGGAACACTCTAGTTTCAGTTGTTCCAAAGGAGCGAGTCACTTGGGATTTCTTTCAGACAGAGTTTCGCAAAGAGTATATTAGTCAGTGATTCATCGATCAAAAATGTAAAGAATCTCTTGAGCTTAAACAGGGTCGTATAACTGTATCTGAATATGAACGCGAGTTTGTGAGACTCAGTAGATATGTTCGTGAGTGTGTTTCATCTGAAGCTACTATGTGTAAAAGATTTGAAGAAGGGTTGAATGAAGACATAAAATTACTCATTGGTATACTTGAAATAAATGAGTTGTGGTACTTGTTGAATGGGCCTGCAAAGCCGAAGAGCTAGGAAAAGAGAAACGAAAAGCTGAGTTCGAAGCTAGAGATTTCTGTAAGAGATCAGCAGGTAAAACATCTCAATCGGTATCGAAAAAGTTTAGAAATGACAGTAGCTAATCCAAGACTAATGTTGGGTTTTTTAGACGAGAGCTATTACCAGTGAGTTCATGAGCTACCTCGATAGCTAGTGTTGATAATACTCGACCTAATAAAGCCGAGTGTCAGCAGTGTGGTAGGCGACATTTTGGTGAATGTTAGGGAAAATTCAACAATCGAGCTTGTTACAAGTGTGGTTCAAATGATAATTTCATTCGGGATTGCCTAGAGTTAGCCGAGAAGGATAATGCTTAGAGTGTGAGATCGAGCAGTGCTGTAATTAGAGGTAGACCACCCCAAAATGTGGGAGGTAGAAATGGCACTCAAAGAGGGACTTTAGATACGGTTACTCACTCAGAGGCTCGTGTGCCTGCCAGAGCCTATTCCATCCGTGCCTGAGAGGAGGCTTCATCTCTAGATGTTATCACTGGTATATTTACTCTCTTTAATTATAGTGTAATTGCTTTGATTGATCCCGATTTGACTCATTCCTATGTGTGTGAAACATTAGTATCTAGTAGGACTTTACCCATTGAGTCTACTGAGTTTGTGATTCGGGTTTCGAACCCCCTGGGCTGGTGTGTGCTAGTTGATAAAGTGTGTAAGGATTGCCCTTTGATGATTCGAGATTCATGTTTTCCGGATGATTTGATGATGCTACCATTTGATGAATTGGATATCATTCTTGGCATGGATTGGTTAACCGTACATGATGCTGTAGTGAATTGCAGATGAAAGACTATTGATTTGCAGTGCCAAAATAATGAGATCATTCTAATTGAGTCTACTGAATTAAATGGATTACCAGTAGTGATATCTTCAATGTTGACTCGAAAGCTTCTGAGAAAAGGTTGCGAGGCTTACTTTGCTTATGTAATTAATAGCAAAGTGACTGGAAAGAAGATTGAATCTGTACCGATTGTATATGAATATCAGGATGTGTTTCTGGAAGAATTGCGGGGTTTGCAACCTATTCGAGAGGTAGAGTTTGGTATCGAGTTAGTGTCAGGTACAACTCTGATTTCAATAGCTCCGTATAGAATGGAACCGACTGAATTAAAAGAGTTGAAAGCTCAATTGCAAGAGTTGACAGATAGAGGTTTTGCTCAACCAAGTTTTTCTCCCTGGGGTGCACCAGTATTATTTGTGAAAAAGAAAGACAAAACTTTGGGAATGTGCATTGACTACCGACAACTCAATAAAGTGACCATAAAGAATAAATACCCGTTGCCACGCATTGATGATTTATTTGATCAACTAAAGGGAGCCTTAGTATTTTCGAAGATCAATTTAAGATCGGGTTATTATCAGCTACAAGTTAGAGACTCTGATGTGCCTAAAACCGCTTTTCGGACGAGATATGGTCATTATGAGTTCTTGGTGATGCCGTTCAGACTCACTAATGCCCCTGCTGTTTTCATTGATTTGGTGAATTGGGTAGTCAGACAGTATTTGGATCAGTTCGTGGTTGTGTTTAAAGATGACGTTCTGATCTATTCACATAATGAAATCGAGCATGCCGAACACTTAAGACTTGTATTACAGACTTTGTGTGATAAGTAGTTACACGCGAAATTCAGTAAATGTGAGTTCTGGTTATGCGAAGTTAGTTTCTTGGGGATGTTGTTTCAGCATCAGGTATTCAGGTTTATTTGAGTAAGATTTTGGCTATACTTGATTGGAGACCCCCGCATAATGTTTCAGAAGTTTGGAGTTTTCTGGGACTTGCTAGTTATTATAGACATTTCATGAAAGGTTTCTCAATGATTGCAACTCCAATGACAAAGCTACTTCAAAAAGATGTTAGATTTGAGTGGACGAAAAAGTGCCAGAAGAGTTTTGATCAGTTGAAAACCTTGTTAACAGAAGCTCTAATGCTTGTTCAGCTAGAGTCGGGTAAGGAATTCGTTATATTCAGTGATGCATCCTTGAATGGTTTGGGCTGTGTTCTGATGCAGGAGGGTAAGGTTGTAGCTTGCGCCTCGAGACAGTTAAGGCCGCATGTAAAGAATTATTCGACGCATGATCTTGAATTGGCCGCTATAGTTTTTTCTTTGAAAATATGGTGCCACTATCTATTAGGTGAAAAATGCCATGTCTATTCCGATCATAAAAGCCTAAAGTACTTAATGACTCAGAAGGATCTGAATCTGAGAGAACGACGGTGGTTGGAATTATTAAAAGACTACGAGCTTGTGATTGATTATCACCCAAGAAAAGCTAATGTGGTTGTTGATGCCCTAAGATAAAAATCATCGTTTGCTTTACGTACAATGAATGCAGATATGGCTATGACTGACGATGGTGTGATTATTGCAGAATTAAAAGCAAAACCATTATTTGTTCAACAGATTTACGAAGCTCAAAAGGTTGATAATGACTTATTAGCAAAAAGGAATCATTGTGGTTCGAATACTGACTCAGAATTTTAGATTAATGCTGAAGGATGCTTGTGGTTCAGAAACTGAATATGTGTACCAAAGGATCCTAAGTTTATTAGGATGATTTGTAATGAAGCTCATAATAGGAGATTGTCTATTCATCCGGGTAGCACGAAAATATATAGTGATTTGAGACAGCATTACTGGTGGCATGGTATGAAATGAGATATTTTAGATTTTGTGTCAAAATGTTTGATATGTTAGCAAGTAAAAGCCGAGCATCAGGTGCCATCGGGATTACTTTAGCCGATTATGATACCCGACTAGAAATGAGATCGAGTCACGATGGATTTCATATCTGGGTTACCGTTGACACCGAGTAAGAAAGATGCAATCTGGATTATTGTTGATAGATTGACAAAGTCGGCTCACTTTATTCCGGTCTGTACAGATTATATGCTTGATAAACTAGCAGAATTGTATATTTCTCATATTGTACGATTACATGGAGTACCTATTTCTATTATTTCAGATAGAGATCTGAAGTTTACATCGCGATTTTGAAAGAAACTGTAAGATGCATTAGGTACTAAATTGCATTTTAGTACATCTTTTCACCCTCAGACGATGGTTAATCTGAGAGAATTATATAAATACTTGAGGATATTTTGAGATGTTGTGTTCTCGAGTTTGACGGTACGTGGGAAAGATACTTGCCCTTGATTGAATTTGTGTACAATAATAGCTTTCAATCGAGTATCAAAATGGCTCCTTATGAAGCTTTATATGGTCGTAAATGTCGTACACCTTTGTACTGGACCGAGCTTAGTCAAAACAAGATATACGGGGTTGATTTGGTTAAAGAAAAATAGCAAAAAGTAAAAGTGATCCGTGAATGTTTGAAAGTAGCGTCTGATCGTCAAAAGAATTTGAAACGAAAAGATATAGAGTTTTAGATTGGAGATAAAGTCTTCTTGAAAGTCTCGCTGTGGAAGAAAATACTCAGATTCGGTCGTAAGGGCAAATTGAGTCCGAGATTTATTGGGCCATATGAGATTATAGAACGTATCAGGCCGGTTGCTTATAAATTGCTATTGCCACTTGAACTAGAAAAGATCCATAATGTTTTCCATGTTTTGATGCTTCAACGGTATAGATCTAACCCTTCTTACGTGATTAATCCATCAAAGGTTGATATACAGACTGATCTAACATATGAAGAAAAACCAATCTGTATCTTGGCTCGTGAAGTGAAAGAGTTGCGAAATAAGAAAATATCGTTGGTAAAAGTGCTTTGGCTTAAGCACGGAATCAAAAAAGCAACCTGGGAGCTTGAGGATTCGATGAAACAACATTTTCCAAATTGATTTGCCGGTTAGATTTTCAAGGACGAAAATCATTAAAGGGAAGAGTTGTAACAACCGGTTTTGACCCTAATCAAAATAGTGGTTTCAAAACCATGAATTCGAGTCAATAAAATATTTTAATATTATACTCAGTGCCTATGATATATGATTGAGCATGTGTTAAAATTTCGTGAGTTAATTTGTCCGTTTGTGTGTTTAATTTATGAAAAATGACTAAATCGCATAAGTGGTAAAAGTAGCCTTTTACTTGATTGAGTGATTAGAATTGATGTGTCTTTATAAGAGGACGCCTTATGTTGTAAATTACCCCTTTTTTCAAGAGTAGTGGTGTAACACCCCAAACCCGGCCTAAATGTTACGACCAGATCTGGCATGTCACATGAGAGGAATGTCTAAAAACTGTGCGTTCGTTAAAAAGTTCGTGTTCTTTATAGTTGTTGTGAAAAATCGAGTTTAAGTAATTTTGAATAAGAAACGGTTTATTATCATTTTAGGAAAATCCCATATTGATCATTTAATAATAAGCAGCAATCAAATTGAAAGCTGAAACCAAGTAAAATACCCAAGGCCTTATTACATAACAAAAACCCAAATAAAAATAAGTCCAAATAAAAGAAATGAATTTACGAGTAAACATATGTATGGCCTCCACGAGTCCACCTCAGCTCCCAAATCCACGATCTAATGATTACCTGTAAAATTTAACTAAAGGGTGAGTCACGAGACTCAGTGTGTAAATCCCCATCCAACGGGTGTTAAACCCTTACACAATTTCATATGAAAATATGCATGTCATGCAACCCAAAACCTAATCATTCGAAACTCTTGATTTTACCCCGTGTGGTACCAAACCACTGGTGACCCAAAGTCACTGATATCAATAATGATGTGGTGCAAACCACTGGTGACCCAAAGTCACGAATAATCCATATGTGGGGCCAACCCACGTTGTGATACCAAATCACTGGCGACAATCCCGTTTTATCAAATGTGGGGCCAACCCACTGTGGTGCTAATCCATTAGGACGAGTCGCTATGAGGTGCCAAACCTCCGTGACCTAAAGTCACGAATAACATATGTGGTACCAAACCACCGGTGGTGCTAAACCTTTGGTGACCCAAAGTCACAGATATCAATCTTCCCTCCTCTCATCATACCGTGCAATATGACATAATAATTGTCTATGCGTTATGTCATGTATGCTAGACATATATCAAATATAAATATAACATGAATTACCATCATAATCAGATAGACATAAAATAACATAATCATGCTAATCAACCTCTAAGGGTATAACCGTAATTTTACCTACCAAGGGTATTTTCGTAATTTACCCACCAAGGGTATTTTCGTAATTTACCCACCAAGGATATTTTCATAATTTACCCACCAAGGGTATTTTCGTAATTTACCTTTTAGGGGTATTTTGGTAATTTACCCACTAAGGGTATTTTCGTAATTTTGTACCTATAATGGCCTTTCCGAAGGCCCAGTGTCGCCTTGAGCGGCTCAACTACCATTTTTAGTCTTTACCGGACTGTTGGAATTAAAACCGATTTCGGCCCATTCAGGCCCACACGCTCGTGTGGCCCACCTAACACAAATCTAGCCACGTATATAAGTTCCACCTAGTCTAGTTCACTATATACTACATCATCATACAATTTATTCTATTGGGCCTACGGCCTATTGGGCCTACTTCGCCCATCACACCAAGCGACCCCAACCCACAAGAATACTACCGATGGCCTCAACTATCGTCGAAGCCCCACGTGCACTCTCAGACGCTCATGTAACTACTATTGTCGTGGACAAGACTTCGGCATTTGCCGCTCTACAACTAGAGTAGAGAGAGTTACACAACTGATAGGAGTCTGAAGCTGCTAAATCGCGCTCCGAGCACTCGTACGTCCAACGCCAACCAGGTATGTTAACTCTCCTCCTGGAATGCTCTTTATATAGCTAGCTCTTCACCTTCCTTCTTTGTATCTTTCCGATGTGGGATCCCTCCGTCAGTAGAGTTTAAATTCAACTGAAACTCTTACCGTCCAATCCGTAAAATAAATACTCCCTTGCTTCTCACGAGATTCAAACTCAGGCTCCCTTATAACATAATCCACTGCTAACCACTTTACCAACTAGCTCCTTGTGTCTTAAACCATGCGCAACTAAATATAACTGATATAGTCCGCCTCGGGGAGAGTCGAAATGTATGCGAGTTGCCCAATCGTCTACGAGGAGGGATTCAGGCTTCGGAAAAAATAATTGGAAAATATGGATGAGTTTGCGGATGCTTTAATTGAATAGTAGATGGTTCGGTTTGATAGAAAGAGATAATAAAAAAATAAATTAGATAAAAGGATAATTTGATGGAGCTGGATGAAAGAACTTAAACAAAGAATCGATTCAACACTAAGAAGTGTCACCCCGGGTTCTATGTTGTTTAAGGTGGAAAATGGAATCAAAGGTGGACCACGACCCATTATCTAGGTAGATAAGAACCGATGGTATAATGGGATGAAAAGAACAAGTCTAGACGCCACCAGCAACTTGATAAGTCTAGGAAACTTGCACGAAATTGAAGAGGAGACTAGCTCACTCGATGAACAAAAGTTCATGTAACTTGATTAATATTCAAATAATAAAAAAACCTCCGTACAAATGAAATTAACAAAGTATTTATAGGCCTAGGTCTTGCTAGTCGAATAGTCACTGAACAAAAGCTTAAAGGCTAAGTTAAATTAAACTAGAACAAGCTGGAAAAATCTAGAATAAATCCCTTAGAGTTCTTGGCCAAATTCGACTGAATGAGGCCCTTGGTATGCTTAGGAGATTCGGTTGAATATGGACCTTAGGAAGCTTGCAATGTCCGGATGAATATGGGGAGTAAAAGAGCAGCCTTTAGATGATTCAAAGTCAGCTTCTTGGGATGCTAAAAGCCTTCTTAATGGAGGGAAGAAATGGGCTGATTAATAACCTTGGAGACGCCAACCATCATCAACACATTACCTCATTTTGTGCCGTCCAAGAAGCTTGTTCATGCATCCATTAATTTCCTTTGTGGTTCACGAAAAAAATGTGCCTTGAAAAAAAACTGAACAATCAGCTTATAAATAATGTCCGCTTGCATGTAGACAAGCCCTTTATTGCTATTTCATGCATGCCAAACTCCCCATTAAATTTTGGTCAACAACTTGCGGCAATTTAATGCTGTTCCATGCACCATTCACGAGTAGCTTTTTTAACAGCTTGTTATTCACGAGAAAGGAGCTGAATTGTGCCTTCCCAAGCATTGTGCATGCAACTCATTAATGCTCCATGCATCTTCTTTAATTTCGGCCAGCATGCCTCTTCATTATTCAAAAAAAATGGCTCCTTAAATGCAAGCTAAACAACTCATTAATTCAGCCAACATACATGCATTAAATTCGTCCATTCATGCACCAACATCAAATAAATGATGTTCCAAGCATCAGCAGCTCATAATGGCGTCCCATGTATATTTCCAACATCTCCTTTAATTGCTGTCGTCCATGCATGATGCATGCAACAAATACTTCATTGAGTTTCGGTCAAGCATGCTCCTTAGTGGCTGCTGCAATTCACGAAACAAACATGCTTTAGTGTCTCAATTAATTTGGCTGAAAAGTAGCAGCAATTCATTAAATTTGGCTGGACCTTTATTAAGCATAAACATGCATTAATTCTCTTAAAGACAATCAAATACATGCTATGGACATATCATTGGAGACTTTGGACAACTTAAATGCACCATTAGGACACTTAATAAATTCAACAGCCCCTATGTAATGAGAAAAATCTGCACACTTAATTTATCTTTAAAACATCTTTAAATATTGTAATAAAATGTGACAAAATTAATTTAAGCTTAAACAAATTAAATCTAACACTAGATTAATTATTTAGACATATTTAATTTTCTGTAGGAATTTTAATAAATTAAATACTTAATTATTTAATGCATTAAAATTAAAGAATCAACTCAATGAGCTGAAGTGAGCTCGAGTGAGCTCAAATTGAGCTAGAATGAGTTAATCCGGCTCAATTGGAAAGTGCATGAAGATGCACATGAGCTCCACGGTACTTGAAACGATGAATTTGAGCTCGTTCGATTTGTAAAATGTTGGTGCCCTGGGCGTGCCCGTATCAATAACCCTATGGCCAAGGTCTAAAATCATTTAATAAAAATAATCTAAAAGGAATGCAAACGCTACAACTAGAACCTTGGACCTCCTTCCTTCCTTGTGGCATCATTCCCTTGTCCTTAAGTGGCGTCACTTTGCCACTACACCACACACTGCACTTGTGTCATTTTCCTCCACATTTTATTCTTAAGGCCTACCCGCCAACCTCCAGGGTTTTTTTCACCTAAAACCAAAATTTTACCTGGGACTTCATAGAAGCCCCCTAACCTTCCAAACTCACTTATCTAATTGGTCCAACTTGCATTTAAGCCGATCTCTTGTTCTCAAAAAAAAAAATTTAAATGCTACTACGCTCAAGGCCCATTGGGTTCAATTCTCTTAGGCCCAATTTCAGGATGTTACAAGTGCACGGTAACATGCATATATATTATGCATTTATATGTTTATTATATGTGAAGTTAATAATATTATAAGTTATAATATAATAAAACATAAAAATAAAAAATAAAAAAAAAGAGAACATGCATGTTGTTCATCCATTTTTACCGAAAACAAAAGAAAAGAGAAAGAAAAAGACCTAAGCTACATTCGGCCTTTGGAAGTTTTGATTTAGGTATGTGTTTTGTTCAGTTTTTGATAATTTTTACGTTTTTGATATCGTTGCTTCGAATACTATTCGACCCATACTAGAATTTTTGATTTTGATGCATATTTTGAGTTCGGTCATTGGTTAATATTTGTGTTTTGTAATGTTTAATGACAAAATATTAAAGGTATGTTTTATATTAACATGTTTTGTATTAGAAATTTTGATGATTTTGAGTAATTTGGACTAAATTACAAAAATAAATTTTTGAAGGACTAAAATATGAAATAAATGAAATGTATGGACTTATATGAGCATAAGTGACATTCATCCTAAGCATGGCGTGTACAAATTTTGCATATTTTGTGTTTTATGTTATAGGGACTAAATTGCAAAAGTGTAAAATATTAAGGGTAAAAATGTAATTTTCCTGTTTATGTGCTTTTGGATTAAATTGAATGAAAATATGTTGAATGAGCTTAATTTGAAATTGATTTAGATCAAGAACAAAAAGGATCAAAAGTGGATCGGGGAAAAACAAAGTTAATTGAATAGTCGGAAAATCTAGTCCGTCGATATCCGAGGTAAGTTTTTAAGCAATTGGGTTGAGTTAAATTTTTATCTATATTGATGTACATGTATTTAATAAAGGTAAGTATGTATAATGTCTTAATGACGAATGTGATGTTGATTGAGAGATGTATTTAGTCGAATGTGGGGTAGACATATAAGTCTTTGGTTCATCCGCATAGAATGTGTATATATATCAATGATATAACAAAATGTGGTATTGAAATGAGAGATGGTTGTATCCGAATAGGGTGTGTATATATGTATTGAATATTACTGAATGTGATAAAGTTTTATGAGATGAATGAGTTGATTTGGAAATGTGTAAATATATATGATTGAAGATAAGAATATGTGTATTTGTATGAATGGGGAGTAAATTTAACAATGAGCACTAAGTGTGCGAAATCAGATAATGAGCACTAAGTGTGCGAATTGAACTTCCGAGCACTAAGGGTGCGAAATGATATAATGAGCATGAAACACCCCAAACCTAGCCCACGAGCCTCGACGGAAACTGGTATGTTCCCTGAGAAAAAACATTTCAAAAACTTGTTTGTTACTTTGGAAAATTTGGGTGGTGTTGAAGAAAGATTTGTTTGTGTTGAGTTCAAATTGAAAACGGTGTTATTCTTGAAGTCTGATATCTATTAAATTGAAAATCATTTGTGTTTAGGTGTCAAACATATAAAATTTATTTTTAAGAAAAGTTGTTAAACCTTGATTTAATAATAATCGTATCATAATAAAATCAAATAAAATGCATGCATAAAACATTTAATAGTAATGGCCTTATTACAACAAAGCATATCCCGAAATAAATCCAAATCTTAAATATAAAAATTCAAAATTTAATAAATGCTGAGCTGAGCATGGCCACCACTAAGTTCTGGGCCGGTCCATTTATTGAGTGTCACCGCAAAATGTTAGCCCACGAGGGTTGAGTCAAATAGACTCAGTGTGTAACAACCAGAACAAACTCCCAAATGACTTAGGCATATCTGATAATACACAACAATATAGGCAATGATGCAATCCCAACCCCACCTAAATATCCATCCTCTACACATCACCCGTACGCCATCACACAAGTGGGGATTACTAAATCGACCCTCCATCCGCTACACACCATCGAAGGCGATCGTTGCGATCAATCGCACATCGCCCTTATAATTGTGGCATAGCCACGGATAATGTGACAAAGTCACCAGATAGTAATACGTGACATTAGTCACCACATTGATTATGTGACATGAGTCACCGGATATTGTGGTAAAAACCATCGATCACTTCCCTTTTCAATATCACCCATATGCCCCATCGTCATACAAACCATGCGTAAATCATGCAATATACCTTATTTCATATTCATAACAAATTCACATATGTGTCATATTCAATGTTCATAACACTATTAATGAGCTTTAGAGGATAACGTACTGGATACCTTGTACCATTGAGCGGTACCTTAAGCCACATCTTTCATATTTTCATTAACACATGTTTTAAATTAATATCATAAATCTTATTAGGAATCAATGTAGGGCTACACACGGTTTACAAACGTGTTCTTTGAATCCAGAAAGTCTCTAATGCAGTTGTACTCTTCCCTAAAAATCAATGTCAGAATCGGCTAGACACTAACACTTAATATGGCCTTGGCCGAATATTAACACTCCCTTACCTTGTGGATCTAAATCCCGAAAATCGTCACTTGGCTATGGAGATGTCGAAATCCTTTATAGTACATGTTAGATCCAATTCTAACATTTAAACACAATAAATGGCCTTCGGCCTAAAACCTCACTTGCTTACCTTAGACCTTAAAATCCCGAATGATCTCCTCCTTGTAGTCGACAATAACCAAATCCTAAAACCTCCTTCATAGTTTCGGCCAAAGATCAGTAAAAGAGATTAGAGTCCTAATTTCGACTAACCCAAAAGAAAAGAAAGAAGAAAAACAATAGTTGATCCTTACCCCTTACTACAGAAATCGACTGCACCCTTGCTTGAACCCACAGAGATATTCGGCTATGTAGGCTAGATGTTGATCAATTGGTTTCGGCTTTTGGAGTTTAATGAACAATCGGCTATGGTCTAGGAAGAACTTACTTTTGGCTTTTGGAAAATTGTGAAAAGAAGAAGAGAAAGGTTGAGCAATTCGGCAATGGTGATAAATGAAGATTCGACTAGCACAAGGGATATTTCGGCTTTTAGTGATATGATCAAATCGGCTCTATGAAAGAGTGATCAACTTGAAGAAGAAAAAGATGAAGAAATCGGCTAGGCTTACTTGTGCTTTCGGCTTTGACAAACTAAAAGGAGAAGAGAAGATTCACTTTTGATTTTCAACAGAGAAAGAATTTCGGCAGAGGCACAATTGAAAAGAAAGCAAATGGCCATACTCCTCCCTTTTGCCGAAAATACCACACCTGACCCCTCCATTGACCTACTCTCTTTCCCCCTATCTAATCCCTTCTTTTTCTCCTAAAACTTCTCTTTATCACTCATTCAAAATAATTGAAATAAATCAACATTTATCTTCTTACCTTAGCTGAATTTTAAAAAGAAATTGACCACATCTAAAGCTCATCTCCTTAGTGTCCCATTACTGTCCACCTCTGTTTCTCCTTGCTGCAAAATAAAACTCCCCTTTTGCTTCCCTTGCTGCTCGAGCCTGAGCCCTTCTCCACTGCTTGAGGTGTCACTTACCAAGGCCCTAAATGGCGCCTCCTTACCACTTTAAGAAGCCCACTTTTATGTCCAATTTCCCGTACAAATTCTCTTAAGGCCTTATTTGCCTAGCTCCCCCTTTAAGACCTAAAATCTTATATTTTCTAAGGCACTTACCTACACTCTAAAGTTCTCAAAATCCACAAGACACATTAAAAATACACACAGGCATGCTTCCACATATATTTAATCAAAAATACACAACCCCTAAATCCAGAATATTATAGTTCTACCCCCTTAAAATAATTTTGACCTCAAAATTACCTGGCTAAAATAAGTGAGGGTATTGCTGTCGCATTGCTTCTTCCGGCTCCTACGAAGCTTCTTCCGATCCATGATTACGCCACAACACTTCGACTAGAGGAATAGATTTCCTTCGTAGTACCTTCACATCCTATTCCAAAATCTAAATCGGCTCCTCCTCGTAGGACAAATCTGGTCTCAGCTCCACCTGCTCAACTGGCACTATATGAGATGGATCCGATCGGTAATGACGTAGCATAGAAACATGGAATACATCGTGCATCTGCCTCAACTCCGGAGGCAACTCCAACTGGTATGCCACTGGTCTAACTCGCTTCAATACCCGATAAGGTCCTATAAACCTGGGACTTAACTTCCCTTTGCGACCAAATCTCATTACCTTTTTCCAAGGTGAAACTTTGAGAAACACATAATCTCCCACAGCAAACTCAATCTCCTTTCGTTTAAGATCTGCGTATGACTTTTGCCTGTCAGATGCCTCTTTCAACCGTGTCCAAATTACTTTAACCTTTTCTTCTGATTCTGCCATGATTTCCAGACCCAAAATCTGACGTTCTCCTAATTTCGTCCAACATGTAGGAGTGCGACACTTCCATCCATACTATTGGAATCTGGCACCCCCAAGGCGCAACGAAATAAAATTAATCCCGGTGATCCAAACCATGAATCCATGTGTGAGGAACGAATCGGGGTGAAATAAAGGTTTCAAAATTACCAAAGTTTCAATCTGAGTAGATAGCGACGCCTCGGCGACAAGATATCTGATATACTATCGAACCAAGCCACAACCTTTACGATGTCGGCCTCTACGTAATCCACCGGTTTGACTATGAGCGCGTAAATCTCCAAAAACTATTTTTTAGAGGTGTTTGCTTGACGGTGCTAGACCTTTTTAAGCAAAATTCTTAGGGTTTTCTTCACTTATTACCCTTTTATAATCAAGTATTTCATTTATGAATAATAAAATTAAATAAATATAATAATGTTTTAATCGAAAATTATAATTACATTAATTATACCCAAAAGTTATAATTACATTAATTATAACATGGATTTCGATAAACTATATTTATTTAAATTTATATCTGAACCAAATTCATATATTAATTCTCATTATGTGTACAACATCCTTGTACATATAATATATTCAATATTTGATTGCGAATTAAATTAATTCTTTAATTAATTTAATTCATGTGACAATCAAACACAATACCAACTATGTTTCATTCCGTTCATTTCAATCATAGGGTGTGACCACAGAGGTTCTTATAACGTTAGTAGTAATACTAGAACGATTCTAATGTCACAAACAATGAGTGGCATCTAGCAATGCATCATTGCTACCTAAGATACAAGAAGTCATGATTCGACATAACTTTTGTGATTAACTTTTCATGCATTAATCCTTAAGTCCTTTATCTCGGAATAGATACAAGTCATGGAATAGTCACACTTGTATAGTCCATCCCATGTTTCTTGATATCTTGAGTAGACTATGATATACAAATTAGTATGACATCTCATGTCAACTTATTTGAGCATGGCCATGCATTTCTAGTCTCACTCAATCAAGTGGCCTAAGATATTACTCCCATTATGTGGGAGGGACTTATCTATATTGATCAACAATATCCTCTACATTGATTGTGATATATCCAACATCGACCTTTATAGAACAACCGATTCACGATTATCGTTTGGTGTATCAAAATATCGACTCACGATGTTGGGATAATGATTATCTCAAGTCTAAGGATCATATACATATTAATCACTATGAGTAATGTTGTGACAATTACATAATAATCCAAGAAACATACTTATAGCGGGTTAGGTCAAATATGTTGTTCTCTAACACACATATTCATGCATTGATTTTGACACTCCATATCAATGATAACTCTTTATCATCAATCAACTACATGTTAGTCTTAATGCATTATTGTTGTCCTAGTCAACAATAATACTTGACTAAGGATATTTTAAGAATAATCATATTATTCTCGGGACATTATTATAAAAGCAGTTTATTTGTACACACGAAGGAAAAGCTGAAATAATAATGACAACGCTTTATATTAATAAACATGGTAAATCAAGTATGTTATTACAACCATCTCATGATTGATCTTTGGGCATACTCTTACAATCTCCCACTAGCACTAAGACCAATCAATCATATATCTAATACCAAGAGACTTAGTGTGACGATCATGCTTCTGCTGTGTCAAAGGCTTGGTCAAGGATCGATAATGTTATCATCGTAGGTACTCTACATATATCAACATCTCCTCGATCGATAATCTCTCGAATAAGATGATAGCGCCTAAGTATATGTTTGGATCATTGGTGAGATCTCGGGTTCTTTAGCTTGTGCAATAGCTCCATTATTATCACATCGGAGTTCTATAGCATCGATATGCTAGGCACAACCCCTAGTCCGATAATGAACTTCTTGATCCAAACCGCTTCTTTTTTTGCCTCCTTGGTCGCAATATACTAAACCTCTGTTGTAGAATCGACTCTTGTACTTTGCTTTGAACTCTTCCGACTCAAAGCACCACCATTAAGGCAAAACACAAATCCGATTGCGATCGAGAATCGTCCTTGTCGGTTTGAAGGCGCATCGATGTAACCTTTACACTTAACTCTTCCTCACCTCCATATATTAGGAGCGTATCCTTAGTTCTTCTCAAGTACTTAAGGATATTCTTGGTCGTGGTCCGATGACCTTCACCGGGATCTACTTGGTACCTTCGTCATACTTAAGGCATCTGAGACATCCGGGCGGGTACATAACATGGCATACATGATAGATCCAATGGCGAGAAGCATATGGAATTTTACTCATGCATTCTCTCTCTTGTGGAGTTGATGGACACATTTCCTTCGAGAGTGAAATACCATGTCTCATAGGTAGAAATCCTCTTTTAGATTCTTCCATACCGAACCTTTTCAAGATTACTTTATCTATGTATGTACTTTGGCTTAGACCTAGTAGTCGTCTTGATCTATCTCTATAGATCTTGACTCTAAGATGTAAGTAGCTTTGCCCAAGTCCTTCATAGAAAAACAACTTCCTAACCAAGTCTTAATAGGCGCAAGGTAGGTATGTCATTTCCCATGATAAGTATGTCATCCACATATAGTACCAAGAATGTGATAGTGCTCCCACTAACTTTCTTGTAAACACATGGTTCATCTTTATTTTGATAAAACCAAACTCTTTAATTGCATCGTTAAAGCGAAGATTCCAACTTGAGAAGCTTGCTTTAATCCATAAATGGATCTTTGTAGCTTACAAATCTTTCTAGCATCCTTTGGATTGACAAAACCTTGAGGTTGTGTCATGTACACATCCTCTTCAAGTTTCCGTTAAGGAAAGGCGTTTTGGCGTCCATCGCGATTTCAAAATCATGAAATGCGCTATGGCGAGCAAGATCTGATGGATTTAAACATAGCTACAGGAGAAAAGGTTTCATCATAGTCAACACCATGAATTTGGCGAAAACCTTTAGCGACTAATCGCCCCTTGTATGTTTGTACATTACCATCCATGTCGATTTTCTTTTTGAAAACCCATTTGCACCCTATAGGTTTAACCCCTTCGGGTGGGTCAATCAAAGTCCATACTTGATTTTCATACATGGAATCCATCTCAGATCTCATGGCCTCAAGCCATTTCTCGAGTCCTGGGCTCGTCACCGCTTCTTGATAAGTCCTAGGCTCATCTTGATCTATAAGAAGAACGTCACCATGTGTTGTAATGAGAAATCCATATCTCTCGGTGCATGGCATTCTCTTAAAGATCTTGCGGTGGTTGTGTTTCTCAGGCGATTACTTGTTCCTCAATTTCTTGTGGAATTTGTTGTTGTTCTATCACTAGTTCGGTGGTATCTTGTGATTCTCGAATTTCTTCAAGTTCAATCTTTCTCCCACTTCCTTTTCTAGAAATAGATTCTCTCTAGGAAGACACCGGTCAGAGCAACAAACATTTTGTTCTCGGTGGGATTAAAGAAATAATAACCTTTGGTTTCTTTCGGATACCCACAAAATACACTTTTGATTTGGGTTCAAGCTTAGTAGGCGTCGACATTTAACATAAGCTTCACAACCCCAAATTTTCATAAAAGACATCTTGGGGCGTTTCCCGGTCCACATCTCATATGGCGTCTTTTGAACCGATTTAGATGGAACACGATTTAGTGTGAAAGCGGTATCTCAATTGCATGTCCCCAAAAGAAGTCGGTAGATCAAGCATGACTCATCATGGATCGAACCATGTCTAATAAAGTTCGATTTCTTCTCTCGAAACTCCATTCCATTGAGGAGTAGCGGGGAGGAGTAAGTTGTGAGACAATCCCACATTCCTTCAATAGATCATCAAACTCTAGGCTCAAATACTCTCCACCTCGATCGGATCAAGTGACTTGATAGTTTTGCCTAGTTGATTTTGTACTTCATTTTGAATTCCTTGAACTTTTCAAGAGACTCGGACTTATGGCGCATGAGATAAATATACCCATATCTCTGAAATCATCGGTGAAAGTATTGAAGTATTGAAATCCACCTCGGCACGTGTATTTATTGGTCCACATACATCGAATGTATTAGGCCCAATAAATCACTAGCTCGTTCACTTTTACCGATAAAAGGAGATTTAGTCATTTTCCTAATAAGCAAGATTCACATACTTCAAATTGTTCAAAAACAAATGAATCTAAGAAACCATCTTTATGGAGTATGGATATCGTCTCTCACTTATGTGGCCCAAACGACAATGCCAAAGATAAGTTTGATTTGAGTCATTTATTTTAGATCTTTTAGTATTTATGTTGTAAATAGGGTTCATTTGATCTAAAATATAGAGGCCATTAATCAATTGTGCGAACCATAAAAACATTATTGAGATAAAAGGAACAACAATTATTCTTAATAATTATCTCAAAACCAATTTTGTCTAAACAAGAAAGCTGAAATAATGTTTTTAGTCAACTGGGCACAAAATAACAATCCTCTAAAATTAAATCAAGTCCACTAGGCAAAGATAAAGTATATGTTCCCACACTAATCAAGCAACCTTTGCTCCATTTCCAACTCGCAGTCCACATCTCCTCTAGCCAACGTCCTACTCCTTTGTAGTCCCACATGCGAAGTACAAATATGAGAACCACAACCGATTATCTAATACCAAAGAAGTAGTAGCTGATAAATTAATATCAATAACATAAATACAAGCAGACGTTCCGCTTGTTTTGGCCTTCTTGACTTCCTCAAGATAGATAGGGCGATTCCGCTTCAATGTCGATCACACCACAATGAAAGTAGTTTCCTTCCTTAGACACTCCACCTTTAGGTTTCATTGCAGCCTTTCCTTTGCCGGGCTTGGGCTTACCTTTACCCTTGGGCTTTATGCGAACTTTGGCCTTTCCCTTGCCCTTGTTGTTACGGACCATCGGTATGGGCTTGGGTCCAACCTTTTCATGTTACCTTTGATTCAGTAACATCTTGAGTAACTATGGCGAGTCTTGTCAATTTCATTCATATTGAAATTAAGGACAAACCGGTCAGTAGCTATCCCGAACGATTGCGAGAATAACATCGGTGGCCAACTCTTGGCCCAATGGAAAACCAAGCTTAGCAGGACTTTCAATATAGCCAATCATCTTAAGGACATGAGGTCCCTCTGGGCTTCCTTCACCAACTTACATTGGAATAGGGCTTTAGAGATATCGAACCTCTCTTGTCGTGCTTGCCCACGATAAAGTTCTTTCGGTGCTCGATCATATCATAAGCAACCATGTCCTCATGTTGCTTCAAGCTCGAGATTCATAGTGGCAAGCATAAGACATCCAACATCTACCATGTCATCGAGATACTTCTTGTAAGCATCTTTATCAGTTCTCGAGGCATTAATAGGTGGTTCATTAGGAAGTGGTTGTTCAATGACATACAATTTCCGTTCTTGTTTGAGGACAATCCTCAAGTTTCTGAACCCGATCAAGAAAATTCAAACCATTCAATTTCTCCTTCTCAAGGACCGATCGCAATAAGAGTGTGCTAGTATTTGCGACCATAATATATCTACAACAATTGAATATGCGTGTGAGTAAATTTACCAAGTTTATATCAATCATTAAAAGACTTTATTAAATGATGATCCCACTATTTTATTTCAAAATTAATAACCCCATATATTAATTTCAAAAAAAATTTTTCTAAAGTATTTCTAGTGGGTTAAGGATCCATATTTCACCTCCTCTTAAGTCAGCTTTGGCTTTACTCTCAAGACTATGGTTATTTAGGTAAGCAACCTTTGCTAATTACATCATATGTAACTCCTAATATTTGGTGAACAACTCTTGTTCTAATCATCTTATGGTTTATCCAATTTAATTGCCTCTAGGTTTCTAATCCTATTAGAGTAACCTAGTTAAGTCATTAACCAATTTTTAACCAGCGAATATCACTTGTTTATTCTTCGCGTTTAACCAAGATAAATACTAGTACTTTGCTTTGGCATAACCTACATAGTATTGATCGAGGCATTAACGAGGGCAAAATTGGAAGGCCATGTTGACTTAATATTTTAATAGAGGGATTTTATTAAGGATGTTCCATCTCACCAATTATGGTCTACTTTAGTCCATTTAGTCTTTTAATTGATCTCATCAATTAATTGGGTTTATTATTAAATTTTAATATATAAAATTGGCATGCTTTAAACATCCATAGCATCTCTTACATGAATAAATAAAGCAATAAATAAATGCAATAGTTATAGCCCATAAACTAAGGTGATTCAACCCAAGCCAATGGGAGAACCAAAGGAAACCTAAAAAGGAAACCTAAAGGTGTAAGCGGTTTCATAAACTATCAATCCTTAATAGTTGTCCCAACTTCCTTCTCGTCAAAAATAGCATACATAATTCAATGCTCTTTTGTCATGATGAAACCTCACGATTTGATAACTTTTATCAGCGGAATCGTGTTTTCAAGATTTTAATCCTTGAGGTTCATATTGGAACAACCCTTGTTCCACTAGCCAGTTAACCCTTACTGGAAACTGTAAATACCACCGTCGCAATATTAAAGATTTGTTAATAGTTAACAGAAATAACATAAGATCGAATAGGCCACAACACCATGATTAACATTTAATCAATTATCGAAAGGAGCAGTTATCAAGTTATGCTTAAACGATTTAAACAACCGAAAGCGTAGTAAAATAAAAGCATGCATCTCATACAATTGCATCACCCAAGTATTTAAACCCGATGTCAGATCACACAAGTGGCTCTGATACCACTGTTGGAACGCCGGCACCCCAAGGCGCAGCGAAATAAAATTAATCCCGGCGATCCAAACCATGAATCCATGTGTGAGGAACGAATCGGGGTGAAATAAAGGTTTCGAAATTACCAAAGTTTCAATCTGAGTAGATAGCGACGCCTCGGCGACAAGATATCTGATCTACTGTCGAACCAAGCCACAACCTTTACGATGTCGGCCTCTACGTAATCCACCCGGTTTGACTATGAACGGCAGAAATCTCCAAAAACTATTTTTTAGAGAGGTGTTTTGCTTGACGGCTGCTAGACCTTTTTTAAGCAAAATTCTTAGGGTTTTTCTTCACTTATTACCCTTTTTATAATCAGTATTTCATTTATGAATAATAAAATTAAATAAATATAATAATATTTTAATTGAAAATTATAATTACATTAATTATACCCAAAAGTTATAATTACATTAATTATAACATGGATTCGATAAACTATATTTATTTAAATTTATATACTGAACCAAATTCATATATTAATTCTCATTATGTGTACAACATCCTTGTACATATAATATATTCAATATTTGATTGCGAATTAAATTAATTCTTTAATTAATTTAATTCATGTGACAATCAAACACAATACCAACTATGTTTCATTCGTTCATTTCAACCATAGGGTGTGACCCTGTAGGTTCTTGTAACGTTAGTAGTAATACTAGAACGATTCTAATGTCACAAACAATGAGTGGCATCTAGCAATGCATCATTGCTACCTAAGATACAAGAAGTCATGATTCGACATAACTTTTGTGATTAACTTTTCATGCATTAATCCTTAAGTCCTTTATCTACGGAATAGATACAAGTCATGGAATAGTCACACTTGTATAGTCCATCCCATGTTTCTTGATATCTTGAGTAGACTATGATATACAAATTAGTATGACATCTCATGTGAACTTATTTGAGCATGGCCATGCATTTCTAGTCTCACTCAATCAAGTGGCCTAAGATATTACTCCCATTATGTGGGAGGGACTTATCTATATTGATCAACAATATCCCTCTACATTGATTGTGATATATCCAACATCGCCTTTATAGAACAACCGATTCTGATTATACGTTTGATTGTATCAAAATATACGACTCACGATGTTGGGATAATGATTATCTCAAGTCTAAGGATCATATACATATTAATCACTATGAGTAATGTTGTGACAATTACATAATAATCCAAGAAACATACTCATAACGGGTTAGTCCAATATGTTGTTCTCTACACACATATTCATGCATTGATTTTGACACTCCATATCAATGATAACTCTTTATCATCAATCAACTACATGTTAGTCTTAATGCATTATTGTTGTCCTAGTCAACAATAATACTTGACTAAGGATATTTTAAGAATAATCATATTATTCTCGGGACATTATTATAAAACAGTTTATTTGTACACATAGAAGGAAAAACTGAAATAATAATGACAACGCTTTATATTAATAAACATGGTAAATCAAATATGTTATTACAACCATCTCATGATTGATCTTTGGGCATACTCTTACACATACAGCACTTCGTACGGTGCCATCCGAATACTTGCCTGATAGCTGTTGTTGTACGCAAATTTCACTAAAGGCAAGAACCTCCCAACTCCCTCTGAAGTCTATCACGCAACCTCTCAACATATCCTCTAACACTTATATTACCCAGCTCAGATTGACTGTCTGACTGCGGATGGAATGCTGTACTGAAATCCAACCTGGTGCCCAAAGCTTAATGTAACGCCTTCCAAAACCAAGACGTAAACCTCAGATCCCTATCCGAAATAATCGACACCTACACTCCGTGCAGCATCACGATCTCTGCTATATACAACTTTGCCAATTTCTACAGAGAATAGTCCACCCGCACCGGTATAAAATGTGCAGATTTCGTCAACCGATCTACTATCACCCATACCGAGTCCTTCTTAGTAGGCGTAAGGGGAAGCCCACTAACGAAGTCCATGGTAATTCTCTCCCACTTCCATTGCGAGAATCTTTATCTTGAAGCAATCGACGGTGCCTTGGTGTTCAAATTTTGACTTGCTGACACGTTAGGCACTTCCCTACAAACTCTGTAACTTCTCGCTTAAGACCAGGCCACCAAAACTGTTCCCTTAAATCCTTGTACAACTTACTTCCTCCAGGATGCATAGCATAAGGGCTACTATGCTATTCCCGAAGAATCCTCTGCCTTAACTCCTCATTCTTAGGCATACAGACCTTGCCTTGAAAACACAACACTCCGTCGCTGTTTACACCAAAATTTTTCAATTCTCCATTTTGTACTTGTAGCAGCTTAGTACTTAAATCCTCATCTGCCAACTGTCCTTCTTTCACCTCATTCAGCCATGACAGCTTGACTTGCAACTCTGCCAGCAAACTTCCATCATCATACAAGCTAATATGTGCAAACATTGCCCTCAGCTCTGACACTACTTTTCGACTTAGGGCATCTGCCACTACGTTCGCCTTGCTCGGGTGATACTCTATAGAACAATCGTAGTCTTTCAATAACTCCACCCACCATCGCTGTCTCAAGTTTAGCTCTTTTTGAGTTAGCAGATACTTAAGGCTCTTGTGGTCCGTATAGATCACTGACCTTTCTCTATATAGATAGTGCCTCCACACTTTAAGAGTGAATACAACCGCTGCCAACTTCAGATCGTGCGTCAAATAGTTTACCTCATGTGGCCTCAATTGCCGAGATGCATATGCGACTACTTTTCCATCTTGCATAAGGACACATCCCAATCCTGTATGGGAAGCATTTCAATACACCATGAAATCTTTTCCTACCTCAGGCTGAATTAAAACCAGAGCTTCAGTCAAAACCCTCTTAAGCTTCTCAAAGCTCTCCTATTGCTTATCTGTCCATACGAAAGGTACCTCTTTCCTTAGTAACTTCGTCAAAGGTGTAACTATTGATGAAAACCCTTCTATGAATCTTCTATAATAGCCTGCCAATCCAAAGAAACTATGAACTTCTGCCATAGACTTAGGTGGTTTCCAATCCAATACTGCCTCAATCTTCCGAAGATCCACCCTTATCCCTTCAGCAGACACCACATGCCCTAAAAACATAACTTCCTTCAGCCAAAATTTGCACTTGCTGAACTTGGCATATAGTTTTTTCTCCCTTAACACTTGCAACACGACTCAGAGGTGCTCATCATGTTCTTCCTCAGACTGAGAATACACCAAGATATCGTCTATGAACATAACAATGAACCGGTCTAGATAGGGTTGGAAAACCCGGTTCATCATGTCCATGAATGCGGCTGGGGCTTTTGTCAATCCAAACGGCATTACCAAGAACTCATAATACCCGTACCTTGTCCGAAAAGCTATCTTATGGATATCAGCCTCCTTCACCTTAAGCTGATGATATCCTGACCTTAGATCTATCTTCGAAAATACTGCAGCCCCCTTAAGCTGATCGAACAAGTCGTCTATTCTTGGCAATGGAAACTTGTTCTTAATGGTTACCTTATTCAGTTGTCGATAATCTATGCACATGTGCATAGTCCCATCCTTCTTCTTCACAAATAGGACCGGTGCTCCCCATGGAGACACACTAGGTCGAATAAATCCACGATCGAGTAACTCTTGGATCTGAGCCTGGAGCTCTACTAGCTCCTTTGGTGCCATTCGGTATGGAGCAACAGACATAGGAGCTGTACCTGACAACAAGTCAATTTTGAACTCCACCTCCCTATCCGGGCGTAACCCAGACAGCTCCTCCGAAAAGACGTCCACAAATTCCCTTACTGTTCTAACTCCTCCTACAACTGCTTCCTTAGCATCCAAGGCACTGATCAACATCAGGAAAGCTACACACCCTTTTCTCACCATCTTCTCTACCTTAAGGGTAGATACCATATTTGACAGAAATTCGTCTCTCGCCCATCACCACAACCTCTGTGCCGTCAGGAGTTCTTAACGACATGCGCTTAGCCGCACAATCTATATTTGCATGGTACTTCACTAACCAATCCATGCCTAAGATTAGGTCAAACTCCTCAAACGGTAACTCTATTAAGTCTGCTAGAAATTGCGCCCCCTAAACTTCCAAGGGTACTGCCCTAAAGATTTTATCTAGCACTACTAATTGTCCTAAAGGACTAAGTACAGTCATCTTCCTAGGTACAGTTTTAGAGTTCGCATACAGAGTTCCAAACACCTTACTAGCAATATATGAATGAGTTGACCCAATATCTATCAACGCAATAAAGGGTAATCCAGAGATAAGGAACATACCCGTTATGACATCAGGTGTGTCACAATCCTCCCTCTGACGAACTGCATATACTAGACCCGGCTGTCTCGCCTCTGTGTTACCAACACCTCCGCTTGATGTTCCCGTCCTTTTGAAACCATTACCTCTGCCCGGTAGAACCACGACCCGAGGTGGCTCGTCCACCTCTTCCAAACTTGATTAGGACCACGACTTCTTGGTGGCTCCTTCTATTTTCATGGGACAGTCCCTAATCATGTGATCCTTGGACCCGCACTTGAATCATCCTCCCGTCCTCTTCCAACACTCTCCCAAGTGTATTTTTCCACACTGAGCACAAGTGCGGTACTGTCCTCCCGTAGTAGCTTGCTGACCTCGTGACCCATCCGTTTAGGTCTCTTCTAAACATTCCCAGATGACCCTGATGATCCAAAACCTCTCTTTTGTTTATTCTTGTCCGTGTTCTGTCTCACAGACTCCTTAACTCCTTCAACAACCTTTGCCTTTTCCAGTAACACAGTAAACTCCCGCTCCTATTGTGGGGCAATTAACAATCTCAGGTCATCCCTTAGTCCGTCCTCAAATCAGACACATTGTTCGTGCTCTGTAGCTACTATACCTCGAGCGTATCGGCTCAACCTTAGGAATTTTGCATCATACTTTGCTACAGACTTATTCCCCTGAACCAGCCCTCTGTGCATCAATGTGACTAGTCCCAATGTACTTCTCTGATATGCCACCTTAAAGTACTCCCAAGTGAGATCGTCTGCGGCAGCACCATTTCGAACCGTGAGCCACCATTGATATGACTCATCGCGGAGAAGCAATACTACCCTTTTCAGTTTCTCCTCAGCAGATAGGTCCAAATCATCCATAATTCGCTCCATCGCCTCTAACCAATACTCAACCGTATTGGGCGCCACACTAGATATACCACGAAAAAACTCAGCTCCATTAGCTCGGAGTCGCTCAGGTACAGACTTTCGAGCTCCCATTCCTCCACCTGCTCCAGCCACCCTTTCCAGAACTCGCGAAGATCGCTCGTGATCTCGCATCATCCCCGTCGATCTCGATATTCCACACTGCGGTCGGGCGGTGGTGGTATTTCATTCTCGGACCCTTGACCAGACCTAACGGGTTCTGACACGGTCATTCGGCCTCTACCACGGCCACGCACATTACGACCACGTCCCCTAAAACTCATGCTTCTGGATCGTGTTTATCTGATTAATGAATTTTATGAATTAGTCTTTGTTCCACTGATTTATCGCGAGCGATCTTATGTTCAATAGTTCTAAAGAGTAGTTCTTTCAATTCATACACGCTTTACGATCTCAAATTCATTCATTCAATCATCACATTTATGAACTTGCGTTCATTATAGAAAAGTGTTGTAGTTGTCATTGTTGTTATTTTTCACTACCCAGGGGTATTTTCGTAATTTTATCCTATAGGGATATTTTGGTAATTTTTCAAATTAGGGTATTTGAAAATTTTGCAAAATAGAGATTTTTGGTCTTTTTGCAAAATAGGAATACTTGGTAAGAAGATTCAAGGGTAATATAGGAATTTCATAAACTGAGAGTATTTTTGTAATTTTTCAAACCAGGGCCATTTTAGTAATTTTCTTTTGCAAAATATGGTTCCAGGTGATTTAACGAAATAAGGGTATTTTGGAAATTTTTAATTCGAGGGTATTTCGGCAACTTCCCATACTAAGGGTATTTTGGTAATTTGCACAAGTTAGGGGTAATTTGGTCAATCTACAAATCAGGGGTATTTTGGTCATTTTTAAATCAAGGGTACTTTGGAATTTTATAATCACGGTTTGACTTTAAAATTTTACAAAATAAGGTGACTAGTCCCTTTCGGGTTTTAATTATTGAATTTAGCCTGTGATTGAGTCCTCTTGGTTAGGGTGAACCGTCACTACGCACTAGGTAGGATTCGAGCGGAGGAGGTGAGTCACTAGGACTGCTTAAATACCAAGCTCCCCTTGAATCCAATCCTAGACATGCACACAACGGTTGCCACACCTTTAACTCGGTGACTCACTCACAGGTTTGTTTGGTTAGACTTTAAATTTTATGTAATTTGGTGTTGGAGTAGACTAATCCTAGGGTTCAATAATTCCTAATCTACTAATCTACGTCCCTATAGTTCCGAATCACAAAAGGGTTAGGGGTACTTACCTGGTGGACTTCGGGCCGAAGACTCAGGTGCATGCCAGAAAACCTACTCATTCTTTTGTAAAGCTCAATTTCAAAATAGAAAAACATTTTGGGCCCAAAAGCCCTCAAGGTTGAGTTTTGAACTGGGCTCTGATACCAAACTAAAACACCTCAAACTCAGCCCACGAGCCTCGACCAGATCTGGTATGTTCCTTGAGAAAAAACATTTCAAAAACTTGTTTGCTACTTTGGAAAATTTGGGTGGTGTTGAAGAAAGACTTGTTTGTGTTGAGTTCAAATTGAAAACGGTGTTATTCTTGAAGTCTGATATCTATTAAATTGAAAATCATTTGTGTTTAGGTGTCAAACATATAAAATTTATTTTCAAGAAAAGTTGTTAAACCTTGATTTAATAATAATCGTATCATAATAAAATCAAATAAAATGCATGCATAAAACAGTTAATAGTAATGGCCTTATTACAACAAAGCATATCCCAAAATAAATCCAAATCTTAAATATAAAAATTCAAAATTTAATAAATGCTAAGCTGAGCATCGCCACCACTAAGTCCCTGCCGACCTGGTCCATTTACTGAGCGTCACCTGCAAAATGTTAGCCCACGAGGGGTGAGTCAAACAGACTCAGTGTGTAACAACCAACACAAACTCCCAAACGACTTAGGCATATCAGATCATACACAACAAGTATAGGCAATGATGCAATCCCAACCCCACCTAAATATCCATCCTCTACACATCACCCGTACCAGCCATCACACCGTGGGGATTACTAAATCGACCCTCCATCTACTACACACCATCAAAGGCAGTCACTGCAGTCAACTACATGTATCCCTTATAATTGTGGCATAGCCACCAGATAATGTGACAAAGTCACCAGATAGTAATACGTGACATTAGTCACCACATTCAAATTATGTGACATGAGTCACCAGATATTGTGGTAAAAACCACTAGATCACTTCCCCTTTTCAATATCACCCATATGCCCCATGCGTCATACAAACCATGCAGAAATCATGCAATATACCTTATTTCATATTCATAACAAATTCACATATGTGTCATATTCAATGTTCATAACACTATTAACAGAGCTTTAGAGGATAACGTACCTGGATACACTATACCATTGAATGGTACCTTAAGCCACATCTTTCATATTTTCATTAACACATGTTTTAAATTAATACCATAAATCTTATTAGGAATCAATGTAGGGCTACACACCTGGTTTACTAACGTGTTCAATGAACCCTGAAAGTCTACCGAACAGATTGTACTCCTCCCTAAAAATCAATGTCAGAATCGGCTAGACACTAACACTTAATATGGCCTTGGCTGAATATTAACACTCCCTTACCTTGTGGATCTAAATCCCAAAAATTGTCACTTGGCTATGGAGATGTCAAAATCCTATATAGTACATGTTAGATCCAATTCTAATATTTAAACACAATAAATGGCCTTCAGCCTAAAACCTCACTTGCTTACCTTAGACCTTAAAATCCTGAATGATCTCCTCCTTGTAGTCGACAATAACCAAATCCCAAAACCTCCTTCATAGTTTCGGCCAAAGATTAGTAAAAGAGATTAGAGTCCTAATTTTGGCTAACCCAAAAGAAAAGAAAGAAGAAAAACAACAGTTGATCCTTACCCCTTACTACAAAAATCGACTGCACCCTTGCTTGAACCCACAGAGATATTCGACTATGTAGGCTAGATGTTGATCAATTGGTTTTGGCTTTTGGAGTTTAATGAACAATCGGCTATTGTCTAGGAAGAACTTACTTTCGACTTTTGGAAAATTGTGAAAAGAAGAAGAGAAAGGTTGAGCAATTCGGCAATGGTGATAAATGAAGATTCGACTAGCACAAGGGATATTTTGGCTTTTAGTGCTATGATCAAATCGGCTCTATGGAAGAGTGATCAACTTGAAGAAGAAAAAGATGAAGAAATCGGCTAGGATTACTTGTGTTTTCGACTTTGACAAACTAAAAGGAGAAGAGAAGATTCACTTTCGATTTTCAACAGAGAAAGAATTTCGATAGAGGCACAATTGAAAAGAAAAGAAAGCAAATGGCCATACTCCTCCCTTTTGCCAAAAATACCACACCCAGACCCCTCCATTCGGCCAACTCTCTTTCCCCTATCTAATCCCTTCTTTTTCTCCTAAAACTTCTCTTTATCACTTATTCAAAATAATTGAAATAAATCAACATTTATCTTCCTAGCTTAGCTAAATTTTAAAAAGAAATTGACCACATCTAAAGCTCATCCCCTTAGTGTCCCATTACCGTCCACCTCTGTTTCTCCTTGCTGCAAAATAAAACTCCCCTTTTGCTTCCCTTTCTGCTCAAACCTGAGCCCTTCTCCACTGCTTGAGGCGTCACTTACCAAGGCCCTAAATGGCGCCTCCTTGCCACTTTAACAAGCCCACTTTTATGTCCAATTTCCCCTACAAATTCTCTTAAGGCCTTATTTGCCTAGCTCCCCCTTTAAGACCTAAAATCTTATATTTTCTAAGGCACGTACCTGCACTCTAAAGTTCTCAAAATCCACAAGACACATTCAAAATACACACAAGCATGCTTCCACATATATTTAAGCAAAAATGCACAACCCCTAAATCCCGGATATTATAGAGCACTAAATGTACGAATTGAATTTCCAAGAACTAAGTGTAACATCCCGAATTTGAACCTAGTAGGATTGGGCCCAGTGGGCCTTAGGCATAAGAATGTTCAAAATTTTTGTGAAAATGAGAATGGCATTGTTGTAAATTGGATTTATTAGTTAAGTGAATTTGGAAGGTTACGGGGTTTCTATGAAGTCTCGGGTTTAATTAGGCCTTAGGAAAAATTTAGTATTTTAGCACTTTAAAGAGAGATGGTAAGTAGCTTCATGGCTTATAGAAATAAATGAGTAAATTGTTAGCATAAGTGAGCATATGGTAAAGAGGATATGGCACCACATGAAGTACCTCGAAGGAAGAAGTTCAAATCCCATTGTGTACAAATTTTGACTTTTATTTTTGCATACTCCCCCTAAGTTTCGGCCAAGGTGTAATTATGGCAAGGTGGACTTTTATTTTTATGGCAAGATGGCTAAAGAGATTAAGGAAAGGTTGAGGTTGGGGAAAGGAATCAAGAAAAAGGGGAAAGTAAGGGGAACAAGTGGCTTGTTTCAAGGAAGATGTTATGGAAAGTATGGGTGGCAAATTGTTGACCATTTTAGCTATGTATGTGGACGGTTTTCTATGTTAGAGGGATAGCCAAATTTTTCCTTGGTTTATTGGTGAAAGTTTGGTTTTTGTTTGTGGCCAAAATTCCTTCATGCAATACTGGTGTCATTTTTTCTTTCTCTGTAAATTTTCCTTCTTGCCGATTCTTCAAGCCATTAGTGAACATATTCTCATCTTTTCTTTCTTTTGATGCCGAATAAACCCAAATCTATGAGACCAAAGTTTGTTCACTCGTCACCTTTTTGAAAACCAAAACTAGTGAACACCCATCTTCTCTTTTTCTTTTCTTAATCATCCTTTCAACCCTTCTTCCATATCTTAAAATGAAACAAAGCTTCATTTTGAATCAAATACTTCTCTTTTATTCATTTTCTTTATAGCCGAAACACTCCAAACACCTTGATACATCTTCTCCTTTCTTTTAATCATTTCTACTCATTTGTATTGACACTCACTCCTTTGATCAATCGAGTTATAGTGGAAGGCCAAAACTTTGACTCATCCGTAGCCATTGTACAATCATTAGAAATCAAAACTAATATCGTTAAGGTAAGGGATTCATCATAGTTCTTTTTGTATCTTTTTGTTGACTGGTTATTTTGCTTAACGAGATTGTAATATCCGGGAATTAGGGCTTGTGCATTTTTGCTTAATTGTATGAAGTAACATGCCTATGTGTGTTTGAATGTGTTATATGAACTTTTGAGAACTTCAAAGTGTAGGTAAATGCCTTAGAAAATAATAAATTTTAAGTATTAAAGGGGGAGCTAAGCTTGATAGGCCTTAAGAAAATATGTAGAGGGAATTGGACATAAAAATCAGCTTGGCAAAGTGGCAAGGAGGTGCCACTTAGGGCCTTGGTAAGTGACGCCACAAGCAATGGAGAAGGGTTTAGGTTCGAGCCACAAGGGAAGCAAAAAAAAAAAAGGAGCTTTTATTTTGCGGCAATAGGGAGCAGTAGTGGACGACATAGGGACTTTATTTAGATGAGGATTGGACTTGGTCAACCCCTTTTAAAATACGGCTAAGATAGAAGATAAATGTTGGTTTATTTTCAAATTATTTTGAATGTGCAAAAAGGAGAGAAAATAGGAGAAAAGGAAGGGATGAGATAGGGGGAAGGAGAGTTGACCGATTGGAGGGGTCTAGGTGTAGTATTTTCGACAAGATGGGAGAAGTGAGGCCATTCTTCATTCTTTTCTCTTTTGTGCCTCTGCCGAATTCTCTAGCAAATATTCTCTTTTCTCTTTTATTTTGTCAAAGCCGAAAACACAAGCAAGCATAGCCGATCTCTTCATCTTTCTCTTCTCACCTTTTCTTCCCATCCTACTTAGGCCGAACCTCTTCCTCCCAAAGGTTCATCATTGCCAAAATTCCTAGATCAAAATACCACCATTGCTGAACCCTTGTAAATCTCATCTCCTTTCTTTCCCAAATGCTAAGGCCGAACACTTCTGTGGGTTCAATGAGGAGCAGTCGATTTTTGTAATAAGGGTAAGGGTCAACTATCGATTCTTTTCTTTCTTTTCTTTAGTCGAATGATGGAATCTAACCCCATTAATGTTCTTGGCCGAAACTATGAAGGAAGTTTCAGGATTTCTATTGTAGCCGATTTCAAGAAGGAAGCTTTCGGGACTTTTAAGTTCTAAGGTAAGCTATGGGTGATATTCGGCCATAGGCCATTTGTGATGTTCATAAAGTGTTAGAATCGGATCTAACATAAGGCTTGTAGGTATTTCGACATTTTCATAGTCAAGTGACTATTTTCGGGATTTGGAATCGCAAGGTAAGTGAATGTGAATATTCGCCATATTGGTCATTATGTTAGCGAATCTAACTATGGCTATTTAAAATCGACGGTGGTGTACAAGGATTTTTGGGATTTTAGTAAACTCATTAAGTAAATCAGGTGTGTAGCCCCACACTAAATCTTAATAGATTTATGGTAATGTTTTAATATATGTGTTAATGAAAGTATGTGAACGTGGCTAAAGGTACCATACAATGGTATAGAACATTCAGGTACGTAATCTTTAATATTACGTCAATAAATGTTATGAACATGTGAAATATCACACATAAGTGAATATTGATAAGAATGTGAGATAAGGCATAAAGTATGATATTTGTATGATTTGTATGACATGGGGCATATGGGTGTTATTTTAAGGGGAAGTGATCTGGTGGTTTTTACCACAAAATCTGGTGACTCATGTCATGTAATCTGAATGTGGTGACTTATGTTACAAAATATTATTTGGTGGCTATGCCACAATTTATAAGGGCGATGTGCCAGTCGTCTGCAGCGACTGTCTTCGATGATGTGTAGCGGATGGAGGGTCGACTTAGTAGTCCCCACGGTGTGATGGTTGGTACGGGTGATGTGTAGCGGATGGTTATCTAGGTTCGGGTTTGAGATTGCATCATTATCCATAATTGATATATATATATATGTATGAACTGATATGCCTAAATCATTGGGACTATGTGTGGGTGGTTATTCACTGAGTCCGTTTGACTCACCCTGTTGTGGGATATCTTTTCAGGTGACACTCAGTAAATGGACCAGGTCGGCAGGAGCTTAGTGGTGGCCATGCTCAGCTCAGTGATATTTTATTTTTGTTGGGTTTTATTATTTAAGCATGTTGGTATTATTTCGGGTTTTATTTGATGTAATATGGCCATTACGATTAACTATTTTACGCATGCATTTTTATTCGATTTATTACGTTACGATTATTATCAAATCAAAGGTTAAGCAAATTTTTCTTAAAAATAAATTCTAAATGTTTTGACACCTAAGCAACCATCGATTTTCAATGTAAGGTTAACCTCTAAAGAAAATTCAGCTATACTTTCAACCTATTGATTACAAAAACAACACTATTTTCTATTTGAACTCAACGCAAATCAAATTATCTTCCAAACCACCCCGATTTTTCCAAAGTAACAGATAAGTTTTGAATGGTTTTACTCAAGAAGCATGCCAGATCCGGTCAGGACTTGTGGGTCGGGTTTGGGGTGTTTCAGTTTGGTGTCAGAGCCCAGTTCAAAACTTGACCTTGAGGGCTTTTTTGGGCCCAAAATGTTTTCTCTCTTTTAAAATTGAATTTTACTAAGAAATGAGCAGGTTTTCTGGCATGGCACCTGAGTCTCCGGCCCGAAATCCACCAGGTAAGTACTCCTAACTCTTTTGTGATTTGTATGTGGGAAATTATAGGGATGTAGATTAGTAAATTAGGAATTAAACCCTAGGATTAGCCTACTTCAACACCAAGATACATAAAACTTAAAGTCTAACCAAACAAACCTGTGTTTGAGTCACCGACTTAATGGTGTGGTAACCGTTGTATCCATGTCTAGGATTGGATTCAGGGGGAGCTTGGTATTTAAGCAGTCCTAGTGACTCACCGCCTCACCGCTCGAATCCTACCTGGTGCGTAGTGACGGTTCACCCTAACCAAGAGGACTCAATCACAGGCTAAACTTAATAATTAAAACCCGAAAGGGACCCGTCACCTGGTTTTGTGAAATACTAAAGCCAAACCATGATTTTAAAATTTCAAAGTACCTTTAATTTAAAAATAACCCAAGATACCCTGATTTGCAAAATTGACCAAATTACCCCTAACCTGTACCAATAACCAAAATACCATCAGTGTGGAAAGTTACTGAAGTACCCTCAAATTAGAAGAAAAAAATTCTAAAAATACCCTTGTTTTGAAAAGTCACCAGGAACCATATTTTGCAAAAAAAATTTACCGAAATGCCCCTGGTTTGAAAAATTACAAAAATACCCTCAGTTTATAAAATTACCATTTTACCCTTGAAATTTTCTTACTAAGTATTTCAATTTTGTAAAAATACCAAAAATCTCTATTTTACAACATTTCCAAATACCTTAATTTGAAAAATTACCAAAATACCCTACAGGACAAAATTACGAAAATGCCCCTGGGTAGTGGGAAAACAACAACAATAACAACTACAACATTTTTCTATGATGAACGCAAGTTCATGAATGTGATGATTGAATGAATGAATTTGAGACTATGTGTGTATAAATTCGAAAGAACTACTCTTTAGAACTATTGAACATAAGACTGTTCGTGATAAATCAGTGGAACAAAACTAATTCATAAAATTCTTTAATCAGATAAACGCGATTCGGAGGTATGAACTCTAGGGGACATGGTCGTAATGTGCGTGGCCGTGGTAGAGGTCGAATGACCGTGTCGGAGCCCGTTAGGTCAGGACAAGGGTTCAAAAATGAAATGCCACCACCACCAGCCGCTGATGTGGAATATCAGGACCAGACGGGGGAAGATGCAGTATCACAGGCGATGCTGTGAGTTCTGGAAAGGGTGACTGGAGTAGGTGGAGGCATGGGAGCTCGGAAGTCGGTACCTGAGCGGCTTCGAGCTAATGGAGCTGAGTTTTTTCGTGGCGTATCTGGTGTGGCACCCAATACGGCTGAGTATTGGTTAGAGGCAACGAAATGGATTATGGACGACTTGGACCTGACTGCCGAGGAGAAACTGAAAGGGGTAGTGTCGCTACTCCGTGATGAGTCATATAAATTGTGACTCACAATTCGGGATGGTGCTACCGCTGATGATCTTACTTGGGAATATTTTAAGGCGACATATCAGAAGAAATACATTGGAACTAGTTATGTTGATGCGCAGAGAAAGGCATTTTTTAGGCTGGTTCAGGGAAATAAGTCCGTAGTAGAATACGAGGCAGAATTTCTAAGGTTAAGCCTATATGCCTGAGGTATAGTGGCTACGGAACATGAGTGATGTGTCTAGTTTGAGGATGGACTGATGGATGACTTGAGGTTGTTAATAGCTCCACAGCAGGAGCGAGAGTTTACTGTGTTGGTGGAGAAGGCTAAGGTAGCCGAAGGGATTAAGGACTCTGTGAGACAGAATATAGATAGGAACAGGCAAAAGAGAGGTTTTGGATCAGCAGGGTCATCTGGAAATGTGCCAATCCTATGATCACAGAAGGGGGCCGACCGGTAAGTCAGGGTCCTAATCAGGCTGGAAGAGGAGGACAGCAGGCACCGTGTAACATCCTAAACATGGACCTATGCATTTTTGGTTTAATTATACGAAATGGCATGTCTTATGTGTTATGAATGTATGGTGAACATTTTTGGAAACTTGGAAATGTAAGGAAATGTTTTAGAAATGTTAAAAGAGGAAAGTGAACATTTTTGGAAACTTGGAAATGTAAGGAAATGTTTTAGAAATGTTAAGTTTAAAAGAGGAAAGTGAACATTTTTGGAAACTTGGAAATGTAAGGAAATGTTTTAGAAATGTTAAGTTTAAAAGAGGAAACTAAGGCAAGGAGGTCTTAAGAAAATTAATAGAAGAAATTTGACACAAGAACGGGCTTGGAGAAGTGGCTAGGAGGCACCACTTAAAGCCCAGAAAGTGACGCCACAATCAAGGGGGAAGGAGCCTAGGTTCGAGTCACGTGGGAAGCAAATAAAAGAGTTTTATTTTCTTTGCAAGGAGCAAGGAGTTGGATGACACCAAGGCACTTGGGAAGAGTTTAATTCTCTTTAAAATTCGGCTAAATAGGTGGATTAATGATGGACTATTATTTTTTTTATTAAGAGATAAGAGATAAATATTGGATTAAGTTTTATTAAATTGAATGGGTGATAATTAAAGTGATAAAGTTATCAAAATAGGAGTGATGGCCAAGTAAAGGATTTTAAGTTAGTAATTTGGCTACTAGAGAAAAGAGAGCCATTCATCATATCTTCTTTCAACTCTTCTCTCCGAATTTCCTATAGCATCTCTTCTTCTTCTTTTTGTTAGCCAAAGCGAAAACTAAAGTAAGCCTAGCAATTCTTCATAACTTTTGTGATCTCCATTAAAAGCTGAATCCATAAACTCCTCAAGATACCATCATTAGTCGATTTCTTTATACCAATCAAAAGCCGAAATCAAGATCCTTCTAGCCTACATAGCCGAATATTGCTAAAGGTTCAAGCAAGGATTGTCGATCTCTAAAGTAAGGAGATCTTTCGGGATTTACTAAGTGTCGACTACAAGGAAGGAGAAATTCTTTTCCCGAAGGTACACCATAGGCCGTGTGTTCCCTAGTTATTCGGTGAGTTTCAGGATTTAAAATCCACAAGGTAAGTATCTATAGCATTCGGCCAAGGCCATGTTGAGTAAATAGATGTGTTTCATTAATATTTAAAAGCCAAAACTAATCTATTCAAGTGATTGCCGATTTCAAGATACAAAGTTTTTGGCATTTGATTAGACATCAATCGGCAGCAAGGTAAGGATTTAAGTGTACTAATCCTACTAGGATTTGAATTTATGGCCGAATGACTCTTTACTAAGTATTAAATGATTGATTAAATGTAGAGATTTAATATCTAAGGCATTAGATCAAGCTTTTCGGGATTTCAGCGAATTTGTTAAGCGAATCAGGTGTGTACCCCACACTATCTTTTAATAAGATTTATGGTTAAAATTTAATATGAGCATGTTTATAAGAATGTGAATATGGCTAAAGTACCATGCTATGGTACAAAGTACTCAGGTACGTTTCCTACACCTACTAGGATTATGTTAAATATCTGTTACGACACACATATGACATTATAAGAATGTGAAATAAGAATTTGGCATGTTAATGCATGATATGTATGATATGAGGCATATGGGTTATATGAAAAGGAGAAGTGAATGTGGTGACCTAAGACCACGATAACTGAATGTGGTGACCTAAGACCACGATATCTGAATGTGGTGACCTAAGACCACGAATTTTATAAGGGCGATGAGCACGTCGACTGCAGCGACTACCTTCGATGGTGTGTAGTGGATGGAGGGTTGACTTAGTAGTCCCCACGGTGTGCAGGTTGGTATGGGGGATGTGTAGCGGATGGCTATCTAGGTTTGGGTTTGGGTTGAATCATATTGTTTAAATGCTTTATGTACATGTATGATTTGAAATGCTTGAAATTGTTAAGACTTAGTGTTCGTGTACACATTGAGACTCACCCCGTTGTGGGAACATTTTTCAGGTAACGATCAGTAATGGACCGGGTCAGCATGAGCTTAAAGGTGGCCATGCACAGCAAGGAATTTATTTAATTTGGATTTTTATTTTATTAAGTACTTCAAATTTACTTTTTTTTGGGGGAATCATTTGATGTAATAAGGCCATAGTAGAACTACTTTACTTTGCTTTTATTTATTAAGCTTACAAACTTTTATTTATTAAAAGATTAAGTAAATTTATTTTAAAACAAAGCCTAAACGTTTTGTCACCTAAAGTAAAGGATTTTAATAATGAAATAAACTTGTTCTCAACTCAAGCCCAACCCAAAACTACCTTTCTTTCAAAACACACAAGTTTTTCCTAAGTAACAAAAGAATTTGAAACGGTTTACACCGGGGAACATACCAGATCCGGTCAAGGCTCATGGGCCAGGTTTGAGGTGTTTCAGTTTGGTATCAGAGCCCAGTTTTAAACTCTTGGCCTTAGGTTTAAGGCCCAAAACGTTTTCAAAGTTTAGTCCAAAAGGAATTTTGTGAATTAAGCAGGTTTTTCGGCATGGCCCACTAAGTCTCAGGCCAAGTCCACCGGTAAGTACTCAGATCTTTTGTGTGATTTATATTATGATTTGTAAAAGGGTAGCAATGGAGCGTAGAATAGAGATTAAGTACTTGAACCCCTAAGACTAGTATACCCCAACAAAAACATAAGACTTAAATGCCTAACTAAACAAACACGTGGTTAAGTCATTTGAGTTAGGGTGTGGTAACCATGGTGCGCATGTCTAGGATTGGTTTCGATGGGATATTGGTATTTAAGCAGTCCGCGTGACTCACCTCCTCTCCACTCGAATCCTACCTGGTGCGTAGCTACGGTTCACCCTAACCAAGAGGACTTAGCTACGGGCTAAACCTCTAACTAAAACCCGAAAGGGACTAGTCGTATTTTTATGGAAACCCTAGTTTTAAAATTTCTAAATTACCCTCTTGATTCGAATAGATTATTTTTATAAATTTTCCTAAAATATTTTTAATTTACAAATTTACTAAAATACCCCTAGTGGTAAAATTACAAAAAATGTCCTTGGTTTCTAAAATTACCATATTACCCTCGATTTTAGTAAAATTTATCTATTTTGCAAAAGTGTCCAAAAACTCTATTTTATGAAAAAATTCAAGGTACTTTGATTTGGGAAAATTACTAAAATGCCCCTGTGTTGCAAATTAATAAAATACCCTTAGTTTTTGGGATTTCCAAAAATACCCTCGACTTTTGCTAAAATGTTTCTACTTTACAAAAATACCAAAAACTTTTGTTTTACAAATATCAAGATACCCTAATTTGGAGAATTTATGAAAATGCCCCTAACTTCCAAAATTACCGAAATAACCCTGATTTCTAAAATTTACGCAACATCACCGATTTGGAAAATAAATTTTCAAGATAACCTTGAGTTTTGTAAATTTTGAAATACTTTTGATTCATAAAGATTATTTTCGAAGTGACCCCGATTTATTACCAAAATACCTTATAGGAAAAATGACGAAATTACCCCTGGGGGATGATTAGGAATGCCCAAAGTAGTGACGTGAATGTCGAGAATGAATGTGTCTCTTTCGTGATAGATGAATGTGAATGTGAATGTGAATCTCTGAATTAGAACAGTGAACTTGAACTGAGACTTTGTTTGATCGAAAGAACCACTATTTAACTCCTTTTCATAAAACTGTTCGCGGTTAAACAGTGGAACAAAGTACTAATGCATAAAACTCTTTAATCAGATTAAATCGTGACGTTAGAAATGAGTTCTCGAGAACGTGAACTTAAAAAAAATTGTGCCTAGGAAGTATGATGGCTCTATTAAGATCGAGTCTGTGACATAAGCGTAGCGATGAGTTAAGATGTTCGATTATTCGATAGTAAGTAATTTCGAGGATAAAATTATTTTAAGGAGGGTAGAAGCGTAACATCCACGAAAATAGGCCTATGCATTTTGGTTTAATTATACGAAATGGCATGTCTTATGTGTTATGAATGTATGGTGAACATTTTTGGAAACTTGGAAATGTAAGGAAATGTTTTAGAAATGTTAAAAGAAGAAAGTGAACATTTTTGGAAACTTGGAAATGTAAGGAAATGTTTTAGAAATGTTAAAAGAGGAAAGTGAAAATTTTGGGAAACTTGGAAATGTAAGGAAATGTTTTAGAAATGTTAAGTTTAAAAGAGGAAAGTGAACATTTTTGGAAACTTGGAAATGTAAGGAAATGTTTTAGAAATGTTAAGTTTAAAAGAGGAAAGTGAATATTTTTGGAAACTTGGAAATGTACGGAAATGTTTTAGAAATGTTAAGTTTAAAAGAGGAAACTAAGGCAAGGAGGTCTTAAGAAAATTAATAGAAGAAATTTGACACAAGAACGGGCTTGGAGAAGTGGCTAGGAGGCACCACTTAAAGCCCACAAAGTGACGCCACAATCAAGGGGGAAGGAGCCTAGGTTCGAGTCACGTGGGAAGCAAATAAAAGAGTTTTATTTTGCTGCAAGGAGCAAGGGAGTTGGACGACACCAAGGCACTTGGGGAAGAGTTTAATTCTCTTTAAAATTTGGCTAAATAGGTGGATTAATGATGGACTATTATTATTATTATTATTTTATTAAGAGATAAGAGATAAATATTGGATTAAGTTTTATTAAATTGAATGGGTGATAATTAAAGTGATAAAGTTATCAAAATAGGAGTGATGGCCAAGTAAAGGATTTTAAGTTAGTAATTTCGGCTACTAGAGGAAAAGAGAGCCATTCATCATATCTTCTTTCAACTCCTCTCTCTGTCGAATTTCCTAGAGCATCTCTTCTTCTTCTTTTTGTTAGCCAAAGCCAAAAACTAAAGTAAGCCTAGCCGAATTCTTCACAGCTTTTATGATCTCCATTACAACCGAATCCATAAACTCCTCAAGATACCATCATTAGCCGATTTCTTTATACCAATCAAAAGCCGAAATCAAGATCCTTCTAGCCTACATAGCCGAATATTGCTAAAGGTTCAAGCAAGGATTGCCGATCTCTAAAGTAAGGAGATCTTTCGGGATTTACTAAGTGTCGACTACAAGGAAAGAGAAATTCTTTTCCGAAGGTACACCATAGGCAGCGTGTTCCCTAGTTATTCGGTGAGTTTGGGATTTAAAATCCACAAGGTAAGTATCTATAGCATTCGCCAAGGCCATGTTGAGTAAATAGATGTGTTTCATTAATATTTAAAAGTCAAACTAATTTACTCAAGTAATTGCCGATTTCAAGATACAAAGTTTTGACATTTGATTAGACATCAATCGGCGAGAAGGTAAGGATTTAAGTGTACTAATCCTACTAGGATTTGGATTTATGGCCGAATAACTCTTTACTAAGTATTAAATGATTGATTAAATGTAGAGATTTAAGATCTAAGGCATTAGATCAAGCTTTTCGGGATTTCAGTGATTTTGTTAAGCAAATCAGGTGTGTACCCCACACTATCTTTTAATAAGATTTATGGTTAAAATTTAATATGAGCATGTTTATAAGAATGTGAATATGGCTAAAGTACCATGCTATGGTACAAAGTACTCAGGTACGTTTCCTACTCCTACTAGGATTATGTTAAATATCTATTACGACACACATATGACATTATAAGAATGTGAAATAAGAATTTGGCATGTTAATGCATGATATGTATGATATGAGGCATATGGGTTATATGAAAAGGGGAAGTGAATGTGGTGACCTAAGACCACGATAACTGAATGTGGTGACCTAAGACCACGATATTTGAATGTGGTGACCTAAGACCACGATATCTAAATGTGGTGACCAAAGACCACGAATTTTATAAGGGCGATGAGTACGTCGACTGCAACGACTGCCTTCGATGGTGTGTAGCGGATGGAGGGTTGACTTAGTAGTCCCCATGGTGTGCAGGTTGGTATGGAGGACGTGTAGCGGATGGCTATCTAGGTTTGGGTTTGGGTTGCATCATATTGTTTAAATGCTTTATGTATATGTATGATTTGAAATGCTTGAAATTGTTAAGACTTAGTGTTCGTGTACACATTGAGTCTGTTTGACTCACCCCGTTGTGGGAACATTTTTCAGGTAATGATCAGTAATGGACCGGGTCAGCAGGAGCTTAAAGGTGGCCATGCACAGCAAGGAATTTATTTAATTTGGATTTTTATTTCATTAAGTACTTTGAATTTACTTTTTTTTGGGGAATTATTTGATGTAATAAGGCCATAGTAGAACTACTTTACTTTGCTTTTTTTTTATTAAGCTTACAAACTTTTATTTATTAAAAGATTAAGTAAATTTATTTTAAAACAAAGCCTAAACGTTTTGTCACCTAAAGTAAAGGATTTTAATAATGAAATAAACTTGTTCTCAACTCAAGCCCAACCCAAAACTACCTTTCTTTCAAAACACACAAGTTTTTCCTAAGTAACAAAAGAATTTGAAACGGTTTACATCGGGGAACATACCAGATCCAGTCAAGGCTCGTGGGCCGGGTTTGGGGTGTTTCAGTTTGATATCAGAGCCCAGTTTTAAACTCTTGGCCTTAGGTTTAAGGCCCAAAATGTTTTCAAAGTTAAGCCCAAAAGGAATTTTGTGAATTAAGCAGGTTTTTCTAGCATGGCCCACTAAGTCTCCGACCCGAAGTCCACCAGGTAAGTACTCCGATCTTTTGTGTGATTTATATTATGATTTGTAGAAGGGTAGCAATGGAATGTAGAATAGAGATTAAGTACTTGAACCCTAGGACTAGTATACCCCAACAAAAACATAAGACTTAAATGCCTAACTAAACAAACCTGTGGTTAAGTCGCTGAGTTAGGGTGTGGTAACCATGGTGTGCATGTCTAGGATTGGTTTCGGTGGGATATTGGTATTTAAGCAGTCCGCGTGACTCACCTCCTCTCCACTCGAATCCTACCTGGTGTGTAGCTACGGTTCACCCTAACCAAGAGGACTTAGCTACGGGCTAAACCTCTAACTAAAACCCGAAAGGGACTAGCCGTATTTTTATGGAAACCCTAGTTTTAAAATTTCTAAATTACCCTCTTGATTTGAAAAGATTATTTTTATAAATTTTCCTAAAATATTTTTGATTTACAAATTTACTAAAATACCCCTAGTGGTAAAATTACAAAAAATGCCCTTGGTTTCTAAAATTACCATATTACCCTCGATTTTAGTAAAATTTATCTATTTTGTAAAAGGTCCAAAAACTCTATTTTACGAAAAAATTCAAGGTACTTTGATTTGGGAAAATTACTAAAATGCCCCTGTGTTGCAAATTAATAAAATACCCTTAGTTTTTGGGATTTCCAAAAATACCCTCGACTTTTGCTAAAATGTTTCTACTTTACAAAAATACCAAAAACTTTTGTTTTACAAATATCAAGATACCCTAATTTGGAGAATTTATGAAAATGCCCCTAACTTTCAAAATTACCGTAATAACCCTGATTTTTAAAATTTCTGCAACACCGCTGATTTGGAAAACAAATTTTCAAGATAACCTTGAGTTTTTGTAAATTTTGAAATACTTTTGACTTATAAAGATTATTTTCGAAGTGATCCCGATTTATTACCAAAATACCTTATAGGAAAAATGACAAAATTACCCCTGGGGGGATGATCAGGAATGCCCAAAGTAGTGACGTGAATGTCGAGAATGAATGTGTCTCTTTCGAGATGGATGAATGTGAATGTGAATGTGAATCTCTGAATTAGAACAGTGAACTTGAACTGAGACTTTGTTTGATCGAAAGAACCACTATTTAACTCCTTTTCATAAAACTGTTCGCGGTTAAACAGTGGAACAAAGTACTAATGCATAAAACTCTTTAATCAGATTAAATCGTGACATTAGAAATGAGTTCTTGAGAACGTGAACTTAAAAAAAATTGTGCCTAGGAAGTATGATGGCTCTATTAAGATCAGAATGCGCAACATAAGCGTAGCGCGATGAGTTAAGATGTTCGATTATTCGATAGTAAGTAATTTCGAGGACAAAATTATTTTTAAGGAGGGTAGAACTGTAAAATCCTGAAAATAGGCCTATGCATTTTTGGTTTAATTATACGAAATGGCATGTCTTATGTGTTATGAATGTATGGTGAACATTTTTGGAAACTTGGAAATGTAAGGAAATGCTTTAGAAATGTTCAAAGAAGAAAGTGAACATTTTTGGAAACTTGGAAATGTAAGGAAATGTTTTAGAAATGTTAAAAGAGGAAAGTGAAAATTTTTGGAAACTTGCAAATGTAAGGAAATGTTTTAGAAATGTTAAGTTTAAAAGAGGAAAGTGAACATTTTTGGAAACTTGGAAATGTAAGGAAATGTTTTAGAAATGTTAAGTTTAAAAGAGGAAAGTGAACATTTTTGAAAACTTGGAAATGTAAGGAAATGTTTTAGAAATGTTAAGTTTAAAAGAGGAAACTAAGGCAAGGAGGTCTTAAGAAAATTAATAGAAGAAATTTGAAACAAGAACGGGCTTGGAGAAGTGGCTAGGAGGCACCACTTAAAGCCCAGAAAGTGACGCCACAATCAAGGGGGAAGGAGCCTAGGTTCGAGTCACATAGGAAGCAAATAAAAGAGTTTTATTTTGCTGCAAGGAGCAAGGGAGTTGGACGACACCAAATCACTTGGGGAAGAGTTTAATTCTCTTTAAAATTCAGCTAAATAGGTGGATTAATGATGGACTATTATTATTATTATTATTATTTTATTAAGAGATAAGAGATAAATATTGGATTAAGTTTTATTAAATTGAATGGGTGATAATTAAAGTGATAAAGTTATCAAAATAGGATTGATGTCCAAGTAAAGGATTTTAAGTTAGTAATTTCGGCTACTAGAGGAAAAGAGAGCCATTCATCATATCTTCTTTCAACTCTTCTCTCTATCGAATTTCCTAGAGCATCTCTTCTTCTTCTTTTTGTTAGCCAAAGCCGAAAACTAAAGTAAGCCTAGCTGAATTCTTCATAGCTTTTGTGATCTCCATTAAAACCGAATCCATAAACTCCTCAAGATACCATCATTAGCCAATTTCTTTATACCAATCAAAAGCCAAAATCAAGATCCTTCTAGCCTACATAGCTGAATATTGCTAAAGGTTCAAGCAAGGATTGCCGATCTCTAAAGTAAAGAGATCTTTCGGGATTTACTAAGTGTCGACTACAAGGAAAGAGAAATTCTTTTCCCGAAGGTACACCATAGGCCGCGTGTTCCCTAGTTATTCGGTGAGTTTTGGGATTTAAAATCCACAAGGTAAGTATCTATAGCATTCGGCCAAGGCCATGTTGAGTAAATAGATGTGTTTCATTAATATTTAAAAGCCGAAACTAATCTATTCAAGTGATTGCCGATTTCAAGATACAAAGTTTTCGGCATTTGATTAGACATCAATCGGTAGCAAGGTAAGGATTTAAGTGTACTAATCCTACTAGGATTTGGATTTATGGCCGAATGACTCTTTACTAAGTATTAAATGATTGATTAAATGTAGAGATTTAAGATCTAAGGCATTAGATCAAGCTTTTAGGGATTTCAGTGAATTTGTTAAGCGAATCAGGTGTGTACCCCACATTATCTTTTAATAAGATTTATGGTTAAAATTTAATATGAGTAGGTTTATAAGAATGTGAATATGGCTAAAGTACCATGCTATGGTACAAAGTACTGTGCACGTTTCCTACTCCTACTAGGATTATGTTAAATATCATTACGGCCTTTTATATGACAAAGATAAGAATGTGAAATAAGAATTTGGCATGTTAATGCATGATATGTATGATATGAGGCATATGGGTTATATGAAAAGGGGAAGTGAATGTGGTGACCTAAGACCACGATAACTGAATGTGGTGACCTAAGACCACGATATCTAAATGTGGTGACCTAAGACCACGATAGCTGAATGTGGTGACCTAAGACCACGAATTTTATAAGGGCGATGAGCACGCCGATCGCAATGACGCCTTCGATGGTGTGTAGCGGATGGAGGGTTGACTTAGTAGTCCCCACGGTGTGCAGGTTGGTATGGGGGACGTGTAGCGGATGGCTATCTAGGTTTGGGTTTGGGTTGCATCATATTGTTTAAATGCTTTATGTACATGTATGATTTGAAATGCTTGAAATTGTTAAGACTTAGTGTTCGTGTACACATTGAGTCTGTTTGACTCACCCCGTTGTGGGAACATTTTTCAGGTAACGATCAATAATGGACCGGGTCGGCAGGAGCTTAAAGGTGGCCATGCACAGCAAGGAATTTATTTAATTTGGATTTTTATTTCATTAAGTACTTTGAATTTACTTTTTTTTTTGGGAATTATTTGATGTAATAAGGTCATAGTAGAACTACTTTACTTTACTTTACTTTTATTTATTAAGCTTACAAACTTTTATTTATTAAAAGATTAAGTAAATTTATTTCAAAACAAAGCCTAAACGTTTTGTCACCTAAAGTAAAGGATTTTAATAATGAAATAAACTTGTTCTCAACTCAAGCCCAACCCAAAACTACCTTTCTTTCAAAACACACAAGTTTTTCCTAAGTAACAAAAGAATTTGAAATGGTTTACACCGGGGAACATGCTTGTAACACCCCAAACCCGGTCTATGCGTTGAGACTAGATTTGGTTTGTTACATGAATCGAGTTATCTTTGCGATAAGTTGAAAATTTCAATATAAATTTCAAATTTTAAAATAAATAAAAGAGTATTTGAATTTGATAAAATATTTGAAAACATTAGTTGAAAATCATTGTATTATCAAACCCTTTGAATAGTTTGTTAAAGAGTTAACTAAAATAAAATATTTATAAAAGATTTCCATATACTTGAAAACCCAAATTTATTTTAATAAAACATCATAAAATCACAACCCATAATTTAAAAAAATCCAAAGTTTAGTTTAAATCCCACACACATAAAATCCATAAGTTATTTATAGAGGCCCTTATTACAATAATCCAAAATAGTAAAAATATACTTATTAAAAGTTCGAGTTTAAATAACCCTATCTCAAAGATGGCCTCCACGAAGTCATCCTCGGCCCAAGTCCACATCAATTTCCATTACCGAGATGGAAAGAATTTAAAGGGGTGAGTTACTTAGAACTCGATGTGTAACTCACTTACCACCATTATTGGGCAGATCATCAAGACATTATGTCGGGCTTGAGCCCAATTCGTAATTCAACAATATATCATGAATTAAAACAATTAATAATGCATGTAAAATGAAATTCCCAACCCATACCTAATATCCATCCGCTAACACCCTGTACCAACCATCACACTGTGGGGATCAAGTCAACCCACCCCGCCATCACACCAATCGTAGGCATTAAGCCTTTTTATAATTGTGGCATAGCCAACCGAACTAGAGGCAATAAGTCGATATTGTGGTGAAGCCACCGAACTAGAGGCAATAAGCGATATTGTGGCGAAGCCAATTAACTAGATATTTGGCAACGGCCATTCTTCTTCATATATCCCACCCATGCAATTATACATGTACTTTAAAATATAAAATTTATTAACAATACATAACATGGTGGGTTTATCAATAACATTTCATTTGGCCCATAATTATAATACAAAGAATTTGTCTATTTAGCGGTTTAGTGGGCTTTGGCCCATTTATCGAACTAGAGTGTTTTGGCTCAATTTTAACGAACTAGAGTATTTGGCCCAATTTATCGAACTAGAGTATTTTGGCCAAATTTAACGAACTAGAGTATTTTGGCCCAATTTAACGAACTAGAGCATTTTGGCCAAATTTAACGAACTAGAGTATTTTGGCCCAATTTAACTAACTAGAGCATTTTGGCCCAATTTAACGAAACATCCAATTTACATATTAACGAAAATTTTCTCGAGGGCATTTTCGTAATTTTACAATTTAGACGTTTTTACGTATTTTCGTCAAAATATCAATATTTACGTTTTACCGATCTAATCGTTTTACGATTTACTTCATCACCAAATTGACATCCAACCGAGAAAATAATGAGTGTGAAGTTACACACCTCGTTACCGAAAGTACTAATCCTTCTCGCTCCTCGACCTAAAACATATTTTGATCCGTTAGACAACTAATTCAGTAAAATAATCTTAATCGATAATAGATCCAAAATCTTACCCTCTTGATTTTGAATCACTTGATTTTCGACTTTTCCTCGTTTATTGATTCACTAGCCGAGAATCCACCAACGATAATGGCTCGAAGTTCGTACTACTTGAATAATGGACTTCCTTGAAGATGGCCCGCAACCCGGTGGAAAATCTCGACCGTCGAAGCGCTCTTCGCTTGAATGGGGATTTCTGGATCCGCCTCTTAACGTGACTAACCACCGCCCTTTTCTTCCCTATTTTGATGTCTTCAAGATCCAAAGGAATTTAGTTAGATCTAAAATAATATCAAATAATACTAGAGGTTTTAAAGAGATTTGATTCCTTACCAAAATAAAACGTTTCCAACGTTTCTACAATTCTCTCGATCACTTGAGTTCGATCTCCGTTATTGCACTAAATAATAACGAAAGAGACGTTATTAAAATGGACGTTATATCAATCCAAAAAGTCCTTCAATTCACCATTACTATTCGGCCATAGTACCTTAATAAATCAAAAATGGAAAAGAACCCTTACCTATTTTCCACGGTCGAAAGGAAAGGATTGAGAATGGTGTCTAATTGATGAAGGATTCGGCTATGTATGATCAAGGAAAAGAAGAAAAAAATATTTGGTTTATAGGCACAATAGCATTCGGCCAAGAGAGTGAAGATGGAGAGAATTTCGATTGAAAAGAAATAATATAAGAACGAAAGGATGATGGTGATGTTGTTGCTTGATTTCAAAGAGAAGAGAAGAAAAGAAAAAAATGAACTTTAGGAGCTAGTATATTCGGCCATGGCAAAAGAAAAGAGAAAAGATGATTCTTTTTGGTATGGATGATTTCGGCACAAGAAGAAAAGGCACAAAGAATTGGCTAACGAGATAAGCAAAAGGAATAACCAAATGGTCACAAAATTTGAGCTTTACTAATGCCCTATTCGCCAAGATGAAAGTTTGAGAGGAGAAAACAAAGAAAATCTGCACAAGTACAAAGAATGACCAAAGAGAAAAGAATGAGATTTTAGCCAAACTAACAAAAATTTGGCTCCTTCCTAAACCAAGTTGCCGTCCAGCACATGGTCAATTGGCCATGATTTCTTTCCAAATTTTCCCTTGATAAGTGCCTTATGTTCCCCCTATCTTTCCTTAAACCTTTGATTCCATGCCATAAGTTAGTTGTTTCCTTAATCCATTGATACACTAACCAAAAATAACATGGTCAACACCTTCCTTATATGTTCCTTGCCGACACTTCTTAGTCATGAGCGTAAAATTAAAAACAAAAATTCATTTAGGTGCTATACAAGGGATTGAACCTCTTCCTCTTACTAGAACCCATGCGCCAACTCCACCATGCCATATGCTCATTTTATGACACTCTTTAGCACATAATTTAGATTAAGTCTTAATCACCTTTGTTTCACTTCAATAAATTCTCAATTAATAAATTTTATTCCTTCTTCAAATTATGCTTTACCCTCTAGGACTTCTATAAGCACTAAAATAAAAATAAGGATTTTTCCTAAAAAAAATCTAAACACCAATTCATGAAATTTAAATACTCGGATTTTAGGGTGTTACAACTCTATCCTCCTTAAAGAAAATTTAAGTCCTCGAAATTTACACAGTTGAAAAAGGTGAGGGTATTGTTGTCGAATTGCATCCTCTGGCTCCCACGTAGCTTCTTCCACTCCGTGGTTACGCCCATAGAACTTTGACCAACAGCACGGTTTTCTTCCTTAATACCTTGACATCTCGTTCTAGGATTTCCACCGGTTCTTCTTCAAAGGAAAATCAATTCACTCCAATTCTTCTACCGGTATAATGTGCAAAGGATCCGATCTATAATGCCTCAACATGGAAACATGAAAGACATTATGAATTTGATCTAACTCGGAGGTAACTCAATCGATATGCCATGGACCAACACGCTTCAAAGACACGATAAGGTCCAATATATCTAGGACTTAGCTTGCCCTTCCTTACGAATCAAGATCTTTTCCAAGGAGATACCTTCAAGAAAACCCGATCTCCCACACTATACTCGATGTCCTTTCGCTCGGATCTGCGTCACGACTTACATCATCTCGAGGCTTCTTTCAACCGTGCTCGAATAACTTTTACCTTATCCTCTCGCTCGGATATCATCTCGGGACCTAACATCTCTTTCGCCCAACTCGGTCCAACAAATAGGAGAGCGACACTTACGACCATACAATGCCTCGTAAGGTGCCATCTGAATGCTAGGCGATAGTCATGTTGTTATCATAAATTACGCCGTGGTAGATAATCCTCCCAACTACCCTCAAGTCGATTACACATCCTCTTAACATATCTTCCAATATCCGAATTACTCTTTCCGATCGACCATCGATCGAGGATGAAAAGCCATCTTGAAATTCAACTTTGTCCCCAAGGCTTCATGCGAGCTTTCGAATCGTGATGTAAACCTAGGGTCCCTATCCGATATAATAGATATCTGGTACCCCATGCAACCTCACAATTTGGATACATAAAGTTTCGCCAACTTCGCAATGAATAATCCGCATCTAATCGGCAAGAAATGGCGGTCTTAGTCAACCGATCAACAATTACCCAAACGGAATTTTTCTTAGTAGGTGTTAACGGTAACCCACTAACAAAATCCATAGTTATCCGCTCCCATTTCCAAAGAGGAATCTTTATCGGTTGTAACAATCCAGACGGTAATTGATGTTACGCCTTCACTTGCGACAAGTCAAACATTTTCCCACAAACTCTGTAATCTCACGCTCAACCACGCCACCAATATCATTCACGGAGATCTCGATACATCTTATTTCCTCCGGATGCATAGCATAAGGGCTACTATCGTCTCCCATAGAATCGATTGCCTCAAATCTAGATCCTTAGGCATGCATACTCTCCTCGAAAGCACAACACACCTCCGTGTTTATTCCAAAATCCTCAATTTCACCATTTTTAACTTGTCGCAATAAAGGTCCCAACTTCTCATCGATGTCTGTTTTTCCTTGATTTGTTCCACCACGAGGTTTCACACGAAGTTACGCTAACAAATTGCCATCCTCATCTGAGACTCAAATGGGCAAACAAAGCTCTTAATTCGAGATATCGCCATTTACGACTTAACGCGTCAGCTACCACGTTAGCCTTTCCAGGATGGTATTCGATGGAGAAATCGTAATCCTTTAACAATTCTACCCATCTTCTTTGTCTTAAATTCAATTCCTTCTGGGTAAGGAGGTATTTAAGACTTTTGTGATCCGTGTAGATTATGGACTTCTCACCATAGAGATAGTGCCTCCAAATCTTTAGAGCAAAGACAACGGCATCTAACTCCAAATCATGAGTAGGGTAGTTTACTTCGTGTGGTCTCAATTGACGAGAAGCATAGGCCACCACCTTTCCATTTTGCATCAACACACAACCTGCACTGTGAGACGCATCACAATATCTGATGAATTCTTTTCCGACCTCTGGTTGAATTAAAGCGGAGCTTCGTCGGGATCTTCTTCAATTTCTCAAAACTCTCTTTGCTTTTCGGTCCGGATATACTGAGCTCCCTTTCACAATAGTTTAGTTAGGTGCAGCAATCAACGAAAACCCTCTACAAAACGTCTATAGTATCCACTGCACCCAAGAAACTCCGAATTTCACTCATCGATGTTGGTGGTTTCCAATCCGAATAGCCTCAATTTTACGAGGATCCACCCTTATTCCTTGGTGATACTACATGACCAAGGAAAGTCACCTCCTTTAGCCAAAATTCGCATTTACCAAATTTGGCATACAATTGTTTATCACGAAGTAGTTGTAATACTATCCACAAATCTTTGGTCATGTTCCTCCTCATTTCTCGAATAAACCAATATATCATCTATGAACACTACCACAAACCGGTCTAAATATGGTTGAGAGACTCGGTTCATCATGTCCATAAATGCAATTTGGTGCATTGGTTAATCCAAACGGCATCACTACAAACTCATAGTGTCCGTAACGTGTCCGAAATGCCGTCTTATAAATGTCCGCTTCTTTCACCCTAAGTTGGTGATAACCCGACCTTAAATCAATTTTGGAGAAAATTGAAGCTCCTTTTAATTGATCAAACAGTCGTCAATTTCTGCAGAGGATACCGATTCTTGATCGTCAATTTATTCAACTGTCGTAGTCAATGCACATACGCATCGATCCATCCTTCTTCTTGACGAACAAGACTGGTGCTCCCCACGGAGACACACTTGGTCGAATGAATCCCCAATCCAGCAATTCTTGAATTTGAGCTTTGAGCTCAACCAACTCCTTCGGTGCCATTCTATAGGGAGCAATGGACACTGGAGCCGCCCGAGCAAAAGCTCAATGCCAAATTCTACTTCCGATCCGGAGGTATACCAGAAGTTCTTGGAAATACATCGGAAATTCCTTCACCGTCCTCACATCATTCACGGATAATTCTTTGGCATCCAAAGCACGAGATAAAGGCTAGGAATGCTCCATATCCTTTCCGCACCAACTTCTCGACTTTTAATGCAGATACCACATTTGCCGATAGTTCTTTCGCTCACCAATCATTATGACTTCCTTATCATCCGAGGTCCATCGACATTCGTTTTTCAAGACAATCCAATTGCGCTGATGTTTGACCAACCAATCCATGCCCGAATGAGATCGAACTCGCCGAAGGTAGTTCCATCAAGTTTGCTAAGAATACCTCCTCTTGGATTTTTAAGGGCACGTCTTTAAATATTTTATTAACCATCACCGATCGTCCTAAAGGATGATTGACATCATCTCATTTTCGGTAATTTGATTCTAAATTGATTTCCGGATATGGCACTAGATACATATGAATGGGTAGAGCCAATATCTATTAAAGCAATAACAGTACATCAAAATGAAGAACGTCGGTTATCACATCTCGTGCATTGCCGTCCTCATGGCGTCTAGCGCATAGACCGATCCAGTCGTCTTGCATCGCATTTCCTCTATTACCATTGCCTCGACCGGTGCACCTTGACCACGACCAGCCCTTACCACCACGACTGGTCCACGTCCTCTCGGTGGTGCCGATTACCTCTGGCGGTGTGCATCATTATTACGGACCTCTTGAGTCGTATCCATTCGTCGAGGACAACTTTTGTCCGATGTTCCATTGAACCGCATTTGTAACATGCGCCGTTTTCCTCCAACATTCCCCAAAATGTCTCTTTCCACACTCGGTGCAATCTCGACTTGAGTATTTGCTACCGGGTTCGCGCTTGGCGATTCATCATTCCGTGGTTTCTTTTGGAATCTCTTGGAAGAACCAGATCTTTGTGTCTCTCTCTTGTTTGGGATCTCTCTGCTCGCTGTTCGAGTTCTTAGCCTCTTGGCTATTTTGGCCTTCTCCACCGAGTGGAAAATTTCTAACTTGCTGCAGAGCAATCGAACCCTCACCATCATTAAGTCCATCCTCGAAATGTACACAACGTTCATGATCTGTTGCTACAATTGTCCCGCATAACGGCTCGGACATAAAAACTCACTTCATATCTTGCCACGGTCTTACTTCCTTGGACAAGATTGAAATTCCTTCCTTGAGCGCCTACATAGCTCGTTCGATGTATTTTCCTTGGAAGGCGACTTTAAAGAATTCCCAATTAATCGATGCGGCGCAGTGCCTTCTCGAAGCAGTGAGCCACCACCGACACGCCTCATCTCTCAATAAGGATCTGACTCCTCTCGGTTTTTGCTCGGTAGTGCATTCCATATCATCCATAATCCGTTCCACGACTTGAGCCAAGATTCACCACATTCGAGCTACACCGAGACTCCTCCGAAAACTTCAGATTATTTGCCTTAAGTCGCTCGAAATTGACCCACGAGTTGTTGGCCCAATTCTAGTTCCAATGACCCTTTCCAAGACTCGTAGCATTGCTTGAGTCAATGCATGATCTTCTTCCATGTGATCGCGTGATCCGGTCTCACTTTCAATTGACGCAAAGGCGTCCATTTCTGGCATATGATTTGGTGCTTCAGCCGTAGCACCTCGGCCTCTACCACGGCCACGTCTACCGCATCCACGGCCACGTCCTCTAGTGCTCATGATAGCTTGTTCGCTTATCCGATTACAAGTTTTATGAATCGAAATTTTGTTTCGTGTTTATTAACGATATTTTATGAGATTTGAGATATAAAGTTATTTTTCGCAACATATCCTATATTCTCAATCTCTACAGTTTTTCACGTCTAAAACTAGAAGTTCTAGAGTGTTCCTATGATCATATCATAGTAATCATTAAGTAGTAAATACTTACTTGACTTGTCGCCGGATGCTTGTGGTGCCATCTTGATTTTGAATGATTTCACACGAAATTATTTTGAACCCAAACCACAATCGAGTTTTTGAAGCTGGCTCGATACCACTAAATGTAACACCCCAAACCCGGTCTATGCGTTGAGACTAGATTTGGTTTGTTACATGAATCGAGTTATCTTTGCAATAAGTTGAAAATTTCAATATAAATTTCAAATTTTAAAATAAATAAAAGAGTATTTGAATTTGATAAAATATTTGAAAACATTAGTTGAAAATCATTGTATTATCAAACCCTTTGAATAGTTTGTTAAAGAGTTAACTAAAATAAAATATTTATAAAAGATTTCCATATACTTGAAAACCCAAATTTATTTTAATAAAACATCATAAAATCACAACCCATAATTTAAAAAAAAATCCAAAGTTTAGTTTAAATCCCATACACATAAAATCCATAAGTTATTTATAGAGGCCCTTATTACAATAATCCAAAATAGTAAAATATACTTATTAAAAGTTCGGAGTTTAAATAACCCTATCTCGCAAGATGGCCTCCACGAAGTCATCCTCGCCCAAGTCCACATCAATTTCCATTACGAGATGGAAAGAATTTAAAGGGGTGAGTTACTTAGAACTCGAGTGTAACTCACTTACCACCATTATTGGGCCGATCATCAAGACATTATCTTTGGGCTTGAGCCCAATTCGTAATTCAATAATATATCATGAATTAAAACAATTAATAATGCATGTAAAATGAAATTCCCAACCCATACCTAATATCCATCCGCTAACACCCCGCACCAACCATCACACCGTGGGGATCAAGTCAACCCACCCCGCCATCACACCAATCGTAGGCATTAAGCCTTTTTATAATTGTGGCATAGCCACCAAACTAGAGGCAATAAGTCGATATTGTGGCGAAGCCACCGAACTAGAGGCAATAAGCCGATATTGTGGCAGAGCCACCGAACTAGATATTTGGCAACTGGCCATTCTTCTCTTCATATATCCCACCCATGCAATTATACATGTACTTTAAAATATAAAATTTATTAACAATACATAACATGGTGGGTTTATCAATAACATTTCATTTGGCCCATAATTATAATACAGCAATTTGTCTATTTAGCAGTTTAGTGGGCTTTGGCCCATTTATCGAACTAGAGTGTTTTGGCTCAATTTTAACGAACTAGAGTATTTGGCCCAATTTATCGAACTAGAGTATTTTGGCCAAATTTAACGAACTAGAGTATTTTGGCCCAATTTAACGAACTAGAGCATTTTGGCCAAATTTAACGAACTAGAGTATTTTGGCCCAATTTAACGAACTAGAGCATTTTGGCCCAATTTAACGAAACATCCAATTTACATATTAACGAAAATTTTCTCGAGGGCGTTTTCGTAATTTTACAATTTAGACGTTTTTACGTATTTTCGTCAAAATATCAATATTTACGTTTTTACCGATCTAATCGTTTTTACGATTTACTTCATACCGAAATTGACATCCAACCGAGAAAATAATGAGTGTGAAGTTACACACCTCGTTACCGAAAGTACTAATCCTTCTCGCTCCTCGGCACCTAAAACATATTTTGATCCGTTAGACAACTAATTCGTAAAAATAATCTTAATCGATAATAGATCCAAAATCTTACCCTCTTGATTTTGAATCACTTGATTTTCGGCTTTTCCTCGTTAATTGATTCACTAGCCGAGAATCCACCAACGATAACTACTCGGAAGTTCGTACTACTTGAATAATGGACTTCCTTCTGAAGATGGCTCGCAACCCGTGGAAAATCCCTTGACCGCCAAACCGCTCTTCGTTTGAATGGGGATTTACAGATCCGCCTCTTAACGTGACTAACCACCGCCTTTTCTTCCCTATTTTGACATCTTCAAGATCCAAAGGAATTTAGTTAGATCTAAAATAATATCAAATAATGCTAGAGGTTTTAAAGAGATTTGATTCCCTTACCAAAATAAAACGTTTCCAACGTTTCTATAATTCTCTCGATCACTTGAGTTTCGATCTCCGTTATTGCACTAAATAATAACGAAAGAGACGTTATTAAAATGGACGTTATATCAATCCAAAAAGTCCTTCAATTCACCATTACTATTCGCCATAGTACCTTAATAAATCGAAAATGGAAAAGAACCCTTACCTATTTTCCACTACGAAAGGAAAGGATTGAGAATGGTGTCTAATTGATGAAGGATTGCTATGTATGATCAAGGAAAAGAAGAAAAAAATATTTGGTTTTAGGCACAATAGCATTCGCCAAGAGAGTGAAGATGGAGAATTTCGATTGAAAAGAAATAATATAAGAACGAAAGGATGATGGTGATGTTGTTGCTTGATTTCAAAGAGAAGAGAAGAAAAGAAAAAATGAACTTTAGGAGCTAGTATATTCTGGCCATGGCAAAAGAAAAGAGAAAAGATGATTCTTTTGGTATGGATGATTTCGACAAGAAGAAAAGGCACAAAGAATTGGCTAACGAGATAAGCAAAAGGAATAACCAAATGGTCACAAATTTTGAGCTTTACTAATGCCCTATTCGGCCAAGATGAAAGTTTGAGAGGAGAAAACAAAGAAAAATCTGCACAAGTGCAAAGAATGACCAAAGAGAAAAGAATGAGATTTTATCCAAACTAACAAAAATTTGGCTCCTTCCCTAAACCAAGTTGTCAGTCCAGCACATGGTCAATTGGCCATGATTTCTTTCCAAATTTTCCCTTGATAAGTGCCTTATGTTCCCCTATCTTTCCTTAAACCTTTGATTCCATGCCATAAGTCGGTTGTTTCCTTAATCCATTGATACACTAACAAAAATAACATGGTCAACACCTTCCTTATATGTTCCTTGCCGACACTTCTTAGTCATGAGCAGAAAATTAAAAACAAAAATTCATTTAGGTGCTATACAAGGATTGAACCTCTTCCTCTTACTAGAACCCATCGCCAACTCCACCATGCCATATGCTCATTTTATGACACTCTTTAGCACATAATTTAGCTTAAGTCTTAATCACCTTTGTTTCACTTCAATAAATTCTCAATTAATAAATTTTATTCCTTCTTCAAATTATGCTTTACCCTCTCTAGGACTTCTATAAGCACTAAAATAAAAATAAGAGATTTTTCCTAAAAAAAAAAATCTAAACACCAATTCATGCAATTTAAATACTCAGATTTTTAGGGTGTTACAATGCTAGATCCGATCAAGGCTCGTGGGCCGGGTTTGGGGTGTTTCACACTGCAAGGTCGTGGTTCGGCTGGCAGAGGTAATGGTTCTGGTAGAGGACGGGAACATCGGGCAGAGGTGTTTGTAACACAGAGGCGAGACAGCCAGGTCTAGTATATGCAGTTCGTCAGAGGGAGGATGGTGACGCACCTGATGTCATAACGGGTATGTTCCTTATCCCTGGATTACCCTTTATTGCGTTGATAGATATTGGGTCAACTCATTCATATATTGCTAGTAAGGTGTCTGGAACTCTGAATGCGAACTCTGAAACTGTACCTAGGAAGATGATTGTACTTAGTCCTTTAGGGCAATCAGTAGTGTTAGATAAAATCTTTAGGGCAGTACCCTTGGAAGTTCAGGGGGCGCAATTTCCAGCAGACTTAATGGAGTTGTCGTTTGAGGAGTTTGACCTAATCTTAGGCATGGATTGGCTAGTGAAGTACCATGCAAATGTGGATTGTGCGGCTAAGTGCATGTCGTTAAGAACCCCTAACGGCATAGAGGTTATGGTGATGGGCGAGAGACGGAATTGCTTGTCAAATGTGGTATCTGCCCTTAAGGCAAAGAAGATGGTGAGAAAAGGGTGTGTAGCTTTCCTGATGTTGATCAGTGCCTTGGAGGCTAAGGAAGCAGCTGTAGGAGGAGTTAGAACAGTAAAGGAATTTGTGGACGTCTTTAGGAGGAGGCGCACAGGTTACCCCGAATAGGGAGGTGGAGTTTAGAATTGACTTATTGCAGTCTGACTCACGTGTCGGTTGCTCCGTCTTGAATGGCACCAAAGGAGCTAGTAGAGCTCAAGGCTCAGATCCAAGAGTTACTCGATCGTGGATTTATTTGACCTAGTGTGTCTCCATGGGGAGCAGGTCCTATTGTGAAGAAGAAGGGCGGGACTATGTGCATGTGCATAGATTCTTGGCAGTTGAATAAGTGACCATCAAGAACAAGTATCCATTGCCAAGGATAGATGACTTGTTCGATCGACTAAAGAAATGTAGTATTTTCGAAGATAGATCTAAGGTCAGGATATTATTAGCTTAAGGTGAAGGAGGCTGATATCCACAAGACAGCTTTCCGGACAAGGTACGGGCATTATGAGTTCTTGGTAATGCCATTCGGATTGACAAATGCCCCAGCTGTGTTCATGGACATGATGAATCGAGTTTTCCAACCCTATCTAGATCGGTTCATTATTGTGTTCATAGATGATATTTTGGTTTATTCGAAGCCTGAGGAAGAACATGATGAGCACCTCTGAGTCGTGTTGCAAGTGTTAAGGGAGAAAAAGCTATATGCCAAGTTCAACAAGTGCAAATTTTGGCTGAAGAAAGTTACATTTTTAGGACATGTGGTGTCTGCCAAAGGAATAAGGGTGGATCCTCGGAAGATTGAGGCAGTGTTGGATTAGAAGCCACCTAAGTCTATGGCGAAAGTTCGGAGTTTCTTGGGTTTAGTAGGCTATTATAGAAGGTTCGTAGAGGGGTTCTCATCAATAGTCGCTCCTTTGATGAAGTTGTTAAGAAAGGAGGTACCGTTCGTATGGACTGATAAGCAATAGAAGAGCTTTGAGAAACTTAAGAGGGTCTTGACTGAAGCTCCGGTTTTAATTCAGCCTGAGGCAGGGAAAAATTTTGTGGTATATTGTGATGCTTCCCATATAGGATTGGGAGGTGTCCTTATGCAAGACGGGAAGGTAGTGGCTTATGCGTCTCGACAATTAAGGCCACATGAGGTTAACTACCTGATGCATGATTTGGAATTGGCAGCAGTGGTCTTTGCTCTTAAAGTGTGGAGGCACTACTTGTATGGAGAAAAGTCAGTGATCTACATGGACCACAAGAGTCTGAAGTTTTTACTGACTCAAAAAGAGCTGAACCTGAGACAATGAAGGTGGGTGGAATTATTGAAGGATTATGATTGTTCTATAGAGTATCACTCGGGCAAGGCGAATGTGGTGGCGGATGCCCTAAGTCGAAAAGTAGTGATGGAGTTAAGGGCAATGTTCGCACATTTAAGCCTCTATGATGATGGAAGTTTATTAGCAGAATTACAAGTGAAGCCAACATAGCTGAATGAGGTGAAAGAGGGACAATTGGCAGATGATGATTTTAGTACTAAGCTACAGCAAGTGCAGAGGGTGGAGTTGGAGGTTTATGGTATTAATGGCGATGGAGTATTGTGTTTCAAGGGAAAGGTTTGTATGCCTAAGAATAAGGAGCTAAGGTAAAAAATTCTTCAGGAATCGCATTGTAGTCCTTGTGCTATACCTCCTGGAGGCAGTAAGATGTATAGAGATCTAAGGGAAAAGTTTTGGTGGCCTAGTCTTAAGCGGGAAGTTACCAAATTTATAGGGAAGTGCTTAACGTGTCAGCAAGTTAAGGCTGAACACCAAGTTCCGTCAGGGTTGCTTCAGCCGATTAAGATACCACAGTGGAAGTGGGAGAGAATTACCATGGACTTCGTTAGTGGGCTTCCCCTTACACCGACTAAGAAGGACTCGGTATGGGTGATAGTGGATCGACTGACAAAGTCCACGCATTTCATTCCAGTACGGGTTGACTATTCTCTCCACAGGTTAGAAAAGTTGTATGTGGCGGAGATTGTGAGGTTGCACGGAGTGCCAGTGTTGATTATCTCAGATAAGGATCCGAGGTTCACATCTTGATTTTGGTAGGCGCTACATCAAGCTTTGGGCACCAGATTAGACTTCAGTACGGCATTTCATCCACAGTTGGATGGTCAATCTGAGCGCGTGATCCAAGTGTTAGAGGATATGTTGAGGGGTTATGTGATAGACTTCAGAGGAAGTTGGGAAGCATATTTGCCTTTAGCGGAATTTGCGTACAACAATAGCTATCAGGCAAGTATTCGTATGGCACCGTACGAAGCACTGTATGGATGGAAGTATCGCACTCCCACATGTTGGACGGAATTAAGAGAACGCCAGATTTTGGGTCCAAAAATCGTGGTAGAATTGGAAGAAAAGGTTAAGGTGATTAGGACCTGATTGAAGAAGGCTTCTGACAGGCAAAAGTCATACGCAGATCTTAAGTGGAAGGAGATTGAGTTTGCTGTAGGAGATTATGTGTTTCTTAAAGTTTCACCGTGGAAGAAGGTAATGAGATTTGGTCGCAAAGGGAAGTTAAGTCCCAGGTTTATAGGACCTTATCGGATATTAAAGCGAGTTGGACCAGTGGCCTACCAGTTGGAGTTGCCTTCGAAATTGCAACAGATGCACGATGTATTCCATGTTTCTATGCTACGTCATTACCGATTGGATCCATCTCATGTAGTTCCAATTGAAGAGGTGGAGCTAAGGCTAGATTTGTCCTACGAGGAGGAGCCAATCTAGATCTTAGAACGAGATATGAAAGTGTTACGGAGCAAATTGATCCCTCTGGTCAAGGTGCTGTGGCATAATCATGGATCGGAGAAAGCTTCTTGAGAGCCAAAAGAAGCAATGTGATAGCAATACCCCCACCTATTCTAGCCAAGTAATTTCGGGGTCAAAATTATTTTAAGGGGGTAGAACTGTAATATCTGGGAATTAGGGCTTGTGCATTTTTGCTTAATTGTATGAAGTAACATGCCTATGTGTGTTTGAATGTGTTATATGAACTTTTGAGAACTTTAAAGTGTAGGTAAATGCCTTAGAAAATAATAGATTTTAAGTATTAAAGGGGGAGCTAAGCTTGATAGGCCTTAAGAAAATATGTAGAGGGAATTGCACATAAAAATCAGCTTGGCAAAGTGGCAAGGAGGCGCCACTTAGGGCCTTGGTAAGTGACACCACAAGAAATGGAGAAGGGTTTGGGTTCGAGCCACAAGGGAAGCAAAAAAAAGGAGCTTTTATTTTGCGGCAATGGGAAGCAGTAGTGGACGGTATAGGGACTTTATTTAGATGAGGATTGGACTTGGTCAACCCCTTTTAAAATACGGCTAATATAGAAGATAAATGTTGATTTATTTTCAAATTATTTTGAATGTGCAAAAAGGAGAGAAAATAGGAGAAAATGAAGGGATGAGATAGGGGGAAGGAGAGTTGGCCTATTGGAGGGGGTCTAGGTGTAGTATTTTCGGCAAGATGGGAGAAGTGAGGCCATTCTTCATTCTTTTGTCTTTTGTGCCTCTGTCGAATTCTCTAGCAAATCTTCTCTTTTCTCTTTTACTTTGTCAAAGCCGAAAACACAAGCAAGCATAGTCGATCTCTTCATCTTTCTCTTCTCACCTTTTCTTCCCATCCTACTTAGGCTGAACCTCTTCCTCCCAAAGGTTCATCATTGCCAAAATTCCTAGATCAAAATACCACCATTGCTGAACCCTTGTAAATCTCATCTCTTTTCTTTCCCAATTGCTAAGGCCGAACACCTCTGTGGGTTCAATAAGGAGCAGTCGATTTCTGTAATAAGGGTAAGGGTCAACTATCGATTCTTTTCTTTCTTTTCTTTAGTCGAAAGATGTAATCTAACCCCATTAATGTTCTTGGCCGAAACTATGAAGGAAGTTTCAGGATTTCTATTGTAGCCGATTTCAAGAAGGAAGCTTTCGGGACTTTTAAGATCTAAGGTAAGCTATGGGTAATATTCGCCCATAGGCCATTTATGATGTTCATAAAGTGTTAGAATCGGATCTAACATAAGGCTTGTAGGTATTTCGACATCTTCATAGTCAAGTGACTATTTTTGGATTTGGAATCGCAAGGTAAGTGAATGTGAATATTCGACCATATTGGTCATTATGTTAGCGAATCTAACTATGGTTATTTAGGGCGTCGACGGTGGTGTACAAGGATTTTGGGATTTCGGTGAACTTGTTAAGTAAATCAGGTGTGTAGCCCCACACTAAATCTTAATAGATTTATGGTAATGTTTTAATATATGTGTTAATGAAAGTATGTGAATGTGGCTAAAGGTACCATACAATGGTATAGAACATTCAGGTACGTAATCTTTAATATTACGTCAATAAATGTTATGAACATGTGAAGTATCGCACATAAGTGAATATTGATAAGAATGTGAGATAAGGCATAAAGTATGATATTTGTATGATTTGTATGACATGGGGCATATGGGTGTTATTTTAAGGGGAAGTGATCTGGTGGTTTTTACCACGAAATCTGGTGACTCATGTCACGTAATTTGAATGTGGTGACTTATGTCACAAAATATTATCTGGTGGCTATGCCACAATTTATAAGGACGATGTGCCAGTCGTCTGCAGTGAATGCCTTCGATGATGTGTAGCGGATGGAGGGTCGACTTAGTAGTCCCCACGGTGTGATGGTTGGTACGGGTGATGTGTAGCGGATGGTTATCTAGGTTCAGGTTCGGGATTGCATTATTATCCATAATTGCTATATATATATATATATATGTATGAACTGATATGCCTAAATCGTTGGGACTATGTGTTGGTGGTTATTCACTGAGTCCGTTTGACTCACCCCGTTGTGGGATATCTTTTCACGTGACACTCAGTAAATGGACCGGGTCGGCAGGAGCTTAGTGGTGGTCATGCTCAGCTCAGTGCTATTTTATTTTCGTTGGGTTTTATTATTTAAGCATGTTGGTATTATTTCGGGTTTTATTTGATGTAATATGGCCATTACGATTAACTATTTTATGCATGCATTTTTATTCGGTTTATTACTATACGATTATTATCAAATCAAAGGTTAAGCAAATTTTTCTTAAAAATAAATTCTAAATGTTTTGACACCTAAGCAACCATCGATTTTCAATGTAAGGTTAACCTCTAAAAAAATTCGGCTATACTTTCAACCTATTGATTACAAAAACAACACTGTTTTCTATTTGAACTCAACGCAAATCAAATTATCTTCCAAACCACCCCAATTTTTCCAAAGTAACAGATAAGTTTTGAATGGTTTTACTTAAGAAGCATGCCAGATCCGGTCAGGACTTGTGGGTCGGGTTTGGGGTGTTTCAGAGATAGTGGTTGTGACTAATCGATTATATTTTAGGGACTAAATCGCTTGACCTATCCCTCGTAATAAGAGTCTCGGATTGTTGGTAAGTGATATAGATTGTTAATCAATCGAAATATTTGGTTGAAGTGGTAAATTGGGCTTTGGGCTAATTGTTGGCCGATTGTATCTTTAGGTGCCGCGAAGAATATCGTGTTACGGATCCCGTAATAAGGTGTGTAATCCTGTACCTTCTGAAAACATGTTTGAAATGGTGTGTAATCTCACGTCTCTCTAAAATTTTGTATGATATGTATTGTGATTCGGTCGAAATACCGAAGAAAACTGGAAACTGGCATCCGTAATCACTCGGGTGTGCTTATGATCGTAGTGGTAATCATATTTGTAATAAAACAGCTTCGGTTAGAAACAGTTATGTGTTTTTGAAAACTCACGAAAAATAGGAGAAAGGGAATTAGAAAGTGAATGAGATATCAAATAAAAGCTTACTGTGTCTTTTTGATAAGGAAGAAATGGAGAAGGAAAATGAATTTTATATTCTGAGATATATTAATTTTAGTGAGACTGGTTCTGAATGATTTCATGGTTCCCTGATCTATCTTGGTAAAATCGTATAAAATTGTACAAAGTGAATTATGGGTTATAATTTATATGTATAGATTCTTTAGTGAGCCTATTTTCAATATAAACAAGTGGGAGAAGTATATGAAAATCGTACAGTGAGATATTTGAAATTAAGGAAAAAGAGGTCAGAATCATTGGACAGTGAAACAAGGGATACTTTAAGGAATAAACTGTACTTAATGGTTAAGCTACAAATTCTGGAAAAATTGTAGTAAGAAGATATATGAGTCTAGTTTCAATAAAAATTTATGGATTTAGATTTCGAGATTCCTAACTCAAGTTATAGTCAATTTAGTCAGTACGACACAGATGGACAATTTAAATTTTTATGCCCAAATTAGTAGTTAAGTCTGGATTGCAAAATTACTGAATTACCCTTAGTGGGTAAAATTACCGATTTACCGAAATGCCTTTATGGGCCGATTTGTTAAATGTCTTAGTGGGCCAATTTGATATAATTGCTAAATGGGCCGATTGATATATGAATATGTGGGCCAATTGATAATTTGCTATTTAGGCCAATCTAAAAATTTGCAAAATGGGCCAAGATGATTCTCTGTTCAATGGGCCAATTTGATAAATTGTTATAATGGGCCATAATTTTTGTAATAAATATCTGAATAAATTATTGTGATTCGTTATGCATTATATACATGAATTGCATGGGGTGGGATAATGATGATTGGAGGAAGTTATTTGGTGGCTCTACCACATATTTGGTGACTCTGTCACAATCTGTTTGGTGGCTATGCCACGTAAATTCTGTTATTCTGGTGGCTTGACCACAACTAAATTTTCTATAAATCGCTTAATGCCTACGATTGGTGTGTTGGCGGGGTGGGTTGACTAAAGATCCCCACGGGTGTATTGGTTGGTACGGGTGGTGTGTAGCGAATGGATTACTAGGCTTGGTTTGGGAATTGCATTTCATATACATGTTGTATTTTGATATATTATTGTTATTGTAAATGGGCTTAGGCTCAAATAATTGCTTAATGAGATTTTGGCCTAGTGGACAGCGGTAAGTGGGTTGCACACTGAGTTCTTGTAACTCACCCCCTTTCTTTTCTTAATCCCTATAGGTAACATTCAGTTCGAGGACTTGGGGCCATGGATGACTCGGTGGAGGCCATACTACATAGATGATGTTTGTAAACATTAGTAAACTACTTTCCGTATTATTTCGTTACCTTTACTATTTCGGGTTTTAAAGTTGTAATAAGGCCTCTAGAATATTTTATTATTTGCTTTATGTTTGATATATTTATTATTTTACTTAAATGGTTTTAAATGGGGATTTTTTCTAAAATCATAAATAACGGTTTTCCAAAAATTGATTAATAAATGATTTTCATAACAAACTTTTACAAATGATTTAACTCGAAAATTCTCTTTCAAATTATCGACTATATTTTCAAAAGTCACAGTTAAAGTTCACTACCTCGATTTTTGACTCATCAATCAACCTCTCAAAAATACTTGTATTTTTATCTACGTTTCCACAATATTTTCAAAATGCTTTTGCAACTCTATTTCCAAACGTCATATTTTCGTAAATTATTTATTTCAAATATGTTTTCGCAACCAAAAAGCTTTTTATAGATAATTATGTTTTCAAGTAGATAACAATTGCTTAAGTGTTTTGGATTTTAACAAAAAGGCTGTAATTCTCAAACAAGTTTTTAACAATCGCAAGGATGGTTTTGGAAAAAACCTTCCACATGACACACCAGATTCGAGCCTAACTTCTAGGCTGGGTTTGGGGTGTTACACTAAGTGTGTGAAATTGGATAATGAGCACTAAACTAAGTGTGCGAAATCGGATAATGAGCACTAAGTGTGTAAAATCGGATAATGAGCACTAAGTGTGCGAATTTAATTTCTGAGCACTAAGTGTGCAAAATCGAATAATGAGCACTAAGTGTGTGAATTTAACTTCCGAGCATTAAGTGTGCGAAATCAAACAAAGAACTTTAATTGTATGAATTGAACTTTAGAACATTTTGGGTGCATAAATTTGGTTGATAAGCATTAAAGGTAGGAGTAAATATAAATTTAAAGATTGAATTTGGTAAGTTTCGATGCTATGAGAGATTATTATTTGAATGGTAAGTATACATTTTGTAAATAGTATATGTATAGAAAATCAATTGTTAAATGTATGTATATTTGATTTTTGGAGCTATGAAAGGTGATAGTTTAGTATGCAATTGTATTAAAGTGAGGAATGGATTATAGACTTATGTGAAGCCTATTATTGATTGTTGGGATATTCGATTTAAGGGTCATGGAATGTGTAAATTTTCTATTATAATGTTTTAAGGCATTGTTATATGTAATTGCTTATAACTTACTAAGCTAAGATAGCTTACTTTATGTGGTTGTTGTGTTGTTTATTAGGTTTTGAAGTCTAGACTCGAGCTCGGGGATCATCATCAAGTCAAATCACGCTATCAACTAACTTTGGTACTTTATAAGTAGTACTACTTTTGAAACTATGGCATGTATAGGCTATGTCACTTTTGAGTTGATTTTGAATGGTGTGTATATGTATAAATGCCATACGAAAATGGCTAAATTGTGGTAATATGGTTTTATATAGATTCAGCTATGGTATTAACTAATTTGGAGTATAAATCTTATTGTGTTTATGTTTGGTACTTGGTTATGAGGATTGAATGAATTGAGTTAATCATAGTTGTGAATATTCGGTCATGGTATTTGTATGATATAGTAAATATACTTTCATGATTGGTATGAAAGGCATTATAGGTTATGTCCTTGGGTTGTGCATATTCGGACATGATATGTATATGTATATGTTTATGTATGAAGCTTGATTTTATCTGTTTAGGTTATTGTAAGATATGAATGAATTTGATAATTTGGCTATGATGATTATAAAAAATATGATCTATAGTGTAGTTGAATGTTTTTGGCAATTGGTATGATTTTGGGTACATCCTAGTTTTGCTAAGGTAAGGTTTTGGTATATAGGTATTTTTGGTCTTTAATAATTGAGAAATTGTTTAGCAAAGTGATTATAAAAATGAGCATATTCGATTAATGAAGTTTAAATGACCAAATGAATAGTGACTTTGCATAAATGTTTAAGCATTCTTTGAAAGTATATCATTATTTACTATGTATTCGGTTATGAATATTTAAATCGTAATTATTTTGCTATGATCTGTGTTAAGTCTAATAATGCCATGTAACCTTAACCCGGCGATGGATACGGGCTAAGAGTGTTACATTATGTGATTTGTAAAATCTATTTTAGGTACGTTTATTAAGTACACAAGGTGTGTATGAAAGGTAAGTATCTATATGAGCATACTAGCATGAATATGAGCTATGGATGATGAGATGATATGTGAAATTATGCTTTAGGAGCTATGTGCATATGAGGTGATGAGATGAAAAATGTGATAAATTATGGCTAAATAAATGAACCAACTCTATGTAAAGTGTATAAGCTATGTGAATTCTAAGTTAAGCTTATTTGTATATGACTTACTAAGCTTTGGAAAGCTTACTCTGTGTGTGTGTTTTCTCTGTTTTATAGATTTTTAAAGCTATTGAAGGCTCGGGGAACGTCGAGGATAGTCTTTACACTACTCAACTTGTTTTGGTACATTTTGAAAATGTATTTAGCTAGATATGGCATGTATAGGCTAGTATATGGTATAAGTTTGTTATATGAACTTAGCCATGTGATGCTGCTAATTAGAAGTTGATATTTTGCCTTTATGAAGATGATATATGATGTATGTTTTGGTATGGTTAGATGATATTCGAAATGGTCAAGTTTATGGCAAGTTTGGATGAAATATGGTTAGGTATATTTGAGTTTTTGCTATGTAAATTGGTATGAATGGTAATAGATTTGAATGTAAAGATTGAATGGTTATTTTGGCATGTTCATGGTTATTAAATGTGCATGGATTATATTGGTATTTGCTTGTAGGTTTGACCCTAATGTGGGTGGCATTTTTGGCCTTGCAAATGGCCTATTTTGCCACACGGTTATGGCACACAGGCATGCCTAGTGACTGTGGGGCTAAGTCGGTAGCTGATTAAGAGCACACGGACATGCCTGGTAGCCGTGTGGTTTAGTCAGGATCAACCACGTCCAAGGTACATAGGCGTGCTTAGTGGCCATGGAGTAAAGTCAGGTTTGATCACTAGGAAGACACACGGGTGTGTCCAGAAGCTGTGGAAGACACATGGCCTACCCACACGGGCGTGTAACCTCTGAAACCTTGAAAAGTTTTAAATTTTTGAGAATTTCTGTATGTGTTTCGGTTTAGTCCCGATCCTATTTCTAAGCATGTTTTGGGTCTCATTAACATACAAAGGGGTCACTATGATTGTGATTGATGATTTACTTTACGAATTATTTGATAAAGTTTTCGATCTATCAGGTAGTGTCCTTAACCCTAATATCGGATACAGGATAGGGGTGTTACATTTGGTTGGTATAAGAGCTACGGTTTAATCAATTCTCATACTAACATAGCGTGTCAGAGTCTAGCTATACATGCCCTCTAATCCAAGACCGGCTACGAGCAGTAATGAGGGAAAAGCTAAACAAGCTTTCTTCCAGATGATGAGTGAGTGGTTCACTCAATTTGTGAGGAATAACCAGACTGTTTCATAACCCCCGCCGGTTAATCCCCCTTAAACTATAGTTATGCCATCGGTTATGTATCCGAATATGATGAATAAGCCTCCAGTTGTGAAACACCCCAAACCCGGCCCACAAGTCCCTGACCGGATCTGGTATGTTCCTCGAGTAAAAAGTTTAAATAAATCTTGTTTTTAATAAATAATATGTTGGTTCTATAGAAAATAAGTCTATTTAGAGATCGCATTGTAAATGGTGTTTAATTAAGTTGATGTTTCATTAAAACGTTATCTTTATGAAAAAGATTATAGGTTAAAAGTTAACCAAATATAAAACTTATTATTATTGTGAAAACCATAGGTATTTAGGTGTCAAAACAATTTAAGTTATTTTTCGAAATCATTTAATTATTTAGTAAACATTTGATCGTAGCAGAATAAAAATCTAAAACATAAAAATTTAAACAGTTTATAGCGGCCTTATTACAAAAACATAGCCCAAAAATAAATCCGGAAATGTTAAATGGAAAATGTAGTAAGTTTAATTAAAAGGAAACCAAAATACTGAGTTGAGCAATGGCCATCACATAGTCCTCGCTGACCCGATCTATCACATTAAGCGTCACCTAAAAATATATCCCATAAAGGGTGAGTCAACAGACTCAATGTGAAACATTATGCTAAAAGCCCAATCGATCATAGCAATAAAGCCCATTTAAATAGCATTTAGCCATAAGCCCATTATATAGCAAATCAGATAATAATCGATTAAATCACATGTACATATAAAATGAGATGCAATCCCGAGCCCACCTAAATATCCATCCGCTACACACCACCCGTACCTACCAATCACACCGTGGGGATTACTAAATCGACCCTCCATCCGCTATACACCATCGAAGGCAGTCGCTACAGTCAACTGCGCATCACCCTTATAAATTGTGGCATAGCCACCGGATAATTGTGACAGAGTCACCGGATTTATAATATGTGATCGAAGTCACCGGATTCATAATATTGTGATCGAAGTCACCGGATAATGTGGTAAAAACCACCGGAGCACTTCCCCTTTATCAAAATCACCCATATGCCCATGCAATAAACATATTATTTCAATATTATGCCATATACCCCAAAATCATAACGGAATCATACACATTTCATATTCATGCTTATAGCATTATTAACAAAGTATTAGGGGGTAAACATACCTGAATATCATGTACCACTGAATGGTACCCGCAACCATTATCATACATATTTTCTTATCACGTGCAAATCATTAATATTATCTATCTATTAGAAATTTAGCGTAGTGTTACACACCTTATAACAGTGAGAACTATACTTTCCCGCTTGTCGATACCTAAGATTTATCACGCTTGATTAGAACACTAATACTTATAAAACTATATAATTGATAAGTATTCTAAATCCTTACCCTCGGAATCTCGAACAACAATTATATGCGATTTCTCTCCGATAGGTGGTTCATAACCCGATGAAAAACCACGAACAAATAATGGCTCGGGTGTACGTACGACTCCAAATAATCGATCTTCATTGGCAATGGGTCCACAACCCGGTGGAAAGTCTCGGATCCTCGATACAGCCCTTCATTTGAAATTTGAGGGTATAGCAGAACCACCCCTCTTCCAAACACTCCTTACCGCTCTTTTCGAACCTATTTTGTTTGCCCCAAAATCTTACCTTCACGGAAAAATAATAATCGAACGATAGAGTCCCTAAAATGAAATCGATTAGTAGTCTATCTAAAATGATATAACAAGTAATATAAAAATCCTTTACCTTGAATATCTAAATCCCAATGGATCTCTGCTTAATTGTTGGCTACAAAAAGAATTCCAAAATCCTCCTTTAAGGTTTCGGCCAAAGAGGATAAAAGGATTAGAGTCCTAAAATTGGCTAATCCAAAAAGAAGAAAAAGGAATAAAAGAAATAGACAGTTAAACCTTACCATTAACGCTAAAATCGATTGCACCCTTACTTGATATTACAAAGAAATTCGGCTATATATGAGAATGATTGACTTTGAAGAAGAAAGAGAAGAGAATGGGGTGTGATGTGATTCGGCTTGATGACAAGAAAAAGATTCGGCCTTTTCAAAAGAGAACAGAGATGGGAGGTTTTAGGTGTTATGGCTATGGTGAAAATGGAAGGAAGGTTTCGGCTATTACAAGAGAAAGAAGAAGAAAAGAAAGAGATGAAAAATGACCTTAGTGCTATGATGATTTCGACACTAGAGAGGAAGAAAAGAAAAGAGAAAATGTCTTCAAGGCTTTTGGTGTTTTCGGCAATAGGGGAAAAGAAACTTGAGAGAATAGGCAAATTAAACCAAAATGGTCAAAATGGAATGACCAATAGAAAAGAGAAAAAGAATAAAAGATGTTTACCGATTGCTAAGAATGCATTCGGCTAGGAGAGGAAAGGTGGAGAGAAAGAAAATTTACTTTAGAGGAAGTACAAAATGACCAATTAGCTACTAACCTACCAAAACCCTCATCAAAATTCAGTCACCTCCCTAGGCTCCCAAACCGTCCACATTCATGGTCAAAATGACCATGAAAAATTTCCAAAACATCACCCATTCATCAAGCCTTATGTCCCCTTATCCTTCCATAACACCTTGATTCCATACCTTAACTAATAACTTGCCTTTTTCCTTTAGTCTACTATCCAAAAATGAAAGAAAATCCATCCATACCAAAAATAGAGCTTGACCGACACAATAGAAAAGAGAACAAAAATAAAAATCCTTCCAATTACTAACCAAGGGATTCGAACCTCTCCCCTCATGCATTCACCCATGCACCAACACCACTTTGCCACTTGACTTGTTGTGATTAAAACCTCATACCAATTTTTCTTAAAGCCTATCTTGCTTAGCTCCATCTTAAGACTTAAAAAATCTAATATTTTTCTAAGGCATTCTCCTACATACTTCCCAAAGCACACTCAAACCACACATAGGCATGCTACTACATACAATTAAGTTAAAATGCATAACCCCTATATTTTGAATATTACAGTTCTACCCCTTAAAAAATTTTTGACCTCGAAATTACCTGGCTAGAACAAGTGAGGGTATTGCTGTCGCTTTGCTTCCTCCGGCTCCCACGAAGCTTCTTCTAATCCATGATTTTGCCATAACACTTTGACGAGAGTAACTGATTTCCTCCGTAACACCTTCTCATCCCGTTCTAGAATTTGAATTGGCTCCTCTTCGTAAGACAAATCTAGTCTTAATTCCACCTCCTCAACTGGCACTACATGAGATGGATCTGATCGGTAATGACATAAGATTGAAACATGGAACACATCGTGCATTTGCTTCAATTCCGTAGGCAACTCTAACTGATATGCCACTGGTCCAACCCGCTTCAAAACTCGATAAGGTCCTATAAACCCGGGACTTAACTTCCCTTTGCGACCAAATCTCATCACCTTTTTCCAAGGTGAAACCTTTAGGAACACTTGATCCCCCACAACAAACTCTATTTCCTTCCGCTTAAGATTGCGTACGACTTTTGCCTGTCAGATACTTCCTTTAACCTAGTCTGGATTACCTTAACCTTTTCTTTGGATTCTGCCACAATCTCTGGACCCAAAACATGACGTTCCCCCAATTCTGTCCAACACGTAGAAGTGCGACACTTCTGTCCATATAGTGCTTCATAAGGTGCCATCCAAATACTGGCTTGGTAATTGTTGTTGTACGCAAATTCCGCTAAAGGTAAGAACTCCTCCCAGCTTCCTCTGAAATCTATCACACATCCCCTTAACATATTCTCTAAAACTTGGATTACTCGCTCGATGGCCGTCATTTGTAGATGAAATGTCGATCTTGAAGTCCAATCGGTGCCCAAAGCCTGATGCAATGCTTTCCAAAATCGAGACATAAACCTCGGATCCCTATCTGAAATAATCGACATCGGCACTCCATGCAACCTCACAATCTCAGCCACATACAACTTCGCCAATTTTTGCAAAGAGTAATCAACCCGTACTGGGATGAAATGTGCAGATTTCGTCAATCGATCCACTATGACCCATACCGAGTCTTTCTTAGTAGGCGTAAGAGAAAGCCCACTAACAAAGCCCATGGTGATTTTCTCCCATTTCCACTACAGAATCTTTATCGGCTGAAGCAATCCTCGAAGGTACTTGATGTTCAGCCTTGACTTGCTGACACGTTAAGCACTTCCCTACGAATTCTGTAACTTCCTGCTTAAGACCAAGCCACCAAAACTGATCCCGTAAATCTCGGTATAACTTACTTCCTCTAGGATGCATAGCATAAGGGATACCATGCGACTCCTGAAGAATCCTTTGCCTCAACTCTTGATCCTTCAAACATCTGAGACCTTACCCTTGAAACACAATACTCCATCGCTGTTAACACCATAATCTTCCGACTCCCATTTCACTTTGCTGTAGCTTAGCACTTAGATCATTGTTTACCAACTGTCTTTCTTTCACTTGTCTCAACCACATCGGCTTTACTTGTAATTTCGCCAGCAAGCTTCCGTCGTCATAAAGACTAAGATGTGCAAACATCGCCCTTAGATCTGACACCACTTTCTAACTTAAAGCGTCTGCCACCACATTCGCCTTGCCCGGATGGTACTCTATAGAACAGTCGTAGTCTTTCAACAACTCCACCCACCTTCGCTGTCTCAAGTTCAGCTCCTTTTGAGTAAGCAGATATTTCAGACTCTTGTGGTCCGTATATATCAATGACTTTTCCCCATATAAATAATGCCTCCAAACTTTAAGAGCAAAGACTACCGCTGCTAACTCCAAGTCATGCATCGGATAGTTAACCTCATGTGGCCTTAATTACCGAGATGCATATGCAACTACCTTCCCGTCTTGCATCAGAACACATCCTAATCCTGTGTGAGAAGCATCACAATACACCACGAAATCCTTCCCTGCCTCAGGCTGAATCAAAACTGGAGCTTCAGTCAAAACCCTCTTAAGCTTCTCAAAGCTCTCTTGCTGCTTAACTGCCCATACGAAAGGTACCTCCTTTCTCAATAATTTCGTTAAAGGTGCAGCTATCGATGAAAATCCTTCGATAAATATTCTATAGTAGCCTGCTAATCCTAAGAAACTACGAACCTCAGTTACGGACTTAGGTGGTTTCCAATCTAATACTACCTCAATCTTCTGAGGATCCACCCTTATCCCTTCTACAGACACCACATGGCCTAAAAATGCAACATCTTTCAGCCAAAATTCATTTTGCTGAATTTGGCATCAAGCTTCTTCTCCCTTAACACTTGCAACACTATCCGAAGATGCTTATCATGCTCTATCTCAGACTTGGAATATACTAGGATGTCGTCTATAAATACAACGATGAACTGATCCAAGTAGGGTTGGAAAACCCGATTCATCATATCCATGAACGCAGCTGGGGCGTTCATCAATCTGAACGACATTATTAAAAACTCATAATGCCCATACCTTGTCCGGAAAGCTGTCTTATGGATATCCACTTCCTTCACCTTAAGCTGATGATACCCCGACCTTAGATCTATCTTTGAGAATACTGCAGCTCCCTTAAGCTGATCGAACAAGTCGTCGATCCTCGGTAAAGGATACTTGTTCTTGATGGCTAGCTTATTCAACTGTCAGTAATCTATACACATCCTCATCGTTCCATCCTTCTTCTTTACGAACAAGACCAGTGCTCCCCATGGAGACACACTTGGTCTGATAAAACCATGATCCAGCAACTCTTAAATCTGAGCCTTAAGCTCAACCAACTCCTTTGGTGCCATTCTGTACGGAGCGATAGATACAAGTGCCGTACTAGGCAACAAGTCAATCCCAAATTCTACCTCCCGATCCGGAGGCAATCCTGGAAGTTCTTCCGAAAAGACATCCACAAATTCACTCACAGTCCTAACCTCTTCAGCAGTTGCTTCCTTAACCTCCAAGGCACTAACCAATATCAGAAAAGCTACACATCCCTTCCTTACCATCTTCTCTGCCTTAAGAGCAGATACCACATTTGATAAATAGTTTCGTCTCTCGCCCATCACCACAACTTCCTTATCATCAATAGTTCTTAGTGACATCCGCTTAACAGTACAATCCACATTTGTATGATACTTCACTAGCCAGTCCATGCCTAAGATCAGGTCAAATTCCCCGAATGGCAATTCCATTAAGTTAGCCGGAAATTGCATCCCTTGCACTTCTAAAGGCACTTCCTTAAAGAGCATATCTACTACTACAGTCTGTCCTAAAGGACTAAGTACAGTCCTCTTCCTAGGTACAGTCTCAGAAGTCACATGCAGAGTTCAGATACATCACTAGCGATGTATGAATGAGTTGACCCTATATCTATCAAAGCAATAAAGAGTAACCCAAAAATAAGGAACGTACCCGTTATAACATTAGGTGCATCACTATCTTCTCTCCGACGAACCGCATACACCAGACCTAGCTGTCTCGCCTCAGTGCTACCACTGCCTCTGCCTGGGGTCTCGCGACCTCTACCAGAACCATTACCTCTACCATTCAGACCACGACCCCTCATCGTCTACTGACCACCACTGCCAGCTTGATTAAAACCCTGACCTGCTGGACGGTTCCTATCTGTATCCATCGAACAATCATTAATCATATGGTCCTTGGACTGGAATTTAAAACATCCCCCTATTTTTTCCAACATTCTCCCGGGTGCATTTTTCCACACTGAGCACAATTACGATATTGTCCTCCCATAGCAACCTGCTGACCTCGCAGCCCATCAACCCTAGGTCTCTTTTGAAAGTTCCCGGATGACCCTGAAGACCCATAGCTCCTCTTATTCTTATTCTGACCTCGGTCCCGATTCTGTCTCTCAGTCTGCTTAACTTCTTCAGCTATCCGTGCCCTATCCACTAAGATTGCAAAGTCTCTTTCCCAGTGCGGAGCAATAAACACTCGTAGCTCATCTCTCAGTCCATCCTCGAATCTGACACTCCGTTCATAATCAGTAGCTACTATCCCTCTGGCATACCGACTAAGCCATAAAAACTCCACTTCATACTCAGCTACCGACTTATTTCCTTGTACTAAATTCAGAAACGCCTTTCTTTGAGAGTCGATGTAGCTCACTCCAACATATTTCCCTTCAAACTTAACCTTAAAATACCTACAATCCACTAGATCTGCAGGAATACTCTCCTTAATAGTGAGCCACCACTTGTAGGCCTCATCTCGAAGTAGCGAAATAGCACCTTTCAACTTTTCCTCAGCAGTGCAGTCCAAATCATCCATGATCCTCTCGACTGCCTCTAACCAGTACTCTGCTACATTCGGAGCTACCCTAGATACTCCCCTAAAAACCTCGGCTCCATTCGATCTAAGTCTCTCAGCTACTGACTTTTGAGCCCCATTACCCATACTAGCCCCTACTACTTGTTCTAAAACTCGCAGCTTAGCCTGCGATACTACATCATCTCCTCCAGTTTGCTCTTGAAATTCCACCCCAACAGCCGGTGGCGGTGCTTCATTTTCGGAACCCTGATCAGACCTAACTGGTTTCGACACAGCCATTCTGCCTCTATCGCATCCACGACGACCACGTCCCCTAGAACTCATGTCTACTTCACGTCTTATCTGTTTTTACGAAAATTTTATGCATTAGAGTCTTTTCAGTTTCTTGTTTAAAGAAAATTTTATGCAACAGAGTTTTAATCAGTGGTTTTTCCATAGAAGCACATATAGACCTAGGGTCCATGTCTCTAAAGTATAGTTTCCTTAGGCTTATCAACTAAAGTATCATACATTAACATACTCACATCAATTTATCCACAAAAGAACTTACCTAGCAGACCTGGGCCGAGAACTAGGGTGCCATGCTTCCATAAAAACCAGTTTAACTAAAAAAAAATTTCAAAAAGTCATTTGGGCCTAATTTTGAAAACATTGTGGGCTTTAAAACCCAAGGCCGAGTGTTTAAAACTGGGCTCTGATACCAAGTTAAAACACCCCAAACCCGGCCCACAAGCCCTGACTGGATTTGGTATGTTCCTCGAGTAAAAGTTCAAATAAATCTTGTTTTAATAAATAATATGTTGGTTACAGAGAAAATAAGTCTATTTAGAGATCGCATTGCAAATGGTGTTTAATTAAGTTGATGTTTCATTAAAACGTTATCTTTATGAGAAAGATTATAAGTTAAAAGTTAACCAAATTTAAAACTTATTATTATTGTGAAAACCATAGGTATTTAGGTGTCAAAATAATTTAAGTTGTTTTTCGAAATCATTTAATTATTTAGTAAACATTTGATCGTAGCAGAATAAAAATCAAAAACGTAAAAATTTAAACAGTTTATAGCGGCCTTATTACAAAAACATAGCCCAAAAATAAATCCAGAAATGTTAAATGGAAAATGTAGTAAGTTTAATTAAAAGGAAACCGAAATACTGAGTTGAGCAATGGCCACCACATAGTCCTCGCTGACCCGATCTATCACATTAAGTGTCACCTGAAAATATATCCCATAAAGGGTGAGTCAATAGACTCAATGCGAAACATTACGCTAAAAGCCCAATCGATCATAGCAATAAAGACCATTTAAATAGCATTTAGCCATAAGCCCATTATATAGCAAATCAGATAATAATCGATTAAATCACATGTACATATAAAATGAGATGCAATCCCGAGCCCACCTAAATATCCATCCGCTACACACCACCCATACCTACCAATCACACCGTGGGGATTACTAAATCGACCCTCCATCCGCTACACACCATCGAAGGTAGTGGCTGCAGTCAACTGCACATCACCCTTATAAATTGTGGCATAGCCACCAGATAATTGTGACAGAGTCACCGGATTTATAATATGTGACCGAAGTCACCGAATTCATAATATTGTGACTGAAGTCACCGGATAATGTAGTAAAAACCACCGGAACACTTCCCCTTTATCAAAATCACCCATATGCCATGCAATAAACATATTATTTTGATATTATGCCATATACCCCCAAAATCATAACGGAATCATACACATTTCATATTCATGCTTATAGCATTATTAACAAAGTATTAGGGGGTAAACATACCTGAATATCATGTACCACTGAATGGTACCCGCAACCATTATCATACATATTTTCTTAACACATGCAAATCATTAATATTATCGATCTATTAGAAATTTAGTGTAGTGTTACACACCTTATAACAGTGAGAACTATACTTTCCCGCTCGTCGATACCTAAATATTTATCACACTTGATTAGAACACTAATACTTATAAAATTATATAATTGATAAGTATTCTAGATCCTTACCCTCGGAATCTCGAACAACAATTATATGCTATTTCTCTCCGATAGGTGGTTCATAACCCGATGAAAAACCACGAACAAATAATGGCTCGGGTGTACGCACGACTTCAAATAATCGATCTTCGTTGGCAAAGGGTCCACAACCCGGTGGAAAGTCTCAGATCCCCGATACGGCCTTTCATTTAAAATTTGAGGGTATAGCAGAACCACCCCTCTTCCAAACACTCCTTACCGCTCTTTTCGAACCTATTCTGTTTGCCCCAAAATCTTACCTTCACAAAAAAATAATAATCGAACGATAGAGTCCCCTAAAATAAAATCGATTAGTAGTCTATTTAAAATGATATAACAAGTAATATAAAGATCCTTTACCTTGAATATTTAAATCCCGATGGATCTCTCCTTAATCGTTGGCTACAAAAAGAATTCTGAAATCCTCCTCTAAGGTTTCGGCCAAAGAGGATAAAAGGATTAGAGTCCTAAAATCGGCTAATCCAAAAGAAAAAAAAGGAAGAAAAGCAATAAACAGTTAAACCTTACCAATAACGCTAAAATTGATTGCAGCCTTACTTGATATTACAAAGAGATTCGGCTATATAGGAGAATGATTGACTTTGAAGAATAAAGAGAAGAGAATAGGGTGTGATGTGATTCGGCTCGATGACAAGAAAAAGATTCGGCCTTTTCAAAAGAGAATAGAGATGGGAGGTTTTAGGTGTTATGGCTATGGTGAAAATGGAAGGAAGATTTTGGCTATTACAAGAGAAAGAAGAAGAAAAGAAAGAGATGAAAAATGACCTTAGTGATATGATGATTTCGGCACTAGAGAGGAAGAAAAGAAAGAGAAAATGTCTTCAAGGCTTTTGGTGTTTTCGCAATAGGGAAAAGAAACTTGAGAGAATAGGCAATTAAACCAAAATGGTCAAAATGGAATGACCAATAGAAAAGAGAAAAGAATAAAAGATGTTTACCTATTGCTAAGAATGCATTCGGCTAGGAGAGGAAAGGTGGAGAGAAAGAAAATTTACTTTAGAGAAAGTACAAAATAACTTAATTGCCAAAAATGACCAATTAGCTACTAACCTATCAAAACCCTCATCAAAATTTGGTCACCCCTCTAGGCTCCCAAACCGTCCACATTCATGGTCAAAATGACCATGAAAAATTTCCAAAACATCACCCATTCATCAAGCCTTATGTCCCCTTATCCTTCCATAACACCTTGATTCCATACCTTAACTAATAACTTGCCTTTTTCCTTTAGTCTAGTATCCAAAAATGAAAGAAAATCCATCCATACCAAAAATAGAGCTTGACCGACACAATAGGAAAGAGAACAAAAATAAAAATCTTTCCAATTGCTAACCAAGGGATTCAAACCTCTCCCCTCATGCATTCACCCATGCGCCAACACTACTTTGCCACTTGACTTGTTGTGATTAAAACCTCATACCAATTTTTCTTAAGGCCTATCTTGCTTAGCTCCATCTTAAGACTTAAAAAATCTAATATTTTTCTAAGGCATTCTCCTACATACTGAAGTTCCAAAAACTCCCAAAGCACACTCAAACCACACATAGGCATGCTACTACATACAATTAAGTTAAAATGCATAACCCCTATATTTCGGATATTACAAGTTGACAAGATCCGTAAATATGAGGCTGAAAAGTTCTGGGCTACTAGTGATGATGATGCTAAAAAGGCCGAGTTCTAGTTAGAAAATACTATCTGGGTATTCGATGAAATATCTCTGACTCTGGAAGAATGCATAAAATGTGTTGTACCATTGCTCTGAGATACAAAGAGCGAGTCACATTAGACTTCTTTCAAATTGAGTTCTGGAAGAAATACATCAGTGAGAGATTCATCGATCAAAAACCAAAATGAATTTTTGGATTTAAAATATGGTTGTATGTCCGTTACTAAGTATGGACTAGAATTTGTAAGATTGATTCAATATGCTCGGGAATACGTATCTATCGAAGCAATAATGTGCAAAAGGTTCAAAGATGGTCTTAATGAAGATATTCGCATGTTAGTCGGGATATTAGAAATAAAAGAGTTCGTAGTACTCATTAATCGAGCATGCAAAGCTGAGGCACTCGGGAAAGACAAAAGAAAAGCTGAGTCTGAAGCTAGAGATGTGAGAAAGAGATTTCAGAGTAGATCATTTCAGTCTGCTTCAAAGAAATTTAGAGATGATCAAATTCGCTCAAGAGATAATGTGGGACATTCGAATAGAAATCGAGCTAGATCACAAATGATATCCAAAACTCCAGCAACATTAGTTGCAAGTGTTGGAAATGTTCGATCCGAGAAATCTGAATGTAAGCATTGTAGAAAAAGGCATCCAAGAAGTTTTAGATTAAATGTCAGAGCTTGCTTCAGATGTGGATCACTTGATCATTTTATCCGTGATTGCCCTGAGTCAGTTAAGCCAGAGACTGTTCAGAATTTGAGATCCGATAATGCTCTAGTGAGAGGTAGACCTTCAAAAAATGTAAGAAATGTCAGTGGTAGTTAGAGAACTACTAGAGATACTGTTGAGAGATCAGAAGCTAGAGTGCCTTCTAGAGCGTATGCTATTCGAGCTCGTGAAGAAGCTTCATCTCCAAATGTTATAACGGGTACTTTTATACTTTATGATACTTTTGTGATTACATTGATAGACCCTGGTTTTACTCATTCGTATATATGCATGAATTTAGTATTCAGTAAGATTTTGCCTGTAGAGTCTACTGAGTTTGCTATAAAAGTATCGAACCCCTCAAGTAAAAGTGTCCTGGTTGACAAAGTATGCAAGAACTGTTTATTAATTTTTTGAGATATCTGTTTCCTGTTGATCTGATGCTTTTTCCATTTGATGAGTTCGATATCATTCTGGGTACGGATTGGTTGACATTGCATGATGCTGTTGTAAACTATAAAAGAAAGACTATTGATTTGAGATGTCCGAATGATGAAATTTTACGGGTTGAGTCTAATGATTTAAATGGATTGCCTACTATGATATCTATAGTGAAAGCTCAAAGATATGTAAAAAAGGGATATGAGGCATATTTTACTTATGCGATTGATTCGAAAGTGTCTGAAAAGAAAGTTGAATCAGTGCTAGTCCTTTGTGAGTTTTCTGATGTATTCCCTGAAGAATTTTAGGTTTTGCCTCTGATACGTGAAGTTAAATTTGGTATTGAGTTGTTGCCTGGTACTACACCTATTTTGATAGCTCCGGATAGAATGGAACCAACAAAGTTGAAAGAGTTAAAGTCACGGTTGCAAGAATTGACTAATAAAGGGTTTTCTAGACCAAGTTTTTCGCCTTGGGGTGCTCCTGTCCTATTTGTGAAAAAGAAAGATGGCACAATGAGAATGTGCATCGATTATCGTCAGTTAAACAAAGTGACCATAAAGAATAAATATTCGTTTTCCATAATTGATGACTTATTTGATTAGTTAAAATAGGCTACTGTATTTTCCATGATTGATCTGAGATCGGGATACTACTAGTTGAGAGTGAAAGATTCAGATATATCAAAAACTACTTTCAGAACGAGGTACAGGCATTATGATTTTTTAGTTATGCCATTTGGACTAACCAATTCTCCTGTTATTTTTATGGATCTGATGAATAGAATTTTCAGACCATACTTAGATCGATTTGTTGTGGTGTTCATAGATGACATATTGATTTATTCACATGATGAAAATGAGCATGCTGAACATCTGAAAATTGTGTTGTAAACTTTGAGAGAAAAGCAATTGTATGTGAAATTCAGCAAATGTGAATTCTGGTTACACAAGGTTAGTTTTCTGGGACATATTGTGTTAGCTTCTGGAATTCGAGTTGATCCAAGCAAGATTTCTGCTATTCTGGATTGGAAACCTCTGAAGAACGTGTTTGAAGTCTATAGCTTTCTAGGTCTAGCTGGTTATAATCGTTGATTTGTAAAAAGATTTTCAGTGATAGCTACTCCGTTGACTAGACTACTTCAGAAAGATGTTAGATTTGAATGGTTTGATAAATGTCAAAAAAGTTTTGATCAGTTGAAAACTCTGTTAACAGAAGCTCCAGTGTTAGTACAACTAGAATCGGGTAAAGAATTTGTTATATACATTGATGCTTTGTTAAACGGTCTGTGATGCATTTTAATGCAAGAAGGCAAAGTTATAGCTTATGCTTCGAGACAACTAAAGCCTAAAGAATTATCTGATGCACGACTTGAATTAGTTGCAATTGTGTTTGCACTAAAGATCTGGTGCCATTATCTATATAGTGAAAAATGTCACGTGTTTTTAGATCATAAAGTCTAAAATATCTTATGACTCAGAAATATTTGAACCTGCATCAAAGAAGATGGTTAGAGTTGTTAAAAGACTATGAGCTTGTGATAAATTATCATTAGGGTAAAGCAAATGTGGTTGCTGATGCACTGAGTCAGAAGTCATTATTTGCACTGCGTGCTTCTAATGCTCAATTAGATCTATTTGAAGATAGTTCTGTGATAGCTGAATTGAAAGCAAAACCTTTGTTCTTACAGCAAATATGTGATGCTCAGAAGGTTGATAATGAATTATTATCAAAACGAGCTCAATGTAATTTGAATTCTGAATTTAAATTTTGAATTGTTGATGATTGCTTGAGATTCTGAGATCGTATCTGTGTTCCAAGAAATCTAGAGCTGATTCAGTTGATTTTGAATGAAGCACATCATCTATCTGTTCATCCGGGAAGCACTAAAATGTGCCATGATATGAAACAACACTATTGGTGGTCCAGTATGAAAAGAGACATTTCTGAATTTGTTTCGAAATTTTAAATCTATCAACAAGTTAAAGCTGAACATCAAGTTCCGCCTGGTTTGCTACAACTGATTCTAATTCCTGAGTGGAAATGGGATAGAGTAATGATGGACTTTGTTTCTAGTTTGCCACTTACTCCGAGAAAGAAATATACAATTTGGGTCGTTGTTGATCGATTAACAAAATCTGCCCATTTTATTCTGGTAAGATTTAATTATTCACTTGATAGGCTAGCTGAACTTTACATTTTTGATATTGTAAGATTGCACGAGGTGCCATTATCTATTGTGTCAGATAGAGATCCGAGATTTACATCAAGATTCTAGAAGAATTGCAAGAAGCATTAGGCACAAAGTTACATTTCAGTACAGCTTTTCATTCGCAAACAAATGGTCAATCCGAGCTAATCATTCAAATTCTTGAAGATATGTTAAGATGCTGTATACTTAAGTTTAACGGTATGTGGGATCAATACTTACCTTTGATCGAATTTTCCTATAGCAATAGTTTTCAGTAGAGCATCAAAATGGCACCTTATAAAGCTTTGTACGGACGTAAATGTTGTACACCTCTGTATTGGACTGAGCTCAATGAACACAAGTTACACTGAGTCGATTTGATAAAAGATTTAGAATAGAAAGTGAAAGTAATCCGTGATAGTTTGAAAACAACATCTGATCGTTAGAAATCTTATGCGGATCTGAGAAGAAAAGATATTGAGCTTGAAATCGATGACAAAATGTTTCTAAAAGTGTCTCCATGGAAGAAAGCACTCCATTTCAGACGTAAAGGCAAGTTGAGTCTGAGGTTCATCGGGCCATATGTAATTATTGAATGTATTGGGCCTGTTGCATATAGACTAAGGTTTCCCTCTAAGCTAGAAAAGATACACAATGTATTCCATGTTTTGATGCTCGTAGATATCGATTCGATCTGTCACATGTAATTGCCCTATCTGAAATTGAAATCCAATTTGATATGACATATGAGAGGAATCGATTCGTATCTTAGCTCATGAAGTGAAAGAGTTGAGAAACAAGAAAATACCGTTAGTGAAAGTATTATGGAATCGACATGGAATAGAAGAGGCTACGTGGGAGCCTGAGGACTCAATGAGACAGCAATAACCGACTCTGTTTAACGGTAATATTTTAGGGATGAAAATTCCTAAGGGGGAGAATTGTAATAGTCCGTTTATACCCTAGTCAGAACAGTGGTTTTGGGACCACAAATCTGAGTCAGTGAAATATTTTAATATTACTTTCTATGCCATTAATGAGTGATTAAGCATGTGTTAAATTTTTGTAAGTTATTTTGTCCATCTGTGTGTTTAATTTGACAAAAAGATTGAATTGCATTAAATGTGAAATTTGCATGTTATATGTTAAAGCACTTATATGTTGTGGCTTTTAAAAGAAGAGGCCTTATGAGGTAAATAAGCCGATAATTACTTAGTGGATGATTAAAAGTCAATTATGGCCTAATGTTTATATGTTATAAATGTTTTGTAATAAGGATAATATTGTAAAATGGCATTAATATGTATATTAAATAAAACAAACATATGAAAGATGATGGTTGCCATCTTTTTGTGCCGAAATTTAGCTAAGAAAAAGAAGAAAATATACAAGTTAAAGTTTGGCCATTTGAGAGCTTAAATTCAAGGTATATTTTCGATTGGTTTTTGATAATTTCTATGTTTTCGTAATCATTATTTTGAATGCTTCAAAACCCATGTCTCGATTTTGTGTATTGATGATGTTTATGAAATGTACCATTGATGAAATGGTGAGCTTTGTGATGAGTTTTGGTGTTAAATGAGAGATATGTGTTTGATGAACATGTGTTGTTCTTGAAATTTTGATGAATTTAGCCAATTAGGGCTAAATTGAGAAAATAGCAATTTGAGGGACTAAATTGTGAAAATGATAAAAAATATGGGCTTCTATAAGCATGGGTGATATTCGGCTAAGCATGGTTAATTGATGATTTTGTATATTTGATGTTTTGGGAAAATGGACTAAATTGATAAAATGTGCTAATGTGAGGGCTAAGTTGCAAATAGCTCTAAATGTGTGTTTTGGATTGAATTGAATAAGTTAGTGAATAAAAGAGTTAAATTTAAATATGTATAGATCAAGAGCCGAAGAAAATGGACTTAGATAGCTGGAAAGCAAAAGTAATTAAGTAGCCGTATTTGTTTCCGTTAAACCGAACTCGAGGTAAGTCATTATGCAAATAAATGTATTTGTATTGAGTTGTGTACGTTCATATGACTATTGATAATGATGAATGTTTACGAGATGATGTGTACATGAGTTCCGAGATAAGAACGAGTAGTATCAATGTTCGAGAAGTCCAGCATGAACCTAGGAATAGATAGTATTAGCTATGTCATGACATAGGTGTTTGTTCTGAGATATCATGTAAGACTATGTTTGGGACATTGGAATTGATTTGAGATTTCGTGTAAGACCACGTCTGGGGCGTTGGCATCGATACGAGATTTACGTGTAAGACCATGTTTGGGACATTAGCATCATATTGATTCGTGTAAGACCCTATCTGGGATAGTGGCATTGATATCTGAGTACATGTAAGACCTTTTCTGGGACATTGGCATTGTATGATTATTTCTAAGCTTTCTGAGTATCCTATTAGATTTCAAACGGTTCAAGGGCAAGTCTGTGACATGAAATGATATGTGAATTGTAAAATCCGTTTCAGGTACGTTTATTAAGAACACAATGTGTCTATGAAAGGTAAGTATCTATATGAGCTTACTAGCATGAATATGAGCTATGAATGATGAGATGATATGTGAAATTATGCTTTAGGAACTATATGCATATGTGGTGATGAGATGAAAAATGTGATAAATTATGGCTAAATAAATGAACCAACTCTATGTTTAATGTATAAGCTATGTGAATTCTAAGTTATGTTTATTTGTATATGACTTACTAAGCTTTGGAAAGCTTACTCTGTGTGTGTTTTCTCTGTTTTATAGATCGTTAAAAATACTGAAGGCTCAGGGACCGTCGAGGATATTCATCACACTACTCAACTTGTTTTGGTACATTTTGAAAATGTATTTAGCTAGATATGGCATGTATAGGCTAGTATATTGTATAAGTTTGTTATATGAACTTATCCATGTGATGTGGCTAATTATAAGTTGATATTTTGCCTTTATTAAGATGATATATGATGTATGTTTTGGTATGGTTAGATGATATTCGAAATGGTCAAGTTTATGGCAAGTTTGGATGAAATATGCTTAGGTATATTTTTAGTTTTTGCTATGTAAATTGGTATGAAGGGTAATAGATTTGAATGTAAAGATTGAATGGTTATTTTGGCATGTTCATGGTTGTTAAATGTGCATGGATTGTATTGGTATTTGCTTGTAGGTTTGACCCTAATGTGGGTGGCATTTTTTGCCTTGCAAATGGCCTATTTTGCCACACGATTATGGCACACGGGCATGCCTAGTGACTATGGGACTAAGTCAGTGCTGATTAAGAGCACACGACCTTGGCACACAGACGTGCATAGTAGCCGTGTGGTTTAGTCAGGATCGACCACGGCCAAGGTACACGGGCGTGCTTGGTGACCGTGGAGTAAATTTAGGTTCGACCACGGGGAAAAAACACGGGTGTGTCTAGAAGCCGTGGAAGACACACGGCCTGCCCACACGGGCTTGTAACCCCTAAAACCTTGAAAAGTTTGAAATTTTTGAGAATTTTTGTATGTGTTCCAATTTAGTATCGATCCTTTTCTAAGCATGTTTTAGGTCTCATTGACCTACAAAGGGGTCACTATGATTGTGATTGATGATTTACTTTATGAATTGATTGATAAAGTTTTTGATCTGTCAGGTAATGTCCTTAACCCTAATCCGGCATTAGATACGGGATAGGGGTGTTACACTAATGCTATCTCAAAGCCCATCCTCAAACCTTACGCAATGCTCATAGTCCGTTATTACCATAACTCTTGCATATCTACTAAGGTGTAGAAATTTTGCCTCATACTCCGCCACAGATTTGTTCCCCTAGATCAAGTTCAGAAACTCTTTCCTTATATCACCAACATAGCTTGCACCCATGTACTTCCCTTGAAACGCATTCTTAAAAAACTCCCAAGTGATCTGCTCAGGTTGGGTACCCTCTTTCACTGTCAACCACCACTGATATGCTTCCTCCCTAAGAAGCGACACTGCCCCTTTCAACTTTTGCTCAAGTGAGCAGTCCAAATCCTCCATTATCCTCTCATTGTCCTCCATCCAGTATTCAGCCTCATTAGGAGCCACTCCAGCAATACCTTTAAAGACCTCTGCCCCATTAGATCATAGTCGCTCTGAAATCGACCCACGACTGCCCGTACCCTTACTGGACCCAGCGACCCTTTCTAAAATCCTCAGCATTGCCTGTAATAATTCGTCATCCCCAATGGCCCGATCATATGGTCCAATCTCAACCTTGGGTGAGGCCGAAGCCTCTCCTACTTCAACGTTGGGCATATGGCCCAATGCCGACGACTAGCCTTAACACTTCCATGGCCTCTACCGCGACCCCTTGCACCTCTTCTAGTGCTAATCGTTGATTCTTGTATTATCTGAATTAGTAATTTTATGAAATTTTAGTTAGTTTTAGTAATTAAGCCGATGATTTATGATAGTATTAAGTAAAGAGGTTGTTTTCGTAAATCCTCTACAGTTTCAAGTTCCTACGGGCTTTAGTTTCACTTTAACTAAAAAGCTTTAGTATAATCATCTAAAATAGCTCACTAACTATCTAAAGTATATCAAGTTAAACAAGCTTAATAATAAGAGAACTTAGTTGGTTCGACGTCGGAGAATCAGTGTACCACATCACAAGAATTTTCAAAACATTTCGATCCAACCCAAAAATAGTTTTTTTCAAAACCTGAGTAATAAGGCCCATTTCACAGCCCGAGCTTGGCGATCGGGCTTTGATACCACTATATGTAATACCCCAAACTTGGCCTAGAAGTTAGGCCCAAATCTGACGTGTCATATTGAAGTGTTTTTGCAAAAACCTTATTTTCATTGAAAACCCTTCTAAATAAAAGTTAAGCAAAACCCAGTTGCTTTCAAAATGAGGTGTATCTAAAAACCATTTTCGTGTTACTATGAAAAAGAAAATTTCTTTTGACAGCAGAAGCTCGTTTTTAAAACACGATTATTCTTAAAAACTTGAAATGTGCTTAAAAAAATAAACCCAGGTTCCGTTTCAAAATCACAAAGCATAGTGGAAGTAGTGGAATAATAACTAGAGGGAAAACCTTGTTACAATCTAAAAAAAAAAAATAACTTAAAATAAATAACTTAAATTCTAGAATTTAGATATTAAGAAAAATAGGTCTAATCTTCTTGCTAGTTGGCCACCTCTGAGTCCCCCCATCCGTCTAACCGCCTACTGAGGATTACCCGAGAAAAATAAAAGAGGGAGTGAGTTTTCGAAAACTTAGTGTGTACGACCCTCGTCAAACAAGTAACATACATATCATACTATTAACATAATAATATCATACATGCAAAGCTGTACAAACCCTCCCCAAATAATCCATTTGGTATACTTCGTCTCCGTCCAACCAAAACAATTCTGTGGGGATTTCCAAATCGACCCACCCATCTGATACACTTCAAGGGTAGCTCGGTTGTGGTACTACTAAACATTACAGCAAAGCTGCTTATTATATAATAGGCTTAAAAAGTCATCGGTGATCCATAGTTGTCAAGCAACCATGCGATCCTCATATACTTCCTCCATTCCATAAATCCCACTCATATGCATCCTAAAAAGAATATCATATGAATGTAGAAAATGTACATGTAACATCCATAATTCTTACATTCAACACATATGGGCATTTTAGTCATTTTTGCCCTTAAGGGCATTTCGGTCATTCCTCATTGTCATGGGTCTATTACTTACCATGGCCCGTCAACAAGTCCTCGCGGCTAAAGTGAATAGACACTACACACCATGTACGATTTCAAAGAAGAGGAGGTGGGTCATTAAGACCGCTTAAGTACCAAGCTCTCCCTAGATCCAATCCTAGACATGCATATGCCTGTTGCCACACTTAAACCTTTACAAAGTTTGAACAAATTCACATACATTCATATGGCCCACCAGGCCTAATCTCATTCATATAGCCCATTAGGCCCAAATCACTTTGATATGGCCCATCTGGCCCAATCACATTCATATAGTCCATCTAGACCAAATCAATTCCAAGCCATGTAACCAGCATGACTAGCTCATCACTTATTTCCAAATTATCAAATTCGCTTACTTTAAGCCTACGGCCCATCAGACCCATTTTGCCCATTCTGGCCCGATTGGCCAAAACACAGCCCAAGTCCATGAGATCGCTCATAGGGCCTTTGATAACATACCGATTTCCCCTTACGAGTGTTCGCACACTCACAAGACTATCGTAGCCAAAATTTTAGGATTTCGTCATTTTGGCTTTTCGAGATTTCCCAATCCATTGTGTGTATAGTGTATGTACACACCTGATAACAAAACACGCTGTGATCTCCATAGCCACGATCCTGCAAACGATGTTACTCAATGAATAATCACATATACTTATAGAATACTTTACCAAAAGATGAAGTCTCACCTTAACCTTACTTGAAACACCAATCTTTAGTAGCTTTTCCTTGATCACTAATCACGCATATCCCCTAAATCTACATCAATCTTAATCATTAAAAATAGAACAATAGGTGACTTATATCCTACACAAGTCCCACTTTCCCTATCTATGACCATTCGGCCAACACCTAAACCAAAATAGAGAATACTTACCCAAGAAGCAATTGACCTAAGAGGTTTTCGGCTTTTGAGATTAATATAGTGAAAGGGGTTATTCAACACAAATAAGAAGAAGAAGAAGAGAAGGAATTGGCTAAAACCAAATGTGAATCAAAAGAGAATTTGAACAAAAAAAGTAATGGAGAATCGAGAAGCAAGGAAGGAATTCGACTTCTGAGTAATTAGAGAGAAAAAGTGTTTTGGTAACTCAAAAATGAGGAATTCGACAAAGGAAAACAATTTTGGCATTACCCTAAGATTCCCAAATCGGCACCTTTATATAGGCTATAGCTGAATTTCCTATCCCCATTTTCCCAACTCAGCTCCACCTCTTCCATATCTCTCATCTCCTAAATTTTCTCCAAGATAAGGTCCTACAATCTTTCCATGACCATTTCAAACCTCTCATCCATCAGAATTTCACTGTAACACAAACTCTAGTCATCCTGTTTGCAAAATTAAATGCCCCAATAAAATACCATGCCACTACTCGAACCTTGGACTCCCCTGCCTGCTAATGGCGCCACCTCCCTGCTCCCTATGTGGCGCCACTTTGCCACTACACCACAAGCTCTTTTGTGCCATCTTTTTAATCCCAAAACTTATAAGGTTTCATTCCAGAAGTCAGGGTCCCCTAAAGCTTAAAAAATACAAATTTCCTAAATGACATGGCTTAGCCCCAGGGCTTCTTATAAGCCCCCTAACCTTCCAAAATCACTCACCTAATAGATCCAATTTGCATTAGTTTCGTTCTTTTATTCTCAAAAATTTTAAACGCTCCCCTATCCAAGGGTCAATAGGCCCAATTCTACTATGCCCAAAAATTTGAGGCGTTAATGTGTCTCAGCCCGTGTGATTACTACTGGGCATTCTATTTTGCCAACTTAGGATGCAGGGGGACACACGACTAGACTACACACCCATAGGGCGGACAGTGTGTCACACACGGCCTGGACACATGCCCGTGTGTCTACCTGTGTAGGCAAAAACAAGGCTATTTACCAAGCCTTTTTTGCCACCGTTAATTGCACCAGTATAAACCTCATCAAATAACCTACTCATTCATGCATTAATAAACCAAACACTTTGATAAACCGTAAAAGTAACATATTTAACCCCATATTTAGTATGCTTTTGGATGATTTAGCCCTTGATTTATGTAAAAAGGTGCTTTTAATCCTTTCTTTTCATGTTTATACTCAGGAAAGCACCCGAGGATGAAAAGAACGAGAAACGGCCTTAAAACGGCCCAATTTGAGCCAAAGAGGAAATCAACACAGCCTAGACTTCAAGCCACACAGCCATGCCTTGCCACTTACTTCACACGACCATGCCACAATTTAAACGGCCGTACCCTAATTGACAGAATCGAGACACTACCTGCAGATAATTTGCACGGATGCGTACCATGGTCGTGCCCCTGCCACGGGAATGAGCAATTTCACTTAGCATTTGGATGCTTGAAGCCAAAGAAACATACTCCTAAGTCTACTTAAGCACTTTAATAGTAACTCTACTTGAAGGAGGTACTTAGGAGCCAAGTAAAGCATCTAAGGAGCCTATATAAACAACCCAAGGCAACTATCCTGGGGGGAGTTTTTTAGGCAGAGTTTTTTGCCAGAGCTTTTATTCAGGGAATTACTCGTAGATAGCCAGTGGATCCATCTCAAGAAGCCAAAGTTCTACTCAAGAAAGATGATCTCCTCTTCAATTCCTTCAGGGGGTTTTAGGGATTTCTTATGTTTTGTTTTATCTTTTCTCTTGAGATGTTTTCTTATTTCGTTATGGACTAAAACCCTTCAGATACCTCAAGGGGATGAAACCTATGATAGATTTTGTTATTTAATTTTTAAATTATATGATAAGTACTTAGTTTGTTCTTAATTATGTTACTTAATTTAATCTGATATGCTTAGGTGGAAGAGGAATAGACCCTGCCTAAGAGTAGATCTAACATAATTAAGCGGAGTTGATCGAGTGCCTAGAGATAGGGTTACGAGATTTTACTGGATTAGGGTGAAACCTAATATGGGAGTCCATTGATCGATTTACTGCTTCCTTAAGGGGTTATTATAAGAGAACGAGAGTTCCACTAATTAACCTACGGTTAGATGTTATTCGCCTCGAGAGAGGGTTTAATATAGGTTAGGGAGTCTCATGGATCAAGCTAAGTAAAGAATTCATATGAATTAAAAGTTAGATAACAAGAGAAGTCATAGGTGGATTCTTCTTGAGGGTATCATCATAATTAACTAATTTTTCCACAGTCTTTCCCCAAAGTTTCATTCTTTTATCTTTGCATCCAGTTTAGTTTTTCATTAGTTTTTAGATTAATAAACCAATCACTCCATATTTTAGGCTAAATAATAGAAAGAAAGTGAGTAGTAGTACTTTTAGGTTCCTTTGGGTTCGATAAATAATCTTACCTAAACTATACTATTGTTCGATAGGTGCACTTGCCTCAATCGTTGTCATAGTTAGTCTACAGGTTCGATCATTTTTTACAAATATTAAAACTCGACTGTTTGACACGATCAAGTTTTTGGTGCTGTTGTTGGGGAACACTAAAATATTAAGAAATCTCTATTTCTATTACTTTAGCCATTATTTTATTAGTATTTTCATAATTTACTTTTATTTTTTTAGGTTAAATTTTTATTTACACTAAATTTCTTTCTTTCTTCTCCTAGCAGGTACCTCTAGTTTATGACTAGAAGGAACTCGAGAGGACCTTTAGCGTACGAAAGTGACATTGAAGCTACCGCTCGTAGAAATCGCAGAGAAACTAGACGAGCTCTAGACTACCAAAGAGAAGAACAACAAGACAGATCCAATCCTACTGAAGGGATGGATGAAAATAATCCACCGCCAAATGAGCAAGAACATAATGCTCCGCGTACTATATATGATTATGCTAAACCTAATTTGACAGGAGCAGAATCTAGTATTGTTAGGCCTGCTATAGATGCTAATAATTTTGAATTAAAGCCTAACACAATACAAATGAGTCAATAGTTTGTTCAATTTGATAGTTTGCAGGACGAAGACCCAAATACTCATATAGCATATTTCTTAGAGTTCTATGATACCTTTAAAATAAATGGTGTTTTTGATGATGCCATTCATCTTCGGTTATTTCCCTTTTCATTAAAGAATAAAGCAAAGCATTGGTTGAACTCATTACCACAAGGGTCAATCACCACATGGGATCAAATGACCTAAAAATTTCTTTTAAAATACTTTTCACCAGCCAAAACGGCCAAATTTAGGAATGACATATCTTCTTTTGTGCAGAATGATGCAGAAACATTATATGATGCATGGGAAAGATAGAAGGATCTCCTGGGAAGATGTCCACACAACGGGTTGCCTTTGTAGCTTCAAGTCCAAACTTTTTAAAACGGTGTGAATTCTTCAACGAGGTAAATGATTGACTCATCAGCCGGTGGAACTTTGAATAACAAAACTCCTTAAGCGGCTTACAACTTTATTGAAGAGATGTCATTGAATACCTATCATTGGCAAATTACAAGGGCCAAACGGACAAAATCAACCAGAGTTTTTAACATAGATGCAGTAACAATGCTGTCAACACAGGTGGAGATGATGAATAAAAAGCTTGATAATTTATGTTCTTCACAGGTACACCCAGTAATGCAATGTGAAGCGAGTGGGAATGTGGCGAATCCTAAGTACCCACCCTACCAACCAGGAATAGAACATGAGCAGACAAACTATATTGGTAACAATTTTAGATCCAATAATAATTCTTATAGTAACACTTATAACGCAGGTTTGAGGAACCACCCAAATTTTTAGTGGGGAGGACAAGGAAATCAAGGAATTCAAAGGCAGCAACCTCCTCCAGATTATCAAAATTAGCCATATCCACAAGAGAAGCAATCAAACCTCAAATAGATGCTGACGAAATTCATGGCAGCCACAGATTCTCGTTTCCAAAAGACTGAAGTAGCACTTGATGAACAACAAAAATTGATCAAAGGGATCGAGAATAAAGTTGGAGAACTTACTAGGACAGTGGGAAATCTCACAAAGCTAATTTCTGAACGTCAACAAGGACGTCTACCAAGCAACATAGAAATAAACCCAAAAGAATAGATCCAAGCCATCACAGCTCAAGAGGGTACAAAGGTAGATGAAGCCACCACGACACAAGAAACCAAGGAAGAAGAAGGTAAAATAGAGGTAGCACTCGAAAAGCCAAAACCAATAATCAAAGGATACAAACCTCACATACCTTATCCTGAAGCATTGAAAGGAGATGATTCAGAGGAACAGTTTAGTAAGTTTCTTAAACTTTTAAAGAAATTACATATTAAATTACCCCTTCTTGAAGCTCTTTTCCAGATGCTAGACTCAAGGAAATTTTTAAGACAACTCCTGATAAACAAACACAAAATAGACGAAGAGCATCACGTGGAACTAAACGCAACATGCTCGGCAATGTTACATAATAGACTACCGCAGAAACAAAAAGATCCAGGGAGTTTTATTATTCCATGCTTAGTTGGTAGTTTAACTATTGATAATGCGTTAGCTGATCTAGGGGCAAGTATAAATGTCATGCCTTATACATTGTTTAAACGACTAGGTCTAGGGAAGGCCAAACAAACTAGGATGAGTATTCAACTAGCTGATAAAACTGTTAGAATTCCTAGGGGCATTATTGAAGATGTGCTTGTAAAAATCGATAAATTTTTTTTCCCAGTAGATTTTGTTATTTTAGATATGGATGAGGATAATTCAACTCCTTAATTCTAGGAAGACCTTTCCTAGCAACTGCTAGAACTAAAATTGGTGTTGCCACAGGTGAACTCATACTTCATGCAGGAGATGAATCGATTAAGCTTCAAGCTCTCGACTTGGCCAGAACAACAAATGATGAAGGTAAGAAAGTCACTCCAATAGATAATCAAATTGTTCAACTTTCATAGTAGAAAACACCACATAAAGACAACCTTGAGCCGACTCATAAGTCCCAAAACAACAAAGAAGAATCCTACAAGGGACAAGACCTTAGGATTGATAAGTTTGAAGAGTAGAGGACACAAGTCAAAGAATAACCGCACGAAGTAAAACTAGAAGAACCAAAAGAAGAGCTCATAGGAACATCAAACCACTACAAAATAGGAGACCAGGTACTGTTAGACAAAGCAAATCCCCACATCCCTTCAACAGACCTAAAACTAAAAGCAGAAATTCTTCTGAAGTTACACAATATTTTCCCACACGAAACAGTCGAGGTAAGCAACTCAACATTCGACACCTCCAAAGTAAATGCTTCTCGACTTGAACTTTGTCATGAAAATAGAACTATAAGCATGAGGGAAGATGTTCAAACCTTTAAACCTCCCTCAATTTTTTTTCGAAGAGTCTAGCTTAAGACTATAAATGAGCACTTTTCAGGAGGCAACCCGAGTACTAACAATAAGTTCTATTTTGTAGTTTTATTTTTATTCTTATCTTTATTTTCTCTTTTAGAATTCAATAAATTGAAAAAAATATAGATTCCTAGACCAAACGGTCTAGTACACAGCCGTGGCCGTAATCGTGTGGGTACTCCGAATCACCATACTGACATAGCAGAGGCCACGCAAATCCTGCCCCAACCAACTGCAGAAGTCACGGGCTCACCTACCCCACCACGGCCGTGCGAGGTGACCGTGGGTCAACACTACCATTTTAGAAACAGGCGTGGCATTAGAGACAAACTGGCGTGGCACTCCAACACGCCTAGAACACGATCGTGCGACACGACCTTGTAAAGATACTAACTTATCGACCACTGGCGTTTAATCTCCAACACGCCTCCAAACACGGTCGTGCGATACAGCCATGTAACACGCCCTAAATACACGGGCGTGGGACAGCGTCAAAAGCAAAAATCTATTTAAACCCCATAGCCCTTCCCCTTTCCCCCATCTTATTTCCTCCTTTTTCTTTCTATTTTTCTGTCTTGCACTAGAAAAGGTTTTCAAACTCTTGAGCTACACTAAAATCATGTCGAAGAAGCATAAGAGGCCAATCACAATCTTCCTATGGGAGACCGACCTACATAAGTTCATGCAGGCCGCTTCATTCAAACAACAAACCAAGGGTCTTTGAGACCATATAGTTTTTATTCTCTTTTTCTCTTTTGCTTCAATTTCCTTCTCTTTAACAATCTTATGCTTAGTTTAGTTTATTTTAATTTAGTTTCTTGGTTTTAGGTTCTAAAGACTGCTTTGGAATCATGCACCACAGCCTTAAAGGTCACACCCACCTTGCGAACCATCCAACAATAAGGACCCTTAGTCCATTAGTCTTTTCTTTTAATTTTAGTTTTCTTCTTAGTCTTCTTCTCTTTATTTCCTTTATCTTTAATTATAATATTAGTATATTATTAATGTTTCTTTAGATTTTTAGGCTATATTTTTGTAGGCTACTTAATTTTTTTATCTAGCACAAAGATCATCGGTAGACACCCCATCAGACCGGCCCCTCCAACTTATATTTCTCTGCCATCCTCCCAGAAATCACCCAAAATTTAGGAAGTGGCACTCTATCCCTCTCTTTTGATCTTATATTAATTGTTATTACCTATCTTTGTACACTGAGGGCAATGTACATCTTAAGTGTGGGGGGATAAAAATGCCTAACTTTTTGCATAATTCTCAATTTAATGCCTATTTTTTCATTGTTCTCAAAATCCTAAATTTTAAACTTGTTCAAAAGTATTATTTCTCTCATATTACTAATTAGGATGAAATTTCTAATGATTTATGATTATTATTGATATGTTTTAGAGTAAGTCATAGTTAATTGTGCATTGATGATTAAATTTGAAGAATACTAGAGAATCAAGCATGGTAAGTCTACTTTCTAAAAAATTAAAATTAATAGGCCGTTGAACTGAATCTGAATATCACCTTGAAGTTCAAAATTTATAAGAATTGATGTCAAAAACACCCATAATTTTTGTGAGATTTTGAGTCTTATAGAGCATATACTCTTTTTCATGCTCACTTTATTAATTATGAGTGTGTCAACTTTGAAATGTTATTCTAGAACTTGCCTCATTTATACATATCGAGACCACACTTTTGATTTGATATATGAAGATGATAAAGGCACCTAGGATTTAACCCACTTACTCCATAAAAAGCCTACCTTCACAAATTAACCCCTAGTGAACCCCGTTGAATCCTAACAACCTTTTTATTGACTCACCCACTAATATTAAACCAAAATCCCTTTGTATTTTTAGGCAAGCCTATGGGATTTACTTTTCAGGTTCGACTTATGAGTGCTTATTCTTGAACCTTAAACACTTCAAGTGATTTGAGTGGATCTTTTGTGAGGATGTCAATCCTTGTTGATTTTGAATTAAAGGTAATTATTCAAATAAGGGGAGACACCTATGTTTTCATACTACAAAGGTATGACTTATCTTAATTAAATCTTTGGGGTTCTTTGAGTTAAATTGTCCATGTATAAATTAACTATGAATTATGATGAGACATTGTCGATAGGAATTATGAATTATGGAAAGTTTGTTTTAATTGTAAGTTGAGAATTTTGCTTGAGGACAAGCAAAAGCTTAAGTGTGTGGTATTTGATAAACCAGAAAAGTAACATATTTTAATCCCATATTTAGTATGCTTTTGGATGATTTAGCCCTTGATTTATGTAAAAAGGTGCTTTTAATCCTTTCTTTTCATGTTTATACTCAGGAAAGCATCCGAGGATGAAAAGAACAAGAAACAGGCTTAAAATAGGCCAATTTGGGCCAAAGAGGAATCGACACGACCTGGACTTCAAGCCACATGGCCATGCCTTGCCACTTACTTCACACGGCCATGCCATGATTTAAACAACTGTGCCCCAATTGATAGAATCGAGACACGGCCTGAAGACAATTTGCACGGGCGTGAACCATGGCCGTGCCCCTGCTACGGGAATGAGCAATTTAACTCAAATTTGGATACTTGAAGCCAAAGTGATACAGTTCACCTCGGGGAGAGTCAAAATGTATGTGAGTTGCCCGATCGTCTACGAGGAGGAAATCAAGCCTTCGGGTAATAATGAGAAAATATGGAAGAGTTGCGGAAGCTTTTAAGTGAATTGGTTTTAAGAAATGGATAGAAGGTAAATGGATAGGTTCGGCTTAGGATGGAAAGAAAGAAAGTTGGAATTTTGGTTTAAGGATGAATAGAGATAATTGGTGGAAATGAAAAATAGGACTTAAACTTAGAAATGATTTAATACTAACGAGTGTCACCCCGATTTCTATACTTGTTTAAGGTGGATGATGGAAATTGATATGGACCAAAGACCCGTTATCAAGAATGATAAGAACCTAAGGTATAGATTAATGGAAAAGAATCGATTGACGCCACAAGCAAGCTTGATAAGTCGGGATCGAAACTCGTAAGAAAGATAGAGAGGAGATAATCTCACTCGATGAAAAAAAGTTCATAAATTTTATAAAGGTTCATAAAAACTGTCCCCTACAAATGAAAAGTAACAAGGTATTTATAGGCTACATAGCTAACCGAATAGTCATTAGGAAAGTTTAAAAGCTAAGTAAAAATTAATTTAGAAAATGTAAGAAAAATCTAGAATAAAATGTCTTAAACTCCATGGCTAAATTCAGCTGATGAGAAGACCATTGGGCAGCTTCTAGATGGATGAATTAACTTGGAAGATAAAGGCTTGAAGACATGACTTTGTTCATCCTTTTTGGGACGCTAAAAGTCACCTTAATGGGAAAGAAAATAAGCTAATTGTATTTGGTCAGCAAGGGCACTCCAATGGACGTTTTCTAGAAGGTTGAATGTCCAAAAATGAACTCAAAATTCGTTCAAGTTAATGGGCAGCCTTTGGGGATGTCAAGGGGCATCATTCTAGAAGGATGAATGCATTTTAAAGCCTTCAAGGATGCATGCAACAGCCATGTACGTCCCTTGCCTTAATGAAGCTCTTAAATTGATGTCTTTTGATGAATAATGAGCAGAATTTAAGCCTTGTCCAACCGAACATGCATCTACCCATGCACATGGAAGCATTCGGCCACATACAATGTATTTAAGGTGCATGCATCTCACTTTAATGCTACGTACATTCGGCTGCACCTTGAGAAACTTGAAGGGCCTTTGATTCATGGCTGAACATGGTGTCTTGAATGGCCAAAATGAGCAGCAACATGCATGCTTCCAGCCGTCCCATGTATCTACAAGATTCATGATACATTCGGCTAGGTACATTGCACCTAGGTGCATGTATCTTCATTAATTCCTCTCCAAAGGTTTGGCTGAACCTACAAAGTGAATGAACCCATATTAAAACACTCCAAATCAAGTGAATAACATAAATTCATACATTAGACTCTTCTAGGGACGTTTGGGACAACTAAAGGACACCATTAGGACACATTGGAATTTCGGCAAATTCTTAATTAAGCATAAAATCGCACATTAAATTTATGTTTTAATCAACTTAAAACATATAATAAAATGTGATAAAATTACTTTGAGCTAAAACAAATTAAATTCAACCCATTTAAGATGTTTTAGATGCATTAAATAGCTGTAGAAAAATTAAATAAATTAAAATTCAATTTATTAAAAAGTAAAGAAATTAGCTCGGTGAGCTGATCCGGCTCAATTTGGAAGTGCATGAAGATGCACACAAGCTCCACAACACTTGGTCTCGACGATCCGAGCTCATCAGCTTGCAACAAATCGGGTGCCTCGGGCGTGTCCGCATCATCCCTCCCCTCTTCAAGACGATTCGTCCTCGAATCGACTTGTTGGTTTCCTAATAGAATTTCTTTTGACTCAATTTTCCTCGATCAAACGGGATGGATGATAATCGCAACACCTTTATGTACAGATAGACAAGATCATTCTTACCTTTCTCGAACATTACAAACCTTCTCTCCTTAGGCATGTAGCGTAGTCGAAGCTTCGCTTTCGATTCAACCATTTTCAAATGGTAGGTGAACAACCATAAGAATTGTTTAAGGAACGAATAAAGATGGAAAACAAAGTTGACAACATTCGTTACCTCATTCAGGAACCTTATATCAAGAAGATGGGAAACTTTCAAATAAGAAGAACCATCTAGATGATACTTGAGTTTTCCACAAATCAAATTAGAACGTATTCCGGTTTAAAAACATGCGTTTGATTATTTAAATCAAAATGTATCAATGGTTTTGAAAAACAAACAGGTTAAACCAATAAGAATTGTGCAAACTCAAAATCGAACGATCAAAACTCTTGACTTGTTTTAAAACTGCTTTTACAAAACTCAAAGTTTTCGATTGGAAAATGAACTAATCTCGTAATATCCACAATCAAACAAGGTTGGGATTAAGAGAAAAATCATCGTCATACTTACTCGAGTCTTGCATTTGTTGGATTTGCGTCTCTCTACCTTCATACTTCGTATCACAATGATCATTATGGAATAAAGTCATCTTATCATCATTTAAAACATCACAATTATTTGAGGGATGGCCAATGACGAAATCATCCACATAATCACAATCTTTAGAAAGATTCAATGGAGATTGAATCGCTTCAAAATACTTACCTTCCTTACCTTCAATCTCGCGTGATTCAACTTTACCTTTTTCAATCATGTGAAAGTGTCGCTCATTGGGAAGGTATTGTAGTTGAAGGTCATCGTAAAATTGGTCGAGAACCTGGAAAGAAGAAATCGAAGAAGAACAAACTTCAAGATGATTAGTTGAAAAGTCATTCTCTTTTTCTTGCTCGTTCTTTTCTCTCGTTTCTTTTTCAACATCTTTTTCTTTCTCAATGTTTTTCTCAATTTCAATTTTCTTTTCTATTTTATTTTTGTTCTCACATTCTTTTTCAATGTTTCTTTCTTCATTTTCTTTTTCTCTCACGATTTCTTTTTCCTCCTTTTCAATTTCCTTTCCTTGATTTTCTTTTTCTTGATTTTCTTTTGTACACTCTTTTTCACTTGGATTACAACAAGGAGATGTTTCATAGGAATTAAAAATAGAAGGATTTGACTCTAAGATCAAGGCAATGTTCTCATGTATATCACAATCGATTCTTGGCAGATTCTTTGACCATGACATCTTAGAATCATATGATGAATATCTCGGGCTGTCGTGTTCATCACCGTAGTTGGCTTCAAACTCGACATATGTTTGGCTTCACCTTGAATTCCTTGTCGAATAAGAATCGTGATTTGAACTACTTCGAGAATGATCTTTCGTGGTTAAATTACTCGACGTATATGAACCACGTTCACTTTTTTGTAAAGTTTTCTCCATAGATGAATACGATGAAGCTTTTGAAGAAGAAACCATACCTTCTTGATGGTAATCACGAGAGGTCTCAAATTTGCGGTTTGATTCATACCATCTCGAACTCCTTGAGGAATACAAATCTCGATCAAAATCTCTTCTCGAATGTTATTCGAATGTGTGTCTTCAAGACGACCTTAACTCTGACCTTCGATTGGAAGAAAGTCATTCTTATTGGTGTCGTTTCTTGATTCGATCCAACCGCCTGTGCAACTTGTCAAACTTGGTGTTCACGATGCTTCGTATTCTATTCAACAAGTATTGATAGTCAGATTCGGAGAACATTTCTTGAGCCATGTTTATTGCTGAAAAGAAAGATGTTATAAAGGAAGAAAATAAATAGAAAATTTAAAAATTCCTTACCACCAAAAATCTCACAAGTCACTCACAAAGAAAAAAAATCGCTCACGCTCGTGTTTTCTCTCGAATATGGCTCTTTTTCTTAATGTAAGCACTCATGCCTTTTACCGCTCTTTCTCGCTCTCACAAGTTCGTACTTTATTTTGATAGACTCATCACGGCTCGAGGGTTGGCTTCAAGCTGTTTCAAGGGTAAATGTTAGGTATCGGGTAGGCTAAACAAAAGAAAAGGGCAAATAGGGGAGGCTAAGTAAAAGATTTTTTTTTTTGAAATGATCGGGTAAGATGAGGATGGTAGAAATGAGGGTCTTGGGCATTCAGAGACTGAGGAGTAGAATAGAAAACAAACAAGTACTTCAAAATTCCACACACTTTTTTATTTTATTTTTTTTTCTTATTTCTCTCTTCTTTTTTTCAATTGTTTTTTTTTCTCCTTTTTTTTACCTTTGATTTTTTTTTCAAATTTTCGTTTTTTTTCTTTTTGTTTTTTTTTTACTTCACATACAATACATGCTTTTACAATGAAAATAAAATACAATTTTTTTCTTTCATTTTTTTAAACATTCTTTTTTTTTCAAACTACGAACCTATTCTGGCTTCACGTACATCATTGAAAATCCTCATTTGGTAGCTCTGATACCAAATGATATAGTTTGCCTCGGGGAGAGTCAAAATGTATGCGAGTTACCCGATCGTCTACGAGGAGGAAATCAAGCCTTCTGTAATAATGAGAAAATATGGAAGAGTTGCGGAAGCTTTTAAGTGAATTGGTTTTAAGAAATGGATAGAAGGTAAATGGATAGGTTTGGCTTAGGATGGAAAGAAAGAAAGTTGGAATTTTGGTTTAAGGATGAATAGAGATAATTGGTGGAAATGAAAAATAGGACTTAAACATAGAAATGATTTAACACTAACGAGTGTCACCCCGATTTCTATACTTGTTTAAGGTGGATGATGGAAATCGATATGGACCAAAGACCCGTTATCAAGAATGATAAGAACCTACAGTATAGATTAATGGAAAAGAATCGATTGATGCCACAAGCAAGCTTGATAAGTCGGGATCGAAACTCGTACGAAAGATAGAGAGGAGATAATCTCACTCGATGAACAAAAGTTCATAAATTTTATAAAGGTTCATAAAAACTGTCCCCTACAAATGAAAAGTAACAAGGTATTTATAGGCTACATAGCTAACCGAATAGTCATCAGGAAAGCTTAAAAGCTAAGTAAAAATTAATCTAGAAAATGTAAGAAAAATCTAGAATAAAATCTCTTAAACTCCATGGCTAAATTCAGCTGATGAGAAGACCATTGGGCAGCTTTTAGATGGATGAATTAACTTGGAAGATAAAGGCTTGAAGACATGACTTTGTTCATCCTTTTTGGGATGCCAAAAGTCACCTTAATGGGAAAGAAAATAAGCTGATTGTATTTGGTCAGCAAGGGCACTCCAATGGACGTTTTCTAGAAGGATGAATGTCCAAAAATGAACTCAAAATCCGTCCAAGTTAATGGGCAGCCTTTGGGGATGTCAAGGGGCATCATTCTAGAAGGATGAATGCATTTTAAATCCTTCAAGGATGCATGCAACAGCCAGGTACGTCCCTTTCCTTAATGAAGCTCTTAAATTGATGTCTTTTGATGAATAATGAGCATCATTTAAGCCTTGTCCAACCGAACATGCATCTACCCATGCACATGGAAGCATTCGGCCACATACAATGTATTTAAGGTGCATGCATCTCACTTTAATGCTAGGTACATTCGACTGCACCTTGGGGAACTTGAAGGGCCTTTGATTCATGGTTGAACATGTTGTCTTGAAGGGCCAAAATGAGCAGCAACATGCATGCTTCCAGCCGTCCCATGTATCTACAAGATTCATGATACATTCGGCTAGGTACATTGCACCTAGGTGCATGTATCTTCATTAATTCCTCTCCAAAGGTTCGGCTGAACCTAGAAAGTGAATGAACCCATATTAAAACACTCCAAATCAAGTGAATAACATAAATTCATACATTGGACTCTTCTAGGGACGTTTGGGACAACTAGAGGACACCATTAGGACAAATTGGAATTTCGGCAGCCCTTAATTAAGCATAAAAATCTGCACATTAAATTTATGTTTTAATCAACTTAAAAACATATAATAAAATGTGATAAAATTACTTTGAGCTAAAACAAATTAAATTCAACCCATTTAAGATGTTTTAGATGCATTAAATAGCTGTAGAAAAATTAAATAAATTAAAATTCAATTTATTAAAAAGTAAAGAAATTAGCTCGATGAGTTGAAGTGAGCTCGAGGGAGCTCGAATTGAGCTGGCATGAGCTAATCCGGCTCAATTTGGAAGTGCATGAAGATGCACACGAGCTCCACAAAACTTGGTCTCGACGATCCGAGCTCATCAGCTTGCAACAAATCGGGTGCCCCGGGCGTGTCCGCATTACAAAGAATCATACTCCTAAGTCTACTTAAACACTTTAATAGTAATTCTACTTGAAGGAGGTACTTAGGAGCAAAGTAAAGCATCTAAGGAGCCTATATAAACAACCCAAGGCAGCCATTCTAGGGGGAGTTTTTTAGGCAGAGTTTTCTACCAGAGCTTTTATTCAGGGAATTACTCGTAGATAGCCAGTGGATCCATCTCAATAAGTCAGAGTTCTACTCAAGACAAATGATCTCCTCTTCAATTCCTTTAGGGGGTTTTAGGGATTTCTTATGTTTTGTTTTATCTTTTCTCTTGAGATGTTTTCTTATTTCGTTATGAACTAAACCCTTCAGATACCTGAAGGGGATGAAACCTATGATGGATTTTATTATTTAATTTCTAAATTATATGATAAGTACTTAGTTTGTTCTTAATTATGTTGCTTAATTTAATCTGATGTGCTTAGGTGGAGGAGGAATAGACCCTACCTAAGAGTAGATCTAACATAATTAAGCGGAGTTGATCGAGCGCCTAGAGATAGGGTTATGAGATTTGGCTGGATTAGGGTGAAACCAAATATGGGAGTCCATTGATTGATTTACTGCTTCCTTAGGGGGTTATTATAAGAGAACAAGAGTTCCACTAATTAACCTAAGGTTAGACGTTATTCGCCTCGAGAGAGGGTTTAATATAAGTTAGGGAGTCTCACGGATCAAGCTAAGTAAAGAAGCCATATGAATTAAAAGTTAGATAACAAGAGAAGTCATAGGTGGATTCTTCCTGAGGGTATCATCATAATCAACTGGGTTTTTCCACAGTCTTTCCCCAAAGTTTCATTCTTTTATCTTTGCATCTAGTTTAGTTTTTCATTAGTTTTTAGATTATTAAACCAATTACTCCATATTTTAGGCTAAATAATAGAAAGAAAGTGAGTAGTAGTACTTTTAGGTTCCTTTGGGTTCGATAAATAATCTTGCCTAAACTATACTATTGTTCGATAGGTGCACTTGCCTCAATCGTTGTCATAGTTAGTCTACAGATTCGATCATTTTTATAAATATTAAAACTCAACTGTTTGACATGATCACACTCTACCATGCAATTTGCACATTCATGAATAATATCATCATCTTCATATATCAATAATAAGTATTAGCCATCATCCATGGCCTTACACAAAATGAATCAAACTTTAAAATAGGCCAACACATTTGTCCAAATCAATATGACACTTGACAAAGACCAAGTCCCTATACATGCCATACTCAAAATGATAAATCTAACTATACCAAATGTTTAGATTGATAGTGCGATTGAGCCTCTGATGTCCTTTGATCCCCGAGCTAGATTGGCGACACTATAAGAAAATGGAAAGGAAAAGGTGTAAGCATGAAGCTTAGTAAGTCGCATGTAAGTAATTAACAACAATTACCATGTGCCGTCATACACATAGCATATCATAAACTTGCACCAAATTCTCAAATAATTAAAGGCATAACTTACTTATTTTCATCCTTACTAATCATACAATATAAACCGAGCTCGTTTCTCATGAATTTCACATAGGTACCTGTATCACTTACAACATAATCGTAACTTTTCTCACTTTTGATACAAACTTTAAATTTTCCGTTGAACCAATTGGAATACCAAAAGATGCCCGACAAGCCCCACACAAGAGGGTAAAATGTTGATGCCATGTCCTAGACATGGTCTTACACTAGATCTCGTCTCAATGTCGATGCCATGTCCCAGACATGGTCTTACACTGGCTCCCGTATTGTTGCCGATGCCATGTCCCAGACATGGTCTTACACTAGCACACATATCAACACTGATGCCATGTCCCAGACATGGTCTTACATTGGCTTCCTTAATGTGGCCGATGCCATGTCCCAGACATGGTCTTACACTAACGCACATATCGTTCAAATCTCATGGCTTGGGTATCCAGTGTATTCCTAATGTTCAACCGGAAGTATACCACATCGAATTCAGTCATGCATATTCATAACAATAATTAAACATTTTATCCAATATCAATTGTTTAATGCACAATAATAATAGAGTTGTATTATTTACGTACAACTTACCTCGATATACAAAATATGGGTGACTTGTTTGATTTAGTCCAATAACTTGGTTTTCCTCCAGTCTAAGTCCGAATCCATTTTTCTTGATCTATAATGATAAAGTTCACTCATTTAATCACCACATAAATCAAGACATTCCAAAAATCCTACTTTGGCAAAATTACTGTTTGACCCTTAAATTTTCACATAATTATAATTTTGTTCCTAGGCTCGTAAAATGATTTTAGTCATATTTCTTCATTAACCAAGCCTAGCCGAATCTATTTTAAGCTTATAGAAACTCACAATTCTAATTATTTAACACATTTACTACCTATTTTATAATCTTTACAAAAAGGTCCATTTTAGGTGTTTTCATGGAAACCCCATTCACAAAAGATGTTTATTTAACAACCAATATTCATTTTCATCCATAAAATTTTAGTAAACAACACTAATGTTCTCATGGAAAATCTTAGACTCTCAACCATTTTGCAAATTAGTCCCCTCATTAGCTAGCTTAAGCTACAAGGGTTCCAAAAAAAAATCATCAAAAATGACTATTAAGATGACTTACTTGCAAGGATTAAAAGTTGCAAAATTTTCAAGCTTCCATTGCCCTTTCTTGAGTGAAAAATCGGAGGAGAAGAGAAAATGAAACAGATGATGTCCTTTTTCTTTATATTTTATGTTTATTTATCAATTAAGTCACCAAATACTTCACCTAACCCTTAACGATGTCATTTCTTTGTCCCTATGGTCGGCCAACACCCTCCTAAGGGCTTAATTGCACATTAAAGACCTCCCATTTAAGATTCTATAACTATTTGACACCTTTTGCTTGTAGAACAAAACTTTCGCACTTTATGTGATTTAGTCCTTTTTCAAAATTAAGAATGAAATCACTAAAATTAATTCACCAAAATTTTCGTTCCCTCATATAATCATGCTATAACACATAAAAAATATAAAAAAATAATTTCTACGGCCTTAGTTAGTGGTTTCGAAACCACTATTCCCATTAGCCCTAAAATCGAGCTGTTACATACTGTGTGAGAGATCGAGTACTCAACAGTATTCTGAATAGGTATGAACTCGCTATGAATTTGTACAGGTTTGTACATGGAAAGTATGAGCTTCAAATAAAAGAAGTTATGAATTTGTATATAAGCATATGATTAAGTATATGGAAGGTTTGTTTATTATTATGAATTATATGTTACATAGTTCAAAGTTGCTAATTTGTGTATTATGTGTAATATCCCGGGTTAAGGGCTATTTTATTTTTTGGCATTGTTTGCATGTCTATGGTGTGCCATGTTGTTGTTTGTGTGGTTTCGGGGCTTAGTTGTAGGCTAGGAGTGTGCCTGAGTAGGTGGGAAAGTTTTGTTTTTGGGCTTTAGGGATAGGAGTCAAGGAGTGGGTTTATAATTAATTTAGGTGAATTTATAACACAAGAGATGAGCTAGCAAAGTGGCAAAGCATGCGCCACTTAGACCTTGGGTGTGACGTCAAGTGCTAGGGGAGGTCTTGTGTTCTAGTGAAAATCCCACCCTTTTGCTCCATTTTGACTGCTTAAGGAGGAGGAGTTGGTGGTAGTTCAAACTCTACCATGGACTTGGTCAACACATTCAAACGATGGGTGGAGAGCATATTGTGGAGGAAGACTTGGTCAAAGGGATTTGAATTAGTGGCTTGGGAGAGATTGGAGGAAGTTGGCCGGATTTGGAGAGAGTTTGGGGGAGGGAAAAGAGTGGCCGGTTGTTGTTGTGGGAGAGTGCCGAAATTTTTCTTTCTCTTAGGCAACTTGTGCACTTTCGGCTTTAGCTAGTATCAACAAGTTTAGCTTTTGGTCATTTTTTCTTTGGTAAGCCGAATGTCAAAGAAAACTCTCCCATTTCATTTTGCATTCTTGAAACCGAAACCAGCATTTTGTTTCTCTTCAACTTGAGCCAAAACTAGCTCCTTTGACTCTCCTTTTCTGCTCATATTTTCTTTTCTTGGAACCGAAAACCCAAAACATTAGTGTTGCCGATTTTGCCTTGTTTCTTCTCTTCTTTTTCTCATTTGAACAAGCCGAACCTAGCATCCCATTATCATCTTTTTCTCTCTTTTGGAAACCTTGTTAGCCGAATGCCTCTCCCACCTTCTTTTCTTTTTCAATTGTGTTAAACCGAAACCAACCTTGTGTTTTCTTTTCAATTTGAGCTGAAAGTTCTCTTCTCTCCCTTTCTTTTCATTCATGCTGCTGTCGAAACTTGTTCTCCTAAACACCTTCTTCATTTCTTTCCCTCTCAAAACCGAAAGTATTTCCCTCCTGCTCATCTTGATTAAAGGGTGCTAGCCAAACTCACTTTCCAAACACTTTTCTATTTCTTTTCATTCAAAACCGAGAGCACCTACCTCTTGTTCATTCTTTCTCCTTCTCCAAACCTTGGCCGAATCTTTCTCCTCTCTTAGTAGTTGGTAGGCCGATTGTTGGTTGTTGTTGGGGTGCTGGTGTTCAATCGGTCTTGTAAGGGGTAAGTGCTAGGCCGGATGGCCATTTCTCCCTTTCTTATGCTTTGTCAATCTTTGGTGTTTGAGAGCCGATTTCGGCATCTGTTAAAAAGGAGTAACGTTCAATTTTGGTAACTGTTTCCATTTAGGGCCTTTGGATTTTGGAGCGGTCGATTGGAGAAGCCAATTGGTAAGTAGTGGTAAGGGATTATCTTGATAGTCTATACTTTTAGAATGCTATAAGCCAAAGTTTCAAAGGGATTAACCACTTTCTTTCTAGGGTGAAGCCGATTGCTGAAAGAACCATTGTTGGGTTCGGACTTGGTAGGAAACCAAATCCCGTTTAAGGTAAGGGTAAACTGATATACCCTTTGATTTATTTGGTTATGGTCGAATGGTATGATGGTTAATCCACTGTTGGCCGATTGTAGGATCGGGATTGTCGAGACGATCAAGGGGCTTAGATCGGTTCTTAGGAGTTAATCTTCGCTATTTCAGGTGTGTAAACCAACACACTATCTTAACTAAGTAATGCGATAACCTGTTTGTGTAAATGAAACATTGTGGTTGACTATGTTGATACCCATTGAGGTATGGATACGGATTCGGGTAAGTCTGTTTCATTATGAGTTATGTGATGATGATATCATGATTTTTGATACTTTGAGATGCCATATTAAGCATGTGAGCATGATAGCATGATTGCACGATTTTACATCTAGTATGATATGTGATTGGGTGATGTGAGAGGAGGGGAGTATGATATCCGTGTCTTTGGGACACCGGAGGTTTGGCACCTCCAAAGTGGTTTGGTACCACAATGATATTTTGTGACTTTGGGTCACGGAGGTTTGGCACCTCGGCGTCTCGTCCCAGTGGCTTAGTACCACAAGTGGGTTGGCCCCATAGTTGATTATACGGATTAACGCCGGTGATTTGGTATCACACGATGGGTTGGCCCCACACGGATTTGGATGCGGTCACAAGTGATTTGGTATCACATTGTATCTTTGGGACACTAGAGGTTTGGCACCTCATTGCGACTCGTCCTCGTGGTTTGGCACCACCGTGGGTTGGCCCCACTTATGAGATACGGATCGTCGCTAGTGATTTGGTATCACACGATGGGTTGGCCCCATCATTGGATTATTCGTGACTTTGGGTCACCAAAGTGGTTTGGTACCACAAGATGGATATCGTGACTTTGGGTCACCAGTGGTTTGGCACCACCAAAGGGTTTGGTACCACACGGGGTAGAAAAGGCGATATGGTTGGCTAGGAACGGGTGCATTACTTGCATTATTTTGTTATGATATGTGTGTTAGCATGTTATACCGGGAGAGGGATTTATGCACTGAGTCTTGCGACTCACTCTCTCCTTTGACTATTTTAGGTGACACATAGACGCGAACATGGAGCCGGGATGGACTCGAGGTGCTCATGCCATGCTAATAAGGGATTTGCTCAGACTTTATAAATTTTGGTACATTAGTTATTTATTTCTATGTGGTTTTATTTTGGGTTGTAAAAGGCCTTTTTAAAAATTATGGTTTGCTTGTTTATACTTAAAGTAAATGTTTAATATGCCTTAACAAATTAATTGGGTTAAAATGTGCTAAAACTTGGAAAGACAACGATTTCAAAATGCAAAAGCGATATTTTAAACTATACCATCGGGTATCACACTAAGATTTGGAATAAAGAAGAACTCAAATATTTTCTAACTTAAACCCGATTTTCCACTAAGACAGAATGTTTTTGTAACAATGAGAAACAACTCAAACTTCTTAACGAGATAAACCTATTTTGTCTACCCATCGGAGTAGTTTTTTTTAATTTTTTTGGGTTTTCAAATACATCATCAAATTTCAATCAAACCTACTCACGTTTTTCTTCAAATGCACAACCTAGCGAAGTGTTTTTCTCCAACTTTTATACTCAAACCTAAACCTCTCAAAAACCTTTTTCCCTGTAACATACCAGATTCGATCGTGGTGTATTGACCGGTTTGGGGTGTTACATTTGTGGTATCGAGCCAAGTTTAAAGGTTTCGATGGGCCCGAGGCCCAAAATGTTTTAAAACTATAGTTTTGAATATTCTGCTTTTAAAAGTATGGTTTGAAAGGCATGGCACCGAGTCTCCCAGACTGGTCCGCCTGTAAGTACCCGCACTATTGGTTGTGATATTAATTGATATGATTGGATGGCTAGTAAGACTACTTTAGAGATAAACCGATAGGACTCGTGGACTCGCAAAACTAAACTTCTTTAATAAGCAATATTCATAAGACTTTGCTTTAAAAATAGTGGAATAATGACTAATACATAAAATTCTTTAATCAGACGAGATTTAGTCATGAGTACCCGAGGTGGACGTGGTCGTGGACGAGGTCACGGTAGGATGACGTTTCGAGCCCGTAGGTTCGGTCGTGGTTCGTAAAATGAGATACCGATTCCGCCACCAGTTTGGAGGTGGTGAGTTTCAAGACCGAGGGATGACATGTTGTCACAAAGCGATGTCGCTGGTTTTAGAATGGGTAATGGAGTAGGTGGAGGCATAGGAGCTAGAAAATCAGGCTGAGCGACTTCGGCAAATGGGATCAATTCTTTCGGTGTCTCTGGTGTTGCTCCCAAGATCGCCGAGTATTACCGGAAGCGGCAGAACGGATCATGGACGATCTAGACCTAACCATCAAGAGAAATTAAAGGGATCGATCACTTCTCGAGATGAGTCATACCAGTGGTGGCTCACTATTCGAGACAATACTGCATTGAAGATCCGACTTGGGACTATTTTCGGCCGCTATCGTAAAAAGTACGTGGGGCTAATTACATTAATGAGCAGAGGAAAGCATTTCGAGGTTAGTTCGGGAGCAACTGTCGAGTACGAGGCGTAGTTTCGAGGTCGAGTCGGTATGCTGTGGGCATGGTGGCTCTTGAACATGAGAGGTGCGTTCGTTTTGAGGATGGCTCGCGAGACTAATTAAGGTTGATAATTGTACCAAACAGGAGTGTAAATTTGCTGTCCTAGTTGAAAAGGCGAAGGTAGCCGAGGGCATTAAGGAATCTGTGAGGCAGGGTATGGATAGGAACCGACACAAGAGGAGTTTTGGATCTTCTAGGTCATCAAGAAATCAGCAGAAAAGGCTAGATCGAGGGGTCAATCACGGGTAGGTTTGTTGTTGCTAGGTGGACCGCCCATGATGTAACCGCTAGGGAAGGCTCATTGGGGAGGATGTTGGACTGATGGTAGAGGTCGTTTTGAGTGTGGCTCATTGGACCCACTGTGAGGGACCTGTCTGCGCAAGTTAGCTAGGATTCACAGAGAATCGTGTACGTACTCGGCTTAGAAATAACGGACCACCACCGCAGAGGGGCCGAGGTAATGGCGAGGAGGTAATGGTTCGTCGGGGCCGTGGAGCACCGGCAAGAGGTGCGGGGAGTTCGAGGCCGCATACGGGTTAGTGTATGTTGCAGGCGTCGAGAGGAGGGCGACGACCGGACGTCATTACCAGACGTTTTAATCTTTGGTTCTCCATTTATCGCTTTGATTGATGTGGGTTCAACACATTCATATGTTGCAAGTAGCATAGTGAAGACCATGGATCTAGACTCAAATATCTTCAGGCAGATGACCGTAATAAGCCCTCTAGGTCACTCTGTAGTTGTAGATAAGTTGTATAGAGATGTACCTCTAGAACTCCAAGGGGTATCTTTTGAGGTCGATCCGATAGAATCGCCGCTTGGGGAGTTCGATCCGATTCGGGATGGACCGCTGGTTAAGTACTGTGCGGTTGAATTGCGCGCTAAGCGTATGGTTCAAAATAGCTAAGGGTGATGAGGTAGTTCGATCGGTAATAGGAGGAATTATCTCGTCTAATGTGGTATCTCGCCCGAAAGCCGAGAAGATGGTCAAAAGGGTCAGAAGCATATGTGGTTCATGTGTATGCCTTGGAGGCTAAGGAGTCTCATTGTGGAGACGGTTCGACGCTTAGGGAATTTATGGATGTGTTTCGAGGAGCTTAGGGTTTGCCACCAGATCGGAGGTAGAGTTCGATAGATCACATTCAAATCGCGCCAGTATCCATTGTCCGCATGTGATGGCACCTAAAGAGCTAGTGGAGCTTAAGGCTCGGACATGTGAATTATTGGACCGAGGCTTTATCGTGCCAAGTATTTCACCATGGGGAGCGCCGATACTCTTTGTAAAGAAGAAAGACAGACTATGCGGATGTGTATAGACTACCGCCAACTAAATAAGTCGACGATCAAAACAAGTATCCACTACCCGGATAGATGACTTGTTTGATCACCAAGGAGGCGCCGATTTTCTCAAGATCGACTTAAGGTCCGGATATCACCGGTTGAGGGTAAAAGAGGCGGATATCTGGAAGACGGCATTTCGTACTCGGTATGGGCACTTCGAGTTCTTAGTTATGCCATTTGGATTGACTAACGCACCGACAGCTTTCATGGATCTGATGAATAGGGTGTTCCAACAAAGATTCAGATCATCAGAGTGGTTTTTATCGACGACATCTTGGTATATTCAAGAACCGAGGAGGAATATGATGCGACGGGTGGTATTGCAAATTCGAGGGAGAAACAAATTTCATGCGAAGTTCAAGAATGCGAGTTCGGCTTAGGGAGGTGACGTTCTTGGGTCATGTAGTGTCGGTTGAGGGGATTAGAGTGGACCTCGTAAGATAGAGGCAGTTTTGAATTGGAAGCCGCCTAAGTCGGTAGCGGAGATTCAGAGTTTTCTGGGCTTGGCAGGATACTACCGAAGATTTGTAGAGGGTTTCTCATTGATTGCAGCACCGATGACTAAATTATTGAGAAAAGGGGTTCTGTTTATTTGGACTGAGAAGCAGCAGGAGAGCTTCGATAAGTTGAAGAAGATTTTGATTGAAGCTCCAGTTCTGATTCAACCTGAGGCCGGTAAGGAATTCATAAGAGACGCGATGCATCACATACTGATTGGGTTGCGTCGATGCAAGAAGGAAGGTTGTGGCTTACGATCTCGGCAGATTGAGGCCACATGAGGTAAATTATCCAACGACGATCCGGAGTTAGCGGCTGTAGTTTTGCCTTGAAGATATGGAGGCATTACTGCACGGAGAAAGATCAATAGTCTACACGACCATAAGAGTCAAGTACCTTCCCACTCGAAGGACTGAATCGAGGCGTCACCGATGGATTGAGCCGAAAGACTACGATTGCTCAATTGAGTATCATCCCGCAAGGCTAACGCCAGGCGTACGCGCTGAGCCGTAAGGTTGTTTCGGATTTGAGAGCGTTGTTTGCCCACTTGAGTTTGTATGACGACGGGAGTATTCTGGCAGAGCTGCAGGTTAAGCCTACTTGGGTTGAGCAGATCAGAGAAACAGTTGTTGGATGAGGTTCTGAGTGCGCAGAGGACACAAGTGCAGAATGATGGTTTGAAGGGTTATAGCTTGTCTAGTGATGGGGTGCTGTGTTTTCAGGGGAAGGCTTGTATGCCGAGAGATTCTGAGTTAAGGCAAAAGATTCTTCAGGATGCACATAGCAATTTCTACGCTTATGCATCTTGGAGGTAGCAAAATGTATAGGGACCTCAGAGAATGCCCGTGGCCGGTCGAAAAAGGAGGTGACCGAGTTTGTGGGGAAGTGTCTGACATGTCAGCAGGTCAAGGCTGAGCATCGCCATCATTCCGGTTGCTTCAACCAAAGAAGATTCCACATGGAAATGGAAAAGGATAACTATGGATTTCGCATGGATTACCGCTACACCGAGCAAGAAGGATTCACTGGTAATCAGGATCGATCGACTAAATCACTCACTTTATTTCGGTGAGGTGGATTACTCACTTCAAAGGTTGGCTAAGTCAGATGTGTCGAGATTGTGAGATCGCACGGAAAGATGACGATCATCTCGGATAGGATTCGAGATTCACGCAAGGTTCCGAAGGCGTTGCATCGTGCTCGGGTACACTTGCTGATTTTAGCACAAGATTTCATCCGCAGATGACGGGCAAATGGAAGAGTTATACAGATCTTGGAGGACATGTTACGAGGGTGTGTATTGGATTTCAGGGGTAGTTGGGAGGAGTATCTACCGTTAGCTGAATTCGCCTACAATAACAGTTACCAAGCGAGCATCAAGATGGCACCTTATGAGGCGTTGTACGGTAGAAAGTGTCGCTCACCTACTTGTTGGACAGAGTTAAGTGAACGTCAGTTGTTGGGACCAGAGTTGGTTGCTGAGACTGAAGATAAGGTTAAGTTGATTCAGGCTCGATTGAAGGAAGCTTCGGACCGGCAGAAGTCCTACGCCGATCTTAAGCGGAGGGATATTGAATTTGCTGTGGGAGATCGGGTTTTCCTAAAGGTCTCACCGTGGAAGAAAGTGTTAAGGTTCGGGAGGAAAGGTAAGCTAAGTCCGAGGTTTATTGGGCCGTATAAGGTACTGAGACAAGTGGGACCAGTTGCATATCAGCTCGAGTTGCCAGCAGAACTAAGTCAAATTCACGATGTGTTCCACGTTTCGATGCTTCGGTGATATCGTTCAGATCCATCGCACGTGGTGACAGTAGGAGAGATTGAGGTAAACCCGGATATGACCATAGAGGAAGAGCCTGTTCAGATTTTAGATCGGGATGTGAAGGTTCTGCGTAAGAAGTCTGTGCCTTTGGTTAAGGTTCTATGGCGGAATCATGGCGTGGAAGAAGTGACGTGGGAACCCGAGGATACGATGAGATAGCAATGCCCGCAACTCTTCTGACCAGGTAATTTCGAGGTCGAAATTATTTTAAGGGGGTAGAACTGTAATATCCCGGGTTAAGGGCTATTTTATTTTTTGGCATTGTTTGCATGTCTATGGTGTGCCATGTTGTTGTTTGTGTGATTTTGGGGCTTAGTTGTAGGCTAGGAGTGTGCCTGAGTACGTGGGAAAGTTTTGTTTTTGGGCTTTAGGGATAGGAGCTGAAGGAGCTGGGGTTTATAATTAATTTAGGTGAATTTATAACACAAGAGATGAGCTAGCAAAGTGGCAAAGCATGCGCCACTTAGACCTTGGGTGTGATGTCAAGTGCTAGGGGGGAGGTCTTGTGTTCTAGCTGCGAAAATCCCACCCTTTTTGCTCCATTTTGACTGCTTAAGGAGGAGGAGTTTGTGGTAGTTCAAACTCTACCATGGACTTGGTCAACACATTCAAACGATGGGTGGAGAGCATATTGTGGAGGAAGACTTGGTCAAAGGGATTTGAATTAGTGGCTTGGGAGAGATTGGAGGAAGTTGGCCGGATTTGGAGAGAGTTTGGGGGAGGGAAAAGAGTGGCCGGTTGTTGTTGTGGGAGAGTGCCGAAATTTTTCTTTCTCTTAGGCAACTTGTGCACTTTCGGCTTTAGCTAGTATCAACAAGTCTAGCTTTTGGTTATTTTTTCTTTGGTAAGCCGAATGTCAAAGAAAACTCTCCCATTTCATTTTGTATTCTTGAAACCGAAACCAGCATTTTGTTTCTCTTCAACTTGAGCCGAAACTAGCTCCTTTGACTCTCCTTTTCTGCTCATATTTTCTTTTCTTGGAACCGAAAACCCAAAACATTGGTGTTGCCGATTTTGCCTTGTTTCTTCTCTTCATTTTCTCATTTGAACAAGCCGAACCTAGCATCCCATTATCATCTTTTTCTCTCTTTTGGAAACCTTGTTAGTCGAATGCCTCTCCCACCTTCTTTTCTTTTTCAATTGTGTTAAACCGAAACCAGCCTTGTGTTTTCTTTTCAATTTGAGCCGAAAGTTCTCTTCTCTCTCCCTTTCTTTTTCATTCATGCTAAGCCGAAACTTGTTCTCCTAAACACTTTCTTCATTTCTTTCCTCTCAAACCGAAAGTATTTCCCTCCTGCTCATCTTGATTAAAGGGTGCTAGCCGAAACTCACTTTCCAAACACTTTTCTCTATTTCTTTTCATTCAAAACTGAGAGCACCTACCTCTTGTTCATTCTTTCTCCTTCTCCAAACCTTGGCCGAATCTTTCTCCTCTCTTAGTAGTTGGTAGGCCGATTGTTGGTTGTTGTTGGGGTGCTGGTGTTCAATCGGTCTTGTAAGGGGTAAGTGCTAGGCCGAATGGCCATTTCTCCCTTTCTTATGCTTTGTCAATCTTTGGTGTTTGAGAGCCGATTTCGGCATCTGTTAAAAAGGAGTAACGTTCAATTTTGGTAACTGTTTCCATTTAGGGCCTTTGGATTTCGGAGCGGCCGATTGGAGAAGCCAATTGGTAAGTAGTGGTAAGGGATTATCTTGATAGTCTATACTTTTAGAATGCTATAAGCCAAAGTTTCAAAGGGATTAACCACTTTCTTTCTAGGGTGAAGCCGATTGCTGAAAGAACCATTGTTGGGTTCGGACTTGGTAGGAAACCAAATCCAGTTTAAGGTAAGGGTAAACTGATATACCCTTTGATTTATTTGGTTATGGCCGAATGGTATGATGGTTAATCCACTGTTGGCCGATTGTAGGATCGGGGTTGTCGAGACGATCAAGGGGCTTAGATCGGTTCTTAGGAGTTAATCTTCGCTATTTCATGTGTGTAAACCAACACACTATCTTAACTAAGTAATGTGATAACCTGTTTGTGTAAATGAAACAGTGTGGTTGACTATGTTGATACCCATTGAGGTATGGATACGGATTCGGGTAAGTCTGTTTCATTATGAGTTATGTGATGATGATGATATCATGATTTTTGATACTTTGAGATGCCATATTAAGCATGTGAGCATGATAGCATGATTGCACGATTTTGCATCTAGTATGATATGTGATTGGGTGATGTGAGAGGAGGGGGAGTATGATATCCGTGTCTTTGGGACACTGTGTCTTTGGGACACCGAGGTTTGGCACCTCCAAAGGGTTTGGTACCACAATGATATTTTGTGACTTTGGGTCACAGAGGTTTGGCACCTCGGCCTCGTCCCAGTTGGCTTAGTACCACAAAGGGTTGGCCCCACAGCTTGATTATCTGGGATTGACTCCGGTGATTTGGTATCACACGATGGGTTAGCCCCATCACCGGATTGTGGATCGCGGTCACAAGTGATTTGGTATCACATTGTGTCTTTGGGACACTAGAGGTTTGGCACCTCATTGCGACTCGTCCCTGTGGTTTGGCACCACCGTGGGTTGGCCCCACTTATGAGATACGGGATCGTCGCTAGTGATTTGGTATCACACGATGGGTTGGCCCCATCATTGGATTATTCGTGACTTTGGGTCACCAGTGGTTTGGTACCACAGTATGGATATCGTGACTTTGGGTCACCAGTGGTTTGGCACCACCAGTGGTTTGGTACCACACGGGGTAGAAAAGGCGATATGGTTGGCTAGGAACGGGTGCATTACTTGCATTATTTTGTTATGATATGTGTGTTAGCATGTTATACCGGGAGAGGGATTTATGCACTGAGTCTTGCGACTCACTCTCTCCTTTGACTATTTCGGGTGACACATAGACGCGGACATGGAGCCGGATGGACTCGAGGTGCTCATGCCATGCTAATAAGGGATTTGCTCGGACTTTATAAATTTTGGTACATTAGTTATTTATTTCTATGTGGTTTTATTTTGGGTTGTAAAAGGCCTTTTTAAAATTATGGTTTGCTTGTTTATACTTAAAGTAAATGTTTAATATGCCTTAACAAATTAATTGGGTTAAAATGTGCTAAAACTTGGAAAGACAACGATTTCAAAATACAAAAGCGATATTTTAAACTATACCATCGGGTATCACACTAAGATTTGGAATAAAGAAGAACTCAAATGTTTTCTAACTTAAACCCGATTTTCCACTAAGACAGAATGTTTTTGTAACAATGAGGAACAACTCAAACTTCTTAACGAGATAAACCTGTTTTGTCTACCCATCGGAGTAGTTTTTTTTAATTTTTTCGGGTTTTCAAATACATCATCAAATTTCAATCAAACCTACTCATGTTTTTCTTCAAATGCACAACCTAGCGAAGTGTTTTTCTCCAACTTTTATACTCAAACCTAAACCTCTCAAAAACCTTTTTTCCTGTAACATACCAGATTCGGTCGTGGTGTATTGACCGGGTTTGGGGTGTTACATTATGATTTGTCGAGATTAATTCATACGAGCTTACTAAGCTATAAAGCTTACTTTGTCTATCTCTTTGTGTTTTATAGTGATTTCAAATCTAACTCAGATTCGGGGATCGTCGGAGATCGTTTCACACTACCACCTATCACTTGGTACCTTTGAACTTTGGTATTTTAAGTATATGGCATGTATAGGCATTTTGAGTCTTTTTTTTATTATGGATTGATAATGATTTTGGTCATTTGTAATGACTTGTAAATGTTTATGTTTTGGTTTGTAAATATAGCCATGAGATTTGGCTTAACTTGGTAGATTTGGTTATGTGCTTATATGTGCATAAATGATTAATATTTGAGTTCATGGATGGATATATGAATGACCTATATTATAAGGTTTGTGGAATTGGTATCATGCTTGTGAATTGGTGAAAAATGATTTATGTTAAGTAAAGGTTTAACTAGATGATTGGTATATGTATATTGGTATGTTTTGGTTGAGTAAAATTTGAGGTATAAACATATTGGTTAATTGTATTGGAAGTGGTATGAAATTGGCTTGATTGTGGCTAAAATGAATGTTCAATTATGCTATGAATTGGTGTCATTTGGTTTGTTTAGGTACATGAGATTGTGGGTGGCAAATTGGCTTGGTAAATAGCCTATTTTTGTCCATATGGGCAAAGACACGGGCGTGTGTCTCAGCTGTGTGTGGCACACGGTCAGGTTACACGGCCATGTGTCCCCTGGTGTTGAAATTGAAGTGAAATCAGTATGCTCCATACGATCTCACACACAGGAGTGTGATCGGTCATGTGGTACAAGTCAGTATACCCCTTAATTGGCACACGACCTAGCACACGGAGTGTGACTTGGCCGTGTTGCATAAGTCAGTATACCTTATAGGTTTGGTAGGGCCTAGCACACGGCCTGGCACACGAGCGTGTGTGGTCACTTTGAAGGGCACATGGGCTAGACACACGGGCGTGTGGTTGGCCGTGTGACCCAAGTAGTAAGCTCACTTGTTTGGAAACGGGGTAGGACACGGGCTGGGACACAGCCATGTGCTTCCATTTCGAATGTTCACACGGCCTAAGACACGGGCGTGTCTGGTGGCCGTGTGAGACACACTGCCTGGCCACATAGGCATGTGTCCCCTATTTTGAGAAAAATTTTATAAGTGTTGAAAAATTTCTAGGGTTATCGGTTTAGTCCCGAACCACTCCCAATGCATGTTTAGGGCCTCGTAAACTCGTATTAGGGACAAAGTGATTGATGTTGAATGATGATTGCATGTGTTTATTAAATGTATGAGAAAAGTATGTTTAAATGTGTTATATATTCAATAATACTCTATAACCCTATCCCGGCATTGAATACAGGTGAGGGGTGTTACATGGACAGTTTGATAGATTGCCTACTAAAGATCTAAGACTGCATTTACGACTTTTTCTAATGGTTTGTGACTCATTTAGTTAACAGGGTGTTCCTAAAGACACTCTATGACTTAAACTATTTCCATATTCTTTAAGATATCGTGCCAGAGCATGGCTGAATGCTTTACCATCGAGAATAGTGGCATCATGGAATGATCTTTGCCTAAGGTTTTTGCTATGGTATAATCCCTCAAATATGAATGCTAATCTTAGAAATGACATCACATCTTTTTGGAAATTGGAGGATCAAACACTATATGAAGCTTGGGATCGATTTAAATATTTAATTTTAAAATGTTTTGATACACAAGTTTCAACACTAGACTCAGAGGGAGATATTCTATAATAGGTTGCACGAGGATAAGAAGATGGTAGTTGATGGTTTGACCAATGATACTTTATTTGATAAATCTTATAATGAAGCATATAAAATTTTGGAAATGATTGCCAAAATTGATTATCAATATCCTACCACAAGAGATTGAACAAGTAATGTAACAACTCATTTTTAGTCAAATCAGAATAGTGATTTCGAGACCAAAAATCTAAAGTCAAAATAATTATTTTATTATTATTTTAATGTATACAGATGATAGTATGTTTATGTGAAATTTTCATTAAGAAATTTTATCGTTTGAATGATTAATTTGATAAAAAGGACTAAATCGCGTAAAGTGTAAAAGTGGTGTTCTAATAGTTAAAGGTATTTATTGGCTATGAAATTATAAAGTTAAAGGGATTTATGTTGCAATTAGCCCATTGTTAATATGAGTGGACATTCTTGGACATTATTTGAGTGATATTAATGGTTTATTAATAAGGTTAAAAAGGTAATTTAATGAAATAATAAGTAAATTAATAAAATACAAAGCTATCATCTTCTTTTTCTTAATTTTCAACTGAAAGTGGCAAGAAGGAAGCCATTAAAATAGCTTCAAGGTTTGGCTAGCTATCATTTATGCATGTAAGTTTAATTTTGTCCCGTTTTTAATGATTTTTATGTTTTTGAGATCGTTGTAGCTTAGTCTAGATAGCCCAGGGACTAATTTGCAAAATTGTTAAAGGTTTAGGGTTTTGCCATTGATGAATGTTTGATACGATCCCGGTCTCGAGGAGAAAATGAGATGTATACTTGGAGTTCGATCGTAAACCAGAGAATCAAAGAAAGAAAGAAATTTCGATGTAGTTAGGATAAGTTGTAAGAATTGGGTTGACAAAATGAGTTGGATTCGGTATTAGCTTAGGATGGTTTCAGATTAGATATGTTTCGAAGTTAGAGAAGAATGAATGGCTCAATTTTCAGTTTAGGAAAGAAAATAAATCTTGGGCTTCGGTTTAAGGATGAAAGAATGTTCGGGTTTCAGTTTAGGACTTTAGGAAACAAGTAAGAACCAATACCGAGAAAGGTATCAACCTAGTTACTTATACGTTTCTAAAGGTTTCGGGTTTAGTAGTTTAACGGACCTCGACCCACTATCGATGTACGATAGGAACCTTGGTATCGGGATAGAACGAAGGATGGTTGACACCACTAGACTCCTAGATAAGCCAACAAATCCTAAGAACGAAATAGGAGAAATTGCTCTCACAAATTCAGCATAATATCGATATAAAATTTGGCAAAAGTCCTTTACAAATAAAATGTTCAAATATTTATAGGCTAGTTAAGCTGGCCGAATGATCATCCTTCAAGCCTTAGTGTCTAAGCAAACTTAATGCTAGAATTAACTAGAAAAATCTAGAAAAGACTCCTCATGCTCCAAGTCCAAGTTCGGCTAAATGGGAGAGCAATGGGCAGCTTCTAGATTGACTAGGTGCAGCCGAATCTTCAAGGAGGAAAAGAGAGCTGCATGGCCCTTTAATGTTCAGTCAAGGGGGCTTGAATGCCTTTAATTTCCTCTTTAATTCCAGCTTTGAATAGCTACTATTCAAATTGATGCATGCATCTAAACCCATGACCACAAGTGTGAAAAGAAGGAACTAAATAGCCCTATAGGTGACGCCACATGTCACTTTGGTGTGAATGGCATCTTTACATCACTTTGGTGAGATGAATTGTCACTTTGGGGAGCTAAATCAGCAGCTAAGGAGGCTATTAAGCTAACCAAGTTAACTCCTTAAATGAAAGAAATGCAATGCCATGAATCTCCTTGTGCCGTCCCCCTACATGCACTTACAAAACAAATTAAATTCATTTCACCACTTAATTTAACTAATTAATTCCAGCAATTAAAATGACACATTAAAACATTAATTTGAGCTGAAACAAATTAAAAACTAAGCTATTAATAAACTTTTAAAATTCTATTTGTAGCTTAGGACACATTACTAGCTAGTTTCAGCTAGACAAATTAAATGGTAGCAACTCAATTAATTTGTCCTAAGTAAGACATGTCATAATAGCTATACTAATTATGTCCTAATTAAAACATCTTAATTACTACTTATTTAATAACAGCAAATTCATTAAACAAATTTATATTGTCTCAAATTTATTTAAAGTAAAATTTCAGCCAAGTATTTAGCTCAAGGTCGAATGGCCAATTGAGCTTATTGAGCTTAAGCGAGCTCGACACGAGCTAGGGGTGAGCTCGTGAGCTGGACAGCAGCAAGATGAACTCTCGTTTGACAAACACGAGCTAGGGCTGAGCTCATCAATGACTAATTGAGCTTGTAGTACGTTGCAAAATTGCTCCATTGAATGACCTTCCATACGTCCAAGTGAGTTAGCCTTGTTATCAATCCACACTTGCTGTACCATAGCTCCAATTGCATCTTTGAATAGCCTAGATCTAGTTCTAATGATGGGGCCACGAGGTAGCACCAATGGATCATGGTTCGAGCTCAAGTTGACATAGGGCATGCTCGCATCATCCTCCCCCTCTTGAAGATGACTTGTCCTCAAGTTAGAATCTGCATCAAAAGGACTCAAATCAGCCACATTAAAAGTCGCGCTAACATTGTACTCACCGGGTAAATCAAGCCGATAGGAGTTTTTGTTAATTTTCTCAAGAACTTGGAACGGTCCATCTCCTCGCAGTAGTAATTTAGACCTACGTTGGGCTGGAAAGCATTTCTTTCTCATATGCAACCAAACCCAATCTTCGGGCTCAAAAATGACTCGTTTACGACCTTTATTGGCCTTTCGAGCATACTCTTTAGTTTTAGACTCAATGTTGTCTCGAACTTGCTTATGCAAATTCTTCACAATATTTGACCTTCTTTTTAGCATCTGCATGCACAAGTTGATCATTAGGTAAAGGCATTAAGTCTAAGGGAGTTAGAGGATTAAACCCGTAAACGACTTCAAATGGTGAGAATTTAGTCGCCGAATGCGCGGATCGATTATATGCGAACTCCACATGGGGTAAACATTCCTCCCATGTTTTCAAGTTTTTCCGGATGATGCCCCTCAACAAAGTTGATAACGCCCGATTGACTACTTCAGTTTGCCCATCGGTTTAGGGATGACTAGATGTCGAGAAAAGTAGCTTCGTTCCAAGTTTTCCCCAAAGTGATCGCCAAAAGTGACTTAGAAATTTAGTGTCGCGATCTGAAACAATGGTTCTTGGTAACCCATGTAGGCGTACCACCTCCCTAAAGAAAAGATTAGAAATGTGGATAGCGTCGTCAATTTTTGTGCATGATATAAAATGTGACATTTTTGAAAATCTATCCACTACAACAAAAATTGAATCTTTTCCCGTTTTGGTTCGGGGTTAGCCAAGTACAAAATCCATGGAAATATCTTGCCATGGTGCGTCAGGAATCGGAAGTGGCGAATATAAGCCATGAGGTTGGACCCTCGATTTAGCCTTCTTGCATGATATGTAGCGCGCACACACTCGCTCGAAATCCCTCCTCATTCGCGGCCAATAGAAATGTTCTCGGAGCGTAGCCATGGTCTTTCCCACTCTAAAATGTCCCATAAGTCCTCCACTATGTGCCTCGTTAACTAACACTTCTCAAATAGAGCTTTTGGGCACACACAGTTTACCTTCTTTGAAGAGGAAACCATCAGACTTGTAGTACTTATCAACAGTCATTTTCTCACACGCATGAAAAATTTCACCAAAATCTTCATCAGTGGAATACAATTCCTTTAAGAAAACAAACCCAAGCAGTTTAGATTCTAAATGGGTTATAAGTGCATACCTTCTTGAGAGTGCATCAGCCACGATGTTATCCTTACCTTTCTTGTACTTGATGATGTATGGGAACGATTTGAGGTATTCCACCCATTTTGTGTGTCGTTTGTTCAATTTATGCTGTCACTTGATATGTTTTAGCGCTTCATGGTCTGAATGGATTACAAATTCTTTTGGCCAAAGATAATGCTGCCAAGTCTCAAGGGCACGAATCAAAGCATACATTTCTTTGTCATATACAGGATAGTTTAAGGATGCCCCGTTCAACTTCTCGCTAAAGTATGCGACAGGTCTTCCGTCTTGCGTCAATACGGCTCCAATGCCTACACCTGATGCATCACATTCAATCTCAAAAGTCTTAGAGAAATCAGGCAATGCTAATAAAGGAGCTCTAGTAAGTCTATCTTTAATAACATTAAAAGAGTTTTCCTGTTCATCTCCCCAGAGAAAGGCTGAGCTCTTCTTGATGACGCTGGTAAGAGGTGCGGCTAACGTACTGAAGTTTGGCACAAATCTGCGATAAAAACTCGCAAGCCCATGGAAACTCCTTACTTGGCTTATATTCATAGGTCTCGACCATTCTTGGATAGCCTTGATCTTCTCTTGATCGACTTCGAGACCTTGAGCACTAAGTAAGACTTCCAAAACAGATCGAAGATGGACTACATGTTCTTCCAATGTCTTGCTATACACCAAGATATCATCAAAATATACAACATAAAACTTACCGATAAAAGCTCTTAAAACATAGTTCATTAGTCTCATGAAAGTGCTAGGGGCATTGGTTAAGCCAAACGGCATGACCAGCCACTCAAACAAACCATGCTTAGTTTTGAAGGCAGTCTTCCATTCATCACCTTCCCTCATTCGAATTTGGTGATAGCCACTCTTTAAATCGATTTTGAGAACAGTTTGGCACCACTCAATTCATCTAACATATCATCAAGTCGCGAAATTGGATGCCTATACTTAATGGTGATTTTATTCACAGCTCGGCAATCGACACACATACGCCAAGTGCCATCCTTCTTTGGAACCAACAAGACCAGCACAGCACAGGGACTAAGGCTTTCTCGTATGTAGCCCTTTTCCATGATTTCTTCAATTTGCTATTGAAGTTCTTTTGTTTCTTCGGGGTTGGTTCATAAGCAGGTCGGTTTGGAATAACAGCTCCAGGTATGAAATCGATTTGATGTTCTATCCCTCGTAGTAGTGGTAATCCATTCAGGATGTCTTCCGGAAATAGATCATCAAAATCCTGCAAAAGAGACAAAATTGAAGAAGGGAGATTCTGGGAAAGATCGTTAGTGTTAAAAAGATTTTCTTTGTACATGAGTACAAAAACCGGTTGTCGCAATAAAGAAAGCCTTTCAGATTACACTCCCTTCGCAAAGATACTCACTTTCTCATTTTCTTTTTCTTTTCTTGTTTTCCACTCATCTCTCCTTTTCATTTTTCTTTTCACTCGCTTCTTTTTGTTTCAAGTTTCTTTTCTTTTGTTTTCTCATTTTCTCTTTTCTCTCATCTTTTCAAAAGAATCTTTTAATTTTACTTGATCTTCATGAACTTGTTTCGGGGTCAAAGGTGCTAGAGTGATAGTCTTTCCCATGTGTTTGAACGTGTATCTATTGGTGTAACCGTCGTGAACCACCTTGTGATCAAACTACCAGGGACGTCCGAGTAACAAATGACCTGCGTGCATGGGTACAACATCACAAAGGATCTCATCCGTATATTTTTCGATGTTGAAAGAAATTAGGACTTGTTTAGTTACCTTTAGTTCACCACCATCATTAAGCCATTGCAGCTTATATGGGCTTGGATGCTTTGTGGTTGGTAAGCCCAACTTCTCCACCATGAACGTACTAGCAATGTTCGTACAACTTCCACCGTCGATGATAACACTACAAATTTTACCTTGTATTTGACATCGAGTATGGAAAATGTTCTCTCGTTGTTGCTCATCATTGATTCCTTTAAGGTTGAGACTTCTCTTCACAACGAGGAGTTCACCATCTATGGCATGTTCAATTTTTTCTTCCTCGTCTGTGGTAGTTTCAATCTCACGTTCTTCATCGTCTTCTTCAGACTCTATTTCTCCATCGGTACGCATCACCATCGTACTTTAGTTTGGACACTAACGTGCAATATGTCCCCTCCCGAGACACTTAAAACATTTGATGTCTCGTGATCGGTTGGATGGGTTTTCTATTACCTTGCCTTTGTTAGATTCAGTGAAAGACTTACTTGGTTTGGCAGATGGCGTGGTCTCCTTGGCTCGAGTCGATGGATTGGCCTTACTAGTCCCTTGGCCCCATTTGGTAGGGTTGGAGTGGGGATAGTTTCAACAGTACTTTGCGCTCAACCGCCTCTCCACCTTAATCGCCATGTGCACCATGTCCGTAAGTTCGACATAATGTCGAGTTCTACCATATTAGCTATGTCTCGGTTGAGACCAGCCAAAAATTGGGCCATGGTTGCCTCGCGTTCCTCTTGCACATCTGCTCTAATCATGGCAACTTCCATCTCCTTGAAGTAATCTTCAACACTCCTCGATCCTTGAGTAAGATTTTGGAGTTTTTGATATAGTTCTCGATGGTAAAATTGGGGAACAAATCGTCGGCGCATGATAGATTTCATTTCGGCCCACATACTGATGGGTTGTTCTCCATTTCTCCTTCGACTAGTGGTTATTTGGTCCCACCATATCATGGCATAATCGGTGAATTCGATAGCGGCCAATTTAACCTTTTTAGATTCCGAATAGTTGTGACAATCAAAGACCAATTCAATCTTCTTTTCCCATTCAAGGTACACTTTTGGATCGGATCTCCCTTGAAATGGTGGAATAGACAACTTTATATTCTTCAAGTCATCATCCACTCGGTCTCGATCTCTATTACCTCGATTTCGAGGTCCTCGCCTTCCAATACTTGCAATAGATTCGATCTCACTATTGAAAGCATCATTGAAATAATCTTCACCGTCTTGTGGCTGTTCACACCTTCTATTTGGTCGCCCACGTACTTCTCGTTGTCTTCGGGCTTCCACTTGGTATAGTCGATCTTCTAGAGGGTTGAGCCTACGATCGAGTAATCGTTCCATCTCCCGCAACAAGGCTTGCATTGGTAGATCGGGAACTTGTCGAACGGGTTGCCTTCCTGGTGGCTCATTTACATTTTGCTCGGGTTCTAGAGACATAGCGCGGACTATAGTACCTCACAACAAATCCTCACGGTTCACTCGAAAAGAAAGAAGTTATTGACACTCCTCTCGTGTTTAACACTCACGATTAGGCTTTTACCTCCCCTCTAATAGTCTCACACACTCGTGCCTTTTACCTCTCGAACTTCTCATAGTTTCGTTAGTCAGATTTGCTAAGGCCTATTAGGGCTTAGGGGTCGGTTTCAAAATGGGTTCAAAGGGTATAAGATGTGGGTGTAGGTAGGATAAAGAAAGAAGAAGGGATCGGTGGTTCAAGTAGGTCAGAGAGAAATTTAGAAAATGTAGATGAAGAGAATGATAGTACTTCAATCGAAACACTAGGAAATTTTTTTTTATTTTTATTTCGAACTTCCTCTTTTTTTTTATTTTGAACTTCCTCTTTTTTTTTAAATTTTGAATTTCCTTTTTTTTTAATTTCAAATTTTTTTTAAACTTACTTCGAGCCTTCGCTTAAACGACTTCGTTGGTTGTTCCCGGCTTCGTAGATCTTAGTTTAACTAGCTCTGATACCAGATGATACGATCCCGGTCTCGAGGAGAAAATGAGATGTATACTTGGAGTTCGATCGTAAACCAGAGAATCGAAGAAAGAAAGAAATTTCGATGTAGTTAGGATAAGTTGTAAGAATTGGGTTGACAAAATGAGTTGGATTCAGTATTAGCTTAGGATGGTTTTGGATTAGGATATGTTTCGAAGTTAGGGAAGAATGAATGGCTCGATTTTTAGTTTAGGAAAGAAAATAAAGCTTGGGCTTCAGTTTAAAGATGAAAGAATGTTCGAGTTTCGATTTAGGACTTTAGGAAACAAGTAAGAACCAATACCGAGAAAGGTATCGACCCGGTTACTTATTCGTTTCTAAAAGGTTTCGGGTTTAGTAGTTTAACGGACCTCGACCCACTATCGATGTACGATAGGAACCTTGGTATCTGGATAGAATGAAGGATGGTTGACGCCACTAGACTCCTAGATAAGCCAACAAATCCTAAGAATGAAATAGGAGAAATTGCTCTCGCAAATTCAGCATAATATCGATATAAAATTTGGCAAAAGTCCTTTACAAATAAAATGTTCAAATATTTATAGGCTAGTTAAGCTGGCCGAATGATCATCCTTCAAGCCTTAGTGTCTAAGCAAACTTCATGCTAGAATTAACTAGAAAAATCTAGAAAAGACTCATCATGCTCCAAGTCCAAGTTCGGCTGAATGGGAGAGCAATGGGCAGCTTCTGGATTGACTAGGTGCAGCCGAATCTTCAAGGAGGAAAAGAGAGCTGCATGACCCTTCAATGTTCGGTCAAGGGGGCTTGAATGCCTTTAATTTCCTCTTTAATTCTAGCTTTGAATAGCCAGCTATTCAGCTGATGAATGCATCTAAACCCAACAGCCACAAGTGTGAAAAGAAGGAACTAAACAGCCCCATAGGTGACGCCACATGCTACTGGTGTGAATGGCATCTTTACATCAGCTTTGGTGAGCTGAATTGTCACTTTGGGGAGCTAAATCAGTAGCTAAGGAGGCTATTAAGCTAACCAAGTTAACTCCTTAAATGAAAGAATGTGCAATGCCATGAATCTCCTTGTGCCGTCCCCCTACATGCACCTACAAAACAAATTAAATTCATTTCACCACTTAATTTAACTAATTAATTCCATCAATTAAAATGACACATTAAAACATTAATTTGAGTGAAACAAATTAAAAACTAAGCTATTAATAAACTTTTAAAATTTGGCTGTAGCTTAGGACACATTACTAGCTAGTTTCGGCTAGACAAATTAAATAGTAGCAACTCAATTAATTTGTCCTAAGTAAGACATGTCATAATAGCTATACTAATTATGTCCTAATTAAAACATCTTAATTACTACTTATTTAATAACAGCAAATTCATTAAACAAATTTATATTGTCTCAAATTTATTTAAAGTAAAATTTTATCCAAGTATTTAGCTCAAGGCCAAATGGCCAATTGAGCTCATTGAGCTTAAGCGAGCTTGACACGAGCTAGGGGTGAGCTCGTGAGATGGATAGCAGCAAGATAAACTCTTATTTAACAAACACGAGCTAGGGCCGAGCTCATCGATGACTAATTGAGCTTGTAGTACGTTGCAAAACTGCTCCATTGAATGACCTTCCATACGTCCAAGTGAGTTAGCCTTGTTATCAATCCACACTTGCTGTACCATAGCTCCAATTGCATCTTTGAATAGCCTAGATCTAGTTCTAGTGATGGGGCCACGAGGTAGCACCAATGGATCATGGCTCGAGCTCGAGTTGACATGGGGTGTGCTCGTATCAATGTTATTTTGATGTTTAATGGTAGAAAATGCATGATTGTTGTTAGATAAACAACATTTGTTAAATGATTTTTAGTAAAATGTCTACTTAGGGATGAAATTGTGAAATGTGTAAATTTTGTGGTTAAATCAAAAAATAAATGAAAAATATGGACTGCTAGGGACCTAATTGCAATTCGATTAACATGGATTTTGGTTGAATTCCATGAGTTTGTGATTTTAAGAAATAAAGACTAAATTGTAAAAATAGGAAATATTAGGGGCAAATATGTAAAATTTCCTTAATGTATAATTTGGACTAAATTGAATAGAGAGATTATTAAATAAGTTAATTTTGATTATATTTAGATCAAGAAAGGTGAAATATGGATTTAGATCAGGGAAAGAATAAAGTTTCGAATTAATCGACTTAATTCGCCATTTTTGCATTGGAGGTAAGTTCATATGTAATACACATTGTTATATTTATGTTTTAAATGCTTTGATATTGCATAAATTGTGATTACAAAACTACAGACATGTTCGACGACGATTCAGCAAGTGTAAATTCTCGGTTGAGCCTTAAGAAAAGATTAGGATACAAATGACATATTATCCGGCATGTGTTGTGGATACTCATCAGCTTATATGAGCAGTACTGTGTAGCTTCGTCATGACCGTCATCTTGTATAAATAGACCCATTAATAGCTCTAGTGTGAGCATTATATGTGATACAAAATTGAGATAGCTTCGGCTATGTATGTGGCACTTAGGGTGCGAGTTTCCCGCGTATCCGATAGTATTCTGAATGGTTCAATGGGTATACCAAAGATAAGGATGAGTATGAGATTGATACGAGATGGTACAAGTATGTACATGAACCGTATAAGCTTTGAATCGAAGAAACTTGTGAAGTTCAATTGTAACCTTGCTATTTAAAATGTGATAGGTTTGTGTATTTATATGAATTGCATATAGATATGTTCAATTGTTGATTGGTATATTTTTTTAAGTTGTGTTTATTATCATACGAGCTTACTAAGCTATATATATAGTTTACTTTGTTTGTTTTTCCGTGTTTTATAGTGAAATCAAAGCTAGCTTGAATTTGAGAATTGTCGGAGACTTCATCACACTATCCAACTATCACTTTGGTACTTTTGAATCTAAGTTTAAGGATATATGGCATGTATAGGATTATGGTCATTTTGATATATAGTTTGGTAATGAATTTAGTCATTTGAAATGGCTTGTAATTGTTAATGTTTTGGTTTTGTATATAGCCATGAGAGTTGGCTTAATTTGGTTGATTTGGTTGTGTATTCATATGTGCACATGGCTTTGGTTATGTGTTTATTGATGGATATGTGATGCTTACTGACAATTGGAAATTAGGGATGCTAAATGGTTGAGATATGAGATTTGGTATGTTTGAATTATAGTTAAAATAATGCATGTTTGAAATGTAACCATATTGATAATTTAAGAATGATGCAGGCACGCCCGGGGCACCCAATTTGTTGCAAGCTGATGAGCTCGAATCATCGAGACCAAGTGCCGTAGAGCTCTTGTGCATTTTCGTTCACTTCCAAATTGAGCCGGATTAGCTCATGCCAGCTCAATTCGAGTACCTCGAGCTCATTTCAGCTCATCGAGCTGATTGCTTAAATTTATTGCTTTTAATAAATTGAATTTTATTTTATTTATTTTTCCTAAAGCATTTTAATGCATCTAAAACATTTTAAATTGGTTGAATTTAATTTGTTTTAGCTCAAATTAATTTTATTACATTTTATTACATGTTTTAAAGTTGTTTTAAATCAAAAATTAAAGTGCAGATTTTTCTATTAAATAGAAATTGTGAATTTAGTATGTGTGCTAAATGTGTATTTAAGTTGTCCTAAGTGTCTATTAAGATGTCATGAACGTGTTTAATTTATGTTCAACTGATTTGGAGTAGATTTAATGTGTGATTCATGCTCTTGTAGGTACAATAGAATCTTACATGAAGCATTGATGAGGTTCATGCACCTTGGTGCAATGTACTTGGCAATTCATCAATGAATCTAGAGGTGCATGGAACAATTGGAAGCATGCATTATGACAGAAAACTTTTGGCCATTCAAGGCCCCCATTCAAATGGAAAGAAGACTAAGTGCATGGGTTAAATTCATGAAGATTTTTAATTTGAAATTAAAACAAGACAAAGACTTATTTAATTTCTTTAATGTGTTAGATGCGATGCAAAGGTCAAGGGATTTCAATGGCTGAATTAAACGCTTGCAAGCCATTTAAAGACATTTTAATTGCTATAAATATTTCAAACAAAAGGTGCAGCTCATTCTCCATGTTGGTAGAACCTAGACAAGCCTTTTCAACTCCTTTGCTGTCCAAATTCGTTTGGCCATTTCCTTCTTCATTAAGATGCCTCCAAAACGTCCCAAATGGCTGAATTTACACATCCAAGAGAGCTATTCATCTTCATCATTATTGATGGTGATTTTCAGCCAAAAAAGGCTAATTAAGAGGTCTTATTGCATGGGACGTACCTAGTCTGCTGCATGCATTTTCAAAGTGTCCCAAAATTCATTTCTCTTCTAGAAACATGGTTAATGATGTTCCAAAGGCTGCACATGGACTTGGACGAATTTCTTCTTCATGAAGCATGGCTTTTGACGTTCCAAGAGGCTGAATTTGGACTTGTCCTTTGATCTCCTTCAAGCAATCATCCACCAAGTTAATTGCTCCATCTAGAAGATGTCCACTTGACTCCCATTCAAGCCGAATCGCCCATAGCCACTTGATGAGTTTATTCCAGATTTTCAGCTCAATTAAGCCTTCTAGAAGAGGCCATTGACGTCCTCAATGCATGGGAAACTACAAGGAAGCCTTCTCCAAAATTCTGGAGTTTTTGTGTTTAATTTTTGCTTAACCATCAAGGCTTCCTAGTGAATATTCAGCTAGCCTATGTTAGCCTATAAATACCTTGTTAGTTTTCATTTGTGGAGATAGACAATATAGACAATTTTATCATTAATCATATTACATGAACTTTGTTCATTTGAGTGAGTTATCTCTTCTCTATCTTTCATACGAGTTTCGATCCTGACTTATCAAGCTTGCTTGTGGCGTCAATCGATTCTTTTCCATTAATCTATACCTTAGGTTCTTATCATTCTTGGTAACGGGTCTTTGGTCCATATCGATTTCCATCATCCACCTTAAACACATTAGAAACCGGGGTGACACATCTTTGTGTTGAATCATTTCTGTTTAAGACCTATCTTCCATTTTCCACCATCTATCTTTACTCTTTATTTTTTTCTTTGTTAAAACCGAACCTATCACCTAAACCGACTCCTTTTCATTTCTCTAAACCTCCATTCCTAACTTATCCATTTCTTAAATATAAATTCAATTCAAAGCTTCGCATTGCTACATATTTTGTCATAATTTTCGAAAGGCTTGTAACCTCCTCGTAGACGATCGGGCAACTCGCATACATTTCGACTCTCCTGAGGCAAAACTGTATCAAAGAATGTGATAATTTGGTATAAATTTAATGGCATATTGTGATATTGTGTGCCTTGTATTGGTTGGCATTGAAATGATATAATTTATTCTTTGTTAAGAGTAGATGAATGCCTATATATGCCATGTTTTGATGCCAAAAGGGTTGTTTTAGGTATGTGCAAAGTTGGGTGGCAACTATATACTATTTTTTTTCCACACGGGTGTGTGTCTCAGCCGTGTGTGACACACAGTTATGTTACACAGCCATGTATCCCCTGGTGTTGAATTAAAAATCAAGTCAGTATGCTCTACATGGCCCAGCATACGGGCATGTGACTTGGCCGTGTGGCATAAGTCAGTATACCCTACAGGTTTGACATAACCTGGCACACGGGCGTGTGTGTTGGCCGTGTGACCCAAGTCAAAGAGTTACATGGGGTCAGAAATGGGCTGGGAAGTGGCCATATGATCCCATTTCAAATGTCTACATGACCTGTGACACAGGCGTGTCTTTGGCCGTGTTAGACACAGTAGGACACACGAGCATGTGTCCCCTATAATTTGCAAAATTTTTCCAAGTGTTCCAAAAGTTTCCTAAGTTATCGATTTAGTCCTGAACCACCCCGAATGCATGTTTTAGGCCTCGTAGGCTTAAACTAGGGATGATATGCATGTTTTTGAATGATGATTAGTTGGAACTTGATAATGTATGCGAGATGTAAGTGTAATTGTATAATATGTTCAGTAATGCTCCATAACCCTATTTCGGCGTTGAATATGGGTGAGGGGTGTTACAAGTAAGAAAGCTGTTGGTACCATGGAACTTGATGCAATCACTTCATTGACTTCCCAGGTATCATCTTTAACTAATATGATCAAAACAATGAAGAAGCCAACTACAAATCAAGAATCGTGTGATTATTGCGATGAAGACCATGTTTGATGAATGCCTACCGAATCCAGCATCTGTGTGCTACATGGTTAATTTCAATTGGAATAATAATCCCTATTCCAACACCTATAATCCAAGGTGGAAGCAACATCCAAAATTTGGTTGGAATAATCACGGTACGGGGAATTTTAACAATGTTGCAAGATAGAATGGCATTAGTGCACCACTTGGTTATAATCAACTTATGAGGAGGCAAAATGTCCAATAAGGTCAGGCATCATCATCTATTGAAAACTTGTTGAGAGAATATATGGCCAAGAATAATGCCGTAATTTAGAGTCAAGCTGCTTCCCTCTGAGCTCTTTAGGATCAAGTGGGGCAGAAAACAAATGCTTTGAATTCAAGGCCACAAGGAGCTATGCCAAGTGATACTGAGAATTTGAGATCACAAGGGAAGGAGCAATGCAAGAACATCATTCTCACAAGTGTAACTCAGTTGAATGACGTTATTCACGATGCCACAGTAGGAGAGGATAACTCGAATAAAAACCATATAAAGATTCCTGAGCCATTTGAAAAGCACATTGTACCTGAAAAGGGTACACAACAGAACGTTACAGCAGAATCAATCGTATTGCCAAAAAAAATGCCATATAAAAATAATATCAGGAACCTGAAGGAAGACCACCTCTACCTTTTCCTCAATGATTCTATAATTTTAAACAAGATGTTCAGTTTAAAAGATTTTTTGAGGTCTTGAAGCAACTCCATATCAACATACCGTTAGTAGAAGCTTCAGAGCAAATGTCCTACTACGTGAAATTTGTCAAAGATGCACAGATTGGGAGAATTTGAGACTATTGCTCTCACTGAAGGTTGCACAACAATGTTCATGAATAAATTACCTCCAAAGTTGAAAGACCCAGGGAGTTTCACTATCCCATGTCTAATTGGAAATCATTATGTTGGTATGGCGTTATGTGATTTAGGAGTAAGTATAAATCTAATGCCTCTTTCTATTTTTAAGAAGTTGGGAATTGGGAAGTCAAGACCCATAACAGTCATGCTGCAGCTAGTTGATCGGCCTTACGCACATTTGGAAGGTAAAATTGAAGACTTGCTGGTAAGAGTAGCTAAGTTTATTTTTCCAGCCAATTTTATGAGTTTAGAATAAGAAGCTAAAAAAGATGTACTTATTATCCTTGGAAGACCTTTTCTTGCTACATGTAGAACTTTAATCGATGTGCAGAAAGGTGAATTGACCATAAGAATGAATGTCCAACAGGTTATGTTCAATGTATTTAATGTGCTAATTAGAATGATGAATGTCTTGCCATTGACTTGATAAAAATAGTAGTGGAGGAAGAGTTCATGATATTTTTACCACAACAATTCTAATAGTGATAAAGATTCATTTAAGTGGAGACCCTTGTGCACTTTGCTAGAGCAAAATAGACCTTTCAATTTTGATGAACAATGCTTGGTAGCTCATGTATATCTCGCATGGAGTTGTTGATGTCAAGGACATGAAAATATGGGACTCATTTAAAGTTAATGGACAACGATTGAAGCACTATTGGGGTGCTCATGTAGAGCGAGACAACAGTCCATTGATCTTCGAGATATTTACTTCAACATCTTGAAAATTCTCTCTCTTTTTATTTTATTTTTTTGATTTAAATTTCTCTTAGTTATTTCATTTCCTTTGTTTAATAAACTACAATAAACTACAGGAGGGGAAGGTGTCGATGACGCAAAGCCTATTGAGATGACTCATGCCACTAAAGAGAATGCACCCAAAGCACCAGAGGAAGAACTAGAGAAAATAGAGTCTGTCAGCATTGAGACTAACTGTGAGGACGAAGAGGAAGCAAATCCCTCAGTTGCATCACCAGTGGACAGCACTACAGTTGTTCCACCTGGTTCTACTAAAGCGATGACTGAACGGGATCGTGAGATTGATCGGATTATTGATGACCTCACCAGATTTGATAATGAAAAGGAGGATGTACCACTTAATTTACTTAAAAGGTCGATGCATTATAAGATGAGTGCACGAAAGACCACTCACTGCAATTAAAGTACCACCATTCAGTTCCAAGCTCGGGAAGTTTTTCCCCTTTATTACATCTCATTATGTACATATATATATTCTTGGATTTATGATTCATATCTATACATGCATTAAGGACAATGCATCCCTTAGGTTTAGGGTTGTATTGTGCATCTAGACTGTATTAGATATTTAGTTGAGCATGTTGTTTTAGTATTTTTTTTTGTTTATTTGTCATTCATTTTGCCATGGGACGCATGACTGCCAGGAATTGTTTAGACTGTAATAATTGTATTTTTTTCTGTGATGTTTGATGAGGAGCTTAATTCTTTGATAAACTTAGAAAGTTGTGACTGTGGATTAAGTGATTTTAGCTTAAGATAGTTTACTTGTAAATTGATCCCTAAAATTAGGATGTCCTAATTCTGATTACCATTGATCCATAGTAAGTTTCTTTTTGATATACTTAGAGACTCTTGAAGCTATATTCGATAACATGACAATACTCAGTAATGAATAAAGTGGCAATGTCTAAGAAAATTCTTAAAAAAAAAATGCCATCAAATACTCCAATGCTTAAAATTGCAGAGTAAGTTAGCACCACTTTGTTTGATCCATCGTGTTGTTGACTAGAAAGGTGAGTTGAGTAAGAGTGTGTGATAAAGAAAATTAGGGGCACTCCACTGTAGTAACGCGCTGAGTAGCTAAGGAGGTAGTTCTTTGCTCCATCCATCTTTTTAGTCAAAAGCCTTAGCTTCAAGAGTGAGTATTCAAATCATGACATGATTGAGTATTCGGCAATTTAATGTATGCGCCATTGTTATTTCGAGTCAAAGTATCATGTGATGAGCTGAATCTGTAACACCTCTAACCCGTATCCATCGTCGGACTAGGGTTAAGAGGCATTACCAGACATATCAGAACATTTTACGCTTATTTCACAACATCAATCATACAACATCATTTCATAATAATTCATACTTGTATAGTACCTTTAGTAGGTCTACGAGACCTTAAACATGCTTTACAGAGGGTTCGGGACTAAACTAATCTCATACAAAAACTTTGCAGACCTTAGAAAGTTTTCCTTTCAAAACAAGGCACATGCCCATGTGGCTAGGCCGTGTGCCTCACACGACCGTGCCTTGAACCATGTCTCAGCCCGTGTACAAAACTGACTTGAAACACACGGCCTGTCACATGCCCATGTGTCTGGCCCGTGTGCAGCACTAGCTTGAATCACACGGCTTTCCACATGCCCGTGTGTCTAGCCCATCTGCAAGTTGACTTACTTCAAATTGGGACATTAAGGACACGATCGAGACACATGCTCGTGTGCTCAACTGTGTGGGAAATTATAGGTCATTTACAAAGCCAAATTGCTACCCATTTTGGGTCATACCTACAAGCATCAAATAAGCAACAATTCATGTCCCAAAAGCAGCCAAAACATACCAACTTTTGCATCACACAGCATGCACTAAATTCACCCATAATCACATTCATTATCAAGCCATCTCACATGGCTATATATATACATGTCCCAAAACATATCTTACCATTTCTAGCCTATACATGCCATACTTCAATATCTACAATTTCAAAAGGTACCAAAATATAGTTCAATAGTGTCGTAATAATCCTTGACGATCCCCGAGCTTCCAATAGCTTCGATAATCTATAAAACAATGCAAACACACACAAAATAAGCTTTCAAAAGCTTAGTAAGCCATATACAAATAAACCTATCATATAGAATAATTGTAAACCATTTCATACATATGGTTCATGACATAACACAATCACAAGTCATATTTTTCTTATATCTCAATTTATCATGTTCACTTTCTCATAACCACATATCATGTAATGTAACTCACATATCAAATGATCATATACATACATACCTTTCATTTCCAAATTTCATATACATATATATGTACCAGAATTCGAATGCACATTCGTATACTCATTCATTTCTCAAAATGCTTGTTGAATCGTTTGAAATCAAACAAGATACTCGGATAGCTCTGAAATCTTGTACAATGCCAACGTCCCAGACGTGGTCTTACATGTAATCAATATCGATGCCACTATCCCAGACATGGTCTTACACGTAAATCATAAATTGAAGCCAACGTCCCAGACGTGGTCTTACACGAGAACTCATATTGGAATCCTATGTCATGACATATGTATCCTAACTATTCCTATGGTTCGTAAAAGGCTTTTTGAACATCATCACATTATAGAAATTTTCTCGGATTTCACATATTCAGCTCCAATAACCATTCATCATATTTTGAAACGAACGGCTATTCAACTACTTTCGATTTCCCCCGATCTAATTCTATTTTCTTTGGTTCTTGATCTATACACATTCAAATTTAACTCTTTTATTCACCAAATCATTTAATTCAATCCATATACACATACTTAGGCCATTTTACAAATTAGCCCTCACATTTTCACATTTTAACATTGTAGTCCTCATTTCACAAAATCACAAAATACACATAATTTCCTTATACAAAGACTTAGCCGAATATTCCCTTAGCTCCTATAAGCCTACATATTTCATTTATTTCACATTTTAACCCCTCAATTTCTCATTTTACAATTTAGCCCATAATAATCAAATTCATCAAAAATCCCAATAAAAAATACATTTATCTATCATCCAACACTCATTTTCTATCATCAAACCTCACAAAGCTCACATTATCAACAATGGAATAACTCAAAATCATAATCAATTTCATGAATTTAAGCATGGGCTAGCTAGAACACTTAACAACGATCACAAAAACATAAAAATCATCAAAAACTAAACAAAAACGAACTTAAAATTGAGCCTTGAAGTAGCCAAATGTTTCAAAGCTTCCAATCGCTAGCTATTTTCTTATTTTTGGTTGAAGAATTGAGAAAGATGAATAATAAAATGGTTTTGTTTTATTTAATATAACCTTCTTAATCAATTTCCATTTTTAACCTTATTATTATCATTAACAATCCACTAACTAATGTCCAACCATGTCATTTCATGAATTCAATGGTCCATTTACAACATAAGGACCTCACATTTAAAGAGACACATCAATTTGGCACTTAATCAAATAGAAGGCCACTTTTACATTTTCTACAATTTAGTCTTTTTTCGCAAATTAGCACACAAACGTTAAAATTTAATCACGAAAAATTCAGACATATCAATTCACAAATTATAAGCACGAAAAAAATATTAAAATATTTTTTTGACTCAAATTTGCGGTCCCAAAACCACTGTTCTGACTAGTGTATAAGTCGGGCTGTTACAACTTCCCCCTTAGGGATTTTTGTCCATAAAAATCTTATCATTGAACAGATTCAGATATTGCTCTCTCATAGCATCTTCGGGTTCCCACGTAGCTTCTTCGACCTCTTGTCGATGCCATAATACTTTTACTAACAGAATTTTATTATTTCTCAATTCTTTAACCTCGCAAGCTAAGATACTGATCGGTTCTTCTTCATAAGTCATATCAAACTAAATCTCTATCTCAGACGGAGAAATTGCATGCGAGGGATCTAATCTGTATCGTCGAAACATCGATACATGAAACACTTTAGGAATATTTTCTAACTCAGATGGTAGCAACAATCTATAAGCAATTGGCCCAATACACTCGATAATCTCATACGGCCCAATGAATCTCGGACTCAATTTGCCTTTTCTACCAAATCAGAGTATTTTCTTCCACGGAGACACTTTTAAAAATACTTTATCATCGATCTCAAATTCAATATCTTTTGATTTCAAATCAACATATGATTTTCGTCGATCAGACGCTGCTTTCAGACTATTTCATATCACTTTTACTTTCTGTTTAGTTTCTTTAATCAAACCAACCCGTGAATTTTATTTTCACCAAGTTCAGACCGGTATAACGGTGTTTGGCATTTTCTACCATACAAGCTTCATACGGTGCCATTTTAAGGCTCGATTGAAAACTATTATTATATACGAATTTAATTAATGGCAAATATTGTTCCCACGTACCTTCAAACTCAAAATGTAACATCTCAACATATCCTCGAGCATCTGAATAATTTGCTCGGATTGACCATCCGTCTGCGGATGAAAAGTAGTACTGAAGTGCAATTTTGTACCTAAAGCCTCTTGCAGTTTCTTCCAAAATCGCAAAGTAAACCTCGGATCTCTGTCAGAAAAAATAGATAGTGGCACCCCGTGCAATCTCACAATATCATAAATGTATAAATCAGCTAACTTATCAAGTGTATAATCCATTCTCACCAAAATAAAATGAGTTGATTTTGTCAATCTATCAACTATAACCCAGATTGCATCTTTCTTCCTCAGAGTTAAAGGCAAACCAGAAACAAAATCCATCATCACTTTATCTCATTTCCACTCAGGAAACATAATCGGTTGTAACAAATCGGATGGCACTTGATGTTCAGCTTTAACTTGCTGACAGATCAAACATTGCGAAACAAAATAAAAAATATCTCTTTTCATTCCAGGCCACCAGTAAAATTGTTTCAAATTATTATACATTTTAGTACTTCCCAGATGAATAGATAAGTGACTGCTATGTGCTTCTTTCAAAATCAACTGAATTAACTCTGGATTTCTCAAAACAAAAATTTGATCTCGGAATCTCAGACAATCATCATCATCAACTTGAAATTATGAATCAGAGTTCAAATTACACTGAGCTCGTTTCGCTAGGATTTCATTGTCATCTTTTTGGGCATCACAAATCTGTTGTAAGAACAATGGTCTCGATTTCAATTTGGCTAAAATCGAACCATCATCAGACAGAACTAAATGAGCATTCATCACAAGTAAGGCAAACAACGATTTTTGACTCAAAGTATCAGCAACACATTTGCTTTTCCGAAATGATAATTAATCACAAGCTCGTAGTCTTTTAATAGTTCTAACCATCTTCTCTGTCGCAGATTCAAATCTTTCTGAGTCATCAATATTTTAGGCTTTTATGATCTGAAAACACATGATATTTCTCACTGAAAAGATAGTGACGCCAAATTTTTAAAGTGAACACAATCCCAGCGAGCTCAAGATCGTGCATCAAATAATTCTTTTCATGCGGTTTCAATTGTCTCGAGGCATAAGCTATAACTTTACCTTCCTACATCAAAACACATCCCAACCGTTCAACAAAGCATCACTATATATCACAAATTCTTTACCAGTTTCTAGCGGTACTAGCATTGGAGCTTCAGTCAATAAGGCTTTCAACTGATCAAACATTTTCTGACACTTTTCAGACCATCCGAATATCACATCTTTCTGAAGCAATCTCATCAACGGAGTTGCAATCATCGAAAACCCTTTTACAAACCGTCGGTAATAACCAGCAAGTCCCAAAAAATTGCAGACTTTAGACACATTTTTTAGAGGCTTCCACTGTAAAATAGCTAAAATCTTGCTCTGATCAACTCATATACCGGATGCTAATACAATATGCCCCAAAAAGCCAACTTCGCGCAACCAGAACTCACATTTACTAAACTTTGCATACAATTGCTTATCACAAAGAGTTTGTAGCCCAATTCTTTAATGTTTGGCATGCTTAATTTCATCACATGAATAAATCAAAATGTCGTCAATGAATACAACAACAAATTGATCTAAATACGATCTAAAAATTCTGTTCATCAAGTCCATAAAGACAGCAGGAGCATTTGTTAGTCCAAAAGGCATAACTAAAAGTTCATAATGCCCGTACCTCATTCTGAAAGTAGTTTTTGAAATGTCTATTGAATCTTTTACTTGCAACTGATAGTATCCCGATCTCAGATCTATCTTTGAAAACACATAGCTTCGTTCAGTTGATCTAACAAATCATCGATTCTGGGCAGAGGATATTTGTTCTTAATAGTCACTTTGTTTAACTAATGGTAATCAATGCACATTCTCATCGTGCCATCTTTCTTTTTCACAAATAGAATGGGAGCGCCCCAAGGAGAAAAGCTCAGTCGTGCGAAACCTCTGTCTGTCAATTCTTGCAACTGAGACTTCAATTCTTTTAATTCTGTCGGAGCCATTCTATACGAGGCTATTGAGATAGGGGTCATCCCCGGCAGTAAGTCAATGCCAAACTCAGCTTCTCATATCAGAGGTAATCCCGATAATTCTTCAGGAAACACATCAGGGAACTCACAACCATAGGTACAGATTCAAGTTACTTTTCTATGACTTTCGAATCAATCACATACGCAAGATAAGCTTCATATCCTTTTTTCACGTAATTTAGAGCTTTGATTGAAGATATTAGAGTCGGTAGCCCATTTAAATCATTGGACTCAATCTGTATTATTTCATCATTCTGACATCTCAAATCAATAGTTTTCTGTTGCTATTCACAACAGCATCATGCAATGTTAGCCAATCCATACCCAGAATTATGTCAAACTCATCAAAGGGTAATAACATTAGATCAGTCAGGAAGCAGATATCTCGAAACATCAACAGACAATTCTTACACACTTTGTCAACAAGAACACACTTACCTAAGGGGTTTGATACTCTAATTACAAAATCAGTAGACTCTATATGAAAAGTCTTACTGGATACTAAGTTCATGCATATATATGAATGAGTTGATCCTAGGTCTACCAGTGCAATCACAGAAGTATCATAAAGAGTAAATGTACCCATAATAACATCTAGAGACAAAGCTTCCTCACGAGCTCGAATGGCGTAAGCTCTGGTAGGTGCTCTCGTCTAAAATCTCGCAACTGTATCTTTCGTAGCTCTCTTGCTACCACTCATATTTCCTGTGTTTCTGGGAGGCCTACCCCTACCTGAAGCATTATTCGACTTCGGATTCTATGTAATCTCTTGCTCAACAGACTCAGGATAGTCTCAGATAAAGTGATCTAAAGATCCATATTTAAAACAAGCTCAATCATTTAATCGACAATTGCCCAAATGTCTTTTACCACAATGTCTACACTCAGGTTGCTCAAATCTAACATTGTCAACACTTGCAATTGAAGTAGTTGGAGCTGGAAAGCTCGAATGTGATCTTTCATGATCTCTACTCAAATGTCCCATGTTAGTCTTTGAATGGCTATAATCATCTCAAAATTTCTTTGATGCCGACTGACATGGCTTACTCTTTGTTCATTTTTGCACCTGTCTAGCTTTTGAATCAGCTTTTCTTTTCTCTTTCCTGAGTTCTTCAGCTTTACACGATCGGTCAACAAGCACAACGAATTCTTTTAATTCTAGAATTCTGACTAACAAACGGATATCTTCATTCAAGCGGTCTTCGAACCTTTTACACATTATTGCCTCAATCGAGACACATTCTTGTGCATACTGGCTCAGTCTGACAAATTCTCACTTGTATTCTGTAATAGACATACGGCCCTGTTTCAATTCAAGAAACTCTTTGCGTTTTGATCTATAAATCTCTCACTGATGTATTTCTTTCAGAATTCAGTCTGGAAGAAATCTCAGGTAATTTGTTCTCTCAGAACAACAAAAGTCAGAGATTCCATCATTGGTAAGCTGTATCTCTCAACAAAGAAATGACACATTTAACACATTCACAAGGGCACATGACAACTCATCAAATACCCAAATCATATTCTCAAGGTAGAACTTGACTCTCTCGGCATCATCATCTATAGTAAAATAAAATTCTTTAGCCCCATACTTTCTAAACTTATCAACAGGAGGTTTATTTAGACAAATTGAATCTATAACTTGGGGAGTTATGGGAACTTGCAGGGGCGGAGGTTGAGGAATAACCAAATTTGCTCTAACATAGTAAGTGAACCACTCATTCATCATTTGGAAAAAGGCTTGTTTAGCCTCTCCTTCCTGACGCTAGTAACCCGTCTAAAATCAGATGACTCCCTTGAGCAGGAGTAGGCATGTTACTTTCAACATCGTCAGCTACGACTCGTTCAGGATCCATTTACTATGCAAAAACATGTTTTTAACTGTCAGGAATCATCACACTATCACATATATATATGGCATGTATAGCTAGACTCTTACATGCTACATTAGTCTAAGAATCGACTAAACCATAGTTCTTATACCAACAAATTGTAACACCCCTAACCCGTATCCATTGCCAGACTAGGGTTAAGAGGCATTACCAGACATATCAGAACATTTTTCGCTTATTTCACAACATCAATCATACAACATCATTTCATAATAATTCATACTTGTATAGTCCCTTTAGTAGGTCTACAAGACCTTAAACATGCTTTAGAGAGGGTTCGGGACTAAATCAATCTCATACAAAAACTTTGCAGAACTTAGAAATTTTTTCTTTCAAAATAGGGCACATGCCCATGTGGCTAGGCCGTGTGCCTCACACGACCGTGCCTTGGACCATGTCTCAGCCCGTGTACAAAACTGACTTGAAACACACGACCTATCACACGCCTGTGTGTCTGGCCCGTGTGCAAGTTGACTTGCTTCCAATTGGGACATTGAAGGACACGGTCGAGACACACGCCCGTATGCTCAACCGTGTGGGAAATTATAAGTCATTTACAAAGCCAAATTGCTACCCATTTTGGGTCATACCTACAAGCATCAAACAAGTAACAATTCATGTCCCAAAAGTAGCCAAAACATACCAACTTTTGCATCACATAGCATGCACTAAATTCACCCATAATTACATTCAATATCAAGCCATCTCACATGGCTATATATATATATGTCCCAAAACATATCTTAACATTTCTAGCCTATACATGCCATACTTCAATATGTATATTTTAAAAAGATACCAAAATATGTTTGATAGTGTGGTGATGATCCTCGACTATCCCTGAGCTTCCAGTAGCTTCGATAATCCATAAACTAATGCAAGCACACACAAAATAAGCTTTCAAAAGCTTAGTAAGCCATATGCAAATAAACTTATCATATAGAACAATTGTAAACCATTTCATACATATGGTTCATGACATAAAACAATCACAAGTCATATTTTTCTTATATCTCAATTTATCATGTTCACTTGCTCATAACCATATATCATGTAATGTAACTCACATATCAAATGATCATAGACATACATACCTTTCTTTGCCAAATTTCATATGCATACATACGTACTGAAATTTGAATGCACATTTGTATACTCATTTATTTCACAGAATGCCCGTCGAACCATTCGAAATCAAACAGGACACTCAGATAGCTCAGAAAGCTCGTACAATGCCAATGTCCCAAACGTGGTCTTACACAAAATTAAATACGATGCTAATGTCCCAGACATGGTCTTACATGTAAATCATAATTGATACCAACATCCCGGCGTGGTCTTACACGAGAACTCATATCGGAATCCTATGTCATGACATATGTATCCTAACTATTCCTATGGTTCGTACGGGGCTTTTCAGACGTCATCACATTATAAAAATTTTCTCAAATTTCACATATTCAGCTCCAATAACCATTCATCACATTTCATTAAAATTTAAGCAATAATAATTCAATGCAAACACATTTATTTGTATATAGACTTACCTCGTATGGAAAGAACGGAAATGGACTGCTATTCAACTACTTTCGATTTCCCGATCTAATTTTGTTTTCTTTGGTTCTTGATCTATACACATTTAAATTTAACTCTTTTATTCACCAAATCATTTAATTCAATCCATATACACATATTTAGTGTAACACCCCAAACTCGACCTAGAAGTTAGACCTGAATCTGGAATGTCACATTGAAGGCACAATTCAAAACAATCTTGCTAATTAAAAGTTTAAGGCCCAAAAGCCCAAAAATCTATGAGTCTTATTAAGTAAAGATAAAAACTCATTTCAGTGTTTTATGTATTTTAGAAACCAAGTTTAAACATATGAGCTTACTTCGGTTTAATAATTAAATAAGCAATTAACCTCAAAACCCAAAATAAATCTAAAGTCAAAACGGAGTACAAGGCCTTATTACATCCACCAAAAATTAAGTAAATAAAAACATTTATTTTGAAACAAATAAATGAGAATTCAAACATCTTATAGTGTGGCCATCTCTGAGTCCTCTCCCACGTTGAGCCGTCTATTCGGGATTACCTAAAACATTAAATTAAAGGGTGTAAGTTTCGAAACTCAGTGTGTACAACCCTTGGAAATTAAATAACACAGAAATTTTTACATTGGGCCTAAGCCCTATTAGAATAGGTGGTCTTTAGCCTTAGCCCATATTGACCTCATATCATAACATAATGCATCATATACACACAACGTAATGCAAAACCCACCCCAAAAATCCTTCTGCTACACACACCATTTCCCTTCCAACCTTTTGACTCCTGTGGGGAATTCTATCTCGACCCATCCCTCCTCTACACACCAAGGGTAGCTCATTTGCGGTACTACCAAATGTTGCAGCAAAGCTGCTAATCATATATTAGGCTTAGAGCCTCCGGTGGATCCATACCATACGGCCATGCGATCCTCAAATCTTCCTCCGTACCATAATTCCTACCCATATGCATCCTAAGCAGAATATCATATGAATGCATCAAACACACGAGCAACATTCATAAACTCATATTCATCACATAGGGGTATTTTCGTCTTTTTACTACCTAGGGGTATTTTTATAATTCTACCCTATAGGGGTATTTTGGTAACTTGGCAAAATAGAGGCATTTTGGTACTTTTGCAAAATAGGGGTATTTTGGTACTTTTGTAAAACAGGGGTATTTCGATAATTTATAAATCTAGGGGTATTTTAGTAATTTTACAAATATAAGGGTATTTGGTCCCTTTCGGGTTTTAGTTATGAAATTTGGCCCATCAACAAGTCCTCGCGGCTAAAGTGAACAAACACTACGCACCAGGTATGATTCTAAAGAAGAGGAGGTGGGCCACTAGGACAGCTTAAGTACCAAGCTCTCCCTAGATCTAATCTTAAACATGCGTATGTCTGTTGCGACACTCTAACTCAGCGACTTGTTCACAGACATGTTTAATTAAATCAAGTCTTATGAAATTTAAGAGTTGTTCAAACTAGGCCTAAGTCCATGAACCCTAGCATATTTGTCTACGTCCCCATAAAGCCCATCAAACCTAAATTCCAACCTTATGGCCCATTAGGCCCAAATCTTATCAAATGGCCTTTTAGGCCCAAAACAAATCCAGATCGTGTATCATGCATGACTAACTCAATTTGTATAACAAACCACACCATTCCATCAAACTTAGCCTAGGGCCCACTGGGCCTATTTAGCCACTTTCGACTTTTCAACTTTTAGACATTGTCGATTTCGTGCATGTAGTGTTTTTACACACCTGGTAACCTCTCATATTGCAAACCCCTTAATCACAAACCTACAATCGACATTACTAGCGATTAACCAAAGTTTTAACACATACTGATCAAAAACTAAAACCTCACCGTATCTTTACCGTGTGCCTCACGTTCTAGTAGCCCTTCCTTTGCTACTATTTGTGATTGTCCTCTAGATCTGCACCCAAACACCTATATCATCAAAACCAAGTGACCCATATTGTTCATAAGACACCTCTATGAGCCACAGTAGATTCAACCATTTACTAAATCGTGACTGAGTCGAGAATACTTACTGCCTTGATAATAATCCTTACCTACCATGCTTGCAGTTGTTGAGCCACAACCATGTTAATACATGTTAACGACAAAGAGGGGTTGATAGCCCTTGACTTTTAATAAAACACACTAAAAATTCAACTAAGCTCTTACCAAAATCTTCCTTTGATCCTGTAGCTTAAGTCCGGCTTTTGCGACTAGTAAGGTGACAAAAGCAATTCAACAACACTAGGGAGATTCAGAAAAGAGGTGATTCAGCTAGAACCAAGTGGTGAACCAAAAAGGAAATTTGGGAAGGGAGAGTATGAAGGATTTGGCTTTGGCATACTTAGAGAAAAAAATGTCTGAGCCTTTCACAAGTGAAGAAATTCGACCAGAAGGAGAGCAAAAATTTGACATTAACCTAGGAACTTAATTAGGCACCCATATATATAGCCCCTAGCCGAAACTTTCCCTCCCTCAGAGTCCAAATCAGCACCACTATATCCACCTACCAATCCCTATCTTTTCTCCCTTATCTTCCCGTTAAATTTCTCTCCTGAACACACCCTTTTAGAGTTGCCTCCAGCGCTAACTCCTTTTGTTCAGGCACAAAAATAAAACTCCTTAATTTTCCCCTCCTAGGCCTCGAACCTTGGACCTCCTTAACTACTCAACACGCCACCTCATAGCCCCTATATGATGCCACTTTTCACTGGACCACAAGCCCATTTATGCCCTCTTTTCTCTTAATCTGCTTATGAGGCCTCATGCCGAGACTAGGGTCCACTAAGTAAGAAAAAATAGAATTTTCCTATGGTCACCCTGAACTCTAAGACTTCAAATAATCTTGATACTACTTTAATAATATTATTCTAAGTGCTACACACACATATGTACAAAAATTAAGGTTTTGAGATTTTTAGGGCGTTACAATTCTACCCCTCTAAAAAAATTTTGGCCTCAAAATTTACCTGATGGAAACAAATGAGGGTAGAGTCGACGCATTTCTTCCTCAGGTTCCCATGTAGCCTCCTCAACATTATGGTTAAGCCAAAGCACCTTGACTAAAGGAACAGACTTCCTTCTTAGTACCATGACATCTTGATCAATTATCTGAATCGACTCTTCATCAAAAGTTAGATCTAGTCTAACCTCAATTTCCTCGACTGACACAATGTGAGAAGGCTCTGAGCGATAATGCCTTAGCATGGACACAAGAAACACATCGTGTATTTGGCTCAATTTTGAAGGTAATTCTAGCTGATAGGCTACTGGCCCAACTCGCTTCAACACTCGATAAGGCCCAATAAACCTTGGGCTTAATTTGCCTTTCTGACCAAACATCAACACCTTCTTCTAAGGGGAATCCTTGAGAAAAACCATGTCCCCCACAACATATTCGACCTCTCTTCACTTGAGGTTAGAATACGACTTATGCCTATCTGTCGCCTCCTCCAACCGATCCTGAATCAACTTTACCTTATCTTCTGCACCTGCTACCAACTCTGAACCCAAAATTTGTCGCTCTCTCAACTCAATCCAACACGTCAGAGTACGACGTCTTCGTCCATACAGTGCTTCATAAGGTGCCACTCCAATACTTTTCTGATAACTATTATTATATGCAAATTCAGCTAACGGCAAGTAATCCTCCCAACTTCCTCGAAACTCAATCACACACCCTCTAAGCATATCTTTCAAGACTTGAATTACCCTTTTCGACTGACATCAGTTTGAGCGTGAAATGCCGTACTGAAATCCAACCTCGTACCTAACACATCATGCAGCTTCTTCCAAAAGCTAGACGTAAATTGAAGATCTCTATTAGATATGATCGAGACCGAAACTCCATGCAACCTTACAATTTTTGCCACATACAACCTTGCCAATTTTTGTAGTGAGTAGTCAGTGCGTACCTATATGAAATGGGCAGACTTAGTTAACTGATCCACAATGACCCACACAGAGTCCTTCTTAGCAGGCGTCAAGGGTAGCCCACTAATGAAATCCATAGTAACCCACTCCCACTTCCATTGTGGGGTCTTAATCGGTTGAAGCAATCCCGATGGCAACTGATGTTCTTCCTTCACTTGCTGACATACCAAACATTTGCCCACAAACTCTGTAACCTCGCATTTCAATCCCAGCCACTAATAAAGCTCTCATAAATCTCGGTACATCTTGTTACCTCTAGGGTGCATATCATAGGAACTACATGTGCTTCCCGTAGTATAGACTTCCTTAGCTCTTCGTCCCTTGGCATACAAATTCTACCATGAAAACACAATAACCCTTCACCATTCATTCTAAAATTTTCCATTTCCCCATTCTCAACTTGCTTGAATTGAGAACTCAGAGTTTTAACCAATGACTGTTTAACTTTAATCTTCTCAACCCACAGTGGTCTCACTTGCAATTTGGGTAACAAACTCCCCTCATCATAGAGACTCAACCGAGCGAACATTGCCCTCAAATTCAACATAGGCCTACGGCTTAGCACATTAGCCACTACATTTACTTTGCCCGGGTGATATTTGATCGTGCAATCGTAGTCCTTTAACAGCTCAATCCACCTACGCTGTCTCAAGTTCAACTCCTTCTGAGTCAAGAGGTACTTCAGACTCTTGTGATCCGTATAGATGGCGCACTTCTCTTCATATAAGTAATACCTCCAAATCTTGAGTGCAAAGACTACTGCTACCAATTCCAAATTGTGGGTTGGGTAATTTCTTTCATGAGTCTTAACCTGGTGCGATGCATAAGCAACCACCTTCCCTTCCTACATCAAAACACAGCCTAAGCCCACATGCAATGCATCGCTATAAATCGTAAACTCCTTCCCATGCTCCTGCTGAATTAGAATAGGAGCCTCCGTTAAAACCTTCTTAAGCTTCTCAAAACTTTCCTGCTTCTTATCCGTCCATACAAAAGTCACCCCCTTCTATAGCAGCTTGGTCAAAGGTGCCGCGATTAAGGAAAACCCTTCGAAAACTCGCCTTTAATACCCTGCCAGGCCTAAAAAACTTTGAATCTCTGACACTGTCTTAGGTCATTTCCAATCCAACACTATTTCTACCTTCCGAGGGTCAACCCTAATTCCCTCAACGGAGACCACATGTCCTAAGAAACTGACTTCTCTTAGCCAAAATTTGCACTTGCTAAACTTAGTGTACAGTTGCTTCTCCCTTAGAACTTGCAATACAATCCGTAAGTGTGCATTGTAATCCATCTTCATTCTCGACTATACCAGGATATCATCTATGAAGACTACTACAAATTGATATAGATACAGTTGAAAAATTTGGTTCATGAGATCCATAAAAGTGGCCGTGCATTTGTTAACCCAAACAGCGTCACCAAAAACTCGTAATGTCCATAACGAGTTCTGAAGGCTTTCTTATACACATCAGCTTCTTTAACCCTCAGTTGATGGTACCCCGAGCTCAAATCAATATTCGAGATAGGCTAGTCTGAGTTGGAGTTCTAGTTGCTGTGGGTCAATCGCAACCCTGTGTGGAGTGTGGGAAATTACATGCAGGAGAGTGTTGAAGAAAAATTATCGAATATTTTAGATGTGGGTCTAAGGATCACCGATTCAGAGACTATCCTCAAGATCCTATTCAGACGCAAGTAGTAGGTCAGAGATTTGTGCAGCTAGGGAGAGGTGGTCAGCAGCTACCGAGAGGTCGTGGTCTATTCCGAGGGGGAAATGGGATAGGACGTGGTCGGGGAGCACCGGGCAGAGGTGCAGATAAGTGGGTAACACAGAGGTGAGGCAGCCAGTTCTAGTTTATGCTGCTCAACATCGAGAGGATGGCGACGCATAGGACGTCATAACCGATACGATTCTTATATATGATGTGCCATTTACAGCTCTAACTGATATTGGGTCTACATACTCATATGTTGCTTATACTGTGTCTAGAACTCTGGATATACAATTCGAGTTTGCTGATAGAGAAATGTCAATAATTAGTCCCTTAGGACAATCTGTGGTAGTGAATAAGCTGTTAAAATGTGCCTCTAGAAGTTCAATGGGTGGTATTTCTGGCAGATTTGATGGAACGACTGTTCGGTGAGTTTGATCTTATACTGGGCATGGATTGGTTAGTAAAACACCGTGCAAACTTGGATTGCACTACTAAGCGTATGGTATTAAAGACCTCAAAGGATGAGGAAGTGATTGTGATAGGAGAGAGAAGGGATTATTTGTATAATGTAATCTCAGTGTTAAGGGCTAAAAAGTTGGTGCAAAAAGGGTACAAGGCATTTCTAGCTTTTGTTAGCATATCTGATGCTAAGGAATTGTCTATTGAAGATGTCAAAATCGTGAAGGAATTCTTGGATGTATTTCCTGAAGAGCTTTCGAGGTTACCTCCAAATCGCAAGGTCAAATTTAGCATTGAGCTATTACCGAGAATGGCTCTGGTGTCTATCACCCCTTATAGGATGGCACCAAAGGAGCTGGTAGAACTAAAAGCTCAGATTCAAGAGCTATTGGATCGAGGATTTATCAGACCAAGTGTATCTTTATGGGGAGCGCCGGTATTATTTGTGAAGAAGAAGGATGGGTCAATGCATATGTGTATTGACTATCGTCAGTTGAACAAGTTAACGATTAATAACAAATACCCGTCACAAGGATAGATGACTTGTTTGATCACCGCGAGGAGCTTCAGTTTTTTCAAAAATAGATTTAAGATTGGGATATTATCAGCTAAAGGTCAAGGAGGAGGATATATACAAGACTGCATTCTAAACTCGTTATGGGCATTACGAGTTTCTGGTTATGCTGTTCAGATTAATGAATGCACTAGCTGCTTTCATGGATATAATGAACTGGGTTTTCCAACCCTACCTAGACCGGTTCATGGTGGTATTCATAGATGACATCTTGGTGTATTCGAGAATTGAGGAGAAGCATGATTCATATATCCAGGTTATTCTGTAGATATTAAGGGAAAAGCAACTTTATGCCAAATTTAGTAAGTACGAGTTTTGGGTGAAAGAAGTGACATTTTTAGGTCATGTTGTGTCTATAGAGGGGATTAGGGTTGATCCTCAGAAAGTTGAAGCTGTATTGGATTGGCAGTCATCGAAGTCGATATCAGAGATTCAAAGTTTTTTGGGTTTGGCTAGGTATTACAGTCAGTTCGTTGAGGGGTTTTCTTTGATTACTGCACCCTAACTAAGTTGCTGCAAAAGGGAGTACCAATTGTTTGGATAGATAAACAGCAAGAGAGTTTTGAGAAGTTGAAAAGATTCTGATTGAAGCACTGGTATTGATACAGCCTGAGGCTAAGAAAGAATTTGTTGTCTATTGTGATGCTTCGCACATAGTTTTGGGTTGTGTGCTGATGTAAGAAGGGAAGGTGGTGGTGTATTCATCTCGTCAAATTAGACAACATGAGGTGAACTACCCCACTCATGATTTGGAACTAGCTGCAGTAGTGTTTTCCCTAAAGATATGGAGACATTACTTGTATGGGGAAAAGTCGATCATCTACACCAACCATAAGAGTCTGAAGTATCTCCTTACCCAAAAGGAGCTGAATCTAAGGCAAAAGAGATGGATAGAGTTGTCGAAGGACTATGATTGCTTGATTGAGTATCATCCAGGGAAGGCTAACGTGGTGGCAGATGCACTAAGTTGTAAAGTGGTATCTGATTTGAGAGCAATGTTTGCTCGTCTCAATCTTTTCGAGGATGGTAGTTTGTTGGTAGAACTTTAGGTGAAACTGACTTGGGTTGATCAAATTAAAGAGAACTAGTTATTGGATGAGTCATTGGGTTCTCATTTTTAGTAGGTGAAAAGTGGAGAGATGGTGGATTTTGGGCTAAATAGTAAAGGGATGTTATGTTTTCATGGAAGAGTTTGTGTACTGAAGGACTCTGAGTTAAGACAGATGATTCTACAAGAGGCACACAGTAGCCCATATGCTATACATCTCGGTGGAAACAAGTTGTAACGGGACCTATGTGAACTGTACTGGTGGCCAAGACTAAAGCGGGAAGTTACTAACTTCATAAGCAAGTGTGTGACATGTCAGCAAGTAAAGGCTGAGCATCAACTACCTTCGAGACTGCTGCAACCTGTAAAGATTCCACTCTGGAAATGGGAGAGGATAACAATGAATTTTGTTAGTGGGCTACCCATGACGCCTACTAAGAAAGATTCAGTGTGGGTAATTATTGACCGGTTGACTAAGTCCGCACGCTTCATACCAGTTCGCACTGACTACTCGCTACAGAAGTTGGCCAAGTTATACGTGGCAAAAATTGTGAGGCTACATGGGGTACCAGTGTCTATCATATCAGACAGGGACCCTAGATTCACATCTCAATTCTGGAAGGTGTTACATGAAGCTTTGGGTACAAGACTAGATTTTAGCACAGTATTTCATCCACAAACTGATGGTCAGTCGGAGAGAGTAATTCAGATTTTGGAAGACCTATTGAGAAGCTGCGTGATTGATTTCAAGGGCAGTTGGGAAGATTATTTACCCTTGGCAGAATTTACGTATAACAATAGCTACTAATCCAGCATTCAGATGGCACCATACGAGGCATTATATGGTCGTAGGTTTCGTTCCCCTACTTGTTGGACAGAATTGGGTGAGCAATAGTTGTTGGTTCCAGAGTTGATTTCAAAAACTAAGGAGAAGGTAAAGTTGATTCGAGGACGGTTAAAAGAAGCTTCTGATAGACAGAAGTCATATGCAGATCTTAAGCGTAAAGAAATCAAGTACTCAGTAGGAGATTATGTTTTCTTGAAGGTCTTATCATGGAAAAAGATTCTGAGATTTGGACAGAAGGGCAAGTTAAGCCCTAGATTCATCGGACCTTATTGTGTGATAAAACATGTTGGACCGGTCGCATATCAGCTTGAGCTACCCCCTAAATTGAATCGGATATATGATGTATTCTATGTTTCTACGCTAAGGCGCTACCGTTCAGATCTTTCTTATGTAGTGCCAGTGGAGGAGATCGAGGTAAGACTTGATCTGACATTTGAGGAAGAACCAATGTAGATTTTGGACCGTAGTGTTAAAGTGTTGAGGAGAAAATCTGTTTTGTTGGTCAAAGTGTTATGGCATAATCACGATTCTGAGGAAGCCACGTGGGAGCCTGAGGAGGCAATACGACAGTAATACCCTCATCTCTTTTGATCAGGTAAATTTTGAGGCCAAAATTTCTTTAAGGGGTAGAACTATAACATCCTAAAATTAGGGTCTGGCATTTTTGCACTATTGCATGTGTTGAGCTTGTTTAGTTTGTTATTTAGGTGTGTTTGGGGGTCCTAAGGAGGCTCGGGTTCGAGTCTAAGCCCTGGGAAAATTTTGGTTTTTGGCTCTTTAAGGAAGAGGGCTAGCAGAAGCTGGACTTAAATTTAATTAAATGTGTTTGCTAACACAAGTGAGTAAGTGGCACAGTGGTGTGGCATCACAAGGGAAGGATAGAGGGGGAGAGTTCGAGTCCCACAATTTTGGTGGCTATTATTTTGTGCTTGGGAGAGCAGGAAGCAGAGTTGGGATCAAACTCTGCTATGGGGAGTTGGACACTTAGTCAAACAATTTGAATGGGTGGTGGAAAGGAAGTTGGGGAGCAAAAAGGGGAGAGAATCAAGGGATTGGGGTGAGAGGTAGTAGTGGTCGAATTTGGGAGTGTAGTGGGAAGGAGAAATTTGGCTAAGGGGGTGTTTAGGCATTTTTGGCTAGTAAAGACTAGGTGTCGAATTTGTGATTAGTGTTTTGGGTATTCGTTTCCTTCTGTTTCTTTTCTGCAGTATGTTATTTACCTAGTTTTGTGTTAATTGACCACTCGTGCACTTTTCTTCTTCAATCTTCTATCTCATTGGTTTGCTCTTGTCAAGTGCCGATTATTTTTTGCTCCATTATTTCTTTCTCTTGGTAGTGGCCGAATAGGTAAGACTACGTTGCCATTGTGTTTTCTCTCTTCTTTTCTCCTTACACTTTTTTTTCCATTGGCCGAATGTAATATACCCTTCTTTCTTATTATTCTTTCCCCTCTCCATTCGGAGCATAAACAAAATACTTACTACCTTGACCTTTTGTTTTTGGTAGAACTGAACCTATTCTCCCCTAATACTTCGTCTATTGTTCTCTTTTTGGCCAAACCGAAGCTAATCCTTTCTTCTTCTTTCCAGTTGATTATCATCTCTAAAGGTTGTGAGGGTTCAACTTCTGATTGTTCAAGAACCTGTTCTTGCCGAATCTGAGAATAAGTAGTACTAATCATGTTGTGGGTTTCTCTCTATTGCTGAATGTGGGTGTGATGCGTTTTCGCCTTGGGAGAGTCGAAATGTATGCGAGTTGCCCGATCGTCTACGAGGAGGTTACAAGCCTTTCGAAAATTATGAGAAAATATGTAGCAATGTGGAAGCTTTGAATTGAATTTATATTTAAGAAATGGATAAGATAGGAATGGAGGTTTAGAGAAATGAAAAGGAGTCGGTTTAGGTGATAGGTTCGGTTTTAACAAAGAAAAAAAAATAAAGGGTAAAGATAGATGGTGGAAAATGGAAGATAGGTCTTAAACAAAAACGATTCAACACAAAGATGTGTCACCCCGGTTTCTAATGTGTTTAAGGTGGATGATGGAAATCGATATGGACCAAAGACCCGTTACCAAGAATAATAAGAACCTAAGGTATAGATTAATGGAAAAGAATCGATTGACGCCACAAGCAAGCTTGATAAGTCAGGATCGAAACTTGTACGAAAGATAGAGAGGAGAAAATCTCACTCGATGAACAAAAGTTCATAAATTTTATAAAGCTTCATAAAACTATCCTTTTACAAATGAAATTTAGCAACTATTTATAGGCTAATATGAGCTAACCGAATAGTCATAAAACACTTAATGACTAAGTTAATTTTCAGCCATAAATTGCTGGAAAAATCTAGAAAGAAAACCATTGAAATCCTTGGCAAAATTCGGCTGATTGGTAGCCAAATGGACGGCTTCTAGATGGGTGAATTCACTTGAAAGATGAAGGCTTGAAGACATGTCCATGTTCAGCTTCGGGGAACACCAATAGCCACCTTAATGGAGAAGGAAGTGAGCTGATTGTATTTGGATAGCAAGGGCACTCCAATGGACGGTTTCTAGAAGGATGAATGTCCAAAAATTCGTCCAAGTTAATGGGCAGCCTTTGGGGATGTCAAGGGGCATCATTCTAGAAGGATGAATGCATTTTAAAGCCTTCAAGGATGCATGCAACAGCCAGGTACGTCCCTTGCCTTAATTATGCTCTTTAATTGATGTCTTTTGATGAATAATGAGCAGCATTTAAGCCTTGTCCAACAGAACATGCATCTACCAATGCACATGGAAGCATTCGGCCACATACAATGCACTCTATGTGCATGAACCTTTCTTTAATGCATTGGTACATTCGGCTGTACCTTGGGGAGCTTGAAGGGCCATTGATCCTTGGCTGAATAAGGTGTCTTGAAGGTTCATAATGAGCAGCAACATGCATGCTTCCAGCCGTCCCATGTATCTCCAAGGTTCATGATACATTCGGCTAGGTACAATGCACCTAGGTGCATGTATCTTCTTTAATTCACTCCAATGTTTGGCTGAACCTACAAAGGACATGAACCCATATTAAAACACTCCAAATCACATGAATAACATTAATCTCATGCAATGGACTCATCTAGGGACGTTTGGACAACTAAAGGACACCATTTAGGACACTTGAAAATTTAATTTCTATTTAAACCATAAAATCTGCACATTTAATTCATGTTTTAAACAACTTAAAAACATGTAATAAAATGTAATAAAATTAATTTGAGCTAAAACAAATTAAATTTAACCAATTTTAAATGTTTTAGATGCATTAAAATGCTTTAGAAAAATAAATAAAATAAAATTCAATTTATTAAAAGCAATAAATTTAAGCAATCACTCGATGAGTGAAATGAGCTCAATTGTCGGCATGAGCTAATCCGGCTCAATTTGGAAGTGAATGAAGATGCACACTGATACAGTCCGCCTTGAGAAGAGTCGAAATGTATGCGAGTTGCCCAATCGTCTACGAGGAGGGATTCAGCCTTCGAAAAATAATTGGAAAATATGGATGAGTTTGCGGAAGCTTTAATTGAATAATAGATGGTTCGGTTTGATAGAAAGAGATAATAAAAAAATTAAATTAGATAAAAGGATAATTTGATGGTGAGATCGAGACCGAGGATGAAGAAGAATGCGAGTTCGAATCCAGTTCTGAAGTTGATGAGGCCATAGAACAACCTGTTGAAGGTGAGTTGCTCGTAGTCAAGCGAAGTCTTAGCCTACAAAATGCCGGAAACGAGGAGCAACGCGAAAATATTTTTCACTTGAGATGCCAAGTGCAAGGTAAAGTGTGTAGCCTTATCATTGATGGAGGAAGTTGTACGAATGTAGCAAGCACCCTTATGGTGGAAAAGCTAGGATTGACGACAACCAAGCATCCGACTCCGTATAAACTTCAATGGCTTAACGACGGCGGAGAACTCAAGGTTACCAAGGTGTCCTAGTATCTTTCAAAGATCGGAAATATTCGATGAAGTACTATGCGACGTAGTCTTGATGCACGCGGACACTTACTCTTGGGACGCCCATGGCAATATGACCGTCAAGTGGTGCACGATGGTTACACTAATCGATATTCTTTCAAGCATCTTGGGAGGAACGTGACACTTGCCCCCTTGACCCCTAAACAAGTCTTTGATGACCAACAAAAGCTTTGAATTTCCATTGATCAATCAAAAGAAAAAGAAAAAGAAAAGAATGTAAAGGTGAAAAATACGAGTAAAAAACGAGCGAGAGAAAACAAAAGAGAAAAAGAAGAAAGTGAGAAAGAGAGCGGAAAATGAGTGTCTTAGCAAAAGCAAGTGATATCTGAAAAGCATTGAGTCCGAGGCATTCGTGTATTTGCTTCGTACAAAGAAGCGTTTTGAACACTAACGATTTACCCGATGATCTTTCGACTTCTTTTGTCTTTGATTCAGAATTGAAGATATATTCCGGAGGAGATACCCGGTGGATTACCACCCATCCGAGGCATTGAACACCAAATAGATTTGGTGCACAGTGTGTCGCTATCGAATCGACCTACGTACCGGAGCAATCCCGAGGAAGCAAAAGAGCTCCAAAAGCAAATCACTGATTTGCTTGAAAAAGGCTACATCCAAGAGAGCCTTAGTCCGTGCGCTGTACCGGTATTATTAATGCGTAAGAAAGATGGATCATGGCGCATGTGTGTCGATTGTCGCGCCATCAACAAGATTACTGTAAAGTATTGACACCCGATACCCCGACTCGACGATATGCTCGACGAGTGAAGTGGAGCAAAAGTTTTCACAAAGATCAACCTCAAGAGCGGTTATCACCAAATCCGGATGCGTGAGGGCAACGAGTGGAAAATAGCGTTTAAGACGAAGCTAGGTTTGTACGAATGGTTGGTAATGCCATTCGGCCTTACGAATGCTCCATGTACTTTTATGCGTCTTATGAATCATGTTTTACGAGCTTTCATTGGAAAATCATGTGTTGTTTATTTTGATGACATATTAGTGTACAGCAAAACTTTGGAGGATCACGTTCAACATCTACGAGCCATTTTAGAAACGTTGCGGAAAGATGTATTGTACGCTAACCTCAAAAAATGTTCTTTTTGCACTGACAAGGTTGTTTTCTTAGGATACGTCATGAGTGCAAATGGCTTGGAGGTTGACCAAGAGAAGATTCGAGCCATCCAAGAATGGCCCCGTCCTACGACGATTAGCCAAGTGCAAAGCTTCCATGGGTTGGCTAGCTTTTATCGCCGATTCGTGCCCAACTTTAGCACGATTGCGTCTCTTTAACGAGCGTAATCAAGAAGAATTCGACATTCCATTGGTCTGACGAGCAAGAGCGGTCTTTTAATGCCATTAAAGATTGTCTTGTTAAAGCTCCATTATTATCCCTTCCTGATTTTTCTAAAACTTTTGATGAATTTTATACCATTATTCTGTCGAATTTGTGAGAGCACTACTCCAATTTCGTTTTAGGATTCGTTGGCTTATCTAGCAAGCTAGTGGCGTCAACCCTTCCTTCTACTGTCCAAAAATAGATACCGAGGTTCCTATCATTTCACGATAGTGGGTCGAGGTCCAAATTAAATCCCAAAACCCGAACCTTAGGAAACCTATAAGAAACAGGTCGATACCTTCCGGTATTGGTTCTTACTTGTTTCTTAAGCCAAAAGCCGAACCCTAAAAATTACCCGAGCTACTATCCCGGCTATTCTTCCCTTTTAAACCACTTCCAAAATTTCTCAAACCAAATCTGAACCAATCTTAATACAACTCCGTTGACTTCATTCTACTTCCCTAAAACCTAAAATTCCTCTACACTTCTCCCACTCTCCTTCTTTGAACTTCAACTTTGTAATTCTTGATTATAATCGGGCAATTCAGTATACGTCTCGTTTCTATCTCGAGATCGGGACTGTATCGCACACGAGCCCCACAACACTTGGTCTCGACGATCTGAGCTCATCACTTCGAAAAATGTTGAAGGCCCCGGGCGTGCTCGCATCATCCCTCCCCTCTTCAAGGTGATTCATCCTCGAATCGAACTCTTGGACTATCCGAACAAAATTCGTTTTGCTTGACTTTCCTCAATCAAATGGGACGGACAATAATTGCAACACCTTTATGCATAGATAGACAAGATCATTCTTACCTTTCTCGAACATTACAAACCTTCTCTCCGTAGGCATGTAGCGTAGTCGAAGCTTCGCGTTCGATTCAACCATTTTCAAATGGTAGGTGAACAACCATAAGAATTGTTTAAGGAATGAATAAAGATGGAAAACAAAGTTGACAACATTCATTACCTCATTCAGGAACCTTATATCAAGAAGATCGGAAACTTTCAAATAAGAAGAACCATCTAGATGATACTTGAGTTTTCCATAGCACAAATTAGAATGTATTCCCGGTTTAAAGACATGCGTTTGATTATTTAAAACAAGATGTGACAATGGTTTCAAAAAATCAAACTTGCTAAACCAAAAGGAATTATGTAAGTTCAAGATTGAATGATCAAAACTCTTAACGTGCTTCAAAATAGATTTACAAAGACTCCATGATTCCGTATAAAATAATGACTTAACCTCGTAATAACCACAATCAAACAGACTGGGATTAAGAGAAAAATCATCGTAATACTTACTTGAGTCTTGCATCCGTTGAATAGACGTTTCTCCACCTTCATTACCATCTTTTAAAATATCACAAGGGATCGAGGGATGGTAAATGACGATATCATTCTCATGGCTACAATCTTTAGAAGAATTTGGTGGAGACGGGATCGTTTCGATGCACTTACCTTCCTTACCTTCCGGCTCGCATGGTTCGAACTTACATTTTTCAACCAAAGAAAAATGTCACTCTTCCGGAGGTATTGAAGTTGATAATCATCGTTTGGTTCCTCGAAAACCTGAAACAAAGAAACAGAAGAAGAACAAACAACCAAAGAGTTAGTCGAAAAATCACTCTCTTTTTCTCGCTCATTTTGTTCTCTCGTTTCTTTCTCAAGATCTTTTTCTTTTTCAATCTCTTTTTCAATTTTTTTCTCGATTTCAATTTCTTTTCTTTCTTTCTTTTTTCTTCTTGCTCTTTTCATTTTCTTTTTCTCGATTTCTTTTCTCTCACGATCTCTTTTCTTTTCTTTTCTTTTCTTTTTTTTTTTTTTTTGGGCTTTCTTACATTGTGAGTACAACAAGAAGATGATTCAAAAGATTCAAAAATACAAGGATTAGACTCCAAGATCGAAGCAATGTTCTCATAGATGTCATGATCTTTTCTTGGAAGATACTTCGTACGGGACTTCTTTGAATCATAAGATGGAAACTTCGTGCTTTCTTGGTCATCACCGTAAAAAACTTCAAAATTCATTTTGATTCGCCTCGATTCCTTCGTCGAATAGGAATCTCTATTTGAACCACTTCGAGAATGATCTTTTGTAGCGGAATACTTATAGCTTTCTTCTCGTTCATTACCTCGAAAAGATTCGAACTCATTTCTTGTTTCTCTCCGTCTTGAAGGCCTTGTCGAACATGAGTCTTGATAAGAGTCTCTTCGCGAATAGTTTTGAGATGTATATCGCGGTGAAGAACTCGACTCCATTCTCTGACTTGATGAAATATTTCGATCAAAAATGCTTTCCATTTCACTTAACAAGTATTGGAAGTCGGCGGCTGAGAATCCTTCTTGTGACATCTTTGTTGCTGAAAATAAAATATGTTATAAAAAAATAGATAGAAAAGAGAAAATACCTTACCACAAAATCCTCACGAGTCACTCGCAAAGAAAATCACTCACACTCGTGTTTAACTCGTATGATGGCTTTTTCTTTGATGATTTTACTCATGCCTTTTACCGTTCTATGTCATCTCACAAATTCGTACTTCGTTTCGGAAGACTCATCGCGGCTTGAGGGTCAGCTTCAAAGGGGTTTTAAGGGATTGATGTCGGGTATAGGGGAGACTAATCAAAAGAAAATTTTGGTTATCGGGTAGGCTAAAGGTAAGAAAAAAAAATTTGGGAGGTCGAGGTAGAAGATGAAGAGGGTAGAAATGAAAGTCTTGAGATCGAAAACAGAAGAGATGAAGTTCAAAGCAAAACTTCAAAAATTTTCCACAACTTTTTTTTTACCACTTTTTTTTTTAACTTGTATATTTTTTTTTCAATTTTCGTTTTTTTTTTTTTTCAATTTTTTTTCACTTCACATACAATATATTGAAATACAAGAATGAAAATTACAACTTACAATTTTTTTCGATTTTTTTTTCACTTACGAACCTATTTTGGCTTCTCGTACGTAGTTAAAATTCCTCGTTTTTATAGCTCTGATACCAAATGATGCGATTTTGCCTCGAGAGAGTCAAAATGTATGCGAGTTGCCCGATCATCTACGAGGAGGTTACAAGCCTTTCGAAAATTATGAGAAAATATGTAGCAATGCGGAAGCTTTGAATTGATTTTATATTTAAGAAATGGATAAGTTAGTAATGGAGGTTTAGAGAAATGAAAAGGAGTCGGTTTAAATGATAGGTTCGGTTTAACAAAGAAAAAATAAAGGGTAAAGATAGATGGTGGAAAATGGAAGATAGGTCTTAAACAGAAACGATTCAACACAAAGATGTGTCACCCCGGTTTCTAATGTGTTTAAGGTGGATAATGGAAATCAATATGGACCAAAGACCCGTTACCAAGAATGATAAGAACCTAAGGTATAGATTAATGGAAAAGAATCGATTGATGCCACAAGCAAGCTTGATAAGTCGGGATCGAAACTCGTACAAAAGTTAGAGAGGAGAAAATCTCACACGATGAACAAAAGTTCATAAATTTTATAAAGGTTCATAAAATTGTCCTTTTACAAATGAAATTTAGCAACTATTTATAGGCTAATATGAGCTAACCGAATAGTCATAAAACACTTAATGACTAAGTTAATTTTTAGCCATAAATTACTGGAACAATCTAGAAAGAAAACCATTGAAATCCTTGGCAAAATTCGGCTGATTGGTAGCCAAATGGACGGCTTCTAGATGGGTGAATTCACTTGAAAGATGAAGGCTTGAAGACATGTCCATGTTCAACACGGGAACACCAATAGCCACCTTAATGGAGAAGGAAGTGAGTTGATTGTATTTGGATAGCAAGGGCACTCCAATGGACGGTTTCTAGAAGGATGAATGTCCAAAATTCATCCAAGTTAATGGGCGCCCTTGGGGATGTCAAGGGCATCATTCTATAAGGATGAATGCATTTTAAAGCCTTCAAGGATGCATGCAACAGCCAGGTACGTCCCTTGCCTTAATTATGCTCTTTAATTGATGTCTTTTGATGAATAATGAGCAGCATTTAAGCCTTGTCCAACAGAACATGCATCTACCAATGCACATGGAAGCATTCGCCACATACAATGCACTCTATGTGCATGAACCTTTCTTTAATGCATTGGTACATTCTATTTGTACCTTGGGGAGCTTGAAGGGCCATTGATCCTTGGCTGAATAAGGTGTCTTGAAGGTTCATAATGAGCAGCAACATGCATGCTTCCAGCCGTCCCATGTATCTCCAAGGTTCATGATACATTCGGCTAGGTACAATGCACCTAGGTGCATGTATCTTCTTTAATTCACTCTAATGTTTGGCTGAACCTACAAAGGACATGAACCCATATTAAAACACTCCAAATCACATGAATAACATTAATCTCATGCAATGGACTCGTCCAGGACGTTTGGACAACTAAAGGACACCATTTTGGACACTTGAAAATTAGTGACCTAATTAAACCATAAAAATCGCACATTTAATTCATGTTTTAAACAACTTAAAAACATGTAATAAAATGTAATTAAATTAATTTGAGCTAAAACAAATTAAATTCAACCAATTTTAAAATGTTTTAGATGCATTAAAATGCTTTAGAAAAAATAAATAAAATAAAATTCAATTTATTAAAAGCAATAAATTTAAGCAATTAGCTCGATGAGCTGAAATGAGCTCGAATTGAGCTGGCATGAGCTAATATGGCTCAATTTGGAAGTGAATGAAGATGCACATGAGCCCCACAACACTTGGTCTCGACGATCCGAGCTCATCACTTCGAAAAACGTTGAAGGCCCCGGGCGTGCTCGCATCAGGGTGGTTGATAACTCTGTTTGTTTTGGTACATCAATTGTGTTAGGAACCCGTTGGTGTTAGTCAAGGGATAAGACCGAGCTATTTTGGTGCATCGAAGGAGATCTCTTTGTGGTAAGTGAAGTTAGTGATTATTCGGACTCTAGCTTGAGTTATGTTTTATCAGTGATGAGACTAATGGTTAGGGATGAATTATTTTCTTAGGTGCGTAATCTCGAGGGTTACAATCTACGCTTGTAACTGGTGTGTAATCTCACACCCATCTTGATGAATGCATGCAATGTTTTGTAATCGAACAAATGCCGAAAAGTCAGCAACTGTGACCACTCGAGCATGTGAACACTCGTGGTGGTAAACCGAGACAGGAATGATGAAGATGGATCATTGAGAGTGTCGCAAGCACTCTCGCAAAACTAAGGCTGTAACGGGCCGAATAGAACTGAAACGGGCTAAATTGGCCCAATGGGCTTACGGGCCCATAAGGGAAAAATCGATGGAGAAATACTGAACGATTATGCGACTGTGAAGTCTGCGAATCTGAGAACGAAAATGTGTCAAGTGGGCCACACGAGCGTGTGGGCCTGTTTGGGCCTGAAATGGATTTTAGGCCCAATAGTACCGTAGAGACCCAAAAAGGGGTCCCAAGTCGCCCGAGGCGATAGTAGGCCTTCGAGAAGGCCGTTAAATGGCTAAATTACAGAAATATCCCTAGGTTGCAAAATTATTGAAATACACTTATAGGGTAAATTACTGAAATACCTTTGGGTTACAAAATTATCGAAATACCCTTGGAGGGTAAATTATCGAAATACCTCTGAGTTGCGAAATTATCGAAATACCCTTGGAGGGTAAATTATCGAAATACCCCTGGTTGCGAATTTACCAAATACCCCTAAAGGGGTGAAAATGTCCGTTATACCCTCACTTAGGGTTGAATATTGTATATAGGATTCTGGTTACATTTTTATATGTTTGCTATATTGCATTTATACCATGTTGCATGGGTTGGGTTTGATGATCGGATGAAGTGTAGCCTGGTGGCTTTGCCACATATTATTTTAGTGGCTATGCCACACATATATATAAGTTATTATTTCGGTAGCCCAACCACAAATACGTGACTAGCAGCTGGTCTGCAATATTGGTGTGATTGGCGGGGTGGGTTGACTTGATCCCCACAGGTGACGATTGGTTGGTACGGTGGTGTGATTGGTTGGATTGGGTTGGGCTGCATTACATTATCTGCATTATCATGATTATAAGGCTTAGGTCCATATTGATGCCGTGGGCCGAGCCCAGTTAGTGATCGTTTAGGGGTTTACACACTGAGTTCTCGTAACTCACCCCTTTTCCTTAATCTTGCAGGTGGTGGACTCGGTGGTGGCCATACATCGAAATTATTTCTCGCGAAACATAGTAAATCTAGTCTTTACTTTATTTTAAGATTAATTATTTTGGGTTTAATAATTTGTAATAAGGCCTTTGGATTTTGTTTTACTTTTTAACTTTCATTTTTGCTATTTCCAATTTGTTAAACGTTTAATACTGGGTTTCTCTTAAAATGTTAATAACCATTTTTCAAAATATCACGTTTCTGCAACTATTCAAGTTTGACTTTCACAAGAAAAAAAATAGTCTTTTTCAAAATAATAACAACTTTATAAAAATGGACATGAACTAAATCAGGTTTTTACAAACAAACAACGAAACTCAAAGTTTTCAAAAGAGATGCAACATCCTCAACAAACGCTTAGCTTTTCAACTACCTTTCGATGTGACATGCTAGATCCGACCATAACGTCTAGGCTAGGTTTGGGGTGTTATAGCACCACCTAGTGAAAGTGTTTCATGAGAGTTGAAAACTTCTTTTGGTAAGATTTTCGGGGATAAAAATTCCTAAAGAGGAGAGTTGTAACAGCCCGATTTTTGGTCTAGTCGGAATAGTGGTTTCGGGGCCACAAGTCTAGCGTAAGAAAATTTATTTTATTATATTTTTAAGGTAAAAAATTTCACGGAATGATTTCGTGAAAATTTCGTTCGAAAATTTCAACGTTCGGGCACTCAATTTAGTCAAAAGGACTAAATAGTAAAAAATGTAAAGCTTGAGTTCTAGAAGCTAGAGGTGTCTAATTGCTATGAAATTTTAAATTGGAGGTCCTTAAATGGTGATTAGACCATTGGATAATTTGTTGGACAAAAATGGACATGAATTAGGTGAAATGGAATGTTTTTAAGTTAAGGGCATTTTGGCCATTTAGTTATTAAAGTGAATTAAAAACAAAATTAAAAGTCAAATTTTGACCATCTTTAACCATGGCTGAATTTCACAAGGGGAAACCATGTCTAGGGTTTTTAAAGCTTTCAAGCTCAATTGTAAGTTCGTTATAGCCCCTGTTTTTAATGATTTTTACATTTTTAAAATCATCGTAACAAGATCTATCTATTTCTACCACTAATTTGAAGAGATATAAAAGTTTAAAATTTTATCCATGTTGAATGTTTGTGTATTTTGATGTTTGATGGTAGAAAATGCATGTTTGTTGTTTGTTAAATGACTTTTTCTAGGTGATTTTTGGTGAAAATGTCAAAAAGACTAATTTGTAAAAGTTATAAAATACGTAATAAAAGTGTGTTTTGATGGAAATTGTGGGTTTTTATAGTTATGAAAATGATACGGCTAGGCTTGCATGTTAAAGAAATTAAACACATTTCATTTTACGAGCCTAGGGACTAAATTGTATGTAACACCCCAAATCTGATCTAGACGTTACAACCAGATCTGTGTCACAGGGTAAGTTGTAAAAACGAATTCTTGAATTTAAAAAATTACCGTGAGTTTGAAGACTTTTCATTTTAGGTGACGTTTTGAAAACAGTGGTTTGCAGTAAAGGAAAACTTTCGAATTGAGTTAAATTTCGTTTGTTATCATAGTTGGCAATTGAGAGAAAACGGTTGTGTTATGTCGTCTATGTTTTTGAAAATCTCATCTTAACTTTCATGTTAAAACATAATAATGTCATATCTTAATTAAGTGATAATTAAATAAAAACCCAAATATTAACTTAAGAAGGCCTTATTACATAATAAAATCCCCAATTAAAAAATAATTTAAAGAAAGATAATGAGTTTACAAAAAGAAACATGTTATGGCCTCCACGAGTCCGCCTCGGTTCCCAGATCCACGATCTACTGATTGCCTGCAAAATAAAGCAGAAGGGGTGAGTCACACGACTCAGTGTGCAAATCTCCTTATGTCACATAAATGGCTTCAAGCCCACAATCGCATATTGGGCCTCAGCCCATTTAAAATAGCATACACAAATATGAATGTAACATGTGTCCCAGCCCAACCTAATTTTCCATCCTCTACACACCACCCGTACCAGCCCATCACACCATGGGGATTTCTAAAATCAACCCTCCATCCGCTACACATCTCATATGTGGCACCAAGCCACGCGTGATACTAGATCACCGTGAAGAGTCACTATTAACATATGTGGGGCCAACCCACCATGGTACCCAACAACCGTGACAATCCCTGATGAACATATGTGGGGCCAACCCACTGTGGTACCAAACCACTGGGACGAGTCACTGAATCATAGATGTATATACGTGGTATTTAACCACCGTAGCACCAAGCCACCGAGACATGGTCACTGAATCAGATATATGTGGGGTCAACCCAATTGTGGAACCAAACCACCATGACAGTCTCTAATACTTCCCCTTTCGCATCATATCCCAACCCATGGAGAATATACAATCATATGAATGCACATGCTCTCTTCATAGTGATAGATTTCAACATTTATTTCATATCCATTAATAGATCGTTATAGACACTTACCTGGTATCCCCAGCTTTACCCATAAGGGTATCACGACAGTCTTTCAGTCACTTCGGCTTTTCAGCCCAAACAGTTAACAACACAGATTAATAACAGAGTGTGAAGTTTTACACACCTTATAACATGCAATACTATACTTTCTATGTCAACACTCTCGCTAGCAGGGACGACGGCTATCTGTTTATCCTACTTTGAAGCTGGTCCACAACCCGGTGGCCAATCTCGTACTGCAGATACAGCTCGCTTCTTAAACTTTGGAGTTGAAACCGAGGGTTTGCTCCCTTCCCCAACTTGAACATTTCTTGCATCCATGAATAGTCTTGACCAGTAAATCGCTATACGAAAGCAATAATTGTTTAACCACTCAATTGGGTCAAGGCAACGAACGACGAATAGAAAGGCTAATAGAATAACTAGGGAGGAATCCCTTACCTTAAGATCCCGAATAGAATGATGAGATTCGGAGATTGATTGAGCCTCAAACTTGGAACTCAAATGGTTCGGCTAGCGATGTTTCCCGAAATAAGCGCCCCCAATAAGAGAAGAAGATAAAGATAGCGAAGTCAATAAAATTGTAACACCAAGCCAAATAGCCATTCGGCTTTGGCTACCAAATATCGAAAGAAGAACTAAAAATGATAGCAGAGTCTTTCTTACCTTAACAACCAAATCGATGGAAGATCTGAAGTAGACCCCTAACACCTTATTCCACAGTATTCGGCTAACACAGACGATATCTCAAAGAGTGGGATGAGGATTCGACTGGAACGATAGGTAAAAGAAATTTCAAAGAGAAGAATTGAGAGATGGGTTTCGGTTTGGCAGAAGAAAAGATGATAGGAGGAAGGTGCGGTTATCGTGCTTAAGGAAAAGGAAATGAATGGAATGATCTGGCAAGGCTTCAAGAGGTTCGGTAACACAAGAAAAAGAGAGGAAAAGATATGGAGAAAAGAATGATGAGGGGAAAATGAGAAAAGAAAAATAGAAAAGGAGTGCAACAGGTTTCCGTTTTAACCAATTGAAGATGAAACAAAAAGCTCTTGGGAGTTGCGGCAATCAAAGAAGAAAATGATGTGAAGGGGAGAGGCAATTTTGTTTTGGTTTTTGGCTATCAAAGAAATGAAGAAAAAGATGCAAAGTAAATGAGAGAAGAGAGTGTTTTCCCTAATCGGTTTCCAACCTTATGCACAATGTGACTCCAAGGAAAATCGACACAATAAGGCACCTCAAAAAACCGATTGAACCACCACCAAGAGAGGGACCTAGAGCTACTAACTTTAAGATTTGGCTCACCACCCTCCTAGCTAACAACCGAACCTCTCCCCCCTTCCAATATTCAAGAAAATTCGGCCAACAACCCACTAGCTACCCACTCTATGTTCACTTCCTACATTCACTCCCAACCCCTTATTCAAATTAGTTTGAAAGCTTCAAATCCCCCTTTTCACTCTTGTCCATCTATTCAAAACGTTTGACCAATTCAACACCCACTCTTTAAGGTTCCTAGCCGAATCCATCACTTTCCTTCCAAACGCCAAAAAGAATTCCAAAAGTGTAAATAGTGCGACTCGAACCTGCTCCCTCACTGCTCCCTGTGGTGTCACTCACCTGCCTCTTAAGTGTCGCCTCCTTTCCACTTTACTAAAGCACTTCTTGTGACAACAAACACAAGCAACAACCCTTAAGTCATGCCGCAGTCAGCTCCTCCTTAAAGTGTCCAAAATTGAAATTTTTGCCAAGGCTTCGGCTTAACCCCGAGCCTTCCTTGAACCCCCAAACACACTAAATTGACACACCGAGCATAGAATACACATAGGAACATAGTAAATGCAAAGTCCCTAATTTAAGATGTTACAGTTCTACCCCCTTAAAGAAATTTCGGCCTCAAAATTACCTAGTTAGAAGAGATGAGGGTATTGCTATCGCATCGCATCCTCTGGCTCCCACATAGCTTCCTCTGAACTGTGATTCTGCCACAAAACTTTGACCAAAGGGACTGATTTCCTTCGCAATACCTTAACATCACAATCCAAGATCTGCACGGGTTCCTCTTCAAAGGATAAATTAGGCCTTACTTCGATTTTTTCCACTAGCACAACATGAGATGGATTCAAACGGTAGCGCCTTAGCATCAAAACATGAAATAGATCATGAATCTGATTTAATTTCGAAGGTAGCTCGAGTTGATAAGCTACCAGTCCCACACGCTTCAACACACGGTAAGGCCCGATGAACCTAGGGCTCAGCTTACCCTTCCGTCCAAACCTTAGAACTTTCTTACATGGTGAAACCTTTAAGAAACTCTTCCCAACTACCCCTGAAGTCTATGACATAGCCCCTCAACATATCTTCCAAGATCTGAATTACCCTCTCAGACTGTCCATCAGACTGTGTATGAAACGCTGTACTGAAATCTAACTTTGTACCCAACGCTTGATGCAACGCCTTCTAGAATCTCAACGTAATATGATAGACACTGGTATCCCATGTAACCTCACAATCTCTGCTACGTATAGCTTTGCTAACTTCTCAGAGAGTAATCAACACGAACTGGTATGAAATAAGCGAACTTTGTCAATCAATCAACAATTACCCATACCGAATCTTTCTTAGTAGGCATAAGAGGCAGCCCACTAACAAAGACCACTGTGATCCTTTCCACTTCCACTGTGGAATCTTTACTGGCCGCAACAACCCTGAAGGAAACTGATGTTCTGCTTTCACCTGTTGACACGTCAAGCACTTACAAATTAGATTACCTCTCGCTTCAGACCTGGCCACCAAAACTATTCTCGCAAATCCCAATACATCTTACTTCCTCCAAGATGCATAGCGTATGGGCTACTATGCGCTTCCTCTAGGATCTTACGTCTTAACTCGAGATCTTTTGGCATACAAGTCTTTCCTTGAAAACATAATACCCTATCACTATTCACACTGAAATCCATTATCCCATCACCTAGCCCCAACTGAAACTTTGACTTCAACAACTCATCAGTCAATTGCTTCTCTTTAATTTGACTGACCCAAGAAGGCTTCATTCGAAGTTCAGCTAATAGACTCCCATCATCGTATAAGCTGAGGTGAGCAAACATTGCTCTCAAGTTAGAGATCACTCTTTGACTTAATGCATCTGCCACTAGGTTAGCTTTACCCGGGTGGTACTCGATCGAGCAATCATAATCTTTTAATAATTCAATCCATCTTCGCTGCCTTAAATTCAACTCCTTCTGGGTAAGGAGATATTTAAGGCTCTTATGATCTGTATAAATTATGAACTTCTCCCCATACAGATAATGCCTCCATATCTTCAAAGCAAACACTACTGCAGCCAACTCCATATCATGCATGGGATAATTCACCTCATGCGGTCTCAACTACTGAGATGCATATGCTACCACATTCCCTTCCTACATCAACACACATCCCAATCCTGTGTGACGTATCGCAGTAAACAACAAACTCCTTCTTAGCCTCAGGCTGTATCAATACTAGAGCCTCAGTTAGAATCCTCTTTAGCTTCTCAAAACTCTCTTGTTGCTTATAAGACTAGACAAACGGTACCCCTTTTCATAACAACTTGGTTAATGGTGCCGCAATCAAAGAGAACCCCTCAACAAACCTTCTGTAATACCCAGCCAAACCAAGAAAACTCTGGATCTCTACCACAGACTTAGGCGGCTTCCAATCCAACACAGCTTCAATTTTCTTGGGATCAACCCTAATCCCCTCAGCAGACACAACATGGCCCAGAAAGGTAACTTCTCTTAGCCAAAATTCACACTTACTGAATTTGGCGAACAGCTGCTTCTCCCTCAGAATTTGTAAAACCACCCGAAGATGCAAATCATGCTCCTCCTCTGATCTTGAATAAACTAGGATATCGTCTATAAATACTATGACAAATCAATCCCGATAGGGTTAGAATACTCGGTTCATCATGTCCATAAATGTTGCTAGTGCATTGGTTAACCCAAACGACATCACCAAGAATTCGTAGTGGCCATAGCGAGTTCTGAAAGCCGTCTTATGAATATTTGCTTCCTTGACCTTAAGCTGATGATATCCCAACCTCAAATCTATCTTCGAGAAGACTGAAGCCCCTTCCAATTGGTCAAACAAATCAAAAATCCTCAACAGTGGGTATTTATTATTAATGGTCAACTTATTCAACTAACGATAGTCAATGCACATACGTATTGATTTGTCCTTCTTTTTAAAAAATAGCACCGGTGCTCCCCAAGGTGATGCACTCGTTCGAATAAAACCCCGATCTAACAGTTCTTAAATTTGGGCTTTCAATTCCACCAACTCTTTTGGTGCCATTCTATATGGGGCAATAGACACAGGCGCTGTCCCTAGAAGAAGGTCAATACCGAACTCCACCTCGTGATTCGGAGGTAGTCCTGGAAGCTCTTCTAGAAAAACAATGGAAAACTCCTTCACTGCTCTGACATCCCCTATAGTTAATTCCCTGGCCTCCAGAGCACAAACATAAGTTGTGAATGCCTTACATCCTTTCCTCACCATTCTTTCAGCCTTTAGAGCGGACACTACATTAGATAAGTAGTTCCTCTCTCACCTATTACCACCACCTCATCATCCTCGAAAGTCCTTAACACCATGCGCTTGGCAGCACAATCCAAGTTGGCTCGATACTTCACTATACAGTCCATACCTAAGATTAAATCAAACTCCCCAAACGATAGTTCCATTAGGTCAGTCAGAAAAATTACACCTTGAACTTCTAAAGGTACCTCTCTAAAGATTTTATTCACTATTATCGATTGTCCTAAAGGGCTAAGTACAGTCATCTCCCTAAAGGCAATCTCAGAGTCTATGTTCAGAGTTCCCGATATAGCACTAGCAACATAAGAATGTGCTGATCCAATATCAATCAATGCAGTATAAGGCAATCCATAAATAAGAAACATATCGGTTATGACGTCCGAGTGCATCACCCTCCTCTTGGCGTCTAGCTGTATAGAGCAAACCAGGTTGTCTTGCATCTGTGCTCCCAGCACCTCTGCCTAGTGCTCCACGCCCTCAGCCAAAACTACCTCCTCCCCTAGCGGGACCATGACATCTCTGTTGTTGCTGACCACCTTTGCCCGGCTAAACATAACCCTATCCTACTAGTCGCATTCTGCCCAACTTCTGTAGATAATCTCTTACCCGATGATCAGTAGATCCACATCTAAAACATCCTTTATTACCCATCCAACACTCATCTGAATGAGATTTACCACACCTAGCACACCTCTGAGGTCCACTATCAAAAACAGGTCTCGCAACACGACTCGGCCCTTCCCACCTAGGCCTCTTCTAAAAATGCCCAGTTGATCCCGACGATCCAAAATTACTTTTATTCCTACCTTTATCCCTATCCTGGTTCTCCTTTTTGGACCACTTCACTTCTTCGGCTACCTTAGCCTTTTCCACTAAAACAGTAAATTCTCTTTCTCATTGTGGAGCTATCAGCACTCGCATCTCATCCCTTAGACCATCCTCAAATCGAACACAACACTCATAGTCTGTGGCAACAATACCCCGGGCATAATGACTAAGATGTAAGAATCCTGCCTCATACTCAGCCACCAATTTATTTCCCTGAACCAAATTCAAAAATGCCTTCCAATGCGCATCCACATAACTTGATCCGATGTACTTCTCCTGGAATGCTGTCTTGAAGAAATCCCAGGTAATGCGGTCAGCCACTGTACCATCTCTGACCGTAAGCCACCACTGATATGCCTCCTCCCGAAAAAGAGACACAACTCCTTTCAACTTTTCCACCTCCGTGAAGTCAAGATCATCCATTATACGCTCAACTGCTTCTAACCAATATTCAGCTACATTAGGAGCTATGCCAGAAATGCCCCTAAACATTTTCGCTCCATTGGCTTGAGTCGTTCAGACACAGATTTTTGAGCTCCCGAACCCGTGCTCACACTAGCAACTCTCTCCAACACACGTAACATCGCTTAAGACACAGCATTGTCTCTACCTGTTTGATCCTAAAATTCTATTTTCGGCACTAGCGGTGCTGGTACATCACTTTTTGACCCGTGTCAAGATTCTAAGGGTTCAGACCCAATACTCTAGCCTCTACCACAGTCGCGCACAACACGTCCACGCCCCCTAGTACTCATGGCTACTGATACGACTTAATCTGATTAAGAATTTTATGAATTAGTACTTTCTTTCACTGTTTAATACTAAGCAGTCTTATAATAAATAGTATTAAAGAGTAATTCTCGTAGATTCATATCTATACCTAGAGGTTTTCAGTCTCTAAAGTTTGGATCTCTTAATACTAGCATTCTTAACACAACATAAGTATTTCATGCAAAACAACCAACAATTAGAACACTTACCGCGTGGATCGGGTGTCGGTAGACTCGGGTGCCATACTCCAACCAAAATATTCTTTAAACCATATTGTAAATTGACTTTATAAAACCTTGTTGAACCTATTCCACAACCCGAGTTTTGCAACCTAGGCTCTGATACCAAAATTGTAACATCCCAAATCTGGTCTAGATGTTACTACCAGATCTGGTATGTCACAGGGTAAGTTGTAAAAATGAATTCTTGAATTTAAGAAATTACCGTGAGTTTGAAAACTTTTTATTTTAGGTGACGTTTTGAAAACAATGGTTTGCAGTAAAGGAAAACTTCTGAATTGAGTTAAATTCCATTTGTGATAGTTGGCATTTGAGAGAAAACAATTATGTTATGTCGTCTATGTTTTTGAAAATTTCATCTTAACTTTCATGTTAAAACATAATAATGTCATATCTTAATTAAGTGATAATTAAATAAAAACTAAAATTTAACTTAAGAAGGCCTTATTACAGAATAAAATCCCTAATTAAAAAAAATAATTTAAAGAAAGATAATGAGTTTACGAAAAGAAACATGTTACGGCCTCCACGAGTCTGCCTCGGCTCCCAGCTCCACGATCAACTAATTACCTGCAAAATAAAGCAGAAGGGGTGAGTCACCACGGCTCAGTGTGCAAATCCCCTTATGTCACATAAATGGCTTCAAGCCCACAATAGCATATTGGGCCTCAGCCCATTTAAAATAGCATACACAAATATGAATGTAACACGTGTCCCAGCCTAACCTAATTTTCCATCCTCTACACACCACCCGTACCAGCCCATCACACTGTGGGGATTTCTACAATCAACCCTCCATCTGCTACACATCTCATATGCAAGCCACTCGTGATACTAGATCACCATGACAGAGTCACTATTAACATATGTGGGGCCAACCCACCGTGGTACCCAACCACTGTGACAATCCCTGATGAACATATTTGCGGCCAACCCACTGTGGTACCAAACCACTAGGACGAGTCACTGAATCATAGATGTATATACATGGTATTTAACCACCGTGGCACCAAGCCATCGAGACATGGTCACTGAATCGGATATATGTAGGGCCAACCCACTTGTGGTACCAAACCACCGTGACAGTCTCTAATACTTCCCCTTTCGCATCATATCCCAACCCATGCAGAACATACAATCATATGAATGCACATGCTCTCTTCATAGTGACAGATATCAGCATTTATTTCATATCCATTAATAGATCGTTATAGACACTTACCTTGTATCCCCAGTTTTACCAATAAGGGTATCACGACTGTCTTTCAGTCACTTCGATTTTTCAGCCCAAACAGTTAACAACACAAATTAATAACAGAGTGTGAAGTTTTACATACCTGATAACACGCAATACTATACTTTCTATGTCAACACTCTCACTAGCAAGGACGACCGCTATCTGTTTATCCTGCTCTGAAGCTGGTCCACAACCCGGTGGCCAGTCTCGTACTGCTGATACTACTCGCTTCTTAAACTTTAGAGTTGAAATTGAGGGTTTGCTCCCTTCCCCAACTTGAATGTTTCCTGCATCCATTAATAGTCTTGATCAATAAATCGTTATACGAAAGCAATGATTGTTTAACCACTCAACTGGGTCAAGGCAACGAACGATGAATAGAAAGGCTAATAGAATAACTAGGGAGGAATCCCTTACCTTAAGATCCCAAATAGAATGATGGGATTCAGAGATTGATTGAGCCTCAGACTTGGAACTCAAATGGTTTGGCTAGCGATGTTTCCTGGAATAAGCGCCCCCAATAAGAGAAAAAGATAAAGAGAGCGCAGTCAATAAAATAGTAACACCATGCCAAATAGCCATTCCGCTTTGGCTAGCAAATACCGAAAGAAGAACAAAAAATGATAGCAGAGTCTCTCTTACCTTAACAACCAAATCGATGGAAGATCCGAAGTAGACCCCTAACACTTTGTTCCACAGTATTTGACTAACACAGATGATATCTCAAAGAGTGGGATGAGGATTCGACTGGAATGATAGGTAAAAGAAATCTCAAAGAGAAGAATTGAGAGATGGGTTTCGATTTGGCAAAAGAAAAGATTATAAGAGGAAGGTGCGATTATCGTGCTTAAGGAAAAGGCAATGAATGGAATGATCCGATAAGGCTTTAAGAGGCTCGACAACACAAGAAAAAGAGAGGAAAAGATATGGAGAAAAGAATGATGATGGGAAAATGAGAAAAGAAAAATAGAGAATGAGTGCAACATGTTTCAGTTTTTACCAATTGAAGATGAAGCAAAAAGCTCTTGGGAGTTGCGGTAATTAAAGAAGAAAATGATGTGAAGAGGAGAGGCAATTGTGTTTCAATTTTGGCTATCAAAGAAATGAAGAAAAAGATACAAAGCAAAGCAGAGAAGAGAGTGTTTTCCCTAATCGGTTTCCAACCTTATGCACAATGTGACTCTAAGGAAAAATTAGCACAACAAGGCAGCTCAAAAACCTGATTGAACCACCACTAAGAGAGGGACCTAGAGCTACTAACTTTAAGATTTGGCTCACCACCCTCCTAACTCACAATCGAACCTCTCCCCCTTTCAACATTCAAGAAAATTTGGCCAACAACCCACTAGCTACCCACTCCATGTTCATTTCCTACATTCACTCCCAATCCCTTATTCAAATTAGTTTGAAAGCTTCAAATCTCCCTTTTCTCTCTTGTTCATCTATTCAAAATGTTTGACCAATTCAACACCCACTCTTCAAGGTTCCTATTTGAATCCATCACTTCCCTTCCAAACGGCAAAAAGAATTCCAAAAGTGTAAATAATGCGACTTGAACCTGCTCCCTCACTGCTCATTGTGGTGTCACTCACCTACCTCTTAAGTGGCACCTCCTTGCCACTTTACTAAAGCACTTCTTGTGACAACAAACACAAGCAACAATCCTTAAGTCTTGCCCCAATCAGCTCCTCCCTAAAGTGTTCAAAATTGAAATTTTGGCCAACACTTCAGCTTAACCCTGAGCCTTCGTTGAACCCCCAAGCACACTAAATTGACATACTGAGCATAGCATACATACAGGAACATAATAAATGCAAAGTCCCTAATTTAGGATGTTACATTGTAAATATGCCAAACTTTAGGGAAAACGTAATTTTTCCATAATATGATTTTTGGGCCACATTGAATAATGTGACTAACAAGTGAGCTAAATTTGATATTATAGATCAAGAAAAATAAAGATCGAGTCTAGATCGGGGGAAATATAAATATTGGACAAATAGGTCCTTTTCGTCGTTGTCGCATACGAGGTAAGTTCGTATGCAAATAATGCAATGTTATAATTGTATTTTAATGTTTTGATATTGCATGAATTTTATGTTCAATCATGTGAATGAGTATAATTTTATGAAAGAGTTCAATGAAGTTTCGATAATAGAGAAATCCCGATTGAACCTTAGGAATAAATAGGATACAGATGTCATGACATTAGGGTTAATGAGATTACGTGTAAGACCATATCTAGGATATGGCATCGATATGAGATTTCGTGTAAGACCATAGCTGGGCTAGTGGCACCGATATGAGATTCCATGTAAGACCATATCTGGGATATGGCATTGGTATAGTACTTTATGTGTGGGATTGCCCGAGTATCCTTTAGTATTCCAAATGGTTCAATGGGAAACTTAACGACAATGTGAAATTTGGAAAAGACTATGGTATGTTGTGAAAAATTATGATAAGCTGCAAGATAATACAGGTATGTACGTAAAGTTTATAAGGATTGGCTTCAATGAAATTATGAGTTCATGATTTCCATGAGATTGATTTTGTGAAAACCTTGTGATGTATGAATTACATGATAAATGTTATTGTCGATTATGTAATTGGCTTTTCGGGCCAAATTGAGTTAAGATATAGCATGTTATATTCATGAAAATTGTGATTCATAGGACACAAAGAAGAGGAAAGATTGGCATAATTTCCTATTAAAATGATTATAGGATTATATGAGCTTTAAACAATTGAAATATGTCAATGTATATGCTCGAAGTGTAAATACTCAATTAATGTGCATGTTTACTAAGAGGTTTGAAATGAATTGGTATTTGTTGTAATATGTTACCAAAGAGAGATGATGATTGTTAGGATAATGCCAAGAAATGTTAAATTATGCTTATAAGTTGATAGAGCAAACTTTGTGACTGATTATCTAACAGCCCGATTTAGACCGTCGTCAGAACAGTGATTTTGGGACCATAAATCTGAGGTCAAAAAAATATTTTAATATTATTTTTGGTGTTTACAGTATGTGATTATGCATGTGTGAAAATTTTATCGATTGTGTGCTTAATTTGTAAAAAGGACTTAATGAAATAAAATGTAAAAGTTGTGTGCTAGTTATTAAAGTGCTTATTTGGCATGGCTTTTTAAATGAAGAGTCCTTATGTGGTAAATAGACCTTTGATAGTGGAAGTTGACATATATAGCCATTAAATGAATGAAATAATAATGTTTTAACAAAGGGTATTTTAGTAAATGATGAAATAATATGTATTAAATAAAACAAATAAGAAAAACAAGCCATATTCTCATATTTCTTTGCCAAAAATCACAAGAAAATAAAGGAAGAAGAGTTTAAGGGTTTCAACTAGAAGTTGGCTCAATCAAGGTATGTTTTAAGCTCAATTTTTAGTGATTTCTACGTTTTTATAATCATTACTTTGCATACTACAAAACCCATGCTTTAATTTTAGAATTTGATAATGATTTTGAGAAGTGTCATTGATGAATATGTGAACTTTTTGTTGTTAGTTGGTGGAATATGAAAGCTTAATGTTGAGTTAACATAGTTTGTATTTGGATTTTTGGTGAAATTGAGTAATTTGGGATAAATTGTGAAAATGAGAAATTAGAGGACTAAAATGTGAAATAAATGAAATATGTGGACTTGTATGAGCTAGGGGAAATTTCGGCTAAGCATGTGCAAATGGAAATTTAGTTTATTTTGTGATTTTATGAAATAGGGACTAAAGTGTCAAAATGTGAAAATATTATGGCTAATTTGTAAATTACCCTAATATGTGTGTTTGGACTAAATTGAATGAATTGGTGGTTGAATGAGCTAAATTTGAATATGTATAGATCAAGACAAGAGGGAATTGGATCGAGATCGAGGCAAAGATAAAGTGCTCGATTTATTGACTTGTTTTGTTTCTTCGAAGTCCGAGGTAAGTTTGGGTATAATACGAATTGTTAAATTTATATCTATGTGTTAGGAAATGAATGAATATGTTATTATTGAATTAGAAATGCTATATGTGGAATTGAGAAATGTGGCACTAAGTGTGCGTAATTAGAACCGGGACAGACGTGAATAGCACTGTGTGTGCGAAGTAATGGAAACCTTGGCTTTATTGATTGGCACTATGTGTTTGATATCGAGATAAATTCGGTTTAATATAAAGGCACTAAGTGTGCGATGATATTTAAGCTTCGACTATGAATTTGGCACTAAGTGCGAAAATAAATCAAACGAATAATGAAGATTGATCAAAATATGGTATCGAGCATTGAGTAGCAAGAATGATTGTTAACTAAGTGTTGGCAAAGGTATATTCTAAACTTATGTGGTTGATGATATCATTTATGAACAATTGGATAGATGTATAAGCATATGGTTAAGGATAAGATTGTGCATTCTTGTAATATAATCCATGTGATGGCTTAATTTGTATATTGATTTTGAATCATTGAGTTAAAAGTATTATATTACGAACTTACTAGACTTTAAAAGCTTACTGTGTGAAGTGTTTCTCTATTTTATAGTGTCTTTAAAGCTATCTTGAATCGAGATTGTCAGCGACTCAAACACACTATCGGCTATCTATTTTGGTACTTTTGCAAGTTGTATATATTTGGTATATGGCATGTATAGGCTACTGATTTTGGTATGTGTTGAAATGTATAAGTCTTACGATGAGATATGGTATGTTTCATGCTTAAATTGGTTGATGAAAATTATGGTTTAAATTTGAATTTGTGGTATGGACTATATGATGCTTGACTTATATGATTTGGGATGTGAAATTGATATTTTAGATGGACTTATTTGAATTGAAATTGAGTATGAAAATAAATGGTGTAGTTGATTATTAATTGGTGCATATATTGGTATGTTTTGGTTGCCATTTGAGGTATAAATGCATATGAATTGATGCTTGTAGGTGATTCCAAAGTGTGGATGGCAAATTGGCCTTGGAAATGGCCTATAATTGCCCACACGGTTGAGCACAGGGGCGTGTGGCTCGATCGTGTCCTTCATGGTTGTATTTCAAAACAAGTTAGGCTCGCACACGGGCTAGACACATGGGCATGTGACTGGCCGTGTGGTGAAAGTTAGTTTCAACCATGGGTGAGGCACACGGGTGTGTCTCAGGCCATGTGAACAAGTCAGTATGTATGCCCTGTTTCGCCACAGCTTGGACATACAGGCGTGTCCAAGGCTGTGTGAGGCACACGGCCTACCCACAAGGGTGTGTGACCTCTGTAGCTTTGAAAAATGTTTGATTTTCAAAAAATTTTGTGTGTGTTCAGTTTAGTCCCAACCCCTTTCCAACACGTGTTTAAGGTCTCGTAGACTTCATTAAGGGACTATATGAATATATCTTGATATGTTCGGATGATGATATACTTCTTGTTATAAAATGATTGTAAATGTTCCAGATTGATTGGAAATGTTTCTTAACCCTAGACCAGCGATGGTTACGGGTTAGGGGTATTACATTTTATTGGTATCAGAGCTATGGTTTAGCCGATTCTAGGACTAATGTAGCGCGTGTGAGTCTAGCTATACATGCCATATATATAATTGCGATAGTGTGATGAATCCTGACAGTTAAAAATGTGTTTTTATATAGTAAATGGATCCCGGTTGAGCAATTGCTGATGATGTTAGAGCAATGTGCCTGCTCTCACTCAAGGGACAGTGCCGGCTGAATCTAGGCCGATAGCTAGTAGCCACGAGAGAGAGGCTAAGCAAGCCTTCTTCCAAATGATGAGTGAGTGGTTTCAAATTTCGTTTGAGCGAATCCGGCTGCTCAACAACCTCCACCCCCACAAGTGCTTGTTGTGCCACAAGTTTTAGTTTTGATTCGATTGAGTAAGCCTCTTGTGGATAAAATCTGAAAGTATAGGGTCGAAGACTTTAGAGCCACAGTTGATGATGATGCCGAGCGAGTTGAGTTTTGGCTCGAGAATACAATTCGAGAGTTTGATGAGATGTCATTGACTCCTGATGAGTGCTTAAAATGTGTTATTTCATTATTGAGAGATACGGTATATAATTAGCAAAAAACGTTGATATATGTGGTTCTGAGAGAGAGAATCACTTGGGATTACTTTCAAGTTGAATTCTGGAAGAAATATATCAGTCAACGATTCATAGATCAGAAACATAAAAAATTTCTTGAGCTTAAATAAGGTTGCATGTCTGTTACTGAGCATGAACGGAAGTTTGTGTGTAACACCCCAAACTCGGCCTAGAAGTTAGGCTCGAATCTGGCGAGCCACATTGAAGTATTTTTCGAAAATCGTGTTTTCATTGAAAACTTTTCTTAATTAAAAGCTTGAGTAAAAAAACCAGTTACATCAGTTTATTCTTTTTTTCCAAGGTTTATTAAAAAGTTATTACCTTCAAAAGCTTATTACTACGAAAGATTAACTTAAAACAAATTATTTGTGAAAACGTGATGTTTAACAAAAATTGCTTTGCAGAAACGTAGTATTTTGAAGAAAGTAATCGCTTTGGGAAAATCGCGTTCTACTTCTAGCAGATATAAATCGTAATAAACTGAAAATCCCAAATTAAAAATAAAAAATTAAAAGTGCCCTTATTACAACACAATGAGAAAGCGATTTAAGTAAATTAGAATAGCATACTAAAAATTAAAGTTGTTTGTAGTGTGGCCACCTCTGAGTCCTCCCGTACGTCCAACCGCTTATGAAGATTACCTGAAAAATTAAAAAGAGGGGGTGAGTTTATGAAAACTCAATGTGTAAAACCCTCATCGGTAAAAACATACATCACATCAATTTGGGCCTAAGCCCATTACAATAATCAATGTGGGCCTAAGCCTAACATAGTTACGGTAGTAATTGGACCTTAGCCCATAATAGCCTCAGTTGGGTCTTAACCCAATACAGTAATGGTGGCATTTGGGCCTTAGCCCATAATAGCCTCAGCTGGGCCTTAGCCCATATCAAAAGTCACAGATCACATCTATCTGGGCCTAAGCCCATCTCAATAACAGAACAAGTGTATGCAATGCATTAATGCCCATATCAACCTTACACTCTGTCTCCTGTCCAACCCTGCACTCTTGTGGGGATTTAATCGACCCACCCATCCCTACACTCCTTATGTAGTACCAGTTGCGGCACTAACCAATATTGTAGCAGAGTTGCCAATCACATAATCGACTTAAAGCCATCGGTGGATCCACAATCGTCAACCGACCATGTGACCGTATTAGAACTTCTTCTGTATCAATAATCCCATCCCCCATGCAGCATAATATCACATGAATGCAGACATACCATAATTAGCACACAACAACAAGCATATAACATGTAGGGGCATTTTAGTCATTTTGCCCTTCGGGGGCATAACTATCATTTTACCCTATGGGGGTATTTCCGTCATTTTACCCTCCAAGGGTATTTCAGTCATTTTACCCTCCAGGGGTATTTTGGTTATTTACCCTTCAAGGGTATTTTGGTCATTTTACCCTCTAGGGGTATTTTAGTCATTTTACCCTCCAATGGTATTTCTATCATTTTACCCTCAATGGGTATTTCGGTCATTTTACCCTCCAGGGGAATTTTGGTCATTTTACCCTCCAGGGGTATTTTGGTAATTTTACAATCTTGCCAAAGGTCTACAGTCGCCTCGAACAACACATAACATATATCATCCAAACGGTGTATTTGGGCACAAAGCCCAATACTCGGCCAGGTGGGCCCACACTCTCTTGTGACCCATTCGGCCTATTTTCAATCACGGCTATCTGAACGTTATAGGGTAGTTCAATTTTTGCCACTTTTTGTAAATTTAATTCATGTGGGGCCCACGAGCTGTTGGGCCTACACGGCCTATTTTAGCCAAACGAGGCCCATAATGGCCCAAGAGCACGAGGACGCTTATGGTGACCTCTGTCATTGAATCGACTTCCCCACACAATCGTTCATGCGCTCGTATGGTAACCATTGTCGTATTTTTGACATTTCGACATTTTGGCATTTGTCGATCTACAGTTGGAATGGTGTGAGTACACACCTATTACGAAGCGCCCTACGAATCCCTAGCACCAAACCTACAACATTTAAGACTAACAGTTAGCCATTTGATCCATACAATTATCCTTCTTTTCCATCTAAAAGCTGAAACCATAATATCACTTACCTTAATCGATCGAACCTTGTTAAACCCTCTCTAATCGTTGCAAGGTTAAACCCCATGACGGATTCTGCATTACATTAAGCCTTATTAAGAGAAACGAATAACCTTGTGATTAAAACCACACTTGACCTTTTACAAGCCATCAAGAGTATTCGACCCCAACCAACAAGGCAAGAACGCTCACCTTGGTGAAGAACTGAGAGTGGAATGTTGCTTACTTCAAGTCGCTTGTCCCTCTATCAATCCTCGAGAGGACCTAGGTATTAACCAATATAAGAATACGAGAAGAAGGGGAGATTCGACAGAAGAGAAAGTAAATAGCACCCGTAACAAAAATTCCTAAATAAAAAAAGTCATTAATACTTACACTTACCCACAGCAAAAAGAGAAGAAGAAAATGAAAATGCGATCCGAACAATCGAAACAAACCCCTAAGTTCAACCTTTCTAATTATGGAATGAATGCGATTGGAGAAGAGGGTAGAAGAGATGAAGAGAATAGAAGATCACTTTTTGACACAAGGAAGAAGAACAGAGGAAGATGCAATCGGCCCAAGGAGAAATAGATAGAAATGGTACGAAAGTTTCCTAAATGGTAACACAAAATTGGCTAACAAGAAAGTAGGGTGAAACCAAGCAAAAAGGATGCACGAGAGGTCACTTTTGCTCAAATTCGGCAACACAGAAAAGAACAAAATGGAACTTTAGTTTTGGTAACCAGACTAACTGAAAAAAAAAAAAGAAAAGAAAAACTCATCAAAGTCCAAAATATACCCCAAAACCCCTTTGGCTGAATTCCTAAGATCAAAGACCCCATTTCGACACCAACTCCTCAAGCCTTCAACTCCTTGAAAATCTCCACCTCCTTCTCATTGATTTCCTCCATGATCCACTCCTTAAATCCCTCAATTGACTTATTCAAACTCTCCAACACAGAGTTCAAATTCAACACCAACTCTTGCCCACTCATAAGCAAAATAAATAATCCCTTTTTGCATGCACTAAGACTTGAACCTCTATCCTCATTGCCATACCAGTGACTCAACAACCACTCCACCATAGGCTTCCTTTGTGTCTCTTTTTTAATCACAAATACTTAGAAGGCTCAATACCAGGAGTCAGGGTTCCCCTAATGATAAAAATAAAAATTTTCCAAATGACATGGCTTGAACCTAGGACTTCATAGAAGTCCCCTAACCTTCCAAAATCACTCACCTAATAGATCCAACATACATTTGTGCCGTTCTCTTATTCTCAAAAATTTTAAACACTCCCAAGGCCAAGGCCCAATAGGCCCAATTCTACTAGGCCTAAATTCAGGGTGTTACATTGTGAGATTGAGCCAATACGCGCGAGAATATGTTTCAACAGAAACTATTATGTGCAAACAATTTGTTGAAGATTTGAATGAAGACATTAAATTGTTGGTTGGAATACTTGAATGAATTTGTAGTGTTAGTTGAAAGAGCCTGCAAAGCCAAGGAGCTCAGTAAGGAAAAGAAGAAAGTGGATTCCGAGACTAGAGATGAAAGAAAAAGATCGATGAATAATTTGTATCAACCTTCTTCAAAGAGATTCAGAGATGCAACTAATCGTTCAAATGTTTGGTTTGGACATCCGAGTAAAGACCAAGTGAAATAGAATACTAGTCCTAAAACTCAAATTTCAATTGAATCAAGTGTTAGTAGTGTTAGAAGCAACAAACCTAAGTGTAGACAGTGTGGAAGACATCATATCAGAGAATGCTGGGGCAAGAATAATAACAAAGTTTGCTATAAATGTGGATCACAAGATCACTTTATTCGAGATTGTCCAGAGTTAGCCTAGAGAGACAATGTTCAGAATATGAGGCCGAGTAATACACCGGCTAGGGGTAGACCACCCAGAAACACTAGAAATGTGAGTGGAAGTCAGAGAGAGACAACTGATACAGCTGTGAGATCTGAGACAAGAGCACCTGCCCGAGCCTATGCTATTCGCGCACGAGAAGAAGCGACATCTCCAGACGTCATAACTAGTATTTTTACTCTATTTGATACTGATGCGATTGCTTTGATAGATCCAGGATCTACTCATTCATATGTGTGTGTGAATCTAGTATCTAGTAAGACTCTGCCTGTTGAGCCTACTGAATTTGTAATTAGAGTATCTAACCCCTTAGGCAAGTGTGTTGTGGTTGATAAAGTGTGTAAGAACTGTCTGTTGATGTTTCAGGATATTTGTTTTCTGGCTAATTTGATGCTACTACCATTCGATGAATTTGATATAATTTCGGGTATGGATTGGCTAACCTTACATAATACTATTGTGAATTGTAAACAGAAGAGTATTGATTTGAGAAGTCAAAACAGAGAGATAGTTTGAATTGAATCCAGAGATTTGAATGGGTTACTGGCTGTGATATCAGTGATAAAAGCTCAGAGTTATGTGGAAATGGGTTACGAAGCTTATTTTGCCTATGTGATTGATTTGAGAGTGACTGAAAAGAAAGTTGAATCTGTGTCTGTGGTTTGTGAATTTTTAGACGTATTTTCTGAAGAACTACCGGGATTACCTTCGATACGAGAAATTGAGTTTGGTATTGATTTAGTGCTAGGAATGACTCCTATCTCGATAGCTCCATATAGAATGGTACCGATAGAATTGAAAGAGTTGAAGACTCAGTTACAAGAGTTGACAGATAGAGGATATGCACGATTGAGTTTCTCGCCCTAGGGTGCTCCTGTGTTGTTTGTGAAAAAGAAAGATGGCACTATGAGGATGTGCATTGATTATCGTCAGTTGAAAAAAGTGACTATAAAGAACAAATATCCTCTGCCCAGAATTGATGATTTGTTTGATCAGTTGAAAGGAGCCTCCGTGTTTTCAAAGATAGATCTGAGATTGGGATATTATCAGTTGCGAGTAAAAGATTCAGACATTCCAAAAACTACTTTCAGAACGAGGTACGGGCATTATGAGTTTTTAGTTATGCCTTTCGGACTAACGAATGCTCCTGCTATTTTTATGGATTTGATTAACAGAATTTTAGACCGTATTTAGATCAATTTTTTATTGTATTCATTGACGACATTTTGATTTATTTGCATGATGAAATTGAGCATGCTGAACATCTGAAGATTGTGCTACAGACTTTGTGTGAGAAGAAATTGTATGCAAAGTTTAGCAAATGTGAGTTCTGGTTGCGTGAGATTGGTTTTCTGGAACATATAGTGTCATCTGCGGGAATATGAGTTGATCCGAGCAAGATATTAGTAATTTTAGAGTGGAAGCCTCCGAGAAATGTGTCTGAAGTCCGTAGTTTTCTTGGACTACCTGGATATTATAGACGGTTTGTGAAAGGATTTTTGATGATTGCGACTCCGTTGATGAAATTACTACAAAAAGATATTAAATTCATGTGTTCAAAAAAGTGCCAGTAGAGTTTTGAACAGTTGAAAGCATTGTTGACAGAGGCACCAGTGTTAGTCTAACCTGAATTGGGTAAAGAATTCATAGTTTATAGTGATGCATCATTGAATGGTTTGGGCTATGTGCTGATGCAAGAGGGCAAAGTTATAGCTCATGCTTCGAGACAGTTAAAGCAGCATGAAAAGAATTACCCAACACACAATCTTGAATTAGCCGCGATTGTATTTGCATTGAATATTTGGCGTCATTACCTATTTGGTGAAAAGTGTCATATTTATACGGATCACAAGAGCTTGAAAAATCTGATGACTCAGAAAGAATTGAATTTGAGGCAGCGCAGATGGTTAGAATTTCTAAAAGACTATGAATTAGTAATTGATTATCATCCGGGTGAAGCTAATGTTATTGCTGATGCTTTGAGCCAAAAGTCTTTATTTGCTTTGCGAGCAATGAATACTCAGATAGATCTGGGTGATGATGGTTCGATTTTAGTTGAATTCAAAATGAGGCCAATGTTTGTACATCAGATTTGTGATGCTCAAAAGAGTGATGATGAAATGATGGCAAAACGAGATCAGTGTGGTTTGAATTTTGATTCAGAATTACGAGTTGATAATGATGATTGTTTGAGATTTCAAGATCAGATTTGTATTCTGAAAAATTTAGAATTGATTGAGTTGATTTTGAACGAAGCTTATAATAGTCGTTTATCTGTTTATCCAGGAAGTACGAAAATGTATAATGATTTGAAACAGTTTTATTGGTGGCATGGTATGAAACGAGATATCTCAGAGTTTGTTTTGAGATGATTAGTATGTCAGCAAGTTAAAGCTGAACATCAGGTTCCATCCAATTGTTACAACCAATTATGATTCCTGAGTGGAAATGAGAGAGAATTACGATGGACTTTGTGTCGAGATTGCCTTTAACTTCGAGAAAGAAAGATGCGATCTGGGTGATAGTTGACAGATTGACAAAATCAGCTCATTTTGTTCTGGTGAGAAAAAATATTCACTTGATAAGTGTAACACCCCAAACCCGATCAATACGCATACAACCGAATCGGTATGTCACTAAGGAAAATAATTTTTGAAAGAATCAATTAACAATTAAATTTTTGTGAAAACTCTTTGTAATTCTTTATTTGTCGAAAATAAGTTAAAATTGAAATTTACTTGAAATTACATAAAACTTTAAAACTTAGTTGATAAATCATAGGATAGAAAACATTTATATCTTTTTAAGAAAATTCGAAATATCATTTTGGAAAATCCGTTTGCAATTGAGTATAGAAACTTGAATTTTGGAAATCACTTAATCTGTTGAAAACATTTAACTTGTAATTTTACTATTGAACTATTCATGTTACCCGATGGTAAGATTTTTAAAACCATTGCGAGTTTTTAATTTAGAAAACTTTGGGCTCAATTATTAAATTAACCAAGTAATTTAAAAGCCATATTTTAAACATATTCAAAACATAAAAATAATCCAAAACATAATTAAGCAGGCCTTATTACAAATCCATAAAATATGAAAACCAAATTAAAATAAAGTACCCAATTGGAAATTCATGTAAAACCAAATTTTATTGCATGGCCTCCTCGAGTTCATCCGGCTCCTCATCCGCAAACTCACGAATCACCTGAAAAGATAAGGGAGAAGGTGAGTCACCAAGACTCGATGCATATTCCTCTCCCGTAAATACCACATACTTACACAAATTATAACAAAGCAACATATATGTATAATGCACCCAACCTAGTCATCCATAACTCCTTTTCTACCCGTGTGGTACCAAACCACTTGGTGGTGCCAAACCACCGTGACCGAAGTCACGATATAAATGTGATACCAAATCACTTGGTGACCAAAGTCACGAATAATCCGTCTGTGGGGCCAACCCACGTGTGATACCAAATCACCGGCGGCGGTCCCATATCTCAAAAGTGGGGCCAACCCACGGTGGTGTTAACCACGAGGGACGAGTCGCTATGAGGTGCCAAACCTCCGTGTCCGAAGACACGAATGTGATACCAAATCACTGGTGGTGCCAAACCTTTGGTGGTGCCAAACCACCGGTGACCAAGTCACGAATCATCAAGTTGTGGGGCCAACCCACATGTGATACCAAATCATGGCGACGATCCCATATCTCAAAAGTGGGGCCAACCCACGGTGGTATTAACCACGAGGACGAGTCGCTATGAGGTGCCAAACCTCCGGTGTCAGAAGACACGAATGTGATACCAAATCACCGGTGACCAAGTCACTATATCAATCTTCCCTCCTCTCATCATACCCGTGCAATATGACATAATAATTCGTGTATGCGTTATGTCATGTATGCTAGACATATATCAAATATAAGTATAACATGAATTACCATCATAATCGATAGACATAAAACAACATAATCATGCTAATCAACCTCTAAGGGTATAACCGTAATTTTACCTACCGAGTATTTTCAGTAATTTACCCACCAAGGGTATTTTAAGTAATTTACCCACCAAGGGTATTTTCGTAATTTACCCACCAAGGGTATTTTGTAATTTACCAACCAAGGGTATTTTTGTAATTTACCTACCTAGGGTATTTTCGTAATTTACCCACCAAGGGTATTTTCAGTAATTTACCCACCAAGGGTATTTTGTAATTTACCAACCAAGGGTGTTTTTGTAATTTACCCACCAAGGGTATTTTTGTAACTTACCCACCAAGGGTATTTTCAGTAACTTACCCACCAAGGGTATTTTCGTAATCTACCTACCAAGGGTATTTTGTAATTTACCCACCAAGGGTGTTTTCATAATTTACCCACCAAGGGTATTTTCAGTAATTTACCCACCAAGGGTATTTTCGTAATTTACCCACCAAGGGTATTTTAAGTAATTTACCTACCAAGGGTATTTTGTAATTTACCCACCAAGGGTATTTTAAGTAATTTACCCACCAAGGGTATTTTCATAATTTACCCACCAAGGGTATTTTCGTAATTTACCCACCAAGGGTATTTTCAGTAATTTACCCACCAAGGGTATTTTGTAATTTACCCACCAAGGGTATTTTAAGTAATTTACCCACCAAGGGTATTTTGTAATTTACCCACCAAGGGTATTTTCGTAATTTACCCACCAAGGGTATTTTCATAATTTACCCACCAAGGGTATTTTCGTTATTTACCCACCAAGGGTATTTTCGTAATTTTGTACCTAGAATGGCCTTTCTAAAGGTGCAGTGTCGCCTTGAGCGACTCAACTACCATTTTCGGTCTTTACCGGACTGTTGGGCCTAAAACCCAATTTCGGCCCATTAGGGCCCACACGCTCGTGTGGCCCACCTAACACAAATCTATCCACGTATATAAGTTCCACCTAGTCTAGTTCACTATATACTATATCATCATACAATTTATTCCAATTGGGCCTACGGGCCCATTGGGCCCACTTGACCATCGCACCCAAGCGGTCCCAACCCACAAGAATAATCTCGATGGCCTCAACTATCGCGTTGAAGCCCCACACGTGCTTTCATGCGCTTCGTGTAACTACTATTGCCGTGGATAAGACTTCGGCATTTGCTTTCTACAACTAGAGTAGAGAGTTACACACCGATAGGACTACGGTGCTAAACTGCTGCGACCACTCCTCGTGCCCAACGCCCACCAAGGTATGTTAAACCTTCTCCTGGCATGCTCTTATATAGCTAGCTCTTCACCTTCATTCCTTGTATCTTTCCGATGTGGGATCCCTTCGTCAGTAGAGTTTAAATTCAACTGAAACTCTTACCGTCCACTCTGCAAAATAAATACTCCCTTGCTTCTCATGAGATTCGAACGCAGGCTCCCTTATAACATAATCCATGCTGCTAGCCACTTTACCAACTAGCTCATTGTGCCTCAAACCATGCGCAATTAAATATAACCCTATGGCCAATGTCTAAATTCATTTAATAAAAATAATCAAAAAGGAATGTAAACGCTACAACTAGAACCCTGGACCTCTTTCCTTCCTTGTGGCGTCACTTTGCCACTACACCACACACTCCACTTGTGTCATTTTCCTCCACATTTTATTCTTAAGGCCTACCCGCCAACCTCCAAGGTTTTTTCACCTAAAACCAAAATTTTCCCAAAGCTAATATTTGATCCCGGACTTCATAGAAGCCCCTAACCTTCCAAAATCACTTATCTAAAAGGTCCAACTTGCACTTAAGCCGATCTCCTATTCTCCAAAAAATTTAAACGCTACTACGCCTAAGGCCCATTGGGCTCAATCCTACTAGGCCTAATTTCAGGATGTTACAAATCTACCCTCCTTAAAGAAATTTCATCCTCGAAATTTCCAACTAACTAACAAATACACGTCCTAACCTACCACACTACGCCACATCACAAGACTCGATCTAATAACACTAATAAACCAAATCTTGAAACTTCTTTCTCATAACTAGAGAACTAAACACAAAAGCAAATTGATATTTATACATACAATTTCTATATCCAAACCAACACACACAAAATAAATACCAAAAATACGGTCATAACATTGTCTTAACAAGCATAAAATAAGGAACTTACTGTTTGGATGCTTGGAGACTCAAGGTGCCATACTTCCAAACAACATGTATTTTCAAACAAACTTTTTTGAACCCCATAACCCACAAATGAGTTTTTGAACTGGCTCGATACCAATTTGTAACACCCCAAACCAGGTCAATACGCCACTAATAGAATACGGTATGTCACTAAGGAAAATAATTTTTGAAAGAATCAATTAACAATTAAATTTTTGTGAAAAACTCTTTGTAATTCTTTATTTGTCGAAAATAAGTTAAAATTGAAATTTACTTGAAATTACATAAAACTTTAAAACTTAGTTGATAAATCATAGGATAGAAAACATTTATATCTTTTAAGAAAATTGAAATATCATTTTGGAAAATCCGTTTGCAATTGAGTATAGAAACTTGAATTTTGGAAATCACTTAATCTGTTGAAAACATTTAACTTGTAATTTTACTATTGAACTATTCATGTTACCCGATGGTAAGATTTTTAAAACCATTCGAGTTTTTAATTTAGAAAACTTTGGGCTCAATTATTAAATTAACCAAGTAATTTAAAAGCCATATTTTAAACATATTCAAAACATAAAATAATCCAAAACATAATTAAGCAGGCCTTATTACAAATCCATAAAATATGAAAACCAAATTAAAATAAAGTACCCAATTGGAAATTCATGTAAAACCAAATTTTATTGCATGGCCTCCTCGAGTTCATCAGGCTCCTCATCCGCAAACTCACGAATCACACGAAAAGATAAGGAGAAGGTGAGTCACCAAGACTCGTGCATATTCCTCTCCGGGTAAATACCACATACTTACACAAATTATAACAAAGCAACATATATGTATAATGCACCCAACCTAGTCATCCATAACTCCTTTTCTACCCGTGTGGTACCAAACCTTTGGTGGTGCCAAACCACTGGTGACCAAGTCACGATATAAATGTGATACCAAATCACTTTGGTGACCAAAGTCACGAATAATTTGTCTGTGGGGCCAACCCACGTGTGATACCAAATCATGGCGACGGTCCCATATCTCAAAAGTGGGGCCAACCCACGATGGTGTTAACCACAGGGACGAGTCGCTATGAGGTGCCAAACCTCTGGTGTCCGAAGACACGAATGTGATACCAAATCACTGGTGGTGCCAAACCACTGGTGGTGCCAAACCACTGGTGACCGAAGTCACGAATCATCAAGTTGTGGGGCCAACCCACATGTGATACCAAATCACTGGCGACGATCCCATATCTCAAAAGTGGGGCCAACCCACGGTGGTATTAACCACAGGGACGAGTCGCTATGAGGTGCCAAACCTCTGGTGTCCGAAGACACGAATGTGATACCAAATCACCGTGACCAAGTCACTATATCAATCTTCCCTCCTCTCATCATACCCGTGCAATATGACATAATAATCCGTGTATGCGTTATGTCATGTATCTTTGAGACATATATCAAATATAAGTATAACATGAATTACCATCATAATCGGATAGACATAAAACAACATAATCATGCTAATCAACCTCTAAGGGTATAACCGTAATTTTACCTACCGAGTATTTTCGTAATTTACCCACCAAGGGTATTTTCGTAATTTACCCACCAAGGGTATTTTGTAATTTACCAACCAAGGGTATTTTGTAATTTACCCACCAAGGGTATTTTCAGTAATTTACCCACCAAGGGTATTTTTGTAATTTACCAACCAAGGGTGTTTTGTAATTTACCCACCAAGGGTATTTTCAGTAACTTACCCACCAAGGGTATTTTCAGTAACTTACCCACCAAGGGTATTTTCAGTAATCTACCTACCAAGGGTATTTTTGTAATTTACCCACCAAGGGTATTTTCATAATTTACCCACCAAGGGTATTTTCGTAATTTACCCACCAAGGGTATTTTAAGTAATTTACCCACCAAGGGTATTTTAAGAATTTACCCACCAAGGGTATTTTCAGTAATTTACCCACCAAGGGTATTTTCGTAATTTACCCACCAATGGTATTTTCGTAATTTACCCACCAAGGGTATTTTGTAATTTACCCACCAAGGGTATTTTCGTAATTTACCCACCAAGGGTATTTTCGTAATTTACCCACCAAGGGTATTTTCGTAATTTACCCACCAAGGGTATTTTTGTAATTTACCCACCAAGGGTATTTTTGTAATTTACCCACCAAGGGTATTTTTGTAATTTACCCACCAAGGGTATTTTCATAATTTACCCACCAAGGGTATTTTCGTAATTTACCCACCAAGGGTATTTTCGTAATTTACCCACCAAGGGTATTTTTGTAATTTATCCACCAAGGGTATTTTCGTAATTTACCCACCAAGGGTATTTTCATAATTTACCCACCAAGGGTATTTTCGTTATTTACCCACCAAGGGTATTTTCGTAATTTTGTACCTAGAATGGCCTTTCTAAAGGTGCGATTATGCCTTGAGCGACTCAACTACCATTTTCGGTCTTTCTTGACCGTTAGGCCTAAAACCGATTTATTTACCCATTCGGCCCACACGCTCGTGTGGCCCACCTAACACAAATCTATCCACGTATATAAGTTCCACCTAGTCTAGTTCATTATATACTATATCATCATACAATTTATTCCAATTGGGCCTACGGGCCCATTGGGCCCACTTGACCCATCACATTCAACAACCCCAACCCACAAGAATAATCTTGATGGCCTCAACTATCGCGTTGAAGCCCCATCGCGTCTTCTTCATGCGCTCGTGTAACTACTATTATTGCAGTAATTCACACTTGACATTGCCGCTCTACAACTAGAGTAGAGAGAGTTACACACCGATAGGACTCGGTGCTAAACCAGCAGCTGCGACCACTCCTCGTGCCCAACGCCCACCAAGGTATGTTAAACCTTCTCTGGCATGCTCTTATATAGCTAGCTCTTCACCTTCATTCCTTGTATCTTTCCGATGTGGGATCCTTCACAAGAGAGTTTAAATTCAATGAAACTCTTACCGATCCACTCTGCAAAATAAATACTCCCTTGCTTCTCATGAGATTCAACGCAGCTCCCTTATAACATAATCCATCTTTGCTAGCCACTTTACCAACTAGCTCATTGTGCCTCAAACCATGCGCAATTAAATATAACCCTATGGCCAAGGTCTAAATTCATTTAATAAAAATAATAAAAAAGGAATGTAAACGCTACAACTAGAACCTTGGACCTCTTTCCTTCCTTGTGGCGTCACTTTGCCACTACACCACACACTCCACTTGTGTCATTTTCCTCCACATTTTATTCTTAAGGCCTACCCGCCAACCTCCAAGGTTTTTTCACCTAAAACCAAAATTTTCCCAAAGCTAATATTTGATCCGGGACTTCATAGAAGCCCCTAACCTTCAAAATCACTTATCTAAAAGGTCCAACTTGCACTTAAGCCGATCTCCTATTCTCCAAAAAAATTTAAACGCTACTACGCCTAAGGCCCATTGGGCTCAATCCTACTAGGCCTAATTTCAAGATGTTACAATAAGTTAGCCGAATTGTATATTTTTGATTGTGAGATTGCAGTAGGTACCATTATCCATTGTGTCAGACAGAGATCCGAGGTTTATCTCGCAGTTTTGGAAGATATTACAAAAGTCTCTAGGCACAAAGCTGTATTTCAATACTACATTTCATCTACAAACGGATGGTCAATCCGAGCGGATCATTCAGATTATTGAGGATATGTTGAGATATTGTATTCTTGAATTTCAAAGTACGTGGGAAAAGCATTTGTCGTTGATTGAATTCGTATACAATAATAGTTTTCAATCTAGCATCACAATGGCACCATATGAGACTCTTTACGGTCAAAAATGTCAAACTCCATTATATTGGACTTAGCTTAGTGAGAATAGATTCACGGGGTTGATTTAATCAAAGAGACTAAAAGAAAGTGAAAGTGATTCGTAGTAGTTTGAAAGCGGCCTCAAATCGTCAGAAATCTTACGCAGATTTGAAATAGAAAGATATTGAATTTGAGATCGGTGATAAAGTGTTTTTAAAAGTATCTCCGTGGAAGAAAATACTTTGATTTGCCTAAAAGGGCAAGTTGAGTCTGAGATTCATCAGGCCGTATGAGATTATTGAAAGAATTGGGCCGGTTGCTTATAGATTGATGTTGCCACCTAAATTAGAAAAGATTCATAATGTGTTTCATGTATCGATGCTTCGACGATACAGATCTGGTTCATCGCATGTGATTGCTCCTACTGGGGTTGTAACGCCCTGATTTGGGTCTAGTAGGATTGGGCCTTGTGCGTGGAAGTCGCTAGGAGTCTACATATAAAAGTTTATGTGTGTAAGAATTATCACAAATTGATTGTTTGCTTTGATGGCTAAGTGATTAGGAGTGTTTGGGAGTGTTGGAGAAGTCCTCGGTTCAAACCTGGGCTTTAGCAATGTTTTTGTTTCAAGTGAATAAAACCCCTATCTTTGGTTAGTAAGGTTATAAATAAAATTTGGTAAAGTATGACACAAAGAGCCTGCTGGTTTAATGGATAGTAGTGTGTGGAGTGTGCTATTTGTATGACACAAAGAGCCTGTTGGTCTAGTGGATAGTACTGTGTGGACTGTGCTATTTGGTTTGAGGTTCGAATCCCTGCTTGTGCAAATGGGGATTATTTTTGCTGGTGGCCTTGAGAGGAAGTTGTGTTTGACCGAAACACCAAGAGTTTGAACAGATTTGAATGGGGTGGTTGTTAGCCAAATTTGAAGAGATGGATGGGAGGAAATTAAGGACAAAATCAAGCAAGTTCGAATTTGGAGAAGAGTCTTGCCGAGTTCGAACTCTGGCACTTACTGTTTCGATTACGAATGGGTGTTGAGGGGAAATTTAGTGTGTAGAAGGCTAAACGAAATTGGGGAGTTCTTTTGGGGTAAAATTCGACTAGGTATTGGTAATTGGTCATTCTCATTTCGAGATTTTACGAAGTTTTGGTTTTGCTCTCCATTTTCGTGCTTTGCTTGATCAACTTCCTCTCTCTCCCTCACTTTTCTCCTCTTGAATATTATTGGTACTTTGCCTTTACTCACATTCGATTTTGTGTAACCAAACATTTTCCTCCCTTGTAGCCGAATATTATTTTGCTCCATCAATATTTTCCCTAGTCTTTCATTGTCGATTTTTTTCTTTCTCTCTCTCTCTCTCTATCTTGATCCTATCCTATTTTCCATTTCATTTAATCGATTTTTGTTGGCTAAATATCGATCGGTAAGTCTCTATGTCTCTATTTTTTAGCTTTGCTCCTCTTTTTCTCTAATGCTGATTCTTATCTTTTTTTCTTGGTTATGGTGTTCATTCGGGTTTAAGCAATCCTCGAGGAGTGAAAGAGTTCTCTAGCACTGCAGATACGATTGGAACCTTTTTGCTTGTTCTTGACCAAATGTAATGCTATTCGTTGTGATTGATCCAAACTAGATTATGTTGGCTTCGGTGGGTATTGGCCAAATGCCTTTTTCTCACTTTAGGATTTGTGCTTTCCATAGGCCAATATATGTGGATTCAAACCACAAGTTTAAGCAACATGAGTAATGAATCCACTTAATGTGCAGATAACCATCAATGAGGTTGTTAGCAATCTTTGTCAGCATTTTGGATGGGCTGAAATCACACTCAATCAGTCATGGTTTGTGGTCATGGACTTCGACACGGTTCGTAAACAAGGTGTGTACACATACCACCCAAACCGTAGATTGACAAATGCCGAAATATCAGAATATCGAAAAGTCAAAAGTATGGCAATGGTTGCCACACGAGCGTGCAATCGTGCATGTGGTGAACCGAGCCCACGAACATGGACATTAGTCTGTAGAGGCCACCGCGAGCGTTCTCATGGGCTTAGGCCATTTTTGGGGCCAAATGGACCAAAATGGGCCTAGTAGGCCCAATGGGCCCGTGGGCCCTATGCGAGTAAATTTTTTGGTTGGATACGAAATAATGAGCCGGCCATAGCGATCACATGGCCAAAGGCAATTTTGGGCTTAGTGGGCCACACGAGTGTGTGGGCCCACTTAGGCCGAGAATTGGGCTTTGGGCCCAATTACATCGTTTAGAAGATATATGTTATCTGTGTCGTTCAAGGTGACTGTAGACCTTCGGGAAGGTTGTAAAATGATTGAAATACCCCCACAAGGTAAAATAACTGTTATGCCCCTAAAGGGCAAAATGACTAAAATGGCCCTACATGTTATATGATTGTTATTGTATGCTATTTATGATATGGTTGCGATCATGTGATATTATGCTGCATGGGGTTGAGTTATGTGATTGGAGGAAGGATTCTATTCTGATAGCACTACTGCATAATTCTGATGGCTATTAGCCTGCAGTTCTGGCAGCTCTGTTGCAAATTCTGTTTAGTGCCGCATTGGTACTATTATATGGTGTGTAGGGATGGGTGGGTTGATACTATATTCCCACATGGTGTGTACGATTGGACAGAGCTGGTGTATAGAGGCTGGATGGATTGGATTTTTACATGCTTGATTATTCTGATTCTATTCTGTTTAGGGTTAAGGCCCACACTATATTTGTTCTGTAATGGGCTTAGGCCAGTTGGACACTGCTTCGGAGATAGGCCTAGGCCCAAACTGTTCTGATTGATCCAAGTTTTTATTTGGGGTGCACAGTGAGTTTTCGCAAACTCACCCAACTATTTTACAGTGCAGGTAATCCCCATACATAGATGGTTCGGTGCTGTGAGGGACTTGGAGCTGGCCACACATTTAGACTTGCTTTGGATTTTATTTACCTTATTTACTAATTTTTTGGGTTGTAATAAGGCCTTTCTATTTTTTGGGTTTTAAATTTGAAATCTTATTTATAAGTTTATAGTTGCTAGAAGTAGAACACCAAAACAATAACTGTTTTTCAAAAAATCACGTTTCCCCAACTATTTTAAATTAAGCTTCCGTAACAAATAAGGTTTTAAAAGTAATAGCATTTTACAAGAAAATGACTTTTAATAAACCACGTTTTAAAAACAAGTAAACAAAATCTAAGGTTTTAAATGGCAACAAGTTTTAATTGTAAGAAGGGTTGTTCAATGGAAACCTAGGTTTCGAAAAACACTTCAATGTGACACGTCGGATTCGAGCCTAACTTTTAGGCTAGGTTAGGGGTGTTATAGAGGTTAAGATTCAATCAGATTTGTCATATAGTGAAGAACCAATTCGAATTTTGGCACGTGAGATCAAGGAGTTGAGAAATAAGAAAATTTCTCTAGTGAAAGTGTTGTGGCACAAACACGGAGCTGAAGAGGCTACATGGGATCCTGAAGATGTTATGAGAGAGCAATATCCAAACTTATTCACTGGTAAGATTTTCGGGGACGAAAATCCCTAAAGGGAGAGAGTTGTAACAGCCCGGTTTAGACCCTAGATGGAATAGTGGTTTCGGGACCACAAATCTGAGGTCAAAAATTATTTTAATATTATTTTTGGTGTTTACAGTATGTGATTGAGCATGTGTGAAAATTTTATCGATTGTGTGCTTAATTTGTAAAAAGGACTTAATTGCATAAAATGTTAAAGTTGTGTGCTAGTTGTTAAACTGCTTATTTGGCATGACTTTTTAAATGAGGAGTCCTTATGTGGTAAATAGACCTTTGATAGTGGAAGTTAACATATATAGCCATTAAATGAATGAAATAATAATCTTTTAACAAAGGGTATTTTAGTAAATGATGAAATAATATGTATTAAATAAAACAAATAAGAAAAACAAGCCATTTTCTCATCTTTCTTTGCCGAAAATCACAAGAAAATAAAGAAAAAAGAGTTTAAGGGTTTCACTAGAAGTTGGCTCAATCAAGGTGTGTTTTGAGCTCGATTTTTAGTAATTTCTACGTTTTTGTAATCGTTGCTTTGAGTACTACAAAATCCATGCTTTAATTTTAGAATTTGATGATGATTTTGAGAAGTGCCATTGAAGAGTATGTGAACTTTGTGTTATTAGTTGGTGGAATATGAAAGCTTATTGTTGAGTTAACATAGTTTGTATTTGGATTTTTGGTGAAATTGAGTAATTTGGGCTAAATTATGAAAATGAGAAATTAGAGGACTAAAATGTGAAATAAATGAAATATATGGACTTGTATGAGGTAGGGGAAATTCCAGATAAGCATGTGTAAATGGAAATTTTGTGTATTTTGTGATTTTATGAAATAGGGACTAAAGTGTCAAAATATGAAAATGTGAGGGCTAATTTGTAAATTACCCTAAATATGTGTGTTTGGACTAAATTGAATGAATTGGTGGTTGAATGAGCTAAATTTGAATATGTATAGATCAATAAAAGAGGGAATTTGATCGAGATCGAGGCAAAGATAAAGTACTCGATTAATCGACTCGTTTTGTTACTTCGATGTCCGAGGTAAGTTCGAGTATAATACGAATTGTTAAATTTATATCTATGTGTTAGGAAATGAATGAATATGTGATTATTGAATTAGAAATGCTATATGTGGAATTGAGAAATGTGGCACTAAGTGTGCATAATTAGAATCGGGATAGAGGTGAATAGCACTGTGTGTGCAAAGTAATGGAAGCCTCGATTTTATTGATTGGCACTGTGTGTATGATACCGAGATAAATTTGGTTTAATGTAAAGGCACTAAGTGTACGATGATATTTAAGCTTCGACTATGAATTTGGCACTAAGTGCGCAAATAAATTGAACGAATAATGAAGATTGATCGAAATATGGTATCGAGCATTGAGTAGCAAGAATGATTGTTAACTAAGTGTTGGCAAAGGTATATTCTAAACTTATGTGGTTGATGATATCATTTATGAACAATTGGATAGATGTATAAGCATATGGTTAAGGATAAGATTGTGCATTCTTGTAATATAATCCATGTGATGGCTTAATTTGTATATTGATTTTGAATCATTGAGTTAAAAGTATTATATTACAAACTTACTAGACTTTAAAAGCTTACTGTGTGAAACACTCTATTTTATAGTGTCTTTAAAGCTATCTTGAATCCGAGATCGTCAGCGACTCAAACACACTATCGGATATCTATTTTGGTACTTTTGGAAGTTGTGCATATTTGGTATATGGCATGTATAGGCTAGTGATTTTAGTATGTGTTGAAATGTATAAGTCTTGTCATGAGATATGGCTTCATACTTGAATGATGTTGGTATATATATGTGTGAGTTATGTGAATAATGAATATGGTATGTTTCATGCTTAAATTGGTTGATGAAAATTGTGGTTTAAATGTGAATTTGTGGTATGGATTATATGATGCTTGACTTATATGATTTGGGTTGTGAAATTGGTATGTTGATGGACTTATTTGAGTTGAAATTGAGTATGAAAATAAATAGTGTAGTTGATGATTAATTGGTGCATATATTGGTATGTTTTGGTTGCCATTTGAGGTATAAATGCATATGATTGATGCTTATAGGTGATTCCAAAATGTGGATGGCAAATTGGCCTTGCAAATGACCTATAATTGCCTACACGGTTGAGCACACAAACGTGTCGCTCGACCATGTCCTTCGTGGTTGTATTTCAAAACAAGTCAGGCTCGCACACAGGTGTGTGACTGGCCGTGTGGTGCAAGTCAGTGTCAACCACAAGTGAGGTACATAGGCGTGTCTAGGCCATGTGAACAAGTCAGTATGTATGCCCTGTTTCACCACGGATTGGACATACGGGCGTGTTCGAGGTCGTGTGAGGCATATGGCCTACCCACACGGGCGTGTGACCTCTGTAGCTTTGAAAAATGTTTTATTTTCAAAAAATTTTGTATGTGCTCGGTTTAGTCCCAACCCCTTTCTAACACATGTTTAACATCTCGTAGACCTTATTAAGGGACTATATGTATATATCTTGATATGTTTGGATGATGATATACATCGTGTTGTAAAATAATTGTAAATGTTTTGGATTGATCGGTAATGCTTTTTAACCCTAGACCAGCAATGGTTACGGGTTAGGGATGTTACAGAATAAAATTATAACCATGAGATTATGGTGGATTACAATAATTTGTGTCCATATTGTTGAACATGAAAAACATTTGATAAGATGTGACTTGGTAAGTTATTTTTATGATATATAAATGACATTCGTATAGTTTTACATTATATTAATTGTATGAAATATGTAAGGTTGAGGTTGCTTATTGTTTACATATGAAACTTACTAAGCTATATAGCTTACCCCCTTTCATTTCCCATGTCTTATAGGAATATTTAGCTAGTTTGAGTTGGAGATCGCCGGAGATCCTATCACACTATCAAGCTATCATTTTGGGTATAAGTGAATTCAAGTATTTTAAGTCTACGACATGTATAGGGACTATGTCAATTCATTATGTGTGTCATTATTTATTTGGCAATACGTGTTAGCTTGTAATTGCTAATGTTTCATCTTATATGTGTTGCCATGAAAGATGGCTTATGTTGATCATAAGTTTATTCATATGTTAATGTCCTCTTGTGGATGTGAAATTAGTATGTTTCTAATGTGCTAAGTATGATGTTTTAAGCATGATAAATGATGGCATGAGAATGACATGTTATTGTCTTAGTTGTGAGTGTTTGGTTGTCTAAGTATGATATGTTTTGTGCCTATGAATTGATGTGAGTGTATGTGTGAATAACGGTGGCAAAGGCCTTGATAAACAGCCTTATTAATGTCCACATGGGTAGACACACGGGCGTGTGTCTTGGCTGTGTGTGACACACGGTCAGCCCCATGGGCGTGTGATCCGACCATGTGTCCCCTGCACCTCAATTTTGGTAAAATAGAATTTCCAGAATTGAGCACAAGGGCAGAGACATGGGCGTGTGTCTCAGCCGTGTGTGCTACATGGTATAGCACACGGGCGTGTGACTTGTCTATGTGACCTCAATTTGATGATGAAATCATAAACAAAATACTCCCTAAGGTGGACACGGCCTGAAGCATAGGCGTGTAGTATGCCACACGGGCATGTCCCTTAACCCATACAAGTGTGTGGTCCAGTTTCATGATGAAATTTTTCTAAGTTTTGTAAATTTTCTTGAGTTCACTGTTTAGTCCCGACCACTCCCGAAGCATGTTTCGGGCCTTGTAGGCTCGTTTTCAGGACAATATGAATGTGTATGAAAGTTTTAAATTTATGTGGAATTTCATGTCTTAATTTTGAATATTACTTGCGAATAAGTTGGTAATGCCTCGTACCCTGTTTCGATGTTGAATACGGGTAAGGGGTGTTATATGCGTTGTCGGTACAGTATCACTAGGTGTTTAGGGTTATTGAATAATACTGTTATTATTTAATGTTGCATTATTAAACGTATTTCGTTGACAGGTGTTTCATAAGATCATCCCAAGATAGATTCAGATATGATAGCGAGCTTAATACTAGCGATGGTGAAGGTAGATCCCAGGACTTCTATGTCGGTCTTAATTGCCAATATTCGTAGCTAATTGAGGTACATGGCCTCTTACTGCAAGGCTTGGATAGTTAAGTAGAAGGCATTGGAAAAGATACATAGTGGGTGGGATGCTTTATATAATGAGGTGTGGCAGTGATGTCAGGTGCTGGAGAGGTTCGTCCAAAGTTACATAACAGACCTTGAAATAGGCCCTATGTACTACAACTACCGATTTCTCCATGGATGCCAAGTGTTCAAGCATTTATTCTGGAGCTTTAAGCAATTCTGGGACACATTTGTGTACTGCAAGCCATTGGTACAAATTGGCGGTACCTTTATGTATGGTAGATATACCCATCGGCTATTGCTAGCTGTGGCACAAGATGGTGGTGGGAGAATCCTTCCAATTGCATTTGCAATAACATCGAGGGAGTCAGGTGATGACTGGGATTTCTTTCTTTCTTGGTTAAGGAGGCATGTCTACCCCCAACTTGATATCTACGTTATATCGGATCAGGGCACTGGAATACTGGCTACAATTGAGCGATAGGAAAGCCTATGGGATTGCACACACCATCGGTATTGTCTAAGGCACATTGCGTCCAACTACTACAAGCAATATCGGTCTATCACTAAACGACGATAAGTGACCAACATGGGATTTTAATCTCTATTAATATAATTTCATTTGTTATATTAAATTTATTCTGAATGGAAGACTGGTATGTAATTTTCGCTATCAACTTATTTTGGCAGGTTACAAGATCATTAAGGACCGTTTTCATAAGATGTTGACGATTTTGCGTTCAGTTAACGAACAAGGCACAAACTACCTCTGTAACATACCTTTTGATTAGTGGGCACAAGAACACAATGGCGGCTATGATATGGTCATATGACCTCAAACATGGCTGAATACATAAATTCTGTTCTAAAAGGAATGCGTCATTTGTCAATAACCTCAGTTGTGTGAGAGACATATTTCCATTTGGCAACACTATTTCCAAAGCGAGCAACTAGTTATAAAGGCCAAATGCAGGGAGACCATGTATGGTGTCGGAAGGTATTGCAAGAAATTAACAAGGCAAAGGCGCAAGCCAACACCATGCACGCAGTGTGTCATGATCGCGACAACCTATGGTTTTATGTGACGGAGTTTGACAAACTGAACCAAGGTATTACTGGCGGGAAATATTGTGTACACCTAAGAAATAGGACTTGCGACTGTGGGACGTTTGATGCACTTCATTATCTATGCGCTCATGCAATTGTAGCTTGTCAGAATCTCTGTTTGGATCCCATGAAATATGTCGAGTAAGTGTACAAAATAGAATACATGTACAATGTGTGGAGACACGTATTCCCACCGGTCCCAAATGAACATAAGTGGCTATTTGTATCGCTTACTCGTTTAAGTTGTTATCGGATAGAGAATTGTGTCGCAAACCAAAAGGTCGACTTTCCTCGAGTAGAATACATAATAATATGGATATCTGGGAAAAAACAAACCAATAGAGGTTGTGCGAATGGTGTAGGAACCCAGGTCATACGATTCAAACATGTCCAAATCGAAATAGTTGATAATTGTTGTAATGAAATAATGTTGCATTATTTTTATTATCTTATTCAAAAGAACTTCTATTTTATTAAAAATATAAAAATAATTTGCCATTAAAATATTCAAAACAACTTTTATTTTATTAAATGAAACAATATAAAAATAGTTTTTACAAATATATTAAAAAAGTCAATGTATGTGCCGATCGAAATCAGTGCCACATGGGGGTGGTCGACGGTTACGCACTAGATTCCTCCTTGGTTTAGCTTCTGGCGAGGGTTGTGGTTGTTCTAGTTGTGGATGATGGGAGGATGACCCACCTAAACAGAATAAAGAATGCGAAGGTGCTTGCATCACCCACGGTGGAGGTGTTAAGGCGATGGGGGATTGGTAATGAGATGAGCTCCCTGATGGTGCCTCGTGTGACCCCTCCTGCGACGATGGCCTATATATCGTCAGTTGAGTCAAAGCCATCGAGAAAAGAGATGCACCAGGTCATGCATTCCAACCTAGCATGTAATACCCCAAACCCGATCTGGACGTTATGACCAGATCTGGTATGTCACAGGGAAAGGTTATAAGAACGAATTCTTGAATTTATGAAATTACCGTGAGTTTGAAGACTTTTTGTTTTAGGTGACATTTTGAAAACAGTGGTTTGCAGTAAAGGAAAACTTTCGAATTGAGTTAAATTCCATCTATTATCTTAGTTGGCATTTGAGAGAAAATGGTTATGTTATGTCGTTTATGTTTTTGAAAATCTCATCTTAACTTTCATGTTCAAACATAATAATGTCATATCATAATTAAGTGATAATTAAATAAAAACCCAAATATTAACTTAAGAAGGCATTATTACATAAGAAAATCCCCAATTAAAAATAATAATTTAAAGAAAGATAATGAGTTTACGAAAAGAAACATGTTATGGCCTCCACGAGTCCACCTCGGCTCCCAGATCCATGATCTACTGATTACCTACAAAATAAAGTAGAAGGGGTGAGTCACCACGACTCATAGTGCAAATCCCCTTATGTTACATAAATGGCTTCAAGCCCACAATCGCATATTAGGCCTCAGCCCATTTAAAATAGCATACACAAATATGAATGTAACATGTGTCCTAGCCCAACCTAATTTTCCATCCTCTACACACCACCCGTACTAGCCCATGACACCGTGGGGATTTCTACAATCAACCATCCATCCGCTACACACCTCATATGTGGCACCAAGCCACTCGTGATACTAGATCACCTTGACAGAGTCACTATTAACATATGTGGGGCCAACCTATCATGGCACCCAACCACCGTGACAATCCCTGGTGAACATATGTGGGGCCAACCCACTGTGGTACCAAACCACTGGGACGAGTCACTGAATCATAGATGTATATACGTGGTATTTAACCACCGTGGCACCAAGCCACCGAGACGTGGTCACTGAATCGGATATATGTGGGGCCAACCCACTTGTGGTACCAAACCACCGTAACAGTCTCTAATACTTCCCCTTTCGCATCATATCCCAACCCATGCAGAACATATAATCATATGAATGCACATGCTCTCATCATAGTGATAGATTTCAGCATTTATTTCATATCCATTAATAGATCATTATAGACACTTACCTGGTATCCCCAGTTTTACCCATAAAGGTATCACGACTGTCTTTCAGTCACTTCAAATTTTCAGCCCCAAACAGTTAATAACACATATTAATAACAGAGTGTGAAGTTTTACACACCTGATAACACGCAATACCATACTTTCTATGTCAACACTCTCACTAGCAGGGACGACGGCTATCTGTTTATCCTGTTCTGAAGCTGGTCCACAACCCGGTGGTCAGTCTCGTACTGCTGATACCGCTCACTTCTTAAACTTTGGAGTCGAAACCGAGGGTTTGCTCCCTTCCCCAACTTGAACGTTTCTTGCATCCATGAATAGTCTTGATCAATAAATCGATATACGAAAGCAATGATTGTTTAACCACTCAACTAGGTCAAGGTAATGAGCGACGAACAGAAAGGCTAATAGAATAACTAGGGACGAATCCTTTACCTTAAGATCTCGAATAGAATGATGGGATTCGGAGATTGATTGAGCCTCAGACTTGGAACTCAAATGGTTCGGCTAGTAATGTTTCCCAGAATAAGTGCCCCCAATAAGAGAAGAAGATAAAAAGAGCGAAGTCAATAAAATTGTAACACCATGCCAATTAGCCATTCGGCTTTGGCTACCAAATACCGAAAGAAGAATAGAAAATGATAGCAGAGTCTCTCCTACCTTAACAACCAAATCGATGGAAGATTCGAAGCAGACCCCTAAAACCCTGTTCCACAGTATTCAGCTAACATAGATGATATCTCTAAAAGAAGAAAGGGAAACAACCTTCAGAGATTCGGCTATAGCAAAAGAAAAATGAAAGAAAAATTCAATAGAAAAAAATATGAGCAATAGATTCGGCCCTTAAGAAGAGAGGATATAGAAGAGAACGATAACTACTTACCAAAGAGTGGGATGAGGATTCAACTAGAACGATAAGAAATCTCAAAGAGAAGAATATAGAGGTGGGTTTCGGTTTGGCAGAAGAAAAGACGATAGGAGAAAGATACATTTATCGTGCTTAAGGAAAAGGCAATGAATGGAATGATTCGGCAAGCTTCAAGAGGTTCGGCAACACAAGAAAAAGAGAGGAAAAGATATGGAGAAAAGAATGATGAGGGGAAAATGAGAAAGAAAAAAAAAAGAGGAGGAGTGCAATAGGTTTGATTTTTACCAATGAAGATGAAGCAAAAAGCTCTTAGGAGTTACGGCAATCAAAGAAGAAAATGATGTGAAGAGGAGAGGAAATTGTGTTTCAGTTTTTTGGCTATCAAAGAAATGAAGAAAAAGGTGCAAAGCAAAGGAGAGAAGAGAGTGTTTTCCCTAATCGGTTTCCAACCTTATGCACAATGTGACTCCAAGGAAAAATCAGCATAACAAGGCACTTCAAAAACTCGATTAAACCACCATCAAGAGAGGGACCTAGAGTCACTAACTTTAAGATTTGGCTCACCACCCTCCTAGCTCACAACCGAACCTCTCCCCCCTTCCAACATTCAAGAAAATTTGGCCAACAACCCACTAGCTACCCAGTCCATGTTCACTTCCTACATTTACTCCCAACCCCTTATTCAAATTAGTTTGAAAGCTTCAAATCCCCCTTTTCACTCTTGTCCATCTATTCAAAAAGTTTGACCAATTCAACACCCACTCTTCAAGGTTCCTAGCCGAATCCATCACTTCCCTTCCAAATGCCAAAAAGAATTCCAAAAGTGTATACAGTATGACTCGAACCTGCTCCCTCACTGCTCCCTGTGGCGTCACTCACCTTCCTCTTAAGTGGCGCCTTCTTGCAACTTTACTAAAGCACTTCTTGTGACAACAAACACAAGCAACAACCCTTAAGTCTTGCCCCAGTCAGCTCCTCCCTAAAGTGTCCAAAATTGAAATTTTGGCCAAGGCTTCAGCTTAACCCCGAGCCTTCCTTGAACCCCCAAACACACTTCATTGACACACTGAGAATAGCATACACACAGGAATATAATAAATGCAAAGTCCCTAATTTAGGATGTTACAGTTCTACCCCCTTAAAGAAATTTCGGCCTCAAAATTACCTGGTCAGAAGAGATGAGGGTATTGCTGTCGCATTGCATCCTCTGGCTCCCACGTAGCTTCCTCTAAACTGTGATTCCACCACAAAACTTTGACCAAAGAGACTAATTTCCTTCGCAGTACCTTAGCATCACGATCCAAGATCTGCACTGGTTCCTCTTCAAAGGATAAATCATGCCTTACTTCGATTTCTTCCACTGGCACAACATGAGATGGATCCGAACGGTAGCGCCTTAGCATCGAAATATGAAACACATCATGAATCTGATTTAATTTCGAAGGTAGCTCGAGCTGATAAGCTACCTATCCCACACACTTCAACACACAGTAAGGCCCTATGAACCTGGGGCTCAGCTTACCTTTCGTCTAAACTTTAGAACTTTCTTCTACGGTGAAACCTTTAAGAAAACCCGGTCACCAACTACAAATTCTATGTCCTTACGCTTCAGATTAGCATAGGACTTCTGCCTGTCAGAGGCTTCCTTCAATCAAGTTCGAATCAACTTAACCTTGTCCTCCATTTCAAAAACCAATTCTAGACCCAATAACCGTCACTCACCCAACTCTGTCCAGCAAGTAGGAGTGTGACACTTTTGACAATACAACGCTTCATACGGTGCCATCTAAATACTAAACTGGTAGCTGTTGTTGTATGCAAATTCTGCCAATGGTAAAAACTCTTCCCAACTACCCCTGAAGCCTATGACACGGCCCCTCAACATATCTTCCAAGATCTAAATTGCCCTCTCAGACTGTCCATCAGACTGTGGATGAAATGCTGTACTGAAATCTAACTTTGTACCCAATGCTTGATGCAACGCCATCCAGAATCTCGATGTAAACCTGGTGTCTCTGTCTGATATGATAGACACTGGTACCCCATGTAACCTCACAATCTCTACTACGTACAGCTTAGCTAACTTCTGCAGAGAGTAGTTGACACGAACGGTATGAAAAGAGCGGACTTTGTCAATCGATCAACAATTACCCACACCGAATCTTTCTTAGTAGGCATAAGAGGTAGCCCACTAACAAAGTCCATTGTGATCCTTTCCACTTCCGCTGTGAAATCTTTACCGGCTGCAGCATCCTTGAAGGCAACTGATGTTCTGCTTTCACCTGTTGGCACGTCAAGCACTTACTCACAAATTCGATTACCTCTCGCTTCAGGCCCAACCATAAAAACTGTTCTCAAAAATCCCGATACATCTTACTTCTTCGAGGATGCATAGTGTATGGGTTACTATGCACTTCCTGTACGATCTTACATCTCAACTCGAGATTCTTTGGCATACAAGTCTTTCCTCGAAAACATAGTACCCCATCACTAGTCACACTAAAATTTGTTATCCCATCACCTGGCCCCAACTGAAACTTCGACTTCAACAACTCATCAGTCAATTGCTTCTCTTTAATCTGATTGACCCAAGAAGGCTTTACTTGAAGTTCAGCTAATAGACTTCCATCATCGTATAAGTTGAGATGAGAAAACATTGCTCTCAAGTCAGAGATCACTCTTCGACTTAATGCATCCGCCACCACATTAGCTTCACCCCGGTGGTACTCGATCGAGCAATCATAATCTTTTAATAATTCAATCCATCTCCGCTGTCTTAAATTCAACTCCTTCTGGGTAAGGAGATATTTAAGGCTCTTGTGATATGTATAAATTACAGACTTCTCCCCATACATATAATGCCTCCAGATCTTCAAAGCAAAAACTACTGCAGCCAACTCCAGATCATGCGTGGGATAATTCACCTCATGCGCTCTCAACTGCCGAGATACATATGCTACCACCTTCCCTTCCTGCATCAACACACATCCCAATCCTATGTGCCACGCATCGCAGTAAACAACAAATTCCTTTTCGGCCTTAAGGCTGTATCAATATTGGAGCCTCAGATAGAATCTTTTTTAGCTTCTCAAAACTCTTCTATTGCTTATCAGACCAGACAAACGATACCCCTTTTCGCAAAAACTTGGTTAATGGTGCCTCAATCAAAGAGAACCCCTCAACAAACCTTCTGTAATACCCAACCAAACCAAAAAAACTCCGGATCTCTGCCACAGACTTAGGCGACTTCTAATCCAACACAGCTTCAATTTTTCTAGGATCAACCCTAATCCCCTCAGCAGACACAACATGGCCCAAAAAGGTAACTTCTCTTAGCCAAAATTCACACTTACTGAATTTGGCGAACAGCTGCTTCTCCCTCAGAATTTGTAAAACCACCCAAAGATGCGAATCATGTCCTCCTCCGATCTTGAATAAACTAGGATATTGTCTATAAATAATACGACAAACCGATCCAGATAGGGTTGGAATACCCGGTTCATCATGTCCAGAAATGCTGTTGGTGCATTAGCCAACCTAAATAGCATCACCAAGAATTCATAGTGGCCATAGCGAGTTCTGAAAACCGTCTTATGAATATCCATTCCTTGACCTTGAGCTGATGTTATTTCGACCTCAAATCTATCTTCGAGAAGACTGAAGCCCCTTTCAATTGGTCAAACAAATCGTCAATCCTCGACATTGGGTATTTATTCTTAATAGTCAACTTATTCAACTGACGGTAGTCAAGCACATACGCATTGATCCGTCCTTCTTTTTAAAAAATAGCACCGGCGCTCCCCAAGGTGATGCACTCGGTCAAATAAAACCCCGATCTAACAGTTCTTGAATTTGGGCTTTCAATTCCACCAACTCTTTTGGTGCCATTCTATATAGGGCAATAGACACAGGCGCTGTCCCTGGAAGAAGGTCAATATCGAACTCCACCTCGCGATCTAAAGGTAGTCCTGGAAGCTCTTCTGGAAAAACATCGAAAAACTCCTTCACTGTTCTAACATTCCCCACAATTAATTCCTTGGACTCCAGAGCACAAACATAAGTTATGAATGCCTTACATCCTTTCCTCACTATTCTTTCAGCCTTTAGAGCGGACACTACATTAGATAAGTAGTTCCTCCTCTCACCTATTACCACCACCTCATCATCCTCGAAAGTCCTTAACACCATGCGCTTGGCAGCACAATCCAAGTTGGCTCGATACTTCACTAGCCAGTCCATACCTAAGATTAAATCAAACTCCCCAAATGGTAGTTCCATCAGGTCAGCTAGAAAAACTACACCTTGAACTTTTAAAGGCACCTCCCTAAAGATTTTATTCACTATTACCGATTGTCCTAAAGGGCTAAGTACAGTCATCTCCCTAGAGGCAATCTCAGAGTCTATGTTCAGAGTTCCCGATATAGCGCTAGCAACATAAGAATGTGTTGATCCAATATCAATCAATGTAGTATAAGGCAACCCATAAATAAGAAATGTACTGGTTATGACGTCCGGTGCATCGCCCTCCTCTCGGCGTCTAGCTGCATAGACCAACCCAGGCTGTCTTGCATCTGTGCTCCCAGCACCTCTGCCCGGTGCTCCACGCCCTCAGCCAAAACTACCTCCTCCCCTAGCGGGACCACGACCTCTCTGTGGTTGCTGACCACCTCTGCCTGGCTGAACATAACACTGTCCTGCTGGTCGCATTCTGCCCAACTCCTGTGGACAGTCTCTTACCCGATGATCAGTAGACCCACATCTAAAACATCCTCTAATACCCATCCAACACTCACCTGAATGAGATTTACCACACCTAGCACACCTCTGAGGCCCACTATCAACAACAGGTCTCACAACATGACTTAGCCCTTCCCACCTAGGCCTCTTCTGAAAACGCCCAGCTGATCCCGACGATCCAAAATTCTTTTTATTCCTACCTTTTATCCCTATCCTGGTTCTTCTTTCAGACCGCTTCACTTTCTAGGCTACCTTAGCCTTTTCCACTAAAATAGCAAATTCTCTTTCTCGTTGTAGAGCTATCAGCACTCGCAACTCATTCCTTAGACCATCCTGAAACCGAACACAATGCTCATGGTCTGTGGCAACAATACCTAGGGCATAACGACTAAGACGTAAGAATTTCACTTCATACTCAACCACCGATTTATTTCCCTGAACCAAATTCAAAAATGCCTTCCACTACGCATCCACATAACTTGATCTGATGTACTTCCCCTGGAATGCTGTCTTGAAGAAATCTCAGGTAATGCGGTCAGCCACTGTACCATCCCTGACCATAAGCCACCACTGATATGCCTCTTCTCGAAGAAGAGACACAACTCCTTTCAACTTTTCCTCCTCCGTGAAGTCAAGATCATCCATTATACGCTCAACTACTTCTAACCAATATTTAGCTACATTAGGAGCTACGCTAGAAACGCCCCTAAACATTTTCGCTCCATTGGCTCGGAGTCGTTCAAACACAGATTTTTAAGCTCCCGAACCGTGCTCCAGCAACTCTCTCCAACACACATAACATCGCTTGAGACACAGCATCGTCTTTGCCTGTTTGATCTTGAAATCTCATTTTCGGCACTGGCGGTGATGGTACATCACTTTCTGACCCATATCTAGATTCCAAGGGTTCAGACCTAATACTCCAGCCTCTACCACGACCGCGCACAACACATCCACGCCCCTAGTACGCATGGATACTGATATGACTTAATCTAATTAAGAATTTTATGAATTAGTATTTTCTTTCACTGTTTAATACCAAGCAGCCTTACGATAAATAGTATTAAAGAATAATTCTCGTATATTCATATCTATACCTAGAAGTTTTCAGTCACTAAAGTTTGGATCTCTTAATACTAGCATTCCTAACACAAAATAATTATTTCATGCAAAACAACCAACAATTAGAACACATACTGCGTGGATCGGGTGCCGGTAGACTCAAATACCATACTCCAACCAAAACATTTCTTTAAACCATATTGTAAATCGACTCTATAAAACCTTGTTGAACCTTTTCCACAGCCCGAGTTTTGCAACCTAGGCTCTAATACCAAAATTATAACACCCTAAACTCGGTCTGGACGTTACGACCAGATCCGATATGTCACAGGAAAATGTTATAAAAATGAATTCTTAAATTTAAAAAATTACTGTGAGTTTGAAGACTTTTCATTTTATGTGACGTTTTGAAAACAGTGGTTTACAGTAAAGGAAAACTTTCGAATTGTGTTAAATTTTGTTTGTTATCTTAGTTGGCATTTGAGAGAAAATAGTTGTGTTATGTCGTTTATGTTTTTAAAAATCTCATCTTAACTTTCATGTTAAAACATAATAATATCATATATTAATTAAGTGATAATTAAATAAAAACCCAAATATTAACTTAAGAAGGCCTTATGATACGGTCCCGATCTCGAGATAGAAACGAGACGTATGCTGAATTGCCCGATCGTAATCAAGAATTACAAAGTTGAAGTTTAAATAAGGAGAGTAGGAGGAGTGTAGAGGAATTTTAGGTTTTAGAGGAGTAGAATGAAGTCAACGGAGTTGTATTAAGATTGGTTTGGGTTTGGTTCAAGAAATTTTAAAAGTGGTTTGAAAGGGAAGAATAGCCGGGATGTAGCTCGGGTAATTTTTAGGGTTCAACTTTTAGCTTAAGAAACAAGTAAGGACCAATACCGGAAGGTATCGACCCAGTTACTTATAGGTTTCCTGAGGTTTGATTTTTTTGGGATTTAATTTGGACCTCGACCACTATCGTGAAACGATAGGAACCTCGGTATCGATTTTTTTGGACAGTAGAAGGAAGGGTTGACGCCACTAGCTTGCTAGATAAGCCAACGAATCCTAAAACGAAATTGGAGTAGTGCTCTCACAAATTTGACAGAATAACGATATAGAATTCATCAAAAGGTCCCTTACAATTGTCTATTTTTGGATATTTATAATACTTAGAAGCTAATTGAAAAGTCATGAAATTTTAACTTAGTTAATGTCCCTAAACTATTCTAGAAGTTGGCCTTTGGTTTTTGTTTGTCACGTTCATTCTTGTAGCACCTAAAATCAACTTCTAGAAGTTCTTTAAGTCGTACAAATTCATAAGGAAGAAAAGGGTTGAAGGCTCTTAAATTCGCCTTTGAAATGTGCATGGCTTGCCTTGGAAAGCTGAATGGCTATGTCTTTGTTCAAGGCTGTATTGGGATGTGAAAAGGCATTCTCAAAGTCCCATACCAGCCATTAAATTCAATCCCACGCATGGAGCATCAAACAGCATGTAATTAAGGCTGACGCTCCCTCTTTAATGCGTTGTCGTTTGTGTTTTACTAAGCAATCAGCCACTTAAAGAATTTGCATTCCACGAAGCTTCCTTGAGAGATGAAGCACTCAACACGCCATTGGAGAAAAGAACCAGCAAATTTTAATGTGTCCTTTGGTCTTCACGATGTTCCAAAATCCCATGCATGCAACACACCCTTTTAATGCGGCCGAACATGCTTCAACATAGCTTTTAAAGGTGTCCCATGCATGCTTCTTTGTTGTTCATCTTAATGGACATGTGGGGGACTCCAAGAGTCACGTTGGAAAGCTATTCCAGCAGCACATTAATTCCCATGTGGTCCAACATGGCCATAAATGCTGCTTCTTTAATTCTGCCACACATGCATTAAACATGTCTTGAAAGCACCTTGAGAGCTGAAGCATTCAGCCTTCTTTATTGCTGTCCAACATCATGCATGTTTAGCTTTCAATCGACGCTTGTTCCAACATGGCAATAAAGAAGGTGCAAACATGTTGCCGCCCACTTTAAATGATGTCCCCAAATCACCTGCAAATTAATAATTTCGTCAACTTAAATTCCAGCCACTTAAGACATCATTTATACCATGTTTTAGGCTGAACAAATTAAATAGAAGTTGATCAATGCTTACATTAATTTCGGCTAGAGTTTTTAGACAAATTAAATGGACATTTTCGGCCAATTAAATAAGTAGCAGCAAACAATTAATTATGTCCTAAAACTAGACATATTAATTTAAACTATTAATTATGCAACAATTTAAGACTTATTTAAATTTATTTAAATGTAGCAAAATAAATAAAACACTTATTTAATTGGTCCATTTTTTTATTTAACTAATCTTCTATTAATTAATTAACTAAGGCCGAAAGGCCAATTAGTTATGGCCGAATAGCCATAGGAGGATCTCCCTGTTCGTGAGCTCGTAAAAGTATGCAACACGGAGTTAAACCATCGTTCAACAGGGTCTTAGCATCATCCCAAGCTTGCTGGATTAGAACTCCGATCGCCTCTTTAAATTGTCTCGCACGCGACCTCGTTATCGGTCCTTGAGGTAACACCACCGGGTCTTGGATTGAACTCGGTTCATGATGAGGCGTGCCCGTATCACCTTATTACATAATAAAATCCCCAATTAAAAAAATAATTTAAAGAAAGATAATGAGTTTACGAAAAGAAACATGTTATGGCCTCCACGAGTCCGCCTCAGCTCCCAGATCCACGATCTACTAATTACCTGCAAAATAAAACAGAAGGGGTGAGTTACCACGAATTAGTGTGCAAATCTCTTTATGTCACATAAATGGCTTTAAGCCCACAATCGCATATTGGGCCTCAGCCCATTTGAAATAGCATACACAAATATGAATGTAATATGTGTCCCAGCCAACCTAATTTTCCATCCTTTACACAGCACCCGTACCAGCCCATTACACTGTAGAGATTTCTACAATCAACCCTCCATCCGCTACACACCTCATATGTGGCACCAAGCCACTCGTGATACTAGATCACCTTGACAGAGTCACTATAAACATATGTGGGGCCAACCAACTGTGGTACCCAACCACCGTGACAATCTCTGATGAACATATATGGGGCCAAGCCACTGTGGTACTAAACCACTGGGACGAGTCACTAAATCATAGATGTATATATATGGTATTTAACTACCGTGGCACAAAGCCAGTGAGACATGGTCACTGAATCGGATATATGTGGGGCCAACCCACTTGTGGTACCAAACCACCGTGACAGTCTCTAATACTTCCCCTTTCACATCATACCCCAACCCATGCAGAACATACAATCATATGAATGCACATGCTCTCATCATAGTTATAGATTTCAGGATTTATTTCATATCCATTAATAGATCATTATTGACACTTACCTGGTATCCCCAGCTTTACCCATAAAGGTATCACGATCTTTCGGTCACTTGACTTTTCACCCCAAGCAGATTAATAACACAGATTAATAACAGAGTGTGAAGTTTTACACACCTGATAACACGCAATACTACACTTTCTATGTCAACACTCTGGCTAGCAGGGACGATGGCTATCTGTTTATCCTATTTTGAAGCTAGTCCACAACCTGGTGGCCATCTCGTATTGCCGATACTGCTCGCTTCTTAAAATTTAGAGTCAAAACCGAGGGTTTGCTCCCTTCCCCACTTGAACATTTCTTGCATCCATGAATAGTCTTGATCAGTAAATCACTATACGAAAGCAATGATTGTTTAACCACTCAACTAGGTCAAGCCAACAAAAGACGAACAGAAAGGCTAATAGAATAACTAGGGAGGAATCTCTTACCTTAAGATCCCGAATAGAATGATGGGATCAGAGATTGATTGAGCCTCAGACTTGGAACTCAAATGGTTCAGTTAGCGATGTTTCCCAGAATAAGCGCCCCCAATAAGAGAAGAAGATAAAGAGAGCGAAGTCAATAAAATTGTAACACCACGCCAATTAGCCATTCGGCTTTGGCTACCAAATACTGAAAGAAGAACAGAAAATGATAGCAGAGTCTCTCTTACCTTAACAACCAAATCGATAGAAGATCCGAAGTAGACCCCTAACACCTTGTTCCACAGTATTCGGCTAACACAGATGATATCTCTAAAAGAAGAAAGGGAAACAACCTTCAAAGATTCAGCTATAGCAAAAGAAAAATGAAAGAAAAATTCAATAGAAAAAAATATGAGAAATAGATTCGGCCCTTGAGAAGAGAGGAAATAGAAGAGAACGATGACTACTTACCAAAGAGTGGGATGAGGATTCGACTGGAATGATAGGTAAAAGAAATCTCAAAGAGAAGAATTGAGAGATGGGTTTCGGTTTGGCAGAAGAAAAGATGATAGGAGGAAGGTGCGATTATCGTGCTTAAGGAAAAGGCAATGAATGGAATGATTCGGCAAGGCTTCAAGAGGTTCGGCAACACAAGAAAAAGAGAGGAAAAGATATAGAGAAAAGAATGATGAGGGGAAAATGAGAAAAGAGAAACAGAGAAGGAGTGCAACAAGTTTCAGTTTTTACCAATTGAAGATGAAGCAAAAAGCTCTTGGGAGTTGCAGCAATCAAAGAAGAAAATGATGTGAAGAGGAGAGTCAATTGTGTTTCAGTTTTTTGGCTATCAAAGAAATGAAGAAAAAGATGCAAAGTAAAGGAGAGAAGAGAGTGTTTTCCCTAATCAGTTTCCAACCTTATGCACAATGTGACTCCAAGGAAAAATCGGCACAATAAGGCACCTCAAAAACCCAATTGAACCACCACCAAGAGAGGGACCTAGAGTTACTAACTTTAAGATTCGACTCACCACCCTCCTAGCTCACAACCTAACCTCTCCCCCTTCCAACATTCAAGAAAATTTGGCCAATAACCCACTAGCTACCCACTCCATGTTCACTTCCTACATTCACTCCCAACCCCTTATTCAAATCAGTTTGAAAGCTTCAAATCCCCCTTTTCACTCTTGTCCATCTATTCAAAAGTGTATACAGTGCGACTCGAACCTGCTCCCTCACTACTCCCTGTGGCGTCACTCATCTGCCTCTTAAGTTACGCCTCCTTGCCACTTTACTAAAGCACTTCTTATGACAACAAACACAAGCAACAACCATTAAGTCCTGCCCCAGGCAGCTCCTCCCTAAAGTGTCCAAAATTGAAATTTTGGCCAAGGCTTTGGCTTAACCCTGAGCCTTCCCTGAATCCCCAAACACACTACATTGACACACTGAGCATAGCATACACACAGGAACATAATAAATGCAAATTCCCTAATTTAGAATGTTACATAGAATAGGACTGAGAAAAGGAAACATGTAAAGGTTAGGATACATATAAGGGCTAGGATATGCACCTGGCATAACCTGAAGGGGCTGTGGTGTGAGTATCGTCCCTTGAGGCGTTGGGCCCAGTGATTGTGTGGGCACTTTTGATGGGCCCTTGTTGTTATCCCTTCTCCTTGGATTTAAAGGGCCCCATCATTCTATTTTGACACGGATTTGTCGATGCCTCTGCTCTTTCGACAGCAAATATGGCTTGCTATAGATCCTAAACCATGGCATGTAATCCGGTGAACAGGCTAATTCTGGAACGATGATCGGTTTGTGAATAAGTATATGATCATGCCGATTTTCCCAAATTTTGATATATTTCAAGAATAATACTGACCAATTTGTATTCGATTGTTGTAAGTCAATTTTGTACTCATTATCGAGCACCTCAAGTGCCACGGGAATCGGTTGTCAGAATCCAAATTGTCATAACACTCTATCCGTCTGGTGCATCTCGACAGTAGCATAGTTGACTAATGGGACCTTAACATGCCAAATATTCAGATTTTGAAAGAATTCATCCAAAATTACTTCTCAAATTACCAGATCCTCGTATGGTGGCCATTGAAACTATGTGAACGTGATAAAAATATTGCTTATATACGTAATACTAAATACTAAATATGAAACGACTATGTTATGTATATATATTTTATTTAATACTTACATGCGCTTCCGACCGTTGGTCTAATAGAAGCAGTATATCTTCAAGAGCGGTAGGTATTCCAACATAACTCACCGAATGGTTCCACCTAATAAAATAAATTTTTAGCATAAAATTGTATTTTAAATCTATGTAATAATTGTAAAATCTAATATAAATTTTACCTCATTATGAGTGGGAATGTATATGGGTAGTTCACTCGAGGACATAAAAATGGAAAGTGAAATCGAGCCCATGATTGTAGTTGTAACACCCTTCACCCGTATTCAGTGTCGGAATAAGGTTACGGAGCATTACTAGACTTATTACGCAAATAAACGTACATTTTTCCATTCCAAATATAAATCATCCACAGTCATTCATAAAGTCCCTAATACAAGCCTACGAGGCCCAAAAACATGCATTAGGAGTGGTTCTAGACTAAACTGATAACTTGGGAAACATTTAGAAAACTTAGAAAAATTTTCAAAATACAACGGACAAACGCCTAAAAATTATATTGTTTGACCTCAAATTTGTGGTCCCAAAATCACCTAAAAATGGACTGTTACAGTAGTAGTGATAGGCAACCTCTGATTTTGGCTTTCTTTGGTGGCGTCGCCCCGCTCACCTCTCGGTACAATGTTGCCAACACGACAGACCGCCAACTATGTAACAGCCCAAATTAGGGGCTAGTCAGAATAGTGATCTTAGGATCACTAATACGAGGATAGAGAAAAATATTTTCATGTTATTTTATGTGTTATAACATTTTTATAATAATGCGTGAAAATTTTGGTGCTTTAATTTTAGCGATTTCTTGCTTAAATCACAAAAAAAGACTAAATCGCATAAAGTGTAAAAGTTTTATTTTATTTGCTAGAGGTGCCAAATAGCTATAGAATATTAATTGGAGGTACCAAATGTGCAATTAGGCCATTGTATTAGTGTTGGCCGATCATAGAAAGCTAGGGGGACAAAGGCATTGAATGTTGGTCAAAATTGGTGATGTTAGGTGATTAAAAAGAATAAAATAAGATGAAATAAGCAAAAAGATATCATCTCTTTATTTCTTCTCTTCTCCCACCGAAAATACAAGAGAGAATGGGGGTTCTTTAAGCTCAAATTTTAGCAACTCATCTCCTCTTCTAGGAAGTGATTTTGATGGTTTTAGTTTATAATTTTTGTACTTTTTAAGTCCCCAAAGCTTAAGCTAGCTAATGGGGGGACTAATTTACAATATGGTTGAAAGTCTACGACTTGTCATGATAGAATTTATGTTGTTTGATGAGTTTTTATGGAAGAAAATGAATGATAGGATGATGATAAACAACTTTTGTGAAAGGTGTTGTTATGAAAACACCTAATTGGGACTAAAATGAAAAAGTTATAATTTATTCATTAAGGCATGAAATAGTTGGAATTGTGGATAGTTGTAAGAGGATTAAATGTTTAGTTAGGTTTGTTTAATAAGAAAATGTGATGAAAATTTATTTACGAGCCTAGGGGAAAAATTATAATTTTGCCAAAGTATAAAGGCAATTTAGTCATTTTTGCCTAAGTATAGCTTATGGTGTATTATGATTTATAAGTGATTAAATGAGTAAATTCCATTATTCTAGATCAAATAAAATGAGATTCGGACCTAGAACGGGTGAAAAGAGAAATGTGGGCAAAAAGTCCCTTTGACCCTTTCGAGATCGAGGTAAGTTCATATGCTAAATTATGAAATTCTAAGTGAAGTTCTTAACATTTCAATGCTGTATGGATTGTTTAATTGCCTCTATGTATACGTTAAGCACATTTTGACGGAATGTCAAGAAATGAAAGTCTTATTCTTAATTTAAGACTAGTGGAAAAAGAATTAGCATGATATGATGATAATTAAGGTCCCGTGTAAGATCAAATTGGAATATGGCCTCAGTGTAAGAATTTGTATAAGACTATGTCGGGGACATGGCATCGATATGTTAGTGCATGTAAGACCCTATCGGGGTATAATGTTAATATGACATTATGTGTATGAGACTCAAGAGTGTGATTTAGCAATTTGAGTGATTCAATGGGTATGTTGAAAGAGAGAGAGTATGTGGTTGTAACACCCCAAACCCGGTCAACACACCACGACCGAATCTGGTATGTTACAGGGAAAAAGATTTTGAGAGGTTTAGGTTGAAGATTAGATGTTTGATGAAAACACTTCGCGAAGTTTGTGTATTGAAAAAAAAACTCGAGTAGGCTTGATTAAAATCTGATGATGTATTTGAAAACCCAAAAATTTTGAAAACTCAATCAGATGTGTAGGTAAAACAAGTTTATCTCCTTTAGAAGTTTAAGTTGTTTCTTATTATTACTAAAACATTTTGACTTAGTAGAAAATCGTGTTTAAGTTAGAAAACATTTTGAGTTCACTTTATCCCAAATTATAGTGTGTTACCCGATGGTTTAGTTTAAAAATATCGCTTTTGTAGTTTTGAAATCGTTATCATTCCAAGTTTTAGCACATTTTAACCCAATTAATTTGTTAAGGCATATTATAAATCTACTTTAAACATAAACATAGCAAAACATAATTTTAAGAGGCCATTTACAAACCCAAATAAACCAAATAGTAATAAATACGCTTAAGTACCAAATTCATAAAAAGTCTGAGCAAATCCTTATTTAAGCATGGCATGAGCACCTCGAGTCCATCCCGGCTCCATGTCCGCGTCTAAGTGTCACCTGAAATGTCAAAGGAGAGAGTGAGTCACAAGACTCAGTGTGTAAATCCCTCTCCTAGTATAACAAGCCAACACACGTCATAACAAAATAATGCAAGTAATGCACCCGAACCTAACCAACCATATCACCTTTTCTACCCCGTGTGGTACCAAACCACTGGTGGTGCCAAACCACCGTGACCCAAAGTCACGATATCCATAATGTGGTGCCAAACCTTTGGTGACCAAGTCACGTATAATCCAATGATGGGGCCAACCCATCGTGTGATACCAAATCACTAGCGACAATCCCGTATCTCATAAGTGAGGCCAACCCACGGTGGTGTCAAGCCACAGGGACGAGTCGCAATGAGGTGCCAAACCTCTGGTGTCCCAAAGACACAGTGTCATACCAAATCACTGGTGACCACAGTCACAAATTCGATGATGGGTCCAACCCATCGTGTGATACCAAATCACTAGCGTCAATCCCGTATAATCAACTGTGGGGCCAACCCACCGTGGTACTAAGCCACTGGGACGAGACGCTGAGGTGCCAAACCTCTGGTGACCCAAAGTCACAAAATATGTGGTACCAAACCACTGGAGGTGCCAAACCTCTGGTGTCCCAAAGACACAGTGTCCCAAAGACACGGATATCATACTCCCCCTCCTCTCATATCACCCAATAGCACATCATACTAAATGCAAAATCGTGCAATCATGCTATCATGCTCACATGCTTAATATGGCATCTCAAAGTATATACACCAATAACCATGATATCACATACCATCACATATTTCATAATGAAACGGACTTACCCGAATCCGTATCCATACCTCAATGGGTACCAAAATAGTCAACCACACTGTTTCATTTACACAAATAGGTTATCACATTACTTAGTTAAGAAAGTGTGTTGGTCTACACACCTGGAATAGCGAAGATTTTAATCCTAAGAACCGGTCAAAATCCCTTGATCACCTCAACAGCCCTAATCCTACAATCGGCCAACAAGGGATTAACACTTAACCTATTCGGCCAAATAGATAAACCAAAGGGATTGCGTTAAGCCTCACCTCTGCAAATGGTTCGGTTTCCAACCAACCCGAACCAACACTGGTTCCTCCTTTAACAATCGGCACACCCTAATAGAAAGAACAGTTAATCCATTGAAACTTTGGCTTAAAGAATTCTAAAAGAAAAGACTAACAAAAATAACCTCTTACCCCTACTTACCACTTGACTTCTCCAATCGGCTGCTTCAAAATCCAAAGGCCCTATATAAAACGATTACCAAAACCGAACGTTAACTCCTTTTGACAGACAATTTAAATGGGCCCTTTAACATACTAAAAATTGGCAAAGTACCAGAGAAAGGAGAAATGGCCATTCGGCCAACACTTACCCTCTTAGTAGACCGATTGTACAAGACTCCAACAAGAGGAATAGGTTCGGCTAACACCCTTGATCAAGAAAAGAAAAGTTTTTAAAAAACAAAGAAGAAATCGGCAAGGGTTGTAGTAAGGTTCGCTAATGTGTTTTGGAAAAGAAAGAAAATAAAAAAGATGAATGGAGGGGTTACTTTCGGTTTTGAAAAGATAAGAAATGGAGAAGGTGTTTTGGAGGATGAGTTTGGCTACTAATGGTTCCAAGAGAGGACAAACACTGACGGTAAAAAGGAGAGTACAAGAAACTAGTTTCACTCAATGTTGAAGAGAAAGCAAAAGCTGGTTTCGGTTTAACACAAATGAAAAAGGAGAAGAAAGGAGAGGGATGCACATTCGGCTATCAAGGCTTTCAAATGAGAAAAGAGGAAAGAATGTGAAGAAGAAGGTGTTGTAGTTTGACAAGTGTAGTTGCTTGAGGTTTCGGTTTACACAAGATGTAAATGCTAGAAAAATGGAAACAAGCATTCGGCTACCAAAGAGAATCAAAAGCAACAAAGCAACCTTTTTGGCAAGAAGCAACCTTGGACTTTAGGTTTAAGAGGGATGAAAGGAGAATTAACCTTGAAGTTTTTCTTTTGGCTAGCTTTTGACCAAAGAAAGTCGGCTTGTTTTTGACAAAATGAAAGGGCTTGGTTTGCTATCCCCTATGATTGAAAATGCACACTTACCAATTTCCAAAATTCGGCACACTCCCATTCCCTCACAACACTTACCAACCGGCCAACCTCCCCCCTCAAACACTCCCCAAAAACTGGCCACTCACCTATTTGAAGTTTCCCACAATCGGCCACCTCCTAGAAGCTCTCCAAGCCACTAGTTCAAACTAATTTGAACTAGTCAAATCCCATAATTCACTCCTTGCCATCCATTCCACCTATTGACTTGGTCCAAGCGAGTTTGAACCGCCACAACTCCTCCCTTCCATGCCATCAAAATGGGACAAAAAATGTGGGATTTTCGCAGCTAGAACACAAGACCTCCTCCCTTGCACTTGACGTCACACCCAAGGTCTAAGTGGCGCATGCTTTGCCACTTTACCAGCTCATCTCTTGTGCTCAAGAACACCAATTAAAATATAAAAGACCCAGCTCCTTCAGCTCCTATCACATAAAGCCCAAAACTAAAATTTTTCCACCTACTCAGGCACACTCCTAGCCTACAACTAAGCCCCGAAACCACACAAACAACAACATAGCAAGCCATTAACATGCAAACAATGCCAAAATAAAATAGCCCTTAACCCGAGATATTACAGTTCTACCCCCTTAAAAAAATAATTTCGACCTCGAAATTACCTGATCAGAAGAGTTGCGGGTATTGCTGTCTCATCATATCCTCGGGTTCCCACGTAGCTTCTTCCACGCCATGATTCCGCCAAAGAACCTTAACCAAAGGCACAGACTTCCTACGCAGAACCTTCACATCCCGATCTAAAATTTGTATAGGCTCTTCCTCCATGGTCAAATCTGGGTTTATCTCGATCTCTTCCACTGCTACCACATGCGACGGATCGGAACGATATCGCCTGAGCATCGAAACGTGGAACACGTCGTGAATCTGACTTAGGCCTGTTGGCAACTCAAGATGATACGCTACTGGCCCCACTCGTCTCAGTACCTTATACGGCCCAATAAACCTCGGACTTAGCTTGCCTTTCCTCCCGAACCTTAACACTTTCTTCCACGGTGAGACCTTCAGGAAAACCCGATCTCCCACAGCAAATTCAATATCTCTCCGCTTAAGATCGGCATAGGACTTCTGCCGGTCCGAAGCTTCCTTCAATCGAGCCTGAATCAACTTAACCTTGTCTTGGTCTCGCAACCAACTCTGGTCCCAACAAGCGACGCTCACTTAACTCATCCAACAAGTAGGTGAGCGACATTTCCTACCGTATAACGCCTCATATGGTGCCATCTTGATGCTTGCGTGGTAACTATTGTTGTAGGCAAATTCAGCTAACGGTAGATACTCCTCCCAACTACCCTCAAGTCCAATACACAACCTCGTAATATGTCCTCCAAGATCAGATAACCCTTTCCGATCGCCTGTCGATCATGCGGATGAAATGCCATCTTTGAAATCCAACCGTACCTAGAGCCCGATGCAATGCTTTCCAAAACCTTGACGTAAATTTGGGATCCCTATTCGAGATGATCGACATGGCACCCGTGCGGCCTCACAATCTCGACACATATACTTTGCCAACCTCTGCAGTGAATAATCCACCCTCCAGGAATAAAGTGAGTCGATTTAGTCAATCGATCCACAATTACCCAAATCAATCCTTCTTGCTCGGTAAGCGGTAATCCACCGATTTAAATCCATAGTTATCCTTTCCCACTTCCATCAAGAATCTTCACCGGCTAAAGTAACCCAGACGATGAATCGATGCTCACCTTGACCTGGCGACACGTTAGACACTTCCCTACAAACTCTATCACTTCCTTTTCGCACCCGCCACCGTAATCGCTGTTCTCGAGATCCCTATACATTTTGCTACCTCCGGGATGCATAGCGTAGGGTCTGCTATGTGCATCCTAAAGAATCTTTTGTCTTAACTCAATATCTCTCGGCATACAAGCTTTTCCCTGAAAACACAGAACCCCATCACTAGACAAACTGTAACCCTTCAAACCATTATTCTGCACTTGTGTCCTCTGCGCACTCAAAACCTCATCCATCAACTGTTTTTCTCTGATCTGCTCAACCCAAGTAGGCTTAACCTGCAGCTCTGCCAGAATACTCCCGTCGTCATACAAACTCAAGTGGGCAAACAACGCTCTTAAATCCAAAACAACCTTACGGCTCAACACGTCTGCCACAACGTTAACCTTGCCCGGATGATACTCAATTGAGCAATCGTAGTCTTTCAGCAGCTCAATCCATCTGCGCTGTCTCAGATTCAAGTCTTTCTGAGTCAGAAGGTACTTCAGACTCTTATGATCCGTGTAGACTATCGATCTCTCTCCATACAAGTAATGCCTCCATATCTTTAAGGCAAAGACTACTGCCGCAAGCTCCAGATCGTGCGTTGGATAATTTACCTCATGTGGCCTCAGTTGCCGAGATGCGTAAGCCACAACCTTCCTTCCCGCATCAAGACACAACCTGGACACATATGTGATGCATCGCGATGGCTGTGAATTCCTTCCCACCTCAGTTGAATCGTAACCGAGCTTCGTCAAAATCTTCTTCAACTTAACGAAGCTCTCCTGCCGCTTCTCACCCAAATAAACGGAACCCTTTTCTTAATAATTTGGTCATCGGTCTTTGCGATCAACGAGAAACCCTCTACAAATCTTCTAGAGTATCACGCCAAGCCCGAAAACTCGAATCTCACCATCGACCTAGGCAACTTCCAATTCAAAGCGCCTCTACCTTACGAGGGTCCACTCTAATCCCTCACCGATACTACATGACCCAAGAACGTCTCTTCTAAGCGAACTCGATTTGCTAAACTTCGATAAAGTGCTTTCTCCTCAAAATCAGAATACCACCCGCAAATGCGTATCATGTTCCTCCTCAGTCCTTGAATACACCAAGATATCGTCGATAAAAACCACTACGAACTGATCTAAATACTGTTGGAACACCCTATTCATCATATCCATGAAAGTGCACGTAGCGTTAGTCAACCCAAACGGCATAACTAAGAACTCAAAGTGCCCATACCGAGTACGAAATGCCGTCTTGCAAGATACCGCCTCCTTCACCCTTAACTGATGATAACTGGACCTTAAGTCGATCTTCGAGAAAATCGACGCTTCTTCAAATTTGATCAAACAAGTCATCTATCCGAGGCGTAATACTTGTTTTTGATCGTCCGTTTATTCGGTTAGCGATAGTCTATACACATCCGCATAGTACCGTCTTTCTTCTTGATAAAGAGTACCAAGCGCTCCCCAAGGCGTAAACACTTGGCACGATAAAGCCTCGGTCCAATAACTCCTTGATCTCGAGCCTTAAGCTCCACTAACTCTTTAGGTGCCATCACAGACGGAGCTATGGACACCGGCGCAGATTTTGGGTAATGATCTATCCGAACTCTACCTCCCGATCCGTGGCAAACCCTAAGCTCTTCAGAAACACATCAACAAATTCTCTAATCGTCCAACCATCTCCACAAGAGACTCTTTAGCCTCCAAGGCATACACATGAACCACATATGCTTCACGACCTTTTCGACCATCTTCCGACTTTGAGTAGATACCACATTGGACAGATAATTTCTCCTATTACCGATCAAAACTACCTCATCCCTCTTAGCTGTTTCCAGAACCATGCACTTAGCCGCGCAATCCAACTTCGCCCGGTACTTAACCAGCCAATCCATCCCGAGAATCAGATCGAACTCCCCAAACGGTAGTTCCATCAAATCAGCCACAAAAGATACCCCTTGGAGTTCTAGAGGACGTCTCTATACAGCTTATCTACAACTACAGAGTGACCTAAAGGGCTTATTACGGTCATCTGCCTAGAAGATATCTCAGAGTCTAAATCCATGGTCTTCACTATGCTACTTGCAACATATGAATGTGTTGAACCCACATCAATCAAAGCAAATAAATGGAGATCCAAAGATTAAAAACGTCTCGGTAATGACGTCCGGCAAGGCCCTCCTCTCTCGCCTCGCAAAGATACACTAGCCCCGGTTGTCCGGCCTCGAACTACTGCACCTCTCGCCGGTGCTCCACGACCCGACTGAACCATTACCTCCTCTGCCATTACCTCGGCCCTCTCTGCGGTGGTGGTCCGTTATTCCTATATCGAGTACGACTCTCTGACTAAATCCTAGCCATCTTGTGCGGACAGTCCCTCACACGGTGGTCCAGCGAGCCACACTCAAAACAGCCTCTACCATCAGTCCAACATCCTCCCCAATGAGCTTTCCCACAACGGTTACACTGCGGTGGTCCTTGCCTAGCAGCAACAAACCTACCCGACTGATTCGGCCCACTCGGTCTAGCCCTTTTCTGCTGATTTCCTGACGACCCAGAAGACCCAAAACTCCTCTTGTGTCGGTTCCTATCCATGCCTTGCCTCACCGATTCCTTAATGCCCTCGGCTACCTTTGCCTTTTCAACCAGAACCACAAATTCACGCTCCTGCTGAGGCGCAATCAACAATCTTAATTCGTCTCGTAGGCCATCCTCAAAACGAACACACCTCTTGTGTTCAGTAGCCACCATACCCTTGGCACTCGACTCACCTCGAAACTCGCCTCACTACTCGACACGATTTGCTCCTCGAACTAACCTCGAAATGCTTTTTTTGCTCATTAATGTAGTTAGCTCCCACGCACTTTTTCCGATAAGCGGCCGAAATAGTCCCAAGTTAGATCTTCAATGCAATGTTGTTCCTAACAAAGGAGCCACTCATGGTATGACTCATCTCGAGAAGTGATACAATCCCTTTAACTTTTCTTCAGATCGGTCTTGATCGTCCATTATCCGCTCTGTCACTTCCACCAATATTCAAGAAGGTGCTAGGAGCAACACCCGAGACACCCCGAAGAATTTAGCCCGTTTGCAAGTCGCCAGTACGCATTTCTTAGCTCCTACGCCTCCACCTACTCCACTACCCGTTCTAAAACCAAGAGATCGCTGTGACACGCTGCGTCGTCCCAGTCGTTTCTTGAAACTCACCACCTCCGGTGGTGGCGAACCCATATCTCGTTCTCGACTTCGACCGGAACCCACGGGTTCGAATCTGTCATCTGTCGCGACCTTGTCCACCACCACATCCACCTCGGTACTCATGACTAAATCTCGCCCGATTTAAAGAATTTTATGTATCGATAATTATTCCTTTGTTTTAAAAGCGTAGTCTTATGAATATTAAAGGAGCTTTGTTTTCATGAGTCCATCGAGTCCTATCGGTTTAGTTTCTAAAGTAGTCTTACTATCACTAGCCATCCAATCACATCTCATTAATATCATTATCACAACCAATAGTAAGGGTACTTACAGGCGGATTGGTCTTGGAGACTCGATGCCATGCCTTTCAAACCATACTTTTCAAAACATAACACTTAAAATGACTTTTGAAAACATTTTGGGCCTCGGGCCCACAAGAAGCCTTTGAACTTAGCTCTGATACCACAATTGTAACACCCCAAACCCGGTCAACACACCACGACTGAATCTGGTATGTTACAGGGAAAAAGATTTTGAGAGGTTTAGGTTGAAGATTAGATGTTTGATGAAAACACTTCGCGAAGTTTGTGTATTGAAAAAAAAACTCGAGTAGGCTTGATTAAAATCTGATGATGTATTTGAAAACCCGAAAATTTTGAAAACTCAATCAGATGTGTAGGTAAAACAAGTTTATCTCCTTTAGAAGTTTAAGTTGTTTCTTATTATTACTAAAACATTTTGACTTAGTAGAAAATCGTGTTTAAGTTAGAAAACATTTTGAGTTCACTTTATCCCAAATTATAGTGTGTTACCCGATGGTTTAGTTTAAAAATATCGCTTTTGTAGTTTTGAAATCATTATCTTTCCAAGTTTTAGCACATTTTAACCCAATTAATTTGTTAAGGCATATTATAAATCTACTTTAAACATAAACATAGCAAAACATAATTTTAAGAGGCCATTTACAAACCCAAATAAACCAAATAGTAATAAATACGCTTAAGTACCAAATTCATAAAAAAGTCTGAGCAAATCCTTATTTAAGCATGGCATGAGCACCTCGAGTCTATCCCGGCTCCATGTCCGCGTCTAAGTGTCACCTGAAATGTCAAAGGAGAGAGTGAGTCGCAAGACTCAGTGTGTAAATCCCTCTCCCGGTATAACAAGCCAACACACGTCATAATAAAATAATGCAAGTAATGCACCCGAACCTAACCAACCATATCATCTTTTCTACCCCGTGTGGTATCAAACCACTGGTGGTGCTAAACCCTTGGTGACCCAAAGTCACGATATCCATAATGTGGTGCCAAACCACTTTGGTGACCAAGTCACGATAATCCAATGATGGGGCCAACCCATCGTGTGATACCAAATCACTAGTGACAATCCCGTATCTCATAAGTGGGGCCAACCCACGGTGGTGTCAAACCACGTGGACGAGTCGCAATGAGGTGCCAAACCTCGGTGTCCCAAAGACACAGTGTGATACTAAATCTTTGGTGACTGCAAATACAAACCGATGATGGGGCCAACCCATCGTGTGATACCAAATCACTAGCGTCAATCCCAGATAATCAATCGTGGGGCCAACCCATCGTGGTACTAAGCCACTGGGGACGAGACGCTGAGGTGCCAAACCTCCGTGACCCAAAGTCACAAAATATGTGGTACCAAACCACCTGGAGGTGTCAAACCTCCGGTGTCCCAAAGACACAGTGTCCCAAAGACACGGATATCATACTCCCCCTCCTCTCATATCACCCAATAGCACATCATACTAAATGCAAAATCGTGCAATCATGCTATCATGCTCACATGCTTAATATGGCATCTCAAAGTATATACACCAATAACCATGATATCACATACCATCACATATTTCATAATGAAACGGACTTACCCGAATCCGTATCCATACCTCAATGGGTACCAAAATAGTCAACCACACTTTTTCATTTACACAAACAAAGTTATCACATTACTTAGTTAAGAAAGTGTGTTGGTCTACACACCTGGAATAGCGAAGATTTTAATCCTAAGAACCGGTCAAAATCCTTTGATCACCTCAACAGCCCTAATCCTACAATCGACCAACAAGGGATTAACACTTAACCTATTCGGCCAAATAGATAAACCAAAGGGATTGCGTTAAGCCTCACCTCTGCAAATGGTTCAGTTTCCAACCAACCCGAACCAACACTGGTTCCTCCTTTAACAATCGGCACACCCTAATAGAAAGAACAGTTAATCCATTGAAACTTTGGCTTAAAGAATTCTAAAAGAAAAGGCTAACAAAAATAACCTCTTACCCCTACTTACCACTTGACTTCTCCAATCGGCTGCTTCAAAATCCAAAGGCCCTATATAAAACGATTACCAAAACCGAACGTTAACTCCTTTTGACAGATCACAAAATCGCCCTTTAACATACTAAAATTGGCAAAGTACCGGAGAAAGGAGAAATGGCCATTCGACCAACACTTACCCTCTTAGTAGACCGATTGTACAAGACTCCAACAAGAGGAATAGGTTCGCTAACACCCTTGATCAAGAAAAGAAAAGTTTTAAAAAACAAAGAAGAAATCGGCAAGGGTTGTAGTAAGGTTCGCTAATGTGTTTTGGAAAAGAAAGAAAATAAAAAAAGATGAATGGAGGGGTTACTTTCGATTTTGAAAAGATAAGAAATGGAGAAGGTGTTTTGGAGGATGAGTTTCGCTACTAATGGTTCCAAGAGAGGACAAATCTGAAGTAAAAAGGAGAGTACAAGAAACTAGTTTCTACTCAATGTTGAAGAGAAAGCAAAAAGTGGTTTCGGTTTAACACAAATGAAAAAGGAGAAGAAAGGGAGAGGGATGCACATTCGGTTATCAAGGCTTTCAAATGAGAAAAGAGGAAAGAATGTGAAGAAGAAGGTGTTGTAGTTTCGGCAAGTGTAGTTGCTTGAGGTTTTCGATTTACACAAGATGTAAATGCTAGAAAAATGGAAACAAGCATTCGGCTACCAAAGAGAATCAAAAGCAACAAAGCAACCTTTTTGGCAAGAAGCAACCTTGGACTTTCGGTTTAAGGGGGATGAAAGGAGAATTAACCTTGAAGTTTTTCTTTTGGCTAGCTTTTGACTAAAGAAAGTCGGCTTGTTTTTGACAAAATGAAAGGGCTTGGTTTGCTATCCCCTATGACCGAAAATGCACACTTACCAATTGCCAAAATTCAGTACACTCCCACTCCCTCACAACACTTACCAACCGGCCAACCTTCCCCCTCAAACACTCCCCAAATACTGGCCACTCACCTATTTGAAGTTTCCCACAATCGGCCACCTCCTAGAAGCTCTCCAAGCCACTAGTTCAAACTAATTTGAACTAGTCAAATCCCATAATTCACTCCTTGCCATCCATTCCACCTATTGACTTGGTCCAAGGTAGAGTTTGAACTGCCTACAACTCCTCCCTTCCATGCCATCAAAATGGGACAAAAAATGTGGGATTTTCGCAGCTAGAACACAAGACCTCCTCCCTTGCACTTGACATCACACCCAAGGTCTAAGTGGCGCATGCTTTGCCACTTTACCAGCTCATCTCTTGTGCTCAAGAACACCAATTAAAATATAAAAGACCCAGCTCCTTTAGCTCCTATCACATAAAGCCCAAAAACTAAAATTTTTCCACCTACTCAGGCACACTCCTAGCCTACAACTAAGCCCCGAAACCACACAAACAACAACATAGCAAGCCATTAACATGCAAACAATGCCAAAATAAAATAGCCCTTAACCCGGGATATTACAGTGGTTGTGCCATGAGTAGCAAAAGTATGTGTTAGAACTGAATTGAGGTAAATTTGGTATATAATGAAACCCTGGTGGGTTATGTGTAATCAATGCACCTCAGTTGCATAAGTTATATTTATAAATACATTGTGTGAGTGCGAACGAGTATCGTAGAAAGTTAAGTAAGAATAGTAGTGTGTGAGGATGTTCCCAGATGAACATTTGAAATAGAGAAATACACATGGATGACTATCCATGAAAGTATAATAACAGTGAGCTATGTGCGATATCATTTTATTGATGGTTAGTGATGTGTTGTCTGCGATACCATCAACTATATTATTAACGGTGGGCTGTGTGCGTTACCACCTAATTAATTATTAATCGATGGGCTGTGTGCGATACCATCGCTTATAAAAATCATTTGGTGGGCTAAGTGCGATACCACCCTATTAGAGATCAATGGTGGGCTAAGTGCGAAACCATCGAGAGATTAGTGTTATGAGTGGCTTATTGGAAATGCTTGATGTGTTGTTTTATATGGTCATTTGATGACAAGTGCAGAAATGTATGCTAAATAACTTGGGCATTTGACTTGTGGCACGGTTAGATGGTGGTAAGGGACAGAATGAGTAAGTTTCAAGAAGGATTGAGTAGGTAACCATGAGTTTATGAGAAAAACTCATTATAATGCCTTGTGGTTGATTATAATCAATGGATATCAATAATTGATTATTATTGCTTACTCTTTTCCTTTTTCCATCTCTTATAGGTTAATTTAGCTAGCTCGGGTTGGAAGCCGTCGGAGATGTTTTTACACTATCGAGCAGACACTTGGTATGAGGTTTCAATGTCCTTACAAGTTATGGCATGTATAGGAATCTTGTTTATGATAAGTTTAATTTATTATTAATGTGCCAAATGTGTTGGCTCAAATGAGTCGCGAAACGATTGTGGATAGCTGTAGATGATGGCTCAAGTAGATTGTAATTGTATTGGAAATAGTTCTCCCTTGTGTACGGGATGAAGGCTTTAATAATTTTATGATTAAATGTGATAAATCAATAGTTGTAATTGGTAATGTGTGAAGTTTATGTGATGGTGTTTTGAATGCATGCAAGAGAGGATGGTAAAGGGCTTGGTAGATAGCTTGCTAATCGCCACATGACCGAAGCACACAGGCGTGTGCATAGACCGTATGGATAAGTCAAAATGTCAAGGTTTGGCACACGGGCCAGGGCCACGGACGTGTCAAGGCCATGTGAATTAGTCAGTGTCGACCATGGGTGGAAGACATGGGCATGTCTTAGGGGTACACGGGCATGTCCCTAAATCAACACGGGCGTGTGGCCCTATTTTGATGAAAGTTTTTTTTTCTAAATTTGACAAATCCTTGGTTAAATCCCAAAACCTCTCGGAGGTATGTTTAGGACCACGTAGGTCATGAATGAGCAAGAAATGAATCTTGAATAAAATTTGGTATCCCGTTCTTTCGTGTTTAAGTAAGATTAAGAATGGTAATGCCTCGTATCTAGTCTCAGTGTCAGACTCAGGTAAGGGGTGTTACATTTAGTGGTATCAGAGCTATGGTTTAGTCAGTTCTCGACTAACTTAGCGTGAGTAAGAGTATAGCTATACATGCCATAGGTGGACTGTGAACGAAATTATTTTGTTAAGACAGAAATGATTCCCAACCGAGCTAAATCTAATAATCTTGTAAGTGATAATGAGGTAATTGAAATGTGCTTATGCATTGTTGAAATTCAAAAAGATATGAATAGAAGTTTATGACATGTGTATGATAAGGCATGGGATGATATAACTCCAGGTTGAGGAATGAAATGAGAGTTATAAGATGATGAGCTTACTTATATTGGTTTGACATGCGTATGGTGTTATGTACTCAACTTATTGGGTTAAATGCATATAGTGGGTAAAATTTATCCAGAGAAAGGCATATGTGTGTGTGTACAACTGTTTGAATGATGTTGGATAAACATGTCCACATGGTTATCTCATGTGTGACATTAAAGTAGAAAATGTATGATGTCTTGTTTCATGATTTTGTTAAGAAGCCACACGTATTATAGTGTGAAAGTTAAACTAGAAAGTTTGATTTAGTAGAATCCAGGAGATGAGTACAGTTGTTCAATAATAAATTAATGAATAAGACCATGGTGGGACCATGGAAATACATGTGACTCCATATAAGACCATGTCTGGGGCATGGTATTGGCAACGATACACGATCCCGTGTAAGACCATATCTAGTATATGGCATCGACATTGAGTTATAAGATCCCGTATAAGACCATATCTGGGATATGGCATCGGCATCAATATGAGTTTCCATGTAAGACCGTATCTGGGATATGTCATTAGAATTTATAAGAGATTTTGTGTAAGACCATAGCGAGGCTATGGCATCGTGATGACATGTAAGGTAATAGCTGTGCTATGATGTTATGATATAAGTAAGGCCATAGTTGGACTATGGCAATCAAGTAAACGACGTACTCAAAACCCGTAAGACATTCTCTAAATTGATAAGCAATGGTAAGAGAAATTAGAGTTTAATGTTGAATACTTGAGTAGACATTAAGGTGGAATTTGAGTAAGTGAAGTCATTGTTCAACATTATGGGAGAAAGAAACCATTCTAGCATGAGTAAGCGTGAAAACTCGCCTAGAGCGAGTTATGTGACTACGGTGACATTTCATTAATGATGAATGTTAGATCATATGTATGTAGTCACAAGAATCTAGTTGGGGCTCTACAACTTCACCCCTTACCACTATTGAATTATGATAAGATGTTTACGAGAGTCAAGTTGAGTAAGTTCGTATGTGATTATTGCAATAATTATGTTAGCATAATTAAGACTGCTTTGTATCATATTGATACATGATACTCTACTAAATAGAGTAATTGTTGTTGAAAATGAGGTTGAAGTCCTAGGGGACTATAATAAAAAGGTTATCATTGAGATAAGAAATAAATAAGGTCCCGTATAAGACCATGTCCGAGACATAGCCTTGGCACCCTGTTATGATTCAGTATAAGATCATATCCAGGATATGGCTTCGGTAATGAATATGAGAATCGTATAAGACCATATTCGGAATATGGCATCGATACTTGATGTGGAAGTCTATATAAGACCTTATCTGGGATATGGCATTGGCATTTATATGTGACTCCATATAAGACCACCTTGAGGATGTGGCATTGGTTTTGTACCTACATGAATGACGATGTTATGCGCCTTTGACTATCCCTAGTGATTAATGGGATAAGTAGATGAGTCTAGAGGTAGAAATAAGAATTGTACAAAAGTCATGTGAACGAGTGAATACAGGCACTTGTGAATGAGTCAATAAGAAACGAGTATGATGTGTGGCAAGGTATGTGCTAAATAAAGGAAATTGTAAGCAAGTGTGTCAAGAAGCCTATGACTTGTGTATGATTAATTAATGCCATGGATGGATTATAATAATCTCCTTGGGTATTATGTATAAATATCTGTTGCCTTTCAAGGATGATGTAGTTGTTCTTTTCATGAAACTTTGATTGTGTGAGAATGTTAGCTGACTGAAAAAAAAAACCCAGACAAAATGATTGTCAATTTGGTTAATTGAAATTAACATTCCTCTATCTCTTTATAACCTTATTTTGGTACTTTGAGGAGGAAGTTATTGATGAAAATTCATGTGAGATTTCTCTTATATTTCCGCTGATCATGGTTATCTTTAAAATGTGTGTTCTTTGAGTTGTGATAGTCATATCTACTATGATTGCATTTTGATTTGATCATAGAAAGGTGATAATTCTAGTATAAGAAGTGAAATCACAAGTTTCATGTCGTCTGATGGGTTTTCGAGCGAGCCGAATAGAGTTAATAAATTCGATCGAGATGTCCCTACTATCGTGAGATATGACGATAGTAAATGTTTTAGATTAGCACAGCAAGAGAAACTCAGATAAGAGTGTGCTTGAAATATGTTCTCAGTGTGGAGAAAAGAGTAGATTAATGTATTGAAATATGATTCAAGTTATGTGTATATTCACGCATGAATCAATAAGGAGAATAAAATTCTGTGTGTTGATGAGTAGGGAGCATAATACAAAAATATGCTTATCAAAACTTTATCGGGATGGTAAAAAAAATGAAATCTATTGAAGGAACTATTAATTGAAAGTTCTAATACTGAGTTCAGTCGGAATAGAGAAAAAGAGTTGTTAGATTGGTGATCCAGAGATGATCACTTTTGTGTCTGTGTTGTGAGTTAGATTTTATAAAATGATCCATGGAAAAATCGATATGTGCTTTCTGAATTCTGATGAGTTAAAGTATCGAATGTTGCAGAAAAATTTTAATGTGAAATAGTGAAAATGGCTTGAACTATTACAATGGTGTGTATAGTTATTGAATTACTTCTCAGATAGTGGACATAGTACGAATGTCTATATGGAAAATCCTTGCTTAAGCAATGCGGGTAAATTACTTGATTGAATTTAGTTGGTAACACCCTAGTTTCAGTAAGGTTAATGACTGGAGCAAGTTTTTCTTTTTGAAACAAAAGAGCTCTGAAGTGAGATAGTGAATGGTATTTTTTTTAATAAACTCGAATGAGTTTGTTTAGATGGTAAAATTTAGGCCAGATAGGTTTCTATCATTATGGTTACCTTGGGATAAAATTGTATGTTGATGAAATCAGAACTTATACAGAAGCTTTTTTATGAGACTTAGTAGTAACATGTCTACCCATGCAATAATAAGAAAAAGTGTAGTTATGCGCATAAATGTTTTGGCAATTGAGTTTGTGATCAGAAGTAGTTGATCGTTAAAAGATGAAATTTTTAGAGTGTGCAAATCAGGAATATTACAGTCGGTGAATGCCGTAATGAGAAAGTGAGATAACACCCTATAGATTCTAAATTGGATTGACATAATTCCCAAGGAGGGGGATGTCGTTCGAATTATAGTGAATCAGCTGGTAAAGATCCGAACAATCATTTGGACATGTATAGAGTTTCCAATTGGTGGAAATGTTTTAGGAGTGTTGGAAACAACTTCTCCTAATAAGGTTTTCGGGGACGAAAATTTCTAAGGGGGAAAGAATTGTAACAACCCGAATTAGGGGCTAGTCGAAACAGTGATCTCAGAATCACTAATTCAAGGATAGAAAAAATTATTTTCATGTTATTTGATGTGTTATAACGTGTTTATAATGATGCATGAAAATTTTGGTGCTTTAATTTTAGCGATTTCTTGCTTAAATCGCGAAAAAGGACTAAACCGCATAAAGTACGAAGGTTCTATTTTATTTGCTAGAGGTGCCAAATAGCTAAAGAATATTAATTGGAAGTCCCAAATATGCAATTAGGCCATTGTATTAATGTTGGCCGGTCATAGAAAACTAGGGGGACAAAGGCATTAAATGTTGGTCAAAATTGGTGATGTTAGGTGATTAAAAAGAATAAAATAAGATGAAATAAGCAAAAAGCTATCATCTTTTTATTTCTTCTCTTCTCCCACCAAAAATACAAGCAAGAATGAGGATTCTTGAAGCTCAAATTTTAGCAACTCGTCTCCTCTTCTAGTAAGTGATTTTGATGGTTTTAGTTTATAATTTTTGTACTTTTTGAGTCCCCAAAGCTTAAGCTAGCTAATGGAAGGACTAATTTACAATATAGTTGAAAGTCTAGGGACTTTCCATGATAGAGTTTATGTTGTTTGATGATTTTTTATGGAAGAAAATGAATGATAGGATGATGATAAATAACTTTTGTGAAAGATGTTCCTGTAAGATTCCAAATCTGCCCGGGCCCGTGCAAACCAAATAAAACCCAACTAAATTAAAGTCTCAACCCAATTACATAACCCAAACAGAAATTAAAAGCCCAATTGGCCCAAACCGTAGCTTAACGGCCTAATTTTTAAAACGGCCCAAATGGCCCAAATTTTGGTTTCAGAATTTGAAACCTAAGACTTAGCACCGCAAGTAGGTCTTCCCCCACGCGCTCACCACGTCCGCGTGTACGGCCTCCGTACAGCCATGCACGCCTCCGTACCTGCGAAAACAACAAATAACACAGCGCAACAAGAGAAAAAAAATAATTGTATTTTGATTTTTATTTTAATTTTTTGAATTCAGTTATAAAAACCAAAGCAAAACAATTGTAAGGGGTCTTCTCCACTATTTACAAACGATATATTGATTGAGGCATACAGAGTAAAAAAATAGATTGAAAAAGGTGATTAATCCTTTTTTTAGTCCGTGTTCTTCCTTTTTACTTCTGATTTTGATTTTATTTTTATTTTTTTATATATTTGAAATATAAAGAAAAGAAAAGAAAGAGGGCTTACCGAAAATTGCCCGTGGGCGCATCGTCGGAGAGCCCTTCTCCGTCGAAAAATAGACCCAAAAAGCGTCAGACCCCCTCTGATTTTGGCTTTCTAGGTCGGGATGGTTTGACTTTCAAACATATTTTAATAAGGGGCCGAAAAGCCCACTTTCGGGTGCCTCTGACCACCGTGTATGGCGGAGCCCTGGCGGGGCTATGGCAGAGGACCTCAGAACCTTTGGGCTACTTTAAAAATTCTTTCAGAGAGAAAAAATGAAGTTTTTTTTTAAAGGAGTGGCTAAATGTTTTTTTTGTTGAAAATTTTACTTATATACATTGATTAAAACGGCAACGTTTTGAGCTGTGAGGGTTAGTGTTCAAAACGACGTTGTTTCACGACAACCCGATGACCCGACCCATATGCGGCTGAGATCCACACATTTTAGTCTCCGAGGGTATATTTGTGAATTTAGTCCCTACATTTTGCGCCATCAATTGATTAAGCTCTGATTTTATTTCTTTCATTCTTTAATTTTTTCCCTTAAATGTTGTGCGCTTTTTAATTTAGTCTGGTCCATACGCTCTATTTTGACTATTCAAATATTTGCTAGTTTAATCCCTAACTATTTATGCACATTTTAATTTGGTCCTTAACTTAGCTTAAATAAATTTTTATAAAATAGCCGGTTAATTTTATTCTTAATTCAATTAGGTATTTTTAGTTTTTGTTTATAAAACTTATTTATTATTCATCTTTTATAAGCTTGTTTTAATAAAACTATTTTGAAATAGATTTTATAATGATATTAATTTATTTTGTTTTCTATTTTATATATATATATATATATGTTTTTAATCTATTATATAAATATTTAATTTCAAAATGTTCTTTTATATGATTTTTATTTCAAAGATTTATATAATATTTAATTTAAGTACTTTTATCTACTATTAACTTATACATACTTATATATAATTAGTATTAAAATTTTTATTGATTTCGTAATATTTTATACATGCATTTTCCATTTAATCTATCTATGTATATACTTTATTTAAATATATGTATATATACAATTGTTCTTTTAAAAGAGCTTATTTTAAACTATACTCTATTTATTTCAAACATTTTTATTATGTTTTATATACATTATTCATTAAAAATTTTATAATAGGTATGTTAGGTTTTAGATTATTTTAAACATCATACATTTTAAATTCCTTCTTACATAATAATTGTTTCATAAATTTATTTGTAAATTATTACACTAATTTTTGAATCGTTTCATAAATTGTTGATTTCAAATATTTTAGGTTGTTTTAAATCTATTTGCTATTATTCAAAATAAATTTTGTACTAATTTGCCTTGTAAATTTTGTAGGATTACTATATCTTTTATTTTATTTATCTTTGATCTTTGAAATGTGCCTTTTGAAATAGAATTTGCCATGAAATAATCGCTATTGTGTATTTATACATTTAAATTGTTTATATTATCATTATTCATTTGTACCAAAATTGTATTCACATAATATTACTCCATGCCCTATATTATATTTTTATTATCAAATAGTGTTGCAATAAAAGCACTTTGAGTCAATTTTAACAATCGTTTTTTTTAAAATGGTTATTAAAACAAGGCAATGTTTTGTGTTTGGAAATTTGAGAAATCGTACCCTATCGTGCTAGGTTTCAGTTTTTCGTTTGACCAAATAACCAAATATCCTTTTAAAATTTTGTCCATGTTTTCTAAAAAAGGACAAGGCAATGTTTCATGTTTGGAAATTTGAGGAATCGTGCCCTATCATGCTGGGTTTCGGTTTTCCAATTGACCGACTAACCAAATATCCTTATAAAAATCTCAATGCATGAACTTTAGAAATCATGAGAGGATCTTAGCATCGAGGGTTTGAAACGTCATATCCTATCATGCTGGATGTGGTATTTTATTCCTTCGGAACAAGAGAATCTCAATATCCAATTCAAGTTATTTAAAATTTTTAAAACGAAATTGTATTTTAAAATCATTTCAAATTTTTGGCATTTGGACATTAATTAACCAATTAGGTACTAATTTTGGGCATTGCGAGGGTGCTAATCCTTTGTCGTGCGTAACCAACTCCCGAACCCATTTTTCTCGAAATTCATAGTCCAAAATTAATTTCTTTTAAAATAAAATAAAATATTTTATAGGTGATCCGATCACACCTAAACAAAGAGGATTGGTGGCGACTCCATTTTCTTTTTAAAGTCGATCCCCATTATTTAAAAATAAAAATGGTTTCGATAGCTTGGCGACTCAACTGGGGACTGGTTGTGTAATATCCGGGATTTAGGGGTTATGCATTTTCACTTGAATGTGTGCAATGGCATGTTGTGTGCTGTTTCTATGTGTTTTGGGGACTTTGAGAACTTTAGAATGTAGGAGAATGCCTTAGAAAAATATTAGATTTTTAATTCTTAAAAGGGAGCTAGGCAAGATAGGCCTTAAGAAAATTTTTTGGAGGATTTAGACACAAGAATTCAGTTGGCAAAGTGGCAAGGGAGACGCCACTTAGGGCTTTAAGAAGTGACGCCACAAGAAGTGTGAGGGGGGCTTAAGTTTGAATCCCATGGATGGCATTAAGGTGACTTTTATTTTGCACTTGTATGGCATGTGTCGGTCAAACTTTAATTATGGATAAGATGGACTAATTTTTTTTATGGCAAGAAGACTTAAGGCTATGGTAAGCATGAAATAAGGGATAGAATTGCTTGATCTTGGGGATAGAATTTTTTAAACTTTGGGAAAGTAGAGGATTACAAGGCATGTATCAAGGTGGATGTTTTGGAAATTATTTCATGGCCATTTTGACCATGAACTTGGACGGCATTATGGACAAAAGGGGGGAGCCAAATTTTGGTGGTTAGTTTTGGAAAAATTAGTAGCTTGAAAGTTGACCGGCCAAGGGATTTCTTTGATGACCATTTCGGTCATGTGGGTAGAGGGGAGTAGCTGAAATTTTCTTAAGAGGTTTAGATGTTTCATTTTTTCAGGTTTCTTCTTCTTTCTCTAGTGTGGTGCCGAAAGCTTAAGGCCATCAAGAGCCATTTTGGTCACTTTCTTTTGCCGATTTCCAACCTCATTCTCTCCTAAAAATTAACCTTTTTCTTTGTAACCAAACCACACCAAAATCTATTCTTTTTCTTCTATTGTTAGACTTTGGCCGAATCATCCATAGACCATAAGGGTCATTTGTTTCTTTTCTTTTCTTTCTTATTTGTTTAAGGGTGTTTAATCTACCATCTTCTTCTCTCTTCTTTTCTCTTTATTTTGCTTTGGCCGAACCTCTCTCTCCCAAAAGTTCACCATTGCTGCAACCTCTTCAACCCAAAACACCACCATAGCTGAATCTCATCAAACACCAATTCCTTCTCTTCTTCTTTTCACAATCCATCAAAAGTCAAAATCACAAGTAAGTCTTAGCCGATTGTTCATTAAACCTCAAGCCGAAACCTATCAACATCTAGTCGATTTCTTCATCTCTTTCTTCTTCCAAAGTCAATCACTCTTCTTTATAGCCGAATCTCTCTGTGGTTCCAAGTAAGGGCAAAATCGATCTCAGTGTTAGGGGTAAGGATCAACTGTCATTCATCGTTCATTCTTTTTCTTTTGGATTAGCCGAAAATTAGGAATCTAATCTCTATATATTCTCCTTGGTCGAAAACTTGAAGGAGGATTTCGGGATCCTTTTGTAGCCGATGATTAAGGGGAGATTATTCGGGATTTGAGTATCCAAGGTAAGTGAAGTATGATATTCGGCCAAAGGCCATATCTTTTTAGTGATAAGCGATTTCTCATATAGTGTTATGTAGGTGCTGTCGGCGTTGTAAGCAAAAGTCGAAAATCTTAAGTATTCTGTCATTCTTCGTGTTTACAAGGTGTGTAGCCTACACTAAATTTCCGATAGATTGATAGTATTAATGATAGCATGTGTTAATAAGAAATCTGTGTGAATATGGCAACAGGTACCAAACTGTGGTACGATGTACTCAGGTACGTAAACCCCTTCATATACTCAGTTAATGATGTTATAAGTATAGATATAAGATAAGTATGATTCCATTATGATTTTGGGGGTATATGGAATGATATCGAAATAATATGTTTGTTGCATGGGCATATGGGTGATATTGATAAAGGGGAAGTGTTCCGGTGGTTTTTACCACATAATCTAGTGACTATGTCACATATTCTATATTCGGTGACTTATGTCACATATTATAATTTCGGTGACTTTGTCACAATTATCCGGTGGCCATGCCACAATTTATAAGGGCGATGTGCGATTGATCGCAAATGATCGCCTTCGATGGTGTGTGTAACACTGGTTTAGGGTTATGCGCTTGGAGCATAACCCAGCATTTAGTAGGCTTAAGGTCCTGTTGGAGGAATTTTAGGGTTTTGGAGAACCCTAGAAGGCAAGGGATGGCTTAGGAAAATTTTAATTTTGGGGTTAAGAAATGGAGCCGGGCTTTAGAGGGCTTAAGAAAATTTTTTTTGGATGATTTTGGTACATGAAAGGCATTAGCAAAGTGGTTATGCTACTGCTTAAGAAATTTGGAAGAAGGTCCATCGAGGGCACAGGTTCGAGTTGAGGCGGCAACAAAAGTGGCGTTTTATTTTTGGGATTATGGCGTTGCGGTAGAAGGCCTTAAAATAATTTGGCGTGTACTTGGCTCAGCAAAGAACTTGGCCAAGTGGTTATCGTATGGCACATAGGTGTTGGAGGGAGTGAGTCTTGGGTTCGGCGCTGGGCAAGATTTTGGGCGTGATTTATTTTTGGCGGTTGTGGGGTGAAGTAGGAAGGCTTTATAAATTATTGTTGGGGCTATTTGTCATAAAATCAAAGTGGCCGAGTGGCTCAGGCGTTGGAGGAGAAGGTGTGCAAGAAAGTTGGTCCTGTGTTCGAGCCTTGGAGGTCGCAATTGGTTTTATTTCTTTTCTTTGGCTTTTGCTCATGGGATGCACTTGAAGCTTTATTGGATAAGGATTAAACTAAGGTTGTTTAATCACTTTTGAATTCGGCTGGAAGAGTAGATATGCATATGGTTTTGTTTTATTTTGTTTTAATATTCAAATAGGTAGATTGAAGATAAAGCATTGCTTATTTTATTTTTATTTTGAGAGATAAAGTTAGGCTAGCTCTTGCTTTTAGATTCGGCAGGGATAAATGCTGGCTTTTATTTTTATTATGCATTTATTTGATTAAATTAGTAAGATAAGGGATTGGTTTAATTCAAATTGTTGAATTAGTGGCCATAGGTGATGGCAAACTTGGGTTCTTCAAGGGGGAGCAAGTGCCAATTTCCTATTTAATGGGCGACCCTCTTTTGAATTTCTTTTGACCATTTGTCAATGTTCTAGGGGAGTTCTCTTATTTCTTTTTTTTTAACCAAAATCCTCCCAAAACCCTTGCCGATTTCTCCTTTGGCTTTTTAGTCAAATATTTCTATTATTTTCTTTTAATCCCTTGATAGTCAAACTTCTCCTCTCCTATTAGTTTGCACCTTGGTGAAATCTAGGTGTGGTGTGGATCTCTTGATTCTTCTCCTCAATCGTTGGTAGCTTTGAATCGGTAGGTGGTGGTAAAGATCCATGTTTTAATCATTCTTTACTATTCAAAAGTCAAGGCTATTAAGGCTAACCATTTATGCGTTTTAGGTGTGGTCGATTACAAATAGGACCATTCCGTAGTCTTGAGATTTGTTTGGAAATCAAATCAGCCTTGAGGAGCAAGGATATTTAGGGACATAGATCAATTTCCCGGGATTCAAGATATTTTGGTAAGCAATATTTGGTAAAGGTTCAATATTTAGTTTTTGACGATTTGGTTAACCGGTTGATTCTGATTAAGTGACTTTCGATGGAGGCCAATACCAGTCAAGAGGAGAAAGGGAAAGCTCCATCCCGAAGTTCAAAAGAGATCGGTTTCTGGCACATGACGAGATTGGCCACCGGTGTGGGCGCATAACGGAAAACGAAAGCGCGATAACGGTAGTCTCGCTAAACGATAGTGTCGGGATCGAGGATTAGAGCTTGAGGTTATAAGGTGTGTGATTAACCCATCGATTTCGAGTATATGATATGTATGCGATAGGTGTATGTGTTAAATATGTGTTAATAAGTGCGGTGACTATGTGAACCAGATACCCTTAAAGGGTATGTCGATAAACAAAGTTAGTATCAAATCTGCCGAGATGTGGTTATTAATACGTGTATGTGAGTATGTCATGAATATGAATGTATGCCCGAATATCATGTACACGCTTTATTCATTATGTCATTATATTATGTTACATGTGCATGGGTGGGTTTTTGAAAGAAGGTACGGTGTACTCGAGTACGTGGTTGATGTCGACTTTGTGCTACATCGTGGATTGGCGCCGGCCGAGGTCGCGTTGTGGATCTTTGCGATTTAGTTCGCGTGGTTACCTTGATTGATATCGGCTTATGCCATATCGTGGCTTGATGGATTGCTGTGTGCTCCATCGTGGTTCGATGTTAGCTACGTGCTACATCGTGGATGGCATTGGTTGCCTTTTTGGAGGGAAAAGGAGAGGGTGACTCGATAGTCCCCTGGTGTGTGGTAGGCTGGTTAAGGGGGTGTGTAGCGGTTGGACCCTAGGATTGGGTTGGGTTTCATGTGCATAGTTTTGTTATGAAATGATATGGAAATGGGCCAAGCCCAATATGACATGTGGATAGGTATGTTTTGGGAACATACGTGGAAATGGGCCAAGCCCGAAGAATCGATGAATCAATGAGAAAAGGGCCTAGCCGGTGCTTGAATATGATTTGATTGTGGGCCAAGCCAGCATTGTGGTAATATCCATGTGATTATATTTTTATGTTGCATTTGATAATTTGGGTTGATTTGTGGCTAACATGTGGGTGGATATCGGTGGTTTAATTACACTTCGAGTCCGTGTGACTCACCCAATTATTTATCCAACATTGCGGGTGACATGTTGATCGGATAAGGGCCGGAGAGGATACAAGGTGGCCCATGCGTAGGAGATTAATTTAATTATTTTTAAGAAATTTTAATACTAAGTGTTTTGTTTTAATATTGGTTGTAATAAGGGTCGCTTTTATTTAAGGTGTTCTATTTATGATTATTGAAGTTTATATTATATTTAGATATATCTTTTTCCAAGTAGTTTATATTATAATAAAGCATAATAAAGTTTTAATTCACATATTTTATAATGGGCTTATATTACTAAATAATTTTAATGGACACATTTTCCAAAAAGTTAACAAAATTTTAAGTTTATACTAAAGACAAAGATTTTCCAATAGTTTTTCCACAGTGACATAACCAGATCCGGTCAAGGCTCGTGGGCGGGTTTGGGGATGTTCTGATTGGTATCGAGCCTGTTCAAAACTCGACTTTGAGGGTTTTGGGCCCAAAACATTTTCAAAATGGGCTTTTCAAAATATGGGCTTTTATTTCGTGTTTTTCCGGCATGGCACTGCACCTCTACCGAGTCCACTGGTAAGTACTTGAGACTTGTGAAGTAATTTGTTATATGACCTGTTATGGGCTTTGTTGGGCTCAGAGATTAGTAAATTAGGACTGCTTGAACCCTAAGGATAGTTTACTCAAACATGTGCATAAGACTTAAGGTTACTAAACAAACTGTGAAGTAAGTCGTAGTGTTAAGGTGTGGCAACCTGTGTGCGCATGTCTAGGAGTGGTATTGGTGGGAGCTTGGTATTTAAGCATCCGCGTGACTCACCTCCTCTCCACTTGAATCCTACAGTGCGTAGCTACTGGCTCACCTTAACCAAGAGGACTTGTTCATAGGCTAAACCAATTCTTAAAACCCAAAGGGATTAGCCTTCTTTGTTTTAAAATTCTTGGTTTTACAATTTTAAATTTACCCTTTTGGTTTGTAAACCCTAAATCTGGTTTTTGAAAAAAAAATGTTTTTTTCGATTTACCAAAAATTACCAAAATGCCCCTAGAGGCAAAATTACAAAAAATGCCCCTGTATTATAAAATTACCACACTACACTCAACTTTTGTTAAAATGATTTTCACTTTGCAAAATATTAAAATCTCTAGTGTTCAAAATCTCAATATACCCCGATTTGGGGAAAATTTACGAAAATACCCCTGTGTTGAAAATTACTAAAATGCCCTTGACTTTCAAAATTTTTGAGTTAACCCCAACTTTAATAAAATTCTCTCACTTTGCAAAAGTACCCAATTTTTGTATTTCAAAATAAAACCCTGACTTTTGAAATTTACAAAATTACCCTGATTGACAAAATTACTAAAATACCCCTGGTTTCCAAAATTCTGTTGTATCTCTAATTTGACAAATTTTCAGAAATGCCCTCCCGATGTGGAAATTTCAAAATGTTCGGTTTATTAAGTTTTAAAATTTCTCCGTTTATTACGAAAATGTCCCTGCAGAAAAATGACGGAAATACCCAGGGTAGAAAGCGCGTAAATGTCCGAATAGTGAATGTGTGGTAGATACCACTGAATGTGCCTTTACTGAGGAAGGAATGTATTCTTGTTGATGAACGGATGTGTGTGTGAATGTGATTCTTGAGCTAGAGTAGTAAACTCGAACTGAAACCTTGTGTGATCGAAATAACTACTATTAAAATCTTTCATTCATAAAATATGCTCGCAAGTTAAATAGTGGAATAATTACTAATGCATAAAACTTCTTAATCGATAAATCAAGACGATAGAGATGAGTTCTAGGGACGCAGAGAGGTAGAATGGCAAGATCGAATCGATAGGGTCCGCCATGGGTCGAATGAAGTGCCGCCAAAGAAGGGTCATGAGGAACAAGATCAGACAGGAGAAGATGACGCAGTATCGCGAGCCATGTTGCGAGTGCTAGAGCGAGTAGCGGGAGTTAGTAGAGGAAATGGAACTCGAAAGTCGGTATCGGAAAGGCTTAGATCGAACGGAGCCGAGATCTTTAGAGGAGTGTCGGGAGTAGCTCAACGAAGCGGAGTATTGGCTAGAAGCAATCGAAAGAATCATGGACGATTTGACCGCACTAATGAAGAAAAGTGAAGGCGCTGCTTCGTTGCTTCGCGACGAAGCTTATCGCTAGTGGCTCACCGTCAAACAAGGTGTACCGCGGATCGATTGGATTGGGATTTCTTTAAGGCCAAGTTCAAGGGAAGTATGTAGGAGCCGATTATTTGGACTCGCAAAGGAAAGCGTTCTAAATCTAGTGCAAGGAATAAGTCAGAGCGGAATATGAAGTCGAGTTTGTGCGACTAAGTCAAGACGCCAAAGGAATCGTGGCTACCGACACGAAAGAAGTGTTCAATTCAAGACGAGCTACGAGATGAGTTATGGAGTTGATCGCCCGCATGCAGAAAGAGACTTTGCCATTTTGGTGGAGAAAGCTCGGATCAACAAGAGGTTAAGAAGACTATAAAGGAAAACCGAGAGAAGAATAGGAATGAGAATAAGAGAAATGTTGGACCATCAAGATCATTTGGTAATGCCGAGAAAAGACCAAGGACCGAGAACCACGTAAGTGCACTTGTACCGGTGGATTGAATCGTCCTTGTGCTCGGTGTGGAAGACCTCACAGGAGAGTGTTGGGGAAATAGTAAAGAATGCTTTCGGTGTGGATCTAAGGCACATCTGGTTAAGAATTGTCCTCGAGCGACGAGGGTTCGTGGTTCAAGCCATGGAAGGAATGGTTGTAGTCAGAGTCAACCGAAGATGTGATATCGGGTAAGCTCCTTTGTTTTGGAATATTCTTTAATTGCTTTCCTTGTTTGTAAGTTAGCTCCTTCTTGTATGACCTGAATCTTGAGAGAGAACTTAAAGACTGTGTCGGGGAGTATGATAGACTAAGATCGAGTCTTGCAATGGAGAAGTAGAATAGCGAGTTATGATTATTCGGTAATAAGTAATTTCGAGGACGAAATTATTTTAAGGAGGGTAGAATTGTAACACACGGTTTAGGGGTTATGCGTTTGGAGCATAACTTAGAGCATTTAGTAGGCTTAAGGTCCCTGTTGAGGAATTTTAGGGTTTTGGAGAACCCTAGAAGGCAAGGGATGGCTTAGGAAAATTTTAATTTTGGGGTTAAGAAATGGAGCCGGGCTTTAGAGGGCTTAAGAAAAAATTTTTTTTGGATGATTTTGGTACATGAAAGGCATTAGCAAAGTGGTTATCTTATTGCTTAAGGGGTGGAAGAAGGTCCATCGAGGGCCTCTGGTTCGAGTTGAGGCGCAACAAAAGTGGCGTTTTATTTTTGGGATTATGGCGTTGTGGTAGAAGGCCTTAAAATAATTTGGGCGTACTTGGCTCAAGCAAGAACTTGGCCAAGTGGTTATCGTATGCACATAGGTGTTGGAGGGGTGAGAGTCTTGAGTTCGAGCGCTGGGTAGCATTTTGGGCGTGATTTATTTTTGGCGGTTGTGGGCTGAAGTAGGAAGGCTTTATAAATTATTGTTGGGGCTATTTGTCATAAAAATCAAAGTGGCCGAGTGGCCTGGGCGTTGGAGGAGAAGGTGTGCAGCAGGTTGGTCCCAGGTTCGAGCCTTGGAGGCTGCAGCTGGGTTTTTATTTCTTTTTCTTTGGCTTTTTGCTCATGGGACGGCACTTGGAAGCTTCATTGGATAAGGATTAAACTAAGGTTGTTTAATCACTTTTGAATTCGGCTGGAAGAGTAGATATGCATATGGTTTTGTTTTATTTTGTTTTAATATTCAAATAGGTAGATTGAAGATAAAGCATTGCTTATTTTATTTTTATTTTGAGAGATAAAGTTAGGCTAGCTCTTGCTTTTAGATTCGGCAGGGATAAATGCTGGCTTTTATTTTTATTATGCATTTATTTGATTAAATTAGTAAGATAAGGGATTGGTTTAATTCAAATTAAGTTGAATTAGTGGCCATAGGTGATGGCCGAAACTTGGGTTCTTCAAGGGGGGAGCAAGTGCCGAATTTCCTATTTAATGGGCAGCCCTCTTTTTGAATTTCTTTTGACCATTTGCCGAATGTTCTAGGGGAGTTCTCTTATTTCTTTTTTTTTTTAACCAAAATCCTCCCAAAACCCTTGCCGATTTCTCCTTTGGCTTTTTAGTCAAATATTTCTATTATTTTCTTTTAATCCCTTGATAGCCGAAACTTCTCCTCTCCTATTAGTTTGCACCTTGGTCGAAATCTAGGTGTGGTGTGGATCTCTTCGGATTCTTCTCCTCAATCGTTGGTAGCCTGAATCGGTAGGTGGTGGTAAAGATCCATGTTTTAATCATTCTTTTACTATTCAAAAGTCAAGGCTATTAAGGCTAACCATTTATGCGTTTTAGGTGTGGTCGATTACAAATAGGACCATTAGTAGTCTTGAGATTTGTTTGAAATCAAATCACCTTGAGGAGCAAGGATATTTAGGACATAGATCAATTTCCGGATTCAAGATATTTTGGTAAGCAATATTTGGTAAAGGTTCAATATTTAGTTTTTGACGATTTGGTTAACCGGTTGATTACGATTAAGTGACTTTCGATGGAGGCCAATACCCAAGAGGAGAAAGGGAAAGCTCCCATCCGAAGTTCAAAAGAGATCGGTTTCACAGACGAGATTGGCCACCGGGTGTGGGCGCATAACGGAAAACGAAAGGCGATAACGTAGTCTCGCTAAACGATAGTGTCGGGATCGAGGATTAGAGCTTCAGTTATAAGGTGTGTGATTAACCCATCGATTTAGGGTATATGATATGTATGCGATAGGTGTATGTGTTAAATATGTGTTAATAAGTGCAAGTGACTATGTGAACCAGATACCCTTAAAGGGTATGTCGATAAACAAGTTAGTATCAAATCCGAGATGTGGTTATTAATACGTGTATGTGAGTATGTCTATGAATATGAATGTATGCACGAATATCATGTACACGCTTTATTCATTATGTCATTATATTATGTTACATGTGCATGGGTGGGTTTTTGAAAGAAGGTACGGGTGTACTCGAGTGCGTGGTTGATGTCACTTTGTGCTATATCGTGGATTGGCGCCGATCGAGGTCGCGTTGTGGATCTTTGCGATTTAGTTCGCGTGGTTACCTTGATTGATATCGCTTATGCCATATCGTGGCTTGATGGATTGTCGTGTGCTCCATCGTGGTTCGATGTTAGCTACGTGCTACATCGTGGATGGCATTGGTTGCCTTTTGGAGGAAAAGGAGAGGGTGACTCGATAGTCCCCCGTGTGTGGTAGAAATTTGGTTAAGGGGTGTGTAGCGGTTGGACCCTAGGATTGGGTTGGGTTTCATGTGCATAGTTTTGTTATGAAATGATATGGAAATGGGCCAAGCCCAATATGACATGTGGATAGGTATGTTTTGGGAACATACGTGGAAATGGGCCAAGCCCGAAGAATCGTGAATCAATGAGAAAAGGGCTAGCCAGTGCTTGAATATGATTTGATTGTGGGCCAAGCCAGTATTGTGGTAATATCCATGTGATTATATTTTTATGTTGCATTTGATAATTTGGGTTGATTTGTGGCTAACATGTGGGTGGATATCAGTGGTTTAATTACACACTGAGTCCGTGTGACTCACCCAATTATTTATCCAACATTGCAGGTGACATGTTGATCGGACCGGGTCGGAGAGGATACAAGGTGGCCCATGCAGAAGGAGATTAATTTAATTATTTTTAAGAAATTTTAATACTAAGTGTTTTGTTTTAATATTGGTTGTAATAAGGGTCGCTTTTATTTAAGGTGTTCTATTTATGATTATTGAAGTTTATATTATATTTAGATATATCTTTTTCCAAGTAGTTTATATTATAATAAAGCATAATAAAGTTTTAATTCACATATTTTATAATGGGCTTATATTACTAAATAATTTTTAATGGACACATTTTCCAAAAAGTTAACAAAATTTTTAAGTTTATACTAAAGACAAAGATTTTCCAACCGTTTTTCCGCAGTGACATAACCAGATCCGGTCAAGGCTCGTGGGCCGGGTTTGGGGATGTTACAGTGTGTAGCGAATGGAGGGTCGATTTAGTAATCCCCACGGTGTGATTGGCAGGTACGGGTGGTGTGTAGCGGATGGATATCTAGGTGGGCTCGGGATTGCATTTCATTTTATATGTACATATGATTTAATCTGTTGATTATTTGATTTGCTATGTTATGGGCTTATGGCTATATGTGTTTAGAATGGGCTTTGCCAAAATGTTATCGCTAAGGCTATAATCAATTGGGCTTTTAGTGTACTGTTACACATTGAGTCTGTTGACTCACCCCTCGTGGAATATCTTTTCAGGTGACACTTAGCATGATGGATCGGGTCAGCGAGGACTACGTGGTGGCCATTACTCAACTCAGTATTTCAGTTTTCCTTTTAATTAAACCTACTACGTTTTTTTATTATTTCGGGAGTTATTTTGGGTTATGTTTTTGTAATAAGGCCACCATTAGCTGTGCTATTTATACGTTTTAAATTTTTATCCTGCTACGATCAACTTCAACTAAATAATTAAATATTTTCAATAACCGAATTAAATTGTTTTGACACCTAAATGCCTATGGTTTTCAACTTAATAATAAGTTCTAAATCAGTTTTTCTTTTGATTTATAAATTTTCTAAAATCATAAAGATAATGTTTTAATAAGATACAACCTTAAATCACAACACAGTTTTCAACAAGAACATATTTGAAATTTATTTTTCTTCGAAATCAACATGTTTTCCAACATAAGAAAAATGAGTTTTTCTCAAGGAGCATGCCAAATCCAGTCGGGGTTTGTGGGTCGGGTTTGGGGTGTTTCAACTTGGTATCAGAGCTCAATTTTAAACACTAGGCCTTGGGTTTTGAAGCCCACAACATTTTCAAAATTTGAGCCAAAATGAGTTTTTGAAAATTTCTGGGTTAAAATGGTTTTATGGAAGCATGGCACCCAAGTTCTCGGCCCAGGTCTGCTAGGTAAGTTCTTTTGTTGATGAATTGATGTGAGTATGATAATGTATGATACTTTAATTGATAAGCCTAAGGAAACTATACTTTAGAGACACGGACCCTAGGTATATGTGTACTTCTACGGAAAAACCACTGATTAAAACTCTGTTGCATAAATTTTCTTTAAACAAGAAAGTGAAAAAACTCTAATGCATAAAATTTTTGTAAAACAGATAAGACACGAAGTAGACATGAGTTCTAGGGGACGTGGTCATCGTGGATGCGGTAGAGGCAGAATGGCTGTGTCAAAACCAGTTAGGTCTGGTTAGGGTTCCAAAAATGAGGCACCGCCATCGGCTATAAGGGCGAAATTTCAGGAGCAGACAGGGGGAGATGACGCAGTATCGCTAGGCTATGCTACGAGTTTTAGAGCGAGTAGCAGGAGCTAGTATGGGAAATGGGGCTCGAAAGTCAGTAGCTGAGAGACTTAGATCAAATGGAGTTGAGGTTTTAGGGAGTATCTGGGGTAGCTCCGAATGTAGCGTAGTATTGGTTAGAGGCAGTCGAAAGGATCATGGATGATTTGGATAGCACTGTTGAAAAAAAGCTGAAAGGTGCTATTTCGCTGCTTCGTGACGAGGCCCATCAGTGGTGGCTCACTGTCAATGAGAGTATCCCTGCGGAACAAGTGGATTGGAGATATTTTAAGGTTAAGTTTGAAAGGAAATACGTTGGAGCTAGCTACATCGACTCTCAGAGAAAGGCATTTCTGAATTTAGTACAAGGAAATAAGTCGGTAGCTGAGCATGAAGCAGAGTTTCTGCGATTAAGTCAGTATGCTAAAGGGATTGTGGCTACTGATTACGAGTAGTGTGTTAGATTTGAGGATGGGTTGCGAGATGAACTGCGAGTGTTGATTGCTTCGCATCGAGAGAGGGACTTTGCAGTCTTAGTGGATAGGGCATGGATAGCTGAAGAAGTTAAGCAGATCGAGAGACAGAATCAGGATAGAGGTCAGAATAAGAATAAGAGGAGCTATGGGTCTTCAGGGTCATCCGGGAATTTTTAAAAGAAACCTAGAGTTGATGGGTCAGCGAGGTCGAAAGTTGCTACGGAGGACAATTACCATACTTGTGCTCAGTGTGGAAAGATGCACCCGGGAGAATGTTAGAAAAAGACAGGGGGATGTTTTAAGTGCGGGTCCAAGGATCATATGATTAAGGATTGTTCGATGGATACAGATAGGAACCGCTCAGTAGGTCAGGGTTTTAATCAGCAGGCAGAGGTAAACAACAGTCGTTGAGAGGTCATGGTTCGAATGGCAGAGGTAATGGTTCTGGTAGAGGTCGCAGAACTCTGGGCAGAGGTGGTGGTAACATTGAGGCTAGACAGCCAGGTTTGGTATATGCGATTCATCGCAGGGAGGATAGGATGCACCTGATGTCATAACGAGTATGTTCCTTATTTCTGGGTTACCCTTTATTACTTTGATAGATATAGGGTCAACTCATTCATACATCGCTAGTGAAGTATCTGGAACTCTGTATGTGAACTATGAGACTGTACCTAGGAAGATGACTGTACTTAGTCCTTTAGGGCAGACTGTAGTAGTAGATAAGCTCTTTAAGGAAGTGCCTTTAAAAGTGCAAGGGACGCAGTTTCTGGCTGACTTAATGGAGTTGCCATTCGGGAAATTTGATCTAATCTTAGGCATGGACTGGTTAGTGAAGTATCGTGCTAATGTAGATTGTGTTGCTAAGCAGATGTTATTAAGAACTATTAACGATAAAGAAGTTGTGGTGATGGGCGAAGGCAGAATTACTTGTCTAATGTGGTATCTGCCCTTAAGGTAGAGAAGATTGTAAGAAAGGGGTGTATGGCTTTTCTGATGTTGGTCAGTGCCTTGGAGCTAAGGAGGCAACTGTTGAAGGGGTCAGAACTGTAAGAGAATTTGTGGATGTTTTTCCAGAAGAACTTCCAGGGTTACCTCCGGATCGTGAGGTGGAATTTGGGATTGACCTATTGCCTGGTACGGTGCCAGTATCTATCGCTCCGTATAGAATGGCACCAAAGGAGTTGGGTGAGCTCAAGGCTCAAATCCAGGAGTTGCTTGATCGTGGGTTTATCCGACCTAGTGTGTCTCCATGGGGAGCACCGGTCTTGTTCGTGAAGAAGAAGGACGGAACGATGCGGATGTGTATAGATTATCGGCAGTTGAATAAGCTGACCATCAAGAACAAGTACCCTCTGCCGAGGATCGACGACTTGTTCGATCAGCTTAAGGGAGTTGCGATATTCTCAAAGATAGATCTAAGGTCGGGATATTATCAGCTTAAAGTGAAGGAAGCGGATATCCATAAGACAGCTTTCCGAACAAGATATGGGCATTACGAGTTCTTAGTAATGCCGTTCAGATTGATGAACGCCCCAGTTGCGTTCATGGATATGATGAATCGGGTTTTCCAACCCTACTTGGATCAGTTCGTCGTTGTGTTTATAGACGACATCCTAGTGTATTCCAAGTCTGAGGTAGAGCATGATGAGCATCTTCGGATAGTGTTGCAAGTGTTTAAGGGAGAAGAAGCTTTATGCTAAATTCAGCAAGTGTGAATTTTGGCTAAAGGAAGTTGCATTTTTAGGACATGTGGTGTCTGCAGAAGGGATAAGGGTGGATCCTCGGAAGATTGAGGCAGTGTTAGATTGGAAACCACCTAAGTTTGTAGCTGAGGTTCGCAGTTTCTTGGGATTAACAGGCTACTACAGAAGATTTGTCGAAGGATTTTCATCGATAGCTGCACCTTTGACGAAATTGTTGAGAAAGGAGGTACCTTTCGTTTGGACAGATAAGCAGCAAGAGAGTTTCGAGAGGCTTAAGAAGGTTTTGACAGAAGCTCGATTTTGATTCAGCCTGAGGCAGGGAAGGATTTTGTGGTATATTGTGATGCTTCTCACATAGGATTAGGATATGTTCTGATTCAAGACGGGAAGGTAATTGCTTATGCATCTCGGCAATTAAGGCCACATGAGGTTAACTATCCGACGCACGACTTGGAGTTAGCGGTGGTGGTCTTTGCTCTTAAGGTATGGAGGCATTATCGTATGGAGAAAAGTCAAGAATCTATACGGATCACAAGAGTCTTAAGTATCTACTGACTCAGAAGGAGCTGAATCTGAGACAGCGAAGGTGGGTGGAGTTGTTGAAAGACTACGATTGTTCTATAGATTATCACTCGGGCAAGGCGAATGTAGTGGCAGACACCTTAAGTTAGAAAGTGGTGTCGAATCTGAGGGTGATGTTTGCACATCTTAGTCTTTATGACGATGGAAGCTTGCTGGCAGAATTACAAGTAAAGCCAACGTGGTTGAGTCAAGTGAAAGAAAGACAGTTGGTAGACGATGATCTAAGTGCTAAGCTATGGCAAGTGCAGAATGGGAAGTTGGAAGATTATGGTGTTAATAGTGACGGAGTGTTGTGTTTCAAAGGTAAGGTCGTCAGATGTCAAGGATGCGTAACTTAGGCGGAGAATTCTTCAGGAATCACATAGTAGCCCTTATGTGATGCATCCTGGAGGTAGTAAGTTGTATCGAGACTTAAGGGATCAGTTTTGGTGGCCTGGTCTTAAGCGAGAAGTTACAAAATTTGTAGGGAAGTGCTTAACGTGTCAAGAAGTCAAAATTTGAACATCAAGTACCGTCGGGTTACTTCAATAGATAAAGATTCCACAAGGAAGTGGGAGCGAATCACCATGGACTTTGTTAGTGGGGTTCCCTCACGCCTACTAAGAAAGACTCGGTATGGGTGATAGTGGATCGATTGACGAAGTCTGCATATTTCATACCAGTGCGGGTTGATTACTCTTTGCAAAAATTGGTGAAGTTGTACGTGGCAGAGATTGTGAGGTTGCATAGAGTGTCGGTGTCGATTATTTCAGATAGGGATCCGAGGTTTACAACTTGGTTTTGGAAAGCATTACATCAGGCTTTGGGCACCAGGTTAGACTTCAGTATGGCATTTCATCCACAGTCGGATGGTCAGTTTGAGTGAGTAATCCAAGTGTTAGAGGTTATGTTGAGGGGCTGTGTGATAGACTTTAGAGGAAGCTGGGAAGAGTTTTTGCCTTTAGCTGAGTTTGCATACAACAACAGTTACCAAGCAAGTATTCGGATGGCACCGTATGAAGCGCTGTATGGATGGAAGTGTCGCACTCCTACGTGTTGGACATAATTGGGGGAACGTCAAGTTTTGGGTCCAAAGATTGTGGTAGAATTCGAAGAAAAGGTTAAGGTAATTCGAGCTCGGTTAAAGGAAGTATCTGACAGGCAAAAACCATACGCTGATCTTAAGCGGAAGGAAATAGAGTTTGTTGTGGGAGATCAAGTATTTCTTAAAGTATCGCAATGGAAGAAGGTAATGAGATTTGGTCACAAAGAAAAGTTAAGTCCCAGGTTTATAGGACCTTATTGGGTTTTGAAGCGGCTTGGACCAGTGGCATATCAATTAGAGTTGCCTTCGGAGTTAAAGCAGATGCACGATGTGTTCCATGTTTCGATGCTACATCGTTACCGGTCAGATCCATCTCATATAGTACCAGTTGAGGAGGTGGAACTAAGATCAGATTTGTCTTTCGAGGAAGAGCCGATTTAGATTTTGGAACAGGATGTGAAGGTGTTGCGGAGGAAGTCAGTTCCTCTCGTCAAAGTGTTATGGTGTAATCATGGATCGGAAGAAGCTTCGTGGGAGCCGGAAGAGGCAATGCGACAGTAATACCCTCACCTATTCTAGTCAGGTAATTTCAAGGTCGAAATTATTTTAAGGAGGGTAGAACTATAATATCCAGGATTTAGGGTTATGCATTTTCACTTGAATGTGTGCAATGGCATGTTGTGTGCTGTTTGTATGTGTTTTGGGGACTTCGGGATCTTTAGAATGTAGGAGAATGCCTTAGAAAAATATTAGATTTTTAATTCTTAAAAGGGAGCTAGGCAAGATAGGCCTTAAGAAAATTTGTTGGAGGATTTAGACACAAGAATTTAGTTGGCAAAGTGGCAAGGGAGACGCCACTTAGGGCTTTAAGAAGTGACGCCACAAGAAGTGTGAGGGGGGCTTAAGTTCGAATCCCATGGATGGTATTAAGGTGACTTTTATTTTGCACTTGTATGGCATGTGTCGGTCAAACTTTAATTATGGATAAGATGGACTAATTTTTTTTTATGGCAAGAAGACTTAAGGTTATGGTACGCATGAAATAAGGGATAGAATTGCTTGACCTTGGGGATAGAATTTCTTAAACTTTGGAAAAGTAGAGGATTACAAGGCATGTATCAAGGTGGATGTTTTGGAAATTATTTCATGGCCATTTTGACCATGAACTTGGACAGCATTATGGACAAAAGGGGGGAGCCAAATTTTGGTGGTTAGTTTTCGAAAAACTAGTAGCTTGAAAGTTGACCGGCCAAAGGATTTCTTTGATGACTATTTCGGTCATGTGGGTAGAGGGGAGTAGCCGAAATTTTCTTAAGAGGTTTAGGTGTTTAATTTTTTTGGGTTTTTTCTTCTTTCTCTAGTGTGGTGCCGAAAGCTTAAGGCCATCAAGAGCCATTTTGGTCACTTTCTTTTGCCGATTTCCAACCTCATTCTCTCCTAAACTTTCACCTTTTTCTTTGTAACCAAACCACACCAAAATCTATTCTTTTCTTCTATTGTTAGACTTTGGCGAATCATCCATAGACCATAAGGGTCATTTGTTTCTTTTCTTTTCTTTCTTATTTGTTTAAGGGTGTCAATCTACCATCTTTTTCTCTCTTCTTTCTCTTTATTTTGCTTTGGCCGAACCTCTCTCTCCCAAAAGTTCACCATTGCCGCAACCTCTTCAACCCAAAACACCACCATAGCCGAATCTCATCAAACTTCAATTCCTTCTCTTCTTCTTTTCACAATCCATCAAAAGCCGAAAGCACAAGTAAGTCTTAGCCGATTGTTCATTAAACCTCAAGCCGAAACCTATCAACATCTAGTCGATTTCTTCATCTCTTTCCTCTTCCAAAGTCAATCACTCTTCTTTATAGCCGAATCTCTCTATGGTTCCAAGTAAGGGCAAAATCGATCTCAGTGTTAGGGGTAAGGATCAACTGTCATTCATCGTTCATTCTTTTTCTTTTGGATTAGCCGAAAATTAGGAATCTAATCTCTATATATTCTCCTTGGCCGAAAACTTGAAGGAGGATTTCGGGATCCTTTTGTAGCCGACGATTAAGGGGAGATTATTCGGGATTTGAGTATCCAAGGTAAGTGAAGTATGATATTCGATCAAAGGCCATATCTTTTTAGTGATAAGCGATTTCTCATATAGTGTTATGTAGGTGCTGTCGGCGTTGTAAGCAAAAGCTAAAAATCTTGAGTATTTTGTCGTTCTTCGTGTTTACAAGGTGTGTAGCCTACACTAAAATTTCCGATAGATTGGTAGTATTAATGATAGCATGTGTTAATAAAAAATCTGTGTGAATATGGCAACGGGTACCATACTGTGGTACGATGTACTCAGGTACGTAAACCCCTTTATATACTCAGTTAATGATGTTATTAGTATGGATATAAGATAAGTATGATTCCGTTATGATTTTGGGGGTATATGGCATGATATCGAAATAATATGTTTGTTACTTGGGCATATGGGTGATATTGATAAAGGGGAAGTGTTCCGGTGGTTTTTACCACATAATCCGGTGACTATGTCATATATTCTATATTCGGTGACTTATGTTACATATTATAATTCCGGTGACTTTGTCACAATTATCCGATGGCCATGCCACAATTTATAAGGGCGATGTGTAGTTGACTGCAGCGACTACCTTCGATGGTGTGTAGCGGATGGAGGGTCGATTTAGTAATCCCCACGGTGTGATTGGTAGGTACGGGTGGTGTGTAGCGGATAGATATCTAGGTGGGCTCGGGATTGCATTTCATTTTATATGGACATATGATTTAATCTGTTGATTATTCGATTTGCTATGTTATGGGCTTATGGCTATATGTGATTAGAATGGGCTTTGCCAAAATGTTATCGCTAAGGCTATAATCAATTGGGCTTTTAGTGTACTGTTACACATTGAGTCTGTTGACTCACCCCTCGTGGGATATCTTTTCAGGTGACACTTAGCGTGATGGATCGGGTCAGCGAGGACTATGTGGTGGCCATTGCTCAACTCAGTATTTCAGTTTTCCTTTTAATTAAATCTACTACGTTTTCTTTTATTATTTTGGGAGTTATTTTGGGTTATGTTTTTGTAAAAAGGCCACCATTAGCTGTGCTATTTATACGTTTTTAAATTTTTATCCTGCTACGATCAACTTCAACTAAATAATTAAATATTTTCAATAACCAAATTAAATTATTTTGACACCTAAATACCTATGGTTTTCAACTTAATAATAAGTTCTAAATCTAGTTTTTCTTTTGATTTATAAATTTTCTAAAATCATAAGGATAATGTTTTAATAAGATACAACCTTAAATCACAACACGGTTTTCAACAAGAACATATTTCAAATTTATTTTTCTTCGAAATCAACATGTTTTCCAACATAAGAAAAATGAGTTTTTCTCAAGGAGCATGCCAAATTCGGTCGGGGTTTGTGGGCCGGGTTTGGGGTGTTTCAAGTTGAGAGTTAGGCCATAAATTGATTAATTTTTTGTCCTTTTGATTGAAATTTTGGAAAATTGTTTTGAAAAATCATGTTTCTTTTGATGCATTTGTTTGTGCTATGATTATAATAATGTCGAGTCTCATAAAATACTTTGGCATTGCATTGCATGACCGTTGTGGTCACACCTTTGAGTGGGAGTAAGAAGCTATGCCTTCGTGAGGTTTTCACCTCCGCAATGGCTAGTGAATTACTTACAGGATACATCCGTACCTATGTCTTCGTGAGATTTTCATCTCCGCATGGCCATAGGGAAATATATTCCCCTGAACTGAACTCGATCCATATGAGCCTATAATGGGTGAGGATTGAGGATCTGCTGGTTCAGGTACCTCTCTTTAGAACCAAACCACATGTAGAAATCCCTAAGAGCCACCCTAGGTAGAGTCATGCCAAACCCTAGTGGTCACCCGATTAGGTACTTTATTTTGTTGTTTATTTCTCTTATGCTAACGTGTTTCTTTGTTTTGACTGCATTACATTTCATCATCATAGAAAGGAGGTGTTGATTCATATTCGATTGCTAAATAGAAGAGTTTGTCATAAGGAAATGGATTACTTAATAAAGTGGATTATAATACGGTCGTTTGAATATAATCCAAATAAACAACGAGAGAAGGCTGATGGTTCGCAGAAGAATACAAGATTTTGCCCCAGGATTCAAGCCGACAAAGACTATTCAAGAGCCGTCACATCTCGACTTTCTTAAATAAGCTTATGAGCATCACAGGGGATAGGTGAGTGAATAGCCGCGGCCTGGATCAAACAACAAGGAGCTAGAAGAGGCAGCTATTGTGAAAGTTCACGGGACAAGACCATAACATCCAGATACGAAGAAAAGGATTGGTGTCTTTACCTGGACTATGAGGACAAAGCCGCATATGTAATACATTTTATGTAAAAGAATTTATTTTCTAGAAAAGTTCTTATAATGGAATTGAATTCAGAATCAATGCCTCTCTTTCTTTTTGCATTCATTCCATGCATTTGCATTACATCACATCATATGCATTAAAATTTGTAGAAAGACTCTAATTAGGTAAAATTATTTCAGTTAACCTGGAAAACATGGAACGAAGGTTGAGAGATTAGAACAAAGAAAAATATAGATGCAGGAGCAATTGGTCGAAATCCAACAGGATATGCGAGATCAAATGAATGTGATGAGCCAATTAACCCAGTTACTAGTTGGAAGGCTTGAAAAAATGAAAGGCCTGGTGGTCAACAGTGGGGATGATAATGAAGCCTTTATTTATCCTCCAGGTTTTACTCCAATAAGCGTCTCGGCCCAACCAGACGTGCATCCACAAAGGGCACCCGTCATTATCAAACCCCAATGTCAAATTGATACCTCGGCACTGTCAAATTTCTTGAGGGGTTCAGGTTTTAACCCAGAGGATGATCAAGTTAATCCTGTGGTACATGGCTTAGCCGAAACAAAGGAAAAGGGAGAATGGATCTTAAAGGCCCTGAAGAAGAAAGAAAAAGAAGTGAATAATAAGAGTAAGTATAACAAGGGTAATTCGAAGCTAATTACGATAAGCCAGCCAAAGACAGCAGCTACCAGCTATCAAGTCTCCCCAAGACAAGAGCCCAATCTAAAATCAAACTCGAAAAAATCCAGTTCGCACCCATTCCAATCTCGTATAGGGATTTGTACCAAATTTTATTTGAAGCACATATTGTATCCTCTTTTTACGTGAAACCAATACAACCTCCATACCCTAAATGGTACGATGTGAACGCCTAATGTGAATACCATGTAGGATTCACAAGGAATTCGATCAAGAACTGCACCGCTTTTAAAAAGATAATCGAAAGACTCATCAAATTGGGTATCGTAAAATTTGATGATCCTTCTAGTGCAAAAAATTCGTTACCCAACCTTTCTGTTAAAGGGGTAAACATCGTCAGTTCCATGATAGATAGGGGCATGAGATCCAAGAGTGCATCAAGCTCAGGGACTTAGTGCAAGGCCTGATGCATAATAAATTGAAGAGATCAAAGACCAGATGGAAACGTTGGGAAATCTAGACATTAATGAGAAGGGAACTGGAGAATAGACTTATCCAAGCTTCTGCCTTTATGTACTTGGGGTGTTTTGAACAATGGGACTATGAAAGGGATCCCCGTATTTTTAAAGCTAATCTAGAGTAATACTCAAAATATGCTTGTTGCTTTAAACCTAGAAGCAATAAGATTTCTTTTGTGAAGTAGGCTTGTGTCCAAAATTTTATTTCAATAAAATGCATCTTTCTAAGTAAATATTTTCATTCTTTACATTTCATAGTGTACATTTTTTGTTCTTTCTTTCTTTATTCATGACCATATCATATAAACAATCATCCTTAGAATCATTTATTCTTTGGATTTTTTTCCTTCGTACTTAGGTACCCAAATATCAATGACATGAGCGACGTCGTTACTAACTCCCTTTTTGAATAAGATATGGGTCTAGGGGATCTAAAGATTTTGAAGATGATGGAGATCGTGGCCTATCTTTTGATTTGTTAAGGATGGTAGAACAAGTGAAAATAGACTCTACTTTGCAAAGGGTCAGTGGACGTTACGAGCTTAGGAAAGGGGTAAAGATCAAAGCCTAACTCACCACAGAAATAAGGTGAGACATCATTGAGCTGTTTTCAACAATTCAAAGATGTTTTTGCATGATCATATCAAGGCACGCTAGACTACTGAAACGTGGGTATGCTATTAATATTGGTATTTATAGAACCCATGATAATGGGTCTGTAGTGGCCAGGCTAATCAAGAGGTTTGGGTTACTAGATTACCAAAAAAGGGAAATTGCATCAGTTGTGTCGTAAATGCCAAATTTGAGGAAGACAAGACTTATGTGCCTCATCCACTTTTTCTATATGTTGGGCATAGATGTTATGGGGCCGATCTCTTTAAAAGCATCTGGCCAACACCAATTCATCTTCGTGGTTGTCAATTACTTCACTAAGAAGGTGAAGGTCACTTCATATGCCAAAGTTACAAAGTTAGCAGTCATCAAATTCAAATTCAAATTCAAATCCAAATCCAAATCCAAATCCAAATTCAAGTTCAAATTCAAATTCAAATTTAAGATCAAGAGCAAATTCAAATTCAAAAAAATGGCAATAAAGAATGCCAGAAAGGAACATGTCTAGCATAATTGCACAATTTGTTCAAAGATCAGACACCATATCAGTGCAGCAAAGGTAGCCAAAAACCATTTAAAATTTTTGAAAATGACTGAGATTTGTAAAGGTTGGTATAGAGAAGTTATCATTTACCCTTTATGCTTCTTGAATGTTGGCCAGGACCTTCACTAAGGCAACATCTTTCTCATTTGGAAGCAATTGTTGGAAGTTAAAATTCGTTTTCTCCAAGAGGGATGAAGCAGAATGTCTACAGTAAACTTGATTGAAAGTATTCATCATGGTCAAGTGTACCAAAAATGGATAATACAGGCTTATGATAAAAAGGTTCGCTCAAGAGAATTTCAGGATGAGGACCTGGCATTAAAAAGGGTTCTTCTCATCCAAAAGGACTTTAGAGGAAAGTAAATACCAAATTTGAAAAAAACCTTATGTGGAGAAGAAGGCTTGTTCTGGAAGATCATTAACTTTGACCAAGATGGATGGCAAGGACATGCTCAAGTAGGTGAATTCAGATTTCATTTTAAAGGAGAGGCTAAGGTGAAAACCCGCAAAGGGCACCTTGAGACCTTAAAAAAATCAAAAAAATAAAAAACATAAAAATTTTCATCAAAAAAGAAGAAAGAAAAAGAAGAGGCCAAGGCGAAAACCCGCAAAGGACGCTTCGCGACCAAAGGGATTTGAGTTGAAAACCCGAAAAGAGCAACTCAAATTTTGATCGAAAGTGGGGCATACAATAGTCTTGCTATACTTAAATCAACAGTGAAGAAGTATGTTATGTCTTAGGCATCGACAACGTACTCAGGATCCCCGAAACGTATTTTGATCTTAAAATGGTCTTAAAAAAGTTGGAACAGAGAAGCTCAGGCTGCGATATCTAGGGCACCTAGTCTCCATTTTACCCATTTTAATTTTGTTATTTGTGATTATATTATTCTTTTCAAAATATGTTCAAAATAAATTTCCTTTTTGAGTGAAATTGGTATCTTTGCTTAACTTATTTGTTTCAAGCGATGCTCCTAATTAATTTCCTCATTGTCCATTGTTATGATCTTTTTTAAGCATTTTACATTGAAATAATGATTAGTGGACTAATAATACTTTCATAAAAGGGTTTCGCATATGACTCTGGAAACTTCTAAATAATACGAGAACCTGAAACATGACTTTTGTTTAAAACTCACCAAGTTTAAGGAAGAGTCTAAACTGAGACTATCTCTCCAGATTTTTGTCAAAGATGGTAATTGAGCAAAATGACAAGATATTGCATCGGTGATACAATCTTGACGAAAAATGGGCAATGTTAACCCATGTGTAAAATGGGAATCATTCCAGAAAAATGATATTCTGCATCCATGCAAATATCATGCATACACATTTGATTAAATCACCTGGGGAGTGATCAGTTGATTGAGCAAGTTATAGTCCTCTACCCCTGAGTTGCAGTGGTATGGATGGAAAATGATACAAGTCCTGTCCCTTGAATAGCAATGGGATGGATTGAAAAAGAATCAAATCCTACATTTTGGAGTCATAGTGGGATGGATTCAGATCATATACCCCTAAGTCACAATGAGATGAACCCTGAAGTTACAGTGGGGCAAATCCATTGAGTAAGATATAATCATTTTCTCGAGTTTCTGTCGAGAATATCAGCTGAACAAGATGGCAGCATAATATGTCGATGATAAAGCCTTAATAAACAATGAGTGATGACACCTTAAACTTTTAAAAAGGGATCATTCTCATGAAATTTTGCATTCATGCAAGACACATTTAGTTAGGAGCATTTGATTTATTCTGATCATTGCATCCTGATCTTTATACATTTAACAAAGGAGCATTCTCATGACATTCTGCATTCATGCAAATGTCATTCATAATATTATTTAGTTAGGAGCGTTCAATTCATTATGATCATTGCATCCTAATCATTGTAAAAAGACCATTCTCATGACATTCTGTATTCATGCAAATGTCATCCATAATACATTTAGTAAGGAGCATTAGATTCATTCTGACCATTGCATCCTAATCATTTGGCATAAACATAAGCATAAGAAATTGAGTCTATAGGACACGTCCCCCAAAAGACGGTGTAGCAATATCGGTGGAGTAGATCAAATTTGGCAAATCTTATCTCCATGTATTGGCAATGGAGTAGATTTAAGCCACCAGCCTTATCTCCCTGAAGCGACAATGGAACAGGTTGAAGATAGTAGTTTGGCATCCCTGAGTTTGCAGTGGAGCAAACCGAAGATAGCAGACCTTGTCTTCCTAAGTTTGCAGCAAAGCGGATCAAAGATACCAGTCTGGCATCCCTAATTTTGTAGTAGAGCAGACTAAAGATAGCAGATCTTGTCTTCCTGAGTTTGCAGCGAAGCAGATCGAAGGTACCAGTCTGGCATCCCTGAGTTTATAGTGGAGCAGACTGAAGATAGCAGATCTTGTCTTCCTGAGTTTCCAGTGAAGCAGATCAAAAACATCAGTCTGACATCCCTGAGTTTGCAGGGAGCAGAATGAAGACAGTAGTCTTGTCTCCCTAAGCAGTAGTAGAGCAGATCAAAGATGGCAAATCTCATCTCCATGAAGCAGCGGAGTAGATTTAAGCCATCAGCCTTATCTCCTTGAAGCGGTAGTAGAGTAGACTAAAGATTACAGATCTTGTCTCCCTAAGTAGTAGTGGAGTAGATCGAAGATGGCGAATCTCATCTCCATGAAACAGCGGAGTAGATTTAAGCCATCAGCCTTATCTCACTGAAACGGCAGTGGAGTAGACTGAAGATTACAAATCTTGTCTCCCTAAGTAGTAGTAGAGTAGATTGAAAATGACAAATCTTATCTCCATGAAGCAACGGAGTAGATTTAAGCCATCAGCCATATCTCCCTGAAACGGCAGTGGAGTAAACTGAAGATTACAGATCTTGTCTCCCTAAAAAGTAGTGGAGTAGATTGAAAACAGCGAATCTTATCTCCATGAAGCAACAGAGTAGATTTAAGTCACCAACCTCGTCTCCTTGAAGATACAGCGCAGAGCAGGTTGAAATTACTAGTTTTCATTTCCTTAAAGTTTCAGTGGAGAAGATCGAAGCTACAAATCTCTTCTCCCTGAATTCTTATTTCCTCGAAGTTCCAGCGGAGTAGGTTAAATTTACAAATCCCAACTCCCTGAGATTACATTGAGGACCAACCCTTATTTCCGTGAAGTTTCAGTAGAGATGATTGAAACTACGAATCTCTTCTCCCTGAAATTTTATTTCCTCAAAGTTCCAGTGGAGTAGGTTGAGGCTACAAATCCCTTCTCCCTGAGAATATATTGAGAATCAACCCTTATTTCTGTGAAGTTTCAGTAGGGAAGATTGAGGTTACAAATCTCTTCTCTCTGAATTCTTATCACCTCAAAGCTCCAGTGGAGTAGGTTGAGGCTACAAATCCCTTGTCCCTGAGATTATAATGAGGATCAACCCTTATTTCCGTAAAGTTTCAGTAGGGAAGATTGAGGTTACAAATTTCTTCTCTCTAAATTCTTATCTCCGTGAAATTCCAGTGGAGTGGATTGAAACTACAAATCTCCTCTCCCCAAAAATTACATTAGAGCAAACCAAGGTACCAACTCCTACACCACTGAAGATGCAATGGATTAAGAATGAGGTTGCCTAAGGAAAGTGAACACCAAGCAGTCAAGAAAACCGGGCAAATTTGGCTCTTTTAAAGTCTTTCATTCATTCCTGTTACATGACAATGAGCAAAGAGGAGCAGTTGTAAGAGCCCAAATCTGCCTGAGCCCGTGCAAACCAAATAAAACCCAACTAAATTAAAGTCTCAACCCAATTACATAACCCAAATAGAAATTAAAAACCCAATTGGCCCAAACCCTAGCTTAACGACCCAATTTTTAATACGGCCCAAATTTTAGTTTCAGAATTTGAAACCCTAAGACTTAGCCCCACAGCAACGCCGCAAGCAGTTCTCCCCCCACGCGCTCACCACGTCTACGCGTACGGCCTCCGTACAACCACGCACGCCTCCGTACCTGCGAAAACAACAGAGGACACAGTGCAGCAAGAGAAAAAAATAATTGTATTTTGATTTTTATTTTAATTTTTTGAATTCGGTTATAAAAATCGAAGCAAAACAATTGTAAGGGGTCTTCTCCATTGTTTACAAATGATATACTGATTGAGGCATACAGAATAAAAAAAAACAGATTGAAAAAGGTGATTAATCCTTTTTTAGTCTGTGTTCTTCCTTTTCACTTCCGATTTTGATTTTCTTTTTATTTTTTTATATGTTTGAAATATAAAGAAAAGAAAGGAAAGAGGCCTTACAGAAAATTGCCCGTGGTCGCGTCGTCAGAGAGCCCTACTCTATTGAAAAACAGACTCAAAAGGCGTCGGATCCCCTCTGCTTTTGGCTTTATGGGTCGGGATGGTTTGACTTTCAAACGTATTTTAAGAAGGGGCTGAAATGCCCACTTTCGGGTGCCTCTAACCGCCGTGTATGGCGTAGCCCTGGCGGGGCTACGACGGAGGACAGCCGAACCTTTGGGCTGCTTTAAAAATTCTTTCAGAGAGAAAGAATGAAGTTTTTTTTAAAGGAGTGGCTAAATGTTTTTTGTTGAAAATTTTACTTATATACATTGATTAAAATGACAACGTTTTGAGCTGCGAGGGTTAGTGTTCAAAACGGCGTCGTTTCACAATAACCCGATGGCTCGACCCATATGCGGCTAAGATCCACGCGTTTTGGTCTTCGAGGGTATATTTGTGCATTTAGTCCCTACATTTTGCGCCATCAATTGATTGAGCTTTGATTTTATTTCTTTCGTTCTTTAATTTTTTCCCTTTAATGTTGTGCGCTTTTTAATTTAGTCTGGTCCATACGCTCTGTTTCGACTATTCAAATATTTGCTAGTTTAATCCCTAACTATTTATGCGCATTTTAATTTGGTCCTTAACTCTGCTTAAATAAGTTTTTATAAAATAGCCTGCTAATTTTATTCTTAATTCAATTAAGTATTTTTTAGTTTTTGTTTATAAAACTTATTTATTATTCATCTTTTATAAGCTTGTTTTAATAAAACTATTTTGAAATAGATTTTATAATGATATTAATTTGTTTTGTCTTCTATTTATATATATGTTTTTAATCTATTATATGAATATTTAATTTCAAAATGTTCTTTTATATGTTTCTTGTTTCAAAGATTTATATAATATTTAATTTAAGTACTTTTATCTACTATTAACTTATACATACTTATATATAATCAAGTATTAAAATTTTATTGATTTCGTAATATTTTATGCATGCATTTTCCATTTAATCTATCTATGTATATACTTTATTTAAATATATGTATATATACAATTGTTCTTTTAAAAGAGCTTATTTTAAACTATACTCTATTTATTTCAAACATTTTTTTATTGTGTTTTATATACATTATTCATTAAAATTTTTATAATAGGTATGTTCAGGTTTTAGATTATTTTAAACATCATACATTTTAAATTCCTTCTTACATAATAATTGTTTCATAAATTTATTTGTAAATTATTACACTTGATTTTAAATCGTTTCATAAATTGTTAATTTCAAATATTTTAGGTTGTTTTAAATCTATTTGCTATTATTCAAAATTTATTTTGTACTAATTTGCCTTGTAAATTTTGTAGGTTTACTATATCTTTTATTTTATTTGTCTTTGATCGTTGAAATGTGCCTTTTGAAATAGAATTTGCCATGAAATAATCGCTATTGTGTATTTATACATTTAAATTGTTTATATTATCATTATTCATTTGTACCAAATTTGTATTCACATATTATTACTCCATGCCTTATATTATATTTTTATTATCGAATAGTGTTGCAATAAAAGCTCTTTGGGTCAATTTTAACAATCATTTTTTTAAAAAAATGATTATTAAAACAAGACAATATTTTGTGCTTGGAAATTCGAGAAATCGTGCCCTATCGTGCTGGGTTTCGATTTTTCGTTTGACCAAGTAACCAAATAACCTTTTAAAATTTTGTCCATGTTTTCTAAAAAAGGACAAGGCAATGTTTCGTGTTTGGAAATTTGAGGAATCGTGCCCTATCGTGCTGGGTTTCGATTTTTGTTTGACCAAATAACCAAATATCCTTATAAAAATCTCAATGCATGAACTTTGGAAATCATGAGAGGATCTTGGCATCGAGGGTTTGAAACGTCATATCCTATCGTGCTGGATGTGGTATTTTATTCCTTCGAAACAAGAGAATCTCAATATCCAATTCGAGTTTTTTAAAATTTTTAAAATGGAATTGTATTTTAAAATCATTTTAAATTTTTGGCATTCGGACATTAATTAATCAATTAGGTGCCAATTTTGGGCGTTGTGAGGGTGCTAATCTTTTCTCGTGCGTAACCGACTCTCAAACCCATTTTTCTCGAAATTCGTAGACCAAAATTAATTTCTTTTAAAATAAAATAAAATGTTTTATAGGTGATCCGATCACACCTAAACAAAGAGGATTGGAGGCGAAGCCATTTTCTTTTTAAAGTCAATCCCCGTTATTTAAAAATAAAAGATGGTTTCAAAAGTGTTGTTATGAAAATACCTAATTAGGACTAAAATGCAAAAGTTCTAATTTGTTCATTAAGGCATGAAATAGTTGGAATTGTGGATAGTTGTAAGAAGATTAAATGTTTAGCTAGGCTTGTTTAATAAAAAAATATGATGAAAATTTATTTACGAGCCTAGGGGAAAAATCGTAATTTTGCCAAAGTATAAGGGCAAATTAGTCATTTTTGCCTAAGTGTAGATTATGGTGTATTATGATTTATAAGTGATTAAATGAGTCAATTCCATTGTTCTAGATCAAAGAAAATGAGATTCGGACCTAGAACGAGTGAAAAGAGAAATGTGGGCAAAAAGTCGCTTTCGACCCTTTCGAGATCGAGGTAAGTTCATATGCTAAATTATGAAATTCTAAGTGAAGTACTTAACATTTCGAGTTGTATGGATTGTTTAATTGCCTTTATGTATACGTTAAGCATGTTTTGACAGAATGTCGAGAAATGAGAGTCTTATTCTTAATTTAAGATTAGTGGGAAAAGAATTAGCATGATATGATGATAATTAAGGTCCCGTGTAAGACCAAATTGGAATATGGCCTCGGTGTAAGAATTCTATAAGACCATGTCAGGGACATGGCATCGATATGTTAGTGCATGTAAGACCCTATCGGGGTATAATGTTAATATGACATTATGTGTATGAGACTCAAGAGTGTTATTTAGCAATTTGAGTGATTCAACGGGTATGTTGAAAGAGAGAGAGAGTATGTGGTTGTGCCATGAGTAGCACAAGTATGTGTTAGAACTGAATTGAGGTAAATTTGGTATATGATGAACCCCTGGTGGGTTATGTGTAATCAATGCACCTCAGTTGCATAAGTTATATTTATAAATGCATTGTGTGAGTGCGAACAAGTATCATAGAAAGTTAAGTAAGAATAGTAGTGTGTGAGGATGTTCCCGGATGAACATTTGAAATATAGAAATACATGTGGATAACAATCCATGAAAGTATAATAACGGTGAGCTATGTGCAATATCACCTTATTGATGGTTAGTGATGGGCTGTGTGCGATACCATCAACTATATTATTAATGGTGGGCTGTGTGCGTTACCACCTGACTAATTATTAATCGATGGGTTGTGTGCGATACCATCGCTTATAAAAATTATTTGGTAGGCTAAGTGTAATACCACCCTATTAGAGATCAATGGTGGGCTAAGTGCGAAACTACTGAGAGATTAGTGTTATGAGTGGCTTATTGGAAATGCTTGATGTGTTGTTTTATATGGTCATGTGATGACAAGTGCAGGAATGTATGCTAATTAACATGAGCATTTGACTTGCGGCATGGTTAGATGGTGGTAAGGGACAGAATGAGTAAGTTTCAAGAATGATTGAGTAGGTAACCATGAGTTTATGAGAAAAACTCATTATAATGCCTTGTTGTTAATTATAATCAATGGATATCAATAATTGATTATTATTGCTCGTATATGAACTTACTAAGCATTATTGCTTACTCTTTTCCTTTTTCCATCTCTTATAGGATAATTTAGCTAGTTCGGGTTGGAGGCCATCGGAGATGTTTTCACACTATCGAGCAGACACTTGGTATGAGGTTTCAATGTCCTTACGAGTTATGTCATGTATAGGAATCTTGTTTATGATCAGTTTAAGTTATTGTTAATGTAATATCCGGGAATTAGGGTTGTGCATTATTGCTTAATTGTATGAAGTAGCATGCCTATGTGTGTTTGAATATGTTGTATGAATTTTTGAGAACTCTAGAGTGTAGGTGAATGCCTTAGAAATTATCAGATTTTAAGTCTTAAAGGGGGGAGCTAGGCGAATGAGGCCTTAAGAACAATTGTATGGAAAATTTGACAAACAAATGGGCTTGTTAAAATGGCAAGGAGGCGCCACTTAAAGCCCTAGGAGGTGACGCCACAAGCAGTTTAAAGGAGGCCTAGGTTCGAGTAACAAGGAGAGCACTTTTGGAGTTTTATTTTACAGCAAGGAGGGGAGGTAGTGGACGGCATGTGGACTCTAGAAGGAGGAGGTATAGATGGGGTAGAAGAGGTGAGGATTCGGCTAAGGAGGAGGGGATCAAGGGATAAGGGAGAGAGGGGAGCAAGTGGCCGAATGTAGGACTCTAGGGGTGTATTTTCGATTTTGAGTGTCGTAGGAGTAGGTGCCGAAATTTAGTTCTCTCTTTCTCTCTTTCTCATTTGATCACCATTGTCGAAACTTCTAAGCCTCACACTCTCCCTCTCCATATTTTGATAAAGGCCAAACCACAATACCATTCTTTCTTTTCCATTGAAGTCGAATCTTCCTTTATTACCATTGTCGAATTGCGCAAATATCAACCCTTCTCTTCCTCTTTTACTAATTCAATCAAAAGTCGAATTCCCTATTTGGTGGCCAAAGTCAAATGCTCCTTTACCCTTTTAGAGCCGATTTGATCATTTAAGCAGGAGTCGAATCTCTCTGTTTCAAGCTAGGATAATCGATTGAGTTGGTAAGGGATCTCTCTTGGGTTTAAAATCTCATTCTCTATTTTGATTATCAAAATCAAGACTCTAATCCCATTAATGTTCTTTGGCGAAACTTTGAAGGAGGTTTGAGATTCCTATTGTGGTGACTTCAAGAGGAGATCATTCGGGATTTTAAGATCAAGGTAAGGAAGTCCTGATATTCGGCCAAGGGCCATCTTCATAGTTTCCATGTATTAAAGCCGATTCTAATAATTGATAAGTAGGGATTTCGACAACTTCGGGAGCAAGTGACAGTTTCGGGATTTAGATAAGCAAGGTAAGTGGGTTATGATATTCGGCCTTAGGCCATTCTATCTATTGATGTTAGCCGATCCTGACATTGGTTTTTAGGAAGGAGTGTAATCGATTTCGATAGACTTTCGGGATTCAGTGAAAGCGATAGTAACGAGGTGTGTAGCCCTACACAAATTCTTAATAGATTTACGGTATTAACTTAATATGTGTGTTAATAAGAATGTGAATGATGTGGCTAAAGGTACCATTCAATCGTACGACATATTTAGGTACGTTATTCTCTAAAGTTCTATTAATAGTTTTCTAAACTATGAATGTGACATATATGAGAATTGGTGACGAATATGAATAAGGCATATGGCATGATATTCCCATGATTTGTATGATGCATGGGGGCATATGGGTGATTATGAAATGGGGAAGTGATCTGGTGGTTTATACCACAATATCTGGTGACTCATGTCACATAATCTGAATGTGGTGACTTATGTCACAAAATGTTATCTGGTGACTTTGTCACAATTATCTGGTGGCTATGCCACAATTTATAAGGGCGATGTACAAGTTGTCTGCAGCGACTACCTTCGATAGTGTGTAGCGGATGGAGGGTCGATTTAGTAATCCCCACGGTGTGATGGCAGGTACGGGTGATGTGTAGAGGATGGTTATCTAGGTTTGGGTTCGGGATTGCATCATTGTATATATATATATGTTTCTTTTTATATGATTTGTATGCCTAAATCGTTGGGAGTTTGTGTGTTGGTTGTTGCACATTGAGTCTGTTAACTCACCCCGTTGTGGGATATCGTTTCAGGTGACACTCAGTAATGGACCGGGTCGGCAGGAGCTTAGTGGTGGCCATGCTCAGCTCAAAGTTATTTTATTTTCGTTGGGTTTTATTATTTAATTATTTTGGTTTTACTTCGGGTTTTATTTAATGTTATATGGCCATTACGATTACATGCATTTTATTGGTTTATTACGTTCGATTATTATCAAATCAAAGGTTAAGCAAATTTTTCTTAAAATAAATTCTAAATGTTTTGACACTTAAGCAACAATCAATTTTCAATGTAATGTTAACCTCTAAAAATCCGGCTATACTTTCAACTTATTGATTACAAAAACAACACTGTTTTCAATTTGAACTCAACACAAATCAAATTATCTTCCAAACCACCTAGATTTTTCCAAAGTAACAAATAAGTTTTGAATTGTTTTATTCAAGAAGCATGCCAGATTCAGTCAGGGCTTGTGGCCCGGGTTTAGGGTGTTTCAGTTTGGTATTAGAGCCCGGTTCAAAACTTGGCCTTAAAGGCTTTTTGGGCCCAAAAACGTTTTCTTTTGAAATTGGATTTTATTAAGAAATTGAACAGATTTTTTGGCATGGCACCTGAGTCTCCGGCCCGAAGTCCACCAGGTAAGTACTCCTAACCCTTTTGTGATTTGTATGTGGGAAATTGTAGGGACGTAGAGTAGTAGATCAGGAATTATTGAACCCTAGGATTAGCCTACTCCAACATCGAAATACATAAAATTTAAAGTCTTACCAAACCAACGTGTAACTGAGTCGCCAAGTTAAGGGTGTGGCAACCGCTGTGCGCATGTCTAGGATTGGATTCAGGGGGAGCTTGGTATTTAAGCAGTCCTAGTGACTCACCTCCTCTCCGCTCGAATCCTACCTGGTGCGTAGTGACGGTTCACCCTAACCAAGAGGACTCAGTCATAGGCTAAACTCAATAATTAAAACCCGAAAGGGACCCGTCACCTTGTTTTGTAAAATTTTAAAGTCAAACCATGATGATTAAAATTCCAAAGTACCCTTGATTTAAAAAAATGACCAAAATACCCCTAATTTGTAAATTGACCAAATTATCCCTAACCAGTACAAATTACCAAAATACCCTCCGTATGGAAAGTTATCGAAATACCCTCGAATTAAAAATTTCCAAAAATACCCTTGTCTTAAAAAGTCACCAGGAACCATATTTTGCGAAAAAAATTATCGAAATGCCCCTGGTTTGAAAAAATTATGAAAATACCCTCAGTTTACAAAATTATCATTTTACCCCTGAAATTTCCTTACAAGTATTTCAATTTTGTAAAAACACCAAAAATCTCCATTTTGCAACATTTTCAAATACCCTAATTTGAAAAATTACCAAAATACCCCTGTAGGATAAAATTACAAAAATACCCTTGGGTAGTGGAAAACAACAACAACGACAACTACAACACTTTTCTATAATGAACGCAAGTTCATGAATGTGATGATTGAATGAATTTGAGACTGTATGTGTATGAATTTGAAAGAACTACTCCTTAAAACTATTGAACATAAGACTGTTCGCGATAAATCAGTGGAACAAAAACTAATTCATAAAATTCTTTAATCAGATAAACGCGATTCGGAAGCATGAATTCTAGGGGATGTGGTCGTAATGTGCGTGGCCGTGGTAGAGGCCGAATGACCGTGTCGGAGCCCGTTAGGTCTGGCCAAGGGTCCGAAAATGAAATGCCACCACCACCAGCCGCTGATATGGAATATCAGGATCAGACGGGGGACGATGCAGTATCACAGGTGATGCTGCGAGTTCTGGAAAGGGTGGCTGGAGCGGGTGGAGGCATGAGAGCTCGAAAGTCAGTACCTGAGTGACTTTGAGCTAATGGAGCTGAGTTTTTTCGTGGCATATCTGGTGTGGCGCCCAATACGGCTGAGTATTGGTTAGAGGTGACGGAGCGGATTATGGACGATTTGGACCTGACTGCCAAGGAGAAACTAAAAGGGGTAGTGTCGCTACTTCGCGATGAGTCATATTAGTGGTGGCTCACGGTTCGGGATAGTGCTGCCACTGATGATCTTACTTGGGAATACTTTAAGGCAGCATATCAGAAGAAGTACATTGGAACTAGTTATGTTGATGCACAGAGGAAGGCATTTTTTAGGCTGGTTCAGGGGAATAAGATCGTAGCGGAATACGAGGCAGAATTTCTAAGGTTGAGCCTATATGCTCGAGGTATTGCATCGACGGAGCATGAACGGTGTGTTCGGTTTGAGGACGGACTAAGGGATGACCTGAGGTTGTTGATAGCTCCACAGTAGGAGCGAGAATTTACCGTATTGGTGGAGAAGGCTAAGGTAACCGAAGGGATTAAGGACTCGATGACGCAGAATACAGATCAAAATAGGTAAAAGAGAGGTTTTAGACCATCAGGGTCATCTGGGAATGTGCAAAAGAGGCCTAGAGTTGGTGGGCCATGAGGTCAGCAAGCTGCTATGGGAAGACAGTACCGTACTTATGACCAGTGTGGGAAGATGCATCTAGGAGAGTGTTGGAAGAAGACAGGAGGATGTTTTAAGTGTGGGTCCAAGGACCACATGATTAAGGATTGTCCCATGAAAAGCAGGCGGAGTCGACCGATGAAGTCGTGGTCCTAATCAGTGGAAGAGGAGGGACAGACCACCATGGGTCATGGTTTGGCTGGCAGAGGTAATGGTTCTGGTAGAGGACGGGGAACACCGGGCAGAGGTGTTGGTAGTAAAGAGGCAAGACAGCCAGGTTTGGTGTATGCAGTTCACCGGAGGGAGGATGGAGACGCACCGGACGCCATAACCGGTACGTTCCTTATGGCTAACAAGCCTTACTTTGCTTTAATTGATGTTGGCTCTACCCACTCTTATGTTGCATGTAGAGTAGTTGAAACACTAGGCATAGCCTCTGAACTGTCTAATAGGGAGATGACTATAGTGAGCCCATTAGGTCAAACTGTAGTGGTGAATAAAATATTTCGGAGTGTACCTTTAGAGCTTCAGGGAGTGGTATTTCTTGCCGACTTGATGGAACTACCCTTTGGAAAATTTGATCTCATCCTTGGCATGGCTGGCTAGTGGAACATTGGGCTATGTTGGATTGCGCAGCTAAGCGAATGGATTTAAGGATGCCGGAGGATAAGGTGATAATTATGATAGGAGAAGGAAGAGACTATTTGTCTAACGTAGTCTCTGCTTTAAAGGCTAATAAGATGGTTCGGAAAGGGTGTAAGGCATTTTTGACCTTTGTTAGTGCGTAAGATGTAAAGGAAGGGGGAGTTAGTGGAGTTAGAACAGTAAGAGAATTTGTGGATGTTTTTCAGAGGAGTTACCTAGAATACCCCTGGATAGGGAAGTGGAGTTTGGAATTGACTTGCTACCAGGTACAGCTCCTGTGTCAATTGCCCCATACAGAATGGCTCCAAAAGGGTTGGTTGAGCTCAAGGCTCAGATCCAAGAGTTGCTTGATCGTGGGTTTATCCGACCCAGTGTGTCTCCATGGGGAGCACCGGTCTTATTTGTGAAGAAAAAGGACGAAACTATGCGCATGTGCATAGATTATCGTCAGTTGAATAAGCTGACCATCAAGAACAAGTATCCTTTGCCAAGAATAGACGACTTGTTCGATTAGCTTAAGGGGGCCGTGGTATTTTTGAAGATAGATTTAAGGTCTGGATATCATTAGCTTAAGGTGAAAGAAGCATATATCCATAAGACGGCTTTTCGGACAAGGTACGGGCATTATGAATTCTTGGTAATGCCGTTTGGATTGACAAATGCCCCAGCCGCATTCATGGACATGATGAACCAGGTTTTCCAACCCTATCTGGACCGGTTCGTTGTTGTGTTCATAGATAATATTTTGGTGTATTCGAGGTTTGAGGAAGAACATGACGAGCATCTCCGAGTCGTGTTGCAAGTGTTAAGGGAGAAAAAGCTATATGCCAAGTTCAGCAAGTGCGAATTTTGGCTGAAGGAAGTTACGTTCTTAGGACATGTGGTATCTGCTGAAGGGATAAGGGTGGATCCTCGAAAAATTGAGGCAGTATTGGATTGGAAACCACCCAAGTCTGTGGCTGAGGTTCCTAGCTTCTTGGGATTGGCAGGCTATTACAGAAGGTTTGTGGAAGGGTTTTCCTCAATAGTCGCACCTCTGACGAAGTTACTAAGGAAGGAGGTATCCTTCGTATGGACTAATAAGCAATAGGAGAGCTTTGAGAAGCTTAAGAGGGTCTTGACTGAAGCTTCAATTTTAATTCAGCCGGAGGCAGGAAAAGAGTTCGTGGTGTACTGTGATGCTTCTCACACAGGATTGGGATGTGTCCTTATGCAAGACGGGAAAGTGGTCGCTTATGTGTCTCGACAATTAAGGCCACATGAGGTTAACTACCCGACGCATGACTTGGAATTGGCGGCAGTGGTCTTTGCTCTTAAGGTATGGAAGCACTATCTATATGGAGAAAAGTCAGTGATTTACACAGACCACAAGAGTCTTAAGTATCTGCTGACTCAGAAAGAGCTGAACCTGAGACAGCGAAGGTGGGTAGAGTTATTGAAAGACTACGATTGTTCCATAAAGTATCACCCGGGCAAGGCGAATGTGGTGGCAGATGCCCTAAGTCAGAAAGTAGTGACAGATCTGAGGGCAATGTTTGCACATCTTGGCTTGTATGACGACAGAAGCTTATTAGCAGAGTTGCAAGTTAAGCCGACATGGCTGAATGAGGTGAAAGAGGGACAGTTGGCAGATGAGGATCTGAGTGTTAAGCTACGGCAAGTGCAGAGTGGAGAGTTAGAGGATTATGGTATTAATGGCGATGGAGTATTGTGCTTCAAGGGTAAGGTCTGTATGTCGAAGAACGAGGAGTTAAGGAGGAGAATTCTTCAAGAATCGCATAGTAGTCCTTATGCTATGCATCCCGGAGGTAGTAAGTTGTATAGAGATTTAAGGGAACAGTTTTGGTGGCCTGGTCTTAAGCGGGAAGTTACCAAATTTGTAGGAAGTGCTTAACGTGCCAGCAAGTTAAGGCTGAACACCAGGTTCCGTCAAGATTGCTTCAGCCGATTAAGATTCCACAATGGAAGTGGGAGAGAATTACCATGGACTTTGTTAGTGGGCTTCCCCTTACGCCTACTAAGAAGGACTCGTTATGGGTGATCGTGGACCAGTTGACAAAGTCCGCGCATTTCATTCTAGTGCGGGTTGACTATTTTCTCCAGAAGTTGGCAAAGTTGTATGTAGCTGAGATCGTGAGGCTGCACGGAGTGCCGGTGTCGATTATCTCGGATAGGGATTTGAGGTTTATGTCTCGATTTTGGAAGGCGTTACATCAAGCTTTGGGCACCAGATTAAACTTCAGTACGGCATTTCATACGCAGTCGGACGGTCAATCTGAGCGAGTGATCCAAGTGTTAGAGGATATGTTGAGGGGCTGTATGATAGACTTCAGAGGAAGTTGGGAAGAATATTTGCCTTTAGCAGAATTTGTGTACAACAATAGCTATCAGGCAAGTATTCGGATGGCACCGTATGAAGCACTGTATGGACGGAGGTGTCGCACTCCCACATATTGAACGGAATTGGGAGAACGTCAGATTTTAGGTCTGAAAATTATGGAAGAATCGGAGGAAAAGGTTAAGGTAATTCGGACACGGTTGAAGGAGGCATCTGACAGGCAGAAGTCATACGCAGATCTTAAATGAAAGGAGATCGAGTTTGCTGTGGATGATTATGTGTTTCTTAAAGTGCCGCCTTGGAAGAAGGTGATGAGATTTGGTCGCAAAGGAAAGTTAAGCCCCAGGTTTATAGGACCTTATCTGGTATTGAAGCGAGTTGGACCAGTGGCATACCAGTTGGAGTTGCCTTTGGAATTGTAGCAGATGACGATGTATTCCATGTCTCGATGCTACGTCGTTATCGCTCGGATCCATCTCATGTAGTTTCGGTAGACGAGGTGGAGCTAAGGCCAGATTTGTCCTACGAGGAGGAGCCAATTCAGATCTTGGAGCGAGATGTGAAAGTTTTGCGAAGAAAATCAGTTCCTTTGGTCAAAGTGTTATGGCGTAATCATGGATCGGAGGAAGCTTCTTGGGAGCCGAAAGAAGTAATGCGACAGCAATACCCCCACCTATTCTAGCCAGGTAATTTCGAGGTCAAAATTATTTTAAGGGGGTAGAACTGTAATATCTGAGAATTAGGGTTTGTGCATTATTGCTTAATTGTATGAAGTAGCATGCCTATGTGTGTTTGAATATGTTGTATGAATTTTTGAGAACTCTAGAGTGTAGGTGAATGCCTTAGAAATTATCGGATTTTAAGTCTTAAAGGGGGGAGCTAGGCAAATGAGGCCTTAAGAACAATTGTAAGGAAAATTTGACAAACAAATGGGCTTGTTAAAGTGGCAACAAGGCGCCACTTAAAGCCCTATGAGGTGACGCCACAAGCAGTTCAAAGGAGGCCTAGGTTCGAGTAGCAAGGAGAGCACTTTTGGAGTTTTATTTTGCAGCAAGGAGGGGAGGTAGTGGATAGCATGTGGACTCTAGAAGGAGGAGGTATAGATCGGGTAGAAGAGGTGAGGATTCGGCTAAGGAGGAGGGGATCAAGGGATAAGGGAGAGAGGGGAGCAAGTGGCCGAATGTAGGACTCTAGGGGTGTATTTTCGGTTTTGAGTGTTGTAGGAGTAGGTGCCGAAATTTAGTTCTCACTTTTCTCTCTTTCTCATTTGATCACCATTACCGAAACTTCTAAGCCTCACACTCTCCCTCTCCATATTTTGATAAAGGCCAAACCATAATACCATTCTTTCTTTTCCATTGAAGCCGAATCTTTCTTTATTACCATTGCCGAATTGCTCAAATATCAACCCTTCTCTTCCTCTTTTACTAATTCAATCAAAAGCTGAATTCCCTATTTGGTGGCCAAAGCCGAATGCTTCTTTACCCTTTTGGAGCTGATTTGATCATTTAAGCAGGAGCCGAATCTCTCTATTTCAAGCTAGGATAATTGATTGAGTTGGTAAGGGATCTCTCTTGGGTATAAAAATCTCTGTTCTCTATTTTGATTATCGAAATCAAGACTCTAATCCCATTAATGTTCTTTGGCTGAAACTTTGAAGGAGGTTTCGAGATTCCTATTGTAGCCGACTTCAAGAGGAGATCATTCGGGATTTTAAGATCAAGGTAAGGAAGTCCTGATATTCGGCCAAAGGCCATCTTCATAGTTTCCATGTATTAAAGCCGATTCTAATAATTGATAAGTAGGGATTTCGACAACTTCGGGAGTAAGTGACAGTTTCGGGATTTAGATAAGCAAGGTAAGTGGGTTATGATATTCGGCCTTAGGACATTCTGTCTATTGATGTTAGCCGATTCTGACATTGGTTTTTAGGAAGGAGTGTAACCGGTTTCGGTAGACTTTCAGGATTTAGTGAAAGCGTTAGTAACCAGGTGTGTAGCCCTACAAAATTTTTAATAGATTTACGGTATTAACTTAATATGTGTGTTAATAAGAATGTGAATGATGTGGCTAAAGGTACCATTCAATGGTACGACATATTCAGGTACGTTATTCTCTAAAGATCTGTTAATAGTTTTATAAACTATGAATGTGACATATATGAGAATTGGTGACAAATATGGATAAGGCATATGGCATGATATTCCCATGATTTGTATGACGCATGGGGGTATATGGGTGATTATGAAATGGGGAAGTGATCTGGTGGTTTATACTACAATATCTGGTGACTCATGTCACATAATCTGAATGTGGTGACTTATGTCACAAAATGTTATCTGGTGACTTTGTCACAATTATCCGTGGCTATGCCACAATTTATAAGGCGATGTGCAACTCAAATGCTGCAACGATCGCCTTCGATGGTGTGTAGCGGATGGAGGGTCGATTTAGTAATCCCCACGGTGTGATGGCAGGTACGGGTGATGTGTAGAGGATGGTTATCTAGGTTTGGGTTTGGGATTGCATCATTGTATATATATATATATATATATATATGTTTCTTTTATATGATTTGTATGCCTAAATCGTTGGGAGTTTGTGTGTTGGTTGTTGCACATTGAGTCTGTTGACTCACCCCGTTGTGGGATATCGTTTCAGGTGACACTCAGTAATGGACCGGGTCGGCAGGAGCTTAGTGGTGGTCATGCTCAGCTCAGAGTTATTTTATTTTCGTTGGGTTTTATTATTTAATTATTTTGGTTTTACTTCGGGTTTTATTTGATGTTATATGTCCATTAAGATTAGCTGTTTTACGCATGCATTTTTATTCGGTTTATTACGATACGATTATTATCAAATCAAAGGTTAAGCAAATTTTTCTTAAAAATAAATTCTAAATGTTTTGACACCTAAGCAACAATCGATTTTCAATGTAATGTTAAACTCTAAAAATCCGGCTATACTTTAAACTTATTGATTACAAAAACAACACTGTTTTCAATTTGAACTCAACACAAATCAAATTATCTTCCAAACCACCCAGATTTTTCCAAAGTAACAAATAAGTTTTGAATTGTTTTATTCAAGAAGCATGCCAGATCCGGTCAGGGCTTGTGGGCCAGGTTTGGGGTGTTTCAATTAATGTGCCAAATGTGTTGGCTCAAATGAGTCGCGAGACGATTGTGTATAGCCGTAGATGATGGCTCAAGTAGATTGTAATTGTATTGGAAATAGTTCTCCCTTGTGTACGGGATGAAGACTTTAATTTTTTTATGATTAAATGTGATAAATCAAGAGTTGTAATTGATAATGTGTGAAGTTTATGTGATGGTGTTTTGAATGCATGCAATAGAGGATGGTAAAGGGCTTGGTAGATAGCCTGCTAATCGCCACATGGACGAAGCACACGGGCGTGTGTATAGACCGTGTGGATAAGTTAGAATGCCAAGGTTTGGCACATGGGCCAAGGCCACGGGCGTGTCAAAGCCCGTGAATTAGTCAGTGTCGACCACGGGTGGAAGACACGGGCATGTCTTAGGGGCACACGAGCGTGTGGCCCCTGTTTTGATGAAAGTCTTTTTTCTAAGTTTGTAAAATCCTCGGTTGAATCCCGAAACCTCTCGAAGGTATGTTTAGGACCACGTAGGTCATGAATGAGCAAGAAATGAATCTTGAATAAAATTTTGTATCCCGTTCTTTCACGTTTAAGTAATATTAAGAATGGTAATACTCGTATCTGGTCTCGGTGTCAGACTCGGGTAAGGGGTGTTACAAACTAAGTTCGCCAACTGCTCTAAAATCAATGAGTTTCAACAGTCACCTTAGATGTACGAGGTTTTGTGACAAGTTCGGCACCAGATAACCTCCAATCATCTTAAGGATATATGCCTGAGCATATTGTATTCTTTCTACTTCAATCGAATCATTCCTCGGCTCCGGGAATGTGTCTTGTAACCAGCCCACCTCGATCCAACGTCCATAAATATTATCTAGAATCACACCTAAAAGACCGTAGCATATGGCTCCCCAATTAGCAGATTGAACGGACCCAGTGAGTACGGACTCATCCACCAACAATACCAATTGTAACTATACGTCCTCCAAAGTGATGATACATTCTCGGCATGAAAGATGGATTGTGTGCATCTCGGGTCTCCACCTCTCTATTAACGTACTGATGAGTTTCGGGTCCAACTTGCACCCTCAGCCTATATTGGCCACGTGCCAAAAACCCGTTTCCCTCAGACATATTACGAATATAACATTGTAACACCCGATCTACAGACTGTTATAAAAAAATTATAAATTAAAAAATGAAAAATATTTAAAATTACATAAATGAAAAAAAATTAAATAATATTCAAAAATTAAAATTAACCCTTACCATTTTCATTTGTTCGACGGAGATATGTTTATGATCGAGACGAATTAATTCACCTGCCATTGCTAACACGATAAAATATTTTTGAAATTATAAAAAAATAATACTAATTTTAAAAAAATTGAAGTAAATATTTAATTAAAAAGAGCTTTGAGAGATTTAGGGAGAAATTTGAGAGATTTTTTGAGAAACTTAGAAGAAATGTTGTGTGAAAAAAATAGTAAGGGGTTTTTATAGTTTTTTTTTTTTTTGTTACCGTTGGACTCTCCAACGGTCAAATTTTTAAATGGCCGTTGGGGAAAAAAATACGGGCTAAATCACATCCCTAAAGGAGCGATTTTGCCACGTCAGCAAAACGCATTCATGTCAGCCCGTTTTGTGCTGACATGGCAAAATTGCTCTCTCAGAAACACGATTTGTTGAAATTTGCTCCAAAAACGCTCCTACGTGAATACGTTTTATAGTTTTCGGCTCTTTCCGATAAATAAAAAAAAATTAACCTATTTTCGTAAATAAAGTTAAAAATATACCTTTATTGATAAAATGGTCCTCGTGATTAGATAAACATACGCAGTGAAGGGTCAGCCCTTTAACTTTTTTAATTCACGTCCATCTTATCCCCCTCTCCCAGCATTATACTCCAACTTGATGCAAACTGCCATCATCCAACCTCTCTACACCCCATTCTCTATTTACAAAATCCTCTCCCTCCAGCCAATCCGCCGGCCTCCTCCATGGAAGATCAATTAGCCTCCCCATCCCCGCCGCCACCATCACCACCGCTCAAAACCTATACTCTAACGGCATCCTCCGTCTCTTATAGTAAATCAACCACCTCAACCACTTCTCTCACGGGCTATTTCCTTTTCAAGCCTTGCACCTCTACGCCCCCAACTTACATCCTCCGGGATGTATCCTTCTCTGCAAATCCCTCACAAATCCTAGCTATTGTTGGCCCGAGCGGAGCCGGAAAGTCCACTCTCCTTGACATCCTAGCAGCTCGAACATCAGCAACAAATGGCATTCTTTTACTCAATTCCACTCCTATCAACCCTTCTTCATTTCGGAAGCTCTCAGCTTATGTTCCTCAACATGACGCATGCTTGCCATTGCTGACTGTGGCTGAAACTTTTGCTTTTGCTGCCCGGCTTCTCGTCCCTAAAACATCTGATGTCGACACCACCGTTACATCTCTTCTGTCAGAGCTAAGTCTAACGCACTTGTCTAACACCAAGCTATCTAATGGGCTGTCGGGTGGTGAGCGAAGGCGTGTTTCAATAGGTCTAAGTCTCCTCCACGACCCTGCTGTATTACTTCTTGATGAACCCACTTCAGGCCTTGATAGTACTTCCGCTTTCAATGTAATGCAGATCCTCAAATCAATAGCTGCTTCACGTCACCGCACTGTTGTTTTATCCATACATCAACCAAGCTTCAAGATTCTTTCCACCATTGATAGAATCCTCTTGCTATCAAAAGGGACTGTGGTGCACCATGGTACTCTATTTTCTCTTGAGGCATTCTTAAGCTCCAACGGGTTTACCGTCCCTCCTCAGCTCAACGCCCTCGAGTATGCAATGGAAATATTAAACCAGCTGCATGCTAACAAACCGATTACACCGCCATCACTCCCTCCATCCCCACAAGAATCTGTTATAAGCCCCGACAATAAAGAAGCAAGTGATGTCAGGTATAGAAGCTCAAGACTTGATGAAATCTGCTTTCTATATAACAGGTTTTGGAAGATTATATACAGAACACGGCAGCTTCTTTTAACCAATGCATTAGAAGCTCTTATTGTGGGTCTTGTTTTAGGTACAATCTACATTAATATTGGTTATGACAAGGAAGGTATAGAGAAAAGATTTGGTCTCTTTGCCTTCACCCTTACCTTCCTTCTCTCCTCTACAACTGAAACCCTTCCAATCTTCCTTAATGAAAGGCCAATTCTGCTGAGGGAAACGTCAAGCGGGGTTTATAGACTCTCGTCTTACCTCATAGCCAATACCCTTGTCTTCTTGCCTTATTTGCTTGCCATTGCGATCATATATTCCATCTCTGTCTACTTCTTAGTGGGTCTATGTGCTTCATGGCAAGCTTTTGCTTACTTCGTTTTGGTCATTTGGATCATCGTTCTAATGGCAAATTCATTTGTCCTCTTCTTGAGTTCTCTTGCGCCAAATTATATAGCCGGAACTTCACTTGTAACAATACTTCTGGGTTCCTTTTTCCTCTTCTCTGGCTATTTCATCTCCAAGGATAGCATGCCCAAGTACTGGCTCTTCATGCACTTTTTCTCAATGTATAAATACGCTCTTGATGCGCTTCTTATCAATGAATATTCTTGCCTGGTATCAAGGTGTTTTCTTTGGTACAATGAAACCAGCACTTGCATGGTAACAGGAGCTGATGTATTACAAAAGAAAGGACTCCATGAGAGACAAAGATGGACAAACATCTACATCTTAGTTGGGTTCTTTGTGTTCTATCGTCTTCTTTGTTTGCTAGTTTTGATTAGAAGGGTTTCAAGATCAAAGAAATGAAGAAATTAAGCTTCAATTGTCACATTTTGATTTTCTTTTTCTTTTTATTATTTTTTCCTTATTTGTTTGCTTTGCTATGTCCCAATCTTTCTTTTCCCTTAATTCTCAAATCATATTTCCTCTAAATAGGGTTGAGTAAAATCTAATTCGATTTAAAAAATTTGATAAAATTTTTAAATTTTAAATTAAATAGTTCAAGTTATTTAAATCAACTCGAATAAAAAATTAAGTTTTTCGATTTAACTCAAATATGAATTATAAAATTCGAGTTATTTGAAAATTCGAATAAGAAAAGACAAAACTATGTCATTTTGATAAATGTGTATCTTTTCCAAAGTTAAAAGTCAAAAAATACGTTGTTTTGATAACTGTTTACTCATTAAGTTAAAAGGTAAAATCGTTATATTGTTTATGTAGTTAAATAATTTTATACTTCGTTTACTAGTTAAATAATCGATTCATGTAAACGCAACATTAAGTATAAATAATAGGAATCGTTAACTCGACTCGACTTGACTCGAAATTTTTTGACTCGATTCGATCTGATTCGAAAAAATTTAAATTGAGTTCAGTTGTTAAAATAGAATTCGTTAACTCGACTAACTCGAATTTTTTTGACTCGATTCGACTCGACTTAATCGAAAACTCACCCTTAACTGTAATGGTTTGTAGGGGTGTTCAATCGGTTAACTGACCCGAAATAACATTAACCGAATCAACCGACCTTTCAAAATTTTTAACCGTTAACCGAACCGAAATTTTTTCAAAAAAATTAACCGAACCGAAATTTTTTCGGTTAATTTAGTCGATTAACCGAATTAACCAAAAATTATATTTTTTTATTTTTGGTTAAAAATTAACCGAATTAACCGAATTACCCGAATTACCTAAATTACCCGAAATGAATCACTACATAATTAAAAAAATTACATAATTTTAGTTTTAGTTTTAGAATTTTATTTTTATTTATTAAATTATTTGTAATTTTTATGATTGGATAATTGGGTTGGGTTGGATATTTGGGTTTGGATTGGGTTTAGGGATTGGGTTTAGATGAATAGTGGGCCTATTTATATATTATAATTTTATTTATTAATTTTTTTAGTTAAACCGAAAAATTCGATTAACCGACCGATTTCAAACCGAATTAACCGTTAATCGAAAAATTACAAAATAATTAACCGACTCCCGACCGAAAAAATTTGATTAACCGACCGATTAACCAAATCCGATCGATTAACCGAATTTTTTCGGTTTTACCCGAATTTTGTACACCCCTAATGACTTGGTTGCTTAGAATAATTCATTTGATTTGTCAAAAAAGTAAAAACTTCAAACTTAAATATGTTTTCCCTCCTTTTTATTTTAAGGTTTGTTGTTTAGATCTCGAAAGATGTCAGGAAAGTTTCACATGGATCAATAAGCCTGGCAAACTCGCAAGCTTCTTACAAGACATGGCTCGACAGTCCAAGCATGGCTCATGACATCCTTTGCTGAAATTTGTTCGGATTATTTTCCATTGGCTGTATTAGTTTTTTTTTAATGAATTTAATTTTAAAGTGAAAGTAAATTTCAACACTAAAAAGTTGTTCACTTGTGCTTAAAATGATATTAAAAAGTACACCAAAAAATATGATACTAAAAATACGTAGCCTCGAAAATTCATTGTAAAATACAATAATTCTAATAATCTTTAACATTCTAACAAGCTTACACTCTTTACAATTTTAAAATATTTACTTCAAAAATAAATAGACAAATTTAAATTTGATTTCTTTTATAGTGGAACTAATTTGCTTCTATAAGCAACTTATGAAACGATAGGTTAACTATTTCACTCCAAATCCAAGTGCTGAAATTGACCCATCTTACATATTGTTGATTGAGAACAAATCAAAAGAACAAAGAAAACAGAATAGAAAAATTATTTGCAAAAGCTGCCATGTGATTGTCCCATACACACAAAGAAAAAATCATCTTATAATAATTCAATCCACAAGATCATTTTTAAGCAACGGATGAGTTGGCATTGATAGTAAAGAATGAGTCACGGGTCTCTATCTATTTATATTGCTGAACCTGATGGTGAAGGTTGAAGCTGGAAGTGCTGATGAATCCAAGTTGTCGTAGAGTGGATATATATAGGGTGTTGTCGGGTGGTGAAATGCCAGGAATTTTGTCTGCTTTCCTTCGTTTGGAATCAGTGCATCCTTCACGGGTTCTCCTTTTATTTATCTCACACGTGAACTCCTAATTGTTGCTTTTCCTAACACTTACTTGCTAATTCGCTACCTACTTGTAGCTTCACCAATTTTTTTTTCCAAATCGGGTTGTTGACCTTAACCTTAATTAACGGTGGTCGCAGATGTTTTTAAAAGAAATAAACTATTAGTTATCGAATATGTTTTTTTTTATAATTGAAAATTAAATCTCTGATTTCATAGTTAAATAATCATATCATACCTTATAATTATTTTTAAAATTTATTCATTATTATGTTAAAATGAAATTCAAATTCTACAGACATAAAAAAAGAAGCAGAATGTTAATATTAGAATTGGGATTTTTATCTCTAAAACAACATATATATTTCAATGAATTTTCTAAAATAATATTTCTTAATATTTTCAAGAGATCATTGTCAAATAAATACTCCATAGATAAAACTAGAAAGAATAATGTTTGCCTCTAATTTAGAACTTCACTGGTTGGCTCTATCTCCCACGACACTAATTGATTGGATCACTATGGTTAACTCTCATTTATTGTATGACTAGAAACACTAATGTGTATCAAACACTAAAATCAAGTTGAGCCCAATCAGTTAAGCAAAATTAACATGTAAATTGACATCCGTGTTAATCTTATCACATCAACTCATCGTCCAAATACAATTATCCTTGAAGAAATTTAGCTAATGCTTTGAAAACAAGGCAATATAATAATCATTAATATTCAGAAATCAAGCTATAGGAAGAGTTGAGCAATGCTCATCAAGTCCCATACTTGAGATATCTCAACTTGCCTACTTGGATTGCCAAAAGTACCCAATTCAGCTCACAAACACTTGAGATTTACTAAAAGTATCCAATTTTATCCATTCTTTTCCTTTCCTTTTTTTTTTGTCCATTACAATTAATTACCCGAATGAACATAGTGTTAATATGATCTTAAAATCTTGTAAATTTGCTTTTGACCCTAATGCCGTTGGAAGCTAGTTAAACTTTGAAAAAATAAATTGTTTCTAAGCCTCAAATCATTTTTTTTAATGTTAAAAGATTCTCAAGCCCAATTTCCAAGTTTGCTTCATTATCTTTGACCCAAAATAATTTTCAAGATCGTTTTAAATTCGGCCTAGCCCATATTTCTTATTTTTTCCTCTTTATAGCTAGGGTGCTGTACCTAGCTAACTGTTGCGGCCGGGAAGAAAGAATCAAAATAGCAATTTTATTCATTTTGGTAAATTCGTAAAAAGAAACAAACAATTTTTGAAATTTTACAAACAACAAAAATGGATTAAACAACCAAACGAACAGATTACAGATTGAGCAATACGAGATTAGCAATAAACGAGATTAGCACTTACTAGTATATAAACTACAAAAGACAAAAACCCTAGGTCAGCAGACAGAAAAAAAAAAGCAAAAATAAAATAAAAAGGAAAGAATCCCAGAAAAATAGAGAGAAAGTAGTAAGCAAAGGAAGAGGCCCTTTCGAAGGTATTCATTCGAAGGAGAGAAATAAGGAAGAAAAAGAGTTTGACGATGTCGGCTTTTTCTTTTTAAAAAAAAGAAGGGTACGGGGTTTAAAAAGTGGCTTGTTTTATTTCTTTTTTATATTGAGTCCACCGTGAAGGAGCTCCAGCGCCGGAGACAGGACGGTTCTCCGGTAACGTAGCTGGGCCAGAGACCGAACAAAAAGACCGAAAAAGAAATGAAAACAGAAAAGAACTAAAAGAACCAAAACATTTTTCAAAAAAAGTATTTAATATACCGGCCACCGTGCTCCGCTACTGAAGGCCGGAGAACCCTTGGGTTCTCTGGCGGGGAGCTTGCCGAGAAGAAGACCACACAATAGAGAAAAAGAGAGATAGTAATTTGGTATTTGCTAAAAGAAAAAAGGGAAAAATATTAAAATTATTAGGTTCTTAATTAGAGGTGTGCATAGGTTGGGCCGGGCTGGATCAAATTTAATTCGGGTCAATTAAAAATTTAGGTCTATTTATTGGGTTCGGACCGAGCCGAACTTGGCCCAAAAAATGGGCCTAAAATTTTGTCCAAACTCGGTCTATATAAAAATGTTAAAACTTAGGCCCGGCCTAGTCCGCTCGCATTAATTTTTATAATATTTTATATAATTTTAAATATATATAATACATCAAAATACTAAAAATAAAAATAAATATTTTCAACAAATTGAAAATAAATTTTAAAAAATATGTAGACTTAAATAACACTAAAATAGATCAACTTAATGCAAACGCCTCTAAAATAATAATAAAATTAACAAATATCTTTAAAATAATAACAAAATTAAGAATAAAATAAATTTTATATAATATCTAAACAATAACAATAAAATAATAGAAATATAATAGTAAAATGGTAATAAAATAAGGAGAAAATAATAAGAAAATATTATTAAAAAATATTTTTTCATTTAATGAATTGGTAATGAGTTGAGCCAAAAATGCCTTACCCGAGGAAGATATTTTTTAAAGCGGGCTTTATTTTTTGTCCAAGCCCATTTTTTAGCCTATATTTTTGCCCAAACCTCCCACATTTTGGACGGGCCTTTTAGTTTAATTGGCCGCCCTACCATACACACCTCTATTCTCAACCTTTTTTACAATCGTTAAAAAGGGGAAATTTCTGCATAAGTCCTCCGTTCCCCCATCATTTGCTAAGGGGGATAGCCACAAGGGAATATTTCAATTTCAGTCCCTTTGATTTGTGTTTACTCCGATTTCGAAAACCCAAGGCAAAAAATTGTCTGTTCAGTGCTCTACTTCTTACATTCATTGTTTTTAAACCCTAACCCTTTATTTTGTTATTTCATTTTTATTTCATTTATTTATTTATGTTTTGATTTAAAATTTTTGCATTAATTTTCATCTTCATCATTTTACTTCTATTAATTATTATTACTATCATGGATATTATTATTTAAGTGTTGTTATTGGTATTATTACTATTATTATTTTGATTATTTGTCATAAGTTGATTTTCTTTTTACATATATGCAAAGTTTATGATTGTGATTTTGAGATTTTGGGTCACTAGTAATTTTAGATTTTAGATTTTAAATGCTTTTATTTAGGTTTCATTTTGTTTAAGATTTCAAATCCATTGGACGAGTTAATTTAAACTTTAGAATAATTTTAGGTTGTTTGTAGGATTCTTATATTAAGTTATGTATAATAACTTAATTTAGGATTTGAAGTTAGGTTTTTAATTTAGATTGTAGGTTATTTTATATATTTAGTTAAATTATAGGATTTCATTTGGAAGTACAAAATGATAATTTCTATTAGTAGATGAACCCAAACATGTCTTTAGTTTTATCGGAAATAAGCCAGCTGATTGAAAACTAATAATGCCGTTTATCAAGTCCACTTGGGAATATGCTTTGTTTTGGACATTGGAGCGGATGACTTCTAGAAGATAGACTGACAATACATCAGACTGGGCCCAAGTAGAATAGATCTTGAATCAGTTTATAGATTTATTCACTTATGACATTCATAGTGCGACATACATTAATCCTGAGTGGATGATGGATTATGTATGCATGACTCGTATACTTTAATGTAAGTAAAAGTTAGAGTTCAAATAGATAAGGAACCAAAAATTGATGCATTGGGTATACAACTTCTAAAGTATGTAGCATCATTCATAGTAGTAGAATTCTGATCTACCATGAATTATAATTATTTACATCCATTTTACACATAACTTTAGCTTGTTTAATAGTTAAATCAAAGCATCTTAGCATATATTTAGCTTTTCATGCTTAAAGTAGTAATTTATGATTGCTAGTAGTTTTTATTATATTTTATATATCTAAATAAGGTTACATGGTCTTATGGGATAAATCGAGAGCTAAAGATGCATATTCGGGCCAAAACTAATGCTTATGTCACGATATCAAGACACCAATGTTACAATATCGAAGACAGAAGAAAAAACAAAGTCTCGGAGTGAAACTGCCTTTGGTGTAGCTACATCGGACCCAATGTTGCAATACTGTAGGCCTGTGTTGCAACACCGCCCCTGCGCAACCCAAAAAGTCATTGCATGAGATAACTGCGCTTTTGAGGGAAATTAGGAGTATTTGTCCTTGTTAAACTCTAAGGACTTCAAGGATAATTTAAACACTTTAATACTCTGAGTTTAGCCTATATAAAACCCATTGTAATTAGTTCAAACAGACAATTTTAGGGAGACATAAATTATTCTTAGGTTTTTTTATTTCGTTCTTAGTTTTCATTTAGGGTATTTTATATTCTTGTAATCGGAAGATCCTATTCCAAAGTGAAACTTTCGCGAGTGGAAATCGTTCCGGAGGCACACTATCATCGATAAATCCATGAGCATCTCTTTTCCTTATTCTATTCTTTATATCTTTTTCTTTAACATCGTTAGTTGAATGTTTGTGTAAAGATTAGAATCAATTTGTAACAGTCCAGTTTAGACCTTAGTCGGAACAGTGGTTTCGGGACCACAAATTCGAGTCAGTAAAATATTATAATATTATTTTTGTGCCTATTGTATGTGATTAAGCATGTGTTAAAGTTCCGTAAGTTAATTTGTCCGTCTGAGTGTTTAATTTGATAAAATGATTAAATTGCATTGAATGCAAAATTTGCATGCTTTATGAAAAGACACCTATTTGAGATGGCTTTGAAATGGGAAGCCCTTAATAGGCAAATAGCCCATTAATAAGATGAGTAGGTGGTAATTGTCAAGAATGACCTTGCATTATATGTTATATATACTTTGTTTTAAAGACTAAAATTGGAATTATGTTATTAAGTTTATTTTACTATAATAAAAACATGAAAAATGGTCACATTATCATCCATATTTAGCCGAAATTCACAAAAGAAAGAAAAGAAAAACACAAGCTAGGGTTCGACCATTGTATTGCAAAGTTAAGGTATGTTTTAACTTTAGTTTTTGATGATTTTTATGTTTTTGAGATTGTTTCTTAGTCTACTATCAAGCCCATGTTGTAATTTGAAGAATTGATGATGTTTATGATATGTGACATTGATGAAATGGTGAGCTTTTTGATGAATATTGGTGTTAAATGAAATATATGTGTTTAATGAACATGTTTTATTCTTGAATTTTTGATGAATTTAGCAAATTAGGGCTAAATTGAGAAAATGAAAATTTGAAGGACTAATTTGTGAAATAAATGAAATTTATGGATTGATATTATCATAGGGAATATTCAGATAAGCATGAGTATATGGTAATTTTGTGTATTTTGTGAATTTGTGAAATAGGGACTAAAATGTCTAAATGTGAAAATGTGTGGGCTAATTTGCAAATTGCCTTAAATATGTGTATTTGGATTGAATTGGATGAATTAGTGAATAAAAGGGTTAAATTTGAATATGTATAGATCAAGAACTGAAGAAAACAGACTTAGATCGAGGGAAATCAAAAGTAATCGAGTAGCCGTATCCGTTTTCGTTAAACCAAACTCGAGGCAAGTCGATATACAAATAAATGTATTTGGATTGAACTATTTGTGCATATATGAAATTTGAATTGAGATGAATATCCATTGCGATGGAATGTATGTGAAATCCAAGTTTACGGATAAGTCGACAAGTTTGTATAAGTTCGAGAAGTCCCGTATGAGCCTAGGAATAGATAGGATTGTAAATGTCATGACATAGGTGTCTGTTACATGATATCATGTAAGACCACGTCTGGGACGTTGGCGTTGATTCGAGATTTCGTGTAAGACCACGTCTGGGACGTTGGCATCGATATGAGATTTACGTGTAAGACCATGTTTGGGACATTGGCATCGTATTTGATTCGTGTAAGACCCTGTTTGGGATAATGGCATCGATATTTGGATACATGTAAGACCACGTCTGGGATGTTGGCATTGTACGACTATTTCGCGCTTTCTGAATATCCTATTTAGTTCTGAATGGTTCAACGGGCAAGTCTGAGAAACGAGCGACTATGTGTTTTGAATATTTGTTTTAGGTACGTTTGAAAAGTACACTATGTGTGTATGAGAGGTAAGTTTCTATATGAATTTACTAAGGCAAATATGTGTATTGAAATGATGAGATATTATGTGAATATAAGCTTGGATGAACTATGAGTATATGTGATATTAGAGTTGAAGAATGTGGCAAGTTATGGCTAAGTAAATGAGCCAAGGATTATGTGATGCAATTGCAATGAGAACCTTTAATGTCATTGTATCAATATGGTTATGAACATGTTATGATAAGTTTATTTGTATATGACTTACTAAGCTTTTGGAAAGCTTACTTTTGTGTATGTTTATTCTGTTTTATAGATCGTTAAAGCTACTGAAGGCTCGGGACAGTCGAGGATCGTCATCACACTACCTAAGTTCATTTTGGTCTCTTTTGAAAATGTATACATTAAATATGGCATGTATAGGCTAGTCATTTGGTATATGTTTGAGATGTAAATAGCCATGTGATTTTGCTAGATAAATGTTGGTAATATGCATGAGTGAATATAATATACGATGCATGTTTTGGTATGGATTGATAGCAAATGAATGGTCAAGGCCATGATAAGCATATGAATGCAATATGAGTATGTATGTTTGATCAATGAAATGGCTATATAAAAGCTAAAATGTGGATGTATCATGCTTGGATATATATATATATGTGTGTGTGTGTGTGTGTGTGTGTGTGTGTGTGTTAGTTGTGCAAAATGGTACGCAAATTAGCATATTTAGAAATGAGATTGAATGTGAAGATTTGATGATTATTTGACATGTTTTTGGTTGTCAATTATGTATGAAACGAATTGGTATATTACATTGTAGGGATGACCCTTGTGTGGGTGGCAATTTGGCCTTGAAAATGGCCTATTTTGCATACACAGCTATGGTACACGGGCGTGCCTAGTAGCCGTGTGAAAAAGTCAGTAGCTAGCCTAATTTTACACGGCTATGGCACACGGGCGTGTTTGGTTGCCGTGTGGTTAAGTCAGTATACATGCTCTGCTTTGGCACGACCATGACACATAGGTGTGTTTAGTAGCCGTGGGAGGCACATGGCCTGCCCACACAGGCGTGTGACCTCTGTAACTTTGAAAAAGTTTTAAATTTTTGAGAATTTTAATATGTGTTCGGTTTAGTCCCAACCCTATTCTAAAGCATGATTAAGGTCTCGTTGACCTAACCAAGAGACTCTTTGATTTGATTCATTGAATAATGATATGAAATGAATGCGATTATTTTTATCTGTCCGGTAACGCCTTTAACCCTGATTCAGCGATAGATACAGGTTAGGGGTGTTATATTTGGTTGGTGTCAGAGCTATAGTTTAGTCGATTCTCAGACTAACGTAGCGTGTGAGAGTCTAGCTTTACATACCATATATCTGAAAAGTGATAGTGTGATGAATCTTGACGTGTAAAATGTGATTTTGTATAGAAATGGATCCCGAAAGAGTTGTAGCTGACGATGTAGAAAGTAATGCTCTGCTTCCGCTCAAGGGACAACGCCATCTGAATCGAGACTGGCTACGAGCGGTCAAGAGGGAGAAGCTAAACAAGCTTTCTTCTAGATGATGAGTGAGTGGTTCACTCAGTTCGTAAGAAATAATCTGACTGTTTCACAACCTCCGGCCCCGATTAATCGCCCTCAGACATCTGTTATGCCTTCGACTATGAATCTGAATTTATTGAACAAGCCTTCGGCCGACAAAATCTGTAAGTATGGAGCTGAAGAATTTAGGGCTACCAGTGATGACGATGCTGAGAAAGCCAAATTTTGGTTAGAAAATACTATCTGGGTATTTGACGAGATGTCTTTGACTCCGAAAGAAAGTATTAAATGTGTTGTTTCCTTGTTACGAGACGCGACCTATCAGTGGTGGAAAACTTTAATTTCTGTTGTTCCGAAGGAAGGGGTTACTTGGGATTTCTTTCAGATTGAGTTTCGAAAGAAATACATTAGTCAGAGATTCATTGATCAGAAACAAAAGAAATTTTTGGAATTGAAACAGGGCTGCATGTCTGTTACTGAATATGAAAGAGAATTTGTGAGACTAAGTTAGTATGCCCGAGAATGTGTATCGTCTGAAGCAATAATGTGTAAGAGATTTGAAGATGGCCTTAATGAAGATATCTGCTTGCTAGTCGGGATTCTAGAAATAAAAGAGTTTGTAGTGCTTGTTGACCGAGCGTGCAAAGCTGAGGCACTCGGGAAAGATAAAAGAAAACCTGAGTCTAAAGCTAGAGACGTGAGAAAGAGATTTTCAGGTAAATTATTTTAGTCCGTTTCGAAGAAATTCAGAGATGAACAAAGTTGTCCGAGAGCTAATGTGGGACATTCCAGTAGAGACCAAGCTATATCACATTCGAGTTCTAAAGCTCGACAACTTCAGTAGCAAGTGTTGGAAATGTACAATCCGAGCGACCTCAATGTAAACATTGTGGTAAAAGGCACCCGGGAAGTTGTAGATTGAATGATCGAGCTTACTTCGCACCCGGGAAGTTGTAGATTGAATGATTGAGCTTACTTCAGATGTGGATCATTAGATCATTTTGTACGTGATTGCCCCTAGTCTATTGAGCCAGAGATTGTTCAGAATTCGAGATCCGATAATGCTCTAGTGAGAGGTAGACCTTCCCGAAATGTAAGAAATGTCAGTGGTAGTCAGAGAACTACGAGGGATACTATTGTGAGATCTAAAGCTAGAGCACCTGCCAAAGCGCATGTTATTCGAGCTTGGGAGGAAGCTTCATCTCCAGATATTATAACGGGTACATTTACACTTTATGATACTTTTGTGATTGCATTGATAGACCCTGGTTCTACTCATTCGTATATATGCATGAACTTAGTATCAAGTAAGACTTTGCCTGTAGAGCCTACTGATTTTGTTATAAAAGTATCGAACCCCTTAGGTAAGAGTGTCATGATTGACAAAGTATGCAAGAACTGTCCCTTAATGTTTCGAGATATCTATTTTCCTGCTGATTTGATGCTGTTACTTTTTGATGAATTCGACATAATTTTGGGTATGGATTAGTTGACATTGCATGATGTTGTTGTGAACTGTAAAAGAAAGACTATTGATTTAAGATGTCCGAATGATGAAGTAGTTCGGGTTGAGACTAATAATTTGAATGGATTGCCTACTGTTATATCTGTATTGAAATCTCAGAGTTATGTGAAAAAGGGATATGAGGCATACTTTACTTATGTGATTGATTCAAAAGTATCTGAAAAGAAAGTTGAAACTGGGCCAGTTGTTTGTGAGTTTTTTGATGTGTTTCTTGAAGAATTGCCAAGATTACCTCTGATACGTGAAGTTGAATTTGGTATATATTCGTTGCTTGGTACAACTCCTATCTCGATAGCTCTGTATAGAATGGCACCAACAGAGTTGAAAGAGTTAAAGTCACAGCTGCAAGAGTTAACTGATAGAGGGTTTGCGAGACTGAGTTTCTCACCTTGGGGCACTCCTGTTTTGTTTGCGAAGAAGAAAGACGGCACGATGAGAATGTGCATTGACTATCGTCAGTTGAACAAAGTAACTATAAAGAATAAATATCCGTTGCCTAAGATTGACGATTTGTTTGATCAGCTAAAAGGAGTCACCATATTTTCAAAGATAGATCTGAGATCGGGTTACTACCAGTTGAGGGTAAAAGACTTAGACATTCCGAAAACTGCTTTCAGACCAAGGTACGGGCATTATGAGTTTTTAGTTATGCCTTTCGGATTAACAAATGCTCCTGCTGTTTTTATGGATCTGATGAACAAAATTTTTAGACCGTACCTAGATCGATTTGTTGTTGTATTCATTGACGACATTTTGATTTATTCTAGAGATGAAATTGAACATGCTAAACATCTGAAAATTGTGTTGCAAACTCTGAGAGAAAAACAATTCTATGCGAAATTCAGTACATGTGAATTCTGGTTACGTGAAGCTAGTTTTCTGGGGCATATTGTGTCAGCATCAGGAATACAAGTTGATCTGAGCAAGATTTCTACTATTCTGGAATGGAAGCCTCCGAAGAATGTATCTGAAGTCTACAGTTTTTTGGGACTTGCTGGTTATTATCGAAGATTTGTAAAAGGCTTTTCGATGATAGCTACCCCGTTAACTAGATTGCTTCAAAAAATGTGAGATATGAATAGTCCGATAAATGTCAAAAAAGTTTTGATCGATTGAAAACTCTGTTAACTGAAGCCCTAGTTTTAGTACAACCAAAATCTGGCAAAGAATTTCTAATTTACAGTGATGTTTTGTTGAATGTCTGGAATGCATACTAATGCAAGAAGGCAAAGTCATAGCTTATGCCTCGAGACAATTGAAGCCGCATGAAAAGAACTATCCGACACACGACCTTGAGCTAGCTACAATTTTGTTCGCATTAAAGATTTGGCGATATTATTTGTTTGGTGAGAAATGTCACGTATTTTCAGATCATAAAAGTCTGAAATATCTGATGACCCAGAAAGATTTGAATTTGCGACAGAGAAGATGGTTAGAACTGTTAAAAGATTATGAACTTGTAATAGATTATCATCCGGTAAAACTAATGTTGTAGCTGATGCTTTGAGTAGAAAATCACTGTTTGCATTGCGTGCTTTGAATGCTTAATTAGATCTATCTGATGATAGTTCAGTGATAGCTGAATTGAAAGCAAAACCGTTGTTTTTAAGCAGATTTGTGATACTCAGAAAGTTAATAATGAAATGTTAGCGAAACGAGCTCAGTGTGATTCGAACTCTGAATCTGAATTTCGAGTTGATGTTAATGATTGCTTGAGATTCGAGATCGATTATGTGTTTCGAGAAACCCAGAATTGATTCAGTTAATTTTAAATGAAGCACATAACAGTTGACTATCTATTCATCCGGGTAGTACGAAGATGTATCATGATTTGAAACAACATTATTGGTGGTCTGGTATGAAACAAGATATCTCTGACTTTGTGTCGAAATGTTTAATCTGTTAGCAAGTTAAGGCTGAACATCAGGTTCCATCTGGTTAGCTACAACTGATTCTAATTCCTGAGTGGAAATGGGATAGAGTGACAATAGATTTTGTTTCGGGATTACCTCTGACTCCGAGAAAGAAAGATGCGATTTGGGTTGTAGTTGATCGATTGACGAAATTTTCCCATTTTATTTCGGTACGATCTGATTACTCACTTGATAAGTTAGCTGAGCTTTACATTTCTGATATTGTGAGATTGCACGGTGTCCCATTGTCTATTGTATCTGATAGAGATCCAAGGTTCACATCACGATTCTGAAAGAAATTGCAAGAAGCTTTAGGTATGAAATTGCATTTCAGTACCGCTTTTCACCCACAGACAGATGGTCAATCTGAACATATTATTTAAATTCTCGAGGACATGTTGAGATGTTGCATCCTTGAATTTAATAGTACGTGGTAATCATACTTGCCATTGATTGAATTTGCATATAACAACAGTTTTTACTCGAGCATTAAAATGGCACCTTATGAAGCTTTGTACGGACGTAAATGTCGAACACCTCTATATTGGACCGAGCTCGATGAAAATAGGCTACACAGGGTTGATTTGATAAAAGACATTGAATAGAAAGTGAAAGTGATCCATGATAGTTTGAAAGCAGCATCTGAGCGTCAGAAGTCCTATGCGGACTTGAAACAAAAAGATATTGAATTTGAAATCGGTGACAAAGTATTCTTAAAAGTGTCTGCTTACTTCAAACTCTCCATGGCAAGAGTTTAAAATCCATACAACTCTTGCCGTCCACCTATGCAAAATAAAACACTCTAAAATGCACTCCTCCTGCTCGAACCTTGGACCTCTTTAGCTTTTACACATGCCACCTCATAGCTCCCAAGTGACACCACTTTTCACTGGACCACAAGCCCATTTGTGTCCTATTTTCTCTTAATCTCTTAAGTGGCCTACTGACTGAAGCCATAGTTCCCTTGGGGCTAAAACCAAAATTTTTCCTGTACCCTTACTTGCTCCCAGGACTTCTCCAACACCCCTAGATAGTCCAAATTCATTAACCCTCAAAGCCCACATACCAATTTTCATTTTCTCACTCACTTAAAAAATTTGAGATCCAAAGCCTAATAGGCCCAATTCTTCTAGGCCCAAATTAGAGGCGTTACAGAGATGGCCGGTTGTCTACGAGGAGTAGTTAAGTCTTCAAAGAAAATAGTCGGATTGAGGTTGAGTTTGCGGAAGCTTTTGAAGATATTTCTATTGGAAATGACTTAAGTTAGGAATGGAGGTTGGATAATGAGGAAAATAAGTTAGAGAAGGATTACTTAACAAACTAAGAACCGATGGTATAAGGAGATGGATGAACAAGTGATAAACGCCACAAACAAGCTTGATAAGTCTAAGAAAATTATACAAAAAATAGAGAGGAGATAAACTCACTCAAGAACTCAAAGTTCATAAATTTGATTAAGGTTCAAAAGTCAAAAGTCAAAACTCCCTTTAAAAAGGTTTGATTACACATATTTATAAGACTAGAATGAGCTAGCCGAATGGTCACATAATAAAATGCTAATAAAGAGCTAAATTAAAGCACAAAGACTTTTGAAATTCTTGAATCAAATAATTCCTCTCTTTAAGATACTTTAATCAGCTGAATCAATGTCCTTGAATGCTTAGAAAATGACTCTTGATTTCACCTTTAGCTAGCTGAACAGACACCAACAACTTAATGAAGTTTTTAAGGCATGAACTGTCCATTAAAGTAGCAAAAAACATTTGGGGTAGTTTGAAGGGTTGCTGCCAAAATTTAAAAGAAGTATAATGCTCTTTTAAACTCTTTTTAATGATGTATAAAGCCTCCTTTGTAACGGCCCCCTCTTATGTAACTAAAAACACTTGAAAAGCCACCTTATTGAATGTGTAACAGTCTTGAAATGTAACGGTTGTAAGCTAAAAAGACACCTACAATTAACACATTAAAATGAACTTATCAAACACAATTAAACCCTAATTAAACTCAAACACTTTAAACACTTGACTTCAATAAATAAACTAAAAGCAAAGACATCAATTAATGCAGCAACTAGTTTAATTAAAGAAGCAAAATTAAATAAACTTAAACTCATGTTTTATTAAATTATCCTAGTAACTAAATTAATTAAATAAGCATCTTATTAAATAAAGTTCAACAAAACACTTATTAATTAAACTAAGATGAGTTGAATAAATGTCCAAAGAACTCATTTATTTAACTAAGATGCTTATATACATGGTTTGAAATGCAAACTAAATGAAACTATATTAAATTAAAAAGTCTTTAAAATATTGGCCCAATAATCAATCAGGCCTATGAGATATTTCATCTTGCACTTGGGTCCCTCAAGTTTAGGCCATTCTCGTTGTCGGTGGTTTGTGTTGAAACATGAGACGACCAGGTTCATATCAGGTGGCCAGGGCTTAAGCGCGACGTTACCGATTTCGTGGGTAAGTGTCTGACATGCCAGCAAGTTAAGGATGAGAACCAACTGCCTTTTGGGTTGCTGCAGCTAGTAAAGATTCCACTCTAGAAGTGGGAGAGGGTAACCATGGATTTTGTAAGTGGATTACCCTTAACGCCAACTAGGAAGGACTCGGTATGGGTTATTGTTGACTAAATGACTAAATATGCCCACTTATACTGGTCCGCACTGATTATTCGCTGCAGAAGTTGGCTCAGTTATACGTGGCTAAGATTGTGAGACTGCATGGGATACCAGTTTCTATCATTTTAGACAGAGATCCTAGATTTACATCTCGATTCTAGAAAAAGTTACACGAGGCTTTGGGTACAAGGTTAGACTTCAGTACTGCATTTCATCCTCAAACTGACGGTCAACCCAGAGGGTGATTCAGATTTTGGAGAACATGTTAAGAAGCTGTGTAATTGATTTCAAAAGAAGTTAGGAAGACTACTTGTCGCTAACAGAGTTCGCATATAACAATAGCTACCAATCCAGTATTTAGATGGAACCATACGAGGCGTTATATGGTCATAGGTGTCGTACCCCCTACCTGTTGGACAGAACTTGGTGAGCAACGAGTTTTGGGGCTAGAGTTAGTTTTTGAAATCAAAGAAAAGTAAAGTTGATCTGAGATCAGTTAAAGGAAGCATCTGATAGGCAGAAGTTGTATGTAGATTTAAAGCGTAAAGAGATAGAGTACTCTATGGGAGATTATGTCTTTTTGAAGGTCTCACCATGGAAGAAGATTCTGAGATTTGGATAGAAAGGCAAACTGAGCCCTAGATTCATTGGACCCTACCGAATATTAAAGCGTGTGGGACCGGTTGCCTATCAACTCGAGTTGCCTCTTGAGTTAAGTAGGATACATGATGTGTTCTGCGTCTCCATGCTGAGGTGTTACCGCTCTAATCCCTCATATATAGTGCCGGTAGAGGAGATTGAGGTTAGACTGATCTAACTTTTGAGGAAGAATCGGTGCAGATACTGGATCGTGATGTTAAGCTATGAAGGAGGAAATTTGTTCCTTTGGTCAAGGAGATTTGGCATAATCACGGTACCGAGGAGGCCACGTGGGAGTTTAAGAAGGCGATAAAACAACAATATCCCCACCTTTTCTAACCAGGTAAATTTTGAGGCCGAAATTTCTTTTTCGAGGGTAGAATTGTAACGCCCCAAAATATAGGGTCTTTAATTTTTCATGTTCTGACCAATTGCTTGTTTGCTTTAATGGCTGAGTGTTTTGGGAATTTTAGGAAGCCTGGGTTCAAGTATGGCCTTTGGCAAAATTTTTATTTTTTCTATTTTGGAAACCTAGATGTTAGCTTAAAAGGCATATATATTAAGTGTGTTTGGTTTGGGGTGCAAGAGATCTTATGTTGTGGTGGCAAGTGGCGTGTTGGGGTATGTGAGTGGGAGTGGGTTCGAATCCCATGGCATGCAAAATGGGGTTTTTTTTATGTCTCTTTGGTGAGAGGGGTAGAGTTGGATTCAAACTTTGATGGTTGGAGACTTTGTCATCAAATTTGAATGGATTTGAATGGGAGGTTGGGAGTAAATCGAGGAGAAATTAGTGGAGATTTTGAAGAAGTTGGGATGTGAGGGGAGTCATAGCTGAAATGGGAAGCTAGAGTAAGGGGGATTTCGGCTAGTGGTATGTCATTTGGTGCATTTCGGCATTTGGGAGAGAGTGTAGAAGCCGTTTTTCTCTCTGGTATTTTGGGTTTTCCCTTTTGCGTTCGGGTTTTACTCTCTTTTTTTTGGTGTCTCGTGCAACATTTTTTGACCATTCAGGTATTTCCCTTTTCATTTCACTTTTGCCGAATACACTTCCTCTCCCTCCCTCTTCATTTTGTTATTTTTCTCTTTTTCTTTCTTTCTTCCCTCTTCTCCCTTTCTTCTCCTAAGCCAAATACCATCCCTGTTCTGTGGTGCCAAATTCTCCCTTAAAGCCTTTCTTTCTTCTTCACATTTTCTCTCTACCGAATTGGTAGTCTTCTTCTCTTTTACTCCCATCGCTTTTTCTTTTCCAAATTTCATTTACCTTTCTCTGTTAGGCCGAATTCTCATACTCTTTCCCTCTCAAATCTCTGTCTTCTTGGTTCGGGCCGAATCTTTTTGACTAACTACTGCCGAAATACATTTGTTTATTGGTATTCATAAGGGGGTACTACAACCACTTTATTATTTCATTCTTAGTCATATTTCTTTTGGCTTTATTAACAAGCTTCGATTTTCCCTTCTTTTTCTCTTGGGGGCAGAAAGCATGGTTGTCTTCTAACAACTTTTGAACTGCCGAATCATGTTAGGAGGCAGAAATCACCCTTGATCAGCAAGGAGGCGCTAGTATCGGTTAGTTCTAGCAAGGTGAGTGGTTGTGGTTTAATTAAATAAAGGTGGTGGATAAAGAGTATGCGTTAACCTTATTGGTTGTAAATCTGATACGATATTTTGGTTGATTGTAGGATTCACAGAGCGTGGATCTTAGCTAGTTTCGCAAATAGGTTTGTAATCGTACACCCAGTATTGTTACTGTTAAACAAAGGACAATGGTGTGTACTCACACCCCTATGTTACTGTAGATCGGCAAAATGTCGAAAAGCCGAAAATACGGCGTATGACGCCACATGAGTGTATGATCGCGCGTGTGGTGAACTGAGCCTATGAACATGGGCGCTGGTTCGTAGAGGCCGCCACGAGCGTTCTCGTGGGCTTGGGTCGTAATGGGCTTCGTTGGATTGAAATAGGCTATATGGGCCCAATGGGCTCATGGGCCCCACATGGGTAAAATCCACGGTAAGCGAATAATAATGGATTGGGTTGCGAAGTTCATATAGCCGTGACGAAATTTGGGCTGAAAGGACAACACGAGCGTGTGGGCTCACTTGAGCCGAGTACTGGGCCTTGGGCCCAATTACATTATTTTGGCCATATAGGTTATCTGGGTCGTTCGAGGCGACTGTAGGCCTTTTGGAAACGTTAACTGTATCGAGACCCCTAATGAGTAAAATGACTGAAATACACCTAATAAGAAATTACTGAAATACCTTTAATGAGTAAAATGACTAAAATACCCCTAATGAGTAGAATTATCGATATACCCTTGTAGGGTAAATTATCGAAATACCCTTGAGAGGTGAAATTACTGTTTTACCCCTAACTGACAAAATGACCATTATACCCCTATTGGTCATTCAGTTGATGTGTGTATGATATCTATATGACTGGTTATGAATATGACATATTGCATACACGTAATATTTATGACACGACATTTTGCATTGGGGTTGGGATTCTGATTTGGAGGAAATACTGTATGAGTGGCTCTGCCACGTTTTTACTATTTCTAGTGGCTTCGCCACATATTCTGATTTTAGTGGCTGGGCCACGTTTACAGTTGCTAGCAGTATTACTATTAGCAACTATGCTGCAATATTGGTGTGTTAGCTGGGTGGGTCAACTTAGTCCCCACATGGTGTGTTGGTTAGTACGGGTGGTGTGTTGGCTGGATTGGGTTGGGTTGCATCTCTGTTCTGTACTGTTATTATTTTGGGCTTAGGCCCACATTGTTACTATATAGGGCTAAATCCCAGACTGATCTGTTACTATATAGGGCTTAGGCCCAGTCTGTTTTTGCTTGTACTAATTATTATTTGACTGATAGGGAGTTACACACTGAGTTTTCACAAACTCACCCTTTCTTTTAACTGTACAGGTAATCCCCAGCCTTAAACGATTTGGAGTTGCAAGGGACCCGGAGGTGGCCACGTGAATACTAATTTTTTGCATGAATATTAAATATTTTTAATTTATGTTTGGGTTTGATTATGTAATAAGGCCATTTGAGGTTTAACTTTTATTTGGTTTTAACTCCTTATTTCTACCTGCTAGATTAGGAAAAATGGGTTTTCAAAATAATAATTATTTTCCAAAGAAAATCACGCATTTCGACTTCTAGGGTTTACAATTAGAAAAGCTCCCATGGTTTTTAATTCAGATTAATAAACTTGTAATAAATAATATGACCAATAAGTGGTTAACAAGTTTTGATTTTACAACCCCAATGTTTTCAATAGCAATTACTTTTAAAAGGATTTAAAACTTTAGACACGAATTTTCATTGACAAGACCAGTTCTCAAATCAACGCTTCAATGTGACACATCAGATCCAGTCGTAACGTCTAGGCCAGGTTTGGGGTGTTACACCTTAATTTATCCATTCTCAACCATTACAAGCCTACCAAAAGACCATACCTTTCAATAACTAAAAGTGGTTATAATGACTTTACTTAACAAGCATTACAAGTCCATCATTTAACATAAACTTCAAAGACACAAGCATAATAAAACAACCATTAATGCTACCATGAGCCATAAATACAATAGACCTATAAATGATAATATTGTTATTTCTATACATGATAACTTAGCTCATGATTGAACTTAACAATGTCTCTAGTAATCATTTTCAAGTCATTATCAACATGCCAAGATAACCTTAAAAACGAGCACATCAAAGTAACCAATATCACATAACTTGGTAAGGCATTAAAATGTACCAAACCAACCTAGCTTTCCAAAGATTATACATGCCAAAACACACCATAATACCATCACAAAGCACCCTATACATGCCATTATAAACCTTAGCCAAATTACTCAAAAACTATCGTATTGCCACTAGATAGTGTGATAGATCTCTGACGAACTTCCAACCGGTCGAGCTTCCAATAATCTATAAAGTAAAGAAAAATAACTACGTAAGCAATGAATGTTTAGTAAGCTCGTATAAAATTTAAACATAATATACCATTTCAATAATGAACTTTATAAAATAAATTTAAACCTTTACCAATGCCATAAGACTAATAAAGCCTATATAACACCATCAAACTCACAAGTTAGCATACTTGTTCATAATATATATGAAATCAACCATATATATATAAACATAACATTTAATTCATCATCGTTACCATATGATCATGTTTCATTCCATTAGCTTACTTACCATTTCCAAATGCTTAGTATAAGCATAAACATCATCACCAAATCACAAGTTAGTGCACTTGTCTGTCATATAAATGAGTCAATCCATAACATAAGTAGATTTCCCATATATAAGTACATCATTTAATTCATCAATCTTTTTATAACATCATGATACATCTCAATTGTAAACTTACCATTTCATTCCCTTTTATTACCCGTTAAACCATCTAGAATTTTATCGGATACTCAGGAAAGCTCACACAAAGTGTGCCTTTACATATAACTGTAACATTTCTTTTACATCAATGCTCACACGAGCTGTGAACACAAGCTATGGGTCAGAATAAAAACTACACGATGCTGCTCACACGAGCTCTGGAGAATCCGCAACAAATGCAAGACTTCATCCATAGGTAGCACATTCAAAACTAGAACCCAAAACATGAAATCTCTAATGACATGTCATTTGTTTCCTAAGAATTCCTAATGTTCAACTTGGACTTAATAGCGTTAATTAATCATAACATTGGTACATTTAGAAAATAATTCAATTGCATTAAAATGGCATAACAAAGATTCAATTTATATAACATTAAAATGATTATAATTCATACAAACTTACCTAGTTAAATTGTAGCAATGACTAATTACAAGGGCTATTTGGTAATTTTTTTCTTCTCTTGATTTTCCTTTCATTCTTGATCTAAAACAATATTCCCATTCAATTCAAAAATTTAAACAGAAAAAATCAATTCACTTTATGCAATTAAGTCATTTTTGACATTTTATAAAATTACCCCTAACATTTTATTTTTATTCAATTTAGTCCTTGAGCCGAAATCATGCAAATTAACCATTTTTAATCAAATTTAATTTTAGCCGAATTATTCAATATTTCTCTACAGCCCATAATGCTATTATTTCACATGAAGTCCTTGTACTTTTATCACTTTAACAATTTAGTCCTTAAACATTAAAATTACCAAAAAAATACTTTACAAAAAAGACCTATCTAGCAACCAAGCTTAATAATATTTCATAAAACTTCAAGAATACACTACATTCATTAATGGAATAATCCAAAACATTTGAAAGTTATAAAAATTAGACCTCGAGTTAGTTAAATCGAGATAATATGAGCTCAAAAACAAAAACAAAAATCACTAAAAGCAGGCAAGGTTTACTCACCCAATCAAAGAACACAAGCTTGGTCGAAGCTTTTCTTCTCCATCCATGTCTTTTTTGGTTTTCTTCAATGAATAAAGATGATGACAAGTTTTATTTCTACATTTTGTTATATTTTATTTTTCATTAACTTATTTACAACATTAACCTTTAAATTACACTTACAATATCACAACATATGTCCATAATTGTCCATCACATATATATATGGCATAATTACCATCTAATGAAGGTTTAATTGCATAATTGGTCCTTCAATTAAATTAAATTCTAACTAAATAAACTTGTTTACAATTTAATCCTAAACTAAATAGGACCAAAAGAGCAAATGTCCAAAAGTTAGTGGATTTAATCATGTCACCACCGCTTGGACTTTTTGACCATGGTTTAATTAAAATTTGAAAAATCATTTTAATACCATATTTGAAACGTAAATATTAAATAATAATATTTACAAACTTACTTGTCGGGTTAGTGGCTATAAAACCACTATTTCTGACACCACTGAAAAGTGGGCTATTACATAGTATTTGCTCAAATGCATTTTTGGCTTATAAAATGGGCAGACTCTTAAATGAATATAAGTGAATAAGGGTTCCGTGTCAGATTACTATGATTAATGGGATGAGATTTATGGTTACGTGAAATGATGTTTAAGGTATGAGTTTACACTTGTAATATAGTGCACCCTGTGATTATGGTCCCGTGCCAATTAGGTTACAAGGTAAGCTGGTTAGGAACTAACTGAATGTGAACTAGAAAATTTAAAGGCTAAGAAGATAATCGAGTAAGTCTCTTGAAAGTGGAAGATTTTGGATGAGACAACTCAGTGTAGATGTGATGTTTACCAAGTTCCAATAGAGACTTAGATTAAGTTAAAAAAGAGTACTCCGGTTTGGTTATAGGGAGTTATCTTGTAACAGCACGATTTAGACCCTAGTTAGGGTAGTGGTTTCAGGACCATAAATGTAACATCCTGAAATTAGGGGCCCTGCATTATTGTGTGTGATTACTGTGTGTTTGGTATGCTTTGGTTGTTATTTTGGTGTGTTTGGGGGTCCCGGGAAGGCTTGGGGTTAAGCTCGAGCCTTGGTAAAAATTTTATTTTAGGCACTTTAGGGGAGAGCTAGCAGAGGCAGGCCTTAAGGGTATTTAATTGTGTCTTGTTAGCACAATGAAGGAGGTGGTAAAGTGGTAAGGTGATGCCACCTAGAGTGCATGGAAGTGGTGTCACATGGGAGCTACAGGGGAAGGGGTTCGAGTTGAGTCGTTAGCAAAGAGAAGCTTTATATTTTTGCGCTAGGGAGCTAGAGTGGTGGATTCAGCTGGGACTTTGGAGTGTGGGAGTTAAATGAGTCAACACTTTTGAATTGAAGGGAGGAGAGGAATTGGTGGAGCAAGAATGGGTCAACAAGTTTGAATGTGGAGTGGAGAGTGAAAGGTCGAGGAAGTTGTGGGATTTGGAGAGAGAAGGTGTTGGTTGGCCGAATTTGGGAAGGAGTGTGTGTGGGTGCATGGGTTAGCTAGGCTAGGTGGCGGTGAACCTTCTTTGGTAGCTCTTAGACTTTGTGGTTGAGCAATGTGGTCATAAGGGTGTGCCGTATCCCTCTTGTGGGCATTCTTGAGTTTAGTATAGCCAAAGTTAGCTTGAAGCACTCTCATTTTTTTTCCTTTTACACTTTTGGAGTATTTCTCCTTCTCTTCTCATTTACCAAAATCGAAACCACCATCATTGTTATCACTTTTTCACTTATTTCTTTTGCAACCAAAACCGAAACACTCACCTCATTATTTTCCTTCATAGCCGAATCTTCCATTACCATCCACCCTTCACATTTTGGTATCATTTTCTTTTGCTACTTTTTTCACAAGTCGAAATCCTCTGAAGCCGCCTCTCTTGTCGAAACCTTGTCACCTCCCTTGCCTTTCTCTTAAACACCATAGCCGAACTTCTACTTGATCATAACACTTCTCCTTTCATCTTCTTTTTCCTTCTATTATTCTTTGATTCTTTTGGCCGAAACTCCGCTCTCCTTTATTCCTTCTTCTAGCCGTAACCTTGCATCTATTCTTTTGACATCCTCTCGATTGTTTTTCTTTCTTTTAGTCGAAGAGTTCTTGTAATCCCAAGCGAATCGATTTCACGCTATCTCTAGATTTTCGTTGTAGGTAATATTTTTTTCCCTCTGATTGCAAAAAGCTGAATCTCTTTCTTCTTTCTTTTCTTCTCGGTGCTAGTAGGCCATAGTCGAAAAGGCTATGTTGCTCGTGAGTTATGATTTGTGACTAATCTTTTCCTCCCTTTATCTTCTCTCCTGTTGGGACATTACTCCGAGAAACTCCTCTAGTCAAAGTGCTTGAAGGCGGTGAGTTGTTGTTTGCTGAGTTGGATCACTCCATTCGGGATCTTAAGGTAAGGGGTCATCTCGTGGTTTTCTGGTTATTTATTTCTTTCAGATATGTTATGCCTTAAGCAAATCCTGTTATTTAGTCAATCTATGCCTCCTTGTGTACTGATCAAGGCTATTCATGGATGCAAGAAATGATCAAGCCAGGGAGGGGAGTGTGTCTGTAATCCCCATTCCTAAGTTTAAGAAGCGTGCTGTGTTTGCGGTTCGAGATTTTTCACCGGGCTGTGGTAGAGAGCCAACGTCCGTTTGGGATAGGCAAATTATCATCCCTGCTAATGAGAGCGCTGACATAGATAGTTTGGTATTACGCGTTATCAGGTGTGTATTGCTCACACGCCTTCTTTATTGTTTTGTTATTAACTGTAAGGCTGAAAGCTAAAATAACTAATGTGATAGGCAAAATACCCTAGGGGTAAGGTTGGAGACGCCAGGTAAGTTCTTGATATTGATATTTTTGTTAAAATGCAAGTATGTATATTTGATGTTATGCATTCATGAAATATGATTCTTTATACATTGATATTGGTTGCATACATATTGTGCCTGATGTAAAAAGAGCATGGGCTCGGGATTGAATGAAAGAAGGAGGGAGAATCAGTGACTATGGTCATGAGTGACTATTGTCACGAGTGGTCCAAGTACCACAGTGGTTGAAACCACAAACATTCTAATTAGTGACTACAGTCACGAGTGACTTATCTCAGTGGTCAAGTACCACAGTGGGTTGGCCCCACGTATGCGTAATTATCAGAGATCGTCACGGTGGTCTATGACCACAGTAGGTTGGCCCCACAGATATATATATCGAGTGAGTATTGTCACGAGTGACTAATGTAATGTCACTAGTGGTCTAGGACCACGGTAGTCATGAACCATGAGTGGCTTAATGCCACGGGTGTTTGGAGGAAGAGATAATTTGGGTTGGGCAGCATTGCATGCATGTGGCATATGCCATATTGTGTGGGCTAAGGCCCAGATTGCGTTACTTGGGGATTTACACACTTGGGGATTTACACACTAAGTCTTGACGACTCACCCCTTTTGATAATTTTGCGTTGTGCTTTCTTTAGTAAACTTGAACTTTACTTAAATTTATTTCTATTTTGGGAATTTAATTTGTAATAATAAGGCCGCTTTAACTTTATTTCTATTTTGGGGATTTCGTTTATATGCTGATTTTATGTATGTCATGATTTATCGAAAAATGGAGTTTTCTTAAAAACGTAAATAAAGGTTTTCAAAGTTTCAACATATGAATGGTAAGCTGTAAATAATAAAACTTAGGATTTTCTTAGCAATACAATTATTTTTCAAAGATTACGGCCTCAACCATCATATTGATTATCGCCTGTCCAAAATTTTCTAAGTCTAATTTTGATAAAATAAACCCGTTTCCCACACCTAATTAACTCTACAAGATGATAGTGTGTATTGTACAATTTAACCAAATTTTCTATTTGCCTGACTTGAACTCTTTAATCAAAGATGTTTTTCCAAACTTTGGTACTACACTTTAATCTTTTCAAATTTCTTCTCTTGTAACAATCCAAATTCAGTCGTAACGTATTGATCGGGTTTAGGGCGTTACAATTTTAGTATCAGAGCCAGGTTCAAAAACTCGACTGTGGGTATGGGGGTTTAAAATGTTTTAAAAAGATTGCTAGAAAATGATTTAGAAATACGTCTTTTGGAAGCATGGCACCCGAGTCTCCGACACCAAATCCGCACGGCAAGTCTTTTGACTTCTTGTTGTCTTACATGAACTAAGTGTATGATGCTATGATTACTTGTACTGAGAAACGCAACTTTAGAGACTGAAACTTTAGGTATGCATGATTTGGCGAGAATTACTCATAATAGTATTGTCATAAAACTGCTCTGCAATAAACAGTGGAAGAAAACACTAACTCATAAAACTTTTAATCAGATTAAGTCACATTAGTAGTAATAAGTACTAGAGGACGTGGATGCGGTATGCGAGGCCGTGGAAGGGGCCGAGATATTGGGGCTGAGCCTAAGGAAACTGGGCATGGGCTAGAAGAGGAAGTGCCCGCATCGCCAGTTGCAAAAGCGGAGTTTCAGGATCAAACTGGTGGAGACGATGCTGTGTCTTAGGCTATGTTATGTGTTTTAGAAAGAGTTGCGAGAGCGAGCACGGGGTCTGGGGCTCAAAATCTGTGCCTGAACGACTCAGGGCTAATGGGGCTAAAATGTTTAGGGGTGTTTCTAGTGTAGCTCCTAATGTGGCCGAGTATTAAATGGAAGCAGTGGAACAGATTATGGATGATCTTGACTACACCGTAGAAGAAAAATTGAAAGGAGTTGTGTCTCTTCTTCGAGATGAGGCTTACCAATGGTGGCTCATGGTCAGAGATGGCACAGTAGCGAATCGTGTTACCTGGGACTTCTTCAAGTCTGCGTTCCAGGGGAAATACATTGGGTCGAGTTATGTGGACGCTCAGCGTAAGGCATTCCTAAACCTGGTTTAGGGGAGTAAGTCAGTGGGCAAGTATGAGGCAAAATTCTTGCTTCTAAGCTGGTATGCTCATGGTATTGTTTCTACAGATCATGAGCATTATGTTCGATTCGAGGATGGTCTGAGGGATGTGTTGCGAGTATTGATAGCTCTGCAACGAGAAAGGGAATTTGCTGTTCTAGTTGAGAAGGCTAAGATAGCCGAAGAGGCAAAGCGGTCTGAAAGATAGGATCAGGATAGGGACAAGAGTAGAAATAAAAGAAGTTTTGGACCTTCAAGATCTACTGGGAATTTCCAGAAAAGGCCTAGGTTGGATGGGCCTGGTTGAGCTGTGAGGCCTGTCGCCACTAGTTGGCCACAACAATGTGCTATATGTGGGAAGTCCCATTTTGGGGAATGCTAGGCAAGAAGTAATGGATGCTTCAAATGTGGATCAGTGGACCATCGAGTAAGGGATTGTCCGCATGAGCCCAGCAGAGCAGGGTCAGTGGGTTAGAATTATGTACAGCCTGGTAGAGGTGGTCTGCAACTACAAAGAGGCTGTGGTCCAGCCCAGGGAAGAAATGGTTTTGGTCGAGGCCGTGGAGCACCAGGCAAAGGTGCAAGGAGCACAGATGCAAGATAGCTTGGGTTGGTCTATGCAGCTAGACGTTGAGAGGAGGGCGATACATCGGACGTCATAACTTGTACATTCCTTATTAATGGATTGCCTTTTTCTGCACTGATTGATATTAGATCAACACAGTCCTATGTTGCTAGTAATGTGTCTGGAACTCTGAACATAGACTCTGAGATTGCTTCTAGGGAGATAACTGTACTTAGCCCTTTAGGACAATCTGTAGTGGTGAACAAACTCTTTAGGGACTCGCCTCTAGAAGTTCAAGGGATGGCCTTCCTGGCTGATCTGATGGAACTGCCGTTCGGGGAGTTCGATTTAATCTTAGGCATGGACTAGTTAGTAAGGTATCGAGCAAACTTGGATTGTGCTGTCAAGTGCATGGTGTTAAAGACTCCTGAGGATGATGAGGTGGTGGTGATAGGAGAAAGGAGGAACTACTTGTCTAATGTAGTGTCCACTTTAAAGGCTGAAAGAATGGTGAGAAAAGGATGCAAGGCTTTCTTAATTTATGTTTGTGCTCTGGAGGCCAAGGAGTTGACTGCAAGGGATGTCAGAATGGTGAAGGAATTTTCTGATGTTTTTCCAGAAGAACTTTCAAGGATACCTCCGGACCGCGAGGTGGAATTTGGTATTGATCTTCTTCTGGGAACAGCTCCAGTGTCTATTGCCCCATATAGAATGGTGCCGAAAGAGTTGGTAGAACTGAAAGCTCAAATTTAGAAACTGTTGGACCGGGGTTTCATTGACCCAGTGTGTCACCTTGGGGAGTGCCGGTGTTATTTGTTAAAAAGAAGGATGGGTCGATGTGGATGTGGATCGACTACAGGCAGTTAAACAAGTTGATGATTAAGAATAAATACCCGTTGCCTAGGATAGATGATCTGTTCGATCAGTTGCGAGGCACTTCGGTCTTTTCTCAAATAGATTTGAGGTCAGGTTATCACCAGCTTAAGGTTAAAGAGGCAGATATCTATAAGACAGCTTTTTGAGCTCGTTATGATCATTACGAGTTCTTGGTGATGCCATTCGGGTTGACCAATGCACCAGCTACATTTATAGACATGATGAACCGAGTATTCCAACCCTATTTGGATCAGTTTGTCGTGATATATATAGATGATATCCTGGTTTATTCAAGATCAGAAGAGGAGCATGGTTCGCATCTTCAAGTGGTTCTAAGAATTTTGAGAGAGAAGCAACTGTACGCCAAATTCAGTAAGTGTAAATTCTAGCTGAGGGAAGTTACCTTTCTGGGTCATGTTGTGTCTGCCGAGGGGATTAGGGTAGATCCCCAAAAAATTAAAGCCGTGTTGGACTGGAAATCGCCTAAATCTGTGGTAGAAATTTGAAGTTTTCTGGGTTTGGCTGGGTATTACAGAAGGTTTGTTGAGGGTTTTAGTTAATAGCCACACTGTTAACCAAGTTGTTACGGAAGGGGGTACCGTTTGTCTGGTCGGATGAACAACAGAAGAGTTTTGAGAAGCTGAAGAGAATCTTAACTGAGGCTCCAGTGTTGATTCAACCTGAGGCTGGGAAGGAGTTTGTTGTCTACTGTGATACGTGCACACGGGTTTGGGATGTGTGTTGATGCAGGAAGGGAAAGTGGTGGCTTATGCATCTTGGCAGTTGAGACCGCATGAAGTGAATTATCCCACACATGATCTGGAGTTAGCTGCAGAAGTGTTCACTTTGAAGATTTGGAGACACTATCTGTATGGGGAGAAGTCTATTATCTACACTGACCACAAAAGTCTGAAGTATTTTCTTACCCAGAAGGAATTAAATTTAAGACAACGAAGGTGGATTGAGTTATTAAAAGACTATGATTGCTCGATCGAGTACCACCCGGGTAAAGCTAACGTGGTGGCAGACACGTTGAGTCGTAAGGTGATATCAAACTTGAGAGCAATGTTTGCTCATCTCAGCTTATATGACGACAAAAGTTTGATAGCTGAACTTCAAGTGAAGCCTTCTTGGGTCAGTCAGATTAAAGAGAAGCAGTTGTTTGATGGATTGTTAAGTTCAAAGTTTCAGCTAGTGACAGGTGATGGGATAACAAATTTTAGTGTAAACAGTGATGGGGTATTGTGCTTTCGAGGTAAGGCTTGTATGCCGAAAGATTCTGAGCTAAGGCAGAAGATTGACGTGTATAGGGATCTGCGGGAATAGTTTTGGTGGCCGGGTCTGAAGTGGGAGGTAACTGAATTTGTGAGTAGATGCTTGACGTGTCAGCAGGTAAAGGCAGAGCATCAATTTCCTTCGGGATTGCTACAGCCAGTAAAGATTCCACTCTAGAAGTGGAAAGGATAACGATGGATTTCGTAAGTGGGCTACCTCTTACACCTACAAAGAAGGATTCTATGTGGGTAATTGTCGATCGGTTGACGGAGTCTGCTCAATTCATACCGGTTCAGATTGATTACTCTTTGCAAAAGTTAGCCAAGCTTTATGTGGCAAAGATTGTGAGGCTGCATGGGGTACTCGTGTCTATCATATCAAACAGAGACCCAAGGTTTACATTAAGGTTCTGAAAGGCGTTGCATCAAGCGTTGGGTACAAGACTAGATTTCAGCACAGCGTTTCATTCACAGACCGATGGTCAGTCGGAGAGGGTAATTCAGATCTTAGAAGATATGTTGAAAGGTTGCGTCATCGACTTCAGGGGTAGTTGGGAGAAGTTTCTACCGTTGGCAGAATTTGCATATAACAACAGCTACCAAGCTAGCATTAAGATGGCGCCCTATGAAGCATTGTATGGTCAAAAATATCGCACTCCTACTTGTTGGATAGAGTTGGGTGAGCGACAGTTTTTGGTTCTAGAATTGATTTCTGAAACAGAGGAAAAGGTTAAGTTGATTCAGACTCGGTTGAAGGAAGCTTCTGATAGACAAAAATCTTATGCGGATCTGAAACGTAAAGATATAGAATTTGCAGTGGGGGATCAGGTTTTCTTAAAGGTTTCACCATGGAAGAAAGTCTTAAGGTTTGGATGGAAGGGCAAGCTGAGCCCCAGGTTTATCGGGCCTTATCGTGTGTTAAAGCATGTAGGACCAGCTTATCAGCTCGAGCTACCTTCGGAATTGAGATAGATCCATGATGTATTCCATGTCTCGATGCTAAGGCACTACCGTTTGGACCCATCTCACATAGTGTCGGTGGAAGAAATTGAGGTAAGACCTGATTTATCTTTTGAGGAGGAACCAATTCAAATCCTAGATCGAGATGTTAAGGTGTTGCGGAGAAAGGTGGTTTTGTTGGTTAAAGTGTTGTGGCAGAATATGGTTCCGAGGAAGACACGTGGGAGCCAGAGGATGTGATGCGACATCAATACCCTCACCTCTTTTGACTAGGTAAATTCGAGGCTAAAATTTTTTAAGGAGGGTAGAACTGTAACATCTTGGAATTAGGGGCCCTGCATTATTGTGTGTGATTATTGTGTGTTTGGTATGATTTGGTTGTTATTTTGGTGTGTTTGGGGGTCCCGGGAAGGCTTAGGGTTAAGCTCGAGCCTTGGTAAAAATTTTATTTTTAGGCACTTTAAGGGAGAGCTAGCAGAGGCAGGCCTTAAGGGTATTTAATTGTGTCTTGTTAGCACAAGGAAGGAGGTGGTAAAGTGGTAAGGTGATGCCACCTAGAGTGCATAGAAGTGGCATCACATGGGAGCTGCAGGGGGATGTGGTTCGAGTTGCATCATCAGCAAAGAGAAGCTTTATATTTTTACGCTAGGGAGCTGGAGTGGTGGATCCGGCTGGGACTTTGGAGTGTGGGAGTTGAATGAGTCAACACTTTTGAATTGAAGGGAGGAGAGGAATTGGTGGAGCAAGAATGGGTCAACAAGTTTGAATGTGGAGTGGAGAGTGAAAGGTGGAGAAAGTTGTGGGATTTGGAGAGAGGAGGTGTTGGTTGGCCGAATTTGGGAAGGAGTGTGTGTGGGTGCACGGGTTAGCTAGGCTAGGTGGGGGCCGAACCTTCTTTGGTAGCTCTTAGACTTTATGGTTGAGCAATGTGGTCATAAGGGTGTGCTGTATCCCTCTTGTGGGCATTCTTGAGTTTTGTATAGCCAAAGTTAGCTTGAAGCACTCTTATTTTTTTCTTTTTTGCACTTTTAGAGTATTTCTCCTTCTCTTTTCATTTACCAAAATCGAAACCACCATCATTGTTATCACTTTTTCACTTATTTCTTTTGCAACTAAAACCAAAACACTCACCCCATTATTTTCCTTCATAGTCGAGTCTTCCATTACCATCCACCCTTCACATTTTGGTATCATTTTCTTTTGCTACTTTCTTCACAAGCCGAAACCCTCTGAAGCTGCCTCTCTTGCAGAAACCTTGTCACCTCCCTTGCCTTTCTCTTAAACACCATAGCCGAACTTTTACTTGATCATAACACTTCTCCTTTCATCTTCTTTTTCCTTCTATTATTCTTTGATTCTTTTGGCCGAAACTCCCCTTTCCTTTATTCTTCTTCTAGTCGTAACCTTGCATCTGTTCTTTTGACATCCTCTCGATTGTTTTTCTTTCTTTTAGTCGAAGAGTTCTTGTAACCCCAAGAGAATCGGTTTCACTCTGTCTCTGGATTTTCATTGTAGGTAATATTTCTTTTCCCTCTGATTGCGAAAAGCTGAATCTCTTTCTTCTTTCTTTTCTTTTCAGTTCTAGTAGGCCAGAGCCAAAAAGGTTATGTTGCTCGTGAGTTATGATTTGCGACTAATCTTTTCCTCCCTTTATCTTCTCTCGTGTTGGGACATTACTCCGAGAAACTCCTCTAGTCAAAGTGCTTGTAGTTCGAAGGCACTGAGTTGTTGTTTGCCGAGTTGGATCACTCCATTAGGAATCTTAAGGTAAGGGGTCATCTCGTGGTTTTTCGGTTATTCATTTCTTTCATATATGTTATGCCTTAACCAAATCCTGTTATTTAGTCAATCTACACCTCCTTGTGTACTGATCAAGGCTATTTATGGATGCAAGAAATGATCAAGCTAGGGAGGGGAGTGCCCGTAATCCCTATTCTTAAGTTTAAGAAGCGTGCTGTGTCAGCGGTTCGAGATTTTTTGTCGGGCTGTGGTAGAGAGCAAACGTCTGTTTGGGATGGGCAAATTGCCGTCGTCCTTGCTAACAAGAGTGCTGGCATAGATAGTTTGGTATTATGCGTTATCAGGTGTGTATTGCTCACACGCCTTCTCTATTGTTTTGTTATTAACTGTAAGGCTGAAAGTCGAAATAACTAATGTGATAGGGAAAATACCCTTAGGGGTAAGGTTGGAGACCCCAGGTAAGTTCTCGATATTGATATTTTTGTTAAAATGCAAGTATGTATATTTGATGTTATGCATGCATGAAATATGATTCTTTATACATTGATATTGGTTGCATACATATTGTGCACAATATAAAGAGCATGGGCTTGGGATTGAATGAAAAAAGGAGGGAGAATCAGTGACTATGGTCACGAGTGACTATTGTTGATATTTTTGATCCATTTTTGATCAATCGAGTATGTGTTTTTGATCCGTATTTGATAATTTCTATATTTTTGTGATCGTTGCTTCGTGTTCTCTTAAGCCCATGCCTTAATTCATGAAATTGATGATGATTTTGAGTTATGCCATTGTTGATGTTGTGAGTTTTGTGATTTTAAATGGTGAAATATGAAAGCTTAATGTTAGATAAATATGTTTTGTATTAGGTTTTTTGATGAAATTGATTATTATGGGCTAATTTGTGAAAATGAGGAATTGAAGGACTAAAATGTGAAATAAATGAAATATATGAGCTTAAATTAACTCCATAAAAATTTGGCTAAGCATGAACAATGTGAAATTTTATGATTTTGTGAAATGAGGACTAAATGTTAAAATGTGAAAATGTGAGGGCTAATTTATAAAATGCCCTAAATATGTGTATATGGATTGAATTGAATAATTTGGTGAATAAAAGAGTTAAATTTGAATATGTATAGATCAAGAACCAAAGAAAATGAAATTGGATCGGGGGAAATTTAAAGTGGTCGAGTAATCGTTTAATTCCATCTAAATCCGTACGAGGTAAGTCTATATACAAATAAATGTGTTTGAATTGAATTATTATTGCTTATATGTTAATATAATGTGATGAATGGCTATTGGAGCTGAATATGTGAAATTTGAGAAAATTCTGATAATGTGATGATGTCCGAAAAGCCCTGTACAAATCATAGGAATAGTTAGGATACATATGTCATGACATAGGATTCCAGTATGAGTTATCGTGTAAGACCACGTCTAGGACGTTAGCATCGATTTGAGATTTACGTGTAAGACCATGTCTGGGACATCGACATCGTATATGATTTCATGTAAGACCCTGTCTGGGACATCGGCATCATATATGATTTCGTGTAAGGCCCTGTCTGGGACAGAGGCATCGATATTTAGTTACCTGTAAGACCACATCTGCGACATTGGCATTATACAAGCTTTACGAGCTATCCGAGTATCCATATTGATTTCGAAAGGTTCAACGGGCATTCCAAGATATGAGTGAATATGTATCCATTTCAGATACATATGAAATTTATATGAAATTTGGAAATGGAAGATAAGTATGAATATGATCATTTGATATGTGAGCTACATGATAATGTGATATATTTATAAGCAAGTGGTTATAAACAATTGAGCTAGATGATATGAATTTGCTTTTGTGTTTGCCATAGTTCATATGAATGGAATGGTTTATAATAGTTCTATGTGATAAGTTTATTTATATATGGCTTACTAAGCTTTTGAACGCTTACTTTGTGTGTTTGCATTGTTTTATAGATTATCGAAGCTACAGAGAGCTCGGGGATCGTCGAGGATCATCACCACACTATCAAACTATATTTTGGTACCTTTTGAAAATGTATATATTGAAGTATGGCATGTATAGGCTAGGGAAATTTGATTATGTTTTGAAATGTGTAAATATAGCCATGTGATATGACTTGATAATGAATAATATTATGGAGTAAATTTAGTGCATGCTATGTGATGCAAAATTTGGTATGTTTTGATGTGCTCATGAATGGCCAAAAGAAATGGTCAATTTTGGTAAGTTTCATGGTTGATTTGGGAAATTGATATGATGAGAAATGCTATGAATTGAAATGGGTTAATATGATGTATGAATCACATGTTTTTGATGTGAAGTTGGTACTTTGAATTGGTATGTTTGAGTTGGATTTGTATATGGAAATGAATGATGTTATTACGGGTCAAATTGTGCATGATTTGGTATGTTTTTGGATGCCTTTGGGACATGAATTGATGCTCGTTTGATGCTTGTAGGTATGACCCAAATTTTGGGCGACAAATTGGCCTTGCAAATGGACTATATTTGCCTACACGGTTGAGCACACAGGTGTGTGTCTCGACCGTGTCTCTCAAGTTTGCAATTTGAAACAAGTCAGACTTGAACACAGGCCAGACACACGGGCATGTGATAGGCCGTGTGATTCAAGTCAGGGCCACACGGGCAAGAAGCACGGGCATGTGCTAGACTGTGTGACCCAAGTTAGTGTTGCACACGGGCTGAGACATGGTCCAAGGCATGGCCATGTGAGGCACATGGCCTAGCCACACGGGTGTGTACCCTGTTTTAAAGAAAAATTTTAAAGTTTTGTAAAAATTTTAAATGTGATTGGTTTAGTCCCGAAGCACTTCTAAAGTATGTTTAAGATCTCGTAGACCTTCTAAAGGGACTATATGAGTATGAATTATGATGAAAAGATGTTGCATGATTGATGTTGTGAAATGAGTGTAAAATATTCTGATATTCCTAGTAATGCCTCTTAACCCTAGTCCGGCGATGGATACGGGTTAGGGGTGTTACATATCTTCTTCCCTTTTTCCTCTAAAGTATTAAGATCAAGAGCTAGAGGAAACAATAAGCATTTTTCTTGTTTAAACTAGATCTAAAATTCTATGTTTTACTAAATGATTTTTCTCCATGCCAAGGTGAGTTTTATGGTTCTAGAAAAGTAGATCTGCATGAATGCCTGATGAATTAAGGTTTTAATTATGTGTTATTTGGGTTTGAAATGATTGTAAAAGCTACTCGGATGGGTTTTAATGATGATTTTCTATTGTACAAGGCAGTGGTTGCTATAGTATCTTACTGAGTGCAGGATTTAGAGTCTAAGCTACTTTTCGAGGTTATCAAGTGAGTCCCTAATTTGACTCTTGCATGTATGTTATGTGTTCTAGAAACTTTTTTGAAAAGTGAATGAAACATGAAATGGAAGCTAGATGAGTATGGTATGATGGTTCTGATGTAAAATGAGTGTTTGATAAGCCTTGTATGTATGGAGAGTATGAGATTTGACTAGTCTAAGTACGCGATATGAATCTTGAGGCTAAAGGATGATTTTTTATGAATGATTGAAATGTATTTGTATATGTGTCTTGAAAGCATGCTATGGAATATGTCTGTTATGAATGAGTTAGTATCTGTGATGAGTCTATGTTTGTCTCCATGGAGTCATCTAAAGGGGTCAGTCGATACTTTAAACACAATTATCTAGAAAGGACAAGTCCATGAGCCATGGCACCATACCATGTAAGACCATAGTTGGGCTATGGCATCATATGGAAAGAATTAAAAGAAGGTTATTACCTAATGGGGTTACTACGTGACCCAAATGGTGAGGGGCAAACCTCACGTAATGTGAGTCTAGGCAAATCCCTAGCGTGAAAACATAAGAAAAGGAAAGCCTTTCTGGTGAACTTCTGAAAGGAAAGCCTTTGCAGAAACCTTTAAACATGAAAGCCTTTATAGCATATTAGAAAAGAAAGCCCTTGTGGCAATCTCCGAAATGGTAGCTTTTATGGCAATCCATATAAAGGAAGCCCTTGTGGAGAAATCTAAAGGATAGCCCTTGTGGCAGCCATTTGAAAGGAGCGTCTTGGTGGTGAACCCTGAATGAAAGGAAAGGAATTCTTGGTGGACTATGAAGGAATGGCATGTATGGTTCCCTGAAAGCATAGTATGTATAGCAAACTCTGATAGAATCATATGTACGACGAACTCTGAAGGTATGATAAGGGTAATAAACTCAGAAGGAACAGTGTCTATGGCGAGTTATAAAATAATGAAACTTCTAATGAACTCTAAAATTAATATATTCATAGAAACTCTTGAGGGAAACATCTTGCAGTGAAATGGGAAGGGTAATCCCTATGATGATTACAGGATGTATAGTTCTTATGGCATATAAAGTACAAATAGAAAGATTGGAATGGATTAAGGTAGTTAAAGAATCATAAGGAAATACCAGGTAATACTTAAAGGGTGATCTGAATAAGGATTTGACTCTATACAGGCTCAAAGAAGGTCTCTGCCACCTATGATGTGTTTATACACGATTGTGATAATACGTTGGTACATAATTAATCATGAAAAGGAAATAACATAATAGATGTGCAGGTCTGTAGAAAGGAAACTAGTATAAGTATATGAAGGTTTAAATGGAAGTAGGAAAGTTATTTACGAAGGATAGATTGTGCAAAGGTACTCGCCAGAGATAGAGTTTAAGGATGGTGATCAATAAGATCGATAGGATGTTTCATCTATCACAAAGGATATGTATTATTATTAAGGTAAATAAAGTTTCCCTTCACTAAGTCATTATGGACTCACTTCATTGTATTGTGTTTTTAGGTTAGATGATATGAGTTTGTGCCTGGAGGGATGATGCTAAGACTACGCCAAGAGTGGCAACTAGGGCTATTATGCATACAGAGTAAGTTAAGTAGTGTGATCAAAGAATGAACTCATGTTTGTAGATTTGTGAATTAAGGTACTTATGTTAGCACAAAATTCAAAACATAGATATAATTATTGTAACAACTCATTTTTAGTGAAATCAAAATAGTGATTTTGGGACTACAAATTTGACGAGAGAATATTTATTTCATCATTATTTTAATGTCTACAGCATGCTAGAAGAGTCGTATAAAAGTTTTGTTAAGAAATTTTACCGTTAGCATGCTTAGTTCGATAAAAATGACTAAATTACAAAAAAGTGCAAAACTTGATTTCTATAGGCTAAAGTGATCTAATAGCTATGCAATTAAGTTGTAAGAGAACTTATGTGGTAATTAAACCAACCATAGTGTGAGTGGACATTTATGGATGATTTAATAAGTGAATTAAAGGTTAATAAAAAGGTTATTTATGTAAATTAGTAAATAACTTAAGTAAAAATAAAAAATACACTAAAATGTCATCATTTTCTCTTCATCTCCACCAAAAATAACATGGAAGAAGGCATGGTTAGGGCTTGAAAGCTTAGATCACTTTTCTAGCTAGCATGTAAGTGCATTTTCATCCCATTTTTAATGATTTCTATGTTTTTGGAGTCATTGTAGCTTAATCTAGCTAGCCCAGGGACTAATTTGCAAAACTATCAAAAGATTAGGGTTTTTCCATGAATGTATGGAAGAAAATGAACCTTTGTTGTTAGATAAATAACTTCTGTTAAGTGATTTTTGATGAATTTGTCAATTAGGGATTTAATTGAAAAATATGAAATATTTATTGTGAAATTGTGAGAATGAAATGTATGAGCTACTATGAGCCTATATGAAATTTGGCTAGACTTGGGTAGGGATGAAATTGCATGAATTTCATTTTACGACCTTAAGGATTAAATTATAAAGAAATCAAAACATTAGGGGAAAAAGTGTAATTTTGAAAAATATGAATTTGGATTGAATTGAATAGAATGAATATTAAATTGATTGAATTCATTCATTTAGATCAAGATAGACCTCGTACAGGTTTACATCGAGACAAAGAGAAAGCTTCGAATTAATCGACTCTGTTTCTACATTTTATTGTTGAGGTAAGTTCGTACGTTTAAATAGCGTTTTAAATTATGTTTTAAATGCTATCATTTTGTAATACCAAATTGTGTCTTGGCGGAAAAAATCCAATGATGTAGCGACGATAATCAATTATGAAAAGGGATTGAAACACCCCACACCCGGCCCACGAGCCTGAACCGGATCTGGTATGTTCCTAAAGTAAACCGATTTCAAAATCATTTTCGATACTTAGAGAAAATGGTAAATTTTTAGAAAAACTATTATTTTGAGCTGGGCTTAGATTGGAAACCCATTTATTTAATCTTGTAAGCCCATTTAAATAAATACATCCAATATAGTTCTTAGCATGAAACTTAACAAAGAAGCAAACATAAAGTATAATCCTTTGGGCCTTAAGGCCTTATTACATCAAGTAAAACCCAAAATAGAATAAAAGTAACTAAAAATAAAATTAAGTCCAAACTAAATGAAATTTTGGCATGTAGCATGGCCACCTCATGGTCCACCTACCATTCATCACCGCTTCATCACCGGAAAAAATTCCCACAATGGGGTGAGTCAACAGACTCAATGTGCACACAATACTATCATTCAATAAATCGGGCATTTATGTTTAAATCATCGTGTCCATATAATAATGAAATTATGATGCAACCCAAACCCAATCCTAATGGTCCATCCGCTACACACCACCGTACACGCCATTTACACAGTGGGACTACTAAGTCAATCCTCCATCCGCCACGCTCCATCAAAGGCATTCGCCCATATACGTTGTGTCATTAGACACTATAATCAAATTTATACGTTGTGTCATTAGACACTATTGTAACCGAAGTTACCAAAATTTCGCAATGTGACCGTAGTCAACATATTTCGTTGGTGAGACCGAAGTCAACACCTTCATTGGTGAGACCGAAGTCAACACCTATTCTCCCCCTTTCACATAAATCCCGAATGCCCCAAAAACATATATATTGCATAACTTAATTTCATGTTCATATACATATATTCGCATGTTATTAAATAACATATTTCACAATCCTATCAGAAGTAGGAAACGTACCTGGGTACTTTTTGCCACATTTGTGGTACATAGCCACATTCACATTCTTATTCATAATCATATATTAAAATATTTAGCCATAAAATATCGAAGGATAGTAAGGGTACACACCTGTTTCGCTTAATAGATTTCTTGAGATCTCGAGAATCCCGATCTAACTTTAGATCTATTAATTCCTATATTCGGCCCACCAAATAAAACACATTAATAAACCCTTTTGGCTTAAAACAAAACCAAATCCTAGTAGGATTTGTAAAAAGACTCACCTTTGCCGATTTGGTGTTTATACAAATCCCGAAAGTTTGGTTTTTCCTCTACCTGATATTCGGCCAACCTTGTATTTCAATATGGGTTAGTTTTTCGGCTTTTCAAAAATTAAGGAATGGATCTAGATAATCTTACAACCATTGGCTGAATATTTTAGAGGCTTACCTTATAGATTAGAATCCCAAAGTTCCTTTTGTCTTGAATATCCGTTAAAATCGTAAAATTCATATGTTAGATCTGATCTAACTTTAATAAGTTGTAATTGGCCTTTGGCCGAATATGTCTTACCTTAATTTCCTCGAATCTAAAATCCCGAACCTCCTCCTTTGACATTCGACCATAGACATAAGAGAGGTTATTTTCTTAAGCCTTGTTTAAACGAATCAGAAGAACAAGAATTAATTATTCTTACCTTAAGTCCTTGATCTTTGTATTCGGTAGTTGTGGAAACTTGAGATCCCTTGTATATTCGGCCATGATCAAGAATAGGGATTAGACTCTTTACTTTCAGCAACTAGGAAAGAAAGAAAGGAAATTGAATGGCTTAACCTTACCTTGATGCCTTTAATCACTTGTTTCCTTGACTTGAGTTACAGAGATCCGGCTATGGAGATTTAACCGAGATTGGAAGAGAAAGGTTTTGACTTAGCAATGGCAAAGGGGAGGAAAAGAAAAGATGGAGTCCTTGCTTAGGGGAAATTTCGGCAAAGAGAGGGGGAAGAGAGAGCAAAATTTTGGCAAGGTAGAGTGAATGAGAGAAAAGTCTCAATTTTCCTCTTTTAACTGAAATTGCTAGACCAAGAGTCCAAAACTTGGCCACTACTCTCCCAAGTGATAATTTAATCTCCATTAATTATCACTTAATTAAATTAAAAGTCTTTAATCCATCCTTTAATTCCTCATTTATCTTAGTAGAGAAAATCTTTTATTTATCACTTTATTTTGACAAGTTTTAATAAAATAAAACTCTTCCCTTTTAAGCAAACAAGTGCCATCCACCCCAGCCTTGGGAAGCAAAATTAAACCTTCAATAATTGCTTTCAAGTGACTCAACTCAGCCATTCCCATAAACCCTAAGTGACACTTCGTGCCACTTTTTCCAAGCTCGATTGTATGTCAAAATTCACCAACTTTTTCTTTTAAGGCCCTCTTGCCCTTATCTCCTATTTTGGGCTTTAAAATTTGTCATTCCTACTTATTTCTAAGTTTCCTAAAATTTTCATGGCTCAGAACTTGCCATTTCCTTACATCTTGTGTTTCCAAAATGTTCAAGTTTCCAAAATGTTCAAGTTTCCAAAATGTTCAAGTTTCCAAAATGTTTAGGTTTCCAAAATGTTTAGGTTTCCAAAATGCTCAGGTTTCCAAAATGTTCGTGTTTCCAAAATGTTCAGTTTCCAAAATGTTCGGGTTTCCATTTCCATTTTCATTTTCATTTCCATGCATTTTTAGGTTTCCAAAAGTATCAAAAATTTATTCATAGTACTTGAAACTTGTCATTTCATACAATTGAACTGGAAATGCATAGGCCCTATTCAGGATGATACAGTTCTACCCCCCTTAAACAAAATTTCGTCCTCGAAATTTCCTAACGAAAATAGTTGAGGGTATTGCTATCTCATTGCCTCTTCTGGCTCCTACGAAGCTTCTTCCGTTCCATGATTGCGCCATAGCACTTTGACTAGAGGCACTGTCTTTCTTCGCAATACTTTCACATCATGTTCCAAAATTCGAATTGGTTCTTCCTCATAGGATAAGTCCGCCTTAGTTCCACCTCTTCAACCGGTACCACATTAGATGGATCTCGATCGATAGTGACGTAGCATGGACACATGGAATACGTCGTGCATCCGCTTCAATTTCGTGGCAACTCTAGTTGGTATGCCATCGCCCAACGCGCTTCAAGATGCTTGATAAGGCCCTATAAATCTTGGGCTTAACTTCCCTTTATGCCAAACCTCATTACCTTCTTCCAAGGTGAGACTTTCAGAACATTTGATCTCCCACTTCAAACTCTATTTCCTTCCGCTTAAGGTCTGCAGACGACTTTTGCCTATCGAGGCTTCCTTCAACCGTGTCAGAATTAACTCAACCTTCTCTTGGTTCGCCACCAACTCGACCCAAAACTTGGCGTTCTCCTAACTCGGTCCAACAAGTAGGTGTTCTACACTTCCTTCCATACAATGCTTCGTATGGTGCCATCCGAATGCTGGCTTGATAGCTGTTGTTATAGGCTAATTCAGCTAAAGGCAAGTAATCTTCCCAACTTCCTCGAAAATCCATTACACAGCCTCTCAACATATCCTCTAACACTTGTATAACTCATTCAGACTGCCCGTCTGATTGTGGATGAAAAGCCGTAGTGAAGTCTAGCGTAGTGCCTAAAGCTTGATGAAGTGCTTTCCAAAATCGAGACGTAAACCTTGGGTCTCTATCAGAGATGATCGACATTGGTACTCCATGTAATCTCACAATTTCCGCCACATACAACTTAGCCAACTTCTGAAGGGAATAATCCATTCTGATTGGGATAAAGTGTTCGGACTTGGTCAAACGGTCCACTATCACCCATACCGAGTCCTTCTTAGTAGGCGTAAGGGGAAGCCCACTAACGAAGTCCATGGTAATTCTTTCCCACTTCCATTGGGGAATTTCGATTGGTTGAAGCAATCTCGATGGGACTTGATGTTCACCTTAACTTGTCGACACGCCAAACATTTCCCCACAAATTCACCACTTCTCGCTCAAGTCGGACCACCAAAATTGTTCCTTAGATCTCTATACGACTTGATGCCCCAGGATGCATAGCACAAGGGCTACCATGCGCTTCAGAAGAATCCTTTGTCTCAACTCCTTATTCTTCGGCATACAGACTTTACCCTTGTAGCACAATACTCCTTTATCATTGATGCCATAGTCCTTTAATCCCCGCTGTGTATTTGTTGCACCTTAGTACTTAAGTCGTTATCACCAACCGTCCTCCTTCACTTCCTTTAGCCATGTGGGCTCGACTTGTAACTCGCTAACAAAGCTTCCATCATCATACTGAGACTTATATGAGCGAACAAAGCCCGTAGATCCGATACAACCTTCCGACTTAGGGCATCGGCTACTACATTCGCCTTGCCGGATGATACTCTATTGAGCAATCGTAGTCCTTTAGCAATTCCACCCACCTTCGTTGCCTCAAGTTCAACTCCTTACGAGTTAATAAATACTTAAGGCTCTTGTGGTCTGTAGATAACCGACCTTTCTCCATAAAGGTAGTGCCTCCAAACCTTAAGGGCGAAAACCATCTTTGCTAGCTCTAAGTCATGACTTGGGTACTTAAGCTCATGAGGCCTTAGCTGCCGTGACGCATAAGCAACCACTTTGCCATCTTGCATTAACACACAGCCTAACCCCGTATGCGAAGCATCACAGAACACCACAAATTCCTTTCCCGCCTCCCATTGAATTAACACTGGAGCCTCCACAAGACCTTCTTAAGCTTTTCAAAGCTCTCATGCTGCTTATTAGTCCATTCGAAGGGTACTTCCTTCCTTAGTAACTTGGTTAAAGGTGTGGCTATTGACGAGAATCCTTCCACGAGCCTTCTGTAATAGCCTACCAAGCCTAAGAAACTTCAAATTTCAGCCACGGACCTAGGTGGTTTCCAATCCAACACTGCTTCGATCTTCCTAGGGTCCACTCTTATTCCTTCTGCGGATACCACATGCCCTAAGAATGCCACCTCCCTAAGCCAAAATTCACACTTGCTAAATTTGGCATAGAGCTTCTTCTCCCTTAACACTTCCAACACGACTCGGAGATGCTCATCATGCTCCTCCTCTGACTTCGAATACACCAAGATATCATCGATGAACACAACGACGAATCTATCCAAGTAGGGTTGGAAAACTCGATTCATCATATCCATGAACACTTTGGAGCGTTCACAACCCAAATGGCATCACCACAAACTCAAGTGACCATATCTTGTCCTAAAAGCGGTCTTATGGATATCATCCTCCTTTACCTTCAACGATGGTATCCTCGATCAGAATTGATCTTTGAAAACATCTGCGACTCCTTGGTGATCGAACAAGTCATCGATCCTTGGCAAGGGATACTTGTTCTTAATGGTCAGCTTATTTAACTGACGGTAGTCTATGCACATACGCATAGTTCCGTCCTTCTTCTTTACAAATAAGACCGGTGCTCCCCACGAAGACACACTGGGTCGGATGAACCCACGATCCAACAGTTCTTGTATCTGAGCCTTGAGCTCTACTAACTCCTTAGGTGCCATTCGGTATGGAGCGATTGACAGGAGTCGTCCCCGGTAGCAAATCAATCCCAAATTCCACCTCCCTGTCTGGGGGTATTCCCTGTAACTCCTCTCGAAACACATCCACAAAGTCCCTTACCGTTCTAACTCCATTAATACCTTCCCTTTTCCACCTATCGCACTTACAAAAGCTAAGAACGCTTTGCAACCTTTCTTAACCATCTTCTCAAACCTTGGTCTTTGAAACTACATTAGATAAATAGTTCCTCATTTCTCCGATCATTATTACCACTTCATCTTCCCGGTTCTTAGTTCCATACGCTTAGTCAAGACAATCCAACACGGCTCGGTGTTCTACTAACCAATCCATTCCGAGTATAAGCTCAAACTCTCCAGAAGGGTAACTCTATTAAGTCCGCCGAAAGTTCACTCCCGAATCTCTGGGGTACATTCAAAGATCTTGTCTACCACTATAGTTTGGCCTAATGGGCTTACTATAGTCATCCGCCTATCGATAGTTCGTAGTCTAGACCTAGAGTTTTCACTACACCATCGGCAACATAGGAATAGGTCGAGCCCACATCAATCAAAGCAAAGTAGGGTTTGTCAAAATAAAGAACGTCTGGGTTATAACATCCAACGCGTCTCCATCTTCCCTTGACAAACCGCATAAACCAAACCCGGTTATCTTGCATCGGTATTAGTATTACCTCAGCCACGTGTTCCACGGCCTCTGCATTCACTACCACGGTTACTCGAACCACGACCCGCTGAGGTCAGCCGCGCCGCCTCACCGGCCCCGCTAACATTCGAACTACCTGGTCGGCTCTCGCCCGATTGTTTGGGGCAATCCTTAAACATATGGTCCTTGGACCCACACCTAAGACATGCTCCTATCTTTTCCAACACTCCTCTAGATGCCTCTTTCCACAATACTCACAAGGACGAATCGCACTTTGTATCAAATTTGTTGATTCCGTGGCCCATCAACCCTAGGCCTTTTGTAACCCTTTCCGGATGGCCCAAACCCTCTTTGGCCTTATTCTTACCCCCATGATCCGCTTAGTAGCATCCTTAATCCCTCGCCACCTTGGCCTTTTCCACCAAAGCCGAGAATTCCGCTCCCGATGCGGTGCTATCAACAACCTCAGTCATCTCTCGGTCAGTCCTTAAATCGAACACGGCGTTCATGCTCACCGCCACTACCCTCGAGCATAGCGGCTCAATCTCAAAATTCCGCCTCATATTCTGCGATAGACTTACTCCCTTGTACCAACCCTAGAAAAGCCTTCCTCTGCTCATCTCATATACGGTTCCCACATACTTCTTCCGAAAGGCCTCTTTAACATACTCCTGTGTCAAATTTTCGGTGTGGTACCATCACAAACAGATCAACCACCATCGACACGCTTCATCGCAGAATAACGCCACCATCCCTTTCAACTTTTCCTCCGAGTCGATCAAGCTCATCCATGATACGCTCCATTGCTTCTAACCAAGAATTTATCTTTGGGTGCCACATTGATACTCCTCGAAACATTTCGCTCCATTAGCTCGGAGCCGTTCAGTATGACTTTTGATTTCCTCCATTTCCTCCTCGTGACCGCCACCAATTCCAAAACTCGCAGAATAACTGCGACATGCCCTCTTCCCCGTCCGAGCCTCTCGCTCAACATTAACAAATGGGGTGGTGGTGGCGGTGGCATCTCATTGTCGACCCTTGACCCGACCTAACGGGTTCGACACACGGTCATCCTTCCTCTTCCTCGACCACGGCGACCACGCCCTCTAGAGCTCATTTTCTAGCCGAGATCGATTAAGAAATTTTTTATGAATTAGTCATTGTTCCACTTATTTACCAAATAAGAAGTTTTATGAGAAGGGATTTTAGAGTGGTTCTTTCGTATCATACAAACACAAAGTCTTTTCCATTCTTCCATTCATTCATCAAACAAGTATGAACTTCCGTTCATTCAGAGAAACGTTGCAGTTTTTATTGTTTGTTGTTGTTTTCCACTACCCGGGGGTATTTTCGTAATTTTGTCCTACAGGGTATTTTCGTAATTTTTCAGAAAAAATCATTTCTTGGGGTTTTTGTTAAAAGTTATTCTTGAAAATTTTAAAGTCTAGGGGTGATTTGAAAAATTTTAAAATCCGGGGGTATTTTGGTAATTTTTCGCAAATCAGAGTAAATTTGTAAAATTTTATAGATTTAGGGTATTTCAAAAGTTGTAAAACTTTGAGGGTTCTTTTCGAAAAGTGTTCCTTCAAAAATGGGGATGTTGCAAAAATTTTGGAAATTAGGGTCATTTTGGTAATTTTATAGGTTAGGGGTAATTTTGTAATTTTTCCAAAATCAAGGTATTTTGGTATTTTACAAGTTAGGGTTTTTGGATGTTTATGAAATGTTGAAATTTTGGTAAAGCTGTTGAGTAGTTGAATATTTTATAAACCAAGGGCGTTTTGGTAATTTCACCCCTAAGGGCATTTTTGTAATTTTCGCAAATCAGGAGTTTTTCAGAGAATGTTGTAAAAATAATTTTCTCAGATTTAAAAGAAAAGTTTTAAAGGTTTGACAAAAACTAGGGTTTGTTGTTTTGTTCTCTCTTCTCTTTTTTTTTAAAACATGGCTAGTTCCCTTTTGGGTTTTAGTCATTATGTTTAGCCTATGACCGAGCCCTCTTGGTCAGGGTGAACCAAAGCTACGCACCAGGCAGGATTCGTGTGGAGAGGAGGTGAGTCACGCGGACTGCTTAAATACCAAGCTCCCACCGAAACCATTCCTAGACATGCGCACAGAGGTTGCCACACCACTGAGCCCTCTGAGTTATGGTGAACCGAAGCTACGCACCAGGTAGGATTCCTACGAAGAGGAGGTGAGTCACTAGGACTGCTTAAATACCAAGCTCTTCCGGATCCAATCCTAGACATGCGTACAGGGGTTACCACTCCACTAGCTCAATGACTTAGCCATAGGTTGATTCAAATGTATTAAGTCTTATGTATCCGTGTTTGAGTAGACTAATCCTAGGTTCAAGTTCCTATCATTCTATTCTACGCTCCATGCCTTTTCTACCCTTATATAAATCATGTAATCACACATATAGTTAGGGTACTTACCGGTGGATCATGGTTGGAGACTTAGGGCCATGCCAAAAAAACTCGCTTATCTTTTCAAAGATAATCATTTGGCTCGCTTTAAAAATGTTTTGGGCCTTAGCCCACGTGCCGAGAGTTTAAAACTGGCTCGATACAGATGAAACACCCCACACCCGGCCCACGAGCCTGAACCGGATCTGGTATGTTCCTAAAGTAAACCGATTTCAAAATCATTTTCGATACTTAGAGAAAATGGTAAATTTTTAGAAAAACTATTATTTTGAGCTGGGCTTAGATTGGAAACCCATTTATTTAATCTTGTAAGCCCATTTAAATAAATACATCCAATATAGTTCTTAGCATGAAACTTAACAATAAGCAAACATAAAGTATAATCCACTGGGCCTTAAGGCCTTATTACATCAAGTAAAACCCAAAATAGAATAAAAGTAACTAAAAATAAAATTAAGTCCAAACTAAATGAAATTTTCGCATGTAGCATGGCCACCTCATGGTCCACCGGCCTTCAATCACACCGCTCATTACCCGGAAAAAATTCCCACAATGGGGTGAGTCAACAGACTCAATGTGCACACAATACTATCATTCAATAAATCAGGCATTTATGTTTAAATCATCAGGTCCATATAATAATGAAATTATGATGCAACCCAAACCCAATCCTAATGGTCCATCCGCTACATACCACCGTATTCGCCATTTACACCGTGGGGACTACTAAGTCAACCCTCCATCCGCCACGCTCCATCAAAGGTATTCGCCCATATCGTTGTGTCATTAGACACTATAATCAAATTTATACGTTGTGTCATTAGACACTATTGTAACAAGTTACCAAAATTTTGCAATGTGACCGTAGTCAACATATTTCATTGGTGAGACCAAGTCAACACCTTCGTTGGTGAGACCAAGTCAACACCTATTCTCCCCTTTCACATAAATCCCGAATGCCCCAAAACATATATATTGCATAACTTAATTTCATGTTCATATACATATATTCGCATGTTATTAAATAACATATTTCACAATCCTATCGAAGTAGGAAACGCACAGGTACTTTTGCCACATTTGTGGTACATAGCCACATTCACATTCTTATTCATAATCATATATTAAAATATTTAGCCATAAAATATCAAAGGATAGTAAGGGTACACACTGTTTCGCTTAATAGATTTCTTGAGATCTCGAGAATCCGATCTAACTTTAGATCTATTAATTCCTATATTCTACCCACCAAATAAAACACATTAATAAGCCCTTTTGGCTTAAAACAAAACCAAATCTTAGTAGGATTTGTAAAAGACTCACCTTGCCGATTTGGTGTTTATACAAATCCCAAAGTTTGGTTTTTCCTCTAGATAACCGATATTCGCCAACCTTGTATTCCAATATGGGTTAGTTTTTCGGCTTTTCAAAAATTAAGGAATGGATCTAGATAATCTTACAACCATTGGCCGAATATTTTAGAGGCTTACCTTATAGATTTCGAATCCCGAAAGTTCCCTTTTGTCTTGAATATCTATCGAAAATCCTAAAATTCATATGTTAGATCTGATCTAACTTTAATAAGTATGATTTCACTTCGTGTGAGCTTCGGTAAGAGTTTTTAATGTAAGTTACTTTGTTACTATGGAAGGTAGGTAGCATCTGTATTCATGATTGTGGAAAGTATGATTTCATATTATTTAAACTTATGAAAGTTATTTTATCATGGGTTGATATTGAATTTATGTGATTAAGCACTAATATGGGTTGTTGGTGATGGTTAGGCTTGTGCCAAGCTTGTGTTGAATTGATCTATATTAATTTAAGCTTATGCATTGTTTTGGTAAGCATCATTTATGTATTACGAACTTACTAAGCATTATATGGTTACCTTGTGTTCTCTATCCATTTTTTGTAGTTAATAGGAAGCTCGTTTGGGTTGGAAGATCATCGGAGACCTATCACATTATCCATCGGCTATATTGGTAGATTTTGATGTTTTAAATTCATGGTTATAATGGCATGTATAGGTGTTTTGTGATTGTTGAAATAGCCATTATGTTTGGCTTGTAAATGTGGTATTTTGGTTAATGAATTAGTTATCATGTTGGCTTGTATATATGTAGTTTTATGACTATTAACAAATTGACATTTTGGTGCTTTTATGGTTGGTGTTGGAATGGTCTAGTTAATGTATGTTTTAATAACCATTTTGGTATATTTGAATGTGAATTTGGTATGGTCATTATGATAGAATTTGGTATGGATTTTTTTTTAGCAATTGTTGAGTTGCTAAATGGCTAAGTTATGCTTGTGTTTGAGTATATTTAATGTCATGTAAATTGAGGTGCCTTGTGGCATATTGGTTGTATGAATTGGTACCCTATTGCTTTAGCTTGATTATGCATATTTTAGGTACATTTTGGATGCTTGAAATGGGTGAAATTGGGTTGCATGAGTGTACATAATTTGGGAGAAAGAAATGGCTTGAAAATGACCTATTTCTTGTCTACACGGCCTAAGATATGGGCATGTGTCTCAGCTGTATCTGACACAAGGCCGTGTGTCCCCTATAGGTTTCAAAGGGTTGCAAGTCAACCTGTTACATGGCCTAGCACATGGCTTGGCACACAGGCGTGTCAAACCATTTTAAGAGTTACACGACCTGGCACACGGGCGTGTGGCTTGGCCGTGTGACCCAAGTAAAAGAGTTACACGGGCACGAGCATGGGCTGGGACACGGCCGTGTGTCCCTACTTCAAATGTATCACAGCCTGATATATGGGCATGTGTCACAGCCGTATGTGTCACAGCCGTGTGAGTCACATGGCCTGGCCACACGACCGTGTGACCCCTGCATATAAAAAATTTTAACTTTTTCTCGAAAATTAAATATATTCTTGATTTAGTCCCAAATTGTTCCTAAAGTGTCTTTTTGGCCTTGAGGGCTCAAATAATGGACAATACACTTATGTTTGACAGGAATATGATGTGGTTCTTGAAATGTTTGAAATGAATGCTTAAGTTTTAAAAAAATTTCAATAATGCTCTGTAACCCTATTCCGGAGACGAATATGGGTTAGGGGTGTTACAATTATAATTTAATTACCATGCATCGAGCCTATAACCACTCATTGTACATACTAAGGAAAATTGATTTGAAGTGAAACTATGTAATAGTTATGAATAGAAATTTTTATTTAAGTAAAATGGTTAAGTTACATTGTAATAGGGCGCGACCCTCAATATTTGGGTCTGATTTATTGGATCGGGTTTGGGGCATTTCTAGCACCTTGCCTAATAGCTGCTCGCAAATGCCGCTCCAACCGCCAATGACCACTGACCCCATAACAATTAGCCCATCTTTCAGTAAACTGAGTTGTAAAGCTACGTCCTCGAATGTGATTGTACACTCACTGTATGGAAGATGGAATGTGTATGTCTCGGGACCTTGCCATTAGTTAGCTGCAAGGATTGTCGTATGCTCATCCCTTACTGAAAGTGGGAGATCAGCGGCATTGGTAAGCATTCCGGTCTTAAGCCAATCAGTCCGAGTAGGCAGAAAGCATAGGGGCATCAGTGCGATTGATTCCCCCTTACTCTCTCCCTATAAAAAAAGCCCTTCTTAGTAAAGCTTCGGCCCTATGGAGTAAAGGGAAGTGCTGATCTGGAGTGTTTAGACGAGAAATAAAGGCTATGCAGCAAGCTGAGTTGTATCGAAACAACATTTTCCGGACATACGAGAAAAGAGTCCAGCCGAGCATATTTGTTTGCGAGTTTCTTGATCCCGGAAATCTTTTACTCAGAGTCACGGATAAAGTGGACTACCCTGGATGGTCTCCATCATTTCACCAATGGTTGATAAGTGTGGGATCCAATCTAAACCCCAAGCATATGATACATGATATGGCCACGCCCCGGGTCACACCGAGCTAGAGTAAAGAACCTTTGGAGCTGTCGCAATGTCCCATCACCAGGGCATGAGCCAAGCACTTCAAAGAAGCTATTTCGGCCCTAGTTGAACAAGTGTGGGGCGAGTCCTTGGCTGGACACAACGAGGAGGCTCGGGCCAACTCATCAAGTTCACCATGCATATTTTTACAAGCTGAATTAAGCTCAAATTTAGCTCAACCAGCTCGAGCCTAGCTTGGTTTAGTTTATTCACTATACTTTGCTGGAAATAAACTTTTTAATTTAAAGTATTATTTGAATTAATGTGTTTAGCTCAAATAATTAAGTTGTGTTTTAATTTGTCAAAATCTAGACATTTTAAATAGAATTAATGTGTCTTAGTTTATTACCTATTAAATAGATGTCTAATAGTTAATTAAGTGTGTCTAAGCTTAAGACAAATTTAATTCATGTTTTTCAATTAATTTCCCAGTCGAATTTAATTTGTCTTAGCATGATTAATTGGCTGAATTTAATTACTATAGGTGCAATGCATGGACGGTAGTTAAGGAGCTGATTATTAAGCACCTCCAAGTAGCCTTTTCATAGACACCAAAGGGCAAGGGAGCTGATGTTTCCTATCTCCTAATCTGGACATTGAGCTCCCCAATCAGTTTTAAGAGCTTTCACACAAGCTGAAATTCCTTTCACACTTGCTGACTAATTGGTTTTGGGCATTCACACCAGGTGCCTAAACAAATTTGGCCTATACACTCTTTGGCCATTGGAGTGCTCAAGATGGCATTTAAATCCTCCAAGACTAATATGCTAATCAAGGGAACCATTGAATGCTCATACATGCCCTTGGTCGAACATGTCTTAGTCCATTCAGCTTTCCATTTTAATTCTAGCTAGCCAGGAAACTTCAAGGAAACTTCATGACACCTTCTAGATTAATTCTGGAATCTTCAGCTCAATAAAAGCTAAAAATCAAATGACATTTTTTCCCTCATATGTCCATTCAGCTAGCTTAGGAAGTCACTATAAATACTTAGCCAATTCATGTATTTCACACTTTTTGCAACTTTAATGAATTTCTATTACTTTGTGAGTTTATTCAACTCTCAAATTTCATTTTAGACTCGAGTTGGCTTATCTAGTTTTCTAGTGGCGTCAACCTTGTTTTTTTTCAAACTTATCACTCTTAATCGAGTGTGGAGTTCACTCGATATACTTTCGATTCCTATCTCATTATAGATAATGGGTCAAAGTTCTTTTTAACAAATTCCAACAACCTTAAGTGACGTATAAGTCCGAGTCAATACTTACATAGATTGGTTCGATCTTGTCCTTAAGTTCTTCTATCCATCCTAACCATTTCTTTGCCTTATATCTTTATTTCAAATCGAACCTTCATTCGATTGACACACAAACCCCCTTGAACCAATTTGAAAACTTCCATTTAGCCTACAAATAACCGAACATCACCCAACTCTGAATTACATCGATACTTCTTCGATTTAACAATTGGGCACAACTATAACCCAAAATACTTTCGCAACTCGGGTTCGTATCATTCGGTATTAGAGCTAGTTAAAATCGAGGAGTACAGATGTTCGAGCATCCCGTAGTAAGCTTTTGAAAAAAATCAAAAAAATATTAAAAAAGGTATATTATTATTTTGTGTACAAGAGTATTTGAATGTATTCATATTAAAAAAATGAAAAAAAAGAGAAGATACGAAAGTGTTGAAAGATTGTGCATTCCCGATCAGCAAGTCCCTACTACTATCAATTAACCTTTTCACGCCACACTTGCTAACTAAACAGTTCTTCTTTCAGCCTACTCAAAATCAAATGACATCTACCTTTATACCACTTTGAAGCCGACCCTTAGGTAAATAGTTAAGCCTAAAAGAGTCTTCTATGAAGTTTTGAGAGGTGAATCGAGCGATAAAAGGCACAGTGTTGTGAGAGCAATAGAGAGAAGAAAAAGTCGAAAAGAGTGTAAACACAAGCGTGAGTGTCATTATATTTTTTCTTTTCGAGTGACTAGTGAGGTTTGTGGTGAGGTTTTAAATTTTCTCATGTCAAGAAGCCCAGACCGAAACATGGCGAAAAGACCCAAACGACAACCAGTTCGCAATGTACCGGATCTCAATCTTCAAGCCTTTTTGCACGAAGTTGAGCGCATGTTCAACTGCAAACTCAAGCCTACCCAAGAAAGGCTAGATCAAGTCGAGGAGAGGGGCCAGCTTGAAATGACTCCTTAAGGTCCACGGAGGGAATGAGGCTGACCAAGGTTCAACAAAGACGATCCTTTTAATTCCAGTGATGCTGAAAGCGACCAAGGGTCCAACATGAGTGATTGGCGGAGGGGTCAATGAAACCATGGCCGAAGAGAATGAGGACGAGTGGATGATGACTTGAAGAACATTAAGCTTTCCATCCCACCCTTTCAAGGTAAATCTGATCCGAAGCATACTTAGAGTAGAAGAAGAAGATCGAATTGGTTTTTTAGTGTCATTACTACTCCGTAACCAAGAAAGTGAAGCTGGCAGCAATCAAATTTTTTAACTATGCTATGATATGGTGGGATCAACTCACCATAAGTCGGTGAAGGAATGGAGAATGACCAATAACCACTTGGGCAGAGATGAAGGTGATGATGCGAAGGTGATTCATTCCATCATACTATCATCGAGAACTTTACCAAAAACTCCAAAACCTTACCCAAGGTTCGAGGAGTGTTGAAGACTACTTCAAGGAGATGGAAATCACAATGATCTGTGTGGATTTCCAAGAGGACTGTGAGGCAACAATGGCACATTGTCTAGTCGATCTCAACTGAGATATTACTAATATCGTGAAGCTTTAGCATTTTGTTGAAGTTATGGACATGGTTCACATGGCCATCAATGTGGAGAAGCAATTAAAATGCAAAGGTGCTGTTCGAGGCTTTTCCACCACAAGCACACCAAAATGGGGCCACAGCACTAGCTAGAACAATCCACCAAGCCGAGCCAAAGATCCAACGGTGCCAACAAAATTGAGTAAGGCCATAGCTGAGCCAAACAAAGCAAGGAAATCGAGAGTTCCTCCAACCATTCGAGGGACATCAAATGCGTTAAATGCCTCGAAAGGGGGAATATTGCAAGCCAATGCCCAAACCAAGCACTATAGTGGTGTGCGCGAATGGAGATATCGAGTAGGAGGAAGAAGAGGCCGAAGCCACATCTGATGAAGAGGAGGACTTGAAACATTCTGTTGATGGTGAATTACTCATTGTCAAAAGAAGTTTAAGTCTCCAAAGTGTGGAGAACGACTAGCAATGGGAAAACATATTCCATATGCGGTGCCAAGTCCAAGGAAAAGTCTATAGTGTCATCATCGATGGTAGTAGTTGCACAAACGTGGCGAGCACTATCATGGTGGAGAAACTTGGTTTGCCGACCACCAAGCATCCGAGCCCGTATAAAATTCAATGGCTCAACGACGGTGGCGAGTTAAAGGTAACGAAACAAGTACTTGTCTCCTTCACTATTGGAAAATATTTTGACGAAATACTTTTGTGATGTTGTGCCTATGCACGTGGGTTATTTATTGCTTGGACGCCTGTGGCAATTCGACCGAAGAGTCATCCACGATGGGTATACCAATAGGTATACATTCAAACATTTGGGAAAGAACGTGACTTTATGAAGTTGAAAAATTCAGTAGATCAAATGAGAGGAAAAGAAAAGAATGAAAATGCAAAAGAAAAGAAAAACAAGAAAAAGAAAGGAAAAGTAAAAAAAGAGAGTGAAAAGATTGAGAGAAAAGAAAGAGATGAAAAGGAGAAAGAGTGTGAGAAATTAAATGTATTTGCAAAAGGATGTAAGGTTTGAAAGCACTATTGTTAAGACAGCCGATCCTTGTGATTATGTACAAGGAAAATTTCTTTAACGCTAACAACTTAACCGAAAATCTCCCTTCTTCTATTGTGTCTCTCTTGCAGGATTTTTGAGATGTATTTTTGAAAGATATCCCGAGTGGGTTGCCACCCCTTCGAGGGATCGAGAACCAAATAGATTTCATGCCCGAAGCTGTCATTCTGAACAGACCAACATACCAGACTAATCCCAAAGAGACCAAGGAACTTCAACGTTAAGTTGATGAACTCATGGAAAAAGGCTACATCCGAGAGAGCCTTAGCCCATGCGCCGTACCAGTTTTGTTGGTGCCAAAAAAAGACGGGACTTGGTGTATGTGTGTTGACTATCGCGCTGTAAATAAAATCACCATCAAGTATAGGCATCCAATACTGCGCCTAGACGATATGCTCGACGAATTAAGTGGTGCCAAGTTATTCTCGAAGATCAACTTGAAAAGTGGATACCATTAAATTCGAATACGCGAACGCGATGAATGGAAGACGGCCTTCAAAAATAAACATGGTTTGTATGAGTGGTTGGTCATGCCGTTTGGCCTAACCAACACTCCAAGTACGTTTATGAGGTTAATCAATTATGTCCTAAGATCTTTCATCGGTAAGTTTTGTGTTGTTTATTTCGATGATATTCTTATTTATAGCAAAACTTTGGAGGAGCATGTGACACATCTGGAGTCTATTTTGGAAGACCTATGCAAGGAAACTCTTTATGCCAATCTTATGAAATGCACCTTCTATTCTGATAAAGTTATTTTTCTTAGTTTTGTAGTTAGCTTGCAAGGACTCGAGGTGGACCGAGAAAAGATTAAGGCTATTCAAGAGTAGCTGAGACCTACGAGTGTTAGTCAAGTGAGAAGTTTTCATGGCTTGCCAAGTTTTTATTGGTGTTTCGTGCCCAGCTTTAGCACTATAGCCGCACCTTTAAAAAAAGTGATTAAGAAGAACTCAGCTTTCCATTGGGGCAAAGCACAAGAAAATTATTTTAATTTTATTAAAGATTGTCTTACTAAAGCTCCATTACTTGCACTACCTAACTTTTCTAAAACCTTTGAGATTGAATGTGATGTATCAGGTGTGGGCATCGCGGCTGTGTTAACTCAAGACGGAAGGCCTATCACTTATTTTAGCGAAAAGTTGAACGGATCCACACTAAATTATCCCATCTACAACAAAGGTATGTATGCTCTCATTCAAGCCCTCAAGACGTGGCAGCATTATTTGTTGCCGAAAGAGTTCGTGATTCATTTCGATCACGAGGCCTTAAAGCACATCAAAGGCCAGCAAAAATTGAACAAATGGCATGCCAAGTGCATAGAATACCTAGAGTCATTTCCCTATGTCATCAAATATGAAAAAGGTAAAGATAATATAGTGGCTGATGCACTTTCGAGAAGGTATGTACTTTTGTCGTATTTAGACTCGAAATTGCTTGGTTTTGCATTTTTGAAAGATTTATATGCTTGTGATGATGACTTTGGTAAAATGTTTGCTGCTTGTAAAAATGTGGCTGTTGATAACTTCTATAGGTACGAAGGCTTTCTTTTTAAAGAAGGTAAGTTGTGCATCCCGTAAAGTTCCATTCAGAATTTACTAGTTAACGAGGCGCATAGCGGGGGCCTCATGGGCCATTTTGGTGTGGAGAAAACTTTAGCGATGCTTCGAGAGCATTTTTATTGGTCTAGAATGAAGCGGGATGTCGAACGAGTGTACGAACGTTGTGTAACATGCAAGATGGCCAAATTGAAGATCAAATCACATGGGCTGTACATGCCACTTCCCATACCCGAAGCACCTTGGGAGGACATCTCCATGGACTTTGTCCTTGGATTGCCTAGGACTAAAATGGGGAAGGATTCAATTTATGTTGTTGTAGATAGATTTTGAAAATGTCTCATTTTATAGCTTGTACAAAAACTGGCGATGCTGTTCATATTGCTAACCTTTTCTTTAGGGAAATCGTTCGACTTCATGGCATCCTGAGAACCATCGTATCCGACCGAGACGCGAAAATTCTAAGCCATTTTTGGAGGTCACTGTGGGGGAAGCTTGGGACCAAGTTGCTATTTTCAACCACATGTCATCCCCAAACGGATGGCCAAATGGAAGTGATTAATCGAGTGCTATCAACCTTGTTGAAGGCCATCATACGGAAGAATTTGAAGTCGTGGGAGGAGTGTTTGCCGCATATTGAATTCTCTTATAATCGATCTATTCACTCAACAACTAAATATTCTCCTTTTGAAATAGTTTATGGATTTAATCCTTTGACTCCATTAGACCTAGTGCCTTTGCCTAACGATCAACTTATTCATGCAGATGCTAGGAAAAAGGCTGAGTATGTGAAGGAGTTGCATCAAAAGGTACGAGCAAACATCAAACCAAGGATCGAGAGTTATATCCAAAAGGCGAACAAGGGCCAAAAAAGAGTTGTTTTTGAACCCGACGATTGGGTTTAGGTTCATATGAGGAAGGAACGATTCCCAGCCCAACAAAGGTCCAAATATTATCGTGTGGTGATGGTCTGTTCCAAGTTTTGGAGTGAATCAATGAAAACTCCTATCGACTCGACTTAACGGGTGAGTATAATATAAGTGAAACCTTTAATGTGTCTAACTTATCTCCCTTTGTCGTAGATTCCAATTTGAGGAAAAATCGCTTTGAAGAGGGGGGATGATACAGCCACACCCAGGGTCACACCGAGCTCGACTAAAGAACCTTTAGAGCTGCCGCAAGGTCCCATCACCTGGGCACGAGCCAAGCGCTTCAAAGAAGCTATTTCGGCCCTAGTTGAACAAGTGTGGGGCGAGTCCTTGGCTGGACACAACGAGGAGGCTCGGGCCAGCTCATCGAGTTCACCATGCATATTTTTGCAAGCTAAATTAAGCTCAAATTTAGCTCAATCAGCTCGAGCCTAGCCCGGTTTAGCTTATTCACTTTACTTTGCTGGAAATAAACTTTTTAATTTAAAGTATTATTTAAATTAGGGTTTAGCTCAAATAATTAAGTTGTGTTTTAATTTGTCAAAATCTGGACATTTTAAATAGAATTAATGTGTCTTAGTTTATTACCTATTAAATAGATGTCTAAGATTTAATTAAGTGTGTCTAACCTTAGGATAAATTTAATTCATGTTTTTCAATTAATTTCCCAGTCGAATTTAATTTGTCTTAGCATGACTAATTGGCTGAATTTAATTGCTGCAGGTGTAATGCATGGACGGCACTTAAGGAGCTGATTATTGAGCACCTCCAAGCAACCTTTTCGTTGACACCAAAGGGCAAGGCAGCTGATATTTCCTATCTCCTAAGCTGAACATTGAGCTCCCCAATCAGTTTTAAGAGCTTTCACACAGCTGAAATTCCTTTCACACTTGCTGACTAATTAGTTTTGGGCATTCACACCAGGTGGCTGTACACATTCGGCCTACACACTCTTTGGCCATTGGAGTGCTCAATATGGCATTTAAATCTTCCAAGACTAATCAGATGATCAAGGCAACCATTGAATGCTCATACATGCCCTTGGCCGAACATGCCTTAGTCCATTCAGCTTTCCATTTTAATTCCAGCTAGCAAGGAAGCTTCAAGGAAACTTAATGACACCTTCTACATTAATTCTGGAATTTTTAGCTCAATAAAAGCTAAAAATCAAATGACATTTTTGTCCCTTATATGTCCATTCGGTTAGCTTAGGAAGTCACTACAAATACTTAGCCAATTTCATGTATTTTAGACTTTTTGCAACTTTAATGAATTTTTATTACATTGTGAGTTTATTCAACTCTCAAATTTCGTTTTAGACTCGAGTTGGCTTATCTAGTTCTCTAGTGGCATCAACCTTGTTTCTATTCGAACTTATCATGTAACAGCCCAACTTAGGGCCTAGTTAGAATAGTGGTGCGAGACCACAAATCTAAAAAAGAAATATGAGTTTAATTGATTTTATAAATCTTATGAGGTATTTGCATGATCATGTGAAAATTTCATACTAATTAGTGAATAAATTGTCCATTAGGACTAAATTGAAAGAATTAGAAAATATGAGATTCTAAAAGGTTTAAGTATGAAAAGAATTATAAAATTATTAGTGGTCCTTATTTAGCAATTAGACCATTATATGTTAAGATGGACAAAAATGGACATAAGAAGGAAAAATCTTAAGAAATAATCATTAAGGGCATTTTTATCATTTGATAAGTAAAAGATTAAAAAGAGAAAAAGAAGTAAAAAAATGGTGTCCATCTTCTTCCCTAGGTGCCGAAATTTGGAGAGAAGCCATAGCTAGGGTTTCTTCAACTTTCAAGCTTGATAGTAAGTGCATCCTAGCCCTGTTTTTAATGTTCTTCATATTTTTGAAACCCTCATAACTTGGTTTGGCTATTTCTAACTATATTTTGAGCTAGGGTTTATGTTCAAAAATTTACCCATGTATGATATGCATGTATTTTGATGTTTTATGAAAGAATATGAAAGTTTAATAAATGGTAAACATCTTTTTCTAAGTGATTTTCATGAAAAATGCATGTAAGGATCAAATTGTAAAAGATATGAAAATGGTCATATATGAGTGAAATAGTAAAAATTGAAAGTTGCTATAGTTTAGAATATGATTCGGCTAGGCTTGAAATGTAAGAAAGTTGAATAAAAATCATTTTAAGATCCTAGGGGCAAAAGTGTAATTTTGAGAAATTTTAGGGGCAAAATTGTAAATTTTACCAAATTATGAATTATGAGTCAATTTAGTCAATGTAAGTATTAAAAAAGTTAAATTGATATTATAGATCAAGAAACACGAAGCCAAGACCGAAACCGAGGCAAGAACAAAGTCAAGGACTAAATTGCACATCTACACATATTTTGGAGTACCGAGGTAAGTTTGTATGAATCCATTGCTACATATGTTATTATGATTACATTACTTGCTTTGTTGCTATAAGTTTATTATTTCAATAAAGTTGATTATTAATGTTTAATAAGGAAATCAATGAGAACAAGTAAATGAAAAACCCGTTTGAAGATTCGGAATAGCGAGGATACCTATGTCACAACATGAGACAAGGAAAGCTCGTGTAAGACCATGTTTGGGACATGGCATTGGCATTAAGGAATGAAGGAAAACATGTAAGACCATGCCAAGGCATGGCATTGTTGAGTTCATAAGACAAGGAAATCATGTAAGACCATGTGATGTGATTCACCTCGAGGAGAGTCAAAATGCATGCGAGTTGCCCGATCGTCTACGAGGAGGTTACAAGCCTTTCGAAAAATTATGAGAAAATATGTAGTAATACGGAAGCTTTTGAATTTGATTTTATATTATAAAATGGTTTAAGTTAGGAATGGAGGATAAAGAAATGAAAGGAACGGAATAGAAGTTAGGTTCGGTTTAACAAAGAAAAATAAGTGATAAAGATAGGTGGTGAAAAAAAAATGGAAGATAGGACTTAAACAGAAACGATTCAACACTAAGAAGTGTCACCCCGGGTTCTATGTTGTTTAAGGTGGAAAATGGAATCGAAAGTGGACCACGACCCGTTATCTTGGTAGATAAGAACCGATGGTATAATTGGATGAAAAGAACAAGTCTAGACGCCACAAGCAACTTGATAAGTCTAGGAAACTTGCACGAAAAATAGAGAGGAGATAATCTCACTCGATGAACAAAGTTCATATATATTGAATCAAAGTTTTAAAAGTTCTCCCCTTACAAATGAAAAGTAACAAGTATTTATAGGCAAATGAGAGCTAGCCGAATAGTCATAGAATCACTTAATAACTAAGCTTAATTTCAGCCATAAATTGCTGGAAAAATCTAGAAAGAAAACCATTGAAATCCTTGGCAAAATTCAGCTGATTGGTAGCCAAATGGACAGCTTCTAGATGGGTGAATTCACTTGAAAGATGAAGGCTTGAAGACATGTCCATGTTCAGCTTCTGGGAACACCAATAGCCACCTTAATAGAGAAGGAAGTGAGCTGATTATATTTGGACAGCAAGGGCACTCCAATGGACGGTTTCTAGAAAGATGAATGTCCAAAAATTCGTCCAAGTTAATGGGCAGCCTTTGGGGATGTCAAGGGGCATCATTCTAGAAGGATGAATGCATTTTAAAGCCTTCAAGGATGCATGCAACAGCCAGGTACGTCCCTTGCCTTAATTATGCTATTTAATTGATGTCTTTTGATGAATAATGAGCAGCATTTAAGCCTTGTCCAACAGAACATGCACCTACCAATGCACATGGAAGCATTCGGCCACATACAATGCACTCAATGTGCATGAACCTTTCTTTAATGCATTGGTACATTCGGCTGTACCTTGGGGAGCTTGAAGGGCCATTGATCCTTGGCTGAATAAGGTGTCTTGAAGGTTCATAATGAGCAGCAACATGCATGCTTCCAGTAGTCCCATGTATCTCCAAGGTTCATGATACATTTGGCTAGGTACAATGCACCTAGGTGCATGTATCTTCTTTAATTCACTCCAATGTTTGGCTGAACCTACAAAGGACATGAACCCATATTAAAACACTCCAAATCACATGAATAACATTAATCTCATGCAATGGACTCATCTAGGGACGTTTGGACAACTAAAGGACACCATTTAGGACACTTGAAAATTTAAATTTCTATTTAAACCATAAAATCTGACATTTAATTCATGTTTTAAACAACTTAAAAACATGTAATAAAATGTAATAAAATTAATTTGAGCTAAAACAAATTAAATTCAACCAATTTTAAATGTTTTAGATGCATTAAAATGCTTTAGAAAAAATAAATAAAATAAAATTCAATTTATTAAAAGCAATAAATTTAAGCAATCAGCTCGATGAGCTGAAATGAGCTCGAGGGAGCTCAAATTGAGCTGGCATGAGCTAATCCAGCTCAATTTGGAAGTGCATGAAAATGCACACGAGCTCCACAACACTTGGTCTGGACGATCCGAGCTTGTCATGTTGAAAAATGTTGGATGCCCCGGGCATGCTCGCATCATCCCTCCCCTCTTCAAGGCGATTCGTCCTCGAATCGAACTCTTGGTCTATCCGAACAAAATTCTTTTTGCTCAACTTTCCTCGATCAAACGGGACAGACGATAATTGTAACACCTTTATGCATAGATAGACAAGATCATTCTTACCTTTCTCAAACATTACAAACCTTCTCTTCGTAGGCATGTAGCGTAGTCGAAGCTTCGCGTTCGATTCAACCATTTTCAAATGGTAGGTGAACAACCATAAGAATTGTTTAAGGAACGAATAAAGATGGAAAACAAAGTTGACAACATTCGTTACCTCATTCAGGAACCTTATATCAAGAAGATGGGAAACTTTCAAATAAGAAGAACCATCTAGATGATACTTGAGTTTTCCACAAATCAAATCAAAAGGTATTCCCGGTTTAAAAACATGCATTTGATTATTTAAATCAAAATGTATCAATGGTTTCGAAAAATCAAGCATGTTAAACCAAAATGAGTTGTGTATGTTCAATATCGAATGATCAAAACTCTTAACGTGCTTCAAAAAGATTTATGAAAACTCAAAGATTTAGACAATGAACAAATCTCAGAAACCCACAATCAAACAAATGGGGATTAAAAGAAAAGGTATAAATGCATACTGATCAAATCTTGCATTTGCTGATTATTCGTTACTCCACCGTCACACTTTGCATCAAAATGATTATCATGGAATACATTCGTCTTACCATCTTTTAAATTGTCACACTTGATCAAAGAATGGCAGTTAATGAGGCTATCCATAGAATTACAAATTTTAGAAGAATTTGGTGGAGACAGAATCGTTTCGAAACTCTTACCTTCCTTACCTTCAATCTCATGTAATTCCACTTTACTTGTTTTAATCAAACAAAAACGTCGTTCTTCGGGAAGGTATTGAAGTTGGCAGTCTTCGTGCGATTTATCGAAAACCTGAAATGAAGAAACAGAAGAAGAACAAAAGTCTGAAGAGTTAGGCAAATCAATGTTCACTATTTCTTGCATATCTTGTTCTTTCACTTTTTTTTTCTATCTCAATTTATTTTTTTGTGTTTTGAATATCTTTTTCTTTTTCAACGCTCTCTTTTTCTTGTTCTTCTTTTTCAAGCTCTTTTTCTTTATTTTCTTTTCTCTTATTTTTATTTTCTTTTTCAAATGCTTTCTCTTTTTCTTTTTCTTTTTCAATGGATTTTTCTTTTTCGTTCGGATTCAAAGGAATTGGCAATAGAAGGATTTGACTCTAAAATCGAGGCAACATTCTCATAGATATCACGATGGATCCTTGGCAGATTCTTGGAGCGTGTCATCTTGGAATCATAAGACGAATAACTCGTGCTTGAGTATTTATCTTCATAGTAGGTTTCACACTCGTTACTCGCTTTGTTTTGCCTTGAATACGAATCATAATATGTACCACTTTGAGAATAATCTTTCGTGGGCGAGTACTCGTTGCTTTCTTCTCGATGTCTCAGGAGTCTTGATGAATACGAATCTCGATGATAATCCTTTCTCACATAATCAAATGAACTTCTTGATGAAGACGAATCTTGATAGAAGTCTCTTGATCTTGAAGTCGACGATGAATAGGAGTCATGTTAGAATTCTTTTCTTGAATAATCATCGAAGGTGGGTCTCTAAGATGGTTGCCGCTCCGTTTCTCGACTCGTTGTAGTGTGCTTTCGTTGAAATTTTTCCTCCGCTCGGTCCAAACGCCTTTGTATTGGACTTAACTTTTTCTCGAGCATTCGGTCCATTTTGTTCACCAAAAATTGGAAGTCATCGGCGGAGAGTTCTTCTTGAAACATGTTTATTTCTGAAAAGAAAGATGTTATAAAGAAAGAAAATAAATAGAAAGATTAAAGTACCTTACCACAAAAACCTCACAAATCACTCACAAAGAAAATCGCTCACACTCGTGTTTCACTCGTATAAGGCTTTTTATTTGATGAATAACTCGTGCCTTTTACCGCTCACTCTCATCTCACAATTTCGTACTTCGTTTTGAAAGACTCATCATGGCTTGAGGGTCGGCTTCAAAGTGGGTAACAAGGAAAATGTTAGGTATTCGGGTAGGCTTAACAAAAGAAAAAAACTTCGAGTATCGAGTAGGCCAGAGGGTAAGAAAAGAAAAAAAATTTAGGGTTCGGGTAGAAGAGTAAGAGGGTGGAATGATGGTTTTGAGATTGGGAACTGAGTGGATGAAAATGAATAAAACTTTCAAACTTGCAGGACTTCACTCTCTCTTTTTTTTGGACTTTTTTTTACCACTTTTTTTTGATTTTTTTACCCTTTTTTTTAACTTGTATATTTTTTTTCAATTTTCGTTTTTTTCTTTTTTTTCAATTTTTTTTCACTGCACATATAATATATTGAAATACAAGAACGAAATTTATAACTTACAATTTTTTTTGAATTTTTTTTCACTTACGAACCTATTTTAGCTTCTCATACGTAGTCAAAATTCCTCGTTTTTATAGCTCTGATACCAAATGATGCGATTCACCTCGGGGAGAGTCAAAATGCATGCGAGTTGCCCGATCGTCTACGAGGAGGTTACAAGCCTTTCGAAAAATTATGAGAAAATATGTAGTAATGCGGAAGCTTTTGAATTTGATTTTATATTATAAAATGGTTTAAGTTAGGAATGGAGGATAAAGAAATGAAAGGAACGGAATAGAAGTTAGGTTCGGTTTAACAAAGAAAAATAAGTGATAAAGATAGGTGGTGAAAAAAAAAATGGAAGATAGGACTTAAACAGAAACGATTCAACACTAAGAAGTGTCACCCCGGGTTCTATGTTGTTTAAGGTGGAAAATGGAATCGACCATGACCCGTTATCTTGGTAGATAAGAACCAATGGTATAATTGGATGAAAAGAACTAGTCTAGACGCCACAAGCAACTTGATAAGTCTAGGAAACTTGCACGAAAAATAGAGAGGAGATAATCTCACTCGATGAACAAAGTTCATATATATTGAATCAAAGTTTTAAAAGTTCTCCCCTTACAAATGAAAAGTAACAAGTATTTATAGGCAAATGAGAGCTAGCCGTGAAACACCCCACACCTGGCCCACGAGCCTGAACCGGATCTGGTATGTTCCTAAAGTCAACCGATTTCAAAACATTTTCGATACTTAGAGAAAATTGTAAATTTTTAGTAAAATTATTATTTTGAGTTGGGCTTAGATTGGAAACCCATTTATTTGATTTTGTAAGCCCATTTAATTTAATACATCCAATATAGTTCTTAGCATGAAACTTAACAGTAAGCAAACATAAAGTATAATCCACTGGGCCTTAAGGCCTTATTACATCAAGTAAAACCCAAAATAGAATAAAAGTAACTAAAAATAAAATTAAGTCCAAACTAAATGAAATTTTCGCATGTAGCATGGCCACCTCATGGTCCACCGCCCATCAAATCACGCTCATCACCTAAAAAATAATTCCCACAATGGGGTGAGTCAATGACTCAATGTGCACACAATACTATCATTCAATAAATCGAGGCATTTATGTTTAAATCATCAGGTCCATATAATAATGAAATTATGATGCAACCCAAACCCAATCCTAATGGTCCATCCGCTACACACCACCCGTTCCTGCCATTTACACCGTGGGGACTACTAAGTCAACCCTCCATCCGCTACGCTCCATCAAAGGCATTCGCCCATATACGTTGTGTCATTAGACACTATAATCAAATTTATACGTTGTGTCATTAGACACTATTGTAACCGAAGTTACCAAAATTTTGCAATGTGACCGTAGTCAACATATTTCATTGGTGAGACCAAAGTCAACACCTTCGTTGGTGAGACCAAGTCAACACCTATTCTCCCCTTTCACATAAATCCGAATGCCCCAAAACATATATATTGCATAACTTAATTTCATGTTCATATACATATATTCGTATGTTATTAAATAACATATTTCACAATCCTATCGAGTAGGAAACGTGCACTGGTACTTTTTGCCACATTTGTGGTACATAGCCACATTCACATTCTTATTCATAATCATATATTAAAATATTTAGCCATAAAATATCGAAGGATAGTAAGGGTACACACATTTCGCTTAATAGATTTCTTGAGATCTCGAGAATCCCGATCTAACTTTAGATCTATTAATTCCTATATTCGCCCACCAAATAAAACTCATTAATAAACCCTTTTGGCTTAAAACAAAACCAAATCCTAGTAGGATTTGTAAAAGACTCACCTTGCCGATTTGGTGTTTATACAAATCCCAAAGTTTGGTTTTTCCTCTACGATATTGACCAACCTTGTATTTCAATATGGGTTAGTTTTTCGGCTTTTCAAAAATTAAGGAATGGATCTAGATAATCTTACAACCATTGGCCGAATATTTTAGAGGCTTACCTTATAGATTTCGAATCCCGAAAGTTCCCTTTTGTCTTGAATATCTGTCGAAAATCCTAAAATTCATATGTTAGATCTGATCTAACTTTAATAAGTTGTAATTGGCCTTTGGCCGAATATGTCTTACCTTAATTTCCTCGAATCTGAAATCCCGAACCTCCTCCTTTGACATTCGGCCATAGACATAAGAGAGGTTATTTTCTTAAGCCTTGTTTAAACGAATCAGAAGAACAAGAATTAATTGTTCTTACCTTAAGTCCTTGATCTTTGTATTCGGTAGTTGTGGAAACTTGAGATCCCTTGTATATTCGGCCATGATCAAGAATAGGGATTAGACTCTTTACTTTCGGCAACTAGGAAAGAAAGAAAGGAAATTGAATGGCTTAACCTTACCTTGATGCCTTTAATCACTTGTTTCCTTGACTTGAGTTACAGAGATCCGGCTATGGAGATTTAACCGAGATTGGAAGAGAAAGGTTTTGACTTAGCAATGGCAAAGGGGAGGAAAAGAAAAGATGGAGTCCTTGCTTAGGGAAATTTGGCAAAGAGAGGGGAAGAGAGAGCAAAATTTGGCAAGGTAGAGTGAATGAGAGAAAAGTCTCAATTTTCCTCTTTAAGCGAAATTGCTAGACCAAGAGTCCAAAACTTGGCCTACTACTCTCCCAAGTGATAATTTAATCTCCATTAATTATCACTTAATTAAATTAAAAGTCTTTAATCCATCCTTTAATTCCTCATTTATCTTAGTAGAGAAAATCTTTTATTTATCACTTTATTTTGACAAGTTTTAATAAAATAAAACTCTTCCCTTTTAAGCAAACAAGTGTCCGTCCACCCCTAGCCTTGGGAAGCAAAATTAAACCTTCAATAATTGCTTTCCAAGTGACTCGAACTCAGGCCATTCCCATAAACCCTAAGTGACACTTCAGGCCATTTTTCCAAGCTCGATTGTATGTCAAAATTCACTAACTTTTTCTTTTAAGGCCCTCTTGCCCTTATCTCCTATTTTGGGCTTTAAAATTTGTCATTAAGCCTTATTTCTAAGTTTCCTAAAATTTTTACGCTGCTCAGAAACTTGCCATTTCCTTACATCTTCAGGTTTCCAAAATGTTCAAGTTTCCAAAATGTTCAAGTTTCCAAAATGTTCAAGTTTCCAAAATGTTTAGGTTTCCAAAATGTTTAGGTTTCCAAAATGCTCGTGTTTCCAAAATGTTCGGGTTTCCAAAATGTTCGTGTTTCCAAAATGTTCGTGTTTCCATTTCCATTTTCATTTTCATTTCCATGCATTTCTAGGTTTCCAAAAGTATCAAAATTTATTCATAGTACTTGAAACTTGTCATTTCATACAATTGAATTGAAATGCATAGGCCCTATTCAGATGTTACGCTTCTACCCCTTAAATAAAATTTCGTCCCCAAATTTCCTAACTAAAATAGTTGAGGGTATTCTTTGTCTCATCGCCTCTTCCTGCTCCCACGAAGCTTCTTCCGCTCCATGATTGCGACATAGCACTTTGACTAGAGGCACCGTCTTTCTTCGCAATACTTTCACATCATGTTCCAAAATTTGAATTGGTTCTTCCTCATAGGATAAGTCTCGCCTTAGTTCCACCTCTTCAACCGGTACCACATGAGATGGATCCGATCGATAGCAACGTAGCATGGACACATGGAATACGTCGTGCATCCGCTTCAATTCTCGTGGCAACTCTAGTTGGTATGCCCATCGCCCAACGCGCTTCAAGATTTGATAAGGCCCTATAAATCTTGGGCTTAACTTCCTTTACTGCCAAACCTCATTACCTTCTTCCAAGGTGAGACTTTCAGAACACTTGATCTCCCACTTCAAACTCTATTTCCTTTCGCTTAAGGTCTGCAGATGACTTTTGCCTATCGAGGCTTCCTTCAATCGTGTCCGAATTAACTCAACCTTCTCTTGATTTGCGACCAACTCGACCCAAAACTCGGCGTTCTCCTAACTCGGTCCAACAAGTAGGTGTTCTACACTTCCTTCCATACAATGCTTCAGATGGTGCCATCCGAATGTTGGCTTGATAGTCTTGTTATTATAGGCGAATTCACTAAAGGCAAGTAATCTTCCCAACTTCCTCAAAATCCATTACACGACCTCTCAACATATCCTCCAACACTTGTATAACTCGTTCGGACCGCCCGTCGATTGTGGATAAAAAGTCAGTAGTGAAGTCTAGCTTAGTGCCTAAAGCTTGATGAAGTGCTTTCCAAAATCGAGACGTAAACCTTGGGTCTCTATCGAGATGATCGACATTGGTACTCCATGTAATCTCACAATTTCGCCACATACAACTTAGCCAACTTCAAGAGAATAATCCATTTCGACGGGATAAAGTGTGCGAACTTGGTCAAATGGTCTACTATCACCCATATCGAGTCCTTCTTAGTAGGCGTAAGGGAAGCCCACTAACGAAGTCCATGGTAATTCTTTCCCACTTCCATTGGGGAATTTTGATTGGTTGAAGCAATCGATGGGACTTGGTGTTCACTTTAACTTGTCGACACGTCAAACATTTCTCCACAAATTCACCATTTTCGCTTGGTCGGACCACCAAAATTGTTCCTTAGATCTCTATACGACTTGATGCCCCGGGATGCATAGCACAAGGGCTACCATGCGTTTCGAAGAATCCTTTGTCTCAACTCCTTATTCTTGAGATCTGCATACAGACTTTACCCTTGTAGCACAATACTCCTTTATCATTGATGCCATAGTCCTTTAATCCCCTTCTTTGCACTTTCTGTTGCACCTTAGTACTTAAGTCGTTATCAACCAACTGTCCTCCTTCACTTCCTTTAGCCATGCGGGCTCGACTTGTAACTCGCTAACAAAGCTTCCATCATCATAGACTTATATGAGCAAACAAAGCCCGTAGATTCGATACAACCTTCGACTTAGGGCATCGGCTACTACATTCGCCTTGCCGGATGATACTCTATTGAGCAATCGTAGTCTTTTAGCAATTCCACCCACCTTCGTTGCCTCAAGTTCAACTCCTTACGAGTTAATAAATACTTAAGGCTCTTGTGGTCATGTAGATAACCGACCTTTCTCCATAAAGGTAGTGCCTCCAAACCTTAAGGGCGAAAACCATCTGCTGCTAGCTCTAAGTCATGAGTTGGGTAGTTAAGCTCATGAGGCCTTAGGCTGCCGTGGACGCATAAGCAACCACTTTGGCATCTTGCATTAACACACGCCCTAACCCAGTGTCGAAGCATCACAAGACACCACAAATTCCTTTCCTGCCTCCGGTTGAATTAACACTAGAGCCTCCGACAGCACCTTCTTAAGCTTTTCAAAGCTCTCCGCTACTTATTAGTCCATTCAAGGTACTTCCTTCCTTAGTAACTTGGTTAAAGTGCGGCTATTGACGAGAATCCTTCCACGAACCTTCAGAATAGCTTCGCCAAGCCTAAGAAACTTTGATTTCAGCCACGGACCTAGGTGGTTTCTAATCCAACACTGCTTCGATCTTCCTAGGGTCCACTCTTATTCCTTCTGCGGATACCACATGCCCTAAGAATGCCACCTCCCTAAGCCAAAATTTGCACTTGCTGAATTTGGCATAGAGCTTCTTCTCCCTTAACACTTCCAACACGACTCGAAGATGCTCATCATGCTCCTCCTTTCTCCGATCATTATTACCACTTCATCTTCCAGGGTTCTTAGTTTCATACGTTTAGCCGCACAATCCAACACACTCGTGTTCTACTAACCAATCCATTCAGTATAAGCTCAAACTCTTCAAGGGTAACTCCATTAAGTCCGCTCGAAAGTTCACTCCCTGAATCTCTAGGGTACATTCCAAAGATCTTGTCTACCACTATAGTTTGGCCTAATGGGCTTACTACATCATCGCCTATCGATAGTTCGAGTCTAGACCTAGAGTTTTCACTACACTCATCGGCAACATAGGAATGGGTCGAGCCCACATTAATCAAAGCAAAGTAGGGTTTGTCAAAATAAAGAACGCATCTGATTATAACATCCGACGCGTCTCCATCTTCCCTTCGTGAATCGTATAAACCAAACCCGGTTATCTTGCATCGGTATTAGTATTACCTCGGCCTGTGTTCCACGGCCTCTGCTGCATACCACTACCACGGTTACTCGAACCACGACCCGCTGAGGTCAGCTGTCGCCTCTCCTGGCCTAGCTAACATTCGAACTACTGGTCGGCTCTCGTCGATTGTTTGGGGCAATCCTTAAACATATGGTCCTTGGACCCACACCTAAGACATGCTCCTATCTTTTCCAACACTCCCTAGATGCCTCTTTCCACAATACTCACAAGGACGAATCGCACACTGTATCCGACTTGTTGATTCCGTGGCCCATCAACCCTAGGCCTTTTATAACCCTTTCTAGATGGCCCAAACCCTCTTTGGCCTTATTCTTATCCATGATCCGCTTAGTAGCATCCTTAATCCCCTCGCCACCTTGGCCTTTTCCACCAAAGCCGAGAATTTCCTCTCGATGCGGTGCTATCAACAACCTCAGTCATCTCGGTCGTCCTCAAATCGAACACGTTGCGTTCATGCTCATCGCCATTACCCTCGAGCATAGCGGCTCAATCTCAAAATTCGCCTCATATTCTCTGCGATGACTTACTCCCTTGTACCAACCCTAGAAAAGCCTTCCTCCGCTTCATCTCAGATACCGGTTCCCATACTTCTTTTAAAGGCCTCTTTAACATACTCCTGTGTCAAATTTTCATTTGTGGTACCATCACGAGCAATCAACCACCATCGACACGCTTCATCGGGTAACAACGCCACCATCCCTTTCAACTTTTCCTCCGAGTCGATCAAGCTCATCCATGATACGCTCGTTGCTTCTAACCAATTACTCACCAGTCTGGGTGCCACATTAGATACTCCTCAAAACATTTCGCTCCGAAGAGTTCGGAGCCGTTCAGTCTGACTTTCGATTTCCTCCATTTCCTCCCTGCACCGCCACCAATTCCAAAACTCGCAGAATAACTGCGACATGCCTCTTCCCGTCCCGAGCCTCGCCGCTCAACATTAATAAATGGGGTGGTGGTGGCGGTGGCATCTCATTATCGGACCCTTGACCCGACCTAACGGGTCCGACACGATCATCCTTCCTCTTCCTCGACCACGACGACCACGTCCTCTAGAGCTCATTTTCTAGCGTCGAGATCGATTAAGAAATTTTTTATGAATTAGTCATTGTTCCACTTATTTACCAAATAAGAAGTTTTATGAGAAGGATTTTAGAGTGGTTCTTTCAGATCATACAAACACACAGTCTTTTCCATTCTTCCATTCATTCATCAAACAAGTATGAACTTCCGCTCATTCGAGAAACGCTGCGCTTTTTGTTGTTTGTTGTTGTTTTCCACTACCCGGGGTATTTTAGTAAATTTGTCCTCTGAGGTATTTTCGTAATTTTTCGAAAAAATCATTTCTTGGGGTTTTTGTCAAAAGTTATTCTTGAAAAGTTTGAAGTCTAGGGTGATTTGAAAAATTTTGAAATTGGGTATTTTGGTAATTTTTACAAATCTGAGTAAATTTGTAAAATTTTATAGATTTAGGTATTTCAAAAGTTGTAAAACTTTGAGGGTTCTTTTCAAAAGTGTTCCTTCAAAATGGGGATGTTGCAAAATTTTGGAAATTAGGGTCATTTTGGTAATTTTGTAGGTTAGGGGTAATTTTATAATTTTTCCAAAATCAAGGTATTTTGGTATTTTACAAGTTAGGGTTTTTGGATGTTTATGAAATGTTGAAATTTTGGTAAAGCTGTTGAGTAGTTGAATATTTTATAAACCAAATGCTTTTGGTAATTTCACCCTAAGGGCATTTTTGTAATTTTCGCAAATCGGGAGTTTTTAGGAGAATGTTGTAAAAATAATTTTCTCAGATTTAAAAGAAAAGTTTTCAAGGTTTGAAAAACTAGGATTTGTTGTTTTGTTCTCTCTTCTCCCTTTTTTTTTAAAACATGGCTAGTTCCTTTTGGGTTTTAGTCATTATGTTTAGCCTATGACCGAGCCCTCTTAGTCGGGGTGAACCAAAGCTACGCACTGTGCAGATTCGTGTGGAGAGGAGGTGAGTCACGCGGATCGCTTAAATACCAAGCTCCCACCGAAACCATTCCTAGACATGCGATGAGAGGTTGCCACACCACCGAGCCCTCCGAGTTATGGTGAACCGGCTACGCACTGGTAGGATTCTGCGAAGAGGAGGTGAGTCACTAGGATCGCTTAAATACCAAGCTCTTCCGGATCCAATCCTAGACATGCGTATAAGGGTTACCACACCACTAGCTCGGTGACTTAGCCATAGGTTGGTTCAGTGCATTAAGTCTTATGTGGTTTTGTGTTTGAGTAGTCTAGTCCTAGGGTTCAAGTTCCTATCATTCTATTCTACGCTCCATTCCTTTTCTACCCTTATATAAATCATGAGAATCACACATATAGTTAGGGGTACTTACCGGTGGATCATTGGTTTGAGACTTAGGGCCATGCCAAAAAAAAACACGCTTATTTTTTTCAAAGATAATCATTTGGCTCGCTTTGAAAATGTTTTGGGCCTTAGCCCACAGTAGAGAGTTTAAAAGCTGGCTCGATACTAAATCGAAACACCCCACACCCGACCCACGAGCCTGAACCGGATCTGGTATGTTCCTAAAGTCAACCGATTTCAAAACATTTTCGATACTTAGAGAAAATTGTAAATTTTTAGTAAAACTATTATTTTGAGTTGGGCTTAGATTGGAAACCCATTTATTTGATTTTGTAAGCCCATTTAATTTAATACATCCAATATAGTTCTTAGCATGAAACTTAACAGTGAACAAACGTAAAGTATAATCCACTGGGCCTTAAGGCCTTATTACATCAAGTAAAACCCAAAATAGAATAAAAGTAACTAAAAATAAAATTAAGTCCAAACTAAATGAAATTTTCGCATGTAGCATGGCCACCTCATGGTCCACCTACCATCAAAATCACCGCTCATCACCGAAAAAATAATTCCCACAATGGGGTGAGTCAACGACTCAATGTGCACACAATACTATCATTCAATAAATCAGGCATTTATGTTTAAATCATCAGGTCCATATAATAATGAAATTATGATGCAACCCAAACCCAATCCTAATGGTCCATCCGCTACACACCACCCATACCTGCCATTTACACCGTGGGGACTACTAAGTCAACCCTCCATCCGCTACGCTCCATCAAAGGCATTCGCCCATATACGTTGTGTCATTAGACACTATAATCAAATTTATACGTTGTGTCATTAGACACTATTGTAACCGAAGTTACCAAAATTTCGCAATGTGACCGTAGTCAACATATTTCATTGGTGAGACCGAAGTCAACACCTTCGTTGGTGAGACCGAAGTCAACACCTATTCTCCCCCTTTCACATAAATCCCGAATGCCCCAAAAACATATATATTGCATAACTTAATTTCATGTTCATATACATATATTCGCATGTTATTAAATAACATATTTCACAATCCTATCAGAAGTAGGAAACGCACAGGTACTTTTGCCACATTTGTGGTACATAGCCACATTCACATTCTTATTCATAATCATATATTAAAATATTTAGCCATAAAATATCGAAGGATAGTAAGGGTACACACCTGTTTCGCTTAATAGATTTCTTGAGATCTCGAGAATCCCGATCTAACTTTTGATCTATTAATTCCTATATTTGGCCCACCAAATAAAACACATTAATAAACCCTTTTGGCTTAAAACAAAACCAAATCCTAGTAGGATTTGTAAAAAGACTCACCTTTGCCGATTTGGTGTTTATACAAATCCCGAAAGTTTGGTTTTTCCTCTACCTGATATTCGGCCAACCTTGTATTTCAATATGGGTTAGTTTTTCGGCTTTTCAAAAATTAAGGAATGGATCTAGATAATCTTACAACCATATAGAATATTTTAGAGGCTTACCTTATAGATTTTGAATCCGAAAGTTCCTTTTGTCTTGAATATCATCGAAAATCCTAAAATTCATATGTTAGATCCGATCTAACTTTAATAAGTTGTAATTGGCCTTTGGCCGAATATGTCTTACCTTAATTTCCTCGAATCTAAAATCCGAACCTCCTCCTTTGACATTCGGCCATAGACATAAGAGAGGTTATTTTCTTAAGCCTTGTTTAAACGAATCAGAAGAACAAGAATTAATTGTTCTTACCTTAAGTCCTTGATCTTTGTATTCGGTAGTTGTGGAAACTTGAGATCCCTTGTATATTCGGCCATGATCAAGAATAGGGATTAGACTCTTTACTTTCGGCAACTAGGAAAGAAAGAAAGGAAATTGAATGGCTTAACCTTACCTTGATGCCTTTAATCACTTGTTTCCTTGACTTGAGTTACAGAGATCCGGCTATGGAGATTTAACCGAGATTGGAAGAGAAAGGTTTTGACTTAGCAATGGCAAAGGGGAGGAAAAGAAAAGATGGAGTCCTTGCTTAGGGGAAATTTCGGCAAAGAGAGGGGGAAGAGAGAGCAAAATTTCGGCAAGGTAGAGTGAATGAGAGAAAAGTCTCAATTTTCCTCTTTAATCGAAATTGCTAGACCAAGAGTCCAAAACTTGGTCACTACTCTCCCAAGTGATAATTTAATCTCCATTAATTATCACTTAATTAAATTAAAAGTCTTTAATCCATCCTTTAATTCCTCATTTATCTTAGTAGAGAAAATCTTTTATTTATCACTTTATTTTGACAAGTTTTAATAAAATAAAACTCTTCCTTTTAAGCAAACAAGTGCCGTCCACCCCTAGCTTTGGGAAGCAAAATTAAACCTTCAATAATTGCTTTCCAAGTGACTCAAACTCAGGCCATTCCCATAAACCCTAAGTGACACTTCAGGCCACTTTTTCCAAGCTCGATTGTATGTCAAAATTCACCAACTTTTTCTTTTAAGGCCCTCTTGCCCTTATCTCCTATTTTGGGCTTTAAAATTTATCATTCTACCTTATTTCTAAGTTTCCTAAAATTTTCACATGACTCAGAACTTGCCATTTCCTTACATCTTCAGGTTTCCAAAATGTTCAAGTTTCCAAAATGTTCAAGTTTCCAAAATGTTCAAGTTTCCAAAATGTTCAAGTTTCCAAAATGTTCAAGTTTCCAAAATGTTTAGGTTTCCAAAATGTTTAGGTTTCCAAAATGTTCAGGTTTCCAAAAATGTTCAGGTTTCCAAAATGTTCAGGTTTCCATTTCCATTTTCATTTTCATTTCCATGCATTTCTAGGTTTCCAAAAGTATCAAAAATTTATTCATAGTACTTGAAACTTGTCATTTCATACAATTGAACTAGAAATGCATAGGCCCTATTCAGGATGTTACAAGCCGAATAGTCATAGAATCACTTAATAACTAAGCTTAATTTCAGCCATAAATTGCTGGAAAAATCTAGAAAGAAAACCATTGAAATCCTTGGCAAAATTCGGTGATTGGTAGCCAAATGGACAGACTTCTAGATGGGTGAATTCACTTGAAAGATGAAGGCTTGAAGACATGTCCATGTTCAACTGGGAACACCAATAGCCACCTTAATGGAGAAGGAAGTGAGCTGATTGTATTTGGACAGCAAGGGCACTCCAATGGACGGTTTCTAGAAAGATGAATGTCCAAAAATTCGTCCAAGTTAATGGGCAGCCTTTGGGGATGTCAAGGGGCATCATTCTAGAAGGATGAATGCATTTTAAAGCCTTCAAGGATGCATGCAACAGCTAGGTACGTCCCTTGCCTTAATTATGCTCTTTAATTGATGTCTTTTGATGAATAATGAGCAGAATTTAAGCCTTGTTCAACAGAACATGCACCTACCAATGCACATGGAAGCATTCGGCCACATACAATGCACTCAATGTTCATGAACCTTTCTTTAATGCATTGGTACATTCGGCTGTACCTTGGGGAGCTTGAAGGGCCATTGATCCTTGGCTGAATAAGGTGTCTTGAAGGTTCATAATGAGCAGCAACATGCATGCTTCCAGCCGTCCCATGTATCTCCATGGTTCATGATACATTCGGCTAGGTACAATGCACCTAGGTGCATGTATCTTCTTTAATTCACTCCAATGTTTGGCTGAACCTAAAAAGGACATGAACCCATATTAAAACACTCCAAATCACATGAATAACATTAATCTCATGGAATGGACTCATTAGGGACGTTTGGACAACTAAAGGACACCATTTAAGACACTTGAAAATTCTAAATTTCTAATTAAACCATAAAATCTGACATTTAATTCATGTTTTAAACAACTTAAAAACATGTAATAAAATGTAATAAAATTAATTTGAGCTAAAACAAATTAAATTCAACCAATTTTAAAATGTTTTAGATGCATTAAAATGCTTTAGGAAAAATAAATAAAATAAAATTCAATTTATTAAAAGTAATAAATTGAAGCAATCAGCTCGATGAGCTGAAATGAGCTCGAGGGAGCTCGAATTGAGCTGGCATGAGCTAATCCGGCTCAATTTGGAAGTGCATGAAAATGCACACGAGCTCCACAACACTTGGTCTCGACGATCCGAGCTTGTCATGTTGAAAAATATTGGATGCCCCGGGCGTGCTCGCATCACATGTCAAGACATGACATTGACAAGTTACTATAAAGGCAAGGATTCCATGTAAGACCATGCCAAGGCATGGCATTGGTAAGTTCATAAGGCAAGGATTCCATGTAAGTCCATGCCAAGTCATGGCATTGGTGAGTTCATAAGGCAAGGATACCACGTAAGACCATGTCAAGACATGGCAATGGTAAGTTTCAAAAGGAAACATTTAAGGAATGTCTCGTATAAGTCCATGTCTAGCACATGGCATTGACACCATATAAGGAAGGTCTCGTGTAAGTCTATGTTTGGGACATGGAATCAACATCAAACTAAGAAAGTCCGTGTAAGACCATATCTGGGATATGACATTGACACTAAGAGGCGATCCCATGTAAGACCATATTTGAGATATGACACTGGCATCGAGACACATGTTTGATGAGATTGAGTATCCTTTGGTATTTCGAGTATTTCAACGGTAAAAGAGTAAGTATGAAAAAGTGACTAAGAGCAAAATAAGTAAAGTTGATGATGAGATATGTTATATAAGAATGATAGAGAATTCCATTCAAGTTAAGGAAGGTAGAGAGTCAAGTTATTGTTTATGGTAGTTTAAGCGCTAAACTATGTAATGAGTGATACAGGTACCATGAGTAAATACAAGTTAAGGTAACCTTAATGTGATGGGTAAGTAAGAGTAAGACTAACTATGAGTAAGTAAGCTTAAGCACTTGAGATTTATGTATTCTTGTTTCATGATGAATGAGTTTATTTTGAGCAATTACGTTGCTACCTAAGATTTCAAACAAACTTACTAAGCTATATGCTTACTTCTCTATTTTCCTTCTTCCTTGTAGTATCGCCAAGCTAGCTCGGGGATCGTAGAATGTCGAAGCTCGGAACACACTATCAATCACTATTTTGGGTATAGCAAAGTTGATTTATTTTGAGTATGGCATGTATAGAAACTTGATCATTTTGAATTATGTCATAATGGGAGCCAAACTGTTGGCTGTTAAGGTTATTCACTCTATTTGTATATGGCCAAAGAAATTGGCTAATATTTGTTAAGTTTCATATCTTGATGATGATGAGTTTCTGTGAATTCTATAAATGATGTCTTAGGGATTTTACATAGTGCATTATTGCTATATTATGAGTTGCTTGTGTTGGAATATATGTTTTCATGTTTCAGGGTGGCAATTGGCTTGGAAAATAACCTTTAATAATTGTCCACACGGGTAGGCACACGGGCGTGTGTCTAGGCTGTGTGCGACACATGGTCAACCCCCATTGGTGTGTTAATAGGCCGTGTGTTCCCTGCATTTAGTTACAAGAATTTGATTAGTCACACAGGCTAGCACATGGGCGTGTGCTTAGACCGTGTGCTCCTTAAGGGGTTGCTAATGTCATAAACAGAATACCCCTAGTTTTCACACACGAGTGAGGACACGGGCCTTTGACACGGGCGTGTGTCCTTCAGTGTGAAAACCCCTATAGTTCAAAATAAAAATAAATTCTACATGGGCTAAGGACATGGCATGTGAGACCACACGGCTTGCCCACACGTGCGAGTCCTAAGTCACACAAGCGCGTGGCCCCTGTTTAGGAAAAAAATTCAAAGTGTGTAAAAGTTTTTGGTTGAACCCCGTAACCTTCCAGATGTATGTTTAAGGCCTCGTAGGGCCACAAAATGTATGTTATTAGTAAGAAAGGAAAGTTTTATATTGGAACAAAATTTTATAGCTCGAGATTACATGTTCAAGCAAGGTTAAGCATGGTAATGCTTCATATCCAATCCCGAAGTTGGAGACGGGTAAGGGGTGTTACATTTAGTTGTATCAGACTACGGTTTAGTTGATTCTAGGACTAACGTAGTGTAAGCATGAGTCTACCTATACATGCCATACATAAGAGTATTTATATAATGATAGCGTGACGACTCCTTACTACTTAATTTGTGTTTTTATATATAGTAAATGGATCCTGAACGAGCTGTGGTAGATGATGAAGAAAGTAATGTGTTGGCTCCCGTTGAAGGGACGGTGCCAAATGAAAATGAGAATAGACCCACGATAGTAAGTTAGAGAGGAGGATAAGAGGCTAAGGAAGCCTTTCTCCACATGATGAATGCTTGGTATACAGAGTTCGTTCACACGAACTCAAATGCACCACCCCCTCCACCCCACCTATTCCTCAACCTACTCCTGTAGCTCCCCAAGTGGTAGAAGTGGTAAGAAGAGAAAAGCCTCTGGTTGATAGAATTTGAAAACAAGGAGTCGAGGAATTAGTGAAGGAGAAAAGAAAAGCTGAGATGGAGTCTCATGATTCAAGAAAGAGACAATTAAGTAAGTCATTTTAGCCCTCATCTAAGAAGTCGAGAGATTTTTCTACCGATCAGCCACTTCAATCAGGTTTACAAACGAAAGTCAGATCAAGACTACTCAAGGTCTAAAGCCCAGACCACATCAGTTACTAGTTTTGGCAATGCCTGGCCGAGTAGACCGAAGTACCCACAGTGTGGCATGCGTCATGCCAGCAAATATTGAGCAAATAAAAAGGCCTATTTTAGGTGTGGGTCTCAGATCATTCTATTATAAATTTCCTAGAAGTGGATGAGAAAGAGAAGCCTCAAGATGCCAAATCGGGAGGCACTGCTAGAGGAAGACCACAGGGAAACCCGAGAAGTGGAACAACTAGTAAGAATATACCCAGAGAGCAGGCTGGGAGATCTGAGGGTAGAGCGCCTGCGAGGGCCTATGCCATTCGCGCTTGCGAAGAGGCATCATCTCCCGATGTATATTATGGGTACATTTTCTTTTCATGATGCAAAAGTTATCCCTTTAATAAATTCAGGGTCTACCCATTCATACCTTTGCAAGAAAATAATATCTAGAATAGTATGCCTATAGAGTCTACAGAATTTGTGATAAAGGTGTCTAATCCTTTATGCAAAAGTGTGCTAGTTGATAAGGTATGTAAAGATCACCCTTTGATGATTAGAGGTCATTATTTGAAGGCAAATCACATGTTATTTCCATTTGATGAATTTGACATTATTATTGGTATGGACTGGTTTATCACTTATTATGTGACAGTGAATTGTGAAAGGAAATATATTGAGTTGGGATGTGAAAATGTGGACACTCTTAGTATTGAATCAGATGAACAAGATAGATCGGCCAGTAGTGATCTCCCACATGTCGGCTCAGAGGTATAAAAGAAAAGGGTATGAGGTATATCTTACTTTTGTGATGAATGTCAAAGAAATTGAGTTAAAGATTGAATCAATACCGGTAGTATGTGAGTACTCGAACGTTTTCCCGAGGAGTTGCTAGGGTTACCTCCAGTTAGAGAGGTTAAGTTCGATATTGAGTTAGCTCCCGCTACTATACCGATATCAATTGCTCCTTATAGAATGGCTCCAACAGAGTCAAAGGAATTGAAGGCACAATTACAAAAGTTGACGGACAAAGGTTTTGCTAGCCAATTCATTCTCCATGGGGTGCCCCAGTGCAATTTGTGAAAAAAGAAAGATGGCTCCATGAGATTATGCATAGATTATCGACAGCTTAATAAGGTAATAGTGAAGAACAAGTACCTGTTGCCAAGGTTCGACGATTTGTTTGATTAATTGAAGGGAGCCACGATGTTCTCCAAGATAGACTTAAGGTCTGGCTACTATCAGTTGAGAATAAAAGACTCAAATTTGCCTAAGATTATTTTTCGAGTGAGGTATGGGCACTACGAATTTTTAGTTATGCCTTTTAGATTAACAAATACCCCTGCGGTGTTTATGGACTTAATAAATCACATATTTTGGCCATACTTGGATAAGTTTGTGGTCGTCTTCATTGATGACGTATTAATATATTCTTGTGATGAGCATGAGCATGCCAAACACTTGGGGACCATTTTACAGATTTTGCGAGATAATCAGTTATATGACAAGTTCAGCAAAAGTGAGTTTAGGCTTAAGGAAGTTGGATTTTTGGGGCATATTGTCTTGGGAGAGGGAGTCCAAGTCGACCCAAGTAAGATTTCAGCGATTGTTGATTGGAAATCACTGAAAAATGTATCTGAGGTTAGAAGTTTTCTGGGCCTAGCTTGCTATTATATGCGATTTGTTAAGGGGTTTTCCATGATAGTGACCCCAATGATGAAATTGTTACAGAAAAATGTAAAGTTTGAATGGATAGAAAAGAGCCAGATGATAAAGAGTTAACGAAAGAGCTAAGTAAGAAAAAGTGGTAGCAAGTTAAGTTGATCAAATATGATAGTGAATTACAAGCCAAAAGAGTTCAATGCAAGTTAGGTGTTGAGTCTGACTTTTGGACCAACTCAGACGGATGTTTGATGTTTAGAGACAGAGTTTGTGTATCAAGAAATGGTGAGCTCATTTGTAAAGCTTTGCATGAGGCACATAGTGGATGTTATCTGTACACCCGGCTAGCATCAATATGTGTAATTATTTGAAGAAATGGTACTACTGGCCTAGTATGAAGAAAGATATTTTTGAGTTTGTTTCAAGATGTTTAATTTGTCAACAAGTAAAGGCTGAACACCAAGTACCTTTGGGCTTGCTTCAACCTATTCTGGTACCCGAGTGGAAGTGGGACCAAGTTACCATGGATTTTTAATGGGTTTTTCGTTGACACCAAACAAGAAAGATGTTGTATGGGTCGTAGTTGATAGACTTACGAAGTTAGCCCATTTCACACCTGTACGTGTTGACTACTCACTTGATAAGTTGGCAACTTGTATGTTTTAGAGATTGTATGACTTCATGGAGTGCCTATATCAATTATATTGGATAGAAATCTGAGATTCACATCCATATTTTGGAAAAAGTTACAAGAGGCCTTAGGCATAAAGTTGAGTTTTAGTACGATTTTTCACCCAAAATCAACAGACAGTCGGAGAGAGTAATACAAGTACTTGAAGATATGATACGGTGTTGTATTCTTGAGTTTCAGAGCAGCTGGGAAAAATACTTACCCTTGGTGGATTTCGCCTACAATAACTATTTTCAGTCAAGTTTGAGAATGGCGCCTTATGAGGCTTTGTATTGGCGTAAGTGCCGAACGCCTTTATATTGGACTGAACTTAAGGAAAACCAGATTCACGAGGTTGATTTGGTTAGAGAAATTGAAAAAAGTAAAGGTGATTCGAGATTACTTAAAAGCAGCTTCTAATAAAAGAAATCCTATTCAGATTTGAAAAGGAAGGAAATTAAGTATCAAGTTGGTGATAGAGTATTCTTGAAAGTATCACCATGGAGAAAGGTTTTTAGATTTGGCCAAAAAGGCAAATTGAGTCCGCACTTTATCAGACCATATGAGATCATCGAGAGGATAGGGCCGATAGCTTATAGATTGGCTTTGTCGTCTAAGTTATAAAAGATTCATGTTCATGTGTCTATGTTGTGACGCTACCGATCAAACCCTTCGCATGTGATCACACCGACAAAGGTTGAGATTTAACCCAACATGGCATATGGTGAAGAACCAGTCAGGATCATAGCACGAGAAGTTAAATAGTTGAGAAATAAGAGTATAGCTCTCGTGAAAGTGTTGTGGCAAAGTCATGGGGTAGAAGAGGTTATATGGGAACCCGAGGAAGCCAGTACCCTTAACTTTTTGTCGGTAAGACTTTTGGGATGAAAATCCCTAAGGGGGAGGATTGTAACAGCCCGACTTAGGGCCTAGTCAGAATAGTGGTGCGAGAACATAAATTCGAAGGAGAAATGTAACACCCCAAACCCGGTCAATACGCCACGACCGAATCTGGTATGCCACAGAGAAAAACTTTTTCGAAAATCCCTTTAAGCCGATTAAAATTTTTGATAAAAGATATTGTTTTGTTTTTAAAACGATTGTGGAGAAAACATTAAATAGTGTTGTTTGAAAATATATTAAATCAGGTTGTTACAGATTCAAGTGTACCCGATGGCACAATAAAACATTTTATGTATTAATTTTTATAAAACATGTGTAACCATTTTTTTCAAGTCATTAAGTTGTTAAACAATTTATCCAAAACAGATAAAATAACCAAAATATAATTTTAGGAGGCCTTATTACAACTTAAATAAATGTAAAACCACATTTAAATAAATTAAAGTTCTCAAACCAAAGTTCACGTAGAACCCAAATTTATTGCATGGCTTCCTCGAGTTCATCCGGCTCCATTTTCGCGATCTCACAAATCACCTGAAAATATAAGGGAGAAGGTGAGTCACTAAGACTCAGTGCATATTCCCTCTCCCGGGTAAATAACACATTCTTACACAAATTATAACAAAGCAATATATATGTATAATGCACCCAACCTAGCCATCCATAACTCCTTTTCTACCCGTGTGGTACCAAACCACTTGGTGGTGCTAAACCACCGGTGTCCAAAGACACAATTGTGTTGCCAAAACACGGTGACCGAGGTCACAAATCAAGTGATGGGCCCAACCCATCGTGTGATACCAAATCACCGCGGCGATCCCATATCTCAAAGTGGGGCCAACCCACTGTAGAGTTAATCCACGAGGACGAGTCGCCATGAGGTGCCAAACCTCCGGTGTCCGAAGACACGAATGTGATACCAAACCTTTGGTGGTGCCAAACCACCGGTGGTGCTAAACCACCGTGACCAAGTCACGAATCATCAAGTTGTGGGGCCAACCCACGTGTGAAACCAAATCACCGGCGGCGATCCCATATCTCAAAAGTGGGGCCAACCCATGGTGGTATTAACCACGTGGACGAGTCGCTATGAGGTGCCAAACCTCCGTGTCCAAGACACGAATGTGATACCAAATCACCGGTGACCAAGTCACGATATCAATCTTCCCTCCTCTCATCATACCCGTGCAATATGACATAATAATTCGTGTATGCGTTATGTCATGTATGCTAGACATATATCAAATATAAGTATAACATGAATTACCATCATAATCGATAGACATAAAACAACATAATCATGCTAATCAACCTCTAAGGGTATAACCGTAATTTTACATACCAAGGGTATTTTCAGTAAATTATCCACCAAGGGTATTTTCAGTAATTTACCCACCAAGGGTATTTTCGTAATTTACCCATCAAGGGTATTTTGTAATTTACCAACCAAGGGCATTTTTGTAATTTACCTACCTAGGGTATTTTTGTAATTTACCCACCAAGGGTATTTTCGTAATTTACCCACCAAGGGTATTTTCGTAATTTACCCATCAAGGGTATTTTCGTAACTTACCCACCAAGTGTATTTTCATAATCTACCTACCAAGGGTATTTTTGTAATTTACCCACCAAGGGTATTTTCGTAATTTACCCACCAAGGGTATTTTCGTAATCTACCCACCAAGGGTATTTTCGTAATTTACCCACTAAGGGTATTTTCGTAATTTACCCACCAAGGGTATTTTCGTAATTTTGTACCTGGAATGGCCTTTCTAAAGGTGCAGTGTCGCCTTGAGCGACTCAACTACCATTTTCGGTCTTTACCGGACTATTGGGCCTAAAACCCGATTTTGGCCCATTCGGGCCCACACGTTCGTGTGGCCCACCTAACACAAATCTATCCACGTATATAAGTTCCACCTAGTCTAGTTCACTATATACTATATCATCATACAATTTATTCCAATTGGGCCTACGAGCCCATTGGGCCCACTTCGGCCCATCGCATTTCAAGCAAATTTCAACCCACAAGAATACTCATCGATGGCCTCAACTATCGCATTGAAGCCCCACACGCGCTTTCGACGCTCGTGTAACTACTATTGCCGTGGACCAAGCACTTCGGCATTTGCCGCTCTACAACTAGAGTAGAGAGAGTTACACACCGATAGGACTCAGTGCTAAACCGCACTGCGACCCACTCCGTGCCCAACGCCCACCAAGGTATGTTAACCCTTCTCTGGCATGCTCTTTATATAGCTAGCTCTTCACCTTCATTCCTTGTATCTTTCCGATGTGGGATCCTTTCGTCGAGAGAGTTTAAATTCAACTGAAACTCTTATCGTCCACTCATAAAATAAATACTCCTCGCTTCTCATGAGATTGAACCTGTGCTCCCTTATAACATAATCCACGCCGCTAGCCACTTTACCAACTAGCTCCTTGTGCCTCAAACCATGCGCAATTAAATATAACCCTATGGCCAAGGTCTAAATTCACTTAATAAAAATAATCAAAAAGGAATGCAAACGCTACAACTAGAACCTTGGACCTCCTTCCTTCCTTGTGGCGTCACTTTGCCACTACACCACACACACCAATTGTGTCATTTTCCTCCACACTTTATTCTTAAGGCCTACCCGCCAACCTCCAGGGGTTTTTTTTTCACCTAAAACCAAAATTTCCCCAAAGCTAATATTTGATCCCGGGACTTCATAGAAGCCCCCTAACCTTCCAAAATCACTTATCTAAAAGGTCCAACTTGCACTTAAGCCGATCTCCTATTCTCCAAAAATTTTAAACGCTACTACGCCTAAGGCCTATTGGGCTCAATCCTACTAGGCCTAATTTCAGGATGTTACAAATCTACCCTCCTTAAAGAAATTTCGTCCTCGAAATTTCCAACTAACTAACAAATACATGTCCTAACCTACCACACTACACTCACGTCACAAGACTCGATCTAATAACACTAATAAACCAAATCTAAAACTTCTTTCTCATAACTAGATAACTAAACACAAAAGTAAATTGATATTTATACATACAATTTCTATATCCAAACCAGCACACACAAAATAAATACCAAAAATACAGTCATAACATTGTCTTAACAAACATAAAATAAAGGAACTTACAGTTTGGATGCGGAGACTCAAGGTGCCATACTTCCAAACAACATGTATTTTCAAACAAACTTTTTGAACCCCATAACCCACAGTAGAAGTTTTTGAAACCTAGGCTCGATACCAATTTGTAACACCCCAAACCGGTCAATACGCCACTAATCGAATCGGTATGCCACAGAGAAAAACTTTTGAAAATCCCTTTAAGCCGATTAAAATTTTTGATAAAAGATATTGTTTTGTTTTTAAAACGGTTGTGGAGAAAACATTAAATAGTGTTGTTTGAAAATATATTAAATCAGGTTGTTACAGATTCAAGTGTACCCGATGGCACAATAAAACATTTTACGTATTAATTTTTATAAAACATGTGTAACCATTTTTTTCAAGTCATTAAGTTGTTAAACAATTTATCCAAAACAGATAAAATAACCAAAATATAATTTTAGGAGGCCTTATTACAACTTAAATAAATGTAAAACCACATTTAAATAAATTAAAGTTCTCAAACCAAAGTTCACGTAGAACCCAAATTTATTGCATGGCTTCCTCGAGTTCATCCGGCTCCATTTCCGCGATCTCACAAATCACCTGAAAATATAAGGGAGAAGGTGAGTCACTAAGACTCAGTGCATATTCCCTCTCCCGGGTAAATAACACATTCTTACACAAATTATAACAAAGCAATATATATGTATAATGCACCCAACCTAGCCATCCATAACTCCTTTTCTACCCCGTGTGGTACCAAACCACTGGTGGTGCCAAACCACTGGTGTCCAAAGACACAATTGTGTTACCAAAACACTGGTGACCGAGGTCACAAATCAAGTGATGGGGCCAACCCATCGTGTGATACCAAATCAACGCGGGACGATCCCATATCTCAAAGTGGGGCCAACCCACGGTAGAGTTAATCCACAGGGACGAGTCGCTATGAGGTGCCAAACCTCTGGTGTCGAAGACACGGATGTGATACCAAATCACCTTGGTGGTGCCAAACCACGGTGGTGGTGACCTAAGTCACGAATCATCAAGTTGTGGGGCCAACCCACGTGTGATACCAAATCATGGCGGCGATCCCATATCTCAAAAGTGGGGCCAACCCACGGTGGTATTAACCACGAGGACGAGTCGCTATGAGGTGCCAAACCTCGGTGTCCGAAGACACGAATGTGATACCAAATCACCGGTGATCAAGTCACGATATCAATCTTCCCCTCCTCTCATCATACCCGTGCAATATGACATAATAATTACGTGTATGCGTTATGTCATGTATGCTAGACATATATCAAATATAAGTATAACATGAATTACCATCATAATCGATAGACATAAAACAACATAATCATGCTAATCAACCTCTAAGGGTATTTTAGTAATTTATCCACCAAGGGTATTTTCGTAATTTACCCACCAAGGGTATTTTCGTAATTTACCCACCAAGGGTATTTTGTAATTTACCAACCAAGGGCATTTTGTAATTTACCTACCTAGGGTATTTTTGTAATTTACCCACCAAGGGTATTTTGTAATTTACCCACCAAGGGTATTTTCGTAATTTACCCATCAAGGGTATTTTAAGTAACTTACCCACCAAGTGTATTTTCATAATCTACCTACCAAGGGTATTTTGTAATTTACCCACCAAGGGTATTTTCAGTAATTTACCCACCAAGGGTATTTTGTAATCTACCCACCAAGGGTATTTTCGTAATTTACCCACTAAGGGTATTTTCGTAATTTACCCACCAAGGGTATTTTCGTAATTTTGTACCGGAATGGCCTTTCTAAAGGTGCGGATGTTGCCTTGAGCGACTCAACTACCATTTTTGGTCTTTAACGAATTTGTTGGGCCTAAAACCGATTTCGACCCATTCGCCCACACGTTCGTGTGGCCCACCTAACACAAATCTATCCACGTATATAAGTTCCACCTAGTCTAGTTCACTATATACTATATCATCATACAATTTATTCCAATTGGGCCTACGGGCCCATTGGGCCCACTTGACCCATCGCATTCAAGCATTTCAACACACAAGAATACTACCGATGGCCTCAACTATCGCATTAAAGCCCCACACGCAGGCCGACGCTCGTGTAACTACTATTGCCGTGGATGACAAGCACTTCGCATTTGCCGCTTCTACAACTAGAGTAGAGAGTTACACACCGATAGGACTCTGGTGCTAAGCAGCCTGCGACCACTCCTCGTGCCCAACGCCCACCAAGGTATGTTAACCCTTCTCCGGCATGCTCTTTATATAGCTAGCTCTTCACCTTCATTCCTTGTATCTTTCCGATGTGGGATCCCTTCGTCAGTAGAGTTTAAATTCAACTGAAACTCTTATCGTCCACTCATAAAATAAATACTCCTTGCTTCTCATGAGATTGAACCTGTGCTCCCTTATAACATAATCCACGCTGCTAGCCACTTTACCAACTAGCTCCTTGTGCCTCAAACCATGCGCAATTAAATATAACCCTATGGCCAAGGTCTAAATTCACTTAATAAAATAATCAAAAGGAATGCAAACGCTACAACTAGAACCTTGGACCTCCTTCCTTCCTTGTGGCGTCACTTTGCCACTACACCACACACACCACTTGTGTCATTTTCCTCCACATTTTATTCTTAAGGCCTACCCGCCAACCTCGGGTTTTTTTTTTCACCTAAAACCAAAATTTCCCCAAAGCTAATATTTGATCCGGGACTTCATAGAAGCCCCTAACCTTCAAAATCACTTATCTAAAAGTTCCAACTTGCACTTAAGCCGATCTCCTATTCTCCAAAAATTTTAAACGCTACTACGCCTAAGGCCTATTGGGCTCAATCCTACTAGGCCTAATTTCAGGATGTTACAAAAATATGAGTTTAAATGATTTTATGAGGTTTATGAGGAATTTGTATGATTGTGTGAAAATTTCATAATGGAATTTTATTAATTAGTGAATAAATTGTCCATTAGGACTAAATTCCAAGGATTAGAAAATATGAGATTCTAGAAGGTTTAAGTATAAAATAGAATAATAAAAATTATTAGAGGTCCTTATTTAGAAATTACACCATTATATGTTAAGATGGACAAAAATGGACATAGGAAGGAAAAATCTTAAGAAAGGATCATTAAGGGCATTTTTGTCATTTGGTAAATAAAAGATTAAAAAGGGAAAAAGAAGTCAAAAATGGTGTCCATCTTCTTTGTAACAGTCTGATTTTGACCCTAATCGGAAAAGTGGTTTCGGGACCACAAATCCGAGTCTAAAAAATATTTTAAAATTATTTTTTGTATTTATTATGTGTGAATTTATTTGTGTTAAATTTTCGTGACTTAATTTTGTCATTTAGGTGTCCGATTAAATAAAAGGACTTAATCGCGTAAAATAAAAATTTGATGGTTAGTCGTGAGAGTGCCTAATTGTTGTTGTCTTTTTAATATGGGGGATTTATGTTGCAATTTTGCCATTAATAAAGATAGTGGATGGCATTTGCATTATGTTTATATTATATAGTTTTTTTTATTATTTATGAAGGTTAAAATAATATATATTATAATATAAGGTTAATATAATAAAACAAAAACATTAAAGGAAGCCATACTCATCTTTTAGTGCAGAAACTAAGGAAAAGAAAAAGAAATAAGAGAGCTAGGGTATTCGGCCATTGTTGTGCTAAATTAAGGTATGTATTTTACTCGGTTATTGATAATTTTTACGTTTTTGAGATCGTTGCTAAGTTATCTTCAAAGCCCATGTCTTAATTTTTGAATTTGATGATGATTTTGTGTTTTGCCATTGATGGTACCTTGTGATTTTTGATGTTTGATGATGAAATATGAATTATATGTGTTAAATTAACAAGTTTTATCATTGAAATTTTGATGAAATTGAGTAATTAGGACTAAATTACAAAAATAAATTTTTTAGGGACTAAAATGAAAAATTAATGAATTATATGGGCTTGTATAGTCATGGGTAAAATTTAGCATAGCTTGGGTATGAAGAAATTTGATGTATTTTGTGTTTTGTGCAATAGGGACTAATTTGTAAAAGTGTGAAATATTAGGGGAAAAATGGTAATTTGCCCATTTATATGTTTTGGGATTAAATCGAATAGAAATGTGTTTGAATGAGCTTAATTTGAACATGTTTAGATCAAGAACAAAGAAAAATGGACTTGGATCGAGGAAAAACAAAAATTATCGAATAGTCGATTTTTGCTGTCCGTTGATATTTGAGGTAAGTCTCTAAGCAAATAATCATCGTAAATTATTTACGTAATTTAGTATATGCTGAAAATTTGAAATTATCATAATTATATATGAAGTAGCCAAATTTGGCTAAGTGTAATATTCGATTCGGATAGGTTATTGAATAATATGTGTTATTTGAATGTTCGTACTATAAGTTCGAAATGAGTAAAAGGTTCTATATATGAAATGATTCGTGTGAGAAATCTTAAAGTATAAATATACATGTTGGCCGAATGTGGAGTATGAGTTTGTAGTGAATTTAATTTGGTTAATGTAATGTGAATATGTATGTTGGATTAATAGGTGAAAGGAAAATGAAGAATATGAGATGGTTGATATTTTAATACTAAGTAATGTGTATCAAAGGTTGAATGTGTTCATATTCGGGCTTCGTGCCTATGAGCTTAGTCTTAGGTGACATATTCGGCTTCGTTCCTAGCGTGCTTAGTCTTGGGTGACATATTCGGGCTTCGAGCCCAGGTGCCTTGTGCGATGATCTATATCGGGCTTAATGCTAGCGTGCCTTGTGCTTGGTGATTAAATATCGACCTCTAGTCTAGTGAATGGCTTAGTGCTTAGTGTGTGTAATTCGAGCTTATGCCTAGCAGGTTTTATATAGATGATCTATAATACGAGTTTATGTTTATGAAATGATTGAGTTATGGTGGCCATTGAACAAGCTAAAGCTTATTTAAATGAATTAGATTAATTCTGGCCATAAGGTATGTATTTACATAAGTACATGTTATATGTGATCTGTATTGAATAAGTAAGTGATAGGTAATGGGTTTGTATATTCGGCATCTTCGATTATGTGGAAAATTTTTGTTTATATATTCGGTTACGTGGAATTTTGTGTATATTCATTTGGTCATGTGAAATATATACATATATATTTTCGGATATGTGAGATTACAATTAATGCATACATTCGATTATGTGGACTTACTATGCATATTTATATGGAAATTGTTATTTGGTTGTATATGGAGGTATACATATGTATAATTATTAATCAATGTGCGTTTGATAAGTTCTACTTTTAAAGTAGATAATGATAAATGTTTTGACTATGAAAGGATATAAGCATTTGGCTATAATAATTCATATGTGTTATGTAAATAAATTAATGTTACAAATTGTCGGTTTAATGTGATTGATTATTCAATTGATTTGTTAAGTTTTCTTAAGACTTACTAAGCTTTAATAGCTTACTCGTGTGTATTCTTGTTCATTCATTTATAGATTTGGATATACATTACGAGCTCGGGGATCGTCAAGAAGACTACTCACACTATCGACGATTTCCTTTGGTATTTTACTAAGTTGAAAATTTTAATATATGGCATGTATATCAAAGTAAAAGGTGGAATAGTGGCCATACGAAAATGGCTTATCTTCTTTTGATTGATTTGGGTTCCGTGTTTTTGGTTGTGATGGTCATTGGAAATGAGTTTATACTTATGCATATTGTTTGTGGTATAAGTTCATGATAGGTAAGTAAGCATGATGTTATAATTTGGACATGTTGAACTCGGTTTAGTGATATGTAAATGTTTATGTGTTGAGCATTTTGTGATGGGTTGATCTGTTTATTAAATGGACTAAAGTCGAATATATATATATATATATATATATATATATGTTCAAGTAAATAAATAGGTATAAAGTCTTTGTTTACTCATTAAGTCCTTAATAAGTTGGTTTGAATTGAGGATGTTAAGTATGAGTGTTTAGTTATATACTTGTGATAAATAGTTGAATATGTGGTAAATGGATTTGGTATTGAGTTTAGATATGAAATTTGGTTGCATGATGTGATAATAATTTGAATGGACAATTTTGAATATATATTTATAAGTTATATTATGTTAAGTAATGGACATGTGGTTAATACATTATATATAAATATATATATATGTGTATTTATTGGTTTTGAAAGGAAGCATGATTAGAAGCACCATTTACCTATCTAAATGATGGATATGCTATATAAGTTATCAAAGATAAATATTATGATATTCAAATGGCATACAAAATGAATGATTAGATATGTGGTTTATTTGATTAATGATATTCTAAAATGACTAAGTATATGGTAAGTTTGATAATGGTTAATTAACAATATTCAATTAATGGATGTCTTAATGCATACTAGGGATAAGATGATTATATGTTCGAATATACATAGGTTAATATGATTTGGTTGTAATGGCTAAGTATAAAATTTTATTTTATTTGAATGATTCAAGATATGTACTTTGGTTTTATTATAAAACATGCAAATTTGTTATATTATGAATTGAACTTTTCGTACATAAATATTAAATGTGATTACAAATGACATGCGTATGTTATAATGGTATTAAGGCTATGTATAGCATTGTTGTAATGTGATATGATTTATTATTAAATATATATATATATATAAATGCCTGTTCTGAGTTGTGTTTCGTTTGGTAATACCTCATAACTCTAATTTGGTGACGGATACGGGTTAGGGGTATTACATTTGATTGGTATCAGAGCTATGGTTTAGTCGGTTCTAGGACTACCATAGCGTATTTGAGTCTAGCTATACATGCCATATTAAATCTGCGATAGTGTGATATCTCCCGACTCTAACGAAGATTGTTTTGATGAAATAGATAAGTTTTTTCAATCGAGCTAATTACGACAATTACAAAAGCAATTATTCAAATAATTGAGTGGAGATGTTTTGATAATAAGTTGAGACTCATAAAGGTAAGAATCAAATTTTATGATATGCTGTTATTGATAAATGTGGTAATTATATGAGCATATGAGATATGATATTTGAGTAATGATTGCTATCTCGAAATGCTCGGTTGTGAAATGGAGGTTTGAGTTGTTATATGAACAATGTGTTAATAATAAAAGTGATTAAAAGAAAATAATATTAAGTAATTTGAGAATGTGAAATTAGAAATGAACTGACTATTTGTGATAGTATGTATTATGTGCAATTATGTGAGAGTTAAATTTGAGACTTTATTACCCTCACCCCCTTGTCAGAAAAATGTTGCAATTTTATTATATGAGTTGGAATGAAAAAAAAAGAGCTTATTAATGTGAAGTTTTAGAAACTCGTGTTTGAAAGATTAGTAATGTGGTCGGAAAAGAGAATGAATTAGCAAATGAAGACAAGATTAAAAGAGATATTAGGCGCTCAAGATTATTGATTTTGCAAAGTTCTTTGTTAAAGAAGAAGTTAACTCGATTAAATGACTTATTCAGATATGTTATCTAGTTAGAGTATTAATGAAAGCTTTCTGAATTTATTTACATTAGTGATGGGGTAATATGGAAATTTCGATAACATAATTAGGCGTGGATTGATGTTTGAATTGTATTAGTGATTAAATGCAATGGTTATAGTCAGGCGATTATTATGATTCCATGGTGTGGATATGAAAGTCAACGGTAAAATCAGTATGAGACTAATATTCATTCCTATTGGTTATTTCTCTGTTGAGAATATGTGAAGATTATATTACTTCTGTTACTGTGGATTTTAGTATTTATGAACAACATTGATCTTTCTGGATATTCCTGGGATATCATCGGAACTAATATCATTCTATATGATTTGTAAATTTTCAGATATCCTGTATAACTCTAAATTATGAAATTTTGCTATTCAAGTATTTTTATGACTCCATGTGATTATTTGCAAGAGATACCTATTTGACAGAGATGACTATGTGTATTACGATTATAATTTCTGACTTAAAAAGTAAGAGTATAGTGGTACCGTCCTTAGAGTTATAGAAGATGTGTTTCTTCAATGGTTGCTATTTAAATCATATTTGATTCCTTTCTGTGTTAAAATGCTTCATTAACGGTGAGATAATATTCATTATAGGATTGAGACATTGTTCCTAGTAAGGCTCAATGATTTTATTTGGATAAAGTGATTTTAGTAGAATTGAGTCTCAATGATTAATATATGAGATGATTTACTATAAATGCTTTTCTAGTTCTAGTGAAAGTTCGACGTTGATAAAAGTGAAAATGATAGAAGATCAAGACTAAATTGTACAAAGATATTTCTAGGTCATCCTTCTAATGAGAAGGAAGATTTCTTTGAAAAGACTGATTGAAGAGTTAATATAATTAGAATTATTTGATTGAAAAGTTAATTGGTAAATATGTGTTTGAATCTACCTATGAATTGGAAACAAACTTTGAATGTACTTGTATAAATTGAAGGATGGTTTGAAATAAGAATTTGTATTCTTAAAGACTCTAATGTATGTTTTCTGAACGAGGTACATACATTATAAGTTTTTGGTTATGTCTTTCAGACTTACTAATGCACCTACTATTTTATGGATTTGATGAATTGAATCTTCAGATAGTATCTTGATCAGTTTGTGGAATTATTCATAGATGACATTTTGATTTATTCCGTGATGAAGCGAACATCCGAGATTTGTGTTATAGACTTTATGAGATAAATAGTGATATGTGAAATTCAAGTAAATGTGAATTCTAGTTACTGAAGTTAGTTTTCTAGGTTATGTTGTATTAGATCGGGTATTCGGTTGACCCAAGTAAAATTTCAGCTATACTTAATTGGAAACCTCCAAAAATGTCTTTGAAGTTCAAAGTTTTTTAATGGGACTTCTTTGGTTATTACAGATGGTTTGTGAAAGGTTTCTCTATGATCGCAACACTTATGACGATGTTGTTACGAAAGAAGTTCGATTCGAGTGGTTAGAAAAGTATCGAAAAGTTTTGATCGGTTGAAAAATCTATTGAAAGAAGTTCCGGTGTTAATTCACTAGAATCGGGTAAAGAATTTGCTATTTACGTTGATGTATCTTTGATGGTGCAGGTTATGTTTTGATGCGAAAGCGAGTTATAGCTTATATCTCGAGATAGTCAAAGTCACACTAAAAGAACCGCGGCACATGATTTGGAGTTAGCAACTATTGTGTTCGCATTAAAAATTTGGCGTCACTATCATTCAAATGAGAAATGTCATGTTTGTGTGCAATGAATGCGTATATGGTGATATATGATGATGGCTCGATAATAGTGAATTAAAAGCAAGACATTATTTGTTCAACAAATTTGTGATACTCGAAAGTTGACAATGAATTATTAGCAAAGCGAGCTTAGTGTGAAATAAATGTTGAATCGAATTCAATTGATAGAAATAAGCGTTTGAGGTTGGAGACCGAATATGTGTTTAGAGTAAATTCAGAGTTAATTTAGACGATTTTGAACGAAGCTTACAATAGTCGATTATCTGTTCATCCGAGTATTATGAATATGTATGATGATTTAAAACAGTTCTATTTATGGTGCAGTACAAGACATATCGACTTTGTTTGAAATGTTTAGTCCATCGATAAGTAAAAGCCAAGTATCGGTACCTTTTGAGTTATTGCAATCGGCTATGATTCGAAAATGTGTTCAAATTTAGAAATGTGTAGAGATATTTTGTAATTCTATACAGTTAAAGCTGCATAAAAGAGTTATGTGATATATTTGATGACTATAAGAGTTTAAAGCGTTAATGTCAGAGAAAGATTCAAATTTGGGGAATAACAAGATGCACAACAATCCGAGATATGATATCGATGATGAGTGTAAAATGTGATATTTCTGATTTTGTTGATTATAGAATGGACGGTTGTTGTTATAAGTAGTTATTGAACTCTGCTATTTTAAGATCTAGCTCTGTGAAAATATGATCCACGGGATTAATATTGTTAGAGAAATTGAATAGAGAATAAAAACAAACTAATACAGTTATAAACAGTCTCAGCTAGAGATGATGTACATCGAAAGTCGATCGAATTTCGGTTGTGAGATTTGAGAGATTTGAAACCGAAGTTATATGAAGATTTAAAATGTATACTGTGAAAACAAATCCTTACTCTATTTTCTGGTTATATTTTCGAGGATGAAAATCCCTAAGGGGGGAGAGTTGTAACAGTCTGATTTTGACCCTAATCGAAAAAGTGATTTCGGGACCACAAATCCGAGTTCGAAAAATATTTTAAAATTATTTTTCGTATTTATTATGTGTGAATTTGTTTGTGTTAAATTTTCGTGACTTAATTTTGTCATTTAGGTGTCCGATTAAATAAAAGGACTTAATCGCGTAAAATAAAAATTTGATGGTTAGTTGTGAGAGTGCCTAATTGTTGTTGTCTTTTTAATATAGGGATTTATGTTGTAATTTTGCCATTAATAAAGATAGTGGACGGCATTTGCATTATGTTTATATTATATAGTTTTTTATTATTTATAAAGGTTAAAATAATATATATTATAATATAAGGTTAATATAATAAAACAAAAACATTAAAGGAAGCCATACTCATCTTTTAGTGCCGAAACTAAGGAAAGAAAAAGAAATAAGAGAGCTAGGGTATTTGGCCATTGTTGTGCTAAATTAAGGTATGTATTTTACTCGGTTTTGATAATTTTTACGTTTTTGAGATCGTTGCTAAGTTATCTTCAAAGCCCATGTCTTAATTTTTGAATTTGATGATGATTTTGTGTTTTGCCATTGATGGTACCTTGTGGTTTTTGATGTTTGATGATGAAATATGAATTATATGTGTTAAATTAACAAGTTTTATCTTTGAAATTTTGATGAAATTGAGTAATTAGGACTAAATTACGAAAATAAATTTTTTAGGGACTAAAATGAAAAATTAATGAATTATATGGGCTTGTATAGTCATGGGTAAAATTTAGCATAGCTTGGGTATGAAAAAATTTGATGTATTTTGTGTTTTGTGCAATAGGGACTAATTTGTAAAAGTGTGAAATATTAGGGGCAAAATGGTAATTTGCCCATTTATATGTTTTGGGATTAAATCGAATAGAAATGTGTTTGAATGAGCTTAATTTGAACATGTTTAGATCAAGAACAAAGAAAAATGGACTTAGATCGAGGAAAAATAAAAATTATCGAATAGTCGATTTTTGCTGTCCGTTGATATTTGAGGTAAGTCTCTAAGCAAATAATCATCGTAAATTATTTACGTAATTTAGTATATGCTGAAAATTTGAAATTATCATAATTATATATGAATTAGCCGAATTTGGCTAAGTGTAATATTCGATTCGGATAGGTTATTGAATGATATGTGTTATTTGAATGTTCGTACTATAAGTTCGAAATGAGTAAAATGTTCTATATATGAAATGATTCGTGTGAGAAATCTTAAAGTATAAATATACATGTTGGCCGAATGTGGAGTATGAGTTTGTAGTGAATTTAATTTGGTTAATGTAATGTGAATATGTATGTTGGATTAATAGGTGAAAGGAAAATGAAGAATATGAGATGGTTGATATTTTAATACTAAGTAATGTGTATCAAAAGGTTGAATGTGTTCATATTAGGGCTTCGTGCCTCTTGAGCTTAGTCTTGGTGACATATTCGGGCTTCGTGCCTAGTAGGCTTAGTTAGGTGACATATTCGGGCTTCGTGTCGAAAGCGTGCTTAGTGTCGGTGATATATTCGAGCTTGAGCCTAGCGTGCCTTGTGCCGATGATCTATATCGGGCTTAATGCCTAGCGTGCCTTGTGCTTGGGTGATTAAATATCGACCTCTAGTCTAGCGGGCTTATAGCCGGTGAATGAATATCGACCTCCGGTCTAGCGTGCTTAGTGCTTGGTGTGTAATTGAGCTTATGCCTAGCGTGTTTTATATAGGTGATCTATAATACGAGTTTATGTTTATGAAATGATTGAGTTATGGTGGCCATTGAACAAGCTAAAGCTTATTTAAATGAATTAGATTAATTCGCCATAAGGTATGTATTTACATAAGTACATGTTATATGTGATCCGTATTGAATAAGTAAGTGATAGGTAATGGGTTTGTATATTGGCATCTTCGATTATGTGGAAAATTTTTGTTTATATATTAGATTACGTGGAATTTTGTGTATTTTTATTTGGTCATGTGAAATATATACATATATATTTTGGATATGTGAGATTACAATTAATGCATACATTCGTTATGTGGACTTACTATGCATATTTATATGGAAATTGTTATTTGGTTGTATATGGAGGTATACATATGTATAATTATTAATCAATGTGCGTTTGATAAGTTCTACTTTTAAAGTAGATAATGATAAATGTTTTGACTATGAAAGGATATAAGCATTTGGCTATAATAATTCATATGTGTTATGTAAATAAATTAATGTTACAAATTGTCGGTTTAATGTGATTGATTATTCAATTGATTTGTTAAGTTTTCTTAAGACTTACTAAGCTTTAATAGCTTACTCGTGTGTATTCTTGTTCATTCATTTATAGATTTGGATATACGTTACGAGCTTGGGGATCGTCCAAGAAGACTACTCACACTATCGACAGTTTCTTTGGTATTTTACTAAGTTGAAAATTTTAATATATGGCATGTATAGCAAAGTAAAAAGGTGGAATAGTGGCCATGCGAAAATGGCTTATCTTCTTTTGATTGATTTGGGTTCCATGTTTTTGGTTGTGATGGTCATTGGAAATGAGTTTGTACTTATGCATTGAAACACCCCACACCCGGCCCACGAGCCTGAACCGGATCTGGTATGTTCCTAAAGTAAACCGATTTCAAAATCACTTTCGATACTTAGAGAAAATTTGTAAATTTTTGGAAAAACTATTATTTTCAGTTGGGCTTAGATTGGAAACCCATTTATTTGATTTTGTAAGCCCATTTAATTAAATACAACTAATAAAGTTCTTAGCATGAAACTTAACAATAAGCAAACATAAAGTATAATCCACTGGGCCTTAAGGCCTTATTACATCAAGTAAAACCCAAAATAGGGTAAAAGCAACTAAAAATAAAATTTAAGTCTAAACTAAATGAAATTTTCCTCATGTAGCATGGCCTCCTCATGGTCCACCGGCCCGATCCGTCACTACTCATCTCCTGAAAAATAATTCCCACAATGGGGTGAGTCAACTGACTCAATGTGCACACAATACTATCATTCAATAAATCAGGCATTCATGTTCAAATCATTAAGTCCATACAATAATGAAATTATGATGCAACCCAAACCCAATCCTAATTAGCCATCCACTACACTCCCCCGTACCAACCTGCACACCGTGGGGACTACTAAGTCAACCCTCCATCCGCTACTCTCCACGTTGTGTCTTTAGACACTATAATCAAATTTAAACGTTGTGTCATTAGACCTTCGTTGTAACCGGTTACCAAAATTTCGCAATGTGACCGTAGTCAACATATTTCATTGGTGAGACCGAAGTCAACACCTTCGTTGGTGAGACCGAAGTCAACACCTGTTCTCCCCCTTTCACATAAAACCCGAATGCCCCAAAAACATATATATTGCATAACTTAATTTCATGTTCATATTCATATATTCGCATGTTATTAAAATAACATTTTCACAATCCTATCGAAGTAGAAGCGTGCACAGGTACTTTTGCCACATTTGTGGTACATAGCCACATTCACATTATTATTCATATCATATATTTAAAATATTTAGCCATACAATATCGAAGGGTAGTAAGGGTACACACCTTTTTCGCTTAATAGGTTCCTTAATATCTCGAGAATCCCGATCTAATTTTTAGATCTATTAATCCCTATATTCGGCCCACCAATTAAAACACATTAATAAACCCTTTTTAGACAAAACCAAATCCTAGTAGGATTTGTAAAAGAAACTCACCTTTGCCGATTTGGTGTTTACACAAATCCCGAAAAACTTCGTTTTTCCTTTACTTGTTATTCGGCCAACCTTGTAGTTCAATATGGTTAGTTTTTCGGCTTTTCAAAAAATTAAGGAATTGATTTAGATACTCTCACAACCCTTGGCCGAATATTTTAGAGACTTACCTTAGAGATTCCAAATCCGAAAATTCCTTTTTGTCTTGAATATCGTCGAAATCCTTAAAGATCATAGGTTAGATCGATCTAACTTTAAATAGTTGTAATTGGCCTTTGGTAGAATATGTCTTACCTTAATTCCTTGATTTTGAAATCCGAAACTCCCCTTTGTATTCGCCATGAGACATAGAAAAGGTTATTTCCTTGTTCTTGATTAAAAGATTTAGAAGAACAAAAATTAATTGTTCTTACCTTAGATCCTTGCTCTTTATAATTGATGATGGTAGAAACCTAAATGGTCATGGTGGATTCGACCATGAACAAGAATGGGATTAGTATCTTGATTTTGGTAAAAGAAAAGAATAGAAGTTGACTAATCACAGATCTTACCCTTTTTGATGTTGTGGATGATTTCTCCTTTACTTAGAATCGACAGGGATTCGGTTTTGATAGAAGAAACAGAGGAGAAGAGAAGAAAAGAAGATGGTATTTTGTTCAAGGAGAATTCGGCAAAAGGGAGGGAGAAGAAAGCTATGAAAATTTCGGCACACACTAGGAAAGATGAGAGAAGGGCCTTGATTTTCCTCTTTTAACTGAAATTGATATGCCAAGAGTCCTTGACTTGGCCACCACTCCCCCCACAAGTGATAATATTATCATTTAATTATCACTTTAATTAAATTAGGAGTACTTTATCCATCCTTTATCTCCTTATTTATTTTATTAAAAGAAATTCATTTACTTAACACTTAATTAAACGAGTTTTAATCGAAGTAAAATTCCTCTTATTCAACATGCTTGTGCCGTCCCACCTCCTAGCCTTGGAAGCAAAATAAGGCCTTCATTATTTGCTTCCTGGATGTCTCAAACTCAGGCCCAAAAGCCTCTTGTATTTGGGCTATTTCCTAAGGCCTTAGGTGGCATCTTCAGCCACATTTCCAAGTCCGTTATTGGGTCGATTTCATGTACTTATATTCTTAGGGTCCCTTGGCCCTAAGTTCCCTTTGGGCTCTTAAATTGGCATTAGGGTCAATTTTAAGTTTCCTAAAATTTTACATGGCTCAGAACTTGCCATTTTTCTTACATCCTCGGGTTTCCAAAATGTTCAAGTTTCCAAAATGTTCAAGTTTCCAAAATATTCAGGTTTCCAAAATGTTCAAGTTTCCAAAATGTTCAGGTTTCCCAAAATGTCCAAGTTTCCAAAAATGTTTAAGTTTCCAAAAAAATGTCCATTTCCATTTCCATTTTCATTTTCATTTCCATTTCCATGCATTTTTAGGTTTCCAAAAGTATCAAAATTTATTCATAGTACTTGTAACTTGTCATTTCATACAATTAAACTGGAAATGCATAGGCCCTATTCAGGATGTTACAGTTCTACCCCCTTAAACAAAATTTCATCCCCGAAATTTCCTAACTAAAATAGTTGAGGGTATTGCTGTCTCATCGCCTCTTCTGGCTCCCACGAAGCTTCTTCTGTTCCATGATTGCGCCATATCACTTTGACTAGAGGAACTGTCTTCTTTCGTAGTACTTTCACATCACGTTCCAAGATTCGAATCGGTTCTTCCTCGTATGATAAGTCTGGCCTTAGTTCTACCTCTTCAATCGGTACCACATGAGATGGATCCGATCGATAGCGACGTAGCATGGACACATGGAATACGTCGTGCATCTGCTTCAATTCTGGTGGCAACTCTAGTTGGTATGCCACCGCCCAACTCGCTTCAAGCTTGATAAGGCCCTATAAATCTTGGGCTTAGCTTCCCTTTTCGGCCAAACCTCATTACCTTCTTCCAAGGTGAGACTTTCAAGAACACTTGATCTCCCACTTCAAACTCTATTTCCTTTCGCTTAAGGTCTGCGTACGACTTTTGCCTATCAAAGGCTTCCTTCAACCGTGCCCGAATTAACTCAACCTTCTCTTCAGTTTCTGCCACCAACTCTGGACCCAAAACTCGGCGTTCTCCTAACTCGGTCCAACAAGTAGGTGTTCTACACTTCCTTCCATACAATGCTTCAGACGGTGCCATTCGAATCTTTGGCTTGATAGCTATTGTTGTAGGCGAATTCAGCTAAAGGCAAGTAATCTTCCCAACTTCCTCGAAAATCCATTACACGACCTCTCAACATATCTTCCAACACTTGTATAACTCGCTCGATCGCCCGTCGATTGTGGATGAAAAGCCGTAGTGAAGTCTAACTTAGTGCCTAAAGCTTGATGAAGTGCTTTCTAAAATCGAGATGTAAACCTTGGGTCTCTATCAGAGATGATCGACATTGGCACTCCATGTAATCTCACAATTTTCGCCACATACAATTTAGCTAACTTCTGAAGAGAATAATCCATTCTGACTGGGATAAAGTGTGCAGACTTGGTCAAACGGTCCACTATCACCCATACCGAGTCCTTCTTAGTAGGCGTAAGGGGAAGCCCACTAACGAAGTCCATGGTAATTCTTTCCCACTTCCATTGGGGAATCTCGATTGGTTGGAGCAATCCTGATGGGACTTGGTGTTCAGCCTTAACTTGCTGACATGTCAAACATTTCCCCACAAATTCAGTCACTTCTCACTTCAGGTCAGACCACCAAAATTGTTCCTTTAGATCTCTATACAGCTTGATGCCTCCGGGTGCATAGCACAAGGGCTACCATGCGCTTCAGAAGAATCCTTTGCCTCAACTCCTTATTCTTGACATCTGAGACTTTACCCTTGTAGCACAATACTCCTTCATTGTTGACATCATAATCCTCTAATCCCCTTGTTGTGCTTGCTTGGAACTTAATACTTAAGTCATCATCACCAACTGTCCCTCCTTCACTTCCTTTAGCCATGTGGGCTCGACTTGCAACTCGCTAACAGCTTCCATCATCATCTGAGACTTATATGAGCGAACAAAGCCCGTAGATCCGATACAACCTTCGACTTAGGGCATCGGCTACTACGTTCGCCTTGCCGGATGATACTCTATTGAGCAATCGAGTCCTTCAACAATTCCACCCACCTTCGTTGCCTCAAGTTCAACTCCTTTTGAGTTAATAAATACTTAAGGCTCTTGTGGTCGTGTAGATAATCGACCTTTCTCCGTAAAGGTAGTGCCTCCAAACCTTAAGGGCGAAAACCACCACTGCTAGTTCTAAGTCATGAGTTGGGTAGTTAAGCTCATGAGGCCTTAGCTGCCGAGACGCATAAGCAACCACTTTGCCATCTTGCATTAACACACAGCCTAACCCCGTATGCGAAGCATCACAGTACACCACAAATTCCTTTCCTGCCTCCGGCTGAATTAACACTGGAGCCTCTGTCAGCACCTTCTTAAGCTTTTCAAAGCTCTCTTGCTGCTTATTAGTCCATTCGAAGGGTACTTCCTTCCTTAGTAACTTGGTTAAAGGCGCGGCTATTGACGAGAATCCTTCCACGAACCTTCTGTAATAGCCTGCCAAGCCTAAGAAACTTCAAATTTCAGCCACGGACCTAGGTGGTTTCCAATCCAACACTGCTTCGATCTTCCTAGGGTCCACTCTTATTCCTTCTGCGGATACCACATGTCCTAGGAATGCCACCTCCTTAAGCCAAAATTCGCACTTGTTGAATTTGGCATAAAGCTTCTTTTCCCTTAACACTTCCAACACGACTCGGAGATGCTCATCATGCTCCTCCTCCGACTTCGAATATACCAAAATATCATCGATGAACACAACAACGAATCTATCCAAGTAGGGTTGGAAAATCCGATTCATCATATCCATGAACGCGGCTGGAGCGTTTGTCAACCCAAACGGCATCACCACAAACTCGAAGTGACCATATCTTGTCCTAAAAGCGGTCTTATGGATATCAGCCTCCTTCACCTTCAACTGATGGTATCCCGACCGTAAATCGATCTTCGAAAACATCTGCGGCTCCTTCAAATTGATCGAACAAGTCCTCGATCCTTGGCAAGGGATACTTGTTCTTAATGGTCAGCTTATTTAACTGACGGTAGTCTATGCACATACGCATAGTTCCGTCCTTCTTCTTCACAAATAAGACCGGTGCTCCCACGGAGACACACTGGTCGGATGAACCCACGGTCCAACAGCTTCTTGTATCGAGCCTTGAGCTCCACTAACTCCTTTGGTGCCATTCGGTATGGAGCGATTGACACAGGAGCTGTCCCCGGTAATAATTCAATCCCAAATTTGACCTCCCTGTCTGGGGGTATTCCCGGTAACTCTTCTGGAAACACATCTACGAAGTCCCTTACAGTCCTAACTCCATTAACACCTTCCTCCTTCCCACCTATCGCACTTACAAAAGCTAAGAACGCTTTGCAACCTTTCTTAACCATCTTCTCAGCCTTCAGTGCCGAAACTACATTAGATAAATAATTCCTCCTTTCTCCGATCATTATTACCACTTCATCCTCTGGGGTTCTTAGTTCCATACGTTTAGCCGCACAATCCAACACGGCTCGGTGTTCCACTAACCAATCCATTCCAAGTATAAGCTCAAACTCTCCGAAGGGTAACTCCATTAAGTCCGCTCGAAAGTTCACTCCACAATTTCTGGGGTACATTCCGAAAGATCTTGTCTACCACTATAGTTTGGCCTAATGGGCTTACTACACCATCATCGCCTATCGAGAGTTCGAGTCTAGGCCTAGTGTTTTACTACACTACTTGCAACATAGGAATGGGTCGAGCCCACATCAATCAAAGTAAAGTAGGGTTTGTCAAAATAAAGAACGTCTGATTATAACATCCGTGCGTCTCCATCTTCCGCCGATGAACCGCATAAACCAAACCCGGTTGTCTTGCATCAGCATTAGCATTAGTACCTCGACCCTGTGTGCCACGGCCTCTGCCTATACCACTACCACGGTTACTCGAACCACGACCCCGTTGAGGCTACTGTCCTCCTCTACCGGTCTGGCTAGCATTTTGAACTACCGGTCGGCTCTCGTCTGATTGTTTGGGGCAATCTTTAAACATATGGTCCTTGGACCCACACCTAAGACATGCTCTTAACTTTTTCCAACACTCCCCTAGATGCCTCTTTCCACAATATTCACAAGGACGAATCTGCCCGCTTGTACCAGCTTGTTGATTTCGTGGCCCGTCAACCCTAGGCCTCTTGTAACCCTTTCCTGATGACCCAAACCCCTTTTTGACCTTATTCTTATCTACGGTCTACTTAGTAGCATCCTTAATCCCCTCGGCCACCTTGGCCTTTTCTACCAAAAACAGAGAATTCCGCTCACGATGCGGTGCTATTATGATCTTAAATCATCTCGGCCCGATCCTCAAAGCGGACACTGGCGTTCATGTTCGGTTGCCACTACCCTCGAGCATAGCGGCTCAACCTCGAAATTCGCCTCATATTCCGTGCGGACTTACTCCCTTGTACTAACCCTAGAAAAGCCTTCCTCTGCTTCAAATCAGATACGGTTCCTACATACTTCTTCCGAAGGCCTCTTTAACAAATTCCCGTGTCGATTTTTAGCTACGGTACCATCACGAGCAATCAACCACCATTGATACGCTTCATCGCGTAACAATGCCACCATCCCTTTCACTTCTCCTCCGAGTCAAATCAAGCTCATCCATTATCGCTCCGTTGCTTCCAACCAAGATTTCAATTGATCTTGGGTGCCACATTGATACTCCTTGAAACATTTCGCTCCATTAGCTCGGAGCCGTTCAGTACCGACTTTCGATTTCCTCCATTTCCACCGTGACTGCCACCAATTCCAAAACTTGCGAGCGACTGCGACATGACCTCTTCCCGTCGAGCTCTTGCTCAACATTAATAGTTGGGGTGGTGGTGGCGGTGGCATCTCATTGTCGGACCCTTGACCGACCTAACGGGTTCAAACACGGTCATCCTTCCTCTTCCTCGTCCACGACGACCACGTCCTCTAGAGCTCATTTTCTAGCGTCGGGATCGATTAAGAAATTTTATGGATTAGTTATTTGTTCCACTTATTTATCGTGAAGGAGTTTTATGAGAAGGGATTTTAGAGTGGTTCTTTCGTATCATACAACACATGTCTTTTCCATTCTTCCATTCATTCATCAAACAAGTATGAACTTCCGTTCATTCAGAGAAACGTTGTAGTTTTTGTTGTTTGTTGTTATTTTCCACTACCCGGGGGTATTTTCATAATTTTGTCCTACAGGGTATTTTCGAAATTTTTCACAAATCAGGGTAAATTTAATAAATTTCGGGTATTTCAAAAGTTGTAACACTTTGAGGGTTCTTTTCAAAAAGTGTTCCTTCAAAAATGGGGATGTTGCAAAAATTTTGGAAATTAGGGTCATTTTGGTAATTTTGTAAGTTAGGGACAATTTTGTAGTTTTTCCAAAATCACGGTATTTTGGTATTTTACAAATTAGGGTTTTTGAATGTTTATGAGATGTTGAAATTTTGGTAAAGCTGTTGAGTAGTTGAACATTTTACAAACCAGAGGCGTTTTGGTAATTTTACTGCTAAGGGCATTTTTGTAATTTTCACAAATCAAGAGTTTTTCAGAGAATGTTGTAAAAGTAATTTTCTTAGATTTAAAAGAAAGTTTTGAAAGTTTAAAAAAAAACTAGGGTTTGTTGTTTTGTTCTCTCTTCTCTTTTTTTTTTTAAACATGGCTAGTTCCCTTTCGGGTTTTAGTCATTATGTTTAGCCTATGACCGAGTCCTCTTGGTCGTGGTGAACAAAGCTACGCGCCAGGCAGGATTCGTGTGGAGAAGAGGTGAGTCACGCGGACTACTTAAATACCAAGCTCCCACCGAAACCATTTCTAGACATGCGCACAGAGGTTGCCACACCACTGAGCCCTCTGAGTTAGGGTGAACCGAAGCTACGCACCAGGTAGGATTCCTGCGAAGAGGAGGTGAGTCACTAGGACTGCTTAAATACCAAGCTCTTCCGGATCCAATCCTAGACATGCGTACAAGGGTTACCACACCACTAGCTCAATGACTTAGCCATAGGTTGATTCAGTGTATTAAGTCTTATGTATCTGTGTTTGAGTAGACTAACCCTAGGGTTTAAGTTCCTATCATTCTATTCTACGTTCCATGCCTTTTCTACCCTTATATAAATCACAGAATCACACATATGGTTAGGGGTACTTACACGGTGGATCATGGTTGGAGACTTAGGGCCATGCCAAAACACGCTTGTTTTCAAAGAAAATCATTTGGCTCGCTTTGAAAATGTTTTGGGCCTTAGCCCACGTGCCGAGAGTTTAAAAGCTGGCTCGATACCAAATCGAACACCTTTTGCCCACGAGCCTGAAGCAGGATCTGGTATGTTCCTAAAGTAAACCAATTTCAAAATCACTTTCGATACTTAGAGAAAATTTGTAAATTTTTGGAAAAACTATTATTTTCAGTTGGGATTAGATTGGAAACCCATTTATTTGATTTTGTAAGCCCATTTAATTAAATACAACCAATAAAGTTCTTAGCATGAAACTTAACAATAAGCAAACATAAAGTATAATCCACTGGGCCTTAAGGCCTTATTACATCAAGTAAAACCCAAAATAGGGTAAAAGCAACTAAAAATAAAATTTAAGTCTAAACTAAATGAAATTTTCCTCATGTAGCATGGCCTCCTCATGGTCCACAAAACCGGTCACATCCGCTCATCTCTGAAAAATAATTCCCACAATGGGGTGAGTCAACAGACTCAATGTGCACACAATACTATCATTCAATAAATCAGGCATTCATGTTCAAATCATTAAGTCCATACAATAATGAAATTATGATGCAACCCAAACCCAATCCTAATTAGCCATCCACTACACTCCCCCGTACCAACCTGCACACCGTGGGGACTACTAAGTCAACCCTCCATCCGCTACTCTCCACGTTGTGTCTTTAGACACTATAATCAAATTTAAACGTTGTGTCATTAGACACTGTTGTAACCGAAGTTACCAAAATTTTGCAATGTGACCGTAGTCAACATATTTCGTTGGTGAGACCGAAGTCAACACCTTCGTTGGTGAGACCGAAGTCAACACCTATTCTCCCCCTTTCACATAAAACCCGAATGCCCCAAAAACATATATATTGCATAACTTAATTTCATGTTCATATTCATATATTCGCATGTTATTAAAATAAAATTTTTCACAATCCTATCAGAAGTAGGAAGCGTGCACTGGTACTTTTGCCACATTTGTGGTACATAGCCACATTCACATTATTATTCATATCATATATTTAAAATATTTAGCCATACAATATCGAAGGGTAGTAAGGGTACACACCTTTTTCGCTTAATAGGTTCCTTGATATCTTGAGAATCTCGATCTAATTTTTAGATCTATTAATCCCTATATTCGGCCCACCAATTAAAACACATTAATAAACCCTTTTTAGACAAAACCAAATCCTAGTAGGATTTGTAAAAGAAACTCACCTTTGCCGATTTGGTGTTTACACAAATCCCGAAAAACTTCGTTTTTCCTTTACTTGTTATTCGTCCAACCTTGTAGTTCAATATGGTTAGTTTTTCGGCTTTTCAAAAAATTAAGGAATTGATTTAGATACTCTCACAACCCTTGGCGAATATTTTAGAGACTTACCTTAGAGATTCCAAATCCGAAAGTTCCTTTTTGTCTTGAATATCTGTCGAAATCCCTAAAGATCATAGGTTAGATCGATCTAACTTTAAATAGTTGTAATTGGCCTTTGGCGAATATGTCTTACCTTAATTCCTTGATTTTGAAATCCAAACTCCCCTTTTGTATTCGCCATGAGACATAGAAAAGGTTATTTCCTTGTTCTTGATTAAAGATTTAGAAGAACAAAATTAATTGTTCTTACCTTAGATCCTTGCTCTTTATAATTGATGATGGTAGAAACCTAAATGGTCATGGTGGATTCGACCATGAACAAGAATGGGGATTAGTATCTTGATTTTGGTAAAAGAAAAGAATAGAAGTTGACTAATCACGGATCTTACCCTTTTGATGTTGTGGATGATTTCTCCTTTACTTAGAATCGTGAGGATTCGGTTTTGATAGAAGAAACAGAGGAGAAGAGAAGAAAAGAAGATGGTATTTTGTTCAAGGAGAATTCGGCAAAAAGGGAGGGAGAAGAAAGCTATGAAAATTTCGACACACACTAGGAAAGATGAGAGAAGGGCCTTGATTTTCCTCTTTAATCGAAATTGATATGCCAAGAGTCCTTGACTTGGCCACCACTCCCCACAAGTGATAATATTATCATTTAATTATCACTTTAATTAAATTAGAGTACTTTATCCATCCTTTATCTCCTTATTTATTTTATTAAAAGAAATTCATTTACTTAACACTTAATTAAATGAGTTTTAATCGAAGTAAAATTCCTCTTATTCAACATGCTTGTGCCGTCCCACCTCCTAGCCTTGGAAGCAAAATAAGGCCTTCATTATTTGCTTCATGGATGTCTCAAACTCAGGCCCAAAAGCCTCTTGTATTTGGGCCATTTCCTAAGGCCTTAGGTGGCATCTTGAGCCACATTTCCAAGTCCGTTATTGGGTCGATTTCATGTACTTATATTCTTAGGGTCCTTGGCCCTAAGTTCCCTTTGGCTCTTAAATTCGGCATTCGAGGTCAATTTTAAGTTTCCTAAAATTTTCATGACTCAGAACTTGCCATTTTCTTACATCCTCGGGTTTCCAAAATGTTCAGGTTTCCAAAATGTTCAAGTTTCCAAAATGTTCAGGTTTCCCAAAATGTCCAAGTTTCCAAAAATGTTTAAGTTTCCAAAAAAATGTCCATTTCCATTTCCATTTTCATTTTCATTTCCATTTCCATGCATTTCTAGGTTTCCAAAAGTATCAAAATTTATTCATAGTACTTGTAACTTGTCATTTCATACAATTAAACTAGAAATGCATAGGCCCTATTCAGGATGTTACATGCATATTGTTTGTGGTATAAGTTCATGATAGGTAAGTAAGCATGATGTTATAATTTGGACATGTTGAACTCGGTTTAGTGATATGTAAATGTTTATGTGTTGAGCATTTTGTGATGGGTTGATCTGTTTATTAAATGGACTAAAGTCGAATATATATATATATATGTTCGAAGTAAATAAATAGGTATAAAGTCTTTGTTTACTCATTAAGTCCTTAATAAGTTGGTTTGAATTGAGGATGTTAAGTATGAGTGTTTAGTTATATACTTGTGATAAATAGTTAAATATGTGGTAAATGGATTTGGTATTGAGTTTAGATATGAAATTTGGTTGCATGATGTGATAATAATTTGAATGGACAATTTTGAATATATATTTATAAGTTATATTATGTTAAGTAATGGACATGTGGTTAATACATTATATATATATATATATATATATATGTGTGTGTGTATTTATTGGTTTTGAAAGGAAGCATGATTAGAAGCACCATTTACCTATCTAAATGATGGATATGCTATATAAGTTATCTAAGATAAATATTATGATATTCAAATGGCATACAAAATGAATGATTAGATATGTGGTTTATTTGATTAATGATATTCTAAAATGACTAAGTATATGGTAAGTTTGATAATGGTTAATTAACAATATTCAATTAATGGATGTCTTAATGCATACTAGGGATAAGATGATTATATGTTCGAATATACATAGGTTAATATGATTTGGTTGTAATGGCTAAGTATAAAATTTTATTTTATTTGAATGATTCAAGATATGTACTTTGGTTTTATTATAAAACATGTGAATTTGTTATATTATGAATTGAACTTTTCGTACATAAATATTAAATGTGATTACAAAGTGACATGCGTATGTTATAATGGTATTAAGGCTATGTATAGCATTGTTGTAATGTGATATGATTTATTATTAAATATATATATATATTTATATATAAATGCCTGTTCTGAGTTGTGTTTCGTTTGGTAATACCTCATAACTCTAATTTGGTGACGGATACGGGTTAGGGGTATTACATTCTTCCCTAGGTGCCAAAATTTGAAGAGAAGCCATATCTAGGGTTTCTTCAACTTTCAAGCTTGATAGTAAGTGCATCCTAGCCTCGTTTTTAATGTTCTTTGTATTTTTAAAACTTTCGTAAGTTGGTTTAGCTATTTCTAGCTATATTTTGAGCTAGGGTTTATGTTAAAATTTACCCATGTATGACATGCATGTATTTTGATGTTTTATGAAAGAATATGAAAGTTTAATGTATGGTAAACATCTTTTTCTAAGTGATTTTCATGAAAAATGCATGTAAGGATCAAATTGTAAAAGATATGAAAATGGTCATATATGAGTGAAATAGTAAAAATTAAAAGTTTTTCTAGTTGAGAATATGATTCGGCTAGGCTTGAAATGCAAGAAAGTTGAATAAAAATAATTTTACGAGCCTAGGGGCAAAAGTGTAATTGTGAGAAAGTTTAGGGGCAAAATTATAAATTTTACCAAAGTATTAATTATGAGTCAATTTAGTCAATATAAGTATTAAACAAGTTAAATTGATATTATAGATCAAGAAACACAAACCTTGGACTGAAACCGAGGCAAGAACAAAGTCGAGGACTAAATTGCATATCTACACATATTTTAGAGTACCGAGGTAAGTTTGTATGAATTCATTGCTACATATGTTATTATGATTATATTACTTGCTATGTTGTAATAAGTTTATTATTTCAATGAAGTTGATCATCAATGCTTAATAAGGAAATCAATGAGAATAAGTAAATGAAAAACTCGTTTTAAGATTCAGAATAGCGAGGATACCTATGTCCACTACATGAGACAAAGAAAGCCTGCTTAAGACGATGCCTGGGACATGACATTGGCATTAAGGAATGAAGGAAAACATGTAAGACCATGCCAAGGCATGACATTTTTGAGTTCATAAGACAAGGAAATCATGTAAGACCATGTCAAGACATGACATTGACAAGTTCCTATAAGGTAAGGATTCCATGTAAGACCATGCCAAGGCATGGCATTGGTAAGTTCATAAGGCAAGGCTTCCTTGTAAGACCATGCCAAGGCATAGCATTGGTGAGTTCATAAGCCAAGGATACCATGTAAGACCATGTCAAGATATGGCAATGGTAAGCTTCAAAAGGAAATTTTTAAGGAAGGTCTCGTCTAAGTCCATGTCTAGCACATGGTATCAACACCATATAAGGAAGGTCTCGTGTAAGTCCATGTTTGGGACATGGCATTGACATCAAGCTAAGGAAGTCCGTGTAATACAATATCTGGGATATGGCATTGAAACAAAGAGGCTATCCCATGTAATATTATATTTGGGATATGGTATTGGCATTGAGACACATGTTTGAAGAGATTGAGTATCTTTTGGTATTCCGAGTATTTCAACGGCAAAAGAGTAAGCATGAAAAAGTGACTAAGAGCAAAATAAGTAAAGTTGATGATGAGATATGTTATATAAGAATGATAGAGAATTCCATTCAAGTTAAGGAAGGTAGAAAGTCAAGTTATTGTTTATGGTAGTTTAAGCGTTAAACTATGTAATGAGTGATACAAGTACCATGAGTAAATACAAGTTAAGGTAACCCTAATGTGATGGGTAAGTAAGAGTAAGAGTAAGTATGAGTAAGTAAGCTTAAGCACTTGAGATTTATATATTCTTGTTTCGTGATGAATGAGTTTATTTTGAGTGATTACGTTGCTACCTAAGATTTCAAGCAAACTTACTAAGCTATATGCTTACTTCTCCCTTTTCTTTCTTTCTTGTAGTATCGCCAAGCTAGCTCGAGGATCGTAGAACGTCGAAGCTCGAAACATACTATCAATCACTATTTTGGGTATAGCAAAGTTGATTTATTTTGAGTATGACATGTATAGAAACTTGATCATTTTGAGTTATGTCATAATTAGAGCCAAATTGTTGGCTATTAAGGTTATTCACTCTATTTGTATATGGCCAAAGAAATTGGCTAATATTTGTTAAGTTCCATATCTTGATGATGATGAGTTTTCTGTGAATTCTATAAATGATGTCTTAGGGATTTTACATAGTGCATTATTGCTATATTATGAGTTGCATGTGTAGGAATATATATGTGTTCATGTTTCAGTGTGGCAATTAGTTTGGAAAATAGCCTTCTAATTGTCCACACGAGTAGGCACACGGGCGTGTGTCGAGGCCGTGTGCGACACACGGTCAACCCCCATGGGTGTGCTGATAGGCCGTCTGTCCCCTTCATTTAGTTACGAGAATTTGATTCGTCACACGGGCCAGTACACGGGTGTGTGCTTAGGCCATCTGCTCCTTAAGGGGTTGCTGACGTCATAAACAGAATACCCCTAGTGTTCATACACGGGTGAGGACACGGGCGTGTCTAGGCCGTGTGTAGGAAACAGGCCATTGACATGGGCGTTGTCTGGCTATGTGAAAACCCCTTTAGGTTCGAAATGAAAATAAATTTTACACGAGTTAGGGACATGGGTGTGTGAGACCACACGGCCTGCCCACACGGGCATGTCCCAAGTCACACGGGCGTGTGACCCCTATATAGGCAAAAATTTTCAAAGAGTGTAAAAATTTTTGGTTGAACCACGTAACCTTTCAAATGTATGTTTAAGACCTCGTAGGCCCATGAAATGTATGTTATTAGTAATAAAGAAAGTTTTATGTTGGAACAAAATTTTATAGCCCGAGATTACATGTTCAAGCAAGGTTAAGCATAGTAATGCCTCGTATCCAATCCCAAAGTCAGAGATGGGTAAGGGGTGTTACATTTAGTGGTATCAGAGCTACGATTTAGTCAATTCTAGGACTAAGGTAGCATAAGCATAAGTCTAGCTATACATGCCATACATAAGAGTATTTATATAATGATAGTTTGATGACTCCTGATGACTTAATTTTTGTTTTTATATATATAGTAAATGGATCCTGAATGAGCTGTGGCGGATGATGTAGAAAGTAACGCATCGGCTCCCGCTGAAGGGATGGTGCTGAATAAAAATGAGAATAGACCTACGACAGTAAGTCAAAGAGGAGGAGAAGAGGCTAGGGAAGCCTTTCTCCACATGATGAATGCTTGTATATGGAGTTTGTTTGCACGAACCCGAACGCACCACCCCCACCTATTCCTCAACCTGCCCCTGTAGTTCCCCAAGTGGTAGAAGTGGTAAGAAGAGAAAAGCCTCTGGTTGATAGAATCCAAAAATAAAGACTCGAGGAATTAGTGAAGGAGAAAAGAAAAGCTGAGATGGAGTCTCGTGATTCAAGAAAGAGACAATTAAGTAAGTCATTTCAGCCCTCGTTTAAGAAGTAAAGCGATTTTTCTACCCGATCAGCCACTTCAGTCGGGTTTACAAATGAAAGTAAGAGCAAGCATTACTCAAGGTCTAAAGCCCAGACCACATTAGTTACTAGTGTTGGCAATACCTACCCGAGTAGACCGAAGTACCCACAGTGTGGCATGCATCATGCCGGTGAATGTCAAGCAAATAAAAAGGACTGTTTCAGGTATGGGTCTCTAGATTATTTTATTAGAAATTTCCTGGAGGTGGATGAGAAAGAGAAGCCTTAAGATGCCAAATCGGGAGCAACTGCTAGAGGAAGACCACAGGGAAACCCGGGAAGTGGAACAACTAGTAAGAATACGCCCAGAGAGCAGGCTGTGAGATCTAAGGGTAGAGCGCCTACGAAGTCCTATGCCATTCGTGCTTGCGAAGAGGCATCATCTCCCGATGTGATTATGGGTACATTTTCTTTCCATGATGCTAAAGTTATTGCTTTAATAGATCCAAGGCCTACCCATTCATACATTTGTAAGAAAATAATATCTAGAATGAGTATGCCTGTAGAGTCTACAGAGTAAGGTGTCTAATCCTTTAGGCAAAAGTGTGCTAGTTGATAAGGTATGTAAAGATCACCCTTTGATGATTAAAGGTCATTGTTTTAAGGAAAATATCATGTGATAGTGATTTGTGAAAGGAAATATATTGAGTTGAGATGTGAAAATGGGGACACTCTTAGTGTTGAATCAGATGAACAAGACAGATTGCCAGTAGTGATCTCCCACATGTCGGCTCAGAGGTATAATGAGGTATATCTTGCTTTTGTGATGAATGTCAAAGAAACTGAGTTAAAGATTGAATCAGTATCGGTAGTATGTGAGTACTCAAATGCTTTTCCTGAGGAGTTGCCAGGGTTACCTCCGGTTAGAGACGTTGAGTTCAGTATTTAGTTGGTTCCCGATACTGTACCGATATCGATTGCTCCTTATAGAATGGCTCTAACGGAGTCAAAGGAATTGAAGGCACAGTTACAAGAGTTGATAGAGAAATGTTTTTCTAGACCTAGCCATTCTCCATGGGGTGCCCCAGTGCTATTTGTGAAAAAGAAAGATGGCTTCATGAGATTGTGCATAGAATATCAACAGCTTAATATGGTAATGGTGTAGAACAAGTACCCGTTGCCAAGGATTGATGATTTGTTTGATCAATTGAAGGGGGCCACGGTGTTCTCCAAGAGAGACTTGAGGTCTAGCTACTATCAGTTTAGAGTAAAAGACTTATATGTGCTTAAGACTGCTTTTCGAGCGAGGTATGGGCACTGTAAATTTTTAGTCATGCCTTTTGGATCAACAAATGCCCTTGCAGTGTTTATGGACTTAATAAATCACATATTTCACCATACTTGGATAAGTTTGTGGTCGTCTTCATTGATGACATATTAATATATTCTCGTGATGAGCATGAGCATGCTGAACACTTGAGAACCATTTTACAGATTTTACGAGATAATCAGTTATATGCCAAGTTCAGCAAAAGTGAGTTTAGGCTTAAGGAAGTTGGATTTTTGGGGCATATTGTCTCGGAGAGGGAGTTCGAGTCAACCCAAGTAAGATTTTAGCTATTTTTGATTGGAAACTATTGAAAAATATATCTGAGGTTAGAAGTTTTCTGGGCCTAGCTGGCTATTATAGGCTATTCGTTAAGGGTTTTCCATGATAGAGACCCCAATGACGAAATTGTTACAAAAAAATGTAAAGTTTGAATGGACAGAAAAGAGCCAGATGATAAAGAGTTAACAAAAGAGCTAAGTAAGGAAAAGTGGTAACAAGTTAAGTTAATCAAATATGATAGTGAATTACAAGCCAAAAGAGGTCAATGCAAGTCAGGTGTTGAGTCTGACTTTCGGACCAACTCAGACAGATGTTTGATGTTTAGAGACAGAGTTTGTGTATCAAGAAATGGTGAGCTTATTTGTAAAGCTTTGCATGAGACACATAGTGGATGCTTATCTGTACACCCGAATAGCACCAAGATGTACAATGATTTGAAGAAAAGGTGATGCTGGCCGAGTATTGAGAAAGGTATTTCTGAGTTTGTTTCAAGATGTTTGATTTGTCAACAAGTAAAGGCTGAACACCAAGTACCTTCGGGTTTGCTTCAACTTATTAAGGCACCTGAGTGGAAGTGGGACCAAGTTACCTTGGATTTTGTAACGGGTTTGCCATTGACACCGAACAAGAAAGATGTTGTATGGGTCGTAGTCGATAGACTTACTATGTAACACCCTAAATATCTGAGTATTATTATATTGCATGAATTGGTGTTTAGATTTTTTTTAAGTGCTTATTGAAGTCCTAAAGAGGAGTATAGCATAATTTGGATAAGGAATAAAATTTATTAATTAAGAAATTATTGAAGAGAAGCAAATGTCATTAAGACTTAAGTTAAATTAAGTGTTAATGAGTGTCATAAGTTGAGTAAATGGCATGGTGGAGTTGGCGCATGGGTTTTAGCAAGAGGGAAGAGGTTGAATCCCTTGTTTAGCTTTTAGGTAAATTTTTTTAATTTTATGCACATCCATAGCAAGTGTCGGCCAAGGACAATTAAGGTAAGAGTTGACCATATTATTTTTGGTTAGTGTATTAAAGGATTATGGAAATAGAAAATATATGGCATGGAATCAAATACTTAAGGAAAGATAGGGGAACATAAGGCACATATCAAGGGAAATTTTGAAACAAATCATGGCCAATTGACCATGTGTTGATGGCAATTTGGTAAGGGAGGAGCCTAATTTTGAGTTAGTTTGGCTAAGAATTTCTTTTCTCTCTTTGGTCATTCTTTGCACTTTGTGCGAATTTTATTTTCCTCTCCTTTCAACTTTCATCTTGGCCGAATTTTTCAATTGGTAAAGCCAAAGTCTTTTGACCATTTGGTCACTTTTATTCATCTTGTGAATTTTTCTTTTGTATTTCTCCTTGTGCCGAAATCAACCATACCAAAAACCATTCTCTTTCTTTTTCTTTTTGCCATGGCCGAATGCACTAACCCCTAAAAATCCATCTTTTTCTTCTATTCTCTTTGAAATCAAACTACCTCATCACCATCTCTTTTTCATATTTTAATTCTTTCAATCAAGGTTTCTCCATCAAACACTCTCTTGGCCGAAAGCTAGAGTGCCATAACCGAATTTAATTTTTTTTTCTTTGGTTGCATAGCCGAATTCTCCAACTCTCACAAACACCTCTCTCAACCCTTTCTTTTCAATCGTGGAAATAGGTAAGGAATTCTTTTTCATTTTCGATTTATTATTAGTGTCATGGTCGAATATCATTGGTATTATGAGGGCCTTTTTGGATCGATATAACGTTCATTCTAATAACGTTTCTTTTGTTATTATTTAGTGCAATAACGGAAGATTGGAACTTAAGTGATCGAGAGAATCGTAGAAACGTTGGAAACGTTTTATTGTGGTAAGGAAATCCCATTCTTTGAAGCCTTTAGTATTGTTTGATATTATTTTAGATCTAACTAATATCCCTTGGATTTTGAAGACTTTCAAAATAGGGAAGAAAAGGGCGGTGGTTAGTCACGTTAAGAGGGGCGGATCCGTAAATCCCCCATTCAAACGAAGAGCGGTTTCGGCAGTCCGGGATTTTCCACCGGGTTGCGGACCATCTTCCGAAGGAAGTCCATTATTTGAAGTGGTACGAACTTCCGAGCCATTATACGTTGGTGGATTCTCGGCGGCGAACGAATCAATAAACGAGGAGAAGCCGAAAATCGAAGTGATTCAAAATCAAGAGGGTAAGATTTTGGATCTATTATCGATTAAGAATATTTTTACGAAATAGTAATCTAACGGATCGAAATATGTTTAGGTGCCGAGGAACGAGAAGGATTAGTACTCACGGTATCGAGGTGTGTAACTTCACACTATTTCTCGGTTGGATGTCAATTTCGGTATGGAAGTAAAAATCGTAAAAACGACTAGATCGATAAAAACGTAAAAATTGATATTTTGACGAAAATACGTAAAAACGACTAAATCGCAAAAATTATGAAAACACCCTCGAGAAATTACTTGTTATTATGAAAATTGTATATTTTGATAAATTGGGCCAAAATACTCTAGTTCGATAAATTGGGCCAAAATACTCTAGTTCGATAAATCGGGCCAAAATACTCTAGTTCGATAAATTGGGCCAAAATACTCTAGTTCGATAAATTGGGCCAAAATACTCTAGTTCGATAAATTGGGCCAAATTACTCTAGTTCGATAAAGTGGGTCAAAATACTCTAGTTTGATAAATGGGCCAAAGTCCACTAAACTGCTAAATGAACAAATTGCTAAATTATTTTATGGGCCAATGAAATGTTTAATGATAAACCCACCATTGCTATGAATTAAATAAAAGAAATTATTATATGATATATTTTGTTATATACGCACGATTGCATGGGGTGGGGTATATGAAGAGAAGAATGGCCAGTTGCCAAAAAAATCTAGTTCGGTGGCTCTGCCACAATTATGGCTTATTGCCTCTAGTTCGGTGGCTCTGCCACAATTATGGCTTATTGCCTCTAGTTCGGTGGCTCTGCCACAAATATGGCTTACTGCCTCTAGTTCGGTGGCTTTGTCACAATCATAAAAAGGCTTAATGCCTATGATTGGTGTGTTGGCGGGGTGGGTTGACTTGATCCCCACAGGTGTGATGGTTGGTACGGGGTGTTAGCGGATGGATATTAGGTTTGGTTGGGAAATTCATTTTACATGCATCTTTAAATTATTTTATTTTATAATATATTGAATTCTGTAATTGGGCTCAAGCCCAGCACAATATCTTGATGATTTGGCCCAATAATGGTGGTAAGTGAGTTACACATTGAGTTCTAAGTAACTCACCCCCTTTTATTTTTTTCCATCTCAGGTAATGGAAATCGATGTGGACTTGGGCCGAGGATGACTTCGTGGAGGCCATCTTGCAAAATATGGGTTATTTAAACTCGAACTTTTAATAATTATTTTTACTATTTTGGGATGTTGTAATAATGGCCTCTATAGATAATTTATGGATTTTATGTGTGTTTGCTTTTAAACTATACTTTGGATTTTTTTTTTAATATGGGTTATGATTATATGATGTTTTATAAAAATAAATTTGGGCTTTCAAGTATATGAAATTCATTTATAAAATTTATTATTGTTAACTCTTTAATAAATTACCTAAAGGTTTTGATAATAAAATAATGTTTTTTTCTCAATCGATGTTTTCTAATATTTATCAAATTCAAATACTCTTCTATTTTTATTAAAATCGAAAATTTATATTGTAGTTTTCAACTTATTGCAAAATTTAAAATAGTTTGATTCATGTAACAAACCAAATCTAGTCTCGACGCATAGACCGGGTTTGGGGTGTTACATTTAGTGGTATCAGAGCCAGTTTCAAAAACTCGATTGTGGTTTGGGTTCATAAATAATTTCTGTATGAAATTGTACAATTATATTTTAAAGATCAGTATGGCACCACAAGCATCCCGGCAACAAGTCAAGTAAGTATTTACTACTTAATGATTACTATGATATGATCATAGGAACACTCTAGAACTTCTAGTTTTAGATGTGAAAAGCTGAGAGATTGAGACTATAGGACATGTTGCGAAAAACAACTTTATATCTCAAATCTCATAAAATATCATTAATAAACACCAAATAAATTTTACGATCCATAAAACTTGTAATCGATAAAATGAACAAGCTATCATGAGCACTAGAGGACGTGGTCGTGGACGCAGAGACGTGGCGTGGTAGAGGCCGAGGTGCTACGATCAAGCACCAAATCATATGTTGGGAAGTAGACGCTTGCGTCAATTGAAAGTGAGACGGGATCACGTGATCACATGGAAGAAGATAATGCATTGACTCAAGCAATGCTGCGAGTCTTGGAAAGGGTCGCTGGAGCTAGAATTGGGCCAACAACGCGTGGGTCAATCTCAAAGCGACTTAAGTCAAATAATGCAGAAATTTTTAGAGGAGTCTCTGGTGTAGCTCCGAATGTAGCTGAATATTGGCTCGAAGCTGTGGAACGGATTATGGATGATATGGAATGCACGGCTGAGCAAAAACTGAGAGGAGCTATATCCTTATTGAGAGATGAGGCGTATCAGTGGTGGCTCACTGTTCGAGAAGGCACTGAAGCTGCACTGATTAATTGGGAATTCTTTAAAGCTGCATTCCAAGGAAAATACGTTGGAACGAGTTATGTAGACGCTCGAAGGAAGGAATTTCTGAATCTTGTCCAAGGAAGTAAGACCGTGGCAGCATATGAAGCTGAGTTTTTACGTCTGAGCCGCTATGCCCGGACAATTGTAGCAACAGATCATGAACGTTGTGTACGTTTCGAAGATGGACTTAATGATGAGCTGAGGGTTACGATTGCTCATGACAAGTTAGAAATTTTTCCACTCGGTGGAGAAGGCCAAAATAGCCAAGAGGCTAAGAATTGAAGCAGCGAACCGAGAAAATTTTGAAACAAGAGAGAGACACAACGATCGGTTCTTCAAAGAGATTTGGAAGAAACCTCGGAATGATGAATCGATTCAAGGTAGAACCCAAGAGCAAATATTGAGTCGAGATTGCACCGAGTGTGGGAAAAGACATTTTGGAGAATGTTGGAGGAAAAGCGGCGCATGCTACAAATGCGGTTCAATGGATCATCGATACAAAATTGTCCTCGACGTTTGGATACGACTCAAGAAGTCCGTAATAATGATGCATGTACCGGCCGGGGGTAATCAACTGACCACCGAGGGTCGTGGACCGGTCGTGGTGGTAATGGGGCTGGTCGTGGTCAAGGTGCACCGGTCGAGGCAATGGTCCGAGAGGAAATGCAGATGCAAGACGACTGGATCGGTCTATCGAGTTAGACGCCATGAGGACGGTAATGCACAGATGTGATAACCGATGACGTTCTTCATTTTTGATGTACTGTTATTGCCTTAATAGATATTGGCTCTACCCATTCATATGTAGCTAGTGCCATATCCGGAAACACAATTTAGAATCTAAAATTAGTGATAGTGAGATGACGATGAATTAGTCCTTTAGACGATCGGAATTGTTAATAAAATATTTAAAGACGTGCCCTTGAAAATCCAAGAGGAGGTATTCTTAGCAAACTTGATGAAACTACCTTTCGTGAGTTCGATCTCATTCAGGCATGGATTGGTGGTCAAACATCGAGCGAATTGGATTGTCTTTGAAAAGCGAATGTCGATAAGAACCTCGGATGATAAGGAAGTCATAATGATTGGTGAGCGAAGGAACTATCGGCAAATGTGGTATCTGCATTAAAGGCGGAGAAGTTGGTCGGAAAGGATATGGTGCATTCCTAGCTTTTATCTGTGCTTTGGATGCCAAAGAGTTATCTGTGAATGATGTGAGGATGGTGAAAGAATTTCTCGATGTATTTCCCGAAGAACTTCCTGGTATACCTCCAGATCGGGAAGTGGAAATTGACATTGAGCTTTTGCCTGGGACAGCTCCAGTGTCCATTGCTCCATATAGAATGGCACCGAAGGAGTTGGCTGAGCTCAAAGCTCAAATTTAAGAATTGCTAGATCGGGGATTTATTCGACCAAGTGTGTCTCCATGAGGAGCACCAGTTTTGTTCGTCAAGAAGAAGGATGGATCGATGCGTATGTGCATTGACTACAGATAGTTGAATAAATTGACAATCAAGAATCGGTATCCTCTACCAAGAATTGACTACCTGTTTGATCAATTAAAAGGAGCTTCAGTTTTATCCAAAATTGATTTAAGGTCGGGTTATCACCAGCTCAAGGTGAAAGAAACGGACATCTATAAGACGGCATTTCGGACACGTTACGGACACTATGAGTTTGTAGTGATGCCGTTCGGACTAACCAAAGGCACCAAATTGCATTTATGGACATGATGAACCAGTCTTTCAACCATATTTAGACCGGTTTGTGGTAGTGTTCATAGATGATATATTGGTTTATTCGAGAAATGAGGAGGAACATGACCAGCATTTGCGAATAGTATTACAACTACTGCGTGATAAGCAATTGTATGCCAAATTTAGTAAATGCGAATTTTGGCTAAAGGAAGTGACTTTCCTTGGTCATGTAGTATCAGCCGAAGGAATAATGGTGGATCCTCGGAAAATTGAGGCTATTCTGGATTGGAAACCACCAACATCGGTAGCTGAAATTCGGAGTTTCTTGGGTTTGGCTGGATACTATAGACGTTTTGTAGAGGGGTTTTCGTTGATTGCTGCACCCCTAACTAAACTGTTGTGAAAGGGAGCTCCGTATATTTGGACTGAAAAGCAGCAAGAGAGTTTCGAGAAATTGAAGAAAATCCTGACGGAAGCTCGATTTTGATTCAAATAGGAGGTCGGAAAAGAATTCCTTATTTATTATGATGCGTCTCACACAGGTCTGGGTTGTGTGTTGATGCAAAATGGAAAGGTAGTGGCCTATGCTTCTCGTCAATTGAGACCACACGAAGTAAACTACCCTACTCATGATTTGGAGTTAGCTACCGTTGTCTTTGCTCTAAAGATTTGGAGGCACTATCTCTATGGTGAGAAGTCAATAATCTACACGGATCACAAGAGTCTTAAATACCTCCTTACCCAAAAGGAGTTAAATTTGAGACAAAGAAGATGGGTAGAATTATTAAAAGATTATGATTTCTCAATCGAATACCATCCGGGAAAGGCTAACGTGGTAGCTGACGCGTTAAGTCGTAAGACAGTATCTGATTTGAGAGCATTGTTTGCCCATTTGAGTCTCAGACGAGGATGGCGGCTTGTTAGTAGAACTTGGTGAAGCCTCGTGGTGGGACAAATTAAGGAAAATAGACATCGATGAGAAGTTGGGACCTTTACTTGACAAGTGAAAATGGTGAAATTGAGGATTTTGGAATAAACACGGAGGGTGTGTTGTGCTTTTGAGGAAGAGTATGTATGCCTAAGGATTCAGATCTGAGGCAAATGATTCTACGGGAGGCACATAGTAGCCCTTATGCTATGCATCCCGGAGGAAATAAGATGTATCGAGATCTCCGTGAACAGTATTGGTGGCCAGGGTTGAAGCGTGAGATTACAGAGTTTGTGGGAAAATGCTTGACTTGTCAACAAGTGAAGGCAAAACATCAATTACCATTCGGATTGTTACAACCGATAAAGATTCCTCTTTGGAAATGGGAGCGGATAACTATGGATTTTGTTAGTGGGTTACCTTTAACACCTACTAAGAAAAATTCTGTGTGGGTAATTGTTGATCGGTTGACTAAGATCGCTCATTTCACGCTGTTCGACGGATTATTCATTACGAAGTTGGCAAAATTATGCGATCCGAAATTGTGAGGTTGCATGGGGTACCAGTATCTATTATATCGGATAGGGACCCTAGGTTTACATCACGATTCGAAAGCTCGCATGAAGCCTTGGGAACAAAGTTGAATTTCAATCGGCTTTTCATCCTCATCGATGGTCGATCGGAGAGAGTAATCCAAATATTGGAAGATATGTTAAGGGGATGTAATCGACTTGTGGGTAGTTGGGAAGATTATCTACCCTTTGGCGTAATTTCGCGATAACAACAACTATCGGTCTAGCATTCAGATGGCACCTTACGAGGCATTGTATGGTCGTAAGTGTCGTTCTCCTATTTGTTGGTGAGTTGGGCGAAAAGATGATGTTAGGTCCTGAGATGATATCTGAGACAGAGGATAAGGTAAAAGTTATTCGAGCACGGTTGAAAGAAGCCTCAGATAGACAGAAGTCGTATGCAGACCTGAAGCGAAGTGATATCGAGTATGATGTGGGAGATCAGGTTTTCTTGAAGGTATCTCCTTGGAAAAACATCTTAGATTTGGAAGGAAGGGCAAGCTAAGTCCTAGATACATTGGACCTTATCGTGTGCTGAAACGTGTTGGTCCAGTGGCTTATCAGATTGAGTTACCTCCGGAATTGGATCAAATCCATAATGTTTTCATGTTTCCATGTTGAGCGTTATAGATCGGATCCTTCGCACATTATACCGGTAGAAGAATTGGGTGAATTGATTTATCTTCGAAGAAGAACCGGTGGAAATCTTAGGCCGAGATGTCAAGGTGCTAAGAAAGAAAACCGTGCCGTTGGTCAAAATACTATGGCGTAACCATGGAGTGGAGTAAGCTACGTGGGAGCCGAGGATGCAATTCGGCAACAATACCTCGCCTCTTTCAACTGTAAATTTCGAGGACGAAAATTTTTTTTTAGGAGGGTAGAGTTGTAACACCTAAAAATCGAGTATTATTATATTGCATGAATTGGTGTTTAGATTTTTTTTAAGTGCTTATTGAAGTCCTAAAGAGGAGTATAGCATAATTTGGATAAGGAATAAAATTTATTAATTAAGAAATTATTGAAGAGAAGCAAATGTCATTAAGACTTAAGTTAAATTAAGTGTTAATGAGTGTCATAAGTTGAGTATATGGCATGGTGGAGTTGGCGCATGGGTTTTAGCAAGAGGAAGAGGTTCAAATCCTTGTTTAGCTTTTAGGTAAATTTTGTTTTAATTTTTATGCACATCCATAGCAAGTGTCGGCCAAGGACAATTAAGGTAAGAGTTGACCATATTATTTTTGGTTAGTGTATCAAAGGATTATGGAAATAGAAAATATATGGCATGGAATCAAATACTTAAGGAAAGATAGGGGGAACATAAGGCACATATCAAGGGGAAATTTTGGAAACAAATCATGGCCAATTGACCATGTGTTGGACGGCAATTTGGTAAGGGAGGGAGCCTAATTTTTGAGTTAGTTTGGCTAAGAATTTCTTTTCTCTCTTTGGTCATTCTTTGCACTTTGTGCAGAATTTTTATTTTCCTCTCCTTTCAACTTTCATCTTGGCCGAATTTTTCAATTGGTAAAGCCAAAGTCTTTTGACCATTTGGTCACTTTTATTCATCTTGTGAATTTTTCTTTTGTATTTCTCCTTGTGCCGAAATCAACCATACTAAAAACCATTCTCTTTCTTTTTCTTTTTGCCATGGCCGAATGCACTAACCCCTAAAAATCCATCTTTTTCTTCTCTTCTCTTTGAAATCAAACTACCTCATCACCATCTCTTTTTCATATTTTAATTCTTTCAATCAAGGTTTCTCCATCAAACACTCTCTTGGCCGAAAGCTAGAGTGCCATAACCGAATTTATTTTTTTTCTTTGGTTGCATAGCCGAATTCTCCAACTCTCACAAACACCTCTCTCAACCCTTTCTTTTCAATCGTGGAAATAGGTAAGGAATTCTTTTCATTTTCGATTTATTATTAGTGTCATGGCGAATATCATTGGTATTATGAGGGCCTTTTTGGATCGATATAACGTTCATTCTAATAACGTTTCTTTCGTTATTATTTAGTGCAATAATGGAAGATTAGAACTCAAGTGATCAGGAGAATCGTAGAAACGTTGGAAATGTTTTATTGTGGTAAGGAAATCCCATTCTTTGAAGCCTTTAGTATTGTTTGATATTATTTTAGATCTAACTAATATCCCTTGGATTTTGAAGACTTTCAAAATAGGGAAGAAAAGGGCGGTGGTTAGTCACGTTAAGAGGGGCGGATCCGTAAATCCCCTATTCAAACGAAGAGCGGTTTGACGGTCCGGATTTTCCACCGGGTTGCGGACCATCTTCAAAGGAAGTCCATTATTTGAAGTGGTACGAACTTCCGAGCCATTATCGTTGGTGGATTCTCGGCGTGAACGAATCAATAACGAAGTGATACTGATCACCTCGGGGAGAGTCGAAATGTATGCGAGTTGCCCAATCGTCTACGAGGAGAGATTCAGCCTTTGAAAAATAATTGGAAAATATGGATGAGTTTGCGGAAGCTTTAATTGAATAGTAGATGGTTCGATTTGATAGAAAGAGATAATAAAAAAATAAATTAGATAAAAGGATAATTTGATGGAGCTGGATGAAGGAACTTAAACAAAGAATCGATTCAACACTAAGAAGTGTCACCCCGGGTTCTATGTTGTTTAAGGTGGAAAATGGAATCGAAAGTGGACCACGACCCGTTATCTAGGTAGATAAGAACCGATGGTATAATGGGATGAAAAGAACAAGTCTAGGCATACAAGCAACTTGATAAGTCTAGAAAACTTGCACGAAATTGAAGAGGAGACTAGCTCACTCGAAGAACAAAAGTTCATGTAACTTGATTAATGATAAAATTGTCTATATTGTTTATCACAAATGAAAACTAACAAGGTATTTATAGGCTAACATAGGCTAGCTGAATAGTCACTAGGAAGCCTTGATGGCTAAGCAAAATTAAACACAAAAATTCCAGAATTTTGGAGAAGGCTTCCTTGTAGTTTCCATGCATTGAGGACGTCAATGGCCTCTTCTAGAAGGCTTAATTGAGCTGAAAATCTGGAATAAACTCATCAAGTGGCTATGGGCAGATTCGGCTGAATGGTAGTCAAGTGGGCAGCTTCTAGATGGAGCAATTAACTTGGTGGATGATTGCTTGAAGGAGATCAAAGGACAAGTCCAAATTCAGCCTCTTGGAACGTCAAAAGCCATGCTTCATGAAGAAGAAATTCGTCCAAGTCCATGTGCAGCCTTTGGAACATCATTAACCATGTTTCTAGAAGAAAATGAATTTTGGGACACTTTGAAAATGCATGCAGCAGCTAGGTACGTCCCATGCAATAAGTGGCCTCTTAATTAGCCTTCTTTTGGCTGAAAAATCACCATCAACAATGATGAAGATGAATAGCTCTCTTGGATGTAAATTCAGCCATTTGGGACGTTTTGGAGGCATCTTAATGAAGAAGGAAATGGCCCAACGAATTTGGACAGCAAAGGAGCTGAAAAGGCTTGTCTAGGTTCGCCAACATGGAGAATGAGCTGCACCTTTGGTTTGAAATATTTCTAGCAATTAAACATGTCTTTAAACGGCTTTCAAGTGTTTAATTCAGCCATTGAAATCCCCTTGACCTTTGCATTGCACGAACAGCCCCAAAGAAATTAAATAAGCTGCTGTCTTGTTTTAATTTCAGCTTAAAAATCTTCATGGATTTAACCCATGCACTTAGTCTTCTTTCCAGCTGAATGGGGGGGCCTTGAATGGCAAAAGTTGGCTGTCATAATGCATGCTTCCAGCCGTTCCATGCACCTCTAGATTCATTGATGAATTCGGCCAAGTACATTGCACCAAGGTGCATGAACCTCATCAATGCTTCATGTAAGATTCGGCTGTACCTACAAGAGCATGAATCACACATTAAATCCACTCCAAATCAGTTGAACATAAATTAAACACGTTCATGACATCTTAATAGACACTTAGGACAACTTAAATACACATTTAGCACACATACTAAATTTGGCAGCCCCCTATTTAATAGAAAAAATCTGCACTTTAATTTTTATTTAAAACAACTTTAGAACATGTAATAAAATGTAATAAAAATAATTTGAACTAAAACAAATTAAATTCAACCAATTTAAAATGCTTTGGATGCATTAAAATGCTTTAGGAAAAATAAATAAAATAAAATTCAATTTATTAAAAGTAATAAATTTAAGCAATCACTCGATGAGCTGAAATGAGCTCGAGGGAGCTCGAATTGAGCTGGCATGAGCTAATCCGGCTTAATTTGGAAGTGAACAAAAATGCACACGAGCTCTACGGCACTTGGTCTCGATAATTCAAGCTCATCACTTGCAACAAATTGGGTGCCTCGGGGTGGCGCATCATCCTCCCTCTTCAAGGCGATTCGTCCTCGAATCGACATTGTTGGTTTCGAACAAAGTTTCTTTTGACTTGGTTTTCCTCGATCAAATGGGATGGATGATATTCGCAACACCTGCAAGAGGTATCCATGAATTAGCTAAATCAATTTCAAACAACAATACAATTCAAATATGAACGTCCACGAACACATAAACCACACATAAATGGACTTAATCACTTTATCGTACAAAATGAATAATACCTTGTCAAATATTTGGAAATTAATGGAATAAGCGTCATGACATGCATTCGATTCAAAGGGATACCACAAGTCAAATCCAACATGAGAATAACACATCAAGTGATAGATATAGTCGTCATAAGCAAGTAATGAAGAAAACACATATGACACATGAAATTTATCAACCAATTCTTGCATTGAACGATATACGAAATCACTTGCACATGAATTATAACAATTATTGAACACAAGAATATTTTCGTCAATGAACAAAACGGATAGATCATAAATAGGCAAAATAGATCGATTAAGCATGTAATGATCTAAATGTTTCACAACAACGAAATCGGCAATGCAAAGCTTTTCTTTATTCGAAGAGAGCAAAAATGTATCAACGATTTCAGAAGACTCACCTTTATGCACATATAAACAAAGATCATTTTTACCTTGTTCAAGCATCACAAACCTTCTCTCCGTAGGCATGTAGTGTAGTCGAAGCTTCGCGTTCGATTCAACCATTTTCAAATGGTAGGTGAACAACCATAAGAATTGTTTAAGGAACGAATAAAGATGGGAAACAAAGTTGACAACATTCGTTACCTCATTCAGAACCTTATATCAAGAAGATAGGAAACTTTCAAACAAGAAGAACCATCTAGATGATACTTGAGTTTTCCACAAATCAAATCAAAACGTATTCCGGTTTAAAAACATGCGCTTGATTATTTAAATCAAAATATATCAATGGTTTGAAAAATCAAGCAAAGTTAAACCAATAAGAATTGTGCAAACTCAAAATCAAACGATCAAAACTCTTGACTTGTTTTAAAACTATTTTGCAAAACTCAAAGTTTTCAGATTGGAAAATAAACTAATCTCGTAATATCCACAATCAAACAGGTTGGGATTAAGAAAAAATCATCGTTATACTTACTCGAGTCTTGCATTTGTTGGATTTGCCTCTCCACCTTCATACTTCTTATCACAATGATCATTATGGAATAAATTCATCTTATCATTTAAAACATCACAATTATTCAAGGGATGGCCAATGACGAAATCATCCACATAATCACAATCTTTAGAAAGATTCAATGGAGATTGAATCGCTTCAAAATACTTACCTTCCTTACCTTCAATCTCGCGTGATTCAACTTTACCTTTTTCAATCATGTGAAAGCGTCGCTCGTTGGGAAGGTATTGTAGTTGAAGGTCATCGTGAAATTGGTCGAAAACCTGGAAAGAAGAAACAGAAGAAGAACAAACTTCAAGATGATTAGTTAAAAAGTCATTCTCCTTTTCTTGCTCGTTCTTTTCTCTCGTTTCTTTTTCAACATCTTTTTCTTTCTCACTTTCTTTCTCAATGTTTCTTTCTTCATTTTCTTTTTTCTCAATTTCTTTTTCTCTCACAATCTCTTTTTCAAATTCTTTCTCTTTTTCTTTTGTACATTCTTTTTCACTTGGATTACAACAAGGAGATGTTTCATAGGAACTGAAAATAGAAGGATTTGACTCTAAGATCGAGGCAATGTTCTCATATATATCAAATGAGCTTCTTGATGAAGACGAATCTTGATAGAAGTCTCTTAATCTTGAAGTCGATGGTGAATGGGAGCCATGTCGAAATTCTTTTCTTGAATAATCATCGAAGATGGGTCTCTGAGATGGTCGCCGATCCGTTTCTCGACTTGTTGTAGTGTGCTTTCGTCAAAATTTTTTCTCTGCTCGGTCCAAACGCCTTTGTATTGGACTTAACTTTTCTCGAGCATTCGATCCATTTCGTTCACCAAAATTGGAAGTCATCGTGGAGAGTTCTTCTTGAAACATGTTTATTGCTAAAAGAAAGATGTTATAAAGAAAGAAAATAGAAAGATTAAAGTACCTTACCACAAAAACCTCACGAGTCACTTGCAAAGAAAATCACTCACACTCGTGTTTAACTCGTATGATGGCTTTTTCTTTGATGATTACAATCGTGCCTTTTACCGCTCACTCTCATCTCAAAATTTCGTACTTTGTTTTGAAAGACTCATCGTGGCTTGAGGGTCGGCTTCAAAGTGGCTAACAAGGGAAGATGTCGGGTATAGGGTAGAATTGAACAAAAGAAAAAAATTTGGCTTGGTCCGTTGAACAAAGAAAAATTTTGGGGGTAGAAGAAGAAGAACAGTAATACTTAAAAAAAAATTCCACAAACCCTTTTTTTTTTCACCACACTTTTTTTAACTTGTATTTTTTTTCAATTTTCGTTTTTTTCAATTTTTTTCACTTCACATACAATATATTGAAATACAAAATGAAAATTACAACTTCTAATTTTTTTATTTCTCTCTTCTTTTATTTTTCTTAACTTTTTTTCAACTTACGAACTTATTCGCTTCTAAATGCGTCATCAAAAATCCTCGCTTTATAGCTCTGATACCAAATGATACAGTCCGCCTCGGGTGAGTCGAAATGTATGCGAGTTGCCCAATCGTCTACGAGGAGAGATTCAGCCTTTGAAAAATAATTGGAAAATATGGATGAGTTTGCGGAAGCTTTAATTGAATAGTAGATGGTTCGATTTGATAGAAAGAGATAATAAAAAAATAAATTAGATAAAAGGATAATTTGATGGAGCTGGATGAAGGAACTTAAACAAAGAATCGATTCAACACTAAGAAGTGTCACCCCGGGTTCTATGTTGTTTAAGGTGGAAAATGGAATCGAAAGTGGACCACGACCGTTATCTAGGTAGATAAGAACCGATGGTATAATGGGATGAAAAGAACAAGTCTAGGCATACAAGCAACTTGATAAGTCTAGAAAACTTGCACGAAATTGAAGAGGAGACTAGCTCACTCGAAGAACAAAAGTTCATGTAACTTGATTAATGATAAAATTGTCTATATTGTTTATCACAAATGAAAACTAACAAGGTATTTATAGGCTAACATAGGCTAGCTGAATAGTCACTAGGAAGCCTTGATGGCTAAGCAAAAATTAAACACAAAAATTCCAGAATTTTGGAGAAGGCTTCCTTGTAGTTTCCCATGCATTGAGGACGTCAATGGCCTCTTCTAGAAGGCTTAATTGAGCTGAAAAATCTGGAATAAACTCATCAAGTGGCTATGGGCGATTCAATTTGAATGGTAGTCAAGTGGGCGACTTCTAGATGGAGCAATTAACTTGGTGGATGATTGCTTGAAGGAGATCAAAGGACAAGTCCAAATTCAGCCTCTTGGAACGTCAAAAGCCATGCTTCATGAAGAAGAAATTCGTCCAAGTCCATGTGCAGCCTTTGGAACATCATTAACCATGTTTCTAGAAGAGAAAATGAATTTTGGGACACTTTGAAAATGCATGCAGTGACTAGGTACGTCCCATGCAATAAGTGGCCTCTTAATTAGCCTTCTTTTGGCTGAAAAATCACCATCAATAATGATGAAGATGAATAGCTCTCTTGGATGTGTAAATTCAGCCATTTGGGACGTTTTGGAGGCATCTTAATGAAGAAGGAAATGGCCCAACGAATTTGGACAACAAAGGAGCTGAAAAGGCTTGTCTAGGTTCGCCAACATGGAGAATGAGCTGCACCTTTGGTTTGAAATATTTCTAGCAATTAAACATGTCTTTAAACGGCTTTCAAGTGTTTAATTCAGCCATTGAAATCCCTTGACCTTTGCATTGCACGAACAGCCCCAAAGAAATTAAATAAGTCATTGTCTTGTTTTAATTTCACTTAAAAATCTTCATGGATTTAACCCATGCACTTAGTCTTCTTTCCAGCTGAATGGGGGCCTTGAATGGCAAAAGTTGGCTGTCATAATGCATGCTTCCAGCCGTTCCATGCACCTCTAGATTCATTGATGAATTGCCAAGTACATTGCACCAAGGTGCATGAACCTCATCAATGCTTCATGTAAGATTCTACTGTACCTACAAGAGCATGAATCACACATTAAATCCACTCCAAATCAGTTGAACATAAATTAAACACGTTCATGACATCTTAATAGACACTTAGGACAACTTAAATACACATTTAGCACACATACTAAATTTGGCATTTCTATTTAATAGAAAAAAATCTGCACTTTAATTTTTATTTAAAACAACTTTAGAACATGTAATAAAATGTAATAAAAATAATTTGAACTAAAACAAATTAAATTCAACCAATTTAAAATGCTTTGGATGCATTAAAATGCTTTAGGAAAATAAATAAAATAAAATTCAATTTATTAAAAGTAATAATTTAAGCAATCATTTCGATGAGTGAAATGAGCTCGAGGAGCTCGAATTGAGTGGCATGAGCTAATCCGGCTTAATTTGGAAGTGAACAAAATGCACACGAGCTCTACGGCACTTGGTCTCGATAATTCAAGCTCATCACTTGCAACAAATTGGGTGCCTCAAGTGCCCGCATCACTTAAGAGAAGCCGAAAATCAAGTGATTCAAAATCAAGAGGGTAAGATTTTGGATCTATTATCGATTAAGAATATTTTTACTGAAATAGTAATCTAATGATCGAAATATGTTTAGGTGCCGAGGAACGAGAAGGATTAGTACTCACGGTATCGAGGTGTGTAACTTCACACTATTTCTGCTGGATGTCAATTTTGGTATGGAAGTAAAAATCGTAAAAACGACTAGATCGGTAAAAACGTAAAAATTGATATTTTGACGAAAATACGTAAAAACGACTAAATCGCGAAAATTACAAAAACGCCCTCGAGAAATTACTTGTTATTATGTAAATTGTATATTTCGATAAATTGGGCCAAAATATTCTAGTTCGATAAATTGGGCCAAAATACTCTAGTTCGATAAATCGGGCCAAAATACTCTAGTTCGATAAATTGGGCCAAAATACTCTAGTTTGATAAATTGGGCCAAAATACTCTAGTTCGATAAATTGGGCCAAATTACTCTAGTTCGATAAAGTGGGTCAAAATACTCTAGTTTGATAAATGGGCCAAAGTCCACTAAACTGCTAAATGAACAAATTGCTAAATTATTTTATGGGCCAATGAAATGTTTAATGATAAACCCACCATTGCTATGAATTAAATAAAAGAAATTATTATATGATTATATTTTGTTATATACGCATCGATTGCATGGGGTGGGGTATATGAAGAGAAGAATGGCCTAGATTGCCAAAAAATCTAGTTCGGTGGTTTCGCCACAATTATGGCTTATTGCCTCTAGTTCGGTGGCTCGCCACAAATATGGCTTATCGCCTCTAGTTCGGTGGCTTTGCCACAATCATAAAAAGGCTTAATGCCTACGATTGGTGTGTTGGCGGGGTGGGTTGACTTGATCCCCATAGGTGTGATGGTTGGTACGGGGTGTTAGCGGATGGATATTAGGTTTGGTTGGGAAATTCATTTTACATGCATCTTTAAATTATTTTATTTTATAATATATTGAATTTCGAATTGGGCTCAAGCCAAAGACAATATCTTGATGATCTGCCCAATAATGGTGGTAAGTGAGTTACACATCGAGTTCTAAGTAACTCACCCCTTTTTTTTTTTCCATCTCGTAATGGAAATTGATGTGGACTTGGGCGAGGATGACTTCGTGGAGGCCATACTTGCAAAATATGGGTTATTTAAACTCGAACTTTTTAATAATTATTTTTACTATTTTGGGATGTTGTAATAATGGCCTCTACAAATAATTTATGGATTTTATGTGTGTTTGCTTTTAAACTATACTTTGGATTTTTTTAATATGGGTTATGATTATATGATGTTTTATAAAAATAAATTTGGGCCTTCAAGTATATGAAATTCATTTATAAAATTTATTATTGTTAACTCTTTAATAAATTACCTAAAGGTTTTGATAATAAAATAATGTTTTTTTCTCAATCGATGTTTTCTAATATTTATCAAATTCAAATACTCTTCTATTTTTATTAAAATCTGAAAATTTATATTGTCGTTTTCAACTTATTGCAAAATTTAAAAATAGTTCGATTCATGTAACAAACCAAATCTAGTCTCGACGCATAGACCGGGTTTGGGGTGTTACATACTAAGTTAGCCCATTTCATACCTATACGTGTTGACTACTCACTTGATAAGTTGGCAAACTTGTATGTTTCAGAGATTGTAAGGCTTCATGGAGTGCCTATATCAATTATAGGTGATAGAGATCCGAGATTCACGTCCAGATTTTGGAAAAAGTTGCAAGAGGCCTTGGGCACAAATTGAGTTTTAGTACAGCTTTTCACCCCAAATCGACGGACAGTCAGAGATACTAATACAAGTACTGGAAGATATGCTACGGTGTTGTATTCTTGAGTTTCAGAGTAGCTGGGGAAAATACTTACCCTTGGTGGAATTCGCCTACAATAACAATTTTCAATCAAGTTTGAAAATGGCACCTTATGAGGCTTTATATGGGTGTAAGTGCCAAACGCCTTTATATTGGACTGAACTTAAGGAAAACTAGACTCACAAGGTTGATTTGGTTAGAGAAGTGAAGAAAAGGTAAAAGTGATTCGAGATTGCTTAAAAGTTGCTTCTGATCGAAAAAAATCCTATTCGGATTTGAAAAGGAAGGAAATTGAGTATCAAGTTGGTGATAGAGTATTCTTGAAAGTATCACCATGGATAAAAGTTCTTAGATTTGGCCGGAAAGGCAAATTGAGTCCACGTTTTATAAGACCATATGTGATCACCGAGAGGATAAGGCCAGTAGCTTATAGATTGGCTTTGCCATCTGATTTAGAAAAGATTCACGTTCATGTGTCTATGTTGCGACGCTACCAATAAGACCCTTCGCATGTGATCACACCGACAGAGGTTAAGATTCAACCCAACATGGCATATGGTGAAAAACTAGTCAAGATCATAGCACGGAAGTTAAACAGTTGAGAAATAAGAGTATAGCTCTCTTAAAAGTATTTTGGCAAAGTCATGGGGTAGAAGAGGTTATATGGGAGCCCGAGGAGCCTATGAGGAATTAGTACCCAGACCTTTTTGCCGATAAGATTTTCGAGGACGAAAATCCCTTAGGGGGAGATTGTAATAGCCCGACTTAGGGCCTAGTCAGAATAGTGGTGCAAGGCCACAAATTTGAAGCAGAAATATGAGTTTAAATGATTTTATAATGCTTATGAGGTATTTGCATGATTGTGTGAAAATTTCATGAAGGAATTTTATTAATTAGCGAATAAATTGTCCATTAGGACTAAATTGCAAGGATTAGAAAATATGAAATTCTAGAAGGTTTAAGTTTGAAATAGAATTATAAAAATTATTAGAGGTCCTTATTTAGCAATTAGACCATTATATGTTAAGATGGACAAAAATGGACATAGGAAGGAAAAATCTTAAGAAAGGATTATTAAGTACATTTTTGTCTAAAAAGGGAAAAAGAAGTAAAAAATGGTGTCCATCTTCTTCCCTAGGGGCCAAAATTTGGAGAGAAGCCATAGCTAGGGTTTCTTCAACTTTCAAGCTTGATAGTAAGTGCATCCTAGCCCTATTTTTAATGTTCTTCATATTTTTGAAACCCTCGTAACTTGGTTTAGCTATTTCTAGCTATATTTTGAGCTAGGGTTTATGTTCAAAAATTTACTCATGTATGACACGCATGTATTTTGATGTTTTATGAAAGAATATGAAAGTTTAATGTATGGTAAACATCTTTGTCTAAGTGATTTTCATGAAAAATGCATGTAAGAATCAAATTGTAAAAGATATGAAAATGGTCATATATGAGTGAAATAGTAAAAATTGAAAGTTGCTATAGTTGAGAATATGATTCAGCTAGGCTTGAAATGCAAGAAAGTTGAATAAAAATCATTTTACGAGCCTAGGGGAAAAAGTGTAATTGTGAAAAAGTTTAAGGGCAAAATTGTAAAATTTTTCAAAGTATGAATTATGAGTCAATTTAGTCAATGTAAGTATTAAACAAGTTTAATTGATATTATAGATCAAGAAACACGAAGCCCAGACCGAAACCGAGGCAAGAACAAAGTCGAGGACTAAATTGCACATCTACACATATTTTGGAGTACCGAGGTAAGTTTGTATAAATTCATTACTACATATGTTATAATGATTATACTTGCTATGTTGCAATAAGTTTATTAATTCAATGAAGTTGATTATCAATGTTTAATAAGGAAATCAATGAGAACAAGTAAATGAAAAACCCATTTGAAGATTCAGAATAGCGAAGATACCTATGCCACAACATGAGACAAGGAAAGCCCGCGTAAGACCATGTCTGGGACATGGCATTGGCATTAAGGAATAAAGGAAAACATGTAAGACTATGCCAAGGCATGGCATTGTTGAGTTCATAAGACAAGAAAATCATGTAAGACCATGTCAAGACATGGCATTGATAAGTTACTATAAGGCAAGGATTCCATGTAAGACCATGCCAAGGCATAGGATTCCATGTAAGACCATGCCAAGGCATGACATTGGTGAGTTCATAAGGCAAGGATTCCATGTAAGACCATGTCAAGGCATGGCATTGGTAAGTTTCAAAAGGAAACATTTAAGGAAGGTCTCGTGTAAGTCCATGTCTAGCACATGGCATCAATACCATATAAGGAAGGTTTCGTGTGAGTCCATGTTTGGGACATGGCATCAACATCAAGCTAAAGAAGTCTGTGTAAGACCATATCTGGGATATGACATCAGCACTAAGAGGCGATCCCATGTAAGACCATATTTGGGATATGGCATTGGCATCGAGACACATGTTTGATGAGATTGAGTATCTTTTTGTATTCCGAGTATTTCAAAGGCAAAAAAGTAAGCATGAAAAGTGACTAAGAGCAAAATAAGTAAAGTTGATGATAAGATATGTTATATAAGAATGATAGAGAATTTCATTCAAGTTAAGGAAGGTAGAGAATCAAGTTATTGCTTACGATAGTTTAAGCGCTAAACTATGTAATGAGTGATACAGGTGCCATGAGTAAATACAAGTTAAGGTAACCCTAATGTGATGGGTAAGTAAGAGTAAGAGTAAATATGAGTAAGTAAGCTTAAGCACTTGAGATTTATATATTCTTGTTTCATGATGAATGAGTTTATTTTGACAATTACATTGCTACCTAAGATTTCATGCAAACTTATTAAGCTAGATGCTTACTTCTCTCTTTTCCTTCTTCCTTGTAGTATCGCCAAGCTAGCTCGGTGATCGTAGAATGTCAGAGCTCGGAACACACTATCAGTCACTATTTTGGGTATAGCAGAGTTGATTTATTTTGAGTATGGCATGTAACACCCCTAACCCGAGACCATCGCCAGACTTGTGTTAAGAGATATTACTATTCATTTTCAAACATTTTACATCCATTTCACGACACAAAGTCAATCATCAATCAAACATATTTAAATTACGAGCATATAGTCTCTTATCGAGGTCTATGAGACCTTAAACATGTGTTAGAAAGAGGTTGGGACTAAACCAAACACTTACGAAAGTTTTTAGAAAGTTAAACATATTTCAACACTGCAGAGATCACATGCCTGTGCGGTCAGGCCTTGTGCCTCACATGACTACCAAACATGCTCATGTGTCTTGGTCGTGCCAGAACAGGGCATATATTCTGACTTGTCCACACGCCCACCAGACACACCCGTGTGCCATGGCCGTGTGAAATTAGGCTAGCTACTAACTTAGTCACAGGGCCACCAGGCATGTCCGTGTGCCATGGACGTGTAACCTGCCCAGGCACACCTCGAAGTGGCCCTTGAGCCACATGGCAGAGACACATGCCCGTGTTCCTTGGCCATGTGTGCAAAATAGGCCATTTGCAAGGCCAAAATGCCACCCACACTTAGGTCATATCTACAAACACATACAAGCCTATTTCCACACACAATTGGCAACCAAATACATGCCAAATGATCAACATATCACCTTATCCAATCTCATCTCTAACCATGTCAACTTAAGTACCAAATTACACTACTAAAATACATGCATTACCAAATATGATTCATTCACAATATCACTAGATCACAATAGCATCAATCCATCACTAAGCTTACATTCATAAGACATTTTTCATTACCTTCAAGCCATACCATAATATGCATCATATACCAAATCCACACATGCATATAGCCAACATATATCTACCCACATCACATGGTTATTTACACATCTCAAATATGTTTCAAAACAACTAGCCTATACATGCCATATTCAAATACACATATCTTCAAAAGTACCAAAATAGATGGCCGATAGTGTGAAAGAGATGCTGACAATTCCCGAATCTGAGCTAGCTTTATTGACACAGTAAAACAGAGAAACAAATCACACAGTAAGCTTTCAAAAGCTTAGTAAGTTCGTAATTTTACACATATTACTCAATAATACATTCACCATAAACAAATTTAGTCCATCACATAGAACAACTTACTAATACGCATATACCATTTCATTCATAACGAATATGCTTACTCATCTATTCATAAATCCGATCACAATTTCCTCAACCACATAAGTTCCGTACATACCTTAGTCATCACTTAGATATCATTCGCACATGCTACCCAAAGCTCAATACTTCATTCGATCAAACTTTGTTAACGCTTTAATTGAATAGCACACTTAGTTCCCAATCATAATCGAAGCTTAATTAACATCAAACACTTAGTGCCTAGATACAAAACCAAACTTAATTCGGCATCGCACACACAATGCCTATCGATAAAGTCGAAGCTTCAATCGTTTCACACACACAGTGCTAATCAACTCTATCTCAATTCAAATTCGCACACTATTTAAACTCATAAATAACACATTCTATTTCATTAATATATATTCATTAATTTCTCATCACATAGAAACAAGTATAATAGCAAGTATTATATCAGAACTTACCTCGGACGTCAAAATACCAAAATTGTCGATTAATCGAGCACCTTGTCTTTACCTCAATCTCGATCCGAACCTGTCCTTTCTTGGTCTATACACATTCAAATTCAATCCATGCAATCACCAATTCATTCAATTTAGTCCACACACACTTATTTAGGGTATTTTGAAAATAGCCCTCACATTTTCACATTTCGACACTTTAGTCCCTAATTCATAAAATCATCAAATACACATAATTTACTTGTACCCATGCCTAGCCGAATTCTCACTTTACTTATAAAAGCCCAAATATTTCATTTATTTCATATTTTAGTCCTTCCATTTCTCATTTTCACAATTAAGCTCAAATTACTCAATTTCACTGAAAATTCCAAGACAAAAATATTTTTATCATTCACATATCTTTCATAATTTATCAACAACTATCACAAAGCTTAAGCATTCATCAATGGCATATCTCAAAATCACCATCAATTTCTAAAATTTAAGCATTGGTTTGAAGGAGCATGAAGCAACGATCACAAAAATATTGAAATTATAAAAAATCGAGCTCAAACATACCTTGAATCAAGTACTCAATATGTCGAAACCCTACTTGCTTCAAATGGTTTTCTTTTGTTGAAAAATCAGTGGAAAAGATGAGAAATGGCCATTAAAATTTATTTATTTTTTTATTAAACATTAATATGTCATTTACTAATTTGTCCTCTTTATTAAACATATATAACCTTTATATATTAAGGTTATTCTAGTCTATTACCACCCACTATCACTAAATATGGCCTAATTACATCATAAAGCCTCCACATTATAAAGACTAACAATTAAGCACTTTACAATCAGCACACAGCATTTTACACTTTATGCGATTAAGTCCTTTTCTCAAAGTGAACACTCAATCGATAAAATCTTCACACAGAAATATCACACAGGCTAAACCCATACTATAAACACCAAAAATGATATTAAAATATTATTTTGACCTTGGATTTGTGGTCTCAAAACCACTGTTCCGACTAGGGTCTAAACCAGGCTGTTACAACTCTCCCCTTAGGGATTTTTGTCCCCGAAAATCTTACCAATGAATAGGTGTGGATATTGTTCTCTCATAACATTCTCAGGCTTCCATGTAGCCTCTTCAACTCTGTGTTTGTGTCGCAACACTTTCACTAAGGAAATTCTTTTGTTTTTCAACTCTTTGATTTCACGTGCCAAAATTTAGATCGGTTCTTCATTGTACGACAAATCTGACTGAATCTCAACCTCATAGGATCAATCACATGAGGCGGATCAGATCGATACCGTCGAAGCATCAACACATGAAACATGTTATGAATCTTTTCTAACTCAGGTGGCAACATCAATCTATAAGCAACCAGCCCAACTCGTTCAACGATCTCAGACGGTCCGATGAACCTCAGACTCAGCTTACCTTTCCGGCCAAGACAAAGTATTTTCTTCTACGGAGATACTTTCAAAAACACTTTGTGACCAACTTTGAATTCAATATCTTTTCGTTTCAAGTCTGCATGGGATTTCTGACAATCTGAAGCCGCTTTCAAATTATCACGAATTAGTTTCACTTTCTACTTAGTCTCTTTTATTAGATCAACCCCGTGGATCTTATTCTCACTTAGCTCAGTCCAATATAATGGAGTTTGACATCTTTGATCATAAAGAGCCTCATACGGTGTCATTTTAATGCTAGATTGAAAACTATTATAATATGCAAATTCTATCAACGATAAATGGTTTTACCACGTACTTTCAAACTCAAGTATATAGCATCTCAACATATCTTCGAGAACCTGGATATCCGCTAGGACTGACCATCCATTTGAGGATAAAATGCAGTACTAAAATGCAATTTTGTGCCTAAAGCCTCTTGCAATTTCTTCCAAAATCGTGAGGTAAATCTTGGATCTCTGTCAGATACAATAGATAGTGGCACCCCGTGCAATCTCACAATCTCAGCAATATACAATTCGGCCAATCTATCGAGTGAATAATCTATTCTTACCGAAACAAAATGAGCTGATTTTGTCATTCTGTCAATTATCACCCAGATTGCACTTTCTTTCCTGGAGACAAAGGCAATCCCGACACAAAGTCCACCATGATTCTCTCCCATTTCCACTTAGGAATCATGATCGGCTGTAACAAACCGGATGGAACTTGATGTTCAATATTAACTTGCTGTCAAACTAAACATTTCGAAACAAAGTCAGAGATGTCTCTCTTCATACCATACCACCAATAAAACTGTTTCAAATCATTATACATTTTTGTACTCCCCAGATGAATAGTCAAACAACGTTTATGAGCTTTATTCAAAATTAACCTAATCAATTCTAAATTCTTTAGAACACAAATACGATCTTTAAATCTCAAACAATCATCACTATCAACTCAAAATTCTGAATCCAAAATCAATTCACATTGAGTTCATTTTGCTATCATTTCATCATCACTTTTTTGGGCATTACAAATTTGATGTACGAACATCGGTCTTACTCTCAACTAGGCTAAAACTGAATCATCATCACATAGATCTATCGGAGTACTCATAGCTCACAATGCACATAAAGACTTTCGACTTAAGGCATCGATAACAACATTAGCTTTACCCGGATGATAATCTATCACAAGTTCATAATCTTTCAACAATTCTAATCATCTTCTCTGTCTCAAATTCAATTCTTTCTGAGTCATCAAGTACTTCAAACTCTTGTGATCGGTAAAAATATGACATCTCTCACCAAATAAGTAGTGCCGCCAAATCTTTAATGCAAACACAATCGCGACCAATTCAAGGTCATGTCTCGGATAGTTCTTTTCATACAGCTTTAACTATCTCAAAGCATAAGCAATGACTTTGCCTTCTTGCATCAGCACACAACCCAAATAATTCAATGATGCGTCAATGTAAACTATGAATTCTTTACCCGTGTAACAGCCTGATTTAGGGGCTAGTCAGAATAGTGATCTCGAGATCACTATTTCGAGACTTGAGAATTTATTTTCATGTTATATTATGAGTTAAAACATGATAGCACATATTCATGAAAATTTTTGGTGCTTTAATTTTAGCGGATTTGTGTTCAATCGTGAAAAAGGACTAAATCGCATAAAGTACAAAAATTTCATTTTATTTCTAAAGGTGCCAAATAGCCATAAATCTTTAAATTGAGGTTTTTAAAAGGCAATTTAGCCCATTTCATGTGCTTGGCCAGCCATAGATATAAAGAGAGACAAAGATTGACAAATTTGGTAAAAGTTAGTAGAGTTGGTGGCAAAATTTGACTAGTTTAATATTAGAATAAGGAGAGAAAAAGTTATCATCTTTTCTCCTATCATCTTCCATCAAAAATTAGCAGAAAATAAGGGGTAGAAATCTTCAAAAATTTCAACAAGCTCTCATCCATTCAAGTAAGTATCCTAGTGAACATTTCTTGAAAATAATTGTACTTTTGAGACCCCCAAAGCTTAAGCTTTGAAATGAGGAGACTATTGTGCAATATTGTGAAAAGTTTAGAGTTATACCATGAGAACTATCTTAGTTATTTCCTGCATTTTTATGGAAGAAGTTGAGTCTTAGTTGTTAGATGAGCAACTCTTGTGAAAGGTGTTGTCTTGGAAACACCTAATTTCGACCTTGATGAAAAGGTTACAAATTTGTAGTAATTACATGAAATGTTGAGTTTTGATGATAGCTATAAGAGTATTAAATGTTTACTTAGGCTTATTGAAGTAGAAATGTGATTAGAATTAATTTTGAACCTAAGGACAAAATGGTCATTTTGCCCAAGGTCTAGGGGTAAAATAGTAATTTTGCCTAAATATATTTTTGAAATGCTTTTATTAATATAATGATTAAAATGAGCTAAATTGCTATTATAGAGCAAGAAGAACCGATGACCTACCTTGATCGGGGAAAGAACAAAGTCCTGGACTAAACCGACGAGTTAGCTCATTTCAAAATCGAGGTAAGTTGTATGTGATTTAAATAACATTTTTTATTAGCATGTTGAGAAATGCTTGTCATTTTGTTAATGAATGGGATGTTGAAGTCTTAATAGGCCATATTGATTAGAGAAATGACAACATTGAGATATTAAATAGATAAGGTTTCGTATAAGACCATGTCCGGGACATGGCCTCGACACCGAGTTAAAATCTCGTATAAGACCATATCTGGGATATGACAACGATACATAAGAGGTAATCCCATATAAGACCACATTTGGGATATGGCTTCAGTAATGAATATGAAAATCGTATAAGATCATATCTGGGATATGGCATCGATACAAGAGAAGTAATTCCAATAAGACCATATCCGGGATATGGCATTGGCACCTAGAGGCAATTCCATATAAGACCATGTTCGGACATGGCATTGGCATCTAGGGGAGACTCCATGTAAGACCACCTAGAGGATGTGGCAATGGCTTTATACTTACGGTAGTGATGATAAACGCATGTATTTGGCTATCCCTTGTGAGTAGTGGGATAAGTAGATGAATTTAGAAGTGGAAATGTGAAGGATATTTAAGTCATGTGAATGAGTCACGAGGAGTCAGTTTCGTTACATGGCATGGAATGTGTTAGATAAGAGCAACTAGAAATGAGTATTGTCAAGAAACCTTGACTTGTGTATGGTTAGCTTATACCGTGGATGGATTATTTTATGAGCATTTTATTGCTATTTATTTCCATGCAACTTACTAAGCTTTATGCTTACCCCTTTTTCATTGCCCTTCTTTCTTATAGTTTTGCCAAGATAACTCGAGGATTGAGGACACAGGAGTTCGAAAATCACGCTAGTAACAACACTTTGGTATAACAATTTTAGACTTATTTTGAATATGACATGTATAGAACTTGAGTATTTTGTTAAGTTGTAATTGTTGGTCAAAGTGTTGGCTATGTAAGTTGTAAAAGTTATTTTGTAAATGGCCTTATGAAGGCAAATACTTGGGAAATTCTTTTGTTTAATGAAGATGGAATTCATGAAGTGTTTATCTCTTTTAAATATTTTGTATGATGAAATGAGTCCTTAGATTTGCTTATGGGATAGGAGTAGTAATGTTTTTGAATGGAAGTATGTATGTGTACATTCTAGGGTGGAAATGGCTAGGTATATAGCCTACCAATTGACCCCATAAGTAGACACACAGGAGTGGGTCTAGGCTGTGTGGGAGGCACGGCTAACCCATGGGCATGCACCCAGGCTGTGTGAAGTCTGCACCTTGCCCTTAAGATTTAAATCACCACACGGTTGGGGTACACGGACGTGTGTATAGGCCGTGCGTACCCTACACATTAGTGTCTTAAGTCAGAATAGACCATGGGTTAATCACACGATCGTTCGTTTAGGCCGTGTGTGACACACAGTTAGCACATGGGCGTGTCAAGGTCATGCGTAATTTGGCAGTGTCCACCACGGGTGGAAGAATGGGCGTGTATTAGGGGTACACGGGCGTGTCCCTAGACCCACAAGGGCGTGCGACCCCTGTATCTGATATAAAGTTTCTCGAACTCGTGGAAGTTCCTGAAAAGATTTTGGTACTTCTTGGAAGTATGTTTAGGGCCTTTTGGCCAAGTTTGCTCAAATGATGAGTTTAAACAAAATTATTATAACCCCATTTGAGATGTTTAAGTAAGATCAGTTAGGTAATACCTCAAACCCTATTTCGGCTTGAATACGGGTAAGGGGTGTTACATTTATTGGTATAAGAGCTACGGTTTAGTCAATTATAAGACTAACGTAGCAGAAGTACGAGTGTAGCTATACATGGCATATGAAAGAGTGTCTGAGTAATGATAGTGTGATGGCTCCTAACATATAAAATTGTGTTTTATATAGTAGATGGTTTCGATCCGAATCGAATCAGAAATGATGATCTTTGTGAGTAACGCGTCGACTCCTGCTCAAGGGACCGCGCCAGCTAATAGCAGACTCGAGAACTTGGGTCAGGGAGAAGAGGCTCGAGAAGCCTTTCTCCACATGATGAGCAACTGGTATACTGAGTATACCCGAGCAAATCCCAACCCTCAGCCCATTCTGCACCCACCTATTCCTCAACCCGCTTCAGTAGCCCCTCAAGTAGTTGAGGTGTTAAGAAGTGAAAGGACTACGGTGGATAAGATCTGAAAGCAAGGAGCTGAGGAATTTTAGGAAAATAAGGACGATGACCCAAAGAAAGTAGAATTTTGGCTTGAGAATACCATTTGGGTATTCGATGAGTTGTCCTGCACGCCCGAGGAGTGCTTAAAGTGTGCGGTGTCTCTTTGAGAGATTCAACCTACTGATGGTGGAACACCTTGGTGTCAGTAGTATCGAGAGAGAGAGTTAATTGGGAATTCTTCCAAGAGGAATACCAGAAGAAATATATCAGCTAGAGATTCATTGACCATAAGAGAAAGGGGTTCTTGGAGCTGAAGTAAGGTCGTATGTCTGTGACTGACTACGAATGGGAGTTCGTAAGGCTTAGCAAGTCTAAATGAGAGTGCGTGTCTACCGAAGCCATCATGTACAAGAGATTTGAGGATAGATTGAATGAGGATATTCTCCTGTATGTGGGAGTTCTCGAATTAAGAGAGTTTGTGGTGTTAGTGGATAGAGCCTGTAAGGCTGAGGAGTTGGCTAAAAAGAAGAGAAGAGCTGAGTACGAGTCTCGTGACTCGAGGAATAGACAATTGAACAAGTCTCACCGATCCTCATCTAAGAAATCGAAGGATTTCACTACTCGATCAGTCACTTCATCAGGGTTTTCAAACCGAAGTAAAGACAAGCAGTTTTTTGGATCGAAAGGGCAAACCACATTAGTTGCTAGTGTGGGCAACGTTCGACCAAGTAGACCAAAATTCCCTCAGTGTGGAAGATGCCATTTTGGTGAGTGTCAGGCTAATAGGAAAGCTTGTTTCAAATGCGGGTCCTTAGACCACTTTATCAGAGATTATCCCGAGGTGAACGAGAAAGAAAAGCCTCAAAATGCAAGATAGGGAAATTCTGCTAGGGGAAGACCATTGAGAAGATTGAGGATTGAAATGGGAAATAAGAATCCTTCTAAAGAACAAGCTGCTAGAGTCGAGGGTAGAGCACCGGCGAGGACATACGCCATTCGTGCTCGTGAAGAGGCATCTTCCCCCTACGTAATCACGGGTATCTTTTCTCTCCATAATACTCGTGTTATAGCTTTAATTGATCCAAGATCTACTCATTCATACATATGCATGAAATTAGTCTCTAGCATGAGCATGCCTATAGAGTCTACTGAATTCATTATAAGAGTGCCAAATCCCCTAGGCAAGTGTGTGTTGGTGGATAGAGTTTACAAAGGGTGTCCTTTGATGATTAAGGGTCATTGTTTCCCTGTCGACCTTATGTTATTATCGTTTGACGAGTTTGACGTCATTCTTAGGATGGATTGGTTAGTTACCCATGGAGTAATTGTGAATTGTGGGAAGAAGCAGATTGAGTTGAGAGATGAAAATGACAAGTTTATTTGTGTTGAATCAGATAAGCCAGATAGGTCACCAATAGTGATATCAACCATGTCAGCTAAGAAGTACCTAAGGAAGGGATATGAGGCTTATCTTGCATTTGTGTGGAACACTAAAGAGAATGAATTGAAAATTGAGTCGGTGGCCATAATATACAAATCCAGATGTTTTCCCGGAAGAGTTGCCAGGGCTACCTCCGGATAGAGAGATTTAATTTGGAATTGAATTAGTTTTGGGTACTACCCCTATTTCTATTGCTCCATATAGAATGGCTCCAACCGAGCTAAAAGAGCTAAAGGTACAGTTGCAAGAGTTGACGGATAAGGGTTTCGCGAGATTGAGTTTTTCTTCGTGGGGTGCTCCCGTTCTATTCGTGAAGGAAAAAAGATGGTTCCATGAGACTATGTATAGACTATCAGCAACTCAATAAGGTGACAGTGAAGAATAAGTACCCGTTGTCGAGGATTGATGATTTATTTGATCAATTGAAGGGAGATACAGTATTTTCCAAGATAGATCTGAGGTTAGGGTATTATCAGTTGAGAGTCAAGGACTCGGATATATCAAAAACCGCATTTAGAACTAGGTACGGCTACTATGAATTTTTGCTCATGCCTTTTGGTCTAACAAATGTCCCCGCGATTTTCATGGATTTGATGAATCGCATTTTTTGACTGTACTTGGATAGGTTTGTTGTGGTCTTCATCGATGACATACTGATCTACTCTCGAGATGAGAACGATCATGCAGAGCATTTGAGAATGGTTCTACAAGTTTTGAGAGAAAAACAATTGTATGCCAAATTCAGTAAAAGTGAATTTTGGCTCAAAGAAGTGGGATTTTTGGGGCATATTGTCTTAGGAGATGGGATAAGAGTTGACCCGAGTAAAATTTTGGCAATTGTTGAATGGAAACCACCAAGGAACGTAACTGAAGTGAGGAGTTTAGCCTAGCAGGCTATTATAGGCGTTTTGTCAAGGGATTTTCCATGATAGCTACACTGATGATGAGACTTATGCAAAAAGATGTAAAGTTCATTTGGACTGAGAAATGTCAACAGAGTTTTGAGGAACTAAAGACACGATTGACTGAGGCTCCTGTTTTAGTGCAACCTGAGCCAGGAAGAGAATTTGTTGTTTTTAGTTACTCGTCTTTGAACAGATTGGGTTGTGTACTTATGCAAGAGGGTAAAGTGATTGCATACGCCTCTAGATAGTTGAGGCTGTACGAGAAGAACTACCCGACTCATGATTTAGAGTTGGCTACAATCGTGTTTGCATTGAAAATTTAGAGGCATTATTTATATGGTGAAAGGTGCCGGATTTTCACTGACCATAAAAGCCTAAAATATTTGATGACCCAAAAAGAATTGAATTTGAGGCAACGAAGATGGATAGAATTGATTAAGGATTATGAGTTAATAATTGACTACCCTCAGGGAAAGGCTAATGTAATTGACGCGTTGACCAGAAAATCATTATTCGCATTAAAAGCCATGAGTACTCAGATGACCTTGTTAGATGATGGATCCGTTTTAGCTGTGTTGAGGGCCAAACCATTGTTCCTTCAAGAGATTCGTGAAGCTCAGAGAGATGATAACAGTTTGCAAGCCAAAAGAATTTTGTGTGAGTCGAACGTTGAGTCAGACTTTTGAGTAAATACTGATGGATGTCTGACATTTTGAGATAGGATTTGTGTACCTATACTATAACATGCATATGGTTTAACATAGACAGAAAGATGACATTGGATGGCTAGTTGGTTGAAAGGATGGTTTGCAATTGAACTTATTGAAATGGTAAGTTTTGATGCTAAACGGAAGTTATATTGAATTGATTGGATTGAAATGGTTAAATAAATAGTTTTGGTGTGTGTTGGGAATGTTTTAGTGCAGGTGAATGATATATGATGTGTGCTTTGATAAATTTGTTTTGGAGTTATGAAATAGGTACCAAATGGCCTAAATTTTACCAAAAATAGAGCCATGTCCTGACGAGCAATCTTCCTCGTTGCAACGTAAGCCTACAGTATGTGATATCGTGACGTCAAGTGATCTGATGTTGTGATGTGAAAAACTATTTGGCACTGTCACGATGTGGAGGAAATGATGTCACGACATCGACCATGAAATTTTGAAAGTTTACAATTTGGTCATATTTCATACAATTTTGAAAAAGCTTTGGTAAGCTCGACCAAGACTATGATTTAGTAGCATATCATAATGAGAATATATTTATAACAAGTTTGAATGTTTGATTGATTTATTTATGATATATTTGAAAATATTTTCTTTGACAATGGTTGTGGCATCCTGTAACTCAGACCCGACGATCAGGTCGGGCAAAGGGTGTTATAGTTGATGCCCTTCATACACATTATGAGGCTCTCTTGTATTGGGTTCAATTATATATATTTCCTGGACTTTTGACCCAGTACTTATTTTTTAATTTCCCAAAATAAATATTATTTATTAAATTAATTTAAACATACTAATCTTCTGTTAAATAATTTCTTCAACCCAATTCTAATTTCATTAAAGACATGACAACTTTACCGTAAAAGAATCTATAAGAAATTATATTTAATTTTCATATTCAACGGATTCCCAATAATCAATTAATTTAATTCCATTTTGAACTTCAATTATTTAATTAAATAATAATTCAAAAAACTTAAATTAATCTCAACTCAATTCCATACTTAGTGAGAAACCACATTCATTTTCGAATATCACCCATTTCTCTAACTTTATCATTTCTATATATTTTTGTTGATTTGATTCTAAATGAAATTCATTTCTAGTTTCAACGAGCTAGCGAAGGGACCAATTGAACATATGTAATTAGGGCTCAAATAATTTATAATTAAGTTTCAACTTTACACCTATTAATTATAAACTCATTTAGTCACGAAGTCATCCCACTATATTATCATGACTGAGCTCTCCCCAGTTACATACCATTATGAAAGCTATTAGATCAGTGCTCGTCCAATGGCCTCGTCATAAGTGTGTTACCCTTATAGGATATCCTTATTCTCTTTGGGATAATTTTTTTCTCAATATGATCCTATTTTATCTCATGATAACCATTACATCTTCTGTTATGAAATGTCATCGAATAGAAACTAAGTCATTCATAAGAAAGTCAAATGACCCATGGCCACATTTATTTTTCATCTATCATGTAATGCCAATGAAAGGATATCTTTACTCAGTTCTTGGGCTATGGATTTGATCGCCTCCAGACATACTGATACGACCCTGGTCTCAAGGAGAAAACGAGATGTATGCTTAGAGTTCGATCGTAAACCAGAGAATCGAAGAAAGAAAGAAATCTCGATGTAGTTAGGGTAAGTTGTAAGAATCGGGGTTGACAAAATGAGTTGGATTCGGTATTAGCTTGGATGGTTTTGGATTAGGATATGTTTCGAAGTTAGGGAAGAATAAATGGCTCGGGTTTCGGTTTAGGAAAGAAAATAAAGCTTGGGCTTTGGTTTAAGGATGAAAGAATGTTCGGGTTTCGATTTAGGACTTTAGGAAACAAGTAAGAACCAATACCGAGAAAGGTATCGACCCGATTACTTATACGTTTCTAAAGGTTTCAGTTTTAGTAGTTTAACGGACCTCGACCCACTATTGATGTACGATAGGAACCTTGGTATCAGGATAAAACGAAGGATGGTTGACGCCAGTAGACTTCTAGATAAGCCAACAAATCCTAAGAAAGAAATAGGAGAAATTGCTCTCGCAAATTCAGATAATATCGATATAAAATTTGGCAAAAGTCCTTTGCAAATAAAATGTTCAAATATTTATAGGCTAGTTAAGCTGGCCGAATGATCATCCTTCAAGCCTTAGTGTTCAAGCAAACTTAATGCTAGAATTAACTAGAAAATCTAGAAAAGACTCCTCATGCTCCAAGTCCAAGTTCGCTAAATGGGAGAGCAATGGGACTTCTAGATTGACTAGGTGCAAATGAATCTTCAAGGAGGAAAAGAGAGTGCATGGCCCTTCAATGTTAGGTCAAGGGGCTTGAATGCCTTTAATTTCCTCTTTAATTCCAGCTTTGAATAGCCAGCTATTCATTGATGAATGCATCTAAACCCAACACCACAAGTGTGAAAAGAAGGAACTAAAAAAACCCCATAGGTGACGCCACATGTCTTTGGTGTGAATGGCATCTTTACATCACTTTGGTGAGCTGAATTGTCACTTTGGGGAGCTAAATCAGCAGCTAAGGAGGCTATTAAGCTAACCAAGTTAACTCCTTAAATGAAAGAATGTGCAATGCCATGAATCTCCTTGTGCCGTCCCCCTACATGCACCTACAAAACAAATTAAATTCATTTTAGCCACTTAATTTAACTAATTAATTCCAGCAATTAAAATGACACATTAAAACATTAATTTGAGCTGAAACAAATTAAAAACTAAGCTATTAACAAATTTTTAAAATTCGGCTGTAGCTTAGGACACATTACTAGCTAGTTTCGGCTAGACAAATTAAATGGTAGCAACTCAATTAATTTGTCCTAAGTAAGACATGTCATAATAGCTATACTAATTATGTCCTAATTAAAACATCTTAATTACTACTTATTTAATAACAGCAAATTCATTAAACAAATTTATATTGTCTCAAATTTATTTAAAGTAAAATTTCAGCCAAGTATTTAGCTCAAGGCCGAATGGCCAATTGAGCTCATTGAGCTTAAGCGAGCTCGACACGAGCTAGAGGTGAGCTCGTGAGCTGGACAGTAGCAAGATGAACTCTCGTTTGACAAACACGAGCTAGGGCCGAGCTCATCGATAACTAATTGAGCTTGTAGTACGTTGCAAAACTACTCCATTGAATGACCTTCCATACGTCCAAGTGAGTTAGCCTTGTTATCAATCCACATTTGCTGTACCATAGCTCCAATTGCATCTTTGAATAGCCTAGATCTAGTTCTAATGATGGGGCCACGAGGTAGCACCAATGGATCATGGCTCGAGCTCGAGTTGACATGGGGCGTGCTTGCATCATCCTCCCCTCTTGAAGATGACTTGTCCTCAAGTCAGAACTTGCATCAAAAGGACTCAAATCAGCCACATTAAAAGTTGCGCTAACATTGTACTCACCAGGTAAATCAAGCCGATAGGAGTTTTCGTTAATTTTCTCAAGAACTTGGAACGGTCCATCTCCTCGCGGTAGCAATTTAGACCTACGTTAATGGAAAGCATTCGTTTCTCATATACAACCAAACCCAATCTCCGGGCTCAAAATGACTCGTTATCGACCTTTATTGGCCTTTCGAGCATACTCTTCGCTTTTAGACTCAATGTTGTCTCGAACTTGCTTATGCAAATTCTTCACATATTCGCCTTCTTTTAGCATCTGCATGCACAAGTTGATCATTAGGTAAAGGCATTAAGTCTAAAGGAGTTAGAGGATTAAACCCGTAAATGACTTCAAATGGTGAGAATTTAGTCGCCGAATGCACGGATCAATTATATCTGAACTCCACATGGGGTAAACATTCCTCCCATGTTTTCAAGTTTTTCGGATGATGCCCTCAATAAAGTTGATAACACCGATTGACTACTTGGTTTGCCCATCGGTTGGGGATGACTAGATGTCGAGAAAAGTAGCTTCGCTCCAAGCTTTCCCAAAGTGATCGCCAAAAGTGACTTAGGAATTTAGTGTCACGATCTGAAACAATGGTTCTTGGTAACCCATGTAGGCGTTCACCTCCCTAAAGAAAAGATTAGAAATGTGGGATGGCGTCGTCAATTTTTGTGCATGATATAAAATGTGACATTTTGAAAATCTATCCACTACAACAAAATTGAATCTTTTCCGCTTTGGTTGGGGTAAGCCAAGTACAAAATCCATGGAAATATCTTGCCATGGTGCGTCAGAATCGAAGTGGCGAATATAAGCCATGAGGTTGGACCCTCGATTTAGCCTTCTTGCATGATATGCAGCGCGCACACACTCGCTCGACATCCCTCCTCATTCGCGGCCAATAGAAATGTTCTCAGAGCGTAGCCATGGTCTTTCCCACTCCAAAATGTCCCATAAGTCCTCCACTATGTGCCTCGTTAACTAACACTTCTCAAATAGAGCTTTTGGACACACACAGTTTACCTTCTTTGAAGAGGAAACCATCAGACCTGTAGTACTTATCAATAGCCATTTTCTCACACGCATGAAAAATTTCACCAAAATCTTCATCAGTGGAATACAATTCCTTTAAGAAAACAAACCCAAGCAGTTTAGATTCTAAATGGGTTATAAGTGCATACCTTCTTGAGAGTGCATCAGCCACGATGTTATCCTTACCTTTCTTGTACTTGATGATGTATGGGAACGATTCGAGGTATTCCACCCATTTTGCGTGTCGTTTGTTCAATTTATGCTGTCCCTTGATATGTTTTAGCGCTTCATGGTCTGAATGGATTACAAATTCTTTTGGCCAAAGATAATGCTGCCAAGTCTCAAGGGCACGAATCAAAGCATACATTTCTTTGTCATATACAGGATAGTTTAAGGATGCCCCGTTCAACTTCTCGCTAAAGTATGCGACAGGTCTTCCGTCTTGCATCAATAAGGCTCCAATGCCTACACCTGATGCATCACATTCAATCTCAAAAGTCTTAGAGAAATCAGGCAATGCTAATAAAGGAGCTCTAGTAAGTCTATCTTTAATAACATTAAAAGAGTTTTCCTGTTCATCTCCCCAGAGAAAGGCTGAGCTCTTCTTGATGACGCTGGTAAGAGGTGCGGCTAACGTACTAAAGTTTGGCACAAATCAGTGATAAAAACTCGCAAGCCCATGGAAACTCCTTACTTGGCTTATATTCATAGGTCTCGGCCATTCTTGGATAGCCTTGATCTTCTCTTGATCGACTTCGAGACCTTGAGCACTAAGTAAGACTTCCAAAACAGATCGAAGATGGACTACATGTTCTTCCAATGTTTTGCTATACACCAAGATATCATCAAAATATACAACACAAAACTTACCGATAAAAGCTCTTAAAACATAGTTTATTAGTCTCATGAAAGTGCTAGGGGCATTGGTTAAGCCAAACGGCATGACTAGCCACTCATACAAACCATGCTTAGTTTTGAAGGCAGTCTTCCATTCATCGCCTTCCCTCATTCGAATTTGGTGATAGCCACTCTTTAAATCGATTTTTGAGAACAGTTTGGCACCACTCAATTCATCTAACATATCATCAAGTCGCGGAATTAGATGCCTATACTTAATGGTGATTTTATTCACAGCTCGATAATCGACGCACATACGCCAAGTGCCATCCTTCTTTGGAACCAACAAGACCGGCACAGTATAGGGACTAAGGCTTTCTCGTATGTAGCCCTTTTCCATGAGTTCTTCAATTTGCTGTTGAAGTTCTTTTGTTTCTTCGGGGTCGGTTCAATAAGCAGGTCGGTTTGGAATAACAGCTCCAGGTATGAAATCGATTTGATGTTCTATCCCTCGTAGTGGTGGTAATCCATTCGGGATGTCTTCCGGAAATAGATCATCAAAATCCTACAAAAGAGACAAAATTGAAGAAGGGAGATTCTGGGAGAGATCGTTAGTGTTAAAAAGATTTTCTTTGTACATGAGTACAAAAATCGATTGTCGCAACAGTAAAGCCTTTCGTATTACACTCCCTTTCGCAAAGATACTCACTTTCTCATTTTCTTTTTCTTTTTCTTGTTTTCCACTCATCTCTCATTTTTCATTTTTCTTTTTCACTCGCTCTCTTTTTGTTTCAAGTTTCTTTTCTTTTGTTTTCTTATTTTTCTCTTTTTCTCTCATCTTTTCAAAAGAATCTTTTAATTTTACTTGATCTTCATGAACTTGTTTCGGGGTCAAAGGTGCTAGAGTGATAGTCTTTCCCATGTGTTTGAACGTGTATCTATTGGTGTAACTGTCGTGAACCACCTTGCAATCAAACTGCCAGGGACGTCTAAGTAACAAATGACTCGTGTGCATGGGTACAACATCACAAAGGATCTCATCCGTATATTTTTCGATGTTGAAAGAAATTAGGACTTGTTTAGTTACCTTTAGTTCACCACCATCATTAAGCCATTGCAGCTTATATGGGCTCGGATGCTTTGTGGTTGGTAAGCCCAACTTCTCCACCATGAACATACTAGCAACATTCGTGCAACTTCCACCATCGATGAGAGCACTACAAATTTTACCTTGTATTTGACATCGAGTATGGAAAATGTTCTCTCGTTGTTGCTCATCATTGATTCCTTTAAGGTTGAGACTTCTCTTCACAACGAGGAGTTCACCATCTATGGCATGTTCAATTTCTTCTTCCTCGTCTGTGGTAGTTTCAATCTCACGTTCTTCATCGTCTTCTTCAGACTCTATTTCTCCATTGGCACGCATCACCATCGTACTTTGGTTTGGACACTAATTTGCAATATGTCCCCTCTTGAGACACTTAAAACATTTGATGTCTCGTGATCGGTTGGATGGGTTTTCTATTACCTAGCCTTTGTTAGATTCAGTGAAAGACTTACTTGGTTTGGCAGATGGCGTGGTCTCCTTGGCTCGAGTCGATGGATTGGCCTTACTAGTCCCCTATTTGGTAGGGTTGGAGTGGGGATAGTTTCGAATAGTTCCCTTGCGCTTCAACTACCTCTCCACCTTAATCGCCATGTGCACCATGTCTGTAAGTTTGACATAATGCTGGAGTTCTACCATATTAGCTATGTCTCGGTTGAGACCAGCCAAAAATTGGGCCATGGTTGCCTCGCGTTCCTCTTGCACATCTGTTCTAATCATGGCAACTTCCATCTCCTTGAAGTAATCTTCAACACTCCTCGATCCTTGAGTAAGATTTTAGAGTTTTTGATATAGTTCTCGATGGTAAAATTGGGGAACAAATCGTGGCGCATGATAGATTTCATTTTGGCCTACATACTGATGGGTTGTTCTCCATTTCTCCTTCGACTGGTGGTTATTTGGTCCCACCATATCATGGCATAATCGGTGAATTCGATAGCGGCCAATTTAACCTTTTTAGATTCCAAATAGTTGTGTCAATCAAAGACCAATTCAATCTTCTTTTCCCATTCAAGGTACACTTCCGGATTGGATCTCCCTTGAAATGGTGGAATAGACAGCTTTATATTCTTCAAGTCATCATCCACTCGGTCTCGATCTCTATTACCTCGATTGCGGGGTCCTCACCTTCCAATACTTGCAATAGATTCGATCTCACTATTGAAAGCATCATTGAAATAATCTTCACCGTCTTGTGGCTGTTCATGCCTTCTATTTGGTCACCCACGTACCTCTCGTTGTCTTCGGGCTTCCACTTGGTATAGTCGGCCTTCCAGAGGGTTGAGCCTACGATCGAGTAACCGTTCCATCTCCCGCAACAAGGCTTGCATTGGCAGATCGGGAACTTATCGAACGGGTTGCCTTCCTGGTGGCTCATTTACATTTTGCTCAGGTTCTAGAGACATAGCGCGAACTATAGTACCTCCCAACAAATCCTCACGGATCACTTGAAAAGAAAGTAGTTATTGACACTCCGCTCGTGTTTAACACTCACGATTAGGCTTTTATCTCCCCTCGAATAGTCTCACACACTCGTGCCTTTTACCTCTCGAACTTCTCACAATTTCGTTAGTTGGATTTGCCAAGGCCTATTAAGGCTTAGGGGTCGGTTTCAAAATGGGTTCAAAGGGTATAAGATGTGGGTGTAGGTAGGCTAAAGAAAGAAGAAGGGATCGGTGGTTCAAGTAGGTCAGAGAGAAATTTAGAAAATGTAGATGAAGAGAATGATAGTACTTCAATCGAAACACTAGGAAAATTTTTTTTATTTTTATTTCTAACTTCCTTTTTTTTTATTTCGAACTTCCTCTTTTTTTTTAAAATTTTGACTTTCCCTTTTTTTTAATTATGATTTTTTTTAAAACTTACTTCGAGCCTTCGCTTAAACGACTTCGTTGGTTGTTCCCGACTTCGTAGATCTCAATTTAACTAGCTCTGATACCAGATGATACGATCCCGGTCTCGAGGAGAAAACGAGATGTATGCTTGGAGTTCGATTGTAAACCAGAGAATCGAAGAAAGAAAGAAATCTCGATGTAGTTAGGGTAAGTTGTAAGAATTGGGGTTGACAAAATGAGTTAGATTCGGTATTAGCTTGGATGGTTTTGGATTAGGATATGTTTCAAAGTTAAGGAAGAATGAATGGCTCGGGTTTTGGTTTAGGAAAGAAAATAAAGCTTGGGCTTCGGTTTAAGGATGAAAGAATGTTCGGGTTTCAGTTTAGGACTTTAGGAAACAAGTAAGAACCAATACCGAGAAAGGTATCAACCCGTTACTTATACGTTTCTAAAGGTTTCGATTTTAGTAGTTTAACGGACCTCGACCCACTATCGATGTACGATAGGAACCTTGGTATTAGGATAGAACGAAGGATGGTTGACGCCAGTAGACTCCTAGATAAGCCAACAAATCCTAAGAACGAAATAGGAGAAATTACTCTCGCAAATTCAGCATAATATCGATATAAAATTTGGCAAAAGTCCTTTACAAATAAATGTTCAAATATTTATAGGCTAGTTAAGCTGGCCAAATGATCATCCTTCAAGCCTTAGTGTCTAAGCAAACTTAATGCTAGAATTAACTAGAAAAATCTAGAAAAGACTCCTCATGCTCCAAGTCCAAGTTCGGCTGAATGGGAGAGCAATGGGCAGCTTCTAGATTGACTAGGTGCAGTCGAATCTTCAAGGAGGAAAAGAGAGCTGCATGGCCCTTCAATATTCGGTCAAGGGGGCTTGAATGCCTTTAATTTCCTCTTTCATTCTAGCTTTGAATAGCCAGCTATTCAGCTGATGAATGCATCTAAACCCAATAGCCACAAGTGTGAAAAGAAGGAACTAAATGACCCATAGGTGACGCCACATGTCTTTGGAGTGAATGGCATCTTTACATCACTTTGGTGAGCTAAATTGTCACTTTGGGGAGCTAAATCAGCAGCTAAGGAGGCTATTAAGCTAACCAAGTTAACTCCTTAAATGAAAGAATGTGCAGCTGCCATGAATCTCCTTGTGCCGTCCCCCCTACGTGCACCTACAAAACAAATTAAATTCATTTCAGCCACTTAATTTAACTAATTAATTCCAGCAATTAAAATGACACATTAAAACATTAATTTGAGCTGAAACAAATTAAAAACTAAGCTATTAATAAACTTTTAAAATTAGGTTGTAGCTTAGGACACATTACTAGGTAGTTTTGCTAGACAAATTAAATGGTAGCAACTCAATTAATTTGTCCTAAGTAAGACATGTCATAATAGCTATACTAATTATGTCCTAATTAAAACATCTTAATTACTACTTATTTAATAACAACAAATTCATTAAACAAATTTATATTATCTCAAATTTATTTAAAGTAAAATTTCAGCCAAGTATTTAGCTCAAGACCGAATGGCCAATTGAGCTCATTGAGCTTAAGCGAGCTCGACACGAGCTAGGGGTGAGCTCGTGAGCTGGACAGCAGCAAGATGAACTCTCGTTTGACAAACACGAGCTAGGGCCGAGCTCATCGATGACTAATTGAGCTTGTAGTACGTTGCAAAACTATTCCATTGAATGACCTTCCATACGTCCAAGTGAGTTAGCCTTGTTATCAATCCACACTTGCTGTACCATAGCTCCAATTGCATCTTTGAATAGCCTAGATCTAGTTCTAGTGATGGGGCCACGAGGTAGCACCAATGGATCATGGCTCGAGCTCGAGTTGACATGGGGCGTGCTTGCATCACATACTAACGTCCAAAGCGTGAATTCTACTACAAAATATATGGAATTGAGGCAGTGCCCACAAGTATATGAGTTAGGTTGTAATATAGTTTATTTACAATGAAACCCTTGGTAAGTATTCCGAGGATCATACCCAAGGGATCGCAGTTTAGAGAAAATTGCTATTAAGCCAATTATTGAAAATAATTACTAACATACTTGAGTCACAAATTAGTAGTGTTAATATCGAAACAGGATGATAATACTTCGCTTAATTTCCTCTACTGTATTGGGCTTTGGCAGTATTTATCATGCACTTCTAGGACTTGAAACTCTTGAATAATATTTTCTATTTTTCAGTTATGTATGGAAAGATAGAAATAAAATGACCACAATTTTAGGTATTCACTTAATTTTGCTAAGTATAGGTGTTTTTTATCTAGTATTCAAGGCTTTTTATTTTGGGGGCATATATGATACCTGGGCTCTAGAAGGGGGAGATGTAAGAAAAATCATCAACCTGACTCTTAGACTAAGTGTTATATTTGGTTATTTACTAAAATCACCCTTTACAGGCAAAGGATGGATTGTTAGTGTGGACAATCTACTATTAAGATCATGTATCGACTTCTCCTATCCATTGTTTTGACTATGCGAGTTCCTTTAGCCTAGATACAATTGTTTTACCTAATTAATTATTGATATAGGGCTCTATTCAACCACCTAGTCAGTCATCAACCTAGTTGCACCTCTCAGTGTCCAACTAACCTAATAAGTTAGAAAGAACTACTTATCTCTTGACCTCACAGTCCAGATCGGATGGGGGTAAGGTTTTCACGGATAAGCAATACTGATTTTGGGTCCATTTCCACCATATGACTTCCTAGGGTCATCAAGCCTAGGGTTTTAGGTTCTTCCTTTCCCAACCAACTGATCTGCTACAAATCTCTATCTTTCAATTAATTAAGTTAAAACAATTGAAACATGTGAAGTATTTATAATGCATAAATTGATTCTAAATGTAACACCCTAAACCCGGCCTAGACGCTATGGCTGAATCTGGTGATGTTACAAAGAAGGGTTTTGAAACCTATCTTATCGCGTTGAGAATCTCATATAGTAGGAGTCCAAATTTTATAAAGCATATTTATTAACATGTTCATTATTAAAACCGTCGTTAGTTTGTTCATTCAAAAAAAACATAATTAGCAGTGAAAATCTTAAAAGCTGTTATATTTTGAAAATCAAGTTCGTATTCTAAAAAAACATTTGCTTGCTTAAAATCGTGGTTTTATCAACATTGCAGTATAAAAGTCGAAAACCCATACAAAACCAAAATTAAAAACAAAGAGTCCAAAGAGTCCCAAAATTACAAAACTTTCAAAATAAACTAGAATTTAAGTAAACATTTAAATAATCTAAGTTTACGGTTATGTGGACACCTCTGAGCCTCCGTCGCACTGACCTGCCTAAGCCTGAGGATTACCTAAATAGAACAATCAAATAAATGTAAGTTTTCAAAACTCGGTGTGTAACTCAATGGAAAACATACATGCATATAAATTTAGATTTCTCTCAAACAGAACAGATACGGACATAGTCCTTAACAGAATCAGATTATATCAGAGTCATGTAGATATGCAAAGTCCTACCCCATCCTCTACACACCAACTCAGACCATCCCAACACACCATGTGGGGTACAAAACACCCACCCTTCCCTACACACCACATAGTGTCTAAACAACACTTATCAGAATAGTTTGTAGCCAAGCTGCTAGTATATCGACGAAACGTCGCCTCACAAAATACTTCCTACACATATAAAAATCCCACCCCAAATACAGATACAATTATCAAATAAATAGATATTATAGAATTAACATGTCCCGCAGACTCATATATAGATGTCGTACATATTTATACAAAATAATCAAATCATGCATATCAATACTCAAATCAGTCTATCAGTATAGCAGATCTCATGATTAGGGTTTGTTTTACCCTTATCGACCCTACAAAAGGCCCACAGTCGATTGGTACGATGTGTATGACCTAGGAAAAATTTCAAAATTTTAGGCCCACAAGCCCGTGAGGCTTGCCCATGTGGGCCCACATGCCCTTGTGGCCCACACACCCAAATTAGCCTTGCCTGTATGGCCCACACGGCCTGGCCCACAAGCCTGTGTGGGTCCATACGATAGAATTGGCTGAGGCCTTGTGACCCACACAGCCACACACCCCCTTCACACGGCCGTGTCTTACACACGACCGACGACACGATCGGCCACATGCCCGTATAGCGTCGACAGGCCACTTTTTTTATTTTTGGTAAACTTCAATTTCTCATTTCCATTACACACCAAATTCTTTTTTGATGCTACAATAGACCCGAGACCTCTGAAACCTAAAAAAAGCATTCCAACGACTAATTAGCAATCAATATACGAATTCATCAATACCAAACTGGACAACATGCACAAACTTACCGCCACAAACATGATCACACGTGCAAATTAAATTGTTGGAGCAAAAACCACTGCTTAACCGTCTTCTCCTACACAATATATTCATAAAAACATCAAATCCCTTAACTACACACCCCAACACATTTTCAAAAGAAAACTCCACAATTGATTTACAACAACCATAAGTGAAAATAGGAAACAATAAGCCACACACCACTTATCGAACCAAACGAAGGAACCACGAATTCAAAGCACAACAATATGAATGAAGACTTATGACAGAATCAAAGGTGAAGAGGAAAGAAATGACAGAGCACACAAGGAAGGGAAAGAAAAAAGTCAAAATGTGAGAAGAGAGAATATAACAGCCAAGTTTTAGGTAAATCAGAATAGTCATTTTGAAACCACAAATCTGACATTGGAAAATTATTTTAATATTATTTCCAGTATTTACAGCATGTTATTTGATATGTGTGAAAATTTTGTGAGCTAATTTTATCGTTTGATAGGTCAATTTGATAAAAAGTACTAAATCGCGTAAAGCGTAAAACTTGAGTTCTAATAGCTAAAATTGTCTAATAGCTATAGAACCTTAAATTTAAGGTCCTTATGTGGTAAATATACCATTTTTAATGTTATTGGACTTTTATGGACATGTATTATGTGTTTATAATGGTTTAATGTTAAGGTTAATTTGGTAATTGTTAAAATACATGTTAATAAAATAAAACAAAAGCTAAAATTTGGTGTTCATCTTCTTCCTTAACTGAAAATAAGAGAAGAATACACCATTTTTGAGCTTTAAAGGTTCGTCCATGGTTCCTATTGCATGGTTTGTATTTTTCACTCGATTTTTAATGTAAGGAAAACTCACCTTTGCCGATTTGGTGATTATACAAATCCCAAAGTTTGGTTTTCCTCACACGATATTCGACCAACCTTGTAGTTCAATAAGGTTAGTTTTCACTTTTCAAAAATTAAGGAATGGATTTAGATACTCACACAACCCTTAGCGAATATTTTGAGGCTTACCTTAGAGATTCCAAATCCCGAAAGTCCCTTTTGTCTTGAATACATCGTCAAATCCTAAAGATCATAGGTTAGATTTGATCTAACTTTAATAAGTGGTAGATGGCCTTTAGCGAATGTGTCTTACCTTAATTTTCCTGATCTGAAATCCCAAAACTCCTCCTCTAACATTCTACCATAGACAAAAGAGAGGTTATTTTCTTAAGCCTTGTTTAAATTGATTTAAAAGAACAAGAATCAATTGTTCTTACCTTAGATTCTTGATCTTTATGTTCAACGATGGTGGAAACCCGAGATCTCTTGTATATTCGGCCATGATCAAAGAGAATAGGAATTAAGCCTTTACTTTCTAAGAACTAGAAAGAAAGAAAATTGAATGGCTTAACTTACCTTGAAACCTTCAATCACTTGTTTCCTTGTCTTGGAGTTCTTGAGATCCCGCTATGGAGATCTAACCGAGATTGGAAGAGAAGAGTTTTGACTAGGCAATGGCAAAAGGAAGGAAAAGAAAAGATGGAGTCCTTTCTTAGGGAAATTTCGAAAGAGAGGGAAAGAGAGAGCAAAATTTCGACAAGTGGAGTGAATGAGAGAAAAGTCTCTTTCCTCTTTTAACTGAATGCTAGACCAAGAGTCCAAAACTTGGCTATTATCTCCCAAGTGATAATTTAATCTTCATTAATTATCACTTTATTAAATTAAAATAACCTTTTATCCATCCTTTAATTCCTTATTTATCTTAGTAAAATAAATCCTCTATTTATCACTTTAATTTGACAAGTTTTAATAAAAATAAAACTCTTCCCTTTCAATCAAACATGTGCCGTCCATCCCTAGCCTTGGGAAACAAAATTAAACCTTCAATAATTGCTTTCCATGTGACTCGAACTCAAAGCCATTATCCATAAGCCTTAAGTGACACTTGTGCCACTTTTCCAAGCTCGATTGTATGTCAAAATTCACCAACTTTTTCTTTTAAGGCCCTCTTGCCCTTATCTCCTATTTTGGGCTTTAAATTTTGTCATTCCAGCCTTATTTCTAAGTTTCCTAAAATTTTCGGCAGCTGGCTCTATAACTTGCCATTTTCCTTACATCTTGAGTTTCCAAAATGTTTAGGTTTCCAAAATGTTCGGGTTTCCAAAATGTTCGAGTTTCCAAAATGTTCAGTTTCCCAAAATGTCTAAGTTTCCAAAATGTCTAAGTTTGAAAATGTCCATTTCCATTTCCATTTTCATTTTCATTTCCATTTCCATGCATTTCTAGGTTTCCAAAGTTTCACAAATTTATTCATAGTACTTGAAACTTGTCATTTCATACAATTAAACCGAAATGCATAGGCCCTATTCGAGGATGTTACAGTTCTACCCCTTAAACAAAATTTCGTCCCGAAATTTCCTAACTAAAATAATTGAGGGTATTCTTTGTCTCATCGCCTCTTCATCCCACGAAGCTTCTTCCATTCCATGATTGCGCCATAGCACTTTGACTAGGAACTGTCTTCTTTCGTAGTACTTTCACATCACGTTCCAAGATCCGAATCGGTTCTTCCTCATAGGATAAGTCCGCCTTAGTTCCACCTCTTCAACCGGTACCACATGGGATGGATCCGATCGATAGCGACGTAACATGGACACATGAAATACGTCATGCATTTCTTTGCAATTCGGTGGCAACTCTAATTGGTATGCCATCGCCCAACTCGCTTCAAGATGCTTGATAAGGCCCTATAAATCTTGGGCTTAGCTTTCCTTTATGCCAAACCTCATTACCTTCTTCCAAGGTGAGACTTTCAAGAACACTTGATCTCCCACTTCAAACTCTATTTCCTTTCGCTTAAGGTCTGCGACGACTTTTGCCTATCGAGGCTTCCTTCAACCGTGCTCAATTAACTCAACCTTCTCTTGGTTTCGCCACCAACTCGGACCCAAAACTCAACGTTCTCCTAACTCGGTCCAACAAGTAGGTGTTCTACACTTCCTTCCATACAATGCTTCATATGGTGCCATTAGAATCTTTGGCTCGATAGCTATTGTTGTAGGCGAATTCAGCTAAAGGCAAGTAATCTTCCCAACTTCCTCGAAATTCCATTACGACCTCTCAACATATCCTCCAACACTTGTATAACCCGTTTAGACCGCCCGTCGATTGTGGATGAAAAGTCAGTAGTGAAGTCTAGCTTAGTGCCTAAAGCTTGATGAAGTGCTTTCCAAAATCGAGACGTAAACCTTGGGTCTCTATCAGAGATGATCGACTTTTGTACTCCATGTAATCTCACAATTTCTGCCACATACAACTTAGCCAACTTCTGAAGAGAATAATCCATTCTAACTGGGATAAAGTGTGCGGACTTGGTCAAATGGTCCACAATCACCCATACCGAGTCCTTCTTAGTAGGCATAAGGGGAAGCCCACTAACGAAGTCCATGGTAATTCTTTCCCACTTCCATTGGGAAATTTCGATTGGTTGGAGTAATCTCGATGGAACTTGGTGTTCACCTTAACTTGTCGACACGTCAAACATTTCCCACTAATTCATCACTTCGCGCTTGTGTCAAACCACCAAAATTGTTCCTTAGATCTCTATACGACTTGATGCCTCCGGATGCATGGCATAGGGGCTACCATGCGCTTCCTCAAGAATCTTTTGTCTCAACTCCTTATTCTTGACATACAAACTTTACCCTTATAGCACAATACTCCTTCATTATTGACATCATAATCCTCTAATCCCCTTTCTCACTGCTTTCGCAACTTAATACTTAAGTCATTATCGTCATCCTCCTTCACTTCCTTTAGCCAAGTGGGCTCGATTTGTAACTCGCCATGAGGCTTCTATCATTTCTATACGAGCCTTTAGCTCCACTAACTCCTTTGGTGCCATTCGGTATGGAGCAATTGACACAGGAAGCGGTCCCTAGTAGCAAATCAATCCCAAATTCCACCTCTCCATGCTGGGGTATTCCGTTAACTCTTCCGAAACACATCTGAAGTCCCTTACATCCTAACTCCATTAACACCTTCCTCCTTTTCACCTATCACACTTACAAAAGCTAAGAATGCTTTGCAACCTTTCTTAACCATCTTCACCTTCAAAGGTCTTTGAAACTACATTAGATAAATAGTTCCTCCTTTCTCCGATCATTACCACCACTTCATCCTCGAGGTTCTTAGTTCCATACGTTTAAGCACAATCCAACACGGCTGTGTTCTACTAACCAATCCATTAAGTATAAGCTCAAACTCTAGAAGGTAACTCCATTAAGTCCTCAAAGCTCACTCCACGAATCTCTAGGGGTACATTCCGAAAGATCTTGTCTACCACTATAGTTTGGCCTAGTGGGCTTACTATAGTCATCTGCCTATCGAGAGTTCGAGTCTAGGCCTAATGTTTTCACTACACTACTTGCAACATAAGAATGGGTCGAGCCCACATCGATCAAAGCAAAGTAGGGTTTGTCAAAATAAAGAACGCACGGTTATTACGTCCTGCTGTCTCCATCTTCCCTTCGGTGAACCGCATAAACCAAACCCGGTTATCTTGCATCAATTAGTATTACCTCTACTGTGTTCCACGGCTCGCCGCACATACCACTACCACGGTTATTCAACCACGGCCCGATTGAGGTCAGTTTCGTCGCCTCTACCGGTCTCTCTAGCATTCGAACTACCGGTCGGCTCTCTTACGGTTGTTTGGGGCAATCCTTAAACATATGGTCCTTGGACCCACACCTAAAACATGCTCCTATCTTTTCCAACACTCCCCGGATGCCTCTTTCCACAATATTCACAAGGACGAATCGCGCTTTGTACCGACTTGTTGATTCATGGCCCATCAACCTAGGCCTCTTGTAACCCTTTCCGGATGACCCAAACCCTCTTTTGGTCTTATTCTTGTCCACATTCGCTTAGTAGCATCCTTAATCCCCTCGGCCACCTTGGCCTTTTCTACCAAAATGAGAATTCCGCTCGATGCGGTGCTATTAATGATCTTAAATCATTTCTCGGCCCGTCCTCAAAAGCGAACACGGCGTTCATGCTCGATCGCCACTACCCCTCGAGCATAGCGGCTCAATCTCGTAAGTGCGTTGTTATCATTGTAACTAGTACTAGATTTCCTCCATTTCTCCTCGCACCGCCACCAATTCCAAAACATGAAGCGACTGCGACCGGACCTCTTCCCTACTCTGCTCAACATTGTGGTGGGGTGGTGGTGGGTGGCATCTCATTGTCGACCTTGTCCCGACCTAACGGGTTCCGACACGGTCATCCTTCCTCTTCCTCGACCACGACGACCACGTCCTCTAGAGCTCATTTTCTAGCGGCGAGATCTGATTAAGGAATTTTATGTATTAGTCATTGTTCCACTTATTTATCGAAGAAGTTTTATGAAAAAGAATTTAAGAGTGGTTCTTTCGTATCATACAACACACAGTCTTTTCCATTCATCCATTCATCCATCAAACAAATATGAACTTCCGTTCATTCAGAGAAACGTTGTAGTTTTTGTTGTTTGTTGTTATTTTCCACTACCCGGGGGTATTTTCGTAACTTTGTCCCTGAGGCATTTTCGTAATTTTGTCAAAATAAGGTTCCTTGATGTTTTGTCAAGAATTATTTTGAAAACTTCCAAAGTCTAGGGTAACTTGAAAAAAATTTTAAAACGGGGGGTAATTTTCACAAATCGAGTAAATTTGGAAAAATTAATAACTTTGGGGTATTTCAAAAGTTGTAAAATTTTGAGGGTTCTTATGGAAAGTTGTTCCTTGAAGGTGGGGATGTTGCAAAATTTGGAAATTAGGGTCATTTTGGTAATTTTGTATGTTAGGGGCAATTTTGTAATTTTTCTAAAATCATGGTATTTTGATATTTTACAAATTAGGGTTTTGAATGTTTATGAAATCATGAAATTTTGGTAAAGTCGTTGAGTAGTTGAACATTTTACAAACCAGTATGTTTTGGTAATTTCCTTTGCTAAGGGCATTTTGTAATTTTAGAATCAAGAGTTTTTCGAAAATGTTGTAAAAATAATTTTTCTCGATTTAAAAGAAAGTTTTAAAAGTTTGAAAAACTAGGGTTTGTTGTTTTGTTCTTTTTTTTCAAAACATGGCTAGTTCCTTTCGGGTTTTAGTCGTTATGTTTAGCCTATAACCGAGCCCCTTGGTGGTGGTGAACCAAAGCTACGCACTGGCGAGGATTCGTGTGGAGAGGAGGTGAGTCACGCTGATTGCTTAAATACCAAGCTCCCAACCAAACCATTCCTAGACATGCGCATGAGGTTACCACACCACCGAGCCCTCGAGTTATGGTGAGCAAAGCTACGCACTGGTAGGATTCTGCGCAAGAGGAGGTGAGTCACTAGGACTGCTTAAATACCAAGCTCTTCCTGGATCCAATCCTGACATGCGACAAGGGTTACCACACCACTAGCTCAGTGACTTAGCCATAGGTTGGTTTAGTACATTAAGTCTTATGTGTTTGTGTTTGAGTAGTCTAATCCTAAAGTTCAAGTTCCTATCATTCTATTCTACGTTCCATGCCTTTTCTACCCTTATATAAATCACAAAATCACACATATAGTTAGGGGTACTTACCTGGTGGACTGCGGGTCGGAGACTTAGGGGCCATGCCAGAAGCCTGCTTATTTTCAAAGAAAATCATTTGGCTCGCTTTGAAAACGTTTTGGGCCTTAGCCCACAGGCCGAGAGTTTAAAACTGGGCTCTGATACCAAATTGAAACACCCACTTTTACCCACGAGCCACGGACCGGATCTGGTATGTTCCTAAAGTAAACCGATCTCAAGAACATTCGATACTTAGAGAAAATTGTAGATTTTAGAAAAACTATTATTTGAGTTGGGCTTAGATTGAAAACCCATTTATTTAATCTTGTAAATCCAATTCGATGTAACATGTCCAAAATAGTTCTTAGCAAAATATTAAAAAGTAATGTAAAACAAAGAATAATCCATTGGGCCTTATGGCCTTATTACATCAAGTAAACCCAAAATAAAATTAAAAGTATTAAAATTAAATAAAGTCCAAATTAAGAATAAATTCTTCAAGTGATGCATGGCCTCCTCATGGTCTCTACCCGGTCAATCCTTGATTATCACCGAAAATAATTCCCACAATGGGGTGAGTCAACAGACTCAATGTGCACATAATACTATCATTCAATAAATCGGGCATTCATGTTCAAATCATCAAGTCCATATAATAACGAAATTGTGATGCAACCCAAACCCAAAACCTATATGCCATCCGCTACTCTCCATCCGTACCAACACGCACACCAGTGGGGACTACTAAGTCGACCCTCCATCCGCTACTCTCCACGTTGTGTCATTAGACACTATTGTAACCGAAGTTACAGAATTTCATAATGTGACCGTAGTCGACATATTTCGTTGGTGAGACCGAAGTCAACACCTTCGTTGGTGAGACCGAAGTCAACACCTGTTCTCCCCCTTTAACATAAATCCCGAATGCCCCAAAACATGGATATATATATATAGCATAATTTAATTTCATGTTCATATTCATATATTCGCATGTTATTAAAATAACATTTTAATCACAATCCTATCAGGAGTAGGAAACGTACCTTGGTACTTTTTGTCACATGTGTGGTACATAGCCACATTCATATTATTATTCATATCGTATATTAAAATATTTAACCATAATATATCGAAGAATAGTAAGGGTACACACCTTTTTTCGCTAATAGGTTCCTTGATTTCTCGAGAATCCGATCTAATTTTTAGATCTATTAATCCCTATATTCGCCCATCCATTAACACACATTAATAAACCCTTTTAAACAAAACCAAATCCTAGTAGGATTTGTAAGGAAAAACTCACCTTGCCGATTTGGTGATTATACAAATCCCAAAAGTTTGGTTTTCCTCTACGATATTCTACCAACCTTGTAGTTCAATAAGGTTAGTTTTTCGCTTTTCAAAATTAAGGAATGGATTTAGATACTCACACAACCCTTAGCAGAATATTTTAGAGGCTTACCTTAGAGATTCCAAATCCCGAAAGTCCCTTTTGTCTTGAATACTGTCGAAATCCCTAAAGATCATAGGTTAGATTTGATCTAACTTTAATAAGTGGTAGATGGCCTTTAGCAGAATGTGTCTTACCTTAATTTTCCTCGGATCCGAAATCCCAAACTCCTCCTCTAACATTGACCATAGACAAAAGAGAGGTTATTTTCTTAAGCCTTGTTTAAATTGATTTAAAAGAACAAGAATCAATTGTTCTTACCTTAGATCCTTGATCTTTATGTTCAACGATGGTGGAAACCCGAGATCCCTTGTATATTCGGCCATGATCAAAGAGAATAGAATTAAGCCTTTTACTTTGACAACTAGAAAGAAAGAAAATTGAATGGCTTAACTTACCTTGAAACCTTCAATCACTTGTTTCCTTGTCTTGGGTTCTTGAGATCCGCTATGGAGATCTAACCGAGATTGGAAGAGAAGAGTTTTGACTAGGCAATGGCAAAAGGAAGGAAAAGAAAAGATGGAGTCCTTTCTTAGGGAAATTTTGACAAGAGAGGGAAAAGAGAGCAAAATTTTGGCAAGTGGAGTGAATGAGAGAAAAGTCTCTTTTCCTCTTTTAAGCGAATCGCTAGACCAAGAGTCCAAAACTTGGCCTTACTACTCTCCCAAGTGATAATTTAATCTTCATTAATTATCACTTTATTAAATTAAAATAACCTTTTATCCATCCTTTAATTCCTTATTTATCTTAGTAAAATAAATCCTCTATTTATCACTTTAATTTGACAAGTTTTAATAAAATAAAACTCTTCCCTTTCAATCAAACATGTGCGTCCATCCCTAGCCTTGGGAAACAAAATTAAACCTTCAATAATTGCTTTCCATGTGACTCGAACTCAGGCCATTATCCATAAGCCTTAAGTGACACTTGTGCCACTTTTCCAAGCTCGATTGTATGTCAAAATTCACCAACTTTTTCTTTTAAGGCCCTCTTGCCCTTATCTCCTATTTTGGGCTTTAAATTTTGTCATTCCTACTTATTTCTAAGTTTCCTAAAATTTTCATGCATGCTCTATAACTAACTAGCATAGGCCCGAGGGACTAATTTGCAAAATTGTTAAAGATTTTGAATGATGCCATTGATGAAAACATGTATATTTTGAAGTTTCTTGATAGACTTTGAAAGCTTGATGATAGTTTTACATGTTTTGTTAAGTGATTTTTGATGAAAATGCATAATAGGGATTAAATTATGAAATGTGCAAATAGTGTGGTTGAAATGTGAAATAAATGAAAGTTTTGGACTGCTAGGGACCTATATATAATTCGGCCAAGCATAGATTGTGTTGAATTGTGTGAATTTTGTGTATTTGTGAAATAGGGACTAAATTTGTTAAACGCGAAAGTTTAGGGGCTAATGTGTAAAAATGCCCAAATGTGTATTTTTGGATTAATTGAATGAGTAGATGAATAAATAAGTTAATTTTGAATTCATATATATCAAGAAAGAAAGAACTCAGATTTAGATCGGGGGAAAAGCAAGGTTATCGAGTAGTCGACCCGATCCATCAATTCCAAATACGAGGTAAGTTCGTATGTGAAGATTACATTATAAATGTATGTTAAAATGCTTTAATATTGCATAAATTGTTAAAACAGGATTATGGATAGTGTATGAATTGTGAAAATGACTTTACGGATGCATTCGAAGATAGAAATGAAACGTGTGAAAGCCCGATTGAACCTTAAGAATAGTTTTGGATACTATTAACATGTCAGTAAGTGATACATTGAGTTGGCTTCGGACCATGCATATCAGATGATTTGGCTTCGGGCCATGATAATATTTCTTCAGATAAGTTACCTTGATTTGGCTACGGGCCATGGTATAGGTACTTATTGTACAAACTCTTGAGTATCCGATTTCTATTTCAAATGGTTCAATGGGTAAACGAATGATGTGGTTAAGAAAGAGGTTAGTACGAGGTAATACAAGCACGTACAAAACCTATTCGAGTATTAAATAGTGAATGTTCAATGAGTTTGTATTTGATCATGTTTTGAGACATAAGAAAGGTTTGTAGTTAATGTGCATATGATTTTTTCATGTGTAATTAGTTGATTTGCATTTATTCAATGAAATAAGTTATTCAGATACGAGCTTACTAAGCTATGAAGCTTACTTCATGTTATTTTTCTATATTTTATAGTGAATCAAGGCTAGCTCAGATTCAGGAGTCGTCAGGAACATCATCGCACTATCAAACGTCTGTGTTGGTACTTTTAAATTATACATTTATGGTATATGGCATGTATAGGCTAGATGTGGTATTTTGGTTGTGATTATAGCCATGAGATTTAGCTTGTAAATGATGTTAATATTGATGTGTGTTTGGTTATTAGAAATGGTTGTTAATGACTTTTGTAAGTGATATGAGACAGCCCGGGTTGATTCGAGTCGCTTCACGGAGTTGCCCGATCTTCGACGAGGAGAGTTGTTCACAAAATCTTCAATTTGATTTAATAGGTTAAGTAGACTTAGTGTTGAAGAAATGTCCAAAGATGGGCTAAGTTGTGATGGTAGGTTCGACTAGGAATGAAACAAAGGAGGGTGGCTATTGGGATGGGCTCAGTTTAGTAAAAATAATAAGGATAAATAACTTGGAATAATGGTGGGGATGGAAAAATGATCTCAAACTTCAAAAATGATTTAACACTAAAAAGTGTCACCCCGATTTCTATATCGTTTAAGGTGGATTTGCAGAATAGTAGGTTAGTGAACACCACACCGGGTTACGGTGATAAGTTCAGAAAACAAGTCGGAAGACACCACTAGCATGCTAGATAAGTCAACGAGACTTGTACTAAATTGGACCTACATGCATGCATCTTACTTAATGCTCTTTAATACTCCTTAATAAATTTGATTGCACCTATTAACCACATGAAACAAATTTAATTAAACTAATTTCAGTTGGAAATAATTAAAACATAATTTAGATATACTAAATAAACACTTAGACAAATTAAATGAAATCTAAATAAGACACATTAATAATAGGCTAGGACTAGGACACCATTAAAGCATGTAATAATTCAAACATATTTATGAGCTATAGTAAATTAACTTAATTATTTAATTTGTTCAAACACTAATTTAAATAAGCTGAAATGAACTTAAATTGAGCTCAACAAGCTGAAATAAGCTCATGTGAGATGAACCGCATGGATAGAAGTTTGATGAGCTAGAAGTGAGCTGAGATCAGCTTGCACCAAGGTGCACAGATTACTCAAAGTTCAGGCTCAAGCTTGTCCATCATATTCGGGTTGGACTTCATGCCAAGATTGTCTTGTTAAGGCTGAAATAGCATCTTGCATTTGCTTAGCTCGAGCTCAAGTCATATGGCCTTTAGGTAGCTTGAGTGAATCGAGAATTGAATTCAAGAGAGCCCGGGGTGTGCTCACATCAATAAGATGTTTATAATGCCTTGTGAGATGGATTGTTTTGGCATGGTTGTAACCAAGGAATTATGGAAGTTAAAATGGTTATTTGAATTATGGTGATGAAATCTTGAGAAAGGTCTTACTGTGGCATGAACTTATATGTCAAATTGGTAGTTAAATAGTATGTATTACAGTGAATGAATTGATTGAGTTGAGGATGGTTTTCGATTTTGAATATTAAGTTGGTATATATATGTATATTGTATGAATTAAGGATAAAGATCATGTTGTTTTGGTATATATTTGAGTGAGTGAAATGGTTGTATTTGTATAGCATAATTGGGATTGATTTGGCTACCCTTTGTGTATGAAAATTGTACATTTTTCCTTGTGTAGGTACATTAAAGTTGGGGTGGCAAATTGGCCTTACAAATGGCCTATTTTTGTCCATACAGGCAGAAACACGGGCATGTGTCATAGCCGTGTGTGACACACGATCATGTTATATGGTCGTGTGTCCCCTGGTGTTGAAATTGAATTAAAGTCAGTATGCTCCACACAGTCTCACACACGAGCATGTGACTGGCCGTGTGGTACAAGTCAGTATACCTCCCTAATTGGCACACGACCTAGCACATGAGCGTGTGACTTGGCCATGTTGCATAAATTAGTATACCCTATCAGTTTGGCACAACGTAGCACATGGCCTGGCACACGGGCCTGTGTGGCCATTTCGAAGGGCACACGAGCTAGACACACGGGCGTGTGGTTGGCCGTGTGACCTAAGTCAGTATGTATGCCCTATTTCTACATGGCCTGAGACACGGGCGTGTCTGGAGCCGTGTGAGGCATACGGCCTATTCACACGGGCGTGTGCCCCTGTATGGTTGAAATTTTTCTAAGTTTCCAAAAATTTTTGTGTGTTATTGGTTTAGTCCCGAACCACTTCTAAAGCAGATTTAAAGCCTCATAGGCCCTTATAAGGGACAATATGATTGTGTTGAATGATTTATGAGAATGTATGCTATATGTTGTGAATTGATCGGTAATACCTCATAACCCTACTCTAGCGATAAATACGGGTTAGGGATGTTACAGAGAAACATGAAAACAGAGAGATTTTTTTTTTGAAAAATATAATAGAAAATAAAATAATAATAAAAAGAAAATTATTATTTTCTAAAAAATATCTTAACTCCCCATTAACAACTGAATCCCACTAACACCTTACCACTTGAACCTGAAGGCCCATTCTAATATGAGTTTACTGAAATTATAACATAAGCCCACCTAAAAGGGATAAGGCTAAGTCCAAAAATAATAGAATTTTCCATAAATAGGACTTTAACCCAAGACCTCAAACATACACCCAGAACTCAGAAAGAGATATAAATAATAGAATAAGGGTTAAGAGGTATGACCGGACATATCAAAACATTTTAAGCTCATTTCACAACATCAATCATACAACATCATTGTAACATTATAGGATTAGGGGCTCTGTACTTTTATGTTTTCTATGTGATTAGCTTGTTTTGTTTGTAATTTGGTGTGTTTGGGGGTCCTGGGAAGGCTCGGGGTCAAGCCAGGGCCTTGGTGAAAATTTTGTTTTTAGGCACTGTAGGGAGAGCGGGTTTGAGGCAGGTTTTAAGGGTATTTTCTTTTGTTTTGTTGACACAAGAAAGTGGGTGGTCTAGTGGCAAGTGACGCCACTTAAGGAGCAAGGGTGTGTCGTCACAAGGGAGTAGCAGTAGGGAAGGAGTTCGAATCCCATAAGCCTCACTATGAGCTTTATTTTTGGTACCAGGATGGAGGGAAGATGGATTCGGCATGGACTCTTAAAGGGTGAGTGTTGAATGAGTCAAATGTTTTTGAATGAGTGGTGGAGAGGTGCTTGTGGGGTTTGAATGGGTCAACAAGTTTGAATTAGTGTGGAGGAGTGAATGTAGGAGGAAATCAAGGAGTGTGGCCATGGGGGAAGGTGTTGGCCGAATGAGGAGTCTTGGTTGAGGGGTGTTTTGGTTTAGTTGTTTTAGGGAGTGCCAAAATTTTTGTTTAGTCTTAGGCTTTCTATCTTGGTGCATTCGGTCATTTGAGGTTGGTAGAGTACTGTTTATGCTATTTTGGAAACTGAAATTTTGAGGTTCATTTTGTTCTCTTTTTCATTTCGGCAACCATCTTGATAGTGAACAAAACAATTCTCTCCTCTTCCCTATACCTGTGCCGAAACCATCACCCTTTTACTTTCCCTTTTCACTGTTGCATATCCTTTCCTATTTCGACAAGCCATAATCGAAACATTCTTTCTTCTTTTCTTTACATCTTGCATTGAGCCGAAACCTCCCATCTCATTTCTTTTGCTCCATCTTTCTCCATAACCGAACCTCCATCCCTCCTTTCTACTTCTCTACTCTTTTCGATAAATCGACACTCCTACTCCTCTCGGTTCTTGGCTAGTTTTCACCATAGCTGAATCTTCTTGTGTGGCAATCGGTATCTCTGCTCAAGGTAAGGTCCTTCCTTTTATTTTCTTATGGACATTCTCTCCATTCCTTCTTTTTAAGGTAAGGCTGAATCTATTCTTGTTAACAACTAAACCTGTTTCTTTCGTTCTGTGCCTGTAAGCCGAACATCGCGAAGCAAGGTGCTAGGAATCTTTGGCCAGGAAATCTTTTCAATCAGTTCTGTTGTTTAAGGTAAGGAGAGACTCTGTTGCCCATTGCTTTTCTTTTTTTCTTTCGGTTTATGTGGCCAAAGCTGAATGGCTTGTTGGCTTAGCATTTATATTTCGGTTAACCCGCCTCTTACTTTTCTTCTTTCTCATTTGGGATGTTTACTCCGGGGAACTCTTTTAGCTAAATGTTTGGAGTTCAAAGTGTAGGGAATGGTTGATTTCTGAATCTTACTTTCCATTCGGGTTTAAGGTAAGGAGCCTCTTTTGTTATTTGTGTTGAGCCTTTGTTCATTACTTTGTATTAATTGAATCTTTTGGTTAGCCAATCAAAGGTTTCCTTAACCTCTGATCAAGTCTGTTTCATGGATACAAGAAATGGTCAAGCCATGGTGGGGAGCGAACCTGTAATCCCTACTCCTAAGTTTAAAAGGTATGCTACATCGGTGGTTTGGGATTATTCGCCGGGCTCTAGTAGAGAGCCGACGTCTGCCTGGGATAGACAAATAGCCGTTGTCCCTGCTAGTGAAAGCGTCGACGTAGAAAGCTTAGTATTACACGTTATTAGGTGTATATCACTCACATGCTTCTTTATAGTTTGTGTTATTAACTGTGTTGGCTGAAAGCCGAAACGACTATCTGAATAGTCGAGATACCCTTGTGGGTAAGGCTAGAGACACCGGGTAGGTTTTGCTATGATGATATTTCTGAATATATGCATGTATGAAATTATCAACTGTTACACATTGAGAGTATGTCGCATTCATTTTTGATATGATGAAATGAGCATGGGCTTGGGATTGAATGAAAGGGAAAGTGTAAATCAGTGACTTTGTCACGGTGGTCTAAGAACCACGGTGGTTTGAAACCACGTAAATGTATATCAATGACTTGTCTCGGTGGTCTAAAACCACAGTGGGTTGGCCCCATGTATGCATAAACTTATCGGAAATCATCATGGTGGTCTAAGACCATAGTGGGTTGGCCCCACGATTATATATATTAGTGACTTTGGCACGAGTGGTTTGGGACCACGGTGGTCAAGAACCACAGTGGCATAATACCACGGGTGTATGGATGATTCAGGTGACCTAGAGGATGGAAACACTAAGTTGGGTTGGGCTGCATTGCATACATGTGTCATATGTTGCATTGAGTGGGCTAAGGCCCAATGTGCATCTGTGGGCTTAAGGCCCATATTGCGTAATCGGGGAATTTACACACTGAGTCTTGGTGACTCACCCCTCTGCTTAATTATATAGGTAATCACTAGATCACGAATCTGGAGCCGAGGCGAACTCGAGGTGGCCATGGGTTATCGTTTCTTTCATAAACTCATTCTCTTATTTAGGTTTATTTTTAATTGGGATTTTGATTTGTAATAAGGCCACTTTAACTTTAAAATTGGGTTTTGATTCAATGCTGAAATTATATAATTTATAAACTGTCAAATTTGGGGTTTTCCTAAAATATAAATAATGGTTTTTTCAAAATGTTAACAAACGTAAGAAAATTATAATTAAACTTCGGATTTTCATAGAACTGCAAATATTATTTTCAAAAGGTCATGTTCCTCAACATTGTTTTCAACTGTCACCTCACTGAAATTTTCTAAATTCGGCTTTACGAAATAAATCTATTTTAGCTTCTAGATAACCTATTAAGAAGTTGGCAAGATATATCCAAACCAAATTCTAAATTACCCCTAACATGGAATCACTGAAACAAAAAGTTTTTCACAAGTTACGATGTACCGTTAAACATTTTCAAAACTACCCTTCCTATAACAATCTAGATTTGGTCATAATGTATTGACCGGGTTTGGGGTGTTACAATCATTTCATAATACTTCATACTTATATAGTCCCTTTAGAAAGTCTACGATACCTTAAATATGCTTTAGAGAGGGTTCGGGACTAAACCAATCTCATACGGGAACTTTGTAGAACTTAGAAATTTTTTCTTTCAAAACAGGGCACACGCTCGTGTAGCTAGGCCGTGTGCCTCACATGGCTGTGCCTTGGACCATGTCTTAGCCCGTGTGAAAAACTTACTTGAATCAGACGACCTATCACACGTCCATGTGTCTAGCCCGTGTGCAAGTCTGAATTACTTCGAATTGGAACATTGAAGGACACGGTCGAGACACACGCCCGTGTGCTCAACCGTGTAGGCAATTATAGGTCATTTGCAAGGCCAAATTGCCACCATTTTGGGTCATACCTATAAGCATCAAACAAGTATCAATTCATGTCCCAAAGGCAGCTAAATCATACCTAATCATGTACAAATTGACCCGTAATAACATCATTCATTTCTATATACAAGTCCAACTCAAATATACCAATTCAAAGTACCAACTTCACATCAAAAACATTTGATTCATAAATCATATTAATCCATTTCAATTCATAGCATAACTCATCATATCAATTTCCTAAATCAACCATGTAACTTACCAAAATTGACCATTTCTTTAGGCCATTCATGAGCACATTAAAACATACCAAATTCTACATCATATAGCATGCACTAAATTCATTCCATAATCACATTCATTATGAAGCCATATCACACGGCTATATTTACTCAAATCAGAATAAACCATATTAAAACTAGCCTATACATGCCACATAACCAAAACTCAAAGCTTTTATTTACCAAAATGATAATCGGATAGTGTGATAAGGCCTCATATGACTTCTAACACGAGCATGTCTCCGAAACTCTATAAACATAGGAAAGACACATAGAGTAAGCTTTGAAAGCTTAGTAAGCCATAAGCAAATAAATCATCTCAATGATATTTATAATTAAATTTAACTAGGCCGAATTTAGCAAATTTCAACCACATATACATTCATCATACTCTTAAATTCTTATGACCACATTAAGTAACTTCACTAGGCTTATTTATCGATGAATATATAAACCACGCTTTCAAATTCAAATAACAACCATGAACTAATTCATATATATTAAGCTTGCATAATTTCATTACATAACAAACCAAAATATGGTCATTTATTATCTTTCATGCATAAAACATATATCAATTTCTTTTTATGCACTTCCAAACCTGAATAACCATAACAAATCACACATCAAAACCATGTTCCATATTTCATAATTCTCATGTCCGAAACATAGGACCACAATTTCATATAACGAGCATATATAACACATCATTCTTTATCATATATTTCACATAGTGTTATTTGAATCATATTCACATTTCATATCAGAATTTCATATACAAATCACATGTACATGAATCATATATGGCATAACTCAATTACAATTCCACATTTTTCATATAATTCATTTGATCATAGTTCACTTGCTAATATCCACATCTTATTTTCACATAGATCACATATCAACTAATCATAAACATTCTCACTTTCATTGCTCAATTTCATATATATCGCAACATACCTAATTCGGATACACATTCATATACTCATTTATTTCTCGAAATGCCTGTTGAACCATTCGAAATCAATAAGGATACTCAAATTGTAACACCCTAATTTAGGCCTAGTAGAATTAAGCCTATTGGGCCTTGGGCATAAGAGCATTAAAACTTTTGTGAACAAGAGAACGACACAAATACAAGTTGGACATATTAGGTGAGTGATTTTGAAAGGTCAGGGGGCTTCCATGAAGTCTTGAGTTCAAAACTCGATTTTAGGAAAAATTTTGGTTTAGGTGAATAAAACCCTAGACATAAGTCAGTAGGCTTTAAGAATATTGTTGGGGAAAACATGACACAAAGAAGTGAGTGGTCTAGTGGCAAGGCGTCATTAAGGTTGCAAGGGAGCATGGGTTCAAGTCTTGGCGCTTGCAATTCATTTTGATTTTTTAAATGAACTTAGACTTCAGCCCATAGGCTTATATTTAGTTGTGTTGTTTTGTTACACAAGGAGCTAGTTGGTAAGGTGGCTAGCGGCATGGATTAAGTTACCGCGGAGTTTGAGTTCAAAACCCCTTGCATGCGAAAGGTGACTACGTTGCTAATTTAGGATGATTTTGGAGGATTGATGGAATGATCCCACATCAGGAAGCTAGCATGACAGTAGGCGAAAAGCTTGTTTTAAATAGAGCGATCTATGAGGAGAGTAAGCATACCTTCTGATGCAGGCACGCCCGGGGCACCCAATTTGTTGCAAGCTGATGAGCTCAAATCATTGAGACCAAGTGCCGTAGAGTTCGTGTGCATTTTTGTTCACTTCCAAATTGAGCCGGATTAGCTCATGCCAGCTCAATTCGAGCTCCCTCGAGCTCATTTCAACTCATCGAGCTGATTGCTTAAATTTATTGCTTTTAATAAATTGAATTTTATTTTATTTTTTTTCCTAAAGCATTTTAATGCATCTAAAACATTTTAAATTGGTTGAATTTAATTTGTTTTAGCTCAAATTAATTTTATTACATTTTATTACATGTTTTAAAGTTGTTTTAAATCAAAAATTAAAGTGCAGATTTTTCTATTAAATAGAAATTGCTGAATTTAGTATGTGTGCTAAATGTGTATTTAAGTTGTCCTAAGTGTCTATTAAGATGTCATGAACGTGTTTAATTTATGTTCAACTGATTTGGAGTGGATTTAATTTGTGATTCATGCTCTTGTAGGTACAGCCGAATCTTACATGAAGCATTGATGAGGTTCATGCACCTTGGTGCAATGTACTTGGACGAATTCATCAATGAATCTAGAGGTGCATGGAATGGCTGGAAGCATGCATTATGACAGCCAACTTTTGGCCATTCAAGGCCCCCCCATTCAGCTGGAAAGAAGACTAAGTGCATGGGTTAAATTCATGAAGATTTTTAAGCTGAAATTAAAACAAGACAGCAGCTTATTTAATTTCTTTGGGGCTGTTAGGTGCAATGCAAAGGTCAAGGGATTTCAATGGCTGAATTAAACACTTGCAAGCCATTTAAAGACATGTTTAATTGCTAGAAATATTTCAAACAAAAGGTGCAGCTCATTCTCCATGTTGGCCGAACCTAGACAAGCCTTTTCAGCTCCTTTGCTGTCCAAATTCGTTTGGCCATTTCCTTCTTCATTAAGATACCTCCAAAACGTCCCAAATGGCTAAATTTATACATCCAAGAGAGCTATTCATCTTCATCATTATTGATGGTGATTTTTCAGCCAAAAGAAGGCTAATTAAGAGGTCACTTATTGCATGGGACGTACCTAGCTGCTGCATGCATTTTCAAAGTGTCCCAAAATTCATTTTCTCTTCTAGAAACATGGTTAATGATGTCCCTTGACATCCCCAAAGGCTGCCAATTAACTTGGACGAATTTTTGGACATTCATCCTTCTAGAAACCGTCCATTGGAGTGCCCTTGCTGTCCAAATACAATCAGCTCACTTCCTTCTCCATTAAGGTGGCTATTGGTGTTCCCAGAAACTGAACATGGACATGTCTTCAAGCCTTCATCTTTCAAGTGAATTCACCCATCTAGAAGCTGTCCATTTGGCTACCAATCAGCCAAATTTTTCCAAGGATTTCAATGGTTTTCTTTTTAGATTTTTCCAGCAATTTATGGCTGAAATTAAGCTTAGTTATTAAGTGTTCTATGACTATTCGTCTAGCTCTCATTAGCCTATAAATACTTGTTACTTTTCATTTGTAAAGGTAGAACTTTTAAACTTTGAAACAATATATATGAACTTTGTTCATCGAGTGAGATTATCTCCTCTCTATTTTTCGTGCAAGTTTCCTAGACTTATCAAGTTGCTTGTGGCGTCTAGACTTGTTCTTTTCATCCAATTATACCATCGGTTCTTATCTACCTAGATAACGGGTCGTGGACCACCTTCGATTCCATTTTCCACCTTAAACAACATAGAACCTGGGGTGACACTTCTTAGTGTTGAATCGATTCTTTGTTTAAATTCCTTCATCCATCTCCATCAAATTATCCTTTTATCTAATTTATTTTTTTTATTATCTCTTTCTATCAAACCAAACCATCTACTATTCAATTAAAGCTTCCGCAAACTCATCCATATTTTCCAATTATTTTTCGAAGGCTTTAAACCTCCTTGTAGATGATTGGGCAACTCGCATACATTTCGACTCTCCCGAGGAGGAATCGTATCATTTGGTATCAGAGCTATAAAAACGTGGAATTTTGACTACGTACGAGAAGCCGAAATAGGTTCGTAAGTGAAAGAAATTCAAAAAAATTGTAAGTTGTAATTTTCGTTCTTGTATTTTAATATATTGTATGTGAAGTGAAAAAAAACTTGAAAAAAAACAAAAAATGAAAAAAAAATATACAAGTTAAAAAAAAAGTGGTAAAAAAAAGTTGTGGAAAATTTTTGAAGTTTTGCTTTGAACTTCATCACTTCTGTTTCCGATCTCAAGACTTTCATTTCTACCCTCTTCATCTTCTACCTCACCTCCCAAATTTCTTTTCTTACCCTTTAGCCTACCCGATAACCAAATTTTTCTTTTGTTTAGCCTCCCTATACCCGACATCAATCCCTTGAAACCCCTTTGAAGTCGACCCTCAAGCAAAGAATGAGTCTTCCAGAAGCAATGCGAATTTGTGAGACGAGATAGAAGCGGTAAAAGGCACGAGTGAAATCATCAAAGAAAAAGCCATCATACGAGTTAAACACGAGTGTGAGTGATTTTCTTTCATGAGTGACTCGTGAGGATTTTGTGGTAAGGTATTTTCTTTTCTATCTATTTTTTTATAACATATTTTATTTTCAAAGAACAAAGATGTCACAAGAAGGATTCTCAGTTGCCGACTTCCAATACTTGTTAAGTGAAATGGAAAGCATTTTTGATCGAAAGATTTCATCAAGTCAGAGAATGGAGTCGAGTTCTTCACCGCGATATACATCTCGAAACTATTCGTGAAGAGACTCTTATCAAGATTCATGTTCGACAAGGCCTTCAAGACGGAGAGAAATAAGAAATGAGTTCGAATCTTTTTGAGGTAATGAACGAGAAGAAAGCTATAAGTATTTCGCTACAAAAGATCGTTCTCAAAGTGGTTCGAATCGATATTCCTATTTGACGAAGGAATCGAGGCGAAGCAAAGTGAATTTCAAAGTTTTTTACGATGATGACCAAGAAAGCACGAAGTTTCCATCTTATGATTCAAAGAAGTCCCATACGAAGTATCTTCCAAGCAAAGATCATGATATCTATGAGAACATCGCTTCAATCTTAGAATCAAATCCTTCTATTTTTAGTTCTTTTGAATCATCTTCTTTTTGTACTCAAAATGAAAAAGAAAGATCAAATGAAAAGGAAGAAAAAGAAAATAAAAGAAAAGAAATTGCAAAAGAGTTTGTGAGAGAAAAAAATCGAGGAAAAAGAAAAAAAAATGAGAAAGAAGAAAAAAAGATTGAGAAAGAAAGAAAAGAACTTGAAACTAAGAAAAAAATTGAAACAGAGATTGAAAAAGAAAAAGATCTTGAAAAAGAATCAAGAGAAAAGAACGAACGAGAGAAAGAGAGTGAATTTTCAACTAACTCTTTGGATTTTTGTTCTTCTTCTGTTTCTTCATTCTAGGTTCTCGACCAATTTCATGATGACCTTCAACTACAATACCTTCCCAACGAGTGACGCTTTCACATGATTGAAAAAGGTAAAGTTGAATCACGCGAGATTGAAGGTAAGGAAGGTAAGTATTTTGAAGTGATTCAATCTCCATTGAATCTTTCTAAAGATTATGATTATGTGGATGATTTCGTCATTGGCCATTCCTCGAATAATTGTGATGTTTTAAATGATTATAAGACGACTTTATTCCATATGATCATTGTGATACGAAGTATGAAGGTGGAGAGACGCAAATCCAACAAATGCAAGACTCAAGTAAGTATAACGATGATTTTTCTCTTAATCCCAACCTGTTTGATTGTGGATATTACGAGATTAGTTCATTTTCCAATACAAAAACTTTGAGTTTTTGCAAAATAGTTTTAAAACAAGTCAAGAGTTTTGATCGTTCGATTTTGAGTTTGCACAATTCTTATTGGTTTAACCTGTTTGATTTTTCGAAACCATTGATACATTTTGATTTAAATAATCAAACGCATGTTTTTAAACAGGAATACGTTCGATTTGATTTGTGGAAAACTCAAGTATCATCTAGATGGTTCTTCTTATTTGAAAGTTTCCCATCTTCTTGATATAAGGTTCCTGAATGAGGTAACGAATGTTGTCAACTTTGTTTTCCATCTTTATTCGTTCCTTAAACAATTCTTGTGGTTGTTCACCTACCATTTGAAAATGGTTGAATCGAACGCGAAGCTTCAACTACGCTACATGCCTACGGAGAGAAGGTTTGTAATGTTCGAGAAAGGTAAGAATGATCTTTGTCTATCCATGCATAAAGGTGAGTCTTCTGAAACCGTTGATACATTTTTGCTCTCTTCAAATGATGAAAAGCTTTGTGTTGCCGATTTCGTTGTTGTGAAACATTTAGATCATTACATGCTTAATCGATCTATTTTGCCTATTTATGATCTATCCATTTTGTTCATTGATGAAAAGATTCTTGTGTTCGATAATTGTTATAATTCATGTGCAAGTGATTTCGTATATCCCTCAATGCAAGATTTGGTTGTTTCATGTCGAGTATCAAATGCACTTTTTCATCTATTTGCTTGTAATGATCATATATATCATTTAATGTGTTACTTGCATGATAATGTTGTTTTGAGGACTCTGTTTAAATCATATGCATGTTTTGAAGTCTATTTGTTTAAGTCTCAAACATTTGATAAGGCTTTGTTACTTTTATATGACGTTGTGTTTATGCCCGTTTGCGTATGATTTATTTGTTTTGTCTTGCTTATATTTGGGCTGCAAGTTTATTTGAAATTGATTTTGCTAATTCATGGATACCTCTTGCAGGTGTTGCGATTATCATCCATCCCGTTTGATCGAGGAAAACTGAGTCAAAAGATATTCTGTTCGGGAAACCAACAGGTCAATTCGAGGACAAATCGTCTTGAAGAGGGGAGGGATGATGCGGGCACGCCCGGGGCACCCAATTTGTTGCAAGCTGATGAGCTCGAATCATCGAGACCAAGTGCCGTAGAGCTCGTGTGCATTTTGTTCACTTCCAAATTGAGCGGATTAGCTCATGCCGGCTCAATTCGAGCTCCTCGAGCTCATTTCAACTCATCGAGTGATTGCTTAAATTTATTGCTTTTAATAAATTGAATTTTATTTTATTTATTTTTCCTAAAGCATTTTAATGCATCTAAAACATTTTAAATTGGTTGAATTTAATTTGTTTTAGCTCAAATTAATTTTATTACATTTTATTACATGTTTTAAAGTTGTTTTAAATCAAAAATTAAAGTGCAGATTTTTCTATTAAATAGAAATTTGCTTGAATTTAGTATGTGTGCTAAATGTGTAATTAAGTTGTCCTAAGTGTCTATTAAGATGTCATGAACGTGTTTAATTTATTTTCAACTGATTTGGAGTGGATTTAATTTGTGATTCATGCTCTTGTAGGTACAGCCGAATCTTACATGAAGCATTGATGAGGTTCATGCACCTTGGTGCAATGTACTTGGCCGAATTCAACAATGAATCTAGAGGTGCATGGAACGGCTGGAAGCATGCATTATGACAGCCAACTTTTGGCCATTCAAGGCCCCCCCCATTCAGCTGGAAAGAAGACTAAGTGCATGGGTTAAATTCATGAAGATTTTTAAACTGAAATTAAAACAAGGCAATGACTTATTTAATTTCTTTGGGGCTGTTCGTGCAATGCAAAGGTCAAGGGATTTCAATGGCTGAATTAAACTCTTGCAAGCCATTTAAAGACATGTTTAATTGCTAGAAATATTTCAAACAAAAGGTGCAGCTCATTCTCCATGTTGGCCGAACCTAGACAAGCCTTTTCAGCTCCTTTGCTGTCCAAATTCGTTTGGCCATTTCCTTCTTCATTAAGATACCTCCAAAACGTCCCAAATGGCTGAATTTATACATCCAAGAGAGCTATTCATCTTCATCATTATTGATGGTGATTTTTCAGCCAAAAGAAGGCTAATTAAGAGGTCACTTATTGCATGGGACGTACCTAGCTGCTGCATGCATTTTCAAAGTGTCCCAAAATTCATTTTCTCTTCTAGAAACATGGTTAATGATGCCCCTTGACATCCCCAAAGGCTGCCAATTAACTTGGACGAATCTTTGGACATTCATCCTTCTAGAAACCGTCCATTGGAGTGCCCTTGCTGTCCAAATACAATCAGCTCACTTCCTTCTCCATTAAGGTGGCTATTGGTGTTCCCAGAAACTAAACATGGACATGTCTTCAAGCCTTCATCTTTCAAGTGAATTCACCCATCTAGAAGCTGTCCATTTGGCTACCAATCAGCCGAATTTTTCCAAGGATTTCAATGGTTTTCTTTTTAGATTTTTCTAGCAATTTATGGCTGAAATTAAGCTTAGTTATTAAGTGTTCTATGACTATTCGTCTAGCTCTCATTAGCCTATAAATACTTGTTACTTTTCATTTGTAAGGGTAGAACTTTTAAACTTTGATTCAATATATATGAACTTTGTTCATCGAGTGAGATTATCTCCTCTCTATTTTTCGTGCAAGTTTCCTAGACTTATCAAGTTGCTTGTGGCGTCTAGACTTGTTCTTTTCATCCAATTATACCATCGGTTCTTATCTACCTAGATAACGGGTCGTAGTCCACCTTCGATTCCATTTTCCACCTTAAACAACATAGAACCCGGGGTGACACATCTTAGTGTTGAATCGATTCTTTGTTTAAATTCCTTCATCCATCTCCATCAAATTATCCTTTTATCTAATTTATTTTTTTTATTATCTCTTTCTATCAAACCAAACCATCTACTATTCAATTAAAGCTTCCGCAAACTCATCCATATTTTCCAATTATTTTTTGAAGGCTTTTAACCTCCTCGTGGACGATTGGGCAACTCGCATACATTTTGACTCTCCCGAGGCAGAATCGTATCATTTGGTATCAAAGCTATAAAAACGAGGAATTTTGACTACGTACGAGAAGCTAAAATAGGTTCATAAGTGAAAGAAATTCAAAAAAAATTGTAAGTTGTAATTTTCGTTCTTGTATTTCAATATATTGTATGTGAAGTGAAAAAAAAATTGAAAAAAAAAAAAAAAAAAGAAAATGAAAAAAATATACAAGTTAAAAAAGTGGTAAAAAAAGTTGTGGAAAATTTTTGAAGTTTTGCTTTGAACTTCATCCCTTCTGTTTCCGATCTCAAGACTTTCATTTCTACCCTCTTCATCTTCTACCTCGACCTCCCAAAATTTTTTTTCTTACCCTTTAGCCTACCCGATAACCAAATTTTTCTTTTGTTTAGCCTCCCCTATACCCGACATCAATCCCTTGAAACCCCTTTGAAGTCGACCCTCAAGCAGTGATGAGTCTTCTGAAATGAAGTACGAATTTGTGAGATGAGATAGAGCGGTAAAAGGCACGAGTGAAATCATCTAAGAAAAAGCCATCATACGAGTTAAACACGAGTGTGAGTGATTTTCTTTGTGAGTGACTCGTGATGATTTTGTGGTAAGGTATTTTCTCTTTTTATCTATTTTTTTATAACATATTTTATTTTCAGCAACAAAGATGTCACAAGAAGGATTCTCAGCTGCCGACTTCCAATACTTGTTAAGTGAAATGGAAAGCATTTTTGATCGAAAGATTTCATCAAGTCAGAGAATGGAGTCGAGTTCTTCACCGCGATATACATCTCAAAACTATTCACGAAGAGACTCTTATCAAGATTCATGGTCGACAAGGCCTTCAAGACAGAGAGAAACAAGAAATGAGTTTGAATCTTTTCGAGGTAATGAACGAGAAGAAAGCTATAAGTATTCCGCTACAAAAGATCGTTCTCAAAGTGGTTCAAATCGAGATTCCTATTTGACGAAGGAATCGAGGCGAAGCAAAGTGAATTTCAAAGTTTTTTACGATGATGACCAAGAAAGCACGAAGTTTCCATCTTATGATTCAAAGAAGTCCCGTACGAAGTATCTTCCAAGCAAAGATCATGATATCTATGAGAACATCGCTTCAATCTTAGAATCAAATCCTTCTATTTTTAGTTCTTTTCAATCATCTTCTTGTTGTACTCAAAATGAAAAAGAAAGATCAAATGAAAAGGAATAAAAAGAAAATAAAAGAAAAGAAATTGCAAAAGAGTTTGTGAGAGAAAAAGAAATTGAGGAAAAAGAAAAAAAAATGAGAAAGAAGAAAAAAAGATTGAGAAAGAAAGAAAAGAACTTGAAACTAAGAAAAAAATTGAAACAGAGATTGAAAAAGAAAAAGATCTTGAAAAAGAATCAAGAGAAAAGAACGAACGAGAGAAAGAGAGTGAATTTTCAACTAACTCTTTGGATTTTTGTTCTTCTTCTATTTCTTCTTTCCAGGTTCTTGACCAATTTCATGATGACCTTCAACTACAATACCTTCCCAACGAGCGACGCTTTCACATGATTGAAAAAGGTAAAGTTGAATCACGCGAGATTGAAGGTAAGGAAGGTAAGTATTTTGAAGCGATTCAATCTCCATTGAATCTTTCTAAAGATTGTGATTATGTGGATGATTTCATCATTGGCCATCCCTTGAATAATTGTGATGTTTTAAATGATGATAAGACGACTTTATTCCATAATGATCATTGTGATACGAAGTATGAAGGTGGACAGACGCAAATCCAACAAATGCAAGACTCAAGTAAGTATAACGATGATTTTTCTCTTAATCCCAACCTGGTTGATTGTGGATATTACGAGATTAGTTCATTTTCCAATACGAAAACTTTGAGTTTTTGCAAAACAGTTTTAAAACAAGTCAAGAGTTTTGATCGTTCGATTTTGAGTTTGCACAATTCTTATTGGTTTAACCTGTTTGATTTTTCGAAACCATTGATACATTTTGATTCAAATAATCAAATGCATGTTTTTAAACCGAGAATACGTTCTGATTTGATTTGTGGAAAACTCAAGTATCATCTAGATGGTTCTTCTTATTTGAAAGTTTCCCATCTTCTTGATATAAGGTTCCTGAATGAGGTAACGAATGTTGTCAACTTTGTTTTCCATCTTTATTCATTCCTTAAACAATTCTTATGGTTGTTCACCTACCATTTGAAAATGGTTGAATCGAACGCGAAGCTTCGACTACGCTACATGCCTACGGAGAGAAGGTTTGTAATGTTCGAGAAAGGTAAGAATGATCTTTGTCTATCCATGCATAAAGGTGAGTCTTCTGAAACCGTTGATACATTTTTGCTCTCTTCGAATGATGAAAAGCTTTGCGTTGCCGATTTCGTTGTTGTGAAACATTTAGATCATTACATGCTTAATCGATCTATTTTGCCTATTTATGATCTATCCATTTTGTTCATTGATGAAAAGATTCTTGTGTTCGATAATTATTATAATTCATGTGCAAGTGATTTCGTATATCCCTCAATGCAAGATTTGGTTGTTTCATGTCGAGTATCAAATGTACTTTTTCATCTATTTGCTTGTAATGATCATATATATCATTTAATATGTTACTTGTATGATAATGTTGTTTTGAGGACTCTATTTAAATCATATGCATGTTTTGAAGTCTATTTGTTTAAGTCTCAAACATTTGACAAGGCTTTGTTACTTTTATATGACGTTGTGTTTATGCCCGTTTGCGTACGATTTATTTGTTTTGTCTTGCTTATATTTGGGGTGCAAGTTTATTTGAAATTGATTTTGCTAATTCATGGATACCTCTTGCAGGTGTTGCGATTATCATCCATCCCGTTTGATCGAGGAAAACTGAGTCAAAAGATATTCTCATTCGGAAACCAGCAGTCGATTCGAGGACGAATCGTCTTGAAGAGGGAGGGATGATGCGGCACGCCTGGGCACCCAATTTGTTGCAAGCTGATGAGCTCGAATCATCGATACCAAGTGCCGTAGAGCTCGTGTGCATTTTGTTCACTTCAAAATTGAGTAGGATTAGCTCATGCTACTCAATTCGAGCTCCTCGAGCTCATTTCACTCATCGGTGACCGCTTAAATTATTGCTTTTAATAAATTGAATTTTATTTTATTTATTTTCCTAAAGCATTTTAATGCATCTAAAACATTTTAAATTGGTTGAATTTAATTTGTTTTAGCTCAAATTAATTTTATTACATGTTTTAAAGTTGTTTTAAATCAAAATTAAAGTGCAGATTTTTCTATTAAATAAATTTGTTGAATTTAGTATGTGTGCTAAATGTGTATTTAAGTTTTCCTAAGTGTCTATTAAGATGTCATGAACGTGTTTAATTTATGTTCAACTGATTTGGAGTGGATTTAATTTGTGATTCATGCTCTTGTAGGTACAGTAGAATCTTACATGAAGCATTGATGAGGTTCATGCACCTTGGTGCAATGTACTTGGCAATTCATCAATGAATCTAGAGGTGCATGGAACGGCTGGAAGCATGCATTATGACAGCCAACTTTTAGCCATTCAAGGCCCCCATTCAGCTAGAAAGAAGACTAAGTGCATGGGTTAAATTCATGAAGATTTTTAAGTGAAATTAAAACAAGACAATGACTTATTTATTTTCTTTGGGGCTGTTAGGTGCAATGCAAAGGTCAAGGGATTTCAATGGCTGAATTAAACACTTGCAAGCCATTTAAAGACATGTTTAATTGCTAGAAATATTTCAAACAAAAGGTGCAGCTCATTCTCCATGTTGGCGAACCTAGACAAGCCTTTTCAGCTCCTTTGCTGTCCAAATTCGTTTGGCCATTTCCTTCTTCATTAAGATACCTCCAAAACGTCCCAAATGGCTGAATTTATACATCCAAGAGAGCTATTCATCTTCATCATTATTGATGGTGATTTTTCAACCAAAAGAAGGCTAATTAAGAGGTCACTTATTGCATGGGACGTACCTAGCTGCTGCATGCATTTTCAAAGTGTCCCAAAATTCATTTTCTCTTCTAGAAACATGGTTAATGATGCCTCTTGACATCCCCAAAGGCTGCCAATTAACTTGGACGAATTTTTGGACATTCATCCTTCTAGAAACCGTCCATTGGAGTGCCCTTGCTGTCCAAATACAATCAGCTCACTTCCTTCTCCATTAAGGTGGCTATTGGTGTTCCCAGAAACTGAACATGGACATGTCTTCAAGCCTTCATCTTTCAAGTGAATTCACCCATCTAGAAGCTATCCATTTGGCTACCAATCAGCCGAATTTTTCCAAGGATTTCAATGGTTTTCTTTTTAGATTTTTCCAGCAATTTATGGCTAAAATTAAGCTTAGTTATTAAGTGTTCTATGACTATTAGTCTAGCTCTCATTAGCCTATAAATACTTGTTACTTTTCATTTGTAAGGGTAGAGCTTTTAAACTTTGATTCAATATATATGAACTTTGTTCATCGAGTGAGATTATCTCCTCTCTATTTTTCGTGCAAGTTTCCTAGACTTATCAAGTTGCTTGTGGCGTCTAGACTTGTTCTTTTCATCCAATTATACCATCGGTTCTTATCTACCTAGATAACGGGTCGTGGTCCACCTTCGATTCATTTTCCACCTTAAACAACATAGAATCCGGGGTGACACTTCTTAGTGTTGAATCGATTCTTTGTTTAAATTCCTTCATCTAGCTCCATCAAATTATCCTTTTATCTAATTTATTTTTTTTATTATCTCTTTCTATCAAACCAAACCATCTACTATTCAATTAAAGCTTCCACAAACTCATCCATATTTTCCAATTATTTTTCGAAGGCTTTTAACCTCCTCATAGACGATTGGGCAACTCGCATACATTTCGACTCTCCTGAGGCGGAATCGTATCACCTTCGTTGGCATTTGGGCACAAGAGTGTTCGGAGCGCGGATTAACTCTAGATTCCTATTAGGTGTGTATTTCACACTACTCTAGCTGTAAAGTGCTAAATGCCGAAATGTCGGTCACACGACGATGGTAGCCATACGAGCGTGTGAGCGCACGTGTGGGCACTTCGACACAATAGTTGAGGCCATCACGAGTGTTCTTGTGGGTTTAGGCTGTTTGGGCCACGATGGGCCGAAAGGGGCCATGTGGGGCTAATGGGCTCATGGGCCCAATCGGATAAGTTGTATGATTGTGTAGTAAATATTGGACTGGACTATGTGAATCTCATATTTGTGGCTAGATTTGGGCTAAATGGGCCACACGAGCATGTGTGCCTATTTGGGTTGAGAATGGGCCCTAGGCCTATTCGCATTGTTATCTCTGTTTAGAATACCTTGGTTTACAAAATTACTGAAATACCCTGTAACACCCCTAACCCAAAACTGTCGTCGGAATAGAGTTAAGAGGCATTGATGAATAATCGAATCGTTTCACATCCCATTTACGATACAAAGTCAATCATCATCATAACACATCAAGACATAATCAAATAGTCCCTCATTGAGGCCTACGAGACCTCAAACACATGCTAGAGAGGGGTTGGGACTAAACCGAACACTTACGAAATATTTAGAAATTTCAAACACTCAACAAGTCTATTGAGGCCACACGCCTGTGCCACCAGGCCATGTGCCTCATAAGATCACCAGACACCCCCATGTGTCCAGGCCGTGCCAAAACAAAGCAAGCATTCTGACTTCTCCACATGGCCACCAAGCATGCCCGTGTGCCATGGCCGTGTTCTCTTAAGCTAGCTACTAACTTATGCCTACGGCTAGTTAACATGCCCATGCCAAGGCCGTGTACTATTAGGCTAGATCCTGTCATTCACCTACGGTCATTAGGCACGCTCGTGTGCCATAATCGTATTGGTAAAACAGGCCATATGCAAGGCCAAATTTGCCACCCACACAAGGGTCAAACCTACAAGCACATTTAAGCATAAATTCACCCACAACTTGATAACCAATTTCATATCAAATGATTATCAATTCATCTCATACAATCTCATATCTAATCATGTCAACTTATAACTAAATTGCACCATTTGATCACATTCAATACCAAACATGATTCATCCTCAAATTCATTATATCATACTAGCATCAAACTATCACTAAGATTACCATTTATAAAATATCACCATTGCCGTCAAAACATACCAAATCTATATATGCATATTTCAAACATTTATCTAGCCACATCACATGGCTATTTACACATCTCATACATAATTTACATATCTAGCCTATACATGCCATATTTCAACTATGTACATCTTTCCAAAAGTACCAAAATAGATTGCCGATAGTGTGATTGAGATGCTGACGATTCTCAGATCTAAGCTAGCTTTACTGACACTGCAAAGCAGAGAAACAAATCACATAGTAAGCTTTCCAAAGCTTAGTAAGTTTATAACATAAAACGTTATACTAAACCAACCATCACATGGATTATTTCATAAACACCTATGTACCATACCATACAAGCTAATATGTTCTATTATCATTCCTTGATCTCAATCATAATTTAATCAACCACATAGGTTCTGAACGTACCTTAGCCAACACTTAGGTTTCAATTACATTTGCTACTCAATACTCACTATTTCCTCTCGATCAACTTTTGTCTCTTCATCGATTCAATCGCACACTTAGTGGCCAAATAGTTAGCCGAAACTTAATTAACATCATACACTTAGTGCATCCATATCAAACCTATCTTAAACTGGTATCGCACACACAGTGCTGACTACAAAGCCGAAGCTTATATTATTTTGCATACACAGTGCTAATCATCTCGATCACCTTTCGAATACGCACACTTAGTGCCATAGAACTCAAGCCCTCACATAGCATTCACATTTTAATATATTCACACCATTCATTTCATAGCATTAAACACAACTAAATACACATATTACGTCTAAACTTACCTCAGACGTCGAACTATCAAAATAGTCAATTAATCGAGCACTTTATCCTTGCCTCGATCTCGATCCAAACCTCTCATTTCTTGGTCTATGCACATTCAAATTCAATCCATTTAATCACAATTAGTCCACACACACTTATTTAGGGTATTTTACAAAATAGCCCTCACATTTTCACATTTCAACACTTTAGTCCTTATTTTACAAAATCATCAAATACACAAAATTTCAAAACACATATGCTAGCCAAATTCTTCCCGTGCTAATACAAGCTCATAGATTTCATTTATTTCACAATTTAGTCCTTCAATTACTCATTTTCTCAATTAAGCCCAAATTACACAAATTCATCAAAACTCCAAAGATAAATTATCTTAATCAAACACCAACTTTCATATTTCACTAACAACTAGCACATAGCTCAAGTATTCATCAATGGCTCATCTCAACAACATCATCAATTCATAAAATTTCAACATGGGTTAGCTAGAGCATGAAGCAACGATTTCGAAAACATAAAAATTATCAAAAACTGAGCTCAAACATACCTTAAATCAAGCTTAACCCTAACCGAAATTTCAAAGCTCTTCTTTCTCCTTTTTCTTTTCTAATTTTGGCACCAAGAAGATGAACATGGTTTCATCTTTCTTTTTGTTTTATTTAATGCATAATAATACAAACTTTACTATTTTACCCTTATTATTAAACATATAAACATATAATCACTAAGGTCATAGTTGTCCATTGCCACCCATTATCTTAAAACTTGGTTTAATTGCCTCATAAGGCCCCCACATTAATAAGACAACAACACTTAGGTACTTATAAATCAGCACATAGCTTTTACTCTTTAAGCGATCAAGTCTTTTCTCTTAATTCGACACACAATCAAAAAAACTATCACACAGAATTTTCACACAGACTATGTCACATAGAATCAACACCAAAGATATCATTAAAATATCATTTTGACCTCAGATTTGTGGTCTCGAAACTACTATTCTGACTAGGGTTTAAATCGGGCTATTACATACCCTTGGTTTACAAAATTACTAAAATATCCTTGATTTGTAAAACTACCGAAATACCCTCAGTTTGGAAAATTACTAAAATACCTTCAATTTATAAAATTACCAAAATACCCCTAATTTACAAAATTACCAAAATACCCCCAGTTTGCAAAATTACCAAAGTACCTTTGATTTACAAAATTACTAAAATATCCTCAGTTTGTAAAATTACTAAAATACCCCTAGATAGCAAAATTACTAAAATATCCTTAGTTTTCAAAATTACTAAAATACCCCCGATTTATAAAATTATCGAAATACCCTTAATTTGTAAAATTATCAAAATACCCTCGATTTATAAAATTACCAAAATACCCTCAGTTTGTAAAATTACCTAAATATCCTGTAAGGTAGAATTATCGAAATACCCCTAAAGGGTAGGATTATCAAATACCCTTATAGGGTAAAATGACTATTTTTCCCTTGTAGGTAAATGACTGATTAAGACTATGACTGATTTAACTGTGAATGTATGACTATGTTTTAACTGATTTGACTGTGGTTGTATGACTGATATGCTTTTAAAATATGTTTAAATGAATGATACTAAGCATGGCCATTTTGCATACACTTGTGATGATTGAGCATGACATACACGACATATTGTTTGGGGTTGGGACATTGATAAGGAGGAAGTTCTAATAGGGTCACACGGGTCGCATGAGATGACTGTAGATCCAGTATTGATCTGTTAAGGTGGCACGTGTTGTATAAGACGACTGTGGGCGACGGACGGCTTATAGCCACGTAATCTGATTATGGCTCTGTGCCAACCTAAATATGGCTCTGTGCCATCTTGATTATGGCTTTGTGCCAATCTTATTTACCCGTGGCTATGTTCCTAACTTATGTATTGATGACTCTATGTCGATCATAATTACCCGTGGCTGTGTGCCGGTTATATTACCATAGCTGATGGCTATGTGCCAATCTTATTACAGTTATCGATGGCTATATACCAATTATGAGACCATTACTGAAGGTTTAAAGCCGCATAAATACTAGCAGCTGTGCTACGATTTTGGTTAATACCACAACCGGTGCTAACACTAAAAGTGTAGGGATGGTGTGGGTGATTTATTTCATGCAGGTAGTGTAGGGTTGGACGGAGGCAAGCGCAGGGTTGGATGGGGTGGGTTACCTTGCATCACACATTATGCATATGAAATTGATTTTGATATGGTGATACGATCCATCTCGAGATGAGTCAAAACGTATTTGAGTTGCCCAATCGTCTACGAGGATGAGATAAGCCTTTCGAGAAATAATAGGGAAATATGGATGAGTTCGCGAAAGCTTAAATGAATTTGTTTAGAAGATGGGTTAAGTTAGGAATGGAGGTGTTTAAGTGTGGGAATGATTCAGATATGGAGAAGGATAGGCTCAATTTTATGATGAAAGAAAAATGGATAAAAGATAGATGATGTTTTGGTGGGAATGGATTAAAGAACTTAAACTAGAAACGATTCAACACAAGTATGTGTCACCCCAGTTTCTATAATGTTTAAGGTGGAAGGTGGTAGTCGATGATGGACCAAAGACCCGTTACTTAGTGAAGTAAGAACCAATGGTATAATTGAATGGAAGAGAAACATTTGACGCCACAAGCGAGATTGGTAAGTCAAAAATGAAACTCATATAAAAAGAAGAGGAGATAACTCACTCGAATGAACAAAAGTCCATATGATATGATTAATGATCAAAAGTCTAAGCAAAAATCTCCTTTTTAAAAACTAATAATAGGTATATATAGTGCTTTCATGTGGTTAGCTAAAGTGACAAATGAATTCAACTTTAATATGCAATTAAATGGCTAATCAATAGGTAAAAACTCTTGAATTCCTCCAGCCAAATAACAACAATTTGATGACTCCAAATGAGCTGATTTCAATGTATTTGAATGCTTGGTTTCATGCTTTCTTAGTAGCCGAATGGTCACCAGCAACTTAATGAGAAGTTGTAACTCTTGTGTGATCTTTTAAGCCTCAAATGGTTATGGAAGATGAATAGGTTGCTGCCAAATTTAATGGAGATGTAATGCTTCCATCAATGATCATAATAGCTTCCTTTAATGTTAAATAAAACTTCCCCAAGTGTGTAACTGTTTTCACTTGAAAAGTCACATTAACTCTTCGTAAAATCCCTTGAGTGTAGTTGAAAAGTTTCTACATTCAAACACATTAAACAAACAAATTAATCACATTTAAACACTTATTAAAGACCATTTGGTGCATTTTCTTTCCTTTTTACTTCTTCTCTGAAGCCGAACCATACCTCTCTTTCTTCTCCTCTTTTCTTTCCATGTTGGTAGTCTTAAACTTACCCTTCACTTTCAAAACCGAATAGCCCTTCTAGGCTTTGAAATCTTGGTCAAATCTACTATCCACAAATTCCTCTTCACTTTGCTTTTATACCCTTCCTTTCTCTTCTTCCATCTCAATTTGTTCTTCAAGATTGATCACTAGGCTGAATCTATCAGGATCTATTTCGATCGGACCTAATAATTGGTAAGGGTTTCTCATTTCAATTTCTCTTCTTTTTCCTTTGGTTAGCCAAAATTTAGGAATCTAATTCCTCTTATTTTCTTTTGGTCGAACCATGAAGGAGATCTTTCAGGATCCACTTGTAGCTGATGGTAGAAGGAGATCTGTCGGGATCTGAGATCTAAGGTAAAGGGTTAGTATTCAACCAAAGGCCATATCATTTTGAAGATGGCCGATTCTAACTATGTTTTCTTAGGGGGAATTCGACAGAGGTAAGGAGAAGTTTCAGGATTTGGCCAAGCGATCTAGGTAAGGGTTCTAGTGTTTGGATCATTTCTTATTCATTCAAAAAAGTGAAGGCTAATTGTTTGTGTGTATTATTGCTTGGTGATTGCAAGGAGGATCATCACGTAGTTGGATTTGGTTGGAAACCAAATCGGCATAAAATAAGATGATATCTCCATCGACATATCCTTCAGGATTTCGGTTGAGTGAATAGGCTTTTGGTTACTAACAAGTGTTGGCCGATTGTAGGAAGGGGTAAGGCAAACATTTCGGGATCTCATTAGTTTCGCGTAGTTCAGGATTTCGCTTAAACCTACGAATAGTCAGGTGTGTAACCCACCCTAAATTCCTGATTAATAATAATAATGTTATGTATATGCTAATAAGGCAATGAATGAATATGGCTAAGGGTACCATTCAATGGTACAGTGCATTCAAGTATGTTACCCCTAACTTTCGGTTAATAAAGTTTATAAATATTGATATGAAAATATGAGAAATATCATTATGGCCATGGGGTAAGGTAAATTGCATGATATGTGTATGATTTGTATGTTGCATGGGCATATGGGTGATAATGATAAAAGGGGAAGTGTTCTGGTGGTTTTTACCACATTATCTGGTGACCTATGTCACATATTATGAATCTGGTGACTCTGTTACATTATCTGGTGCTATGCCACAATTATAAGGGCGATGTGCAGTTGACTGCAGTGACTGCCTTCGATGGTGTGTAGCGGATGGAGGGTCGATTTAGTAATCCCCACGGTGTGATTGGCAGGTCGGGTGATGTGTAGAGGTTGGATATCTAGGTGGATTTGGGTTGCATCATTGCTTATGTTTATTATATGAGAAATAATATGCTTTTATCGATTGGGAAACTGTGATGGCTGTTACACACTAAGTCTATTGACTCACCCTTCGTGGGCTAACATTTTGCAGGTGATACTCAGTAGATGGACTGGGTCTGCGGGGACTTAGTGGTGGCCATGCTCAGCTCAGTGTTATTAGTTTTTCTTATTAAGTTTTTTTTTAAGATTTATTTCGGGTTTTGTTTGGTTGTAATAAGGCCATTACTATTTAACTGTTTTATTTTTGCGGTTTAATTTTTATTATGATACGAACAACATCAAACAAATGATTAAACATTTTTCGTAAAATAACTTCAATTGTTTTGACACTTAAACACCTAAAATTTGACATTTCTTTTAACTTGAAATTTTTGAACACATGATAATAATGTTTTAATACAAACTTCAAAAACAACACGGTTTTCAAACTGATCACAACTCAATCCAATTTCTTTAAAACCGCAAATTTTTTCCTAAAGTGACAAAACGAGGTTTAGCTACATTTTACTCAAGGAGCATGCCAGATTCGATGAGGGCTTGTAGGTCGGGTTTGGGGTGTTTCAATTTGGTATCAGAGCTCAGTTCAAAACTCAATCTTGAGGGCTTTTTGGGCCTAAAAATGCTTTTATTTTGAAATTGAGTTTTACAAAAGGTTGAGCAGGTTTTTTGGCATGGCACCTGTGTCTCCGGCCCGAAGTCCACCAGGTAAGTACCCTTAACCACTGTGTGATTTGTATGTGGGTATTACGGGGATGTAGATTAGTAGATTAGGGGCTATTGAACCCTAGGATTAGCTTACTCCAACACAGAATTACATAAAATTTAAAGTCTAATCAAACAAACCTATGAGTGAGCCGCCGAGTTAAGGGTGTGGCAACCATTGTGCGCATGTCTAGGATTGGATTCAGGGGGAGCTTGGTATTTAAGCAGTCCTAGTGACTCACCTCCTCTCCGCTTGAATCCTACCTGGTGCGTAGTGATGGTTCACCCTAACCAAGAGGACTTAATCACAGGCCAAATTTAATAATTAAAACCCGAAAGGGACTAGCTACACTGTTCTATAAAAAACCTTAGTTATAAAATCACAAAATTAACCCTTTGATTTGTAAAAACTATTTTAGGTTTTGATAGAATTTTCTAAAATATCCCCGATTTATGAAAAATTACCGAAATACCCCTGGTTTGTAAAATTATAAAAACACTCTCAGTTTATAAAATTGCCATACTACCCTCAACTTTTATCAAAATATTATTATTTTGTAAAAATACCAAAAACCCCTATTTTGTAAAATATCAAGATACCCTAATTTGGAAAATTACCAAAATATCCCTATAGGACAAATTATGAAAATACCCCTGGGTTGGAACAAACGAAAATGCTCAAATCAGTGAACGTGTGTAGTAGATACTACTGAATGGATGTGATTCTCTGAATTAGGGTAGAAGATTTGAAATGAAAACCCTAAAATGATCGAAAAAACTACCATTAAACTCTTTTGCATAAAACTTGTTCGTGGGTAATCAGTGGAACAAAAACTAATGCATAAAACTTTTTAAAGCAGATTAAATCGCGATCGTAGGCATGAGTTTTAGGGGATGTGGTCGTAATGTGCGAGGGCGTGGTAGAGGTAGAATGATCGTATCGGAACCCGTTAGGTCTGGTCAAGGGTCTGAGAATGAGATGCCACCACCACCAGCTGCTGGTGTTTAATATCAGGATCGACGGGGACGATGCGATGATCGCGGTGATGCTGCGAGTTCTTGAGAGGGTGGCTGAAGCAGGTGGAGGTATGGGAGCTTGGAAATCATGCGGCGACTCGAGCCAATAGAGTGAGTATTAGGTTATCGGTGTGGTGCCCAAGGTGGAGTATTAGTTGGAGGCGACGAGCTTAATTATGGATGATTTGGACCTAATGCGAGGAGAAACTGAAAGGGGTGGTGTTGCTTCTCCGCGATGAGTCATACCAGTGGTGGCTCACGATTCGGGATAGTGCCGCAGCGGATGATCTTACTTGGGAGTATTTTAAGACAGCATATCAGAAGAAGTACATTGGGACTAGCTATATTGATCTTTGAGAAGAAGGCGTTTCGAAAGGTGGTTTAGGGAATAAGTCTGCATCTTGAGTACGAGGTGGAATTTTTAAGGTCAATTTGGTATGCTCGAGGCATCGTGGCTACGGCACATGAACGATGTGTCAGGTTTGAGGATGAACTGGGATGACCTAAGATTGCTGATAGCTCCATAGCAGGAGCGGGAGTTTGCCATGTTGGTAGAGAAGGCTAAGGTAACCGAAGGGGCTAAGGAATCTGTGAGATAGAATTCTGATAGGAATAGACAAAAGAGAGGTTTTAGATTAGCAGGGTCATCCGGGAACATTCAAAAGAGACCTAGAGTTGATGGGCCATGGGGTCAGCAGGTTGTCATGGGAGGACAATACCGTACTTGTGCTCAGTGTGGAAAGATGCACCTAGGAGAGTGTTGGAAGAAGACGGGGGGATGTTTTAAGTGTGGGTCCAAGGATCACATGATTAGGGACTGTCTTATGAAAACAGACGGGAACCGACCAATAAGTCAAGGTCTTAATTAGGCTAGAAGAGGTGGACAGTAGCCACCAGGGGTCGTGGTCCGATTGGTAGAGGTAATGGTTCTGGAAGAGGACGGGGAACACCAGGCAGAGATGTTGGTAACACAGAGGCGAGACAGCCGGGTCTGGTATACGCAATTCATCGGAGGGAGGATGGTGACGCACCGGACATCATAATCGGTACGTTCCTTATAGCTGACAAGCCTTACTTTTCTTTAATTGATGTTGGCTCGACCCACTCATATGTTGCATGTAGAGTACCTAAAACATTAGGTGTAGCATCTGAACTGTCTGTTAGGGAGATGACTGTAGTGAGCCCGTTGGTGAATAGGATATTTCAGAGTGTGCCTCTAGAGATTCAGGGAGTGGTATTTCCTGTCGACTTGATGGAACTACCTTTTGGAGAATTTGATCTCATTCTAGGCATGGATTGGCTAGTGGAACATCAGGATAAATTGGATTGCGCAGCTAAGCGAATGGAGTTGAGGACTCCGGAGGATGAGGAGATAATTATGATAGGAGAAAGAAGAAATTATTTGGCTAACGTAGTCTCCGCATTAAAGGCTGATAAGATGGTTCGGAAAGGGTGTAAGGCATTTTTGGCCTTCGTGAGTGCTTTGGATGCAAAAGAAGAAGAAGTTAGTGGAATGAGAACAGTAAGGGAATTCATGGATATCTTTTCGAAGGAGCTGCCTGGGTTACCCCCAGACAGGGAGGTGAAGTTTGGAATTGATTTACTGTCAGGTATAGCTCCTGTGTCAATCGCTCCATACCGAATGGCACCAAAGGAGTTAGTAGAGCTTAAAGCCCAGATCCAAGAGTTACTCAATCGTGGGTTTACTCGACCTAGTGTGTCTCCATGGGGAGCACCGGTCCTATTCGTGAAGAAAAAGGACGGAACTATGCGTATGTGCATAGATTATCGGTAATTGAATGAGCTAACCATCAAGAACAAGTACCCATTATCGAGGATAGACGACTTGTTCGATCAACTTAAAGGGGCCGCGATATTTTCAAAGATAGATCTACAGTCGGGATATCATCAGCTTAAGGTGAAGGAAGTAGATATCCATAAGATAGCTTTTTGGACAAGGTACGAACATTATGAATTCTTAGTAATGCCGAATCGATTATTACGCCCAATTGCGTTCATGGATTGATGAACCGGGTTTTTCAATCCTACTTGGATCGGTTCATCGTTGTGTTTATAGACGACATCCTAGTGTATTCCAAGTCTGAGGAAGAACATGATGAGCATCTCCGGGTGGTGTTGCAAGTGTTAAGGGAGAAGAAGCTATATGCCAAGTTCAGCAAATGTGAATTTTGGCTGAAGGAAGTTACATTCTTAGGGCATGTGGTGTCTGTGGAAGGAATAATGTAGATCCTCGGAAGATTGAGGTTGTATTAGATTGGAAACCACCTAAGTCTGTGGTAGAGGTTCGTAGTTTCTTGGGGTTAGCAGGCTATTACAGAAGGTTTGTTGAAGGGTTCTCGTCAATAGCAGCACCTCTGACAAAGTTGTTAAGGAAGGAGGTACCTTTCGTATGGGCGGATAAGCAGCAGGAGAGTTTTGAGGAGCTTAAGAGAGTATCGACAGAGGCTTCAATTTTGATTCAGCCGAAAGTCGGGAAAGACTTCGTGGTGTATTGTGATGCTTCCCATACAGGATTGGGATATGTCCTTATGCAGGACGGGAAAGTGGTCGCTTATGCGTCTCGACAGTTGAGACCACATGAAGTTAACTATTCGACGCATGATCTAGAGTTGGATACAGTAGTGTTCGCTCTAAAAGTGTGGAGGCACTACTTGTATGGAGAAAGGTCGGTGACTTACACGGACTACAAGAGTTTGGAGTATCTGCTGACTCAGAGGGAGCTAAATTTGAGACAGTGAAGGTGGGTGGGGTTGTTGAAAGACTATGATTGCTCAATAGAGTATCACCCGGGCAAGGCAAATGTGGTGGCAGATGCCCTAAGTCAAAAAGTAGTGTCGAATTTGAGGGCGATGTTTGCACACCTTAGTCTCTATGATGATGGAAGTTTGCTAGCAGAGTTGCAAGTGAGGCCGACATGGTTAAGCTAGGTGAGAGAAAAATAATTGGTAGATGGAGAACTCAGTGCTAAGCTGCTACAAGTACAAAATGGGGAGTTGGAGGACTATGGTGTAAACAATGAGGGAGTACTGTGTTTTCGGGGTAAGGTTTGTATGCCGAAGGATGGGGAATTAAGGCAGAGAATTCTTCAGGAATCGCATAGTAGTCCATATGCTATGCATCCTAGAGGAAGTAACTTATATAGGGATTTACGGGATCAGTTTTGGTGGCCTGGTCTTCAGCGAAAAGTTACCAAATTTGTAGGGAAGTGCTTAACGTGTCAGCAAGTCAAGGCTGAACACCAGGTACCGTTAGGATTACTTCAACTGATAAAGACTCTGCAATGGAAGTGGGAGAGAATTACCATGGACTTCGTAAGTGGGCTTCCCCTTACGCCTACTAAGAAGGACTCGGTATGGGTGATAGTAGATCGGTTGACGAAGTCTGCACATTTCATACCAGTGCGGGTTGACTATTCCCTGCAGAGATTGGCAAAATTGTATGTAGCAGAAATCATGAGGCTGCATGGAAAGCCGGTGTCGGTTATCTCGGATAGGGATCTGAGGTTTACGTCCCGATTTTGGAAAGCACTACATCAAGCATTGGGCACCGGTTGGACTTGAAGACGGCATTCCATCCATGATCGGACGGCCAATCTGGCGGGTAATTCAAGTGCTAGAGGATATGTTGAGGGGTTGCGTAATAGATTTCAGAGGAAGTTGGGAGGAGTTCTTGCCTTTAGCAGAATTTGCATACAATAACAACTATCAAGCAAGTATTCAAATGGCATCGTACGAAGCGTTGTATGGATGGAAGTGTCGCACTCCTATGTATTGGACAGAATTAGGGGAACGTCATGTTTTGGGTCCAGAGATTGTAGCAGAATCGGAAGAAAAGGTTAAGGTAATTTGGGCACGGTTGAAGGAGGCATCTGACAGGCAAAAGTCATATGCAGATCTTAAGTGGAAGGAGATAGAGTTTGCCATGGGGGATCAGGTGTTTCTTACAGTTTCGCCGTGGAAGAAGGTGATGAGATTTGGTCGCAAGGGAAAGTTAAGTCCTAGGTTTATAGGACCTTATCAGATTTTGAAGCGGGTTGGACCAGTAGCATATCAGTTAGAGTTGCCTTCGGAGTTGGAGCAGATACACGATGTGTTCCACATTTTGATGCTATGTCGTTACCGATTGGATCCATCTCATGTAATACCGGTTGAGGAGGTGGAGCTAAGACCAGTTTGTCCTATGAGGAAGAGCCGATTCAGATTCTGGAATGGGATGTGAAGGTGCTTCGGAGGAAATCAGTTCCTCTAGTCAAAGTGTTATGGCGTAACCATGGATTGGAAGAAGCTTCGTGGGAGCCAGAGGAAGTAATGCGACAGCAATACCCTCACTCATTTTAGCCAGGTAATTTTGAGGTCAAAATTATTTTAAGGGGGTAGAACTGTAATATTCGGGATTTAGTGGTTATGCATTTTCACTTAAATGTATGTGGTAACATGCTTGTGTGTGATTTGAATGTTTTTGGGGTTTCAGGAACCTTGGGTTGTAAGTAGAAGTCTTAAAAAAAATCTAATTTTAAGGCTAAAAAGGGGAACTAAGGGAGTTAGGCCTTAAGGAATTTATTGTGTGGCTTAGGACACAAGAAAAGCCTTGGTAAAGTGGCAAGGAGGCGCCACTTAGGGCCTTAGTCAGTGACGCCACAAGGAGTGTAAAGGGACCTAGGTTCGAGCAGCAAGGGAAGCGTTTTGAAGCTTTTATTTTTTAGCAAGGAAGGGCAGTGATGGATGGCACAAGGACACTTCATGGATGAAGTGTAGATTGAGTCAAATAGCTTAAAGATTCAGCTAAGTAGGAGTGAAAAGGTGGATTTGGATGAGGGAAGGAGAGTTGGCTGGCCAAGGGACTTTTAGGATGACAATTTCGGTCATGTAGGTAGGGAAGAGAAGCCGAAATTCATTTGGCATCTTTAAGCTTTTACTTTCTTTTCTTCTCTTTTGTTTCTCAGCCGAAATTGAAGGTGACCATTTGGTGCATTTTCTTTCCTTTTTACTTCTTCTCTGAAGCCGAACCATACCTCTCTTTCTTCTCCTCTTTTCTTTCCATGTTGGTAGTCTTAAACTTACCCTTCACTTTCAAAATTGAATAGCCCTTCTAGCCTTTGAAATCTTGGCCGAATCTACTATCCACAAATTCCACTTCACTTTGCGTTTATACCCTTCCTTTCTCTTCTTCCATCTCGATTTGTTCTTCAAGATTGATCACTAGGCCGAATCTGTCAGGGTCTATTTCGATCAGATCTAATAGTTGGTAAGGGTTTCTCATTTCGATTTCTCTTCTTTTTCCTTTGATTAGACAAAATTTAGGGATCTAATTCCTCTTATTTTCTTTTGGCCGAACCATGAAGGAGATCTTTCGGGATCCACTTGTAGCCGACGGTAGAAGGAGATCTACCGGGATCTGAGATCTAAGGTAAAGGGTTAGTATTCGGCCAAAGGCCATATCATTTTGAAGATGGCAGATTCTAACTATGTTTTCTTAAGGGGAATTTGACAGAGGTAAGGAGAAGTTTCGGGATTTGGCCAAGCGATCTAGGTAAGGGTTCTAGTGTTTCGGATCTATTTCTTATTCATTCAAAAAAAGCTGAAGGCTAATTGTTTGTGCGTATTAGTGCTTGGCCGATTGCAAGGAGGGATCATCACGTAGTTCAGGATTTGGTTGGAAACCAAATCAGCATAAGGTAAGATGATATCTCCATGCGACATATCCTTCGAGATTTCGGTTGAGTAGAATAGGCTTTTGGTTACTAACAAGTGTTGGTGATTGTAGGAAGGGTAAGGCAAACATTTGGGATCTCGTTTGTTTCGCGTAGTTCAGATTTCGCTTAACCTCACGAATAGTCGGTGTGTAACCCACCTAAATTCCGATTAATAATAATAATGTTATGTATATGCTAATAAGGCAATGAATGAATATGGCTAAGGGTACCATTCAATGGTACAGTGCATTCGGTATGTTACCCTAACTTTCGGTTAATAAAGTTTATAAATATTGATATGAAAATATGAGAAATATCGTTATGGCCATGGGGTAAGGTAAATTGCATGATATGTGTATGATTTGTATGTTGCATGGGCATATGGGTGATAATGATAACGAGAAAGTGTTCTGGTGGTTTTTACTACATTATCTGGTGACCTATGTCACGTATTATGAATCTGGTGACTCTGTCACATTATCTGGTGGCTATGCCACAATTATAAGGGCAATGTGAGTTGACTGCAATGACTGCCTTCGATGGTGTGTAGCAGATGGAGGGTCGATTTAGTAATCCCCACGGTGTGATTGGCACGTACGGGTGATGTGTAGAGGTTGGATATCTAGGTGGATTTGGGTTGCATCATTGCCTATGTTTATTATATGAGAAATAATATGCTTTTATCGATTGGGAATCTGTGATGGCTGTTACACACTGAGTCTGTTGACTCACCCTTCGTGGGCTAACATTTTGGAGGTGATACTCAGTAGATGGACCAGGTCGACGAGGACTTAGTGGTGGCCATGCTCAGCTCAGTGTTATCGATTTTTCTTATTAAGTTTTTTTAGATTTATTTCGGGTTTTGTTTGGTTGTAATAAGGCCATTACTATTTAACTATTTTATTTTTGTGGTTTAATTTTTATTATGATACGAACAACATCAAACAAATGATTAAACATTTTTCATAAAACAACTTCAATTGTTTTGACACCTAAACACCTAAAATTTGACATTTCTTTTAACTTGAAATTTTTGAACACATGATAATAATGTTTCAATACAAACTTCAAAAACAACACGGTTTTCAAACTGATCACAACTCAATCCAATTTCTTTAAAACCACCAATTTTTTTTCCTAAAGTGACAGAATGAGGTTTAGCTACATTTTACTCAAGGAGAATGCCAGATCCGGTCAGGGCTTGTGGGCCGGGTTTAGGGTGTTTCACCATCTTTCTTTTCCACAAATAGAGAAGGAGCACCCCAAGGTGAAAAACTCAGTCTTGCAAACCCTCTATCAGTCAACTCTTGCAACTGTGACTTTAACTCTTTCAATTCTGTTGGTGCCATTCTATACGGAGCTATTGAAATAGGAGTTGTTCTTGGCAACAATTCAATATGAAATTCAACTTCACGTATCGGAGGTAATGCCGGTAATTTTTAGGAAATACATCAGAGAATTCACAAACAACTGACACTGATTCAACTTTCTTTTCTGATACTTTTGAGTCAATTACATAAGCAAAATAAGATTCATATCCCTTTCTCACATAATTCTAAGCTTTTAACACAGATATCATAGCTGGTAACACTTTCAATTCATTAGACTCAACCCAAACTATTTCATCATTCTGACTTCTCAAATCAATGGTCTTTCTTTTACAATTCACAATAGCATCATGCAATGTCAACCAGTCTATACCCAAAATTATATCAAACTCATCAAAAAGTAATAGCATCAAATCAGCCGAAAAATAATTATCTCGAAACATCAACAGACAGTTCTTGTATACCTTATCAACCAGAACACTTTTGCCTAAGGGGTTCAATACTCTAATAACAAATTCAATAGACTCTACAAGCAAAATCTTACTGGATACTAAGTTCATGCATATATACGAATGAGTAGAACTAGATCTATTAATGCAATCACAGAAGTATCATAAAGAGTAAATGTACCCATTATAACATCTGAAGATGAAGCTTCCTCAAGAGCTTGGATGGCATATGCTCTGGCAGGCGCTCTGGCTTCAGATCTTGTAATCGAGTCTTTCATAGTTCTTTGACTACCACTAACATTTCTTGCATTTTGGAAAGTCTACCCCTTGCTAAAACATTATCAGATCTTAGATTCTGAACAATCTCTTGTTCAACAGACTCTAGGCAATCACAGATGAAATGATATAACGATCCATATCTAAAACAAGCTCAATCATTCAACCTACAACTAGTTGGATATCTTTTACCACAATGCTTACATTCAGGTCATTCAGATTAGACATTTCCCACACTAGCTATCGATGTAGTTGGAACTTTAGAATTCAACCGTGATCTAGCTCGATCTCTCAAATTCGAATGTCCCACATTAGTTCTGGAATGGCTATGCTTATCTCTAAATTTCTTTGAAGTAAACTGAAATGATTTGCTCAAAAATCTATTTCTCGCATCTCTAACTTCAAACTCAGCTTTTCTTTTGTATTTCCCGAGTGCCTCAGCTTTGCATGCTCGATCAACAAGCACAATGAACTCTTTTATTTCCAAAATCCCAACAAGCAACCGGATATCTTCATTTAAGCCATCTTCAAATCTTTTGCACATTATTGCTTCAGTTAATACACATTCTCGAGCATATTGACTTAGTCTCATGACCTTTCGTTCATACTCAATAACAGAAATGTGACCCTATTTCAATTCCAGGAATACTTTTCATTTCTGATCAATAAATCTATGACTGATATATTTCTTTCAAAATTCAGACTAAAAGAAATCCCATGTAACTCGTTCCTTTGGAACAACAGAAATAAGAGTCTTCCACCACTGATAAGCTGCATCTCGTAGTAAAGAAATGACACACTTTATACATTCTTCAAGAGTCAATGTCATTTCATCAAATTCCTGGATCATGTTCTTAAGCCAAAATTTAGCTTTCTCAGCATCGTCATCACTGGTGGCCCTGAACTCTTCAGCCCTGTACTTATAGATTTTGTTGACTGAAGGTTTATTCAATAAATTTAGACTCATAATCGGAGGTACAACTGAAGTCTGAGGAGGATTAGGCGGGGGCGGAGGTTGCGAAATAGTCAAATTATCTCTTACATATTGAGTGAACCACTCACTCATCATTTGGAAGAAAGCTTTTTTATCATCTCCCTCTTGACTGCTAGTAGTCAGTCTCAAATTAGATGGCACTGTCCCTTGAGCGGGAGCAGGCTCATTGCATTCAACGTCATCAGCTACGACTGTAATAGTTCGGTTTAGACCCTAGTCGGAATAGTGGTTTTGAGACCATAAATCTTAGTTAGAAAAATATTTTTAATATTATTTTCTGTGTCTGTAGCATGTGAATTAGCATGTATGAAATTTTTGTGAATTAATTTGTTTGTTTGTGTGCTTAATTTGATAAAAAGGACTGAATTGTAGAAAATGTAAAAGTAGTTTTCTAATCTATTACGTATTAAATTGATGTGTCTTTGTAAGGATGGGGTCCTTATGTGGAAAATTGGCCATTAATTAATGGCATGGCTGGTTTTGGGCTTGAAATATGTGATTTTCTAATTTATGTATAAAGGTTGTTATGGTAAAATAATAATATATGTTATAATAATAATAAAGACAAAATAGTGGTCATTTTTATGTGTTCTTCCATTTTTAAGGTATGTTTGACTTCAGTTTTTGATAATTTCTACGTTTTTGTAATCGTTGCTTTGAGTACTTTCAAACCCATGCCTTAATTTTGTGAATTGACGAAGATTTTAAAAAGTTCCATTGATGAATTCATGAGTTTTGTGATGATTATTGATGAAAAATGAAAGATATGTGTTAGATTAACAAGTTTTATCTTTGTAGTTTTGATGAATTTAAGTAATTAGTACTTAATTGAGAAAATAATATTTTGAGGGACTAAATTATGAAATAAATGAAATGCGAGGACTTGTATGAGCATGGGTAGCATTCGGCCAAGCATGGAATGTATTGAATTATGTGTTTTTTATAATTTTGTGAAATAGGGACTAAAATGTCAAAATGTGAAAATGAGGGGCTAATTTATAAATTACCCTAAATATGTGTCTTTGGATTGAATTGAATGAAATAGTGAATAATCGAGTTAAATTTGAATATGTATAGATCAAGAGCCGAAGAAAATGAATTTAGATCGCGAAAAGTCTAAAGTGATCGAGTAGTCGAAATCACTCGTTCATTCTGAATCCGAGGTAAGTTTATATGCAAATAAATGCATTTATGTCAATTTATGAATGTACATACGAAATCTATTTGTGATGAATGTGTATGAGTTAACATAAATATGATAACCGAGGAATGTATCGACAATGTACAATGTCTGAGAAGTCCCGTACGAACCTAGGAATTGATAGGATTACATATGTCATGACATAGGTTTTCGATATGTGAGATCATGTAAGACCATGTCTGGGACGTTGGCATTGATTCGAGATTTCATGTAAGACCACGTCTGGGACGTTGGCATCCATATGAGATTTATGTGTAAGACCATGTCTGGGACATTGGCATCGTATTTGATTCGTGTAAGACTCTGTCTGGGACAGTGGCATCGATATCTAAGTACATGTAAGACCTCGTCTGGGACTTTGGCATTGTACGACTATTCTAAGCACTCTGAGTATCCTATTAGATTCCGAAAGGTTCAAGGGGCAAGTCTGAGAAATGAATATGTAACAGCTCAGTTTAGACCCTAGTCAGGACAGTGGTTTTGAAACCACAAATTTGAGGTTGGAATGATAATTTAATAATATTTTTTGTGTGAATAGTATGTGATTTAGCCTAAGCGAAATTTCTGTGTGATAATTTTATCGACTATGTGTCAAATTGTGAGAATGGACTTAATTGCATAAAGTGTAAAATATTGTGTGCTGATTGTTAAGTTTTCAATTATTGATGTCTTTATAATGTGAAGTCCTCAAAAGGTAATTAACCCAATATTAATATAGTGGAAGGCTAAATGACATGTAAACCATAATGTTTATTTGTCTCATATGTTTAATGAAAGGACAATTTGGTAACAGTTCAATAAGGTATTAATAATAAAACAAAATGGATGAATGTTCATATTTCACTCACCGAAAATAGAAAAGAAAAGAAGGAAGAAAAAGTTTTGAAATTTTGGCTAGGGTTAAGCTTGATTCAAGGTGTGTTTGAGCTCGATTTTTGAAAATTTTTACATTTTCGTAATCGTTGCTTCGTACTTTAGCTAACTCATATTGTAATTTTGTGAATTGATGATGTTTTTGTGATGAGTCATTGATGAACACTTGAGCTATGTGTTAGTTGATAGCGAAATATGGAAACTTGGTGTTGGATTAACATAGTTTGTATTGAGATTTTTAGTGAAATTGACTATTTTGGACTTAATTGAGAAAATGAAAAATTAAAGGGTTAAATTATGAAATAAACGAAATGTATGAGCTTTTATTAGCATGGGAAGAATTCGGGTAGCTAATGTGTTTTGAAATTTTGTGTATTTGATGATTTTGTGAAGTAGGGACTAAAGTGCTGAAATGTGAAAATGTTAGGGCTATTTTGTAAAATGCCCTAAATGTGTGTGTCTGGATTAAATTGAATGAGTTGGTGATTAAATGGATTGAATTTGAATGTGTATAGACCAAGAAAGGAGAGGTTCGGATCGAGATTGAGGCAAAGATAAAGTGCTCAATCAATCAACCATTTTGATAGTTCGACGTCTGAGGTAACTTTGGATATAATACATGTTATTAAGATATGTTTTAGTATTATGGATTGAATATGTATATGGTTATGAGATTTGAGATGCTATGTGCAAAATGAAATTAGATGGCACTAAGTGTGAAAAATCAAAATCGAAACAGAGATGAATAACACTGTGTGTGCGATGTTATGAAAGCTTCAACTTTTTGATTTGGCACTGTGAGTGTGATACCGAGATAAGTCAGTTAAAAGAATAGGCACTAAGTGTGCGTTGAAGAATAGATTCGATCATGTATATGGCACTGAGTGTGCAATTAAATTAAACGAATATTAAAGGATGATCAACATGTAATATTGAGCATTGAATAGCTTGGAAATTGAATAACTATGTTTTAGCTAAGGTACGTATTGAACTTTTGTGGTTGATGATTTTATAGATAAAGCTATGAATGGATGAATGAGTATTTTAGCTATGGATGATATGGTATGAATATGAGAGAATTGATCTATGTGATGGTTTATTATATACATTGGTTTGATTTGATGAGATAATTGTATTGTATTTCAAACTTACTAAGCTTTGGAAAGCTTATTGTGTGATTTGTTTCTCTACTTTGCAGTGTCAGTAAAGCTAGCTCAGATCTAGGGATTGTCAGCATCTCAATCACACTATCAGCAATCTATTTTGGTACTTTTGTAAAGATGTACATAGTTGAAATATGGCATGTATAGGCTAGATATGTAAATTATATATATGAGATGTGTAAATTGTCATGTGAGGTCTCTAGATAAATGTTTGAAATATGCTTGTGTGGATTCAGTATGTGTAGTGAGATTTGGTATGTTTTGATGGCAATGGATATGTCTTATAAATGATAATCTTGACGATAGGTTGATGCTAGTATGATCTAGTGAAATTGGGGAGGAATCATATTTGGTATTGAATGTGTTTAAAGTGGTGCAATTTAGTTTATAAGTTAACATGGTTATAAATGAGATTGTATGAGATGTTATATAGATCACTTGACATGAGATGGTTGCCAAATTGTGTATGGGATTATGTTTAAATGTGGTTGTAAGACTGACCCTTGTGTGGGTGGTAAATTGGCCTTGCATATGGCCTATTTTCCCACACGGTTGTGGCATACGAGCGTGCCTAATAGTCGTAGGTGAATGACAGGATCTAGTCTAATAGTACACGGCCTTGACACGGGAGTGTCAACTAGCCGTGGGCATAATTTAGTAGCTAATTAAGTGTACACAGCCTTGGCACAGGACGTGCCTAGTAGCCATGGAGCTAAGTCAGGATTGACCATAGCTAGGGTACAGGCGTGCTTGGTGGCTATGGAGTTAAGTCAGTTTTGACCACGGGAAAGACACATGGGTGTGTCAAGCAGTCGTGGGAGACACACGGCCTGCCCACACGAGCGTGTAACCCCTGAAACTTTAAAAAGTTTTAAATTTCTAAAAATTTTTGTATGTGTTCCAGTTTAGTCCCGACCCCTTTCTAACACGTGTTTAAGGTCTCGAAGACCTCAATAAGGGACTATATACTTGTGATTGAATATGTTTGATTAATGTTTGTCTTTGTGTCATGAAATGGTAATGAAAAGTTTTGAATGTTTGGTAATGCCTCTTAACCCTATTTCGGTGATAGTCTCAGGTTAGGGGTGTTACATTTTATTGGTATCGGAGTTATGGTTTAGTTAATGTATTTTCTCATAGTAATGGATCCCGATCGAGCAATTGCTGACGACGTAGAAAGTAACGCGCCTGCTCCCGCTCAAGGGACAGTACCAGCCACATCTAGGCCTAATGATAGTGGTGAGGGAGGAGAGGCTAAGGAAGCCTTCTTCCATATGATGTGATACGGTCCCAGTCTCGAGATAGAAATGAGACGTATGCTGAATTGCTCGATCGTAATCAAGAATTACAAAGTTGAAGTTTAAAGAAGGAGAGTGGGAGAAGTGTAGAGGAATTTTAGGTTTTAGGGAAGTAGAATGAAGTCAACGGAGTTGTATTAAGATTGGCTCAGATTTGGTTCGAGAAATTTTGGAAGTGGTTTGAAAGGGAAGATTAGCCGGGATAGTAGCTCGACTAATTTTAGGGTTCGGCTTTTGGCTTAAGAAATAAGTAAGAACCAATACCAGAAGGTATCGACCCGGTTACTTATAGGTTTCCTAAGGATCGGGTTTTGGGATTTAATTTGGACCTCGACCCACTATCGTGAAACGATAGGAACCTCGGTATCGGTTTTTGGACAGTAGAAGGAAGGGTTGACGCCACTAGCTTGCTAGATAAGCCAACGAATCCTAAAACGAAATTGGAGTAGTGCTCTCACAAATTTGACAGAATAACGGTATAAAATTCATCAAAAAGTCCTTTACAAATGGCATTTTTCAGATATTTATAGTCCTAAGAAGCTAACCAAAAAGTCATAAAAGCTTAGCTTAATTTCTAAGTAAAATTCGGCTCTTTAATATCCTAGATTATTCTAGAATTTTCGACCCTTAGTTGCTGTCCACATTCATCCATGTAACTCAAAAAGTTCAGCTTCTAGAAGAGCTTGGTGCAGCCGAATTCAATGTAAGGGAAAAGGAGCTGAATGTCCCTTAAAATTCGGCCTTGGAATGTAACACCCCAAACTCGGTCTATGCGTAAGACGAGATTTGGTTTGTTACATAGATCAAACTATCTTACAAATTAAGGTGAATCAATATTTCAAAACCCTTTTTGAAATTAGAGTTTAATAAATCCAAGAGAAAAGATTTAAGTTTGATGTATTTGAGAAATAAGAACAGTTAAAAGTTTCCCGTATGTTTAAAAACCCAATTTATTTTAAGTAAACATTATATAATAATCATAAGCCCATATTAAAATATCCAAAACATAGTTTTAAACCAACCACACATAAAAATCCATAAAAACATTAATAATAGAGGCCTTATTACATCATACCCAAAATAATAATTTAAAGAAAGTACTTATTTAAAAATTCAAAATTTATTTAACCCATGTTTGCAGTATGGCCTCCACGAAGTCATCCTCGGCCCAAGTCCACATCAATTTTCATTACCCGAGAGGAAAAATTTGAGGTGTGAGTTACTCGAACTCGATGTATAACTTACTTACTTAATCCATGGGCGGATCATCAAGTCATGAGTTTGGGCTTGAGCCCATTATCAAGGTTAATAAGTATAAATAATGGAATGCATGCAAAATGAAATTTCCCACCCAAACCTAATTTCCATCCGCTACACACCACCCGTACCAACCATCACACCTGTGGGGATCAAGTCAACCCACCCCGCCATCACACCAATCGTAGGCATTAAGCCAATTTATTTTTGTGGCAGAGCCACCGAACTAGATTGTGACAAAGTCATCGAACTAGAGGCATTGAGCCATTAAAATATTTGTGGCATAGCCACCGAACTAGAGGCAATCAGCCATTTAATTATTTTGTGGCAAAGCCACCAAACTGGATTTTGGCAACAGGCCTTTCTTCTCTTCATCATTAATCCCAACACATGCAACATGTATGCAAAATAGCTTATGTAATATGATGATTTTATCAAAAGGCCCAAGTCAATATTTAGGGTTTTATTAAGGCCCATAATACAATATATCATCATTCCATATAATTATTTAACATCTTTGGCCCATTTAACGATCTAGCATAGATTTTGGCCCATTTAACAATTTAATGAGATTACGGCCCATTTACGATCTAATGTAGATTTCGCCCATTTTCAATCTAATGTAGATTTGACCCATTTATCGATCTAGTAGAGATATCGGCCCATTTATCGATCTAGCAGAGATTTCGGCCCATTTATTATTTATCAGGGATTTCGGCCCATTTAACTATCTATCCAAGATTTTGGCTCATTTTACTAAGTAGCATATTTTTCGGCCCATTTACTAACTAGCAAACTTATTGGCCCATTTTACGATCTAACACATCTTTGGCCCATTTACACATGAGATTTTTAGTATTCATTTTACTACCTACACATTGAGGGCATTTTCATAATTTTCACATTTTTAACAATTTTTATGAATATTTCACCAAAATACCAAATATTTCGTATTATATCGATTTTGTCAGTTTTTACAATTTTTACTCAATACCACGAATGACATTCAACTCGAGAAAAGTGTGAAGTTACACACCTTGATATCGTGAGTACTAAACATTCCCGCTCGTCAACACCTAATCATAATACGAGAACCATTAGGACATTATCTTTTATCAAAAATTTACTATTGAAATACGATCTAAATCCTTACCCCTTTGATTTTGAACCACTTCTATCTTTGGTTTCTCCTCGTTCGATGGTTCGTTGCAGATGAGAATCCACAACGCATACAAAGGCTCGAGAGTACGAACTACTTCAAATAATTGATTCTCCTCGGTTGATGGTCCGCAACTCGGTGAAAAATCTCGGATTCCCGAAACAGCCCTTCGTTTATAAATAGGGATTTGTGAAGCGCCCTCTTTGAAGGCTATGGACGCCTTTTACGCTTCTATCTTGAATGTCTTTAAAGACATAAGATTATTAGTTCGACTTATTAATATCGAAAAATGATGAACGTTTATAAGATTTGGGATTTTACTTACCACAATTTGTCTTCATTCCACGAGAATCAATCGAAAGATTCTGATCCTACAAACGAATCGATTAATAACTAACTATACTAACTGAATAAGAATCCTAAAAATAAAAATCTCCTTACCTTGATTCTTGAAATCGATTGTGGTAAGAGAAAATGAAGAGATTTTGTCACAAGAGCATATTACATTCGGCCATGGGTGATATAAAATTAAGGAAAATTGTAATGAAGAAGAAAAATGGAGAAAAGGGAGATAGGATGGTATGGTTCGGTTTCAAGAGAGAAAGAGAGAAAGAAATAAAAAGAAAGGAGAAAGAAAAGAGAAGAAAAAGATACTTAGTTTGGAAGAAAATGCATTCGGCATAGGAGGAGAAAATGAGAAGATGAAAGGAAGAAAAATATTTACTTGTCTATGTACTTTCGGTTCACAAAGAGAAAAAGGATTTGGGAGAGAAAAAGTTTCAAACCAAAATGGTCACAAGAGAATGGCTCAAAGAAGAAAAAAAAATGAATTGTATACTCAAATATCTTGGAAATTTTCATTAGAGAGAATATGGGTGGAGAAAAATGCTTTGTTAAGAAAATGACCAAAATGAAAGAGTTTCTTCTAACATTCAAGCTACCATACTCTCAACCAAAATCGCCACCCTTTTTGCCTCATTGTCAGTCCAAATACATGGGTCATATGGCCATTAGGAAGTTTCCAAAACATCTTCCTACTCTTAAGCCTTTTTTCCTCCTTTTCCTTAAGTTGATGAAACACAATCCCCATTTCAAGCCCTTATCCTTAGCTTTCCAAATACTTAGTGTTCTTACCAAAATAAAACATCCCAACTCATCCTAGCCTTATCTCTTTGCCGACACATGCTCAAGCTAAAGCAAAAATAAAATTCCTAGTTGCATGCTAGGTAATTGAACTCCTTCCTCATGGCGCCAACTCCACTTTACTACTAGCTCAACTTATGCCATCTTTTGGTACTTAATTAATTTAAGTCTTAAGGTCATTTAATTACTTTACTCTAAAGTACACTTAAATAATAATATTTATTCTAACTCCAAGTAACCCGAACCAACATTTTAGCAACATAATGATACTCAATTATTTAGGATGTTACATGGAAAAACTGAACAGCCAAGCCATGTTGAATGCTGCATTGGGGACGTGAATGGCCCACCCAAACTCCCATGCCATCTTTAAATTGCTTTCCACGCATGGAAAGATGTACCAGCAAGCAACCAACTCATTAATCATGTCTTGAAGAGAGGAACCATCTCATTAAATGTGTCTTTTTACTTGTACGAAGCAAACAAACCTCAACAGCCATTGAATTCGGCTTATTAATGCTGTTCTTTATCATTTACAAAGGTACCTAGAAAGATGAAAGAACCAGCACATTAATGGAGCCTTTTACCTTCACGATGCATCAAAACATGTACCAACATAGCATTTAATAATGTATCATGCGTGCTGCTGGTGTCCCCTTGTTAATGCACTTAAATGCATGTTTCTTTGCTGCCCAATTTAATGGACGTGTGGGAGACTACAATAGTCACGTTGGGGAGCACAAAAGGCAGCTACCAATGTTACTTGCGTGCTCCCAAGGTGCCTTAAATGAAGCTGTCGACTATGCCTTAATTGCTTGTCCCCAAAGCACCTGCAGATTAATAATTTTCGTCAACTTAAATTCCAGCCACTTAAGACATCATTTATACCATGTTTTAGGCTGAACAAATTAAATAGAGGTTGATCAATGCTTACATTAATTTAATTTGGAGTTTTCAAACAAATTAAATGGACAATTTTGGCCAATTAAAATAAGTAGCAGCAAACAATTAATTATGTCCTAAAACTAGACTATTAATTTAAACTATTAATTATGCAACAACTTAAGACTTATTTAAATTTATTTAAATGTAGCAAAATAAATAAAACACTTATTTAATTGGTCCGTTTTTTATTTAACTAATCTTTTATTAATTAATTAACTAAGGCCAAAAGGCCAATTAGTTATGGCCGAATAGCCATAGGAGGATCTCCTGCTCGTGAGCTCGTAAAAGTATGCAACACGAGTTAAACCATCATTCGGCAGGTCTTAGCATCATCCCAAGCTTCGGATTAGAACTCCGATCGCCTCTTTAAATTGTCTCGACGTGACCTCATTATCGGTCCTTGAGGTAACACCACCGGGTCTCGAATTGAACTCGGTTCATGATGAGGCATGCCCGTATCATCCTCCCCTTCTTGAAAATGACTTGTCCTCAAGTCAAGACCTGTATCAAACGGAGTTAAATCAGCCACATTAAAACTGGCGCTGATGTTAAACTCACCGGGCAAATTGAGTTTGTTTGAATTTTCATTAATTCGCTCCAGAACTTGGAAAGGGTCGTCTCCTCTCAGTGATAATTTATTTCTTCGACGAGCTGGGAATCGTTCCTTCCTCATATGCACCCATACCCAATCTCCGGGTTCGAACATGACTTGTTTTCGTCCTTTGTTGGCTCGTCGTGTGTATTGTCCAGTTCTTACCTCAATATTCTCGCGCACCTTCCGATGCAGCCCTTTGATATAGTCCGCCTTTTTCCTAGCATCAGAATGGACAAATTTGTCAGTAGGCAATGGTAATAAATCAAGAGGGGTAAGGGGATTAAACCCATAGACAGTCTCGAAAGGAGAAAATTTGGTCGCAGAATGAACAACTCGGTTGTATGCAAATTTGACGTGAGGCAGGCATTCCTCCCAAGTCTTGAGATTCTTCCGTACCAATGCTTGAAGCAAGTCGAAAGGACTCGATTCACTACTTCAGTTTGTCCATCTGTTTGAGGATGACAAGTGGTTGAGAACATTAGTTTTGTCCTAGTTTCCCCACAACGCGTCGCCAAAATGACTCAAGAATTTTACGTCTCGATCGATACAATCGTTCTCGAACTCCATGCGACGTACAACTTCCTGAAAAACAAATTGGCTATGTTCACAAGCATCATCGGTCTTAGAACATGGGATAAAATGGGACATCTTAGAAAACCGATCAACTACAACGAAGATTGAATCCTTCCTGCTTTTTGATCTCGGCAAACCAAGGATAAAATCCATGGAAACATCGGTCCAAGGAGTGTCCAGGAATAGGAAGTGGCGTGTATAGACCATGTGGTTGTACCGTGACTTCGCTTGTTTGCAAGCTAGACAGCTTCATAAATCTTTTCGACATCCTTTCGCATTCTCGCCAAAAGAAATGCTCTTCAGAGTCGACATCATTTTATCTCGTCCAAGTGACCCATAAGGCCACCACTATATGCTTCTAATACGAGCAACTCTCGAATAGATTTGTTTGGTATGCATAATCTATTTTCTTTGAAAAGAAATCCTTCTTACCTATAGAACTTATCAAATGTACCATTCTCGCAAGCATTATAGATGGGTCCAAAATCAACATCATCAACGTATAGTTCTTTTATATAATGGAAACCAAGTAACTTAGAATCAAGAAAAGTCAATAGGGTGTACCTTCGAGATAACGCATCTGCCAATACATTTTCCTTACCTTTCTTATACTTAATTACGTACGGAAATGATTCCAAATACTCGATCCATTTTGCATGCCATTTGTTGAGCTTATACTGACCTTTGATGTACTTGAGTGCCTCGTGATCCGAATGGATTACAAACTCCTTTGGCCTCAATTAATGCTGCCATGTCTCAAGCGATCTTATGAGTGCGTACATTTCTTTGTCATACAGGATAATTAAGTGCGCTCCACTCAATTTCTCACTAAAAAGCACGCCACCGATCGTCCATTACGAGTGAGAACGGCTCCAATCCCTACACCTGATGCGTCACACTCAATTTTAAAAGTTTTAGAAAAATCAGGAAGGGATAATAATGGAGCTTTAACAAGACAATCTTTAATGGCATTAAAAGACCGCTCTTGCTCGTCGGACCAATGGAATGTTGAATTCTTCTTGATTACGCTCATTAAAGGAGACGCAATCGTGCTAAAGTTGGGCACGAATCGGCGATAAAAGCTAGCCAACCCATGGAAGCTTCGTACTTGGCTAATCGTCGTAGGACGGGGCCATTCTTGGATGGCTCAAATCTTCTCTTGGTTAACCTCCAAGCCATTTGCACTCACGACGTATCCTAAGAAAACAACCTTGTCGATGCAAAAGAACATTTCTTGAGGTTAGCGTACAATACCTCTTTCATAACGTTTCTAAAATGGCTCGTAGATGTTGAACGTGATCCTCCAAAGTTTTCTTTGTACACTAATATGTCATCAAAATAAACAACACATGATTTTCCAATGAAAGCTCGTAAAACATGATTCATAAGACGCATAAAAGTACTTGGAGCATTCGTAAGGCCGAATGGCATTACCAACCATTCGTACAAACCTAGTTTCGTCTTAAACGCTATTTTCCACTCGTCGCCCTCATGCATCCGAATTTGGTGATAACCACTCTTGAGGTTGATCTTTGTGAAAACTTTTGCTCCACTTAACTCGTCGAGCATATCGTCGAGTCGGGGTATCGGGTGTCGATACTTTACAGTAATCTTGTTGATGGCGCGACAATCGACACACATCGCCATGAACCATCTTTCTTAGGCACTAATAATATCGATCTGGTAGACGGACTAAGGCTCTCTCGGATGTAGCCTTTTTCAAGCAATTCGATTGATTTGCTTTTGGAGCTCTTTTGTTTCTCGGGATTGCTCGATACGCAGTCGATTCGATAAAAGAACACGGTGCCAAATCTATTTGGTGTTCAATACCTCGGATGGGTGGTAATCCTTGGGTATCTCCTCCGAGAATATGTCTTGAATTCTGAATCAAAGACAAAGCGAAGTCGGAAGATCATCGGGTAAATCATTAGTGTTCAAAATGCTTCTTTGTATAGAAGCAAATACGGAATGCCTCGGACTCAATGCTTTTCAGTATATCACTTGTTTTTGCTAAGACACTCATTTTTCCGCTTTCTTTCTCACTTTTTTCTTTTTCTCTCTTTTGTTTTCTTTCGCTCGTTTTTTTAGTCGTATTTTTCACTTTTACATTCTTTTCTTTTTCTTTTTCTTTTGATTGATCAATGGAAATTCGAAGCTTTTGTTGGTCATCAAAGACTTGTTTAGGGTCAAGGGGGCAAGTGTCACGTTCCTCCCAAGATGCTTGAAAGAATATCGATTAGTGTAACCATCGTGCACCACTCGACGGTCATATTGCCATGGACGTCCCAAGAGTAAGTGTCCCGCGTGCATCGGCACTACGTCACATAGTACTTCATCGAAATATTTCCCGATGCTGAAAGATAATAGGACCTGCTTGGTAACCTTGAGTTCTCCACCGTCGTTAAGCCATTGAAGTTTATATGAGTCGGATGCTTGGTTGCCATCAATCCTAGCTTTTCCACCATAAGGGTGCTTGCTACATTCGTACAACTTCCTCCGTCAATGATAAGGCTACACACTTTACCTTGCACTTGGCATCTCGAGTGAAAAATATTTTCGCGTTGCTCCTCATTTCTAGCATTTTGTAGGCTAAGACTTCGCTTAACTACGAGCAACTCACCTTTAACAGGTTGTTCTATGTCCTCATCAACTTCAGAACTGGATTCGAACTCGCATTCTTCTTCATCCTCGATCTTGATCTCACCATCAACCCGCATCACCATAGTTTGTCTATTCGGGCATTGGCTGGCTATGTGTCCTCGGCCAAGACACTTGAAGCATTTGATATCCCGAGATCTAGGATTTGAAATCTCCGGAGCCTTGCCTTTGCTTGTTTCATCCAAAGGCTTGTTTGTCTTCGGGGTGAAAGTAGGATTCTTTGGTTTGTTTAAGGGAAACCCCTTGCTTGCATTTTGACCCCACTTCGAAGGTTTTGGACTGGTAAAACTACAGGATGCTCCTTTTTGCTTCAACTATTTTTCTACTTTGATGGCCATGTGGACCATTTCCTCCATCTCAACATAATGTTGTAGTTCCACGACATTGGCTATCTCTCGGTTGAGCCCAGCTAAGAATCGAGCCATGGTGGCTTCTCGTTCTTCTTGAATGTCGGCTCGAGATCATGGCGACCTCCATTTCCTTATAGTAATCTTCGACGCTTCACGTCCCTTGTGAAAGGTGTTGGACTTTCTGATGTAACTCTCGATGATAATAAGAAGGGATAAATCGACGTCTCATGGCCGCTTTCATTTTGGCCCATGTAGTGATTGGCCGTTCACCATTGCGCCTTCGGTTTATCGTTAACTGATCCCACCAGATCATGGCGTAGTCAGAGAATTCTATAGCGGCTAACTTGACCTTCTTGTTTTCGGAGTAATTTTGGCAGTCGAAAACAAGTTCAATCTTTTTTTCCCATTCCAAGTAGGCTTCAGGATCTGACTTGCCTTGGAAAGTAGGGATTGTTAATTTGATATTCTTGAGATCATCGTCTTCTCATCTCTGATCTCTTTGACCACGGTTTCGGGGATCTCTCCTTCCAACACTAAGGTTGGATTCTTGATCGCTTTCAAATCCGATTTCATTAAGGTCTTCGTCAACTTCTCGTGGTTGCTCACGTTGTTGATTAGGTCACCCACGTCTTTGCCTGGCCACTTCAGGGGTCACCTCTCGTGCCCTTTGAGCTTCCACTTCCACGTGTGAGAGACTACAATAGTCACGTTAGGGAGCACAAAAGGCAGCTACCAATGTCCCTTGCTTGCTCCCAAGGCGCCTTAAATGAAGCTGCCGACCATGCCTTAATTGCTTGTCCCCAAAGCACCTACAGATTAATAATTTTCATGAACTTAAATTCCAGCCACTTAAGACATCATTTATACCATGTTTTAGGCTGAACAAATTAAATAGAGGTTGATCAATGCTTACATTAATTTCAGCTGGAGTTTTCAGACAAATTAAATGGACAATTTCGGCCAATTAAAATAAGTAGCAGCAAACAATTAATTATGTCCTAAAACTAGACACATTAATTTAAACTATTAATTATGCAACATCTTAAAACTTATTTAAATTTATCTAAATGTAGCAAAATAAATAAAACACTTATTTAATTGGTTCGTTTTTTATTTAACTAATCTTTTATTAATTAATTAACTAAGGCCAAAAGGCCAATTAGTTATGGCCGAATAGCCATAGGAGGATCTCCCTGTTTGTGAGCTCGTAAAAGTATGCAACACGGAGTTAAACCATCATTCGACAGGGTCTTAGCATCATCCCAAGCTTGTTGGATTAGAACTCTGATCGCCTCTTTAAATTGTCTCGCACGCGACCTCGTTATCGGTCCTTGAGGTAACACCACCGGGTCTCGAATTGAACTCAGTTCATGATGAGGTGTGCTTGTATCATGATGAATGACTACTTTTCAGAGTTCGTTCAAATGAATCCGACTGCTCCACAACCTCCACCCCCATAATTACCTATTGTGCCACAAGTTACAGATCCGATCAGATTAAATAAACCTCTTGTGGACAAGATTCAAAAGTACAGGGCCAAAGAGTTTAGGGCCACATCTGATGACGATGCTGAGCGAGCCGAGTTTTGGCTCGAGAATACTCTTCGAGTATTTGATGAGATGTCATTGACTCCAAACAAATGTATAATATGTGATGTTTCTCTGTTGAGAGATACAACTTATAACTGGTGAAGATGTTGATATCTGTGGTTCCGAGAATCACTTGGGATTTCTTTCATGCCGAGTTCAAAAAGAAGTATATCAGCCAATGATTTATTGATCAGAAATGTGAAGAGTTTTTAGAGCTGAAACAAGGTCTTTTGTCAGTTACTGAGTATGAAAGAGAACTTGTGAGATTGAGCAAGTATGCATGGGAATGTGTTTCGATTGAAGTTGTAATGTTTAAACGCTTCATAGTAGGGTTGAATGAGGACATTAAGTTATTGGTTGGGATACTCGATATAAACAAATTTGTTGTGCTAGTTGAAAGAGCATGTAGAGTCGAGGAGCTCAATAAAGAAAAGAAGAAAGCTAATTCTGAAGCTCGTGATGAAAGAAAAAGATTGATGAGTAAGTTTTCTCAGCCTTCTATAAAGAGATTTAGAGATGTAAGCAATCGTTCAAATGCTTCATTTGGACATCCAAGTAGAGATCGATCGAGACAAAGTACTGGTCCACGAACTCAAACTCTGATTGAATCAAGTGTTGGCAGCATTAAGAGTAACAAACCTGAGTGCAGATAGTGTGGAAGGTGACATGTGGGAGAATGTTGGGGCAAGTACAACAATAGAGTTTTTTATAAATGTGGATCCCAAGATCATTTTATTCGAGATTGCCCAAAGATGGTCGAAGAGGAAAAGGTTCAGAATGTGAGATTAAGTAATGTATCTACTAGGGGTAGACCACCCAGAAATGTAAGGAATGTGAGTGCAAGTCAAAGAAGGACTACTGACACAGCTGTGAGGTCAGAGGCAAGAGCACCTGCTGAGCTTATACTATATGTGCACGAGAGGAAGCATCATTTCCAGACGTCATCATCGATACTTTCACTTTATTTGATACTAATTTCATTGCATTGATAGATCCAGGATCTACTCGTTCATATGTGTGTGTGAATCTAGTATCAAGTAAGACTCTACCTATTGAGTCAACTGAATTTGTGATTAGAGTGTTGGTAATGTTAAAAGTAACAAGCCTGAGTGTAGACAATATGGGAGACGACATGTGGGAGAGTGTTGGGGCAAGTATAATAATAGAACATGTTATAAATGTCGATCACGAGATCACTTTATATGTGATTGCCCAAAGCTGGCTGAGGAAGAAAATGTTCAGAACGAAAGATCGAGTAATGTGATGACTAGGGGTAGGCCACCCAGAAACATCAAAAATGTGAGCGGAGGCCAGAGAGGGACAATCGATATAGCTGTGAGATTGGAAGTGAGAGCTCCTGCCTGAGCCTATGCTATACGAGCGCAAGAAGAAGTGTCATCTCTAGACGTCATAATCGGTACTTTTACTTTATTCGATACTGATGTGATTGCATTAATAGATCCGGTATCAACTCATTCCTATGTGTGTGTGAATCTAGTATTGAATAAGACTCTACCTGTTGAGTCTACTAAATTTGTGGTTAGAGTATCAAACCCTTAGGCAAGTGTGTCTTGGTGGATAAGGTGTACAAGAATTGCCCATTGATGTTTCGTGATATATGTTACTACCATTCGATGAATTTGATATAATTTTGGGTATGGATTGGCTTACTCTGTATAATGCCATTGTGAGTTGTAAAAGAAAAAGTATTGAGTTCAAAAGTCAGAATGGTGAGATAGTTCGAATTGAATCCAGTGATATGAAAGGATTACCAGTTGTTGTATCTGTGATGAAAGCTATGAACTATGTAAGAAAGGATTGTAAAGCTTATTTGGCGTACTTGATTGATACAAAAGTGTCAGAAAAGAAAGTTGAATCTATGCCTGTTGTATGTGAGTTTCCAAATGCATTTCCTGAAGAGTTACCGGGATTACCTCCTATTCGAGAAGTCAAATTTGGTATTGAATTAGTGTCGGGACCACTCCCATTTTGATAGCTTCTTATAGAATGGCACCAATAGAATTGAAAGAATTAAAGTCTCAGTTGTAGGAGTTGACTGACAGAGGATTTGAACGACCGAGTTTCTCACCCTGGGGAGCTCCTGTGTTATTTGTGAAAAAGAAAGATGGAACTATAAGAATGTGTATTTATTATCGACAGTTGAAAAAAATGACGATAAAGAACAAATATCTGTTGTCTAGTATTGATGATTTGTTTGATCAGCTGAGAGGAGCTACAGTATTTTCAAAGATAGATTTGAGATCGGGCTACTATCAGTTAAGAGTTAAAGAATCTGATGTGCTAAAAATTACTTTCAGAACGAGGTACGGACATTACGAATTCTTAGTGATGCCTTTCAGACTAACAAATGCTCTTACAGTGTTTATGGATCTGATGAATCGGATATTCAGACCGTATTTGGATTGCTTTGTAGTGGTGTTCATTGATGATATTTTGATCTATTCGTGTAATGAGACGCAGCATGCCGAGCATTTGAGAACTATGCTACAAACCTTGCGTAAGAAACAATTGTATGCAAAGTTTAGCAAATGCGAATTTTGGTTACGTGAGGTTGGTTTTCTCGGGCATATTGTATCAGCTGTGGGAATAAGAGTTGATCCGAGTAAAACCTCTGCTATTTTGGAATGGAAGCCTCCGAGAAATGTGTCTGAAATTCATAGTTTTCTGGGACTAGCGGGATATTATAGACGGTTTGTGGATAGGCTTCTCGATGATTGCAACTCTGTTGACTAAATTGCTATAGAAAGATGTTAAATTTGAGTGGTCAAAAAAGTGCCAGCAAAGTTTTGAACAGTTGAAAGTGTTGTTGACAAAGGCACCAGTGTTAGCTCAACCTAAATCAGGAAAAGAATTTATAGTTTTAGTGATGCATCGTTGAATGGTTTGGGCTGTGTGCTGATGCAAGAAGGGAAAGTCATTGCTTATTCTTTGAGACAGTTAAAACTAAATGAAAAGAATTACCCAACGCATGATCTTGAATTGGCTGCGATTGTGTTCGCATTGAAGATTTGGCGTCACTATCTGTTTGGGGAGAAATGTCACATCAATACTGATCATAAGAGTTTAAAGTATTTGATGACTCAGAAAGACTTGAATTTGCAACAGAGAAGAAGGTTAGAATTATTGAAAGACTACAAACTTGTGATAGATTACCACCTGGGTAAAGCTAATGTTGTAGCTGATGCTTTGAGTCAGAAATTGTTATATGTTTTGCGAGCTGTGAGTAGTCAGATAGATTTGTATGATGATAGTGCGGTTATAACTTAGTTGAAAGTTAAGCCGATGTTTGTACAACAGATTTGTGATGCCCAGAAAAGTGATGTTGAAATGGCTAAATGAATTCTGTGTGAACCAAATGTTGATTCAGAATTTTGAGTTGATAGTGATGATTGTCTGAGATTTAAAGATCGGATTTGTGTTCTGAGAAATTCAGAGTTGATCTCGATAATTTTGAATGAAGCTCACAATAGTATTTGACTGTACATCTGGGGAGTATGAAGATGTATAATGATCTGAAATAGTTTTATTGGTGGCATGGTATGAAAAGAGACATTTCTGACTTTGTGTCGAAGTGTTTAGTTTGTTAGCAAGTTAAGGCTAAACATCAAGTTCTGTCCAATTTGTTACAACCAGTTATGATTCCTGAGTGGAAATGGGAGATAATTATGATGGACTTTGTGTCGAGTTTGCCCTTATCTCCGAGCAAGAAAGATGCAATCTGGGTGATAGTGGAAAGATTGACGAAATCAGCCCATTTCATTCCAATGAGAACCGATTATTCTTTAAATAAGTTAGCGGAACTATATATTGCTGAGATTGTGAGATTGCATGGAGTACCACTATCTATATGTCTGACAGAAATTGAGGTTTACCTCACGATTTTGGAGGAAATTGCAAGATGCGTTAGGCATAAAATTGCATTTCAATACTGCTTTTCATCCGCAAATGGATGGTCAATCCGAACGAATCATTCAGATTCTCAAAGACATGTTGAGGTGTTGCATACTTGAGTTTGAGAATATGTGGGAAAAACATTTACCGTTAATTGAATTTGAGTACAATAATAGTTTTCAATCTAGTATCAAAATGACACCATATGAGGCTCTTTAAGGTCAAAAGTACCGAACACTATTGTATTGGACTGAGTTGAGTGAGAATAAGATTCATGGGGTTGATTTTATAAAAGAGATTGAGCAGAAAGTGAAAGTAATTCGTGATAGTTTGAAAGTGGCCTCAGATCGTTAGAAGTCTTATGCAGATTTGAAAAGAAAAGATATTGAATTTGAGGTTGGTGATAAAGTGTTTTTGAAAGTATCTCCGTGGAAGAAAATACTTCTATTTGGCCAGAAGGGCAAGCTGAGTCTGAGGTTTATCGGACCGTATGAGATTATTGAACGAGTTGGGCCAGTTGCTTACAGATTGATGTTGCCACCTGAGTTAGAAAAGATCCATAATGTGTTTCATGTGTCGATCCTTCAACGGTACCGATCTGATCCGTCTCATGTGATTGCTCTTACTGAGGTTGAGATTTTGCTAGATTTGTCATATAATGAAGAACTGATCTAAATTTTGGCACGAGAGACCAAAGAGTTGAGAAATAAGAAAATCTCTTTAGTGAAAGTATTATGGCACAAACACGGTGTAACATCCCAAAGTTGGGCCTAGTAGGATTGGGCCCATTGGGGCTTAGGCGTAAGAGCGTTTAAAATTTTTGGGAACAAGAGAACGACTTTAATGCAAGTTGGATCTAGTAGGTGAGTGATTTTGGAAGGTTAGAGGGCTTCTATGAAGTCCTGGGTTCAAACTTTGGCTTTAGGGAAATTTTGGTTGTAGGTGAAAAAAAACCCTGAGAGTTAGTAGGTAGAAGAATAAAATGTGGAGAAAATGACACAAGTGGAGTGTGTAGTGTAGTGGCAAAGTGATGCCACATAAGAGACAAGGGGGTGACGCCAAAAACGAAGGAAGGAGGTCCAAGGTTCAAGTCTTGGTTCTTGCATTTTGGTTTTCTTTTTATATGGACTTTAGAATTTGGCCATAGGTTTATATTTAGTTGCGCATGATGTTAGAAACAAGGAGCTAGTTGGTAAAGTGGCCAGCGGCATGGATTATGCTACAGGGGAGCCTGAGTTCGAATCTCATGACAAGCAAGGGAGTATTTATTTTGCGGATTGGACGGGAAGAGTTTGAGTTGGATTTAAACTTTCTTGATGAAGGTATCCCACATCGAAAAGATACAAAGAAGGAAGGTGAGAAGCTAGCTATATATAGAGCTGCCTAGGAGGAGAAGGAGCATACCTAGTTGGCGTTGGGCATAGGAGTGCTCGGAGCGCGGTTTAGCAGCTTCATATTCCTATCAAGTGTGTATTCTCTTTACTCTAGCTGTAGAGCGGCATATGCCAAAATGTCGATGACACGGCGATAGTAACCACACGAGCACGTATGGGGCTTCAACGCGATAGTTGAGGCCACCAGTAGTGTTCTTGTGGGTATGGGCTGTTGGGCCACGATGGCCCGAAAGGGGCCAAGTGGGCCTCATGGGCCTGGGGCCCATATGAGTAAATTGGATGATTGAGTAGTAGATAGTGAACTAGACTATGTGAATCTCATTTATGTGGCTAGGTTTGGGCTGAATGGGCCACACGAGTGTGTGGGCCCACTTGGGCCTAGAATGGGCCTTAGGCCCATTCGCATCATTATCGCTATTTAGAATACTTGAGTCGTTCGAGGCGACAGTAGACCTTCTGTTGGGTCGTTAACACCCTGGTTTGTAAAATTACCAAAATACCACTGATTTGCAAAATTACTGAAATACCACTGGTTTGTAAAATTACCAAAATACCCCTATATTGTAAAATTATCGAAATACCCCTAATTTGCAAAATTATCAAAATACCCTTACAAAATTACCAAAATACCCCTGGTTTGTGAAATTACCGAAATACCCCTAGTTTGTGAAATTATCGAAATACCCTTGGTTTGTGAAATTATCGAAATACCCCTGATTTGTAAAATTACCGAAATACCCCTAATTTGTAAAATTACCGAAATACCCCTGGTTTGTAAAATTACCAAAATATCCCTGGTTTACAAAATTACCAAAATACCCCTAGTTTGCAAAATTACCAAAATACCCTAGTTTGTGAAATTACTAAAATACCCCCAGTTTGTGAAATTACTGAAATACCCCCAGTTTGTGAAATTACCAAAATACCCTCAGATTGTGAAATTACTGAAATACCCCCAGATTGTGAAATTATAAAAATACTCTCCATTTGCAAAATTACTATTTTACCCCTAAATGACAAAATGACCGTTGTACCATCATGGTAGTACTAGTGTTTTATGTGTTAATTGTATGATTGATTATGTTTTAGATACACTGCATACAGGAATTAGTTATGAGTAGAATTACTGAACTACCCCTAAAGGGTAGGATTAGGAATACCTTTTACAGGTAAAATGGTGATTGCCCTTGTAGGTAAGTGATTGGGTTATGCTATGATATGACCGGTTTGGCTATGGTTGTATGATTGATATGCTTTTATTACATGTTTAAATGATTGTTATTGAGCATGGCCATTCTGCATACACGTGTAATGATTGAGCATGACATACATGACATATTGCATGGGGTTGGGATATTGATGATTGTGGAAGTGTATATCGGTGGCTCTGCCACATTCTGTATAATGGCTATATGCCAACCTGAATATGGCTCCGTGCCATCTTGATTATGGATTTGTGCCAATCGTATTTACCTAAGGCTGTGTGCTGATTATATTACCATCGCTGATGGCTATGTGCCAAGCATAATACAGTTATTGATGACTCTGTGTCAATCATATTTACCCAAGGCTGTGTGCCGATTATATTACCATCACTGATGGCTATGTGCCAAGCATAATACAGTTATTGATGACTCTGTACCAATCATATTTACCCAGGGCTGTGTGCCGATTATATTATTATTTCAATGGCTCTGCCACATATATCGGTGACACTGTCACACTAAATGATGGCTTGGTGCCACATTATCATATCGGTGATTTGGTCACATAGTGATCGGTGGCTAGGCCATGTTATATTTGGTCACATGGTGATCGGTGGCTAGGTCACGTTATATTATCTTTGAGTAGTGTGTCTGTCAGCATGACTGCCAAAGTGGAGTGTAGAGGATGGAGGGTTGATTGTAGAAATCCCCAGGTGTGTTGAGGTTGGCGTACGAAGTGGAGTGTACAGGATGGAAAACTAGGTTGGGTTGGGTTGCATTGCATTCACTATTTATGCCATATTGTTAGGGCTACAGCCCAGTTCGACTCGTTTGGGCTACGGCCCAGTTCGACTCTTTGGGCTTTGGCCAATTTCAGTACTGTGAGAGCTAAGGCTCAATGTGCTTCTGTGGGCTTAGGCCAGTTATCATTCATATCGGGGATTACACATTGAGTTCTCGTAACTCACCCCTCTGCTTAATTTTGCAGGTAATTCCTAGCTTTGTGGATTTGGAGCCGAGGTGAATCTGTGGTGGCCATACATCGTAGCTTAATAAATTCCATTTTGCGGTACTATAGATTTTATTTAAATTTGGGTTTCTTTTGTAATAAGGCCTTTGGTATTTTGTTTTGGTTTTAGTTTTTAATTTGGTTATTGCTTATTAATTTTGAATGCTCAATTTGGGATTTTCTAAAACATTAATAACAGTTTTTCTATAATATTAATACACGATTTACAAACTATAATGGATAAAACTCTAGATTTTCTTAACGTTAATAACTCTTTTCAAAATATCGCATGTCTACAATCATTTACATGTCATTTTTCTAAAACTCATTGAGTTGGATTAATTATAAACAAGATCGTCAAAAATAGCAACGAAAATATTTTTGCAAAGAGAACTATTAAACAAATTGGATTTTTCACAAGCAACAAAACTTGATATTTTTAACGAACGCATAGATTCTTTAACAACCTTTCCATGTGACATGCCAGATCTGGTCGTAACGTCTAGGCCAAGTTTGGGGTGTTACACACAGATTTGAAGAGGCTACGTGGGAGCCTGAGAACATTATGAGAGAGTAATATCCATAACTATTCACTGGTAAGATTTTCGGGGATGAAAATTCCTAAGGGGGAGAGTTATAACAGCCCAGTTTAGAACCTAGTCAGAACAGTGGTTTTGAGACCACAAATTTGAGGTCGAAATGATAATTTAATAATATTTTCTATGTGAATAGTATGTGATTTAGCCTAAGTGAAATTTCTATGTGATAATTTTATCGTCTGTGTGTCAAATTGTGAGAAAGGATTTAATTGCATAAAGTGTAAAATGTTGTGTGATGATTGTTAAGTTTTCAATTGTTGATGTCTTTATAATGTGAAGTCCTCAAAAGGCAATTAGCCCAATTATTAATATAGTGGTTGGCTAAATGACATGTAAACCATAATGTTTATTTGTCTCATATGTTTAATGAAAGGATAATTTGGTAACATGTTTAATAAGGTATTAATAATAAAACAAAAGCATGAAAATGGATGAATGTTCATCTTTCACTCACCAAAAATAGAAAATAAAAGAAAGAAGAAAAAGCTTTGAAATTTTGGCTAGGGTTAAGCTTGATTCAAGGTATGTTTGAGCTTGATTTTTGATAATTTTTACGTTTTCGTAATCGTTGCTTCATACTTTAGCTAACCCATGTTGTAATTTTGTGAATTGATGATATTTTTGTGATGAGTCATTGATGAACACTTGAGCTATGTGTTAGTTGATAGTGAAATATGGAAACTTGGTGTTGGATTAACATAGTTTGTATTAGGATTTTTCGTGAAATTGAATATTTTGGACTTAATTGAGAAAATGAGAAATTGAAGGGTTAAATTGTGAAATAAATGAAATGCATGAGATTGTATTAGCATGGGAAGAATTTGGCTAGCATATGTGTTTTGAAATTTTGTGTATTTGATGATTTTGTGAAATAGGGACTAAAGTGTCGAAATGTGAAAATGTGAGGGCTATTTTGTAAAATGCCCTAAATGAGTGTATGTGGATTAAATTGAATGAGTTGGTGATTGAATGGATTAAATTTGAATGTGTATAGACTAAGAGAGGAGAGGTTTGGATCGAGATCAAGGCAAAGATAAAGTGCTCGATTAATCGACTATTTTGATAGTTCGACGTCGAGGTAAGTTCAGATATAATACATGTTATTAAGATATGTTTTAGTATCATGGATTGAATATGTATATGATTATGAGATTTGAGATGCTATGTGCAAAATAAAATTAGATGGCACTAAGTGTGCAAAATCAAAATTGAAATAGAGATGAATAGCACTATGTGTGCGATGTTATGAAAGCTTCAGCTTATTGATTTGGCACTGTGTATGTGATACCGAGATAAGTCGGTTAAAAGAATAGGCACTAAGTGTGCGATGACGAATATGCTTTGATCATGTATATGGCACTAAGTGTGTGATTAAATTAAAGAATATTGGAGGATGATCAACATGTAATATCGAGCATTGAATAGCTTGGAAATTGAATAACTATGTGTTAGCTAAGGTATCTATTGAACTTTTTTGGTTGATGAGTTTATAGATAAAGCTATGAATGGATGAATGAGTATTTTAGCTATGGATGATATGGTATTTATATGAGAGAATTGATCTATGTGATGGTTTATTATATACATTGGTTTGATTTGATGAGATAATTGTATTGTATTTTGAAACTTACTAAGCTTTGGAAAGCTTACTGTGTGATTTATTTCTCTGCTTTGTAGTGTCAGTAAAACTAGCTCAGATTTGGGGATCATTAGCATCTCAATCACACTATCGGCAATCTATTTTGGTACTTTTGTAAAGATGTACATAGTTGAAATAGGACATGTATAGGCTAGATATGTAAATTATATATATGAGATGTGTAAATTGTCATGTGAGGTGGCTAGATAAATGTTTGAAATATGCTTGTGCGGATTTGGTATGTGTAGTGAGATTTGGTATGTTTTGATGGCAATGGATATGTCTTATAAATGGTAATCTTGACGATAGGTTGATGCTAGTATGATCTAGTGAAATTGAAGAAGAATCATATTTGGTATTGAATGTGTTCAAGTGGTGCAATTTAGTCTATAAGTTAATATGGTTATAAATGAGATTGTATGAGATGTTATATAGATCACTTGACATGAGATGGTTGCTAAATTGTGTGTAAGATTATGTTTAAATGTGCTTGTAGGACTAACCCTTGTGTGGGTGGTAAATTGGCCTTGCATATGGCTTGTTTTGCCCACACGGTTGTGGCACATGGGCGTGCCTAATGGCCGTGGGTTAATGATAGGATCTAGCCTAACAGTACACAGCCTTGACACGAGTGTGTCATCTAGCCATGGGCATAATTTAGTAGCTAATTAAGTGTACATGGCCTTGGCACACGGACGTGCCTAGTAGCCGTGGAGCTAAGTTAGGATTGACCACGGCCAGGGTACAGGCGTGCTTGGTGGCCGTGGAGTTAAGTCAGTTTCGACCACGGGCAAGACACATGGGTGTGCCAAGCAACCGTGGGAGACAGACGGCTTGCCCACACGGGCGTGTAACCCCTGAAACTTTGAAAAGTTTTAAATTTTTAAAAATTCTGTATGTGTTTGGTTTAGTCTCGACCCCTTTCTAACACGTGTTTAAAGTTTCGAAGACCTCAATAAGGGACTATATACTTGTGATTGAATATGTTTGATTGATGTTTGACTTTGTGTCATAAAATGGTAATCAAATATTCTGAATGTTTGGTAATGCCTCTTACCCTATTCCGATGACGGTCTCGGGTTAGGAGTGTTAAAAAATATATATGTGAAATGTATAAATGATTCAGGTACGTTGGAGAGGTAAGTGTTTGTATAAGCTTACTAAAGTGATTATGTGTTTATTCATAAGATAATATGTGATTATATGCTTGAATGAGCTATGTGTATATATGATATTGAGTTGAGGAATGTGGCAAGCTATAGCTAAGCAAATGAGCCAAAGAATATGTGATGAATTTGCAATGAAAAACATTAATGTCATTGTATCAATGTAGCTATATGCAATTTATATTAAGTTTATTTGTATATGGCTTACTAAGCTTTTGAAAGCTTACTTTGTGAGTGTTTGCTCTGTTTTATAGATCATCAAAGCTACTGATGGCTCGGGGATCGTCGAGGATCGTCATCACACTACTCAATCTTATTTTGGTACCTTTTAAAAGTGTATATACTAAGTATGGCATGTATAGGCTAGTTACTTTAGGTTATTTTTGATATGTGAAAATGGTCATGTGATATGGCTAAATATATGTTTGTGATTATGAATGACTAGATAAGTTTCATGATGCTAGTTTTGATTTAGCTTGATGGAAAATGAAATGGTTACATGAATGGTGAACTCATTGATGCATAGCTAGCACATTACTAATGATAAGTATGTGATGAATTCTATCTTGAAATGATTAAGGTTATGTAGAATCAATTGTCTTATAAGTTGGTATGATTGTTAGGCTCTTGAATGGTTGGAAATGATGTACATTTTGGTATGTATTAATTGCTTATGATGCTTGAATTGGTGTTAATTTTTGTTGGTAAGAAAGACCCAAGTGTGGGTGGCATTTTGGCCTTGCAAATGGCCTATATTTGCCCACATGATTGAGCACACAGGCATGTGGCTCGATCGTGTCCTTTGAGGTTACAATTCAAAACAAGTTAGGCTCGACCACGGGCTAGACACTCAGGCGTGTGATTAGCCATATGATGCAAGTCAGGCTTAACCACGGGTGGGGCACACGGGTGTTTCTCAGGCCGTGTGGTCAAGTCAGTATGTATGCCCTGTTTTGACATGACTTGGAAACATGGGTGTGTCTGAGGCCGTGTGAGGCATACGGCCTATCCACATGGGCATGTGACCTCCGTATCTTAGAAAAAATTTAAAATTTTTGAGAATTCTCATATGTGTTTGGTCTAGTCCCGACCCTTTTTTAAAGCATGTATAAGGTTCCTAAGACCTATTTAAGGGACAATTTGATTGGATTTGATGAATTGTATTTCGAAAGGTTTGTGAATGTTTTTGTCTGATTTGGTAATGCCTTTAACCCTAAACTGGTGATAGTTATGGGTTAGGGGTGTTACATTTGATTGGTATCAGAGCTACAATTTAGCTGATTCTTTAACTAACGTAGCATGTAAGAGTCTAGCTATACATGCCATATATTTGAACTGTGATAGTGTGATGACTCTTGACGTGTAAAATGTGTTTACCGTATAGTAATGGATCCCAAAAGAGTTGTAGCTGACGACGTTGAAAGTAATGCACCTGCTCCTGCTCAAGGGACATCTGATTCGAGACTGGCTATGAACGGTCAAGAGGGAGAAGCTAAACAAGCTTTCTTCCAAATGATGAGTGAGTGGTTCACTCAGTTCGTAAGAAATAATCTGACTATTTCACAACTTCCACCCCAATCTAATCCCCCTCAGACTTCAGTTATGCCTCTGGTTGTGAATATAAATCTGTTGAACAAAATTTGAAAATATGGGGCTAAAGAGTTTAGGGCTACTAGTGATGACGATGCCGAGAAAGTTAAATTTTGGCTTGAAAACACGATCCGGGTATTTGATGAAATGAAATTGACTCTTGAAGAATGTATAAAATGTGTCGTTTCTTTACTATGAGGTGCAGCTTATCAGTGGTGGAAGACTCTGATTTCTATTGTTCCAAAGGAATGGGTTACTTGAGATTTCTTCCAGTCTGAGTTCAGAAAGAAATACATTAGTCAAAAGTTTATTGATCAAAAATAAAAAGAATATTTGGAATTGAGACAGGTATGTATTTCTATCACTGAGTGTGAAAAAGATTCGTAAGATTAAGTTAATATGCTCGAGAATGTTTTCAACGAAAGAAATAATGTGTAAAAGATTTAAAGATGGCTTAAATGAAGATATTCGTTTGCTTGTTGGGATTCTAGAAATAAAAGAGTTTGTCGTGCTTGTTGATCGAGTGTGCAAAGTTGAGGCACTCGATAAAGATAAAAGAAAAGCTGAGTCTGAAGTTAGAGATGTGAGAAAGAGATTTCTGAGTAAATCACTTCAGTCTGCTTGAAAGAAATTCAGATATGAACATAGCTGTTCCAGGGCAAATGTGGGACAATAGAATAGAGATCAAGCTAGAGCATAGTCGAATACCAAAGCTTCGGTAACTTCAATGGCAAGTGTTGGAAATGTTCTATCTGATTGACCTAAATGTAAGCATTATGGTAAAAGACATCCGGAAATTGTAGATTGAATGATCGATCTTGTTTTAGATGTGGATCATTAGATCATTTCATCCGTGACTGCCCAGAATCTACTGAGCAAGAGCTCGTTTAAAATCTGAGGTCTGATAATGTTTCAGCGAGAGGTAGATCTTCTAAAAAATGTCAGTGTTGGTCAGAGAACTATGAGAGACGCTGTTGTGAGATTTGAAGCCAGAGCGCCTGCTAGAGCATATGCCATCTGAGCTTGTGAGGAAGCTTCATCTCCAGATGTTATTACGGGTACATTTACTCTTTATGATACTTCTGTGATTGCATTATAGACCCTGGTTCTACTCACTCATTTATATGCATAAACTTAGTATCCAGTAAGACTTTGCCTGTAGAGTCTACTGAATTAGTTATTAAAGTATCGAACCCCTTAGGTAAAAGTGTTATGATTGATAAAGTATGTAAAAACTGTCTGTTGATGTTTCGAGATATCTATTTTTTGGCTGATCTAATGTTATTACCTTTTGATGAGTTTGATATAATTTTAGGTATAGATTGGTTGACGTTGCATGATGCTATTGTGAAATTGCAAAAGAAAGACTATTGATTTGAGATGTCAGAATGATGAAATAGTTCGGATTGAATCTAATGATTTGAATGGGTTACTTGGTGTGGTATCCGTGTTAAAAGCTCAGAGTTATGTGAAAAAGGGTTATGAAGCTTATTTTGCTTATGTAATAGACTTGAAAGTGTCAGAAAGGAAAGTTGAATAAGTGGTAGTTGTTTGTGAGTTCTCTGATGTATTCCCTAATGAATTATCGGGATTACCTCCGATACGTGAAGTTAAATTTGGTATTGATTTGTTACCGAGAACAACACCTATTTCGATAGCTCCGTATAGAATGGCACCAACATAATTGAAAGAGTTGAAATCACAGTTTCAAGAATTGATTGATAGAGGATTTGCACGATCGAGTTTCTCACATTGGGGTGCTCCTGTTTTGTTTGTGAAAAAGAAAGATGGTACGATGAGAATGTGCATTGATTATCGTCAGTTGAACAAGGTGACTATAAAGAACAAATATCCACTGCCCAGAATCGATGATTTATTTGATCAATTGAAAGGATACTATTAGTTGCGGGTAAAAGATTCGGATATTCTGAAAACTACTTTCAAAAGGAGGTACGGGCATTATGAATTTTTAGTTATGCCTTTTGGACTAACGAATGCTCCTGCTATTTTTATGGGTCTGATGAACAAAATATTTAGACTGTACTTAGATCAATTTGTTGTAGTATTCATTGACGACATCTTGATTTATTCACGTGATGAGATTGAACATGCTGAGCATTTAAGAATTATGTTGCAAACTCTGCGAGATAAACAATTGTATGCAAAGTTCAGTAAATGTGAATTCTGGTTACGAGAAGTTGTTTTCTAAGACATATTGTATCAGCCTCTCGAATACGAGTTGATTTGAGTAAGAATTCTGCTATTCTAGAATGGAAACCTCCGAAGAATGTATCTGAAGTTCATAGTTTTCTGGGATTAGCTGGTTATTATCATTGGTTCGTAAAAGGATTCTCAATGATAACTACTCCATTGACTAGATTGTTTCAGAAATATGTGAGATTTGAATGGTCCGATAAATGCCAGAAAAGCTTTATCAGTTGAAAGCCCTTTTGACTGAAGCTCCAATTTTGATACAACCAGAATCGGGTAAAGAATTTGTAAATTGTGTTTTGTTGCGGGAAGGAAAGCGAATCGTTTGCTTTATCAAACAAAGCTTGATGCTTCATTAAATGTGCAGGATGTGTTTTGATGCGAGAAGGAAAAGCTATAGCTTATGCCTCAAGACAATTGAAACCGCATGAAAAGAACTATCTGACACACGATCTTGAGCTGCAATTGTGTTTGCATTAAAGATTTGGCGTCATTATCTATTCGGTGAAAAATGTCATGTATTTTTTATCACAAAAGCCTAAAGTATTTGATGACTCAGAAAGATCTAAATTTGAGACAACGTCGATGGTTAGAGTTGTTAAAAGACTACGAGCTCGTAATTGACTATCATCCTGGAAAGGCTAATGTTGTTGCTGATGCTTTAAGCTGAAAATCATTGTTTGCATTATGTGCAATGAATGCTCATTCAGACTTGTCTGATGATAGTTCTGTTTTGGCATAATTAAAAGCAAAACCGTTGTTTTTCCAACAAATATGAAATGCTCAAAAAGTTGATAATGAAATGTTGGTGAAACGAGCTCAGTGTGATCTGAATTTTGATTCTGAATTTCGAGTTGATGTTGATGATTTTTTGAGATTCTGAGATCGAATTTGTGTTTCGAGAAACTCAAAGTTGATTCAGTTGATTTTAAATGAAGCATATAATAGTCGCCTATCTGTTTATCCAGGAAGTACAAAGATGTACCATGATCTGAAGTAACATTATTGGTGGTCTGGTATGGAAAGGGATATCTCCAACTTTGTGTCGAAATGTTTAGTCTATCAGCAAGTTAAAGCTGAACATCAAGTTTCATCTGGGTTGTTGCAACCAATTCTGATTCCCGAGTGGATAGAGTGACGATGAATTTTGTTTCTAGACTGCCTTTGACTCAGAGGAAGAAAGATGCGATTTGGGTTGTCGTCGATCGATTGATGAAATTTGCTCATTTTATTTCGGTATGATCCAATTACTCACTTGATAAGTTAGCTGAGCTATATATTTCTGATAATGTAAGATTGCACAGAGTGTCGTTGTCTATTGTGTCTAATAGAGATTTGAGGTTTACATCACGATTCTAGAAGAAATTACAAGAAGCTTTAGGTACTAAATTGCACTTCAGTACAGCCTTTCACCTGCAAACAGATGGCCAGTCTGAGCGGATCATTCAGATTCTTGAGGATATGTTGAGATGTTGCATCCTTGAATTTGATGGTACGTGGGAACAGTATTTTCCATTGATTGAATTTGCATACAATAATAGTTTTTAGTCGAGCACCAAAATGACACCTTATGAAGCTTTGTACGGACGTATGTAACACCCCAAACCCGGTCAATATGTTATGACCAAATCTGGATGGTTACAGGAAGGGTAGTTTTGAAAACGTTTAACGGTACATTGTAACTTGTGAAAAACTTTTCGTTTTAGTGATTCCATGATAGGGGTAATTTAGAATTTGGTTTGGATTTATCTTGCCAACTTCTTATTAAGTTATCGGGTTTATTTTGCAAAGTTGAATTTAGAAAATTTTAGTGAGGTGACAGTTGAAAACAATGTTGAGGAACGTGACCTTTTGAAAATAATATTTGTAGTACTAAGAAAAATCCCAAGTTTAATTATTTGTGGCTGGTGATCCATATGTTAATATTTTGGAAAACCGTTAGTTATGTTTTTAAGAAAACCCTATATTTGACAGTTTATAACATATATAATATCAAATTTGAATCAAACCCCAAATTTAAGTTAAAGTGGCCTTATTACAAATTAAAATCTCAATTAAAAATAAACTTAAATAAGAGAACGAGTTTACAAAAGAAACGATAACGCATGGCCACCTCGAGTCTACCTCGGCTCCAGATTCGCGATCTAGTGATTACCTGCACAATTAAGCAGAGGGGTGAGTCACCAAGACTCAATGTGTAAATTCTCGTATAACGAAAATTAGGCCTTAAGCCCACAGATGGACATTGGCCTTAGCCCACTCAATATGGTATATATCACATGTATGCAATATAGCCCAGCCCAATCTAGCTATCCATCCAAACATCCGTGGCATTACGCCACTGTGGTTCTTGACCACCGTGGTCCCAGACCACTCGTGACAACGTCACTGAAATATATAATCATGGGGCCAACCCACTGTGGTCTCAGACCACCGTGACAATCTCTGATAAGTTTATGTATTCGTGAGGCCAACCCACTGTGGTCCTAGACCACCGAGACAAGTCACTAATACATGTATTTGTGGTTTCAAACCACTATGGTTCTTAGACCACCATGACAATAGTCACTGATTCACGCTTCCCCTTTCATTCAGTCCCAAGCCCATGCTCATTTTATCATGCTGAAAATGAATGCAACATATTCTCAATGTGTAACAGACAATAATTTCATACAAGTTTTATAATCGAAAGTATCATCATAGCAGAACTTACAGGTGTCTCCAACCTTTCCCACGAGGGTATCTCGACTATCAACCAGTTCGCCTATACAGTTAAAAACTCAAACAGTAAAGAAGCGTGTAAGTAATACACACCTGATAATGTGTAACACTAAGCTTTCTACGTCGACGCTTTCACTAGCATGGAAAACGGCTATTTGCCTATCCTAGGCAGACGTCAACTCTCTACCACAATCCGGTGGATAATCCCGAACCGCTAACACAGCACGCCTCTTAAACTTAGAAGCAGGGATTACGGGTTCTCTCTCCACCACAGCTTGACCGTTTCTTGTATGCATGAAACAGACTTGATCAGAGGTCAAAGAGAACCTTTGATTGGCTAACCAAAAGATTCGATTAATAACAAAGTAATGAACAAAGGCTCAACACAAAGAACAACAGAGGCTTCTACCTTAATCCCAAATAGAGAGATGTGATTTAGAAATCAACTGATCCTCAGACTTTGGATAACAAAACGTTTGGCTAATGGAGTTTTCCGGAGTAAGTGCCCTAACGAGAGAATAAGAAAAGGAAGAGGGGGTTAACAAAAATATAACACCAAGCCAACTAGCCATTTGGCTTTGGCTATAAAAATCGAAAGAAAGAAAAGAAATGGCAACAGAGTCTCTCCTTACCTTAAATAACAGAACTGATTGAAACTTTCTGGCCAAAGATTTCTAGCACCTTGCTTTGCGATGTTCGGCTAACAGGCATAGAATGAAAGAAATAGGTTTAGTTGTTTACAAGAGTAGGTTCGGCTTCACCTTGAAAGAAAGAATTGAGAGATTGATCATAAGAAAATAAAAGAGAACCTTACCCTGAGCAGAGGTACCGATTGACACCCCAGAAGATTCGGCTATGGTGAAAACTAGCGGAGAACCGAAAGGAGTAGGAGTGTCGGTTTACTAGAGAAGTAGAAAGGAGGGATGAAGGTTTGGTTATGGTGAAAGGTTTAAAAATGAAACAAAAATAGAAGGGGATGAGAAATAGTTTTCACTTGAGAAGAAGAAATAGAGGAGAAAGATGAAACACAAAGAAGTGAGGTGAAAGTTTCGGTTGTGAGGTTTAAGAGAAATGAGCAAAGGAGAAGAAAAGATTCGGCAAGGGGGTGGCTTCAAGGAGTTTTGGCTAACACATAAAATGGGGAAAAGATGTAAAGCAACAATGATGTGAGAAAAAGAATAGGGAGCTACGGTTTTCTTTGGTAAAAAGAAAATAGAAAATGAAACCAAGTGACCAAAGTGAAAGAAGAAAGGGAAGTCTCTATGGACGGTTTCGGCTTAACTTCACATACAAATGACACTAGCTACCAAATGACACTCACCTCCCTTAATGAACAATGCTAAAATGAAATGAACCAAAGCCTAAAGCCTATGGAATTTCGGCACCCTTAAGCTAGCACTAAACTGCACATGCTCAACAACAAAGAGTCCCCCTCTTTCACCCACTTGACCGAATTCACTCCCCCAAACACCCCAACTTTTGGCCAACTCCACCACCAACATCAACCCATGATTTCCTCCTACTTCCACTCCCCTTCACTTGTTTGAATCAGTTTGACCAATTCAAACACCACAAACACCTCATGGCCACCCATTCAAATGGCTTGACTCATTCAACCAACAACCATGAAGAGTCCAGCCAAAAGTCACCTCCTTAGCTCCCTAAGCACAAAAAATTTAAAGCTTCTGAATGAGACCGACGAGACTCGAACTCTTTCCCTCTGCTGCTCCCCTGTGATGCCACACCCCTGCACCTTAAGTGGTATCTTCTTACCACTCTGCCACACTTCTTCTTGTGTCAACAAACACAAGAACTTATCCTTAAGACCTGCTTCAACCAGCTCTCCCCTAAAGAGTCTAAAAGCAAAATTTTTACCAAGGCTCAAGCTTGACCCCGAGCCTTCTCGAGACCCCCAAACACACCAAATTAACAAGCAAAACAAACCAAAGACACAGGAAACATAAAAATGCAGAACCCCTAATTTCAGGATGTTACAGTTCTACCCCCTTAAAGAAATTTTAGCCTCGAAATTTACCTGGTCAAAAGAGGTGAAGGTATTGCTGTCGCATCACATCTTTTGGCTCCCACGTGGCCTCCTCTGAACCATGATTCTATCGCAACACTTTAACCAATAGAACCAACTTTCTTCACAAAACTTTAACATCTCAGTCTAAGATCTGAACTAGTTCCTCTTCAAAAGATAAATCAAGTCTTACCTCGATTTCCTCCACTGGCACTATGTGAGATGGATCTGAACAGTAGTACCTTAACATTGAGAAATGGAATACATCATGTATCTGCCTCAATTTTAGAGGTAACTCGAGTTGATAAGCTACTAGTCTCACACATTTCAACACTCGATAAGGCCCGATGAACCTGGGGCTTAACTTGCCCTTCCGTCCAAACCTTAAAACCTTCTTCCAAGGTGAAACTTTTAAGAAAACCTGATCACCCACAGAGAATTCTATAACCTTACGCTTCAGATCTGCACAAGATTTCTTCCTGTCAGAAGCTTCCTTCAACTGAGTCCGAATCAACTTAACTTTATCTTCTATTTCTGAAACCAATTCTAGACCCAACAACTGTCGCTCACCCAACTCTGTCGAGCAAGTAGGAGTGTGACACTTTTGACCATACAACGCTTCATAGGGTGCCATCTGAATACTGGATTAATAGCTATTGTTGTATGCAAATTCTACCAACGGTAGAAAATCCTCCTAACTACCCCTAAAATTGATAACACAACCTCTCAACATGTCTTCCAAGATCTGAATTACCCTCTCAGATTGGCCATCAGTTTGTGGATGAAACGCTATGCTGAAATAATGCTTGATGCAATGCCTTCCAGAACCGCGATGTAAACCTAGGGTCTCTGTTTGATATGATAGACACAGGTACCCCATGCACCTTACAATCTCTACTACTATAGATTGGCTAACTTCTGCAATGAATCAACTTGAACCGGTATGAAGTGAGCGAACTTCGTCAACTGATAGACAATTACCCACACTAAATCTTTCTTAGTAGGTGTAAGAGGTAGCCCACTAACAAAGTCCATCGATATCCTCTCCCATTTCCAAAGTGAAATCTTTACTGGTTGTAGCAACCCTTCAAGCAACTGAGGTTCTACTTTTACCTGCTGACACGTTAGGCACCTACCCACAAACTCGATCACCTCTCACTTCAGACAAGGCCAACAGAATTGTTCCCATAAATCTCGATACATCTTACTCCTACCAGGATGCATAGCGTATGGACTACTATGCGCTTCCTGTAGAATCTTCTACCTTAACTCAGAATCCCTTGGCATACAAGCCTTTCCACAAAAACACAATACCCCCTCAATGTTCAAACTAAAATCTTCTGTCTCATCACCTTCCACTAGCTGAAATTTAGAACTTAGCGATTCATCTGCCAACTGCTTCTCTCTAATCTGACTGACCCAAGAAGGCTTCACTTGTAGTTTAGCTAGCAAACTTCCATCATCATACAAGCTGAGATGGGCAAACATTACCCTCAAGTCTGATATCACCTTATGACTCAACGCGTCTGCCACTACCATGGCTTTACCTAGGTGGTACTCGATCAAGCAATCATAATCCTTTAATAACTCAATCCACCTCTACTACCTTATATTCAACTCCTTCTGGGTTAGGAGATATTTTATGCCTTGTGGTCTGTGTAGATAATTGACTTCTCCCCATACAGGTAGTGTCCCAAATCTTCAAAGCAAACACTACCGCAGCTAACTCAAGATCATGCATAGGATAGTTTACCTTAATGTGGTCTCAATTGTCGAGACGCATATGCTACCACTTTCCCCTCTTGCATCAACACACATCCTAACCCTGTGTGTGATGCATTACAGTAGACGACAAACTCTTTCCCAGCCTCAGGCTGAATCAACACTGGTGCCTCAGTCAAAATCATCTTCAACTTCTCAAAACTTTCCTGCTGCTTATCTAACTAGACAAACGGTACCCCTTTCCATAACAACTTGGTTAACGGTGCAGCTATTAACGAGAACCCCTCAACAAACCTTCTGTAGTACCCAGCCAAACCAAGAAAACTCCGAATTTCTGCCACAGACTTAGGCAATTTCTTGTCCAACACGGCTTTAATTTTTTAGGGATCAACCCTAATTCCCTCAGCAGACACAACATGTCCCAGAAAGGTAACTTCCCTCAACCAAAATTCACACTTGCTGAACTTGGCATACAGCTGCTTTTCCCTCAAAATTTGCAGAACCACCCAAAGATGCGAATCATGCTCCTCTTCCATCCTGGAATAAACTAAGATATCATCTATGAATACTATGATAAATCGATCCAGATAGGGTTGGAATACTCGATTCATCATATCCATAAATGTAGCTGGTGCATTTGTTAACCCAAACGACATCACTAGGAACTCGTAGTGACCATAACGAGTTTGAAAAGCTGTCTTATGAATATCTACCACCCTGACCTTAAGCTGATGATAGCCTAACCTCAAATCTATCTTTGAAAAGACCAAAGTGCCTCGCAGTTGATCGAACAAGTCATCAATCCTTGGAACGGGTACTTATTCTTGATCGTCAACTTGTTCAGTTGCCTATAGTCAATGCACATCCGCATCGACCCATCCTTTTTCTTAACAAATAACACTGACGCTCCCCAAGGTGACACACTTGGTTGGATAAAACCCCGGTCCAATAGTTCCTAAATCTGAGCTTTAAGTTCCACCAGATCCTTCAGCTCATTAAGTTACTGGTGACCATTCGACTACTAAGAAACCATGAAACCAAGCATTCAAATACATTGAAATTAGCTCATTTGGAGTCATCAAATTACTGTTATTTGGCTGGAGGAATTCTAGAGTTTTTACCTATTGATTAGCCATTTAATTGCATATTAAAGTTGAATTCATTTGTCTCTTCAGCTAACCACATGTAAGCACTATATATACCTGTTATTAGTTTGTAAAAAGGAAGATATATTTTTTTTGGCTTAGACTTTTGATCATTAATCATATCATATGGACTTTTGTTCATTCGAGTGAGTTATCTCCACTTCGTTTTCGTATGAGTTTTGTTTTTGACTTATCAAGCTCGCTTGTGGCGTCAAACGTTTCTCTTCCATTCAATTATACCATTGGTTCTTACTTCGCTAAGTAACGGGTCTTTGGTCCATCATCGACTACCATCTTCCACCTTAAACGTTATAGAAACTAGGGTGACACATACTTGTGTTGAATCATTTCTGGTTTAAGTTCTTTAATCCATTCCCACCAAAACATCATCTATCTTTTATCCATTTTTTTCTTTCATCATAAAACCGAGCCTATCCTTCTCCATATCTGAATCATTCTCACACTTAAACACCTCCATTCCTAACTTAGCCCATCTTCTAAACAAATTCACTTAAGCTTCTGCGAACTCATCCGTATTTCTCTACTATTTCTAAAGGCTTATCTCCTCCTCGTAGACGATTGGGCAAATCAAATACATTTTGACTCATTCTGAGACAGATCATATCATATTTTGATCCATGAAGCACATGAAGGTGGACTGATGGGTCATTTTGGAGTCACCAAAATGTTACAAACATTAAAGGAGCATTTATTTTGGCCTAAAATGCGTATGGACGTTGAATGTACTGTGAACATTGTGTGACATGTAAGAAATCAAAATCGAAGGTTTCACCACATGGTATGTATTTGCCTTTACCTATTCCTGATTCCCCTTGGACTGATATTTCGATGGATTTTGTTTTGGGATTGCCTAGAATTGGGACCGGTAGAGATACTATATTTGTTGTGGTTGATAGGTTCTCGAAGATGGCACATTTTATTACTTGCCATAAGACTGATGATGCTGTAAATGTGTCTAACTTGTTCTTTAGGGGTGTTGTTCGTTTACATGATATTCCTAGGTCAATTGTTTCTGACAAGGATGTAAAGTTTTTGAGTCACTTCTGGAGGACTCTTTAGAGCAAATTAGGTACAAAACTTATGTTTTCTACTACTTGTCATCCCCAGATTGATGGACAAACTGAGGTTGTTAATAGAGTTTTATCTACTTTACTTCATTCCATAATTAAAAAGAATATAAAAACTTGGGAAGATTGTTTGCCACATGTTGAATTTGCTTATAATCACGCTGTACATTCTGCTACTAAGATGTCACCATTTGAGTTTGTTTATGGATTTAATCCTATTACTCCTCTAGATATGTTGCCTTTTCCACAAGAACAGGTGATGAACAGGGACGGTAAAGCGAAATTAGAATATATGAAGAAGTTGCATCAACAGGTTAAGGAGAACTTAGAACGGAGGACTCAACAGTATGAAAAGCAAGCAAATAAAGGAAGAAAGTGAGTCACCTTCGATGTTGGAGATTGGGTATGGGTTTATTTTTGAAAGGAACATTTTTCGGCCCAAAGACGGTCTAAGCTGTTACCGCGAGGAGATGGTTCTTTTCAGGTGTTCGAGAAAGTGAATGACAACGCCTACAAATTGGACTTACTAGGTGAATATAATGTAAGTGCCACATTTATGTTTGAATTTAACCCCTTATGACAATTCTATAGATTTGAGAACAAATCCTTTTCATGAAAGGGGGGTTGATGTGGGCACATCCAGGCCAATCAAGGAGGCTGATCCAAAGGTCTTGTCATTAGGACCTATCACTTAATCTAAGGCAAAGAAATTCAGGGAAGTTATTTCTTTCGCTTGTGCTAAAGTTTCTGAATCTTTTGAAATTGAATGTGCCTTAGAAGATAAGTTTTATAGTGTGTTGCATCCTGATATGTGACATACTTATGCCATACTATTATATTGGTGTGTTTAGTATGTATATATTATGCTAAGTACGTTTTTGGATTGGATTGATAGTATTTGTATTGTCTTCAAGTTATTTGTGTGTTAACGAATAAGTGTGCACTTGTTTACAACTTATTAGACTATGTTATATTAAGTTTACATAATTTTGATAAGTATTATATTGTTTTGTAACATGTACACGAAAAGACTCTAGCTCACGAGCGAATATGCAGCTCACCTTCACCTCAGGACAACTCAGAGGCTTGTTTCCCAGCTCAATTCAACTCAGAGTGCTCTACACCAGCTCATGTCAGCTCATTTCATTTTTAGTTAGCTAAATTCAGCTTAGTTCAGCTCTAGTCAGCTCACCTCCAGCTCTACTAGCTCAACTTGGTGACAAGTCCGTAGTGGTGAATAGTGTCCCACGTGTTTGGGAGTATACCAGTGCACATGTGGCAGCTTAGGTGGCGTCCAAGCATGTGGATGTGCATGTGCCAGCCTTGAACACATGTGGTGCACATGTGTGACAAAAAACAACCCATCCTTGTGCGTTTATGTGGCAATTGAAGAGATAAGAACAAGGGAAGTTGTGTGTTTGAATTTCAAACGAAATTAGCACATATTTAAAGTGATAAACATGCCAACTCACTCTTTTTTTTACTTGGCTACCAATTAATCCCACCCAAAAGGAGTTATTTCAAATCAAATTTAAATTTTAAACTCCTTTAATGTTAGCCACACAATGTAATTTGGTCACCTCTTCATTTCTTCTATATATTTGTAACTTCAAACATTGTTAATATACATAGTTTTTTGGAAATAAAAATTACTTTGTGATTTTTTCTCTCAAATTCGGTTCTTTTTGTTGAACTTCTTTCTTGACATTTCAATTCTAAATTGTTGTGTCAATCTTGTGATACTTCGGGTTCCTAGATCACTATCTAGTGGGTCCAAGTCCGTTGACGTAGAACATATTCGACTCAGGTTTGCATAACAGATTGTGCGAGTTCTTTTGAGTTCTTCGTTGTTCAAATTTCTAGCCAGTTCCTGCATTATTTCTACCATTTTTTTGAATGTTCAAGGCTACCATGGATGAATTTTGAAGCAATTCATCTTCTACCTTCTTCAAATATGTCTAGAAATTCTGGCAACTTCTTTTCTTCTTCCAATCTGTTCAATTTTTTTTTTAAAAAAATAAAGTCTAAACCAACCTCTTTGTTTTGTTTAATTGCAGGGAAGTGCTTGCTACAATCCTAGATCCATAAACATTCAAGGATCATTGTTTCGCCAAGCAACACCTTATCAGATGTCATCTTGGATGGGTTCAAAATCGAGGTCAGACTCTCGTCGTCTTGAATTCCTTGACGAAAAGAAATCTCGATTGAAATCCCTTCATTTCGAAGTCGATGACAAATAGGAATCACAATGGAAATCTTTTCTTGAATGATCATTGAATGTATGTCTTCGTGATATTCTTGATTCCACTTTCTGACTTGAAGACATTTGTTCCCATTGGTCTCTTTTCTTCACACGGTCTAATCTCTCGTGCAATGTATCGAATTTAGAATTCACCATTCTTCACATTTCTTGCACCAAATATTGGAACTCTGATTTAGTAACTTATTCGCGAGACATCTTTGATTGCTGAAAAGAAATTTGTTAAGTAAAAATATTAAATTCCTCACAACAAAATCCTCACAATTGCACTCGAAAAGAAAAATTAATGGTTTGCACTCTCGCTAGTGTTTACACTCGTTTGGCTTTTACCTCTACTCGAATGATCTACTCACTCGTGCCTTTTACCTCTCAAACTTTCCCTCACAATTTTGTATTTGGACTCGCCAAGGCCTTATCATAGGCTAGGGGTCAGTTGTAAAATGTTTTAACATAGGATAAATATGAAGAGGTTAAGGGTTGGCTGAAAGAAAATTAAAATCAGTTTAAGGTATGGCATTGGGGTAGGGGGTGGAAAAAAATGAATGTACCTGATCGGGATAGCAAGAAAAGTATCAATACAAAGAGAATAAAATTTAACACACTTTTTTTGTCGATTTTTTTACTTCAAATGCACGAAAATAATACAAGAAGAACTTGAGATTACAACTTGAATTTTTTTTATTTTGATTTTTTTTATTCTATGAACCTAATTTTTGAGAATGCTACGAACGTCGGTACTCCTCATTTTAATATCTCTGATACCAAATGATAGGATCCGCCTCGGGGTGAATCGAGTCTTATGCAATTTTTTTCCTAATCGTCTACGAAGAAGTATCTTTCATGTAGCATCCTAAATAATTGGGTATCATTATGTTGCTTAATGTTGGTTCGGGTTACTTGGAGATAGAATAAATATTATTATTTAAGTGTACATTTGAGTAAAGAAATTAAATGACCTTAAGACTTAAATTAATTAAGTGCTAAAAGTTGGCATAAGATGAATTAGTAGTAAAGAGGAGATGGCGCCATAAGTGTTCCTAGAGGGAAGGAGTTCGAAACACCTGGCAAGCAACAAGGAAATTTTATTTTTGCTTTAACCTATGCATGTGTCGGCAAGGGAATAAGGATGGATGAGTTGTATTGTTTTATTTTGGTAAGTAGACTAAAGGAAAAAGGTAATTGTTAACTTATGGTAGGGAATCAAGAAAGTTTGGAAAGATATGGGGACATAAGGCAAATATCAAGGAAAATGTTTTGAAACAAATTCATGGCCATTTGACCATGAATTTGGACTGACATTATGGCTAAAGGGAGGTGGTCGAATATGTTAGTAGTTTGGCTAGGATTAGGAGTTAGTTTTTGGTCATTCCTATCATCTTGTGCAAGTTTTGCATTTTCTCTCAACCTTTCTCCTTTGGCGAATTTGAGCTTTTGGTAAGCCTTAATTCTTTTGACCATTTGGTCATTTTGCTTATCACTTTAGTATTCTTTTGTGTGCCTTTTCTTAGTGCCAAAATTACCAACACCAAAGATCATTCTTTTCTTCCTTTCTCCATTGCCGAATGTACTTTGCCCTAAACACATCTCTTACTTTCTCTTTTCTTCTCTTTGAAAATCGAATCACCATCATCATCATCTTTTCTCTCACCTTTTATTTTCTTTTCAATCATACCTTCTCCATTATTTTCTCTCATAGTCGAATCTCTTTCTTTTCCTAAACATCACTCTCAATCATTTCTTTTCAACCGTGGAGAATAGGTAAGAGTTCTTTTAGTTCATGTTAGTTAATAGTGGTTTTGGCGAATATTGATGGTGGTAAGAAGGATTTCTGATCGAAATAATCGTTCATTTTATTAACGTTTTTCTTTATTATACTTTAGTGCGATAGCGGAAGATCGGAACTCGAGTGTTCGTGAGTATCATAGAACGTTGGAATCGATTTAAGGTGTTAAGGGAATGTTTTGGTCGATTCTCTTATTGCGAAACAAGGATATTTGTGGTAAGGAAATCTTACTCTTAAAACCTTTAGTTATATTTTCGATATATTATTAAGTTGGATTAATGATCTTTTGTCATTGAAGACATTCAAAATAGGGCAAAAAAAAAAGGGCAGTCCATAGTCTTCGTAAGAGGGGTGGATCCGCTATTCCCCTTAAATACAAAAGAAGGGCTGTTTAGGGAATCTGGGATTTTCCACCAGGTTGCGGACCATCAACCGAGGGAAGTCAATTATTTGAAGTAGTTCGTACTCCCGAGCCTTTGTACGTTAGTGGATTTTCAGCAAGCAACGAATCGATAAACGAGGATAAACCGAAAATAAAAGTGATTCAAAATCAAAGGGGTAAGGATTTGGATCAAATCCCAATAGAATATTTTTGATAAATGATAGTGTTCTAATAGATTGTATTATGTTTAGGTGTTGACGAGCGGGAAGGTTTAGTACTCACGATATCAAGGTGTGTAACTTCACGCTTTTCTTGGGTTGGATGTCATTCGTGGTATTGAGTAAAATCGTAAAGACGACTAAATCGGTATAATATGTATTAATTGGTATCTCGGTGAAAATACATGAAAACGATTAAAATTGTGAAACTTACGAAAACGCCCTCGTGAAGTTAGTTGTTAATATGTAAATTTTATGTCTCGTAAAAATGGGCCGAAAAATATGCTAGTTAGTAAAATGGGCCGAAATCTCTGTTAGATCGATAAATGGGCCGAAATCTCTACTAGATCGATAAAGGGGCCGAAATCTCTGCTAGATCGATAAAGGGGCCGAAATCTCTGCTAGATCGATAAATGGGCCGAAATCTCTGCTAGATAGATAAATGGGCCAAAAAGCCTAATAAAATTGTTTAATGGGCTGAAAAGCCTGATAAATTGTTAAATGGGCCGAAAAGCCTGATAAATTGTTAAATGGGCCAAACTCTTAGCTAGATCGTAAATTGGGTTTAAGATGCTAGATTGCTAAATGGGCTAAATGCTATTTCGAAATTTTGGGCCTTAATAAAAACTAGAAATATTGACTCTTATGTTATTCAAATCTTTTGATAAAATCATCATATAAACTTAGACAAATTTTTTTGCATACATGTTGCGTGGGTTGGGATTAATAATGAAGAGAAGAAAGGCTTGTTGCCAAAATCTATTTCGGTGGCTCTGCCACAAAATAATTAAATGGCTAATTGCCTCTAGTTCGGTGGCTCTGCTACAAATATTAATGGCTCAATGCCTCTAGTTCGGTGACTTTGTCACAATCTAGTTCGGTGGCTCTGCCACAAATATAAAATGGCTTAATGCCTACGATTGGTGTGATGGCGGGGTGGGTTGACTTGATCCCCACAGGTGTGATGGTTGGTACGGGGGTGTGTAGCAGATAGAAATTAGGTTGGGTGGGAAAATTCATTTTGCATACATATTATTATTTATATTGTTAATCCTGCTAATGGGCTCAAGCCCAAAACTATGATTTGATGATTTGGCCCAATGAATAAGTAAGTGAGTTATACACTGAGTTCAAAGTAACTCACTCCCTCAAATTTTTCATCTCAGGTAATGGAAATTGACGTGGACTTGGGCCGAGGATGACTTCGTGGAGGCCATACTTCGAATGAGGGTTAATTAAACTTTGAACTTTTATTAAAGACTTTCTATAATTTACTATTATGGGTTTGATGTAATAAGGCCTCTATAAATGTTTTATGGATTTTATGTGTGGATGGATTTAAATTATGTTTTGGACTATTAATATGGGCTTATAATTATTTTGTTTTCTTAAAATAATTTGGGTTTTCAAATATATGAAATTCCTTTATCATTTTCTTAAATATTTTGAACTCTTATAAAATTTACTCTAAGGATTTTATCAATACAATATTAATGATATTTTCAATAAATGTTTTCTCATATACATCAAATTTAAAATACTCTTTTGATTTTTATTAAACCTTGTAATTATAAATGATTTCTATTTTAAATTCCTATTCTTCGTAATTATTAAGATAGTTCGATTTATGTAACAAACCAGATCTAGTCTTAACGCATAGACCGGGTTTGGGGTGTTACAACCTAGGCCTAACCCGAGGTCATGCCTAGACCCCAAAACATGCTAAACTAGCGCGTAGCATACTGTCACATGCAAACACATGTAAAATGCAGAGACCCCATTTTAAGGATGTTACAGTTCTACCCCCTTAAAAATAATTTCGGCCTCGAAATTACCTGGTCAGAAGAGTTGGGGGTATTGCTGCCGCATCACATCCTCTGGTTCCCACGTGGCCTCCTCCGTACCATGGTTCCGCCATAACACTTTCACCAAGGGAACCGACTTCCTATGCAAGACCTTGACATCTCGATCCAAAATCTGTACCGGTTCCTCCTCGAAAGACAAGTCTGAGCTCACCTCAATCTCCACAATTGGCACAACGTGTGACGGATCTGATCGATAGCTCCTAAGCATCGAAACATGGAAGACGTCATGAATCTGACTTAACTCTGCCGGCAGCTCGAGCTGATAAGCTACCGGTCCCACTCGCTTCAGTACCGTATACAGCCCAATAAACCTTGGGCTTAGCTTTCCTTTTCGTCCAAATCTCAACACCTTCTTCCATGGGGATACCTTCAGGAAGACCTTGTCTCCCACCGCATACTCTATATCCCTGCGCTCAAGATCGGCGTAAGACTTCTGCCTGTCTGACACTTCCTTAAGACGAGCCGAATCACCTTAACCTTATCCTCAGTTTTTACCACCAACTCCGGACCCAATATCTGCCATTCAAATTCTATCCAACACATCAGAGTACGACATTTTCGTCCATATAGTGCCTCATATGGTGCCATCTGGATACTCGCTTGATAACTATTGTTATAAGCGAACTCTGCCAATGGTAGATACTCCTCCCAACTACCACTGAAATCCAGAACACAGCCCCTTAGCATGTCTTCTAGAATATGAATTACTCTTTTAGACTGTCCATCAGATTGCGGGTCAAAAGCTGTGATGAAATCCAACCTTGTACCCAAAGCCTGATGCAAAGCTCTCCAGAACCTCGACGTGAACCTGGGATCCCTATCCGAGATAATTGACACTGGCACTCCATGCAACCTTACTATCTCAGCCACATACAACTTGGCTAACTTCTGGAGCGAATAATCAACCCACACCGGTATGAAATGAGCCGATTTAGTCAAACGGTCCACAATCACCCAGACTAAGTCCTTCTTACTAGGCGTAAGGGGTAGCCCACTGATAAAGTCTATAGTGATTCTTTCCCACTTCCACTGAGGAATCTTCACTGACTGAAGCAAACCTGATAGCAACTGATGTTCAGCTTTGACCTGCTGACACATCAGACACTTACCCACAAACTCAGTCACTTCCTGCTTCAGACCTGGCCACCAGAACTGCTCTTGCAAATCCCGGTACATCTTGCTACCTCCAGGATGCATAGCGTATGGGCTGCTATGAGCATCCTGAAGAATCCTTTGCCTCAACTCGACGTCCTTCGGCATACAAGCTCTCCCTTGGAAACACAACACTCCCTCGTTGGTCAAGCTGTAACCTTCCAACCCACTACTCTGTACTTGCAACCTCCGAGCATTCAAACCCTTACCCACTAACTGTTTCTCTTTAATCTGCTCTACCCAAGTCAGCTTAACCCACAATTCTGCCAAAAGACTCCCGTCGTCATACTAGCTAAGATGAGCAAACATCGCTCGTAAGTCCGCTACCACCTTACGGCTCAACGCATCAGCCACTACGTTAGCCTTACCCAGATGGTACTCAATCGAGCAGTCGTAGTCCTTCAACAACTCGATCCACCTTTGCTACCTCAAATTTAAATCCTTCTGAGTCAAGAGGTACTTCAGACTCTTGTGATCCGTAAACCATCGACTTTTCCCCATACAAATAGTGCCTCCATATCTTCAAGGCAAAAACCACTACTGACTAACTACAAGTCATGCGTCGGGTAGTTACCCTCATGCGGTCTCAAGCTGCCGAGACGATATGCCACTACTTTCCTTCTCGCATCAAGACACATCCCAAGCCAAGATGTGATGCATCACAAGAGACCGTGAATACCTTTCGCCTCAGTGAACGTAACCGAGCTTCCGTCGAATTTTCCTCAACTTGTCGAAACTTTCCTGTTGTTTCTCTGACCACACAAATGGAACTCCCTTCCTCAACAACTTGGTCAACGGCGCCGCGATCAGAGAGAACCCTTCCACAAATCTCCGGTAATATCCTACCAGACCTAGAAAACTCTGAATTTCTGCAATCGACCTAGGCAGTTTCCAGTCCAACACTATTTCAATCTTGCGAGGGTCCACTCTAATCCCTTCAGCTGACACTACGTGACCTAAGAAAGTCACCTCCCTAAGCCAAAACTCGCACTTACTGAACTTGGCAAATAATTGCTTTTCCCTCAGAATTTGCAATACTACCCGCAAGTGCGTATCGTGATCCTCCTCAGTCTTTGAGTACACCAATATGTCGTCTATAAATACCATGACAAACTGGTCCAAGTATTGCTAGAACACCGATTCATCAAGTCCATGAATGATATCGGTGCGTTAGTCAACCCAAACGGCATTACCAGAAACTCGTAGTGTCCATAATGAGTGCGAAACGCCGTCTTGTGAACAATAGCCTCTTTCACCTTAAGCTGATGATACCCTGACCTTAGATCGATCTTTGAGAAAATTGATGCCCCTTTTAGCTGATCAAACAAGTCATCAATCCTGGGCAATGGATACTTGTTTTTGATCATCAGCTTGTTCAGCTGGCGGTAGTCTATACACATCCGCATTGTACAGTCTTTTTTCTTAACAAAGAGCACAGGCGCTCCCCAAGGAGATATACTCGGTCGGATGAAACCTCGGTCCAACAATTCCTGAATTTGAGCCTTCAGCTCTACCAACTCCTTTGGCGCCATTCTATACGGGGCAATAGACACTGGCGCAGTTGGGTAACAGGTCTATTCTGAATTCCACTTCGTGATTTGGAGGCAGACCCAAAAGTTCCTCTGGGAATACATCAGCAAATTCCCTTACAGTTTGAACACTCTCAAAAACTGCATCCTTGGCTCCCAAAGCACAAACATGCACCATGAATGCCTCACAACCCTTCCTTACCATTTTCTTCGCCTTCAGTGCAGAGACCACATTGGATAAGTAATCTCTCCTATTACCTATCATCACCACCTCCTCACCTTCCATTTTCCTCAACACTAGGCGCTTAGCCGCACAATCCAAACTAGCCAGGTACTTCACCAGCCAATCCATCCCGAGAATCAGATCAAACTCCCCAAACGGCAGTTCCATCAAATCAACCAAAAACATGACCCCTTGAAGTTCTAGGGTACATCCCTATATAGTTTACTTACTTCTATAGAGTGACCTAGAGGGCTTATCACTGTCATCTTCCTAGAAGTAATCTCAAAGTTTAAGTTCATAATTTCCACTATGCTACTGGCTACATATGCGTGCGTCGAATCCACATCTATCAGAGCATTATAAGGTAATCCAAAGATTAAGAACGCACTAGTTATGATGTCCAGTGCGTCGCCCTCCTCTCGACGCCTCGCTGTGTAGACCAATCCAGGCTGTCTCGCCTCTGTACCTCCTGCACCTCTGCCCGGTGCTCCACGGCCTCTACCAGAGCCATTACCTCCCCTGGTTGTACCACGACCCCTCTATGGCTGCTGACCATCCCTCCTGTTCTGAATACAATTTTGATCCCTAGACTGTAACCTAGCAGACCTCCGTGGACAATCCCTCACTCGGCGCTCCATCGATCCACACTCAAAACATCCTCTGTTTCCAGTCCAACATTCTCCCGTGTGAGACTTCTTACACCTAGCACATCGTGGCGACCACTGAGTATTAGTAGCAGTAGGCCTAGTAGCTTGATTTGGCCCACTATAACTACCCCATTTCTGTTGATTTCCCATAGACCCAGATGATCCAGAATTCCTTTTATTCCATCCCCTATCCTGATTCCGTCTTACCGACTGTTTCATTTCTTTCGTAACTTTGGCCTTTTCCACTAAGACCACAAACTCTCTCTCCTACTGTGGAGCAATCAGCAATCTCAGATCATCCCTCAATCTATCCTCGAATCTAACATCGCTCATGCTCCGTAGCCATGATGCCTCGAGCATACCGGCTCAACCTTAAGAATTTTGCCTCGTACTCTGACACGGACTTATTCCCCTGAACCAGCCTCATAAATGCCTTCCTCTGCACATCAATATAACTGGTCCCAACATACTTCTTTTGATAAGACGCCTTGAAATAATCCCAAGTGAGATCATCCACTACAGCACCATCCCAAACCGTGAGCCACCACTAGTATGACTCATCTCGGAAAAGCGACACTACCTCTTTCAGTTTCTCCTCCGTCGTCAGATCTAAATCATCCATGATTCGTTCCGTCGCCTCTAACCAATACTCAGCCGTATTGGGTGCCACACCAGATACTCCTCTAAATACCTCAGCTCCATTGGTTCGGAGTCGCTCAGATATAGATTTTTGAGCTCTTGTACCTCCACCTGCTCCAGCCACTCTCTCAAGCACCCGCAGCATCGCCTGCGACACTGCATCGTCCCCCGTCTGATCTTGGTACTCAACCCCAATAGCTGGTGGTGGTGGTATCTCGTTCTCTGACCCTTGACCAGAACTAACGGGTTCTGATACGGTCATTCTGCCTCTACCACGACCCCACACATTACGACCACATCCCCTAGAACTCATATCTATGGTCGCGATTTAATCTGCTTTAAGAAATTTTATGTATTAGCTTTTGTTCCATTGATTACCCATGAATAAGTTTTATGTAAAGAAGTTTAGTAGTAGTTCTTTCGATCATTACAAAGTTTTCGTTTCAAGTCTTCTACCCTAATTCAGAGAATCACATTCGTTCTTAATAACGTCCTCCACCCACACTCACCACTTGTAGGGGTATTCTCGTCATTTCACTACCCAGGGGTATTTTTATAATTCAGCCTATCGGGGTATTTCAATAATAAATCAGGGTTAATTTGGAAATCTTTACAAATCATAGGTATTTTAAAAATTCTAGAAATCGGGGGTATTTTGGTAATTTCATAAACCAGGGGTATTTTTGTAATTTTCTAAAATATGGTTCTAGGTGATTTTATGAAATAAGGGTATTTTAGAAATTTTCATTTCGGGGGTCCTTAGGCAATTTTTTATACCAAGGGTATTTCGGTAATTTTACAAATCAGGGGTAATTTGGTCAATTTACAAATTAGGGGTATTTTGGTCATTTTCCAAATCAAGGGTACTTTGGTAATTTTGAAACCATGGTTTAATTTTAGGGTTTTACAAAACAAGGTGGCTGGTCCCTTTCGGGTTTTAGTTATTGAATTTAGCCTGTGAATAAGTTGTCTCAGTTAGGGTGAACCGTCACTACACACCAGGTAGGATTCGAGTGAAGAGGAGGTGAGTCACTAGGACTGCTTAAATACCAGGCTCCCCCTGAATCCATTCCTAGACATGCGCACAATGGTGGCCACACCCTTAATCTTAGCGACATACTCACAGGTTTGTTTAGTTGATATTTAAGTCTTATGTAATTTTGCGTTAGAGTAGGCTATTCCTAAGGTTCAATAACTCCTAACCTACTAATCTACGATCCCAAAATACCCATTTCTTCCACATTCAAATCACACAAGGGTTAGGGATACTTACCTGGGCGGATTGGTGCCGGAGACTCGGTGCCATGCTGTTCAAACCATGTACATTTCCCACAAAACTTTTCAAGACCCTACTTTTAAACTTTTTGGGCCTCAGGCCCATAGTCGAGCTTTTGAACTTGGCTCTGATACCAAAATTGTAACACCCCAAACCCGGTCAATACACCACACCGAATCTGGCATGTTACGGGGTGAAAATGATTGAATAAACCAGTTCTGGTTAAATCTTATTGAAAACTCTTTTATCGTTCTTTTAGAAAAGCTCTGTACATGGTGATGTTAAAAACGTTTTTGTGTTGCTTAAAAAAAACCTAGAGAACTCATGCTTGAAAATCCATTTGTTGTGACTAGTTGGCTTGAAAATTCAGGTTTGAAATCCTCTTTATTGACTTTGTCATTACCTTGTGAATAATGCCACCCGATGGTAACATTGGAACAAAAACCCGATATAGAGTATAATTTTGTAAACTTGATTTGATTAGGTTAATAAAGCAATTCAAGTTATAAAACATATGCATAAAATAATTAAAATATAATCTAGAAATAAAACCCAAATTAATACTTAGCGGCCTTATTACAAAACCAAAACCAAATTGAAGGAAATAAATAAAACCGAAATAGTAACTTAAAATCAAAACACAAACTAGCATGCATGGCAGCCTCGAGTCCTCCCGGCTCCATATCGTAATCACGCCTCATCGCAAAATATAAGGGAAGGGTGAGTCACCGAGACTCGTGTATAAATCCCCAACCCGATAATACAAGCACTTACACAAATCATCAGTATAACATGCAAATCATGCAACCCATAACCTAACCATCCGATCTCCTTTATCTACCCCGTGTGGTCAAAACCACTGGTGACCGTAGTCACAAATCATATAAGTGTGGTCAAAACCACTGGTGACCGTAGTCACAAATCATATGGTGGGGCCAACCCACCGTGTGGTCAAAACCACTGATGACAATCCCGTAATCAACATGTGGAGCCAACCCACTATGGCACCAAACCACTGGGACGAGTCACAATATTCATATATGGTCAAAACCACTGGGACTTAGTCACAAATTATAATATCAAAGACGGGGCCAACCGTCGTGTGGTCAAAACCATTGGTGACAGTCCAAATAATTCTTCCCCCTCCTCTCAACAATCCCACCATCATGTCCATAACAATCGTGACATAATAACACATGATGATGCAAATAACACATGGCATAGCATTGAACAATGACATGATAGCATATAACGAGATCCATAATCAGGGGACTTACCCGGAGTCCATGCTCAGGCTCACAAGGCATGACTGCTGATTTTAATGGCTACAATAGTTAACACAATAACATATCATACTAACGAAGTGTGTAAGTGTTACACACCTGACTATTTGTAGATCTAGCGAAATCCCAAAACGTTAGCCTTCACTCTTCCCTACAATCAGTCAACACATACTTTTAAGATTATAGCCATTCGGTTAAATCACCAAAATCCTGAAGATGTATCGCACAAAGGTAGCACTTACCTTAATACTGATTTGGTTTCCAACCAAATCCCGAAGCTACGCGATGACCCTCCCTTTACAATCGGCTAAACCCTATCATAAACATAATTAGCCTTTGGCTTTTGAAAGAATAAGAACCAGATTCAAAATGTAAAAACCCTTACCTAGATCGACTACCGAATCCCGAAGATCCACTGTATTCGACTACACTCCTCCCTACAATCGGTCAAGTACCACTTTCATTGGCCTAAGCCTTCGTTATCAATCACAACAAGAAATACCGAAACCATAAAACACTTACCCCCTTACCTTACTGACAGATTTGGCCACCAATATAGAATAAGAAGAGTTTAAGTTTGGATCTACAACAAATAAGGAGATAGAAGAGAAGTGGGATTTTGGCACTACCCAAATCAATCAAGAAAAGAAGAAGAAGAAGTTACTTACCAAGAGATTTGGCTATAACCCCACAAGAAGGAGATAGATTCGACACTTCAAGGAGGATTAGAACATGTGAGAAGAGAAAGAAAGGAGGCTAAGGGTATTCGGTCACAATACTTGATGAAAATGAAAGAGAAACAACAAGGTTTTTGGCTTTTGAAGAGGGAAGATATGGAGAAGAAAATAGTCCCAAGATTCGGCAAAGAAGAGAAGATGATGAATATTTGGTTTTGGCCTTTCTCAAGGAAATGGCAAGGGTGGTTCGGCCAAGCACCAAGAATGTTGAAAAGAGAAAAACAAAAATGAGAAAGAGAGCAAGAGGGGTTTCGGCTTATGACTCTAACTCAAGAGAAAATAAAAAGAACTATCCCCACTTGCTGAAATATTCCCTAAACCATCATAGACATTCGGCACACCCCCTTCCCAAGTACCAAAACCGATCACCCCTCCTTCCCACAGTCCAACTTTCTGCCAACACCTCAAGACTCCCATCCACTCATACTTAAACACTTGTCGTTTCCCTTATCCCTCCTTGAATTCCTCTTATCCACTCATTCAAACAAGTTTGAATGAGTCTTACACCTATCACTTAAAGTTAGCTTAATCCATATCCCAACAGAGTCCTACCTGAGCACACCTCTTCCCACTTTGGCGTCCAAAAATAATAAGCAAAAAAGGGATTTCTGCAGCTCGAACCTGAGCTCCCCCTTCCCTGCATGTGGCGTCACCAACCAAGCACCTTAGTGGCGCCTCCCTTGCCACTTTGCCACTAGGTTGTTTGTATCACAACCTTCCAATATATTCTTTTAACCCCTAACTCTCCTAGCTCCCTCTTTCTATGCACTAAAACAAAATTTTTGGCCATGGCCCAGGCCTAACCCGAGGTCATGCCTAAACCCCAAAACATGCTAAACTAGCACGTGGCATACTGTCACATGCAAACACATGTAAAATGCAGAGACCCCATTTTAAGGATGTTACATTGCTAGTGCTATATCTGGAAGCCTAAATATTAGATCTGAGATTACCGATAGAGAGATGACGGTAATTAGTCCTTTAGGACAGTTAGTAATAGTGAATAAATTATTCAGAGATGTGCCCTTAGAGATTCAAAGAGAGGTATTTCTAGTGAACTTGATGGAATTACCTTTCGGTGAGTTTGATCTTATTTTGGGCATGGATTGGTTGGTGAAGCATCGGGTGTAATTGAATTGTGCCGAAAAGCGGATGTCAATTAGGACTGTGGATGATGAGGAGATAATAATGATAGGCGAACAAAGAAACTTTTTGGCAAATGTGGTATCTACTTTGAAGGTAGAAAAGTTGGTGCAAAAAAGGAATAGAGCATTCCTAGTATTCATCAGTGCTTTGAATGCCAAGGATTTATCAGTAGAAGGTGTGAGAATGGTGAAAGAATTTCCAGATGTCTTTCCCGAAGAACTTCCGGGTCTACCTCCAGATCGGGAAGTAGAATTTGGCATTGAGTTTTTACCAGAAACTACTCCGATGTCCATTGCTCCTTATAGAATGGCACCGAAGGAGTTAGCGAAGCTTGAAGCTCAAATTCAAGAATTGTTAGATCGAGGATTTATTTGACCAAGTGTGTCTCCGTAGGGAGTATCGATTTTGTTCGTCAAGAAGAAGGATGGGTCGATGCGTATGTGCATTGATTATAGACAATTGAATAAATCGACGATCAAGAATAGGTATACATTGCCAAGAATTGATAACCTATTTGATCAATTAAGAGGAGCTTCAATCTTTTCCAAGATTGATTTGAGATCGGGATATCATCAACTCAAGGTGAAAGAGGTAGATATTCATAAGACGGCATTCCGAACTCGCTATGGACATTATGAGTTTTTAGTGATGCCGTTTGGTTTGACTAATGCACCTGTTGCATTTATGGACATGATGAATCGAGTCTTTCAGCCTTATTTAGATCGGTTCGTAGTAATGTTCATAGATGACATTTTGGTATATTTGCGAGATAAGCAACTATATGCCAAATTGAATAAGTGTGAATTTTGGTTGAAGGAAGTGACTTTCTTGGGTCATGTAGTGTCAGCTGAAGGAATAAGAGTTGATCCTCAAAAGGTGGAGGTTGTGTTGGATTGGAAACCGCCAAAGTTAGTAGCTGAGATCCGAAGTTTCTTGGGTTTGGCTGGTTATTATAGATGCTTTGTTGAGGGGTTTTCGTTGATTGATGTACCCCTAACTAAGTTGTTACAAAAGGAAGTACCGTATGTATGGACCGATAAACAATAAGAAAGTTTCAAAAACTGAAGAAGATTCTAACGGAAGTGCCAGTACTGATTCAACCAAAGGCCAGAAAAGAGTTCACCGTTTACTGTGATGCGTCACACACGGGTTTAGGATGTGTACTGATGCAAAGTGGAAAAGTGGTAGCTTATGCTTCTCGATAGTTGAGGCCACACGAAGTCAATTATCCTACTCATGATTTGGAGTTGGTTGCGATAGTGTTTGCATTAAAGATTTAGAGACATTATCTTTACGATGAGAACTCAATCATTTATACGGACCATAAGAGTCTTAAGTACCTCCTTACCCAAAAGAAGTTGAATTTAAGGCAATGGAGATGGGTGGAGTTGTTAAAGGATTATGATTTCTCAATCGAGTATCATCCTGGAAAGGCTAACGTTGCGGCAGAAGTGTTGAGTCATAAGGTTGTATCGGAGTTAAGAGCAATGTTTGCTCATCTCAGTTTGTATGAGGATGGCAGTTTGTTAGCGAAACTTCAGGTGAAGCCTCTATGGTTGGAACAAATTAAGGAAAAGCAATTATCCGATGAAAAGTTGGGTCCTTTAATACAACAAGCTGAAAGCGGTATAATAGGAGATTTTGGTTTGAACAAAGATGGTGCACTATGTTTTCATGGAAGGGTTTGTATGCCCAAGGACTCGGATTTGAGGCAAATGATTCTTCTAGAGGTGCATAGTAGCCCTTATGCTATGCATCCCAGAGGAAATAAGATGTATCGGGATCTCTGTGAACAGTATTGGTGGCCAAAGTTAAAACGGGAAGTTACTAATTTTGTGGGAAAGTGTTTGACTTGTCAACAAGTAAAGGTGGAACATCAATTACCGTCGGGATTATTGCAACCAGTAAAGATTCCATTATGAAAATAGGAGCAAATAACGATGGATTTTGTTAGTGGGTTACCCTTAACACCTACTAAGAAAGATTCTGTCTGGGTGGTAGTAGATCGATTAACGAAGACTACTCATTTTCTACCAGTTTGTACAGATTACTCGTTGCAAAAGTTGGCTAAACTGTATGTATCTAAAATTGTGAGGTTGCATGGGGTACCAGTGTCTATCATATCGGACAGGGATCCTCGGTTTACATTACGGTTTTGGAAAGCTTTACATGAGGCTCTGGGTACAAAGTTAAACTTGATCTGACTTTTCACCCTCAATCGGATGGTCATCGAAAGAGTAATCCAGATTTTAGAAGACATGTTAAGAGGTTGTGTGATTGATTTCAGAGGTAGTTGGGAGGATTTTCTACCGTTGGCAGAGTTTACGATAACAACAGTTATCAATCCAGTATTCAGAGGCACCTTATGAAGCGTTATATGGTCGTAGATGTCGTACTCCTACTTGTTGGACTAAATTAGGGGAACGACAACTTTTGGGTCCTGAATTGATATCAGAGACGGAAGAAAAAGTAAAGGTGATTCGAGCACGGTTAAAGGAAGCTTCGAATAGACAAAAGTCGTATGCGGATCTGAAGCGTAAAGATGTCGAGTTTGTGATGGGAGATCAGGTCTTTTTGAAAGTTTCACCGTGGAAAAAGATTTTCAGATTCGGAAGGAAAGGCAAGTTGAGCCCTAGGTTTGTTGGGCCGTACAGTGTGTTGAAGCGTGTAGGACCAGTGGCCTATCAACTTGATTTACCTCCGAAATTGAGTCAGATTTATAGTGTTTTCCATGTTTCTATGCTGAGACACTATAGATCGGATCCATCGCACATAGTACCAGAAGAAGAAATGGAATCAAGGCCAGATTTGTCTTTCGAGGAGGAACCAGTGAGAATCTTAGACAGAGATGTTAAGGTGTTAAGAAAGAAGACTGTACCGTTGGTCAAGGTTTTATGGTGTAATCACGGAGTGGAGGAAGCTACGTGGGAGCCTGAGGATGCAATTCGACAACAATATCCTCATCTCTTTTAGTCAAGTAAATTTCGAAGACGAAATTTTCTTTAAGGAGGGTAGAATTGTAACATCCTAAAATTTGAGTATTTAATTGATGCATGTTTTAGTGCTTAACTTGTGTATAATAAAATTTTTCATGTTTAGTATAGTCTTGAGAAGACTTAAGAACTATTCGAAATTAGAATAAATTTTAGTAAGGAGTATTTAATTGAAGTGGATCAAGTGACTTTGAGGTTTAAGTAAATTAAGTGTTAAAAACTAGCATAAGATGAGCTAGTAGCAAGGTGGTGTTGGCGCATGTATGTTTGTTTGAGGGGAGAGGTTCGAATCTCCTAGAATGCAACTTGAAAGCTTTTATTTTTGCTTTCTCCTATCAAGTGTCAGCCAAGCTTTATTTTTGGTATGTGAGACTTTTAATTTTTTATGGTAAGGTGGCTAAATGGATTAAGGAAACATTGAAGTTGAGGAAAGGAATCAATAGGATAAGGCAAGTAAGGGGAACAAATGGCTTAAATTGTGGAATGTGCTATGGAAAGAAAGGTTGGCAAAAGTTGATCCTTGATAGCTATGTACATGGACGGTTTTGTGGACTAAAGAGGGAGCCAAAATTTTTGTGGTAAGTTTTGAAAAAGTTAGTAGCTTGAGAGAATTTTTCATTTTGGTCTTTTGCTCTCCCAAAAACAAAACTTTTTCTCTCATCTTTCCTCTTGGCTAAATGTGCTTGTGATAGGAGGAAAACCATCTTTGGTTTGTTTTCTTTTGGTTATTCTTTTGACCATTTGGTCATTTATTTGTTAATCATTGTAGTAGCCCATTTGGTGTTTCCATTTAGTGCCTAAAACATCAAAAACAAAACATTTTCTTCTCTTCTCTCTCTTGGCCGAATGCACCATTGTTCAAACTTTCATCTTTTGTTTTCCTTTGTTTCAAAAATTTAATCATAAATCTCTCATCCTCATTTTCTTCCTTTCATCATTTTGATTTTTCTTTTCAACATACTTTCAACATTCTCTTTTCTTCTTGGCCGAATGTTACTAAACACTATTTCTTTTAACTTTTCTCTTAAGCCGAATCTTCTATTCTCCATAAGCATCTATTGTTTTCAATCATTCTTTTTCTTCTATTCAAACTTTAATCAATCAAAATTTAGTGGAGGGACGAAACTCAAGTATTCGTAAACATCGTAGATCGTTGAAATCAGATTTAAGGTGTTAAGGTAAGGGATTATTAAGGATTTTCATATTGTTCGACATATGGTTATAAATGGTTTATTAACCGATTTTATTTTAGGAGACGTTATCGCTCGATTGTCATATTATGGAACGAGGGTAATTATGGTAAGTTAATCCCATTCTTTAAAACCTCTAGTCGAAATTTCGATAGCTTATTATTAAGACTAATGATCTTTTTGTCAATAGAGACAATCAAAATAAGGACGAAAAGGGCAGTAAATAGTATTCGGAAGAGGGGTGGTTCTATTAATCCCTCTAAGTTTAAGAGAAGGACTGTTTCGGGAATCCGAGATTTTCCACCAGGTTGTGGACCTTCATCCAGCGAAAATCAATTATTCGAAGTCATACGTACCCCCGAACCATTGTTTACTCGTGGTACTGAACCTTTGATCGAGAGAAATCGCAAATAGTGGTTGTTCGAGATTCCGAGGGTAAGATTTAGATCGCTCAATATTAGAATAGTTTAACATTAAATTTTAGTGTTCTAATCCTTCGTAATGTGTGTTTAGATATCTACGAGCGGGAGAGTGTAGTTCTCACCGTAATCAGGTGTGTAATCTCACACTATATCTCATGGGTTAGATGATTATACAGTAGTAAAAGTTGGATTAAAAATCGCAAAGTTGGTGAAATCGGAAAATATGGTATTATCGACACTTTAGTGTTAAGATCGTGAAATCGGTATTAAGATCGTGAAAATTTTGAAATCGCCCTTAATGGCTAAAACGATAATAAGTGATTAATTTGGGCCATATATGTGATATTTGATAAATTTGGGCCATATATGTGATATTTGGCAAATTTGGGCCATATGTGATATTTAATAAATTTGGGCCACATATGTGATATTTGATAAATTTGGGCCATATGTGATATTTGGTAAATTTGGGCCATATATGTGATATTTTGCAAATTTGGGCCATATGTGATATTTGATAAATTTGGGCCATATATGATATTTGGCAAATTTGGGCCATATGTGATAATTGAGAATTTGGGCCATATGTGATAATCGATAAATGGCCATAAGTGAAATTTGATAATTGGGCCATTTATGATAATGGATAAATGGGCTATATGTGAAATGTGTTTTAATGGGCCAAAATTCATAAATTATAATATGGTTTTCTTTACAAATATTTTGTAATGCATAAACATGATTGCATGGGTTGGGATCAATGATGAAGAGAAGAAAGGCTTAATGCCGAATTCTAGATAGGTGACTCATCACAATGGCATGTTCAGAAATCTAGATCGGTGGTTCTACCACAATTATTTAAATGGTCGTTGCCACAAATATGATATTGGGCTTAAAGCCTACTTTGGTTTGTTGGCGGGGTGGATGACTAAAGCTCCCCACAGGTGTGCTGGTTAGGTACGGGGGTGTGTAGCGGATGGAAATCTATGTTTGGTTTTGGGAATTGCATATCATTTGCATTATTATTTTTAAATGCTAAATTATTATATTTTGAAATGGGCTTAGGCCCAAATAAATGTTTAAATGGTCTTGGCCGGTGGACTATGGTAAGTGAGTTACACATTGAGTTCTAAGTAACTCACCCCATTTTTTACCCTCTCGGTAATAACAATTGATGGAGACTTGGGTGGGAGATGACTTCGTGGGAGGCTATACTACAAATGGTGGTTTATAAAACTTTAAGACTTCTATTATGATTTTTATTAAGTGCTATTTTTAATGGCGATATAATAAGGTCTTTTAATTATGGATTTTATTATATGGATGGATTTATTATGTTTTAGTTTTATTAAGTTGGATTGATTTAGTTTTTTAAATGTTTTCTATAACTCTCGTATAAAATAAAAGTTTTTCTTAACTAGAAACTTAGGAAATTCTTTTAAAACTTTTCGATGAAATATTTTGACTAAATAAGTCCAAAGTTTTTATCAAATACTTGTTTATATATCAAACGACAAATTCTTGTGTTTTTAATTATGGTTTTCAATGAACTTCGATTTTTCGATAAAGTAATTTTCTTAATCGTTTGAAATTTGATTTCTACTTCATTAAATGATTTGAATGTTCGTTAAATTTGTGTGGCATGCCGAAATCCGAGCTTAATGCATAGGCCGGGTTTGGGGTGTTACACCTCCCTAGGTGTAACAATGCCACGTATGATGAATCTTAAAGAATACATAACTTACTTAATTTTAAGATCAAATTTCATAACTTACATAAGTTTAAGATCAAATTTCATAACTTACATAATTTTAAGTTAAGATCAAACTTCATAACTTACATAATACTTGTATAGAAAAAAATAGATTCAAAGTATATAGGCTGGAAAACTAACGGGTTGCCTTATATCTCACAGTTAGATATAATGGATCCTTCCTAGGTGTAACAATGCCACGTAAGATGAATCTTAAAGAATGCATAACTTACTTAATTTTAAGATCAAATTTCATAACTTACATAAGTTTAAGATCAAATTTCATAACTTACATAATTTTAAGTTAAGATCAAACTTCATAAGTTACATAATACTTGTATAGAAAAAAAAGATTCAAAGTATATAGGCTGAAAACCTGACGGGTTGCCTTATATCTCAAAGTTAGATATAATGGATCCTCCCTAGGTGTAACAATGCCACGTATGATGAATCTTAAAGAATACATAACTTAATTTTAAGATCAAATTTCATAACTTACATAATTTTAAGTTAAGATCAAACTTCATAACTTACATAATTTACATAACTTACATAGCACTCAGTTATATATATGATCATATCATTACTTACATAACAATTTACCCGTGTAATTTATTGTCAACTTTAGACTTCAACAACTATGAAATGGATAGCAGTTGGATGAAATTATCAAGGGTAAGCAATGGCTATCGAAATGGAGTAGAAACTTTTCTGAATTTCGCATTTCAAAATGCAAGCTAAGAGAATATGATTCTTTGCCCGTGTGAGACGTGTTGCAATATTAACTGGCATTATCGTGAAGTGGTCTACGAACATCTAGTTGTTAATGGCTTTGTCCGGGGGTACAAAAAATGGTTTTTTCATGGAGAGTGTACATCTAGTGGAGCATCTTCATCGATGAATCTGGGGTATCCTTATAGTGCTTTCAATCGAATGTTAGAGATGATAATATGGAAGGCATGTTGCGGGATGCTTTTAATATCTTGTGATGATGGTTTGGTCATTTCCACGACTTGGGTGCAACCGATGATCATAATTTTGGTGGAAATACTTTCACGAAGGGAAAAAGTGTCTTGGATGAACGACCAAATGAAGAAGCGGCGAGGTTCTCTACGTTACTTGGTGAAATGAATGAAGAAGCGTATGAGGGATCAAAATTTTCCAAACTGTCATTCTGTATTCGTCTTTTCCTTTGGAAATGTTTGGGGTGGACTGGAAAATCGTTGACAATCTTTGTTAGAGTTTCGCAAGAAATGTTCCGTTGCAAAAATCCTCAATCTTCCAAAGACATGAAGAAATTGATAAAGGATTTGGGCCTTGGCTATAACAAAATTCACAATTGCCCAAATGACGCATGTTGTATTGGGCGACAGGATAAACCAACAGTCTTTGTCATGTATGCGCCAATCCGTTGGATTAATAGAAATACAGAAGATGGTAACAAGGATGAACACGATACACAGTCAAGGAAGCAGCCAGTTAAGATTTTACGGTATTTTTCGCTAATACCAAGGCTTCAACGGCTTTTCATGTCGTCAAAGACAGCCAAATCAATGACGTGGCACCGTGATGGACGAACAGATGATGGGTTGTTAAGGCATCCTGCAGATCTTTAGCTTGGAAATCTTTTGACTCAAATTTCCAAGCTTTGCAAGTGATCCTCTGAGTGTGAGGCTTGGGCTAGCATCCGATGGATTTAACCTTACAAACTCATGAGCACAACGTCTGATGCTTGGCACTGTGGTGCTTGTTCCTACAATTTGCCTCCATGGGTTTGCATGAAACAATCTTCTTTTATCTTGTCTATGATTATACCTGGAGAGAAAGGGCCGGGGAATGATATTAACATATATTTGCAACCACTTGTTGACGAGTTAAAACAACTATGGGCTGGTGTTCAGACATACGATGCAATGAGAAAAGAGAACTTTAATTTACGTGTGGCTTTAATGTGGACTATTAATGACTTCCCAGCTTATGCTAATTTATCTGGTTGGAGTACCAGGGGACGTTATGCTTGTCCGTGTTGTGCTGCGCAGACATGTTTGCAATGGTTATGTAATGGGAAAAAGTTCTCTTACATGGGGCATCGTCGGTGGTTACCAGAAAATTATACATTTAGATTTCAGAGTGCTCAATTTGATGGTACTGAAGAGTTCAGACCAGCTCCTTCGCAAACCGGTGGATCCGAAATATTCTTAATGTTGAAAGATATGAATTTTATTTATGGGAAGATGAATCAACCGGCCAACCCGCAAAGAAATAGAAGATCTAGGGATGAATCTGATGATGAATCTGATAAAGAGGATGATCCTAATGAGGCAGACTTGTGGAAAAAAAGAAGTATTTTTTTCGAGTTGCCTTATTGCAAGCATCAGATTTTACGTCATAATCTTGATGTCATGCACATAGAGAAAAATGTCTGCGAGAACATCATTGGGACTATTTTGAATGTCGATAGAAAATTGAAAGATAATCTTCAGAGTCGACTTGATTTAGTCCACGTGGGAATTCGGCGTGAGCTTCATCCCCGAGCACTTCCGAATATGAAATATAGGTTTCCCCCTGCTATTTTTTTCATTGTCGAAGACGGAGAAAGAAGTGTTCTGTACGGTGTTGAAGGATATAAAGGTCCCGGATGTGTATGCATCAAATATATCGTGATGTGTGAGTCTTAAGGATCGAAGACTATATGGCTTAAAATTGCATGACTATCACATCTTGATGCAAGACTTACTGCCAGTTGCTATGCGGTGTTGTATGTCGAAAAAGGTGACGGCTCCTGTAATTGAACTGTCGAATACAATGAAAGGCATTTGTGGTAAAGTTTTGAATGTTCAAGAATTAGAGAGACTATAAGATCGAGCTGCATTGACTTTATGCAATCTGGAGAAAATATTCCCGCCTTCCTTCTTCATTATTATGGTGCACTTGTTAATTCATCTCCCACGTGAAGCACTTCTTGGTGGACCCATTTTCTATCGATGGATGTATCCCATTAAAAGGTCTTACCTTATTTGCAAAATATTCCTCCATTCAGCTCAATGCCTTTAGTTGCAACTTTTGATAATGTTGTATACCGTGTTTAGGTTCCTTTCCAAATTGAAGTCATCTTCGCCGCAATAAGCGTTATCCGGAAGGATCAATTGTCGAGGCTACTTGGCGGAGGAATGTATGACTTTCATTCGAGGTATTTGGAAGATGTTGAAATAAGAATGAACAGACCAAGTAGAAATGTTGGGCTCACAGATCATAATTTGGCGAAACTTATTTATTTCAAAGTTTCGAGAAGGCGATCGGCAAAGTCAAAATTGCGTAATTAGGCGATAGATCGTGGGTCCAAGCACATCGACACGTTCTTTTTCATCACGATTCAATGGAACCATTTAGAAGTAAGTTCTAGAATTTGATAAATACTCATCAATTATAATTTGTTTGTCTTCTAACAAAGTAAAACCTTTTTACCGTAGTGAGTACAAACAAATATTGAGAGCTCGTTCACGATCCCAAGATTAAATCGATGAGAAATTAATAAGTTGTTCGCAGAATCATTCCATGAATGGTTAAGCCAAATGGTATGCAATTTAAATTTTCATTGACAAGTAATAATGTTTCTCATAACATTCATAATTACTCGATTTACTTTCGACTCAATAGGTTTGAGTCGGAATGAAGTAAATGACGACGTTAAATGGCTTTCACAAGGTCCAAATAGACTAGTTAAAAGATATAGTGGCTTCCTCATCAACGGATCTGATTTCATACAAGGTATCGTGAGAGATTAAGGAGAACCCAAAATTGCGAATTGTTGTTAATTCTTGATTACAAGTTATGCTAGTGCTAGGGACGATGAATCCGGTCGAGGGAATTTGGAATATTACGGACTTATTATCGACATCATTGAGTTGGATTATTACGGCAAATGCAAAGTTGTCTTATTTCAAGATGATTGGGTGATGTGAATACGGCTCGCGAATTAAAATGATCAATATGGCTTTACAATGGTGAATTTCTCTCGATTGATTCACTTTGGAGAACAACCGATGGACGAGCCGTATGTGTTTTCTTCTCAAGTTAAATAAGTTTTTACTCAGAAGATCCAACTGATGAGGGTTGGTACGTTGTACTTGAAACACCCTAGAGACTTTTTCGACATTGGCGGTGGAAGTAGAGATGACATAGTTGAAAGATCGAAACTTTGCCTTTTCGAACAAGACTTAGCGAAAATATCCCTAGTACTAGTCAACAATTTCAATGGGTTCGTCGGGATGTGGACGAAGATATTCTGAAATATGATGTAGTAAGATTTAACGATTTATTATTTATATGTAATATTATAATTTTCATGTTGGCCATGTTATATAATTTAACTGATTTAAATGTCCTATTATTATTGTTATTTGTTACTAAAATTTTGAACTATTTTATGTGTATTGCAGGGAAAATGCCTAGAAGATGATTACGAGGTTTAAATATTGTCCAGAATACTCCAAATCCAGAAGAAGTAAATAGTGGACAGGATACAGTTGTTGGATCTTCTAGTCTCCGGACATAGATGACTAGCATGGACAATTCCAAAGTAATGTTAAGTTTATTTTACATGCATGTTGAATTTTATTATTGATTCATTTTCAATTTTAATATAATAATATATCATTTTTCAAATTGAGGGTGGTGGGACGAGCGAGCTCGGGACATACATTACTTACTGATTTATACAACTTAGAGCCTACCGAGCGTGTTCAAGTAAGGAGAAACAATCATGGCCACCTATCGGATCTGAAGCTCATTGTTGGCGGGCTATTTAGGCATTATAGCATGAAATGCGAATATGTTGCCCATTAACTACGAATCATGGCATCACATGCCCGATGCCAACAAAATCGAGCTCTCGATAATATTAAGGTAATAAAAGGTGAATGTAATTTATAATACTTTAATTTAACCTTTATTTATATTAACTTTTTAAAAAAATTTCGAGGTAAATTTGCTTTAGAGGTCTCCGATGACTATGTTAAGAAGGCGTTGGGTAAAAAATGGAGAGACAATAAAACACCCTAAAAAACAATATTTTAAGAAAGACATAAGCCTCGACGAAAAATTGCGAAATGTCTCACGGAATGTTGAGGTACCAATGGGAAGATCAAGTTAGATTCGGAATTCAAAGAAAGGAGAGGATTACGTACTTTCAAAGTCTTATAAATTTTTGGTTTATCGATTTACTATATACATAATTCAAATTTCATTATGTAGGACCGTGAGCGAGTTGGAACAAGCAATGAGACGAAACAACAATTCACGCACATGGCGGGTTCGAAGTTTTGCTCGTGTCGAGGCCGAGGTATTATAATTTATTACTTCTTTCAAATATTAATTACTTTATACTATTAAATTATATTTTTACGCTATAATGTAGGAAGTTTAAATCGAGTCAAAAGTTGGGCGCCTTCAACTTTTTGACATTACTATAGGAAGAAGGATGGATCTCAGATGACATCCGAAGCTGCAAAAATTTTGGTATATTTACTTAATAAAATTTGATTTATTATAAATATTTATAATGTTTAATTACAATAGTTTAATTCATCGTTTGTAGTTTTAAATTTATAATTTTAAGTTATGTTCCATTCCTTTTATTATATATTTAATTTCTAACTTTTTTATTGATTTATTAGGATAAACTAAAGGAGAAGAAGGCGGAGTATGAAGCGGTTCCTTAAATCGACGATTCTGTTAATCTCGAGGAGATTGATAACAGAATTATTACTGATGTTTTGGATCCTGAAAGGTACGACTGCTTCGATTGATAGTTTTATTAATCTTGAGTATATTTATAACAAAATTATCACTAATGTTTTGGGTCTTACAAGGTATAGTAGGGTTCGATGTCAAGGATCAGGTGTTACCCCGACTCAATATTTTGGATCCGACTCCCAGCAATACATGCTTTCCGGGAGTCAATCTCGTGCTGAAGTTCAGAGACTGAAAGACCAGATATCTCTGATGGAAGCGAGCATAGCTGAGCAAATTTCTCGACTTAGGCGGAGAAGCGGCTGACAAGGAGGTGGAGCATATTGCTCAACTTAGAGTAGAAGCGGCAGCCAGCGGGAGGCGAGCGAGAATAGAAAGTATGAAGAACTCCACTCACATTGCAGACTATAATCTGATTGTTCGTGACGATCAGAGGCCACCCTCTTAGACATTTGTTTTATTGTTGTAAGATTTTTTTTAAAATTGTTACAGTTAACATTATTATAAGAATTGTTTGAATTATGCTTCATTTATTAATGAACATCATATATCTTTTATTAAATTTGAATTATCGTTTAGATTTAATGCTTTTGGTGAGATTTAAATGTTTTATTTGCTGCCTTGGGTTGGAATTATATGCAATTGCTGCTGTTTTTAATTGGTTTTTAATGCAGGGAGGGTAGGATATTGTAGAAAAATAGCACTATAAATCTGTGCAAATTAGTGGCATTTTTGTTAAAAATGCCGCTAAAAGACAACACCTTTAGCGGCGCATTTATAAGAAACGCCGCTAAAAGACCACACCTTTAACGGCGCTTTTTTTTAGCGGCGCTTTTATAAGAAACGCCGCTAAAATACCATACCTTTAGCGGCGCTTTTATAAGAAATGCCGCTAAAAGGCCACACCTTTAGTAGCGCTTTTATAAGAAACGCAGCTAAAAGGCCACACCTTTAGCGGCACTTTTATAAGAAACGCCGCTAAAAGGCCACACCTTTAGTGGCGCTTTTCTAAGAAACGCGCGAAAAGGCCCAACCTTTAGCGGCATTTTATAAAAAAGCACCGCAAAAGGTGGGAAGTTTTAGCGGCGCCTTTCTATAAAACGCCGCTAAAAGACCCCACCTTTAGCGGTGCTTTTTCACAATAAATGCCGCTAACTTTTGCGGCCCTTATTTTAGCGGCATTTTTTGCGGTGCTTTCAAAAGTGCCGCAAATAGTATTAGTGGCACTTAGAAACGTCGCTAAAAGCTAAAAAAAATGCCTCTAAAAGTCTGTTTTGGTGTAGTGGATTACATATGTCATGACATAGGTTTCTGATATGAGATATCGTGTAAGACCACGTCTGGGACGTTGGCATCGATATGAGACATCGTGTAAGACCACATCTGGGACGTTGGCATCGATTTGAGATTTATGTGTAAGACCATTCTGGGACATTGACATTGTATTTGATTCATGTAAGACCCTGTCTGGGACAGTGGCATCGATATTTGGTTACATGTAAGACCACGTCTGGGACGTTGGCATTGTACGACTATTCTGAGTATTCCGAGCATCATATTTGATTTCGAATGGTTCAACGGGCAATTTCAAGAAATGAAAGACTATGTGAAATGTGAACTCGATTCAGGTATGTTTGAATCGTACACTAAGTATATGTATGAAAGGTAAGTATATGTATGAACTTACCAAGGTGAAATATGTGTATAGCCATGTGATATGGCTAGATAATTAGTTGTGATATGAATGAATAATTATTTCTTATGATGCTTAGTTTTGGTATGGCTTGATAGCAAATGAAATGGTCAAAATAATGGTAAGTTTATGGATGCAAAGATGTCATATTGTAATGGTAAGTTGTGGATGATTTATGCTTAGAAATGTTTGTGGTTAACTTGAGCTAAATGGCATATAATTTGGTATGTTTGAAGATTACTTGAATAAGTTGAAAAGGATGACCATTTGGTGTGTTTATGGTTGCCAATTGGGTTTGGTATGATGCTTGTATGTACTTGTAGAGATAACCCAAACTGTGGGTGGCATTTTGGCCTTGAAAATGGCCTATAATTGCCCATACGGTTGAGCACACGGACGTGTGGCTCGACTGTGTCCCTCGTGGTTGCATTTCAAAACAAGTCAGACTAGACCACAGGCTAGACACACGGGAGTGTGACTGGCCGTGTGGTGCAAGTCAGTAGCGACCACGGGCGAGGCACACGGGAGTGTCCACGGCCATGTGGACAAGTCAGTATGTTTGCCCTGTTTTGACACGACTTAGACACACGGGCGTGTAATCTCTGTAACTTAGAAAAAAAATTTAAATTTCTGAGAATTTCTGTATGTGTTCGGTTTAGTCCTGACCCTTTTCTAAAGCATGATTAAGGTTCGTAGACCTATTTAAGGGACACTTTGATTTGATTAGTTGAATTATAATATGAAATATCAGTAAAAGGATCTGATTTTTCTAGTAATGCCTTTAACCCTAGAGCGGCGATGGTTACGGGTTAGGGGTGTTACATAATGTACATGTTTATATGTATGTGATTGTGTTTATTCTAATCTCAGACTGAGCTTTATAGCTCATCCCCTTTAGCTTTCTGATTTTACAGATAATCCGAGGTTAGGATACGATGATGGCATTTGGAGGAGTTTCTTGGAACTCTTTTTAAATTAAAGTAATTAAATTTTATTTTGATATTTTGGGCCTTGTAATAAGTTTGAATATGGACTGTGGCATGGGACTTTATTTTGGAGATTTTTCATTTTGATTTGCATAAATTGCTTGCATGACACTAAGTTTTAAAAACTACATAAATTAGTATTTGATAAGATTTTGCTTGAAACTCGATTTTTAAAATAGAATCTATTAATAACACATTTTCGTTGCATTTAGAAAAATGAGTTTTAATAAAATTAAACTTAGTTTTCAAAATTATTAATGTTTACAAATGAGTTTTCTAAAGACATTTGATTTATGAAGTTAATATGTTTTATTTACGAAATAATGACGAATAACTAAGTTCTCCAATTTTGAATAAAAGACAAATGATTTAGAAGTATGATTGAAAATCGAAATAATTTTGAATAAATGATTGAACATTTACAATTGAGATATTATTTATTTTGATTCTTGAAATTTGCACGGGTTTTATGAAATTAAAATCAATGCTTTATTTCAATTGTTTTGAATTGATAAGCCAATAGTTTTAAAATATTTTTTTAAACTTCCAAAAGTTTATTTCAGCTATTTTCGTGAACAAATGGTTTTTGAAATGAGATTGAAAATAAAGTTGAACATTCGATTTTACTATTTTTGAACGAACTGCACATGGTTAAAAAAAATACGTTTGAAAACAAGAAAGATTTTCTGGGCCTTTCCGGTGGTCAATGTAGCTTTCCGAAGTCGGCCATAACGATTGGGGCGGGTTTTGGGTGTTACATGTGGTACAAGAATAGTGGAGAAGATCATTTGGTAAAAGCTGAAAACATTAAGGATTCGCTTATCAAAAAACACAAGTACGATTTTCAAAATTTTAATTTTCCACTCTGCAAAAAATTGCTTTCCAACAGTATTTTTTTCCAACTACTTAGTATTAGTTTAAACATTAAATAACTAGTGAGCCAATATTTACTTTTATTTTTCTTTGATTATATAAAGAATATTAATGTAATTAATGAATTATTTTATAAAACCAAATTGTTCAAAAAAATTACAAATACAAACAAATATACTACACTTAGGGCATCAGATCCAATAGTCATCTCAACTTAGAAGTACACATATAAGAAATGGTAGGTGAGGTAAAAGAAATGCAAGAAAAAAGAGCTTAATTTGAAAGTGAACCAAACCCACCTCCACCTCAACCTCAAACAGAAGAGGAAGAACATCAACAAATAGAGTAATTCTATATCTACCTAACCTACCTCATTACTTAATTAGACATTTATGGCAAGTTACTATTTACTAAGTGGTCAAACATATTTTGTAACATACAGAGTAATATAGATTCTATCCTCAGTCAAACAACCACAGTTCAAATAGCTCATATTCAATGTCCATCAACAGTAGAGAGTGTGTTACATGAAACTATAACAAGCCTCAATGAACATCAACAAGGTCCAATCTGCAACTCAACCTAAGATCCAATGGAAGAAACTCAATATTATTTCTATAGCACCACATGAAGCGATACTTGAGCATTCCTAATCAACAATTGAAGCCGTACTACCTGATCCTACAACAGCTTTTACAATTTTGCCTTAAGTTCATGTAAGTCTATTCAAACAAATTCACTTGTTTTAGAAATTTCAGAGAGTCCACTTATTGATCAATATACAGCAGCACTTGTTGATAAATATGAAGAACCACTTGCTGATCAAAATGTTAAATCTGTAATATCCGGGATTTAGGGGTTATGCATTTTCGCTTGAATGAATGTGATTGCATGTTTGAGTGTGTTTTTAATGTGTTTTGGGGGCTTCAAGAACCTTGGGGTATAGGTAGGTGCCTTAGAAGTTATTGGATTTTTAAACCTAAAAAAGGGGAACTAAGGGAGCTAGGCCTTAAGGAGTTTATTGTGTGGATTAGGACACAAATAACCCAGTGGTAAGGTGGCAAGGAGGCGCCACTTAGGGCCTTGTGAGGTGACGCCACAGGGAGTGTGAAGGGGCCTAGGTTTGAGCAGCAAGGGAAGCATTTTGGAGTTTTATTTTTCAGCAAGGAAGAGCAGTGGTGGACGGCACAAGGACTCTGATGGAGGAAGTATAGATTGGGTCTGACAACTTAGAGATTCGACTAAGGTAGAGTGAAAAGGGGGATTGAGTAGAGAGAAGGAGAGTTGGCTGAATGGAGGGGACTTTGGAGAGGGGCATATTCGGTTCTGTATAGGGGAGCTATGTGCCGAAATTTCTTAGTTTTTCTACTCATCTCTTGACCGAAACCCTCACCCCTTCTCTTTTCTTCTTTTTCTCACCACTCTTTCTTTCTCTTACTCACTAAAGCCGAAATCCCACCTCTTTTGCCATCATCTCCATAGCCGATTTGCTCAATAAGCATTAAGCCGAAATCTTCTTCTTCTTCTTTTTCATTTTTGCAGAAATTTCCTTAAACTTTTCTCTTTTAACCAAAGCCGAATCTCCTATTTCCTGGCCATAGCCGATTATATCTCTGACTTTTAGAATCGAATTACTTACTAGATCAAAAGTCGAATCTTCCGATAAGTACACTTCCTATTTCTTTTCTCTCCTTTACTGATTTGATTAGTGTCGAAATCAAGGACACTAATCCCTCCTATTTTTCTTTGGCCGAAACCATGAAGGGAGAATTCAGGATCCACTTATAGCCGACGGTTTAAGGGAGATCTTTCGGGAATTCGGATATCTAAGGTAAGTAAGGCTTACTATTCGGCCAAGGGCCACTTTTACTTGTTCAAAGGCTATGCCGATTCTAACTATGGTTTTAGGGGGTCTTCGACAGATCTTCGGGATTTGGCTAAGCAATCTAGGTAAGGGTTCTAGTATTTCAGATGTATTTCTTATTCGTTCAAAAGCCGAAAACTAACCGTTTGAGTGTGCTAGTGCTTAGCCGATTGTAAGGGGGGATCATCACGAAGTTTTGGGATTTGGTTGGTAACCAAATCGGTAGCAAGGTAAGGATTTTGGTTGCGTTAACCCTTCGAGATTAGACTGTTTAGCCGAATGGCCTTTTTGGCTAATGTTTTAAGTGTTGGCCGAATGTAGGAAAAGGGATCTAGTGCGTTAGATCGAAATTTTCGGGATTCAGTAATCGCGTTAGAAATCAGGTGTGTAACCTTACACTAACTTCCCGATAGTTTAATAATAATTATGTTAATCATGTGTTAGTGAAGTACCATTTAATGGTACAGTGTATTCAGGTACGTTACCCCTTAACACTCGTAAATAATGTTTAACAACATTGATGTGAAAAGAATGTGGAATTCCGTTATGATTTTGGGGTAAGGTAAATTGCATCATAAATAGCATGTTTTGTATGTTGCATGGGCATATGGGTGATTATGTTAAAGGGGAAGTGATCTGGTGGTTTTTACCACATTATCTGGTGACTATGTCACATATTATAAATCTAGTGACTCTGTCACATTATCTGGTGGCTATGCCACAATTATAAGGTCGATGTACAGTTGACTGCAGTGACTGCCTTCAATGGTGTGTAGCGGATGGAGGGTCGATTTAGTAATCCCCACGGTGTGATTGGTAGGTACGGGTGATGTGTAGAGGATGGATATCTAGGTGGGTTTGGGTTGCATCATTGTTTATATTGGCTCGTATGTGATATGATATGTTATGACTGTTTGGGAGTCTGTGATGGTTGTTACACATTGAGTCTGTTGATTCACCCTTCGTAGGCTAAATTTTTGCAGATGGCATTCAGTAAATGGATCGGGTCGGTAGGAACTTAGTGGTGGCCATGCACAGCTCAGTTTCTCGATTTTTCTTATTAAGTTTATTTCGATTTATTTTGGGTTATGTTTTGATGTAATAAGGCCATTATCACTTAACTGTTTTATTTATATGTTTTAAATTTTTATTATGATGCGAACAATATCGAACAGAACGATTAAACAATTTTTGTAAAACAACATCAATTGTTTTTAACCCAAACACCTACGGTTTTCAAGTTAATAATAATAAACTCTAAAATCTGGCATTTCTACTAACTTGTAACTTTTGAAATATGAAAATATCATTTTAGTACAAAGCTAAACTACAACACAGTTTTAACTTGAGAACAATCCAAATTTTTATTCTTCAAAACCAACAAGATTTTCAAAACGTCATTCTGAAACTTAACTACGTTTTACTCAAGGAGCATGCCAGATCCGGTCAGGGCTTATGGGCCGGGTTTGGGGTGTTTCAAAATCCCAAGCACCAATGACGTGAACCCGATTACGAGTTTCAAACTTGATTCACGATTTTAAGTTCCTGATCATCTAAATAGGTACTTTACGAAAACAAAAGGATAGAAAAAGGACTTGGAATTTGTATAAAGGTGATGGAATAAAAATGATAGAAAAAGGATATAACTTATAAATGAAACTTGGCCCAGAAATGAACTAACAATATAAAATAGTGTGGCCCAATTTCTAGAAAGCAAAGTTTGGTTTAACAAGTTTAGGCTTTTGCAGAAGATCATGACTCGCTATCTATAAATGAGATAGAAACCAAAGGTATAAGGTGATCACCACACTTCGAGATAAAACGAAATATATATAGGCCTTAGCACATAAAGGGTCATTTCGGTCATTAATGTGAAACATGAACTAAAATGTTACATTAACACTTAATTTCATGAATTCAACTATTCAAAGCATGCACTAATGAACCAACTTCATTCCCTTGTCTTTCATGCACCTTAGGTTGATTTTGGTGGCTGCATCAAATGCATTGGAGGTGGATTCATGCATGGGGAAGCAAACATCCAACCATATTCATGTAGGTCCCTTTGGTGGCCTTAATAGTCCATGTATTTGAAGGATTTGAATGGGCTTTTGATGTAAATTCATGTAGCTTAGTCCTTAATGTTTTGCACCTTCCTTTTGACACTTTGATTTTGCATGTACCTTGAAAATGAACAACCCCTAATTTATAAACACCTTAATCCCATGATTAGTTGATGCATGATCACTCTCCTTGTTGGAAGGCCAACCATTAAAGTTCCTAGGACATAATAAACACACATTAGGGTAGCATAAATATAACGCTTAAAATGTACTAAATAGGACATTTTAAGACACATTAAAGGCACCAAAAAAACTAAGACAAGCATTAAAGATGTAATAAGCTAGTGCATAATTAAAGCACATATTAAACATGTAATGAAATAAAACATAATATTTTAAGACATATTAAAAAGATGTAAGAATATAACATAAATTAAATGTTGTGGAAATTTATGAAACTATTTAAGATGGACGGTTTTGGGCTTCAAAGGTCCACATACAAGATGTTGCATGGATTTGAACGTTCTCATCTTGCATTTAGGCCCTACGAGCTTGGCCCAATCTTAGATCCTTCTTGTTAAATCACATGATGTGACTAGAATCACATCAACTGTAACACCCCTTACCCATTTTCAATGCCGAAACTGGATATGAGGCATTACTGAACTTAACTTGCTTAAACATACAAACATCGGGCTATAAATGTTTTTCATTTCAACTTAAAACTTCTCATTCATATTCATAACATCCTTATTATGGGCCTATGAGGCCCTAAACATTCATAACATCCTTATTATGGGCATATGAGGCCCTACATACGAAAGGATTCGAGAATAAATCGAAAACTTTTACGCACTTAGAAAATTTTTGCCTAAACAGGGGCCACACGCCCGTGTGGGTAGGTCGTGTGGTCACACACGCCCATATTCCTAGCCCGTGTGGAATTTATTTTTCATTTTGAACCTACAGGGTTTTCACATGGCTGGACACAAGCCCATGTCTATGGCCCGTGTTCCTCACACGGCCTAGACACACCCATGTCCTCAGCCCGTGTGACTCTCTGTTTTTGACGTCAGTAAAATTTTAAGGGCACACGCCTGTGTACTGGCCCGTGTGATGAATTGAATTCTCACAAATTGGCACAGGGGACACACGGCCTATCAACACACTCATGGGGCTGATCGTGTGTCACACACGGCCTAGACACACGCCCTTGTGTCTACCCGTGTGGACAATTAGAAGGCTATTTTCCAAACCAATTGCCACCTTAAAACTTAAACACACATATACCAACACAAGCAGCACATAACATGGCAATAATACACTATGAAGAACCACTAATCATCATTCATACACTTCACACTTTACTTCATCATTTGCATGAACTTTCACTTCATAAAATTCATCATCATTAAAATATGAAATTTGACAAATATTGGCCAATTTCTAATAGCCATATACAAAATGAGTGTATAACATTAGTAGCCAACAATTTGGCTTTCAAATATGACATAACCCAAGATGACCAAGTTCCTATACATGCCATACTCAAAACAAATCAACTTTACTATACCAAAAGAATAATTGATAGTGTGATCCGAGCTCCGACGTCCTACCATCCCCGAGCTAGCTTGGTGATACTATAAGAAAAGGGAAAAGAGAGGGGTAAGCATAAAGCTTAGTAAGTTTGCATGAAATAAATAGCAACATTAAGACTTATAATAACATCCATTCATCTCATTGAATGATACATAAATTCTCCAACACAATAACATAACTTACTCATGCATACTCTTACCAAATTGCATGCATTTCTCATAAGTTTCTCATGGGTACCTGTATCACTTCATCACATAATGTAACATCCTAGATTAGGGGTTATGCGTTTAGTGCATAATTCATGTGTTAGTGGGCTCAGTGAGTGTGTTTGGAGGTGTTTGAGGGGCTTTGGAAACTCTAGGATGGAAGGGGAAGCTTTGGAAAGATATGGAAATTTTTAAGTTAAAAAAAAAGAATTGGGCTAAGGAGGCCTTAAGAATAATTTTAGGCATTTTTGGACATAAGAATCACCCTGGTAAAGTGGTTGCCAGGCGCCACTTAAGGGCTATGGGGATGACGTCTTGAGCATGGAGGTTCGAATCGTGGTGGCTGCAAAGGGCGTGTTTTATTTTTGGGCTTTTGGCGTTAAAGAGGAAGGGGCTAAGTTAGAAGGCTTCAAAAGATTTTGTGGGAGTTGGTGGACATGAAAGTCGGTCTGGTGGAGTGGCTTGGGGCGCCACTTAAGGGCCTTGGGGAATGCCGCCCAAGCAGGAGGGAGGACTCACGTTCGAGTCCTGATGGAAGCGCAATGATGTTTTATTTTTGCCTTTGGCGTTAAGGCAAGGGGGAGCTAAGGAAGGAGCTCTTAAAAGGGATTGTAAGGGGGTTTATGTCATGAAATGAGTCAGTAGCAAAGTGGCTTGGGACGTTGTAAGGGGTTGCAGCAATGAGGTCCCATGTTCGAGTAGTGGGGAAGGCAAATGGGTTTTTATTTTTGACTTTTGGCGTGAAGACCAGGTGGAGCTAGGGGAGGAGGTCTTAAGAGAAGTTGGGGCGAGTCTATGTCACAAAAACTGCCTTGGCAGAGTGGCCTGGGGCATTACTTGTAAGTTTGCTCCAGCAGGTCCTATGTTCGAACCATGGGGACAGCAGTTTGGTATTTTTTTTTTTTTTTCTTGCTGCTGGCGTCAAAGAGGTGGAGAGGAGGTGGACGGCACATGGGCAGTGGAAGGATAAGGATTAAGCATGTTCTATTTTTTTAAATTCGACTGGAAGAATGGAGGATTATTATTTTATTTTGTTTATCTTTTTGAAAAGGTGATTAATAGATAGGATAATAGATAGATATTGTTTTTAAATTAGATTAAGTGGATGGGTAGTTGTTGAATTTGGCTAGAAGAGTGGGATAATTACTATTTTATTTTATTTTTTTATTATTATTTTGAAGAGGTGGCTAAGTGATGGGATAAAGGATAAACATTGTTTTATTTTATATGTTAAATGGGTGATAAAGAGACGTTTAATTGAGATTGGATAAGTGCTGAATTTTTATTTTATTATTAGGGAAAGTGCCATCCTTTTAATTCTTTCTTAATCTCCATTACCAAAATTTCTAGTCAAGAAATTCCTCTCTTGTTCTCTCTTTTCTTTGAGGCAAGAACCGAAACTTTAAGTGACCACTTGGGATAATTCATGCATCTCCTTTCCCTTTCTTTTCTTTTACCTTGCCAAAGCCGGAACTTCCCTCAAACTCACCCCTTGCCGTATTACTCAACCACCAACCCCTTTCCTCTTTTTTTCTTTACTTAGGCCAAATATTGTAGCCTCATTTGCTCTATATTTCACAAACGGTGGCCGAATCTTTCAGAAGGCAAAGAGGGAAGGAGTTTTCGAGAAGTTGATCTGTAGTGGTAAGTATTTTCTCTTTAGCATTCGACTTTGGGTTCTTTCTCTTTTGGTATGCCGAAAGCAATGGTAAGCCTTAATATTTTGGGTTGGCCGAACCTTATTAGGACCTTGGTTTCACGTCTTGTTTTGTAGTCAAGGGAGGATAGCGCTAAAGGAGTAAGGAGATCTTTCGGGTTTCGCTTCTTCAAGGTAAGGTGACATGTAGTTTCGGCTAAGGGCTTTGAAAATGGATTTATCTGACATATGGTGTGTAGGATCTCGACTACTCAAGGCACAAGTGGCAATTCCGGGATTTTAATTTACTTTGGTAAGTGATAATAAAGATTCGGCCTAGGGCCATATTTTGGTTATGGGTGCAATTAGTCCTTCAGGATTGATAGTTTAGCCGAATAAGGCTTTTTGATACTAACCTATAGTGGACGAATGTAGGAGCAATACGGGAATACGTTTCGGGAGTTTGTGATATCGCATAGATTCGGGATTTCTTCTTAGATCTTCGGTTAAGCAGGTGTGTAAACTCTTACACACTTTATTAGTTGGCATTGCTTATTATGTTACCGTAACTATTGTGGTAGTGATTTGCTTGTGGACATGAGCATGGATTCCTGGTAAGTCCCTTATTACGTGATCTATGATGTATGTTTGTATATGCCATCATATGCTGTTGAATGCTATGCTATACATAAATGCATGATATATGGAATTATGATATTTGTTATGTAAGCATGATGATGGTGGGATTGATGAGAGGAGGGGGATGATCTCTATGGACTGTCACCAGTGGTTTTGACCACAAGATGGGTTGGCCCCATCAGATTAATTGTGACTTCGGTCACCAGTGGTTTTGACCACACCGTTGATAAATTGTGACTAAGTCCCAGTGGTTTGGTACCACCAGTGGTTTTGACCACATATTGACAAATTGTGACCTACGGTCATCAGTGGTTTTGACCACACGATGGGTTGGCCCCATCACTTGATTTGTGACTCTAGTCACCAGTGGTTTTGACCACCAGTGGTTTTGACCACACGGGGTAGTTAAAGGAGTATGGATGGTTAGTTTGGGTTGCATGTTTGCATGTTTACTAATAATTTGTGTATGAGTTGCACTTCCGGGTTGGGGATTTATACACTGAGTCTTGGTGACTCACCCCTTCCCATATTATTTTGCAGATGAGTAGATCGCGGAGATGGAGCCGGAGAGGACTCGAGGCGGCCATGCTTGTTCCTTGGATTTGGATTTATTTAATACAGTTTAAGTTTGTTTATTTACTAAATTCTTATTTTGGGTTGTAATAAGGTCGCTAATTATTATTTGGATGTTTATATAGTTGTTTTATTTTACTTAAACTATATTACAAATGAAATTATAAATGTTAAGTGAATCGGTTAAAAGTAACATTTTCAAATTTAATAACTTCTACGGGTTTTCAAAGATGTTATCATCGGGTAGAAAAATTCACCAAGTCAACCATGGTTTTGAAAGTTCTTTAAATTTTGAATGATCAAATGTTTTCAAAGATTTTCAACACAACCAAGTTTGAAAAAAAATCAATCCCTCCTGAGTTTTATCAAACACTGTTTTATAACTTTAACATATTTTCTTCAGATTTTCACCACACATCAAAATCTTTCAAAACATTTTTACCCTGTGACATACCAGATCCGGTCAGGGCTCATGGGCCGGGTTTGGGGTGTTACACATAATCTTAGCATTTCCATTCTCTTTAATCATAGATTTTATCTCTTTGTCATCTTATGCATAAACCTAGCTCTTTGCCCATTGAACTACTTAGAATATCGAAGGATACTCAATCTCATCATGCCTGCATCACGATGCCAATTCCATATCCCAGATATGGTCTTACATGGGATCACCTCTTGATGTCGACGTCATATCTCATATATGGTCTTACACGAAATCTCATATCTTGATGTCCATGCCATATCCCAGATATGGTCTTATACGAGATCGTGTATAGATGTCGATGCCATGTCCCAAACATGGTCTTACACGAAATCTTTCTTTAGTACCGAAGCCATGTCCCAGACATGGTATTATATGGGACCTTCCTTATTCGGTGTTGGTGCCATGTCCCAGACATGGTATTATACGAGACCTTCCTTATCTCTTATTGTAACATAGGTATCCTTGCTATTTCGAATATTCTACCAGGGCTTCAACTTAACATATTCTCATCATATTCTCATCAAGGTATCATTAGTTGGTTTTCATAGAAATAATATTCATTTTTCATGATATGAAGAAATTAAGAATAATAAAACATAATGTAACTTAAATTTCACACAAACTTACCTCGGTATTCAAAATGTGTGTAGATATTCGATTTAATCGACAACCTTGTTCTTGCCTCGGTTTCGGTCTGGGCTTCGTGTTTCTTGATCTATAATAATAATTTCACTTGTTTAATACTCACATTGACTAAATTGACCCATCAATCATACTTGGAAAAAATTATGATTTTGCCCCTAAACTTTCACATAATTACACTTTTACCCCTAGGCTCGTAAAATGATTTTTATTCAACTTTCTTGTATTTTAAGCCTAGCCGAACCATACTTTTAATTACAACAGCCCCCAATTTACACTATTTCACTCATGCATGACCATTTTTATAACTTTTACAATTTGGTCCTTTTATGCATTTTTCATGAAAATCACTTAGAAAAAGATGTTTATTATACATCAAACTTTCATATTCTTCCATAAAACATCAAAATACATGCATGTCATACATGGTTAAATTTTGAATATGAACCCTAGCTCAGACTATAGCTAGAAATAGCTAAATCGAGCTACGAAGATCTTAAAAATACGAAGAACATTAAAAACGGGGCAAGCTTGGAAGTTAAAGAAACCCTAGCTATGTTTCGGCACTTAGAGGAAGAAGATGGACAAGATTTTGATTTATTTTTCCCTTTTTAATTCATTAATTAACCAAATGACTAAAATGCCCTTAAGGCCCTTTCTTGATATTTTTCCTTCCATGACCATTTTTGTCCATCTCAACATATAATGGTCTAATTGTTAAATAAGGACCTCTAGTAATTTTTATAATTCTATTTCATGCTTAAATCTCCTAGAATCTCATATTTTCTAATCTTTACAATTTAGTCCTAATAGACAAATTGATCACTAATAAATAAAATTTCCTCATGAAATTTTCACACAATCATACAAACACATAAATAGCCTCATAGAATCATAAAACACATATTTCTACTTCGAATTTGTCGCCTCGCAACCACTGTTCCGACTAGGCCCTAAATCGGGCTGTTACATCAACTAATTCAATTTGAAGTACCTATCATTACAGCGATTACCATAAGGTTGCCTAAACTGCCTATATGTTTCTCAGCACCCTAAACCCTATATGTACTAAATCACCATTTGTTCATTTATATTTAATATATTATTTATTCATATAGATATAAAGAGTTGATAAAAGATGTAAAAAAAGCCCTTCTAATGAACCACAACACTTAAAAGGACATAGCTACATAGCTTAACAATGCTAGATGGATTCTAAGAATGATTGAGTTTGGCTTTTATATTATGCTATGCTTCATTTTCTTTTACAATTTATAAAGTTTATAAACATCATTCAGGGGTGAAAAACAAACCAACACTAATACAAATAAGATAACTAAAATTTACACTTATCATTATTTACATTACAAAAAAAATCAGTTCATTTTTCATATCACTGATCAAAATAACACCGACTAAAATATCATACTCAATTTTTTTTTTCAAAATTTTCTCATTTCAAACCATAATTCAAGTTTTTTACAAATTTATTAAACTCTAAAACCCTATTATCATTTAAAACCTTAAACCCCAAAATAAACCCTAAACCCAACATTCAAAACAAACTAACATTATCATCTCATTTCATTAATACCCAAACAAAAAATGCAGCAACAACCAAACCAATACCCCATATTAATGTTCTTTCCCCCTTTCCCTCTCCATTGCCTTGATTTTCCTTAACAACCCAACTATATAACTCGTGCACGAGGACTCATTAGATTATCAAACTAGTAAAGAAGCGATAAATCTCTGACCACCATAGTTTCTACACTTAAAGAACCTTCTTCTAAAGTTATCATTCAACCAAGATGTCCTTAATGCTGTCGAAATTCTACAGCATATTAGGATGACATGTGCTTCATCCATTTTTGCCTTTCTTCTATGCTAGATAGAAAGAAAAAAAAAAATGGATTTTACCACTATGGGTCATTTTACAAACAGTAAAAAAATTAAATTAATGTTAAATAAGCTTTTGGAAAATTATTTACCAACGTGTAAAATTATATATACAAGTAATGGAACAGTCAACAATACTTGACAATTCAGTCAACTTTTCGTTTGGATTTTAACGGAAGAGTGATCAAAATAGGAATAAGTATTAACGACACTGCTAACATTGATGATAATTTTAAATTGATTATCTGAATAATTTACCCTAAAAAAGGGTGAATAGCAAACGAAGTCCTGTCCAAAATCTGGATTGAGATTTGGGTCTGGCCCAGATCCAAGTTTTGGCGGGAGATCTAATTTTTGGCACCTGGAATTATTTGAAAAAAGAGGGCATTCCCCCCTCAAAAAAAAAAAAAAAAAAAATTTTCCTTGGCTTCAAACATATAACTTACATTTGCAGTTTCCAGACGAAGATCGCCAATCGCATCTGAGATGGCTCGCAGCGAGGAATTACAGATAAGCACGGCGAAGCGTGCGTACAGGAATGCCAGAGAGGAAGGGAATAGGCAGGAAGAGGCGAGGTGGGCAAATGTAATTGGAGATATTCTCAAGAATAGAGGAGAGTATGTGGAGGCACTCAAGTGGTTTCGAATTGATTACGATGTTTCGAACAAGTATTTGCCTGAAAAACAGTTGCTTCCCACTTGCCAGTCACTTGGCGAAGTCTATCTCAGGTTGGAACATTACAAGGACGCCTTGATTTATCAGGTAATATCTTTTTCTCTCTCCTTTTTGTGGCTTATGGTGTTGCGGTCATTTGAACTTTTAGGGTTGTTGATTGGTCAGTTTAGAAGAGAGGTTTTGACTTTATTGAGGTAGATTTTGTTTCTAGGCTTCGAGTATCTTTTATTTTCTAAATTTAAATGGGGTTCGGAGAGGTATGACGCGCTGGTACGTGAAAGATCCTTGTGGGTGGGGCAAAGTTTTTACTGATATTCAAGTTTTGGAATATGAATTAGATTGTGATTACTTGGGTGGAGAGAGAGTGCAGAAAACATGAAGGAAAATGCGGGATTTAGTTGGTGATATTGAATCTTCATTGTTTTACGGCAAATGGTTGGTCATATTGAATTTAGTCACGTTATCGTCTGCAGATGGAAAGCTCTTAGACATAAAAAAAGGTTGCTATTCAGTTTAGTTCTCTAGGAGTGTTCCAATTGTTAGAACTGAGACTAACTTGGATGTACTAGGTTCAAATTTTGAGAATTGGAAGAGTTTTGCCTCCCACTTTGTAGTCCAAAACCCAGTCTGTCTCATAGGCACCACAAACTAAAACTCAGTTTGGTGTATTCCTTATTAATAAGTAATTATTATTTTTTATTGCAGAAAAAGCATTTGGACCTTGCTAAGGATGCCAATGATCTTGTTGAGCAGCAAAGAGCCAGCACACAACTTGGGCGTACCTATCATGAAATGTTTCTAAAATCTGAAGATGACCATTACTCGGTGCAGAATGCCAAAAAGTATTTCAAGTCTGCCATGAAACTTGCCCAGACTCTCAAGGAGAACCCCCCTAATAATAAGTCTTCTTTTCTCAAAGAGTATATTGATGCACACAATAATATAGGAATGCTTGAAGTTGACCTTGATAACTTGGATGAAGCACTGAAATTTCTCGCTAAAGGTCTGGAGATATGTGATGAAGAGGAAGTCGTTGAGGATGATGATGGGCGTAGTAGGCTTCATCACAATCTAGGAAATGTCTATATGGAATTGAGGAGGTGGGGCAAAGCACGTGAACATATTGAAAAAGACATAATGATTTGTAAGAGAATTGGACACCGCCAAGGAGAGGCAAAAGGGTACATTAATCTTGGTGAGTTGCATTACAGGGTTCAAAGGTATGATGAGGCAATACTTTGCTACCAGAAGGCACTTGATTTGGCAAAATCCATGGAAGATGAGGATGCTTTAGTAGCACAAATTGATCAAAATATTAAGACTGTAAAGGAAGCTATAAATGTAATGAATGATTTGAAAAAAGAAGAGCAAAATCTCAAGAAGCTGAAAAGAAACATGGTTATTGCAAAAGGAACACCACAGGAGCGCAAGTTTCTTCTGCTCCAGAATTCATGTCTTGATCGTCTTATTGAGAAATCAGCTATGATCTTTGCATGGTTGAAGGTTAGTACCTGTTGCACATGAATTTTCCTTGCTGTTGATCCTTTTCAAGCATAATTGAATATTATTGCAGAAGACAGTTTGAGATAGCATCTAATTATTTATCATTATTATTTAAATCTCCCTGAAACCTGTGCATTGGAAATGATTGCACCGAATTTTTGTTATGCATTATGCTATCAAAAAGGTTTAAAATTAAATGATCTGCCATTGCTTTTCTCTTCGGTTTTTTTTTTTTGCTCAAAAAGTTATCCCTCAGCTTGCTGCTTTGTCTAACTGAATGTGGAAATGGGTTTTCCAGAATTCAATTGTTCCTATTCTGATGTTTCTTCTAGTTGAATGGAATAAATTGCATGGATGGGGTTTTTTCATTTTTCTGTTGCTTCTTTTTCCGTTTTTGTTATTTTTATGCTGAAAAGGGTAAAGTGTTTGTTTACACATAATATAGCTAAATAAAATTCATAGTACTTTCAAATAGATATTCTGGATGCTTAATGAAATTAGATGGCAGCTCATTTATTATTTTGGTAAATTACCTTTTGTTATGCCAAGGGCTTTTTGTCTTGGATATGCGGAAAGATTATTGTATACTTTTAGAAAAATATTGGTGTATGCATAGAAAGTGAATAAAGCAGGAGAAGTTAATTCAGGGATGTTGAAGAATACATGTGATCCAGTAGCATTAGACTCAAAACTATTTTCAGTGGATAATAGAAACATAGAAAAGTAGGAGTGAGACAATTTACCTAGGCTGTCCAAAGTGAGTCTCTGTAAAAAGTAAAATTTCAGTAAGGAAACCGGGAAACTACTGAATCATGAATTTCTGCGGCTACTGGTGCTCATATCCCAAAGCTACTCTCCAGTAAGGAAGACAAAGTTGCTTGACTTCATGAAAGAAGACCACATAACTTAGGCTAGAGGAGAACCTAAGCCAGAAGATGACTAATTAACTTGTGTAGGTATACAAGGCTTCTTAATGGGCTTCCACAGTGTAAGTAAACCACTTAGTTTCTTAGGCTTAGCATGCATCAGAGCTTATTATTCTAGTGTTGAGAGTTTTCATCTTGAGATTCTCATTTTCAGAGTATGATACTTTCATGTGCGCTTCTAGCAGCACTTTTTAAAAAAAATATATATTTGTAATATCTTAGCAGGATGTAAAACATGCAACTAACGGGTCTATCTATTGCCTTTGAATTTTAAAGTAGGCAACAACTGCCAATATCTTCTTTCATGTTCTGCCAATATCTTTTTGCATATTCAACGTAGTTGTGCTTATGTTTTGAAAATTTATGTTTAGCATCGTGAATTCGCAAAAAGGAAGAAGCGTATAGCAAGTGAGCTTTGTGATAAGGAAAAGCTAAGTGATTCATTTTTAGTTGTTGGAGAATCATACCAGAAGCTCAGGGACTTCAGCAAAGCCATTAAATGGTACACAAAGAGTTGGGAAGGATACAAGTCAATCAAAAATCTGGAGGTGTGCTTGATTTTATGATCTGCTAATATGACTCATTTTTTATTGTTTTACAGAAGTATAATTAAACAGGAAGCAAATATTATTTTATATATTTTATTTGTACATCGTCTTGATAATCCAAGTCAATCAGAAATCTGGAGGACGCTTGATATTAGTTTCACGATCTGTTTATATGTTTCTCATTTTTTATTATTTTACCAAAGTAAAATTAAACTGAAAGTAGCAATTATTTTATATTTTTATTTGTAAATCACCTTGATAATCCAAGTACAAAATGTAGTGTTGGTCCTGCTTTAGGGAAGGGTTTTGTAGTCTATTCCTTGTTCATGAATGTCTTTTGGATTGGAGGAGTATAGATTGTTGAATGTTATAATTTTCAGGGTCAAGCATTGGCAAAAATTAATATAGGTCATGTTTTGGATTGCAATGGTGACTGGACTGGAGCACTTGAGGCATTTAAAGAGGGCTACAGGTCATTTTTCTTTTCTTTACTCTTTTAGGTACCCTTTTGGTAAGTTTTCAATTGTCTGTTTACTGTTTTCATTTCCTAAATTGTGGAATCAGCCAAAAATTATTTTGTGCAAAATGCTTTGAAATGGCTTAAATTTCTGACATGAATCATGTTTTTCTTATTTCCTACTATTTGGGAAACAAATGGAAATGAATCCTTCGGTGAAGTCTGCCCTTTGAGCTATCTTGAATACACATTAGAAGTGTTCTTCCGCCAGCCCTTTTAATTATGGATTATATGATAAAACTGACAATGTGCTGTATGATAGGCAATCTAAGTATTTATAGAATAATAACTAATCAATTATGAGCACGATATAGAATACATATTTTTGCTCAGCAATAGGTTAATATTATTAAAATTAAAGAGGCAGAAACACTGGCATATCGATTACAATCTCAAAATAGACTGTATAATCCCAGCATGGAACAATGTCATAAACAAGCAACAGTCTGTAATCCCCTCAATACACAAGGAAATCATAACTTAACAAGGAACAGCTACATTGGCACCAAATTTGCTATCACTTCAGACTTGGAGTCACTGGCTTCCATCAAGATTCAACTTATTGATATCTTCGAACACAGCTAACACATTGTAATAGCTTCATAAACTCTATAAGTTTGAATTAATTGGTCAAGATGTCCTGCCATTACCTGTTCTATATGAATCTTTTATATTACATCAATTGTCCCATGACTCTCCTCGCAAAATTGCTGTTTTAATTGACTTCTAGAATTGCATATGCTTTGTGCTAGATGATTCCTTGAACAAGGTTTAATTACTGCCATTGTCATGATGCTTCAGAAAAGAAGATTTAACCTGATTTTAAGGACACAATAGAACTGTTAATTTCGAGGCTGCAAGAGTGACCTTTGCATTTCTGAGCGCTATCTTTCATGTTGGGAAGTTATTAACAAATTGTAAATTTTATTAGTGCAACCAAAGGATGCAATTATTGTTCCTTTGCTGTTATTGGATGCTTTGGTTTTTACTTTTAGGTGTTGATTGTTGAAGATATAACTAAAATGTATTCCTAATCAATGTGTACCACTTAGGCAATTGCAAGTCTTTGCAAACAAAATTTCTGATCATGTTCTCATAGGCCATTTTTAATTTTTAATTTTTTAAAATCAGCCTTGTTAACTCCTACTTGCTTTTTAAGTTTGAAAGTTTAATTTTGATCTGTTATCTCATACTACAGGATTGCTGTTGAAGCTAAACTTCCTTCCATTCAGCTTTCTGCACTAGAGAATATGCACTATAGCCACATGATAAGATTTGACAATGTTGAAGAGGCCAGGTAAATTTGTTTACATGAGCCCTGATATGGTAGCTGCTTGCTTTTAACTTTTATGACCTGCTAAAATATAAATTGAAGTTTCTAAAGTTCTAAAGATAACTTGTTTTGACTTTCAAGTTTTTGAGGGTTTAATATATGTGTTATAAATAGGCTTTTTCTATTATTTTATTTCACAAGAAATTACACTAATATTTATATACATAGTGAGCCTAACTTTAGGAAACTCTAAACTAGGAAGCAAATTGATTCTAGGGATCTTTGTCCCTTAAAGCACTGACCTTAAAGTTAGGGATAGCAATAAATAAAATATCTCTGATTCTATTTAATACACTAAATATTCCTTATTAGGAAGCGAATCGACACTCCCTCAAGATGGGAAGTGGATATCATCCATTCTCGGCATGTTTACTAGTTTCGAAAGGTCTTCCAGATAATCCTTTGGTTAGGATATCGCGATTGACCATCGGTGGACACATATAGAGTGCAAATTAGGCCACTGTCAAGTTTCTCCTTGATGAAATGTCTGTCAACCTCAATGTGCTTCGTACGATCATGTTGCGTTGGATTATGTGCAATATTGATAGCAGACTTTTTATCATAATACAGCTTCATTGGACCTTCCCACTTGATCTTCAAATCCTCCAAAATAATTTTCAACCATAATAATTCACAAATTCCAAGAGCAATCGCTCTAAATTCAGCTTCTGCACTAGATATAGCCACAACATTCTGTTTTTTACTCTTCCAAGTTACAAGGTTGCCTCCCAAAAAAGTGCAATAGCCCAAGGTTGATCTTCTATCAACCATAGATTCTGCATAATCTGCATCAGTATAGGCTTCAAGGGTTAAATTCCCCCCTTTCTTAAATAGGATTCTTTTGCCTGGAGTGCCTTTTAAGTACTGTAGAATCTAATATACAGCTCGAAGATGTGACTCTTTAGGATTGTGCATGAACTGACTTACAACACCAACTCCATAGGCAATATCCGGTCTAGTATGTGACAAGTAAATGAGCTTCCCTACGAGTCTTTGATATGAACCCTTATCAACTACTGCATCTTCTAGTACATCTCCAAGTTTGTGGTTCACCTCTATGGGTGTCTCTGCTGGTTTACATCCCAACTTGCTCGTCTCTGTCAACAAATCAATTATGTATTTTTGCTGAGATATGAAGATTCCTTACCGAGAGTGTGCTACTTCAATAACAAGGAAATATTTTAATTTACCAAGCTCTTTGACCTCAAATTCTTTTACTAGGCAGTTTTTTAAATTTTCCATTCCTTTTAGATTATCACTTGTCACTATAATGTCATCTACATAGACTAACAAAGCAGTCATTCCCCCTGAAGATGAGTGTTTTACAAACAGAGTGTGATCTACTTGACTCTGTTTATACCCCAGCTTGAGCATCACTTTGGTAAATCTTCCAAACCAAGCTCTCGGGGACTGTTTTAGTCCGTACAGAGCCTTTTTTAGTTTGCAAATTACCTGTCTTGTATTTGAACTGAACCCTGGTGGAACATCCATATAGACTTCCTCCTCAAGATCACCATGTAAGAAAGCATTTTTTATGTCAAACTGCTGTAGTTTCCAGCCTCTGTTGGCAGCAAGTGACAACAACACTCTCACAGTGTTCATCTTTGCAATCGGGGCAAATGTCTCAAGGTAGTCTATTCCATGCTTTTGAGTGTACCATTGAGCAACTAATCTTGCTTTGTACCTCTCTAAAGAGCCATTTGAATTGTATTTCATTGTGTACACCCAACGACATCCAACTGTTTTCTTTCCTTTCGGTAATTTTACCAAATCCTATGTCTTATTTTTTTCAAGTGCTTCCATTTCAACCTTCATGGCATTTTTCCAATTCTCATCATTTAATGCCTCGGATACAGTTTTGGGAGTGAAGATAGAATTTAGGCTAGTAAGAAAGGTTTTGTGGTTATGGGACAAATTTTTGTAAGACATGAATGAGTACAAGGGATGTTTTGTACAGGCCTTAGTTCCTTTTCTAATAGCAATAGGAAGATCATAGTCTTTCTGATCTGAATTTTCAGTAGTATTCAAAGTAGGTTCGATGAGTTACCTCGGGTTGTAGAAGCGATGGTTTGTCTATCCAAGAAGATGATTGAACTTGCACCTGTGCCTTCTTCCTTGAGTAAACTAGTAAAGGTCGAATAGTGTCCTGAATCCCTTAGGACGACTTAGGTGTAGGAGGCTCTATTTCGGGTTGCATAGGTTCAAGGTGGGCAGGCTAGTTGGTAGGTAAGGACTGAGTGTTTGGCTGCTGAATAGGAGCTGGAAAATTAAGTTGGGCAGGCCGGACAGGAGCTGGAAAATCAAGAAGAAAAAATTCTCTGCTTTTATCTTCTGTGAATAAGTTCTCCCCCTGAAGATAAGGACGAGTAAAGAATTTTTCTTCTGCAAAAGTGACATCCGTTGAAACATAAAATTTTTTGGTGGCTGAATTATAGCATTTGTACCCTTTTTGTGTAGAGGAATAACCGAGAAAGACACATTTGACAGCTCGTGGATCGAGTTTTCCCCTATTTTGAGAATGTACATGTACAAAGGCAACACATCCAAATATTTTGGGAGTAAGGTTTGAGGTATTGAAATCAGGAAAAAATTTCGATAGAACGTGCATAGGACTTTGAGAGTCAAGGACCTTTGTAGGCAACCTATTTATCAGATGAGTAGCGATTAAACAACCTCCCCGGTATTGTTTAGGGACATTTTTTGAAACAATAGAGCTCTAGTAATAGCTAATATATGACCATTCTTTCTTTCGCAACGCCATTTTGTTGGGGTGTGTTAACACAAGAGGACTCATGGAGAATGCCTTTTCTTGAAAATATGGGGAGAAAGCGATTGAAATAGTTTTTAGCATTATCGACCTAAACTGCTTTTATTTCAAATTTCAAATTGTGTTTTGAGCATGTTGTAAAGGTTGTAAAAACAGACCTTACATTAGATTTTTGTTTTAAAAGAAATATCCAAGACACACGGGTACAATCATCAATAAAGGATACAAACCACCAAGCCCCAGAGATGTTTGAAATGTTTGATGGTCCCTAAATATCACTATGAATAAGAGTAAAAGGAGCGGATGTTTTTTTATTGCTTACCGGAAAGGAGGTACGTTTATGTTTGGCAAGTTCACAAACATCACAATGAAAATTTTCAACAGTTATTCCTTTGAACAATGAAGGAAACATAAATTTAAGGACTTGAAACGAAGGATGACCAAGGCGGAGGTGATGGAGCCAAATTTGGTCTTTATTAGCTTGAACAGACTTGGATAGGAAAGATAATGGTGAGGGATTCAGAGCACTAATTTCGCCACTAGATTCTTCAAGATAGCATAGGCCATTTGCTTTCTTAGCATGTCCAATCATCTTCTTTGTATTTTGTTCCTTAAAAAAACATCGATTGGGATAAAAAACCACACTACAATTAGAGTTCCTGGTAATTTTTTTGATGGAGAGAAGATTGGTAAATAGTTTAGGAACATGAAGGATATTTTTAAGAGTAAGGGTCTTGTTTATAATAATATCACCTTGACCAGCCACTGTTATCACAGAACCATCAGTTACTGTAATCTTTCTATTACTAGGACAAGGTGTATATGAAACAAATTTGTGTGAGGAGTGGGTCATATGGTCTGTAGCTCCTGAGTCAATGACCCAAAACCTGTTGGTGACTGTGTCCGAGACATTAGAATTTTGAGAATAGGATATATCTGAAAGCGCCAAACTACAAGTACCTGCTGAAGAAGACTTTTCCAATGATCCCAGCAACGTCTTTAACTTCTCAATTTCGTCTTTATTAAAACCATCAGGTGAGTTTTGAGGATTCTGTTCTCCATCCAGCTGTCTTGCTATATTTGCTCGCCCTTTTTCTTTTGGTTGTCCGCTGGTTTCTGAAAAATTCCTTTTAATTGTTTGTGGCTTCCCATGGAGCTTCTAGCAGTTTTCCTTTGTGTGACGAGATTTTTTACAGTAGGTGCACCATACAGACTCCATTTTAATAGGCCTTGTATATTCTTTTTGCTTAATATCGTTGCTAGTTGGCTGTTCCATGGCAAATCTCCTTTCACTGACAGCGTTTGCAGCTAAGGCAGAACCATCCACTTGACTATTCTCAAGCATAACTCCTCTTCTTCCTTCTTGATCGAACTATCGCGAGTGTCTCATTTAGTGATGGTAACTCCTCCTTTCCAAGTATTTGGACTCTTCTTGCATCAAATTCAACATTTAGCCCGACAAGAAAATCATAAATTTGGTCCTTTTCAACGAACCGTTTGAAGTCTTTGATCCGTGACCTTGCACTTCATTTGAATGCACTGGTAATGATCCATCTCTTGCCATAAGCTTTGCAAAAGATTAGAATACTCCGTGATGGAATGACTTCCTTGCTTGGTGGATGAAATCTTAATCTTGATTTCATAGATTTGAGCGACATCTCGAACTTTAGAATAAGTCTGCTGCACTGACCTCCCATATTTCTTTGGATGAGTTAAGAAACATGCATGTGTCACCGATTTACGGCATCATAGAATTCCATACCAAGATATGACCATAGAGTCTTGTTCATCCCAAGCAAAGAACCGAGTATCTCCTTCTTGAGGTCTGTGTCGAGTAAGTGACTCGACTTTCCTCGCCCTTCAAGAATGTGCGAACCAGTGAGACCACTTTGTAATTCTTCCCATTTAACTGTAGGCTACTTGAATGTTCCATAACTCACTTGTTTGGTTGGAGTTGTTCATAGAGACTTCGAATTATCCCCATTGGTATTGGTTTGGATAATTTCAGACATATTTCTTTTGAACAAAAGAAGCAGGCTTGAGGGTTGAGTGGGAGTAAAAGATTACTAGAAAAATAATTCCTAGAAATCGGTCTAATCTAATACCATGTTATAAATAGGCTTTTTCTATTATTTTATTTCACAAGAAATTACACTAATATTTATATACATAGTGAGCCTAACTTTAGGAAACTCTAAACTAGGAAGCAAATTGATTCTAGGGATGCTGTCCCTTAAAGCATAGCCTTAAAGTTAGGGATAGCAATAAATAAAATATCTACAGGATTCTATTTAATACACTGAATATTCCTTATTAGGAAACTGTTATCTGACAATATGTGATATTGCCAACATTGGACTTTATTATTGCTGATGAAAACCGATTTTATTAGGAGGTTGCAGCTTGAAATTGACAAACTGAAGCAGTCAAAAGTGGAGGAGCTTGATGAAAAACATATCGCAACAGATTGCTGCTCTGAAACAGATACAGAAGGAGATGATCATTGTTCAGATGACATGTCTAGTGCATTCTTGGAGGTTTTGCGTAAATCCAATTCTAATGGATCAGTGCCTTTAGCAGCTAGTGGAGAGTCAAATGATGATTTGCCTCTAATTTCACTTATCCGACCCAGCAAAAGATCACCCAAAGATAAAACAGCTGACACAGCAAATAACAATATTTCTAAGGAGCCAGATGAAACTTTTCCAAAAAGTTTGTCTAAATCAACAAGTAATCAGCAAACAGTTGTTGGACGTAAACGTGTCCGTCTAATCCTTTCAGATGATGAAGGTGATGTGCCTCATGTAGTAGAATGCTCAGCAAGAAGACTGCACAAACGCCCAGTGGATTTTGCTGCTTCAGATGAATGTTAGTTGGAGTATTTTAGATATGATTTTTTCTGGGTTCCTGTTAAAAGTTTAAGTAGTAACTTAGATGTAACTTTTACCTGACTGCAGTTGCAAGGAAAATCAGTCCAGCCAGTTCTGATGATAAATTGCAGGTATACAAGCAATAGTAGTCCCAATGAATATTGTTAACCTCGTCAAGTTGGCGCACCATTGCTTAATCCTTTTGGTTTGCAGGATACCTCACCAGTTGCCTCCAGAAGTCCCAGCAGGCCGTGCAATCTTGTCAATATTGAAGAAAGCACTTGTTCATATAAATCTGTGGGCAACAGAACTGTTTCAAATGGGAAAAATACCAGATCTCTGAGCAATGCTGAAGTTGTTATTGGTTCTGATTATGCTGATAGCGCTTCAAAATGTGACATCAATGCTTCTGAAAACTTTTTGCATAGACATAATTCTCCTCTCAAACTGCAAGCTACTGATAGTGAGGTTGATGTGAGTATTTCTTTCTTATGTATAGCTTAATTTGGTCTGTTATTGACTTATTGTTCTTGTATTTGGTTTGATTATTCTCTGTGAAATCTTTGGCTAATTCTTTAACTTCTCCTTAGACTAGACCTCCAACAATAGGTGTGGAAAATTGAAACGCAATGCTATAATGTACAATTGGTTCTTAAGGACCTGTAATTGTTCATGTGCGTTGTTGTGAAGCATAGACAGTCTTAATGGTCTTATGCATTTTTGTGATGTTGCTATAATTTTGAATTCTGTTGTTTGCTTACTCTGCTAATTTATGCTGTTGTGCTAATTGCAGGGCTGCATGGAATTCAAAATTGATGACAACAAGATAAATGTGGCAGTGAGCTCATTTATGGCTGGTGATAAGATAAGCATTGAATCTTTGAAGGTTGAACTAGCTTGTTTATACTATTTGCAGCTTCCTGTAGAGAAGAGATCAAAGGGTAGGTCTTATTGTTAAAATTTTCCACTTTCTTATTTCATCAATTCTGGGTGGGTGAGCACTGTAGTTTGCTAGAAAGTATTAGTTATCTAGATTCACAAAGCAACTTGTTGCAATTGAATTGAGAGTATACTGAAGCATTGTAGCAATCCTTATGCTTCTATAGCAACTGAAATTAGGAAAAGATATCATAGTGTTTCAAGAATCAAGATATTGACCAAACCACCGGATTTGAAAATCTAGTAAAATATTTTGTCCCAAATAATTCTTTATTTGAAGTAAAGAGGCAATACTCTTCAGAGATTATGGCTTGTATGATATGATTGTTGCTGCTTGCCTGTGAAATGTAATAGAACCAGCTTTGATGCTCAGAGTCAAAGCTTCCAGATGGTCCCAATGAGGAATTGTATAACTCTTCTTAGTAATGAAAATCGTGGGTAAAAAATGGTTGTATCTTATATGGTTGGAGATAAGGACACTGAAATAGTACATGCACTTATTGCTTGTCATCAGGAATTGCTTTGGGTATCAGTTCTTTAACAAAAATGCATGTCTGTCTGTCTGTATGTATATGAAATGAAGATAGCTTTTCCAGTGGGAGCTGATAAGTTCTTCAGGTTGCTACCTACCGTTATTTTTTTTTCTTCACTCACCATGGGTTATAATAACTGCGTTTTTACTCTTCTTATTCAATAATCTTTTTTTTTCCAGATTACCAACTGTTTTGTGAATGGTATCTTATTAGGTCTGTTGCCTATCATTCAAAACATGGAATGTGGTGGAAGACCTCTAGAATCCATTGAAAATCTTGATTCACTTAGGAATCATCTGATGAAGGTTTCGGTTGATGTGCTGATCAATGGTATGTGTAACAATTGGTTTCTGTTGTCTGAAGCAAGGATATCATCTTGTCTTTTCTAGTAGTCCCTGCAGACTTGGGGTACTGTTGCATGTATTTAGGTGCTTCTGTGTTAAAACTAATTATTGCAGTTTTGAAGTCTGCTTCTTTCTTTCTCGTGTCATGTTGCTAAGACTAAATCCTTGTGGAGTAGTTTCAATCAAGTTGTCTGAACAGGATTTTAGCTTTATAGGATGGCAAAGTACCCTTTAGATGTTTAAACCTGTTTTTGATGCTTTATCAAATGGTTAATCTTGTGCATGGTTCTCTGAGATGTTTCAGAATAAAGATCAATAAGTGAAAATATGAATCTTAATATTTTACAGTCTACACATGTTTAGGATGAATGATGTGGTGGACTTCTTGAACATTTTCAGACAGAAATAGTTACCAGCTTATTCTGTGCATGATAGTTTCAGTATTGCAATTTCAGTATAACTTTTTCCTCATCGAACTTCTTTGTAAGTGAGATCTAAATCATATTAATCTTCACAGGGTGGATCCAAAAGCGCTTGATGAAGCTGTATATCGACAGCTGCAAAGAACTATGTGAGACACCGAATATGAAGTTGCTTAAAAAATTGTATGTTTCAGAGGTAAGACTGAAGATTTAACAGCAGTTTGCTGGTGATTCTATAATTTATAGTCTTTAAATATTCTACAAATGATGCAGGGTAGCCTGTTATATTACCACTTAGAGCCTAAATGGTTTTCTTCTATTTTCTACTCTTTGTTTACCAGGTAGAGGATGAAGTCAATGTGTCTGAATGTGAACTGCAAGATATATCAGTAATTCCATTGTTGAATGCCTTGCATACACACAAAGGGGTTGCACTGCTAGATCTTTCTCATAACTTGTTAGGTGATAATATCTCATTCTACTCCATCTTCCAAATAGTGTGGATGCTTTGATCAGATGATATTGTTTTCTCGTCCTTTATTTTGATATGCTTATAGACAGGAGTTTGATTATTTCAAGTTGTAGCTTTTCTTGAAAGTGAATAATCCTGCATTCCTTTTATTAAACTAGTGGTCCATTTGGTGATTGTTTTCCAGGAAATGGAACCATGGAGAAACTGCAACAGTTTTTTTCATCATCAGGCCAAAAATATAGTGATTTGACTTTGGACTTGCATTGCAATAGATTTGGTCCGACTGCTCTATTCCAGGTAGGTAGCTTATGCTATAACCATCTTTTCTCAGCAATTGAGAGCTTCATATTTTCTTATTTGTTCCACTCTTTTTTGAAAAGAAACAGCATCCATTTTTTTAACTTATAGCCATTTCTGTTTATATTGGAGTTTAATATATATTGATAATGTCATAAATACCCTAGAGGCTTTAATACGGTTTACTAGAGACGATGATGTGAGTGTGCATATGGAAAATTAGATGATGACATGAGGTATTGATTTTAAAATATAATTAAAATTTATAAATATTAATATCTGAAAAAATAAGAAGAGAAATATTTTAAAATTACAAAAAATTCTTTTAAATTTTAAAGAATAAAATATTTAATTAAAATTTTAAATATATTTCTCTAAAGAAATAATATCTTTTAAAGAAAATTTAAGAAAGGAACATTAAAATATGGAATTAAAAATATTTTATTATTTTAAATATTTTAAAAAATTATTATTATTTATTATTTCCTTTCTTTCTTCCTTTCTCTTCCCTCCCACCCTAGTCTCTCCTTCATCTTAGCTATTTGAGGCTGAATTTGGATTGGCTGACTGGTTTCAGCCTGAAACAGGGAGAGAACGAAAGGGAAAAGAAAAAGGAAAAAAAAAACAGCAAAAATTATAGTGCTAACATTCAAGTATGGCGTTTACCGTCAAATTGCACATGTCACTCCCATCATAGGAAAGAAAAGTTATGTCATTTAAAATTTTAACAGTGGCAGTTACGGGTCCCAAATTAATGAACAAAATAAAAGTACCAAATAGACATTTTAAAAGTAAATACTATATTGGAAAATTGATAAAGTCTGGAAGCCATTTGTGACGTTATCCTATATATTTGAACACACCCTTTAATTTTCCTTCTTCCAACGTTGAAGCATGGAAGTCAACTAGTTATTTTTCTCACTTCTTAAATGTTGCAAGTATACTTAGATTTTTCAGAGAAATAGACTTCTAATTCTTTAAGTTATTCATTAGATTTGTGAGTGTCCTGTGCTCTTCACACGACTTGAAGTGCTTAATATCTCTGGTAATCGTCTCACTGATGCATGTGGATCATATCTTTCAACCATCCTTGAAAAGTGCAGAGGTAAATTGCATTCACTATCGTTCATACGATTTGATATATTACATTTAGTAAATAGCTCATCAGTAGCTTTTCCTTATAACAATAGTGTTATACATCAAATAATTGTAGCAAGGCTTCCCGGATTGACTCTGTCTATTGTAAGATAAAGAATATGCTTTGTATTATTTGAACATAGATTATTTTGCTCGAGTATATCAGCTGATGCCTCTTTTATATTTAGCCCTGTATAGCTTGAACATAGAGCGGTGTTCCATTACTTCTAGAACAATTCAAAAGGTTGCTGATGCACTGGATACTGAATCTGTACTATCACAACTTTTTATTGGTATGCTTATCAAATCAGTGAATAGTTGCATTTAGTCTTTTTTGTTTATTGAAAGCTCTCTAAGCATCACTATTGTGGCAGGTCATAACAACCCAATTTCTGGGAATGCTATCAGTAGTTTATTGGGCAAACTTGCTATTTTGAGGAGGTTTACAATAAACAGATTTTTTTTCTCGACTTTCCTGAAGTAGTTTTAATAAATGGAGAAGCACCTAAGCTTCAAGCTAGCTGACATTGAAGTTCTCTTTTTTTTTCTTTTCAGATTTTCAGAATTTAGTCTAAACGGCTTAAAACTAAGCAAGACTGTGGTTGATGGCCTTTGCCACCTAGCTAAAACCTCATGTTTGTCACGACTGATGCTAGAGGGCACCGCTATAGGAACTGTAAGCAATTTTCATGTTACCATGTTTTTTATGTTAATATCAGTTTGCTTAGTGTACAGGTTAAGTTTCTTCCTCTGGTTGTGATTGGATTCTGATGCCATTTATAGGATGGAGCACTAAGATTGACTTGCTCATTGTTCAGCTCGACTCAGGAGCCTTTGAAACTTGATCTGTCTTTTTGTGGAGTGGTATCTACATACATTTATGAACTTAACACTAATGTTATTTTCATTTCTGGCATTCTTGAGCTGCATCTTGGAGGAAATCCCATTATGCAAGAGGTTTGTCTTATATCAGATTACAACAATTTTATTGTATACAAGTACAGCAGAGAATGGTTTAAATTTTATAGATGTGTGAACCACAGATCTTGGGCTTTTGACTCAGGTGCACTGAAATCTGTGATAGGGCTATAGTATATTGACCATTTTTCTTTAATTTAGACTGTACTTACTGGAAATCTGTAGCTTTTCTGTGTACCTCTTTTGGTTTTACCTTAAATTTTGAAGATTGAACATGAAAGAGCCATCCATTGCAGACCAGTCTTGCTATAAATTATTTCTTTTTCAGCTTTGAAATCCTGAAAATGAATTTAAAATTACTATTCTGTGTGGAATCTGATGGGAGCTATGAAAACAGGGTGGCAATGCATTAGCATCACTGCTTATGAATCCTCAGTGTTGTCTAAAAGTTCTGAACCTGAAGATGTGTCAACTGGGGATGGCTGGGATTCTTCAAATAGTTCATGCATTAGCAGGTTATATTACCAATTCCAGTATGATTTTTTATGTTTTTATCAAAATCCAATTTTCTAATTGCTATTTTGGTTTTATTCGCAGAGAATGAATCTCTGGAAGAGCTCAATCTTGCTAATAATGCTGATACGGATAAGGAGTTGGGTATACTATATTGTAAACCGACAAACAGTTCAGAATCCTCACAGCCAAACCACATTGTATCTGAACCATCTCTTAATCCATGTTCATCAAAGGAATTTGATGAACTTGACCCCAACAACAATAAGCTTGAAGTTGCTGATAGTGAAGATGATGAAGTTAGAGTAGAAACAGCTGCATCTGGATTCAATGACAGCTCTGCAAGCTCATGCCAAAGAAGAAACTCAACTTTGGAGTGCCGGTTCATTCAAGAGCTTTCCATTGCCATTGGATTAGCAAAACAGTTGCGGGTGTTAGATCTTAGCAATAATGGGTTATCAGTTCAAGCTTCAGAAGCTTTATATAATGCTTGGTCATCAGGTTCAAGGGCTGGTTTATCTTGGCGGCACATCAAGGATCAGATAGTCCATTTGTCTGTGGAAGGAAATAAGTGTTGCAGACTCAAATCCTGCTGCAAAAAGGATTGAATGTCTTCTGCTGGAATTTCTTCAAATCTTTAAGCAGATCAGCATCAGTAACTATGCAGCATGACGTCTCCGTTGGTTCTGATAAGTTGCATGCATTTGTATGACTTCTAGGTGTTAGCCATGTCCAACGATAATTTTCCATGATTTGCTGTAAATTTGTTTTTAGACCCAACTGATTGTAAGTGTATAGTTATTTGATGGCGAATACATAAAAAATCCATGGAAATTATAAGTACTACAGATTAATGTATAGGTTCCAATAATTTATGACATCTGAGAAATCGAAACGGTAAGTTTGCATTATGCAGATTCTATCCTTTGTATTTCAGGGTCCGTTTCTTTGGGTTGATGTGATCTTTTTACTCCAAACAGCCAAAGTGAAACATAGCTCAGGCTTAAATTAAGTTTATATCATGTTAAGGTCCAACGCCATCTATATCGTTTCTAAAACCAATTGGTTGGGTTTGATGTTACTAGCCTAGTAAATATATATATATATATATATATATATATAAAATGCTAAATAAAGTTACGTATTTTTTTTTATCTTTTTCTGAAAAATAAGATTTCAATTTGCAATACTGAAAATTTGAGCCTAGTAATTAACTTCATGAATGAATCGTTTAAATTATCATTTTATGCTTCCAGAGAATTCTAATTTATTTATATATTTTCTTTAACCATTTTAAAACTATAAAAGTATTTATTATGCTGAATTTTTAGGTTTTCTTATTTGCTTATTGAGATTAATGTTTAGTTTTTTTTTTAAAAAAAACCTTTGAGCTTGAGATTCATGTATTTATAAATTTATTATTAATTATTGACTTAAATGTTATGATAAAATGCGCACAAAGAACAGGATTGTAAGTCTATTCAAGTTGTGGAGTTGATTTAGGGTTTTAGAGGATAAAAAATAAACTTAGATTTTGACACAATGTGTAGAAGTCTTAAGAAATCTTAGAAACAAGATAAATCCACAACCTCTTCAAATGGCTCCAATCGTCCCTCTAAGTGATGTGATCCAACTTGGGTTAGTCGAGTCGATTCACGTGTTTGCCCGATCGTTGACGAGGAAAAAATTTGGTGCGTTGAAAATTGTAAGTTTGGTGGAAAAATATGGGGAAGCTATTGAAGTGGTTTGGAGATGAAAGATGGTTTTAGTATGAAATATAGTAGGCTCAGTTTAAGAAATAAAATAAAGATAGATAGTTTGGGATAAATGGTGGATATGGAAAACGGGCTTAAGCGGCAAGATCGATTCGATACTATAGCGGGTATCGCCCTGAGACTTATATGGCTTAAGGGGAAGGATGGAAATAGTTGATGGACCTCGACCCGTTACTTAGCGAAGTAAGAACCTAAGGTACAATTGAATGGATGAACGCCACACCAGGTTGGTGATAAGTTCGGAAGGAGTTCGGTTGACGCCACTAGCACACTAGATAAGTCAATTCGAGACTCACATGAAATATGAGAGGGAAAACCTCACAAGAACAAAAGTTCATAAAATTTTATCAAAGCTCCAAAAGTCCCTTTACAAAGGCTGATTTCACCTACTTATAGTGCTAGAATAGGGTAGCCGAATAGTCACAAGTATTCATCTTAATGTGCTAATGAAAAGCTGAAATAAAGTTCAAGTCTCTTGACATTCTTGAACCTAATAACTCCATCATTGAATTCACTTCAATTTAGTTGAATGAATGTCCTTGAATGCTTGAAAGATGACTCTTGAATTGTCCCTTGGCTAGCCAAATAGACATCAACTCCTTAATGGTGCTTTGAATGCTTGATTTAATCTTTTGAAAGAGCAAAAACAGCTGGTAGATGAAAGGGTTGCTGCTGAATTTTAAAGGGTGTTATAATGCTCTTTAAAACTCCTTAAATGATGTATAAAACTCCCTTTGTAACAGCACCTTCTTTTGTATCCAAAAAAACACTTGAAAAGTCACATCAATTAAGTTGCAACAGCCTTGAAATGTAACAGTTGTAAGCTGAAGAGACACCTGCAATAAACACATTAAAATGAACTTATTTAACATATTTAAACACTAATTAAACATATCAAAAATAAATACTTAACTTAAATGAATGAACTAAACATATGCATCAATTATTCCAAAAACTAGTTAATTAAAGAAGCATAAATAAATAAACTTAAACTCATGCATCAATAAATAATCCCAGTAACTAGATTAATTAAGAGCAACACTTATTAAATAAAGTTCAACAAAAACACTTATTAGTTAAACTAAGATGAGTTGAATAAATGTCCAGCAACTCATTTATTAAACTAAGATGCTTAAATGCATGGTTTGAAATGCAAACTAAATGAACAAATGAGTTACTTAATGCAAGACTTATTTTAATGATGCAGACTTAAACTAACATGGGAGTTACATAATGCATAACTTTATTAAATGCAGAACATACAAAGTGCAAATCTAAAATTAAAAATATGCAAACTTATTAATTTAAATAAACTATATTAAATTAAAAAGTCCTTAAAACATTGGCCCAATAATCAATCAGGTCTATGAGATGTTTCATCTTGCACTTGGGTTCTTCAAGTTTAGGCCAATTCTGAGCTCGACGAGTTGTGTCGAAACATGATGCGACTGGGTTCGCATCATATCATCCCTCTTGAAGATGATTTGTCTTCAAATTGGGCCATTTGCTCGCGAAGAATCTTTCAAAGTCATAGCCCCGTTGTTTGATGAAGTTGGCAAAGTTGCTACCGATAACCTGGAAATCACATTGGCTCGAAAGGAAAATATGTCATTTACATACTCTCCCTCTTTAGGAGAATGCCCTCTCGACTTGTCACCTAATGATCAAGAAAGAAATTAGTGACAAGATAATTTATATGCTCAAAAGAAGTTCTTGAAATCTCATTCAAAAATTGAGCATATGAAATAATGTGGGGATCAAAAATAGAAATCGGACTTACCTTTCCATATTGAATCAAAAAGTTCACCAATGGAATCAAACCAAAATCACATAACATTCAAGATTTAACAACATTCCGATTCTCAAACCTCTTGAACAAAGCTATAGAAAAAAAGTCTACGGGGTAAAAAACAAGGTTTTCTCTAATCAATTTAAATTGACTTGAGAGTTTTATGGTCGACATTATAAAAGGATCACGAAACAATTCGAAGTCATTATCATGCAGAACATGTTCGAATCTCGTGTACCACAATGAAGAACAACCTTCAGAATAAAAAATTTGATTTTGATTTTGCAAGATAACAATGTTCATAGGCTTTGTTTTCGAAAATGAAGATAAAATTTGAAGAAGATGAGCAAGTTCAATATGTTTATTCAAAACGAAATTACGATGCTCACCTTTGCTCGGTAATAACTTGGGAAAGTGTGCTCCGAGTTTGAACACATGATTGTGATCACTCGTTTCATCATGTAACAGAAATTTCATTTTTACCGAGAACTCACCCATGCTAAACAACAAGAATTTAAGCATACAATCATTTGATCGATCAAACCTTGTAAATCTCATTTGAATAGGCATGCAAATACACAAAGGTTTTGCGTAAAAATTTGAAGAATTCACAAAACCATTACAATCAAACAATTCAATCTTTTTATGCGCATAATCTTTATCATTCAAGATCAAATTTTGTATATGCCTGATGTGATCTGGCCCGGGTTAATCGAGTCGTTGCTGAATTTAAGAGGAGTTAAAGTGCTCCTTAAAACTCCTTAATTGATGTATTAAACATCATTTGTAATGGCCACTTCCTTTGTAACCGAAAATCACCTAAAAAGTCACTTCAATTAAGTTGTAACAGCCTTGAAATGTAACGGTTGTGAGCTGAAGAGACACCTACAATAAACACATTAAAATGAACTTATTAAACACAATTAAACACTAATTAAACTCAAACATAATAAACACTTGACTTCAATAAATGAACTAAAAGTAAAGACATCAATTAATGCAGCAACTAGTTTAATTAAAAGTTTAATTAAAGAAGCAGAATCAAATAAACTTAAACTCATGCTCTATTAAATTATCCTAATAACTAGATTAATTAAATAAACATCTTATTAAATGAAGTTCAATACAAACACTTATTAATTAAATTAAGATGAGTTGAATAAATGTCCAAGAACTCATTTATTAAACTAAGATGCTTAAATGCATGGTTTGAAATGCAAACTAAATGAACAAATGCAAGACTTAATTTAATGATGCAAACTTAAACTAACATGGGAGTTACATAATGCATGTCATTATTTATGATGCAAACTTAACTAGCATGGAAGTTACATCATGCATAACTTTATTAAATGCAGAACACATAAAGTGCAAATCTAAAATTAAAAATATGCAAACTTATTAATTTAAATAAAACTATATTAAATTAAAAAGTCCTTAAAACATTGACCCAATAATCAATCAGGCCTATGAGATGTTTCATCTTGCACTTGGGCCCCTCAAGTTTAGGCCATTCTCGTTGTCAGTGGTTTGTGTTGAAACATGATACGATCAGGTTCGTACCATACCCTCCCTCTTGAAGATGATTTGTCCTCAAATCAGACCACTTGCTCGCGAAAAAATTTTCAACGTCACGAATACCTTTGTTCATGAATCTGACAAAATAATTTCCAAGAAAATGAAAACCACCAATGGTTTGTAAGGGAAGCAGGTTATTTGTAACACCCCAAACCCGGCCCACGAGCCTTGACCGGATCTGGTATGTCACTGTGGAAAACGTTTGAAAAACTTTTGACTTAGAGTTAAAAACATAAAAATTTATTGTCCTTTGTAAAACATTGTTTGTTTAAAATTCTAAGTAAAACTTTATTATTACAAACTGTCCGAATTGAAAACTGTAATGCATATTTTTAAGGTATAAATTGCCGAGAATAAAAACATTTTCAAATAATACTTTAATCGTCAATCCACTTTAAACATAATAATAAACCTCAAATCCCTTAAAAGGCCCTTATTACAATAAACCTTACTTAAAAATACTAAAAATATAAAATACGTAAATAATTAAAAACATCTTCTGCATGGGCCACCTCGTATCCACTCCAACCCGGTCCAAGCTTTATGCATCACCTGCGATGTTGGTAAAAATTGGGTGAGTCAAACAGACTCAGTGCATAGTTATTTCACATGTCTCCACATATGGGCTTGGCCCATATCCACACAGTCCACTTACATAAATATGCAACATGAAGCCCAACCCAACCTAGTGTCCATCCGTTACACCTACCTTGGCAGACCCGCTGCCCAAGGCCGTGGCTAATCTACCGATCACATAAGTGATCCCACATATCCTACCTTGGCAGACCTGTCACCCAAGGCCGTGGCTAAGCCACCGATCACATAAGTGACCCCACATGTCAATATCCACGAGGTGACTCGAGGTCATCCTCAATCCACGGTGATGCACACAGCTATCATCCACCAGGAGGTGGCACATAGCCAACACCCCTCCTTAATGAAGCACATAGCTACCATCAAGAGCCAATGTAGCACAAGGCTAACATTAGACCACGTACATAATGTACACCCTTTCCTTCGATAGTCACATCTCATGCCCCATGCATACATGTGTATCATGACAGATTAACATTTAGAGTATGCTCATCACAAATATCACACATATACCATAGGCAAAATAATGTCATAGAGCACTGACCTGATTATTTGATTACCCACTACGGGTATCCACCATCTTAGCCATTATTTCCGGCTAACATACACATCATAACATACGTATATAACAACATACAAATAACGGAGAATAGTGCGATAACTACTTTTGATAATGAGATAACTACACTTTCTCGCTCGTCGATACCTAAATATTTATCACGCTTGATTAGAACACTAACACTTATAAAACTATACAAATGATAAGTAATCTAAATCCTTACCCTCGGAATCTCGAACAACAACTATATGTGATTTCTCTCCGATTGACGGTTCATAACCCGATGAAGAACCATGAACAAACAATGGCTCGGGGGTACGTACGACTTTGAATAATCAATCTTCGTCGATAGAGGGTCCACATCTCGGTGGAAAGTCTCGGACTCCCGACACAGCCCTTCGTTTGAAATTTGAGGGTATAGCAGAACCACCCCTCTTCCAAACACTATTTACTGCTCTTTTCGAACCCATTTGTTTGCCCAAAATCTAACATTCACGGAAGGAAAAGAAATAAGAAATCGGCTAGATGGTGATGTGTTTCGGCTTTAACAACAAAACAAGAAAAAGAAAAGAGATATAGAAGGTTTATGGTGTTGCGACAATGGTGAAAATGAAAGAGAGAAGTTTCGGTCTTAGTAAGGTAAAAGGAAAGAAAAAGAATAGGGATGAAACACAAAAAATAGAATCGGCAAAGATGAGGAGAAAGAGAGAAGAAATGAAAAGTAACAAATGACTCTTATGGTCAATGAGTGATTCGGCCAAAGTGTATAAATGAAAAATAAATGGTAAATTTTGATGTGGTTCAACTTATGAAAGAAAAGGGTGAGGTTTAAGAGAGAATGGAGCAAATTTTGTCAAAAGAAAATGGCCAAAATGACACTTTGATGGCATTAGGATTTCGGCACCACACTAGAGAAGGAAAAAGAAAACCCAAAAATAAACACCTAAACCCCTTAAGAGAATTTTGGCTACTCCCCTCTACCCACAAAACCGAAATGGTCATCCAAGAAATCCCCCTTAGCCATCCAACTCACATATTCATCACAAATCCCACAATTTCCTCTTTATTTCCTCCTAATCTTCCTCCTAATTCCTTCCAAAAAAAAAATTCGGCCAACTCCCCCTTAGTCCATGAAACCGTCCATGTTTATGGACAAAATGCCATTAAAAAGTTTTCAAACCTCATCCCTTAATCCATCTTCGAACCGGACACATCGCTCGTGCTCCGAAGCCACGATACCTCCAGCATACCTGCTCAATCTTAAAAATTCTGCCTCATATTCTGATATGGATTTACTCCCCTGAACCAAACTCAGAAATGCCTTACGCTGCGCATCAATGTAGCTAGACCCAACATATTTCTTCTGATACGCTGCCTTAAAATAGTCCCAAGTGAGATCCTCCGCTGTAGCACTATTTCGCACCGTGAGCCACCACTGATATGACTCATCCCGAAGAAGCGACACTATCCCTTTTAGCTTTTCCTCAGCATTCAGATCCAAGTCATCCATGATTTGCTCCATTGCCTCTAACCAATATTCGACCGTACTGGGAGCCACACCAGAAACACCTCGAAATACCTCAGCTCCATTGGCTCGGAGTCACTCAGGTACTGATTTCTGAGTTCGCGCCTCCACCTACTCCAGCTACCCTCTCAAGAACTCGCAGCATCGCTTGAGACACTGCGTCATCCCACGTTTGATCCTGAAACTCACCACCTACAGCCGGTGGTGGTACTGGTATCTCATTTTTTGACCCCTGACCAGACCTTACTGGCTCAGACACAACCATCCTACCCCGACCGCATCCACGCGTATTACGACCTCGACCTCGAGTGCTCATGTCTAAAAGTCTCGATTATCTGATTTAAAAGTTTTATGCTTTAGTCATTATTCCACTATCTTTAAAGCACAGTTTTATGAATAATTCTTATTAAAGAGTTTTGTTTTAGCATGAGTCCTTAGAGTCCTATTAATTTAGGTCTCTAAGGTAGTCCACTATTACTAATCATTCAAAGTTTATAACATCCAAAATAACAACCAAAGGCTAGGGGTACTAACTCAGGCGATTAGTCTTGGAGACTCGGTGCCATGCCTTTCAAATCAAACAAAACATTTTAAGACCATATTTTAAAACATTTTGGGCCTTGAGCCCATAGCCGAGCCTTTGAACTTGGCTCTGATACCAATTTGTAACACCCCAAACCCGATCAATACGCCATGACCGAATCTGGCATGCCACAGAGGAAAACGTTTTGAAGAAAATTGAGTTACTGATTAAATTTTAGTGATAAACTCTTTATTGTTCTATATTTGTAGAAAATAGGTGTATAACAAGTTAAAAACTGATAATTTACTTTGAAATTCCGTAAATAAATCTTTTAAAACTTAGTTGTCAATCCATAGGTTAGAAAACATTTATGTCATTTTAAGAAAAACTCGAATTATTACTTTGAAAACCGTTTGCATTTGAGTGTAGAAACTTCAATTTGGAAATCATTTAAGTTGTCGAAAATACTTAAGTTGAAATTTTACTATCAAACGATTTATATTACCCAATGGTAAGATTTTGAAAACCATTGCGTTTTTATAGTTTAGAAAACTTTGGGCTCAATTATTAAATCAACCATGATATTTATTTAGCCATGTTTAAAACAAGTCCAAAGCATATAAATAATCCAAAAACATAATTAAAGAGGCCTTATTACAATTTCAAATAAAGACGAAAACCAAATTAAAATAAAATAAAGTACCCAAATTGAAGTTCATGTAAAATCGAATTTTTATTGCATGGCCTCCTCGAGTTCATCCGGCTCCTCATCCGCGATCTACGAATCACCTGAAAAGATAAGGGAGAAGGTGAGTCACCAAGACTCAGTGCATAAATCCTTCCCCCGATTAATGCAACATACTTACACAATTCATAACCAATTAATGTAAATAATGCACCCAACCTAGCCATCCATAACTCCTTTTCTACCCCGTGTGGTACCAAACCACTGGTGGTGCCAAACCACTGGTGACCCAAAGTCACGATATCCAATAATGTGGTGCCAAACCACTGGTGACCCAAAGTCACGACTAATCCATCTGTGGGGCCAACCCACGTGTGATACCAAATCACTGGCGACGATCCCGTAATATCAAATGTGGGGCCAACCCACTGTGGTGCTAAGCCACTGGGATGAGTCGCTATGAGGTGCCAAACCTCTGGTGTCCCAAAGACACGAAATAATCTTATGTTACCAAACCACTGGAGGTGCCAAACCTCTGGTGTCCCAAAGACACAGATATCAAATCCTTCCCCCTCCTCTCATATCACCCATCACAATGCAACATTTATACAAATCATGCCATTATGCTTTATTAGGAATCACATAGCAAATATATCATAAATAGTATCATCATGCATCATATTGCAAAAGTCATATCGAAACGGACTTACCCGATTCCTTGCTCATACCCTTATGGTATCATATCGAGATTTTCACAGTTTTCGGCTTTAAAATATGATCAAGTTATTAATATATTACCGAGTTATAAAGTGTGTAAGTTACACACCTGTCACTAGCGAAATCACTAAATCTCGAAGACCTAATCTACTGCACTAGATCTCCTTGTCCTACATTCGGTCAATACTTAGATTAAAAACATAGACCATTCACCATACCACTAAATCCCAAAGGGTGAAATAACGTATAACTAACACAATCCTTACCCTTGACTTACCAAAATCGATTGTCAGAGAATTGAGGCTTAGATCAATTGCTTCCAAAGTCTCGAAGAGCCTAAAAGAATTTGGTTCCTATGAATAGTTAGAACCTTACTAACAAATGCCCAAAAATTTGGCCTTTGCCCTCATGAGAAACGATAGAGAGAAAAGAAAAGAAATAAGGAAATTCGGCCAATACACTCACCTATCTTCAAAACTGATTATAGATGAACCCAAAGAAAATCTACCCTTGTTGATATTCAGCTAAGACAAATCAAAAAGGGAATGGGAAGTTTCGGCTATGGTTGTTTAAAGACAACAAATAGGATTTGGGTAAAGTGGAGAATGAGAAAGGAAAAGGAAAAGTGAAGGTAGGAGAAGGAGAATTCGGTAATAGAAGAAAGAAAAGAATAGAGAGAAGTAAATAGAATGGGAGATGGATGCTTTCAACTTTGAGCAAAAGTGAAAGACAGAAAAGAGAATTGGGGAGGAGGAAGATTCGGCCAAGAGAAAGTAATAAGAAATGTGGGTTTTGAACAAGTATGAAAAGAATGGAAAAGAAAGTTGAGAACAAGAGAGGTTTGGCCAAGTTGATGCAAGCACGCCCCATGTCAACTCGAGCTCGAGCCATGATCCATTGGTGCTACCTCGTGGCCCCATCACTCGAGCTAGATCTAGGCTATTCAAAGATGCAATTGGAGCTATAGTACAGCAAGTGTGGATTGATGACAAGGCTGATTCACTTGGAGGTATGGAAGGCCATTCAATGGAGCAGTTTTGCAACATCCTACAAGCTCAATTAGTCCTCGATGAGCTCGGCCCTAGCTCGTGTTGAGCTCGTTTAAGCTCAATGAGCTCAATTGGCCATTCGGCCTTGAGCTAAAAACTTGGCTGGAATTTTACTTTAAATAAATTTGAGACAATATAAATTTATTTGCTGTTATTAAATAAGTAGTAATTAAGATGTTTTAATTAGGACATATTTATAGCTATTATGACATGTCTTACTTAGGACAAATTAAATTGAGTTGCTGCCATTTAATTTGTCTAGCCAAAACTAGCTAGTAATGTGTCCTAAGCTACAACCGATATTTTAAAGACTATTAATAGCTTAGTTTTTAATTTGTTTCAGCTCAATTTAATGTCTTAATGTATCATTTTAATTGCTGGAATTAAATAGCTAAATTAAGTGGGTGAAATGAATTTAATTTGTTTTGTAGGTGCATGGAGGGGACTACATGTCGATTCATGGGAGCTGCACATTCTTTCATTTAAGGAGTTAATTTAGTTAGCTTAATGACCTTCTTAGCTGCTGATTTAGCTCCCCAAAGTGCCCATTCAGCTCACCTAAATTCATGCAAGGAGGCCAACCACCAAAGCAGCACTTGAGGCGCCACTTGAAAATGTTTAGCTCCTTATTTTCACACCAATGGTCTGTTGGGATCGGTGCATTCATCACTGGAAAGTTAGATAATTAAAGCTAAATTTTAAATGAAGTTATTCAAGGCATACAAGCCCTTGGCGAATATTAAAGGACCATTCTTCCTTGGAAATTTAATTTGCACCTAGACCATCTAGAAGTCGTCCATCAACCTTCCATTCAAATTAATATGGACATGGAATTCAAGAGGATTTCTTCTAGATTTTTCAAGAATAGTCAAGCTTAAATTACTTAGCTATTAAGGATTACTAAGTGTCTATTCGGTTGGCATATGTTAGCTTATAAATACTTGGACATTTTCTTTGTAAAGGACTTTTTCCAAATTTATATCGATATTATGCGTAATTTTGAGAGCAATTTCTCCTGTTTCGTTCTTAGGATTTGTTGGCTTATCTAGGAGTCTAGTGGCGTCAACCATCCTTTATTCTATTCCGATACCAAGGCTCCTATCGTACATCGATAGTGGGTCGAGGTCCGTTAAAACTACTAAACACCAAGCCTTTAGAACGATAAGTAACCGGTCGATACTCTCTCTGTATTGGTTCTTACTTGTTTCCTAAAGCCTTAAATCGAAACTCGACATTCTTTTATCCTTAAACCGAAGTTCCAAACTTTAATTTTTTTTTCTTTCTTAAACCAAAGACCCGAACCATCCATTCCTACCTAACTTCGAAACATATCCCAACCACATCTAAATTTCTTTCTTCTTCGATTCTCTGGTTTACGATCGAACTCCAAGCATACATCTCGTTTTCTACTCGAGACCGGGATCGTATCATCTGGTATCAGAGCTAGTTAAACTGAGATCTACGAAGTCGGGAACAACCATCGAAGTCGTTGAAGCGAAGGCTCGAAGTAAGTTTTAAATTAAAAAAAATTCAAAATTGAAAAAAAAAAGGAAATTCGAAATTGAAAAAAAGGATTCGAAAATTAAAAAAATTCGAAATTAAAAAAAATTTTTTTTTTTGTGTTTCGATTGAATTGCTTTCGATCTCTTCATCTACATTTTCTAATTTCCTATTCAACCTACTTGAAACACCGATTCCTTCTTCTCTCTTTAGCCTACCTACACCCACATCTTACATCCTTTGAACCCATTTTGAAACCGACCCCTAAGCCCTAATAGGCCTTGGCAACTCGACTAACTAAACCGTGAGAAGTTTGAGAGGTAAAAGGCACGAGTGTGTGAGACTATTCGAGGGAGGTAAAAGCCAATCGTGAGTGTTAAACACGAGCGAGTGTCAATAACTTCTTTTCTTTTGAGTGTCTTGTGAGGATTTGTAGTGAGGTACTATAGTCCGCGCTTATGTCTTTAGAACTGAGCAAAATGTAAACGAGCCACTAGGAAGGCAACCTGCTCGACATGTTCCCGATCCGCCAATGCAAGCCTTGTTATGGAGATGGAACGATTACTCGATCGTAGGCTCAACCCTCTGGAAGACCGACTATACCAAGTGGAAGCCCGAAGACAACGAGAGGTACGTGGGCGACCAAATAGAAGGCGTGAACAATCGCAAGACGGTGAAGATTATGTCAATGATGCTTTTGATGGCGAGATTGAATCTATTGCAAGTATTGGAAGGCGAGGACCCCGAAATCGAGGCAATAGAGATCGAGACCGAGTGGATGATGACTTGAAGAACATAAAGTTGTCTATTCCACCATTTCAAGGGAGATCCGATCCGGAAGTGTACCTTGAATGGGAAAAGAAGATTGAATTGGTCTTTGAATGTCACAACTATTCGAGTCAAAAAGTTAAATTGGCCGCCATCGAATTCACCGATTATGCCATGATATGGTGGGACCAAATAATCACCAATCGAAGGAGAAATGGAGAACAACCCATCAAGACGTGGGCGAAATGAAATCTATCATGCGGCGCCGATTTGTTCCCCAATTTTACCATCGAGAACTATATCAAAAACTCCAAAATCTTTCTCAAGGATCGAGGAGTGTTGAAGATTACTTCAAAGAGATGGAAGTTGCCATGATTAGAGCAGATGTGCAAGAGGAACGCGAGGCAACCATGGCCCGATTTTGGTGGTCTCAACCGAGACATAGCTAATATGGTGGAACTCAAAGATTATGTCGAACTTACGAGACATGGTGCACATGGCGATTAAAGTGGAGAGGCGGTTGAGCGCAAGGGTACTGCTCAAACTATTCCCATTCCAACCCTACCAAATGGGGCCAAGGGACTAGTAAGGCCAATCCATCGACTCGAGCCAAGGAGACCACGCCATCCGCCAAACCAAGTAAGTCTTTCATCGAATCTAACAAAGGCAAGGCCATAGAAAACCCTCCAACCGATCGCGAGACATCAAATGTTTTAAGTGTCTCGGAAGGGACATATTGCAAGTCGGTGTCCAAATCAAGTACGATGGTGATGCGTGCCAATGGAGAAATAGAGTCCAAGAAGACGATGAAGAACGTGAAATTGAAACTACCACAGCACGAGGAAGAAGAAATTGAGCATGCCATAGATGGTGAACTCCTCGCTGTGAAGAGAAGTCTCAACCTTAAAGGAGTCGATGATGAGCGCCAACGAGAGAACATTTTCCATACTGATGTCAAATACAAGGTAAAATTTGTAGTGTTATCATCGATGGTGGTAGTTGCACTAATGTTGCTAGTACGCTCATGGTGGAGAAGTTAGGCTTACCGACCACAAAGCATCCGAGCCCATATAAGTCGTGACCGCTTAATGATGGTGGTGAACTAAAGGTAACTAAACAAGTCCTAATTTCTTTCAACATTGGCAAATATGCGGATGAAATCCTTTGTGATGTAGTACCCATGCACGCGGGTCATTTGTTACTTGGACGCCCTCGCGCTTGATCGCAAAGTGATTCACGACGGATACACCAATAGATACACGTTCAAACACATGAGGAAGACTATCACTCTAGCACCATTGACCCCGAAACAAGTTCATGAAGATCAAGTAAAATTGAAGGATTCATTTGAAAAGATGAGAGAAAAAGAAAAAAATGAGAAAACAAAAGAAAAGAAACTTGAAACAAAAAGAGAGCGAGCGAAAAAAAAAATGCAAAAGGAGAGATGAGTGGAAAATAAGAAAAAGAAAAAGAAAATGAAAAAGTGAGTATCTTTGCGAAGGGAAGTGTAATACGAAAAGCTTTATTGTTGCGACAACCGGTTTTTGTACTCATGTACAAAGAAAATCTTTTTAACACTAACGATCTCCCCCAGAATCTCCCTTCTTCAATTTTGTCTCTTTTGCAGGATTTTGTTGATCTATTTTCAGAAGACATCCCGAATGGATTACCACCACTTCGAGGGATAAAACATCAAATCGATTTCATACCTGGAGCTGTTATTCTGAACCGACCTACTTATCGAACCAACCCCGAAGAAACGAAAGAACTTCAACGGAAAATTGAAGAACTCATGGAAAAAGGCTACATACGAGAAAGCCTTAGTCCCTGTGCTGTGCCGGTCTTGTTGGTTCCAAAGAAAGATGGCACTTGGCGTATGTGCGTCGATTGCCGAGCTGTGAATAAAATCACCATTAAGTATAGGCATCCGATTCGCGACTTGATGATATGTTAGATAAATTAAGTGGTGCCAAACCGTTTCTAAAATTGATTTAAAGAGTGGCTATCACCGATTCGGATGAGGAAGGCGATGAATGGAAGACCGCCTTCAAAACTAAGCATGGTTTGTATGAGTGGCTGGTCATGCCGTTTGGCTTAACCAATGCCCCTAGCACTTTCATGAGACTAATGAACTATGTTTTAAGAGCTTTTATCGTTAGTGCTCAAGGTCTCGAAGTCGATCAAGAGAAGATCAAGGCTATCCAAGAGTGGCCGAGACCTACGAATATAAGCCAAGTAAGGAGTTTCCATGGGCTTGCGAGCTTCTATCGTAGATTTGTGCCAAACTTCAGTACGTTAGCCGCACCTCTTACCAGCGTCATTAAGAAGAGCTCAGCCTTTCTCTGGGGAGATGAACAGGAAAACTCTTTTAATGTTATTAAGGATAGACTTACTAGAGCTCCTTTACTAGCATTGCCTGATTTCTCTAAGACTTTTGAGATTGAATGTGATGCATCAGGTGTAGGCATTGGAGCCGTATTGACGCAAGACGGAAGACCTATCGCATACTTTAGCGAGAAGTTGAACGGGGCATCCCTAAACTATCCTGTGTATGACAAAGAAATGTATGCTTTGATTCGTGCCCTTGAGACTTGGCAGCATTATCTTTGGCCAAAAGAATTTGTAATCCATTCAGACCATGAAGCGTTAAAACATATCAAAGGACAGCATAAGTTGAACAAGCGACACGTCAAATGGGTGGAATACCTCGAATCATTCCCATACATCATCAAGTACAAGAAAGGTAAGGATAACATCGTAGCTGATGCACTCTCAAGAAGGTATGCACTTATAACCCAATTAGAATCTAAACTGCTTGGGTTTGCTTTCTTAAAAGAATTGTATTCCACTGATGAAGATTTTGGTGAAATTTTCCATGCGTGTGAGAAAATGGCTGTTGATAAGTATTACAGGTCTGATGGTTTCCTCTTCAAAGAAGGTAAACTATGTGTGCCCAAAAGCTCTATTCGAGAAGTGTTAGTTAACGAGGCACATAGTGGAGGACTTATGGGACATTTTGGAGTGGGAAAGACCATGGCTACGCTCCGAGAACATTTTTATTGGCCGCGAATGAGGAGGGATGTCGAGCGAGTGTGTGCGCGCTGCCTATCATGCAAGAAGGCTAAATCGAGGGTCCAACCCCATGGCTTGTATTCACCACTTTCGATTCTTGATGCACCATGGCAAGATATTTCCATGGATTTTGTACTTGGTTTACCCAGAACCAAAACGGGAAAAGATTCAATTTTCATTGTAGTGGATAGATTTTCAAAAATGTCACATTTTATCTCATGCACAAAAACTGACGATGCTGTCCACATTTCTAATCTTTTCTTTAGGGAGGTGGTACGCCTACATGGGTTACCGAGGACCATTGTTTCAGATCGCGACACTAAATTTCTAAGTCACTTTTGGCGATCACTTTGGGGAAAGCTTGGAACGAAGCTACTTTTCTCGACAACTAGTCATCCCCAAACCGATGGGCAAACTCAAGTAGTCAATCGGTGTTATCCACTTTGGTGAGGGCATCATTCGAAAAACTTGAAGACATGGGAGGAATGTTTACCCCATGTGGAGTTCGTGATATAATCGATCCGTGCATTCGCGACTAAATTCTCACCATTTGAAGTCGTTTACGGTTTAATCCTTTAACTCCTTTAGACTTAATGCCTTTACCTAATGATCAACTTGTGCATGCAGATGCTAAAAAGAAGGCCGAATATGTGAAGAATTTGCATAAGCAAGTTCGAGATAACATTGAGTCTAAAACTAAAGAGTATGCTCGAAAGGCCAATAAAGGTCGTAAACGAGTCATTTTTGAACCTGGAGATTGGGTTTGGTTACATATGAGAAAGGAACATTTTCCAGCCCAACGAAGGTCTAAATTACTACCGCGTGGAGATGGATCATTCCAAGTTCTCGAGAGAATTAACGAAAACTCCTATCGGCTCGATTTACCTGGTGAGTACAATGTTAGTGCTACCTTTAATGTGGCTGATTTAAGTCCTTTGATGCGTGTTCGACTTGAGGACAAGTCATCTTCAAGAGGGGGAGGATGATGCGAGCACGCCCCATGTCAACTCGAGCTCGAGCCATGATCCATTGGTGCTACCTCGTGGCCCCATCACTCGAGCTAGATCTAGGCTATTCAAAGATGCAATTGGAGCTATGGTACAGCAAGTGTGGATTGATGACAAGGTGAGTCACTTGGACGATGGAAGGCCATTCAATGGAGCAGGTTTTGCAACGTCCTACAAGCTCAATTAGTCCTCGATGAGCTCGGCCCTAGCTCGTGTTGAGCTCGTTTAAGCTCAATGAGCTCAATTGGCCATTCTACTTGAGCTAAAAACTTGGTGGAATTTTACTTTAAATAAATTTGAGACAATATAAATTTGTTTGTTTGTTATTAAATAAGTAGTAATTAAGATGTTTTAATTAGGACATATTTATAGCTATTATGACATGTCTTACTTAGGACAAATTAAATTGAGTTATCGCCATTTAATTTGTCTAGCCAAAACTAGCTAGTAATGTGTCCTAAGCTACTGTACCGATATTTTAAAGACTATTAATAGCTTAGTTTTTAATTTGTTTCAGCTCAATTTAATGTCTTAATATATCATTTTAATTGCTGGAATTAAATAGCTAAATTAAGTGGTGAAATGAATTTAATTTGTTTTGTAGGTGCATGGAGGGGACAAGCACAAGTCGATTCATGGAGCTGCACATTCTTTCATTTAAGGAGTTAATTTAGTTAGCTTAATGACCTTCTTAGCTGCTGATTTAGCTCCCCAAAGTGCCCATTCAGCTTATCTAAATTCATGCAAGGAGGCCAACCACCAGCAGCACTTGAGGCGCCACTGGGGGGTGTTTAGCTCCTTATTTTCACACCAATGGTGTTGGGATCAGGTGCATTCATCACTGGAAAGTTAGCTAATTAAAGCTAAATTTTAAATGAAGTTATTCAAGGCATACAAGCCCCTTGGCGAATATTAAAGGACCATTCTTCCTTGGAAATTCTTGCACCTAGACCATCTAGAAGTCGTCCATCAACCTTCCATTCAAATTAATATGGACATGGAATTCAAGAGGATTTCTTCTAGATTTTTCAAGAATAGTCAAGCTTAAATTACTTAGCTATTAAGGATTACTAAGTGTCAATTCGGTTGGCATATGTTAGCTTATAAATACTTGGACATTTTCTTTGTAAAGGACTTTTTGCCAAATTTATATCGATATTATGCAGAATTTGCGAGAGCAATTTCTCCTGTTTCGTTCTTAGGATTTGTTGGCTTATCTAGGAGTCTAGTGGCGTCAACCATCCTTTATTCTATTCCGATACCAAGGTTCCTATCGTACATCGATAGTGGGTCGAGGTCCGTTAAAACTACTAAACACCAAAGCCTTTAGAAACGTATAAGTAACCGGGTCGATACCTCTCTCGGTATTGGTTCTTACTTGTTTCCTAAAGCCTTAAATCGAAACTCGACATTCTTTTATCCTTAAACCGAAGTTCCAAACTTTAATTTTTTTCTTTCTTAAACCGAAAACCCGAACCATCCATTCCTACCTAACTTCGAAACATATCCCAACCACATCTAAATTTCTTTCTTCTTCGATTCTCTGGTTTACGATTGAACTCCAAGCATACATCTCGTTTTCTACTCGAGACCGAGATCGTATCACAAGTACTATGATGGTTTCAGTTTTTACACAATATGGTGTATTAGGGAAAAATTTGCAAAACTCAAAGGGTTTTCGGTTATTACACAAAACAAAGAATAATACCAAAACAAATTTTTACCTTATTGCCAAGAACACATTCGGCTAGGGAGAGAGTTTGTGGAGAGAAAAGAAAAAATGATGCTCAAATGCTAAGAAAGTTTTTACTAACAAACTATCAACCTTCCAAGCCTTCAACAAATTCAGTCAACCCCCCCGGGCCCCAAAACCGTCCAAATACATGGACTAATGTCCATAGAAGAGTTTCCAAAATAACTCTCCAACATTCAAGCCTTTTGTCCCTTTATCCTTCCTTAATCCATAAGATTCTTATCCCAAAATACAAGCTTTCCTAATCTATTATTCAACTTGCCATAAAATTTAAAGTCCAACTTACCATATGTAAAACTTGACCGACACTTGATGTAAGGATGAATAAAAATAAAGTCTTCAAAATGTATTCCATGATACTCGAACCACTCCCCTCAAGCAACCATTCATGCACCATAACCTCCTTGCTACTAACTCCTGATGTGCTAAAATTAGACACTTAAATTAACTTAAGTGTCAGGATCACCTAATCCACTTCACTAAATTTTTAATACTAAAAATTATTCTAGCTTAGCTAATAATTCCAAACCTTCACAAAACTACACTAAGCACACAATAAAAATCATACTTGAACTAACACAAATAACAAGATGATACTCAAAATTTAGGATGTTACATTATTTGCATACCCTCCCTCTTTAGGAGGATACCACTTCAACTTGTCACCTACATGATAAAGAAAGAAATTAGTGATAAGATAATTTATATGCTCAAAAGAACTTGCTAAAATCTTATTCACAAATTGAACATATGAATCGATACCAGGGTCAAAAACAGAAATTGATTTTACCTTGTTCCTCGATGAAAACAAATCAGGATCATGAAGTATTCGAAAATTATAATCTTGGATGGTCAAAACCCATGACTCAAATCCAGTGACCAATAACAAAAAAATAATATTCACCAGGATCAGAAACAAAATTTCCTCTTACCTTCTCATTCTGACTTGAAAGTTCCTTGACTGGAATTGTAGAAAGAACATGGAACAATGTGAAATCATTACCAAACAAAGCATACTCGAATCTTTTAAACCACAATTTAAAATAAATTCTAGAATAAAAAACTTGATTTTGACTTTGCAAATCAACAAAATTCACATGCTTCGTTTTCGAACAAAATGATAAAACAGCAAACAAGCAAAGTTTGTTCACACATTTGTTCACATAGAATTTACGTTGCCTACCTTCGCTTGACATCAACTTATGAAAACATACTCCAGGTTTGAAAACATAGTTTTGATCACTCATTCCCCCATGCAACAAGAATTTTGTTTTCAATAATGAATTGCACATGCCAAATAAAGAAGATTTAGGCATAAACAAACTCAAACAATCATATTTTGCAAATCTTATTCGAACAGGCTTGTTCGAACATGTGGATTCCACACAACTTAGAGGATCTTCATTAATGTCATCACAAAAAAATAAGTCAAGCTTTGTATGTGAATAATCTTTAGCACACACATCCCAAGTTTGTATATGCTGAATCAAAGGGAATTTAGGCATGCATATATTCAAACATTCATACTGCACAAGTCTCATGTGCACAGCCTTGTTTAAGTATGCTATTTTTCCATAACAGATCATAGAATGCTTATCAACACCAAAATTAGAGTAATCAAATTGTGTACTTGGACATCCACTATCGCATACAACCAAGTCTTGTAATAGCCGTTTGGATATTGACTCACCAACAAACACATCAATTTTAGGATTTCCGAAAGTAAAAATCTTTTTGCCACCCTTCAAAACTATCATATTATCGTCAATCAAAGAATAACAATTATCCTTACCTAAATTAACTTTAGGCGAGTGTGGACTAATTTCACTTCCGATCTTACCTTTCTTGATCATTCTAAATATTCTCTCATCCGAAAGGTATTGAAGCTGGAGCTTGTCATTGGATCTTCAAAAACCTGGAAAGATGAAACAAGAGGAGGACTCAAGAGATGGTTAGTAAAAACACTCCTCACTTTTTCTTGCTCTTTTGCATCTTTTTTTCTCGTTTCTTTTTCTTCGAGAACACTCGTTTCTTACTCAATATCTTTTTTCTCTTCAATTTCAATCTCTTTTTCAATTTTCTTTTTACTCTCAAACTCTTTTTGCTTTCTCTCTCCTCTTTTCTTTCATTTCTTTTTTTCTTGTCTCATTTTCTTTTTCTTTTCCTCATTTTCTATTTCTTTTACGATTTCTTCACAACTTAAGGATGATACAAAGGAATTTTGTAACACCCCAAACCCGGTCCAAACGCTATGACCGAATCTGGCATGTCACAGGGAAGAAAACGTTTTGGAAACCAATTTGTCATATTGAGTTGGGAAGTAAACTTTTGTATATTTATAAAAGAATCGAGATTGGGTTGTTAAAACATTTTGGAAACTTAGTTGAGCAAAAAAGAGTTGCCTTGTTGTTAATTACCCGATGTAAAACTTTAGAAAATCCCAAAAGTTTATTCAAGTTTGGAAAAACCCCGTTCATTTCATAGTTTACTAGGCATGCCCTTAACGTTAGCAAAATTTTAAAGGAATTTAAAACGAATAAATAATCCCAAAGTAAAATCTAAGTGGCCTTATTACAAAGCTGAAATCCAAACCTACAGTAGAAATAAAATAAATCCGAAATAAACATCAAAATATAAAAAAAAGCATTGAGCATGGCCACCTCGAGTCCACCCCAGCTCCATATCCGAGATCTAGGAATTATCTGCAAACAGTAACGGAAGGGGTGAGTCACCGAGACTCAGTGTGTAAATCCCCATCCCAAAAGACGTTAAGCTCTTACATAGATTCATATGTAAATATGCATGTCATGCAACCCACCCAACCTAGGCATCCATCTGAGTCTCCCAAGTCTACCCCTTGTGGCACCTAGGCACTGGTGGTACCTAACCACTGGTGACCGAAGTCACAAATATTCATATGTGGGACCAACCCACTTATGGTACCTAACCACTGGTGACGATCTCTTATATCGTTATGTGGGGCCAACCCACTGTGGTACCAAACCACTGGGACGAGTCACAAATAATACACATATGTGGTACCTTACCACTGGTGGTTCCAAACCACTGAGACTTAGTCACAGATTGATGATATATGGGGCCAACCCACGTGTGGTACTTAACCACTGGTGACAGTCTGATAAATCTTACCTTCCCCCTCCTCTCATCATACCCATTTTCATGTATATGCTTTTCAATACCAAATGATCATGCTTAACACTTTAAGAAAATATAACATGGCACATGCAAGTTTAATATAGATAAATCATGATAGCCACCAAAATGGACTTACCCGGAGTCCTTGCTTTTACCCACAAGGGTAACATAGTGATTCCCACTGTTACTTTGACTTTATGACAAATCACAGAAATAACATATTAAAAATATGAAGTGTGTAAAAGTTACACACCTGATTACTCGTAACACGATACTCTCAACGTCGACACTCTCATTGATAGGCATACCGCTATCTGCCTACTATTTTGCTCAGATGCTGGCCCACACCTAGGTGGCCAATCACGAACAACAGACACAGCCCTCTTCTTGAACTTAGGGATCGAACCCGAAGGTTGATTTCCCTCTCCTTCTGGTATATTTCTTGCATCCATTAAAAGCTTCGTCAAAACCCACTACGAGAGATGTGATTTTGAGATCTCCACCCCACTAGGTTAGAATAATAGATAATCAGTAGATCGATTAATAAAACCACTAAGAAGGGAGTTCCTACCTACCGATTAGATCCCGGAGTTAGAAGGCTTAGACCACCCGATAATCGCACCTACACAAGTACCTGGTGAGATTCGACAAAAGAGAATGGGGTAAGGGAGTGGCAATTCGATCAAACATATCATCAACATCCACATACCTTCGGCTTTCCTCAGGATTCGACACAAGTAATTACAGCGAGAAAGATTCTGCTTCCAAAAGAAAGTGTGGTCTTCGGCTTTTAGTAAATGAAAGAAGAGTAAATCAGGGTAATGAGAATCAAGGGGTTTCGGCTAGCAAGGTGTTTTGAAGCGAATAGACAAGATTGAAGAGAGGGAGAAGTAGTGATTCGACTTAGGGACAAAGATGGAGAAAAGAGTAGTAGGGATTCGGCTATCATAAAAAGAAGAAGAAGAGAAGAGCCTCAAGAGGTTTCGGCTATGGTCAAAAGGAGAGAAAAAAGGAGAAGAGCTTAGGTGTTTTTCGGAAAAAGAGAAATTGAGAGGAAAAAGCTAGGCTGAAAAGTGAAAACTCACCTAAATGCCAAAAATACTACTCTTTAGCAACTAAATTTCAGTACCCTCACTAGGAGCCAAAATCGAGAGTCCCCTTCCCCCCAAACTCTTCAAAAGAATTCGGCTAACACCCCCTTGTGCCGTCCCCTCTATCCTCCTATCATCATACCAATTTGAATTCACCACACTCCTAAAATTTCTCTCTTCCCCTTATCCAAATTTGTTGACCCCTTCAATGCTCATCCACCAGAGTCCAAATCGAATGCAACACCTCCTAGCCTTGGCATAAAAAAAAACAACTTAAAGGGGGATTCCCGCAGCTTGAACGAAGTCCCTATCAGCTCCCCCTGAGGCGTCACTTCCTTGTGCTTTAAGTGGCGCCTCCTTGCCACTTTACCAAGGCACTTCTTGTGTCAAAACCTACCACCAACCACTCTTAACTCCTATCCTATTCAGCTCTCCCCCCTTCTAAGAGCTCAAAAAGAAAATTTTTGGTAAGGCCCTAGCCTACCCCTAGCTCATGCCTGGACCCTTAAATCACCCCAAACTAGCATGACGACCATACTATCTACATGCAATCGCACAAAATGCAAAGGCTCCATTTAAGGATGTTACAGTTCTACCCCTTAAAAAAATTTAGCCTCGAAATTACCTGATCAAAAGAGTTGAGGGTATTGCTGTCGCATAATATCCTCTGGCTCCCATGTGGCTTCTTCTGATCCATGGTTCTGCCACAATACCTTCACCAAAGGGACTAATTTCCTACGCAATACTTTGACATCCCGATCCAGGATTTGCACTGGTTCCTCCTCAAAAGATAAGTTTGGCTTACTTCAATTTCTTCTACCGGCACAATATGAGACGGATCTGAACGATAGCATCTAAGCATGGAAACATGAAACACATTATGGATCTGACTCAATTCTGATGGCAACTCGAGCTGATAAGCCACCGGTCCCACACGCTTCAACACCCGATAAGGCCCGATAAACCTAGGGCTCAGCTTGCCTTTCCGACCAAATCTCATCACTTTCTTCCACGGCGACACCTTCAAGAAAACCCTGTCACCCTCTACAAATTTTATATCCTTTCGCTTAAGATCGGCATAGGACTTTTGCCTATCTAAAGCTTCCTTCAGACGAGCTCGAATCAGCCTAACCTTATCTTCTGTTTTAGCAGCCAACTCTGGACCCAACAACTACCGCTCCCCCAACTCTATCCAACATGTAGGGGTATGACACTTCCGTCCATATAACGCTTCATATGGTGCCATCTGAATACTTGCCTGGTAACTATTGTTATACGCGAACTCCGCCAACGGTAGAAATTCTTCCCAACTACCTCTGAAATCCAAGACACAACCCCTCAACATATCTTCCAAAATGTGAATTACCCTCTCCGACTGCCCATCTGACTGGGGATGAAACGCCGTACTAAAATCCAACCTTGTACCCAATGCCTGATGTAATGCCTTCCAGAATCTTGATGTAAATCTAGGGTCTCTGTCTGAAATAATCGACACTGGCACCCCATGCAACCTCATAATCTCCGCTACATATAACCTAGCTAACTTTTGAAGAGAGTAATCCACACGTACATGTATAAAATATGTAGACTTTGTCAGACGGTCAACGATTACCCAGACCGAATCCTTCTTAGTAGGCGTGAGGGGTAGCCCACTAACAAAATCCATCGTGATCCTTTCCCATTTCCACTGCGAAATCTTTACCGGTTGTAAAGAATCCTAAAGGTAATCGATGTTCGACTTTGACCCATCGACACGCCAAACACTTACTCACAAATTCGCCATTACCTCTCGCTTAGGCCCGACCACCAAAATCGCTCCAGAATCCCAGACATCTTACTACCTCCAGATGCATAGCATATGGACTCCTATGTGCCTCTCAAGAATCTTTCGCTTAACTCCATATCTTTAGGCATGCAAACTTTCCCCTGAAAACATAGCACTCCATCGCTGCTCAAGCTATACCCCTCCAATCCACCATTCTACACTTGCAAACATCGAGCGCTTAAGACTTCATCTACCAATTGTTTTTCCTTAACCTGGTTTACCCATGTCAGCTTCACTTGCAGTTTCGCTAATAGACTTCCGTCCTCATACAAACTAAGGTGGACAAACATGGCTCTTAAATCTACTACCACTTTGCGACTCAAGGCGTCAGCTACCACGTTAGCCTTACCCAGGTGGTACTCAATCGAGTAGTCATAATCCTTCAACAACTCGATCCACCTCCGCTGCCTTAAATTCAAATCCTTCTGAGTAAGGACGTATTTCAAACTCTTATGATCTGTGTACACAATAGACTTCTCTCCCTACAGGTAATGTCTCCAAATTTTGAGGGCAAAAACCACTGTAGCCAACCCCAAATCATGCGTCGGGTAATTCATTTTGTGAGGTCTCAATTGTCGAGAAGCATAGGCCACTACTTTCCCCTCTTACATCAGCAGACATCCTAACCCTGTATGCGACACATCATAATAAATCAGAACTTTTTCCCCGCTTCAGTCGAATCAAGACCGAGCTTAGTCAAAATCCTCTTTAACTTCTTGAAACTTTCTTATTGCTTGTCTGACCACACAAACGGAACCCCTTTCCTTAGCAACTTGGTTAACGGTGCTGCAATCAAAGAAAACCCTTCCACGAACCTTCTGTAATATCCTGCTAAACCTAGAAAACTCTGAATCTCCGCCACAGACTTTGGTGATTTCCAATCTAATACAACTTCAATCTTTCGAGGGTCCACTCTAATCCCCTCAGCTGACACCACATGACCCAAAAAGGTAAATTCCTTCAACCATAACTCGCACTTACTAAACTTTGCGTATAATCAATTTTCTCTTAGAATCGGCAAAACCACCCGCAGATGTGCATCGTGCTCCTTTTCGATTTCAAGTACACCAGAATATCATCTATAAATACTACGATGAACTGATCCAAATACGGCTAAAACACCCGATTCATCATATCCATAAACACTACTGGTGTTTTGGTCAACCCAAACGGTATTACCAAAAATTCATAGTGACCGTAACGAGTACGAAACGCCGTCTTATGGACATTCGCCTCCTTAACCTTAAGCTGGTGATACCCCGACCTCAAATCTAGCTTGGAAAAGACTGATGCTCCCCTAAGCTGGTCGAACAGGTCGTCTATCCTCGACAACGGATATTTGTTCTTAATCGTCAACTTATTCAGCTGACGGTAGTCTATGCACATTCGCATCGACCCGTACTTCTTCTTGACAAAAGCAGTGTGCTCCCAAGGCGATACACTCGATCGGATAAAGCCCGATCCAACAATTCACGAATCGCACTTTCACTCCACTAACTCCTCGGTGCCATTCTCAGATGGGGCAATAGACATCAAGGCCAAGCTTCGGTAAAAGGTCTATACCAAACTCCACTTTGCGATCTGGAGGCAAACCCGAAAGCTCTTCTGGAAACATATCGGTAAATTCTTTCACCGTTCGAACATTCCCCACAATTGATTCCTTAATCTCCAAGGTACAAACATAAGCCACAAACGCCTTACATCCTTTCCTCATCATTTTCTCATCCTTCAAAGTAGATACCACACAAGATAGGTAGTTTCTTCTCTCACCTATCATCACCACCTCTTCACCCTTGACAGTTCTCAGCACCATGTGCTTTGCTGCACAGTCCAAACCCGCTTGATACTTTACTAACCAATCCATCCCTAAGATCAAATCGAACTTCCCGAATTGCAGTTTCATCAAATCAGCCTGAAACACTACCCCTTGAAGTTCTAGGGGTACATCCCTATATAGTTTATTTACTACCACAGATTGTCCTAGAGGGCTAATTACCGTCATCTCCCTGGCAGAAGTCTCATAGGCTAAGTTTAAAGTTCCCACTATACTACTAGCAACATAAGAGTGCGTCGAACCAACATCAATCAAAGCAGTATAAGCAACCCAAAAATTAAAAATGTACCGGTTATGACGTCCGGTGCGTCGCCCTCCTCTCGACGCCTCGCTACATAGACCAACCCAGGCTGTCTTGCATCAGTATTTCAGCACCCCTACCTGGTGCTCAACGGCCTCGTCCGTTACCATTTCCACCCCTGGCTGAACCTTGACCACTTTACGGTTGCTAACCATCTCTCCTGAATTATGTACGTTCTTGACCCTCAGCCTGTGTCCTAGCTGGCCTCCACGGACAATCCCTTATCCGGTGATCCATCGACCCACATTCGAAGCACCCTCTATTACCTATCCAACACTCCCCCGAATGAGACTTCCCACATCGAGCACACCGTGGTGGCCACTGAGTAGCAGTAGTAGGCCTTGCAGCTTGATTCGATCCACCAAATCTAGCCCTTTTCTAAGAACTCCCAGCAGACCCTGGTGGCCCAAAACTCCTTTTATCCTTATTTCTGTTCTGATTCTGTTTCTCGGTTTGCTTCACCTCCTCAACAATCTTGGCTTTTTCCACAAGGATGGCAAATTCCCTTTCTAGGTGTGGAGCAATGAACACTCGCAGCTCATCCCTTAGCTCGTCCTCAAACCTAACACAGCGCTCATGCTCCGTAGCCATGATACCCCGAGCATACCTGTTTAACCGCAAGTATTCCACCTCGTATTCAAATACCGACTTATTCCCCTGAACCAAATTCAAAAATGCCTTACGTTGCGCATCTATATAACTAGATCCAACGTACTTCCTTTGGTAAGCTGCCTTAAAGAAATCCCAAGTGATATCATCGGCCGTCGCACCTTCCCTAACCGTAAGCCACCACTGATAAGACTCATCCCGGAGAAGAGACACTATCCCTTTCAACTTCTTCTCAGTCATGAAATCTAGGTCATCCATTATGTGCTCTGTAGCCTCTAACCAGTACTCAGCTGTGTTGGGAGCTACACCCGAAACTCCCCTAAATACCTCTACTCCATTAGCTTGGAGTCGTTCAGACATAGATTTCTGAGCCCCCGTACCTACACTTGCTCCAGCAACTCTCTCCAAGACTCGTAGCATTGCTCATGACAAAGACGTCATCACCACCCATTTGCCCTCAAACTCAAATACCACATTTGGCGGTCGGCGGGTACCTCATTCTCCGACTCATAACCAGACCCTACTAGTTCTGACACAATCATCCTACCCCTACCACGACCACACACATTACGCCCACGTCCTCGAGTGCTCATGACTAGCGTTCACGATTTATCTATTTAGAATAATTCTTTCTTCCACTAATTAATAATGAACAGTCTTATGGAAAAGAGTTTTAACAGTGGTTCTCTCGAACTCGATCTATATCTACATAGTTCAGTTCTCATGTTTGTATTTCCTAACTCTAAAATTCACATTCAATCAACATCCAACAAAGCACTACATCCATTGAAACACCCCAAACCTGGCCCACGAGCCTTGACCGGATCTGGTATGTTTCCCGGTGTAAACCGTTTCAAATTTTTTTGTTACTTAGGAAAAATTTGTGTGTTTTGAAAGAAAGATTGTTTTGGGTTGGGCTTGAGTTGAGAACAAGTTTAATTCATTGTTAAAAATCCTTTACTTTAGGTGACAAAATGTTTGGGCTTTGTTTTAAAAATAGGTTTACTTAATCTTTTAATAAATAAAAGTTTGTAAGCTTAATAAATAAAAACAGAATAAAATAGTTCTACTAAGGCCTTATTACATCAAATAATTCCCAAATTTAAATTGAAAATACTTAAAGTAAAATAGTCCAAATAAAAGAAATCTGAACTCCACATGGCCTCCACTAAGCATCTACCAGCCCGGTCCATCACTGATCGTCACCTGAAAAATAATCCCACAAGGGGTGAGTCAAACAGACTCAATGTGTAACCAACACTAACATTTAATAATTCAGGCATACATTATCATACATGTTCATAAACAAATAGAAGAAAATAATGATGCAACCCGAACCCAAACCTAGATAGCCATCCGCTACACATCCCCCATACCAACCTGCACACCGTGGGGACTACTAAGTCAACCCTCCATCCGCTACACACCATCGAAGGCAGTCGCTATAGTCGACGTGCTCATCGCCCTTAAAAATTCATGGTCTTAGGTCACCACATTCAGATATCATGGTCTTAGGTCACCACATTCAGTTTTACGTGGTCTTAGGTCACCACATTCAGATTTCATGGTCTTAGGTCACCACATTAACTTCCCCTTTTCATATAACCCATATGCCCCATATTTCATACACATTATGCAATTTCATGCCTTAATTCACATTCTTACTAGTTTTCACATGTTAAAAATAACATATGTTCATAATCCTAGTAGGAGTAGGAAACGTACCTGAGTACTTTTGTACCATAACATGGTACCTTAGCCATATTCACATTCTTATAAACATACACATATTAATTATTGCCATAAATCTTATTAAAAAGTAGTGTGGGTACACACCTGATTCGCTTAACAATTCCACTGAAATCCCAAATTTTGATCTTAGATCTTTAACTCCCTACATTCGGTCCATATTAAAGATTTAATGAAAAACTCATTCGGCCATAAAACCAAATCCTAGTAGGATTTGTGCACTAAAACTTACCTTAATACCGATTTGCTTATCACTCAAATCTCGAAAACTTTACTATTCTCCTCCTTGTATTCGGCCAAACACTGGATCTCTACATAGGTTAGTTTTGGCTTTTTAAACAAAGTAAGAGATAGATCTAGATATCCAAAATAGGCCGTGGCCGAATATACCTATGTGCTTACCTTCCAAATCTTAAATCCCGAAAATGATCTTTTGTCTTAGGTGCCTATCGAAATCCCTATAGAATGCATGTTAGATCAATTTCTAACATTGAATCACTAAATGGCCCTTGGCTGAACATTACATGTGGCTTACCTTGAATGTTGAAATCCTGGAGAACTCCTCCGTCTATAGTCGACACTACCCAAATCCCGAAAGATCCTTCATAGATTCGGCCATAGAACATTATTGGGTTAAGACTCAAACTTTCAGCTAAAAGAAGAGGGAATGGGAATAACATGACAACAATCTAATCCTTACCCTTAGTGTTGTAGTCGACAACCTCCCTTGCTTGAAGTCCTAAAGAAATCGGCTAGGAAGACTGAATAGTTGGCAAAGATATTGGCTTTTAGACTTGATGGAGTAATCGCTAGGGGTTGTCTTTGGGGTTTCGACTTTTGATGGATTGAAACAAAGAAGAAGAACAGAGATGGAGGATTCGGCAATGGTGAGTCTTTGAGAGGGAGCTTGCGGTTTTGTCAACAAAAGAAAATAGAGAAGATGACAAGAGAATTTCGCAGAGACTTTCAAAAGAAAAGAAAAAGAAACAAATGGCCTTTCTTCATTCCTTTTGGCCGAAAATACTACACTTAGTTCCCCCTATTCGGCCAACTCTCCCTTATTTTGATAAAGTTTATCTCTTAATTATCACTTTATTCAATAAGAAAATTCATCCCTCAATTATCTCTTATCTCTAAAAAAAAAAATCAATAATTATCCATCTATTTGCCGAATTTTAACAAAAATAAAACACCTCCCTTTAGTGCCTTAATGCCGTCCACTTCTCTTGCTCCTTGCACCAAAATAAAATTCCTTTGTTTGCTCCCCAAGTGACTCGAACCTAGGCTCCTTCCCTTGATTGTATGCCACCCTCTTGGGCTTTAAGTGGTGCCTCCAAGCCACTTAAACAAGCCTATGTTTGTGTCAAATTTCTTCTATTAATTTTCTTAAGGCCACCTTGTTTTAGTTTCCTCTTTTACTTAACATTTCTAAATCATTTCCTTACATTTCCAGGTTTCCAAAAATGTTCACCTTCCTCTTTTAACTTAAGTTTCCAAAATATTCACTTTCCTCTTTTAACTTAAGTTTTCAAAATATTCACTTTCCTCTTTTTAACTTAACATTTTCAAGTTTCCAAAAATGTTCATCATACATTCATAATACATAAGACATGCCATTTCGTATAATTAAATCAAAAATGCATAGGCCCATTTTCAGGATGTTACATCCATGCATCAAACACACAAGTACATCCATGAACTCACATTCATCACCTAGGGGTGTTTTCGTCATTTCACTACCCGTGGGTATTTTCGTAATTTTAACCTATAGGGATATTTTCGTAATTTTTTTCAAAATAAGGTTTCTTGGTGTTTTTTTCAAAATAGGGGTATTTCAGTAATTTCTCAAATAAGGGTACTTTGGTAATTTTCCTGACAAAGGTATTTTGGTCATTTTACAAAATCATGGGTATTTTGGTCATTTTACCAAAATCAAGGGTATTTTGGTCATTTACAAAATCAAGGGTATAGCGGTGAATTTCCTCAACCTAGGGTATTGTGGATAATTTTACAAAATTAGGGACATATAAGTAATTTTACAAAAAATAGAGTACTGGTCCCTTTTCGGGTTTTAATTATAAATTTTGGCCCGTCAACAAGTCCTCGTGGCTAAGGTGAACAGTCACTACACACCAGGTAGAATTCCAGAAAAGAGGAGGTGAGTCACTAGGACCGCTTAAATACCAAGCTCTTCCTAGATCCAATCCTAGACATGCGTATGCCTGTTACCACACCCTAACCCTTATGACTTGTTCACAGACATGTTTAATTAGGGAAATTAAGTTTTATGGAATTTAAGAGTTTGTGTAACTAAGCCTAAGGTCCATAAGCCCTAACATACCTATCTATGCCCCTATAAAGCCCATTATATATATCACATCAAAGGTTAGGATACTTACCCGGGTGGATCGGTGTCGGGACTCAGGTGCCATGCTTTCTGAAATATGCATCTCCATAAAAATCATGTTACATACCCTTTATTGAAAACATTTTGGGCTTTATACCCATAATCGAGCTTTTGAACTGGGCTCTGATACAAAAAATGCAACACCCTAAACCCAGTCCAAATGCTACGACCGAATCTAGCATGTCACAAGGAAGAAAACGTTTTGGAAACCAGTTTGTCGTATTGAGTTGGGAAGTAAACTTTTGTATATTTATAAAAGAATCGAGATTGGATTGTTAAAACATTTTGGAAACTTAGTTGAGCAAAATAAAGTTGCCTTTTGTTAATTGCCTGATGCAAAAGTTCAGAAAATCCCAAAAGTTTATTCGAGTTTGGAAAAACCCCGTTCATTTCATAGTTTACTAGGCATGCCCTTAACGTTAGCAAAATTTTAAAGGAATTTAAAATGAATAAATAATCCCAAAGTAAAATCTGAGTGGCCTTATTACAAAGCTGAAATCCAAACTTACAGTAGAAACAAAATAAATCTGAAATAAACATCAAAATATAAAAAAAACAAAGTATTGAGCATGGCCACCTTGAGTCCACCCCGGCTCCATATCCGAGATCTAGGAATTATCTGTAAACAGTAACGGAAGGGGTGAGTCACCGAGACTCAGTGTGTAAATCCCCATCCCAAAAGACGTTAAGATCTTACACAGATTCATATGTAAATATGCATGTCATGCAACCCACCCAACTTAGGCATCCATCCGAGTCTCCCAAGTCTACCCCTTGTGGCACCTAGGCACTGGTGGTACCTAACCACTGGTGATCAAGTCACAAATATTCATATGTGGGGCCAACCCACTTATGGTACCTAACCACTGGTGACGATCCTTTATATCGTTATGTGGGGCCAACCCACTGTGGTACCAAACAACTGGGACGAGTCACAAATAATACACATATGTGGTACCTTACCACTGGTGGTTGCAAACCACTGAGACTTAGTCACAGATTGATGATATGTGGGGCCAACCCACGTGTAGTACCTAACCACTGGTGACAGTCTGATAAATCTTACCTTCCCCCTCCTCTCTTCATACCCATTTTCATGTATATGCTTTTCAATACCAAATGATCATGCTTAACACTTTAAGAAAATATAACATGGCACATACAAGTTTAATATAGATAAATCATGTTAGCCACCAAAATGGACTTACCCGGAGTCCTTGAAGGGTAACATAGTGATTCCCACTGTTACTTTGGCTTTTAACAAATCACAGAAATAACATATTAAACATATGAAGTGTGTAAAAGTTACACACTTGATTACTCGTAACACGATACTCTCTACGTCGACACTCTCATTGATAGGCACTACCGCTATCTGCCTCTTATTCTGCTCAGATGCTGGCCCACACCTAGGTGGCCAATCACAAACAGCAGACACAACCCTCTTCTTGAACTTAGGGATCGACCCCGAAGGTTGATTTCCCTCTCCTTCTAGTATATTTCTTGCATCCATTAAAAGCTTCGTCAAAACCCACTACAAGAGATGTGATTTTGAGATCTCTACCCCACTAGGTTAGAACAATAGATAATCAATAGATCGATTAATAAAACCACTAAGAAGGGAGTTCCTACCTACCGATTAGATCCCAGAGTTAGCAGGCTTAGACCACCCGATAATCGCACCTACACAAGTACCTGGTGAGATTCGACAAAAGAGAATGGGGTAAGGGAGTGGCCATTCGGCCGAACATATCATCAACATCCACATACCTTTGGCTTTCCTCAGGATTCGACACAAGTAATTACAGCGAGAAAGATTTGACTTCCAAAAGAAAGTGTGGTCTTCGGCTTTTAGTAAATGAAAGAAGAGGAAATCAGGGTAATGAGAATCAAGGGATTTCGGCTAGCAAGGTGTTTTGAAGTGAATAGACAAGATGGAAGAGAGGGAGAAGTAGTGATTGACTTTGGGAAAAAGATGGAGACAAGAGTAGTAGGGATTCGGCTATCACAAAAAGAAGAAGAAGAGAAGAGCCTCAAGAGGTTTGGCTATGGTCAAAAGGAGAGAAAATAGGAGAAGAGCTTAGGTGTTTTTCGGCAAAAGAGAAATTGAGAGGAAAAAGCTAGGCTGAAAAGTGAAAACTCACCTAAATGCCGAAAATACTACTCTTTAGCAACTAAATTTTGGCACCCCCACCAAGAGCCAAAACTAAGAGTCCCCTTCCCCCCAAACTCTTCAAAAGAATTCGGCTAACTCCCCCTTGTGCCGTCCCCTCTATCCTCCTATCATCATACCAATTTGAATTCACCACACTCCTAAAATTTCTCTCTTCCCCTTATCCAAATCTGTTGACCCCTTCAATGCTCATCCACCAGAGTCCAAATCGAATGCAACACCTCCTGGCCTTGGCGTCAAAAAACAACTTAAAGGGGGATTCCCGCAGCTCGAACCAAGTCCCTATCAGCTCCCCCTAAGGCGTCACTTCCTTGTGCTTTAAGTGGCGCCTCCTTGCCACTTTACCAAGGCACTTCTTGTGTCAAAACCTACCACCAACCACCCTTAACTGCTATCCCATTCAGCTCCCCCCTTCTAAGAGCTCAAAAAGAAAATTTTTGGTAAGGCCCTAGCCTACCCCTAGCTCATGCCTGGACCCTTAAATCACCCCAAACTAGCATGACGACCATACTATCTACATGCAATCACACAAAATGCAAAGGCCCTGTTTAAGGATGTTACAAATAAAAAAGATGAGTGTTTTTCTCAAAGAAAGAGAAAGTGTTCTCGTAAGTATCTCGATCAAGTCTTCGTGAACATTTCTCCGAGAGAGACTTCTTTGAGACATACGAAGGATAACTCGTACTTTCTCGTTTATCATCTCAAAAAATCTCAATCTTGAGGCTTTCTTCTCTTGGTCTCGATGGCCTTTTTGAATAGGAATTTCGAAACGAATCTCTTCTCGGGTAGTTATCGAGAAGGTGCCTTAATGATGAACTTAACTTTGTTTCTTGACTCGGTGGAGTTTGCTTCCATCGGGTTATTGCTCGAGGTTTTCACTTGTCTTGAATGGGTTTAATCTTTTGGTCGAGCATATTTTGTAACACCCCAAACCCAGTCTATACGCTACGACCAAATCTGGTATGATACATTAAGGGAAGTTTGAAATTTTAACGAAAACATCGTAACTTAGAAAAGATTTCGTTTACTGTCTCCATCTTAAAAATGATTTAAAAATTCTACTTGAAGGTTTTGTACCGACTTCTTATTAAATTGATCTAAAAGGTTGTAAACAAATTTGTTTTTTTACAAAAGCTAAAATCAAGGGATACCATAAGCGTGACATTTGAAACCAATATTGTAGTCTTAATAAAATCTTTAAATTAATTAGTTATTCGCAAGCCATCTTTTGTTAACACTTTGAAAACTATTTGTTTATGTTTTTAACTTTAGAAAAACCCCGTATTTGACAGTTTATAAAATATATAATATCAACATTAAATCAAAACCCAAATCAAAGTTATAGCGGCCTTATTACATAATAAAATACCAAATTAAAATAAGTTCAAATAAAAGAAACGAGTTTACGAGGAAACATTGCATGGCCACCTCAAGTTCGCCTCGACTCCAAATCTGCGATCTAGCGATTACCTGTAAAATTAAGTAGAGGGGTGAGTCACCGAGACTCAGTGTGTCATTTCCCTTATAACGCAATCGACCTTAAGCCCACAAATACACATTGGGCCTCAACCCACATAATATAACAAAATTAAAATGTATGCAATGCAGCCCCAGCCCAACCTAGTTTTCCATCCTCTAGGTCACCTGAATCAACCAAACACCGTGGCATCAAGCCACTGTGGTCCCAGACCACTTGTGATAGAGTCACAGAATATATATAAATGTGGGGCCAACCCACTATGGTCCCAGACCACTGTGACAATCTCTAATAAGTATACGCGGGGCAAACCCACTGTGGTCTCAGACCACTGAAACAAGTCACTGATAAACATATGTATACGTGGTTCCAAACCACTGTGGTCCCAGACCACTGTGACAATAGTCACTGAATCACACTTCCCTTTTTGTTCACATCCCAAAACCCGATGCAAACATATTATCCACGTACAGCATTTAATCATGTCATGCATAATCATATTATATGCAAAACAACTACAACGGTACTTACTTGGTGTCCTCAACCTTACCCACAAGGGTATCTCGACTGATGCACAGTCGTTTCGGCTTCCATCCATCACAGTTATTTACACAAAACAATAAAGAAAAAGTGTGAGCATTACACACCTGATTACGAGTAAAACTAGACTCTTTACGTCGACGCTCTCACTAGCAGGGATAACAGCTATTTGTCTATCCCAAGCAGACGTCGGCTCTCTACCACAGCCTCACAAAAAGTCTTGAACCGCCGACACAGCATGTCTCTTAAATTTAGGAGCAGAGATTATAGGTCCACTCCCCTCTTTAGATTGTCCGGCACTTACATCCATGAAGAGAGCCTTCATCAGTTACTCAAAAAGAAACGCTGATTGTCTAACCAAAAGATTTGATTTAGGTAGCGTACAATGAATAGAATCTTATCGAAAAGAATAAAAGAAGAACTCATTACCTTGGCTACTAAGGAATTGCACTAGCAGATTCGACTTGCAATTCCAGGTGAACCCCTAAACAACTCACAAGTTAGAAAATGGTGTTCCCAAAATAAAGAAGAAATGGCCTTACGGCCTAAACGGAACATGAAGGAGGGCCTTCCACTCATTCAGCCATAACAACTTACCACCCACCTTACGAGATCCCGAAGCTAAGCAGAGGTTGGAAGGGTGTGCTTGCACTTCAACAGATTCAGCCTTAGGAAGAAGAAACAGAGTAAGACTATCGACTTTAAGAGCGAAGAAGATAGAAAGGAAAAGAACAGGAACCGCTGACAAGGAGATTAAGAAAAACAATACCTCACGACTAGAAAATACTAAATGCAGAGGAACCTTCGGCAGACAACATAGACCTATCTATTTGCTTCTCAAGATTCGACAGAATTTGGCTATGCAGATTATAAGAGGAAGAGATGAGAGGAACAAGATGGGAATGGATGAACAGAGATTCAAAGAAAATGTTTGGCCCCTCCAAACAAATGGCCACAAGGATATATGGTGGCTATCTAACAGAGAAAAGAAAAGATTTATGGAGTAGAAGAGGATTCGGCAACACTGTGCACAAGAGAAAGATGAGACGAAAAGGGAAATGGTAGCTAGTGATTTCGGCAAGGGGAATGGAAACTCAAAAGAAAACAAGTGGATGAAAGGGAGAAAAGAAAAGAAATGCTCAAAAGGAAATAGTAGGAACCATACAACACAAAGGACCTGAAATGCTTAAGATGAAAGCCTAAAATGTCAAAAGGAGAAAACTAAGAACATAAGGGAAATTCGACACACACTCTTCCAAGCTTTCGATTTCTCTAACACACACACCCAATGCCATCACTCCCTAGCCACAACAACGCATAGTCGAAATTTCCCCCTGCAAACTCCCCAAATTCGGCCAACACCTTCCACCTTCACCAAATCCCTTGTTTTGCTCCTACTTTCTCCAACACCCATTTGAATTGGTTTGACCAATTCAAACTCCATAAGCACCTCTCCTCTACTCATTCAAATGCATTTGACTCATTCAACACCCACCTTTGAAGAGTCCAAGCCGAATGCCAACACTCCACCCTCTTGAGCACAAAAAGTAAAGCTCCCAGATGCTACTGACGGGACTCGAACTCCTTCTCTCTCCTACTCTCTTGTGACGCCACTCCCTTGCTCCTTAAGTGGCGTCACTTGCCACCCTACCGCACTCCATCTTGTGTCAACAAACACAAGAAAATATTCTTAAGGCCTGCTTCAACCAGCTCTCCCCCTAAAGTGCCCAAAAAGTAAAATTTTACCAACGCTCTGGCTTGACCCCGAGCCTCTCTAAGACCCGCAAACATACCAAAATAACATGCTTAACGAGCCAAACACAAGAAATAGTGAAAAATGCAAAACCCTTTATTCTAGGATGTTACAATTCTACCCCATTAAAGAAATTTTAGCCTTAAAATTTACCTGATCAAAAGAGGTGAGGGTATTTCTGTAGCATCACATCCTCTGGCTCCCATGTGGCTTCCTCTGAACCGTGATTCTGCCACAAAACTTTAACCAACAGAACTGTCTTCCTTCTCAATATTTTAACTTCTCGATCTAAGATCTGAACTAGTTCTTCTTCAAAAGATAAATCAGGTCTTACTTTAATTTCTTCCATCAGCACAATGTGAGATGGATCTGAACAATAGCTCCTCAACATCGAGACATGGAGTACATCATGTATCTACCTCAATTCGGAGGTAACTCAAGCTGATAAGCTATCGGTCGCACACGTTTCAACACCTGATATGGCCCGATGAACCTGAGGCTCAACTTGCCTTCCCGTCCAAATCTCAGACCTTCTTCCAAGGTGAAAATTTTAGAAAAACCTGATCACCCACTGAAAATTCTATTTCCTTAAGCTTCAGATCAGCATACGATTTCTGCCTGTCAGAAGCTTCCTTCAACTGAGTCTGAATCAACTTAACCTTTTCCCCTATTTTTGAAACCAATTCTAAACCCAACAACCGTCGCTCACCCAACTCTGTCCAGCAGGTAGGGGTACGACACTTACGACCATACAACGCTTTGTAAGGTGCCATCTGAATCCTAGATTGATAGCTATTGTTGTATGCAAACTCTGCCAATGGTAGAAAATCTTCCCAACTACCGCTGAAGTCAATCACACAGCCCCTTAGCATGTCTTCCAAAATCTGAATTACCCTCTCTGACTGACCATTAGTTTGTGGATGAAATGCTGTGCTGAAATCTAGTCCTGTACCCAATGCTTTATGTAACGTTTTCCAAAATCGTGACGTAAACCTAGGGTCTCTGTCTGATATTGTAACATCCTAGATTAGGGGTTATGTGTTTGTGCATAATTCATGAGTAGTAGGTTTTGGCAGTGTTTGGAAGTGAATTAAGGGTTTTTAAAATCCTAGGATGGAAGAGAAAGCTTTGGACAATTATTGGTTTTTAAGTTAAAAACAAAGTGATGTGGAAAAGTGGCAAGGGACGCCACCTAAGGTGCAAGGGTTATGGCATCAAGTGAAGTACTTTGAGGGAAGAGGTTCGAATCCCATTGTGTGCATCTTTACTTAATTTTATGAAATAGCATATTTACTATGATATGTGGTGTGCATTTTTAGAACCTTGGAAATGTAAGGAAATGTATGAAATGTATGGAAATGTAAGGAAATGTATGGAAATGTAAGGAAATGTATAGAAATGTATGGAAATGAAAGGAAATGTATGGAAATGTAAGGAAATGTATGGAAATGTAAGGAAATGTAGGGAAATGTCCTGGAAATGTAAGGAAATGTCTTAGAAATGATAAGTTTTAAGGCAAGGTGGCCTTAAGAAAATTAATAGAAGAAATTTGACACAAAAACATAGGCTTGTTTAAGTGGCTTGGAGGCACCACTTAAAGCCTAGAAAATGACGCCACCAGCATGTGTGCAAGCTTAGGTTCGAGCAGCAAGGAGAGCATTTCTGAGAGTGTTTTTGAGTCTGAATTGGGCTTGCGGCCCAATTTGTTATTAAAGCTAAACTAATCATAGGGAGGAGCCACTTAGGTGGATAAATTGGGCCTCGTATGGCCACAAGGAGTCCAATAGAATAAGTTTAAATTCAACTCATCAAAGGAAGGGGGTGGACGGCATCTATCTAAGACTTTAAGTGATTTTTATTTAATTACTTAAAGAGGAAGCAATGGACAGTAATAGGGACTCTTAAGGGAAGAGTTTAATTCTCCTTAAAACTCGGCTAAATAGGTGGATAAATGATGATTTATTTTAGATTATTTTCAAAGAGATAATTGAGGGATTATTCTTTAATTTTTAATTAAAGAGATAAAGCTATCAAAATAGAAGAGCGATGGCCAAGTAAGGGATTCCAAGTTAGTAATTTCGGCTATAAAAAGAAAAGAGGGCCATTCATTCTTTCTTCTAACTCTCTCTCTGTCGAATTCTCTCTAGCAAATATCTCATTTCTTCATTGTTTTGCCAAGCCGAAAATATACCTTGTGTAGCCGAAACTTCATTACCAAATTGCTCAAACTCTTTTCTCTTCTTCTTTCATAATCTTCCAAAAGTCGAAAATTTGCTAAAATCAACGCCATAGCTAAATAGTTTTGAGACTTTAAACAAGGGGTTGTCGACTTCTGTATTAAGGGTAAGAACTAGTTATCATTCGATTTTTATCCTTTTTCTTTTAAGATTTGCTAAAATCTAGGACTAACCCCATTAATATCTTCTTGTCGAAACTTTGAAAAGATCTTTCGAGATTTACTACGTGTCGACTACAAGGAAGGAAAAGTTCTTTTCCCGAAGGTACACCATATGCCGCGTGTTCCCTAGTTATTCGGTGAGTTTCAAGATTTAAAATCCACAAGGTAAGTATCTATAGCATTCGGCCAAGGCCTGTATTGATACTAAGATCTATTTCTTACATGTTAAAAAGCTGAAACTAACCTATGTAGAGATCCAAAGTGTTTGGTCGAATACAAGGAGGGTATAGCAAAGTTTTCGAGATTTGAGTGATAAGCAAATCGGCATCAAGGTAAGTTTTAGTGTACAAATCCTACTAGGATTTGGTTTTGTACGAATGAGTTTTTCATTAAATATTTAATATGGGTAGAATGTAGGGAGTTAAAGATCTAAAGATCAAAATTTGGGATTTCAAGTGAAATCGTTAAGTTTAATCGGTATGTACCCTATCCTAAGTCTTGATATGTTCATGGCTATGTTTAAATTAAATGAAATATTAAGAATGTGAAAATATGGCTAAGTACCATGCTATGGTACAAAGTACTCAGGTACGTTTCCTACTCCCAATAGGATTATGAAATAGGTTATAAGTAACATGAGAATAATGATAAGAATGTGAACTTAGTAACATGAGAATAATGATAAGAATGTGAACTTTGGCATGTTAATGCATAATATGATTTGGGCATATGGGTTATTGAAAAGGGGAAGTGAATGTGGTGACCTAAGACCACGATATCTGAATGTGGTGACCTAAGACCACAAAATCTGAATGCGGTGACCTAAGATCACGATATCTGAATGTGGTGACCTAAGACCACGATATCTGAATGTGGTGACCTAAGACCACGAATTTTATAAGGGCGATGAGCACGTCAACTGCAGCGACTGCCTTCGATGGTGTGTAGCGGATGGAGTGTTGACTTAGTAGTCCCCACGATGTACAGGTTGGTACGGGAGAGTGTAGCGGATGGCTAACTAGGTTTGGGTTTGGGTTGCATCATTATTTTTACCTATTATATGAACATGTATGTTATATGATAATGCATGCCCGAAATGTTAATTTTAGTGTTGGTTACACATTGAGTCATTTGACTCACCCACTGTGGGACTATTTTCAGTGACTAACAAGAATGGACCGGGTTCGCAGAAGCTTAGGATGGCCATGCACAAAGAAGAAATTTACGACTTGGACTTTTATTTTATTTTAAGTATTTTAATGTTTATTTTGGTTTTAATTTTGGGAAATTATTTGATGTAATAAGGCCGTAGTAGCATTTACTTTACTTTTATTTATTGAGCCTACAATCTTTATATTTATTAAAAGATTAAGTAAAATTATTTTAATACAAAGCCCAAACGTTTTCTCACCTAAATCAAAAGGATTTTTAATAACGAAATAAACTTGTTTTCAACTCAAGCCCAACCCAAAACGATCTTTCTTTCAAAACGCTCAAGTTTTTCCTAAGTAACAAAAGAATTTGAAACGGTTTACACTGGGGAACATACCAGATTCGGTTAAGGCTCGTGGGTTGGGTTTGGGGTGTTTCAGATATGATAGACACTGGTACCCCATGCAGCCTCACAATCTCTGCTACATACAGCTTGGCTAACTTCTATAGTGAATAATCAACACGAACCGGTATGAAGTGAGCGGACTTCATCAACCGATCGACAACCACCCATACTGAATCTTTCTTAGTAGGCGTAAGAGGTAGCCCACTAACAAAGTCCATCGTTATCCTCTCCCACTTCCAAAGTGAAATCTTCACTGGCTGTAGCAACCCCGAAGGCAACTGATGTTCCGCTTTCACCTGCTGACACATCAAGCACTTACTCACATACTCAGTAACTTCTTACTTCAGACCTGGCCACCAAAACTATTCACGCAAATCTCAATACATTTTACTCCCACCGGGATGCATAGTGTATGGACTACTATGCACTTCCTGCAGAATCTTTTGTCTTAACTCGGAATCCTTTGGCATATACAAGCCTTTCCATGAAAGCACAATACCCCACACTATTCATACTAAAATCTTCTGTCTCACCACCTTCCACTTGCTGAAATCTAGAACTCAATGATTCATCTGACAACTGCTTCTCTTTAATCTGACTTACCCATGAAGGCTTCACTTGAAGTTTAGCTAACAAGCTTCCATCATCATACAAACTGAGATGAGCAAACATTGCCCTCAAATCTAATATCACCTTACGCCTCAATGCATCCGCCACTACGTTAGCTTTACCTGGGTGATACTCAATTGAGCAGTCATAATCTTTCAATAATTCAATCCACCTCCGCTGCCTTAAATTCAACTCCTTCTGGGTAAGGAGATTTTCAGGCTCTTATGGTCGGTGTAGATAATCAACTTCTCTCCATACAAGTAGTGCCTCCAAATCTTCAAACAAACACTACCGCAGCTAACTCTAGATCATGTATGGGATAGTTCACTTCATGTGGTCTCAATTTTCGAGACATATATGCTACTATCTTCCCCTCTTGCATCAACACACATCTTAACCCTCTATGCGACACATCACAATAGACGATAAACTCCTTTTCAGCTTCAGGCTGAATTAACACTGATGCCTCAGTCAAAATCCTCTTCAACTTCTCAAAGCTTGCCTGTTGCTTATCTGCCCATACAAACGATACCCCTTTCCGTAACAATTTGGTTAAAGATGCAGCGATTAATGAGAATCCCTCCACAAACCTTCTATAGTACCCAGCTAACCCAAGGAAACTTTGAATCTCCTACTGACTTCGGTGGATTCCAATCTAAAACAGCTTCAATCTTTCTGGGATCAACTCTAATCCCCTTAGCAGATACAACATGCCCCAGAAAAGTAACTTCCCTCAACCAAAATTCACACTTGCTGAATTGGCATACAGTTGCTTCTCTCTCAAAATCTACAGAACAATCCGAAGATGCGAATCATGCTCCTCTTCTGTCCTTGAATATGCCAAAATATCGTCTATGAACACTATGAAAAATCGATCCAGATAAGATTGGAATACTCGGTTCATCATATCCATAAACGTAGCTGGTGCATTCGTCAACCCAAACGACATCACTAAGAACTTATAGTGACCATAATGAGTTCGAAAAGCTGTCGTATGAATATCCGCCTCCTTGACCTTAAGCTAATGATAACCTGACCTCAAGTCTATCTTTAAGAAGACCGAAGCACCTCACAGTTGATTGAACAAGTCATCAATCCTTGGTAACGGGTATTTATTCTTAATCATCAACTTGTTCAATTGCCTATAGTCAATGCACATCCGCATCGACCCATCCTTTTTCTTGACAAATAACACTGGTGCTCCCCACAGAGACACACTTGATCTAATAAATCCCTGATCCAACAGTTCCTGAATCTGAGCTTTAAGTTCCACCAGCTCCTTCGGCGCCATCCTATACGGGGCAATGGACACCGGAGCTATTCTCGAAAGAAGATTAATGCCAAACTCTACTTCGCGATCCGAGGTAACCTTGGAAGATCTTCTGGAAAGACATCTGTGAACTTCTTTATCATTTTAACATCCTTTACAGTCAACTCTTTGGCCTCCAGAGCACTTATGAAAGCTAGGAAAGGCTCACACCCTTTTCTCACCATCTTCTCAGCCTTTAGAGTAGACACCACATTGGACAGGTAATTTCTTCTCCCACCTAACACCAACCCTTTTTATCCTAGAGAGACTTCAATGACATGCGCTTAGCAGCACAATCTAAGTTTGCTCGATACTTAACCAACCAATCCATGCCTAAAATCAAACCAAACTCACTGAACGAAAACTCTATCAAGTCAGCCGGGAAGGCTATCCCTTGAACTTCTAAAGGCACACTCCTAAAGAGTCTATTTACCACTAAAGATTGTCCTAAAGGGATAATCACAGTTATCTCTCTAGAAGCAACCTCAGATCCTATGTTCAAAGTTCTAGACACAGTACTAGCAACATACGAATGTGTAGACCCAATATCAATCAGTGCTGTAAAGGGCAAACCAAAAATGAGGAATGTACTGGTTATGACGTCTGGTGTATCGCCCTCCTCTCAACATCTAGCTGCATAGACCAACCCAGGCTATCTCGCATCTATATTCCCAGCACCTCTACCCGGTGCTCCTCGCCCTTGGCCAAAACCATTTCCTCCTCTGGCCGAAACACGACCTCTCAGCAGTTGCTGACCACCTCTTCCGGCCTGAGCATATCCCTGACCAACTGGCCATGCTCTGTTTGGCTCTTGTGGACAGTCTCTCACCAGATGATCTACAGACCCACCTTGAAGCACTCTCTATTTCTTGTCTGACACTCCCCCAAATGATAGTTCCCACATCTAACACATGATTGAGACCGATTAAGCAGAATAAAGCTTCAGAATACCTAATCGATCCATCAAACCTAGGCCTCTTTTGGAAACTCTCAGCAGATCTTGATGACCCAAAATTCCTTTTACTCCTACCCCTATCCTTATCCTGATTATGTCTTTCAGATCGCTTCACCTCTTCGGCTATCTTAGCCTTCTCAACTAGAATAGCAAATTCTCTCTCCCGTTGTGGAGATATTAGTATTCGCAACTCGTCCCTCAGACCATCCTCAAATCAGACACAATGCTCGTGATCTATTGCAATGATACCGAGCATAACGGCTTAAACGCAGGAATTTTGCCTCATACTCAGCCACCGACCTACTCCCCTGGACCAAGTTTACAAATGCCTTCCTCTGAGCGTCCACATAGCTCGCCCCAATATACTTTCCCTGGAACGCTACCTTAAAGAAGTCCCAGGTAACGCGATCAGCTATTATACCATCCCTTACCATCAGCCACCATTGGTATGCCTCATCTCGAAGGAGAGACACTACTCCTTTCAGCTTCTTTTTTGCGGTACAATCAAGATTGTCCATGATTCGTTCAACCGCTTCCAGTCAGTACTCAGCTACGTTAGGAGCCACACCAAAAAACCCCTAAACATCTCAGCCCCATTAGCTCGGAGTCGCTCAAAAATAGATTTTCGAGCTACTGATCTTGTGCTTGCTCCAGCAACCCGCTCCAAAACATGTAACATAGCTTGAGACACAACATTGTCTCCACCAGTTTGGTCCTGGAATCCCGCTTCCACTACTGGTGATGCTGACACTTCATCTTCCACCCATGCCCTAATTTTGAGGGTTCAGCCTCCACACCTCGACCTCTACCACGGCCTCGCATACCACATCCATGTCCTCTAGCGCTCATGACTACGAATTTGACTTAATCTGATTAAAACTTTTATGAATTAGTATTTCTTCCACTATTTATTACTGACCAGTCTTATGAAAATAGCATTAGAAGTAGGTTTTTGCAAGAAATATTTCTAAAGGTCTCTATCCTTAGAGTTGTATTTCTCAAAGCTATGCATCACAATATTTCATAAGAATTAGTGTAGCAATCAGAAAACTTATAATGCAGATTGGTGCCGGAGACTCGGGTGCCATACTTTCAGAAAGCATGTATTTTTTTAAACCATTTTCCAAACCAACTTTTGAAAACATTTTGAACCCCAAACCCACAGCTGAGTTTTGCAAAATCTGGCTCTAATACCAAAATTGTAACACCTCAAACCCGGTCTATACGCTACGACCAAATCTGGAATGTTACATGAAGGGAAGTTTGAAATTTTAACGAAAACATCATAACTTAGAAAACATTTTGTTTAGTGTCTCCATCTTAAAGACGATTTAAAAATTCTACTTGAAGGTTTTGTACCGACTTCTTATTAAATTGATCTAAAAGGTTGTAAAAAAAATTTGTTTTTTTACAAAAGCCAAAATTACGGGATACCATGACATTTGAAATCAATGTTGCGGTCTTAATAAAATCTCCGAATTAATTAGTTATTTGCAAGCCATCTTTTGTTAACACTTTGAAAACTATTTGTTTATGTTTTTAACTTTAGAAAAACCCCGTATTTGATAGTTTATAAAATATATAATATCAGCATTAAATCAAAACCCAAATTAAAGTTATAGCGGCCTTATTACATAATAAAATCCCAAATTAAAATAAGTTCAAATAAAAGAAACGAGTTTACGAGGAAACATTGCATGGCCACCTCAAGTTCGCCTTGGCTCCAAATATGTGATCTAGCAATTACCTGTAAAATTAAGTAGAGGGGTGAGTCACCGAGACTCAGTGTGTAATTTCCCTTATAACGCAATCGGCCTTAAGCCCACAGATACACACTGGGCCTCAGCCCACATAATATAACAATATTAAAATTTATACAATGCAGCCCCAACCCAACCTAGTTTTCCATCCTCTAGGTCACCTGAATCAACCAAACACCCGTGGCATCAAGCCAATGTGGTCCCGACCACTTGTGACAGAGTCACAGAATATATATAAATTTGGGGCCAACCCACTATGGTCCCAGACCACTGTGACAATCTCTGATAAGTATACGCGGGGCCAACCAGCTGTGGTCCCAGACCACTGAGACAAGTCACTGATAAACATATGTATACGTGGTTCCAAACCACTGTGGTCCCAGACCATTGTGACAATAGTCACTAAATCACACTTCCCTTTTTGTTCACATCCCAAAACCTGATGCAAACATATTATCCATGTACAGCAGTTAATCATGTCATACATAATCATATTATATGCAAAGCAACTACAACGATACTTACCTAGTGTCCTCAACCTTACGTACAAGGGTATCTCGATCGATTGCATAGTCGTTTCGGCTTCCAGCCATCACAGTTATTTACACAAAATAATAAAGAAAAAGTTTGAACATTACACACCTGATTACACTTAAAACTAGACTCTCTACGTCGACGCTCTCATTAGCAGGATAACAACTATTTGTCTATCCCAACCAGACGTCGGCTCTCTACCACAGCCTGGTGAAAAGTCTCGAACCACTGACACAACACGTCTCTTAAATTTAAGAGCAGAGATTACGGGTCCACTCCCCTCTTTAGATTTTTCAATACTTGCATCCATGAAGAGAGCCTTAATCAGATACTCAAAAAGAAACGCTGATTGTCTAACACAAAAGATTTGATTTAGGCAGAGTAAAACGAATAGAATCTTGCCGAAAAGAATAAAAGAAAAACTCTTTACCTTGACTACTAAGGAATCGCACCAGCAGATTCAACTTGCAATTCCAGGTGAACCCCTAAACAACTCACAAGTTAGAAAATGGTGTTCCCAAAATAAAGAAGAAACGGCCTTATGGCCTAAACAAAACATGAAGGAGGGCCTTCCCCTCATTCGGCAATAACAACTTACCACCCACCTTACGAGATCTCGAAGCTAAGCAAAGGCTAGAATCGTGTGCTTGCACTTTAATAGATTCTGCCTTAGGAAGAAGAAACAGACTAAGACTATCGGCCTTAAGAGCGAAGAAAATAGAAAGGAAAACAATAAGAACCGCTGACAAGGAGATTAAGAAAAACATTACCTCACGACTAAAAAATATCGAATGCAGAGGAACCTTCGGCAGACAACAGAGACCTATCTATTTACTTCTCAAGATTCGGTAAAATTCAGCTATGGAGATTACAAGAGGAAGAGATGAGAGGAACAAGATGGGAATGGAAGAACAGAGATTCAAAGAAAAGGTTTGACCCCCCAAACAAACGGCCACAAGGATATATGGTGGCTATCTAACAGAGAAAAGAGAAGAGTTAGGGAGTAGAAGAGGATTCGACAACACTGTGCACAAGAGAAAAATGAGATGAAATGCTCAAAAGGAAATAGTAGGAACCGTACAACATAGAGGACCTAAAATGACTTAAGATGAAAGCCTAAAATGTCAAAAGAGAAAACTAAGAACATAAGGGAAATTCGGCACACACTCTTCCAAGCTTTCAATTTCTCTAACACACACACCCAATGGCGTCACTCCCTAGCCACAACAACACATAGCTAAAATTTCCCCCTCTAAGCTCCCCAAATTCGGCCAACACCTTCCACCTTCACCAAATCCCTTGTTTTGCTCCTACTTTCACTCTCCAACACCCATTTGAATTGGTTTGACCAATTCAAACTCCACAAGCACCTCTCCTCCACTCATTCAAATGCATTTCACTCATTCAACACCCACCTTTGAAGAGTCCAAGCCAAATGCCAACACTCACCCTCTTGAGCATAAAAAATAAAGCTCCCAGATGCTGCTGACGGGACTCAAACTCCTTCCCTCTCCTGCTCTCCTATGACGCCACTCCCTTGCTCCTTAAGTGGCATCACTTGCCACCCTACCACACTCCATCTTGTGTCAACAAACACAAGAAAATATTCTTAAGGCCTGCTTCAACCAGCTCTCCCCCTTAAGGTGCCCAAAAAGCAAAATTTTACCAAGGCTCTAGCTTGACCCCGAGCCTCCCTAGGACCCCCCAAACATACCAAAATAACATGCTTAACGAGCCAAACATAAGAAATAGTGCAAAATACAGAACCCCTAATTCTGGGATGTTACATATTCTCTATTTCTTTCAACAAGTATTGAAACTCAAACGCTGGAAACTCATCCTGTGACATGATGAATTAATGAAAAGAAAAGGTAAAATGTTAAGAATAGAAACAGAAAATAATTACCTCACCACAAATCTCACAAATTCACTCGAAAAGAAAATAGTTGATTTTCACTCCGCTCGTGTTTAGACTCGTTAACGGCTTTTTCTATCACTCTAGTGCACTCTCTCACTCTTGCCTTTTACCACTCAACCTCTTTTCTTGCAATTTTGTATTTCACCTCAAAAGACCTATTTGCTTGCTTCGAGGTCGGTTTCAAAAGGTTTAATAAAGGATAAGTATTTGGTGTAAGGTAGGCTGAACAAAAGAAATTTTGGGGTATGAGTGTGGCATTTGGGGTAGAAGAATTGGGGGTCGAAAAATCAATCTTGATGATCGAGAAACAAAATAGAAGAAATGAGAACATAAACTTACAAAAAAAACGTCACACTTTTTTTTAATACTAGTATTTTTTTTCTTTTTTTTTTTTTTGAATTTTCATTTTTTTCATTTTTTTCACTTCAAATATACTATGCTGATTTTAAAAGAAATAAAATACAACTTGAAGAAATTTTTTTTGAATTTTTTTAATACAAACCTACTCCGTGATCTACACCACGTTGGCGATCATTATTTCTAGCTCTGATACCAAGTGATGATGGTATGATGTTGATGATTGAGGTAGAAAAATAGAAACAAACACAAACTTTCAACACTTCACTTTTTTTTAATACTCAAATTTTTCTTTTTTTTGAATTTTTGTAATTATTTTTTTTCAATTAAAATATCTAAGTACAAGAAAATTTCAAATACAACTCAATTTTTTTTAATTTTGATTTTTTTAAATTTTTTTGCTCTTTTTTTCACTTTACGAACCTACTTCCAGCTTCTTCGCGAACGTTGGTACTCCTAATTTTAGTAGCTTTGATACCAAATGATGTGATCTGGCCTGGGTTAATCGAGTCATTTCACTTTTTTGCCCACTCATCGACGAGAAGAATGTTCGTTGCGTTGAAAATGTAAAATTTGGTTAAGTTATGCGGAAGCTAACAAGATGGTTTTGGAATGAAAAGGGGTTTTAGTAAGGATGAAATAGGTTTGGTTTAACAAGAAATAAAGATAGGTAATTTGATGAAGTGATGGAAATGGAAAAAGGAACTTAACGGAAGAAAGATTCAACACTATCGTAGTGTCAACCCGTTTCTTATGTCGTTAAGGTGGTAGGATGGAGATAGTAGAATGAACGCCACACCAAGGCTGGTGATAAGTTCAAACAAGCTGGGAAGACGCCACTAGCAATGCTAGGTAAGTCAAACAAGACTTGTACGAAAAAAGAGAGGAGGTAAACTCACTTGTGAACAAAATGCTCATAAAATTTTATCAATGTTCAAAAGTCCAAACGTGCCTTTCAAAATGGCTGGTTACACATATTTATAAGGATAGAAAAACTAGCTGAAAGGTCACATCTTAATGTGCTAATTATAACTAAAATTAAACTCAAGACTCTTGATATTCTTGTAACAAGTTACTCCATGCTTGAATTCACTTTAATTTAGCTTGAATGATCATCCTTAAATGCTTAAAATGTCTCTTGAGTTGTCCATTGGCTACCCGAAAAGACACCAGCAACTAAATGGTGTTTTGAATGCTTGTTCTCATCTTTAAATGAGCAAAAGCTATTGGTAGGTGAAATGGTGTTGTTGCTGAATTTAAGAGGAGTTAAAATGCTCCTTAAAACTCCTTAATTAATGTATTAAACATCCATCCCTTGTAACAAGCCACTTCATTCGTAACCAAAAATCACCTAAAAAGTCACTTCAATTAAGTTGTAACTGTCTTGAAATGTAACGGTTGTAAGCTGAAGAGACACCTGTAATAAACACATTAAAATGAACTTATTAAACACAATTAAACACTAATTAAACTCAAACACATTAAACACTTGACTTCAATAAATGAACAAAAAGTAAAGACATCAATTAATGCAGCAACTAGTTTAATTAAAGAAGCAGAATTAAATAAACTTAAACTCATGCTCTATTAAATTATCCTAGTAACTAGATTAATTAAATAAACATCTTATTAAATGAAGTTCAATAAAAACACTTATTAATTAAATTAAGATGAGTTGAATAAATGTCCAACAACTCGTTTATTAAACTAAGATACTTAAATGCATGGTTTGAAATGAAAACTTAAACTAACATGGGAGTTACATAATGCATGTCATTATTTGTGATGCATACTTAACTAGCATGGAAGTTACATCATGCATAACTTTATTAAATGCAGAACACACAAAGTGCAAATCTAAAATTAAAAATATGCAAACTTATTAATTTAAATAAAACTATATTAAATTAAAAAGTCCTTAAAACATTGACCCAATAATCAATCAGGCCTATGAGATGTTTCATCTTACTCTTGGGCCCCTCAAGTTTAGGCCATTCTCGTTGTCAGTGGTTTATGTTGAAACATGATACGATCAGGTTCGTATCATAATGATATGATCTGGCTCGGGTTATTACTTCAGGTTCTCACTTGTCTTGAATGGGCTTAATCTTTTGGTCAAGCATATTCTCCATTTCTTTCAACAAGTATTGAAACTCGAACGTTCAAAACTCATCTCAAGATGATACGATCCACCTCAGGTTGAGTCGAGTCATATGTGAGATGCCCGATCGTCTACGAGAAAGTATCGTTCAGCTCATTTAATAATGATGCTTTAAGTAAATGTTGGCGGAAGCTATGAAGAAGAGTTCAAAGATGGGTTTATAGAAATGAATAATGTATAGGTTTGGTTATTGAAAATAAGGAGGGATAGTATATGGAATGGGAATGAAATGGATTTTAGGTTCAACGAAGAAATGGAAAATTCGGCTAGCAACAAAAATAAAGGATAGTGATGGAATGGAAGGGAACAAACTCGAAGCAAGTAAGAACCACTACTAAAGAGCAATGACCCAAATACTTATAAGCTTCAAGGTGGATGATGGAAGTAGTGAAACCTTGACCCGCTACTTAGAAAAGTAGGAACCTTGGTATAAAGGTGAACGCCACATTATATAATAGTGATAAGTTCAAATAGAAGAAAACGGGTTGACGCCACTAGAGACTAGATAAGCCAACGAGTCTTCAAACGAAATTTGAGAGAATCAAATCTCACAAAATGATATAATTTCATTCAATATAATGTCTAAAGTCAAAAGTCCCTTACAATAGGTTGATTACAACTATTTATAGCGTTAAAAGTGGCTAACTGAATGGTCACATATGATCAACTTAATGGCCTAATAATGAGCTGAAATAAAGCTAAAAAACTCTTGGAATGCCAAACTAAATAACTCCACCCTTCAATACACTTCAATTCAGTTGAATCAATGGTCTTGAATGCTTAGAAAAAACCCTTTGAAATCCCCTTGGTCAACCGAATGGACACCAGAAACTTTAATGAAAAATTAATTCATGTAGTGATCACTTTAATCAACAATCGGTTATGGAAGATGAAAGAGGCTGCTGCTGAATTTAATAATGTATAATGCTCCCTTTAATGAATGATAACAGCTCCTTTTAATGAAGAATAATGCCTCCCCTTGAATGTAACCGAAATTCACTTGAAAAGTCTTTTTACTCAATTTGTAACAGCCCTTAAATGTAATAGTTTCCAATTGAAAGGTCACCTGCAACTAACACATTAAAACAAACTTATTAAACTCAAACACATTAAACACTTGACTTCAATAAATGAACTAAAAGCAAAGACATCAATTAATGCATGCAGCAACTAGTTTAATTAAAGAAGCAAAATTAAATAAACTTAAACTCATGCTTCATTAAATTATCCTAGTAATTAGATTAATTAAATAAGCATCTTATTAAATAAAGTTCAACAAAAACTCAATTAATTAAACTAAGATGAGTTGAATTAATGTCCATTAAACTAATATGCTTAAATGCATGGTTTAAAATGCAAACTATATGAACAAATGAGTTACTTAATGCATGACTTAATTAAATAATGTAGACTTAAACTTACATGGGAGTTACATAATGCATGTCGTTATTTAAGATGCATACTTAACTAGCATGGAAGTTACATAATGCATAACTTTATTAAATGCAAAACACACAAAGTGCAAATCTAAAATTAAAAATATGCAAAAATATTAATTGAGCTAAAAATGAGCTAGAATCAGCTTCATTTTGCACTTTGGCCCCTCGAGCTTAGGCCACTCTCGATGGCGGTGGATGGGGTCGAACAGGTTCGCATCATACCCCCTCTTGAAAGCGATTCGTCTTCGAATCGAGCCGTTGGTTCTTGAGGACATAGTTCCTTTTACCTTGCTTTCCTAGGTCGAACGGGACGGATAGTAACATCGTCACCTGAAAAGAATAGCCTCGAGTTAGCAAAAAGTGATGCAAACAAACTCATAATCTAGGCATAATCAAAACAAGACAAATATGACGCATGTGGATAGAAAAAATTGAATTATCATACAGAAGAAATAATGCCTTACCAAATGTTCGAAACAAATTCGAATGAATTTCAAAACAGGCATACAAATTAAATTGATTCCACAAGTCATGATTGGCATGCGAGAAATGAACCAAATGATATACATAATCATCACAAGCAGGTATTTGAAATGATTCACTAGCATAAACATCACGACAATTATTAAAAACAAAAATCTCTTTATCATTAATCAAGATAGATAAATCATGTTCAAATGAAACAAAATAGTCAAGCACATTTCGATCTACGTATCTTTCAAAACTCAAATTATCAACACGATTGTTAACACCAACCAAGAGATCAAAATCGATTCAAAGGTTTCGGCAGTCTTAACTTTAGAAGTAGAAAAACAAAGATCATTTTTACCTTGCTCGTTGTTCACAAATCTTCTCTCTTCGGGAATGTAGTGTAGAAAAAACCTTTTACTTTGATTAATTTGGATGGGCAATGAAGCACCATGACATCTCATGCTTCTCAAGGGATGGAATTCACAAAAAATGTAATCAATTAGTATGAATAGAAACGATGGACTTAAAAAGAAGAGAAGGGTCGTTTACAAAATTTGATTCAAGTCCAAATAAATGTGTCGAATTTACCTTTTTCAAATGAAACAAAAGTTTTATAAGTGTCCAAGCAAGCTGATTAGGGATCAAATCAAAATTGTAACCCAAGTCATTGAATTTCATTTCTTGAACAGAAGTTCGAACATCAAACAAACATAAGTTGAATGCAAAAGATAAAAATGCTTGAATGTTCCATAAAACAAATCTACGTAACATATGCTAGGCTTGAACACTCGTACTTGATCATGAATTCCAACAGGCAACATGTCAGAAGAAAATGTAATCAATTCACCACATGACTGAAATTCCACTCGATTAATCAAAGAAGTGGTGAACATACAACTTTTCAAATGTTCGAGTCCATCACATGATTCAGACCTTACTCGATCAAATAGGAATGTAGAGTTGGCCAAACCAAGCAGGCATATAAACAAAGATTTATGCTTCAAAAATCTCATTCAGAAATGCAACTCATGACATGGAGATTTCGCACAAAAATTTAAGGATTCATCTTGAAGAAAAATATTAATTTGATGAAATGTTTCATGCAAAAATCTATCACAAGTCAACTGATCAGGCATGTTTAAACAAAAAGATTGAGCATATGAATTCAAAAAGTTTACGCATTTAAACACATCGAGTTTGGCATTTGCAAAATTTGTGTTGCAAACTTCCATATTTCGCTTGGGCATAACCATCTTAACAGAAGAGTTAAACATGTCATAAGATATAACTTTCATGGCATCGTTTGAAACAGAAACATTATCAATAAAAGACAAACAATTAGAAACCATATCAAAAGATGGAGCCATGTCAGAAATTGAACCATCAAAATCTTTTTGAGTAATTATTAAATCGGATGACCTTGATTCGATAAACATGAATTCTTTACCTCTCTTACCTTCGATCGCATGTGGGTGATTGTCGTTCGCATAATTACCTTTTTGAACAACCTAAAACGCCTCTCATTTGGAAGGTAGTAAAGCTGGAATTGGTCGCACAAACTTCTAGGCACCTGAAAAGTTACATCACAAAAAGATCGAACAAGTGGGTTATAGAAATGATCCTCACCTATTCTCACTCACTATCTTTTTCACTCGATTGGTTTTCTTCAAGAACACACACTTCTCCCACTCTTTCTTTTATCTCAATTTCTTTTTCCACTCCTTTTTCACTCTCAAACTCTTTTTCATTCTCATTTTCTTTTTCAATCACTTTCTCATTCTTATTTTCATTCTCATTTTGCTTTTAATCTCTTTTTGTTCATTTTCTTTTTCAAAGGCTTTTTTGAGCTCTCTCAAAACTCACTCATTTTCTTTCTTACTTGCCTCTTGCCTCTCTTCTCTTTTTATTTCTTTTTCCTTGTCTTCTTTTCTATTACATGATGTTACAAAAGAATCATGATAACAAGGATTTTCAAAAGAAAGAAAATTATTTACATTTAGTTCACGATCATTTCTTCAAGATGAATACTCCATGGATGTTTTCTTTGAAGTTCTTGAAGAAGTATATCTATCATCTCGAAAGTCAACTCGAAAGGATTCAAAATCAAGTTTGATCTCTTTTCGTCTTGGATTCCTTGATAAAAAGGACTCTCGATCAGACCCTCTTTTTGAATAGGATTCATAACATGAGTATTTTTGTCTCGAAGTCGATGGCAAAAAAGAACCATGATGGGTCTTCTTCTTCAAGTAGTAATAGGGGGTATATCTCCGTGGGGTTCCCAGCTCCGTTTTTTAACTTGAAGAAACTCGTTCATAGGGGTCTCTTTGTTCCACACAATTTAATCTCTCGTGCAACTTATCAAATTTTGAATTCACCATGGTTCGCATTTCTTGCACCAAATATTGGAACTCCGATTCGATGAACTTTTTTCGAGACATGATTTTTGTTGCTGAAAAGAATATGTTAGTTCTACGAAAACAAAATTTAAGTACCTCACCACAAACCTCACGATTTCACTCGAAAAGAAGAAGGAAAAGTGTCACTGTCATTCGTGTTTACACTCATTTGGCTTTTACCTCTACTCAAATGATCTCACTCGCTCGTGCCTTTTACCTCTCAAACTTTCTCTCGCAATTTAGTACTCAGATTCGCTAAGGCCTTATCATAGGCTTAGGGGTCAATTGCAAATGAGTAACAAGGGATGAGTGTCGGGTGTATAGGGTAGGCTAAAAATAAATGTACTCGGGGTATGTGTGGCGTTGGGGTTGAACGGATGGTACCAAATGTTGGTAAAAGGGTGATGTTGATGATCAGGAAGAAAGGAGATTGATTTTGAAGATCGGGTACAAAAGAGGAGAACAGAAACAACAAGTACTTGCAAAACTTTCAAACACTGTTTTTTATATTTTCATTTTTTTTCACTTCAAATAACACAAGAAGAACTTTGAGATTACAACTTGAAATTTTTTTTTGAATTTTTTTAGAATTTTATTTCACGAACCTAATTCCGGAAGTGAATATGAACGTCGGCGCTCCTCGTTTTAGTAGCTATGATACACAGTCTATCTCGGGGTGAGTGGAGTCATATGTGAGATGCTCGATCGTCTATGAGAAAGTATCGTTCGGCTCATTTAATAATGTTGCTTTAAGTAAATATTTGCGGAAGCTATGAAGAAGAGTTCAAAGATGGGTTTATGGAAATGAATAATATATAGGTTTGGTTATTGAAAATAAGAAGGGATGGTATATGGAATGGGAATGAAATGGATTTTAGGTTCAACGAAGAAATGGAGAATTCAGCTAGCAACAAAAATAAAGGATAGTGATGGAATGGAAGGGAACAAACTCAAAGCAAATAAGAACCACTACTAAAGAGCAATGACCCAAATACTTATAAGCTTCAAGGTGGATGATAGAAGTAGTGAAACCTCAACCCACTACTTAGAAAAGTAGGAACCTTGGTATAAAGGTGAACGCCACACTATATAATAGTGATGAGTTCGGATAGAAGAAAACGGGTTGACGCCACTAGAGACTAGATAAGCCAACGAGTCTTCAAACGAAATTTGAGAGAATCAAATCTCACAAAATGATATAATTTCAGTCAATATAATGTCTAAAGTCAAAAGTCCCTTACAATAGGCTGATTAAAACTATTTATAGCGTTAAAAGAGGCTAACTGAATGGTCACATATGATCAACTTAATGGCCTAATAATGAGCTGAAATAAAGCTAAAAAACTCTTGGAATGCCAAACTAAATAACTCCACCCTTCAATACACTTCAATTCAGTTGAATCAATGGTCTTGAATGCTTAGAAAAACCCTTTGAAATCCCCTTGGTCAACCGAATGGACACCAGAAACTTTAATGAAAAATTAATTCATGAAGTGATCACTTTAATCAACAATCGGTTATGGAAGATGAAAGAGGCTGCTGCTGAATTTAATAATGTATAATGCTCCCTTTAATGAATGATAACAGCTCATTTTAATGAAGAATAATGCCTCCCCTCGAATGTAACCGAAATTCACTTGAATGCATGACTTAATTAAATAATGCAGACTTAAACTTACATGGAAGTTACATAATGCATGTCATTATTTAAGATGCATACTTAACTAGCATGGAAGTTACATAATGCATAACTTTATTACATGCAAAACTACATGCAAAACACACAAAGTGCAAATCTAAAATTAAAAATATGTAAAAATATTAATTGAGCTGAAAATGAGCTGGAATCAGCTTTATTTTGCACTTTGGCCCCTCGAGCTTCGGCCACTCTCGATGGCGGTGGATGGAGTCAAACCATGATGCGACCAGGTTGGCATCATAAGACATGGTGAATTAATGAAAAGAAAAAGTAAAATGTTAAGAGCAGAAATAGAAAATAATTATGTAACATCCCAAACCCGACCTATGCATTAAGCCCGAATTTTGGCATGCCGCACAAATTAAACGTACATTCAAATCATTTAACGAAGTCGAAATCAAATTCCAAAACGATTAAGAGAATAAATTTATCAAAAAAAATTGAAGTTCATTGAAAACCATGTTTAAAACACAAGAGTTTATCATTTGGTCTATAGAGTAGTAATTGATTAAAACTTAAGATTTATTTAGTTGAAATGTTTCATCAAAAGTTTTAAAAGAATTTCCTAAGTTTCAATGATATTTAAGAAAAACCTTTATTTTATACGAGAGTTATAGAAAAACATTTATAAAAACTAAACCAATCCAACTTAGGAAAAATAAAAATATAATAAAACCCATCCACATAATAAAATCCATAATTAAAGAGGCCTTATTACATCGCCATAAAAATAGTACTTAATAAAAATTATAAAAGAAGTCTTAAAGTTTTATAAACCACCATTTGTAGTATAGCCTCCACACGAAGTCATCTCCGACTCAAGTCTCCATCAATTATTATTACATGAGAGGGGTAAAAAAAATTTGGGTGAGTTACTTAGAACTTAGTGTGTAACTCACTTACCATAGTCCACTGGGCCAAAACCATCTAAGCATTTATTTGGGCCTAATCCCATTTCAAATACAATAATTTAGCATGTATAAAATGCAAGTGATATGCAATTCCCAAAACCAAACCTAGATTTCCATCCGCTACACACCACCGCACCAACCAAAGACACGTGGGGAGCTTTAGTCACCCACCCGCCAACACACCAAAATAGACTTTAAGCCCAATATAATATTTGTGGAAACGACCATTTAAATAATTGTGGTAGAACCACCGATCTAGATTTTAAGAACAACTACCATTGTGATGAGTCACCTATCTAGAATTTTGGCATCTGGCCTTTCTTCTCTTCATCATTGATCCTAACACATGCAATCATGTTTATGCATAACAAAATTTTTGTAAAAAAAACCATATTACAATTTATTAATTTTGGCCTGATACAATCCCGGTCTCGAGGAGAAAACGAGATGTATGCTTGAAGTTTGATCGTAAACCAGAGAATCGAAAAAAGAAGGAAATTTAGATGTAGTTGGGATATGTTTCGAAGTTAGGTAGGAATGGATGGCTCGGGTTTCGGTTTAAGAAAGAAAAAATTAAAGTTTGGAACTTCGGTTTAAGGATGAAAGAAATGTTCAAGTTTCAATTTAAGACTTTAGGAAACAAGTAAGAACCAATACCGAGAAAGGTATTGACTCGGTTACTTATACGTTTCTAAAGGCTTCGGTGTTTAGTAGTTTTAACGGACCTCGACCCACTATCGATATACGATAGGAACCTTGGTATCGAGATAGAAACAAAGGATGGTTGACACCACTAGACTCCTAGATAAGCCAACAAATCCTAAGAACGAAATAGGAGAAATTGCTCTCGCAAATTCAACATAATATCGATATAAAATTTGGCAAAAGTCCTTTACAAAGAAAATGTCCAAGTATTTATAAGCTATATGCCAACCGAATAGACACTTAGTAATCCTTAATAGCTAAGTAATTTAAGCTTGACTATTCTTGAAAAATTTAGAAGAAATCCTCTTGAATTCCATGTCCATATTCTTTGAATGGAAGGTTGATGGACGACTTCTAGATGGTCTAGGTGCAATTAATTTTCAAGGAAGAATGGTCCTTTAATATTCGCCAAGGGCTTGTATGCCTTGAATAACTTCATTTAAATTCTAGCTTTAATTAGCTAACTTTCCAGTGATGAATGCACTGATCCCAATAGCCATTGGTGTGAAAATAAGGAGCTAAAAATTTCAAGTGACGCCTCAAGCTGCTGCTGGTGGTTGGCCTCCTTGCATGAACTTAGGTGAGCTGAATGGACACTTTGGGGAGCTAAATCAGCAGCTAAGAAGGTCATTAATCTAACTAAATTAACTCCTTAAATGAAAGAATGTGCAGCTCCCATGAATCAGCTTGTGCCGTCCCTCTCCATGCACCTACAAAACAAATTAAATTCATTTCAGCCACTTAATTTAGCTATTTAATTCCAGCAATTAAAATGATACATTAAGACATTAAATTGAGCTGAAACAAATTAAAAACTAAGCTATTAATAGTCTTTAAAATTTTGGCTGTAGCTTAGGACACATTACTAGCTAGTTTTGGCTAGACAAATTAAATGGCAGCAACTTAATTTAATTTGTCCTAAGTAAGACATGTCATAATAGCTATAAATATGTCCTAATTAAAACATCTTAATTACTACTTATTTAATAACAGCAAATAAATTTATATTGTCTCAAATTTATTTAAAGTAAAATTCCACCAAGTTTTTAGCTCAAGGTCGAATGGCCAATTGAGCTCATTGAGCTTAAACGAGCTCAACACGAGCTAGGGCCGAGCTCATCGAGGACTAATTGAGCTTGTAGGACGTTGCAAAACTACTCCATTGAATGTCCTTCCATACGCCCAAGTGAATCAGCCTTGTCATCAATCCACACTTGTCGTACCATAGCTCCAATTGCATCTTTGAATAGCCTAGATCTAGCTCGAGTGATGGGGCCATGAGGTAGCACCAATGGATCATGGCTCGAGCTCAAGTTGACATGGGGCGTGCTCGCATCATCCTTCCCCTCTTGAAGATGACTTGTCCTCAAGTCAGAACCTGCATCAAAAGGACTTAAATCAACCACATTAAAGGTAGCACTAACATTGTACTCACCAGGTAAATTGAGCCGATAGGAGTTTTCGTTAATTCTCTCGAGAACTTGGAATGGTCCATCTCCACGTGGTAGTAATTTAGACCTTCGTTAATGGAAAACATTCCTTTCTCATATGTAACCAAACCCAATCTCCGGGTTCAAAAATGACTCGTTTACGACCTTTATTGGCCTTTCGAGCATACTCTTCAGTTTTAGACTCAATGTTATCTCGTACTTGCTTATGCAAATTCTTCACATATTCGGCCTTCTTTTTAGCATCTACATGCACAAGTTGATCATTAGGTAAATGTATTAAGTCTAAAGGAGTTAAAGGATTAAACCCGTAAATGACTTCAAATGGTGAGAATTTAGTCGCGAATGCACGGATCGATTATATGTGAACTCCACATGGGGTAAACATTCCTCCCATGTCTTCAAGTTTTTCGAATGATGCCCTCAACAAAGTGGATAACACCGATTGACTACTTGGTTTGCCCATCGGTTTGGGGATGACTAGTTGTCGAGAAAAGTAGCTTGTTCCAAGCTTTCCCAAAGTGATCGCCAAAAGTGACTTAGAAATTTAGTGTCGCGATCCGAAACAATGGTTCTCGATAATCCATGTAGGCGTACCACCTCCCTAAAGAAAAGATTAGAAATGTGGACAGCATCGTCAGTTTTTGTGCATGATATAGAATGTGACATTTTGAAAATCTATCCACTACAACAAAAATTGAATCTTTTCCGTTTTGGTTCGGGTAAACCAAGTACAAAATCCATGGAAATATCTTGCCATGGTGCGTCAGAATCGGAAGTGGTGAATACAAGCCATGAGGTTGGACCCTCGATTTAGCCTTCTTGCATGATAGGCGGTAGCACACATTCGCTCGACATCCCTCCTCATTCATGCCAATAAAAATGTTCTTGAGCATAGCCATGGTCTTTCCCACTCCAAAATGTCCCATAAGTCCTCCACTATGTGCCTCGTTAACTAACACTTCTCGAATAGAGCTTTTGGGCACACATAGTTTTCCTTCTTTGAAGAGGAAACCATCGACTGTAATACTTATCAATGACCATTTTCTCACACGCATGGAAAATTTCATCAAAATCTTCATCGATGGAATACAATTCTTTTAAAAAGCAAACCCAAGCAGTTTAGATTCTAAATGGGTTATAAGTGCATACCTTCTTGAGAGTGCATCAGCTACGATGTTATCCTTACCTTTCTTGTACTTGATGAAGTATGGGAACGATTCGAGGTATTCCACCCATTTGGCGTGTCGCTTGTTCAACTTATGCTGTCCTTTGATATGTTTTAACGCTTCATGGTCTGAATGGATTACAAATTCTTTTGGCCAAAGATAATGCTGCCAAGTCTCAAGGGCACGAATCAAAGCATACATTTCTTTGTCATACACAGGATAGTTTAGGGATGCCCCGTTCAACTTCTCGCTAAAGTATGCATGTGTCTTCCATCTTGCGTCAATACGGCTCCAATGCCTACACCTGATGCATCACATTCAATCTCAAAAGTCTTAGAGAAATCAGGCAATGCTAGTAAAGGAGCTCTAGTAAGTCTATCCTTAATAACATTAAAAGAGTTTTCCTGTTCATCTCCCGGAGAAAGGTGAGCTCTTCTTAATGACGCTATTTGGTAAGAGGTGCGGCTAACGATCAAGTTTGGCACAAATCTACAATAGAAGCTCGCAAGCCCATGGAAACTCCTTACATGGCTTATATTCGTAGGTCTCGCCACTCTTGGATAGCCTTGATCTTCTCTTGATCGACTTCGAGACCTTGAGCACTAACTACAAAACCAAGAAAAATAACTTTATCAGAACAGAAGGAACATTTCTTAAGGTTAGCATAAAGAGTTTCCTTACGTAAGATTTCCAAAATAGATCGAAGATGGACTACATGTTCTTCCAATGATTTGCTATACACCAAGATATCATCAAAATATACAACACAAAACTTATCGATAAAAGCTCTTAAAACATAGTTCATTAGTCTCATGAAAGTGCTAGGGGCATTGGTTAAGCCAAACGGCATGACCAGCCACTCATACAAACCATGCTTAGTTTTGAAGGTAGTCTTCCATTCATCGCCTTCCCTCATCCGAATATGGTGATAGCCACTCTTCAAATCGATTTTTGAGAACAGTTTGGCACCACTCAATTCATCTAACATATCATCAAGTCGCGGAATCGGATGCCTATACTTAATGGTGATTTTATTCACAGCTCGGCAATCGGCCATTACACGCCAAGTGCCATCTTTCTTTGGAACCAACAAGACCAAGATAGCATGGGGACTAAGGCTTTCTCGTATGTAGCCTTTTTCCATGAGTTCTTCAATTTGCCGTTGAAGTTCTTTCGTTTCTTGAGGTTGGTTCGATAAGGTGTCGGTTCGAATAACGACTTGGTATGAAATCGATTTGATGTTCTATCCCTCGAAGTGGTGGTAATCCATTCGGGATGTCTTCTGGAAATAGATCATCAAAATCCTGCAAAAGAGACAAAATTGAAGAAGGGAGATTCTGGGGGAGATCGTTAGTGTTAAAAAGATTTTCTTTGTACATGAGTACAAAAACCGGTTGTCGCAACAATAAAGCTTTTTGTATTACACTTCCTTCGCAAAGATACTCACTTTTTCATTTCCTTTTCTTTTCTTGTTTTCCACTCATCTCTCCTTTTTCATTTTTCTTTTTCGCTCGCTCTCTTTTTGTTTCAAGTTTCTTTTCTTTTGTTTTCTCATTTTTTTCTTTTTCTCTCATCTTTTCAAATGAATCCTTTAATTTTACTTGATCTTCATGAACTTGTTTCGGGGTCAATGGTGCTAGAGTGATAGTCTTCCCCATGTGTTTGAACGTGTATCTATTGGTGTATCGTCGTGAATCACTTTGCGATCAAACCGCCAGGATGTCCAAGTAACAAATGACGGCGTGCATGGGTACAACATCACAAAGGATTTCATCCGAATATTTTCCGATGTTGAAAGAAATTAGGACTTGCTTAGTTACCTTTAGTTCACCACCATCATTAAGCGGTCACGACTTATATGGGCTCGGATGCTTTGTGGTCGAGAAGCCCAACTTCTCCACCATGAACGTACTAGCAACATTAGTGCAACTGCCACCGTCGATGATAACACTACAAATTTTACCTTGTATTTGACATCGAGTATGGAAAATGTTCTCTCGTTGTTGCTCATCATCGATCCCTTTAAGGTTGAGACTTCTCTTCACAACGAGGAGTTCACCATCTATGGCATGCTCAATTTCTTCTTCCTCATCTGAGGTAGTTTCAATTTCACGTTCTTCATCGTCGTCTTCAGACTCTATTTCTCCATTGGCACGCATCACCATCGTACTTCGGTTTGGACACTGACTTGCAATATGTCCCTTTCCGAGACACTTAAAGCATTTGATGTCTCGCGATCGGTTGGATGGGTTTTCTATTGCCTTGCCTTTGTTAGATTCAGTGAAAGACTTACTTGGTTTGGTAGATGGCGTGGTCTCCTTGGCTCGAGTCGATGGATTGGCCTTACTAGTCCTTGGCCCCATTTGGTAGGGTTGGGATGGGGATAGTTTCAAACAAGACTTTACGCTTCAACCGCCTCTCCACCTTAATCGCCATGTGCACCATGTCCGTAAGTTCGACATAATGTCGAGTTCCACCATATTAGCTATGTCTCGGTTGAGACCAACCAAAAATTGGGCCATGGTTACCTCGCGTTCCTCTTGCACATCCGCTCTAATCATGGCAACTTCCATCTCTTTGAAGTAATCTTCAACATCCTCGATCCTTGAGTAAGATTCGAGTTTTGATATAGTTCTCGATGATAAAATTGGGGAACAAATCAAGTGCATGATAGATTTCATTTCACCACGTGTTGATGGGTTGTTCTCCATTTCTCCTTCGACTGGTGATTATTTGGTCCCACCATATCATGGCATAATCGGTGAATTCGATAGCGGCCAATTTAACTTTTTTTGATTCCGAATGGTTGTGACATTCAAAGACCAATTCAATCTTCTTTTCCCATTCAAGGTACACTTCCGGATCGGATCTCCCTTGAAATGGTGGAATAGACAACTTTATGTTCTTCAAGTCATCATCCACTCGGTCTCGATCTCTATTGCCTTGATTTCAGGGTCCTCACCTTCCAATACTTGCAATAGATTCAATCTCGCTATCGAAAGCATCATTGACATAATCTTCACCGTCTTGCGACTGTTCACGCCTTCTATTTGGTCGCCCACGTACCTCTCGTTGTCTTCGGGCTTCCACTTGGTATAGTCGGTCTTCCAGAGGGTTGAGCCTACGATCGAGTAACCGTTCCATCTCCCGCAGCAAGGCTTGCATTGGCAGATCGGGAACATGTCGAACGGGTTGCCTTCCTGGTGGCTCGTTTACATTTTGCTCAGGTTCTAGAGACATAGTGCGGACTATAGTACCTCACTACAAATCCTCACAGTACACTCAAAAAGAAAAGAAGTTATTGACACTCCACTCGTGTTTAACACTCACGATTGGCTTTTACCTCCCCTCGAATAATCTCACACACTCGTGCCTTTTACCTCTCAAACTTCTCACAATTTCGTTAGTCAGATTTGCCAAGTCCTATTAGGGCTTAGGGGTCGGTTTCAAAATGGGTTCAAAAGATGTAAGATGTGGGTGTAGGTAGGCTAAAGAAAGAAGAAGGAATCGGTGTTTCAAGTAGGTCGAAGAGGAAATTAGAAAATGTAGATGAGGAGATCGAAAATAATTCAATCGAAATACAACTTTTTTTTTAATTTTGAATTTTTTTTGTTAATTTTCGAATCCTTTTTTTTTCAATTTCGAATTTCCTTTTTTTTTCAAACTTCCCTTTTTTTTAATTTAAAACTTACTTCGAGCCTTCGCTTCAACGACTTCGATGGTTATTCTCGACTTCATAGATCTCGATTTAACTAGCTCTGAAACCAGATGATACGATCCCGATCTCGAGGAGAAAATGAGATGTATGCTTGGAGTTCGATCGTAAACCAGAGAATCGAAAAAAGAAGGAAATTTAGATGTAGTTGGGATATGTTTCGAAGTTAGGTAGGAATGGATGGCTCGGGTTTCAGTTTAAGAAAGAAAAAATTAAAGTTTGGAACTTCGGTTTAAGGATGAAAGAAATGTTCGAGTTTCAATTTAAGACTTTAGGAAACAAGTAAGAACCAATACCAAGAAAGGTATCGACCGGCCATTTATACGCTTCTAAAGGCTTTTGTTTAGTAGTTTTAACGGACTTCGACCCACTATCGATATACGATAGGAACCTTGGTATCGGATAGAAACAAAGGATGGTTGACGCCACTAGACTCCTAGATAAGCCAACAAATCCTAAGAACGAAATAGGAGAAATTGCTCGCAAATTCAACATAATATCGATATAAAATTTGGCAAAAGTCCTTTACAAAGAAAATGTCCAAGTATTTATAAGCTAACATATGCCAACCGAATAGACACTTAGTAATCCTTAATAGCTAAGTAATTTAAGCTTGACTATTCTTGAAAATCTAGAAGAAATCCTCTTGAATTCCATGTCCATATTAATTGAATGGAAGGTTGATGGACGTTTTAGATGGTCTAGGTGCACCAATTTCTAAGGAAGAATGGTCCTTTAATATTCGCCAAGGGCTTGTATGCCTTGAATAACTTCATTTAAATTCTAGCTTTAATTAGCTAACTTTCCAGCTGATGAATGCACCTGATCCCAACAGCCATTGGTGTGAAAATAAGGAGCTAAATAGCCCCCAAGTGACGCCTCAAGCTACTGGTGGTGGTTGGCCTCCTTACATGAACTTAGGTGAGCTGAATGGACACTTTGGGGAGCTAAATCAGTAGCTAAGAAGGTCATTAAGCTAACTAAATTAACTCCTTAAATGAAAGAATGTGCAGCTCCCATGAATCAGCTTGTGCCGTCCCCCTCCATGCACCTACAAAACAAATTAAATTCATTTCAGCCACTTAATTTAGCTATTTAATTCCAGCAATTAAAATGATACATTAAGACATTAAATTGAGCTGAAACAAATTAAAAACTAAGCTATTAATAGTCTTTAAAATTTCGGCTGTAGCTTAGGACACATTACTAGCTAGTTTTGGCTAGACAAATTAAATGGCAGCAACTTAATTTAATTTGTCCTAAGTAAGACATGTCATAATAGCTATAAATATGTCCTAATTAAAACATCTTAATTACTACTTATTTAATAACAGCAAATAAATTTATATTGTCTCAAATTTATTTAAAGTAAAATTCAACCAAGTTTTTAGCTCAAGGCCAATGGCCAATTGAGCTCATTGAGCTTAAATGAGCTCAACACGAGCTAGGGTCGAGCTCATCGAGGACTAATTGAGCTTGTAGGACGTTGCAAAACCGCTCCATTGAATGGCCTTCCATACGCCCAAGTGAATCACCTTGTCATCAATCCACACTTGCTGTACCATAGCTCTAATTGCATCTTTGAATAGCCTAGATCTAGCTCGAGTGATGGGGCCACGAGGTAGCACCAATGGATCATGGCTCGAGCTCGAGTTGACATGGGGCGTGCTCGCATCATGGCCCATTAATCAAAATAGCATTTTGGCCCATAAAATCACATATCACATATAACCCATTTATCAATTATCATAAATGGCCCAATTATCAAATATCACTTATGGCCTATTTATCGATTATCACATATGGCCCAAATTCTCATATATCACATATGGCCCAAATTGTCAAATATCACATATGACCCAAATTGTCAAATATCACATATGGCCCACTTATCAAATATCACATATGGCCCACTTATCACTTTCATCGAATTAGCTCGTTAAGGGCAATTTCGTAATTTTTAGGATCTTAATACAATTTTCAAAATCTTATCTTTAAGATGATAACTATGTTATTCTTCCCGATTTTACTAACTTGAGATTTCATCCAACGATTTATACGATATAGTCATCTAACCCATGAGATACGGTGTGAGATTACACACCTGATTAAGGTGAGAACTACACTCTCCCACTCGTTGATATCTAAACACACATCATGATGGATTAGAACACTAAAATTTAATTTTAAACTATTCTAATATTAAGCGATCTAGATCTTACCCTCAGAATCTCGAACAACCACTATTTACGATTTCTCTCCGATCAAAGGTTCAGAACCACGAGTAAACAATGGTTCGGGGGTATGTACAACTTCGAATAATTGATTTTCGCCGGATGAGGGTCCACAACCTGGTGAAAAGTCTCAGATTTCCGAAACAATCCTTCTCTTGAATTTAGGGGGAATAATGGAACCACCCCTCTTCCGAACACTATTAACAACTCTTTTCGTCCCTATTTTGATTGTCTTCAAAGACAAGGAATCATTAGTCTGACCAATAAGTTATCGAAATTTTGACTAGAGGTTTTAAAGAGTGGGATTAACTTACCACAAATATCCTCGTTCCACAATATGACAATCGAGCGATAACGTCCCCTAAAACGAAATCGATTAATAAACCATTTATAACCATATGTCGAGGAATATGAAAATCCTTAATAATCCCTTACCTTAACACCTTAAATCCAATTTCAACGATCTACGGCATTTGCGAACACTTGAGTTTCGGCCCTCCACTAAGTTTCGATTGATTAAAGTGTGAGTGGAAAGAAAAATGATTGAGAAGGAGATATGTGAGTTGTAGAAGATTCAGTTATGGAGGAAAAGTTAAAAGAAATGGTGCTTAGTAACATTCGGCCATGGTGAAGAATGAGAGAGAGGATGATGTTTGAGAGTCTTTCAAGAGAAGTAGAGAAGAAAAAGAATAGAAATGAAGGTTTGGATTTTGGTTCTCAAGAATAAAGGATGATCCAAAAGAGAACTTTGAATCAATGGACATTCGGTAATGAGAGAAAAAGGAAGAAATGGTCTTTGATGTTTCTTGTATTTTCAGTCACAAAGAAGAGAGAAAGAAAATAATTAGGAAGAAAGAACTCAAAATTGAAATGGTCAAAATGTGAAATGATTAAAGAAAAGCAAAGATGTTACCTATTGCTCAAAGTGCATTCGGCTAAGGAGAGGAAAATGGAGAAGAGATTTTGGAGAAAAGCACAAAAATGACCAAAAGAGATATGTGCACAACTAGCTCCTATTCATCCAAATGCCTTCAAAATTTTGGCCAACCCCTAGCCTCGAAAACCATCCAAGTACATGGACATAAAGTCAAAGTTTTTGCCAAACAAAACTTTCCAAAACATCTTCCTCAATATGTGCCTTGTGTTCCCCCTACATACCTTATTCAAATGATTCCTTCCCTAAGTTAACACTTGCCTTTTTCCCATGGTCTTCTTGCCAAAAAAAAATTAATCCAACTCATTTAATCCTTATCCATGACCGAAACTTACTAAGGAAAAGCAAAAAAAAAATAAAAGCTTTCAAATTGCATGCTAGGAGATTCGAACCTCTCCCCTCAAGCAAACATACATGCGCCAACACCACCTTGCTAATAGCTGCTAGTTTTTGACACTTAAACTTACTTAAACCTCAAAGTCACTTGCTCCACTTCAATTAAATACTCCTTACTAAAATTTATTCAAATTCTGAATAGTTCTCAAGTCTTCTCAAGACTATACTAAACATGCAAAATTTTAATTATTCATAAGTTAAGCACCAAAACATGCATCATATCAATACTCAAATTTTAAGATGTTACAACTCTACCCTCCTTAAAGAAAATTTCGTCGTCGAAATTTACCTGGCTAAAAGAGATGAGGATATTATTGTCGAATTGCATCCTCAGGCTCCCAAGTAGCTTTCTCCCTCCGTGATTATGCCAAAGAACCTCAACCAATGGTACAGTCTTCTTTCTTAACATCTTAACATCGCGATCTAAAATTTCCACTGGTTCTTCCTCGAAAGACATGTCTGACCTTAATTCCACTTCTTCTACCAGTACTATGTACGATGGATCTGATCTATAGTGTCTCAGCATAGAAACATGGAAAACACTATGAATCTGACTCAATTCCTGAGGTAAATCAAGTTGATAGGCCACTGGTCCTACACGCTTTAACACACGGTATAGCCCAATGAACCTAGGGCTCAACTTGCCTTTCCTCCCGAATCTAAAAATCTTTTTCCACGGTGAAACTTTCAAAAAGACCTTATCTCCCACTGCAAACTCAATATCTTTACGCTTTAGATCCGTGTTCAACTTGTCTATCCGAAGCTTCCTTTAATCGCGCTCCAATCACCTTTACTTTTTCTTCAGTCTCAGATATTAGTTCAGGACCCAACAACTATCGTTCCCCCAATTCAGTCCAACAAGTAGGAGTACAACATCTACGACCATATAACGCTTCATAGGGTGCCATCTGAATACTAGATTGATAAGCTGTTGTTATACATAAACTCGCCAAGCAGAGAAAATCCTCCCAACTACCTCTGAAATCAATCACACAACCTCTTAACATGTCTTCCAAAATCTGGATTACTCTTTCCGACTGACCATCTGACTGAGGGTGAAAAGTCGTACTGAAGTTTAACTTTATATCTAGAGCCTCATGTAAAGCTTTCCAAAATCGTGATGTAAACCTAGGATCCCTGTCCGATATGATAGACACTGGTACCCCATGCAACCTCACGATTTCAGATACATATAGTTTAGCCAACTTCTGCAACGAGTAATTCGTACGAACTGGTAGAAAATGAGCAGTCTTTATTAATCGATGTACTACCACCCAGACAGAATCTTTCTTAGTAGGTGTTAAGGGTAACCCACGAACAAAATCCATCGTTATCTGCTCCCATTTCCATAATGGAATCTTTATTGGTTGCAACAATCCCAACGGTAATTGATGTTCCGCCTTTACTTGTTGACAAATCAAACACTTTCCAACAAAATTAGTAACTTTTTGTTTTAACTTTGGCCACCAATGCTGTTCACAGAGATCTCGATACATCTTATTTCCTTCGAGGTGCATAGCATAAGGGATACTATGCTCCTCTAGAAAAATCATTTGCCTCAAATCTGAATCCTCGGGCATACAAACCCTTCCACGAAAACACAATACATCATCTTTGTTCAAACCAAAATCTTCTATTACACCACTTCCAGCTTGTTATATTAAAGGACCCAACTTTTCATTGGATAATTGCTTTTCTTTGATTTGTTCCAACCATAGAGGCTTCATCCGAAGTTTCGCTAACAAACTGCCATCCTCATAAAAACTGAGATGAGCAAACATTGCTCTTAACTCCGATATAACCTTTCGACTTAATGTGTCTGCCACAACATTAGCCTTTCTAGGATGATACTCGATCATAATCCTTTAACAGCTCCACCCATCTTCGTTGTCTTAAATTCAATTCTTTTTGGGTAAGGAGATACTTAAGACTCTTATGGTCCATATAAATGATTGACTTCTCACCGTAAAGATAATGTCTCCAAATCTTTAATGCAAACACTACCACAGCCAACTCCAAATCATGAGTAGGATAATTGACTTCATGCGGCCTCAACTGTCGAGAATCATAAGCTACCACTTTTCCACTTTGCATTAGTACACATCCTAAACCCGTGTGTGATGCATCACAGTAAACGGTAAACTCTTTTCTAGCCTCTAGTTGAATCAGTACTGGCGCTTCCGTTAGAATCTTTTTCAGTTTCTCAAAACTTTCTTGTTGTTTATCGGTCCATATATACGATACTTCCTTCCCCAATAGCTTAGTTAGGGGTGCAACAATCAACAAAACCCTCAACAAAGTGTTTATAATAACCAGCCAAACCCAAGAAACTTTGGATCTCAGCTACTGACTTTGGTGGTTTCCAATCCAACACAGCCTCTACCTTTCGAGGATCAACTCTTACTCCTTTAGTTGACACTACATGACCCAAAAAAGTCACTTCCTTCAACCAAAATTCACACTTACTGAATTTGGCATAAAGTTGCTTATCTCGCAAAATTTGCAACACAGTGTGCAAATGAGAGTCATGCTCTTCTTCATTCCTCGAATATACCAAGATGTCATCTATGAACACTACTACGAACCGGTCTAAATAGGGCTTAAAGACTCGATTCATCATGTCCATAAATGTAGCTGGTGCATTAGTCAAACCAAACGGCATCACTAAAAACTCATAATGTCCATAACGAGTTTGAAATGTCGTCTTATGAATATCTGCCTCTTTCACCTTGTATTGATGATAACCCGATCTCAAATCAATCTTGGAGAAGACTGAAGCTCCTCTTAATTGATCAAATAGGTCATTGATTCTCGGAAATGGATACCTATTCTTGATCGTCAATTTGTTCAACTGCCTATAATCAATGCATATACGCATCGACCCATCCTTCTTCTTGACGAACAAAACCGGTGCTCCCCACGGAGACACACTTGGTCGAATAAATCCCCGATCTAGTAGTTCTTGAATTTGAGCTTTAAGCTCCGCTAACTCCTTCGGTGCCATTCTATAAAGAGCAATGGACACCGGAGCAGTTCTGGGCAAAAAGCTCAATGTCAAATTCTATTTCCCGATCTAGAGGTAGACCTCGAAGTTCTTTGAGAAAGACATCTGGAAATTCTTTCACCGTTCTCACACCTTCTACTGATAATTCCTTGGCATCCAAAGCACTGATGAATGATAGGAATGCTCTATTCCCTTTCCGCACCAACTTTTCTGCCTTCAAAGCAGATACCACATTTGCCAAAAAGTTTCTTCGCTCGCCTATCATTATTATCTCCTTATCATCCACAGTCCTAATTGACATCCGCTTTTCGGCACAATCCAATTGCGCCCGATGCTTCACCAACCAATCCATGCCCAAAATAAGATCAAACTCGCTGAATGGTAATTTCATCAAGTCCGCTAGAAATACCTCTCTTTGAATCTCCAAGGGCACATCTCTAAATAATTTATTCACTATTACCGACTATCCTACAGGACTAATTATCATCATCTCTCTATCGATAATCTCAGATCTAATATTTAGGTTTCCAGATATGGCACTAGCAACATACGAGTGGGTAGACCCAATATCTATCAAAGCGAAGAATAGTACATCGAAATGAAGAACGCATCAGCTTATCACATCAGTGCATCGCCGTCCTCACGACGCTTGACAGCATAGACCAATCCTGGCTGTCTTGCCTCCGTGTTACCTCTAACACCATTACCTCGACCCGGTGCACCTTATCCACGTCCGTTACCATTACCACCACGACCTGGTCCACGACCTCTCGGTGGCTGCTGTGTACCTCTAGCTGGCTGAGCATCAGGGTTACGAGTTCCCTGAGTCATTTCAATCTGTCGAGGACAATTCTTAAATTGATGATCCTTGGATCCACATTTAAAATAGGCTCCAATTTTCCTCCAACATTCTTCGGGATGTCATCTTCCACAGTCGGCACATTCTCGAATCTGATTGGTAGTCATAGGTGCCTTAACTTGAACTGGCGCATCATTCCGTGGCCTCTTTTGAAACCTTTTAGAAGAACCAGAATACTTAAAATCCCTCTTGCCTCTTACTTTTTCCTGGTTTTGGCATTCTAAATTCTTAGCCTCTTCGGCTATCTTAGCTTTCTCTACAAGCGAGGTAAAAGTTCGTACTTGTTGTGGAGCTAGCAGTACCCGTAACTCATCATTCAGTCCATCCACAAAGCGTACACAGTGCTCATGATCAGTCTACACTATAGTACGAGCATAACGACTCAAATGAAGGAATTCTACCTCGTAGGCTGCCATAGTCTCACTTTCTTGAACCAAATTCAGGAATTCCTTCCTCCGGGCATCTACATAACTTGTCCCGACGTACTTCCCTTGGAAAGTAGCTTTAAAAAAATCCCAATTAACCAATGTAGCCTCGGTGCCTTCTCGAACAGTAAGCCACCATTGATATGCCTCGTCTCTTAGCAAAGATACAACTCCTCTCAGTTTTTGCTCGACGGTGCACTCTAAATCATCCATAATTTGTTCTATAGCCTCAAGCCAATATTCTGCCACATTCGGAGCTACACCAGATACACCTCTAAAAACTTCTGCACCACTAGACTTGAGTCATTCCGATATTGATCCACGAGTTACTGGCCCAGTTCTGGCCCCAGCTACTCTTTCTAGGACTCGCAACATTACTTGAGTCAAAGCATTATCCTTATTCGCATAATCATGAGATCTAGTTTTGCTCTCAAATGACACAGGTGCATCCATTTCCGGTATATGACCCGGCGCTTCAGATGCAGTACCTCGTCCTCTACCACGGCCATGTCTACCACGTCCACGACCACGTCCTCTAGTGCTCATATTGACTAATTTGCTTTTAATCTGATTACAAGTTTTATGAATCAGAATATTATTTCAGTGTTTATTAACGATATTTTATGAGATATAAGAGATAGGGTTATTTTCGCAATCACATCCTATAGTCTCAATCTCTATAGTTTTCAACACCTAAAACTAGAAGTTCTAGAGTGTTCCTTAGGTCATTACAAAAATAAATATTTAATAAACAAATACTTATTGAACATACTTACTTGACTTGGTGTTGGATGCTCGTGGTGCCATACTACCTTTAAAACATAAAGTCTAGAAATTTAAGTGGTTTTTAAATAGAAATCATTATTGAACCCAAACCACAGTCGAGTTTTGAAACTGAGCTCTGATACCATAAAATGTAACACCCCAAACTTGGCCTATGCATTAAGCCCGAATTTCAGCATGCCACACAAATTAAACGTACATTCAAATCATTTAATGAAGTAGAAATCATATTCCAAAATGATTAAGAGAATGACTTTATCAAAGAAAAATCGAAGTTCATTGAAAATCATGTTTAAAACACAAGAGTTTATCATTTGGTCTATAGAGAAGTAATTGATTAAAACTTTGGATTTATTTAGTTGAAATGTTTCATCGAAAAGTTTTAAAAGAATTTCCTAAGTTTCAATGATATTTAAGAAAAACCTTTATTTTATACGAGAGTTATAGAAAATATTTATAAAAACTAAACCAATCCAACTTAGGAAAAACTAAAACATAATAAAACCCATCCACATAATAAAATCCATAATTAAAGAGGCCTTATTACATCGCCATAAAAATAGTACTTAATAAAAATTATAAAAGAAGTCTTAAAGTTTTATAAACCACCATTTTCAAGATAGCCTCCACACTAAGTCATCTCCACCCAAGTCTCCATCAATTATTATTACCCGAGAGGGTGAAAAAATTGGGGTGAGTTACTTAGAACTCAAAGTGTAACTCACTTACCATAGTCCACTGGCCAAAACCATCTAAGCATTTATTTGGGCCTAAGCCCATTTCAAATATAATAATTTAGCATGTATAAAATGCAAGTGATATGCAATTCCCAAAACCAAACCTAGATTTCCATCCACTGCACACCACCCGTACCAACCAGCACACTTGTGGGGAGCTTTAGTCACCCACCCAGCCAGCACACCAAAGTAGGCTTTAAGTCCAATATAACATTTGTGGCAACGGCCATTTAAATAATTGTGGTAGAACCACCGACCTAGATTTCGGGCAACGGCCATCGTGACAGAGTCACCTATCTAGAATTTTGGCATCAGGCCTTTCTTCTCTTCATCATTGATCCCAACCCATGCAATCATGTTTATGCATAACAAAATTTTTGTAAAAAAAAAAACCATATTACAATTTATCAATTTTGGCCCATTAATCAAAATAGCATTTTGGCTCATAAAATCACATATCACATATAACCCATTTATCAATTATAATAAATGGCCCAATTATCAAATATCACTTATGGCCCATTTATCAATTATCACATATGGCCCAAATTCTCAAATATCACATATGGCCCAAATTGTCAAATATCATATATAGCCCAAATTGTTAAATATCACATATGGCCGAAATTGTCAAATATCACATATGGCCCAAATTGTCAAATATCACTTATGGCCCAAATTGTCAAATATCACATATGGCCCAAATTGTCAAATATCACATATGGCCCACTTATCAAATATCACATATGGCCCACTTATCACTTTCATTGAATTAGCTCGTTAAGGGCAATTTCATAATTTTCATGATCTTAATACAATTTTCAAAATCTTATCTTTAAGATGATAACTATGTTATTCTTCCCGATTTCACTAACTTGTGATTTCATCCAACAATTTATATGATATAGTCATCTAACCCATGAGATACGATGTGAGATTACACACCTAATTACGGTGAGAACTACACTCTCCCGCTCGTCGATATCTAAACACACATCACGATGGATTAGAACACTAAAATTTAATATTAAACTATTCTAATATTAAGCAATCTAGATCTTACCCTTGGAATCTCGAACAACCACTATTTACGATTTCTCTCCGATCAAAGGTTCAGAACCACGAGTAAACAATGGATCGGGGGTACGTACGACTTCGAATAATTGATTTTCGTTGGATGAGGGTCCACAACCTGGTGGAAAGTCTCAGATTCTCGAAACAGTCCTTATCTTGAATTTAGGGGGAATAATGGAACCATCCCTCTTTCGAACACTATTAACAACTCTTTTCGTCCCTATTTTGATTGTCTTCAAAGACAAGGAATCATTAGTCTGACCAATAAGTTATTGAAATTTCAACTAGAGGTTTTAAAGAGTGGGATTAACTTACCACAAATATCCTCGTTCCACAATATGACAATCGAGCGATAACGTCCCCTAAAATGAAATCGATTAATAAACTATTTATAACCATATGTCGAGGAATATGAAAACCTTAATAATCCCTTACCTTAACACCTTAAATCTAATTTCAACGATCTACGACATTTATGAACACTTGAGTTTTGGCCCTCCACTAAGTTTCAATTGATTAAAGTGTGAGTGGAAAGAAAAATGATTGAGAAGGAGATATGTGAGTTGTAGAAGATTCGATTATGGAGGAAAAGTTAAAAGAAATGGTGCTTAGTAACATTCGGCCATGGTGAAGAATGAGAGAGATGATGTTTGAGAGTCTTTCAAGAGAAGTAGAGAAGAAAAGAATAGAAATAAAGGTTTGGATTTCGATTCTCAAGAATAAAGGATGATCCAAAAGAGAACTTTGAATCAATGGACATTCAACAATGAGAGAAAAAGGAAGAAATGGTCTTGATGTTTCTTGTATTTTCGGTCACAAAGAGGAGAGAAAGAAAATAATTTGGGGAGAAAGAACTCAAAACTGAAATGGTCAAAATGTGAAATGATTAAAGAAAAGAAAAGATGTTACCTATTGCTCAAAGTGCATTCGGCTAAGGAGAGGAAAATGGAGAGAGAGATTTTGGAGAAAAGCACAAAAATGACCAAAAGAGAGATGTGCACAACTAGCTCCTATTCATCCAAATGCCTTTAAAATTTTGGCCAACCCCTAGCCCCAAAAACCGTCCAAGTACATGGACATAAATTCAAAGTTTTTGCCACACAAAACTTTCCAAAACATCTTCCTCAATATGTGCCTTGTGTTCCCCCTACATACCTTATTCAAATGATTCCTTTCCCTAAGTTAACACTTACCTTTTTCCCATGGTCTTCTTGCCAAAAAAAAAATTTAATCCAACTCATCTAATCCTTATCCATGACTGACACTTGCTAAGGAAAAGCAAAAAATAAAAAATAAAAGCTTTCAAATTGCATGCTAAGAGATTCGAACCTCTCCCCTCAAGCAAACATACATGCGCTAACACCACCTTGCTACTAGCTCATCTTATGCTAGTTTTTGACACTTAAACTTACTTAAACCTCAAAGTCACTTGCTCCACTTCAATTAAATACTCTTTACTAAAATTTATTCAAATTCTGAATAGTTCTCAAGTCTTCTCAAGACTATACTAAACATGCAAAATTTTAATTATTCACAATGTAACATCCTGAATAGGGCCTATGCATTTCCAGTTTAATTGTATGAAATGACAAGTTTCAAGTACTATGAATAAATTTATGATACTTTTGAAAACCTAGAAATGCATGGAAATGGAAATGAAAAATGAAAAATGGAAATGGAAATGGACATTTTTGGAAACTTAGACATTTTTGGAAACTTAGACATTTTGGGAAACCTGAACATTTTGGAAACCTGAAGATGTAAGGAAAATGGCAAGTTACAGAGCCGCATGAAAATTTTAGGAAACTTAGAAATAGGGCCGGAATGACAAATTTTAAAGCCCAAAATAGGAAATAAGGGTAGGAGGGCCTTAAAAGAAAAAGTTGGTGAATTTTGACATACAATCGAGCTTGGAAAAGTGGATTGAAGTGTCACTTAGGGTTTATAGGAATGGCCTGAGTTCGAGTCACTTGGAAAGCAATTATTGAAGGTTAATTTTGCTTCCCAAGGCTAGGGGTGGACGGCACTTGGTTGCTAAAAAGGAGAGAGTTTTATTTTTATTAAAACTTGTCAAATTAAAGTGATAAATAAAGGATTTATTCTACTAAGATAAATGAGGAATTAAAGGATGGATTAAAGACTTTTTAATTAAGTGATAATTAATGGAGATTAAATTATCACTTGGGAGAGTAGTGGCCAAGTTTTGGACTCTTGGTCTAGCAATTTCAGTTAAAAGAGGAAAAGTGAGACTTTTCTCTCATTCACTCTCTTTGTCGAAATTTTGCTCTCACTTCCCCCTCTCTTTGCCGAAATTTCCCCTAAGCAAGGACTCCATCTTTTCTTTTCCTTCCCTTTGCCATTGCCTAGTCAAAACCTTTCTCTTCCAATCTCGGTTAAATCTCCATAGCCGGATCTCAGTAACTCAAGACAAGGAAACAAGTGATTAAAGACATCAAGGTAAGGATTAGCCATTCAATTTTCTTTCTTTCTTTTCAAGTTGCTGAAAGTAAAAGAGTCTAATCCCTATTCTTGATCATGGCCGAATATATAAGGGTTCTCAGGTTTCCACAATCGTTGAACATAAAGATCAAGGATCTAAGGTAAGAACAATTGATTCTTGTTCTTTTAAATCATTTAAATCAAGGCTTAAGAAAAATAACCTCTCTTATGTCTATGGCTGAATGTCAGAGGAGGAGTTTTGGGATTTCAGATTCGAGGAAAATTAAGGTAAGACACATTCGGCTAAAGGCCAACTACAACTTATTAAAGTTAGATCAGATCTAACCTATGATCTTTAGGGATTTTGACAGATATTCAAGACAAAAAGGGAACTTTCGGGATTTGGAATCTCTAAGGTAAGCCTCTAAAATATTCGGCCAAGGGTTGTGAGAGTATCTAAATCAATTCCTTAATTTTTGAAAAGCCGAAAAACTAACCATATTGAACTACAAGGTTGGCCGAATATCAGGTAGAAGAAAAACCAAACTTTCGGGATTTGTATAAACACCAAATCGGCAAAGGTGAGTTTTTCCTTACAAATCCTATTAGGATTTGGTTTTGTTTTAGGCCAAAAGGGTTTATTAATGTGTTTTAATTGGTGGGCCGAATATAGGAATTAATAGATCTAAAATTAGATCGGGATTCTCGAGATCTCAAGGAATCTATTAAGCAAAACAGGTGTGTACCCTTACTATCCTTCGATATTTTATGGCTAAATATTTTAATATATGATATGAATAATAATGTGAATGTGGCTATGTACCACAAATGTGGTAAAAAGTACCTGTGCACGCTTCCTACTTCTGATAGGATTGTGAAAAAAATGTTATTTCATAACATGCGAATATATGTATATGAACATGAAATTAAGTTAAGCATATTATATAAATTTTTGGGGCATTCGGGATTTATGTGAAAGGGGGAGAATAGGTGTTGACTTCGGTCTCACCAACGAAGGTGTTGACTTCGGTCTCACCAACGAAATATGTTGACTATGGTCACATTGCAAAATTTTGGTAACCGGTTACAATAGTGTCTAATGACACAACGTATAATTTGATTATAGTGTCTAATGACACAACGATATGGGCGAATGCCTTTGATGGAGAGTAGCGGATGGAGGGTTGACTTAGTAGTCCCCACGGTGTACAGGTTGGTACGGGGGAGAGTAGTGGATGTCTAATTAGGATTTGGGTTTGGGTTGCATCATAATTTCATTATTGTATGGACTTAATGATTTGAACATGAATGCCTGATTTATTGAATGATAGCATTGCGTGCACATTAAGTCTGTTGACTCACCCCATTGTGGGAATTATTTTTCGGTGATGAGCAAGGATTTGACCGGTCGGTGGACCATGAGGAGGCCATGCTACATGCGGAAAATTTCATTTAGTTTGGACTTAAATTTTATTTTTAATTGCTTTTATTCTATCTTGGGTTTTACTTGATGTAATAAGGCCTTAAGGCCCAAATGGATTATACTTTATGATTGCTTATAGTTAAGTTTCATGCTAAGAACTTTATTGGATGTATATAATTGAATGGGCTTACAAGATCAAATAAATGGGTTTCCAATCTAAGCCCAACCGAAAATAATAGTTTTCCAAAATTTACAATTTTCTAAGTATCGAAAATGATTTTGAAATCGGTTTACTTTAGGAACATACCAGATCCTGCTCGGGCTCGTCAAAATGGGTGTGGGGTGTTTCAGATTTGGTATCGAGCCAGCTTTTAAACTCTCGGCACCTGGGCTCTCAGCCCAAAACATTTTCAAAGTGAGCCAAATGATTTTCTTTGAAAAATAAGGTGCTTTTGGCATGGCCCCTAAGTCTCCAACCCATGATCCACCGTAAGTACCCCTAACTATATGTGTGATTCGTGATTTATATAAGGGTAGAAAAGGCATGGAACGAGAATAGAATGATAGGAACTTGAACCCTAGGATTAGTCTACTCAAACACGTATACATAAGACTTAATACATTGAATCAACCTATGGCTAAGTCATTGAGCTAGTGGTGTGGTAACCCCAGACGCATGTCTAGGATTGGATCCGGAAGAGCTTGGTATTTAAGCAGTCCTAGTGACTCACCTTCTCTTCGCAGAATCCTACCCAGTGCGTAGCTTCGGCTCACCATAACTCGGAGGGCTCGGTGGTGTGGCAACCTCTGCGCATGTCTAGGAACAGTTTGGTGGGAGCTTGGTATTTAAGCGATCCGTGACTCACCTCCTCTCCACACGAATCATGCCAGTGCGTAGCTTTGTTCACCCCGACCAAGAGGGCTCGGTCATAGGCTAAACATAATGACTAAAACCCGAAAGGGAACTAGCCATGTTTTAAAAAAAAAAAAAAAAAGAGAAGAGAGAACAAAACAACAAACCCTAGTTTTTCAAACCTTTAAAACTTTTCTTTTAAATCTAAGAAAATTATTTTTACAACATTCTCTGAAAAACTCCTGATTTGCGAAAATTACAAAAATGCCCTTAGGGGTGAAATTACCAAAACGCCCTTGGTTTATAAAATATTCAACTACTCAACAGCTTACCAAAATTTCAACATTTCATAAACATTCAAAAACCCTAACTTGTAAAATACCAAAATACCGTGATTTTAGAAAAAATTACAAAATTGCCCCTAACTTGCAAAATTACCAAAATGACCCTAATGTCCAAAATTTTTGCAACATCCCCATCTTCGAAGGAACCATTTTTAAAAAGAACCCTCAAAGTTTTACAACTTTTGGAAATACCCGAAATTTATAAAATTTTACAAATTTACCCTGATTTGTGAAAAATTACCAAAATACCCTCGAGGTCAAAAATTATCGAAATACCTCTGACTTTAAAATTTTTCCAAATTACCTCGAGATTTTGAATTTCCAAAATAATTTTTGACAAAATCACCAAGGAACCCTATTTTGACAAATTACAAAATGCCTCAGAGGACAAAATTACGTAAATACCGGGTAGTGGAAAACAACAACAACAACGACAAAAACTACAACATTTCTCCGAATGAACTAAGTTCATACTTGTTTGATGGATGAATGAATGGAAAAGACTGTGTTGTATGAATACGAAAGAACCACTCTTAAATCCCTTTTCATAAAACTCCTTCGCTGATAAATAAGTGGAACAATAACTAATCCATAAAATTTCTTAATCAGATCCCGACGCTAGAAAATGAGCTCTAGAAGACGTGGTCGTCGTGGACGAGGAAGAGGAAGGATGACCGTGTCGGAACCCGTTAGGTCGGGTCAAGGGTCCGACAATGAGATGCCACCGCCACCACCACCCCCAACTGTTAATGTTGAGCAGCAGGCTCAGACGGGGGAAGAGGCTGTGTCGCAGGCTGTTCTGCGAGTTTTGGAATTGGTGGCCGGTGCAGGAGGAAATGGAGGAAATCGAAAGTCTGTACCTGAACGGCTCCGAGCTAATGGAGTAGAAATGTTTCGAGGAGTATCCAATGTGGCACCTAGTACAGCTGAGTACTGGTTGGAAGCAACGGAGCGTATCATGGATGAGCTTGATTTGACTCCAGAGGAAAAGTTGAAAGGGATGGTGGCGTTATTCTACGATGAAGCGATCGATGGTGGTTGATTGCTTGTGATGGTACCACGGTGAAAATTTGACACGGGAGTATGTTAAAGAGGCCTTTCAGAAGAAGTATGTGGGAACCAGGTATACAGATGAGCAGAGGAAGGCTTTTCTAGGGTTGGTGCAAGGGAGTAAGTCCGTCGCAGAATATGAGGCGAAATTTCGAGGTTGAGCCGCTATGCTCGAGGGGTAGTGGCAACCGAGCATGAACGCTGTGTCCGGTTTTGAGGACGGGCTGAGAGATGATTTAAGACTGTTAATAGCACCGCATCGAGAACGGAATTCTCTGCTTTGGTAGAAAAGGCCAAGGTGGCCAAGGGATTAAGGATGCTACTAAGCAGACCGTGGATAAGAATAAGGCCAAAAGAGGGTTTGGGTCATCAGGAAAGGGTTACAAAAGGCCTAGGGTTGACGGGCCACGAAATCAACAAGCTGGTACAGGCGGGCAGATTCGTCCTTGTGAGTATTGTGGAAAGAGGCATCTAGGGGAGTGTTGGAAAAAGATAGGAGCATGTCTTAGGTGTGGGTCCAAGGACCATATGTTTAAGGATTGCCCCAAACAATCGACGAGAACCGACCTAGTAGTTTAGAATGTTAGCTGACCGGTAGAGAGGCGGACAAAGACCTCAACGGGTCGTGATTCGAATAACCGTGATAGTGGTACAGGCAGAGGCCGTGGAACACAGAGCCGAGGTAATACTAATGCTGATGCAAGACAATTGGGTTTGGTTTATGCGGTTCGTCTAAGGGAAGATGGAGACGCGCCGGACGTAATAACCCGATACGTTCTTTATTTTTGACAAACCCTACTTTGCTTTGATTGATGTGGGCTCGACCCATTCCTATGTTGCAAGTAGTGTAGTAAAACACTAGGCCTAGACTCGAACTCTCTGATAGGCGATGACTGTAGTAAGCCCATTAGGCCAAACTATAGTGGTAGACAAGATCTTTCGGAATGTACCCCTAGAGATTCAGGGAGTGAACTTTTGAGCGGACTTAATGGAGTTACCCTTCGGAGAGTTTGAGCTTATACTCGGAATGGATTGGTTAGTAGAACACCGAGCCGTGTTGGATTGTGCGGCTAAACGTATGGAACTAAGAACCCCGGAAGATGAGGTGGTAATAATGATCGGAGAAAGGAGGAACTATTTATCTAATGTAGTTTCGGCACTGAAGGCTGAGAAGATGGTTAAGAAAGGTTGCAAAGCGTTCTTAGCTTTTGTAAGTGCGATAGGTGGAAAGGAGGAAGGTATTAATGGAGTTAGAACGGTAAAGGACTTTGTGGATCTGTTTCCAGAGGAGTTATCGGAATACCCCAGATGTGGAGGTGGAATTTGGGATTGATTTGCTACCGGGACACTCTCGTGTCAATCGCTCCATACCGAATGGCACCAAAGGAGTTAGTGGAGCTCAAGGCTCAGATACAAGAACTGTTGGATCGTGGGTTCATCCGACCCAGTGTGTCTCCGTGGGGAGCACCGATCTTATTTGTAAAGAAGAAGGACGAAACTATGCGTATGTGCATAGACTACCGTCAGTTAAATAAGCTGACCATAAAGAACAAGTATCCCTTGCCAAGGATCGATGACTTGTTCGATCGGTTGAAGGAGCCCAGTGTTTTGAAGATCGATTTACGGCCGGATACCATCGATTGAAGGTGAAGGAGGTCGATATCCATAAGACCGCTTTTAGGACAAGATATGGTCACTTCAAGTTTGTGGTGATGCCGTTTGGGTTGTAACGCCCACCAGCGTTCATGGATATGATGAATCGGGTTTTCCAACCCTACTTGGATAGATTCGTCATTGTCTTCATCGATGATATTTTGGTGTATTCAAAGTCGGAGGAGGAGCATGATGAGCATCTCCGAGTCGTGTTGGAAGTGTTAAGGGAGAAGAAGCTCTATACCAAATTCAGCAAGTGCGAATTTTGGCTTAGGGAGGTGGCATTCTTAGGGCATGTGGTATCTGCAGAAGGAATAAGAGTGGACCCTAGGAAGATCAAGCGGTGTTGGATTGGAAACCACCTAGGTCCGTGGCGAAATCAAGCTTCTTAGGCTTGGCAGGTGCTATTACGGAAGGTTTGTGGAAGGATTCTCGCCAATAGCCGCCTTTAACCAAGTTACTAAGGAAGGAAGTACCTTCGAATGGACTAATAAGCGCAGGAGAGCTTTGAAAAGCTTAAGAAGGTCTTGTGGAAGCTCCAGTGTTAATTCAAATAGGAGGCGGTGAAAAGATTTTGTGGTAATCTTGTGATGCTTCGCATACACGGGTTAGGGCGTGTGTTAATGCAAGATGGCAAAGTGGTTGCTTATGCGTCTCGGACTAAGGCCTCATGAGCTTAACTACCCAACTCATGACTTAGAGCTAGCGGTGGTTTTCGCCTTAAGGTTTGGAAGCACTACCTTTATGGAGAAAGGTCATTATCTACAGATCACAAGAGCCTTAAGTATTTATTAACTCGTAGGAGTTGAACTTGAGGCAACGAAGGTGGGTGGAATTGTCAAGGACTACGATCGTTCAATAGAGTATCATCCGCAAGGCGAATGTAGTAGCCGATGCCCTAAGTCGAAGGTTGTATCGATCTACGGGCTTTGTTCGCTCATATAAGTCTCAGATGATGATGGAAGCCTATTGGCGAGTTGCAAGTCGTGCCCACATGGTCAAGGAGGTGAAAGAAGGACAGCTATCGATAATGACTTAAGTACTAAGTTGCGCAAGTACAGACAAGGGGATTAGAGGATTATGATGTCAACAATGAAGGAGTCTTGTGCTACAAGGGTAAAGTCGTATGTCAAGAATAAGGAGTTGAGACAAAGGATTCTTCTGGAAGCGCATGGTAGCCCTTATGCTATGCATCCCGAGGCATCAAGCTATATAGAGATCTAAGGAACAATTTTGGTGGTCCGACCAAGCGAGAAGTGGTGAATTTGTGGGGAAATGTTTGACGTGTCGCAAGTTAAGGCTAAACACCAAGTCCCATCAGATTGCTTCAACCAATCGAGATTCCCCAATGGAAGTGGGAAAGAATTACCATGGACTTCGTTAGTGGGCTTCCCTTACGCCTACTAAGAAGGACTCAGATGGGTGATAGTGGACCGTTTGACCAAGTCCGCACACTTTATCCCAAATGTAATGGATTATTCTCTTGAAGTTGGCTAAGTTGTATGTGGCGGAAATTGTGAGATTACATGGAGTACCAATGTCGATCATCTCGATAGAGACCCAAGGTTTACGCCTCGATTTTGGAAGGCACTTCATCAAGCTTTAGGCACTAAGCTAGACTTCACTACTACTTTTCATCCATAATCGACAGGCAATCGAACGAGTTATACAAGTGTTGGAGGATATGTTGAGAGGTCGTGTAATGGATTTTCGAGGAAGTTGGGAAGATTACTTGCCTTTAGCTGAATTCGCCTACAACAATAGCTATCAGGCCAGCATTCGGATGGCACCATACGAAGAATTGTATGGAAGGAAGTGTAGAACACCTACATGTTGGACCGAGTTAGGAGAACGCAGAGTTTTGGGTCTAGAGTTGGTGGCAGAAACTGAAGAGAAGGTTGAGTTAATTCGGGCACGGTTGAAGGAAGCCTCTGATAGGCAAAAGTCGTACGCAGACCTTAAGCGAAAGGAAATAGAGTTTGAAGTGGGAGATCAAGTGTTCTTGAAAGTCTCACCTTGGAAGAAGGTAATGAGGTTCAGCCGCAAAGGGAAGCTAAGCCCAAGATTTATAGGGCCTTATCAAGTACTGAAGCGCGTTGGGCCAGTGGCATACCAATTAGAGTTGCCACCAGAACTAAAGCAGATGCACGACGTATTCCATGTGTCTATGTTACGTCGCTATCGATCGGATCCATCTCATGTGGTACCGGTTGAAGAGGTGGAACTAAGGCCAGACTTATCCTATGAGGAAGAACCGATTCGGATCTTAGAACGTGATGTGAAAGTACTACGAAAGAAGACAGTTCCTCTAGTCAAAGTGCTATGGTGCAATCATGGAACGGAAGAAGCTTCGTGGGAGCCAGAAGAGGCGATGAGACATCAATACCCTCAACTATTTTAGTTAGGAAATTTCGGGGACGAAATTTTGTTTAAGGGGTAGAAGCAGAACATCTTGAATAGGGCCTATGCATTTCAGTTTAATTGTATGAAATGACAAGTTTCAAATACTATGAATAAATTTATGATACTTTTGGAAACCTAGAAATGCATGGAAATGGAAATGAAAATGAAAATGGAAATGGAAATGGACATTTTGGAAACTTAGACATTTTGGGAAAACCGAACATTTTGGAAACCCGAACATTTTGGGAACCTAAACATTTTAGAAACCCGAACATTTTGGAAACCTAAACATTTTGGAAACCTGAACATTTTGGAAACCTAAACATTTTGGAAACCCGAACATTTTTGGAAACTCAAGATGTAAGGAAAATGGCAAGTTACTGAGCATGCATGAAAATTTTAGGAAACTTAAAAATAGGGTGGAATGACAAATTTTAAAGCCCAAAATAGGAAATAAGGGCGGGAGGGCCTTAAAAGAAAAAGTTGGTGAATTTTGACATACAATCGAGCTTGGAAAAGTGGCTCAAGTGTCACTTAGGGTTTATGGAATGGCCTGAGTTCGAGTCACTTGGAAAGCAATTATTGAAGGTTAATTTTGCTTCCCAAGGCTAGGGGTGGATGGCACTTGGTTGCTAAAAGGAGAGAGTTTTATTTTATTAAAACTTGTCAAATTAAAGTGATAAATAAAGGATTTATTCTACTAAGATAAATGAAGAATTAAAGGATGGATTAAAGACTTTTTAATTAAGTGATAATTAATGGAGATTAAATTATCACTTGGGAGAGTAGTGGCCAAGTTTTGGACTCTTGGTCTAGCAATTTCAGTTAAAAGAGGAAAAGTGAGACTTTTCTCTCATTCACTCTCTTTTCGAAATTTTGCTCTCACTTCCCCTCTCTTTGCCGAAATTTCCCTAAGCAAGGACTCCATCTTTTCTTTTCCTTCCTTTTCCATTACCTAGTCAAAACCTTTCTTCCAATCTCGGTTAAATCTCCATAGCCGGATCTCAGTAACTCAAGACAAGGAAACAAGTGATTAAAGACATCAAGGTAAGGATTAGCCATTTAATTTTCTTTCTTTCTTTTCAAGTTGCCGAAAGTAAAAGAGTCTAATCCCTATTCTTGATCATGGCCGAATATACAAGGGATCTCAGGTTTCCACAATCGTTGAACATAAAGATCAAGGATCTAAGGTAAGAACAATTGAGTCTTGTTCTTTTAAATCGTTTAAATCAAGGCTTAAGAAAAATAACCTCTCTTATGTCTATGGCCGAATGTCAGAGGAGGAGTTTCGGGATTTTAGATTTGAGGAAAATTAAGGTAAGACACATTCGGCTAAAGGCCAACTACAACTTATTAAAGTTAGATCAGATCTAACCTATGATCTTTAGGGATTTTGACAGATATTCAAGACAAAAAGGGAACTTTCGGGATTTGGAATCTCTAAGGTAAGCCTCTAAAATATTCGCCAAGGGTTGTGAGAGTATCTAAATCAATTCCTTAATTTTGAAAAGCCAAAAACTAACCATATTGAACTACAAGGTTGGCGAATATCGTAGAAGAAAACCAAACTTTCGGATTTATATAAACACCAAATCGCAAAGGTGAGTTTTTCCTTACAAATCCTATTAGGATTTGGTTTTGTTTTAGGCCAAAAGGGTTTATTAATGTGTTTTAATTGGTGGGCCGAAAATAGGAATTAATAGATCTAAAATTAGATCGGGATTCTCGAGATCTCAAGGAATCTATTAAGCAAAACAGGTGTGTACCCTTACTATCCTTCGATATTTTATGGCTAAATATTTTAATATATGATATGAATAATAATGTGAATGTGGCTATGTACCACAAATGTGGCAAAAAGTACCTGTGCACGTTTCCTACTCGATAGGATTGTGAAAAATGTTATTTCATAACATGCGAATATATGTATATGAACATGAAATTAAGTTAAGCATATTATATAAATTTTTGGGCATTCGGATTTATGTGAAAGGGGAGAATAGGTGTTGACTTGGTCTCACCAACGAAGGTGTTGACTTGGTCTCACCAACAAAATATGTTGACTACGGTCACATTGCTAAATTTTGGTAACCGGTTACAATAGTGTCTAATGACACAACGTATAATTTGATTATAGTGTCTAATGACACAATGTATATGGGCTTAATGCCTTTGATGGAGAGTAGTGGATGGAGGGTTGACTTAGTAGTCCCCACGGTGTGTGCAAAGTTGGTACTGGGAGAGTAGTGGATGGCTAATTAGGATTTGGGTTTGGGTTGCATCATAATTTCATTATTGTATGGACTTAATGATTTGAACATGAATGCGATTTATTGAATGATAGCATTATGCGTGCACATTGAGTCTGTTGACTCACCCCATTGTGGGAATTATTTTCGTGTGATGAGCAAAGGATTTGACCGGGCGGTGGACCATGAGGAGGCCATGCTACATGCGGAAAATTTCATTTAGTTTGGACTTAAATTTTATTTTTAATTGCTTTTATTCTATCTTGGGTTTTACTTGATGTAATAAGGCCTTAAGGCCCAGTGGATTATACTTTATGATTGCTTATAGTTAAGTTTCATGCTAAGAACTTTATTGGATGTATTTAATTGAATGGGCTTACAAGATCAAATAAATGGGTTTCCAATCTAAGCCCAACTGAAAATAATAGTTTTTCCAAAAATTTACAATTTTATCTAAGTATCGAAAATGATTTTGAAATCGGTTTACTTTAGGAACATACCAGATCCGGTTCAGGCTCGTGGGCCGGGTGTGGGGTGTTTCACACAAGTTAAGCACCAAAACATGCATCATATCAATACTCAAATTTTAGGATGTTACAAATTACCTCACCACAAACCTCACAAATTCACTCGGAAAGAAAATAGTTGATTTTCACTCCGCTCGTGTTTACACTCGTTAAGGGCTTTTTCTATCACTCTAGTGGACTCTCTCGCTCTTGCCTTTTACCACTCGACCTTCTCTCACAATTTCTTATTTCGTCTCAAAAGACCTATTTGCTTGCTTCAGGGTCAGTTTCAAAGGGTTTAACAAAGGATAAGGGTTTGGTGTAAGGTAGGCTGAACAAAAGAAAATTTCGTGTATGAGTGTGGTGTTTGGAGTAAAAGAATTGGGGGTAGAAAAATCAATCTTGATGATCGGGAAACAGAATTGAAGAAATGAGAACATAAACTTACAAAAACGTCACTTTTTTTTTAATACTAGTATTTTTTTTCAATTTTCATACTTCTTTTTCCTTTTTTTCAGTTCAAATACAAAATATTGAATACAAGAAAAATATAATACAACTTTTATTTTTTGTCAAATTTTTTTCGAATTTTTTTCAAATTTTTTTCACTACGAACCTACTCCGAGATCTTCATGAACGTCGACGCTCCTCATTTTAGTAGCTCTGATACCAAATTATGTTATTCAGCTCGAGTTATTGCTCGAGCTTCTCGCTTGTCTTGAATGGGCTTAATCTTTCGCCGAGCATATTCTCCATTTCTTTGGTTTGAAATGTGAACTAAATGAACAAATGAGTTACTTAATGCAATACTTAATTTAATGATGCAGACTTAAACTAACATGGGAGTTACATAATGCATGCCATTATTTATGATGCATACTTAACTAGCATTGAAGTTACATAATGCATAACTTTATTAAATGCAGAACACACAAAGTGAAAGTCTAAAATTAAAAATATGCAAACTTATTAATTTGGTATCAGAGCTACTAAAACGAGGAGCACCAACATTCGTGTAGATCCCGGAGTAGGTTTGCTATTAAAAAAATTCAAAAAATAATATTTCAAGTTGTAATTTATTTTCTTTTGAAATCAGCATATTACATTTGAAGTGAAAAAAATGAAAAAAAAAAAAATACGAGATTAAAAAAAAGTGTGACGTTTTTGTAAGTTTATGTTCTCATTTCTTCTATTCTATTTCCCAATCATCAAGATTGATTTTTTTCTACCCCAATTCTTCTACCCCAAACGCCACACTCATACTCGAAAATTTCTTTTGTTTAGCCTACCTTACACTAAATGCTTATCCTTTGTTAAACCCTTTGAAATTGGCCCTGAAGCAAGCAAATAGGTCTTTTGAGATGAAATACAAAATTGCGAGAGAAGAGGTCGAATGGTAAAAGGCAAGAGCGAGAGAGCGCACTAGAGTGATAGAAAAAGCCCTTAACGAGTGTAAACTTGAGCGGAGTGAAAATCAACTATTTTCTTTCCAAGTGAATTTGTGAGGTTTGTGGTGAGGTAATTATTTTCTATTCTTAACATTTTACCTTTTCTTTTCATTAATTCATCATGTCTTGAGATGAGTTTCCAGCGTTTGAGTTTCAATACTTGTTGAAAGAAATGGAGAATATGCTCGATCGAAAGATTAAGCCCATTCAAGACAAGCGAGAACCTCGAGCAATAACCCGACAAAAGCAAACTCCACTGAGTCGAGAAATAGAGTTAAGTTCATCATGAAGGCACCTTCTCGATGACTACCTGAGAAGAGATTCTTTTCAGAATTCCTATTCAACAAGGTCGTCGAGACCAAAAGAAGAAAGCTTCAAGATTGAGATTTTTCGAGATGATAAATAAGAAAGCACAAGTTATCCTTCGTATGTCTCAAAGAAGTCCCTCTCAGAGAAACGTTCATGAAGACTTAATCGAGATACTTACAAGAATACTTTATCTTTCTTTGAGAAAAACACTCATCTTTTCGTTTCCTTTGTATCATCCTCAAGTTATGAAGAAATCAAAAAAGAAATAGAAAAAAAGGAAAAAGAAAAAGAAATTGAGACAAGAAAAAAATAAATGAAAGAAAAAGAGGGAGAGAGAAAGCAAAAAGAGTTTGAGAGTAAAAAGAAAATTGAAAAAGAGATTGAAATTGAAGAGAAAAAAATATTGAGCAAGAAATGAGTGTTCTCGAAGAAAAAGAAATGAGAAAAAAAGATGCAAAAGAGCAAGAAAAAATGAGGAGTGTTTTTTCTAACCATCTCATGAGTCCTCCCCTTGTTTCATCTTTCCAGGTTTCTGAAGATCCAATTGACAAGCTCGAGCTTCAATACCTTTCGAATGAGAGAAGATTTTGAATGATCAAGAATGGTAAGATCAGAAGCGAATTTAGTCCACACTCGCCTAAAGGTAAGTTAGGTAAGGATATTATCATTTTTTATTGACAATAATATGATAGTTTTGAAGGGTGGCAAAAAGATTTTTACATTTAGAAATCCTAAATTGATGTGTTTGTTGGTCAGTTAATATCCAAGCAGCTATTACAAGACTTAGTTGTGTGCGATAGTGGATGTCCAAGTACACAATTTGATTACTCTGATTTTGGTGTTGATAAGCATTCTGTGATCTGTTATGGAAAAATCGCATACTTAAACAAGGCTATGCACATGAGACTTGTGAAGTATGAATGTTTGAATATATGCATGCCTAAATTCCCTTTGATTCAGCATATACAAACTTGGGATGTGTGTGCTAAAGATTATTCACATACAAATCTTGACTTGTTTGTTTGTGATGACATTAATGAAGATCCTCTAAGTTGTGTGGAATCCACATGTTTGAACAAGTCTGTTCGAATGAGATTTGCGAAATATGATTGTTTGAGTTTGTTTATGCCTAAATCTTCTTTATTTGGCATGTGCGAATCATTGTTGAAACAAAATTCTTGTTGCATGGGGGAACGAGTGATCAAAACTATGTTTTCAAGTCTAGAGTATGTTTTCATAAGTTGATGTCAAGCGAAGGTAAGCAACGTAAATTCTATGAAAGTTGATGTCAAGTGAAGGTAATCAACGTAAATTCTATGTGAACAAATGTGTGAACAAACTTTGCTTGTTTGTTGTTTTATCATTTTGTTCGAAAACGAAGCATGTGAATTTTGTTGATTTGCAAAGTCAAAATCAAGTTTTTGATTTTGGAATTTATTTTAAATTGTGGTTTAAAAGATTTGAGCATGCTTTGTTTGGTAATGATTTCACATTGTTCCATGTTCTTTCTACAATTCCGGTCAAGGAACTTTCAAGGCAGAATGAGAAGGTAAGAGGAAATTTTGTTTTTGATCTCGATGAATAGTATTTTTTATTATTGATCACGAGATTTGAGTCATGGGTTTTTACAATCCAAGATTATAATTTTCAAATACTTCATGATTCTGATTTGTTTCCATCGAGGAACAAGGTAAAATCAATTTCTGTTTTTGACCCTAGTATCGATTCATATGTTCAATTTGTGAATAAGATTTCAGCAAGTTCTTTTGAGCATATAAATTATCTTGTCACTAATTCCTTTCTTTATCATGTAGGTGACAAGTCAAAGTGGCATCCTCCTAAAAAGGGAGGGTATGCAAATAACCTACTTCCCCTACAAACCATTGGTGGTTTTCATTTTCTTGGAAATTATTTTGTCAGATTCATGAACAAAGGTATTCAAAACATCATGATGTGACCGGCGCTTCTCTTAAAATATGCTAATTAAAATTGAAATTAAACTCAAGACTCTTGATATTCTTGTAACAATTTACTCCATGCTTGAATTCACTTTAATTCAGCTTGAATGATCATCCTTGAATGCTTAAAATGTCTCTTGAGTTGTCCCTTGGCTAGCTGAAAAGACACCAGCAACTAAATGGTGTTTTGAATGCTTGTTTTCATATTTAAATGAGCAAAAACTGCTGGTAGGTGAAAGGGTGTTGTTGCTGAATTTAAGAGGAGTTAAAATGCTCCTTAAAACTCCTTAATTGATGTATTAAACATCCCTTGTAACAAGCCACTTCATTTGTAACCAAAAATCACCTAAAAAGTCACTTCAATTAAGTTGTAACAGCCTTGAAATGTAACGGTTGTGAGCTGAAGAGACACCTGCAATAAACACATTAAAATAAACTTATTAAACACAATTAAACACTAATTAAACTCAAACACATTAAACACTTGACTTCAATAAATGAACTAAAAGTAAAGACATCAATTAATGCAGCAACTAGTTTAATTAAAGAAGCAGGATTAAATAAACTTAAACTCATGCTCTATTAAATTATCCTAGTAACTAGATTAATTAAATAAACATCTTATTAAATGAAGTTCAATAAAAACACTTACTAATTACTAAGATGAGTTGAATAAATGTCCAGCAACTCATTTATTAAACTAAGATGCTTAAATACATGGTTTGAAATGCAAACTAACTAAACAAATGCAAGACTTAATTTAATGATGCAAACTTAAACTAACATGGGAGTTACATAATGCATGTCATTATTTATGATGCATACTTAACTATCATGAAAGTTACATAATGCATAACTTTATTAAATGCAGAAGACACAGTGAAAATCTAAAATTAAAAATATGTAAACTTATTAATTTAAATAAAACTATATTAAATTAAAAAGTCCTTAAAACATTGGCCCAATAATCAATCAGGCCTATGAGATGTTTCATCTTGCACTTGGGCTGTTCAAGTTTAGGCCATTCTCATTTTCGATGGTTTGTATTGAAACATGATACGACCTGGTTCGTATTAATGCCGATTTAATCGTATGACATCAACAAAATTGCTAACACAAAATTTATCATGAGAAAAACTTGCCATAGCACTAGCTAGAGCGAAATCATCAACTTTAGTCATAGAATGACAAGTAATCCAATCAAAATGAAGAACTCTTTCACAAACCAAGTTTTCAGCAATTGATACAGTCCACCTCAGAAAGAGTCGAAATGTATGCGAGTTGCCCAATCGTCTACGAGGAATAGATCAAGCCTTTGGGAATTAATAGTAAAAATATAGATCAAAGATAAGTTAAGGTTGCAGAAGCTATAAAAGGAATGAAAATTGAGTAAGTTAAGGAAATGGATTTGTGATAAAAATGGATAGTTGATAAATGGGTAGGTTCGTTCAGGATGGTAGCGAAGAAGATGGTAAATAGGATAGTTGGTGGAAATGACAAAATGAACTTGAACGAAGAAATGATTCAACACAAGTTAGTGTCACCCCAATTTCTATATGGTTCAAGGTGGAAATATGGAAATCGATATGGACCAAAGACCCGTTATCAAGAATGATAAGAGCCAATGATATAGCTAAATGGAAGAACAAGTGATAGACGCCACGAGCACAGCTCGATAAGTCTATGAAACTTGTACAAAGTCGAAGACTCAATGAACTAAAGTTCATATATGTTTCATTCAAAATTAACCCACCTTACAAATAAAAAATATCAAGTATTTATAGTCCTAAGGTGCTAACTGAAAAGACATGAAACTTAGCTTCATTTTTAAGTAAAAATTTAGTCTTTAATGTCCTAGATTAATCTAGAAGAGTCTCTCTAGCTTGCTGTCCATATTCATCCATGAAACTCCAAAATTTAGCTTCTACAAGAGATTGGTGCAGCCAAATCTAATGTAAGGAAAAGGAGCTGAATGGCCCTTAAAATTTGGCCTTGGGACGTGCATGGATAGCCTTGAAAATCTGAATGGCCATGCATTTGTTTAAAGCTGCTTTGGAAATGTGAATGGCCGTCCCAAACTCCCATTTTAGTTTTTTTAGTCACTCCCCACGCATGGAGACACAAGAAGTAGCTTATTTAATTTGATTTGTTGGGTCTTTTCCTTTTCACGAAGCAAGCAAGCCACCTTTAAGTCTTAACAATCACGAAAAGGCACCTTGGAAGCTGAAACGTCCAGCCTCCTTTATTGCTGTCCACAACCATGCATATTCACTTCTTTAAATTCGTCCAACATGTACCTTAAAGGCTGTACACGCATGTTCCACAGCTCCAACAATGCTTTTAATGCTGCTCCCTTTGTCATTCACGAAATAGCTCCTTAAATCCCCTTGGTGTTTCACGACAATGCATTCAAAGCAATGTCCATTGCTTTACTCGAAAAAAAAAACACCTATTGAAAAAGAGAATTTCAGCCAGCAACTTAATTAATGTGGTTCTATTTTTCCAGCAACTAAATGAATGTGCCGCCCATGCCTTTCATGCATTAATTTCGGCAAGCACTATGCAGCATATTAAAGAGCTCCCATGCATGCTTCAACAAGGCATTAAATGGATGCCCCATGCTTCTCCAACAAGGCATTAATTGATGTTCCAGGTTGCTGCTCATTAAAGGTGCTGTCCATGCTTCCAACAACTCATTAATTCAGCCATGGGGAAGAGTGAAAGACTCCTTATTAATGTTGGTCGAAAATCCCCTAGAGAACACCAAAGTTCAGCAGCCTTTAATACCCTCTTCATGTCATCCAAGGTATTGAAACTTGCAGCAAATTAATTAGCCTATTAGATCATTAAACCAGCACATTAAATGGGCAACTAGACACCTTAAATTCGACAGCCCTTAGGATATTTAAGCATCATGAATTCGACAGCCATTTAGACACATTAAAAGCATGTTTCAACTAGGACAAATTAAATAAGCTTGCATTAAATTTGGCTGAAACAAGACAACCTTAAAATAGTATTTATTCTTGAATTATAACACACTTAAAGGCTGTAATAAAATGACACAAATTAAATTAGACTTAGGCAAATTAAATTTGACACTAAATAAAATATTTAGACACATTAATGGACTGTAGAAAGATAAATAAAATAAATATTCAATTTATTTAAAGCATTAAAAGTTATGTGATCAGCTCAATGGGCTGAAATGAGCTCGAGTGAGCTCAAATTGAGCCCAAATGGACTAATCCGGCTCAATTTGGAAATGCACCAAAGTGCAAATTAGCTCCACGACACTTGCGGCATTTGATCCTAGCTTCGTCACTTTGCAAAACGTTGGTGCCCCTGGCATGCCCGTATCATCCCTCCCCTCTTCAAGATAATTCGTCCTCGAATCGACCTGTTGGTTGTCCGAACAAAATTCCTTTTGGCTCGATTTACCTCGATCAAATGGGATGGATGATAATCTCAACACCTGAAAGATATAACCATGGATTAGCAAATAAAACTTCACATGAGTCTGCAATCCAAATGTAAGCATCACTAAACAAATAAATTGCATATGTTCAGGCAGCTTCAAATCATCGTACAAAGAAGTAATGCCTTGTCGAACGTTCGCAACAAAATTGAAAAGACTTTAAGGCATGTATACGATGTTGATGAATTCCACAAGTCAAAATGATCAGGCGAATGATAAAACAAATGATAGACATATATGTCACAAGCAAGTAGTTGAGAAGAGGCACTTTGCACACGATATTGAACAACTAAACCTTGCATTGGACGATATATAAGGTCACTCGCACATGAATAAGAACTATCGCACTCAAGATTCCTTTTGTCATCTATTAGGACAGATAGATCATCAATAAGCAGAATATGACATTCAAACAATCCATGATCTAAATGATTTATAAAATGGGAAATAATAACACAAATCTTATCAACATCCAAAACAAATAGATCATCAACAAATGAATTGGAGCATTCAAGCATACAATGATCTAAATGTGTTTCAACAATGAAATCGGCAACACAAAGCTTTTCACCAATCGGAGAAAGCAAAAATGTATCAACGGTTTTAGAATACTTACCTTTATACTCAGAAAGACAAAGATCAGTCTTACCTCGGTCGAACAATACAAGCCTTCTCTCCATGGGCAGGTAATGTAGTCGAAGCCTTGCGTTTGATTCAACACCTTTCAGATGGATAGTAAATCTCAAATACAACCACAAAATTTGCTTAAGGAGTGAATAAAAATTGTAGACAAAATAAACAAATTTTGCCACCTTACTCAAATACCAAGTATCAAAAAGATAGAAGTCTTTCAAACTTACCAGGTGATACTTGAGTTTTCCATAGAACAAATCAGAACGTATTCTCGGTTTAAAAACATGCGTTTGATTATTTAAAACAAAATGTATCAATGGTTTCTTTAATTCAAACTTGTCAAACCAGTAGGAATTGTGCATGATCAAGATCGAGCGATCAAAACTCTTGACGTGCTTCAAAACAAACTTAAAAAAACACAAAGATTTCATATTAGACAACGAACAAATCTCTTAATAACCACAATCAAAAAATGAGGGTTAAGAGAAAAGTCATCGTCATACCTTGACGAGTCTTGCATTTGTGGGGTAGACACTACTCCACCGTCACACTTTGCATCACAATGATTGTTATGAGATGAACTCGTCTTACCACCATTTAAGTTGTCACACTTAGTCAAAGAATGGCAATCGACAAAGCTATCCACATAATCACAATTATTCAAAAAATTCAGTGGAGATTGAAACTCTTCAAAAATCTTACCTTCATTACCTTCCGGATCGCGTGATTCAATCTTACCTTTTTCAATCAAAGAAAAATGTTGCTCATCAGGAAGGTATTGGAGTTGGTAGTCATCGCTTGGTTCCTCGAAAATCAAAAATAAAGAAACAGAAGAAGAACAAAAGTCTGAAAAGTTAGGCAAATCAATGCTTACTTTTTCTCGCATATCTTATTCTTTCACTTCTTTTTCTATCTCAATTTCTTTTTTTGCTTTTTCAACATCTTTTCCTTTTTCAATGCTTTCTTTTTCTTGTTCTTCTTTTTCAAGCTCTTTTTCTTTTTTCTCATGTTTATTTTCTTTTCTCTCAAACTCTTTTTCAATTTCTTTTTCTTTATTTTCATTTTCATTTTCATTTTCTTCTTTTTCTTTCTCATTTGATCTTTCTTTTGTGTTCGAATTACAATAAGAAGATGATTCAAAAGAATAAAAAATACATGAATTTGACTCTAAGATCGAAGCGATGTTCTCATAGATATCACGATCAATTCTTGGAAGATACTTCGTACAGGACTTCTGATGCGAGCACGCCCCGCGAACTTCATCAGACAAGTATCCCGAGTTGAGCATTGCACTGCTGGCAAGTTGATCCCAGCTCATTTCTAGCTCCACGAGCTCCATCCAGTTCAAATTTAGCTTATTTGAGCTTGAATCAGCTCAATACTTTAGTCTTTAATTATGTCTTGTTTAATTAAATGCATCTTTAGTTAATGTCATGCATTATTGATCAACATATTTTGTAACACCCTAAAAATCCGAGTATTTAAATTGCATAAATTGGTATTTAGATTTTTTTTAAGGGAATAAAATTTATTAATTGAGAATTTATTGAAGGAAACAAATGTCATTAGGACTTAAGCTAAATTATGTGCTAAAGAGTGTCATAAAATGAGCATATGGCATGGTGGTATTGGCGCATGGGTTATAGCAAGAGGGAAGAGGTTCAATCCTTGTATAGCACCTAGATGAAATTTTGTTTTAATTTTCTGCTCATGGATAGGAAGTGTCGGCAATGATCAATTAAGGTAAGAGTTGACCATATTATTTTGGTTAGTGTATCAAAGGATTATGGAAATAGAAAATATATGGCATGGAATCAAATACTTAAGGAAAGATAGGGGAACATAAGGCACTTATCAAGGGAAAATTTGAAAGAAATCATGGCCAATTGACCATGTGTTGGACGGCATATTGGTAAGGGAGGAGCCTAATTGTTGAATTAGTTTGGCTAAGAATTTTCTTTTTCTCTTTGGTCATTCTTTGCACTTTGTGCAGAATTTTATTTCTCTCCTTTCAACATTCTTCTTGGCGAATTTTGCATTTGGTAAAGCCAAAATCTTTTGACCATTTGGTCACTTTTATTCATCTTGTTAATTTTCTTTTGTATTCTCCTTGTGCCAAATCATCCATACCAAAAATCAGTCTCTTTCTTTTTCTTTTGCCATGGCCGAATGCACTAACTCCTAAAGGTCTATTTTTTCTTTCATCTTCTTTTTCTTTGAAATCAAACTACCTCATCACCATCTCTTTCTCATATTCTAATTATTTCAATCAAAGATTCTTCATCAAACATTCCTTTGGCCGATTGCTAGAGTGCCATAAATGAAATTTATTTTCTTTTCTTTGGTTGCATAGTCAATTCTCCAACTCTCACAAACACCTTTCTCAATCTTTTCTTTTCGATCGTGGATCATAGGTAAGGGTTCTTCTTTTCGTTTTCGTTTTAATTAGTGATATTATGGCGAATAGTAATGGTGATTTGAAGGACTTTTGAATCGATATAACGCTTATTCTAATAACGCTTTCGTTATTATTTAGTGCAATAACGGAGATCGAACACAAGTGATTGGGAGAATTGTAGAAACGTTGGAAACGTTTTATTTTGGTAAGGAAATCAAATCCCACTCTTTAAAATCTCTAGTAACATTTGATATTATTTTAGATCTAACTAAAATTTCTTTGGATCTTGAAGACTTTCAAAATAGGGAAGAAAAGGGCGGTGGTTAGTCACGTTAAGAGGGCGGATCCAGAATCCCCATTCAAACGAAGAGCGGTTTCGGCAATCGGATTTTCCACCGGTTATGGGCCATCTTCAAGGAAGTCCATTATTCAAGTAGTATGAACTTTCGAGCCGTTATATCGTTGGTGGATTCTCGCTAGCGAGTCAATAAACGAGGAAAAGCCAAGAATCGAAGTGATTCAAAATCAAGAGGGTAAGATTTTGGATCTGTTATCGATTAAGATTTATTTTATGAAATAGTTGTCTAACGGATCAAAATATGTTTTAGGTGCCGAGGAGCGAGAAGGATTAGTACTCTCAGAACGAGGTGTGTAACTTCACACTCATTATTTTCTGCTGGATGTCAATTTTAGATGAAGTAAATCGAAAACGATTAGATCAGAAAACGTAAATATTGATATTTTGACGAAAATACGTAAAAACGACTAAATCGTGAAAATTACGAAGACGCCTCGAGAAATTATTTGTTATTATGTAAATTGGATGTTTCGAAAAAAATTGGGCCAAAATACTCTAGTTCGTAAAAATTGGGCCAAAATACTCTAGTTCGATAAATTGGGCCAAAATACTCTAGTTCGTAAAAATTGGGCCAAAATACTCTAGTTCGAAAAATTGGGCCAAAATACTCTAGTCGATAAATTGGGCCAAAATACTCTAGTTCGAAAAATTGGGCCAAAATACTCTAGTTCGTAAAAATTGGGCCAAAATACTCTAGTTCATAAAAATTGGGCCAAAATACTCTAGTTCGATAAATTCAATAAATACTCTAGTTCGTTAAAATTGGGCCAAAACACTCTAGTTCGGTAAATGGGCCAAAGCCCACTAAACCGCTAAATAGACAAATTGCTATATTATAATTATGGGCCAAATGAAATGTTATTGATAAACCCACCATGTTATGCATTATTAAGAAATTTTATATTTTATAGTACATGTACAATTGCATGGGTGGGATATATGAAGAGAAGAATGGCCATTGCCAAATATCTAGTTCGGTGGTTTCGCCACAATATCGGCTTATTGCTCTAGTTCGGTGGTTTCGCCACAATATCGGCTTATTGCTCTAGTTCGGTGGTTTCGCCACAATATGGCTTATTGCTTCTAGTTCGGTGGCTATGCCACAATTATAAAAAGGGCTTAACGCCTACGATTGGTGTGATGGCGGGGTGGGTTGACTTGATCCCCACAGTGTGATGGTTGGTACGGGGTGTTAGCGGATGGATATTAGGTTTGGGATGGGAAATACATTTTACTTGCATTATTAATTATTTTTATGATATATTGTTGAATTTCAAATGGGCTCAAGCCCAAAGATAATATCTTGATGATCCGCCCAATAATGGTGGTAAGTGAGTTACACACCGAGTTCTAAGTAACTCACCCCTTTTAATTTTTCCATCTCGTAATGGAAATTGATGTGGACTTGGGCCGAGGATGACTTCGTGGAGGCCATATCTGCGTTAAGAGGGTTATTTAAACTCAACTTTTAATAAATATTTTTTTACTATTATGGATTATTGTAATAAGGGCCTCTATAAATAACTTATGGATTTTATGTATGTTTGGGTTTTAAACTAAACTTTGGACTTTTTAATTATGGGTGTGATTTTATGATGCTTTATTAAAATAAATTTGGGATTTCAAGTATATGGAATTCTTTTATAAATATTTTATTATAGTCAACTCTTTAACAAACTATTTAAAGGTTTTTGATAATACAATGATTTTCAACTAATGTTTTCAAATATTTATCAAATTCAAATACTCTTCTATTTATTTTAAAATCTGAAATTTATATTGAAGTTTTCAACTTATTGCAAATTTAAAGGTAACTCGATTCATGTAACAAACCAAATCTAGTCTCAACGCATAGACCGGTTTGGGGTGTTACATTTAGTGGTATCGAGCCCAGCTTTCAAAAACTCTACTGTGGTTTGGGTTCAAAAATAATTTCGTATGAAAACGCTCAATGATATTTTTAAAGATCAAGATGGCACCACAAGCATCCGCAACAAGTCAAGTAAGTATTATTGCTTAATGATTACTATGATATGATCATAGGAATACTCTAGAACTTCTAGTTGTAGATATGAAAATCGAGAGATTGAGACTATAGGACACGCTATAAAAACAACTTTATATCTCAAATCTCATAAAATATCGTTAATAAACACCAAACAAAATTTCGATTCATAAAACTTGTAATCGATAAACGAACAAGCTATCATGAGTACAAGAGGACGTGGTCGTGGACGCGTAGACGTGGCCGTGGTAGAGGCCGAGGTACTACTACCAAGCACCAAATCATATGTTGGAAGTGGACGACTCGCCAATTGAAAGTGAAACGGATCACGCGATCACATGGAAGAAGATCATGCATTGACTCAAGCAATGCTACGAGTCTTGGAAAGGGTCATTGAACTAGAATTGGGCCAACAACTCGTGGGTCAATTTCAGAGCGACTTAAGGCAAATAATGCGTAAGTTTTCGAGGAGTCTCGTGTAGCTCGAATGTGGTTGAATATCGCTCAAGTCGTGGAACGGATTATGGATGATATGGAATGCACTACCGAGCAAAACCGAGAGGAGTCAGATCCTTATTGAGAGATGAGGCGATCTGGTGGCTCACTGCTCGAGAAGGCATTCAAGCCGCATCGATTAATCGGGAATTCTTTAAAGCCGCCTTCCAAGGAAAATACGTCGGAACGAGCTATGTAGACGCTCGAAGGAAGGAATTTCTGAATCTTGTCCAAGGAAGTAAGACCGTGGCAGCATATGAAGCTGAGTTTGTACGTCTGAGCCGCTATGCCCGGACAATTGTAGCAACAGATCATGAGCGTTAGTACGCTTCAAGATGGACTTAATGATGAGTCGAGAGTTCGATTGCTCCGCAGCAAGTTAGAAATTTTTCCACTCTGGTGGAGAAGGCCAAAATAGCCGAAGAGGCTAAGAACTCAGAACGGCAGAACCGAGAAAGATTCCAAACAAGAGAGAGACACAAAGTCTGGTTCTTCCAAGAGATTCCGAAGAAACCCTGAATGATGAATCGCCAAGGCGTAACCCCCTAGCAAATAATCAAGTCGAGATTGCACCGAGTGTGGAAAGAGACATTTTGGGGAATGTTGAGGAAAACGCAAGATGCTACAAATGCGGTTCAATGGAACATCAAGACAAAAGTTGTCCTCGACGAATGGATACGACTCAAGAAGTCCGTAATAATGATGCACAACGGCCAGAGGTAATCAAGAGCCACCGAGAGGTCGTGGACCGTGTCGTGGTGGTAACGGGCTGGTCGTGGTCAAGGTGCACCGGTCGAGGCAATGGTAATAGAGGAAATGCAGATGCAAGACACCGGATCGGTCTATGCAAGCTAGACGCCATGAGGACTAAGAATGCACTGATGTGATAACCAGACGTTCTTCATTTTGATGTACCGTTATTGCCTTAATAGATATTGGCTCTACTCATTCATATGTATCTAGTGCCATATCCGAAACCCGAATTTAGAATCAAATTACCGATAGTGAGATGACAATGAATCACCCTTTAGGATAATCGGTAATGGTTAATAAAATATTTAAAGACGTGCCCTTGAAGATTCAAGAAGAAGTATTCGTGGCAAACTTGATGGAACTACCTTTCGGCGAGTTCGATCTCATTCTGGGCATGGATTGGCTGGTCAAACATCGGGCGCAATTGGATTGTGCTGAAAAACGAATGTCAGTAAGGACCTCGGATGATAAGGAAGTCATAATGATTGGTGAACGAAAGAACTATCTGGCAAATGTGGTATCTGCATTAAAAGCTGAGAAGTTGGTGCGGAAAGGATATGGAGCATTCTTAGCCTTTATCTGTGCTTTGGATGCCAAAGAATTATCCGTGAATGATGTGAGGACGGTGAAGGAATTTCCCGATGTATTTCCCGAAGAACTTCCTGGTATACCTCCAGATCGGAAGTAGAATTTGGCATTGAGCTTTTGTTCGGGATACTCCAAAGGTCCATTGCTCCCTATAGAATGGCATCAAGGAGTTGGTCGAGCTCAAAGCTCAAATTCAAGAATTGCCGGATCGGGATTCATTCACCAAGTGTGTCTCCGTGGGAGCACCGGTCTTGTTCGTCAAGAAGAAGGATGGATCGATGCGTATGTGCATTGACTACGCATAGCATTGAATAAATTGACGATCAAGAATCGGTATCCTCTCGCCGAGAATTGACGACTGCTTGATCAATTAAAAGGAGCTTCAGCTTTCTCCAAAATTGATTTAAGGTCGTTATCACCACTTAAGGTGAAAGAAGCGGACATTTATAAGACGGCATTTTGGACACGCTACGGACACTATGAGTTTGTAGTGATGCCGCTTGACTAACCAATGCACCAAATGATTTATGGACATGATGAACCGAGTCTTTCAACCATATTTAGACCGGTTTGTGGTAGTGTTCATAGATGATATATTGGTTTATTCGAGAAATGAGGAGGAACATGACCAAAGATTTGCGGATAGTATTACAACTACGTGAAAAGCAATTGTATGCCAAATTTGGTAAATGCGAATTTTGGCTAAAGGAGGTGACTTTCCTTGGTCATGTAGTATCACCAAGGAATAAGGGTGGATCCTGAAAATTGAGGTTATTTTGGATTGGAAACCACCAACATCAAGAGTGAAATTTGAGTTTCTTAGGTTTGGTGGATACTATAGACGCTTTGTAGAGGGGTTTTCGTTGATTGTCGCACCCTAACTAAATTGTTGCGTAAAGGAGTTCCGATATCCTGACCGAAAAGCAAGAGAGTTTCGAGAAATTGAAGAAGATCCTGACAGAAGCTCCAGTTTTAATTCAACCAGAGGCTGGAAAAGAATTCACTGTATATTGTGATGCATCTCACACGGGTCTGGGTTGTGTATTGATGCAAAATGGAAAGGTGGTGGCCTATGCTTCTCATCAATTGAGACCACACGAAGTAAACTACCCTACTCATGATTTGGAGTTAGCTGCCGTTGTCTTTGCTCTAAAGATTTGGAGGCACTATCTCTATGGTGAGAAGTCCATAATCTACACGGATCACAAGAGTCTTAAATACCTCCTTACCCAGAAGGAGTTAAATTTGAGACAAAGAAGATGGGTAGAATTGTTAAAGGATTACGATTTCTCCATCGAATACCATCCAGGAAAGGCTAACGTGGTAGCTGACGCGTTAAGTCGTAAGGCAGATCTCAATTAAGAGCTTTGTTTGCCCATTTGAGTCTCAGATGAGGATGGCGCTTGTTAGCGTAACTTCGTGAAACCTCCGTATCGGAACAAATCAAGGAAAAATGACATCGATGAGAAGTTGGGACCCTTACTTGCAAGTTGAAAACGGTGAAATTGAAGATTTTGGAATAAACACGAGGGTGTGTTGTGCTTTCGAGGAAGAGTATGCATGCCTAAGGACTCGGATCCAAGCAATCGATTCTACGGAAGCGATAGTAACCCTTATGCTATGCATCCCGGAGGAAATAAGATGTATCGAGATCTCCGTGAATGATTGGTGGCTGTGGTTGAAGCGTGAGATTACAGAGTTTGTGGGAAAATGTTTGACTTGTCGCAAGTGAAGGCGTAACATCAATTACCATCTGGATTGTTACAACCGATAAAGATTCCTCTTTGGAAATGGGAGAGGATAACTATGGATTTTGTTAGTGGGTTACCGTTAACACCTACTAAGAAAAATTTCGCTTTGGGTAATTGTTGATCGGCTGATTTAAGACCGCCATTTCTTGCCGGTTCAGCATGATTATTCATTGCGTAAATTGGCGAAACAGACGATCCGAAATTGTGAGGTTGCATGGGTACCAGATCTATTATATCGGATAGGGACCCTAGGTTTACATCACGATTTCGAAAGCTCGCATGAAGCCTTGGGGACAAAGTTGAATTTCAAGACGGCTTTTCATCCTCAATCGATGGTCACGGAGAGAGTAATTCAGATATTGGAAGATATGTTAAGAGGATGTAATCGACTTGTGGGTAGTTGGGAGGATTATCTACCACCGAAGAATTCACAGATAACAACAAAGCTATCGCCTAGCATTCAGATGGCACCTTACGAGGCATTGTATGGTCGTAAGTGTCGCTCTCCTATTTGTTGGATTGAGTTGGGTGAAAGATGATGTTAGGTCCCGAGATGATATCCGAGATGAGGATAAGGTAAAAGTTATTCGAGCACGGTTGAAAGAAGCCTCGAGATAGATGTAAGTCGACGCAGATCCGAAGCGAAGGGACATCGAGTATAGTGTGGGAGATCGGGTTTTCTTGAAGGTATCTCCTTGGAAAAGATCTTCGATTCGGAAGGAAGGGCAAGCTAAGTCCTAGATATATTGGACCTTATCGTAGTCAAGCGTGTTGGTCCAAATGGCATATCGATTGAGTTACCTCCGAGTTAGATCAAATTCATAATGTCTTTCATGTTTCCATGTTGAGGCGTTATAGATCGGATCCTTTGCACATTATACCCAGAGAAGAATTGAGTGAATTGATTTGTCCTTTGAAGAAGAACCGGTGGAAATCCTAGAACGAGATGTCAAGGTATTAAGGAAGAAAACCGCGTCGTTGGTCAAAGTTCTATGGCGAACCACGGAGTGGAAGAAGCTACGTGGGAGCCAGAGGATGCAATTCAAGCAACAATACCCTCACCTTTTTCAATCGTAAATTTCGAGGACGAAATTTTCTTTAAGGAGGGTAGAGTTGTAACACCCTAAAAATCCGAGTATTTAAATTGCATAAATTGGTATTTAGATTTTTTTAAGGAATAAAATTTATTAATTGAGAATTTATTGAAGGGAAACAAATGTCATTAGGACTTAAGCTAAATTATGTGCTAAAGAGTGTCATAAAATGAGCATATGGCATGGTGGTATTGGCGCATGGGTTATAGCAAGAGGGAAGAGGTTCAATCCTTGTATAGCACCTAGATGAAATTTTTGTTTTAATTTTCTGCTCATGGATAGGAAGTGTCGGCAATGATCAATTAAGGTAAGAGTTGACCATATTATTTTTGGTTAGTGTATCAAAGGATTATGGAAATAGAAAATATATGGCATGGAATCAAATACTTAAGGAAAGATAGGGGAACATAAGGCACTTATCAAGGGAAAATTTGAAAGAAATCATGGCCAATTGACCATGTGTTGACGGCATATTGGTAAGGGAGGGAGCCTAATTGTTGAATTAGTTTGGCTAAGAATTTTCTTTTTTCTCTTTGGTCATTCTTTGCACTTTGTGCAGAATTTTATTTCCTCTCCTTTCAACATTCTTCTTGGTCAATTTTGCATTTGGTAAAGCCAAAATCTTTTGACCATTTGGTCACTTTTATTCATCTTGTTAATTTTCTTTTGTATTCTCCTTGTGCCAAATCATCCATACCAAAAATCAGTCTCTTTCTTTTTCTTTTGCCATGGCCGAATGCACTAACTCCTAAAGGTCTATTTTTTCTTTCATCTTCTTTTCTTTGAAATCAAACTACCTCATCACCATCTCTTTCTCATATTCTAATTATTTCAATCAAAGATTCTTCATCAAACATTCCTTTGGCCGATTGCTAGAGTGCCATAACAGTAAATTTATTTTCTTTTCTTTGGTTGCATAGTCAATTCTCCAACTCTCACAAACACCTTTCTCAATCTTTTCTTTTCGATCGTGGATCATAGGTAAGGGTTCTTCTTTTCGCTTTCATTTTAATTAGTGATATTATGGCCGAATAGTAATGGTGATTTGAAGGACTTTTGAATCGATATAACGCTTATTCTAATAACGCTTTTCGTTATTATTTAGTGCAATAACGGAGATCGAACACAAGTGATTGGGAGAATTGTAGAAACGTTGGAAACGTTTTATTTTGGTAAGGAAATCAAATCCCACTCTTTAAAATCTCTAGTAACATTTGATATTATTTTAGATCTAACTAAAATTTCTTTGGATCTTGAAGACTTTCAAAATAGGGAAGAAAAGGGCGGTGGTTAGTCACGTTAAGAGGGCGGATCCAGTAAATCCCCATTCAAACGAAGAGCGGTTTCTTGGCATCCGGATTTTCCACCGGGTTATGGGCCATCTTCCAAGGAAGTCCATTATTCAAGTAGTACGAACTTCCGAGCCAAGTATATCGTTGGTGGATTCTCGTGGCTAGCGAGTCAATAAACGAGGAAAAGCCAAGAATCAAGTGATTCAAAATCAAGAGGGTAAGATTTTGGATCATTATCGATTAAGATTTATTTTACTTAAATAGTTGTCTAACGGATCAAAATATGTTTTAGGTGCCGAGGAGCGAGAAGGATTAGTACTCTTCAGAACGAGGTGTGTAACTTCACACTCATTATTTTCTGCTGGATGTCAATTTGGATGAAGTAAATCGAAAACGATTAGATCAGAAAACGTAAATATTGATATTTTGACTAAAATACGTAAAAATGACTAAATCGTGAAAATTACGAAGACGCCTCGAGAAATTATTTGTTATTATGTAAATTGATGTTTCAAAAAATTGGGCCAAAATACTCTAGTTCGATAAAAATTGGGCCAAAATACTCTAGTTCGATAAATTGGGCCAAAATACTCTAGTTCGTAAAAATTGGGCCAAAATACTCTAGTTCGAAAAATTGGGCCAAAATACTCTAGTTCGTAAAAATTGGGCCAAAATACTCTAGTTCGATAAATTGGGCCAAAATACTCTAGTTCGAAAAATTGGGCCAAAATACTCTAGTTCGAAAAATTGGGCCAAAATACTCTAGTTCGTAAAAATTGGGCCAAAATACTCTAGTTCGATAAATTAAATAAATACTCTAGTTCGTTAAAATTGGGCCAAAACACTCTAGTTCTAGAATGGGCCAAAGCCCACTAAACCGCTAAATAGACAAATTGCTATATTATAATTATGGGCCAAATGAAATGTTATTGATAAACCCACCATGTTATGCATTATTAAGAAATTTTATATTTTATAGTACATGTACAATTGCATGGGTGGGATATATGAAGAGAAGAATGGCCATTGCCAAATATCTAGTTCGGTGGTTTCGCACACAATATCGGCTTATTGCTCTAGTTCGGTGGTTTCGCCACAATGATGGCTTATTGCTCTAGTTCGGTGGTTTCGCCACAATATCGGCTTATTGCTCTAGTTTGGTGGTTTCGCCACAATATCGGCCATCGCTTCTAGTTCGGTGGCTATGCCACAATTATAAAAAGGGCTTAACGCCCACGATTGGTGTGATGGCTGGGTGGGTTGACTTGATCCCCATGTGTGATGGTTGGTACGGGTGTTAGCGGATGGATATTAGGTTTGGGATGGGAAATACATTTTACTTGCATTATTAATTATTTTTATGATATATTGTTGAATTTCGTAAATGGGCTCAAGCCCAAAGATAATATCTTGATGATCCGCCCAATAATGGTGGTAAGTGAGTTACACATCGAGTTCTAAGTAACTCACCCCTTTTAATTTTTCCATCTCAGGTAATGGAAATTGATGTGGACTTGGGCCGAGGATGACTTCGTGGAGGCCATACTGCGTTAAGAGGGTTATTTAAACTCTGAACTTTTAATAAATATTTTTTTTTACTATTATGGATTATTGTAATAAGGGCCTCTATAAATAACTTATGGATTTTATGTATGTTTGGGTTTTAAACTAAACTTTGGACTTTTTAATTATGGGCTGTGATTTTATGATGCTTTATTAAAATAAATTTGGGATTTCAAGTATATGGAATTCTTTTATAAATATTTTATTATAGTCAACTCTTTAACAAACTATTTAAAGGTTTTTGATAATACAATGATTTTCAACTAATGTTTTCAAATATTTATCAAATTCAAATACTCTTCTATTTATTTTAAAATCTGAAATTTATATTGAAGTTTTCAACTTATTGCAAATTTAAAGGTAACTCGATTCATGTAACAAACCAAATCTAGTCTCAACGCATAGACCGGGTTTGGGGTGTTATATATTTTATTTATGACATGCATTATGTGTTCTACATTTAATGAAGTCATGCATTAAGTAACTCATTTGTGTATTTAGTTTGCATTTTAAATCATGCATTTAAGCATCTTAGTTCAATAAATGGTTGCTGGTCATTAATTAAACTCAACTTAGTTTAATTAAATTGTGTAACACCCCAAACCCGGCCCACAAGCCCTGACCGATCTGGTATGTCACTGCGGAAAAACATTTAAAAAGATTTTGATTTAAGAGTGAAAACATAAAATTTTGTTGCCTTTTGTAAAACTATGTCCATTTAAAAATTATGTGTAAAACTTTGATGGTACAAAATATCCTAATTAAAACTTTATTATATACTTTTAATATATAAGTGGCCAAAATTAAAAACATTTCTAATAATATTTTAATCGATAATCCAATTTAAAGCATAGCTAAATTCATAAATATCTCAAATGGCCCTTATTACAATAAATAAGTACTTAGAATTTCTGAATAGAAATATAAATACGTAATCAATTAAAATATCTGCTACATGGGCCACCTTGTATCCACTCCAACCCGGTCCAAGCTTTATGCATCACGAAATGTTGGTAAAATTTAGGTGAGTCAATGACTCAGGTGCATAGTCATTACACATGTCTCCACATATGGGCTTGGCCCATATCCACATAGATCATACAAATAATTATGCAATTACGAAACCCAACCCAACCTAAGTCCATCCGTTACACCAACCTTAGCAGACTCCCTACCCAAGGCCGTGGCTAATCCACCACTGATCACATCGTGATCCCACATATCCTACCTTGGCAAACTTGTTGCTCAAGGCCATGGCTGAGCCACCGATCACATAAGTGATCCCAATATTAATCCGTCTACGGTAATATGCACACAGCCATCAACCGCTGAGATGGGCACCTAGCCAACACCTCCCTTGATGAAGCACATAGCTAACATTAAGCACTAATGTAGCACAAGGCTGACATTAGACCACATACATAAATATGTACACCCTGTCCTCCAATATTCATATCCCAAGCCCTCATGCACATATGATAAAACATCATTTAATAAAATATAAATATAACATGCTCATCTCCATTTCACATATTCATCAGTAATCATTTGATAACATAAAACACTGACCTTGTTAATCGATTACCCATCAGGGGTATCCACCATTTTAGCCCTTACCTCGGCTATCATTCACAACATAGCACAAATACATTTTAACATATTTAAATCAATCAAAAGACAGTGCGATAACTATGCACCTGACTATTTAGCGAGATCCCGATCTATTGAATCTAACACAATCTAGAATCCTGAAACCCACGTCTAACCGATTTTGCACTCCTACGACATCGAACTCCTCCTTAATGCCGATTTGGTCGTTTACCAAATCCTGAAGGCTTGCTTATTCCTGTCCACTAGCCCCTAAACCACCATAGTCAAATCGGTTAACCACTTAAATACCAACATGGCCTATGGCCGAATGTATCCAACTCCCTTACCTAATCTTTCCAAATCCCGAAATACCTGCTTCCTCCTTGAAGCTGTCAAAATCCCTATTTGCCATTGTTAGTATCGACTATGCACAATAATCAAGGAAGATGGCCCTTGGCCGAATAATATAGCTGCTTACCACAAGTCTCCAAATCCCGAAAGATCACCTCTTGGTTCGGCCACAAGACTAAAAGGGGTTAGATTTTAGTTTCGACTAACCAAAGATAAAAGAAAGAAGAAGTTTCTTACCACATTATCAGAACTGATCGAATCGCTTGCACCCAAAGTCTCCTTGAACACTGAGAGATTCGGCTTTTAGGGAATGACAAGAAAGGAGTAGTTTTTGGAAAAAGATGATAATACAAAAGAACAAGAAAGAAGAATAAACTAGACTACCACCTTCGGCTTTGAAGTTAAAATAAAAATAAAAAAATAAAAAAATAGAAAAGAGAAAGGAAGAATACAAGGTTCGGCTATGATTCAGAATGGCAAGGGAATATTCAGCCACACAAGAACATAGGTAGAATTGAGGTTTTAGGAGAATTTTGCTATGGTGAAACAATGGGAATTAATTTCTTTGGCTTTTCTACTTATCTAATCCAAATTAATCTCCTATTATCACTTCCTTTGAAATTAATAACTTAACCATTATCTCCTCCTTTATCTCATTATCACCTATTTAACTAAAATAAATAAATAAAACCACATTTATCCAACCAAATTTAAAAACCAAAATTAGCTTAATCTTATCTATTTGAAGATCCCATGTGCCGTCCACTGCCTTTCCAATCTGCTGCAAAATAAAAATAAAACACCCTTATGCGCCATTAAGCTTCAACTCGACCTCTGAAACCATAAACTATGCCTAACATCCCAAATAATTTGCCAAGGCGCTATTTGTGATATGATTCACCCAAAACTTCTTTTAACACCTCTTTCCCTAGCTCCCTTGTCTCAATTTCAAAACCAAAAATAAAAACACGCTTGCTGCCACCTTGATTCGAACCCAGGCCCTTATTGGCGTCATTCCCAAGCCTTTAAGTAGCGCATGGAGGCCACTTTACTAAAGCCTTTCTTATGCTAAAATGCCTACAAAATTCCTTTAAAGCCTTCTTAGCCCAATCCCTTTTAACGCTAAAAAATAAAAGCCCATCTGCTCCCCATGTTACTCGAACTCCTTCCCCTTGGCACTCCCTTTGGACCTTAGCGCCCAAGCCACTTTGCCAATTCATTTCTTGTGTCCTAAACTCCACAAAATACTTTTAAGGCCTTCTTACCTAGTTTTCCCTTTTTGCACTTAAAAAATAAAATTTCTCCTAAAGCTCGGGCCTTCCCTTAGCTTATCACTAGCACTTAAAATACCCCAATTAACACCATGATGACCACACCTATGCAAAATAATTTAATAAAATTTTACCCCTATTTCAGGATATTACAATTCTACCCCCTTAAAAATAATTTCATCCTCGAAATTACTTACTATCATTCAATCGTGCATCCTTACTCATCATACTACGCTACTGCTGCGCACTCTGATCTTAAAGAACTATCATGCTTTCTAGACACATTCTCTAAGTTCATAATCAAAGTTCCATACACTTCACTAGCAACATAAGAACGAACTAACTTAACCACAAATAAGACAATTGAAGGTATTCCAAAAATAAGAACTTACCCGTTGGCACATCTTTCCCTCATGACGACCGATCACAGAAACCAACCTTGGCTGCCTTGCATCTGCACCTTCAGCCTCTCTGTTTGGTGCTCCACGACCTCGGCCTGAACCATTTCCTCCATGGTTCGGACCACGACCTCTTGTCGCTTGCTGACCATCTCTACCCGGCTGTACATAACCTTGGCCTATTGTCCGAGCCCTATTCGGATCTTGAGGATAGTCTTTAATCAGGTGAGACTTAGACTTACACCTAAAACATTCCCGTTCCCGGTTCTAGCACTTGCCAACATGATACCTTCCACACTGAGCACACGGATGATCCAGATTTTCTGTAGCTGGCTTAGCAACACGAACAGAATTTTCAACCCTCGGTCTTTTCTGAAGACCCTCAGATGATTCAAAATTCCTCCTATCCCGGTTCCTATCCTTATCTCTGTTCTGCCTTACAGAGTCTTAATTCCCTCAGCTACCTTAGCTTTTTCGACTAACACAGCGAACTCCCGTTCCTGATGAGGAGCTATCAACAGTCTCAGGTCGTCCCTTAATCCGTCCTCAAACTGGACACATCATTCATGTTCTGTAGCAACTACTCCTCGAGCATATTGGCTTAACCTTAGGAATTTCGCCTCGTATTCTGTTACGAACTTGTTCCCTTGAACCAGCCCTAGAAACGCCTTCCTCTGCGTATCAATATAATGAGTTCCAACATACTTTTTCTGGTACGTCGCCTTGACATACTCCCAAGTGAGATCCTCAGCTGTGGCACTATCCCGAACTGTTAGCCACCATTGATATGCCTCGTCGCGAAGCAGCGCCACCATTCCTTTCACTTTCTCCTCAAGGCTCAGATCGAGCTCATCCATAATTTGCTCGATTGCTTCCAACCAATATTCACCAGTCTTGGGTGCCACGCTCGACACGCCTCAAACACCTCGGCCCATTAGCTCGAGTCGCCAGTACGCACTTCCTTGCTCTCATATTTCCACCCGCCCAACTACTATCTCCAAAACTCGCAAAGACTGACCGCGATATCGCATCATCCCCGCTCGCTCTGCCGCTCATTACCAAAGGTGGTGGTGGAGGGTACTTCATTTTCGCCCTTGACCCGATCTAACGGGTTCCGACATCGGCCATTCTCGCTTCGGCCACGTCCACGACGACCACGCCCTCTAGAACTCATTTTAGCGCCCGATTTAGTCTCGATTAAGAAATTTTATGCATTAGAAATTTTGTTCCACTATTTATCCACGAGCAAATTTTATGAAATGAAGTTTTCAGAAGTTGTTCTTTCGATCAATCAGAGTTTTAGTTCGAGTTCACTACTCTAATTCAAAGAATCACATTCACACCATCCAACATACTATTATGGGCATTATTATCCATTCCCCACCCAGGGGTAATTTCGTTATTTTTCCTACAAGGGTATTTTGGTAATAAATTGGGGTCGATTAAAAATCTTAATAAATCAAGATATTTTGAAATTTCAAAACTTCAAGGTATTTTTGGAAAAAAATTTCAAATCAAAGGTATGACAAAAAAAAATTTTGGAATTCAGGGTTATTTTGGTAATTTTGTTCATCAGGGGTAATTTTGTAAATTTTCAAATCAGGGTATCTTGAATTTTTGCAAAATTTTGTATACTTTTGCAAAGTAGGGAAATTTTATTAAAATTGGGGTTAAACCAGAAATTTTGAAAGTTAAGGGCATTTTGGTAATTTTTAACACAAGGGTATTTTCGTAAATTTCCCTAAATCAGAGTATCTTGATATTTTGAAAACTAGAGATTTTGGCATTTTTGCAAAGTAAGATTATTTTAACAAAAGTTGAGGGTAGTATGGTAATTTTTTTCAATCAAGTTTTTTTAGTACTTTTACAATACAGGGGTATTTTTGTAATTTTGTAAATCGGAGATACTTTGGAAAATTTTCACAATAATCTTTTACTACAATTAAAAGGGTAATTTAGGAACTTTAAAACTAGGAATTTTATAAAACTGCATGGCTAGTCCCTTTCGGGTTTTAATTATCGGGTTTAGCCTATGAACAAGTCCTCTTGGTTAAGGTGAACCGTAGCTACGCACCAGGTAGGATTCGAGTGGAGAGGAGGTGAGTCACGCGGACTGCTTAAATACCAAGCTCCCACCGAATACCAATCCTAGATATGCGCACCATGGTTGCCACACCTTAACTCTAAGAACTTACTTCACAAGTTTGTTTGATTGTCCTTAAGTCTTATGTATGTGTTTGAGTGCACTAGCCCTAGGGTTCAATAGCATTCTAATCTACGAGCCCACATAAGCCCATAATATTCACATATAAATCACTTCATCAATTAGAGGTACTTACCGGTGGATCATGGTCTGAGATACAAAGCCATGCCAAAATAACCTAAAAGAAAAATTTTATGAAAGCCCAAATCTTTGAAAAGCCCATAAAAATATTTTTGGGCCCAAAACCCTCAAAGCTGAGTTTTGAACCGGGCTCTGATACCAATTTGTAACACCCCAAACTCGCCCACAAGCCCCGATCGGATCTCGTATGCCATCATGAAAAACGTTTAAAAGATTTTGATTTAAGAGTGAAAACATAAAATTTTGTTGACTTTTATAAAACTATGTCCATTTAAAAATTATGTGTAAAACTTTGATGGTACAAAATATCCGAATTAAAACTTTATTATATACTTTTAATATATAAGTGGCCAAAATTAAAAACATTTCTCAAATAATATTTTAATCGACAATCCAATTTAAAGCATAGCGAAATTCATAAATATCTCAAATGGCCCTTATTACAATAAATAAGTACTTAAAATTTTTGAATAGAAATATAAATACATAATCAATTAAAATATCTGCTACATGGGCCACCTTGTATCCACTCCAACCCGGTCCAAGCTTTATGCATCACCAAATGTTGGTAAAATTTGGGTGAGTCAATGACTCAAGGCATAGTCATTACACATGTCTCCACATATGGGCTTGGCCCATATCCACATAGATCATACAAATAATTATGCAATTACTTAAACCCAACCCAACCTAAGTCCATCCGTTACACCAACCTTAGCAGACTCCTACCCAAGGCCGTGGCTAATCCACCACCGATCACATCGTGATCCCACATATCCTACCTTGGACTTGTCGCTCAAGGCCATGGTCGAGCCACCAATCACATAAGTGATCCCAATATTAATCCGTCACGGTGATGCACTGACCATCAACCGCCGAGATGGGCACCTAGCCAACACCTCCCTTGATGAAGCACATAGCTAACATCAAGCGCTAATGTAGCATAAGGCTGACATTAGACCACGTACATAAATATGTACACCTTGTCCTCCAATATTCATATCCCAAGCCCTCATGCACATATGATAAAACATCATTTAATAAAATATAAATATAACATGCTCATCTCCGTTATACATATTCATCAGTAATCATTTGATAACATAAAACACTGACCTTGTTAATCGATTACCCATCAGGGGTATCCACCATTTTAGCCCTTACCTCGGCTATCATTCACAACATAGCACAAATACATTTTAACATATTTAAATCAATCAAAAGATAGTGCGATAACTACGCACCGACTATTTAGCGAGATCCCGATCTATTGAATCTAACACAATCTAGAATCCTGAAACCCACGTCTAACCGATTTTACACTCCTACGATTGCTGAACTCCCTCCTTAATGTCGATTTGGTCCTTTACCAAATCCCGAAGGCTTGCTTATTCCTGTCCACTAGCCCCTAAACCACCATAGTCAAATCGGTTAACCACTTAAATACCAATATGGACTATGGCCGAATGTATCCAACTCCCTTACCTAATCTTTCCAAATCCCAAAATACCTGCTTGCTCCTTGAAGCTGTCGAAATCCCTATTTGCCATTGTTAGTATCAGCTATGCACAATAATCAAGGAAGATGGCCCTTGGCCGAATAGTATAGCTGCTTACCACAAGTCTCCAAATCCCGAAAGATCACCTCTTGGTTCGGCCACAAGACTAAAAGGGGTTAGATTTTATTTTCGACTAACCAAAGATAAAAGATAGAAGAATAACGTTAAAGAGTTTCTTACTACACTATCAGAACTGATCGAATCGCTTGCACCCAAAGTCTCCTTGAACACTGAGAGATTCGGCTTTTAGGGAATGACAAGAAAGGAGTAGTTTTTGGAAAAGATGATAATACAAAAGAACAAGAAAGAAGAATAAACTAGACTACCACCTTGACTTTGAAGTTAAAATAAAATAAAAAAAAAAAAATAGAAAAGAGAAAGGAAGAATACAAGGTTCGGCTATGATTCAGAATGGCAAGGGAATATTCAGCCACATAAGAACATAGGTAGAATTGAGGTTTTAGGAGAATTTCGGCTATGGTGAAACAATGGGGAATTCGGCTGCTGGCTTTTCTACTTATCTAATCCAAATTAATCTCCTATTATCACTTCCTTTGAAATTAATAACTTAACCATTATCTCCTCCTTTATCTCATTATCACCTATTTAACTAAAATAAATAAATAAAACCACATTTATCCAGCCAAGTTTAAAACAAAATTAGCTTAATCTTATCTATTTGAAGATCCCATGTGCCATCTAACGCCTTTTCAATCGCTGCAAAATAAAAATAAAACACCCTTATGTCGCCATTAAGCTTCAACTGCGACCTCCTCAAACCATAAACCGCAGCCTAACATCCCACCAATTTTCCAAGGCGCTATTTGTGATATGATTCACCCAAAACTTCTTTTAACACCTCTTTCCCTAGCTCCCTTGTCTCAACGTCAAAACCAAAAATAAAAACACGCTTGCTGCCACCTTGATTCGAACCCAGGCCCTTATTGGCGTCATTCCCAAGCCTTTAAATAGCGCATGGAGGCCACTTTACCAAAGCCTTTCTTATGCTAAAATGCCTACAAAATTCCTTTAAAGCCTTCTTAGCCCAATCCCTTTTTAACGCTAAAAAAATAAAAGCCCATCCTGCTCCCCATGTTACTCGAACTCCTTCCCCTTGGCACTCCCTTTGCACCTTAGCACCCAAGCCACTTTGCCAATTCATTTCTTGTGTCCTAAACTCCACAAAATACTTTTAAGGCCTTCTTGCCTAGTTTTACCTTTTTGCACTTAAAAAATAAAATTTCTCCTAAAGCTTGGGCCTTCCCTTAGCTTATCACTAGCACTTAAAATACCCCAATTAACACCATGATGACCACACCTATGCAAAATATTTTAATAAAATTTTACCCCTATTTTAGGATATTACAAATTGAGTTCTTTTAATGAATTTAATTTAATAGTTTGTTTCTTTAATTAATCTAGTTACTAGGTTAATTTATTGATGCATGAGTTAAGTTCATTTAATGATGCTTTATTTAATTAAGCTAGTTGCTGGAATAAATGATGTTTAAATGTTAGTTTATTTAATTAAGCTAGTTGCTAGAATAAATTATGTTAAGTGTTAGCTTATTTAATTAAGTTAGTTGTTAATTTGTTTTAAGTTTAATAATTGCATTAATGTGTCGATTACATGTGTTAATTGCAGGTGACTTTTCAACTCACATCCATTATTTTAAAAGGCTGTTATGAATTCAATAGGATGGCTTTTCAAGTGAATTCAGTTACACAAGAGGGGGGCTGATATAAAGGGGCTTAATACATCATTAAGAAGTTGTTTTCATATTAAAGAAGAGAATTATTCTTCTTTAATTTCGGCAGCCTCTTTGTTTTCTACATCCATAACTGATTGCTTTATGAGTAATCACTTCATGCAATCAATTCTCCATCAAAGATGCTGGTGACTTTTCGGTTGGACATGGAGACTTCAAAAGACTTTGAAAGCAATTAATCACATCATTCAATTCTCCATCAAAGATGCTAGTGACTTTTTGGTTGCTCATGGAGACTTCAAAAGGTTTTCAAAGAAACTTAATTAAAGAAATTACTCACATTGAAGGATGGAGTTAGGTGACTTTTCAATTGGTCATGGAGACTTCAAAGGACTTTGATAGCCACTTAATTGAAGAAATTATTCACATTGAAGATGGAGTTATTTGGGCTAGAATTTCAAAAGTTGAGACTTTTCATTTGAGCTCATTATTAGCTTAATTAGAAGTGACCATTCACTAGCTTCTATGACACTATAAATACATGTAATCTACCTATTGATAAAAAACTTATGGAATTTGTTAATGTTATGTCGCTCAATTTGTGAGATTATTTTCTCTCATATTTCGTTGAAGACTCGCTGGCTTATCTAGTTTTTAGTGGAGTCAACCTGCTTTCTTCTATCCAAACTTATCACTATTATATAGTGTATGCTCACCTTTATACCAAGGTTCCTACTTTTCTAAGTAGTGGGTCGAGGTTTATCTACTCCCATTTTCCACCTTAAACAAATATAGAACCCGGGTGACACTTTCCTAGTGTTGAATCGATTCTTTGTTTAAGTTCTTCTATCCTCTCCATCAAATATCTCTTATCATTTAACCAAAATATCACCTAACATTTATCCTTTATTCTCGCTTGTTAAACCGAACCTATCTCCATCTCCTATCCAAATCTTAACCTTTTGATAACTCATATCTTGCTTCTCTCCGCCTAAAACCCCAATTAACCAAACGTTAGGACATTGTGAAGAAATATGATTTGGTCGTTAGGACCGAATATGGGTTGAGAAAAACTTTTGAAACCCATTTTAAAATCCAATTTAAGTTTTGTTGAAAACTTCTCGCTTTTGGTTATCTTGTTGAAATCATACTTAGATTAAACTCAAAATTTAATTGAAGTCAAGTTATTATACCAATTTTGAATGTGTCCACGACACGATAAAACATTTTCGTGTTGATTTAGGAAAACATGTGATTTTAATTTAATTTTAATAGTGTAGCTTTAAACAAGTATCCCACATATGAGTAATAACAAAATAAAGTTTATGGAGGCCTTATTACAACCCAAATAAAAACAAACCAATAATAAAATAAAATAACTAAGTTAAAGTTCATTTAATTCAAGTCCACCGCATGGCCACCTCGAGTCCCTCCGGCCCATATCCGCGATCTATGCATCACCGAAAAAAATAATGGAGAAGGTGAGTCACCAAGACTCAAGATGTAACCCTTCCCTGCTTTAAAACATTTTCATACACAACACATAACAATTAATATGCGAATATTAAATACCCATCCTAACCATCCAAACGCCACTTGCCTACCCTGCTGTGGTACCAAACCACCGGTGGTGCTAAACCACCGGTGACATATAGTCACAATGTGTTACCAAAACACCGGTGTCCGAGACACGGATCAATTGATGGGGCCAACCCATCGTGTGATACCAAATCACCGCGCACGATCCCATATCTCAAGTGGGGCCAACCCACGGTGGTGTTAACCATGTGGACAAGTCGCTATGAGGTGCCAAACCTCCTGAGGTACCAAACCTCCGTGACCGTAGTCACAGTGTGTTACTAAAACACGGTGCCCGCAAGCACAATAATACTGCCCCCTCCACTCACTAATCCCACATCAGTCATATATACATATATGTTTCATGCCATCACATGCTTAAATCTCATGCATCAATACATTATGCTTACCAAAAGCATCAAATAGCATATTCAAACAGGTACTTACCTGAATTGCCAACTATACCGATATGGTATATTATCCAATGCTACAATAACCAAATTAGCATTCACAATATTTAGCACATTTAATAAGTTATACGTGTGTATGTACACACCTGTCACCAACAAAGAGTCTAAATCCAGAAAAGAAGAGAAATCGGCCTCCCAAGATCCACTTGTTCCTATATTTAGCCAACTGTCAAAGTTAGACCCAAAGGCCTATTCGCCAAATCCAAAATTTAAGAGGGTTCTCTTATGGGTCCCAAAACCTTACCCAATGTCTTGAGTATCGCCTTTTGTTTCACCACCCTAAAATCAAGACTCAATAAGTTAGTAGCCTTCGCTAAATCGATTAACAACTAACTAACTAAAGTAGATCTTACCATTACTTACCAGAAATCGAATACTAGAGATCGGGCCTGAGTCGACTTCTTTACTTCCCTGAGTACATAGAAGAATCGGTTACCAAAAGCGTTTAGAAGCCTCATAATCATTGCCGAAATCGGCACTTATCCCCCTTGTAAAAGAAAATCAACAGAGATCGTGAAAGTGAGTATAGACATTCTACCAAGATCACTTACCACCTTATGAACCGATTGAAGGAGAGTCTAGAGGAGATTATTCTTGTTTGTTATTCGGCCAAGACTTGGAATATGGAGAGGGAAATTCGGCTATCAAAAAGGACAAAGAAAGGAAGACAAAGGAAGAAATCGGCACTTCCAATAGGTATATTCGCCAAAGAAAGTTAGTAGGGAGGAAAGAAGTTTACATCAAATAGGGATAGGTTCGAGTGGAGAGAAAGAAGAAAATAAAGAGAAGAGAAGAGTGGGGGTTTCGCCAAGCTATGAGAGAAGAGAGAAAGTTTGGAAAAAGAAAAGAAAAGAATGGAATGTGGGAGAGTGCCTAGAGTACTAAAGAATTCGCCTCCCTTTCTAACACCTAGTCTCCATGCCGATTACTCCTCTTCAAGGAGTTTAAAATTCTACCAACATCTCAAATCATTCTAGGCCACACATTTGTATTAATTCAAATTAATTTGAATTAATCAACAAGCTATTTTCCTCTACTAAATTATCATAATTTAATCCCCAATTAATCCAAATAAAACCAAACAATATCTTCATTATCCTATTATCTAAATAATAATTAAAAGAGATTAAAGAGAGAAAACTCTCTCCTTGTTGCCGCCCCACTATAATGCAAAAGAGGGATTTTGTGACTCAACCAAGGCTCTCCTTGCTCCCTTGGTGGCGCCACACTAGCTCCTAAGTGACCTCACTTTTGCCACTTTGCCAAGGCCTTTTAGTGCCCAATTTCCTTCATTTATTCTTATAACACCCTCCCGCTAAGGCTCCCCGCCTTTAAAATTAAAAGCTAAAATTTCCTACCAAACCGAGCTAACTCAAAGTTTTAATTTAAGCTCTATTATTCCATAAATAATATCGCATCGTTCATACATAAGGAAAACAATTAACTTCCAAATAGCCCCATTTTTGGGATGTTACGCTTCTACCCCTTAAAATAAATTTCGTCCCAAATTACTTAGCTAAAACAGATGAGGGTATTGCCGCCAGATCACATCCTCAGTTCCCACGTAGCTTCTTCCACACCATGGTTCTCGCCACAAGACTTTCACTATGGCATCGACTTTTTACGCAGAACCTTCACATCACGATCTAAGATCCGAATCGGTTCTTCTTCAAAAGATAAACCGCATTCACCTCGATCTCCGCCATCGGTACCACGTATGCGATGGGTCCGACCGATACCGCCTCAAAGATTGATACGTGAAAGACGCCATGTATCCGACTCGGCTCTCGCAAGCAACTCTAGTCGATAAGCTACCGGTCCCACTCGCTTACAATCAGATATGGTTCGATGAACCTTGGGCTTAGCTTCCTTTTCGCCCAAACCTTAGTACCTTCTTCCAAGGCGACACCTTCAGAAAACCTTATCCCCATCAGATACTCCATTTCTTGCGCTTAAGATCAAGATAGACTTCGTCTATCCGATGCTTCCTTAAGACGGCTCAATCACCTTCACTTTATCCTCGCCTGCTACCAATTCGACCCAACACTATCGCTCACCCAACTCCGCCCAACACGCTTGAGTTCGCATTTTCATCCATACAAGGCTTCAGATGGTGCCATCTCAATACTCGCTGGTAACTATTGTTGTAGGCTAACTCTGCTAAAGGTAAAATTCCTCCCAACTACCTCTAATTCCAAGACACAACCCTCAAAGATATCTTCTAAGATCTCAGATGACCTTTCTTGATTGCCCGTCGACCGAGGATGGAAAGTCAGGTTGAAATCTAATCGCGCATCCAACGCTTGATGTAACGCTTCCAAAACCTCAAGTGAACCTTGGGTCCCTATCCGAGATAATCGACACGGTACACCATGCAATCGACTATCTCGCCACGATAACTTTGCTAGCTTCGAGTGAGTAATCCATTCTCACCAGATGAAGTGAGCCGATTTAGTCGACGGTTCACGATTACCCAAATCGCATCTTTCTTGTCGGGCGTAAGGGTAGCCCACCGACGAAATCCATAGTGATCCGCCCCACTTCCATCGAGGGATCTTTACCGTTGAAGTAACCTCGATGGCAATCGATGTTCACTTAACTCGCCGACATGTCGACACCTTCCTACGAACTCGGCCACTTCACGCTTCAACCCCGCCACCGTAATCGCTCTCAGTAAATCTCAGACATTTTGTCGCCTCCAGATGCATATAGCGATGGGTGCTATGAGCATCCTGGAGAATTCTTTGTCTCAATTCCACATCCTTCGCATACAGGCCGCCCTTGGAAACATAATACACCATCACCGGCCAATCCGCACCTTCTAAACCACCATCCCGAACTTGCATCCTCTTAGCATTTAACCCTTCATCCACTAACTGCTTGTCCTTAATTTCTCGATCCATGTTGGCTTAACTTGAAGCTCGCCAAAAGGCTTCCATCGTCATATAGGCTCAACGAGCAAACATTGCTCTTAAGTCCGCCACAACCTTCCGGCCAACGCGTCACCACCACGTTAGCCTTACTCGATGATATTCGATTGAACAATCGTAGTCTTTAATAGTTCAATCCATCGCCGCTGCCTTAAGTTCAAGTCTTTCCGAGTCAAGATACCTCAAACTTTTGTGATCCGTAGACTATCGACTTCTCCCCATAAAGATAATGTCTCCATATTTTCAAGGCGAAGACGATCACCGCTAACTCCAAGTCGTGAGTTGGGTAGTTAACCTCATGCGGTCTCACCGACGGACGATAGGCTACTACCTTCCCTTCTCAGATCAAGACACATCCTGCATCGTGTGAGATGCATCACAATAGATCGTGAACAACTTCCCCCTCGGGTTGTACTAAAACCGAGCTTCCGTAATCTTCCTCACTTATCAAAACTTTCTTGTCGCTTCTAACCATACAAATGGAACACCTTTCCTTAGCAACTTAGTCAATGGCGCCGCGATCGAGAGAACCCTTCCACAAACCTCCGATAATACCTCGCTAAACCCGTAAAACTTCAGATCTCTCGCCACCGACTTAGGCGGTTTCCACTCCAACACCGCTTCAATCTTATGGGATCCACTCTAATCCTTCCACCGACACTACGTGACCCAAGAAAGCCACCTCCTTAGCCAAAATTCGCACTTCATCAATTTGGCATATAACTGCTTTCTCCTCAAGACTGCAAAACTATTCGCAAATGCTCGTCGTGCTCCTCCTCCGTTTTAGAGTAAACCAATATGTCGCCTATGAACACTACGACAAATTGGTCCAAGTATCGTTGAAATACTCTATTCATTAAATCCATGAACGCCACGGCATTGGTCAACCCGAATGGCATCACTAGAAACTCGTAATGCCCATACCGAGTTTGAATGCCGCCTTGTGAACATCGGCCTCCTTCACCTTAAGTTGATGGTAACCCCACCTAAGGTCTATCTTCGAAAACACCGACGCTTCTTCAATCGGTCAAACAAGTCATCGATCCGAGGCAATGGGTACTTGTTTTTGATCGTTAACTTGTTTAATCGACGGTAGTCGATGCACATCCGCATAGAACCGCCCTTCTTCTTGACAAACAATACAAAGCGCGCCCACGGAGATATACTAGGTCGAATAAACCCCTATCCAAGAGCTCCCGAATTTGAGCCTTCACCCACCAATTCCTTTGGTGCCATTCGATATGGTGCTATTGATACCGTGGTTGTTCTGTAGCAAATCTATACCAAATTCGACTTCCCGATCCGAGGCGCACCCTAAGTTCTTCGGGAACACATCAAGAAATTCCCCAACCGCTCAAACCTTTCCAACCATCGACTCCTTAGCTTCCAAAGCACGATTTGAACCAAAATGCCTTACAACCCTTCTTGACCATCTTCTCAACCTTCAAGGCGACACCACGTTGGATAGATAATTCCTTCTATCACCTATCATAACCACTTCATCATTTTCACCGCCTTAAGAACCATGCGCTTAGTCACAAGAATCCAAATTACCGATACTTAACCACCAATCCATTCCAAGGATCAAATCGAACTCCCCAAACCAGTAGTTCCATCGATCACCACAAATACTACCCTTGGAGTTCTAGGGTACGCCTCTATAAAGTTTGTCTACCACTACGGAGTGACCTAACGGACTAACTACACCATCTCCCTGAAGCGCTTCAGAGTTTAGGTCCAAAGTCTCTACCACACTACTGCCACGTATGAATGTGTAGACCCCACATCGATTAATGCATAATAAGGAAGACCAAAATTAGAAACGCATCTTGTTATGACATCCCAAGGTCACCTCCTCGTGACGCCCGCCAGATAGACTAAGCCAGTCGCTTAGCCTGTGTTGCTCGAACCTCCGCCTCAATTCCACGACTCTGCTAGGACCGCTGTTTCCTGGCCATTACCACGACCCTCCGTGGTCCCACATTTCTATCCCGAGCACTGCTCATTCCCTCCGGCTGGTTCTTAGCTAGTTTTCGAGGACAATCTCTAACCCGATGCTCCAAAGACCCACACTCAAAACATCCTCTATCGCCGGTCGAACAACTTCCCCAATGGGTCTTTCCACAATGGTTAATCGAGTCGGCCTCGATTAGCGGCCATGGGCCTTGCCACCGATTTGACCCACTTGGCCTAGCCTTTTTCTCGACACTACCATCGGATCCGGTGACCCAAATCCTCTCTTTGATTATTCCTACTATAATTTTGTCTCACGCCTCCTTGATCCCTTCTGGCTACCTTAGCCTTTTCCACTAGAGATGAAAACTCACGAACTTGTCATGGGCAATCAAGAACCTCAAATCATCTCTTGAGTCCATCCTTCAAAGCGGACATGGCCGTGTTCAAGAGCCACGATGCCTCTAGCATACCTACTCGCCTTAAAACTCCACCTCATATTCCGCCATCGACTTAGTTCCTTGCACTAACCCTAGAAAGGCTTTCCTCCGAGCATCAGATAATCGGTGCCCACATACTTCTTCCGATAGGTGGTTTTGAAATAATCCCAAGTCGATCATCCGCCAGAAGCGCCATCTCGAATCGTCACCACCATCGACACGCTTCATCCTTTAGAAGCGACACGGCCCTTTCGCTTTTTTTTCTTCCTCACCAGTCAAGATCATCCATGATCCTTTCAGCTTGACTCTAGCCAAGATTCTCACAGACTGGTGCCACTCGACACACCTTTAACACTTCCGCCTGTTGACCGAATTCGCCGGAACAGATTTTGAGCTCCCAGATTTCCACTAGCTCCAGCCACCAACTCGAGAACTCGCAACACACCTATGACATGCCTCACCCCCTGGCCCGATCCTACTCCTCACTCCAAAAGTTGGAGGTGGTGGCGGTGGTACATCGCTTTGTAACCTTGTCCCGACTGACGGGTTTAGACACCGTCATCCTACCCTATCAAGGCCCACGGCGGCCCCGCCCTCCTCGAACTCATTCTATCTACCGTGCTTTTAACTGATTAAGAAAAATTTTATGCATTAGCATTTGTTCCACTTTCTTATTCACAAGAAATTTTATGGATAGAGTTTTAATCAGAGGTTCTTTCGAGCAAACAAGGTTTCAGTTTCCTAACCTAGTTCACACAAAGAAGTTCTTGCATCCATTCCTTAATACTTTCCATACCTATTCGCTCTTCGGACATTTCTGCCCATTTCTAACCCAGGGGTATTTTCATCTTTTTCCTACAGGGGTATTTTCGTAATAAAAGAAATTTTTAAAACTTTAGTAAAGTAGGTTGTTTTTGCAATTCCCAACACTGGAGGGTATTATTGAAAATTGGTAAGGTTTGAAGTTATGGCATTATTTCGAAAACCAGGGGTATTTTGGTAATTTTGTCCATCAGGGGTAATTTTGTAAATTTTGCACGTCAAAAATGTTTTTAACCATTGTAAAACTCTGAGGGTCCCTTTGCAAATTTTCCTTTCTTAAAACGTTGCTATTTGCAAAAAGTTCAAAAGTCAAGGTCATTTTGGTAATTTTGCAGTTTGAGGCATTTCGTAATTTTCCAAAACCAAAGTATTTTATTGATGATCTTCAAAGGTGGTTGAATATTTGAAAAGTAGTTGGAATTTTGGACAAAATCATTGAGTTGATATTTTATGAACCAAGGGCATTTTCAGAATTTTACCCCTAAGGGCATTTTCGTAATTTTCCACAAATCAAACTTTTCGGGGAAAACATTGTAAGAAGAGTTGTTCTTATGTTTGAAAGAGTGATTTTAAAAGTTTTGAAGAAAAATTAGGGTTTTGTTGTTTTCTTCCGTCCAAAAACATGGTTAGTTCCTTTCGGTTTTAGTTGTTATGTTTAGCCTATGACCGAGCCCTTTGATCGTGGTGAACCAAAGTGCGCACTGTGTGTTTCGTGTGGAGAGGAGGTGAGTCACACGGATCGCTTAAATACCAAGCTCCCACCGAACCTTTCTAGACATGCGCACGAAGGTTACCACACCATCGAGCCCTCCGGGTTAGGGTGAACCCAAGCTACGCACTGTAGGATACTGCAAGAGGTGGTGAGTCACCTGACCGCTTAAATACTGTGCTCTTCCTGCTCCAATCCTAGACATGCGCATGGGGTTACCACACCCTAGCTCTGACTAAGTCATAGGTTGGTTTAGTTCTTTAGGTCTTATGTTCTGCTTGTGTGTTTGAGTAATCTAATCCTAGGTTCAAGTTCCTATAAGTCTATCTACGCTCCATGCTTCCTACCCTTCTACTGTAATATAATTCACAAAGAGGTTTGATGTACTTACTCGGGCGGATCGGGTTTGAGACTCGGCCATGCCGCTCAAAACCCAAAAATACTTTAAAAAACCTACCAAAACATTTTTGGGCCTTGGGCCCCACAAATGAGTATTGAACTGGCTCGATACTAATTTGTAAATTTCAAACCCTACCAAACGTTAGGACCGAATATGGGTCGTTATGAGAAAAACTTTTGAAACCCATTTTAAAATCCAATTTAAGTTTTGTTGAAAACTTCGCTTTTGGTTATCTTGTCAAATCATACTTAGATTAAACTCAAAATTTAATTGAAGTCAAGTTATTATACCAATTTTGAATGTGTCCACGACACGATAAAACATTTTCGTGTTGATTTAGGAAAACATGTGATTTTAATTTAATTTTAATAATGTAGCTTTAAACAAGTATCCCATATATGAGTAATAACAAAATAAAGTTTATGGAGGCCTTATTACAATCCAAATAAAAACAAACCAATAATAAAATAATATAACTAAATTAAAGTTCATTTATTTCAAGTCCACCGCATGGCCACCTCGAGTCCCTCCGGCCCATATCCGCGATCTATGCATCACCGAAAAAATAATGGAGAAGGTGAGTCACCAAGACTCAAGATGTAACCCTTCCCTGCTTTTAAAACATTTTCATACACAACACATAACCATTAATATGCGTAATATTAAATACCCATCCTAGCCATCCAAACGCCATCGCTCACCCTGCTGTGGTACCAAACCACCGGTGGTGCTAAACCACCGGTGACATATAGTCACAATGTGTTACCAAAACACCGTGTCCAGAGACACGGATCAATTGATGGGGCCAACCCATCGTGTGATACCAAATCACCGCGCGACGATCCCATATCTCAAGTGGGGCCAACCCACGGTGGTGTTAACCACAGGACAAGTCGCTATGAGGTGCCAAACCTCCGAGGTACCAAACCTCCGTGACCGTAGTCACGTGTGTTACTAAAACATCGGTGCCCGCGGACAATAATACTACGCCTCCACTCACTAATCCCACATCACCATATATACATATATGTTTCATGCCATCACATGCTTAAATCTCATGCATCAATACATTATGCTTACCAAAAGCATCAAATAGCATATTCAAACAGTACTTACCGAATTGCCAACTATACCGATATGGTATATTATCCAATGCTACAATAACCAAATTAGCATTCACAATATTTAGCACATTTAATAAGTTATACGTGTATGTACACACCGTCACCAACAAAGAGTCTAAATCCGTAAAAGAAGAGAAATCGCCTCCCAAGATCCACTTGTTCCTATATTTAGCCAACTGTCAATGTTAGTACCCAAAGGCCTATTCGCCAAATCCAAAATTTAAGAGGGTTCTCTTATGGGTCCCAAAACTTACCCAATGTCTTGAGTATCGCCTTTTGTTTCACCACCCTAAAATCAAGACTCAATAAGTTAGTAGCCTTCGCTAAATCGATTAACAACTAACTAACTAAAGTAGATCTTACCATTACTTACCGTAAATCGAATACTAGAGATCGGCCCGAGTCGACTTCTTTACTTCCTCGAGTACATAGAAGAATCGGTTACCAAAAGCATTTAGAAGCCTCATAATCATTGCCAAATCAGCACTTATCCCCTTGTAAAAGAAAATCAACAGAGATCGTGAAAGTGAGTATAGACATTCGCCAAGATCACTTACCACCTTATGAACCGATTGAAGGAGAGTCTAGAGGAGATTATTCTTGTTTGTTATTTCGCCAAGACTTGGAATATGGAGAGGGAAATTCGCTATCAAAAAGGACAAAGAAAGGAAGACAAAGGAAGAAATCGGCACTTCCAATAGGTATATTCGCCAAAGAAAGTTAGTAGGGAGGAAAGAAGTTTCACATCAAATAGGGATAGGTTCGAGTGGAGGAAAGAAGAAAATAAAGAGAAGAGAAGAGTGGGGGTTTCGCCAAGCTATGAGAGAAGAGAGAAAGTTTGGAAAAAGAAAAGAAAAGAATGGAATGTGGGAGAGTGCCTAGAGTACTAAAGAATTCGGCCTCCCCCTTTCTAACACCTAGTCTCCATGCCGATTACTCCTCTTCAAGGAGTTTAAAATTCGGCCAACATCTCAAATCATTCTAGGCCACACATTTGTATTAATTCAAATTAATTTGAATTAATCAACAAGCTATTTTCCTCTACTAAATTATCATAATTTAATCCCCAATTAATCCAAATAAAACCAAACAATATCTTCATTATCCTATTATCTAAATAATAATTAAAAGAGATTAAAGAGAGAAAACTCTCTCCTTGTTGCCGCCCCACTATAATGCAAAAGAGGGATTTTTGTGACTCAACCAAGGCTCTCCTTGCTCCCTTGGTGGCGCCACACTAGCTCCTAAGTGACCTCACTTTTGCCACTTTGCCAAGGCCTTTTAGTGCCCAATTTCCTTCATTTATTCTTATAACACCCTCCCGCTAAGGCTCCCCGCCTTTAAAATTAAAAGCTAAAATTTCCTACCAAACCGAGCTAACTCAAAGTTTTAATTTAAGCTCTATTATTCCATAAATAATATCGCATCGTTCATACATAAGGAAAAACAATTAACTTCCAAATAGCCCCATTTTGGGATGTTACAAAGTATTAGGGGTAAACATACGAATATCATGTACCATCGAATGGTACCCGCAACCATTATCATACATATTTTTTAACACATGCAAATCATTAATATTATCGATCTATTAGAAATTTAGCGTAGTGTTACACACCTTATAACAGTGAGAACTATACTTTCCCGCTTGTCGATACCTAAATATTTATCACGCTTGATTAGAACACTAATACTTATAAAACTATATAATTTATAAGTATTCTAAATCCTTACCCTCGAAATCTCGAACAACAATTATATGCGATTTCTCTCCAATAGATGGTTAATAACCCGATGAAAAACCACGAACAAAATAATGGCTCGGGTGTACGCACAACTTCAAATAATCAATCTTCGTTGGCAAAGGGTCCACAATCCGGTGGAAAGTCTCGGATCCCCGATACAGCCCTTCGTTTGAAATTTGAGGGTATAGCAGAACCACCCCTCTTCCAAACACTCCTTACCACTCTTTTTGAACCTATTTTGTTTGCCCCAAAATCTCACATTCACGGAAAAATAATAATCGAACGATAGAGTCCCCTAAAATGAAATCGATTAGTAGTCCATCTAAAACGATATAACAAGTAATATAAAAAAATCCTTTATCTTGAATATTTAAATCCCGATGGATCTCTCCTTAATCGTTGGCTACAAAAAGAATTTTGAAATCCTCCGGAAAGAATGACCAAAACGCAAATGGTCAAAAACTTCAAGGAATCAACAAGAAAAACATGAAGTGGAGAAATCGGTTCAAATGAGAAAGATGATAGGCTTTTAGTGCTTAGTAGCAATCGGTTTCAATGGGTGACAAAGAAGTGGAACTTTCAGCTATAGGAGAGAATAGCAAAGGGTTATAGGTTCGGTTTGAAAAATATTCGGCTATATAGGAGAATGATTGACTTTGAAGAAGTAAGAGAAGAGAATGGGGTGTGATGTGATTCGGCTTAGTGTAAAGAAGAAGATTCGACCTTTTCAAAAAAAAAAGAAAAGAGATGGGAGATTTTAGGTGTTGCAGTAATGGTGAATGTGGAAGGAAGGTTTCAGCTATTACAAGAGAAAGAAGAAGAAAATAAAGGGAATGAAGTGTGATGCGAGTTGGCTTGATGACAAGAGGGAGATTCGGCTTTTACAGAAAAATGGAGAGGAAGAGTGTGAGGCTTTGAAGTTGCGGCAAAGGTGAAATGAAAGGGATGAGAGGTTCGGCCTAAACAAAATAAAGAGAGAAGAAATATGATCAAAAGAGAAAGAGGTGCACGAGAGGTCACTTACTTGGTTTACGGTCTCAAAAGAAAAAGGACGCAAAAGCTTTTGGAAAAAGAAATTGCACAAAGAAATGCCTAAACCTCTCTATGCTAAAATCGGCTACAAAAGAAAAGGTGTTTTGAAAGTTCAAAAATGACCAAATGGGATTACACCCAACCACTCATCCTTACCAAGATCAACAACAAAAATTCAGCCACCCCCCTTGTCCATAATGCCGTCCACATACATGGTCAAGTTGGCCATTAACAAGTTTCCAAAACACAGTCCATAAAGAGTGCCTTATGTCCCCCTAATTTACCAAAACCTTTATCAAAAATTCGGTCACTCCCCCTAGGCTCCCAAACCATCCAAATACATAGACTTCAAAGTCAAAGTTTCTCCACACAAAACTTTCCATAGCAATTACCTTACAATATGCCTTGTGTTCCCTCATCATTCCTTAATCAAAATGATTCTTTTCCCCAAGTTTAAACTTACCTAAACTTTTAATCATCTTGCCATAAAAATTAAAGTCTAACTTACCAATTATATAGCTTGGCCGACACTTGATATAAAGATGCAGAAAAATAAAGTCTCCAAAATGCACTCCATGTTACTCGAACCACTTCCCTCAAGCAACCATTCATGCGCTATTACCACCATGCTACTAACTCCTCTTGTGCTAATTTTAGATGCTTAAATTAACTTAAGTATCAGGGTCACTTGATCCACTACACTAAATTCTCCATAAAAAAATTAAATTATTCTAAATCCGAATAATTCCAAACCTTCACAAGACTATATCAGGCATACAATAAAAATCATACCCAAGCTAACATAAGCAACAAGATGATATTCAAATTTTAGGATGTTACACGTGTTTAACTCGTATGATGACTTTTTCTTTAATGTAGCACTCATGTCTTTTACCGCTCTCTCTCGCTCTCACAAATTTGTACTTCATTTCGATAGACTCATCACGGCTTGAGGGTCGACTTCAAGGTGGGTAACAAGGGAAAACGTTAGGTATTCGGGTAGGCTAATCAAAGAAGAAGGCAAATGGAGTGAAGGTGAAAAGGGACCATACCAAATGATGGTAGTAAAAAAATTTTTTTTGATGGTCGGGGTAGGAAGATGAGGAGGGTGGGAATGAAAGTTTTGAGATCGAAATCAGAAGAGATGAAAATCAAAGCAAAACTTCAAAAATTTCCACAACTTTTTTTTTCACCACTTTTTTTAACTTGTATTTTCCCCCTTTTTTTTAAATTTTCATACTTTCTTTTTTTTCTTACATCAAATACACTATAATGTAAAAAAAGAACGAAAATTACAACTTTGAATTTTTTAATTTCAAATTTTTTTGACTTTTTTAACGTACGAACTAACTTTCGGCTTCACGATCGTCGTCGTGCTCCTCTTTTGGTAGCTCTAATACCAGATGATACAGTCTGCCTCGGAAGAGTCAAAATGTATGCGAGTTGCCCAATCATCTACGAGGAGTAGATCAAGCCTTTGGGAATTAATAGTAAAAATATAGATGAAAGATAAGTTAAGGTTGCAGAAGCTATAAAAAGAATGAAAATTGAGTAAGTTAAGACTAGGATTAAGAGAAAAATCATTGTAATACTTACTTGAGTCTTGCATCCGTTGAATAGACGTTTCTCCACCTTCATTACCATCTTTTAAAATATCACAAGGGATCGAGGGATGGTAAATGAAGATAGCATTCTCATGGCTACAATCTTTAGAAGAATTTGGTGGAGACGGATCGTTTCAATACACTTACCTTCCTTACCTTCCTTCCAAGATGGTTCGAACTTACATTTTCAACCAAAGAAAATGTCGCTCTTCCGGAGGTATTGAAGTTGATAATCATCGCTTGGTTCCTCGAAACCTAAAACAAAGAAATGTAAGAAGAACAAACAACCAAAGAGTTAGTCGAAAAATCACTCTTTTTCTCGCTCATTTTGTTCTCTCGTTTCTTTCTCAAGATCTTTTCTTTTCAATCTCTTTTCAATTTTTTCTCGATTTCAATTTCTTTTCTTTCTTTCTTTTTTCTTCTTGCTCTTTTCATTTTCTTTTTCTCGATTTCTTTTCTCTCACGATCTCTTTTCTTTTCTTTTCTTTTATTTTCTTTTCTTTTGGGCTTTCTCTTACATTGTGAGTACAACAAGAAGATGATTCAAAAGATTCAAAAATACAAGGATTAGACTCCAAGATCGAAGCAATGTTCTCATAGATGTCACGATCTTTTCTTGGAAGATACTTCAGACGGACTTCTTTGAATCATAAGATGGAAACTTCGTGCTTTCTTGGTCATCACCGTAAAAACTTCAAAATTCATTTTGCTTTGCCTCGATTCCTTCGAATAGGAATCTCGAT